>OU342789.1:40171117-45171117 GCA_910591515.1 Cerceris rybyensis
TCGTAAATCGTGCCAAGAACAGTCTTGAAAACTTCATCCTTCAAGATCGAGTGAGGAGACTAATCTCAGTCTAATCCCGGAGTAAGTACCAGCTCAAAGTATCTCATTCCTCGCTTTATATCGGTATTAAATCTTCTACAAGGAACAGGGCAACTTCTACCACCCTAGTTTCGCAAATGCGAAACCACTATATCTCTCTCTTTCTCTCTTTGAATGTAAAAGAGGAAAATTTACAGGTGGCGTAAATTCTAGGGTAGATGTATCCATTCTCGGAATAAGAGGACGGATAATTGAAGCGGACGCAATCGGGAGAACTGAGGTGCCGAAACGGGTCTTAAACGAGTTCGAAAGATGAGATAAGAAGCCCATAATACTTGGCAAGATGAATTGCAACGCGCGTATACGGGGAAGCCTCGAAGGTTCGTCATATTTTATGGCTCATTTTGTTACTCTTTACTGTCCAGTCGGCCGTTCGACATACGTCGTCGTTAAGTCTCCCAATAGCCAAAGAAGCGGTATCTTTAACACGTTCAACCTTTACCAAACGTATTCGCGATTATTGCATACGAGACGTTGCAAATTGGATCGCGGTGGCTACGATGGAGCGCATAAATCGACATAAATGATCGTGCAGATATGCATCGAATGTAGATCTTTAATGTTGGGGCTTATTTTTCGTGTAACTATTGGCTTGTTGGAAAAATCATGACGCATATCTTGTATGTCTTTTAAAGTCATTTATTTATATAGAGAGCAAAGATCAATCAATGATATATTGTCCGTTTTGTTCGATGACCTTTTGCCATCTTTTAGGTAGTTTTATAATTCCTCGTTCATAGAAGGACCTATCTTTATAAGCGAAAAACTAAACAAGGTGCTGCTTTACCGCCTCATCGGAATTGAAAGATACACCACGCAAGGAGTTTTGTAGAGCACGAAACAAATGGAAGTCTAATGGTGCAAGATCGGGAGAGTATTCTGGATGTGACAGTACATCCCATCCAAACTCCACCAATTTTTTACGTGTGATTAAACTTGTATGTGGTCTCACGTTGTCGTGATGAAACACCACTCCTTTACGATTAACAAGCTCTGGATGTTTTTGGATGATCGATTCGTTCAAATTGTCCAATTGCCGACAGTACACAGTCGAATTAATAGTTTGGTTCTTTGGTAGGAGCTCGAAAATTACGACACCTTTAAAATCCCATCACACTGAGAGCAATGCTTTTCTCTGATGCCTGTCTGCTTTCGATGTCGTTCGAAGCGGACTACCATGTCGGGACCAAGACCGTTTTCGGGCCACATTTTATGAACCATCGTTGACGCTGACGTTCCTGTAGAGCATCATCACCGTAAACTGTACACAATTTTTCACAAGCTTGACACGCGTTTTTCCCTTTACGGAAGTAAAACAGCAAAATATGGCGAAAATACGCACTTTGGTCTTTCATCTTACTCTTACTGTAAAATCTTTAAAAATCAACGATATAACTCAATTGTTTTTTTAAAATGACGCTGAAACCGCCAGCTGTTAAATGATATAGTGATAATATAGATGTGAATGACTCTAGTGCATTGAAAAATGATCGACCGCCACCTGTTCGCAAAATGCGTCACGACTTTTCCGACAACCCAATAGATGGACGATTTTAGTCCTTCAATATTTTTCTTAGATGCAAGTCTTTGTAAGGCTTCCAATAGCCAAAGAAGCGGTATCTCTGACACGTTCAACCTTTGCCAAACGTATTTGCGATTATTGCATTTCGAGAGATAAATGATCGTGCAGACACGCATCGAATATAGATCTTTTATGTTGGAGTTTATTTTTCATGTAACTTAATGGGCGATTTTAGTTCTTTAAATCAGCGGTCGCCAAACTTTTTGACCTCACGGACCAGTAAATTCATAATTTAAATTCCGCGGAACACTAATAGGATTTTTTAAGTGTTAAATATATTTATAAAAAAAATTGTGATCTAAGAACACATAAAATGTATTGTTATGAAATGAATTATGTTTCAATGCATCTTAAAATATAACTTAACGTGATGAGTAAGTATATTCCACAATTTTCTGGGGACCAGCGAAATTTTCTCGCGGACCACCACTTGGACGACCACTACTTTAAATAAGATTCGATTTGGGGGTAAGATTGATGCGCTTTGATTGATTTTATTTCTGTTAGTTGTTGGGTTGTTTTTAAGTAATGCAAAGCTGCGTTTGTGCTTACGAAATGAGTATATTTTCTTTAGATACAAGTTTTTATAGTCACTATCTTAATAAGTTTACTTTTTTCTTAAACCGTATTAAATGTTGGTTTCAGCTGAAAGAAATGCTTCTTTGAACCTGATTGTTGTCTGCAATTAAAAGTCTACATTACATTTTTATGGATGTTTCCAGTGTTGCTGTAAATAGTTTTTATTATGTAGAAGTAGACTTACAATATTACGTCAGTAACAATGCATACAAGACACTTTTCTGATTAAAAAATATTTCAAAAAGTTTTCCTGTTGAATTGTATTAATTCTTATCAAGTAGGTGGAAGGAAAGGTAATAATAATACCCTGCTGTAAATTGTCAAGTAATATATTTTCACGTCGAAACACTCTATAACAAAAAAGAATTGCTAACTATTTGGATCGAGTATACCATAACTTAATATTACTCAATATCTTACACTATAAGGTGTGGATAAGGCATAAACAATCAAGAGAAGGTTACAGAGAAGGTTAACACTAGATTTACGGAGCCAATTTAGCTCACTCAAAGTTTGATTACTATATGTATGTATAATACATTGATTGGTTAATTTTTTAAACAATAATTTAAATTGATTTGGAACTATTTTGTTTACAAAAGATTTCAATTTCCTTGTATGAGTCAAATTGTCTCACTTCAGAAAAATGGATGTATCAGCACCCGTAAATCTAGTCTTAAAGATGCTCAAAACACCACTTTATTATTAATTGTTAACCAAAAATTCAACATTCTCATAAAAGCACTCTCAAACGTACATAAACAGACTGCACGAAATTTCAATCTTTACTGCAGACATCGTACATACTTCGTTCACCCCAAAACCCTTAATTTCACAAAAGAAATACGAAAGAATACGATACTAATCTTCCAGCCTCTCTTACGACTTGTTCCATCGACGAAAATAAAGTTCCTCGTAATATCACCGGTAATTAAGGGGAATCCGGTAATTCGCGTGACTCTACGTTGCAACTTTTTCGCGCTATTTTTAGAGCGGCGGTCTCTGTAGACGGAGTAGTATCTCCGCGGCCGGTGCATCGAACCCCGCGATCGGTTCCAAGATTGAGATAAGCTGCTCGCGAAGAAATAAGTAGTTTAAGACAGTTCGCGTGGCCGGAGATTGGTCTGACGTCGCTTCAGACCAAGAAGTGGGGATGTTTTATGCATGGACCTCGCGTTATGCATCATTCCAGGTGCATCTCGAACAGAACCCGTCGAACTTCGGTTCCGTGCGACGAATCGATCGGTCCTCTCAGTGTCGCGAAAATTTCGTAGATTTTTTTCAACGGGAATACATTACATAGTTCCAAACTTCGCTTGGAAGTCTCGATTGTGCGAAGTTGAACTTTTAATTGCGATGGTTCGATGTGGAAGGTTTTGGGGCATATAAGACCCTTTTAAATGTTTTAATAGACGGGAAACCAGTGAGATGAAATAAATTTGAGAAGTATAGTTGTATTGCTGGGAAATTGAAAATTGGAATGAGCGGGAAAAATTTTGTTTTATTTTTTTATTTAAGTGCAAGAGAATGGAGATGGAAGGAGGTCATCTTTTCATGAAATGTGAGGTGGAGTAGATAGTAGATTATTTAATTTATGAAGAGTCTTTGGATAGAGAACGAAGATACGAGACTCATTTGGTGCACGTGGAGAAATCCGTTAATCTTCGTAAAAGTGATGTTTACATAACAGTGATGGTGCGTGATGAATGAATGATTTGTTTTGAATGTAATAAACATACGTAAAGAAACTTAAAGCGCGAGTTTTTAATGTAAATTGTTTTAAAACTGCTTTACATAGATACTAAATGTTTTATGTGCTATGACAACGGAATGTTATACAGTATTCCCTGGTTATATGCACAAGGAGGGGCCCTCGATAACTGCATCGCGACCATCCCCACCACATAGGGGGATCCCCCTCGGCAAGCCACCACATTCAGCGACGGGGAAGTGTAACATGATACTTTCGGATCGTGTCCATGAGCCAATACTAATCGAAGGACTGAACTTTTCCGTTTTTGATTATTTTTCGTTAAAAACTTCGCTATCGTGTTTGTGACAATTTTGTGATTAAAATGATACCAAACACGACATAATTTGAGCAACATTTACTTAATATTTAAATCGCTTATTTGCTATATAGATAATTCAAACATGTCGTGTTTGGTATCATTTTAATCAGAAAATTGTCACAAATACGTTAACGAAGTTTCCAAAACGAAAAAATTGAAAATGGAAAAGTTCAATCCTCCAATTAGTATTGACACAGCGATATGTTCGGGCCGGTCCCCCTGTACGTTGGGCCTCTCTGTCTCTTCTACTATCTGTCTTTTTCTAAGCTCGGCACTCGGCTCGAGCCGTGAGATAAACACAGTGTTGACATTCAGCTATGACCAGTGCATATAAGTTTTGCACAGGGACTCTATAGCAGTGCATATATAGAGTTTGGTAACTATTCAATGTTTACGAATTTAGAAAGGGGTAAGCAATGGGACAACGTCCTCCCCCCCCCCCCCCCCTCCAGAAGATGAAGGGGTTGATGGAACCGAGACTCGCCTTCGATGCACACGCGATTGACGGCGATGAGTCCGTTTCTACGAACGTTTTAAGGAGCATTCTTTGCTCCATGCACGAGCTGATGAAACAAATTTTTACGATGCCTAAAGTTTGTTAAATGCCTGTGCTATGGAGAGACACGTTCCTCAAAACGTTTGTACATACATACGAACAGAGTCATCGCTGTCACAGTTTTTATCCTTTATCCTTTGCATCTTCGACGGGGTGGTTTTTCACTGTTTTCCGCTTTTTAAATTCGCGGTCAACTTGAGCTGTATGAAAATACCGAATTGTTATTCACGTCAATAAAAGCACAACAGTGTCGACAGGTGTGCAATGTTTAAATGCACTGTGCTGTGTTTACGTCGCTGCTCCAATTGAGCGCCGAACTTAGAAAAGACAGTAAGTATAATTCAAACCATATCGTGTTGGGTATCATCTTAATCAGAAAAATTTCACAAACCGGAGGATAAAACTTTTCCATTTTTGATATTCCATTTTTTCGCAAATTTCGATAACGTATTTGTGAAATTTTTCTGATTAAGATGATACCCAATACCATATGCTTTGAATTATACTTACTGTCTTTTCTAAGTTCGGCGCTCAATTGGAGCAGCGACGTAAACACAGCACAGTGCATTTAAACATTGCACACCTGTCGACACTGCTGTGCTTCTATTGACGTGAATAACAATTCGGTATTTTCATACAGCTCAAGTTGACCGCGAATTTAAAAAGCGGAAAACAGTGAAAAACCACCCCGTCGAAGATGCAAAGGATAAAGGATAAAAACTGTGACAGCGATGACTCTGTTCGTATGTATGTACAAACGTTTTGAGGAACGTGTCTCTCCATAGCACAGGCATTTAACAAACTGTAGGCATCGTAAAAATTTGTTTCATCAGCTCGTGCATGGTGCAAAGAATGCTCCTTAAAACGTTCGTAGAAACGGACTCATCGCCGTCAATCGCGTGTGCATCGAAGGCGAGTCTCGGTTCCATCAACCCCTTCATCTTCTGGAGGGGGGGAGGACGTTGTCCCATTGCTTACCCCTTTCTAAATTCGTAAACATTGAATAGTTACCAAACTCTATATATGCACTGCTATAGAGTCCCTGTGCAAAACTTATATGCACTGGTCATAGCTGAATGTCAACACTGTGTTTATCTCACGGCTCGAGCCGAGTGCCGAGCTTAGAAAAAGACAGATAGTAGAAGAGACAGAGAGGCCCAACGTACAGGGGGACCGGCCCGAACATATCGCTGTGTCAATACTAATTGGAGGATTGAACTTTTCCATTTTCAATTTTTTCGTTTTGGAAACTTCGTTAACGTATTTGTGACAATTTTCTGATTAAAATGATACCAAACACGACATGTTTGAATTATCTATATAGCAAATAAGCGATTTAAATATTAAGTAAATGTTGCTCAAATTATGTCGTGTTTGGTATCATTTTAATCACAAAATTGTCACAAACACGATAGCGAAGTTTTTAACGAAAAATAATCAAAAACGGAAAAGTTCAGTCCTTCGATTAGTATTGGCTCATGGACACGATCGGGCCGGTCCCCCTATAGCTTAGATCTCTCTGTCTCTTCTACTGTCTGTTCTTTTCTAAGTTCACGCTCGGCTGGAGCCAGAACGTAAACACAAAATAGAAACCACCACTTCGTAACTCCACAGTTTCGGTCCCGAATTCTGTGCATATATCCAGGGTTTACTGTATACGAAATTGTGCTTCTTTTATATTTTAAGAAGACAGTCTGGTATCACACGCGATTTTTTAGTAATACAGTAATATATTGCTGATAGAAATTCAGTCAATTGTTATAAACATACAATAATATGATTTTCTAAAGATTCTCTATAAGTTATGAATAATTTATACTTTCCTTAATACTGGATCTACAGTAGCCATCAAATTAACAGACTCATACTATTTTGAAAATATTTCTCAAAGTTGTAGAGAAGGAGAACAGTAGATATTTCACGTATATCTCCTAATACACAAATTACTTAACACATTGTACGCAGTAAAAATACGTTTTCTAAACCATTTAGAAAATTGCAGCTACTGCCAATAGTCGCTTAAATTTGAAAACTGTAATTTCGTATATGGACAGTAAGTAGTTTCAATTTATACAAATATAATACGTGTAAATTTCCCAACAAGTTTTCTGCTTTAGTCTTAACCCATTTGCATCACAAACGCATATATGCGTGCACTTCAGGTGGCTGTCATCAAAACGCATTTATCCATTCTCACTGAGAGTCAGTAGCGGTACGTACGAACGGTCTAAATTATTTATACAACACTCGTCGATTAAAGTGCAATATCACGTTTTGAAATGCTGCTATACTTAGACTTAAAAAAAGAAAAGAAATTTGATACCAAAAATAAATTTTTCATTTTGTCATATGATGCAAATGGATTGATAAAGTATAAAATAAAAGTTTAACTTCATTTTTTTCGACATACTCATTTGACATATTTAAGGTAGTTCTAGGCACTTATCATTTTTCGATAGATTTCCTTAAAATTTTGAAAATATATTCTTCGTGATATTTTATAATTATAACCGGAATCTCAACGAGTTCGTCCACACGGTTTATGAATAAATCGGGTTTAAAAATAACATATTTAACATGGGCCTTACGGAAAAAAATGTTTGCTGCGTCCGTAAAATCTTTTTTTATTTTTCTAATGGAAAAACGAGTCGATGGATTCTAATAAAAAATTAGCAATGTATTATTTTATGTTTTTGGAATATTATTGAATTTTTTCATAATTTTTTACTTCATAGTTATAGAGAAAGATTTTTTTTAATGTCTAAAAAGTGAATGAAATGACCTCTGTGAAGTTAGCCCCTGCATTAATTCTTACGCAATTTTTTCCATTTCGAATGAAAAAAGAAACTTTTAGTTCTGAATCCAGCTAGAACTACCTTAAACATACCAGATGTAATGGCCATAGATCTAGTGTCATCTATATCTAGTCCAACATTCATTTTGAGCCCATTACACGTCATCTTTTCAAGTACCCCGCAATTTTATAGCACACTAAAAAAAATAGCATAAATCTAAAGGTTACCAATTCATCTTCTCTTCAAGTATGAAATATTTCACCAATTATTAACACATCACTCATATAAACTTTGACATACATACGAGCCATATTTAAAGTACAAAATAAAATTTATTCCTTAACAGTATCAATAACATTACCAAGTCCCGACAACCACATACCACCCACGAATCGCAATAGAACATCACATACCACAAAATCAAAATGTCTTTCATTAAACTCCCAACAAACATTCACGAAATTCCTCATAAAACCTGCAATGAAAATAATTCCACGGAAAGAAATGAACAAGTTTCCCCGAAGAGTACGAAAAACGCGTAAAATTCGCTCGTCCTTATTAACGTGGAGGTCGATCGAGCATCGGGGATGTTGAATAGAAGCGTGGTAGTGGGGAAACGTCTCAGGGAGAGTGGGGGCGTACGATACGAAGGATTTGGGGTTCTCCGTGGTGGTACGGAGCCACGAGAGCTCGGTGTTTGTACGGTGGTGGAGAAGCAACCGACAACAGCACGAGTAGTACCGGCATATACGGCTCTGCCGCTGCAGAGAAGCCTCGCTGCTCTCAGACGAAGCAGTCAGCGGCGATCATCGGCCCTCACGGTGTCCCGTATGGCCATGCGTCGCCTCCACATCTTCCTCGCCACCAACTCTATCATCGATCCAAACATCAAGAATATTTACAACAAATCGACTAATCGTCCCCCATCAAGGATCTCTTTAAACACTGACTCCAATATTTCCAACATTTCGGATCTTCAGAAGATAAAAACAACAACCATCTTCAGAACGATTTTGACCTGTCTGAACAAACTTTGCGATTGTCCCGTGCAGAAGCAAGTTTTTCCAACTTCCGATCTCACAAACAATCATTTGCAAGTTTCTACTTGCAACAGGATCATCATTCGCATCGACGAGTGCAAATACGAGAAAATTCTCAGGGTAAAATTGACACGGAAGGTTGTCGATCATAGATCTTCCACTTTCATCGAAAGGAGAGAAAATAGTCCTGTTTTGGAAATTAAGGAATCTGATAGACGTGTCGTAGTTATCGGTAACATCGAGGATAAGGAACGAATCGACATTTCGACGACGACTTACCCTAACGAGCTGGTGGCGGATACTGGTCTCGTTGCGGCTGCTGCACTCGCACCCCGAGGTTGGTGCACCTCGCACGCGGCAGGACCAAGTCGTACGTGGGGTCCACCTATCGCTCCACGGGCCGACGAGCGAGTCAGTGTTACTCTTGATTTCCGCGCGAGCGCCGGCCTCGGCATAGCGGGGACGATACCTGCGCTCTGCTTCATTCGTTTACGACGATCCCCGTCGTTGCGATCGTCGCTCGGTAGGACACTCGCAAACGGCCATCAGAAACTGGAAAGTTCTAGGGATAATTTCATCGAATTGTCTTTGATGGATTTGATTGAATCTAATTTCGATGTCTGTGTCAAGGAAATGTCTTGAAGAATTAAAACTCTCGTTGGTGCGGATAATCGTGGTATTACTTTGGGAAAAATCGAAGACTATAAAGAAATTGTGGGAAGTTTCTTAATGTAAGGTGAAGTTGGAAAAAGTGCGCGAAAGATTTGAAATAATTGACCAGATTTCTAGTGATTTGTTGAATCGTTAGAAAAGAACTGTGTAGTTGAATTATTTCGACGGAGGTTTTTCGAAGCTGGAATCAACGATCGTCAAACAGTATACACAAAAAGGAGATAAACCGTTATCGAAGTATGTGTACAGCGATCTGTATCGGCTCGATAAATGTAATTCTTGTCGTGTTATTTTCGCGCCACGAAAGGAGTTGAATGTTCGCGAGTTCTTTCATGTTTCCACGTGAATCCTCGTTGTTGAAAGCGACTCATCGTAATTCGGTTTCGTGCTCTTTTTTTCAAAAACGTGTCTATGCGTAAGAAGTGCAGCGGAATCAGTGTCGTCCTGTATGCATTTCGCGTTAACGTGCTGCGCTTCGTCGCAGGAACCATGGAATGAGAATACTGTTTGGAATGGTTACGTAAACAGGCAACGACAGTCATTACAGGTTGGATCGACAACTAGAGGTGATTTCTCGTAGAAGGAAGGCGAAAAGAAACGCGGTGGCGCCAGTCTTAACTGCCTCCTTCTGAACCGACGGAAGGGGCTCGATATCGTTCAAAGTTAATTACTATTCTCGGTAATTCCATCACAGAAACACGCACGATTACGGTGTTGTACGTAAAATACAAATAGTCATTTCATTCGATGTTGACAATTAACGGAAAACTCCTGGAATATCTTGGAAAACTCTGACAACGAGTGCAGTCCATACTTCTGTGTTTTACACTGACATAAATTTTCTATGTACAAAAGTACCGAGAAAATCAAGTCCAAAGAAGCCATCAAACCCGCAGTGAAATTCTAAACATAAAAAAGTATAACAGTGTTGGAGTAGAAATAATCAAGAACTTTATTTGAAAAAAGAGAAAGCCATCAAACCCACAGTGAAATTCTAAACAGAAAAAAAGTATAATAGCGCTGGAGTAGAAATAATCGAGAATTTTATTTCAAAAAAGAGAAAGTAAATTCGGCAGAATTTGAATTACGAACGTTTGAAATCCAATGACGACGATATATCTTCTACTCTAATCTCTCTCATCGATCATCCCCTCGCGTCGTCTCAATGACTTGTCCAGTCTTTGCTGATGTATAAAACAATCGCTATTATCACTAACGCTCGAGAATGCTAAGATAAAGAGTGTGCGCGTGCGCGAAGAAGAGAGACAAAGACGAGGAAAGAGAGAAAAAGCGAGAAAGAACACGCCAGTGAACGAGCGAACAAGATCGGATCGAGATCGATCTCGAGAAACGAAAATTACAGGAGACCGAGACTCCTTTACGAGGGAATTCCAACAGTGCTAGGGGGCAAGCTTCAAGGCGCAGGATCGGAAGGAAGTAAACGCAGAGTCCTCGTCGTTTGTATCCTTGGGACGTTATATATCTTGGCAGTAATGCGCACAAATTATGCGTCTCGCACCTACACAAAGTTACTGAGAATCGAGAAGCAGTTGTCGAACGTTTACACTTACGGATAATCCATCTATTTTCTTTCTCCTCTCTTCTTTATTCTCTTCCGCGCGTCCTTTACACATTGCCTTCCCTCGTTTCTGTTTCTTCTCCTCTCTTCTTCTCTCTTCCCTTTCATCGCCAAAGATACGTCTCAACGTTCGTTCAGACAGCGCTTTGGGCGCCGTTTATTCGTGAAATTTCTTTCGTCTGTATCGACACTAACGTCTCTGCGTGGCACGAGATGCATTTCTCATTTACGTGACGTCTCTCGTGTCTTCATGCCGCAAGAATCGTCCTCCGGGCGAGAAAGATGCACGCACGTGTGTGCGCGATGCCGTTTATCTCGCGACTTTCGTCGTTCGAGGAAGAATCTTTCGTGATCGTCGTTATTTGGGAACTCTAAACCAGGAGGTTTCCGTGGAACCTGGAAACTGGATGGCGGCTTTCAAGCGCAGACGTGAATACTACCCACGAATGTTTACCTCGTAAGCAATGAACATCCATTTAAGTGTATAACCAACGAGCGTTCTCTCACGGTGAGCAACGTTTAACGGTTTCGAGGAAAATCTCGAGGATCGTTAAAATACGTTACTTGTTTTTCGGCTGGCTTTGCGGGAATCAGATCGGACTGAATTCCCGAAGATGATATTACGTGACACGAATATAGACGTACTTACCCGAAGGATGACCCGAAAATCAGCCAATCAAAATGCAGAATGGATGGATCTCCCTGAAGTTTCGTAGTGTTACCTAGTGATTGGAACGGTAAGGAGAGGAACGTGTTTACGAGTCGTGTGCAATTGTTCTTATTGACGTGGGTCCAGAAAATTTCTCGCATTCGTCGCCCAGTTGTGAAGGAGAATAGGAAGAAAGATCGAATACCGTTATTTGGTATTCCATCGAGGGATCGGTTTACCTAAATCTCGAGAGACACGTGTCGAGAGTGCAATTGTTTCGGATTTTACCAGTCGTACGATACACGAGGTACTCGAGAGTTTCGCAGTTTGCTAAATATCAAGTGAACCATTATTACAAGTGATTTTGTGAGTTCGTACAGTTGTTATACTACATTTTGAAATACGTTTCGTTCATTGACTAAGCGATAAGAAACTAATAACAGCTTATAGAAAGAGTGAGGGTGTTCAGTGAACGCTTAGAACATAAAAGAATAGTTGCAACGCTTCTTCGAAAATCTGCGTGGCGAATCAAGAAACTAGTCTTGCAGCAAGGATTAACGTGCTGTTTGGAGTTCCGTTTCACGAATGGTGCCCATGAGAAGTCATACTTCGTTCGTATTGGTGAGTAATATTATTTCCTACATGGAGACACATTTGATGCGTAGTTTAAAAGCGTACAGACACCTGTTTTCGGTGAGTACGCCAATTAATTGCGTGTCGCGTAAAATACGAACGACCATCCATGCATATGGACAAAGGTAACATCAAAATTCCGGGCACGATGTGGATACTCGATGGACGTCCGTTCGTTGACTCTCGACTTCTTCGGATTTCGGCGAATCTTCGCGATATAGCATCGTGTATATACAATACGTATTTTCGTTTTAATCAGAATTTTCATGGATGAATGTAAGTGTCTCTATTTATATGTAGTTCAGTGATGCGCGAAGCGTAAAATTGTTGATAAACTAGTTGGAGCACAGACGCCAATAGGTTAATCGTTTGCACTCAGTTCATGTTTATGTTAACTGTTTGGACTCTTACGAGTCGCATTCCCGCGAAAACGAATTTTTTTGGTTGCTTTTGCTACGTACAAATAGACGAGAGGTACTATGAAAGGGATAATCTTTTCACCATTATTTCTGATATCGTTAGAGGTATTTACAACGTAAGTCCATTAACACGTTGAGTGCCGTGGAGGTCATTAGCGGTCTGTGCTATTTAATTCAATGTTTTTTGTGGATTTGAAATGATAACATACAGGAATTTGATGATGTATTGAGTGTTAATCCATTGCGGTTGGAAATGCTTTTTAACGGCGAAGTGAAGTTTATTTTTGGACATTCTTTAGTGGAGGATATTCACTGGTATCAAGTGATGGTAGTAACTGTAAGTTCTGTCGAATATTTAGATGAAAGTGTAAAGTTACTGGCAGCTTGGAACGTTGAAATTAATCCTTTGCACTCCAAATTATATTTCAAGTTTGTTACCAGTAGTTTCGAAAACTTTTAACACTAGAACTACCAAATCAGTCAAAATGACTGGTATACGATTTTTTTAAAAAACTTTCCAAGTTTATATAAAAGTCATAGAATAAATATTCTACGTCTTTATCAATGAACATAAATCACCAAATTGACAAAGATTCCTGTCGCTTGATTCCCTCTTTTTCAAAGTATTTTTTTAATATATTGAAATATGATAGATTTAACACTAGATTTACGGAGCCAATTTGGCTCGTTCAAAATTTAATGACTATATATATATAATACATTGATTGGATAATTTTTTAATAATAAATCTTTCATTTAAATTAACTAGTAACTATTTTCTTTGCTAAAAAATTCAATTTTCTTGTAAGGAATCAAATTGGCTCACTTCAGAAAAATAGATATATCAATATCCGTAAGTCTAGTGTTAACGTCGGTAGTTCTAGCGTTAATTGTTTTATTTGTAGTTTACTCGAATTGAGAATTAGGAGAATTTAAACAAATAAAGGAAGAAATAAATTAAATTAAATATTTGCTCCATTTGCACTATTGTTGAATCTTGTAATTTGCAAGTGTATGGTATTTTTTGAAAAAATTTCTAAGATACAATTCTGATTTTTCTTTCGCACACTGATATCTATTGGTTTGGATTTGAAAAAATGTCAAATGAAACTCGACAAAAGAGTTTCTGGGATACAAAGTAATGTCAAATTGCAGTTGACATAAAAGCCTAAAGGGTTAGTGCAGTAAAATATTAATTAGGAAAAAAAGATGACAGGATTGCAAAGGGCTCAAATTCGATATTTTTGTAAAAGTGATTTTAGTGGAAAACTTAACGGCAGATTACTATTTCTTTATAAATAAGAGTGCAGGCATACATGTGTTAAATAACTAGACACTAGTGTTGCTTTAAAAAGTGAAATAATTTACATAGATAATGCGTTTAAAATTTTGTCGATATAATTTTTCCTGTTCAAAACCTGTCGCATTCATAGCACCTCTCTTCTACTATGCATGTTCGCCAATTTAGATCAAAGTCGTAAACAGATATTAATACCTAATCCGTTAATTTATTGTTATTCTTGTAAAGCTGCAAATATGTATTTAGATAATTTTGAACCTACTGATAATTTGTTAAAACTGATTTACGAGCGCAGAGGATTAAACTGTCAATCGTTTAGTACCGTATATACGAAGTCCAGAAATATTTTCGTATACTTAGATAAAAAAATAGCATATCAGAAATGAAGTACAAATACTGTAATCCGTGCACAATTAATTTTATGATTTGAATCAAAATAAGAAACGTACTCTAACGAACAAAATATAGTTTAAATCCATCAGCTAAAATCCATAATAACTTAAAACTTCTCAAAGAATCCGATTATAAAACAAAATTCTATCCAATTAATTAAATCAAAAAGATATTTCACAAATGCAAAAATACCCTGATTAATGATCCACGAAATAATGAAATAATGGAAGAAAGTGATACCTTGTCAATAGAATTAAACGTTATACGTGAAATGAAAACACTTAAACACTTTTGCTCGATACCAAGTTGAGCGGCAAACCTGAAAGACCCGATGTTTTAACTAAAACTAGAAAAATACCGTATCAAGAAGAATGTAGCACAGATCTAATAAAAATATCAACGAGCACTCAAACATTTTGACCAATATCGAATTGAATGACAAACTAAAACGCTTCAACGTTTCAATTAGAAATATAAAAATACTCCACCAAGCAGAACGTGGTACACCGATATTAAAAATATTAACGACCATTCAAACACCATGTTCGATACCAAATTGAACGCCAAACCAAAACCACTTGAAAGTTTCAAGCGGCAAGAAGAAAAATCCTCAAAGACAAACCAGTTGGCATTCGGTGTCCAAAGGGTTAAACGCTTGAAATCACGGTATTACATAGTTGGTGTCGGCTTTCAGACATCAGAATTCTCTGCGATTATTCGCCACGATAAAGTATCCTTTCACGAAGCGTGAAACATTCTCGTGCGATGCTTTGTTGATTGGCCATTGCTCCATTACTTCGGTCGCATTTACCGCTTTGCAGCTGCTTGTCACTGAATTTTTCGTATTTCATATCAAAATTAACATTAATTAACATACGCGATAGGAATGACGTTGGCGAAGCCGTAGATGCTTTTCCGAGTGTCCAAATAGCATTTTATCGTTATACTTGCGTAACTGTAGTAAGCGTATAGTACGCATGAGACGTTATCTTTCCAGAATCTATCGTTTGGAAGAAGTTATTAGGTATTACGAACCCGCAGATTTTTATTTTTAAAGTACCTGAGGCTGAATAAATTTAGAATCTATAGCAAATTGACGATACTGTGGGGTATAATTAGGTATTGCTCGTGTATATACAATAATAATTTTAATCGGGAGGCCCAATTAAAAGTTAATTTGCGAGAGAACGGTTCGTTTTTGACCTATCCCGAGTTTAAAAGTCCAGCCTAAAATGAAACTTCAAATCCTAGATTCTTTTGATTTCTCATTTGCCGCTTAATTATGTATACCATTTTGAACCTCAAAATCCTCAACTAGTGTGTCTACGCGCCTCAAAGTCCTGTAAATATGATTTTTAGGAGTTATATGGACTGATCAAGTAAAATTTTTATTCCAATTTAATCTGACATCACCTAAAAATATTTCAGAAGTTCCAAGTCTGTCGACTCATATTCTAAAAGTAGGGCTTTCAGGAGCAAGTAGGAATTAAATTATCATTTTATTCCATATACATTCTAAAATCACTCCAATTCCAATCCAATTCTAAAACTCCTCATTATAGAATGTATGGCTTAATATTGGGCTTACAATTAGATTAATTTTCTAAATAAGAATGCTGAGGATTATTTTGGGCTGTATGAAGCCTAAATTGATCCTAAACTAGGCAAAACTGGCAAAAATGAACAAGTTTAGGGCGATTGTGGAATTAAAGTTTGCATTCTTTTATATGTAACATATTTTTCCATATTCAGCCTAAATATCCTAAGATATTTGGTAATTTAGGAGGATTTTGGGCTGAAATTTTCGTCTCGGGATGATTCCTCTCAGACATTTTGCCTACGTAACAAAACGAATACCGTGAGCCAAACAAAAAATTACCTACCCTTTCCCGAATTTTGCGGCAGGTTTTTTTCGGAAAACTCCAGAGGTGTAGAACCACCCCTGAAAGCCGTGACAAATATTTTTGAAACACCCTGTACAGCATGAAGTTATTTAATATGAGGTATGGAGTAAAGGAGACTGTCCTCGCACCGACTATTTCCATTATACCGGCCCTTAACCCCTTGCCTTACGATTTCTTTTATGACCGAACTCAGAATGACAAAGACTTAATTGTTAGAATAATAATCAATCACTGATTCCTAATATACCGATATAAGTTGACTGAACGTTAATAGTATCGAATTAATTTGAACGTCTTCTGACCTACTGGTATTTTCAATTTAACAGTTTTTGGATGACTTAAAAATTTTCTATTTCACTTACCCCGTCACGTGTGCCACAGGTCATTGTAAGGCAAGGGGTTAACCCCCTTAGTTCCAAGCGAAAGAATTGTAAATACTTATGCCAAGAATACCGAACCAATTTAACGAATTTGCTAAGGTTTGGGAAAAAGGTCGCAAAAACCAAAAGAAAAGTGATATTTACAAAATTCAAAAAATAGGATGGTACGAAATAAAGAATGAATAAAGTAACGTCAATTGTATTTAAATATTATATTTGTTGGAAATTATACAAACAACATCAATATAAAATATGATGAAAAACCTAGAAATGAGTTTATCGTCTACAACTAGTATTTTCACATAAGAATAATCATCGTTTGATC
This sequence comes from Cerceris rybyensis, assembly GCA_910591515.1. NCBI lineage: Eukaryota > Metazoa > Arthropoda > Insecta > Hymenoptera > Crabronidae > Cerceris > Cerceris rybyensis. The sequence goes on from OU342789.1 coordinate 40,188,095, forward strand.
ACAGTTGTATATAAATCGTGGAGGATGAAGTATAAATATTAGATTTTTAATAATTTTTAACAAAATAACTAATATTGGACCTTAGAACTACAGGATAACTCCATGACGCACGGCAATACGCAGTCTCGGTACCAACCAGCATAACATAGAACTCAAAATAATTAAAAAAGATTTTTTTAAATAACTTGAGACCATTTATACATTTATCTAGATATAAAGTTTTTTCGCAATACGAATAGTAAGAGATTATGGATACGTAACGATATATAGTCGTTGGCACTTTTGGCAACTGTTGCAAACGAGGATTTGGCACAAAAGATTTAAAACCTGAGCTCGGCGAATAGCAACGAAAGACTAAACACTTACTTCGTCGTTAACCATTTGCGCTCCGAATTACTTACTAACTTTTAATCAAACAAGCAAATACAGTCTTGGAAAATTGTCTACTTTTCATTATTATATAATTTATTTAATAGTAGGAACAATTTTAAGTACTCTGGTATATTTCTATTGAAATGCATTATTGTTTATGTTGTAATTTGCAAGTGCATGATATATCTTGAAAAAATTCACATATCTTCATAGATCTCCGCAAACGGATATATACGTCTTTCACAGGCAAAATTGAACCATGCCCTAAAAAATCCGCACAGTATTTATCCAATTAACGATTCGTTAATGTCCCGCCGAACGCAGCGGCAAATACCACCACATCGAGGAAAGATCGGAGAAGGTACAAAAGAAGATAGACGAGCGAGCGTGAAACGCGAGAGTGTAAATCGTAGTCTTACCGTTTCGTGAGACACGCCCCGTTAACTCACGGGTTAAACGTCAAACTCCGCCCATTTTTGGGCCGAGCACACCACATTCTTTTTCTCTCTTAAATCCGTGCACTCATGCGTCTTCTTCTCCTCTTTAACCCTTGTAATATCATAAACCGAGATCATGAACGACCTCTCGCCGATTTCTGATCGGGTTAAACAAACAGCGCCTGGTTCTCACCTTTATCGCGATAATGGCTGTAATTTCGGCAGCTCTCCGATCCTCACCCTTTCGATAGCACGTACGTGGACGTATGAGTCTGTGGATCGCAGATGCATCAGATGCATCCTCCCTTGATTGCATGCCGCGGCGTGTTCGCGCGACCGCGATTTATTGCGGGAACCTGTCTTGCTGTTCTCACTGCACGCCGATCGACACTCAGGGTTCTGAGGGCTTGATGAGTAAGTGTGAGAATATTAACGATTAACCTACTGCTTTTTTATTGATAATGTTGCATGAATGCAGTGTTAGATGTTTAAGTGTTAACACATTGCACGGATACGTGGGTCATCGATGATTGGCGCCATCGTATTCTGGTTGTAAATTATACTTCATAGAGAATGTTAAAGATAACTGAAAAGTGGTTACAAACTGTGTAGATGATGTTAGTTTGAGATAATGACCGTTCTTAATGATACTGTTGCGCCGGGAAGTATCGCCACACGATATAATTTATTTACAAAGGATCTATATTCTACGATATACAGATAAACTAGGGATTCGAACTACTTCTTCGCGCCACAGTCACTACCAGACACTATTCTTCAACTACCCGAGTCGAAATATTGAACCTATTTTCATGGTATTTACAGTAGAATCCTTCTAATGTTGACAACTCGGGCTAGGATCATTCGCTAATGTTGACACTTCCTTCTGTCACCACTTTTCATGACTTATTTTCCCCTATGCGCATAAGCATGCGCAGAATTGAAACTTGAGTGAAGGATTCATGTAAACATCCGTAACCTACATAACACGCCACGAACTTAAAATTCTATTGGGCAATTAAAAAGTCTAAGTGGGGGAAAATACAAGTAACAGTAACGGGAGTATCCTGTCAACATTAGCGAGAGAGGAACGTTAGAGGGAGCAACATTAGAGTACTCCTATTTGAACCTAATATGATACTTTTCAATACTAAAAGTCCTAATTGAAACCTGTAACTCTTTCTCAGTCAAATGATATCTCTATTTAGCTATCACCAAAACCTTTATCCCCTGAATTGGACCTGTTACTCCTTCTAGGTTAAATAATAATTTTTGTATTCAATATATATTTAATATCGCATAAAAAACTTATATAATAAGATGAAGAATAATAATAACATTAATACCTGGATGGACAGTCCTATTTTGCGCCTTAAGATGGCATAAAGGGAAATTTGTACCACTTTTAGGCGCTAAATAGAATCTTATTTTACATTGAATTTAGACCTCTTTTTGTACTTCTAATTCTTAAATGTTGGGTAGTAAAAGGTTTAAGTGAGGTTCAATATTTCGACTCGGATATCTTGTCCTGGATACAATATTCAACTCTCGACTATCGATGTCTCGTAGATCATATTCTCTATTCGATTGAATCACCGAAGACAGCTTCGCTTCTTCGTAACAATACTTTGTAAGACATTTCTTAACACTTTACCGACCGGTAGACTATTAATAGACTTTTCGGACCCAACGCTTTTGGACTTTTGACTTATTAATCTTTTGCCACGGCAATTAATAAATTGTTAGTCATCATTGCGGCTTACTGTGCCAAGGAACCAGTGACGAGAATTTGGAATTTTGGAAGAGATATCGGTATTAGGGAAGTATATGCGGCCAAGTGACCGGATAAAAGTGGGTAGAATGTTAAAAAAATACGGATCAGTAAATTGTTAACACTAGATCTACCAACGATTAATTCAATGTTTCAAATTGTCAAATAATTATGTCCAAATGAAGTACACGATGGGGGTGAAAAACTTGATCGATTCAATCGCTTACTGATTTCAAGATAGACGTAGAAAATTGGCAAAGAAATTGCGTTTGACAATTTAGGAACATTTTCTACAATTTCAGGGCAAATTATTATATAAATACTTTATATTATTGTATAAATACTTTATGAGTCGCTTGTTAGTGAATATGTTGAAAAACATTGATATATTATTGTCCGCGGTAAAATGATTGGTAAAATAAATACATTCCGAGGTCTGAAGTGCAGAAAATAATATTGTTTACAATTAATTGCAATAAATTAGAATGGATTCTTCAGAACTATGAAAACATCGCGATCAATAGTATGAAATATGAGAAACAATAAAATAATACGTGTCAAGAAATTAATACTTTTTCGAATAAATTATAGACACAAACAAATTTTGAAATTTGATATTTTTCATTGGTTGGAAGGAAGTAATGTTTGTACATTTTTATTGTCATTTAAGTTAGTCGAGTCATTTAAGAAAAAACGAAGGATACCTACATGGAAAAAGAAATGAACAAAATCTAAAAAAAGCTTTAGACATAAGGTTGTACAACATTTTGTCCAAGATTTCAAAAAAATTATTGTTTAATTAAAGACACTTTATTAGATTAACATTATCACTTGCGAGATCATCATTTTATGGTTATATAAGCGTTACTTGATAGAAAATAGATCACGATTATTTCTTTTTCCTGTGCAATAATCTATCAACTGGTGTCCAAAAATCGAAGAGAATTCAAGAGGCATTTGTCGACGATTTTTTTTTTACGATTGTCCCCTTCGCTTTGTTTAACTTCCTCGGTCGAAAGGACATCGAGTTATTTACAAATGTTTGCCGAAAACTTGTGCGCCTTGTTTCAAGTGCGTCTCGAAAGATGCTTAAGGTTACACGTGTATGGAAATTACACGAATAGCCCAATCGAAGGAATATCGTCCGTCTTTGTCAATTTTAAATCTCAAATACGATATAAGCACTTATCGAGAGACATTACGCAAAATACTTCAGTTTAATGCATACTTATATAAACGGTCGTCGTTTCTTTGCACAGTGTTCCTCTTTAAATACAGTCGTTTAAACGCGCCAGAAAATTAAGCTCTTCAATCAACGCAGTGTAATATTAGCGTAATTTCTAAAACTTTTTAGCTCTTTGGATTATGACATCGTGTACTTGACAGTAATGAGACCTAATTGAAAACTTATGATGCAAGTTAATGAGAAGTGCTTAGGTGGCTCTGTTGAAAGTTTTATAGTAAATGGTCTTTGAATTTTTAATGGTTTCAAGGGTTGCATTTTCTATGTTCAACTTTACATTGTTGAGTTTATCTTTTCTTAGAGTGTACATGTGCTAGTAATTATTAAAATTTGAAGAACTAAGCACTTATCACTTGCTTCGTGTTGCACCGACGCGCCCTAAACTGGAGTGTACTATTTTGTAGAAATAAAAATGGTGTACGTTTCGAAAAAATCAATCAGTAGAAACTCACTGCAATTGCAGGTATTACAAACGATCAACTCTTTGCAATCGTGATGTTTTTTAACTTTACTTTTTCGATATCCCTATAGCTTCTCTAATTTATTTTTTCTAATCGCAGTTTCCATTAACTAATAATACTAATTATTCCAATCAAAGCAATTGTTTTTCGCTATTTTAAACATCCAAAGCTCAGATTGACATAAAAAATGTGCACCACTGAATTTCTAATTTTTTATTAAATAAAAAGATGTAATCCTTTCACGTTTTACTTTCCTCTTTTCGTTTAATTTTTAATAAAAGCATGTGACCTGTATTCCATTTGCACACATGTCGCTGCTTGATTTTAATTCCTTTTCCCGTGTGGGATTTTTAAATATTAAATTCCTCAGTTTACTGGTTAATTAGGAACGTTGCACATCGTAACGAATAAGTGTAGCAACTAACACTGGATATCAGAGGACTTTATTTTTAAAGTTCAAAGCTTCAATTGACCAGAGGGATAAGAAACCGGCTAGTTCCGAAAGCTCCAAAGCTTCTACAGTTTACTTTCGCATCCGTTTGAAGCGGCGCTCATCGGTGCAAGACGCGTGCAAAGTAGATACAAGCAGAAGTTATATCGACGCTTTACGAGGTTCAATCGCAAAGAAGGAATTTAATTACCCGTGGAAGACGTTAAACTCTCTTCGTTATTTCATTTATTTAGAATAGATTATGGGGTAGTTTGATGCTACAGTAAATACATAGATCCTAAAGCTTCTGTAGAAGTTAATGTATTTTAATTTAAAGATGTAGAAGAATAGCTTTTATATCGAGTTTCAGAATATATTGAAAGGTGGAACATTGGTGGACAGCTGGCATGAAACTTTTACAGCTTTAGAGCCATCCGTGTCCACTTATTTGAAGTATGCAATATTGAGAGTCTTCATTAGAGAACTGTAGTGTAAAGATATATCAATAATACTTAATTACTTTATAAATATTATTGAAAAATGGAATTAATATTACTGGAATTACTCTGTTCACTGTAATATTTTATTCTAATCGATAAATAAGAATATAAATTTCATTTTTAGCAGCACCGTTCACCAGCAATTCACCGATATTTAAAATCATAAACGACAAAACTCCACCAAACTAATAGGTGCTTGCCAAGAATAATAGCAGTTAAATGTCATTAGTCCAGAGAAAGAAGTCACTTCATAAGGGGTTTGCTCTGATTCGTTCGACGGATGGAGACATCCCTCATCCTCACAAAGTTTCGATTCTAATGTAAAAGCTTCAACACGTTAAACACCACCAGTATTTACCCAGTTTCATCATTCATACTGAAATTAAACTTTTTTTGCTAAAATCAAATCATTGCAAAGCAGAAACATTAAAGAAATAGGCACGTGGTTAGTAGAACTTTACCTTTACAGTGCCAACATTTAAATATTCAATATGTTCGAACCTCCATAAATATTGCAATTTAACCCTTTGCGGACGGAGCCCTTTAATCACCGAGCATTCCTAGGCAATATATTTTAAAGGAAACTTGACTTTTTAGTCTACAACACCCATGCTTCATAATACGTCTCCGCAGTTGTTAACAAAACTGGGTGGCTATGTACCGACACTCGTTCACAAGAGGTTAAAAATTATATGAAATTTCATTGAATTCAATAACACCAGTCCCCTGGAGACTACCATAGTAATCAAGGTTTTAACACTAGAACTACCAAGCAGGACTCGTGTCCAATTTTTTCCAAAAATTCTCCAAGTTTATAGAAAAATCATAGAGTACCAATTCTACGTTAATCTTGTAAAACACAGATTACAGAACCGATTACTTTTTCTATCTTTTGATTCCTCTTTTTCCAAAGTACTTATTTAACATACTGAAATACAATAGATTTAACGTCGATAGTTCTAGTTTTAACGGAAAAACAAGTCTTTAGTTTTCGGTTGTTATTCCCCAAGCTTAGTTTTCAAACGTCGATATAATATTAACCCTTTGCACTCCGAGCTATCTCTGACGTTATCGATTAGTAATTTGGTAGTTGACTATTTTCTATATTGTGCCGTTTCAATAGGAAAGTTTAGGTAAGCATACACTTCTTAACCCTTTGACTACTGTTGGCGCCTATTGGCGTCTCAAACATGTTGCCTTCTTAGTACTGTAGGCGCCAATGGGCGCTTGACTTACTTTGCTTCGCTAGTACTGTTGGCGCCAATAGGCGTCCAGATTATTAAATATTGTGAAAAAAGCTTAAAATTAATGTTCCCCTTTAGGGCGCTAACAATTTAAAGCAGAATGTTAATAGATAAATAGTGTTGGTCTAATGTAATAGAATTCAGTATTTTGAATATTTTAATGTAAGTATGTACTTCTTCATAAATGCATGTCTAACGAAAAACTTCGCTGTTCTCGGTGTACGTCGCGACTGAATTCCTACCGTACGGTACGGCCGATGCGCGTCAAAGTCCACCGTAGTCAAAGGGTTAAATAGTTGCGGTACAATAACTTGATTCTCTGTAATCACTAATAAATTCGAAGATCCCCTTAGAGGGAGCAATCGAGAGACTTACGATGTCCCTTCCGGTAGGACATCGGAGTGCAAAGGGTTAATAGCCAATGCGAGGGCAGTCCCCCATACTCCGTGCCAAAAACCAAGTGATTTCACTATTTTAACATTTATACCAAAACTGTCGCTATCATCGTACTAGCCGTAATTTCCGACAGTAATCGGTGAATCGATCCACTCGGCTTTGGCACGTCTGTCCATGTAATTTCGAATGATCTAAGCGCGCACCGGTTGTTTAGGCACGTCCGCGCGCGTCTGGCAACAGATAGTAGACGGTAGTGGTTAGAGAGAGAGTAGAGGGGTGGGGAGAGCTGTGAATGAAGCTAACCACGCGCTCTCTGAATGGAGCCGAAGCCACGGTGGATCGGTGTATTTCCGTTCGTGTTTATACAGGAATGCGCCCGAGGAGCCCGGGACATTTGAAACGTAGCAGAGCTACCGTGCGTAGCCTCCTTTTCTATGGGGTAGAACCGGCGCGCCAAGCCGAGTGGAGGAAAACGAGAATGGGACTCTGCCCACTAGCTGTCGTCGTACAAATAATACCTATTTTCGTACACGCCACGGCTTTACGACGGTGGAGGCCGGCTTTTCGCACGAAAGGGGGTGCTTTGAACTCTCACCGGGTGACGTTTTAGCGCCTGCGTTTGACTCCTGTCTCTCGCGGATCGTTTAGAAAAATTTGATTTACGGCTAGACTATCCGGTGGCTCTATCTCACCGTGATGTGTGTTTGCGCTTTACAGTGTACATGTCCGATGTTATGGCCGATTTGCGGATGCATGGTCGAACCGGTAGCACCACTGCGTTTATTGAACTCGGAGGTTTTATTCGAGGAAGATGAAATCGTGAGAGGAGGGAAGTTTTATGTTTGTTTGTATGTATTCGAATTCGATTGCTAGGGCCATTTTGGTAAGGATGTGCAGTCTTAGATGGATTTAGAAACAGCAGACTGTATGTTAGGGGTTAGTGTATCTGGTTGGAAACATTTGCGGAAACGTTTGGACAAGCATGGAAGTTTGAGACTGTATTAGTGTTACCATGCTTTATATTGTATGTTCGTATGCACTTGTATCTTTGAATTCGTGTAACGTAGTCAATTTAGCAAGAAGTTACACTTTTAGGTGGCTTGTAAGTTATCGAAGTTGTACCAAGTGGGAGGTTAAGTTTTCTCTGTTGTATATTTTCAGTAAATAGAAATGTACTATACAACGTTTTCTGTTTTACAGATATTCAAATTACTGAGACTAATATGCATATTATTTAATTGAAAAAAAATCCACCGTAGACGAGTTCCTTTTGTAAGACTTTATTGGTGAACGTTCAGTTGAAAATCTTTTGTTAATATTAATTAAAAAACATTGAAATTTTCCATTGTTTCTCGCACCACGAAAAACGTAGTTTCGTGTACGAATGCATAGAAAGTCGAAGGAATTGCTTGATTTGCATACATTATTTTCTATGCTTCCAGTTTGTGCAGAAGGCGAGAAACAATCGCTCGAAGTTGCATGGTGTAATTAACACCGCACGTTTGTCCCGATTCTTGTGATTTATTTGTCGTCCTTGAAGGTGCAATTCCATGCATTTATCGAGGGATCCCTTCTCTCGGTAGGCTTCAGCATCATATTCATAGGCCTTTTGCGTACGGAATGCATGAGCGTCAATTCTTTGATAGTAATTTTTTGTTAAGTACAAGTACCTCGAAGTTTTTCAAGATGCATGATGGATAAACGGTATCTTATGATAGCAGAAATCCAAAAAGCATTAACGAGAAAAGACAATAAATTTAAAAGTAATGTTATCAAACAATCACAGCATTATCGATATTACAGGCGATTATGATACAATAGGGTCATTATCAGTACTGCCAACGATACCGTGTATTTTCGATAAGGTAAACAATACTCTAATCACTCGTCACATAATCGATAAAGTTTCAAAGTAGCATCTTTTTATAAATCGTTGTAATTGTGACTTTGCATTTTGAACGTCATTAATAACCGAGAATAAACTCTCTTTTTACAACTATATAAAAAAACTATGTTATTTAAATTTAATTTTCGAATTAGGGTGTGGTGTATATGTTTAAATGTCCTCAACTATCAAAAACAGGTTCGTATTTGTAATTAGTATATTGAATCTCTTCTAAATCATTATCAGTCAAGTTATTCATACTAAATTTTTGAATTTGCAAAGAGTTACATGAAAGACACGAGTGTTAGTTTCCAGCATCCCCCGATTTTACAGATGATCCTTTAGAACAGGAGTGGCCAACCCAAATGATGTTGCGGGCCACTTTGGAAATGCATCATAACTCCGCGGGTCGCATATAAAATAATATAGTCCCATATATGAGATTTAGACTCACAGTAGACACTTTTTCGGAGAGAAGTCCTGCAATCTCTGAAAATTCTTCAATTTCATGATAAAAATGGCTCAAACATTACAATTTTATATCAATGTTCATTCCTATATAGAGCTAAAGTTACTTTGATTGAATTATAAGAAACGTGTGTCTGTAGTTTTCGATTACATTCAATCTCTCCTTCTTTAGGAAGCCGAAAGCTTCTTATTTCGTAAAAGCTTCCCATTTTATAGGTAAAGATGGATGAAACATTACAATTCTATTCTAATTTCCATGTTGACATGGAGCTGAGGTGGCTTAGATTGCATTACACCAAACGTGTGACCGTAGTTCTCCAATGCACTCAAGCTCTCCTATTTTACCAACCAAAGAGTTCTTCATTTCGTAAAAACCCGAGTCGAAATATTGAACCTCATTTGAATCTTTTACTACCCAACATTTAGGAATTAAAAGTACAAAAATAGGTCTATATTCAACGTAAAATAAGATCCTATTTAGCGCCTAAAAGTGGCACAAATTTTCCTTTATGCCATCTTAAGGCGCAAAATAGGACGTCACTTTCAACCTTTGTTGAGGATTTACATCCTATTCAGTCCCGAGTCGACATATTGAACCTCATTTGAACCTTTTACTACCCAATATTTACTACCCAATAGGTCCAATTCAAGGGATAAAGGTTTTGGTGATAGCTAAATAGGTGCATCATTTTACTGAGAAGGAGTTACAGGTTTAAATTAGGACTTTTAGTATAGAAAAGTATCATATTAGGTTCAAATAGGAGTAAATACCATGAAAATAGGTTCAATATTTCGACTCGCGTAAGTTATTGAAATATTACATTTCTATACTAATGTTCGTGCTGACAAGAAGCTAAGATGACTCAAATTGCATTACACGAAACATGTGACCGTAGTTCTCCCATGCACTAAACATTTCCTTTTTATGTACTCGGTAGTTCCTTATTTTGTGAAAGCTTCCCATTTTGCGGATGCAGACTATTAACATTCTATTCCCATGTCTATATTGAGATAGAGCTGAAATGACTTACAATTAGAGTGCATTGCACAAAAAGTGTGATCATACATTCTCAACACATTCATTCTCCTCTTAATGAACCCGAGAGTTCTTTATTTTGGGAAAACTTTCCATTTTATAGATTATTCAAATATCACAATTCTATATCAATGTTCGTATTGACATGGAGCTAAAGTGACGTATGTTAGACTGCATTACACGAAACGTGAGAACACAATCTCTCCCCTAAATCCTCTCCCTCACAAATCCAGTAGTTCTCCATTCCATAAAAATTCTTCATTTTACGGTAGTAATGGTTGAAACGGCTGATGTCCACTACACCTGTACCACTGCAGAACCCGCATGTTGAGATCACCATAGGCGCCATACCCTGCAAAGAACCAATAGAGATAGACCCCCTTATCTGCGGAATGCTCGATAAAGAGTTGGCCGATAGTGTTTCTTGGTATTCTACCGTTTAGGAACGAGCTGTCGCATGAAATCGAGTATATGCTTTACGTTTGAAACACTCCACCGCTATTTCCATCCGCGTCGTTATTCTTATCGAGAAACTCGCGAGGCCTATCGATCGTCGCGAGATATCGCGCTATCCTTTTCCTCGTAACCATCTCAAAGATTTGAAAAAAGAATGCTTTATCGTCTACCCTCGAGGATTCGTATCTTTCGAGTATTCGCTTATTTTTGCTAGGATTGTTGTTGTCGGAAAATTGTTGATAAACATACGCCACTTTTCTCGGTCACTAGGAGTCGGTCGTAATTAGCGATAGTAGAGTAATCTGCTCTCTTGAGAGTTTTTAAGCAAATCGATTATCATGGAGTTCTTATTCTTTTCAATGATTATTATGACGGTAATTACGAGTGGTCTGTATTAGGAATTTGAAAAATTAAGATTATCATTTATTCTGTGTTACAGTAAGTAATGTATATGAGAAGACAGAACTACTTTGTGGAAATGAAAAAAATTAAAACGTTTAATAAAATTGCCTCTTTTTGTATGGAACTTAATTCTTATCCAATTAGAAAGCCTTAATTAGTTCCAATTAGAACAGCTTAAGCGATAAAAAGATCAGCTGATTACCGGGAAATGGAACAGTAGCTATTTCTATACTCCAAGAAATATAAATATCCGACAGTACAGGATATTATTAAATTAATTTCGGTTAATTAACAACAGATAAATTTTAGTCGAGTCTCAAGGGTTACATATTTGTCTTCTATTCACATACTAATCAAATTACATTTATGTACCATTCAACAAATCAACACAACATAATTAAAGCTTCACAGTTTAGTTCCAAACAAGACGTAAAGCAAACTCAGAATTAATGCGACCCCCCGTGACTGATAGCTCATCGTTAATTATCATCCCAGCGATACGATGCATCGACGATCACTGAAAAGTGACATAATACGATGGTAATGACTTCCTGGTGCGTGTCTTTTTGCGAACGATCCCATCAGCGCGATGATGGCAATGCGTGAAGCCTTAACTCCACACGATGACAGAATTAGATAGAATTACAGTGAAAATATCATACGCGTTCATGTAGATTGCGATACCGATTCTCCGACGTTAATCTTCGGCAGTACATCGAGTTTGCTTATCTACAACATTAACATCTACGTTCGATCGTTAAATGGAACACATTCGAACCAACTTGAACGCGGTACAGTACATGTATCCAGGTACCACCTCCATAAAGACGATTTAAACTTGCCGAAGTATTCTCGAAAGGAGCAACATAATCTCATCGGCTACCGTAATAAACGAAAGAAACAATTAACAAAGTCAAACATCCTGAGGCATATCCGCCATTCTATCCGAAGTATAAGTACCGGGAGCCGGTAGATCGATCTTACGGTATCGCCGGTCTACCGTTAAACGTGTCTCCGTCGACCAATGAAAGAGCGAATCGAATGCCACGTTACACTCGGATTGGTCGATCGCGATGGCAATTAACGAGATAAATTTGCCTCCGAGGTAACTCGACCGGCTCCTTGTCTCCTCGTTCCAAGCTCTCTCTTTGATATCCGGTCCCTCTTTCTCTGCTGAATTTTTCCGGCGATTTGAGACGCTGATCGTCTTTACGACGCCGCGATAATTGCAAGCGTCGGTAAATCGATCACTCGGTAATCGACCGAAATAGCCCTTTGCAAGCGTCGGCTTTAATTAGTCATGCGTCGATGACACGAAGATTGGCCTGACAGTTTGTCAAGGAGCCGCTTGGCTTCGCGAAATTTTCTCCCTTTAGTCGCGCCTGTTTATCGCCCTTAACGTTTTAAGCTGACAGCCATGAGCTTTTGCTTCACGAAACCGTCTGCGAGCCCTTGCTTTCGAGCATTGCTATGTTTGGCTGTTTTATTTATCAAGTTAAGGTTTGTTCTTTCTTTTTCTTGGTTTTCTTTAACGCTTAAGTTTATTTCGCGACGATTCAACGTGGGCTTGAAGAGTCTCGCCGTGGAATCCGGCGAATCTCTTGTACCTCCTTAATATCTATCTTTGCGTAAACGAAGACGTTTTTAACATTAGAATTATGGACTGAGCCAATTTGGTTCATTAAAAATTTGATTACTATATGTAGTATGATAAAAAATTAGTGTTAGTACTGTTAGTACTATTACTGTTAGTAATAATGCTTATAAACTATTAATACTATTAATAATATGTAGTACGATAATAAAATGAGTGCTAGTATTATTAGTATTGTTACTATTAGTAATAACCAGACTGCGGATTTTTATGCATTTATGACAAATTAAATACGGCTAAAATATACAAAAAGGACATAATATAAAAATATATCTAAAATATCCAAAGTATGGTATTTGTTGTAATATTTATTGAGTGCAATATATCCCTAGATAGATTTTCCTGTCTCACCTGCATTTGTGAAACTCGAAATTTGCATAAACTTCCGCAGTCTAGTAATAACACTTATAAACCATTAATACTATTAGTAATGATACTTTAAAATAAAGTATAATTAACATAACAATAAAATAAATAACATTTATAGGTCACATATATATAAAACCTCTCCTCGCAGATGCCTTCATTTCGCATTATCGAATGTAGCATACCTGTTTTTACGGCAGTGGACCAATTTGACTCATAAAATGATTTAACCTATTTGCATCATGCGCCTACTTACAGTACCGTCTCCATGCATCCGCGACGTTCAACTGACGACTGGCCCATATCACCGCGCGTGGTCGGTCGTATGTGCAGACAGTCGCGTGCTTGCGGAATATTCCGTGCTTGGTGATACCAGTCAGTCGCTGATCGCGGATTAATCCGCACTATGATGCAAATGGGTTAAAAGTTAATCGCATAACACATGAAAGTAACTTACGTCAGGCCTGGGTTACTTGCGGGTGTAAGGCGCAACGTGATTTGTCTCTCCTCACGTACAATTTTTATGTGTGTGAGAGCCATCCTGTTATTTCGCTACGTTATTTTCGCTACGTTATTTTCGCTAGTGAACAGAGCAAGTTTAGTAAAAATGTAATTCATAAACAGAGTTTATATGTAGAAAATGTTTTCAATGAATTTCTTAACAACAAATCGTTCATTTAAATTGATGTAGAACTATTTTCTAAATCTGTAAATTTAGTGCTAAATAGTGAAAGTTTAGTTTTGTGATTATGGATAATATGAGAACTTTCGTTATTGATTGAATGTTTTTTGTAAATAATCTTTGTTTAAATGGAAAAAAATACTGATAGTAATAAAAAGGAAGTACGGGTTGTTAGAAGAAACTGAACATTTAATGTGATAGTAATGTAGATACATTTATGGATGGAAGGATTATTGCTGGTGTCAGTTAATGTAGCGTGAAAGTGTAGACCTGATAAATGTAACTACGGTATGTATTCTGACTAAAAAATATGAAGCCATAATCTTACCGCTTATCGGTATTTTTATGGAAATTGAAATACAAACCTCCTAGATATTGCAAAAGAAGAAAAAGTAGATAGACCACACTTTTCAGATAAATATCTAAAATGAGGAATAATTTTGTTCTCTTTTTTATATTTCACAATATAATACTGTCAAGATATTTTTACTTTTTCGTGACTTTTCCTCCATTTAAATCTGTGTGAGCCAAATTAAATTTTGAGTGTTTTATTCAAAGTTTCTAAAATATACTGTCAAATTTTCTGCTATGGTTAATAGGATATCGAAAATGTAAGACAGTTTGTAAAGATACTGAATGAGATACTAAAGATACTGATGAATAATGACTATACCGTAAAGGGTAAAAATATCGCAAAATTTCTTTCGCAGTTGAAGCTTTTAACGCAGGTGGAAACATAGTCCAACACAATACTGCACAATAATTCACCAAATTTTTAATTCCCTTTTCGACTTGCATCACTCGATGCTGATTTAACGTAATTAGGATCACTATAATAACAAAAATACTATATTTAGAAAGGTAAAAATTCTGTTATCGATGAAAGTGTTTCAAAACCAAACCAGATTCACAGATCAGCCATAAAGGCAATATTATCAATATTCCCGTAGTTTTACACTTTGCACGAAATCAAGTTTATGCTCATTGTCAGTTCAATTGAATGAGCAGCATTTAATTAGTTCTCTCGCCAATCCATATTTCCATGTCGACCATAATTTCCAGATAAGCAATGAAGTCCATATTATCAAGATACGTAGATTGCTTTTTTCCAGTTTAATATAATTCTACTGTCAATTCACGTTTTCATTCCAGCCAAATTCGTAGATAAGCAGTAAAGGAAATATTACCAAGATCTCTTCATTTTCGTACTTTGTACCACGTCCAGTCCACGCTGAGCTCGACTGTCAAAGCAGTAATGTAGCATTTCAGTCACAAGATAGTTACTTTTTACACCGAGTCTAGTATATCGACGTCCAACGATAGGTAAATGCTGTCGGTTCACTTCTCAGGTAATTACTAGAACGTGCAAAATTGTCCGTTAAAGTAATGATATTAATCTCATATCTAATTTCCACTGGACACTGAAACGCGAGTATCCAACCATGGTGATTACGTAACTCTGCGTTGAAACCAAGGGTTTTTCTCTTTCCTTTTTTTTTACTTTCTTTCTCTCTTGGAAAAAACGAGATAATAAAACGGGTCCGATTGAGAAATTGGATTAAACAGAGAAAAAAAGAAGCAGATTCGCGCGAATCGGTGGCAATTAGTAAGACACGCTTCGGGCATGTTAATTGGTAGCCATTGATAGCCACAGCAAGTGTCTTGAGAGGACAGGATGAAAAAGGAAAAGGAATAAAAGTAATCGTTTTCTTTTCGCGACGGGTGACACGAGCCATACGATTTTTTTTTCGAGAAGACGGAATTATTCGAGACGAGTATCTCGTCGCATTGGGAGAGTCGTTGAGGTTTTTTGGCGTCGAGACAAACTATGGAGACACTCTAACCGGTGATCTTCTTTTTACGGCTGTAATTTGTGACATTTATATTAGGCATCCAATAAAAATGTTGACTTTAACACTTTCGGTAGTGAAAATTGAGAGTGATCCTAACGTTCCTCGGGTTTGAGCGTGATGTTTAAAGACGAAAATAATGGAGGGTGAAAAACAAATGAAAGTGGTATGTTGCTGAGAATAGAATTTTTAATCCACCATTTAAAACTACTCATATGTTTCTGGTATAATTAAATTATATCGTAGTTCGATGTCTTCGGTTAGCAGCAATGGTCTTTGACCGATACTCCTCGTATCAAACGAGATTAATAATACAATCTTTGGGATTAATTACGTATTGATAATATCGCACGAAGACAACGCTTGACATTGGAGACAATGATTTAAGATCATGGCGAAGTAGCGATAGAATCCAATATATTTTATATTTACACTACGTAAATACGCGTATTATTTGCCTGTTAACTTATTTGCAGAAAGTCAATTAAATATTGGTAGTACATAGAAATTTCTTTGCATGCCGATAAAGATTTAACCCCTTGCTTTACGATTCCTTTTTTAACTGAATGTGTAATAATTCAGAATTAACTATTGGAATAATAATATAATAGCATAAGAAATAATCTAATCTTAATAGCATAGAACTAATTTCAACGTCTTCTGACTTACTGGTATTTTCAATCTAATCGTTTTTGGGAAACTTAAAAATGTTCTATTCCTTTCTAATAGTTCTAAGGTTAATATGGATAAGGTAGACGCGATAAAACTTCTTGAATTTGAATGCAGAATTTTTAATTGCAATCAATAATTTTCTATTCTCAAAATTGCACTGTCTATGAAGTTGATCGCCACATCGATATTTAACAATAAGAATAAAAACATAATTTTGACGGTGTGGCATATTTCCTCCTAAATTAACCATTAACTTTATTTAGCGTAATGGATAAAAAAGAAGTTATGAAAACTGCAGATGAAATTGCATAAGTCAGGCAGGGAAAATATGCATACGAAAAATATTTTTAGATAAAGGACCCCTCTGGCTAACTGCTCTCTGCCGGAAGTGATACACGTTCTGTCGTATTGCAATCACTGACGTCATCATCGATATCATAAGGTATGCATAGGTATGCAAAATTGTAACCGATATGCTAGCAAATAGTAAAGTTGCAAATATGCAAATCATGAACTGAACATCAATGTATTAATAATTAATAATTTATGATGTTTAAGCGTCAGCTTTCTTCAGCACGCCCAAGTAACAATAATCGAAGCATTCATTTAGTAACTGCTTGCAAATCATCGATTATCGTCGGAGATAATACCTTAAAAATTGAATTCTTACTGAATTATACTCTGTCTAGTTTTTTGTTATAGTTAATTTCCTACTAACCCTTTGCAATCCGTTGTTGCCGTAGCGGCGACATTGTGATAAAAGCTGATAACTCCGTTATACGGTAAATCCGGTATATTTTTATATTTTTTCGGTACTTTTCCGTTAGCCGGGCGCAAATATCGCCAATTGTGAACCAAACGGGAGCCAAGTCGCCAAGCGAAGCGAATGACAAAACAGTTAACGGTATAAAAGTCGAAAACATTCAACTATAAATAAATATTAATGAATATATAATGAATATATATTTCTCTTGAAAAAAAGATACTGTTTGAAACTCGGTTGTAAAAAATAGCATGTGTATGAAAGAATCATATGGTTGTAAGAAAGGGTATAGCTGGATAAGGATGGCAAAAGTGCCCCCAAAGGTAATTAACTTTGAGGCATACCATTCGATAGGGCTCTTTGGAAAAACCCTTCCTGCAAAGTATAAACCCGGTACCCCTACCGTAGGGGTAGTTATAGGGTGAAACGTACTTTACCGTTTTTGCTCGTTTTCTCCCGTTTGGCTAGATAGAAAATTCTGAAAAAAATCACACGTATTATACCCAATGGTGTGCATAGTCTGGAATTTTTTCAGATTTTTTGGTTGGCAAATCGATTTTTAAAAAATTAAAAAAGTTTATAAACATTAATTTTTTTTTGAAAATATGAAGTGACCACTTTTATATTTTTACAGTACCTGCATAGTACCCTAATTATTAATGTGTAATTTTTTCAGATTTTTAATAGTAGTGGACGGCAGTTAAAAAAATTAAAAACCAACAATTGTTTATATTTTTTGCTAAATTATTGATGTGACCACTTTTATATTTTCACAGTTTCTCAAGTTTGCTATAAACAATTGACTGTAATTTTTTCAGATTTTATGCAACAGTGTATCATACAAAAAAAAATAAGGGGTACCGGGTTTATACTTTGCAGGAAGGGTTTTTCCAAAGAGCCCTATCGAATGGTATGCCTCAAAGTTAATTACCTTTGGGGGCACTTTTGCCATCCTTATCCGGCTACACCCTTTGGCGGAATACTACATTACTCTTTTGCGCCCGGCTAACGGAAAAGTACCATTTTTTCATATCGTAAAACATAATTTAATATATGTACGCTTCTTTTTTTAATGGTAAAGCAAGATTTTCAATTTCCCTCGGATGTGCACTCACTCCGTGGAAATAGTCTTGTAGTAGCTAGCTACTCATAGTACAAATTACTCGGAGTAGAAAGGATTAAATTTACTTCAGTTATGAAATTTAACATTCACTTCACCAAATCTTCAGGAAACTATCAATTATTGTCAATGTCACTAACTATTATTATCGCATCATAAAAAATAATTATCCAACAGTATAAACTTTCAAAAAATTAATTTTATCCAACTCACAAAAAACGAAACTGTTAAATTAGTTCAGACTTTAAGGAGTTAATAATACAATTATTAAATTAATTACCATCAAATAACATAACGCTCCCGAAAAAGATGCATGATGTTGCAAAACCTGATTTGAAATGATCGTTCGAAACCGTATTATAAGTTTATGCTACGTAAACACAAACCACAGTTTCGTTCAGATCATACACTCATCGGAGCCACGCGAGGTATTTTCTGGGAGTTAAAAAAGGACGAGCAAAATACCATGCTGAAGGAGCACGTATTCGTGAGTGACGGTGAAGAAGCACTTGATGACACGTCGTGGGGTACTCAAAATTTAAGTACCAAGTACTTGATGCGAAGACGCGAGTGACATACAGCCATTACAATTCCGTTTGTGGACACTTTCTCTTCACGATTCGTGTGCGCGACCCTCGAAAAAATCGTTCGAGAATTCGAGCCGCGAGTCCGGTATATCCCGCACTCGGAATCTGTGTCAAAATCATGTCCGAGGGAGATTTTAGAATGGTCATGTTACATGTCCTTCCTTTTACCGTTATCCCGTGCGAATAACACGGAATGATTTTGTTTTATTAACCGATTATATGCTCGATACGTTGAAAGTTGGACATTTCGATGTGTCATTGTTTTATTTGTACCTAATCGCTGACAGGAATATTATTTTTAAATTTGTACACGTTTTGAGAGTGATTGATTGAATTTTTGAACAATTAGTGATGGGTTTTATTGGCACTGTGTTGAATATTGAATTTTGCAGGTGGTTTCCTGATTCGTTTAGATGTTTTCATATGTTTATATTGTGTTATTATATTTTCTGTCTGGTTGTTGGAATATTTAGATATTTATTTTAAAAGTTAAGGTATTAATTGAAATTAATTATCGAAAGTCAGTTCCGTTAATGAAGATTGCATTTTAAATGGAAGCGTGAAATCTCGATGAGACAGATTTCTCTCGTAGAACAGAGAAGAGAAACTCGCTCGAGAATTAATTGTCCAGTTTATATCGAACAATGATACTCGAAAGATCAAGATGAACTGTCGCCTTTCGCTTGTGCAACGAATAGGAAGATGGTCCGAGATATTTACACAAATATTTCCACATAGAACGCAATCAAGTTTCAACGTGTCTCATGATTTTTAATAACTTGGTAATTACGAAGATTTCAGTTTCTTTTTAGGAAAAAATGAATTGATGGAGAATTAATATGTTAAGTGTATTTAAAATATCTTTGCCTTATTATAGAACTGTTGTGCAACTGTTACGCATTAACTGCCAAATTTTTCTTCATTTGATTGCTTCTGGAAATAGTATTGTCATAGTGCAAAAATAAAAATAATTTACAAAAATAATTGCACAAAAGTACAACTAAAACAGGCTGTTGTAAACATCTTTAATCTCATTGTCAGAAAAACGTCAAATATCTAAATTGAGTGCTAAATGATTTAACCAGTTAACTGTGGCGAAAATTCTTTGGAATTTTGGATCATGAAAATCGAAAGATAAGCATAAATCTATTTCAAATTATTTATACCCCTTAGTTATTCATTTTGTTTCGGCATGGCCTCAAAATATTCCAAACATCTTGAAACTTATGAATATATTTTAGTTTTCGTCAAAATTACAATTTATATAACCAGTGGTAGCTTTTACGCATGACGAGTATACTCGTCAAACACAGTTAACTGGTTAAAAAATAAAGCTCCAAATGGGAATCGTGGAAAATAATAGTTTAAAGTGTTTTTAATTCTATATATTTGATAATTGTTAACAAATGAGCCACAATTGAAAATTCATTCTTAAACCCACCATTCTCTTTTTCTTATTTCTTTATATTTTTAGAGACTTCCCACGGATCATAATTTCATTTATCCTAAATCCTCATAGTACCTTTTTTTAACTTCTCAAGAAACTCGAAACCATTCCGAACGTAACTAATCAGTTGTACTAAAGCGGTATATTTTAGTAGCTCCACTTTTAGCCGGTTCTCCTCCGCAGAAGTTATAACAGGCTTAATAACCTAGGAAAAAATGTCCCAAAGATAGCTACAGTGGAATCTGAATACCAGCTCACTAATTGGGAGTCCGAGATTCTATTCGCGCTCCTACCATTGTTACGTTCGTTTATTTGCCCATTCTTCGCTCGTTGGGACGATATCGTGCAACACCTACGGTTTTAAGCAAGCTTCAAACCATCAAGCCTGATATGTATATCGCGTATGCAAAATTTCTTAGAGAACATCGCGGAGAATATACGAATTCTGGACGCTAATTGGAAGTCGGGAACTGTTTTCATCGTCGCCACTATAACTGGTTTAGTTTATTTGTCTATATATTCTCAGCTACAGCTGCTAATATCAAATCGTCCAACAACTCGTAGATTCAGATGACTTCCGGATCATCAAAGCTTCGTACGTCTGGGCTGCATATGGAAAATTTCAGGGAGAAGACAGCAAGGGGATGCGAATTCTAGATTGCTAATGAGAAATCCAAAAATGTATCTGCGTTGCTGTTTTTGCTTCTTTTGTTTACTTATTTGAGTATATTTTACTGTAATTACTTTTAATTGAATTATATGACCATTGCAGTTATAGCTTCTTTTAATTCAATATATTCTGGATATTTAACTGTCGCACTCAACAGAATTTCCACTTTTAGCTGAATTCCATTTTAGAGAGATTATCATATGGACCGTTTATTTTGAAAGTGGTGTAAGTCGATTTAACCCTTTCACAGTTTGGTAAAATTACGAATTCTGGTCCAAAAATGTCTAGTTTTTTTATGTTCGGAAATACTTCGGCATGTAGTAAAAAATGTAAAAAAACACGTTTTATATGTATCTTGTTAGTAATTAGTTCGTGTATGATAGATTTTCAAACACGGGATACATAAGCCGACGTCACAATCCGGGGAATAGTATCTTGTATCTTCTTCAGTTGAAATAATCTTAGAAAACAGAGGAAGCAAAGAATCTAGCCATAGTCTTAGATATCCTAGAATTTAGAGAAAACTTTTTATTTATTACAAATTGATATTTAATATCATAAAAAATGCTATTGCTTTGTTGAATTTAAAATTGATAGCTAAAAGAAATTGCATAGACATTGATTATAAGTCCAATTTCCGTAGACGGGTTACGGGATCAGTGACCACTGGTGGCTACATTTCTTTTATTTAACATTTCGAAAGTTGCAATTTAAGGTTACTTACTTGATTTTCCTCTAAAAATGAATAATTTCATATTAAAAACAAATAGTGATATAGTTAAGAAGAAGTAATAAATCAATATTATATTATAATAATATTATTTTATGACAATTAAAAATATTGATTTCTGTTTCATTGTAAATAAATACACGCAGAAGTAAAACTCATGAGTATAAACAAAAGAGTAATCTGAGGGGTTAGACGATGAATACAATTTCACTATAAGAAACAAATTAATGAAACGTAAAAAGGAAAGAAGAATTATAGAGGTAGAATCTTCATCAGTTGAGGATATTGTTACAGAGAATTTCAAAACACTGTTACAAGAAGAGCATAAATAAATAATACCAATATCTTACGCTGAGTTTAACAATATATAAATATAATTAACGTTCAAAATAAAAAATAATATTTCTATTTTATTTCTTGTTATTATCTATAAACCAAATTGGGTTAATATGAAATATATTTTAAGTGCTGTTTGAATTTTCAAAATTGAAATTAAATAATTCTTACAATTTATTAATTATGAAAGTGGTGTAAGTCCATTTACAACCCCGTAAATATACATTATTTTAGTTAAATTCGCCTAAAAGAAATTTGTATAGTCAATTATATATTGATAAATTGATAGAAACTTTATCAGACTTGTCATAATTAACCAATATTATTTAATTGCAGATATGTTAACCTTTAATTTTTTCGAAGCAACAGAAAATGGACTTGCACCACTTTCAAAATAAACGATCCATATATCTATATATCGAAGACAAAATGTTTCTTTGGTAGAACTCGTAGAGGCTTCACTCTTTTTACTACAATTCGCTGACATCCCCAAAATTTTCAGCTTCTTCTAAAAATCAGAATTTCAAGTCCACGGTAAAAAAACTTATCAAAGGAATCCCCATATAATGCAAAATTCGATGTACTCTCCATGATTTACCCAAAATCGAACTTATCGAGTTAAATCGCTTCGATTTATTACTCGTCGACCGTGATCGATCAAGGTTCAACACCTGTTACGATTTTTAAATGCAGAAGTTACGAAAGCGTGTACAACTGACCTCGCAGAAGAACCGTGGAGACACAGAGTCAAACTTATCACGGTCCTCGAGATTGTAATTTGTTTCGAAATGTGGCAAGTAACAACGCGTGAATGGATGCATTACTCCTGCAGTTAGGTGCATGGTTCGATGCAGGTTCATGCGCGATTGGGCAGCGCGATGGATTTAATCGAACGTTAGTAATTAATCGGTTCACGGTACGTCGGTCAGGTTTACGGTGTCGGTTTCAATATGCGTAATTAGCTGTCCCCTGAGAGCGGATCAACGATTAGCACGTTACTAGGTATCATTTTAAAATAAAAGTACAACGAGTAAAGGCGTCTGCGATAATTCGAGTAAAAATACTCTATGTTTCATATTTGCATTTGAATTTTTTAAGATAGGAATTTCTTTTCAAATATTTCTTTATCTCATGTTATGCATAAACTTTGATGTTATTAAAATTCCTTGATAGGATAAACAAGTTGATATTAAACTTGAATCATAATTATTTTGAATTACGATTAAATTTATAGTTGTAAATAAAACTTTCATTTTCTGTGTATAAAATTAGTTTTATACACTTCATGGAGGATTACAGATTTAATTATGTTTCTTAGGGAGGAGGTTTTAATAGAAATATCAGACAAGAAAAGCTTGGAAGTCCTTAAAGAATCATTCGCATTCCTCTTGACAATTTTCCGCGTTTACGAGCAAGGTAATTGTCGTCGAGGGATATTCGAATTACGCGCCACAGTTTATAGCGACTCTTTACTGTTTCTCATTTAAATGTCAACGGATTTGCATTATCCATCGAAGCTATGGAATTATTTACGAATTTCAAACACGACGAACATAGAAGCTTGCGGATATTTGATCGCTGACAAGAATTTTTCCTACATACGTGTTGTCGGTATGCCGTCCAAGATTAAACTGGCGGCACGTAAACGCAAATAACTGCAATGGAATTTTACATTATGCAGTGGCTTTTACAAGCATATTAATCCACTTGCATCATACGAAATAATAAAAACGATATCTTTAATAACAAATCTTTTTATTAAATCTAAATGCAGACTTTTATTTCACAAATTTTCCATTTTCTCTCTGCACGGTTGGATTGCCACAATTTTACAAAATGTGCCTCCAACATCATTGATTTTGCTCTTTCTCTCCAATTTCCTTTCATCTTCTTCGTATTTTATTACTCCTCACTGTTTCTTACCCCGCAGAAAGGGTTGCAAACAATATTTAATTTGTTAAATAATTTTAATTCGTTAAATTGTGTTACTTGAGTGAAGTTTCCGTAATTATGTTGTACGCGGAAACGGAAGCCTTTTGCCTAGAACAATTCCAGGTGCCTCGTTTTATCAGCTCTAATTGGCATTCATACGCTTCCCTTCGTTCGCGCGGTTGCAAAGCCATCTTTAAATAAATTTGAATATCCATTGCCAAGGCGACACACGGAAGCAGATTTGCGAAACCGCAGACTACGGATGTAACTGAAAAATTAACTGTAAAGAGACATTCCTTTGTGTACGATGCGTTGCTATTCGTTGTATATTGAAACCTCGTTCTTTTTGTCAAATTATATTGCTTTAACCTTCGGCATATTTCAATTCTCACGTAGAAACCATTACCTTGCTCGCGTACTGAATTTGTTATGGAATATACGCGAGGAATTTAATTTCAATACGTGTCTGCTCTTTCTTGCTGCTACAACAGCAAAGCAGAAAGCTGGAGGAAATGGTTTTCCTGGGAAATTAAGGGTTGAACTGCAAGAGAAAAAAATTTGAGGCGGGAAATTTTAAATTGACGATTCAAGTTGCCAATTAAATCCCTCTCTTATTCAATAAAGTATTGGAATTTGTCAAAGTAACGTATCAATACATTCCAAATTTTGTCAATAGGGCAATTTATATTTGAATTATTTTATCAACTTTGTACTAAGATAATAGCGTCTAGGGGAGTAGTTGTTGTTATAACTTCAAAAATGTACCCTTAGAAATTTAGTAAGAAAATACTAAACAAAAAAGGATAAATAAAGAAGAATTTGTCTTGCGTGGATAATAATGTGTATGGAGGTAAAAGCTCAGAGTTGCAATTAACGGCTTGGAGTCTAACTTCGAGTTCAAATCCCCCATCACCTCTCGAAAATTTACATAAATCCTTGTTTTATATACCATAACCTCGGTTGTTGTAAACCAGCTAGTCCCAGGCAGAATTACCATGGCACTTATACCCGAAAAAAATACAAAACCGAATGTAATCTCTTTTAACACGTTCGCGGACAGTGAAAATTTCAGTAAGCTGTAAAAGTAGACAGACAAATGTTACACTTCGAACTGCACGGAGAAAAAAAATAGTATATTACGACCCAAGGCCAGAAAGTTGGATTTCCTGGCGTGTGTGATATAAAAGCCGAGGCGAAGCCGAAAAAAATACAAAACCGAATGTAATCTCTTTTAACACGTTCGCGGACAGTGAAAATTTCAGTAAGCTGCAAAAGTAGACAGACAAATGTTACACTTCGAACTGCACGGAGAAAAAAAAAGTTCATATAAAAAAACTCAGTGAACCAGTTGGTTAGTACTTTAACCCATTCGAGACCGTTCATTTTCTGGAGACTATCCAGAAATACCGACAATTTTTGGCTTTATATTTACCACTTCTTGTATTTCTAATGATCGTGGCTTTGGGTCACCTACTTTAGAGTCGAAATTGAACCAAGTACCAAATGTACTGTTTACACATTTGTAAGATATTTCTTATTTTAAGGTAGTCTTATTTCGAGGGCTGTTTTTTCTATAATGACTGATAATTACAATTCAAGATCATTGCACACACGGTGTGCAGTCGGTCTTTTTGGCTGGGAAATGCATTGCACACATGGTGTTGCGTTAAAATGCAATGGGTTAAAATGTATAATGATTACAAAAATTTGCATGCCACGAATGCTATGTCATTCTATCCCGAGTCGATATATAGATGTCCATTTTACTCTACAAATACTTATTTCTTTGAACTTCATTTTTGCCGCCTGAATGTAAGTAGCTGTTTCGCCCTAATACTTATTTCAGTAGGTGGTTAAGATTTAAACAGATATTAAATTTAAAATGTTAACTTCCAAATAACTCTACAAATTTCTTTAAATATATTATATAGATTAAAATAGAGATTTAAATGTATCAAGTAGTTTATACATTTTTACGTGGATTCACGTGACTTTCATTACAATAATTTGATACATTTATCATGAAATATAATTGTATTTTCACATTTTACACAAACAGTGAGATGACATTGATGAAAAGAAAGCATAGTTAAGTAGAATTATTTATTTATTATTCTAATTCTTTAGTGCTTATTGGTACAGCTAAATATAATTGTTCGTCAATTACAATTGATATACAAATTGATAATATTGATTGGACAGGAATTATTATAAAACTATCTTCTTTCTCGCATCGGTGGAGATAAGAAATACATTTGTTAACATCATTATCACCTTGTACTCTGACGGAGTTTAGTGATATTACTTTTTGTATAATAGATAATAAAATCTTCATGTGCAATGAAAAATAATTATTATTAATTAATTTTACTTTTAACCTTTGTAAATTATATCTTCATAAAAGAAAATTTGTAGGGTTAAATAGAGACTATTTCAGAGTTTGTAGAGTTAAGAAGATATTAGTGATTTTATGGAAATAAGAAGTTGGAGAGTTAAAAAAAGTTTTATAAGTGTCTTTCTTAACCTTATAATGTCAAATGTGGACATTTCGGATAGTTAGAGGTTTATAATGACGTTTGTTTTTTATCATTCAAATATATACTTTTTAAAACTCTTCTTAGCGCTATAAACACTTAGATTTTTTTTTACCATTAATAGGTTCAAATGGAGTTCTATATTTCGACTCGGGATATTACAATGAAAACGAATGCTACAGTATTCACGTTTTAACCGTGTTAACCCCTTGCAGTGTGATTTCTTTTGTGACTATCTTCCCAACAATTTAGAATTATACACTTCCACAAAACACGCCACAATTTCTCCAATTTTATCAATTCGCCAATATCGGTATACGTAAGATTCATAAATGAAGTCGGACATTGAAGTGCACGTAAACCGAATAATCATGTGGAAGTCAAAAGAGCGTGTCAAATTGGGATCATAAATAAATGGTTAGACGAATTAGAGTTTCGGTGGATTGGGTTAAGTCTAGACTCAATTAGCGGCCGCTGTGGAACTAAAATGAGCGAAACGTTATGGCGGTTTATACTGCACTTACGATAAGCAACGTCGTAAATAGGACTCAATGCACCGCGACACAATGCGATGTTTCGGCACGGCTCGTTTATTGCTCCCGCGTTAGTGCTTCGAAATGGCAGAATGAGTTACCGTCGCATTATACGTACCTGCGTCTGGACTCCATGGGAGCGGTCCTCCCCGATGGATGCACCGAAGTTGCATCTGCAATTGTAAGATAGTCGTAGGAGCGGTATAAAATATTTTATCGCGTGAAACAAATGTGTCAGGTGAAGTGGGTTGTTATGAGTGTATTATAATAATGTGATGACAAATGGATATGAAATTACAGGATCGTTGGACCGACGTAAAGTGTTTTGACGTGGGAATTAATTGCCGTGTAATTTGGATCATTATGAATATAGACATCATGTAAATGCGACGGGGAATGAATGGGATGTTGTTGTAATTATTTAAAATGTTTTGCGGGCGATTTAATTGCAGTATAAGTCGAGTCATTGTGAATGCAAATATGTTAATGCAATTAGAAATAGGCAGGGAGTTGTAGGAGTTCTTGGAGGATGTGAAATGTTTGGATGCACGATTTAACTTCAGTCTTATTTGGTTCTTTTTTTAATGAAAATGTATAGTTAATTATTTATCATTAGAACTCACTTTAATAAAAATAATATAGTTAAATGGTGGAGTTGTATATCTACGTAGAATGTTAATTTTTATATAGGAGTAAAATTAATAATTAGAGGACATACAACTATTTTTTGTACAGTTTGAAGAATCAGGTACTTCAGTCCAAAACAGAATAATATATTATATAATTAGGGATATGAAAACACATTTTGTACTTTAAGTATTTCCAAATTATTTCTCTCTTTTTCTTTTATGAAAGTGTATATCTACTTGATTATTTATTTTGAGAGCTCGCTTCAATGAAATATAATATAGTTAAATGTATGAGTTGTGTACCTACATAGAATATTAATTTTGGTATAGGAGTAAAATTAATAATTAGAGATCACATAACTCTTAGGTCATTAAGTATGAAATGTCCGATTACCTAAAGCAGGAGTGGCCAACCCGCGGCCCGCCTTGAACATTTTTCGTACCGCGAGATTATCATTAGTATCATTATTATTATATTATTTATGTTTACATGTAAGAATAATAGTAAACACAATAATAGAAACTCATTATATTTCAATTTTTCACTCCGAAGAAGTGCCTATAGTGAGTCTAAATCTAATATATGGTGATATATAATTTTATATGCGGCCCGCGGAGTTTTGATGCATTTCCAAAGTGGCCCGCAAGATCCTTTGGGTTGGCCACCCCTGACCTAAAGCATCAAATTTGATGCTGGATATCTCCGATATTTCACATCATCCGCCCTTTGTATTTTTTTGCATTGAGAAGGTACGCTATCTGACTTTCAGACGCACTCTTTTATTTCTAATAATCTATCGTATTGTCGTGTGGAGGTTAAATATTGTAAGCCATGGATGGGACAAAAATTCGCGTTATTTTCGAGTATGAGTTCCGCCGTGGGACTAATGCAGCGCAGACAAATCGAAATGTTTACGAAGTATTTGGCAAGGATGTGGCTAATGAACGTACAGTACGTTGATGATTTGAAAAATTCTGATCTGAAAATTTTGATCTTCAAAATGAACCACGCGATCGGCCTCAGAGTAAGGTGGATGACGATAATCTGAAAGCTGAAATGGAAACGAAGCCATCTAAAACAACGCGCGAATTAGCAGCAAGGTTTGGAGTTACCATTCCCACAATATTATGATATATTTTAATTAATTATGTTACTTTTTGCCCGAGATAAAAAAACGTTGAGCTTCAAATCGGACGTTTCATACTTAATGACCTAATATGTTTTTATACAGTTTGAAGAATTAGGTACTTCAGCACAAAACAGAATAATATATTATATAAGAAGAGAGATAAAAAATCAAATTTATTATTTAACATTTCATAATCATAAGTATTAATGATTTCCAAGTTTGCGCACTGTGTTCAACTTCTGGCATTTGATCGAACGTTGAAAGTTTAGGTATTATGTGATAATGTTATTCCACTTGCTTCAAAGACCGTAAATTTTTTCAAAATCAAAGCAGAAAGTGGGAAAAACATAAAATACCGGAGGAGTTAAGCATGTACGAGTCGAGAAGGAATCTAGGATTAATATTACATTCAATTATTTACGATTGCGTGTCGGTGGCAATTGCATGGAGAACAGTATTACTCGTACCGAGAAAAAGGTATATCGTGACTCGATGCGATTGGTGATTTAGCACGTAGCAAACGATTCAAGAGTTATAATAGGAATATTATAAATAATGGCCATTACTTCCGTCGACTTAATTAAATATTTCCCTCAGACTTGATTCATCTTTGTCCACCGAGGGAGAATTGATTGCACGTACCAACTAAAATAATTTTACGTAATATATTTTCTATCCTGTTACAATCTTTTAATTAAATAATTGAAACATATGTGATTATAGAATTTAAACAATCCTTTTTATTCCGCTACAATTGAACGAAGCACAATAAAAACTTGCAAAGTTATTCTTATAAGTAAAATTATAGAGTCGAATGATAAATGAATAGTACTTAATGAAATTGTGATACGATATTAAATCTTTAACCCTTTGCGGACGGGGACATTTTTGAATATTGACAGATAATCATTTATTCGGCGTTCCAAAACCACCTTTTTATCAGAAATTTGGGCTGTTAATGTATATGAATTATAAATTACTCCACTTTTAATCGTATCTGACCGGTTTTATTTCAATTTTTCAATTTGAATCGTGTATACATACGGCGATAGACTATAACTACATTTTTTCTCAGACCGCATATATGCGTCGCTAGTCCGTAAAGGCTTAAAACGTAATGGACCAAAAAGACCTGGCGTTTTTAACACCTTAACGTGTGAATAAAATTTCTTCCTCCTTTTACCAAGAGCATCGTTTACTTTTAAACATTTGAAGCAAGGCGATCATCATTGAAATTTTTCAAAACTACTGATTTGTTTCGTAACAATTTCTCTTTCAAGTTTGATATATCACACGACTGATAAAGATCACACTTTCAATACAGGACGACAAGAATTTCTTAACATCAGGCGCAAGTACTTTTACAGAACACTAATTCAATTTAAACGTCAGTTTATCCAGAGGCTTTCATACTCGCTATAACATATGTCTATTCGTTTAACGCAATCGTGTAGTGCGTAAATCGAAGAAAATAAAACATCATTTACCACACCGAAGGTATTAATAACGACCATGTCCGACGACATAAGAGAAAGCATTAAACATGGAAAACTAAAATTCCATCGACGAAGACAATCCATGCGTCCGCATACTTGCAATTAGTTTTACAGGGTGATAAATCTCACGCTCCACGAACTTCGCATGTAACATGAAAAGGCACGTCGAGAATTTCACTTCTTCGAAATGTTCGTTAAAACGCGCAAAATTCAAATTGTTTCCACGACGAGTAAATATAATCGTGCTTCCGGAAGGATATTACTTAACCAGGAAACCACGAGGACTTCCTTAATTGTCGAGAAATCATGATTTTCATGTTATGAAATTCCGTTTGGCGAATCATCGAAGGGGGATTTCGTATCGTGATAATTCATGCAAAAATTCTCAACGTCCGTGACTCTTTAGCGTCCAAGGAAATCAGGAATGATTGAGAGTTCATTAGCTATACGCGTAAGACTAATTTTTCTAATTGCCATAATTCCTTACTGGTCGATTCCTACGATGTAAGCAATACCAATTAAACATAGGCAGGATAGTTGATAGACGCGTAATTAGTAGATACGGTTCGCCTATCCAGTTCCTGTTTCTTGCTATTCGATGGTAAATTATGAACAGGCGAATCCACCTGCACGCTATCGCGAATACGATATGCTCTCGTACAGCTCGAAAGTCGTGCGGAGTTTTGCGAGATGGAAAAATCAATGGAATGCGCACGTCGATGCGAGTTAACCGTGTGTTATCGTAAGTTATAAATTTCAATATAATTATACGCCGATGGGTTTTATGTGTCATCGGATTTTCGCGATAAGAAGCCGCGATTCCGGTATTTTTTGATTCATGGGTGATCATTGATGTCTTGTTAATGGATATTTTGCTATGCGCTTTAGAGAAACTATTTACGATATTGTAATTATAATAACGAGGCTCTTACATCTTTGTGATGCTTGCGGAATTTTTGTGGAGAGGCGAAATATTATGAAAAAGAAGTTCACGAGTAATTAAATGATTGTTTTTGTGATGCATCTATGAGAATATTTTTTTTCAATTTTGCACTCTGTTATTTATAACAGATGGTATGATTTTGGTGATGGAATTGCAGAAATTGCATTACTAAAGGCAATTAAAAGTCAGAGGGGTGTGAAAACTGAGAAAGGGGGATGTATAGATTTTCTTCCGTTAGCAAATTTTTGGTTTTTTAGATAAATGGTATTTTTTATATATTTTTCATTGTAGGTTTTCCAGCCCCATAATAAATTATTATAGCTTTTCGTAGTATATTTGTGATACAATGTTACTAATATCTATTAGCAAATTCTAAAGTTTTCTCGAAATTCAAATTTATTGACCTAGAAGCTGCGATGTCGCTGAAGGCTTGGTCTCCTATTCAATTGACCTGAGTTCAAATCTTCATCACCCCTATGAAATTTCTTCTACATGTCACTTATCACATAGCTTCGCTTGTTGACAACCTACTTAACCCTTTGCGCTGCAACTATCAGTGTGTCTGATACAGCAAGTAAATGCAATCTACATCATCTAGGCTCTGGCTACGCTATTAACATAGTGCATCATCTAAAGATGCAGAGAAAAGGCTACTTACTAACATGAGAAAAATAGATAATTAGAATTATAAATTCCAAGTGAAATTATTAAAATTATCCTGCGGATGCTCATGCAAATTTCAAGTTTGATAAACGCAGCTAAGAAGAAAGAATATAAGCAGATATCTCTGCACGTTATCACTGTATCACGGCAGCTCTTGATCTTGCGTTTTGTTGTTCTTTATACGAAAATTAATAAAAATTGAATTACATATATCTTAAAGGCTATTGACCTCTATAATAAGGTATATTTTTAGTCAGGACGATTTATTCTACGAGTATGCAAAATTTCAATAAAATCGACGAACACAACGCCTTGTGTCTCCTTGTAAGAGTATTTGTCGAAGAACAGTTTCAGGTCGCACCACATTGCATTTAGGGTGAAACAAAAGCATTATTAATTAAAAAGTATAAGTTAAAGGTACCAGTAGTTGACATTTTAAGGAATTTTTTTCCTAGTTGTTTACATAACTCAGGCTATGTTCACTTTATGGAAAATTTATGATTAGTAGTTGCTGCCCAAACTATTCTTCTATTATATTACGACAAGTATTCATTCCTGCTGGCGGTTGTAAATTTTTGTTATTTTTTTCTAAGAACAAAATTTGATTCAATAGTTGACACTCAGCAAAAGCAAAAGATTTAGTAGTTGACATCCATTTGTTTCAGTAGTTGACACTGGGAGAAAAACCAATTAATGAACTAACCTTGGTAGTATATAAATGCAGGAATTTACTGAATGTTTAAAAAAGATTATTCTTGAGTAAGTTTACAAAAAAATATTTAATAGTTAGACGTTACTTCCTTAAAAAATCTAACTTACAATTAGTTCGGTAACTGAATACATATTTCTGGTTCTCCTCATTTTAATGGTTTCGTTGATACGAAACACCACAGCTTCCCATTCATAATCTAGCTTATTCACTCTTTCCGGTCACTTTTCCACTGCTGAAATCTCTTGCAGAATAACTCTTTTTCATAAGAAACTACAACAAATATTTCCCTATGTCAACTAATGAATAATAGACAATTATAAGTTCCAATATTTGACCCAGGGGGAATTTCGGCAACTTAGCATTCTTTGTTGCAAATTTTAATACATAAACCCTTTTTTAAGATTCAAACAACATAATCGAATGCCTTTTTATCCGCAATGATTAAATGATACAAACTTACAAGACTTATATTTCAACCAAGTCCTTAGCGATTCATATAAGAAAACAGCCAAAAATCGTTAGAGCCGAGCACGGGGTTGATTAATCAATTGCTATGACACTTCTCAATGGTGGATTATGAGCAATAGCTCGCAATTAAGCCAGTGAAAGACGATACTATACAAACTGATAAGATTTGATGTATTCCAGCTTGTGGTTTCCTTATTTATTTACATTTTTCGAAGAAGTGTCAACTACTGGTACAGTGTCAACTACTGGTGCTTCTACCTTACTTACAATTAGATATGTTTTCAATTAAATATGATTAATATATATTAATGTTTTTGGACTTATAACGCCTTGCGGCAAAATAAAGTGAATCATTCTGGCACGATCATTTGCAAATCAATTGCCAGTGCAAGTGGTTAACAGTATTAAATACGTCATAAATGCATAAAAATTTGCAATTTAATCGTGATCAAAGTCGAAAGATAGTCAGAAGGAGAAAGAATCTCGCAAGTTTGGATGCATTCTCACGAACGATGCATTCTTCATCCCTCTGTTCCCTCTCATACATACCTGTACTTTCCTGTAATTCGTAGGACCACCTACACGCCAAGGGCCGATTAGCATCGTGCAATAAGTCACCGAATGCCCTTGGCTCGGAGCTATGTGCGTTCCAACATTATCGTCTCATTTGATTCACACTGTCCGTAATTTTGGCCCTCGCGAAAGAATAATGGGAGAATCCGCAGACTTTCACCCGAGGCGGCCCGACTGACTTTGCTCAGTCAAAAGGATTCGATGCACCTGCTCGACTTAAACGACGTCAATTTTCAAACGATCGTTTTTTAATATCATTTTTTTTTGCAACTATGCACGATATAGTTTAGTAGAAGTAATATTACTAATACTAATCCAAATATCTAATTCCTTAGAGTTTCAATTAGGGCTATTAATGATCGAGAGAACAACTGACGATTGATGTAACCTGGATGTTCTGATATTGTTGAAAGTTATTAGATATTTATTTATAATTAGTTTCTCATGGATAAGAGTTAGATGTAAGAATTTTATCAACTTAATAGTTGTCATTTTTTGAGGTAGATATGGAAAATTAAAGGCATTGTGCCATTATTTGTTATAAACTTGTAAATCTGTTTTATTACAATAGAATGTTGTAATTAGGTTTTTAATATCCTGATAGCAGTATCGGTCCAAATCAGCAGATCGTTTAAAATAGAACATGTCCTCTAAAACCTTTTTTAAATCATAAAAACACAAGGAAAATTCATAATTTTTTCACAATTAAATTTGAATACTAACTTTCCCATAACATTTCTCAGTAAAGTATCCGATAGAATTCACTCTGTAGGCAGCCGGTTTGCGTTTTAACTATCATCTTGATTAAATGAATGATCAATATAAATGATTAATTACTACTCTAAACATATTTATCTTTGTTAAAACACTCAAACTACTCAGAGGAGAAACAAAAAAAGGTACACATAAAAACAAGGACAGTATTTTGATCACTGAAAGACAGAAGGCTACCGTGACGACAGGAATACAGGTGATTGCGTCGTCAATAAGTTTATCAATCGATATCCGTTAACTTCCTTTTATTGATTCCCGTGAAAATCAAACGTATAAACAGATACCTGCACTATTATCGCTCTAACCGCGAAGCCTGAGTGATTTATATCATCAGCTTCTATCGACGGGAAAAGTAATCTAAAAGGATCTAAGTTGAATGATCTAAATGATCGCGGCGCCGTGCCTTCAACAGTGCCGCCGATTGAATTATCGACTTTACATTTCAACGAATTGGCCGTACGCTCTTAGATATGCAAATAATATTTGTCTGAGGGAAGGTAGTCAGGTAGTTGTTCATTGTCACGAACCAAGGCGAGCTTCGACGTTCGCAATTAACATTTTGCTATCCGTCAACACGTCCGACTTGTCTTATGTAGTATTGTAGGTATGCTATAAAGTAATTTAGAACGTTAAATATTAAAACGTGTACTTCAAGTGTATTTTTAAATTCTTTTAAAATTTTATACGACGGTAGCCACTTAGTTCAACGGTTTTGCTATGTCTCAAGCATAGCAGAATGCATATCTAGATTGAGTAATATCAGTAGCGTGAGACTTTAACGTTGGAACGATCATGTAGATGATTTATGATAAACCATACTTTGCCAATGCAAAAATTACAAGTAGAAAAGGAAGGAGGTCAAATTCTCACCGTATCAGAGAACAGTAGAACCAATATCAAGTTTTTTAAGTTAAAAAATCTATCGTGTAAGATTTCAATATCAACGAAACTAGTGTAAAACTTGATGATAAAATACAAATTATTTATAAGCGAGTGGACTAAACAGCTAATAACCTTGCAATTAGCGAAGCATACCAGCAAGAGCACATTTAGAGCTACAGAAAAGCTGTTATAATGGATGCAGTATGTTCATTGGCACATAGTTCTCTTAATACAACATAAAAATTAAGTTCTTGCAACTTGCTCAGTCTTAAGGTAGTTCTAGCTGGATTCAGAACTAAAAGTTTCTTTTTTCATTAGAAATGAAAAAAATTGCGTAAGAATTAATGCAGGGGCTAACTTCACAGAGGTCATTTCATTCACTTTTTAGACATTAAAAAACATCTTTCTCTATAACTATGAAGTAAAAAATTATGAAAAAATTCAATAATATTCCAAAAGCATAAAATAATACATTGCCAATTTTTTATTAGAATCCGTCGGCTCGTTTTTCCATTAGAAAAATAAAAAAAGATTTTACGGACTCAGCAAAAATTTTTGTCCATAAGGCCCATGTTAAATGTTATTTTTAAACACGATTTATTCATAAACCGTGTGGACGAACTCGTTGAGATTCTGGTAATAATTATAAAACATCATGAAGAATATATTTTCAAAATTTTAAGGAGATCTATCGAAATATGATAAGTGCCTAGAACTACCTTAACTGCAGACGCCAGAGTAAACCACAATGATAAAAAGAAATTAAGAAGAATAAAAGCAATAATAATAATAATAATCTCAGATGAAAATCTTCAAGGACAATTCCATCATCGAAAGGTCATTGGCACATAGTTCTCTAAATACAGCATAAAAATTAAGTCCTTGCAACTTGCTCAGTCTTAACTGCAGACGCCAGAGTAAACCACAATGATAAAAAATAAATTAATAAGAATAAAAGCAATAATATTAATAATCTCAGATGAAAATCTTCAAGGACAATTCCTTAATCGAAAGGTCATTGGCACATAGTTCTCTAAATACAACATAAAAATTAAGTTCTTACAACTTGCTCAGTATTAACTACAGACGCAGTGATAAATCACAATGATAAAAAGAAATGAATAAGAATAAAAGCAATAATATTAATAATCTCAGAGGAACATCTTCAAGGACAATTCCATCATCGAAAGGGAATATGAGAGCTTGCCCAAGAAGTCTCTTCTCGCAGTGGCACACGATTTCTCTTCGTAATCTCGGCTTTAACCTGGACGAACGAGATTCGAACGGATGGACGCGCGCAAAGGGCCAACGATTTATTGGACATTTCGAACGATGCTATGGCGTTGGCGATTTAGATTTAGAGCCGAGAGAAATCCTGATAAATTTCCGTGAAGGAGTCCTCCACTCACGGCGACGAAACATCTATGCGAATGTGACGCCTCGACGGCTACCTATGGGCTTAGCTGATCGTTTTTATGGTAGCACGGTATGCTAATAGAAGAGAGCCGACCGTTCATGGTGATGTTTCGAAACGAACGATATTTCTATGGAGATTGGGATAGGTATGCCGAAGAATGACTTTGGGGGTATTGTGTGCCGACTGTGAAGTTGGGTTTTCCTAGTTAGCCATAAAATTAGAGGATTTTCAGTGGAGTTTAATTGCTGTGACGCTAAAGTCTTTGAAACTGCGGGCACGATTTTGGTAGCATGTGAATATTGCTGAATATTAATTTTCTTGAGATTGGACTTTTGGACTTATGTCTTACTTAGTTTTTTTTACTAATTTTTACACTTAGAAGAGTAATTTCCAATTTGTAATAACTTATCTTTATTATGGGAAATATTCTGCAACCTATTCGTGGACTTTAAACAAATATTACACTGAAAAGAACTGAATATTGAAGAAAAAATTATTCTATTTCATTTTTTAATACATTTTTTAAATTGCAATTATCCCAAGACCCTGTACCATTATCTCCCTGCCTTACAATGTCGTGTGGCACACGTGATGCGGTAAATAGAATAGCAAATTTTCAAGTTTTCGAAAAACTATTAAATTGAAAATATCAGTAGGTCAGGATACCCTGCAATTAGTTCTATGCTATTAATATTGCGTTAACTTATACAGATATATCTGAAATCTGTGATAGATTATTATTTAAATAATTAATTCTGAGTTATTGCGCGTTCGGTCACAAAGAAATCGTAAGGCAAGGGTTCAAATCAACCCATATCCTGACATATACTTTTGTTGTAGTTTATTTCCTATTAATTCAATTTCATCTTCAGAATTTGTCAATGATCTTGTATCTACACCTAAATTTCCCTTAGTACCTACAATAACTAACGATACAAATGATCACGAAATCAATTCCGCTCAGTTGATGAGCAATTAGGAAAGATTCACACCGTAGACTGTTCCATCACGTCATAGTTTGCGCAAGCAATAAACTGTTTACAGAAATAACGCACCGAAAGTCTATGTCCTAAAACAAGGCTATTCCAAGAGCTGTACCGAAAGATCGTCCATCTTCTTTACCCCGAAAAGGTAATGAGAAGTAATTGAGAACGATAAGGGCAGATAAATAGTCAAATCAAGGCTCGAACAAGTTGGTCGGCATTTTCGAAAACGTCGGCGTTTAATTTATCGTTAAGGCTGTACGTCAGATTACTAATTGAACGAATCAATTGTTTCGATCCTATCTGAATTCCGATCGCTCGTTGGAAAGCTTTTAGGCCGGTGTAATAGCGCTCCGGCCTGATTTACGAACCTTTATTAGATAAGCGAGTTTCTCGCTTTAAACGCCCTGGGCACTTTTCACGGTCGTCGATCGACGAAAATGGCACAATAGTAATTATTTATCGCCGATTACTGTCGCAATTGTACGAGTATTATTGCCGTCAGGTGTACTCCGTCATCTACAGGACAGGATGTTCTCTTAAATCTTAAGTCTTTGAGATTCTTATTATTAATATGGTAGTAAATATAACACTGAATCTACCGACGAATAGTTTGGTAGATTAAAAAATGGTAGATAAATAGTTTGAAATAAATTCAATATGGGGTGAAAAACCATCTGGTTAATTCTATTGTTCATGTTTTGAAAGGTGGGTGTAGGAAATTGGAAAGATACGACAGATACAGTCTGAAGTAATTTGTTTAAAATTCTGATGATAAATATTTTGGAAGTCTTGGAAGTTTTAGTGTTAATAAATTTCGTTTTAAACGATGACACTTTAATAGTTAAGCGAAAGTAGATTATAAGGGATGTCATTTGTTATATTCTAATATGTATGGTGAGATATTTCTCAACCTCGTGAATTTCAATTTAAGCCGCACACAGTTAAGTGTTTTAAATTGTTTAAGAAATTTTTTATTCCCGCGTTGTTGTTGCATAGCTAAGAACCCATGAATTATTGTGAGCGATAGCGAGGAATGTTTTGGACAATAAGTACTTGCGATACGAAACAAAGTGCTATAAATTAATGTAATCAAACTACGGATATGCATTAAAGTTATCACATTCGATCGTTCTCTTTTTTACTTACGGATTTGTCTACAACGGACTACTTGACGTAGTAATGCATACGTGTATACGTCAGTATCCAGAATTTCCATTTAAGATTTATCATGAAATACATGATACTTCATCAAAATCCATGTTCCATATTGAGCAGTGAGTCATTGTTATATGCAATTCTGACAGTGACATAAGTTATTTATTCATTGTTTCAAGTGATTTATACTTTTGTTTTTAAGTGCAAACTGAATTCGATGTAATAAAACAACTATCAACTCCATTAGATGATTCGTTTTTTTTTATCATTTCTGCAAAGTATTGTACTGTATCACATTGTACTGCACGCTGGTGCAACATAAAATAACTTCTAATTAATTTAGAAAATTTATAATTACCGGGGAAGTTATCTTTTCTTACATTTAACTACATTATTCTATTACATCCACAGTTTCTGTTAATATAAAAAAAGAGGTTGTTACAAAACTAATTTCAATTAATTAATTAACAGTAAGGCATAAAGTGAGACATGAAATAAGTGAATAATTTTTCAAGTTTTTTCACTTGCATCACCCCCATGATTATTACCAAATATATTAGGAGAACTGGAAAGTAACGTCATTTCTCCAGATATTTTGCTCAAAAACTAATTGATTTTTATCGATCCGAGATAGAAAATTTCCACACTAGATGGAAAAGGGTTGTTAATAACGAGGATGATTGCATTATATATTGAAAATAAAAACTTGTTACAAATTTATTTGTTTGAATTTAATACAAAAAAACGACGTGACTTTCTGCTCCCCCTAATACATTTCCGCGGTTGTTGCGTGTTATGGTGTGCAGTAGAATGGCGTATTCAGCGTGTAATCAAGTCAAGTGGGGGAAACCTTAACCACCGATGCCCGAGGTGTCATATTCCATTTCGTCGAGTGTACTTTTCTAGTCTACTCGTGTCAAAGTGAATTATCGATTTCTCTTGAATCTTAACCCTTTCCAAACAGAACTTTTTATCAAATCAGAAAATAAGCTAGGTAATGTTACATTGGTAAACATCAATAATGACGTTTATTTTTAATTTGATCCTTTCTCATACAATATTAGTTTCTACTCATTCCAAAGAAAATAAAACGAGGAGAATCGAAATTTTCGTAGGATTGTCAAGTTGAAAGATATTATGCGATATAGTGCTATCAAACCATATTTATATATAATGTAACAGCAGGATAAATTGAATTTCAATAATTTAAGTTTTAAAATTTTATTATGATAAATTAGAGAAAAAATAGTGGAGCAGAGAGTAAAAATTGTATTAATGGAAGATATGTTTTTAATTTTTACCTATTCGTTAGTGAAATATCTCTAATGTTTAATACAATTATTAAGATTTATCTTTTAATTGTTAAGGGAAATTAAATATCTACGACAACTATTTGGATTATTCCACGGTCACAGTTAGGAAGGTCAACCATTGGGGATCTACTCCGGAAAAAAATCCAAAATAACACATATGTTTGACAAGTCTGATTAATTGAAATATAATTAAATAGCAATGTATTAAGAGTCTTCTGTTTAAAAAATAACTTACTACCAAGCAGCTAATAAAAGTCAGAAACGACTTCATAAAAGTTCTACACCATTTAACCTTATAAACTGATATTATTCTTGACCTCTACATAAAGAAATGCGACATTAAAATATCCTCGGTCGTTCACTACGAGTCTCACTCATAATTGCACATTTTACCCTCAGTCGTTCACTACGACTGCAGCTCGTTATTTCGGCTGCAAGGGTTAAGAGTTAAAGCCATAAACAGTTAGAACGGGTTAACAAGACCGTTCTAAGTTCCTTATGACAATCGTAACGTTTACAATGTTAGGAATGCGTTTCCTCTCTTCACAGACAACGAGAAATTTCGATTTATCGTAAAATAAACGATCAGAGG
This sequence comes from Cerceris rybyensis, assembly GCA_910591515.1. NCBI lineage: Eukaryota > Metazoa > Arthropoda > Insecta > Hymenoptera > Crabronidae > Cerceris > Cerceris rybyensis. The sequence goes on from OU342789.1 coordinate 40,228,805, forward strand.
TAGAAACTGCATTAACGAAGGCTGAGCCCCGCAATTAGTCCGCTCGAATTTAAATCCTCTCCCGTTACCTTTAGGAAACTTTTCTCAAATTATTATAGGTGTACGTCAAAAGATATCTAAAACTGAAAGCCGCAAGAAATTCTGAAGAACCGTAGCAGTCAACAGAGCTAAAGTATTTAATAATACGATCAATATCTGCGGCTCTGTTGATGTATTCTTGTTTAACATTTTCACTGATTCACACCTGACGATATGTGGGTAGATTTCTCTGTTAATTTTCATAATTCCAACCATGGCAAGTGAAAAGTTTGGTCGAAGTAGAAAGCTTAAATCAAATCAAGAGAAAATTAACTAAAAGAAGTCTATATCTGAGAGCTATAGAGAGTCTGATATACGAATTACTTGCAATCTATACCCGAGTCGAAAATTTCAGCCCAAAATCCTCTTAAATTACCAAATAACTTAGGATATTTAGGCTGAATATGGAAGAATATGTTATCTATAAAAGAATGCAAATTTTAATTCCACAATCGCCCTAAACTTGTTCATTTTTGCCAGTTTTGCCTAGTTTAGGATCAATTTAGGCTTCATACAACGCAAAATAATCTTCAGTATTCTTATTTAGAAAATTAATCTAATTGTAAGCCCAATATTAAGCCATACATTCTATAATGAGGAGTTTTAGAATTGGATTGGAATTGGAGTGATTTTAGGAGATTTAATAAAATGGAATAAAATGATAATTTAATTCCTACTTGGTCCTGAAAGCCCTATTTTTAGAATATGAGTCGACAGACTTGGAACTTCTGAAATATCTTTAGAGGATGTCAGTCCATATAACTCCTAAAAATCATATTTACAGGACTTTGAGGCGCGTAGACACACTAGTTGAGGATTTTGAGGTTCAAAATGGTATAAATAATGAAGCGGCAAATGAGAAATCAAAAGAATCTAGGATTTGAATTTTCTTTTTAAGCTGGACTTTTCGACTCGGGTAGGCCCGAGTTCAAGTTCCATATCACCTCTGGGAAGTTTTTCCAATATTGTAATTAAAGGTATTATAGTTTGTATGCTTCAGAAACCACTGAAAATGGTAAGTTTTAGCCAAAAATCCATAGTCGTTAAGGCCGAAAAATATCAATGTACATTTAAAAGTCACAGCTTTCGTAATTCGGAAACCACCTACAAGGATATGCCCTAGGGGGAAATAATCATAAAAGTTAAGTTCGACAAATATAAAACAAAAAATATTGTACCGTCGCATAACTGTTGCAACAAACGATGACGGTAGATACTCGGTGTTACACGTTATCCCGAATGTGTCGAAGCGTAGAAAGAGAAATCCGGACCGTCGATGCTTTATGACCGCAGAGATTTTTATCGAGCAACGAAATGTGGTTTAAAAGAGCGCGGCTAGATCGGCTGCAAATTAATACTGGCGCCAGAATTCATTATGGTTTATGACTCATTAATACGACTACATTTCTAAGCCATAAACAGTGTGTATATTTCTCTCGGAGCGTGACTCCGTTCTCCGGCTGACATTTCAGATCTTGCAGTTCGATGCAGCCTCGATTGTCAGTAAACGCCGTCCCGATGGAGAAACTTCAACTTCTAGTCAGTGCTGCAATAAAGTTTTGCTTTCTGGAATTATACCAACGATATTATTCTTATCTGTAAGACGGAGATATAAGGAAGCGTCGGAGATATCGCGAATTAAAGTAGTTTGATACAAATTATTAGCTGGTCTGTCCGTGAGAATTGCTCCAACTTGAAGAATGTTGAAATTAATCTTATTGTGTTTTTCCTGGATTGACCGTTAGGGCGGATAGAATTAACATGTTTACAGCAGTAGATTTTTTTTAGAGAAACTTTCTATTTGATAGAATTTTCTCTTTAGTAATGTTTCTTTTGGTAATTACCATTTTGAAGGTTTTCGGTCATGGCTTTATAGAAGGTTGAATGAGAAGATGTTCAAAGGTCCGTAATTAGAATAATTACTTTGAATAGGAATGGGATTTTTTGAGAACTTTTCCATTTGACGGAACGTCGTCTTTATGATTATACTTTATGAATATTGTCTTGTTTGAACTCTTCGTTTAACCCTTCATAAATGGCTTAATGAGAAGATCTTTAGAGGCTTGCATTCAAAGTGACTACTTTGAACAATTCTGGAAAGAAGATCAAACTAATATGCCAGAAATGTGTACCACTATGCATATTCGAATCAAATGATAACTTTGATGTTCTTTTTTTTCCTTTATTTAGAAGCCTCCTTCCTTTATATAAAATTAATTGTACAGGTAACCCTCCTATAACACGGTAGATAAGTTCCTAGAAAATGCCGTGTTGTGTGAAACCGTGTTGTATGAGACCCAGAGCAAGTACAAAAAGAGGGGTTACGTTCCGCAAACTTATTAGAAACAAATATTTTTTTAAAATTCTACATAAATAACTTAATATTTATTAAAAATATAAATGTATGTACAACCCAAACAAAAAAATATTATTTTAATTTAATGCAACTATAATTTAATAAATTTCTTCACCGTCACTGCTCAGTATAATCAGTCGAGAAGGTTTTTTTGGTGGAATGATCCCGCCTTCAATCAGATTCAGACATACTAGGAAGATGTTGACAATGTTGTGACTAATGTTGAAATACTGTTAAAAGAATTTTGTGTATGTTGAAGTTTTCCTTTTTTTATTTATTTTTCTCTTTGAACGCTCCTCTGCTTCAAAGAATTAACAGTTAAGATTCGTGTTCAACAATATTTTAATTAATTTAATTGCATTACTGTATTTCCATCTTAGCAATTTATCGTTTACTAAGTACCATGAAGTAGCAATGATTTATTAATCCCTTGGCCTACAATAAAGGGTGCCACTATGAGGTAAATGGGGTAGGAAATTTTCAAGTTTTACAAAATCTATTAACTTGTTAGTTGCGTTCGATGTGTATACGCGTCAATCCAAAGTTTTATTGCGGTAGCCTTTTAACACTAAACTGTCAATTCCTTATCGACTAAAAATGTACAAATTCCACGTTTCTCTTTTCTCTTTTCGTAAAATTTATAATAGGAGCATTAGCTTTGTCTTTAACGTATATATACGTAATTGCTCTAATTTTATTCTGTACCCACCGAGGGGGTTTCAAATTTAAATTCCGCAGTTAACTGGTTAAATTGAAAATATTAATGAGACGCTACGCGATAATATTATTTCTATAAAATTAATATTACGGTAAATTATACGGTATATCAAGAGTCACTGATCAATTTTTATTTTAGCAATGTAATTCTGAATTGTAGCGGAGGCAGTCACGAAACATATCGTAAGGCAACGGGTTAAATAAATAATTTAAATATCGGCGGTCCAAAACGACCTTCCGTTTCACCAGTGGGAAAATATGATTGTTTGTTGAGCGATAAGTACGCTCGAATTAGAACCATTTAACATGTTTTTGGCCGTGATAAATGCCGTGCCAACAGAGGCACTCGGTGCTTTGGAAACTATCAGTGACAAAGTATCATTGTTGAGGCATTCACGCTTGATTTAACGCGTAAACATAAAAAGTAATGTCTCGTGTAAACAGAAATTTACAAGAACTTACGATCAACGTCTCGACAGCATGTTATTCTTTCCCGAGCATCGAGCACCAATGTCACGATTCTTTTTGGTCGCTGAAAATTGACAGAATCTAACGAAAGAATTCCTTCATGTCCTAAGAAAGCAAGGTCCGCAAACAATTTCGTATTAGTATAGTTATCGGCTCTGCTGAAGGTTCCAACTGTGGGAAACTCTTTGTCGAATGAGCGTCGATATCCAAATTAAAAGGAGCAAGGAAAGAGCAATAAAATACTCGGTGTTCCTACTACACGGTTTTGTACGAATTTCCTTTACCTTCGGTTGTTTTCTCTTAAAATTAACTCTACGTTAAGAAGATGCGTTGAAACATTTTGAGATATTTTTAAACGATCATTGGATTTTTTTCTTTGAGAAATCTCATTCTTAGTATTGTTTAAACAATTATATTCTCTATTTTAAAGTTATTTATGATACTACAAAAGAAGGATTTACTCTTATTGTTTATAACTTTCACTGTCGAATGACAACATTTATGGGGAGCCTTTGCAACGTGGCACCAGCAGATTGTGAACAAATAAATATTAAAACATTTCAAAGAACATATTGCACAAACTTAGGGAAAATATTTTCGTAAAATACGCAATGTATGGTTTATATATAAAGTATAAGAAAAAACAACAAATGCGGTAAAACTTTTAACCAGTTAACTGTGGAATTTAATTTTATGAATGGTTCGCAGGATACGGAATCAAAATCGAGGAATGACGCGTATATTCGTCGAACACGTGGCAACTGTTTCTGTTATAAATTTTACGAAAAGAAGAAAGCAAAATGTAGAAAAATTACATTTTTAATCCATAAGAAATTGACACGTCGATATTAAAGAGGCTAGCGCAATATGACTTTGGATTGATGTGTATACACGTCGAACGCAGTTAACTGGTTAATAATATTATTTTGTTATTTCTCGGGTACATAACTTTGTCAAATGACGAAGGAAATTAGATACTACTTACGTTTGAATTGGAAAAAATCATAATTAACCTCCCAAAATATCAAGTAAGTACCACTCATATTATTCAAAACGGTACAAAGTCTCAAAAATTGCGGAATAGAAAAATTCAATGCTACGCAACAACCATCGGACTGTTTTATGTTGCCAACATTGTCTTACAATTTACACTGTAACTAAAATGAATTATTCAATTTTTATTTTGCCAATTCAAGCTCTAATTGTAGCATTTGTAGCAACGCCATACTATCGATCATTCTCCCACCATATCCAGGATCACCGAATCCTTCAAAGCGGTTCCCTAATGTCCTTAAAAAAACGAACTCAGCAAACAGAGCGCATTAGTACAATTATCGGGTCTGTTCTAGGACCGAGCTGTGGGAAACTGTCCACCGATGAACGACTGTGCCGTGCCATCGGCACCCACAGTTTGTACAGTCAATTATTATCCTAATGCACACCGTCTCTAAAACCAATGTCCTTCTGCCATTGACCGGCAATGAAAATATTACTTTGAGGAATGACGAGTGGTATTTACGGAAAAAAAGTGGGAGCTTTCTCAAAGATGGTAGGTTTAAGAGTAACGATTGCGAGAAACAACAGCTGGAATTTTCTTCTTCTCTGTATACTTTTTTAAAACCTTTTTCATATTAATTTGGAAGTTGATATTGTTATGGAAATTGGAAGACTGGAATTGAAGTTAACCCCTTGCGGTGCTATTTACTTTGTGATTGCCTCCACAATAATTCAGAATTAAATTAATAAAACAAACATTGATCAGTGATTCGATATATATAGTATAGTTTAACGTAATGTTAATGTTATAGAAATAATTCTATTCTGTTGCATCTCACCGATATTTTGAATTTAACAGGTTTTGTAAAACTTGAAAATTTCCTTTCCAATTTATCGCATCACGAGTATCACTCGTTATAGTACGGCAAGGTGTTAATTATGAAGGGTGAAATTAAAAGACGAAAGTAAAATGAGATGTTACCTTTTGAATGATCATTCGATATTGAAACTTCGAATTTCAGTAGCATAATCCTTTTTCTTGACCGTAGGCGTTCGTATTATTATTCAGGATTTTTTAAGGATTTTAAATAAATTTTCAATTCAATGTTAATGCTTGACCTTGGCAGCCTACAATTTTTATAAGTAATACGAATCTTCGTTGATGTATCGATCGATTATCGCGTATCGTCCGACAGTTATCTATTGTATATGCGATTTAACCATCCCCAAAGAATGAAGGATCATTCGATATCAAAACTTCGGATTTCAGTAGCATAGTCCTTTTTATTGACCATAGGCGTTCGTATTATTATTCAGGATTTTTTAAGGATTTTAAATAAATTTTCAATTCAATGTTAATGCTTGACCTTGACAGCCTACAAATTTTATAAGTAATAGGAATCTTCATCGATGTATCGATCGATTATCGCGTATCGTCCAACAGTTATCCACTGTACATGTGATTTAATCATCCCCAAAAATTAAGGGTAGGCACTCTCCCCGATGAATTGCGAAACATCCGCAACAAATTAGCCCCAAACTCGATGACCATCCAGAAGCCAAATCAGTCAGTATTAAGGACGGCCTTAACATGTTACAACTTTTATAAACAATCCAAATCATCGTCGATGTATCGATCGATGATCGCGTATCATCAATGCGTCCAAACGTCCGACAGTTATCCATCGTAGACATGACTTAATCATCCCCAAAGAATGAACGATAGGCAGTCTCTGCGATGAATTGCGTATCATCGATACGTCCAAAGGTGGCGTGTGCCAGCGACAAGAAGGCACGCCTATCGTTCGTGCGAAAAGGAAATTATGAAAGGTAGTTCTCCATTCGGTCGCGTCATTCGCGAGCACCTGAAACTCGGCGAGATATAGCAGTAAGAGATACAGCGAACGTACTGCCAGCCGGGGCTCTCTTATAACGACCGCCCAGATATTATCTTGCCTCGTGTAAATGCATATTGAAAAGCGGTTACGCACTTCATGCCGGCAAACCAGAGCCGTCAAGCGATATATACCCGTCCACCGAGGCGGATTCTAACGAGTCATCGGCATCTGCCAGTCGCATCTAGCGATGGGAGTAACGAGACTTCGATTGCGCCGGATTTCAGATCAATTAAGTTTCGCGCGACCAGATTTCCATGTCGTGCTAATATCTTAACTATGATTTGAACAGGTTTCGGTAGAAGTGTCGATGACTTGGTTGAGGACTGAGGTATAGAGAGGCCACGGGAATGATGAAGAGAAAAAGAGAAATATTTTTTTGGTCGTATTGAATGTCATTAAATTCTGTTGGAGGTTATTTCTGTAAAGATTTCACGATCGATTTTGCAGTAGAAGGGTGTGGTAGAAGTACGCTTCTTAGCATATTTCCGAGTCGAAAATTTCAGCCCAAAATCCTCCTAAATTACAAATAACTTAGGATATTTAGGCTGAATATGGAAAAATATGTTACATATAAAAGAATGCAAATTGTAATTCCACAATCGCCCTAAACTTGTTAATTTTTGCCAGTTTTGCCTAGTTTAGGATCAATTTAGGCTTCATACAGCCCAAAATAATCCTCAGCATTCTTATTTAGAAAATTAATCTAAGCCCAATATTAAGCCATACATTCTATAATGAGGAGATTTAGAATTGGATTGGAATTGGAGTGATTTTAGGAGATTTAGAATTTATATGGAATAAAATGATAATTTAATTCCTACTTGCTCCTGAAGGCCCTATTTTTAGAATATGAGTCGACAGACTTGGAACTTCTGAAATATTTTTAGGGGATGTCAGATTAAATTGGAATAAAAATTTTACCTGATCAGTCCATATAACTCCTAAAAATCATATTTACAGGACTTTGAGGCGCGTAGACACAGTAGTTGTGGATATTGAGGTTCGAAATGGTATACATAATTAAGCGGCAAATGAGAAATCAAAAGAATCTAGGTTTTGAAGTTTCTTTTTATGTTGGACTTTTCGACTCGGGTTGTGATGGAACAGTTATAATAGAAATGTGCAAATTATGAAATGTTGGGAAAAATGGAGTTGGAAGCTCAGGGTGAAACAGAGCGATGTCTCAGGTGATATGTGCAAATGCTGAGCCGCCTGTCGAAAAAATGAAGTTTTATATGAATCATATGGTGAATTACATAGATGTTAATTATACTAATCCAATTTCGTGAAACTCTCTATAACTAATTATCTACTTTTGCCCAATAATATCAATGACAACAGATACTCACGGGTATTTAAACGAATATACAAAATTACTGTAAAAGTTGTAATTGAAGTATTAGAAAATTGAATAACCATAAGATACAGAAATCTATATGCAGGGTAAGCATATTCCTATAATGGACATGAAATAGGTGATATATATACAAGTATATCATACCATTGGCGATTCGAAATCTACCTAAAACAGTGGATTCCAGGTCAGATGAACGTAACAGTTAAAACAAAAAAAAGACTGCGACAGAAAAATCTATATCAAATATTCCAATTTCACTTAACCCTAGATCACTAACCTTATTTTTCGACGCTTAACACTAATCTTCGTCTCTTCGACTACAGTGTTTACAAAAGGAGTTAAAGGGTATTATTTAAATAAAATTTAAACATGTTTTTTTCTATTATTAAAGATAGGTATTTATTTATTACGATAACGTTTACTAATATGGCATACTTATTAAATCCGTGTCGTCGAATCGACGAAGGTTAGTGATCTATGGTTAATTTAGTGGACCATAAGCAAGATGAACATAGCAGTTAAAGCTCAAGAAGTACGGTGCAAGAATCTATATCAAGTACAACTCGAAATAGCATTGCAAAAGGTTAACGCGAATATATACCATATCCAGACTGCGGATTTTTATGCATTTATGGCAAATTAAATACGGCTAAAATATACAAAAAGGATATAATATAAATATATATCTAAAATATCCAAAGTATGGTATTTCTTGTAATATTTATTGAGTGCAATAAATCCCTGGATAGGTTTTCCTGTCTCACCTGCATTTGTGAAACTCGAAATTTGCATGAACATCCGCAGTCTAATCATAACCATGGTGATTCGAAGTCTATACCTAAAGCAGGAGACCGTGGACAAGATGACTGTAGCAATTATAGCGAAAAAAGCACCAAACAAACACTTATACCAAGTATAACTTGAAACAATGGTGCAAAGGGTTAATACGAATGCCAAACCGCGCAAAATGCCCATCGCTAGCTGCCTCCTCTCAAAGAAACACCATCGGAAGAAGCTTGATATCCAACGAAGCAGATGGTTATCTGAGTTACGGCACGAGACACGTTTTCACGACACGGTGTCGTTCGATCCAAATGCTTCGGTAATTCGCTGTGCCATGCATACTCTCGATATCGAGCCCGTGCATAGATCAGATCTAGCAGCACGTTCTCAAGTACCGGCAATCCATCTTGGAAGGTATCGGGTTATCGGTAGTGGACAAGTAGCGACGAAGGAAACGTTGCGTGATCGAAATTCCTAATCAACGGTCTGTCGGCTGATTTGATATTCTGTACGCGGTGTGGAATTTTAGTTGTACCTCCTCGAAGGCCTCCAGAAGTGTTCTACACAAGGAATTTGTCAATGGAGTCGGAAGTCTAACGATTTAACGGGATTTCTTACCTTGCAGTTGTAACTTATTTTTTAGATTTTCTTTTTCCTATTAAGTGAGAAAGTTTTGCTAATTGAAGTATTTTGTGGGATGTAAATGTTAGTAGGTGTTATTTTAAGCACTGGTTGTGTTAGGATATGAAAAAAGGGTAATTGGAATAAGAAATGCGGTAATGAACTAGACTGGAAAGAGTGAGTTAAGTGTTGAAAGTAAAAATTGATTTTTTATTTAAAATTTGTATAGAAGATAATATCAACTTCTCGTAGATTGAGATATACGAAATGTTTAAGTGAAAAACAGGTGACAGCAACTTTAAAAAATGAAAGTTCGAATTGTGGACGGATCCTATTGCTGTAACGAAACATTGTAAAATACAATACATGACAGGTGATTTCAAGCTAGCTCGTGAAATTAACGAGCATCGAAAACTTAGTTTCCATTTCCAGCAATTGAGAAACTAAAGTTTCAAACAATGTTTCCACCTTTTTTTCTATAGGTGATGTAAATATTTTCAGTAGCTACATAGAGAAGTTTTGAATGATCGGAACTGTAGTTTCTAGTCGACCACGTGTAAAATAAAACTAACCACATGCGAAGAATATTGTCGCACATATAAGGATGCTCGCCACTGTTCTCTGTGTCCTAACTATAAGAACAATACAGTACTTAACTCGCGCGGTTTTGCTATTCCCATCGTTCTCCCACGATTATTTTTATTTTTGTGAAATTATATTTCCGGGTCTCGAAAAAATTCGTTCCATTTCCTATTGTTACTGCAATCATTGTATAAACACGAACAATCATTGTTGACCAAAAACTGGTGAAATAATTCAGGAAGAGTTTAACTAATTTTCAGCTTCGCTATATCACAAGTCTCAGTTTTTATCTTCCACCAAAAAAATTCAGTTACTAGAAAACAAATTGAAAACAACCTTATGGTCTATGGTATGCCCTAAGATAAAGGCTCGGGCTCGCAATCAGGTAATGAGCAATAAAATCTCCATCACCTCAGGAACATAGTCTTAAACTATCTTTTAATCCACCATTGCCTTTGTCATTCGAACTCTTCTTAAAGCAGCAGATCCCAAAAGAAATGAGCGAACAGTTAAAGTTGAAAAAATATAAAACAAACAAAACAGAACAACGCTCAAAAAAATGCTTCCTGCATTATCATTTAACCCTTTGAGGACAACGGATGCATATATTCGGTCTGAGAAAAAATTTGATTATAATTTATCGATGCATGTATACTCAGAGTTGAAAAATTTAAATATAACCGTTGAAATATTATCATACAAGTAGTAATTTTCAATTTCTATACATTAACAGTTTGACTTTTCGATAAAAAAGTATTTCTTCATCGCCAAATGAGTGATTCTTTCTCAATATTCAAAAAAGTCTTCGTCCGCAAAGGGTTAATCCATCATTACCTCCCTAATTCAAATTCCACCTAAAACACAAAGGTTCAGTCACAATGATCACGACCGTTGAAACCTAATAGAAAGTACAAAATAAACAATAAAAGGGGCAACCTTGAAACAGACGAGTTACTTGTCACCAACGATCGAAACTGTCGAGAAAAGCTGTTGGAGCGGATCGAAGCGTTCAATGGCGTCCACGATTATCCGTACAGCGTTTCCTGTCGTTTTATCGCGCGTTTCATACCTTGAGGTTGAACTCGCGGAAAGCTGGTTCTACGGACGATCCGCGGGGTTCCCGAGTATCATTTGCACTATGCCAGGACGCGGTAAAAGAAGAATATGAAGATAAAAAAAGAAAAGGGCGGACGGTTCTTAAGCGCCAAGCAGGTTTACGAGACGTTTATTTCCGCTCGGTTGGCGATCCACGAGGCGTATCAGAGACGCCCGGTGGCAGTTCCTCGTCTCGGGTCCTTGTCTCTCGTAAATCTCTCTTGCAACAAGACCAAGGGACATGTTTCGCGAGTGAGTTACTGGGTCTTCGGAATTGATCCCCGGGATAGAGTTCACAAATCTCGTGCAGTTTCAGAGGTGTACCTACTATCATTTATAACGATGTTGAAACGATAATGCATGTGGGTTCTATGTTTAATTTTACTTTTTGGGCTTTTTTCAAGTGCTTTCGCTTTTTTTCTTGTTAACGTAGTTTTTTTTTAAGTGTCATTTTAGAAGGAAAACTATGAATTCATTTTTGTGATGTAATCAATGATTACATTGGAATTTTTACATTCATGTGCATTTTTTTTAATTTGTTTTGGAATTGTTGCTGGTGCTCGGGTACTTTTTGGCATATTGTAGGTGAAGAGTGATTGTATACCTAAGACTTTTCAGGTGTATCAAAGATGCACTGTTAGGAAGGTAATGAAGGTTTTTATATCCTTCCTGTCTATAGATTCTGTGTATTAAATTATATGTTGCTCTGTTGTTGATACAGATTTTATTAAAAAAGCAATTAACGAAAATGGCCAATGGTCACGTCACGCCCCCCTTTTTGAAGATACGCAAAATTATTCAAAGTTTGCTAATACATAATTTGATTTACTTAACCCTTTTAGTGCCGACCAGAAAAATAGATTGAATTAATGAAAAATGTAGTTATGACAAAAACGAATTGTCATTTAGCCATAGTTTTCTATAGAATACGTAATATAACATTAATTGTGTATTTTCAATTATCTGTCATAAAATTGCTAATATTATGCCAAAAAAGTAAATAACAATCCCATGATGCCCGATAATAGGACTATTGCTAACGACGATATATCGTTTTTTGGGACTAAAAGGGTAAAAGAAAGAATCTTCTTTACAAAAAAATCGAATCTCCTTTTCGATAGGCAAAAAGAAGTTACCTCCACTATGCAAAGGATAAAATGAGAGGTTAAATTGAAATTAAAACGTTGACATAATTCGCAAACTCTGAGTCGTGACGATAAATCTGTGTTTGGCATTGCAGAAACGTAACAATCGTTCGCTCATACGTGTCGGAAGGCCATAAAGACTGATATACGATCAGACAATATGAACGGAGTTAGTTGTACGATATTATTGCAACGCGAATAATTCTCATCTAAATAGTTACGCCATGTAATTGCAGTACTAATGACTGTCATTTAAAGATTTAGAATGTTTACACATCATACTGTTCAGCCGTGCTTTTCTAGTCCACCTGGACATAGCAGAAGTAAGAATAGGATCTTGTTATTCGAGCTAATAAAATATGATGAATAAATAAGAGAATGTATGCAAGCATTACCTTAAACGAAAAATAATAATACACTACTAAATAGATAAATACATTCCAATAATACTCTCCTTCTTTTCAAGTTACTTACTCAATTTTGTTGAGTTCTTTTCGCACTAATGCAGTCAGTACTGAATTAGTATTTCACGTTTTGTCGATGACACAACATTCGTGTCAATATAAACAGTATTATTGTATTTGAACTTTTAAATAATTGCACCAAAAATACTTAAACAATTTTACACTTAAAATTCTATACTTAAACATTTAAAAATGTATAATCAAACTTCAACTAAATAATTTTCACATAATCCTACCCTTCACTCGATATAAAAAATGTCGTCGTCGGAGTTCCCGATACCGAAAGTAATAACACGTCCGAAGGAATCTCATCAATACTCAAACTTGCAAGTATACAAATTATCACTCTTTAAATGACAAAACTTTCTAACAATTTCATTATTCGTATACTCAAAGCATCAGTTTACTGCCACACGAAATAATAATAACGCTTTCAAATTAACTGATATTAATTCGTCGTATACCCGTAGTCCTCTTTAACCCCTTACCGTACAATAACGAGTGACGCTCGTGACGCGATAAATGAAATAGAAAATTTTCAAATTTTCCAAAAACTATTAAATTAAAAATATGAGTGGCCAGTGATAGCATCAAATTATTACTACGGTATTAATATTGTTTTAAGTCATAAGTCGTATCAGAAATGTCGGGCAGATTGTTATTTCAGCAATTAATTCTGACTTGCTGTGCATTCAGTCACAAAAGAAATGGTACGGCAAGGGGTTAAGTATCAAAAAGTCATCGTCCTACTTCCCGATACCAAAGGTAACAAGACGCTCGAAGGAATCTCGTTGGAAGGATATCCGGAGTAGTTCGCATTATCTCGCAAACGAGCAGAGGCTGAAGAGAAGCAAAGACTGCTAGCCGGGGGAAGGGTGAACTCGAAACAACTCACTCAACCTGATCCAAAGCCGGCAGGCATCAACATGGTTTCTCTCCACCAGGTTTGTCTGTCCGGTTTCGTTCCTCCGTTCGTCCGTCCTGACTCTCCGTTTGTCGGCTGTCGGCCAGGATGATCCTTAACGCGTGTTTTGACGCGATTAGTGGCCACGGTTTCTGAACAACGTGCCCCATTGTTCCATGGTGCTCGGTGATCTCGCGTGTGAAACTCTCTCGTCTAGCCAAGCCGCATGGTCCTTGCCAAGGACACCTTCGCTCTTCGATGGATAGAAAGCTTTACCTTTCTTCCTTTCTTTTTGGATATTTCTTTCGTGATAGAGAATTTGGTAATTTTTTGTGATTGAAAATTTTCAACGTTGTTAGTTATTTTTGGAAGTATTTTATGAGGTTGGAAATTTTAGGGGAGGTTACTGGTTTGGTGGAGTATGATCATTATTGAAGATTACAGCAAGATGACTATTTTGTTAGAATAAAAACTGTGGATGTTAGAGAAAAGTTCTAATTGCTGGTATTTTAATTCTCAGAAATCTTAACATTTTATCGACCGGTAGTTTTTTAACATCCTACCCCCTTCTGACGGATCACTTGGCCACAAATACTTCCTTGATACAGATATCTATTCGAATATTACAAATTCTCGTCACCGATTCCTTAAGACAGGTAACCGCAATGATAAATGATACTTTATTAACACTAGATTTACCAGCGTGAAATCTATTGTATATAAATATGTTAAATATGTACCTTAAAGCAAGGAAAATTAAGACGTGGAAAAGGTGATAGATTCGGTAATTTATGTTTTACACGATGGACGAAGAATATTTATTCTACGGCTGTCTCATAAACCCGTTGAATGTTTGGAAGAAATTGTGTACCAGTCATTTTGACTGGCTTGGTAAATCTAGTGTTAATTGTAATGGCAAGTTAAAAGTTCCAAGGCGTTGGGTCCGAAAATCCTATTAATAAGCTTCCGGTCGGTAAAATGTTAATAAATGTGAATTGAAAGTTTCAAAGTTTCCTTAAGGCTATAAATTTCAAAGATTTTTAACTTGTAGGAATTCCGGAAATACTCGTTGACTTTCAAAAAAATTGAGTTGAAAAGTTTTATAGCTTTCACGAACCACCCAATTTCGTAAATGTTTGAATTCTGAAAAAATTATGATCTTCTATTTTATGACCTATAAGTGTCTCAATGAAGAAATCCTCGATTTACCCTATCTACAATGACATACCCGACGTCATATCCTGGCTCTAAATTTCCTCCTTCAAATTCTGCACAATTTCGAGAATGCCATGAATCCAGAACAATCATCGTTGAAAGCACACCCATGAAACTGTTACCAGTCCAACGAGCAACACCGTTGATCGCGCCATAAGGAGCACCGAATAAAAACTAGATACAGATCTCCATGCATACCGATATCCTCGAACGACAACGGAACTGTCTCCTTATTTCTCGCAGGTGAGAAAAGTATAATAGCAAGGTAATCGCAGCACGTGTCAGATGGGATTAGTATTCGCGAGGTGGTAGAAACGCGGAGGGATAGCTTTCGAATTCTTGCCGCTTGCCTCGAGTAACTAACCAACGGATAATCTACAACCCGGTACCTATCTCTAACCAGCTACATCGACGAAGGAACAGGTACGAGCAATTAGATTTTTCCTCCTCCCTCTCTCTCTCGAATCGGTGCCGACGTTGTTCACCGTCTATCATTAAACGTCGATCGGACCAATAAACGATTGCCTCCGCTCGATTCTCGCGTAATTTTGCAACGACACCAGGATGGATGATTGGTGGTGGTGCGTACGGAGGCCGTATTTATCCCACGTTAGATCGTTAGACAAACAACGCGGTCACCTTGCATAATTCGTAACCGTCGCCCTCGGGGATTTTCCTGCTGACGTTAAATCAACCACGTCCTCGGTCTTCCGCCTCGCTCGTTACCGCCAACGGCGTCGAAAGGGAAATGATTTATTGCGTGTTGCGAGGTTAATTATTATGCACACCTTCCCCCCTGCCGACCTACCGATGATAAGTACGTAATTAATCGTTGCGCCAATTGTTGATTTGGAGTTGCATCTTGTTGGTGAGGAAAGAAATCGGTTGGTGGAGGAAAGATTTTTTTTGGGGGTAGCAAAAGGGAGTTGTTGAGGGAATTAGCACTTTTGCATGGATTACTTTTAGGTATTGATGGAATTCGATTATGAGATTGTTGTCAGTTTTAATTTAGTTGTGAGATGAGTTTATTATGTGGGTACACTTTAATACTAATCGTACTTGCATTTGTGTGTATCTATTTTTACTAGAGTATGTCATTCGACAGATTGTAAAATAACCGATCAACTGGTCATTCGACTGCAGATGATATGATATGATACAGACGATTAATTAATTATATTTAACACCAGAACTATCAAGGTGCTCAAAATGAACCGCTCCTCATTTTTTCTAAAAATATTTTAAATTTGTAGGAGAACCATAGAGTAGATATTGTACGTCCATCTTATAAAACATAAATTATACTGAATTAATTATCCTTTTCAATTTTCGATTTCTCGTTTTCTAAAGTATTAGATTGGTGAAAATAAATAATTGTGGTTTCCATTATTAAAAGTTTTAAATATTAATTTGAAGTTATTTTTCTTGTAACTAAATATATATACAGTATACCATTTGAAAGCGTGAAGTTGGCTCTTTCAATATATGTTTATCATTTATTTTTGATTCTTCACGCGTGGCTATATTAGGTCAGAAAAGTAAGGGTGGAAAATAAGCAAATTCGAGCGATGTTATTGTACGAGTACAATTTGGGACCTAAAGCTGCGGGAAATACTCGTAGTATTAATAAAGCATTTGGCCTGGAAACTGTGACTGAGCGTACAGCTCAACATTGGTTTCACAAATTTCGTAAAGGCGTCAAAACGCTTGCAGACGAAGAGGGTCGCGGAGTCCTTCTGTGATCGACAATGATGAATTAAAGGCCATTGTCGAAGAAGATCCACGCAAATCGTCTCGAGAGATTGCAGAGGTACTATATGTTGATATTTAGTAACAAGAAAACTAACTTCAAATCAATATTTCAAACTTTCAATAATGAAAATTGCTATTATTTTTGCACCAACCTAATACTTATTTAAGATATTAAAATATCATAGATTTAACAGCGGTGGTTCTTGTGTTATAATTGTTCAAAAAATATGTCTGAATGAAATAAATCAAGGAGGCAAAAAACTTGATCAATTCAATCGCTTAAAGCATTCAAGGTAGACGTAGAAAATTGAAACTGAAACAGCGTTAGAAATTTCAAGGACAGTTTTAAAAAATGCAGAATAATTTCTGAAACTAATTCCTATTGAAAGGAGACTCCTTGTCATTTATTACGAAAATCTGCTATAAAGGCGATTCATTGAAATAAATTACAATTTCTACTTTGTTTTATCTTTATTAAAGTTTTGTACCTCTTGCGACATATGTTTCTTTAATTTTTGAATTCAGAAGAGTTTGACATTTCGGAAAATCTGTTTTCTTAAGACTTCAAGTTCCATCAAAGTCTATCTTTAGCAATAAAATTATAAAAATTCGAACGGTGTTTCAGAATCTGAATTTCTATTTTAAGATTTCCCAAGGAATTTTCCTCAAGTTATAAGTACATCACATCCTCAATGATTGTCAACCCACCTAAAATTGCTACAGGTCTATGAAACGACCAGAGTCATTGAATTCAAAAGTGACAAGACTCAAATACAAGTTGACATCTCAGCAGCGTCATCATTCTTTGCATCCAGTTTACGCGACAACTTGGACACTCTTCTCGCGCGCACCGTTTTTTGAAATGCAAATTGCAGTCAGTCGTTGTCATGCTGACCGTTACAGGGTTGCAGAGAATATTGTAAAGTATGCGTTTTATGCAATGCAACGCGATAGCTATTGATTTCGCTCCAAGTTCCGTATCGGAAAGTAACCATACAACGAATTTAGTCGACGCGTGTTTGTGCGTCGAATAACACACCATACGTGTTTATGAAAATGTATACATTTATGTTACATCCACGATGGCGATTATGCAAATGCAGGCGATCTAAATTTGTACACGAAATAACGCAACGTACTCTCGAAATCGTAAGGATCTCATTCCGGTAGGAATTCCGAGGTTTGAAAATTAAATGGCTTGCAAAACGTAAATTCAGCAAGTCCTTATCGAGGAATTATATGTAATAGAGCTCCTAATTTGGACAGGAGGTTAAAGTCAGCTGATTTCTTTGTTACATTTTCATGCAGAATAGCTACTGTCATTATCCGGAATTTTTTAGTACCCTCATGCTCCTTTTGTATGGATAACCCATGAATATCGTTGATTTTAGCAAGACTGTGAAACTCCAAGTCTCGAGAAATAAGTTCTATTCGATGGAATGGATTGAACTTGTTACTTTTTCGAATATATTATTGGTTTTGAATTAATTGCAAATACTGAATATATTGGTTGTTCCTTTGTTACAAATTTTGCTTTCGTTATTTGTTATTAAAAGAAATTCTTTTAGGTACATAGAATTCAGAAAAATTTGTTAAGAATGGAGTAGTTTTATTGACAACTTCAGTTCCTCGTTGTGTTACCTACCTCGTTGCTATTTGGTATTAATAGCCAATGAATTTAACACTAGATTTACCAGCGTGAAATCTGTTATATTTAAATATGTTAAATATATACCTTAAAGCAAGGAAAATTAAGACGTGGAAAACATGATAGATTCGGTGATTTATGTTTTATACGATGGACGATAAATATTTATTCTACAGTTCTCTCATAAACCCGTAGAATTTTTGGAAAAAATTGTGTACCAGTCATTTTGACTGGTTTGGTAAATGTAGTGTTAATTCACAATTTGAAATGATAGACTACAAAGAAGTTATGAATTGCTCGATTGCTAACAACGCAAACTGAAATTTGACTACAAAGCCTTCAAAGCTATGCAACTTTAAAACCTAAAACTATGCAACTATTTTAAAAATCTCAACTTTCTAACCCTTAATCGAAATTATTCTCAATTCCTCACAAAACTGAAATCTTCAGTAAAAATGCATAACTATAATATTCGCCTTTGAGAATAAATATCATGTACACATTTAAGGGAATAAGCTGTACATATACGCTTGTTCACAATTATAATTTAACTCTTCCCATTCAATTTTTCTCACTCTGCTTTTGTCGAAGGTTGTACAGGCGACAACGCGTACGAAGTTACAAACGCAAATGCACGTTATCAGCTTTGGTTTCCACGAGTCGAACAATGGGTTCCAAGTATCATCCGTTTATTGCTGATATTTTGTCTACGTCCTCGGTCCTCGGTATAAACTGTGCCCCCAGGTCGTGCCGCATAAAACGTAAATCATTCCATGAGTCGTGCATGCGTGCACGCATATGTATTTTCCCGCTCATTGGTCTCCAGATACCTGCTCCGTGAACCTTTACACCTGAACGTCTCTCGCTTTTGATCGACTATTCTGTATAATTAGTAAATTATATATTTCGAAGTGACCATTCGATTTCTGCTACCTCGGTAGTCCATCAATAAAAATTCTTTAGAAGTTACGAGACAGGGTGTAGCGATTGGAGATTTTAGAAAATGGGTTCCACTTGAGGTGTCTGTTTGACGAACGACGGTAGAGGTGGTAGTTGTGATAATTGATTAATGGATTAAGAATTGACAAGTGAGAATTGATGGCTATTTTTGAAAGTTTTTTTAGAGCACTCGAAACTTGTATGATATGCAGAGTTTTACGGATGAATGAGAGTGAATTTGATATTGCCAATGATTTTGGAGAGTAAAAGAGGTACATTATATTTGGATGTTGCTAGAATTTAATTTTAGCTTGTGAACGGTAGATTTCTTCGTGGAGTTAAGAGAGAAATTGGTAATTCTAAAGTTGATCGGTAGGTTAAGAGATTTCAAAAGTTTGTTTTGAACGCATTGGGGTATTTTTAATGATTGGAAAGCGTAACAGGAATGTATCACTTAATTACGAAATTAACTTTAGCTTAGATACTCCATACATATTCGTACAGACAGTAAAGTTGGCATTTCTATTAGTGGCATGTTGGCTTAACAGGTTTCAAAAATAATAATTTCAACAATTCGGAATGAAATTGATATTTGTAATGGTTGGTTGATAGAGCGTGAGGAGATTTGCATGTTGCGTTAGGATATTCCAAAAAATTAATTTTAGTCAAAGAGCAAAAAGTGTGTTACATCTGAAATCTTTTACAGATCAGTTCTCTGTGTTAATCCCATGGTATTTTCAATTAAGAGAGAGGCAGCGAGAGAGGGAGAGAAAGTGAAGGAATTTTCCATTTAATATCTGATTAGTTGATAGATATCTCAAAAAGATCAGCTGAAATGTGCCACCTCGACAATGAACTTCGTCCACTGATTCCGAGGCCTTAAAAAACCCTTAAAAAATGCTTTCAAACAATCCTACAACAACTCTTCGAAGTTAACTGAACCTCAAACTTTTCCTACCCCAAAGAAACCTCCCCTACTCTCCCAAATGATACAAATCAATCACAAAAACTATCGTCATTCATCATGTAATAATCTTCACGATTACAAACATCCTTCGTCCATTCATATGAATAATTATTAATTATTAACAGAACCGAAAAAAAAAGAAAGTATAAAATTATTACAGTTCTCCGCATGAACGGAGAGTCCCGCCGATAAGACGTCGTTCTTGTACGCCGTCATGGCAGTTGACAGTGCGGTAATTGAGACGCGATTTCTTAGCGATAATCCGACAGGTAAATTACTCCAGATACGTAATCCCCCTTGTCTCGGCGGCGAGCGTCTTCTGGACTCCGACGAAGAGGACGAAGACGAAAAAGAGAGTTCCGGCTCGTTATACGCGCCTGCCTTCACTACTGCTTTTGGTAAAGACTGTCGTTTCGATAGTGCGCACGAAATCCACCTGTGCACGTCAGAACGATCTGTAAGATTACATTTTGGTGAACCGAATCACCGTCCCTCGTTACCATCTCTGTCATTCGCCGTGGCCTCGTGGAAACGTAATCAAGCGATATACGATTTCTCGCGGTGGATAAGTACTTACGTTTGTCTCGGATGGATCGCCTTTGCCAGGGCGGGAAGGAAAGAAACGCGTATGCTAATTTGTTCGAAAGGGATTAAGAAGCTCGTTTATTTCTTGCTGTTGTAAAATCACCCATCGAGATATTTTCGACGAGGAGAATGGTTACGCGTTCCGTTTCTTTCCCTTTTTTTTTTTACTTTAAGATGCTATGCCCTCGCTGCGCTTTCGTTTATGGATAACGGACCGTTAGTAGGGAATGAACATTTTTTGGAATTTTATTCTCAATGAATCACTGATTGAGAGGCACTTTGTTTGAATTTTGAACTTAATGATTAAAGGGTATAGCCGGATAAGAATGGCAAAAGTGCCCACGAAGATAGTTAACACTAGATTTACGGAGCCAATTTTACTTATTCCAAATTTAATTACTATATATATAATATATTGGTTGCTTAATTTTTTTTTAATAATAAATCTTTCATTTAGATTGATTTAAAACTATTTTCTTTGCAAAAAATTTCGATTTTCTTGTATGAGTCAAATTGGCTCACTTCAGAAAAATAGGTATATCAACATCCGTAAATCTAGTGTCAACCTTGAGGCATACCAGTCGATAGGGCTCTTTGGAAAAACTCCTCCTGCAAAGTATGAATCGGCTACCCCTATCGCAGGGGTAGTTACAGGGTGAATCGTACTTTACAGTTTTTGCCCGATTTCTCCCGTTTTGCGTGATAGAAAATTCTGAAAAAATCACAGAAATTATGCCCAATTGCGTGCATACTTTGGAATTTTTTCAGGTTTTTTGGTTGGAAAATTGATTTTTTAAAAATTAAAGAATTTTATAAACATTAATTTTTTATTGAAAATGTGAAATGACCACTTTTACATTTTTGCAGTACTTGCGTAGTACCCTAATTATTAATGTCTAATTTTTTTAGATTTTTAAGAGTAGTGGACGGCAGTTAAGAAAATTAAAAACCAACAATTATTTATATATTTAGCTAAATTATTGATGTGACCACGTTCATATTTTCATAGTTTCTCAAGTTTGATATAAATAATTAACTGTAATTTTTTCAGATTTTTCGCAAAAGTGTATGACACAAAAAATCGGCTGTATACTTTCTTCTGTACGCAAGGAAATTTGTGGAGTTTTTGTTATCGTCTTGAGTGTACGAAAAAATTGTAGACTTCTTCGATGAAAAAGAGATAGGAGAATACTTTTCTGGTATTCTAAAATTGTTACAAAACTTTATAATAATTCATCAAATTGAAAACTACCAGAGCAAAAACATAGACTTCGGAGACACCAGGCAATTTAAAAATGGATCAACCTTTTTATCCATTAGTCCATTTGTATCACATGACAAAATTAAAAATATATTTTTAGCGTCAAATTTTTTTATATTAAATTTAAGTATAACAGTATTTCAAAAAGTGATATTCCACATTGATGGACGATTGTTGTATTAATAATTTAGACTGCTCGTATATACGCAATTCACTCTCAATGCGAATGTATAAATGCGTTGATGCACTTGTGCTGGTGATGCCAATGGGTTAAAAATTCGCATTTATTCTTTTTTAAATAATAAATATACTTGTTGAAAATAATTTTTAATTACTCTTGCAGGTTGTGTTCGTCGTATTGCCACTATTTTCTTCTTGACAATGGTTCTTGTTCACAATGCAACTTTGTGACTTTGAGCCACCCTGTGAAAGTTTGAGCTACTAACAACAAATAGCATACTAGTGTTTTCTGTCTCATATCTTACATTAATTACAAAAAAATAGTAATATTATAAAAAAGTTGATTCCTAGAAACAACACCGTAAAAAGAACATATTTATGTTCTGAGATCTTATTAATAAACATTTCAATTCCTTAATACTGTACATTACACACCATTATTTCATTCGACAAAGCAGCAACACGTGTTTCTAACATTTGTAACAATGTTTAATCTCATTCTTAAAAACACTCCCATTTATCCTACAATTTTTCCACAACGTTATTCAATTTTCCATTGTTATATTGTAGTCTATAGAAGACTAGTGAGTTATTCGAAGTCAGCGTCGAAGAGAACGATAAAAGATCTGTGGTCGTAGATTTCCCGTGTTCAAAGCTACGTCGTCGTATATCATATTTTTTCGGCATAAACTATAATGACTTTATTGACACGGATCCGTGTTTTACTGCGGTTAAAGCTAAATGTCACCGACGTCACGCGTTCGCAAACGTTCGATCGAGTATGATCTCTTTATCGATACGGTAAGAGCCGATAAGAGAGAAAGCAACGTTAGAACATTTATTGAGAACGGAATCGCATGAACATGGCTTATTCGAGCGTACATCTCGCACCTTTTAATGTGCAACTCGATTTCACACCGATTACAAAGTGAACGTTACAGATTGAATTCGTAGTCAACGAGCGTGCAAAATTTCGTACAGCTTGACAGTTAATCCCCGTGAAATTATAAAGCTGTAATTACAAATCTCTGGAGAAAAATTCGAAGGAAATATACCTCGGTTGAATATTTCTTTCTCAATATTATTTTACTTTCCTTCTCTCTATCCTTTCATTTTCTTTTCCTCGAGTCTTTCTCTTTCTCTCTATTTTATCCCCTATAAGTTATTCCTAGTCCATTGAAATTATTGTGATAAATTTGAATGCATTATCATTGAAAGAATTAAAGATATAAATGTAAATTTTTCTACGAAAAGAGAAAATTTTATTTGAGTTTTTGGATGCTTGTGGGGCGGCAGATATACGGCTGTATTCGTATAATAAATTGATAAGGTTGAAGGTTGTTGAAAAATCGGATGAATTTTATTTCGTGGACCGATCGGTAATCACGAGATACGGCGTTATTCGAATTTTAAAACTGAAAGAAGAGGGAGGAAGTCCACGCTTAGTGCCAATAAATTCTGTATCTTATTGTGCCTCCACGATAAGTTCTTAGGGCGGATAAAAGAAGGCGCCGAAGAGTCGTGGCGCCTTTGGCCCCTTTGCTCGGATAATTTTGGTACCTGATCCACCTAGATCTTTTTTTATATCCTTGGCATTGTTTCGAGACAGTATGGGACGTTGTTATATCAATTTTATTACCAGAGATTTACTTAAGTTTGGTCCTCATTTTGGAATGAGAAAGCTTGGATTTTCTATGGAAAGACAATTTTAATAATCAATTTTCTTTTGATTGTAAACGATTACCTTATTGCCTATTCAGGTGACAATGTGTCAGTTCTTTATCTCACGTGTATTAAATTCCTTTAGTTTGGCATTATCGAACTTAACATTCCAAAAACAGTAAACCGTGATATTTTTTAAACAATTTTCGGAAAGTAATGTACAGTAAAATTTTACTCAAATATTTTTTCTTCGAGCAAAATAACGAATTTCCTGCTTTTCTTAACATCGACAATTGTATGATTAGGTACATGAAAATTGCTTTCACATTAAACATTTACATATTGAAACGATTTAGCATTACTTTATGTAAGATTCAAAAAATGAAATACAATATATGTAAATTACGTATATTAAGCTTTGATTACAGTATATTCTTATAATTTCGAAATCATATTTCTTATAATTAATTATAATACAAATAGAAATGAGGCATTACATGTAGACGTACAACCATTACTGATATACGATTACTTTTTTATTTAATATCACTGTA
Organism: Cerceris rybyensis; assembly: GCA_910591515.1. NCBI lineage: Eukaryota > Metazoa > Arthropoda > Insecta > Hymenoptera > Crabronidae > Cerceris > Cerceris rybyensis. Next base: position 40,253,032 of record OU342789.1, read on the forward strand.
ATTGTTATTATTTTATGGTGAACTCCGAAATGTTGAAATGAAGTATGAGTTCGTCTAGTGTTCCAAATGCGTCAGAAGGGCGGAAAGAAATATTTTCTTTTTGTCCGACTAAACGCGGCAAATCGTGCTCAGCGTGGAAAATATGCTCGGTAGAAATTATTCACACGGTACGTGCGTGCTTCGAAATTGGAGAATTTCCGTAATATAGTACGTCTCGTAAATTACTCTCTTCGCTGAAAATGTGTGTTGCAGCGAGACCTTTGGTTTTCGGGGTGACTTTCGTGGAAGCGCAAACACATGGTCAACGTTCGACTTTCTCTTTAATGACAATCCCCTTTTCACCTACTGTCCATCCTTTCCTTCATCTTTTAGTATTTCCATCTTGTTTTTCCACAGGAAATTTACATAAATCAGTGCTGAAGTAATTAATCGTAGAAAGAATTCAAAGGAAATTTCGCATAGTTTATCTTTGATATTTGAAAATACGTTTGATTTTGAGGAGGATAATGTTATAAAATGCATAAAGAATGAATTAAAAATTCAATGGAAACAGCAAGTTCCACGAATTATGCTTTTAGTACTTTATTCTTTGCCCTACGATTTCTTTTGTGAGAGCATCTACAGTAATTTAAAATTTAATTATTAAAATAAATATTGGCCGGTGTTTTTTGGTATGTAGTACAATTTAACATAACATTAATATTGTAGAAATAATTTTATGTCTTGTTAGTTTGATAGATTTTGCAAACCTTGGAAATTTCCTATCTCAAATACTGCATCACGAGGACCACTCGTTATTGTAGGGCAAGAGGTTATCACTGTGACACATCGATTATACTTCCGATGATCAACCCTACATATATTGTGATCTGAATTTTCTACCTCCCCTAAATTTGTTAACTCCTCAGTAATGTCTAAGACTTAAACAACCGGAACACATCAGGAAAATCTCAATACAAATGAAGTTTCGATTTTCAATTCATCAATTCTATGAAATGCTAATCAATTCGTACATTATTTTTAACCAACAAATTCAATATCCGAAACTTTTACGTCAAGTTGTAAAACAATTATCAGCAAATGAATTTTGCAAGCTCAATTTTGTAATTTATTTCCGTAACAAATATATCTAACAAAGGGAAACAGACCTTGTATGATATATATTTAACCCTCGTTCTGTCAGCACCGATTTAACACATCCATTTTGCAAACTGCTTTACAAGAAAAACAATAATTTCTTGGTGAGAAGTTGCAGCACTTATTTTTTCCACCTAACAGTTAGAAGATGTGGAATACAACTTAAATGTAATAAAATATTTATTGAAGAAACAAGCATCGATAACGTCAGTTTCAATGCGCAGAACCGATTTGACAAATACATTTTACAAACTTCTTTACAATGATTTGAGGCTTTCGCGGCCATTGTTAAGTATACAATGGTTTACGTTTTCCGAGTTTAACACTAGAACTACCAAACCAGTCAAAATGACTGGTACACAATTTTTTCAAAAAATTCTCCAAGTTTATATAAGAGTCATAGAATAAATATTCTACGTCTATATCAATAACCATAAATGACCCAATCGATCAAATTTTCCGCCGCTTGATCCCCCCTTTTTCAAAGTATTTACTTAATTTATTAAAATATGTTGGATTTGACGCCGGTAGTTCTAGTGTTAAGCCGCGTTGTGAATTGTGAAAATTCCGACGTTTCGCCAGCATTTCAGCTAGCTTCATCTGATACAATATCAGTTTTACCCTGATGAAGTTAGCTGAAATGCTGGCGAAACGTCGGAATTTTCACAATTCACAACGCGGCTTAAACCCGGAAAACGCAAACCATTGTATTCTTTACAAGGAGCTTAACACTAAAACTACCGACGTTATATCTACTAAAATTTGAATTTAATGAACAAGTACTTCAGAAAAAGATAAATCAAGAAGTGAAAGGATTAGTTAATTAACTAAGTTAGGCTGTATATGGTAGAAGTAGAATTTTTACTTCACGGTTCCCCAGCAATTTAGTTCGTTTTTTTAAAAAATTGCGAACCGGTCATTATGACCGCATTGGTAGGTTTAGTGTTAATGATTTCCCGAAGGAAAGTTGTAGCCTTTATATTTTCCAACTTAGAAGATATGGAACACAATTTGAGTGGAATAAAATATTTAATCGAAGCTAAAAAAAAGTGTAAATCTTAGTATATGTTATAGAACCGACGTTAAGTCAAAGTGTTAAAGCACTATGGGTATATTCAAAGCGATTTATACCCCATTAGTCCTCCTAACCTACTTGCAAATACTTAGAAAGAAAGCAACGAAATCTGCAAAGATGTCACTCATTTTAAGCCCAAGCTTAATTTACTTCTCCCGTTCTCGGCTCAAACAAGACATGTTTCTTTTGCAAGGTACAACTACACTCTAATCTCGAGATTACGAGCCGCGGAAGAGATGATCCTAGATGAACTTGTAAAGATCGTAAAGGTGCGTGTCGCTGGAATCTTGCTCGAATTCCATGAGAGGGAAAATCCGACCAGTCATGCTGCTTAATCCGAAGGAGCAATCGTGGCGTAAAACCGCCCGAAAGACAAATTATGGAATATAAGACGTCGTGGAGAGTGATCGGCGCAACTTATCTCCTCGGAGTTGTTGTTCGATGGAAATGGACGATTATGAATTCTCACTTGACGTGGAATTAATCTGATTAATCAATCGGTACGAGTACGGTTTTAACGTCGTCGAAGAAGTTTAAGCTAAGTGGGAAAACTTGCAGTCGAGCGGTGTATTTGATCTGCGAACAGGCTCAGAATTAATTACTGATCGATGAACACGGAGGTGTTGGTATATGCGGATTGTTAAAGGATTGAAAGTGTCGCGAGTTATTTAAAATCTCTTCTTAATGGATTTGCGATAATTTAAAATCATAATTACTGCATTTTAATGGAGTATGTTAAATTGGTTGAAATTGTATATATTAATATGCAATTTTCACGCTTGAAGTATTAAATTAGTTGCGTATACTTGCTGATTCAAAATGCTCTTTATACTATTTGATCTTTCTAGTTTTAAAGTTGAAACTCGAATAAATTGTCATGTGAACTTTAATTTGAATGTTGTTTAGTCAGAGGCGAGAAGTATATGTTCATAGGGGAAATAATCTTTTTTAACTGACACGTAATGGGACAAGAGTACGCGATTTCTTTTCGGCGGAGATGAAAGTTGATGACCTTTCGTGGAAGGTTTCGATTGCATATGCAACCGAATCGTAAGAAAACGAGGAAGCTGAAAAGTTGTCAGAGAAATACGTTTAACAGAAAATTACCAAGTTGGGACATTTACGATTGATAAATACAGATTACAACTGTGCCTCTTTGATTCGCCGATTTCGCTTAAGCCGTTTCAGAAATGCGACTCAATATCGTGTCTCTGGTGTTTATTTTTCTATCATCTTCATTTGTATGCATCTTGTAATCCATGATATATGTCTCTTTCTTGAGAACATGTATGTGATATTATTCGAGTTGTTTTAGTGGTAAAAGATGTACAATCTTTATCGAAAATAACAAATGGATTGGATGGAAAATGATATAGAACATTTAGATATATCTATGTAGGATTGGGATATTTGCAGAGCGATTCGCAGTGCCTTTGCGTTGCGTGGCAATTATAACAAGCGGGGGTGACATTTGTAAATAGGAGTCGTGATTGAACACTTGTATGAAGAAGTCGATTTGGTGTTCTCATTTGTATTGCATTTGTTGTTTTAATCGTTTAATTTCTTCTTCTAATAAAATATTCCTCTCACATTTGGGGACTCAGCCGGGATAGAGAAATATAGAGGAAGATAGAGGATAGAACAGAGAAAACGATTTGAACAGTTGTGTGAATAAGTCGATTTGGTGTTCTAATTTGTATTGCATTTAATGTTTTAATCGTTTAATTTCTTGTTCTAATAAAATATTCGTCTTACATCTATTTTCCCTTTTTGTCAGCAACCTTCAAATCAGTAAGTACATAATGCCTTTATTACTCAATAGCAGCGAACAAAATGATTTTATTTCGTTGTTACATTAATGTTACACAGAGACCTAGCACCCTTTATGTAATTGAAACTATAAATGATATTTTTTCGTTTCTCGTTCGAGCTGGTCCACTAAAATTAACCATTTTCAAGCTGGAACCACGTTTAGTTTTCGCGAACGATGAGTATTGGGTCGAGACTGATTGTGATGTACATATGTCTTAGAAAATAGCAATTTTCAGGTTGGTACCATCCGCATTTGTCTTAATACATTCGCGACCAGCATTTTTTTTCCGTTTCTAATGCTGAGGACCGACGAAAATAATGAAATTGTAAAACTGGTTGCCGCACTCTTCTATCATTAAAACAAAGATAAAAATTATAATATTTGTTTTGAAATATCAATGTTGTAATTATGTGTTCTTTAAAATAAAAAGATTTGATAATTTGTATACTGACTTTATAGGTAGATAATAGAGCATTTTTTATTACTATGCTTGGTTTATTTAGCATTATATTACAATACATGCATTTTGGAAAAGCAGAGTAAAGAAACATTTGCATAAAGAAACTCTACATAATTTGCATGTATAAGAAGTGTCACGATGTTTTCCGTGAGTTTTGCAAACTCTGCAACGTTTTTGTGGATATTTTAATTTCCCCGATTGTGCGATTCTTTCCAACTGTTGTGTTGTCATGTCACCTGAAAGTCTGTAAGGACGATCAAGGTGTCTCATTGAGTTAGCGGTTATCCAAAGCGCCTAATGTTGTCCAATTCAGAAACAAATTTGCAGGACGTGAATTCACGTCAGCGAAAACCAGGTATAGGATTTAAAATGACGTGAAGTCATGTCAGCGATCGCGAATGTGTTTATACAGATAATTTATTTAATCAATTCTTTTTTGGTGATATATGAAGTATACAGTTTTGCTGCTTTCGCGTGATACCATTCACAAGTATCTTACCCTCTCAGTTAACCCTCTATAGTCCGAATTTTTTCTGATATTTCAAAAAATATAAAAAATGCAATCTTAAATAATGTATTTGATTTGATTCTTTAATAAGTAAAGGTTATAAAATTTCACTAGTTTCCAGAAAAAAATTGTAATATTTGGTAGAGTTGAAAAAAATCACTTCGCAGAATAGAACCTTAGGGGTGACTTGTGTTACCTCTAAGTCACATGGATCCACAGAGGGTTAAGTTTTTTCGTAATGCTCCAATAATCGAACATATCTATGCAATGGTATATTAGCTGTAAAACTTATGACAGTGCCAACTTATGATTTATAGAAATTGAAAGAAGGGGCTGACAGTTCGAAGATAGTTGTAGACATATTTGCGACTTCCTTTTCTTGACTTCTCTTACTTGACTACTTGGTAAATTAAGACTTTACTTCCACTTGATTAAATTTTCAACATCTTCCTCTTGATTACCAACCATTTGCTACCAATAGAACGCTTTGACTTCATTTGGTTCCAGCAATAAGAAATATCTTTCAATCGCATGATTCAACGTAACGAATGAAATAAAAACAATTGATCAAAAAACACTTAGTGAATTAGACGAAACCATATTTAAATCACTATAAAAATCATTTTTTATTGGAAATAATCTCTCCATCTCCCTTTTCCAGACGAATGGAAAATTACAAATAGTCATCGTGAAAATTCAAATCGCGTGACGAACAGTCGTAATATGACAAGTTTGCCGTTTATCAGCCATTCTAATTCAATAGCCCTAATAAATAATTCATTTTCATGCCGATAAATCATATTGCAATTGGTGGCGTTTTATTGCCGTCGTTTCATTCGTTTCTTTCGTGCGAAGGCGTAAACAGTATCGTGCGGAAGTGTAATGTAAAAAGGAATACAGACGTCGATACTACTCGCATAGATCAACGACAAATCACTCAATAACGTGCAAACTAAAGCGTATCGAGAGTTCGCGCATTTAACTGCATAAAATCGCCCTCGCGTTTGTACGCTTTGTGACCTCGTTGAACAAAAAACCATCGACTTTGCTTCGAATCGAACGATTCGAGCGACGAACATTTATGACAAGCATAATTCTTATTAAGTTATGCACCGTTACGGATGTGGCACGGACAAACGCGTCCACATTCCAAACCTGTGTGACAATACTTTAGCGAAATATTATTTATTTCTTGCGCTGCTCTGGCAGAGAAATCGTTCGGGCTTGATCGAAATCGTAAAAAGAAAATGGCACTTGCGATTGGAACTTGGTTCTTGGTCAATAGAAAAATTTTATTGACGTTTGGAGAAATTAGTAGTTATACTGAGATTGATAGTAAGATCATTTGAACGTATTACATACGGTTAAATGTTTATGAGTTTTGTAGCCACTCTAGAAGTGTAAATATTAATAGAGCGAGTTTTTCTTTGTACCATATATTTCATATTTGTGCTACATGTATTATTATTGAAGAATTGAAAAAGATAGCTGTTACATAGTGAAAATAATTGTTTTAATTCTGATGTTGATTGGCGTTGTTATTTTCGAAAATGATGTTGTTTTCTTTGTTCAGCAGTTTTTTTTATGGACAATGTACTTAGATATTATTTAATTTAGTGAAAAGGGTGATTTTGTAAAAGCGGATTAAGTATATGCTTAATATTTTTGTTATATCAGAATACTATTTGTACTGAAACATGGAACTTTGAATAGCAGCAGTAAGGAGCTATTTTTGCAAAAAAGTAAAGCTATTTCTCCAAAATAAATAGTTTTCTAGTTAAACAAGCAATGTAGTCCTGTATGTAGCTATGCAAATTTTGCATTTTAAATTCAACTTTAACTAAATTAAAATCATTCGATACAAACGAAAATCTTTCACTTCACTTCGTTCGTTTCGATTCGTCCAATTTCGGTCACTTGTTCACTTCAAACCATAATCATTTTGTTACGTGAAATTAAAAACACTTTCACAACAATCTCTCCATTAACCAGTTGAGTGCATTCGACGTGTATACACGTCGGACCAAATCTCTACTGCGGTGCGTTTGACGTGTATACTCGTCGTGTAAAATAAAAAATTACCATTCACTATAAAACTCGAAATCTCAATAAAATGTAATAAGAATATTATTTGGTAGTATGTTCCCTTTACATTACCAATACCTACGTATATTTTAGAAAAATATTTCTTATTTTTCTTGTTTATTCTTGCTATCTTTAGTTTCTCTGGTTTACGTATAGTATTATTTCTTCACAATTTTCAAGCTTTTAATAAGAATAACGTACTCAGAAACGAATTGTTTAGTCTTTTTTGACGAATAAAAATGTAATCATCAATGAAAAAAAAAAGTTCATTGTTTTTAATTCCACACCCTGTGGTAACCTTTTGAAACTAAATTCCACAGTCAACTGGTTAAATTGTCACAATATCACATAATTGCACAACGATCTCTAAAAACAGCATTTTACAATTGAACTGTCCTTTCCCGCATAATCGCAGTATAAATATACTTAAGTGTTCGCCAATCGCCGTCCGATTGTAAGAGACAAAATTTTATAGTTTTGCATCAGACCATAAAATCATTGGTTTGTAACAAATTGCTTCTGAATGTTTCTATGTAACGATTAATACGGTATCTCTCCTCTACCGGATGCTTGGTCTGTGACAAGGCCAATTTATCGGCACGATCGAATCACGCTGGCGGAATCCTTCGGTACCGGATTTGATCGATTAAGAGGCGCGAGATTAAACGCCCATGAACGACCAATATATTACCGTGCAAGAGTAAAGAGTCAAGTATAAACGGAATAGGGCGGCGACGTGAGTTTCGTGCAAGGAATTTCGCTAACCCGTCGTACAAACAGAGACCGGTGGTGGAGAACCATGCCAGACCTGGCGAACGGCTATTGACTAGGCTTGACCATTTAATGGCGCCAGAAATAACGCGCGAAACGGTCACACTCGAACACGCTTCGTTATTTTCATCATGCATTCGTGTATTTTAGAGAATGGAGATTCCGGGAGAGACAAATTCTTGATTCTTATGGACGGAGACGAGGATATGATGCTGACGACGCGTCCCGACTGACTGAGATTGAATTATTTACTTGTTTGTCTGTACTTTGGTTTTGGTTAGATCATTTAGAATATACAGTTTCAGGTGAGCAGCAAAGGCTATGATTGAATTATTGCTAATTATTTGTTGCCGTTGCATTGGTACTGTTACAGTTCAAGGAGAACTCATTCTCATGGAATGAGCTTTGAAGCTTGACGCTGATAGCTGCAAGCTGATCATATTTTATTTATAGAACAATTATGTCTAAAGGATAGGTTCAGAGTGGAATAAATCAATTTAGCATTGAAATTGCGCAGGGAATCTGTGTCCATCGATAAAACTAATTATTTAGGGCAGCTGTGACTATCGTTCAATCTCGAGTCGAAGTATTGAACCTATTTTCATGGTATTTACACCTATTTGAACCCAATATGATACTTTTCAATACTAAAACTCGTAATTTAAACCTGTAACTCCTTCTCAGTAAAATGATACTCCTAGTTAGCTATCATCAAAACCTTTATCTCCTGAATTGGACCTGTTGGGTAGTAAAAGGTTCAAATGAGGTTCAATATTTCGACTCGGGATGGCACTTACAATTAGTATTACATACTTTTTGCATTGTTAATTATGATACATTTTATTTGCCAAGAAATCGAAGACCACCGCTCTTAACCCGTTGCCGCACACTTTTAATTTGACGAAAGTGCTCAGAAACACACACGAAAATATTTCGAACTTTTAAAGCACGAAAAATCGCACAAAAAGAACAATTGATATCTTATCTGGAATGTTACATTTTTTTTTCGGTGTATTACTGAGTAATTAACAAATAAATACATTGGTACAAAAATGTGCAGGACGGCTATAGCCGTCATTTACGGCAACGTGTTAAAACGTAGAATTTATCAAATCGAAGTATTCGTTATTCTCTTCACTAGAACTCTGCAGATCTTCTGCACCTAGAAGACGTAATCCAGAAAAATTGTCCATTCCCCGATTATATTTTATATGTTTGACCCTCTTGTATGTTCGTACCTGTCCTCTGGTCAATAGTGAAGCGATAAAGTAGTGATACATTTTCTTGACCAGATATAATTTAATGTCGAAAAACAGTGCCAGGTCAGCTTTGATCAACGTGGCAGTGAGTGCGTTAAAGCTGTCCGCAAGATCTTTAGACGGTCACGTTCGCTTAATAATACTCTGTTATTTAGGGTTTCTCTTGCAACCGACTGCCAGTTATTTCTATGATTGCCTGTAAAGGTGCGCGATGAAAGTGACAAGCTTGCACAGACTCGAAGGCAATCGTTTACGAAAACTTATAATTTGCAGACAGATTCGACGGGAATGTGGAGTAATAAACCGTTTGAAGGGATTAATTACATTGCGATTGATAGTTTTGCTCTTGCGTACTAACTTCCGTTTAAAAGAATAAATTATCATTTTTTTTACGTCGGGTTAAACGGTGTTTACACCTTCCAGGACAAATTATTGATGGAGGAAAGCAATGTCGTTTCAAGAACTTGTCACTTATAAGTTCTGCGTTACTCCTTTTTTCTCTGTTCTGAGATAATGAGTTTTCCATGGAATTATACTAAGTTTTATTAACCAGTTAACTGCGGAATTTAGTTTTAAGAATCCGACACAAGGTACGAAATTAAAATGGAGCAATGACGTATATGAACATAGAACACAGAGAAAATGTTTCTGTTATAAATTTTACAAAAGGAGGAAAGCAAAATGTCGAAGAATTACATTTTTAGTCGATAAGGAATTGACAATTTAGTATTAAAAAAGCTACCGCAATAGAACTTTGGATTGACGTGTATATACGTCAAATGCAGTTAACAGGTTAACAGAATATGTTTGCTATACAAAGTACCTCTAGAAAAGTTTTTTCTTTATTAAAACTGGTTCGCTTTTGTGAACTACAAATTCATAGAGTGATACTACATTATACGTATTTTTATTAATAGTAGATGCATCGAAATAGCTAAAACTACTGTTTTCTAACATTTTTAAACATATAGTCACATATTATAACAATAGAATTTCTGAGATTCCTTCCCACTATTTTACAAAATATAAACTATCAAATCAACATATTTCTCCCTTTTTCCAAATCTGTTCCTTAACCCTTTGCGCTCCGAATTATTTTATTGACTTTTTGTCAGATAAGCAAATATAATCTCGGAAAATTGTCTACTGTTGATTATCCGTTTTTATTTAATACTAGGAACAATTGTAGGTACTGCGGTGTATTCCTGTTAAAATGCAAAATTATTGTTGATTTCGAAAAGTCGATAATTACTATATGAAACATTAAGTGTCAAAAAGCTGTGTCGAGTGTAGCTCGACATAGGAGTGCAAAGGGTTAAGAATTTGAGAAGTACAGAGAGTGATTACTTCAGAAAGTTAATAAGTTACAAATCACATGATCTACAATTTATTTCGCTAATTGTACAATTATAATATACCACACATACTTCTGATGGAACATTAAATCAAAATTTGTCAACTGAATAATAATACAAGTGCAATAAAAAATATCTTTCTGAGAATACAATAAGTTTCAAATTTTATGGAAATAATTTACCCTGATAATTAACAAGAAAAAAATATATAAAAGTGACTTTTTTTAACCGTGTCATTGAAGATCGGAAAGTTCAGTTCGCGTGTCACGTGAAATTTGCACGAGATCCGGTGCAATTCCGATTAGCAGGAACGATTTTTGCGATAGCCTGAGATCCTTCCATGCTTGCTCAGAAGTTCGCTTGGAATGCCGCTAACTGGGTATGCAAATATGCGTGTCCGGCACTTATGCACCGCTATTGGTCAAGTCTGCCATTTAATGGCGCCAGAAACGTGAAACCTGGCTCGTGTACTTCGAGTGCACCCATTTTTCTGAATTTCGGTGTTTCGTATCGATACTAATTTCTTCTTTCAACAGCTCCTCTGTCAGATAATTAACCCTTATCACTCCAACTAATAGCATTACTGTCAAACACGATCCATCGAAATGCAAGATAATTTTTTCTTTTTATATTGTTTTATTACAGTACAGTTATAAATATTCTTATTGATAAAGAAATATTTTACGAACACTATATTGTAATATTTTTTTTTTTAAATAACAAAATTTATTTGAAACGAGCCGAAAAATGTGTTGTAACATTATTGGAGTAAGAAGGTATAATTTTTTCATATTTTTGTTCTACTATGAGTTTTCATAAAATTTGAATTCAGACATTTTTTGATACAATTTGCCAAATCTCTGAAGAAATTTCGTGCTGAGAGTAGCAGCGATTACTTTAATTTTTTTACGCAACGCGTATTAATCTCTTGGAGAAAAGTGGGCATAAAATTAATTAATTCGATGGGTCAGAAAATCAATCAATTTGACTTACTTGGCAAATATTGTTTCATTTCTGGAAATTAATAATATCGAAGTCAAATACTTTATTAGACATATAAGTGGATTTGTGAAAAACGTTGATGCGAATTTAAAAATTAATTACTAGACGAGAATGATCACTGTTTAAGTCGATTCTCTCATTATTCGAAGGAAATAAAGTTCATTGAAGAAGTCTCACTTTGAATTAAGAAACTTCGACCTCCCAAAATCTCTCGTCGCGGTGAAAATTCTGAAATTAAAGAATCTATTAGCATGATCAACGGTTCGAAAGTGACGGAAATCCGAGTCGGCTGACATGTACATTGATATGCGCATAATTCGAGAAGAACATCATTTTACCGTAAAATGTGAAATTCATGAGCAATATCTTTGCAGTGAGAATTTTGAAATGTAAATATCTATGATCGTGTGGAAAAATTGTTTCCTGGCAGCTAAATTCTTTGAAATTTATGGTAAAGATCAATGGGACCTACCGAATCACTTTTAGCCAAATACGGATTAAACGAAAAGTCAGATAAAAATAGGCTGCCACTACTTCTTAACTCCTTAAAAAATCAAAATGTCGTTCTTCCACCCAAATATAAATTTTTGAGCAATATATTGGTGACAATTAAAAATTACATATAAATTAATAAATAATTATTTGTTTTTCTATTTAATCTTCTCATTATCGACTTACATTCCAGTTTATAATTAACAATGCAATATTAAGGAATATTTATTTCTGGGATAATCTACAAATTGATCTTAATGTGCTTGAAATATTAAATTTCATTTATCCATCATCAAATACTATGAACACTTAACATTAGTGATACAATTATTAAATCTTTCATATCATTCAACACAGCGTTAACTGCAGTAGCAATTATCCACGAAGGAGAACCTACCACATCGTTTCCAACGTTCTTAACACTAGAACTACCAAACCAATCAAAATGACTGGTACACAATTTTTTCAAAAAATTCTCCAAGTTTACATAAGAGTCATAGGATGAATATTTTACGTCTATATCAATAACCATAAATCATCCAATCGATCAAATTTTCCGCTGCTTGATTCCCCCTTTTTCAAAGTATTTATTTAATTTATTAAAATATGTTAGATTTGAGGCCGGTAGTTCTAGTGTTAACATTTCAAACAACTTCAAATCACTATCCCACTAATCCACAACTTATCAATTAATCATACTTCACGTTTACTAAAACCACCAAAACCTCCACTCTCACAATTAAAAATCCCTGCTCCAATCCAATTTAATCTCAATTTCCATGCACTGTTCCAAACTTCAATCAAATATCGTCATCATCATCACAAAATAAAACATAGATACAAGATAAGGTTACCTTAAAACCACAACGGGTTCTAAAGGGTTAAAGAACGAACTCGCCGGCATCAACTCAAAGTCCTTTGGACTTCCTTCTGGAAGCACGCGACAGGAGCGGCTGAGATCGGGGGAAGAAAAGAGATTTATAAACGAGCGGAACGCATCAAAGAGATCGTCCTTCATGGTGCGTTGACGTAGAGACCCATGGTAGGAGCTACCCACCTAGAATGCTATACTGTATACCTAGAAAACTGAATCCTTCTTGTGATAGGAACTCCTTGGGACTCCGTGCGGAGACGCGAGTCAACGGCGTCCTGCTGTGCACCCTGTGGCGAGGGGTCAGCACCCTCGTGTCGACCACGTGTATATTCTACCTTTCAGATAAATATGCCCGATGAAATATCGAAAACGAGTCGAACGTAGAGCGGACGCTTTCCTTGCATTCGTATGAATAAAGTGGCGATATCCCGTTTAATGTTTCAATAAGGAAGCCAAATGTGATGGGAGAACTCGGTTATTGGAGCGTTTAGCTTTCTTGTATCGTATACCTTTTGTGTATTCTGTTTTCTGGTTTTTATTGTCTTTTTGATTGTGTGTCGTTTAACCTTTTCGTTTTGAGAGGATTGATGAATTTTTGATAATGGTAATCATTAATATTATATACAATTGGATAGTTTCTTTTTGCAGAATTCACAAATATGTGATAGCGTTAACCCTTTGCGGCTGAGAACCTTGAGATTGTGTTTTTCTAGCGTTTTTTTTTTAATTTGATGAATTTTCCTTCGCAGTTATAGAAGGCAATAAATATATACACCGATGATTTCAAGTAGGGAAATCATTTTTTGTCAGCTTACTGTCGATATTCACTCTAACAATAAGTAGTAGTATGAATGGCACGTATATGTCCATATTTGACCGCAAGGGTTAAATATTTTTAGTGAAAATAATTGTAGGTTATTATAAATCGCTTTTTATATTATTTGCTTTTTTGCGATACGTGTTTTATGAGTCGTTGAAGGAAAACGATCCATGTATATTTATATGCAAATGTAAATTACAATGCTGCATGCAAGCTTGTATTTATGTATGTATATATATCCACGCTTATGCTGTCAATTTGTACTTTATCTTATTTAATACGGTATTTTTCTATAAATAACTATATTTTATTTTAAAATATGCATATTTTTATAAATGTTTATGTAAATATGGAAAACATTAAATTGCATATTCATTAGAAGTGCAGTTAATGCAATCCAATCGGATTAAAACGAAGCAATCGGTATAATCGTTCTCTTGGAAAGTGAACCGTGAGTCGTAACGAATTAAATCAGCCAAATTACCGTAATTCGATTCCAACTTGGTTGTGCTCCTGCGACAAAAGCGGAACAATGGGAAAGCCATAAACTTGGCTCGCTCAGCCAACGATGGACTCGCTAAATAAACGAAAACCTCGTAAATCGGAAAGTTACGGGGCGTGTAATTGGAGATCGGAATTAATCATGAATTAACGTAGCACGAACCACTAGGAAACAATGGCATGTTTTCCAGCAAATTGTATTGTACAATTCTGCAAGCCGATAAGAACGTTCGTTTCGCAATTATTACTTTATCGTGATCTCTTTATTTACGCAAATGTACTTTCTTGTAAAATATGAGCCGTTCAGTGCACAAATCGATTATCTCCATAAAATGAGAAGTCGATAAATGCGACGAACTAATGTACATTATTTTTTAAAATTCCCTTTATAATATAAATTCAAATACATATTGTAGAATGGATAAATAAAGATATAGCTTTCCTCTAATGGTATATAAAATTTAATTAAGTTAATCGGTTTGGCAACTGAAAAAAAGTAATAAAGTTGAATTTGGTGTTTAAATTTCTAAGTTTTTTATTACAGACAAAGTTAGGTATTATATACTTTTATTACAGATTTTCCATAAAAATGAATGTTGACAGTTCTATTATGATATGTTATTTGTGATTGATTCATAAGCAATATAAATTATATCATCTTCATCAGCTGTATAGGAAGATTTCGATTTGTTGTCATCATTATATTTAACAGGAGGAATAAATTTTAGCAGGTCCATCATGTCTCTTCCATCTTCCCTTGTCACAGGTCTACCTTTAGGATATAATGAAGGCTGATCTACATTTTTAAAACTTTGTGGTCTACCTGCTACAGATTCCTTTATATTTATAGTATTAAATTCTGAATCTTCATTATACTTATATTTCAATTGTACAAGGTAGGGTTTGGACCTCTCTAACTTTATCCAGTGTATTTAGAACCAATTTACTGGAAATCCTGGGACGATTACTTTTCTGTTAATGATTGCACTTTCTAAAGGTTTTGTTGAAAAAAAATCTTGATGAGTAATTTGGATTAGATTAAATGGAGCTTTCGTTTTACATGTTTTGATTATTTGTTCCAATCATCGTCTCCTAGTGCATTTGAGTTGGTTTAATGCAACGACTTACATTAGAGTATGGAGTTAATCAAAATGGCCTCTGAAATAAATTACTTATTATTCTGTGGCCAAACAAATTTTGTCATTTAATGGTGTTAAACTTCGTCATTCAGGAAAGTTATTATAAATATAAAAAGTTATGACTATACCAAGTGCTTCGGCAGTTAAATTTAAGATTCTTTGAAAAGTGGAGTTAATCGACCTGTGCACTGAACGGCTCATATATTGAAAGAACAGTTTCCCTTGTTTAAAGCTTAATATTCATCCATCGATGCATTAAGTGCTATGCAAATTTTGCAGAATTTTTTCATCAGGTATTTATATTTGACGGAAGAAGTAACTATGAAATTATATTATGCAAAATTCTCATCTTTTAGATCATTTTAGCACTAGACCTAGGGCAGCCGTCAAATTGACAGTTCTCACATTTTTAAAAATGTTCCCCAAATTTATAAAGGAGGAGTACAGCAGATATTTCACGTGTATCTTATAATGAACAAATTCCTTAAGTGATTGTATTTTTTGCCACGTGATCCATCGTTTTTCAAAGACACTTATTTAATATATTAAAGTAAACCAGATTTAGCGGCCGTAAATCTATTATTAATATCGACTAGATTTCTTTTCCAAAAAAGTTGAAAATAAGATGTAGAACACTGGAGTGCTTCTGTTAAATGTAACTTAATATAAAATTAATCATGTTCTTATATCTAATATTATTAATATTATATCTGCCATATTACCTAAAAATGATAAGATGCTAATATTATAAAAAAGAATCCTCACTTAAACACTCATTTTGTTGTGACTAAATGCGTGGCAATAAATAAAACAAGTTTCAATTTTTTTCGAATAATTCTTCGAACTCAGAAAAGTGTAGTTCATTCAACTTTCCTCCTTATCTAACACGTCTTAATGCGTCAGATCAATCGCCGATAATTTTACCATTAAGATACTAATTTCGTGATATCCGTGCAACAATAAATGGAATTCACTTTCAAATAAAATCTTATCATGGATATAACATTATTGTGTAACATTTCAACAAGGCGTGGATGCAGTTTCTCACCGCTATTCCATGGGCTGGCCCGTGCGCACATATGTTTCTCTGTTTGAGAAACCACTTAAAAGTTCAGGAGGACACCCCGTTGATTTTGAAATAAGTGTACGGAGAGTGTGGTTTGCATTTAAACGCCTTTTTTCGTACATGCCGACTGATTTACGCGCAAAGCACACCGTGGATCGTAATCCCCATAAGCGCCACACATTTCTTTCATGGTTCACCAACTGACACATGGTTTCACGCTAATCTTTGGACGAAGAAAGCAACGTGCGCGCAACTGTGAGAGCTTAAATCGTAAAGTATGATTGATCTAACTGCTTCCTTATATGCCCACGTTTGTTCCACCTCTTGGTCAACAGTTTTAGGAAATAGAATCATTGGATGTTTTAAGTTTTGCGATTATTCCAGCTCCTTCATTCTTGAAAAAAGAAAAATAACCGTTAGAATGATGCAGATAACTTAATCTTGCAGCCAGGTATGAAAGATTTTTCTATTAAAAGAAACAGAGAAAGTTTTATAGTTGGTTTAAAGCTATTTGAAGATATAAAACCGATAAAGTGTGGCAAATAAATGAAAGTAGAATTTATTGCATTTATTATGTGATAAGCATTGGCAAATAGGATAATGAGAACAAAAAGGAGTTGTGATAAAAAGCGTAACATCTGTCATTAGTCATTATTGCGAATAGATTTTATTTGTTACTTAGTTTGTTAAAAAAGATTATATCGGCGCGGTATAAAAATGCTACAGGAGAAACACATTAATTTTCTGTTGGCAATTAAAATACGTGAGCAGTGCAATTATCGCGTTTGACGACGAAAGAAGGATAAATCGATAGAACTTTTTTTCATGCTGCTCTCGGTTAAGGAATTATAGTGAAACAGCCTATTGAATTTAATTACCTACTCATTTAACAATAAAAGATACCGTTGATGTTATATTTCAACTGTAAAGTCAAGTAATGAAATCACTAATTGCTCAGTCTATAAAAATTACAGTTGTAAGCACATCTTCGTGTAAGGGAGTTAAACGGTCAATAGCCATGACGGTCATTAATTAATAGAGGAATCAAGGATAAACATTTGAAAATCATTGGAATTTATTTTCAAGGGCCCACACGTGCGACGTCTGTTCGTCATTCTGGCTCGGGCGCGGCTGAATACAGTCAGACTGTTAGTACTTAACATATATTTTCATAATGTTAACGCCACGCATATTTCTTTTTTTTTTCAATATCCAAACATTTAGTCCCCCTGTGAAAATGTTAAAAACGACCACAAGTGGTCGACAGATTTTTTTAAATACAATATCTGTCGTACTTACTTTTAATTATGATCGTAAAGTGTTAATTAAATTAATATTTTATAATATTACGGCAATGCCTATTTTTTAAATATTTAAACACGTTTGCATCCTTTCAATGAAAACGTAGAAGGCTAAGAATTACGAACTATTATGAAGTTATAATAAATACAATTTTTTTTTCGTGCTTAATTTGTAACTTACTTTGTAACTTAATTTTTTAACTTAATTAACCAACTTAATTTGTTTCTATTAACATGAATAAATATCGTGTTTATTGTATGCTATAATACTGAATATATAAATTGAAAAAGTAAAAATTTATTTAAACTTGTAACCAATTCGTGTTTTATGGCCCACCCCGTATTTGAGAGAACTACAAGTGGCGGGAGTATTTTTTGAAATATCATATTTATTGTAAGTGCTTTTAATTGTCGTCGGTGTTGATTAATGTAGGCGTACATTGGTGATTTTCTTTTCTAATATTCACGGTACAGGAGGCCATATATCATTGATTGCTACCGCCACGTTTCTTACAGTTCCGACATCTGTACACCTCATAAATTCCGCTGGCGAGTTGGCAAATACATACATCGTATTAATTTATGCGCCACAACTTGACTCTAAAACCGCGTCTTCAATTGCGCCGCAAATCAAAACAACCGCGTGATCTACGATCAAAGCTCGAGTTTCTGTAGTCGTGATTCCGAGAATGTCTTGGCACGATGTTACGAATTTTCGCGCGTACGTAGCTGCATCCTAAGATGCTTCCTCTTCGAGTTTTTCTCCGGTGAAAATACTCTTTGACGATGCACCTTTGCTTTCTTCGACTTTTATGATAGCCGTATTGTTACATTTTAGAGAGCTCTTAAGTTTTATGACTTTTGTTAAAGAGAGAGTGATGGATGTTGGAAATTTTCGGGAAAATCAAACTTTGAAAGGCTGGAGTGACAGAATATGGCATTACAATTTTTATTATAATTATTTTAAAGTCAAATTCCAGAACGTTTTTATATATTTTAT
Organism: Cerceris rybyensis; assembly: GCA_910591515.1. Taxonomy (NCBI): domain Eukaryota; kingdom Metazoa; phylum Arthropoda; class Insecta; order Hymenoptera; family Crabronidae; genus Cerceris; species Cerceris rybyensis. The sequence continues at coordinate 40,271,690 of OU342789.1, forward strand.
TGCTTGTTAAAGATGGAGTAGGCATTTAATGTTTCTGTGATTTATTTCCTCACATTGATTTAAATATAATTTTGTGCTATTAACGTTAAATTGTATATTGAAGTAATGATGGTAGTATTTAATGCATTATGATTTTTATAGCTTGCTTTAAAGAAATGTCGAGGAAAACTTCTCTGCATCTACTACATTTTCGTATACCTATCACAATGGCTGAAGTAAAGTAAAAGTCTTTTGTTTAATTTGCTTCCTACAATACATTTCCAACTGAAATCTAGAATATCTCAATGATGTTGATGCCAAGCATATGCAATTATCAGTTGAACTTGAATATTTTCACATATAAATCATTTGCGATCTAAAGATTTTAATCAACATTTTTTTTGGAACCCTAAATATGAAAATGTCTACTAAAAAATCCTTTATATTATGCATCAGTAGTTACAGAATACATCCATATGAAATTAAATTTCATAAAGTATAACTTTATAATCTGACTATTGCCAAGCTTTTCTTCTTAAGCGAAGTAAAGTTCCATGAGAAATTACGAAACTTGTTAAATAGAAATTTCAATATTTATTATTTAATAACTTTAATCCTTTGTACTCAAAGTATTTCTCCCTGTACACTAAAAAAATTCAAAACTAAAATAACAAAATTCTATCTCAAATAATTTCAATTAAACATCCAAAGTAATATTCAAATAATATTTGCTTTTTTATAGATTTTTGTACAACTCGTCAAACAAGCTCAAGCAACAATGATTTCCTATTAAAAAAAAATCTGACCTCTGGTCCACTAAACTATAAATGTTTTCAACATTCACAAAATATAGAGACTTACTTCCTAACAATGTCAGCAGCATACAAACAAAATGAAAGGATGCACACGAACCTTTTTAAAGTTCTCCTTAGGTCGGGAATGCAACATACCGAGAAAGTGCTCGAACGTATCAACTGTATCGCGTCGTGACACGAAATGGGATCAATTAGGGACGCTTCTCCTCGGCAAACGCAAAGGGCGAACTAAAGGGCCAGTTATTTTATTTCCTCGCGAATTTCCATCGCGGCAGAAGGGACTCACGCCTCTCACCGCCCACAATCCTGTCGACTGTCAGAACTGTCAGTGTTCCATGCCGGTCGGGTTGCTTGTTTTAATCATCGGCCCCGGTCTGCTACGTCCTTCTTGTTTTCTTGCATTTTTCCTACCGCGTCTGACGGCTCTTTGAGTCTGATCGAATGATAGCTTCGTTGTCACGATGGAAGGGAATTTATTTTTGTACTCTGAATTCTTAACGTTGATATTATTTTATCGAGGAATTCTTCTTGATGTGAACAATAATTTTGATGTTCTTTGTGTCGACATGTGTGAATCAATGATACGTTTTGAAGTCTTTTAATCTTTTTTCAAAATTGAAATCATTCTTCCTTCTTAACCCCTTGACATACAAATAAAATGGAATTCGATGCGTTCGAAAAACAACTATTTAATTTTGCCCAACTGAACAGTTATGTGCAAACTTAAAAGTTGAACATTTTATTTTGTAATTTGGATTGCTATGTAACGTGTAATCACGTTGAATGGACAATGATCAAGTAATATTATAAAATAATGAATTAGTATTTCTGTTGATGTACAAGTGAAATAATTAAATAATATAGTAATATACTGTACGTCGTCCACTGGAGACAGTTCCTGACGTCTCGGAGACGTCAAAGTCTACCGTGGCACACGAAATGAATGACGTCTCCCAGACGTCATTGTATGTTAAGTGGTTAATGTGATCAAACAAATATGTTTCTGATTATAAGGCAAATGCAATACATGTTATAATATGTGGACATCAAATAATAGATAATTAAACTTCTATTTATATTTATATTAATATTAATTCCATAATAATTAGTATTAATGTAATAACCAATAATTATTAATTCTATTTCTATTTATAATTATATTTATATTTACTATATTTGGAATTGGAGGACAATGTTAGCGATAGTTAGATTATACATATGTAGACATAATAAAATGTATTACTTTTTATGTATGTCATTGTAATTTGAGTTTTTGTTGTCTGAAAGGAAAGAAACAATTTAATTTTTAATTTGGAAGATTGAAGTATCTCCAAAATTATTATTGATAAAGGTAAAGAGTTACGATAGAATAATTTGCATTCTTTGCCTATCAAAAATTTCAATAACAATTAAATTTTAAAGTAAAAGCCGAAATTTAAATAAAAAGTGTCCTTCGAAAAGATTTCATATTATTAAACATATGGAGTAGATCGTCGTTAGTTTTTAATCACACAAGAAATTATGGATCGAGGTTGATATATTTCTTTGCAGTCCACTAAGAGCATCACGATTACAATACAAGAATATGTTTTCCTTTTTAATTTCATCCACCTTAGGAATCCTTTCAACTGTCTAAAACATAAATAAAAACTTGCACGGCAACTTTCTCCTTTTCGCGGTGAGAAAATTGATGCAAGAGTTCAAAAACGACGTAAATCAAGTCGGCTATTTAAATACTTCACACTGGCTGAGTTAAGATCCGCGAAGCGTGCATGGGGCTTCTGTATACCCGGATATTTTCAACTGTTTTGTACCTACAATCTGTGAGCAGCTCCGCAATAAATCGCGTGACAATATTATAAACGCCTTCGTTTAAAGCGTATTCAGTTCGGATTTACTCGATGTAAATTTCGCCATATTCGACGCGTCTCTGTATGGTTGTTAATCTTACAGAAAATTGGCATTCGGCGGTGCGCTAACGAAGCTAAGCGAAAGGACGATCCTTTTGGGGATGAGTTTTTACTTACACAAGAGGATTTTGGAATAAAAATTCGATTGTCAAAACATTTAAATATTTGTGCTGTTTTGAAACTGAATAAATTATTATCCGTTTGGAGGCGGGAAAGTTTTTGAATATTGAGAGATAATCATTTCTTTGGTGATCTAAAACCATCTTTGTACTAGAAAGTTAGGCTGTTAATGTATACAGACCATAAATTACTATTTCTTTAATCTTATTTTAAGGGTTGTACTTCAACTTTCAACTTTATCTATGTACTGGTGGCATTAAATATAATTAAATGTTGTCTCAACCCATATACATGCGTCACTAGTCCTCAAAGGGTTAATAAGTTTTTTCTGACAACCTGTCACAAATACACTGCAAAACCAAGTGTGTTATTTTAAAACACATAAACATATTATTTCCTTGTAGTCACTTTTTAGACGTTTCCCGGTGTGTTATTATTTAACACAGTACATGTGTGTTATTTTGAAGCATGTAGGTGTGTTATTTTAAAATATAAATATAACACACCGGGAAACGTCTAAAAAGTAACTACAAGGAAATAATACGTTTATGTGTTTTAAAATAACACACTTGGATTTGCAGTGTAGAAAGTCATATTAATCTGGTTTTAACCAGGGATTTTTAAAGAAACTTTATTGCACAAAAGTGCAGCATTTTGATACAAGTAAATATTGACGAGTTTCTCGGTGAGTTCATGAAATTGTTAATTTTGATTTTTGATGACAGCACTGGTAATGATGCTATCTCTTATAGAAAATGCTATCCTGGATTGCTATTAAAACATATTAAATCGAAAGATGTACTGCAAATTATCCTATTACACATTTTCCACTTGCCTCAATTCGTATAAAAATCGTATAACGTTTCAAAAAACTGAAGTGCCAAAAATACAAGAAATTCAATCGTAAACAACTACTCGAAATTCTTTTACATTTCCAAGAAACACCATCGTTTCAAATACTCAAAAAAAAGATCCATTCGCAAGAAACCTTCCTGGCGCATTCTCATTGACTTTGAGCTAATCCAAAGTGGACAGAAAGCTCGAGCCTGCGGCATCGAGACAATTCTTCATGTCCCTCGCGGCAAACAGACGAAGGTGTTTCTTATCCGTAGGAACTGTTTGCTCGGCTGGTTTGTGTTTCGAGCCCTCTAAAATCCACATAATTACTGTGAGAATCGTTCACAGCCACCGGCTAGCGCCACTCTACGAAAGGAGTGAGATTCCTCGGGTGTTTGACTCACGCTTTTTAAGGGATCCGTTTGTTTAGGTTTCGGGACGGTCTTTTGTTTCTGTATCTCGTTGCACGTACAAGTAGATACTCGTAAAGATCGGAGCCACCATAGGGTTTTATCCTCGAAGAATCGTTCGAATCGTGGCTACTCCGAACCGAGACGAGAGGCGATGCGTCAAGGTAAGAGTGATTTTTTGTGGATGGAATTTTGTTCCTAAGTAGTTCTTCGATGGTCAAAGTTAAACTGTTCTCGATTAACAGTTGAAAGTTTGTGGATTATTGCGTTTATTAGAGGAATTGATAGTCGATTGATGTTTGTGGAGGTTGAGAGAAATATTTGATGTAGTTTTGATGCTCTTGTAAAGGATGACGAATATTTGAATTTTAAACTTATGACTTTCGATTTATTTCTGATAAATCTTGATTAGAAATTATAATTAATGAAATATGATATTTGTGTTTTCTTGCAATATTAATTTGACGATTATTGGTAAGGTAAAGAAAGTCAGTTAGGAGTTCATAGATAGAAATGGGGTTGACACGTTTGTAGTCGTGATTTTGTTGATAAATTGTGTTGCATCTTGTATTTCTTTTTATACAATACACTAATGCAAACTAAACTGTATATTAAATTAGTACAGTAATGTGTGCCTGTGTATATTTTTCTAAATAAATTGAACACCTTCGCCAAACATATACATCTGTTTTAATGTAAGTCGCGATAATTTTCGAAAGGCGCATTGCAATTTTAGTCGTTTACACTCGATTATTTTTCTACATTCCAGTGTCAATTAGTGCAATTATTTCGTCAAGAGTTACAGAATTTAGTAAGTTTGAATAATTAAATAAAATTGTGACATAAGGCTGAACGATATCTTCATTTTAATTTTCTTTTAAGTTCATAAAGTTGCACATGTAGATGTTTAAACCTTTAACGCAAGTTTATAGTTCAAATATTTCGACCGCCGATTCAGTGAATCGAAGATCGGCGATCAGTGCGTCACACATGCATGACGCACGGTAGCAAATTTATTAACTCGTTGCTATGTGATAACTCACAGTGAAGATTATGGTCCAAAGGCAACAAAGTGAACTGGCATTCGTTGCTCATAACAACACATAGTATTGCAAGCGTCATTGTTTGATCTCTCGGCCGAAAGGCAAACGTAATTCACCAAGAATTTGCAGTTTACTCGCTAAATCAGAATTATCAGAAAAGATCAATAAACGATAACTGCACCGCAGTGCGTTATTACAAATTGCAACTGCAATTCTATAATGTTTATGAAATAATGCGGTTTAATTCACATAAGTAGAATGCAAAATATAGTGATTTTTAAACGAATTTTAGAAACAACTTATCAACCCTCTTAACACATTTTATGCGGGCCACGTAAAAATACGTTTTTTGGACTGTGCATAGATAGTTTAAAAAAGGCGATCCGTGGCAGTAATTACTTAGACTTGAAAAGTTAAGTACATTTTCAAATTTAGAGAGAAAGCAGTTTCCAGCTTATATTAATTTTTTGTAAAAATCAAATTCGTACAAATTTTTCAACAAGTTTTCCTCTTGAGTCTTAATGAAGCGTTACAAAACACCCGCATATAATGTGTTAACAATACTATTCGAATAACTGATTCCTAGCATTTTAACCCCTTGACCTACGATTACTTTTCTGACGAGGCGCGCAAAGACTCAAAATTAATTTCTGAAATAAAAAGTTTTCACCGATTTCTGATATTTCGTGTAACTAAATGTAATATTAATAGTATAGAAATAATGAGACCATTTCGTGATCGACTGATATTGTCAATTTAATAGTTTTTGAAAGACTTTAAAATTTCCTATTCCATTTTCCACGGTACGAGTTCCACACGTAGTTGAAGGCTAAGGGGTTAAGTAACTTTTCCAATTTTCCGTCAGCTAGTCAAAAATAAGAAGTCAGCTGTACATAGAATTGCAAAGGACTTAACCCTTTGCATTCCGTCGTCGCCGCAGCGGCGTCATTGCAATAGAAACTGATAACTCCATTGTCAGGCAAAATCAAAGTGTTTTCAAATTTTTTTATATTAGAAAAACACTATTTTAAAATGTATACGCTTTGTTTTTAATGACAACGCAAGATTTTAAATTTTCCACAGATGTGCACTCACACAGTGTAAGTAGTCCTGGAGTAGTAGGTACCTCATAATAAAAATTGCTCGGAGTACAAAGGGTTAAAGTTCCATTTCATCCATAAAACTTTCACATTTCAATTTATAAAATGACTGGCATTTTTAAAGTTACATTTTACGCAATCATAAAAGAAATACTTCAATCTCAACTTACAGCGAATACGAAAAAACATCGTTCAATCATCCTCCAGTTTAAAAGTTCTCCATAACGCGTCATTCCCACCTACGCTTAAGAAAATAACATTCTTTAATTCCTTCGCTCAAGTGTAGTTAAACATAAATATTATCCAAATATCGTGTCCAAATGACGTTTAACAGATCATTGACGTCAGTTTCCTTTCTTCTACCGCGAATCGCCAGATTCGTAGGAGTCAATGAAGCGCGTCATCGATAGACGTAAGAAAGTTCATGATGACGTTGCAACCGTAATGTAATCTATGACGAGAAAACGTAAAGTTAAATAAACGACACCCTGTCGTACACAGTGTGTAATCTACGATCGAATTTCGAGAATCGCCAGATAAAGCAGTACATCATCGATAAAAACGTCGATGGTGTTTCGCCGTAAAATCGTCATTTTTTGAGTCATCTACGCTGGGAGGGATTCACCGCGCTATTATCTTTTTTCAAGGGTGAATACGACACTAAAGTCGATCTGTGATATCGTGGAGGTTTGTCTCGTGATACGACGTCTTTCTACGAAAGTTTCTTTCCTCGGTTCTTGGATCGACGTTGAAATCTAAATGATACTGTCGATATTGTGTTAACTTGGAAATCAAACTCGTTTAGTTCATACTTTTCCTTGAAATGATATGTGCAATTTAATTTTATGTGTTAGTTGGGAACGTATTGATCACTGTACTGGGCACAGTGTAGATTCTTATGAACAGGTGTATTGAAGGAGAAATCTCGAGTCGAAAATTTCAGCCTAAAATCCTCCTAATTTACCAAATAAGGTAGGATATTTAGGCTGAATATGGAAAAATATGTTACATATGAAAGAATGCAAATTTTAATTTCACAATCGCCCTAAACTTGTTCATTTTTGCCAGTTTTGCCTTGTTTAGGATCAATTTAGGATTCATACTGCCCAAAATAATCCTCAGCATTCTTATTGAGAAAATTATTCTAAGTCCAATATTAAGCTATACATTCTATAATGAGGAGTTTTAGAATTGGATTGGAATTGGAGTAATTTTAGGAGATTTAGAACTTATATGGAATAAAATGATAATTTAATTCCTACTTGCTCCTGAAAGCCCTATTTTTAGAATATGAGTCGACAGACTTGGAACTTCTGAAATATTTTAGGGGATGTCAGATTAAAATAGAATAAAAATTTTACCTGTTCAGTCCATATAACTCCTAAAAATCATATTTACAGGACTTTGAGGCGCGTAGACACACTAGTTGAGGATTTTGAGGTTCAAAATGGTATACATAATTAAGCGGCAAATGAGAAATCAAAAGAATCTAGGATTTGAAGTTTCTTTTTAGGCTGGACTTTTCGACTCGGGATGCCTTAAAGGTTTTTTGGAGAACCAGCACTAGAAAGTTTGCAAGTAACATTAGAAACTATTAGCAAATCTGTTACATAAAATGATATTATCACGTGTAAATGTTACATGAAAAAAAGAAATTAACACTAGATCTATGGTTTCTGAATCTGGTAGGTTTAAGTATATTAACTAAGTATTTTGCAGAAAGATGGATCAAATGGTAGAAAGTATGATCAGTTGAACAATTTGTGTATTATAACATACATGCGAAATATTTACTATGCTACTTTTCTATTAATTTGAGGAAAATTTAAAAAAAAAGTAGGTAGCCGTCAATTTGACAGCTGCCTTAGATCTAGTGTTAAATAAGCTTGTAAATGAAAATTGGACTTTATTTGAGTTAGTGAATTTATTTATAGTGTAATCAGAGCGAGAAATATTCACGTAATCCTAAAATAATGCATGCTCTATTGGTGGAAACAATATTATTACGTCTTTCACCTTTACTTGCTCGTAAACAGTATTATACGATCAATTCTCTTTGCGAATTTTCCCTGTCTCTCGTAGCTTTGAAGTTTCCTAATATATCGCGCCGAATTTCTATGATAACGCCAACACTTGCATCTAAAAGAGTGACTGTCGATGACTCACAAATTTGTCTCTTTATGTCGCCTTTGAAGTTTCGTCTTATACTGCAATTTAATAGTTGAAACAACATTAGATATTATTCCTGAGAGAGATATCAGGCTGTCGATACTCCACAAAATGCCATCCGCTTCTTTATGCGTCCCTAATTTCTACGGGAACGTTTTAAGTTATTTTTGACAAAATTATCTTCGTGACGATTACCCACGGACATCTTTTGAAGTTTGAATTTACGCTCCTTTTAATATTTTTAGTATATTACATATATATATTGAATTGAATTTAATATCTTGCGTAAGACCGAAAATAATTTCTCCAAAAGTAATCCAATAGTTGATAAGAAATAAATGAAAAATGTTCTCCTCCTTCTTCTCTTTCCCATTGAAACTTTCATTTATACTACACACAGCACATAAAATAGCACCGAAAGCTACATTTAAAAAACTATTTGAGAATCTCCGTCCCATACGATCCTCTCATTTTCCTTTTACAGCCAACATCCGCTGTTCTTTCAAAAACGCAATCCGACTCTTAAACATTCACAAAATTCTCTCTTTATCATTTAAAATCTGACATTTACTCTACTCAATACACATAAAGTAACCTACAAGTTATTCCTCTAAAATGTACCTTACAACCGTAGTTTTGCACATTCTACAATGCAATTCGATCGTCAATCATCCTCAAAGTATCCCCTCTCTCCCTTTAGATGCAGCATTCACGTCACATTGACCCTAAACCTCCGCTAAAGTAATTTGAAAAAATGTACTCAACCCCTAACCAACCATAAACTCCTTCCTCCCACTATTCTAAACGTTCTCATCACACAATCTACTTAAAACAAGCTACAAATTATTGTTCACAAGCCCACCTCACAATCAATATTCCCCAAAATTCCAAATAAGCAATTCTACATATTATCCACCTCAAAATCCTCTCTCCCTCCGTTTATACTCGCATTTATATTTTTTTCAATAATTATGATTACTGATTACTAGACTGCGGATTTGTATGCATTTATGACAAATTAAATACGGCTAAAATATACAAAAAGAACATAATATAAAAATATATCTAAAATATCCAAAGTATGGTATTTGTTGTAATATTTATTAAGTGCAATAAATCCCTAGATAGGTTTTCCTGTCTCACCTGCATTTTGGAAACTCGAAATTTGCATAAACATCCGCAGTCTACTGATTACATTCAGTTTCTAAACATCGCACAGTCTACATACATTTCGGAACGGAACTTAAATTACATGTTAATTGTTAAAGCGGTTTAAAATGCTAATGAAAGGTCGTTTAGAAAAATAAAAAATTGTAAAAATATCCCAAATAAGTGGAGATAACAATACATATAAGCAAATTCCATTCTAACCTTTCGTTACAAAATAATTGACGAAAATGTCTAGGGCATGATAGGAGCGTATAAAAGCAATCTGCGGAAAGTATAACTTTGAGTCCTGTTAATTAACAATTGCAGATTATTTTTTCAAATAATTTTTACATTTTCTGTTTCTATGGACATTCTACTATCGATTTCCAATAAAATTTTATACATCTGGACCATTACGAAAATTCACTTTTGTCCAGCTAGAACCCTAAAATTTCACACTGTCCATCGGCTAAAAATAATTACAATAAACTTACCCCCATAGATTCCCGCCTCCCCCTCTTATGAACATTAACATCACACAATCTATCTAAAGCGAGTTAAAGTATACTTCCCAGAAATCTCCTCAACAATGACGCCGCCGAAAAATTCTCAATGTTCGCAGAATCCGAGTAAAACTTTCCACCGGCGTTCCTTTCCATGTGCCTATTGCAATGCAACTTTCTTAGACTGCAATCACATAACTCGTAATAACGGCAATAATACCACTAAAAGTCGATCGACCCACGCAAGAGCGAATGACCATACGGAGGCAGTCGATCGCTGCGTCTGTCACGCTACGTGGCTTTTATAGTCCGCAACGTCAAGTATGACAGAAACGACACGTCGCGGCCGCAGAAACGATTCTTATTATTAGCCGGCATCTCCTGTCTCCCACATTGATTTACTTCGGCTGTCACTGCTCGATAAGCCTGCCGTAATGCATTGCCGGCGGTCTGTCCGGTACAACGATGCAAATATATCCGGAGACACGTGACATATTCGGTCGGATCTCCTTCGCCCTAAGGCGAGGAGCATTAATGCTTCTCGGTTAACACGATCCCGAGGCAATTTGGCAATGATGTTTCGCAGTTTATGACGGTATAGTGTACCTAAGGTGTTCCGGGAACGCGTTTGATGACTTTAATAAAAGCTTGGGACGTGCTTGAGAAAGAGGCGTCGAAGAGAATTTTGTGGAGTGAAAGATAAATAATGGAGGCAAATGGAATTCGTTTTTGGTGAAGTTTTAATCGCTGTTAAGCTTTTGTTTTAGATTTCGTGGCATTCTGATGAAGAGTATATCGCCGGTTTTCTAGAATAACGACACATTTCGAAAATGACAGTTTTACAGTAGGCTCTTCTTAGTTTTTTATTTTTTTAATCTTTTGATATCTATAAATACAGTAAAACCTGTTTTTGTGGGGTCCTTTTTTATGCGATTTGTTTTACGCGATTTTATTTTTGTGCAGTATATGAATTCCATCGGTGGTAGCGTTATACACTGTTGCAAAGTTTTCTATCAGTGTGCACATGCACACTACAAAGCGCTGTTCGGCTCCAGACGCTATGTTCATTTGTTATCAGCAGAATACGCATCACAAGAAGATGCGCGTTTTGGACTACGACGAGCAGCAGTAAATTATGTGCATTTTGAAAATTTCTCCATGTGTAGAATGAAAAATTAATTTTTTTTTCAACGTTTCCATGTATAATTTAATTATTACTTTTCTTTGAAAGCACTTTCTCAGTGTTTCATAAATCTTTGACATATTTTCCAAGCGCGACTTTTTTTATGCGGTCCCTATCCACCCCATAAAAAAAATTTTTTCTAATATGTTGTAAAAAATTATTTGTTATAAGTGTTTGTGAAATTTCTGAATATTTCTTTTATGCGATCCCTATCTACCGCAAAAAAACAGGTTTTACTGTATATAAATCACACATCCTTCGAAAGTACTTACATTTTTTTGTTATTTGATCACAATATGTGATGAATCAAGCTTACGTAGATTCTTCCTGTCTAATTAACTCGATTAACACGATGACGACACAAGACCAAATGTGTTCTTGAAATCCGGCGATACGTTCTGTTGACGACTGATTTCTGGAGTTGTAATTTAGAATGATGTGGATGCACTGTGAATCATCTTACAATTAGAGGTTTTAGTAGGTCAATCGTAGGACATTTTACTCGAGCGAGATAATTATTGATATAAAAGTGCCATTTCCTAGTGCTATATGGACAGAATCAAGATCTCTGTATCGACAGGAACAATTTATGATTAATTGATCTAGTGCACTATAATGCCATAGTTAATGTGTTAAGATAGATATACTGTCTCTATAATGCATTCTGATAGCTATCACTCTATGGTCAAAACAGTTTTCTCAATCCCTTTACAATCAATTGAAATTAATTCGATGATATTGTCGACTGTTAAATATTTATTTTTCTTCAACAATAATAGTAACTACAGGTTGTACATCATTTGCTAAGTAAACAAAATAATTAATACACCATATCTGCAGAAAATCAGTTACTTCAGAAGTTTATGTTACTTTTGCTCTTAAAAAGAAGTTACTTTTAAAAATAAGGAAGAGAAAGAAAATAAGGTAGACACAATAAACGGATAAACGCTACAATATTTGTTTTCTTTAATAAAAGTGTTGTTCTAATGGTACAATATCTCGCGCAATAAATCAAAATTCCTGTATCAGTAGCCATATAATACTCGTTTCAGTGTTCCAGAACGAATGAGAGCAAAACGTTTCTAGATCGCGAGCTACGTGCGAAGTTAATTTTACCTTTCCATCGCGAAATCTGTTTCGCGCTAATGTCTTCAGTGAGACGTAACATTTCAATCAAATCCCGTTCTCCGTGCGTCGATTTAAATCAACGTTCTTCATTCGCGAGGCAATCGTGAGATCTCGACATTTCGAGGTGGCGCCGTCTGACAAGTGACACAACAGTGCAATGGTGCATGCAGTGGGTGTTGCTACTTACTTAGTTTCGAGGAGACTTTGATAGCTATCTGAATTGCAATGACGACCGTGTTTTTAACACTGTACAATTATGGAGTGATCGTTAATATCAAAATTATGGACGCAGTTAAATAGTCTGACTTGAGAAATTCTAAACAAAAATGCTTCAATTTATATCGGTTTCGATTTCTCCGATTTTCTACGTCTATTTTCTAAAATATAAATAATTAAGACGATTCGACATTCTCTTTTTCTCTCTATTGCAATATATTTATCTAAATGTCTTTAAATATACAAAATTTACAATTGGAGATTTTAAACTTATTTTCGTACACAAAAGGTACTCAGTTTGATAGATTTACTTTGGCAAAAGAGTAAAACATACTGAAAAGTTATTAATGAAATGAAGCTCTTCTTATATTTCAAAATAAATTACTTTCATTTGCGTGTCATGTTTTAAAGTTCAAATAGAATTACTGAAATGAAGAGATTACTAATGGCTTTTCCTTCCTTTCAGTTTATCATGCCGTTATCCAATTATAAGCTGTACAGTTTTGACATTTCCATGCTTCTGTGATTTCCCATAAAGTTTAAGATCTTCGAAAAAATAATGTGTTCTTTTTCTTTTCATGATGCACTGGCAATTTCTTATGCGGTTGGAGTGCCGATGATTGATAATACTCAAGTCAGAAATAACTACTTTTTTTTAACATAAAGAAAAAAAGAAAGAAAATATTCATAGCTATAGCTGGAAATCGGTGCAATTGGTGGAGTCGCATCTACGCGCGGTGCTGAAATCATTCTTGTAAAACTTGACAAATGTCCGTGGCGCCGAGTTATTAATGTTAAATTGCCGTAACTGATTTGGAAATATCTAATTTTCAACTCGTTACTGGAATTATGAGGTCTATCGTGGAGTTCTGGTTTCCTATTAACTCGTGCGATGAAAAATGTTAAACGATTTGATTTGCAGATCGTATCTACTCTCGAATTCATAGTACGGTGTGACCCGTAACAGTTAAAATTAATCGAACCGTCGAGTAAATTGTATATTAAACGCCATCGCACTATAGAAAATCTCCTTTACCTACCTGGTAGCTTTTTATCTTTCCATCGGCTGATTTAATGACAAATATAATCGAATCGTTATTACTCGTTCTTTAATGAATTCCAACTAATTTTCATTTCGATTCGATTTGTTCTAGTGTCAATGAAAAATCTTGGGGTAAATTGATTCGTGGATGTTACTGTTTGCAGATTAAACTGGAATATTTAATACGTGCATTGCACTGTATACTATCGCTGTAATGAGAATTGATTATGAGCTATCAGAAGCCATTGACGAAAATTACATTTTAGATTCGAGGTTGACATATTTCTCTATGTATAAATTTATACAATTTCTAAACTCTTAAAGATAACACGTTTTCTGAATTTATAACATGATTATTATTTGCGCAGGGAATTCGCCGACGACTTTAATCCTTTGCGGTATTAGAATACATTTTCTAATCTGTTGATGATTAAGGAAAATCAATTTTGTGATTATCTTTATTATTAGATATTTATGATCCTTTGACGATAGAAATTAGAAATACTGCAGGACGTTTCAATTCGAAATTAAAGGTGAAATACTGATAAAATCCCAGAATTGAGATTACTTTCATAAAAATTATGATAAGAAGTTATTGCACTTTAATGCAACACCGCAAAAAATCAGAAATTATCTCTATAGCTATCAAATAAAATGAGAAAACACAAATGCATATAAAATGTTTTAATGTGACAAGACATCACTAAAATTCATCGCACAATAACTAATTAAAAGAAAAACACGCTTAATTTCTACCTAATTAAAATTTTATGCAATTACCTTAACATTATCGTTCCTAATTCCATAACATAAAAATTATTCTAATCATCAACAATAAAAAAACCTCCCCTCTCAACACTCAAATTTGTTTAATTCGATTTTCAAAAAACTTTAATTCACTCAAAGTCGCGAACTTTGATTTGTTTAAAGAATATTAATCAATTAGCAATTACAATAGTGTAAATTTGCATTAATAAAACTTCCATAACACATTAATACAAGCTTCAAACTTGTAATTCAGTTTCTTGTAAAACATCGCTAACAAGAGTCCCATTCCACAAATCATTTTCCACTCGAAATTATTATTTGTAATTTGTTGTACAATCAGAACCAACGAGGATAAACGAACAATGAAAAGTTAAAGGCAGGAATGTCCTCGTGTAACGTCGATACGATGAGAACGATGTAAATGGAGCGAGAAAGGTTCGTAAGGAGCGGCTCCTTTACATTGGAACCCACTCAGCGCATTAATCATCCCTCTGGTCAGTTTAATCCTGCGCTTCAGCATCCATGCGATGAAACTGGATTGCTCGGATTATTTACGAGAATTTTTCCTCGCTTCTAGGCTAATCCCTGTCGTTTCTTCGATACACTGTGCTTTAAGTTCAATTGCAGGGGAACGTGGATAATTTATGCTCTAACGAGTTATGCAAAAAATTGTCTATATTGGAAAGAAATTTTCATTGGTGTTTTTTTCGTTATTTTGTTATTTATTCGATATTTAGTCAAGTTACTTGCATTATCGAGGGATTAAGAATGACGGAATGTCGTTGGGAAGGATTATGATTGTTGTTATTATGTTTGTGATTTCTGGTCAAGGTGTTTTCGCTTATCTGTTTTATGTGTTTGTGAGGTAAATAAAACTTGTGTATCTAACGTGTGAACGGGTTTTAATGAATGTTAATGTTAGAAGTGAAGGTGATTGATAGGAAGGTGTTCATTTAATATTAGATTGCTATGGGGTAGGTATTTTGAGAGAAAGAAGAATTTCATTGAATTTAGTGGCGGTGGTGACCAGTGACACCCATGGCATTCAATCTGCTAAAATAATATGTAATAAGGTTGAGTATTATCTTTGATAAAATTGTTATATTTAATATCTCTAATTTTTTACAAGGAGAAAACTATTTTGTTATATTTTTAAATGATCTGTATAACATGCAAACAATTATCTGCTTCTGCAGCGTCAAAACGCAGAATAGAAGCACTTTTATAAAAAAAAATCAGTATTACAGTTGTTCTTATATGTATTTTAATAATCTGCCAGTATTTTTGCGGAAAATACAATGAATTAAAAACAGATGGTGGAACTCTAAGTATTGTAATTAAAATCGAAGTTGCACTACTATTTTTCAAAGTACTGTATGAAATTCGATACTAACGCAGTGATTCAAGATTCTTTTGCATATTTATAGACAAAGTAGTTTCTGATAATTCCCATTCAATCGATGAAACGACAGTTATTTTGAATAGACAATTATTCAATTACAGGTTATTAATTGACATAGACACGCAAGACCTTATCGAAGTCGATCTCATCGGTATTCATCGATGCGATCTTTCGCGCCGATCACGAATTTCATTGACTCTCGACTCCTCATAGAATCACTTTATCCCAGCATTTTTATTACGAGCTTATGCAAAAACCCATAAAACCCGTACAGTTAATTAATTAGCCCGTTTCTCAATCCTCTCATTTTACGTACGATTGCAATACATCGAGCCTCACAATTCCTAGGCAATCGAGTCGAAGGTATTCGAGGAACGTCATTAAAGAGCGCGAAAAAGTTAATTTTCGCATTACCAAATTCTCAGCTTTTAACTACGATTCCTATGAAATATATGGCATTGATCCGTTCGCCGATGGTATCGCTGATCGTGATATAAATGACTGTAATTAATTTTCATCTTAATTAACGCTCGTCTCGTTGTACAATTATTCACTAAAGAATTCTCGTTTTCTTGAATTACGGAACTGGTTCTCAGCGGATAGTGTTTCACTTATAGCAATTACGAATAATAATAAATAATAAGCCATCGCCCTGATATTACATTATAAGAGATTTTCCGCTTAACCTAAGCGGACGTGAGCGACATAACGAGAAGATGTTTCATTAAAAATATCCAGACAATTTCCGTGTTATTATCGGGAAGCCAGTATATGGATCTAATCGCAGAAGTATCTCGATTGGGATCAAGATTTCTACCTTTTTTTTTATAAGATGAGGATCTTCGTTCAGAATTGAACGCGTCGATCGAGAAATTCGATTTTCTTTGCATTTTTTTTTGAAATCGTAGACAATTACGTAAAAAGAGAAAGTGTTGCTGCACGAATGGAGAACTGCTTTTGGAGACGAATAACTGAAGTAACACAAGATTTACTAGTAGGTAATTTTTATTACACAATTGTACAGAGCGGGAGTTCTATTTGTTGTCCTCTAAAATTCTAAACAGTGTGGAATCAGTTTGGTTCAAATAAAATTTTTATTTTAAACTTTGCAAGAAAGTAGAAAATATTGGTACATATCGGGGGTGGCCAACCCAAATGATTTTCCGGCCGTTTTCGAAATGCATCATAACTCCGCGGGCCGCATAAAAAACTATATATCCCCATATTAGATTTATACGCACTATAGGCATTTTTTCGGAGTGAAAAATTGAAATATCTATCTATCATGCGTTCGCAGAATATAATTTAATTATTCTGCGAACTCATAACTGTAAACTCATAAATAAAACAGGCAATATCTGTAATATATTTATTCACAAGAATATTATTTTAAAATCAAAGTTAATTTTCTGTTATAATTTCGACAGTTAAGTTTTGAATATATAAAATAAATGTATTTTGTAAAAGTGTGATAAATCTCACGGTACGGAAAGATGTTCAAGGCGGGCGGCGGGTTGGCCACCCCTGGTATATATGAAGAATATTTATTTTCTGTGGGAAGTCATAGTATTTTTAGGTTCCGTTATTTGTTTATTATATGTAGGTTCTTCAGTTAAGTATTACGGTTATTTAGTCTAGAATGGAAAAGAGTAAAATGTTTTAAGTGAGCTCTCAATTTGTGAGATTTTTCTTAAATGTATACGTGTCACTCAAGCATGTCTTTAAAAGGTGATGGAGATTCGAATTAGGATGCACTAATTAGGATTCTTCATCTTCGTGGCCACCCTTTAGAAGGTAATGAACTACCTCTCATAGTTTGCTGAATTTCGAAATTCGATAACATAAATAATCACCGTCTTTATGGGATTATTTTTCTTATCGTCAGGTGATAAAAATCATTTCCTCTGTATAAACAAAGGAACAAAAAAAAGGCAAGAACTATCAGCAGGTCACAATTTTTTGTCACATGCATTTATACCGTGAAAGCAAAATTATTAAATTCTAAATCCATCGATTTTAACTCTGTATAAAAAATAACAACAACAGGAAATATTATCAGCAAGTCACAATTTTTCTTCCCACCTGCCCACACTTCTAGTCATGCAAAAGTGATGTCAAATAATTTCAATTTTACGAATCTTAGCTCCAAATAAGAGAAAAGTAAAACAGAAGAAATTCTCCACATGTCACAACTTTCCTGCATAATTGTCCACACTTTGAAATCATCAAAAAATGGTGTAAAAAAATTCCAAGTTTACAAATCTTAGATCCGGATAAAAGACAAGTAAAACAAAAGAAATTATTAGCAAGTCAAGATTATTCTTTCCACCTAACCACCCTTGAAATGCATCAAAAAATGGCGTCAAACAATTCCAAGTTCATGAATTTTGGCTCCGAATAATAAAAAAATAAAACAGGAGAAATTATCAACGAGTCACGATTTTTCTTCCCACCTGCCCACACTTCAACACATGCAAAAGTGATGTCAAAAAATTCCACTTTTACGAATCTTAGCTCCAAATAAAAGAAAGGTAAAACAGATGAAATTATCCACAAGTCACGACTTTCCTTCATAACTGTCCACACTTTGAAATCATCAAAAAATGGTGTCAAAGAATCCCAATTTTACGAATCTTAGCTCCAAATAAAAGAAAAGTAAAACAGAAGAAATTATCAGCAAGTCAAGATTTTTCTTTCCACTTATAACCACCCTTGAAATGCATAAAATAATGGCGTCAAACAATTCGAAGTTCATGAATTTTGGCTCCAAATAATAAAAAAGTAAAACAGGAGAAATTATCAGTACGTGACGGTTTTTCGCGAGAAATCGTTAGAGAAAATCGGGAAATCGTAACGGGGTAGCAGCGCCGTAATCAGTCGCATAACGCACGCGCCCCACGTTCCCGGAACGCGAAGGTCCTCGTGTACGGACGCGATTTATCAAGTTGTAAAACGGCCAATGGATGTTAGCTGTCAGGTCGGCCAAGGAACGATTTGTCATCCAGCCACGGCAGCTGACTCCCGCCACGCGGAGACGCTTCCACTAACTTTGTTAGGATTCGTGCCGTCCAATCGCATCCTTACTTATTGTCGGCCTTAATGCCACCGTCAAAGTGATACGCAGAAATACGCATAATAAAGTGTCGGGGGAAAAAGTGATGCTTAAGAGGCATTCCTGGATTGTTTGTCAGTGGTACGATCCAGCTAATGGAGGCTTTAAAGCTGTAAGTAAGCTGTACGTTGATTAAGTTTTACGCCCACGTTTGTACTTTTAACACTAAATTTACGGAGCCAATTTGACTCATTCAAAATTTGATTACTACTTATATTATATATTGGTTGGTTAACTTTTTAATAATAAATCTTTCATTTCAATTGATTTGGAACTATTTTCTTTGCAAAAAATTACACTTTTCTTGTATGATTCAAATTGGCTCACTTCAGAAAAATCGGTATATCATCATCCGTAAATCTAGTGTTAAAGCTTCCTTTTTTTCATCGTAGCAGCGTCAATTTAGTTTAAATTTAAGGATAATGGGAAGAGGATATTTGGTGTTGACGTTAAAAGTTTAATATTTGTAAGGAGTTTTCGAATTTGGAAGCTTTGTAAATCGCCTTTTCTATATTGACGTTCAAATTGTTGGATAAGGCAGTTTAAATAAAGTCATATTGATGTATTAGAAACTATTAAGTTTGTAGTTCAAACTTCAAAAATTCCCTCATCGTACGTTCTATAAGAAGGTATTATTTTATCTGAAAATAGATTTTTGTACGTCCATTTTATAAGAAAGGAACTTAAACTTGGAGATATATGTTACATTATATTGTAGTGCCCCTTTAAGAAAAATTCTTAAGAGTCGAAGGAATGAAGTAGGCTCGAGCGTGATATCCTAAGTTTACATTTAATATAAACAACTGTGCTAGCGACTGCCGTTGGAGTTCCTTTTAGCCACTTCATTTTGAGCATTTATGCTCAAAATCTATTATTAATATTGTTATTATTATTATTATTATCACTATTATATTATACTATTCAATATTTTTCATTTATCTAAATATATATACTCTAGTTTTGTTTTTGTTAATCTGTGCAGTGAATTTATTGACCATTTAATACCCCTTACTACAATATATTGATCTCGGAATTATGAAATTTCGATAATAGTTTTAAGATTAATAGTATCAAACACAAAGCTAACAGTTTCAAATTTCAAAGAGAAATATCGAGTTTAACAACGGCAAGAATTGCACCTGTACATTGACATTGAAATGGTGGTATTTATAAGCGAAACTTCGAGGTTGATATCGTTCTAAATTGGATCGTATATTAACGCTGATGCTTTTGGAAGGCATCTGACAAGGTATTCCGTCACTTTGCAAAAGGATATCCATCAGATCTAGTTTGCGTCGCGTTATAGGAGTGATAAATGAGAGCGTGATTATTATTAAACAGTAAGCTGTCAGAAATAGATAGCACATACGTCGTATCGGTATGTTTTCATGCATGCTAAGTGAGACCCAGGGGGCTCGCAACTGCAACGCAAATGAAATAGTAACTCCGACGTAAATTTGCCTACGACGACAATTCATTTAAGTCGCGGTTATTTCATTTGAATATACGATGGTATTTTCTTCAGGGTAAATTACCGTTTTACGTTATAATGATAGTCAATTACGACGTGCTATATTGACAAATTTTGATCGTGATACCCAATTAAAATATTATGAAGAATCGATTTTTGCATTCTTTTCCTTTTAACGGATCGTTACTATAGAAAAATTGTCGTTAGGTTGTGAACATTAAATTTCTTAGAGAATTGCAATTTTGCGCCGGGCAGTTTATCCGCACGACATTATTTATTTACAAATGTTCCAAATTCTACAATTTTCAAATAGACCAGGGATACGTGCTTCTCCGTGTTGCATTCTCTTTCAGACTCTTGAATGTTCAACTATCCTGTTTAATCTGTTGTCGTCGATACGACGTTCGACTCTCGATGATCGACGTCTCGTAGTGTACATTCACTAATCGATTAAATCACCGAAGACAGCTTCGCTTCTTCGTAGCAATACCAATTCGCAGATTCACAAAGAAATTTATGCAGATAGAAATTAGTTTTATTTTCTTGCAATAGGAACATTAAGTAATTAGCCTTTAATTTGAACCTGAATAGGCACACTAATAATATATTTTATTAGAATTTTCGAAGTTGAAATATGTGATAAAAAAACAATTATTCTTCGTAAGTGTAGTTTTGCTTATTTTTTTGTTCTTGATTTCAGGAATTGATTCAGGAATATTAAAGAAACTAAGTACGTCTTACAAAACAGCTGCAATGATTTGAAATCTGCAATAAAAATATTTGCGTAATACGCACGATTTTTAATATGACCGTAACTGTTAAAATTAGATAATGAAGTGCATTATAGATTTTTGTTATGACGCTATATAAAGAATACTGCACACAAAATACAAAAAATAAAATATTCTTTCATTAAAATCGACGATTTGGTAAATTTTCATTTGCGAAGTTTCTATCCAAAATTGATTCAAGTTTATGACAAATACAATTAAATAATAGCTTCACGTACCAATTTATCACATTACAATTCTCCAATGAAATCGCCGATTATAAGTTCAATGCATCGTAACAGTCGTCCATTGCTCTCCAACCCTCAAATAACTTTTTCATCGAGATCCTTTTGCGATTATCATGCTCCTCGAAATTGAGGCCCGTCAATAACAAACGAGCAGGCTCTAACATTTCCGAATTTTGTTCGCACCTTCTTCAAGATTAATCCGAGAAGGGTTATAAGAGAATAGCAGCAGGAAAGATTACGGTCTTTACGCTCTCGAAACGAGATGCTTTGGCGTTCGAAAGAGACTCGTTGGTATGCCATCGGCGTGTCCTCTTGCAAATTTGCAGTCTCTTTGGCACGTAATGACGTTACGGCGTTACCGCTTCCTCGCGTTTTCACTCTGTTTATGCATTATGCAAGGGCCCAGGGAGAGAAAAGGGCTCCGGTGTACAGAGGAAACGTAGAAGGGATAATGAAAGGGCGGCCGATGATGCAGGTTTAATCGTCCCGCGAAACATCTGACCGACGATAACGATGACCATATTCACTGAAGGTGTCATTTTTTCAAGTATCAGGTGGAAAATGCTTAATATTATATGAATCGTAAAAATTATGTTACTTTGGTTTGGAGTATTCATGTCATGGATTTTTAAAACGATGAATCGAAGATACTGTGGTTATTTAGATGTATTAACCCTTAAATTCGTGGAGTTGCATTTCTGCAACATACTAATTCTATGAGAATAAAAAAAAAATCTGAACGGATTACGGTTTCTGAACGAACTTTGTCATAGACTATAGTGTACTTTGTAAATTTTTGACAGGTGCAGGGGCACCAACTTTCAAATGTTTTAATTATTTGTCAGTTTTAGCGGGTTTTCATCGGCGCGGAAAAAAGTGATGTTGGAATAACTTTCGTCGGTCTTTGTTATAATAGAGAAAATAACTGTTTTTATAACTATCAGAATAAATAGAACTATAATTAAGTACTAAAATATTTTTTTATTCTATTTACATGAGTCAATAATTCCCCATACACCTGCTTACCTAGGAACGCGCAGTGTTGCATAAATGCAACAAAGGATTTTCAGGTAATTTAGAAGCTGGATTCTTTCAAAAGAATTTTTTAAATATTTTTCCTATAATCTAAACTATATATGGATATTAAAAACATTTTTTCTGATTAAAAAAGTAAAATCGCGAATTTAAGGGTTAATTTTGAATGAGATTGGTATGAAATGTATTGCTGAATTTAACACTAAAACTACCACGTTAAATCTATTATACTTCAATATATTAAATTCGAACTTTAATAAAAAAGAAATTAAGAGGTGGAGAAGTTGATTGATTCGGTAATCTGTATTTTATAAGATCAACGTCGAATATTTCCTTTATGATTATCCTACAAACTTAGAGAACATTTGGAAAAAATTGGGAATGAGTCGTTTTGACTTACTTGGTAGTTCTACTATTAATAATTTGGTGAAAAGTCGGTGTTACAAAACACATTCATAGAACACTGTTGATGATGTGTGAATATTGAAGATTCTTTTTGTCAGTCTGCAAGAGTTTATAATTTGTACTTAAATTTTTTCCCTTTATAATCCGAATTCCTTATTGCATTTGTAAATGAATAAAACAATAGAATATTGATAAATGTTCGTAACATGAAATGAAAGATTAAGTTTACACGTGCGAGTGGACACTGCAAGTCAAGGGGTTAAGAACAGTATACGTGACAACTTCGTTAAGAAGCTGTTTTCTCTCGGTTCACTTATTTACACCAATCGACAACGACTTTTACCACTAAGCCTTACACACCTATGGTACCGGATTCCGTGGCATGTAATCAAAAATAGACTGAGACATACAGTCCTGGTACCTCAGCGCGAAATTCTGATCACTATCATCGTGTCCCGGCCAAACAGAATCATTATTCTTCGTTTTAACCTTACCAATAACGTTTGGCATTTGCTAGATAATGTTATTCAAGGACTGAAGAAAACGTTTAATCATGAATAGTAATAATAACTACGTCATAAAATTCCTCAAAATGCACTAACTACAACGCGAAAAATTTCACTGAATATTAAAAAAAATATATATAAATCTGATTACATTCACAACTCAAAAAAAGGCAAAAGAAAGTGGTAACACTTTACCGTCTGGTAGCCTATTAATAGGCATTTCGACCCAAACGCTTGTGGACTTCTAACTTATTAATCGATTGCTACAGCAATTAATAAATTGTTATTTATCATTGCGGTGTACTCTGTCATGGACTCAGTGAGGAAAATTCGTAATTTTCGAAGAGATATCGGTACCAAGGAAATCTTTGCGATCAAGTGACCGGTCAGAACTGGATAGAATGTTTAAAAAAAAAACGGCCACTAAAGTGTTAATATCACTCCATCCCTTTTTTTCTCTTCACTTTCTCTCTCCTACCTAACCATTAACACTAAAACTACCGACGCTATTTCTACTAAAATTTAGATTTTTTTAACAAGTACTTTGGAAGAGGATAAATCAAGAAGTGAAAGGATTAGTTAATTAACTAATTTAGGCTTTGTATGGTAGAAGTAGAATTTTCACTTCACGGCTCCCCTCTTAATTTAGGTAGTTTTTTTAAAAAATTGAGAATCGGTCATTTTGACCGGCTTGGTAGGTTTAGTGTTAACATTCGTTTTCCAAAGTTTTAATTAGCACCGGTCAAATATTAATTACAATCCATAAATTACACTGAATATTGTAAGAAAAATATTATTAAATTAACTTTACTAATACTCTATTAAGAAGTTGAAAATTCATATCTACCGACAGTATTCAACCCTCAAATTACAGAAGTTAATACCACCAGCATGCTTTCTTCCCTTGTTCCTCCTCTCCTTCTACCAAACAACCAGAACTCCTTTTCGGAAGCTTCAATTAGCACAGGTCAAGTATAAAAGGAGGCGCGCGACCTTTAGTCGGGTACTACTCCCTCGAAGGGCAAGCCACGCTATATCATCGAACGACAACCACGGAGATACAATCTGACACAACATTTTTACGCTCCTCGAATGCCATGCAAGGGCCATTGCTTATTCGTAATGGGATTAAAGGCGAGCTGATGCAATCCCTACCACGAAGACGAAGAAGGAGAGAAAGATGGCTTTGCGCGACAACGAGGACTAGGGGCTCCTCTCTTCTTTCGAGTGCCGAGTGATAAAATGTCGGTACCGACGTGCCAGTTTATGGGGCGTTAAGCCATGAAATTGTAATTTAATTGGCTCGCTCCCGCGTTCTCTACGAGGGCCGTGCCAGCAATTTGCATCCGAAATGAAAAATCCGCGCGGACGAGGGCGCCTATCAGCCGGCAGCCGGGATCGAACGATTCTCGTCCGATAGGATTGTACGTAGTACTTGTTCGTTAATTATGCATGAAGGCGTTCCTATTATAGCCTGCGCCGACTCTCTACCTGCGAACAATGTGCGAACGGTGGATGTGTGCCCTGCACTCCCCGTTGTGATCCAGTTATACCTGCTTCAACTCACTGCGTTGGTATGTTCACGATAAGGTTACACGTGCTAATTGTTGCCTCTATTTAATCCTTGCGTGGCGAATTTCTTTTTCTTTTCTTTTTCTCCATCGAGTTTGGTATAGGTGGTCGAAATGGGTGATTGGATTTAGAATTTTTTTAACACTAGATCGACCGATGATTAATCTATCATATTTGAAAATGACTTATGCATATTTAAATGTATTAATTTTAACACTAGATTTACGGATGTTGATATACCTACTTTTCTGAAATGAGCCAATTTGAATCATACAAGAAAATTGAAATTTTTTGCAAAGAAAATAGTTCCAAATAAATTGAAATGAACGATTTATTATTCAAAAAATTAACCAGCCAATATGTAGTAATAAAATTTTTAATGAGCCAAATTGGCTCCGTAAATTTAGTGTTAAATGAGATTGCTATGAAATGTTTTGCTAAATTTAACACTAGAACTACCGGCATTAAATCTATTATATTTCAATATATTAAATTCGCACTTTGGTAAAAGAGAAATTAAGCGGTGGAGAAAATACTTGATTCGGTAATCAATATTATTTTATAAGATAAACGATAAGGTTACACGTGTTAATTGGTTACCTTTATTTAATCCTTGCGCGGTGAATTTCTTTTTCTTTTCTTTTTCTCCATCAAGTTTGGTATAGGTCGGTGAAATGGGTCATTGGCTTTAGGATGGTTTTAAACTAGATCGGCCGATTATTAATCTATCATATTTGAAAATGACTTATGTATATGTTAGAATAAGAGAAATGGTGGAGGCAAAAAATTTAGTTGATTTGACCATGTTTAGTGTAGGTTAAGACTAAAAATTTTAGTTTTAACAAAGTAAGCTTGCAAAATTGGAAAAGAAACAGCATTAGAAATTGCAGGAATATCCACAAAAAGTTCAGAGCAAGTTATTTGGTTCATCTTGGTAGATCTAGTGTTAACACATTTTGCGCTGGAAGCGTCTAAAGTCGTTTTGTACGCATTGGTAGTCGAGCGCGGGTAACGTCAAAAGTCGTTTTCTATGAATTATTGGTGGATTATTGTTACTAGTGGGCTTGTGTAATGTTTTTACAATAAGATCGGGTACACATGAGTACTAGGTCGACGTCCGTACACTTCAACTTAAAACGTGCGTTGCAAAAATGCATTCCTATAATTGCACTTTGCTGGGGCTGTTATGTTACGATAAGCGTATTCGACAGCTATGCATTGGCATAAATTATACGTATATATATAAATTTTGTTATGTACACTTGCACAAAGGAAAGTGCTTTGAAAGATATCACTAGTTAAAGCATTTTTAAATTCTGGATTTTCTTAGTTTTTGATATCTGAGAAAGTATTTTTATTTGTTTAAAGTGAATAGAGAAATTGATTATTAAAAAGAAACTAAAAGTTTTATTAGAAGTAAACTTAAAGTTCAGAGTCTATAGCTGTTTTGTGCAGGAGTAATTTGGAGCATAAATTGCAAAAAATCGCCCGCTACTCCATGAAAGTTCGGCAGGAAAACACCCGCGCAAGATGTGTTAAAATTAGAATTTATTAAATATCGAGTGGAATAATGTTTATACTCGTAGGAGCAGTGAATTAAATAAAAATGCACAGCTCTAGTTTCTGTAAAAATGGTGAAAATTTGATTTTGTCGAGTCCGGAATTTATTTGTTTGAAATGGGAAACCGCGTTCTGGAATTATCGATAACAAAATGCGGTTTTACTCGATGCATGGTTGCCGTGTTGCAACGCTATCGTTATATCGAAACAAGCATCGATTGATCGAAGTTTTCTTTTTGAACATTAGAGATACAGTCGGCCCTCGACTTTCGCACATAATTGATCCCTGAAAATGTATGTGAATGTTAAATTTTCGAAAGTATAGAGATACAGGAGGAATATTAAAAATTGTATATTAATGTGGTTTCTTTGTGAACTTGAGATTCTCAAACATTTAGTAGACAACACTAGAAACGATATCACAGTTTTTAGAAAATTGAATTTTTACAAATGTCCGAACTAGCGAATGGTGCGAAAATAGAATAATTGGTGACCGCCTGTAAGTAGTTTCTTAAAATTAGCAACCATTAAAAGCTAGAAGTAATTTATTCTTGAGAAACAACTTCTTCTAATCATGTTTTATCCTCGATTGGAATAAATGCTGTTCTCTCTTTATACTATGTGCGATTTTGCAAAATTGACCGAAGGTTGTTCCACGATCCATGAGAATTTCTAAAGTTAAACCAAGATGAAATTCTGGTTTGCGGATTAATAACTGGATGCTAAAAAGTGTCGGTGGTCGTAAAACTTTTTCAATTGTAAGGAATTTACATCGGCACTCTGATCTCCATCGTATATATATAAATTTTCTTCCGTGTCTGTTGTCTGAATTACTTAAAGTTTCCTCGCGCCGTTGGTGATTTATACGTCCACGATTATTCTAGTTTTTGCGGTTAAATCGTTTTACTCGCTGATTTCATGTATACTGAGTTTATCGCGTGACTCCAGTTAATGATGACATTATTACGCGAGAAAAAACGAGCAGACCGATTCAGCTCACTCGTTATCCGGTTTAATGCTTTCGCGCAAAAAGTTCCACGCTGCCGATAGAATTAATTAGTAGTCTCTGAACGGGAGAATCGATCTATCCAAGGAATCGTATTCTCTCATTATTCAATTACACAATAATCTTTGTTCGAGGAAATTGAGTTAATTACAATATTATATTTGAAATTTCCTTACTATGATTTAGCCTGCAAGTATTGTCAGAATTGTTTTTTTATTTGCTACACTTGCTCTTATTCCGCTGATATTGGGATTAACAATATTTATAAGCTGTGGTGGATTGCGAAGCGTTTAAAATATTAATTTTGCCTTCAAAATAAAAAATAGTGGGAGATCGTAATAATAAAACAGGTGGTACTCAAAGTCTACGAGAGACAGAGAAAAAAAAACAAAAATTAAATACTACAAATGATCGATACTAGTGGCGAAAGAAGATAAAATTATGATGCAAAATTAGATAATAAACTGCCTCAATTAGTCTTCGGATAAAGAGAAAGTATAGAAATTCAATCGACAATCACTTTAGCCACAAAGAATTAAAACCCGACTCGAAAAGTCCAGCCTAAAAAGAAATTTCAAATTCTAGATTCTTTTGATTTCTCATTTGCTGCTTAATTATGTATACCATTTTGAACCTCAAAATTCTCAACTAGTGTGTCTACGTGCCTCAAAGTCCTGTAAATATGATTTTTAGGAGTTATATGGATTGATCAGGTAAAATTTTTATTCCAATTTAACCTGACATCCCCTAAAAATATTTCAGAAGTTCCAAATCTGTCGACTCATATTCTAAAAATAGGGCTTTCAGGAGCAAGTAGGAATTAAATGATCATTTTATTCCATATAAATTCTAAATCTCCTAAAATCAAATTTATTTTTAGTATATTGAGAATTTTTTTGGACCTAGATCATTCCACTCCAATTCCAATCCAATTCTAAAACTCCTCATTATAGAATGCTGAGGATTGTTTTGGGCTGTATGAAGCCTAAATTGATCCTAAACTAGGCAAAACTGGCAAAAATGAACCAGTTTAGAGCGATTGTGGAATTAAAATTTGCATTCTTTTATATGTAACATATTTTTCCATATTCAGCCTAAATATCCTAAGTTATTTGGTAATTTAGGAGGATTTTGGGCTGAAATTTTCGACTCGGGAATTCAGCCTCTAATATAAACATCCACATAGCACTCTCCATACATCTAATCAAAATGATTAAAATTCTTAAACTCAATCCAACTAAAAACAGAAAAAAAAACAAATACAAAGTATTCTCTCCAAGTACAAAAAAGGAAAATCCTCAAAACAAGCGTTAAAAGCGCATCCAGATAAAATTTCAACCTACAAACACCAAAGTAATGTAAAATCGATGCAATACCTCGCACTCCCATAAATATCTGTCGATAGAAAGAAATCCAATTCGCGCAACCGTTTACAAGGAAAAGGAGTAACAGCAGCACCGTACGGTACGATCTTGCAAAAGGATCACCTTCTCCACGTCCACAAATCTGTCTTCTCCCTGCTCGCCATTGCGAAACGTTTTCATTCATGCGTCCCACACTGGACTTTATTTTACACGACACGATCCCATTGCTAAACCCTCTCTTACGTCAATGCTCTGCTCCTCGGTGGAACAATGAGCCGTTGTCGTCGGCAGAGTTCACCCGATAAGGTACCCACCCGACGAAAAGGATCTGATCCCGTTCGAGCACGAGGGACTTGTCTAAAAAGTCAGAATTGACGGCTGCTCCCGTGTTCTCGGCTATTGTGACTCTATCGACATGAGTAACGCACCTGGGCCGGCAGTAACTATGCTTTGAACACGGGGACCACTGACCAGCCGGTTGCTGCGCCCATTTTCGTAACTGGCCGTGCAAAATGTCACTGCATCCCTGCTTTAAGCGAAATACTGTATCGAGATAGATTTGTCTTGAGCGAATATAAATCAGCGGATGGTAAGAATTTTTCGGGGAAGAATAGATTTTTTGGGAGGCTTAAACCTCATTGGTCTTATTTTTGATTAGTGCGAGGAAGATTGAGAGGGATAAGGGTGAAGGTAGTGAGTGTTTTGGCAAATTATTTTATTATGGTGGGTAAGGAGGTAAGCAGTGGAATTTGCAATAAGTAGGCCTAATGTTGAGGACAAATACTATGTCACTTTTGAGAAATTTGTAGGTGTGATATGTATATTAGAATTAAGGTGGTTCGGAGTCCAGTTGGAATAGTTGATCTTACAATTAGTTAACTCTGTTGCTCTACTCGAGTTTATGTGGCCCGAAATGGTGATTATGTTTTAACAGATACATACTGTGTTTTTAAGTATTAGTTTTTAATATTCAATGTATTTAAAATGTACGTCTACTTGTTTGTATATTTTATGTTTCTTAACACTAAAACTACCGGCGTTATATCTACTCACATTTAGATACACCGAATAAGTGCTTTGGGAGAAGAAGAATCGAGAGGTGAAAGCAATGATTAACACTAGAACTACCGGCGTTAAATCTATTGAATTTCAATATATTCAATAAGTACTTTGAAAACAGAAAAATCAAGAGACCGAAAAGAAAATGGATACTGTGATTTATGTTTTTCTAGATTGACGTAGAATGTTTATTCCATGACCCTTCTGTGGACTTGAAGAATTTTTGGAAAAAACTGTGTACCAGTCATTTTGACTGGTTTGGTAGTTCTAGTGTTAATTAATTAATTTATGTTTTATAAGATAGAAGTAGAATTTTTGCTTCATAGCTCCCCTATTAATTTAGGGAATTTTTAGAAAAAATTGGAAACCGGTTGTTTTGACTGGCTTGGTAGGTTTAGTATTATGATGTGAACCTTTGTTCGCTGGGTAACTATGACTAGAAGGAATGCGAATGTGAGACATAAATGAACAGAACAGCAGGGTTAAAATGAGTATAGTACTTGATGCTGAAAAAAGAATATGCGAAATAAAAGTATACCTTTAACGATGGCAACTTATGTTAGAATCGTTCAAGCCAAGCATTTTGATTACAAGTATTCAGCACTTAAATGATTCAAGAGTTTTATGTAATTAATCAGAAGATTAATCTATTAATTTGAATATTTCTTCGATTCGCCATCAGCGATCAAGATCATTCGATAGTACATCAATGACTGTATCGTACACTCTCGGACTGTAATGTCTTTTACGTACTGTTCGATTTTACGCTTATTAAGAAACAAATACAAATTGTAAGACACATTATAGAAGAGGAAGTAATTGACTTAATTGAAATAGGTTCGTGTATCCTGTTATTTGTCAGAGGGAAATTAGTTTCGCGATATCGATTTCTGGAAACTGCAATTGATAAATCGCCAAGATATTAGCCTCTTCGATTGAGGACGAAAGATAAACTGTAATTCGAGTAACTGGACATTGCGATTAAATTAACGATAACAGCGGAAACAGTTTGCGAGCCTTTCGATCAATGTTTATGGTTTCCATCGTAATTCATTGGTTCGTCGGTTTGTCATTCTTGCGAGATAAACGCGTAAATTGCTGTCGCTGCCTGACTACCCGCGTATACATCAATTTGCTTCTCTTGCGGAATTCTTCCGGTTTTCTTTTCTCCTTTGCATCGTTTCTTACCTCCGTGCTACGCGTGTGCACGCGATTCATCTTCTTCGACGCTCTCGAAGCCCAATAAACATGCATTTTGAACTTGTTAACATGGAGTACTTCGAAAGCATGGATAACACTGAGATAAAGTAAGTTTCAAATGGATTTAATACGCTCCAATTAGAACATTACCGAGAGTCAAAGAATTTATTTATGAATTGTTGTAATTCAATCGGCAAGGAAATTGTGATAAGTCTAATAGGTACCTCTTGATTTTGAGAGTCTTAATTAGTCCAATGTTTGCTTAGCAAATATTGTATGCTTTATATTACTAATCTTGTCATATTTTCTAGATTGTATATCATCTGTGTTGATTGATGCGGTAAATATTTATATATTTTGCTATTATTGAATTTCAATACTAATGTGATTGTAATGCGAATCTACACGAAGCTACAAGAGGACTTCAAAGACGAGTACTTATTGTTAGACTTTTAAGAGTGGGTTTATTTAGATGTTGTGACTTATTGAAAGTAGCAGTATAATCTTGATAATGGTGATTGGATTGAGACTTGCGTGAATGTTCGTGAATAATAAGAGACTGACAATGAGAAGAATTAGCTTATGTGGATTAGAGAATTAGCAATGAATTTTGGAAGAAAGGCGCACAGGATTTTTAAAGGATATCGGAAAAAGGGGGAGTGTGATGGCGGTGTTTGGGAATCGAAAGGTCAAATTAGGAAAGTAAGGATTTTTGAACTTGGAACAATGATTTGGGGATAGGTGAAAAATGGTGACTGTGTTTTAGATTTGGGATGATAGTTGGCAGTAAATCAGGGAGTAATGTCTGTCGATCGACTCACGTTGTCGATATGGAAAATATTTGTCAGGACATTACTAATCTTGGAGAATCGGTACATTACATGATATTCCACGGTATTTTCTATTGTATGTAATATTTCAGTTTGCAAAAACTAATATATCCTACTCTCCCACTCTTACTAGGGTCGATCAAATATAAACGAGCCTTTTGTATAAACAAAATTGATTTTACAAGCAACAGCTACATTTCTACAAATTATTTTTCTATATAATTTCCTTCTTTTATTGTACATTTTTCCCAACGTTGTGGTCATTTTTTCATTTCGTTCTCGTAGAATGAAGTTGAACGTGTATCTACTCAGTTGCGCAAAAATGTTTCTACTTGATCGTTGGTCTCAATTCGCTGATGTCGAATTGCTTCTTTGAGAGATGCAAACATGTGAAAATCACTTGGTAATAAGTCTGGACTGTAAGGTTGATGATCAAGTATTTTCCAGTTCATTTTCACCAGTTTCGGCTGGGTTGCAGATGTTGTACGTGGCCTGGCGTTGTCCTAGACGAGTTACACCTCGCGGATGAGACAATCTCGTCTATTGTATCGATACTGAAGCTGAACTTGATTCAAGAGACCACAGTAGTAGGCTGCGTTGATGGTCTGAAGTCCGTCTATGAAATTTACCTTCCAGTCCAAAAAAAAACGTGGCCAATACTTCCCCGCAGACAATCGAGTTTTGGCTGTCACGGGATTTATTTGCCTTTCTTGTTTTCGAATTTGTTCCACTAAAGCTTCACTCTCAAAAATGACAGGGCAGCTTCCCCTAACTGGGCATGCAGTATGCAGTAAATTTCGGCTGGTTTCACGTTTTCACCGCCGAGCAACTTCATAATTATGCATTGCTCAAATGCGACGGGCACAATCCTTTCACTCATCATAATTGCTGCTAATTTAAGCACTGGACAAGCTGGCTCATGTTGTTTCTGTACTCTAGGTATCCCCAGTTAACGATTACCAATACCCAATCTCACACAAATACCCTTCCCCGCTCTCAACCACTAAAGGCTCGTTTGTATTTGATCCACCCATGTATCTCTTGTATACCCGAGTCGAAAATTTCAGCCCAAAATCCTCCTAAATTACCAAATGACTTAGGATATTTAGGCTGAACATGGAAAAATATGTTACATATAAAAGAATGCAAATTTTAATTCCACAATCGCCCTAAACTTGTTAATTTTTGCCAGTTTTGCCTAGTTTAGGATCAATTTAGGCTTTATACAGCCAAAAATAATTCTCAGCATTCTTATTTAGAAAATTAATCTAATTGTAAGCCCAATATTAAGCCATTCATTCTATAATGAGGAATTTTAGAATTGGATTGGAATTGGAGTGATTTTAGGAGATTTAGAATTTATATGGAATAAAATGATCATTTAATTCCTACTTGCTCCTGAAAGCCCTATTTTTAGAATATGAGTCGACAGACTTGGAACTTCTGAAATATTTTTAGGGGATGTCAGATTAAATTGGAATAAAAATTTTGCCTGATCAGCCCATATAACTCCTAAAAATCATATTTACAGGACTTTGAGGCGCGTAGACACACTAGTTGAGGATTTTGAGGTTCAAAATGGTATACATAATTAAGCGGCAAATGAGAAATCAAAAGAATCTAGGATTTGAAGTTTCTTTTTAGCCTGGACTTTTCGACTGGGGTAGTTCTCTTATACTTTATCATACATATATAATTCATCGCGCAGAGTCAATCATTATATTTATCCATTTCGTCATTAACCTTAACATCTTTCTATCAGCTGATAATTCCTCCATCATTCGATCCCGTGGAAATTAGTGTATTAAACATTATCGCGATTATTCCAACCGATTCGAAAATTTCTGACGATGCCCTGTCACACCGTGAAAACAATGGTGCTAATTACCTGGATTAACATACAATTCTACTCCCACATGTCTCGATCCTGCACAAAGAGCATTATGCATATTTCATATTGATTGTCATTTAAATCCAGATGCCGAATGAATTGTAAGGTCAAGTCTACCGAGGATCTTAATGGTATCGTGAGAACTAGAGATGGTAACGGGAAGAAAAGTAAGAAATATACACGATAGACACGATGAAACATAAACGGAAACATTCCCTGTTTGACTTTGAAGTTTACCGAGACGTTGACATCGATGCCTGGCATAGTGATGCAAATGAACCACCGGATAAATAGCTATCCCGTGCCTCTGGCAGGCCTTCTTCCACGTTTCAAGTGTTTGGCGCGAAGACACCTCAACGAACGAACGGACTCGATGTTGATTCACTTTCACGACTCGGAGAATTTTGAGAAAAAAAAGAACAACGCTCATACCCGATTCGTGGAACTTTTCACAGAGATGCGGGAAAGGAGGGAGGAAATTGTTGATTGTAACGTTTGTTCGGCTTATGTAGAATTATCATGTTTATGAACATTGAGGATGAT
Organism: Cerceris rybyensis; assembly: GCA_910591515.1. Lineage (NCBI taxonomy): Eukaryota > Metazoa > Arthropoda > Insecta > Hymenoptera > Crabronidae > Cerceris > Cerceris rybyensis. Next base: position 40,306,036 of record OU342789.1, read on the forward strand.
GATTTTTATCTGTTAATGTTAATTAATTACTTGCTGATACACTGATATTCCAATATTGTGAGTACTAGAAAGAAACAACTATAAGTTCAAGGTCAAAGAAAAATAATCACACAAAAAGATATACTATATTTCCGTTTAAACTTCTATATCGTATATGGATAATTGTTCAGAATAGAATTTTAAATAGTGGCTTCTACTTGAATACTAAATATTTAATTGGAATTGAAATTTGTGTTTTCTAAAACCTATATTTGGTAAGTTTTCAGACGTAAAAAATAAGTTTGACATTGAAAACATAAATGTACCTTACCTTTCTTTAAAAACACAAGGGTCCATATGGGGTTAAGGGGTTATATACAGTCAGGAGGCCCAAAAAAAGCGATTCTCAAGAAATTTTCCTGAGGAGACTTTTAAATTTGTTAATGTAAAAATTTGTAAACATATTATGGTAACTTTCAACTGTACTTTAACATTTTTTATTAGTAAAAATAATAATTTTGAATGCTGCTATAGCTGATCTCCAGGAGCTCCTCTCAAAAAAGGAACCTTGCTGTGACCACGATATCTCTGGACTGGATCATCAAAATTGAAAAAATCAAACGAATTCCGTTAAAGTAATGTGTAATCTTGTAATTAATCGAAGGAATAAACAAAATAAGGTTTTTTTACAAAATGGCGGCTTCTAGAAAAAAAAAATCGATTTTTGACCAAAATTTTGGCCTTAAATTGTTTATAAAAAAAGAAATATGTATCGGTGAAGAAAAACCTTCGATCAATTACTAAAAAATATACTTAAGAAACTTGTGTTAAAATTTGAGACTGATCGGTTCAGCCGTTTCCGAGCAATCTTGGTCACTGACTTTAAAAACACAGTTTTGAGAAAAACGCGTTTGAAGTTTCAAATCACTTTACAAACGCTGTGCCACGTCATTACAAATATGCGCGTGACTTCGAAACCAATTGACGGATTGACTTGAAATTTTCTGGGTGTGTACTTAAATATATGTACATTGCAAAAATGAAATAAAAAAAAATCGATTTTTTTGAAAATTCTAACTGTATACAACCCCTTCAATTGTATGACCATTTCATCTAGGACCTACAATTTTAACACATTGTCAATCGTGGAAAACTGTACACTTCTCACGAGCGTCAAATATTTGACATATAATTCGGTTTTTCTCCTCCAGCTATATAATACCCTCAAGTTATGTCAATTTTTGTTTATAATTTATAAATTGCAAAAGGGAGGGTTAATTCTCAGAAATAGATATTTAACCCGGCATGTGTATACTGGGCCTTTTAAGGAACAGTCAAAATTTGTACTTGAAATTTCTCTCTAACATTTTTCAACATTCTGCATTTTTAAAAAAAACAGTTTTAAATTCCTGACTTTAGCAACTACTGGGCCACATAGTAGACACTCCAATAAGTATCTCTGAATTTTTGCAGATTTTTCTGAAGTCGAGAAAACCTTGTAAACCCGTCCCTCAAAGGCCCAGTGTACACACCGTGTCCTTAAAAATTGAGTATACACGCACCGGGTTAAATTATTTAAATACCGGATCTCCAATGTGTTAGAAGAGTGAAAAATCATCGATCGTGAAAAACGTTCAACCGCTATTTCTCTCATTATCAAGAACTCAAAGTTCTTTGAGACCATCTCCATCCCCAAATCTATATCTTCAATTAAATATGTATTCTCCCTTTTTTCTTATGCCAAAAATTCCATCAGACACGACGAAATACTTTTTCGTCGAGTTTTAGCAAGAATCTGTGAGAGGTATTTACATCAAATGTTGCCAAACCAACGATTTGCATGTCTGAAGATTATCGGAGGAAAGTAAAACTTGAGAATTAGCATCGGCGAGTCCAACGAAGAAAGTCGCGCACCAATCGCGTCTCTTCAGCTTTCTTTCTTTCGTTCACCGTTCTTCTTCCTTTTTCGGATGCCTACCTGCCGCGTTGCTGGTGGCCGAGTTTCACGTGCCGTTAACCTTGAATCCGGATTTAACGACTGCGTTTATGCTAATACACCGACTCGCCGAAGAAAGCACACGCGAGAACATGAATTGGTGTATTCGGAAATCGCGTGTATGTGTTACTAGCACCACTAACTATGTGAGGGTGCACCCTTTTACCTTTTGGGACCACCATCGACTAATGACAATCGATTTGAAGTCCGCGATTCGGAAGAGGAAGCATTTTTGTGCTTGAATTTGCATTTATCATGATTATGCAATGAATGAATATTGTATGTAATAGAATTACAGTTAGATCATTTTATTATAGTTGCGATAATTAAAAAGTTAAGATCTTATTGTCTTGTACTTTTTTAGTTACATCTGTTTTTGTTATTGACGTTTTTGTTTTTGAGACATACTTCAAAAGGATTTCGGAACATCGAGATTATTGTGTACTTGCTGAAAGTTCCCGTGCTTCGCTACGGTTTAATCGAAACTAAAAAAAAACCTTAAAATTTGGAATTTTGAAAAATCCTTTCTTAGTGGGTGCTTATACCCTAGAAGGAACGCTCATGCAAAATTTCAAGTTTCTAGGTCAAGTAGTTTCGGCTCTGCGTTTATGAGTTTGGCCCATACTTTAACCCCCCAAAATCCCCCCTAAAATTTCGAATTTTTCAAAACTCTTTCTTAGTGAGCACCTAAGATTCAAGGGGAAGGTATGTTCCAAATTTCATTGCAATCCGTTCTGTGGTTTTTCAGATTTCATGATGAGTAAGTGAGTGAGTCAATCAGTAGTATTTGAGCTTTATATATATAGATTAAATAACAATTTGATCTCGCCCTAGTAAAATTGGAAGTGTGAGTCAACTGTCTTTATTTTATAAAAATTCCAAACGACGTGCAAATACAAAAATGTATTCCACTTGCAAATTCATGATGTGAAACATTACAATGAATGTAAAGTTAAATTGCACATGTTGTCGCATAAAATTGTTGAATTTATGGGAACAGTAATTTGAAATACTCTTACAATCGGGCTCGTGAATCATTATTATTCAAATCTTTAACAAATTATCGTATCACCTGAGGATTTTTATTCTTTCAACTTAATCGCAATATCTACCGAATGAATAAAACATGATTAGGTATCATTGGCGGATAATAATCGACTTCCTAAAACCTACAAGGCAAATTGCCGTCACGCGTTATTAAACGAACACGCGTTTATTCCACGTTACAACGCAGCGTGATTGTCACGGAAGTAATGGAAAACATTTACGCGTAAATACGTTCCTTGCGGTTTTCTATGTGGTCATTTCGTTCCAGCGAATTGCAAAGGGGTTGCTTTTTTGGTTGACTCTCGCGGTTCGAAGATTTACGTTGTTGTCACCGAAGTAAACTTTATTCTCGAGTGATGCTTCAACGCTTTGAAGAGAGCTTTAATTTTGCACAAACTTTTCCAGGTATTTGAATAAATAAATGAAAATATTGTTACGCAGCAACAAGTAGAATAAATGTTACTTAGTAACGAGATATGTCAATTGTTTGATAAATAAATAAAATGAGGATTCTACGGTCGATAGTCCTCGTTAACGTTGTTTAAAATAAGACGTTTTTACTTTTTCTACAAAAGTGTAATTTATTTAATTATGTCCAGAAGGATTTTGCGTGCGCGGTCGACTCGTAATATTTAAAACTGCCACAAATTTATTTGCCATGTACTTATTGCAGGGTTGTCTGTATTATGGGGCACAGTGCCCACATTTTTATCATTCATTGTAGTTTTACCCGTTGCCTTATGATTTCTTTTATGAAGGAACGCGCAGTACTTCAGAATTAATTGTTAGAATAGTAATTGTTACGAATGTACGCCTCGCGGGTTGATATATACCTGTTCCACGATTTTTCGGCGACACCTCTAAAGTGAGCGTGTATTAAAACAACTCAGATGTTGGAATAGGCCAAAGTTGTCTATCCTAAGTGTCTTTATTTACACTTTATACAACTCTGGTGATTATGTCCGGGTCTTGAGGGTGGATTCCCATTTCACGGCTTCAAAAAAGATTTTTTTTTATTGTAGTTCATACTCTTGAGAAACAATGTGCAAAATTTCAATGCGAAATTCGTTGAATTGACAAAGTTATGAGTCAATAACAAACTCGGCGCGCACGTATAGCGCAACGAAAGAGGCGCGAATTTTGGAATGAAATCAGCAAATGGAACGAAATGAATATTTTGAAGAGGAAGAAGGTGTACTGTATGGAACTGGCATAGCTGATTAACAAGAATATGCTGTAAGTACTAGATATATACATTTTTTTTACAAATGAAAACTGTACGTAAAACTTCAAACGCGTTTTTCTCGAAACAGGTTGTTTCTGTACGGCCGACATGATATCTCCGGAACTATTCAGTCGATTGCCTTCAAATTTGGCACAATTCTCGAAAAAACATCTGTCTTCAGTATGAACTACGAAAAAACATATACATGCACAACTTTTTTCTTTTATAAACAAACGTCTGACGAAATTTTTTGCGAAAAAAAAACATTTTTTTTTTCCAATCGTCGCAGTTTCTTTAGTTTTTGAAAAAAATTGTCCGTAGTTCATACCAGAACTACATTCATAAGGAGTAAATTGCCATTTGAATTTTTTGTTTCAAACAACTTGAAGATCAATTATCGTGTCAGCCAGCGACCGGGAATTTTCAGGAGGCGTCCCACCTCAAACGACGTCAAAGCCAAAATGTTCAAGATAATCAATTAAAAATTGAACTGTAGTTCACTGAATACATAATAAATATACGTGTGAATTATGACAAAGATTTATGTAACGGTTTCCTTAATAAAAATTCCTAAAAAAAACACGATTTTTCAACACTTGAAATGGGAATCCCCCCTTAACCTCGCGAACGAAGCTTCTATTAGGAACGCTGAATGTTATTCGGCTCACTGTTTGTAGAAGACTGATATTTTGGAAGCGCGTAAGAACGCACTTTCGTCACGATTTGGCGGGGGCGGTCACTATTGCAGAGCAGGGACATTGCTGATTGGGAGACTCTTTAATTTTGCAAATATTAAATTTGCGATTGGTGGGCAAAGGAATCGTCCTTTGCCCATAGGTTAAGAGTCTCCCTTAGCCTTCGGTGGCGTAGGAAAAACCCCGGCTCGAGTGGGGGAAGAAGTCCCTGGTCAATACTTCTTACAGGACAAAACTTTTCCTGAAGAAGTCTTGACGACAATAGGCCCATAAAGCTCATTGATTTTGAAGTAATAAAGTTTGCAAGGCACCGCAGTTATTTTTCGTTAAAATGCACATCTGTAAAGTATTAAAAATCCTACGACGAATCGAGCTACATCTGTGACCCTCTCTCTTAACGAAATATTAATATCATAGAATTAATTTCAACGTCTCCTGACCTACCGATATTTTTAATTTAACACTTTTTGAGAAACTTAAATATTGTCTATTCCATTTACCGCGTTACGTGTACCGCACGTCATTATAAGGCAAGGGGTTAATTATTATTGTGACTTAACTTATGATTTACAGTTTTAGAATACAGTAGAATCACTCCGGCTACAATGTGCGTACCATAAAAATATATCCGGAGAAATTTGTCTGAAAATTTGCAAGACGTGATAAAGATTGAAAGTTAGACATTCTTTATTCCAATATTTGAACTTTTCTTTCGCAGCCGCCCCAGCTCAGAATTTTCTAATTGGAAGACAATCATCCATTCTATTCGTATCTTCAAAAATATAAATATTTCTTCGAACCATTCCAATTTGCAATACTCGGTGAACAGATTCGAATTAGCAGAAAATCATGTAACTACAATTCCAGCGAGCAATTAATTAGTAGTCGCGGCATTGTCTACGAATTCGTTACTATTTCCAAGATCCTTCCGCGGACGTTGCTACCCAGATTTCTACGATTCGCGGCGCCTCATATATCCTCGTAATGAAGGCAATTCATTCGCTTATTCACCGTGTCACTTTCGTAGGAGTAAGACATTAACACGCGCATTGCATGTTCCACGGGAATACAAATGTGTCTCGACGTGGGCGAAAACACGCATTGAGATTGGTTTCTTTTCTCACCAGCTACCCACCCGCACCAACTAACCACCGCGTTCGGTGATTTCCACTACTCTACTGAACAGGAAACCGAGTTGTACCGAAATGATTCATTCCTACTTCACGTGTAGCACTTTGATGCACCAGGCTGTTGTTGTTGTTCCTTCTTTAACTCCTTGTCGTACAGTAACGAGTGCTACTCGTGATGCGATAAATGCAATAGTCAATTTTGAAGTGCTCCAAAAATTATTTAATTACAAATATCAGCGGGCACTGATAAAATCAAATTAATTCTACGCTATTCAATACTACGTTAAGTCCATCTACTCTATCCGAAATTTGGGGTTAGATTGTTATTTTTTAATTAATTCAAAGTCATTGCACATTTAATCACAAAAGAAATGGCACGGCAAGGGGTTAAGTCCAGCTGGAGATAACCAGCAATGCAGATATTTGCATGCTCTTGTACTCCACCGTTGTATCTACTCATTTAACACTTTAGTTGCGGCAACTTTCAAAAGAGCAGTAATTGAAAGACGCGGAAAGATAGTGATGAGAATTTGTACTGATATGTTGGTATTTCATGAGAAGTATCAGTCGTGAAATTTAATCGAAATTGTATAGAGTGCATTATCCAATTGGGATGAGTTGAAGCACGAATTTGATGAGATATGGAAAATGTGGGTGTAGGATATGATAGATGTTGAATTAAAGGATCCGACTATCAGTTACAGTAGTCTTTTTCTCTTGGAAGTTTTTTATATGCATATTATAACATTGATGGTTCGTAACCCCTCTGAATCAGGAGATCTTGGACTAAATGTTCGTAGCAGTCAAAGCCAGGGAAGTGTAAATACAGTGATGGATATAGAGTTTAGTGTTTTGACTCTCTATTACTATTACTACTATTTAAAGTATCATAGACTCAGTGGTTTTACTCTCTTATTACTGAGACTGTGTCACCTAATAATCATCAATAATACGATAACATAGTAAGATAACACAACACATATAAATCTTTCTACAATTTAATTTCCTTCATAAATATCACAGTACACCCAGAATTAAACAACTCAAATATTAGAAAATAATGTCTCTATTTTAACGGATCCAAACTTCTCACTCAAAGACAACTCTCTTCCTCTATTAAATCAATATTAACATTTGCAGTACGTCGTTATCATTATCATAATCGATATCAAATATGGGGCAGGCAATTTCGTTAATTCGTAACAATACTACCCTAAAAATGTGATCTAACGTCGATATGATGTAACAAATTGGTAATTAAGATGCAACTATCTCTTTCCAGCTATGCACTTTTTTATGTTCTGTAAGTATACAAAGCAACTAGAGAACACTTTATTAGGGAATAAGATATTACCATTTTCGATATCTATGCATCACGCTACATTTTTAAAGCCTATACATACTTATACATATGTTCTCCACACCTATTACTGCACAAGAGACAGCTAAGTACATACGTCTTTCGCAGCCAGTGTTAATCGTGTCACATCACGATTAATGATAAGCCCTGTGGAAATATAGTGCGACAGTTGCCTTTCAATCGTCCCATTGACGACTGTCAACTGTATCAGAGCCATCTACGGTACCGAAAGAATTTATTGAGAGAAATGTCAAAAAGTTTAATTGATATCGGGTGGTTCGATCTAAAGGAACGATCGAGCGTATAGACTTATCTGGACGAATGTTTCAATCACGAAGACATCGCGCCTGTCGATCGTCGATTTTATGCAACGGTTATTCGTATTCATGGGTGTGCGCGTGCAGTGCATTTCGATTGAAAGATTTCTGGGTGGCTCGTGTAGTACAATATATGTTGAAATCAAACATTCGGACTGTGTCTGTATGAACATTTTGGGCAGACCGTCTATTTATTTTATTAACGCATGACAATGCATGACAATGAAAAAATGTATTATTATATTTTTGAGTAAGTATATGTGGCCATGCAATGATATTGCTAATGATGCTCTTTGCCTTGAGAATGTTGCAATCGTTGGTGATTTATAGAAGAAAGAATTTGCACGGATAAAAATTGGATACTTCGATTTGTTTTACTATCTATTAGATTGTTTTAGTATCAATTCAATAAAATTGGTTTTAGTAGTGTTAATTCGGATTGGACTCTTCAACTCGGCAGATATCGGAGTTCAAAAACTCTATTTGAACTAAATATTCCAAAGCAAAGTGTGAGAATATTGTTTTACTATTAATAATATGCTTAATAATATGCTTAATAAATATGCCATTATTTTGATAAATTAGCTTCCGTCAACGGTAAAGGTCTATTCATTAATAAATTTACAAATATATGAAATATCCATTCAACTAAAGAACTTTTATTCAAATCAATTCGCAGTTGTATTATCAAAAGATCAAGGTCACTGTGCATCGAGTCGAAACAGTTGAAGAAACACGAATTTCAGGTTTTCGAATGTAAAAAAAAGTCTGAATGGGTTAACGTGTAATAAACATAGTCCATCGTCTTTGTCGGTGTTGTTTTAATTAGTTACTGGTTTTGGAACCAGTCCTCGTCAGACTTCACTCATCGATGTGCGGATGCAGGCCCAGTTTCTCGAGGGTCATTCACAAACGACATCATGAATGAGCCTCATCCCCGTTCAATAAAACGTATCATCCGCATGCGAACCTCTTTTTATTCGGAGCATCTCTGCCGAAGCAACATTTTACAAGTTGTCGATCTTTAAACGTCGTTTTGTAGTTCGCTTGTAATACTTTTACATCATGTCTGGAATTTTCATCTCTTGGCAAACATTCCGATGAAATTTATCATTTACGATGATTATAATGTTCTTTGACATTTTTTGCTATTCTGAAGTCAACAATGCGTAATTGTTTGAGAAAATGGTATTTATTAACCCTTTCACGGTGGGGTAAAATTACGAATTCTGGTGCTAAAAATCTCTAATTTTTTGTATGTTCGAAAACACGTCGGCATACAAACTAAACCACGCCTCCTTCTTCTATTAAAATATACTTGGAAAACAGAAGAAGCAAAGAATTTAATCATAGACTTAAATATCTTTTAAAACCCATAAACTCTCTTTATAAACATTTTATATTAACAAATTCATCACCTAAACAATTACCAAAGGTAATATTCCACATCTCAAATGTTTATTCACCCCTCAAGCTTAATTTAGCCACAAACAATAACAAATGTTATAAATAGCATCTTAGATAATATCTTAATTTGGAAACATTTAGTAACAAAGAAAACCTTTCAAGAATATTATTATATTAGTGCACAGAGTTAAAATAGTACCTTAGACAATAATTTACTGTGGAAACATTTAGTAACAGAGAAAAATTGTGTCTTTCAAGAAATATATCAAAATAGTACACAGAATTAACACTTGATTTACGGATGCTGATATACCTATTTTTTTGAAGTGAGCCAATTTGACTCATACAAGAAAATTGAAGTTCTTTGCAAAGAAAATAGTTTCAAATCAATTTCATTGAAAGATTTATTATTAAAAAATTGACCAACCAATATGTCATATAGGGGAGGGTGGGGCAAAGTGGGCCCCTGGGGGCAAAGTGGGCCCCTTAAAATTTTGGAGCCCAAAAAAATTTGGGGGCAAAGTGGGCCCCTTAAAATGTTGGAGCCCAAAAGAATAAAGATATGACTATTTTTTGCTGAAGGGGCCCACTTTGCCCCACCCTCCCCTATATAGTAATCAAATTTTGAATGAGCCAAATTGGCTCCGTAAATCTAGTGTTAAAAAAAATTTACAAGAACAGAAAAACAAATGTATTTTACTTTAATTTACTGTCACAAGGTGGCCTATGAAGGGTTAAGGAAGTCATTAACACGATGTACGCGAAGATGGCCTCGTATAAGTCACGAATGATAAGCGCCTAACGGATTTGACGATTAACTCAGGACACGTTGGTCTTGCTTTACAGCTACCCGTGGGCGTTTACACCCGGTAGTTGTCGCACGTTTAGAACCACTGGTTCTTGTACGGTCGATTAAATGCAATGGACACTTGACCCTTGCATTTGGAATCGTACGATCGTCCATGAGCATGATAGAAAATTCTACCGTGATTAACGATCTTGTCGTAATTTGTATTTCAGAATTTCACTTTTCCATGTTGAGGATAAAAAAGGGAGCTTGCATTATGTATGACCTGTCCGTCTATTAAATTCGCATTACAACGATTAGATATCCTTTCACTGGATTTTTCGAAACATCATGGAGAGATATTGATATCGCGAATGTTGCCGAGCACTTTCATATTGTTACGTGACTGGATTATTCTGTTATGTGGTGCAAATAAATGTGATTAATTTGCAAAAGAAGCTGTACTGAAATTGAATGTGTTTTACATTTTTGCAGTCGTATTGTTAGATTAAGCTATGGTGAACAGAGTTTGCTATCATATCTAATATCGGTGTTGGAGGATATTAACCACTTTGTACAATTAACCGAAAGATTTATCAAATAAAATCTATTACAATATTAATTGTAATAAATTCATAAGAGATCAGAAGTGTAATTCAAATTACAGAGTTAATACGCTAACCATACAGCTAATTTTACTTTAATTTCAAACTTTTGCGTCAAAGCAGTATCAATACAGCTAAACTTATTTGCAACTTGTACGACCATCTCGTTACACGAACAGGAAGTCTTCCGTTCACGATTTCAGCGTAGTTTATATGATAACATTTACTTTATAATTTCATAAAGGGTTTAGAATGAAAGAAGTGTCCTCCACGCAAATTAACATTGACGTTTACTATTTAATAAGTCTCTTAAGAAAAAAACACTTCCTGCAAAATATGAATTTACTACCCCTACTGTAGGGGTAGTTACTAGGTGAAACATATTTTACAAGCTGTGTAAGTGCAGGACACGCAGAACAGGCATTACATACACAGAACAAACAGATTCAGGAGCGGAACAGACAGAAGAGGTACAAGACAGGCAGAGCAGTTAGTGCAGGTACAGGACAAGTAGTACAAAAGCAAGACAAGCAAAACACACGCAGGACAGGCAGGAGAAGCTCAAGATTAGCAGTTAAAACAGTTTAACAGTATTTTAGACTTAACAAATTCGTTGCGATATGATTGTATTGCATAACATTATTTGTATTACACATCATAAAATAAAATTGTCTTTCGAAGGCTGGCTGATTCTAAATTTGATCTGAAATAATCTCAGAAGAATCTTCGCTTTGTCGGATTTATCATCGACTCGTACTAACTACGTCCTTGTAAAATTTTGCAGAAAAATGTTCAATCACGCAAGTAGTATAAACCAAAATATCTCAGACGGACTTTTAGCTCTGTCTGGCTTCTTCCTGGTTTGTATCGCTTCTAAAATTGTCAAACTTATACGAGAACGGACTTCAGCTCATAAGTGGAGTAAAGCAGTAATATATCAGACGAGTTTTTGCTCTGTCTGGTTTTCAGCAATTATTAATAATTAGGACTTCGAACGGCAATAGCTTACGTTAAAGAAAGTAAGTGTACAGTTTCTTTGCGTACAGAAAGTAAGAAAGCATCAGATTGTATTTTTTTTAACTATGTTCCACGACTCTTAAAAATCTAAAATAATTACATATTAGTAGTTACGGTGCGATGCAAATACTTTGCACACCATTGGTTATATTATCTACGATTTTTTTCAGAATTTTCTATGAAGCCAAATAGGAGAAATCGGGCAAAAACTGTAAATACGTTTCACCCTGTAGCTACCCTTATGGTAGGAGTAGCGAGTTCACACTTTGCAGGACCAGTTTTTTTAAAGAGACATATCGACTAGTATGCCCCAAGATTAAGTTGTTTTGGGAACACTTTTTTCATCCTTGTCCAGCTAGACCCTTTCCCTGAAAGCAAATTCTCAGATTCACCATGGCAAACAAACTAATATCATAATTCACATTTTCTACTTTCATCCGTTTCCTCAACTACAGCTAATCCCATTTACCTTCGCTCAAAACCCGCTAATCGTAACAAGCATCCTTATTTCTTATTCCACAAATGCAAATATCTCCATAGACGATCCCATAGAAGCCACACTCGCGTCTTCTAATTTCTACTTTACTCCATTAACACGTATGCAAATATACCCACTAATGATCCCGAATAAAACGATATCGCAACTTCTAATTCAACACGAGTATCTACCCGTATCCGCAATTGCAAACACACCAACAAGCATCCTCCAATTCTCTCATACTCGATTCTATTCTCATATACTCGAAACCTTTCCCGTTCCCGATATTTCCTCGATATCGTCTCAACCGACTGAATTCTCCTCGATTTTCTCTTCTCCTTTCATTTTAATTAAGACTCCCGACTACGAAACGCACAGATTACAAGTCGCTTATAAAACGGCGCGCGCAACAGCATCTGTATATTACCGTTTCTTCGACTGCAGAAGTAACGTCGAAAGAAGTCGACACATGTTGATAATGGGACAACTTGTACGGGCAACCACGTATCCAGGTGTTACGGTATAATTTACAAGGGGAGAGTAATGTTACTCCTCTCTCGGTAGTCTCGTTCAAGCGTCGATGTCTCCTCGAGGGCAGGTTGCGGCAAGGGAGTTTATATTTACCGCAAATCAGGTTCGGCTCGTCTCACTGATCTTCGACTCGTGCACTAATCGTTATTTTATGTAAATTGCACGAAATCGATTGGGGGTAGAGAAAAGCAACGGGGAGGGCTTATCGAATAATTTAAATACATCCTCCGGTTATTTATCTCTGTAGATAACACCGCTATACGTCTCGCTAGGACTTGGAAAAATGTTTTTCGAACTAGTTTCATCGTTGATAGAACGATGCAGATCATCCGGGGGGTTTCACGTCGTACGTTCTCCATTAGGAAGGATATGGTGAACGGGACGGGACGCGGGGAATTTAAAATTCTACGCTCTCGTTATCGATCCTTGAGTTAACGACAAAATTGCCGGCTGTCTGTATGGACTGGTGAAATTATGAATCACAATTTGTAAGAGTTTCATGAGCGTTGTCGTCGCTTGCGTGTGTGTATCTTTGTGTGCTGTGGCTTCGCGCGTAAAACGCCACCGCAGTCGTTAGACGGTTGTTTGTTTTACAACGTTTCCTCATTACCACGGACACCGATGTAAATTAAAGGTTACCGCGTGATTGAGAGGCGCGTTATGAACAGAAGTTATTGCACGCGAATTTACAGAGTGTCATGACACCACAGTTAGATTCTTCCTGGGAATTGTCGTACTAATGGACTGCAAATTGTCCGGGATATTTATAGCTTGCGCGAATTCGCGTTTGAGTAGCTTACGAGGATGGACTCGCGCGTGGAACACGATGAATGTTAGAGGAAATTAAGAGAACATTTTGAGTGATGTTTTTATGACTTTGAGAAATTTCGCACGTTGATGGGGACTTTGAGCGATATTTTTTTGCGGTTGGATTTTGTGTAGAAGACTTTATAGTGATTGCAGTTAATTTTTTTTTCGTTGATGCAAGTTAAGAGATGATACTAGTAGTTTAATCCTTCGGATGAGACAAAGTCGAATCAAAAAGTGGATTATACGAGCTGTTTATTGTGAAATTGGCGCAAGTCACTTTCTTTTTAAATCGAGATATTTATAGATTTACGTTAATGTTTAAAAATCGTGATGCCAATTTTCTAAAAGAATTAATCTACTTGTTATTTTGGATGCTTACATCTTTCTCAGTATAAGTAATTTCGTATACTCATTGAAAAAGCACCACTTTCGATTACAATATACTGGCTTATGTCACTTTCAAAATAATATCAGTTAAATAAAATTTATTTTATTATTAGGCTCGAGTTCAAGTGCTTCTTCGTCACTTCCAGAAATTTTTAAAAATGTATTATGTAATGTGTGATAACCTGAGTAAATGGAAAGTCGCCGAAAGCAGAAAGGTCTTAGGCGAAATGAACATAGCAATTCAATTCTGAAAAAAGTACTACTTGATTAGTTTAGTAAAAAGGAACGTGAGTCTTTCTGGATGAAAGATGTTGATGGGAAATATTTTTAAACACTTTTATAAACTCTATCGACGCTTCCTTGAAATTAATCTCAAGGAAAGTCACTTTGCAGTTTGAGTCATCGTCCAACCCCTTTCATACCGGCGTCAAAATGATCCATCATGAAGATCTGTGCGAAAACTAAAGATAACAGCGTAACGACAGTAGGTAGAGGGAAAGACGCCGGCGCTATCGTTCCAGAATGATGCACGTAATGCTCCATGATTTTATCGCAAAACGCGAGTACAAGTGTCAGCGATAAGAGCGATTCCAACGCAAAGTCCACAAACGCCTCTGCGAAATTCCAACATCACCTCTCGATCTATCGGTATTCCGCGATAGTTAGAATTTAATCTTTGTCCATCCGATAGCTAAGAAATTGCGAGTCATCGTGCAAAATTGTGATTCATTATCAACCATGGTATGATCAAGCATGCTATAATTGGAATGCGAGCTTTTGGATTATTTTCCATGCTAATAAACGAAGGATGGCTTAACACGAAAGATTCATTTTTTTATGAAGAATCGACGTCTTGTTTGCTCTGTGACACTACAGAGGTGTTATAATTGATGTTGGTATTCAGACCTTCTTTAAAAAAGCTTCTGTAAAAAATTGGAAGAATTTTGGATAATTTACGGTTCTATGGGAGTTATTTTTTTGAGCCATGTTTAATTCGCACGTGATGAGGAACAGTGGAAATAGAAAACTTTAACTTGCAAAATACTTCTGCATGAAAGCTTACGATTGATAGCAAAAAAAAATTGTAAACTTGATGAGTGTTTGATCATTTAAATTACTTCATTCGTCGTACGTGATATGCTGTAATACTCACAAGTCCAGTTTTTTTGCAAAACTGAACTCAAAGGCAGCTAATAACGATCTTTACTGGTGAGAAATATTTCAGAAATTTTAATAAATTAAGCCGCAATATTAATTAAAAAATATTGTAGATAATTCATTTAATTACTATCCCGACATTGTAAATCCACTGATAGACATTTACTTTATACGTTCCAGCAACATCGCCGCAAAAAAAGGCAGATCCGTACGAACGTGCATTAAAATTGTATATCATTGACATGCCAGCAAGTCATCTTACATGATTACTATTTGCCCATTGCATGATTACAATGCCGTCATTAATTCTCATACTACTTCTCCAATAGCCATCTAGCATGGTTATCTTGTTCATTCACTGATCCGTGTAACACCCTGCTCATTTATTACATTCATCTCCGACATATCACAATTTCTTCACGATTATGATAATAACAATTATTACACGCCTAAAGCGCGAATAATTACACAACATCTAACGCCGTTTTATCGGATATAAATCAAAAAAGCAACTATAAATTGCAATTACTATCCTTCCCGATTTAATTATCATTCCACGTTATTTTTCCCTCCGAAATTCTCACATTAGGGAAATTTCTTGCGATAACTACAAATTGTCCGTTATGCATAATTAAATCGATAACTTTCTGTCTCACTCTATGAATAAGCTTTAAAGGAGTGGGCGATTGCCGATTGATCTACAGTGTCCACCTATCGATACTTCACAGTAGTTTGCGATAATATACAGTAACGGCATGTCATTTGCATTCGGGTGAAATATGCAACTCCGTGTATTCTACCATTTACTTGTCCATTATACAGAAATAATGTTCTCCGGATAAAGCGCGGCCTGATTGTACGTACGTTTTCCAATGCGTATGCTTTTTTTCCTATTTCGATTAAGGATTTACTCGGAAGATCGTAAATTCAATTCTACTATGATTGTGAAGTCGATCTGATGGAAAATAAGTATTTGCGGTAGTGCAATTCATTGTTGAGGATTTATGGATTATTGTAAAAGTGGAAATTTTGAAACACTTGGATGCAGATGTTACAATAGGAATGGTAAATATACATATTACTTAGTTGTAGAAAGGAATACGGAGTAAGCATACATACATTAAAGGGCGTGTAAATCGTGAAAGAGAAAGTTTCTTGCTTTTCTACCGTAGGTGGATATTTTTCGTACTAAGAACGATAGGATTTCTCAGTTGGTTTCACTTTCTACCGAAAGCTCGCTCTCTTGACTGGACATTGTTGAAACGCGGAACGAATTGGGTTTTTAATTTGTATTAAACCTATTAGAGTTTCCATTTGCGATTCTTGCTGCGTGTCGTAAAGTATTAAGAAGTTTGCTGATTATATCTCGATGAATTGAAAAGGGATTTTTTTGTTATAGGATTCAGTTTAATTGATGCATTGCCGAATCTTCGACTGGTACTATTTAAACCAATGGTAAACTGTTTTACTGCAATTGCCGATTTTTCTGGATTACAATATTGCCGATGTTAACAAGTACCATTTTTTTCGAACTTTAAAGTAACTTAACACTTTATCGACCGGTATTTTTTTAACATCCTACCCTCTTCTGAACGATCACTTGGCCACAAATACTTCCTTGATACAGATATCTATTCGAAAATTACAAATTCTCGTCACTGAGTCCTTGACACAGGTAACCGCAATGATAAATGACAATTTATTAATTGTAGTGGCAACCGATTAATAAGTTAAAAGTTCAAAGGCGTTGGACCCGAAAAGCCTATTAATAGGCTTCCGGTCGATAAAGTGTTAATTATCGTTTTTATTGTGAATACGATACGAGAATTAGGCTACGATTGAATTCATTCAAAAAATAAAAAATAACACCAGAAAACTAATTTTAATTGATTATTTTCTATCGATGCTCTGAATCATCACATCTACGTTAATCTTTTGTCCTACGATTTCTTTCGTGTCTGTAAAAATTTCTCGCTGATTTCTAACATTTCGTCTAACTAAACGCAGTGTTAATAGCACAGAACTAATTTAACCGTTACGTGACCAACTGATATACTCGATTTAATAGTTTTTGAAAGACTTCAAAATTTCCTATGCCATTTGTCGCGTTACGAGTGCCATACATTATCGTAAGCTAAAGGATTAGAAATCCTACACCATCAATTTGCGTAATACCGAAACAAAATTCTAAAATTCTCATGTGAAACAGGATATCATCCTAACGACGGAAATGAAATTCATAATCTGGCAATTACTCGATTATCTTCCATCGATTCTCGCAATCATCTCATATACATAAAAGATTCTGCGTCGCCAAGTTTACATTTTTCAATGATGAATGTATTGCAGCCACCGATAAATTCACGAATAACCGTTGCAAAGTACCCTTTAACAGCAACACTAGTCTACAAGGTGTAAAAGCGCGTTTAACAGATACATCACGATTAACCTCTCCCCATCTATCGTTCGTCTTTCCAATCCAAGAACACGTGTACCGGCGCTTTTTCCCTATCGAGCATGCCAACGCAAGGTGTTGGAAGATATCGCGAAAGAATGCAAGACGACATACCACAGTAATACCGCATCGTCGATAACACTGCACGATAATGCATACCGCGACGAAACGAGAGAAAGTCCCCCCCGTGGCTTTAAGAACACGATTATCGGTCCAGGAAAAACGTTGATAAGGGATTCTGACACATTTCTCGCCGAATGTGTCGGCGACACTGTTATCGACGAATTCCTTACACCGGCAGCAGTAACCTGTGAGTCACCGTTAACGGCATCGATATCTTTCCAACGTGGCGAGATAATCCAAAATTATATTCTTAATCCGCTTACGATTACGCGACTGTCCCTTTTATCGATCACCACGGACCGCCTACTTGGTCAGGAGTTTAGTAGAATCGAAGTTTGTATGAGCATGTGTGCTCTTGATCGTAGAGAAGAAGAATGTTGGCTGTAATGATGATAGAAGATGCGTGTAGATGTCCTAAATAGGGCGAAAACCTAATTTTCACCCCATCACAGTAATATTTACGCAGTAGATGTACTTACTGTAGATGGAATGGAGTAAAAGGTAGTTGCACTTTTAGGAATTTAGTTAGTGCCTTGGTCTACGATTTCTTTTGTGACTTCGAGTGCAATAAGACAGATTTCATTTTTAAAATAAAAAATTCCCACTGATTTCTTATATTTCATATATCTGAAAACAGTATTAATCCTGCAGAAATAATTTAACCGTTTTTTTACTGACTGATATTTTCAATTTAATAATTTTTGGAAAACTTGAAAATTTCCTATTCTATTTATTGCGGTAAGAGACTCGCACATTGTTGTAGGCTAAGGGGTTAATGTAATTAAATTGTGTAAAGCATACAATGCATAAAGGAAGGATATAAGCTACGATCTTGAAGAAGGATACTTTCGAATGTTCAAAATAGGGCAAAGATAGAATTTTTACCATGTCATGTCACAAATATTTTTCGGTAAGTCCATTATAGCTGGAATGGAGTGACAGCCAGTTATGCTTTCAGTCATTTATCTACTTAATTAATGTAATTAAGTTGTGTAAAACATAACATGTATAAAAGAAGGATATAAACTAAGATCTTGATAAAGGATAAGTTGGAATGTTCAAAATAGAGCAAAAATTGAATTTTCACCTTGCCAACAAGAATATTTTTCGGTAGAAGTATTGCAGCTGAAATGGAGTGATGGTCAGATACACTTTCAGCAATTTATTTAATATAATTAAATTGTATTAACCCTTTGCGCTCCGAATTATTTTACTAACTTTTTGTCAGATAAGCAAATATAATCTCGGAAAATTGTCTACTGTTGATTATTCGTTTTCATTTAATACTAGGAACAATTGTAGATACTACGGTGTATTCCTGTTAAAATGCAAAATTATTGTAGATTTCGAAGAGTCAATAATTAGTACTTATATGAAATATTACGTGTCACAGTAAGCTGTGTCGAGTATAGCTCGACATAGGAGTGCAAAGGGTTAAAGAAAGATACAGGCTGTAATAGTGATATAGAAAGGCAGTTCGGATAACAGTATAAAAGTATAAAGATATGAATAAGAACAACAACAATATTACAGCAACGATGACATAGCCTTGGGATCCTAATTAGCGAAGAACTTATCGGGCAGTAATGATCCTCTATAAAATAATTGTAGATAATGATAAGAACAAAACAACAGGAATATAAACGAGAAGAATTCCGATGATCTCTGTGACATCATGGAACAGGTATTTGCTGCTGGAAAAAATGGGCCGATTAATCGTGAAGTTTAGTACCATTTGCAGGTACTTTCTGTTAGATGCAAATTTCTTGTGTCTGAGAAAAATTTCGACGTCTTACACTGAAAGCGTATTATGCAGCTTGGGATCGAATTATAGGGTTAAAGATTAAGAATGATTTGCATGGAGCAAATTTTGCAGCGGAATAAGAAACATGATTATTATGCAAAATGATCGAAATTTCTAGCGGAGTAATTTCGCAGTCACGTTGAGACTTAAAGATCGTGGAAACCATTTAAAAGATCGCATCTCATTATCCTTCGTCCATTGTTAATTGAATTACAGTCGTTGTAATGCTATGAAAGTGGTCGAAGTCGTTTATTCTTCGTTTCGTAATATTTAGCCCCTTGTTTAATCAGTTGAGCTCCATGTATTGTGACAAATATTAACCCCATTAAACGGTTAATCCTCTTTTATTGTTTCTCCAAAATTGCTCCGCTATATTCTAATGTACATTAATGCAACACAGAGCACCCGCATAATGATGTAATTTAACCCCTTGCCGTACTATAACGAGTGATACTCGTGATGCGATAAATTGGAAAGGAAATTTTCAAGTTTTACAAAACCTATTAAATTGATAATATCAATGAGATGCGACACGATAAAATTATTTCTATAATATTAATGTTACGGTAAATTATACTATATGATAGGAATCACTGATCAATGTTTATTTTACTAATTTAATTCTGAATTATTGCGAACGCAGCCACAAAATAAATGGCACGAGAAGGGGTTAATAATCATCGGCACACTTATCCATGAATTTTAGAACTAGTCCCAACATTTTCTATTTAACTAATTATTTTTAAAATATAGTATATAATTTTCTAAGTTATCATCGATTCTTATAATTTTCACGTCCCGCTACAATTATAACTTAACAAGCAATATATTATTATAACAAAGATGGAGAAACGCAAAAGAGGATTGATCATCGCCTCTCCATATCATACCAAACTATTTAACCCCTTGTTCTACGACTTCTTTTGTGATTGCTTTCGCAATGATTCAAAATTAAATTGCTAAAATAAACATTGCTTAGCGATTCTTTGTATATCGTATAATTTAACGTAATATTAATATAGAAATCATTTCGCCATAATACCATCGATATTCTCAATTTTATAGGTTTTACACAATCTCAAAATTTTCTATTCTATTTACTATACAACAGGTGTCGCGCGTTGTTATAGGCTAAGCGGTTAAACAATCCATTAACCCTTTTAGTTAATTAACCCCCGATATATCGACCCGCACTTTGTAGCGCTTCACTATTCGCATTGCGAGAGAACTCTATCTCAAAATAAATTTATAATACGTTATAAATGGTCTAATTTCAATACGGGAGAATTAAAAAGAATAGTTTTCCGGTTTAACTTTTTCTTATAGTTTATTCCGGTTGATGCCATGTACCTTGGACTTATCCTTTATTTTTGATATGCAATATTATATATTTTATTACAAAATATATTGGAAATGTAAAGCATATCATTTTTTAATAAATGGTCTATAAATAGTTATGATGGAAAGGTGACTTTTCCTATGTGCAAATATGTTTTGTAAGAGAGAACTCAATTTTTATTTTTTTTTATGATCATTTATACCTTTGTTATTTATATAATTTTCAATGTATATAAAAAAATTAGTGTCATTGTTTTATTCTCTATTTCGTCCTTAACCCTTTGCGGACGACGGGCGAATATATCCGCTCTGAGAAAAAAATTGGTTATAGTTCGTCGGTGCATATATAAACGGTTAGAGTTGAAAAATTAAAATATAATCGTAGAAATATTATTTTACAAAGAGTAAATTTCAACTTGTTTACATTAACAGACTGTCTTTCCGATGAAAAAGTGTTTTTTCATCGCTAAATAATTGATTGTTTCTCGATATTCAAAAATGCCTCCGTCCGCAAAGGGTTAATACACTGCTTTTTGAATTATGTAAATATTGTTTTTTGTTTGATTTTTTTGATCCTTTTTCCAAACCCTAGTAAAATCATGAAATTCGGTCGGTTATCTTCGCATAGGCACCTCTTTTTCGCCCGGCACTAAAAGGGTTAATTCCTCCCACGACTTGCAATCTCAATAAATTACACGTAAATACACACATCGTTAACTGCTACAACTTTAAACAACTCTCATAAGAAATCCATAAGCACATGTCTTAAGCAGTCGTTTCCAATATAAATAATAAAGAAAAAGAGACTTTTAAACGAGTCATTATGGCTCTTTCAAACAACCACCGGCCAGCAGGAGTCCAAAGTATACCTTTAATAAAACCTTGCGAGATTTTTTTCGTAATTCAAGTTTTTCGCGCGACACATTCACCATGAAACATGACATAACGTTTCTTGTACAACATACACAAGCCTCGTCCATTACATTACGTGAGAAGGCGTGTTTAACATCGTGCGAGAGGCGTCGCGGCAGCGAGAGACGGACCAATCGATGATTTCTTCAGAGTCATTAACTCATATAACGAATGATGCTGGGAGCGCCGACACGGCGATTGATACCACCGTACTATGCCTATCAATTGCAGCGGATAAAATAAATCGTAGACGCGGATAGATACCTTCGAGCTTGGAAAATAATAGACGTTCGTTAGCTTTACAACGTACACGCACGATCATCGGGAGATGAGAAATCGTCCTTGTATTCAATTCGGTGCATCCCACGTATCGAGAAGTCGCGAGCCGTACGTGGAATGCCGATCTAAAATAGTCGTCTGCAATTTCTGCAACGAAGGTTCGCTCGTTGTTCGTTACCGTATCTGGTAATGCATTCTTTGCTGAGGTTCTAATTTTCATGTGGGAGCGTCACTTTTTTTTAAGCTATAATTTTTAATGGTTGATTCTTGTCATCTAGGATAATGTAAAAAGTAATTGAAGAGTTAAAAGAAGAAGTTTCCATAGAAGTAACTCTTGTATTTTTATACTTTTTTATTATTTCTTGCACTTTATCATCATTTTAATTCTACTTCGTCTAACAATTATATGAAAATTATAATTCGAAATCAATAACCTAAGTATGTCAATGACAACTTGTAGCTTCAAGTGGATAAATACAAACTACATTTGCAACATCGTCATTCAAGAAATCATTCTAAAGAGTCTGGGATTACGAATATTAAAAAACATCTTTAATTAAATTGGAATCAAGGTCATAAGTGACAGCTAACAGCTTCAAATAATTAAAGAAAATCGTCATCTGTCTTGTCATTCGAAAGAACGTGGCACTACAAATATTAAAAGACATCATTAATCAAATAGTAATCAAGAACATGGGTATGTCAATGTCTACTAACAGCTTCTAATAATGAAATAAAAACTATAATTATAAAATCATCATCCGACATGTCGTTCGAAAGGACCTGGCATTACAAATATTAAAAGACATCTTTAATCAAATTCTTATCAAGAACCTGTGCACGTCCATGCTCACTAACGGCTTTGAACAATGAAATAAAAGCTATGATTACAAAATCATCATCCGACAGGTCATTTGAAAGTACCTGGCATTACTTCGATAGGTCAGTGCTCGTCGAAGACAAGCGTAATTGCCGTTCGTTGGAAAGGCATCGCGATAAGATATCAATTCGCGGCGTTATCACTGTCCGCGTGACGAAATATGACCGTTGGTATTCTTTTCCTTTTTTTATCCGAAACGCCGGCGTTTAACTCTGGCCTGGTTACTTTTATCGGTAAATCTTTAAAGATCGATCCAGTCTGGCGCAACTTGTCGCCGTGATCGTTTCGACTGCTCCGTCATATCGACAGTATTCTTCAGCGTGATTTCTATTCGCAGGACTTACCGTCGTGAATCTTCGAGAGTTTGCAAAATTGAAAATTGGAAATGGTGTAGAATTGCGGGATTTTTAGTGATGGTATTTTGTGCTTGTTTGTGTTGCATATTTAGCGATTGAATTAATATTGATCGCTGTGTATTAATTAACAGGTATTATTCCTTTATGTTATGAGAAAAAAATGTAATTCTTTTTAGTTTAACGAATGGAATGATTATTTAATGACAATCAATTTTAAATAATAAGTAGTTTTACTGTCGATTGCATTTTCAATCAATCTTTAGTGCATCTGCATCGGCTACCCGAGTCGAAATATTGAACCTTATTTGAACCTTTTACTACCCAACTTTTAGGAATTAGAAGTACAAAAATAGGTCTAATATTCAATGTAAAATAAGATCCTGTTTAGCGCCTAAAAGTGGCATAAATTTCCCTTTATGCCTTCTTAAGGCGCAAAATAGGGTGTTAATTTCAACACCCGTTGAGGATTTACATCCTATCCAGTTATTAATGTTATTATTCTTCTTCTTATTATTATTTATATGTATATATATTTATTATATTATATTATATATATACTATTAATAAAAAAGAGCTGGAATAAATAAAAAATTACTGTTTTTGGAGAATTTATCCACTAGTTACACTTATGTATGTATACATTCCTTATTAATGAATTATTAAAAAGAAATTAAAGTTCTTTATATTAAATATATTATATATTGAACACAAAAATTATTATTTAACTTAGGAAGAGTAAAATGTTCAATTCAGGGGATAAAAGTTTTGATGATAGCTAAATAGGAGTATTATTTTACTGAGAAGGTGTTACAGGTTTAAATTAGGAATTTTAGTGTTGAAAAGTATTATATTAGGTTCAAATAGGAATAAATACCATGAAAATAGGTTCAATATTTCGACTCAGGTACCTTCATATTATATAATTCTTTATGAACCTATATGATATCAACTGATAGTATGTGTAATACTTTGTATGTAATAAAATGATAGGTATATACTGTTAGGTACTGTAGTAATAGGATACACTCGAAATTGATGTTATTCGAAAAAAATATTTTCTTTTCAGTCAGAAAAAGTTAAATAAGTTTATCGAATTAATTTAGTAAAAATAACATATATTTGATGTTTTCACAGTGCGAAAAAATGTCTAAATTTAGGAAATAAACAAACGAATATGTTAATTCTGCCAACAGATCGAGGCAGAAGCAATGTCACCGGATCGGCGCAGCGGATCTCGAGAAATCGACGTAGAACCGGGAGAATCGGATCACCTGTCGGATACCTTTCGAGCCGAGTGAAATCGAGTACGAAAGATCGTCGGCCAATAATCGAGGATCGACAAACGAGATCGATCCAACAGCTAACGACCTACGGCCTCCCCGCTGGCCTGGCCAGCTACTATGCGAATTGAAGCTCTCAGCACCCTCGTCGCGGTAAGTTGATTTGTTAAAAAATTCTCAAATCTTTAAAATTAGTGAAAGACGAATGCCTTCATAAAACTGAGAAGACTGTAGAATTTTGAGGATGAAAATATAGTGGACCGCTGGTAAAACAATCAGTTAAATTCCTTATTATTCACATCGTACAATTAATGGTTAGCAATATCGATTTCTCTCTTCACATATCAATAGAATCTCTTTGCATTGTCAGGGAATATGTATAATATTCCCCTATACCTTATCAAGTCACATTGTAATGTCTCTCGGTGTTTCGAAAACTATAATTAATCGTTAAATAATTAAAACAAAAATTTATTAGTAACTTTCACTTATATTGCAAATTTAAATTTAACCGTTTGCTCTTTTATGTCGAGCTACACATAGCTTTCTGTGACATTTAACGTTTCATCCACTAATTATTAACTTTTTGAAATCAACAATAATTTACATTTTAGCAGAAATATACCGCAGTACCTACAATTATTCCTAGTATTAAATAAAAATGAATAATCAATAGTAGAGAATTTTCCGAGACTTTAGTTGCTTCTCTGACGAAAAGTTAGTATAATAATTCCGAGTGCAAAGGGTTAAAATTCATTTTATAAGAGTAATTACGTTTTGCTGTTCTCTATTATATCTTTCATCTCGGAAATTCCTACAATTTTGTGACCCATCGTTTTATTTTGTATTTAACGAACGTAGCTCGATATCAGCGATTATTTATTAAGGCAAAGAATAAATTCTATTTTCTTCAACTTGATTGTAACGAAAATACTCGTTAGTTACGACCAATTGCATCCAGACACATTCTACTCAATCATCGATCTTAGCTTACATATTGTACCATTGCAAAAATCATTTTCATGGTACCTATCAGGCTAAAATATTGTAGCAATTGTGCACTAGCAAGTCCCAATGGTAACGGCACAAGTGATCGCCTCCGGTATCGCATGGTACCGGCAGAATGTCGAGTAAAACAATCATTACAATATCCACATCGAACGTAATGCTCGTAAGCTACCGCCCGCAGAGAGTATTATTAGCATATGTACTATTAGCATATTAAAATACTCCTACCATGCGTGTAACGTACGATCGACTTGAATAATAGACCATGGATGAAATACCCCATCTGTGTGGTCATGGTCCTAGTGAGAAAGCAAGAAAGCGTAAAAGAATGCGTTCATAAACCACAGAGAAAATCATCTATCGTTGACTCTTCCATAGACCGCACGGTCAAATACATGTTTTGAACATTTTTTTCTAATTTTGGAAAATTCGTGCTCTGTGAGGTTTGTGAAAGTTTAATATATCCTGTTATAGAAGAAAAAATGCTGTAAGAATGCACTGTTGGATAAAATCTTGTAATTTTTTCCATCGTGTTAGGAATAGGTTGATTGCACAATTTTTTATTTTAATATTTTTTAATTAATGATATAATAATAATTATATATTTTATAAAGTGTTCAGGTATTCTATATTTCTATTTGTTTGCATAAAAAATTTACAATTTGAAATTCTTTTTCGAGTTAAAAGCTATGAACACTAGGATTTGGAATTTATTTTTTGTTTAAAAAAATTAAAAACCTAGTTAATTAATAACCTAGTAGCATAGTAAATATTTCACGTGTATTTTACAATATACAAATTACTTAACTGATCATACTTTCTACCTATTGATCCATCTTTCTGAAACATACTTATTTAATATACTGTTGTAAAAGCTACCAGATTTAGCGGCCACAGTTCTGGTGTTAAAAATGACGAGATTTCATTCTTAGGCTCTACAAGATAGAACCTTGAGCCTTTATCATTCTACGCAGCATAATCCTTCTTTACATTTCCGATAGGAAATCCACGTAGCACCAAGAAAATAAAAAACCTCGGTGTCTCAACTATTTGGAGTATCGTGACAGTCGACGAACGTGAGAGATCGGTTTAATACCAACACCACTGGTTACTTCCATCTGAAAACCAACCGTTTATTGTTCGAGCCGATCTTACATAGGGCAAGAGTGAATATCGTATAGTAGGCGCATAGGACGAGAAGCGGATGCATCGATGCACCCGAGATAGAGCTATAGATTCCAAGATCCTTCTTTCGACCGCTGTCACGAGATCGTCGATAAACTTACAGAATTACGATTCGTACGATGAGAGTTCTCTTTTCGTCCTACGTCTCTTCTCTTTATACTTCGCCGCGCAGTAGGACGTCTTCGTCGCATTTTATTACGACCGACTTTCGGGTATGATTCTCTTCATTAACCTACCTTGCGTTTGGTTCTTCAAAATTATGATCTTTCTCAGTCCATGTGATTGTAAAAGGTTCTAACGATGGGTTCAAACCCACACACGCGAATTGGAATCAGAGAAATATGATTAATCTGAGGCTGGCGTGTTAAAATTGCAAAGATTTTTGCACTTGGAAAAGATCAAAGTCTCTTGTGTCAAGAAAGTGTCTCGATATTATTTTTTTATTTTATGTTAAATGTTTATTACAGTTTCTTATTAGGCCCTTATAAATTTGAGAAATTTAACACTAGGTTTACGAAAGCCATCAATTACTGTTAAGTTTTCTAACATTCTTTTAAATTAGGACAGGAATAAGTAACCATTAAAGTAATGGTTACTACAGTTAAACTATAAGGCTATTGCTATAGAAATGAGAATCTGTATTTATATTAAATTATAATAACTAGACTGCGGATTTTTATGCATTTATGACAAATTAAATACGGCTAAAATATACAAAAAGAATATAATATAACAATATATCTAAAATATCCAAAGTATGGTATTTGTTGTAATATTTATTAAGTGCAATAAATCCCTAGATAGGTTTTCCTGTCTTACCTGCATTTGTGAAACTCGAAATTTGCATAAACATCCGCAGTCTAATAATAACATTCAAATTGGAAAACTGAAGATTTTAATAATTTTAAGATTCAAGAAAACTGAGTATCAAACACAGATCTCTTCGCTGTTTAACAAAAATTGTTAGAGAATGAACCTTTTAATTTTACAGAAAAAATAATATCGAACAATCTTAATGATACTTGTAACTATTCAGAGTACTCAAATTCCCTACCTTTAACACCACGGTTTACAGAAGTCGTCAGCTTGATTGATTCCTTTTTAGAAATTCCTTCCAAACTTATAGGAACGTCGTACAGTAGATATTTCGCACGTATCTTATAATATACACATTATTTAACTGATCATCTTCTGTGCCTCTTGATCCTTCTATTTTTAAAGTCTTTATTTAATATATGGCGGTTGACAGATTTCACTTCCATAAATCTAGTGTTCAACAAAAATTAGGAATTATACATTTTGATTGTCTTGGTAGTTCTAACGATAATGTCAAAAGGCTAAGCAGAGTAATCACGTCAGGCACTTTCGCTCGATATGGAAAGCTATTATATCGGCTGGATTATATTTTTAGTATGGTAGCGTTGCAAGAATAACGAGAGTACATTGCATTTTTCTGCCGAAGATCGGCAGGGCAAATTATTAATCTTGCCTTTCACTGCGCGATTTCCAAGGCGATCACAAGCCATGGCGTAGATCATAATATTACGCGACAATGACACCAATTGGCGCCGGTCTGCTACCGATTCCAATTGAAAGTTCCTAAAGCTAGTCTGACAGGTATGACATAAAATTTTTAAGCCAATATGAGCGTACGAAGCGCTGAGAAGGCTTACAATTATAATAATGCATGGAACAATGGCTCGATTCTATCTTGATTGTTGAACGACTCTCGCTGATAATCCCATCGAATTTTAATCGTGTTTAACTATTTATAAATAGATGTTGGAATATTAAAATACTTCTACCTTATCGATCTATGGTATTTTTTTATAAATAATATAGGCTATAGAAATTTCAAAGATAATATTTTTCTTATTTTTGATTATTTTTAAACGATCCTTTTTATAGAAATTGCTTGCGATTACAGGATGTGTTTGCTACAATAAAATTGTATCCTGAGACGTAAAGTTCTTACGTATATAAATCTAACGAAAGATAAATAGCATATCTTTCATCAACAAGAAGTTTCTTCAGTGCCGATCCCTGAATTTCAATTCATTCAGATTATAAAAACAGAATACTTATCTTACAAAATCTCAGTACACAAACAAGTTTCCATTTTTACCTAACTAATACATTAACCATAAAACCACTTCTCTCGCTGTCCCATAAATTTCAAACAAGGTCTCTATATCATCCGAGACATCAATTATTATTTATACTATTAAGTAATTTGCATATATTAACATCCTGATCAACGTCTCACAAACGATAACGTAGTACTGAAAAACGCGCTCCAGTTTTCGAACCCACGGATGTCTGCCCGGAAGCGCACATCAGCCTTCGTTCTATGGTCCTCTCGAGGATCATCGAATCCTTATTTCTTATCGGCGTCGCATAACAGTTGCCAATTTATTAGAACCCTCGAATATACCTCTACGATCAGCATCGTTGAAGGACTACATACACGATGTTGATAAACGACGAACATCGTTAACGGGGAGGGATAATTTAATTATAGTAGATTACTCTACGCTTCCAAACAAAAAAGCTAACTCGTAAGCGAAGCGGGAAAATTGTGACCGACGATTAACACTTTAAATGCCACCGGTATTTCGCTAGTTTCGTCATTTCTACTGAAGCAAAACTTCTTCTATTAAAATCACATCTTTACAAACCAAGAACTTTAACATGACTGGTACACAATTTTTTCCAAAAATTCTCCAAGCTCATAAAAGAGCCATAGAATAAAAATTCTACGTCCATCGCAATAGACATAAATCACCGAATTGATCATCTTTTTCGCCACTCGATTCCTCCTTTTGCAAAGCACTTATTTAATATATTGAAATATGATAGATTTAACGCCGGTAGTTCTAGTGTTAAAGACACTGGGAGATAGATATTCAACAGACCTTTATCATTCTAACGCCAATATATAAATATTTAATATGTCTGAAAATTCATAAATATTGCAATTTAAAAGTTACACGAAATTCCATGAAATTCAATAGCTCCGGTCACCGGTGACCCACATGGCAGTTAACGTGTTAATACATTTTCGATCTCACTATAATGTACAGACCCACCTGTTTATAATTAGTTAAGTTTTAACGAATATTTTGTAAACGCAAATATCATGTATCGCAGCGACACCATCACTCACCACCATCTTTATTCACCCCCGAGTCACCGTTCAAAGTTAAAAAATCCTTACTTTCTTACTTTGACGTTTCAACACCCAAACACCGTTGTCCTACTTCCACTCCTTTTCCGAAAGCCTTTAAAAATCTTGTGTCCCTTTATACAAAGGTTCACTCTCATTAAGTTCATAAGTTCATTGCTAATTCTCATTCAAACCCTCAAGTTCAATATTCATTTCAACGCCAAGTTCTTATTATTCTCTTATTGGGATTATTTCATCAACATCACTGTATTGCTATTCGAAGGGGATGACGTTTAAATAGGTATCTCACACTTATTGTTAGAAAAAAAAAGTTCTTTTGTTGCGGTGGATCCAGAAGTGCAAATAACCTTATCCGCCATTACATCACAGATTTCTGCCCTGAAGCGAGCATTAGCTTCGTTCTTTGGTCCTTTTAACCCTTTGAGGACTACAGACGCATATATGCGGTCTGAGAAAGAATGTAATTATAGTTTATTGCCATATGTATGCACGGTTAGAATTGAAAAACTTCAATCTAATCGTTGAAATATGATTATACGAATAGTAATCTGTAATTTATACAGATTAATACTTTGACTTTCTGATAAAAAACTTGTTTTTGATTGTCAAATAAGTAATCATATATCAATATTCAAAAACGCCTCCGTCCGCAAAGGGTTAGGATCATGGAATCCTTATTTCCTATGTGCATCGCATACCAATTGCATTATTATAAGGTCCTACGAATATTTCTCGACGATGAGCATCGTTGAATGATGATGGTACATACATGATGTTGATAAACGACGAACATCTTTAACGGGGAGGGATAATTTAATTATAGTAGATTACTCGTCCACGCTTCCAGACAAGAAAGTTGACGCGTAAGCGACGCGGGAAAATCGTGGCGACGATTAGTATGCTAATCGTTCTCTCGGCGCCAATAGTTCCAATAAATAATTCTCTTAACGCGACGTCAGACGATAGTTTGTCCGGTGCATGTGGCTTCTACCGTTATAAGCGCCGCATCTCCTGTGCTCGGTGACTGTTCTGATAAGGCACTTTAGGAACGTCGATTCGAAAAAATGTAACTCATGGATTCCCTTGCGTAATAAATTGTGTTTCTTCTTCCATGAGCATAACTTGCGTTTGTAGAGTCTTCGAAAGAGGTTGACGTTTTAACTTTCTTCCCGCATTGACTTTTAGGTTGGTTAAAGACAGTTGATGATTTTTCATATTATTGATCATTTGCTTTATTATTAAAACATTTGTAATCAAATGAATGGATTATATCGGGTATCGAAAAGTAATCAAAATTGAAGAAGTGAAAACGTAATTGGAAACGTTTTTCAACAAAAAATCGAAGGACTTTTTTAAAAAGGGAATCGAAGAACTACCGTTACGCTGGGAAAAAGTGTTAGAAAATTATGGAAATTATTTTGTTGATTAGTATTTAAGATTTCTTTAATAAATAAAAGTTTTTGCCAGCAGAAAAAATTTTTTTATTACTTTCCGGTACCCCTAACGATTAGAAAATTGCATAAAATGAAAGATTTTTCATTAAATTGAGCAAGTAAATTTTCTTCATGAATGGATCCTTTTAATTTGAAATAACTTTTAAGTCTTTATCTCAACATTATGTTGGTAAGAAAAAATTGAATTTTGTTAAATCCGTTTCAATCGACTGATGAAAGATCAAAATATAATTATAATAGCTATAGAGTTAAAAGGTTAAGTTCAAATCTCAACGACACCTGAGAAATATTACTTTTGTGTTATATCCATCATTATTTAGTCCAGGGGTGGCCAATTCGCGGCCCGCCTTGAATATTTTTCCGCACCGCGAGATTTACCACACTTTTACAAAATACATTTATTTTATATATTCAAAGCCTAACTGTCAAAATTATGAGAAAAAATTAACTTTGATTTTAAAATAATATTCTTGGAAATATGAGACAGATATTGCCCGTTTTATTTATGAGTTTACAGCTATGAATTCGCAGAATAATTGACTTATATTCTGCGAACTCATGATAGATAGATATTTCAATTTTTTCAATTTATTAATATAATTTTTTATGCAGCTCTGGGAGTTATGATGCATTTCCAAAATGGCCAGGAAGATCATTTGGGTTGGCCACCCCTGATTTAGTCGAAAACCATGTAATTGTAAGACAGTAATTTTTAAGGAAGTAATCGTAGCAATTGAATCTAAAATACTAAATAAAAATAGTTGAACTAAACTTCATTAACCAAATGTATGTTCCAATGTATCTTGCTTTATATTCGTTCTAACACTACACTATAGGTTCACATTAAACAAAAGTTTCTCTAATTGACCGAAAATCTCTAATTGACCGATAAATCCATAGTATATGTACCCTATGTTCGAGAACAAGCGTGAATTTCTCTAACAATATATAGAATACCACTCATAAAAGGCGTGAATATCGCGAACAATCAACTGGACAAAGAAGCCGAGATCATCTTCCAGGTCCACCCATCATCAGTGCCTCAGCTTGCACGATTGAAATACCACTCGATCCCATCGGGAATCGAGTGCCGACTGGCATTGTGTATCGATTTCAAAGCAGCCGACCTGCCTCTTCCAGCTGAATCATCCACCCACGCGAGCTTCTTGCGCTCTTCGCCGATGATGGTGGGCATAAGCGAATTATTGTGTATGTTTGTTGACAATCCGTAAGAAGCTACTAAATAAAGCAATTATTCATGTTTTCGTCTTCTCGCAAAATTTCGCGACGGTTATTCTTACCAGTAGGATCTGAAATGGATTTGAAAATTATTTTTAACCAACGCAAACAGTAAAAAAAATTAATAAGTAAATTAGATTGGAAGAATTCGATAGCGATTAAATGAAATTTAATTTTATCAGTTTAAACGGGATGAGAAGAAGGGATGAGAATTAATGAGTTGTGAAATATTACAATAAAAATTTGTCCGTTAGTTATGATTTAATAAAAACAGAAAATCAAAATGCAATCAACTGCAAAATACAACGAGACACAAATTTATATTTAATATCATCGCAGTACAGAAATATAATTGACCATATATACCGAAGCTCTTAAACTTTCTTTTTAAATATTAAAGACCGTAGAATGATATTTTTCAAGTATCTACCTGCCATAAAGTTTACTCCGAAACGCAAATTAAATTCTTTCAACAGTATTTTCTACTCTAATGAAGTATAGACAGTTAATATACCTTTAAAAATTCTTAATCTTTCTCCAAACTGTCATGAGCAATGCTTTTTTTCGTTATTACCCAAAGCGATTTGTTACGTGACAGAGAATTTAGATTCACTTCCAAAACGCTGACCCCATCTCTGGTCTTGCATTTGCATAAAAGCACCGTGCGAACGGCCGTACGTCGTTCGTCCGGTGTCCAAAGGGTCCGTGTTGATTTCGCAGACTCACGGAGATATTGCTGAATGGACGCCTTCTCCTATTATCGTCGGGACGTATCGCAGTGATCGAGCCTGTAATTTAAAACAATTTTCAAATAATATATTACGAATCGTAGTTGGGTATATAAAAGAGGGTGGGTTTACTCGCGTGACTCGTATTCGTTTTGCTCCTATCTGTCGATGATTTACTACGTCGTGGGTGGATTTAGCCTCTGGTCCTAAACGTTTTTTTCAAGCGATTTTAACGATACTGAGATATTTGCACATTAATTACATAATAATGACATCGTCAAAAATATATATGGAGAGTACTTTAAAATTTTATATTCCGTTTCTTTTTTATACTTTTGCTTGAATGCAATCTAATTTTAATTTTTTTCGTCATTTAGTCTACGAACTATATTTTTAGACGGATTCTGAATCACCGAGTTTATGGAATAGATATCAGGTTGCAAAAATATCTCGCAGAAATGTAGTTTAAAATTTGGTGTCATTAGTTTCTTTGCCTTGAGAGACGATTTGAGAATACAGATAAACTTGTCTAAAAGACCATTTTAGTAGAATATATTTGCTTAGATTTTTGAAAGATCTTTGCAACTTCTGCCTGATAATTAATGTTGATTAATAATATTTTCTTTCAAACAGCTATAATATACTTAATTCTAGCAATTTGTTGATAAAATTTTTCACATATAAATTTAGAACTATATTATTTAATAGTTTAAAATTTGCATAACTTAAAACAGAAAGCTTAATAGGAATCTTGGGAATTTTACGATGTATGACACATATTTGGAACAGCGAATTGTATTCTCCACGTGACATCCGGTATTTTATCGCAAATCCAACACGACTCATACGTTTGGAAGAATCGAAGACCATCCGATTTCCTAACTGGACTATCACGACACACGTCACTGTCATATCAGTCCTCGTTTACGTCGCTTAAGGCACCAGACTTTTCTTCTGCTCCGAAGAATCTCTGGACTTAAGTATACACGACTGATTCGCTGAGATCTCAGTAAATCATACAGTCGGAAGAATCGAAGATCATCGAACTTCCTGATCGATGTGTCGCGGTACACGTCTCTGTTCAGTGAGTGTAAATAAGTGCTTTCCATTTCTGGTCCTTCGAGAAATAGCTGAGCACATACAAGCGACTTGGTCACCGTGATCTCAGCGAATTCTCCAGTTGTGGAAATTTAAAATGATTTGAAAAAGAAACCTTGTTTTTTGAGAAACTTGGATAATTCAAATGGCAAGTGCAGTCGTCTGTAAATAAAAGAGTTGAAGTCCTTATAGAGAAGCGATTGTAACAACATGATTGTTCCTCCAGTCTCTAGATAGCATCCACGTGTAATAGCGAATGAGTCTATATTGGCGCTTCTGTATTCACCCAAACAAAAGAACTTTTACTTTTACGTATGTTACATTTAACCCCTTAACCACCGATTTCTTTTCCGATGGGACGTGCAAAGACTCAAAATTAATTCCTGAAATCAAAAGGTTTCACTGATTTCTGATATTTCGTATAACTGAACGGTTGGTATTGTTAATTTAGTAGTTTTTGGAAGACTTCAAAATTTCCTATTCCATTTTCCGTGCTACGAGTCTCACATGTAATTGTAGGCTAAGGGGTTAACCCAGCTGTTCGCTCATTTATATCTCACATTCATATTCCTTCCAGTCATGGGGATCCAACAAACAAAAGTTCACATTTTAAGAAATATAAATGTGGGATTGGATTAAAATGTGTTAACCCTTTCAATACGGCGAGAAATCCAGTCCGAGTGCGCCCTATTACCGAGATCAGTTATTTCTCCTCCAAGCGATTATTAGATAAACTAATTTTTATGCTGAAAACTGAGCAACCTTAACAGTTGTCGCTTATTTGATTAGATCGGGGACGATCGAGATGAGAAATGTATGGACTCAGAACGATTGAGAATCAGTTTGGACGCCTAACTTGCCGTTATTTTCTGCCCTAGATGTTTTTCAGTAACTGGGACATATGTTGTCCCAGCCGAAATATCAAACATTTTTCAGACTGGGACAGCACATGTCCCGTCCGGTGCAAAAGGGTTAAATAAGTAAAATAAGAATATTTATTAAAAACTATACACTAAGAGATTACAGCAAATGAAATGAAAATCGCTGTACATCTTGGTGGTCAAAGAAGAACTGAAGTCGCATTCATCCCGTCTAAGCATTCATTCGTACTTAAAAATTCATGCACTTGTTCACACATTCACGCATGCATTCCTTAAAACGAAAGAAGGATCGTAGGGCCTCCGCAACACGCATCTTCTAAACAGTCGCTTAGGGCCTAGACTAAACAGTCTAGGTGGCGTGGCCCTATACAATTTTCGATGCCACATAAATATACAAACAGATAGAAGGAAATGTTAAATACATATAAGGTGGATACATACATTAAATATCAAAAACTAATACTTCGAATCGTAGTATCTGTTAAAATATAATCTCCATTTCGAGTCATATACACCCGAGCAGAGCAGCAGGGTTAAATGTCGTCTTCGTCGAACAGAGATACGGTATGTAATGATTATGAATTTGCGAATAAAAGAATAATAAGAACTTGGCGTTGAATTTAATATTGACCTTGTGAGAGTTTGAATGAAAATTAGCAAAGACATAACAATGAGCCGCTGGCGGAAGGGGACGCAGGATTTAAAAAGGCATTAAAAAAAGAGGATGTCGATGCTTGCAAGTTGAAAGGTCAAAGCAGGAAAGCAAGCATTTTTGGACTTGAAACGGTTATTTAGGAATGAGTAAGGGCGGTGGTGAGTCCAGAGGTTGGTGAGACCAGAGAGATGGAGTCCACACGGTATGAGATATTTGCAAACATATCATAGACAGAGAATCGACACATTACACACAATTGATGGTATTAAAATCTATTCAATTTTTGAATCGATACTTGAGATGTGAGACATTGCCGATTAATGAAGCGATCTCTAGAAGTACTTATAAGAAACTAATTTCCCATGTGTCTCATCAGTTACACACTGACGATAATAGGGAATCTCCTCCTCTTCCAGCTAAATCATGACAAACCCCTCTCTTATCATTTCTATTTGACTAAAACACACTGTTGGGTGTGTAATATAGGTATAAGATTCAACGTAGGTATAAGTCATAACGTAAATATAGAAGGACGCCGAAGTTCGAATGTCGCGAACCTTCCGGCTCCGTACGCGAGCTCACACCGCATTTTGGGTGACGAACGAGCATTCCCGTACGGGACATCGCCGAGTACGTACGCATTATATTAGATTGGTAAGAAATTAATGTCGGTTTCCGTGCTTTCAAACTTTGGCGCTTAATCTTAAGATATCCATTTACTTCAATTGTTTATCTTGTGTAATGTACCGACCCTCCGCTTAGTTAGTATATAAGATAACTATAAGAATATTTTATAAGCGCAAATATTTCATACGCAGCTAAACTAACTTCCGTCATCACCTCTGACTCACTACTCCAAATCCAAACTTCCTAGTTTTCCATTCCGACCTTTCAACTCCCCAGCATCGTCACCGCTCCTTACTCATCTCCGAAATCACCGTTCTAAGTCCGAAATCCTACTTCTTACTTTGACCTTCGCTTTGCATCTATCATTATCACTACTCCCACTCCTTCTCCAAAAGTCCCTTAAAAACCCCGTAAGCTCACATTCAAGAAGTTCATTGCAGTAGTTCATTCAGTTCACTCAGATCATACATTCTTTTCACTAACTCTGTTATACGCAAAATCGCTGTCCGAACGCTGTCCGAACGAGTCAAGTTATTTTAATACACACATAAACGTCCAAAAGGTTTATAAGTTCTTTTATTTGGCGGACCTTAAGTGCGGATCCCCCAATCCGCCATTACACTTGTAATATAGTTTTATAGTGCAGATGTTACTCTACACGGTGATAGGTATGTTTTTATTTTTATTGTTAATTTGTGCTCTTTTCACGTTACTGCGTTTAAGATGGACAGGAAGCAAATTCGCGAAATATTCTTATACGTGTATAAACTAGGTCGTAAAGCTGCAAAAGCTACCCGTAATATCAACGCTGCATTTGGGGAAAATACTGTGAATGAACGATTATAGTGTAACCAACTATACAAATAATGTATAGTTGGTTCGAAAAATTTCGTAATGGAAATGAGAGTCTTGAAGATGAAGATGACCGTGGACGCCCTTCGGTCGTTGACAACGATCACTTGAAGGCTTTGGTCGAAGCTAAACCACATACGAAAGTTCGACAACTTCCACAGGAGGTAGGTGTAAGTCATTCAGCTATTATTGACTACCTAAAACAGCTGGGAAAGTCGAAGAAACTCGATAAATGGGTGCCGCATGGATTAACGGAAGATCAAACCAATCGTCGTTATGAAATTTGCTCTGCGTTGCTTCCACACAATAAAAATGAACCATTTCTGCATCGTATCGTAATATGCAATGCGAAGTGGATGCTGTACGATAACTGTCGGCGATCTGCCCACTGATTGGATCATTATGAACGGCCAAGAAAACTTTCCCAAGCCGAAACTGCATCAAAAGATCATGGTGACGGTTTGGTGGTCGGTTGTGGGTTGCGACGCGTTGCATGATCAACACTACGAAAATTGAATAAATTGGGCTATGAAACTTTGTCTCATCTAGGATATTCACTGGACCTGTCACCAACCAATTACCGTATTTTTAAGCACCTGGACCACTATTAACGGGGGAAAATCTTCAAGAACCAAGAGGTTGCAGAAAATGCGCTCAAAGAATTTATCAATTCCAGAACATCAGAATTTTACAATGCTGGAATTCGAAAACTTGTCTCTCGTTGGAAAAAATGTGTAGATTGTAATGGCACTTATTTTGATTTAAAAAACTTATTCCCCATCGAAACCTGCGTATTTAAAGATAAAGCTTGAAAACCGACATTAATTTCTTACCAACCTAATACCAGTTCTGCAAATATAGCGTTAAGGACAGCTGGAGTCTTTTTCTACTATCCCCCCCAAATATCTAACACACACATACTGATAAATTCTAACCAACCCAGACTACCGTTCCTTCAAGGAATCTGTAAAAGTGCTCACACGTGGTTAGTCCACCACGATTCCAAGCATTACGGTCGGGAGCATCAGAGACCATCAGATTTCGTAATCGAAATATCACGGTGCACGTCCTCGATATCAGTTCCCATTTGTCTCGTGTAAAATGCCAGGCATTACCGATCCATCGAGGAATCCGTAGATACGAGTACACGTTACCAGTTTACTATGATCCCAGTCGAATCTGACATCTCGTCGGAGAGCATCGTGTCGGGCCATCTGCGTAGGCTCAGTCGGTGCGTGAGGAGCACGTCGTGACCAGTGTCATTAATTCGTCGCGTCAAGGAGGATAAGAGTCCTGGCGGTCTCACGCGCTCCTTCACGCTCCAACGAGGAGCTTGCGTGTGCGTTAAAAGCGTACGCACGATTTACGCGCGCACGGCGCACGCACGAAACGGCAAGGCGACTAACCAAATATTTATACACGTCAATCATAACAGACGGCGAAGCATTCGCTGTCTAAACAACCCGTAGGGCCTACGAGTTTTCTCTCTTTCTCTCTCACTCTCTCTCTTATCCACCCTTTGCGCATAGCGCAAGCCACTCGGTGACGTTCATTGTACTGGCACGTTGGAGGACCTTTCATTGCTTCTTACTATATCTCGAACAGGCTCTCGATAGTTGCCGCTTGTCATACCGTCCAGTGCCGTGTTTGTTTTTCCACCGCGGGAAAAACCATTGCGTATGTTCGTGCACCTAGTTTTTCTCATTACAAGACAGGTATTTAGCACGGGATGAAACGTGTGCATGTCCTTTAGGTAGATCCACGACTTATGGACTTTTCGTTTGGGTTGATACTTTTGAAAGACGAGTATAGTTTTTTTCTTTCTTCCTTGTACGATGAGTTTACATTAGAGAGTAGAAGTAGAGATGCTTGGGTTTGTTGCTGACTTGCAGAATATGTAATATAATGATTGGGAGTCGATTTGTGTTTGAAGCTAGTTATTATTCATTTTGGAATAGGTAGAACTCTCTTGGTTGGAATTCTTTCTTATCACTTTCACCGAGATATGGGTTTAAGGTTTGATTTGGAAGGAATTATATGTATTTGCGAGTCGATCTACGTTAGGAGCTACTTATTGTTCGTTTTGGAGTAGGTATTGTTAGTCGGTTGGAAAATTTTGCTATTATTTTGATCGAAATATGGTAATATTTGACTTGGATGGAATCATATGTATTTGCGAGTCGATCTATGTTAGGAACTATTTATTATTCATTTTAGAGTAGGCAGTCTTACTAGATTGGAAATCTTTGTTATTATTTTGATCGAAATATGGTAATATTTGACTTGGATGGAATCATACGTATGTAATGCGAACGATGCGATTCGCGGTCAGGATCCACCAAACAAAAGAGAACTTAAACTTTTAGGACTTTTTATATATTAAAATACTCGATTCGTTCCAAGAGAGATTCAGTGTGTTAAATGATTTGATGAGGACTTGTGAGAGTCTTGTATTAGATTTAGGACTTGGAAGATGACTCTCACAATTAGTTGATATAGAATAATGATGAACTTGGAAATAAACTTGAGGATGGAACTATGTCTTTGAACTAGCGTAAGAGTAAGAGAAACTGGTGACTTTGAATTGAGCACTGGTCGCTTTGAATTGAGT
Organism: Cerceris rybyensis; assembly: GCA_910591515.1. Classification (NCBI taxonomy): domain Eukaryota; kingdom Metazoa; phylum Arthropoda; class Insecta; order Hymenoptera; family Crabronidae; genus Cerceris; species Cerceris rybyensis. Next base: position 40,345,917 of record OU342789.1, read on the forward strand.
GGTTGAACTGAGAATGTAGGGTTTTTAACGGTTTAGAAGAGGAGCGGGGGTAGGGTGATGGTATTTGGGAATCTAGGAGTAGGAATAGGAAGTTGGACCTTGGATATGGATGATGACTCGTGGATGAGTAAGGATCAAAACAAGGAGTAGGATTTTGGACTTGAGGTGGTGATTCTAGTATGACTAATGATGGTGATGAGTGAGCTTCGTACAAAATATTTGTGTTTATACAATATTTCTAAGAGTTAGGTACATTACACGTATTGACGAGTCGATCTATATTAGGAGCTGCTTTTTTTCGTTTCGGAGTAGCCAGTCTTATTCTGTTGGAATTCTTTATTATCACACTTATCGAAATATATCCTTAATATTTGACTTGGACGGAATCATATGTATATCTGAAAATTCTAATTAATTAAAGATTCTATTAAAGAGTGTCTGTAGAAGAGAACTCTTTAATTCTAAACTTCTCGGGTAATACTTTGCTCTTTCATCATTTCGAACAGGTTCTCTTTAATAAACGGTGTCGCTTTCGTTGCAAAATTCAGCATACACATACCTAGCTTGAGTGAGCACCTAATAATCATAAATTATAAATTTCTATGCTTATTAAAAAGTTAACACTGTTAATTCAATTTTGTCGTGGAAGTCGAAGTAGTTAATTTTATTCATTTGACAGTACTTCAGACTTCCATAAACTGGCACATGTCATGCCACTGTAAACTATGCAAAATTATTGCTTGAATTGTAATTAGGTTGCAATGAAATGTCAACCTGAAGTACTTTGTTTATCAATTTTTTTATTTGCTTGTTTTTTTCAGTTAACGACTTGCCCTACAATGACGTATAGCAATCGTGCCACAGTAAATGAAATAGAAAAATTTGAACTTTTCTAAAAACTGTTAAATTAAAAATATTAGTAGATTAGCAGACGTTGAAGTTAATTCTATACTATTAATAATGCGTTAACGTATACGATATATCGGAAAACAATGATTGATAATTATTCCAAAAATAAATTCTGAGTTATTGCGCAATTCCGTCACAAAAGAAATCGTAGAGCAAGTGCTGAATCGGCTTTACCTCATACAGTATTTTTACCAAAAAATCTTTTGATGATATTCAAAACATTAAATTTATTCTAAAAAAAACTGTTCAGTTATTATCAACAGGTGAACTATTATGTAAATTAAATTTTTCTTTTATTATTCCCCTCTGAAAGTCGAGAAATTAAATTATACTTGCGCGAAGATTTGTTGAAAATTTGATACCAGATCTAAAACTTTCTCATCATCCGATACCGAGTTGAAATACACAGTAAATCTAAGAAAAGTGGTCCCGCGAAATGATCTCGCAAAATATTCCATAACATTGAAACCACAGTGTTGAAACCACCTTTGGCAGGTTGCTTGCAATAAGTCGACAGTGCCTCTGGTCTCGGTGGATGCACAAAGGCTATGCTAATGATAGCGTTGCATTGACAACTGGACAAATACGAGCCTTGCGTCCAGTTTTGTCGTGAGTTTATCGTACAACCCACCGCTCGATGATTTCCAACGAGATGCCAATGTGCCGTTTTACCGTTGATGTCTCGTTGCACTTAATTCGGTGTCATTCCTGTCACAATTTCAACGAAAGACGATAATTAGCTGATCGTAGATCATCGACGATACCAGTCGAGAAATCGTCTCTGAGAGAACCGTGGCGAGAAAATTTTATTACCGCATACGCGAATGTAAAAGTATTGCATTAATTAACGTGCTTCGCCGAGAGATTTATAGCCGACTTGGAATTCCAACGGTTTCCTTTTTGTGACATTACGATTGTACGACATTCTACACACCGATTTATGTTTTCCAGCGTGCTAATTGATTTCTGTGCTCGTACGTCTGATCATTTTTATTATTACTTGTACACTTGTGCATTCGTTAGTAAGTTTCTATTTCACGGTGCCAGACGATTAGTAGAGCAACGTGTAATCGAGCGAGGTTACCTTTTTTTCGCGATACCATTGCCACATTTAGATAGACATGACGCGTGAAAACTCGGGTCAAGTTCTGCCGCCGTTTTGTCGGGCAATCCACTGTTGATGATTGATGTCGAAGGTCAATAGAGAGACTCGGTGACATTTGACTGTAGTTGATTCGTAGCTGTTACTATCCGATCATCGTGATTAATAATTATGGAGGAATAAAGCATCCGATCAATTAGCTTTAAATTCTCATCGATTAAGTTCAATCAATCTAACGTACTACGGAATCTATGTTAACGCATTGAACATAGGCGCCTCGTTCTATTTAACGCAAGCGGCTACAAATATAGTAGAACGTGGTTAACGTTGTAACCGATATTATAGTATCAATGACGATAGAACTCGATTGATTAATTCTTCTGTAGAGCGATCGAATTCCATTTTTAGTGCAAACTCTAAAGAATTCTTTTTTATCTATTCTTTTCACTATTGTTGTATTTGACGTGAGTGGCTACAAATATATTAGAATGTGGTTAACGTTGTAACCGGTATTATAGTATCAATGACGATAGAACTCGATTGATTAATTCTTCTGTAGAGCGATCGAATTCCATTTTTAGTGCAAACTTTAAAGAATTCTTTTTTATCTATTCTTTTCGCTATTGTTATATTTGACGTGAGTGGCTACAAATATATTAGAATGTGGTTAACGTTGTAACCGGTATTATAGTATCAATGGCGATAGAACTCGATTGATTAATTCTTCTGTAGAGCGATCGAATTCCATTTTTAGTGCAAACTTTAAAGAATTCTTTTTTATCTATTCTTTTCACTATTGTTATATTTGACGTGAGTGGGTCAAAATATAGTAGAATGTGGTTAACGTTGTAACCGATATTATATTATAGTATCAATGGCGATAGAACTTGATTGATTAATTCTTCTTTAGAGCGACCGAATTCCATTTTTAGTGCAAACTTTAAAGAATTCTTTTTTATCTATTCTTTTCACTATTGTCATATTTGACATGAGTGGCTAAAAATGTAGTAGAATATGGTTATCGTTGTGACTGATCTTATAATATCAATAGCGATGAAATTGATCGATTAATTCTTCTTTAGAGCGACCGAATTTGATTTTTAGTATAAACATTAAAGAATTTTTTTATTAATTGAATGTCTCAAAGCCATGGTGAATCGGAGGGCATCTAACATTGTGGGAACCTAAATACAGCTATGGTGGAAACTTGCGTGAACTCTTCTATCAGACAATCCAGTCAAACTCGAATGTCTTTAACAAAGGCTTTATAAAATAGACTTTATGCAATATGTATCGCATAGTCTCGTTAATTTGAAATTTACAAAAAACTTAAGTTTCTTAACAACTTAACCGTAGATGTTACTACCCATTACCTCTGTACGGTACTAACGTGAATATTGAGAACTTGACATAGGATATCAAACCGGTATTCAACATTTTATAGTTTAGTCACTGAATATTTTACCGAGTATCAAATACACGACGTGTTTCAATCGCAGATAACCCTGCACTCACCCTCTATCAAATAAAAGATAAATAAAAAGTAGAAAACTAAACGCAACATTTCAAACTTCAACAAACGCTTAATACAACATTCACTGAGCATAAAGGATCGAAAATTTCTTCTTTAAAAACTTTCCCAACTCTGCGCCATTCTAAACCCCTCGACAATGACGTTTATCGATAATGCCATCTTCAAGTAACTGGCAATCGTTTACCATGAAGTTTTCTTACATTCCACGTGGTCTCGTCGTAAAGCCGAGGTAGAACCGAGATTGCGTAAAATTCTTATGCACATTTCGAAAGAGTCAACCACTCTTCGCAGCAACATAGACGCGATATTCAAATGAAGCTGCCTTATTACGATACGACAAGCTTATTACGATACGCGCTATCGACAGACACGCGTGTACACGCTTATTTGCCATATAACCGCGCGATTTCAGTCCGAGAAACCAGAGACGCGAGGAGACCTATAAATTATTGCCACACGTTTATCCAATCGCGGCTTGCTTCTCAACAGCAAAGAAATACCGTCCAATGGCCGTAGAGAATGTTCGGTGTATGCGTACCTGCAATCATAACCACCGCCTCCGGTCGGACGGCATAGTAAAATCGGAAATGTCTTTCAGCGTTCCGATATGTCGATCGTTGTTTGTTGTATTGTGTGATAATTGCACCTGGCATGGCAATGATTAAATATCGCGGGTGACATTCTCTGAAGTCGAACGAATTTTTCTTCTTTCAATTTTTTGGATCGTTCGATCGATTGTTCTGATTGTGATTGACGTGGGCTGTTGTGATTGACGTGTTATAGGTGCATGCATTTGAAGGAGAGGATGTTGAAATTTCAATTGGAAGTAGCATAAGATTTTAGTAGAATACTTTAGTAGTCAGGAAGTAATGTTAATGTATGAGATTTGACAGATATTTAGTGGATGATTTAGGAGGATTATAGAAGGGTGAATTTAGGAGAAGAATTGCAAACATTTCTGATGGGGTGGTTTACTTATTGAGAATGAAATTATTTTATTGGGAAGTTGCATATTTAGAGGAGCAGAAGATTATTGGGGTTTTTATGTAGCAATTATTTCATGTGGATTATTTAGTGGGGTGAATTTAGGAGAAGAATTGGAAAAATTTCTGATGATGAGTAGATGGGGTGGTTTACTTATTGAGAATGTAATTATTTTATAGGAAACATGTATGTTTAGAGGAGCAGATTATTTCTTATTTTATGTACCAATTAGTTAATGTGGACTATTTAATGGGGTGCATTTAGGAGAAGAATTGGAAAAATATCCGGTGGTGGGTTAATGGGGTGGTTTACTTATTGAGAATGAAATTATTTTATCGGGAACTTGTATATTTAGAGGAGCAGAAGATTGTTGTTTCTCATGGAGACATTGTGGGGAAAAAATTCTGCAAATAACATTGTTTCCTTATTACTTTTATGTCATCTGTTTCGCCATGTAGAACCATTTCATGAGGAGTCTATATTTGTACATGCGTCCCAAATTACCCAGTGCCCAATCTACACATCGGCCGACCGACCCATTCATTAAGAGATCAAGGATCTATTCTCGTTGCCGCCATAGCGTCTCTCATTATTTTTCTGCTTCTGGCATCAACGTCTATCTTCGTTTCGTTAGATGCTTGCAATTTTACTTTCCCTAATACGGAGTCTACAATATGAATTTCGCATGAAAAAAATTCTTTACTAAATCTACATTCAAATTTCCATTACCTCTCCCAGATCTTTTCTGTATGTTACATATATCACATTCTCGATCATTCTGCGTCCCCGAAATTCTAGGTGAAATGACCATAAAAGTTACATCAACAAATTCAAAAGAAAAACATGAACTTAAACCTTCCAACACTATTCCTCTAACGAGGCGCACGCAAGGACTTCGAGTCACCGATTTTGTTGAAACTTTACGTACCCCTAGAGTAAATTTTTGTGATTATGAATATAACCCATTAAGAACTTCAAAAAGAGCCGTGGCGTAGTGGCGACATCCTTGATTTGAACAAAAAGGAAAACAGAGTTTGCATGCCTATCGTGGATACATTTAAATTTTTTGTCGCATTATAGCTCCAAAATTAAATGGAGTATCAAGAAATAAAAATTTACATCTCAACTGCTTTTCTTTGGTTAAAAATGGAAGTGAAATACCAAATGGTTCTGTTTAACCCCTTCGAACCCTGTGCACATTGTAATGTCCATAACACTTTTCACGCTGTATTTGATTACGTATAGGTTTAAACTTAGTTTCAACACCTAATGAATTTTACATTTTTATACAAATATTTCTCAGGATCTCCTTAATATTACAAATTATAAATAAATAAATATTTTTGTAAAAAGTATATTATTGCTTTCTTTCACATGAATTAAGTTTAGTATAAAAATAATTTTTTCTTAAACGAAAAAAAATTCGAGTCTGAAGGGGTTAAGTATGGCAATGAAACTTTAATTACAAATATTATATTTTAAAAACTATTAACCTTCTGCCCCAATAATGGGCTAATTTATAATCAGAACGACTTACTGTACAAGTAAGTAAAGCTTCAACAAAATCAGCAATCTGAAGGCCTTATGTTTTCCTTATAAGCAAAGGACCAAATCCTACTCCCATACCAGCCCCGCTCCCTCTTACATTTTCATCATCAACATTACATCCACCTCATAAAACCTACAATTTCCTATCAACCACAATGCTCCAATATAATACACATCACCAGGAAAAATTTCCCACATCTCTCGTCCACGGTTCACAGCCTCCCAGCATCTCAAAGAATCATAAACCTCGAATAATACACCAATCATTCGTCAATTCTACGCCCTATCATATCTCCTTAACTTACTTCCCTCCCTCAACAGTATCTAACATCGATACCTACCGTAAATGCGAAATCATCGTGGTATCATGTTCCCCGGTTACACGTACCTCGACTAACGTTCTCCGTGGCGAAGAATCGTGTGAAAATATGCGTTCATACGCCGGCACACCCTCTTCGGTCCACCCTAAACACTCACCGGGCAGACATAAAGTTGCGCCTCGAGAGATAATCCGTTGACACGTGTGTGCACGTATGCAGTTGATCGTCATTTTGAATCGGTAACCCTGCAATACAAAGAGACAGATCCCACACGTCTGCAGGCATTGCGCATGTGGCGAGGAGAGACATAAACAAGTCCACCGATAAGGGGCGTCCTTTCGATAGGGAGCAACGATTCTTTGAATGTTATCGGTACACCCTATGGCCAACGTGGGGTATGTAAATGTATTGAAAATGCAGCATGCTGCGATGCATTCCAGAGGAAGATAGGAGGTTCGAATTAGTACCAGAAGCAACATCGGGGATTTTCAGTTTTGTTGGTGAACGATCGTTTTTGGAGGGATGATGCGTTGGGATTAAAGTCTTTTGCATGTCGCAATTGACACAAATCTTCATTGAAATTTTGGAGAGAAGTTTGTTAGAATATTGATGTATCTTTAGTTGGTTGGGTGGTCTTGATAGTGTATTGTTGGATTTTGTGATTAAGGAGGAAACTTTCTTGGTATTTGCATTTTAGGACTTGTGATGCGCGTCGTCGTTGCAGACGTTGGTGGGTTGCGGTTGTAGAGGGAAAAATGTTGTTTCTCTTCGTTCTTCAGGTCGCTATAACTGACTTAAGTTTTAAGTACCCGATGACTAGTGGTACAGCCTCCTTAGCAAAGTACTTCTGCAAGGAGAGTTTGAAAAGAAGGAGATAGAATTTTCTTATTGGGGTTTTGAATATTTATGAAGTTTATACAATTTTCTCAGAAAACGTTAAAAGAGATAGAATTGGCTCTATATCTATAACATAAAGACAAGAAATCTGTGTAGAAATGAGTCGTAAAACATAAAATCCAATCATAAAACCAGACTACTAAAATAACAATATTTGCTTCTTTACGATCCATTCCCACGATAAACGTGAGATCAGCACAAATTTGCATCAAAGATCTAATAAGCATTGCTACATTGTGAATTTTTCCACATTGATTGTAAAATTCAAAAGCGCAAAAATCCACAAAATACATACCAATGTAAGAAAATATATGAAATATATTCCATAAAATCTTTAACTTGCATAAATACTCGTAGTTTAATATGCGATAAATTTTCATCATTTAATATTAACAATAAGTAACCGCCTTTTACCACAAAACTGATCATAAATTCGAGGCATACTACAATAATCATCGTCCTACATTATCCGATTTATAAATTTCTCCTTCCGCGTTGCTCGTGCCCATTTCGGAATCACCCACGATCCAATAAATTTCTCGCACACGACCCGAAAACTTCGAATCACGCTTCAACCGTAGAAAACCGGTGGTTAAATTCAGCCCTTTTCGTGACTTATGGCCGATCGAGCCATATTTTTCTCGGCCGCGAGGGAGCATATATACTTTCGTCGTTCCTACGTACCCTTGAACCCAAAACGAGTTTGCAATCCGAGGACCGTACTTCATGCATCTTTGTGCAGGAGACGCAACGAGACGGTAAATCTTTATTCGTTGGTTTGATGATAATCGAAGGCACTGGGAAGCTGTCGGACTATTGCCGTTTCAAATTGTAGGATTCGACGATGATTATGATCACTGAGATTTTTACTACGTTGATGGCGGGCAACAACTTACGAAAACAAATAATATGGTGTTTATGTAATCCGAAAATATCGAAATTCGAGCCCATGAAACATCATTTGCGGAAAGTTTTCACTCTTTGTTTTCTTCAGAAGAAATCAACTCCTGAAGCTGTAGTAACCTATGGTGAGAAAAGTGTCATTGATAAATCATGGCGAGAATGACTTTCACGTTTCAAAAGTGATGACTACAGTGTCGATGACAAATCTCATCTAGGTCAACCGAAAAAGTTCGGGAACAAGAAATTGCAGGCACTAATCGACGAAGATCTGTGTCAATTGCAACATGTGCTCGCTCAGTTGTTGAATGTTGATCGATCAACAATTTCTATCCATTTATTTCTACCAAAACTATCAAAACGATAGAAATATTAATTTTATAATTAGTAATTATACAAAAATTATTCTTAGCTTACTCCGACGTACTTCACATTTCCACTAAATGTCATAAAAAACTGGAATTCTCATTTTTATAATGATCTACTGCCACTATTTCTTTTGGTATCAATAGTTGTTCATTGCTACCAAACCACAATTATTTTTCACAAATATAATGTAATGTAAAATTTCAAATAAGAAAAATCATTTAACTAATTTTACATAATGTACAAACTGTCTGTAAATCTGGGAAAACAGTGATTCAACGACCACCGCTGTAGTTGTATCATACATCAGCAACGTTGCCGACGGCTTACTCTTTGGAAGCAAGTTGTTGCTGCTTTCTGATGCTCTCAACGAAATTGCGAAAGCAATTGGTTGCCGAAATATCTCGCAACGATCGTCCATGTCGTACGAACGACCGGCTAATTTTGACTTTCCAAAATACGTTTCGCATACCGGCTGCTCGGGCATTTCATTATCAGGAGGGAGATGGGCAACGAATTCGAAGCGCTAATTAGCATCTCTGGGACCGCAGTCGTACTCTAAGACACCGTTTCGAAGAGAGACTTTTAATTTCCTCTGGAATACCGGCACGTACGTGCATGTTTATGCCTTAAATTACTGTTCAGTGTTCTAACATTCTTTTAAATTAGTACAGCAATAAGTAACCATTAAAGTAACGGTTACTACAGATAAACTATTGAACTGCTACTATAGAAATGAGAATCTTTATTCATATTAATTTATAATGCCTTTATGTTATGAGCAATATTCTGATCGGAAAACTGAAGGTTTTAATAATTGCAAAATGCAAATAGACTGACTATCAAGCGCGGTTCGTCTCGCTTGGAATTTAACAAAAACTGATAGATAATGCACCTTTAAATTTCACAAAAAAAATATTGAACAATTTTAACTCTTTGCAGGCCGAATTATTTCACTAATTTTGGCAGTGTGCTCAAAAAAATTAATTTTGCAATATTTTCTATCATTGGTTATTCATTTTTTAAAATGATATCACTAACTATAGATATTGACGAACATTTGTGAGATATTACAAAATTATTGTGAAATTGGAATGTCGATATTAAATTGTCAGAAAATAAAATCAAGAAAAAATCTATGTCGAGTACTGCTTGACATAGGACCGTAAAGGGTTAATGATACTCATAACCATTCAGACAACTCAAATTCTCTACCTTCAACTCTAGATTGACTTCTTCAGAAACGCTTATAGAAACTTATAACGCTTAACAAACTTATAGAAACTTCGTACAGTAAGTTATATGTAAATTATTTAATGGATCATCATCTTTGCCGCTTGATCCTCTATTCCCAAACCCCTTATTTAATATATCGCGATGTAACACATGTCACGTCCATAAATCTAGTGTTAAAGATAAATTCCCTTTCTCCTTTATCCATAACAAAATAAACCTAGGAATTAATTCGCCATCAAGCAGCATCCCCCTCCCCCGCATTCTTCCTTCCAGCTCGACTGGCTCGAAAACATCCAGAAAAATCTCCCTTGCTTTCACAACATTCGCGACTCCGACATTAACCATAAAAGCCGATTGTACGATAAATCCTACCTTCACGTCCCATAAGTTCGATCGCGTAACTCGTCGTCCGAAATTCACAATCCTACGCTCGGCGCCGCTCCTTTTTTTTCTTCGATTTTCCAGTACCGTTAGCGTGCTTTCTTACAATAATTATTCCGTATTTCAGCGCGGCAAGTTAATTACCAATAAATACCATTAAGTTCTCGTAATGACCGCGTATGATACGTCCACCATAGGGATCAATTAAAATCGCGGTGCGAGCGAGAACTCCTTACAGGGGAGTCAAGGAAACCGATAAGGATCCGAGAACACGATGTGTGGTCCCACGATGTGCGTGAATATCCGTTTAATCCGAACGCGAGGGTCCCCTTCTGGCCGATCCGAGTTCCTCGTACGGGAGGCGCTAGTTAGTTAACTGCTCACCCCGAGGAACGATGGCTTAATTAAGCGTCAGAAGTGCCGGCTATCTTTTATTGTACCATTTCTATAAATCTCGTAAAGAGGGGCCACGCTATTCTTGACGTTGCATTCTATCCTGGTTGGATGACGATGATGTGCATTGACGTTTAAATTCCAGTTTGTTGCTGGTTCATTATACCGTGGTGTGAATTTAATGCACCGCTTTTATGAAGTTTCCTGTCGAATTAGAGTCGCTTAAGTCGATTTTGTGTTTATTTGCATTGAGTGATTAGATTTGATAGTGATTCACAATGGGTTTATTACGGTGATTGAGATGATTGATTGTTAACTTCGTTTGGAAAAGCGCTGAGATTTTTAACTGTTTGTTTGATCATTTTTTATGTTCTTTTTTGCAAAGTGTTCACAATTAGATTACTTCAGCGATCAAAATTGATTTTTCCATATAACAGATTTGTGTAGTATGTATAAAATGTATTGAATTAATGATTAGGAGTTCTAATAGTATCTAATATTTCCGAATAGCGGGATTGAATTTAAATTGATACTATCTCTGATAATTATCTTTGACAAAATCTGAACATTTACAATTTTTCTGACTAACTTATATATGTGTCATGCATATTAAAAGTTTACACAGATATACACAAATTATTATGTTGATTTTGTATCTGCTCACACTAAAATTAATGATTTCACAATCGCCTTAATTTCTCTCAATATTATACATATATGTGCAATCTATCTATTTCCATAGAAAACAATCATCAAAGGGTGGAAGAGAGGAAGAAAGATTGCATCAAAGGAGTCAACATAGCTAGATAATAATTACGAAAAAATGTCCACCTCGTCTACCAGAACGAAAAACAAATCCAACAGAAAATTCCCAGTAAAAGCTCACGATCGAGCCCCGAATTTCTAACGACGAGATATATTCCGCAATTAAATCGAAAGTATACAAGAGAAACGTAGGAAGAGCAGCGCCCATAGTAACGAAGCGAGCCGAGCGCCGCGAGGCCTGTTTTGCATAAAAATTATAAGCCGAATTAATGTTTTCACCTCCGTAAACTCGTACGCGTACCACGCTCATGTTGATCGTACTCCAAGTCGAGCGATGCGTGACTAACACAGTGGTTTATTACACGTTAATACCGATCCGGTACCTCCGGTATTTTCTCACGCGGCCTTCTCCGAGGAGCCTCCCTTACAATGTTCAAAAGAATGCGGTCAGCTCGTCCTATTAAATGCCACCGGGATCATTTTCGTCTTTCATTTATATCAAGAAAATATAGTTTGCCGTTGATATACCTTGCCCGACGAATTTCTTGCTATATGATTCTGGCGGTAATCGTAACTTTAACACTAAACGTACCGACAGTTTTTTCTAAAGGTAAATGTACGTTGAAAAGGGGTCAATTGATCTCTCCATGGTAAATTTAGTGTGAAACATCAGAGACATCATTGTCTTAGTTCGAAACCTTCAACTTCACTAGCGAGCAGCAAACCCTTTCGTTTTCAACTACTAATTTTCGCCATTTCGTTTTTGAAATACTCAAAACCAATCTTCTAACTTGAACACTCTTTTGGAAATTCCAAAAACGAAATGGCGGAAATATGTAAGCGGTTGAAAACGAGAGACTCCGTTGCTCGCTAGCCAAATTGTCGGATGATATACTTATGAGATGTAAAAGTGTGATGAGAAAAATAATTTAAGAATTATAGTAGATCCCGGTGCACGAATCGACGAATTGTTTCCTGTTTTAGAAGTAGTAGGAGTTTCAGCCGTTGAATTGTTTCAAGGAGACACTTCTTGTAATTTATTATTTCCTTCTTAATGGAGGAATCATGGACGGATGATGCAATTTTAATTCTAGGAAGTAATAGCGAATGAAAATGTCATTATACCGGTTATAGATGTAATTTATGTCATTTATAAGCTGCGAGATTTCTTATTGCGGTTCATGGTGTCAATTTTATTTCACTAGTAGGATTTTTTTTATCTTGCGGTATTGAATGAAAAACGATCGAATAATACGTGTGCTTTATATTAACGCGAGCACTTAGTCTTCGTGCGGTTTCTTCGTGCTTTTTCTTACTCTCTGGTTTTTTTAGGTGGTTTGGCTGACCGCAGTCCTGTGCCCGCGGCTTGCTGCCGCCAACAACCTGACTGTATCCTTCTCCTCTCGTAAGATCAGGGAACATCCTTTCAGAGGACATATCTCTCGCTGGTAGGTACTTCAGTTTCCTCACGGAATCACCCGTTTTATACTGCTGCTAATTTCGCGATAACCATTGCGTGTAATTTTCGTCCGATTCGTTGAAGTAATTAAGTATAACAGAACCTCGATTTGCACGATTTTTTATTGCTTTAAGTTTTTTCAAATATTGTTTCGAAGTTCTAACATTGTTTGCATGTGTAAAAGTTGAAATTTAAAAATTGTGTCAATTCAAAAAACAAAACGATGGTACTTGAAGTACTTTTTTGACTTCAGAGTAATGAAATTTTCATAATTGCTGATACTTCATTTCGCAACTAATTTTTACACGAAAAATATGCGGATTTTGTACGATAATACAAATTAAAGCCCATGACACTTCATAAATTTCTTCGATCAAAACCAGATATTATTACTAATTATAAAAGTTAACTTTTTACTATTTCACGTTTGCTGGTTCCTTACAAAAATATCGGTCAAACATTACTGTCACGATCAGCAAAGCTTTATAACACATTAACACTCGAAAAAACGCACATTAAAAATCCCAGAAAATTACCAAAACCCTTTCAATCACTGTACGACCGAAATTTACTCGATTTTCATTTCAATATCCCATTATCACAGCAGGACTCGCACGTATCTCGATCAACTTCTCTATTTACTACATACGTCTATCTTAATTATTATTAATAACTCCCATAAACCGAATCCAGTGAGTACAAAATCACCTGAAAATATCATTCATAGGTGTGTTTTTGCGCCAAACTGCATTCTAGAGCGTGATTTAGATACGACCTGTTACAGCGTGCGTTACTGGCACGAGTGGAATGTTATTTCTCTCGAGCGCAGGGTTGAACTGGTCCCACATTTTTCTTCGACTTATCCCGATCCAACAGCCTAGTCCGCGACCTTTGCTTCGATATCATCGAATAGAGACGTTTGATCGTGAAAATTCTGTCGATTCATTTCCAGGACCCATACCTTGGGCGAGACAGCAAAACGGATGACATATCGGGAGATGAACATGATTCTACGACAGGAAGGAGGCGAGGATGGCCTTCCAGTCGATTGCTGCCCCACGGTGGAGGAAATGGTGGAACCGGTCGGCGGTCGAAATCGGGAAAACATGTACGTTCAGCTCTATCGGGATAGCCAGAACGCCCAGAGGTTCTTCGAGTACTCCTGCAGGCCAGACGTCCTCGACAAGCCGTGCAGGTTCATCGACCGGAAGTTCAGTAACCAGTCCAGATGTGTGCAGAAATTCTCGTACACTTACGCTATCGTCGAAAGTTCCGATGTTAAGGTATTTGTTGAACTTCATAACGTGTATATTCTTCCGGTCTTGATATGATGGGATTACGACGATGGGGAAATCCATTTTGTAAGGGGAAATGTTACAACTGATGCTATTTGTATTAGTGTTATGTGAAAAGCGGAAGAGGGGGATTTCTTTTAAATTTGTATCTTTTTGAAATCTTTGTTTGTGAGAATTGAAGAATTATTAATAGTTAACGATAATTTTTAAACTGGAAACACAGATTTTAAAGAAATAACGAGGCAAGATGGAGAATGTTGATGTACGTTAACGAGAAGTGTTTTTTCTTGGAAAAATTTGGGTTGAAAGCACCCTTCTAGGTTTGAAGAATTTTTAAATCGTGCTTTGCTGTATTTAACTTTCCCTGCACGAGTGCTAGTCAATTTTATTTCTAGCTTCCCTTATCAACCAATTTGGACGGTGATCTTTCCCCTGCAGTTTGCTTAACACTAAAACGACCGACGTTAAATTTATTACATTTAAATATATTAAATAAGAACTTTGGAAGAAGAGGAATCAATGTGGTGGAAAATATGATAGGTTTTGTAATCTGTGTTTTATAAGATCAACTTAGAATTTCTGGTCTAGGACTCTCCTGTAAACTTAGCGAATTTTTGGAAAAAAATGTGAGCAAGTCATTTTGACTTGCTTGGTCGTTCTAGTGTTAAACACGACCCCCTAAGGTTAACAAATTTCATCTACGTTGAATGTCACCCTCATTTCACTAGTTTGACCATTCCCACCAAGATTAACATTTTTCTATTTAAATATCACTTTCATAAACCAGAAACATTAAAGGTAAAAGTAATTAAAGGCTCCGCAGTACTTCACTCATTTCAGTTTCAATAATTAAACATTCAATATATTAGCAAATTCTTAAATTACATTAAAATTTAAAAATTTGCCATAAACTTTGCTGTAAATTCTACACAGCGACGGTTACCGCTGGTCCCCATGACATTTAACGTGTGAAATCAATTTGTACCACCGGTGGTACACGACAGTAGATATTCTAAATTAGTAATGTATTACCATCAGCCTGGCCATGTTAAACGAATCATACTGTATAAAACATGTTTAATCGTTAGGGTGGAATGGAGGAGCACATGAGGCATCATCATCGGGAACGTCCTATCCCTACGTTTGCCGGCAACACCGTGGCTGGGTCAATGTGGACGTTGGATTATATCAAGGTACGAAGCGGCTGCAGCTGCGAAATCATGCCAAAACCGAAGAAAAAGAAGAAGTGCAAGAAAAGCAAAGCGAGGGACCAAGACTCGGACTCGGAGACGTGAGACTAGTGGTTCGAGGGAATCAGGGCAGATTCTACCTCGAAAAATCGTGATACCACCGAAAGGGACACGTTGCTTCGCTTCACGCCATGATAATACTTGTCTATATAGAATCGTAACTGTACCTGGCGTGAAACGACGATGCGTCTTCAAAGTATAGGACACGATGAAGTGTTTCACGCGAGAATAATTCGGTCGAGATGTCAAAAGTGGAATTGAAGTATGGAAATGTTACCGATAAAATGATTATTAATTTTCTATTTAAGTTTTAAGCAAGTTTTACCATTGACGTTTGAATGGTGAACGACGCAGTTGAAATGTGCCTTACGGAAGTCGTGCAGGTTTTACTGGTAGAAGAGTATTTTTGTAGCTATCTTGTCATCCTATTTATTATTGATATGTAGTGTGAAATGACGGTAAGATTTTCGAGAGGTGATAACGATAATTAGAATATGGATTTTTATGACAGGTACGATATGGTAGAATTGCAATTTGTCAATATTTTGTTCAACGTTAAATCTAACTCTCATGTGTCTGAAAAATATTAATTCATTATGTTTCTTGATGAGTTGTGTTTGACGTAATTTTTTAACGTGGCTTATTTTCAAACGGCTTAATTTGATTTTTTAAACATTTTGTAATAAAGATTCAGAATTATTTGAACTATATGTCCATTCTGTTATTAATTAAAAATAAAAGTCCGTTGGTAGAAAATCTTAATCTTACTTAAAATCAATGCAACGAAAGATTGCAAAAATTATATTGAATACGAAGGATTGAAAAAAAAAATATAAATCTAGCTTCGGAGCAAGTACCGTGTTATGCGACGTAGCGCTATTTATTTAAATACGAAAAGTAATCGGAAAATATGTTATCTTGCGAGAATACCTCTTGTTCATCATTTCAAAATTGGTAAATAATAAATCCAACATTGGGGCCTATCGTAATGTACAATCTCGGCTTTAAAACATGTAACTATCACCGAAATTCATGTTCTACGTATCGTAACGTCCTCGACTTAGCAGTAAGTTTCAGACGTAGTTCTACCAAACTGTTTCCCCAACTATTTTAAGATTAATGACATTAGGTGAATAAAATTGTTAGTAGTACAACGAAACCAGTAGAATCTCTTTCGAATGAATACAGACAGACTGATATTACAACTTGAAGATGTGGAAAGTCGATCGTTGACTACTTTTTAATTGTTTAAATTAATCACTAATATCAGAACATATGTAAATGTAAAAAAAAAAGAAACATCAGGTTTACCGTAATGAGAAGTCTCGATTATGTTTCTACATAGCTAACACTTAGACAACGTACTTATTTTTTTTCGCGGCCAGTTCTTATTGTGCACTCTTATCTGTACATTATAAAGTCGTGCCTACTTAATAATTTACCGTTAATCGTAAAAGAGTATAGATTTTAAATTTAACATTAATTATAGGTATAATATACTATGTTCGATAGATCTGTGTGCATTTCGTTATAAAGTGATAACGAGAGCCGACCGTAATGTTACTTAAATCTATTTAATAAAGTATGCAAAACAAAACGTGTATTTAATTAATATCGTTAGAATAGATCTTAAAGCACTGACTAGGAGAGTTAAAAGATGTAACGGGAAAACTGTTACATACTATTAATAACCATGACAAATATCGATAAATCTGAATATTGTAAGAGAAAATGTGAAAAATTATTTTAATAGAAATAAATTGGAATTATTTACAAAGTTACATCATTCGACGCATATTGTTGTATAGTTTAAAATATGATCGATGCATTATTATATCTGACCCCTTATGCTTCTATACGGATCATTTTTGCATATTGAAAATACCTTTATGGGGTTTTTTTACCCAGAGTAACATATAACTTCTTAATGTAGTAACATGAAAATATATTCTCAACCATTTCATGCTTCATATATGGTCCAGAAAGTTTATAAATATAACAATATTGAGTATAATTTTATGTGCTTTGTTAAGATAATGCATAAAACTATCAATTAATCGTTTCATAAAACTGAAGAATAGCATTCGACTTGTTTGAACTTTTTTGCAGTCTATACCTTTCGAATATTTTAATAATTATCAAATTAATAGGTGGCGAAACGTTTACTATTCGCGTCGATATTCACATACTTAAAAAGCAAATACCAGCTAATCGAGATTAATGACTGCACAGGAGCGTTCTTCGTAATTTTCTGTGACAATAAATCATTTTATTAAAAAGGCAAGATTGTAATTACTCGAGTAATTATTATATCACTATAATCCTGCACGAAAATGAAGAACAAGGAAATCCCCCTTTCTCCACCCGCTCCCACTATTGGTCGCGATAATATATCAAAACAATAGAATATCCTTTTTATATAAACCTTTCTCTCCTTAATCACTAAAAATTATGAAAGAAACAAACCACTTTTCTTTCAACTAACAATGACAGTAATATTAAGTTTCAAATTCGTTGCTGTTCGTACCAATTTCGAAAGTATAAAGCTATTAGTTAACATACTATATGTTTATAGTTATCTGCAATTCTTTCGACAGTTTTCATTTAAATTATTCTTTGTTCCAATGTAAGGTCAGATAATAAATGATTACAAACTTGTTAAATAATGAGAAGCTTTTAAATAGATGAAAATTCAGAGACATGTAGTGACATCTATGTTCCAAAGAGCAAAGCATGATGAAGTAGTAGAAATGTGTGTATATCTATGAACTGAATTTCATTTTCTCAGGAGTAAATTTACAAAAGCAACATTTGTCTCTCAACGACGTTAATATTTCCTAAGAAAGGATAGTTAAATGATAAATACAATATCTCATTAGTAGGATATTTTAAATGATAAAATTAGAACTACATATGCCTATATCGAAATAGTGCATGAGGTGAACTGTAAATGCTCCTTAAATGTACAGTCGAATATGTTCTTGCTGTATTATATATAAAGTAGTTTGTGGCTGAATTTATTTAAAAGTGCAAAATATCACTGGTGTCTGTTGAACGTCCGACGTATTTCACAACAAAACCAATATTCGACAGACGTTTTTGCCGTTTTATTTGGCATATTAAAATTAAATGAAACGGGGCAGTACGTCGAGAAATATTACTCTTCATGCGTGAAAATGTCTTCAAATGCTTCGTGCCAAACAAACGACGTGCCAACCGTCATGCTGAGGTTGCACAATTTACGTGTAGGTCAAGAAGACGGTGATGAATTACAACAAAATACAAATCCACCGACTAGCACAGATTCTTCTCCAGAACCTTTACAAAATGCCCAACCTATTGGCAATGTCACCCTATCACGCGTCAGACGTGCACTCAATTTTGTCTGTGATGACGAACAACCTGGACCTTCTTCAGGTAGAAGTGGGGAAATTTCGTCCTCAAATGGCGATAAGTAAATATAAACTAAAATAAAATAATTAACATTTTTAAATATTTCCTATAATTCACGATAATGACAAATATGTGACATATAAAACATTATGCTGTAACATGTCTGTAATAAAATTACAAGACTTTATAATTTGTTCCAATAAAAAAATTGTGTAAACGTAAGAAAAGTTCTATGAACAATTTAAATGTTGAACTGAGTTATACGATGTAACTATTAACGATGAAATTATATGAAAAATACAGTTATTTATTTGGTATATGTTCATTGTGTTAATATGATTTCTATGTAGGAATACGTTTATATAAACATATATGGATCTTTGTATTTATGTGTGTATTCATTTTTCAGCAGACCACCAACAAATGCAGCGAATACATTACATTTGGAAGGAAGACCTCAAAATAGCGCTGCATTAGAGAACATTTCTACAAATAGCCAATCGACAGTTACTTATAACTGGCAAGGTACAAAAGCAACAATGCGGGAAAGAATAGTTTTTCTCTTCAATAATGAGATACTGTCAGATGTTAGCTTTATAGTAGGAAGAGGAGCACAGAAGCAGCGTATACCAGCACATAAGTTAGTCTTGTCTTCAGGAAGTGCTGTATTTGATGCAATGTTTAATGGAACTCTTGCAACAGCTTCGTCGGAAATAGAAGTACCTGATGTAGAACCTTCTGCTTTTTTGGCAGTGCTTCTTTTTTTATATACCGATGAAATACAAATAGATCCAGAAACTGTGATGACAACTCTGTATACAGCTAAAAAGTATGCAGTATCTGCTTTAGAGAAGCATTGTGTTGACTTCTTAAAGAGCAACTTAACCAGTGATAATGCTTTCTTACTTTTAACTCAAGCTCGTCTTTTCGATGAGCCTCAATTAGCCGCAGTCTGTTTGGATACTATAGACAAGTTTACTACTGAAGCATTGAATGCAGATGGCTTTACAGATATTGATATTGACACGCTGAAAATTGTTTTGCAAAGAGATACTCTTCGTGTTAGAGAATCCAAGATATTTCAAGCAGTTTTAAGGTATACTAATAACATTACAGATTTATGACAAATCTGATTTATGACAAGTTTATACTACTATATTATTCAACTAGATGGTCGGAAGCAGAATGTATAAGACACCAGTTACCAGTTTCACCAGAAAATCAACGACTGGTTTTGGGTGATGCTTTTTCACTGATTCGTTTTCCCCTTATGTCAAAAGAAGAATTTACAGCTGGTCCAGCACAATCTGGCCTTTTAGTTTATTCCGAGGTTAGTGTTTCAATTTAACTTCTATAATCACTGATCCTTAATCTTGAAATATGGTACTGAAAAGGAAACATTTATATTTTCTAGATCCTTTCTTTATTTTCATATTTCATATTGAATCCTAAACCTCTGGTTGAATTTCAAACAGTGCCCCGTTGTTCTATGATTGGTAAAGAGCAAACGGTATGTAGATTTCAACATACTAAAAGCAGATGGGGGTACAGTGGAACCAGTGATCGTATTCGGTAATTTGCAAAATGATAGATATAATACCTTCTGAATTGTTATGATTTACTAAATGAAAATTTTTTATTTTACAGGTTCAGCGTAGATAGGCGTATATTCCTCATTGGTTATGGAGTGTATGGTAGTATGCTCGGACCAGCAATATACGAAGTGCTGATAGAGTTAATACACACTGCTTCAGGAAAAGTGATTGCTACAAATTCCACAAATTTTAGCTGTGATGGTTCAAATTATACTTATCGCTTAATGTTTAAAGACTTAGCAGAAATTTTACCAAATACTATTTACACTGCATCAGCGACATTTAAGGTTTGTAAGAAATTATTTTAGATTCCGTACTCCTGGCATATTTAACATTAAAAAAAATTACTTTCGTTCTAGGGTCCGTATTCGCATTATGGAACAAAAGGTTTAAGAACAGTTACGGTAGATAGTGACTCAGGAAACGGAGAAGTTAATTTTAAATTTAGTCTTGAAGCTGGAGATAATAATGGAACGTCTATTGATCAAGGACAAATTCCTGAGCTTATCTTTTACACTTAATAACTCTCATGTACATAACATTGACATTCCTTTTATAGCTTTGCTGTCTTTCAAAATTTATTACATTCAATTAAGTTTTACAAAAGTGTCATTTTTTTAACGAATTATATACATTATTAAATATGATGCTACGTATTAACGTAGTAATGAGCTTAGATTATTCAAGCTCTCTTCGTTTTACAAATAATGTTTTATGTTATGTTTTATTCAACGTCGGGAATGAAACTTCCAGATCTCAAAAGGGCCTTACTTGGAAAAGAGACTGACTCGTGCTGCTGATATAAAGTTACGCTACGAGAAAATTAATTATTTCTGATTAATTAATTTAATGGATAATTTTTTCGCTTATTTTTTTGTTAAACTCCACAGAAGCGCAGATTATTATTTGCGGGTTTTAACAGCGAAAGAGTTTTTAAACAAAATTGAAGAAGCCATGATCACTGCAAATATCAATAATTGTGACTGAGGACAATCTGTCTATTTTTCTATTTCCTCAAGCAGCATGTACATGAGTGGTGAATATAATGATACAACACTCTAGAAAATCTATATGCACAAAGAAGTGAAGTTGAACTATAATGAAAA
This sequence comes from Cerceris rybyensis, assembly GCA_910591515.1. Taxonomy (NCBI): domain Eukaryota; kingdom Metazoa; phylum Arthropoda; class Insecta; order Hymenoptera; family Crabronidae; genus Cerceris; species Cerceris rybyensis. The sequence continues at coordinate 40,367,350 of OU342789.1, forward strand.
TTGTTCTTGCCTAAATGTTTCTTTCCTTAGTCAAATTTTTATTTTGCCCTAAATTGAATGTAAGGTTATGACCATAGTAGATGTATCAAAGTGAAAATGTATCGGTGCTTAAGATTTAAATATTTTCTAGAAAAGCTATTTATAGTACGAAATAAATGTTATAAATTTCGACAAAATCTCTCTATATCTGGTAGAAGTAAATATCTGTGTACACAAAGGAAACTAATAAAATTAAGCAATGTAACACACTTTGCTACTATTTAAGTCTTCAATGAAACGTGTAACCTTATTATAAAATTTATGAAATTGACATATTATTAAATTGAAGAATTTTGCCGATTTTATTATTTCTTGTATTGATTAATAGCACAAAGTAGTCAAGCTAGATTCAGTAATGAATAAACATGCGATAATAATTTCGTTAATGCGCAACTAAGTATTTAATTCGAACGTATTGTAAAAGTTTAAAATTGTATTTAATATTACGAACATAAATAAAATATTTGTTCAATGAAGAACATTGATATTTATATAAACATATATTTTGTTAATATTTAAATATTTTTTAATGAGCTGATATTTTAAATCTATACTATTACGTAGTCGACTTTTACTACGTTTAATATCACGTCTAATTCGAAATATATTTTCTTATATTAATCAGTTTATTTACAAAAATATATGATATATTTAGTTTTATTCTCAAAAGTTGAACTTACTTTCCAATAAACTATTGTTAAATTCATTCCTCTGTTTCCACTGTTAAGTTATACTATCTTGTTACTTTCTCCTGTCTCATTGTTACATTGTGCCTTATCACTATGAAAAGGTATAAATTGGAATTAAATAGTAAAAAATGTTATTTAAACCTTTTTCGAAAGAAAGAGAGAGAGAGAAGTCATATTTAGTTCTAATAAATACTTCCTAACAAAATGAAGGAGCTTAAAATCATTTGATACACTAAACTACAAAGTATCCTTAATGTATCTTTACAATTTTTATTATAGTACTGTATTATCAATAACAGGGCTACGTGTAAATTCTCAATTCCTCAATTATATTTTGTGCATGATGTGTATAACACAGACGCGAATAATTGAAAATTTGGAACTAATAAAAATTTGATTGTCCCTTAAATTATAACTAAATGATATTTTTCATATTAAGATATTGAGCGCGTTTCTATTCGAATAACAAAAGAGAAACGCGATTTCAAATGTAATAACAGGACATTGATGTCGGCGATAGTAGCGCCATCTGTAAAGTGATAGTAAAATACTTTTTGCACCGAGTTCTCATGATTCTCATTTAAGCTTGGACCTGCTTGGATCTTTCATACAGCGTTTTGTAAAAAGGTGGGAGTGAGTGTAGTGAGTGGAGGATTCGTTACAGTTTTTGTGAAATTATTTCGAAATTAATTTTAGAGCTCCTTATTAGAAATATCTATTTATCGTGAAATAACAGTATGAACTGAAATTTTCCTACAGTATTGGGTATGTATGACAGTATCAATTAAAATTCATTTGCGTTCAATTGGAGATTTTCTACTTCCAATCATAACCTTAATGTTATATGATTTATGTCATTTACGCTCGGCCAGGAACTGGAGTGCATTAAGAAGTACAAACTTATTCGTTCGTTTCTTTCAGCATAGGAAACGCATGTTTAATTGGTATGAGTTTTGTGCGCGTAATGAAAGAGGAAATATTTAATGTAGTTGTATATACTTCATCCCTATGGCTAAAGGAAAATTGAGAGGTTCTGATTCAAATAACAAGGTATATTTATGAATTTATTAAATGTCAGGATAAAAAAGTTTTATGTTAATATGATTCTTTTAATAAACAGTTAACAACATCAAATGCAACTTTCAAAAATGGAGAAACATATACATCAGAATTTGAAATTAATGAAATACCACCTAGTGCTCGTACCTTGCTTACAAAGGGTTATGTACAAGATGAAATTAATTCATACTCAGGTACACTTGTCCATCAGTTTATCATAAGTTTTTTTCATTGATATTCAACTTTTTATTGAACTTTTTGTTCAACTTTTACATTGCATTTCTTAAATAACTTTTAGGTGCAACAGTCTCCACACGTGGGCGTTTTATGACAGAACAAGAAAAATTACGATGTCCTAATGAACGTCCTTTGTATCTTTATATTCAAGGACACACAAAACATCATGTTGATTGTATGTTATTTTTCACTTTTACTTCATTATATTTCTGATGAATACTTTAGAAAGATTCCTTTTTAACAGTGGCAATACAAAAGATTAATGAGATTATTAAAACTGAACATCAAAGTTCTTTGAATAGGCCAAGCCGATTTACCAATGCACCACCACCTCTTATGAGTCTACATTCTGGAATTACATCAGTAGTATGTAGTACTTTTATCTAATGTGTAACATGTGTATATAATGAGAATTTTCATTTATGAGTACAATTTTTATAGGAAAAAATTTGTGTTGGAATAGAAAATGCACCTCAAGGATTTGACTTAAGGGGCAGAATTATAGGTCCGGGTGGGGCAAATTTATTATATATTAGAGGAGAAACCGGTGCCAATGTAACATTAAGAGGTAGAGGATCTCAGTTCATTGATCCTGTGTTAGGAGGCGAATCTCCAGAGCCTTTGCATTTACATATAGAGTAAGATTACTTAGACCTTTCTTTCTCAGATAGTAATTTTGATTTTGAAACACATCACATGTTTTGTTCATATAGGCATCCAAAATCAGAAGCATTACAAAATGCAAAACAATTAGTTATTAATTTAATACAAACAATGCAGTCTGAATTGCAATCATATATACAACAACAACCACCACCAGTACAACCGCAGCAAGTTATAGAACAATCGCAGATACAACAAAGTATGAATTTATTATAATTAATAACCATATGTGATTATACGTTTTATGCAATTATATATTTTATTCATTATAGCACAATTTCAAACCATGAACATTGGTACTTTAGGACAGCCTAATGTTGTTACTATACAACATCAAGGTAGTGCATATACGCTAATAGTTCATGGATATTAGAAATTCAATCTATAATTGTTGCAAATTATTTTTACTTAACAGATATAATACAACATCCACAAAGTAATGTAGTAACACTGCCAGCAACAATTCTCACAGCTACAGTAGCTGGTGCACCTGGAGCTGGCATAACAGTTCCTCCACCTGGAGTACACATTCCTCCTCATTCTGGGCCACTAGTTCCACCACCACCACCGCAAACTCAGGTAAGCAATCTGTGCCTATTAAATTTTCCATTCATATCAAATTTGTTATACGAATTATCTGCTTTCATTTTCATTACTTTACAATTTCTTCAATTACATGCGTTATTTAAAGGAAATACAGACATTTATGCCTCCTCCACCATCAGTTGGACAAGTACAATTGATTGGTCCTCCATCATCTATGGGTCAAGTACAATATCAAATTCATTCTGGTCAGCCACTGCAGATTCAAGGGATTCAACCTGGATCACAATCATCGCCACAGCCCGTGGCTCAAATGTATGTTATGAGTCAGCCCCCGCCGCAAAGTCCAGCACAACAAAGTTTCATTACGAGCAGTAATGCACCAGTCAGCGGTGCAGTTTCCTACGTTTATACGCAACCGAATATACAAAGACCTTCTACACCGCCGCAAGGAATAATAGAGGCAGTCAACGTAAATTTACAACAACCACCCCCAGTTGCTCCTATTAATATAACTCAGCAACCACCGCCACCATTGCTACATCTTCATTTTCCTCCACCAAATTTTCCTCCAAATCAACCACCACCTCCAGTGCCGCAAACTTATCAAATACAGTATCAACAGGTGCAAGCCCCAGTATCACAGTCTCAAGCGCAATTTGTGTTACAACATGGAGAACATATCGTTCCACCTCAGTTGCAACAAAGTCACGAACAATCTCAAGCTGTTGCCCAGCATATGTTGCCTCCACAATTTGATGGTCATACTCCTCAGTTTCACTTGCAAGTTCCTCCACCATCTACGCAAACGTTCTTAGTTCCAAATGCCCAATCACCTCAACATCATCAACAACAACATCTACCTCCTGGTGGTGAAGTTCAGCATCAGCAAGAAGGACCAGAGCAAGGACCACAGCCTCAGCCAGTACCACCTCCACAGATAGTACCTCCACCATCACCAGCACAAATGCAAAATTCTATGAACATTTTAACCAGTATTCCTCCACCGACGCAAGCGCCGCCTCCACAAAATGCTCCATGGTTGTATCAAGCTCAGCAGCCACAGCAGATGTTGCAGTCGCAGAGTCAACTACAGGTAGTGTACTAAAGAAATATTTTGATACGAATTTGAGAAGTTATGCTATCATAATGAATTTCTAGAAAAATATTTCATGTCAATTTCAAAGGTTCAAATGCCGCCAACGAATTTGCCTCTTCATAACGTACCGCCACCACAAGTTCAAGCACAAATACAGTATCATGCTCAGCATATGCAGTATCAAAATGGTCATATTCCAGCACAGGTGCATTACACGGTGCAACAGCCACAGCATCAGCAGTTCGATCAGAAACCGGATTCACCCGAGCATCCGAAATCTCACGGAATAAAGAGAAGATTTTCGGATGTTGAAGGAAATCAAGTAATTTGCAAGATTTTATTTCTTTTCTTATAATGGTACCGTTGTAAATATTTATACAATCATTTATTTGTATGTGTGACAGGAAGCACCACCGTACCAATGTGGACCACTGCCTGCTCAGCGTCATGGAACTGGGTAAGTAAACTTTCTTTTTCCGTCATAGGATACTGTAGAATAGTTATAATATATATTTAATGTGCATAATTTTTATTTTATAAATAAAGCAGGTTTAAAAATATCAGTTTTATAATGAATATTAGCAAAGTATTAAATAAGTGTTAAAATAAACATCTATTTTTCAAGAGACTAATTGAACGTTTTTACGATAAACTACAGTATACAAGTAAATTGAGAATTAAATAGAAGATGTTGAAAGTTTACAAACTATTTTCAGATTAATTCTAATTTTTTTGAGTATACAGATATCGATGACACCGCAGTTATTGATAATTTTAAAAAATTTCCGATTGTACAATTGCTTTTAGAAATTGTAAGTCAAATACAATTAAAATCTTTCGTTTACGTTAGTTGCTTGAATGTATGTACAACAAACTTATTTCTTCCAGAAACCTGCTTTTGTTAAAACCTACTGAAGTTGACGTGCTAAGAAAGGAGCGTACGAAAAAAATGACGTATATAGTAGATTGTTTCTTACTCACAGAATTATCCTTACAGAAATTCAAAAACATTTCAGAGTACGAAACATCTACGTGTCATAACAAGTTGTGGTGCATACGTGTTGTGTATCAAAGCTTGTACAATATGAACTCTGTATATTCACATTTTACAAGACATTGTTGTAACTATCTTTGATTAATTACTATATTTTTAATATATTTCGACAAATTTATTTGAAATTATTTAACTTGTGAATATTCAGAGTTCTGCCACAGAATATTATATTTTTAAAAAATTCTATGCCTTTCCAGACGATCACTTTATCGTGTCAATACTAATCTTCCAAATGTATGACAAGAAAGTGTAGTTCCGTTTTTATACGCATTATTATGCTCGTCGTAATAATAAGTATTCGATTGAAATTAAAGAAGATATAAATTATACGAAATTAAAGAAGATACGTTTTTAATACAATAATATTCTGTGCCATTAACTTAATATTATACAAATTGGCATAGTATAAAGTTTGCTATTATTAACTGTGACCTGGAGACACCGGGTTTTGTTTTTAACATTTCAGAAATATCCAAGGCCGTGCATCAGGTGATATTTGCTTAAATTTTGAAAAGTTTATTTACGATCACCGATTTTAAGTGAATAATTTTGAAACTGAACTGTTCAAGCAGAGAAGGTGATCGGCAGCAGCAAGTCTTACACGGTCCATCATCGGCAGCTGCGGGTCTACCTCATGGAGATCGAAACAAGCTGCTAATGCCACCTCCACATCCAGGTCTGTAACTAAGAGTATTCATGATGAAAGAGTGCTGGATACCTTTTGAAAATCAAGAGTATGCAATAATGCTCTATATGATAATTACAAAGTAGAACTTGTTCAATGCGGACTGATTGTACATTATATTCAATCGAGATGAAAAGGTTGTCTCTCAGTTATTTTCATATCTGTATCTCCAGGCCTGTTATTTAAACAGTTGAGATATTTCTGGTTCTATTTCAGATGGGTATCTAGCATTTTTTCTCAATACTCTTAGCCTGTAGTACATTCTTTATTGTAAATATACATATTTACTAAACATATGACTTTCTTCTTATTCTTGATTAATATGTCAGCCATCTGCTTCTTTGACATAAACATTGAAAACACTTTGCAGAGGCAGGCGTCAGGAATATCAACAAGGTTTTATAATATTTACAGCATAGATTGCTTTACATTTAAATTTATTTATTATTATTTAGTCTTAATAAAAATTTTCGCACACATACTGTATGGTTGCAATAGTTGACTTAGGCATCTTCATTTTAATGCTTTTTCACTATATGTTTTCCCATTATAATATATGTGTTTTCAGATATCTATACGACAAAGCGATTTTCCATTTCAGTGATTACTTTTAACTAGTATTAACCCTAATTATTATGGTTCGTGTTGCGTTAAAATGTATTATATGTTTTAACTGCGAGTACTTTAAGTTTAACACGTTAAAGTCTCAGGGTTGCATAGCCTTTGGGTCAGACTTCTGAAGCAGAGCATGCGATTACGTGGAGTAGCAGTACGCAGTTTTGCATTAATATCGATAATTCTCAGTTGACAAAGTTCTTGATCATTTTTATATTATGTATACAGTTTACAGAATATGTCAGACCTTGTCGAACAACAACGTGCAAGTAATATCTTGTTTATTTTACAGCAAATATACAAGTGATCCCGTAGGTTCGGTATCGAGATATAGATTTTCCAGCAAAAATGATTTTTTTAATGCAATTTATTTTTCAGACTGTGGACACTAATAGTTTAAACTTGGATGACAAAGATGGCGACAATGTGAGAGAATAAATTGCTATTATGTAAAATTTACTTATTTCCAGATAGCATTTATCAAAATTAATTTTCTGTTTGGAAATGGTCAATGGCGTGAAATATTGTTTTCGTGTTGTAACAATGTTAAAAGTTAATCTATACGATTAAATTCTTTCCCTATTGTATAGTGACGATTCGAGCAGAAAACGTGAGGCAATATTATTATCTTATTCCGAATTCCCAAAGCGTATGTTCGCATAAATCTATAAACTACTGTTAATATAAATCTGATAATACATTAACATTAATTGGTATGTCTAGGATATAATAGAATGAAGTTCTTAATGTTTCACAAGTTGATAACTGTATTACAATATTTCACCACGTTATTTGCCATATTAAATTCTACAGTATATTTTATACATAGCAGACTTACATCACTGTTTGTATTTTATTTCATTACTCGCATTTCTATTATTTAGGTGAAAAACGCAACTTGGATCAGAAATCTGCTGGCATAAATCCAGGTACTCGATACTCAATATTTAATTGTAGAATATCTTTGTTCTACATGAAATTGTACTTTAGACTACTTATACGTGCTCCTACTTTTCTGTAATAGGAAGTGAACAGAGTTTAATAGGAGACTCAACAAATGCTCATCATGGAAACGGTCCACCACTACTACCTCCGCTTCCACCTCAGGCACCATGGCAGGGTCACCATGTTAGGGTTCCATGGGGCAGACCACCACCGATGCCTAGAGATGGAGAACATCAAGGAGGGTGCTCTGCACTACCTCCAACCAATATGCCACCTCCTCAAATCAGACCTAGAGGTACTTTTATCTTCAATTGAGCAATTTAGTTTTCGTTACTGCGCGAATACTTCTAATTTAATTATTTTTAATTCTTTTTGATCTATGATTAATAAGTATTGTTTTAATCTAATGAATGAGTCTAATGAACTTGGAATTATTGGTATTGTAGAATTCTTGTAAAATAGTGCTATGCTGCATCTTGGTTTTATCAGTGGCAATATTAGTTTGTGAGATTCTAAATATCTTTTTCCTTGTGTTTATAATTATTAATTACTATCTCGGCCGTTAATTTTAGTCACTAATAATATTTAGCGTCCAATATATGCGATTTCAGAATTTATAACAATGTTTAGACTTGACACTTGGTACACTGATTTCTTTAGATGTGGTATATAGTATTGTTATGAGTTGACTGCCCATGCATTATCCTTTCGGACATAATTTAATAGTACACACGTTTTTATAGAAAACTGAGAACGTTTATTTAGAGAACACATCCGTCAACCAGGACCGTCAACCGTGGAATCTCATCATTTATTTTAATAACAAACAATTGCCAAGACTCGTTACCCAGTAACATTTAATTTACTCGGTGTTCTATAACAGTATTTAATTTATTTTCATGATCATTCAGGACATCTTGAAGGCAACCGCTCGCCCGTACAGAATGCGATAATGGAGCACCCGTTAAACATCGAGTATAATCAAATGCCGCCATATACGACAAAACCTCCCCCATACAATTCACACCCGTTGATGCAATCGATTTGCAATCCACCACCCCCGCCACCGCCGCATCACCAACAGCGACCACAGCATCCTTCGCAGTCAGTACAGCATTACCAAGTGCCAATTTCTCAAACATATCAGCCACCGACTACCTGTCCGCCGTGGATGAATTAAATATTGTACGAAATGTGGTTCTTAAAACGCTAGTACCTTAAAGATGGCTGATGCAATCCGTCCGATCTTACAGATACTACGACAATGAAGTTACAATTGTTTCCGGATGTGACAGGATAAATGTATGTACATGGATGGCATTGCATTACGTTGTCTTAATCGAATTGTTCCTTACGATAGTTAATTGTAATTTAATTCTCTGCCGCGAAAAAGCGTCGTTGCAGGATGCTGTTATGTAAAAATGTGTATATCATTCAAATTATTTATAGTGTATAGGCTTAAGACTTAGGTAGAGGATAACAATAATAATAATAAACTTATAAACATCGCGTTATTAGTATTAATGCGTTTCATAAGAAAAATGTAATAAAACGTTGATGCTATGACGAAATACTATAGTCGTATGAGAATACGATTATCTAATGGACTCTTGGTGCGATTGTGGTGCAAACAGCGAAAAAAAAATAATTCCAATCGATTTCGAACGAATACTTCTAGTATTACACATACACACACACAAACACGATGTGTTATATGTATAATTTCTCCCTTTTTTTGTTCTTTTAGTTAGTGATTTTATAACGATCGCGCGGAATTAGATTGGTTCGTGGAATTCTCTACATTTTGTCACCGTCTACTTGTAGATAATGCGGTGTATGCGATTTTGTACGTGAACGTAAATAAATCGTTACTACCGATGCTACGAGGTGTTGCAAACATTATGGGATTCCTACCTCATATTGTGCTTTTGTTATTTATATGGAAATTTTGCGATAATTTTATTTAGTATAAAGTGTAATATAATTGCATATTCCATAAGATGTCACACGTACATTTCACTCGCTTTTCCAAACATACGCGACATATTGTTATAGTAAGGTATCTTACACAAAACGAAAGCTATCCAATTTCGACTGGGAACCGGAATCTTTTGTTGTACGTTAGGCCATTATTTTTACGCTATTATTAATTTAGTTGTAATTAAATATATATTTTCCGAGGAAGCAATCTTTTTGAATAAATCAATCGTAATAAAAGTGTTATTTTACTTTATCCCGTTTCAGCGAGAAGACCGTAATACAAATGATATGTTAAATTGATTTATTAAAAGGGTAATGAAATCTTTTACATACTTTTTCCTTTTTGCTTAATTTCACATAGGAACACTATGCATACAGATATTGTGGGAACAATTAAATATGTACTTTCACGATGAATTATCAATTTAAGTTAGTTGGTTATTTAATTTGTACGCATAAGCTTCAGTAATTGGAAAAAGGAACTTTCCGTCGACAACTTCTACATTTTATTATCTTCATCGATAATAAAACCACAGATATTTTGTAATACATCAATAATTCGATTAACTTCCATTATGGTTGGATTATATACCACGGAATTAATTAAAATTCCAATATATTGCGATAGAACGCGATAAATTTATTTTGCCGGTTGAGAAACTCGTATTTTACATCAGTTACGAATACTTTCTAAATTATATTTCGCGAATTTAGCATTTTTATTAAAGTTTGTTTTCAGCTTAATAATTCTTACTGTAACATTGCATTACAATTTGATTGTAGATTTGGTTTTGCATAATTATTCCAATAATTTCTATGCAACAGATATATTATTACTACGAGATTACGATCAATGTTTATTCCAAACAAATCCTATTATTTACAATACCAATCAATGTTACAAACCTATTTTGCATAATAATTCTCACGCAACAATAACAGTGGTAATTTAACAATTTTCATCCTATCTCGAGAATATTCTAATATTAGGATTAAAGTGTGATAGTTTTATATTTTTAAATATATTTTTACATTCCTTTTTGATAATTATTATCTCTACCTGTGAATCTAGAACATCATATCCAAGTTATATATTTTTATACAATTTTCAAAGTGTCTATCCTCCCGAAAATTTTAGACGATAGCCAATCTTGATATTTGCGAAATTACGAAAATAGTTGAGTACTATTTTGTAAAATTTTATGCGACATTTTAAATTTGAAATGTTTTTCACAAACGAGTTAATTCAAGTGAAATTGAATGTCCTATGAGGCACGTACGAAAAAGTAGCTCACTTCATCATTCCAATTTGCAATCACTGTTCTGACATTGTAAACCTAACCGCGTGATTTCAATGACGAATCGAGTCTGATAAAATCAGCGAAATGATCGGTGAAAGTGGTTTTTAGCAATGTCCCAGGTCTGCCCATCACAGTCTCATCAACTTGTCGCAGCGGCGATTGCTTTTCGCCGTGCTCGCCGTAAATTTCCTAAAAATTATGGTCTCTCCGAAAATCGAGAAGATAGGACGAAAACTACTAAGGTGACTTTCTTAATCCAATTATAATTATTCCTGTACGATTTAAATGATTTTCTCCACTTTTATTAAGTCGAATTCGTTTTCAATGAATTCTCTATCGCTGGTTATTTAGTGAATATAATTACTATGGGACATTTAGACAGAGATATAAAAACATTGTTAAATTCCATGGTCGAAATTGAGTCGATAAAACATTCACTACGAAGTAAAGCTGTGTCAAGTTGTAATTTGACGTTAGACTGCAAAGAGTGAAAATATGATACAAGCGGTTTATTGTGAAAGCCCGAAAGTTCATTAGCTACTTTCTTTTTTAATCAAGATATTTAAGGGTTTCTGTTCTAACTTGGAAATATTGATAACAATTTCATAACAAATTTGCCTGTACTTATCTTTGATACTTATATTTTTCTCAGTATAAATAATTTCGTTTAGTCATAGGAAAATTTCAACTTTTCACCTCGATTAGGTGACTTCTATCACTTTCAAAGTAAACGACTCATAGGTAGATACATTTACCAAGAAAGTATTATTTCACCCTTTCGGTGCAACTATGTGTTCCACCATTAACCCATTCGACACGGTTTATACTCCATGAGTGTAATGAAACCAATGCTAAGAATTTCATTCCCTACTAGGGATTGTCTTCAAAACAATTCTTCCTCTCAAATTGGTCCGACAGCCGCTGCAAAGATTTTTAAGAGAAAAGTCGAATAGTTGATACTTTCCAACTCAATCTCAATATTGTTATATCGAGGATAACCGTCATTAAAAATTCGGTATATGTAATTAGAAAAGAGAAGATTCTTATATTGCAAGCCTTTGGATGATGCTATTTTTTAACTATAATTGTAAACCAAATCGACAATTTGAAAGGTCACTATAATTATTATTATTATTATTACTTTATTAACGGGACAGGCCCTTTAGAAATAATCTTTAGATAAATAAATAATCCTTTAGAATAATCACCGGTAGAACAGAGCCACTCTTTCATAATGGGGCGAATGTAGTGACCTGTAGGGTAGAGTGAGGACGTTGAGGTCATTATAGTTAAAGGTGGTATCGAGAGGGCATCATCACATGATGGTTCTCACAAACAGTTAATTATAGTTACAGATAGTATAAATAGACATCAGATGATAGAGTTGACTATAGTGAACAGTAATATCGAAAGGGTTAAAATACAAACTATAATTCGGTATATAAGGTATAAAATGCTAATACAATAATATCTAATCATCAATACATTCGATTACTCTTTATACTAATTAACCGATCAACGCAGGTACCTTTATCACATTCATTTTGATATTAGCTGGAAAGTATTATCACAAACGAGGATTCGAACGATCATCAAAACTTTGATTCCTCGTCGCCAAAGAATTCAAACGGAAAACCAAGTCACCTTTGCCCGGCGATAGCTTGGAACGACGAGCGCGAAGAAAGTAGATCCGTTGAAGAAAATCTATCTCAAAAGCCAATAATTTGTAGCTGTTGTCGAAAACGTAACGAAGTTGCCAAAGTTAAGAAGTCGATCAATGTCATCAAGTCGACGGATGAGCGCAATGCCGGCGATGCACTTGGCGTTGCTTCGAGCAGAGAATGCAATAAACCTGTAACATCTAGTACATGGGCGAACGAGACTCGTAAATCCGACCTATCAGAAGAGTATAGAATTTTTACTAACTCTATATTTTATTACTTTCTGTATACTTCCCTTCTTCGGGATAGAAACTACCAAGTGAAAAGCGGTAGAGCTTGTCAAGGGCATTCATTTAGAATGGCATTTTGCGAATCTTAAAAAGTGTTTCTTAAGGGGGTCGTCTGGTCTAAAATTATGAAAAAATCGATTTTTCAATTTTTGCATTTATTGATACCTTATGATGTGCAGAATATTTGGGAAAATGGATTTTACCTAAATCTTAAATTTAATAAAGTTATACAGTTTACGAAGTGTCCGTTCGGAGCACGTCAAGAGTCACGTCTGCAATCTTTGAGCGCGTTTTTTTCGAAACTGTGTTTTTCAAACTGGTGACCATGATATCTAAAAAAGTATCATGCCAATCGGTTTCAAATTTGACCTACACATTAAAAATGTGTTTCTTTATAGCATGAGTGAAAAAAAATGAAAAAAAAGTTAAACTGAAAAATTTGTTAAAGCTTGGTTTATTGAAAAAAAACGTTAAAAATGCATTTTAGTTTTAAAATGATGCCATTTTTCAGATTATCGATTTTTTTCGGAATGTTTTTCACTTAGGCGATAGCCAAACTTATACTTGTTAAGAATTTCTTTGGTTTTATTGTTTCAGATAACTACAATGACCGGAATCGTGGTCACAGTTTTACGACTTTCTTTTTTAAATACACTATTCAAAAATTTGTGCCTTACAGAATTTTCATTATTTTTTAATAAAAATTTACTGAAATATACTTTAAAACTTGATAAGTATATACGAAAAAAATTGGATTCAATATGTCTTATAGATTTTTTACAAACACATCTCAAAAATTCCCTAAAAATTCGGCCTCTACACCAGACGACCCCCTTAACACATCTTGCGCGGGAAGCGACTACAGGTTAAAGCCGAAAAGTATAAAGCGAAAAATGATTATCAATATTCCATTACGTAGTTAGAAACTACATTATATTGCAGTTAAGAAGTGAAACATTTGTCAATAAAAGTATATCGTGAATACAGAAATATTAACAGAAAAAAACAGAAATTTGTTTATATCTTTTCAGTCATAGTGTAAAAAAGCAAGAACAGAAAAGACCGGAAATACCATCCCAGAATTTCAATTCACCCTGTACATTGTGTTCTTATTCAAGGAAACAAAGTCCGCGGAGAACTTCTTCAAAATTAGATTCCGCTGATTTTCTGTGTGATAGACATCGTGAAGGAGCGAATAATACGAATTACAGCGCATTAAACAGACGAAGTCAGTTACCGTGATGTCTATGAATTATTGTTACAATACAAGACGAGATAATGTAATTTCTCTCTTGAAATTCAGATTGTCCCACGGATATACGTAATTGCAACTGTGATAGAAAAGATCGTAAGCCGATGCAGCTGAGCTCGCAGACAAAAATGGATTCTACCACCTCGCAAAAGGATAATACTTCGTTCAATTCATACGCTTGCGAATTTCATTCTATCAAGCGCTCTAATCCGGACTTATTGCGACCGTATCAGGATTGTCGCCGTTGCCAGAATCATCATTGTTTCCGGCATCAGAATTGCTGTCATCGTCGTCAGTTTAATGACGAACATAACAGGTGGGATATTTACACTAATCTTTATTTTGCTCAACGAGTCGCTTTCAAAATTCTAATCATTTTACTAAAATTTACGATCAATGATCTTTGTTGAGTATAATCAACAGATATTGGTAAAAAAATGGGGAAATTAAGTTATAAATGTAATATCGTACAAAATATTAAAATAAATAAATTTTTATATCCTATTCTATCATTTACGAAACTAACAATCAGAAACCAATTAAAAGCAACAAAATGAAATAAAAGTTCGATACCGTAGAATTCAATCTGAACCAAAATTGATATATCGAAAATCATTTCGTCGAAGATTAGTAAAAATAATTAAGAACCGAAGAATCGAAATACAATGGATTCCTAATAAGTTATTATAATATAATATAAATTGCTATGATATTTTGTTAATAGAAGACTTCTTCTCATTTATAAATTAGATAAATTTTAGTCCAGTATCACACTCTTTCCTTCATCCATTCGGAAGTTGATTACCTATAACACATCTTCATGTTCATCCTCACCGTTCAGTTATTAAAAAAAATTATATTAATGTCCGTATGATGTTTCCTGACCCACAATATATTTTCGATCAAAAAAAGATGATTTCCTAAAACGTTTTTCTTATAATAACAATATCGAGGAAACTATGTATTCACTGTGCACAACTAGTGTCGATTTGGATTAAATTATATCTTGATTGATGGTTCAAAAATGACTCACAAGGAGACATTACGACCGTGGACATGGGGATTTTAATGAGCTTCATATTAGGTGAAAGTACATCGAAAAATATTTGTGTCATGTCCGGGCGTTTTTGTGAATGGGCCCTCAATTTTGAGAAATCGCATTTTGAAAAACGCAATTTTTCTGTAATAAGTGATATACTCTTAAAGAGAACGGGTCTATCGAATAAGTGCGATGGCTCGGCGGATGCGTGCATGGCTTATACTTTTGCACTCCGCCGCGCTTCAGGTTCGAATCCTGCCCGATGAATAATTTTTTTTTTTTTTGTTAGTAGATAACGTTTTAAATAACTGATTTCAAAACGGATTAAAACTAATATATTTATCTGTCTATTCAAATTACTGATTTCACAAGTGTTCGGATGAAATGATTCATAAAAACAGGCAAAACATATAAATTTCCGGCACCAGGAACATTTTATAAACGCTGCTTCCGAACAAGAACATTTGGATCTAGAAATTTCAGACGGAAAACATGCTTGGTTTACGTTCATAAAAACTTTTCTAGTTGAAAGTAATTTTGAAGCAAACCAAGCATATTTCAACATGTCTTCAAAAACAGGTGCACATAATTGATTATGTGCCAATGCATGGATCTTTATAGCATCTTTTCTAGAATTAATTTCTTTTTGACTATTTAGCAAATGTGGATGCATTCATCCATTCGCCGACCAAGTGATGCAGCGCCTGATGTCACACACTTTCTACTTATACCATTGCTAATTATGTCGAGGCTTATTAAAATTATTTTACATTCTTCAAAACCGTCAGTTATTTGTTGTTTATAGCAGGTTGATAATATTGGATTAATATTTTCATCAACATTCACCACACTAGACTGTGAAGAACTTCCTGCTGCACTCATTTTTACAGAAAGATTAAATAATGTTCAATGTAAATAACACTATGATAGTCAAAAGAAATTCTTTGACTGGATAACGCTTCCTTTCACTTCGGTAGTTGCAAGGAAACTAATGATCACGTTAAAATTGTGAAAGAATGCTTTTGAAATATTTACCGAACACTTGAAAAGTTACAAAAAGTTTACGGTAAAGTAATAAAACACAGGTACCGTAACGGTAAATATATTCGTTGTGACGAATAGCGAACCAGGTAATAAAACAGTTGCCCTTTTATTTGCTTGCATCCAAGAAATGTAATTTTGTAGTAAACATTTTTTAAAAGTTATAATATATTATCGATATACAAATTTTCAATTAAATGATATTTAGGAGGATTGAAATATTACAGAAAAGAAAAAAAAAAAAAATTATTCATCAGGCAGGATTCGAACCTGAAGCGCGGCGGAGTGCAAAAGTATAAGCCAAGCACGCATCCGCCGAGCCATCGCACTTATTCGATAGACCGGTTCTCTTTAAGAGTATATCATTTATTACAGAAAAATTGCGTTTTTCAAAATGCGATTTCTCAAAATTGAGGGCCCATTCACAAAAACGCCCGGACATGACACAAATATTTTTCGATGTACTTTCACCTAATATGAAGCTCATTAAAATCCCCATGTCCACGGTCGTAATGTCTCCTTGTCAGGGTCAAATGAAGTTTAAAACTCATAACATTAAGAAAAAAAGTCAACGCAAACTTACTTTTTTCAGCTGCTCCAAAGGAAAGTCGTGTTTAATGTCTGACACTTGTCTCTCTTCGTCAAACTCCATCGTTAATCGTCGAAATTGTTGTAGAAGAATCCATGCAAATTACAATTCAACGTCTGCTCACAATAATCGCTCGAAAGATTCAGAGAAGATATCAACTGTTCTAGAGCAAACTGACGAAGAACATGACGAATCCATTGGCACGATTAATCACAAAGATTCCCTGTGTCTTCTTGTGGAGAAGTACAAAGCCAATAAAAAGTGCAGGCGCAACAAGTTCGTCGATGAAACTGAATTTTCGGACGAACGAGTTGCAGACGAATGTCACGAGTCGGTAGTTTCAGAAGTGATATGTCAGCCGAATATTAATGATGCCATTAATACGGGAGGACGAAAGAAATTCTTGGAGAACGACGGGTCTCGGCCTCGAGAGAATTCTGCATTCGCAAAAAAAGTATGCAAACACAGTTGCGGTCAGACTATCAGAGAAGCCGATTACGATCGATTTAAGAATTTGAGATCACGTTTAATTAAAGTTGGGACCTGCTGTTCCCCGAAAGGCACACCATGGAGGCATACTTTTTAATTTGTACTAATATCATTTAGTTTTTATTCAATCTTTGGAGAAATTTTTATGAATCTTAATATAATTTATATGAAACTATTTTTTATTCACACTTGTGTTTTCGAGGTGAACATTTTCGTGTTAATTTGAAGAATTTTGTCGTGTTGTGATGTATTCGGTACCGTATAAATGTAACGTTGGAGATTTATTCGAGGACGAAATATAATTTTATGCTGGAAAAGCAAAATACAAATGAGTTTGTAAATCCATTTTAATTCTTGTTTTCTTTTGGCTTATCCCTGTTTTTTTCGTTTTCCGTGACAAAGCGAGAATATTTTAATTCTCTCTTTATCATATTTCATCTGTTATTTCTCAACGAAATGTTAATGTGTATTATTAAATGAAATTATAATTCGACGTACGATTTTTTTTTACAAAAACTGTTTATATACTTTTCATTGGTAATACTCTTGAAAGATCTTTAATAATAAAATTGCAAATAAAAATCGTTTAAACAGTATAATTCTGTTATTTTATTTCTTGAATTACTTTAATCCTTTTTCCATCGTTGTACTCTTCATTTTACTCGTCACCGTGCCCTATAGAAATATCTTTGTTAATTGTTTTTTGTTTCACCCGAGGTGCAAACGTTGCTTTATTAAATTCGTACCACTCGACATTCTTATTTTGACGATTCAATTTATATTCGTTTATTTTAACGCCTGATGTCGACGCGAGAGTAATATAGAAATTTAGTTTTTATTATTAACGATTATATATAGAATTGAAAATTTTAATAACGAAGGTAAAGAGTTTAAAAACTTTGAATTCGTACGTATCTCGTTAGAATAATAGAATTCAATAATTTCCAATTAGCAACCCTATGTTTTATATTTGATTTATATTTATTGTTAACACTAGATCTACGAAAGCCATCGAATTGACGTGATAATACTTTTTTATATAAATGTTTTTAAAAATGGAAAAGCAGTACAGCAGATATTTCACGTGTATCGTATATCACACAAATTACTCAACTGATCATCCTGTTCGTCACTTGATAAATACCTCCTTTTTCCAAGTACTTATTTAAAATATTTAAAAATAACAGATTTAATATCGCTAGATCTAGTGCTAAATATCAAAAGTGCAGTTATTCTGCACATTTCTTATAATGAATGAACACCGTAGTTGAAAATTGCCGAATGGTTTAGTTTCTTGCTGAAGGAATTATATTTTTTTGTTATACCGTACCTTCGGTTTCTTCGGCTTTTTCCTCCTCGAATTCTTCTGGATTCTCTGGTTCCGTCTCTCCATCATCATGCAAATCTGGACTTTCTGGTAAACGTTCCGACATAACTTCAGCCTCCGTTTCCGCTTCTGTCGACAGCTCTTCGATGTCTTCCGCTTCAGATTTCGTTTCAAATTCTACAGGAGGATGTTCAGTTTCCGGACTATGTTCTTTTGTTACCACTTCTTCCACATCTACAGAGAAATGTGAAAGAAATTGTGCTAGATCAAAAAATTTATGGGAAACAATTGAAAGAAAATATTTTAATCATCCAGAAATTCAATGTTGATGTGCATTCGAATTATCAAGGGTATCATATCAATTAATACAGACACGTTAACATAAAACCAATGATGAAAAGATTATCAAGTATGGTGGTGATTATGATAGTTATCTAAGTCATTTATTCTCTTTAGTGTAACTTTTAAACTATTATTTTGAACGCCAGGTTCTAATTTGGCTTCTTGGCTCAAATTAGGGGAGAGCAGGGTTCAAAGTGCCGGGGGTAGATTGTGCCGATGAGAATATTTCAACGCGAAAAAGAGATAAAGACATTCTGTTAGTGCAATTCAGGTATATAGGTTTACCTACTACGACTGATTAACGTTAAGAAGAAAACTATTATTTTGTTTTGTTTAACTAGTGCAAAATGTTGAGTTTTATATTCTAACTTGTAAAGTTTTATTTCAAATAAGGTACACAGGGTACACTGTTGACAACGTTGAGATGGCAACCTTATTTAAGCAAATGTTTATTAGAAGAAGAACATGTTGATTATTAGGTTAAATTGAAAGATAATGTTGAGTTTTATGTTGTAACTTATAATTTTTTGTTTCAAATTTCTAAGATACTATGTTGATCTCATTACAAAGTACAAATGTCAAACTTATATAAGGTAATGTTAGTAATAAATTGTTAACTGGTCAATAAATACACGTTACATGCAAATTAAGAGTTTATTTGTTGTTTTAACTCCCATTTAATTGACTGCAACATAATTTAAATATAAGCGGCACATCTTATCACACTATCGGCACTAACCGCCCCTTGATGCGGTAAATTGTGCTCCTCTGCCTTTTTTTATATTATAGCCTATCAATTAATTGATATTGAATATACTTAAAAATAGCGTATGGTTATAAAAACTACATTAAATTTCACATTAGATACTTTACAAGGCATAAATATGACATTCATGGTGTAAATGCAATCTTGCATTTTAGTAAAATCGGCACGTTGAACCCCGCCCTCCGCTACTCCATTTTTAATCATTTCTACAATATGTCAAGTGTCCCATAAGGTTTTTACAGATTGTTCTTAGACAATTCACTTAAAAACGCGCCAAAGACTTTTCGGAATACCCGTATATTCCACCACATCGGAAAGTACCTTGTTAGAATCCAAAATAAGTGTAAAATTCAATTAAACAGAATGTTAACTTGTCAGAAAACTCTCACAATCATCGATAGACACGAAACGAATCTTCATACTTATCGATTCTAAAGTACTTTTATTTTACAAATTCACATTTACCTTCGTCCAGCATTGGTTCATCATCCACCCCCTCCTCCTCCGCCTCTTCTTCATCTTCCATTTCAAAAGCTTCAACGTGGCCTGATCGAAAATTCAATCCATTTAGGTGATAAATCGAATAACGCGGTCTCTATGAAAGTGGAAATCTGAGATCGATGGTTAAACGTTGCACCTTCCTCCGAGACACGTTCGCGTCTTAAGTGTTCTTTAAAGGTGCGTTGAAGCTTTTCACCGGCGATCATCATATCCTCTCGAGTGCCGTATTCTTCTGGGATGTCTTCGCGCGACATCACTCTCTCGAAGAGCTTCTGACGCAAATTCTCGAGGATAGCTTCTACTACCATCGACTTAGTGGATTCTACTCGTTGCACATCGTAGCAGCGTCTTCTCACGCGATACCTTCTGTATGCTTCCTTTATGGAGGAAATAAGAGCGGACTTACTCGCTTTAAGCAGAGAAATTTATCGATACACCATCAACGAATAGTGCATTTATCTCAAGTATCCTGTGATAAACACTGAAATACATCCTTAGAGAATATTGGAAACTTTGAGAATAGCATTGACAATGATCGAAGGATAAATTCCAATTAGTATACTTCAGAGTGTTTTTACATATTATTACTAGAATGATCGGCGTTAAATCCATGACATTTAAATATATTAAATAAGTACTTTGAAAAAAGGGGAATCAAGAGTTGAAAAATATGATCGGTTCGGAAATCTGTGTTTTATAAGATCAGCTTAGAATTTCTAGTCTAGTACTCTCCTATAAACTTAGAGAATTATTGGGAAAAATTGTGAATAAGTCATTTTGACTTGCTTGGTCGTTGTTGATTACTAATTTTCAAATTGTAAACATTTAACAACCTTTGTGATTGGAGTCATTCTTTTAATTTATAGTCAGGTATTAGAAATTAATTTGGACATAGTTTTTATAGTTAAATACCTATCCTTTTTTGGAGTAGTGACAGCTGTCGGTATTGAAGCATATTTTTCTTCTTTGTACAAAAAAGCTAGTAAAGGGTATAGCAGGATAAGGTGGTCAAAAGTGCCCTTGAACCGATTTCAATGGGGGTAGTCTCATTCGATACATAATGCTCGGCGATCATTGTGTACACATTTTTAACCCTATATCTTGACCGGAATTGTAGTTATGGGGAAAATTCAAAAAACGGGTGTTTGCCCCATTTTTCCTATTTATTGAGGTGCAAAAGATTCTAAAAAATTCTGACATATTCTACACGGTACCATACATGTTTGAGATTTTTTTCAGATTTTTCCATTGAGGAACAATTATTTAAAATGTTTTCTGATTGGTTTGCACAAGCGAGAATTCTAGAAAATGAGATTTGCTGTGTTAATTCCGGCGCAACCTTTATCAAAAGGACCGAAATGAAATTAATTTGTACGACCGCTTGAGACACGAGGAAACTTACTTGAATAATCGAAGCGGCTTCGTTGGCTTTCTCTATCGTTAATCCGGAGTCTTCGTACATCATTTCCATCCAAGCGACAGCTTGAATGGCTTCCACTGGCTTCATGACATGTCCCTCTTCTTCTTCATGTTCTTCCTCCACGTCCGCTGTGAAAATTACGCTTATCGGTTTTTCCATCATTTTGCGACTAAATAGCGCGATGTCTCTCAATTGCAGACTTACGAATATCCATCACTTGGTGTCTTCTGGTGTAGTAACCGCGATAGGCATACTAGAAATGAATGATTAACGAATTAATAATAAGAAATCTATTTTGTTTTTGCAAAAACAGATTGTTGTCATTCGGATTTTTTTTAGTACAGTGTGGAGTAAAAGAAGCCAATGAGTTAAAAATAATAGGAATAGCTTTATATTTAAATTCTCAATTGATTTTAGTAAATGAACGTTAATTCTAGTTCTTGGGTATGAAAAAACAAATAGTAATTTAGTAAAGAATAATAGGTAAGAAAGGGAGAATGAAAATTCGTTGAACTTTATATAATTGTGTTGTATCCTTTGTCACTCTCTAAAAATGTAACTACGTTATCCGGAACAAAATGAATTTTTGAAAGTTTGAATCCTACCTTTATATGCCTTGCAGCCTTGGAAATTTCCGCCTGCGAAGCTCCAGCTTTTTTCAGGATTTTCAAGGTGTTCATCACTGCTTTTTGCCACTGAACCTTTCCTTGAGCTTCGCTTAGTGCCATTCTTTCGTAGTGGCCACGAAATGCTGCCTGGTTTATGTGTGAAAAAAAATTACGAAACATTGGGGATCAAATCATCCGTAGTTTTGAGATCTATGATTTTGTTATGGTAACTTGTATCACGGTGGCAGCCCGCTCTGCATCTTCACGTGTCGCGCCTGTTGCTTCTAAAATGTCCCGTACCGATATTTTCGATCTTTCGTCGCAGGTATGGTCTATATTTTTCGAAAGTTTCATGTTAACACGTTCTGCGCCATGTGTATCAATTCTGGTACACGTTAAACTTGACATGCAGGCCACGTGTACCATAAATGGTACACGCAGACATATTTATTTAATGCACTGCAAATATATGTTATATCATAAATTTAATTATGTAAACTATATTTCCACTAAAGGAGTGAGGTATTGTATGAAATGCAATCTAGAACAAAACACATATATTTGTTTATATATGCAATTATTATTAATTACATATAATGATTGACTTTTTTAAAGCAAGGGATGCATAAAAATGTTGTTTTCCAAAGTTTGTTACAATTTTAGGAGATAAATTGTTCTTTTCATCCTCACAGCAACATAAATAATTAACTGATCATTTTCTAAATTCTATTATTAACACAGATCTATGTTGCTGAGTATTACACAATATCCAAGCGAGTATAACTGATGTTTTTGGGAGAAGCTCAACTGCTACTTATTTATACCATTTAAAAATTTTACGTAAAGCATTATTACATACTGCCATTTTGCTAACCGAAAATTTAAAAATTGGCTGACGTTTACTGTCGAATTGATCGCAGCGCCACATGTACCATAAATGGTACACAATGTGATAACCACTCGAAATAATCTAATTACTTATGGATTGATGATATAATGACATATTATTTAATTTAATTTTAATTTAATTTGACTTTATTATGTGATAATTAGACTCCGGATGTTTATGCAAATTGCAAATTCAACAAATGCAGTTAAGACAAGAGAACCTATTTAGGGACTTGTTGCACTCGATAAATGTTACAACGAATACCATACTTTGGATATTTCGGATATATTTTTATATTATGTTCGTTTTGTGTATTTTAGCCGTATTCATTTTGTCATAAATGCATAAACATCCGGAGTCTAGTGATAATATATCAATTTTTACTCAAAACAACAAATGTCCTGGAGATCATGTCAAGTAAAAACGGCTTGGCACGGAACGTTTTAATAATATTTAGTTTAATGGATGTACCATGAATTTCTGCACGATACGATATAAAAAAGCCAAGTTCTAAAAAGTTAAAAATTTTATAGTTTTTGTTTTATTGCAAGAGATTTTGATTTATTTTATTAAAAACTCGTGCCTGTCGACGTACTAGAAAACATTATTCGTTAAAAATATATATCTCCCCTGAACGTATGAATATATTTTAATGATTTGAAAATAATTCTAATAATTGCTGGATTATATAAAACGTGAAGATAGAGTTATAAAGCTTTATGTTTGATACTTCTTTGATCGTCAGTATTAGTAAATATGTAGTTAATGGTACAAACAAAGATTATTTCACTGTTCTAAGTTATTCAGATAATTATCGTACATCCAACGAAAGTTATGGAAACGAAGTACACACTCGATTGTCACTCCTTTAACGATATCGCCACATTTCTACGTTCTAAATTTCGGTTTCATTAATCAATTTGGGATTGTTTATATTTAAACGATAAACTTTAAAAAATTGAATTATTCCCCTCTATTTAAAACAAGCAGTACGTTTTTCCTCGGATGTACATATTTTTTTCCCCAAGTTATTCAAGATTTTATAAAAGCTTCTTAATTCTTTCCATACAAGGAAAAACAAAGTCAAGAGTCGTACAATAAATTTTCTCCTTCTTATTCGACGTTCTCTTAAGAAAAAAGTCGTTTTTACAATGGAAAACTAGAGCTAAGATTAACAAAGGATTCTGACATGCACTTTTTTGCAGTTCAGTCGATGCATCGTACCTTCGCATATTTGCACGGGTTGCATGTCAACTGCGTCTAGGTATTCCCGGAATGCTTTCTGCACAAGAAACAGCAGGACACACATCATTTAAATAAACCAATAAGAATCCGGCACGCGATAATAAATTTTACTTGAATCCGTGGTGCAGCTATAGCGATCTGCTCTAAAGTGAAACCAGCTCGGTAAAGTATGCTTAGAATTGCCTGGCTTCCAAGTAAAATGTTATTTACGACTTTTACTGCAACTGGAACAACGATACGCAGTTTCAACATAATCCTGAGTGGAAGAACTTAACGGAATATGATGGAGATGTGAAGTTAACGAGACGCAAATAATTAGGTGAGAATGTACCTTTCGTATTTTCCCGAGTAATTAGGAGTGTATCTACGTATTCCGCGATGAAGTTGTGTATGTGCCGTGGTTGCGAGCGAAGAACCTTTGTAGAATTGTGGAAATTAATTTGGGTATAAGTTATAAGGTTTTATGCAATTTTTGATGCATTTCTTACGAAATTATTGCCTATTTTCTGTCATAATGTAATTACTTGAGAGCTGATTATTTTCAGCCGAAGGTTGAGATGTTTTAATCATTTTTCACATTTAAACGAAGTATTTTGGGATATCTGTAAATTAATTGCTAATATCGTCAAGGAAAGATAAATATTTGAAATTTGATAATGTTTTCAAATTTTTTTGATATTGCTTGAGACGCATTGGAAAAGTTAATAATAAAATGTAGATTACCCAAATTGAAATAAATAAGACCAATAAAAATTGTTTCTACGTTTATAAAAAACTAATTGAACCTACTTTCTTCCATTCGCGTAAACAAGTCATTAAGCAATTTTATAAGAAAATAATCAGCAATATTTCATCAAAATATCAATTACCGACAAAAAAAAACAACTAGCAAAACAGGCTGCTGTATGATCAAATATTCTAAGAAACCATTAAAAGATTATCAACCATAATTGATAAATAGTTCTTCGCGATAAGAAGAATTTTATTCAAGACACGAAATTGCATAATTTTGTACGTCATAGGGCATCTGTATGGTTATCTAGGACTCTTAATGCTTATCAAAATACTACGCATTTACCTCGCGTGAAATGTCCATACAGAGTTCACGCAATCCTTCTGGAACTTTGTATATATGTTTTGCACCGTGCTTCTGAAGCATTACATCCATCTTTTCCGATTTTTTCCTACAAATCTTATCTTTTTCTTCCAACACTTTTCTCTTTACCGAATATATAATTCGCATTTGTTTCAGAAATTCTTATCGGCGCAACGTTCACTTCCTGCTCGCGATATTCTGTCAGTCACGTAGTTCGTGATCAATTTTTTAAATGATCGCAAAAATATGCATTATTTGGAATAATAAAAGCAATATTACGTGCTGCGATTTTCTCACATGAAGTAAACATCTCAGGACATTTCCGGATATGCGTAATCACGATGAATGACTGTTTCAGAATGCTGCCGTTCATTACTCGATCACAATTACATAATTTACTTACAATTAGAGGCATTCCAGGTATTATGTCGCGTTTAATCATCGTCTATCTCCATTTTCTTACGTAATAATTTCATGGGGAAGTCTTCGGTAGTTTCTTATAAATTACTCTAAAATATTTGAATCAATAATTCAGATAATTTGACTTCCTACTACAACTTTGTTAACATAATTCTGTTTTCATCGCGAAATCATTTGCTATTTCTCACAATAAGATTCTATCATTATGATTCCGTATATTAAACCAATTACGCCTCGAAAAACCATCGGTTTTTCCTCCAACAAAAACATCACATCAACCGACGTTATTTCGCAAGAATTTCAACTCTTCTGCGAGCTCTACTAAAATTTAATTGCCGGCCTCAAAGAGGTCGAGTTTGAGGAGGAAACTCCAATTTTTAACGAAACATCTCTACAACTCTTCTTGACCATCTCCATCTCCTTTCCAATACCATCATATTAAATAAAAGTATCTCTAAATCCAAATATACATAATATTCTAAATAAATCCCCATCGTTGAGAATTATCCAGCAAAAATTCACAAACAGCTCCTAATATCAGTGTTTTCATTTACTAATTATCCACCCTAGTGATTTCCTCCTCCATCTTCACGTATTCAACCTTGAGTGGACCTCAATTCATGGAATTATTCGGCTGTCGATTTAAATTTTTTTCACGTAACCATCGACTCATCCATGTAGATCGGTAGTGAGATCCAACCGGTTTCCTGTTATCTCTCAGTAGCCGTGTTCGTGCTGTCACGATCATCGCCGTCGTGGTTGATAGCCTCAGGTTATTGCGGGGCATTCCAGATTTTCTCAACACGATGGAAGAAGAGGAGGAGGAAGACGAGAAGACCGCTTCATGATCATGAAACCGAGACGTAGTTTTGGTCAGTCATTTGTCGTCTATCAGAAGCAATAGCTATGCTGTCGCGATTCTAACGCAGTTATGAATGCACGTGTTGCACTTTCGGTGGCCGTTCTGTCGCTGTTGGCTTCATTGCCATCGCGTGAGTAGACTACATAATATTTGATTTGCACGTTTGTTATCGAGGTGGTTGCTGGTGAACTTACATCCTACCCTTCGTTCGTCAACAGTTTTGTCGTTTCTCTCTCTCTCTCTAGTGTGTTCGCGAAAGGACTTTCGTTGGAAGAAGTGTGAAGTGAAAGGGTGCGACTTTCGCGAAGGGATTTAAGTTTCTGGCGAACGATGAAGTTTTCGATTCTGAGATCCGCTTACGTCGCGACGGCTTAGAGTTCTACTTTAAAGTTTCACTTGGTGAACCAACGGCTGGGTGCATTTTTCGGTTGTTAGCATGATTAAACGATGGTTAAATTTGAGAAACAGTGGGGATTTCTTGATGTTTGGATATGTTGGGGAGAAATGGGATGAATTTATTTACGTTGATGGGAATTAATATGGTTCTGGTAGCTGTGGAGAGTGAGTTTGAGTTTTAGATGGGTGGATAATTGAATGAAGTGATGTTTGGAGTAACGTAGCCTTTAGGGAATTAGAATACATGGAGAAGTTCTCTTTTAAGCTCTTACCTTGCAATAACGAGTGAGATTTGTTACGTAGAATTTTCGAGAAATTATTAAGCTAATAAATTTTACTTGGATATGAAGTCATCAGACCGTTATCATGTTGTAAAACACAAAAATAGAATGTTTCTAATTGTAAGTAAATTAATGTAAATTAAATGTGACATTATTAAAAAAGAAATTTTAAGGCAAACGGTTAATGGTTTTGTACATGGGCTGTTTAAAAATATATTAAAAAGGTTTGAAACGAGGATGTGAAGTTTGAAGTGATGTATTAATTGTTTAGTTTGTAAAGTCTGGGTTACAAATATTTAAGCAATTTTGACTAACAATGAGACTACACGAAGAAATTGATGTTTCAGTCGATGTTTTTATACACGTTCGTCAATAAAATTGTTTTTGTTACACAAACGCACATTTATATTTAATAAATTCACCGCGGTGTATCTACGTTAAATTTTTCACGCAAACATGAAGATTAAATTAAATTGAATATACCATCTCGTTTATTCATTCTATGAAATTCTCATGGTCTGTATGTTTCTGTACGTTTTAATAAATAAAACGATGTTACATACTATTAAAAGTAGCAATAAATGTTACCAATAATATGCATACCGTCCGTACCATTATTAGAAGGCACGTGAAGTAGAATTCTATACAATTCACCTCGTAAACATGTTTTGGAGTGCACTTATCCCAAAAAGGTTCATGATGTAAGATAAATGAATAGAGGTTTAAATAACAATGATTTGAACTGCAGCTTTCACTGTACTACATGTATAATATGATCACAATAACCCAATTAAATATAATTTTTACAAATTATACATTAATAACTTCAAAATTTTGTTGCTTTGTCGAAAACTCGGAAATTAAATTCTCTTATATCATTTTTCCTCTGTTCTTCATGTTCAATTTTTATGGTAACTTTGCCAAAAACCTACAATTCTAGCCAAGTCCCAGAACACCGAAACTATGAGATATAATAAATAAAATGACAATTTAGAATATTTCTTCCAAAGAACACAGATATTGAAATTCAATTCTACAGATTGGGAGTCCGAGACTTTAGCTCCACACTCTCCAAAGACCTTTTTATATCGTTTCAAATTACTTATTATGCCCTCCCAAAGATTATAATACAAACATTAAAACCATAGAATCAAATCCAGTCTGCAGTTATTATTCTATTTCCATCGCAATATTTTTATTTGCTTAGCGACTAGTCAGGCGAACGTTCGTGTAATAAGGAGAGCGGATCCTCCTTGGGCCCGTCCTTCGTCGAATAACTTCTATGGTCCTCCTGGTCAGAACAAAGGACCTCCAGGTGGAGGAGGGCCTCCTGGACTGAGGGGCGGTGGGCCTCCTGGATTGAACGGCGGAGGGCCTCCTGGACTGAACGGCGGAGGGCCGCCTGGACATAATGGCGGAGGGCCGCCTGGACATAACGGCGAAGGGCCGCCTGGACATAACGGCGAAGGGCCGCCTGGACATAACGGCGGAGGTCCACCAGGATTATCCAAGCCAGGAAAAGGACACGGAAAACCTCAGAAGGGTAACGGTCATGGACCACAAGAGAGACCGGACGACAATGAAAGACCGGATGAAAATGTCCAATCAACCACCGATTCGTATCGTCAGCCTTGGAAAGATAAAGAACCAAAGAGATGCGGGTGAGCTACTTTTCCTGAAATATCGTTAATAGTTGTATGAAGTGTTAAAAGTGAAATCAACCCTCTATACACGCTTGCGATATACACTGCCGCTCAAAAGTATGTGGACACTTCCTTAACTTTCATAACTACCAGAAAAAAGTTTCGATATCTTTGGCAACATTGATTATCTTGTAGGCATTTCTGTTTGTACAGTATTAGAGAACATATTTTAATAATAATTTATTAAATATCTCACCGATAATGATAACAGATAATTATATCTTTTTTTCGTCTACATATCCACCGCGTGATTTTATGACCGCGTTTACTAATCGTGGCATACTGGCTATTAATCGCTAAAAAATTAACGAAATTTGGACCGCAAAGGGTTAACACGTTTATGGCGGCGTAGCAATTTGTGTTTTTCTCCTATGGACAGCTACTCTAACAATAAGTCCGCCATCTGAAAGACACTGAAGCGTGAGCCATTGGTGGTACACGTAATCTGATGAGACACCCAGACATGGACCACCAGTGGTACGCGCCGGCCCGAAAGTGTTAAACGTAGTGCAAGATATATCTGTGTGTTCACTTTTTAGAATTGCTTTTCAATTATAATTCGGTTCATGAATGTCATAATGTTTCTTTAAATTTAAATATTTACGCATTAAGTCCAATCCATTATTTAAAATTCCATTTTTTATATTTACAAGTGTACTGTCGTGCAACTAATCTTCAGAAGCGCCAAAAAATACGTAGTATACATTTTAATGCTTTTCTTTATCTGTATTAAACATGAGTCTTGCACATAATACTTATCTCTTAAAAAACTCAAGTTCATCGATTACACAATTAAAAGCACTTTAACGAAACTTGAAACTAAACGTCTAAAATTCCAAGGATACAAGATGCCACAATATAATTATATTAATCGAACTTACAATATCTACATAAAACCACAAATCCAAAGGTAGTCTGATCTCGATCGAGTAACGGTATTTAATATCCAGGCATCGAAATGTGCGCGGCATTCAATAAATTCCAAATACCTCAATGAGTATGCATCGATCGAAAGTGTCAGAAGCATCCAGTAAAAATTGTCGATACCTACTCGACTCGACGAGCTCGAAACGTCTCGAAAGTACCATTGCAGAATTGCTCTGCATCTGCAAATTTAATCGCACGACACGTAATTCACGAACCGAATATCAATTTCACTTTATATAACTCTTCCAAGACATTCTGTAATAATCTTCATCGACACAGGCCAAACGAGTTTCAGTGTGGCAGCAAAGAATGCTTACCATCGAGTGTCAGATGCGACAACAGAATTGACTGTCAGGATTCCAGCGACGAATTTAATTGCATCGTGTAAGTGTACCGATTAATATAACGTCACACACTAATTACGTTGCTGTTTATATCTTCCGTGAAATACAACGAGAACTAGTATCAAAAGCAGCTTGTAACCGTAGCAAGAGATTCTCTTATTTCTATGTGTTTAAAAGCGACATCGTTAATTATTTGACTGTTGACATAGGAATAGGAACGGAGAAGGGAGCTGCGTACTACCAGAACAGCCGAAAGGTGGAAGTTACGAATTAGGAGGCTGCGGTAAGCCCTGCATCAAACAACCTGGCGACAGTGTCCCCAAGCATAGCATCCTGACTTACACCTGTCGAGACAATTATGTTTTAACTGGAAACAGCGTCACTGTCTGTGTTGACGGCGAGTGGCTTAATCCACCTTCGTGTGCGAGTAAGTAGCACGAGTGTCTTTTCACCATATCGCGACATACTTGACTTACTTGACGCGCGGGTATAATGCGACAACCTCAAGAAGTCTCCTCGGAGGTAGGCCTGTTTGGCAGGATCTGATTCGCCAGGCGTTAAGATATTTTAATAAAAATATTTCAATGTTACGACTTTGTCAAGTGCCTCCTTGAGGAGCCTGAACAAGTTGGATTAAATAAAAAAAACGGTGCAAATAGGCGGTCTTTAGCGAGAAGCTCCGCCGCTCAGGAGACTTCTTGATGTTGTCGAAGAATACTTTATTGGTTGACGCTTGTAGTCGAATTGTAAGTTTCGCTGTAAGTTTCGAATTACTCGGTGGTATGTAGTACTTGGTTGATACATTCGATTTTGACATGCACTTACTCATATGTCAGGATGATATTAATTAGTTACACTAAAATGGAAGCTGAGATTGAAACTAGAATTTGAAATTAGAGATGTTTCATTAGAAGGCTTAATGTAGGGTGACCTAAAAGTGTCTACACAGTCTGAATTGTAAAGTAAGTGCTAGTGAAGGTACTGCTTATTTCAGATATTTGAAATAATTTACCTTTTCGAAGTTTATTCTGGCAATAGATATTATTTTAAGTTGGTTTGTGAAATCGAAATTATTAATTTGAAAATTGGTCACTAATCAATTCGAAAATTGATTATTAAGCAATTTAAAAGTTCATCTCTAATTAATCAGAAAATAGATCATTCCATTTTGATTTTTTTAACGTTATTGATTCAGGTATTTTCGAGTACTCT
The DNA here is from genome assembly GCA_910591515.1 of Cerceris rybyensis. NCBI lineage: Eukaryota > Metazoa > Arthropoda > Insecta > Hymenoptera > Crabronidae > Cerceris > Cerceris rybyensis. Next base: position 40,398,959 of record OU342789.1, read on the forward strand.
GTTGATTTTTGTGAAATTGAAAAATTCAAGTTTCAAATTTGACAACTTTGAATTTGAAAAATAATGTGTTGTTCGCCGGGAAAAGGAAAGTTTAGAGATAAAGCTTCATTTAATGCCTTGAGGACGACGCAATTAAAAACAGATTGTTCATTGTGCTGAAAATATTTTTTTACCTGGAGAATGGAAAATTTGTTGACGTTGTTAAGATTGTTAAAGTGCAGTTACATACGGCTATCTCAAATAGTGATCAATTTTGTTTGTACGGAGGATTTATGTCCTCCATTATATTCTCTTTAATGGAGGATTTATATCCTCGACGTTCGCCAGATGCATATGCGAATTCATCCGCCACTTTGATGGTATTCGTAGGTTGCATATATGTCGTCCTCGAAGTTTTAAGTGTCGAAATTTCAAATTTACTTCGGTACAGAAAATAGTGCATACAATTCATATTCTGAATGGTATCAGTTTTTTTCGTGGAGTTCTTCGTGCATGAATCAGTTTGAAAGTTACAAAAACCCGGGTAATTAGTAGATGAATATCATTCGTGAGTCATCGCTACTGTATACAGGTAATTTCAAAAATAGGTAACAAAGTTTGTGCTTCATGTTTTACTTGCAGCAAGAAGAAACAGATTAACGTAAAAGTGTGTCCGACAGATCTTTTTTTGAGCTGCATTTACATTTCAATTCGGATAAACATACTAGAACTGCTTCTATTAGAGAAGTAACTCAAAATTACACTACCAAAATTTAGTTTGCTCTATAAAATTATTTTTTCCCGGATTTATCTAACGCAACGTATATCTTGTTGCAAAAGATAATTATTTTCAGCAATTTGACAACTAAAGATACTTTACAATCTCTATTGAAAAAATTCACTAATGTAATTTACTATTTTTTTTTGAGCTGCTTTTACATCTCATTTGGGATAAAAATACTAGACTGTTTCTATTACAGAAATAACTCAAAATTACCCTACCAAAATTTAGTTTGCTCTATGAAATTATATTTTCCTGGATTTATCTAACGTAACGTATATCTTGTTGCAAAAGAAAATGATTTTCAGCAATTTTACAACTAAAGATACTTTACAATCTCTATTGAAAAAATTCACTAATGTAATTTACTATTTTTTTTTGAGCTGCTTTTACATCTCATTTGCGATAAAAATACTAGAACTGTTTCTATTACAGAAATAACTCAAAATTACCCTACCAAAATTTAGTTTGCTCTATGAAATTATTTTTTCCCGGATTTATCTAACGCAACGTATATCTTGTTGCAAAAGAAAATGATTTTCAGCAATTTTACAACTAAAGATTCTTTACAATCTCTATTGAAAAAATCCACTAATGTAATGTACTATTTCTTGTCGAAAAGGAAAGATATTTGGATCTACATATGTCTATCCAACTTTTTTTCATTATCAAAACGACTACAATATCATCGCAAACTTTAGTCACCTATTCCCGCAACAACTTGTATACAAAGCTCTTAACATTTTCTGTCATAACATAAAAAGTGTATTGAAATTTTCTACTAAAATTTCATTACACTTTGCCAACATCGGATCACTTTATTCCTATCAGTCTTACAGTGGCAACATCCGATAATAAATTGCTTCTTCGATTATGAATTAAAATGACCCAAAAATGTCGCGACCCGCTGAACATTTCATTACGGCAGAAACGTGTTCGCCGTTGAAGAGCTCCACGGTAGACGTTTCGTGCAACCATCAAGGAAATGTGGTGTCATGCACCGAACGAATCGTGCCGGGAACTCGTGCTACTCTGTCCTGCAAATCGTCGTACAAGTTGCCCGTAACGAACGATCCGGGATATCGTGAGATCCAGTGCCTCGAAGATGGATTATGGAATCGTCAAATGTTTCGTTGTCTTGCAGGTGAAGATGATTTACTTATATACATTATCTTGCGAATTCCAAGACAACCATTGAACCGACAGATGTATGGAGGAAGGACTCTGAATACTCGATGATCACCTTAGTAGTGCTTTCAAAGATAGATTTTAATAAAATTTCTACCTAGAATCAGTTAAATGCTTTCTATTTTACTGTGTCTCATCGCCCTTTGTCCAATGTAATTTGTTCTACTTCGTTAGAATGTGGAACAGCCATTGCACAAGGTAACGCACTGATTGTGAACGGAATCAACGCCAAAGTTGGGATTTTTCCATGGCACGTTGGCATTTATCGTAAAAATTCCGAAACGGAGTACGAGCAAATCTGTGCCGGCACGCTCATCAGCAATAATCTCGTTGTATCAGGTAATCCTATTCAAGGATGTTTATTGGATTTCGTTCTAAGGACATTGGTTTTTGTGCCTCTTGATGCTTTCTACTGGTAACGTATCGATGGTGGCCTTGCGGTTTACTACGAATTAAATGCTGCATACTAATTGATATCGACAAGGTTATTTTTAAATTTGGATGAAATTTTGTATTACTAAGGTATTGGTACTGTGAGATGTTGAAAGGAGGGGAGTCAAAGGAATGCGGTTTTGATTAATTCAAATAGAAGGGGCTGGCCTTTTCTTATAGATATATTTACAGTTCTAACGCTTTATTTGCCTGAAAAAGATAGAGAGATATTTTTTGCATTTTCTATATTTGCAGAAGCATGTAGTAATTCTCACTTTAAAATCACTCTAAGTAATTTCTATTCAACCTAACATTGAATTTAATAATTATTCTCTTGACAAATTAATATGCAATTGCACTTAGTATTATGTGATTATAACGGTTTCCAAAATCGCGAATATTTAATTTATTACAAAATCGTTTGCATGGAAAACGTAAACTATTAACGAAGATTCTAATCATCGATGTGGAGTTTAATTATCAGTGAATGGTACGGTATTCAGCGGTTGCATCTCCCTTATATTGAACCGTAATTAAAGTGTTAATGATGGAGTTATCGAAAGTGTTCGATCAATCAATGGTTTTCAATTGTTCACGGCTTTACCTCTATTCGTAGCATAATTTCTATTCGCAATATAAGTCCATATTCTATATTCACTAATGTAAGAAGTAACAATTAGTGTGAATAAGTAACTGCCATGATTTCGAATTGCTGTTATTGATCGTTTGTAATTCGAATCAACCGATGCGCGATAAAAACGAAAATCAATCGATTAAACGTTAAGTATTTCTAATAGATATTCGATATTTCGTTTTGCCGTAAATTTTTCTTTTGGGTATGTTTCAATGAATCGTCCAGGAATTGCGATTCGTGCCTTAATTGAAGTGTCTTATAAAATTAGTGATACTTAAATTTGATCCTCTAGCAATAATTATGATATTATCCGGTCTAGACTTCACTTTTATCATTTGATTTGAACATTGACTACTTCCTTAACCCTTGCCCTACGATTTTTTTCTGACTGAATGTACAATAACTCAGAATTAATTGCTGAGATAAAAAATTATCATTGATTTCTGATGTAATATATAACTTAATGCTATCCTACTAGTGTAGAACTAATTTAATCGTCTCGTGATCGACTAATATTTCCAATTTAATAATTTTTGAAAAACTTCAAAATTTCCTATTTCTTTGACCGCATCACGAGAGTTTCACGTCATTGTAGGGGTTAAGAATTATTAGCTCATTTTTAAAATTGCAAACATTGAATATCTGTGATAACTCGTTGGAAAACAGAGCATTTTATTCTTTATTTACCGATAAGATTTCACCATTCTCTTTCTTTTTCATTCGGTACACAGAAGATCAAGCGAAATAAGGCTAAAGATTTAGAAGAAATTGATGGAAACTGTTGCGCACCTGTCTCTACTTCAAATAACACATTTTATGCCTCTATCTTCTTTTTCGCTTTTCGAATTACTGCTGTTAACTCGACCTTTGTTCTTTAACTTTCTCAACTAATAGAAAATAAGCGGAAAATGAGACTTATTAATATCAAAATCGAAATAGTTTTGATGAAATTATTTCATGAGATTCAAATATGGAATACTTCTGTCTTGTTTTCTACGTGAACGTCTTTAAGAAGACGAAACTGTAATCTGTCAATAGCCGCACATTGCTTTTTCGACGAGGTCTACGGCAAAGCCGAGGATAAATCGAAGTATTTCATCGCGGCTGGCAAGCATTTTCGCGATTGGAACAATCATGAGAATTACGCGCAGAAATCTCCGATAGCAGAACTTTTGCTGCCACAGAGATATCTAGGCATAAGAGGAAATTTTGCTCAAGACATAGCTCTAGCCAAACTAGAAACACCGTTCCAGCTGACGTCTTTGGTGCAGCCAATTTGCATGGATTGGGATAATGAATTTGAGAGACAACAACTTCAAGTTGGACAAATGGGCAAGGTAAAGTGTAATTTTTGACCTATGTATGTAGGAGTGTGTATGTGTGACTGAGATACGTTGAGCGAGTGTCGATTAGTTTGGGACCGAGAGATGTGCGTAAGAGACAAAGAGTGTATGAAGTGTGACAGAGAGAGAGTGTTCAAGAGGGTTTTGGAAGAGTGGAGAGTTAGTCGGAAGATAGAGTCGGAAAGTAGAAGTCAGAAAAGAGAGTTGATAAAGAGTGTGCGTTGCTGTGTTGTTCTGTATTGTATTTAATCTTTCATTTTATTATTGTAATTATATTTTTAACGTAGAATAGGATAGGTGTACCGTTCATTTTATACCTCTGCACCACCCATTCCTACATGTATGATGTTTTAACCCTCTAACCGCGGGCGACGTGAAAATCGCGTTGTGCTAGCTTTGTAAAATTTTGCGGGCCACGCTATTAACACATTACATGCGGGTGTTTTGTAACGCTTCATTAAGACTCAAGAGGAAAACTTATTGAAAAATTTGTACGAATTTGATTTTTACAAAAAATTAGTATAAGCTGGAAACTGCTTTCTCTGTAAATTCTAAAATGTACTTAACTTTTCAAGTCTAAGTAATTACTGCCACGGACCGCCTTTTTTAAACTGTCCATGCACAGTCCAAAAAACGTATTTTTACGTGGCCCGCATAAAATGTGTTAAATACCACGTCGCATCTATTTAGGCGTTTGTATGTCGGGAAACGCCTATTCCCCGTCTAATACGTTTCTCATCGGGCATAAAATATGCTGGAGAAACCTAAACCAATCACATAATCGACTGCCTAATGGTTAGCCGTTACTAACGCCCATTTCATGTACAGGGTGTAAAAACATTAATGGTCATGGCTTTAAGGGGTTGTTCTACACCTCCGGATCGTTGGAGATTTGCGAAAAAACCGGCCGCAAAATTCGGGAAAGGGTAGCAAATTTTTTTTATTGGCCCATCGTATTCGTTTTGTTACGTAGGCAAAATGTCTGAGACGAACCATGGGTCAGAAACGAACCGTTCTCTCACAAATTAACTTTCAATTCGGCCTTCCGATTAAAATTTCGAATGAGAACACGATGGGCCAATAAAAAAAATTTGCTACTCTTTTCCGAATTTTTGCGGCTGGTTTTTTTCGCAAATCTCCATCGATCCAGAGGTGTAGAACAACCCCTTAAAGCCATGACCATTAATTTTTTTACACCCTGTACAAGTCGCTACATGTCTAAAATATATTTACGTGTGTAGAAGATTGTACTGTATTGTTTATAATTATTTTTCAGTATTAGTGTGGGATTGCGAATGTATGATGAGCGATAGTCGAGCGTGTTTGTTTGTGTGTTCGGCGTGAATGTGAATGTGTCGATTCCTTATGTCTATGTGTCGAATTTTTTACTTTTTTCTTAATTTTTTGTTTTTCTTTTCCATGTCTGCTCTATACAATTCACATTTCGAATACAAATAATGCATAAAATTTGCCCACATTTTTTTAAGAAAAAAAAAAGAAAAAGTGCCCGCGGTTAGAGGGTTAATTTGAGTTGAATCGTCACAAAAAAGGACTGTGTTAAAGAAGCATAAGAAAAATAATACTTTTAGACATTCAAACCTTACAATCTAATCTTTCATTATAGCTTCTTGAGGTGGAAAGATTTGTTCGTTTTTATCATTAACAAATAAAGACTTATTTGGCTTGTTTAACAAAAATGAGAAAATTAGAATACTTCATCTTCTGTATAATGTTTTTTAAATTATTAGTAACAATATTTTATATCTTTAGAACAGTGATCGAACGTTTTCTTATAAAATGATTACAGAGGAGAACATCAATCTAAGTTGATAATGTCATCAGTCACTGAAAAATGAAGCTTCTTCGACAAATAAAGGAGTTCGGATACATTACAAACTTTAGTTTGCTCTTTTGAAAGAAATTCTAGTGATTCTTCCTCCATGACTTCAAATTGTTAAATTTGACGAATAAAGCTATGGTGATTTACTATTTCGGTAAGAACCATTGTTATAATAATGATTTCTGCTGCAATTTCAGGTGGTCGGCTGGGGAAAAACGATTACAGGCAAACCAAGTGAAACATTGCAAGAATTAAATATGCCATTCATACCTTATGATCAGTGTGTGTCCGCGGTGCCGGATGACTTCCGGGGTTACATTACATCCGATAAATTTTGCGCCGGTTGGCTGAACGGTAAGTCGATGCAAAAACACGGAAATTTTTGTAAAATATTTGCGCGAAATAATTTTATTATTCCTTGAAATATTTATGCAGTAAATGAGAATGAATGAACGACGGTAATGTTACTACTAATTAACTTTTCCCATAACATTTCATGATTATCTTGATAGATAACGGCGAGCACATTTTGTTACTTTATTATATATAATTATTTCATTATTATTTTGACAAAACATGTTACAGAATCGCATGCAAAAGTAGAATTTACATTTGCAGCTTCGTCGTCGACTTTTCGACGATGTAGTATTCATATTTTGTTTTGAAATGTAATAATATGAATTTGCGTTTCAACTTGCCCAGTTTATTGCGAAAGAGATTGTAAATTTCCATTCATTTCCGCATTTATAATTCTATCTGCTCGTTTATAATCATTTGCGGTCTTGTCAGCAATAACCGATATAATTCTCTATCAAAACTAATTTTTTATAAAAACAATCGCTATTTTCAGACCTGTTAATTTTGTTAAATGTGATTTTTCCATTTCAGCAAAATTTAAAGTAATCACAATTAAAATGAAAATTCTGATTTTAATTCCATCTACAATTAATTGCACATACTGTTTTCTCATCGCACAAACAATTTACCCAGCAATTTCCCAAAGAGCCAATCAGCAATTTGGCAACGAAATATCAATTCTCGTAAAAGAACTTTCTCAGTAGCAGCAAAACATTCAATCAATTTATTCGCTTCGCAGAACGTAATCTTTGCAAACAGTTTTTTTCTTTTCATTGTGCAAAACATCTTCGCTTACGTATTCTTGGAAGCTATGAAATTAGCATTACAACTATGTCCTCCGAGAAGTAGCCTCCATAAACTTAATTATAGGTTTTCCCCTCCTTTTATACCTTCCCCCATTCACTGCACCCTCTTTCTCCCTCGCACTTCCTTCTTCATTCACTCTCTTTCTTCCTTTCCTCCTTTTCATTGTCTCCCTCTCTTTTCCTCTCTTCCTCCTTGATTCAGTCTTTCTGTCTGCCCGTCTTCCTTAATGTATCTCCGAGCCGAAATATTGAACCTATTTTCATGGTATTTACACCTATCTGAAACTAATATGATACTTTTCAATACTAAAACTCTTAATTTAACCCTGTGCGGACGACGGGCGAATATATCCGCCCTGAGAAAAAAATTGGTATAGTTTGTCGGTGCATATTTAACGGTTAGAGTTGAAAAATTAAAATATAATCGTTGAAATATTATTTTACAAAGAGTAAATTTCAACTTGTATACATTAACAGACTGTCTTTCCGATGAAAAAGTGTTTATTCATCGCTAAATGATTGATTGTTTCTCGATATTCAAAAATGCCTCCGTCCGCAAAGGGTTAAACCTGTAACTCCCCCGAATCGAAATATTGAACCTATTTTCACGGTACTTACTCCTATTTGAACCTAATATGATACTTTTCAATGCTAAAACTCCTAATTTAAACCTGTAACTCCTTCTTAGTAAAATGATACTCCTATTTAGCTATCATCAAAACCTTTATCTCCTGAATTCGATCTGTTGGGTAGTAAAAGGTTCAAATGAGGTTCAATATTGCAACTCGGGACTGGATAGGATGTAAATCCTCAACGGAGGTTGAAATTTATTAACACATTCGCGGACGTGAATGCTATAGCATTCAAATTTTAAAACCAATTTTTATTCATTTAATCAATTTGATCAATTTTATCTATATCGTCGTAGATGCTATAGCATTCATTGTGTATGACGGTTAAAATACGACATTCTGACTAGTCTTACAATATATGTGTTATCAAATTTCGTATATCAACCAATTTTAAAATAAATTGACTGTCAATTTTGGTACCTCGCTGAAACATTTACTGTCCGCGAACGTGTTAAGATGGCATAAAGGGAAATTTGTGCCACGTCCAGACGCTAAATAGGATCATATTTTACATTGAATTTAGACCTATTTTTATATTTTTAATTCCTAAATGTTGGGTAGTAAAAAGATCAAATGAAGTTCAATATATCGACTCGGGTCTCCCTCCTTTTCCTCTTCTTTGTTATACTCGCTCTCTTACTCTGTCAACTTAATGTCACTCACATCACACAATAAAATAAACTATTTAATTACCAGGATCGAGCCTCTGCGACGGAGACAGCGGGGGTGGTCTCGGTTTCCAAATGCATGGAACTTGGTATCTCCGCGGCGTCGTCAGCGTAAGTCCGGTCAAGGGCGACCAATGCGATAACAACTATTATGTAGCATTCACATATACCAGTTATTTCCGCGACTGGATTCGCGACGCTTATGTCACCTTTTAAATGTCTCCTATCTTTGAAAATGTTGCAAATCAGTGAATCCATTGAAAACCGGTCAGCTGCAACGACAAACTTTTTACTCACGTTAAATGAAAATGCATTGTTTCGTTAACTCACAGAAGACGATGGATAGAATTTCCCTAGCGAAGTAACAATTTAAACAGAAACATTTCCTATTCTATAAATTAAGGAAAGTATTGGAAACCTGTTTGGTAATTATTACGTTAATAAAATCACAGAACGATGTAAATCATTGACATATGACGAATGATTGTATAAAATGTTTATTATCTTGGTCGTTTGTTAAGAAGATTTTTAGTATGCAATTTACGAATGTCTCAATGTTCCATCGAATGTGTTTTTATAATTGCTAATTTTACTGGTGAATGTAAATCGTTATGTAAAACGTCTGGCTGTTTAAAATCATTGATGAGTAATTTCAAGGTCGTTTGTCCTGCGCTCATGATGATCAGTATGTACGTCAGACTTTCTGACGATCAAGGATGTTTAGATGAAAACTTAATTATCAACCAAGACTGAAAAAGTAGCATACATCTGCGCGATTGTATTGCAGATCTGCTATTTTATACACGACTGCAGTAGTGATGTTAATTTTACAGAATGAATGCTCTCCGAGTCGTTAGTTTGAGAATTACATATTGTTCAGCATTCATTTGTGACACTTGAATAAATACGACAAACATTATCCGTGTAAATGATAATTAATAAAATAACTACTCCGTATTATTTGGTATCCTTTGCCTATTTTATTGTTTTTTCCTTGAGCAATGACCGTTCAAATCTTTATGACTGATTACTAAAACTACTAACAGTTAATTTAGAACTATGTTATATTAAAAACAAGGGTATATATAATCGTACTTGTAATAGGTTTTGAGTATTTATGTTATTTTTTAAAATAATTACCCAGTTAAATAAATATTGCCCACTATTTCTGTCTTGCCTATTATGTGTATGCCCTGTGTCTACCTTGTGAAGGTATAAATTTTTATTAAATCATATAACATGAACGTAAAATATACAATATTAAATCGATAACGAAGATAATGTCAAGTGACAATCGCCACATCTTATAATCAATGCCTCCATTTACACACATAGCCACCTCTTGTTAAATTATACAAACACACAATAACCATGCTGGCAAATATATAATAATGTACAAAAATAATATCACACATACCCTACCTGTCTTGTGCCTACCCTGTCCGTATTGGAACCTGATACTATGTCTGTATTTCCTACCCTATTTGTTTTTTTTTTTACAAAAATTTACATACAACTTTGTAAATTTTAATTTTTATTTTAACTACTGCTTGTTATCTTTTGTTGTTTACGACTTACAAGTATGTGCGTATATAGAAAGGATGGTAGGGACAAAAGGGTTAATATCACCTTCAAAGTTGAAAGCAGGTACCAACGAATTATAGAATTATTCTTTGATATGTCTAATTAATATTTATGCAAAATTTATCAAAATCGGAATATATAAATTCCCAAATTTTCTGAGGAAAACATATTGTTAGTGTAGACGCCACAATGCCTGCACCAGTTTCATACATCTTGGCTGTGTGGTTGGGCAAAGTAGGCGGTGTTTCTCCAAGGACGGTTCTGGCGTGCAAAACTCGTGCACCTCTGCTTTAATGCATTCTGTAACGAGTATCCTTGATATTGCTTTTATCCGACAGGAATCTAAATTAGTAAAGCCTCGTTATTTATAACGCAGTTCTGTCATTTATAACGTAAAGCCACTACGGCGCGAAGTTTTTGTTCGGAATTCGAGTGCACTAGATTCCCCATAGGAAATTCCCAACGGTATCGAGGATTATCTACGATGGTATCGATATCCGCGTTGACTTTGTTTTACGAGTTACCTGTCTCCTCGATAAATTGAGATACGAAGTGTGCCCGTTGCTGACTCGTTTTCGAATTAATCTACTTTGGTCAAGTTATACGGTGTTTGAATTATTGCAAGATTGTTTCTATAAAATTCTGGAATTTCCGGCTGTTACATTTATCAATTTTATTTTCCTTCGTCGAAGAAATTTCTAATTTTATGTTAAAAAATACGTTTTATTATGTGCCCATAAATATTTTGGAAAAAAATGGAATTGCTAAAATATTCAAAGATAGACAAAGGAAGTACCACTGTAAATTTTAAGGTAAACAAGGGCTTTAATTCAGTTCAAAGAAGTGGTGTAAAATTAAAAAACATTAATTAAAAAAGAATTGTTGACCTATACGCCAGTTTTTATATTTATCTGTTTTCTGTCATGCAACATATTTTTAAGTGAAGATTTGACTTATAAATGATAATATTTTCCATGATTTCTTATTTTATAAGAAAGTACGACTATTTAAAAGATGTAAATTAAAGACATTTAAACGTTATTCTATTCCAATGAAAAAATCGCACATAATGGCATATAATTTAATTGTATGACGTAATAATAACAGTGTATCTAGTTGATTAACAATTGATTATTTAATACAGTGATCTCCGCTTGCTCATGTAAATTATCAGAGGCACTCGTGTATAATTAAACATTAATGAACCCTTTTGTTTGCTTATTTGCTGAAATCTATGTTTGACTTAATTGCTATTTGAACGTTAATGGCAGATCAGCGTTAATCCGTTTGTAAAGCTTTCGAGGATTAGAATATCAAAAGCATTACCTCGGAATAATCTTTCATTTTGATTTCCCTGTGGCACATCAAACTCGTTACACTAAATTTGTGAGAACAAAACACAGAAGAATTTTAATTGCGAAAAAGAATTCCGATAACAGCTTTCCAGTTGGTTATTTGTTGCTGAAAAAAAATATTGTATTACTTTAAAAATGTGTCGATCAAACGTTACGAAAAGAGAAGCAAAATTGATGAAATAATTACGAAAATTTTCACAAGTGGCTGGTTTTTTCCGCATGTCAAAATAAAAAAAAAGTGACACGTGCGGCCCTTTCATTTTTGTCGAGAAACAAAAGCGTGCAAACGATTTTAGTATTCATGCCAAATTTCAATTCTGACATCGAGCCTGTTTTCACTTTATATTCGAAACGGCTGTGAAATTAAATTTATGTACGTGCCTTTCTCTATTAACTCTATTGGAAATAGTATTATTATCATGTTAATAGATTTGATGTTCCACGAAAAGGCTCGGAGAAACTTGTCGATATGCAAAACGAGATGAAGCTATTTCTTAGCTTATTGGCTATTTGGTCTGTTTTCGACATACTCGATATTTTGGGTGTTGCAAAGTCAAAAAATAGTTCGTCTTCCGTTGAAATGAAGTGAGTGTACTGTAAAATGTGAGACTATTAGTGAGTAAAAAAATAATGAAATTTTATTTCACAGTGTGTAAGAATTCAAATTTTGTAATTTATGTAAAGTAGTCAACGATAAGAATAATTGCGTTGCATTAATGCATCATATTTCATGTGCCTTCTGTTGCAATAAATTCCAACAAATGCAGCATCTTAATTTAATATTTGGCTATTAAATTTAAAAATAATATTTTATAAAATTAAGGTCAACTAGTGACCAATTTATTAACCCTTTGCACTCTTAAACTTTCAAAGTTTTAATCTAATAGGTGAAATATTAATTACGCTAGGTGCTTGTGTTTAATATAGCTAAACAAAGGACTGTAAAGGATTAATTTATAGAATTTCTGTCAAATAGGATTTTTTAATTTCTAGAATTGTAAGGACTTTGTGTTGTGTCTTTCAATTTCAAGTTGTTAAATGTATATCAGAATTCGATGCATTTTCTGACGTTAGAAACATTAAGAAGCAATTTTTTAATAGGATTGCCAGTGTAATGAGTACGATATACCAGGGTACGAGAAATACATTCGAAGATCTATTAGAGACTCTTCATCGATTTCAGTGACATAAATTTCCCCGGATTCGATGACAATTCAGGAAAGTCTCTTATGAACGAGTTGGAAAGGTTTTACTTATTTTATAATCGTTTTAATGTTATTCACTGTAAATATTTAACGTTTAATGTTGCACTTCTGAGAACAATATATGGAAAAATAATCGAAGCGAAAAATAGAAACAATTAATATTTAACGATGTTAGTTTAATTCCGTGAAAATTGCGGTATTAATTTTGGACTCGCTTGAAAAAATTCTAGAGCAAAGCCGACGACACGTGTGCACATATATGAACACCCACGTTGTTCCTCTTCGTAAAAAGAATAATCCATGGTCGTGTAGTTTTCAAATTCCCTGGCACGTTATTAAAGAAAAGAAGATTAACATGAAAGGAGTGTTTCGGATTAAAGCGAGCCTTTTCTTTCTTTCTCCGCTAATTTATGAAAATATACAGTCTTTATTGCGAAACTCTTTTAAACTTTTGTCTACATTTTTAACATCCTTATGACATTAGCGTTAAACAGAATGTAAAAGACGTATTTCTGAGTATCACAATCCTTTCTACCATTTCCATTACATGCTTTAAATCATATATTAAATTTCTCAAAAATTAAATGCGAGAAAACTACCAGTATCAAATACCAGATCAAATAATTACAATTAAAAGCGATCCACTAGACGCAAGACACAATGGAACAAAATACATGCTTTAAATCATATATTCAATTTTTCAAAAATTAAACGCGAGAAAACTACCTGCATCAAATACCAGATCAAATAATTACAATTAAAAGTACGATTGACTAGACCCAAGACACAATGGAACAAATTCATACATGCTTTAAATCATATACTAAATTTTTCAAAAATGAAGCGCGAGAAAACTACCAGTATCAAATACCAGACCAACTAATTGCAATGAAAGTACGATCGACTAGACCCAAGACACAATGGAACAAATTCATACATGCTTTAAATCATATATTCAATTTTTCAAAAATTAAATGCGAAAAAACTACCAATATCAAATACCAGATCAACTAATTACACTGAAAGTACGATCGATCAGACGCAAGACACAATGGAACAAATTCATACATGCTTTAAATCATATACTAAATTTTTCAAAAATGAAGCGCGAGAAAACTACCAGTATCAAATACCAGACCAACTAATTACAATGAAAGTACGATCGACTAGACCCAAGACACAATGGAACAAATTCATACATGCTTTAAATCATATATTCAATTTTTCAAAACTTAAATGCGAAAAAACTACCAATATCAAATACCAGATCAACTAATTACACTGAAAGTACGATCGATCAGACGCAAGACACAATGGAACAAACTCATACATGCTTTAAATCATATATTAAATTTTTCAAAATTGAAGCGCGAGAAATCTACCAGTATCAAATACCAGACCAACTAATTACAATGAAAGTACGATCGACCAGATGCAAGACACAATGGAACAAATTCATACATGCTTTAAATCATATATTAAATTTTTCAAAAATTAAATGCGAAAAAACTACCAGTATCAAATACCAGATCAACTAATTACAATGAAAGTACGATCGACTAGACGCAAGAGGCAATGGAACAAATCCAGCAGTGTTTTATGGCGCCAATTTGAATGTCGCGCGAACGACGAATTTTAATAACGTCCCAATTATACAAAGTACATTGTCCTCATGTTATTGTTTGAGAGAACGGTGTCGATTCTCATTCTACGCGTTTTCTCGCCATTCCTCTATGCAGTCGCGTGGTAACAATTGGTTGGTCGCCGTATCAAAAAGAGATGGAAATTATTAGCCGGTGTGTTCTACCGCTTTTCCTTCTCACCACCCTGACGACCACCCCCATGGTGGTTCTATGAATTAACAGTGAACGAGTGTTTTAGAGCGCCCTTACGCCGACGGCGTGACGTGCCGTTGGACGGGCGCGCGGGCACGGCTATATTTTTCTTTGGGCTTTTAATTAGTCCGGTCATTAATTAAACACAACTCTCCTCCTTTGGGCCCCCGTTGGCGGGGCTCGTCGACACCGGGGCTAGTCCCTGACGTCCCCGCTCCTCCACGGTTCTTCATTCCTCGGCGTTCACCGACGTTCACCAACATTCACCACCCTCGGCACCACCCTCGGCACCACCTCTTCCGGGGTTGCTTTACTACACTTCAGGAATTTTACCTTCGCCCCGTAACGTGTAAACACGCCGGCGCCAATTTATTTCACCACTACGAGCCCTTTAAAAGGGGGTCCGATGTGCTTGCTTCCTTCTTCGTTCTTCCTACTCTTTCATTTTAACATTTTCTCTTTTCCTCTTGTGTTCATCGTTGTCTCTTTTTTCCTACCAGTTAATTCCTATCTCCGTTCACCGGTCTATCTTCCCTCACCTTCTCCTCCTACTTTTCTTCGCTTTTCTTCCTCTTTTCCCCCTTTTTACAGAGAACCTTCGAGGTACTCTCACCTACCTTCTCGTTTTCTCTTGTAGTACTTCTCTCCTTGTCACTCTTTCTCTCCCTCTTTCACTGGCTCGCTCTTTCCAATTTTCTCCTTTATTAGCTCCTCTTCTTCTGACTTTTAGTACAACCAAATGCTTCTTTCCTCGTCTTTCGTTAAACTTCGGTTTCTGCCCGGCGATTTACGGCGTTGCGGCACAGCCGCGGGCCTCGAAGCGAAGAAAGCCCAAGGTAACGCCATGGATAAGTGGTTGTTTTGTGTCTACGTCCGATGAAGAGAGGTATTTCCTGTACGACTGATTAATATCGAGCATTAATAGCTTGATTTAATACTTCATGGAGTTTCGTGTTTTTAAGCAGACGTGAATTTTTCAGGAGTTGTTTGCACCGCCATAGAATTCACTAAAAAAAAACAAGAGACTGTGATGTATTGTTCTGTTAATATTTTCTTACAGGGAATTCCCGAGACTTCGTTATGCAGATACTAATTTTTTATTTTTGTTTTGCATAAAACTTCCAATTAAATAATTTTGTACACCTGAGACTTCCTTATTGGAAGAAGAAAATAAATTGGTACCTGATGGTATAATTACTGTGCAAAGTTTCTTTTGAAATTAATTTCGAAATATGGTGTAGCCAAAAATTGGCAAACAGTACTTTAACCCCTTGCCATACAATAACGAGTGACACTCGTGACGCGATAAATGGAATAGGAAATTTTTTAATTTTCCAAAATCTATTAAATCGAAAATATCAGTGGCTTTTGACAGGATCAAATTATTGCTCCGGTATTAATATTGTGTTAAGTCGTAAGCTACATATATCAGAAATGTCGGGCAGATTGTTATTTCAGCAATTAATTTTAACTTGCTGCGCATTCAGTCACAAAACAAATGGTACGGCAAGGGGTTAATTAAGGCAGTGGAATATTGTTAGTTAATTGGAGCATCAAATTATGTGATTATGATACAGTAACTATTTTATTCTTAAATAGTAGCACTAATCTTTGGAAATTTAATATTGTTAAACACAATTCGTTTCTATTAATAATATCTATAACTCTTTCCACGTTTATAAAAATTCAATAATTTAACACTAGATTTACGGCCAATGAATCTAGTATATTTAAATATGTCAGATAAGTACTCCGAAAATAGGTGAATAAAGTGACAAAATGTACGATCAGTTAAGTACTTAATTTGTGCATTATAAGATACACGTAAAATATCTACCGTGCCGATTTTCTATAAATCTGAGTTATATTTTAAAAAAAGTAAGAACCCGTCAATTTGGCAGCTCCCGTAGATCTAGTGTTAAGTAAACACACAGTACACACTTTTAAATAATCTCAAGGAAGCGATTAAGATAAACTGACTAATTTATATATTCGCCAATGAAATATTCAAACATCATTACCTTACAATTCAATTCTAAGTCCATTATTTTATCTATCTCGGAACATTTAACAGAACACTTCATCGTCCGTTTGTAACGACACTGACACAATTAACAATCCCAAGCGTTGTATCAGCGATGGATAGCGTATCGTACCGTGTTACCTTTTATTAGTTCTCTCTAGGTAAACGGGTCAACAAGTCGAGAGAAGAAGGTACATCGAAGTGCGAACAAATATTCTCTGCGATAATTTAACCCCCTCTCCGGGGAACAGTCTCTCTTACGGTCTTGTCCTTTGAAATCCTTTAATGGGAATTCTCTGCGCGGACTGCAAGGTGACTTAACTCAGCGATAATATTATTGTACCTCCCCGAAGCTGGGAGAACTTTTGATACGCGAGAGGAATGAATGGAGTTACTTCAGAAGACAGCAAGAGAAAGAGAGAGAGAGAGGACCAAGATCGATACCGGCTTCAAAAGACTGTTAACTAGTTATAAATTAATTCCTTGCGAAGACTTCCAACGTCACTTTTGTTTGCACTGTTATTTTCTATCCATTGTGAATCCCTCAGCTTCGCGAAGTGCACGAGCTTTCAGGAAATTGCTTATATCTATAACGAAGTTCTTTCAGATTCACTCATTGCGATCAATTGAGCTAGATTCTTGCGAAGTAACAAATCGAAGACACTTTGGAATCTTTTGAATGAATGAACATTTGTAGGGCGAAAGATAGGAATTAAATAGGAAGACGGTTTATTGAGGCACAGGCCCTCGACAGTTGCAAGGTTTATTATACGTTTAATGTACCAATCCTCCTATCTATCATTAGTGTATAAGATAACATTAACGAGTATTTTGTAAGGACAAATATTATGTACGGCAGAGACACCATCACTCATCATCATCCTTAGAAGGGGAACGCAAGGCCTTCGTGTCACAGATTTTATTGAAATTTTATATTATTGTAGAGTAAGTCGTTCTGATTAAGAACCCTATTACACTGTTCAACACGATTTTTTTTCTCAAATATCCAATGGGTGATCCTCGTAGAGTTAGTCATCCTAAACACGAACCTCTCGACGGATATTTTTTCGACCCGTCGGGATTGAAAACTGTTCCCGAACCTTTTGGGGGCAGTTTTTTCTTCAGAAATGTCTAAGGAATGCGATCCAGTATAGCAAATTCGTGCTAGATAAATAACTTTCCATAAAAATGTAAAAGTATAGCATAGTAAGATCGCGCATCCGCACTTTTTTAAACTTTGACGGCCATTTGTTACTATTTGCAACAACCAATTTTAATAAATATATACACTAAAATATTCGGCATGATTTCCTCTATCTTTTGAGACCAATTTCAACTTCGTAGCATTTATACTTTTCGCGTAATACCTCATTTTCTGCCAAAATTTGGTGTTTTTACAAAAACTCATTTTACTAAAAAACTGAGGGTGATGGAGCAATTCTGCCGACGGGTTCGTGTTTAGGATGATTAACTCTACGAGGATCACCCATTGGATATTGGAGAAAATAAAAAAAGTTAAAATTTGTTGAACAGTGTTATAGGGGCAGACGGTCAATAGTTTTTAAGATATTTATAATTAAAGTTTCATTTTTAGTATACAAATATAATAGTTAATTAAAGTTTCAGCTATAAACTAGATATTTAAAAAATGTTAAGAAAATATTCAGCAGATACAAAATAGATATTTAAAAAATGTTAAAAAAATATTCAGAAGATATTCTGCCACGGTAGATATTGGTACTGCATTCAACAGTTTTTGATAAGAATGGCAATGAAACTTTAATTACAAATGTCTTAAAGACTATTGACCGTCTGTCCCTTTAATAGGGTATACTCTTAATCAAAACGACTTACTGTACGAATATGTAAAATTTCAATAAAATCGGTGACCCGAAGGCCTTGCGTTCTCCTTGTTAGTCAAACTCGAATCATGGTCCAAGTTCAAAATCCTACTTCTTGTTTTGATCCTCAACTCCCTAATACAGTCACCATTCCTTACTCATCCACGAGTCATCATCCACATCCAAGGTCCAACTTCCTATTCCTACCCTTAGATTCCTAAATACCGTCATTCTACCCCCTCTCCTCCTCTAAAACCTTTAACACTAGATTTACGGAGCCAATTTGGCTCATTCAAAATTTGATTACAACATATATAATATATTGGTTGGTTAATTTTTTAATAATAAATCTTTCATTTCGATTGATTTTGAACTATTTGTTTGCAAAAAAATTCAATTTTCTTGTATGATTCAAATTGGCTCACTTCAGAAAAATAGGTATATCAAGATCCGTAAATGTAGTGTTAAAACCCTAAGTCCCTCTACATCTTGGCGCACATTCTCTTTCATTTCTCTCAGATTCATTTTACACTTGGGCTCGATAATCACTGTTACTCTGTCACGCCGTACACTACGTCACTACGATATTCTACGGCAAAATAAACCACAACGTAAAAGTCAAGTTCTTGAATTTGGTGATTTCGAAAACCGCAAAACCTCGTGTCCCTTGCATTACATATATACGGACCATTAAAGAACTCCTCGGTCACGAGTTTGAGATTATTTATAATTTTGCATTTCTTAAAAATATAGCCGTACAGTTAACCAGGAACCGGAAAAGGGAAAGAAGGTTTTCGGGAAAAATATCAGGTTTTCCTGGAATACCTTGATGATCAAGGAGAAAGACCGGCCTTGGAAAATCTGCGACATTGCCGATGTCCCTTCCACCCCTTGAACGAGGGCGTTAACGTCTTCCACCAGCAAGTCCCAGGGTTCCGGGCCTTGGAGAAGGGACCAGGGGGAAGTTGGTAATGCCCCAAACAAAGTTTATAAATTAAGCATCGCAGAGTGCGAACCTCAAATATTGCATTCTCACTAGATAGTAAATGTTCACGTTAACGAGATATTATATTCTCACCCGAGTTATTAGATACTCACGCACAGAGATATTGTATTATTCAGACATAACACATTCTCATATTAACACTTTACCGACCGGTATTTTTTTAACATTCTACCCACTTCTGATCGGTCACTAGCCCGAAAATAATTCCCTGATACTGATATCTCTTAGAAAATTGCAATGTTTCTTCACTGAGTCCTTGACAAGGTTAACCGCAGTGATATATAATAATTTATTAATTACCATAGCAATCAATTAATAAGTTAAAAGTCCAAAAGTGTTGGGTCCGACTTGCCGATTAATCGGCTACTGGTCGGTAAAGTGTTGAATATTATATTCGAACAGTGATATTACAGTGATATTACACTAACAATAAGAAATGCGGAATTAGTATATCTTCATACGTGAAATAAAGTGTAATTTTGTTACAATTCATATATAATTTTCCCCTCGTTCACGCGAGGGTGGTCTTTCGAACTGAATAAACTTAAAAACCAAGCTTCCAAAATTCAAACGACGAATGCCGACCACGAGTAGAAACACAGTATAAACCCAATAAATTCGAAATCTACGAAAACGTTTGGTAATTCGAACTACTCTCCTTTCTGTTTATCTTTTCTAAGTTATCCCGCCGTTGTTGAAAGCTTTCCTCTGTAGACTCGATGTATCGTCGTCGACCAAACAACGTTGTCTATCGTCAGCATCGAAGAATCATGTTACTTCCGACGGCATTGCTGTGATTCCTGATTCCCTTCGATTTGTCGCCGTCGTCGCCGCGAACCGATTCCGTTCGCTCGGCGGGTTTGTAAATGCAGACGGGTGAATCGATCGTCAGAATATACTGTCTACGACTGGAACATATCTGTACATGAAACAACATGAGAGAAAGGAAAAGAAAATAATGCAAGCTAGATAGACAGAGGTAGGAACTGTTGAGAAATAGATAAAGAAACAGATGCCTCTGAAGGTGGGTGGAAAGAGGTGAAAGACGCAGAGAGAAGAAACACAATCAAAAGTTCAGAAAGAATCCGTAAGAAGCAGACAAGGAAAGCAGGTAGGGATGGAAGGAGAAAGAGAAATGGAGAAAAGTAGAAAACAGATAACTAAAGAGGACACTTGGGAAGATACGGATGGTCTGAAAGTAAAGGAAGAAAGCCAAGGAATCTATGGGAGAAGACAGAGTTATTTCGTCAGTTCCACGTGCAATCGGCTCAAACGAAAGGTAAGATAATGGAAGATCAGAAAGAACTCCGTCGGATTGTCACCAGGCTTGGAGACAGGTGAAGATGTAAAATGGCAATACTTCAAATTCATTTGCGCGACAATCTCCGGTTCTTTCCACTCGAAGGAGCACCTCCGGCCCAATAAAATCACAGGTTCGTCTCTTGCAAGATGAACGGGGATGGTGGAAGTGATAGAGGAAGAGAAAGAGGGAGAGAGAGCGGAAAAGAAAGATAAGGAGAGAGAGAAAGGATTCAGCATACGGATTATTGAGACATTGGAGAAAAAGAGGAAGATTCGTAGAACCAGAGGATAGAGAAGGATACGAAGGGTGGATGTCATAAAGAGGGTGGCGAAAGGATATTCCTAGTCTCTCTTTCGATCGTTCCGCGGTTCGTTCACTTCGACGATTTGCCCTCAAAATTCATTGAACGCAGCGGACGGGAAATGAGCCTCCGCTCTCTTTCGTTTAACTCGAATCGATTCGTCTTTTTGTTTCTCCCCTACCTGGCTGCCGCCATCGCTCGGATCATCTCTTGGTAACTTGGTAGAAAACATGCAACCTTCGCCCCCGATAACTTATCACGTAATTATGGAGCTCATAGGGTAGAGGCTGCGCTTTCCTTCGGTGACTGCAAAACTGCACATCGCGCTCGTTTTTCAACGGTGAAAAATCTCCACCTGCTCGCCTCTCTCTCGTACTCTGTCATCTGACGAGGTTGCTTCTACGTGGGAAATTACATCTGCTCTTCCTTTTTTTTACGGGTCGTGCTTTAGAATATAAGAATAACGATGTCATTTGATATTCATAGCACGGTTAATTGGAAAATTTAACAAACTATGCTGAGAGAAATATGTGGGCGAGCTTGAAGAGCTTCGGGAACCTAATTAATTGTGTGTGTATGTGTGTGTATGTGGCTGTATTGTCACGAAGGTAGAAGAGCTTTTACCTATGAAATACCGTATTTGAAAATGGGAAGGATTATATTTTACGTTTACGCGACATAATTTCGAAAAATGTCTCCGATAAAAGGGATATCGTGGAAAGGTTGGCATGGCTGATAACACGGGTCAACACAAAATTTGACTTTGACTTTAAAGTATAAAATTTCGATAGTTTAGGTCGTAATTAGACGAAAAAGAATATATGGCATGAAAAAGTGTGCTTTTGTATCTAGAAGACCGTTTGAACGATATTTTTCAAAATATGTGGTTTTAATTTTTAATTGAAGATGAAACCATACGAATAAATATGTTTATCATTTTTATTAAGTTTTACTATCAAAATAGCTTACAAAAAAGTGGAAAATAATTTTAAAGTGCACGCTTTTACTTTTTCTTTTATGTTCATAAGTACTTTCTCGTAATAAACCCCAAATATAGTCTCCCATCATATTTTCATTGTATTGGCCTTGATAACGTTGTCGAAGTTCATAATGTCCCGATTAAATCGTTCTTGCTCTTCTGAATACGCTCCCATGTTGTTTTTAAATTTATCTAAATGAGCATGCGTGGACGTAAAAACCCCACTCTGATCTCGCGGTATTTTTGAATGTGTTAGAATTAATTAAAAATAAAAAAATTCGAAAATGACTGTTATTGCTATAACAATCACAAAAGCAAACTTTATATTAAAAAAAGGTATTTTCTTTTCGTTTTTGTACATAATTAACCGAAAAATCATAAAATAAACTTTAGGACAAAGAACGAAAATTTTTTTGTAGAGTCGTGTAACACCAAGGTGTCATAGAAATATTCATCTAATTGTTTATGTATTCAATTAAATTTATACGTTATAAGAATTTATGGTGAAATAATACTTTTATTTGCTTCCGACTTTAAAATCGCATTTTCGGACGTGACATTTGTATCGATTAAACGATGAAATGGTCACCAAAAAATGGATTGGTATATCTCGGTGAAATGACGGCCATTTACGTTGCTCATGTTATTGCGAATATCGATATTCCCATAGAATGGGTACTTTCAAACGTTTTGTGCCAAGTATTCACTTTGGAATGATTACAAATAGCAACTGTCATTTTTTCACTTAAATGGTACATAGCCTTTAATGTTTCCACAGCATATTTCAATTTACGAATTAAAAAATCGCTTCAGACTTTTAACTTACACATTAACCAGTATACGAAACTGTGAATTTATGAAAATCATAATATCTACAAGTATCTATCGAAGCATCTTCTTAGATAGATGTGGAATTCGATTTTACATATTACAAGCGTCGTATGTACATGTATATATTATGTATATTATTGGGTGAGAAAGGGTGCGAACGAGATGACGATGTTTCCAATGACGAATGTTTAAATAGTGCACAGAGAACAGTGAATGAGAAAAGACGAGAATTTCAAGACGAAAATTTAAAACGTATATTTTTTTAATTCTACTTGTATCTCCATTTGAATATTATTCTTATGAAACAGTTTATTTGTGCAGTTAATGAGTGTTTAAAACCTCTTTTCCACCACATTACGTTTCCAAAAGAAAAAATCCTATACTTCTATAATTTATTAACATCCCATACATTGTTTTATTTTACTTTGCACACAATTTGATTTTGATTTTCTTTCGATTAAAAAAATTTCAGCTCGTGTTCAAAAAATCATTTTGGTATTAAATAGATGCTTCGAACGTTTTGAACGAAAAACAATTTTACACCTCTTGCGGTAGGAAGCGTGACTATTTCACTCTCAGTTATTTTCCTGGTCGCATTATCCTTCAAATTTTCATTCAGTCGTCCCCATAGAATCAAATTACACAGTCATGTAGGCGAGCAGAAATGTCAAAAGGGAGAAAAATTGCCATTGCTCGAAAAAATTGACATTAGCAAAATTCTCGTCGGCCCGTCTCCCTTTTATCGTTCTGCTTCCTTTCTATCGTTGCAATTCTTTGTTTCTGCCCTTTCGTCGCGATTCTCTCTTTCTCCTACCTTCCTCGTTTTTCTCTCTATTCCGTTTTATTTCGTCCGCCTCTTCGTTCAATGATCCTCGAGTTCCCTTCCGACCTTTTCGAATTAACGTTTCACCGCGAATCCGCAAATAAATTTCGTGAACCACTATTACCGGTCCGGCCGGAAGGGAAGTAAATCTTCGGATAAGGGTAAATGGCCACGCTGGTTATCATTGAAGAATTTATGCGCGTTCGACTATCCGCTAACGAATTTCAAGATTCTTTTACAAATTTACAAAAATATTCATTGAATTATATTGAATTTTTTTCAGTATTTTCTTATATATTTATCTTGAGCACCACCGTGAATGCAATTTAAATAAAATATGACTTCAGACATCCAAACGATTAACCTCGTGAATGCAATTAAAATAAAATATTTGGAGCAAAGGATATAACGTAAAGAAAATAGTCGAAATACTTATA
The DNA here is from genome assembly GCA_910591515.1 of Cerceris rybyensis. NCBI lineage: Eukaryota > Metazoa > Arthropoda > Insecta > Hymenoptera > Crabronidae > Cerceris > Cerceris rybyensis. Next base: position 40,423,142 of record OU342789.1, read on the forward strand.
TAAAAGTGTAACAGATAAAAAAATATCGATAGCTATAAAAAGGAGAAAGTTTCAGAATAAATAATCATAATATAATATATATTTTAATATAAATAATTCACTATTTTTTACCTAAAAATATACCGATGTTGTGCTGTGCCATTCCCCATGGAGTAGGAGGTTTTTTTTTTGTTTCATATTTTTCCAACTTCAACTACTATGGTCATTTTCCCTACGACCAGCTTAGGTGGGTTTAGAACTACGGAGGCTATAATATACATATTTAATAGGAAAAACTTGGATTTGAATTTTGGCTCAGTAATTGCAAGCCCTCAGACCTTTTTAGCTTGCCCACCATATCTCCATAAAGAAAATTTTTTTTAGACATTTAAGAAAAAGATTTAAAAAATATAATTAATAGTAAGTGAAGATAGAATACTTTGACCACTTTATTTATAACTTTTAACTTTCTCACTAAAACATTCCTCCGCTTGCTGACGTAATTGAGTCAGCCTTTCGTTTCATTTTGTATTTCATTTGACTGATTTAATCGACTCATACATTTCACAGTGAATATTTCAGTAATCCGTCTCTCTCAGCAGTGCTAATAAAACATTACTGAACTAATTTACAGGATTATTCATTAAACCATTCTACCCGCAAATAGTAACATGTTAAATCCTTGCACGAATTGTCTCCTTTTATACCCGTTATCCATGCAACCGGTTTGGAATATTCTCGTGTAATTTTGTTTACAAAGGATTATTATCTCTCCGTCTGTGAAAATAATTAATGCGTAGCGGGCAGATAATAGCACCATCGACATATTAATTATCAATTTCGAAATCGACGCAACCAGTATGAAAATGTCTTGATTAATAATTCACGTGGACCGATTTTATCTCGAGGAAGATACTTTGACAGGGTTGAAAAATTGTATGCGATATTTCAACAATTTATTATTTTTTCACGCTTACTGTAAACAATATAACATGCTTGTTAATGTTGATGTTGAACAACATTTGCAAATGTCAACATTTTTATCAGCCGATACACGGCGATAAGAATTTTTTACCAAATTCATTAACAACAAAAATATTAAATGTGACATTCGATCAGTCGATTCTACGTATTATTTTAACGTTGCCATTTTCGATTTTAACGCCGAGTACATTTAAAATTTATACGCGTTAAATTTGCAAGCACGTATCAAAACATAAATATTGCTTCCATCGCACCGATCGTATTCACGCTGTAAAAGCGAGCACTTTTAACGAATAGATTAATAAGTTGGTAATTTTTAATTTTGCAGAAAATTTCCAACTTTTCATTTGATAGGTACTTTTATCGATAATACATCGTTTTTGAGCAGAATAAAAATGCTCTTTAAGCATAAATTGTTAATTGATCTGAATGTTAACGAGAGAAAATTTAATCGTGCCATTTAAAATAATTGAATAATAATATTTACTATTTTGTAATTTGGAAATATTGAATATTTATAGGAATTTTTAACCATCGCCTTGTTTCAGAGTATATTGTTTGTACTCGATGAAGATTTTATCAATAACAATGTAGACAATTTTAATTTAAAGTACATATGAATAATTTATGTGAAGTATGCATTAATAATAATGTTATATATAAAGCTTTATTGTATAAAGATTCAACGGTTCAATGGTATTCCAAGCTGATATAAAAATGAAGCTTGATTTTTATTAAATATTTCTACATTGTTCCCTCTATCAAAATTTTCACTTTACTGTTAAATAATTATTTTCAAAAATAACATATTCACTAAGATGTTTTCCAACGTTCCATTACATTCAAAATTCATTTTGTCAGATAAAAATACATTTTACGTACCTTTCTTAATTATTTTACTTTTAAATAGTTAATAATCTAAAAGTTATTATCTCGATATAATTAATTAGGCTGTTTCATGAAAAACGTATATGTAGACATTTTACGAGACATTTAATTACCTCTAAAACGCTTCGTTCCTCCTATTTGGTCTAAGCATTGAGCTTGCTTTAATTGCGAGCTTAGCCAAATGATACCGTGGACTTTATAGCTGAAGTAAGTTTAATGTTCAACTCGAGCTAAAGAGACAAGCTCTAAAATCTTTCATTACATCGATGCAATCTCCGGCTTCCTATTTAACGCATTTACATTTCATTGCAATTAAGTTATTGCTGAAAATTCCGATTAATTCAGACCCTCGCAATCTACAAATTTCTATTTCATGTCGGATTCGCGTTTAAAGCTTCCAAATTTTGAATGAAATTCCAATCAAATGGTGAATGCATAGAACGTGTCCCAATTAATGATTCTCCACACTTTTGCAGTAATGCCTTTAAAATTCTACAAAACTTTCCGGCATCCACTATTGAATATCTGCATACTTTTTACAATAATAACGCTACATTACTCTACTAGGCATTGTATTTAATCATAATAAAAATTGTGTCTAATTATCGTAGAAAATTGTTGAATATTTAAATGCTCAATGGTACTATACATGTGCTATTGAATTCGCATTTGTCATTGAAAGAATTAACTTTTAGAATCTAGAATTTAATTATATTCTCATGTAAAGGAACTTTTTACTATAAATTCTTCTTTCGAATATAGATACTATCACCATATAATAAACCAGATACTATTATTATTTTCTGTTTCAATAGCACTAAATTTTTTAATACTGCAAGTCATCGAAAGAATTAACTTTTAGAATTTAGAACTTACAATTAGACAATATTTTGCAAATTTAACATGTGCATAATTTAGTATGAGGTAGGTTAACGCAATTTGCTTAACACGATCGGCTGCAAGGGGTTGCAAGGGGTTACAGTGGTTATGGGACATAGCCACGAACTCCCAATTAGTGGGTTCGAGTTAAACTTTTCTGTAGCAACCTCAAGAAACTTTTTTTGTAATTTATAAATCGAAACTTTCGGATCACTAAGCTTGTTACGATGTTTTTTTCTCGATAAAATCGTAATATTAGCTAAAAAGAATTATGTAGATAAAAGATCTAAAAGTTTATCTTTCATAACATACAGTCGACACTGCAAAAATTATGAATTGTAAATAAAATATTATGGTGATTACAGGGAGAATTTCAGTTTATTAACCTGTTAATCGGGTAATTAATTTTTGTTCAATTTGTTCCAAAATGGAATATTTCTTTTGCAGTGAGAAGTAATATCGTTACACCTAAAATACCACGTCAGGATTAAACGGATACAAACGACATAAAATGTAATACGTTCAAGATATTACGTTTAAAAATTTTAAAGAAGAAAAAAATTGTCTTACTCATTGGAGTTTTCTTTTTGATATGACGAAATTTTTCGTTTTGCCCGGTTAACAGGTTAAGTAGGAATTCTAAGCTGGAATTTATTTTATGATGTCGATGCCTTTTATACATTTTTTATGATTTTAATACTTATACAAAATGACTTTCAAGTATTTATTGGTTAGAGAATTTCTGACATAGGTAGGAGATAAATTTGATTGGAATTTAGGATGACGTGTCGAGCAAGTAAATAAAGGATGGAATTCACTTGCTTCACTAAAAGGGGAGAGCGATGTTAATTATAAATTCCACGGTGATTCTCTGTAATGAATAAAATAGAAGAGATTTCAGGTGTACCATGTTCTAATTTTATACAAATATAAATTATAATCTGCGGAAAAGTGTTTGACATACAAATAAACGACTTTTATTACAGAAAGTTTCTTTGCCAAAAAAAGCCTGAATAGCATCAAAATTACATTTAAGGTAAAATCACTTGAAATCATGTGAAAGTAACATGCATATTAAATGCAAAAGTTGCTTCTTGTCATCCATGAAAGTAATTGGATTTAAAAATTTATTAAAATACGAAGATGGAAATCAACTATCAGAGAAGTATTTACAACAGATATATTTAGAAATTAATTATTTAGATATTAATAAGATTATTCTAAACACAAGAAGAGCTGCTGACTCGATCAAAAATCATTAAGAGAAAGTATTCCAATATCGAATACTTCTAATCAAATCCGTAAACGATAAGGACACGTTTACGCACCGAAAAGATCTAACTCTGTAGAATCGAATTTAATTTCAGACCTTCAGAAGCTCAGATTTCGTTTTCTTTGAGCTAAATCTTTATCGAGCGAGGAGCACCGAAAACTTTCGCGGTAGAGGCAGAGAAGGTACGTTCAATTACGAAATACAAAGGGTTGGCCGATGTCGCCCGTTGTTCTTGGTCGGTCGTACGTTTGTTTGTCCTCGATGAGCTCGTCTGGGGTGGATATCTCCATTGTTCTTACAGATTGGGTCTTTCGTACAGAATTAATGAGACTGGTTCTTGGTTTCTGAGCAAGTCGATTGGGAGACCTACCTTAATAACTTAGCGATGCTTTCTTCCTCGAACTTCTAAAAGGAGTTAATTAACTTGTACACTTCCGCCATTGTGTTTGACAAAAATTGCAAACACCTTGCACGGTGTATTAATTCATGATATTTGCTGATTCTGACATCGTTACAATCATTACAAAGGGGAATGGATTTTCGTTTGTATCTTTAGCAATTCCAAATTTAATTAGTTTGATAAGACTAGGTCTTAATTTCTTAGCAAACATATTCTAAAGATTTATCTTAGTAAATGAGTGGTTCTTTCTTTTCAGAGTTTCAAAAGTGAGCTAATTTACTTACATTCTTTCGCCACTATAATCGGTAAAAATTAAAAAACCTTTTAGAGCATATTAATTCATGATATTTAATATTTACTGGGTGAATATTCGCAAAAGAGCATGGCTTTTTATTTATGTTCTCAGATTTTCCCCCCAGAGTTTTACTCGTATTTAATTTCAGACGGTTATATGATGTCATTAAAAGTAATGAAAACCAAGTTGCAAAAGTGTTTCTAAAAAAACATGTACCACTCACGAGATCACTTGCTACCAGAAGATTAAAAATTATCAGTGTCATATTCCACGTTCTCTTCAAAATTTACACGCGAACGTTCTCATGTAAAGGAACTTTTTACCATAAATTCTTTCATCGAATATAGCTACTACCACCATATAACATTATCAGGTGCTATTATTATCTTATGTTTCAGTGGCACTAAATTTTTCAATAATGCTCGCTCGAATAACCTTGATTTAGAATTTCACAGTTCTCGTAAATTTTTTATAACTATTGCTATACGTGCTTGCCCAGAAAATGTCGGCATTGAGTACTTTATTTAGTATCTCTGGTCTCGGGCATCCAATTCATACCCTCAACGCATTCAGAACAATGCACTTAAGCGCAAAGGTATGCGCTAATGCATCCCCGAGCTGTATTTTTAATAGAGGCAGTTACACTGTTTATTTGTAATCTAGTTTGATACATAACTTGTCGGGCGAGAGTAAAATGAAAATCGTGTTGCAAAAATTGCAAAATAAATTCCCAAAAGTACCAGCAATGACAACTATAATTTTTTGAATTCTACATTAAAAGCTTACACAAGTTGTCGACTTTAAAACATGAAAAAATATGAAACTCTTTGTGGACATTATCGCAAGGAAAATGTTCCTTCCGGAAAATTATGAAAATCTTCCTCAATATAGCATTAATGCTTTGAAACATCAATTATTTTACTTTCCCTAAAAATAGTGTGCAAATCGAAATTATTGCTATTAAATTTTTAGAAAACGACTCTTGTCTTTGCAAATCTATCGTCCTTTAATTTTACAAAGACAGAAAAATGCAAATATAAAAATCAGCGAATGAATAACTTCTTTCATATTATAACTGTTATTTAAATACAAAATTCTATTTCACAAAGTCGTTTATATCGTACATCGATATCTATTATAACTTCCTCAGTTATCTTAATGTATTCAGATGTATTCAATTTCGGGGAACCTTAAACGATCGATGCATTGTATAAATTTGCCGTCCGTTAGATTACAGTAATAAATAAGCCACCTTGTATATGGTATAGAGTGTGCGAATATATTTGTTCGTACACAGCGTATACAAGCGTCTTGCACGTACATCTGACCTCTAAGGTCGGGGTGTCTGCGGTTCAGCCGAAACCGAAATTACGGGGTTAATGGAAGTCTGGACGAGGCTGGCCTGCTTCTTGCAAGGAGCCGAGAGACGGAGTCGGAAAAGGTATTTCACCGTCTCTGTTATTGTGAAAAAAGAGCAGGTTGCCCTTTGCTACTGAAATAACCACCGGTCTGCAACGTTCGTCTTGGGGCTGTGCTTTCATTCTTCGAATAAAGATTATACGTAATCATACAATTTTACTTCGTCTTAGATTGTTTTATATAAAAAAAGTGTTTAAATGCTATTATTGTTATTGAATGTGGAAATGCATTTTTAAATGTATTCTGTGTATTAATCACGAAGGACTTTGGATATGGTATACTGTAATATGGGTACAGGAACTAAAACTGAATTTGACCGCATTGAACTTAAATATTCTATTGGTATAGCAGTTATATTTCCGAATATATTCTTATTTGTGCAATTGGTAATAAATAGACTGCGGATGTTTATGCAAATTTCGAGTTTCACAAATGCAGATGAGACAGGAAAACCTATCTAGGGATTTATTGCACTCAATAATAATATTACAACAAATACCATACTTTGGATATTTTAGATATATTTTTATATTATGTCCTTTTTGTATATTTTAACCGTATTTAATTTGTCATAAATGCATACAAATCCGCAGTCTGGTAATAAAATACTGCTTTGACGAGTTTTTATGGTATGGGTAATTATTTTCTGAATAGATTTGAAAATAATTATTTAGTACTCAGTGCTGTATTTTAATTTGTTAGAATGAAGTAATCTAATGGCATTACTTCCACTGTTGACAAGAACCAGTTTTTATTGTACTTTGAATCTGTATGTTAATTACAACTTCCAGATATCACGCGACCCGATGTCAGTTCAGAAATTACAACTTATTTGGGATATCATTATGTTCTATAATTTTTAGTATCATACTGCTACTGGCAATTTTGTACGCTCTGGAAAATTAATTTCTAAATGTTGTCACAAATGTCATTCAATTGTAAATAGCTCTTTAAAAGTTTAATTCAGAATGATATTTTTTAACGCGTATTCAGGTAGAATTTCGAAACTCGCAGTGGTGCCGTCATTGAAGGGCAAGGAGATACTTCCGTCTATAACCAGACCGGCATCGAAACCGCAGGATTTTACTATGATATTTTTGCACATTCCTCTCTCTGGGTAACATTTTGTTTTTTGATAACGTGACGTACGATGCATTTCACGTATCATATATGTCATTCGTAAATCCTCTGTAACGTAGAAAATGTTGTTTTAACGAAAAACAGAGCAGTGTTTTTTCCTTCACATAAAACAGTCATACCCTGCGGTGGGTTTGAATTAATAAATTAATTACACTCTGAGATCCTTTATCGAATTTTCTCCACTGTATTTTTAACCATGTAATAAATAGTAGTTTTAACGAGAGTTATAGCTTGAAAAAGAATATTAAAAAATTACAATGTACAATAACAATCGCAGGTAAATATTTTGTTTACGAATGTAACATTTCTCTCTTTGTGTAATTGAGAAACTATCAGTGGATGTATAAAAAAAGATTACTTTAAACCTCATTTTCTAGTTCGCTTCGATACGTGCGTCCGACTGAATAGAAAAGAAATAAAGTGTCCAGTATTTTATCATTTCTGTATCAAGGTGGAAAGTTTATAATAAAACGTTCATTTATCTTTTTCACAATTTTAACAAAATCCAAACGAAATATATTTTGTTCCTATCAATGATAAGAATTAACTTGCTATATATATTTATTTCATTGGTTCAAAGCATTCATATTTTTTTTTGAGCTATTCAATTATCATACGGTACTGAAGAAAAGTCTCACGGGACTTTACTATTTAACCCCTTGCCGTACAATAACAAATGACACTCGTGACGGGATATATTGCAAACGAAATTTTCAAGTTTTGCAAAATCTACCCAATTGAAAATATCAAAGAGATGCGACACGAGAGAAATATTTTGATAATATTAGTATTACATGAAATAATACGATAATGCAGAATTACCTATCATTTTTTATTCTACTAATTTAACTCTCTATAGGCCCCTGTGACTTTGAGGTAACGCAAAGCACACATAAGCTTCTATTCTTCAATGTCAAATTTTCAATTTTGCCAAATATTAAAATTTAGCTCATGAAAATCGTGAAATTCTTTACAATTCAAATCAGGTTTGATCCATCATTTATAATAGTATTTTTATCATTTTCTAATTGCTTTATTGTGATACTGATTTTCATATACCACAAAAAATTTGGATTATAGAGAATTGATTCTTAATTATTACGGTGGCAGTCACAAAAAAATAGTACGGTAATGGGTTAATCATATTTGTTAGTTGCACGATACAATCAATTTATATGACCATTTAGCAAATAACACGTTATATCTGAAAATGCACATGTCAATTGCTCACATTTTAATTAATCGCATTCACATTCCTTTGGAACTACTTTCATGGGACTTTTTTCCAGCACCGCATAATCGTAATTTCTTATTCACATTACCTGCAGGATATGATAGCGCCGTATGATACTTATTCAATAAATCATTCATTTCCTCTTCTTTCAATTCCCTGTCCATTGCAATGGCAATGATACTTCGAATCGTATCGCAAGGTTGAACGTTCATTGATTTATACCATGATTTTGATCCTGAACCCGTGCAAACGCATACACCCGATGATCTTATCATATATTCCTCCCCATTTTCAACCTGAACGTATAAAGTTATTGCTCTTGCGGCCAAAAATTCTCCCATAAATACCTACGATAAAATGTGCGAAATAATCAGTAGTCCGTACAGGTACTTTACATTTTAAACAGACTTATTATAGTTCTAAAAAGCGAATATAACTTCGTTTAAAGCGAGCCAGGGCAGAATTCTCTGACGGGGCTGAAGTGCATCCGCTATTTTTCTCTGCGTACTTCTCACAAGGGCTCTATGAAAAATCAGTTTTGCATAGTACGATAACAAACGAGAAGTGGATATTTTGTGTGAGAAATAGTCATGTTAAAGTAAGTTCAATTTTTAATTGAACGTTATGTCAGTTTGTATTATTACGTTTTAACATGGAAGAAATAATTGTCCAATTTGATCAGTTTTTAAATATAGTTTAGTAATTTTAAGTAAATGAAAGTTGGTATAGATTTTATGTTTGAATCGACTAGATTTGAGAAAGATCTAGTTCTACTTAAACCCTTAGTCTATGACAATGTGTGACACTCGTGACGCGGAGAATGGAATAGAAAATTGTGACGACTTTAAAAAACTATTAAATTGAAAATATCAGCCGGTCGCAAAATGGTCTCATTATTTCTTTGTTATTAATATTGCATTCAGTTGTACAAAATATCAGAAATCAGTGAGAACTTTTGATTTCAGGAATTAATTTTGAGTCATTGGACGCTCAGCCAAAAAAGAAATTGTAGGACAAGGGGTTGAACATACAGGACTATCCGATGCACTTGCCGACATTATCGGCGAACAAAGTTATTAACCCTTTGCTCTCCTATGTCGAATGTAACTCGACATTAGTTTGTATCTCAGGAACTCCTTTGTCTAGTCTCACTCGACATTTTTTCAAGTCCAAACCAATAGATGTTAACGTACGAAAGAAAACCGGGATTGCATCGTAGAAATTTTTTCAAGAGATACTATGCACTTGCAAATTACAAGATACTTTACTTATTTCAATTGCCCTACTTTTCAGTTCAAGTAAAATTGAAACAAAATACTTAAAAGCGTTGCGAGCTACTGGTAACAAAATTGAAATATAATTCGGAGTGCAAAGAGTTAAATCACAAATTTCTTATGCACGAATGACTACCAATTGAGGCGAGGCGAAGGCAATAAAATCATTTTGCAAATAATGAATCCAACGAAAGAATGAAATTTCTATTAACCGGTTCGTTGCAAACACATCGGCTTAACACGTCAAACAAACGTATTAATACTTTCTTCTTTTTTTCTTTCTCTATCTTTCTCTACTTGCTAGTGTACAACAAATTCTCCACTTGATTTGCATTAAACGACTTGACCGTGCGAATTATTTCGATAATAAAACACCATACGGTGGTTCGCTGATATTTCAAACATATTCGGTGATTAAAACTCTATCGAAAATTTCATTATCGTACGCGGGACGTTTCCACGGCTTCGTTAATCGGCTCGCATAATTGCGCGCCCCTGAATTATACGATGCACCGTAAAATTTTCATCGCGTAACAGTTTTAGAAGTTGTAACCACTTTTGTATAAGTCATAACTACGCGGGCATTGTAATTTACAAGTTATAACTGCCAAAGTTATAATGTGCATGAGGTGTAGAACTTGAAACTACTTTGGGGGGGACTGGTTGCGAAATGAAGACGCATTACGGTCTTTATGAAAACGTAGAATCGGCGATACGTAAGGCTTCTTTAAAACTTGCCTGATTCTCGGCTGCCTCTGGAAAGACATCTCGTTAATGAGATGGCTTGGCACGAAAGATATTCCAATATTTGTATCTCTTATTGTTTTACAATGCTATTTTTATTTCTAATGGACTTAATACAGGTACTACTCTTAAAACCTGGCGTCCTATAACACGAATTCACTCTAACACGATAAGAATCACCGTACTTCTATATTACTGAATAAAACGATTTGTTGTATGAGATATTTAAAAACTAATGTAGAATCTCCTCTGTCTCTATCTATATATATTTATTCTACATACTTTTCTCTAACAACTATATATACACCTTAACACTAGAACTACCGGCGTTAAATCTATCATATTTCAATATATTAAATAAGTGCTTTGAAAAAGAAGAAATCGATTAGCAGAAAGGATGATCAATTCAGTGATTTATGTCTTTTGTGATGGACACAAAATATTTGTTCTATGGCTCTTCTATGAACTTGGAAAATTTTTTGACAAGATTGTGTACCAGTCATTTTGACTGGTTCGGTAGTTCTAGTGTTAAACTAACTAACAATATCATAGCCTAAACAACAAAATAACAAAATAGAAACACTCACTAAAATAAAATAATTCTAATAACTCTAATTGCTAATACTCTCCACTAAACTCTATATACAGGGTGGTCCACACAACGTGTGCACCGTTAAAAACTACCAAAATATGAGTTGCACAAAAAAGTTTTTATATAGAAGTTGCATGGTCTGAAGGGGCACATTATATAGTGTAGTTATTTTTTTTATAGGTGGAGGCGTTTCGGAGATTTGAAGGTCAACTTTGTTTTTTTAAATGGAATGCTATATTTTTTATATCAAAATATGGAAGAATGTCGAATTCTGAGTAAAAAAGTATTGACATTTATTTGCCCTAAACCTAATAACTAACGAGTAATTTCACTTTATTTCCTGAAAATTTTCTTCGCGTAATATCAAGTTAGAAATTCGACCTTATCACAGATTTCCGCAGGACATCGATGTTTACGTGACAGTGTTTACTAATATGAGTGACCTAGTGGCTTAACGCAACTAATGTAAATGTTCAAAGTGATATCCATTGGCATTAATACAGTGATGCAATCTATTAACTAATGAAGAAACTGCATTCTGAATCATATCCGCACTGAGTGTAATGCATGCTTCACGAATACGATGTTTCATATTCTCAGATGTTGTTGGTGGTTCACGATACACTGTGTCTTTTAATGTGCCCCACAGAAAATAGTCTAAAGGAGTAAGGTCCGGTGAGCGTGGAGGCCACATAAATCGTCCGCCACGACCAATCCATCGATTAGGAAATTTTCTATCCAGTACTTGCCTTACATTACGCGCGTAATGTGCAGGACAACCATCATGTTGATACCAGATTTGTGTAAGGATATTTAAAGGTACATTTTCCAATAAAGATGGTAAAGTGTCATTCAAAAAGTTAGCATATTTTTGTCCTGTTAGTCGATCATTAATAAAATATGGCCCAATCAATTGGTTGCCCAGTATTCCACACCACACATTAACGCTCCATTGACGTTGGTGGTCGACTTCTCTCATCCAGTGAGGATTTTCTGGTGCCCAATAATGCATATTTTTCAAATTAATCTGCCTGCGATTAGTAAACGTTGCTTCATCAGTGAACAAAACTTTTTGTAAAAAATAATTATCACTGTTCATTTGATGCAGGAACCACTGGCAGAACCGAACGCGGTTTTCATAATCCGTTCCATGGAGCTCCTGATGAAGTGCTAGGTGATAGGGACGATGTTTTTCATTATGAAGAATGCGTAGTACACTTGTTTTGCTAATTCCAGATCCTCGTGAAATCTGTCGTGTACTAATATGGGGGTTTTCTGTTACCGCTGCTAGGACCGCAATAGCATTTGCATCAGAAGTAGCAGTTTTCGTTAAGTTACGTTTAGTAACATTAAGACTTCCGGTTCGTCGAAGCGATTGACACATTCTCTCAAATATGGCTCGAGATGGCTGATTTCGTTCAGGATACCTTTCGGCATAGATGGCTTTGGCTCTTATTGCATTTTTATGGCACTCACCATAAACTAAAAGCATATCAACTTTTTCGCTATTACAAAATTTCATTTTTATTTTTATCTGTCTGGTAAATACACACAACACCGAAGGTAACTTCAATACTGGATTATGAATATGAAGACGATTGCGAATCATGATAGATGTTGTGTTGATAAACACTGTCACGCAAACATCGCTGTCCTGCGGAAATCTGTGATAAGGTCGAATTTCTAACTTGATATTACGCGAAGAAAATTTTCAGGAAATAAAGTGAAATTACTCGTTAGTTATTAGGTTTAGGGCAAATAAATGTCAATACTTTTTTACTCAGAATTCGACATTCTTCCATATTTTGATATAAAAAATATAGCATTCCATTTAAAAAAACAAAGTTGACCTTCAAATCTCCGAAACGCCTCCACCTATAAAAAAAATAACTACACTATATAATGTGCCCCTTCAGACCATGCAACTTCTATATAAAAACTTTTTTGTGCAACGCATATTTTGGTAGTTTTTAACGGTGCACACGTTGTGTGGACCACCCTGTATAACTCCACTGTATCTCTCCTCGCAACAAACTCTGTGTCTCAACGCTCTCAACTTTCTCATCTGACTCTCAAATGACTCTCAACTGACTCTCAACTGACTCTCCCAAAAATTCACACTCGCATCCACCCTCGATACTCTTTCTCACAGCATGCATTCTTCGTCTTTCTCACAGCTTGCATTCTCTATCGCACTCACTCATTTTCTCCTTGTCCACAGACTAAACATCCACTCTGACTCTCGAAATCATCGTCTTCCAAATCACGTATTCTGAACATTCACTCTCCCATACACAAAATCCATCCACACTCACTAACTAAAAGCTATCTCTTATTTTTTTTAAATTATTACTACACTAAAGTTTTTTAAAATAATGGCGGTATAATTAACTATAGTGCCTTTACATGAAAATACATAAATAAATTATAATCTACTCATTTATAACGCTATTCCGATGTTACAGCGAAAAGCGTTTTGCAGTTTACGCGTTATCCGCGGCGAGCTTTGCTGTTTCACAGATATGGAAATAAAAAAAAATATTAGCTTTTATTAAATTTTCGGAACGTGATCCCTCCTTTTGTACTGGCTCTGAGTCTTATATGGCACGGTTTCCTACAACAAAACAATTGCTAGGAACCTATCTACAGTGTTATAGGAAGGTTACTTGTACCAGGTTTACCGGGTGGTCATTTAGACCGATTCTTTGTTTTCGATCGAACATTGTTTTATGTAATTTTGTATAAACTCCAAAATACAGCGTTAATGACAGATTTAAAAATTTGTTTTTTCCGTCTGTCTAAATGTTGCTAATCCGACAAAGAAAATCGGTAATTTATGGAATAGTACTGATATCAACGTTTCATTAAGAATAAGGAGAAACAGACCACGACAAATGAGTATTATTTCTTTCTATAGTGTACCTACTCGATTCTTTTTTCCCCCTGCGTACGGCTTTTTTCGTGTATATGAAAAGGTTGCCTGTAAAGTCCCTCCCCATTCATTATTGTTCGTATGCGACTCCGCATCAATAACGTATACTCTCCCGAATGGAGTTTTTCAAATATTTTCTCAATATCCGCGGAATACTTCGACGGAAGCGTAAAAGTATTGCTCTCACTCTTGACGCTCGGATTGATGCCAATCACTGGTTTCGTATTGTCTTTTATCAATTTCGATGCCAGGAGGAATGTCCCATCGCCGCCGATTGGAATCACCAAATCGGCCCAGTGGACGCATTTACTTGCATCGGTTATCCTGAGGTACAATCGTGGTACGATGTTATTATAGAATTTTTACAGTCTTTGGTATAATTAATTATGGTAGATTTACTGAACTTGCACATTGGAAAAAATTATATTTTCTACTTCAAGGTATGAGAATCGTAAGTATTATTTCTTAATTATTTATAATGATTTTAGTACTACCTGTACTATGTATTGATGATTAAATATATAATTAATAAAAAATTTAATATTTATAGTATAAAAATTACATTTAATTTACACTTAAAAAATTTAATTACGATTATAGAGTTGAATGACCGGTTAGTGTACTTCTGTATAAAGTTGACAGTTTTCTGCATTTCTTTCAAAAAGGTATGTTGTTATTTTGTAGTTAGTCAAAAGATTAGCTATGGCAAACGTAGGTATGCATAAAATATTGGTACGGTTAATGCTAATTGATGTAATGTTAAAAACAGGTGGAATACATTGTATGTGTTCCAATGTTGATGTATGTATGGTATTAATATTTTTGTAAAGTTAATTTGTAATTCGTAAAGTTAGTAGTGGAATGACAGGTATATTTACTTTGACAAAGATATTTTATCAACAAAGTGGAAAATATTTTTCTTGTATACTTTTTAATCTTAAGTAATATTGCAATATCAATTAGGTATATTAAAAAATGTGTGGATAACATGGATCAGAAATGGGATAAAATTCCATTCAATTTGTATTAGAGGTTTTTGTTGGCAACCGCAAAATTTAACGTGTTTAATTAATTTATTGTAACAAGTTTACTCTAGTTTGTTACTAGCAATACTTTCCTATAAAAACGTAACACGGTATTCCGATTATTTATTTTCAAAAGGGAATCTTTCAATCGGAAAATTTAACTCCACGTACAAGGGTGTGTCAAAATTATTTGTTATGGCTTTCAGGTGTTGTTGTATACTGTGGGATTAGTGGGGAATTGTGAAAAAACCTGCTGCAAAATTCGCGTGTAGGTAACAAATTATTTTTATTGGCTCATCGCATTTGTCTTGTTACGTAGGTAAAATGTCAGGCTTTCGGGTCTCTGACCTTTCGGAAAGAAACACACGAGATATTCTTACTAGTGCTGCATGAAATTGGAAAATCTGGGTCACCGATATAGTAAGAAAAACGCAAGCATTTAATGTTCTTTTCCCCAGGATGGCCCTTCAACGAATCTGACACCGAACTTAAATCATTGACATCTCTTTAGCCACCGAATAGTTACATAAATAGATTTCGTTGTAAACCAATCACTTTCACCACCTTAATAGAAAAAATAACGATAAAAAAACACGTGTTAAATATTCCCTCGAGACCTCTCAGGAAAGTTTAATACAAATTGGCGTAAAAATGGTCAACAAAGATATCTAGGAAGACAGAGAAATTTGGGGGAACGTAAAAATCTGCCCTTCTTTTGTTATACACTCTTTGAAACTGTTAAACCAACATTTGTTAGTCATATGTTCACGGTTATTAAATAATTACGCACCCCGCATTACTTACGGGTTAGGACGTCTAACTTTTTGCAGTCGTGTTTCATGAAGAACAAAAAGTGTAATCGCACTAAAAAAAAACTTTACTAAAATCTTAGTAAAAATTGTACGTACAGCAGAAACGTATTGATTCATTGCTTGAATGACAGCAAGTAGGCATACAAAGGCAGCGGTGAAAATGCTTTGGTGGCTGAGAGCAGACGTACGGCCGACAACTAAGGGTTCATACCACTGTGAGGATGAATCACCAAGTAGCTCGCAAAAAGAGAAGTATATGAGGATCCAGGATGTCGTCTTCGAAAATATTATACACCCATTAATAAGTGAAAACGGTTAAACTCAATCACGGAGCACTGATTGTTGACTCGTCCGTGGTAGCGGGGGAACTGATACCTAGACAAGCATCGAAATGGCTTGATGTTATGATTCGGGGAAAAGATACCTGAAGGTTACGGTCGCAGAGTTCCGTCGAGTATTTATTAACAATACGCGATGGCTGTTATACTTCTTGGCCAGTGAAGTGAAAATAATTGCTCTCGTTGCTCATACAATTAATTTTGAAATTGTAAATGGAATTAAACGATGTTATTTATTTTTATAACCAACTATTACAATTCAGTGCTTTGTTTAATGGAGTGTTATTGTCAAAAAGGAACTCATAAGTATAAAATGTATTTGTGAAGCAAGTTACATGTGATAACACATGAAGCTATAAAATAACTCTTAAAGAATAATTGTATATTTATCTAACGAACTACAATAGAAAGATGTTTGCTCTATCGCCCCCTGCCATTAGAATTTCCACTGGATGTCTACCTTATGCATAAATTGATTCTAAAAACCCTCTCAAACGTTATGTTGCATATTACTTTAATGCTATAAACGTTTAAACCTGTTTGAATCTTACTTGTTATTCTCTGTAACAGTGATAACGGTACTTTTGGGGACCACCCGCTGACAAAGCAATAGGAAATAAAGAGAGGTAAAGCGTGTTGCCTAACAAGACGAAGGTGATGAGCCAATAAAAAACATTTGTTACCCTTTCTCGAATTTTGTGGTGGGTTTTTTTTCAGAATTCTCAATCGACCCAAGGATGTAGAACAACCCTTGAAAGCCATGGTAAATAATTTTAAAACAGTTCCAATAAAATATTGTTTTTCCTTTACGTAATAAATAAATTAAAGTTATAGATACTTTTGATCGCAAAAAAATAGATAGATTTTGTAAATTTTGTAGAAAAACCCTACCTTTTTGTAATGCGAAAATTGATATCGAGATTTTTTAAAATTCTTGCTAGATTTTTTTCGCAAGCGATTTGAAGCTGATGCTCGTTCAATATTTCCTCCACATCTTTACCCTGTTTTTGCATTTCCGATAATATTTGACTTTCCTTCAAATCCGGATTCCGAGATTTCAAAAATTCCAGTGCAGATAACTTTGAAATACCGAGCACTCGTTTCGGTCGATACGATAAATTAAGAAGACAAGTCGAGAATTTCATATTTGATATTGTTAACAAAACATTTTATTTATGTTCTCTTCTTCGCCGGGGTTAGGTTATCATTGTGTCAAAACATTTATTTTGAAAAGACTGTGCGTATTCGATTGATATCAATTAAGCGAGAATATTTTCTTTATCATAATATAAGGTTGTTTTTAAGTTCCTAGGTGATTTAAAAAATCATGCACCTAGAAACATATGGAGCATCTTCTATTATTTTAATATGGTAATAATTTTACGTATAACATTTATTTATAAAACTTATAATATTATAATGTAATGTGTAGGTATAATTAAATTTGTTCTTTCGTCATAAAGAAAAATACAATTAAACATTTCTTTTTTCCGTAGAATTTGAAAAATTCATTATCATTGCCAGGAAATTCGGCTTTAGAAATATCAACGGTTCACGTTTCATAAAAATACTTATGTATTGTTACCGAAATTTCTAATAAATTGTTAATATCTCCATATCTTCAGTTATATTTAACCGTTTGAATACCGGGAGGGTTTTAAAAAATTACTTCGAAAAAAGCCAAAAACCACTTTCGCGTTCTTGAGATTTTATTTCAAAATAAGCTAAAATTGTTGTTTTATTTTATGTAGTGCACAACAAGAACAATCTTCTCGTGCTTGTATCTTAATTTGGAATTACTTTATATTATAAAAGAGAAACCTGATGCATTCTTAACAAAATATCTTAACAAAGTCTTCTTTCAATTGTCAACATTGGAAAAATGTCCGAGGGTTTTTCGACACAAAAACAAGAAGAGGGCGAAAGTGGCTCGTGGTACGCAAACGGTTAAATATTTAATACTGTTACTTCGTTTCTATTAAATTTCACTAACTTCGTGGTTAAATCAACTTCTGGTCAATTCACTTTAACACGTTGAACGCCAACCGTATTTTGCTAGTTTCACTGTTTCTACTGAAGCGAAATTTTTTCTATTAAATTCACATCTTTATAAAACAGAAACTTTAAAGATACAGATAGATAGCTATTCGGCAGACCTTTATCTTTCAAAAACCAATATTTAAATATACAGTATGTCTGAAAATTCATAAATATTGCAATTTCAAAGTGACATATCATTGAATTCAATAGCGCCGGTCACCGGTGACCCCCACGGCAGTCAACGTGTTAAAAAATTGCTTTAAGAAGTTTTCTCTTAGTTACTAGATACTTTGGCCATGGAAACGTTGTATAAAATGTTAGAAATCAACATAATAAATATAAAATGACAATAATAACAACAATGCTCTTATTACATTTATCATATGATCACATAGCTCACTAAAATTCAAAGTACTGGAATTATTTGCAAAAAAATGTAAAAATCATCGTTACAAATTTGCATGCTATTAATACCATTACAAAACGATGCATCAGTTTGTGCTTCGTTTACAAAATATAGAATATGGGGCAAATGAAATATTAATTTTTAATATAATGAATTATTTTAATTAATAAAACAATCGCCAACATCGTCAGAAAGGTCTATATTTATTCGTCTGTCTCAAGACTTCCACAAACTGTTTGAAAAGTGGAGTTTTAAATACAATAATATTAGCAACATCCACCACAGCCTCGTTTTCCTCCTGAGCAACATTCAGGACCAGATCGTCTTTTGGTATTCCTTGGAAAAGAGCACGACCCACCTCCAGATCCTGCACAACTGTATATCCTTCCGCAGGATTGACCGCCGCACCCTCCGCTGGGATGTACACCCTTGCACGTCTGACACTTGCATCTATTGCAGTGGCAATGATAAAGTGCGAAACGTGTATGCATATGTCTACAGTTATTACGATGTTAGACGATGCAACGTAGTGAAATTCGATTTTTTAAAAATATATTTAAATACATTTCTTTTGTGGTACAATACCCATGGATACTCTTAGAGTGACGTCTTTCCATAAAGATTATTATATTGTAATCTATATTATAATTAATGGATTATCGTCAGGATAAGAATAATACACATACTAAAAGATTATAGTGTAATCATCTTTATGGAGAGACGTCGTTCTAAGGGTATCTATGGGTATTACGTCACACTGCTTAATTTTAACCCTTTTAGTGCTGGACGACGATATATCGTCGTTAGCAAAATTGCTAACACTGGACATCGAAGGGTTAATATTCAGTTTCCAATACGATATCAGTAATTTTATGACATATAATTGTAAATACACAATTTATGCTCCATATTGCGTATTCTATATGACACTATTGCCAAATGAACATTCTTTTTATTCGCAACTACATTTGTTATTAATTCAATCAATTTTTTCGGTCGGCACTAAAAGTGTTAAGAAAAAATCACGATTCTGTTGTAAGAAGTTGTAATAGTGCTTAGACTAATGTGCATACCTTCCTTTATATCGAACGTAAATTGTGGCAAGTAGAATAAAAACTGAAAGAAGCAATGCATATTTAACACATTGTATGCGGGCTACGTAAAAGTACGTTTTCCAAAGACTGTGCATAGACTATTTAAAAAAGGCGATTCGTGGCATTAATTACTTAGTTTTGAAAACTTAAGTATATTTTCGAATTCAGAGAGTACACAGTTTTCAATTTATACTAATTTTTTGTATAAAATAAAATTCGTGCAAATTTTTCAACAAGTTTCCGTCTTGAGTCTCTATGAAACGTTAAATAACACCCACATACAATGTGTTAAGAATTAAAATTAACAAAGCAGATTGCATGTTAGCAACATCTAAATATCTATAAAATTAATTCTTAGTTTTTGTCAACAATTCTAAAGCAATGATCTATTATATAACTCTTCCACTTTTAAAAAGTAATAAATATTTACCATCCCACAAAAATAACTTACTTGCACGGTGATCCAGGTTGTTTCTTCGCCCCACAGCAACTATCGTTTTCTTCATTAGTCATAGACTTTTCAAAGCAATTAGCCCCACCGCATACACCGCAAGGACAACAGTCCTCTTCATTCGAAGGAGATCTTTCATTTACCATCTCCATTCTTTGCGACGAAGATCTTGAATTTGGAGAGCGCGACCGCGAACGTAACTGACACGGCGGTGGATTAAAAGATGGAGAATTGTAAGCAGACATCATTCGTGATTGTTCTATCCGATGAGGAGGTGCACTCAAAGAGGGATGAACAGAGGACAAGTGACCAGAAGGTGAATTTGAATTTGGAGAACGTGTTCTCAAAGAAGATCCATGCGAAGTTTTACGTTCAGAAGAGTGATTCCCTTGAGTCTGATGTGGACATGAAAATTGACAATATTGTTGTGAATACGAATGTAAATTACGTCCAGACTGTTGTTGTTCAGACATCTGATCCTGCTCGCATGGAAAAGTCTGTTCGAATGCTCGATTCTGAATATTCTTGCAAGCTTCGCAACGCTTGCGCTTTGTACCATCTTCCGAATTCGATGCTGTAGAAAGCTGTGACGTTTTATAAATTCCATAATCATTTCCACTGGAATATTCTTCTCGATCATAAGGAATTTCGTGATATCTACACTTTTCATTAAACCTTAAAGAACGCGTTTGATCAGTCGTTCTTCGATCCTGCATTTCAAAATGAGCAGATCGTCTGTTTCTTCTTTCTTTGTGTCTACTACATACAAACGATTCTCTTTGTTCGTTTCCATAATTTCCATCTCTATCGTCACGATCGTTTATTAATCCTTTACAGTAAAAATTTCTCCCCGAACTTCCGGTTTCATCGGCAGTCTTAGTTCTGCTACTTCCACCTCTCAAACGCTCATCAAGTTCCTTCAAACGGCTCGTCTCAGGGCAGTTAGTATTCGCGAATTCTGTCGTGCGAGTTCGTAATTCTGCTGTCGGTCGTTCCTCCAACTTGCCGGAGAAGTATTCGGAACTAATAACGCTCGGAGAAACATGTTCTTCGGGTATACCCGTGTGTCCTCGGTGATACTTGGCACTCAGGATGTTGCGAGGTTGCGTGTCTTGTACGTCAGTTACCGGAGAACTTCGTAACAAACTTGGAAATTTTCGTCCCGATGGACACTGACCATTAAAGCCACTTAAGGTACCAGGATCTTGCTTTAAGCTGGCTCGTTGGGGAATGTTCTGTCGACCACGAAATATTCCTGAACGATACACCGTCGGGACTACCCCTTCACGTTGAAACTTCGGAAGGTCTACAATTTTCCTCGGTAATACTTGACGCGAATGTTTCAATTCCGTGAAGATGTCATATATACTTCTCTTCTTACCTTCTGGAGAGTCTCTCGGAAAACACAATGGTCTGTTCTTAACTGCCGATACTACTGTGACTTCTTCGTTCTTAAGTCGAAAACATTTTTCACGAAGTATCGTTGCACTTCGTGAAGAAATAACACATACTTCAGACATATTTCTGTAACGTGTGTACTTTTTATTTCTATCCAGTTTTGTTTTCGGTACGTTGCACGTCGAAGAACCACGTGGCAAACTTCTGCTAAGTTTTCGTCTCGATAGTTGACCGCGTAAGCTATTTACGGTGGCGGAATGTTCTCTTAAGACTTTCCATGGAATATCCAGATGTTCTATATTTCCACTGTGGTTGACGGTTGAAAGTTCACATTCTTTTGTAATACCCATTGGATCGTTGTACTCTTTTCCGAGAGAATGGTGCCAGGGTAATTCCACTCGATGTACATCATTTCCTTTTGTTCCGTTGCATTCGCCTGCAATGCGATAAAAATAGAAACAATTTATCGGAACGAAAGCTCTAGTAATCAAACGTACCTCTTTGCTTCGTCGTGGAAAGTTTTAGAACCAATTTTTTCAATTTCTCGCGGACACAGAAACTCGGCCTACGCCTCGATAACGCTGACGATTTCGTGCGATAATTGCATTCTCTTCGGATTTTTATTCCTTCTGTCGACATAACAACAAGCTTTCCTACGGTAATTACACGTCGTGCACAGGTTTTAGCTTTAAGCGAATGCTCGAGCAGAGTTTCAGCTACGTTCATCGCCGACGGGATTCGCAACGAATTTCTACTTCCTTGTCTTTTACGTTATATCTGGAAAGAAGGATTACTTATGATACCGAAATGTTTTGCAGCTTTAGTTGTGTTAGATCAAACTATTAATTATCTTAGATCTTTTTTTTTGTATCAATTAGAAAAGTTTGTTTTCAAGGGAGGTACGAACTTTTTTTGTTACCTAGAATGTTGTGTAAGTGGAATTGGACGCTTGTAATCAGGCAAAGTGCAGTTCTTTCGGCGTACCTGTGTACGGTATTTTTAACACAGTTTTTCGATAAACGAGCTTTTATCTCAGTTAAATGAACTTTGTAAATTAATCCGTGAATTATTCGCGCGCAAAATAATTACGTGATTGCTTAGCTTTGTTGTAATTTAATGGTTGTTACCTTTTTCGTCGGAATTATTTTTATACTTGTTGCTCGGATATGAAGGTGATGACATTTTATTGGATAGTATTAATTTGTTGGAGTTTGCAAAAAAGTGAGAAGTAAAACATTTTAGTAAAAAATTTCCGATCGATTTGGAGTGGCGTCGGAAAGGATACGGAGCGGATCTCTCTTTTTTGGCTGCAACAATTCGGTTATACTTAAAATGTTCAAACATATTTGAGAATTAGGAAATACTTTTATCATAATTAGATTTCGGATTTTTATGCATTTATGACAAAATGAATACGGCTAAAATACACAAAACGAACATAATATAAAAATATATCCGAAATATCCAAAGTATGGTATTCGTTGTAACATTTATCGAGTTCAACAAATCCCTAAATAGGTTCTCTTGTCTTAACTGCATTTGTTGAATTTGAAATTTGCATAAACATCCGGAGTCTAATTATAATATTGTGAAGGACTGCAGTAAATTGTAATGATTATTTTGTATTGATATTAAAATGACAGTTTCAAATTTAGATTGACAAGATTCGCTTACACTTCTCCGTTTTATCGCAGTAATTGATCCCATTTTCTTAAAGGAATCCATGGTAATATAATTCGATATTTATGTCACATTTTCTAAGACAAATTTTCGGAAACTTTATACAATTCATGGAATGCGTATTGACATTAAATTTGGAAAATGTCATCG
Source organism: Cerceris rybyensis (assembly GCA_910591515.1). Taxonomy (NCBI): domain Eukaryota; kingdom Metazoa; phylum Arthropoda; class Insecta; order Hymenoptera; family Crabronidae; genus Cerceris; species Cerceris rybyensis. The sequence goes on from OU342789.1 coordinate 40,446,569, forward strand.
AAAAATGTTTGCATAAACAAAAGAATTTTCTGTTGTCAGTGACGTATCTAGTCCTCCGTTTTTATCTAACATTTTGTGAATATGTAACTTATAAGTCCTTTTCAAATCCTTATCGTATCAATTTCTTTAACGCGTTTCGGACAGCAGCGCATATATGCGCGCAATTTTCCAGGCAATTATGGGTATAGCGTATATATGCGTTCCTTCCCATTTTCAGTAACAGTAGCTGCTGATAACATGAAATAATTTCCAAACTGCAATATTTATCGATTACAGTATGATATACAAATGAATTTGTTTCTTCATTTTTATTCGTTACAAATTTGAAATATTATTATACCTATATTTAAAAAAAAATCGTTGATAAATTTGTTAACAATTGCAGTATTGTACAATATAATATGAAAAGTTTAAATATGTCTGTCAAAATTCATATAACAATAATTCAGCGATAAAAAATGGCTGAAAAATTTAATCAATATCATTCCACTTCAGCACCATGCGAAAGAATAGCATTGTCTAGTCGGTGTATGCCAAATCATTTGATTCCCCGCGGCAGGATAAAACATATTTGTCCTGCATATATTGTATCTATTGTTACACAAGCAGTATCTCCCGCCGACACTTCTATCGAAGTTTAAGTAATATTGATTCCATGCATTGTTACGATCCGAACGATTCTGCATACAATTCTCGAGTGCTTCTCGAGTTATCGAGTGCCCGTGGAAATTATTTTTCCTACAGAACTGATGGTGCATAAACGGCTCTCGAAACGAAACTAAAGACGGATCGGTTTTGCAATGGTCCTTGGACCAATATTCATTGGATTCTCCCTGTCTCATTGATATTCCATCGCTATTTCTCCAATTACGCGAACAAAGATCACACGTGCCACAATGATCGACGTTTTGTAAGTACTCCCTGTCGCAAATCAACCGTTTCATAGTCGGACATTTGTCTCGATTGGCGCATCTAACGTCCGATTTAATTGTTTCACATTGCCCAAAATGGTCAATTATCGACGAACCGATTCGCGAACAATGGACGAGACTTTCGCTCGTTTTTGTGCCGCAATAAGGACCCTCACTTGCACACGCAGAATCGACTCTGCAATTTCGCCATGATGATCGTCTACTCCCCCAAAGCACTGACCGACTCATCGTCTGTGTTTGCAATCTATACATCGAAGGCATTCTCAAGACTTCAGAATCCTTATCCTCTATCGAGGACTTCATCGTACCTTTTTCATGTCGGGAGACAGCTTCGAGACTTAACGGTTTGTCTAAACCGTCAGTCGTCATTTGATCGGTATAACTTGCCGATTCATCTATAGAAGTATATATCTCGTCAGTCTGTTGATACCTACTCTCTTCTTTATTTATTAACTCTTCCTCGATTTCATCTTCTGCTCCTTCTCCTTTCTCTGTACTCATTTCTATATCATGTAACTCTGTTTCATCTTTTTGTTCTTCTTCTTTTACTTCATCCTCTATTTCTTGTTGTGGTAAAATATATGCTTCGCTACTCTCCTCCAATTCTTCGACACCCTCTTCTATCGAGTTCAAACGCGTCTGCGTGCTCGTTTCTGTCTCCGTTCCATTCACCATAAAAGACTGTTGTTCATCTGTCTTTCTTTCTTCCTCGACTACAACGGAATTCGTCGGATCCACCGTCTGGTTCCTATTATTATTCGTACCTTCCAGTTTCGCCGTCTCTGCAATTCCCGTTAATGCACCATCAATTTCTCCGACTCTATACGCAGCGAATTGTGGACACGTCTGTTCGCATTCTTGCAACGAGGATCTCGCCCCGATGACTCCATCTGGCCCAGATTCATCTGCTATCTTGGGTGAAACGTGAAAGCTTTCAGTGACGATGAAACTCAGGGTTGGTTCACACTTTGCTATATCAGACGAGACAGGAGTATTGCATTCTATGCAAGGTCCAACGAAGAGTATGCTTGGATTTTCTACCGTATTTACCGATTTACTTCGGCTAGTGTGAAGAATCACGGTATTTCCGTCTGATCCGATTATTTGATCTTTCGGATCAATTCTGTTGTTGTTCACTGGAAACTCGGAATTGAGATTGGACCTTGAGCATGTTTGGATGCTCGCACTTACGTTTAAGGTTTCAATTGGTTCGCCAACCTGAATGCATTTCTGTTGTAAGTGACAATCTACGTGGCAAATGTTTTGAGTATCGAATTCCAGGCTGGGATGCTTTTTTTTGGTAGTGAATTTTCGAAATATCGAGCTCTTTTTCTTTTTAAAGTTAAAAAAGTCCATTTTATGGAATTGTAAGAATTTTTTTTTTAAGGTTTCGTTTAGTGACAAAATTGATGGTACTCTTTTAGGTAGGATAAGTTGTTTTATGTATCCTGTTGTAATGTTGATGGTGTTAACTTTAGAAGTAAACTCGTCTCACAATCTCGGTATAAAGCTGCACCTATTTGTTTTTAGTTTTTGCTATTTTTCTTAGCATTCTTTTTTGTATAACAATGTTCTCTATTTTGTTTAAGTTTCTTTTTGATTACGAAGTTTTATTCGTAATTTTTTTTTGATAAAATGTCAGGTAAGAAATGTATCAAGTGATCATTTCTATGGTGTTTCCAAACTTGTTATACAATTAAGATTTTGGCACGATGTTGGAATTTTTTAAAAGTCTCGTTTCTTATAATTTTGATATGTTAAATCTTCTTCTTATATTTTAAATTTGAATGGTTAGCGATTGTGAACAAGGTTATTAATATCATTAGCAAGATATGCGCATAAAACTTTTACTAAGGAAATCCGAATTTAAATTCGTAACACTTTCTATTATCACTCTCTTCATTTTCAAATACTGCTAATTTCTTTCATGCTTAATTACGAAAAATTATTATACGTCAAGTGTTACGAGATTATAGAAGGTTGTGTTTTACTGTATGAAGATAGCATCTTGAGTATTCATTCTATCATCATAATTTTTTCAAGTATCGACCAAATCAAAATGGTTCTTAACATCATATCGATTATTCCACTTTCTAAGAAACCGACAAAACTCGTTTATGGATCGAGCATAACTTTTTAAATTCGCGTATACTTTATACTTCACACATTAGGGTATGGTGACCGGAAAGTAATGTCGTTTTTTTATATCAAATCCAAACAAATTAATTTGTAACAAGTTCATGTTTTTAATGACTGATGTAATCACCCAGCTTATCAACAATCTTTTACTACCTACTATACAAAATTTTAATTCTGGATCGGTAAAAATCAATTGGTTTTTGGTACAAAGTATCTCGGGAAACGACATCACTTTTCGGTCCCCCTAATACAGTGATTCCCAAAGTAGGCGCCACCGCCCCCTGATGAATGCTGCAGAACCTTCTAATTTACACCTTTCTTTACTATATTTTACGAAAATGGTAGAAACATTAATACATATATCTTTCCTAATAATTGCTATTAAAATTTAAAAAAAAAATTAATTTCCAGAGGACGCTAAGTAATATTTTTTCTGGAAAGGGGGCGGTAGGCCAAAAAAGTTTGGGGACCGCTGCCTTAATTAAGTTTGAATGTGTGAAATATGAAGTATACGCGCATTTAAACAGTTATGCTCGATCTAAAAAAAATATTTTTCGATCTAATATTTTACAGTGCAGTAATATTTCGAAATTAGATTCATTAAAACCTTGAGAACTATCAGACAAAAGAAATATTTTACCTGCAATTTAACTAGACACAATGCTCACTCAGCCCGCGGTGGTTTCTTTCTCCCACAAGGTCCACAAGTATCGTACCCATCTAAAAGAAAGCGCGAACAATTGAATCCAAACTTATAATATAAATAAATCAATAAATCTCTTCAATTACTTAAGTGTCTCTGAATTACGCGGCCATTTTCAGTATTTGTTGACATCTCCATCGACCTTCTACCTCTTCTTCCGTTTTGTTTATTCGCACAATCCACTACATTATTCGTTTCAACATTACTGCACATCCCATTCTCAATCGTACCCCAAGTTTTTCTCTTTGGGGTGCCATTTTTCTGCACGCTCGTCCTTCCCCTGTTATTATTGTTCGTCGAAGCTCCAGGCAGAGACGGTATCTTTACATTTTCAGGCAGGTTCAAGTATTCAGTTTCCGCGTACTCTTCCGTCTGACCATTAATTTCCATTCCTGATTCCGGCGTAACAGCATTCGATGAATATTCAGTTGCTCTCACCCATCGATTGTTTAGGACAGAAGCAACGTGTAACTTTGCCGTTTGGATTTCCATATCATTCGGTCCATTCTCATGCTCTTCAGATTTTTCATGATCGGAGGACGATTGTAATTTGATGCTCATCAGTAAACGCTTTTTTTTATTACCGACATTGTACTCCGATAGAATTTTCGTGAGAATCGTGTTCGACGTTTGCATTTCAACGTTCACCATGTTTCGACGTCCATTGAATTCGCGAACGAATGTCATAGGTTCATGAGGTGAATCAGCTTTTTCAGCTATTGTTTTATCGGTTGTAGTAGAATCAGTTGCTTTAGCTGGCTCAAGTGAAGTTTCAGTTTTGGTAGAATCTGGTTGCGGTGGATCTACCTTCTCAGTTCTAGTTGGAGTTGGCAATTCTTTGTATGTTTCGTCTGATAGGTCCATGATAGTGGTATCATCTGTTAATTGCGATGTTCTAGGAGTCGACGTACGCATACCTTGCAACGAATCATTGATACTTGCATCTATTGTAGTGTCATCAGGCATGGAACTTTGTATTGTCTCATCTTCAATGCTCACTGTTTTATCAGGTTGAACACCGTTCGTGGGCTCGGTTTTGACTATCACTTCCGGTATTTTATCCTGTTCACCATTTGCAATTACTTCATCAGGGATCTCTTCTTGGGCATCCTTCGTAGTTTCTCCTTCTTGAGGAACTTCTGATACATCCTTCGATGTAGAACTTTCGTCCCCTTCTAATTCTGCCACTCCTGAATCACGGTTCACATCAGTTATGTCAATTGGAATCTCTGACACATCAAACGTAGTAATAGTTGCAGCTTCTACAGATGTAGTTTTCTCTGGATCAGCTTCTATCGCTTGCCTTTCTTCTTCCGTAGGTGCTGGAACATCAGACGTGGGTTCAACCGTTGTAGAAATCGATTCAGCTGGAACAGACACCGGTGTGGAATCAACAGCTGTTTTGGTCGAAATAGGAGTCGATTTCTCTGAAGTAACAATCGGTTCAGGTAAAACGGTTGCCGGTTTAGGATCAGCAACCGGTTCGGTTGAAATAACTGTAGGCGGATGTATCGGTTTAGTCTCACTGCAAAAACACGATACCGCTTCCGAACCCAATATTTTCTTCGAATGATCATCCACGCAAACAACTTGATACCTGCGAACTAGTTGACACTGAATGTTCTTGTCATTCTTCAAAGAATCTCTCTTTTCTGTCGCAATCATTTCAACATTTTCTCCTGATACAGCACTTCCTCTTTTACCCGACACTCCCGTTTTATTAATACTATCTAGTCTACCTCTCGCACGAGTTCCAGGCACTTGCCTCTGTGCAGTTACATCGTTTGAATTAGTTCTTACCGATTCACCTCTGGTTCTTTTTGGTGTCGTCATTTCCGTCTTGTCCATGAATGGAGTTAACGCGACAGAATTAGCATTTTGTGCTGGCAAATTTGATGCGTTTGCTGCATCCATCGTTTGAGATGTACCGGGTCTTTCATTGTACGAGGTACCTGCAGTTGGATATGAGCGAATTCTCGTTTGTCTTGAATTTTCCGCGCTTTCGTCTTCTTCCATATCCTCTTCGGCGGGAGAAGAGTTTCTACGTTGATAATTCGCACGAATATTACTTGTATTAACAAGTACACCGACGTAAGATCCAACGTATTCTCCTTGTAAATTATAGGGTGGTTTGTAACGAGTTTGGTGATTTTCTTGTATATTGGAATTTTGATTAGCAACAATAGCTCTTTGTGGATTATTGGAATTCTGCGTCGTCGAGGATTGTCTTCTGCGAGCTTGGTTTCTTGAATTAAGGGTTGCACGGTTATTCGAAGTATTCGGATGTCCCGATGTATCCGGACGAGGGCGTTGGTGTGAATTTGAATTCTTTCTTCTTTGTCCCCGGTAGGTAGAATTCCCGTCACTTCCACCCCTTTGGCGAAACTCCAGACACTCGGGGTAGTGAAGATCCTTAAGGGGTCCTCTCCTGGAAGATTGAGGATATACATCCTCGTGAATGCCTCCTTCATGAGGGTCGAAATACCAACTCTTCTCTGATGGTGTCTGCACTCGGGGATCCTGATGGTGTCCGTAACGATCGCCTGGAAACAAAAACTATTAGCTTCGTTGGAATTCATGAATGTTATATTAAAGTAATGTAATAGAAATACTAAATAAAATACAAAAGGACAAACGCTTCTCTTGATTTCATTAATTTAATTTGTTGAAATTCCTTGTCGTTTGTGTAGTAGTTTTATTCTGTTCTTTTTTAACATATTTCTCGTATTTTTACCAGATGTATTTTAATATTTTTAATTGTTATTTTATGGAATTTTTTCCATGATTTATAATGCAGTGGGAATTAATTAAAACAAATTATTTTTGCAAGTTATATTATTACGTTTTGTTGGTACATTACATCAACATACTTTGATGCAAATGTCTCTGACGTTCGTGGAATCTAATTCTACTTGCGTCGCGACTCGGCGTACAATAAGGATCTCGGCAACAATGGATTTGGAAACGCTTATAATCTTCCGGCAAACTTGACATATCCTCTGTGTAATCCGCTTCACGTCGGCATTCTTCGCACATGCTTGCATGTGCTTTTTCTATAACAGGTGAAATTCCCTTCGGATGCATTTCCATGCATGCATTTTCTTGGTTTTTACTCGAGTGCTTTGGCTTTGAAAATTCTTTAATTGTCTGACTTATAGCCGCTGAAGCTATCTTGAAAACGTTTTTACAGCTACCATGGAGTTGCGACCAAAATTTTCCTTTTTGCTCGCGTCCCGTGGCAGATCGTTCAGACTTTTCAGGTGGATGTCGATTTTCCGTTTCGTTTTCTAATCGCACTATACTTCGTGTTCTGAAAGATGGAAAAACTGAGTGACGAAGATTGAAACTTTATTATAAGTTGGAAATATTACTTAAATTAAATTAAATATTTTAAGATTTTTTACTTTTATTTCTATTAAATGAAAAGGTGACATTTGAAGTCTCGTGCGATAAAAAACTGCTGCATAGAGCATCGGGATTGATTTGTTGTAATTTGTGATTTAAAATGAACTTTAGGTGAGATGGGGATTTAATTTATTTCCGGAATTTTATTATCTTATTTAAAAGATGATAAGGAGCAGAAGTAGGAATATAGAAATATAAATAGCATATAAAAATATCAATATGTAAATTGACTGCCGTACAAATAGAGTAACACGTTCTGAACAGAATGCTATTTTTTTTGTTCTTGTCTTATTTGTTTTTACAAGGTGAAATGAGTTTGAAAACAAATCCAAAAATTTGTTGCGTTTTAATATCTCAAGAATGGTGAGAGCCATCAAAAACAGATTTACTCAGAAATTACATCGTTTTTTTCTTTACCTAAAAAAATAGTTAAAAACCCTTTTTGAAGTTGTGGTAGTTGGAGTAACTTCAGAAATATAAACTTATCAAAAAAATATTCAAGCAGTTTCTCAAATTATTGACTACTTGAACGCAAAATTTTATAATTTTTCAAATTCACGGGTCTTCTAATCTACAGTTACTGTACATTTATTTTACAACGTAATTAAATTCACGGGAAATAGTGTTACGTAAATCTCTTTTAATTTATTGAGATTTTACCTGCACATGTGTACTCTCCTAAAATTCATATTCTCAAGAGAATTTACATTGTCAGTCTTAGAATTCTGTCTTCCATTTTTCAACTGTCGGTCGTCAAACTTCATCGAATCTTCTTTTTTATGCCTAACGATATCTTCCTCGAAATATCTCTCCATCGAGGGAAATTCATCGGAACAACTCTGCCCCATGGTTCTCAATCGAGATCTGCAGTTCACCTTGCACTTTTTCCCGTGCACCATCGACACGTCGCCAATTTCATTCGGATTCAATTTTTCTTGACTTTTTGTAGACTCCAACTTGTTTCTTCTCTCGATTGTGTTTTCTCCACGCTCTAGATCATTCCCGTCGAATTCTATCGAATTCTCCCAAAAGCGTAAATCCTGGTCGAAGTTTGCTGTTTTCTCATTGTAGAATTCATCCATGCTGTTGCCAGTTTCAACGAACATACTAGCTTTCGAAGGTGTACAAGTCCTCGAGCAAAATGCACACGAAGAGAATTTCCTTCTATCTAAATTGTCTCTTTCAAAAGGTACACATTCTGTGCAACGTTCGTTCATTCTTCCGACAGAATTGTACGACCGATTTGCGAGATAATTATTTTCAAAGCAATTATAATGTGGAGATTCTCGTTTTGAAGAAAATTTATACTGTTTACTCCTTGTGCATATCAGGCAAGATTCACGAGGACTTGCAAATGAATGATTGCTGATTTTCGAGGAATAAGTATTTCTTTGGAATTGGCAACAACATTCTTCAAAACATGGTAAATCGGTATTTTTAAATCTCTCATTGTTCCAATTTTCTATAAATCCGGGATTCTGTCGATTGCATATTTCGCAATTGTCGCAAGGATTTTGTTGCTGTTGTTGATGCTGATTGTAATGGGAAATTTTATTGTTTCTTTCTGCAGAGTGATTTTGGTGGACAGGGGTAGATTGTGCATGGGGTTTAAATTTATCGGATACATTGAAGTTTGTTCTATCGTCGTTATACGTCTTATCAAAATAATCTGTATAGTTCTCATCATGCAACCTGTTATCGTTTTGATGTAGTTTTTCGCGATCCGTCTGTTTAAGGTTCTCTTTCTCTTCGGATTTTTTTATTCGATCGGAATTTGTGGTAAGAAAAACATGAACTACAGGGCAAGCGAGTTTCCTACTCCTCTTTTGACGTCTACCTTTACTGTTCCATTTTCGAGGTTTCCTAACACGTGAAATGGAAAAAGGATAACGTTAATTAGTATTTAAAATTTTTTACTATCCTCTCTGTGAACGATATGAAGTATAGACATTAAGTATAAAATATAAATCGTTAAATATAATAAATAAATATTAAGAGTAGCTCGTAACAACGATGAATAATAGATTCGTAAATAAAGGTCACCGAATTTTAACACTAGAACTACCGAACCAGTCAAAATGACTGGTACACAGTTTTTTCCAAAAATTCTTCAAGTCCACATAAGAGTCATGGAATAAATATTCTATGTCAATCTAGAAAAACATAAATCACCGTATCCATTTTCTTTTCGATCTCTTGATTTCTCTGTTTTCAAAGTGCTTATTAAATATATTGAAATTTAATAGATTTAACGCCAGTAGTTCTAATGTTAACACGAAAGTACATTAACGTTGGAATAAAGTATGAAATAAATGTAACATTAAACAAACATTTTTAACATTCCAAATGATTATCCTCACCTGTCGCAACGTGTAACAGAAACGTTATATTTCGGTTTAATAATAATCCTTTTATCAGGTAACATCTCACGCAACGAAACAACACTGATGTTAATTCCACTTTTCGAGTATTTGGAAGAATCATTATTACAATCAGCAACAAATTCCATCGGTATTCTATCCTCCATTCTATCGTCACGATTTACATTCGCCAACCTCGATTCACCTTCGTTTCTCGCAAACGAATCGTCGTACAATTCCTCATGATCTCTACAGTTCCAATTACTACCATCGATTCTCCGTTCGTCGGGAATCGTTCCTTCCATGACATCGTACGATCTTAAATTACTTTGACTCTCGTTCCCCGTACTTCTTTCACCCTCGAAATTCCGTGCTCGATCCCTCGAAGCGGATTCCATAGGATCATGGTTGTTGTTGGAAAAATTGCTCGCGTTCGTGGTCGCGTTTTCATGCTTATCTTCGTTCTGAAAGGTCCTTATCGTTTCCAGGGACGACTCTTCCGGTTGAGTAATCTGTCCGGCGTAATGGTGCCCGTTGAAATCCATGGAACGATTCGACTACGAAATTGATGTGTACATTTATTTCGAGCCGCTGTCCGATTATGAAACGGGTGGACGATCATAGTGAATTACCAGAATTGCCGGTATTACCAGTCGTACCGAATGCCACGTACAAAAGACCAATAATCTCGGGAATAAATTAATTAGAGACTAGTGGCGAACAAACGAGACAGAAAGGGGTAGTAGGGGTACTTCGATTACGGTCGTTCTTCTGGTGTTTGCTTCGGCCATTTAGTACATTATCGATGGGTAGATGAAAATTTTTATGGGATTTCCTTGCTGCGAGAAAACATTCTTGTGTCTGTCTGGGAGAACGGTAACATACTTTCAGATTATGGCGTTTTTTTGAGGATAGTGGAAATGTTAGTAAACAGATCTTAATACGTTGACTGTCATGGGTGTCATCGGTAATCGGCGCTAATGAATTTGATGAAATTTTATGTAACTTTCAAATTGCAGTGTTTATGAATTTTCGAACATATTGAATTTGTAAATATTAGCGTTAAAAAGATAATAGTGTGCCGAATATCTGATAGCGTTTTTAAAGTTTCTGATTTATAAAAATGTGATTTTAATAGAAAAGGTTTCACGTCAGAAGAAATGATCAGATTAGCGGTGGCGTTCAAAGTGTTAATAGCATAGAATACGAAGGAGGAATATTTAGCACTAGAACTACCAGGCAAGTCAAAATGACTGATTCCCAATTTTCTCTAGAAGTTCTCTAAGTTTATAGGACAGTCATAGTGCAGATATTCTACGTTGTTCTTACAAAGCACAGATTACCGAATTGACTATATTCTCCACCTTTTAGTTCCGCTTTTGCCATAGTACTTATTTAGTATATTGAAATAGAACAGATTTAACGCTGGTAGTTCTAGTATTAAATTTTCTATGTTGAAATATATTTGTTACCTGTAAGTATCTAACATAGTTATCACGGTATTTAAATTGATAATACATAATATTGTAGATTATCCCTCTATTGACAGACGCAGTTAATGGCAAAACGACCGGTCGTTTAGTTAAGAAACCGAAGTATTTGAAATTTTTGTAGTTTTAATTACGAGGGATACTTAACACTAGAACTACCGGCCTCAAATCTATCATATTTTAATAAGTGAAATAAGTACTTTGAAAAAGGGGGAATCAAGCGGCGGAAAATTTGATCGACCGGCTGATTTATGTTTATTGATATAGACGTAGAATATTTATTCTATGACGCTTATGTAAACTTGGAGAATTTTCTGAAAAAATTGTGTACCAGTCATTTTGACTGGTTTGGTAGTTCTAGTGTTAAAGAATTGATGGATGCTTTTACTTTAAGAAAGAAAATTAATGATATATCTCGTTTGCTAAATCTTGCAAGATAAAAAATGCAGAATACAAAAATACATCGATAAGAATGTGAACGCATACTCGGATCTGATCGTTGATTCTCATCGGTCCATGGCAGCGTCAGTTAAAGGCAAAACGGCCGGCCGTTTAGTTAAGAACCTGAAGAATTTGGAATTTTAACAAGGTTAGCTTTCATTGCCGAAACGAGTGGCCGAAAGTTTGGTTATGGGCTTCGAGAAACATTCGAGACTGTTATCGCGCGATGCAGTTATCGTTCTGTATTTTTACGCTCGCCGTGAACCTGCACACGCACGGTACAGAATATTCAAGGGACATTGAAAACAACTGCAGTGTATGCAAAGAATATTCCATATTTTTGTAGCACGTTCAGTAAATATTTTCAATGTCTATCCATTCACGTGTTAAAAGAAAAATTCTATGAATATTTGCCAAATATTTCGTACGGCCGTTTATACGAACGCTAAAAGTACACGTACCACGAATGCGTTATTTATGTACTTTTTTTTTAACATTCGTTTTCGTGGATAAATAAACATGAGGGGTGTTCCGTACGTTCGACGACGAAGGACCTATTTAAATGATGTCAAACTCAGAAGGATACGCTTTGGAACAAATTAAAGTAGAAGTAACCGCTTGGTCTACGATTTCTTTTCTAACTGAATGCACAATAACTAAGAATTAATTTCTAATATAACTTATAACTAAGCGGAATATTGCTAATAAAGAAACAATTTGATCGTCTTGTGGTCAACTAATATTTTCAATTTAGTATTTTTTGGAAAATTTTAAAATTTCCTGTTCTGCTAATCACAGCACGAGCGACATACCTTATATAGGACTGTACTGTTTTTGCAAAACTATATTTAACTCCTTGCCGTGACATTTCTTTTGTGACTGAAGGTGCAATAACTTTGAATTAATTACCGAAATAACAATCTAGCCCCTAATTTTAGATACAGTAAGTATATCACTTAACGTAATATTGAATAGCATAGAATTTATTTTATTTTATCAGGACTCACTGATATTTTTAATTCAATAATTTTTGGAGCATTTCAAAATTGACTATTCCATTTATCGCGTCACGAATAACACTCGTTATTGTACTGCAAGGGATTCATATTAGAACTAACAAGTCAGCCAGTATGACTTATTTCTAGTTTTTTCCGGAAATTCGCCAAGTTTACAGCAGAGCCGTAAAGTAAACATTTTACGTCTGTTTCATAAAACATAAATTATGGAATCGATTAACACTTCGACCTCTTTCTTCTTCTTTTTTCAAAGTATTTATTTAATATATCGAAATGTAATAATTCACTACATATTGTATTATATAACTATAAACACTTGTGTCTTTGCGCAGATTCTCCGTTGCATGTGATTTCTCTTCGCATGATTAAAGATTGCTAAAAAAACGTCTGCTAGAGCAAACAAATTGGACGAAGGGCAAGTCCATTTGGGTTATCATATATACTTATTGTGTGTTACTGGAATAAATATACTTTTATATACTTTTGAAGATACAAACAAATGCTGTATTTTTATCAATTTTCCCCGGATTGTTTGCAGAAATGTACGTTCAAAATAAATACTGTGCATTTATTTTTATACTTGCGTCTTTATATTTATTTTCTCGCCATTTTTTATATTTACCTATGGTTTTATGAGAAAAAATGGTAATTGTTACAATTTGTATGGATTTTTATGAAAAAAGATATTTTCACTGTATGAAAGAAAAAAGTATACGAAATGAATATTGAGTAAGTCGAGGATGAAGTTTACACGTGGTAAGGAGTTATAAATGTACATAGTATAACTAACAATAAGTGAATCAATGTTGCAGCACATTGTTGCTGAGTTAACTTGATGTCTTGTCTAAATTCTACTTTTTCTTGGGGAGTGTGCCTTATACCAATTTGGCCCTATTCCAACCTTCTATTTTTACAGGGTGAGTACTTTTCAAATCTGCCGATGACGAAGGTCAGGCTCGCCGGTTTGTCTTTCTGTTGAAGCGCAACAAAAACAAAGGGAATTCGTCGTCTTGTCGACTTATTATATACATCTAAAAATTTCCTTTTCCATGCACTGCTTGGATCAATATTTCTATTCAACAATAACAAATACACGGCTTACTCTCTAATAAATTGCCCTTCGTAAATAAATCTTTGATGACACTCAAAAATGTTATTGTTACAGCACTCCCCATATGCAAATTTTTCAATGGTAGTTAGAAGCTCTTCAAAACCAATCAATTATTTTAATTAAAATTGTTTTATTACAATTATTAGCTTCAAAATTTCACCTGAATTGCTGTAATCATTTTGTTTATTATCTACAACTCCAAGTGATTTCCGAATCACCAAGAAAATAACATGTACACGTGTTACTGCAGAAAAATTTCACAGAGCATACTTTTTATTCAAGTCCATTATCTATTAGACACAACAAGCCTCTAATTCCGTAGCCAACACACTTTCAAAAGCTCAACTAATCGTAACTATGACAAGCGAAGTCGCCATTCTCATCGATTGCAAAAACAACTGACCATGATCCATAACCCTTTGCGTACAGAATTATTTTACAAACTTTTCATCATATAAACAAATACAATCTCAGAAAATTGTTTATTCATTTTTGCTTAACACTATGCCTTCCGGTGAACCACGCTAGTGTCCCGAAAAAAATATCGGGCAGATGTCGATGACACCACCTTGGCGTCTTGCCTAAAAAAATCGGGACAATAAACAAACAAATATATAATACAAAAAAATCTTGCATTTGTTTACATACATCTTTGAAATTTCGTGAAAAAAAGAAGAACAGAATTGAGAGGTCATGACAACTGCATCAGTACTATATACCAGGCGCCATCAAGAAATTCTGTTTAGACGTGCAGACGGCATAGTGTTAATACTAGGAACAATTAAAAGAACCGCGGGATATTTGTGTCAAGATGCAAAATTATTGTTGATTTCGAAAAGTCCTTAGTTAATAAATGGCACGGTAAATGCCATAGAAAAGTGTGTCGAGTGTAACTCGACATAGGAGTGTAAAGGGTTAAATGATACGAAAAAACACCAAAATTGTTTTCCAAATCACAGAAAAATATTGTTACGAGTCGACCGCCCACGCATTATCCTTTCGGACATAATTAAATAGAACACAATTTATAGAAAAACTGAGAACGGAACACGTCCGTCAACGATGACCACCGACCGTAGAATCTCACCTCTTTATTTATTACAAACAATTTCCAAATCTCATTTCCCAGTAACATTTAATCTACTGGGTGTTTTGTAATAATATTTATCACATTCAAATAAACTACATCCATCCACAAACTGTCCAACTATTTCCTAGCATCCGTTTTGTGCTTCGTATTATTACTCCCGTTGGTTCTTTTTGAATTCTCCGACCTTTTTCTGCCAGACTTTCTCGTAATATAAGTCGTATTTACGCATACGAAGAACGAGGTACGGTGACATTGTCGGAAATTAGAGAACGGAATAAATCATTGAAAGAAGTTAAACGCTCTCGGTGAAGCGTTTACTTGCCAGCAGAGTCGCCGCATGCTATGACAATGGCTCTCTTCGTCTCTAATTAAACCGGCTAATGCACGATGCATGTGAGACAGCCGCTTTAAAAAATTCACATCGACAACGAGCTCGTGTTCAACATTGCAACGAACAATACTGAATATTTCACTTTAATGAAGAGCCCGTGGCGCCGTCTGTAACGTGCCGAATCGACAAAAGGGTAACAGCGTACTTTTACGTTCGTTGTAATTTTGTATTGTTTACCCGTATATAATCCGGCGATGAAAAGCGCCGGCGGTTTGAAGAACGAGAGAAATTGTTATTCATGAGTATTGAAATTGAACGGTGTACTGGAAAGCGTTTGTCGTGTGCATTGTTTCTACGGTTAAAAATTAATTACTCGCGTGGATTCAATTGAGGGACGTTGTGTATTGGGATATTAATGTAATTTCATAAATTATTTATCGGTCATGGCAATTTGTTGCGCACTCTTTGCTTGTGGAGGAGGAACTTTAACTATATGACTTTGGTAGACTTATTTTTTAACTTTTCGAAAATTTGTAATTTTTTTTAACTTACAGATTATTTGGTGTATATGATACACGTTTGCTACTTTTATTGTACAGCTTCTTATCGTTAATTGATATGTAACGTTTTTAATAAAAGAATCGGTGCGATTGCGATTTCAAGTAATTAATATTCTTAAGCTTGACAAACATTGTTGTAGTGCCATTGAAGTTGCAGTTATTTGAACACTTTTAACTTTTTGAGGCACAGCGGGATTAAAAGTGTCCCATATCTTTAATGCATGAAGATGAAGGAGACGTGGTTTAGTTTGCATGCCGAAGTGTTTTCGAACATAAAAAAACTAGACATTTTTTGTGCCAGAATTCGTAATTTTACCAAACTGTGATAGGGTTAAAACGTGTTATCGAGACTTTGGTGATAGCTGTTGAAGAAATTATTATTATTTACGTTAAAAGAATACCAGTAGATAATCATTAATAAATATAACAAATAAAAATACTGATATCGATATATTATATTTTCAACATTAAAATAAGCGTTAAACTTTCACTATGATCGATATTGCAGCACATGTCAAAGTTTACCCATGATCGATATTGCAATAGACGTCAAAACGTTCTCGTGATCGATATTGAAACATACGTCAAAGTGTTACCATGATCGATATTGCAATAGATGTCAAACTATAACCCAACGTTTTCCACAAAACAGAAAAATTCCCAAATTCAAATTCATATTTCCAACCAAAAGAATCATTCCCTCTTGTACATTCCAATTCCTTGAAATATTCAAAACAAATAAAATTACACAAGCATTCTATCACTGTCGATGCAAGCCACGTAAATAACAATTTCCATCTCCTAAACAAGATTTTACTACAGTTTCTCTACAACCTCTGTAGAAACACTTTCAACCCCTGCAAAGGTGCATTCCCACTGAAGCGCGCTCAAACACGGCGTTCGCAGCATATCGTTCGCTTATTCCCATCGTTCGCCATTCGCTCGAAACGAAAATATTCAACATTTTATTCTCCAGTGCCCGACGACAGCGTGTCGCCGTTTCGGACAAACATTTTTTTCTACGTGCAGTCAAACGGGGCAGTTTTACACTTGACGAAGCGGTAGCTGAAATACAGGCTGGCAGCTTTGAAAAGAGCAGTAGTGTCTGGCATGGTGATAGCGGGGATAGCTGTCGTGCATAGTGATGGATGTCTGGAGGCTTAAATTTTGTGGAATTCCAGGCGCGCCCTTTTCCCTCTCTCATTTTCTCGCTCTTTCTGTATCTCTTTCTCTCTCGCCCTTCATTCTTCGGTCTCTTTCTCTCTGCTCTCTCATATATTTGTAAATCTACCCGCCGGTATATTTACACCCTCCGAGGTGGTCTAACCTACGCGTAGGGTTGGTTAGGTCTTCGAGGGAGGGTCACGCGTTTACCCCCAAGGCTCTGTCTTTTTCTCTTCTTTTCTTTTTTCCCTTAGTCTCTTTCTCTCTATCAATGTCTCTCTTCCTCCAACTCTGTCTCCGTCTCTATGGTGCGGCCGAATGGGGATGGTTACCCTCTTTCTTCAAAAAGCGAGGCATAAAATTGTATTCCACGTTTCGGTACGAGGATCAGGCAGCCTCCTCGCGAATATGTAGAATCCCCGCGTATTTTGTAAAGGTAATCCGTGGATGCTTTTCATCCATGGAATGAAACGTCTCGAGTGTATGGGGAACCACCGGAAGCCGGGTGAATCTTATCCCAGAGGTGCAGATCCGGCGAAATTCCTCCCTCCTACGATGACGGAGACGATCCTCCTATTTAGCTGTTCCTTTAATTCGTTTTCCTTCTTTTATCGAACGTCATTCCCGACGTTATATGGGATATTTCGAAATATCTTTCAATTCCGAGGGCGTACGGTATATGCCGCCTCCGGTGATTCATTCTTTAATGCGGGTTTAGAGAAGGTTTATTTGTACTTGCTCGAGTTTATGCTCGGTGCGTTTCATAAACGTAATTTATGGATACTTTGCAGTACGAATGACTGTTATACGGTCCGGTCATATTTTTTGCAGGGTAATTCAGAGAATCTTTTTATCCTGGGGATAGAAGACTTTCGATATACGAGGCAATCTTCCAAGTGATTTTACTTTAGGGCGACAAACTGCAAGTGTGTTAACATGGCTGCAATTAATTTTATTCAATTATTGTTGATTTATGTGATACTTAAATGTGGTCAATTTTACGCCAAATACTCGTGATATATTTTTATTTATGATTGCTAAAAGGAAGTGGGTATTTTGGCTGACGAATAGTCATATTAAAGGAAGTATAATTTTTAATTGAATGTTGTGTCAGTTGTATTTTTACGTTTTAACATGGAAGAAATTATTGTTCAGTTTGATCATTTTTTTATAGAGTTTAGGAATCTCAAGTAAGTGAAAATTATGCGGTAATTTTAATAAACTTTTTATGTATGAATCAACTAGACTTGAGAGAAATCTAAGTTTAATTAGCCCCTTAACCTCCAACAACGTGTGACGCTCGTGACGCGGAAAATGGAATTGAAAATTTTGAAGTCTTTAAAAATTATTAACTTGAAAATATTAGTCGGTTTCGAAACGGTTTCGTTATTTCTATACTAGTAATATTACATTCAGCTGTACGAAATATCAGTAATCAGCGAAATCTTTTGATTTCACAAATTAATTTTGAGTCATTGCACGCCCTGTTAGAAAATAAATCGTAGGAGAAGGTGTTAACGAGTTCAACTCAACAAGATTCATCGAGATTGTTATTTCTTCTTCATTTCACAGAATAATAATAGCTCTGAAAAATGCACAGACTATAGTTTGCTCTCTAAGGGGTTGGAAAATTCTAAAGGATAGTGAATGTAAGTGCTAGTACAAGAGAGTGCACGACTGTGTGAGAAAGACGTGAAAGTTTTATAAATATGCATAGGTCTAAGGGCAGGGTCCAGTCTCTAGTTGTGAGTTCGGAGGAACAATTAATGATTGCGAATTGCAGTTGTACTTTGTTGTACTTCTATAGTTAAAGTTCAGTTTAAGTTGTCAATGCATGTACATATTTCTTAATACAAATATTTAATCTATAACATTGTTATTATGTGTTATGTATTTAATAATAACATTAATTATAACATTGTTATAGCAGAAGAAAACGACACGTCCCCTCCACATTCAATTAGACTCTCCTCCTTTTCAGTTAAAAAATAATCCTCTATATATAGGCAGTACATACACACCTACGATATGTTTAGTTTCACAAAGAATTCCTCTCTTCACAACCTTCTTTCAATCTCTACATTTTTAATATCTGTAAAAATTAAAAATTATGCAATATATGTGGGAATGCATGTGTAGATCCTAAGAGAAAGAATGAAAGAAACAGAGAGAGATGGTTAAATGAAGTGAGCGAGAGGGATGATTGAACGAATGAGCGAGAGATAGAGACGATTGATTGAAGGAGCAACAGAGCTGATTGAAACAACAGAGAGTTTGGAAGAGATAGACAAAATAGCGAGGCACGAGGGCGAGGTAGTTGATAAGAAAACGTGGAAGTGAACGTGACGATATGTATTAATTTCCTTTTTATTTTGTAAATGTATTATTTTTAAGTAAAATCTCTCTGCTTCATCCTGAATTTCTTACATATATAACCATCAGTTTACACTTACAAATCAATTTAGAATTATCTAATGTTCACCACATACCATCAAATAATACATCCTTCACAGAAACCTCAACGAACATATCCCAAGAATATTCCTTGTTACGGATGTACGCCTCGCAGGTTGATACCTGCTCCACGATTTTTCGGCGACACCTCTGGAGTGAGCGTAGGTATATTAAAACAGGCTCACCCGATTTGAGCCACGTATGAAGGTCTTGTGTGTAAAAGGATATTGAAATATTCCAAAGTTGCCTAACTTAACACTTTACCGACCGGTATTTTTTAACATCCTACCCACTTCTGATCGGCCACTTGCACGCAAATATTTCTCTGATATTGATATCTCTTCGAAAATTGCAAAGTTTCTTCACTGAGTCCTTGGCACAGTTAACCGCAATGAAAAATAATAATTTATTAATTGCCGTAGCGACCAATTAATGAGTTAAAAGTCCAAAAGTGTTTGGCCCGAAAAGCCGATTAATCGGCTACCGGTCGGTACAGTGATAAGTGGTTTTATTTACCCTTTGTACAGAACAACTATGGAGATTACGTCCGCGTCTTAACCTCGCGAACGGAGCTTCTATTAGGAATGCTGGATGTTATTCGGCTCACTGTTTGTAGAAGACTGATTTGTCTATGCACGTGAAAACGCGCTTCCGTCAAGATTTGGCGGGGGCGGTCACTGTTGCAGAGCGGGACGTTGCTGATTGGGAGACTCTTTAATTTTGCAAATGTAAAATTTGCGATTGGTGGGCAAAAGAATCGTCCTTTGCCCATGGGTCAAGAGTCACCCTTAACCTTCGGTGGTGTAGGAAAAAACCCGGCTCGAGTGGGGGAACAAGTCCTCCCGAATCGAAAAGCCCAGCCTAAAAAGAAACTTCAAATCCTAGATTCTTTTGATTTCTCATTTGTCGCTTAATTATGTATACCATTTTGAACCTCAAAATCCTCAACTAGTGTGTCTACGCGCCTCAAAGTCCTGTAAATATGATTTTTAGGAGTTATATGGACTGATCAGGTAAAATTTTTATTCCAATTTAATCTGACATCCCCTAAAAATATTTCAGAAATTCCAAGTCTGTCGACTCATATTCTAAAAATAGGGCTTTCAGGAGCAAGTAAGAATTAAATTATCATTTTATTCCATATAAATTCTAAATCTCCTAAAATCAAATTACTTTTTAGGATATTAAGAATTTTTTGGACCTAGATTATTCCACTCCAATTCCAATCCAATTCTAAAACTTCTCATTATAGAATGTATGGCTTAATATTGGGCTTATCGTTAGATTAATTTTTTAAATAAGAATGCTGAGGATTATTTTGGGCTGTATGAAGCCTAAATTGATCCTAAACTAGGCAAAACTGGCAAAAATGAACAAGTTTAGGACGATTGTGGAATTAAAATTTGCATTTTTTTATATGTAACATATTTTTCCATATTCAACCTAAATATCCTAAGTTATTTGGTAATTTAGGAGGATTTTGGTCTGAAATTTTCGACTCGGGCCTGGTCAGTACATCTTACAGGACAAAACTTTTCCTGAAGAAGTCTTGACAACAATAGATCCAGAAGGCCCATAAGACTATAGGCTCATTGATTTTGAAGTAATAAACAGTTTGCAAGGCGCGGCAGCTATTTTTCTGAAATGAACATCTGGAAAGTATTAAAAAATTCTACGACGAATTAAGTTACATCTGAGCCTCAGAGACGTATTATTGCTCCGCAACATTCCTTTAATTATCCCCTTACTTCTAACCCTTTCAAGTCTTCCATTATTCGCATCGTCGCTGCGATTCTTTCAGCCCTAAAGCTCACCAGTGCAATCGAGTCGTCGATCGATTACTCAGCGTGTAACCAGGTATTGAATCAGGTGTGTGAGAGTTGATACATCAGGTGACACATGCATATGCATGCGTATGCTTAAGGGCATGCATTTGTCTTGGCGAAACGCGGGAGGGAAGACCCGAGAGATGGTGGATGATACGCCCTAGAGTGGGGCTCTTGAGACACCAGACACCCCTCTGACTGTCTGGTCACACTAGGAACCCTTTTTAAGTGGCGAGTATTATGTCACTCTTGTGCTTTAATAGACACCTACACCTACGGGGCCCCGGATGCGACTACGTGTTCCAGGCTGCGTGAAAAAATGCTTCCCTTTGCGAGCCGAAAATAAAACGCGTCTCAGAAAGGGGTGGGATTCGGGACGTCGCGCTCTTTTCTTTGATAGAGACACTGGGGCTCTTGCGTGCCGTTTTCAGCTTCTCTTCCTGGCGCTTTTTAAAGACGACTTTTAGGCAGAAGAGTTTACCTGCTTTTTCGCGTTGATCGTTTTAAGGAGGAGAACGAGTTTCGGTGCTGCAGTGGTTTGTGGAACTGAATGTATATGGTTTATTGTGAGGATAGTATAATAATTAGTGTATGGAACATATCAAGTGTATGTGGAAGCTTTAAATCGTTTTATAACCTCTTGCCTTAGAATGATTTATGGCACGTGGCGCGGTAAATGGAATAGAAAATTTTGAAGTTTCCCAAAAACTGTTAATATTGAAAATATCTGTAGGTCAGGAGACGTTGAAAATAGTTCTATCCTATTGATATTGCGTCAACTTATAACGGTATATCGGAAATCAGTGATAGATTATTATTGCAACAATTAATTCTGAGTTATTGCCCGTTCGGTGTCAAAAGAAATCGTAAGGCAAGGGGTTGCTTAATTTACGCTTAACTGTTTTATACATTGTTGGTTTGTTTGCAACGGTTCTTCTGTCAAAAATGCTTTGAAGTTGTCGGTTTTTAATTTCTATGGCGGCCCAGAATGTTGCGAGTCAATCACATCAAAATTGCTGTCTTTAAAGTGGCGAAACCAATGTTTACACGTATTATAAGATGCATTATCTTTCCCAAATACTAATCAAATTGATTGACATGCTTTAGTAGCGTTTTTTCCTCGCCAGACTTCAGATCGACTGCAGTGTCGAATGTATAATTTTCCGTCGATTTTTCGTTTTAGGTAGCTAGGTCAATGTGCACGGAAAGTGCATTGTAGTTTAAAAGTGATTATACATGGATACTTGAAAAAAAGACTAAAACATGTATATACACTAGTTTTTTGTATATCTCGTCACAATATGTAGAAATATTAATATGACCTGCTAAAAAAATTTGGTTTGCATAAATTCTCATGTTGCGAAACGCAGGAGAGTATCGTGATAAATCGAAAGGAGTTATTTTCTGATTTACGTTGTCTCTTTAGACTCACCAGACTAACAAATTCATGAAAAATTGTCTGAGTACAAAGTACATTTCAATGGGAAATTGTATTTTTATATCGACCGTCAGCGATTTTATGGATAAACGATTGTACGGCTCCTTGGGATACATTTCGCATCATCACGTTGGAAATCCTATCAAGCTTTACGGCCGACGTTTGCGATTCTGATATTTTCAAAGAAAAATGGGGACGAGCACTGCCCCTCTCACGATGCTGATTTGCCAACGAGAACCTGATCTGACTGTAGAAAATAACTCTATCCTATTCATTACCTTTACATTTTTCTTAATACATACATTCACGAACGCAAGAAAGTTACTCTTCAAAGAAATGAAAATAATAACTTCATCAGTCATCATAGTTTCCAATAAAACAATTTTGTAAATTCGATATTTTTTTCACTACAGTCGACCCTCGACTTTCGCACATAATTGGTTCAAAAAAATGTCTGCGAATGTTGAATGTTCGAAAGTAGATGGATGATGGAAAAAATATGGAAAACTGTATGTTAATGTGGTTTCTTTGTAAACTTGAGATTCTCTATCATCTAGCAGCTAATACTAGAAACAATAGTACAATGTTCGAACACCCCTAATAGGCAACACGAGCTACAACACTCCTTGGCAGTGGCGAAAGAAAGCAAACATTTTTTGAAATAGCGACAAAAAGCTTTAAAAATGGAATTTTTAAAATCGTGCGAAATAACGAATCGTACGGAAATAGAATGTGCGTATATCGAGGGCCGCCTGTATGCGAATTATTGTCTAACCTTTTCACCAGCTGAGTGAAATTAAATTCGTCATATGGCCTAGAGTTAATAACTCATTCTTAATCGATTATCAGAGTAACTATAGATACTGAGAAGAATTTATTCACGCAGTTCCAAAATTAAAATAACATTGATAAAAAATCAATGTTAATACATCGTTGACCGGTGACGAGAAAACTCGTTATTGCACTTGTGTTAGCTATCCCAATGTTACCACTCTAAAAAAATACCTAATGTATATAACACGTATAAACTATACTACATAGCAAATATGTGCAAAATTCCATTCAAATTCATTATGTATGAATAGAGTATACTAAAGTTTATTTAGATTCGTCCAATTTCGTACTCAATTACGAAAAAAAAATAGAGGGCGACATGAGTTAACTTCTACGACAAATTGCCGGTCAACAATGTGCTACAAATCTACGAAAACCTATGTAGAATAAAAC
The DNA here is from genome assembly GCA_910591515.1 of Cerceris rybyensis. Lineage (NCBI taxonomy): Eukaryota > Metazoa > Arthropoda > Insecta > Hymenoptera > Crabronidae > Cerceris > Cerceris rybyensis. The sequence goes on from OU342789.1 coordinate 40,470,256, forward strand.
ACAACGTAACACAGCAAAAAATTAATCCAACGAACATCTCCGATTTACTTCCCCCTAGAATTTCACCCCGTGCAAAATAAAAATCAATAAACATTCATCCACATCTAAAAGAAACAGTATAAATAAATTTCACGCAACAGAGCCGAACGGTATTTAGCGATATAAGGGTGAAAATTATATTCCCCAGAATCAGCACCCTTTTACTTTTCGATTTGAACGGGGCAGCGTTTATAAAAGCGACGTCTGCCATAGCGCGAGGCCGAAGGGCTCCGGTAAATTAATATAAAAAGAAAAAAGTGCTCGTTGGTCTGAAGAGAAGAACTCTCTTCGGACGATCCGGGTATAGAGGGGAGGGTAGACGACGAGAGGGGTAGTTCAATTACGTGGCCGCACGTAAAATGCGCGATTTTCACCCCGGCACGGTACGACAGCTACTTCGTAGGTGGGGAAGTAGCGAAGGGAAGGAGTAGTTTAATACCGCAATTTGAATGATACGCCGCGCGCTTCATGGTAGGGGCGGAAACCCGTTTGGAGGGGTAAGAGAAAGTGGACTGAGGTGAGTAAGCTGCAGACAGGGTGGAGAGATAGATAATCAAGGCCAGACTGGAGGCTAGCCAGACATGTTAACCAATCAATCGTGTAGCTAGCAGGGCTGCACCATCGATGGTTGTGCATGCGGAGATTCTGGCCTGCATGGAGGTTTGCCGGTACGCGGCCTGGAGATGGAACGCAGCTAGTGGGAGCTCGATGCTCAGGCAATTACCTAGACCCGATCTAGCCACAGTCCCTCGAGCGTAATCACCAACACGTGCTGCTATTAGGCGTGCACGTGATCGATGTATTGGACTCCCCGGAAAACCGAAGGCCTGCCGGGACCAGTCAGATTTTATCCGAGGGACAAGAGACGCGTGTTGCTCCTATTCCCGTATGTATGATGGTACATTTCTCTCTTTTGTTCTTGCTCTATCTCAGCCGGGTGAAATTGACGATTGCTAGGTGGAGATATGATTTTTCATTTTGTGCATTTAATTGAGGATTTTAGAGGTGGGTGATGGTTTGAACAAATGGGAATGTAAGGGGTGAATTGCAAGGTGAGTGGTTCTGATAGGGAAATGGAGAGATTTAGAAGGTATTTTAACACGTTAAGCGCTACGCTCGTTTTTAGAGCACTTTCCGTTTAGGCCCTTTATTAGAAAAGATATCTTTCTATTTGTTTTAAGATACTACATTCATTTTTGATAAAATATTCTATTTTATACTCAACTCCACTAATTGTGGCTCGGTTAGGCGCGACAACGTAGCTTAGGTAAAAAACTAATTGTTCATTTTCATTGATCAGCGTCAGCATAAACGAAAAGTCAACGCCCGGTCCCTAGGGACCGGTGTGACGCTTAACGTGTTAAGAACGAATTTGATTGTTGAATGTAATGTTCATGGTGTTTTTAGATTGTTGTTGGTAGGTTTTAACATGGTTAGTTTTACTGTGATTGTAACACAAGGGTAGGGTCATCGACAGACTGGGGCTGTATGCTCCCCTTTATATGTAAAGGGCAGGTTCAAGGTCTACTTTGTCAGGGGTGGGATGTGTAAGATGATACATTCCTGGTGGGAAAGTACGTCAGATAGATGTGTACCGAGAAAAGGTGCTTTTATGAGGGTTTGTACGTTATGGTTTGCTATACTTGTACAAACCATTGATTAATTTTGATTTTATTTGTCTGTGATTAATTTATATAATTGTATATGATTTAAATGTTGTATGATAAACATGATATAAACGATATGGAATTTAACGTGCTTTATTTTACCTTTGATATGTTCCTATTAATTTTGAGATAATATGAATTCATTAATGATAAATAAATTTTATAAATTACAATATTTGGTGATACATGCGGTGAAAAATGAGCAGATCTGCGGAAATATTTTCGGAATATTTTCATGGAAAGAATAGCATTCAATCGCGTGTCAAAGATCAAATCTATTTATTCAATCTGTTTATACCGGCCGTTTTATGTATGTTTGGCATTCAGAGAGCTATAACATTTACACAAGTTCCTGGGGGCAACTCATTCGCAGATACAATTTGGCAGTTTTCCAATTTCAATCAGGGATTGCTAGATTTTAAATAAAATTCAGTTTTCAATGTAGAATCGATTTGCAGTTTGCTGTTTATTCAATCCTCCTCCAATTGACCAATTCTCCGCAGTAATAAAAGGAATAACATATTGGACTTTATTGTTCGTTAATTATATCCTGTCTCTCAACGAAGTGATTTTCGTCGACGATTTTACCTCGAGAAAACACTATGAAACACTCGACAATGCATTTCTCGATGTAATCACAGCTCGTAACTTTCTATTGAATTTTTGCAATGCAATTTTCTTAAATGTTGATAGTTTTGTTACATAGAAAATCGTATTAATATTAGGGGGACTGGGAAGTAACGTCGTTTGTCCAGACATTTCACTCAAAAACCAATTGATTTTTGTTGATTTTCTTTGATAATTCCTACACTAGACGGCAAGAAGTTGTTGATAACGAGGGAAATTACATAATTCATTAACAATAAAAATTTGGTTTAAAGGGTATAGCCGGATAAGAACGGAAAAAGTGGCCTCAAAGTTAATTAACCTTGAGGCATACCGTTCGATAGGGCTCTTTGAAAAATCCTTGCTGCAAAGTTTTAACCCGGTACCCCTACCGTAGGGGTAGTTATGGGGTAAAACGTGTTTTTCGGTTTTTGCTCGATTTCTCCCGTTTGGCTTGATAAAAAATTTTGAAAAAATCACAAATGTTGTTCCTAATGGTGTGAATACATTAGAATTTTTTCAGACTTTTTGGCTGGAAAACTAATTTTTAAAAAATCAAAAAAGTTTATAAACATTAATTTTTTATTGAAAATATGAAGTGACCACTTTGATATTTTTACACATAGTTGCACAGTACCCCACTTAATAATTCTGTAATTTTTTCAGATTTTTTTGCCGGTGACAAATCAGTCAAAAAAATTAAAAACCAACGATTGTTTATATTTTTTGCTAAATTATTGGTGTGACCACGTTTAAATTTTCACAGTTTCTAAAGTTTGCTATAAATAATTGACTGTAACTTTTTCAGATTTTTTGCAACCTATTTGAATTAATGTAAAAACCACGAAATTATTTTCCGGCCCCCCTACTAATTCTTTGAAGATATACTTACAGTTTATAATGTAAAAATAAATGAATTCGTGAAGCAAACTTGCTTTCAAACTTCTGTTGCTTCAAAAGATCAGGGACAGGGGTTATCCTTACATCCCTTTACGATTTGTCAGCAAAATCCCGGAATCCCTTACCTCGGACACTACGAACTATCTTCCCTTTCAAAATAAATAGAAAATTGTGGACATTAAACAATAACTTGATAGATATTTGCATAAATTAATTAAACTACTCTTGTATCACGTCCAGATATTTCTTTTGAGTGACATTTATCGACTTTGACATTTTTAAATGATATTATAAAAGGTATTAACCCTTTGTACTCCATTTTTGTCGCAGCGGTGACATTGTAATAGAAGCTAACTACTCTATTGTTAAATAAATCCGGTGTAGTTTTATATTTTTTAATATTGTAAAACATAACTTTAAGATGTATACGATTCTTTGTTAATGTCAAAGCAAGATTTTTAATATTCCACAGTTATGCACTCGCAGCGCGTAAATAATCTTGGAGTAGTTGGTAGCTCATAATACAAAGTACTCGGGTTAATAAACCATTAAAAATTAAAGTCTGAAGGAGCTTTAGATGACACTGATGGACTTATAATTAACAAGTCTCACTCAAAGGGTTTGCAAACTAGAGAACGCAACAATAAAGCCTCCGGGCGAGTCTTCGTCATCAGAGACCATGTGCAATTCTCACGAACGTTGTTGCAACTTCCTGGTCAGACAACGTTAGTCTTTGAGAACTTAGGTGCTATCAGGTATCTCTATTCCCTATGGTATTATCCCCAAAAGAACATGTAGTATATCGTGTAATCAGTTTTAGGAAATAATGTAATACTCCAATGTCGTCTAACATCTCGTCACACGATCCCTTCTGCGATATCCAATCATCTAATCTAACATGACTTTTCTCAGAAGAGTTTCCGTCAGAGGAAGGAAATAATAGAAAAATTGACATCTCAGGTGAGTTAACTTTCAAGATAAATCCACTTGAACTGGAATTGCACTAAACTGCATATCTATTCGCAATTTTTTAAGGCGTTGACTTCTGATAATATATTATCGAGTTTCACCCAGTAAAGTTTGTATTCTAACTGTTCTATAATGATTTTCTCACGAAGAGAGATTTGACAATTTTAAAATCATTCAGAAATAAATGAAAGTCTATGTTTAACATTACAGTGAAGACTTCGAATCTAAATTACTGAGAAAATTCAAAGCAGTTCAATTATATCTTAGTCTTCGGTAGTTTGTCATTATGACCATAGCAATTAAAGCCAAGAAATACAGAAAGAAAAGAGAACTTAACAATATTTTCTAATTAAATATTTTAACGGACTCTTATCTCTGTAAAATTAATTTAAGAAAATAATTTCAGAGAATCTGCCTGATAATATTCGTGTTAATAGTTATATTTTTTTTCTAAAAATATTTTCAATCCGTATTAACTTGCACATCAAACAGACATTGCAAATAAAAACATTTTTCTGTTCGATTTCGTAACATAAGGCTTCCAAATTCCCATCAAAGAATACAAGTATCTCGCTTCACCCCTCAGTTCATTGGCCTTGCTATCTGCTACGTGGTGCTCTCGCTGACAAATGAAATCCCTTGAAATTTAATACCGCTTGTGGCGGTTCTGTTATTACATTTCATAGGTCGCACCATGGTGGTCCGGCCATACGTTCTAGCAAGTTTTCTTGTCCTTAGTAAGGAAAAGGTATCGCCAGGATTGTACAACAGGATTACGAGAACGTGGCCGTTGCGCACGCCTCAGAAATTTATATCGATGCTTTTTGTAGGGTTCTGGATCCCGAAGTGCAGACAACAGCTTCGGTTATTTCAATCTGCAAAAACATACCGACAATAAAATACTAACGGAGTCTTTGGCCGAAACAATAGCAGACTCGTGTACTCTGCTTTTGTCGAGGTCACTTGATTAATTCCTATCGCGTTTTACGTCCGCTCCTACTATGTTGTGTTTTACTTTCTATGATATATCCCAGTTTTGTTAAAATGTACGGTCTATTTTATGTTGTAGTTTACAGCACTTTATTTTCAAAGATACTACTTTCACGTTTGGAGTTTTAATAAACTTAATGTATCACCGTCGCGAGGTGCAAACTGTCAGCGATTCTGGAGACTTCTCTGATTTATTGGGTTGTCGGAAAAGTCATGACGCATATTTTGTATGTATTTCAAAATCATTTATTTATATACAGAACAAAGATCAATCAATGATATATTGTCCGTTTTGTTCGATGACCTTTTGCCATCTTTCTGGTAGTTTCATAATTCCTCGTTCATAGAAGGACCTATCTTTATAAGCGAAAAACTGAACAAGGTGCTGATTTACTGCCTCATCGGAATTAAAAGATACACCACGCAAGGAGTTTTGTAGAGCACGAAACAAATGGAAGTCTGATGGTGCAAGGTCGGGAGAGTATTTTGGATGTGACAGTACATCCCATCCAAACTCCACCAATTTTTTACGTATGATTAAACTTGTATGTGGCCTCACGTTATCGTGATGAAATACCATTCCTACACGATTAACATTCTGACACCAATTATAATTCTAGCATCTTTTCTAAACCTTGAGCCACTCGTGTAGCCCAAGGCCGCCGTCTGCTTGGACCTTCGGTGGGTTTTGGAAAATCCAATACAAACTCTGCATTTTGATAACCATCCACGAAGCCATGGTAGAATCAATAACATTATACTATGGGCCCAACATTCTTCTCGCTGCCAAAAGTCTGGGGCCAAAAGTCTGCCAAGCCACCACTTCCTCCTCGCAAGAGTTGCCGACGGAGGAAGGGGTGATGGGAGACACAATAAAGGACCCAAAACGCATCCTAGTATGTCAGATTCTCTCCCTTCAGTATTCATTATAATTACTATACAGTTCACGCTCGTTTTTATCTTCTTAATCTTTCTCCGTCACTTGTTTCTGTGTATATGCTCGTTCTTCGTTTTTTACAACAAACAAACACAGATCTAAGTTCGGAGTGTGTTGAGGCGTAATTGCAAACGTGGGCTTTGAGGTTGCGAGGGCAAGACTTCTAAATTCTTTATTTTTCAGCTACACCTGGGTCATCCTCGCGGTCCAAGGCCCCCCTCTGCTTGGGCCTTCTGAGGTTTGGCAAAACCAATGTAAACTCTGTATTTTCGTAACCACCCACGAAACCCAGGCAGATCCAATAACATTTCACCGGGGCCCAACATTCTCCTCCCTACTCTCTTAGATCGAACCAGTGAGATTTTACTGGTTCAACCAGTGAATACAAATCTCACTGGCGAACAAGTGAAATTTGCGTCCGCTGCCGCAGCGCCATGCGCTGTGTTTTATTCTTGAATATGCTGACGAGTGAGATTCACTGGTCAACCAGTGAATTTTGATGGCCGCCGAGGTCACTGGCGGAACCAGTGAGTGTCATTGGTAAACAAGTGAGTTTCCACTGTCGAATCAGTGAAATTCCACTGGTTCGATCTAAGAGAGTATCAAGCCACCACTTCCTCCTCGTAGGGATTGCCGACAGAGGAAGGGGTGCTTTGAGAATCGATAACGGGACCGGAAAAGCGACCCAATTTTTAGTTTATATCCCGGAACACAAGTTTTTACACACATCTAGCTCACTCCCATTTTATATTTGTTATCTATTTGTTAATCTTTCTTTGTTATTTGTTTTCCGTGTATATACTAGTTCTTCGTTTCTAATCAACAAACACAAAGCCCAACGTTCGGAAGTGTCAAGTTTATTATTCCGAGAGAAGATGAAAATTCAATTCCGACGATTTAATTGTCCGATCAGTTAAGAGATTGTGTCTAACTTGGAACGAGGCAAAAGGCACACGGGTCAACAGAGTGTCAAGTTTATTCACAGAGAGAACAACAAATTTAGACTCTGGCGATGTGATTGTTCGACGAATCGAACATTGTGTTTGACCCAACGAGAAAAACGTACACGAGTCATCAAGGTCTTCAAAACATATTTTGAAGGAAAAGCGATGACGGAATTGGAGATAAGTAACAGTTACTATTTGGATCGTGAGTAACGTTTACTAGTACTTGGTAATTTTATCATAAATAATTCGGTCGGTGTCAAACATTTAGAACAGTATGTTAAAGCGATATCGATTCTATAATAAATCTGAAAATCTGCAATTTTATTGTCTGGCTATTTTAACCCCTTGTCGTACGTAGTATGTTTTTATGATCCTAAAAAAGCTTCCAACCGCAAAGGAAATCAGTAGTAGAAACGAACATCGTACATACCTACTTGGATATCTACTTCCTTGCTTCCAGGACATCATTGGGATTTTCAGGATTTCATTACGGCGTCGGGATGGCTCTTATTGGGTCGCCATAGCGACTATATACGCTCTCGGTAATACGCCGTCACCCTATCTTCTTTAGTTTTTCCAGCATCGTCGTGTAGGTAAAAGGCTTTCGACAACAGCAACGTCGACGACGACGTCGACGAAGGCGATAGAGAAGAAAGGACTGTAACTTTATCGCGTGATCTTCTAATATTACGCGACGGCACGCAGCCTGAAATGCCTTCACATCGGCGGTGCAAAGTTTTCTTTTCTCTCTTTTTTCCGTGTGACTCGATAACGTTACTAACTCGACCGTGTCGTTTGGATGCGTGATACTTACGATAAGTAAGTGGTGATTCTAAAGCTTCGATACACCTCTTCGAGATATTATGGGAAAATACGGTTTTACGAAGTTCAAGTAAACGTTACATTCAAGTTGGGAATGAAATACGAAGTATTCAAGTGACAGGAGTTGCACATAGTTGTCACATTTAATAGGACATGACGGTAGACAAGTATGACACATGAAATGTAATAGAGTGGTGCGGCTAGTGTTTAACTGTTACGTCTGACTCGCACGGTCTAATACTACTGGCGTTAACCCAGATTCTCTCGCCCCTTTGTTGCCGCGTTACCGCTTTCATGCTAAAAGCGATTTACATAAATTCGTCTTATTCTCTATTAGCTCTGCTTAAGTAAATCAGCTTACACTTAACTCGCAATATTGAACATACTCTTGCGGCGTTAAAGCATTGCTCGGCTTAGTGATTTACGTTTGAGATTATTATTAAATTGTTTCGTAAGCCCCGATAGAGAAGCATGGAAGAAGTACCGAGATATTATCTTATTTTTAAAATTTTAGTTCCTTTTCCTTATGTAGGCATATTTAATATTTTACGGTTTATTTAAATGTTTGTGCATGATAAGATTAAATAATACTGCTGCAATTAACCTATATTCCCTCGTCCTTTGTACCTGTATTATGGCTTTCACGTTAAAAGCGATTTACATAATTTCGTCTTGTTCTCTATTAACTTCGGTTTAGTAAATCAGTTTACATTTACTTCGTAATATCGAGCATGTACTTACGATACTGAAGTGTAAATTACTAGCTTGCAATTAGTAATTTATGTTTTAGCTTGTTACGATGATGTTTTATGAATCACGTTCCAGAATTGTGGAGAAAGCATTGCGCTCAAATTCACTTCTGCCTTTCAATTTTATCAGCGTCTCAATGTTTGCTGTTTCGACGTTTTTATGTTAATATTTGTATACTAGGATTAATTTCGCCGTTTAAAATAAAACTTCTATTTACTCAGCCATTTTTTTAATATTTTTGATTCAGTAGCTTTCATAAATTGTCGATATTTATAATACAATAATGTCAGTGTGTACTGTAAATGGATATACTCATTACAATTTCTATGAATATAATAACTTGCCAATATTGCAAATAAATCAGAACTGATGATGAAATATCAGTAAATAATGTAATAAGCTCAGATTAAACAGATACAATGATAAAATGAAATGTGAATACAATGATAAAACATGATAAAATGAAATTTAATGCTCTCCCTTCATTATTTGCTCCGACCACATTCTCGCTATATTCAACGTGAATTTTATTTATAACAATAAAATACAAATAATTATGTCGACAATCATCACCTAAACAGAAACTAAGAAATTTAATACCCGAATGTTTCTAAAACAAAACGCACACATTCAGAGAAAAGCGAGTTCATCGATTCGCAAATTTTCGTCGTACTCTCCGTACATTTTCCACGCAAATTGAACGTGAAATTTTACTTTTCCGCGCAATTACTTGATGAGAGACAGAGTGAAATAGCGAGAGAAAGAGAAAGAGATGGAGAGAAAGCGAAAAAAGGATAGAAAGAAAAGCGAGTCAGTGAGATGGATTGAAACATTCTTCGCCAAAGATTTCCCGGGGTACGGCATCACAGTCTTGTACTTTCCGCGAGAACTTGGCCACGGTCTCTGCTGAAGTGAACGATAAAGAATAATCATTTGAATAGAGTCGTACGGATGAAGGGGCAAATTTAATATGCAAATAGCGAGGCATTACGCCTCTTTTATTCTATCTTCGCTGAGAGGGAGAAGACGGTCGGATTCAGTCGAGTTTCCACGGAACGGGGAAGCAGAACACCGGAGGAAAAGATCGAGAATAAAGGAAGAAAAAGGAAGAGATGAAACACGAAAGATGAAGAGCGAAAGCCGAAACGGCAAGGATGGACTGTGGAAGTAAGAGAAAGAGTCAGAGCCTAAACGAGACACCCTAAGTAGTTTTGCATATCTGCTTCATTACTCCGAATAACACGAAGGAACTCCTTATACCTGCCTCTCTGAAGTACGTAACCCCTTTACGCCATTTCTCCGTTGTTCGACACACGCTGTTGAAATGATTACGTCCCTCTTCTTTTGAACGGTCCGGTCGTTGAAAGAGTCGAGCAAGAAACACTGTACGTATGTGTCTATGGATGACAGAAAAAAAAAGGAAAAGGCAAAGGGTGTGAAAGAAAGAGAAGGAATGAAGAATGGAAGAAGAGAGAAAGAGAGGAGGACCAAGGAAAAAACAGAGAGTGTAGGAAGACCGATCAAATTGAATGGGGGTAGGTGCTCACCAGAGAGCCGACGGATCCTCGCCAGGCGACGGCATGTTATTTAAATTTTTTAATTTAATTACGAGCGTTAATGCGACGACATGCCGTCCTCGTTCGTCCACAGAGCCGTGTTGGGAATGATTAATGTGTACCGCCGTGTACACGGTTCCGCCGCAGACGCACCAATGACGTGAGACGTTTTTTTTTCTTTTTTTTTATTTCGAAACTCATATGCCACTCACACGCGAGGTGGTTGGAAGTGGTTAAAAGCCTCGCGCGTTTCCTGGATTTCCCGAGGTCCCGGGGAAAAAAAGCTCGACGAGTGGGTGCAAATCTTTCCGTGCGACGTTTTCATATCGACGTCTTGATTGCTCTTTAGGAGGGATTTAATAATTGAATCCGTAATGACGGCTTTGACGTATAATTACTGGCGATACTTATGAAGTGTAATTAGTACGTAGTTTGGACTACTTTTAATTGGATTTAGGTACGGCTGTCCGAGGCTGTATGAGGCAATTTGGAAATATTGGTAATTTTAGGTTGAACTATAAAAATTGCGATGGAATATCATGATAATTGATAGTTTGGTATTTAAATCGAATTTTACATTCGTGTTATGTTTACATATCGAACGAATAGACTGAGAAGCAAAATTTGACAATTTTCTATATGTCATTTTTGAGAAAATGCTAATTATTTTGAGTTTTACTAATGAATTTTACTGATGAATTTTACTGATTTAATTGACCCGTGCTAGACGATAATATTTCGTTTGAAGAAAATTAAAATTTTATATTTTTCTATATTTGGGAATTCTTCAGTTTTATTATTATATTCGCAAGAATCATTACCGTCCATTCATAACATTCTCTTAAACAGCAAACTCATTTTAAGCTTTTCTTCTACCATCTGTAATTCAAAATATAAAACAGGATAAAACTGTCTATATTGACTTATGCCCCTCCCTTTTATCATTAATGAAACTATCGACTTCGTTAACACTATTCAACATTTGATTTATATATATTGGTTGGTTACTTTTTTAATAATAAATCTTTCATTTCAATTGATTTGGACCTATTTTCCTTGCAGAAAACTTCAGTTTTCTTGTATAAGTTAAATTGGCACACTTTAGAAAAATATGTGTATGAACATCCGTAAATTAACAAATTTAACAAATTAACAAGTCAACAAATTTGACCCATTCGAAACGGTACATTTTTTGGAGACCGTCTAGATATACGGAAAATTTTTTCGCTTTATAATTTCCATTTCCTGTGTTTCTGATAATTATGTCTTCTAAGATACTTTTTATTTTAAACCAGTCATATTCCAACGGCTGTTTTTTCCAAACTGACTGATAATTGCAATTCAATATCATTGCACACACGGTGTACAATCCGTCTGGAATGGATTAAATTATATCCTTAATAGTTTAATTTTTTTCTATAACCCACCAAAAATGAGCATACCAGTAAGATTAATAATCGATCGATTAATTTTGAAATGTACGTTTGGTTTGAATTAAACTTTAGGTTGAGTTTAAATCCAAGATTGAAACTTACGATTTTCCAATTTACACTCAACCAAAAAGAAGCAACGTTCGATCGATCTGCAAACTGATGCAGGAATCTCCCTCCACCTTGATGTTTATTTTTGCACCACGAAAGTGCAAATCCGTCACTTTGGTGGATTGTTTGACGACTCATTTCCGCACAGTTTCTAGCCGTAGAGGGAATTTCGGAAATCAGAGAATTCGAGAACAAAGGAAGTTCGCCGTGTACGAACGTTGAGGCTGGGTTGACGACGAGACGAGGCGAGGGTAGGAGAGAAGGTAGAGACCGGAAGTCGGTCCTCTCTCCCGCCCTTTCCGTCCTATTGTCGTAAACTCGAAGCTGACGGCTGGCTGCGTCGTGCTGGGGTTCCGTTGATCGAACCGAATGAAAGGCTCGATCGACGTTTTTGACGTCCCACGCGAACGAGGCAGCACTTACTAGATGAGCTTAAACTACGAGAACGATAAAACCAAATGGTACTGTCGAGAGAAGTTCAGAGAATCAACGAGGGTCGATCGAAATGTGGTCCTTGCTGGATGGACTCACTGTTGGCGAGTTATTGCTTTTATTTCGCGCTTCCGAGTACCTCGACTTTTGCTAGTTTCGATCGAAAAACAGTGGATTTTCTATACTCTCAGAAATTGAAAGTAATTATACGAATTTCGAGATTTTTTTTCTCTTATAAAACTATGCGTTTATCTTTGCACTATTTAACACATGCCGTGGCAAAACGTTTTTTAACCCCTTCCGTGCAATAACGTGTGACACTCGTGATGTGGTAAGTTGGATAGAAAGTTTTCAAGTTTTATAAAACCTAACAAATTAACAAATATTAGTAAAACGCAGCACGATAAATCATTTCTATAATGTTAATATTTCGTTAAATTACACGATATACCAAGAATCACTAATCAATTTTTATTTTTTCCAATTTAATTCTAAATTACTGCAGACGCAGTTGCAAAAGAAATCGTACGGCAAGAGGTTAATGTATTTCCATTGCATCATTCATGGTGTTGAGGAATGTGTGTATTTTTGTTGAATTATAATACATTTAAAAAAAAATGTATTTCATCAACTGCACTTTGTTCTTTTTATATCGGATGTGTTAACATAACACGACTCTACAAAAAAATTTTCGTTCCTTGTCCTAAAGTTTATTTTATGATTTCTCGGTTAATTATGTACAAAAAGGAAAAGAAAATACCTTTTTTTGATATAAAGTTTGCTTTTGAGATTGTTATAGTAATAACACTCGTTTTCGAATTTTTTTCTATATTTTAATTAACTGTAACACATTCAAAAATACCGCGAGGTCAGAGTGGCGTTTTTACATCCACGCATGCTCATTTAGATACATTTAAAAACAACATGGGAGTGTATTCAGAAGAGCAAGGAGAACGATTTCATCAGGACTTTATGAACTTCGAACAACGTTATCAAGGCCAATACAATGAAAATATGATGGGAGACTATATTTGGGGTTTATTAAGAGAAAGTACTTATGAACATAAAAGAAAAAGTAAAAGCGTGCTCTTTTAAATTATTTTCCACGTTTTTGTAAGCTATTTTGATATTAAAAGTTAATAAAAATGATAAACATATTTATTTGTATGGTTTAATCTTTAATTAAAAATTAAAACCACATATTTTGAAAAATATCGTTCAAACGGTCTTCTAGATACAAAAGCAAACTTTTTCATGCCATATATCTTTTTTTTTCGTCTAATTACGACCTAAACTATCGAAATTTTATACTTTAAAGTCAAAGTCAAATTTTGTGTTGACCCGTGTTATCAATATCGCCATGTCAGTTCAAAACTACTCAAAAGTTCAAAAAACTGCTGATATATTTGTGAGTATAATAAAAAATTAGATAAAGGAAATAATGCCAGTTATATTCTGATTGGTCACCTCTTATTATTTATAACTTTGTTCAACACTTTTTGAAAATTCGTTGTACCAAAATCATGTAAGATGCACTTGGTGAGCGCGGGTTATTTTGTCCCAAACATGAACCAATATATTGAGATATATTTTAAAAGATTGATAAAGCGATTGGTCACTGATAAAGTGATCGATTTATTAAACTCATAAATGAAAAAGTATCATCCACACGTCTTAAAGCGACTTCGGTTCTTATAAACGTCAACAGCCTAATTAAAAATGTCCGATAGCTCGTCAAACACCATAACATAAAATTCCAATTCAAAATGTTTGTTAAACCCAAAATTGAAATAGATTCTTTACAATATTAAAGCCAGGAGACCCAGTAAGTGAATACGTGCCAATGTAATTCCTGTTTCAAAAACCTCTCAAGATACATTTTATATTTAGCGACACCTCTTCAATATATCGAAGCGCTCACACAGAATTCGAAGATTCTTCGTGAATTCCCAGCGAAGCATGCCCGGAGGACACGTCGACATTCGAAAAGGACTGCCGTCAGCCTTTGGGAATCCGAACACTTGCATTACCCTCGTACGTGGCATTATATCGAAATAAAACTAGTAATCTCCATGTCCGTCTGCCTTCGAGGGAGCGAGATTGTAAGTGCGTCGTGCTTTTCTTTTGATAGCGCCACGAAAGTACCTACTCTCCTCGTGTTTACTTCTACGTCCTTTATCCTTCTGATCAGCGGGCTCCTTTCGAGTGGAAGAAGCTCTATCCTGAATTCGGGCCGAACGTGTCGCTCGAGAGCCTCGCAAACGGTTCGAGGATTCGAGGAATGGCCGAGCGATGTCCTGCCAGAGGCGCGCCGATTTCTTTTCCAAGTATCCTCCAAGGCCGAATGGGAAGTAGTTTCTCAGAGATTTTGGTGTCCCTTGAAAGAGGGGAAATCTGTCCGTCGTGTGTCGTTGGCCGAGTTATCGTAGTACGTGATGGATAAGAGAGAACTACTTCGATTTAAGTTAATCCGTTGCGGACGGAGGCACTTTTTAATATCGTAAGTTGACTACTTATTTGGCGATTCAAAACCAGTTTTTTTTATTGAAAACTCAGAGTATTAATAAATATAAATTACTATATGTATAATTATATTTCAATTTTTCAACACTAACCATGCAAACGTACGGCAATGAACTATAATTAAATTTTTTCTCAGGTTACATATATGCGTTCATAGTCCTCAAAGAATGAGTAAAAAATAGAATGTAATGTTCAAAAGTGTATAAAAAAGTCAATTTTTGTAATTTAGAATTCACTCTAGTTCAATCGCTAGTCTTAAATATGAAGATTAAAATGCAGTACTTATGGTTTTTTGATTTCAGATAAGTAGAACAGCCGCAATCTTGGTCACCGTCAAGCACCTCTTTTACTTGATGTCTTCCTATCGGCCACTATAACTTTCATTCTATTATATATTTTGACTTCAAAAAATTTGTAAAGCTTATTTAAATGTTAATAAAGATTGTGCAAAAACAATGATATTAATTATTTCGATGCTTTGCCCGTAAAAAATTATTGAAAACGCCGTAAAAAAACAGCCGAGAAATTAGAGGACCGCCTTAACACTAAAACTACCGACGTTATATCTACTAAAATTTAGATTTTTTGAACAAGTTCTATGGAAGAGGATAAATCAAGAAGTGAAAGGATTAGTTAATTAACTAATTTAGGCTTTGTATGGTAGAAGTAGAATTTTTACTTCACGGCTCCCCTATCAATTTAGCTAGTCTTTTTAAAAAATTGAAAACCGGTCATTTTGACCGGCTTGGTAGGTTTAGTGTTAATCGATTATTGAGAAGGCGTATGTGGATTCGTTGAAGTGAAACACATTGGGGATAATTTACGGTAATTGTTCGAAATCAATGTAACGACTGATCGTTGAAATTGCAAGGAATAACGTAAAATTGTGGAAGTGAAATTGCTGATTCTTTGTAGCGTGGGTTTTCAAGGTTTTTTTTTGCCAAGGTAATTATGCGAAAAGTTGTACCACGAGGTTTAATTATACGAAATTGTAACGTGCGAGTGAATTTTTATGATTTTCTTAATTCCTCTTTGCCGCGATTTCATGTAATTATGAAAATATTATTTAGCGCTGAAAACACAGCGCTAGTCACCGGTGCTGGGTCAAAGAACGTGATGCATTACTTGTAGGCAGATAGTGGTATAATGAATTGTGTTATATTATTATTTCAATTTTTTTATAAACTAGTTTGCTAATTCAAAGATGTTGTTTGCAGAAGAATGCAAATAATTAACGCACTGATGCAACAGCACGTGCTTGTAAGATAGTTCAAATTCAAATGAGATTTTTGCGGGGATATAATGAAAATGGTGGGTATGCAATTCAAACATCCGGAAATAAATTAATGGAACTGACAAAGAGTTCAAATAACCGTCACCTCTGGAAAACTGTTTTCAAAACAATGTTCAACATGTTGCAGGTCCAGCGATTTCAAATTCAGCTAACATAAATTCGAGGAAAAGTGGCCCTAACTGTTACAAAAGGAAAAGAAAGTGAAAGAGCACAGTTTTAAAGGCACTTGCTGGACTCTATGACAACCAATGTGTGAATACTTTCTACCTTAATTCAGTTCGTCACAATGGAGATTTATTAACGCCACAACTACCAAGCAAGTCAAAATAACTGATTGCCAATTTTTCCCAAAGATTCTCCAATTTTATTGGACAGTATAGAATAAATATTCCACATCCATCCTATAAAACATAAATTACCCAGTCGATCATCTTCTCCACTTCTTCATTGTTTCAAAGTATAATTATTAATTAATAAAACAATTATATCAAAGTACTTATTTAATACATTTAAATACAATAGAAGTAACGCCGGTAGTTACAATATTAATTAAAATTAATTTTGTCCACATCCTGATTAATTATTATCTTAGCCCATATCTTGCCACTATTAAATCTACTTTTCAAAAGAGTTTCTTCAGCACATCCGATCCCATTCCTATTCGACCACAATCGCCCCTACATTCGTAAAGTTCAAAAGCTGCCGCAAAACGGGTCGCGAAATTTTTAGATTAAAAATCCAGAAAGTTCGGAATGAAATTCTCATCGGCGTTCTTTCAATGTCACCGTACATCACGGACTCGAAAAGGGCGGGCAAACGGTTCTAGGCAGAAATCGGACCCCTCTTCTCTTCGTAATTCGATCAGGGAGATCCGGCTTTCCAGCAAGTTTCCGGCGCGATTCCGAAAACGAGAGAGAAGGATCGCAGCTATGGGACGTGGCGAGTCTTTCGAGACTTGCGGCTCGACCAGAAGATTTAACCTGACGGGTTACGAAATTTATCCCCTTCTCGCAAAAAGGGGCGAGCCTCCACACACAGTCGAAAGATTGAGAACTAAACCCTAACTGATACTCGAACAAGCGCCTTCTTACGTAATTTGTGTGGGACCCGCCAACTGTGTCTTTTCCTTCCAGCTTTCTTGCTTCCTTCTCCTCTTTTTTTACCTTTCTCTCTCTGTCGCCCTCTTTCTTTGCCTTCTTATTTATCTTTTCATTCTTTCGTTTTTTCTCTTGTATTTTCCACCCTCTTTCTTACTCCCCCTCCCCCTCTTCTCTTTCTTACATTCTCTTCTATTTCCCATCCTTTTTCTCAGTCTCTTTTTTATTTCCCACTCTTTTTCTCACTCTTTCTTTTTTCTGTCTCACAATCTCTTCTACTTCCCATCCTTTTGCCACTCTCTCTTCTATTTTCAATTTCTTTGCCTCCCTCCTTTTTCTTTCTCACTCTGTCTTCTATTTCTCTTTCTCTCTGTTTCTGTCTCTCTCTCTTTCTCCCTTGTCTATTCCGTCTTCCCTTTTTTACTCTCTTACTGCCTGTCTCCCTTTCTTTTTCTTCACCTTCCGCTTCCTTCGATCCTCTTTTCCTTCCATCCTTTTGCACTTTCCCACCTTCTTCCTTCTGATGGTCGTCTGTCTTTGCAGCTCACATCCGTTCCACCCACTTTTCCCGTTTCTTCTCCTCGGCCTCGGTTCTTCTCGGGTTACTCGTTTCCGCCTCTGTTTCATGACGGAATGGCAAGGGTGAATAGCTTCATTGATGCGAAGCATGAATGTTGTGATGTCAGTACTCAGACACCACCTGGGCAGAATGACGCTTTATCATACCACTCGACACATTTTCTACCAACATTTTTTGATTCTACATTTCGCTATACTTTTAGCAGTTGAATCTTTTATTTTTGAAAAGCGTTATATCTATGTACCTATTCTATTTAAATATACTGAACAAGTACTTTGGAAAAAGAGGTATCAAGTGAAGACGATCATTAGATTAGGTCATTTAAGTTTTACAAAATGGAAGGGGAATATTTTTGTATGGCCCGCCTACCAATTTATATAATTTTTCGAAACAATTTGGAACTGGTCATTTTTATCATCCTGGTAGCTTTAGTGTTACTGTAATTCTGTGAAATTTGAAACTGTTTGTTAGAAAAATGATTAACGAACTGATCTTGTAAAAATGAATTATGTCTTTCAAATAACTAAGAGAAAATAAAGAAATTCTAGAATTTGAACACACGGTTTGATAAAATGATTATAATTATTCATTGCCAGTGTTTCCTTTGCCCTACTATTTCTATCATATTTGTCTCCAGTTTTTAAATACACGAGATTAACAACATTCCAATAGAAGTAAACATTGTATATTTAACTCCTTGCCTTACAATGACGTGTAAACATTGGCACACGTGACGCGGTAAATGGAATAGAAAATTTTGAGGTTTTCCAAAAACTGTTAAATTGAAAATATCAGTAAGTCAGCAGACGTTGAAATCAGTTCTATGTTATTAATATCGCGTTAACTTATACTGGAATATCAGAAATCAGTGATGGATTATTATTTCAACCATTAATTTTGAGTTATTACTCGTCCGGTTACAAAAAAAAAATCGTAAGGCAAGGGGCTAGTAAATAATTGTAACAGAAGAAGTTATAAAATCAATCAAATTCGAAAGATCCATGTCATACCTGTAGTATCTAAAAATCGCATATTTTTTTACTTACCAAGAATTTCTATACTTTTACAACATATTGCTCCTCTACATTTTAATTACGCAAATAAGAAAATCAGTTAGGATAAAATTAAGAAATATCCTTAAAAAAAAATTCGAATGTATCTAATTACCCAAATAGCCTATAGTAGAAGACTGACGTCACAGCTGGTCACAGGTTGGCAACGAAGAAAAGGTCGACGTAGGTAGGCCCTAGCTATTTGGCCCTATTCCGTTCCGTCGACGCTTCTCTTCTCCCTTCCTTTCTTCCTTCGAGGTATAACTTACAGACGCCATTAAATGCCAAGAGCAGGTTTAAACCTCCCAGCCAGTCGACCCCTTTGTATCAGGGTGTAAAGATTTCGAGGTCTTCCAGAGCTTCGAGTACCGACTGTGCCATCCTTTTCTCTCGTAACTTCGGCCACCCTTTTGTACCTGTCACCCTACCAAATTTTGACAATCTCCTCTTCGCTCGATGTTACACAAAGAGTGGGGCAAATCCACCCTCTCTTCCGGAGCTCCTTTCGAAAGGGCCCTCGAGGAATACGTTTCGCGATTCTGGGAGGGTGGCTGTTGCAAAATTGTTTAATATGTTCGTGGATTTGCGCGAGACACTCGATGCTATGATTATAGGATGATGATGAATTTTTTAACGGTCTATTCGAATTTTAAGATGGCTATATAAAGGGGGGTAATTGAAAAGTAACAAGTTTTTTTTTGGCTTACTTGGTTACGTAGAGAGATTGAATATTTTATCGGTACGCATAGCAGTGAGAATTGACTCTTCAGAGAATATGTAATTTTTTTATTGAATTATATAGAGATTTATGTGGGTAATTTACAAAATTATCAAGAGGTGACATGTTTATTAGAATATTAAGATATAGGGAAACGAACAATTGTTTGATACTTAAGAATATTGTAATATCTAAATAGTGAGAAGAAACTCTTATCCTAAAATAAAATTTTAATTTGGTCAATTTAATGCAATGTTGGAATTTTCAAATAAATTGTTCCAGCAACCTGTGATGTAGATACAGGTAATTTCATATTTGCAATCTTAAATTAAAAATTTCGATTTTGATGATTGTGATCCTACTATAGTAATTTAAAGTTTTTCCACATGTTTGTAAATTATAATATGTTTCAAAGTTATTATCTTAGAAATTAATTTTACATGGGAAGGATAAAGTTTAGGAACTATCTTTGTGAGACATACTTCGGTCTCTTCGATAAGTGTCCTACATACGTAATACATAATATTACAAAAGTTTTAAGTTTTGCTGAAAAATCTACGCGCAATAACAATTACCGAAATTTTCGCTAAAAATTTTAAATTATTCATCAGATTTTACGATTTCCATCTTTAAATTAATGAGAACTTTTAAATATTTATCGGCTTTGAAACGGAAATCGACGATCATCAGGAAACGTAATATTTACGATTATAAAGTTTCACGTTTCAAAGTGGATTTTATATTTGGATTTCATGAATGGACAGCACCAATTTTGTACTTCCACAACGATAACGATCAATTTTTAATTTCCTTCCTGCTTTAAGGAAAATTACGTTTCCGTTTGAATTTTTCATCAGCTTATCATCCAATTACGTGAACTTCCTCCCTTAGATTACTCGCGAAAACGAAAGACGTTCATTCAGAGGTCTGAAATAACATATTCGATCGATAAAGAACGTAACCTTATACAGGCAACAATGACATCTATTTCCGCATTCTGCTTAAACGTGGGATGAATTAAATTGTACGCCTATATAAATCCACAGAATCTCGCTGGTAGCCGGCTCGGGTCGCAGATGTTTCTTAGCGATTGTCCCCATAAAAAAGCTCTCCGTAGCCCGCGATAAAGCAGCCGGCCCGGATGGAAATTGAAAAATGCAAAGAAAGCACCTCTCGCTGGTACGGTTCTCCTTTGTATTCTGAAGATCCGATAATATTGCTCTTAATTATTTCTCGTAATTTCATCGAAATGATCTGTAAATCCTCTTTGCTGTTAATCATTTTATGATCATTTATGTCTCGTTACATAGTCATTTTTTTATTTTACTAATATACAATATGACCCAAAGATCATTATTGTTCTGGTAT
This sequence comes from Cerceris rybyensis, assembly GCA_910591515.1. Classification (NCBI taxonomy): domain Eukaryota; kingdom Metazoa; phylum Arthropoda; class Insecta; order Hymenoptera; family Crabronidae; genus Cerceris; species Cerceris rybyensis. The sequence continues at coordinate 40,491,044 of OU342789.1, forward strand.
TAAAAATTCATATTTACTACTTTATGAAGAATAAATATAATTTTTAATCGGATTTGTAGATTATGCTGCACAAATGGCAGCCCTTTTAGTCTTAAGGTAGTTCCAGCACTTGACCAAAGTCTGCAAATAAATTTAATGTTAAAATATGATGTTCTTGAGATTGTCACGAACAAGTTACAAGCAAAAAAAAGCTCAGTTATCGGGCATTTCGATGAAAAAAACGAATTTAAAAATAAAGTTTCATACATTGACGTAAATGAGAGTGAGAGAGAGAAATAGTACTTCCGACTTTATCGTTCAATTTTCCAATCTTCCATACTACAAATACTTACGAAAAACGAGATCATTAATTCGGGAACGTTTTCGAATAGATATTTCACAAAAAAGATTGCAGCTGTCGAATATTAAAACAAATCATTATATTATCTTTAAATGATCCAGTGATATTTGGGCTAGCCTGCATCAAATGTAAGGAAAAGCTGCGAAATTGAATAAGAAATTGTGCCGGTAATTATGCTAGTAGTATGAGACACATTTTCTTCATCTGAAGATATTGAGATCTTTATTTTGGACTCTGTCGAATTCTATGTAATGAAATGACCAAGAACTTTGTTAACCCCTTGCCTTACGATTCCTTTTGTGACCGAACGCGCAGTAACTCAGAATTAATTGTTGCAATAATAATCTATCACTGATTTAAATGTAACGGTATAAGTTAACGCAATATTAATAATATAGAGCTAATATTAGAGTTTTCTGACATACTGATACTTTGAAGTTAACAGTTTTTGGTAAATTAAAAAATTTTCTTTTCCATATATTGTGTCACGTGTGCCACACGTTATTGCAAGAGGTTAAACGCTTCAATTTATTCTAATTTCTACGAAACAAGTACACCATATTATAACACAGATTTAAGCTCAATATTTTCAAGTCTTTAACTTACAGTACTTTTATAATCACCGGTAGGAGTATGTCGTTTTTACTAATTGTAAGAGAGAAAAGTGTTATGTTGAGTACTTATTACTGATTGATTATCTTCAAAGGGTTACTGATAACGGAGGAGTAGTGAGTTATCTTTCTGGACCATCCAAGCCGAAAATTCGTACGAAAATGCTGGGTGTACAAAAGAAAAAAACATTATTTTTCATCAGAATAATGCACCTACTCTTACAAGCTAAATGTCTACGGCACCAATGACACATTGAAGTATAATTTGAAATCTGTCTTATCTGTTCAATTCACCATTCTTTTAATTTATTCTAAACCTTGTGAAGTATATTGACAAATGCCATTTTTCAATTTGTCAAATTAAATCTTGATTCAGGTTAAAAAGGATCCCAATGTTGAATGAAAATTAAAGAACAGAATCCGCATCAATAGAAATCCTACGGGAATATACTACTGGTTTTATTTAAATCATGAAAATGATTTTATACATAACGCTCTGATATAAAATTTATAACAAATATATGACAAGTTGTTCTTTATCTTCTTCAAACAGGGTATCAACATTTGTACTCCAATCTATACGCGGTTAAAGCCAGCTAAGTTTCGTACTTCTCAGAATTCAACCCTTACTGGGAACCCTCTCTCTGTACACTGTGGACGATCCACCCCACACTTGTCTTTTTTGGCGTTCTTTCCCCACCTGATAGGGTAAAAGCGCCTTATAAAGAGTAAAATCCTTGTCAAGCATAGAATTGCAGGTTTGTTCTGAACTTTGAACTTGCAACGTCACTCTTTTCGTTTGTTTCCCAACATATTTACATTTATTCAGACTTGTAATTCGGTAAACGTAAACTAATCAGGATTGTATCGTTTGTGTTATTAAATTGGAAATATTGTGAACACCACTGGTTGTGCTATTCTTGTGCTTAGGTTATTTCGGTGCAAACATAATTTTTTCGTTGCACGTCCTACTGCACGCAATCGGTTTTCAAACACGAAGTTTGATGACGTTTGAAGTGCGTAGAGAAACATTACGAGCCGACGGAATAAAAAATATTGATCTTATAACACGTGTCTCGTAAGGGTTAGCCTACATTTCTAAAGGTTTGCCGTGTCTCCGTCCTAAATCAACACGCGCCCATGACTTTCCTTTCGCGCGATGTTGACACCGGCTTTTTACTCCGTTTACGTCACCTTTACGATGCTCCTGAAGCATACACGTCCCGTTTTCGAGCAATTTTCCATGCCGATGCAATTTTTATCAACACCAAATATAGATCTTACAAAGATGGAAGGTGGAAAATGTTCCTATTGTTTAAGGTAGTTCTAGGCACTTATCATTTTTCGATAGATTTCCTTAAAATTTTGAAAATATATTCTTCGTGATATTTTATAATTATAACCGGAATCTCAACGAGTTCGTCCACACGGTTTATGAATAAATCGTGTTTAAAAATAACATATTTAACATGGGCCTTATGGAAAAAAATGTTTGCTGAGTCCGTAAAATCTTTTTTTATTTTTCTAATGGAAAAACGATTCGATGGATTCTAATAAAAAATGAGCAATGTATTATTTTATGCTTTTGGAATATTATTGAATTTTTTCATAATTTTTTACTTCATCGTTATAGAGAAAGATGTTTTTTAATGTCTAAAAATGGAATGAAAAGATCCCTGTGAAGTTAGCCCCTGCATTAATTCTTACGCAATTTTTTTCATTTCTAATGAGAAAAGAAAATTTTAGTTCTGAATCCAGCTAGAACTACCTTAAACAAGAGATTGTAACCTCAAGTTCCATAATAATAAGTGGAATTTACGAAGGAAAGATGTTTTAAAACAAAGGATTTTTAACACTAGAATTACTGGCTTTAAATTTATTTTATTTCAATATATTAGATAAATACATTGGAAAAAGAAAAATCAAGAGGTGGAAAAGATGATCGAGTCCTATAAACTCGGAGATTTTTTGGAAAAAATTCGGAACCAGTCATTTTGACTTGCTTGGTAGTTTTAGCGTTAAAAAACAAAAGAATATTGTTAGCTTACAAAATATTTTCGAAACTGACTAATTACTGCGTTTGTAAAGTTTAGGAAGTCGATTTCTTAAGTCTATCTTCAATATTAAAATTGGTAAATTAGAAAATGCAGGTACATTGGACGAATTCGGTGCTGATGGTGTCTACGTGAGAAATACGATATTAATAATTTTGCTATGTAAACTAGAATCATCGTGTCATAAAATATGAAAGTGTGAGAGCCGTGCGAGACAAATTTCGTTGGCAGGACGAATTGCAAGGGAGTACAGAATATATGGTTTCCTGAATTTTTAAAGGACATATTTTGTAGGGGGGTAGAATCTTCGGTATTGAGGCGGAGAGTGCAATCTTCGATCAATTCTACTTTTAGAAATGTCGCCTGCCTCGATAATAGAGTCGTGAGGATTTGTAAAGATTCGTAATAACTCGCTTCGATGGACTCGTCACACGTTTACCTTCCTTTACGTAAATATTAAAGATTTCGTGATTCATCCTTTCTTCGACGGAATAAGATTTCTCGGGGTTTTCTGACCTTTCGCGATTTTTACGTGATATGCACCATTTTTTTATATAATTAGTCCGATCCGCTCTTAAAGAAATTTTGCGATATTGAAATGAGAATTAGTGATGTAAAGTATTTGAAATTCCAGGAAACAGACGTTTCGAAAGTAGACTAAAATATTATAAAGATAAGTATCTCAATGTTTACTTATACCAGACAAAAATTTACAGGTGGAAAATAAGTCTTCAACGATGTCAAAAATATTGAACTTTGCATCAGAAGAGTCATGGACTCTTGCGAACGACTGTCAGTATTAATTTGTTTTTCTACTGTAAAATTTAATCTTGAAAAGTAAATATTGGGATATTCATATGTAAAATAGTTTAGTCAATTTCTATAACGTGCATTTTTAGAACTATTTTCATAAAATATACAGTCTGTTATTAATTCAAATGTAATGATGACAGGCTAACAACTAAATTATCTGCCAACTACAACCAGCAGCCTAACAACCAAATTAATTACTATAATAAAATTAAATTATACCATAATCTAATATATATAAGGTTTCAAGTTTCCATATTAATTATTAAAACTCCCAGTTTTTAAATTATGATATCCAATCATTTGAGTTATGTTATCATATGAGTTATGTTAATCGCCAAACAATTCTGATAATTATAATAAATCATTACTTATTCGCAATAACTAGGAGTTCTATAATGAATAATGATGCTTCAAGTAAAAAAAATTACAAAATTACAAAAAGATTACAATACTGATTAGAAAAACGATTATAATCTACATTACCTAATCTACATATTATGTTTACCCCCTTGCCCTACAATATCTATTCTGACCGTGTGCTCAATAACTCCGAATTAACTACTGAAATCGAAATTCCTTCCTGATTACTGTTTCTCGCAAAATTAATCATGATACTAAGATTATAGAAATAATTTGATTGTCTCCTGACTGACTAACATTTCCAATTTAATGATTTTTGGAAAACTTAAAAATTTTCTATTCCATATCACGAATGTCAAACGTTATTGTAGGCTAAGGAGTTCAAATAACACTTCAAAAATGTTGCATTCTTATTATACATCCCGTCTTTCACTCTGTACTATGACTCTTATTACAGCAGTGTAAACATTTACCACCGATGAAGGGAACACGCGAACATTCGTGCAGAAAGGTCAGCCAAGCGAGTAAACCCGTAGATGGCAGAAACATTAATTGATACGAATGCAAGACACGTCCACTCGTTCCACAGCTTTGCGTACACTTTAGCGAGGCACGATGGAGGCTGCCTAACCGGTTAATCAATTTCACGTCCGTGCGTCTGTTTTAGGGTTGGTACGTCCGTCCATTTGAATCGCGAGGACAATTAGAGGCCTGTCGTGTAATGGGATCCTGAATCTGTCCACTACATTGTAGATCAGAGGCTCGTAGTCCTTGACGGTGCACGTATGACATCGTCTGTTAAATAACTGCATTTTTTTTAGTATTGGAAATTACATTGTCTCACAGAACCTAGCAATTTCGAAATAAGAAACTTTCAATGCAGTCTTTTGTAGATAATTTTTTCTAGAACTAGTCACGTTCTTAGTACATTTGCTTAATTTCTTATTAGTACTATAATTTATGTTAGTATAATTTTTATTTAGTATATTTGTTATTATTTGATATAGTATTTACCCTGATATATGAGTATTAAATTGGCATTCTTTTTGTGACTGTCAGGGAAGGCAGGCTCTTTCTTTCTTAATGTTATAGTTACACGTTTTTTGTGTTCTTGGCTTTTGAAATTACCAACGTGTAAGCGATGAGATTTTATTAACATTATTGTTTCTATTGCATAGTATTCTCACTCCAGATAGTGTCAATTTACTGTTACACTAAAATTCTTCTAAAAAATTCCTTTATTATTTTCACTAACATTATTAAATATTACCAAATGTGCTATCGAATAAAGAAATTTGTAGATCCAAGAAAATTTTGGGCATAAACGGCTAATTGATTTTTTTTAAAGATGTACTTTCTGTGAATGAGTTATGTTTTGAAGGGTAATCAATTAAAAAAGTAAATTAATCAAATTTACGCAATTTTGTTATAAAATATACCTAAATCTATTAGCATGGCAATGGTAAAATTCGCACTCGTTATTCAAAGCGCATTCAGCCAAAGAGCACGCAGTCCCGCCTCAGTCTCGCTTCGTACAAAGAGATTCCGGAACGAATAATTTATCGACTAGTTGTAACGTTACCGTAATATTAAGAGCCACAATTTTTCTATACGCGCAGTCGCGAACAATTTTACCCATAGGCAGAATTTTCTGTTTTCTTTAACGTTCTAATTTCGAAAGTAAAATCAAATAAAGTACTAAAAAAATATATACATTTCAGGCGGTAATTTGACTTCACGGAACTTGTCGATGAGATAATTTCTATAATATACAAATTAGGAATTTTTCAGTTTTAACAGTTAGTTGTTGATAATGCATACCATTGATATTTATAAAGAACAATTCATGCAGAGGGTGGCCTTAACACTAAAAGGCTGAATTGAAGTCAAATAATCCATTAATTAATAGTTATTTCAAATACAATGATGATCACCAGAAAAGTATTTTCTAAAATTACATAATAATACATACACGTTAAAGTCCCCCTTAAATTAAAAAATACTAGACTGTTATATTATTTTCTAAATTAAAAATTCTCATATTAAAACGAAACAAAGATCTATTACATATTATCACAAATAGAATCACTGTTCCTAACTTCCGCAAAACATAAGAATATTTTAACGCTAGAACTAGGAAGCAAGTCAGAGTGGCTGGTTCAAAATTTTTTCCAAAAATTCTCAAAGTTTATAGAAGAGTCATAGAGCGATTATTCTATGTCGATCATAGAAAAAACAGATTAGCGACTCGATCATCTTTTCCATCTCTTGATTACCCTTTTTCCAACGTACTTATTTAACGTATTGAAATATAGTAGATTTATCGCCGGTAGTTATAGTGTTAAAGATTACATTCAAACGAGAAAATATGTAAACAGAAAGAAACGCCTCTCGAAGTCGTGGCTGCATGGATGATAATCCAGACACTCTTTTTCAGTACTTATCGCATCGTAGACCCCTAAAGAAGTGCATATAGTCACACACGAGGTGGTGGGTTTTCCGACATCGCGATGCATACGTCGGCCGTTGCATCAACGCGTTGGTGAAATTCAAAAATGACGAGGCTCCTCAGACACGGCTTAGAGGAAATTCCTGAGAAGGAAGAGGCCCGCCGGGGGTCAGGAAAAAAGACTCGTTGGCTGTCGAAAGAGGAAAGAGGTGCATGATGCACTTGATGAGGGTGTGAATAAGTATGTCTCAAGTGGCTCGAGTGGCTCTACTATCAGTCCGTTTTAACACCATGGGCGAAAATTAATCTTGCGTGCGTGTATCTCTTTCGCACAAACGACCCTATACGTGAATGTGTCTTCCATGTAGGGTCACACGCGTGACACGAAATTACATGTGGTTCAGCCAATGTGCATGCAGTGTAAGACAAATCGTGAGTAAGCGGTTGTCGATATTGGTGCTTGATGTTTTTACTGAGAAATCAAACGATGATTTTTCCGTTTGGTATACCGATTTAACGTTCGGATTCTTATTTTGAAATTTCTGGCATGATTAAGGGTACGTATGAAATTTTTGAAATATTGATTTACAAAATGAGTTTTGATGAAATACAGCAGGACTCAAGGCGATATGTAGAATTGGTGTATTGAGAAAGAAAAACATCTAGCATTAAAAAATACTACGGTATTGATTGCAGGATAGTGGAAATGAAAGATTAGAGTTTTTTGGAATGTGAAAGTTTGATTGTTGTAAATATAGAGGAATGTTATGTAGATGGACGCATCTTATACCTAGAGATAGTAATAACATAAAGAATGATTCAAAGAATTATCATAGTAGAAAGTACAAAAATAGTAGCGAGACGTGGTAAGGGATGAAGTGCACTGTGAGATAGCGGTTGGCCTATGGTAATTACAAATTTGAATTTTGGCCTATATATGTACTTAACAGGAGAAAGAAGTTTCTTTTTTTCTCTGATTATGGTACTGATTGTTGCTGTCTTTGATTATTATAAATATAGAGAAACCTTACGTAGATAGACGAATCTTATAGAGATAACACGATAGAGAATAATTTAAAGAATTATCACAGTAGAAAATGCTAAAATAGTACCGAAGCGCCTTGAGGGACGAAGTGCACTTTAAGATATTTGTTGGCCTATGGTATTTACAAATTCAAATTTCAGCCTACATACTTAACCGTTTGAGTCTCAGAGTTTTTTAAAAGAACACAATCGAAAAAAACAGAAGAGCGCAATAGCGCTCAATCGTCCATTGCGTTCGAAATGTACTGAGATTTTTCAACACAAAATCCGAGGAGCGCGATTGCGCTGCGTGGGACTCAAACGGTTAACAAGGGGAAAAATTTTCATTAACGAGTACTTTTATCATGCCTTATTAAATTCCAAATATTCAAAATCTTTGACCCTGAAAGAAAACTGTCGCTTCAGGAATAGTAATACCCTACATTTACCATAATAACTTGTAAAAATTATAACTCTTCAATCCATGCTTCATAACAGGCTCAAAAATCTATGCCATAAGTGAAACAATCGCATTAATTGAAGCTAAAGAAAAAGTGTTTAATGATTTTTATATTAGCGAACGATTGGTCTATCTTTTTGAAGTTCTCACCAAACAGCTGATTGAAAAGGCCACTGAAACCAAAGTCTCGTGCTAAATTCATCGAACCCGTAAAAAAGGGCGAAGTACCCGTGATTCTCGAGAGTCAGAAATCCGTGCTCGGCTGATCTTAAATCGAGGATCAGAATTGCCGAATTACATGCGGCAGTCACGGAACACAGATTTCATTGTTCCAGGACTTGGCCGCGTCAGCAGAAGCCGATTAATTTTCGGGAAACCGAGCGTGGCTGCCGAATCCGCAGGCAGAGATAAACTCTGTTAACTGAGTGCTCGCATGGATGTTCAAGGACGAGAGATATCCGCGTAAACCATGGTACTTTCTACTGTCTCTAATATTAATGAGAAATTCTAGCCGACCGAGTAGTACAGAGTGACTTAATCTACTTAGGATCAGACGCTGATAATAAGTATTCACTGAAAAGGATAATAGCGCATTTTCATACTATTGCTTCATCCTTCGTAGACGATCCGACATCATGATATAATTAATAAAAGTTGTGACAGACTTTGTTTCATCGACGGAAAACAATGAGATGGATAAAGCAGGATAGAGAATCGACGGAAATGAGCGTTAGAGTGCAACTACGGTACCGTGACTGAAAAAGATTGGATCCTTCGAGAGAAGGCAGAATCACCTGTTAGGGCAACCGTTAAAGGACCTCATCCTGCGTCCTCCTTCAAAGGAAACCAAAGAGAAAGGAATCTCGAAGCTCTCGTCGCGTCAAATTGCCAATCCTCTTTCTCTTCCTCTATTACCGGCGCAAAGAAAACCGCCTCGAGCACTGTAATTAATTTCTAGCCAGTTGTCCCGTAACGACGTGTATGGAACTGATGTCAAATGGATGCCATGCTTTATTTCTTCGCTGTTTTTCCATAATTGATATAACGTTATTCCATGATGAATTGAATTTCTGTGGCTCCAGTCTGCAAAGTGTTCTCAGTGTTGCGTAGAATATTTAATTGTTAAATGTTTGAACAGGATTCAATGTAAAATTAGTTTATGTTACGTACAATTTCCAATTTTTTTCTCTTTAATGATTTTCAATAATTATACGTAATTTCTTATATAGTGTCCCGTTAAAAATAAATTTTATGAGGAGAAGGCACGAGTCTGATATTTCGAATTTACATTATATATATAACTGTTGGATACCGATTCAGTCTATGTTTTTTTTTTCAGATTCACTATCTTCTTTAGCAAAAAGATAATAGTTCCAAATATTACCAACATGATTCAAGGTCTAAAAGGGAACCATTACTCATCCTCGATTCCGTCATCGTTTTTCCCTCGAAATATGTTTCCAAGACCTTTGGTCTTCGCGAAACTCACTGGAAAAGCGATCGCCCTTTTGGAACCTTAGTCACGAGAAGTCGGTGTCATCCAAACCTCCCACCACACTAGTTTGAAATCTTTAACCCTTTCGCACCGGACGGGACATGTGCTGGCCCAGTCTGGAAAATTTTTTATATTACAGCTGGGACAACATATGTCCCAGTTGGGCCTCCAAACTGATTCTCAATCGTTCTCAGTCCATAAATTTCTCATCTCGATCGTCCCCGATCTAATCAAGCAAGCGTCAACTGTTAAGGTTGCTCAGTTTTACGCATAAAAGTTATTTTATCTAATAATCGCTTGGAGGAGAAATAACTGATCTCGGTAATGGGGCGCACTCGGACTGGATTTTTCGCCGTATTGAAAGGGTTAAAAGGTCAGTCCTGCCTCGAAATCAACGAATTTTGTACCGAATCGCTGGCAGTCCGCATCGCGCGACGACGTTATCCTTGAATTGTTACAACTCTGAGCGTGCAATAGTTCTTCTATTCCTAAATAAAGTGTTGTTGACCGCAGGCGGCATACAACATAAAATTTACTGTCAGAAGTGGGATACAACACAACAGTGCCTAGCTAAACAGATGTTATGAATTTAATAGCATCTGTAATACCATTATTAACACTAACACCAATATCATTATTATTATTACTATTATTGTCAATACTGTTATATCAATCAATATACATATTTGAATAAAAGAACAATAATTATTGATATAATAATGAATTAATATACATATATACTCTAGTTGTTTTGTTAATTTGTATTGTGAGTTCGTTCATTATTGAATACTCCTTACTACACTTACAACACTTAATTCGTATAAGGCACTATGTAATTTTCAGAAAAGTCGATTCTTAACTTTATCAGTTTCATTAATGACAAATGAAAATTGTTATATAGGAATATTATATTACCGTACGCATGTTATTCCGTGTGAGACCGATAACCAAAGGCTACTGTGCGTTAACAACCCCGCTGTTAAATGACGCTCGTCCGAGCTATCGAATAACAGTGCTTAGGCTCTCATTACCCGAAGCGTCCCATTACGACGCACTGGGTTAACGAAGGACGCCACAGATTATCTGTCTTCCGTTACGATCTCCTCATCAAGATCTTGTATCGAAGTACATGAACAATGATGTAACGTATCTACCCTGCGTATGCATATATCAGTGGCATAATACAGCTAAAGGAATTGTATTAACTCTAATTATCCTCGTTATCCGGCTTAATAATTTTCATTGCGCAATACTAAATTGAACTGCTGGTCGTTAACATTAATCCAGTGCAATTTGTCACATCTACTTTCTGGTGGATTTTATCATTTGTGTTGTTGTAAATTCAGTGGGGGAAAATACAGATACATATAACTATTGAATATATGGGAATCGATGAAGCGTAATGGAAAGGTCAAATTGTATTTATACTATTAGAGCATTGATGTATCTGTATAGGTAGATGAAGACTTTCCACGTAATGTATTGGTATGTATAATATGTAATTAGTATTCCGTTATTTACAAGCTTGTTTACAATGCTGATTTTTATATTCTAAAAATATCGTTTCTTCCATCTTTACACGTTGTAATGAGATAGAATCTTCACCAGTTATCGAACTATAAATAATACACTATCCCCTTTTTCATTATGGTGAACACTTTTCAACTTTGAAAAATATACTACAAAGACATATTATACCTCGTAAAACATTCATCTATCTTATACTTACAATTAATCCATGATAAGTACGTAGCAGATAAATCCAAAGACAAAATGAAATTTTGTTGCGCTCAATCGTCTACCTATTTTTAAAATCGTTTAAATGAGGCCTAGATTTATTGAGTTAAAAATTAAATTGAAAGTTCGAATTTACTTTGAATTGACTTCGACGTCTTTGAAAAGGATACCACATTGAAATAAATTCTCCATATCAGTTACAAAATCCAAAAGAGCATTCGACCGCGAATGTTCCTTTTACAATTTCACCGGCCGAATACAAACATGCTTTCGTTTTATTTGTTTTTTTTTTTCAAACGATATTTCGTTATTTAATATCGCTGCGTCTATTAAATTATTTGCACCGTTGATAACGACAACCCAGCAGCTCTCTCGCAGGAATAACGATTTTCACGTATCCCCAAAATCAAGAGGATATTTCTCGAAATTTTTTCGCGTTCTACGGGACGTCGGGATGCTGTCAAAGCCGGAACAATTTTTCCGAGCACCGGTCCGGTGGGGCTCGTATATATTCGCTCGTAGCCACGATAAAATTTAAAATATACGGCGACACCTTAGCGGCTGCGAAGTGGCTTTAAATTTCCGTTCTATACCCGCGTAGATATTTCGAGTCATGGACTTCTTTCTGATCCGCCTTACGTTCACCATTTTTAACCCCATCCCCATAGTCCCAGCCGGCGAGGGTGTGACACTTTTAATACGGCACTACATATAACCGCAATACCATACACGGTCGTTTGCGACCTGCATCCATCTACCAAGAATTCTCTGTGTTCGTTTATCCCGTGAAATTTATTCTTTCGGGTGCACAAATAAATCCTTTGTCGTTGCCACCGCAACGTGATATCGTTCATGGCCGTGTATAGTGTTAAATGTTACGGAAAATTAAATTAATTTCGTGGACTGTTAACGAGTTATCTCCAGCGTGGGATGTGGAGACGTGAAAATTAGGAAAGCCGTTGGTATTATATTTTGTGCGAGTGAAAAACGAGAGATAGAAGGAAATATATGAGACAATGAAGCGGCGAGATAGAGAAAGTAGTGTGAGCGATTATCATTTCTTCGTGATACTTTATTTCGTGCTATTTAAAGAGTGTGCAAGTCGATCGTGAAGCGACTTTGATCTATCACAACTGGCAGGGACATCTCCTTCGTCATTGTTACTTATTAGTACATTGCGGATGTTTATTCAAATTTAAAGTTTGATAAACGCAGTTAATAAAGAAAAATCTAAATAGAGGACTTTCTCATTCGTTGATTGTTATAACGAACGCCGTATTTTGTATATTTTAGATACTATTTATGTACGGAATGGTTTTTCGATGGTGCCAATAGTCTTGCTACTAACATTTATTAACACTAGAACGACCAAGCAAATCAAAATAACTTGTTCACATTTTTTTCCAAAAATTCCCAAAGTTTACAGGAAAATTCTAGACCAAAAATTCTAAGTTGGTCTTATAAAACACAGATTACCAAACCGATCAAATTTTCCACCCCTTGATTCCTCTTCTTCCAAAGTTCTTATTTAATATATTTAAATGTAATAATTTTAACGTCGGTCACTCTAGTGTTAAAGACATACATAAAACTACAAGTAACTATAACAAACACTTAAAAACTAATAAAAATAAGTAGTAGCACTCATCGCCTCTTTTCGCTTTCACGTTTCGTTCTTCACTACTGTTTCGCATTCTTCTGCCCTGCCTTTTGTTTTTTTACACATCATCATCTTGTTCTCTCTGTCATTCATTCACTCTCTCACTCACTCATTTCATCTGCATTCCTACATTTATCTCACATGCTTTTTATGAATTTTAGCAGGGTTAAATATGCCATAAATGCAGTGAAGTTCGCAGTTTACTTATTAGTATATAAGATACAAGTTTGAATGCGTTAAATGTTCAGATTTTGGTAGATAGATTGCGACATATTTTTAAGAAAAGAAGTTGATTGTATATACTCAGAATTTTACCGCCCATGTGATGGGGGGCTAAGAAAATATCCACGGAGACATTTGGTGGGTCCAAGTCCATTTTGAATACTCCCATTATACGTATTGATATGAAAAGAAGTGTTGATGTTCAATGATATTGCTTTTGGATGGCTTATTGTTAGCGAGGAAACGATGGCGACACTTCCAGTGGCGGACTAAGGCTAAAGCGGGCCCTAGGCAACATTGTAATTCCGGGCCTATTTTCCAGTCATGACACATACTTTGCGTTTGGTAGTTTGGTTTTAAAGAAAAACGGGCCCTAGGCACGTGCCTAGGTTGCCTAGGCCTTAGCCCGCCCTTGGATACTTCTGAGAATTGTTTTGTGAAGGCAGAGACGCTCCTCGTGCAGTGGGCCTTTCGCCTTCAGTTCTAGAGTTAAGAAGGGTCCACAATAGAACATTAACCATAAGACTTTAGGAATAGGAATTGAACTTTAGTTTCTTCTTATGGAACGCCCATGGTTCTGTTCACAATAAAGGAATAGAACATTACGATTAAACATAGAAGAAACCTAAATGTTTTATGTGACGCATTTATGTTTAGTAGAAGGTTTTCCCTATTTATGGGATAAAAAGCATCGGGATTATAAAAATCATGAGATGAAGGAAACATCCCGGGAAAAACGAATTAGATCTTAACAGATATAATTATATATGCTCAGATCTGATTATATCTAGTCAGATCTGATTATATCCGGCGAAGTTTTCAGTCTAGATATAGTTATATCTGATCAGATCTAATTCGTTTTTCCCGGGTCATTTTGTTCACAATTAGTCTTATACGCTCTATATATCACAACAAAGAAAATACGAAAAAACACCTTCGTAACCTTACTGCACAAGATAGTGTTTAATGTTTAATTGTGAACGGATGCAGTGTTCTATGTTTATTTTTTTTAGTCCAATTCCTAATTCCTACGTTTAATGTTTAATGTGCTTATTGTGGCTCCTACTTTATAGTCGCACAGAGCAGACGGAAGTCCAATTTCTTTTTACATTTATATTATATTTTTGTTGTATCTTTATAAGTCATAAATATATTAATTATAACAAGTTTCCATCAAGAAGTTATACGTAACAATTGCACGCTATAAAAGAGAACATGTCGTGGCACAAACATTTTTTGCCCGATTGGAGCCACACAGGAGACTTCATGGTCATCTCTATTCTTTAAAATTGGATATCAAATGCGTGAATTTCATTGACGATTGGTCGAATTCATCGTAGTTAACATGCTACATCCTCACAGCTACTACACAGTGCGAAACAACTCTCTATGCATTCACAATCGAAATCGAAATCTTTGTATTCACATTTTTATGCATGTCCCGTCCAACGAATCGTTATAACTCTCCTAGTTTGCAATTAGATGGAATTGAAGTCGACTATCCGATTGTTGGATAACGATGATCCATGTCAGTAATTTACATATACACCGTGCATGCTCATACGAATGACATTAATAACAATACGCTGAGTACGAGGGGGAGGAAGAATAACGAGGCACGTCGAAACCAGCTACGGTCCAAAAATTTCCTGGATCGAACGATTCACGAGCCGCTTTGTTCGCGTTTGATAGATGGTGCCGATGCAAATATACGAAAATTTTTGGCACACCCGGCTGAGGCTTCGACGCGACCCGACTGCAGTTTTCAAAAAGTGTCACTTCGATTTCATCGTGCAACGGGAATCGGGATATTTCTGTTTTGCAGGTGGAAATAAAATTTCTACCTATTACTTGCATCGTTTAACTTTTATGGTTTACAGCTGCGATTCACATTGTTTTCACGATGGTATATTAGAGATGTTGAAATATTAACGATGAGTAAAAGGCAGTGGTGACATTTGGAATTGTATTATCTAAAATATTTTAATTCTTTCACGTTTACTAATGTTCATTCAGTTAACTAAATTAATTCAGTAAGCGAATAGTCAATTAGTGAAATAAAAAATACTGTTTTATCCAATAATTTAAGTACAAATCAACAACAAGTTCTTTTATAATCCAGATAATCATGTCATTGACAATTTTTGAAGTACTCAAAATTTATAATATCTAAATAATATTTTAAGTGGTGTTAATTTCATGATATTCACCGAATATTCATAAGAAACATTTTAATCTCGTTGCAATGGACGATTGGGCTTTACGGTTCGATGAAACTGACAATTTCATGATTCTTGATCAATGAATAATAACATCAAATCACGCTCCAGTCAATGCAATTCAAATCAGTCATCCAATCAATCGAGGATAATTTAAAATTTTCGAAGTGTATTGTTGTATTATGTTACTCGAAGTGATATAATACTAAAATTATCTATTGATTATTAATGAGTTTTCCTCTCTAGAAAAAATTACTTATTATACCGGACAGTGAATCACATGACAAGACATTTATTGATGTAAAAAATGACGTATAATTTTTCAATAAAAAAAATAATCACTTGTAATATTACACAATGTGTACACACACATGTGTGGCATATAAAATTAAAACTACCCAGGCCAGAAGTTTGTGTAAATAAATTTCACCAGTCTCCATCACCTCTTTCCATGATTTGCAAAAAATAAACATTTTCATGTATACCTAGAAAAATTTATTGAATAAATATTAGCAACATACTCAAATAAATAAACATATTGTTACAATTGGTACACAAGTGATATTAACACACACTGTGCCATTTAATCATTAACACGTTGATCATCACCAGTATTTCGTTATTTTCATCATTCCTACCAAAGTGGAAGATTTTCTATTAAAATCACGTCTTTATAAAGCAGAAATTTTAAAGACACTGATAGACAGATATTCGATAGATTCTTATCATTATAACGTCAATATTTAAATATTCAATATGTTAGAAAATTCCTAACTAATGCAATTTGAAAGTGACATGAAATTACATAGATTTCAATAGCTCCGGTCACCGGTGACCCTCATGGCAGTCAACGTGTTAAAATCACAAAGAATTCCAGCTAAAACATTTCACAATCGAATGCCATCGACGAAATAAAAGTAGTCGAGGCAACCGTTAAATGAGATTATACATTCCTCCCGTAGATCGGTAAACATAAATCCAAGTTACGAGTTTCCCTAACACCGTGGATATTATATTAAAAACTTGACTGGCATTATCGTTCCTCATAATTAAGATTTAAGACGACTTTTAAACGGCCACGCCACATGGCTGGATTGGGCGAAAGCTCGCAAAAAATATTACCGCCGAACGTTGCGTTTCAGGGGTGCTTAAAACGCCTTATTACACGGAGGCCGGGGTTATTAAAAGGAACGCGTGCTTACATAGAGATATATTTGTTGATAGTACAGCCTCCGGGTACGATATAACCGCCCTTTCTTTTTTAATTTTTGCCCTCTGCGTGCATTGTTTTTTCTAGTCTCGGAGAAAGTGAAATATGTATGTGTGTTCATCGTGAAACATAGGGGAAACTGGGATCAGCTGCATTGTTGGCCATTATACGAACGGTATTAACAATTTTTCGGTACGAACGGTATTTTATCGTGCACTCACCTACGGTCAACCTCGTAAATCAGTGAATGAATGAATATTTATGGCGATTATTAATGGTGTTACGTTGTTGAGGATTATTCGCCGGCGTTACGGTGCGGACACAGGGAGAGTGTCGCTATGAGAGAACATAATGCACCGAGCGGTATTCTAACGGCAATGTTCATTCGTGCGAGGAACGCATCATAGATCACTAAGTGATTCGATTATTTTGCTATTCGAGCGTGTAAATATTTGATTATGCAATGTTATTTAATTTCTTAATACCAGGAAAGAATGTTGAAAGATTTGACCACTATTGTGAGTGATTTGAAAGAATGAAATGAATTCTTTGGAAGTATTGTTCTTGAGGTGGAATATTACGTGACTTCTGTTTTTTGCAATATTTGGAAGATTATTTTTGAGGATTGATAAGAAGAAATTCATAAAAATTAACTGTGTTGTGGAAAAATTTTATTTTTACATTTTGCGATGGAATGTTATTTAATGCAAGATGTTGACAGATTTGACGAGTTTTTTAATTCTTTTCAGGTGATAACACGATTGATATCAATGACTGGGGTTCACCAATTAATGGTGTATATATACTTTTTTTTTTAAATAGAATTAGATATGAGATATTAAGAGGCTTTTATAAATGTCTGACTTTTTAGATATATGACATACAATAGTTACGGCGTTTTCATGTGGAGACCATTTAGAGGCATTCAATTAGGGGGAAGATATATTAATACCGTCTGATAGGACTTCCAATTTTGTCCGCCATTTTGCTTGAAACACGTTACGGTAGGTAGACTGTAAAATGATTAAATCGCATCGGAACTAACTTGTGAAACATCCTCTGTATCTTCAGACATCAGAGTTAAGGGATGGCCTTTGCCAAGTTTCCCTGTAATTTGACACAAGTACGTAGAACTTCTCGTTAATTACAGCTTTTGGATTATCGCATTCACCGATAGACTGTTGGAGAAACTGAGAAATACCACGATTACCATTCCAAATACTATGTAATGTTATATTGACTGATAAAAAATTACATCCCAAATTACTACGGCTTACATACAACGTGTGAATTTTCAGTCCACTGTAAATGATTTTCACGTGGAAACTAAAACATGTTTCACTAAAAGGAACACGTTATATCGTTTACTCTCTTTGTTAAAATAACTGTCATCTTAGGGTACAATGACCAATTAGGATACAAATGACCAATGACATCAGTTTGATATTAGATTATATTTATACAAACATAAGAGTATTCGAAACTTTTCATAATTAAATTTAGTAACTTAACACGTTGACTGCCATGGGGGTCACCGGTGACCGGCGCTTTTGAATTCAATGAAATTGCTTGTAACTTTAAATAACAATATTTTAGAATTTTCGGACACACTGATTATTTTAATACAGGCGTTAAAAAGATAAAGATCCGTCGAATTTCTATCTATCTGTATCTTTAAAGTATCTGCTTCATAAAGATGTAAATGTAATAGAAAAAGTATCACTTCAGTAGAAATAATGAAACTAGCGAAATACCGTTGGCGTTCAATGTGTTAAATATGTAGACTGTAATTTCGCCTTACGTCTAACATATCTCTTAAATTAACCCCCAAAAGTCGTATGCCAGTTAACACTTGATATACGGCCGCTAAATCTGATAATTTTAAATGAATTAAATAATTACATTGCAGAAAGGTGGATCAAGCGTTAAAAAATATGATTAATTAAGTAATTTCTATGTTATAAGATACACTTGAAATATTTACTGTACTACTTCTCTAACAACTTGAAAATAATTTAAAAAAAAGAAGCCCGTCACTTTGACAGTTGCCGTAGATCTAATCTTAATTACCTAAAAACTGACTAAGAATAACGCAATTTTTTAAAAAGTTGAAATCACCTTTGTTAGTTAGGAATGTTAAAAGCTGCCGAGTTGTATAATTCAATACACCTCAATGTCATTCTTATTGTTAGAACACAATATTTGATGACCCGAGTCGAAAAGTCCAGCCTAAAAAGAAACTTCAAATCCTAGATTCTTTTGATCTCTCATTTGCCGCTTAATTATGTATGCCATTTTGAACCTCAAAATCCTCAACTAGTGTGTCTACGCGCCTCAAAGTCCTGTAAATATGATTTTTAGGAGTTATATGGACTGATCAGGTAAAATTTTTATTCCAATTTAATCTGACATCCCCTAAAAATATTTCAGAAGTTCCAAGTCTGTCGACTCATATTCTAAAAATAGGGCTTTCAGGAGCAAGTTGGAATTAAATTATCATTTTATTCCATATAAATTTTAAATCTCCTAAAGCAAATTAATTTTTAGTATATCGAGAATTTTTTTGGACCTCGATCATTCCACTCCAATTCCAATCCAATTCTAAAGCTCCTCATTATAGAATGCTGAGAATCATTTTGGGCTGTATGAAGCCTAAATTGGCTGAAATTTTCGACTCGGGGATTCTATTGAAAAATGTCAAAATTGCAATATATTCTATTGGTAAAAACATGAAGATTTTTCTATTGTTTGCAAGTTATGTCACTTTAAAATGTTCAGTTTGCGCGA
Source organism: Cerceris rybyensis (assembly GCA_910591515.1). Taxonomy (NCBI): domain Eukaryota; kingdom Metazoa; phylum Arthropoda; class Insecta; order Hymenoptera; family Crabronidae; genus Cerceris; species Cerceris rybyensis. Next base: position 40,510,484 of record OU342789.1, read on the forward strand.
CGTATCGAGCTACAGAACAATTGGAACGCATTGTACATGGGATTAGGGGATCGTTTCGAACACCTACGTCAAAGGTATGAAATTGAAATAGCGCTTTTGAGGGTACAGCACTACTGCGACAACGTTACCAGCGACCCTATTTGCGTTGGCTCAATCTATCAATCAGAAACAAAGCGTTTCGTGGATTGTTGAATCCACGAGATGCTTGGATTGTAGCTAGTTTGTAGGTGGCCTATTCACCGAGCACTCCACAGTCCCGTTATCGACGTTTTCTGTCAACAATATTTCTGTATGCGTATTGCACGTTGCAAATAATCGCGTTGAAATGGTAGAAATTTAACTGGAACTTCTATTTTGTTGCTCGTTATTCTCGTAATTATTAAATGTTTTCTCATAGTACGTTGAATCGCACGATTTTTTATGTGTTTTAGAAATATTCTTTGTAAATTGTACTTTTTAATTAACGTTAATGTATTGTTTGACAAAAACTTTAATTACAATGATAGAAAACGGAGCGAAGTTAATTTGGTCGTACATTTTGATGGCAGTTTCAACTAACTTTTCTTGCAAGGAGGGATTAAAATGTAACTGTTTTAAATTATAAATAATTGGATTATTGTGACTGTGGTTTTGCTTGTTTGTAAAAACGACAAACATTATGGACATATAGGCATTGACGTGTGATAAAGTGAGAGCAGTTTCAGAATAAATGTATGTTAAATTTCTTTTGTCCCTACCAATAAGTAATGTCGGTGAGTTTGTTTAATAAACTACAGTTGTTTTGAATTTTGACATTGAACACGAAATAATCGCATTTAATTATATGTCATGAAGTATTAAAATTCTGAAATAATTGTAATCGAACCAATGTATTGCTAGACTTGTATTACACTGATAGTATTTCTAATTAGAATAATGGCAAAAAAAATTAATATTTCCAGAAGGAGTGTCACGAAGCCTCAGTTTCAAAAAATGTGTATAATTCCATGTATATTTTGAAGTTATAACTAAAAAAATATTCGCATTAGTACTTTATCATTTCAATCGTTTTTTCAAGAAGACTCGAAAAATCAAGTTGATATTGATCAAGACAATTATTCACAGATAATATATTTCTCACTAAATATACAGTTTATGTCTTCCTCTGCTTCGTTATTCAGTAATGAACGTTCGAAATGCATTAACAGTTCTGCTTAATGCAACTGACAGCAAATAATGATTATAATCTGCAACAACGTATAACTTATCAAATTATTATTAGCTCTGTGTAATTCTCAATTGGAACGGTATTGTACTGTAACACAGATAACATGCACTTGGATCAATGGGGATTTATCATGATCTATTTTAACATAATTTCGATTCTTGATACATTTCGTGTCGCATCTTATCAATTTGTTTGATTTCCGTTGAAATATTTTGTAACATAATTTGAAATTTCATTTGACAAAAATATATGACAGTTTAAATGCTCTCAGCAATATACAATAAAATATGGATCAGAGCTGTCACGTACGAAGACTTCAAAATCATATTTAACAGATTACACGAAAAACCATTTAATATCTTCAGAATTCTGGATTCTATTTTTCAGAGCGGAAATGTAAATTATACATACTGACAGAGACATGGGGCTCATTATGCGCGCACCATACCGCGCAGTAATCCAGTGGTATAGTCGATGTAAAAACAGCCTCATAATGTATCAGTGAGTCTTATTTTGTAACGTTTAATATAATACTAAAGCCTACTTGTCAATCACTTCATGACGCATGATAGACCATATCACATTGTTGAAAATGAATAAAACCAAATTCAGTACATCATCGTCTTATAGTTGCAAGGTAACATTAATTTTTATTTATAATTTTGTATAGAACTGATCCTGTGCAACACAAGCCTAAAAATACTGTCAAAATTGCTGTATCAATATGAAATACATATTTTCAAAATTCATCATCACAATCATTAAGTATCTTCACGAAAGGGATGTACATTTACGTAAAAGGTGAAAAGTCTCTTTCACTTTCAAAAGTTCCTGAACATTAAGCTACATTAACTCTTTAATCTGCAAATTATTTGCAAGCAATAATACCCAATAATACAGTTTCGTTCTTTTCAATTTGATAGAGTATTCATCGACACAGAGAATTATTATTAAACTGATTAAAAAATTTGTAATTAATAAAAAGAAATGTTATTCAATAATTCTTAAAAAGAGCACGTCACCATTGCCTATTTAGCCTAGAAAGTTGATAATAAGCTGTACTCGTGCTTTCAGTAGAATAGATAAATACTTCCCCAGGCAAAGATAAAAAAAAATTCAGTTTTTTGTACAAACGATTAAAGACACGAAGCATTCGAGGGTTCGTGGAATGCAAGGCGACGGTCGGATCGATTTTCCGTTTATCTCGCGACGAGGTTGCTTCATTATTTCATTTAATGATGCGTTTGATCAAACGACGTCGCGACGACGCTATTTGTATGACTAAATTGGTTGGGCGTTGCTAAAGGGGCGGAAGTAGAGGCACTTGCGCGTGCAAGCCACCCTCCATCGAAACTGGGAAATTCAGGAGGGGCAGAATGTGCGTGTAACTTTAATTCTAGATTATATAGACACCGTAAACTTTCGGAGCTACGTGTCTTTGATGTGGTTGATGAGCTGATACTTGATAAGCTTCGTTTTGTTCGGCGTTTTGCCTCCACAAATATTACGGCCATATAATGTGAAATAAATATTACTTAAAAAATAGTGAACTTATTAACTTCTTGCTCTGTTACCATTTTTTTGTGTATACCTATAATTTCTTTGTTATGCACTTTACAATTAAATATACGATAGTTTTAAATAAGTAATAAGGTGAAATAAAAGTAGCTAAAGAATTGTGAGTTTTTATACATTTACATCGGTATATTATGAAGAAAATATTTTTAGAGGGCGAATCTATTTTACAAGACAACTTAACAATTTAATTTTATAAGTCACAATTATAAGTTACAATTAATCGGTGTAATATAATTACGACCTGTATGGTACGAAATTGTCTATCGAATGCTAGGAGAGGAGTACAGAGTTGCGTTTAATTAATAACAATTTGGCATAGAGTAGTCCGTGATCTATGACATCGGCCAGGCGTGTACAAATATATTTGCAAATTTTACTCTTACTATTTACTATTACTCTGTAATATGTATATTAAATGAGGACTATTAAATAAGGAAATAGAGGAATCAAGCGGCAAACACGATGATCAGTTAAGTAATTTGTGTTAAATAAGATACTTGTGAAATATTTAATGTATCACGTCTCTATACGTTTGGAAGGCCTGTCTAAAATTGTAGGAATTCGTAAATTTAACAGATTCTGTAAACCTACTGTTAAACTTTACGTATTTTAAGCGCCAACAAGTATATTATCTAATTATAATTTTGACAATTAAATATCCTTGAAAGAAATACCCTATCAAACATTTACACAAAATCAATCTCCAAGTACAAAACCCAAAAAACACCCTATTAAGCCAGAGTTTAAATCGTCATCCGAGGAACCTTGCCAGCGCTGTTATTTGATCCTATAGGATTAACCCCCAGATGGGTTTCAAACAACTGACCTTATTATATCATATTATCCATTCCCAAAGTAATATTACCCTAGTAGTCCAAGTCAAAACATGAAATAAATAATCAAACAAGCTTCCTCCACGAATGAGTAATTCCCCAAGATCCATACTTACAATTAGAATGCTAACAAATCAAGTATCCTCAACCCCTCCACTCACATTGCAGATGTCCCACCCTTCCAAATCGAAGTCCAGCGTCAACGCCTATTTACTTTACAAAATCGAAGTGGTCCGCAACTTCGAATTGCGTCTAACTCACAAAGAGACTCCCCTTTATACGAAGCGCAATACGCATATATACGTCACAGAACGAGGTAGGCTTACGCGAATATACCGGATCGCAGATAGCCAGAAGCGAGTGTACGGGCGAGCGCGCAGGAGCAATCGGTTTAGAGACGGCCGAGCGACGATAACAAGGCTACCACGGCAAGAGGAAACGAAACATCGCAGAATATGCGTGCGGAATTTTTCATGCAATCCCATAAATGGAACGCGCGGCATGACGTGTAGAACCGCAGAACCTTTGCCGGTCTGGCCGGTTCCTCTCGCTCCAGCACGGCCGAGTCCGAGCGAGCGGTTCGCCAGTCTCCATATAAACGAACCAAGTGAGCACTCTCTTCGTGAGCACTGGTTGCACGTCTCATTGCGCAAATGCGCCGTTTGGATTCTACCGACGAGCGCGCCAGAGAGATGTATTTTATGGCTGGGGTATACGATATTGCCGGAGACTCGCTAGGAAGTCCATTTCGGTCTCCTGGATAAAGGTGGTCCTGGTGATGCTTTGCGGAGGAAAACTCTCCCCCGATTGTTTCTCGTTTAATTGAACCTTGTCCTTGAAACTCTCAGTGTACTCTGAAAGCCACGTGTAGGTTGGCTTGTTGGTTTCTTTCTGTGGTTTAACACTAACTTCACCGGCACTTTATGTATATTTAATTTGATCGTAGCTTATTATCGGACTCGCTATAATATAACGATTATATTTTTGCAAATGGAATGCAGAAGATTGTCAATTTAATCCTTTGTACTCTGATGTTCCACCGGTAGGGATAGTGTAAGTCTACCATATCACTCGGTTGCCTTTTCTAAGGGGTTTAGAGGTAAAGTTCTTTTCTTTACGGTTCGGTGACTTTATTTACAAGACTATAGAGAGGTACATTTTGACACTTCAAGGGCGCTTCCAAAAATCTTCCGAGTGGACCGCGAGTCACCCTTTTTGTAACTTCGGTCCTCGCTACTCCTTTAGTTAGATTCGCTTCCCTACTCTCGTTGTTCGAGGGTCCCCAAATAATTGTTAAGATTGCCTCGAAACGTCCGTAGGCCATGAGGGTGCTCCTGGTATGGAAAATTCCACATCTAGTGAACACTCCTCAAGATCCGACCGCCTCTAGGCGAAGTACCCACCTAGACAATAGGATTTATCGTTTTGACGGCCCACGATTCGGCCCCTGTCCACCGCAGACGGCCGTAGATCCGCGGGACCCGAAGCTTGAGAAATTTCAGTTAAATTCCTAATAACTAACAGGCCCCGCACATGGTCAACCTTCCGAAGTTGAACAGTGGCGGAGACCGGATCGTAAACCGTCGTCCCTACAGGGGCTTTCGAAATTATTAGTAATTACAGTGGATGGACTTATTGTACAGCAACATTTTATTAAATTTTATTAAATTCCTGAAATTTTCTATTGAAACAGCACAAAATATCAAATGATAAAGTGCCGCTAAGTTGCTAATACATAACGTCAGAGCTTGCTCCGAGTTCAAAGGGTTACTGTGGGAAACAACACAAAGCAGCCTTTAGTTTTTTTTTATTACTATGCTAAACTTCACTAAGATTTATTAATATATAAAAAGTGGTGGTTATTTCATTAAACCGGTCATTTGACGTCGTACTGTACGGCTAGTGTTTATTTAGTTTGCGTGACGATTGAGAAGGATGAGATTAAATTTATTGGTACTGAGAATATTTGATCAATCGAAAAATGTCACGGATGTTGGATTGACATGAAAGGGTGTGACATGAGAAGTGAAATTGTGGAAATACACGATATTTAGGTGGGACTTAAGGTCCATAGATTGTGCGAATTCAAAAATTTATATCTGCTTAAAGGAACCCGCGTGCTCGGGCCGGCCGCGGCTGTAGATTGGGCCCATCCGCGCCCAAAGGTTGGAGGTCACCGGCTGGTCTCGGTGATGATGCTGCGGCCGGTCCTGCGGGTGTCCTTCTGTTCCTAGGAAAGGGTAAAGGTGTTGGTTAGCGCGCTGCGTTCCGTCCTGGGCCTGCTCGTGGACTCGTCAGTAGGGCTGACCGAACAGGCCCTGCCCTAGACGCTGTGCCCCGGATGGGACGATGGTATCTGCCGGTTGATCGTATATATAGATACCGATCGTCGTTGGAGAACTCGCGAGAGCGATCCATCGGTGGACACGATGTCTAGCGGACGATCCTTGAACTAGGGGTGGCGTAGGCGTAATGGCGGTCGTAGATCGGTGGTGGCACTCGATCGTGCTGCCGCCACATGCTTATTAAAGACGAGGAAAGACTTGTTATTATTGCCGAGTATTTTTATAGGGCGGACTAAATATTCCCAAGAAGAAATAAATCTGTATCACTTCATACACGATTTCATTATTTTTCGCGTACACTTCCTCCATAGACTCATTGAACATTAACATCACCCTAGGAAGAGAAGGTACTAAAAACGAGTCCGCCATCGTTTAATTTCATGCTAGACATCTACATTTTTAAGTTTCCATATACTTGGTAAGATTATCAAATTTAAACAGGCATAAAATTTAATTCATCGTTTAATTTACTTCACAGAAGAAAATCTGTTTAATTTAACTAACAAAATTGCACCTACACGTATTTCCTAGAGCCGGAATCTTTCCAGCACGTTCTTTTCCGCATACTAAGCACGAAACACTCCCAATTTAAGGTTAATCGTGTTTCTTCCCGGCACCTTACTTACCCCCCACCCTCTCTCTTTCTCTTTCTCTCCCCTCAGTTTTCTCTTCCTTCCCTCCTTTTTTTTTCCACACGTACTGCACAGTCGGCCTTTCATTGTACAGCGCTGCATTTGCGTTGAAAAGTTAGCTTTGCCAGCGACATCCACGAGCCGACGAAAAAGTTATTGCCTATATAAAACTAAGTTAACCCTGTTAGTTAGTTTTACGGTCGTTTCGCAGCGCTGAACAGCCGGGATGTCCGGTCAGATCGTTACCATAATTAGTTGAATTTGGTCGTGGTCCCATGCGCTTTAGGGCTTATTGGCTTGTTCACCCTTTAATCAATGCCAGCAGCCGGTGCAATACATTTTATGGGTATGGAACTGTAAGATGAGGAACATTGGAAACAATCTCTCACGATGGAAATTATATGGGTTAAAAATGAATGTTGATTACTTTTAAAAATATGTTAATTGTTCTAATTTTCTCATTTACTACTTTGTCTCAATGCAATGAAATGTGATTTCTCCTGGGGCATGGGAGACAGGAGAGAACTAAATACTTTTTTTCTGTTATTTGTTAATTGCCATTTGCTGAGTTTTATATGCTTGTATAAGTAGAGATAACGACAGGATTGTGATTGTACTCGAGAATTTGTTTTTTCCGTACTCGCTGAGCTAAAAACGGTTACTTTCGGGGCATGACATGCTTTATGATTTTTGAAAGTCGTATAGAAAAGTTTCAAATATGTAACGTTTCATTTTTCACTTGCATGCAACTGAAAACGAGAGAAATTATTTCGTTGCGTTCAACGTACATCGTACGGTCTATGACGAGAATGAAAAGAATATATTCCTTTTTGGTATAAATATTGTGGGATGCGAATGCATAAAGATTTCTTTTATACATATGTTAAGTAGTATGAATGTGAGCGCCGATCGCATTTTGTTTTTCGCAAGGCCAACGAGGCATTCGATGCCTCGTGGCACTCCGTGGTTAGAATCCTCCGTGGTTAGAATTCTCCGTGGATAGACTGTCTGTCATTCTGTGTAAAAATCCTGTGTGGATGTACTTTGTGTTTTATTGTTCTTACAATTAGTGTGATAATTCCTGTGTGGACAAATACTGTTTATATAATACGCGATATACTACTTTTCTTTTTGTTTCTAGTTATAGTGTACTTTATATTCCTTTTCACATTTTTAGTTTTAACTTTTATAATAAATATTAAATATACTATTAAGAAATCCTTCAATATTTTCCGAAAATTCGTCCGTTTAAGAGAACACCATGAGAAATAATTAATTTCTAATTTGACAATGGCCTTGTAATCTTATTTAAACAATCCACAAAACTTGTTTATGCTCGGTGCTAGTATACGATAAAAATAAATAACAAACGGGAGAGAATTTCTCGATAAGAATCTGAAATAGTTATGAAAATAAAATGTATATTTCAAACCACAACACACAAAATATTAAATTCCGTTGCTTAAAACTCACTTTTTGTGCCAACCATATTTCGTTCTCTTCCCAGAACTCAAGGAACCAACATATTTCATCGTTCTCTAAATTTACATTACATCCTGGCGAGCCGCGAAAACGTAGCAGCACTTTGTCACGACAGAAGCGTTTCGCAAGAAGAAGAAAAAGTTGTATTAGTACCTAATACCTAATAACTCGTCAGCGCGCCCCTGGCACGGCATTTTTCTTCCAGAATCAACGTTTTGCCGAGACTGAACGGAACGAAAGTCCGCAGAAGTATTTTTACGCCGGCAATGAAGAACGTAGGACGAAGAAGCGGAATCGCCCGAGAGAGCAGTACATCCTTCCCCTATCCGAAGAAAATCGAGGATGGCGTCGTAAAAAGGAATTTACTGGACGACTTATGTCCCCATAGAAGAAAGGCCAGCAGTAACGCTACCCGGAGGGGGTTAAGCCCTACCTCCTTCTCCCTCCATGAGTTTTCCGGCATGCTGTCCGAACCCTTTAATTAAGGTCACTTGACGTGACGCGCCCTGCCTTGAATTTTGCAACGTGTCTTTTTAATTAGGACGCGTGTCGCGGATGCCTCCCTAATTAAAAAAGTTTCCGCCCACGAAACAGCGGTGCGTCGTCGTGTCGAAATTCTTCTTCGGAAATCAGCGTTACTATGTAAATTTCTATTGTAACCACAAATTTCCCTGGTGAATTTGCATACGATTGCATATGTATATTGACCGGGGAATGTGTTTGACGTGTTGTTATGAAAGTATCGATTGGCACTCAATGCACCAACGAAGCTGACTTAATAGTTTGCTGGTGTGCCGGGGAATTTCGTGTTCCGTCTGACCCGAAAAAAACCTATTCTACTGGTGAACCTCAGACGCTGAATATCTCGACGTTTATTTCAATTGTTCTTGGGACTTATCGTTGGAATCGAGGCAAATTTGATATTTTGATATTGTAGTTGTTTGTGGATGGCTTATAAGTTATAATAGGGTTATTTTAGAAAGCGGATAATGTCTTGAAGGTAAATTAAAACTCTGCGTTACTTAACACTTGAACTACCAAGCAAGTCAAAATGGCTGGCAGATATTCTGAGTTGATCTTATTCCACCTTTTGATTTCTCTTTTTTCCAAAATTCTCATTTAACCCATTGTCATACAATGACGAGTGACATTCGTCAAGAGGTAAATGAGATAGGAAATTTTCAAGTTTTCGAAAACCTATTAAATTGGAAATATTAATGAAACGCGGCGGGATAATATTATTTTTCTAACATTAATATTACGTTAAATTATACGATATATGAAGAACCACTGCTTCTTTTTTGAGTAATTAAATTCTGAACTATAGCGGAGGCAATGACAAAACAAATCGTAGGGAAAGGGGTTAATTCATTGAAATTGATTTAATTATGTTATAATTGATTTAATAAAACATTGATTTAACGTCGGTAGTTGTAATGTTAATAGGGACAGGATAAGAATAGGACTTCACGCTAAGAGATATATCTTTTAATTATCAGTGGACACAAAAGAATTTACCTTCAAAGTATTCATAACTTGCTGCTCCGACGTCCTTCATTTTTATCGTCAGGTAAGACTTACAGACAAAGAGGAACTGGGTTGTGTTCCCCGTGAAACAATCCATGAAGCCTCTATCATGGTTCCGGATGTAATTGCTACACAAGAGTTTCAGCAAATTGCACAACGTCTACATTCACTCTCTATGATTGTTTCTAATATGAAATATTAATCACCTACTTTCCATGACTTTTTCTCAAAAACCATTAAGTATTTATCTCCTCCACGGACGTTAAATTTACAAAGTAAAACATTGTTACAAAAAATGTCTTCCGTACACGTCAAATAAATTAGATACATTCCTTGTCTCTTTATTTTATTAAAAGTACTGCAGCTCGTGAAGCGCCCTACGTTCGAGTAAAGGCAACAACCTCGACAGGTACGTAAGTTGACAATTAAGCGCGAAACTTTCAGAACGATACTCGTCAGTATTTCACCAAAAAGGGTTCAGGCCGTGGAAGAAAGCGAGAAACTGTTCAAAGTGACATCTCGAAAGTTTCTCATTCTTGGAAGTTAAGTTTGCCTTTGAGGAGCTGCCTGAAGGGTGGATGAAGGAGGGCTAGGGACCTAGTCTCTTCACCTGTCAAGTGCAACCAGTTATCGAGTTACTTAAAGTGTTCCTTCTTGTAAACGCACCTTGCGATACGCTTTCTTAGTTACGTCAAAAGGAAGGGTACAGTCTGGAAAACTCGAAGGTGCATGGAGTCCATGAGTCATCCTCAGTTATACGGGTTACGGTGGTTACGCGTAAACGACTGAAACGAGTAACTTCTGATCTCGCGTTAAAAGGGTACATTTTTTCATTAACTTCATCTTATACGATGTTATTAAGTTGAAATGGGTAACAGCTTAATTAAATCCGTGGCCCAGTTACTTTTTTTCCATGAAAGGACGGTCCTTCGCAGTGGATAAAAAGTACGGGTCCCGGTAAAATATACAAATTTTAATGCTGTACAGTTCAAAAAGTGGCTTTCCGGATCAAATTAAAATACCTGCTAATTCTAAAAGACGCGATTTATTTTTTTCAACGTGAAGTGCGCAACTGCTGTAATTAACACGTTCGGTACGAGTGTAGAGCAGACTTTTTTGTTACTCAAGATGGTATACTATTTTGTGATTTTTTTTTTATATACAAAATATTTATAACAAATATTTAACATAGTTTCAATCATTTTAACGCAGCTTTATCCATTTTTAATTAATTAAATTATGAGGAATCATATTTATACCTCACCGTCTTTAGACTTTAATGCCAGTGAGGCATCAGTGGTATACCTCGCTGTACCGAACGTGTTAAAAAGATAAAGTACACCATTTCTATACGGAAATAATTTAACATGCCTTCCTATGCTTCTTATGCAGTTCTTCTGCAAATTGCAAATCAAATATTATCAAAATGAGGTATAGGGATAAAGCTCTCGGCTATATGCAAGTTGCGTAAAAAATATGTATCAATAATAATTTAACATGCCTTCCTATGATTCTGTGAGAGATATGCGACATTAGCCGCGATCGTGTTTTATCGTTCTACTCCCCCGGCAATTGTTTTTCAGGAGCGTGCAGTTGGCATGTTGAAACCGTACGAACAACACGTGACCTTATATATTAATTATTCTTTTATACCTAATAAAGTGTAATGTTCAGTAAGTCAATCGTCTGTCCGAATAATCTTTTATTTCAACAAAAACCCTGTCAGCTTCCTATGCAGTTCTTCTGCAAATTGCAAAGTACATAAATATTATCAAAATGAGCTATAGGAATGAAGCTCTCGGTTATATGCAAGTTATATAAAAAATATGTATCAATAATTTACTGTGATATAATACTCATAGATACACTTAAAGTAACGTCTTCCGATAGAGATGCGTCACGTAGAAAGAAGTGGGGAATGTCATTATCTCAAAAGGTTGCATCTCGCGACGCATTCACATCATCAGAGATTCGTTAGAGACACCTTAGAGTCTCATATTGTAGTCCTTAGATATTTTTGTTAATACCAGTCATTTTATATTTCAGTGTATTTTATTCATTTATAGTATTCAATCAACACATATGTCCTATTTATTATTATATTATAATCTTAGTATGTGTGTTACTCTTATCTAATCATGTATCCTGACAATAATCCATTAATCGTTTAACTTTACGCACCCCCGAGACATTAAATCATCCAACATTTTATTATTTCACTTATCTCCTTCTTCTTCTTATTCTTCTTAGCAGAATTTTATTATATGTTACGGATGTACGCCTCGTGGGTTGATACCTGCTCCACGATTTTTCGGCGACACCTCTGGAGTGAGCGTATATTAAAACAGGCTCACCCAAATTGAACCACGTATGAAGGTCTTGTATTTCAAATGATGTTAAATGTTCCAAAGTTGCCTAGTTAAGTGGTTTATTTACACTTTTTACAAGTACAACTATGGAGATTACGTCGGGGTCTTAACCTCGCAAACGGAGCTTCTATTAGGAACACTGGATCTTATTCGGTTCACTGTTTGTAGAAGACTAATTTCTTCAAGCGCGTGAAAACCCGCTTCCGTCAAGATTTGGCGGGGGCGGTCACTGCTGCAAAACAGGGACGTTGCTGATTGAGAGACTCTTCGTTTTACAAATATTAATTTTGCGATTGGTGGGCAAAGGAATCGTCCTTTGCCCATAGGTTAAGAGTCTCCCTTAGCCTTCGGTGGCATAGGAAAAACCCCGGCTCGAGTGGGGGAAGAAGTCCCCGGTCAATACTTCTTACAGGACAAAACTTTTCCTGAAGAAGTCTTGACGACAATAGGCCCATAAAACTCATTGATTTTGAAGTAATAAAGTATTGCAAGACGCGGCAGCTATTTTTCGTTAAAATGCACATCTGTAAACTATTAAAAACCCTACGACGGATCAAGCTACATCTGTGAGCCTCAGGGACTTATTATTGCTTCGCAACATTATATGATAAGCAAAATTTAACTTTGGAACCGTACCGAAAGTTTTTAATATTCCTCATTTAATCACTTCGAATGAGAAAGCAGCAATACACTTGAAGGTCAAAGAGTCGAGGAAACTGTCCAGGGAATGAGCGAAATGAAGGAGGAATATGCCGACTGCCAGTTTCCCGTCGGGTGGGAATAGTTGGCGAAGTTAGAAGGCAGTTAGATGGCTGTGGCGTGACGACATTAATAACACCTTATTAGCTCTGGGCGCAACTTGCATACCGTCTGAAGATTGATGAGCTTGCACTCAGTTTTCCACTGGAGACTCCTTGCACCGCTATCGAGTGCAAAACTGCGGAATGTGTCGTCTGTTAATGCGGCGTCTTGATTTTTGTTTCTTCATGGCAATCCATGAAAAAAATGTGCCCAAAGTTAATATAAGAGATCAGTGGGACTCTGTTAATATTGAAATTAAGAATTTTATTGTAAAAAGTGAATATATTCAATGAATTAGCATCTAAGAGAAAGTTGTAAGAGTATATTTGTTACAAGCGATAAGAAGGTATATAATAAGTACTGCGGACATTTGTGCAAATCTGAAGTTTAACTCCTTCCCTTACAATTTCTTTTGGAACAAAAGACATAATAATTGAGAATTAATTTTTGAAATAATAATCCATCACTGATTTCCGATATACCGGTATAAGCTAATGCAACATTAATAGCACAAAACTAATTTCAACGTCTCCCAGCCTATGTATATTTCCAATTTCACTGTTTACGGAAAACTTAAAAATTTTCTATTCCAACTATACGTCATTGTAAGGCAAGGGGTTAACAAGCACAGCTAATAAGAAAAATCCAAATAGAGGACCCTTTTATAGACCGCCACATGTTACAACGAGTGTCGTGTCTTGGATATTTCAAATATTTTTTTTACATGGTATTGTTTTTGTGTACTTCAGCACTGTTAGATTTTACTTAAAAATCCCCAGTCCAACAATAAGGAACTAACAAAAAAACATAAAAATATAAATTTTTAAGGCCTTCGTTTCAGATTAGCAAGGCGAGAGAGAATGCCGGTCAAAATGCACCGTACTTGTGAAGTTTTGGGTTCCAGTATTTACTCTACCGTGCATAAGTATTTGGACACTTCCTCATTATTCGAAATGCGTAAAATATTCTTTAACCGTTTGAATACCGGGAGGGTTTTAAAAAATTACTTCGAAAAAAGCCAAAAGCCACTTTCGCGCTCTTGAGACTTTATTTCAAAATAAGCTAAAGTTGGTGTTTTATTTTATGTAGTGCACAACAAGAACAATCTTCTCGTGCTTGTATCCTAATTTGGAATTACTTTATATTATACAAGAGAAACCTGATGCATTCTTAACAAAATATCTTAACAAAATATCTTAACAAAGTTTTCCTTCAATTGTCAATATTGAAAAAATGTCCTGGGGTTTTTCGACACAAAAACAGAAGAGCGCGAAAGTGGCTCGTGGTACGCAAACGGTTAAGTAAAACGCTCTAACATAGTTTTGGCTTCCGATCTTGTCTCAAATAACCATATGGGGTTTTAAAATATCGATGAATCGATTTGACATAATTTATTATATTATGAGTGGTATATTATTATAAATGAGAAAAGAACTGAAATCGGTCATTTCAGTATTGAGTGTGGAAATACTTATGCACGGTAGTGTACTTGGGTTCCATTAAACAGAATATTTATAAAGTTTTTTCATACCCGATGACTCCAGCAATAGAAATCCTCAGGGACACATGACACCCGACATACTATCAAGAGCCAGATTAATTATGATTCAAGATTTGGAAATCCACAAGACACGAATACTCGAGTGAAATTCCCATTAATTTATTCCAACAGAGTAGATGTCTCATCACATAAAATAAATAAATAAATAATCTTTCACATGATTTTTCTAACCGTTCATAAAATACATAAATTCGTTACTTCATTAAGCACGAATTCCACGTCAATTTGCTGTAACGATCGTACGCATAACGTATCGTTTTTACTTGGCAAACTTTTCCGCCAATATTTACCAAGCATTAATTATCAATTCGTTCCGCTTATTAATTACAAGCCTCCATAAAACGCGACTGTTATTCTATTTATCGTAAATTTCCACATATATAAACGTACGTCATACTTACCGATCGCGAAAAATCCCATGTACCGTAACGTCCTGCACAAAAGCTATGCTCACGTAAGCCCATCGAGTATCGAATATCAGCGACTAATTACAATTAAAGGTTCCATAATCCGCTTTTGTCAGGGAACGCCGGGGAATCAGCGCGAAACAGGCGTGGAGACTTCTCGTTATTCGCGGTCGGTACACTCCGCTTGGAAAACTTCGTACGTATTCGCGGAATGGCGCTGGGTGGACAGAATCAAATAACAGAACGCGGTTTGTTTGCAAGCCACCCCCAAACGGCTGGCAGGAACATACAAACCATTCCCCTGAAAACATCGAGTCCACCCGCGAGCTTGGTACGTTTGGTACTCTCACCCCCTATAGCCCTCTTCCGCTTGCACCCTTGCGCCTTCTCCACCCCCGATGACCCCGTGGATCCCCCGTTTTGGCCCCCTTGGAACCGAACAATGCGACGGCAGCGGCAGGACACAGCAATCAGCGCGAGCGACAGTAGCAACGCACACCGCATACAGATATCCATGGTTTTATTTAGGACTTTCGGTTAGAAGGTACAGGAAAGCGCAAACGCGAATTCGTGGAGGAAAATCCGTCGGCTGTGTATGCCACGGATGGTTGATGTATGTGTAAAAGTGTATGTTATATGTTGGTATGTAGGCGTGTATTTATGTATGGATAGTAGAAGTGTACACAAACGGAGGAAATACATATATCTGTCTATCGGATGGTTGCCCTCTCCGCATTCACGAACCGGTGGAAATTCATTTTAAGTTTAATGGGGATTTCGCGGGACTAATCCGACTCTTGAGCGATTTCGTCCGCCAGGGAAAGCTTTAATTAAGGACTTTACTAGGTACCAGACGTGTATTCACGTTGATACACGTGCGTGTATTTCTCGGTGTGCGCGAACGTCGAGGTAAAATTGTCCACTATTTTATTGGATAGGGGCACCGAAAATCGAATGCATAATTGAACGATGCGTCAGGATAAAAGCCGAATCCTGTACGTTCATTAGTTCGATTGTACTTTCACGTTTTAATTGATGAAACCGTGTTAATTAGCTCCGTGCGTCGGGATATATGGTGTTACGGTGGGGGAAACGAAAGATTTTTAAATCGGTCTCCTGTAATGAAATATCGTAAGCGGTGGGTTGTTTTAAGTTACCGAGGGATTCGCGATTCGACGGCTTTCGATTTACGGATGGATTTAATGTTGCGGGTCGGCAGGTGTTTTGCTTTAATGAATTTTACGTACTGTAAAACTATATTTACTACTTTAAAACAAAGAAAAACAAATTGTATGCATTGTTATGCATTTTAATTTACGACACTATCATTGTATGGCGAGAATCATCATTTATGTAAATTTCAAGGAAAATTGCGACAACATTGTTTGGATTCATATTATACGATTAACAGAAAATCTGAGAAATAACCATAAAAGCAAAATTCTGTATAATAAAGAGTAATCATTTGAATAAGGAAAACTAATTATTACAATAAGAAAAATTTGGATGTGGAGAAAAGTCGACAGACGAAAGAAATGAATTAGCATTGAATAAGTAAAGTTGCTTCAACTTTCGCGTGACTCTAACAATTTGTAGATTTCAGTCTTGTTTGCCTTTTGCACCTTAAATTACGGTCACATTAAACATTTAATTAAAAAATTCTACGTTTTCACAGTCTTAAAATTGAGTAAAATATATGTCATATTCTCTTATACTCAAACAATTATTTTATTCAGCTTTCATATTTTATACTCTAGATTTCTCTCAACCAGAAATTGGTATAACACGCCTCGCGAAATTCGCTGTAATTCCGTGTTATTAAGATTCTCTTTCTATTCAAATATATCTCAACTGAAATATAAAACTGCCTCTTCAAATAAATTTGCAACATTAATAATTCTTCGTCATATTCATCGTCGAAGAGGCAATTTTTTTCTTACATACATATCGTATAACATAATGTTTATCAATCATCAATACAATTAAAACGATATGTCATGTAGATAGAAACAATGAGAATATACTGTCCAATTATGACGACATAATCACGAACCGAAAAGCTTCAATTAAGTATTCGAAAACTCTCGACGTCTCCATTGAAAAGTGGTCTGTTTGATAATTGACGACAGGTAGAGAGCAGTTTACCTCGTTTACTGCTTGTGTCTGCAAGTGGCCACTTCTCCTCGCTGAATAATAATCGTAAAGGGAACACTTTAACGAGTCAACTCTTTGCTTAATTATTATATCTGTGGGGGGTAACTAATGAGATTGCCACGCTCGATACATCCAAGAGCGGTAGTTCTCGAGGACATGAAGCATAGACTTCTGCACCGCATACATACGTAGACGTAAATGCAATTTACCTTATCTTCTGAATGTAGGTCGTACCTGTTTTCTACACACGTCTCAGACCCTTATCGACGATCGTCCATTTTCAAGAGAGTTCAACAGTTTCAAATCTTTCCAGAATTTTAGAAAACGTATAGATTCAAACATTTCAACGTATTTTCCATATAATCAAAAACTTTTTATGATTAATTTCTTTCTGTAAATTCGTATGCGTCTCTGACGTACAGTCCGATAACTGCAAGATGTATAGGTAGCAGTGGAACCTATCATTTTCAAACACCTATTCCCGCTATTTCCTTTTTTGAGTTCCAATGCCTATTCTTCGGAGGTCAACACTGTACAAGGTCGTTTTATTTTAGGAGGGTTTGAGAATTCAAAAAATGAAATGCTAGCCATCTTTCAGTTGGCGGACTATACATCTTTTCTGTGCACTTCGCAAACACTTATTGACGATCGTATATTCTTAAGGCTGTTCCAAATGTTTTCAGTACTTCAAAATCCTTGGAAGTAGAAATATTTTGCCATATCTCTAAAGTAATCGAAGGATTTTAAGATTTCCTCTTTTCTTTTGTATTTTTTCGGCTTTAAGTAGTATAACCGTTTCCGACCTATTGAAGGTATAAAGTGCATATCACATAGAAAATATTTCCCCCCAGACGCGATGAAGAAGGATTTCAACTTGGTCCCATTTATCGTGAGTCTGAGTCTACAGCTCCTTGTCCATTTATAGAGGACCAAGGAGGCCATGGAGGGCCATAAGAGAACTTACAGTTAGAGCTACGATGGCCAGCCTTTCCAACTGCTCCAGCCAAAAAATTCTCAAAAGTTATTTATCGACTGCTTAAAGAGCCAAGTAGATTTTTTATTTATGTATTAAAATAACTACAATCAACTCCTATCCATGTTTTATGAACAAGAAAAAATTGTTAGTGTAAATCGTTCAGATCTCTGGTATGCACGCCCTAAGTTGTCCAAAATGGTCATAGGGGATTATATGGGATCATAGGTGACCAACTATTGCAAGGGATCAGAAACAAGTCACTTGACGGTAAATCGCACTGCGAGACAAAGAGAGAAAAGAAAAAGCCGTGGAACTGAGTGCGACAGCACGATATCGATCGTGAAAATCGAAACATTGATGTACGCACGAGATTTTTATTATCAGATTGGTAGACACCGATTTTACCTACTTAAATGAATGTGAATAGCTACGGCTATGAATGAAGAGGACAGCAGACATATAGAATAGAAAGAAATAGGTAGGGGAGACCGGGGCAAAATGGTATAGCGGGGCAAAACGGTACCGGGGCAAAACGGCACTGGGGCATAATGGGATAGCAAAAAATGAAGTTTCTTGGGTGCTTGATTTGGGGCAAAATGGGACAGAGAGGAGTGGAATATCAAATTGGGGCAAAATGGAATCGGGGCAAAATGGGACACACAAAAATGAAGTGTCGCAGCCCGCTGAATTTGGGGCAAAATGGGATGACAGGAAAATTCATGCTTCGGCTCTATGAGGAGCCTGATTTTCTCCGGCCCATTTTGCCCGAGTCCCGTTTTGCCCAAATGACGTATTTTCCAGCAGTGTTGATTTTCACTTTTCCATTTTGCCCCAAACCCGTTTTGCCCCGGTCCCATTATGCCCCGCTATACCATTTTGCCCCGGTCACCCCTAGTGCGAGAGCAGTCTCCCTTTACGTCCCAAGTGACTTCTTTCTGATCCCTTTCTATACCTTCACTTTTTTCGTGCTCATAGGACAATAGACAAATTAATTTTCAAATTGTCTACATGTTTCCGCATTGCTGTAGTACAGATAATTGGATTCAAATGGACGCAACGTTCTGCACTTTACTGTCACGATTTTCGTCTCGTTCTGTAGAAAAATTCAAGGTAAATCCGGGGTTGGTCGTCGAAAAGGGAGAAGTTTAAACCGGATATGAAAATTATTAAATTCGTCGGAAATCTCATTTCGGTTCCTGTGATACACGCCAATGATTCCTATATATGAATCTTTACCTCTTCCCGTATCCGTGTCTTCTTCTGCAGCTGTACTTGGCTCGTCTGCATCTATATTTCCTTACTAGAACGAGATATCCGACGTAGGACGAGGAGATTGGAGGTTGAACAAATTTGCGACGGAATGGGTAGCCGCGTCTGGATAGGAAAATGAGCTGACGAGCAATTTAAAACTTCTCCCATGGTGTCTTTCTGTCGATCGTGCGAATGGAAGAAACGTCGCGAATATCTTTCCAATCACAGTTCGATTCTGCAGTTTTAAACCGTACTCTTTTCTTTCGTTTGTCTCTTGTATTCCTGTCGACAGTCTTTCTCTTCCATTGTGCTATAAATATCTTTCATTCCTATTTTTATGATTATAAACATTATACTGATAATATAGTTATATACCTACTAATTCTCTTTTACTACAAATGATTTTAGAGCCATGAAAAAGATCTTTACATTATTTTTTCATTTATCTTTAGTTATGGCTCGAGGTCGTAGTTCAAATTGTCACTTTTCTTACGATCTTACGATTAGATACATATAAATTTGTTCCAACCTTACTGAGAAATTAAATGTTGCACCTTGATTCACTTTTATCTTTAATCAAGTTATATCTGCAGTGAAATAATTTTATTACGTATAATAATAAATTTCAGTAGTTAAATATCAATGTCTCTTATTTTTTAATTTATGAGTCAGGAAGTACTTTCTATGTTTTCTATTTATGCGGAATGTAGCCTGTGTATGTACTTTCTGAAACAACATTTTTCTTGACTCTCATATTTTTTATGCTTCAACCCATTTAAAAAAAAAAAAAAAACTCTTTTATCTATACAGCAATCATATGTGGCTTACCATCATAAAAAGTCAAAACAAAATGTGATCTTAAAATTAAGTCTGTCAAGACACACAGGAGACCGACTCAATTTTTAGAGCAACTTTAGAATGTAAGAATATTTTTAAGTTAAAAATAAATGCCAAATTATATAGTTTCGCTATTAACCCTAAACTTTCCACGATAGTGTTTTATTTTTAAAACGTGCTACCAAGCAGCAGGTAAAGGGTGTTCAAATTCACACGATGCAAACTTCACACTTCTCGATTTCACCGTAGGAAGGTATGGGTGCTAGGTAGTGATCAAACTATGTAGAAAATTTTCCATGAAAATTTAGTAACTCATCGTGGAACGTTTCCATAATGAGGCATCAACTGCGAAACTTTTGAACGTAAAACTGCTAACTGGCTGTGAACTGGTTAATTAATGCACCTATTAAAAATGTTGCTGAATATTACATTACGATGACATTTGCACGTTTAGTTTACTACAGAATTCTTTTTACATTGTACTTATTTGTCATTGTTATAAAAACCATACTATCGAGATTATTTTTCATTTTTGATTCTCAATTTTAAGGAACTTATCTTACCAATTATAAAACATGATAAAAATACAAAATACTGTTCCGCACGAAAAAAATTATACATTATTTTTCTTTCAATTAAATTACGAAGATAAACAAAGAAGGCTTTTATCATTGCAGAGTAAGGATTCCTGCAACATTTTTATGAAAATAATGTGGAAATCGCATTTTTTACGTTGTGCCACTTGTCCACAAATGTGTAGCCCTATATACGCAACGTATAAAATTGAAAAAATTATATTAACAAAGTTGAAGTATTGTACTATATTACGGAAATGAAGCTACTTGTAGTCCTTTGTATCTAACGTAATCACAAGGTGCACTTTCCATGATGAAGTACGTGCACTTTGTTAAAAAAATATGAAAATTCTGATCATAAATTAGAAGACACAACAACTATAAATTACACGTTTTGTATCTGTAAATTTGTCTGTAGACGAGCAAAGTGTAATATCCTGCAGAGTGAAAAATTCCCACGTGCACGTCGACAAGGATTCGTATGCAGGCCGGAAAGGATCCAAGTTGTCGGAACTTTTAATTGACTCCATCTCGAAACTTAACAGACACGACTTTGATCGTCTTCCTTTCGTCTACCCCGTCTTGCAATATTCTTGGAAACTCTTGGTTTTGACAAGAACGAGAAACGATTTTTACCATGACGTTAAAGTTTGATGGCCTCCCGCGGAGATAGGTAAAGCTCTCCTTCCTTCCGCAAATTACGAATATCTTTATTTCCTTCCAATCCTAAATACGTATACATATGTATCTCGTACAGAATGTCTATGTTAGCACAATATTTTTTTCTTAATTTACCGTTTTGTCGTATTACAGTGCCAAAAATATATTCGAAGTTTAATTTCAAGGACGAAAGAAGGGTGCGAAATTAAAAATGGGGCTTCCGCTGGATTTGGCAAATAGAAAATCAATTTTTCTTTTAAGAGTCCGACAATTATTTATTTTTTTATTCAATTTGCAGAATTAACCGTTTGATCTGACCTAAGAAATTCAGTATAATGCGAGCGAGCAAGTGGCAGTGTGAGAAAAATGCGCGGGGGTGTAACAATAACAATAGAACTAATTGTAAGAGTTGCAAATTAGTTGTTAGAGATCTGTTACGTGTTGCTTTTAGTTGTGACGTAGTTTTTATAGACGAAACTGGGTTGTACCGTGTGCTGTGACAGTTGTATGATTGTAGTTTTATTTATATTAGTTTTTGTTACACATTTCCATACTACAGGAATGGGCATTTCGCCTGGGACCTGAAGTTTGAAGTAGTTTTCGAGCCACCAACTCCACAATATTATTTTTATTAATACATTTATTTAGATAAAGAAATCCAACAATATGGATTGCAGTTTCCTTTTAATGGAATTAAAAATTTCATCTCTCTCTCTGTGTTGGATGTGGTGTATTTCTAACGGATACGATTTTTCAGTCGATTCCGGGTATCTGATTACGCGGAGAGTCAGATTCAATGATGGTATTTTTTTCTGTTCTACGTGTCCTAGTTTTTTCTCTATGAACTCCACTTGATACGTTCGTGAACTTTCGATAAAAAGCTCTCGCGAAGATTAAATGGACAAAGTGATACGTTATCGAAAAAGTTTGATGGAAATCGAGTCTAATAATGACGGATAGTACGCGACCTATCATTTGCGAAAGATTCGAAGATATAGAATGAGTATTTTAGCGTATAAATATAGAAATCGATTAAATTGTTGAACGATTCGATTGCTTTTCGCCATGCACTTCTTTTATTAATGTTAAAATGAAGTTTAAAATCTCACGATATATAAAAATACATGTCAAGGGCGTAAGAATTCCGTGCAATAATGAAATGAAATGTTTTCAAATGTCAGTCAACGGATTTACGAATTTTAATACACGCCCCTTTTGTAGAAGTAAAAAGTCTTATAATAAGTTTCAGTGTTTATAAACCGTCAAATTTGATATTTTATTTTTATTAATTTGTCTCATTATTCCACTTACTACTAGTATTTATCCTACTTCAAATTTTAACTTTATTATTTATCTCTATTAATTGAAATGCAAATTGTACGGCAATTTGTAATAAGTGTAATCATATAAGAGTACTTTCGAATATAATTAAATAAAATGCGACATTTCGTGCACACTGAAATTTTATTTAACGATTTTACAAATTCTCTTCTTTCTTAGAATTCCTAAAATTCTCTACTTCTCAGAGATATATTCATCTATAAGCATCTACATTTTACCTACGAAAAATTTTATATTTTATTCATTCCTCTGTTGAAAGCGGATTCGATGCAATTTTCTCTGCGATTTATGAAAAAGATAAATGCATAAATGTGTTTGCAAAATTGTCAAATAAAATATGTAAAAACATCGTTCCGAATATTGGCAATTTCACAAATATCTTCTACTTCTTCAATTCTCCAAGAATTCTTCGAATTTACTGCTATTTTCGTACATTTTCGTTTTACAATAAATAGATTTCTACTACGAGAAACTTTTTATTCTATCATTTTGCAATTTCACTTAAATGTCTATCACAAATCACTAAAAGGATGAGCACCCATATTTTTACAGATACATTCAATTAGAAATTGAGTTGGCGTTAATGCGCTTTGTTTTTCAGCGAACTTTGTTTGAGAAGGGGATTATTTATATATCAGAATCATGTCGGCCCTTATGTAGGACCTTCTCTGGCCGCTTACCTGGAAATTGCATTTCGTGTAGTGTGCAGTGCTTCGTTAAATCCGATTTGGTGTTATGTATAGTGGAAAAGGAATGTAGTGGATGCTCTAGAGGGTGGAAATTACAGAGGGAGAAACAAACAGGAATAGAAGAGTAGAAGAGTTAAAAAGAAGATAATCATATGAATAAATTGTAGCCCGACAAGTTGAGTGAAATCAAGTATAATTAATTTGTCGGCTAACTTTTCGAGATCGCTTAATCTCACCATGTAACCTTGCTTTTTCCATGGACATACATTTATACGGTATTTAATTAATTCTTGCCTTTGTGCATTAACTGAAATTATTCTAACGTTATAGCAAGATGTTTTAAACGATTTTCAAAAGTACTTTTTGCTGATTGCTTTTATCGTTTTGACGAGATCAAATTTATAATTGTTATCGTTATATATATATCTGTGGCATTTATTCCTCCACTTCTTTTTATAAAAAAATTCAATTTAAAATGCAATTAATATAAAATATCTGAATATATTAGTTAATATAAAAAAATGAGACCCTACAACGAAATAAATTTTTCAATTTTTCATACGAGCAGCATCCATTCAGGAATTTACATTATTAATACATAGATACTTATACGATAAAATATTATCGATATTACTTTACAGCACAATTTTATGAGATGAAAATTCTTTGCAAGCATTCTTAACCGCAGAAAACGAAGATCATAGATAACGTAGCGTATCTAGACTCATTCTGCGTAAACCATAAAACACAAAAATTGTGCATGTACTAAGGCATAAAGCACAATCAAGGTGGCGTATGTAGGGCGTATAGATTTCAGGAAAAATAATACTTCCCGCATCGTGGGAAGAATGTAAAAAATTAAAGAAAACAAAAGAAAAATGGGCCAACGTGAATAAATTACATCTCCAGAAAGAAGAAAACGCAACGCTTTGACCTCACAGACTACTCAATTCTGACGCTTTCGTTGGTAAATATTTGGAAAAATGTACACAAGCTTGGAATGTGTTTGCTTCTACGTATTTCCAACTTTATTGCTACCATTGTCAATATGTTCCAATGTGGTTACGAATTAAAATCATTGGATGGAATTTTAAAGAAACCTTTTCAATTTCAGTCAGTTTCTGTTTCTTTTTTCTGTATTTTTCTTTGCTTGTGGTTGTAGTTCAACTGTAAAAGATCTTCATGTTCGTGTTTTTTCTCTTTAGAACGCTATGAAAATTTCAGTTTTTTAACGCAGAAAGAATTATTTATATTTCTGGAATGTAGAACTTCAGCCGGGAAGAGGTATACATTCGTTCTGCGGAGCAAAATGTTATTTTAGCGGAGATAATTTAATACTGTGCTCCATTCCGTTTAATTTACCACGTAATTGATTGTCTAAGGTTAAAAGAGAAAATATTCAGGGATATTTACTTGACATTAAATTTTGCTTTCTTTTATATTCATTGTCACAATGTTTAATGGGTTATTACTGAATAGGGAATGATATTTTAATCTTCATTTCTATGTAAATTTTCCGATTATTGATTACTTACGTTGGAGAGAATCGTATTTAAGATTGCATCATACTGGAAACTGAAGTCGATTAAAATTTTAATTGATGGTACTTCTTTACTTATTGTTACTTCAATAGAAAATATCTTTCAAGTCACTATTGTTGTTTCTAAACGAATACATGGCTGAAATATAAAGAAGAAAATATTTAATATATTTTTTGTAAGGTAATATATTAAAGTTCATCAATTTGATATTAAGTAATTGATAATATTCAACCTCATGATATAAAATGCGTTATTATTCTCATTGATGAAAATTGTCTCTGAAATTCCTCAATCAATATGAGTTGCCCTTTTATCACTATTTCTATGTAAATTTCACGGCAATTAAATGTAAAATCGATGAAACTTTCAATATCAAAGAGTCGAAGACAGGCGATCTGGAAAATAAATTGATAGTTGCGATGTGACAATTACAAAATGAAAAAAAGGTAACGAAATTCATTGTAGCGAATAAGTTTTATTCTCTATAGCCAAACACTTTTTCTCAAAATATAGAATAACTAAATGAAAGGTGTAAAAATCTCTGTTACGTGTAAGCAAATATTTGTAAAAATGTATATACAAAAAAATAACAATTCCGTACACGTTCCCCGTTATCGTGTAACTTCCTTTTTTTTCAAAAATTGTAAATATTTTAAAATGGCATGCAAAATCAATATAATTCGCTTTGCTGGCTTTTACAGTTTACATTACGAATTTATTAAATTATAAACATCACGAAAACGACATGCTACAATATACCGTTGCTCAATTTGTATTTTCCTGTCTATCTCACATTTACGATTGCAGTTATCGAAGCTATTTCAATTTCATGCTACAAAGTCCAAAACAATAATTTATGTCAGAGTAAATTTCTAACGAATGATTACAGTGAACAATAGCGAACATGGAAAGTGGGTTATGTGAATCGATAGTTATTTACAAATACATAACTCATCATTCGCGATTTTTAACCACGATGCTCTTTCCAGGTAGCCGTTCTATTTGTCGATCGATGTTTTGAGTGCAATTTTTGAAAATAAGAAATTAATTGCTAAGTACAAGCTAAATTTGCTAAATTTCAATAATCTTTTGGCCACTGCAAGGAGTATAAAATGGCACGTTGCGTCCCAAAATGCGCGACAGCTCTGCGACTCATTTTCTTCAAATTGTAAGGCCGAATACTTCTTTTTTTTTCATTGAAAGGAGGTAATTTGTGCACTCTTCTTCGGCTCTTTGAACTTAATACGTAAGATAATTTCCCGTCGAATGAAAACAAATGTTTGGTTTTTTCAAACTTCAATAAACTTGACTGTACAAAACTACAAGAAACTTGAGGGAATAACAAACGAGTTAAAGCTTCAACTACAACTTCGTTGGTGGTTAGAACGTGACTGACTCTTCTGAAAAAAGGAAGGGTCCCTCCTGAGTGAATGTACCCTACCGGCGACCCGTTGCGGCTTCAAGAATAGGGGTCGCCTGGCTCCAGAAGTGGCGACGTGTCTGCGTAAGTGTAATAATCTACAAGGAATTTCCAAGAGCGTGTGAACGATTTTAGCGGTAACATTCCACTGTTGTTTGGGCCGGTGGAGGCCTAAAGGCTCCTGGCCGGATGGCGTTCGGGTCAGGTCGCCTCTTAGTGGACCGGTTAATCTCTTGCCGTATTATTTCTTTTGTGACTGAGTACACAGTAATTTAGAATTAATTGGTAAAATAACAATCTGTCCACGATGTTTGATATAGCATCTAAATTAACACAATAACAAATAGTACAGAAATAATTTGTTGGTATTCAAATCTGTCAGGATTTCGGTCTGAGGGTTAGCTGAGAAAAAAACACTCGTTTCTATGCACACAAAATGGAACAATTTATTTTACACACTAGAAGTACTCGGTAATTTGTAACGTGTGCGCAGTCACTAACTCCCCATCTTTCTTTTCTACAATATATGGTAGACCGCGACCTCTACATTATATCGACTCGGAAGTTGCCGCGAATTCTAACAAAATCCACTGATATTTTTAATTTAATAATGTTTTGACTATTTGTTATGAAAGTTTTATTTATCGTTTTATTTAAATGTTATTAAGTATTATTTGTTTCATCTGCCCGAGTCATAGATACCATCGTATTTACACGGTGTCGCCATGAAATTGTTTTTGAACAGGTTGAATGTACTCGCATGTTTTATTTGAAACTTCGGCATAAAGGTAGGTATTGTTTTACTCAAAGTATTTCTTTGCAACGAGAATCGGGAACTGTAGCTGTTAGATGGTGTTCTATTTCATCATTGCAGTAGCATTCGATGTAACACGCGTTCTGTCATTGATATTCTAAAGGCGTCTCGCATGCAATGGCGGTAGAATCGAAGAACGAAGTTGCATGCGGGCAGGGGAAGTAAATACGAAGCTATTTGTAAGGGATGAAGGAAGAAAATGAGGAGAAACAGAAGGAACCGTGTCAAGAGGAATACAGTTTACCTTAAAGGAGGATAAGTTGTTAAAGACCTAATCGTGAAACTTTATAGGAGAAGAAGTTACTACATAATATAGTAGCATAGAAATTATTCCTTTTTTAAATATTTCTCATACCGTTATTCAATAAAATGTACGGGCATGTTAATATGGTCGGTGCTGAATGAAAATTCTTTCTATTTTCATATTTCTTCTCTTATTAGCCTCAGGAGGACGGTGAAGGAACTGTAGGAAGTATGTTGAGGAAAATATATTTTACAGAAAAATGACTTATTACAGAACAAGTTAGTATTTAATTGTATAGGAAAATTTTTTAATAGAATGTATGCATGCATTCATTAATGTAGCTTGGTATTGAATAAAAATTCTTTCTCTCATGCTTTGTTTTGTTTACTGTAGCTAAATAATGATGTAAAAGAGAAAAAACTGGGGCATATGAAATATACTTCACTCTGCAGAACAATAATTCACTAACGAACAAATCCTTTTTAAATTGCCTGAAAAATATTGTTCTATGCGTGCAAGGTATATTGAATTTTTAGCGGTTTCATTTTACTGCATAGAAAGGAAATGAAAATAATTTAAAATAATTATGTCACGAGGAGTATATAACACTCTCCAAAGCAAAGATATGTCAAACCACGAACGATGGTTAACGGTAGAACTACGGAGCAAATCAAAATGCCTGGTTCCAAATTTTTTCCAAAAATTCTCTAAAATAGAAGATACGTAGTGCAGATATTCTAAGTTAATCTTATAAAACATAGATTACGGAATCTGTCATCCTTTCCACAGTTTGGTCTCTCTATTTCCAATGTACTTATTTAACAAGTTAACGACGGTAATTCTAGCGTTTAATGGCGAAAGAAAATACAAGATTTATATCTACGCGCCTATTAAATGCAATGCATCATTATTCAATAAGCTACATCCAAAAGTTAAAGTAATTCAGTATTAAAACTTGGAAAGACATTTCCTGCATTTTATTACGTAGAAAAGCAATTAATGTAAAAAATTGTTGTGCGCTAAGCGTAGAATTAAAGCTGCACGTACCTTTTGCTTGAAATTCCTTAATTCCTAATTCTCATTTCCTTAGTTCAGCTTGTTCTCGGGGTAATTTTCTTACGCCGTGTTACAGCGATTCAGAATTTCATTTCGTTCCTCCCTTCCCTACTTTCTTATTCAGTGTATATAAATATTTAAGTA
Source organism: Cerceris rybyensis (assembly GCA_910591515.1). Lineage (NCBI taxonomy): Eukaryota > Metazoa > Arthropoda > Insecta > Hymenoptera > Crabronidae > Cerceris > Cerceris rybyensis. The sequence goes on from OU342789.1 coordinate 40,538,928, forward strand.
GTTAGTAGAGGAAATACAAGGCGTCCGTTTTCCACGAGGGAATTAAAAGCACAGTCGAAAATAAGTAGTTCACGTTATCGTGTAATTACTTCTTACAATCGTCTCTGGCTTACGATACTTTGAAATTACGATAATGTAACAATCGACCGTAAGAATAACGAAAATAAAGGAGAGAGCCGAATACGTTTCAGGGGTAAGCAAGTAAAACAGAGTCAGTGGTGGAGATAGGAAAAGACAGAGGGAAGAAGGAGAAGAAAAGGAAGTGGGCCAGCGTGAACAAATGGCAGTTCTGATAAGAAGATAGCTCGCGCGCACGATAGGAATTTAGTGCTGGTTAGAATTTTGATGCGTTCCGAAATTAGCCCCCGTAAAGTTGCACGTAAAGTTACAATCGTTCTGTTTTAATACACGTTAATTTTACATTTTCATCTTATCCTTGGTCGTTATGTTTTATAATTGATTTGTTCTTGTTTATCGCTTTCTATACAATTTTTTATGGGTTATTTTACTCTTTATGGTATATTTTTAGTATCCGCTGGTCGTTGGAAAATAAACACGTCTGATATGTATATATACAACACTCTTGTGTTTTTTTTTTCTAAGGCTTTGATATTGTTGTTTTTATGTAGATAATGATTATGTAATAATTAATATTGCATATTGTAGAGATAAATATTGGTTTTGTTCATTTTCAGATAGAAAGTAGGACAAAGCGTTAAAGAATTTGAATTGCAATTTGATTGAATAATTGAACGATTAAGTAATTACAGACATTTATTTGCAGTATGACGGTAATAAATTTTCAGACATACAGCTCCAGCGGTGTTATTTATTTTTTCTATGTTTGGAGTAGAAATATTTTACTACTGGCAAATTTTTAACGAAGGACAGTAGCTGTTGGAGAAATTTACTACATCGAAAAATACACAGTATGAATAGAATTCGAATTTGAATTAAACAAAGCTTCTTTCAAATCTCTAATGGGTAACGACTCCTACATTCTCGTCACGATGTTGTTTATTTCCCATTGCAATCACATATTATTCGAGTCAGCTTCATTTTTTCAGAAACGAAGAAGAGTATTTTCTGTCTCTGCTGTCGTCATTCGAATCCTATTAAAATTTAAATTCCAACCACGAAGGTTGCACTTTCATCCTTTGGGACTGAAATCACAGCAACTGGCAAGTATCTCCCATCGTCATTTTTACAAAAATCACAGTCGATGGAATATGCATAACTTCGTTAAGAATGCCAATGTTGCGGAGAATGCAGAAATTTCGAAACTCACGAAGAAAACTCCAGAAGAACAAGAGCGCCATGCTCGAAGTAGAACTCTTGGAAATTTTTAACAAGCTTGTTACAAACATACTGTGTAAATGCAACAAAAGTCGTTTTACATACATCGTAAAGGAACACATTATATACGTATGTATATACGGTGATTCTTTATAAAAGTGAAATTGAGAAGAACGAAAAAGGCGAACAATGAGAGCTATCGTTGCCTCTTTGCTGAGAGTATAACAAAGGGTAAAAGAGACTAATGGAAATAACAGAAAATTGTAAGTGATAGGCAGAAAAGCAGACAGAATAATACTCGCGACTGATACTTTTTAAAAGCTCCATTCAAACCTCGATTTTTCGAGTGTCCAATAGAGATTGAAATATATGGAGTGAAGAAATAACTATTAACTTCTTACACATTTTAAGAAATGGGAGAAAATTTCCCATCGAAAATTCCACGGTATCAACGATGCTATCGCATCGTGATAACAATATTCTCGTAGATGATGATACTTACAATTAGATGCTACTCAGGTCAGCGCGATTTTTCGGAACGAATCGATACGTCTTTTTATGATGTGACGACAATGGCTTCTGTTTTCAACGATCTATAATTCAAAGTAGTTTCGAGTATATTAACAATTTGTGCTTCCATAAACTCAAATAAAAGACTGGAGATTTATCAATCTGAAAGTGCTCTATGTGTTACAAGTATTTAACACTAGAGCTACCAAACCAGTCGAAATGACTGGTATACAATTTTTTCCAAAAATTCTCCAAGTTTATATAAGTGTCATAGAATAAATATTCTACGTCTATATCAATAAACATAAATCACCCAATCGATCAAATTTTTCGGTGCTTGATTCCTCCTTTTTGAAAGTCCTTATTTAATTTATTAAAATATGTTAAATCTGACGCTGGTAGTTCTAGTGTTAATTCAGTTTTATCATTATATTAGAGAATAATAATTAATTTAATTTAGTTTCATTTGCTACTTCCTTTATTTTCATCTGTCTTATTATGCTGCAAATTCTGTACATTGTAAAGAAGAAACGGCTTGTGACCGAAACAGAAAAATCTATTTTCCCTCAGCTACTACCCCTCTTGTGGATCCTCCATTTCAACGCAGGTCCACAAAAGCCTTAAATTTATTTTTACCACAAAGTGCAATTCATCAGAACATAACAATACCTCCCATTCCATATCAAAACCCTTCTTAAACATAAGAACAAGATTATATTCAAATCCACGCCACATTTAGAACTACCTCAATTCGTCCATCCCCGAATCCCAAAATATCCACTCTTCATGGAAACTCAAACATAGAAAAACCGCCCGAGGAATATTATCCCTCCATTTCCCTCACAATATCAAAATCTTTTACGAAAATAAAGGAAAGTCAAATATCTCTTCTATACGTACAAACGTGAAAACATGAAGAAAAACGGTATACCGAACGAGCAAGAGAAAGGGCGCAGAAGAAAGTGGGCCAGCGTGAATAGATAGCAATGCCGATAAGAAGAGTAGACCTCGTGTGCATTCCATCCGGTCAGAGACAGCCGAGGAGGTATTTTCTATGGTACCACGAGCTATCCAGCTTCGCAACCACGATGGTGCACGAAAGGGGTAACCTAACGGCACGAAAGCTGGTGCTAGCAAAATATACGAGCGGCTCGTGGCAGACCCGATGCTTCCGTAGAGCTTGCATGCTAAGGCCCGTGCTCGTGCTGCGAGAACGTGAGGAGGTTTTGTCGTACCGCGAAAGTCGGCTACCATCGCGAGCTTTAACCCGTCTGCCGTTAGGTACCACGATACTAAGCCGCTTATGTCGCTCCTCTTCACCTTTTAGAAAAACCCTCAGGACCGACGATAAATACCGGTTCGTCCGCGGTCACGCGGAGATAGCGTTTTGCTCACCGTTTCTGACTGTCGCTTTTACAAGGATGTTTACACAAACCCACACACTTTTTATCGCGTGTTTACTAGGTAATCTCTCTCTCTGTGGGATTTTTATTAGCGTGAATTAGGCTCGGAGTATTTCGCGGATTGGCAAGTAGAAGGAAATAGGTACTTGAATTCGTTTGGATTTGACAAAGATTTAGGATGATTGTTTGTTGATTAGCAGGGTTTAACCTTAGTGTGAGGAGACAGTATTAACACTTTAATGGCCGCATGTGTACGCAGTCAAATATTGCCAGGGGCCGGCAATATTTTTGTAGAATTAACCCCTTGGGTACATTTGACGTCTTAGACACGTCAGGCACTTGTTTGCCCCAGGAGCGGATAACGTCTCTAAGACGTCATTTGAGTTTACAATTATTAACATGCACAATTCTCTTCATTTCATCGTAGTTTGTATCAGTCATAATAGAAGAGGCAATTACAGTATTTCGGTGAACATTATTTGCGATACATTGCCCCATTATGTCAGAAATAAGGAATATATTTTATGATAATGATAACGAAAGATTTAATGAAAGTGACTTTGAGAAATCTGAAGAAGAATTGTTTAGTGATTCTGAAATTGACAATTACAATGAAATACAAAGTGAAGGTGATGAAGACGATAGTGAACTAGAAAATGATGACAATTGTGATATAATACCAAGGTTTGAAAGACGCACAAGACGTTTTTCGAGCAGTGATAGTGAATCTTCTCGTGAACCATTATCAAGGGAATGGATTTGGGAAGAAAAAGAAAATATAGCCGATATAAAAAGTTTTTCTGAAATACCTGGAATTAATTACCTGAAATCATCTTAATACTACATATGTCACTAATATTTTAGAAATGGATGAATTCTTACGTAAAATGTATTGCTTTTACATACTACTCCAAGCAACCAAAAATTAAATCCGTTCCACATGCAAATATTTTCTCAAATAAATCCGTACCCAAAGGGTTAATTTAAAAATAGTTTATTAAAATTAAGAGAAAAATAAGATCAAAGACGTAGCAATGAACTACGAAGCCAATAGCAATATCCACACTTGTTTACATTCATAATTCATCACACAGAGAGTGTGATACTAGCCAATAACTCTCGGCGGAAGCATCACACACATATTATGTGAGCGGCCACTGAAGTGTTAACGAACATCGAACATCCACTTTATTAATTAATACAAAAGAGGCGATAGATAAAGTGCGTGGTACAATACGTTGGAGTAACGCGAGATCGAAAGTACATTTATTGAAACACGATCTTCCCATGAGGCAGTTGTCCACCGATTTACACCGATCACCCCAGTTTGGGCGCGAATATTTGAATACTTAATATTTGTGATGATTTGGAATGTAAAATTATTTTGGGATTTCGTTTTTGTTTTCGTATTTTTGTTTCTGCTGCTATTGTGAATCTGCTTGGAATTTACAGATTTAGGTTAATTTTGAATACTGATGTTAGAGTATGATGTACGATAATTTTGGAAAATCTATTAGAGATTATGAGAATTTGTACTTTGGTCTATTAATTGAGAGTGCAAGTCTTTATTTATTCCATTAATTCAGTTTGCAACGGTAAACCTACTTTTCAAACAAAATTGTTAAAAACAATGGAAAGAAACAAAAGAAATAACAAAGAATGTTGATGTAACATTTTTCCCTGCGTGGTTTTTTCTGTATGCGGTTTCTTATTATCGTGCAGCAGCATCATTGTTCTTCCATTAAGAAGACCAGCTCGGCATTTCTCTTTTAGCTGCAATCTTCGAAGCTGTTCGCAATACCATTCTGCACTAACTGTTCCGTTACGTTTTAAAAGCTTATAATTTAACAATCGTTTCTTAGGAGAGAAGTATGATATTTGGAACAACCGAACAATTTTAAAATACAATTCAATAAATAACAATTTAACCCTTTGCATTCCGATGTCCCACCCGAGAAATCGTAAATCCACCATATCACTCGTTTACCCCCTCGAAGGGCACCTTCGAATTTATTAGTGATTACAGAGGCTGAAGTTATTGTACTGCAACATTTTAAGAACTGTATCTTTACCTGAACATTTTTATTGAAATGGCACAAGATAGCAAATAGTGAAACGCTGTCAAGTTGTTAACACCTTGAACGCTACCGATATTTCGCTAGTTTCGTCATTTCTACTGAATTGAAACTTGTTCTATTCAAATCACATTTTTATGAAGCAGAAACTTTAAAGATACTGATGGATAAATATTCAGCAGATCTTTATCTTTCTAAAGCCAATATTTAAATAATTAATATGTTAGAAAATTCATAAATATTACAATTTAAACGTTACATGAAATTTCATTGAATTCAATAGTGCCGGTCACCGGTGACCCCCATGGCAGTTAACGTGTTAATAAATAACGTCAAAGATGAATCCGAGTGCAGAGGGTTAGAATACATTAAAAAATGTTACATCTTAGAAGAATAAACATTTCCTCAAAGCAATATTGCACAGAAAGAGGAAAGAAAATTGTTCCGTCGTACGGAAACAAAAGCGCGTTCGGAACGAAGCGAAAGTTTGCCGTTCTTTGAGGCCCGGGTCTGGCTGCCAGATTTTTTATTATCTTTCAACATTTGGCGACCATCGTTCGTCAAGGCGGCTAGAACTCCGGTCCTTGAGGAATTAAGCAGCCTTCGTTTTGAACAAAACGTTTTCGTTAATCCGTCGTGCTCTGTCAGCGGGTGGTAAACAGGGACTTCGGCCCGAACGGTCCCATCGACCGCCGCTGACTCGCGATGACAAATCGGTCATAAATCGCGCCTTCGAAGGGAAATTCTGCCGATCGGCCGGACTAGGATTTTTTGGGCACATCTGGTTGCACTTTCCTCCACCACGTATTCGCAGGGGGTGAACTCCCGCCTCCGTGGGGCCCTTCTCGCCGAGAGTCCCATGGGGGTGGTCACTCCTCTCGGAGGAAAGTGCGGCCAATCAACATCGCGCACTGCCCGGAAAATCCGAAAAACCCGCCTGCTGAAACGTCGCGAAAATTCAGCAAGTGGGGATGTCCGGCCCATAGCGTCGTCGAGGGACTTCGGAGGAAAAATCCTCGAAGTCACTTGCCTTCCGAACACCGTAACGCAAACGATACCGAGCTCGCTGACGACGAAAACCGTCGTAGTTTGCTATTTTATATTTTGGAGTTACGTACTATCTCACGAACGAACAAGTTCTCCGTCGGTCGAGGACGATCGCGTCGATAAACTACCTTCTCGCGAAGCATAATCGTCGCGAATCGCGAGTGAGACTAGTGGTCGTCGAATTCATACCACGTCGGATCTTGACGCCACGAAACAAAAATTGAAAGCTTTTTTAAATCATCCCTCGTATTTCGAAGATTAGATAAATTCCAGTTAATATTCTATTTGCAAATAAACGTTCTCATATCATGCGAATATTTCGATCGTTCATCCCCGTGTTTGGAAGGGTGGTAGATATACTTTTGATCACGCAATATTGTAACGAGAACGTCGAAGATTCATGGCAACGATACGTAGTTGCGAGCGTGTGAAGATTACGGAGGACGTTAAAGTCTCGAGACAGAAAAAATTGCGACATGCTAGCGCCGTCATGGCAGCGATAATACCTGCTTAGAAACGATTATTCTGACAGGCTAGCACGAGAACATGCATACGGCTAGTTGGATGCGTGTAAGATATCGAACACTGGCCGATATCAATTTTCACACGGTAACGTAGACGGGAAATGGAACCTGAACTTCTACTTAGAAATACTAGTATTACGAAATAGCGCTTTTACAGTGTCGAAATACTATCGATCGTCGACTACAGTGTGCAATTTCACCCTCACAATATTACAATATAAACAAATTTCATTTACAATTTGAGAATTCAATGGAATTTACAAAAGAGTCAATTTTTAAACTGAAAATTCGAATTTTAACACTAGATTTACGGAGCCAATTTGGCTCACTCAAAATTTGATTACTATATATATAATACATTGATTGCTTAATTTTTTAATGATAAATCTTACATTCAAATTGATTTGGAACTATTTTTTTGACAAAAGACTTCAATTTTCTTGTATGAGTCAAATTGGCTCACTTTAGAAAAATAGGTGTATCAACACCCATGAATCTAGTGTTAAGTGATTTACAATTTGGAATTATTTAGTTGAGCCTGTTCTTTTGTACAGTTATTCGAAAGTGATAGGAACCATTTCTTTTACAAATATTCCATTTTATTTAAATATCAAAGAGAAAGATTCTTCAGCTTTTGAATCACGATGCAGGATACAAAGTACTATCAATGGAGTCAGTGGCCAGTAAATAATTTGCTGATGTAAATTTATAGGCTGGATGAAGTTACAAAACTGTATATACATAAAAATGAATAACACTCTATGCACTATGTACAAATTTGTAAATATTAGGTTATAATGTATGAAATGTCCGATTTTTAAGGTTACCTTTAAATGAGCACAACTTTTTTACTAATAAATATTTTTAATCGAAATAATAACCATTGGATTCTACACACTTTTCCAACAATTTTCTAGTTTTTTAATCCCTTCTTGATAAAAATCAGGTGTTCTGTTTTTCATAAATTCTCGAACTGTGTCTTCAATGTTCTCTTGATTTCTAAAGTTTTTTTCATTGAGAAAATGGTTTAAATGTTTAAAAAAAATGAAAATCGGACGGCGATAGATCCGGGGAGTAAGGAGGATGAGGCAATGTTTCATAATTTAAAGCAAAATTTTGGTTTCGAATCAGTAAAGAATTGCATATTTCGTAACTATAAAGCTTTTGCCGATCGTTCAATTCATGTGGCACGCACTTATCCAACTTTTTTTCTTGCCGATCAAATTCAAGTGGCGTGAAATCGTCATAGCACTTGCGTTAAATTCTTGGGCAAGTTCTCTGACCATTATCCGAGGATTTTTTTCAACTGCAAGCTTCAACTGATCGTCGTTAATGCTCAGCTCTGGCCTTCCACGAGGTTCACTTTCAAGATTTTCATTTCTGATTTCAAATTTTTGATACGATTGACGAACTGTAGATTCATCGACTCCATCATTGAAAAATTCAACGTTGAAATTTCGAGCAGCTGCGGATGCGTTGTTATCATTTTTCCACTCGTACATGAGAAGTACACGAAAATCGAGTCGATTCATTTTGTAAATCGAAGCACAAAATTGTAAAGTTAGTTGCATATGCAAAGCAAATAAAGATCGGATCTGACAAAAGAAACCCTGCTCTTAACGGTAGATGTAAAATATCCCTAAATATTTTAATAATTCTTGTCAGAACAGAATTTAAAGTAATGATAAACCAAAATCGGACATTTCATATGTTACACCCAGAGATTGCAATACCGGGATACCGAATACCGGTATTTTGAGCCATTTGTACAATTTTGTAATACCGGTATTCACAAGTTTAAATACCGTTTTTTTCGGTGTTTACTAGAAATTTTTTAAATTGTCAAATTTGATCAAGTTTATAGTAAATTTTGTTAAAATTTTTTACCCACAAACCTATCCAATTCAGAAGAATTTGATACAGTTATTGAAAATGATGATGACACTAATGTCGATAGTGAAAAGGAATTGTTTCTTAAACAAAAATTAGAATTAGCGATAACTAAAAAAATTTCAACAAACTAAAATATAATACAGAAATCAGTTATATCCAACACCATCCGACGAGAAATCGATTTATTTGAAGATGAGGGATATCGAGGTAAATACTTCGAAAAAGTATTATATATCGCGCATTGCTAACAGTACCACCAACTAGTGTAGATGCTGAAAGAGCGTTTTCGACAGCTGCTAATTTATGCACAAAATTACGTTACAATACAATTGATGCATTATGTTTTTTAATATCACATTTCAAAAATTTGTAATAGTACCACAGACTGAATAGTGATATTTACATTTTTTTGTGATTTAAATATATACATCAGATGTTCCTTTACTTTTCTTGTGATTCTTTCTATTCTGTTATAATTTATAAGTTTCAAATGATTTTTTCTGATAGTTACTCTCTCTAATAAAACTGGCAAATAAAGCAAAGAAACACCTGTGTTTTCTTTCTATTTCTAAAATTCCTACTACCGGTATTAAAACTGGTATTCCGGTATTAAGATCTAAAAAATACCGGATACCGGTATTGAACTTTTGGTCCGATATTGCAATCCCTACTTACAACTTAATATTAACGTTAAATCAACAGTAAAAAATGTTCCATAAAAAACAAATCTTCTCAAGATTCTCATCGATATCGTGCAACAGCAACGATTCTTCCACACGAGTTCCCAGCTCCTATCGCCCAGTCGGATCTCGTCGGTGCTTCCACCATGGCACCCCCGTTAACTTCACGATCATAGAAATGTCGAAAGTTGTGGTACCTTTGTCCCCGTTCCGATAATTCCCGCTTTTGTTGTAAACCACGAGACAACCTCGACGTCGGTATCGCGGCTAAATTGAATTAATCCCTTACTTTAGCAGGAGGCTCGGGCCGACTAAACAATTCCCTTATCAGGAACAGACGGTGGTAGACATCGGCAATGACTAGGAGGATGCGGCAACGACCGCGGCACGTCACAACGAATCTATTCGGTTGTTACAGCTGTCGAAACTATGAAATTCAATGCAGCAAATTTGCATACTAATCCGGCCGGCGTAAACTCGGCGTGTATAGGCCACCCGCGGATCCGTCTAAGTTGTAATTCAATGAAGACAACGCCGTTGCCCGATGTAACCGAATAACTCGGTTAATTCGTGCTACTAACGACTTTAACAACGTGTACACGATCAATCTCTCGTTGTGTATGTTTGGCCACGTGTGCAGGCGTGACGGAAATTTTCACCTTGCAATCCTGTAAATTTATCTTCTTCCTTTTGTCATCTTTCTCTTCGCCCTCTTTCACGTTGATTCCCATTCGACCTTTAACCTCTGTCGCTCTCTTGTTCTGTCTATCGATTTCTGTTTTTTAATGTTTTCGTTACAAATAAAATAGCTGATTGTATTGTAGAAGCTAAACTTGGCTGGTAGTTGGTTATCGAATACAAACAGTTTAAAACAAACGGAAGCAATAACGAGACGATGTAACGTTGATTTTTCACAAGGTTTTCCTTCAGCGTTTACCTACGGTATTTAGGTTACATTTTTTCCCCTGGTTAACGCAATATTTTCCCTCTTATTTCTGTTTAATTATTGTGCTGTAATAACAGCAACGTCATACACTCAGAGAGAACGGTGACTGCCATGTAAACTTGTCGATATTTCATTCGGTAAATAGCTGATCGGTGTAAATAATTCAGCTGAACGTACGTTTATTTGTATTTACAGCGCGATTAAAGTGAAAATGATCATCGATGTTGCGTAAATAGTAGGAATTGTTTGTAACAAAGTCGCAGCTTTTCTTGAAGAAAAATTAGTAATAATTCTTTTATATCTGTATCGTCTATAATGTTGAAAATAACGTGAAATCGTTCACTGAATAAAGTAGAAACAGCAGGCTAAAATGAAAGCTTCGAAATTATATAGTGTAACGATGAATGATTAATATCTCTTCAAACGACGAAGAGACGATCGATCCTGAAAGTGTGGCTGGTATACGCGTCAACTAAAAACAAGGAGGTAACAATTGCGACGATTCATCTATCACGCCATGCTCGTATTAAAGCTCATCCTGATGCTTAGTCCACGGTATGCCATACCAACGGAATTCCATTTAACGTTAAACTCTGCCAGAGGGAAAACATTACTGGACACCCAGCCGAGCGAGATAGCTGACTGAATTATGTTTTCCAGTACAGCGAGAGACTGGGCGATAAGCAATTGTAAGAATTATAATAGCAACTAATAAATAAATTTAGATAACCGACGATATTTCAGCGCACCTACGGAGAACAGTGGTGCTACGCCTCAGGAATGTCATTTATCTCCAAAAAAAAAAAAAATAGATTTCCCCAACGCCTCTCTCAGCAATGCTGTACGTGATAAAGCAATTTCTGCGGCGCCGAATATTCACGGAATTTTCTGATCCTCGCACGATGCATATGACATTGCATGCCTACTGAAATGGAATCCGTCGGGGAAACGTGGCAAATTTTGTACAAACCTTTTAAACCGTTAGCGATTGAATTTCCAGAATTTTGTGTCAAATATGTGTGGCCAGTTCGTGTATTTGGATTGTTCGATTAATTGGCACGATAATCGATTAATTGACGGTAGGATATAAAGCCGATGCTAGTTAGATCTGCTCCGGGCAGTACACTGGGAAGGACAATCGGTTTATAAGCGATTTGCTCCTAATAGTTGCACTTGCTAGGTACTTTGCAAAGGGACGATATGTACGTGCACGATCGATCGGTAATAGGTATCGTCCCTTCGAGGTAGTGCATCTAGGGCAGGGTTTACTAGGTCGACCGCATTTAGGAGGAAACCCAGGACGAAGTGCGACCCTGTCTAGTAGAAGGGCTGAGGCCGAGGTAAAGGATGACAGGTTGAGGAATGTGTTGTTGTTACGCCATACAGAATTGGCAAAGTAAAAGAACCGTGATCATGTAGATTTGCCTGGTATTCGAGGGAAATTATATTATTTGTATGTGAATTGATTGCTAGTTGAGAATTTTGTTACTTGATTAGATTGGATTTGTGAAGGAATGGTGTTTTTGAAGGAGGGTAGATAATAATTAAATCTTTGAGGTGTGAATAATTTTTGTAGTTGATTATTCACTTTCATCCAGTGATAGTGATAATTAGGTTAAATTAAAATTAGGTATAATAGAAAATTATGTGGAGTATAGTTTATTTGATTATTTAAAAAATTGTTTAACCAGATTGCCGAATATTGATGTAGAAAATTACTTATGATAAAAAATTACATCGAGAACTGTCAAACATAGGGGTCAAACGGTTTGATAATAAAAATTCGTTTTTTTTTAATATTGAAAAAGTTGTTCATTTAGATTGTTGAATATGACAGAACGAGAATATCTATGAGAAAATATTATTAACCTGTTACTTTCCAAGATCGCCATTTAGGGATTTATTCATTTACAAAGTATTTTAACATTCAATTTAAACATTTGACGTGATTCTGAGTTTAAATGTGTTTAAACCAGTCCGTTTTAGTTGTACTTTCAAGCTGGAATTTTTATGAATTATTTTTATTTTTACACAGTGACAATACTTCTTCGAGAAGCGACCTAAACCAAGAAACATTTGGCAGGGAATCGGTTAATGATCAGAGTTGGAAATATTCGTTGCTAGGTTTTCGTGATGGTAAGGAATTCTTTGCTTATTGTTCTTAACAGAAGAAGGGTAAAATTGCCCTCATACATGGTAATACGTTTCTTAATTTACGAGTTAACTCATTAAACGAATAGGATATTTGCTATATTCATTTAAAATACCTATCGATTTAAGTTTAACGACTTCCGCGTAGAAGCGGAAACTTAATTGCCCACGTGTCATGTAATGGCATGGAAGTTAATGATTAATCTCGTTGTGACTCCGTTGCCATTTGCGTGGTTCATTTTTTACGTTGCTGTCAAAAAGTCGTGCGGCGTTCAACGTCGAGAGCTTGCCGGCAGCTAAATCATTTTGAATTTACAATCCCCAGAGATTCTCTTGTCGAAATAGTTGCAACTCGATTGCATTCGATAAAATATCGAATTGCAATTAAAGAAGAACCTTTAGCGTATAAATGATATTGAATAAAAAGTGCGACACGGAGAGACGGAGAGAGTTGTAAAGTACGAGTAAATAAATATATAAAAGGGAAAAGAAAAAAGAAATAAACAAAAAATTAGGAAGAAAAAGAAAAACGAGAAAGCGAAAACCAGTGGAATGTCACACGACATGAAAGGCAAGTATGAATTCATACTCGCGACAATTTGCGATTACAAAGGTTCAGCATTGTTCAGAGATTGTAATTTTCGAGCTCTTTGATCCTCGATTCTTGCTATGACCTACTATTCGCGTTGTACAATTACCTTTGTCACCCTTTAACTCGATAACGAGTAATTTCAATTGCGTGTTACGGATCGGCTAAATGGAAAACTTGTGTACAAAATATAAATAGTCTTGTACGATGTTTATCTCCATATTAAAGACTGTTGTAAGAATTGCATAAAGCAGTACATGACTTACGTCGTTACATTATACGTTTTATTCGCATCTACTTTCACTTGGAATTATCTAAAAGCTTAGAATTACTAATTGTAAGTTACTAATTTCCATAATTGATTATCTTCCTGGTAAAATAATTTCTTGCAAATGTTAAACAAAGGGAGTTTAAAATATCATTGCAGGTGAGAAATTATGACAATTAAGGAAAATGGGACGTGAGACTTTGAAGTAGTAAGACTACGTTTCACGTATCGTAATTTTCGGAAAATTAATTACACATGCTTGATGTTTATACACATTTCCGGTATGTTATCGCATAGTTAAAGCTGCAGATAGTCAGTGAAACGATTGTAAAAGTAAAAATACCGAAATCCTCGTTTCTGTGCCTGCATAAAATTATTCTCAGTGTCAGCAAGTAGTAGAACTCCTGGATATCTCATACAGCGCTTATCTTTTCCATACTACTATAAATTCTACTCAAACTTTAGCATACAATGCCGTATTTTGCAGTATTAAAATTAATGACTCATTATTACACTTCAAACACAACTATTAACATATTCGCGACCGGAAATTTTTTTCCGTTTCTAATGCTGAGTACCTACCGGCGAAAATAATGATATTGTAAAGCTGGTTGCCGCAAACTTGTATCGTTAAAACAAAGATAGTTATAATATTTGTTTTGAACTATCAATGTTGTAATTATGTGTTCTTTAAAATAAAAAGATTTGATAATTTGTATACTTACTTTATAGGTCGATAACGGAGCATTTGTTATCACTATGCTTAGTTTATTTAGCATTATATTACATGCATTTTAGAAAAGCAGAGTGAAGACAAAATTTAATATTTCTGTTTAGTGTGATTAGTAAAAAATCAATGAGTTTTGCGTAAAGAAACTCTACATAATTTGCTTATATAAGAAGTGTCTCGACATTTTCCATGAGTATTGCAAACTCTGCAACGTTTTTGTGGATATTTTAATTTCCCCGATTGTGCAGTTCTTTCCAACTGTTGTGTTGTCATGTCACCTGAAAGTCTATAAGGACTGTCAAGGTGTCTCATTGAGATAGCCATTATCCAAAACGCCTAATGTTGACGAATTCAAAAATAGGAATTGCAGGACGTGAATTCACGTCAGCGGCAACCAGGTAGAGGATTTAAAATGACGTGAATTCACGTCAGCGGTCGCGAATGTGTTAATATTCTGTAATAAATAAACTCAAAAATAAAAAATATCTACAAATACAGATAATGCAATTTATTAGACCTACTACAAGGTATACTTTGAGCGATTATTCACATAAAATTAACTCCACTGTAATGTGTCCATATTAAATTATTCCTCAATGAATTAATTGGCTAATGATGTTTAGAAGCAACTTCAATTCCCGTAATTGAGCATTACTCAACGATATCTAGTCGCCATGCAACTAACAGGTACGATACGATAATTAAAGGTATCGTTTGATTGCGTGCAGGAACAACGTCGCATGATTATGTCATCTCGTTAAACACATCGTGGACTTCGACTCCCACCCGTTAGATCGAACCTTTTCTTCACGGTTTGTTTATGTCGCATGCGCACTATTTGCCTCGAGAGTAGTCAACCCTCGTCGGCTCTTCCAGTCGTCGGGAAGCGTGCGGATGTTTTGCATCCCTCGTCGCAACGTTCGCCGATTTCGTCGGGCACGAGTAACGATATATCGTTTCTCAAAAGTGAGAAAAACTTCTCTAAACGAATTGCATTATTCATTATCTCATGAATTTTCTCTCCGTACTATTGCGCGTCGTTGATTGAATGTAAACTTTGTCAATTTTAATTTTCACGTTTTGGCGCGAAAGCGAAGTACATCCTTCGAAATGAGAAAACAGTGAAACTCTTACGCGAGTGAAATGATATATGCGGAATATTTCGAGTGTTATCAATGTGACAAAGACTTATTGAAGTGTATGGAGAATTGAAATTTTATGGGTGAAGCCTCGTGGATGTAGAATGTACTTTCTTTCGGGAAGACAATCGAGGGTTGATCTTGATGTTTTGTTGAAATCGTGTTAAGTCGTGAGACGAATCACTTATGTGAGATAGTTCGTAGTGTTTATTGCGCTGACTTTTCAAATAGGTCTTAATACTTAGTGCGTCGTATGTATCCAGTTCGTGGCGTGTTATGTACTTGTTGAATTGTTCGGCGTTAGTTCGTTAGATCGTATTAATCGTAGAAGCTCATTGACTTAGTTCAAAGGTATCGCGAAATGTGTGTGCATCGATGAAACTTTGCGTGTAATGCGAAAGTACGACAGAAACTTCAGACGTTAGCACGACGAGAAAGGATTACAGCGATCATCGTTTGAATCGGTAGTTATTGGAACAAAGGTTCGTACTATTTAAAGTCTGTTTCTACTTTGAGGTTATTTATGTACTAGCATGTTGAACGCTGGGAGTCAGTGGTAACCTGTGCTGTTGAATTCAATGAAATTTCATATGATTTTTACGTAGTAATATTTACAAATTTTCTAGTACGTTCAATCTTTAAATGCGAATAGTAAAATGATAAAATTCTATTGTCTATATATCTATTTGTGTCTTTACGGTTTCTACTTTGTAAAGATGTGATTTTTATCTATAAATTAGCGAAATATCGGTGGCATTGTATAGGTTATGTATGTTATTTTCTGTTATTGACAGTTTATATTTGTTATATAATTTTTATGTGGTAGTTACCTTCTTTTCTAAATCTTTTATGTGATACGTCAAGTTAGTAATTTGACAAGTGTATAATAGCAGTTATTAATTTCCTTGGGTCCACTTACGATTAGTTTATATTTGAGCATCGTGCCACTTGTTGTTAGATTATATCGATTATTATAATTTGTTTCAATATTAATCAGAGCACTTTTATTAAGATTGCAGTGTTGCTGAATTGGCTTATAGTAAATAACTTATAGTAAAATAAAAGAAATGACTTATAGTAAAATAATACTTGAAGGAATTGAAGTTCACAACTATACATGTAGATATTCCAATTACTTGAATCTCTCTTAATTTTTGTCATATTTGCTCCAGTAGAGTAAAAGACAAATAACTTTCTGCAATTTATATCGTAATTTCAAGCTATATTGGCATATATCTACGTTTTTATTTCTCTCTCAACTTACTTTTTCCAAATGAGTATACAATTATTAAATAAATTTTCTATTAAAATTAACTCAATCTTCAGTATTCATACAAACAAAATATAAATAAAAAGTCCCTATCTATAAAAAGTTAACTCGTGCTTTACAGCGCAATTCGCAGTTAACCCATTAAGGCCCAAAGTTGCGTTAACGCAACATGTCACTTCTAATTTTTTTTCGGGGAATCGGATTAATTTAATTTATATTTCAACCGATGTCATAGTAAAAGAAGACACCAAAGGCTTAATTTATGCACTTTTGTTCTCTAATTTTTCATCACCTTAAGTTCTACAATTTCTGCAATCTTATAACAAACAAATAGTCGCATTTAAAATATTTCTGTTATTTCAATGCTTGGTCCTTAATGGGTTAAACCCTCTTTTTACTAATACGTCAAAGGAACATCCAGATACGCGAAATCAATCCATCACAAATCACCTTCGATCTTTTTTCTCTCAAAACCAAGTGTTCCGTTAATTTCTTTTCAAACCATTCTGCGGATAAAATTGCCTGTAAATAATATTTCCGTCTAATTACATTCCCGTTCGATCCATCCCCGTTTAAATACGATGCAACCCCCGTCGGCGAAAGAGTCAGAGACAACGACGCTCTCTGCTCCATACAAACAATTCTTTCCCAATGATTTCGCTAATTAATTAAACCCACGCAATTCCATTAAGTAGTCTTTTTTCCTCAAATATTAACGAGTCTTTGTACACAAAGCGTGAATTTTTCAACGGCACGCAAAGCGCGCTTTTATTTTTCATACCTTCGGGGCGGGTGCAGGTAGCGGTATTACCGTACCTCAGCATCGGGTGCCCGGCTAATTGAAATTCGGATAATGGGCGAATCGATGAACGCCACCGTTGCCTACGGCGAAAATGCCGTTTTTGTCGACATCGTTGCGCGGAATTTAATTTTCACGCTTCGATAATGTTGCTTCGATACTATGCCGCAATTTAGTATTTCTATCCATATTGCTGAGGGCCATGAAAGAGTAGCGTGATGCTGATGTGGGAGGGCTGGGTTAGCTGGAATGGGTGAGAGGGTGTCCTTTAACGCGTGGCTGTGAATATCGTTAGTAATTATCAGGTTTTAGCAGTAATGACTTTTCATTGACACTGATTGGGCGCCCGATAGATGGGACTAATTGATCCATTAGACGGACAAGGTCTTTCCTGAGGGTTCGATGCCAGGGACCCATGAGGGTATGTCGTAAGTCTCGTTACTCCGTCTTTACCTTGGCACAACGTTTTCATATTAAACGAGTTGATGTTGTTAATGAGTAACGAAGTTCCTGTGGGACGATAAGGTCGTGTGCGTTGTGAAGCGAATGAAAATACGATGGGAATGATTTTAGTTCCTTCGGGTTATTTTAGGTTCGGAGCATTTTCGATAATGCTGGTGACCTTGGAATTAGAGTCATTTCTGTGTTTTTATACTACAGACGTTAAGGTAGAAAGTTGAGTAAATGTAGAATAATTAGGACAATGTTTTTGTTGAGATTTAATGATTCTGAGGAGATGTTTGAAGTTTTAAGAGTTGCGACGGTGTTGTCGAGTATTTTCCATTTGACGATATTGAAATTATTTGGGTGTAATTTCGTTGAGTAGATGGTACTTTAAGTATAGGTGTATTGTATAGTAGTATCTGGTACTCATCGTTTTGCTTCAAAAGAAGTTTGCAATTTTCGAGGATTACCTGCACACAGTATTTGCAAGTTATGTTGAGTTTGTTCCGATTCACGCGCATTTATTCATTTCGCTCCCTTGTACTTTTCAACCCTGTATAACTTTTTGACGCGATTGGAAGCAGTTCGACCGGTAGCAATTTGGTAAATGGTTGTAATGATAATTTAAATAACATATACATTTAATTCATATATATTTTACTGTAGAGGTGAAATTTATTGATAAAGTCATGATAATTGCGAGAATTAAGCAAATTATATCATAGAATAGAAATACTTTAGCACGAGATCCACTAAAGTAATCAAAATAACTGTTTTTCTAATTTTATACGAAAGTTTTCAAGTTTTATTTTTTTTTCTACTCCATTTCTCTATACCTACCCTAGTAAACATAATTCATTGTAAAGTTCAATTTTCTTTTTACCCTCATTTTCTTTCCTTTGACAAATTTATCTATTACTTCTGAAAATACCGGATTATTTGTCAGCAGTACTAACGTTAAAGTCACACAGAGCTGCAAAGGGTTAATTACCACCCGCGGTGCAACTGGTATTAAGTCATGGAAGACGATACGCCGCTATTGAATTCGTTTCTCGATATTTACATTTACATTCGGTTCGTTAATTGTGCAATTGAAATGTTTGCATTAGGTATTCTCCCATGAATTTCTATGCGAGGAATTTTATCCGGCTACCAGGTACAATGAATATAAAGGGAAATTTAATTTCCTTATATCGCTGTACACCGCTGAAATTACTCGATACTGTGAATTATTGTGCGGAATATTAAATAACGCGCAAGGACGCGTAGATATAACCGCACGAATATTGCTTGGCTTTTACAAAATGATCGTGCATTAATGTAGACGCATTCAATCAACACGCTTCTAATTGAAATTAATTGCGACAACAATGGCGCGACATTTAAATTTACAATTAAGATAATGTTTTGCTCCGGCATAATTCACCATTTATACCGACGTAAATTTTCGGTGTGACAACTATACCGCAAGAGTAACTCCTGGTATATATTTTTGCCTCATCGTAAGCGCTTTAAACAGCGTACTTCCAATCAATTTTCCACCCAAAAGGCTTATGGGTATCATACATAAATCACTCGACAATTTCTACTCAGATTCGATAATTTGATTTCACCCACCGACGCAACGCGGTATTAATGACAACGATACGATTAATTTCCAGGAGTGCAATCATGCGCACCTGAAATCACGTTAGTGTTGCGTCGCGCGGTTCAGAAAACAATGTCTCTGGCGACACCATTCGCAATAGGGCTGGCGAGATGGTTAATTTAAAGAGTTTGACATACCGATCTAAATAAATCAGTATGTTTAAAGAAACTAAATAAATAGTTCGGAAGAAAGAGAATAAAATGCGCAAAAAACTAAATTGATTTAATCTCTCACCTTTTATAAGGTAGATATAGAAAATTAACACGTTGACTGCCATGGAGGTCATCGGTGACCGACGCTATTGAATTCAATGAAATTCCATGCAATTTTGAAATTGCAATATTTATGAATTTTTTAACATATTGAATATTTAAATATTAACGATAAGAAAATAAAGGTCCAGTGGATATCGATCTATCAATGTCTTTGAAGTTTCTGCTTTATAAAGATGTAATTTTAATAGAAAAAGTTTCACTTCAAGAGAAATGACGGAACGAGCAAAATACCGGTGGCGTTTAACGTGTTAAACATGGTATAGCTCTACAAATTTCAGAAAGATTTTAAAAAAATTCAGTTCAAGTCATTTTGACCCCCTTGGTAGATCTAGTGTTAATAAGAGATAGTACTAAACGTTTATTTGATTATGTACAACTTCACCACCGAAATACAAATCGAGTCTTGTGCGACTCGTAGGTGATCGTAAATACAAAATATGAATGTAAAATACAAAATATAAATGAAACGATTGATTAATTTCTAGGAGTGCAATTCTGTGCTACTTGAAATTCACGTTAGTGTTGTGTCGCGCGGTTCAAAAAACAATATTTCAATTTTATTTTTTAAGATGGTTAATTTAAAGAGTTTAATACTTAAATTTAATACTTCAAGAATTTAATTAGATAGTATTGAACATCTATTTGATTCAAGTATCTACAAATTTCACCACCGAAATAGACGTCGAGTCTTGCGCGACTTATAGATGATCATAAATACAAAAATGCAAATGAATCTGAGTTTGATCAATGACACTTGTGTGTCGTCCGGCAGCGTAACGACGAAGAGATCAAAAATTCAGCGTGAATGAAATGAACTGTTTCCGCAACACGATGGACTCATCCCTTCTGTACTTGTGGACTGTCAAGGGGAGGTGGTGTGCTCTTAGAGAAGGGGATGACACCTTCTTGAAAGGCGGGAAATCGTTCTGCATGTCCACGACTCGAGTTACTATGTGCAGTACTTACAATTAGCCTTGCACCAGGTACGGTTTATGACTCTACCTAGGAACATGGCATGCACAAAGTGCCTATCTCTGACAGTCCCTGTGAACAATGTTTCGCGATGGTTTACGTCGCTTTTATTAATTATAATTAGCTAGTATTGCCGTAGAGCGTAAGATTGAAATGATTTTGGTTCTTTGAAGATATCTATTGATGCTGTTCAATCGTTTTGGGTTGATTTAATTTAGATTGGAATTTAGCGAAATGTGATCTGACACGAGATAGTTGGAGTAAAGCGGTTTGGAAATGAGAGATGGAGGAGAATAAGCGAATAATTAAGGGAGATGGATGAAGGGTGGTTGAAGCGTGTTTATGAAAAAAATCGGAATAATCGATAAGGAAGATTGTTAGAAAACAGTTTGGTTTAGAAAAAGATGTTTTTTGTTCTTCTGCTAAATATAAAATATTGTATGCTTCTTTATCCCGATGAAAATAACTGTACATTGTTGGGTAACGAACAATGGTATAGATTTAGGTCAATTCCTTGCTTGTAAATGTAGTGGTTACGTGTTAGTTACCATGAAAATTCTATACAATTTTTTTTATCGAATATATCTGTTGACAAATGGCATTGTGAAGTAGAAGTTTCGGGTATTATTAGTTTCTTTTTAATTTTACAATTCCAACATGATTAGATGATTATCAGTTTTAGTTAAATATATATTTATTGCAAATTACATTGAAGTATTTGTTATGAAGGTGCTGACGAAAGTGATTATGGACTTATGAACTTATATTATGGATTATGAACTTTTTGTCAATAACAATGTTTTCATTCAAGTTTATGAAACATTTGATTTAAAATAGTATTTATACGGTATTTAAGACGGGTTCAAGTATATTTAACAATTAAGTCCATCTAAATATCAATACAGGAATACCATATAAACTACTTCTCATCCTTATTTTATACTTGCAGTTGTTCCTGTGTTTTAGCAAACTTCATGAAGTGATTGTGAGTTGGATTGATTCGATTGAACTGTTTGCAAACAACGCTTCATACTTCATCTATACCACTCTGACTGTTCGTAAACACTACTCTATATTGTTTTCTCAGTAGTTCCAGTTCATTCTCCTCAAAGGAACATCACATATTGGGATTTCGTGTTTTTCTATACTTTCAAAGTTATAACAGAGAAATTAACATAAAAACTTTCAAACGTAATTACTGGTTTCCACTTTATATTTGATATCTAATTAGGTATTTGGACACTAGTACAATCACAGAGACACACGCATTCTTGTTATACTGAAGTACATATATTTTATGGTCCGTCTAGTAACGTCTGTTCGTCTATTTGGAATTTTTATTCGCCTGGAAGGATCTAGATAGATCCAAGCAGAAATAAAATTCCCACATTAACACTAGATTTGCCAGCGTGAAATCTATTATATTTAAATATGTTAAATATGTACATTAAAGCAAGGAAAATTAACACTACTGACCAGTAGCCGATTAATTGGCTTTTCGGGCCCAACGCTTTTGGACTTTTAACTCATTAATTGGTCGCTACGGCAACTAATAAATTATTATTTTTCATTGCGGTTAACTGTTCCAAGGACTCAGTGAAGAAACTTTGTAATTTTCGTAGAGACATCAATATCAGGGAAATATTTGCGTGCAAGTGACCGATCAGAAGTGGGTAGGACGTTAAAAAACAACGGTCGGTAAAGTGTTAAGAAACGTGGAAAAGATAATAGATTCGGTAATTTATGTTTTATACGATGGACGAAGAATATTTATCCTACGGCTCTCTCATAAACCCGTAGAATTTCTAGAAAAAATTGTGTACCAGTCATTTTGACTGGGTCGGTAAATGTGCTGTTAATTATTTGCAGTATCAATATTACACAAGCTCCAACCAGATAAAAGCATTTTACACATAAACATTACAAAATTTTATTTTCTATGACCTAATTTCGCCCAACTTATTTCTGATTAATATTACACGACTCCCAAAGTAGCTTAACTACCACAATGTCCTCTCAAGAAATCCTCAACAGACCCAATGCATAAAACTGAATACCCCATCATCTATTATATAAAGCTCAAATACCACTGACTGACTGACTGACTCATTCATCCACTCATAACGAAATCTCAAAAACCACAGAACGGATTGCAATGAAATTTGGAATATACCTTCCCTTTGGATCTTAGGTGCTCACTAAGAAAGGGTTTTTCAAAATTCCAAATTTTAAGTTTTTTTTTTTAGTTTCGATTAAACCGTAGCGAAGCACGGGAGCTTTCAGCTAGTACGTGTATATATAACAACCCTCGACCGCGATTCCTAAAGACAATAAAAAAATATCCTTCAAGGAAACTTGGCCGTATCAACGGACAGAATTGGGAACTGATCGAGATATTTCCGTGCAGTACCAAGCAGAACAGTTTCTGCCCAGAAAGCAAGTATAGATAGATCTGGTAATATTAAAATTCCAAGCATTTACTGTCTTCCGAGCAGTGCCACCCTTAATAAAGAGCTTCATAATTTAAAGTGTCCTGTCGAGATAGGGACTTATAAATTGTTTCAGCTGGCAGGGTGGTCAGCATTATCGCGTCATCGGAATTACGAATACCGGGAGTCCTTCGGTTCTCGTTCTCGCTTTGGCTCTTCTGTATCCACCAACACCCTCCTACCCTATTCGATGGTGTACGTGGGAGTACGGCATCTTTATTGTTTTCGACGTAGCCATGGTATCATCCCTCGTGCGTGCATCGTATTCGAATGGCGAGAATCCCTCTATAACCGTTCGAGGTGAATCGTTGCGCGAGATAGCGTAGCATTTGAATAGATATTCTACGAATGGAATATACTGGTAATTATGGTCAGTCGTTTTCGGTTAAAATTATTAGCAAAACGAAATAATATAAGGATACCCGCGGAATGTTTAATGACTTTGGATTATAATCTGTGATAAGGCATATTGACGAGGAAAGGATGTATATTTATCGACGATGTGTGCTTTAGAGATTTCGGGCTTTTTGAAATATTTTTGCGATGTTTAACGTTATTAGGAAAACTAAGTAATTTAAGGATATTTGCGAAATGTTTAATGACTCTGGCTTATAGTGTATGCAAACACATATTTGGCGAGAAGTTGCATTTGTTTTATGTGTCGACGATGATCCTTTTAAAGATTGTGGATTTTTATATATCTTTGGGAAGGTGAAAATTATTAGTAGATTTAAATAATTCAAGGATATTTGCAAAATGTGTAATGACTCTGGATTATGGACTTTGTAAACACGTATTGGCGAGGAGAGGTTGTATTTGTTTGTCTGTATTGGTCGACGATGACCTTTGTAAAGATTGCGGATTTTTAAATATGTTTGCAATAATGACAATTTTTGGAATGAAATAATTTAATATCTGTGAGCCGTTTAATGACTTGTGTCATTTTGCTACTCTATTGACTAATATTGACTATTGTATTAACTCTATCGACATTCTACTAACTCTATTGTTGCCGATAACCAATGGAAAGATTGTGGGTTATATTTGTTCGAACGGTTCGTACCGCTTGTAGGGCAAAATCAAACAATAAATTAAAAGAAAAACGTAAACTAACCGTTTCTTTTCGTAGTCGGTGGAGAATTCACCCCTTTACATATTTTGTTATAAAAAATTTGAACTCCTGTCGTCAGGACAATCGGAGCACAGACGATCGTCCGTGCGCGCAACATTACAGGATCGTATTGAGACGGTAATGCGCCCTTACACGCTTGAGTTCATTAAATATTTACAGTGCAATCTTGGATAAAATATAAGATGTTTTAAAATAATACAAGATGCTGGTGAAGCTGTAATTAAATAATTTGTATACGAATCTCCTTGTGTTCATACATGCGTACACTAATTCTATATAATCTGTTAGAGAAAATACCAAGTATAGTCCAACAACTCTAATTTGGTTAGTAAGTGGCGTAGCCTCTCGTTTTCAACCGCATATATCTGCCACTTCGTTTTTGGACTTTCCAAAACCAGTCTCCTAAAGTGAACACTTGGCATAGTCGTTTAATTTAGGACACTCGTTTTGGGTATTCTAAAAACGAAATTGCGGAAATAAGCGGTTGAAAATGAGAGGCTCCACCGCTCACTAACCAAATTCGTACTGTCGGACGATACCTCGCGGTATAAATAAAAGTAATGCCCTTATCTAGATGTAGGAGAAGGTAAAATATTCTTGTAACTCACAGGCTTCTTTTAAATCTCATTCTGAAAGGATTACAATGACGCATAACACTCATTTTCCAGCTTCTTAGAATCTTCGCTATCTTCTTGACACAAAATTGTATTCTTCCCTATATAAATCATAAAAAACAGGTTCAAGTTTTAAGCATTGATCACAGAACTTAAAACAGCGATCAATATTGACAGGTGTGACCTTTTTACTATAATAATTCCACTCTCAATATAATTATTCTTCAATAATAGAATCACTATGCTATCCTCTGCGCTTACCTCTCTGGTAATGCTTTGTAGAAAAATATATAAGACCCTGCAGGTCTTTGTTACCAGATTCAAATAGCAAGGACGCAGAAAATTCGGGATCTTTCTTTAAAGCATAGTTACTCAGTAAAGAATCGAGGAACGGACCACGCAATTTCCCCAAGAATAAGGCTCTCTAAGAATCTACCCTCTAAGAATCCCTTAGAAAAAGAATTACAACAGGTGAAGACCTCAAATTTTCTATTCAGTAGAATCTTATATAAAACAAAAGATACACTCTATATTATGTTTCACTTTTGTAATTATCTTTCAAATTTTTCTTAATTTTAAAATACAAAAGTGAACAATTCAGTAATTTCTTTTTTAAAATTTATTCAAATGATTTTCAATCGCGTTGTTCGGAGAAGCAACGCAAATTTTGTGTCACGTCATGTAATTACCATGTTATACGGGGCTCAATTGTTTAAGCTGCCAAGCCAATAATTTCTCAACTTTCATACCACTATACCAGTGATGTCGAACCCTTTTGGGAAGTAGGTCAAATTTTGTTCACAATCTTCTTTAGTACTAGCACGTGGGTCACTAAATCAATGGCCTCATTTAAAACGAGTGAGGGGAGCATAGTTAAAAATTCCTTTTTTTGCTTTCCACTTTTAAAATTCTCCAAAAAGGTTAAGTTTCCTGTTTCCCTTACAATCTTCACTTTTGCAAGTGAAGAGCAAAAAATAAATCAGCTAGCCAAGCCCACTTGGAAACACTTTTTTATAAATTCGTCATTAGACATATACAGTAAAACCTGTTTTTGTGCGGTCCTTTTTTATGCGATTTTATTTTTGTGTGATTTGTTTTGTGCGATTTATTTTGTGCGGTATATGAATTCCATCGGTGTTGGCATTATACACTGTTGCAAAGTTTTCAATCAGTGTGCACATGTACACTACAAAGCGCTGTTCGGCTCCAGACGCTATGTTCATTTGTTATCAGCAGAATACGCATCACAAGAAGATGCGCGTTTTGGACTACGATGAGCAGCAGTTAATTATGTGCATTTTGAAAATTTCTCCATGTGTAAAATGAGAAATTAATTTTTTTTTCATTTTTCCCTATCCACCGCATAAAAAAAATTTTGTCTAATATGTTGTAAAAACTTATTTGTTATAAGTGTTTGTGAAATTTCTGAATATTTCTTTTTTTGTGCGGTTTCTTTTATGCGGTCCCTATCTATCGCACAAAAACAAGTTTTACTGTACACTTTATCATTTTAATATTTTTCCTTGTTTGTTCTCTCTTTTATGATACAAAAAATACATTTTTAAAGATTAACGCATAGGTTATTTTGAAAGCCTTCGTGGATCAGTGTCTGACCTCTGACAATGAGTTATAGGTTCGCCATCGCGTACTATACAATACTTTATGTCTGACATTGCGACAAAACCATATAGCGGAAGTATGAATTCAAAAACAGTCGAAAATAAAGTAGTTACAGCGTTCTCCACTTGATCATAACGTCTTCCACGCCTTACTTTTCAGTGGTTCCCGATAAGTTACGTTAACCTTTGAAAAATTCATCGAAAGTGTCTTGCGATCGTTCTGTCAGAATTTACCATCCGACTGGATGACCGAGCTCTTAAATATGTAGCATCGCTCCGGCTCGTTTTTCCTGAGAGTTCCACTGGGTGAAACACATCACATCGACGACACTGTGCGAGCTACCGCGGGTTCCTGCTAGTGGACGATAAATTTTTCAGAGTTTTACGATGCCGCGCCGATGTTATGCGCGATTCGTGGAGGCGAAGTCGTTTATCCGCAAAAGGAAACACCTTTAGGATCCGAGATATACCGATGCTTCTATCTCGCCGATCGATATAAATTTTCCACCTTTCTACCAGCACTTCCTTCGGCTCCTTTGTCCACCTTTTCTTGCGGATGTTCGCAACCGAAAGGCGACGGTAGTTTTATTTGATCACTTTCTTATCTTTTATCAAGCACCACCTCTCTCAGGGTTTGCCTTTTTATAGCCACGCAGGGAACGGTGCCTGTGATTTTGCTTTTAACGTTGCTGTCGTTTCCCGAAGATTTGTAGGAGAAATAAGTGAATTGTGTTAATATAGAAAGTTTGTAGCCATGAAAAATGGTATTGTTGAAAATTCTAGTTACTTTTTGTAATGTGGTTTATTGCAATGGTAGAGGTGAAGCGGTAAATAATGTTGGCTGTGTGGTAGAATGTTATGATATCTTAATTTGAATTTGCGGCTGTGTTAACTAAAAGATTGCTGTTATATACTTCTTTCTGTTACTTTAAAAGAAGTCGGTAAACGCGCTTTTATACTGGAAAATGTTCAGCGTAGCCGTGATACAAATCAGAATTAGTGGTTTAATTAAATTACAGCTATTCGCGTCGGGAACAATTTAAACTTACTCTACTTCGTGAAGACTGTTCTTCATCTTGTACTGCTGCCGTTGTACCTTTTTAGCTTTAACCGTTATAGTTATATTGTTGAGGACTTTCTAGCTTCTGAACCATGAAAATTACGACATACATGCGTCCTAGTAGTAATAACAGTAACCCAACTCATTAACGATAAAAATCTAAAACATAAATGATAAAAATGGCCATTTTTCAAATCGTTCACTTCAACAACTTTCACAATTTTTGTGGAAACTAACAAGAAAAATTTGATATATATATTTAAAAATACAATTATTCTCAACTTTACGATAGGACTTATTGTTACTATTTCTGTTGCATTTTTGGATTTCAATTTCACGGTAACTTCGTAAAGAATTTACAATTTGAAATAGCCAGTGTATCACCATGGCTATCATATACATTTCACGTGAAAAAAATTCGCCAAAGTGACATCAAATAGATTAGTACTCGCACTAACGAGAGACCCACGGCTCTACCCGATTGCTGTCATAACTCTTCCCGTTTGCTGTACGTTCTCCATTTCGTCCGAAACCTGCATCACATCGTCCGTTCA
Organism: Cerceris rybyensis; assembly: GCA_910591515.1. Classification (NCBI taxonomy): domain Eukaryota; kingdom Metazoa; phylum Arthropoda; class Insecta; order Hymenoptera; family Crabronidae; genus Cerceris; species Cerceris rybyensis. The sequence goes on from OU342789.1 coordinate 40,567,055, forward strand.
TCCCATTCTCCAAACTAACATCACATATCGTTCTGTCCTATGTCTCACAATCAGTCTGACACACTCCTATATTAAAAGTAGATGGTCTAGGATTTTCTCATACTACATAAAGTTTTATCTCGACAAACGAGCGGATAAAGGAGATGAAATTTACACGCTGCTTCCGAGATATCATTCCCGAGATATATGCCAAAATGTGATCTCATCGCCTTGAATCTTTACTTTTGAATATCTGCCGTTTTCTTCTCGTGACTCTCTCTCTCTCTCTTACATTCTCACTTTCAACTCTTCCTAATTTTCCATCTCTCTTTTTTCTTTCTCTCTTCTTCTAACTCTTTTTCTCTCATTTTCCCTTTTGCACTCTTTCTCTCTATGGCTCTTCAACTCTCTTTGGCTCTCCTCTCTCTGGATCTATTTCTCTTTCTCTCTCTAACTTTCTTCCTCTCACTACACCCCTGATTCTACTTTTCTCTCTTTCTCTCTACGTTTCTATGTCTCTCTTTTGTTCTGTTTCTCTCTCTGAACCCTTTTGGCTTTCTATCTGTCTGTCTCTTTTCGGATTCTTTACTCTCCTTTTCACTCTTCCCATATTCTTCTGTTTTCTCTTTCTCTCTCTTTCGATTTCTCTCTTTCCGTCTGTCTTTCTCTTAACATTCACTGTCTTTTTCGCTCTCACTCTCTCTCTGCCCAAGAGAAATGTGACGGTGAAGAAGTTCGGGTTTCTCGGAGTCTCCGTGTTTGCGCGTGACTGCTGGAAGGGAAACGAGTTCCATGAAGTCAGACGAAAAGGGATTCCTCAGTCTTCGTGCCGGGAAAAGTTCGATCCCGGCTGGTCGGAGAATCTGCGTTCTTAGCCCGAGACGTTTCCATTGAAAGCTTTCTTTTCGGGTCGCACCTGACGGATCGACTTATCGCAAGTTTTGTCGTTCTTTCCCCGTTGAAAATGGACGACCTGAGGAACGAATGGGAAGTACGAACGAGTTCGGGAAGAAAACAGGGAGTTTCATAGAATACGGATTTCCTGAATAAGAATGAGCTTCAAGTGCTCAAGGTCGACGTGGAGCTAAGGGCGAGAAATAAAGTTAGTTAGAAATGCTGAAAAGGAGTAAAATATTCCGGGTAGATTGAAAGAATTTCCGAGACACCGGAAGACCGCGATTGTGATAGTGGTCCGGTGAATAGGTGGAAGATTAAGAGGAGATAGGAAAAAGGGATTATACGATTTCATTAAACTCCTATCTCGGAATTCGTGATATACATATTGGTAATGGAAAAATTAGGGAAATTACACAAATCCTCTTCGTCGTAGTTTTAACGGAATTAAGAATGTGTTAAGCGACTTCGAAATTCTCGCACGAATAATTACCATAGTATTTTTTATTTTCATTTTGACCGAATAGAGAAAGATTTTTAATCTTATCTTTGCATGCTATTTTAACACTAGAACTACCAAACCAGTCAAAATGACTGGTACACAATTTTTTCAAAAAATTCTCCAAGTTTATATAAGAGTCATAGAATAAATATTCTACGTGTATATCAATAAAAATAAATCGTCCAATCGATCAAATTTTCCGCCGCTTGATTCACCCTTTTTCAAAGTACTTATTTAATTTATGAAAATATGTTAGATATGACGCCGGTAGTTCTAGTGTTACAATGTGCAAATGCGCTTGCAACTTACATCAAATTAACACTTTTCTTACCGAATGGATTTTAACACTAGATTTACCAGCGTAAAATCTACTATATTTAAATATGTTAAATATGTACCTCAAAGCAAGGAAAATTAAGATGCGGAAGAGATGATAGTTTCGGTAATTTATGTTTTATACGATGGACGAAGAATATTTATTCTACGGCTCTCTCATAAACCCGTAGAATTTTTGGAAAAAATTGTGCACCAGTCATTTTGACTGGTTTGGTAAATCTAGTGTTAGAAATTTCGGCTGGAAGGATTAAAGAGATTTATGTGAATATAATTATGTAATCCTTGCAGTTTCACGTTCATATTATTTCTTTGCGGTTTTATTATGAACTTACTCTTATCCTTAACTTTCCATCATGATAATTTCAACTGCAAAATTTCATCATAATATGAATATCTAATCGAAATGTTTTACTAAATATCTAGTTCCTGCCTTTCTCAAAGAATCATCATTTAGAAAAATGAAAATTGAATTAATAATGCGCCGCAACTAGTTAAATAACATTTAATAAACCAAAAAAGATTACGATATACATACTTCTTGTTAAACCTGACTCAACATAATCAAGCATTACACCTAATATGCTAAAAATGTAAAAAATATAATAATCTAATGCAATCAGATTATTGTCCTTTTCGTGCGTCTTATTAATTAAGAAATTTTCACCTAGACTCCACGTTCACCGTGAAGGACGTGGACATGACACCAAGTAGAAACTTCCGGTGTCATTAACGCAACACGTTTTCCCCGCCCATCGGTAAAAATATATAGGATATAAACTCCGAAGATCTTGACACTCGATTTCTTATTTCGTAGACCCACAGAGACCTCAAAGGTCTCGGCGAAGGCCCTCGGCGCATAACCTTACTCCTGTCGTAAAAATGCAAAGCGTTTCGCGCGAATAAAAAGCTCCCTCGATCGGCGCGAACCTCATGAAAGTTTCAGAAGAAACGACTACACTGCTGGCAGAAGCGTTGCGTACGGAATGCGTTGTCGATCCTCTTTCTTCTGTCATTTTTTCCCTCACTTCCTTCCTACTTCCTTCCTATCGTTTTTTCTCTTTCCGTATCCGCCGGAAGCGCATGTTTCCGCTGCAACGCCCTACGTGACTGCGTTTCTACTCTCTTTTCCCTTCCCTTCGGCAGCTTTACACGAGTAGCTTTACGCTTCTTCTACTTTCCACTTCTTCCTCGTGGAAGTTCCTTTGAGAGGTTACTTCTTCGCGCCGTAAATCTTTCGGAAGGAATCATAGATTAATAGATAATCGCAGCCAACGTGAAAAGGAACGTAAGACTGACGGACATTGCGAAATGGTTGCCCTCGTCATTCTTCTTTTGTCCATTTCGAGCTCTTTCTTCTTCCTGCTTTCGTTGTAGTTGACAGTTTTAATCCGTCCGGCTACCTTTTTGTGTTCTGAAAAATCACAGGGTAAGAAAGTGGTGGACTGTTAATTTTTAGTTTGAATCATTTTTGCACGAGGGTGTTACTATGGACTTCCAGAAGAATGTTGGAATTGTGTAGATTTGAAAATCGAAAAGAAATACGAATTGATTAACAATGTAGTGATTTACCGTTAATATATTTAAAATTGTAAAAACAAAATAATGTACATAGTACTAAAAGGTTGTAAAAAATAAATATTGAATAGGAAACTATTCCCTATTTCATTTTGTGTAAACGTTTTACTGTAATTTACTTTAATGTACTTTAATTAACTTTTAATTTACTTTATGTAAATGTTTTACTGGTGACATATGATAGAACGGAAGAATTCTGTCCAGTGTGTAGTGACTTCTTCATTTCTAATTTAACCCTTTCCAGCCCTATGTTGAGCAGTACTCCACATAGATTTTCACTTGATTTTACTTTCTGACAATTTCCTATCGACCGCAACGTTCCAATTTCACAATGATTTTGGAATATCACCTAAATGTCCGTCAATGCCTATATTTATTGATTTCATTTTAAAAAAATGAATAATCAATGATAGAAAATATTGCAAAATCAATTTTATTTAGCTCACTACCAAAATAAACAAAATACTTCGGACCACAAATGGTTAATTTTGAAATATCTCCTCTATTATTATATTATATATGTTTATCTCTTAAAATTATCCTTGGCAGCCGATTTATCATAGTAACGTCGATGGCCTAGATGCAAATAGAGTTTAGAAGAATTAGCAAACGGTCGAGTAATTCGAATAATATATTGATAGGTATTCATTATGATGATTATAGTGTGAGGTAATTATAGGTGAGGTGTAGTGTGCGTTTAAAACAGCATCTCTTACTGTATCGCACATTGTTGTGGAGAATTCTGATAAGAATGTGTAAATTCGATGATAAAAATATTTTCGAGCTGTAAATGCTAAAAAGAAGAAACAGGATGAAATGAAAAAGAGCAGGTTTTAAAAATTCTTGAAGATAACGATACCATACCGTTCTATTCATTTATCTATAAGTAAACCTTACTCATTCTGGACTTTGCATACGAAGTAGGAAACTGAACGAAATGAAAATTTGAAGTTCATAAAAATTACAATTTTTAATAACAGCGAGGTCCTCTTACTGTGTTTACTTATTTAATGACGTCTTACAAATTCTCAACCGTTCATCCGAAGCAGGAAATTGCATAAAATAACAATGTGAAACTGATGAGAGTTAACATTCTCAAGAATAGCTAGAACAGTTTTTTCGTACTTCCTGCTCGAAAGATCTCTCTTGTCTTACGATGGGCAACATTAAATAACAATAACAATGTTTTATCGCTTTCATGATATTTTCAAAGAAAAAAATTCGGAAAAATAACTATTTTACCTACGTGGCTGGCTCATTCATGTCATTTATTTCAAACGAGAATTTTCACAACGCAAAGGAGACATCAGTGATAGCGAAAAAGGCAATTTTTATATACAAATACATGAATTATAAATGTTAATTCTTGAAAAAGTAAATTATAAACTTACGCGAAATCTACGTTTTTAACACTATTTTTACCAAGGTGGTCAAAATGACTTGTTAACACTAAACCTACCGACGTTATATCTACTAAAATCTAAATATACTTAATAACGACCTTACACAAAGAGAAGTGGAGAGATAAAGAAGATAATTGATTGACTCATTTTGCTTTTGTAAGATAGAAGTGGAATATTTACTTCATGGCTACTCTATTAATTAGATCATTTTTAGAAAATATTTTGGTAGCGGTCTTTTGACCGCCTTGGTAGGTTTAGTATTAAAAACCTTCTTGAAATTTCTAATACTATTTTAGTTTCAATTTTCTACGTACAACTTGAAAACTGTAAGTGATTTAATCGATCAAGTTTTTTGCCCCTTTCATTTATCTCATTCGAACACATTCATTTGACAATTTTAAATATATTGAATTAATCGTCGGTAATTATAATGTTAAGATTCTTTTCGACTGGTAACATCAACGTTAAGTTTGTAGCAATCTTTCTTTAGTTCCTCGGAAATTTCAATAAATATGAAAATTCTGAGAAATACCAGCGACTTCTTACCTGTATTCGTAAGTTCATCCGTGCCGTTTCTTTCAAATGAGAATTTTCACAATGCACGAATAAGATCTGTGATGTCGAACAAGCCAACTATAGCTTTTAACGACTCTTTTATCCTTGCATAATTTCATCTACCTTCGCACGACGGATTCGCGCAATTCAGTTTCATTTCTTCTCGACTCGTTCACTTGATTTCTTCATTTTCTCTGAACGAGGTGAAGAAAGGTTATTCGAGGAATACGGATCGTCCACATTACCTTTCTTCCTTGAGATACGTAAATCCCAATCTAGTTTTACAAATCTTATTTCAGAGGAAAAATGGCCTTTCCTTTATATTTTCTATTTTCTCCCAGTGAAGAAGGGTAATACGAAGATAGGAAGAAAAATATGGCAAGTAGATACTGTCAGTGTGAAATAAAATAAATATATATAATGTCGTTTAAGAATCATACTATACGTATTTTCAACGAGGAAATACAATTAGGCGTTGCATTTGTATTCCTTTCTGGCGTTCGATGCTGTTACTTATTCTTCGCAAATCAGTTTACTCTTTTTATATTCGATAATACACCGAGAGCTTTGACTTCGATGTTTCTCTCGGAGGATTTCAAGAAGAATGTCTCGTTTTTCCTGCTCTTCTTCTTTGTCTGTGAAAAGATAAAAACGTAGTCTCGAGATATTCGATACAACTGAAACAATGATGGACGTTACACGCGTTGTGCATTATTATCCATTTCCACTTCTTCTATTCCTCTTTCTTTCGAGAGGCGCTTTAATAATTCAAACTCCACGCCGATAAATCCCTTTCTCTGTATTTCTTCAAGAGTATATTACAATACGAGTAGACTATTTTATCGTGTTTATTGATAAATTTATGTTAATTAATTTATAATGAGTAGCCTTACTATGCAATTTTTAATCTTATATTTACGTTACTGGTAATTGTCTTCCGAGAGATTGCACTTAGGAAATAAAGATATTTGTAAATGAAAGGTATACAAATATTATTTTGGCTTTTATTAATATTTTTAAATTAAATCTCAATACGAACTGTATGCTTTCAAGTTTCTCTCATTTATACATCTATCTTCAATATAGTCATTGTTTTCAAATATACCATGCTTGAGGTTTAAGTGACACGATAATGTAATAGTTACCTGTTTATACAACTTCATTGTTTTTTCTTAATGTGAAAAATAACTTTCTATACGTTTTCTGCTTTCTCGGTAGAATTTACAACATATAGTGGTAGTATCATACATTAGCAAATTTAATAACAAGCTATGGTAGGGCTTGGAATCTCATTTAGTGTCATAATTCCTCAAGATTATTTGTTTTTCTTCATCGCTCACCCTCCGTTCTTTTCTACTTCTGAAATAAATTATCGCAAGAGCTGATAAAATTTATCATATATTTTATTAACACTAATCAATACTTTATGGATATTTATTCTTCCTTATAATTAGATCTTGGCCGGTTACAAAGTAACAGTAAAATTTCTCGGAAAGAAATACAGAAGACTTTTAACTTAATACAGAAAACAGCGTAAAAAACTATCTTTACTGAATAATAACAAAAACTTCATATTCTTATTCCACTGACCTGGTCATCTGCCCACGTATGGTGTGGTTAGCGTTAAAAATTCATAATACGAGAAAACGTGGCGAAGAAATATATTATAGGATGAATTCAAATTTGCTGTGCACGTTACTGGAATGCTTGCGGCTGTGTGAGACTCCAGAAATCCGTTACTGTGGAAGCAGGTTATTGGGCCCCCAAAGTGGTGTGATAATCATACGACGCGACGTTTGGCGAATCCTTGTGTAGGTTGCGAATATTTGTACTTACGTCCGTCTGTGAGTGTCATTGTCGCAAATTTCATAAGCAGATTAGATGATTTGCCGTGGAAACGTGACTTAAAGAAATGAAGATTGGTGGTGATAAAGATATGGTGAAAAAGATTTTCATTTTTATAATGGAGATTCACGAAATAATAAGCATTAGAGACAATTCTGTTAAGAAATGTAGTCAACATTTCTTCCGCTATCATACTGTTTAGTATTAACACACTTTGTATTCGAAACTTCATGACTTCGATGAGACTTTTCCTAAATCACTAAAGTTTTATTGGAATTTTATTTAAGTTCTATTAAAAATTCGAAAGAAAAAGTTTCAAAAATTTGAAAGAAATGAATAGCTTCATTTATTTTCTGTTGCACTAGCGTAAATTGCAATATGATAGAACTACTTTGTATGAAAACTAAAGAATTTGGTTGTTTTACGATGTCAACAGCTGCCTCGCCAGATGCCGTCCAAAATTGAAGTTGAAGTATTCAGAACCGGAGAATAAATGAAATAAAACTTTAGCCGTTATCCCAATTGCCGGTATACATACATCTTAAGCTTAGCTTATATTTAGTTAGTGGTATGGAACACATCTAAACCTTTAGGTTCCAATTAAATTAATTACACTGTTACGATCAAACGAAAGTGTCTTCGATTATTGCATCGATCAGTGAGTGTATTCTACGAGACTTCGATCATCGGAGTCGAATATCGTATCAAAAACAACAAATTATAACAGGACAGTTGAATATTCATATTGAGGTGTAATTGCAACGTGGGCCTTGTGGTTGCGAGGGAAAGATTTCTAAATTCTTTGTTTCAGTTTCGCAGCTGTGTAGACCCGTCCATCTGGCAACCACTTTCGAATATCGAGGGATGGCACGTGGCTACCAGACTTGCATTTAAGAATTCTTGCATAACACCTGTCATAAATCTAGCAGTTCTCGTCCACACCTGAGTCACCCTCGCGGCCCAAGGCCCCCCTCTGCCTGGGCCTTCCGTGGATTTTAGCAAAACCAATGCAAACGCTGCATTTTGGTAACCACCCACGAAGCCCAGGCAGAACCAATAACATTTCACCAGGGCCCAACATACTCCTCCCTATCTAGCCACCCCTTCCTCCTCGTCGGGGATGCTGACAGAGGAAGGGGTGCTTGCAAAACTGATAAAAGAACCGAAAAGTGAGCCAAATCTTCAGATTTTCTCCCGTAACAAGATTCTCCTGTAACTCAACATTCTATTCGCAACAAGTTTTTTTTTCTATACACATTTGGCTCGCTCGTATTTATATTTGTTAATCTCTTTTGTTATTTGTTTCCGTGTAAATACTTGCTCCTCGTTACAAGGAACAAACACCGAAACCATTTCGGGAGTGAAGTGTTTATTAATCTCCGAGAGAAGAAAACAAACTAGACTCCAACGACTTAACTGTCCGAAGAGTCGCAACAATTCAAAAATCTCAAAAAAATTTCCAGAAGCGTGAAGAAGCTCGTTATTTATTTATCATTGAAGGATTTTTTGTTAATAAATTATATCGCATGGCAACAATATCACTTAAATTTAAATTATAAGACAAAGACAATGAACAACGTAAAATTAATCTTCTATGTTTCAAATTTTTTCTTTCAAACCAGTACATATCAATTTTTCCGTCTTCCCGTAAAGCAGATGATTTCGTACACTCGACGTTACGTGCCTCAGCATCTGCCGTTTCGTTGGATGGATCACCGGATCTCTTCTATTTTCTCAAAGTATTACCGGAAGTCACGCCTAAAGTAAACTCTTTCTCGCGAGAGCGAACGTGCCAACCCTTTTCCTATCCGAAAATCGGTCGTCCCAACGAAAAAGGCAGTCCACCAGATGGCGAAATACGGTGAAAGATGTTGCGTGCAAAATTTCTTCTCCCCATCCCATTTAACCATCCTCACCACCCTTCTCTTTGTTTCACCCCCCGGATGACGGGTTTTCGTGACAGTACTCTCTACGTGACGGTCTCGATACTCGTTTCGTTCGACAAAACCACCCTTTCTGTTTTCCTTGTTTCATCCTCATATCGCGATACACTGCCGTCGGAAATATCCTGGAGAAAAGAGGTCCAGGGTTGGAGGAGTTTTTTACTTCAGCGAGCACACGGTGCAATTCACTGGCTGACCGTGAGCCACGGTAATTGGTTGTAAAGCTATTCCCTGGTAATTTCCTCATAGCGTTGATTTTAAAATAATTTCAACGGTTTATTTACAATTTGCATTTTCCGACGGTACTCATTGTTTTATTTTACCGTCCGAATCACTCGGTTGAATTTATACATTAATTTTTAACGAGAATACGGGATGAACCGTGTAATTGAAAGCTCTTTGCTGATATTGTAAAAAGTTGACTTTCACTATAATCGATGCTGCCTAAAATAAAATTCCATGCGAAATACTGAAAGTATCCTTGAAATATTTTACGTTAACAATCGTGACAAAAATTCCAACGTTGAAATGTATAGCATTGTATCATCGATACGTTTCCAAATCGATTTCACAGGAAAGTGTATTTACAGTGTAATCCAAGTGATTCAAATTGTGTGGTGTACCCGGTATATATAAATATACAAATTTTTTACAATTTTCTCTCCAATCCTACCAGAGGAAAAAATTTTCAAACAATTATTTTTTGAAAAACGATTTCTGTCATTTTAGAAATATTATTTGGTGAAAACAAAAATCAAGTCGAATATTGTATAAACAGCAAAGAATACAAAAATATTCTCCAAGAACAAAATTCTCCAAATATCTACACAAACCGTTTGAATTTTTTATCTAGAAACTTATATTATTACATCAGCAAATAGATGAAGAAGAATTACGATGTAGAAAGTTCTCATACCGGACCTGTCTACCCGCAAGGTAGAACGAGTCAATGCGTGGAGTTACGGCAGTTAAGATGTTATCGTATTTCACTGTGGTTAACTCAAAGAAATAACCTCGCCCTTTGTATTCTTCTCTTCTCTCTCGTTTTATTTCTCCTCCATGTTTCTCCGAGTCCCGACAAGCTTCAGCAGCCTTCTCGTACCGGCAAGTCCGATTCTTATCGATTTCCACCCTCGCTATCCCCAATCGCCTCCGAATTTCGCTTCTCTCTTTGCCTTTCGTTTCCTTCCTCTTCGAGAATCTCACTGAATCTTCTTAATGTGCCACCGTACCGCGCGTTAATGTCAGATGCATCGCGTTTCGCGTTTGACCCGTTTCTTGAGATACGAAAGCAAAAGAGGGTGTCTCTCTGGTTCTCAGTGGATGTGAAAATATTACTTCGTTTATTCCAGCTCGCTGTCGCGACAACCACATCGTCGTGGATGTTACGTTGAGATGGTAGTTTAAGTATCGCACTTTGGCTTCGCGGTTAAGCTTTTTATCGTGGTGAGAATACTCCATCGAGTTTTCCTCCGTAGGAACTCGGTTATTTTGCGGGAAGGAATTTACATGGTAATGGGCTGGTGTGTTCTTTTATCGGGGGATACTTACTTGGTGTACAATCTCACGCGTTTGAAGAACGGAGTATCGATAATGGCAAGAGACTACACGTTACATGAGACACTTGTTTGAACAAGAAACTAAACTTCAATTCACGATTACGCGGCTTGAAAGTCGTTTGATATTTTTTATGGTGATAAGTATCCGTTATACGTTCGATTGCAGCTTGTTTTCAGAAGAATTCTTGCGGAGATCGAACGTTAAACCGGCATGGAAATTGCATTTAATGCGCTCGAGGGAACGTTATTTCAACGGTAAGACGATTATCGTCGATCGAACGCGTAGAAATTGTCTGCAATGATAGCCAGGTAATTTTTATTTTTACTACTACCGATGAGATTAATTCTTTCACTTTTTCCTATTGTTATGTGTATGGAATCTCTTTTAATAGGTAGGGGCAAGCATAGCCCTTAGAGTTAATACTACGATCGGCACCGTGGGTTTCTTCCGGGTTTCCTTAAGATCTTTCATGGTATAAAAGCGAATGGCTCTCTTCGTGAATCGCCATAACTCGGGATTAAAACGGCGATTCTAGGCTATCGGAGGCGACTCGATCGGAAGCTGCACCCTCATAGGGATCGCTTTCTTATTTTTTATCAAAGTCTTCCCTATCCATAATCCTGGGGACGATTTAGCTCCAATTCCCGGTACGGCTGACTCGCGATAGATTTTGTTATTGGAAGTAAAGCTTCTTGATCTGTGAGATCGATCAGGGGTACTCGTTGACTGTCGTCCTCGACATAAATCCACTATTACGGACATTTTTTTTCGTTTATGGCAAAAATTAGATTTTCCTTGGACGAGTTCTTTTCTGAAGGACATATAAGGTACCTTCTTTTTTTCATTTAACGTTGTGGTGTTAGGAATTTTTTTAACTTGTGGAAAATTAAGGTAGTTCTAGGCACTTATCATTTTTCGATAGATTTCCTTAAAATTTTGAATATATATTCTTCGTGATATATTATAATTATAACCGGAATCTCAACGAGTTCGTCCACTCGGTTTATAAATAAATCGTGTTTAAAAATAACATATTTAACCCTTTTAGTGCCGACTGAAAAAATTTATTGAATTAATAACAAATGTAGTTGCGAATAAAAAGAATTTTCATTTGGCAATAGTGTCATATAGAATACGTAATATGGAGCATAAATTGTGTATTTCCAATTATATGTCATAAAATTACTGATATCGTATTGAAAACTGAATATTAACCCTTCGATGTCCAGTGTTAGCAATTTTTCTAACGACGATATATCGTCGTCCGGCACTAAAAGGGTTAACATGGGCCTTATGGAAAAAAATTTTTGCTGAGTCCGTAAAATCTTTTTTTATTTTTCTAATGGAAAAACGAGTCGATGGATTTTAATAAAAAATTAGAGATGTATTATTTTATGCTTTTGGAATATTATTGTATTTTTTCATAATTTTTTACTTCATAGTTATAGAGAAAGATGTTTTTTAATGTTTAAAAAGCGAATGAAAGTTAGACCCTGCATTAATTCTTACGCAATTTTTTTCATTTCTAATGAAAAGAGAAACTTTTAATTCTGAATCCAGCTAGAACTACCTTAACGTTGTTGGTTTGAAAATTTGTCTTTCTTTTTTTTTTAATGTGACTGTGTTAGGAATTTTGTACTTTTAAAAATACCTTCTAATATATTTATATGACACTCTTACTTTATCTTTCTGTGGATTTAGTGTACATTACAATGAGTACCTTTGCATGATATTCATGTGTGCGTTAAAACAATCAAATTATTTAAATAAAGTATGAAAATTAATTCTGAGAATTATTTCAACTAGAATTTTCTAAGGATTATTAAAGATTTAATTAAATTCTTCATGGACTGTTATCGAACGATTTTCTCGATTTTTCCATTAAAGTATTTTGATTACAATAATTTCAATATTTATCATCACACGTATAAAGGTACAGTTTGATAAACTCTGCGGCGTTTAATATAATATCTTACGGTACGTAGCACTCGGCTGCAAAAGGTTCTTTCAACCTTTGCATGGATTTTAATGGAAAGATTTTCTCAATATGTTTTAAAAATAATTTTGATTGCTTAAATCAAATATTTGCCATTGTAGGTATAAAGTTACATTTCCACGTACTCTCTATGGTTTTTAATAGAATATCTCATGGTACAAAGCACTCGGTTTTCCCAGTAAGTTGGGTCTGGCCGTTAGGAATATTTCCCTCCCCGGATTAGTAACATTAATTCTCCTAATGTTACCAATTGGGTTTCACTGTTCGTTCGTACTCGCAGAGGCGCAAAAGTTGGAGAGGAAGACTTACACATTACATTTCCCCTTACACCTCCCGTAAATGTTGTTTCACGATGATTTAAAGGCTCAGTGTTCACGATCAAAGGGCTTAGAATGAAATCCTTTGTGTGCTGGCGCGTATGATTAAAGTGGTTCGAAGGCATCTCTGTATTCAGACAATGTTGATTCGAAATTTCCTCGAAGAGTTTTCCCATGAAAAATATGGCTTTTTCGAGCTCTTGATCCATAGTGATGCAAATCGATCGTGAATGTAAGATATGCGTTTCTTTGATCATTTTCTCGACTTCGAAAGCTTTCCTCTCGGGCTGATTAAAAATGCGTAATTTCATAACGAAAGAAATTGTTTTGATTGCAAAGCACAGTAATTTATAGTTGGCGATTATGTAGAATTATATTATAACCTGAGGAAGCTCGGAAATTTATGTTATGAGAAAGGGAATTTGAAATGGGACACGGTAGGATTAGTAACAGGTGGGCGTAATTCCTACGGGCATTTCGAGGGTCATTGGGCATTTCTGTTGCATAATAACTGGTAATCTTTGCCTTGGTAATTGCTAATTAAGGAAAAAAAAATACTCTTCTATTTCTCAAATCGTGTTGTAAATATTATATCTTCTACGATAAAAAATATTACTTTTTTTTTCATCAAAAAAATTGTTACGATAAAATTGGAAAATACAATAGCTTTTACATCTTTTTTCAATTTAACTTTAATAAAATTCGCAAATTGATTCTCACTTTTTCAATTACTTTTATAGAATTACACGTATATATTACACAGTTGCAGGGCTAAGAGAACATAGTGATTTTTTTTTCAATATTACAGGTTTCTAAATATCTTTCAAAGAGTTTCCTCGACATCTCTGTTTTTTTCTTTTAAGCCATTTATAGAAGAGTGTGCACCTTGATGGAAGTTCTTGAAGTAGTGAAACGTAAAAATGCAAAACGTTTTACTAAAATTAGCAAACGGTCCACTAGTTTCTAACGTAGGAAAACTGCAGGCAGGTAAAGTGGTACTTTTGTATTGAACATAAGTGCATCGTGCGGTTCTACATATGGGCGAAGAAAAAACTGAAGTACATATTCTATAAAACGTTGAAATCTAGAGAAATAAAGTTTCTCAGGGTTACGATGGATCTGGAGTTAAAGAATTTCGAATTTAGTGGGTCTGAGTGACAATCTTCATCACCTTTTAAATTGAAATAGCCTCGATGATTTTTTAAAACTAAAGCTTCTCTACCGTAAAGAAAGAAACAATATAAGTTCACTATATTGTTAACTTAATTAATAATTGTTAAACTGTAAAATAATTTTAAATTAATAACTAATTGTTAAAAAAATATTGTTAACTTGATTAACAATTTAACTTTATCTATATAAACCATATAGGTTCAATATAAGGGTATTAAAAAATAATACTAAACTTTTATACGCGATTCGAATTTGCCGCCATTTTTCTGAAACTTTTCCTATATTTTATTGTGATACCAGTCACACTTGTGCGTCTGCACTTTTTCTGTACTTTGGCACTAATCCCATAAAAATTTTTATTATCAAAGCACCTTCCCCTTAATTACACTTCAGTTTCCACCGTCCAATGAATTACAATAAATTTCTATGAATTCATTCTCGATTTTTCCCCATCCAATTACACAATACTTTTACAGTAATTAATATTTTCAGAATGTAACAGCAACATATTATCCCTTTCATCGTCAAAGCATCCATAATCCTTTGTTTTCATCACCTACATTTATTTAATTATTATATTACTATCTGTATTTTGAAGTAATTCTCGCGAATCGCGGATGGTTTTCCATTCAGAATCGTCGTCGAGCCATAAATATTAATTTGTATAAAAGGAAAGTGTTGCTGGAAATTAAAAAGTATGGCAGCCTTTCGGAAAGCGGACTTTAATGAGAGTTTAGTACAGGCGTTCAGCCAACTCTCGAGATTCCCACTTTCTCCGTACGATTAACAGCCCGTAGTTAGCTGACTCATAGAATCGATCCGGTCCTAAGTACGATAAGAAGAGAGGGGAAGAAAGATATAACGATTAGCGCTCCGTAACGTAACGAGGAAACAATCCAGGAAGTGGAAAGGCGTGGTCAGATAAAATGGCCTTGAACCTCGTCCTTACGCCGGGCTGTGTTATCTGCTGTCAGAAGACATCGTCCTTTGATTCATTCGTCTGCGCAGATAAGCGACTACTTACATCGATAATGCTACTTAGAAGATATTTTAATTTAAAAATGAGTTTATCAGATGTGTTCACTGATGTTGCTGAAGTTATTGAAGGAGATTCTTGGATTTATTATAAAACCATTAATTGATATAATTGAATTTTTTAATTTTCTACACCAGTGGTGGCGAACATATGACCCGTGGGTCAGACACTGACCCACGCATGCTTTTTAAATGACCCACCCGTCGATTTTCATAAACTTATTTTTTATATCATAAAAGAGAGAATAGACAATAAGAAATACTAAAAAAGTAAAGTATATATATCCAATTTCGAATTTATAACAAATATTTCCGATTGAGACCGAAAAAAAAGTAGTTTTTAAGCATCCTCCCCTCCTCCTTTCCAAGTTATGTTATTGACTCGGTGACCCACAAAGTATTACTTAAAAAAATAATGAACAACATTTTACCTACCCCTCAAAAAGATTCGTCATCACTGCTGCAGATGATATGAAGTTAAAGGTTTAGAGCAGTGGTGGCGAACCTATGACCCGCGGGTCAAATCTATACATCGAATCTATAATATCTATAATGTCGAATTTATAAAACAATGTTTCCCAGTAGACACTGATTAACTGACAAGCAGAAAAAGTGATCCACGCTAGTTCTTAAAAGAATATTGAGCAAAATTTGACCCACTTCTCAAAAAGGTTCGCCATCACTGTTTTACACTATTCCCCTATTTTAGGGTGGTTCTTGATTTTTAGAGATTGTGGTGAATAATTGTATTTTTATGGAAGCTATGGTGAGTAAGAGTTTATGGGGAAAAAACACAAACATAAAATTTTATTTTGTATTTAGAATTGTAGCTAAATATGTAGAGTGCGCAAATTTAAGCAGTTCCGTAAAATATGAGGAAAATATGAGAATCACGCGTTTACCCATGTTATGCGTGTACCTGGGCCCGGTTGCTTAACAAATTCATCTGTACGTTTTATTTTTACACAGAGTTTTTGATATTTAAGTACACAAAATTGTGTGGACCACTAATAGTCTATGGAGTATTTAATTCAAATTTTTTATACAACTTAAACTTTTGCCTTACGATTACTTTTCTGACCGAATGTGCATAACATAATGTGATATTATTAGTATAACAGAAATTTGATCGTCTCGTGACCGATTAATATTTCCACTTTAATGGTTTTTGCGAAAACTTCAACATTTTTATTCCGTACATCACGGCCCGAGTGTAACGCGTTATTATAGGGCAAATGGTTCAATACCCCTTCTGTAATTAAAATTTCTTAATTATTTCTGTGAAATAAATATTTCCATTAAGTATTTCACTTTTAAGACTTTAAAATATCAAATAACCTTTATACATTAATTGCATGGGGAGTAAAAAATTGCTTAGAATAAGGAAAAATACGATAAGTTGCTGAAAGGAATAACAAAATTATTACGCTCGCTTTAGAATCGTTGAGTATTAAACTTAAATCGATATACAGCGAAAAACGAATCGCGAAAAACTCGGAAAGAAAACTGTTCCACTTTAACGACGAGTTAACAATTTGTGCTTCGTTCTCGCGCGAAGAAATACGTAAAGGTCGTTTAAAAATCTTTGATGCCTCCCGTGAAGGAAGTAGGTCGGTGCTTCGGGGCAAGAACCGAGGAGAATTAAGCTCTCTCGCCCCTTCCTCTCCGCCATTTTTCTACCCTCTTGCTCGTCCGTCCTTCGTATTCCCGTTAGAAAGTTGTTCGTGCCCGCAACGTGTCTTACGGCATCAATTTTGCACTGGAGTTTCAGATTTCCCACTCCTTCCTCTCGAATTAAATTGGAATTATTTTCATTTGTAAATATAAATCCAAATACTGTGCTGTGTTAATATTTGCTTTATACTTTATAAATATAGAAATACATAAATATCGTTTTTATATCTTAGGTTTTTATCTTCTAATTACAAAAATAGTATTATACAATAATGATTGTCTTATGATACATAGTTTTATTTCAATTCGTTCTTTTCTTTTTCTATTAAATTATTTTACGAAGATTCTTCTTGTGTATTAAGTGCAAACTTCCATGAACAAATTTTATTTCGTGGTCGATATTAATATTTATCGAACGAATCAAATTATATTTCTAAATGTTTTAAATTTATAATAGGTGGTTTTTATGTTTCTAGAATATTGTTAATTACTTCTTGCAGTTTATATGCTACGTCAGAGCATAATATGCTGAGAAGAGTGATTAGCTTGGTGAAACTTACATTTAAAAATTTTTTTTTACAAATAATAGCGATAATAATTTAGATACGGTGTAAAATAATTGTGTAAAAATAGCTTCATCGCTTCTCTAATGACTATAATCCACCAAATATATGGTGAAAGTCGTCGAAAATGCATTAGTGTGCATTCTAAGCACGCGAACGACAATATAAATTCTTAAATAAAACCATCTATTTTTAGCAATATTGCAATAGCACAAAGTGCTATTTACGAAATCAGTATTAAATCCAAATCCTTATCTCTTCAAATAATCTCCATTACCTTATTAAATAATCTCTATTATATAAGTATCATCTACCAATTTATTTTGAAAAAAATAAGTTATGCAATCCAAGCCAGAACCGAATCATTATATTTCAAACAGTTCAATAATGATTTCTCTATTATTTTCACTTCTACCAAATACCCTATTTAATCCTCTACCCTACGATTTGTTTTATTACTGCCTCTGCAATAATACAGAGCTTTATTAATAAAATAAGAATTGATCTTACAGAAATAACTGTATCTTGTCTCATCTCACTGATATATTCAACTTGATAGGTTTTACAAAATTTGAAATGTGTCACTCGCTTTGGTAGGGCAAGAGGTTAACATCATCAAAGAAACAAGTTATTCATCTTTATCAACTTTGAAAATATCAAGCTGAAAAGGTTTAATTTTGCTAAAACACTTCAACCAAATGTCTCTACATACTTCATATTAAAACTGCTTCCTTTATCGCGTTTAAATCTTTCACCAGCATAGAACTTGTGATTTGAATGCAATTCTCCAACTTCTGGAGCTTACGTTTAATAGGAAATAATTTTATAAATTGAAGCCAGTTCCTCTTTACGTCGATAACGTGCGTGTACGATTTAATCCTGTCTCCGGGTACATGTTCGCGTATTTTATTGCCACAGCTTCTGCCTTTTCTCTCCACGATGCGGGGCGATTTCAGTCGCGATGAGATTAACTCGATACCAACGACGACCGGTGGATGAAATAAAGCTCTTCCCACCATCCCGAGCGTAGCTTCAATGTTTGCACGCGAATAATTACGGCAGTCGCGACGCGAGCATCTGCGGTGGACACTTGCAAAAACTGACGAAAATGTTCGGATGAATTTCGCCATTCGGGATTTTACTGCACTGTACATTTATCTTTTTTTGGAATTTACTTTTTTCTGGATGAAAATTTTACATCGTGTTATTATTTTAATAAATAGAATTGTATTTCTCTACGCATGAGACACGTTTTTTTTTAAACTGGAGTTTAACCCATTAACTGACTATTTAATTTGTGACTGTTTTTGCAATAATTTATTATTAAATTAATAAAATAAAAATTGATCAGTGATTCTTAACCCTTTGCACTCAGAACCATCACTGATTAGCAACTTGTTGGCACTTTACTATTTGCTACCTTCTGCCATTTCAATAGAAAAGTTCAGGTAAACATATATTTTTTAAAAAGGTGGAGTGCAATATGTTCATCGTCTGTAATCATTAATAAATTTGAAGGTCTCTAGAGGAGGCAACCGAGACTTACGATGTTCCCTCAGATGGGACATCGGAGGGCAAAGGATTAGTATATCGCACATATTAATGTAATGCTAATATTATAGAAATAATTTTATCGTACCGCGTCTCAATGATATTTTCAATTTGGTAAGTATGTGTAAAAATTGTAAATTTCCTATCTAATTTACTGCATCATGGGTGTTACTCATTATGTTAGGGGTAAGAAGTAGAATAAGTCTTATTAGTGGTTGCAAGTTTTGTTACTCAATAAATCTGAGTTTAACAACTGTTAGAATTCGCAGTAACTTCCGAGTCGATATAATGTACAGGTCGCGGTCTATAGTTTAAAAAAAGAACAAAGAAAGTAAGATGGAGGTTAAATGACTGCGAACACGTTATAGATTACTGAGTATTTCTAGTATGTAAAATAAATTGATCATTTCTGTGTATGTAGAAAAGAGTGCTTTTTCTCAGCTAACCCTCAGACCGAAATCCTGAAAACAACATTGTAACGCATTTTTTTGCGAAGTTTCTAAAATTTCGGGCCGCAGAATTAAACTTCATCCATCTATGCACACCCCTTTTACTTAAATTGAGATTTAATTTTCGTGAAAAGAGAAAAGTCTTTTGAGAGTCATTTATGTTTTTATTAATATGTAGCAAAGATGAGTAAAAGCTTGTATCAATAAATCAACCCTATTGTCCTTTATGTTGTAGTCCCTTGTATTTTCCGGGTTATGTGATTACTGAAATATCCTGCCATAAAGCACCTACGATAAACAACGGTGACCAAAGCGTCATTGTTATCCCTCGAAGAGTCAATTTGTACGTTATAAAGATCGAAACAGCCGTGCTATAATTTCCTATCGTTTAGCAGCTGCTTTCTCGTCAAATACGTTCCTACAGAGAATATGGGATATTTTCGGGAAACGTTATTAATTCTTCCAATAATGATAAACTTCGCATTAGCAAAGTGAAAATATACTTTACATGGTATTTGAAAATATACTTTACGTGGTCCCTTTGAACGTCGAAACGCTCTTACCATCTACATGGTTGGAAACAACGACGAAATACTGCTTTAAATGGAACCCGTTCGCGCTTCAATTTACAATCAGAATTATATTGACTTCATTGTTAACATTGTATTAATTTATTTCGTATAATTTGTGGAATTAATATCTTCATTTTGCATATTCTAAAATGTACAATTATAATCAAGTGTAATTTACATATATGCCGATGAAATCAATCAAACGTTTTTAATACCGGATGTATACGTGGAATAAATATTTAAATTCTAGTTTTTCGAAAATAAAATGACGTATATAAATACTTTAATGACACTATCAAGATGTCATTTTTCTTTGTATATGAAACAATTGTCTTGACTGATAATGTATTTGAATTAGGAAAAAATATTTAGAAATATAGAGTAAAAGACCAGAAATTCTTCGATTTGAAAGAGTACTTTTGCAATAATATTGAAGTGGTGCACCGTAAATTAAGAGTTGCAAGTACGTGAAACGATAATAAATATCTAATTCTATAATGTTTCATTAATTTCTTTGATTCCTGATCCATTCACTGATTCCAAATTAAATGTGGCTGCTCAACAAAACACAACACTCGTTGAATAAAAATCCCTTTCTTCTGTACTTTTAATTTTAATGAGTAATTTTACCTTTTGGGAAATCCATTACACTCAAAATTAATCAAACAAATCAGAAAACGCCTATAGTCAAGACTATTAAAACTATACCTCAATATCCATAATTCCACTCTACGTTATTCCATGCTCTCGTTATAAACTGAATATACGTATCCTCAAACAATACCACTTCAGTACATTTCCATGCGAAATACGAAGACATTCGCCATTCCATCAAACTTGAACAGGGCGAAGACCCAGTGCTTCAAGTTTACACCGCAGATGTGCCGCTCTCTAGGCAGGACTACTTTTAGGAAAGCCAACTTGTTCTCAATGTCTTTATAATAGTTCGCCCAATTCAATTTTAGTGCCAAATTCAAATTTAAGTAGAACTAACTCATCTCTAATCTACCATATACCATTTTCAACCTACCTTCTTTTCCTTTTCTCCTCCACTATAAAGATCCTTTACGTATCATTCCTGATACGATCATATTGTTGATACTCCAAAGAAATTCCATCGCACGAGATAAAAACAGAGAAAGTAGAAAATAGAAACTAAAAGAGCTAACCCTTTTAGTGCTGAGCGAAAAAATTTATGGAATTAATAACAAATGTAATTGTGAATAAAAAGAATTGTCGTTTGGCGATAGTTGAGATAGAACACGCAATATAGAGCATAAACTGTGTGTTTACAATTATCTATCATATAATTACTAATACAGTGGAACCTCGATTCGCTTGCACCTCTCTTCTATCTACCCCTCTTGTGGTACTACACTCCTACTTCTCTCAATTTCTCCTCGAAGCGTCTCACAATCAGTACGCATACTTTGTTGCGCACACTCAGGGCATCATACAGTGCGCATGTTCAAGATGGATGACGATACTGTAGCATTATGTTAGGTTAAGTTAATATTTATTTAATCCTTTTTAAACTAACTTTAAGTTTTACAATACATCATACCTCCGATAAACAACAAGTTTCGGTTAATTTGTAGAAAAAAATGAGTTATGAAGTCTTTTTCAAAACCTTTTCGCTTTTCGTGCCAGCTAGGTTATGTTTTACCGCCATCTTAATTACCCCTTCTACCCGTATTAACAAAGATGAGCATATACGGCTGTCTCGTTCTGCCCAAGAAGTAGAAGGGGAAAAAAGTTTAGTGGCATACCTCGATTCAATTGTCAAATTCTTAGAACTGTGCCCCCGAGGTGTCAATCGATTCGAGGTTCCACTGTATTGTATTGGAAAGTGAATATTAACCCTTCGATATCCAGTGTTAACACTATTGCTAACGACGATATATCGTCGTCCGGCACTAAAAGGGTTAAGAGAGAGAAAGAAAGTAAGTATAATTCTCAGCATCCAGAAGAAACAGCTTCACATCGATTTGAGAAATGTACAGCAATTCCACGAGCGATCCTTGCAGTTACCAACACATACCATCATCTAGCCAGTAAAACGGCAAGATCCTCCGTACCTCCACGTTGACGCGTTCTACCACACCCTCCTCAGCTTGCTCACGGTTAAATGTATATTTTCCGGTACATTAGTCGTCAGAGTTTCTCAATGTTTCCTTTTTCCCAACGAGTTATACCGTTCCCTCGGTAGCGGGCGCGCTCTCGCTCGGCCAGCTTGGAAAACCAACGATTCCGGGGGTACCTTCGCCGCGAGCTGTGCCGGGATCTTTTCTTTTTTCCTTTTCTACTTTTTACCGTGAGCTCAACGCGGTGGGGCAAGAGAGAGAGAGGGAAAAAAAAAGGAAAAGAAACTTTCCTCGTCGGTAAAACTACACGAAGTAACTGGTCATTACCCGGGAAACCCGCGAGCGTGGGTTAGGAAGGAGCCTCGAGTGGAGGGAAAGAAAATGAAGAAGACTTCTTTGACCTCGTTAAAGAGAGCACTCGAGGAGGAAGGACGAAAACGGAGACTTTTTGTCTCGTTCGACGAGCCTCCGTTTTTGGAAGTTTCCACTCAAGAACGTTTCTCGGGGGGGAGGATAACGGGGCTTGTTCTTTTCTTCCTTGAACGACTTCGTTTCGTGTGTTTTGTATGATTACGAGGTTTTCTGACGATTCTTAACGGGTTGGTCCTCAGCGACCGCTCTTGTCTGGGGATGTTTAACCCCTTGGATGGAAAGGACGCGCGTGGCTCGTTTTAGGTCTCTAGAACTCAAATTGAAGGAGGTAAACTCGTTTGGGGTTGTGGATTTTATTGAGATAAAATTCAGAGGTTTTATCTTTTTATTTGGAAATTAATGTTTAATGTCTTGTCTTACTATGACGTGTGGCACGCGTGATGCGGTGGATGGAATAGAAAAATTGTTTATTTTATTAAAAAGTATTGAATTGAAAATGTCAGTAGGTCAGGAGACGTTGAAATTAGGTCTATGCTATTAATGTTGCGTTAACTTATATCGGTATATCGGAAATCGATGGTAGATTATTATTCTAACAATTAATTTTGAGTTATTGCGCATTTGGTCACAAAAGAAATTGTAAGGCGGGGGTTAATGGGAATTTAATATTTTAGTTCATTTTTGTGCGACATAATTTACTTAATTTTTTTACGATTAAAGTTATTGGAATGGAATTGTGATTTTAAAATGGGAAAGTTTTATAGACTATATATCTGCTTGTGTTTTTAATGTTTCTGCTTTGAGAAGATGTTGTTTTAATGAACAAGTTTCACTTTAGAAAAGAAGATGTAACTTGAAATATCAGTGGTGTGAAACGCGTTAAATTTTATTGCCCAAATTTTTCAAATCGATAGATTAGTAATCTTAACATACAATTTAAATTTCAAATCGATCGGCCCAATACTTTTTCTTAATCATCTTGGTTAGCTACGAAAAGAATATTCTGAGAAAAGCGAGTTTCAAAATCTATAAATATGTCAATAAGTGCTTCAAAAACCTACAACATTGAAAGTTCATGAATTTTAACAGAAAATCATATAAACACATTCCGATAAAGTTAACACGTTAAGCGCCACGCTCGTTCTTGAAGCACTTTCCGTTTAGGCCCTTTATTAGAAAAGATATGGGGAGACCCGGGTATAATGAACTTTGGGGTAAATTGAATTTTTGTAATTATTTCAATATGAATACATGTATACACATAGATTTAAAAATAATAATGTCTAATAGCATAGTTAAGGTAAAGAAGTCATTGATTCTTCTTATTGTCGTGTTTCTGAAAAAAAAACACGAAATTATGGTTTTCATGCTTGCTAACCATAATTTTTGCGATTTTAATTTTTAGTTTGCAGCTACTTCTCATTAAGTTAATACATTAAAATTTATTTTACCGATTTCTACAATCTTTAAACTATTTATTAACTATCATAAAAATATTTAACGTGTACAATATATTTATTTATATGAGTATTATTATAAATATGTGATTCGGGGCAAATTGGTCGGGGCAAAATGATTTCGTGACGGAGCAATTGCCTGCGCATAAGAAATGCGCAATCGCTGTGGACACGAATCGTGTGTAGCCGGAATAGCGCAGGCTGTGTTGTCACAAAGTTTATTGTGTTTTTACTTTTGGTAAATTGAAATAATTATTGTTGTAAATTCTTGACTTTTTAATAATTATTATATACCACTTATTGATGTATTTGCATATATATAACTATGGCTATTTTCATAGCGTTCGACATGTAAGATTAAGAAAGTTTTCTAACCTAAAACCTGTACTTGATGCAAATTGAATATTTATTTATTTTTTTCTAGAATCTTTCATCGTGCCTCGGAAATATAAAAACTCTTTTTAAAAAAGTTATTGTAAAAATTCTAATTTTCTTTTTATATTATTGGAATATAATTCGTAACCTTTTTAATCAGTTTTGCCGGCCACTTTATTGTTCTCAATAGATGTCGTTAGGAGAAGATTGCGCGTAAAATATGCGCAATAGGTCTAATGCCTGTCTTGTCTGACACAAAGTGTGTTATAAGTTTTTATTAATTAATAGACTAAAATTTCTTTCATATTGTGCAGTTATTTTAGTGTCTAATAACAGAAGAATATTGTACTTTTTCAAATAGAACAATTTCAATTGCATACATAATGATATTCTAATATTTTTCCGCATGAATTCAATTTACCCCGATTCAAGTTCAATTTACCCCGGTCCTGGGGCAAATTGAACCTTTTCAACTACTTCATTATAATTATCAATAATAATAATTTCCTCTTAGTCTGATTAATTACCATGACCGAATAGTGTTTACTAAAGATCAAAGTTTATCTTAAAATTATTAAGGAAAGAATTGATTGTAAAAATAAATTATTTCATCACTTCAAACTTTTCATGGTTCAATTTACCCCGGTCTCCCCTATTTCTATTTGTTTTAACATACTATATTCATTTTTGATAAAATGTTCTATTTTATACTTAACTCCACTAATTGTGGCTCGGTTAGGCGCGACAACGTAGCTTAGGTAAAAAAACTAATTGTTCATTTTCATTGATCAGCGTCAGCATAAATGAAAAGTCAACGCCCGGTCCCTAGGGACCGATGTGGCGCTTAACGTGTTAATCCGCAAGATTCAATAAAAAAAAAAAGTTCGATTATTTTGATGATAAAACTGAGTGTACCCCCTTAAGATTCCGTCAAAACGAGGTCCATACACTGACTTCAAATTAAAGCTCGATAGTCGCCGACGGCGTCACTCGACTTTCCCATTCGAATAATATCGAAAACCCGTCTCATCGATATTCCTGCATACGTTCGGAAGCGATCGCATTACGGCATATTCGATTTTCTTTGGAAATCAGGGAAAACACCGTCGAACCTCCTAGCTGAGTAAAGGTGGAAAAGCAGAGAGTCGCAAGAGAGAACTGTCCCTTCTATAATCCAATAAAGAGACGGCCCGACCTTCGTCCAAATTCACCTTTTCTTTTTTCCTCGAGTTCTCGTCGAGATAATACGTTCGAATCCGTAGATTCAGCGGCAAAGTATAACCTTCGAAATTGGAGGTAAATTAATGATCGGAGTCAGGAGCCGTTCGGTAGTAATTACCGATCCCGTTGGGAACGAAGTCTACGATCTTTGGGAGAGAGATGGGCTGAAAGGGTATCCGGGGGGATGAAAGGGGTAATGGGGACGAGTTGGATGAAGGGAGGAACAGAGAGAGAGGAAATTCGGGAGGGAGAGAGATAGAATAGAGTACGAGAAGGGATGTTGGAGAAGGAAGAGAGATAGAGGAAGATGATAGAGGGTGAAAGAGGCGAGAGACAGAGAGGAAATACAGAAAGGCTGTCAAAGAGCGAAGCCTACACGAAAGCAGTATATAGAACGAGAGTAGGACAGAGCGAACAAAAGAGTGGAAAAACAAAGTAAACATAGAGTATCCTGTTAAGGATTAAAGAATGCCAAAAAACTTCAAAAATAGGAGGACATCCAGAGATTTCGGGGACCAAGAAGGAAAGAAAACGAAATCGGGTGAAGAGAAGGGAAAGAAGGTGAACATAAAGAGAAATTCAGACAAATCAGAAGAACAAGGAAAAAGCAGCTGAGTAGAAGCTGTTAAGGATTAAAGAATGCCAAAAAACTTCAAAAATAGGAAGACATCCAGAGATTTCGGGGAACAAGAAAGAAAAAAAACGAAATCGGGTGAAGAGAAGGGAAAGAAGGTGAAGATAAACAGAAATTCAGACAAATCAGAAGAACAAGGAAAAAGCAGCTGAGTAGAAGGTAAAGATGATCTGAGATGAGAAAAAGTTGTAAATAGAAGACAGAGGAGGAGAAAGTGAAAGAGGGCGGTTAAGAGGGAGAGGGACACAGAGCGAGAAAAAGAGAGAGAGAAACCGTAAGAGAAGATCGAAGAAGGAATTTAGCCAAACCTCCCTGTAATTTCTCGTTCATCCCTTCGCAAACTTGACGGTGCCTAGGGTTATATCGAAGGAGTCTCGAGGTGACGGCGGTAGGCGAAGAGACGGCAGCGAGGAAAGCAGAAACGGCCAGGAAAATGGGAGGAAGAGAAAGAGGGTCTCGGGGAGGTTGAGGGCCGTAGCAAGCTCACCCGAGGAAGGAGCAAGTTCTCTCTTCGGAGACCCTGTGCACTAGCTGAATTATTGGCGTTACGTTAGACGTCACATGCAGTGCAGACCTAGCAAACCTCTGCTCGAGAGCTCGAGCGGCTTCCTATCTTCGGCAAGTAAGACGCAACGTCAAATGCAAGACAAACATTTCAATCCTAAACAGACGAGCGTGGATGACGCTAGTAGAGACATTGCTAGATAAATCTTTGTTTTCGGTTTTCCACGATTAACGAAAATCCCAAAACAATAGTTGATGTTGTACGTTAACACGTTCCGTGACGGATCATTTTTTTAAGATTTTCTGTTCAGGGTACGTGAAACGTATAGGACCCACACTTTAACGATTAAATGAAGTTTGTTTGCCGCGATGATGCCTTTTTTGACTGTCATATCAGTTTTTTGGGGGCTTGCAATTCAAATCTTTGCATACAACTCATTCAAGCGCACTGTGATCTTTATCTAAATATTAGGTGTACAAATTAATTCTCGGCCTTTTTTGACTAACTTTGACATTTATTTATAATAATGTTGATATAAATTCAATATTAAACATAATCTTCTTCATTTTCTATACGTTTTTGCCATCTCTCAGGTAATTGTCGGATTCCAGATCGGAGAAATGATAGTGGTTCACATCAATGAAATCATTGAGGCATTTAGAGACCTGTTCAACTTACTTGAATTGAGAATCAGTTAGGTGGTGTTGTAGGGATCGAAATAGGTGGTTATTTGAAGAGGCTACGTCTGGAGAATATTCGAAATTGTTGAAACCATTTTTTACAAGTGCTGCACGATATAGCGTTTCTTTTTTTTTTAGTTGAAACGCGAAAAGAAGACAGTGCCTTAAATGTTGCTTATCGAACGACATCGCTTCTACACATGATTTTTCACGTTATGTCTGGAGTAGAGTCATGCGATATATCTTATTTTAAAGCTAACAAATGGCGCTTTAGAATGACTATTATAATTTGGAAAAATTCTAATCTGAATAGGTTTTGTGGTCGATGAAATGTGGGGGCCGAGAATTAATTTGTACACCTAATATTATAACGTACTTTTTCCTCCCTTGAGAAGTCGTAATTTGCGACCATATCGGAGTTATATTTGTAATTTTCTGCTTTGCAAGCATTTTGTATCTATTTTGATTGAATAAAGGAACTATTTAAGCAAAAAACGAAGTTTGCTGTATACATGATATTAAGATGCCTATATTTAACTTTACAATATATGTAGGATTTATATAAATTGTAAATATAGTTTATTATAATAAAAATAGATGAAGAGTAAAAATATTAATACACAGATAAAAGAAAGTAAAGAAATAATCGTCATAAGGAATATCGTCGTACGTCTTTTCGCTTTTGTCGTTCACACTTGACTCTCTCGATGCGTCCACTCCACGTGCCTTTCATCCTCACTCGTTCGACATTTCTTTTCTCTCATTCGATAAATTTAAAATACGTCACACATACTCACTCATTCTTCACATACTACGTATATTTTTCACAATAAAATTCTTTGTTTTGCAATGAGAAATGCAAGCAACCTGAACGGAAAGTTTAGGAGAGATCGTATACGCCCCGCGCGGCACGGAACGTGTTAAAAGGGACTTGGAATGAAAGAGCGTCTATGATAATTATAAACTTTGCGGATATGGTGTTTGGTAGTTGCGTAACTATTTTAAGTGTTAGGATACTGCATGTAGAAAAGAGATATCTGGTTTTTGAAAAAGAACTGCAGTTCATGTCGTAAATAATTTGAGTATAGTAATCTGATGGTCGTCTGACCAAAAATATACTTTTCTGCTGTAGAAAGACACTGATCTACTTTTCGAACGAATTAACGAAGAAAATTTATAATTCTTTCCTATTTGTAACATAAAAAAGTGCAGAAATATATGATCTCCACAAAAATAAAGAAAGGGTCTAGCCGAATAAGGGGGTCAAAAGTGCCCTTGAGCCGATTTTATTCGACGATGGGTCATTCGATAGGTGATGATGAAAAACCATTGCACACAAATTTTCAATCCGATACCTTCACCGGGAGGGTAGTTATAGGGTAAAATCGAAAAATCAGTTTTTCCCTCATTTTCCCCAATCAATGTAGTGCAAAAATTCCAAAAAAATTCTAACACATTCTAAACATGAATCTACACGTTAGGGATTTTTTTCAGATTTTTCCTTTGCAAGTTTCACTCACGAAAAATGAAAAACCAAAAAAAAAATTTTTAAACATCGATTTCGTATTGAAATCTTCCGAGCACAACTTTTTCCTTTTTACAGTAGTTACATAATGTTATCATTGTTATAGCATAATTTTTTCAGATTTTTTGAGTACGGTGCATCACGGTCGGAAAAATCAAAAACCGATTTCTGGGACACATTTTGGGCTGAAACTCGCCCATTATCTGCCATTCGTGCATGATTTTAATACAGTATGTTGATATTGTGACCTTCAATGTTCCTGCACAGAAATATGTAGATGTTAAAGAACAATATCACAATATCGGGATAATTAAATAAATTGCTGATTGTATAGTCGTTATAACCTAGAATTTTAACCGTTCTTTCAAAAGCATTAATGGCGCAGTGGCTATGGTGTCATGTGTAGTGTCACCCAGTTTATCTTTTGAGAGACCGAATTCATTCTTAAATCACTTTGAAAGTATACAGGTATAGGAACATCCATACAGTCTTCATGATATTCCTTCTGAAAGATCATTGAAAATATCTCGGAAGAGTTTACGGAAGACAGAAATATTTCTTTTGTTATGCGTGATATGCTACGAATTTGATTTAGTTATTGTTTCGAACGTCTGCATCGAGAATCTGTCCTCTCCGAGTAATACGGGGAAGAAGAAAAACATTTCAATCGTGACGAGAAGTGCGACGGGAAAGAGAGCATCGCGCTGCAAAATCCCGAGAAAAACGAGGTCGTATTGTTCTCCATTGACTTCCCGATCGTTGGAGCTCAGCCTGGCCGCACGCCGCGGTACATGAGAAATGTTCTGTTGCCAGATGAATAAGGAAAATGGGCAGCCGTTGCAACAGCAGTTTCTCTTACGTCTCCGAGAAGAATGCGACATTGTTGGCCCGACGAAGAAAATGTATGGAGACTCGTCGTGTTCGATCATGGAAGACGATAACCACTGTCTGACAATGCTTTTCGACGACGATTGTGCCTGTGTTTCAGTGGAAACTGTCGATTGTCTTTAATCCATTGGCACGAGTAAGGGGCAAAGAATTGTTCGGCTCTTGTTGAGACTTGTATTGGAGAAGGAAAATTTGAAATGACGAATAAGATTGTAAGGGAAATTGTTTTTGAAGCGAAAAGTTGGCGATGGGACTTATTGGGGAATTCATGGGTGGCCTACGAGGAGTATAATTGAAATTTGGAAATGGTGGATGGTAGGCGCTTTAGTCTTTGGACATGTAGGCATTATAAATTAGGAAATGAAATTTCATATTTTGAGAATTATTCTAAACTAGGAACCCCGGAGTTGATGAAGGTAATTTAATTTTTGAAGGTATGTCTTTAGTAAATGATGATTATTGATGAAGTTTGTCCGACAAGTGAATTTTATGATTTGTTATTTGTCTGTTGATATCGTACATGGTGTTTTAAAAGTAGTCGTCCTGGCTTTTAAGAGTTGGTCTACACCTTTGGATCGATGGAGATTTGCGAAAAATACTCGTAACAAAATTCGTGAAAGGGTAACAAATTTTTTTATTGCCTGAACGCATTCGTTTTGTTACGTAGATAAAATATTTGAGAGGAACTATGGGTCAGAAGCTAACCGTTCTCACGTAAATCAACTTTTCATCGTGTTTTCGCGATTCAATTTTTAGCTGAATGAGTCAGACTTCCAGATCTCTGACCTTTTGGAAATAAGCACACAAGATATCCTTACTACTGGTACACGAAATTAGAAACCGGAGGACTAGGTCACTAGAACTGTTAAATCTGCAAATTTTGGGCCATTTTGGGCGCCGTTTCCTATTTGAGCCCTAATTAAGCCTATTCAAATGTTTATGACATCAACGTAATATGCAACGTTATATTCAGGAGGGTTTTTAGAGTCAACTTATACAAAAACCTAGTCTCCTAAAAGAAATTCCAATAATAGGAGGCGATACTGCAGACATCTTTTTATTGTAATTTGTTTTACAACCATACATTTAGTCTTTATGTATTATTTTATGACTATATGTGTTACTATATGCAGCTACTGTACAAATACCTTTTGTGTTTATGACTTACTTTTTGGCAATAACGATACATTAAACAAAGCACTTTGTTTGTAATACTTGATTGCATAAATAAATAGTACCATTCAATTCCATTCACAATTTTACAATTAATTCTATGAGGAACTGAAGAAATTATTTCCACTTCACTTGCTAAGAGCTACAACGGCTGCCGCGTGTTTGCAAAATATACTCGAAGGAAATTGGTGTAACCTACAGGTATGCTTTCCGGGAATCTTTTAAGAAGATTTTAGTAGATTTGTTTTAAGTTCAATTGCACATTTTGTTTTTAATGAGCGCAAACACGAGCGCAAAGGGTTAATCGTTTGCATCGCCTCCTAATATTAAAATTTCTTCTGACGTCTAGTTTTTATGTAAATTAATTCTAAACCCTTCATCCCCCGAATATTACGTCGCTTATTAAGATAATGTTATGGACGTTTAAACATGTTTAACCCTTTGCGGTCCTATGTCGAGCAGTACTCTAGATAGATTTTCACTTCATTTTATTTTCTGCCAATTTAATATCGACTTTCCAATTTCACAATGATTTTTTAATATCGCCCAAATATTCGTCAATACCTATAGTTATTGATGTTATTTAAAAAAATGAATAACCAATGATAGAAAATATTATGAAATTAAATTTAGTTAGCTCACTACCAACATTAACGAAATAATTCGGACCGCAAAGGGTTAAACATTGTTCAAAGTGGAAACAGCGCCCGAAATGTGGATGTTTTTTCCTACTCTCTTAGATCGAACCAGTGGAATTTCACTGGTTCGCCAGTGGAAACTTACTTGTTTACCAATGACACTCACTGGTTCCGCCAGTGATCTCGGCGGCCATCAAAGTTCACTGGTTTACCAGTGAATCTCACTCGTCGGCATATTCAAAAATAAAACACGGAACATGGCGCTGCGGCAGCGGACGCAAATTTCACTGGTTCGCCAGTGAGATTTGTATTCACTGGTTGAACCAGTGAAATCTCACTGGTTCGATCTAAGGAAGTACTTATGTTAAAAACCAGACGCATTTTCCTTGCTAGTTGGGTGACCCAATCCTCCATTTTCTAGTTGCGCGTAGCACTAGTAAGAATATCACGTATGTTTTTAAAAGCTCGGAAACCTGGAAAGCCTGACTTATGCAGCCCAAATTCAATGACGGAGGTACAATTAAAAGTTAATTTGCGTGAGAACGGTTCACTTTTTACCCATTGTTGCTGCTAGGCATTTACCTGCATAACAAGACAAATGCGGTGAGTAAATAAAAAAATGTGCTAGCCCCTGTCGAATTTACGGCGACATTTTTTCGCGAATTCCCATCGACTCAAGGGTGTTAAACAACCACTGAAAACCGTGACAAGAGCTTTTGAAACACCTTGTACATATGCGAAGAAATGATTTTCTGCTCGGCACTATGAAAATGCTGTATGATAATGATGAGCTTTATTTATTATTTTTATAATTAGATCGATAGGCGACGACCATGCTGCCGCTTCAAAACGTTAAAAAAAGGCTCTATTTCTTATTCCAAAAACTTTACATGTCTACAAATTCGATTGATTAATTCCAGGTATTACCTATTTTTCTGTCTGGAAAAAGGAAATACACTATTTTGCAAATATGCGATATGAATCAGAACGTAAAAGTGCAATATATTACACTGTTTAATCTGAACGAAATTAAATAAAGTTTTTTATCTCGCATCAGAATTTCACAATTTTTACCAGGATGTATATTTTAAATGGCTAACAGCTAATTAAATATCGGTAAATCGAAATTTTAACAGGTCAGGTAAAATATAATATAAAACGCCAGCTCGCTGGAAATAGTATGCTCAACGCGACATGGCGTGACACGGTATAACGAAACCCATTCAATGCGACGTTATCTTGTATGCATTATTTTACATTTTTTTAACTTGACAGCGCGCAACGTTGTTAAAAGTTAATGTGATATTATATCTGAGAGCGAACGTAGAAATATTATAAGGTCTTTAAATCGGTCATACGTCAACTTGTTCGTATAAATTCATCACTGTCTAAAAAACGGTGAGAAAGCTATGCCTTTGATTTATTCCGCCCATAGTCATGGTTCGTTTGCTTAACTAGATGATTCTTAACCCTTTGCAGTCTAAATGATTTTCTAATGTAACTTTACCAATACTTATTCACTTCTTTCCCATAATAGTAATAGTTTAGGACAGAAATGACATTCTGGTAGATACAGAATCATTTTTAAGCTCCAAAGTCGAAGTTTACAGAATGAAAAATTGACTGCAGTGCACAAAGAAAGTAGTATTTATCTCTCCCGCCCATTTCTCGCCTTTTAACACGTTGACTGCCATGGGGGTCACCAGTGACCGGCACTATTAAATTCAATGAAATTTTATGTCACTTTGAAATTGCAATATTTATAAATTTTCAGACATACTGTATATTTAAATTTTGGTGTTTAAAAGATAGAGGTCTGCCGAATACCTCTCTTTCTGTATCTTTAATGTTTCTGTTTTACAAAGATGTGAATTTAATAGAAAAATTTCGCATCAGTAGAAACAGTGAAACTAGCGAAATACGCTTGGCGTTCAACGTGTTAATGTCATAATGGATTCTGATAATATTAGATGAAGGTACCCCATTGTACATACTAGCGCTTTAATACTGACTATCGGTGCTAGTATCTCCCTAGCAGTAATATTTCAGATTAAAGAAGCTAATTTTAGGGAAATGTAAAAATAATTGCAACCACAAGCGCATTCAAGATCTTGAAAATCGTACAATTATTGTTAATCAATGTGTTCGTTAATCGAATCGTATATTTATTCAGCACGAAACATATCAGGAATTTATCGAGAAATAAATGAACTGAGGTGTAAATATTAAATATGTAATGTGAAGAATACTCAATAAATAACCTACATCGTTCTGTTCACGTTCTTAAACATCAATTTGCATTGCCCTCTTAAAGCGCAATTCGGTCAAATATCGAAATAGCCATGAGTATTGTTCCAGAACGCGTTGTGATCGTCGAGAGTGCCACTGTTGATGGGTAAAGAGAATTATGGGGATTTAATAGCTGGAATACGTATAGCAATGCCGTTACCGGTGATCGATCAAAGTCAAAGGTCGATTGGAAGCTGCCAGTTCTCTCTTCGGGTCGAGAGTGGGTCGAGCCGATGCTTTATTTGTTCCTGTCGATACGGAAAGGTGGTTACAGAGTATCGTGATCAGCATCGTATCGCTCTCACCAGAAGGTTTCTTATGTAAAGTTTTTGCGCCGGGTAAAAGTGAAGAGCAATTTGCAGCGTGTCGTTAAATCCGATTTTTATCCCGCAAATGTGAACAACAAAATATCAGCGTTACTTTGTCGGGCTGAAGAAAATCGAAATTTATCTATTATAGCCGCGTTAAGGATCTTTGTGATCTGTTGCTGTGCATTGTTCTGGATAATGTAGAAGATACTGTTACTAATTATCGTAACGAAATTGCCTTCCCTATATTTGAAATCGATTATGAGAAGGATAACAACGAACTGCAAAAATTAATATTGATTTAATAGTAGAGAAAAGAGTTGTCTTTGAGCGAGCAGTTTGGATTCGTCAAAGTAGAGACATTATTTTGTAATATTTGAATTGTTTGATTATGAAGTGCCGTTACAATGCAGTGATTTCGTGAACGATGAGAGAGTGTTGAAATTATCTTGTGAGTAAATTGTATAAAATTTTTGGTTTCTTTGTATGTCGAATTTTTTCGACTTTAATCGCTTTGGCCACTTTGTCTAGAATTTACTCTTTTAGATGGGCATCGAAGCACAGTAAAATATTTATGGAATCATTTTCTTCTTTTTTCGATAAAAAATTGAGGAATATAGATTAACAATGAACTGTACTTTGTCAGTGGATTAAAAGTTTTCTATGTTTGGCAATTATTGCAAAGCGCAATAAGATACCGCAAAATTAAAAAATGCGTAAATTTTGTTTTGAGAACAATCAGATATAAAAATCTACCTGTTTGATAATTAAGAGCAGTTCCATTGAATGTAAACGTAGATCAAGCTGCTTAAGGAAAAAGATAAGAATTCAATCCTCTTTAAGAATTCTTTTAAGATCTACTTTTCTTTCAAGAACTCGTATTTTCTCTGCTCAAATCATTTTATTCGCCATAATAGAATAAACTGTCACATTTACCAGACAGACTCAGAATAAATGCAAAACTTAAAGTTCTTTTCCAATTTCTCACATAATACAATGAAAACAGCGATTTTCGATAGGACAACGTAACACTGAGTAACTAAATACTATCTCAAATTCTAATGATACAGCGCCAAAATTACATCTCACTTTGATCACAATTTACATGTCCAATGTTCCATGAATCCCTACAAAATCATTATCCACTTGGAATCACGTATTACAATCGCATATCACCAGTCTCGATAACTTCACTTAAATAGAATTATCTTCACGGAAATAGGTATCGTTTTCCAATATTAGTCTTCCCTTCGATGGAACGTCGAATCGATTTCTATGCCATGAAATACGTAAGACGGTCCCTAAAGCTCTATCTCAGAACATCGATCTAAATCACAACGGAGGTGCGCGATAAAGACAGCCTTTAATGACACCAGCTCTCGACCGATAACTCGAATGAGAGCTTATTCGATTCGGAGTACATTTATCTTAGCC
Organism: Cerceris rybyensis; assembly: GCA_910591515.1. Lineage (NCBI taxonomy): Eukaryota > Metazoa > Arthropoda > Insecta > Hymenoptera > Crabronidae > Cerceris > Cerceris rybyensis. The sequence goes on from OU342789.1 coordinate 40,602,560, forward strand.
TTGGTGGCACGCCGTTGTAAAGTATGGTTCCGAGGAACCACCTTCGACCTCTCCACTTGGGCTTCCGGGTTGAGCTCTTGATGGAATACGTGCGTGGACTGCGTCCATCGCTTCGACCTCTATGAAATTTCCGTTTTTACGTACGACCGGCAGTCCCGTTTTACGTTCACGACAAACTTTCCGCCTCTCGGATTCGATTAGTGTCACCAACGGAAATCGAATTTGCTGGATAAAATGTCGTCGGCTCTTGACGCGGCTCCTGGCATTTAATCATCTCATTTTATCCTGAAATTTGTCCATCTCGTGAAGTATCCTTCGTTGACGGAAAAATTCTTCGTTTCCTGCGTTCTTCCTCTGGATCTGAAACGAGATGAAATTGTCTTTCGTATTGGAATCGTCACGGATGAATGTTCCCTTGATTAGTACAGTGGTTTAAGTTAGAAATTCGATAAATTAAATATAATAATTCTTTTTAACCCCTTGCCATTTCTTTTGTGACTGAATGTGCAATAACCTTGTATTAATTACTGAAATAACAATCTAGCCCTTAATTTCGGATATAGTATATGACTTAACGTAATATTGAATAGCATAGAATTTATTTTATTTTATTAGGACCCACTGATATTTTTAATTTAATAACTTTTTGAGCATTTCAAAATTAATTATTCTATTTATCGCGTCACGAGCAACACTCGTTATTGTACGATAAGGGGTTAAGTTGTACCAGTGTAAATATATTACAATAATGAAATTATCACTATAATATGTACACGGACATTGTAGAAATAGTTGTAGAAAATATAAAAAATTGTGTCATTGTAGAAAATTGAGCTGATTCATGACATTGATGTTTGTCTCATTAACCCCTTACCCTACGATAACAAGTGACACTCGTGATGAGGAAAACGGGATAAGAAATTTTCAAGTTTTCCAAAACATATTAAATTGAAAATATTAATGACACGCGATGCCACAATATTATTTCTATAATATTAATATTACGTTAAACTATACGAAATATGAAGTATCACTGGTCAATTTTTATTTTAGCAATGAAATTCAGAATTATAGCGCTGGCAGTCACGAAATCGCACAGCCAGGAGTTAAAAGGAATTCAATTTACACAACAAAATAAGGTTCTGCATATCTCGAAAAAAATAAAAAAATTACTTAGACCACTTACAATTACTAGGTTAAATGTGTTTGAAGAAGACGGTGGACGTGAAACGATAAGAACTTGTTTTTATTCTAGTCGCAGTAAAAAGGAAAGTAGCTTGGTCGATTTAAGCATTTTCCAATTATTTATATCATTGTACGTGTAAAGGGTTTTTATATGAAGTTCCAAGCTTGGAATTTTATTCACCTCGGTAGGTCGTCGATATTGGCCCTTTCCCTCCGTCACCCTTGAAATATGAATTCAATTATCAAGAGAGTACTTTGTATTATGTGTATATTTTATAGCTTCCATTATGATTTAATTTTTTTCAACTGAAAACATTTTATAAAATTCCCCAATGTGACAGTAAATCGAGTAAATTTCTATATTACTGCCTTGGAAGTGGAAGACAGAGTGGAAAAGGAATTTACACTCTACCGTAACGCGGGAACCAATTTATCGAATTGTGTTTCTTAACTTTTCCACGAAATTAATTCCCTGGAAAAGTGTTTCCTCCGAAACAATGCTCGTTCGCAACAGTAGAATTGGATTTTAAGGAGTTAAGGGTACATATCGAGAAACAATTGATTTTGTATTCGTTTTTCTGCATTATCGTAAGCTCCTTTGTTCGCTTCGATTACGTGGAAGCAGTATTGAGGAAGAAACGAACGAGCAATACAAAAGAACCAATAATTTGTATCTTCTTTATTATCTTTATCTTGATCATTTTTATCAATTACTCGGTGTTCTTTGAAGAATATTTTCTAAAGATCCCACCCCTTCCCAATTAGTGCCAATAATGCACATTACAATTGAACCTTTTATCATTTTTTTAACTGTATCGTTGCAACGAAAGTCTAAAAAAAGTGTATTTTCAGGTATTTTGGCCACTTGCTTTAGCACATTCTACAGTTTTTGCTCGCCATTATTATGGTATACAGCGTATGACTTAATTAAGACGAGACTTTTGTGTTGGAACTTCGACACTATAGTATCAAATTCCTGCTCGTAATGGAAAAATGAAGCGAGACAGTTTAAATTTTGTATAAACCGTCAGGTTGACAAATTTAAAACGCTGCATTCCTGCTAAATCGTATTCGTGTCGTTAATTTAATTTCGTAAAGTAAAAAGTATCTTTAGCAGTAATCACTTGGGAAATTTTCACTTGAGAAATTGAATATTTAATTAATAGCATAAAGTAGTTTAACGTCTCATCTTTTAATATCGCATGATATTCATGGGAAAGAAAATGGAAAGAAAAAAACTTACGTCTTCGGAAAGAAACACGTTCAAGAATGCAATATCATGCAATATTATTCAATTTCTTTCTTATCTGTAACTTTATCTTGAATTTTCTTATTAGATCAATACAACACAGAACTATTCCACGTACAAATTAAGGTAAATCGTGAAGCAAAAATTATCACAAATGATCGAACACTAATTTATCGATCGATACAATTTATAATTTAACCCTTTGCACTACAATTTCTCATGTGAGAGAACATCGTAAGTCCGTTGTTTCCTCTTGGGAGTCCTTCGAATTTATTAGTGATTACAGATGATGATCTTATTCCACTGCATCGTTTTAAGAAATATATTTTTACCTAGATTTTTCAATTAACACTTTAGCGACCGCTATTTTTTTTAACATCCTACCCACTTCTGATCGGCCACTTGCCCGCAAATATTTCCCTGATACTGATATCTCTTCGAAAATTGCAAAGTTTCTTCACTGAGTCCTTGGCACAGTTAACCGCAATGATAAATAATAATTTATTAATTGCCGTACCAACCAATTAATAAGCTAAAAGTCCAAAAGTGTTGAGCCCGAAAAGCCGATTAATCGGCTATCGGTCGGTAAAGTGTTAAAATTGCACAAATTAGCAAATAGTAAAGTGCCGCCAAGTTGCTAATAGATAACGTTAGACATGTCTCCGAGTTCAAAGTTTTAAGAATCAAATTCTATTTTACCAATTTAATACTGAATTCTTGCAGAGGCAGTCACAAACTCTAATTTTTAAAAAAGGCGCGTGTTATTCACAGAGAAATGCAGTTATATTTATTAAAATATTGTGTTGGCAACTAAGTTATTGCGGATTTTGTCAATAGATAATTTTAGCGCATTCTTTTGGTTTGTCAACGTGTTGAAAGCACCTAAACTGTACTGTTTTCTGTTTGTTTGGACTTCCACCTTTAATTTAGTAAAAAATTTGTGTCTATTAGTTATTTAGTTTCGTTTTTATTCCAATTTAAAAATGGAAGAACAAGACGGCCTTTTCAGACATATTTTACTGAATTATTTCCGAAAAGGCAAGAACGCATAGCAAGCACACAAAAAGTTATGTGCTGTATATGGAAATAAAGCCTTGAAAGAGAGGCAGTGTCAAAATTGGTTTGCCAAATTCCGTTCTGGTGATTTTTCACTGAAAAATACGCAACGATCTGGCCGTCCAGTTAAAATTGGTGAGACTTATATCAAGGCTATTATCGATTCAGATCGCTATAGCACAACACGTAAAATTGCACAGAAGCTCAATGTAACGCATAAATGCATTCAAAAAAATTAAAACAGCTTGGCTATGTCAAGAAACTCGATTTATGGGTCCCTCATCAATTTTCCTTCTCATTTAAAATCCGCAATCACTTAGTTGCCAACCTAATAATTCGTTCTGTTAACTCCATGTTTTCCGTATCTCTACAAAGTACAGGTATCAAGAAGAAATACATGAAAAAATCTACCACGACTTACAATAGTCCTGCGTTACCACGAAAATCCGAATATTCCAGTTTACAGTACCACAAGCAGCAACAATACACCATCCGCGATTCACGTAGCAGGATTCTGTAGCTCGTCAGCGGTGGAAGGCAACACGTAGTGATTTGTTATCGTAACGCCGCGATGATGTTTGCCTAACAAATCCTTAGCCACATCTACCGGCTCGCAGCTTTGCCTTCGCACCCGTACCAGCCCTTCGGGCCACGAGATTCAACCCCTTGTAAAAACACCGGCACACCTTGGATAGGATTCAGCCGCTTCTCTATGTCAACGGTCCATCCGAACGATCAACACCAGTGGCCATCACCAGAGCTGCATCTCCCATGCTGCTTGTTAGAGATGGAATCGAGTTGCACTTTGCTGTTTTTGATGTCTTTGACTCCTTTTGACTCTTTGCACTTTACTGTGTGCGAGGAAATTAGGATGGGAAGTTTGAAAAGAGCATTGGGAAATAGTGGGTTGCGATAGAGGAAATATTATTCGCTGAAGTATATTGAAAGTAAGGGTAAAGATGAAATTGATTCTTGAAGTTCAGTGAAGCGGATTGTTACGTCCTAACTCCAATCTAATTATATTAATTATCACTATTACTATTATTGCTATTATTATCAGTATTATTATTATCATCATTATTATTATTACCATTATTATTGTTATTATTAGTATTATTATTATAAATGTACTTTGATTATGTAAGATACACATACACATGTACACCGATTTTCCTAAGGGCCCATCCTACTCCTCGTGAACCTCATCCCCACCTACCGAGGCCCCTGATCCCCACTCCTAACATCTCCTAATTTTCCGCACCCACGACTTCCCTGAAAATTCGCACTTCCATTCTACTCTCAAAAGCAATCAGACAAAACTTCCATTTTATCTTTTCCACGAACCACACACACACACCTTTAAAAACACGCACACAGACATAAAAATCTACAAATATAGTATATTTATATACATATAAACATAATATCAAAGAGTTTATTTATTACATAAATTCACTCGAAAGACAAAGTGGTGCTCATTTCGTAACAGGATACATACTTGAAATTCATTTAGTAGTTGGAGGGTGTAAGATTGATTTTTTAGGTTGCAAGGATTTGCTCGGTTTTAGTATGTTTTTTTTTCAATTTGTTTATGTATTGTTTAAGTGTTGGAGGAATTTCAATTTTTTCCATGGGGATTATTGAAATAGCTGAATTTAACCCACTATAGACCAATTTTTTTGTGGTGTCAAAAGATCAGTTTTACTATTGTGCAATTAAAAAATAATGAAAATATTATTTTAACTAATGAATTAAATTTAAATTTGAAATATTAAATTTGAAAGAATTTCATAATTGTTATGAGTTAAATTATAATATTTGGCAAACTTAAAAATCTGATTTTGATGAATAGAAGCTTAGATATATCTTGTGTTACCTCAAAGTCACAGGTGCCCATAGAGGGTTAAATTCCACAGCTTGAAGGAAAAATAACAAGATTCTGTTTAATTGAAATGGTAAATTGTTTGTGATCTAAACTATCTCTTCTATTCGTTCGAATTGAAGCCTATTATTCTTTTTGTTAACACGTCGACTACCACAGGGGTCATCGATGACCGACGCTATTAAATTCAATAAAATTTTCCATGACTTTTTAATTATACTATTTACGAATTTTCTCACACGTTTAATATTTAAATACAGACGTTCAAAAGATAAAGTCCTGCTGTATATGTATCTATTTGTATCTTCAGAGTTTCTGCTTTACGAAGATAGAAAAGTATCACTTAAACAAACACGATAAAACGAGCGAGATATCACTGGAGTTCAACGTGTAAAAGACTTAAAAATAAAGCTTCCGGCTCATAATTATTGTACACGAGCCCAAATCCCTCTCAGCTCCGGGAAATTTTTCCTAATTAATCATTTAACAGTTTGTGCCCTCATTGATTCCAAATTCACCCAAGACTCTAAAATCCTAATCAAAATAAACGTACTAATTAAAACCCAAGTACAACACAATAGCCATCACCTTCGACAAAAATATCCAGCAGAGCGGAAGAAAAAGTAACATTAACTTAAATACAGTCTGTACCACAAGAGCGTGGACGCGATATTTGTGAAATCTGATACACAATTTGTTAAAGTCTGTGCTGATCTAAACATACAAAGTTTCCTCTATTACGCAATAGGCCCAATTCTTTTAGTATTGTTTCTATCTCTGAGAAATTCAGTTCATTTCGAAATGAGTGCCGTGTACGCTAAACGATTCGAAGCGGTCTTCTTGTGCCATCCCCCGAAAGGTCCTAAAATGACTGTTAGAGATGCAGCAAAATATCTGCATAAACCTCGCGCATTCGTAAATAAGTGGGTGCAACGGTATAAAGACACAAATTGTGTCGATGATCTCCCTGGTCGAGGTTCGAAACGGGTTACGACGAAACGGGAAGATAAAGCGATTTTACACCTTTTTTCGGAATATCCGACGCTTTCCTTACGTAAAGCGCAAACAATTTTAACTAAAAAGGGCATAGATATAGGTATATTAAAAAGGTATACTATAAAATTACTAATATAGGTATATTTGTATCGAAGTCGTCTTTGTACGAAATGGAAAACACAGAACGGTATTAATGTGTTGGATTGGCCATCTCAGTCCCTCGATGCCAAACCAATCGAAAATGTTTGGTCTGTTATGAAGTACAAACTCCGAGAAAAGCATCTTTTCAAATTGAAAATACTAGTTCGTCGAATTCGAGAGATATGGAAGTCTCTTCCTGTCTCTTATGCTGAAAAGTTGGCTGAAAGCATGCCGAGACGTTGTTAAACGATAATCGCTAATGGTGGAGATTGGACATTTTATTAAGGAAGTGCGTATCAATCTTTTAGATGTACTTTCGATTTATATGGTATTTCTTATAAAAAAGTTTTATTCCCACAGAGATATCGCGTCCACGCTCTTGTGATACAGACTGTATCTTTAGACTTTTCCATTCGAAAAGTGCTAACATATAGGATCGTTCTGTTGCTCGACAGCGAAAGAAGTTCGTTGCCATCCCTAACAGCGTCGCCGGTGGCGGGAGTTAAAAGCAAACTGTGCCACGACCTCGGAGCACAGCAACCTAGCATCCTTCCGACTAGCAACCTATATTTCAAACGGCAATAAATCAGCTAAGATTCCGGAAATTTACGCGCGACCCGGATCCTTGGTTGCTATCATTCCTAGGAATAGGAGTGAGAGAAACTCGGGGAAAAGAAGGGAAATGTAAAGCACAGGAGGAGGAGCATCGAGAATAGATGAACGAGTAAAAGAGAGACAACAAGGGGAAGAGGTTAAGGGTGAAACGACCTTCGCGATCAGCTATCGTAACTCAACGTATCAGGGGCATGCAAGTCTGGAGATACTATCGATTCCTCTTTCTAGATGAATTTTTCGTTGCTCTTGTTGGATCTCGACGCCGTTTATCGAGCGATTTACGTTTGTTTGTACTTTAGCGAATCCGTTAAGATGATAGGAACGAGTTGCTTTATTGCGAGCAAACGAGTATCACGCTTTATTGCTGTTTTAACTCTTTGCAGGACTGTTTCGAGTTATGGTTAACGTAACTGTTGCAGTTGATTTTCTATTGAATTAATTAGCCTTTGACATTTGTTTCTTTATTTAAATATTTCTTGGTAATTGTATTAATTACTATCGTTTGATAAAAATGAATAATCGGTAGCGGGGACTTTTAGGAAACTAATGTCACTTAGTCGATGAGAAAATTGGAAGGGTTAAGAATTGTAGCAATAGTAGTAAATACATTAGGGTAGAAACAAGTACAGACGGCCTTCGACTTTCGCACATTCTAGTTTCGCACAATTCGCTATTTCGCACGTTTCTAAAGATTCAATTTTTCAAAGATTTTCCTGTCAACGAATGTTGTAGATCGCGCCCGCCTACGCATTGCCTATTAGAAGTTTTCTAACATTGTAATATCGTTTCTAGCATTGACTATTAGATGTTAAAGAATCTCAAGTTCATAAAGAAACCACATTAACATAGAATTTTTAATATTTTTTCTACATGCCTGTGCTTTTCAACATTCAACATTCGCACACACCGTCAGGAACCAATTATGTGCGAAAGTCGAGGACCGCCTGTAAATATGTGTCTTTAAAAATTACAGGCAATTTATATTAGTGAGATGTTGGATTTTGAAGAATATCGTAAAAAAACAAGGTAAAGAGCGCGGAAAGATGATTTAATTTCTGAAAAATTGCATTTGATGAAGTGCGATTGCAAGTTTCGATTTTGATTTTTGATGCTTCTATTATTGAACATTTGAGAGCTTGAGAAAGAATGGCGATCGGTCTGTTGATCGAACCTGACCCACCCTCGCTTTCATCCCCGAAAACCTCCACTATATTTAAATCTACAACGATACGAATACTTTTCCAGTACCAAACATTAACCGTTTATATTTCGTGTGCACCGGATAAAGTGTCAATTACAACGAAAGTCTCTAAACAGTCCTTAATTCAAGTACTTCCCTTCGTCAACAATTACGCAATTGCATTATTTAGCGACTCAATTTCCGTCAATGTGTGCCTACAGTCAAGCGATCACGTTTAAATAGCATACACCCGGAATTGCGGAATGTACTTCACTCAGTGAATAGCAGTTTAATATCGGCGGCTTGTAACTGCTATAATTAGGTACATGGTAACCTGAGAGTTAGGTCTGTCAATGAGTTAGTGAATCCATCAATAATAATGTGTCTTTCGGTAATTCTTAATTCTAGAACTCCTTGTCAGCAATGATAAAGTGATTGTATTGTTTAATGACTCAACCTCGATTATTGTGCACTTACAATTACGCTGCATCGCTGACTTTGTTTCATCTATAAGCTGATTTCACTTAGAATATCGTCGGTGCATAAATATTGATCGTTTACCAACCTGGAGCTAAGTCTAAATAAGCCATTCTATTAATAATAATGCAAGCCTTTCGGCACTTGTTGAATCTACCAATTCTCTCTGTTAAGAATTAATCCTTTGAGGACGACAGAGGCATATATGTGGTCTGAGAAAAGATTTGATTCAAGTTTATCTCAATTTTTCAAAATCACCGTCCATAAAGTGTTAAGCAGTTAGATCGTTTAACTGCTCAATTTTTACTTCAGCCGGTAGATCTCATTGTCGGTATAATATTGTTACGAAGGAGCGAAGCTGTCTTTGGTGATACAATCGATTAGAGAATATATTTTACGAGACATCGATAGTCGAGAGTTGAATATCGTATCAAGGACAACAGATTAAACAAGATACAGTAAACCATGTTTTTGTGCGGTCCTATTTTATGCGATTTTATTTTTGTGCGATTTGTTTTGTGCGATTTATTTTGTGCGGTATATGAATTCCATTGGTGTTGGTGTTATACACTGTTGCAAAGTTTTCTATCAGTGTGCACATGTACACTATAAAACGCTGTTCGTCTCCAGACGCTATGTTCATTTGTTATCAGCAGAATACGCATCACAAAAAGATGCGCATTTTGGACTACGACGAGCAGCAGTAAATTATGTATATTTTGAAAATTTTTCCATGTGTACAATGAGAAATTATTTTTTTTTTAAATGTTTCCATGTATAATTTCATTATTACTTTTGTTTGAAAGCAGTTTCTCAGTGTTTCATAAATCTTTGACATACTTTTCAAGCGCGACTTTTTTTATGCGGTCCATATCCACCGCATAAGAAAAATTTTTTCTAATATGTTGTAAAAAATTATTTGTTATAAGTGTTTATGAAATTTCTGAATATTTCTTTTTTTGTGCGGTTTCTTTTATGCGGTCCCTATCTACCGCACAAAAACAGGTTTTACTGTAGTTGAAGATATGAGTCTGGTAGTGACTGCGGCGCGAAGAAGCAGCTCGAATCCCTAGTTTATCTGTATATTGTAGAATACAGACCCTTTGTAAATAAATTATGTCGTGTGGCGATACTTCCCGGTGCAGCAATATAGTCATCTCAGAACCAGTAATTAAATAATAACACATTGAACACAACCGGTACTCCGCTAGTGTGATCAGTTTTACTGAAGTGAACATTTTTCTATTGAAATCATATTATTACAAAGCAAAAACGGAAAAATTTCAAATAGTCATGTAGTCAAAAGGACCTTATCTTTTCAATGCAAATATTTAAATATTGATTGCACTAAAGAGTTCGTAAATATTACACTTTACAAGTTATACAAAATTTCATTGAATTCAATAGCGACAGCCACTAGTGACCCCCATGGGGTTCAACGCGTTAATCTGTAGCCAAACCGGAGTTAGCGTGTAATGATAATGCAAGTCTTTCAACAGTTCTTAATTTTTGCACTTCTATTGGCCAATAATTAAACGACTGCGTTATTTATCGACTCAATTTCGATCGGTGTGTGTCTATAGTCACAACATCACGATTAAGCAGCACACACCCGGCATTGCTGAATTTACTTCACCCAGTAGATTGCAGTTTAATATCGGCAGCTCGTAACTACTAATTATGTACTAATCTGGAGTTAGGTAATAACTGAGCGCTAGGTAACGATGTCCGAGCCACCGGCAGCTGCTCTCGCGGACAGCTCTCTAATGACCACAGATGAAAATGAAGAGTTTTCTGTCAATTCGCCGACACGCGATTCCGGCTCCATTTATTAATCACTTTTATGAGCTTTCAATATACTCGGAATTTCCAATTTATAGAGTAGGCCTGAAATTAATTTTTGATACTCCTCCGAACGGGGTAATTCATGTGAAACTTTGGCGCCATGCCGTAATTAATAGTGCGATAATGAATATTTATATCGATAATTGAAAGAGTACTTATAATTAGTAATATAGAATATGGATGAAATTGCTGTGTAGGTAGAAAATTACTGCTAGTTTGACAAATTTTAATTTTTACGAAAGTACTTGGAAAACGAGATGGGTCGCGCTACTTGAGAATCTGAACTCCTACCGAAATTATAGGATATAGTGTAGAAATTATAGAAGAAGTAACAGAGAAGTTATTTCTTGTAGATTCAAATTGCAGTGCTGACATTTACTTTGAAGAATTTTAACCCTTTGCACTCATGCCAGATGTTGGACCTGATGAGACATCGTAAGTTTGTCATATCATTCGGTTGCTCCCTCTGAGGGGGCCTTCGAATCTATTAATGAGTTACAGAAGATGAACTTACTACACCGCAACATTTTAAGAAACGTCTGTTTACTTGAACTTTCCTATTAAAGTGGCACAAGGTAGCAAATAATAAAGTGCCGTCAAGTTGCTAACAGATAACGTCAAAGATCGCTCCAAGTGCAAAGAGTTAATTCTAATCCTCTGAAACTACAGTTATTTAGAAAACTTTTATTATTTGACTCAAATTCAGTTTTCGCCGATGCTTCGACTTACATAAACAAAACGACAAAGACAAGAAGGCTCGAAGTCAGTTTTCAGTGTAAACCAAAATTAATTAATATTTCAATAATACTGTCCCCTCGGTCCGTATAATAAGCCTGAGCATATTGAGGGTGTAAGCCTCAACAATGACAGCTCAAAACTATTTCCAATGTGAATTTAGATGACGAGTTAACTAAACTCATCCGCAACAAAGACACTTTCCATTAACGAGTCAGCTCATAATTCACAGTTAATGGATTAACTGCGTCACAATGTGCACGTTACTAATACCAGACTACACAGTGAACTTCTTACTTCACATACATGCATACGTATAATCCTAGCTGCTCATTTCCCCTCGTCGCTAAACGGAGAGTGTTTTTCCTAAATACAATAGCTAAAAGGAAGGTAGAACATCTAGGTTTCAGAAATTCGTGTCAGTTGGTTTCGGTGATCTCTTTCGTAATGGGGCAACTAACGTTAAATTGCGCTTGTAACAGCACATTGAGCATGAAACTCCTAAAGTAAATACACTTAATCGATACCACAAATTAATGTTTATTACTTAGCCAGCCAAAAGACGAACACGAAACTCGAAATTAAGAGGACGATTCTCTTTAGTTTTATCTTCTTCCTCGATTTTCCTCTATTTCCTTTTTTCTTTCCATTCTCCTGTCTTCCCTTCAATCTCTCTTTCTCTCTTCCTTTCTGTATCTGTTTGCTTCCCTCTCTTTCCCTCTCGCTCTCGCTCTCACCTATTCTCTATCGATCGAAGTCGATATGTTCGGGCGATTTAATGGCAACGAGACTGATGTTACTTCGAACATGGTCCGCGAACTCGAGATCAAAAGCTATTGGCATTTCGGGGGGATAAAGCGTCGCGCCAGTGGGGAAAGGTACGTTAATTAAAGTGTCTCATTACTGGCCTCGCCTCTCAGGGAGGAACACGAATGGAACCACCGTTTTCCACCCACCTCCGCCACCCCCGACCACCCATTCCCACCCTCCTCCTACCGGGGACCGATGAATTAAATCACCGATTTATACGCGTCACCTTGGTATTTTGGATGGTAAGAATGAGTAACCCTTGGTAACATCGAACTGGAGGAATTCAAAAGGTCGGAAGTTTTTAATTAACACAGTTGCAGATGAAAAAAACGCACGCAATTTGTCCAAGGTTTCGGGATACACGTTATACGTAAATTATGAAACACCAAAAGTACCGAGGCGTTTTTCAATTTGACAGGGAAATGTAATTGCTAGGGAGAATTAAGATGGTAAATTAGAAGGAGAGTTGCATTTTTATGGTAGATGGGAATTCAGAAGTTTATGAGGGGGGATCAGTTGTGGAATGATGGATTTATGATTGTTTTGAAAGTTTAGATTTTGGAAATTACGTTTATTCGAGGTATGATTTACTTGAATTACTTTAATTAACTGTTTCCATACCATAGTACTGATATAATTATTATAGAAAAATTTTGTTTTGCATACGTTTGTTCATTTATAATTTTCCTCCTAATTACTTAGCGATTTCATTTATAATTATTGTAAGTCGAATAAGCACCATTTTATGGCGTTAAAAAGTGATTTTAACTATTTAGAAAATTTGTTACATTTTGAATGAATGCGAAATCCTTCCGGCGATTTTACTGGCAATGCCGAATAGAGATATTATATGAATCGGAGATTATTATCAGTCACTTTGGAACATTGTATTATATGGAGATTATGTTCATTGAGGGATTTTTCTCTATCACATTTTATTCGAGATTTCACAGTAGTTGATACTGCGTACGAAAATTTTCTCTTACTTATATTTGCTTGAAAATAATAATTTTCTGGACGATTATTTCACAATTTCTCTTTGTACAGTCCAAGTTTCACAACTGTAATTATGTTAGATCAACAGTGAATTCTATTGTACTCAGCAAATTAATTATATTGCAATTTAAACAATTGCAAACTTCTCTTGGAGATTTCAGCAGAAATAGTACACATACAATAACTGAATCGCAGATTATTATAGCCACTTTGACGAATGCCAAATTGAAGACTGGTCTGTAATGTATCAAGATATTAAATGAAATACGTTTCACTGTGGAGGACGGCGATGAATATTAAAGTATCGAGGCCATGATGCTTCAATCAATTAGAATCCGTAAAGTCTTTCTCTCTCACTCCCTCTTTATCACTCTTGCTCTGTTCGAGCTGTGTTTCCCTGTTCAACTCTTTCTCTGTCTCATATCTCTCTCTTTTTGACTCTTCCTCTCTCCCTCACTCTTTCTTTTGACTTTTTTCATTTTCTCTGCTCCTCCCTCTCTCTTTTCCGCTCTTCCTCTGTCCGATCTCTCTCTTTCTTTTTTACTCTTCTTCTCTCCCACACTCTCTCTTTTGATTTTTTTCATGTTGTCTGTCTATCTCTTACACCTCCATTTCCACTCTTTCTCTGTCCTACCTCTCTCATTTTTCACTTTTTTTCTCCCCCTCTCTTTTGTTTCACTTTTTTCATTTTCACTCTCTCTCTCTCTCTCTCCCTGTCTCTTCGTCCTCTCACTCTCTTTTCCTCACCATCTGCTTCTGTCCTTTTCACTCTGTTTCTCTCTCTCTCTCTCTCCGTGCTCAAAGTCCCCAATTATTTCGGCCGCTCGTAAAATTCTCGCGGGTTTGATTTTACGAGAGGCCATTTCGTCAATTTTAGCGGCGAACCAATAGACAATTCGCTTTTCTTGCGTGTACACGATTTCGGGACAAATACAAACGTTCTCTCACTCTCTCTCTTTCCCTTGTTACGCTCAGCTGGACTCGCGAAAACCGCAATTCAAAGTCCTTGTTTCGCGCTACGTGGAAACGTGGTAAACCGGAAGGATTGGATTCCACGTATTTCCATCGGTCTGCAGTAGTTTTCCACTGTTATTAATCGCTGGCATATGGTTCTTTTGATAACTTTCACGGTCGTCTATCGTGAGAGAGATTGAAAAACCAACGATACCCATGTGATAGCAGTTTTCGGGAAAAATTGTTTAATTTTCACGTCGCGCCAACGACTCGAGGGTTTCTCAAAAATACCGATATCGTATATGGTACGTTTCCGTTGTAAAAACAAAGATTTAAGTGGAAATTTTTCACAGGGTGTGAAAAAATGTATGTCACGATCATCGATAGCGTGATTCTCTGTCTGTAGATTGAAAAAGATTTTTTAAAAAATGCCATGGTGATATCGGATTTACAATTAGCCAGGATATTCAAGACGTTATGTTTAAAAAAAAGTTGAAATATGAATTTTAAATATATCTAAAAGTGAATACAGTTCAAAATAATTTTGTAGCAGATTGAAAAGAAATTGCCTTTGTATGTATATCATATTTTTTTAGTTTAAAAAAAACACCACGTACGAAATGGGATAGAATAACACGGTTTTGATCGAGACGTGCAATTATATTACGAGTCTCGTTCTTCGAGATTACATCGTAGTACCGCTACTTCGACTAGTTCGACCACAAGTTTTAGAGAATGAATCTTAAAATTCTTAGCTTCCCGCCCCCTGCTCCTACGCCGCACCCTAGCGGGTAATCTTCATAACGTTTTTTGTGCTAGGAAAAAACCACATGGTTGAGAAGTTAATTGTATTAATTACATTAATAATTTATTTTTTATTCAAATTTTATGGCCCTTTATTGATAATTGGAACATAAAAAATTCTATTTCAGTATCAGGAAATGGGTAAAGATAAAAAGCGTAGCAGGGAAAGAGAGGAGGAAACCAATTCCAAGAGAATACGTAGGTTAGAAAGGGCAGTGCGGTGTCTTACAGACACGTTTATGATGTCACGTGGCAAAGGTAAACAGAATCCTATTATTATGAATTTATCTACGACGTCAGGACTCTATAAGAGGAGACCTTGACGGGCGTTTAGGCTGGTGAATTTTGCACGTAGGAGGCAATAACAACCAGTGCATCAAATTTTCATCTGACATTGTGAGAAAAAATTAATTAATTTTTTCTCGCAGATGGAAATCGGGTCGATTCTGACAAAGAAAACGAACCCGCCACTCCTCAAGTCGAGGATCCCAAGTCGAAAGAGTCAAACAAGACTAATTCGAACTCGGGCAAGATCCTTGATGAGCTTGCCCAGATGCAGGTTGAGGAAGACAGTCAAGTAGTAGATGGTGACGCAGAATCTACTGAGGCAACTGAGACTAAGAAACTAGATGACGAGGTGGAACTGCTTCTAGGAGATGATCCAGGAGCAAAGAAAAAAGATCAAGTGGAGCTGCATGAGAGTTTGGTGTCACGCTGGTCATCTTGGCTGACGGACGGATTACCGAAGGAGATTAAAGACCAAGTAGTGGATAAATATCCACGAAAGGGAAACATGTCTCTCGAGGCCCCAGAATTAAATGAGGAGATTGCAGTCACTCTGAATGAAACGGGTGTCAAGAGAGATCAGTTATTTACCCTGGAACAAAACCTAGCTGGTTCAGCATTGTCAGCCTTGGGACAGGGTATTACAATGATAATAAAAGATCAAGAAGAGCCGCTAGATCGTCTAGAGTTACTAGAAAAATTAGCGGATGCAGGAAAACTCATTGCGCAGCTACATTTCCAAGTCTCTTCAGCTAGAAGAGCTTTTATCTCTCCAATATTGACCAAGTCAATGAAGAATTTGTTACAGACGACCAAACCTGGATCTCTGTTGTTTGGAGAGAAACTAACGGAAAAGATTAAAACCGCAAAGTCAATGGAGAAGATCGGCAAAGAGATCAAGGCATCTCCTCTCCCCTCGGTCTCTGCTACTAGCAAGAAAGTGAGCAACCCAGTGCATAGACGCACTTTAAACTGGCGGGGCCCGTATGCGAGACAGGGGAACTCGTATCAGGGCCTGAAGCAATACCAGAGGAAATTCTCCCCATCTCAACAGGGCAGCAAGAGTACATACAGCAATGCCTCGAAGTCAGCCAGCAAGTATCAGCCAGCGACGAAGGCAGAGAAGAAGAAGTAAATAACAGGGTGAGACTAATAGCAGGACGACTTAGTCAGTTCCTTCCACAATGGGAAAAGATCACCAAGGATCCCTTTGTCCTAAATTGTGTGAAAGGGTATGAAATTCCCTTTCTTGAAAGACCACCACGATCCTTGAGTTTTAATAAAGATCTACGTTTTTCGTCAGAAGACGAAAGGCTTTTAGAATACGAAATAAAAAAGCTGGTAGCTATGGGGGCGATAATTAGATGCGAAGCCGTAGAAGATCAATTTTTATCACCGTTTTTTCTTGTACCAAAACCAGATGGTTCTAAGAGGTTCATACTTAACCTTAAATGTTTAAATCAGTTTATAAAGACCAGTCATTTTAAAATCGAGGATATGAGAGTGGCCTTGAAATTAATTTATAAAAATTATTTTCTGTGTAGTCTAGATTTGAAAGATGCATATTTCTTGGTAAAGATCGGTCCCGGTAGTCGGAAATTTTTAAGATTTAAATTCAAAGGTCAGATCTTTGAATTTCAATGCCTGCCTTTTGGTCTGTGTACTAGCCCGTATGTGTTTACGAAATTGCTAAAGCCAGTCCTGAACTTTCTTAGAGAAAGAGGGTGGTTATCGACAGCGTACCTAGATGATACGCTTTGCATCGGTAAATCTCTATCTGAATGCAAGAAAAATGTAGCAGTTACGAGAAAGATTTTTAACAAGCTCGGATTTATTATAAATGAAGAGAAAAGTAAACGCGAACCAGATTACAAATGTAAATATTTAGGTTTTATTATAAACTCTAGCGACATGACACTGTCCTTACCGGAGGAGAAAAAGGGTAAGTTAATAAAGACAATTCGAGAATTTGTGAGCAAAGACTCTTGTCCTATTAGAGAGATGGCGGGTCTAATTGGAGTATTGGTCGCAGCATGTCCAGGTGTGCCGTATGGGATGCTATATACCAAGATGTTAGAGAGAGAAAAAATGAAGGCATTAATCCTAAACGAGCAAAATTTTGATCGAAGTATGATCATTCATTCGCATATAAAGAAAGATCTTCTATGGTGGCTGAATAATATTCCGGGAGGAAAAAATCCAATTAGGTCATTAAATTATAGGTTAGAGATTTTCTCGGATGCATCGCTCACGGGTTGGGGTGCTCACTGCAATGGAGAGAATGCTCATGGATTCTGGTCTCAGGAGGAGAAGAAGTTGCATATAAATCAGTTGGAGATTATAGCAGCTTTTTTGGCGCTTAAATGCTTTGCTAGGGAAGCCAAAAATTGCGAAATACTACTTAGAGTTGACAACACTACGGCGATTTCGTATATCAATCGTATGGGGGGTGTGCAATACGTAGAACTTCATCAAAGAGCTAAAGATATTTGGACTTGGTGCGAAGAGAGAAAGATCTGGATCTTCGCCTCTTACATTCCCTCACGAGAAAACACAGACGCAGATCGAGAATCTAGAAGAGTCAATATAGATACTGAATGGGAATTAGGAGATTTTTTTTTCCAAACCATAATAGAAAAGTGGGGGTTACCAGAAATAGACTTGTTCGCATCAAGAAGTAACGCTAAGACGGAAGTATTCTGCTCCTGGAAACGAGATCCAGAAGCTCGTAACATTGATGCTTTTACAGTTAATTGGAGCAAATATCTTTTTTATGCGTTCCCACCTTTTGCGATGGTTGCTAAGGTGCTGCAAAAAATTATTTCAGATAAAGCTCAGGGAATAGTGGTGGTTCCTCACTGGCCTACCCAACCTTGGTTTCCCCTATTTAAGGCAATGCTATTGGAAGAGCCGTTGTATTTCTCACCTTCATCTAATCTACTATTATCTCCTGACAGGTCCCTAATTCATCCGTTAGCGAATCATCTTTCCCTGGTTGCAGGGAAGCTCTCCGGCGCTCGTATCAACAAAAACTAGTGCCAGCAGAAGCAATAGATATTTTAATCTCTTCGTTAACGGATTCTACACTCAAACAATACAACACAGCGCTTAAAAACTGGTGGAGTTATTGTCAGAGTATCAATAGAGACCCTCTACAACCAGATATCTACCTAGTACTAAAATACTTAGCATTTCGATTCAACCAAGATGCATCATACGGCACGCTTAACTCGGAAAGAGCAGCGATTAACCTGATAAGTACGGTAGATTTGGGCAATGATCCTTCAATCAGTCGCTTTTTCAAAGGAGTCTTTAAAAACAGACCACCCAAACCTAAATATGATACAACCTGGAACACTGAGGCAGTTCTGACCTGGGCAGAAGCACTCGGACCGTTGAAAGCCCTGGACCTAAAATCTCTCACCTTTAAATTGGTATCTTTATTAGCCTTAGCGACAGCGCATAGAGTTCAAACATTGTCCTTAATTAAATTAAGCGACATGATAATTTCTAAGACCAATGTCATCATAAAAATATCTGATCAAATTAAAACGTCCAGAGTCGGAGTTGCACAACCTTCTTTTAGTCTGCCATTCTTTGAAGAGCGAAAGGACGCTTGCGTCGCTACGGTATTATTGAAATACATAAAAAGAACCAAAGATCTGAGAGGTAAAGAAGACTACCTGTTTATCACATTCAAGGGGCCCCACCGTAGGGCAACCCCTCAGTCAATAAGTCGCTGGATAAGGTGCTGTCTTGTGGAAGCCGGGATAGATCCCAAGTACACTGCTCACAGTACGAGACACGCAGCCACGTCGGCTGCAGAGGCAAAGGGTTTAGATGTAAACACCATAAAGAGTACAGCAGGATGGTCAGCCAGCTCACAAGTATTCGCAAAGTTCTACAAACGTCCAATAGAGCCAAGGAAAGAGTCGTTTGTAGAGGTTCTATTTAATGAACAAAGTGCATAAGGCTTATATTAAGTTTAGATTGGAGACGTATTATTATGGCATTAAGCTCTGTAACAGGGAATTAAGAAATAAAGATTAAGTTGGTTTGCTCTAAACATCTACGATGTAATCTCGAAGAACGAGACTCGTAATATAATTAAAAATCAAACGAACTTACCTTAAGTGATGTTCGATTGTAATTATATAAGAGTCTCGTTCGAGATGATTACATCCCACCCAAAGATTTTTCTCCTAAAAAATGTCTTCCCACCCTTAAATTAAAGAGTTTAGGTACAGCTTAATTCCATAATATGGGGTCAAGCTTTAAACTATATGAAGATTACCCGCTAGGGTGCGGCGTAGGAGCAGGGGGCGGGAAGCTAAGAATTTTAAGATTCATTCTCTAAAACTTGTGGTCGAACTAGTCGAAGTAGCGGTACTACGATGTAATCATCTCGAACGAGACTCTTATATAATTACAATCGAACATCACTTAAGGTAAGTTCGTTTGATTTTTAATTTTTCATTCCCTACAAAATATTTCCTCACAATGTTTGTCTGCATTAACGAAAGGTACATCTGATTTGCATCACTTTACACGAAAGGAACGTAAATTTTGATTGTAATACATCCAAAGAAATTACAATAACGAGTCTTTTTTTCTCCAAAAAGAATACAATGTGTTCTTAGATGCATCTTCGGTGTGCCAACTATGGTATTCGCTGAAATAAATAATATTTATGTATGTAGACGACTTAATAAGTTTCCGAAGCTAATGTTTGGTGATATCATTACCATAAATTTTGCGTATGCAGACAGCGTTATTGCTGCAATCCTAAATATAGGTTGCCAGACTCATTCGATTCTCAAATAGACTTGGCAGACACAGAAAACTTCTGTTCTGCGAAGCGAAACTTTACCATATGTTTGTCTGCCAGATCGTCGAAATCCATTTGTCAGTGAAATAGACAATTTTGAATCGCAATCTGCTAGTTGTCAGAAATGTTCCACCGAACGAATGCTACGCTCGAAAATGTGCTTTCGCTGTTAGCTCTTTCTCCCTTTTATAGACTACACTCCGCCCAAAAATAGTTTCTCCAACCGTGATGTTGGGAAAAATTCATCTCGTTTCTACGGCATATCCGAAAAATGTTATTTAAGGTCCGCTATGGCATTGAAAATCGATATCTTACGATCTACAATACAAAAGCATTGTGCGATCAATGAGACCAACCAAGCATGTACGTTGTATGGCAATTTTTTTCGTGGTATTAGCATGAATGACAAGTAAACACTCTTTGCGTTACTACGACTTATCCTTCATATGAAAAAACCATTTATCATTGTTGAGGTCTTATTTTATTGCAAACTGTCATCTGTATAAAAAAACATACTTTCGTTGAAGTGATTCTATTTTGTGTTATTCTCTTCAACTTCAACTACTATGGTAATTTTTTTCTAGGATCTTTAGGTGAATTTCGAACCAACACAATTATAATAATTAAGAAAAAATTTCTCAGAACTGTCGGAGATTTTATCGTAATTCCATAAATCTCAAGTCTAAGTCTTTGCCTTTTTCCTCGCCATAGCCTCCTGTAAGTGCCCAATCATCGTTTCAACCTTTGATTGATAAAGAACAATGATCTTCATTTCCAGTAGTTCGTCTATGAAGGAATAATCTACTGCCATACTAATCTTTCATATGCCGAATTTCCTTATCAACGTTGTATCCTATTAGACCCAAAAATTACCTACCACTATAGTATCTCTTTAGTCTTAGAAATGACTCATCTCTAAAACGGCTCTTTGCACGCAGAAATATCCTTTGATAAGAGTATCTCTTTGCATTTACGCCTACCAGTTGTTACAGATTTTATAACACGCTGTAAACTTAGCTGGCAAAATGCGGCTCTCGCTCGCATCTCCTATTTCCGCCATATCGTTCTTGAAAACTTTAAGTTCGACCAATAATATCGAAGATCCCCGGACTATCCCTATAATCACCTCTAGTACAACCATCATAACTCCCAACCATTAACATGTTGAACGTTGTTTTTATTCTTTATACGATTTTCAAGGGACAATTACTATACGTAATATAATACAATTACTGAAGCATCATGCGATTGCACGTAGAAACAATCATATGCCAGAAGGCGAGTTCTCGACAGTAACTTACGAAACAAAAATATCCATTATGAAGGTAAAACTAAAAATTCTGATTTATTCGCATTCTTGGGCTTGGTCTATAGTTTTTTCCTGCAATATACGACAAAAAGCACAACGTTTTACTAAAAAAATACAAAAATATGTGAATGTTTAATATATTTTTTAAATAAATAAATTGGAAGCAATCTTACTTCTTCCATTAAATCCGCCATTGAAAAATGAACAATTTGCATTTTTAATTTTTCATCTAGACCACATAGTTTCCGAGATATTTAAAAAAATAGCTTTTTGATCCCCAATTTTGGGGGCTGTTTTCACCCTCTAGATATGAACGATGGCCGATACAAAAAAATACGTGTAAAATATTTTATCGAATTGAACATACCCTGTAAATTGTATTACAATCCGAAATGAACACTTGGAAAACGTCCCTTGTGAGTATCTTGAATTTGTATCAATCTAAACCAGTTTTCCCGCTTGCTATACAATAACAAGTGACACTCGTAATGCGGTAAATTGGATACAATATTTCCAAGTTTTGCAAAACTTATAGAATTGGAAATATTAAGGAGGCGCGACACAATAAAATTATTTCTGCGATATTCATATTACGTTCAATTATACAATATATGAATAATCACTTGTCAGTTTTCATTTTACCAATTTAGTTCTAATCTTTTGTAGAGACATTCGCAAAAGAAATTGTAGGGAAAGGGGTTACATGTTTTATTTAGTCATTGTAAAAAATTTGTAATCAGTCAAAAATTGTAATTGTCAAAAATTTGTAATTTCACCAAATTTTCCGTCGTCTTATGAGCTAGTATTACATAAAAAGCTCTGGATCGTTAAGGCTTGATTATTGTAACTAGGAAAACAAAGTAAAGAACAATTTTGATCCTTAACGCTTCTATTATACAAAGATATGATTTCAACATGAAAATTTTGAGTTTCATGAAACTAGTGAAATACAGGCGGTGCTGAACGTATTAATTTTTTAGACTGATAAGATTTTATTACATCGGACAGCAACAGACGTTATTCGTAAGTGTCTAGCATCATAAACGTTTCTCTCTAGCGTACATCTCATAGTAAAATTACGTTTCTCTACGACACGGTCGCGAATAACAGGGATATACGAGGAGAATGCGTTTCTCGCTTTTGTCGGTCCTTCCGTTACGGTCTTAGGGATTCGCGAGAGCAACGGCGTCGAGTATAAACATCAAATCGTGTTTATAACAGTGGTGTGTTCAGACAGTCCCTTCCACGTGTGTGTACGTTAGGGTGTGCATTAGAAGACGACAGTCTGAAAAGCCGTCTTCGCATTTTCTCAGGGTGCACCCTCTTGTCTCAGGTGCCTCGAGGAACACCCGCCGACAACGCAAATCGAAGAACTCCAGAAGCGACGGTAATTTCGTCTGACGAGAAAATGTTCGCAGCTTCGCTTTCAGAACTCGATGGTACGGAAGGTTGAGTTTCTTGCTGAACTCTCAATCCGACGAGCAGCCGGTCCTCGAGCTTCAGAAGGTCCCTCCTACCGTTTTCTACCTTTCTGCGAAATATTTCGCGAACAACGACTCAGTCAATGTGTCGTTTCTTTGAATTTTCTTGTTCATTCTGTGCATCACTGAACTTGCAATTTTACTTCTTGTGTAGTCTACGATATTTTATGACGATTCATGGAGAAAATTTCTATTTGATACTTTAATATCTGGGGATTTTCTACATTGTTGGTTTTATGTACAATAGTGGTTTTGTAAAAGGGTATTTATGATTTGAATTAATCTTTAAGAGTATGCAGAGCGTTTTGCGTTAAGCGGAGTATTATTTTTGGTATTTACAAAAATTTGCTTTTGGAAGCTAAAGCAGTCTTATCAAAATGTCTTTGGTTATAATTCTTAAATTTAGTACATTATCATGCAAAAATTGAAATAAAAGGAGATGTCTATTTTAAGGGCAAATTAAGAGATTTATGAGAAATTTTTGCACGATCACTTTTTAGTGGGATATTACATATATTTTAAAATATTTGTAATACGTTTTACAAATTTGAAATTCTTTGATGTATCCTTTCCTTCACTCTATGGAATATCAAGAGAGAAGTATAATTGCACTGTTAACGTATTTTTGGGGCACTGGAAAATACGCGGGTAATTAAAATTTCAATTTTAATTACTGTTCGAAAAATTCGATTCAAGCCTATGTTTTTAATTCAAATATTTTTCTTCCCTCTCGTAGAATCTCTCTGAAATGATTTTTACTTAATTATTTCATGCACATACATACATACGCGCTCGCCACATGCGCACAGCCACAAAGTTAATTGAATTGTTCACTTTTTCTCTCATAATATTGCTTTTTCAATAACATCCTCTCTACTTGAAATATTTGTATCGATTGAATAGCATTATCCTTAATGAAATATGTTTGTGGAACAGAGAATAGTTACCAAAATTGCATTGCTAATGATATTGTAAGACACCAATTTCTCTCTTTATATATAATATATCACGGGCGTTTATAAATATTTAAGCCGATAAATACAATGTGCAATAAAGTCGTTTCCCGCCAATAATACAAATATAACTAATGCTTGGTCGCGACGTCCCGAGTCGAAAAGTCCAGCCTAAAAAGAAACTTCAAATCCTAGATTCTTTTGATCTCTCATTTGCCGCTTAATTATGTATACCATTTTGAACCTCAAAATCCTCAACTAGTGTGTCTACGCGCCTCAAAGTCCTGTAAATATGATTTTTAGGAGTTATATGGACTGATCAAGTAAAATTTTTATTCCAATTTAATCTGACATCCCCTGAAAATATTTCAGAAGTTCCAAGTCTGTCGACTCATATTCTAAAAATAGGGCTTTCAGGAGGAAGTTGGAATTAAATTATCATTTTATTTCATATAAATTCTATATCTCCTAAACCAAATTAATTTTTAGTATATCGAGAATTTTTTTGGACCTCGATCATTCCACTCCAATTCCAATCCAATTCTAAAGCTCCTCATTATAGAATGCTGAGGATTATTTTTGGCTGTATGAAGCCTAAATTGCTCCTAAACTAGGTAAAAGTGGCAAAAAGTAACAAGTGTAAGGCGATTGTGGAATTAAAATTTGCATTCTTTTATATGTAACATATTTTTCCATATTCAACCTAAATATCCTAAGTTATTTGGTAATTTAGGAGGATTTTGGGCTGAAATTTTCGACTCGGGGTCACTCTTGTAAGAGTGTTACCTCGATGAGTGCAAGGCGTCGACTCCGTAACGACTGCCTTGCTATCCCTCGTTGTTATTGCTGGGTCCTTCGAGGACCTCCTTTTCCTCGAAAAGGCCCGGTAGGGGTGAGGATCATTTTCCTCCCTCGCTGGAGGAATTGTCCTCTTGACGAAAGCCAAGCGTGTAAACGCCAGGCTCGACGCCTCGCTGGCTCTGACTCTTACAATATCTTGAATAATATATCCAATATTTTTTACCGAATTCAGCATTAGTGTGGGGATTTTATAAATCCCGCTGGAATTAACTAGAACGATTCGTTATAAGACAGCTGACTGACGAAAAGGCGATCGACGACGAAACGTGGACGGCACGATGACGAGAGAACAGTTTCAAAGTAGACGAGATATAGAGTAGGCGTGTAGAGTTCGACGATAGACGAGTTTGATGTTAGATGAATTAGAGAGTAGATAGACGTATAGACAAATAGACGAATAAAGTTGTAGACGATTAGACGAAGAGAAGTATAGACGAAAGACGCATAGAGAGACTAAATGAATAGACGAACAATTAGACGTGACTAGACGGATTTTGTATTATAGTGTCGTATCGAAAATTGTATAGGGCCTCACCTAAACTGTTTAGTATAGGCGACTGTTTAGAAGATGCGTGTCGCGGAGGCCCTACGATCCTTCTTTCGTTTTGAGGAATGCATGTGTGTATGTGTAAACGAGTCCATGAATGTTTAAGTATGCATGAATGCTTAGACGGTATGAATGTGACTTTAGTCCTTCTTTGACCACCAAGCTGTAAAGACCATTTTTATTTCATTTTGTGTTATCACTTAGTATATAGTTTTTTAAATAAATATTCTTATTTTACTTATATTTTTAACATCTAATAATACAATCTCACAATAGTTTATATTTTTATATTATTTAGAGTGTGTGTGTGTGTGTGTGTGCGTGGTAGAAGAGTACGTTCCTTGTATTTTACATTACATATACGTTTCCACTTGTACAGACCGTTTTTAAGTATATTTATAATAAATATCCTACATAAGTTAATATAAAAATTGTAGCTTATCATCGATAAACATTTCTATCACCGTAAAAAATGAAAATGATTCAACATTCCATATAGTAATTGCAAAAATGAGTAATCAACTATCATATAAATCTTTGTTACGTTTCTACAGTAAGGAAATTCTATCAAATTCGCCCATTATTAAACGTGTGGTAATAACAATAATAAAATGATATTAACAAATCAACAACCATCTTCGTATTCGAACACTTCGACGCACCGCAATGGAAACTACCCCATAATAAAGAAAAATGAGAAGAATGTATAACAGTAAGGGTGTTGGAAGGTTGATATTATCGAATGGTATCGATGTAGAGTGCGGGAAAACGAGTCTCTTCGAGTCGTTTCGGACCCTCGGGGCTTCCTCGTGTGTTTTCAGCACAGTCTACCTAGAAGAGAACGTGAAAGAGCAGTCAAACCGGAGACTAGTTCTTTCCATGTGCGAACAAGCTGTTTAGGAACCTCCTGCTCGTGTGAATTGCACCTCCACGTAGCAATGCCAGTAAAATGAGTTGAACCTACGAACGAAGTTTCCATTTGCGCTCGGGGACTTTCGAAGCCCGCGAATCTCCCTAAGATACGAAAACTTGTTTCTGACGACTTATGTTTCAAGAGAATTTCAAGATGGAACTGAATATTTGGTGGATATTAATGAAATAATTTAACACTAAAAGGGCACGACTATGATCCGAATATATGAGTCAAACGATTGCAGGCCAGAGTTGAAAGAATATTCCAGATGAATGAGTTAAATTAACCCTTTCACAATGGCGTCTGGGAGACTTCATTCATTTCATGTACCATTGTAGACTTTGACATTTCCGAGGCGCCAAAAACTGCTTCACAGTATATTATTAAATTATTCAATTTTTTCACTCTTGCGTCAACAGAACTATTAATTTATTATTATATAATTTTACTTAACTATTGTCCATTCAATCTGCTTACGTGTTAATACCAACGTCAATTTTACAATTAAATATTCTCCCACATTAAATAGTATTTTTCGGACGCGCCAAATTCGTTTTTGTTTGTACATCGAGGGGTTAGCTTGCATTATAAAAACAGCGACAACGAGAAACATATAATGGATGATAGAGAAGTAATTAGCACGGCAAGCAATATGACTTTTTCTAACATTTACAGTGGTCAGAAAATTATTCAAATTGGCCCTACTTCTTCGTCGCTTGAAAGATTAGGAAAAATAGCGGAAACCAGACAAATATATCTTTTGTTATTTTCCCGGGGGCTACGCTAACCTTAGTTACCGTAGGTTTATCGACATATTTATTTCCTAAGATGGTACTTGGACCAGGTATTGCAAATAAAACGGCTACTTGAAACGAGCACAGCGGTCAATACTTGCCTGCATGATAAAGATTCCGATACTTGTATGCGAAGGGTAAATAAATGTGCAGTTACTGCAGCATGTAGTCGAAAGATGTATTTCTCGGAATTCGCAATCTTTTTAAAAATCTTGCCACTTTAATAGACCATTGGCTTTAATATCATGGAATGGTATTGTTCTTTTTGTTAAACGTTTCAAAGGAGTGGCACAAAGTGAACATTGCGCTAGGATAAACGGTTAACTGTTCTTTCGAATGGAAGTAGTTAAGTGCGTTTGCATTTCATGATAATTAAAAACTCAGTGCTCTTTGAACTTCGAAGAAATTAGTTTACTTGGATCGTTCCGTTCTTAAACGGTCAACGAGAAAACGCATCGGGCTCCCTGAAGAGCCGTTTCTTTGGCAGTTTTACGCTGTCGCACTGCAGTTAGACGACCTTGGAATGACAAATAACTTGCACTCAAAATGCGCTAAACGCATCACACCGTAAAAAGAAAGTTTCTTTTAGTACGGTAAATCGGACAAGTAAAAATAAAGTTTTTCTTTTCTAAGAAAATGAGCAAAAGATTACGTGATGCTCTTACGCTCCAAATAATACTAATTTTCATTTTGGTTCTCGGAACGGTATTTTGACTTTAATTAGATACAGATGTAGAGAGACAGGCACTATTCTTGCTAGTGATTAGAATACCTGTTACTAAATGTTCAATTACTATTTCTTCTAATTTTTTTATCACTATAAAATGGATATTCAACTTTCAACAACTTTCTTCAACTAGACAACTTTCACCCTTTGATCAAGAAAATGATCGAATGAATTCACCGCAGATCGACGTATCCCATTACAATATTGTCTCGAAATATAAATGTCTATATTATTCAAATCGAACACACCCAAATCGTACATGTAAATCCTTCCCACATGGCGAGAAAATTCCCACGTGAACAAAGGAAAACACTCTTATCAATTTAATAAACCACGTAAACCTCAATATTCGACTAGCAGATTGATCGAGAGATCTGATCAAAGATCAACGAATTTCTCCACAAAATTGTCTCTAAATAGTAACTTCTACATTTATATTGAAGTTGGACAGTCTCAAATCATAAATATAAATACTTTCTACATGGCAAGATATTTCCTATATCAACGATAGAAAATACTAATATCGACTTCCGCCACCATACCAATAAACCACGTAAACCTCAATGTTCGACTAGCAGATTGATCGAGAGATCTTACCAAAAATCAACGAATGTCTCCACAAAATTGTCTCTTAATAGGAACTTCTGCATTTATATTGAAGTTGGACAGTCTCAAATCATAAATATACATAGTTACTTTCTACATAGCGAGAAATTTTCCACATCAACAACAAGAAATATTAATATCGATTTCCGCCACCAACCGGAAAAACCACGTAAATCTCAATGTTCCACAAGCAGATCGATCAGATCTGATCGAACATCGACAAATCCCAACAAACCTCCCCCTACATAAAAATATCTCCAATAATATTGAAATCGAACAATCTCAAATTCTAAATATCCATACTTCCAACACAACGAGAAAATAGCCACCCCAACGATAGAAAACATTAATATCGATTCCATCCGCCATCCGTACGAACAATGTAAATCTCAATATTCGACTAGCAGATTGATCGAGAGATCTGATCAAAGATGAACGAATTTCTCCACAAAATTGTCTCTAAATAGTAACTTCTACATTTATATTGAACTTGAACAGTCTGAAAACATAAATATAGTTACTTTCTCCTCAGCGAGAAATTTTCCACATCAACAACAAGAAATACTAATATCGATTTTCGCCACCAACCGGAAAAACCACGTAAATCTCAATGTTCTACAACCAGGTTGATCAGATTTGATCGAACATCGACAAATCCCCACAAACCTCCCCCTAAATAAAAATATCTCCAATAACATTGAAATCGAACAATTTCAAATCCTAAATATCCATACCTACTTCCGACACAGCGAGAAAATTGCCACTTCAACGATAGAAAACATTGATATCGATTCCATCCGCCATCCGAATGAACAACGTAAATCTCAATGTCTGGCGAACGGTTTGATCGAGAGAGCTTACGCAAGTCGCGTCGAAGACCCATCGCTGCTGTCGCGTGTACGAGCACGAAATCTTGTTTAGGCTCAGTCGGGTGTAGGTGAACACGCGAGTACACGTAGGACGGTGAGTTTTGCCTTGTTGCGGCCTCGGCACGCCGGGGGGTGCGGCAGAATGGAAATCCGCGAGCTCACTGTCGAACCCCATCAGACGTCTGCGTACGTAACAGGGGTGTCTGAAGCAGCCCTCCACTACCCCTTTCTCCTTATCGTGCAACTGCTGCCTGCCACCTTCGTGTCACACCTCATTATGCCGCTGCTTCGTTAGTGCTGGCCAACGTCGTCGGGATCATCGTTGGAACAAAGAACGCGCGATCGACGCGCGGAGCTTAATTTGACGACTGAAAGTTGAAAGATTTGGCGGTTCGCTGAACAAAGCACGATGTACCGCGAAACGACGAAGAACAAGCACAGAAAACGTAATTGCGATCGCTTTTGGCCTCGAAGGAATCGAGTAATAATAGTTCTCAGAGAGGATGGAAACCGTGGATGTTGTACGGGAATAATGGAAAATAATGAACTGGGAGGGAGTCTTTGTTAAAGATTACTTTCAAATCATGAAACAACGAAAGTTTTCTTGTTAGAAAGAATGAGGGAACTTTTGCCTTATATTTCTTCGGGTGTGCTGGAATATACTCGTAGCTAAGTTTATGTTTTATTTGCTTACGTTGTGTCATCTGTACTGCACTTTGGGTAAGTTTTTAGATTGCACGTTTTTTGGGATGGATGTATTAATGTCTTGGTTTCGAAACATGGGATGGGTTATTTTTATGTTTCTTATTTTTGACTTACTCTATGAAACGTGGAGAATTGAAAATAATAAAGTTACCGGATGTATCGTTTTGTTGGCGGTAGAGTTTGAGGAGTGTCTGACTACGTAGTTAGTGATCTCTTTAGAAGATTTGATTTATTATGTCCAGTGTTTGGTAACTTCCAAGTCCTCTCTTTTCAATTTTTTCACGTCCAGGCTGACGAAGAGGCTAAACGAGTTTTAACAATAATTGTACATCTAGACTGCTTTATATACTTCGTACTGTCCATATAACTGCATTAACACTAGATTTACGGAGCCAATTTGGCTCATTCAAAATTTGATTACTATATAGATAATATATTGGTTGGTTAATTTTTTAATAATAAATCTTTTATTTAAATTGATTTCGAACTATCTTCTTTGCAAAATCTTCAATATTCTTGTATAAGTCAAATTGGCTCACTTAAAAAAATAGGTATATAAACATGCGTAAATCTAGTGTTAACACGTTGCGTGCCGGATCATTCTTTAAGATTTTCTGTCCAGGTTGCGTGAGGCGTATACAAGCCACTCCTTTACGATTAAATAAATTTGTTTGCTTTATACATGATATTAAGATGCCTATATTTAACTTTACAATATATTTTTCACAATAAAATTCTTTGTTTTGCAATGAGAAATGCAAGCAACCTAAAGAGAAAGTTTTGTAAGGGTCGTATACGCCCCACGCGGTACGGAACGTGTTAATATTATATTTTGACATATGTAATTTTATGTTTTGACGATTACTATACAGGATAATTTCTTATAATTTATTTTTGCCAGTGCAATTTAACCCTTTACAGTTTACACTTTTGTCGCATTTGAAAATTGATTAGATAATAGCACACTGTTAAATATCAGTTATAACATTTAAAGCAACAGATAATGTTATTCAGGAGTACTTAACTATAAAGAAAATTTCTAAGCGGTTGTTTTTTTACTAATTTCGTTAGTATGAAGAATATAGTTGGCCCAATCTCTAAACTAGAGGTATCCAACCTTTTAGCTTCCTCGTATCGCATTAAACAAAGACGAGTTCTTTTGGGCCCCACACGAAACTCCCTAATACTAAGAAATAATTGGTAGTATTATCAATGGTGTTATCAACTCCTTGCCCTACCATAACAAGTGGTACTCGTGACACAATAAATGGAATAGTCAATGTTGAATTGATCCAAAAATTATTAGAGTTATCAGTGTGTCACATTAAAATAAAATTAATTAGGTACATGCTATTCAATATTGCGTTAAGTAATGCTCAATATCAATAATCCGGTACAGATTCTTATTTCGCCAATTAGTTCATACTAATTGCCCATTCAGTCACAAATGGTACGACAAGGGGTTAATCAGGGTTAATCAGGATCAACATCATTTGTAAGCTTATGACTTTATCGAACGTTATCAGAATTAATTTCTAGCTTCGCAATTTACATAATTATGTATGCACTAGATAATATATCACAGTGTTAAATCATAAAACTATTACAGGGAAAAATTGTTGGAAAATTGTACCGACGATAAAGACGATTGTTAGGACAACTATTAGATAGAAACGCTTACATGTAACGAATCGTTCTCACGCTAATTCGAAAGCGCTCACGTTCGCGTAAACTGAAAATCTGCACATGCATGTAGAAGCGTCGCAAAGGGAAAATCGCAGACAGATAACCCAGCGGTCGGCACTCGTAAAGCAGAAACTTGCGCAATCACAAGTTGGCAGAAGTCTGCCGGGAGCGGGCACCGCTGAAACTCATAAAACTACCGTAATTGTAAAACACGAAAGGGCGAAGGCGGAGTCCAAAAGCCCTGGGTGGCCAGCGTATGCTGCGAGCACCAAATCATGATTTATTTCACTTGTTGAAAACGTTACTTCATCTCGATCGAACAAAGTGCGCAATTCTAACGTTTCTAAATTAATAAATTACATCTGCCTTGTTACATCTTTAATTGCACGTTACAGGACTCGAGAGAGACGAGAATTTAAGAGAATATTTTCAGCTGATTTTCGTTGGAATTGTTATTACTTCGTGGCAGTTAAGTATTTTGAGAATTACAGTGAACATATAAAATTAAATTGTTTCAAGTTTAGAGGTGCAACGATGTCCAAAGATTGGAACGATACGACTTGCAACATTAATGAAAAGAAATAAATAATTCTGAGCCATAAAAAATCTGACTACCTAAAAATTGTACGCTAGTATATTTTCTATTATAATCAACATTTATCTTATAAAATTTTTAAAAGTATCAAAATATTACGGCAGAGTTAATAGTCGATCTCCAGTTTTAATTATCTCACAATATAAAGTCCAAGTAAAATGGTTCGATTTAAAGTAAAATTTTCTATCGGTTATATTCTTCCACTTCAATGGAGTTAGTACGTACTATTTCGATAAATATAAAAAGTTTGCTCGCGTGTTTCCACTTAAGAATTTGATTTTATATGATTTCAAATCACAGATTAGTTTATGTGGAACAAAAGCATGGAGGTGAAATTTCGAAAAAAAAACTAAAACGTTTCGCTTTAATAGACCGTCGTTCGAAGTTGAAGCCGTTTATATCGAGGCGGAAGATTCCCAAAGCACGATTTCCTTTTATCGGAAGCCGATATTCCTTTCCGACCAAGGAAAAGCTGTTTCGGGCGATCTCACGGATCTACTTTCCTCAGTGAACCTGGCCGAAAGGCAAAAGGAGGTTGCTGGCGAACAATCTTTGTAGAAGCGTTCGTATCCTCTGGTCATTGTTGTTAATGTTACACGTCTCTGAGATTTCTACGGGACGTCTTTATTAGAAGATGGCTTGTACATGCTAAACGCGTATTTCTCATCCATAAGTCATCGGGCACTCGATAAAATTAGGATTTCGATAATTTAAATCAATTTATATTAACCCTTTAACTTCCATGATCCTTATTTGGGAATTTATTCATTTTCTTTTGCAATTGATTGTAGATATTTGACGTGTTTCTGAAATTACATGTGTTTAAAAGTTATTTTAGTCGTACTTTTAAATAGTAGTGTTTGTGAATTATTTTTAATTTTGCACTGCAACAATACTTCTTCCAAAAATAATCAAACCAAGAAAAATTTGGCAGGGAATGGGTTAACGTTTTACTGTGCAATTACGATTGATACTAAAAATGCGGGATATGGAATAGGAAATACTGAAGTTTTCCAATAATTGTGTGATTGAAAATATGTATGGGACAGGACATGATAAAATTATTTCAATGATATTAATATTATGTTAAATTATACAGTATGTCAGAAATCACTAATTAGTATTTATTTCAGCGATTTAATTTTGCGTTACATATTGCACATCCAATCATGAAAGATGTAGGGCAAAGGTCAACGATGAATAAAGTCAAATTCATTAACCTGTTTTTCTCATTAACTATACAGAGAAAGTACAAAATGAGAAATCTGCAGTACATAGAAAATTATATTTACATTGTGAAAAAATTAATCATGTTCACATATCGTATTTCGATGTAGTAAAGGAAATTTAATACTACATTTTATTAAATGATTTTAATGAGATGTTTTCCTTTTTCTTGTATGACGCAGACGAATTAATTTGATGTAATACTTCAATTATATATTATAATTCTTACTCTCCAATTAAATATAATAATTCGTAGTTAATATTATCCACTCCGTGGGGTTTTGATTCTTCGAGCTAACAGTAGTGTTCTTTGAATGTGTTTTTGTACTTTTTCAAATGTAATTACTTTCCTATTATTTACATTTTAAAGTAACTAAATTTGAGAATGGTCCAATTGTAGCACATTATTTCATGGCAAATGATAGTGCATTAGATGAATAAAAAACTAATCGTGCAAAAAGAAAGAATAGAATTAAAAGAATTTCCCAGTAGTAGTAGCCTAGCACATGTCAGACGTGAGATGTTATGCTCAATAATTCAAATTATCGCATTTGCTACGACAAACATATTACTATCAACATATATTCTATTCCATTTCATACTAACCGATAAAAAATAACAACGAAATAAATATAGCAATCAAAAAGCTTCCATAAATTCACAATTAATCCCCGTATCATAAACATCAATTCTCTTCTGACCCGTTTTGATAATAAGTGTCTCAAATAAATTGATAAATACTCGCCTAAATATTTGTATCGAAAGTTATTCATATAAATATTTCTCGATGCAAATATTTATATTTATATATAAATAAATGACTAAATTCTGTATTATATTCCGACTATGTATACCGAATACCGTATTCTCTCTCCCACAAAATCCGTTTGTCCTGTGCTAACATCTTCGCCAAAGTTTCAATACGTGTCAAACAAACCTCCGAAACTTAAAGACCCTAAGTTACTCGAACTCCTCCACACCTAACGCCAGTATCACTGTAAATTGCAAATACATGTTTCATGTAAATTTTCGAATTTCCGGAATCCCCAGAGTACTTCGAAATGTCCGTTCGTTGATTCCCGAAGCTCATTCACACTACGAAACGCGTACCGATAGTATTCGTAAGTAAGGAGAATATAGAGAAGATGCATTCCGTAAATTCATGCTTAGAAACATAGTAGACGCTGGGAGTATTCAGTGAAGCCTTGAGTAAATGTTCGTAGACGGGATACACGGAAATCCTGTTCAGACTTTCCTCGGACATCCGTGGTCCTAGCTTCGATATTCCTTGAAAGGCTTCCGAGTGAATATTCCCTGAAAATTGTAGAGTCGAAGAGCAACCGGGGAAAACATTCTAAAGAACTATTCTATATTTCTCATAAAAGAAATCGGACCACAAATTTCACTGGAAAAATATGTATTTTAACGGATGGCGTCAAAGTATTAAGAGGAACGTTTTGTGACGCATTCAACCCGTGTAAAAATCTCTACTGGAATATAACGGTTTCCGTCGTTGGAATATTAAAGGATGCTGTTTTGCTTTTAACATTGCTGCTCGTTCACATTGCGATATTCAGGCCACGAGTATCGTAAATTCCAGCTTCTGTTCGCGTAAACCTTTGCGTATCGCACATTTTTCTCTCACTCTCTTTCTCTCTCTCCCTATGGCTTTGCACTTTGACACGGTCGTCGATGATACACGCTTTCCTACAAAGAAACGTAGCCATGGCATTTTTACTTTAGCCTCTTTACGATGAATCCTTCGGTCGGTTATAAAACTTTTATGCTGTGAATGGGAAATATCATTTTTATATAGAATGTACAATTTTGAAACCGTCCTGAATTACCGAGACTGTAACGTGCATACGTACTTAAAATCAGAAACGAAAGGGATTTGAATTTGATTCTACTAATTCCGTATCTTTTAGTTTCATATCATCCTTATTCATCCTTTTCATACGTTGTAAATTATGGGCATACTGTATGTACATACGTCTTTAATTTATATAGAAATCTGAATAATTTATTTTGTATTTTGCGGGATTTAGACTTTTGTTTTCAGCTACGCGTTGAATTTCGTTTGATAGGAACTTTCAGCTCCGTTAAACTATTCTTTTCATCATTTTCTTATGTACACTGATGATCATTTACTTATTGTTAGATCACTGTCACAATTATCAGTATATGTGCCGTTAATTCATTGCTGCCGTAGAAAAAATTTATTATGATTTCAAATCTAACAAAATAACATCTTTATAACGAATAACGTTTGATAATTATAGTCATCAAACTTGGATAACGATAATTTACCAAATTTAAAGTTTATTTAGTGAATTATCATTCCATGAATTATTATCAAGAATAAATTGAAATTATTTATTCTTTACTCATAAAGCTTCTATAAAATTTGAATTCTTATAATATGGATTGTAAAAGAAAACATGCAAAGTACATTACATTTCACTAATCATCGACAAATATAAAAACTCAATCTCTCTTGCCGAAATATTTCAAACGAAAATTCCATTTTACAAAAAAGAAATTTCGCTCTTAACATCTACCCGTTCTTTGGAGTGAACTTTGTAACTTAAATCGCTCTACTTTTACCGCAAACTATATCGATTTAGTTAACTTTCACGCTTATCTAATTCGGCGTTGCTCTAAGAAGTTAATGCATAAGTGTAACACAATTTAAAAACTTCATTATAACTTCCGCTACACTTTGTACACTTTATTTCGGTAATCTTATTGCACCCAGTAGATTAACAGTCCACCGTTAAAATCTTCCTTTTTCGATGACAATTTTTTGCCCGTACGTCAAATACGTGACGAAAGAACTACGCCCGGAAAAGTTAATTCGCTCTTCACGCCAGCATTAAATAAAAGAGCGAACTAAGACGGCTTACGGGAGAAGGAAAAAAAAATTGCCAACAAACGATGGAAGAGGAGAATGTCGGCCATTCGTGAAGCAGGTCCGAGGCATAAGCGCTAATCCGATGCAGCTTTGCTCCGGTGAGACAAGAGGAATAATAATGTGGTGCAGCATTTTTCACCTGGGATTTTTCAGCTCGGCTTACGCTTCGCGTAATCCACTGATATTATTCAGGTATAAGATTCCCTACGATAAGGGATCAAGGGAGGATTCGAAAGCTACAAATGACGCGAAAGTGTGTATGTACGGTAGCAAATGAAATATTGTTTGAATTGAGGTGATTAGTATTATGCGAATTTTATAAAATTTTGCGCAGTTCTTTCTAGTTTCTTCTAGAAAGATTCAGATTCAAACAAGTGACAAAAAAAAATAAAGTGGCAGGAGTTAAGCCATGCAGCTCCTATCATCTAGTTGTCTTTGACTCTTGGCTTTCTTACGTAGATTTAAAAAATTTTTTTACTTATTAAACTTTTATATTTTGAGAATAATTCGTATTAAGTGACTTTTAAAGTTTATGTATCGTCGAAGCGCCTACCCTAGCGATGTCCTTTATTTAATACTATTTTTTGGCATTTCCCCTTTCTCTCTCACCCTCTCTCGAGTACTTACACACCTCCTTAAAGATTATTATATGTTACAGATACGGCGATGGAATCTTTGGCAAATTTTCAAGTAAATTAGACAAGTGTTCCTTTTGCAATTTGATAATTATACTGTTAAATAAACATTGAAAATATTTTGGAATTAACATTACTGGGAAAATATAGATGCATAAAACTTGTTATGTCGCAAATACGTAAAGTTTGTGACCCAGTACGTAAGTCACGTAATGTGCCAGAGAATTATAAAAGTCATTGTATGTCTTTTTCACTCCGATGTATTTTTCCAATTCTTCATCACCTGTGTCATATTAATTTTATATAAATACTGGTACTTAAAATATTCAGGTATACAAAAAAAATGATTTCAAGTTTCAAAGCCGGTGCTAAACCGATCTAAAATTAACTACACCGGAAAGCTATGCCAAATCGAGCTCAACATAGAACTGCATAGGGTTAACCGCAACTAATCGAACAATATTAATTTCCTGTACAAACAGTAACCCTGTCGACGACGTTACTGGAACAAGAAACCACAGAATGTAGTAACCCAGTGAAGGATGACAGAGGAGAAAATAACGAGTGAAAGTGATGAAACTCTAAGCGATAGAAAAAACGAAATAGTCTGACGGGTTAAAGAAACAAGTTTTGGATAAAAAAATGTAGGTAAGAGAGGTGGTAAGAGTACTGTGGTACAAATAACTAACAACAGTGACGAAGGAAACATGAAAAGAAAATGGGACGGTAGCATGACTGAGCGAAAGAAGAGAGAAACTGAACTGAAAGGAGCACACTTTCACCGAACGACAAAAAAGTTGAGATAGAACCGAGAGGAGGAAAGGAGACGAGAAAGGAACGAGCCCTCTGCTGAAAATAATAGACTCAAATACGTCTTCCGCCCTGATACATCGTTACCTTGTCCATTCGTATATACTTACTCCGAATAGTTTTGCTAGTCCTTTTCCCTCACGATCGAATCACAGCAGTCTTGGCACTTGGCCTGCATACTCCCGGCAGACGATCTTACGTTTTTCCAGCGGCCGAAGATTTATCCGATAAACGCGCAGAGTGTACGGAAAAGAGATTCTTAACGACGGGAAAATTTAAAGGGTAGAAAATTAAGTAGTCATCGGGCTCTTTCCTACCTTCTTTCGGTGTGGAAAATTGTTATCATACTCGCGATTGTTATTAACACTAAAACTGTCGGTTTTATATCAATTGTATCTAAATATACTAAATAAGTGCTGGAAAAAGAGGAACGAAGAAGTGAAAAATGTGATGAATTGGGTAATTGAAATTTGATAAGATGGAAGTGGAATATTCATTGTACGGGTCCCTTATCAGTTTGGAAATTAGTTGTAGTGTTAAAGAACGTAGTGTGTATTCATTTCTATTAGCAGTAGGTATCAGTGGGATTATTAACACTTTAGTGCCCACTCACACAACATGTGTGTGATCAGTATCTAGTATCACACTCTCTGTGTGATTAATTATGAATGTAAACAAGTGTGGATATTGTTATTGGCTTCGTAGTTCATTGCTACGTCTTTGATCTTATTTTTATTCTCTTACTTTTTTTTTAATGTTAATACACTTTTTTTAAAATTAATTCATCAAAAATATTGCTTGCCCCTGACAACATTTGACTGCGTAGACGTGCGACCATTAAAGTGTTAATATTGTTTTTCTTTATGTTATTGTTTGATTAGTAACATTGATGAGACTGCAGATATTTGGACTTCCTACTGTAATTTCTCTATCTCGCATTAGTAAAAGAGTAATATCTTATTTACTGAAGACTTTTGTAATTTTTTTGAATTATAAAAACTATCAAAGTTTAATATTATAGTACTGGACAAAATACGATAGGCTCTTCAATATCTGATTCTACTTGTATACTCAGTTTACTAGTTTAACCTTTCCACGATATTTGCTTTTGCACTATTAATTAAACAACATAAATTAACAATATAAATTTTACAACAAAGTTACAGTAGTTAACACTAGAACGACCAAGTAAGTCAAAATGACTTGTTCACATTTTTTTCCAAAAATTCCCTAAGTTTACAGAAGAGTCCTAGACTAGAAATTCTAAGTTGATCTTATAAAACACAGATTACCAAACCTATCATATTTTTCACCCTGTGATTCTTCTTCTTCCAAAGTTCTCATTTAATATATTTAAATGTAATAAATTTAACGTCGGTCGTACTAGTGTTAAATTTGCTAAAAAAAGTACCTAGAACAAATCACGTGGCTGAAATCAATAAGTAAGAAATTTTCAACGAAAGGGAAAGCGTTCGTTCGTTTAATTCTTTGAAAATCAAGCTTCCTTACGTACTCGAGTAAATTGACGTTCTCCCCGCGACGTGGTGTAAATCGAGCGAGCAAATGGGGCGGTAAAATGAAAGATTAGCGCCGGGGAGGAAAGACAGGGGGTGAGATATCCCCAAAAGGAAGATCAAGCCGGCAGGACATTTCAAAGATACTCGTCTCGATAAGCCCCGTACCGATCTACGAGAGTTCTTAGACGTGCACCAGAATTATTTAGTGGTGCGTAAGCCGCAGGGCTGTTTCGAAGGAAGGTTAATGGCTTCGATTCCCAGCAGTGCATTTGCCGGGTTCTCCAACTTGCGGATACTTCGTCGCTTCCTTACCCCGAATCTATCAATAATAAACGATGCGGGCTTCGTGCAGTTAAGTCTCCCTTAATGCGACTTTGTGCTCCCATTAAGGCTCACGGATTATCGACTTGCAAGAGAAAAAGAGCTGACTAGACGACGGTAAATAGAGAGAAATTGATGGAACAATTTTGAAATGATCGCAAGGATGTCGATTAAGCCTTTAACTGTATCGCGGTTCGAGTAAAGTGGAATTGAAGATCACTAAACTATAGATTGGCAATGTAAGCGACTTTTGACCAAGGTGCTCGTTCCAGTTGTTGCTTGTCGACCAATGCCTGGTTTCACCACATTGTACGCGATTTGTACATCGCGGTCGAATCCAAAATATTCACGATTTCGTTTGCTGGCGATCGGATTGACTCGGCGGTCTTCGCGTACCATCGCCTTTTTTTGTGAAATTCATTTTTTTGTTCAGTTTTCTCGTCAGAACGCATCTGACCGCCTTTTAACACCTTGAATGTCACTGATATTTCACGTGTTTTATCATTTCTACTGAAGTTGATACGTTCCCTATTAAAATCCCATCTTTGTAAAGCAGAAATTTTAAAAACACAAATAGATAGGTATATGTTCAGCAGGGTTTCATCTGCAGAAAGCTAGTACTTAAATATTTAATGTGTTACAAAATTCGGAAATATTACAATTTCAAAGTCATATGAAATTTCATTGAATTCAATAGCACCGGTGACCGGTGACCCCCACGGCAGTCAACATGTTAAGCGCAACGTTTTTTCTCATCCATCTTTTGGGTGCCGCGCAAGGCGACCATTATAATTTTCTTCATTGCGTTAATAAAACTAAAAATATATAATAAGACAGGGAGAAATTTTTTCTCACGACCGTGTTCGTTTTGGAAACCCATTCTACGCACGAAAGGCGTAAAACGCCTACTTATTTCATACAGACATTTTTAGAAAATACATAAGCGCTGGAAAAGCATGTGTATTGAGCAGCACGTGTTCCTTGGAACGCTGAAATAGCGGGGGCAACTTTTATTATCTTTCAGATTTCAAAATAAACCCCCTACGTGAGTTTACAATGACTTTCTAGAAAGAGTCTACACAGAGTTTTAGTAACAAATTAGAGAGAAAGAGTACTTGCCCTACGCTGTCCAAGTACCTACGGTATTGTTATAGTTACACAGTTATTGTTATTTGTTACTTTAATGATCTCGATCTACATTTCTGTTGTTATTAACCGCTTGCCTTGCAATGACGAGTGGCACACGTGACACAGTAGATGGAATAGCAAATTTTTTAGTTTTGCAAAAACTGTTAAATTGAAAATATCAATAGGGAAGGAGACGTTGAAACTAGTTCTATGCTATTAACACTTTAACGACTGCACGTCTACGCAGTCAAACGTCGCCAGGGGCCGACAGTACTTTTGAAGAATTGATTTAAAAAAAGTTTATTAAAATTACGAGAAAATTAAGAGAATAAAAATAAAATCAAAGACGTGGCGATGATATACGAAGCCAATAGCAATATCCACACTTGTTTACGTTCATAAATTATCACACAGAGAATATGGTACTGGCCAACAACGTTCGGCGGTAGCATCACACACATGTTGTGTGAGCGGTCGTTAAAATGTTAATATTGCGGTAACTTATACCAGTGCATCTGAAATCAATGATAGATTCCAATAATTAATTCTGAGCTATTGCTCCTACGGTCATAAAAAAATTTGTAAGGCAACGGGTTAAAAGTTAAAAATGCTCTCATCCAATCTCGATCGTTCAATCCACTCATATATTTTTTTCTGGAATTCTAAAAACGCATTTTCCTCCGGTAAGAAGAGGAAGTGACAATTTTTGGTTTGTTGCTAATTTATCCTTTTAATTGATTTTTCCTGTATCTGTATGCGATTTATAGCTAAAGGTTTAATAGTCTACGCGCTTTTGGTATAGCCTGCGCCACAGCTACCGCAGGTAGTGGTCGTTTGGCCACTAAACGTCAAATCCACCACTGGTACTGACCAAACGTCACGTCTGTTAAGGGTAACGGCACCATGCATGCACCGTCGAGAATAGCTGCGTCGGGTATCAGAGATCGCCGCAGTGCAGCGAATCTACGAGAACTGGCTGTTCGAATGGAGGTCGATGGACGACCGGGAAATTTCAGGGTACATGAAAGAGACGAGTTACGGCGACTCGGGTGGCTAGAAAGAGAGAAGCACGAAAGAGAAAAAGAGAAGGGGTTGGGAGTAATCGACATAGCTCCGAACGGCATTAAACGG
The DNA here is from genome assembly GCA_910591515.1 of Cerceris rybyensis. Classification (NCBI taxonomy): domain Eukaryota; kingdom Metazoa; phylum Arthropoda; class Insecta; order Hymenoptera; family Crabronidae; genus Cerceris; species Cerceris rybyensis. The sequence goes on from OU342789.1 coordinate 40,644,327, forward strand.
CTCTCTTTTCCCGACAGCGTTTGCCTTTGGAACGATCGAATCCCTTCTGGATTCTAGCCGAAGCGATTCCTCGCGGTATTGCCTCACGCGGTGGCTCTATTCCGAGACGAATTCGAGGCAAAGGTGCCGGGACTTTCGCAGGTCAGGATATATAAGAAGGCTGCGAGAAAGTGCCAAGAAAAGAAGGGAGAAAGATTGAGAGAGAAAGAGAGTGCAAAAAAGAGGAAGAGGGGGTGAGCGTAGAGGACCAGAAGAGAGGAGCATTATATTATGTGCCATGCGGCTAAATTGAATTCTCGCGCCGCCGCTTTCCGGAAATAATATTATGTTTTATGTCCCCGACACCCGCGTTACCCTATTGGAATCCCTTAATAGGAATTTTTCACATTTTCCGCCAGTTCTCGACGAATAAGACCAGCGCGAGGTAGCAGCATCCATTGGCACAGATTCCAATGTGCCAGGGACGGGGTAACAGGAAGGGGCGGCGACGTCCTGTGGTACCATCCACAGGCGCTGCCGGAGGGCTACAGATGGGCTACGGATGGGCCACGGATGGGCTACGAAGGGGCTGCTAGACTGCCCCTGTTTGCTTTTGCTCTTTGCTTTTTCCCACGGTGATGGAAGGAAGGAAAATTCCAACGCTGGCAGCGCTAGCATTCACCGGTGATATCAGCTACCACCACCATCCTAGTCACCACCACCGTTACCACCTTTACCGTTGCCATCGTCACCATTGCAATGAGTATCGGTATCGTTGCTACCACCGATATCGCTGACACCACCTTTGCTACCGTCACTACCGGTCTCGTCGTGGTAACTTTCTATCGTCGCGAATAAAAACATCGAAGGGTTTTGCCCTCCAAGATGGCGCGTTGTGCGCGATGCTCGATAAAACTCGACAGGACCAAGTTAATTCCACGTTGTGCAGCTGCATCCAAACTCTTTGCCACGTTGCGAAATACTGTGGAATATTTGAATTAAACGATGAGTTCTCTTCTATTTCCTTGGTTCTGCTGTAGTCTTTTTTTTCCGTTTTTTTCTCGTCTACCGTGGAAACGGGCTTATCGCGATTCTACTTGGCCGAGTCCGCGGGCGTGGAAGTGGATCGACGCTTCGAACGATGCATCTTCACGGTGTAACAAGTTGCAACTGGCTAAAGAATTCCTTCAACGTCGACTCCGAAATACGGCTGCTACGGTTGAAGTACGTTTTTGTGACGGCTCGTTAAAGGAAGTTCCGAAAGTTTCGCTTTAAAGAAGCGCACAAGCACGAAACGTTCGTAAATTTAATCGGCGTATTTCTGGCTTACAACGGGGAAAGAGGGAAGTTTTATTTCGAACAATAAAAGAGAACAATAAACTTATTTATCTGCGTTATCTTTGTTACATTTACATGCCGCTAGTATGATAACGTGGAATAAATTAATGTCGAATTAGAAACGTACAGTTTAATATGTCGATCATTGTTTCGACCATTGCTCTTCGTTCTCTGAAAATGTTGCGGTTAATGTCGTGTTAATTGTGCGAGAATCCACTGCACCGTATTCTGTATCTGATTTCAGAAATATTTATATTTGATATTAACATGGTATATAGCATAATTGGAATATCTTTGGCATAGTGTTTCTTTCGTTTTGCATTAAAAAAATGATCGCCCTTATAAGATCTGACAGGTAACGTTAACACTAGATTTACGTAGCCAATTTGTCTCAATCAAAATTTCATTACTATATATATATATAATATATTGGTTGGTTAACTTTTTAATAATAAATCTTTCATTTAAATTGATTTGGAACTATTTTCTTTGCAAAAAACTTCAATTTTCTTATATGAGTCAAATTGGCTCACTTCAGAAAAATATGTAAGTATATCAACATCCGTAAATCTAGTGTTAAAGTTCAATTTAAAGACTCGGAACAGCGAAGAAAATCTTTTTCCATCACCTCTAGAACAATTTTTCTATATGACATGTAACCATGGCCTAGATATTGACGGAATTTAGTAAGAAGTCACTTGACAACCCATTTGCATCACAAGCACATATATGCGCGCACTTTTTCTGGTCACTGTCATCGAAACGTATTTATGCATTCACACCGTGAGCGAATAGCAACACATACGACCAATCTAAATTATTTATACAACACTCCTCGATTAAAGTACAATATCACTTTCTGAAATACTGTTAAACTTAAATTTAATGTAAAGAAATTTGATAGTAAAGATATATTCTTGAATTTGTCACATGATGCAACTGAGTTAAGAGGTACTGGGTAAGAGCAGACTGTTCTCGCACGACCTTATTCTAAAAAACTAAATACTTATTTCGTCGTTAAGTGCTTTTTCGACCAGTCACACATTACAATCGAAAATACGTGAGGATGAAAGACGTGTCTTACCAGTCAGGCGAATCAGAGCAAATCACTTATCAAGTGATTTTTTTCTATGCATCGTGCTTACATAGTTCAGTACCTACCTAAAACAATAGATCCTAGTTAAAGTAGCTATAGGACTTAAAGGCAAAAGAATTAAAAAAAAACTGTCGCTCAAATTATTTAGCAACCAAGCGCATATATTCAAAGGTAACAACATCAAAAGATAAAACAAGTTGCTTTAATTCTCTCGTATATATCAAAAAAAATTGTCATGAAAGGTACTCTTCAATAAATCTGTGAAACTAATATACATGTAAAATCTTAACCACAATAAAAACTCTAAATCTGTTGTGAGGCGCCAAATCGCGGCGTATCAAAACGATTTGAGTGGCACAAAGGGCGCTACGAAGCAAAAGTTCAGGTTTATACGTGATTCCTACAAAAGCGATGATCGGTGGATGTAACCATTGGAATTGTTTGCTGGCTCCACGGCTGAATATTTCAGGTGGATACATCGCGCGTGCTATTTTCAGGCAAATTCTGTATACACAGCGTTCCCGCAGTTAAATGTGCGATAGCTTATCGTAAACAGTGCGTGCGCGGCAAAGTTTTTTAAACGTTTCCATGCCGTGTTTTTAATTGGAACGTGAATTTTTCAAACTCTCAGATGTGTACGCAGTTGCGATATTTTTGCGACCGTTATTCGACAGAGTTGCATCTACTTCCATCGATTTTCCGTAAACAGTTCGTATCGAATTAACGGTAGCAATTTTATAACGTAAAAATGATGCTGTAAAATGATTTCGTCGAAACGTACTGTATTTCATGATTCCCTTTAAGCATCGAACGATCAAATTTATCGATTTGCTTTAATTTGAAATATCTGTACAATTTTTTATTACACCAAATTCATGAACTGGATTCGTTCTACTTGAAAATTTAATGTTAGTTGAGAGATTTTTTAAATTATATTTCTCTTATTCCCAACTTCTATCCATTCTGTACCTAATTACAAACAATTTTCCTATAATACGCAACAGTAATTGAGTACGAAACTTTCCAAATAACTTATTTTATACATTAAAATTAAAATCAAATCTTTCAAATCGATTTACGTATGAATTATCTTCCAAGATCGAATTACGTAATGATAGAAATGTAAAAATTTCATATTTCACATCGAAATTATAATTGCACTTTACTAAAAACGTTGCTTCTTCACAAATTGCGAAAAATATTCATCCATCAAATTTGTTCGCTTATAACGACCCAAGTTCTTATTACCATAAGCTCATCTCTATGTACGAAATAGATATAGGTACAGCAGGTATTTTCCGCTTCGAATGATATTCAAATATATTCCAAAGAGACGCTTCTTCGGCGTGAAGCAGCTCGCTGTTTTATGAGCTTATCCGCGCCGACGAGCGTTTAAACGTATCCCGTTTCCCGCCGAAAGAATAATGGCAAGTACCGAGAGAGATGTGCGCTGGCAATAAGCATCGAAATTACACCTTGATATTTCCGTGATACCTACCCCATAACTGTATTCCGACTATAGGCTTGCCGAATAAAGTGGACGCTGCGACGTTAATCAAGAAATTATACGCCTACAAGTATTTTCATCTCGCGAATTTAGTGGATTTGCAAGTACTTTTGAAAAAAGTTGTATCTTTGTAAATACTAACTTTGTTACTTTAGATGAAATAGTTTCATTTCCAAAATGTCTAGTTTACTTTATTTTTTTACACGTTGAATACCTTGCAGGTCATTATTGATCGGTGCTGCAAAATGTAATGAAACTTTGATGAATTTCAAATGATCATTTTCAGAAGTTTGCTAATATATTTGATTATAAAATAGTAGATCTCAATAGACAAAGCACTAATGAACGTATGCCATTGGTTAGTTACGTACTTCATTAACATATTTCATTTCTACAGAGTAGTTTAACACAATAATAGACTGTAAGTTAAATTTTTCACTTGCAATTAGTTCACCTTTATAACAACTGGCATAATTATTCTTTCATTGTTGGTTTGTAAAGGAGTTTTTTCAAACTTCCGGAAGGTAGAGAATTTTAAAAAAGAAATCTTGTATTAGTTTTGTTTGAAAACGTTTTCCGGGAAGTTCTGTTTCACTGCAAACAATAAAAGTCAAATAGACGTTTTTCACTGTATTTAAACATCTAGCTTCCGGATTGGTGTTGAACAAGTTGATGTAACCATTCCCTAAGTTTGTATTTGGTATGTATTTTATTGTCATTTAAGCGCTCCGTATTATAATTATTATCATCACCCTTTGTCCTAGAAATTTTCCCTTTTTCCATCCCGTTCTATCTAGAGACTTCTTTTTTGCGTTTCTTCGACTTCAATTACTACGGTCACTTCGTCTAGGACCCACTTTTTTAGCTGGGTTTCGAGTTATCGAGTCCCGATATATATCAGGATGTCGTTTATATTCAATACAAACAGATAAACTTGTAACAGATTTTTATTTTTAACACTAGGTTTACGGGCGTTTCTTATATACCTATCTCTACGATCACGCGTCAAATTGACGCGTAAGCAAAAATGCGCATTTCCTTTAAAAAATCAGTTTTTTTCAAATTAAATATAAATTAAACAACACTAGGGTTTACAGTTAGATTCATTATTAACAAGTAAAAAGTCATTTTTTTTAAATTGCCACGGAAATGTTAGCAATGGTATTAACGGTATGTGGCAATCACATTTATTGAGCACATTTTTTATAGACATACTGAATTTTGTTTGTGCATTTTCCGCACATGATCTGTTTGCAATATATACAAAAATTACTGTTTTCATTTTTCTGGAGGTTTTTCGTGCCTCCGTTTGAGTGCAGTCTTTTATGTGTTCTATTACGTGTCTGTCAATTATCAATCCGAAAGCACTAGTTACATAACCTGACATAATATTTCTCTTATCATAGCCAGTAGGTCCTGTGATATCCTTGAATATCAAATGAATGGGCGGCCTACTCACAGATTCGTCTGCTTTCAATTTTATCCACCGTGTTCTGTCAACTGTAATTTCAATTTTATCCATTATATGTTGGGATGTGCTTGGAATGCTCGTCCTCTCATCCTCGGAATCAAAACAAGAAAACATACTCATCCTTTTCTTACTATGATATACTTTCAAGAAATTTTCCTCTTTACTACCCGAAAATCCTTCTATCTTTCCACTTTCAATGCATTCGGAGCTTTCACTCTCATCTTCGCTTTAGAGTAATTCATATTGGTCATCTTCGGAGGTATCCCCACAACAATCTTCATTGATTTTGACAATTTTGCTCAACATCTTATTTTACTATATCACCTGGATTTACGTCATATTGCTAGAAAAGGCGGATTGACCAAAATAAAAAAAAATATTGTGCTCCAATTCGATTACCCTATTGCAGAAAGTTACAATTAGCGAAGACTGTCTGAAATAACAATAACTGTAGAATCTTTTGCACATTATGTTTTAAAAACTGTAGTAGTAAGTAAACTGAAATAATGATTTTACGAACAAAGCAAATATATAAAAACTACTCGTGAAATTAGCTAATTCGTCAATTTGACGCGTTTCGTAGAGATAGGTATACTACATACAGATTTTAAAAATTAGAAGGCTTAGGATAAAAATAATTGAGTGTATAAATTCTTTGGTTGAAATGATTAATTTACGACAAAAAGTGGTTGCAATTAATACTATAGTTTTTGAGATATTTCATTTCGAAGTTTGAAATGCGTCAAATTGACGCGTCCCGTAAACCTAGTGTTAATGAATGCTTTAATTCCTTCGTTATCAATAATGTTTTTCCTTCAAGCGTGCAAATTTTCAATGCCGGATTGGTGAAAATTAATTGGTTTTTTAACAAAGTATCTGGACAAACGACACTACTTTCAGGTCCGCTTAATATATCATATGGGAAAAATTTCCCATAGTTGATGAGGACTTTGAAATTCGGACTCATTGATGGTGAGTTTTCCTTTACCTCTTAATAACCCTCTTCTATTGTGGAGCTTATTTACCTGGAGACACTTCATATTTCCATTGTCCTCTTATCTTTTCCGAATCATCTTTTTTCACTTTGAAAAATCGATCATCGACATCGATAAATTCGACTTCTATTGACTCTTTCCATCTATAATTCGTCATTATAATATTCCATAAATTCTGGCAAACTTTATTAATTTCGTGGGACTACTTTACGAGGCACGTCCACTTAAATCTAACGATCTCAATAAGTTCTTTGCCCCCGTACGTCGAAGCACGCCGAGTGAGGTTGCTTTAATACCTGCATAAATGGAATGGCGCTAAATCAAACGGTGCACCGATTGGGTTTGCCCGATCGAACCTCATAAAAGTTCCATTCTCAAGCGCCTACAAGAAAGAGGAAACGGTAGAAGAAAAAGGGAGGACTTATGATTGCGTGCTAAGGTTTCGTAAAGCATGTCCGTTGCCGTGGGACTTATCGAACTATCGACTTTCCTCCGAAGACTAACCCTCCCTTTCATTGCCCCAGATAAGAAAGCCCTGAACTTATTTGTCGATGGCTCGTGACTCCTTTCTTCGATAGCTCGACGTTTATCGTTTCGAGATATATGGAAATTACAGGGGAAGAGAAATTCTGCTTCTTCTTTTGTCTTTTTTTCGTTCTATCTACATATCTATCTTTCTCTCTCTCTCTCTCTCTTTCTCACTCAATTACTCGTCTTCCATTTTCGGAGCTAAGAACTGTTGGATCAAGTTATTTGAAGGGGTTGTAATAATTTCTTGACACGTTAGTCGTTGACTTCGTAAATGTATGAAATGCTCATATCTGCTCTGTACATAATTTATTATTCACAACGAAGTTTACAGGGAGTACGAAAGAGGATTTGAACAGGGACAAATAATATACATATACTAGCTGAAAGTAACCGTGCTTCGCTACGGTTTAATATCATTAGGATTAAGGACTACTTAAATTAGTAAAAGTTAAGTTTAACGTTGAGAATTGGAAAATATATATTCAATCATTTAAAACCTGCAATATTTTACGTGCTTCGAAACTAAAAAAAAACCTTAAAATTTCGAATTTTTCAAAACCCTTTCTTAGTGAGCACCTAAGACCCAAGGGGAAGGTATGTTCCAAATTTCATTGCAATCCGTTCTGTGGTTTTTGAGATTTCGTGATGAGTGGATGAATGAGTCAGTCAGTCAGACAGTGGTATTTGAGCTTTATATAACAGACTAGCTGAAAGTTCCCGTGCTTCGCTACGGTTTAATCGAAACTAAAAAACAACCAACCTTAAAACTTCGAATTTTGAAAAATCCTTTCTTAGTGGGTGCTTATATCCTAGAAGGAACGCTCATGCAAAATTTCAAGTTTCTAGGTCAAGTAGTTTCGGCTCTGCGTTGATGAGTTTGGCCCATACGTTAACCCCCCAAAAACCACCCCTAAAATTTCGAATTTTTCAAAACCCTTTCTTAGTGAGCACCTAAGACCCAAGGGGAAGGTATGTTCCAAATTTCGTTGCAATCCGTTCTGTGGTTTTTGAGATTTCGTGATGAGTGAGTGAGTGAGTCAGTCAGTCAGTGGTATTTGAGCTTTATATAATAGATAAAATATTTTCTAAGACTGATCATTTTCTCAGCTTGCGGAGACCGCGAAGTAATTAGCGATCTTCAAATTACATTCGCCCCTCGACTTTCGCACATAATTGGTTCCTGAAAATGTGTGCGAATGTTGAATGTTCGAAAGTAGAGGAATATAGGAACAATATGAAAAATTGTATGCTAATGTGGTTTCTTTGTAAACTTGAGATTCTCTAACAAACAGTAGGTTATATTAGAAACAATATTACAATGTTAGAAAACCTGTAATAAACAATGAGTGAGCGCGAGCTACAGCGCTCATTGCCAGTGACTGCATGGAAGCAAACATTTTTTGAAATAATGGCACAGCTCTTTAAAAAATTTAATTTTTAAAATCGTGCGAAATAGCAAATTGTGCGAAAGTAGAATGTGAAAAAGCCGGGGGCTATCTGTACTGTTAGTTAATTTTTAACATTTTACTGCGTTGTTTTTCAATTTAGTATTTATACAGTAAGTACGCAAGTACAGGAACAAAAGTCGTGGCGCGAATTTAAAACATAATCATTTTTTTGCCATTAATTATATCAAGTGACAAACAAACCGTTTGACAATTTAAATTCCATAACTTAGAAAACTAATTAAAAAAAATTTCCTCGAAGTATCATTAGACTCTTTATATGAGAATAAATGTGAATTTTTGATGGATAAAATAGTTATTTTAGTTTCAATTAGTGCAGACACATTTTTGGGGTAATGTATACTGAAATTTATTCAATACAAGCATTTAATGGAAACATTTAGCGTAAATAAATTCAAGTGGATTAAGGATTATCTTCTACAAAGATCCTTTCTTTGTATTGCAATAATCTCGTTTAAGCTGCAAGCGCATAATGCACCACTCCGGCAAAAAACCGATCGCCGGTTCTTTTATGAATGGAAAAAGTTTTGATGGCTTGTCAGTTGTTAGTTTTAAGTACGAAAGTATTTAGGTACTCGGAGTTAATTTATCACGGCTGTGATCGACGTTGTTCTAGTATTCCTTTATCACTTTTCAGACCCATTCCACTTTTCGTCTTTAACGTTCCTGTCCTTTTCTGTCGCTCAAAAGTACTTAAAGTTTTTAACTATCTGAAAATCTCAATTTATTTCATAATGAATTGGAAATAAGGTAAATTACCAGTCGGGCACGGTTCTTTCAATCTTGAATGAAATACTTTTCTTCTTTTGTTAAAATGTTTCGTTTCTTCGAGCACTCTGCCTAACGTCAAGGACAAAATATTCCATGTAATTCTGTTATAGAAAAACTTTTATAGCGAAAGTATCAAAGATACGGTTTATATAAGATGTCACAAAACTGGAACACACTGGGCCTCCTAAACGATTGTAAATAGAAGAAGTTGTTATAAATAAAAGTTAAATGGTGATAGACTATGCATAATATGCAACAGTTGTGTGCATCGGTGCATCAGAAAAATGCAACAGCACTTTTTTCAAATGGAAACTTGTACCGTAAAAAATATGTATATTGGGCGATTATCGATCGCTAGTGATATCGACTATCGATACCATTTCGATACTGCGGCAACAGTGCATCAGGCGTGATCGCCTTTTGTCTTTGAATTTTCTCGAGAACGTGGCTTCCCGGTTACAGCAGATTGATCGACAGACTAAAGTTGCAAAATAAATAAATAAATTTTTAATGATATACAAGTAATTACGGAAGTGTGTGTGTTCCTCATTTCACCACTCCCACGAATATAAGCCGAATTGTATTCAACAAAACTTATGTTTTCAACTGCATAAATCGATGCAGTTTCTTATGCTTTATACAAAAGTACTAACATACTTATGGTCAAAACTTATTCACTGGGAAGTTGTGGAAGTTGAATGTTCTCTGAATTAATTCCATCTCTCGGCAAATATTCCGGAGTACCTATGTTATGTTCCATTACAATGTTTGTAAACATGAAGCGACTGCAAATAGTAGTCAGTATAATACTAACAAGGGAACATATCGAACTGTCAATCACCGATTTTGATGAAAGTTTAATATTAATGCGCGTCGAACGGTACAATTTCAAGTTTAATAACTTTTTTTCTGGTGAAAAAATCAAAATTCCGATTTATCCGTATTTTTGTAAAGGACATATAGTTTCTATATCTAAATACTCAAGAAAATTCATCGGCATTAAAGAGGAAATACTGACAAAAAAATTCGAATTTTTCATATATTGTTTAAACAAATTGAGATTTTGCAAAATAATTTTTACCATTGTGTTGATTGTTAATAGATGCAAATTTCGTCAATTTACGCAAATGCTCTATCTCTCATAGTTTCCGAGATAATCGACGAAATATACTTTAGGGTCCTAACTTTGGGGTTTTCACCCCTTAAACAGCGACGATTGCCTGACTACATCATACTCAATTTTCATCAAAATCGGTGATTGACAGATCGATATGTTCCCTTGTAAGATTTCCATCAGTAACTATCTATTAACCGTGCTAGGACTGCAATGGAGGACCATTCGAACACTTGTTGTACCGTGGGTAATCAGGAACACATGCCAAGAGACCGAAGTAATTCAGAGAAATTTTAGCATAGACAACTTCCCAACGAATAAGTTTAGAAATATATTTTTCTGATGCATCGATACACAAATGACAATAAAATTAGTTGTATATTGTATACAATCTAATATCATTTAATTTTTAGGTATGACATCTTCTATTCCCATTGATATTCTATCCCCTCCATCTATTCGTCGACACCCTGATAATATGAATTTCTGCAAATATTAATTTCTCGAATGTTAACCGTCTCATGTTGCGTACACAGACTTCAACTTTTCTCTTCACGAACTTTTAATTGTGAGGGTCCTTTTTTTAAATACCGCATGTTTACATTGAAATATTAATTTTTCCTTATAACTCCACTCTATATTAATACCACTGTTGACAATATCATTATCAGTCAAATTTTTAAAAATTCAGTAAGTAAAAAGCTGTACAAATAGAAGCTGTAATTATCATTTCAATTCAAAATTTTGGTGTAAGTTAGCCACTAACTTATTTAATAAGGTAGAAGAAAAACTGCTTTCATTATTTAAATTTTGTTCCCGGATAAATAATAAGTGGCCTCACAAAAGTACTATACCTTGCAGTTTTAAATTCTTTACGGTTAATTAAATAATAAGCTGAAACGTATATTTTGCCAAAAAATCATGATTTCAACTTTTATCAAAAGATTGACATTTCTTATTCATATGGTTACATTTGAACCTGATGTATGTAGGGGGGGGGGGGCAAAGTGGGCCCCTTAAAATTTTGGAGCCCAAAAAAATTTGGGGGCAAAGTAGTATAACGAATAAAAAAAATAAAGATATGACTATTTTTTACTGAAGGGGCCCACTTTGCCCCCCCCCCCCCTCCCCTACTAAATGTTCTATGAATAGAGAAGTATTCTTGCTGTCAAGTATAAAGAAGATTAATGATAAAAGTGAGAAAACATTTAAAAAATAAGTCTCATTATGTGTAACTAAAATCGTTGTTTAACACTAGACTTACGGAGATGAAATCTGTTATACTTAAATATATTAAATTAATACTTTGGAAAAAGAGCGATCAAGCGACAAAGGAAATCATCACTTAAGTAATTTATGTATCATAATTCATAAGATACACGTGAAACATCTACGATACCGATTCTCTATTTTGACAAATGTTCATAAAAAATCGGGCACCCGTCAATCTGACGCTATCCATAGATCTACTGTTAAATGAAGACTCCATACAGAAACTATTTATTTACAAATATATACAATATCTAACAAAATTATAAAAATGACAACATATCTCTTTTCTTTCCAGGTGAGTCAAGACTGACCCTCCACCGAGAGTACTTCGGACACACACCATTAATCGAGCTTACTGTACGTAATTAAATCTTCCACACGATCAGCATCGAATAATATTTAATACAAAATACGTAACCAATTTCTTTCAATCAATTCACCAAATACGCCGTTGTAATCAACGTTGTAAGCGAATCAAATGTCCAACGAGAATTTCTCTCCTTCGTGAAAGTATTCACTGTAAAAATATTTGTGCCCAATAAACTTATCAAATCAGACTCCCCAACGTCGAGTAAATTCACCGGTTGTACCTCTGGCGGAAAAATCCGTCGACGTTTAACGAATTCCACGTGATTTGAGCGCCATCGATGGCAAAGAAAAATTCGAAAAAAATAGAGTATAAGTGGGAAAGTATGAGAAAGAAAGAGAGAGAAAAATGCGGGAGATTCGAAAACGTCGCGTTACCGCTTTCCACGACCGAGGACTCCGTTCGATGGCGTCGACATCGGAATTGCAAAAATTCACGTGCCTCCCGCTCGTTTCACCAACCATCGTCTTTTTTTTCCTCGCTCTCGCGCGACGTTTCTCTATTTGTTTCCACTGGTTACGAATACACCGAACGAGAATTTCTCATTTACAACATACCGCCGATAGGAGAGGTTCTCACGACGAATGGCGGTCTCGTTGCATCGTAGACGCAACAAAGCCGAATATTGATTAAACCTTACCGCATACAGACTGCGTGCAGGTAATTAGTAGATGTACGGAGTTTTAATGGCCCTTTAATAACACGCAACATCAAATTATAAGGGTGGGTCGTAGAACCCTCTCGTTCTACTACTAGTTTTCCACCTTTTCCCCTCGCCTCTTAACTCGACGTTCCACCGTCATCAGACGGAGCCGTGATTACTACGCTCTTGCGAATGTAATTTCGCTACCTAGCCGGTCATTCGGCTGGTTTATTCGCTATTAGGGTTAAGAAATGTTGTATAAAGTTTCGACGTACTAACTGCTATTTCATTATGGCGACCCTTCCGTTTTCTTCGAGGGGCGGTTCGATAGAAATTGAGCTTGGACATCTTAATACCTGAAATCTAAGGCTTCTGTCTTCTTGGAATAGGATTTTTGTGAAATTAAATGATATGGTGTTTCTATGCAAGTATTACTTGGTACAGTTAATGGTTACAGTTTGATTTATTGCAGTGTAAGAAATAATTATGAAAAGGAAAATTCTTTGATTATTTCGTACAATTTGAAGTGTAACTTTAATAAGTTTCAAACTTTCTTTCCTTTTTTTCTACGATTTTTCATTGAGAGGATTTATGATACTGTTTATAAAAATGTATTACACTCTTGGAGTAAAACATTTCTATTACTTCTCTTTTTAATGTTAATAATCTGCGTTTCATTCAAATAAAATGTAATTACCTGCAGAGTTAGAAGTTGCAATGAACTCTGCTGTACATTTATGCACCGTAATACGTGTTTCTACATTATCATATTTTATTCAAGAACAACGGTGTTAAATGAATTACATTGAAAAATTATTAAAAAGCAAGAGAAAAGTTCTCGCACGCGGCTCATAGAAAAGTCGCGATTCAAAATAAAAGAACCCCTAGAATACAGTCGTGTTTGGTCAAATTTACCGTTCTTTCCGTACGGTGTAACGCCTCTCAAAATATAGAACATGCACGGTTAATTTAATTATTCTTTTATTCTACTTGCATGAGACCACAGGAGGTGGATTACCAAGAAGTTACTAGCGCCGTATGGTAAGAAGAAAAAAAATGTCTTCTAAATTTCTTTCTTCATCTTATGTCACAGACCACCGTAAATTATTGCTCACACGTTCGTACGATAGCACGAAAGAAATACATTAATAGAACGTTGAAGGCTATAAATTATTAACGTGCAAACGCCCGACGAAATTACGAGGGAACGATCCACGACGATCTACGCAGAACGACGGTGAAAATTTAATAACGAACGTTCGTCCTGTCTGATTCCAATCCAATTAATTACACGTGAATATTTATTAATCGGTTGTTGCTCTCTCGTCGTGTATGCCGGCGCGGGTTACGAGCACCGAGGAAAATACAAGGTTGCAAAATATTCATGCGTTTATGAATTTCCGAAAATTTACATCGTCGTGCATTTCCGCGCTGGCGAGTTGGGTGCATTTGTTGCTACACGCGCTCAGTGAAACACAGGGTTGCAAAATATTCATACGAATTACGAGAGAACTTACGTCTCTCAATGTTAAGAGTACAACCCAGCAGTAAATTGCAATTTTCCTACTTATATTTTATACGGACTGTTCGTCTACAAAGTTACAACAATTTAAATATGTATTTATAATCATTTTAATACTGAAACTACCTTTGTTATATCTTTTTATTATTATATTTAAATGTATGAAATAAGTATAATGCTTTGGAAAAGTGAATTCAGGAGGCGGAAAAAAAGTAATTTGTATTTTATACGAGGGAAGTGAAATATTTATTGTATTGTTTCTTCATCAAATTGGAAAATTTATGGGAAATATTAGGAACCAGGTATTTTTTACCGTCTTGGTAGTTTTAGTGTTAAATTGTTATTATTAACCCTTTGCTCTCCGATGTCCCACTTGAGGGTACGTCTTAACACTATTTCTACCAAGAGGTGTCAAAAGACACCTTCCAAATTTTAACTTAAAATTATTGTCTAAGTTGAATCATTTCTCCACAATTAATTTTTTGACTTTTCATACAGTAGTTGTAAAATTAATTCAGAAATATTATTTTCCACCAGCATATTCTAGATCTAAAAATGTGCATATGGTATACTTATTTCTACCATGAGGTGTCTTTTGACACTTTAACCTTTTAGGTACGGCTAAATTCTACGTGCGGCTATTTCCCTGGACGGCAGAGTCTGACTTGAACTATGTATAAACGATACAACACTACAAAGTGTGTCGGGCAATGCCGTTCTGTGCACGAGTACATTCAAATGAAGTATTTGATGATTAAATCATAATTTAAAAAAAATATATACTACAAATACTTTAACTTTAACAATTCACTTTAATCATTAATAATATAATTGAGTATAATATTGTTACGCCAACTTCATATTGGCGTATAGAACGAAGCTGTTCCCTCGAACCCGCTGGATTCGAGTATCGAATCGAAGTCGATGGATCGATCGGCCGGTCGTTGCCTGACGACCGGAAACGTTTATACAGGAAGTCGCTACCGAGCTTTCGTAGAGAACAGACGTTCTATTTCATACTGTATTTGTAATTGTGAAATAAAGAAATGCCCAAACGCGGAAGACCCTCCGCCAGGTGTAACATTGGTGTCAGAAGTGGGATGCTGGATAGAGGGGAAGAAAATTCCCGACCCACTACGCCTGCGGAGGAGCCGGACCGTCTGGAAAGACTTCTGGAGAATCTGAGTTCTCAGTTGCGAAGACAACAAGAATTGTCGGAGGCACAACGGAATCGAGAACGAGAGAAAGAAGCGGAAGAAAGGGCGGCCGAGAGAGCAGCCCTCGATAGGAGGTTTGGAGCGCTCGAAGCCCAGCTACGAGCGCTCACGATACAGATCGGCCAGAACGCCGAAGTTTCCGTGTCGTGATCCGATTCCTACGGGGGATACACGGATCGCGGCTCCCCTTGTTTCGCAGCCGATTCCCCCGCGTACGGAATTAGGGTATACACTAAAACCACCTATGTTTAATGGAACTTCTTCTTGGGAAGAATATAAAATTCAATTTGACGCAGTGGCCTGTGCGAATAATTGGGATGCACCGAAGAAGGCTTTAGCCTTAGTGGCGTCCTTGGAGGGATCGGCTCGTAGTATTCTAGTTTCCCTTTCTATTGCCGGACAACCTTTATATGAGGACTTAGTTTCGGCTCTTCAGGCACGATTTGGAACCAAAAATCTATCAAATTTAAATTATTTCCTCTTCCAATCCTGTCGGCAGCGGAAAGGACAGTCAATCTCCGAGTTGGCCACGGAAGTGGAGAGGTTGGCTCATGCCGCTTTCGGCGACTGTCCTGCGGAAACACGGGACAGACTCGCAGCCTCTCAATTTATCTCTTCCCTGGAAAACGAAGAGATGAAACGTACATTGAGACTTGGCGGTTTCGCAAATCTGAGAGCCGCGGTTGTCAGGGCTCTTGAGATAGAAGCCGTGGAGTCTATTTCTGTAGCTCCAATACAAAAAAGGACACAGACTCGGCCTTCTCCATCTTTTAATAGATTTCCTCCGAGGACAACGGAAACAACGACGACGGGATCGTGCGTCAAAGAAAGAGCTTCCAGCAACAATTCCGTGAAGCGGCCGATAGAATGTTGGACCTGCGGGAAGAAGGGACATATAGAGCGGAATTGTCCCAAGAAACGGAAGAAGACTGAAGGAAACCACACAGAGCCGGCGTAGAACGGGGACCACCGACTCGAAGTCTTCCAATCCCCGTCGTAGTTGGGAGGTGTTCCACTAAGGAAACTACATCCGTCGTGGGACGCCTGGAAGAAGAGGAGTGTCAGATAGTCCTGGACACGGGCTCACGGGTGAATCTCTTGAATGCAGATAGATTCGCCCGTGCGAAGGATGCCGGCGCGACGGAGAAAGGAATAGTAATGTTCGCCGTCTCCGGAGAGGAGCTTCCTGTTCTTGGAAGGGGATACTTCTCAGTTTCTATCGGAAGTTTCCAATCAAAAGAAGAGTTCATTCTCATCCGGATGGTAGAAGATTGTATACTGGGCTCCGATTTCCTTCATAAACATGCGGCCCAGTTGGACTTCCGGACTAAGGAACTGCGGATCTTCGGTCAAGACGCCATCCCCTTTGGAAACGGAACCTCTCCCAAGGAAGTCACGGCCTTAACTGTCGACAAAGAAGAACGAATTCCTCCCCATTTACGGGAACTCTTTTCACGTTGTTCAGAAACTCTGGACGAAGAACAACGCCTGAAGTACCTTGATCTACTCCAGGAATACCAAGATGTCTTTGCGTCTGCCTCGGATCAGGTTGGAAGATGTGACTTGGTTCGACATCGCATCGACACCGGAGATCTTCCACCTATTAAGCAAGCTCCGCGTCGCCTGCCATTTCACCGTCGAACAGAGGTCGCTGACCTAATAACTAAGATGGAGCAGCAAGGGGTAATCGAGGAATCCCATAGCCCCTGGTCTTCCCCTATCGTATTGGTAAAGAAGAAAGACGGCAGCACACGTTTCTGTGTCGACTACCGCCGTCTTAACGATATTACAAAGAAGGACTCCTATCCGCTACCCAGGATAGAAGACACAATAGATGCGTTGATCGGGTGTTCATGGTTTTCTACGGTGGATCTGCAGAGTGGCTACTGGCAGATCGCCGTAGACGAAAATGATAGGGAAAAGACGGCCTTTTCAGTTGGAAATGGGCTATGGCAATTCAAAGTTATGCCCTTCGGATTATGTAACGCTCCTGCCACTTTCGAAAGATTGATGGAGAGAGTGTTGGTGGACTTAATCTGGAGAATTTGTTTGGTTTACCTGGACGATGTTATCATCTATGCAAAGACTTTTGAGGAAGAATTACAAAACTTAGAGACAGTTTTCCGTCGTTTTCGCCGTGCCGGACTTCTAATGAATCCGAAGAAGTGTGATTTCTTCCGGCGGGAGGTGAAATACTTGGGACATGTGGTTTCCGAGCAAGGGGTGAAAACGGACCTCGAGAAGATCTCAGCGGTTAAAAATTGGCCCGTTCCGGAGAACAAGACGCAATTGCGAAGCTTCCTGGGTCTTTGTACTTACTACAGGAAGTTCGTGAAGAATTTCTCCAGCATCGCGAAACCACTACATCGCTTGACTGAAACGAAGCAAGATTTTTGTTGGACGCAAGATTGTCAGGAAGCCTTTCAACTACTAAAAAGCCGATTGGCGGAAACACCGGTCTTAGCGTATCCTTCGCCCGATGCAGACTTCATCCTAGATACCGATGCCTCCAACTTTGCAATAGGAGCAGTACTTTCACAGGTTCGGGATGGCACAGAAAGGGTCATTGCGTATTTTTCTAAAACTCTTGGAAAAAGTGAGAGAAATTATTGCGTGACCCGAAAGGAATTGTTAGCTATAGTGAAGTCTGTGGAGCATTTTCACCATTATCTATACGGGCGAAGATTTTTAATACGGACTGACCATGCCGCTTTGAGATGGCTTCTTTCTTTCAAGAATCCGGAAGGGCAGACGGCCCGTTGGATCGAACGGCTCCAACAGTACGACTTCGTAATACAACATCGAGAGGGGAAAATGCACGGAAACGCTGATGGACTTTCAAGAAGACCGTGCGATTCCCACTGCAAGCGATGCTCCCGCCTAGAAGAAAAGGAAAAAGTCTCGGATCACATCCTTAGGACTATCTGCGAAATAACGGATAGAACAGATTGGAAGAAAGCGCAGGAAGAGGACGAAGAAATTGGCTTCCTCTTACATAAAAAGATCGGAAGAATAAAGCCTACTTGGGAAGAGATCTCCGTGTATCCACCTGTAACAAAGTACTTGTGGAAGGTATGGGATTCGCTGGATGTGAAGGACGGAATACTTTTCCGAAGATGGGAATCCGCGAGCGGAGAAGATGTATCGCACCTCCTACTGGTCCCAAAAAGCAAGATCGAAGAAGTGCTCCGCGGATGTCACGAGGCTCCTGCAGGAGGACATTTCGGCGTACGCAAGACTCTTGCGAAAGTGCGACAGAGGTTCTTTTGGCCCGAACACCGAATGGATGTCGAAGAGTGGTGTCGCCGCTGTCACGCTTGCACGGCGAGGAAGGGTCCGAAGGAGAAGGGTAGAGGACCCCTCAGGATTTATAATGTCGGGGCACCTTTTGAGAGGGTGGCGCTCGACATTGTTGGACCCTTGCCGAAATCATCAAGCGGTAATAAATACGCGCTGGTAGTGGTGGATTATTTTTCCAAGTGGCCGGAGGTGATTCCGTTGCCAGATCAGCGCGCGGCGACAATTGCTAAAGCTCTCCTGAGAGAGGTGGTGAGTCGACATGGTGTTCCTCTAGAGCTCCATTCTGATCAGGGTCGAAGTTTCGAGTCGGCAGTCTTCAAGAAACTAATGCAGTTGCTCGGAATCAAGAAGACGAGGACGACGCCACTCCACCCTCAGTCGGACGGACTCGTAGAGAGGATGAATAGAACTCTGCTGCAGTATTTGTCGTTCTATATCGCAGACAATCAAAAGGACTGGGACCAATGGATTCCGCTATTCCTCCTGGCGTACCGATCTTCTCGGCACGAAACGACGCAATACACACCGGCTACGTTACTTATGGGTCACGATCTACGTCTTCCTCTTGACCTTTTGAGAGGGCCGACCCCCGCGACTATAGAAGATAACACCTTCATCGGGGAGACAAAAAGAAGACTTCAAGAAATTCATAAGTACGTGCGCCAACGGATGCGTCTTTGCAGCGAGAAGATGAAGACCTGGTACGATTCACATTCCCAGCCAATTTCCTTCGTGCCCAGAGAACAAGTTTGGTTGTACTATCCAAAACGCACGAAGGGAAAATGCCCAAAATTACAAGCCAATTGGGAAGGCCCATACGTAGTACAGGCACGTTTGAACGAACTAATCTACAGGATTGTTCGTTCTCCAAAAGCGAAGCCGAAGGTGGTGCACGTGAATCGACTTGCCCGTTTCGAAGATACCCGCACACCTTCGAAGGAATTAAGAACGCAAGATGGATTTGAAGAATAAATGGGACAAGATTCCGCAAGAAAATGAAACGGAAAAGGATTCTGGAAAGAAAAGAACTTGATTACCGAATCGATGAAATGCCACCGTCTCACTCAAGGTTTTTGGGTGGTTTTCCCTTGGGTCGGAGGACAAATGTCGAGGCGTTAGTTTGATCGGAGCCACACCAGTAGACCAGTTATCTTTGGAGTTGTCTACTTCCTCTTCAAACTAAGGCATCGGGTTCCCAAGCAGTTTTACAAAGGTTATGGATTCAAGAAATAACCTGAAAACTGGGCTCTCCAATTTGAAGTCACCGCGGTCGAGACGACCGCTTTTCGAGAGGAGGGGGCAGTGTTACGCCAACTTCATATTGGCGTATAGAACGAAGCTGTTCCCTCGAACCCGCTGGATTCGAGTATCGAATCGAAGTCGATGGATCGATCGGCCGGTCGTTGCCTGACGACCGGAAACGTTTATACAGGAAGTCGCTACCGAGCTTTCGTAGAGAACAGACGTTCTATTTCATACTGTATTTGTAATTGTGAAATAAAGAAATGCCCAAACGCGGAAGACCCTCCGCCAGGTGTAACAATTTTGAAACATGGTACAATACATAAACCTACGTCACCATTTTCACATTCATAACGAGATCTTCGCCTTGTATCGTTTTTCGAACACACTATACAATTTCGTAAAGCTTTTTTAGAATTTTTAGATTTGCAGTAGGATGGAAAGTGTACATACATACCTGAAGCTGTGTTATACCTGACACTGCCGTATTAAAAACAAAGACTGTATATTCTGTCTGTCAATTGTTAATACTGTTGTAAATTGATGTAAAGACAAAAGAAGTGTGGAACAATGCATATGAAGACAGTTATTCAATTCAAATGGTGCGTAAGTGAGCCACTAGAGCAAGCCACTATAGTGGCGCGTCGTTCAAAGATGACATCCATGAAAGCCAGTATAGTGGCGCGTCGTCCTGAAAGATGATATCCGCAAAAGCCACTATAGTGGCGCGTTGTTCCTAAAAGGTTAAGGATATAATGACAGTGCCTAATTTTAAACCATTTTACATATAAATATTAGCACCATTTTGCAACACCATATCAATTATAATCAGATTACAGAATCCGTGTTTCAGTTGTAACAGAAAATACAGGAGTTGCAGCATAACTTTGATATTCGCTTATTTCCCGCCATGTTACATTTTAGCATACCCCGCTGCAGTGAGTTTACAGCCAGCTGCACACCGCTGCTACAATTTACAAGCTGATTATATAATTTCTAATAAATACACATCAATGTATCAACAAATATATTATTCAAATTATCTACATTTAACTGATAATTTGAAATCTCAACAGTTTTGGCAATTATTTGCATTCAAACGAAAAGGTGTCAGAAGACACCTTTTGGTCGAAATAGGTGTACAGAAAATCGTGATAGAAATAGTGTTAAGACTACCATATTACTCGGTTGCCCGCTCTAAAGAAACCTTGGAATTTAGTAGTGATTACAAAGGATAAACTTATTGTACCGCAACATTGTAAAAAATGTATGTTTATCTAAAATTTTCTATTGAAATGGCACAAGACAGCAAATAGTAAAGTGGCATCAAGTTGCTAATATATAACTTCAGAGATGACTCCGAGTGCAAAGGGCTAAGTGTTTTACCAGTTAGCAAAAATTTGAAAACAGTCGCGATTAATTAATTTAGAATGTTATGTACGGCGAATATATGGAATTCATGGTACAATCCCCGTAGAATTTCCGATATCTGCTAATAGATTTCGCTTACTCTTCTATTTAGGTGGTCCATTTATCATCCCTATAATATTCTACGATAAAAATTTATTTCGCCGAATCGAAGCCAAGGTAGCCTCGGATTTGCGGCGGCAATAAATCTCAGGGTCGCCCTTCCTTTATCATCGATAATGTACAATCGACTTCTCTCGTTTCGCATTATGTGCAGTTTTCGGTGAATCGCGAAATTAATTAGTTAGCCGATGTCTGGTCGGGTAAGAACTCGAGATGAGTGTGCACCAAGAGCCTCGATAATTGGTTGCCGAGAAAATTATTCTACAAACCGTCCTACTTTAATTCATAGAAAGTTCGGTCATTTAACATTCCCACTACTACTTGTTCAAGTTTGGAAAACTGTCGGATATTCTGAAGTTTCTTCGATTATTTTTTTTTCTGTTTTAAAAGGAATAAATTAACCTTATACAGAACTTTAATGATATACTGTGGTATGTGAAAGTTTCTTATTAAGATGAATTTTCAAGTTTGCCTCGGCCTTATGTAATTTATAGAATACAATACTGATTGTGCAATTCTTATTGAAGGTGGTGTCTTAAGGTGGATCGTAATGTGCTTGTTTCCTATGTAACTGGTGGCGTGCGATAAATTCTATTTACGCCATATCGTTTCTGGAAACCGGAACCTCAGTAATAATCATAAACAAAACACTTCTTTTGTCGTTCACATGACAACAAAATGAATATGTGGCTTTTTCAGCCAGTAGTGCGTTAGAATCGAAAATGACGTGTAAACGAGGGATGTCTCTATTTGTCTGGCGAATCAGACCAAAACACTTGCGATTTACCATCACGTTTTTTTGTGGTCGATGTATCCATACAATGTTTTGTGTTGAGTCTTTGGTTGTCGTTTGAGAGTTAATTTATGCTGCTTGCGAAAAGGATGGAAGGTGTGAGAACAAGTAGTTCCCGTAAAGTGCAGAATGTTGGAATGATGCGGTCATTTCGATCATCAATAATTCAGTTTCGATTACATTTCCCTTGATTGTGCATACGATTAATAGTACATGACATTTTTTGGACATCACTTATAGTGATGTAGAAAACGCGAGACGTCCTGGAGAAATTAACGTGTTGATGGATGATGTGTGTCTCTATTTATCATTCTTAGATGTATCTGGTGGTGTTTATCTGTAACAATCTTTCTATATAGAGTAATGACTATTAACCCTTTGCGCTCCGAATTATTTTATTAACTTTATGTCAGATAAGCAAATATAATCTCGAAAAATTGTCTACTGTTGATTATCCGTTTTTATTTAATACTGGGAACAATTGTAGATACTGCGGTGTATTGCTGTTGAAATGCAAAATTATTGTTGATTTCGAAAAGTCGATTATTAGTATATGAAACATTAAGTGTCACAAAAAGCTGTGTCGAGTGTAGCTCGACATAGGAGTGCAAAGGGTTAACAAAATGAGCTAGTGGATCTTTCGATTATTAAATCTCTCATGTGTGAAATTAACAGTAATATTCTCAATCGATGACGTTAGTATTTTTAGTCATATCTACTGCATTCCCTCAAATTTTAATTTCAATACAGAAATATTTCTCTCCAAAGAAATGATAGGCGACGATACGCCTCCAAGCAAAAATTTACGTGCAATCATTATCCAATGATTAACACTTCTTATGAATAATTTTTTCCTGCCATTATAGTTATATTTTTCTCTTCACTTTAGTACTGATGGCTTCGTCTACATTGATCGTTAATTTGCAATTTACACAGGAGAACTTAATGGAAATCGTGTTAAGCCTATTGCAAGATTTCAATTTGTAGAAATTCGTTTAGGTTTCTTGCACTGTCGGAAAATGAAATATCGGCTGTCATTGCACGCCAAGGAATTCTAAGGATTAAAGAATTTCAAAACTCAAGCAGCGGTTGCTCATGGGCGAGAGATTTAATTAATTCTTGTTCTCCCAACTTCAGGACAGGTGTCACAAAGTTAGGTGCGCGAGTTTGTGCCGTACAACGAAACAATAGAATGTGCAGACGCGATGTTACAACAACGGCGCTAGATTTAAACGACGCATCGATTACTTTAAAAATAATGTTGGTTAATTCTGAGCCACAGTTCTTCATTGCATGACAACAAAAAGATTTTGATGACCAAAATGGACATATTAAGTTTTATCACAGCAAAGAAATATAGAATCTTTAATAATTATTACAGTAGTATTTTAAACATGTAGCTAACTCAATTATACTTTCTGTTTAGATCCGAATAGGTACAGAGCATATTTACAAAAATTCATTAATAGGTTGAATGCCACTCGCATTTCATCAGTTTTATTACTTCTGCTGATGTGAAGCTTTTTCTATTATCCCTAGATCACTAACCTTCGTTGATTCAACGACACGGATTTAATAAGTATGCCATATTAGTTAACGTTATCGTAATAAATAAATACCTATCTTTAATAATAGAAAAAAACATATTTAAATTTTATTGAAATGATACCCTTTAACCCCTTTTGTAAACACCGTAGTCGAAGAGACGAAGGTTAGTGTTAAGCATCGAAAAATAAGGTTAGTGATCTAGGATTAAACTCTTTTACTATAATTATAACATTGTTAGAGACCAGAATAGACTTCGTGCATTACACCCTTAACATGCCTATCATCTACATTTTTGTATTTTCATTATGTGAAAGATTCTTTTCCTCCCACTCTAAAAGTCCTTATCCATATATCAGAGACTTAGTTAATTACGATATTTCAAACCTTCATTACAAAAAATACAAATGTAAAAGACTAAAACACGTGTTGTCGTAGATCCAAATACTTACTGACTCGGTCGGCCAAATAGCATAGTAACCAAGCGTTGAGGTTTTTCTTTTTTTCCTCAAATCGATATTCTAACACTAATACCTTAACTCTTAAGCGCACTTTAATATTTTCTTACCATGTTACATAAACTATTCGTTTGAAAACATGTAAATAACTTAATATAAGCCTGATTTACTGTATTCAATAAAGTTATTATTATTGTTACGGAACACAATGTGTGTATTATTTAATTATATCCAGAAAGATTATACGTGCGCGGACGACTCGTAACAACATTATTTTGGCATAATATTTGGGTGTCAATGCCCTTAGAATGACTTCTCCCCTTAAATGTGTGACCTAGAGAGAAGTGGGGGAGATCATCCTAAGAGGTTACGTCTCAGGATACGGAAGACACAGTAGAGTTTTAGAGGAACTGTGAGACGTATTTCTTTAGAAGCCCTTAGATACATTAAATCATTAGCTATTTAGTATTTTGTTGTTTTTCTTGTATTCTATATTTTTCCATATACTCAATATATATGTCCTATTTATTCATATTATATTCTTAGTGTGTTCTATATATTCATTAGTCCTGACATTTAATTTCTTCCTTCTTTGTTCTCATTTTATCCACGCCTATACCTTAGTGCTATTTCACCGAATCCTACTACATTATTAAATAGAAACATTGAAAAATTGTTATATACTCGGCCATTCTTTACTTATCGTGCACCAATATAATGATATTATTTTAATATTAGGTTTACACAAGCAGTCAAATTGACGGATTCCTACTTTTTTAGAAACGCCTTCCAAACATGTAGAAATGTGATATAGTAGATATTTCACGTGTATCTTATTACTGAACTGATAATCTTCTTTTCCCTTTGATCCCTTTATTTCCAAAGTCCTTATTTAATGTATTGCAGTGTAACAGATTTTCCGCCAGTAAATATAGAGTTATATATTACACAAGTAAGTGAATATAATATAACTGACAATAAATTAGTTCCCCGCTAAAATTCAATTCCTCAAAATCCCTCAATATCTTCGTTTCTCTCTGTACCCAACAATTCCCACATCTACTCGCGCATCAACACCCACTCACAATTCCCCAAACACGTACAAACGAAACTTTATCAAAAGCAATAGCAATAGCGTCCAATTGTATTACCCGTTTCGTCATTATGAATTTATTAACGTCGGTACTCGCCCGAACGCCGTTATCCGAGCAAATAATTACCAAAGAACAATTAAAACGAAATGCTCCTATCTCTTGATCGTAGCGGCAATAGAGGCGAGCGTTAACCGGCGAGCAAGCTGCGAGCAATTAAAACCGTTCGATTTCGCTGTTGCCTGCGTTTGATCCGTCCATAGAAAAACCAACGGTAGCCTTCCATCGACGGTCTGCGGATCGATTGAAGCCACGATAGAACGCCTCCCGATAATTGTAACACCGTCGGTGCAATTTGAATCAGAGTTGAAAATCGGCCTACGCTCGCTGCCCCTGGTATTGCACGGGGATGGCGAGTCGCTCGTTCTCAGATATTGCGGCCACTACTGTGATAGCGGTCACCCGTTATTCCTCTCTCGGCGATATTAATTGGTTTAATTAAGTTACCGAATTGCACTCCGTCGCGTCTGGCGAATTAATGCGCGATCAGATACGACGAGATCACTCGGCCGACGTTGGACGGAGAGCTCTATGAAACTCGTGTGATGTTCGGTACTTGTGTTCTACATTTGTGAATCCGACCACCATTGCAGATCTCGTCTATCAATTAGTCTCGATGATTTATCGAAATGATCAAGTATGCCTTCCGATTTGCGGTTGGCATACCCTGAACGACGCTCGAACTACGATGAAATTAAATACCAGCTTAGCAGGTGCGACCGTACACAATGATTTTTGTGCGCGAAGAAATTTCAATTATGAATTATCGAGACCGCGTAACGCGTTTATTGTTTGCACGAGAATAATTGGACAGGCCACAGAAATATATTTGGCGAAACGATGAATACCGAAAGAAAATTAAATCGGTTATTTGACCGTATAATCGATGCAATCGGGGTAGAATGGGAATGGATTTATGATTACGTGGTTTAATGAGTTTAAGTGATTAAGTTGAATCGATTATCGGTCGGTATTCTAACGAGAAACTGAAACAGAGCATTATAAAGGGATGGTAAAAATTGCAGGCTGCTTTGGTGGTGCCTTCAAAGGTGCTATAATTTATTCGCGTTTTCTAAAACGTTATTACGGGACATTTAGCGAAAGATATAACTGTAAAAAACGATGTCATTTTTCACTGAAGTGTCCGTTACTCTGGAGCTCTACTATGCGACCCATTAAAACGTTAAGCAAAGGGGTGAAAACGCAACGTAAAAACTTCCCCCATGATCCTTTTGCCATGAAAGAGATTTCTTGGGTTACGCGCGAACGAGGTGAGCATTTTCAACGCTCGGTTCATCAGTTTGTCCCTTTAATCGAGCTCCCTTTTTAAAAGTGTCCGCGCAAACGGTTGGTGTTTATTTGAAATTTCTCTAACTACTCGAATTATCATGAATAACTATTCCCATCTGCCAAATAACCAATTTCATTAAATTATTAGTGCCCATAAGAATACAATTACATTATTATTGATTACTTCAAATTTCATATCCAGAAATTATTATATTTCAAATAACATCTGTAAGAAAAAGAAATGAACATGAAAATGAAATAGGTAATAATCGTGAAAAGAAATTTCCCATAGCTGGAAAACGATAATTCCCTCTTTGAGAAACAAAAGCAACGCGAACATTAAGAAGACTCTGTAGTTTCGTTTTCACGGTTGAATTACGGTTGGAATAAAAATGAGAAAATAAAATTACTTCATCAGCGTTTGCCCTTACCCAAAAGAAACATAAACGAGAGAAATTCTACATTCTCTATTTTCTTTTAAATAGCAACATCCCCGTTAAGATATATAATTTCAATTTCATTAAATCCTCTCTAATCGGATTCTACGGTTTGCTCGAAACACATTTTCCAAGACCAACGACGATTCGCATTCGTTGAGCCTGTAACAAAATTCGCATTGATCCTCGCAATTTTACATGTTTTCCGGCTTAACAGATAGCATTTGCACGAGTTATCGTTAAGCACGGGAATCGTTCGAACAGCACGATCGCGTTCTACGGTTAAAAGCGCGACGACGTTAAGGCCACGAAATGTAGGAAAGAAACGTACATTGCGTGCTTCTGCATACTAAAGTAACACAAAGTGGCATATTACCTGTGAAAATAACACGGATTACCATTTTCATAGGTATTACACTGGTAACATACCGCTCTCTTTTACTTGACTGTGCGCGCATTCGTGTGCATGCATAAGCGCCGTGAAATGCAAGAAAGAGAAAAACGGGAAAGTGAGAAGAAGAGGATACGAAGCAAGAGATGGAAAAACTGACCCGGGAAACTAGGACGCGTCGAAGAGAAATTAACATTTCCTTCTTGTGTACTTGGTGGCTGAGAACGAAGGGGTTTTGGAAGAGAAATTCTCTCTTCTTAACGAAGCGGTTTATTTCTTAACGAAGATGCTTGAGATCTGTAAGGTGCTATAACTTAAGACACAGGAAGCTTATGTAAGTGTCTCTCGTTTGTCGTGAGCCCTTGAGAACTTTGTTATCTGTGATTTAGTTTTTATTCTTCTGTTGTTTAATTAAGTTACACGGTTATAATTGAATAGGATTATTATTTGAACTGGGAAGAGTGTATGTGGATTTTTTACTTTGAGTCTCGAAATAATTAACCCTTTGCGGACGGAGACATTTTTGAATAGCGAAAGATAATTTTTTATTCGACGATCCAAAGTCACCTTTTTATCAGAAAATTATACTGTTAATATATATAAATTATTAATTAATATTTGTGTAATCATGTTCAAAGGATTGAATTTGAATTTTACAATTCTAATAGTGCATAAATGCTGCGATAAACTACAATTAAATTTTTTTTAGACCACATATATACGTCGCTAGTCCTCAGAGAGTTAACTGAAGCGTTTCGTGTAATGTGTGCTTTAAGTCAATACTTTTTAAAATTTGTATTTTGAAAGTATTTTATAAAATAAACGTGGTAGAAATAATGCGTACAATTCGTAAATTCTACGATCGTTGTTTTCTCTCAGAGTTTACTTTGCATTTAAACTGTTTACATGTATCATATTTTTCAGAATATTTTGTATCTTTTGCGTGAAACGTGAAATAATT
The DNA here is from genome assembly GCA_910591515.1 of Cerceris rybyensis. Lineage (NCBI taxonomy): Eukaryota > Metazoa > Arthropoda > Insecta > Hymenoptera > Crabronidae > Cerceris > Cerceris rybyensis. The sequence continues at coordinate 40,672,714 of OU342789.1, forward strand.
CTCTCGCTTGATTATATACTTAATACGAAAGTAATTCCAAGTTGTCAATGATAGTGTGATCATTAACTGTAAAATATTAATGTTATACGGGTAACATAATGAGATGTTTAAACAATAGTACGAATTCTGTCATTAACAAAAATTATTAAAAAAATTAAGCGACAAAATTTTTATTTCTGAACGGAAAACAGCGAACCGATATGTTCTAGCAGACTTTGTTTCTATGAAGGAAAGATAATTGTTGATATTTGCACTTTTTAACAACTCTAACAAACCAACTCCTCGGAAGGCGATGGAGCATATGGAATTAAAATCTTAACAATTTACCGGCCGGTAGCCGATTAATCAGCTTTTCAGGCCTCACACTTTTGGACTTTTAACTCATTAATTAGTCGCTACGGCAATTAATAAATTATTAGTTTTCATTGCGGTTAACTGTGCCAAGGATTCAGTGAAGAAACTTTGCAATTTTCGAAGGGATATTAGTATCAGAGAAATATTTGCGTGCATGTAACCGATCAGAAGTAGGTATAGGATGTTAAAAAATACCGGTCGGTAAAGTGTTAAGTTCTCAATTAGTGAGCCTCTTTCGTAAATTAATTCCTATTACAGAGACAATATCCTAGATTCTTGTTCTTAAATCATTTACTACATAATAGCCTTGAGAATTCAGAATCCACTTACAACTCCAGGCCCTAGAAAATATAACCATAGCAATTAAAACTAAAAAAGTACAAAACGGAGAAGAAAAAATGTACACTTATTCCTACTAACAGCTTAAATGCTTTTAAAGAAAGCTTTTAGGAGAATATTCACCATTGCTTCCTCACCAAGAATTACATTCCCTATCGGATCTCAAGCGGGTGTCCTCCATTCCGAGTCACCCAATGTAAGTCGAGACAAATCGCGTCTAAGATAAAATAAATGAAATCAAATGAGGTAATACATAAGATAACATCAGACCACGTTGAAATCCTTTATTTCCTCTTCACGAGAAACTCCACCCAGACTCGTCTAATTCTCGATGTAATTTCTCTCAAAAACGTCACCTCCTAAAAGGAAACTTTATTCCGTCTCTCATTGTCAGAGTTATTTTCGCGCGAACAGTCAGAAAGTCCAGTGGCCTGATTTTTGGACTATCCTGTAATTCCGGAAGGAAAAGAGGACCCTGAAAAATGACCTTTTTTTCGACACTTTAAAAGGAGGAGTTTTACCAGAGACTGATATTACGTTCTTGCGTGATCCTGTGCTCCATAACGCGAAGACCGTCGTTGCGCGACTCTTCTTGGCGCTTCTCGTTTCTCGTTTCTCCGTCCTTACAATTTTGATACGTTATTCCAACGGCTACGATGGCTGATCGCGAGATAAACAGGAGAATAGTGGAGGAACGCTGGCGAGAAAGAGCCAAGAAAAGAGAGAAAAGCGGGAATGACGGGAGCAGAAAGAAAAGGCAAGGAGAAGAAGAAGCGTCTCGGGAAATAAGATTCTGACTTTTCTTCTTGACGTATCCGTCTTCCACCGACGGTTCTTCTCAGAGGTAGAGCCGAGAGAAAGGAAAGAGAATGAGAACCGAGCGAATAATGGAAATACCTTACGGACGGCTGACGGGATGCACAGCCGTCTTTGTTTACCTATTCGTTTTTCGACGAGAACGCCTATCCGACTTGCTCTACACCCGATCCAAGCTTCGCGTTTATCTCGTGCGTGAAAGACTTTTCCTGCCCTCGATGAAAATGCATTCGGATCTTCCGGGTGTCTGGGAAGTGCGAATATTCATTGTTTTTTTTTTCTTACTTTCTTTTCTGGTTTATTTTGTGCACTTTGTTTGTGAAAAGTTCATGCGGGATGATTTGAAACTGGGTTACATTTGTGATGGAGGTTCAGGAAAATTTTATTGAATATTAATGGTATGGTTTTTCTTCCAATGTTGAGTTATGTCTGCGCTGGCTGTTTTAAAATTTTTTGTCGATAATTAATAGTATGGCTTTCTTTTTGAAGTGAAGTCAAAGGGTTTGAAAATAAATATTATTGTGGAGGATTTGGAATTTTTTTAGCAGTTTTCACGGGAACATACACTAGGAGTACTTAAATGATAAGAGAAGATTTTACTGATGTTTTGGGATTCATTGTTGGGATTATTTTTTTCACGCTTTGCAAGAGAGTCCTTTAAAATATTCTCAAGTGTATTCAAAATCGATGCTGCAGTGGATTCTCCCAAAATTTAAATCGGCGAATTATGTTATTGCAAGTTTTTTGCTGTGTCGTTTCTTTTTACTGTGCGATGTTCTCAAAAAGATGGTTACTTTTCTGCGTTGGAATTTTGTTATTTTTGGTGTAAATATGTTTTCTTGAATTTCCTTTCACCCATTTTGGAGGCAAATATCTTTGTTCCCGGCTGAAAAGTTGAGAGATGGTTGCTGTAACAAAAACATTTGTTAAATGGAAATCCAGATATTATTATTTTTTTATTTAAGTTGTTTAAAATTTAGAAGTTGTTAGGAATCAGAGTAAAGACACAGTGAAGCTCGACCAGTTTGCCATGTTGCGTGCACGAAAACGTATCAATTGGCAAATAGTGCGACGTACCAAATTGGTTGCTGCCATCGGATTAAAAGCTTTACACGCGAGAAGAAGCCAAGCCGATTAAAATACTAGAGATACCGGATCAATGCTAGATTATTGTCGACATATTTATCTATCGTTTGAGAATAGCGTAGCTAAAAAAAAAACACAAAAATAGGAAATAGTAGGTACAATTTCTGAACGGTAATAATATATTTAATAATTTCACTCCGACAAATCCATAATACAACTTCCAAATAGTTTTATTTATACAAATTTCTAGAATCAATTAATTGCACATTCAATTGGTAACAATATTTAAAATCAACTTCTTATTTACATATTAATCCTTAACTCCAACTTTTCAGTGTGAATATCGACCGGCAACTCCAATTTGTTCTGGTCATATTTTGACTTGCAAATTTTTAAGTGTCAGACTTTAAATGCTACAATGACGTGTAAATAATAATATTAAAGTCATTAAAAAAAAACTCTATTCATTTCATAAGTAATATAATATTGATTGCGATATTTATATTATTAATTATAATTGATTAATGAGTGGTAGTTTTTAAAACAGTTAATGGGGTGCAAATCAGGTTTGCGTTCACTGGTTTTACAGTAGAAAACTGTTTTTTTTTACCGCATTACTTCCTTTCGGTTAGTTACAACTACATCATTATAGATGTGAAAATCAAAATTGTCATCGCCACTATCAATATTTTCCTCACAAAGATAATTTATTTTCCTTCTTGACATAATTGAAAAATAGATGGGTTTACAATAAAACATGTTGAGATCTGACTTTCTTTACTGGTCGCTTGTAACTGACTGAGGAGGACCATGTTTTATCTATAAACAATTACCGATAACGACCCTAACAATATCCGAAGTAAAGAGTACACTTGGAGTAGCGCGCTTCAAATCAGGAGTTGAACACCGCACATCGGTGGTGCCTGAGAGGCACACTTGAAACGATAAGGGTTAAGTTGCTAAAACACCTTTATTTACAAAGAATAATAACTCGAAAAGAGTTTAATAAAAAGAGATAGGTGTCAAAGGATACTGATAATACAGAAATTTAGTTCAAAGTTGTATACTACCTAAAATACCATTTTCATGCCACTAAATTTTTATCAGAGTGCAATAATCGAAAGACGATAACATGCCAAGAAATTTTAACCAATTTCACTGGTACCTTTTGGTCGTTGTTTTCCACAAAATTTCGTTGAAAATTACCGTAATAACGAATGTCCCTCGGTTTTCAGTCCTTCGAGGATTCTTTGAAGGAGGCAAAGGCAGGACAGTGAGTGCAGGGAAGAAACGACACGAAATCGCGAGTTATCGAATTTTGATCACGTTCCTTTTCCGTGTACTTTCTGCAAATTGGCGGGAATATCGCGTCCCGGAGCTCGAAAACCTCGTCGCGCTTTCGCGGTCGCAAATTCAATTTTCCTCTTGCGTGTCCCGCGTCTCTGCGCGGAAGCAAGGAGGTTACTATGAAAATAAAAAAAGAAGAAGCAGAAGAAGAAGAAGAAGAGGAAAGGGATGAAGGGAGAGACGTACAACGTTAATCAAATAGAGAGGCTGAGTACGTGAGCGCGAGCGTGTAATTGCGAACCCGAGTTTTCCGCAAGGCCTCTAATCAGGGAGTCCTGATTAATCAAGATTCTCGCCAGTTGACCCACAGAAGTCGGTCCTCCTACTTTTACCTCCGATTCGGATTTTTTCTCGCCTCTTGTCGATCGATGTTGATTAAGAGACGGAATCCCAAAGTTAAACAAACATTAAGGTGATTTTTGTAACGCGATGGAAATGATGAAACCTCAAAGCGATGGCAGCACTTTATCTATCAGAAGCTTATTAATAGGTTTTTTGTTTTCAAGCAATCAATGGCCATTACAAATGACAGCGAAATACAATTCTACTGCCTTGAAAGAACCAAAATCAGGAGAATTTTATATGTATTTTTTCGGATTTTGATTTTAAAGTTATGCAAATTTACAAATAAGCACGGAAACTGTTGTGGGATGCCTAGAAGAATAAATGGTAAACAAAGTGTTAAGAATCATTTTTGTGAAAGATAAATGATGTTAAAATGTATGTTAAAATACAGCATCTTCGAACTCAATGTAGATGTGTCTGAGCTAATTTGTTATAGCCTAATAATAACACACGTTTAAATATTTGCTTCCTTGTATGATTTATAACATTAGCAAGTTCAGTTGAGATTAAGTAAATATTTCTTAATTAATTTCCAATGCAAACATTCCAGCACTTCGGAGACGATTTGGTGTAATCAAGGCTACAGCAAACATGTAAATATTGGCGAACTGCATTCCTCTTGAAGTTGTATTTTCTAAAAAGTCGTAGAAATGAAATTAACGAACCAAATAAATGAAGATAAATTGTTACACGTTATAAATAAGATTTAAAAAAGTTGCTATCGTTAATGAATGTAAGGGAATCCATTGACAGAAAATATTATAAATCATAAAAGTACGCAATCTTATAAAAAAATTATCGAATCGTTCGGATTTAAAGCCACAACAATAACAACGTGCGATAAAATCCGTATCATATTGATCAATCATTACAAAATCCGAAAGGCAAATTGTTTCCTTGTAACAGCAAAGTGCTTCAAGATAAGGATAGATTTTTGTCATAGATAATTGTTTTTTGATACTAAAATGTTCCAACCAATATGGGTCCAAGGAGTTAAGAAGTTAAACACTCGAAATCACAACCAGTAGGCCCAAGGTCAAAACCTGGGTCACTTCTGAAAAATTTGAAACTTTACCTCTGTGACCTGCATATCGTAGTGTCGATGATTGGAAACCCACTTAAAATATTGGATCCTATTGGACACAAAGTACTTCTTGCTGCCTATAAAGTATGACAAGTGTTTTCGTTTCATTCGCCAAACGAAGGTCGTTCTTATTAGGACTCCAAAATAGTACGATGAGAGCTTTGGACAACTCTAACCCTTGTGACTAGGATTCCCAAAGGTCAGATGTTATTACTATGTCGTCCCTTAATATGTTTGAAATATGTAGCCCTTTGCGCTTGGAACCATCTCTGACGTTACCTATTAGCAACTTGGTGGTACTTCACTATTTCCTATCTTGTGTCATTTAAATAGAAAAGTTCAGGTAAACATACGAGCCGTTTAGTTTGAAAGTGACCTAAGTCCATTTGTCAATTATTTTCTATTACCTCTAGTTACATGTACAACTTTCAGTTATCTACATATCAATAAAGCATGTGTGTTTAACACTTTGAACGCCACCGGTATTTCGCTAGATTCATCATTTCTACTGAAGTGGAACTTTTTCTATTAAATTCACATCTACACAAAGCAGAAACTTTAAATATACAGATAGATAGATATTCGGCAGACCTTTATCTATTTAATGTCGATATTTAAATATTTAATATATCCCAGAGTTCATAAATATTACAATTTCCAAGTTACACGGAAATTTAATGAATTCAATAGCGCCGGTCACCGGTGACCTCCATGACAGTCAAAGTGTTAACTATATTCATAGTAAATTTTGAACACATAAGTTTTCGCAGTTAGTTCAATAATTAAAACGATTATTTTGAAAGTGGCCTAAGTCCAATTAATTATTGATAATGTCCGCAGGCAGTAATAAAGGTATTTTAATTAGGTAATTAGTGTTTAACAAGTGAACGCCAGGTTTTGGACAATTCCTCTAGTTCAATGATCAGTACTTTTAATTAATGCAGTTAAAGGCGAATTAGTAACTAATGATTTCAAGAAAAATCGAAAAAGAAAGAGAATTATAGAATAATATTCGTCGTCAGGGGATGAAGATACAGATAACAATGGAGAAAAGATTGATGAAACGTGCATCCAAAAAATGCATAAAATTAAATGGAATCTAGGAAAAAGATATTACACGTAAACCGGAAACATTGTACTTGTAAAAGTTGTCCAAAACAAAGATTGCCGTTGTCGAAAAGTTTACATAAAAAATTACGAAGAAAAAGAAGGAAACAATATTTTTTAGAATATTTTTTAGTATTTGGGAGATTTTAATAAACAAAATGTACGAATCTATTGAGCGCAAAACTGTGAAACGAAGATGTCGAAAAAACGGGAAAGGTTCGTCAGGAAATTGTAGTTTTAAGTATTTGTTGAGTTCTAAAAACAAAGAACTGTTTTTATTTTAATTTGAAGCATTTCAAATTATGTTAAATGGACTTGGGTTCTGTCAAATCTTATAACGAATCTGGTTGTTAACTTTGAAACTGGCTTAACTCCATTCTTGGTAAGAAAACGCATATTATTCACTTAATATTTGTCATTATTTTAATAGTAACTGTAAATTAACTTCTTTAGATACACTTAAGCAGCATGTCTCATTGATACCCTACACGTATATTTTTAATTGCATTGAAACACAAACCCTTAAATATCTCAATTTAAGTATAAAAGGACTTAGGCCACTTTCAAAATAAACGGCTCATACATTTCTTAAAATGTTGCCGTGCAAAAAGATCCTCCTATGTAACCACTAATAAATTCGAAGGTCTCCTTAAACGGGACAACCGAGTGATATGGTAAACTTATAATGTCCCATCAAATGGGCTGTCAGAGGGAAAGGGTTAGAAAAAGTGACAACTGATTGAAAATAAACAGTTTGCTACTTGGAACTTGAGCCATTTACTTTTTTAAAGTACACATAGGTATTTACCCGTTTCTCGATTGAGCTCAAATTGCAAACCGTAAATCCCAGTTTCTCCACGAGGCTAAATTGTCAGTGTTAATCAACTACTCGCCATCAATCGAGAGCTTTCACCCGATGACCCAGAGATACGATTTTCTCATTTTCCTTCTTTATCATTCTCGCGAGGCCCTCTTAAGAGAATCTCGCCGGAGGTTAACCAGGCTTGATGTATTGAAAATAACCCTCGTCCGTTATCTGGACAGCTTATCATATCCATCATTCCACCCTATTTGTACGATCCGTACAGCTCGACCTCGCGCCTAGAAAACGCAGATCGTTGCCGTATGTATGTACATACGAACATACGTACAAACAATCTCGCCGTCTGACTGCTCTTTTTTTCACCCTCAAACCTACCTCGCTTTAAGGCAATCTTGCCTATCCTTTCATTTTTTTTTCCTTCTTCCTTTTTCATAATCCCCGCTGCTGGAAACTTGGTTGGAATGATAGATGTACAGGAGCGGAAAGAATGCAATTAAGTTGCCGGGCAAATGCCCGTGTATGTAAAAGGACCTTTTTTAATTGAAACAACTGGAATTGTTACATTTACGGTAGAAGCTCCAAAGATAAACGGAGGGATGAGTTAAAAGCCAGGAGATCAACGATTTGCGTTTTAAGATGTATGTTAACAAAGCGTTATTACTTTGCTGGGAAATTGTGCGATAAGAGCGACAAGAATGAAATGTGTGCAAAGGTTTGCTTAATGGGGAACGTCGGACGATTTATTTCGAGATTTTTAATTAAGACTGGATGATCTATAGAGAGGAGAAACGAAATGATTCGAGAATATAACGAAATACTATTTCGTTCTCGTTTAATCATGTAACCACGAGGGATATGTAGGTTACCGAGACAAAAACTTTGTCCGACTTGGAGGTGTAATTAGTATCTGTGTCGTATCACGTACGTGAAATGAACGTGCGCATTTTGTATGGATATTAGATAAATGTGCACGGTTTTGCATTCTGTATGTAAATATGGCTGCGCTCGAGAATTAGCAAACTACGTGCTGTGATCGGTACAACCTCGAAATTCCAAGTAGTGATCCAGAATTCAAATTTTTTCCCCTGTTATTTTTGAAAAAAATTTGATGGTATTGCACTCTGAATCCTTTCAAATCTTCAAAAATTCTTTGACCAACAAATAACAGCCGTCGAAGTTAAACATTAAAAAAAAAAAGTATTTTAGAAATCCAAGAAGTGGAGAAAAGAGTACATGGTCAATACAAAATACCACATTCTTACATTACAGTACATATTTCTTCAATACCATAAAAAATAGTTTCCATTTACTTATCTGTTTGCAATTTATTCAACCTTCTTCAAACTCGACGTTAAAATATTTCGAACATTTTAATGAAACGTCTGAAGCAACTTGTCTCCGATATTAAACTGTATTATTCAACAAAAACGATTTAAGAAAGACATAAAAGTATTGTCTCCCACTTTATCTCGAGACTTCATAAGAACGACACAGGCCACTCGTGGCGTACAGCCGGCAGTTTGTAAAAGTTAATGTTTAAGGAGTCGACTTTGAGAAGTCCAGAATTCCCGTACATTTATATCCATTTATTCCGAAAACGGGCCGGGTGAGCATATGCGCGCTTATAAATATTAACAGGGACATCTCATTATTTCACATTTTGAGCCCGTAAGCCATATTTACGAGCAATGTCCCTTACCGCTTCCGGGCAGAAAAGTTTCGTCCGAACCTCCAAACCGTACATCTCATCCGCAGTTAGAAGACACTTTTTATTTCGTTATCAATTCGTGGATATAAATTTTCCCAATGATTTTTATCTCCCTCAATGATGAAGATTTACATGGGTACCTGTTGTAGTCCTACATAATTTTGAATGTTTACGTTGCCTCGTGGTCGGTCCTTTAATGATTTTCTTACCTGTCGCTTTACGACATAATTCCCGGACAGTTTAATTCATTTGCTCCGAGAGCTCGGCTTTTCTTGGGAATAAATTGCAGGAATATTCATTACACATTGCGGGCAAGTATATCGGAGCGCAGGATGTTCAATTAATCTACCGCTTAATATTTCCTTCGCCCGAAGTAGCATAAATGCTCGAGTTAATGAAGACACATTGCTGCCTTTTATTTTTGTTTGCTGCCCAAGAGCTTTCAGTCTAGGTAGGAAATAATTCCGACGAATTTCGTGCTTCAATATTTTTTTGCAGTTTTCCGGACTTGAAGTGGTATTCAGTGAAGTTTATGAAATAAATTAACTTTTCTTTTACGAGACTGGAATGACTCTTTGGAATTCGAGGGAATTTTAGAGTTATTCTGAAGATAGTAAGAAGAAAAAGTGAAATTCTCTTGCTTGGAATAGTAGATGATAAAAAGTGAGTTTGAGTAACAGATCATTAAAATATTTGGGTTATTTGCATTTTTTGAATGTAATGATTCTATCAGGAAAATAACATTTCCTTGTAGCGACGTTGAAATGTAAGACTAAATTCAATAGAATGTATCGCGATTATTTTTTTCTGGTATCTCCACTCGACGTTTGAATTGCAAAAGGAGTCAGTGAATAAAACAACACCCTTGTATACTCATGAAATATGTATAAAGGGTGGTGTGTAGATAAGACAAATATAGGATGATAGAGGTGATGATTCCATCATCTTCCTACGAATGGAATTCCATGTAAGGTACGTGAGATACAAGATGTACGCTAACGACCTTCAAAATCCAAGAAAATCAACATGGAAGAAAGGAAAAAAAACATTTTAAATGAACCGTGTCACTGTAAACCGCTGCAAAATGAACAAAATAAAGAGACAATCTCAAAATCATCCACAGATTGTCCCAACACAATTCAATTTTCCACTACCCCCTTTGATCAGCGAGATCACAAAACACTCCACAGAATTTGCATGCCAGTTAATCAAGTTAATCACTCCGTGTTAAGCAACCGGGCCCAAGAACTAGAGCACGGTGGGTTACCGCGTATCTGTAATTTGCTCCTTGCACGTTACGAGTATATCGTCGGCTACAGTTTCACGGGATTTATAGTCTCTGGTAGAAGATAAATATATCTCACAATTAGAGACTGAATTCCTGAATTCTCCTTTGCAGTTTCTTCGCTGTATAAAATATCCACAAACTACATCTTATCGTTTGTATTGCGAAGAATAACGAGAAACGTAAGACCGATAAGAATGCTTCGTTACATTTTAAAGCGATACTCCTTTAGGTTACGGGGTTTGGTTGGCCGTTCGTTACAACGTGCCAGGATGATACTAAATATTGTATCGTATCATTGTAGTGCGCTTGTCTCGAGTGGCCCGACCGAAAAATTAGAAGGAAAGTAGTGGTAATAAAAAAAAAAGAAAAGCGAATTTCCCTGTATGAGGTTGGTGAGGAAGGCAAGGTGGCGCAGAGATAATCTAAACGCGGGGTGATGGAGCAGTGGCGGGTTGTCGGCCCATGATGGATGGACGTAGAGCACGTACGAGCGAAGACTTTCCCTCTTGTCTTTTTACGTAGACTCTGCCTTATTTTTTCCCTTCTTTCTCTCTTACTTTTTCATACTCTCTGTTTTCTTTTTCTTTTTGTAGTTTTGTCTCTCTTTTACCTTGAATTTTTCCTTGTTTTTACTTTCTCTCTTTCTTCTTTTCTCTCTGTGTGTTTCTTTTTGTATTTCATTTCTTTTATTTTTCTTCTTTTCCTCGTTTTTAAATATTTTCTACTATCTTCGTTTCTTTTAGTCTCGCTTATTTACTAGTTGTTTTCCTTTCCTTCTTTTTCATTGTCTACATTTTTTCTCTCTGGCTTTTCAAACGTCTGGCTGTTTAGTTCTACTCTTTTGATTTCCCTCTTGTTTTTAAGTCAACTTTTTTCTTTCTCTTCCTTTATCCTCTTTCACCTTCTCTGGGTTTTCTGTTGCATCTGAAATGCAATATATTTCTCTTAAACTTCTAACGTTATTTCGCCTGAAGTAATTTGCTAAATATCGTTGCGTTTATTCAACATAATTTTGAAGTTTGTAATTCGTTCCTTTCATTTTGCTTAGAATTGCGTCATTCAATCATAATTTCAAACATCCCAACAGTCGACTGCTCAGAACTAACATAAATTCATAAACATTCGCAAGTCTGAAAGTATTATAAACAGCTTTAACGAATTTTCATAAATCATCCCCAAAAATTATTTTAATCACGCCCCATAATACATCATTATTTTTAACTTCCAAAAGTTTACAATTTAGAATTCATGTTAGAATCAAATGACAATCCCGAGCAATTTCAGAAATTTTGAAAAAAATTCATAAAATACTTGTAATTATTTCTTTCCTCTCAATTTTAAATTAAACCTTAACCCTTTGAGGACCACGGACGTACACAGTATGTCGGAAAAATAACAGAACTTTTTAAGCTGAATAAAAACATTTAGATATTTTGCCAAAATTATGTTATTTTATTCGATATATATATATTGCTTATATTGGGGGTACCGAAAAGTAATACAAATTGGAGAAGCGAAAAGGTCATTGAAAACGATTTTCAACAAAAAATCGAAGGACTTTTTTAAAAAAAGAAGCGCACAACTATCTTTACGCTGGTAAAGACTGTTAGAAAATTATGGAAATTATTTTGTTGATTAGTATCTATTATTTCTTTAATAAATAAATGTTTCTCTCGAGCAAAAGAGATTTTGATTACTTTTCGGTACCCCTAATATATATGGTATGAGCAAACATTTAATTATGGTTAATTGCCGTTTGTGTAGACGGTTAGAGTTGAAAGACTGAAATATAATTATTGAAACATGATTACACAAATAGTAATTTATGATTCCTATACATTAATACTGTGATTTTGTGATAAAACATTGATTTTGGATTACCAAATATGTAAGCATTTCTCAATATTCAAAAATCCTTCTGTCCGCAAAGGGGTTCAAAAATCAACGCTGTTATTTGATTATAAACTAACAATAAGCAACATCGCGTAGTTCCTTAAATTATCGATTCTCTGGTTCTCCACCATGAAATCCGAGGATAAATTTTGTAACATCGCATTACACGTTTCCAAACTTATCATGAAATATGAAAACCATTTCATGGCTGAGCATGGCTTCCGCGAATCTTACGTGAAATATCTTCCGCGAAGGGCATTTCTACGACGGACAATTCCGGAGTTCCCAGGGGATTTCCTATCCTACGTTATTCCCAATTCGGCACGTTGCGACTACGTAGATTATTCTGCCAGCTAACCTAGCCCTTTGTTACCGTTGTCTTTCCCGTTTCACATCGTTCACAGAGTTCTTCCCCTTTAACGACGTGTGGCACGTTTACGCCCCAATTCTTCGCCTCTGTAAAATTGAAAGTACAAGAAGAAAAAGAAACTTTAATACTGAGAGCTGCACGTTGCGAATTTTAAAGAAATGTGTAAGACTTGAAAATAAGAAAATAAATTATTATCTGTCATTGGAACGAATGTTTTTATTAATACTAGAACTGCCAAACCAGTCAAAATGACTGGTACGCAATTTTTTCAAAAAATTCTCCAAGTTTATACAAGAGTCATAGAATAAATATTCTACGTTTATATCAATAAACATAAATCACCCAAAACGATCAAATTTTCCGCCACTTGATTCCCCCTTTTTCAAAGTACTTATTTAATTTATTAAAATATGGTAGATTTGACGCCGCTAGTTCTAGTGTTAACGATAAGAGAATAAAGAGTTCTAAGATAATTATTAAGAAAAAAATCCGACCATAGTGTTTTGTATTATGTTGGAGTGAATTTTAAAATTGTGATAAAACTGTAAATACATTTTCTTTGATTTTCTAAAGCTATTTTTCGTTGGATTTCCTCGGTGTAAGAGCTCATAAAAATTGACACGGTAGAGGAGGTGTTAAGGGAGTTCTTTTTTCGCGAAACGTATAGTAAGGAGATATTCTAAATGGCACGGCTTACGGAAGTTTTATCATTAATCCCACTCTACGAACGGTTTTTCATTGGACGGCTGCCCTCTCGCTCATTTTATAATATTCTTTAGTTTCTCGACTTTGAACGTTTGCAGTACACTCGCGCTCTGATTCTCCTACTCGTTCTTTGTTAATCCTCGCACTCGCGGAAAAGAATTATCGGTGCTTCTTTGGCAAATACGACTGTCTAAATTCCTAGCATTACTAAAATTCAAGATTTCACCGGCTACTCGACATGTTACGCGTTCGTCGGTCTTCTTTATTCGCACTTTGAATGGAGTATGCTTGAATTAACTAGATTTTTCAAGAACGCGACGATGACATATACTAATTGCATTTTTTAATCAATTGGTTGGAGAAAATAATTAGTGTAGGGTATGATGATGTGCGATACAAATGTTCTTTTATGTCTAAAGTCGCTACTTCCTAGAGATTAGTACTACCAACTATGAACCAGTAGGTTCGTAATTAAGTCTTAATTGATATTCTAAATGCAAATAATAAGTCACTTAGCCTAAATTTCTAAGTAAAGGCCGAAATGTAAAAGAACAGAAAATGTCAACATTTTGAGAAAAATAATCTGCATATTATAATATGTAAGACCTAAAGTTTTACAACCTAAAGGTTAAACAATTTTGATTACACATACTTCACAGTTTCTTTGCACTTTGATTCAAATTTTAGTAAAATTATTTGAGAGAATGCACTTAATACGACTTTTCGAATTTAGTGTAAAATCAAAGTACTCAAGTAGAAAATTATTGTATCATCGTTATTGCAATGTATTGTCTTCTTTAGATTATTGGCATTGATCCTAGTATAAGATTCTCCCAAGCGTATTAATAATTTTTGAAAAACTTGAACGGGTTCCGGAAGTATAAATCGAAACGTTATTTCTATAAGATTTTCATACACGTAAATTCCGGGTGCCGCTCGTTTTTGTCACGTTTAGACTATAATTTCCCTTGTGGGTCAGTCTCTATAACACAGGCTATTTTATAACATGCGAAACATACTTCGGGAGTGAACTGGAGTCACGAAACCGTTTGGAGAACTTCATACAATCACGTACTCTTTTTAACCTTTTTTATACCTTATACTCACTATCGCGTTTAACTAATACTAATGATAACCTTAAGCTACCCAATTTCACTGAATTAGTCTCAAACGGCATTAAATAATTATCTAAGAAACTTTTAAAAAACTATAAATTTTTACATGTCCCAAAACTCAACAGAACAAATCAAATATCACACCTCAAATTACAGTCCAAAACCAATCATACCTCAAAACCAAGCTCAGGCAACAAGCACCTTCCCGGCATCCGCACCAAATATTTTTAATTCCACCTACAACCTGAACCCTTTTTTATAAATATTTCTCTGTACAGAAAAAAACAGTACAGTACCAGCATGTATTTCGTAATTATAAATCATCTTTGCCGCCTAATCCAACTTTTTCAAAAGTCTTCATTTAACACTAGAACTACCAAGCAAGTCAAAATGACTCTTTCCCAAATTCAAAAGTTCTCCAAGCTTATAGAACAGTCATAGAGCAGCTACTCTGATCTTATAAAGTACAGATTACTAAATCAATCATCATTTCTTCTTCCAGATTTCAATTTTTCCAAAGTACGTACTTAATATATTGAAATATAATAAAGGGTATAGCAGGATAAGGTGGTCAAAAGTGCCCTCCAACCGATTTCAATGGGGGTGGTCTGGGTTAGACAGAAACACTGAAAGTCACAAAATGAACATACTGTAATCGAACAATGAGGAAATAATAACTGGATCATGGCGTTTCACATCGAAATGCGTCGCGCAAATCGGTTTTTGATTTTTTTCACAATGACGCAGGCGGATTAAAAATCTGAAAAAAATTGGAGATAACAATCATGAGTGTTGGATTGTTACTGTGTGTTGCAAAAAGTTGTCACTCGAAGATCTCGATACGAAATTTACTTTTTTCCGTTTTTTTTTTGCGTTCGCTCATTTGTTACACTTAGGTTCTGCAATGGAAAAATCTGAAAAAAATCTCAAACATGTATGGTATCGTGTAGAATATGTCAGAATTTTTTCGAATTTTTTGCACCTCAATAAATAGGCAAAATGAGGCAAAAACCCGTTTTTGAATTTTCCCCATAACTACCCTTCCAGTCAAGATACATGGTTAAAAATTTGTACACAATGATGGCCGAGCATTATCTATCGAATGAGACCATCCCCATTGAAATCGGTTGAAGGGCACTTTTAACCGCCTTTAATGCCGATAGTTCTAGTGTTAAATTATTTCAATGCACCAGATTTGCAAGGCAGTGCAATATAATAGATTTCACGCCCGTAAATCTAACGTTAAATCTATCTAAAATGTAGCATGTTAAAAAACCAAAAATCCCCGCATCACGTTAAAAGAACACTCTCACGAGCGTCTGAAGTGCAAGAGGAGAAGAGCGCCGGCTACCCTTCACCTCTGCTTATGTTTTATTTCACGTCCGCCTCCGCTCGTCAAGCTCCAAGGTTCAAGACACACGATACCTTCACGCTCTAATTCGCATGTTGGTAGTGGTGTACGAACAAGCCGAGGGAAGGGACCGAGTAAAGGGACCAAGTGAGAGGGTGCGGACACGGAAGGGCATGGAAGACCACGGAAGGCAGAAGGCGAGAGCAGGAGGCTGGCCTGAGACGTCTAATACCCCTTTTCCTTGATGCCTAGAGCCACGGTTAGAATCCACGTATTCGAGCGTATACACAAAGACGGACCGTACATATCCCTTATTCGTAGACTGTTGCTGGTACAAACGAGAGTCCAGTCGACCGGAAGGTGAGCTCGCACGGAGCACCCGCCTCGAGCCTGCAAACGTGTCTACCGGTTCCGCAATTTGTGCTTGCGGCTTTTCCCAGACGTACCCAGACCTAGCCAGACGTACGGATAACGAGCGCGGCCGCTATTCGTGCACGATGACGAGCACGAGTGCATTTTTCACCGCGGCGTTTCATGACGCTGCCACCGAGTTCGAGACAAAGGGACTTTCACTCTCTCTTTCTCTCTGGCTGTGCTCGGTCGGCCGAGGGAGAAGGGTGAAAGCGTTTATTAGACGTCTAGCTGGTGTCGGTGTCGCGCTGCCGTTACTGCTGCGTTTTACAGCCTCTTGCGAAGATGACGTATTTTATTTCAAAGCTTTGTACAATTTTGCCCGCTTGCCGAGAGACAGTAGCCGAACTGAATAAGCATCGTTTGCTATCGCTCTTGGTTTGGCGAATGAGTGAGGGCGATATTCGCGAATTTTCTGTTTTTGCTTCTCAAGGTGGTTTGGGGCTATTGAAGGTCTCTTCGTGGAGAGTCTACTCTTGATTGTGGAATCTGTCGACGTGAGATCGGAGAAGATAGATATTGTTTTTGAGATGCAGTTTGAGGTGTTTGTTTATCTGGGGGTGGAACGTTATTTAGAAGTAGGGTACTGTGTAAGCGTAAAACGGCCGATCACAGCAATCGTGGCTTCGGTAGCAACGGCGAACAATTGCCGTCGTAAATAAAGGGAGAGAAAGAACTGAGCCGTCGTAACGTGACGACGTTCGCGAAAAATCGGGCAGTCCAGTCCCGACCACCATATAATAAAATTCATTTTTTTTTTTAATTAAGTAATTTTTAATTAATTTAGTAATTATGTTCATTGGAAGGTTGCAACTGTTAGAGTGGAGTAGGGTGTAGGATGTATAAATTGCCTTTGTTAATGTATTCATTGCAAATTTTGTAACATATCATCGATCCGATAATAAAACTTCGGTAGGTACAAAGTTGATATTTTCGTTCCAACTAACGTAACACTATTTGAGTTATTGTAGGGTGGAACGTATAATAGGTACGCTGAAATGTAGTGCTTCAGTATGAAGCCTATCCACTTTTTATTGGAAAACATGAAGGTTTTCTACGAAATTGGCACAGAGAATTAATTTCAAACTTAAAATGTTACAGAGAATATATCGTGAGTGATAAAAAATAGGTAAAATCAAGCCGCATCTTGTTTAACAATTATCGTGGATTCTAAAGTTTTCGTTCACACTACAAGATCCACGGCAATCATCCAATTGGCGGCTTCCTACTTTTTTATAACCATTTCACAGATTTATAGAAACGCAGTACAGAAAATTTCTCACCTGTCTCTTATATACAGGGTGGGGCAATAACTATTAGCACCTCAGATATCTTCGAAACTATAAGTTTCACAAAAATATTTGCTGAAATAAAATTGCACAGTACGAAGGGGGCGATCCGATAGCGATAATAGTTTTTTTGCAGGTGGAAGTACTTCGGGCATTTGAAGGTCACCTTTATTTTTTTAAATGGATCGGTATGTTTTTGCTTCCGTATCATGATAGAGGATCTTAAAACGAGTTCAACGACCTATTATACAAGGTCATTCACGGTCATAGAAAGTAGAGAAAGGCGATGATGCTTAGGTTTTTGTATTAAATGAAACATACGTATTGTAAACAGTAAAGTATGGCGTAATGCTTACCGTTTACTTCACTGGGAGTAAACACTGCTTGAAGGACACTTTAATAAGTTTGCAGGATAAGATAAACATGATAAGATTAGTGTAGGGTTTCATTTCAAACACTAAGTTTTATTAAAATCCAGGATAAATAAAAGGTATGTTTAAGTAATATTATTTATTTTATTTACATTAAAATATTTATAAAACGTAATTAAAAGTAATTTTCTCCTTTCGCCTTACTTCGTTGATCGTTTATTCTCGACTGGCGCTAGGATCTTCGCCGTTACAAAACAAACAAACGCTTGCACTCATTGTCAGATTTATTCTACGCACTCTGATATAGATCATTCTTTGTTTCTGATATAGATCATTCTTTTATGGCGTAATAAGCATTACGCCGTACTCTACTGTTTACAATACGTATGTTTCATTTAATACAAAAACCTAAGCATCATCGCCTTTCTCTACTTTCTATGACCGTGAATGACCTTGTATAATAGGTCGTTGAACTCGTTTTAAGATCCTCTATCATGATACGGAAGCAAAAACATACCGATCCATTTAAAAAAATAAAGGTGACCTTCAAATGCTCGAAGTACTTGCACCTGCAAAAAAACTATTATCGCTATCGGATCGCCCCCTTCGTACTGTGCAATTTTATTTCAGCAAATATTTTTGTGAAACTTATAGTTTCGAAGATATCTGAGGTGCTAATAGTTATTGCCCCACCCTGTATAACATACAAACTACTCAAATGATCGTGTTCTTTGCCACTTGATGCTTCTTTTTTCAAAGTACAGGGTGTAAAAAAATTAATGGTCATGGCTTTAAGGGATTGTTCTACACCTCTGGATCGATGGAGATTTGCGAAAAAAACCGGCCGCAAAATTCGGGAAAGGGTAGCAAATTTTTTTATTGGTTCATCGTATTCGTCTGGTTACGTAGGCAAAATGGCTGAGAGGAACCATGAGTCAGAAACGAACCGTTCTCTCACAAATTAACTTTTAATTGGGCCTTCCGATTAAAATTTCGCCATTAGTTAAAGCAGAGGCGACCTAAACGAAGTTAGAAAATGGGGCACTGTGTCACCGTACTAGAAGAGAAGTGCATGTGTTTATGGTCTTGCCGGGTGGGCCCTTGAGCGAACCCAACACCGAACGCAGGTCAATGACATTTTTCTAGTCATTTTCTATCTTCGTTTATGTTGCCTATGCTTCAACTATTGGAGCTAGCAAGGGTATCTCATGTGTTTCCTTTCGAAAGGTCGGTGACTCGAAGGCTACCATATGGGCGAAATTTTGATCGGAAGGCCGAATTAAAAGATAATTTGTGAGAGAACGGATCGTTTCTGACCCATGGGTCCTCTCAGACATTTTGCCTACGTAACGAGACGAATACGATGAGCTAATAAAAAAATTTGCTACCCTTTCCCGAATTTTGCGGCAGGTTTTTTTCGCAAATCTCCATCGATCCAGAGGTGTAGAACAACCCCTTAAAGCCATGACCATTAATTTTTTTACACCTTGTACATATCTAATTTATTTAAGTACGCCCGATTTAAACTCCATAGATCCCGTGTCAACGAAAAATATCTTTACTTACTTACCTGATTATTTAAAGGGTAGTTTCGACGGGTAGTCTTTATTTATTATTCAGAAACTCTGCAAATTCTTCTCTTCTGCTCTCGTGAAAGGAACCTCGGAAATATAGGACACTGAACGAAGCACGGTGAAGTATTACTACCACATTTCCAAAATCAATACTGTATCTTGGATGTTTCGGGATTGCTAGTCTAATAAAAGTCATTTTAATGATCATATCTATCATACAGATGGAAATATTCCTCCTTTGAGTTAGGAATTGAGGTCTCAGTAAACAGACTCGTAAGCCGTAGTCAGTTTCAATTTGCGAATTGTTCGTTCACGACTCGACGTAATGGTGTTTATTTTATACTCGTTACACGATAGAGTCGTTATTATAAAGTTGGCTGTGAACGTTGAAATATAAATGTCGAGCTTGTACGGTCATTAGTTCGTGACCGATTAACATAACGACGAGGGACGAGTTTACACGATGCAACGTATCGCTCTTGTCAATATTTGAATCGCTTTTAAGTGAAAATCGATATCCTGGCAATGGGACGAACTTAAACGATCGACGAGGCAATACGTACATCTAGGGCGCGAGAAGTTTGAAACGGATCGATGCTGATAAAAAGAGAAAAGGAAAGTAGTTTAGCGTGAGAGGTGAAACGGCGATTTTCCTCGTTTTCGGGTTACATTGATAGATCGTTGCACACGAATGGAATACTTTAAAGCATCCAAACGTGTTGCACGCTTCAAACATTTGCCAAATTAAACTTCAATCAATGCGAAACTCGAACTCGCTCCCGGCAAACAAAGGTGACTCCATCGAATCGAAAAGCGCATCGGTGGATTATTCGACATAATCGCCCGTTATAATCGCAGCTTTTAATCTGAATGCCTGATGCTTTTGTAACCTGTGACTACACCGAATTGACTAATACTTTTAAACAGTTTCATATACGAATCACTTTCGAATCTGCATTTGCTTCTCCCTGTGTAGGATTTTTGAAATTCACTGTTTACTTCTTTTATGAAAGTGTCAAAACTGAACACCAAATATTTAGTCTGTACCTGATTCTGATTACCATTAACACTTGAACTACCAAGCTAGTCAAAATGACTCCTAGTTTTCTTTAAAAGTTCTCCAAGTTTATAGGACAATCATGGAGCAGATATTCTAAGTTGATCTCATGATATACAAGTTATCGAATCGATCACCTTTTCCACCACTTGAATTCTCCTTTTCCAAAGTACGTATTTAACACTCCAACGACCGACATTAAATTTATTACATTTAAATATATTAAATAAGAAATTTGGAAGAAGAGGAATCGAGGGGTGGAAAATATGATCGGTTTGGGAATCTACGTTTTATAAGATCAACTTAGAATTTCTAGTCTAGGACTCTTCTATAAACTTAAGGAATTTTTGGAAAAAAATGTGAACAAGTCATTTCGACTTGCTCGGTCGTTCTAGTGTTCATATACTGAAATATAAGACAATAGATTTAACGCCGGTCATTCTAGTGTTAAATTACACTCTCCTGAATGATGACAAGTCCCTCACTTCCATCACCGACCTTAGAATCCAATACAGTGGTCGCCAAAGTGGTGGTCAGCGAGGAAATTTCGCTGGTCCCCAGAAAAATGTGGAATATACTTATTCATCATGTTAAGTTATGTTTTAAGATATATTGAAACATAATTCAGTTCATAACAATACATTTTATGTGCTCTTAGATCACAATTTTTTTTATAAATATATTTAACACTTAAAAAATCCTATTAGTGCTCCGCGGAATTTAAATTATGAATTTACTGGTCCGTGAGGTCAAAAAGTTAGACGACCGCTGATCTAATACGACTCGACGTTTCCAAAATTCATCCAAAGAATAATTCAAGGTCAATCCTCATGAAAACTTCTCCATAATCAAATCTTAATAACGAAATAATAATACACTCCACCCTATAATATACTCACGCGCAGTCTATTCACATTCCGCCCCAACCCCATCCCGTACAACCACCCTGCTGCGTTGCCACTTCATGCGCTGTATTCTACGTTCAAAATTAAAAAAAAAAACAATCTCCAACCATTTCTCTCTCTTTCACACCTACCATCACGATTCTAACTTCCCCCAGCAGGGTAATCGCATTTTCGCACTTTTACGGGTCTGCAAAAAATGATTCGCCACATCGAACAGCCCCGTCGCAAGTCCGTCTGGATTATACTCGACTGCTGACAGCGGCGAGGGCTAATGTTTCCGTTGCACGGGAAAAAAACGGGTTTAAAAATGCACAGGGACATACTCGTAAATGTCCAGACTGTGCCTGGGGTAGCGTCGGTAACGCGAAAAAGGGGCCGCAGCAATGGGGGGCTATGGGGGTGTCGGTGGACCGACGAGGGTTGCTGCAGACTCGTGCAAGAGGATGCGCGGGGGATGCGTACCGGTAACCGTCGTGTTCACCGCTACCCCCGTCGCATAGCAATAAATTTGTTTTAAAAAGCGCTTTTGTTCGTTCCACACGTACGCGTGTATTATGCATTGGTCTGCGTGTCGCGCGTTAAAAAAAAGAGGGGAGGGAAAAACGTTAAATCTCGGCGCAAAATACGATCCGCTGCCGACAGGACGAGGAAAGAGGGTAGAAAGGCTGTCTGTGAGCTGATGTTCGGGGCGGCTCGGGTTTCATGGATATTTCGAAAATTATAGCTCGATGGCGTTACACACGATGTTGGCTGCAATGTTACAATGTGAAATTTAATATTTGACGTATTTTCGAACCTACGTGATTTCAGAGTTTCTCAAAGTAGATTTTGTTACGGCGTTAATATCATAGGGGTTGGTTGTTAATACTTGTACTTCGGGATGGTATTTAACATTGTGTGTAAATATACACAATGTTGAGCGGTTAATCAGTTTTATGGACTGCGACTTTTTAACCTGACCCAGATATATCTCTGGGAAGGATTATCCTCCGTGGGGATGTTTTGTGGGCACATTTGTTTGATTAATAAGCAGAGTTCATATGTGATGAGTCTGTTCTGGTTTTGGCGTATTTTCAAAGTTGCTAAACTTATTTCTGTTGTTACATTAATTACATGAGATTTTGCGAAAATCCTGGGCAACATTTATACTGGTACTGAAGTATGTCTGTCTGATAATTTACAGAGATTTCTACTTTGAAACTTAGCTCGTAGCGCTGATTTTTAGGAGGGAATTATTTGAAAAGTACATTTGGTTCGTATGAAGTAAACCAGTTTTGAGTTTGAAGGATTTTGCAGCATGGAAAAAATGTTTCGGTATATTGTTAACGATGTGTGGTTTTGTATAATAGGTATATCTTGGATCCGTTTAACATGGTTTGTATGTATGTTTGCCTGATCCTTTTTACTAAGTCCTACCTTTTAAACTGGTTCACGGAATTTTTACAATCAAGTTATTCGATCACTGAATGGATTTTACATCGAAAATCCGGCTTTAAATTTGATGTATTTCCAGTAGTGCGAAAAGACTTTCCATTCTAATGTCTACAATACAGCTGCATACAATGTTTTTGCACGCGAAATGGAATTTAAACTGCAAAAAATTAAGAATGCACGAAATGTTAATAAAATATATATAATAAATAAAATATCTAAACTATTATAGTCACTATAATATTTCATAAATTAATGTAATATCTGTTTAAATTGTAGTTGCTTAATTGCAATAATAAATAATTTTAGGATCATGAAAAAGAAAGAAGTGGCGGTAACCGATGCAAGTAGTGGTACTTGACATAAGTAGCTTAACACTGGAGATCTACTGGTTTCATTTGTACCAGCGTTTTCTCTATACTGACAGTTTTCTTCGCGTCCATTTCTCCTATATTCGTAACCTGTTAACCGGGCGTGACGAATAATTCCGTCATATCTGAAAGAAAACTCCAGTAAGCTTGTCGATTTTTTCTTCCTTAAAATTTTTAAACGTAATATGTTGAACACATTACATTTTATGTCGTTCGTATCCGTTTAATCCTGACGTAGTACTTTAGATGTAATGATATTACTTCTCACTGTAAAAAAGATATTTCAATTTGAAACAAGTTGAACAAAAATTAATTCCCCGGTTAACAGGTTAATACTGGATCTACCAAGATGGTCCAAATGACTTGCCTTGCATTTTTGACAATGTTCTTGAAACTAACGCTGTTACTTTTTCAGTTTCCTACATCAGTCTTGAATACTGTGAGCCATTGAATCGATTAAGTTTGTTGTAACTTTATTGATTTGATTGATACACGTGTATTTAGCAATTTTAAATATATTAAATTAATCGTCGGTAGATCTAGTGTTAATATGAAGGTTACCGCCCGGTCCCACAGAATTAATTTTGCATAAACACCCACAGCACGTTATTAGCGATGTTTGTGATTTTTCGACACGAAATTCTGCATTGATATTTCACATGGCTTTTAAATACGGAAATGTAAGAATTTTAATCGATTACTTTGTTCGATTAGACGCAACGGAAACAATCATGGTAAAAACAACAACAATGTTGTCAGCGAAAACTACGAGGTCCGTTAAAACTTTTTCCCCTCTAAAAATCATTTATTTCCCTGTGATTTTGCTGCGGTTTTGTCCGTTCGTACTAGTTGAATCGTACCAGTGAAAAAACAAACCATTCGTCCGGTAAACGAATACTTTTCGAAGAAATTACTTTTCAAGAACTCATTGTTAAATTAATAGGAGGAAAAGGTACGAATAATTCTGAATCTCACCGCTGTTGGATAAAAAGATTTGGCGAATCGAATGTTCCCCATTTGCATTCTAAATTAAGAATTTAATTTGCGACGTTTTGTTTTAAAGGACAAGGCCGAATTTGAAGATTGTAGAGTAATATTAAAAATACGAGAAAAACATTTTTGTATTATCACGAAAAAATAATTTATATTTCAAGTTGGATAACGATCCTATGTATTGACTCTTTATTATTACGAATTGAATTCGTAATAAAATCAAAAACAAAGTTTTGCAGTTTTACAAACGTTCATCTTCCTTCGTATCTTTAATTAATTTACAAATAAAATATGCCGAAAATTCTAAAAGAAATTCGCAAACATCCATTTCTTATAAGTACAAGTGTGCTTTTGTTTTCTATTTTTTTTTACTTTACTTGTTATAATATAACTGTAAGACATATCGTTTCACCCATATTCCAAACCACCAAAAACAGTCTTTGACATTTTTGCAAGTTTTTTCTCCATCTCCTCGAATTACAATTTTGCTACTGTAATCTTTCGATTTTTATCCAGCACCCTCTGAATAGTCATTATCACCACAAAGTGTCAAATCCTTTTTAAATTGTACCGAATAACTTACCCTGCAGCTGACTATATCCCATGAAAGATGTCACAGCTGATACTCAAAGACGGAACAGTTGTCCTGAGCAATTTCTCAGCTAAAGGATAATCGAATGCACATCATTATTAGCACTATAAAGATCCCAAGAAGATTGAAAATCATCAAGAAAATTTCACACTCTGCTTAACACTTAATCTTTCACAGACTGCAGACTCTCATTCCTCTATAGTCCTACTGTTTTATGGTATCCAAAGATCAATTTCACTACAATTACACAATTTTTTAAATCTGAATTTTAAATATTGACTTATAAAGAATTTTATGATTTTCACAATCTAAATTATAATATTTAGCAAAGTTAAAAATTTGACTTTCAAAAATAACAGTTTAGGTGTTTCTTGCGTTATCTCAAAGTAACAGTGGCCCATAGAGGGTTAAGGACCATTTCCTCCCTCTGCTTGGTAGTATCTTGAACTAAGGCGGGATAAACGAGAATCTGAAATTGTTGTAGCGCCAGATCGATTTTCTAAAGCAACCTGAAATTTGCGACACGAAAACGCGGTCGACCTGTCTCGCGATACGTGCTCCCTTGCATTTTCTGTAACTACGCGGCTCCCCTGTATATATGTTTATGTGCGTGGGTGTACATATATGTGGACGTATGCGTGTTGGCATACGTATGGGCGTGTGCGCGCGTGTCTCACCGGTGGCTCTGATATTAAATTTTCTAGGAAATACGAGGCCGGAATAAAACATAAATGCGCGGGGATTTGTACGTTTTTCTGCGACGCGTATTGTTTACCACGTAGCCGAGTCCTCGGGAGCGTCGCGGTATTCGTTTTTCCACGGTCTTTACCTACAGTTTCGAGCTTTTGTACGTATCTCTTAAAATATGTAGAATACGTCAAAGCGGACAAATAACGAGGGCAGCGGTAATAAAGGATTCTTTATCTAGTGGTTGTTTTTTACCAGATGACCGGGAAATTCATTCGGTTGAATTATTCTTCAAGTAGACATTCTTGAGATGAAATTGCGGGTAATTGACGTTGAAAAGGTTTCATATTTTTTGATGGACGTGTAGAAATTCCTGATGTTCTTAGTTTAGACTTGGACGATTTGGATTTTTCAGAATAAAAATTTCAAAACGTGTATCGTTTGTCACTTGGAAGTATCAGAATATTTTTAGTTGAAGTCGTTAATTTACGAACGAGTCTTCTTTCGAAAGAAAATTACGTGATTATGATAATTTGGTAATATTTCTGTTGTCCATTTAATTAGTTATCGTGAGAGCAGTAAGATAATTAATATAACAGCCAATTAATCGGTTTAATTGAATTTTGGTAATTAGCTCGGCTGATTATCTAATATAATCTGCACGTAACGCGTGCAAAAATTCCTGATTGTCCGGTGACCATTGTAGGTGACCGCACGGCGACTACAGGTATCCATGCATTTGCACGAAATTATGATTTCCCGATTAAAATGAGCCAGCGTGGTAATCGGTATTACAAATTTATATATGCAAATTAGAACGATATCGGCTCGAACGAACAGCATCGCAATTCGTTTATGCCGAATTAAGGGAACGGACACATTTACGAACCATACGTATCGCGTGCATTTTTAATTACAATTTTCGGAAAACGACACCTCTATCCCGCAATCGATATACGCCCTTTGAAAATGTTCGTTTCTGTACGAAATTTACATTCCTCGGTAATCATTTTTGTGACGTTTCAATTAATTTCGCCGTCGCACGAAAGAGAAGGACGCAAGATAAATTCAATACGGGCAATTAAAAATTTGTACTCGTATTACGGGAAAATACGTGGCACGG
Source organism: Cerceris rybyensis (assembly GCA_910591515.1). Taxonomy (NCBI): domain Eukaryota; kingdom Metazoa; phylum Arthropoda; class Insecta; order Hymenoptera; family Crabronidae; genus Cerceris; species Cerceris rybyensis. The sequence goes on from OU342789.1 coordinate 40,699,249, forward strand.
AATTCGAATCTGCGATATTTCAAAAGTTCAATTCAATCAATTCCGAGGTAATAACATCAATTATCTCGCTTCGTTCGCAGTAAGTAATTTAATTAAAAATTGATATATTAGCAAAACAAAATGTATAAAATTAAAACCAACGACTGAGAGACCACCCAGGCCGTTATCCATTCGGGATTACATTGATATATTTATATTTATCCTCCTGTACAGGGACAGTATCGCGTAATTATAACGCGTCAGGTTCGTTGGATTATCTCTTTCGGAAATGTCGAAAGTTATACGCCCGTTGTAACTCGTAAGAACTAGCCGAATGAGTCTGCTTAGGTAATATGGCAACGATAGAAAGACGCCATTTTCCTCTCGTACCTCTGGAAACCCAAGAGGAGCGAAGAAGAGAGGAAAATCCCATCAAAGTTGAAAGTGCCGAAAGTTAACGCCGCACGGCCGGTTGGGTTCTCGGTTCTTCTTCTTCTTTCTCTTCTTCTTCTTCTTTCTACCATTTCCTCATATTCCCTCTTCCTTCCTCTTGCTCGTTCCTTCACGTTCGGGCCGGGAAAACAAGTGGAAAAGTCATGGACGTAACTTCACCGTGACGACGGCCTCGCGGGTTTCCCCTTTTTTTTCTTCTTCTTCTACGAGCAGCTGGAGGAGAAAGGAATGAAAAGTGCCGCAGGGGAAATAATACGCTCGAAAACCTACCCCCTATAATGCTCACGGGAACGAAATAACGGCGAGTCGCTACCGCGGAAAATTCAAAGTCAACGACACGTTATTGTTTTTCAAGAGTTTCCGCTATGGGCGCGCCAAGTCGCGAAACCGAGACTCGTTCCGGAATAGGGTGAAGGAGCCACGCGCAAAGGCGACGCCCTTTCCCTCTTTCGGGGTGGCGATACCATAATGTTCGTAAAGTCACCACGTGACGACGTGGTAGGTCCTTGATAATAGCGTGGCAAATAGACACGTCTTACGGGGTGGAAATATGGTGTATACAATGATAGGGAGAGTGAATGCAAGAGTGTGTAGGGGGCTGGGTGCGATTTGGGGATTGAAGTGTTTTGGAAAATACATTGGTTTTTATTGAAATGGAGACAAATTAAACGTCTCCGAACCAAAGGAGCGAACAGCAAATTACGATTTGCACTTGTGAGTTCGAAATATCCGTAGAAAATTTCACACTAGATTAGGACGTGAAATCTGTTGTACCGCAATATATTAAATAAAAACTTTGGAAACGGAGGGATTAAGCGGCAAAGAAGATGACGAGTTTAGGACGTTCCCAAAGACCAGTCGTTCTCAACCTACGAATACATTTTCCCTATATAAGTTACCCATTTGTACTGTAAGAATTAGTTGACCAGCAGTACGCTCTTTTGCCCCGCTTCCCAAAAGATATGTTTAACTCTGAAAATTTATATAAGTTAGTTAATATTGTTATAGAGAAGTGAGATAACATTACGAAAGTTATATATTTTTTATCATTTTATATAATTGTTTGTTCATTTTTATTATTATCAGTCAATAAATATTTAATTCATTATGAATATAAAAAGTGTATTTTATTATTTATTATGTTTTTTAAGCCCATGATTTACTTTAAACATTTTTTACAACAAAATAAATGCCGCTTCTTGTACCGATTTTGTATGGAAATGATTTATGTGAATATTATCTGCCAATTCTCGAAATTTAAAAAAAATTGTAAGAAAATTAAAATTATTAGACACTAAAACCTACATGAATTAGTATGAAATGTATAAATTAACATGCGTTCAAATAGAAATTAAAAATGCTAATATTTTCAATTTTAGTACCGGAAATTTTTCGTATGCGTTTAGAATACTGTCAAGAATTTAGAAATAAATTTTAAAGATGATCGTAAGAAAATTTTTTTTTTGGGAACGTCCTTAAGTAATTTGTATATTATATGATACATGTGAAATATCTTTTTTTTTATTTATTAAGTCAAAAAAAAATATAGATACATAAGGCCTCAAAGAGCAATTTTTACATTGATGAGTACTCCGATATGGCCACCTTGCGGCTTCGCAAGGGAGAAAATCGCGGAAAAACTGTATAAACAAAATAATAGTGAACTTAATGTATATAAATTTCTAAACTGAATAACAAAGCCTCAAGAATAACTGGTACACAGTTGAAAAAAGGGCATCATCGCTAGGAAAAGATACCTGGACGGACAAAACAGTTACAAGGCATCCCGAGTCGAAATATAGAAGTCCATTTTACTCTACAAATACTTATTTCTTTGAACTTCATTTTTGCCGCCTGAATGTAAGTAGCTGTTTTACCCTAATACTTCATTCAGTAGGTGGTTAAGGTTTAAATTGATATTAAATTTAAAATGACTCTCTTGCCTAGTTCAAGGATCGGCCACTAGATTTCGTGCTTTTTTAAAAGAATTGCTCGCAAGTATTTCTATTTCTGTACATTTCTATACATACCGTCGATTCACACATAATTAGCGTCCCTTTCCTTAGTGTCCATCGGACGCTAACGACATGACGACATGTAGCAAGTGTTTTTTAGTTCGCTGGCTATTCGTTACGTATATTTTTCATTTGGTAATAGTAAAATGTTATTTTATATTTTTAGAATTTCTAAATAAAATCTTCATTTGCAATGAAAAATAATTATTATTAATTAATTTTACTTTTAACCTTTGTAAATTATATCTTCGTAAAAGAAAATTTGTAGGGTTAAATAGACACTATTTCAGAATTTGTAGAGTTAAAAAGATATTAGTGATTTTATGGAAATAAGAAGTTGGAGAGTTAAAAAAAGTTTTCAAAGTGTCTTTTTTAACCTTATAATGTCAAATGTGGACATTTCGGCTACTTGGAGGTTTATAATGACGTTTGTTTTTATCATTCATATATATACTTTTTAAAACTCTTCTTAGCGCTATAAACACTTAGAACTTTTTTTTGACCATTAATAGGTTCAAATGGAGTTCTATATTTCGACTCGGGAAGACGCACCTACTTTCAACTCGTAAAAACCTCTGCTCTGTCTCGCGAATATTCCTCTCATCGTTCAATTTGATCGCTATCGAGAGAGACCGGATCCTTTGTGCGTCATATAAGCGGCGTACGTTGCGCTGGTCTCGTCCTTTTTTCCAGCAGTCTGCAAATAACTCGTGCAGGTTCGGCGAGAGATTCCAGTGCTCTGTCCCCGTGGGAGACCGCATCTAATCAGAATGAATGGTCTCGGCTACTAGCCCGGCCGTATCCTAACCGACAACTTACGCTAGCACCCTCTCTGCCCACCCTCGCCATTTCGACCGATCCGAGGGCAAGCCCCGCTTGTCATCGGTCTTCATTATAAAAGAGAGCCAACGGGGGCGAAATCTCGTTTGCCTATCTCTCGTTTCTGACGAGTGCTTCGTCGGGCACTCGGCGAAAGCCGTCGTGACAGCCTTCGTGAGAGGAATTGGGACTGTCCATGCAGAAGGGGTGGTGCGTTTATGTAGGTTAGACATTTTCAAGTGTCGCAGGCTAAAGTTTGTGAGTGAGAGGGGTGATACTCTTTTAAAGAAGCTTAATTACTAACAGATACTGTATAAAAGGGTATCGTTGGGTTATTTGACTTTTTTTGAGTAGACTTAAAAAAATATTTTTATGCATGAAGTTTACGTGGAGTTTCACTGGTTCGCCAGTGGAAACTCACTTGTTTACCAATGACAGTCACTGGTTCCGCCAGTGATCTCGGCGGCCATCAAAGTTCACTGGTTTACCAGTGAATCTCACTCGTCATCATATTCAAAAATAAAACACGGCGCATGGCGCTGCGTCAGCGGACGCAAATTTCACTGGCGAACCAGTGAGATTTGTATTCACTGGTTGAACCATTGAAATCTGACTGGTTCCATCTAAGAAAGTACGGTTTCCCTCAGACATGGGCGTTTTGTAAAACGTTAGGTAGAAATATGAATTATGAATTTTTTAAAATAGCGACGATTTGTTTATATTGAGTAATATTAAACGCGTAATAATATTTTCCTATTTTATTTAGTCCCTGTTTTGCTACATTTTAGCATCGGTCTAACTTATCTTTAGAAATGTTAAGATTATTGTAAAAAAGTAGAAAAGTTCTTGTAATGTAATGATATGCATCAAGTCTTTGTCTGACACTTGATATCATTTAAATACTGTTTAAGTTGATACTGATTTTTAATTATTAACACTTTACCGACCGGTATTTTTTTAGCATCGTAGCCCTTCTGACCGATCACTTGGTCACAAATACTTCCTTGATACAGATATCTATTCGAAAATTACAAATTCTCGTCACTGAGTCCTTAACACAGGTAACCGTAATGATAAACGATAATTTATTAATTCGAGTGGCAACCAATTAATAAGTTAAAAGTTCAAAGGCCTTGGACCCGAGAAGCCTATTTATAGGCTTCCGGTCGGTAAAGTGTTAAGACATTCAATTACATGGCAGTGATCCTGATTCTCCAGGAAAAGATTTCCTGTTCCTTTCAAACAAATTGACAGTAACAAGTTGTGGAGCAACCGTGAAACCGGGCCAGTAACAGCACTCTTCCCCTTTTGAAGCGAGCATGAACATTAGCTTCCTGTGCCTCTGGAACGGACGTACCAGCTGGTGGACCACCAACTGTTACGAAACGAATGATTTAACGCGTTTGGCCTTTGGTCAGCTCGAGGACTCGTCAATGCAGTCGACGAATGAACATTGCTCTGCAGTTCGGTCTTATTGAAACAATGTTTACCAGGAATCGAATTCATAAATTGGTAGAATACATTGTGCTAAGAAATAACATTCTATTTTGTGTGTCAGTAGAAGACACGAAGCAAGGTTTCCTTATTTTTGCATTTTTGAAATAATGCAATAGGCAAAATTCTTGCTGTCTTCTGGGTTTCTTCATGGTCACTTTGCTGTTGAGGTAATAAATCGATTGATGTGCAAATACGCAAGGCGAGCGGCTCTAGCCTGATAAATTTATAGGATCGCGAAAAAGAAAGAAAATTGCGCGGTAACCCATCCAATGAGCATACTCGACCTGAGAAGTTCAACGTCGAGACCTCCTGGGGCGGCAAGAAACCATTGCGACAGCGAACTCTTCCTGATGATCCTTCCTTCTCACGTCCTTTTCTCCTAAGTTCTTTATAAGAGGGTACCGCCATGATTCCATATTTAATTTGATAGTTTAGTAAAACTTAAAAATTCATATATTAATTTACCGAATCAGAAGTGTCATTCGTTATTTTACGACAAGGGGTTAAAAATTTCAAGTATTATACTTCATCCAAAAATAAATCTACTAATACGTCTCCTCCACAATAAAGTTATCCCTTTAACCATTTTACTGCCAAGCGAAAAAATTGTTTGAATCAATGGTAAATGTAGTTGCGAATAAGAATAATAGTCATTTGGCCATAGTATGATATATTGTATAACACGCAATATAGAGCATGAGTTATGCTTTTGCAATCATCATTGTCGTATTGGAAACTAAATAATAATACTACGATGCTCAGCGTTAGAACTATTACTAAGGACGATATATCGTGTTCACGCACTAGAAGGGTTAAATTTCATTACCCAAATTGAAAACTGTTTAGAAACTAAGTTACCGTCAATCTTACAAAGGGAGGCCAGTCGATTATTCGACGCAATACGTCAATCGGTTCGACGAACGAGCTCCTCGAAGACTCGGAAAAACACTTCGACAAGGGGGTAGGAAGAAAAAAGGGAAATAGGCCAATGAACACGCAGACGCGCGACGTCCGATCGATTTTCACTTTCGTTCGCGGAAATCACGGGGGTGTGCGTTTACCTTACGTCGGAAGGGAGAAACGATTGTTTGGGCAGGAGTATCGGGGAGAGGGTGTGTTTCGTGTGCCCTCGCGCATCTGTGTTTTCGCTCCTACTTTTTTCCCGGAGTCATTGGGGAAGTTTTAGCGTGCCATGAATTTAATTTACTTGTCGCGAAGATTTTGATGTATAGCGAGAAGAATCTGGATAAATGGGCAATCGAGTGTCCCTCATAAATCAAAGAATGACAAATCCAGAATTATAAAATAGTAAACATATATTCTACACGTTCTCACAATCAGTCATTTTTAACTTTCAACTTTATATATTAGGTGTAAAAATTAATTCTCGGCCCCCAGATTTAATCGACCACAAAACCTATTCAGATTAGAATTTTTCCAAATTTGAATAGTCATTCTAAAGCGCCATTTGTTAGCTTTAAAATAAGATATATCGCATGACTCTACTCCAGACATAACGTGAAAAATCATGTGTAGAAGCGATGTCGTTCGATAAGCAACATTTAAGGCACTGTCTTCTTTTCGCGTTTCAACTAAAAAAAAAGAAACGCTATATCGTGCAGCACTTGTAAAAAATGGTTTCAACAGTTTCGAATATTCTCCAGACTTAGCCCCTTCAAATAACCACCTATTTCGATCCCTACAACACCACCTAACTGATTCTCAATTCAAGTAAGTTGAACAGGTCTATAAATGCCTCAATGATTTCATTGATGTGAACCACTATCATTTTTCCGATCGGGAATCCGACAATTACCTGAGAGATGGCAAAAACGTATAGAAAATAAAGAAGATTATGTTTAATATTGAATTTATATCAACAATGTTATAAATAAATGTCAAAGTTAGTCAAAAAAGGCCGAGAATTAATTTGTACACCTAATAAATACGTTTCTACCTCTGACCTATATACGAACAGGGTGATGAACATTTACGAATACGACTCGAATACCCCATTTTTTGGCCCTTTTTGTAACTCGTGAAAGTACATCACGGGATACCGCACCATGAATATACATGCAATGATAATACATTCGTTTCCGCATAATCTCGGACGGTTTTCGGAAGAATGCACGGGAAATTCGCACAATGCGGAAAGATTTGGCAGCTGTTCGCGAAATGGAAAGACAGAGAGAAGATCGGGGTGGGAAAGTAGGTTAACGGCTACCGCTTAGAAGGGGGTGTTTTCGTCTTGCCAGTGGAATGTGATGATACTTGTACGCGCAATGGTACGCTCGTCCGAATGTATCATATCTACGTCGGTATTCATGGACTTCGCGGTGACAGCCGTTCTACGAGGGTAAATAATTGATGAACAGAAGTGGAAGTTGTTGTGTCAGTTATTCAACAGTTAGGGGAGTATCCATTTCTTCGAGGAGGACTATAATACGTTGGTCGAGAAGTAAGCCTTATGTGACAATGTAACGTGTAAATGTTGCTCTGCTTGTTTCGTAGGGTCGTTGATCTGGAAATAGCAGGTTTCATGTTATTTTTCTAGAGTACGAGGCTTGCAGTTTTTCTGAGAAATTTCCTAGGTTGCAGATATTTATTCGTCATAATTAAACTGCGGATTTTTATGCATTTATGGCAAATTAAATACGGCTAAAATATACAAAAAGAACACAATATGAAAATATATCTAAAATATCCAAAGTATGGTATTTGTTGTAATATTTCTTAAGTGCAATAAATCCCTAGATAGGTTTTCCTGTCTCACCTGCATTTTTGAAACTCGAAATTTGCATAAACATCCGCAGTCTAGTCATAATACAGGAAAATTACGGTATCATTATTTTTAGATTTGTAGAAGCGTATCGAAATAAAAGAATAGTGTTTATGCTGTTATATACTGTGTTACTATTAAAGCATTAGAAAATTCAAATTCCATGTGACTTCATTTTTGATACGAAGAAAATTTTAAATGTGGTGCGTTCTATATGTTAAGTCACTCATTTATTTCAATATGGTTAAACTCGCAGAAAGGATGTCATGATTTCCGGCAATAATTCACAGAACTATATTTCTTTAACAGTAGGTCTACCAAGATAGTCGAAAGAACAGGTTATTAATTTTAATGAAAAAAATTATAAATTCGGAAAGGTGGATATCCTCTATGTATTTACACATATGCTGCAAATAGGGATTGCAATACCGGTATACCGGAATACCGAATACCGGTATTTTGAGCCATTTGTACAATTTTGAAATACCGGTATTCACAAGTTTAAATACCGTTTTTTCGGTATTTACTAGAAATTTTTAAAATTTTCCACTATATGTTCAGGGGTCGCCAACATAGAAAAATAGTACCTATACGTTTTTGTGTACGATATGATCAAGTTTATAGTAAATTTTCTTAAAATTTTTTACCCACAAATCTATCTACATTCAGAACAATTCGGTACAGTTATCGAAGATGATGATGACACTAATGTCGATAGTGAAAAGGAATTGTCTCTTGAACAAAAATTAGATATAGCGATAACTAAAAAAACTTCAACAAACCAAAATACAATACAGAAATCAGTTATATTCAAAACCATTCGACAAGAAATCGATTTATTTGAAAATGAGGGATTTAGAGGTAAATACTTGGAAAAAGTACATCGCGCATTGCTGACAGTACCACCAACTAGCGTAGATGCATAATTACATTCCAGGCTTAATGACAGTACAATTGATGCATTATGTTTTTTAAGATCACATTTCAAAAATATGTAATAGTACCATAGACTGAATAGTGATATTTACACTTTTTTGTGATGTAAATACAGAAGATGTTCCTTGTTCCTTTACTTTTTTGTTATTCTTTATATACTGTTATAATTTATAAGTTACAAATGATTTTTTGTGATATTTATTATCTTTAATAAAACTGACAAATGAAACAATTCCTACTACCGGTATTAAAACCGGTATTCCGGTATTAAGATCTAAAAAATACCGAATACCGGTATTGAACTTTTGGCCCGATATTGCAATCCCTAGCTGCAAACCATAGGAGATTAAATCGAATAAGGTAGGTTCGGGTAATAAGGCCTAACTAAGGGAGATTTGAAATAAAATACAAACTATATATCGAAATCAACCAATTTTAATGTTACGTAAACCTATAGAACCATTACTATAAAATATAAACAAAAAATGGCAACTTTTGCCGTAAACAAAAACAGAATCAAACATTAATTTCTTTTTCTCTTTCATTGGTGTTTCTCTCAATCTACTAAACTCATCAAATATGTTTCAATATTCTGAATTAATCGTCGATACCACTCATGTTAATTTCTATCACCACATGTTGCAGTACATTCTAAAAAAATGTGAAAAATGAATTGGTCATCTTTCAAGTAAAAAGCTAAGGAATAATCCATCCCTTTTCCTGACACCACAAAGTAACGATTTCCCATTTCACGATTTGTGATTCGGCAGCATTTCCTTCTCAAATTTGCCTAATGACATTTAAATCTTCTTCCCAAAGATCGAAATATACGCAAAGAAAAGCGTTCTTCGAGCTTCTTCCCAGCATTCTCCCTTCCGAGCTTCGATAGACGTTCTTTGAAAGTTTCGAGCGGCCGATTATTGTATTCTCATTCGATATTAAGTATTCCAGCAATGCCGGACAGTAAGGGCGACCTTAGGCCACTCGTTTAAAGAAACTTTACGTCAAGCGGCTTTTGTTAGTCCTGAACAGTACTTGAAGTCGAGTGTATCCTCTTCCCTTTCTGTCTTTGACGATGGGACGGAAACTCTTCACCTCAGCCTCCGTCTCCGCCTCCTTCAAAGTATCTGTTTCTTCTTCGATAACTTTCTCCCCTTGTTCCGTTACCATTCCCTCCAGCCTGGTCTGGCAAATCCTTAAATCGACTGTCACTGTCAACGGAAGGGAAATCCTCACCCGCCAATCTTTATTCACGGCAGCCGTACGTGAAATGATGCGTTAAATTCTTCGGCTCTGGAGAGATTGCCGAAAAGCAGCTTCCAAAGATTTTCGGCTAACTTTAACCTCTTAACCCATTCGAGACCAATTGCACACCGTGTGTGCAATGCATTTCCGAGCCAAAAAGACTGACTGCACACCGTGTGTACAATGATCTTGAATTGCAATTATCAGTCATTATAGAAAAAACAGCCCTCGAAATAAGACTAGCTTAAAATAAAAGGTATCTTACAAATGTGTAAACATTACATTTGGTATTTGGTTCAATTTCGACCCTAAAGTAGGAGACCCAAAGCCACGATCATTAGAAATACAAGAAGTGGTACATATACCTAAAGCCAAAAGTTATCGGTCTTTCTAGATAGCCTCCAAAAAAATGCACGGTCTCGAATGGGTTAAGCACGACGCGCCACTATAGTGGCTTTTGCAGAGGTCATCCTTCTGAACGATGCGCCATTACAGTGACTCACTCGCTCACATTTGAATGAAAAGTAAAGTATATGTATCGTATCTTTAAGAAGAATACTAATTTAATTAGCAAAAATTTCATTCCAATCAACTCACGTAGAGGAGCATTGTCCGTGACACGTTACAGTGCTGTATCGTTGACAGGTAATTGGCGTCAGAACTCTGTAGTACAGAGAAACAGTCCCCCGCAAAATTCAGCCGTTCCTAAGAGGTTAAAAATTGACTGAATTTTCGAAGGAATTGTAAGTTTGCGATAAATATATAAAATATTAGAATAGTTGTTTCTAAAGTATGGACGAAATGTATCTTATTGTGGAGTTCAGAATTTCATTGGATGGCGGGAGATGTTTCTCTGCCGTATGGTGGATGGAAAGAAATTTGTTTAGGGAGTGCGAATGAGTGACTGTGTGAGAGGGGGATCGTGAGTGCTATTGAGGGGAGTCGACAAGTTCGCTCGTCTTCCTTCAATCGAAATATTGCAGATCGAAGGCCTCTGCTTGGCTGAAGAACAGTAAAATATATCAATTTTGTGGGATATTTAAGAGAAACGATAGAGAATTGGATGTAAATTATACCCAAAATTAGAATAGCAAATGAGAGTGTTGAGGGTGTAGAAAATTAGATTGTTTATATACTTTATTCTGCCTTCAACAAGAACTATTTCATTCGTTTCAGATTTGTTCTGCAAACAGAGATTATCTATTTATTATCTAAAGCTCAAATACCACTGACTGACTCACTCACTCACTCACTCATCATGAAATCTCAAAAACCACAGAACGGATTGCAATGAAATTTGGAACATACCTTCCGCTTGGGTCTTAGGTGCTCCATAAGAAAGGGTTTTGAAAAATTCGAAATTTTAGGGGGGGTTTTGGGGGGTTAAAGTATGGGCCAAACTCATCAACGCAGAGCCGGAACTACTTGACCTAGAAACTTGAAATTTTGCATGAGCGTTCCTTCTATGGTATTAGCACCCACTAAGAAAGGATTTTTCAAAATTCGAAATTTTAAGGTTTTTTTTTTTAGGTCCGATTAAATCGTAGCGAAGCACGGGAACTTTCAGCTAGTATTCCATATAATTCATATAATATCACACGATCATCTTCAGATTTTAAGTTGCACGTCCTTCTGAAGTCTTTTTAATATTAAAGAAATTACAGTGGTTAAAGAGGAAAAAAGGTAAAGTGTCTCAATCGGAATCATTAGCGCGAAATGAAAGCAGAGGTAGAGTAGTGAATCAAATCCTCGAAGTAAGTAATTTACAATCCTTCTGTTTCGTGCTCGAATCCTTATTAAACGATCCCGCGACAGTCTTTCCGAGTTATATAATTATTTACGTTCTAGTTCGCGCTCGTTACCGAGAGACACTTTCCATGGGAGGAGAACGTGTTCTGGACGAACGACGAATCAAGGCGACGAATTAAGAGTCCGCCGGGACGATTAACCCCGGAAATTTAATCTCGCTGAAAACGAGGGACGATTTAGATGGGTACGGCACCCTTAATAGTTCCTGTAAAAAGAAACGAATAAAGTTTCCGTTCCCAGCTGCGAAACACTCAGAATCTCGGGCCCTCGAACGCGGGAACACGCTTAACTGGCGAAATTACTACGATGCCGAGTAAAAATAACGAGGCTAAAACGATATTACCCGATACCTAATTCACCCAGAGTGCCGATGAATTATTATGGGGGAGAACGACATTTTTTACCGATGGAATTTTCGTTCACGGAAGCAATTATTGCATTTTCTTGTAAGCGGCTGTCTATAAGTTTCGTATTCTACTTAACCAGTTAGTTGTGATTGACGAGTATCGAGGACAAACGGCAGAATTCTATGTATTGACGAGTATACTCGTCATGTGTAAAAGTTAGCGACCATTGGTTACTTCAATTGTAATTTTGACGAAGAGTAAAATATATTCGGAAATTTCAAGATGGTTGGAATATTTTGAGGCCTTACTGAAATAAAATAAATAACTATAAAGTATAAATAATTCGCGACCCACGTAGGTGCGTACTCTCAAAAGAATTCGCCACAGTTAACCAGTTAACTGCGGAATTTTGTTTTAAGAATCCCTCGAGGGATGCGGAATTAAAAGTGAGCAGTGACGTGTATTACGTCGAACACAGAGAAAATACTTTTGGTATAAATTTTACGGAAAGAACAAAGCAAAACATAAAACAATTACTTTTTTAGTCGTTGAGGAATTGTCAATTTAGTATTAAAATGGCTATTGCAACAGAACTTTGAACTAACGTGTATACACGTCGAACACAGTTAACAGGTTAATTGATTAAAATGTGTCTTGTATGAAACAGTAGAGTAGTATTTTCATAAACTTTTATAAATGACGACACTTTACAATGAATGTTTTTAATATTACAATGTTTTGTTATAATTTCTACCAGTTTGACTTCATCAACAATTGTTAAAGGTAGGATATAATTTATTTCTGCTTTGTAATTATGAAAATCTAAAGAGCAAGGTTCTCAAATATGAAATTTTACGCAACTGGTAAAGTTTGTACGATGTGAAGCGTAATTAACGACAGAATTATGATATTTCTCGATACCATTTCACACAACATGTCGATCAATTATTATCAAAGGAAATCGTATATTTTCCACCTGAATAAATCCTGGAGTTTCCTTTTTTACGACAATAATAAATTTCTTCTGTAGCTGAAAATTCATCGTCAAAAGCGTAAAACTATCCGTGTAGATTAATATAAATTAAATGCACTGTACAAACGGCGAACTGAATATCACTTTTTCACGACTTCAAGGAGATCAACTTCATCAATAATTACTAAAGACAGAAACGAATAAATCTTCCATATCTGGCAACGAAAATCTTGAAAACTTGGTATGGGGTGACAGTCCTAACTAACGAACTAGCGCGACACGAAGTAAAAATAACGAGGAAAATACGATATTACACGATACTAATTCGAGCAGAGTATTTATAAATTCTAACGAAATACGAAACTCATTTGTAATCACATCAATTCTTGAATATACTCCTAACGAAGCAATTAACGCTCTCTCAATTCTTATTTTTATTCATTTTTTATGCTTTTACTTTCATCTCCATCCTCTACCAGTCGGTTACCAATCTGTTGGAAAGAACCATGCAGCATAAACGTGCCCCGACCGAGGGTAAATTTTGCACGCGTTTTAAAAGTCGGTTAACGGAAACATCGCAGTATTCTTGATAATTCATACAAATTAAGAACATCGTGGAACGAGTCTATTTAAAATTTCTTTCGTACTTTAATTAAGCGAACAAACTCGGGCGTGGCTATTTACGTGGATTTTAAATAACCAGCCGGGAAACTTTCCTAACTGGCTTTTCTTCGTTTAATAGGTAGTCCCGCGTGCATGTATTACCGTCGCATTATTAATACCGTTATTATGAAATTATTGAGGGTACCGGTAGTCCCTCGTGCCCGGGGCTGCAGGCTCGCAGCACGTCATAATAAATTGGCATTCCATTTTCCTTGATGGATGAGATTTACGTGAGCACGTAGTTTTTAGCTAACTGCTCATTAAGCTGGAAACACCGGCGCTTCTGTTTCGACGTAATGCGCCAATTATTCCGCTAAAAACTAATCGTTGAGTTGAGTTATAGTAGACGCCGACACGTTTTCGTTGCGTGATGTACATCGTAGTATCCTGTAATTTACACGATGAGGTGGTGATTTTATAGTTCGTCGAACTATTGCAGTTTTAGCTTGAATTTAAAGTGAGAAGTCAAATGTATCTTATCTATGTACTATCTACATTATATATACTGTGCAATCCATTCGGCTTGATATTTTAATAGATATCTGATACTTTTGAAAATATTTATTTAAGTTTTAATCTTTTCTATGTGGAGGAGTTTGACTTTTTATTTCGATTTTTTTCATAGGAATAGAATCTAAAGGATACTGATGCTTCTGAAATTATTCAACTTTTTAAGGCTTTGATGATTTCTGAAGTCCTCAAGATTTATAGTTAAGACTATCAAATCCTTTGAAGTTTATAGAAATTCCAAGGATTTATCACTTCGAATGTTAATTACTTAATGTATTCCCTAGGATGTCGTTAGGATATCAGCGTTATTTGCAAACAGTACATTTGTTTTTTATTAAATGCCTTAGCAAGTTTCCAATGTGGTTTCTTCCCAAACACAAACTCTATTGTTACGTTCACCTATAACACTTACATTATTCCATCACACACTCTAACGACTGGTTTTTATATTTTTGCCAGTGGCAATCGAAGCATATATCACAACTGTGGAAACTTTTTCCATATAAATTATAATATTGCTTTTTTGGATCAAGTGACATTAAATAAACTTCAATTAATTTACATCGACGAATAAATCTCACCCAATGGTTAATTATCTTCTCACCAATATCGAACCACTGGTCGATGATGAAAAAGTAAGGGGAAGTTTAATAATCTTCAAAAGTTTGCATTTCCTAGCAGCAAGGGGATCTAATTACGTGCGGGCAACGCGACACCTCGTTCAGCCGCATACTTTGAAGCCACTTTCTCCCCCTGTTTTTGAAAAATTCATTAACATTATGGGCCGGAATGCTAATTTTAGCAAAGTGTCCTGCAAGCTATGAATAATTTAACCTATGGAATGGCCTAGTACTCCGAGAATGTATTTCGTTTATATTTCCGAGCATTGCAGAATTTCTGTTTACGGTTAGTTCGTGCCACTTCCACATGCTCGGTTAGACTCAATTGCTCGAGCGCTATGGCTTTCGTCCTGTTCAACCAACGGAGATGCATCGGTCTCGATATATCGTGGATGCAAGTATGCAACTCTCTGTATAACGATTGTTTATAAACTTTCGGGAAATTTTGAGTATGCCGATTATAATACCTCAACGGGGATATTGTTTGAAACGGTACGGTTACTTTTGAACATTTCGTAGCATGTAATACAAAAGTCTGGGGTTTGCGGTTAAATTGGTTCCGTGATGTTTAACAGTGTTAGTGTTGAATGGTTTGAGCTTTCAAGTATATATGTCTCAAGTTTTCTACTGCGAGTATCATCCCTTGGCACTGTACAATTGTCGGTTGAAAAGTGAAATATTGGTAAACTTTTATAAATGTTTGCATATTATAAAGGATACCACTCCGAAATTTATTGTTCAATTGATAGAACTTATATGTTTCGAAAAGCAACCGATTACACCTTAACACTAGAACTACCAAACCAGTCGAAATGACTGGTACTTAATTTTTTCAAAAAATTCTCCAAGTTTAAATAAGAGTCATAGAATAAATATTCTACGTCTATATCAATAAACATAAGTCATCCAATTGATAAAATTTTCCGCCACTTGATTCCCCCTTTTTCAAAGTATTTATTTAATTTATTAAAATATGATAGATTTGAGGCCGATAGTTCTAGTGTTAAGTCCCACTTTAAGGACATAAAATTATAGTAGTAGTAGGATGAAATAAAATAACAATCTTTGAAGTACAAATAGTTAAATATTAGGAGGACCGAAAAGTAATTTTTTTGCTGGCGAAAAACATTGTTTTATTAAAAAAATCTTAAATACTAATCAACAAAATAATTTCCATAATTTTTTAACACTTTTTGCCAATGCAAAGGTACATGTTCGATTCGCTTTTTTACAAAGTCCTTCGATTTCATGTTGAAAAACGTTTCCATTTACGTTTTCACTTCTCTAAATTTGATTACTTCTCGGTCTACCTAATATATTGCTATACAACACCCGGTAGAATGAATGTTACTGGGTTACGGGATATGGCAGTTGTTTATAAAATAAATAAATAAGTGATACAAAGGTCGATAGTCCTGATCGACGTGCGTGTGTGCTAAATTAACGTCTTACTTTTTCTATAAAAGTGTACTACTCATTTAATACGTCCAGAAAGATTTTGCGTACGCGATCGTCTTGTAACAATACTTAATCAGTTAAATTGAAAAACAAGATTAACTCCTTGCCTTACATGTTCCTTTATGACACAACGTGCAATAACACAAAATTAATTGTTGGAATAACAATCTGTCACTGATTTCCGATATATTAATATGAGTTAATACAATAGGAATAGCATAGAACTAATTCCAACGTCTCCTGACCTACTGACACTTTCAGTTTAACAATGTTTGGAAAACTTAAAAATTTACCATGGCACATGTGTCACACGTCATTGTAAGGCAATGAGTTAATAATTACTGATTGTGAGAACTTAGATTGATACAGAAAACATAATGTCTATCGACAACAATTGACTCCACATGACTACGCGACTAACGCGACTATCATCTCAAGGGCACAATGTGTGCCGCATCCCCTTATGTCACACAGATTCCGACAAATACTTCGTTATTGAAATCAAACAACATCATTCCATTCAAAGCTGCCGTTATAGTCCGACAACTCAAAGATGACTACGAAGCAATTGTATCTTTCGCTTTCAGTTGCTCATTCTCGCCATTTCGTTTTTAGAATGCACAAATTCAGAATCTTATAATGAACGATAATGTCGACTGTTTAACCTCTTAGGCACGGCAGAATTCTGCGCGGGGCTGTTTCTCTGTACTGCAGAGTTTGACACCAATTATGTGTAAACGATACAGCACTGCAACGTATCACTACGCGAGTAGATTGGAATAAAGTTTTTTAAATAAAATTAGCATTTTCCTTAAAGATACAATACACATACTTTAATTTTCATTCAAATGGTGAGCGAGTAAGTCACTATAATGGCGCGTCGTTCAAAAGGATAACATTCGCGAAAGCCACTATAGTGGCGCATCGTTCAGAGAGATGCCATCCGCGAAAGCCACTATAGTGGCGTGTCGTGCCTAAGAGGTTAATTTAGAAGCTTGGATTTTGAGGGTTTTAAAAAAGAAATGGCGGGAATAGACGATTGACAACAAGAAGCTCTGGCGTACCCTAGACATCTTTCAGTTGTCGGACTGTATCCTGCCTCTCTGGAAACTCTACCATGGCCTTCTTATTCCCACCTGTTAACGGCGATATGAATCGTTACACCGTCTTTCCGTAAATCCACGCCCTACATAAGCCTCTGTCCGCACAGCCGGCGTAAATGTCTTTAACAGGCTACACGACAAAGCCTACCCATCCAACTGTTCATCAATCTATCTACATCAGCGGTACCGAGCCACGAGACACGAGCAACGTTGGTAAGCAGGTGAATAGGTGTGCAATTCTGTCAGTGGGTTCCTGTCAGGCAAAGTAAAGGTAGTCGAAGCGAGGACAGAAGGAGAAAGGTGAAGGGAGAAGGGGATACGAGAGAGAAGGAGAAGAAAGTGGGAGAAGGAGGAAGGTAGAGAGACGACGACCATGGAGAACGGTAGGGGGCCAGACTTCTGAGAAGGGCTTCGCGGTATTATGCTAATCTCGTTAAACTGAGAGCGGGTCAGACGGTACTAGACCTTACACTATCGTATTAAGATAATAACAATGAAAGGGTTGGGCGCAACGAGGCATCGGCCTCCGTCGTTGCATTATTAGCTCAACGACGGCGTACCGGCGTAATCTTCTCAGTGCTTACCAGATAGGTACACGGGTATTCGCTTCGCGTAACCGATAATAACTCGTTTGACGAACTTCGTCTCGCGGATTTACGATGAAATTGCGAGCGTATTTTCAGCGAGCTCTTTAATCGGAATATTAGTCATGGAAAATTGTCTCTCGCTGAAACGACCTGGAGTTCTTAATGTTCTTAACGTTTATGAGGTAATGTCCGGTGATTAGTAATAAATGTTTTCGATTGTAAGCACTATGTGTGATGATATTTTCACAGTTGGTGAGGCTGTTGAGGTTTGAGGGTGTGCAGGGAGAAAATTTGGTTTGAAACTGTTTGATAGGATGAATTATAGCTCGCTATAATTGATTTCAAGGATGAGAGATTTGTTTCTGACATTGGTTTGTGTATTTTATAACAGTATCAGAAAATTGAAAATAGGAAGTTGTTTTATTTGAAAACGAAAGATCGAATTAGTATTAAGAAAACAATTAACATATAGCCGGATTCATATTTACTATGTACCTACGTCTCTGCTATAGTTAACGTGTTTACTGTTGCAGAAACGTGTATATTAGGTTTTTAATTTTGTTGGAATGCAACTTAAACTTTAATCGATTGATTTGTTTTCTACAATTAATGTGCTTGTTTATTATCGTTGAGAGAATTCGAATATATTTTTCATCTATATTTTTTAGCCACTTGCCGTACTGTAATGACTGTAATGAGCGACACTCCTGATGTGGTAAATTGGTTAGAAAATTTTTTAATTTTGCAAAACCCCTTAACGCACAGCTTTTTTGAAAAAACGCGGCCGAAAAAAAATCAATTTCTTTTTATGTAAAGAAACACACTTTAGAACATTGTGTTGGCAAAAAAATAAAAAAAATGTAAAATTAACCAAAATTTCACTTTAATTTTAAATACAACGCCGCTCGAATTATCTCGAGTGTGCACAGTTTGGCCTGTTTAGCGCGCTCGAATTAACTCGAGCGTGCACGTTAAGGGGTTAAGACATAAGACGAGAAACTTTCCTGTAAAATTGTTAATATTACGTTAAAGTATACGATATATCAAGAATCGCTGAAGAATTTTTCTCTTACCAATTTAATTCTGAATTATTGCGGATGCAGTCGCAGAAAAAATCGTACGACAAGGGATTAATGAGTGGCTATTTGAACAATATCTATTAATCACGGAAATTTGATATGCATCTCAACATCCAAGAACGTGGATGTTGAACCCAACATCCTTTCATCGTTGGAAACGCCATTAGGAGAAAAGTACGAGGAAAATCTCATTCCCCGCAACGCCATCTTCTCGGATTGCGATTAATAATTACGTTAAAGTCACCGAGTTCTCAGGCAGTGTCGTGCCATCCGACAGATTATGATAATGCAGTCCGTTTTGAACTCCGCAGAAAATTTTCCGCAAGGAGTGCCCGTCTGCGCATAAATATGGAAGAGGCTGATTGAAGGGTGGTAAGGGAGTAGACACCCTCGTGGCAGCTACCCCTCGTTCCTCCCTCAAAGGAAGGGGTGACAAGGAGCGGAAGATAGGAAACGAAGAAAGAAGAGCGGTAAAAGCAACCCTCCTCGGCTTCTTTCGGCCTAAAAAAACGAGCTAGGATTGAAGCCATTCGATTGGTACCAGGTGTGGCTTGATTGTCACGTAATATACGCGGATTTACGTTTATCCAATGGGGAGGTTTGTCATTTTAACTTTGCGGATGAATCTCTTCTAATAAAATCGAGTACGTGATGTTACTTGCGGAATAGCAAACCGTGTCTTATTCTACGTGACATCGCTGAATGGAGAATATTGCTTTCGATGACATTCAGGAGAAGGAATCAAATTAGTCGAGGATGTATTGAACTTTTTCGCTGACTGATAATTATACCACCAAAGTAATTTAATGCAAACACTTTGAATGAGGCGATGAGAGAAACGAAGATGGATTTATGGGAAATTATATTCATGTGTACTATCTCAACGACATCAACATAGTAGATTTAAAATATAAACGTGTGAGGTTTTAAACCCGAAAAATACACACCACGTGAAACAAAGCAAGACAATTTTTATTTCACACCTGAACAGGAAGCGATCGGAAATACAACTAACTACAATTGCGCACCCTACACATTAATTTCATATGAGGGCGCATAGATCTTATTTCTAACAAAACGAAACCTAAAATTTTATATTTTATGCAATCAAAACTGATTTCCACGCACAACGTATTTCCATATTTCAAAATAACAGAGTTACACTTTCTTCCTCCAAAATGGAGTTTCATAAAAGAGATATTATAATATATATTTTATAATTTTGATCCTCGTTATCCTGGCAGTAACAAGCTGTGATATTTTAAAATCGATCATTTTCGTGTTGCTGATATTTCTAGATAATAAACAATTTTAATAGTAAAACTACCGGTGTTATATCTACTAAAAATTATTGTCAGATATACTAACCGAGTACTTTGGAAAAAGAGAAATCAAGGTGTAGAACACAAGACAATTAATTAATTAATTTATGTTTTATGAAATAGAAGTAGAGAATTATATATTTACTTCATGACCCTCCTATCAAAGTAGATATTTTTTGAAAAAATTGTGAGCCAGTCATTTTAACCGGCTTAGAAGATTAAATGCGAACATTTCTAGAACTCCTACTTCCATAGAAATGACCCCGGATACATCCATAACAGAATTCTATCTACAGAACATTACCTACACATGTACATACATACACTTGCACTAACAAGAAGTAAGAAGAAATTAATTTACCTAATTAGATCTCCATAATCAAGTGCACCCCAAAGCCTCGTATTTCAGATCGCGCATTATAAAATGTCCCGCGTTTCCGAACACGAAGGTCTTCCCCCGAGCTCTTTAGTCGCAGGATTAAGTAAAACGCTGGACGTTCCTATTCCGATGCAACAGGTGAGACGTCGGGTCATTTTTTAACGCACATAACTAAGCATGTGTTGCGAGACCATTCATTGAAAATTTATGTGCCTTATTTACTGCGAGAGACGGTTAAAAAAAATGTCACCCTCTTCAGCCTTCTTCTCGATCAGTATAACCAATCGTTATTCATCGCTCGGTGATACATCGAATCGACCAGCCAGTTTGAATTGCATCGATTCAAGTAAATAAAAGTCCATGTTGCAAGTTATTTTCTAGAGGAAAAAAAAATTTATGAGCTACCCCTCGTCGAAGTATTTCGCGATAAATCTTAACTTCGATACTCGAACCGCATGGAAAGCAGCACAACTCAGCAACGGACTAAGACGAATGCTTACCGGATAATCTATTAATGGCGGAAGTCGTCCAGGTGCGCTTAGAATGCAGGCAGCTTAGCGTGCTTGTGCAGGGATTGCAGTTGGCTTCGAGCCAGCCTACTAAGTGGTCCACGTTTTCCACTGGTAGGTTAGACGCTCCTATCCTTGGTATTCTCCACTTTCCATTCCATGGAGAGATTCGCACGCACTTGTGCATCTTGGCGATGGATGCACTTTGAGCATTGAGTGCTTTCGTTTTGAAATCATACTTTTCTTAGTCTTTTATGGGATAATTAGGATAATTATCGCTTTCACTGAGTGGTTTGTACCTTGCGAGATTTTGGGCTTTCGTTTGTGCAGAGTAGGTATAAAGAGTGGCAGTGAAGTTTAGAGGTATTTCATTTATTTAAGTTCATTTTACTTTATTAACGGGACAGGCCCTTTAGAATTTCATTATGATATATTATACATACTGTGGAACAGAGTGAATCGAGTAATACATACGTCCGCATGTAATTCCGTAAATATAAAGATATAAAAACATTTTAGATATGAAAAATTACGGGGGCATTATTGAAGTGCACGAATTAAAAAGTTTTTAAAGTCGAGTATGGAATTATTAAAGATGTCCACCTCATCTTTTAATATGTTAAAATTAATAGCCATCCGATTTATACAGTTGAACATCCCATAGTTCGTGGAGTGTTTTTCTTGGTATAATAAGGCAGCGTGACGGCGAGCTGATCTCTGAGGTACATTAATTTTTATAAGCATTAAGATATCTGGACATGGTATAATATTATGTACGACCTTGTAAACAAATGACACATCCCACATTATGCGCCTTTTTTGGAGGGGTATCAGGTTCAGGTGTGATGCTGTGAGATTAGAATTACATGTTGTCCTATGTACATATGACCCTACCCATACGATACGAAATAATGGCTAGAAATCTATGTTGCACGCGCTCAATTGCATTACAGTGATTTTTGTAATACGGAGAACAGACAACAGAAGCATATTCCAATTGAGGGCGCACCAACTAACAATACAACAATTTGAGCGTGTTTACTATATCTAGAAGTTTGCAAAACAAGTGAAAAAGTATCAATCTATGGCTTTAACCCCTTGCACTACTTTGACGAGTCTGACTCGTGATGGAAATTTTATGCCAAACTTGAATATCACGAGTCTGACTCGTGGTCTTAACACCGAGCCAACTATTAATATTTTGAATGAGATCGTGTGTTCCCATTCAGGAGTATTAATTTCAGACTTTGATTCAAATTCTTTGAGTTTCACAAAAGCTCCATTGCGTCACTTCAATACTGGCGCGATAATCTTTGTCAGTCGCAAGATATCGTATATCGGGCGTTTGGTTTAATCATGGATTTTTACGAGTTTGCCGGTAGTGCAAGGGGTTAAAAGTCATTAGTTTCGGAATTAGAAGATGATTTCGCCAACAACATTTTATTTTTGGAGTACAGGTGGCCCTCGATTTTTGCACATTCTACTTTCGCACAATTCGCTATTTCGCATGTTTCTAGAAATTCATTTATTTAAAGGTTTTTGTCGCTTTTTCAAGAAATGTTTTCATGGAGTTACTGCTATGAAGTGCTGTAGCTCGCGCTCACTCACACATTGCCGATTAGAGGTTTTCTAACATTGTAATATTATTTCCAGTATTGTCTGCTAGATGTTAGAGAATCTCAAATTCACAAAAAAACACATTAACGATGATTTGTAGGTACAATCGGAGACATGAGTATATGAAATTTTGACGAAACGTGACAACAGGGCAACATTTTAATAGTTGGTAGACGTGAGTGATTCGATTTTTATCGCTCCAACTTTTCGGCACATTTTAGTAACATTTAAATTTACACTGTAACATAGCCTATAGCGTATTTTTAATTTGCTATAGTCGAGTTTAATTTTATTTCCCGTAGCTGTTTGCGAGGTTGCCATGTTTTCACTGTGATTTACGCTCTGCATTCAATTATACCATAAATATCACCCATTTTTATTATTTTTCTCTATAAATAATATTGAAACCACTAAATGTTAATTGCTTGTGTGCTTCGTAGATATTTAATCTACTTACTAGTTTACAATTTTGTGGATTTTTCGAATCGAATATTCAATGATTTTTTTTACTTTATCTTATCCTGATAATATGTTTTCCATTTAAGTACGTGTAAATTTGTTATAATTTAAAAATGTTATAACTTTTGGACGAGCTTGTGAAAAAGTTTCTAATTTTTTTAGGCGTTTCAGAAGACTTATAAGAATAATATATCATTTTTTCATAGGATTCTCATCGCTTTTAATATACCAACAAATCATCCTTAACACGTTCACGGACAGTACAAATTTCAGTGAGCTGCAAAAATAGACAGGACGATGATATAGTTGGTCATTACTTTGAAAGGTATATTAATTACAAACATTTAAGGTTGTATAAAATTAAATGAATAAAAATTGGCTTTAAAATTTGAATCCTATGGCTTCCATGTCATTTTCCATCACTATGACAATGGATGCTATAGCATTCACGTCCGCGAATGTGTTAAGATACAATTTTTTATATTTTCCCTCTATCTCCCCACTTTCGAACATTCCACATTCGCACACATTTTCAGGGACCAATTATGTGCGAAAATGTAGGGGAGACTGTATATGAAATGCATCTGAAAAGTGTTAGAAGGAGTCAAGGTTTTGATTTGGGACTTCAATAGATCTGAAATGAAAGTTTCGAACTTTCAATTGTACAACCGAGTTCAGATCTTCGCCACCTTTGCTTTAGTGGAAAACCCATCTGAAACTGTCTCTATTCGAAATAACCATGCGAGTTAAAGCCGAAGAATACAACAAATGAAAAAGAGTATCCAATAGCTTCATTTTCTTGCAGAGGAAAAAGAGGGTTCGCCCATTTGCTCATCAGGTTGACTTATTGTAGCGTATCAGTTTGGACTTGTTACAGGTCAAGTCGGTCAAATATAGGAATATATAGATCGTATAACAAGAACCACTAATTGCGAGATACTAAAATAAGGATTTCTTGAGAGGAATTGGTCGTAGCGAATGAGCGATTCCTATTTCCCCTACGGTACTTCAACCTGCGGATAATGCGCCAATATTTCATCACGCTACAGTACACACGCGCGGAAACAACTATAATACTAAAGCGGCAAAGTAGATACTTGCAATTAAAGAAGACATTATATGTTCCTTTACAGACTGTTACTACTATCGTATTTACTTTTGTATAGAATTCACATAAACGTAGAAAAGTCTCCTTTATTCTCTTACTCTTTGATAACAGAAAACATTTAATAATTCCATAGCCAAGCACTTTTAATCTCACACTTGTCAACACTTTCTTATTTCCTCGAGAAAATACTGGAAACTCATGCATTTCATATTCAACTTTTATATATGTTTGCTTCATATATGCACACTTTATTCAAATAAATATTTTTTGTGGTAATACGAAGAGAATTAATTTGAAATAGAAAGTTTTTATCTTCACAGTTTCAATATCAAAGCAAGAGTAACCATAACGATATTCACATAAATGTTGCATACGAGTTTTTTTCCCCTGCAATAATGCAATTTCAAAAAGGAATTTGGCGGGATAAAGTTCTGACAGAAATATTAAATTAATTGGACATAGAAGTACACAGTGGAGAGACTTAAGGTAAATGGAATTAGAAACTGTGGAAATAGCAACGCGTGGAATGAGACTATACTTGGCTCGTTAATTAACAGTGTACAGGAGTACATGTGTTAGGAGATTTCCTCGTTAGGTATCTCTGTATCGAGCCTCTGTCATCTTCGTTAGGAGAATATGCTTAAAGACATTAGAGATTCCCTTGTTATTGCCAAGCCAAGACGCATCCTTGCGCTAATTACACTCGAAATCGATTGAATCTAATTTTGTGGATTTCGCGAAGGAGATAACGATGTATTATGCCGCAGAATTTAATCAGGCTGCACCCGTGCCCTGGTACCTGTAAAATGTAATCTTCACGAGCGTGTAGTTCAAGTCATCGAGTGTTTACGCTTCAGTGATTTGTGTGCAACAGTTAAGCCATGTAACGTTAATCACCGCGGTTTTGTTTGAAAGTCGTAGAACGCCGGTAGATTTGAATTCTCTTCAGCGAATCGCTCATTTTCTCTTTGTCTCCTTCTCCCTTTATTCTTTCTTTTTCTTCCTATTTTGTATTTCCCTCGTCTCGCGGATTTCTACATTCTGTCGTTGTCCTTTTCTATCTTTATAGCCTTCTGTTTCTGTGTCTTTGTGTTTCTAGTTCTCTCTGTTTCTGCAATTCTGTGGTTTTAAGTCATCCTGTCTCTAATTTTGATAGTATCTCCAATCCGTACGTAGTATTTCTCTCTTGACTCTCTGTTTCTTTGCCTTTCTATCTCTCTGTGTCATTTTCTGCCCGTTTTTGTCTCTCTGTCTTTCTGTTTTCCCGTCTATTTGCCTATTTTGTCTCAGTTCATCCTTTGTTTATTATTACAATTTCATTCTCTCAATTTGTATCTTTGCCCTTTTTTTGCTAAGTACTTACTGTGAATTTTTTCTTATTTCAACAAATGCGGTTCCAATTAAAAAGTTCGAGTTCGAAGAACGAGAAGCATAGATTATTTAAAATTGTAAATAGGAGGGCAGAGCTTACTGTACAAAAACGTCTCGTAAAAAGTGAATCATATACCGCATCAATGGCAGGAAAAGAACTTTTAACGACATGAAACTCGGCAACGCAACTTGGCGCTTCATAGCCAACTGAGAAACTAGTTTCTCCAAGAATCGCTCTCAAGAATTGTATTAACAGTTCCCCTGAATTTTTCATCGTTTCTTTTAATTCTCTCCGTGCCGACGTTTCTATCGGAGAAGAATATAATTGGAGCATTCTACACTTTTTCAAACTTCAAAACATTCCTACGAGCAAGCAATTTGTAAATTCCAATCAACAATACGTTATTTCAGGTATTAAAAGATACAAATAACCTATTCTATTAAAGAAAGATAAGAAAATAGAAATTTCTTCTCACCTAAATAATACCCAACAATTTTTCTCCTCCCTCTGTCCAAAATTAGTTGTCAACAGTTGTATTGTTCAAATATAAGTTTGACAACTAATTTCGGACAGCTAAAGTACCATTAATTACCATACCATCTGTTACTACCCTTAAGCGGACAGTAACGGTTTCAAGGGTCGAGCGCAGGCGGGTCATTGTCTCGCGGATTTTTATGTTTAAAAATCGACGCTGCATGTCCGGGAAATCGTAACATCCTGGGTTGACTGAAGGTCAACCATAATTCATATTTCACAAACAAAGGGCCTCAAGGTCCCTTTCCTAACGCCTCAGTGTTTTCCTGGCATGCAGATGTCTTTTCGTAGAGACAATGGGCTTATGGTGCGAGCTGCAAGGTTATTTTTGAAGGCCATCTACCTCCCTGGTGCCCACGTGCGCACCAGACGTTCGCCACCTTGGCTCACACCTTCGCGCCTCAATAGATAATAGCCGCACCATAAAGCTTCGCCTGCACCGGCAAGCCTTCGGCCTCACC
Source organism: Cerceris rybyensis (assembly GCA_910591515.1). Lineage (NCBI taxonomy): Eukaryota > Metazoa > Arthropoda > Insecta > Hymenoptera > Crabronidae > Cerceris > Cerceris rybyensis. Next base: position 40,725,885 of record OU342789.1, read on the forward strand.
ACCCTCCTCGACCACCCTCGGTCCCAAACCGAGGTGGCGACGCACGGGCCCGCACTCCGCGCGGACTCGACCGCTCTCCCCTCCAACCGTCCAAGGGATGCCCAAGGACATTTCGCTAGGGAATTCGCACCCTTCGGAAATAGTGAGAAACTATCTCAGGTGTTGACACACACCGCTGTTTCCGTTGGCGTGCGAGCCTTATTCTTGGGGGCGTGTCCGGACGGTGGAGGGAGACTTTCGTTCCAGGAGGACTCTTCCAATTTTGGAAGAGTCAGTCACTCCGCAACACTCACTCAAAACAAGTCTTTCTTCGATCATCCGCAATAGCCAAGTTCAAAGTTCTGTTAAGTTTTTCCTTTGTGATATTTGTACAGTTAGTTATTAAAGTTCAGTACCGAAATTCGGAGTGATTCACCATTCAACCAAGTTCCTTCCACTCCACCCCTGAAAAACCTCGCGACGCTCATCAGCAGCAACCAAAATCGCGGGGAGCGCAGATATTTCGTGAACTTCGTGACAACTAAGCGAAGGTTCGGCCTTACAACCCGAACTGGTCCAGTCGACGACTGGTCCCACAAATTGACGCGCAACACCATCCATGAGATCTTCGTCTATCAATCGAGAGTAGAAATTTCAAGTGTAGATGAGAAAAGCAAGAGCAAGTGTATTTCGTATTCTAAAAAGCCACCCCCCTAGTCAAAGGTTGACTTTCTTTGATTGATTACGCTGTCAAAAAATACTGTACCCCTGAAACACTATTTTTGAAACTGATATTTATCCTTCGTTGACCTTCTTTTCTATATATATCACATTTAATTTACTTTACCACCGCCGTACATCCCATTCACTCTCTATCCAGTAGCATCAATGCTTTTTTCCTTCGGTTTTTCATTTTTCACATCCACCTTTTGCAAAGGAAAAATCTGAAAAAACCTGATGCACGCAGTTTTTCACTCAACATGTGTCAGAGTTTTTTTTCGAAATTTATACACCTCAATAAATGGGAAATATAGGCCAAAAATCGGAACTACCATCCCGATGAAGATACAGGTAACCCTCCTATAACACGGTAGATACGTTCCTAAAAAATGCCGTGTTGTGTGAAACCGTGTTGTAAGAGACCCAGAGCAAGTACAAAAAGAGGGGTTACGTTCCGAAAACTTATTAAAAACAAATATTTTTTTTTAAATTCTACATAAACAACTTAATTTTGATTAAAAATATATAAATGTATGTACAACACAAAACAAAAAATATTATTTTAATTTGTTTCAACTATAATTTAATAAATTTCTTCATCGTCACTGTTCAGTATAATCAATCGAGAACGTTTTTTTGGTGGAATGATATCGCCTTCAATTTCAGAACTTTTTTCTTCATTTAAAGTTTTCGTATTTTCTTTCCTCTTTAAAAAATCTGTAATTTTACTTTGCTTTCTGGTTCTTACACGGATCAATGTTAATTTTTCCTTAATATTTTAAAGACGAAAAAGCTGTTCTTTGACACACCGTGGCTCGACGCAGACTGTCGATCAGCCTCGTGAAATACTTTTGTTTTCAAGCCACGGAGATGAAATCAAAATAGTTTATGTCAAATAGTTTCAAGATTAAATCAATATAGTTTTTTCTTACCATGTTACAGCGAAACCGTATTATAGGATACCGTGTTGTAGAAGGGTTTCCGCAATTTATAAATCGTGTTATAGCGAAACCGTGTTATAGGATGCCGTGTTGTAGGAGGGCTACCTGTACAGAGTTGAAATATATTGTACAGATTCTTTTTATTATCTATTGGATTAAAAGTTCGACTAGAAATCAATTCAAGGCTACTTTGAGCCCCCTTTATCCTTCTATACTCTTTCCATCCGATTTCTTGAAAATTGTCCACGCTTCAAACACCATCAGACACAACGCTACGTGCACTAAATCGTTCGACTCTATTCCTCTTCGTATCACGCGCATTACAGTCTCATATTTCAACTCTCCCGTGTACGCTCGATTACTGATTTAGCGGCGCATGAGTAACCTTCGAATAGAATAGCATTTTCGAGTAGCATCTCGGATACCGGTCCGCATATCTATTGGGAATTCCGCATAGAGAGCATCGGTGCGTACAGGTGGCTCGCAGACGTTACACCTGAACGATTATATATGATTATTGCGACACGATTATATTCGTCGAACGAATGCACGGTGGATGGAGAATTTAATAGGATTAAAACGGGAGGAAAAGAAGTACGAAAATATGGGGTTAATAACGAAACTCCGCTTGCGAGAAGGGATGAGGGCGGCGAGAGAAAAAAGAAGATCGTTATATTCTATCTTTCTGGTATACTTCATTTTTATTAGCTTCGTCGTATGTAATATTAGTATATTGTAAGGTTTTATGATATCGATACTCTGAGGTACGTATATTCATATGTATAATATTATATATATGAAAGTAAGCAGAAAAAGGTTGAAATAAAATAAAAAATTTGATGGTGAATTGAGTGTGTTTCACAGACATTTTGTGTCTTGTGTGAAATCTAAAAAAATGTAAAATTTAGAAAGCTGTGATTATTGTAATGCTAATCTCTTTAACACTAGATTTACGGATATTGATTTACCTATTTTTCTGAAGCGAGCCAATTCGAATCATACAAGAAAATTGAAATTTATGGCAAAGAAAATAGTTCCAAATCAATTGAAATGAAAGGTTTATTATTAAAAAATTAACCAACCAATATATTACATATGTAGTAATCAAATTTCGAATGAGTCAAATTGACTCCGTAAATCTAGTGTTAATATGATCTACAATCATAAATTCGATTTTCTTGAAACGTAAAATTACCAGGATGTTCTTAGTTTCAGCATTTCTGCTTAAATGCAATTGTTTCTATCAAAATGACGGGCTCACAGAGGTGAAACGTTAAAAGTAAAAATATTTATATGCTTCGTACTTTCACATTTTACTTACTTTACATTTTTCATACCAATATTGAAATATTCAATATGCTAAAAAATTCGTAAATATTGCAATTCAAGTCATAAGAAGTTTCGTTCAATATGATAGCGTTGATCACCAGTGACCTCAATTCCATTCAGAACGTTAACAAATCTGATAAATCGAAAAATATTTGAATTAAACAAAGGTTTGACAATGAATGAAGTATGAAAAGCAATCTGTTTCAGACACATTTAATATCTTGTACATCACGTTATCATCTACACACAAACGTGAGATTTAGAAAGCTCTGGCAATTGTAATATGAATTCCACCATTGCGATCTAAATCCATAATCCCTGCTAATCTACATTCGTAGTTTCTACTCCTAGGGCTTCACATTTTCCCAAACTTCGGTCTTCTCTGTAGTACATACCACGATTTAACGCTGCAGTTACTGGTGTTCTTCAACAACGTGGTATTTAACAGTAGATTAATATTTTACAACTCGTAGCAGTATCACTAAATGCGATTAACTTGATTTGTGATTATTGATACAAATGGTTGTTATTATTATAATTTAGCAAATTTTTTTAAAGTTTTCGTACTGGTGACGACACTTGTCTTCTAAAAAAAAGAAGCCTTATTTAAAATGCGCTTAATGGTAGGTTGATCGGTTCAATCCAGAGAATATCAACCCCATCAATTAGAAATGTGTTGTAATAGCTCCGCTTTTCCATCCTTCATTTTCTTTACAAATAAACTGTGATGCTTCTATTCAAAAATATTACACTCACGACATTTGTCAGTGTTTTCGTAATCAAAAGAACCTCAAAGTAAATCATAAGTATGATATATTAACACTTTATACTCCGGACTATATTTCAATTTTGTTATCAGTAGGTCGCATCGCTTTTAAGTGTTTTGTTTGAAATTTACTCAAACTGAAAAATGAGACAATTTAAATAAATAAAGGAAGAAACAAATTCAATTGAATCTCTGCTTTATTTGCACTATTGTTGTATCTTGTAATTTGCAAGCGCACGATATCTCTTGAAAAAATTTCTGGGATGCAATCCCGAATTCTTTCGAACATTAACATCTATCGCTTTGGACTTGAAAATATGTCGAGTGAGATTCGACAAAGGAGTTCCTGAGATACAAACTGATGTCGAGTTCACCCCTTCCCTTACGATTTCTTTTGTGACCGAGCGTACAAGATCTTAGAATTAATTGTTATAATAATATTCTGTCACTGATTTCTGATGTACCGGCATAAGTAAATGCAATACTAATAATGTAAGATTAATTTCAACGATTCCTGATTCACTGATATTTTCAGTTTAATAGTTTTTAGAACACTTAAAATTTTTTTATTCCATTTACCGTGTCACGTGTGCCACACGTCATTGTGACACAACGGGGTTAAACTTTACACAGGAGCGCAAAGGGTTAATTATCCAGATTTAACAAAAAAAAAATTATAAGAAACAAAGCGATTGAGTAAAACCAGTGAATCATTTTTATCGTCAGATCGTTTTAAACAACCTGTAGCAAATAGGGGAAAGCTACCCGAGTCGAAAATTTCAGCCCAAAATCCTCCTAAATTTCCAAATAACTTAGGATATTTAGACTAAATATGGAAAAATATGTTACATATAAAAGAATGCAAATTTTAATTCCACAATCGCCCTAAACTTGTTCATTTTTGCTAGTTTTGCCTAGTTTATGATCAATTTAGGTTTCATACAGCCCAAAATAATCCTCAGCATTCTTATTTGGAAACTTAATCTAATTGTAAGCCCAATATTAAGCTATACATTCTATAATGAGGAGTTTTAGAATTGGATTGGAATTAGAGTGATTTTTTTAGAATTTATATGGAATAAAATAATCATTTAATTCCTACTTGCTCCTGAAAGCCCTATTTTTAGAATATGAGTCGACAGATTTGGAACTTCTGAAATATTTTTAGGGGATGTCAGATTAAATTGGAATAAAAATTTTACCTGATCAGTCCATATAACTCCTAAAAATCATATTTACAGGACTTTGAGGCGCGTAGACACACTAGTTGAGGATTTTGAGGTTCAAAATGGTATACATAATTAAGCGGCAAATGAGAAATCAAAAGAATCTAGGATTTGAAGTTTCTTTTTAGGCTGGACTTTTCGACTCGGGTACTCAAATGTACTCTTGATTAAATATTACTAGCGAATGCTCCAAAAGGATTCGCTTCTAAGCTTATGGGAGTTCACTGGTGTCTAGGAGGCTCGGAAAACGACTGTGGCCCCCGTAACGCAACAATGCTACTCCCTGGCTCAGACAGGAAAATCTGCTTAGTAAGCACTGCGCTTCGGCCTATAGAAGTGATATTATGAACCACCGGCGGATATATTGCTCAAATCGATTTCTCAAATCCCCATCATCGGATCGAACTTGAATCGGATAGATAGATGTGAAATAATTGCGGAAATTGTATTTGCAAATAATTAAATTACGGATTATAAGAAAACTCTAGGACTTTACCATTTGATGGCGAAGATTTGACCTTTTCTCGACATTTTAGAATTTTTTTTGATTTATGAGTAGCAATTCAATGACACGAGTCGTGATTTGGAATGACCTCCTTTCGTATAGTGCGCACTGCAACTACATTTATAATTTCTGGAAGGGAATCTTTAGCTTCTGCCATTTTCGCTACATACGCAAAAAAAGGACAGGATAGAAATTGTTTCATAGTATGTATTTCACACTTTGCACTTAATGTGTTTTAACGAATATTTAACAATTTCTTTCCATTATACACGGATTGCTTTAACTCTTTCATACCTAACGCCGGATATATCCGGCATCCACAAAACCATCCCAAGAGACGAACGCCGGATATATCCGGCGTACGCAAAACCAGCCCCAGAGACGAACGCCGGATTTATCCGGCCTCTAGAAAACTAACCACAGAGATAAGAGACGAGAACCGTGTTATCAATGCAAATAATATAATGTTCGGTTGTGCGTGTTTCTATGCATCAAAACATATCTTACTTATTGGAAACGGGTATGTTAAATAGGTCAACGTCTTTATATTATGCTCCACTTAAACCTTTCGCTACTACGGACGATTACAGTCACTTCACATGAGATACCGCGTATTGTACATACGACGAACAATTGAAGTTAATGTACAGTCTGCCAACTGAAAGATGGCTAGAAAGCGGTGGAATCTCTCGTTTTCAAACGCTTATTCCCGTCTTTTCCTTTTTGGTGTTGCGAAACCTAAGTCTTCTAAAGTAGACAGTCCGCGTAGTAGTTTACTACAGGAGATTGAGTTTAACCCTTTCGCTCCGAGCGCCGCATATATGCGACATCCACGCGACGACCTGTGGGTACGAGCGCCGCGTATATGCGACATCCACGCGACGACCCGTGGGTACGAGCGCCGCATATACGCGACATACAAATAATCTGTATACACTTGCTATCTATAATCGATGGCGATATTTTTCGTTATTAGTTGAACATTTTCTGTTGATATTATTAAGATATTGGCTTAATCACTTCTTAAAACTGCTCTTTGTTGAAACAACGTCAAAGCTTATTACTTCTTCAACTTCTAGACTTAGAAAAACGTATATGTAGAAATAAGTGCACTGTGCATATTTCTAGCGCAAGTTTCCGTTCAGTGACGGTACTTCGGCGGATGAGACTGCCGTAGCGAAAGGGTTAAGGATTCCAAAATCGAAATTTACAAAAATAGGCAGTTGAAAACGAGAGATTTCGCTACTCCCTAGCCATCTTTCAGTTGTCGGACCGTACAATGAGTATCATACTCTGAATATGTAGCGTTAGACGGAGCGATTAAAAGAAAACACCTTCAAAGCAACTCTTGCAGTGATCCGTAAGTGCGTTCAATGACAACCTTTATCGCGCACCCTGTACACTTTTGGTACAGCGGATCGTTCAGTGGGACTGTGACGCCGGAAAAGTCGCCCGCAACGAAAGGATTAATAAACACTGACAAAATCATATGTTTTCCCCACCTATGTATTTGCCAAAATAAGCAATCCACTAACCACGCAGACTTTGAGTTCGTTGTACCTCTTGAACAGTCATCTCGAATCACACGAGGAATGATCGATCGTTTTGTTCCTTATTCGCAATGCCTTTCGCTTCCTTCATATTTTCCAGATGCAAGCAAGTTGCCGCAATGGTTCAAATTACTGTCAAAGGTACTGTTATCGCACGTTGCATTTCACGCCCAGTAAATTTCCAGCAACTACGTGTATAATGCACCGTGGCTCGGTGCTACATTGCATTAGAGTTGTCCAATTCAAAGTAAATGGATTCACTGTGACATAGACATTAGTGATACACGCGAAGATAATGCGGATTTCTCTCTCGGCTTTGACTGTTGAGTGCTAAATTCAACTGAAATTCATGCATTTGATAATTATTAATATACTGTTCTACTCTAGTATATTTCTGTTTGTACACATTTAGTATAAACGGAAAGTAGATTCTTGAAGAATTTTCTGTCAATTATCTAAAATGTTTTAAGAGGAAATGATAGAGTAACGTTGATACTTCTGACATGTGTTTCTATAGTCGCTATGTATGCCGTATTTAACGTTAGAACTATCGACAGATTTAAAGATACCAAATAAATAATTCAGAAGAAACGAAACGAACTGTGCACGGTATTAAATCGATTTAATCTGTCACATTTTAGAAGGCACAGAATTTTAGTAGGTATTTTAGTAGATATAGAAAATTGAACATGATGCAGCCCTCAAAAGCTCAGCAACATTTTGAAAGTGTTCAATACATGTCATTTTGACCTCCTTGATAGATCTAATGTTAGATCTAACACAAAATAGGAAATTTCAGATACCAAATTTTTCGAAGTGTTCACCAAAATTACATTATAAGTCCTATTTAGAGATGGTAAATTGTTAAACCTTTACAAACTGAACGATAACATCTTCACCGTTTTGAGATCAGTTCTTTTGACTTTCTACAACGATTTTAACCTCACAATTGTTTCTTTTCATTTCTTACCGAAAATTGCAATTTTCTCCTGTTCTTTTTTTACTTTTTCCGAGCCTTTTGACTTGTATTTTGTTCCGACAAAGACGATCGAACTTTCCGTAAAACTCAAATCCTACGAATTGCATTTAAACATCCTCTTCACACTTCCTACACATACTCAACAGAAACGACAATATTCTTAGTTCGATACCATTGATGCGACACTCGTAAACGCGAATATTTATGACATTTCATTCGAATTTATCGCATGGCAATAAAACGTCGCCTGCGCATACAGAATATTGAACGCATTCAGGTAAATATGCTAAAGTTGCACTTTGAGGCTTATCGAATGGCTCCTACTTTTGAGGATTCACCTACATGTAAGAGCGAGGGAGAGACAGTGAAAAGGAGAGCAAGAGAGAGAATGGAAACGCAACTTGGTAGCGAGCTGCAAAATGACGATAGGGGCGTGGATGGCAGCGGTAGAAATTATAGGAAGTTCCTTTTAATTACGGAAATAGAGGGACCGGGATGTCGAAGAAAGAGGTAGGACGAAGAGGTTCAATTTAATTAGACGATCCCCCGTCGATCGATTCTACTCGGTCTAACAATCCGGTCGTTACTGCCAGCAAGGACAACGAGCTCGATCGTTAACGCGATTCCAACTCCGCAACGATATTACTTGTTCGATTCCAGCGCGATTGAATCGAATTTAGTCGCAGCCGGTACCACCCTGACCGGCAGACCGTCTTCCACGTGGAATCGAAGGTTCTTTTGCACGATTCGTTGCTTTTTCATCGACGAATCATCTACGTGTGTCTGCTCTTTCGTCTCGAATTTATATCTATCGTTGGAGAAATATTCGGTGCAACGATTCTGTCTGTAAAACCGCTCTAGAGAATTATTATTTCCAGCATTCATTTGCCTGTTGATGAAGTCTCAAAAATAATTCATTCCCTGGACGAGTATAATCGAAGTATATGTGCATCAATTTAATTCTGTGAGACCGCAGTCTGATTCGATACAATAGTTCATGGTTTCTCGTTTGTTTCTCTGCAATTTTGCGAAAGATAAACAACCTTGAATAAGATAATTGTGTGAACGTTGAATTTAAATGTATATTAACCCTTTCGCTGCAGAGTGTTCTTTCGCGTGTGTGCCAACATACGAAGCTGTCCCGGGTTGGACGGACTTATTTCACTTTAGTAGAATATGCTATTTAACGGTTTGTGGAGTAATATAAATAGTTAATCTTCTATAGTCCGAATATTCGTGGTATCTGAAGACCAGTTTCACGATTGCACAATTAGAAAATGATAAAAATACAATTTTAAACAATAGAGTAAACTTGATTTTTATTTAATTTAATTAAATTATATTTGACAAAGTTAGAAATCTGACTTTGTAGAATAGAAATGTAGGAGTGACTTTCGTTACCCCAAAGTTACAGGGGCCTGTAGAGGATTAATTCAAAAGGTTGGATAGTTTTTAAAAAATATCCAATCATAAAAAACGATCTAATAAATATTGTTGATATAATTCCAGGTGAAATATTTACGGGTAGATATATAATAGTTAAGTCAGTATATGACGAGAGCTAAATATTGGGTCACTGTCGTCACTCTTACAATCAGTAGCAAACGAAGTAATGAACCTGAAAACTTTTTAATCGTGTGCCGGACAAAGAGTAATGGCTACTAAAGTGGCAATGAATTATTTGTGAAAAACGAAGGGTAAAATAAATTGAAGGATTTCAAAATTGAGTGGAAACTCAATTGGTGAATCACGGTGTTCCGTGATAAAAATTTGTTGTCCGAACCGACTTTAACATTCTGATGGGGATGCAATATTATTTTTTAGAATTGTCAGATTTAAATTTGGAGCTCTGGAATTTATATGATATTTGTGAATTTTAGCAATTTATTGGGAATTTGATTTAAATTCTGTTAGTAAAGTTTCGCAGGCGTAGAAATGAGATTGAAATAACCCTATCACGGAATTACGAATGAACAACAGTTAGTCTAACAAATAGGTGGGCAAATTCAATACAAAATTGCCGCATCATAATGTTTATGAGTTATTTTACCAAATTAAATTAACATGTACACACTCCCTACGATACGAGCTAATTAATAGCTCAATTATGCAAACAATTCGTCGTAATAAACCACCCCTATCCCTGTATTCATTTCTATACTCTATTACTTCATCCTATTGTTTTTACTATTAGCTGCAATCCCATAATATATTTATCGACAATAACAGATACACAAATCAAAATGCAATAAAGTAAAATTATCAGCCAAAAATGTATAATACCATTTTAAAAGTGTGTCACTGAAAGAATCCCAAGAATACTTCAGCAATGTCCAATGACATGAAATCCCTACTGTATGCCAAAAAAATGTACTTCACGCTAAACAACATTTTGCGTACTACATATGGGCACCATGATCGCATTTAAACATTCATCGTTCCCAGCAACGTTCTTCGATACAACATTTTTTAGTTCTATTGTTTCTTTCTTACCTTCTGTTCAGTTAAAAATTTCTCTTAATTTCTCTACATGTTTTTGCATCCTGCATATCTTGCCTTTGTTCTAGTCATCTAACTTTACCTACTTATATAATTTGTATAAAGAATTCCCATTTTAATTGCTTTCATTTCACCTGGAAGCACCAGAATAGTGATATTAACCCTTTTAGTGCCGGACGACGATATATCGTCGTTAGCAAAATTGCTAACATGGTTAATATTCAGTTTCCAATACGATATCAGTAATTTTATGACAAATAATTATAAATACACAATTTATGCTCCATATTGCGTATTCTATATGACACTATTGCCAAATGCACATTCTTTTTATTCGCAACTACATTTGTTATTAATTCAATCAAATTTTTCGGTCGGCACTAAAAGGGTTAAGTATAATAACTAATGTAGGAATACATTTTGGTGTATATATAGGAGTTATCTTGTACTTTAATTAACACCAAAACGATCAAGCAAGTCAAAATGACTAGTTTTCAATTTTTTCCTAAAGTTTTCTAAGTTTGAAAGATAGTCATAGGGAAACTATCCTGTGTTGATATTATAAAATACAGATTATTGAATCGATCAACTTTTCCACCTCTTCATTTGTATTTTTCAAAGTACGTATTTAATATTTAAAAATATAATAGATTTAACGCCGGTAGTTTTAGTGTTAATCTGGAAATTATTACAGGTATAGTAATAGTAAGTAAGTAAATTAGATGTCCTTATTCTCTTTTGCATTTGAAGAAAATAAAGACTTCTAATTTACTTACTTACTATTATTATACCTCTGATAATTTCCAGATTAATTAAAGTACAAGATAACTCTTATATATACAGCCAAATGTATTCTTACATAAGTACTCCAACAGAATAACTGGAAAAATGAAAGACCAAAGACCTGAGGATAATATCTCTGAAGTATTCTTTAAAAATACGAGCCACGTCTCTTCCATCCGAACAAATTATCCTCTTCCGTTCTCGTAGATTAAAAGAACCGCGAGTTACTTTTAATCGTTTTATCAGAAGGTCCGAGTTCCTGTGGAATTGGTCGCACAGAATAAAGATGTAATTAACGTTGAATACACGGTCAGCTTGAAGAGTGGTGGCTTTGGGAAGGAATATGTAGACGGTGCGGAAGGATAGAGGACACAATCAACTGCCAGCTTGGCCAATTAGGCTAGAGTAAGAGAAATCAGTTCGGCTAACTCGGTTACTTCGCTTTTACGGGATTGAAAACGGCCCGACGAAACGCTCACGCGACCGCGTGAACGAATCTAATTTTCGGTACTTATCTCCTATAGAAAAGACCTCGAGGATAAAGTAAAAATCTTTTGTATACCTGCAATTTCGCCATTAGCGCACAACGTGCGTATTTAATGAAGTTATTCGTGTGTAATCTTACTTTGCATATTGGTGGAAATTTTCTGTGATGGTATTCTTGGTCATTGGGTCTTTACGTAAGGCTGTCAGCGGAAGTAAGTGGGCATTGAAGGTGAAAATGAGATAAGAATGATAATTTCAATTGGAATGAATTTCCTACAGCTTAAATCCTAGTTGCATTAGCGCATAATTTAGTTATAATTGAACATTACAAATATAGTTGAATTTGACTTAAATTTGAACATTGTATTAGGTGTAAGGGAAAGTTCCGTCGTTTTTAATGCGCGTGGCATCCAAACAGAGAGTTTGGACAGGAAGCCAAGTCTTTTAATGTGATCCAAAGCAGTAGTCCGATGAATTCCAAGCTTGAAGTCCATTTCTGTGGAAGTTAACGTGGGATTTGTCCTGATCATACTGCGATGGCGTTCCTGATCTGGGTTCATCTTTCAATGAAAAATCACCCGAACGAAATTTCACAAACAATCTTTGACATTTTCGAACTGTTACTGCATCCTCTCCAAACACGTTACACAAGTTGTTTTTTTTGCCTCCATCGCGTTATTACCTTTTTGTAACTTATACAACGTGCAATGTCTTAAATGCACTTTTCCTTCACTTTTGTTAAGAGTTTTACAAGTTTAAAAAACTTACTAAAATACAAAGAAATGTGTATAAATCATCAATCATATACGAATCTAAGTGTTTAAACTGGTTTTAGTCGGATTAAATTTCTTGCTAAGGATTGACAACGCATAAAAGTGCACCTGTTCAAAAACGACAGAACTTTCCCTTATACCTAATAAATCCAGTTTCCATCTGACAGTAATTCTAATTGTTAAAATTTAGAGCGACAAAGTAGACTTAATTTCTGTGAAATTTTAACACATCATGTTCTAATCCATTTGTATCGCGTTTTTATAAAAGTATACAATCTTCTATAACTACAATATATTTGCCAAATTCACGGCAACTTGCAACCCTGCACACTTGAAAGTTCGTTGAACATAAACCCTCCACTTTGATTTTAAAACAGCGGCATCTTTAATTATCTGATAAGCGTTACGTTAACAAAGGAATGTATTAATTTTATCAAAAGTACATTCAAACGTTTATAATGTATGAAAAAAGATGCAGAGATTCATAAAATGAATACTCTTTCCTTTATTTTTGCAAAGTAATATTATATTCGAAATCCTTAATCTTATTCTTCTATCTAGAATTAATTGAAAACCCAAACTTATCTGGAACTAGCATCACTAACGTACACGTTTGTCCTATCCATCCAAGGTACGTTAAAATAATTAATACGATGCATCCGATCGATCTGAAGGTTGGGTACCCAGTTGAGGTGTATTGTCGAGGGAAGGCAAAGCTTCGTGCTAAGTATCGCGAGAGGAAGACACCGATGCAGTCGACAAAGCGGAAATAATGCTTCAGACATCGTCTATCCAGGCTTCCTTCGTGCTCTCGCACGAACTACAATAATTGGTTGGATTATCGGTAGGATATGGTTATGGGAAGTGCGAAGCCCCAGGCCTCGTCGGGGTAATCTCCACTCTGATTGCGTTTGACGCGTCATTGAGCGGAATGATGAAGGCGCCCGTGAATCTCCGCTATATCGTGTCACAACGGATCTCTCTTGTAGTCATTATTCTCCGAGTATTGTCATTTTTAATGCTCCAGCGCTATGGAACCTCGAGTCGTAGTTGTAGGATAATTTGATGGTGAATTTAACATCTAACAATAAATTTGGGGTCGTCTTCTTATAACAGTTCTCTTTCGCAGTGGCTTAAGATTCGCTGGAAAGGAGACGAAGAAGGTGGAATATATTGTACAGAATTTAATTTTGTATTTCAGAATATAATTGGCGGTATGATTCGTTACAAATGAAATGGTTGTAGAGATTTCTCAGATTGATTGAAGACACTGGCGTTGATGGTATTACATTGAATTAGGATCTTGAGAAGGCTGAGATCATTTTAAAAATTGTATTAATTTTGAAGGAAAATTTTATATTACAGACAGTAATTGAGCTATGATTGGTTATAAATTAAATGCTCTTAGAGAGTTTCCAGATTGACCAAAAATTAATGGTGTTACGTTGAATTAAGATTTGAAGAGCGCTAAGATAATTTAAAAAATTGTATTAATTTTGGAGGTAAGTTTTATATTACAGACTGTATTTGAATTATGAATTCTAATAATCTCACGAATTTAATGGTTATACATAACAATTTTGCAGCGCGATTTCAAAATTGTTGAATTATTTAAAAATATCGGGATAAAACAATCATTTGTCTAATATCGAAAAAACATTTTTTGCCATGTTAATAAAATGATCGTACTTCGCACAGAGAGATCACCTCCTCGAAGACTGCCCTATAAAATTCTTTCATCCGCTAAAAACTGATTCGTGAATTGCCCTCAACCTTCCGCAAATTATGTCAGACCTATAAATTTCGTAATGTCAAGATTTCACGAGCGAACTATTTCACGCTCTTTATCGACACTTTTCTTGCAACCCGACTCCCACTCTGCAACACGTTGTTGCATCGGTTACGATACCCTTTCCTTTTACGTTCTCCTGTTATTGAATACTCCAACTAACTCACTGTTGCATACACGAAAACTGGAAATGCAATCCATACGAATCGTGTTACATATTGGAAAACACGTAACGGTCTCCTTTTGCATACAGGACACTTTTATACGGCATACATTTTCCACCATAGCTGCTCGCACTTGCGTGCAACCGAGTACAGCAGTTGGGCGCGCTAAAGGCATATTAATTCAAATCCGGAAACTTTCGCGCTCAGAAGACTGACGTATTCATAACGTCCAACATTTCTGACGTACCAAAGATCGCATTAGTTAACGTCAACCTCGACTACTGTTGGTAACGTTATTAGGTCTAAAGACATTCACGAGATATGGATAATAAAAAAGGAGGTAGAGATTATTAATTTTACTACGTTGATTGCCATGGGGTTCACCGGTCACTGACGCTATAGAATGCAATGAAATTTCATGTAACTTTGAAATTACAATACTTATGAATTTTCCGACGTACTGAATATTTCAATATTGGCGTTAAAAAGAGAAAGGTCTGCTGAATATTTATCTATATGTGTCTTTAAAGTTTCTGCTTTATAACGATGAGAATTTGATAGAAAAGTTTCACCTTGGTAGAAATAATGAAACTAGCGGAATATCGGTGGCGTTTAACACGTTCACGACGGGCTGAACCACCGGTGGCGCATTCATGTCTGTCCCATCGGGCGGGCTGAGCCGCGGGTGCTGGCGTATGTAAAGAACTACCCGAGTCGAAATTTTCAGATCTGCAGTAGATTTGCAGGGGTCTGTAGACACAATTATTCTCTGTACCACGTCGGTACTAGATATGCACTCAATAATTACATTTTTTAGGGCTTAACATACGCTTGCACCAGAATTATGATATTTACGTTCGTTTGCACTGTATCTGTAACGGAATATTAACATTAGCAGACGTGCTGCAAATCAAGTGCAAACGTGCTATGGATGCATACAGACACGCTGCAGATCCAGTACAAACGCACAACAGAGCTATACGGATGATTTTTATATCTTATGTGGTTGTACTGCTGGCTTTTTTCTAATGTGCTGCAAATGCATTTGTTCACGTTGCAAATATAGTGCAGAAGTAGTACAAAGTTTCGATGCAAACGCAGTACAAACACAGTACGGTCGTCTAAAATTGTATCTAATATTTCGACTCGGGTAATTACTTTAATTGGTAAATTTATTTACATCTTTATATAGTATAATATAATATTATATTGGAATGTTTTTTTTAACCCTTTCGTTTCGAGTGCCGGATATATCCGGCATCCGCGCGACGACTTCTGCGTACGAGCGCGATTCGAGTGTAAAGAGTGCAATGTTGAATTATGTATAGATCCATGTTTCAAAATACATCATACAAAATTATATTATTAGTCTCTACATATTAATATACTAATAATTTTCGTTACATTATTAAGTATATTAAACTTTTAATTGTGAAGTCCTGTAAATATGTAAATACCTAAAAACATATCGACTGTAATTGGTGTAATGTTTTTAGAATAATTAATATCATTTTGTATAAATCTTTTGATTTTAAAAATGTAAAGAATACGTGCTGTATTAGAGCAATGATTGTTTTATTAAGCATAGTAATTATTTAAGACTTATCATTAGAAGAATGTATGTATATACAAAAACCACGCGCACTGTGCACATTTCTGGCGCATGCTTCCGTTCGGTAACGGCACTTCGGCGGACTGGACTCCCGAAGCGAAAGGGTTAAGCAGCTATAATAAGATATACATTTGTTCAGATAAATCAACGTCTTTTTTGCATTACTACGCCGCCGGATAGGAGAAAATACGAAAAATACAATAGCTCCATGGAGGGAACACTAAATTCAGGCCCCGTCGTGAACGTGTTAACGTGTTAAGCGATGATCCCATGAATTCCGGGTTCCGTTTTCATTTGTTATAACAGTGTTGATGATATATGGTGTTTCGTTTCCATGTATCGATGTAATGTGTGAAATTTATTGATTATTTGCAAGGACCAAAAGTGTGAAATGTGAAACGTGTCAAGTTGAACTAATAAGGTCTGTGAAACTGATGATTAAGAGAATTTAATTTTGTGGATAGGATAAGATTGTTAATTTGAGAAACAAATTTCTAAAAAAAAATTTCTAATATTGCTAAATCGTGATACCAATTTCATAGATCCATAGATCCATTTTAGATTTTCAACCCTTCGCTTTTTAATTGGCTGTTGCTTGATAATTCGGCATACAGTTCCATTTTACCAATCTTTTCGCCCATCCATGAAAGCGATCCCCACTTCCAACTTCCTCGCATTCGTGGAAACTGAGAACTTTTGCAATATTAATCGCCGGCGCGAACAAACTCTCATAACGAGATTCACTCGCGAATCAATCGAGTATACAGTTCCATCGTCGGACTCGTTGAGATCGAGTCGAAGGGCACTTTCTCTCGTTGAAGCCATTTATACATAGCCGATATTCCGCGAGTGAATTCAACGCGATGGAAGATAAAATAAAAAAAAAAAAGTTACAGTTGCCGATGGTTCTCGAGTTACTTCGACGAGAGTACGGAATACATTCTTTGGAAAGAAAAATCGGAAAATTTACGACGTACCGTCGCGATCTTTATCGTCGTTCACCCTTTCGTGATTCTCGCTCGCTTTTCTTCTGCTCGTTTCTTTTTTTACCGAAGTCGAGCCACTCACTTTGCACGGACAAACTTAATTAAACCAAGACCAATTTGTTTCAGAATTTCTGCCGAGGCAGCGTTAATTCCCGGCCGATTCAACACCCCCGTTTCGTTTGTTCCGTCGATCTTCAATCGCGATTAGCGCGAAATTATTCCCTTAAAGCACAATTCCGTAGATTGGCCACTCTTGCCGATGAACTTTTTCAAAACACTTCCACTCGCGGCAGGAATAAAAAAAAAAGGAGAAAGTGACTTACTTCCGAGGCTGCTTTTAATGTATTCTCGCCGGTTTTGCTCGAGGATCACAGGATACAGACTGAGAGGAACAGAAAGAGAGTAAGAGAGAGAGAGAGAGAATGCTTTGCTGTACTACGCTACGTTGAAATTCCTCTTCTTTTTTCGTCTCGACGTTGGTATAACGATACCTCTTGAACATGGCACAAAGAAAATGCGGGGTAGCAGATTGGAAGCTCTAGCTAACAAAGCGACGACAAACTGCTCCAAGGGACGGAACATTCTCTCGGCATCGCTCATATTGTTTGAAGAAATATTTCTCGCGTTATTTTTTATTAGGTTAATACGTTAGGAAGCGTAATCGATCTATGCACTTTGACCTCTGGCGTATTAACGTAAGCGCGCGCAATGCCCTCGCATCGCGTGATAAAAGGTAACCTCGATTAATTACATATTTATCTCCAGGATTATCGCTAGAACGCTGAAACGTCCGACATGTCGGAATATTAGTTTAGCGTGAATTTGGAATTCACTACGTATATATCCGTTTCCTGTGTACTTATAACAACGTACAAACATATCTTTATCTTTGGAGTATTTGAGAAAAGCTGGGGTAAATTGTAAGATATAGATGGCCTGTATTTATTCTTCTACCAAATCTCAATTTAATATTTAAATTTTGGAATAATTTCAATGTTTGGAAATATTTGGAATTATTGGTAACTTTAGTCGGAGTTAGATGACTTTCATAATTTTATCGATGTAATTTAATTATATTACATTTTGCACAGAAGTTGTCAAAATTTAATAACAATTATATTTGCGTTTTTTACGAAAGTATTTTATTACAGTATAATATAATAGTTCCTAGAAATAGTTTGAAAAAAAACTAGCTATACAATACTATACTGTAATATTGTCTGTAGTGTAGTGCCAGAATGATGCGACAGCCCAAAGAAATCTTCAAAATGCGAAAATAAAAAGTCTTACCAATGATTCATACAAACCTTTCTAAAAATTAAAGTTATTTATTACAAATGGGTAAGACGAATTAGAAGATAAAATTAGTTACTATTGGATAAAACATGCTATTTATCGCAAGTACATTCTAGACTTTTCAAAAATTCCAGAAGTTTAAACAATATTCGGAGAAATTCAAAACTCCCATCGTACCTATACGTTCCGAAATATACCGGAAATTATTTGAATCGACTCAAAGTGAACGCTGTGTCCCATCACTGGTGCAAAGTTAGTAATTATTCGTGCAATAACAAATACAGTACAACTATCGAACTTCCGATAGTTATCGATTGAACGATCGCTCCACCAACCGTGGAACTTTTTCCTTGGCCAGTGCAATTTTCTGGTAGTTGGTTCGCATCACCGGTGACAAATAAATACATGAACGGCTGACAATTGTGACTGCAACGTCCACACGTAGCCAGGGTGCAAAGTAACTCGTGATCGGTAAAGCTATCGTACCAAAGTTCGACAATTCTAACAATGGATATTGGTTCATCCCTTCGACGCACTTCCGACCTCAATCAAAATCCCAAACTACATTCCCATCCACTTCTCGTGGACTCTGAACGAGAATGAACGAGGCTTTCTCATCCCCGAATTCCTTACAACAATACCTCCCTAATCCGTCATGTTTGCCTTGCCGCTGAGTACACGATTGTTACCGCTACCGCTCGGAAATGTTTCGATAGCGTCAAGCACGTTTCAGTCTGCATGACAATTCATTTTCAAAGGTCCATTGTCCACTGATTAAACAAATTCTGGTTGACGATTTGGCCGCAACGATTTTGTCACTGGTGAGAGATAATTATCGTGCAGACTGTCTTTTTGGTCTTGAGAGAAGGAGCCGAATGGCTCATGGGCTGGTGCTCATTTGAGAAGAGTGCAGATATGCCCACCGATTAACACTTTATCGACCGGTATTTTTTAACATCCTACCCACTTCTGATCGGTCACTTGCACGCAAAGTGAAAAAAACTTATTTGTACTCCTAATATTTCTCTGATATTGATATTTCTTCGAAAATTGTAAAGTTTCTTCAATGAGTCCTTGGCACAGTTAACAGCAACGAAAGGTAGTAATTTATTAATTGCCATAGCAACCAATTAATAAGTTAAAAGTCCAAAAGTGTTGAGCCTGAAAAGCCGATTAATCGGCTACCGGTCGGTAAAGTGTTAACATTAGAACTACCGGTGTTAAATTTATTATATTGTAAAATACTCTAAATAAGTACTTTGAAAAAAGAGAAATCAAGAGGTGGAGAAAATGATCGATTCGGTTATTTATGTTTTATTAAATGGGTGTAAAATATCTGTTGTGCGGCTGTTCTAGAAACTTGGAGTATTTTTGGAGAAAATTGGGGACTAGTCATTTTTATTGGTTTGGTACTTCTAATGTTAAACTTAATGGATATGCGATTCGTTAGATTGATAATTTATGGAAAAATATTAAATGTTTAACATAATGCATAATTTTCTCTTCATTCTATTTTAAATTTAACACTAGAACTACCGGCATAAAATCTATTATATTTCAATATATGAACTCCTGACGGTGAAATGGCGAGTCTAACTCGTCATCGATTTTCCATGCCGTACCGATCAATGACGGGGTGTACTCGTCATGTGAGTGAAGTTTCTATTAAATATGATAATATTTAATTTCGTTAACCATATTGCGTAGTTGATAATGTATATGAATAAAATTTTTAAATAAAATTAAATGGTTATTTCGTGCACAATTTTTCACGATTAAACCGTACCGAAAGGAATTAAATAAGTACTTTGAAAAAAGAGTAATCAAGAGGTGGGAACGATGATCGGATCGGTAACTTGTATTTTATAAGATCAACGTAGAATATCTGCTCTATGACTCTCCTATAAACTTGAAGAACTTCTAGAAAAAATTGGAAACCAGGTATTTTGACTTGCTTGATAGCTCTGGGGTTAAGATTCATCGCTAATTGTAAGTAAAAGTTTTCACATTGAAAATCTATTCGTCTTAGAGTAAAATAATTGTAACTTGAACTATATTATTGATTTTGTAAGTCCTGAGAATTTACAACTAACACTGTAAATGCATGAAAACTGAGTATCCTTTATTTGCACTTTTTTAATGGTGTATGTTAGATCTATTATAGTAACCCCTTAAATTACAACAAACCGTGACACTCCCAGGGCGGAAAATGGATTGGGAAATTTTGAAGTTCGAAAACTATTAAATTAAAAATATCAGCCGGTTGTGAAACGGTCTCATTATTTCTATGCTATTAATATTACGCTCAGTTATACGAAATATCAGAAATCACCAAAAACTTCTGATTTCAGAAATTCAATTTTGAATCATTGCACGCCCAGTTAGGAAAGAAATCATAGGCCAAAGGGTTAAGTAGAAGAGGGACAGCCATCTCTTCAAGTCGCGATAATTTTTCCTTACATCTCCTCAATTAGGTCTGAGTTAAGTAGAAAAGTTATTAAATTGGCACGTACCTAACTTACGTGTAAATGATGTCATATCAAGAAAAATTAAACAATCATCTACGTTACACTGCAACATTTCTTATTTCCACGCAGTTATGATTAAATTACGTCTAACAGTGAGAAAGAAACGCTACAACTTTCTAAAATATATTACAACCACTATTACTTCCCTGTCCCCTCAAGGAAAAGCTTACACGTACAAAAGAAGAAATCGATCGAATAAACTATTTCACAAGTGGTTACAATACCCTCCAAAGAACTCTACCGTTTCAAACAGCAGAATTTGGCAAGAATTCGTCCTATTTTCCAATTTTACGTCGCCCTTTTCCCAGCTGCAATGCCAGTCCTCCTGGAATCGTTCTCATCCTCCACTTTCGATTTCGTCATTTCCCCTTGTTTCACGAATCGGCGACGATTTGACGGGAGTTTACGGTTTGTCGCCGGCTCGTGTCACACGAACCATCTACAGAGAGAGATCCTTTGCCGAAAAAGAGTGAAAGGTAAGGCGCCTTCATTGTCGAATGCTGACTGGTCTTGGTTTTTATCACTGGCCCTCGGGGAACACGAAGACATCGGAGCCACTGGAAAAGCAGGTTTCCCGTCTTTCTGTTCGTTTGACGAGTCCCAGAGGGAACATCGGTAACCTGACAGCCCATCTACTCTACCTTCCAAGTTCTAACAGCGATACGAAACGTTGTGCAGCAGAGCGTTGCCTCTTTACGCAAAACATGAAAATTCTGATGGAGGGAGTCTATTTTATTTCGAGCGTAAGATCCATTTAATTGGAGAAAGTCAGAGACATTGGATGATTTAAAAGTTCGTCATTCTCTGCTTGCTGCCTAATTAACGAGTACCGTAGTGACGTTACGGGCTCCCTTTATGTTTGCACAACTGTCGGAACGTGAGGAAGAAAATACTTAAAAAGTTGCACGCTTAACGACTCGGTATTTTACGAAGATCTTTCGAAGAAACTTCTTAATACTCTGAGGATCATAGCGAGCTCGGTGGTGAGAGGAGAAAGAGAACTTTTGATAGGCACGATTCTTAATCTTGCGATCCTTCTTGGTAGTAAGGACCGTTCATCGTCAGTGTTAAAGAACGATAAAAAAAAACAGCTTTATCAAAGAAGCACGTTTGTTGAAGACAATTTATGTATCTTCGAAACTGAGTACTTATTGTGTGATCGTTCTATCAAAATTACGAAGTAGAATTCAATTAACCCCTTGCTGTACAATAACGAGTGCCACTCGTGAGACGATAAATGGAATAGTCAATTTTGAAGTGGTCTAAAAATTATTTTACCAAAAATATAAGTGGGACCTGTTAAAATAAAATTAATTCTATTATTTACTCTATCCGAAATTAGGGGTTAGATTGTCATTTTAATAATTAATTTAAAGTCGTTGCACATTTATCACAAAAAAATGGCAAGGCAAGGGGTTAATATAAACCTGCGACACAGAAAATCTATAATTCCAAACAACCCGGTCGACAAATCTACCGTAAGTGACCGAAAAGAGGGATCAAGCTGACCGAACTAAATCTGGAGAATTCTTTGGAGAAATCACGGAATCCCGAAATCCAACTTTTCAATTCGACGTCCATTCATCCGTATTGCTATCGTTGGTCATTCAACGGTCAAAAATAGTATTCGCAGTGATGTATATACTCAAACGAACCATAATTAAGATTCATCCGTGAATGGCATGAGAAAGAAATAAGTAGCCAGACAAAAAGTGGCTGGTTTGTTAATCCTTGCAGGTACTTAAGTCAACATGCTAACAGCCGTCTCGAGTGGCCCTACGATAGCCGAGGGTCTGTTAGTCCGAGCTGCAGCGTACCCTCATGTGCAAGAGCATGTATGAGAAAACGTCTGAACCACTACGAACCCATCGACATGTAGATACGGCCGGTCGCGTGTATGGCTTGCATATTCGCCCACGTGCTTTTGCAGAATGAATGTCAGGGTACAATACGTCGCTAAGCATATCATGCCGTCGTATCTTGGCTACTTTCGGATCGTTAAAACGACGTACAGTGTGCGCACGTGAAGTATCGTTTACGTCAAACCTTCTCGACGAAATACACCGGAGGCAACCGTCATGTTGTCCGTGCCAAAAAAAGAAGAGAAGAAAAGGAAACGTGTAGAGGTACATAAGTATTCTTGCACGAATGATTTTTCTCTGTGACCTTTGGGAAATTCATGACGATAATTGGTAACTGATACATCGTTAATCGAAGAAAAGGAAATGAAAAGGAAATCTGGATGTTAAATGTATCGCAACAAGAGGTTTCATCCACGAGGATATATTTTTTTGGAAATGTTTAGCGCGACGAAAATAACGGATCAGGATTGTGTCGTTCATACAAAAAAAAGGGAAGGAAACGTGTAGAAGTACGGAAGTATTCTCGCACGAATGATTTTTCTCTGCGACCTTGGCGAAGTTCATGACGATAATTGGAAACTGATACACCGTTAATCGAAGAAAAGGAAATGAAAAGGAAATCTGGATGTTAAAAGTATCGCAACAAGAGGTTCCGTCCAGGTGGATGCCTATTTTTCAATCATTTAGCGTAATTCTAATGCAACCAATGGCTCAGAATTGTGTCGTTCGTGCCAAAACAAGTAGAGAAAAACAGGAAACGTGTAGAGGTATGTAGATATTCTCGCACGAATGATTTTTTCTAAGATCTTTGCGAAATTCATGACGATAATTGGAAACTGATACACCGTTAATCGAAGAAAAGGAAATCTGGATGTTAAAAGTATCGCAACAAGAGGTTTCATCCACGTGGATATTTTTTTTTTTTGAAAATGTTTAGCGCGACGCAAACAACGGTTTCAGGATTGTGTCGTTCATACAAAAACAAGAAAAGGAAACGTGTAGAAGTACGGAAGTATTCTCGCATGAATGATTTTTCTCTGCGACCTTTGCGAAGTTCATGACGATAAATGGAAGCTGATATATCGTTAATGGAAGAAAAGGAGAATAGAATTGAAAAGGAAGCCTGGGCGTTAAAAGTATTGCGACGAGAGGCTCCGTCCAGATGGATGCCTATTTTTCAATCATTTAGCGTAATTCTAATGCAAACAACGGCTCAGAATTGTGTCGTTCTTGTCGAAAGAAGTAGAGAAAAAGAGGAAACGTGTAGAGGTACTACATAGACTTTTGCGAAATTCATGACGATAATTGGAAACTGATACACCGTTAATCGAAGAAAAAGAAAGTCAAATTGAAAAGGAAATCTG
Source organism: Cerceris rybyensis (assembly GCA_910591515.1). Classification (NCBI taxonomy): domain Eukaryota; kingdom Metazoa; phylum Arthropoda; class Insecta; order Hymenoptera; family Crabronidae; genus Cerceris; species Cerceris rybyensis. Next base: position 40,750,022 of record OU342789.1, read on the forward strand.
GATGTTAAAAGTATCGCAACAAGAGGTTTCATCCACGTGGATATTTTTTTTTTGAAAATGTTTAGCGCGACGCAAACAACGGTTTCAGGATTGTGTCGTTTATACAAAAACAAGAAAAGGAAACGTGTAGAAGTACGGAAGTATTCTCGCATGAATGATTTTTCTCTGCGACCTTTGCGAAGTTCATGACGATAAATGGAAGCTGATATATCGTTAATGGAAGAAAAGGAGAATAGAATTGAAAAGGAAGCCTGGGCGTTAAAAGTATTGCGACGAGAGGCTCCGTCCAGGTGGATGCCTATTTTTCAATCATTTAGCGTAATTCTAATGCAAACAACGGCTCAGAATTGTGTCGTTCTTGTCGAAAGAAGTAGAGAAAAAGAGGAAACGTGTAGAGGTACTACATAGACTTTTGAGAAATTCATGACGATAATTGGAAACTGATACACCGTTAATCGAAGAAAAAGAAAGTCAAATTGAAAAGGAAGTCTGGGTGTTAAAAGTATCGCGACGAGAGGCTCCGTTCAGGTGGATGTTTATTTTTCAATTATTTAGCGCGACTCCGAAGCAAACAACGGCTCAGGATTGTGTCATAATGGACCAATTCATTAAGACATTCCGGCGTTTCCGTATAATGAAAGCGCAATTAGAGATATGCAAAACGGCGTTTATATCGAGCCCAGAAAGTGGGAGGTATGAGGCGAAGATGCCATTTGAATTGTGAAATACTTGGAGGGATTCCAATATTAACCGGTGGAATGCCGCTGAAAATAATGGAAAGGAAATGGCTCTCCTGCTGACGACGGTAGAGACGACTTTTTTCGGATAAAAGAAGAAGTGGATACGGTAGTATCGATAGAATTCTATCGTGTAAAAAGAAAATTGAAACAAAACAACGAAAAAACAGCAGAGACGATAGTACAGACACGGAAGACAAGAGGACACGTATTCCATGTATCGCCGCAAAATAATTTCGGACCACGAAACCAAACTGGAAACCAATCCGAAAAATCTCTCGAAACTGGCGCACCGCCCGTCCAGTGCCCTCGTATAAATGAACCTCGAGGTTCGTTTGCGCTCGAAAGCGTGGTCGACTCTTGTTGTTTTTCGACAGACTATTTCACGTCTAAACACGGTACCATAGTGTGTCGTTCATGATATCGTTTACCAACTGCAACCGAGGACTTATGAAATATAAAGCATAACGCGAGACTTGAACAGGGGGTAAGAGAAAGGTATAAAGGAAAAACAAAAAAATACCATCCCTAGCAGAGTTTACCGAGGGGAAAGTTTTTAACGGGCCGCCTCCAAAAACTTATCTTCGGGAGATCTATGGTAAACGCTACGTAACACCCCGTAGGATCGAGAGAAATCACGTGGCATGGGGGATGGCCGAGCGAGAAGTTCTCCAGGGTGCAGCCAGAACCCCGAAGCGAAGTCGACGCAGCAGACCATGCGGTAATTCCTTTCTCCTCGAGAGTAAGGGAGGCAAAAAGTGCGATTAAAGCTTTTAGTCGGAATACCGTCTCCGTGTGCTTCTTCTCCGCAATGCGTGCACAAGTGGTCGAAGTTGCGCTGGACGTTTCATGGCTGAAACGGTTCATGGGTTCGCCAGTTTCTACCCTGCAATTCTCTCGGTGCTCTGCGGTCCTACGATGCTATAAATACCGACGCCAAGGAACGAGAATGAGAAAAAAGGGGACGCGGAAGAAGCTGGTGCTTGGTTTAAGGAAAAGAGGGAGAAAAATGGAGCGAGGAAGAGAAAGGTGGTTGGAAACGACGTGGAGTGGTATGGACGGAGAGAATAGTTTTCCTTGGTCAGAGGATTTTTTTGTTGAAAAGCAAAATGACATTTCATGAGCTGAAAAGTCAGTGTGGTACATTTTTGGCACCGTTGCGACGGATAATTGTGTTTGTCTGACCCAGTGCTTTAACTCGATTTAAAATGATTTTCTAATAGAAGAGAGCCGTGCAGTACTTATGTAACGGTTCATTTACTTTACCTCGCTTTGACGATAATTGCAACTGGTTACTCTTCTTTGTCGACGAATTTTTAATTTGAAGAAAAAACGAGGGATAGTATCCTTGATTTGATTGTTGCTAATATCTGTTAACACTAGATCTACCAAGGATGGTCAAAATGACTTGCCCTGAATTTTTTAAAATTGTTCCTGAAAGGGTCTAGCAGGATAAGAGGGTCGCCCTTGAGGCGATTTTATTCGACTATGAGTCATTCGATAGGTGATCATGAAAAACCATTGTACACAAATTTTTAATCCGATAGCTTCATCGGGAGGGTACTTATAGGGTAAAATCGAAAAATCAGGTTTTGCCTCATTTTCCCCAATTAATGGGGTGCATAAATTCAAAAAAAATTCTGACTCATTCTAAACATAAATACACACGTTAGGGATTTTTTTCAAATTTTTCCTTTGCAAGTTCCACTCACGAAAAATGAAAAACCGAAAAAAAAAATTTTTAAACATCGATTTCGTATTGAAATCATCCGAGCACAACTTTTCCCTTTTTATAGTTGCTGCCTAATGTTATCATTGTTATACCCTAATTTTTCCAGATTTTTTGAGTACGGTGCATCACGGTCGCAACAATTTTTTCAATTTTTGCATCCCATTAATTGGGGAAAATGAGGCAAAAACTGATTTTTCCATTTTACCCTATAACTACCCTCCCGGTGAAGGTATCGGATTAAAAATTTGTGTACAATGGTTTTTCATCGTCACCTATCGAATGACTCATCGTCGAATAAAATCGGCTCAAGGGCACGTTTGACCCCCTTATTCTGCTAGACCTTTTTTAACGCTATTTCTTTTTAAATTTTCTACACCTATCTGGAACACTGTAATCGATCAAGCTTTCTCCATTTACTTAATTTGCATACATTTACTTTGAAAGTTCAAATATATTAAATTAATTGTCGGTAGATCTAGTGTCAAACAACTACACTGACCTTGTGCAAATTAGTCGATGCATTAACTACCATTTTATCCTATTTAGTATTATTCTCTATTCTCTATTTTCTATGTACCAGTAAAAACAAATATCCAAGGTATACTTAAAGAGAAATTACACAGTTTAATTTCAACCGACATTAAGTATATAATTAGAGTAACCCTAACTTCAAAATATATTTCCAAAAGAATAGATAAACACGAAAGTACATTTTAATTGTACAAGTGCCTATATATCAGATGCCCTGTTCTTCCCTTCTGTAGAAGGAGTATGTTTTTCCAGACTGATGCCTCCCTAAGGATAAGGGCTATCAGTTTACTGGATTTCCGCCAATACGCATGCAGTCGTATTTCCCTCGGAGTCCATGAAGTACAGTGACGGATGCGTGGACGTAGGGGTCGAACCTTTAGGCTATTTACCTAATCAGCGTCCGGGGTAAGATCGAGGGAGCACGAAAAAGGGCATCCGTCCGTTGTGGCTAGCAGAAGTCGTAAACTCTTGACAAGCGGCACTAAATCGTGTAGAATCCAAATAGCTCTGCCGCGGTGAAAGAGAAAGAGGGTATGAATAAACTGGCGTGAAATGTGTCTCGACCGTACGCGCACGAGGATATTTTCCCATTGTTCTTCGATAGTTTTCTTTCAAGATAACGTTAATTAACTTTTTGTATTTTTTATATTCATTGACGAAGTAGCGTTTAATTTTATAAAATAGGGTAGAAATATCGAGCACATTTGATAAGGCTGAACAATTGAGGATTATTGAAAAAAATAGAAACAAAGTAGGATGAGACAAATGTTTATATAAATATTAGAGGGACCAGAAATCGTTATTTACATTGGATTCAAACAAATAAAGGACCAAGTTCTTATATTTAATGTATGATGTAATTATCATCGTTATAAACAAACTTTTTCCATCTAGTGTGCAAATTTTCAATGCTGGTTCTATACAAATCAATTGGTTTTTGATTTAAATATCTGGAGGAGCAACCTTACTGTCCGGTCCCTCTAACATTTCCATTATTATTATATCCACTGTATAAAGCACAAGTAACCACTGTCAACTTGTAGACACTTTTTTTATACAAATGGAATTGTTTAATCTTAACGTTTTACTGCTGGTTCTATAAAAATCAATTGGTTTTTGATTTAAATATCTGGAGGAACAACCTTACCTTCGGGTTTCTCTAACATTTCTATTGTTATTACATCGACTGTATAAAGCACAAGTAATCACTGTCAACTTGTAGACACTTTTTTCATACAAATGGAATTGTTTAATCTTAACGTTTTACTATTAACACATTTACTATTAGCACACATATATATATCAATAAATGTAAAACTTTTTTGTTTTATATATTTCTTTATTTATATTTTCTTATTTATATTTTGCGCACGACACCACTGCGGTGTCGCCGGCCGTTGAGCGTTATTTTTCGCGAGACACCATAGTGGTGTCGCCGGCCGGCAAAGTGTCTGTACCTACATTTTAAACTAGACACACGTAGCGATTTCAAACAGATTTTTTTTTACAATATATTTTTTTCTATCAAATCATTTTATTTCCAAAACATTCTAATATAATTTTCCTTTGCAATAGGAAGTCTCACATAATACATGGTGGGTAATATTATAATTATTTCCGTCGACACAATCGATAATTGAATAACCATCGAAGATCAAACCCTGAAACAAAATAGTAAACATCGTATGGTGCAGTATTTTCTATAAAGAATGCTCTGTGTACGGTATTATACGTTGGTGTATAAGAGAAGTGGTTAACCGCATTATTTCGTTGGAAGGACGATAGAAAGCGCCTGCGGTATTCGCGCAAGCAGGCAATCAGAGATAGAGGAAACTGGTAGAGCTCGTGTAATTGAATGGCGTTTAATTAAAAGTCGAATTTCTTCGTTTCGCGCACTCTCCGTTCCCCACAGCAGATATGTATATCTACGGCATATGGTATCCACGTTATGGGATAAAGACCACCAAAGCGGTTTTATTTCTGATAGCCCGTTTCGGCACACTCGATCATAGCGGTATTTCCAGTCTATGGTATAAAAGCTACGGTAAACGATTGGGGGAATGTAGAAGAGGAGAGATTGAAAGATGAAAATACGATACAAAATATTGTAGTCGTACGAACCGGGACGAGTCTCGTTTCCGCGAACTCAGTGCTACGAGGAAGACAAATTTTATTTTATTATTCGTCCTCCTCGTGAAGATTACCTTGGATATTCCAAGCTAATAGTCCGTTCGCTTTATGCGGAGAGAAGATTACGTAGCTCTCGTGATGTTCAGAGAGGAAGTAAAAAAAACATTTTAAATGTTATCGATTAAGGATGAAATAATACGTGCGTTGTCCATTTAGCAGAGAAATAATATCACTCTAACAATTTTCTTTTAAAGGATTGAACAGTTAGTGCAACATTATCTTAAAATTTCCGGGAAAATTTAACCGACTTATATACACTTGTTTTTTTATCGCTGTTCTCTTGCAAAAGCTGACAGTCAGTTTAGAATTTCTAAGGAACTTTTTATACAGCTTAGAAAATCTGGAAATTTTTTTATTTCATTCACAATTTCCAAAGGATTTAAGGGGGTTATTCCATGTAACAGCTACTTTTTTTTCGTTTCTTTTGAGAATTTTTTATGACGAACCATTAAAATGCACAATCTTGACATTTTTACTACATCCTTATTGATACATTTGTAGTCTATTGGAATTTTTGCAAGCAATAATAACTATTTCAATTGACTTTACACCGTTCGAAAGACATTCATGTATTTTTGAGGGCTGCCATGATTCCAGAAATTTCGCTTATCTGAAATGAAAAACTCAAGCGGCATTTTAATTTGTAAACATAAGGCTATCGCCGAAATTAGAATAATTCTGCAAAAATTCCAATAAACCTCAAAAGTATCAATGAACGTGCTGTATAGATTCCAAGAATGTACATTTTAATGGTCCGCCAAAATAAATGCTCAAAGGAAGCAAAAAAATAGCTGTCACATGGGATGACCCCCTTAACCCTAGATCACTAACCTTCGTCGATTCGAAGACACGAATTAAATAAGTATGCCATATTAGTTAACGTTATCGTAATAAATAAATACCTATCTTTAATAATAGAAAAAAACATGTTTAAACTTTATTTAAATAATACCCTTTAACACCTTTTTTAACACGTTGACTGCCATGGAGGTCACCGGTGACCGGCGCTATTGAATTCAATGAAATTTCATATCACTTTTAAATTGCAATATTTATAAATTTTCTGACATATTGAATATATAAATATTGCCGTCAAAGGTCTGCCGAATATTTATCTATCTATATCTTTAAAGTTTCTACTTTACAAAGATGTGAATTTAATAGAAAAATTGTCACTCCAGTAGAAATAATGAAACTGGCGAAATACCGCTGGCGTTCAACGTGTTAAACATCGTAGTCGAAGAGACGAAGGTTAGTGTTAAGCGTCGAAAAATAAGGTTAGTGATCTAGGGTTAAACAACTCGTTATAGTATTTTTTCAAAGTATTCTTCCATAGTATTGAACAACTAATGTTGTTTAATTCCGAGCTAGTTTCGAACTTGCAGAGGGTTTAATCGAATCTACGTATATATGTATCGTGTCAGGTATTAGCAAATGAGTCATGAAATACATAGTGAAATATAATGGCACATTATACTACTTCCTCTATAGAACTTTGGATTTGCGGTTCGCTCATGTAAACGATTATGAGGCTATAATGGTTCGAAAACACGCCTGTCTCGCGGTCTGTAATGAAAATACTATCCAAAGCTGTGGCACGAAACGACTGAAAACTCTCGCGATATTTCTGAACACTCGTTCCATTTTAATAAAGACATTATGAAGGTAACTGGATAATACTAATTGCAACATAAAGAACAATTATACTTTGCGTTGTACTGGAAGGTATTTATCGGTTATTATCCTGCATTATATAGTCTTTACGTTCATGACAGTTTAATCGAGTGTAAATAAAGGTAGTAGCTTTCAAAAGTTGCTAATTTGCAAATTGAAATAAGAGATATCTTTAGAAGAGAAATTTCTCTATACGATCAGCTATGAAAAAAGATAATGATGATAACCAATGTACAATGGCAATCAATAAATAGCGGATTTTATCATATCGTTAATTCTACGCTTGAAACTAATACTAAATTTTATAATCTTTTAATACACTTTCATAATTATTACAGAACACATCATTGTAATTTGATGGATTTCAAACCATTATAATTCAAGGGACGCAATAAGTTCCTTAAAAAACCCATGTGACTAACTTTTAACGAAAACTAAAAATTCAGAGTACACAAGTGCTTTATGTTTTATAAACATAAAATAATCAAGCACTACATTCACCATTCCTCATCACTGGAATTTTAATCTTATCCACTCCGAATTGTATTTCAATTTTCTTACCAGTAACTCCCAACGCTTTTAAGCGTTTTGAAATTTACTTGAACTGAAAAATAGGGCAATTTAAATAAATAAAGGAAGAAACAAATTCATTTAAATATCTGCTTTATTTGCACTATTTTTCTATTTTGTAATTTGCAAGTGTATGATATTTAATAATAAAAAAAATACTAATGATAAATATCAACACCTATTGGTTTGGACTTGAAAATATGCCGAGTTATTCCATAAAAATCCAATAAAACCAAACACAATCTCCAAATCTATCACCCCTGATTCCCTTCGTCAATCATTCTACATATTCACTACTTGGAATAATTCATCTCCAACACCAGTTGAAAGAAACAAAACACTGACCCGAAATTTAATAAAACTGCACTTCTAACTCATCCCATCTGTCATCGTGAAATTTCATAAAACGCAAAGAAAATTCAGAGAATAACATAAAATGAATTCCATTTGAAACTCAAGAGTGCTCGCACATCGTACAAACACACCACTCCTCGTTACAACGTGTTATTTTAGTCCAATAGCGTTATTCGATCTACTATATCAGATCTTGCATCATACCGTGAAATATTTACATTCACGGCACAGCAGTTTCGCGTGTGGCATTACGGGAAAAAAAAATTGGAACCTCGATTCCATTAGGACCTATCGATCATGGGGCGGAATATGCGTATAGCATTCCGCCATCCACGGCTGACGGTCGTCCTGTCGATGTTATGCGTCCGGTCTTTCAACCGTTGTATTACGATCATCGTGTTCATATACACGACAGCCAAGAGCAGCCGGAACATAGAGAGCTGCTGTCGGATGGGGCCCCATTGTCAACTTCGACTCGACATGTTGGTAACGAGCCGGTTGTTGCTACAAACTGCGTACGTGCATCATGAACGCGTCATTAAATTTACTAAATCACACGACGAACAATGTCGTAGGATAAAGCGGGTGAGGTAGAAGTGGTTATTTATATTAAACAAGGATGTTATTTTATTTTGTTAAAAATTTAAAAGCGGTTTCAAGCTTCCTGCTGATACCACGTTGAATGCCGTCAGCGAATTGTGCTGTTATTTTCCATGAAATTTATTTATGACTTATCAATATATTTTTGTCTAATTTATGACTTCATAAATATACCTGTTAAAGATGTATGGATGGATGGGAATGGAACTATTTTTGCGGTTAACGTTTTTGTTAAATAAACATAGGATTTCAATACAAAAAGTTTCAGATCAGTAGAAATGATGAAAATAGTATCTCATGTGTTAATAATGGGTTGTTTACAGGTTTAAGTTAATACGTTTGTTGGAATTATGATTAAATGTGATTGACGCTTTTTTCCATTATTAAATATTTAGCAGAAGCTAAAAGTGTGTTGTTGAATTAATAATGGGTAGATAACGTTTTGATTATTCGCACGTTGAGTCTCTCGTTGGTTAATCATCATTGAGAATTTTTTTTGTACATCTAAAATTTAGACGTAGCTTGAAATATTTTATTGAGTTGAGGATAAATGTACATTGTTCAGTGCAGAAGGACGTTGTATCCTCTAGTGTACAATGACGACAAAGTTTGCTTAACGTTAGGAATATTGAAACTGGCCATAATGCATTGCAAATTCTGTTAATAATAACTCCAATTTAGAACGACTTCTTTCATGTAGATTCCCCTCCGATTACGTGCAATATGAAAATGATGACTTTATTTATTCATCCTCCTTTTCATTTTATGTCTCTTTATTTAATGGAAAATTTCAATATTTTAGTATTTTTCATCACATTCCTGACAAAGAGGAAATTCTCTAAAATACATACACGAATAATTTTATATAATTGGATTTTTCAACGTGGCACTTCATTAAGCCTACTTTCATATTTTGTTACTTTAAAAATTATCACATAGGTACACGTAATATTGTGCATACATAAAGTATTTGATACCAAAATATTCGAACCTCTGACGGTGAGCATTATTCCAATATCAAATTGAGAAATTCAATTCCCTTATTAATTGCATTGGCTTAATGTTATTACAAACAGTATCAAACTGGCAACAGTGGCAACCCAAACTAGGTTTATGGACAACGAAATTAGATTCATATTTGGCAACAATGTCCCTGATGTTGTTATTGACCCTACACTAATATCTTTCAGACTAAAAGTGGTTCTTAGAGAAACATCTTCCAAACATTCTCGCACGCGACTGTTTGACATTATAGAAGCCTTTGTAAACATTGCGAAAGAAGAGGTAATTTCGCAGCTTCTGAAACGTGTTTTATATTATAAGGACGTCACATAATAAGAATATTGTACGCAGTGATAAAACATGGAAAAGTCCATCAGAAAGTTCCATGCATTTTCCAATACAATGGAATACAGTGACTCATTCGATGTCGTAAATCAACATGTTTGGCGTGGCCCCCACGAATAAAAATATCTGAGATTCCAATCCAGTGGTCGGTCAGATTACTCCATTGGGACCATTGTACAACTAGTATCGCATGTTACGAACATAATCTTTCCATATCTTGTGAATACTACCATGTTATACCATGTGCGGACGAAAAACAAACAAATATTGAGCTATTCACGCTTTGAAAATTATCCGATATTCTTTTGCATCGTCGGAAAAATGTCCTTCTAGATGAAACATATTTGGAAAACTCCAATATACAAATTTTTATTAGAATTGCATTTTTTTTATTATACAGCAAATATGATATTACAGAGATTAAATTTTAAAATAGCTTCTCTTGGATGCATTGATAGTAATTATTGCAACTTATTAATATTTTGAATTTGTATTTATTAGATACGTTTACCTGCTGGATAACATCTCGAGTTTACTATTGGATTTACAAGCGTCTACAAAAAGTGGTATAAAATCAGTATAAATCAATCTCCACTTTGTAGTTGAACGATCTCGCCACTACTCCCACGCATCTACTGACTGCGTTCAGAAAGAAGTCACTTGATAAGTGGTTTGCTCTGATTCGCCAGACGATTAAGGGACGTCCCTCGTCGCCACTTAATTGAGATTCTAATGCGTGGCTGGCTGAAAAAGCACTCAACGACGAAATAAGTGCTTAGCTTTCTGTATAACAACCAATAGTTAGTCTGTATCTTACAATTAGATCTGTATGTAAGGATGCTACAATGACAGGTGCAGGACATTGCGCAGTTTCTGTTTCATATTTCTATTATTAGGTGTACAAATTAATTCTCGGCCTCCAAATTTCATCGACCACAAAACGTATTCAGATTAGAATTTTTCCAAATTTGAATAGTCATTCTAAAGCGCCATTTGTTAGCTTTAAAATAAGATATATCGCATGACTCTACTCCAGACATAACCTGAAAAATCATGTGTAGAAGCGATGTCGTTCGATAAGCAACATTTAAGGCACTGTCTTCTCTTCGCGTTTCAACTAAAAAAAAAGAAAGGCTATATTGTGCAGCACTTGTAAAAAATGGTTTCAACAGTTTTGAATATTCTCCAGACTTAGCCCCTTCAAATAACCACCTATTTCGATCCCTACAACACCACCTAACTGATTCTCCATTCAAGTAAGTTGAACAGGTCTATAAATGCCTCAATGATTTCATTGATGTGAACCACTATCATTTTTTCGATCTGGAATCCGACAATTACCTGAGAGATGGCAAAAACGTATAGAAAATGAAGAAGATTATGTTTAATATTGAATTTATGTCAACATTGTTATAAATAAATGTCAAAGTTAGTCAAAAAAGGCCGAGAATTAATTTGTACACCTAATATAATACTTTAGGTTTTTAAGTAGACGCCTCAGTTAGTTTAAGGATCACTCGCTAGACCGCGTGTTTTTCGAGGGGTCATTCTCGCTAGTTGTCAACCAACGCCGGATTCTTATATATATTACATCGACCGACAGATACCATCGTCCCATCTGGGGCACGACGGCTAAGACAGGGCCTGTTCAATCAGTCCTACTGACGAGTCCCCGAACAGGTCCCAACAATAACGCAGTGCACATTAACTGCAGCTTTTTCCCTTTCCTAGAAGCTGAAGGACATCCGCCGGATCTGATCTCAGCCTAGAGGCCCCATCGTACAGTAGTGTGAATATCTCAATTGGGCGTGGATTTGGGCCCAATCAAGAACTGCGGACGGGCCCGAGCACACGTGGTTCCCTTCAGAATTCATAAAGAATTCAAAATAATTTTCACTACTCCCACATTCATTATATCCAAGAAGCATCTTGGATTTTTCTCTCTCAATATCGAGCCTCGATAGCGTGTCTCCCCTACATCCTCCAACTTTCACCGTCCTTGGGAACGTGCTCCCTTATTGGCGTGATACACTTTTCCCGCCATGGCCGCTACAAGAACAAATTAATTTATCATTTCGTAGCGTTACGGTTAACAGCATTCCGACGAAATAATAGGCAGTAATAAAGGCACGTACCAAACCTAAGGAACCCCACGTTTCTCCAGAGAAAGGTAAAAACACAGAGGAAGCTCACGAGAAAGAGTGAAAGAGTGAGATACAGCTAAAGAAAAGGAGAAAGGAAGAACGAGGGTAGAAAGTAAAAGAGAGAAAAAGATAGAGCGAGGAAACCAAACGAAACTACGTGTGTAGAAGAGAGAGAACGAACGGAGTTAGGGTAGTTGAACGAAGAAGGAGAAAGGTGAAGCGCCAGGCGCATGCTCGCAGCATGGGGTGTATCTTCGGCCACCCTTTCCAGTTTCCCCCACTCCTAGTCGAGAGATTCGCCAGTCTCCCGCGCCACCCGTCCCTCGTCCATAGCTCGATTCAGTCACCGGGCCGATTCGCGAGCAGAGGGGTTCCGCGCCTTTTCTCTCCGTGCCTTTTCGTTTTTCCTCACTCGTCTGCCGTCCCGTAACCGCGAAATTTTCACCACCACGCTCGATTATCGTCGAAAGGTACACCCTCGTTGCATCTTCGGCGATGAGCGTGGTTGAACGTGCAGTTTTTCCATGGTTTTCACCGAGTGGCCCAGTTTCCGTGTGGTCACATGTGTACTTGGTTACGTGAAGTGAAACAATTCCGCACTCACATCTGTGTTTTCTGGATTTACACGACGTACGACGATTGAAGTGCGTGTTTTCAAACAGACCAAATTGGAGTGACGTCGAGTTAGTGTATTCCAAGTAACGTGTACCGTCGATCCTATGGATTAAAGGCGTACAACGATACGTTTGTGATACTTCGTCGTAATCTGTCGTACGAACGTGGAATAGCATCTCTCGTCGATAGATTATGAAGCCGCAGTTTCGTGCAAATGGGAATACCGTTACGCCTATGTATTTGTCAATAGTCGACCGTGATTCGTGACATTGACAAGATATAACGTTCCTCGTTGGTCCTCGAGGATTCCTCTCGTTATGGTACGTTGATTTTGTACGCGAGTTATCCTCACCAAACCGAGTTACGTTTCGTATGTGCCTCCCCAAGGACGTGGGTGATGTTTACTTGACAGCCGGTTTAACCGCGTGAGCGTGGCGGGAAGTTTCGTTATGTTCGACGTGATACAGTGACACGAGACGTTATGTCAGGTGTGCAACGACATCGATGCATCGAAAGTATCGTCCAACAGGGCGTTCGATACCACGTCAGTCGGGGTTGCCTCTGGCGCGTAAACGCGTTGCCTTATTTAGATTACGTAATTAATTAATCATATCGCCGTCAGTGGTTCGCAAACACTGCATAATTGAGCCAGTCTGGAGGAGGAAGTCGAGACACGCTGCAGCATATAATCTTGAGGTATGAGTGTTCAATTATTATTACCTTGATCTACGTTCAAGGTCATACATTGTAAGTCTTTCATAGAGGTGTACCATTGTGTAGATTCAGGTTAAGAGATTCCAAGGTAAAACAAACGAAATACGCGCTTCTTTTGACGAAGTACTTTCTCGATCGAAACGAGACGACTCTTTATTTCATTGAAAGCCCGAGACTGACCCACATTTAAAAGTAGTGGCGAGGGTGAAAGCTTTTACCTATAACCATCGGTGTGTTTACCTAGGAATGTCGCATTGCGCCTATGGCGACACGTTTGCATCTCTTTTTCCCGGCGGAATTAATCTCCGCGTTTACTTTTCCTTGTGCATTGTTTCTGCATTCTTCTCGATGCTTTTGTTCCCCCAGTTTCCATCGCTAACGAACGCTGGAGATTACGAAGGATATTTTCCGAATTTCCTACCTTTTTTCCTTGCATACTAATTTTGTTTATAGAGAGTATCAAATAATAGGGCTTAAGGAGATTCGTCTCCTTTGAATTTCTCATTGGCTATAACACTTATCGTAGGGCTGAATGGAGGAAAAGATTGATATGAGAATGGAAGATGATAAAAATAATATTATTAGAATCAACATAGTTTATTAAGTTTTAATGAGTTATGTAAGATCAAAATTTCTATCGGGATAAGTTTAATGACCTTTGCAAAAGGTCAGTATACCGTAGACTATGCTGATAAAGGCTTCGGGGCTTCAAAACATCGAACTCGAATTTGAATGGCTACCAGCCTCGAATGCTTTCCAATCTCATATAAATATTGTAGACTTGATTCAGAATTTACCTACAGACTGTCGAGTGCGTATGAAATAATTAGGATATTAGAACGGAACATTTGGAACACATTTAATAAGGAAACATATAATGTTTCTCGCCAAATATTTGCAATTCTAATTTCGGTCTGTGTAAGGGTTAATTATACAGACATTATTTATGGAAAATTTGAGAAGGTTGGTATAAAGTAATTTAAATTAGAATCCATTGTTTCGGAGCCCAAGATTTTATTAACATATTCGCCATCGCTTTCCAATTGGAGCGGGTGTCACTTATATTTGTAATTTGCTCAGTCAACGGTACTTTACTACTTAACACTAGATTTACGGATATTTATATATCTGTTTTTCTGAAGTGAGCCAATTTGACTCATACAAGAATACTGAAGTTTTTTGCAGAGAAAATAGTTCCAAATCAATTGAAATAAAAGATTTATTATTAAAAAATTAACCAACCAGTACATTATGTATATAGTAACCAAATTTTGAATGAGCCAAATTGGCTTCGTAAATCTAGTGTTAAATGTGTTCGTGATTTAAGTAAAAATTTGTAGATGAGAGTTATTATTTTGAGTTTGTACATATTACTATTTCTTTCTTTATTAGTATTGAACCTCCAACAGAAAGTGTCTCGATAGCCAACTTAAAAACAATTATTGTTATAATTTGGTACTATCATAATATATTTAAATAAGACTTTTTCTTTAATCAGAATATCAACATATAATCTTTACCTGCAACTACATATCTCAAATTAACCCCTTGCCGTACAATTACGAGTGACATTCGTGACGCCATAAATGGAGTATAAAATTTCGAAATTTTCCGAAAACTAAATAAATATCGGTGGGTATTAATATTGTCTTAACTAGTACGCTACATCAAAAATAAGGAATAGATTAAGACAGATAAGGGATAGTACGGCAAAGGGTTAAATCTACATCAACGGCCGTTAGGAATACCAAATTTATTAACATCATCCCTACTCTCTTAGATCAAACCAGTGGAATTTCACTGGTTCGCCAGTGGAAACTCACTTGTTTACCAATGACACTCACTGGTTCCGCCAGTGATCTCGGCGGCCATCAAAGTTCACTGGTTTACCAGTAAATCTCACTCGCCAGCATATTCAAAAATAAAACACGGCACATGGCGCAGCTGCAGCGGGCGCAAATTTCACTGGTTCGCCAGTGAGATTTGTATTCACTACTTGAACCAGTGAAATCTCACTGGTTCGATCTAAGAGAGTACATATTCTCCACATTCCCGCATCTACTATTTACTCCAGGCCTGATAAAAGAAAAATAACACTTTCAAGGTGGTCAAAAATATCGGTTTCCAATTTCATTTAAAAACTCCCCAAATTGCTAGGCGAGTGATATTGTAAATATACAACTTCTACCTTATAAAACCTAAATTACACAATCGATTATTCTCTTCATCTCCTAACTTTCTCTTTTTTAAACTACTTATTCGGTACATACCAATATAATTGATATAACATCGCTAGTTCGAGCGCAAATAGTACTCTAAGTTAGCGTAAAGGTTGCTAATATCTTTGATAAATCTGTTGCATCAATTAAACCCAGACCATAATGATGGCTGTACAATTCACTCTATACTACGACAATACTTACCTTGTGTGTACATCGATGGTGTTTAATGTTACACTATCCAGCGATATTCGTGAACAAGATTGTCAGTGAAGAGCGAGCAGCAGCAGCAGTAGCATCTATTGAAATGATATCCTTTCTAGTCGCGGAAAGGGAAGAGATGCTCCAGGGCGAATATGAGATTTCAGTGTATCTACTCCGCTTATTGCTTGACATATGTACCTATGTATTAAATGGCTTCGTCCCTGCAGCGCGCATCGAAGCTTTTCATACGGTAGACTGAGAATGGAATACGGAAAGTGGAAAGGGAAAAAGAATATACTCGACGTTGACTACCTTTTAGCCTTGTATCCCTCTGTCGACGTGTATTTACGAAGAGTCACGCATTTTCTCGTGTATTCGCCCGCGTATATTTGTGCCTGGATGAGGCGTCATTTATTTACTTGGGGGATCGTATTAATATCGACAGATATTTCATTATTTGTCTGTTTGTTTATTAAGTACGGCTACGATTTGCTTATAGTATCTGTTTACATAACTGCGCGTGCACTTGGAGTAACTTAATTGCATTTGAATTTATGAGATTTCTTTAATATCCTTAATGCGAGTCCTGTGAGCACTAATGTGTCCTCGACTTGTGAGTTCTTTTTTCATTATGAATTTCTTTAATGAGAGAAAGTGATATTTTTATTTTTACCTCGATGAGTAATACAGGCGGCCGTCGACTTTCGCATATTCTACTTTCGCACAATTCGCTATTTCGCACTGTTTTAAAATTTTCGTCGCTAAAAAATATTTGCTTCCGGTCAAGGAATGCTGTAGATCGCGCTCCCCACACATTGCCTAGTTTTCTAACATTGTAATAAAGTTTCTAATATTGACTATGAGATGTTAGAGAATCTCAAGTTCATGGAGAAACCACATTAACATAGAATTTTTAATATTTTTTCTGTATCCCGTTACTTTCGAATATTCAACATTCGCATACAGTTTTAGGAATCAATTATGTGAGAAAGTCGAGGGCTGCCTGTAACTGAGTTTTTGTAGAATAACATTTGTAATAGGAAAAAAACAAAAATGGAGCCCTTGGTGTCAAATAGAAAAGTTCTTATAAAATTCGCTGTAGTGAATGTTAACACTAGATTTACTGAGTCAATTTGGCTCATTCAACATTTGATTACTACATATATAATATATTGGTTAGTTAATTTTTGAACAATAAATCATTCATTTCAATTGATTTGGAACTATTTTCTTTGAAAAAAATTTCACTTTTCTTGTATGATTCAAATTGGCTCACTTCAGAAAAATAGCTATATCAATTTCCATAAATCTAGTGTTAATATTTTGTGATATAGAGATGTATTTTACAATGCATATTATGTGATTAGAGTGAAAGTTAATATTAATTCTTACCGTAAAGTTTTAGCATCGTTGAATGTTAAATTATAAATATTTATTGAGGCATAACGCGTTGTTTGAATTTTCGCGAATCGAATTCCCGGGAAAAGGGCGGGTAATCCAGAGATGTAATTCGATTTATTCGCGCACTTGGCGCGTATTTGACCATGCACGTTTCCGGGGCTTGCGTTTCATCATTTACACGGGTACCAAACCGATATCCGAATATCGATGTCATCGATATGCATAATCCTTTAACTCGAATATCGGGAAACCAACGTCCATGGCATTAGATATTCTAGTCGTACCGCGTAATATCGTGCTAAAGTAATAATGAATAACTGCGAGGACTGCGTAAATGTACATTTCATGCAGATAACCAGTTGATTTAATACATAGGTGCAATTTGTTTCAGTGAATAATATCAGGGGATCGGATCGTTGTTAGTTTGCACGACTTGTTTCGTTGGGTCGCCGATTGTAAGCAATTTGAAAAAAGGAGGTCGCTGAAATATAAGAAAAGTAAATAATATTTCTTCATTGGATGGTTCCAACTTTGAGTTTCATCTCGAGTAAACTGCGATATTTAGGAAAAGATTGATATTGTTTGTAGAGGAAAAAGTTTGAAGTACCGTCGCATTTTTAGAAACAAGGAGAAATTGTTTTAACACTAGAACCTACCGGCGTTATATCTATTAAATTTCAATATATTGAATAAATACTTCAGAAAGATATCAATCAAGAGGTGGAAAACATAATCGAATTGACAATCTGTGTTTTATAAAATAAACGTAATATATCTGCCCTATGACTCTCCTATAAACTTTGAGAATTTTTTGAAAAAATTTAGAGCTAGTCATTTTGACTTGTTTGGTAGTTCTAGTGTTAATGAACTTTAGGAGAATGCTATCTAATATCGTAAAATGTTTGCTAATTTTTTTCTAACATTTCGTTTAATTTTTCCATCGAAATTACTTGTCGCATTTTCCTCAATGGAAACTTGATTTTCGTTTCCGCTGTTTGTGTTGCCGATTGATTTTAAAATTCTCTTTGAACGTTATTACATGAAACTACAATTAAGATGAAATCTTAATCGTTTTGTCTTTCAAGAATGTCATCTTCCTTCCGTCTACCTAGCAACGTTACTTGAAAAACCATGAAACATTTATTCCAAAACTTTGCAGAACTAATAACTTTCAAGAGCTGAACATCAACATCGAGACTACTAGGGTAGTTTCAACCCTTCCAACTTCAAGCAAAAAATTCCGCAATTTTCAATTCAGATCCTACAATTCTCCAATTTCAAACCTATAAAAGCTTATATATATTAAAAAAATAAACATTCTTCTCCTTTCTCATTGTATCCATCAAATTTTCTCTATTTTAAATCGTTTTATTAATTTACCAAAATACTATTCGCCGTAGGCACAACATTGTACACGGTGTTGGTATATCATATTTTTCCTATAATATCGTCATATCGTAGGGGTTGCTAGTAGTCGATGTCGCGCTCGTTCCATTACAAATGTGAAATCGATCTTTCATTGTCGTGGAATCGACGAGGCACGACTACCTCCGTTACTAAATCGATTCTTGGGAGATAGGTTGGTACGAGCGAACGAATGAACGAACGAACGAACGAACGGGTATTCTCGTTCCACGAAAAGGACGAAGTCTCGTTAGTCACGCTGGTAATCAAGGCTTCGCTTCGATCTCGGTTCAAATTGCTTTTCGTGCCTTCTTGTCGGAAAAAGACAAACTTCTCGCAAATCCTGTAAAATCTGACGGCGAAGTCTTTGGGGACGGTTTCCGGCAACAGTGAATACGGAAGAGGGCAAGGATTTTGTTCGCTCTGTGATAAAAGTTGCCGCATGTTTTTACTGTAGAGAGTTTGCTCTTCTTTTATCCTTTTGGTTTTGAGACATGGTGTATGACATATCGTGGTAGTAAAAAAATTTTCAGAATGACATAAGGGTGCAATTTTTAGGTGAAGTCATGGAAGAATATTCAAATTTACCCTTTGAGAATTTTTAGAATATTTGGAAGTAAATAAACATTTGTTTGGTAATTTATAGGCACTTTTTTATGAAGGAACTAGAGAAGGGTCATATGATGCAAATTAGTTAGATGGCAGACAATGTACTGCGTTGGACTTTAAATGTTACTTTACATACGAAAAATGAGTTATTCAAAGTCCTTCCGGTATCATAATTTTTACATTGTTATACAAACAGTTAGATAGATAAGGAATAACATTTCAAAAGACTTTTAAGCGGTGAATTAAGTTTCCTCGAGGTGAAAGCGTCTCGAGAGTTTAAAGATCAGAGGTTAACCTAAAATAATAAAACTTTGTTAAATTTTAACTAACTGTAATTAAGACGTAGAAAACAGTATAAAAATTTCACAGCAATCGCTTTTCTAGTGTTTTTCACTCTAAGTAGCTTAAAATTATTTGGTAGTCAACGTTATGGTGCACAATCTCAGATTTTTGAGCTTCCCCATCATCAGGAAAAAATCTCAAGTTTTTTAATGAAACCATTTGTATTAAAAACCTCGTTCACTTTGCTCCTGTACAGAAACATGTTTCTATATTCCCCAAAATAGTTCAAATATCTTTCATTAAATCATCCAACTAAAAATTCCGTTAGATACTTTTTTACTTTTAGAACTACGGATAAAATATGCAGTAGATGTTACCATTTAAAAATATTTTAAATTTCACTTTAAAAACGTGAAGTACCATGTAAAAAATGACCCCGTTGCTTTATACTATTGAGAGTATGGTATTTTTCGATGGTGGAATGTTTTTGATGTACAAACGTTTCCTCGAAATTTCACTGAGGCCATACGATTGCTTTACACGTTTCTTTCCTTCCAATGAATAAACGTTTGATGCCAAAAATTGTATTTCATCCTGTAACACGAATAATTTCACGAACCGAGAACAACTTTTAAAAACTGCCGATTAAATTATTCAATGCATTTACAATTATTGAAAATATATTGTCATCAGTTAAACATAACTCAATTGATTGTTGTAACCAATTTTACATTAGAAATTCTAGTTTTAATTGAATCCATCTACGTAATACACTTTTTCCACATTTTATAAGAACTTTCATCCCTTAAGACTTTGAGCACCGCAAGCCTATTAATAGCTTTTTCATTCGGCAGTTCTCATCAACCGATAGCTCATCAATCAACCATTACAAATGATAATCAAATAGAATTTTACTAACGTGAAATAATTGAATTTAGAACGACATAATGAGTTCCTATTCGCATATCGATTTGAAAGTTACAAAGCTTTATAAATAGCTGCGTGTATTCCCTCGCGATATCTAAAAATGAGATAACTAGATCAAATGTTAAGAGAAATATAAATATAGAAGGAAAATAGTAACGAATGATACATTACATTATTTCTTCTGACATTGACAAAAAATTCCAAAGTCACTTATATTCATCTGACTCTTATTTTTATTCAAAAGAACTCCTTTCATACGTACGTTACTTTGGAAAGTAACGAAATTTATTCAGAATTTCATTGAAACCTCAATGAAATCACTCTGCAACCTCGATATAAACATTCACTAAATTTACCTTGCAATGTACCAAGGTTTACTGAAATATTTTTTACATAGTATTACCATTTCTTTTCCTTTCGGTTTTTCTTGAATGACAATCCAAAGGGTTGCTAGCTGCAACAGTAAACTGTCGACTTGACGTTACTTATAAAATACATCGTCGCAGTTGCCGCATTGAATGATTGGCTGCAAATTGTATGACTGTCGGGGAGTCGTTGAACACCTCTCTGCTTTCACGAGAGCCAGACGATGTCGTTATTTTCAACATCGCTGAGTTCCTTTACAAATTCCGTGGAAAAATGAGGTCAAGTGGTCTGATATGCCGGGAAAGGGTTAATTCCTTCGGGGAGATTTTTTTCAAAGAGAAACCACCTCAATTGGCTGAAACTCGTTTGTCAGTCAACGATAAGCTATGACTGGCTTATTTGAGCTACCTAAAAGAAACGAAGTTATAAGGTGGCTCAAACAGAATCTTTTTAATTTGAATAATTTATAATATTCCTGAAATTATAGAAATATAATTATGTTGTAAATTATTTTGTTATTTCATATTTCAATTTTAACTGACGTTATTACTTCTCTAAATGTTTACACGTTTAGATTGCCTTTGTTTTACCAAAGGTATGATCTATTTAATGATAATTTAGGGCAAATGTCTATAGGGAATTTGAATTCAAGTCTACTAATTGGACTACGAGCCCTTAATTCCATAGTCCTGATACCGTCTTACGTAAATTATGCATCTTGTGAATAGCTATTTCAAATTATTATTCCACATTTCGACTTTGACTATTAAGGTCACTTATCACAGTACTTACAGTTTTCGATCGGCTTTAAATAATTGAGACAATGACTTATTAAGCGATAATTAAGAAAAAAAAACTTCCAGAGGTGACGGGAGATTTAATTCTAGGCCATTAATTAAAGTCAAAGTCTCTAACTCCATACCCGACATAGTCACTAGCGTAAATTATGAATTTCGTATGGAATTATTCCAAAACTATCGTAGCAGTACTTTACATATTTATTCAACATTGCAGCTTCGACTATTGCCGTCATTTCGGGAAGGACCTGTAGTTTTACTTGAGTTTCGAGCCATCGAGGATGTTTTAGTTATAATCGATATGGTGTGACTGAGTTTGCACGAGAAGCGAGCGAAGTACGATGCGACAAGAGCGCGTGAAACGAGATGTTTGAAATACACTGGTAATGCTGAAATGAAAGTGTGAACGAATGAGATAATAGAGAAAGAAGTATCGTAATGAAACGGAAAAAGGACATTTGGGACATGTTTCCTTAAAAAATCGGGGGAACCCGTAAAGAATTTTTTCTTAATTGTTATTCATTCTTTTATAGTTATTTCTACAGTTTATACATTACACATATATTGTTTTCATATTAATACTAGAACTACCAATCATTAATTCAGCGTATTTGCTGATACTAAATAAATACTTCAGAAAAAAGTAAATGAAATGCGCAAGAACTTAAATCGATTTAACATTAAAACTACCGACGTTATATTAACTCACATTTAGATATACCGAACAAGTGCTTTGGGAAAGAAGGAATAAAAAAATGAAAGCGATGATTAATTAACTAATTTACGTTTTATAAGATAGAAATGAAATATTTGCTTCATGGCTTTCCTATCAACTTAGACAACTTTTTGAAAAAGTTAGGAACCGGTCATTTTGACCGGCTCGGTAGGTTTAGTGTTAAGCTATCACATTTTACAATGTAGATATAGAAAATTAAACAAAATCCAGCCCTCAAAATTTCAACAACATCTTTCAAATCTTCAGTAAAAAATCATTTTGACCCCCTTAGTAGCTTCAGTGTTAATACCATTACAAACCATGTGCTTAGTCATCGTACAAACAGTAATGATTCAAAGTCGTCTATCTTCAAAGTCATTCTCCGTTTTTAACGTCCCATTTGCGTAATTCCTCGCGCGGAATTAAATAGTATGACTTATCTGAAAGCATTACAACGACGTTCCAAATTCATATCACCGACCGCACAATAATATCGCAAGGTTTAATCTAGAATACAATGTAAAATAAACTCAATGTTAGCTGCGTAACTGTTTCTTCCAGCAATTCGGCGTCCTTTGAAACCTTGGCCCCCCATAACCCCACCTCTATTTACGAAGCATCGAATATTAGCTTTCGCCGACCGCAATTCTCATTACTAAACTCCATACATAGTAGCATACAGTACCTTCTAGTAATTACAATTTTAATACGCGTATAAATCTTTCGACCCCTCGCTCTATTCCGAATCTACTGTCTTCATTAAAGCAATATCCAGCGAGCGTTCCTCGACAAAATTCGCAACGTTATTTCATGGTACGCTTTCACAATTAAGCTCCCCGCAAAGAGATCCACCCTCGCGCGTGCAACCCTACACGATGCAGCTATTCCTTTTCATCTAATCGCATTAGCCGACGCATATAGGAAAGGACGCAATCACGTAGCTCTTTTCGTCCGTCTTCTTTTCAACCCCATGGCACGTCTGCGTGTTACGCTTAAGCGGGTACTCGCATAGGCGGAGATATTCGCAGATGTTTCAACATCGATTGCGCCCTGTACGAAATTATGCGATTTCATTCTGCCTGAACTACATTTGGTTTGCACTCGCAGATGTGGGCGGCAGTGAGAGAACGGGGGAGATACTACAAAATT
Organism: Cerceris rybyensis; assembly: GCA_910591515.1. Taxonomy (NCBI): domain Eukaryota; kingdom Metazoa; phylum Arthropoda; class Insecta; order Hymenoptera; family Crabronidae; genus Cerceris; species Cerceris rybyensis. The sequence continues at coordinate 40,773,303 of OU342789.1, forward strand.
GGGGGAAGAGAGATATAAAGAGAAGGAGTAGTATTTGGAGACAGAGATGATGATAGATTTAGAGTAATATTGAAATGGAGAATAGAATCGTGAGGAATGGTAAGAGTCAAAAATACTGAGAATCAATTTAGAGAGAGATGTTCAGTTGAGGAAAAATAGTGATACAGTTAGGTAAATATAGTGAGAGGGAGAATACCGTTCTGACTGATAATGAGAGAGCGAAAGATACTGACAATGAGATAATGGATCTATTTACGAAAGCGAGACAGATAGAGAAAGAGATAAGTCAAAAGAGGGAAAAGTAGTGTAGGATTGCAGGAAAGTGAGGGACTATATATGAGACGGTGAAGGGATGACAAAGAGAGAGAGAGAGAGAGAGAGAGAGAGAGCGTGGGACAGCGTATCTCCGATGCAGTTAGAGAGAATATGTATCAGTGTGCATTTGTATTTGTGGGGTGCAGGGCCTCCAGAGAAAAGTCATTGCCTAAGAGGCCCAGTGTGTTTTTTGAAAGCGAACTAACAGCGACAGCGATTAAGCGTATTTCATAGAGTAACTTAGTGTAAATGTATTTTGTGTTTATCTTATTTTAGTGTGTCTTTATTTTATATTTTATATTTTTAAATTAATAAACTGATTTATTATTCTTTATTAAATAATAAATCCTACAGTAGTTAGAAAAAAATAGTAGCAGAGAAGAATGAAATTATGCGATTTCATTCTGCCTCAACTACATTTGGTTTGCACTCGCAGATATAGGCGAGAGAGAGAGATAGAGGGAAATAGAACAATTTGTATAGGAGCAGGGGTAGTATTTGAAGGTAAAGATACTGATAGAGTTAGAGAAATATTAAAATAGAGAATAGAACAGTGAGGAATACCAATAGTCAAAAATCCTAAGAATGAATGAAGTCACACACAGAGAGAGAATCAGTTGAAGGAAAAGAGTGGTACAGTTCAATAAATATGGCGAAAGGGAGAATAGCGTTGCGACAGATAGTAACGGAGCGAAAAACACTGAGATAATGGATCCAAAAAACGAGATGGAGAGGGAAAGAGAAAAATCTAAAGAGGAAGAAATAGAGGGAAAGAATGACACAATTAGAAGCAATTAGTGGCAGAGAAGAGTCAGGGATAGAGATATGAAGGGACAGAGAGAAAAGAGAGAGAGAGAGTGATACAGTTAGAAAAAAATAGTGACAGAGAGGACTTAAGGAAATAGAGAGATTGAGCAAGAGGAAAGAAGACTACGGCAAATAAACAAACAAAACGACAGAGAAATATAAACTAAGGGCAAAAAACAGGGGGAATAACAGAAGAAGTAAAAGTGGCAGTAAATCGAAGAGAGACCCTAACAGAAAGAGAGAACGAGTTAGTAGAATAGGGAGAGCACGCGAGGGAAACGTAGATGAAGACAGAAATACTTACCCTTGTACGTCCTGCAACGCCTAACGCAGAGGCTCACGTACGTCCTACTTAAACGCGCTAATAACAATCGGGAAGCCGGCAATCTCGAAAACTCAAACACGCAATCTCTTCTAAATACAGTTCGAGGGTGTTTTGATTCCAAACGCCTTGGCGCGTAGCTGCTTTGGTCGTTGAGCTATTTAACCAGCCAGCGACTTCAAAGTGTGCATGTAAAACGTTTACTCGCGAGTGAAAGGCCACGAGGGAAGGAGGAGAAATAAAGTAAGAGGAAACGCCAAGAAGAGTAGAGAGTGGAAGTGAGCCACAAGACGTTTGGGAACAGTAGAAAGGTTGCGATTTACACGGCCATATTGCCGAAGGAGGGAAGAGATTGAGGTGCGAAAACGGGACAATTCCTTAGGTGGAAATAACTCGAAAGCGTTCACCGAATTCTTTTTTTGGGGAGGCTTCCTTTCGGAGAAATTGAAATTTTTTAAGTACTGTGTATGCGAGTCAAAGTTTCCATTTTCAGTTATTTTATTTCTTTACATTAGAGGCCCTCGTTGCAATTGATGACTTGTGTTGTAACTCCTCTTGTCATCCTGCCTATTCACACTTTACCGACCGGTATTTTTTAACATTCTTCCCACTTCTGTTCGATCACTTGCACGCAAATATTTCCCTGATATTGATATCTCTTTGAATTGATGTTTACCTGAACTTTTCTACTTAATAATAATAGTAACTTTCATTGCAACGAAATACAGTTGACAGATACAGAGTAGACCACATGTTTTAAACCAATAGGTTTGTCTAACATTCAAACATAACGGAGTACTTAAAGACTAATGAATAAGCTAGAAATTATTTTAGAAGAAAAATTGTCGTAAAAAAAATCTCAGTTGAAGGCAGAAAGGATACATAAATCAAATAGTATTTAACTAGAAAAGCAGGTGTTGGAGTCTTTTATACCTATACTTTTTTTATAGTATAACTCAGTAAGATCATAATCGACAAGATTGCGAATATAAAGAAAAGAATTGGTTCTATGAGTCAGGAAGAATTTCTCGACCAGACAGTAAACATAGCTGGTGATGGTTGGTAGGTCAATTGCTGCATGCATATAGTCAACAGCAGTCCATCTGGGGTAGTTGCCAATAATTCTAAGGCATCTGTTTTGGATGACCTGCAGTTTTTTTGTAGTTAGTACGACAAGTGATAGACCAAATAGGTGTGCCATAGGTTGAAAGAGGTCTGATATATGTGAGATAGATGAGTTTTTTGTTAGTGACAGACAGCCCACTACAAAAGTTAAAGACAGAATAAAGGTTGCAGGTAGTTCCTAGAACTTCATTGAATTTCATATTGATGTGATTTGTAAAAGTGAGTTTAGAGTTCAGATGAACACCGAAGTATTTTACTTTTTTTTTCTATTTAAATGGCACGAGATAGGAAATAGTAAAGTGTCGCTAAATTGCTAATAGGGAAAAAATGCTAATAGATAACGTCAGAGATGTATCCGAGTGCAAAGGGTTAAGTATCTTGAATTAATCGTTAGTAGATGATATTAGAGGTATATTAGCATAAAATAGCTGAATAGCTAAAACAGTAGCTTACATCGTCAAAAAATTCGAAATTTAGCAGACTTTAACCTGTGCTTTCAACCCCTCGCACTGTATAACTTCTATGAAAATACTTTATCTACATCAGCAGGGTTCAGGCTGAAATCTCATTAAAATCGGAATTTTCAAGAGTTCAGAATCTCGAGTTGTTAGCTTGCAAATAGTATAGCTGTACCAACGGAACACTATCAGTTTTCATTAGTCTATAGATTAACAGAACTGAAATGTTATTCAGGGGCTAATTACATTTTTAATACAAAGGAACTGGGTAGAGAATTCTTATCGTAAATATTAATGCGCGCTTTGTAACGAAGAGCCTCTTTTAATAAGTTCTCTGAATTAGAGCCCGTACTCTTTGGGAGTGCACTTAGTTATTCACTCTCTGTAATTTATATTTCTTCGCACAAAGTGAGATGAATGGGCGCTTTTGATTATTGAATTGCTTTACTACCCAGAATTCTGCCTACAGAGAGAACTCTGCTCGTGTAATTTTACGTAAATCGTTATCAAAATGTCCATGGTGTATTAACGCACTGTGTATGACACTCGAATACCGAAATATATGGTGGGAATTTGAGAGGCTCTTGAAGAAACATCCGTTTTGTCTTTATGTTTTAATGGCCTCTATTCTCGCCCATGAAATTTACGGCTGTTGTAACATTTAATGCGTCTACCTTCTTTTGTACTATTTCTTCACAGATTCTTCTTTAAAACTGTTACTTTAATTCTATACAGTTACTATTGGTTAAAATTTTCTTCCTTTTGCACTTTTTCTGATATAAATGCTAAGATACTTTTGCCTAGGATGTACTGTTTTAACAGTTAGCTGTGTTTGACGAGTATACTCGTCATGCGTAAAAGCTGCCACTGATTATTTAAATTATTTAAATTGCAATTTTAACGAAAACTAAAATATGTTCGTAAATTTCAAGATGTTTGGAATATTTTGAGGCCATGCCGAAATAAAACGAATAACTAAAGGGTATAAATAATTTGAAATAGATTTATACTTATCTGTTGACTTTCGTGACCCAAAATTCAAAAGAATTTTCGCCACAGTTAACTGGTTAACGTAGGTTCCGGATGATCAAAGTAGCACTTTTACTTTTGGGAGAAAGGGATACTTCTAGGCAGATTTTTATTAATTTTTCAACGACCTTTGTAGGACATTTTAATCCAGCTCATGCGCGTCATTAATGCATCTTTTTTAGTGGTGAATATTTTTTACCTTTGGAACGGCGATTGGATGAATTCTCCATTGTTAATAGTCTTCTATATATCACACATATACCTTTCGGCACTGAGCATTTCTTTAATTGTAGAACGAAGCCCTTTGGATTTGTTATATATCATTACATGCATGTTATATGAAACATATATATGTTTTGTAATGTAAAAAAATATGTAACGCAATTTTCTATTACATTTTTCATATTAACATTTAATGAGATGAAAATTTTATGAGAATTATTTAATGAGTAAGAATCAGAGATCTCGTTCTTTACGTTTTCAACGTAAACCTCAATCTTGTCTTCCTACTCTATCTTTTCTTACACTGGTAGAAAATGACTCCGCATTAACCCTTTCACGGTGTGGTAAAATGACGAATTCTGGTCCAAAGAATGTCTAGTTCTCTTATGTTCGAAAACACTTTGGCATGCAAACTAAACTACCTACGTCTCCTTCTTCAGTTAGTATAATCTTAGAAAATGAAGGAAGCAAAGAATCTATTGATAGACTTATTGTCAGATATCTTTGGTAGACTGAACGGTTGGTAACCGTTTGGTACTTGACGCTTCACCCGTGATTTTCATTTTATCTTTTCCTATTTTTTGACACTAAATTTATAAAATCAAAATTATAGAATAATTCGTTCATCATATTTCTCTATAAAATTTCTATCAACTGTACAAATATATTAAGAATTCATCGGTATACTAAATCCAACTTGTTTATTTATCACAAAAACACTTAAAAACATAGTAACAAAACTTTGTTAACATTCCCCTAGAATTAATTATATTTCTTCTACACACGTAAATCTCTATTTTAATTCGAACATTCGTTTAAAACGTTCCAAGTCCATTTGCATTTTGAACGCTGTTTCAAGTTTTACGTTTAAATTCGTACAACTTTGCTCGGGCACGGCGCGTTAGATTGTTCAGAGTTAGAGTCACGTTTACCAGGATTTATCGTAACAAAGGAACCGGTATAATTGTCGGGCTAATTTCCCGAAATTCTTTGACTTTCTTCGGCGCATAAAACCAGCACTTATATTCCCAGAGAGATAACGGACGAAGTGTAGGGGTATTGGAAAATAATGAAGAGGTTCACCCTCGCAGCTGTTGAGTCACCCCGTGGTTGAATGGTGGTCTGTCGATGACAACGAGGTAATTACTTTTCAAGTAGCAGACGTGCAAATGAACGGCGGTTTAATCTGCCGATAATATTCCGGCATCGCTGTCGTTTTTATTCCCCCTTTCGTTCCGAGTTTCTCGACTGTACTCGGACAAGGTAGAAATTTATTTCTCTCTGCTTGTAGGATATTCGCCCGTGAAAATTGTTGTGCTCGTGCGATATGAAAAATATGATTTTACGTAAGAGGATATTTTTATCGGTTTGTCATTGAGGCGAAGAAAATACCCTGAAGGTTTTATGCCTCCGTCGACGAATTAAGATTAATGCATTATTAACGAAACAGCCAGTGTTTGTTGTATCGTAAATGCCTCAGATTGAAAGAGAGGGGATTCAAGAGAATGGGAAGGAAATGGAAGAGAGAAAGTAATTAATCTTCTTATAATTTTATCCCATTCCGCTGTGATTTCTCTCGTTATGGATGGCTGCGAATGCGCAGATGCTGGTTCGTGAATGCAGATGGAATATTTTACTGTACTCTCATGTAAAGAGACATAATAAATGCAGATTTAGTTGCGTTAAAAGCTGGACACTTATGATTTATGATAATGCATTTAGATCTACGTCGTGCTTTATGAAATATGAGTATTAAATATTCTATGAAAATAATACGTCGTTACTACTGGAGCAGTTACTATCCTCTTTTTAATTCAGTATTAATGAGTAATGTGACAGAGGTAAGGTTGATTTCTTGGAAATACGGCCATTTTGTATCGCTTTAAACTTACCATTAACCCTAGATCACGAACCTTATTTTTCGACGCTTAACACTAACCTTCGTCTCTTCGACTACGGTGTTTACAAAAGGGGTTAATGGGTATTATTTAAATAAAATTTAAACATGTTTTTTTCTATTATTAAAGATAGGTATTTATTTATTACGATAACGTTAACTAATATGGCATACTTATTAAATCCGTCTCGTCGAATCGACGAAGGTTAGTGATCTAGGGTTAATACTAGAACTATTTACCAGGGTGGTCAAAATTACTTGCCCTGAATTCTTTGAAAATATTCCTGTTTTGGCTGTTTCTTTTTCAATTTTTTACGTATACCTTGGAGAATGCAAGTGATTGAAGCGGTCAAGTTTTTTCTCCTATTCATTTATCTGATTTGAAGATATCTATTTGATAATTTTAAATATACTGAATTAGTCGTCGATAGATCTGCTGTTAATTCACAATCCACTTCCATTGCATATATATACGATAATTCCTCAAGTATTGTTTTGTAAAATAATATATTTTTGAAACTGTTTTTAAAAATTTTCCTCCCTTACTGTCGCTAATGTATTTACTATACCCATAATAACGTAGATTCAATTGCAACTTGGGAACCGCATACAATTCCCAAAGCTACTTTGTACTTCCTCGAAACAGTTCATTTTCCATTGCTATTTTTCCTTAAGTTTTATATTGTTATAGTCTTTATTCTTTACAATTACAGTTTCAAATAATATTTTTTATAGATCTTTCATAATCAAAATTTTATGAAAAATATTGTAAATGTTTACCGCAGAACACGTCTATTTCTATATTGTTGTATCATCCTTTCTGAATTAAATCATCCAAGATTAATATAATTTTGTTTTTGTCGATTTCGTACTGTTCACTCCAATTTCAACGTTTTCATTAATACGCCCTTATAATTTTACATACGATACATAGACATATGGTATAGGAAAAGTTTCGTAGAGGCAACAATGTAGAAAGCTTCGAACTCGGACCTGCTAATTGGGAGTCCGTGATTCTATCCCCAAAGCTTTCATTGCCGCGCTTTTATATGTTAGATACGTAGAATCGGTGGTGACAAGAGTTTGAGGGGGGGGGGGGGGATGGTACAATTGAGTTTAAGTAAATGCACTCTTTCGGCACGTTGGAATGAAAAGCTTAACAATATACGTTTCATTAAAGCCATGAAACTATGTTCACGCGGTTACAGGGTATTAGCTTTTCTCGGAATTTAACCTGATTTTTTCAGATAGAATGAAAATTACTGCTTGAGAAACAAAAATTGCTCTCTTTTACTTTAGCTTCCATAGGCACTGCATTAATCACGTTATTTTCTTAATCCTTTCTCTACAAGTGGTATTACTTAAAGCTATTCAACTTCGTAGGTTAAGGGAATACTTTGGATATATAGAAATAATGCTACTGTCATTTATTATTACGTAAGTTAAACAGGAATGAGCGGATTTATAAGAGTAATTTAACAGCTTGGGAAGTAGCTACGTATGTTCTAATAAGTAAAAAAATATTTTTCTCTCAATAACTCAGAATTGATTGTTGGAATAATAATTTATCACTGATTTCCAATATACTGGTATAAGTTAATGCAGCGTATAACCAATTTCAATGTTTCCTGACCTACTGATATTTTCAATTTAACAGGGCTTGGAAAACTTACCACTTTTCTATTCCATTTACCGCGTCACGTGTGCCATACGTCATTGTAAGTCAAGGGGTTAACAGTTTGAATTCCTCCTCTCTTAAACCAGCAAATCTTCCAATTTCAAGCTCATGATCTAATAAACAAAAATGTGCAACCTTCATACATAAACATAAATAACAACGATCATAATTCCAGATTACCCAAAACCTCAAAACAAAATCATTCCCACCTCATTCACAAATTTGTAATCTACAACCTAACAATCTTCAACCATTTGAACTTTTCCTGTCTTAACACGTTCCATGCCACACCATTTTTTAAGATTTTACGTTCAGGCCGTGTGAGGCGTATAGGACCCACACTTTACGATTAAATACATTTTTTTTTAAAGTATACGTGATATTAAGATGCTTATGTTTAACTTTACAATATATTCTTCACAATAAAATTCTTTGTTTGGAATGAGAAATGCAAGAAACCTGAACGGAAAATTTAGTGGGGGTCGTATACGCCCCACGTGGCACGGAACGTGTTAACCCTTTCGCTACGGCGCGCGGTGCCGATAGTGCGAACATTAAGCGCGCGCAGTCTTCAGCATTCGGAGCTAAATTTTTTGTCTCAAAAACGATGTTATGACATTATATTTAGAAGCAAAATAATTTGTGTTCATAACAATGTATTCATAATTTGTCCATGAACGTATTTTTATGTATCACTTGTTTTAACTTGCGGTTTTATTTTTGGAGCGGGTAACTATAGTCACCCGTAATAGCGAAAGGGTTAAGCAAGCAAATCTTCCAGTTTCAAACTTGTGGTCTAATAAACAAAAATGTGTAATCTCCATACATGTAGGATTTTATTAAGGTGGTAAAATATATAGTTTATTAGAAATAAAAATATATAAAGGATAAAGCAAATATGAGTACAGTAAAACCTGTTTTTGTGCGGTCCTATTTTATGCGATTTTATTTTTGTGCGATTTATTTTGTGCGGTATATGAATTCCATTGGTGTTAGTATTATACACCGTTGCAAGGTTTCTATCAGTGTGCACATGTACACTACAAAACGCTGTTTGGCTCCAGACGCTATGTTCACTTGTTGTCAGTAGAATACGCATCACAAGAAGATGCGCGCTTTGGACTGCGACGAGCAGCAGTAAATTATGTATATTTTGAAAATTTCTCCATGTGACAAAATGAGAAATTAATTTTTTTTTAAACGTTTCCATGTATAATTGAAATATTACTTTTGTTTGAAAGCACTTTTTCAGTGTTTCATAAATCTTTGACATACTTTTCAAGCACGACTTATTTTATGCGGTCCCTATCCACCGAATAAAAAAAATTTTTCTAATATGTTGTACAAAATTATTTGTTATAAGTATTTATGAAATTTCTGAATATTTCTTTTTTTGTGCGGTTTCTTTTATGCGGTCCCTATCTACCGCACAAAAATAAGTTTTACTGTATACAGATAAAAGAACTGAAATAATCGTCGTACGTCTTCTCGCATTCGTCGTTCACACTTGACTCTTTCGATGCATCCACTCCACGTACCGTTCATCCTCACTCGCTCGTCATTTCTTTTCTCTCACTCGATACATTTAAAATAAGTCACATATACACACTCAATCCTCACTCATTCCTCACACACTACATACATAAGCATAAATAAGAACGATCATAATTCTTAATTACCCAAAACCCCAGAACAAAAACAGTCCTACCACTTTCACAAATGTGTAACCTAAAGCCTAACCAGTACACCATCACAAGCTCGTTAAATCGTTTTTCCCTTTATCCGCCACCTTGATCGTGACACCTCGCGACGTAGCGAACATTCCAGCGTTGCATTATTGCGACAAAAAGAATTTAAAGGCTGCCGGTAACGTGTCTCTCGATAAATCACGGCTTATTGAACGCGTAGCTCAGTTTTGAAGCCCACCTACGGAGCAGAACGGCGTTGTTCGTTCGCCGTGATACGTCATAAGTCACAGCTGGTAGCACGTTGCGACGACATCATCCGCTTCTCCACCCTTTCCTCCACCCTCTGCCGGGGTTGCGCCCCGTCGTGGCCTCGACTTGCTCTCTCGAGTTTGGCCAGCCTAGACGTAATAGTGCCATTAACCGCCTCTGTATCTTAGCAACCCCATGGCCCCCTTCTCCGCAGAACCGTTTATTGCTCCCTATGATTGATACTGTAAAATATGGCGCTTGCTCCCTGCAAGAGGGTAGTCTCGCTTACCCGACGTTTCCAGATCTATCGTCCCTCGTGTTGCACCGGTACAACACCACTGGTACAAACAGATTCGGCCGAATTACAGATGTAGGTTGTAGGCTTGATACATATCTGAAATCGCAGAGTGGATTGATTTTTGAAGAACTGTGCGTACATGAAACTTGTAAATCTTTTAGACTAATGATTTCGTGATTTAGACATCGAGAGAACGAGTTTTTAGAAATAATTTTATCTCGTCGCGTCTCATTAATATTTTTAATTTTACAGGTTTTCCGAAACTTGAAATTTTCCTGTTGCATTTAGTGCATCAAGAGTCTTAGTTGTTATTTTAGAGGAAGGGTTTCATTACTACAGGTAACTGCTTGACCTAGAATCTACTGTTTTAGACGGGATTTGTATCGCCGATGCTAGAAACTATCGTTGGGTAACTTAGAATGATCGTATGAAATGTTTGAGAATTCTCAGTTATGATTACACAGTAGCAAATATCTTTTGGTTTAATCTTATATATAAAGCTCAAATACCACTGACTGACTGTCTCACTCACTCATCACGAAATCTCAAAAACCACAGAACGGTTTGCAATGAAATTTGGATCATACTTTCTCCTTGGATCTTAGGTGCTCACTAAGAAAGGGATTTGAAAAATTCGAAATTTTAGAGGGGGTTTTGGGGGGTTAAAGTATGGGCCAAACTCATCAACGCAGAGCCGAAATCACTTGACCTAGAAACTTGAAATTTTGCATGAGCGTTCCTTCTAGGGTATAAGCACCCACTAAGAAAGGGAGCTTTCAGCTAGTTTTGAATAAAACTGAATTTCTATTGGAAGCTTTTATTCGTATTTCTATCGATTTTTTTATAATAAGTAGTTATTTACTTTTGAATCTCCAACCCGTAACTTCTTCTCGATCTCCATGACTTTCTATCTCCTTATATTCTATCAACACTTTTTAATTAGTTCCTATCACAGCGGTGGAATGAAATGCATTCTTTAGCGCACCTTCCATAAATCCAATGGTACACTTATTACCCGAATTCGAGAAGTCTACGATCTGGACACGATGCTTAGTTGTACATGCCATAAACTGATTCTCCCGGGTTCCCCTTGGCCTACGACCAAACCGCCTTGAACGCGAACAAGGTTCTCTCAGACCTCAACGTACGTCCTGGAATCGGAGGAAGCTTCGTCCTTTCTCTCGTTCCTACGAGGAAGCAATATTTCTTTTGACCGTCGAGAAATTGGAAGGGAACGAGGATTAATGTCGATGCTCGCGACGTGAAGTTCATATATCATAGGTATGAAGATCAAAGATTCGGTTGGCCGAGAAAGGACTTAATTGTGATCGGAAAGACGAATGGGGGAACTCGATAATCGTGGAAGTACTTCATCATGGTATCACTATCACTCGTGAACAATGAAATATGTGTTTTCGTTATTGCCTCACGTGGCATGAGTTATATGGGGTGGGGTAGTGGTAATGGGTGGTACCGTGGAAACCGAGGGTGCTTCTTCGTAGAAGTGTTAGGTGGAATTGTAGATTGCATTTTCGTACGAGCTTCAGTTTTGGAATAAATGAATTCTTAGAGTGGGAATTTCAGTAAAAATTTGGGCTTTGAAGAAGCTGTTGCTTTTCATTGTGTTTAAATTTTGGCAATATTAAAAAGTACAGTGAGCTTAAATCACTGATATTTATGTTGCTGAATTTGGGTTGGTCAAGTTATCAATATTATTATCTAATAAATCTGAATGGAATTTTAGATGGCTTTAATTAGCTTCAACATACATTACAGTTTTAACTGAACATCCTTAGGTTTAACAAATAAACAGAAATCGAAATAGTAGCGTGTAAGGAGAACAATTTGCTCGAAACTGATTCACCTAATTTGTATCATTCATTTGCACAAGTTCAAAATCGTATAATTTGTATCAATAATAATGCACTATTGTTTTAAGGACCCATAGAGATTTTAAAAAATGGGTTTGTTACGTTCCACTTTCGTTCAACAAAAGAGTACTTTTCAGTAGAGAAAAACATTCTATCTTTTAACCATATAATTCAGTTACACTTACGTGTATTTGTTCACCTTTACCGACTATAAACGAAACCCAATGCCACGTCTGTAATAAACAATTTTTAATGAACATAACATTAGAGACACAAAGTTATAAAAATATTCCAGAGACAGAATTTTTCTCATAATAAATTTACCGTAATACCTCATGCACAGATTAAAACAATAGAAAAATGGAGAAAAAACTGTGACTAATAAAATTCTATCCAAAAGCTAGAATACCACAGATACAATAATAAATAAATCCACAAAACTTGAATTTCTTTACTCAGACTGTCCGAAGCAACATTTCTAACGATATCACGATAAATCCGTTACACGTACCTGATTAATCGACGTCGCAAACGATAAGGAAGTCCTAAACAAGAAGTTACGTCGGTATCTGCAATCAGAACACCTCAATAATGCTATCAGCCGTGACGGACAGCCATATAGTCGTTCCCTGGCGAGATAACGTGGAAGCAAATTTACAGAAGGGCCGTGTTTATTTAGCGTATTGTCCGTGCAAATAAATGTTTTATGCCCGCTGACGCGGTAGATCGCGGATCGTGTTGTTGTTTTTTTCAAACGCCGGCTAGTATTTCCCTTTCGTTCATAAATCATATTTCTACGAGTAGATTTACCTTGATCCTACTTTCACCGAACAAAAGGCCTCGACGTCGGTCATTAAAATTCACACAGGGGGTGCCGTTGATGCCGTTGGTACTAAAGGGGTAAACTGCCGTTGTGCTTTGGAAAATCATCGTGGTTTTTTTAGTCCCCTTTTTTTTCTTTTCTCGTAGTACGACTATTTTGAAATCCCTGTTACCTATTGATCAAACTCTAATTCCTCTACGTGGCGCCGGTTTCTCTCCTCGTTGAGTCCTGATAAAAGGCGCTAATACTTTCTGCGAATGCACGGCATTCCCGTCGACGCAACGGCCTGTAAATCAAATTTACTGCGAAACTTAATTCATTGCGCGGAAGTGTTGGGGCGTTCGCGTTCGGAGTTCCATGATTAAAAGCGTACCTTGACATATATGCGGCTAATTTTATCGTAATTTATCATACAATGATGAAGATGTAATAAATAAAAGGAGGTAACGTTGTAATCTATATTTGACGTTTTAATATCTATACTAGCGTGTGATGTTACAAAATGGAATAGAACGAAAATGTAGCTGTGTGAACAATTTTTGAAATGAGTCCAAATGTTGTATTAATTTGTTTACTTTATTAGCGAGTGACTGTGTTATTTGGGATTAAGGTCTGAATTAATACTAGATTAAAGAAAGCATTATTTTAATATATAAGTGCTTGGTCTTTCTGATCATATATTACACCTGTTTTGGACGCGACAAAGGGTGTAGCCGGATTAGGATGGTAGAAGTGCCCGCAACGGTAATTAATTTTGAGGCATACCATTCGATCGAATGGTACGAATAGAATTTCACAGTTTCTCAAGTTTTCTAGAAATAATTAACTGTATTTTGTCAGATTTTACGCAAAAATGTATCATTCAAAAAAAAAAATTAAAATTAAAAATAAGTTTTTTATTTTTTTTAGTATGATATACTGTTGCAAAAAATCTGAAAAATTACAGTTAATTATTTATAGCATATTTGAGAAACTGTGAGAATATAAACGTGGTCACATAAATAATTTAGCTAAACATATAAACAATTGTTGGTTTTTAATTTTTTTAACTGGCGTCCACTACTCTTAAAAATCTGAAAAAAATTACACATTAATATTTATGATACTATGAAGTACTGTAAAAATATAAAAGTGGTAATTTCATAGTTTCAATAAATAATTAATGTTTATAAACTTTCTTAATTTTTTAAAAATCGATTTGTGAATCAAAAAATCTAAAAAAATTTCAAAGTCAGCACACCATTGGGTGTAATGTCTGTGATTTTTTTCAGAATTTTTCATCAAGCCAAATGGGAGAAATCGGGCAAAAATTGTAAAGTGCGTTTCACCTTGTAACTACCCCTACGGTAGGGGTAGCGGGTTCATACTTTGCAGGAAGGGTTTTTCCAAAGAGCCCTATCGAATGGTATGCCTCAAGGTTAATTATCTTTAGGGACACTTTTACTATCCTTATCCGGCTATACCCTTTAACATTGATTTTACTATTTAGTTAACACGTTGAACGTCACCATATTTTGCTAATTTCATCATTTCTACCGAAGTGAAACTTTTTCTATCAAATTATCATCTTTATAAAGCAGAAACTTTAAAGGTACAGATAGAACCATTATCTTTGTAACGACAATATTGAAATATTCAGTATATCCGAAAGTTCACAAATAATGCAATTGAAAAGTCATATGAAATTTTAATAAATTCAATAGCACCGGTCACCAGTGACCCTCATGGCTTTTAACGTGTTAATGTAACTCATCAAGCCCAAACAGTGTAGAAGGGTAAAACTACTTCAGCTTTTAATTATTTATTCTATGTTTTGAGATATTAAAACTTTCTATTACGTCGTGCATTGAATTCTTTCAAAAGAGACAGTTATCAACTGTACGAAATAGTCCAATTTTTGTATCACTCCTACAATATAGTTCTATCACATTATAAAATGCATTGGTATAACGCAGAATAAGTGATAATGTCAATTTATAAAATTGATCACGTATACTACTTTTACAATCACCGATGTGAATATTCCTTTTCGTTCACCGTGTCCAAAAATGTTGTATCATTGTCCTCGTATCTTTCCTAGAAAAAAATACTGTCCTTGCAAAAAACTTTTGTTACACGGCTAACTTAAACCCGAACTTGACTTCTTAAATCTTCTAAACGTGTAATCTCGCGTTTATGGTTCAGCGCACTGACATAAGGGCGTATAGGGACTATCTGTATTCCGTTATACGGTTCGGTTACACCGTCTCGTAAGAGTAAAATATATCATGGATTTAGTCGAATTCCAGGAAAATACTTACGGACTTTCTGTCCATACCGCTGGAATAGCAACCTGGAGTATCGTACGGAAAGTGCTGGCTCGAAATATTTCTTCTATCGTATACGGAGAAGATGTCTTTAACCGGGATTACTTGTACGAGATGAGGGGATAAAGTAAGCAGAAATTTTCCTTCTAACGTTTTTTCTCTCGATAACGGAGACTATTAATTTATACGACAAAATTTGCCACGAATAAAACCTATTCGTAATTTATTTCATATTGCCAATCGTAAATCGAGGTTATTAATCGTACGGCGACGGTTTTATCATTAGAAGTCTTAATTCGATTTCTAGCGGCGTAATAATTCTTGGAATCTTCCGGCCCGCAATTTCCGAACAGTCCATCTTTCGTCTTTGGTGCTGGAACAGGGAAAGACATTGAGATATATATATTTTTTTTTCTTTTTCGTCGAATGTAATTTCCCGTACGAATGGAGGATGTTCCAGACGAGCTCTCAGGTGAAGCTTCTAACAGAACGAAAATCCGCTCGAAAATAACGAATCTAAATCTGCCCCGTTCGCGAGATCGATGTCCGAAACTGAAAGGAAATAGAATCGTGTATTTCGATAGTTACGGTACGGTTTTGATTCGTTGGATGAATAAAATTTTGAACGATGATACCATTTTCACTGCGGTGATATGAAATCTGGAAAATGAGAAAATAACTGTTGAAAAAGTATCGAAAAAATATACTTAAACCATGTGCATCACAAGCGCATATATGCGCGCACTTTTTCTGTGTCTACTATCATCGAAACGCATTTATGAATTCACGTTATGAGTGAATAACAACACATATGAACAGTCTAAATTATTTATACAACATTCGTCGATTAAAGTACAATATCACTTTTTGAAATACTGTCAGACATAGACTTAATATTAAGAAATTTGACAGTAAAGATATATTCTTGAATTTGTCATATGATGCAAATGGGTTAAGGGGTTATATACAGTTAGAATTAAAAAAAAAACGATGTTTTTATTTCATTTTTGTAATCTACATATATTTAAGTACACACCCAGAAAATTTCAAGTCAATCCGTCAATTGTTTTCGAAGTTACACGCATATTTGTAATGACGTGGCACAGCGTTTGTAAAGTGATTTGAAACTTTAAACGCGTTTTTCCAAAACTGTGTTTTTAAAGTCGGTGACCAAGATTGCTCGGAAACGGCTGAACCGATCAGTCTCAAATTTTAACACAAGTTTCTTAAATATATTTTTTAGTAATTGACCGAAGGTTTTTGTTCACCGATAAATATTTCTTTTTTTATAAACACTTTAAGGCCAAAATTTTTGTCAAAAATCGATTTTTTTTTGTATAAGCCGCCATTTTGTAAATAAACTTTATTTTGTTTATTCCCTCGATTAATTACAAGATTACACATTACTTTAACGGAATCCGTTTGGTTTTTTCATTTTGGATGATCCAGTCCAGAGATATCGTGGTCACCGCAAGGTGCCTTTTTTGAGAGGAGCTCCTGGAGATCAGCTATAGCAGCATTCAAAATTATTATTTTTACTAATAAAAAATGTTAAAATACGGTTGAAAATTACCATAATATGTTTACAAATTTTTACATTAACAAATTTAAAAGTCTTCTCAGGAAAATTTCTTAAAAAATCGCTTTTTTTGGGCCTCCTGACTGTAGGTATATAACCCTTAACCAGTTAACTGTGGCGAAAATTCTTTTGAATTTTGGGTCACGAAAATCGAAAGATGAGCATAAATCTATCTCAAATTATTTATACCCTTTACTTATTAGTTTTATTTCGGCATGGCCTCAAAATATTCCAAAGATCTTGAAATTTACAAATATATTTTAGTTTTCGTCAAAATTACAATTTAAATAACCAGTGATTGCTTTTGTGCATGACGAGTATACTCGTCAAACACAGCTAACTGGTTAAGAGTCGTAAAACAGAGAATTGTGTTTGACTAAAGGATTCCAGTTGCATTAACTACACAAATATTTTATCGCACCCTCTTGTATTATTTTTTATAAATTATGTACACAATCGGCATATTATGGACCGAATTAATTCTTGATTAGAAATAAAACGATTTTCCTATCTTTATTGTATTCATTATACAATAGAAATGATTAGCAGTGATCGTCTTCAAATGAATAACGAAGAACGCATTACAAAACTTAGCGATTTCTGAACAGTTTTTGATGCAGTCTCGCTAAAAACTCCCATTCATCGGTAACATGCTCAAGTATGTATACGATATTATTAACTCTAAAACTCTAGCTACATATTATTAAAGAATGAGCTAAAATACATGACCCAAAGATAATCCGTCAAAATCGCAATCGGCATAATACGCGCCGAATTAAATCTTGGTTATAAATAGCAATAACCAAAACGATTTTCCTATTTTTGTTATATTCATTATACAGTACAAATGATTAGCAGTCATCATCGTTAGATGAATGACGAAGATCGCATTACAAAATTACCAATATTTAAACAATTTTCAGATCCCATTAATCCATACTTTATTTTGATGCAGTCTCGTTACAAACTCCCATTCATCGGTAACCCGTCCAAGTATAAAAACTATTAACTCTGCAACTCTAATTCTATATTATTAACACCTTAACACTAGATTTATGGATGTTGATATACCTATTTTTCTGAAGTAAACCAATTTAACTCATACAAGAAAATTGAAGTTGTTTGCAGAGAAAATAGTTCCAAATCAATTTAAACGAAGGATTTACTATTAAAAAATTAATTAACTAATATTATGTATATAATACATACATACTATTATGTATATAATAGTCGAATTTTGAATGAGCCAAATTGGCTCCGTAAATCTAGTGTTAAGCGCCCACTCCTAGAGACCGGCACTACACTTTTAGGCCCCTTTTTAGGAAAGGTATCTTTCTCTTTGTCTTAATAAATTGCATTAATTTTTGATGAAATGTTTTATTTCTTACTTAAAATCATTAATTATGGTTCGATCAGGCGCCACTGAGAAGCCTAGGTAAAACTTAAATCATTGAATTTCGTTGATCAACATGAACATGAACGAAAAACCAACGACCGGTCCCTAGGGACCGTTGTGGCGCTTAACGTGTTAAAGAATGAGTTTCAAAACATGACCTAAGCATAACCCGTTAAAATTGAGTCCGGTACAAAGACCCAAATCATGCGATACCTGTCATTCCTATCCAAGGGTCTAATTCTCTCTGTCATGACTCAATAAAAAGTTTTCTAACCTTTTTAATACATTATAATTCACGATTAGAATGCACCCATCGATAAAATCCTTTTCTCATTTAATCCCGACAGCAATTACAATCTCCTGTACGTCGATCACTGTAACCAGATTTACAAACTACCGCGTGAAAATGGTTCCCCAACCGCAAACGAGGTCTGGTGAAACTTTTAATTCGGTTCTGACGAGCGAATTCTTAATGCGGTAAAACGATTTCGCTCACTACGAGAGGAAGACCGATTGGGACCCATTGATCGGTAACAAACCACGTTCCCGGGTCACGTCGACGACCTAACTGTCCTGACGGCACCCAGACCTTTTCTACGATGGGTTACCGCGCAAAAGTTCGACAGGGATGGAAAGGGGGTAGAATCCATAAGACGTTCTCTTAGACTCCACCCTCCGCTTTCTTCTTCCCCCTTGCTTTTCACCCTCGCCATGGACGCACCGCACCGCCGAGTCGACTTTGTTCAATCCTCTCTCTTTCTTCTGAGCTTACAAGCTCACGTGTCTGCGACCTACGCCCAGCCTCTTATCGTATCTGCCTTTTACCTCTGTGCCCAAGTAGATATGCGTGGATCCTTTCATCTCCTCGTTCGTCATTTCATTACTTCCTGTTCGTATTGCGTCTCTTCACAAAAGTACGCTTCCTTCTTCCTTCCCGATACCTTCGGAACAATATTAGGTCTATATGTGATCAATGCTCGTCAAAGGTTTTTATTACGCTGGGGTTCGGTACTTTGAGTTACTGAAGATCTATTTTTGATTAGGAGGATTAGAGTTTGGTTCTTTAAATTGAATATTTCATAATTGCATTGATGGATTGGATGAGGATCTGCGTGAGGATTTAACACTAAATGTATCAAGGTAGAATGGCCCCTTTCAAAATTTAAAATCGTACATTTATTGTTTTTTTAGTCGCTCATCTGACTTTCTGTCAATTCTGATACTGTCTGATTATTAAATTTCTCAATTTCCATTTTTTTCTAAACTTATTTTTTATTGCGAGAAATTGTTTGTATATTCTACGTACCACGAGAAGAGATTTGACTCTTAATGGTACAAATAAGTACATGCAAAGTGCTAGTACGTTTTGTGTTAAAGAGATGGGGTTATTACGTTCTGGATGTAAAAATTAGTTAATTCATTATCTTAGAACAGGATTATGCGAGATGTGCACGGAAGAGTTGTTTTTCGAGAAGTACTTCTTCCAACACCTGAGATACTCCTGGGATGCCAAAGGACCGCGAAGGAATCAATATATTCTGTGATGCAAGAAAGGCTAGTTCTCTTCTGCCATGCAGTTTTCTTTTTTATTGTGCCAATAGGTTTGCTCCTGAGAAAATATTTGGGAATCACTGAAATTTCAGATGTACTGCTGGGTGATGTAGGCGGTGCTTCTCAAAACACAGATCCTGCGTGCACATTTCGTGCACCTGTGCCTTAGAATACCGAGTAAAGATTGTGTTGTAGAAAATGTAACGCAAAAAGTTGGAAGTCTAAAATTTGCCGGTCTGAGAAATGTGGAACGTAACATCATCACATCATTTTCATGGTATCTGTCTCGTGTTGGAATGGTTGTGCAAAGGATCGATGATTTAACTAAATAATCAAATACTGAATCGTAAAAAAGAAAAGTATTCTATCAATTGCAAATCAATAACATAACTTGAAAATTTTGTATTATTAAATACATTGAAAATGATTTGCATAAATGCGTGCATGGGCCATTAAACTAATGAATTCACTCATACGACTTTCGGTACACAAAATACGAGAAAATAATTCAACAAAAATTGACATGATGGCAGTTTGCAGCTCCAATAACTCTTCCAATTTGTTGTGTACCCCATAATTCAATTATTCTCCCTATTCATCGTTAATTAAACCTTATTTTCCTTTAAACTACCCCATTCTCCTTTCCCTGAAACCACAATTACGTAACGCGTCTGTCACAAACACTTCGTTTCTATTGCTTCAAGATATTCCGTTCTCTGTGTTGAATTAATTTCGCGCAACATATATCGACAAGTTGAACTTCTTTTCCCGAATGGAAGCATTCCAAGAAGAAAAAAAAAACTGCCAGTCTCAAATGGAAAAGTTAGAGCCGATAAAAATGCAGTCTGTAAACTATGAATCCAATTTCAGTCACTTGCTTCTTATCGGTATCAAGCCGCTGAAAACTTCCAACGAGGCTGTGCTAAAGTTTCCATTCCTGGCGTCACTTGGGACGGAATCATCAAATTAACAAATCCGTTCGCCACATGGCAGAGGATTTCTTTTATTGATTCGGCGAAAGTTTTCACGTCGGATAATCCGTTTGGAAATAAGAATGGTGGGGGTAAAGGACGAAAAAGAAAATGGCGAGGACTTCGGGGAACGAATTAAGCGAGGTTTCAAAGTTATGATCCCGGCTTCGAAGCGCCGCGAATAGCTTATTCGCGAGTTGCTCGAAAATAGAAGTCGATGAAGAAGGGAAGGAAAAAAAAATATTTCTCCCCATCGTCATCCTCGACAGCGGGACTTTTTTAATCAGCAAAACGAGAGGAGAGAGGTAAATTCGTTGGATTTTCATCGAGAAATTCTCACATAGAATACCGTCGGCGCGAAATTCGTTCCCGTCCAATCGGAATTATTGTGGCTTCGATATAGATAAAGAACCGATATTTCACACGAAATTAATGCGCTACAGTAGATAATGCATATCAGAATTAAAGATATTCGATATGGAAATTTAATTAGGAAAATTGAACGTGACAAGTATAATTCTCTCGTACATTTTTAAAATTCTAACCTCGTTACTCCCCTGACACTGTACTCTACGATAGTAAAATGTGTCTTAAAGAGCATCACGCGTTAGTCTATTTATTCCCTTCGACGGTGATCGATGTTTTGCCTCTCGACTAAACGGATTAGCTCTCTCAAGAATGAACGAACGAGTGGTCCTGAATGCTTAATGAATAGATAAAAACGCAGAAGGGCGTACGACCGTTCTTTTCTCTCCGCGTGTGCATTCGATATTGATGCATAATCTGTGCAGGGTAATTCTGGTTTCTGATGTACACAGTCCTGAGGGACAAGTTTTGTATGGGTATAAAAAGAATAGTTGATGTCGAATTCCCGCTGTTATCAAAAGCATGGAGAGAAAGATACAGAGAGAAAGAGAGAAAGAGGGAGTTTTCGTTTTCTACTGTAATACTCGGCGGTTTTAATAACTGCTTTTGAGGATGTATCTCATGCTAGGACGGCGGATAAACGTATTTAATGCTCTTTTCTGCTACGATATATGAGAAGAGCTTCGTAACCGCTGGTCCGTGATACCCCATGGGCTTTCGGGATATAGTAGGCGAGGCTTTTACGAGAAAAATCTGATAACTATGAATTTTTTATTTCTCCGCTTGCACGCTCCTTGCCGGAGTGTCGTGTTTCATTTGGCCCGTGGAAATACATAGGAGAGGAAATGAAAACTATTGGAATTTATATTAAGTGTGTTTTACCCACCTTTATGTCCTCTTCTAGATTCACCTTGGTGAATTTATTTTGTGATACTGTTAAATACATTGCGGGATTTTACTCCTCTTAGATTCTAGCTTTGCACAACATTTTCGAGACAACACTGTTGCGAGCATGGAATTAAAAACTTGTACAGATTGATGTGTACAAGTACGTAACTCTGTCACTTTTGTGTGATTTTAAAATTGTAGTTTCTAGAAAAATGACCGTACCAGTTAAAACCGAAGAATGTAGGAAAAGAAAATACCAGAGAGTGTGGGAGGCAAGTTCAATGTTATGGTTGATTGAAATTTCAAGTCCCCGTTACCTTAGGAAGATTTTCCCAAATTATCATTTATATAACACGTTGACTGCCTTGGGGGTCACTGCCCCAGACGAAAAGTCCAGCCTAAAAAGAAACTTCAAATCCTAGATTCTTTTGATTTCTCATTTGCCGCTTCATTATGTAGGTATACCATTTTGAACCTCAAAATCCTCAACTAGTGTGTCTACGCGCCTCAAAGTCCTGTAAATATGATTTTAAGGAATTATATGGACTGATCAGGTAAAATTTTTATTCCAATTTAATCTGACATCCCCTAAAAATATTTCAGAACTTCGAAGTCTGTCGACTCATATTCGAAAAATAGGGCTTTCAGGAGCAAGTAGGAATTAAATTATCATTATTAGACTCCGGATGTTTATGCAAATTTCAAATTCAACAAATGCAGTTAAGACAAGAGAACCTATTTAGGGATTTGTTGCACTCGATAAATGTTACAACGAATACCATACTTTGGATATTTCGGATATATTTTTATATTATGTTCGTTTTGTGTATTTTAGCCGTATTCATTTTGTCATAAATGCATAAACATCCGGAGTCTAATCATTATATTCCATATAAATTCTCAATCTCCTAAAATCATTCCAATTCCAATCCAATTCTAAAACTCCTCATTATAGAATGTATGGCTTAATATTGGGTTTACAATTAGATTAATTTTCTAAATAAGAATGCTGAGGATTATTTTGGGCTGTATGAAGCCTAAATTGATCATAAACTAGGGAAAACTGGCAAAAATGAACAAGTCTAGGGCGATTGTGGAATTAAAATTTGCATTCTTTTATATGTAACATATTTTTCCATATTTAGCCTAAATATCCTTAGTTATTTGGTAATTTAGGAGGATTTTGGGCTGAAATTTTTGACTCAGGTGGTGACCGCGCTGATGCATTCGATGAAATTTCATGACTTTTCAATTGCAATATTTATGAATATTCTGACACATTCAGTATTTAAAAACTGGCGTTTAAAAGGTAAAATTCTGCTGAATATATATCTATTTGTGCTTTTAAAGTTTCTGCTTTAAAAAAAATCGAATTTGAATAGGAAAAGTGTCGTTTCTGTAGAACTTACAAAACGAGCGAAATATCAGTGGCGTTGAACTAATGTGTTAGGAGCATAGACTCAACGATTTAAAACCCATCTAAAGTTATGGATCTGAAAGTAGTTAAAACGAAAAAATATAAACATAATAAGGTCTACGACCTTTTATACGATATTGGACGCCGTCAGTTTGACAAATATCGAATAGCCCTTTTGAGATGCACCTCGAAACAAATCATTGGCAGACAACTTCGCGAACCCCCGTCGAGGGAAAGGGAAAATGAATTTTGCAGAAATGTAATCCTAGGATTATATTTCACCGAGATATTTTCATATATTCGCATGAAATCGTAAACCTTTTTACTCTCGTATTTCGTTCTTCTCATTAAGAATTACCTTTGGAAACAACTTCGGAGTAACATCGCAACTGGATCGTAAATCTCTGTCTCTGCTCGCGTTGAAAAATATTCTCTTGCTGTCGTTAGAATACTATTTAGATGTCGATTCATCTGCTTTCTTATTATGAATCCTTTTACGTAACCGTCTATTCACATCTTCTCTGCTCGTTATATCCGTTATTTTTTGTACCTTAAATCAACTTATTATCTTTTTTCTGCTCAGTTCACATCTATTTTACAATTTCAATTTTTTGCTTATTACCCTCGTTGATAATAGAATAGACCTAAAATTGCACTATAAATTTTCATTTTTAGACCTTAAACCTTATAGTCACTTTACTGAAGATCAATTAGGTCGGCTTGGAACAGCTACATTCTCATTATAGTATTTGTATTGCTCGCATTGAGAATGATTAAAACTAGATTTACGGACATTAAATCTGTCGTACTTGAATATATTAAATAAGTAGTTTGAAAAAGGAGCAACACGTAAAATATCTATTGTACTGCTTCTCCATAAACTTAAGAAATGTTTTTAAAAAAAGGAGAAATCCGTCAATTTGACAGTTTCCATAAATCTACTGTTAACAGAATACAGTATTTGGTATATTTCAACATTTCTCAAGGTAGAATCACTGTTAATATTCCTCTTGCTCTCTTGAAATTCTATAATAATCTAAGCAATCTTGTCTCGCAAACGAAACAACAGTCAAAGACATGATTTCATCGCAATATACCAAGCAGCATAGTAATTTTCACGAAGCTCCAAAATCCATGCATCATAATGCATAATACATCATACTTCCTTTTGATCCTTTTACTTCATACATGCAAGCAATTCTTCGTTTTTGGAAATTATCTTCACTGTAAGACATCTTGTACCTACTCACAGATAACATAGAACACCAGTTCTACCGTAGAGATACTGCCTCGGTACACTTTCAGCAACTCCACGGTAGTCGATCCTCCATTGTTGATACTTCCACTTTCCAAGTGAGACGTATCTCGTAAGAAGTTCCACAGCGATGCAACTTCATCAATAACCATCTCGGCAATCGTCTTTCGTAAATCCGACTGTACAAATATCATGCTTATATCTCACTCGTACAATTCTAATCAAGGAAGTTGTAGACACTCGGTAATCATAGTATTAGCTTTCTCAGTCGTGCAGAAACTCCATAGAAACAGTGAGGACAGCGTGCACGTAATGAGCTCCCCCCGCCCGTAACGATTTAAGGCGCCTCCTTGGAGGCCAAGAAAGTTAGTTATTTACTCGCGAGAGCTCTGACAGCTCGTTTACGTACGCAACGGTATTTCATTTCCTAGACGCTTCCGGATAGGCACTTGCGCGTGCAAACACATTAAGGCGCTCTCGACTGCCGCTCCGCTTCCAGTCTTCTCTTGGATACTTGATTTTATGATCTCCTTCTTGGCCTTCGATCTTTTCTGCTCCTTTTCAGTTCCACCCCGTTGCGATCCAGCCTCGCCGTCGTTCGCAAACATGCGAACTTTAATGATTCGCCTTCTTAGCCGGAAGTGGAGGCATCTTCGCTTATTACTTTTCCCCGGTGGGATTTTAACGACGGTGCTTAAAGTATCTTTGAGTCTTTCGTAATTAATATGCGGAATTCAACGATACAAATTGCGGGTGTTCTTCAAACAGCTTGAGGACATTTTATAGACGTTTGTTTGCTTTAGAATTCAATTTTAATTCCCTGCTGTTATCGTTCAAATTTGTTTTTTTTTCTAGATTGTCGATTTATAAGATAAGTTTTAAATGGGCAATATAATCATTTCAGAAGTGGTGCAGATGGATTCCCAATGCACCTCTACTGCTGGTATTTGCTTTTTGTTTTTTTGACTGTTCTTCATTGCATGGCATGCTCCGTAGTTTTTTAATATGTTTCTCTCGGTAATGATGAACTCTTGTGTGCACTAATTGTAGTTTTTCATTTTCACGTGTACGTCTTTTTCCTTTTGTGTTCTGTCTGTGCGTCCCGAATATTATTATTGCAATAAATATACTTTAACCACTTTAAAAGTAGGCGGCACTCCTACAGGGGTTACAGGGAGCAGTTAATTCCAAGCCCTGCTTTAATACGTTGAACGCCAACCGTATTTCGCTAGTTTCACTGTTTCTACTGAAGCGAAATTTTTTCTATTAAATTCACATCTTTATAAAACAGAAACTTTAAAGATAGAGATAGATAGGTATTCGGCAGACCTTTATCTTTTAAACGCTAATATTTAAATATATAGTATGTCTGAAAATTCATAAATATTGCAGTATCAAAGTGACATAAAATTTCATTGAATTTAATAGTGCCGGTCACCGGTGACCCCCACGGCAGTCAACGTGTTAACGCCAGAACTAGGCGTCAAATCTATTATAATGTTACGAAGAAGTGAAGCTGTCCTCGGTGGTTGAATCGATTACAGAATATATTTTACGAGATATCGATAGTCGAGAATTGAATATCGTATCAAGGACAACAGATTAAACAAGATAGTTGAAGAATAGAGTCTGGTAGTGACTGCGGCGCGAAGAAGCATCTCGACTCCCTAGTTTATTTGTATAAATAGTTTAATTGAATATATAATACAGTAGAATCCCTCTAATGTTGACAAACTCGGGCCAGGATTATTCGCTAATGTTGACACTCCCTTCTATCCCCACTTTTCATGACTTATTTTCCCCTATGCGCATAAGCATGCGTAGAATTGAAACTTGTGTGAAGGATTCATATAAACATTCAAACCCACATAACGCGCCACGAAACTAAAATTCTATTGGGCAATAAAAAGTCCAAGTGGGGGAAAATACAAGTAACAGTAACGGGAGTATCCTGTCAACATTAGCGAGAGAGCAACGTTAGAGAGAGCAACATTAGAGGGATTCTACTGTAGATCTTTTGTAAATAAATTATGTCGTGTGGCGATGATTCCCGGCACAACAATATTATATTTCAATATATTCGATACGTACTATGGAAAAAGAGAAGTCAAGGGGTGGAAAAAATTATAGATTCGGTAATCTGTATTTTATAAGGTAAACGTAGAATACCTGCTAAACGAGTGTCCTATAAACTTGAAGAACTTTTGGAAAAGATTGAGAATGAGTCATTTTGACTTGCTTGGTAGTTGTAGTGTCAACTGCTTAGTCCATAGTAACGTGTAATACTCGTAGCAGGGTAAATGGAATAGGAAACCTTCAATTTTCTTAAAACCTATAAAATTGAAAATACCAATGAGACAGGACATTTAAAATTATTTCTATGTTGTTAATATTAAATTAACCCTTTCAATACGACTTTTGGCCAGTGAAGATATCTCTGTATAATTGAACTAAATGTGCTGTAAATAAGTAAAGGAACATGTTTACATAATTTCAGATTTTTAGAAAATATGGTTTTTGAAAAAATGCTTTGGGACTCATGTGTCCTTATGAACGTATACCAAGTATGAATTAGTTAGGTTATGCTAACCGAAGCACGTGTTGTGAAGTACTGACCACAGACTACTGTTTAGTCTATCCCAGCGCTTTAAAAGCAAATACTTTTCGTATCAGTAATTTTTGAACATTCTCTGGGACTTATATATCCCCGCAGTATTGAAAGGGTTAAGTTAGGAATCACTGATAAATTTTTATTCTGAATCATTACGGAGTTAGCAACAAGAGAAATCGTAGGACAAGGAAGTAACTGAAGTAGAGATATTTATTTACCAGCAGTCACACAATTTAACTAATAGTTATTTTACGTATTGTTAGAACGTGGGATTTCAGGGACATTTTATATTATGGATACGATATCAAGTGAGAAAAATTTGTTAGAGCTAACGGGCATTGTACATCGTCTAGTTGGGAATTCGAGTCTTTAATTCCATAGTTACCGCAGCCCCCCTTAGGCATGTTGTCTGACACCGTGTCTGGCCGTGCCGAGGTAATCTACTTGACCATGCTATATTCAACGTAAGCTCGAGAGAGTCGGAGTCGTTTATATATTCCTTCTGTTTATTACTGACATAATGTTTTAGTGGTTCTAAACGTACGGTTTGATGCAGTGTTAAGTTGTATGGGCAGAAGTTATTTAGTGCTTTCGTTGTTTTATGTTCGACAAAATTGTCGAACATCTCACACAGGTAAATATTATTCTCCTTCGTTATGTTCGTGAAGTTTCATTAGTTTTAATCTGACTATAAATAGTTTTAGACATTTGTTAATTTGCAAACTTTTCAGTGAACAAATTAATCCGATTGATGACTTTTGAAAAATGTATTTCAATTAACTGTAATATAATCTTTCTGATTTGAATTTTCCATCTTGGGTATGTAGAAAGAGTACATACTTTCTACAAAGATTTATTTAATGAGATTGTTTCTAACTTCTTTTATTAACTGCATGAAGTATCGAATTTGTTTACGTTGCCTATTTCATTATGCAGCACTGGAACAAACTTTTCTCATTTCTATCACAGTGAACAAGTCTTCTTTAATATTAAAATCTGAGGGTACATACTTGAAAAAGAAAATATTTAAACACGTCGTGGAAAATAATTCCCATACCATAAGATTTTATAATCTTAGACAACCTTCATACCGGACAATTATTTAATAAATTTTACTTAACATCAATTGCAACACAGAAGAAGTAAAACACGTTTATAGCAACTTTGACTGCACTACTCATAATAATAATTCCCATATAAAATTCATAGATTTCCCTTGCAATTCTATAATCATTTCCTTCAATTTTCCATAGCCAAGTAATAAAAATCTTCGAACTGCAAGTGTACAGCAATCAAGTTTTAAAATAATGCTGAATAATTAGATTGAAGTTATAACTCCAAGTCGATTTCCCGTGAAAAATTTGTCTAGCACTCAAGCAGGATTTATTCGTGAAGGGGCGAAAAGTCGAACGACGCAGTTTCCACCGAAGGAATAATTGTCCGACATTCCGGTCACGAGTCACCGGAACTGAGAGCCGTTAAGTCGGAACTAATTGAACTGTTGTTAAGGGGCAGCCGGAGGTGAGCGTAAGGGTGCTGTAGCTTGGGTATTATAGAGATTCCCTGACAGCGAACCGCCAAATCCCCGGTGATAGATCCCACGACACAATGGGCTGCAAGCCCAGAATCATTAATACGCCTAGATTTTCGGGTAACCGGAAACGTGGATGGAAAGTCTCGTGATATGGCGCGCTATTGAAATTTCATCCCACTTTTCTTGCTTTGATTGAAGTTTAACCTACAGGAAGTATAAAATGCAGTTATAAATATATCGTATCAAGTGTAATTATCGTGTCTTTGTTTAATTTTAAATCATCTTCTCGAGAGTTCAGGATGCGAGGGAGGAGCAACAAAGAAACGATGAATTAAATGAAATTTTCCCATTAGCGTGGAAGGTTTTCATATTTCTCTGGTTCGTTAGCTTTCGTCGGCTAGGCATTTTAATTTTCTCGAAGAGCCTGCATTTCAACGTGTATTCGCGGTATTTCCACTTAAATTACTTTAGCAGAAATTTTGTTAGGGAATTGATCTGGAATTAATAATACTGTTGCAGTGTAGTTAAAAATTGTCCTCGATTTTCCTAATTTTTATGTCTTCTCAAATAAAAATGCTCGCTTTCATATTGAAAAATTTATAAAGAATTCATGTTCGCCAGTTGAATATTAACATTTTCCGATCGAAGCACTTTGACCAATCCATTATCTACTAATTGAAATTAATTTCATAATATTCTCCCCTCTTAAGTATTTATTGTTCTATAATAATACAATTCATATTAAAATACAATTTTATGAAACACACGAAATACCACCGAAACCATAAAGTCAAAGTTACTAAAAAATAGAATCGACAATTTCACAAAATTATATCTCCTACGTTCGGTTGCCCAAAGGGTTAAAAAATTTAAAAAAAATCAACCTGAAACGTGAAAAAAAAAAATATAAGTTTCTTCTTACATCTCTTAGGTACCGTTTAACGAATGCGTCCGAGTTTTTCCAATGGATTTTATTATTATATTTAAGAAAAGGTGAAAACTCCGCAAAGTTCCGCGGGCCCACATTCATCCTTCATATATTTCCCTCCCTCGTTCTTCTTCCTTTTTCCCTCTTCCTCTTCCGTTGAATCGACCAACTCATTACTTTACATTGTGGGACCGACCAACAATGGCAGCCTTCCTCTTCTTCCATGCCGTTCATAAAGCCAAAGCGGTCTACCACGCGAAGAAACCGATGAATGGGCCATTCTCTGTACTTATACGACCTCCACTCGATCTTTCGAATTCGTATTCCGGTCTCTCCCGTACATATCTCCTTTTATCGTGAGGATTTTTTTCCGACTTGCATTTATAACGATTTTTCGGACCAATTATTGTTGTGATCGGACTCCTTTCAGCGAACTGGATTGTTTAAAGTCGTATAATGATCGATGGCTCGGGGAATGGAAAAAGTAGTCGTATAAATTGGCAATTAAACGTCAAAAGGAATAATGGGGAAGGCTTTCTCGTTGGTCGATGAATTTACGCAGGGAGATATTGTCCGACAACTTTCCTGCGTGGAAATAAGAAAATTTTATACTGAAGTTTGAATATTATGTAATAATAAGTTATATATTTTTTTAAAATATTATATGACTGCAATTATATATTAATAATAGTAATTGGTTCGAGTTGAAGGTAAAATTAGTATTGAATAGTTGGATGGGATGAAAGAGGTGTGGCTTGAGGAAGAAAGAAACAGCAATTAGGCAGACTTGATTTCATGGAATATTTATTAATTAATGGTTTTTCATTATTGGGAAGATAGAAGGGGAGATTTTTGCTTATCATTGGAATGTTCTTTATCAATCTTCTTTTTCCGGCAGTGCTTTCGTCGACTCATTAATTTCCGTTTTTAATTTACGTCCTCAGTTTTTCAAACTCTTTTTACTTTTATGTTACTCTCCCATCCTGTTTCTATGAAACACAGATTTCAGTTATTAATATTTCTGTTACTTTATTAAAAGAGATCGAATGTAAAGATACTATCAGGATTACTCTATTTCTGTGATATTTCATGTTTACTTTGAGACCATATTATAAAATGAAAACTGTTGCTACAATTAATTCGGCGAAATTAAAGACACCACGAAAGTCTCTTTAAAAAGAAAAGAGGAAGAATCGGACTGTTTTCATCATTTACAGCTAAACGTAGAAAGTCACTGAAATCAGTCCATTGTAAGTTCGTACAATTTCTCAAAAATAATACGAACCAGTCATCTTTATTGATTTCGTAATCTTACATTAATATCAACCAATTTTCACTCCACCGCATTGTTTTTCTTCCAGTATATATATTCAATGAATACACATATACCTTCAGAATTTTCAATAATTTTAACTGTTTAGTGCATTGTACATCGTAAGAAACACCCAATCTACTATAAATACCATAATGACGGTGTTTAGCTGCTTATAACGCTACCATATGGTAAAGCTTGCACATAGAAAGAAGTCACTTGACAAGTGGTTTGCTTTGATTCGCCCGACGAATAGGGGCATCCCTCGTCCTCTCGCATTTTCGATTCTAATGCGTGGCTTGCTGAAAAAGCACTTAACCACGAGACAAGAGTTTAGTTTTCGGTTGTCGTTCGCCAAGCTCAGATTTCAAGGACCGATACGGTGAAAATAAGGCAGTGGTAGGACAGTCTCCCCTTACCTCGTATCTCATATCGAGTGACTTCTTACCAAATGCCCTCAATAGTTGGTCTGTATTTTTGCGCCGAGGAATACCGCCACACAACATTATTTATAAACAAAAGTTCCAAATTCTACAATATTCAAATAATTCAGGGATACCAGCTTCTCCTACGCACCGTAGCCACTATCAAGCTCACTAATGTTCAACTGTCATGTTTAATTTGTTGTTGATTCGACGTTCGACTGTCAATAATCGATGTCTAGTAGAATACCTTCACGATCCATTCATAATCGATTGAATTACCGAAGACAGCTTCGCATCTTCGTAACAGTATGTTAGATTTGTATGTAAGAATCCTTTAACGACACATGTTGAACGGTACCCAGTTTCTATTCAATATTTCTACTATTTCCTCCAAAATATATATTATCTCGAATTATTATGAGTAACAAATTTGTCTCCCCCATACATAATATCAATTACTAAAACGATAGCAACGGGTTGCAAATGTTGATATGAATATGTCGAGGCGAGTTGTCTGCGAGCTGTGAGATTGGACTGTTCAAATAGGATCGTTATTTTTATAATCTTTAAGTTGTTTCATTATGAAGCGCCGCGACAATATTTTTACATTTTATTTAACCCTTTACACTCCCATGTTCCACCTGAGGGGACATCGTAAATCTACCATATAACTCGGTTGCTCCTGCCAAGGTGACCTTCGAATTTATTAGTGATTAATTCATTGCATCGCAACATTTTAAAAAATGTATTTTTACTTTGACTTTTCTATTAAAATGGCACAAGATAGCAGAAACTTAATCCTTTCGCACCGGACGGGACATGTGCTGTCCCAGTCTGAAAAAGTCCCAGTCTGGAACAACATATGTCCCAGTTACTGAAAAACATCTAGGACAGAAAATAACGCCAAGTTGGGCCTCCAAAGTGATTCTCAATCGTTCTGAGTCCATAAATTTCTCATCTCGATCATCCCCGAACTAATCAAATAAGCGACAACTATTAAGGTTGCTCAGTTTTCGGCATAAAAATTATTTTATCTATTAATCGCTTGGAGGAGAAATAACTGATCCCGGTAATGGGGCGCACTCGGACTGGATTTTTCGCCGTATTGAAAGGGTTATGTGCAGCCAAGTTGCTAATGGATAACATCAGACATAGCTTCGAGTGCAAACGGTTAAGTGGACGCCTTCGTTTTTCACCGCCATCAGAACCCTCCAATATTACATACTCTCTTAGATCGAGCCAGTGGAATTTCACTGGTTCGCCATTGGAAACTCACTTGTTTACCAATGACACTGACTGGTTCCGCCAGTGATCTCGGCGGCCACCAAAGTTCACTGGTTTACCAGTGAATCTCACTCGTCAGCATATTCAAAAATAAAACACGGCGCATGGCGCAGCGGCAGCGGACGCAAATTTGGTTCGCCAGTGAGATTTGTATTCACTGGTTCGATCTAAGAGAGTACATTTTTCAAATGCCATTAAAAGTCATCTTAATAATATTCCAAAGCCACCGACCAATACTAAATAAAATTCACTTTAAACATCCGAACAAAAGGTTCTCATCATCACGAGATACAACAGCTGTGAAAGTTCTGTCACGAAGAATCGGAAAAAGCAGGAAGAACGATGGTTTCACGGGGGAGAGGAACGCGCCGAGCGACATTTTTGTTTCGAAGGGAAGAAAGAAGAATTTCACCCTCGAACTCTCGGCGTCTATCTTCTATGGTTGTTTGGGAGACACCCTTCGACTCTGCCTGGATGGCTCGTCGGCGTTGTCGGATGTATCGCATATGTATCCAGACATAATATTATTATTAAGCGGTAGCGAGTTACTTTTCGAATGGCGCGAGAGCGCGGAAAGGGGGAAGAGGGAAAAATGAAATGAAAATAAAGGAAGAACAAACGGGGCCGGACCCCTTTCGTTTTTTAACGAGCAGCCAGCAGCTACACTGCTACCGGGAAGGCGAGCCGAGACTCGGAAACAAAAGAATTCAGAGGCTTCCTGTTTCATACTTTCCGCACGCTGCCCCGCACCATAAGCGGAAGGTGTGAATGCGGGTACTTTGCTAAACGCACTCCGCCGATTCGAACAACGTGCCCCGAACCCAAAAGCTCAGACGGGGAGAATAGGGGGGCTGCTCTCTGATGCTGAAATTTCAACGCGAAAAACAACGTTTCCATTCTTACGGGAGTTTACAATTCGAACGTACCTGTGCCGTTTCTGGAGTGATTTTTATCGTGACGCTGACTTCACACGTGGGTACAGTGCACTTTAGTTGTTTTAACGGAAGGATGAAAAAACTGAATGTCGTTTGGGTGGAATTAAGTCGAAGGTAACAATGAATGTAACGGTCTAACAGAAGTGAAAATGTAATGTATGTTTTACGTGCGAGTTATCAACGAAAGGAGTCCTCTATTGCTCACGGCTGACGATTCTGGTTGGAATTAAGAGCTTGGGAAATATTAAGGAGTGTAAAGTGGATTATAGTGTGAAAAAGATTGTTCTTTATTTGTATGATTTCTAGACTAGTTTTTTCTAGATTAAACATTTTTTCTTTCATTTTAACGTGGATAAATGAAACCTTAGGCGGAAAAAATTAAAAAATAGGCGCTTTCATCGAATTTTACAGCTATTCACAAATACTGGTTTGAAAGTGAGCTGGGAAAATAAAAGGGCAAGGAACCTCTGCCGTGCATTCTCAAGATCGCCCCCGGCACTCGAACGATTAAACCTAAAATTTTCAAGTTGAGAATCATTCTCCATCACTAAAGTACTCTTCATTTAAAAAGCTTCACTACAATTTTTGACATTCTTTCCATCAAAAATCAAACCTCGTACAAAAAATCTTCCACTACTTTGCCCTTGCTCAATAATCCCCTCATTCTCTCTCATATCCCATCTTCTCCCACCATATAAACTTCACACCCCCACACGACTTCCCCATACCTATCACTTATAACGCTCCAACCGTACGCACCTCAGAGTGCAAGAGTAAAAGAAGAAAATCAACCGTCTCGACGTTCTCAACGAGAAGAATAAATATCGTGGTTTGATGTGATTTTACGTATGCATCCCGAACAACTCACATCATTACCCCGTGCGAGTCGATGGCTCATATAATCCACCCTGACGAAGTTGTATTTACGGTTTGCCGGATCCCACCCCACACGACGTTCGCAGAAAATTGTTTTCCGCGCTACTCGCTACGTGTCGGTGCGATGTGCGCCTCATGAGTAGGAAGCGAGGACGAGACATCGTTGCCCATAGTTGCGTTGAAAAAGAAGTCAGACACACGTGAAGAGAGCACGAGGGAGAACAAGCACGGGAGCGTAGAGGAGGAAGAAGAGTATGAGGTTGTACGGAGGGGGCAGAGAGGAAAAGAGAGCTGGTATATTCCCTGTCGGCGACGCACACGCCGGCATAAACGCAGACACGCGTGTGTCGAAAAGAAAGGGCGTTGTCGGCCGTCTAGCAGGGCGTCTCGTCCCATTGTCCATGCACGCGGATGGGTTGGCTCTTTACTGAAATGCAAGCCGAGTTTTTTTTCGAAGGGTGGAAGCGCGAGCTTGGGCGGCGGCGGGTGAGTCGGAGAGGAAGAGGAAGAGGATGAGGAAGAGGAGAGACGGAGGGGAGACACGGCCGCATCGCCGCGACCCCCGACGCGACTCTTCGATTTGAGACAGGCGAGAACGGGTGAACATGGGGTGCATAGGTATTTTCCACCCCCTGGGACAGCCAGCAGCTCCATTCGGCCCGGGATACGCTCTCCTTCCGACCGTTACAGTCGCTGCACTGTTTTAACGTTATTCGAGATACCTCCCTTTGTCTGCCGATACGTTACGCCTTCGGCAGCTCGCCGGCCGAGGGCCGAGGGTTGCAGACGTGCCGCGTCGGGGAGAGAAGAAAGTGGATGCCGTCGAGGACAGAGGGAGGAATACCGTCATTAATTTCATACGCTTCTTTTTGTTGCTAGCTGTTTCTTCGACACCGACAAGAGACAACTCGACGACTGGGATGAGGCTTGTGCTATGTGTCTGTCTGCTCTGTGATGGGATATTTTTGATCAGGCTTGAAAAATTACTGGTGGAAAGATAGTTTTTTAATTGTATGATATCGTTATATGGAGAATTTCTTATTTGACAGTTTTACTCTCCGATAAATGAAAGATGGCAAGGGTGCAAAGAAACGTCTCATTTTCAACAGTATAA
This sequence comes from Cerceris rybyensis, assembly GCA_910591515.1. Classification (NCBI taxonomy): domain Eukaryota; kingdom Metazoa; phylum Arthropoda; class Insecta; order Hymenoptera; family Crabronidae; genus Cerceris; species Cerceris rybyensis. The sequence continues at coordinate 40,808,833 of OU342789.1, forward strand.
TGCAGCCATTTTGTTTTTGGAAGCCTCAAAAATAACTCCCTAAAGTAAAGGATTATGTGGAGTGTTTATTTTAGGAAACTAGGCATGGAAATTCCAAAAACGAAATGGCTCTAACCATCTTTCAGTTGTCGGACTATAGCTTTGAGAGTTCTAACATCTACATTCCATGTGGGCTGCTTTGGTGACATAAAGATTCGATAAAAGTGCCACTGCGGAAACTAAGTTTTATCTATTCTAATTTACTAAGTAATCTATGTCCCTTAACCCTTTGCGGACGAAGGTGCTTGCGAATGATGAGAGATAATTATTTCTTTGGAGATCCAATACCATCTTTCTGCCCAAATGTTAGACTGTTAACACTTTAATGGCCGCTCACACAACACGTGTGTGATAGCCGGAACAACTTTTATTGTCTGCTCATACATGTGTGTGATGCTACCGCCGAAAATTTTTGGTCAGTACCACACTCTCTGTGTGATAAATTATGAATGTAAAGAAGTGTGGATATTGTTATTGGCTTCGTGTTTTTTTTATAGTCTGATCTTATAAGATCTTCTCTTAATTTTTATCAACTTTTTTTAAGTTAATTTTTCAAAAATGTAGCCGGCCCCTGGCAACGTGTGACGGCGTAGACCTGCGGCCATTCAAGTGTTAATGTATTAGGTGTACAAATTAATTCTCGACCTTCTGTGACTAACTTTGACACTTATTTATAACAATGTTGATATCAAATCAATATTAAACATAATCTTCTTCATTTCCTATACGTTTTTGCCATCTCTCAGGTAATTGTCGGATTCCAGATCGAAAAAACGATAGTGGTTCACATCAATGAAATCATTGAGGCATTTATAGACCTGTTCAACTTACTTGAATTGAGAATCAGTTAGGTGGTGTTGTAGGGATGGAAATAGGTGGTTATTTGAAGGGGCTAAGTCTGGAGAATATTCGAAACTGTTGAAACTATTTTTTACAAGTGCTGTACGTTTCTGTAGCGTTTCTTTTTTTAGTTGAAACGCGAAAAGAAGACAGTGCCTAAAATGTTGCTTATCGAATGGCATCGCTTCTACACATTTGTTATGTCTAGAGTAGACTCATGCGATATATCTTATTTTAAAGCTAACAAATGGCGCTTTAGAATGACTATTCAAATTTGAAAAAATTCTAATCTGAATAGGTTTTGTGGTCGATGAAATCTGGGGGCCGAGAATTAATTTGTACACCTAATATATACTTCAAAAATGACTATTTGTGTGATCACATTTTAATGATTGTATTTCAATTTTTCAATTCTAACCATGTATACATGGAGCAGTAAACTATAATTACATTTTTTTCCTCAGACCGTATATATGTGTCGCAAAGGGTTAAATTGATCTTAACTTCACTCTCTTGACTAGATCCATCAAAGACTTTCTGTAAGAAATTAACTAAGAGAAATCCTTGCCATTGGTCCAACACTTCAAGGAAGAGATTCCATAATACGGATCCTTTTTCTCGTTCTACGAAATCCACGGGCTTCTTTATAATTCCAATTCCGGAATCAGCCTATCTCACGACGGTTTACCTTATCGTAGGAGATAATGGACAACGTCGAAGCCCAGACATCCAGCGGACCTTTTCCCATCTCCGAAAGTAGAGTACGCGTAACTACTTTTCCCTTTCCTTTCTTTGCCTCCCTCTGTGCCTATCTATGTTCCTTTCCACGATCCTCATCCTCGTTCTCCACGCTTTATTCGTTCCGGCTCCCGTCGCTCTTCGCGGCCACCGGACATAGTAGTTCCGTCGATTTAAGATTGTCGAAGTTATAAAGCTTCTTGAACGTTCCCTTGGGTCTGCAAGTTTTACACCAACTTCTCGATCATGGTTCGTAGCTTTCTCTCTTTTTCTCTCTTTTCCTCTTTCTCTACACGATTCCCTTTTACTTCTTCACCGGCAGACCCACTTTTTTCCACCTCGATCGCCTGCATCGTGTCAAAGGAGTAATTTTCGTGTTTCGTGCTTGGAGTTTCTCTCGCTTGTAAACGCGAGACAAATGCTGGGTATGTGGGTTCCTCGAGTATGCGAGTGCTTGCATTACGCGTGCTTTCTGGTAAGAACGATGGAGAGCTGTGGTGGTGCAGCAGTTATACTGGGTGCTTCGGAAATTTTGGGAAATTTTAAGTACCTGTTCTACTCGCCGTAATGGTTGTACAATGTTGGGCACATAAAAGTTTTGTATTTGAATTTCAACTCATATTTTATGAAGGTGTCTGGCAATGAATTTTCGAATTTGGAGTCGCAAATTTGGAACTGGGGCTTGAGCAGAGATAAATAATATAGAACTGATAATTATGTTGGGGAGGGAAACAGAGCAAGGATTAACATAAACGATGCATGAAAAAGCAACATAAAATAACACCAAATACATAAAAACGCAACACAGTGATTCTTATAACATAAACTGTTACTTAAGGTTATTCGCCCTTTAGAGCAATGTATAGATAAAATTCTAGAATTTTGATATGTTGTTTATACACAGCTCATACGTTTTACTGATTTTTTTTTTAAATATTGGTCGTATAGTTGTTGAATAATTAAATATTAAAAATGCGACTTTTAACACATGGTAAATGGGAGATCTTGCCGGAAATGTCCTATTTATTGAAATTTCACATAATTGGCTATTCAAAAATGTTCAAAAAACTTATTATTCAAAACTTTAACCGTTTTAATTACTATAAAAATTATAAAACATATACATTCACGTGTAATTTTAGACCAATATTTATTCAAAATAATGAAAAACTAGTGAGACAACCATCAGCCATGACAGAGGCTTGGTTTATGTTTGACTGCAAAGGAATTTGGCAACGCTGCATAAAAAGCACGAAATTAAAAAATTAACTACATATAGTTTATCTACTACTGAGCGTGACAACATACAATTGCGTTTATAATACTATTTATTTTTCATTCTATGGTTATACAAAAATTTGACAAGGAAATAAAAATAAAACTATTTGTTTACAATACACTAATTATGGATGAACATAATATATATATACATATACATTCCCATGCGTTGTTGCCAAATTTATTATATGACACATAATACGATCATCGAGTAGCATTTAGTTTTTAATTTTTAATTATTAATAGTGTGAAAAATTTAATGAAATATTATTCAGTCTTGTGTAAAAGTTTAAAAAAATAATTTTAAACCTCGAAATCTTTTTTTTCCCTTTAAAAAAAATACAAACTGTTAACGAATAATACGGTTCTAGACCAATAACCTTAAAACACATAAATTAAATGGTCTTCATTCATGAACTAATCTGTTCGATGTTACTATTCATAAACGACTGACTGTATCATTTATAAAATGCGGGTCTCATCGTTCCGGAAACGGAACTACGCGAGTCAGTCGTCGCAGCGGCAACGAAACGAACGCTGTTATATGAACACATGTAATATCCATGCACCAATACTCTTACAATTCAACAGACTCTCACTTCGTATTTAAATTTCCACCAGTATTATTCAGAATCCTACGCTTTTATTAAAAACTATTGCTTAACTTGCAGTTAATTATTCTTTACTCGCGTCCGAGGGGTTTTACTTTATTCCCATATAACAACGCTTTCTTAGGCACAGCATTTGTTTCTATTTTTTTCCTCACTTTTTACAAGATGTAAACAATAACCCTTTCCATAGTCAAAGAAGTGTGTATTTTTTGCTATTCTTGCCAAATTCGTTAGTAAATACACAGTAGTTCCACTATATTTCAACGTACATCGATGCTGCACAAAATAACTGATAAATCCAATTTCTAAAATGTTCAACTAGGTCACTATAATAATCACCGGTCCATTTTTACATTTTTCTCTTTCCCGGGAAGTAGAATAACCTCTTTCAATCTGCGTCAAGTAGAATAACATTTTACAGACCGCGTCAAGTAGAATAAGCGTTCAGTCTGAACACATAGCCCCGTAACGATATAAAATTCGTCAAAAATCCTGCAGCTAGCCAGAAAACAGTTTCTTGCCAAATAAGTCAAGATCATTGCAAAATGCAAGTGTAATTGTGAGAAAGAAGATTTAAATCACATTATTTGGTAGTGTGAATTTTATAATAAAGATACAAACGTTAGAATCTTCCTTAAAATATTTAGTTTTCTTAAAAAATACAATCTCCGCATCTAATTACCTATACTTAATGTAAATTACAATGTAAACCATATAACTCTCAACTGAGAGTTGCTCTTGGATAATAAAAAAAAGTCAAAATCATAGAAAAAGCTTGTCTCTCAAGAATCTTGACTTTCGCGAAAGACATTGAGAGTCCAAAGAACATGAGTACACTTGACCGGTGCAACGGATGTCTCTATAAACCACTGTTGTTTCTTGCACACTCATGTTCTACTTCATGCTATGAATGCAACTGATCAAATAAAAGAGGATGACGCAAGAGAATGCCAAGGGTCCATAGCGAAATCCGTTATGCTGAGATAAAACGCATACATAGAAATTTTCGAAAAATTCTTCATCGTGGAAACACAGCCTGGCATGGAAAACATTCAACGTATTCCATCTACTTTTTTTTCATTCCCTTTTCTCGCTAATCCTTTAACTTCGTACATGCTGCACGTTAAATACGAGTACTTCTCAATGACAAATCGATATTTTCTTTCGCGCACAACTCGCGGAAAAACAGAACGGTGGCGCGAATATTTGAAAAAATATTGAGTGCTCATATATTTTAACAGAGCTCGTAGTTTGAACATGCCGATACCAATATCGGTTTTTCACGTATATCGTTACGTAAAAGAAACACTTTGTGAAACCATAAGCATTTTTAGTGTAATACAATGGCGACGTTGCGCCATTTGTCGTTGTTTGCCCTTTAGGTGCAGTTAACACGAGAAGACTGTATCGAGAACGTGTCCGATGTTGCGTGATCAACAAGAAGTTGGATAAGAGTATTGCGTTGACAGTTTTTCTAAGTGATTCGAGCAGCAACGGTGCCATTAGTTGTCGGACCTTTTATACCTCAGGAACGTGTGACTTTCAAGAGAAGTTTGCCAACTCGGAAATTCGGATTTTAATGAAACTTTATGGGAATGTAGAGCACACCGAGGCGACTAAAGAACGGTTTCTTCTTCTTTTTTGTCGTGAAAATTCACTCTAAGGGGTTGAAACCACTCCTCGAAGTTTGCTGGATTTTCAGTTTTTAATATGACCAGCGAAATGTAAGCGATGGTAGGAAAGTTTGCGCAAGTATTGCATCGTATCGTACTACTCATCGAGTATGGAAGAAAAAGATTATTAACTTGAAAATATAGATAAATAAACGTTATATAGTTATAAAACTTTAAAGTATGTTATTCTAGCGTTGTGAGCAATATTAATTTATGTTAATCAGTTAGTTTATTAAAGTTTTCATTTTGTCGTGGATATTTCAATGCTTGAGATGATAAGTAACATGATTTGGTTTCCATCTTGGAAAAACGTTATTTTTACAGAAAAACTTTTATCGTTAGGTAGCTGTAGTAAAAGAATGGAGAAATATATCGAATTTTTTAGTAGTAGCTGCAATTCCGTAAAGTAGACGTCTACACAGAAAAAGAAGATGGTCTTTACTTATGTTATTAAGTTTTACTTAAATGTGGAATTACGGATGGAAAAAATTTGCGAAATCAAGTCGTTGTATTTACATAGAGTCGCTATCGTCATAACAGATATTATAAAAACAATCTTTTATAACATTTTTGTATCTCTATATTTTTTGTTTCAGGTATTAACCCCTTGCTTTACAATGATTAACACTAGAACTACCAAACCAGTCAAAATGACTAGTACTCAATTTTTTCAAAAAATTCTCCAAGTTTACATAAGAGTCATAGAATAAATATTCTACGTCTATATCAATAAACATAAATCACCCAATCGATCAAATTTTCCGCCACTTGATTCTCCCTTTTTTAAAGTATTTATTTAATTTATTAAAATATGATAGATTTGGGGCCGGTAGTTCTAGTGTTAATGACACTCGGGATAGGAACTTTTCAAACATTGCAAAGTCTATCAAATAAAAAATATTAATGAAACGCAGCGCGATAATATCATTTTTATAATATTAATATTACATTAAATTATGTGATACGTATCATTCATCAATTTTTATTTTAACAATAAAATTCTGAATTATAGCGGAGGCAGTGAGAAAACAAATCGTAGGGCAACGCGTTAACGCTTTTGAGTTTCCGAGTGTATTTTAGGGAATAAAATGGCACTACGCCGCTAAAACTGCCAAAGGTTAATTTAGTATATTCATATATTAACGGTTATTTAGTGTACTAATTGTAAGTAAAAATTCCGCACATGAGAAAACAAAGAGGAAAGCCCACATGAGTTTCATCGTCTAAAATTTGCAAAATAGACATAGAATAATAATTTTAAATAATATTTGAAAAATATTTAAAAAAAGAATTAGCTAACAGCAATTTTCCAATACCTTAGTTATTTGTGTACTTAACTCATTCACTGCCAAGTCCAAAACGTCTCGTGGTTGCACTATAAGTGTGAATTAATAAATTACCAATAATAGCCTAGCTCGTATGCTAACTTTGAAACATAAATGTTCTCCATATCTTTGCAAATATCGATATTATATAATGCTTTCGATTAATTTACTTATCTAAAAATTTTACCTCGTCTTCTCAAATTTTAACAAACAAGGCAATGTTTAATTTGTTTCTCTGATAATGAATGGGATAAACAACTATGTGATAGTACAAATTCATCTTCCATCGCCAACGTATTCTCTTCAAATATTTCTTTTTTTCCCTTGCAGACATGGTAAATCCGAGCAAGTGTTCCTGGCCGACAGACAGGGAGATGCTGTATCCTTCGGGCAAAAGTGTTCTGTGACAGCAATTAGTGTGACGCGAAATGAAGTGACGATACGTCGAAAAGAGATTGTGAAATCGTGAACGCCGTAGGAAACAATCGAGACTTGAGCCTTAGAATCGATCAGAGAGATACAATACGAAGAGAAGGAAGACTGCTGAGATAACGGTGAGTGACATATCGTTAATAATGCGAAGAATTTTCCACCGATTTAAATGAAAAATCATTATTCTTTCCATCGTGTCGGAAACAAAGCGTCGCAGCTAATTAATTACCGTGAGAAATCAGAAGTCGAACTTGAGCTTGCAGCGTATTCTGGAGACAGGATTTGGTAGACACATTTCAGACTTCTCCCACTCTTACAGCTTAGGAAATTTAAGCTCTTAATATTGACAACCATGAGTAATTCCTAAACAGAATTAATCTTCCTTTGTTCACGTTAACACTAGAACTACCGGCCTCAAATCTATCATATTTTAATAAATTAAATAAGTACTTTGAAAAAGGGGGAATCAAGGGGCGGAAAATTTGATCGATTGGGTGATTTATGTTTATTGATATAGACGTAGAATATTTATTCTATGACTCTTATGTAAACTTTTAAGAGAAACTCTTATGAGAATTTTTTGAAAAAATTGTGTACCAGTCATTTTGACTGGTTTGGTAGTTCTAGTGTTAAACTGATTTTATTTGTTTAGTAATTTACGAATGGAAGTTCGTTTAGACATCAATGTAAATTGACTGATGACAGGATACAAGGGTCATATATATAATAACAATAGAATATCCTGGAATAACGTATTATATTCTAAATGTTCGCAAATGCAACAAAGAACGTGCGTATTCCTGTGCGAATGTGCGTCTTTGTACGTATATAGCTTCTTGCACGTTTTCTCGTCGGAAACTTCGAGAAAATGCAAACATTTCTAATGCAAGGAAACGAATTCAACGGTGTATTTCGAGCTGCAAAAGAGCGCCAAAGTATCAGAAATGGAACGTAAATATGCGGCTAAAAAAAATTTCGCATTCTGCAATATACTTGGCAGAGTATTCTTTTCTTTTTATCTATAATTGTGTCGTACTTCTAACTACTTTTTTATAAATAATATTTCTTTGTCAGACATGATCCTTTTCTGTTTCATTCATACGAGGATTGCAAAGTTAAAAATACGGTCGTCTTCTTTCCCGTTCCATAGTATGTATCGATTCCTATTTTACCTCGATTCGTTCAAGCACAAGTGTTACAGTTTGCTTCAAACAGAAAGGAAACGATAACGGCGCCCATAAGTCTAAATTCGACAGGGAGTCTTGCCAAATTCTATCATAAATATTGTTTATATCTTAAGAAAGAAGCACTTTCGTAGTCCAGTTCATACAACTTCATTTCATCTTCATAGTAAGTACAATATGATCTCGATATTAACATATACTTCTTTGAGATACTCCATAGGCCCATCCATGATGTTTAGACAATATATATTACATGATAGTAAAATAGAAACTGAGAGCTCCTCGTTCCAAAGCAATCTCTTCAAGCACGCAACCTCGACACGCATGAATGCGTATATCTTGTAATTTAATTTACCACATTATTCAACAGGTTACATTATCTTTAGTTAACACGATATAAAGCGACCCACGAAAAATCGAAGTCTCAATCCTACCATTTTATAATACAAACTGTTCGTCCATCAAATGGCTTCATTTTCCTATAAACACATAACTTCTGATCGAATTCCTTTGATTACTACGACTTCGCTCTGCCAGTATCCCATTTCTTTTGAAATACTCGTTTAAATACCTGTCAAAGTTCTTATTCTTTTTATCATAAAACATCGTAAAGCAGATCATAACTGTCGCTACAAACTTGTAATATAATCGAAACAGATTCAACACCTGCTTAAAATCAAAAGGGTGAATATCTCGTGCGACAATTCTCATTCAAATTCTTCCATTTCTGGTCCACTGTTCTCCCCCTATTTACATATGTAGATACGTAGATATTCAAAAGGATCTTCCATGCAGTCCTTGAAATAAATACAAATACCTCGACATTGGCCGCGTTGTAAATAAGGGCGGGGGAGAATTTTTTTCACACCGGCGCGCTCCATGCGCGTCCTCGAAATGCATATGAAACGTCAAATGCACTTGGTACCGTCCATCAAAATGCAAATATCTTTTATCCGCGTACGAAATATATGCGTCCGTCGAGAATCAGTATTCAGGTTGAGCACGAACGATCCGCCCCTACGGTATCGAAGCCGGTATGTGTTCACCAGCATGGATAGTGGGGTTGCCGTGGGACAAAGTAACCCTCCGAAGAGAGACCACGATGCCCGTCCCACCCTCTTAGCCAAATCTTTATTTTACGACCGATCTGCCCGATCGATGGCCCTTCCCGATGACAGAACTCGTTCTGAGATTTCGAAGACGCACCGTAACCAATTTTAATTGATGCGATCTCTTCGCCATTTCCCCTTGCAGGGGAAGTTACCCATTAGGCTGTTTTAATACACTCTAGAACCTGTGAAGGAGGGTAGTTTTATGAAGTGGAAGATTTTGTGATAAAGTTTGTTTTGTGTATTGTATTTTCCTTTTAATATTCGTACAAGTGATATGGTAATTTTGTGTAGGATTTACAACTTCAGGTCGTTTCTAAATTGGTGATGTTACGATATTTATATCACTTAGGAAATATCTCTTTAATAATGCTGTACATTTTAATTAAGAGTCGGAGCTTTTAACTCCATATCCACTACAGTACCTACACGTATTTGTTTAACTCTCCATAGACCCTTGTGACTTTGTAATTAAATTTCAGATGAAATATTCGAGCTGTGGAGAGTTAATATTTTTTTTTAGATACTAGATTTAATGTTTTCTTTAGAGTCGTTGAAACTGCATAATTAGAGTTTTAGTATAATAATTAGCAAGGTTTTAAACGCTGCATTTTCGTCGATTTCGTTTTGATATGTTTGAATATGCAAGCAATCGAGGGGGTTGATTCGTTTTCGACCTTTGGCTGTTTCATTTGTAGATGCATATCTGGGACGTCTATATATAATTTTCTAGATTTATCAGGGTAATGGCCCAGGGTCTCAGCATTAATAGTTTAGTAGCAAAAAGTGTACATTTGTGATCTGGCTTTCGTGTTTGGGTCAGATATCTCACACCTCTCCTTTTACTAGGATCAGTAGGAAAGGCACAATTAATAGTAAATATATTTAGCATGAGTATTATAGTGTCAATAAAGAGTTCTAAATACTTTTTCCTTTCTGCAATTAAAACTACTTCTGTAATCACTACATGTGTATTCCGTACTTAAAGAATTTAAACAAAACTAGAATTAACCCTTTGCGTTCCGAATTATTTTGTTAATTTCAGTAGTGGGCTAAATAAAATTAATTTCGCAATATTTTCTATCGTTAGTTATCCATTTTTTAAAATGATATTAATAATTATAGGTACTGACGGACATTTAGGTGATATTACAAAATCATTGTGTAATTGGAAAGTCGACATTACATTGTCAGAAAATAAAATGAAGTGAAAATCTATGTCGAGTACTGCTCGACAAAGGACCCCAAGGGGTTAAAATATTAGTAACAATTATAAGAAAAACATGCAGAAACAGTTTCAATAGATTAAACAAAAATGTACATTTGTGGGAAACTCTGGAAAGATTCAGAACATTGTTTTACGAGAGAACTAAAAACCATCTTGAATCTAAATAAAAATTTATTTTGCAAAATCCTGGAGGCAACGGTTTCACGTTGTTCGAGCACTGGAATTGGTGTACATATTTACTTTTACTTTTTAATTTCATTCGTAATTCTCCTTCGTAATATACCGCTGAGGGAACAGTTGAACACGTCGAACTTTAATTACCATCTACATTTGCTCATTGGAAAAACGTGATCGTCAAACTGATATTGGGAGGAGTTTTGAAGAGGTCGCAAAACTTTCGTTTCGAAATTTATTCACCGACGAATGGGATATTCGAGAAAATTGCTAAGTTAAAATTTTATTACATTTTTTGTTCGAGTATCGCTGATACAGTAAAAATTACATCAAAGTTGAAGGATCAACGGGGAAAAAACCGGGTTGCTGAAAATTGGAATTAACTGATGTTTCTAACTTACCGTTAGTTTTGAAATTTCCTGGAATTTCATTTCCGTTCCGACTTTTATGCCGCGTAGAATATCACTTTTCATATTAAAATGCCACACTGACGTTGGAATTATAAAACCCTTCAGTGAATTTCACCTCGTTCTCCTTTCCTACTAATTTCACTAATTTTAAAATAGGTAAATATATAAATAACGGGTGTTATCTTTCAGATATATTTTATTATCAACAGTATCTAATATCTGGCTAACTCATTGCCCTGAAGTAAAAAATGTTACTTGTAACACAAGAAATTAAATCTAAAAATTCAAGTTTATTTCCGAGTTTACAGTATAACAACAACAACAACAGGTAAATTTTTATTTATCACATTGTATGCGGGTATTTTGTAACTCCTCGTTAAGACTCAAGAAGAAAACTTGTTGAAAAATTTGGACGAATTTTATTTTTCCAAAAAATTAGTATAAACTGGAAATTGCTTCCTTTCTAAATTCCAAAATATACTTAACTTTTCAAGAGTAAGTGTTTAATGCCACGAGTCGCCTTTTTTAAACTGTCTATGCACAGTTGTGTTAACAATTTACTGTTTATCTTTAGTATATACGATCGCAAAGAAAACATAGAGCAAGGATTTAAATAATTCAGCAAATTCATATACATATAGTATCGAATTGATCTTCAATCAGGATCCGTAGCTTGTACATCTCCGATTGATTTGCGTAGCTTCGATTTCGGTTGTAAAACAAGTAAAACGTTTGTTCGATTTTCCCTCGCGCACAGTGATGATTGATATAGAGGTTGAACGTAGGTAAAGTGGACACTTCTAACCTATCACGGCATATCGGTATCAATCATTTATATAACTCGATAGCATAAACCCTCGTAAATCGAATGGACTCTTTTATTCGGCTAGTGCATCGGCAGTTCGTTATCAATCTCACGTCCATGGAATATCACAGAAACGTATGTAAACATGATTGAGTTCTAATCAGTCTTGATGACTGCAGTGTTTGCATAGCCCTTTACTAGAAAGTGCAACAAATTTTTCGTACATGCTATGATTCTATTGCACGTTCTGTCTGCTTCAATTTATTGCTAAGATTTTTTTTTCTAGAAATTTCAGGTTTTTAAAGAGCGAATAATTATTTATAATGTGGTTATTGTAGGAATTTCTGTATGTTGTATTTAATTTGTAAATGTAGTACGTATGAAATATTTTCACCGTATTAAACTGCTGACGGAATATTTACTTTATTTGATATTGCAATTTTCATATTATATTTATATACCCCTTAAGTTTTTATTTTTTCTAAGTTCTTTTATAGAAAGATACTGTCGGACCCCACACTTATCATTTCCGTATTTTCAAACACAAATAACTCTCCTCTCTCGTCGGTATTTAACTAAAACTAATTTATCTCTGTCTTTATGTCTGTTGAAGATACTAATAACTAAAGATACTGCAAATTACTTCGGCAAAACGCATCAAATAATTATCAAATCCGAGTAAGAATCTAAGTACTTCAATGAAATTGTTAATCATCACAAAAATTGATGTTACCAACTCTATCGCAACACCCCAATCAGCATATCAAAATCTTCCATTAATTAAAATCCCTTCTTACAAAATCGGAAACCATCCCATTGAAATCTGTCGTCGCGATTTCGGATAAGTGAATCCTTTATCTCGGAATAAATAACTCAAGCGATAAATCGGCCCAAGTGGCTAGAAGAGCACGACAAGCCGAAGGATTTTCGGAAGCGTTAGACACCCCAGTCGCGAAATCTTGGGTCCCCTTTTTACAGACGTTTCGAATAGGGGTAGGAGAGAAGTCTCTTACTTCGACCTTAGACGGACTCTTAGAAAAACGGACGATTTTATCGCGAGCTAAATTGAATTCAACCGTGGGATGACAAAATCGGCAAGGCGGAGGAAAGCAGTATACCTATACCTGTTTCTATATCTATACCTACAGTTACAACTACAGTTACAGCTACACCTACACCTACTTATACGTACTACTTATACCTATGCAATGCCTATACCCACACCTACGCCTACGCCTACACCTGCACCTATTTATATGTACCTACTACTTATACGTACTATTTATATCTATGTTATGCCTATACCAACACCTACACCTACATCTACACCAATACTTATACGTATGTCTATGCCTATACATACAGTTACACCTGTACCTAAACCAATACAGTCCCAAGTCGAAAATTTCAGCCCAAAATCCTCCCAAATTACCAAATAACTTAGGATATTTAGGCTGAATATGGAAAAAATATGTTACATATAAAAGAATGCAAATTTTAATTCCACAATCGCCCTAAACTTGTTCAATTTTGCCCTGTTTTTCCTAGTTTAGGATCAATTTAGGCTTCATACAGCCCAAAACAATCCTCAGCATTCTATAATAAGAAGTTTTAGAATTGGATTGGAATTGGAGTGGAATGATCTAGGTCTAAAAAAATTCTCAATATATAATACTAAAAATTAATTTGATTTTAGGAGATTTAGAATTTATATGGAATAAAATGATAATGTAATTCCTACTTGCTCGTGAAAGCCCCATTTTTAGAATATGAATCGACAGACTTGGAACTTCTGAAATATTTTTAGGGGATGTCAGATTAAATTGGAATAAAAATTTTACCTGGTCAGTCCATATGACTCCTAAAAATCATATTTACAGGACTTTGAGGCGCGTAGACACAGTAGTTGAGGATTTTGAGGTTCAAAATGGTATACATTATTAAGCGGCAAATAAGAAATCAAAAGAATCTAGGATTTGAAGTTTCTTTTTAGGCTGAACTTTTCGACTCGGGGTAAGACCCCGCTTAACGCAGTTTCAGTATTACGCGGTAGCATTGTTGATGCCATCGAAATTGTCAAGCTAGCTGATTAAACAGGGTAGGATAATATATCTTAAAGAATTAGTAGAACAACAAGTGCACCAAGGTAACCAAGTTTGCGTTTCTGAATATGAGGAGCGAAAGGAACTCTCAACGGATTTTCTAAAAAAAGTTTAACCACTATAACGGAAATTATGGATCAGTTTGTACAAATTGATTTAAATTTTGATAGAAATTCAAGTTGCCGTCTCGTGCTATCGACAACTGCTTATTGAACGAAACGGAAAAAGAGAAACGACTTTAGATGATTCGTCACAAAAGAAATAAAAAATATCAAATGCGGAAGAACCGTCCTCGTCACAAACGTGACACATTTACTCGAACTTTTTTTGATTTTCATGAATGTATCATGAGTAAAAATGGATATTAGCAATAAAGAAGTCCATAATTGATGTAATAAAAAACTATTTAACAACAAACGTTACAAAATTAAACAAAAAAAGAAGTGATAAATTTTCTTATTCTTTGGTCTGTTTCACTTATTCCTATTATTTACATGTTAAGCGGGATCTTACTGTACTTATACCTATATTAATGCCTATAAGTACAGCTACACCTACACCTACACCAAATGTATACCTATGTCTATGGCTATGCCTACACCTACATGGGTAGCTATACTTATTCTTATACCTTCGGCTACACCTATAGGTATTTCCGTTCCGAGGAGACAAAGCCGAGGGAAGATGCGCGAGCTTTCTCTCGCAGTCGAAGACGAATATATTTGCATGCAGAACGGTCTTGCAGATTTTTCGACGTTGCTTCTTTGAGGGCTTACAGCGCGGCTTGTTAATTAAATTCGTAATAGCAGGTGTTTGAAGATATTGCGTTGGTGGTTCCGATAAATTGAAGCTAGCTTTCTTCCCGTTTCTGCTTTGTACGACTGGATGCTTCGCGACGAGGAGTGTTTGGGTTTCTTTGAGAGGAAAATGTTTCTTTACTGTGCGATCTGTTAATTATCACATCGTGAATATTTATCGAATTTTCCACGCCAAACTTTACTTCTAAGATAAGACACTCTTCCTATTTTTTTATATAGAAAACGCGCCAATATGAACACTCAGAGTAAAAGATTTTAACGTTGAAATTTAAACGGCGTTTTTGTAATGAGATTATACGGTTATTGCGCTCGTTCATAAATGTAATAATGGATTTATATTGCGAATATAAAATTACTGGGGTATAATAAACAAATGCAACTGTTTTAGCAAATTCAATATTTAATGATGTTTTCTCGACGCGTTTAAGCTCGATTGCACGTACGATATCGGAAAGCTTCATTGTTTTGTTATTTGCATAAGCGATGATTATTTATTTGGTTGACCATTTTCGATTCGACGCGAAAATATTTCGTAAAGGGCGATTTTTTAATATACCATTGATTGGTATGTATATCAGTCCATTTTAATTCTATGTCTGTAATTTGATTTTGAATATGTTCGGAGTTGTATCGCAAAAATTATATACTTTTACGTGACACACTCGTCGGGGTTTTAATTAAAAAGTCTTTCAGATAACAACTTACTGAAACAAATGCAAATACATCTGAACGTGTAGAAGGGGGTGGTCAGTTTTATCGAATTTAATATTAATTCGCCTCTCATCGTTGAATTTTAATAAAGGTACCAAAATCCTGTAAATTTCAGATTTTATCAGAAATTAAATACGCAATTGAGCGTCAAATGTCAGTCATATATTTCAGCGAGCTGTGTCCCACGTTTCTCAACCATAGCATGAAATATTACCTTTGTTTGCCATTCTTCTCTCCTCGTTGCTCGTTTTGAAGCGCGAAGTTGACGATTCGTGTGAAATACTTTACATTTATTCATTCATATACTCCTTCTTTAATTATTATTTTAAATTTGTACATGTTTTTGTCCTATCGACAATCGTACCCTCCACTAAAAAAAAAACATAAGATATTGAAGTGTTCACATTTAAATTTTTGTAATAAAGACTCTCTAAATTATGACTAATTGAAACTAGGATTTGTTGTTGGTATTAATTACGCTTTACTGGAATTATGCTAAATATAACTCTAGAGTTATTAAATATAGGACTAGATTAATCTCTCTTGAATGAAAACTTCACAGTTCAATCTGGTATTAAATCCTTCGGGAAATACGTAGCACATTGCAAATGTAACACTGTCATAGTAAGTTATAATTTGTTTCAATTGAAATTTGGGAGATTTAAGCCAATATCGCTGTCAGAGAACTGTAAAAATGATAAAAAAGACTATTCCACACAATGACCGACATTTTTTTTAGCTCTTTCGGTGCAATATAAATCAATAAAGAAACGCAACCATAGTAATCCCATAGCTGAATACATATGGGAAATAAACTTTAATGATCCCTAAAATTGTTAAGGTAGGTTGTAGAAGTTTTAGTTAACGTTTAAGTGCTTCACTAAACAGCTTTAAGTAAGAAGCGAAATTTAATACTTTTCCGAAGACATCACAGCTTTATAACTCAACAAAAAAATTATAAGTATTTACAATGACCACTCCAACACAAATAATCCTCGACGATGGACAGATTATGGTTACCATCAATATCAAAATTATGAATATGTTCAAGTAAAAGTTCACCCACAAGAAATTACCGACATTTTCGTGAAGGATCTCATTACACAAATAATTACACCCCTCTCCAATTTCTGTACATGCGTTCTCTTTATCAATGCGCCCAAAAAATTAATAAGCAACAACATATCGACAAAATTTGTTAAATAATAATCCTTGGATTTTCACACGGGCGTAAATCGAACCGAGTTTTTTAAGTCAAAACGCTGCTGACAATTTATTGGCAGATTAAACATATCCGGTAGTAAATTGGAATTTTCACAAAACAGCAATTCCGATTCCAATATTCCGATATAGCAAATTTAGTTATGCGCTTGAAACGTAGAATATAACTTGGCCGGATGCAACGTCGCGTGCCGCTTAGATTGAGGTTTACGGTGAAATTGATGCGAAAGCGATCGTTTGAGGGTATTGCAAAAAAAAAAACAACAAGAGAAAGTATTTTACGCGTCCATCGCCGTTGAAAGTTCGAACGAAATACCCGATTTTGTTCGATTGAACGGTCTCGAACGAGTATGCTATTTAACCGATCGTCGGTGGAAAAAAAAAGACTCAAATGAGATTCTACCGCCGTTATTTCCGGGGAAAAGCGCATGCGCATTTTCCCCTCTGTTGAAAGTATTCCGTGTATTCTGCAGGCCACCCCTTTTCTTCCTTTTCGTCTGCCTCTACTTTCTCTCCTTCTCTATTTAAACTGTCTGTGTCTCTCTCTTTCTCCTCTTTATATCTGTTTCCAGGACGGAATAGTATTATTTGGTCCTATATGTTTCTCCATTTCTCTCTCTTCGCTTCTGCTGATATTTCACCCTCCGTTTCTCCATTCCTCCGGGTATCTCTTGCCCTCTTCTTATTTCTGTTAAAATCTCTCGTACTGTCTTCTTATTTTTCTTGGAATACTTCACTCTGTCCCTTTATTCCTTTCAGAATGTCTCGATCGTTCTTTTTCTTTATTTTTCATTGTATATTCTATCCTCTCTGTCCTCTCTTTTATTCTCTGTATCTTCTACTGTCTCTGTATTTCCGCCTTTTCCTGTTCTTCCTATATCTTCTGGGATCCCATCTTTCGTTTTAGGTATAATACATTTTTACTAATTTATTTCCCCACTATTGCACGCCGCCTAGCTCGCTCGATCACTGATCCTCTTTAAAAAAGAGGAAAATTCCGTGCGGCTCGAATTTACGTGACTATCGTATAACCTGCCTTGCCGTAAAAGGGACTTAGGAACATATTTTCCCCATTTATGAAGCTCTATATTTATTAAGAACGTATTTCACGTAAAAAGGGACAAAGTTTACGGTTTTAAGCTGCAAATTATGTGGGATAATGATATAACTTCTTGCTACCAATGAGAGATTACTATGGATATTCAATTAATTTGTTTCATAATTAACACTAGATTTACGGATGTTGATACATCTATTTTTCTAAAGTGTGCCAATTTACCTTATAGAAGAAAGTTGCAGTTTTTTGCTAAGAAAATAGTTTCAAATTAATTTAAATGGAAGATTTATTTTTAAAAACTTAAGCATTCAATATATATATATATAGTAATCATATTTTGATTGAGCCAAATTGGCTCCGTAAATCTAGTGTTAACACTAGCTTCACGGAGTCAATTTGGCTCATTTAAAAATTGATTGCTATATAGATAATATATTGGTTGGTCAATTTTTGAATAATAAATCGTTCATTTAAATTTGTTTTGGAATTATTTACTTTGCAAAAAACTTCAATTTTCTTCTATGAGTAAAATTGGCTTAATTTAAAAAATAGGTATAATCAACATCCGTAAATCTAGTGTTAATTAATAATTCGAGGTCCTTCCGATATTCAAATTCGATTAGCCATACTAGTACTTGAAAACTGTTTAGTGAAAGGGGAGAATTTAATTTTATATGAATTATATGAATTACTTAAAAGTCGAAAAATGGCAATTATTTTTGTCTCGTAACATACACTGCGTTTTTGTTGTGTCAGGTCGTTTTCGCGTTTTGAACATAAAGCAAAGAATTCATGTCAATGGGAGACGTCAACCAAGTTATGAAGAATTTACGAAAGTAAGTAAACCCCGCGGAGACATCTGTATACTTAGTTTTTGCAAAGGGCAAGTCGGAAAAGAGAAAAATTAAGAAGAAAGATGCAAGGAAAAATGAAGGCCTCTGTGAGTGAATTATAAAAGCTCATAGCATGAATCACGAAATATGCGAAGAGAGAAAACGATGGTGTGGGTGTGTATTTTTTCTCCATTAAGAATTCAAAACACCGAAACTATGCAAACAAGTAAGCATACCACGGTGGTATTTTCTGACTTTGAATGAAGTAATTATAGCAGTTAAATTACTATATGACGTAACGTGTTACTCTATGATGCAAATTGAAGGATGAATGTTCATCCTGTATTCTACCATTTACAGGAGTGCAAAATGTTAACATATACGTATTCTTTTCTTCTGAGGTATAATCCCTCGACGGTTATTATGTACTGTTGCATTAATCGTTTGCATTCTTGAGCACAGTGGCAAAATCAGGACTAATGAGAAAGTTAAATATTGTTTTCAATACGGTTTTTTCAACGAGAAAACCCAAATAATGTGATTCTCCTATGTTGGACTCAAATAGTTAAGGCTTACTGAAAGCAATTGTTGAAAAATGGGTTTCCCAGCAACAACACAAATGTGAATATTTTGATCCTATCAAATTTTCGATTTAAAAAATTGCAACTTATATTTCGGTAGTAAAGAAGTTCCGGTTTTATTTTTATGTGATTCTTTTAATCTCAAAGAATAATAAAGTATGATACTGAAATTGATACTTTGATGTTATTCTGTATATCTTTTCAAAGTCAGAAATCTAACATAGAAGTGAGTTCCATGTTATATAGGTATGTTTATGTTAGAAACTTTAACATTGATCAAATTAAATTTGGCTACAAATGGAAAATTCAACAGAACGCAATTATCAGAGCAGAAAGTGGTTCGAAATGAACCACCCCAAAGACATTCAATATTAATATAGTAGTCTCGCCCAAGATAAAATTAAATGAAGCAAGTGAAAAATTCGATCAATTTAATTTCTTGCAGTCTACCAGATAGGCATAAAGGTAATAGACATTCAACATTTTTAAAATATGTACAAAAACTTCTGAACAGGTTATTCTAACCACCTTAGTAGATGTATTATTAAAACATTACTTTAGGATCTGCACCATAGACATCTGTATATAATACTCATATAAATCATTGATCTTAAACGAAGATTTAGGAAAATAGAATTGGAAATTCCGAATATAGATGCTGCAAATATGTTATGCTTTCTCCAATTCCTTATTGTCGGTATAATTGGAGATAATAGAGTCGCAAACGTTGTTACGGATTTACCTTTATGTATCCACGTTAGCACAGCCATTTGTAGCGGACCAGCATAGACGTATCCGTTATTATCTGCGGGCAATCAATAATAGAAGAGCTAGTTTGCAGATTCGGATCATTGGTGCGATAGAACAGGCAATCGTGCCCACATAAACCTCCGGATTATCTTCGAGGTTTCCTGTTCCTCTGCTTACTCTATTCTCCACTTTCCGTTGCATATATCGACACCTTCGTCTTCGCCTCGCAATTTTCACCGGAAATTCTAATTCTCAATTTCAATAGAAACATTCACAACAGCGAATTCATAATGATATATGCATTTTAAACTTGTAATTTAAAATCTTAGTAATAATTAAGGGTAGATTTAAAAACTTCCAGCTCATATAAAGATAAGTTAGTGTATTAAATTACAGTATTTAACAATAATTATTTCTGAGGCTTTCGCAGCCGGAGTGAGTTTTAATCGATTTGTCTTCTGGGTTGGAGCCGAGTTCGAATTTTGAGTCAAACCATTGTTGGTCCAACCCGGAAGCTAAATTCATTAAAAATAATTATTTCCCTTTGGTTACACTATTTTTTTAAAATGTGAGTAGTGCTTGAATTAAATATTTTAATGTTTGTATCTTTTAAGTACCATTACTTTCGATATTTGTACTCTGCAATTCCTAATTTTGTTCAAGCGATTTTGCACTGTAAAATGGAATCCCTTATTTTACATCATATTCCATTGATGTATTGAAGCTTTTCCGATAACAGTGTTTCTGTAGAACCTTCCCATGCATATATCATCTTACACAATACCTTCATGTTTACGAAACCGGGTAGTCCAGTCTGTACAAAAGTCTAGGTATCAAGCCCAATTCAGAATTCACACCAGCAGAAATCATATTATACTTACAAAAAGACCAATATTACACAATAATTAAAAAGAAAGCATACAACTGCTCTTCTCATTCTTTCTAAATAGAATATCACCTCAAACTTTCCACATATGCCTCTCGCAGATTCAACACACAAACTTTCTAGCAACTGACAACTACTCATCCCATCACTCGCCATCCTTAAACTCTGCAACGCATCCTTCCCCACATAGAACCCTCATCAAACAAAAGTCTCCAACCCAAAACGAATTTACCTCCAGAAAATTTGATAAATCCTCCAAAAAGGTCCACAGTTAAAACCATAATGCACCGTTTACAATCTACCCTCTGGATTCCAAGCCACGTTTCTAGATATCTGCAACAACTCACGAAGTTTCTCAGTTTCGAGGTACTCGACGGTCGTAGATACACGCGTACTTTATCCGAGAAAGGGCCGAGAGAGCCAGGTCGGGTGTACATTCGTTATTACCCCGGCTGATGCCTCGGTGGAGGTCGAGGGTGTATCGATCGAACGGGTGAGAATGGCACTCTGCCGGCGAGATTCTTATCGTTATCCCTTCCACCGCCCGCGGAGAGACGAATATTGCTCGTCGGCGCGTGTTGGAAGGGCTACCGATATCGAGGCACGATCCTCGCGTAGAAAGGGAGGTGTCCAGGGTGGTAGCTCGGTGTCATAGGGGGTTTGAGTGACGGAAGCGTACGTTCGCCGGTGGTCCCACCAGCCCTTTCTCGCACCCTCTCCACCCTTCTTGGAGTTGTTCTTCCTTTCCTCATCCGGGCTGATCAGCGACAACCGATAGCCGCGCCTCACGAAAGGGGTTTTAATTCCGAGCTGACTCAGCCGCACGCATTTGCCCGGAAAGCAATAAAGTTAAGTGTAAACAGCAGTCTCTGCGGGACGACCCTCGCCACGGATGGGGTTACGGTTCTCTTTTTCGAATCTCGTCTTCGACCTTTCCTTGGGTATTGTGTGACACCCGTGTCCGAGGTGTTCATGCATTAATCGCGAAGATCCTTGGATTAGGGGAGACGATGGGTTTACACTTTACACAGGGACAATTATTTTTCACGTTTATTACGGTTCAATGAGCCGAAGGGTTCGATACTCTTGAACTGCTTGGGTGTGAGTGTATTCTGAGATATATGCGTTCTTTGTTAAATTAGTTAATCCGTTTTCTGCAAAATTTGTGTCGGTTTGATTGTTTCTGGGGGAAGTATTGTTGTAGTGTAAAAATAAAAATAATTTGTGAAAATTACTGCATAGGAGTACAACTAAGCCAGGCTGTTTTAACACTAGAACCACCGACATTAACACTAGATTTACCAAACCAGTCAAAATGACTGGTATACAATTTTTTCCAAAAATTCGACGGGTTTATGAGAGAGCCGTGGAATAAATATTCTTCGTCCTTCGTATAAAACATAAATTACCGAAACTAGCATCTTTTCCACGTCTTAATTTTCCTTGCTTTAAGGTACATATTTAACATATTTAAATAGAATAGATTTCACGCCGGTAAATCTAGTGTTAAATCTACTATATTTCAATATATTAACCGGTTGAATACTTGGGGGTTTTAAAAAATTACTTCGAAAAAAGCCAAAAGCCACTTTCGCGCTCTTGAGATTTTATTTCAAAATAAGTTAAAGTTGGTGTTTTATTTTATGTAGTGCACATCAAGAACAATCTTCTCGTGCTTGTATCCTAATTTGGAATTACTTTATATTATAAAAGAGAAATCTGATGCACTCTTAACAAAACATCTTAACAAAGTCTTCCTTCAATTGTCAACATTGAAAAAATGTCCTGGGGTTTTTTGACACAAAAACTGAAGAGCGCGAAAGTGGCTCGTGATACGCAAACGGTTAAATACGTATTTTGGAAAAAGAGAAATCAAGAGGTGAAAAATTGATCGAGTCGGTAATGTATGTATTTTATAAGAGCAACGTGGAATATCTGCTTAATGAATGTCCTATAAACTTGGAAACAATTGAGAACGAGTCATTTTGACTTGTTTGGAAGTTCTAGTGTTAAACACATTTAATCTTAAAAGCATGTCAAATGGGAACCATGGAGGGTAATGGGTTAATATTAATGTAGTACGTTTTGTTTATTGTCCCTTTTTTTTACAATAATTGTACACGTGATAGAATGAAGTATCTATATTTATGGAAATAGTTTTCCAATGGATGTTAATGTACCAAATTCACAAAATTGCCGATTTACTTCCTTTCTCAAGACATTCAGTTTGTTGTAGACTGAAGGAGGATTTTGAATTTTAATTAGGCTGTACGTTCAAAGAGTTCTGATTCAATGCTTGCCATAAAGTATGCACCATAAGCAAGATGGTACCTTTGAGGGTAGGTAATGGTGAAGCGAGGGTGCAACTCTTCTAGGTATCGTTACAGGTTTCCGAGAATAAGACAGTTTCCCCTCACATTTCTAATGCACCTGTTTCCTATGTCGAAAGGTAAAAAGAACTTACAATTAGTCTATGACTCATACAACGATAGCATTTGTTAGCACTACCGAGTAGAACTGGTCGCGGCTACGTTCATTTTAATGTGAGGAAAAGGGGAGTCATAAACCATAGGGACTTACTGTTCTTTCGTTTTGATGCCATGTATTTTTTTCAGAACTTGTCGGTTTGTAGCTATCTACTTTGAGCTACTCAATTTCTTCACTTCCATATTTCTGTAACATTTAAATTTACCAATGTTAATGCAGTAGATTAACACTTTACTGGCCGCACGTCTACGTTGTCACACGTTACCAGGGCCCGGCTATATTTTTGAAGAATTAATTTTAAAAAAGATGATAAAAATTGTGAGAAGATCTTCTAAGATCAAAGACTATAAAAAAAAACTACGAAGCCAATAACAATATCCACACTCGTTTATATTCATAATTCATCACACAGAGAGTGTGGTACTGACCAATAATTTTCGGCGGTAGCATCACACACATGTTGTGTGAGCGGACAATAACAGTTGTTCCGACTATCACGCATATGTAGTGTGAGCGGCCGTTAAAGTGTTAATGCACTAATTTTGGACTCAACAGTTCAACGTTTGTAATAATTATAGTATTAAAATAACATTTTGCCTGATTCTACTTTTACCAGTTCCATCGATTTAAAAAATTGCAGAAAATGTCGAGTATTTATGGTTTTCTGTTTTCAAAATGTTTCACTCTTTGTTCACAATTCCTCGTATGTTCTGCAATAAGAACGCACTTCAATCTACTATCCGTCAATTGAAAAAGGGCTACGTAACGGCGGAGTCTCTCGTTCTCACTCTTATTCCCGCCATTTCATTTTTGAAATTCTCAAACCCAGTCTCCTAAAGTATGCGACCTTGTGGAGTGTTGACTTTAGAAGACTGGGCTTAGGAACTCCAGAAACGAAATGGCGGGAATAGACATCTGAAAATGAGAGGGTCGCTGTTGCCCAGCCATTTTGCAGTTGTCGAACTGTACTGATAGTATGATTTTTAAATATTGATCAGACAATGCTCATTTGCTGGATACATATTCTATAATACATATTGTCACGCCAATATGAAGTTTGCGTAACGAACGAAGCTGTTCCCCGAACCCGCTGGATTTGAGTATCGAATCGTTTCATTAATCGGCCGATCGCGTTGCGTTAGCGACCGGAAGTGTTGTTGACAGGAAGTCGCTACTGAGATTTAAAAGACGACGGACGTTCGAATTTGCGTAGTCCGAGTAATTTTTATAATAAAATATCCCGAAGCTCGGAAGATCCTCCGCGATATGTAACAATATGTCGTTGCTTTGTTAAACTGAACCATCCACCACCCCTCATTTATGTACCTGCCACGACCACCGACACATATTACGACGATAATCACAAATAAACATACAAAAATTCCTCTAATTAGATAACCAATTTAATTAACTAAATTTCCACGAAGTCGTTTCGTTGACAGCAGTCACCACGTTCAAATGTTTCCCAACAGGCATTGTCTCGAGTGTGATTTAGCGGTATTTAAATGAAATTTATACAGGGAACCGCCACGTAACCGCGAGCGTCACCATACGTTAATAAAATACAAGTCTCGCATCTGATACGAGCTACCCCACTTTGTTAGATTCTATCCGCTATTTTCGGGTTGTGACAGGCATACCAAGGGCGGAAAGCAGAACTCCAAAACTGTGAATCGCTTTCAGCGGCAATAACGGACGAAGAAAAACTGGGAACATGCGAGACACATAAATATGGTCCCTGTTCGGCGGCATTAAGAGCTTATCGTTATTCCGCACACGTTGGCCGTTCGTCGCAGCCCACAGGCTCTAACTACTTGCGTTACGAGTCGACCAAGGAACCTCCCCCCATAGATAAACAACAAGGGGGACCGACCACCACCGTCCTGGCCACCCTACGGAGCCTACCTCTCAATGGCTATAAGCATTTCATTTGCATAGAAACGCGACTAACTTTGGCTATTAAACGTTCTGCGCCTTGAGGCTCACGCCAGCTTTCAATTACCTGAATAGCAAATCCTCGAGGTTCGCCCTTCTCCCTTACAGGCTAGCCGTGAAGGGTTGATAGCGACTGAATGTTTTCTTCGCTTGGAAAACTTCAAAGAAACTTGTTTGAAATTTTTTCCTTTAATTTTTTTATTTTTAAGGGAATATACTTGATGGTGCTTTATGGAGCGTATAAATATGTCGATGTTTGTTGAGACTTTTCGAAATTTTGAAAAGTAGTTTTAAAGGAAGGAGGCCACTGGTATTTCTCGAGCCAGAGGCTGAAATGGTGCTTCTTGGAGGATGCGAGAGTTGGGTAGAAGTTTTCCTAGGGAATGTAAAAATTGCCAATATTGCCAATATTGGCAATGTTTAGTGCAAAGTTTGTGCGCTGGTTATTTTCTCGGTTGATTTCAAAGTTGAGAATAGTTTCTCAGGGAATATATGGTACAATTTTTCAAGGGATGTTCTATGATCCAATTTTATTGGATAAATAAAAATATTTCTTATATTTACGCTAATGATGGAAAATTGTTATAGAGAACTAATTGCAAGATTTAGCGGCTACATTTGTGTCAAGTTTATTTTTTATTATTTTAATTTTAAAATTTCTGTATGCGATGTCATTCTTATACGGTTTACAGGATAAAAAAATTAAACTTTCTTCCTCACCAATGAAATTAAAAATTCAACCCAAAGAGTATAAATAATTAAAAAATTTAAGTCACGTAATAAATTATCCAAAAACACTCCATTATTACAATTCCCTCGAGGCATACAAACGCTGGCGTTTGATTTCTACAAAAATTAAAATAAAACATACATGTTACTTTATTTATATTAATTATGATGGTCTACATAATTGAACTTTTTTTTGCCCCATGAATATTTATGCTGATTCTTCTAGATCTTGTTCCGAATAAAACGATGCATGTAACTTTAATGTCATAAAAATTTAAAAACGATTAAACAATGCTGAAATTAAAATTGAATTTACAATTTCAAAATTAATTCTAGAAGCAACGAAAGTAATTATTTCCACTTTACTGGTCCTGAAGTACAACAGCTGCCGCGTGTTGTCAAAACATACTTAGTCGATCGTTTGTCAGTTTTTGCATAAGCGTCGCACCCTTTTTTCCTGTCCCCAACACAACCAATTCATTGTCATACAAAAAGATTTTATAACTCGAGTTGCCGTTGCTGCCATGTTTCATGTAATTCATAATTTTAAAATAGCCCGCCATTTATCGGGCCTCTCATTGTATTTTCCTTCACACTCAATAAACCAAATGTTATAAAAAAAAAGAAAAGGAAAGTAGTCGACGAAACTCGGCGACCGTAACCTACAGATATCCTTTTCGTGAATTTTGACAATAAATCATTTCGATACTATTTTCACATATTAGTGCGTGTATAATACTTTCGAAGACGAGATTCTGTATCATCAAATACCTCTCTTTTCGTGGGCTTCCTGCTAATTCATCTTCCCAGTGGTATAAATCCTTACTGAGCGGACGCATCCGGCTTCCACAGCATCTTTAGCGTTCGTATCTCTACTTTCATCCAGCAAAGCAAAGAATCAACACCTTTCTAAGGCACATATTTTTTTTTTACTAAGGTTTTAAATAGCTTTGTTTTAAGTGCGATTACACATTTTGTTTTTCATTAAATGCGACCATAAGACATGAAAAAATACTAGAAGAGAAATGAGATATTTCTTTTAGCACAGAAGTTTTAGTATGTAATTATAATGGTGTTTTTTGGTGAATTTAGACATTTAATTCGTTTGTCTGCATCGTGTAGGGTTCTTTTGTGACATGCACTTTAATTTTTAATAAAGTGTACAATCTTGAAATGAAAAATACAGGTGAAGAATATTGCTTATGTATATGATGAAGTTCTACACATATACGTTCTTGTTTAATGTAGCATTATGACAATAAAGTCACTCTTAAACAGTAAATTTACTTGTAACATCAGCTGTATGACATAATATTAACCCGGGTGAAACAGCTATGTTGAGGATCACTGATACCTCGAATATTTCGGAACTATTTTACATTCTCAGCCGAAAATAAAACTCGTGTTGCAAATTTTCATTACGTTTCCCTCGAGAAAAATATCTACTCTATCGCCTCCTGCAATCAAAATTCCTCTCGCGTGTCTGGTTTTTTAGATAAGTAGGAAAATATCCACAACTTGTAGGGCTCTTCGGACGCTATTCTCAATTTAGGCATTCTTTAGCCAACTTTAAATGTTTCTCATATTAAAGTGATATCCATCTTCATATTCGGGAATGATTTTAGAATCATTTTGTGTAAAAATGGATTAAATAATAATTGCCCTTAAAGAGGAAAAAATTCTAGAACTCGAAAATTTGCATTTTTTTTCCAAACTGTTCTCAAAAATAAATTTTCATAGACACAAATGTTTTCGTATTTATCACGAAACCTATAAGAATCAATATAATTATTCTTTGAACAAAAACTCGTGTTGATCAATGTTATCATAATTTTTCTCTTTTCTTCAATACACGAACTACTTTTTTGAGAAATTGCAAACCTATCGATACCTTCTATACCCTCTCTTATTTGCATTCACCGTACTTTTGCTCGACCAGAAACATTTCCACCCAATCGATTCCCGAGTGCATCCGAACGATCGGACATTTCGAAGTAAATTACGAAAGTCATCCGGCGCTTCGGCGGGACGAGTTGAGCGTCGCATAAAACGAAATGATAGCAAGTTTTTCCTCTATGACGCCGGTGCTCTTTCACACACCGATTCTTTGTTTATTCACCATAAGGAGCGTCGTCTTGCAGCTGCAGTTACAAGAAGCTCCGCTATTCCGAATAGTTACCACGATGGCTCTTTTCACGAACTACTTTCCATCATCTCTTATCGCTCCGTGCATCTGTGCCCTCATTTGCTACCGTGTATGAACTCCCATCCACTTTTTCTTCCTTTTCTTCTTCGTCTTCTTACTATCCTCTCGTTTTTCTTGTTCTTCCGTTTTCCGAGTTTTCTGTTCCTTCGAGTTTCTCACTTTCCGCTTCTTTTAATCAGCCCGTCTTTTCACAGGACTTCGAGCAGAGAACTTACTCCTTTGCACTATTCTGCTTTCGTTTTGATACTGTTTAAATGCAGTGTGCATTCTACAGTTTCTTGGAAACTGTATTTCTTCTTGTTGAACTAGATGGACAGATAGTGAATGGTGAAGTAGAAGGAGATATTTATGTCAAATTTATGGAAAATTAGTCGGAAGAAAGGAAAGGAGAATTAGAATTAGCGGGACTTTGTAGATGCAGGGCATTGCAGAGATGAAATTGCAATATTGACACAATATCTTGGCTTCTATGTTTAGCTATTGAAACCTAGTTAGGATTGCAAGGTTACAATGCTTCGATACAGTGTTTGTAATATACAATACATAATCTATATATATAAAGCTCAAATACCACTGACTGACTCACTCACTCATCACGAAATCTCGAAAACCACAGAACGGATTGCAATCAAATTTGGAACATACCTTCCCCTTGGGTCTTAGGTGCTCACTAAGAAAGGGTTTTGAAAAATTTGAAATTTTAGGGGGGGTTTTGGGGGGTTAAAGTATGGGCCAAACTCATCAACGCAGAGCCGAAACTACTTGACTTAGAAACTTGAAATTTTGCATGAGCGTTCCTTCTAGGGTATAAGCACCCACTAAGAAAGGATTTTTCAAAATTCAAAATTTTAAGTTTTTTTTATAGTTTCGATTAAATCGTAGCGAAGCACGGGAACTTTCAGCTAGTATATTATAGCTATAGCTAATATATAGCTAATATGTAATGTATACCTAATATTCCTGGAATGTAGCCTTCACTACTGCTCATAATACAATATTAAAAGGGACAAAACAAAATATTATCTGACAATGAGTTATAATAAAATAATATTATGATACATGGTGTTTTATAGTATCCAGAATTAAAGTAGCTGGGGTTGTAAGAAAATCGCAGAAAAATGTACATAGGTGTAGCATATACTGTAGTAGGAACTTGTTACAAAACCAGAAAGGAACACACAGATTTCGAAATTTATGTTAATGATATGAAAGGCATATACTCTGTACGAGAAATGTCGAGTTACCCCTGAAGTTTGTTGACAGTTGTCTGTTAATATGAGAATCTTTATGTAAATTTACTCATGGCGAGTGACATGCGTGAAATATTTTATATATGTACTTTTATTTACAGAACATATATTTCCTGCATATTTTCCATTTTTAATTTCCTATAAATGTATAAAAATCCGCAGTCTACATCTCGATATTTTATAATGAAAGCAGTCAATAATTCTTTGTAAAATAAATCATTATAATAATGGCTAACGAGCTTAATTTCGAATTCTCATAATATCTGGTAGCTTTGTCATCTCGAAAATATTATATCTGCATAATACATGTAAATATTCTGGGAAATTATCAATTTCAGTAGAAATTCAACATCTTTGGTCTCATGATTTTAAATTTAATAACGCGACACGGAAAATACATTGTTCTAGTTCTGCATTCTGTAATTCCTAAATTTTACAATATTCATGAAAATCTGTACGAGAATCTGTTTATTACTAATTCAACAGTATACTTCAAAGACCTGTTGGCGTTATCTTCCATTATAGTAGATACACGAGAAATACATAGAAGAATACAGAGGTAATACTATTTCAAAAATAATATTTTAAGTATTAATGCAGTAGAACGTTTTCCTTGCCATTTAATGCGCTTGGCGTTCTTGAAACGTTGCATTACACCGTAATTAATTCACTCTTCTTGTTTAAATCGAAACCAAACAACTTTTGAATACCAATTCCATTACTAATTTGATAATTTTTTCCAAAGAATTATTCCCCACAGTGTTATATTGTAAAAGTCTCTTTCTTAAAAGTTTTTCTTTAATATTTTAACAGTTCTACTACCGGCATTTAATTCAATATATCTTAAATTTTCAAAAATATTACTAAAGAAAATTAAGAAAAAGTCATATCTGTTGGATACCGTCCTAATTGTTTATGGTAAAATTGCCAACTATTACTAAACGTGATTCAGAATTCAAAAGGGAATTGTAACTTATCTCCAAATCCAGAAAGACTCATCGCTTTTCCTTCAATATATATTTTGAAAATCTTTAGTCTTAACGACAGTCACCGGAAAAGCGTTTGTCCTTTTGGAATCTTACCCACTAGGAGTCAGGGCCACGCAAATCCTTTACCAAACTGTCCAACAACCCTGAAAAGCTCAGTCTTATTTCTAAATTAGAAAATTTGTCTAGAATCACAAACAGTTCGCATTTCGTGACGACGTTACCTTAGGTTCTCTAAAACTCCAAACACGAAAGTAGTATTTTCAAAAAATAAACTTCTGTAAACCATTACACGAAACACAACATGTCTATCACCTTTCTATTAGGTTGGAAACTATGAAACGGGCGTTGAATGGTTGGAAACTATGAAATGGGCGTTGAATAAAAATAATACTTTATTTATTACACAAAGATGTTTTAACACAGCCGTATGGCTAGCTTCTAGTTTAGACCCAAGTTTAGGAATATTTGTTGTGGATCGGATTACACAGTCGTCCTTAATTCCTCGTTATCAATATGGGTCGGTGGTTTTCCTCGAGACTCGTTGACAATACTTAAATTACTAGAACGAAGTTTTTGGAACTAATATCGAGTATTTGTTTCATTAGTGGTTCCATCTCCGAATGCGTGATTAATGTTTCTCGAAGCTTGAGCTGCTGTATAATTCAATTTGAACTCTTACAAGAAGAGTAGATGTAAATCGCGTTTTATTTCAATCTGGTTTCGGAGAAAAATAAAATAAAAATGGGATACAAACACGACAAAATTTTACGAAATGAGTAAAAAGGATACATTTAAAATTTATAAATAGAAATATTGAATGCACGTTACAATGAATCTCTCTCATTGTCAGTCGCAGCTGAACACAGACTAAACAAAAACACCCGTTTCATAGTTTCCAACCTAATACATGTAGCATTAAAAAATTCTTCTTCTGCAATGTCAATAAATTCACCAACTTCCTACATTTCACATAAACATTTCTCCGTACAGTGCACATCATATCATCAAATTTTCAAACTCCATTACACCCACCGATCAAAAACCGCATTGTCTCATACAATACTCCGCTATCGTGTTTATCAAAATAAACACATTCACACCAAATTACATTCTCCGCAAACGTTTCCTTTCCCTTGAATTCCTCCCGTACGTCATTGCTGTATATACCCCCGTAATTTTGTATTATCATCGAATCTTCCGTAGCCGGCAAGTGGCCACTTGGAGAGTGGAAGATTGCATCGTCCAATTGAAACCGTTGATAGTATAGAAAGCAAAACGTGCATACACCGGTACCAGCGTGGAAAAAAAAGGGAAAGGGGGCGGCGATTTACATGTGCAATTTTCCGCGCGGTGCAACGAACGCACGTGCGCAACATTGGAAAAGTCGTCTCGGTCTCGTGTATGCGTTCATAAAATGGTACGTATTTCTAGCGTAATCGTGGTGCCATTTCGCGTCGGCGAGGTGCAATTGCCGTCTAGCTTTTCCTCGCTTCTGCGAATACCGCGAGGATATAAAGTGCGCTCATTACCGTTATTACGGAACGATAACGTTGCATTAATTCTTGGCGAAATGATCGGCAATATCGGACGATGGGTACGGTAAGCCCGTGCGAATGCCTGAAAGTTAAAGGGCTCTTGCGGTAATGGATTCCAGAGAGCAAGGGAACGTTGCTGCCTATCCGGAAATGACACCGAGGGCACTCAAGTTCTAGGTGGAATCCTTTATTCCTGGTAAGCGGGCTTTTAAGGGAGGTCACTGGAGCTTTTAATTGCATTCGCGAACATGCACGTTCGTTTCTGTTAATTAAATCGTAGGAACGATCGTTCCGGGTACGTGCGTGAGTGCGAATCGTGACTTAATCTCCGCTTTTCTTCGTCTAGAATCGTTTTGGACACATCGAGAACAACTTGCTGGTATGGAATCGATAGAAGGTGGTTGGATAAGACTCAATTAAACTTCATCTCTATTAATTTAAGTTATATTTAGAAGATTAACACGGTGAAAAGGTGTTATGGACGTTGAGTATGAATTATATGCTTGCAAGCATAAATAAACGCAGAAACGACCTCTCGTTGACTTTGAGCAGTCTGTCTTCAGGCTTTTCCCTCGAGAAACGTGCCACGTTCTACTTCTCGCCTCTTAAGGAGCAAGGCCTTAAACTTACCCCGCACTTTCACTGTCGATGACTCTGGTCGAGTCCGTTTGTGGCTTAACTTGCTTTACAAACCCTTACACTTGCACCTGCGTCATTATACTAACTTCAATTACGCTAAACTCTAAAATTATTCTTTCAAAAAAATATTTTCAATATGAAATCAACAATAGAAAACCATCTAACACGTAATTAGTCATGTGTAATTATTCACTGTCAACATACACACCTGATTCACAAATCTCCATATCGTTGCATTAACGAAAATATCATTATTCGTCTAAATTCCCCAAAGCATAACATTTCCATCCAATTCGTCTCTGCCGGGGTTATTTGGAAAACTCGGCCAAATCAGGGCAAACTAAAACCATTCGCGGTGACCCACAATAACTCTGACGCACCCCTAGTTCTTTATGGGCGCGTACATCCACCGGTAGCGATGGTTTTACATATATCACTGGAGAAATTCGATAAGGGGTGAAACTCTCTGTCGATCGCAAACGAGGGAAACACACCCATCCCTTATAAGACTTGGAGTGTTCTCAATTCGCAAAGAAGTTGGCCGATTAGGGTAGAAAGCGGCACGTACATACTCATAACCATTTTTCGAACATCGAAGGAAGGAAGAGTAGAAAGATTTCAAAAAAAGTCATCCAGTTGGCATGAAAATTGCACGTACACTGTGTAACACCGTCACTGTTTCCGAGTTGTAACGGCGTGTATTCTCTATCTGAAGGTAGCCATCCAACTCACGTGCCGGCCGTGTCCTCCGGTCTTTGCGAGGCACAGCCTGGAACTGAGGTTTCCTTTAAATATTCATTCCGTGCACCGACTATGCCCTGCCCACTTTAATGTTCTCCCGTTATCCCAGACACTGTTCTGCTTTTTACGTATGAGCGGCGGTACCCTTTTTTCCCCTCTTTTCCAATGGAAAAGAGAAGAAGAGCGTGAAACGAGTAGGAAGAAGAAACCTAGATGTCGAGGAACGTTGGAAGGGATGTAACCACCGTGAATACCCCCAAGGTACAGATTTAATATTTATTCGTGAAAGAGAACGCAGTGCCCAAACGAAACTCCTGTTCGCCATTATACGCCACGTGCAAGTCTACCTATATTACGTTCACTGCACTGCTTCGTGGATGGTTTCGTTCTTTATTTAACCGCGACGTCAGCTTCGACAAAGAAACTCGTGCGTTTACGTCCTCGCTCATCGTGCAGCCACTTTTCATTGTCTCGACGGTTTCAGCGTGAAACGGCGTGCAGCGAATAGTCTTGGATCGTGAAAATTAATAACGCTAAGGAGACCGTTTTAGTATGACATGTATACTGGCGCTGTTGCTGCGAAGATATCAGATGTGGAGCTGAAAAATAGGAAGCACGATTGCACGTTTATAACGTCAAATATCTAAGTTTGGGGGAGAGAATTGTACAAATGTGTAGGGATTTTATAAATCCCGCGCGTTTGGACGGACCCGCCATGAGACAATCGACGGACGAAAAGACGATCGACGACGAAACGTGGACGGCGCGAGGACGACACGAGGACGAGCGAACATATCGACAGTAGACGAGATCGACGATAGACGTGTTTGACGATAGACGAGTAATAGAGTAGACGAAGTAGATGATAGACGATTATACGAACTGTAGACGATAGACGAATTATAGACGGTAGACGGATAGAGTAGACGAATAGACGACAGATAGAGTAGACGATAGACGAGTTTGACGAATTATAGACGATAGACGAACAGTAGACTATAGACGACTAGACGGATTTTACAGTAGAGTTTATATTTTGTTATATTTGTGTGTGTGTGTGTAAGTATAATAGAGTGTGCGTTCCCTATATTTTACGATAAACTTAAGTTTCCACTTGTACATATTATTTTTTTAAGTATATTGTTATCAATATCCTACAAATGTATGGTCTATAAATTAGAGGATTTTGTAGTAAGATTCAAAGAAAGTAGGAATTTATATGTCGATCAATACTCTCTCAATTATTCGTGGTCTTTTATATGGACTTTGTACGAGAAAAATGAGAGATCTTGTCGTATGTATGAAGCGATATTGAAGTAAGCAGTTAGGGTTGTAGAGTCTAGGTAATTCACCCTCGTCGCGGTGGCGAAAGCAGGGGTTCACTTACAATTAGATACGTCACGATAGCACGAAGGACTGCGTCAAGCATCTATTTTTCAAACATTTTTGCCATAGTGTTGAGAAGGTACAAATATACCGCCAGAACAAACATAAGGGTGTATTAGTCCCGTCGTAAGGTCAACGGAGACAGAGCGTTTTCGTAACCGTTTTGTTTGATCACCGATATCATCATACTTGGAGCTAGTTTCTTTCCTTTCTTTTTAACTTGGACAGTTTTTTAGAATCTTAGTTTCATCACAATATTTGAATAGCATAGAAGTATTGTTTAAAAAATGTGAAGAATATTTTGTCTTTGAACTCGAGGAAAATTTCACCTCTGAATCAGATTCCACTTTCGCGATAAACTACAACAAGGGTGAGATATTTTTGCGACGAGCAGGCGAGAATATCTGCCAGAACAGAATGTATGGTGGTTTGCGAATCTTCGCGAGAAACATGAGACAGATAGCTTGGGGCTACATCAGCGACGAGGATAAACCTCAGACTCTCAAATAGGATGTCTTCGAGGTCGAATCGCCATGCTGTTACGTTTGAACAAAAGGAAACTTCGTCATGGGAGAAGACACGTTACGGAGATGATTTTGAATGGTGATGACGAAGTGCATAGAAAAGAATAGTAGAATCATGAATATGTTGAAGCACTCATGTCTTGCAAAACATTAAGTGCATACAGAGTATAGTGCAGTTGGAGAAATTGTTCTTAACCGAGAATATCTGTTGTCCAAGTTTAAATTATAATTTAGCATAGTAATACAACACCGTAATGCAACACAGTAATACACAGTCTTCGAGTTTGTAAAATAATATCAATTTTTAATTAATTCTCTCTGCTTTTAGATACAGTTTGTAGCTGAAAGTTTAATTACGATATCATGACTCGTATTTATTATAATATAAGTCGTTGAGAATACAACGATTAAGTTTATAATATAAACTCTTTCGTAAAAAGAGCGACTGCAGTCATCACACTTTGCGAAATTATTATAGTTCTATAGTTTAACAAAATGACTTATCTGCGTTTCAAAAGTATCACAGTCTTTTCCAGCGATATAAAAGATTCCTCGATCATTATTCTGCGTGTATGCAGAAAGAGATCGGAAAATTGATGAAAAAGTAGATTTACTGCCAACTTCTCAGCGAACTTGCTGACCTGAAATCCGACAAATGCGATAGGAAATACTTTACTTGGTGAATGTGATACGGTAACTTTTGCTCGAGTTCAGGGAGCGCGATGTTGTAACGGATCTCAAGAGTGTATGTAGATATATAACAAAGCTTTGTACCCGATATCTCCTTCCTTTGCATTCTTAACGCTGACGTTACATCGATACTTCATTTTTCCTTCCTTTCGCTTGTCTGCCCTCTTCTTCGATTGCTCCACGTACTCGCCAACCACAAAAGATTTCCGACGTAGCTGTACATCTCGCTTCTTCCCTTCCGCGATGTTTCAAATCGCAGCAGCCATCATCTTTTCATCATCGACGAGGCGAAGCCATCCGTGTTTATACGTGTTCACTGACATGGGAGTATTCTCGATCTGGAACGTGGCGAATGCATGCTTTTATAATACTGTTAGTCATATTTTTACTAGGTGGATTTATGAAGAATTCTGTTATGAATAGACACAATTAAATAGTGTAGAATCTCCTCTGCCTCTATCTATATATATTTACTAGCTGAAAGTTCCCGTGCTTCGCTACGGTTTAATCGAAACTAAAAAAAAAAACTTAAAATTTGGAATTTTGAAAAATCCTTTCTTAGTGGGTGCTTATACCCTAGAAGGAATGCCCATGCAATATTTCAAGTTTCTAGGTCAAGTAGTTTCGTCTCTGCGTTGATGAGTTTGGCCCATACTTTAACCCCCCAAAAACCCCCTAAAATTTCGAATTTTTCAAAACCCTTTCTTAGTGAGCACCTACGACCCAAGGCAAGAGTATGTTCCAAATTTCATTGTAATCCGTTCTATGGTTTTTGAGATTTCGTGATGAGTGGATAAATGAGTCAGTCAGTCAGTCAGTGGTATTTGAGCTTTATATAATAGATTCCACATACGTTTCTCTAACAACTATATATACACCTTAAACTAACTAACAATATCATAGCCTAAATAACAAAATAACAAAATAGAAACCCTCAGTAAAATAAAATAACTCTAATAACTCTAATTGCTAATACTCTCCACTAAACTCTATATATAACTCCACTGTATCTCTCCTCGCAACAAACTCTGTGTCTCAACTCTCTCAACTCTCTCAACTGACTCTCCCAAAAATTCACACTCGCATCCACCCTCGATACTCTTTCTCACAGCATGCATTCATCGTCTTTCTCACAGGTTGCATTCTCTATTGCACTCACTCATTTTCTCCTTGTCCACGGACTAAACATTCACTCTAACCCTCGAACTCGCCGTCTTCCAAATCACGTATTCTAAACATTCACTTTCAAATACACAAAATGCATCCACACTCACTAACTAAAAACTATCTCTTATTTTTAAAAAATTACGATACTACAATAGTTATAAAATAATCGATAACTTTAACTTTAGAAATTAAAATAGATCCATGTTGAAGGGTGTCCGGCAGTAGAATCTCTGTATTGTATCAATATTTATAAGTGAACATCAGATTTTTATGAGCTTATGACAAATTTAACGTTGGTAAAACACGCAAAAAGTAGGTAATATAAAAAAATATTTGAAATATACAATATTATAAATATATAATATAGAGTGAAAGTGTCTTATAGTTGAAATCTTCTTTATTAGCAACGTTTATCAGTTTTGAACTTTACTACTTTGCGGCTTATAGTGTATTTACAACAATAGAAGCAACAGGCTAAGAATATATTTTATTGGTAAGAGACGTTGTCTGATAATATGAGAATCTTTATGTAAATTTAAGCTCATTTTGTGAAAGCACATGTGAAAATGGAACTTAGGCAGAGATTTGTTTTAGCGGGTGACATGCGTGGAATATTTTATATACTTACATTCACATAATATATGTTTCCTGCATATTTCTCATTTTTAATTTCCTATACATGTATAAAAATCCGCAGTCTACATCTCGATATTTTATAATGAATGCAGTCAATAATTTCTTGTAAAATAAATCATTATAATAATGGCTAACGAGCTTAATTTCGAATTCTCATAATATCTGGTAGCTTTGTCATCTGGAGAATATTATATCTGCATAATAAATGTAAATATTGAGCGGACGATTCAGAATGATTTCGATTTAATTTGAAGTGTACCATCAATTGAGTGGTAGAATCATGCAGCCGTTTGTGCTTTCAAAGAGAGGAAATGGATAGGGCTTTGATTAGAATGCTGTCTTTTGTGAACTTGAAGAGACTTTATAAAGTAGGAAGTTTTTGAAGTAACGACAGATAGGATATATTGTTGACATAGTTGTGAGTAGATCCTTATAGAATTTTGTCGTTCGAGTTGTGGACATTGAAGAAAATCCACCGATTGTTGAAGGCAAGGATGCTTTCATTCATAAATCACTGTTTGTAAAACTCACATTTGTAATGTACACCTCGTACGTGTAATTAGTAATGTGGAAAATAATGTCGCTTCTCCAGATATTTTTCTAAAAACCCAATACATTTTTATCGAACCGAAATTGAAAATTTAATCACTAGATCTCAAAAGGTTGTTGATAACGAGGGCAATGACATTATTCATTAAATATAAAAACTTGTTCTCAGTTCATTTCTTTGGATTTAATGTAAAAAAGAGACATTACTTTCCGGTCACCCTGATACATATTTCTGTACAATTTTCTTAACAAATAGAATGTGCTTGCATTTAGTTGCACTTCACTTGATAAGTAGAAATTGAACCATCCAAGACTAAGAAATTTTACCAAAGAGAAAGTAGTGAGAAACAAAACTAATTATACAAAATCTTGAACAATTATCCAAACCGTTTACACAAATCTTAATCAACGAATCACTCAATAGAATCATCTACCTCAACAACCACAACAGTACCTCAAAGGCCCGATAAAAATCTAAATTACAACGTTCACCAAAGCATCCCCTCGTTCCCTTTAACCGGTATAATCAAGCCCAGAAGACACGTAATAGAGCGATTGAGCTTCTCGGTCTACGTTTCCATCGAAAGGAGCGTGACCCATTGACACGTAGAAGTTGTTAAAGATAAAAGGCAATAGCGGTTGAAAGGAGCCATTATTTTAGTAGTCTGCACATGACATGGTCGGTTGTTTCGTCGACTCGATTCCCTGGCATCGACAGCACCTTCGCCGCTTCCTCCATTTCCGAGCCGGCGTGGCGGCGTAACGTGGCGCTCTTTTATAAAGCCTCCCATAACTGCAATCAACCGTACGTTGACCGTGGCAGTAAAAGTAACTGAATCGATGTTGTAAACTCTGGCAATTGCTCGTACATCGACATCGACTGACTGTATCTATACGCGGGTCGAAGAAGGAAGCTTGACGCTTCGGTAAATCCTAGTCGACGATCACGTATCCGTGTACGATCGCGGTAAAAGCTGGATTAAAGACCCTTATATCCGTCGGAGTATCTTATCCAGTCGTGTAAAGGTAGACGTTGGTTTTAGCACGTGGCAGCTGAACTGTTAACCGAAAGAGATTGTTTGAGCTTTCATGGTGGTAGATAAATTAATTAGTTACGGCTTGCGTGTTACGTTTGGAGGAGCAATCTGCTGGGTTTGTTATGAACGGGGACAATTGCACGATGCATGATTGTATAGTTTCATTATACTTTGATATTAGACTTTGTCGTTTTAGATATTCCAACTTTCAAATCGAGACGATTTTTTGGAGATGTTACTTTTGAAATTATTTTATTGTATTGGGAGTACACATTAGTTTGGTCCGTTTTTTTGTGGTCAAAAATGTATTTATTTCAGTAGAAAAAGGAATGAACAGATTAATCAAAGTATTGTCCATCACTGGCTACTACTTTTTCCCACCCCTTAGGCAATTTTCGAATTCCATCTCGAAAAAATGTCTCGTCTTTTGAGGCGATCCAAGTTAGGAGCCCATTTTCGATTTCTGCGAAAGAAGTGAACCGGTGACCTGTCAAATAGTGCTGCATCCGTTGGAACAACCAGTAATCAGAAGGAGCAATGTCCGGTGAATACGGCGGGTGCGGTGAAATATCCCGTTTGAGCGTTGTTAAATATTTTTTTACGACTTTTGCGACTTGAGGCCGAGCGGTGTCATGCACAAGAATAACTTTGTCATGTCTTTGCTCGTATTTCGGCCGTCTTTCTCGTAATGCACGGCTGAAATGCATTAATTGTAGCCTATACCGATTGCTAGTAATAGAATCGCCAAATTGTAGGAGCTCATAGTGTACAACACCCTTTTGGTCCCACCAGATACACAACATGACCTTCGAATCATGAATATTCGACTTTGGTGTTGATGTTGATGTCGATGGCAACGATTGGCTGGGCATAGTGTGGTATTTTTTCTTCTTGCGGTTGTCGTAGAATATCCATTTCTCATGCCCAATCACAATCCGATGTAAAAGCTGCACTTTCTTTCCAATTAAAGCAGAAAACTAAAACCTTCCGCAAATGCTGCTTACTTAACACAAAATTTGGCATATTCAACACAGTAAAAAACAAGGTTTTTGTATGAAACTCAAAACGATACAAACTGAATATGATTGACAGATGTCCAACCGCTCTGAAACAACTAAAATCAGCTGTCACTATGAAACATTCATTACAGCCAGAGCTATAGTTTGAAAATGGACAGAACTAATTTGTACTCCCAATAAGTTGGTAAATTTGTTGTTGTTTTGTTTTATTGTAACGATATTATTTTTTGTCGTTTTGGTGGCAATATTCAACTTAGGAAGAAAAAGAATAATGGTTTATGTAATGATTTGTTATCAGTGTTACAAAAAAACAGAACGAGGAAAAATGCAATTTTTTTTCTTTCCTAAAAGGTTTTGATTAAGCATGAATTTTAAAATACACTTTTAATATCAGAATCTTAACTAATTCAGTGTTTTTAAACAAGTGCAAAATATAATTTGAAGAGAAAGGAATGAAACATATCAAACTAATAAATTAACCCTCTGTAGGCCCATGTAACTTTGAAGTAACGCAAGACACATCGAAACTTCTATTCTTCAAAGTCAAATTTTCAACTTTGACCAATTTTATAATTTCTTGCGTAAAAACCATAAAATTCTTTACAATTCAATATTTAAATTCAGGTATAATTCATTATTTAAAATAGTACTTTTGTCATTTTCTAATTGTGCTATCAACAACTGATCTTCGGATGCCATAAAAAAATCCGACTATAGAGGGTTAACGCATTAACATTGTACAACAGAAAGATGGAAAACAAATTACACTTCTAGGAACTTCACTAATTTACATCACGAATTTTCAAGTGGTCATTAAAATTCCCTAAACACTTTAGTCTCAACAATATATGAAATATAGAGAATAAGTGACGTAACAATTTTGAGAAGAATATATTTAATACAATCAGAAAATAAGTTTACTTACGATTTCTGGTTATAGTTTGCCATATCATCATTTTACAATTAACTCCGTCGGTCGAGGTACATGAGATAAATTCACTTGTATGTCGCTAGTACATTACCGTCCTACTGCTAGTATATGCCCGAGTGGTACATATATACATACATATCGAGAACTCCGGAGCGTAATATTCTCTAGGGACCGAAGGCCCTTATCTGCACTGCAGGCAATGCATAGAACTGCAGTTTTACGTATTCGGATCACTTTCGTTCTCTTTCTTCTCTCTTTTACACCTCCAAGTTCGCTTTCATCGGTGGGCATGATCGAGTACTTCCAAAGAAGTTATATAAACGATCGATTCACGTATAAACAGGTACAATGAATATAAACAATATCGAAAAGTATCCAATCAATAATTAATTACAGGAAAACATTTGATGAATTAATGGAATACATAACTACATGAATAAATTTAACCGTTTGGATACCGGGAGGGTTTTAAAAAAATTACTTACGAAAAAAAGCCGAAAGCCACTTTCGCGCTCTTGAGATTTTATTTCAAAATAAGCTAAACTTGGTGTTTTATTTTATGTAGTGCACCACAAGAACAATCTTCTCGTGCTTGTATCCTAATTTGGAATTACTTTATATTATAAAAGAGAAACCTAATGCATTGTCAACAAAATATCATAATAAAGTCTTCCTTCAATTGTCAACATTGAAAAAGTTTCCTGGGGTTTTTCGACACAAAAACGGAAAAGCGCGAAAGTGGCTCGTAGTACGCAAACGGTTAAACATTCGAATTGCGAAAGTATACAAAATAGAAACATGTGAATATGGTAACGATAGAAACGATATACTTATTGAAAATACACCTATCCCTCGATTTACACGCTATCTCTTCTTACACGATTTCGCTTTCATACAGTTTTTAAAATATGGGATTTGAAAATAATTATTTTCATTTTACTTTTAAGCTAAGACTGAATTATTCACATTTTACGTTGCTTTTAATTTGTACATTTGGTTTTCTAAAGAATTTATCATTTATGTAAAGCGAAGGATGGTACGCTGAACAATTTAAATGGCTGAACTTACTGACACAACTTAATGACGAACCTTTTTTTACCGTCACACTCTACCTTTAAAATATTCCTACACGTTCTCATCAGACAGCTGATTACAACGTTCACAAAGTCAACTAACACTTTGCTGTATTTCCTTCGACATTGTTTACTCTCAAAAACGTTCACTTAGTTCGTATTTAATACTTTTTCTATTATTTTCCATTTACGTTTTGTCTTGAATGCAATTATTCTTCTTCTATTCAATATCATAACATACTGTTAGATATTGTATATATCGGCTACTGTTTTGTTTCCTCGGACTAATAGACTTTGTTTTCCTTTCTTGCCTCTTACTTATTCGAGCATACTGTTCTTCCTCCAATTAGAAGTGCCAAAGTGTCTAACAGTGTTATCGATACCCTTCATATTGAGCTAGTCGCAAATATACATTGTCCAGTACTTCTCCGATAGTGAGACCTATCACCAACAAATGAATTCGCACAAGTCCACATGCTTATTTTAATAAAAGTAATTTTCATATTTTAAATTTACTCCTTGCCTCACAATCTCTTCTGTGACCGAACGCGCCATAACTCAGAATCAATTGTTGAAATAATAATCTATTTACTGATTTCTGATATACGGGTATAAGTTAACGTAATATTAATAGCATAGAACTAATTTCAGGATCCCCTGACCTAAGTACTGATATTTTCAATTTAATAGTTTTTGCAAAACTTAAAAATTTTCTGTTTCATTTACCGTGTCACGTGTGCCATACGTCATTATAAGGCAAGGGGTTAACTTGTGTCAAACTACATGTGCACTTTCCCATTTACGTTTTGTTTTAAATGCAATTCATTATCACAAATATTATTAGATATATATCAGCTATTGTTTTGCTTCTTCAGGCTAGTAGACCTTGTTGTTCTTTCTTGCCTCTTATTTCGTTCGAGTATGCTGTTTTTCCTCCAATTAGAAGTGCCGAAACGTGTAACAATATTATGGATGCCCTTCATATTGATCTAGTCGGACCTACATTGTTCTGTCTGGGTTAGATCCTCTGATTGTAAGTCTCATCAACGATAGATCCATTCGCACAAGTTCACATGCTTACTTCCTTAAAGGTAACTTTTATATTTTAAATTTATCTTGGGCCGAACTGCAGGTGTACGCACAAACATTTCACCCATTTTTGCATTGTTCTTTTTACGTATCGGTATAGATTTTTTAAAATAACCATTTAAAAATCTCACAAATATGATTTCCAAGCACGTAACAAAGCTGCAACTTACACTTCTCTCTAATTGCATCAGTTTTTGCTCGTCAGCACTCACTGATGATACAATCCCGTGCGAACTTGGCGGATTAATTGGCTTGACCGATGAAAATCGATCCAATTCTTTTTCCCTCTCGTTTCCTGTAATCGCAGGTTATCACGCCGCCCTACTTCCTATTTCCACCCTCGCTATTCGGGGACGTGTAATCTTTCACTGGCACCGCATTTCTTTCCAAGCGCATACGTTCCTTTCACACCACCGAACTTCTTTCTCGATTCCATTTTAATTCCATTAAAGCTGACCTAGTCAAGGCACGTGGATAACGCGAGCTCTGTATCAAAGTAATTAATTGGATTGTCTGATCTTTGCGCGATCCAAGCTTGTTCCATCTGTGGACTTCTGTTTCCTGTTGTTTTTTTTTCAGCCTTGTGCTTCAACTAATAATCGAGTCTAATATCTACGACCTTAAATTATTTTTCTTCTTTGAATGTCCTCCAAATTTTTTAGACTATGTTACATATTTTTCTTAAGATAACTTTCATGGGAGATGGAGAAAAAGAGGCTTGCATTTACCGACTATGCGGAAATCCGAGATTTTACTCGTAGTACAATTATAGCTCTCTTAGTAAAGGATTTGCAGAGGAAGTTCTAATGGCCAACGAGAAGAAAAGAGAGAGAAGAGGGATACTTCATATTATACAGTAACGGTATAAGTTTAAAAGGTAGAAAGTTTAATAATCAGTGACGTGAAGTAATTTTATGCGTTAGGAGAATGAGAATACTAGTAAGTAATAATAAATACTAGTTATTAAAAATTCCCGAAGATGTTTACGATATACTAATGCTAATTGAGAGTTTAAACCTTCACCTCTATATCTACAATACTCATTTTGTACAGTTTAATGGCTTCGTCCATTCTTAAATTATGT
The DNA here is from genome assembly GCA_910591515.1 of Cerceris rybyensis. Taxonomy (NCBI): domain Eukaryota; kingdom Metazoa; phylum Arthropoda; class Insecta; order Hymenoptera; family Crabronidae; genus Cerceris; species Cerceris rybyensis. Next base: position 40,853,334 of record OU342789.1, read on the forward strand.
AATATCCATAACGCAAGGAAGCACTACTATTCTAACAAATCACTGGAACTTTAACAATCAGGAATATAAAGTAACCTTGCGTATCAGTTGAATAAGATATTATTTCGGTTAATTAAAATTCTCAAACGTAACAAGAATTATAGCCTACTAGTTGGACGTTCAAACTTTTATCTGTAGATCCTCTACAGTAATTCCATGTAGTTTTTCTGTTTTTGTTCGATCCCAAATTATTTCACTTAAGTATTTAATTGCACCTTGTTCCAATGTTGCGTTGCCCTGGAAACGAACGCGAGCAGAGCACTTATCCCTGCACGGATTGTAAGCATTCGTGTTTTTGCGAAGTTCGGCGACCACAGTGGTGCACTTGTAAAAAAGGTATTGTACCTGGTAGAAATCGGATTGTCCAAGGCCTTGGGTGTCTGAATTTCGTTTGTTACTTCGGTGACTAGAGGTACCTACTGTTTCAGTCACTACCCCGCGCAGCCGGCTGCGATCAATACAACCCCAAACCTCGGTTCGCGTATTTCCGAACCCAGTTTACCAACCGGTTCGTGAAAACGCCCGAAATTCTATCATGGAATTGCTATAATCCATGTTGGAGAATACGTCGCATCATTTATTGCAATGCGTAAATCGCATGCAAGATAAATTTTCCTATATGTTTTACGTCTATCAATTTGGTATAAAACGTCAGTGTATACCCGTAAATTTACCGTTTCTCGTTCTATTATTCTGAAAATTTAAATAATATGAATAGAAATTTATTCGGGATCAAATCTTTCCTGAGAAATATGCTTCTAATTATTGTGAGCTTGACCTTTTTAGTTCACTATTTGCTACGTTTGCATATTCCATTGTAGCTAGATGATTTTATGTTCATTATTTAAATAGCTATTCAGAGAGATGACGATGACGAGTTTTGGAATTTAGCACTATTTTACGTGAGAGTCTTTACCTTTGAAATTAGTAATGTATTTTGAGTTAAAATTATGCGGAATGGGGATTAACAATTATAATGAAGGAAAATAAGTAGGCACAAAATATTCGGTATCGTAAAGGATCTGTGTAAGTATCGGAGACAGCAAAATTAGAGTAATTAATGATAAAAAGCGATTTCGTTGATTCTCAAAGACAAGGATTCGAGTTTAAATCCACTAATTGAGCCTCTTGAGAAGAACGATTCTCAGCAGTTCTCTTTTAACCCTCTACGATCGATGTCGCTGTTGTGACATTTGAGATTTGCTTAGACATCGGCATCACCAACCTAGTGACATGATTTGTTTTGTGTGCACAACTGTTGCTTTATGATCAAGAAGCATCGTAAATATTATTATTTAAAGCTCCTTTCTAAAAATAAGCATTCATTTGAAATTTTAAAATATTGTTTAATACTTCTCACTTTGAATTATTGGCATTGTAATGTAATTATTTAGCATTGTTTATCAAGGTACGAATAACATATAATATTCCCACATTAAAATAATAAAATTTAATTTAACAATCCATTAAATACATATTCTACTATCGAAAAATTCGAAAAATTAAAACTTTCATTGTCATTCCCTGTAACAAATAATAAACAAATTATATCATACTCAAAATATTCTGTTCATCAAATATCCACATATGTGCCCATAACTATGAAAGTGGTCTAATTGTAAGTCATATACTTCTTGTTTCGAGATATTTAATGAATTGCATTTGAATGAATTACAATTTTTTTTTTTTATTATGCAACATGTTAAGTTAGAATTTTATTAGTCTTGATTAATGGAAATTTATTATGAATATGAAATTTTGCGTGAATTTCATACGGAAATGTTGTTTTTAAAGTTTGAATTGACTTAGACCATTTTCAAAAGTAACTTAATGTCCTATAAATGACTTAAAGTAATAAAAAACTACGAATTTTATTAGACACAATAATTTTAATCAACATTTATTAATTATTTTTAAAAAGTAATCCGTTTTTATAATTTTAGGCTTTTATTATTATGAGTTTTTAAGATCCTTAAAATGTTCTTGAAAAACTGGAGGGATGTATGGTATTACATTAAAGACATAATATCTTTATGTTTTCCATCCGTTACTGGTGTAGTGGTGGTGTATAATGGAAGTAATTTAATATTTCCGTATATTTTTGGTCTTCTCCTTTTAGGTGAAAGATCCAAAACGTGGAATTTAGAATCATCTAAGGAAGTTTTATAGAACATTTTATAACGTTCATTTTAGAAGAATCTCATCCATTGAATTTGCAACGAAGAGACAGGTTCGCCCGCGGTATTTTTTACTCTTCTTGTCGTTGACTCTTCCACTGGTTTCGTTGAAATAAAATCCAGCTACATCGTTCGTTTTACCGAAAATGTATTTCTTCTTTTACACTTTTCTATCAATTCATAATAATGCTCAGGGTTGTATGAGTAATTTACTTTTCTTATTTTCATTCCTATCAACCCAAAATCACAGTTATTCGGTAGAAAGGAATGACCAAATACCAAAAATTTAAGGGTATGTTTATATAATTTTTAAGAAATTTTGACTTAGAACACTTTCATAATTAACACTAAATGAATTCCATATAATGTTAAAATTACAACTACTATATAATGGTTCATTTTTACAATATCATACAAATTATATTGAATTAATTTAGTTTATAATAATGTGGTGTGAAATAACTGATAAACTCATTTTTTTAAATTTTGACTTAGACCACTTTCATAATTATGGGCACATATTAATTATGCCACACTTAAGCAAAACTAGCTTCAGGAAACTGAATTCACCCCAATAAGCTGGTACTCCCAACAGAGCAATATGCTGATCGCAAAGGGTTAACACCATTCACACCATTCCCCCACCCAACTCTCTGTCAGACAATATACTTATTAATATACCTTTAGAGGTGAAATTATCCATTTACTCGGTCTACCAAAGTCACTCAAACTCGCGCTTCGTGACCCTTATCGTCCAAGTATCTTCACAGCACATAAACGATACAAGCTAAAACATCCACGTTCACTTTTACAAATAACATTTTTTTTCATCCCCCTAAAATACACCAAGTAGGAGTCGCGAAAGAACAACCATAACGATAGAACTATGGGTCGACCGGATGCAACGACACCGTCGATGGATTTCTTTTCTTATGTAAATGCAGAACGTCTCGAGAGTGGTTGAAACGCACGTGTAATTAAGCTGGAGAAACGCGAACTTCTAAATTAACTTATTGAACGAGAACGTGTCGACGCGCCTCGTAGGCGATGCAAGCCCCCCACATACGAGACGGTTGCACACGTACACGTGGCCAGGGCACGCGCATAAACTTAAACGTACGTAGGAAGTCGTAAATAACATTCAGAGCTGTATTTTCCAGTCGTATATCAGGACAAGGCGTGTACACGGTACGCTCGCGTTGCGAGAATGCATACGTAAGCGTGGTACCACTCTCTACGTCAGTCCGATAGACCATCCGGTGAAATAGGATTGCACCTCGACACGTCGGGTGTCGAAGCGCGATTCGATTCGAAACAAAACAGAAAAATTGCGTAACGCCATTTCTGGGATTTTGCACGCGCGCCATTCGCGAATTTCCTTCGGGGTTGTTAACCTCGGTGGTTGGAACTTGCCTGAAAATCCGAATTCCGTGGAGGGCGAGAATGATCTGTTTCCCTCTCTTTGCTCTTTACCGTTGGCCCTTCTTCTCCTTCTCCCTTCTCTTCGCTATAATCCTCAAGCACCCCTGAAAGTTCGGAGGAACGATAAAACGTACTGTCATTATAAAAGTTTTCTCTTTAACTGTCCGACGTTTCGTCCTATGCCTTCGACTAAATTGGAAATTGAATTCATAACAGATTTCGGCGAACCTCTCCCTTTTTCTTTTTTCCTTGGTATCTCGTTGTTATCCATTTTTATATAAAGAGTCGATACGAAAGGTAAACTGACAGTGGCAATTGCAGTTCTCTTAATCGATCGGTTTTCTAGGATGTCTGAGAAGTTAATTGCAGGCCGAGTATCGTTCAGCCTTTTTGTAATTTCCTTCTGTCGTTTCCCGGCTTACTTTGTACAGAAATCTGTTTTCCATCGAGTCGAACAATCTACATCTCGATAGTTCTCGAGTTATTGGAAATCGAACTACCTTAATCCACTTTACGAATGTAGAAAATTACACGATGGAAATCCATCACAGACTCCGTCGCAAAAGACAGAGAAAGAATAGAAGGCAAAGGTTGTCAGATACAAATATTAAGAACAAAAAAAAAACAGAATAAATGAACAAGTCAGTAATACCGTGCACGAGAAGAGTACGCAAGGATATTTGAAATCGATAAACTCCTTTGATCTACATTCCCTAGTAACGTCTTTACAAGGGAGCTTACGTCGTCGACGCGTACATCGTCGTCAAAGTCTCTACTTTAATCAACAGCGAGCGAACTCTTAGCCGTTCCCTCGAAATCCATTTTGCCCAGCGTCGTCTCTTCGTACGAATCGTTGTTTAAGACGGTCCATTTCGAATCGATTGGAAAATCGATTTTTATCTCTCTCGCATATCTATCCTTCTCTCTCTTTCTCTAGCCTCCCCTAAATAGGGGTCGAGCTCCAGTGACTTGGGAAACGATGGCTCCTAGATCCCTTTCACTCGTGCCAGCCGGCCGGGATCCTGTAATCTGTTATCGTAAAAATCCTGCTCGCTCTCTGCTGCGCCACTGGCTTTAAAGGCAGAGAAGGGACGCGTTGTATGAGACACGAGCTCCCGTGTCTGGATTTTAGGTGGGGCAGAAGAAGAGAGAAAAATGGTAGCGAGAAGATACGAGAGAGAAAAGAGAAAAGACGTCACCCTTCGAGAGACGGAGGAGTATCAATATCACGCCTCACTGCCATCTCCGCTCAAATCCCTTCCCAGCCGTCTCTTTCCGCCTATCCCTTATTATCGGCTGGGAAAAATAATCTACGAATACGAATACCTAGCCGCGCAAACGTCCCGCCGACCGAATACGTGGCTGGCGTTTAATTTTTCTTCGTATCTATCTACTCCTCGGTCTTCCAACGGGCTGGATTAATGGGGTGGAATTCGATTCTATGATTCCTACGGCCGATAATGTTTTCGTCGATTGATTTTCGAGCGTACAAATCGACGTGAGATCGTGACCTCTTTATCTGACGTTTCGTTGGGAAATAATAGAAATATTTTAGTCTCATGACACGAATGATACGAATGTCTCTTGCTACTAGTTGTTACGGAATTGCTTAAAATGGAACATTCTCGTGACTTGTCCAGGGAACGATTTAAAATCTGGCCTTCGAATGACAAATAGTCTTCGGGAAAAGAGTTCTAAGGATCATTGGCAGTTTGAAGGGTGCGACTACTTCGATAGCTTTTTTTTTTACGCGACCCTAACCTTTTTTCATTTGTAGCCTCGCTTGAAAGGGTGACAAAGTACGTGCCGTACGTTATATCGGTAGGTTGAAATATCGCTTTGGGGAATTTTTTGTTGAACATTGTTATTCTCAACGTCTCTTCAATACAGAAATGGTGTTATTTTGAATTTGTAACGAATTGATCGTTGGTGGAGAGAAATATTACGTGTTTCTTCTACTTTTATGAACTATAAGTCGATTTATTCTAAATCAAAAGTTCAAAAAAAATATCAGCCCTCTGCTATTAACCAGTTGATTGTGACGACAATTCTTTTGAATTTTGAATTATTTCAAATTACTTATGCATGTTAGTTATTCGTTTTATTTAGGCATGGTCTCAAAATATTTCAAACATCTTGAAATTAACAAATATATTTTATTCTTCGTCAAAATTACTATTTAAATAGCCAGTGGTACCTTTTACGCATAACGAGTATACTCGTCAAACACATCTAACTGGTTAACCCCTTGGCTTACAATTTCTTTTGCGACCGAACGCACGATAACTCAGGATTAAGTGTTGGAATAATAATCTATCACTGATTTCCGATATATCGGTGTCAGTTAACGCAATATTAATAGCATAGAATTAATTTCAACGTCTCCTGACCTATAATTATTTTCAATTTAACAGTTTTTGGGAAACTCAAAAATTTTCTATCCCATTTACCGCGTTACGTGTGTCACACGTGATTGTAAGGCAAGGGGTTAAATCACTTACGTTCCCGTACTATCAAAATTTCCAGTTTGAATTCGAAATCTACTCTCGTCAACGTTCTTTCTACAGCTTCGATTGGTGAGAAAATGTGCAAATCTTCGCAGATGGTCCACGTTGTAAATTGTAGGAGGCCTAGGAGTTAGACTTTCTGAGATTTGGAAAAAGAATTCTTTTGCGAGGTGCTCTCCAGAGGACAATGATTTTTGTTCGTTCGAAGAGGAACCGTAAAATTTTAACGAGTTAATCCTTCACGACTCGTCGGAGGTCTTTATTACGCGATTTCCGAGATTTTCGAGCAGGTTGCTCTGTGCCGAGAGTCTACATAATCTGCTGATAATCGAGATTCCATACGGGAGAGACGGTTTTCCGCGGCGAATGGCCGATGCCACGCTATGTGGCGTGACGGATTTGGGGGATTTTATATTTGATGAGCGTGAAGCATGAAACGCGACTCGCAAAAGCGCAGTGGCGCGTTGCAGCTAGGAAATTGGAAATTTCAATGACTCACGTATGACCGAGTTGGACCTGATCATTTTCAATCGCTCTCGTGGTTAATAAAAAAAATAACAGAAAATAACGGGCATTCGTGGCTGGAAGGTAGATTCATGGAATATCGTTCTGTAACATGGATTTTTATGATTATGCCTATTTTAGAGTATCGAGGTGTCATTCGCTCCAGCGTACGTTATTTGAAATGTCTGTATTCTATAATTGTGAAAGTAGAAAGATGAATTATAAAAATGTTGGGAAATATATATATATTTGTTACATAAGAACACAGATGTTAGAAGCGTATTAAATTATGGATCGCAGAGCGCGTAATCTTATATATTAATACTAAAACTGCCGGCGTTAAATCTATTTTATTTAAATATATTAAATAAGTACTATAAAATAGAAAGAATTAGAAGGTCGGAAAGATTGTCGATTCGGTTAATTTATGTTTTATAGGATGAACGTGGAATATCTATTCTATGTCTGACTAATAAATTTGGAGAATTTTTGGAAAAAATTGAGAATCAGTCATTTTGACTTGCTTGGTAGATCTAGTGTTTACAACAAAATATTTGATGGCGGGTTATATAAAGAAGTAATTAATTAGCAATAATACCTCACGCTACAAACAATTAACACATAGTCTCCAAAACTCACAGCTAACTTTAAAATACAACTTCAATTATTTTCAGCCTTCGAAACTTTAATTTTGACGACGCTATTGCTACATAAAAAACCAATACAAATACCTTATCCTCTCGCCCCCAAAACTCGTAATACGATCGCGGAAAATCATTTTCACAAACCGCTCGTCATATCCGTGTATTATCGCCAGAGGATTTTCCGGTAATCCACGAAAGAAATTCCGATTTTTTACCGTTGGGTAAATGTGAAAAAAATTAACGAATTTCTTAGATGGAGGGAACATTCTCGTGTCCGTTTGAGCGTGTAATACTCTGCCGGGGAAGCTGTCGAATGAACATTCTCGCGCCTCGTGATACGGAATCCTCACCGAGGGAGAAGAAATGATTAAACTTTTCCTAAGATATCTACTGCCAAGACGGGATAAAGAACGGTACGAGGTACGTGCAGCAGGGTATTTAAGTAGGGTCCTCTTTATGAAGGCTTTGGACTTATTAGTCCATCGTCATGGCAAATATTTCCTCCGTGTGTCGACGCGTGCGGAGAATATTTCTCGCTTTTATCCTCCGTTTCTCGTACCTCGTAGGTACGTATTAGTTACCGTCCTTTTTTTGCAGTTTTACGACGTTACTTCGTCTTGACTTTAATTTTCCAGTTACATTTATTTACTTGCCGCATACCTGTGCTCCCTTTGTATTTAACTTTTTGTCTTCTTTGTCGGTGAGACAACTTTGTACGAAAATTTAAAAAGCACAGTTTGATTACTGCAGGTGTTAAAAGCTTTGTGGTTACATACATCTTTGTGAGAAGGCTTGATCATATTTTTAAAGTACTTTTTGTTACAATGTGCAGGATCAGACACAAGTAATAATATCAAAATTGTACGAGGGTATTGCTTCCTATTACAATTTCTAATTTGCAAGTTTTCTCAAGGTGTAAAATATATTCGTCTTATTTTCTATGCCATAGATGTAATTCGGTATTGCATATCATATAATTAATGATACTGTTACGAATCGACCGCGCACGCATTATCCTTTCGGACATAATTAAATAGAACACAATTTTATAGAAAAAGTGATAACGTTTATTTAAGAGAACACGTCCGACAACGAGGTCCACCGACCGTAGAATCTCAACTCTTTATTTATTACAAACAATTGCCAAGTCTCGTTTCCCAGTTACATTTAATCTACTGTGTGCTTCGTAACAATACTTATAAATTTCTGTATAATTACGTGTGTATTAGTCATTTAAGTAGGAATTTACGAAGCATTAGGAAGGTAATTGTAAATATAATTGGTACAATTATAATTTGTTTTATCGGTAAAGTTCAGTTTTAATAAGTATTATCGTGCATTAAAATGTAGACACAAAATGTAAAAGAATTACCTTTACCTCGCTGTGAATTTTATGTAGAATGGAATTTTTTTGTACTTTTTGAACATTTTAACGAGAACGGAGCGTTACAGGGCTTAACGTTCAACGGAATTCTTTATAATGACGATAGCACGTACCGCGATGCATTAAATAATTATCACATTGCAAAATCGTTGCGAAATTAATTCTTTTTCTCGGACTCTTCCATTTCCGCTTACAAATTTATATTTTCTTTTTTTCCATTTTCCTGCATCCTCCCATTCAACATATGCAACTTGTATGCGTCGATTTTATGCAAAATGGAAAAGAAGTGTTGTGTTTTACATGTAACGTATTGAAATACGTAATGCATTCTTTTCAGTGATATATTCTGAACTTTCTATTAACAAAAGTAAATCTCAGTGTACTACTCAAATCTCGTTCCAGAAAAATGGCAGATATTATCGACATTTTCTTTTCGAAACGTTACAAAATTTGAAACTTTCATTTTACCATCCTCTCAGTAGCAAATAAAAATCATATCCGTAATGAGAAATTGACAACTCCCCGTCCAATTAAAAGTTCACTCGCAATCGATTACATTAGAAACTAATTACTATTTATTACGTGAATTGAAATATTTCAAAAAATTTCAATCATTTCATCATATAGTCGACCATCGACTTTCGCACAAAATTGGTCCTTGAAAATACGTGCAAATGTTGAATATTCGAAAGTAGGAAGATACAGGAAAAATATAAAAAATTGTTAATTTTGTTTCCATGTGATCTTGAGATTCTCTAACATCTAGTAGACAATACTAGAAACAATATTACAATGTTAGAAAATTATAAGCAATATGCAAAGTGCGAGTGGCAGTGACTCCACGGAAACATTTTTTCAAAAAACAACAAAAATCTATAAAAGAAAAAGGAAATTTTTTCAGACTTGCAAAGCAGCGAATCGTGCGAAAGTAGAATGTTCGAAAATCGAGGGCCGCCTGTACTAGAATTTTGACATAAAACCAATTTTCACAAATCGGCGCCATAGGTTAAAGGTTAACAAGAGTTATAAATTTCCAGTTCGCTCTCTGAGCAACGAATACATTACCAGCACCATTCTTCGTCTGGTTAACCAGTTAACTGTGGCGAAAATTCTTTGGAATTTTCTGCTACGAAAATCAAGAGATGAGCATAAATCTATTTCAAATTATTTATACCCTTCAGTTATTCGTTTTATTCCAGCATGGCCTCAAAATATTCCAAACATCTTGAAATTTACGAATTTATTTCAGTTTTCGTCAAAATTACAATTTAAATAACCAGTGGCAGCTTTTACGCATGACGAGTATACTCGTCAAACACAGCTAACTGGTTAAAGAAAAAGAAAAGCGTGTATCGTACAGCGTTTAGGTAATGGCATAGGAAACGATCTTAGGATCTCCGCAAAGTATATGCTACTTTACCCTGTAATACACAAAATACCCGATTTGCTCGGGGCTACGGTTTTATGCAACTCCTCGACGGCGCCATACTTTGGCCATTTTAAAATAGCGGCTTCGGTGTACGACTTTTGCTCTCAAGCGTTCATTGTTGCATAGCACTCGGATGGCTGGGTGCATATATATGTAACTGCACCTCCCGGCAAAATTGCGAGCGGAGGAATTTCCGGCGCTCCTCTCCCCTTTATTCTTTCTACTTCTATTCCGCTTCTCCGTCTCTTTCTTTGGCTTCTCCTCTCGTGACGGGCGTGCATTTGCACGTTCTTTTATCGGCATTCGAAATCATCGTGGAATTCCATCAACCTATCAACGCTGCTCATCCAGGGATTATATGCACTCCGTAAGAATGCAATCCATGCGAGCGATCCCTTTCTCTTCGATTTACCCCGTGAAAGTTGAAATAACATTCTTATCGTTAGTTTTTCTCCCTTATGCCTGGTGATTTAAAAATCTGAAATGAATTTCGAAGATTAGGATTCTTATTTGTGCAGGGTTCTCATGAATTTGTATGCTGATTTAACAGTAGATTTACGGAGTCAATTTGACTCATTCAAAATTTGATTACTACATATATAATATATTGGTTGGTTAATTTTTTAATAATAAATCATTCATTTCAATTGATTTCGAACTATTTTCTTTGTAAAAAATATCAATTTTCTTGTATGATTCAAATTGGCTCACTTCAGAAAAATAGGTATATTAACATCCGTAAATCTAGTGTTAATGTTGAGAGATTTAATAACGAGTTAATTTGTATCGAGATAAAGAATTGAGTTTAGAGACGTTACTTGTTTGAGTAACTCTGTAGTTCTATCCGATTAACCCTTTACCATAACATTTTCAATTTCTCCAAAAATTGTTAATATTACGTTATTAATATTGCGTTAAGTCATACGATTTGTCAGAAATCAATGATAAATTATTATTCCAAGAAATAATTATGAATTATTGCACTCTCGGTCACAATAGAAATCGTAGGTCAACAGATTAACACTTCACCTACCGGAAGCCTATTAATACGCTTTTCGGACGCAGCGCCTTTGAACTTTTAACTTATTAATTGGTTGCCACTCCAATTAATAAATTATCATTTATCATTGCGGTTACCTGTGTTAAGGACTCAGTGACGAGAATTTGTAATTTTTGAATAGATATCTGTATCAAGGAAGTGTTTGTGGCTAAGTGATCGGTCAGAAGGGGTAGGGTGTTAAAAAAATACCGGTCGGTAAAGTGTTAAGATTGTGAAAAAAATTGAAAATTTCTTCTACCGCTTAAATAGTATCAAAATTAACGACAGTCGAGGTTTATGCAAGGTAAAGAAACTTATTTGCAACTGCTTTGCGAAACTTAGAAACTACACACACCGCACGACACCGACAAGGTTAATGATCTTCGATGTACTGCGATAACTTTAATTAATCTATTCCTAAATTCTGTAATATATTACAGAATTTGTTTTGTTTACATTCTGTAAATTCTGTGTTATATTTTCAGTCTATCACTGCAAAAACAGATGTGAACATTCTAAAACAGTGCTAGTACATTGGGAGTAGCACCCTCCTGCTACCTTTAACTGCTAGAACAGTTCTCGAAATACTCCCCAAAAAGATAGAAACATATACCTATCCCTCGATTTACACGGTAGATACGTTCTTTAAAAAATCGAGCAAATTTTTTTTGCTGAAACAGTGTAAAACACAGAATTTATACGAAATAGAAAGATATGTATGTTCAATTAATTGGTAAAATGAGGTTTAAATTACGCCTGTGAATTAGCGACTTCTCATTGTCAGACGTGTATATGGGTGAATTAGGCTGCGCTTCTCCAAGGACGACTCTAGAGTGCAACATTTCTGCACCTCTGACGTTTTCTTTCTTTCCCTGAATACATTAGAACTGAAGCACAAAATATATGACTTCCACATTTGTAATTCAGTTCTTACAAGAGTTGCTTAACTAACTTTTAATCGAATTGTTAAAGGAGTGCATTTATTAATATGATACTCTTTTAATTTATAAATAGCATAATGCAAAACAATCAAAACAAAATAAAAAAACATTTTCTTTCTTTTCACTTAAAAATCGTGTAAATTGTGTACCATGCAAATTGAACGACAGTTGTATTTAGTCGTATTATTCATTAACACTAGAACTACCAGACCAGTCAAAATGACTGGTACACAATTTTTTCCAAAAATTCTCCAAGTTTATATAAGAGTCATAGAATAAATATTCTACGTCTATATCAATAAACATAAATCATCCAATCGATCAAATTTTCCGCCGCTTGATTCCCCCTTTTTCAAAGTACTTATTTAATTTATTAAAATATGATAGATTTGAGGCCGGTAGTTCTAGTGTTAAGATTTCAAAGTTCACCATTATTACAAGCAGTAATGTCGTAGAAATATCAGATTGTTACACTTGTTTTCCCACGTTTCCAACAACATTGTCCAGTCTTTGATGCATCACACGCTAATTATCCAGTCCTAAAATCGCCCTTATACATACAATGTCAACAGGTTGACTTAACCGTCAGCAGTGTGAAGACAAATAATATTTTTTCAGTCACGCACTTCTCAACAGTCTCTGCGACTTCATTTCTCAAACACAGTCCGAAGGGCAACAGACTCTTCTTCCCCTGTCGCCGACAGCGTTAGACGATCTGCGGAGCTCGGCGACGACGTTAATTACCGAATTCTTTGTACGTGCTTTACAAGCACCCTACGGCAGACTTGCTCCTTCTGAATTAAGTCTCGGGAATATTATCTTTTAATAAGTGAGATCCGAGTTCGGTTTCAATGAGAAGGGGGATGCTCTGGTGGTCTCTTTTTCCCAGAGGGAAAAGCGTTCCGCGGTATGGAAATCCAAGCGAGAAGCGGGGGCGATTCGTGCCTGGCGTTTATTATCTTCCGCTCACCACTTTTCTTCCTTTTTTCTCGACGGTGCTTCGGTATCTGCGATCTTTCCTTTCTTTTTTTCTCTCGGCGCAAATCACGACGACGAGGAGTCTGGATGAGTTTTATCGGATTCGATGTTCCTTCTTTGCGTCGAACTTCCCTTTTTTTCTACGGTCGAGCGCGTTTCGCGGAAACGAGATTCGAGAATTTCTTATTTTCAAGAACGTCGACGCATCGAGGCGCCGGTATGTTGCACTTTTTCTTCCGTACCGGCATATTGCGCTTGTCTCGACTACTCCTGGCTTCAAGTTTCTCGGTGAAGTAAGCGAAGAAGGTTCTTTACTTTGTTTATACTACGGATGTTATTAATTTTTGTATTACTCGGGCAAACAACGAACTTTAGATTTTTATGGAGTTACTTGAATGCAAAGTAATGGGAGAATATATAGAGTGGACTCCTTTTTATGCCAGCAATTGCACTATTTATTAAGATTTTGTTAGCATACCGTTTAGAAAGATAGATAGCATTTTCATTTTTAAAGGTTTCCATACGTACTTTAATGATTGACATTTACATTGGTTAACAATAATCGTTGATATATTCTAGTATGAATTGGTTTTTAGCCAAAACTATGAATACTGTAAGTATTTATAATGTATTCGGTCCTTGCACATGAAATTAACCTGATAACTTTAATTGAGAAATTGTATAAATTTTCAATTTTATACAATTTTATTTCACAATTCCTCCTTTCTTCGGTGTGTCCATAAAAAGAAATTCTTTAAAAATTGGAGTTTAAAATTTTAACTGCTCACGCTACAAATAAAATAATAATTGTCTGTATCCAACGTATCGAATTTATTGAAAACCGCAGCCATATAAATCATAAAATACAATTCATATTTTTACGCGCTCTTAAGAATTCGTTATTTTATTCGTTTTTACATAGTATTGTAAACAATACAAATAAACCTAAAAATTTCACGATTGAATAATTTTTTAATCACTGTTGAATACCCACTAACTCTTAAAGTTGTCTGTTTTCAGAGTAAGGTGTGTGTGTGCGTGATTAATTAATTTTACGGAATAAGTACACTCTATAAAACCAGACTTGCTGCGTCTGTCATGAATTGAAATATATTATATTAAAAAGGCTAATTTCATTCGGTCTTTTTATTACAAAGTGTATGATTTTAGTTGTAAAACCGAGTATATTCGTTGAAAAAATTAAAAGGGTTCAATAATACGGTCTCACTGTATGTACAGTGCAAACTTAAATACTGAGTTGATGCAGTTACACGATGTATAGTACATTTCTGTTAGATGAGAGCCAGTAACGGAACAAGAAGAGTTCTACGCACACTTCACCCGATTATTCAATTTGATTAGTATGTGTGACCATTTCTGCCACTAGGGCAATGATAATTGAAAGTTACAGTATGCTTCGGAAAGGCATGTCCTATTCCATCGGGATTAATTAAACCCCCATTCGTTTCACTCATTTTTTTCCAGCAACGTGGAATACACGTTACGTCATTTTCAATTCTGATGAAAATGACAGTGCACATAGTACGCAAATGCCGTTAAAGTGTTTAAAAATTCACAAACAGATTATTCATGTAAGGTGAAAAAATTGAAGAAGATATCGAGAGACATACTTAGCAGTAATACTTAACCCATTGCCATACGATTTGTTACGTGACTGTCTCCGCTATAATTCAAAATTTGGTTGCTAAAATAAAAATTGATCAGTGTTTCTTGATATGTCGTATAGTTTAACCCATTCGAGACCGTGCATTTTTTTGGAGACTATCCAGAAAGACCGATAACTTTTGGCTTTATATGTACCACTTCTTGTGTTTCTAATGATAGTTGCTTTGGGTCACCTACTTTAGGGTCGAAATTGAACCAAATACCAAATGTAATGTTTACACATTTGTAAGATACCTTTTATTTTAAGCTAGTCTTATTTCGAGGGCTGTTTTTTCTATAATGACTGATAATTGCAATTCAAGATCATTGCACACACGGTGTGTAGTCGGTCTTTTTGGCTCGGAAATGCATTGCACACACGGTGTGCAATTGGTCTCGAATGGGTTAACGTACTATCAATGTTATAGAAATACTGTTATCGCATTACGTCTCATTAAAATTTTCAATTTAATAGGTTTTGAAAAATTTGAAAATTTCGTATCTTAGATACGTCATCACGAGTGTCACTCGTTATTATAGGGCAAGGGGTTAATAAACGTACTCATCAGGGTTCATGGTTCAGGGTTCCAAAAATATTTTTCCTAGACCAAGATACCCTTCGAATAAATAATATTCCCAAGGCTTGCTGATTATTAAAACCATGCTCAAATCAAGTACTGTTGATCAAGTAAACGACTACTTGAAACGAGCACCTTGGTCAAATATCGCCTATAGATCTGACAAGCGTAAACACAAAAATACATCCCAACGCCAAGATTATAAAGTGTAAGCGTTTTTATAATATCATGAGAAGTTGATTTCCGTATCAGTTGTCCTTTTGAAATTCGCGTTTCATGTTTTATTCATGGAATCAATCGGGAATTCATAGTTATTCAAAAATTATAAACTCGTAACGGTACTCTGTATCAGGGCTCATTCGTCCTCGTAGAAGGGCAAGTGTTATTCATTTTCACTGATGAATCCTGTATGCATGGTAGAGTTCTCCTCGATAAACTTCCTACGTGACTGAATGCAAGTCTGATGGGGTCGTAAGGCTTCATGGGGGTCGGGCGTGATGGAGATTCTCATACAAATGAATTCAAATATTCGACGTTGTCTGGTCGAATTCTTCGTTCCGTCGGCAGCGTTTCTCACGTATTTCGTTGAACGAAAAAAATTGATGGAAATCTTATCACATCGGGAATGTCTTGATCGAATGGAATTCTAATGAGAAATGCCTTCTCGCTCTATTTTGTTTATGGAAGATGAATGCGCCCCTGGTGGGAATGTTGGCTGACGATTCCAACTATTCCATAAATTGCAAACGATGTTGGAGATTACGGTATTTTGAAAAAATTTTCAATATTGCAATAAATGTATTCTATTATTTCTAGGAAAATGAAATATTGAAAAATTTAGATAGTATGTTACGCAGATTTTGTATTTAACACCACCGGTATTTCGCTAGTTTCATCATTTCTACTGACGTGAAAGCTTTTCTATTAAAATCACATCTTTATAAAGCAGAAACTTTAGAGATCCTGATAGATAGATATTCGACCGACCTTTGTCCTTTCAACTCCAGTATTTAAATATTTAGTATGTTCGAAAATTCATAAATAATACTATCATTAACACGTTGAACGCCGCCGATATTTTGCCTGTTTCGTTATTTTTACTGAAGTGAAACTTTGTCTATTAAATCCACATATTTATGAAGAAGAAACTTCCAAGACACTGATAGATCGATATTCAGCAGATCTTGATCTTCTTAACGCCAATATTTAAATATTCAATATCTTAGAAAATTCATAAATATTACAATTTAAAAGTTACATGAAATTTCATTGAATCAATAGCGCCTGTCACCGGTGACCCATATGGAAGTCAAAGAGTTATGCAACAATACATCGAGGAGTTGTTATGCTATACGCTATTTATTTATTTTTTTTTTTTTTTTTTTTTTTTTTTTTATTTATTTGTTTAGCGTTGCTTCAACAACTAAGGTCATTAGCAACGTACAAGATTACATATTACAAATTGTGATACATTATTTAGATTAGTTTGTGTAATCCAGTGGCATACATAAATTTTATGAGTTTTGGAATTAACTCCTGCTTCGATATAAGCTTATTAAAATCCTTAGGTAGGTCAGTCTCGTTTCTTTCTTTACAATATTTTATACAATGTGAAATAACGTGACGCACGGTAAGGGGAGTCTTACATGCATTACATACAGGTTTTTCACTCTTTGTCATTAGATAAGAGTGTGTCAGCCTCGTATGACCTATACGGATTCTACTTATCATAACTTGTTCATTGCGTTTTGTCGATTTCATTAAATTGATCCCATTATTGTATAGTGTGTTAGTACCATAACAGTTAACTAATTCGCCATGGACTTTCCTTTTTATATATTCTTTTATTGTGGTATTTATATATGTCAGAGAGTCGTTATGGGAAATACGATATTCTTTAATAAATATTTGTTTAGTAATTTGGTTATCATTGCTATTAACTATCGTATATGGGGATAATTGAAATGATATGGTTTTGCCAGATTTTTCTAAATAACGGTATAATTCCTGGATTTCCTGTACTAAGGAATTATCAGTTCTACCGTCTACCAAGATTTTGGTCGTATTTACTAAATTGTAGTAGATAATAAATTTAGTGTTGGTGCAGCTTTGGATATAGTTTAATGCGGTTTTGATTGCTATATTTTCGCTAGTATTATTTGATACTAATTTGTTTAGTTCGAGTGTAATAGTCGTATCAGGCGTGTATATCTGACATTGGGCAGTATTTACATTTAGTTTCTGTTGGATGTATATAATGGAGGGTTGTGGTTTATTATTAGTTTTACGTATTTCTGTTTCATGGTCACGTAAATCGTCCTTCGAATCTTTTTTAGTTGTATTTATTTTTGTTTCTTCCCATGGTGGAATGGCATGAATTTTCCTTAGAAACATGTCAGGTATGGATACATTGGTAATTTGGCAGGCTTCTTTAATTTGTGGGTATATCAATGTTGATGACTGAGGATGGGACTCTAGATAATTTGCATGAACGTTGTCGAAAATAATGTTATACGTCGGGCATAGTTTAGTTGACGCTATAGCAATTGCCCTTTTTAATAACAATGAGTATCTTCTGTCATCAAGTTGTGGTTCCCCGGTTTCATGAAGGATTTTAATCGTGGGACTTGTGGAGAAGGCTCCTAATGCTAGTCTTAGGGCAGTGTTATTAACAGGGTCTAATAATTTTAGCAAACTCTTTCGTGCTGAACCGTAAATTGTGGCACCATAATCTAATTTGGAACGGATTAGAGATTTATACGTATTTATCAGGATTTTGTAATTGGATCCCCAGTTTATAGAAGCGAGACATTTAATGATCCCAAGTCTTTTTTTACATTCATTTTTTAAGTAATGAATATGGAAATTCCATGAATGTTTATTGTCAAAGTATATCCCTAGTAGCTTAATAACACTTTCCACTTTGAGAACGTTGTTTCTCAAAAACAGTTTAGCTTCATTATAATATCTTGGGTTTTTATGAAAACATATAGCAGCCGTTTTCGATTGTGATATTTTAAATCCAGTATTGGTTGCCCAGAGGTCAAGTTTGTTTAAGGTCTCCTGTATTAATGTCTCGGTATAAGTAATGTTTTTACCAGCACAAAAGAATGTAAAATCATCTGCGAATAGTAGACATTTAACTGGAGGCTCAACTACATTGACTATATTGTTGATTGCTAACAGGAATAGGCTAACACTAAGAATCGATCCTTGGGGTACTCCGTTAGATAATTCGAGGCGCTCTGATAAATATCCATTAGCTCTGACTCTTAAGTATCTTACGGACATGAAGTTGTAAATAAACGCTAGCATATGGCCACGAATGTTATTCTGGTACAGGATTTTAATGACTCTTTCCCTCCAAACCATATCGTATGCTTTTTCAATGTCCACTGAAACTGCCAGTAGGTGGCAATTATTTAAAAAGGCTTCGGATATGGCTGTATGAAAATTTTCTAGAAGATCAGTTGTAGATCGGAATTGTCGAAATCCGAATTGCTTATTAGTTAGTATATTACTGTTTTCTAGATGCCATCTCAATCGTCTGTTTATAATCTTTTCCAAGAGTTTGCAAAGCGTACATGTCAGTGATATAGGTCTGTAGTTACCAGGCGACTTTTTATCCTTACCAGGTTTGCAAATAGGAATTACAACAGCCTCATTCCATTTCACTGGGAAGGTTTTAGTTTTCCAAATATAATTGAATAGATTAACTAAGTACTCAAGTGCGATTTCTGGTAGTACTAGCAGAAATTTGTTGGGTATATTATCTGGCCCCGGACTAGTGTTTTTGCAATTGTTTAATTCGTTTTTCAGTTCACATAGTGAGATATTTTTATTGAAGGGGGCATCAAAATTCTCAAAAATTGTTTCCTTCGTAAGATGATTGAAAGAATTTCTGACTTTCTGATGCTCAGGTGAGATGTTCAGGTTACTAGAATTATTTGAGAACTTCTCAGCAAGTTTATTAGATATTTCTATAGGGTTATCAATTATATTATTTGTGTCATCAACAAGCTGGTAGATGTTAAAACTTTTATGTAGGCCACGAACCCGATTAATTTTATTCCAAACTAAACTGACTGGGGTATTATACGTAATTGACTCAACAAATTGATGCCACGATTCTCTTTTACTGTTTTTGATAGTTTTTCTAGCTATAGCTCTGCATTTTTTGTAATTAATTTGATTATCTTGTGTTGGGTGTTTACGATAATGGTAGAAGGCCTTTTTGTGATTTTTAATAGCTTCTGAACATTTTTCATTCCACCAAGGGATCTTGGGTTTTTTTGGACTACTTTTGATCTTGGGGACGGACATGTCTGCTGCTTCGAGAATTATGTCTGTTAATTTATTTACTAAAATATCAACTTTATCGGGGGGAGATGTTAGTGGATTTTGTAGTTTGGGAATTTGTTGTGAAATTAAGGAACGATATAGGGACCAATCGGCCGCATTTAATTTCCACTTACGGTAATTGTGTTCGTTACCAGGAGGTACTATATTTATGTCTGGGCGAATTAGTTTTGTTATAATAATAGGAAAATGGTCACTGTCGTGTAATTCGGATAATACATGCCATTTATACATGGATGCAACTGAGCTCGAGCATACACTTAAGTCAATTGCACTAAGCTGCCCATTAGCTACATTAAAATGAGTAGGCGAAGTAGAATTTAATAGAACTAAACTTTGGTTGTCCAATAATTTTTCAATAACTAGACCTCTAGTATCATTTTTATATGAGCCCCATAGTCTGGAATGACTGTTGAAATCACCAAGTAATAATAGTGGTTTGGGTATCTGTTCCAACAGTTGTTCTATATCGTGTAAACTGAAATCTGTACTATTAGGTAAATAGATATTACATATAGATATTTTATTTGGCATAAAAACTTGTATTGCAACCGCTTCTAAATTTGATTGAATTTGAATGGGGTTATATGCTAGTGTATTTTTTATATAAATTGCTACACCTCCACTTGCCCTTACGGTGTTTGTACGGTTTTTATATACTACACTGAAGTTTTTTAGTTGCTTAACGGAATTGTTTTTAAAATTTGTTTCTTGTAGGCACAATATTCCTGGGTCTATATCGTTGATGAGTAGTTGAAGATGTTCTAATTTTTGTATTAATCCGTTAATATTCCACTGTAATAGTTTGTGATCCATAATCATCTTCTTACGTAGTTGAGTTGGAAACCATTCCTAGTTCGTCCTCTGTCCTTTTTTCGATTCTCTTGATAATTCTACAGAATTGGTTTTTCACGTTACGGTGGATGAGAAGAGGGTATAATTCCCGCATCATATTAGACAGTGTCGATATGTTGTTCGAATAATTCGCAGCAATTTCGGCAGCTAGTGGGTTGGAAACTGCTTGATCCAGAAAATTTCGGAAACTAAAGTAAGATATTGGAAATTTGTGCGGATGCTCTGTCATTTTAATTTTGACAGGAGTAAGCAGTTCGTCTAAGTTTTCTTTGACAGTAGGTCGGGTCGTTGTTCTTGGTTTTTTGGTTATTTTTCGGATATCGTTATTATTGTCTATTATTTTAGAAGTATTATTTTGAGGCGAATAAAGTGATTCAACACTCGTTTCGGATTCATTGTCAGAAGATTCTTCTATTGCACCATCCGAGGGCGTTTCTGTGGTATTGGAGAGAGGTCTTTTGGATCTTCCCATAGCGTTATTGTTATGAGGTATTATATTATCCTGTAATAGGTCTTGTAGTCGAATATTGGGTCTCTGGTCGGTTGTTGTGTTTACAGTTCTCGATTCATTAACCTTTGGATTACTATTAGATTTTGATGATTCGGCTGTATTCACTTGTTGTACGCTGGTTTCTAGTTTGCTTGTCTGATTTAGCGGACAACGTTTTGCAAGATGGCCTTCTTTTTTGCAAAGGAAACAGGTAGGGGTATCGCTTGAGATAAATATCCAATAATTTACTTCCTCAAATCCAATCTGTATTGATTCAGGCAGTTTATTGAAGTCTTCTGGGTGTACGTAAACTTGTCTACGAAAGCTGAGTATATGAGAGTATCCTGGTTCGTTTATTCCAGCTTTGATGAATGACATGTTGGACTCTAGTCGGATGTCGAGATTTTTAAATATGTTTTCTATTAATTCATGAGGTATAACTGGACAAACATTGGACAAAATTATTCTTTTTGCTCTCGAGATTAATGGTCTTATTACAAGGCTGTTACTCCTTAAATTTATAGTCTTCCCACATAATTCGTTTGCTAATTCTTTGGTGGACAAATATATGCATATTCTATTATTAGATATTCTTGATAAGAACCTTATGTTGGCAGGATTAGTCAACTTTGACACTTCCTTGACGTAGTCAGTTATGGCAGATCCTTCGAGGGCGTCAATAATGATAGCCTGGTCTTTTTTCGGGAAGTTGGTAAACTTTGTTGCTTGAGCGTAGTTCATTTTGCCAACTTCTGGATTATGTGGATTTACACTTGACATTGTAGGAGGACTGTGAACTGGATCTTCATTTGGTACTCTGCTGTAGTCAGCAGAGTGACCGCTGTGTGGGTTCACTTTGGAACGAAGTGAGAAACTTAGTCAAATGTAGATTGGCAACACTATCACAAAGAAAACTATAACTACTATATGGGAATAACTGGGAGAGACACGCGAACCGATCGGAGCGTTAGTAAATACAACCGACCTCGTCGACGTTCCACGATAGAATGATTTATTTTTATTTTACTGTATCTTTTGGCTTCAACTTCTATGGTTATTTCGCGTGGAGATTCCTAAGCATCGAAACCATGAAATATATATTACATAAAACAAATTTTCCACGCTTGACGAGAGATGTGAAAACTGGAGCTCACTAATTTAATTTTTAGTCAAAATTTTTACCTTCTAATTCGTCCGTGTAGCTCTTTATGAAATACCGTAGATATACAGTGTAATATTCGTGAGGTCAAAACACTAAAGTTTGTTACATAGATATAACATAAATTTTAATTCAATTGCTCGCTTCAATATTTTCCAGAATATTCGTCCACGGAAGAATCGTGGATCGCAAAATTTCATGGCACAAAGTACCAATTGCCTGATGATTTACGAATTTTCGCACTTCAAACATCGATATGGCTACGTCGGGATTCGTTTATTCGCGTTATTACAGCCGTGCGTGATAAAGAATGGGAAGAATTAAATTCTACCCCGCATGGCTGCGCTTTGAATTTTCATTTAGTTAATACGTTACCATAAACCGATCACCGGCTGCTCTCTCGTCGAATGCACGTCATAATTGATTCGGTGCAGTAGATTTAACCGTGAAATGAATTTTATTCATAATCCGTTAATACAAATTATTTTCTTTAACGCGTTCATATCGTGCTCCATTATTCCCCGTGAATGCTAATTGTATTTACAATATTTTCTCTTAATGTCCATGCTCTTTTACCTTTGCCCCGATTGAAAATGAATGCAAATCGTTCGAACTGCACCATTCGTAAAACCTGTCCGTGCAAAATTATTCTCTTTTATATGTTTACGTTGTCCGCTATGAATTACAAACGCACATGTCGTTTGCATTTATCGAAGTTTCTATTGCACACGCCGTGTATTAACGGCGATCTACAGTAAATTTTATATTTATCGTACATTTGCACTTCGATATATTATATCCATATTTTTTGTTTATATCTCCTATGCCATTGTATTGTTAACACTTTTAAATTTAATACTACACTTACGGATGATTTAAGCAATATATTTAAAAAATATTATTCAAATACCTTATAAGAGAAATAGAAAGTACGGGGGTGGAACTTGATCAATTTAACCCCTTGACGTACCTTAACGAGTGATACTCGTGATGCCGTAAATTGAAAAGGAAATTTTCAAATCTTACAAAACCTATTAAATTGAAAATATCAGTAAGATGTCACTCGATAAAATTATTTCTATAATATTAATACTACATTTAATTATACGATATGTCAAGAATCACTGATCAATATTTATTTTACTAATTTAATTCTGAATTATTGTGAAGGCAGTCACAAAGTAAATGGCACGGCATGAGATTGACACTTTGCTTTACGATTCCTTTTGCGACTATTTATTCAATTGATATGTATTAAATTGTCCAAATGAAAATTTTAAATGGTTTTCTGTTATCTTATATTCTTCAAAATACAGCTAATCAAATATCACTAAATTGATATAGAAAATTGAAGAAGAAACACCCTCACAAATTTAGGAATATTTATTAAAAACTTGAAAAGTCATACTCACCACCCACCCCGGAGATATATATAGCATAGCCTATACAGAAATGATGCTACTACAATCAGAAATCGGCAATTTTGTTAACAATAAGATTTCTTTATCTTTTAACGCAATAGTTAAATGCATTTTTTCCGTAAAAAATACTTATATTGTGCGATTATCGATCGCTAGTGATATCGACTATCGATACCATTTCGATACTGCGGGGACAGTGCAATCCGGCAGCCGTGCATCGGATGCGATCGCCCTTTGTCTTTGAATTTTAGCGAGAACTTGGCTTCTCGGTTATAATAGATAGGTCTCAGACTCGACGGAGTAAAGTCGCGAAATAAATAAATAAATTTTTAACGATATACAAGTAATTACGGAAGTGTGTGTTCCTCATTTCACCACTCCCACGAATATAAGCCGCATTATATTCTACAGCATTTATCATTTTTTTACATTTCTAAGAAAGCTGAAGCTTTCAAGGAGGCTTTGAGATATTACTCCGGTAATTTCAGTGATTATAAATTACTTCTTAATTACTATAAATTTCTTATAAATCTAAATATAAATTACTTATAAATTACTTAATTTCGGTAATTTCAGTAGATAAAATCTTATAGTCCACTTATACACATTGATATCCGTGCGGTTACGTTGATATCTTGTTAGGCCTTACCGTAGAGAAATAATTAACCTAATAAACAACGAGAAAACTATTACTTTGCTGATCGATATTATGAGGTCACTGACGTTTATTCAAATTTTTTAACAGATAATATTTACAACATTGTTCGCTGTATCGAATATTCAAATAGCAGGAGAGCGAGTAACATATCGTGGAGTATAAATTACTGGCATTTTTAAAATTGATCTTTTATATTGAAATATATGTAATATAGGAAATAAAATTTTAGTTTACCGTAAACGCTTATGTAAAACACGTCCGGTATTCGACGCATTAACAAGATCTTTTTTTGAGGGTACAGCACGAATTATTATTTTAACGTAGCACGACTCGAGAACGTGAGTCCTAGAAAGAGACCAACTCGAAGGTAATGCCGGAAAAGTTGCTCAAACTTTCCGCAGAATCGTGGGAGGAATATCGAATTTTCCCGTAAAAACTTTCCTTTCGTCTTGAATTATTATCACGCTTGGCCGGTGTAATGTAAAAAGGGAGTAATGCGTGTGAAGCCTTTAAAAATTTCCTCCAAAGATCTTATCGAGTTTTCCTTCACCGTCTAATGTGGATTTTAATTTTACTAACAAGACGCAAGATCGGTGCACGATTTTTCCATTTTCAGCGTTCTTGTTTACTAAAAGTTCCTCAACATCTAGTGTTACTTGTTAAGAAAGTCGTGTTCCTCCTACGGAAAGTATTATTTAAGAAAATAGAGATTTTGACCCTGATTATAATTAGGATAATTCAAATAATTATGTGAAATGATATTGTAAGCTGGACAAAAACTCGAAATCCTAATTACTAGACCAGAATTTCACATCCTCCTCTACATGTAGAATTTCGATGTTGCTTTTAAGTAACTAATTTTATTTTCTACTAACCTTTGGACATGAAACTTTACATTAACACTATCATAATAATCTTGTTGTCTATTGTAATCTCGTTAGTTTAGAATATAATGATATTGTTAGAACCCATAGTTCAAAACCGAATGTCAAATCTTCTTTTTTTTATAAAGATTGGTGTCTCCGCTCAGAATTAATATTTTATGGGTATTTTATTTAATATTTTATAGGATTTTAGGAGTAATGGGAGTTCAAAATAACATAGTGTGAATTTTGACGGTTTTCTGGAATTCTATAAGTAATGGTCCAAGGGCGCAATTTATATTCGGTGAATCAAGGCTTCTCTTTGTCGTATTTTTCACGGTACTCTATGTACAGATCTCAAGTTTACAGTCTTACGCCTCTATAAAATTTCACCTACATAATATGTATCTGAGATTTACCAGGAAAGGAAATCATTCAGCCGTTTAAAAATAAAATTAAAATATATTTGAACTATATGAACGATGCTGTGTGTGCGTGAAATATCGATCGGGCATCGATCGAAAAAATCGAACGTCGACCGCGTGATGGTCAGTCGGAAAGCGTCAACCGTTGGACGAACCAGAGATCCTATTACGTGTAAATTCATATTTATTCCATTTTGTTTTTCCTTTTGTAATATTATTAATATTTTTATCATTAAATTGTTTCACACGAATTACCTGCTGTTAGTATGACAAAAAATCCTATATATATACCTTTCGATGAAGCATCTCGGAATCGATTGACTGCTCCTTCGCGACTATTTCGCCGATCGAAATCGAAAGAGCTCGTTCTCTTTTTTTTAAGTATATCATAGCTACGATAGTTCGCAACCCTCCAAAAACAATAAGTAATAAGTGAAATTATCATTGTACTTGTAACTGAAAAAAATAAAAATCAACATTAATACGTGAGTAATATTTAAACCAACGATAAATCATACAATTAAAACGATTCGGTATCAAATGTCAATCGATATTCAATATGATTTCATGTCTGGGCATTTTGTTCGCATAAATAGTCGTCTGTTTGATGCATTGACGCTGTCTCCAGTCAACAGTCTGCCGTATTAATTCAACCATGGCTGCAGTACTGAATTTGACATGCATTTCGCATTGAGCTCGAATCAGATTCGAGTACACGACAATCGATGCCGGTGACCATTTTCCAGGCAAACTAGTCACGAAGGACGATGGGGATACTGGAAGTTTTGCATTACACTCGAATCACAATGAAACCTCTGATGAGTTTTGACGATAAAGTGCTTTTCACGGGTGTTCATAATAGATGCATATATGAGGTACATAATTCAAAGCTGACAATCCATCATACGATATTCGCTTGGCTTGATGTTAAGGATATATCCTGTGTTAACTTTATTTCCAAATACATTGAAATGCCGAGTGAGAACTTAACTTTTAAGTGCAAACTGTCGATTAATACTCTATTGACTTTTTATTAGCGATAGTCAACGTCTTGAATACAAAATAATGTATTTGTCAGTCTACTTTGTCCTCTTAGCAAGAATACCATTATCGATATTTCACATTTCTCTCAGACAAAATTCACAGACATTTAGCAGTCAAACTTTCAACGATAATGGAATAAGTTTATTTTGGAGTTTTCAATCTGGGTCGGATTAATTTGCTTTGGTTAATTCTGCCTATCTATTTCTTCTTCCTCTTTCTACTTTACCTTTTGCAATACAGTAATCCCCCCTATAACACGGTAGATTCGTTCCGCGTTATAGGAAAACGCGTTGTAGGAGTATTCTCGTATAACGCGCTCTATGACCCCGTATAACGCGTTATGTACAAATGATTCAAGTACCTAAATCGAATATTAAGAAAAACTAATGTTAAATAACTATGTGCGAAATATGTGTATTTTATTAAAATCAAACTAAGAACATTTTAAATAAAAAACTTATACATATGTAACTAAAAAACAGTTAATTTAAAAAAAAATTACATAATTCCAAAAATAGTTATGTTACATGTTTATTCGCTGTCGGAGCTATCTGAAATAACGTTCCACCGACATCTTTTTTTCATAAAATGTTCAAAGATTTCACAATTTGAATCTTTGTTATTTTCTTTACTTAAGAGCATATCTTCTTGTTCGTCTATATTAATTGAAAATTCACTATCTAATGATTCTTCGTTTTCTATTTTATGTTTTTTTCTGAATTTTTACATATGGTGCAAGACAGTATTGAAGATTTATTTTAAATTCACTAAATCGTTCCGCTGAAGAATCACAATTCGTAACAAGTATTTCCAATTGTTTTCCCAGTTTTACTATTTTATTCAGGTTTTCTATACATAAATTTTCATCTACTTCGTCAATAATCTCCATTTAAATTGATTATGTACAAATTCATTATAAATTTCACAGTACAGAAATATAACGTGGGAAATCTCCGCGTTATATGGGGGAAAACATGTGTTATACGAGGGACATGAAATCGCGTTATAAGAGTACCGTGTTATAGGGGGGATTACTGTACTTGATTTTTCTCTTTCTGTTTCATATCTCGTAATTTTTATACATAAAATAAGCAGCAAATGATGTATTTTCCCCAGACGTACAAATTTTGCTTTCGTTCTACGCCATGAACGCCTAATATAAATGGATGGAATATAAATTACATTTATTTAAATAAATATAGCAAAATAAAGCAATGTTACAAATAGTAGATCAAAGTACTTCTACAGAAGATTGCGTTAGTTGCACTAATATTGTACAACTTCCACTTTATCCCTCACTTATTGGCACTCTCGTTGCTCGAGTTTGACGACTCCGTTCGCCAATGTTCTCAATCATACCCTAAACATTCTTCCTGCATTCTCCTCGCATTTATTCTTCTCTCTTCAGACATTCCCTCCTTTGCTCTTCTCACATGTACACAAGTGTCCCTCGAAAACTTCTCGTCTCTCCTATCGTCGCTTCTCATCGTACTCTCGTCACGACTAAACTATGAGTTCGAAGAAAAGAAACTCACTCAATAACTTCACAGATATCTACAAAATTTTTAGTCACTATATTATATAAACAAATATTTGAACATTTAGTCCAATATTATTAAGATAATAATCATATGTATGGAAGAACGATTGTCAAATTTCATAATACACTGCGATCCGATACGATGCTAAAATTCGCGCTTCATTTAATTTCCACATTCGACGAATCTAGTCCGAGTGCATGGCATTCGTGTAATTTTATTTCCATTTAGTGAGTTATAGTGGAACGTCGGGAATTTATTAGATCCATTATGTCGTCTAATTAAAATCATTCTGAATGCATTGACTTAATTGATTCCCCATTAAACGGATAACTCTGCCTCTCCGATACGGTGCAGTCCGTTATAAACATTCATTAACTACCGAATAATCGTGAAACCACCGTTGAAAGCAGTCCCACGATATTTTACAATTTCACGGTAAAAACATGCGATTGAACGTCGAACGAAGCGTATCCTAATTCATGCTAATCGAAAACGCAATGTGCACGCCGTTCCCCACAGAAACGGAATCGTAACTCGTTTGTAGTGCTATCGGGGTGTCCTCTAATGTATTACGATTCGATAATATTGTAATGCAACACGATAAATATCAAAGCGGACAAACCGGCACGTAGACGCGCGTATATATACGTACTTCATAGGGCGGCTTATAATTACCCCGGGAAGATTTGAAATTCCATGCGTCGCGTGGCACGTTAATTGAGGCAAAAGCAAAATGCCAATCCGTCGATATTATGTTACGCGTTGTTATTCTCGCAGGTACACGGTGACCGACGTGCATTGTAACCAATCGCGCACCGGTGCGCCGCTTTATCCATTAATCTGCATACGTGGCCATGTCCCCTAGTATGTGCATCGACGTACATTTCGCCGGCCGGATACTCGCCCACCTCGGACTCCTCACGCACCTGTGCACGCATGCACTTCGACACCGGTCAATAGATACGTCTATAAGTATGCATAGACCAACACCGGGCCCTATAGTTCTCGTCCATTCCACCGAATCTTCATGCTAAAGTGGTTTACGTTCGTAACGAATCATCTGTCACGTTGATCGATACGGTAACTAAAATCTGTGAGAAAAACTATGACTTTAACCGTTCGTCACTAGAACTACCAAGCGAGTTAAAATGACTCGTTACCAATTTTTTCCAAAAGTTCTCCAAGTTTATAGGGTAGTCATGGAGCAGATATTCTACCTTTGTCTTATAAAATACAGATTACCGAATCGATCATTTTGCCACCTCCTGATTTCTCTATTTCCAAAGTACGTATTTAATAAATTGGAATAGAATGGATTTAACCGACGGTAGTTCTAGTGTTAAGGGAGTCGTCTCATGTCACAGCTATTTTTTTTCGCTTCGTTTGGTAATTTTTTTTGACGAACCATTAAAATGTACGAGCTTGGAATTTTTACCGCATGTTTATTGATACTTTTATAGTCTATTGGAATTGTTGCAAGTAAAAATAACGATTTTAGTTGACTTTATACCGTTCGAAAGACACTCGTGTATTTTTTACGGCTGCCATGATTGCAGAACTTTCGCTTATCTGAAATAAAAAACTCGAACGGTATTTTAATTTGTAAACCTAAGGCTTTCGCAGGAACTAGAATTCTAATATCTATTCTAATATCTGTCAGAGTTTGCTTTTTTTAAGTTAAAAACGCCAAGAGTATAATGACGATTCTTGGACCTTAGCTTTTAAAGCTGTGCCAAATCTTCAATTTTCGATATCTTTATTTTATTCTAGTTTCGGCAATAGCCTTAGGTTTACAAGTTAAAATGCCGTTTGATTTTTATATTTCAGATGAGCGAAACTTGTGGAATCATGGCAGCTGTCAAAAAAGCATGTGTTCCTCTGTCTTTCAAACGGTGCAAAGTCACCTAAGATCGTTATTTTTGCTTGCAAAAATTCCTGCTCACTAAAAAAGTATCAATATATGTGTGGTAAAAATTCAAAAATTGTACAGTTTAATGGTTCATCACAAAAAAAATTCCCAAAGGAAGCGAAAAACAATAGCTGTCACATGGGATGACCCCCTTAATCCTTTGATTGCTACGGGCGCATATATTCACCCAGGTAAAGCCATTAATGGAGATTATGGACACAAATATGCGCTCTGCAAAAGCTGTCGATATCAAGTATGGACGTTAATACGCGCCCGTCGAGGGCTTTCACTGTTTACAATAGTCTCATACGTATTTATCGATTCAAAATTGGATTTTAAGTATTTTCTACTTCAAACGTATTAGATTTACAATCACGACTTTTTGTCCAAATTTTCTTACTAAGAAATCATTTTGTAATTTACTGGCCATTTAAACAGCCAATGGAATTTTTAATACTCGAAAATTCTACGCCAAGTTGCTGGAAGGAGATTGTAATTAAAAACTTTTCATTCTACTAAATTACACGTCTCGTACTATTATTTCTTTCTCTCTTAAAATGAATCTTCTTGTATTATATTAATAACGTCTTTGTACTTATAATTATCCTACTTGTTTGCGACGAAATCCAAATTAACAGAAAAGCAATGTCTAGTACTGAATATTTATTTTTAATATTGAAGTACACAGCCGCCAGATATTATGAAGTTTCCGCGTTGAGTTCATATCGATATAAATTTCAGCGTGATTAAATCTAACATCGAGCTGAACCGGACACACCTTCGCAATATTAATTCGCTAGTTGCACGTAAATGATACAGCGATTGCATTCAGAAATCGATGAGCCAATAGTCAATATTGTGAATATCGTTCCTGCGAATTGTGCATTTCGTGTCCGCGATGGAGAGAACACTATCATAAATTGCATTATACATTAATCTTACCCGACTTGCAATTTTAGTAAATTATTTGTTTGTGTAAGGAAATAAAACAAACTTTATGCACATTTTACGTTACAACCTCCATTACGTGATTTAATATCCTCTCTCCGATTGTTTTCTGCTGTTTTGTCAACAGCAACCTATTTATATTGTATCCCAGCAGAGATGTGAATATTTATACATAGATTAAAAGGGAATGGAAAAACAGAAAAATTAATCGGCTTAAATTGCTTACATTTACCGAAGCAAGAATGAATAGAACATGTTAAAAGTTTTTTTTTTTAAGTTTCAGTACTCAATTCTTAGGAATTCTTTTGATTCAATAAATTGGAGTTAATTTTTACAACAGATATTCAATACGTCGAAGCCTTATTAAAAAATGGACAAATATTATTAACGTACTTGTTAATGCAATTGTATTTTACACGCTACGAAAATAACGGGGTTTATTTCCTTTCGTTCCAGTGTAATCAAATATTTACATTCACAGCAATCATAGAAATAAAGTTTGCTCTCCATATTCTATTGAATCAAATCTCCACTCTTTCCATAATAAACCTTTTCATATATGTTTTATATTACATTTCATGTAATATAAAATAGTATAACGTATAATATAAAATGTTGCAATATTTTTTCAGTTTCCCAAAATTTTAGCAGATTAATCATTTGCGGTCCTGTGCCGAGTACTACTCGACATAGATTTTTACTTCATTTTATTTTTAACAATTTAATGTTAACTTTCCAATTTCACCGATATCAGATTGATATCATTTTCAAAAAATGGATAACCAACGATAGAAAATATTGCAAAATTAATTTTATTTAGCTCACTACCAAAGTTAACGAAATAATAAGGACTGCAAAGGGTTAATGCAAGCTCCAAGAATCGATCGGAAGTTATTTTTTTGCATCTCCATCAAACAGGTGCCTATAAGTGCATTTTTAGAGGATATAATTTATTAATCATTAATTGTCATAAAAAAAAATTTCCTCGTAGCACAATACTTTTTTAGAATTGACATCAACTTGTTGTTAAAACTATGCTGGAGAGCAGAATGTTATTGCAGTTAGGCGAGTGGTACCACTGAACACTATTGTCTATGTTATTAATAACATTTACCATTATCATTATTATCGCGTAAATGTAACGCGTTATTCTGTATGGCGCTTTGAAATGCAAGTAATACCCTAAATTTCCCCTTGTTTATGCATTCGGAATCTCCGTCGCTAAAGGGTGAATACGTTTGTATGCATATGTATATTTAGCACCTAAATGAACATGTCAAGAGCATAATGCACTTGTACTAATGCACATTGCACGTTAATATTGAGGAGTGTACAAACGAGCAGAGCATTATTTTGAATTTCTTGTCGATATATAGACAACGCTTGTAACAACCTAAATTATCATGGATTATAATAATTTAGAATTAGCATGGTACTTAATAATATTCAATTTTTGATGTTAACATTAATATTTGCAAATTTTAAAATCCATTCACTATTTAAACATTAATTGAAAATACGTGAGATATGAATACTTTGGTACTTTCGTTTTCAATATTTTTTTCATACAACGAGAAGCTTTTTACAATAAATATTTCACTTCGATAAAAGCTCTATGATAAGAGGAATAGTTTCAACACTTGACGTCTTAATGATGTGACCTTTTGCACCCATTACTTAACTTGCGTTTAACCCTTGTCGCTCCAAGTGTGCCTCCCGGGCACCACCGATGTGTGGCGTTCTACTCCAAGTGTGCTTGTCAGGCACCCCTGATTTGAAACGTGTTACTCCAATTGTATTTTTTACTTCGGATATTGTTCGGGTCGTTATTGGTAATTATTTATAGATAAAAAATAGTACTTCTCAGTAAAGACAGTCAGGTCTCAACCTGCTTTATTACAAACCCACCTATCTTTCAATTATGTCGAAAAGGAAAATAAATTATCTTTGTCAGAAAAATATATATAGTTACTATGACAATTTTTGATTTTCGTATCTATAGTGATATATCTGTTAACTAATCAAAAGGAAGTAATAGGGTAAACAAACAAACAGTTTTCTACTGTAAGACCAGTGAGCGCAAACCCGGTTTGCATCCCAATGACTGTTTTAAAAACTACCACACATTAATCAATTATAATTAATAATATAAATATTGCAATCAAAATTGTATAACTTCTGAAATGAATAGCGATTGTTTTCAATGACTTTAATATTATTATTTACACGTAATTGTAGCATTTAAAGTCTAATACTAAAAAACTTGCAAGTCAAAATATGACGAGAATAAGTTGGAGTTGCCGGTCGATGTTCACACTTAAAAGTTGGAGCGTTAAGGGTTAAATTAAGGAACCATTCGTCTCAAGAAATCAACTGGTACATTGATGCTTTTCTGGAAGAAAAAGTACGTGATTAAATGACACAATTTTGATCATTACTAACTTTCGATCATTGAGTTGTCAAATTCATTGAAAACATTACAACATATTTAGATTTCCATACAGTACTTATCATATTTTCAATAATACGACGTAATTCGTAATACTCTTTGATTATGAAACAATGATATCATCAAATTACAAAATTCAGAATCGTTAAAAACTTAGTCAAGCGTACAGTGTACCTCCTCCAAAGTTCGTTTGTTCAGAAAATAGTCCATGGTGGAAAAATGAAATTCTCTATAACGTGAATAGACTTAACGAAGGTGCTCGTGTTGCAGGTGCAACACACTCGCGCGTTAATCGTTCCAAGTAACCCTAACAAAAGTTTACCGAAATTGTATTAAGAGGCTGTTTCCGCTACCCTTGGTATCTGGAGGCAGGTAACGTTTGAGGAGCGGCAGATGAATGCAATTCTTGCGTACAAAGCACACGCGGTTTTTAAACACCCCGTTAAAGGGCGCTTGCGGCCCATGAGAGGCATGCCTTTGAGGGAATTCTCTCTCCACGAGCAGGAACAAGGCTCGCACGAACAAGGAAGAGCCTACAGTTCTTTTTTCTCCTTTTCCTTCTTGTTCTCCTCCTTTTTTTTTACCTTTTCCTTCACGAGAGCGCCGACGTTGGGCAAACTGCAGACATTTTCACAGGAACATCGTCATGATAATTGCAAAGAAGTTAATTAAGAACGCCGTAGAAATGTACCCATTTGCATTTACGCCCTTCCGTTTGCTTTTACCTCGCCACGGGGAAGAGGATACATCGGTGCTCGTATATACACCTGCAAGAAACATTCCGTGTGTTGGCTTCTCTCCGCCTCTTTTCTCTGTGTTCTCTTTCTCTCTCGTTTACTTGCTCGTTTAAGAATGAAGGAGAAAGAGAGATATCCCTTTTACCCCTTTCTCTCCACTTTTTCTCCCCCTTTTCTCCGTACCACCTATACACCCTTTCCCTTTCCACTCACCAGTTTCTCTTTAGCTTTTAAGTAAATTCCATTGCAGTTCGGTTGAGTGAGATTCCTTGCGTAGTGTTGGGTCGAAAGGGGGAAATCTCGCGAGGAGAAGCATGGCAGGACTCGAAGAACGCAAAAAGGGAAAGGACGTCGAAGTGCCGAGAGGGAATCTCCTACTAACCTTTTTGACTTTTGTTATGCAAGCGCGTGAATCGTTGCAAGCTAGAAAAGATATTGGAAGATATCTTTCCTCTGCAGTCGGACCGTATTTGATCGATCAGTAAAATCTGCCAGTTTATTTTTTAAACTATTTTGGTCGTCGGAAAAAATTTATTATGTTGCATCTGAGAGATGTGCAATATTCATCATGTTTTAAATTATTCTACGTTTTATTCTGAGAAGTGGAGTTCCATGGGATGTTGAACATTTACCAGACTTTTTTAAAAAGTGTGCTACT
Organism: Cerceris rybyensis; assembly: GCA_910591515.1. Classification (NCBI taxonomy): domain Eukaryota; kingdom Metazoa; phylum Arthropoda; class Insecta; order Hymenoptera; family Crabronidae; genus Cerceris; species Cerceris rybyensis. The sequence goes on from OU342789.1 coordinate 40,888,157, forward strand.
TCAACCTAGAAACTTTGTTTTTTCCAGGAGCGAGGTGTATTTCTGTTTGAGAAGTTTAATGTTATAGAGGAGAAAAAAATATTGCTGTTTTGTTAAGTAACAGACACTGAAGTGAGTATAAAAGAATTTGTTGTACAGTAAATTCTTTGGTATTATAAGAAAATCGTAGCGTTTTGTTTGATAATCAAAGATATTTTAATTCCTTTTTGACAAGCCGGCTGACAGCACGCTTCTGCACTTAAAACAGTAATTATAAAATTGAATCATATAACTTTACATCGAAGTATTCCCAAAATACATTTTCTAAAATACAAACCGAGTTTATGAGCTCACATCGTGTACTACCTCATTTAAATATTTTATTCCATGGTGAATGTGACCAACATTTACCAGTCATAACTAATTTTATCAGCTTCTTATGAATTGATAAAAACCGATCAATTTTATTCACTATATCGGTTAATCCGATGGTATTGTATAAAAACAACAAAGTGAAATTCAATTTGTCCTGCCGATCGAAAGTATTTGTCACTATTATAATCAATATATATTATAAAGCAAAGTGTACGTTATGTGCGTACTGCTAAAACTCAGAAATGAGTCCCGGTACGATCAAGGGAGTTATATGGTGTGGTAGCCCTCTATCTACTGTCCATGAGAAGATTCCCGTTTTTACCTAAAGGTCTTGATTTTGAAGATATAAGGACTGGAATTTTCGCCCTCTAGAAATTTCTAAAACTGTCCGAAACATTCGAGAGTATTTGAGAGCATTCCACAACATTACAGAATATTATGGAATATTGTGGAATATTCTGGAACATCCCAGATCATTGTGGAATATTATATTATATTCCACTTAATATTATATAAATATACCTCTTATATTTTAAAATTTATCCTTTTATCCTAACAACCACACAATCTCATATCCACTCCCTGAACGAAGTCGGGTACCTCAGCTAGTATCTATATAACTCAACTAACCAAAATTTCGTTCAGTTTCCCTTTTTGTTCTAATAAAAATCATAAGTTACTTAATCCATAGAACTTGTAAATAAATAAAACTCCAAAAGTGTTTTTTGAAATCTTATCTTTCGAAGCATATGCCACTATTATACCTATTTTCTACAAGAACAGTAAAATACGTTTCACCCCGTAACTACCCCTATGGTAGAACTAGAAGATTCATATTTTGCAAAAAGGGTTTTTCCAAAAACCCCTACCGAATGTCGTGTCTAACAATTAATTAACATTGGAGACACTTTTACCATGCTTATCTTGTTAGATTCTTTCCAAAATTTCCCAAATATACCAGCAATACTAACAATTCCGTTAGGAACACCTCTTTCGTCACTTTTCCTTCCGAAATTACAGTTAACGTCTCCAAAATATCCATTTATCTCCTTGGCAGACCTATGTACATACACTACGTTACGTTGTAATCACAATCAGCGTTATTTCTCGCACAACACGTACGATATATTGTGTTTTACATGCATATTTACTTGGTGTAACATCCACAACAGAATCGCAGCCACTTGCGGTCCGGAATGTTAAAGAACCCCGTGCAAACCTACATCTACGAAACTGTGCTTACATATTATGCACCGCATAATATGTAGAATATGGTCTGACGGGAGCTGGCGAACGTGACCTTCCCGAGGGCACTCAGTTTCGTTGAAGATAATTATGATTTTAATTAACGGCGCCCTGTACAACAATTCATTCCCATGTAAATCATATACATATATAAGTCAAATATATATGTACCAGTTGACTTGTTTGCCTCGGAATCATTCTCTGTTCGATCGCTTTACATTTTCATTAAACATAAGGATCATTCGGAATACTAATTGAAATCTACCAACGGTCGTCGTTGAATGTAGTACTACGGCCATGGCTGTAGGGAAGGACGACTAACGAAGCCATTAATTTGTGCAGTCAGGAACAGAATCGAGTGTACATCGACGTGCATCGAGAGGGCACTGGATAAAGATTACTCGTGTTAGGAATTTTTTATAAGATCAACACGATTCTTTGAGCATTTGGAATTCTATGTTGAGCGAGGCTAGGAAACGATTTTATTTAGGTCCTGTCGACAGTCGGCTAGGTCTACAATTTTATTTTAGTGAATTCTGTGCTAATCCTTTGCCGAATGCTGTTTTTTTGCAATTGCGTATGCTGTAACCAACCGTTAACCAGATGAAATACAAATCGATGGTTTACAGTACACTGTTACCTTCGAAATAAAGTTTGAATTCAGAACTTTCTTACAGAAAAAAAATCTTTGAATTCAGAACTTTGAAAATTGAGAAAGGAAAAGAGGTATGGTAATGTATCTAAAGAATTTTTTCAAATTGAGTGTCTTCAGACAATTTTACACTATGAAAATTATTATGAATCTACGGAATGAGAGTTTGAAAATATTTGCAGATCGCAAAGGTCAATGCTTTCGATGCCAGGGGTCGATTCATTTACTTCATACATTTGTACAGAGATTATATTTCCTTTAGGGTTCTATTTAAAATTTTATTACACTGAAATTTTTATCTACATCCGGTAGGTTAGAAAAAAATGCTAACTCCTTTAACAAAAAAATTATTTTATCTTTTTTGTGTACTTTATAAATCAATTTATAGAAAGTGTGCGTCATATCGGCCCTGGGGCTGAAGTGATGAATGCACGTTGATATAAACTATGATCATACCATATAAACCATGATAACATATTTTGAATGATGCGGTATTTAGGAAATTGTATATCCACATGATGTTTGATTTGGTATCCACTCGATTTGAGTGAACACTTTAGACTTTATTTTCTACGGACGAGTATCGTATATTAATGAGTATTCTGAAAATTAACGATGCGATTTAATGAACTACCGCGAATATTCATGACAGCTATTGTGTTCTTAATTTAACGGGTGAATGTAATATTAATTATTTCTGAGTAATATTTTATATTTGATTTCACGTAAATGCTGCTAGCTTTAGACGTTTTACACGTTAATAATAGTCTGTAAGAAAATTATGACATTAGTAAAATACTCTGTGTAATTTGTGATTATTAATACTGCGATAACTTCGTTTTCAGTCAGTTAAATGTCAGTCTCAAAAGGAGAAAATGTTATAAAGAAAAGAGATGATACAGAAACTTGATTCTAAAATATTTGGTATTTTCGATACGAATTTCTGAGATCTGTTATCTCTGACTGAAAGTAAGTTAATCACGTCTTCTGCTATTCAACATTTATTTTTCTTTGATGATGGTAATGATTATAATTAATGAAAAATAATTTAACTAGATGCTCGTTATTATTAGAACTTAAAGTTAAAGTACTTGAGTACATTATTTCGACATAAGAGCAAAAAGAGAAATATTTAAAAGCTAATTTTAATTAAACTACATTTTATTTGACTTCATTAAAATGTGCATAAGAATAATACTCATAAAGGAAATTCAGTGCTTATAATTAACCAAACTAGTATCACAAGGTAAAACATGTGCATCCACTTAAATAAAAATTTCAGTCAGTGAAAATACAATCACATAGCACAACCACCATTAAAACATTGTTCCTACATCCCAAACAGAAGAAAGTCTACTAAACTTTTCCAAACCACTGCATTCCCGTTCTTTTCGATCCTATGCTTTCAGAAATTTTTCTCATTCTTTTGTACAATAGAACGATAGAAATCCTTTGTCGAAAAATCGATCCGTACGAATACATACAACGAACATCCTCAACCTCGCGACACAATCGCCATAGTATTTCTCCCACTGATAACCGAATAGAAATGCATTCAGCCCACAGGAACTAAATATTAAATAAAATGCAAATGAGTCCCCCTGAAATTAACACTGAATTTTGTTAAATTGCTTGAAATTATTTGACAACGATACAGCGAAACGACACAGAGATTTCAAAGTACAGAGTACAAATTCAAGGAAGGTTTCTACTTAACAGATCGCGTACCAATACGTCTAGGTGGTAGGAGGACGCACTGCGACCTCCTTGTTCCTTGTATCCCCTTTATCTATTCCCGAAGGATAATGCATGCGCCCATCAGTATTCGTTCGAACTCAATATTGGTACGCGGAAGGCGTGCCCGTCGCGTCGAATTTCCATAGAGGCTCCTGCAGACAATATGGAAATGCGAAACTGAAAAACAACCAACCCTGAACATACCGCTCTCTCTTTCTCTCACTCCATCTCTTTCTCTTTTCATTTCTCTTTCTCTCGGCGTTTCTCGTCAATCCTCTGTCGGCCAGTCTGCCGACCGTGCCTCTCTTGAAACTCAAACGCGGATTCCCGATACGACCGCATTATTTGGAGAAAGAGTTCGCCTCACACTGGGAAAATAGTTGGTGGCTGCATAGGTGGGAACAATTTTGTTCAGACTCGGCATTACAATGAGCCCGTTTATAATGTCTCGCGCGTTTTATCGATTCCTGCCACTTTCTGCTTATTCCATCCTGTCGTTTTAGAGTAAAACCGTTTTACACGTTGCGCGGGTAGGGAAGGCTGGAAGAGACGTACTTGTTATTAAGTTGGAACGGGGTAATTGATGTGGTAAATGATGAAAATTTCAGCGACCCATAAACAAAGTAAACGTTATGCTTATAGATACGTTATGTTTATGTAATGAATTATTTATATAAATTTATTACTTATATTATGAATTATATAATAAATTAGAAGTATATACAATTTTTGTGGATGTAATTAAGAAAGTGTACTTAACACTTTTTTAACATCCTACCCACTTCTGATCGGTCACTTGGACGCAAATATTTCCCTGATACTGATATCTCTTCGAAAATTGCAAAGTTTCTTCACTGAGTCTTTGGCACAGTTAACCGCAATGAAAAATAATAATTTATTAATCGCCGTAGCGACTAATTAATAAGTTAAAAGCTCAAAAGTGTTTGGCCCGAAAAGTCGATTAATCGACTACCGGTCGGTAAAGTTAATAGAGATTTAGATCTGTAGAGAAATATTTTTAAGTGTCATACATTTGGATTTTTCTTCGCTTGACTGGATTTTTTACACTTGGGTTTTGGATTTTTTTTTAAATCATGTGTATTCTGTAAATTTTTGCAATTTTGAATATCTTATAAATGCATAAACCGCTGTGGTCTGATTGTGGAATTTGGAGGTAAGCTGAGAATAAGTTGTTTTGGATATTTATTAATTACACAAAGTTTTTAGCCCTATTTATACATGTGCACGTTCCTTAATTATATAACTATTATCAATTTTTTATGATTTACAAACATTTGTAGTATATTCGTTAAATTTAGAGTTGAAAAAATGTGTTTAGAATGTTAAAAAAATCGTCCCTTTATTAGCATTCATAACATAAATGTGTTAACGTTATAGTTGTGATATTATGAAAACTCAAGCTAAAAATTGCAGGAAGTTTTTCCTATACCACGTACTGACGTGCTTTTCTCTGAAAAAAGTTCCAAAAAATTCTACTAACCCGGGTCTCAGAATCACTCTGACTTTCCAGCACTCGCTGGCGACCCCTCAAACACCCTCTTGCATACCCTTAGCTGCTAAAAAGCTAAAGTAACCCTAACCTAATGCTTTTACCCGTCGTGTCTGGAAGTCTCCGAGTATCTTGGTCATAAATTTCTAAGCAATAAACTGAAGAAGCAACGCGCTCCGATCTTAAAGGTAGTGCCTTTATAATTTACACATCCTCGTAGAATTTCCTTGAATGTTTCTAACAACAACAAACTCACCTAAGAAAAAATGTATTTATTTTTAAGTAGTTAAAGAACTTTAAGCGAAACGTTGACGATATAAAATTCAACGTGAAAATGGCAATCAAAGAAATCCAAGGGGGAACAATCCAGTAAATCTCGTTCGTTAAGATTCCTACGGATGCCGGTGTTCGCTCGCAATTCGCCTTAAGCCGATAACTTCCTTATTCCGGAGGTCTTTGCCGTCGTTTAAAGCATTTAAGAGATTTCTCTTGGACTCCTAAGAAGTGACAACGCCCGAAGGATTAGTGGCCAACGAAAATACTCCTGGAATAAATCTTCACAATTTATTCAAGTAACAAGTAACCGTAAAGAATCCTTTTCAAGTGAAAACTGCTCGTTCCCTTTGCATTCACAGATTTTACATTCAAAATTCTATCAGAAACATCTGTGCAATATTTAATTAATAAAACTATATATTCCTGGCAATTTTTTAATCACAAATAAATCATGTTTCGAAACACTGCTGCTGTTAGGGTCTTAACCCTTTGTGCTCCTATGTCGATTGTAACTCATTAGTTTGTATCTCAGGAATTCCCTTGTCGAGTCTCAATCGACATTTTTTCTAGTCCAAACCAATAGATGTTAACGTGCAAAAGAAAACCAGGATTGCATCCTACAAATTTTTTCAAGAGGTGTCAAGCACTTGCAAATTACAAAATACAACAATAGTTCAAATAAACCAGATATTTAATAGAATTTGTTTCTTCCTTCATTTATTCAAATTTTTCGATTCTTGAATTGAAGTTTTCAAAGAAAACACTTCAAAGTATTCGTAGCTACTGGTAACAAAATTAAAATATAATTCGAAGTGCAAAGGGTTAAGGTTGTTGGATGCATTGGCCAGAGATTCTTTCTATTAGCGCAGATTCATAAATCTTAATAAGTAGTTACGACCCACACTGTCACAACTCGGAAAACTTTTCCTTCAAAAAACCAAGCTTTACTTTTTTGCAAAGAATTTTTTTTCAGGACGGAGTCCTCCTCTTAAAAACTCTTGGAACCCTTTCCTACACTTTTCTAAGAAATTCATAGTTGTAACGAACGCCGGGAGAAGGTTCCGGTCTTTAAAAGAAGCTAAAGACTTCACTTCGTCACACGCTATTTAAACCAACTAAAAACTATACACGAAAGTAATTCAAAATTCCCGGGAGAATAATTTATTAACACGGTCTACCAAGGTGGTCAAACCGACTTGCCCTGAACTTCTTGAAAATGTTCCTGAAATCTTTAACGCTCTTTTATTTGTAATTTTCTCCATTTATCTGGAAGACTGTAAGCGATTGAATCGATCAAGATTTTTGCCCCCTTCGTTTACTTCATTCGGAAGTATTCACACTTTACCGTCCGGTGGCCGATTAATCGGCTTTTCGGGCTCAACACTTTTGGACTTTTAACTCATTAATTAGTCGCTACGGCAATTAATAAATTATTATTTTTCATTGCGGTTAACTGTGCCAAGAAGTCAGTGAAGAAACTTTGAAATTTTCGAAGAGATATCAGTATCAGGGAAATATTTGCGTGCAAGTAACCAATCAGAAGTGGGTAGGATGTTAAAAAATACCGGTCGGTAAAGTGTTAACACTATTTCTACCAAGAAAAAAAATTGTTCTCTAAGTTGAATCATTTCTCCACAATTAATCTTTGTCTTTTCATACAGTAGTTGTTAAATTAATTCAGCAATATCATTTTCCACCAGCACATCCCAGACCTAAAAATGTGCACATGGTATACTTATTTCTACCATGTGGTGTCTTTTGACACTTCAAGGATTTCATGACAGTGCCTAATTTTAAACCATTTTACATATAAATCAACGCCATTTTGCAGCGCCATATCAATTATAATCAGATTAGAGAATACCGATTTCAGTTGTAACAGAAAATACAGGAGTTGCGTCATAACTTTGATTTTCGCTTATTTCCCGCCATGTTACATTTTAGCGTACACCCCTGCAGTGACTTTACAACTATCTGCACACCGCTGCTAGAATTTGCAACCTGATTAAATAATTTCTAATCAATACACATCAATGTATCAATAAATATATTCCTCAAATTATCTACATTTAACTGATAACTTGAAATCCCAACAGTTTTACCAATTATTTGCATTCGAACGTAAAGGTGTCAAAATATGTATACAGAAAATCGTGGTAGAAATAGTGTTCATTTGACAATATTATAAATATATTGAATTAATCATCGGTAGATCTAGCGTTAAATAATCTATTGCTTACACCTTTCCAACCAGATCCAAACAATCTGCTATAAAATTCGTGGTTTGACGTTAAAATTCGAACAAACGATTCCATAGTCGTAATCTTTATTAAATACCCGTGCGAAATATGAGGATTATCCGTATCGTTTAATACGGTTTCGTTAAGTATGCAAAAGCGATTTTACGGCGTCGGTCTAAGGTGAATTTATTTAACTCGTAACTCCAGCCGAGCGTCGGCGCACGTGGTCAGTTGTCCACAAAGCGACTCACGTTTGCGGTCTTGTGCGGGCTCTTTCCTCCCGGATAACGCCGGCTTTCGGACGATCGATGCCCCACCCTCGTAGATTCCTCACGCTTTGTGTGCGGCCACGTATTTCCCCCATATACGTAGCACAATCAGCGGCAGGTGTTTACTCGGCCTGATTAACGTTGTTCCTCTACCACTACTTCGATGTAAGCCGCGTCTGACGACATATTGGACCTATCTCCTGTTACACTGTGCTCCGATTCCTACCTGGATTTACCCGATTGCCTGCCACGTGAAGTTTCATACATTTTTTTAACGACGAACACATAATGGACGGTTCTATGGTAGAATTTATTATATTATATGGTGGTATTTATATTGTTACGTTCTAACCCTTAAATTCGCGGAGTTGCATTTCTGCAACATACTAATTCTATGAGAATAAAAAACAAATTTGAACGGATTACGGTTTCTGAACGAACTTTGTCATAGACTATAGTGTACTTTGCAAATTTTTGACAGGTGCAGTGGCACCAACTTTCAAATGTTTTAATTATTTGTCAATTTTAGCGGGTTTTCATCGGAGCGGAAGAAAGTGATATTGGAATAATTTTCCTCGGTCTTGGTTATAATAGAGAAAATAACTGTTTTTATAACTATCATAATAAATAGAACTATAATTATGTACTAAAATATTTTTTTATTCTATTTATATGAGTCAATAATTCCCCATACATCTGCTTACCTAGGAACGCGCAGTGTTGCACAAATGCAACAAAGGATTTTCAGATAATTTAGAAGCTGAATTCTTTCCAAAGAATTTTTTTAATATTTTTCCTATAATCTAAACTATATATGGATATTAAAAACATTTTTTCTGATTAAAATATAAAATCACGCATTTAAGGGTTAAGATGGAATTTGTGGTTGATTTAGTTTGGTGTTGACCGATGGGAGATGATTGTTATAGGAATAATGAATGATTAATGAAATGTTTCTTCTTTTCTCTAAGTATTTTTATGGTGATTAGATACTTTGAGGTATGTGTAGTAAATAAATAAAATTGTAAGTGATGGATGAAATGAAAGTTATTGATCGCGAAGTGTCGATGATAAGACTGTTTTTTGAAGGTGTTATGAGGGTGTGGCTAAGTTTAGGTGCAACAATTTTTATTTAACACGAGTGAAAAAAAATTTTATGATTTTCTTTTTTATAGAATAGGGTTTAGTTTAGCACAGTTTCAAAAATAAAGATGAAACACAACGAAACATAAGCAATAGCTTTCAAATTTGCAGTGGTAGAGGTTTAACAGTTTTAGTTATTTTATTATATTATGAATAGGGGTGGGTCTCCATGGTTTATCTTTGAGAGACTGCTTGTTAAGGCTGTAAATTATTTGTCGAGCACCGGTAATGCGAAGCTCAATATTGTCCTGCGCAGTGCTGTTTGTTTAACAATAAAATAACATTTTTAATCAACGAGCATTTGTATCTCCGCGCAATATTAGAACGATATGTGGAAAATATTAAATGAAAAATTTGCAAATTTAGATATTAAGCGTTTGATAATTTAAAGACGCGAAAAAGGTAAAAAGAAAAGTTATCAAATAATGAATAGGGCTAAGAAGGGTAGTTAAGCTAAATATGCGGCGAGGTCGATAGTAATACGTCGGTAAAATCGCTGTCCGTCGGTTACTTTTCCCAATCTCACCCTATATACCGGCAACCTCGAATCAACCCCTTTTTAACAGCGCCATCTGTTGGCAAGGAAGATTAGTCAGTTAAGGGTTGATTTTGAAAAATACACGCCTGAGAGTCGAGATGGCGCCAACGCATACCCCACAATATCATTGGTGCTTATCGCCATGTATTTTTTAAAATTCCTCCCGCACAGCGATCATGTACAAACAAAAATCTGATTTTCCACTTGAAATTGTAATCCTTCAAAAGTTTATCAAAATACGTGCATTGAGTATAGCAATATCGATAGAAACAGTTTTATATGCCACGTTCCTCGCTTCCAATATTAATTCTCTCCATGTAGTTTTATGAATTCAAAGGTATCACGATATTATCGAAAAATCAACAAAGAGAGGACACGTTGTTACACAAATATGACTTTAAAAACGTCCCATCACCGATGTAACACTCTTTGAGTACCGATTAAACTTTCAAGTGTCACGAACCGCAAGTAATTCGCACGTTTAAAGCCCTTGGACGATGGCAGCCCAGGGGGGGGCGGTCACAAAGAGTTTCAAATTTATCTTGAAACTCGTCACCTTTGTAAAAACTGGGCAGACCCGATCGGCGAGTCGGTGATGGTAGGAGGGCTATTACGTAAAAGCTTGCGATTAGCGGCGACCACACCGGCAGAGATCCCTTTGATCGTCGCGAAGCCGGACTCTGCGTATAATCACGGTGGTTCCCCCTTCCGCGTCCCTTCTTTTGCTTCTTCTTTGTGCTCACGGCGGATGGCGATAATTGTTTCATGCCCGCAGGAAGTAAAGCTCTTTATGCTAGGAGCTTTATTTTGCGGCTGCCGTGCCGGAACATCTAGAGGAGAGCCAGGATTAATTAATAACTATTCCCCACCCGTTCCTCCTTCATCTTCGCGTCCCTTTCCTCTTATTTCCGCTCTACTTCTCTCGCTTCTCGAATGCTACCTCTCTTTTCCTCTTTCATTAGCGGTTGGTTCTACGTGTCTTTCTTTCCTTTCTTTTCTCATTCTCTCTGTTCCTCTTCAAATCTTCTTTTTCACTCTCGCTCTACCCCTTTCTTCTTCGTCTCCTTTTTTTTCCCTACCACCACCCCTGTTCATCTGCCAGCACCGCAGCGACATTAAGGCTAATCTGCGCCAACGGGTTCCAGCCGCCGAGCGGTGCTCCGGTGAAACCCGGTCGAGTGAAAATTAAATCAGAGCTTATTTGTCATGAGCGACCGTCTGCCTTTTTTATCCCCCGCAGAATTTGCACCGGATTAGCGCTCTGGCTCGTTCGTCAGTCTGACTAGCGGCTGATTGTATCTACTGTGCGCCGCGTCACAACGCCCGTTCTACCGAACCTCTCCCAAACGAGTCAATATTTGCTGGTTTTTTTTTCTTTATTTTTTTTTTCAATTCTGACTAACATTTTATTACTTCCGGCGTTTCGCTGTGGAAACTTGTAACCCGAGATTTTGTGGCAAAAAGTGAAATAGTTAAGTATATTAATTTGTCAGAGAAGAAAGAGTAATTCGTCCCTTTGCCACGTTAAGATTATTATTCTTTTATAATTGCGGGATGAACTTTGACTTTTGGTGAAAGGACAAATGTCATTTTTATTTCTTCCACTGGCATTAATATTCATCTCAGCTCGAAGACATAGAATTCCAACTTAATAATTCAAAAGTAATGATAATAATATTCGTATTTATTTTAGCTGAGAAAAGTAATTCATTTAATTGTAATTTGAATATCACATTATTTTTTAAAGGTTTCCATTTGATGGCAATTTGAAAACATAGAAATTAGCCAAAAGGCAAATTCAATTACTTCCACTTTTGTCCCTCGAAAAATTCCTGTGATACAGGTAATGGGAAACAGCTATCAGAAAACAATTCGTAAAATCCATCGTAAAACCCTCCCCTTTGTGCTTCCAATTCGACCAAGGAGACTGAAAGTTGCCGTGAGAAAAGTCGAATCCTCAAGACTCCAGCCTAGCGTACGTTTCTACCACTTTAATGGAAAAGCTTGAGCAGGCAAAGGGACGGTTTACTCGCACAACGGTAACCTTTTTGAAATGAAGCGAAATAGGGAGAAATAGAGAGAAGCAGAGAGAAACAGAGTGCTCGCAAGGAGTAGCCACTTTGCTTTTCTACGGCTCGTCGACTTGCTGATCGGATATCTCGAAAACCTTATCGAAGTATCGGTGCCGGCCAACGGTTCCTGATCGTTTAAACGAGACCGTCGCACATTGGTATGCGCACCCGTTGAAGGGTGTCCGTGGCAACGCGTGTTATTTCGTGAAACGGATCTATTTTGAGGGTGCCTGACCCTTAAGTGATATGTGCCAGGAATACAAAAGGGATCGAGGCATCGACTCGAGGGTCAAGAGAGAGAAAAAGAGAGGGAGAGACAGATAGAGAGACAGAGAAAGCAAAGCACAAGTGGATGGAATCGTGAAGGGAAGTACGGAGAAACGTGTTTGCCCGAGGAAAGAAGAATCTACAAGGGTGATCGGCTCGAGACATTTACATGTGTTTTCCATTCGTTTGCGATCCTTTCGATACGCAGAGAGAAAGGACACGAACGACGAGGAAGGGATAAATGGAAAAAAAAGAGGGCGCAAAAGAAGAAAGAGCTCGATACGTCCACTCGTAGCTACACTGTACCTCTTTGCCCTTCGTCATCGACCAACTATCTCTTATCTCTTTTTCTTCATTCGTTTTCACTTCCTCTTTTCCCTGCAGTTCGTTTCTTCTCGGGGAGATCGTCCTAGCGAGGCTCACCAGTTGGAGACCCACCCCTTTCCCTACTTTTCTAAGGCACTTTTCTTCCGGAACGCCAGTCCGACAATCGTATTTCCCATTCCGCCGTTACGTTCGTACCGTCTGTTCCATTCCTGGTCGCGTTATATACGGACTCTTTCTCTGTGCCTCCTCTTCCGTCTAACTCTTTCTTTCCTCTTTTCGCGTCAAGTCAGATTGGAAGGTACGCTCCGCCGAGAATTCACGGAGAGGATAGGAGTTTCGGATGTTCCTACCCTTATCTCTCGTCAGACGGATGCTCTTGAGATCCTACGAGAATGTGGATACCTGTTGAAAGGAGTCCTGGCTATCTTGACCGATACAATATTTCATAATTCTCTTTCGCTTCTACGAAGAGTAGAAAGTGATCACTCAATGGATGAATCTGAGAATGTGTGCCAATACTTCTTTCCGATTTATAAGATATATTTTATCTTACAAAACTGGCAACGAGAAAAAAGTGTTATGATCATATTCAGGCCTGTATAAAACTGTGCAACAATTGTAACGAACATTTTCTCGAATTTTATTACATCGGCAATTTTTGTGGTGATTAATTGAAGTTCACTTTGTATATGAGCAATTTACCTTGAAATGGCATAGGTTCTTTTACTGTGATGATAAGTAATGATTTTACAATTTTTATATGTAACCATCTTTATTAAAAACAATATAACTGTTCAAGATAACAAGTATAAGTAAATATTCTCGAAAATTGATACCAACGCAAACGCTTAACCCAGCTATCTCTGACGTTATCTACTAGCAATTTGACGGCACTTTACTATTTTCTACTTTGTGCCATTTCAATAGAAAAGTGCAGGTAAACATTATTCAACAGAAAAAAGAAGTCAATTGGCAAGTAGTTTGCTCTGATTCGTCCAAAGATAGAGACATCCCTCGTTCTGAGGTCATTTCCGATTTTTATACGTGATTGGCCGAAAAAGTCACACACTCGTTACATTGTCATGGAAGTGACTAAAGAAATGTTTTCTTTTCGATTGTCATTCGTCGATCTCAGGTTTCCAGGAGTAATATCGTGGAGATAGGCAGTGCGAGCGACACTCAGCTCTTACTCCGTAACTGAACCAAGTAACTTTTTGTTTCTATCGAATAATAAGTTTCTTAAAATGTTGCATTGCATAATTTCATCCTCTGTGATTATTAATAAATTTTGAAGGTTCCTTTAAAGGGAGCAACCTAATGATATAGTAGACTTTCGTAGTCCCCTCAGGTGAGACATCGGAGTGCAAAGGGGTAAATATCTCAATCCAATGATGTAGAAGTACGCATGATACTTCATGACAAATGATTTTAAAACGCCCTATATAATCATTTTAAAAAACACATTATATTCCGAATTCGAAAGAATTAACGAACTTAAAACCTCCCTTACGAGTTGCATTGTTCGATTCAGTCCTCACCATAACAGACGTTCCGGAGAACGAAATTGAATTTTTCGCGGGAAAAATAGACGACTGCGAGTACGAAATTGGTATTGGAAATCTCAGTGCGACAAGTGACGAATTTTTGCCGCGCTTTGTATTCGCGACAAGTACAAGCCCACGTTTGAGTCTAAGATTGGAGAGAAAACTTTTCGCCATTGTTGTATATCGCTGGGATAGCAAGCGAGAGTTCGACGAAAAAAGATTCGCCATTTTCTCGCACGATCGTGCTTTACCACGAGAAATGCAAAACGTGTAAAATTTTCGCGCTGCAATGCATGTGCGTTCCGACTGCTCGTAAAATCTGTAGCTTTTACTGTCTCGCGAGATTGAGGAATCAAGTCGTAAAAGGCCGGGATTCGCGGGAGAAAGGGACAAATATACGTGAAAGGGTAAAACGAAGGGACAAAGGGATGGGAAAGTGGAAAGTCAAAAACGCGTACCGGAAGGATTCGAAAAAAAAGAGAAAGCAACGAGGGCCGATGAAAATTGGGCTACCAGAAGGGCTGTCGAAAGGTTTCATGGAGTTGTACTCAGAGTTGAGGGATGTTGGGATATAAAATAAATATCTTAAATCCGTCGTGATTCCGATTTTAATTAAAAGTTGATCCGACATTTGATACTGCTGAAAAGATTCTCCGTGATCCAATTTGTCTGTGGATAATTTATTGGCCACCCCAAGGGCGCTCAACCCTTTCCATGTTTTCGTTTGAATTTCGCATACGCCTGCTATATCTTTTAAGCTTATCGCCATTTTGAAACTTTCGCAATTTTTGTATAATTGCTTATTTTAAATTGCAACTTTGAATTTCTGGAGATCATGTTTCTTCAACTAATTAAAAGGCAGTTACTTTTCTCAATTAAAAAGTGTTTGCACCTGTAGAATATTATTAACTCGCGCGATTATTGTTATCGCAATTTATCTTAAGCGCTAAGCTCACGAAATAGAGTAATACTTGTAATGTTGAAGTGGCTATGGAAGAACATGAAATTTCAGAGTTTGTTAATTTAGAATATTAATGAACCAGAACACCAATATACTATTTTTCAGTAATTAATTTTGCTTCAATGTTCACGATAGAAACCTGATTACCTATATTTTAATTACAATAATTAACTTAACTATTATACTCCATATAAAATGTTTTTCATGCGGGTAATTTTAAACATTCCATATAGATTGCTTAATGGACAAACAAAGTAACCCAAAAGAATACAAAAAATGCAGTTATGACAAAAATAAATAAGTTACTACAAAATATCTCACAATGAAAGAGAAATATAAGTAGTACAGCAAGAAGCATGCACTGCCATCACTGGAAGACCTTACAAAGTAACTGATTAATTAAAATAGAACATTAATTATAACACATCACGGCTCACAATAAATCCCAAAGAGAAACTTTCATCCCCTTCATCAAAATTTTGGGGCATAATTCAAAAATACAATTCTCCTTACACGCAATGCATTTTACAACCCCTGGTAATTTCCAGTAACCCCACTTATTTTCACGTTATCTCCGCATTTTCTGCCAGCTGTCAACAAAAGTAAAAAAGGACATTTATGACGCACTGATCCCAGGGACTGATCCCTTATTGCCTGGCAGGGCGCATCCCGTCTCAAATTCAGCCTCCCTCGCGGAGAAGTTACGAGGTTCCATTTAGTGGGAACCGCGAATCCTCGGCGTATTTCATCGTCGCGCCACGAATTCTGTTTCAATTTTCGAGGCTCACCTCGGCTTCCACCTTCCTACTGTGGATCCAGTTTCTCGGTCCCTCTCACTTGCGATTTCCATTTCTGCCACGGAGTGCACAGCAATGCCGGAAGCTCCTGAAAAACGCCAAAGTAAATCGAAGAGCGAATCGTAAGACCGTCTCGAGATTTTGTCTCTACGCTAGTCTTACGAGAATTTTGCAACCTGGAATTTCTAGTCGTCGATATACTTTGCGTGAGATGTCTATTCGTCACGGATTTCGAGATCTGGGGAAGAACAAAGATTGATAGATTATTCCATGTGACCAAGAACATCCTCAATGTTTTTGGAGACAATTATGATAGTTCTTCATGTACTAATAGAGTAGGTAAAATTGTAAATTAGTAACTTTACTTCTTAACCCTTCCGCTACGGCGCGCCGCACGGTGGTCCAGAATGTGCATTTAGCCGCGCAAAAGTCAAAAAGTCGATTTTGGAATTGCGATTTTTTTGCATATATCGATTCCTAAATGTCAGCCGACCTCAGAAATAAAAAAATTTTTGAAATTGGATAAAAATTGTAGTTACAAGAAACGCTTAAAGTTGAAACTTTTTCTGGACGCCTTTTGCTATCGAGAAACCACGTTGTTTTCTTTCTAACATTCTGACGAAACTATGTAATATTTTTTAATAATTATTGTTTCTATTTGAAGAGCATTCTTCCACGATAAAAATTCACGTATCAAATATTCGCGCCGCGCCGAAAGTGCGCACAGTAAGCGCGCGCAGTCTGTAGCATTCCGGTCTAAATCTTTTGTCTAAAAAACGATATTGTGACATTGTATTAAGAAGCAAAATGATTTGTGTTCGTAACAATGTATTCATAATTTTTTCATTAACGTATTTTTATATGGCACTTGTTTTAACTCGTGGTTTCATTTTCGGTGCGGGTGACTATAGTCACCCGTAGTAGCGAAAGGGTTAAACTTACTATTAGACTTTTATAGATACAAAAATAGTAACTCATTTTCTAACACATAATGTTGGATTTATATTAACAATATAGTAATTACATATATTGAATAAGTACAAAAACGACTCTCCGTTCTAGGAATTCGTAGACTAAACAGAAGACTCTCTGCAGTGCAGGGGAGAGTCAGATAAACAGTTTATGTTACTAAGTGGGCCCGAGCTCTACTTTTTGATCGTGCCCAATCAGTCGGTTCTAGACCCGAAACATATAAAGACACATTTTATCTAGCCTTCGAATAAAGTAATTTTTAATTATAAAAGTATACAGTATTATTTTAATACCCATTTCCAATACATAATCCCTCAACATTTCGAGTCCCAATCCCACATATTATCTCAATCTCTGCCGCCATTCTCTCAATTCTCATTCACAAGTCATTCTAATTCACTCCTTTCTTTAGTTTTCTCTCTATCAACCCATTTCCTAATCTCTCTCCACGTCCTAAAAATCTCACAGTCACGTAGAATTCTAACTTGTAATCCCACCGTTCATCACGCCATCACTCGCGATCAATTAGTAGCACAAGACATCGCATACCTGTCCTTTAACGTCGTCTACTCCGTCAATGTGTAACATTTTCGCAAAATACGATCCTAACGTTCCGACACTTCGCGGATGTTCCTTGCTCGCGAAGAGGAGTTGCAGGGATTGTAGGATAATCAGGGGGCGTGGAGGAGAGACAATCCATCAGGAGGAGCCGATGGTGGTGGTAGTAGTGATGGTGGTTATGGTGGTGGTGCTATCGTTGCCTGTGCCGGGAGCACTGTCGTCTGCCATTGGCAGACTTTCACCCTCCGGCGCAACGCCAACTTCGAATGCAGCGGGAGAAAGACAGGGTGGAACGACGGGGGCGAGGGTGGCGGTGCTAGCTCCAAAGTTCGGCGCGCTGCAACCGATGAGTGGCGTTCTCTCTCTCTCTTTTTTTTTTTTTTTTTACCAGTCAGATGCAGATGCAGATGACCCCTCTCAATACGAACTGCCGACAACTGTTTTCTACGGCACCGACAGTTGGACCGACCGGCACGTGTTCGAATGAGTTGGAAATTAGTAGGCGGTGGACGAAGGATTCGCTGAAAGTTGAGCGACACCCGAGTTTTTGGTGTCGCGAACTCTGCCCGGGGATTTCGTGCGTTATTCGGATGCGAGTTGGGAAAAAGTAGTTTTGATTGAGAGCGATCTGTTTTCATTTGGACAAATTGGCTCGTAGTTATAGTGGTATTATGATTGTATGGGTGGAAGCAGGTTACTGTTGCGAGGGATTAAATAATATTTGTCATTCGGAATAATTGTAATACAGGTAACTGTCTTTTAACACGGTAGATAGATTGCTAAAAAAATCCGTCTTGTGAGGAACCGTGTTTACGAGAGTCGGAGCCAGTTCAAACAGAGGGGTTACTTTTGAACACTGTAAAAAAAGTAACCTTTTCTTTGAATTCCATATCCCCGCAATATCATATATCGTTGCGGATAATGCGTCAATTGCATAATGTTTATCGCTATAATATCGGAAAAGAGTTATAAATGAGTAAATTATAATTTATTTATGTATTTTCATACAAAAGGTACTATAGTTCGTTATACTTCCTATCATTATTTTAAAGTCATTTAGTTTTTAAATACGATAAAGAACAATTATGTTATCCAGTGCTATAAAAGTATAATGTTGTAGGTGGGCTAACTATACTTGCACGCATACACGTACTTATTGTTAGAGGTATTTTTTAATTTTCGACCACTTTGTCCTTCGTCTTTTGATCTTGATTCGTTTGTTTAATAAAAATCCATACACTATGGACTTTTTATGTCAAGTTGAATTGAAATTTTTCTTTTACTTTACGTCATCAGTTCTTCGTTTTTATCCTAATCTGATATTGCAACTCCGAAACAACGTGTAGCAAAACAAACTTAAGTGTGCTTAGTTTCCATTAGCTCACACTTTCCGAATGTCACGTGAAATTGCAATAGCACACGATCTTTTTTAGAATCTTACCGCGAAGAATAACATTCCGTTTCAGCCAACGACGGATAATTAAATGAACTTCCCCGTTTTAGGTCGCCATTTTCAACAGGTAATTGTACATAGATGGAAGATATTTTTAGTAGTTTTATATCCAGCGATAATCGCATAACGACATTTTCTTTCAAGACGTCATTTATTACTGTTCATACTATAAGGTCATTAGTGTACTTTGCTACATAATTTACAAAATAGAAATTAAGTTATTCACGTCGATAAGATCGTTGCAACGTGAATGTTAAAATTAATTATCCCACGATATAATTGGGACCAATGCAGTACCATATTGCAATGTACACGATCTCCTTCCATATTATTACGTTGACATGAAAAACACTGCTCGAAGTCAGTGGTGTGTATCCTCGTTTTGCAGCGACAAGTATTATCGATTCGGCTTACAAACGAGCGTGAAAAGGAGTCGCATTATTTGCAGCGCACGCCAATGAAAGTTCGCGAGGCAGAACGGAGAATAAAGCGAATCGAGTGTAGTTACACGTCAGTGGGACGCTGTATTATTATTACATTTATCAGACCAGGATACGCGCGTGTAAGCGAATGGTCATATTATCTGTTTAATGCCTCGTCGGTCCAAAGCGTTACTCTAATGGGCGCACAAACGAGAATAATCCCCTTTTACGCGCGAAGGCTTGTCGTAATGAAGCCTCCCATTCTTCACCACATTCGTCTAGTTATCTCTGAATTTTAGATTTACAGAAAGATTTTCTATCTGTAGAAAATCGAATTATGTATTTTTACCTTACTTATTGTTTATTGCCTATATATCGGGTTGGCAAGAAAGTAATTTCGGTTTTGTAGAGTGAAATGATACTCAGTTTTTCTTAACATAGAATAAACTTTAATCAGTTATATATTTTCCATTTTGTTCGATGACCTTCTGCTATTTTTTCGACAAATTTATGATTCCGCTTTTACAGAAACTCTGGTCCTTATCAATACAAAATTGAACCAAGTGTGGTTTTAGGCTCTCATGAATAGTGAAAGTTTCACTATTCCAAAAGTTTGGAAACTAAAATGAATGGTAATCTGATAGTGTCAGAACGAGGCAATATGGAGGTTGTGACATTACTTCCCAACCAAGCTTTGCTTTTAGAAATAATAAAAAAGTAAAATATGTTGGAAATGTTCGTTTTTGCACCTCATGTTAAAACTCACCCTAAATAGACTATTACAAACAAAATAAAACAGGTTTTTCTTAAACCAAGCCAAAAATAACAACTTCAATTGTCAGAAGAAAAAAATCCTAACATTGTCAGAGTCGAAATTACAGTCTTGCCAACCCAACAGTTATCTATATACTTTCAATGATTACCGAAACTCAGAATTAGTCTGAACAGTGATTTTATGGACACTTTGCTAATGTCTGTCTCTACTACGTGGAGTCACGATTAAAAGTTATTAAAAAATATAAAACAAAATTGATTTTAAAAATGAAAGTTCAGCTCACTAAATGTAAAAAAAGTGTGAGCTTATATTTCTATCAGCCACGAGTCGTCATCGAATGCTCAGATTTGCTAACACGAATATACTCGTTCTGTAAATATATTCTAATGAAAACAGTTTCACATAAGTAATAAGTTTATGACCGATTCCCATATCTAATCATAAAGAAACCTTAATTATGTTAAATTCATAATCCTTAACAATTTCAAATTTGAAACATACTCTTTGAAGGATACCACCATATTCCACTGTAAAAACGAGTCTCTATTAATCACAGACCAAAGTCTAAGACTAGTGCTTGCTTATGACTCGCAACTCGCATTCGAGATTACGGCAGACGATGATGATTCCAGCAGCCTTTGACTCCTTCGGAATTACGACGAAGAAAGTGGCACGGCAAAGAGAGTGCGACTTGATAGGAATTAATAATCCGAGATACACTTCTCGCGAGGAGAGCGCAACAAGATAAAGGCAGAGATGGATGGAGAAAGGAGGAAGATATCCAGCCACCGAAGAGACCTCGATGCATAACCCAACGAGCAGGGGAGGTTTAAGGATGAGAGATGTGTGCCTAACGAGGTACGGGGCTGGAAGAGGAGAATGAGAAGGGGGCGCAGCGGGGTAAGTGCGGGGAAAATTATTAATCATGGCTGGGATTTCATAAAGCTCCGTTTAAGCTGTGCACAGTGCATCGTTTATTACCTGGTTCTCCGTGGAGGCTTTGCGCAGCTAGGAAATACAGTGGTACCAGCTCCTTCTCTATAGGCCCGTCCTTCCGTTATTACACATCAAGGCCGCGCTGATCTTTCCGCCGGGAATAACGTCGGTCGCCTTTGCGAAAATTGAAAGTCGTCTGCCTGAAATCACGACGTTGAAATCCGTCTCTTCCGTCTCGTGACTTTAGGCAAACGAAACTCTAGACAGTTCGTTTGACATAGAATATATAGGGCTGCGCGAGTTACTCGATTTTCAGAATAGATTTCAAACCCTCCTACCCGAGATAACGTCGATGTCGACGTTTTCACGTTTCCGCTTTAAGGTGGAGTCGTTTAAATTTCATCTTGAGCACCCCCTTTTCTTTCGATTCTACCGTGATCCCTCTGACGAAGACGGAATCGCCCTTACCCTTCGCGAGAAAGAATGTTTCATGGGTGGCACGCATCACGGAATATATTTTGTTTCTTCCATACACTTTCCATGTCGATGCCACTCGAGCGAACAAAGGTCCAACTGGTGTCCCTTCTTTCCTTGACGGATCTTGCGTTTCGGTTCACCTTACCCCTTCTGGTTAACCCTGGATTTACTTCGTACCCTTCTCTTTCTTCCAACAATTCTTTCCTAAAGTCCACTGGCTCAACTTGGGTATTTGTGCTTAGGCGAATTTGTTCCTTCTTTCGTTTTCTCGTTCTTCGACCTTTTCCTATTTGTATTATTCATACTAGAAGAGTAAATTGTACGCTTTTCTGATTTTCGCTCACTTTCAAATCTTTTAACCTGTTAATTGGAGAATTAACTTTTATTCGAGTCGATTCACAATGCAGACTATTTCTTTGAAGTAAGAAGTAATCGCAGCTAAAATACCACGTTAAGACAGAATGGATAAGAAAAAGATAAAATAGAATGGATTCAACGTATTACGATTAAAAATTTGAAGTCGAAAAAAAATCTTCATACTGATTGGAGTTGTCTTTTTGCTATGACGAAAATTTCGGCATACCCGGTTAACAGGTTAATGAAGATACTTAATTTATTACTTTTCAATAGTTACCGTTTAATGAAGTTACCATGCATAATCACTGAGTGATACCTTTAAACCATTTAATCACTTTCTGTCTGACATACGAAATAAATCAAAGTAATGTCAATTGAAAAAAAAATCTACGCTCCAGCAGATTAAAAAACATTTTTTAAAGTATTTGTTGGGAATATTTCTCATTTTTCGTGTTGGCAAACATGCACATGCTTTCTTTTTTTGTCTTATGTTGGCAAGTAAAACGCCACCAGTTATAGTGATACACAAATCAGTACATGTAAGCAAGTGTTGTAAAGTCATAATAAAGAATAAAGTTCTACGAGGAATACGCGGTATAATCATTTGTGTACCCCAAAAAATTAAACTATGCGACAGTATTCTTACCAAACATTTCCAAAATTTCTTTATAAACACATCAATTCGCCTCTGTTAATCGACCCATATCTAATATTCTACGTAAATGCAACCTTAAATAAAATGATAGAAACCAATTTCTCCACTTTCCCCTACCTTCTCTTTTTTCATTCTTTACAATTCACTCTTCTACGATTTCACGTTTTGTCCCATTTCCTTTTTCATCCCGTGCTATTTCAAATGATCTTTTTAGCACAAGGAATACGCTTGTGTTACACGTGCGTCATGCCACTGCGTGCACGTGACACGCGAGGGACGGGATCGTGGAGGGTGGTTTTCCCTGTAAACTAAGCAGCCAGGAGAATCGGTCGTGGGGTCAGCCGAAGGCGTACTAGGAAGGGATTATCCGAGTCGGTATTCAGTAATTGCTGCTAGCAATTTACTCCGGCAAATCCCCATTAACCGAGCCGACGAACCTGCTGTCGGCCGTGTTCCTTCACGCAACGATAGCCCGCGCGAAACCTGGGTACTTTCGATGGGTGAATGATGAATCTACTCTCGGATGAAATCTGAGCGCGACAGGCCGGATGATGCGCGTTCAAAGCGAAGGAAGCTCTCGCTTTCCTTTGATTTTCGTTCTCAAAAAGGGAAGGGAATTCGGTCGTGGGACGTTGGACAACGTAGGGATGAGTATGACCGTTGTTGAGAAATTTTGGAGGTATGAGTTTTTGCGATTTCCATTACGCTATAAATGTTTGGTACGGAATTGTCCAATTGTGTTGTTTCATTTTCTCCTGTTAGGAAGAAGTTTTGTATTGTGAAGTTCATTTCAAACTATACATTCTGTAATAGTCGGTAAGTTAATATCTATTTCGACATTTGTTTTCGAAGGTGCTTATTGTTAGTCATAGATTTGTATTTATTTAAAACTAATAAACAAGATGTCTCTTAACAGGTTGAATGCCATGGGGTGTAACTGCTGACCGGAATTACTGAAGTCGATAAAATTTCATATAACTTCCAAATTGCAATATTTATGAATTTTATAATACATTAAGTATTTAAATATCGACGTTCGGAAGTTAAAGTCCTGCTGACTATGTATTTATTTGTATCTTTGAAATTTCTACTTCATAAAGTTGTGATTTTAATAGAAAAACCTTCACTTCGGTAAAAATGATAAAATTAGCAAAATACCGGTGGTGTTCACCGTGTTAATCTAAGGACAAAAAACATATTGCTTTTGTAGGTAACTCGCATATTTACATTATATAATCTCTTTAACCTCTTGCCTTACAATTTCTTTTGTGACGTACTCGCAACAACTCAAAATTAATTGTTCTAATAGTAATCTATCACTGATTTCCGATTTACTGTTATGAGTTAACACAATATTAGTAGCATAGAACTAATTTCAACGTCTTCTAACCTACTAATATTTTCAATTTCACAATTTTTGGAAACCTTGAAAATTGTCTACTCCATTTATCGTGTTACGTGTTGACTCTGTTTTTAACTCTTTGAACCACAGTGGGATAAAAAGCGTCCCATCTCCTTGGTGCGTGAAGATGCACAGTGGGACATTTTTGTCCCACCTAAAAAATTGATATTATTATACAACTTTGTCAATAAATATAAACCAACTTTATTCCATTAAAAGAAGAAAAAAATGCATGTGGAACATGGGTCATTTTATTTTCTGGATTCCTGTGCCTCAAAGAGTTAAGGTAACATTTATAATGATATCTATTTCGACATTTAAGTACTCAACTATAACACATCATAGAAGAAATAGTAATACAAACTTTTAGCTTAAAAAGCATTCGTTCGTACATTGTTTAAAAAAAGGAACGTCCAATTTTTCCTCCATTCTATCAAACATCAAGTTCATCGTCGAACCAACCCTTACATTAGGTAGAAAGCGATTCCAAACAATCGGTTCCCACGTAATTCCCATAGCAGAGGTAATACGACAAGTAACGTGACGTTAAGCCGAAATCGAGCGACGTCTCCCATGCTTGTACAATAGTAACTGCTCTTAGGAAACGCGAAGGTATCACAGTTAGGTAGGCCGTCAGATTAGGATCTACCCCTCATCCCCCGTATCCTTCGAACAGCCATGCTTCTGCGCGAAGATGGAGCAAAAGGTCGAAAGAGAAAGAGAGAGAGAGAGAGAGAATGGCGGAAGCGGGAAGTGGAAATGGACGGACCGGTTCTCTGCATCTGGGAAAATGTGCCGAGATTACGGATCCAATTCCAATAAAGTTTAGCACGTGAGCCGACTGACAGCGGGCCAATTATTATTTAACTGGCGCACCATGACTCCACCCTTACGCTTCAAGTTGGAAGGATTGAGGAGGACACACTTGGGCTATTCGGTGAAAATCTTCTGGGACGTGCTGCGAAAGGAAGTACTCAAGGGTCCGTAGATTTACGCTGGTCGTTACTCAGATAGAATTCTTTTTTCTAGCCTCGCGTGCCTTTCTACCGGAGATACAATTAAAATGTAATTTAATTTCATGTCAGGTATGGCAGAAGGGAATTCTCCTTTAATATTCCTCGGGAAAATGAGTATACTTTTCTTTAGCAATTAATTACACGAGTTATTGTTTGTAACATTAATTAAGCGTCATTCGTAAGTAGGAAGAATGCCTTTTTGATCTTTCCTTCTGTAGAAATATCAAACGCTCGGTATCTCTTTTGATCTCTTACTTAATGGCAATAAGAATTCCCGCATTTCGTCATTCCTTTTTATATTACTACTCCGTAATTACTTTCTGTTTAATCAAAGACACTTGCCTTTATTGTAACAATCTCTGATCTTTGGATTGAGAAAGACAAAGATCTACCTTATCCGAATTCACAAGCTCACCTACATTTTTTATCCTGAAACTATATAGAGCTTAAATCCATACCACCTAAGAGTTCGAAACGTCGATACCACGATCGTTGTTTCTATCGGAAGTCTCAATTCTCTCATTCCTGGCAATATCCAATTATACTATTGTAATTAACTCGCCTCGTCACGGTTCGTGGCGTTTGGAGTTAAAGAGAACGTCAGATCGAGAGGCACTTTACCAAGGAGAGAAAAGAGCCGTTCGTTCGAAAAACGGAAATCATTCGTTCTCCATCCAATGTTACGACGCGATGTTCCCATTGATCGATATACAGAACGTACCACCTATTTTTATCGATTTCAAATTCTTGATTTGAACACAAAAATCGAAAAAATGTTTTTTCTTTTGCATATTTTTCAGTTTTAAGTGCTATAATTTCTTTGCAGGAGATCTATTACTTTACCTAAGTTCTGTAACACACAATTATAAAATTTCCTCGAGATCACACAAGAGGATTTCGTTCACGACGGGCTTAGCCATCTGTGGTTAAATTTAAACAACTGATTACTATAATTGTTCAATTTACTTACATCTTTATATAGTATAATATAATATTATATTTTAATACTTTTTAACTCATTCGAGACCGTGCATTTTTTTGAGACTATCCAGAAAAACCGATAACTTTTGGCTTTATATGCACCACTTCTTGTATTTCTAATGATCGTGGCTTTGGGTCACCTACTTTAGGGTCGAAATTGAACCAAATATCAAATGTAATGTTTACACATTTGTAAGATACCTTTTATTTTAAGCTAGTCTTATTTCGAAGGCTGTTTTTTCTATAATGACTGATAATTGCAATTCAAGATCATTGCACACACGGTGTGCAGTCGGTCTTTTTGGCTCGGAAATGCATTGCACACACGGTGTGCAATTGGTCTCGAATGGGTTAAGCAGCTATAAGATGACTTTTATTCGGACAAATCAACCTTTTCCGCATTACTACGTCGTTCGAACGAGAAAATATGAAAAACAAAGCCGCCCTATAGTGGGAACACTAAATTTAGGACCCGTCGTGAACGTTTTAACTCTTTAAGGCACGGTGGGATGAAAAGTGTCCCACTTCTTTCATACGCGAAGAAGCATAGTGGGACATTTCCTGTCCCACCTCTAAAATCTATATTATTATATAACTTTGTAAATAAATATAAAGCAACTTTATTCGATTAAAATTTAAAAAAAAATCCTGTGCATTGGTCATTTTTTTTTTGAATTCCCGTGCCGCAAAGAGTTAAACCAGGTCGTGCTCATTGTAAGTCAAAGTAAGATTAGCCTTAATACTAAAACTACCGACGTTATATCTACTAAAATTTAAATTTATTCAATAAGTACTTTGGAAAAAGATAAATCAAGAAGCGAAAGGATTAGTTAATTAACTAATTTAGGCTTTATATTGTAGAAGTAGAATTTTTACTTGACAGCACTCTTATCAATTTATGTAGTTTTTTCGAAAAAGTTGAGAACCGGCCATTATGACCGCCTTGGTAGGTTTAGTGTTAATCACTACATTCGTATCCATCATTGATCCAAAAAAAATGTTTCTAACAAAACTTACGACAAAAGAAATAATTTATTACGTCCATATAACTGTGTAATTTCTCTAACAATAGATTTTGTAATTTTTAGTTACTACGCACATTATGAAGGTCACAAAGTTAAGTAATACACAGTATATACGTGCAATCGATAAAATCCCGCCGAAATGTTCATTCAATGCGAACACCATCCATTTGTCCATCTGTCTCCTTTTTTCTATCGTGTTCTTCTCATTATGTATTTCCAATCCTACAGACGTTTTTCCGGGCATCAACAGACACTGTGCTCCGAGGAAAACCGTGCCGGCTGCAACGACGTTAATTGGCTTGCGGTGTCAGGCGACGCTCATGTAATTAATTACGACCGGTGTCGGCTATACGCCATGATGACATTATGCGACGACGTGTACACGAAGATGGAAAAGATTATCGATAAAACCAGGTTGTCAGTGTTGCCGGATTACACGCTCGTAGAATTGCCAGTCTATCTAATGTCTGGTAACGAGATCGGTGAAACGAGATTCGTGTAACTAGAGTAAATACTCCCCTTCGAATGCTTCTCTTTCTCTCTTGAGCTTTTTTCCCCCGCCGTACTCCTCGTCACCTCGTTCAACGAAGGGTTTTTTACCAACCCTTTCATTGTCGAGAAGAATTCTCATTCAGCTACGCGAGTATTAATGGTAGCATTCGATCAGACCGATGTTGTTCCTGCTTAACGAACGAGAACGTATCCCGCGTTTTTTTTCCTATAATTGTCCTCGTTTTCACGTCATTGTTTCTTTGACCCGTTTTTTTTTCGGGCTGAATTTTTTCACTACCTTTTTTTACGTCGTAACGAAATTTCGTTGTTTACTAGATTACATTTTGCTTTGAATTACGCGTTCGGGCGTGGAATGAAATTCGTTTGTTATTTTCAGGAATTTTTTTATAGTATCTGAATATTTCTGGATGTTTTTGCGAATCTGAGTATTTATTTTCTTTTCGTTACGGAATTTAATTAAGAAAAATATGTTTTAAGGCACTCTGATGCTAAACCTACCAATGTGGTCAGGACAAACCTTGTACAACTTTTTTTCCAAATTTCAAAAATTGAAAGAGAAACCGTACAATAAATGTACCGCTTCTATCTTCTAAAATAAAAATTGTTTAGGTGAAAATCTTTCTCGCCACTTGATTTATCCTTTTGTATAATACATACATAGAAATACATATAATGTTGGTAGTTTTACTGTTAATTTATAAAGACTCCGATGTAATATAGAAAGTACCTTGAGGATTGGTTGCTTAAAAAATTTGAATTCGAAATGGAATCCGCAAATGATTCTTAGCACCTCAATATTTCCTCCGTAAGCAACTACAATAATCTGCAGCTCAGGTGCAAACATAGCAGGTATTCATAGCGAAGCTCCCAGAAACACGCGCGTCAAGTTACCGACTGAAATACGATTATCCTCTCCAGTTTCGACCAACGGATTAACAACGCAACGTGTTAATACGTAGGTACCACCTCATGAATGAAATTGGGTTACCTTTATCAGGGTTAAGCCGTAGGCATTAAACATCTTGCATGAAGAACGATCCATCGTAATCGTGCTAGTAAAACCAACGTTTACGTATCGAAGTAACGATTCGGAATAAAACATAAATGGACAAATGTTTCATTATTTCACAGTTTCGCAACACAGCGTAATTCATCAATTAAAATTATACAACATGTGGAAGAAGAATTTTTTAACAAACTGGTATCTTTTACATGTTATTAAAACTTTACCGACCGGTATTTTTTTAACACACTACCACCTTCTGACCGATCACTTGGCCACAAATACTTCCTTGATACAGATATCTATTCGAAAATTACAAATTGTCGTCACTGAGTCCTTAGCATAGGTAACCATAAATGATGGTTTATTAATTGTAGTGGTAATCAATTATTAAGTTAAAAGTTCAATGGCGTTGAGTTAGCCTATTAATAGGCTTCCGGTCGGGAAAGTGTTAAAATGTTGCCGATATAACGTAATATAAATTCATTGGTTTACAATAATGTGTGGAACTCGTGCTGCGGTAGATGAAATAGAATATTTTTATATTTTCCAAAAACTGTTGAACTGAAAATATCAGTGAGCCAGGAGACGTTGAAATTAGTTCTACGATAATTGATTGATTATTATTCCAACAATTACTTCTGAGTTATTGGGCATTCTGTCACATAAGAAATCGTAGGACAAGGGGTTAAAATTAGCAGAATATTACGTAATACAATATATTATCAATAACAAGAGTCTTCTATTTTTTCCATTCATTTACATACACCAGATACACGTTAACCCTTTGCACATGGAATTATTTTACTAACAATAAGTTTTCATGAGATAAGAAAATATAGTCTCACAATCAGAAAATGGTCTACTGTTGATTATTTATTTTTAATTAATACTTGAAACAATTGTACGTACAGCGGGATATTTATCTTGATGCAAAATTATTGTTGATTTCGAAAAGTTGATGATTCATAGATAACACGTTAAGTGCCATAGATAGCTGTGTCGGGTGTAGCGCGACATAGGGGTGCAAAGGGTTAATATTTCATCCATCGATTAGTGTACGTAAATATCATCATTACATAAGCATCACAATTTTTATTTGATCTTCTAGAACGATGATACTTCGTAGTAAATACAGAAAACGAAATATCATTCCGGAAATCAATTTGACCTTTTCGCTAATATGGCGCAGCTACTCGACGACCTGATAATTGAATAGCTTTCAGCTTCCTCTCAATTTAATTCCTCATTTGTCAGGTCAGCCGACGCGAATTTGCTCCGAGTATTAAAATTAGTTGGTGAAGTATAAGCGCCGCTTCCGAGATGGATTTATTATTTAAGATTTGCCTTATCCGAGCTCACAACGCCTGCTCTTTTCCACTGCCAGAACCCAGCGGGGATTCCGCCCGTTCTCTTCTCGTCCTCTGCACGATCTTCGTCCTCGCGAAATTATGGTCCAATAGAAACACGTACATTTTTCACTGTGTCGCTTTTAGCAACGCTTTCCTCATGTGATTTCGAAATGGGTCACAGAAGCAGCCGGCGTCGGGAATTTCAAGTTCTATGTGCACTAGTCTTGATTGATGTCGTTCAGCGAAACGTGCGATTAATGACTTTCGCTGATAACATTGTTAATAACTGTCACCAGTCGAGTCGATCGCTGAGAGGGCTAATTTTTTTTCACTTATATGTTTGAAATGTTGTCGATTGACGTGCAGATGCAAAATGATGCAGGTTTTGAGGCCGAGAGCATTTTCTAGTAGAATAATGTCGAAATATAAGAGAAAGGCACAGGGAGGGGTGAAGATGTGACAGGAATGAATTTTAAGTGTTTTAATTCATTCATTATCGTTTGGATGCAAAAAATACGATTTTTCTTGTAACCGTCCTGGTTTCAAGTATTCCGCAATTCCCGTTATTTCGTGCTGTTATAGTCCGATGATTGAAAGATGGCTAGAGAATGACGGAACCTCTCGCTTTCAAATGCCTAAACACATCCTAAAGTACTCACCATGCATAGTCGTTTTAGGAGATTCGGTTTTGAAATTGCAAAAACGAAATGGCGAGGATAAACGGTTTAAACCAAGAGGCTCCACTACTCCCTAGCCATCTTTCAGTTGTCGGATTATACAATTTCTTCGATCTTAAAACTCTCGCTTAACACTTTACCGACCGGTAGCCGATTAATCGGCTTTTCGGGCCCAACACTTTTGGACTTTTAACTCATTAATTGGTCGTTACGGCAATTAATAAATTATTATTTTTCATTGTGGTTAACTGTGCCAAGGACTCAGTGAAGAAACTTTACAATTTTCGAAGAGATATCAGTATCAAGGAAATATTTGCGTGCAAGTGACCGATCAGAAGTGGGTAGGACGTTAAAAAATACCGGTCGGTAAAGTGTTAAGATTCTTTTTGAATTTCTATGTATTCTAATTAAATAGTAAAACAGGGAAATAATAACCTAATCAGTTTCAGCTGTATTGTAACTTTCAACATTCAACTGATGAGACATAAATTACTTAATAGTATTCTGTCGCAATGAATTTTTCAACGCGCCTGTTTCTAGAATCGCAAGCTCTTTCGTATCGTTCTCTATAAAACAATTCCAACTCGATGTTCCAAAGCAAACCGTTAGTCGCCAATTTCTTCACCAATACTGTCAATAGCAAAAACTTTCCCTTAAGTTCAATATTCTGCCGCATTGATCGCAATCTCTTTCGTATCGTTTTCTATAAAACAATTTCAACTCGATGTTCCAAAGCAAAGCGTTAGTCGTCAAATTTTTCACCAGTCCTATCAAAAATAAAAATTTTCCCTTCAGTTCAAATATCTTCCCCTTCCCAATAGAAACATCATCCTACCATACATTCGATTCAGAAACCTTCCATGCTTCGTACACTCGCAACTCAATTCTCTATCCATGCAACGATTACATCCCCCCTGTATTAACGACAGAAAGAAAAGTGTGTTTTCCCGAAACATTGTAACATCTACACAGCGGTAAACCACAAATTGCCGGAAGACGCAACGAAACCCTTTACCTCCAAGCGCGTACGTGTAACGCAACCTAGAAGGATCGTCAGTAACGTCAGTCATCCGTTCCTCTTCGTGATGAACGCAGCAGGGTATCGCTTCCGTGCCGAGTCAGGAGTCACGAATTAAACGTAACAATTACGATCCATGCTGCCGCGTACTTTCTCGGCCTGGTTGACGTGACGGGCCCGATATAAGTGTATACAAGCGAACTAATAATAGCAATTGCACGGGACCACGAGGGAAAAGATACCGTTTCGAGGGGTCAAATCGAAAGCACCGCACGAAGCAAAAGGAGACGCGTCGAGGTAGAGTGGGGGATGAAGAAACGATCTCGAAATAAGAAAGGAAAACAACAACGGGTACCGGCAACAACCGGAGTGGGGTGAAAGCAATGAAACACGCGACACACTCTGTAACGTATCGATTCAACGGCGAACTTAGATCCCTGTTGCACGTAGGCCAAATGACGGCATATTATTCCCCACTTACCCCCCGTGTAACGTCGCTAAAGAATACGGGAACACGACGTGAAATCGCTCGCGTGCCGCATGAATCATCATTCATTTCGTGTTACGCGAGTCTGACGTACGTGTCGGTGTTCTGCACCTGCAGGTTCCAGCGAGGGTAAGGGTAGCAACCCTGCGCCTCGTGCTCAACGACGCCGGCCTGGTGGACGCCGGACTTTTATCTCCAGAATCGGTTTACATGACTGGCATCTGATAAGCTCAAACCGAACAGTGGGATACCCCTTATTTACTCCCCCTTCTTTGCCTTCAACCCCCTTCTTTCGTCTTCTTTTTAACGTTGTAGCATCTCTGCGTCTTTTTCTGTTTTGCAGGTCTTTCTGCTGGGTCTAAGTTGGAATTATTTTTTGTACTTTCTCACCCCTTGGTTTGCTCGTGTTCAAGGTTGTGTTGATGTAGAACTATGTACGGGGGATTTTATAGAGATCGTTATCGTTTAACGTTGTCTTTGATATAGTCGGGGTTCGTGTTGTTTCTGGGTGAAATTCGGAGAAATGTTCTAGCTATTATCGGAAAATAAATTTTGTATAATTATAATGAAACGTGTATGATGAAATGGTAAGCGGTTGATGTTGCGATAACGAGCGATGTTTATCGAGGTGGTTTGGTGAGATTGTGTGATATGAGTTTGTAAATGGCGGTACACAGTTAGCTGTGTGTATGATTATCTGCCGATGGGTTATAATTTTCAAAGAAACGCTGATGAGGGCTGTAGTCATGGGGGTAGAATATTTGACATCAGAGTGTCGAGTCTGTGTTTGAATTTTATCTTCCTCGCATTTTGCGAATTCTCTTTGTACGATATTTGCATGACAGTCTACCTGATTCGCGATTGATTTGCATAAAAAAATTTTGAAATATTGGTAAAGGTATTTAATGAATTATTTAGCAAGCGCAAGAGACTCATACTTCTAACTAGACTTTCATGTATAATTTTTCGTCGTTTCCTCCGAGAAGTGACCCATCCAGTGTATAATTATAATACCGATAACTCTATAGCCATGAAAATTATTACACCATCACATCGACAGAAACACAGCAATAAAAATAAAGCAAATGTTTATCGGCTCCACTTGCGCGATGATCGCCGAAATTGGAACACCAATAAGAAATTACTCCATTATATTTAAAACTTCTTTGATTACATATCCTTCTCGTTCCTTCTGACGAAAAACGATCCACATAGTACAAAATTATCATATCGGTAACTCAAGAGCTATACAAATTTTTATATCGTCACGTCGAAAGAAACACAGCAGTGAAACACAAGAGCACAAAAAACAAATGTTCATCTGTTCCACTTGCGCGATAATCGCCGAAATTGGGACACCAGTAAAAAATCATACCATGAATTATTTAAAACTTCCTTGACTACACTTCCTTCTCGTTTCATCTAACGAAATGTGATCCACACAGAACATAATTATTACATCAATAACTCGAAAGCCATAAAAATTTTCATATCATCGCATCGACAGAAACACAACAGTAAAGCACAAAAGTTCATTGGTTTCACTTGCGTGATAATCACCGGAACTGAAAGACTAGTAAGAATTTACTCACTAATTGCTAGAAATTCCCAACCGGTACCGAATCGAATCCGGTTGCTCTAACAATGTGATCACACGTGTTACGTTCAACAGCGAGGATGGTAGATCGGTGACAGTAGGAAGGAAAAGATCATACGGCTACCAGGAACGGCCTGCCGAGGGTGAAACGTGCAAATCACGATTTTTAAGTGGCGATCGTTACTCTCGATGGCACTTAAGCCTCGTTCGAGTCCAAAACATCCAACCAACCACGAGGGCGAGAAGAGATCGTTCCTGGGGATCTTCTGTCGAGTAGACGCACCGTTTTTTTATTGGGTCTCCTTCAGTAATCGGGAGGATTCCGGAGGACGTATTACGATGACAAAGTGGCGCTTCGTGGAAGATGAGGCAGGAGGGAGTTGCTTTTCGGGGGTTCGTCGATGTTACGTGGTAGGGATATCAAACAAATTGAGCG
The DNA here is from genome assembly GCA_910591515.1 of Cerceris rybyensis. Lineage (NCBI taxonomy): Eukaryota > Metazoa > Arthropoda > Insecta > Hymenoptera > Crabronidae > Cerceris > Cerceris rybyensis. Next base: position 40,922,204 of record OU342789.1, read on the forward strand.
AAGATCCGCTCGTCCGCTCGTTTATAATGATATCAACGCGTTTGTCTACTCTCTTGCTTCCTACCTTTCTTCTCATTCACCCTTTCTCTGTTGTTCCGTGCAATTCTTTCTCTCTATTCATCTCACCGTTTCTCTTTCACTTTCGACATTTGTCTGGTCTCTCTTTTTTCCATTCTCCCTTCGTTTCGTTTCCCTTTCATCGTTCACCCTCCTTCTCCTCTCGTTCGCCCTTTCCAACCCCCTCTTCCTTCATGTAAACAGTCAACAATGCATGAGCACGTACTTTACGCGCATTTTGACGCGTGCTCGCGTGTAAACTCGAATATTGACGCAACGTGCAAAACCGATTCCATTACCGGCATCCCACTCGTATGGAACAAAAGTTTCGGCGTTTTTCTGTCTGTACTCTTCGTTTTTTCCGATCATCGAGCGTTTCGTATTTTCTCTGTTTTCTCTTCTCCCTTTTCTTTTGGTATTTTTCCTGTTCGGTCTTTCGAGTATGGTAAAATGTTATTTCGACGTGGAAATGTTGTTTCTATACATTTGTTGCTCATTATTCGATGGGGGACCGCGAGGTTTTGCGTTTCTCGACGTCCATCACTTACGGTGCATGCAAATGGGTTAATTGTATCGAGTTAAACGTCCATCGGGATTACGCGAATGAGACGTGTCGATAAACTATTAACGAGAAAATTATTTTACGTAATTCGGTTTAATATCTCGGTGTATTATGTTAACGGTCAAATGTTGCATATCGATTACGCTACGTTTTGCTACATATAGTTATACTAATTTTAAGCGAATATGTCGTGTAACATATGCTGTCACTGTTCAAATATTTATCGCTATCAGTTTGCAAGTTGCCCCTCCGTATCTTGTATGTTCACGCTAATCGACGATTGATCGGATAATCGTATCTAATTATATTAATTTATTAACACTAAAACTACTGATGATTAATACGGTATATTTAAATATAGTTAACCCCTTATCGTACAGTTTATTCATCAAAAATTATTCATGATATAACCATTTCTTTTTTACTTTAAAAAAGACATCTCAGTTTGTAATTCAGGTATCTTGTTAATTGTATAATATTGTTAAGTAAGTTAATTATTATCATGTTCAACAATATTTTTAATCACGTGACGAGTGTAGCTTGTTATTGTACAGTGTGGCATAAAGAAAAGCCGAGATAAGAAAAGACGTTAATAAAAATGGTAAAAGGAAAGGAACACTGGAAGAAAAATAATTGTATGATCAAATCGTTTATATTTCACAAAATAAGTATAGTAAAATGAAGAAGTTGGAAGTGTTAAGAACGTTAGGAAATTTTCAAAGAAATAGAGAGATGGTCATCTCCACTGCCTTACTTTTTCACTGCCGTATTTGTCTTATTTTTATACATTTAGAAATGTGTAAGCATAGTTAAATATTGTTACTAAAAGTGAGCAGACACTGTTCAAGGTAACAACAAAAATAGAAAGATCAATTAGAAGATCAAGCTATATTCGCTGTGGTGTCAAAGATTAATCTACTGTGCCACAGTTGCTTCAAAATTAATATACCGATATCAAATATTTCATTTCATCGAACACATTTTATTCTTCAACCAATTCCGTGAAAGGGTACGTATTCTGCCAAATTTGAATTTGGCACAGAGACCCAATGCGATTCGTTTCCACTTAAGAATTCGAGCACAATTTAAAATACTTCGTCACAGTATAATTTGATTAACAACACAACCCTGAGAGAAAACAAACCAAAAACATTTATACCAACAAATTAGAAAATCCTCACATTTTGTATGCAACACTACCAGTTTTTCCATCAGCGAAAATTGCTACAAGACTCCTAGACGAGTCACCATCATGTGGCAGAGAATTTCGATAATTCGTCAATAACTCCGCAGAGAGTCATAGACTACTCTTCTCGACGTTGGGGCATTACGAAGCGGGTAGTTTTTCGTTAACTGCACGCCGGAGATGATTTTTCCCAGGCGAACGTCGGCGGTTCCGCTCGAAGGATTTCGTTGCGCCGCGACGACACTGCTCACGGCCACTGTCGGTGATTAATGACTACGGCTTGATATATCGCCATCATTTTTCACGCATAGATGGGAGCCGTTGATATTCCCTTTGGTTCGTGAACACGCTAACGGTGTTGCAGTTACACGCTCGTGCGATGCGCGTTTACCGGGAGGACGTACCGCAAAAACTGACAACTTCATTATTATACGAACCGAGTGAAATGTACGAAGATAGGGGCCAAAGTGGCGGACAGAGTGGAGTGTATTGAGAGAAGCGAAGGACGGTGAGGCAATATAAAAGAGAGAGAAACGATAAATGTCAAAGTGAGAAGAAACGGGGTGGTGGAAAAGGTAAAGCAAAAAAAGGAGACGAGAGAAGGGTTGTTTAACACATCTTGCGCGGGAAGCGAATAAAGTCGTTTTGTACGCATTGGTAGTCGAGCGCGGGTAACAACAAAAGTCGTTTTCTATGAATTATTGGTGGATTATTGTTACTAGTGGGCTTGTGTAATGTTTTTACAATAAGATCGGGTACACATGAGTATTAGATCGACGTCCGTACACTTCAACTTAAAACGTGCGTTGCAAAAATGCATTCCTATAATTGCACTTTGCTGGTGCTGTTATGCTACGATAAGCGTATTCGACACCGAAGCTTCCAGCTATGCATTGACATAAATTATACGTATACGTATAAATTTTGCTATGTACACTTGCACAAAGGAAAGTGCTTTGAAAGATATCAGTAGTTAAAGCTATTTTTAAATTCTTGATTTTCTTAGTTTTTGATTTCTGAGAAAGTATTTTTATTTTTTTAAAGTGAATAGAGAAATTGATTTTTAAAGAGAAACTAAAAATTTTATTAAAGGAAAACTTAAAGTTCAAAGACTACAGCTATTTTGTGCAGAAGTAATTTGGCGTACGAATAGCGAAAAATCGCCCGCTACTCCATGAAAGTTTGGCGGGAAAGCACCCGCGTAAGATGTATTAAGAGAACAAGTGTATATAGAGATAGAATAGGAGATATGAGGAACGAAAAAGAATGAACAATGGATGAACAGGTTGCAAAATTGCGAATAAGAGATAAATATTGCGAAAAAAGGACAGAGGGGTGTAAAGAAGTAGTTGGTAAATGAAGGAAAAAATGTATGTTACGAGGAGATTGTATCGGGAGTATCGAAATACTTTGAGAGAGATAGAAAAATGATTGGAAAGGGGAAAGAGGAATGTTAGAATTATAAGGGAGAAAGAACACGATTAAAGAATGGATGAGAGAAAGGCTTATGTGAATGGATGAAAGTGATAAGGGAGGAAAATGAGAAAGAAAAACGTTGACAAGTGAAAGCAGAAGGGGAAATGAGAAACAGCATGCGTCCAGATACGTGTTTTATAGGACAAAAATCCGAATGTACACTCTCTGACGTATCAATATTATCAGTACAGCTCGCAACTTTTCATCCGGCTTTACGTGACGGTCATGATTTACACGTCGCCAGGAATAAGTAAATATCGGGATCGGTGTAGCGCCAGTGGAATCGGCACTTATCAGGATAGTTACCATGAAAAATGTCATTGGAATGCTTTTTCGGCTGAGAATATAGCACCGCGTGTACAACGCAATTCTATAATTTACATCATACCTATATCATTTCGATGCGTCCACATAGAAAGACTCGCGATAAAATTGTCGCAAATTCACGAAACTGCAAGCTCTCGAAAAGCAGCATTTGTCACTAGCACTCCGTGAAATAGTTAGATGTTGTCTTTAAACTCCCAAAACTTCAAGTTCCGAATCTTGACTTTCAAAGTTCCGCGAACCGTTCAATTAACTTGAAAATTCTTCCTGTAAATTCAAGACCACCGTAAATCAAATCGTGTTCTCCTCGCGGTACGAATCCATCACCGGAGAGGACAAGCAAAGAAAAAGTCCGTTGGATCGTTAATTATTATACACCGACGTAGATGAGAAGATGGCCGGTGGTTAATTTTCAGTTTAACTTGCACTTTGTTCAAGGGTAGAATTAGGAAAGACAAGTTCTTTCTCACGGAAGTGTCGGTTAATGTACCGAGACTTCGGAATTCTCGTTCGAATAATCAACGTTGTCAGGCGAATCCTTGGTGGTACTTTCGGTGCATCGAGGTTGACTAGGATGGCAGTAGCGAGCTCAAAAACAAGTTTCTAACTTAGGTAGAACGGGAGACAACTCTTGTCTCGGCACGGTACGTGACTTGGCTGGTGAGGAATTATTAAACTGCCTCGTAATTGAATCTGACCGGCTTTTGACCACGTAGATGCATATTCCGGGCTGCAGTCACTCGTGCACCCGCTCCCTGCTCTTCCTATGCCAAAAGTGCACGTATGTCGTGCGCTCACGTACACGCATTAACGTCGAAATTATAACCGCCTTTTCATACTGATAACGTCCTTTACCTTTGGAAATATGAACATTTTATAAATTACGGGAGACACTGTAACAATCGTTGGATGCAAAGAAAATATAGTTCTTGGGCTGCTACGAGACGGAAAGGTTGTTGGGTTTGAAGCGATTGCGTTGTTTGGAGAATTTGTAATAAACTATACTTCACAGAGCGTTGATAAAAGGTTGGAAACATGTATAATTTGAGTGTGTCATCAAATAAGTGATGATATTGTTATGTGCTTTAAAAATTGAAAATTTCTGCGATTACACATCCTTCTTGTTTCATGTGAGGAAAAGTGATACAAATAGTACATGATCATCATATCGATAACTCGAGAGCCATGAAAATTTTTATAAAATCACATCGACAAAATACAAAAGCATAAGAAACAAAAGTTCTACGGTTCCACTTCCGTGATAAATAATCGCCAGAACTGGAGCGTCAATAAGAAATGATTCCAATAAATATTTAAAATTTCTCTGACACTCTGTGACCATCTCCAATGATCTGCAATTACCTCTCTCTGAGTTTCTTGCGCTTTAAAAATTTTTCTGATATTTTCTCCAGCCAAATTCGTAAGTTTCTAACACTCTAGAAAACAAAAAAGTGATTTCCACGTTGAAAGAAATCTGATAGAATTGAACCAACCACTATGCAATTACTCAAGATGGCAACATTCGCTACAAACCTACACATTTTTCAAATAACAATCAACTCTCAACAACGACCCCCAGTATTTCTTATCGATCCCCGACACATGGAATCGTAAAAAACAATTCTCCCCAAGATTCCTCACAGGTCGGTGAGTTCACGAGTGCAGAAATACTATCGAATAATCTCACAATTCCGCCCTCGCGAACGGAAGAAAGTCCATACATAAAGAGAAGCATTCGAGGTTCGTTCGTTGGCGAATATTAGGTTGATCTGCTCTACGAAGCGAGCATTGAAGCGCGAGCAAGAGAACGCCGAGGAGTTCTCGAATCGAGGATGTTCCTATAATACGAATAGAGGAACCACCGAGGGACAAGAAGAGGGTGAAAGAGAGCAAAGTAGAAGGCGATGCTTTTCCATCGATAGAGGATTGAATAATTCAAAAGCGTCTTGCCCAGCGATTTTCAAACGGCGAGTACCCACTTCTACTTGCGGCCGCAATCCCTGGTCTAATTCCGCGTCTCCGAATAAATGCATACTATTAATCGGTGGCTGCCGAGGGACACTTTTACGTCTCCAAATCGTATATCCACCTCTCACCTTAAACCGAATGCGTTGAGAATGGAGAATTCCTCGATGCGATCTCGATATTCACGGGCGCCGTTCGTCCACAATGTCGAGGAAAAATGGGGGATAAAAGCTCCAACTTTTCCGCGAGGCATGCGTGCAACGATATTCGACGATTTCACGCTCCTGGAATTTCTACGAAAACTTTCAGGATAGACTGACGTTAAATCTTATCGCGTGAAATCGAGATCTCTCTTTCGCCGAGTTTTACGGTGTTTTTATAGTATACGGGGAAACGTTTGAAAAATGATGAAACCGGTTGTCCTCGAGGGTTTCGTCGACGGAGAACCGATTACTCGAGGAACGAGATTACGAGAGACGTTGAAATTGGTAGAATTTTTTAAGAATATTTTACGTAGTCATCTCTTCCCTAATCGGGGTGAGAGTAATTTTTCGGGTAATACCGAAACTTTTCGATTTCTGAAAAAGATATGTGTCGATTCTATGATTGTTTTGGGAATATTGAAATTTTGCTATGAAATATTAATTGTTTCTGGCCTGTTGAACTAGAATTTTTTTCTTCATTGATTCACAAAGTTCCTTACAGTGAAGTACACACTTCTAATTTGTATTTATAAACTCCTTAAAATGTTACTGTTAACTGTTTGCAATTTAACTATCAGATGGCAAATTTCCTTTATTTGCTGTATTTGCTTAAGATTTCCTTTAATTTTACACTTCACTTCCATAAACATCTCTAAAACTAGCAAGTTCTTATTTCATATTTCATTTCTTATTTGTATACACCTTAACACTTTAAGGCACAGTGGGATTAAAAGTGTCCCACCTCTTTGATGCGCGAAGATGCATAGTGGGACACTTTTTGTCCCTCGAAAATTTAATATATTATTGTGGGATTGGATTATTTGATGTTAAAATTTAAGTAAAATAAGAATATTTATTAGAAACTATATACTAGTAGAATATACAAAATGAAATAAAAATCGTCTTTACAGGTTCGTGGTCAAAGTAGAACTAACTCCATTCATCCCGTCGAAGCATTCATTCGTATTTGAAACATTCATGCATTCGTTCACACATACCCGAGTCGAAATATTTGGTATTACTTTGACATTGATTACATTGCTAAGAAGCAATGAAACCAATGTCAAAATAAGACCAAATACTTCGACTCAGGAAATGTAAAACATCACCTTAATTTCACATTGCTGATACGTGAAATTTTCCTTTTCACTATGAGAATGTCATTTTAATGTGACATTAAGTTGATCTTTCTGACATTGCTGCTAATGTAGGAAATATGAAAGGAATGTAATAGTAATATGGATTTCTTTTGGTTATTTGTGGACAATTATAATAAAATTAATTTTATACGTTAAACTTTGTTCCTGTTAATTATAGTTCATTTTAATTGATTAACCAATTAACAGTAACAAAGTTTAACATATAAAATTAATTTTATTATAATTGTCCACAAATAACCAAAAGAAATCCATATTACTATTACATTACTTTCACATTTCCTACATTAGCAGCAATGTCAGAAAGGTCAACTTAATGTCACATTAAAATGACATTATCATAGTGAAAAGGGAAATTTCACGTATCAGCAATGTGAAATTAAGTTGATGTTTTACATTTCCTGAGTCGAAGTATTTGGTCTTATTTTGACATTGGTTACATTGCTTCTTAGCAATGTAATCAATGTCAAAGTAATACCAAATATTTCGACTCGGGAAGGACCGTAGGGTCTCTGCAACCCGCATTTTGTAAACAGTCGCCTAGACTAAAGAGTCTAGGCGAGGCACTATACATTTTTCGATACCACATTATCATATAACTTTGTCAACAAATATAAACCAACTTTATTCATTTAAAAGAACAAAAAAATTGCATGTGCAACATGGGCCATTTTATTTTCGGAATTCCTATGCGTCAAAGAGTTAAAATGCAACCCTTGACTATTAGAAATTTAACTATCATATGACAAATTTCCTTCATTTCCATATACAGTTTAATTCTACACTTCACTTCCACGAATATCTCCTAAACCAGCAACTTTCCTTCCCACATTATAAAAACAAGCAACTTTCAACTCCCTTACCACCAACGCCTCAGAAACGTCTTCCTCGAAGGTGCTCGTTAAAAATGTCCCAACAAAGACGCATCGCTGATCGTCCCTCCGACATATCGGCACTTTCGTGAATCCATAGTCCATCCTCGCGGAATGCAAAGTCGATCGTCGTTTCGCCGTAATTTCGCCATCGGGTAGGAAATGGAGACCATAGAAAATATTTGAATACCGTCGACGACGGCGACGACATTTCACGCGGCGTGATAATGGCGCCGTTTTATCACGATTATCGAGCCACGATTCTGCATGCGACAAGGCATCGTTACTCGTTCCCTTGGCCCTTTCTTCTCTTCTTTATGCCCTCTCACCTAGGTCCTACCCCAGCCGCGGTAGCTTGCTCATCCCTTTCAACGACAATCATCGCGTCTCCCCGTTCCTTCCGCGGCATCGGCACCCTTCGTTCTTCGCTCTGCCACTTGACACTAGACGCTCTTCTCTCTAGTGGGCTGGGCTGCATCCGCAACGTTCAAAAACCTCCGGCTGGTCTGGCTGCAACGATGCATGCACACGCGAACGGACGATGCAGCTCTACGGTCTGTCTGTATCCGGGATACGTTCTATCGTCGCGGCGCCAGACGACGCCTCAGACACCTTTGCCTTCGCCTCTGTTACTAACCCGACGGTGCTTTGTTCTTTCGACGGACGATTTAAGTTACAACCGAGCCGCGGTTTTGCTCTTGCACGTAATTAAGCGCGAGACGAACATTCTGAGCTTCGGACGACGGATCTTCTCGTGGATGGACGCCTCTTCTTTCGTGGCTAAATTTATTTTCAACTTTAATTGCTCCCATACTTTGCTCGTTACGTCGAGCTTTCTTGGAAATCTATTCGGCATCTATTCATGTTTTTCCTTGGACTTTTGAGATGGAGCTGCTGACTTCTTTTAACATTTATAAGTGAATTTTTGAGGATATTTGTAAGGAGTTATTTTTTTGGGAGGTAATGGGTACTTTTTATATGTGTGGAAATTTTATAAAATCCTGCGCAGATCTCTAGATCTTTCTAGAAAGATCCAGAGTCGAATGACGGACATAAACGCCACGAGAACGAGAAGACGAGCGAGAGAGTTGGCGAACATGACAGTAGACGCACTTACAGAGAGAAGGAAGACTTATAGACGAATAAACGGTTAGACGGATAGATGCACAGACGAGCTGACAAATAGACGTGACTGGACGATAAAGTGTATGTATATTTTAACAAATGTATGTGTACGTTCTCATTATTTCCACTCGTATTAATATATTGAACGTGTTTTGGTAATAAACATCCTACATATATATATGAAAATTTTCTATTTTGAAGATTATGTAGATCTATGACGCTTGGATCTCCCTCTCAATTCGTGTTCTTCGATAACTCTTTGCAAATGGAGTTTGAAATAGAATTTCACGGTAAACGACCTGAGAATGGTATCCCAGGTGTGCTACATTCCAATCAGTGTCCTTGCACGAATGAAACAGGAAGTACTCTATGTAATGTATGCGCGTATGCATGCACATAAGGGAGAAAGAGATAGATACGAAGGGAAACAGATACATTGGCGGACGTAGGAAGAACGAGAAATTTGTACAAAGAGAAAGGAAAGAGAAAATGAAATAGGACGATAGTATGTACCGTAAATCGAAATAGAGGGAGAAGAAAGACAGAAGAAGGGACACAGAATGAAAAATAAAGAGGAACAGAAACAAAGGTGCAAGAACAGATAGATTTGAACAGAGATGCAGAAAGATAGAAGCAGAAGAGGGACAGAGGAAGAGATACAGGACGAAGAATAAAGAGGAATAGAAAGAAAGACGTAAAAACATATAGATCAGAAAAGAGATGCAGAAAGATAAAAGTAGAAGAGACAAGGAGAGGTCATGAGAGGGACATAGCAATGCAGAAACGTAAAAAGGCTGCGAGAAAAGCATAGTCGGCCAAAAAGAAGTACAGAGACTTACACGGGTACGTGAAATACGATATTCAGGTAGTTTCCATATAAACCCTTTCGACTTGGGAGTATCTCACGTAAGCCGCGTGTCGCGGTGAGATTTCGCGTAACGGTGTGGAAATATAACACCGTCATCGCCAGTGACGCGGTAATATTTGCAATGTAACACCTATCCATATTTCAGGCTAAAATATATTGAACGGAGTTACGCGGTGGGAGAATGCATAAAAGCAAGTTTATCTTACGCCGCATGTAGGAACGACTTTTAAACAGATACTGCGGATATTGCGGGCTTACCGAACTGCATGCGGCTGCATTAAAGCAGCGAGCATAAAATGGAATTAGTACATATCCTAATAATTCCGTCACGTCATTGTTTTCGGAGGGGAAAAGAACATGGACAATGATAATTTACTGTTGCGAGTTCTTTTTGACGAGATGTTAAAGTATTCGGTGCAAAGCAGGAACGTACTCATTCTACTAAAGGTACAGAAGTATGAATAAACTTTATCGTATGAAACATACTTAGATACGTAATAGATTTTTAGCTGATTCTTGTATTAAGTGATCATTTACTTTATGTTAATCAATCTTCTTTTAGTGCTATCAATAGATTGGGTATTGTTGCACTTATTATAAATGCAAGCTGGACGTAGGGGTTCAAGATTACTCAATAGAAAAATCTAGAGTCTCAAATTAATCACTGTTACAAGCATATTATTTGTACAACTATGTTCTTTTGTTAAGGTAACTGTTAATTTAGCACTAGATCTACCAAGTCTGTGCTGAATTTTTTGTGACCATTCCTGAAATTTACAACGCTGTTTCTTTTTCAATTTTCTACGCCTATCTGATAGAGTAAAAATGATTAAACCAATCAAGTTTTTCGCCTTCTTCGTGCCACTTATTCTGGCGTATTTATTTGTCATTTTTAAACACGTTAGATTGATCGTCGATAGATCTAGTATTAAGAAGTACAATCGCAGAGCATATAAAATTAATTTATTAAAAAATTTAAACATTTTTATTTACTTATTATTGCATTTTTCGATTTTCTGCTTGAGCGACCGATCACCGCAGAAAATCATTTGATAGAATCTTCCTCGCGAATGTGTCTCACAAAATCAAAGCAAGTTGACATCACTCACCGGGTAAATCTCATTCAACGAAAACGCACAAGTAAAAGCAACGACGTACATTTGAAACAATTCAAAGGAAAGGAGAAAATTCGAGCAGCGAATGTAGATGAAAGGTGGAAAAATGTGTTGAGAAAGTATAAAGAGAAGGAATCATCGGCAACCGTGAAACGAAGGAAGCGCGAAAAGGAGAGATTATATTATGTTATCGTAGCAGAAGTTCATAAAACGTTGTCTAGCTGTTGGCAGATAGTTGACCGAGGTCGTTTCTTTATATTAGGCTCGTAAAAGCGGCGAGGCAGAAAGTTTATACGTCGGCGATTGCCACATCGGCCACCCTCTTTGCTTACCCCTGCCCTATGCTCGGCATGGCCAACCTATTACCGACTCTAGCCAAAATGAGAGTGCGATTAATGGATCTACGTTTGCTAACGGACCGATCCGTCGTTTGCCGAAGTCTTTCCGACAGTTGCGAAACTACGCTTTCTAACCCCTCCTGGAAATGGACGATGACGTACCGTAACAGCACGTCGTTTGTCTTTCGATGTGGCTTAGCGGAAATCTGTTTTGTTTGATATTTTCATACGGCAGTATGGGCAAATTTATACCTTTTTCACTAATATTACCAAATTTCTTTGGCATAGTTTCTTTTCCAAGAAAAATAACATAACGTTTAGAAATTCACCTTTACCTTGCAATTTCATCTGTGGTCTATCACAATTGAACCTCGAAAGTAAATAATTTACGATGTTGTAGTATAATATCCATAAACCGTCGTCTCCCCATAGAGATGTGTGAAGTAAGAAAGAAGTGAGGGAGATCGTCATCTTAACACGTTGACTGCCATGGGGGTTACCGGTGACCGGCGCTATTAAATTCAATGACATTCCATGTAACGTTTAAACTGCGATATTTATGAATTTTCTAACATATTTAATATTCAAATAGTGGCATTAGAAAAATAAAGGTCTGCTGAGTATCTATATATCAGAATCTTTATAGTTTCTGCTTTATAATAATGTGATTTTGATAGAAGAAATTTCACTTCAGTAGAAGTGAAGATGTTAGCGAAATACCGATGGCGTTTAACGTGTTAAGTAAGAAGCGCGACGTATACTCATTACAATTACAGATTCGTTAGAGAGACATTAGAGGCACACTTAGAAATACTTAAATATTTTTGAAAACTTTATTTCTATTATATTTTAGTTTATTCTATTCTTTTATTACTATTTAATATATATTCTATTTACTATTATAAAATAATCTTGGTGCGTGTATGTTATTTTTCCAGATAATAATGCATTAATTATTTAACTTTATCCACGTCCTACACATTAGACAATCCGACATTAATATTATTCACTTATCTTCTCCCTTCATCTTCTCCTCCTTAATCGAATCTTACTACAAAGTTAATTGAAAATGGAAATAAATAGAGAAATTACTGTTAAAGTGGATTCTTATGGACTCTATTACAGAGTATTTCCTATATAAGTATCCCTCATTCTATTAAATTTCCATGACTTATAATTTCATTTACGCTAATTGAAAAATTGTAAAATTACATTTACGAAGTGTCAATCGATTTTGACTCCTTGCCATACAATGACGAGTGACACTCGTCATGAGGTAAATGAGATAGGAAATTCTCAAGTTTTCGAAAACCTATTAAATTGGAAATATTAATGGTACGCGACGGTATAATATTATTTTCCTAACATTAATATTACGTTAAATTGTACGGTTTATCAAGAACCACTGATCAATTATTTTTTTAATAATTAAATTCTGAACTATAGCGGAGATAGTGACAAAACAAATCGTAGGGCAATTGTAAATAACTTTCAAAACAGTACTTTATCTTGCAAATTACATTTACTAATAACCATACGGCTAAATCAATGATTCCATAAAATTAGAGAAACTCTAGAAACTCTCAATGTTCAGACAAAGCATCTGTTTTTTGCCTGCGACCACGATTGAGACGCACCTGGCCGGAGAATACGGTTGACGTTTCTTCGAGCTGCGAGGGAACAAAGTGCCCACGAGACCGACGCCGGCGGAGAATTTGAAATCGAGGAGCGGACGAGGATAAGGAGGTGGGTTTAAACAAACCGAGTGCTTTTGTCCTCTCGAAAGTGAACGGAGAAAGGACGATAAAGAGAAAAAGGGAAACGGGTAAAAGTGAGACACTGTAAGAGTAAGAAAGACGAAACGATAATTCAGGCTGTAGACGAGTAGAGTACGCGGTGAGACGTCCTCTACTTTCGACGAAGAAGAGGAAAAGGGTCGAGAAAGAAAAAGAGAAAAAGATAGACAGAAAGTCAGGAATTTTCAAAGAGAGCAAGGCAGACGTAAAAAGCAAGAAGAATAACGAAAAAAAAAAGAAATTGCAGAAGAGAGTGAAAGTATCAACGAATAAAGAGAAACTAAAATATGAAAAAGGAAAGAGAAAGAGAGAGAATCCAACCGTGCGACAAAGATCATCGTTGAACGAAGAGTATGTAAGGGGGTGTACAGCGACGGAAAAAAATAAGTACCGCGAACTGAAAACGAGGGTGGCAAAATAGCGCGCTTTGTGCTTGCCGAGTGAGACGGCAGTCTTTATGGCTCTGCTCGGCCATAACGACGCCCATTGCATTGTACTCCATGTAAAGCATCCGGATAGACCTCGGACCTGGCACGAACTCAGGGCCAGAAACTCAGTACAGCTTCTTTCCCTCCCTCAACCTCGGTATCTTCTTCGCGAACTGTGCCGTCATAATGCGCGGGACGATAAAAGAAACGAATGTCAACTCGGAGGCGAACTCTGTCGGCGGTTAAGCTTCTCGACGCGCCTAAACGATCCTTCTTCGCGAACCGGAGATGAAGGAAATCCGGGCCGCGTCTGGCGAGGAAATCGCGATCGTTCCGAGCCGCATTTGAACTTTCGCTTGAAATCGCTGACGCGAGAATGAGAAGGTATAACAGGCGGGGAATTATTTCCTTGAGTCGCTTTAATTATTTTTGACGGCTATTTTTTTCAAGCTGGAGACGAAAGATTGCTGGGTTATTTCGATGGAGGGATCCGTTATGACATATTGACGGTGAAATAATTTTGTAAGAGCGAAAATATCGTGGTAGTTTTATTACTTTATTCATAAAGAATAACTTGTATATTTGTCAGCCGTAAAGCTCTATACCTCTGTCATAAGATAATCCAAAGAAAACCATATGAAAAATTCAATGAGTAGTCAATATCTGGAAAAATTAATACACCCAACTCTTTTTTAACACTAGACTTACGGATGTTGATTATATACCTATTTTCACTGAAGTGAGCCAATTTGACTCACACAAAAAGATTGAAGTTTTTTGGAAAGAAAATAGTTCGTAATCAATTTCAATGAAAGATTTATTATTAAAAAATTCATTGAATACCTTTTTCACATAGAAACTCTGTTTTTGATATACATTTTCATTAAACATTCGCTGTTCATGAGCGATGTATGTACAAATCGAAATGATGACAGGAGTGGGTAGGTAAGAAAGATAACGTAGCGGAGTAGCGAAAACAAGAGGATGGCTGTCATACAAATAAACATTGTATGCGAAGAGAGAAACAAATCACCTACGGCTTAAAAGCTGCAAGATACCCTGGTCTGACGGAAGTTAGAAATTTCATGTGTTATGCGAATAACTGTTAAATCATTTTATGAGTCAAATTAGCTCACAACCGTAAAAATAGATATGCCACATTCGATAATGCAAAATAAGGGGGTCTGCGGGGGAGATGAATCAACATTTACATAAATTTCATTGTGTAACTAAAGACCAACATATGTTTTTCAAAAATAATATTTAACTTTTTCATATATATAGTAATCAAATTTGCAATGAGGCAAATTGGCTCAGTTCGTAAATCTAGAGTTAAAACGGTCTTTTTTTACCCGACTTTGAAATAACACGGTTCACCAATAGGAACAAATACACTTTTTTATATGAATTTTTTGTTCTAGCACGAATTCTAAAAAAAATTTGTTAGACACTGTTTTACAGAATCTTTTGTATACGGGAACAAAATACAATTGGGGGATACCGCGATCAAAAGTCGGTCGGTTTATGCCAACACGTGTGTCCGTAACAGTTGTGCTAGACATATCTGACAAATCTACTGATGATAGCATTTTCAATCCAGTCCGTAACAAACGTGCAGTTATTATTAAGTAGCAATGAATAGTTGTGAAATTGATTTTTATTCTTAATTTCAATTTAAATTTTCATATGTTGTTCTTATGGACTAAATTAAATTTTTCGTTTGTAATAAAAATGAATTGTTTTTGTTTTCTAAATATAGATTTCATTATTACTATTTTTTCACTATTTTCTCGGAAAATATTTAGAGTTTTTTCATCTTTCACGATTTTTGAAATTTGTGGAACATATCCCCAAATTTACCGTACGTCAAATGTTTTTTTACACGATTTTCTAAGGAATGTATCTATGTAAAAAAAGAGTTAGGTGTACTTTAAATTTGATTAGCCATAACTTTGTAAAAAGTCGTATTCCAACATACATTTGCTAACGTGCTTGTAGAAATCGACTAATTCATATTATCTCAAACTAACTAATATTCACTTGATTTTTAGATGTAATTTGAATTAAATATGTTCCATCTTTTAAGCTATCTGATATGATATTAAATTTTCCTTCTGCAAGCTCTGATTTCACCCAATCGATATTAACGGCACTTTGGTAAGATAATAACCTTGTCACGAACATTTCGACAAGGCCAAGATTATCCGAGAATTAAGTAGATTCGGAAAGGAAAGTTGTAGTATATGGAATATATTTTTCTGAGAGTATCAGCCGTGTATAAATTACATGGGTCGAGGACAAAAGTCGTAAGAAACGTTTCCTCGATGTTTCCGGTAATAATTCAAACGCACAGATAAATCCGGACGTATCTGGGTGATTAACGATACTTGGAACAATTATTTCCTGTCTGTTGGTGCTTTATATATGCAGCGCTTTCTCTAAGCATGGAAAACGATAATAGAGAGCCGGTTGACGCGCCACTGTTTTTGGAGCTGGAATTATTGCCGGTTCCGCGGCTGCCTGATTTACATTTATTGCACCGCTTGCGTAATGGTGTCGCTATATCTTCGCTTATTCCAACTAATTATACTCCCATTCTGATAATATATGAGCCACGTACACCAGGCATTTGTTCGGTTCCACCGTGGGTCATCGCAAGGCCCGAGGATCGTTTGTTGCTTTTTTGTTCTATCCTATCTCCAAGTGAAATGCTCAATAGTTTGTAACATTGACATCATTGTAGATATTTGGTCGTGAGCGAGCTTAAGATAATATTTAATTATAAAAATATTTATCGTTAATAAATTTTCTCGTGGGAATGAAAATCTTCTTGCACTTATCGAAAACAGTGGAAATTATGCAACATTTTCCATTGTAGGCTGACGGAATGCCGTTTTTAACATGCATAATTGTAAATAAATATTATTTTATAATTCTCCTGAGCGGTTTTAATAGAATTTAGGCAAAGCCTGAAGCATTTTTAGAATATGCTTCCAACTTGAATTCGTTCAACACAAATATAGAATCTTTAACGATCTTAAACGAAACATTATACTGTCAGCACACCATAAAAAATAAAAACATAACATTGTCAACGACAAATTTCTATCTGTAGTACAGTAGAGTTCCGCTAAGAGCGTATCCGCTAAGAGCGCCTTCCCCTCAATATGTGCGAAGCGTGTCCCCCACTCTCAACCATTTAAAAATACAAACCTTATGTGCTCTTAAGAGCGCCGCGACTAAATTCAATTAAAATCGATTAATTTTAATAAAATGATGTAAATAAATATAGTCGCATAAAAAAACATATTTCAATTTCTGATAAATTTGTTTATTAATTTATTAATCATAACCATTATAATTAAATGATAATTTATTTATTCATATAAAATATTAAAACTTTCACTTAAGAATGCTAAATCATGGGTTTTATTATTGTCATCTGGTACTTCTTTGAGTGGTGATGTTTCTGCCAATGGTTCTTCTAGATCAATAGGTTCTGGAAATTTTTTTGACCCAAAAACAAATGTATATAATACATATTAAAACAAATGACGTAAGATTTTGTAAAAAATATTTCTATCAACGCTTAACACTTCGACGTAAGTCTGAAAAATGCTGTAACATGTACGCTTGAAAAATATAATCAGAAAAAATTGCTTATTTCATAAATCATTTTAAACTATTAATAAAAAAATATATATTTATATAATTTGTACTCTAAAATAATCAAAGAAAATTTATGCTATAATGATGAATTCTTGAGAATTTGTAAAACAAAAAAGAATTTTTACCCCCATTATCGACTTTACTCAACCATTTGTTGACATCTGGTTCTTCGATAGTCTTGAAATCTTCGATGTATGATAGAACTATTTCGATAGTCTAACGGATCTCTGCCCGGTGCTCTTAAGAGACACTCGGGTAACAATTCGAGGTAATGCGGTAGTGGGGATAGAGATTTTTCGGAATTATTTCCCCTACAGCCCCTACGCGGCGCTCTTAACGGAACTCTACTGTATTACTTTCTACTCGTCTCAATCTCAAATTTAAAGTATTTTAACACTAGGTTTGTTGATGTTGATATACCTATTTTTTTGAAGTGAGACAATTTGACTTATACAACAAAATTGAAGTTTTTTACAAAGAAAATAGTTCCAAATCAATTTAAATGAAAGATTTATTATTTAAAAAATTAACCAACCAATATAGTTTATATGTATATATTATCGAATTTTGAATGAGCCAAACTGACTCCGTAAATCCTAGTATTAATATTGGGAGCATGCTCTCCATATCTTTAAATAAATCTATTCCCTGGAGTAACATTAGTCGAAATAAAAGCCTTTTATTACTTTAAACTCGTCTTAATCACAAATCTAACGTATTGTTACGATGAAGCAAAGCTCTCTTCGATGATTGAATCCAATAATGAGTGTATTTTGCGAGACATCGATCAACGGGAATCGAAAATCAATGACAACAGATAATAACAGTACAATTGAATATTGAAGAATCCGAAAGAGACTGCTGTGCGGAGAAGAAGCTCGTATCTCTTACCTATTTATTTATAATCAAAGGAACAATAATAAATAATGTCATGTGGCGATACTCCCCGGCGCAAAAATATTTCAACATAGCAACATGGCCTCCACAACTTTAAATAAATCATTAAACAGTCCATTCTCGATTGAAATTCAAATAAAATTTCCCAACTACAACCCCAAACCGTTCCGCGATTTCTTCCCACGGAATGATCTCGAAGTGCGAATAGCCAATTGTTTCGGTCCACAAATATTGTCCAATTTAAAGTCCAATTTTCCCTCGTGGCAGCGGTACGTGTAGCGAATATTACAGGGAGAGCCAGGTTGATTCGAGCCGAGGGAAAGTTACACATCGCGCAGTCGACTACGGGAGAGATAATTTTGGCGGTCGGCAGCTAATTACATTTAGGCCACGAGCGAGCGGACGTGGACTTGGAGACTACGTAATCAGAACTCCCGAATAATCCTATTCTCGATAGCTGCTGCAGTTTCCTTCGGCGGTCGACCGCTTCCACCGTTTCGATTTATCCGCTGTCTCAGCGGATCCGCGCCGTTAATTACCGTCGTTCATTAGGATCGCTCGATACGTCCTTTTTACAGTTACGACCGTGACCGTGCGATCTAATCGGCTGTTCGTTTCCAACGTTCACGTTTTCCTTCCTCGTGTATCTTTGAGAAACCGACTCCGACTGGTTTGTGAACCACCTGGTTGGTTAAATTCCTGCTTAAATATCCGACAAAGGAAGATCGGTGGCAGAGCTGCTCTTCATCGAATTATATCTCGAGCTATCGTCAACGATTTATACAACGATGGACCTGGAGGCTACATAGAACCGAGCGATACCAATTTCCTGCGGTTAATTGCACATACCTTAGCAATTGCTACATCGCCGAGTAGTATCGGCAATGATACGACGTTGGTACGCGATTAAGTATCTTGCTTCTACTATTTCGATATTGTTCGAGGATACATGGAGATTGGATATCGCTGATTGTGAATTGAGAATTCAGTGCATTCGATAGTGCAAAGAATGTCGATTATGTAACTGGAAATTAAAGGGTATTTGATTTGTGGAGCGAATGTCTGGCTTTGCTGAAACAGAGAGCAATTGTTATGGTATCTCGAGACATTCCTTGAGTAATTTAATCGAGCGATGGAAATACTTGGAAGAGGTTTTTGTCGTAATAAAAATAAATTTGTGAGCGTAGGACTAAAAGTGTATCGATTAGTGTTTTAAAAATATCGTAATCTCTTTAAGGTAGGTTTAATTGTATTTGTAGCTACTTGCGTGTGGATAAATGCATAATAGTATTTTATTATGAAATTGCTAAATGGAGTTTCTAAAGAAAGTTGCTAATCTAATGGCTGCACCGTGGTCGCTAATGATCGACTCGGTTTCATTTTCCAGGGTCGCGGGTCTTCTATTAGATCTTACCAGATAAAAAATATATTTTACTCAAACATAAAAGGTCAACAATGTCATTGATTAATTGTACTAACAAAATATAACATAGTAATTTAATGTAACAATTGTAATATGCTTAAAAAGCGAAAAAATGTAGCACAATTCTAAACAAAAACTCGCAACTTTATTACATTCGATAACAAACCTAAATGTCAAGGTTCAAAGTAAATGGCGAATAGATATAAAAAAAGTCATATATCTGATTAAAAGTCACGCAATTGATTTCATCTACGTTCAACAATTTCACGTTTACGATTCAGCCTCTATCTATCCGTCATATCCAGAAAAGTCGTAGCGATTTCCGGACGATTCGTCCTACAGTGATCGTGGAAGCCGATCAGATTTAAATGTCGCACGAGAAAGAATAAAAAAAGGGAAGCACGATACTTTAATCGTAACAACACCATCTTTCACCAGCTTCCTCGCGAATCGACACGATTCATTTCGCGCATTGTTTCCATAACGATTTTCAGTTTCGCGCCAAACAAAAGGAGTCATGGGGTGCAAAGAAAAATTCGGACCCACTGTGTAACAAAGCAAGAAGAAACGCGTCGAATTTCCTCTTCCAATTTCGCGGGCACTATTCAATTTCCCGGGCCCGCGGCTAAGGCGCGCCTGGATATTTCTTCTTCCTTTCTCTCCTTCAGTTCCTTTTTTTTTCCAAATTCTTTTTCCTCTCCATTCTCTCGCCAGCTAGGGCGTGATTGCCGCTCGCAATTCGAGGGAGACGGTGGCGGGTCGACTTGAACCCATGGAGAAATGTTCTCTCTTGCCACGAGTAACACGGTTAGGCGAACGCGTGGCCAATGAGCCATTTTGTCCTCGACCCCTCGGGGCTTATTTTTCATTCTTTCCTCGGAACACCGGCTACCATCGTCTCTCCGTTTCTCCTTTCGTACCCTTTATTCGACTCACTTTCGATTCTTTTTCCCCTTCGCTTTCTCTCCTTCTATCTCTTTCTTTCTTCCTCTCTTTGTCTATCTTTCGTTCTACTTGGGTTCTCGTGGCTCTCGAAACTTCATCGGCGTTCCGCTCCAGAGGCCGATTACCGGTAAGATTTTCCTCCTTCCGATTATCTTAGATTAAGCGGAGGCACGAGCCGGCGCTCGAGATTCCAAGAGCAAGGAAAAACCAGCCATCGAGATATGTCCGCCAAGAGGCTAATTGAATTTCTTTTGCCGCATGGCCGCCCTTATCGCAAGATATTTCCCTCGGCGGAGATAAGTATTTTCTATGAAACTTTAATTTATTAGCCGATCCTACGACCGGAGATTTCTACGTTCTTAATAAGCAATAAGTAATGGCGATTGAATAATTAGGTACTGTGGATTAGAGTTACATACAGTTAAAATACGTGGCTGTAAGCATTGCTCAGTAATATCAAAATTAATAACTGTTATAACTGTTCTAGTGAAATATATTTCTCGATAATATTTATTAGGAATTTAAGATTGCATTAAGCATTAACCCTTTCGTAACGAGAGTATTTTCCGTCGCGGTACTCCTGCTGAGCGGGCCGCTGCGCCAAAAGTTTGCGCTGCGAAAAAGATCTACACTTACACCGCATTACATAAGAGTTGCTTTGACAGGAGTCTTTTTCAAAAAAAGATATTTCCTTCTAATCTTATGTGGTCAGAGTAAGATATTCAATGCGGAATAACTCCAATCTCTTATCGTACATACAATGAGCTACATTTTATGGAGAGCGACTATAGTCACCCGTAATATGCCAATAGCATTTTATAGAGAGCAACTATAGTCTGCTATAGTAGTGAAAGGGTTAAAGTTTAATTTTCATCAAAATGTCTCAGTTCCTTTTTTATTTTTAGTTACATTTTTTGAGAACATAGAGACAATGATACTTTGGTCCCAACTTCAACTCCAACCCCTACAGTCTACTCACCAAAGTCTCTACTTCCTGTACACCAAAACCTCAAAATCTATCGGAAATTACATATCTCAGGCAAAGTAACCATATTACTTAAAGTCTAAACAAAAATCATCCTCTTCTTAGTCTGTAGAACAAACGTCAAATTGCAAAGAGAGTTTCCTTCACTCCAAAATAGAAATCAAATGTAACGATTAAGGGGGGATTCCCATTTCACGGCTTCAACAATTTTTTTTATTATTATTGTAGTTCATACTCTTGAGAAACAATGTGCAAAATTTCAATCCGAAATTCGTTGAATTGACAAAGTTATAAGTCAATAACAGAATTTTCGCAACGAAAGAGGCGCGAATTTTGGAATTAAATCAGCAAATGGAACAAAATGAATATTTTGAAGAGGAAGAAGGTACACTGTATGGACCTGGTATAGCTGATTAACAAGAATATGCTGTAAGTACTATATATATACATTTTTTTCACATATGAAAACTGTACGTAAAACTTCAAACGCGTTTTTCTCCAAACAGGTTTTTTCTGTACGGCCGACATGATATCTCCGGAACTATTCAGTCGATTGCCTTCAAATTTGGCACAATTGTCGAAAAAACATCTATCTTCAGTATGAATTACGAAAAAACGTATACATGCACAACTTTTTTTTATATAAATAAACTTGTGACGAAATTTTTTGCGGTAAAAAAACAATTTTTTTCCAATCGTTGTAGTTTCTTTACTTTTTGAAAAAAAAATTGTCCGTAGTTCATACCTGAACTACATTCAGAAGGAGTAAATTTACATACTTATGAATTTTTTGTTTCTAACAAATTGAAGATCAATTATCGTGTCGACCAGCAACCGGGAATTTTCAGGAGGTGTCCCACCTCAAAGGACGTCAAAGCCAAAATTTTCAAGATAATCAATTAAAAATTGAACTGTAGTTTACTGAATACATAATAAATATAGGTGTGAATTATGACAAAGATTTATCTAACGGTTTTCTTAATAAAAATTCCTAAAAAAACACGATTTTTCAACACTTGAAATGGGAATCCCCCCTTAAACGACTCTTTACTTCTTCATGAGAATCGATAAAGATTAAACGTTTAATCAACGCCTCGTGTCTTTCACCTGTGCCCTTGGATTTCAGACGGCGAATTGACATTTACAGTGCACCAGGATCTGAGAATTTCTGTTGACCCGCGTTAGGGGAATCTCTGCGAGAAGGAAGGGTGCCAGCGCACCCGGTAAAGTAAAGTAAATAATGATTAGGGCGATTTGTATTTTTACGTCGTGCCTGATTTCCGTTGGGTAAATATTGCGAGTTTTCTTAAGACCGTACTTGTGCCACCCCACCCTACTGTCCTCGCGAATCGTTCGGCTTCTGGTGCTGACTTTTCGCCCTTTACCAACCAACGACTTTGTGGATTCGTCGGTAGATAGAAATCTTTGAGCTTGGCGAAACTTTATACGCAAGCGTTTAAAATGTTTTTCAGGGAGATCTTTTATTTTGTCCTCGGGTTATTTGACAATAATTTTCCTCCTTACGATACAGTTTGAAATACATGTGTCGTAGATGTACTTTCGGATAATCTTACTTTCGTGTTTTCATCCCTTCTATCTTGCTGTCTGAATCGAAATACATATTTTCAAGACGATACTTTGGAGATGCTCGTAAATCATTGTCCTTTTTTTATGAAATTTCTCGGTGGAGTCGTAAAGAACTTTATCTCCTTTTGTGGTATTTTTTATAATAATTTGGTTTGCTGTCTAATTATTTGAGTTATATTTTTATAGTGTAAATTATGTGTGGCGTTTGTATAATAAAATATTGTTGGAATCATTGCATTGCATTAGCAAAGTTAGTTTCAAAATCCAATAGGTTGGAAAATAAGTATTAGTAAGTGGTAGTATTAGGATTCAATTTGGTAGGTAAAATTAATTTATTTAAGGGGTATTGCGAATATTCTTCAAAATTTTTCTTAACTTATCACTTATACGTATCATAACCCCGATGATTGGGTACTCATCTAAATCTGCAAATTCTATGTGACATAACCATAACAATTAAAGTTAAAATGTGGAGCAAAAAATATCAAAATATATTTAGAAGAGTTTTCTGCAGTAAAAGTTTACATGATTCGAAAATTTGGGTTCCATAATTCATGGTAATAGTGAACTATTAAGGCTTATGTCAAAGTACGCAAATTTAGAAAATATGGTTTGCGATCTTAAAATCACAGGAAATATCAAATCTTACTCAAAACATTTCGGAAGCATACGAGCTTGTAAAGGAAATTATGAATCCAGGGTGGTGAAAGAATACGGTAAAATAAAATTTTGTGCGTTCTTTATTGCAAAAAAAAAGAAAGGAAAGATTATTCCATTTGATGAAATTATGGACGTACATAGGAATTTGCATAGTTTGTAATTGAATAACAGATTGGAGAATACATTCTCGGGGAACTAAATTTGAGAATAATGAAGTAGAACGACCACTGGAACGAGTCATGCTATACAATATCAAAACGCGATTAAATTCTACTAAAACGATCTGCATTCTGTAGACTGTTTGATTTCCAGCGATGTAACGACTAATTTAATTGACGAACGGTATCCATTGTTTCGAGTGTAGGTACGTATAGACTGACTACGAGGTCCTTGACGTTGAGAAGCCAAATCCCTCTTCGTGCGCATTAATCCGCATGCAAAATAGTCGAGCAAAAAGAGAGACAAAGAGCAACTGCGAGCAGAGATAAGGGAGAGACAGACAGTGAAAAAAAGAGAGAAGAGAGAGGATGAGAATTGAGAGAATATGCTAAAAGAGGAAAAAGGATAACAGAGAGTGAACGAAGGACAGAATATTAGAAAGAGGAAGGGTGGAAGAGCACCAAAGGGATGAAGATTGAGAGAAAAAGAGTAAAGTAGTAGATGAATGAAGATAGAGGACTAACAAAAAGATAGATAGAAATAAATAACATCCGGACAGAAATCGAGGTAAATAGAGAACAAGAGAGATGAGTTAAAAAAAGCAGAAATAAGGGATAGAATATAAAAAAGAAGTAATAAAAAGACAAAAACAGAGAATAACGAAAAGAATAAAACGAAAAGAAGAGATAGGTTAAAAAGAGAGAGGAAAATGGTAGAAAGGTATATGGAGAAGGAAAAATACGGAAGAAGAAGTGAAACGAACAAGAGAAAGAGGGATGCGCACGCGAACTTGTCGATCGTCGAAGAACGATAGTAGAGAATGTAAGCGATGCAAAACTGGTTGGTATCGATGTACTCTTTTTTCCTCCTCATCGGAGCTACCATTCCGGCTTACAGGTTTGTAAAATCACGGACGAAACGATGTACAGACACGATATCCCGCAGTTGTTCAAGTGGAATCGGTGTTTCACGTCGAGGAGACAGGTTTTCGTACGGTGCACAGCGAGACCACCGTGGTGCACCAATTCGGTGAACACCATTCGGATCTCGTAGATCCGCTTTTTCAGTTTTACATTTCTCAAACTATATATTTTTTTTTGCACAACATTTCGTTTTTCACAGATGGAATTTTTTTTATGTTACTTGTCCAAATTTTTTAAAAGTTGCAATAGAATTTTTTACAAATGGTAGTATACTTTTTACTTGCTGATCAACGGAGTAGTTTTGGAGGAAGAATGGAGATGATGGAAAGGTTTTTCGTGGATGAAGATATCTTGAAGGAAGGAATGGAATTTACTAAAATCAAAAGAAACGTGGTTCGTAGTTGCCGATATCCGACGCATAACAATTTCTGTTTCACTGAATTTAATGACGAGCAAGTTTCTGAAATTTGTTTCAGGGTAGCTTTGGAACTTCGACGAAATTTAACGGTCGTCCGGTTTCTAGTTGCTTGCGCTTTCGCAGTGTTGTACAATAGTTACATTCATTGTGAATTTGCGAAGGGATATTTGAGGAATAGTATTTCCAGCAGTCTCGGATTTAATTACGGCGCATCGTTTACGGTAAAACTTTAAGTATCTATTACTATTTCTGTTCCAATTTGTACCAATCTCGGCTACAAAATGCCTGATTTTTGCTGTCATCAAAAAGTAATGAAAGAACGAGAAAGAATTTGGAAGAAATCTTTTCCTCGAATAATTTTGTTCCGTTAAAGTTCTTGCCATTTAAAATTCAGAAATCTTGTAACTTGAGGACCGTTCGATTATAAATGATCCTATTTATAAAGTTTCAAATTTAAATGTCGACCATACCTACTGTATATTTTTATCTAAAATGTAGAACACCAATTCAATAGAATAATAAAGAGTATAAGGACCAATACCACTTTTGAAAGTCCAATTCCATTGAATATCAGTATATTATCATTTACGTTTAAACTCTACGTTTCATTTCAACTTTTTTTTAATAATAGATATGTCAAACTTAGCAGGATCTGATCTCACCAGATGGAGAAACATGTTAACTAAAATTCCACATCCGTTTCCTTATTTTGTCACTCAACGTTTGAAACTATTTTTGGCAAAAAAAGGTATCCTGCTCGCAAGACTTAATCCACTAACTCTAGCACTTAATTAAATTAAAGCAATCACTATCCCGCTAGCTTCAAAACAGACATTTCTACAATTAATTTATCAAATGCCTTGGAACAAAGTTCATTACTTTCATTACATTTCAACATCGAAGATAAGCTTACCAACAATATTCTCAACATTAACCGCAAGCTGCTGATGTTTAATCCTTTAAGCTACGATATCTTTTCTGATGGGCCGTGCAAAGACTTAAAATTAATTCCTGAAATCAAAAGGTTTCACTGATTTCCGATATTTTGTATAACTGTACGTGATATTAATAGTACAGAGATAATGAGACCGTTTCGTGATCGGCTAATATTGTCATTTTAATAGTTTTTGGAAGATTTCAAAATTTCCTATACCATTTTCCGCACTACGAGTCGCACACGTAATTGTAGGCTAAGGGGTTAATAGTACCGCAAATAAATTACACTAAATTCCCTTTGAGAAACCATCTACAATTTGATCTCTCAAGGAATCAACCCCCTCATTCACCTGCGCAACAAATTCGTTCTGATGGGCCGTGCAAAGACTTAAAATTAATTCCTGAAATCAAAAGGTTTCACTGATTTCCGATATTTTGTATAACTGTACGTGATATTAATAGTACAGAGATAATGAGACCGTTTCGTGATCGGCTAATATTATCAATTTAATAGTTTTTGGAAGATTGCAAAATGTCCTATACTATTTTCCGCACTACGAGTCTCACACGTAATTGTAGGCTAAGGACTTAATAGTACCCCAAATAAATTACACTAAATTCCCTTTGAGAAACCATCTACAATTTGATCTCTCAAGGAATCAACCCCCTCATTCACCTGCGCAACAAATTCGTTCCACCGTCTCACAAAATTTTCGCTAATAAGCCTCACTACCTCTCCATAATAACTCGTTAAGATATAATCCTTCAAAAACAATACTCCACCGTTGCTGGGGCAGTTCTATTGGTATTTTCGCTCTCGGAACACGATCCGCCATTATCCAACTTTCAAGTGGGGCCGCGCAAGGCAGCGTGAACTTTCCCAGCTACAAATTAGACGCTAAATGGTGCGAAACGGCTCATCGCACTATTCAAGAAGATATTGTAGCGATGTATCGCATTACCGGGATACGGACCAACCCGAGAGGTTGGTCGTGTCGTCGCCATCGGCCACGACGACGCCGTTGAAGACGAAGAGGAAGAGTAGAAGGTGGAGGAGGTGAAAGAAGAGAAAGTAGAGGATAAGCAGGAGTAGTAAAAGGTAAAGGATGAGAAGATGGAGGAGGAGGAGGAAAACGACGTCGACGACGACGAAGAAAAGGGAGAAGTAGGAAGAAAGAGGCGGAGATTCAGGATCGCAGAAACTGCGAACGCTTGTCGGCCGAGTTTCGTTGCCGGCGCGTTAACGGCTAACTCGAAGCTACGTTAAATTAAACAGAGGGGAGATAAGTTTGGACGTGTCGCTAACTTTGCTCCTCTCGAACCCACCCTCATCCCTCCTGCAAGCTGCTCCTTCGTACTACCGGTAATCTCGACTTCTGCTACTTTTCGGCCTGCTTGGAAATACGGATTGGTCAATGCCTTCTGCCGAAAGGTTTCGTGACGATTTTACGATATATTGGCAAACTTTAGGCTTGGAAAGAGGTAAATCCGATTGTTTTGAATATGAGAATTGCTAAAAGGTTTTTGCGATGGAAATATGTATTGTTCGACAACCTCAAGAAGTCTCCTGAGCGGCGGAGCTTCTCGCTAAATACCGCTTATTCGCACCGTTTTTTTTATTTAATCCACCCTGCTCAGCCTCCTGAAGGAGGCACTTGACAAAGTCGTAACATTGAAATACCTTTATGACGCCTGGCGAATCAGATCCTACCGAAACAGGCCTACCTCCGAGGAGACTTCTTGAGGTTGTCGCGTTATACGTGGAAGAGGATTATTTTTGGGAGGACTGAAGGTACTGTCCGACAACTTAAAGATAGCTTCCGTTGGAGCGGCCGAATCTCTCGTTTTGAACCGCCTATTCCCGTCACTTCGTTTTTGAAATCCCGAAACCCAATATCCTAAAGTAAATTATTATTCTCATTGACAGTGTTTACTTTAGTACACTGGGTTTGGGAATTCTAAAAAAGAAATGAGGGAAATAGGTGGTTGCAAATGAAAGGTTCCGCCACTCGCTAGCCATCTTTCAGTTGTCAGACTATAGACGAGGGAATATGGTTTCGTATATGTTGAGAACACTTATTGTTCGCGAATACCGTGTTGGTGTGTCGTTAAATGTGACCAACGCACCAATTTCGCAATATCCAACAGTACCAACTTGAAAATTATACACTCTTGGAAATTATTCCGAAGAAGTAGCTAAAGTTAACCCTTTGCACTCCTATGTCAAACTACACTCGACACAGCTTTTTGTGACACTTAATGTTTCATATACTAATTATCGACATTTCGAAATCAACAATAATTTTGCATTTTAACAGGAATACACCGCAGTATCTACAATTGTTCCTAGCATTAAATAAAAACGAATAATCAACAGTAGACAATTTTCCGAGATTATATTTGCATATCTGACAAAAAGTTATTAAATTAATTCGGAGCGCAAAGGATTAATATATCATATATCAAAACTTGGAATTTTTAATTTGCTGAAGTTGGACGAAGAAGCATGTAGAAATACTTGTTTTTTACTTCTTGCCAAAGAAATTTAAAAGCATCCTTTGCACTCCCTTTTTGGATTTTAATTCTTCAATTATAATTCTATTTAGGTATATCGCGCTGTCATTATTTTATTTCTGAAACATCATCCCCTACCAGACAATTTATCTTCTTACTCAAACTTCACAAGCAAAAGAAGAAGAGAAGATTAGCCCAAAATGGCAGGTGAAATCTATCACCAATTCTTACTTCCCCGAACACTTTAATTAATGCCCGACTTTGTATTCAGCATCGGTCGGTTACGAATCAAAGAACGAGCATCTTTCGGCTTATCTCCGCAGAAGAAAGCTCCGTTCTGTTCTTCCGGGCGTTTTCGCGCGAAAGACCAAACGAACGGCGTCTCGTCGTTGAAACTTTTCTCGATACTTTGCACAGTAAAAACGAAGCGAAGCCGAAGAATCGTCGCGCGAGGGGAAAACGGAAGACAGAAGGCAGTGGGAGTAATCGGAGGCTGAGAAGAGCCTTCGTATTTTATCCAAATGACGTCAAAGAAGAGCTACCGTTTCGAGTCGGCTCGGGTCGCGCCCTTAACATCTCCCTCACCCTTTCCTTCATTTCTACCTTCTTCTCCCTGTCCGCTCGACGCGCTTCCTCTCTAGAACCCCCCTTCTTTCTTTTCCATTCCAATGCCGCTGGAAAAGCAGAAAGTATTTTAAAACCCGTGGATCCCGGGAAAATTCCCTTCCCAGGTATTATTCCGCTCCTCCCGCCACTTTTGCGTCGCGTAATGCGGAACCATGGTATACCCTTACAGTTAAGGGTAAAAACGCCCTTGTCAGGCCGCCTCTCCTCTTTCTCTCTCTCTCTCTCTTTCACTCTTTTCCTTTCCATCCTACTCACGCTTCTCTTTATTCCTTTCTCTTCTATTCTCACACTCTATCTCACTTTTTTCTTTTTCTTCTCTCTTACTCTCTCTTTCCCTCACTTTCACATTTTCTATCTTGCTCCCTACTTTTCCTCTCACGTCCTCCCGCTCTTCGTCTCCTCTTTATTCGCGATTCGGTCTGCAAAACGCACAGAGGGGCAGGTGAAAGCTTGTCGCGGAAAAGACTCGGATACGTTACGAGTGGAAGGTGTGAGCCGAGAAGCCATCGCTAATGGAGATACTATGTAGGTGGCTCGTAAAATTTTATAGCCATAACCCCGACGCGTATGTAACACCCCTCGCCTTCTTTCCGACTTCCTCCTCCGCTCTTCCGTTTCTGTGTTTTTTTTTCCTGGTTACCACTATTGACCAGTTCGTTGCAAAAGATACTACTCGGCTATGGTTGAAATACTGTGAGTATCGCAAAGTGTAAGTGGTACGTAGAAGTGCTCTAACTAGATGCAAGAACTTGGAGGAGATACCCTCACGTTTGTGAGCAGAATAGGAATATTGAGAGGCAATGCATGATCTATATTCAGCCGGGGTCGGTTCCTCGAAATTTCGCCAGTAAAAGAAAATCGCCGGAGTTCTATGGGGCCATAATGTTTTATGTAACTTCTACCTGCAAATTTGTAGGAGGCGACGGTGCGAGAAGGAAGGATCGTTTGCTTTATCACTTGTCATTTGCATAGGCATCATCTATAAGGCTTATCCTTTAAACGATGATCGATTTTATTCACCTCTTGTTACCACTGTAGTATTTAATTCATGTTGGTTTGTAATACTGTGGGATGCGAATGGGTGAAGATTTATTTTATGTGTGAATGTGAGCGCCGATCGTACTTTGTTTTTCGAGAGGTCAACGAGGCACTCTGTGGTTAGAAACCTCCGTGGAGACACTATGTGTCGTTCTTTGTGCTTATCCCTTTTGCACCGGACGGGACATGTGCTGCCCCAGTCTGGAAAAATTTTGATATTACGGCTGGGACAACATATGTCCCAGTTACTGAAAAACATCTAGGACAGAAAATAACGCCAAGTTGGGCCTCCAAACTGATAAATTTCTCATCTCCATCGTCCTCGATCTAATCAAGCAAGCGACAACTGTTAAGGTTGCTCAGTTTTAGGCATAAAAGTTATTTTATCTAATAATCGCTTGGAGGAGAAATAACTGGTCCCGTTAATGGGGCGCACTCGGACTGGATTTTTCGCCGTATTGAAAGGGTTAAATCCTCTATGGATATACTTTCTTTCTATTTTTAGTTTTAATCTATTTTATATTCTTGTTCATATTTTTAGTTGTAATTTTATAATAAACATGAAATGTGTTATTAAGAAATCCTACAATACTAACAATAAGTCATTTATAAAGCTATTAAACTACTCAAGCCGAGTACTGCTACTTGATTAAGTTACCGTGACTTTTTTTCACGGTCTCCAGGAGACCTGGTGGTTTCAGAGAATGTCTGATTCCATTGGGTATAGGCCTCACGGACCCAGCGCTCCGAGTATATAAGATATGCAAAGTTCTGGGAAGGATGAGACGCAGCAATCTCGAGGTAACCTAGCAATATGCGTACTCCTTCAGTATCTATCAGCTCGCAGTTAGGAACTAATGGTCCCGAAGGTGAACCGGGTCAAAAAACAAGTGGGTACATTCACGTATGTACCTGGTCAGATCCGCTTACGGTTCCCCAAAACTGTGACTTCTGGGTGGGACCTTAGTATACCCTAATAGACGTAACGAATTTGATCTTCTGTTAGGAAAAATCGCATAGCCACTTCTGGTTTTTCCATCACCTGTCCTGTCAACTTGGCAGTGCTTGGTAATTGCTGGGAAGTAGATATGAGAATGTCGCATGTATCAGTATCTGGCGTAGCAGTATAGTCTTATTTGTGTTGGTTTTTTCTCTTTTACGAGTAGAGTATATCGGAACGTACAAAAATCAATTGTATATTTCTTCCTGGAATGCTTAAGAGGTTGCAGCTGTGGAGCTATGCAGCCTGTTTATGCTCAAGCTGAAAAGGGTCCTTAGACCTGGCTAAATTGTGTAAAAATCTCACTCTGTGACTTTCACTTGTACTGGAAAGACGTACCCTCCTCGTATATTCTAGAATAGAGTATCTAGTTCATTTCAAACAAAGTGTTTAATTTTAAGCCTTAAAAACCAATAATTTGCCTGGAGCATTCATGACTCTTTTTCTGCAAGACCCTACAAAATTTATTCAGGGAGTGTTCACAAGTACACATACAGGTGTCTTGGCTTCGTAGACCGACATTAGTTAAATAGTGTAGCAATAAGTACAAAAAGATTTCTTCAAATCAACTGAAACAAACTGAATGTGGAAAAGGTACAAGGCAACTCGAAGAATCATCCATCGTTTCACCCACCACCTATAACACTATGTTTACTGGTAAATAAAGTTCCTCTGGAACAACGTTGCAAGGCCATTTCTACTTTTCACTTTGACGATCAACGCTTTACCCTCCTGTCTCTTCATCCACCTGACGAGTGCATTCGAAACTGTATTTTCGGTCACTCCACCGTCCTCGAGTACTCACTACGACGTTCTTTTATTCCCAGATCAATGTCAGCGTACGGTTCACCGAATCAAAGTATTCTTTTCCACCCGGTCCTACGGGAATACCGTTAATCAGGTTGGTACACGCGAGGGGAAACCCTCGCGTTTCGGGCCGACTCTGTAAGTAGTACAAGTGACTGCGCCTATTCCACCGTTTGTTTGTTAAATACGCCACTTAGCCGTCAAGTCGAGCGCGGTTAGTTGTTTGTTTTACTTTTGAGCACTCGCGATAATTATTCATCGTTGCCTTTCAACGCCGCCTCTCACCCTTCCTCTGGGTGTGTCGGTTGAGAAACAACGACGACGAGCCCCCATTGACGACGGTACTCAGCGCGGGCCCTTCTTTTAGCCCTCTCTAACCCCTCTCTGACTACTCGCTCTCCTCGGCTTCGGCGAAAATAAACTGCGAAAAGGACCCGTCATATTCCGCATTCGTGCCGAATGCGTTCGTTACTCCCTTCTTTTCTACCCCTTACTACCTACTGTTCAGGAGTTCCAGAGTCGCTCTTTTTACCTTCCACTGTTCTACGATGTTCATACAGCATTGTAATCGTCAAACGGTGTAATATCTGTGAAAGCTTTGGGAAGAAATTTTGACTATTGCTATTTTTCTGGGATGCTGCCATCTCTCTTGACGTTGGCTCGAAATGTCGGGGGTGGAAGAGAAAATGTGGTGTGTTTTTTAAGAGTATGTCACCTTGGGTGGAGGTGACTCTGTGATAATTTAAAGACACTGCAAGTATAATAAGGAAAAGTAGCAAGTCGAACTAATAGTAAATGTTATACAATGTAAAATTTCTTTGTAGAGAACTTTTGTGTTCTGCATGTAGGAAATCATTGAAACCGAAACTGCAACTTTTTATCCACAAAGGACTAAATCTTAGTAAAATTACTTTCAGACCTCTACAAATTTCTATTTTGTTCAAGAAAATATAAAAGCGCACAATAATACAAGCAACCCAAATTTACATTATAGCATAAAAGAAGTTAAATCTCAAGGTAACCTTATGTTTAGTTATAATAGAATCCGTCTCAATCCATCATCGACAGAAAATGGTGATGGATACTTTCAAGAAAATATATTTTACAAACTTGATCTCCACAAATTTGATATGTCTGCCTTCATCAATTTCCTCCACGCAAAGAATAAAAGACAACAAGATGTAGTAGACAGGAAATTCGAAATTCATCGTTCCACAATACCAACGTGCAAAAAAAATTCCATTGTCGTTATAACAAAAAAAAGGAAAAGAAAAACATTATACACTGGTGAAGGTTCGTCTAACGAAGAGCTCCTCGAACCCTTTGAAAATAGGACCTGACGGAGGTTCTAAAACAGCACCATGAAAGCCCGGGTCACGGCGGCATAGAGCGCGGTCTTGCATGAGTTTACTTTCGGCGTGAAAATTCCCTTCGCATGGTTACACCGCTTTCACTCGTCGTTAAAGTCTCGGCGGGCCTTCATGGTCGCGGTTTAATTTCGAAAACAAGGCAGAACTTTGCGGTCGCGCGAGATCGAGCGGAAAGCATTCACCGTCGCTTCGTCGACGACGAAGGCATCGCGAGAGGGCAGGCGAGGGGTTAACGGTTACTTCGAGGGGCGATGTTTGCGCTCTTCTACCCCAAAAATCTGAAAGGGTTCTCCTGTAGATTAGACAGACCCCCAGTACATGTATTTCGGCTCTGCGAAGGGTAAATTGGCTTTCTGTCTTTATTAGAGCGTATCTCTTGGTTCCTTTTATTCTGTGTCCTACGATTTCCTACGGGATCTTTCGGACTTCGGATGACTACCTTTTTACCCTTCTCTGTCGGCGTTGGATCGAGACGGATTCTAACTAAAATAAGGTTACCTTGAACTTTATCTCTTTTTATACTATTGGGTTGTCGGAAAAGTCATGACGCATATTTTTGCATTATTTTATATTGTCCGTTTTATTCAATGACCTTTTGTCATCTTTCAAGTTGTTTCATAATTCTTCGTTCATAGAAGGACCTATCTTTATAAGCGAAAAACTGAACAAGATGCTGATTTACCGCCTCATCGGAAGTAAAAGATGCACCACGCAAGGAGTTTTGTAGAGCACGAAACAAATGGAAGTCTGATGGTGCAAGGTCGGGAGAGTATTCTGGATGTGACAGTACATCCCATCCAAACTCCACCAATTTTTTACGTGTGATTAAATTTGTATGTGGCCTCATGTTGTCGTGATGAAACACCACTCCTTTACGATTAACAAGCTCTGGACGTTTTTGGATGATCGATTCGTTCAAATTGTCCAATTGCCGACAGTGCACAGTCGAATTAATAGTTTGGTTTCTTGGAAGGAGCTCGAAAAATACAAACATCTTTAAAATCCCACCACACTGAGAGCAATGCTTTTCTCTGATGCATGTCTGCTTTCGATGTCGTTCGAAGCGGACTACCATGTCGGGACCAAGATCGTTTTCGAGCCACATTTTGTGAACCATCGTTGGCGCTGACGTTCCTGTAGAGCATCACCACCGTAAACTTCACGCAATTTTTCACAAGCTTGACACGCGTTTTTCCCTTTACGGAAATAAAACAGCAAAATATGGCGAAAATGCGCACTTTGGTCTTCCATCTTAATCTTACTGTAAAATCTCTAAAAATCAACGATATAACTCAATTGTTGTTTTAAAATGGCGCTGAAACCGCCAGCTGTTAAATGATATAGTGATAATATAGATGTGAATGACTCTAGTGCATTAAAAAATGATCGATCACCACCTGTTCGAAAAATGCGTCACGACTTTTCCGACAACTCAATATGTTGTAAATTTGTGTTCTTTGCAATATTATTCGCTTTTGTAGTTTTCAGTTTAGATGTGCAACGTAGAAATTTCTAGGGCAGGATAGATTTATTGTTGAAGATTCTTTCCAAGGTGTAGAGTTTTAGGGAAACAGAATCTTTGTGGCTGTGGAATATGCAAAATGCAAGAAAAAAATGTATTTATCAATTCCTGATATGGAGAGAGGGAGAGATAAAATAAAATATTGAATAATGATAAAATTTGATTTGATTTGATTTATTTATATAGACACAATTGTCTCTAATTTTGTGCCAGGTTTTTGTATTTTCATTGATATGGTGTGCATAACCTTTGAATTAAATATATGCGCTTTGAAATCATATTCTTCGAATAAAATAGTGAGAAATAGTCAAAGTACCAATGCAGTAGAAATGTGTAAAGGAAAAAAATGACAATGGTGCAGGGAAAATTAGAATCTGAATGGTGTACCGATTTATCACCGTGTCATTCACAGCTCGACGTCTTTATCATCACGGAGTTGAAACATATTTGTAACATGATCTCTAAAAGTGCAATGAATTAAGGTAAAACTGCCAGGGTATGATTAAATTTCAGTGTTTTCAAAGATGATACACGGAGATAAGCGGACTTTTACGATACTCCTTGGAAACTTTCTAGCGAAAGATAAAATGGAAGTTTCCTCGTTGCTAAAGCATCTATCTCATTTTGGCACCATTCGGGAGTTTCACATAACGTAGTCAACTTTCAAGTTCTGATATCGTTATTTAGTTGCCAAGATGCATGTGAAGCTCCAATGCCATTCGTCGTAATAAAAAGACTGTGGAAAGATCGTCCTTCGTTTTATCATTCGCATTCCTTTATCTTAAATGCGTGCTCTAGAATGTACTTCAATGGCAAAGTTACAGTTTATTCATAGACATTGTACCCTGAATTATATTCCTCTTTATACTCTTTTATGGTTCATTAAAAATAAAGATTCACAATTCTATGTCTTTTTTTAAATCATCGTTATTCTATGTATCTCCTGGCAATTTTCATACAGAAAACTAATAGCGTGTCTTTTTTTATGTTGCAGATGGTGAGTACCTACAAAACTGTCACGGTGCATTGTAAATTTGGCTCAAATTTACCAAAAGGAATTCAGGACATCGAATTTTCGAAGTAGAAATAAGGGAGCCGAAGCTAAGAGACATTTTGAACGAATGTATTTTTGTTTTTTTCTGACGTCAATTTTTAGCTCTTCTCACTTAATCTAGCTGGATTCAGAACTAAAAGTTTCTTTTTTCATTAGAAATGAAAAAAATTGCGTAAGAATTAATGCAGGAGTTAACTTCACAGAGGTCATTTCATTCACTTTTTAGACATTAAAAAACATCTTTCTCGATAACTATGAAGTAAAAAATTATGAAAAAATTCAATAATATTCCAAAAGCATAAAATAATACATTTCTAATTTTTTATTAGAATCCATCGACTCGTTTTTCCATTAGAAAAATAAAAAAAGATTTTACGGATTCAGCAAAAACTTTTTTCCATAAGGCCCATGTTAAATATGTTATTTTTAAACACGATTTATTCATAAACCGTGTGGACGAACTCGTTGAGATTCCGGTTATAATTATAAAATATCATGAAGAATATATTTTCAAAATTTTAAGCAAATCTATCGAAAAATGATAAGTGCCTAGAACTACTTTAAAACGTGGTTTCACTTTGAACTTGGAATTCAACAAATTTATAAGTGACATATTTTCAGTATCTTTGAAAAAAACAACTAAAGTTACCAAACAGTGGGAAATGTAAATTTTTTTTCATTTAATAATTCAAGAACTGCACTTCTAATTCACTGTTCACTGTTTTCACATCCTAGACAGTGAATTATCAGATTCGTGTTACTACATTTTTAATGTTATTACAAAGTTATTATGGTGCAACATCTATATTTTCTAATAGCATAAATACCGAAATTCATCTGCCCTCATTCCATAAAATACAGCTTCACAGGGAAATGTGCTACGTTCAGGGAAACGGATTGAAAAATTAATTAAGCTCAATTGAGTGCACGGAATTAAAGCACACAGAACGATTTTCATTATTAAACGTCGAAATTGAAATTTAATTTCATCATCGTCATTTTAATGCGAATTCGATTGTTGCTCGGAGCGCAAAAGGCAGGTCACACATGTACACCTATATATGAGCTAATTAAAAATAATGCATTGAAATATTCAAACGATATTTTAAGAGAAATTCACTCAACCCTTAACAAACGGTATTGTATTCCCCTCTGTTATCCGATCAACATAATTCAATTCGGCTGGCAGCCACCGTAACACGATATACTAACTAGAATAATGTGCACGTCTGCGGTGGTCACAACCTTCGATAATTGCAAAACGTAGATCACAACAGTGAAACTTTATTCATACACATGCTTGCCCGTTGGCGGTGAACAATGGGAAGAAATTCATTGAAAATTTTCAATTGAATGCACAATTTGCATGATGTAAAAATATGTACTCTAATTTCGATTCGACGAATGTTTGATATTCTTTCACCCTTCAATCATTTCAGTCTATTAAACCGGTAGATTTGAAATTTATTGGATTGACAGATTTTTAGTTCGTGAAATTTCGAAATAGAGAGCAAAGTAGATCATATTCCATGAAGCAAATTTAAATGTTTTAACTAAAAATTCGAAGTTTATAGGATTCATGAATTTTTAATATTTAAAATTCGAAATAGACCAAATTGCTAAGTTAAAAAGGAACTATTTAACTGTGTCAAATAAGAAAGTTTAAAATTTATTAAAATCGAAAATTTGTCATACTCACAATTTAAGATTTTAACTCTTAAAATGTAAAAGTAATTTCCAATTCACTACATCAAATTAATGAGGTCGATTGACTACTACTCAATTTTTAGACAATAAAAACTAAATAACTTTTTTAAATCGTATATTATGATGCTTTCTGATAGCAATCAATTTTTATTTTCAATTTAATAATAAATTATGCTATTTTAATATTTTATGCCATGCTTTAGAATTATAAAGTCATTTAATTGACTTTAGTTGCAAAGAACTGAAAAAACGTTTGGCAACGTCGCGTATTGTCGATTAACAAGATCTCATTCGAGTGATGTCCCATAACCTATAATTCTCTATGATGCATACGGTACATCAGACTGCGACGTTGTCAATTTTCCACTCAGTCAACATGGCGGCAAAATGGCGGTGTAGATGGGACATGAATTCCCCGTTTTTCGACTTTTCTTTTCCAAATTATTGAAAAAATACATCGATAAGGAATGTCTTTTCTTCGATAAAATAAAAATATAATTATTAGTTTATGAATAAAATTCTTTTTCCACTCAATATCTAAATTGGAAATACTTTAAATATTGCAATTCAATTTGCATTATGACTATACACCATATACCGTCGTGTATTACCGTCGATGTTTAAAGCCTGATATCTTTTTTAATAATTCGATAAGATGGTCTGAATTTTTTTCAGAATTATTCTACATGATTTCAGGAATAATATATTTCAAATTCAAGGTGTATCTAATACTTCAGTTTTCAACCGACCTCCTTAAAGGTTATTCTCCGCGGCGAAGCCTGAGCTAAACAAAATTACAAGACAAAGATAATTGAATTTATAGATGTTGTTAAAGGTATTCTACACACAAGAATGTTCCATTCACCGCTTCCGTCATTCGACAACCACCGATTGAAACTTCTCATTATTAATAACAATTACACGGCTATCCAAGATCTCTGAGAAGATTTAGTCGGTTGAGAAATGATGGAACGGTCAAAGTAGGATTTCCATCCGGATACTCTAATTGACGCGTACACGGTGTACCGAGGAATTTGATTTGCTTTCCGTTTGACGGAGGTTCGCAGATTGACCCTGGCGATATTGCGATCCGTGTACTCGTATCGGGTCTGAGAAGATACCAGGCAATCGGAGGTCTGTGCACTCGCGTCAGAGTGCATATATGAATACCAACAGTGAGGAAGTTTATTGGAAGTTGGAGAACAGATTACCCCAAGTTGAGTTTCCCTCGTGGTTAATCTTAGCTTTCGAAAATTATTGACGACAAACAGAGAACCAGCCAGGCATTCCGACGTACGCATATTTGTTTATTGCACTCGAGAAATTCTAGTTACGTGATATAATACGAGCGTAATTTCGGTCGGTCGTTTATATCAAACCTCCCAAAATCTGATTATTAAAATATTCAGATAATTCGAACGATTCTACATTCGAAGACTGGAATTAAAATCCTAAGCATTCGGAATTTACTATTCGGATACTGTAGGTTGAAATAAATAT
Source organism: Cerceris rybyensis (assembly GCA_910591515.1). Lineage (NCBI taxonomy): Eukaryota > Metazoa > Arthropoda > Insecta > Hymenoptera > Crabronidae > Cerceris > Cerceris rybyensis. Next base: position 40,961,417 of record OU342789.1, read on the forward strand.
CTGTGAGCTTTGGTTTGCTTAGGTATTTTATAAATTATTAGATTCACATCGATGGCACGCTTAATAAGAATTTTTAACATAATAGGTCGTCCTCGTTATAAAATTCTTGCAGCATTTTTTGCTAATGTGAGAATAAAATTCTAATCTTTAAATCTTTCATTATACATTTGACGCTGAATTTGGCATTTATTGTTTTATTTGTTGTTTACAATTTAAAGTCACGATTCGATTTTGTATTTTCGTTTGCTTTAATTATCTTGTTAGAGGCTGAACGTTTTAAGTAGCCAAGTATCAAGATTGTAATAGAAGCAGCTTTAAAATTAGATGAGCCTGTATCTTAAAATGTCTAGTATTTGCAAAACTTAGCTTTTATCAAATGCCGATAATCTTTTATAATAAATATGGATGAAAATCGAAAGATTATAATAAACAGTACGATAAGTCAGATGTTCCACGAAGTTAATCTGAATCCGCCAAAATTATGAATGATGAGGAAAATCCGAGAGTCTCAATACGCGCATATTTGTTCGGCGCAAATTCGAGCTACGTGAAATAATAATCTGCGCGTAGTTTGAAGTTGGATATCTAAATTTGCTCGGTTTTATTGACGGAAAAACAAGCATTAAACTTAATCGTAAAACAACGGACGCTCTGAATAACGCATCTTTTTTTCACTAGATAATCAAATAATAAATTCCAGAAAATATGTGCCACGTGGATCGATAAGTTTGCACTGACATGAATTTTCGAACAAAGGAAAACATAATGTTAAATTTCTAGTCGAATATGCATTTCACGATTTATCACGTTGAACTTATTACAATGGAAAAAACACAGAGATGCTGCCATTTCATTGGTAAAGTTTGCGGATTAACGTTACTAATTACGAGTTTGTTCTACATAGCCATTTGAGTATCTCAAGTTTCTTTGCGAGATATCAGTTTCGAACTTCGACAAACTCGGCGTATCTTATACTCGTAAACAATTAGCGAATATACAAGATAGAACTTCTAATACATATGACGTGTCTAATGCATCGTGTTTCATGCGTCTAACAAGTTTCCATGAGAGCCTCGTATTTCGCGTATTCCACTCGAAGATCAACCGGAAGTCGGAGCACCGTAGGAAATTTCAGGAATCGGATAAAATTCCATATGAACGAGTACCATTCAAACCCTTAACTTTTGACACATTTTTTCCTGACTTGCGATATAACTCGCAAGTTGATTGTAACTCCGCACAATCCTTTACTTTTTTTTCTTTACCGCTATCAGCTTCAGTCGCAAAATGTAAATTTCTTCAAAAGCAATCAACACTTTAATTAACGATAAATACTTCATAACTTTGTTACAATCTTATTAACAATTCACCAATAAAACTGTAACGGCGAATTGGGTGATTCGAGCTTAAGGTCCGCCAGAATAAAAGAGAACTTGTACTTCTCGACTTTTATGTATAAAATATCGTGATTCGTTCGGGCAGCTATTCGGCTTATTGTGTGAAAATGAATGATCTGATTGTGAGGTGTTGACGCGTGATAGCGCAACAAAGATAAACGATTCGCCTAAGAAATCGGTGGCCTCGCGAAGCGGTCACCGGGGCTGCATCGCGTACCGTTAGGCGCGACCTGGCTGGTCATTGTTCGGCAGGATTACCAAAAATACAGAAATCGACAGGCCCATCTGGCTGCCAGATGCTCCAAGTTCAGTCGTCTGGTTTATGACTCAAGTCATAAACCTAGGCGACTGAAAATATTAATTAACACTCGTTCGTACATCATTTCTTAGAACTGAACCACCGGTTCTTGGAATCCTGCCGCCTACAGTGACCAGCCAATCACAAAATTCGATACCTGTGACCGATGTCACTTCCGTTCTATCTGCCAATCAGAAAATCGCATTCTGAGAAATACCGAACCCTCCAATCGGAAATTTTCCAACTTTGCATACCACCCCTTCTCACTACGAACAGTGAGAAGGAGGGGGCCGATTGGAGGGCGATTCGGACTTTGGCGGATAGAGCGGAATCAGAACTGCATTAACTACCAAACGAATCAGAACTGTTTTGGCAAACGAACACATTAGATCTTTTTAACTGCAACGAATACGAACGGCTTTTCTAACAAACGCAGTACATCATCATTCTCGACTGAGAAATTAATTAATCCACGTGTAACATACATCTCGACCAAGAGATAAGATAGTTTAAATGTCGTTGTTTGACTGTTATTTCATTTTAAGTGTAAATAAAGTATAACTCGATTCAAATCAAGACTCAGCTAATTCGGGAGACCCAAAAAAACCAGGTTGCGGCACTTTAATTAGTCCCGCGCCATCACGTCAACCTCGCAACCAAGCGAAAGAGACGTGCGACTCAACATTTTGGTCCTTCGAGCCGGATCCAGCGACTGCATCCGATTGTCTCCCGAGTTGCAACAGCAACAAAACTTAAACACGACACTGGTTGCGCTCGAGCAAGAGGCAACCCAAGCAACGACAGAAATCCACCCACGGATTTTCATCATACCGACGCAAAGTTGTGCTCAAACAAGAGGCAACCCCAGCATCGGAGAAATCTACTCACGGATTTACATCAACAACTCAGAAATCCACTCACGGATTTATAAGCCGCAACCAAGCGGAGCCAAGCAGTGCAAACCGGAGCCAAGCAGTGCCAACCGGGACACAGCAGAGCCGAGCAGTTCTCAGCATCACGCAGCAAAGTCGAGCAGTTCTCAGTATCAGGCAGCCAAGCAGTGCAACCGGAGCCAAGCAGTGCCAACCGGAGCCTAGATAGAGCCACGCAGAGATACGCAACCAAGCGAATTCAACTGAGAGATTCTCCAGCATCACGCAGCCAAGCAGTGCAAAACCGGAGCCAAGCAGTGCCAACCGGATTAACTCAGAGATTCTCCAGCATCACGCGGCCAAGTAGGTCTCGCAGCTAAAGCAGCATCACGCAGAGATCCACGCAGCACCACGCAGCCAACGTGGAACGTCAGTAATCAAACAAAGGAACAAGGTGAGATCTAACGCTTATCATTCGCATCACCATCCTTTATTCCAACCTACGTTGAGCAATTTCCCTGAGCGCCGGCAATGTCATTCCCTGTCGAATCCAACATGACTACCGAGCAGATAGCCAATATCCTCCGGAATAAACGCATGAATTTAAAGGGGAAATTGACCTTCTTCAAAAGGTTTTTAGACAGTTGCGATGAAAATACCGATCTCATAATCATTCGAAACAAGTTGAATCGCATTACTCAACACTCCACAGACGTTTTTAAGCTCCATTTTGAATTAACTTCTGATAACGATACGATCGATTGCGCGGACGAAGAAATTCAACTAGAAGACGAATTTGATATCTTAGCCTGCCGAGCACAACATTTAATCATCGCCGCGACTACAATAACATCGACTGACGGCGCGATTTCTCCGCGAAGCACGAGTAATCATTCGGAATCGCCAGCTCAACAAACGATCAGTACGATCACAGAATCTCGGGAGAATATACCCATCGACAAAAGTTCAGTTTCGGTCGTCCCTAAATACAGCGACGAAACTCCGTCGCAACATTTGCATCAGTCGGTGAAAACTACGCAACGTACAGTATCAACGAATATAGCGGTTGACAAATCTGCACGCGAAGAAATGCTAACAAACACGGTCGACCAACATTTACAAACAAAGACGGACAAAACCGACTCGACAATTCTAACGACAAACGTTTTACACAACGGAACGACTAACGAACGAGACGCATTGATCGACAGAGCAAAGACATTACGCAAAGACTCCAACGTAAACAATTTACTAATCGGGACGGGTGTTAACAATAACGATTTGGATTACCGAGACAATTCTATCTCGCGTATAAAAAACGAGCATGATCATCTGGAATATTGGACAGCAAATGATTGCTCTTTATCGTCTTATTTTTTAGCAAAATTATTTAATATACATTCTTCCCTCGACGCGGAAAAGAATACGGAAACATTAAGAACTTTCAAAACATTTCATAAAGCGAATCGCGACTTTAGAAAATACATTGCGCCTTCTTCGATGATAACACGTCGGGTTACAAAGAGTACTATCTCACCACGGATACGCGAACCACTACGATCAGCAAGCTCAACAACGTGCAGAGCAAAAAGATTCACGCGACGAATTAATCATTTTATATTTAACCACGGCAAAACGACACCTAAGGCAAGGAAGACCACGTGGTCCGAAAACCAGGTGAAAGTAACCGCGATCGACTACGTTAAACCTCCGCGGCGAATATTGACAACAAATCCGCGAATATTGAAATCACTTACTGGTAACGTAGGAAAACAAATGCTCGGTTCGTCTAACCGTTTTCAAACTAGGACCATACACAAACAAAATGGTAGTGTCATAAGAAAGCGCATTACTGACTTAGAATTTCATTATCAGCGTTCACAATTAACAAGCGAAGAGGATACAATTAGAGATTCTCTATCTAATCGAATTCGGCTTCAGCGACAATTTCTTGTCTGGAGTATCACTTACGACAATTCATCCGCTAACGAGAAACGGCATGGAAATCGTGAAAACTTAAAGATACGCGTCGCAATGTACATCAAACCCATAAAACTATGGACTCACACTGGTTTCAAAATGTTCCAAATACAAAATTTCTATTCACGCGATACATTCTCAAGGCGATACTCAGTAAATGCGCCTCCTAAGAAATCGATTCGAAATAACGGAAATTTTTACACCGTCGCGAGGAAATTCCAGTCGGTAAACAAATCGTTGGATTTCGGTCGCGAAAACGATCCAGTACGACCGTACGAGTCCGGGAGAGTCCAAACCCCGGTCGACTTTCGCGCTAAACAGAATCATCACACATTATTTCCGAACCCTCTCCAGGCAAAATACATTTTTTAACCGCGTGAAAATCAATCGACAAACGTAACAGACTATCCACACTAGCAACATTTTTGAACAACGATAGCATCATTAGAGTGGGAGGTCGGATCAATCGTGCCAGTATCTCATTTGATCAACCATCCGATAGCTCTGCCTTCTCTGTATAATTTTTAACTACCATTCTCATACATGAAATTCACATGAATCGTTATCATGCCAGAGCATCCACAATATTAAGCGCCATGCGCCAGACGAATTAGCCATTAAACGGTGAAATACAGCGGAAACATCATTATTTACGCAATCGTAGTCGCTGTGCTAGGCAACGAATATCTAACACATATCGTGTAAATTTGAGGCGATTTTGAACTCGCGGCAGCTCATTCCAATTTCCCATAATCCTTACGAATCCTGGTCCTCTCCTAATCGGTGATGCGATAACAAGCACACCAGATCGAGAACTCCGACTTGCGACAAGTGCGAGCTTGTCTCGCTCATCACTACTGGCAATGCGCGAAAACAACCATCGCGACGTAGTGAAAACTAGCGCGAGTGTCCGAGAAGCATCCGGGTACCAATACTGTCCTTCGCGTTATTACATACATTCGGCAACAAGCGAATAAGCAAAGCACAAATTTGATATCATCGTTTCTGTTAGATATAGAAAACGAATTACCGCGAGCATCGTTACTCGCAGCGTTTTATCTTCTATTAATCATGTTAAGTTCATATTATCTGTAGATCTATCATATCGATTATGTACATCATCAGTTCAATACCATTCAGTAAGTTTGCATATCACTCTTAACTCTATCTTATAGTTTATGTAAATCGTCATTTTATATCACATCATTATCGTATACAATTCATATTTATTTCTACATAACACGGCATGCAAAATGCCACGATAGGCGTAATCCTCCCTAGCGAACCTTAAGATAATAGAAGCACGTATATCACATTGAACGCAAGCCGTTCAAGGGGGGGAGTATGTTGACGCGTGATAGCGCAACAAAGATAAACGATTCGCCTAAGAAATCGGTGGCCTCGCGAAGCGGTCACCGGGGCTGCATCGCGTACCGTTAGGCGCGACCTGGCTGGTCATTGTTCGGCAGGATTACCAAAAATACAGAAATCGACAGGCCCATCTGGCTGCCAGATGCTCCAAGTTCAGTCGTCTGGTTTATGACTCAAGTCATAAACCTAGGCGACTGAAAATATTAATTAACACTCGTTCGTACATCATTTCTTAGAACTGAACCACCGGTTCTTGGAATCCTGCCGCCTACAGTGACCAGCCAATCACAAAATTCGATACCTGTGACCGATGTCACTTCCGTTCTATCTGCCAATCAGAAAATCGCATTCTGAGAAATACCGAACCCTCCAATCGGAAATTTTCCAACTTTGCATACCACCCCTTCTCACTACGAACAGTGAGAAGGAGGGGGCCGATTGGAGGGCGATTCGGACTTTGGCGGATAGAGCGGAATCAGAACTGCATTAACTACCAAACGAATCAGAACTGTTTTGGCAAACGAACACATTAGATCTTTTTAACTGCAACGAATACGAACGGCTTTTCTAACAAACGCAGTACATCATCATTCTCGACTGAGAAATTAATTAATCCACGTGTAACATACATCTCGACCAAGAGATAAGATAGTTTAAATGTCGTTGTTTGACTGTTATTTCATTTTAAGTGTAAATAAAGTATAACTCGATTCAAATCAAGACTCAGCTAATTCGGGAGACCCAAAAAAACCAGGTTGCGGCACTTTAATTAGTCCCGCGCCATCACGTCAACCTCGCAACCAAGCGAAAGAGACGTGCGACTCAACAGTGAGGATTTGTGAGAGTTTAGAATTAGAAATTAGAATATGATTTAGAATTTGAAGATGACTTTCACAATTAGTTGAACTTAGAAGTGAACTGAGTAATGATGAATTTGGAATAGTTGAATTTCTTATGAACACTGAGCGAATGAATTGAGTTATGAACTGAGTGTAATGGCGGATTGAGGGATCCGCACTTAAGGTCCGCCAAATAAGAGAACTTATAACGTTTAGATTTTTGTGTATTAAAATAAATTTGACTCGTTCGAACAGCGTTCGGGCAGCGATTCGGCGTATAACAGAGTTAGTGAAAAGAATGGTGAATGATCTGAGTGAACTGAATGAACTCCCGAGTCGAAAAGTCCAGCCTAAAAAGAAACTTGAAATCCTAGATTCTTTTGATCTCTCATTTGCCGCTTAATTATGTATACCATTTTGAACCTCAAAATCCTCAACTAGTGTGTCTACGTGCCTCAAAGTCCTGTAAATATGATTTTTAGGAGTTATATGGACTGATCAGGTAAAATTTTTATTCCAATTTAATCTGACACCCCCTAAAAATATTTCAGAAGTTCCAAGTCTGTCGACTCATATTCTAAAAATAGGGCTTTCAGGAGCAAGTTGAAATTAATTTATCAATTTATTCCATATAAATTCTAAATCTCCTAAACCAAATTAATTTTTAGTATATCGGGAATTTTTTTGGACCTCGATCATTCCACTCCAATTCCAATCCAATTCTAAAGCTCCTCATTATAGAATGCTGAGGATTATTTTGGGCTGTATGAAGCCTAAATTGCTCCTAAACTAGGTAAAAGTGGCAAAAAGTAACAAGTGTAGGGCGATTGTGGAATTAAAATTTGCATTCTTTTATATGTAACATATTTTTCCATATTCAGCCTAAATATCCTAAGTTATTTGGTAATTTAGGAGGATTTTGGGCTGAAATTTTCGACTCGGGCTACTTGAGCAGAGAATACGGGGTTTTTAAAGGACTTTTGGAGAAGGAGTGGGAGTAGTGATAATGATGGATGCAAGGCAAAGGTCAAAGTAAGAAGTAGGATTTCGGACTTAGAACGGTGATTTCGGAGATGCGTAAGGAGCGGTGACGATACTAGGGAATTGAAAGATCGGGATGGAAAACTAGGAAGTCTGAATTCGAAGTAGTGAGTCAGAGGTGATGATGGAAGTTAGTTTAGCGGCGTCCAAAATATTTGCGCTTATAAAATATTCTTATAGTTATCTTATATACGAACTAAGCGGAGGGTTGGTACATTACATGAGTGCTGACTTGAGCACTTTGAACCAAGGTGAAAAGAGGTATAGGGTTTTTAAAGCTTTTTGGAGGCGGAGTGGGAGGAAGTAGTGAGGAAGGAGTGAGTAGGAAGTATAATTTCGGACTTGCACGATGCCTCGGGGGTGAATAACGAATAGTGACTGTATTAACACTTTACTGACCGGTATTTTTTAACATCCTACCCACTTCTGTTCGGTCACTTGCACGCAAATATTTCCCTCATATTGATATCTCTTCGAAAATTGCAAAGTTTCTTCACTGAGTCCTTGGCACAGTTAACCGCAATGAACAATAATAATTTATTAATTGCCGTAGCGACCAATTAATGAGTTAAAAGTCCAAAAGTGTTGGGCCTGAAAAGCCGATTAATCGGCTACCGGTCGAAAAAGTGTTAAGGAGTGACACTTGAGGTGGTGAGTCAGTGGTGATTATGAAATGACGGTAGTTGAGCGATACAAAACATTTGTACTTATAAAATATTCCTTAAAGTTATCTTATGTACTAACTGATATCGTAGGGTCCGTACATTACAAAACAACAACTACCAACGCAATTATTCTGCCGCTCGAGATTCGTTTGAGGACCCCATAAAAAAGCCGCTAGTCTTATTGAAGCGCACCGTTAACGTAAAATTGTATTGCACACCATGCAAGATCGTTCAATAATCCGTCGTGTACTCCATCGATAACGAGAGTTCGATAATTGAAAGTAAATTAGGCATTTATCTCGATGGCTTGCTTCTTCACTCGGCCGATCTGATCGCCGATTTCCCCCCCAACCGACCGCGTATCACCGCGATTCCGACGACTACGACGACGACGAGATAAACCATCAGTGTCAGTTTCAGAGATCCGAAAACGTCCACTCGACAGTTACGTTAAAACGGGTTGATATCTATCGTCCTGTACAGCCGAATGTCCTGTCAGGACTCTGTGATCCCCATCACGAGAGTCATACACGTCAGCGGCATACCCGGTTCGGTCCGTTTCGCAGATAACTCATATCCGTCTATATTAATTCTGGACGGTGCAGCCGCACCCTCGGAAATTAAACGCCGTCCTTACGTCGCGCGTGCCTTCGATTGTCATCGATCCGGGATAACCGACCCTTATCTACCCTTCCCGATAATTGAGACGTGTCTTGGAAGCCGTTGTTATTAGTTTTCCATCGACGTGATTCCTGATTGAGCCGAGGACGTCATTCGTGATATTTTATTCCGCGTCCTTGAGCATATCGGACGGGGGAGGTTAGACGCATTTTCCTGGGATTTTGCAAGTAGAAGACTTATTTTCTCGACTGAAACCGTTTTTGTAGGATGCGATGGGTTATTGATTGAATGATCATTTTATTAGCGATGTGTTGGAGTTTGTAGAATTTATTGAATTGTGGAATAATTTTATGAAAATGAGGATTTGTTAATTCTGTTGCATTGATTATGCGGGAGGAGAAAGCTAAGTTGTACTGAACAGGTTCGTGTTTTGTTGTATATTCGTTTTGTTTGAATAATATGAAGGAACAAATAATTTACATTTTGTGGTAGAATTAAGAATACTCTTCGCCGTGGTGTTTCAATGTATGCATGTTTATCGTCAAGTCGCTATTTTATAAATTATTAGATTCACATCGATGGTACGCTTAATAAGTTGTACTGAACAGGTTCATGTTTTATTGTATATTCGTTTTGTTTGAATAATATGAAGGTACAAATAATTTACATTTTGTTGTAGAATTAAGAATACTCTTCGCCGTGGTGTTTCAATATATGCATGTTTATCGTCGTCAATCGAATTGTTAAATCAGCGTATTGCTTTGCAACATAATGCATTGTAATCTGTCTCAAAACAATTATGACCTCTCGATTCAACTTGCTGTCCTATAAACTAACTAAATGTAGAATAAACAGCAAGTATGTATACCCTCCATTTAAAACCGTTATTTCATCGATTGACTTCGTAAACAAAGATTCTCGAACATTGAACAAGAAAGTGTATACAGTATAAAAAAAAGCATCAGAAAATCATTTCGGATCACTTTGCTGATTGCGAACCCCACAATTATAAGAACAGTCACGAACAACATACCTCCAGTGCCAGTTTCCTGTCAACTAAATCATCAATATCCTTAGCATCTAATTTTCTCAATATTTCTTCGATATTGTAAGTTATTTGTTACAATTGCACATTAATAATATAAACATAAATAGGTACATTAGGTACATGGAAATAACAAGAACGCACTCTATTATACACAGTCACAATCTTCGTATTCTGAAATATATATTCCATCGTCAGTCTAGTCACATATATTTCTCTACATAGTATTCTTGTCTAATTCTCTGTTCATCTACTTCTCTATTCTTCTAGTAGTCTATATATCTATTCGCTTAATATGTTATTCATCTATATTGTTATTCTCTTATTCATCTATAAGTCTATTCTGTCTGATTGTGAGTCTTCTCGTCTACGTATAGTCTACGTCCGTCTTTCGTCCGCCATTTATTTCACTCTGGATCTTTCTAGAATCATCTAGAAAGGACTTAAAAAGATTAACACGGGATTTATAAAATTACCACAATATTATATTTTTTTTCCCAGCTTAAATCCAAAATTCTCCAAAACCTCCAACACGAGCTTGGAGATCGCTTCCTCCTCGTGTTTCTCAATATCCCATATCTCTCTGTCGCGACAGTAGAAACAGAACGGCGCGGCGGTGCAATCAAACAATCGCGTGACTTTATTTGCTGGCCGTTTCGTTTTTATCATCCATAAAAGCTGTTGAGAGTCTGGAATTTTTGATCGAAGTCCTCCGGCAAATGATGGGGAAAAGTCGTAGTTTTCTGTCCGCGTGACTTGAAACCCGACTGATTGCCGGCAGCGCCGTACGGGGCACCATCTCCCGCCAGTGGGGCTGCAATTGTCACGCTACCCCTACGATGTTTCGCGTGCAAATGCAACGCTTCTTGGAAATCGATCCATCGTCCGGAATTAGTTGCAGGAGCGTCGCCATTGCCGTCTAATTAAACGAGTGACAGATAAAAATGATCTTGTATCGGCAATCGGCTCTCTATTGTTGACGTCTGTGTACATCGGATTGTCTCGAACTATGTGATATTTCGACTCTCGTGCTGTTTCAACGTGAAATAATGTTTTGATATTTTATAGATGAATCTTTTTTATTAAACACCCGGTTTATACATTCTGCTCCTATTATTGTCGTATTACATAGCCTTACTAGTGAAGAGAGACGATTCTTTGATCGATTGAGAGTGAAACGTTTGAAAACTCTGAAGATTGGGCACTTGATTTTTCAAAGTAGAACATGTTAGGGAAGATAGAAATAAATCATTTTTTTTATGGATCTAAGCATATTAGAGGTTTGGTGTACCTTTTCAGCATTTTTGATCATGTAACATGGATCGAGCTTGTATTAATCTCTTTCTTTCAATCCTGATTGTAATGTCGCAATTTTTCCTATATGTCTGACACATTTTTATTTGGTGTCTTTCTTTTCTATATCTTCAGAATGTTCCTACAACCTATGGACATATCATGTGGTAAAAATTGTCTTGGTTGCATGTCGCCGGAAATTGGAATTTTTTTATAACGAGGAGTACGTGGTGAAATCTCGTGTAAAAGAAATAAGACTGGATATCATTTAAAGCGACGACGTAGATGTAAAATAACACAGATTATTAAAAAATTAAATCTTCTAGATCGATCTAACATTTAGACTTACCGCAAAAATAGCTTGAAACTATCAGCAGCTTCAAATCAGTAAAACAGTTAGTATCATTTATAATTCGATACAAATTTCAAACATAAAGAAGTTGCAAAATACTGTAACACACCCTTGAAAGAATGTAACTCATCACTCGAAATAACCTCCATTCATTACATATCCGTGATTTCAACTCCACCATCAGTTTCACCATATATTTCTACAATACCCTCTACATATTCATTACCATTGCAGTGTTTTCAATTTCAACAATGTTTTCCACACGGACGATGCCCGTCAATCAGACATGCTAATTCCTTCATTCCATTTCACACGACATCCCTGCGCCACTCACGGAAGGATCGAACGTTCGTCCGAGCAATTTGGAGACCTCCACTGGTTTCCGGTTGGCATAACAAACCAGTCGTAAGTATCGTTGTTGTACGCTCAAACGAACGTTCTAAAAGGGCTAACCCTACGTACAAAGCCGTCACGGATTTTTATATTTAGAGAGTTGAGCCGTAGCTCGCTAAAAATCTAACCACTCAGAAGGACAGTCATTAGCCCAAAACGAGGGCACTACTATGGCGGCTAGCATATGCAAATTGTCAAAGCCAGGATACAGTAGGGTCGTAAGGACGTTTATGTGTTAAAATACACATGCTTTAGTTACTGTAACAAAGGAATTGTGAGAAATGTCTTCTGTTCAGGACTTCGCCTTCTACCGTTCATTCCTTGAGCTTTGTATTGGTATCGTCAATTTGTCTAGGACGTACAGCTTCAGAGTGTCGAACCACATGGGCTATGTCATATTAGCATTAGAATTAAACCATCCAAAATGACTATTATATACATTTTTACAAAAATTCTCCAAGCTCATAGGAGATTCATAAAATAAATATTCTACGACCATTTAAAACATATAAAACATATTTCTAAATCAAATTACATAGTTAATATGTCGAAATATAATAGATTTTACTCCGATTGTTCTATTGTTAAGTAATAAAGATCATATTAGGAGACTTGGAAAAAATCTCCTAGAAGTGATGAAAATTTAAACTAGCAAACCTTTAACTTTCAACTGTTCGTTACAATAAGTCACACGGTAACTCTCAGATCTTCTTTGACTCTCAGTATTTTTTCCATTAAAAAAATATATTTTCTGTACATTTTCTTTCTAATAACTTCATCGAGAGTATTTTGTATTCACTAAGTTCAAAATGAGCAATTGCCTATTTATTATAGTAATTCCAAGTTTTAGATGTATTGCATTTGACGATACAATTCCACCATGTTCTGGAAAAGCGTTAGAAATTTCGACTTCGTTATCCTTTATGCCCACAATAGCTTTTTTCTGAAGAACATTGATCTTGTAGCGACCACCTACATAGAGTTTTTCTACTCTCGTGCAAACGGTTGTCATGGCTTATGTCATTTGCTGCAACACAGCTATTTTTGAGAGAAGTGCCTTTTGTGTTTAGTTTCACTTAGAGTTTTCTAGAATTCCTACACATTCTCAATAGCTCTTGTAAGTGCCATAACTTACGCGTTTCCGATGACCCCTTGCCAGCGAAAACTTGCCGCCAAAACCTTCGCCTCTTTTCCCTAAAAAGCGCGCCAAGGGCGTAAGGAAAAGAGGGCGCAATCGGTTAATTTTCTCGTTTTCCGATTGGCTAAGCGGCCACGGAAATTCGCCGGTTGTAGTTAAGTCGTATTTTTTATTAAAACGTTGTTCACAGGAAACGTAAGTTTCAAAATTATTTCAACAACCATTCGTCCCGACAATCTAGAATCAGAACTAAGAACATAAAAAACGTTCAGCGCAACACAGTGCTAAAATCATGATTCGTACAGTTACAATGGAGAATATATTTTTCATGCCTTCCCTGCAGCTCTGAATGTTACTCCATCAATCGATGCCGACTCTGAGGAGTTCAGTTCATGATCTCGCTATATCATGGCTACAACTATACGTGAATTTGTCGATTCTACGGCAAGTACAAACATCAAGGTAGATGCGTACACGCAACAGTACGGCGCGTCTGATAAAATCACGTTCGCGTGTTACTCGAGCTTTCGTGTGGCCCCCGCCGGTGCTCTTCGTAGCTCGCGCTCTACTAATTAAGACAGACGAGCCACCGTGGGGATTAATGACACCCGTCGAGTCTACCTCCAAGTATCGTTACAGCGTTCCGGTCGAAAGCATCGAAATACTCCTCCTAATTGCCAATCGTGGAAGACTATTTTCATCGCGACTGATGCATTCGTAGGATAAGTCATACGAGTGATTTTATTAGAAACAGCGAGACGGGAAGTTTGTGAGAGAGTAAGAGTTGTTTCTTGGTTTTATAATTGGCTTCGTCGCTTAAATCATTATTAGCGACTATGACGATGGTAGAGATAAAGCTGAGGGTTTTAGTATTACAGAGCGTGCCACGTAAGAGTATAACGTACCGATAAGTGGTTTTTGCGGATCATGGTTTCTTTGATTAATCGAGATTATTTCCTCGACTATTGCGATAAGGTGTGTTTCTTTTGTGTACAATGTTTCTAGAGTGGAAAGAGGGAAGTTACATTTTCTTTTTAAGTTATGTTTATTAATTTTGTTGTAGTGCTCAAGTCGCAGATGATTTGCAATTTTAGGTTTTGAATTTAATTTTCCGTGCTATCATACTTGAATGATTCGTTTCATTTGATACGCTTATTCATTTGTAAATCCTTAGTCTATAATAACGTGTGACACTCATGGCGCTAAAAGTGGAATTACTGCTATGCTATTAATATTATGTTCAGTTATACGAAATATCAGAAATCAGTGAAAACTTTTAATTTCAGGAATTAATTTGGAGTCTGCACGCCTCGTCAAAAAAGAAATCGTAGGCCAAGGGGTTAATGCATTCTAAGCTTTGTAATACACCTTAACCACATACGTACGAAAAATTAATTTAATTTAATGTAATTTTACTTTATTAACGGAACAGGCCCTTTAGAATTTCATTATGATACATTATACATACAGTGGTACAGAGTGAATCGAGTAATACATACATGCACATATAATTTCGTAAATATACAAATATAAAAACATTTTAGACATGAAAATTACAGGGGCATCATTGAAGTGCACGAACTAAAGAGTTTTTAAAGTCGTATATGGAGTTATTAAAGATGTCCACCTCATCTTTTAACCATTTGCGCTCCTATGTTGAGTCTAACTCGACATTAGTTTGTATCGCAGGAACTCCTTTGTCGAGTCATACTCGAAATTTGTTCAAGTCCAAACCAATAGATGTTAACGTACAAAAGAAAACCGGGATTGCATCCTAAAAATTTTTTCAAGAGATATCATGCACTTGTAAATTACAAGATACTTTATTTTTTTTAAATAACCCTATTTTTCAGATCAAGTAAAATTGAAACAAAGTACTTAAAAGCGTTGGGAGCTACTGGTAAGAAAATTGAAATATAATTCGGAGTGCAAAGGGTTAATATGTTAAAATGAATAGCCATCCGATTTATACAGTTAATACGTTTCCTGCCGCGTGGGGCGTATATGACCCACGCTGGACTTTCCGTTTAGGCCGGAAAAATGCTTATTAAAACAGGCGATATTTATAACAACATTTTGTCAAGTAAAATAAAATTTGTCGCTTTTCTGGTTAAAACATATTAAAATATACACTTCTTTTTAAGTTTATGGTTTTGCATTATCGAAATATTGTATAGTGTACTTCAAAAATATATTTATTTAAACCACAAAAAGATACGTGGGTCGTATACGCCCCACGCGGCCTGAACGGAAAGTCTTTAAAAAATGATCCGGCACGGAACGTGTTAAACATCCCATAGTTCGTGGAGTGTGTTAAGTGACTAAATATGGCCCTGTATTTTATGTCTCGGGCAAAGACAAGAGACGATCGCGAAGGTTCGCTCGCGTTGCAAACGCCACGTTTTTCTTCAGTTCCTCTCACGATGACCAGAGGAAAGCACGTGCCACCACTCGCACCTATTTTATTTGTTTTCTTAATTTCCCACTGCGATCTTTGTACTTTTAATTTATTTTAACATATTCGATCTTTAAAAATACTGACGAACAATAAAGTGAATATTTGATTCCAAGGTGACTACAATTATTTCGATCTGCACACAAAACAGAGTGCTTTTAAGGCAGTGCGACGGCGAACTGATCTCTGAGGTACATTAATTTTTGTAAGCATTAAGGTATCCGGATATGATATAATATTACGTAGGATCTTGTAAACAAATAGCACATCCCACATTATGCGCCTTTTTTGGAGGGACATCAGGTTCAGGCGTGATGTGAGATTATAATTACATGTTCTCCTATGTATAACTCTACCCATACGATACGAAATAATGGCTAGAAATCGATGTTGCACGCGCTCAATTGCATTACAGTGATTTTTATAATACGGAGATCAGACAACAGAAGCTTATTACAATTGAGGGCGCACCAACTGACAATACAACAATTTGAGCGTGTTTACGTACATGAATAACTTTGATACTCTATGTATGCGTCCGAGAGATTTAAATGCTTGACTAGTTATGTAGCGAAAGTGTTCGTCAAAGGATAGATTGTAACACACACGTGCCCCGAGGTCCCTTATGTTTTCTACGGTAGTTGAGATTTCTCCATTTAATGTATAATCAAGTAAAATAGAGTAATCAAACTTTTTCGACAATGAAATTTTTGTTGCCCCAGCCACATTTTTGTGTATCATCGATGAAAACAACTCCTCGCATATAACATTCTAACCATTGAAACAATTAGGGTTTCTCGCAGTGCAACCGAAAAAATCTTTTCAGACCCTTCGGAAAACGCGAATCGTCGCATTAGAATTCTCCCGAATGTTTTCCTCGCAGAGCTCGTCGCGATCCCAACCATCGTTCGCGGCGGGCGTAGAAACGGTGCATCGCAATAATTCCGCGAAATTAGGTTACCCTTTAATGCATACGAGGATTCATAATGCGGCCGGCAGCCACTCGCGAGTCGAGCGGTGGCTGCATAACGTCAGTTCGGAGTGCATATTCCTGTCTCATCTTCTCCGGTTTGCTGGTATTACCCGCCCACCATCGCTCGACAGGGACTCCCTCCACTTTTGCATGCTTCACCTTTTTGCCCGACTAATGTGCACTAAATTAATTCTTCGTCGAGGTTCTTCAGGAGCGAAAATTCGATGAAAGATGAAGTGACAAAGAAAAGCCACGTAATTGACCTGGATGATCGTCTTTTGGCAGACAAAATAGAAACATGTTGCGATTTAAGATAAAGTCTGATATTATTTGTTTAACACTGAAGTACTAGAAAATTTTTTAATTTTACTGTAAAGTTCTTAATTTTTCAGTATTTTAATAATTTCTTGTCTCGTATGGCTGAAATGATCTTTGGCATATTAATATTAAAATTACAAAGACAGTCAAAATAATTGGTTACACATTTTCTATAAAAAACTTTATTCTCGTCTATGTTATAAAATATAAATTAAGTACTTTGTTGATAATTTTTGTCAGCTCTTGATTTGTCTTTTTCAAATGTACTTTTTTAATATATTTAAATGTAATAGATGTAATGCCGGTTTTTGGTATAAATGTATTATGCAGACAACATTTGATGGTGGCTGGAAATTTGTTGATTATCAAAATCAAAACTTGCTGACGATTGATATTCATACATTTTCGAATATGGGATATCCTGCTGGTAGAGATTCGTAGATTTTCAACACCGTAATTTAAAGTCGATGCGCGTTTATGTGTACAAAGCGATTCGGAAGTATGCAAATCTTCGAAGGCGTTGAAGGTAATAGTTTTAAGCAATTGCTCTCTCTTTGGGAAACGTTGCGCATCTTGATTTATGCTAATTCAATGTTGATAATAGTTTCTAAGAGGCGAAATTGCGGCTGTTGCTTCAGTTTAATTGTTCATGAGTGAACTACTCAAATAACAATGATCTGTCAAAGCATTTAAATTCTCAAAAAATATTAATTAAAATTATAAACGAACTCTTTCATGACAAATTCTTAATTGCTGGATTTTTTAAAATTTTAAAAAATGATGTCGCTACTTGCATCTTAAAAATTATTGTGTGTGGCTAAATTATTAATTAGGTGAGTACAAGAAAAAAACTCAACAGCTTTTAACGCTATGTCTACCAAGGTGGTCAAAATGACTTGCCTTGAATTTTTTGAAAATGTTCCTGAAGTTTCTAGCGCTGTTAGTTTTTTAATTTTTTACGTCTGTCTTGAAGACAGTAAGTGATTGATTCCAGCAATTTTTCTGCTCCCTTCATTTACTAAATTTTGACAGATTTATTTGATAATTTTAAGTATATTCTCGATATACTTAACGTACTACCTACTAGTACTATACACTAGTTTGTATAATTGTCGGTATATCTAGTGTCTAAAAAAATTTTATTTTCTAAACGTTAAGAATATCGCTTGCGTACCATATTCGAAGCCAATGATTTTTTGAAAGCTTTAAAGCAAGTAGCAATTATGAAAACAGCTGCCTACAAAAGTGCTAAATCAACAGTGCCAAACATATTTTTCCACCCAACTACAAGATTGCAAGAAACATACACCTATAACGAATAAATATTGCAAATAAACATACTTTCAGCAAGTATTTCCCCATAACCACTAGCGAGAATTAAAAAAATCCCGTCTATTAACGTGTGACGATTTCGAAAACGCGATAAAGAGCTCGTCTCATTTCCGTAATACGATGAAATATACGAAGTCTGTCGAGGTCCCTTCTCATTCTCCTTCCGTCGACTCGACGGAAGCATTGTACGGCATCCTTCGAAGTTACGTAATCAGCGGCACAAATCGCGGCCGCGGTACACGGTGAAGGGACGATAAAAGACGAAAGGGAAAGGGGACAGGAGAATGTTGTATTATGTAAAGGGAAGACAGGCTACCCAAGGAGGAGGAAGGGACGAATCCTGTAAATTTCTCTCGCAACCGCGCTTGGCGAAGCATAAATTTCCTTTCGGTCGACCTCGGTTCACGGCTCTCCCTTCTCTTAAATGCTCCTACGATGGATACTACTTATCTGCCGGTACCGTGTTTCGTGGGCTAACGTATCGTTCCTTTTGTTTTCTGCCGACGTATTGTTTCAAAAGCGGCGCTACTCCCTCGACGCGAGTGCGTTACGTTCTTACGCGATATTGGTATTTGGTACCGTCTCGTATGTACCCTTTACCTTACCCTTCAGCGATAATACGAGAACGTCACGTGGCTCGAGATGCGGCATTGTTTTGCGACATGTGCTGTTAACGTGTCGGTTAAACGTTCGAGAGTTTGTTTAAGGTAATGTATGGGCTGACAGGGTGAAACATTCAATTCCTTGCGATTGTATTACATTAGTATATGAACCGGCATGTGGAACTGAATTGTTCTATGGTATGCAGTATTAAAGAGGAGTTGGAGAAATACAACTTTTACGGTGTGGATTATCGAGTAGGGAATTAAGAAACTTGGACAATTGGTTGTTGTTTTTGCTATGTATTTTAGCTTTGAGAGGTATGATTTTTTCAAGTAAGATGTTGAATCGTCGAGGCTATAATGCTTTTAATGATGACTTTGGAAAAATCAGCCAGAGTTTATAGAAGTTTAAAGTCAGACGAATTAATTGGGACTTCGGATGCGGTGTGCGGTTTCAGATAATTGTGTAGCAGCATCAGTTTCTTCAACAAGACTAGGTCAACAGTCCTCAAGTTATAGTTATAACTTCGTAGCTGTTTATAATACCATTTTAAATTAAAGATTTCTTTCCGTTTCAAAAACTCATAATACAACCGTCGATTGTTAGAAGAGAAATATGGTGCTTGCAGCAACCGAACGAATTTATGTTCTAATTAAATAAAATCAAATTATTCCCAGTATTTAGGTTGACAAAATATGGTTAAATTTTTTAATTTTTATTCACTCTACATGTTTCGACATCTTACGATGTCCTCTTCAGGAGTTTCTGTGTTATGTGCGGTTTGTTTTATCGCGAAACTTATGTGTTTCCATAGTTTTTCGGGTTTTATTCTGAGTCAAGATGTTAATTTAAAAATTTGTCTTCTACATACTCGGTCTTAATGTCGAGTTGCTGTGAAGAAGGTCTTCTTTTTGGTGACTCAGACTTGACTCAGAATAAAACCCGAAAAACTATGGAAACACATAAGTTTCGCGATAAAACAAACCACACATAACACAGAAACTCCTGAAGAGGACATCGTAAGATGTCGAAACATGTAGAGTGAATAAAAATTTAAAAATTTAACCATATTTTGTCAACCTAAATACTGGGAACAATTTGATTTTATTTAAAACAAGGTTGAAATATAAAAATATACGTTCTAATTAAATGTTTTATTAGTTGGCTAAAACCGACAGATTATACATGTTTTTAACTATCGAAATTGTTATATAAGTCACAGGTCTCAAAACTTCACAAGATTTGAGGTGAGAGTTTCAAAGCGATGTCCGTTGTATGGAAATTCGAGATTTTATTGTCTTTGGAATCTCATTGGGGACATTAGCATTGAAGAATCTAAAACTATGTTTGATATCAGTCAAGCACATCGAGAGTGTGTCTGTCTACATTTAAGGACACATCAACTAACTTTACCAACTTCAAAGAAAGTCTCCTTTCGCGTTCCAGGTGCTTCATCCTAGATGCAAAGGAAGCCTAGCTTAGAAGATAGGATCTAGAAAATTGTAAAACAAATTTCTTATCTCACGTTGCTTTGAACGTTACGCGATGCAATATCAATTCAATGCTTTTTACTTAAACAAGAAATCTTTGCTAAAAACAATCAGAGTTATTCTATAACCACGATTCCGAATCTATTTAATATATGATATGATGAATACAGTCCTTCAGTTTTATATTGAAATAGTGTAAAGTTTGTAAAAAGTCATTAATTCCCGAGTATCTAACGATTTAAATTCTTCCGATGTATTTATCAGGATATTTCACTTTATCTACAGGGTCCGTCAGCAAAATCCGGACAAAATTAAGAGTT
Source organism: Cerceris rybyensis (assembly GCA_910591515.1). Lineage (NCBI taxonomy): Eukaryota > Metazoa > Arthropoda > Insecta > Hymenoptera > Crabronidae > Cerceris > Cerceris rybyensis. The sequence goes on from OU342789.1 coordinate 40,982,213, forward strand.
CATTCAAAGACTTGTTTAGTTAGAAATTAGTTGTATTGATGAAAAAAAATGTGTAAATTAATCAGGGGATCCTTATTAAGTTTTATTATTCAGTATAGCCTCCTTCCGCTGCGATCACTTCTTGGATTCTTGATATGAAGCGCGAACATGCTCTTTTCACCTGATCCTTGTCCAAATTCGCGAATGCTGCCTCTATAACGACCTCAAGGGATGCCACAATGGGGTACCTGGATTTATTGGACATCCTCTCAATAACGCTCCAAACATAATAACTTAGAAGCTTCAAATCTGGTCAATTGGGAGGCTAGAAGTCTTTGGACCGAAATAGTTCGACGTTATCGGAAAACCAGTTTTGCATTAATTGACTCGGATGAGCTTGCGCGTCAACCTATTGTAAAATGTGGAATCTCTCGGATGCTACACTTTCTATATTTGGCTTCACTAACGAAATTATGATCCGGAGGTACAGTTTGTTGTTAATGCTGAGCTCTTTCGTCGTCAGCCGCTGTGCTTACAGACTTTTCTTTGGAATAAATTCGCTTTGACCGATTAGCAGAGCCTTCAACGAACTTCTCTACAGCCGCATACCTTTGTACAATATCATAAACAGTAGAATTCGGGTATCTAAAGAATCGAATAATTTCAATGGCTGAACGCTCCGCGCGAAGCGCTTCAATTATTGCTGCTTTGTGAATATATTCCGAACACTATCTAATCAAATCTGCCATTTAGATGTTACATACGTATTGTATATACATATGCCTTGCTTGAAAAGAAGGCAACATCTACTGCTGACATTACATGTAGCGGGAAATTAAAATAGAATTTTGTCCGGATTTTGCTGACGGACCCTGTACATTCGACCTTTCAATATAAGAAGAAGACATCTACGTTTGATTGAAATTAACTTCAAACCATTTTATCTAAAATTGAAATTGTACCAGTTTCGAAAGGAGCAGTTCACATGTTCCTTAGAAATACATAAATACTTTAATTTTTAAATATTTACGATATTTATTCTACGAGCAGGTTTTTCTATTTATAAGAAAATAGTTCATCCTAAAATTCCTGTAAAACAGGGATCGGAAGTTATTGTCGAAACCAACACTTCTTATTTATATTGCTGCACCACGAATGCTCTAAAGCGCGCTCTATCAAAATTTCATACCAATATAAATAGCGGATTTCGAGATGTATAACATTTCCCAAAGGTATACGAATTTTACACGGCACGAGAACATAATAAACGAGAAAACCGGAGGATTAATAAAACATTTTATGAGCCTAGAACGCGAAAAAATCTCTATCACGTGCTTTACGAACGTACGAAAAGTGTGCGCGTATTTCTCGCTAAAAAACTTAGGAGACGAAAATCTGAATAAAGTACCTGTCCAACCGATAGCGGAAATTCTCAAATGTACGATGTTACGTTACCACGTTGACATCAATCGTCGCTGACCGATAGTACTTTTCGGCATTGAATTATCTTCAAATATAAGTATTTTAATTGTGCTAACATAGCGAGCAATTAAATGTTACTGTGCCTATGCCCCTTGACGAAACAATTTTTCAAAATTTACCTTAGGATGAGAATGGTAATTGGTTTTAATAAAACAGTCGCTTGAAAGTGTTATTTTTTCGATTACACCATTCTATCCATTTAACAGAGATTTAATACATGAAAACTTTGTTATTATCCACTAATTAACTCATGCCTTAATTTATAATTTATGTAGACATTTTAAAAAACTAGATGTAAAATCGGCAAAAAAATAAGTGCAAGTCAAAATTATTTACGTGTCTTTTACGTTGTCGTTATAATTTTAAGTCCATCCCTTGAAATGTCACCCCAACTCTACTTAATAAGAACAAATTTTAGTCATCCCGTCATTCAGCCACCTTTCACAGCTTATTTCGACATCCAAGCATCCATCCTCTCCATTCGAATCTTGAACCCACTTCCTCTACATTTACCCAGCTTAATCTACTCCATACATCATTATGTTCACAGTACATCTTATGTTGTCCCTTAACATTGTCTAAATATTCAAAACAAATGGCAATCCTCAAAATCTCTATTGAAACTTTAACTGAAAACAGTCTGAAGAATCAGTTAACGCGTTAAAAATATAAAAGGCAAAGGGAAACTTGGCAAAGTGGCTGTTACAGGTCAGGTGAGTGGAGAGACACGCAAGAAAATTTGTATACAAGGGAAAAGCGAGGTCGAACTAGAGAGAGAAATAAAGAGCGTATACCATGCCAGTTGAATCGACAAGAGGAAAAGAGAAACCGAGGTGGGAAACTGCTCTACCCCGTCGACTCCCTTCGGTGTTTGTAAGCACTTACCCCGCGGCTTATTGTTACCGCAGCCCTCTTTGTCGGGATTTGTAAAAGCACTCGGTGCGTTAATTCCTGGGTGCCGGATCCGGCACATCGGCCACCGCACCGACATCCTGACACACGTACGACTTGTTCGCTCCCATGCCGCCCGGTCAGATTTGTTGGACTTTTTTCCTTTGCCCGAGAAACCGTCTTTGGTTGAAGAGTGTAAAAAAGTGGGGCTGCAGGTGGAAATGCTTGATATGTAAACCAGTTCCAAGAGAGTGCAAAGAGAGTCGACTGGACGAATGATCATGCTGGTTTCCTTTAGCTCTTTGGGAGGGATTTTAAAGAGACCGGATACAACTGAAGGCCTTCCAGATTGACTTGGTGGATTTTTATACTTTGTTTTGACAGCTTCTTCCTACGTGTTGGTATTTTCTATCACTTGCTAATGTACGTGCTTTCAAGATTTATTAAAAATTTGTAATTGTCCTTGGAAAAATGTACAGCGCAGAGTTGATTGAAGATACTTGCAATAAAATGACTAATGACGCTTGATTTTTGGTATTCGTGCAAGAAAGAGGATTTTAATTGTCACTGTGATGTTGGATACTCACCTAATTCTTTGCGGTAATACAACCAGATGTTACTAATCGTGATTCAGGGTCCCAACAGGAACTGTTACTTATTGCCGGTTTCGTCATCGCTTGTTCTTTAAAGTGTGTCTTGAAGACCTTTAGTCTTATTGATAGTGAAAGTCTTAGGAAAAGCGATCGCCCTTTTGGAACTTTACTCATGAGATGTCGGAGTTATTCGAAACTCCCACCACACTGGACCAAAAACTTTTAAAAGGTCAGTTTTGTTATCGAATTCAGAAGATTGTCTACAATCACTAACAGTCCACATTTCGCGACGACGTTACTTTAAGTTTGTTAAAACTCCGAACGCAAAAATACGGAACTTCGAAAATAACTTGGTGTATACGTTACACGGAATAAGACAATGATCATATGGAAGCACTAGCCCTCTTTCTCCTATGTCGATTTAACACGTTAAGCGCCACACCGGTCCCTAGGAACCGGGCGTTGACTTTTCGTTTTTGCTGACGCTGATCAATGAAAATGAACAATTAGTTTTTTTACCTAAGCTACGTTGTCGCGCCTAACCGAGCCACAATTAGTGGCGTTAAGTATAAAATAGAACATTTTATCAAAAATGAATGTAGTATGTTAAAACAAATAGAAAGATATCTTTTCTAATAAAGGGCCTAAACGGAAAGTGCAGTACCAGTCTTTAAGAACGAGTGTGGCGCTTAACGTGTTAATTTCGGATCTACTGTGCCAACAACCTATCTTCCTACAATATTAGGTCATTAAGTATAAAACGTCCGATTTGAAACTAAAAGTTTGGTTTATTATATCTCGGGAAAAAAATAACATGATTAATCAAAATATATCATAATATTGTGGGAATGGTAACTCCAAACCTTGCTGCTAATTCCCGCGTCGTTTCAGATGGCTTCGCTTCCACTACAGCTTTCAGTTGATTGTCATCCACCTTATATTACTTTCAGGTCGACCACGTGGTTCATTTTGAAGATCAAAATCTCCAGATCGGAATTTTTCAAACCATCGACGTTCTGTACGTTCATTAGCAACATCCTTACCAAATACTCCGTTAACATTTCGACTTGTCTTCGCTGCATTAGTTCTGCGACGGAACTCATACTCGAAAATAACGCGAATTTTTGTCCTATCCATGGATTACAATATTTAACCTTCACACGCCAATACGATAGATTATTAAAAATAAAATAGTGCGTCTGAAAGCCAGATGACGTACCTTCTCAATGCAAAAAAAAGGACGGATGATGTGAAATATCGGAGATATCCAGGATCAAACTTGATGCTTTAGGTAATCGGACATTTCATACTTAATGACCTAATATTAACTCTAACGTTGTTCGAACGGAATCAATCCGCTATCACTACCTGCGCGGATATGACAAATCTACCTTGGTAGTCCCGGATAGAATTGTCAATAAACACAAGCCTGTAAATAAACTCTCGTTATTTATAATCTAATTTTCACAATTTAATTAATATTCAATCAATCCGGAAGCAAACAACGTACATCACCCTTAATTGTAAGGCAATTTCCCTATCCGCCGAATCGGCGCGCACTATCGGAAGAAGCTAGAAGTGCTAGTGAAATCACGAAACCTTTTCAAAGTAACTACTCGGCGAGAGGACGATAACCTTGAATCGTTTCAACTGAAACCGCACTTAGTGTTTGACACGATCGACCAGAATCGCTGCACCGACGTGCTCCGGCCTCGAAAGCCTTCGGTCGAGCATGACGCTCGATTTCCTACGACAAAGATTTGCTCTCACAAGAATCTACCCTCCATCTCCCGCCCCGATCTTTCTTCCTCCACCCTGTACTTTTCCGCTGCCGACGATCCTTTTCCTCCTGCCTTTCCCTATACGTGTCCTTCCGCTTGCACTCGAGATGCGTGTTACGTGGGTGCAACCCGCTAACGTCGAGGAAGACCGAAAAATGGAGTAGGAAAGAAAAACTTTATCGACATCCCGCCCTGCGAGGAACATCACAGTGGAAGCTTGTGGGAATTATTAAATATGCCGAAAACATTTTTATTGTTTTGGTATATTTTTCGGATTTAACATTTATGGTCTTCTGCCTAGGAACTACTGCTTTAGTCGGCCTTCGATCGATGGAGGTTACTTCACAGAGACAAATTTTTCCGAAAGTAATTTAGATGTGTTTGAAGACAGATTTTATTTATTAAAAGTCCGAGAATTTATCTCTTTGTGTATTATAACGCCGGAAGTGATCTTTTTCACAATTATGTTAGGAATTAGTGGAAGGGGTGGCTAATTAGATTGGACTACTTACAATTAGAACAATGTTCTGATGCAGCATAACTTAATGAGTTAAAAGTAATTTCGTTGTGCAATGCAAGTTTAATATAAAATTATGTAGAATCTGGTAATAGTGTCAAACTTGTGGGAAAGGGAAAGAACTTAAGTTTGCAAAAAAGAGGCTCAAAGATTTCATGAAATGTCATAATGTTAAATTGCTTTCGTGTCGACAGTTTTAATAATGATAATAACTATTATTTCAACGAAATACACTTGACAGATACAAAGTAGATCAATGTTTTAAACCAATAGGTTTGTCTAACATTCAAACCTAGCGGACTACTTAAAGACTAATGATTAGGCTGGAAATAATTTTAAAGGAAAAATTTTCATTTAAAAAAAACCTCAGCTGAAGACAGTTTTAATATAAAGTGTAGTAGACAGCAGTGATAATAACAGATAAACATTGGACAATTTTTTTCCATGATACGAAGCATAATTGTTGTAGATTTTAAAAAATTGTATGATAAAGTATTCTGAAGTGCTGTACACAAGTACCAGACATACTCAGACCAAAAGTTTCATAAAATTTAAAACATTATTGTACAAACAATTAGTTACAACAAAAATCAACGTGCGGACATTGTTGAAATGTATGCATTCTTCTTTTGTTAGTCATTTTTCCTCGCTGTTCGCTTCCAGAAGATAAAAAATCCGTAAAAGTCACAACCATCAGAGCAGTAAATTCACGAACATCTAAAACGTCCTCAAGAGCACGAGTAAAATTCATCGAAAGTCACGCCAGATGCATCTGTTCGAGCAATCTTTTAAAGTGCAAATGCAATCTTTTAACCCCAATAGTACGAACCTACACGAAGAATTGCCGTTACCTACACAAAATTCTCTCAGATTCACAAAATGGGTATTCATATAATCCAAAGATGTGCCATACCTTTTTCATTTTAATGCCGCTAAAAAGGTATCTCATTTGCATTCCCCATAATTTCATATTCGTCGAAAAAGCTCAGATACTTGTCGCCAACGGTCTTTCATTTTTCACGCCCATATATTAACCCCTTCCTTGCCAAATTTTTCTTACTTTGAGTGTTTCTGGAAGAAGTATTACCACAATGCAAAAATAAAAATAATTTACTAAAACCACTGCTTAAAAGTATATCTGAAATTGACTGTTTTAAAATAATTTAATCTCAGAAGCACGTCAAATATTTAAATTGAGTTCTAAAAGTCTTAAAAAATGAATAAATCCCCAAATGAAAATCGTGAAAGGTAATGGATTAATTCAATGAATTTTTGTGTCAAATTCAATAGTATTAACACTAGATTTACGAATGTCGATGTACCTATTTTTCTGAAGTGAGCAAATTTGACTCATACAAGAAAATCGAAGTTTTTTGCAAAGCAAATTGTTTCAAATCAATTTAAACGAAAGATTTATTATTTAAAAAAAATAACCAACCAAATTATTATATATACATTGTTACGAAGCACCCAGTAGATTCAATGTTACTGGGTAACGAGACATGTCAATTGTTTGTTAAATAAAAAGAGTAGAGATTCTACGGTCGGTAGTCCTGGTAGACGGACGTGTTCTCTTAAATAAAAGTTATCGCTTTTTAATTGTGTTCTATTTAATTATGTCTGAAAGTACAAGGCGTGCGCGGTCGACTCGTAACAATATATATAGTAATCAAATTTTGAATGAGTCAAATTGGCTCCGTAAATTTAGTATTAAATATTGCTTATACTCCGTGCTCTTATAGCCAAAGCAAGCTAAGGACACCGGTGAAAATTACACGAGTCAATTAAAACGCACCTCGCGAAATACGCCAACGAAATCCGCCCAGTGATTATCCGAGAGCCTCGAAATTGCAAGTAGCACGGAGTGCGTGTATCGATCCAGATGCGTATCCAGAGGTGTAATAAGCGGTAACAGACTTTATTAGCTTTCGGAACGCGCGTACCGTTTAATGTATTCCATTGTGTGGTAGCAGCGGCGGCAGTGCTAATTCCGAAATTCCCGGTATTATGCCCTCCAAGTGAATTTCGATATTTCGGTGTACGCCGAGGCGCCAAGGCCTCTCCTTCTCCGTTATACGGTGGAAGGAATTACTCTCGGGGGTTGTAAATCAAAATTTGCTTGTTTCATTCTTTATTAGATCGCGCGTTTTGTTTTCGTATTGTTCCTTATTGATTTGTAAATTAATTGTTAGAATTGTAATGAATAAACTGCGGATGCAAGTACAATACTTTACGTAAATACTTTTCATTCAGGTAATTAAAAAAATTGAACTTCGGCTGAAATTCTATTTTAACTATTGTATTATAATGTGTGTTGTACTCTCAATATTCTGTTTTGTGTATAATTTAGGGCATTTTAGCAAATCTAAATGTTAGAAAGACATATAAAATTAACAGTCTAATAATGAATTGTTGTATTTTATTGTGATATTACGATGATTATTATTGTTTGCTGTACAGCGTGGTTGTTGAAACAATGCAATTTTTAATCTAAAGGTTATTCGTTGAAAAACGCTGAAGGAAAGCAAATATTTTTGTAACGCATACCGAAGTGATTTCTGGATGATCCATCTTATCACGGATTTGCAACGGAATTAGTTCCTTTGACGTTAGTGGCTTTAAGATTCTCTTCATAATTTCGAGGGGTGAGAAATCAAGAATTAAACTACTTTATTATGCAGCAAAGAGCATTGAAATCTTTGATGCTCGTGCAAAGTAAAATATTTACTCATATCAGATCGAAAGGTAAAATTTCTCCAGCATAAAACCTGTGATAATCTGTGCACTTTCTGCATTAGATACAAAAACGAAAAAAGCTAGCAACTTTGAGACTCTCGAGTAGCAATAAAAACGCATTAAAGCGATACAGTTCTGCATATAACTAAAATTGAAAACACTAGATTCTTTTAGTTCTAGGAACCTTAATTTCATCCAAATAGATTTACACACATCATTTCGATCCATGGTTTCTAATGTCACGATATTTACAAAAAATTTCCAAAAACTCGGTGAAATTCACTCGACACCTGACTTATCAAAGCCATAAAATAACTCTGAACTTTTTCAGCTAATGTAGAAACTCTTGCAGCTGCCAAGGATCGATACGAAAGGCGAAAATCGTAAACTCTGGTAATACACGAAAGTAGGAATTTCAATTGCCCCATATCGCGGATAGTAAGATCCTTTCGAATGCATCTCATCCGTGAGTTATTTCCAGGAACAATCTTCGGAAGTTGGAGCACTCGCGAGAATCTATTCTCGCTCGAATGATTTGCGATTTCTCGCGCTAAGTTGACTTTCCATCCGTTCTTTGACATTTGTCTACCTTACCTCCTGTCAACGGCGCCCCTGCGGATTTTTATTTTAAAAGTTACCAATCACTGGTTATTGCCCCAGTTTTCCAGCGACGCGAACGGAAAACCCAAAACTTCGAACGAAGGCAAACACGTCATCGTCGGAGTTGTCTCTTCCCTGAGGGAAACCCGTCCTCGTTCAACGAGAAAACGAGAAACTATAAGTGTGTATATACACCTACACCTATATATTTCTATGTACCAGACTCGAACGTTTTCCTCGCTTTCTACTTCGTCGACATCATCGAGATATAGTCACTGAGGATCTCTCATCATTTGTACCGGTAAACCGATTGAAAAATTTCCTCGCCGGATCGTTTTCTCGAAATTTGAATTACCAGCGAAACGTGAATACCTCCGATGATCTTTTTTTCTTTCGTCTGGCAATTGAACGGCTTTCACTTCATTTCTCGATATCAAAACTTTCGAAGTGTTGACTCGCGTTTTCCATGTTCCCCGATGTTTGTCACTCAACCCGAAGCGATATCAGAGCAGAGGTTTATCGAAATGCATTTTGGAATGTTATTTTGATGCTTTTACGAGAGCGCTTTGAACTTTTGGGCATGATTATTCCGTGTCTGTGTTTATTTCTTGATTTAGGCCAGTGGTCAGGAAAATATGGCTCGTGAACCAGATCTGACCCATCACGGACTTTAAAATAATAGTATAGTAATTTTAAATTTCACTTTTTTGGAAAAATTCATATATGCGGGAATTCTTTTTTTTCTGCATATGGAGAATATTATATAGAAATTAAAATGTTTAATGAATTATACTGGCCCCGACAAAATTTTCTTTGGTCTTCTTTTCTGGCACGCTATTAAGAAAATTTGCCTATCACTGATTAGGCAAGGATTAAAGTTTGCTTAGTAAGAGTAGTAATTTCAGTGATTTATAAATTTAGATATTAACACTTTGCGGACGGACATATTTTTGGATGTTGGTGGGTAATCATTTATTTGGCAATCAAAAATTTCCTTTTTATCAGAGAGTTGGGCTCTTAAAATCTATAAACTATAAGTAACTGTTTGTGCAATCATATTTCAACGGTTGTACTTCAATTTTTCAATTCAAGCGGTATACTTGCGATAATAAGATATAATTAAATTTTCTGTCAGACCACGTATATGAGTCGCTAGCCCCCAAAGGGTTAATCAATTGCAGTATTGCACCTCTCGATGCAAAAATTCTCTGCCTATTCGAAGTCGAAGCTAATGTAACGTAGGAATCTAGAGGAGTCAATGGAACTTAAATATTTATAAATATAAACAATTAATTTATAATTAATTTGAGAAGTATAATTAGAATGTTTCAATACAATCTATTATATAAAGCTCAAATACCACTGACTGACTGACTGACTGACTGACTGACTCATTCATCCACTCATCACGAAATCTCAAAAACCACAGAACGGATTACAATGAAATTTGGAACATACCTTCTCCTTGGGTCTTATGTGCTCACTAAGAAAGGGTTTTGAAAAATTCGAAATTTTAGGGGGAGTTTGGGGGGTTAAAGTATGGGCCAAACTCATCAACGCAGAGACGAAACTACTTGACCTAGAAAGTTGAAATTTTCCATGAGCCTTTCTTCTAGGGTATAAACACCCACTAAGAAAGGATTTTTCAAAATTCGAAATTTTAAGGGTTTTTTTTTTTTTTTTTAGTTTCGATTAAACCGTAGCGAAGCACGGGAGCTTTCAGCTAGTAAGATATAAGTGTAGTCAATTAATTTACTGAAATACAGAAACCAAGTTAAACTGGAATTGTTTCTTCATGTGTAAGAATTCAGAACGATTTACGACACAAAAATGTGAATTACATTTTTATCTTTACATTGTGGTTCCGATCTGTCACCATAGATCGAGTAATCAGAGCTTGAACAAACGTTAAATTCTAAATGCATGTATGCGCTCTTCAGCCAACAAGAAACAATTTTTGCATCAGCATATTTGCATCATATAAGTCAATATAAAAATATTTTATTTTTTGGAGCGTAGATAAACATCGAAACGAAAATACAAGCACATTATTCTGAGTGCATACAGTCAGCAACCACATTCAGAGGATTAACGCGTTAGACAGATTACGTAGAAAGTAACAAAATCGTGGAAGGAAATATTTTTCCACAATTTTTCAACGAAGTGGTTACCGTATATTTGTTTCTCGGATACTTTTAGAAGTGGGTTAATGGACAATTGATTTGAGTGTATTCTCTTGTACTGAATTTCCTAGAAATATCCGAAGATTGTCAAGTGGTCCAATTCACTTTTGTTGCTGCAGCTATAAACAGATCGAAGTTAAGATTTTAACTTTTACACATTTTATTTTATTTCAATCAATTCAGTGCAAAGATTTGGTCATTATTAAAGCAAAATAAATGAATTTCACTTATGGTACAAATACTTAAATATTGAATCTACGACATTTGTTATTAAGTTGACCAAGGGCTCTTCATAATGAAGGATTTCCAAGTAAATAGTAAATTTCTATGATACCTATTACAAATTCAAAGGTATATGAATATGTTATCCCCGTAGATGAAGGAAACTAAGAATTTTCATTAAGGTTAACGAAGTTCTCCGAGTTTAAACGATGAAGGTAATTGAGTGTACTACACTTAAAACGTTTACCGTTGGTGAACTTCCATCATTCTAGCTTTCATTAATTACTATACAGAGAAAGACACTTAACGTTACCGTATAAAACATCCTTCGCATTTGCGATTAACGAAGGAATTTCTCATAGAAAACTTATATATCTAGATATTGCGCGCATCGAATATTCTTCCTCTCCCACTTTTTCTTCTCCGGCAGAAAGTGCATATTGAATCTTTTATCTTTCGATAAAATTGCAAAGTAGTTTCAGTGAAAACGAGCAACATTTAAAAACGTATCACTGCAACGATCGATACTCATCCAGGTGTCGTCTTTTTTTCCCAATGTTCATACTTTTCCCATCGAGCTTCTCATGATACCAGGAATACAGTTTCCCGTCGTTGTACTTTATTTTGAGCTCATCCAATGTTAAACGGTCTAAGTTTTAAAGTTTCTTCGTTAACAATAGATAAAGGAGACCTTCGATAACTTTTAAACATTTTTGCCAACGTAGAATAGTTGATAGTCTACGAACTTTAGAAAATTCCGTGTCACTTATTGTTAGTCTTATAAATAAATCCCTTAGCGATGGTCAATGACGAGCCATGACAGAAATTATACGGTGTAGTTTCTACAAAAGGGTATAGCCGGATAAGAACGGCAAAAGTGCCCCCAAAGTAAAAGGTACCCCTACCGTAGGGGTAGTTATGGAGTAAAAAGTGTTTTTCAGATTTTGCTCGATTTCTCCCGTTTGGCTTGATAAAAAATTCTGAAAAAAATCACAGATGTTGTACCCAATAGTGTGCATACACTGGAATTTTTTCAGATTTTTTGGCTGAAAAACCGATTTTTAAAAAATCAGAAAAGTTTATAAACATTAATTTTTTATTGAAAATATGAAGTGACCACTTTGACATTTTTACATATAGTTGCACAGTACCCCAATTAATAATTCTGTAATTTTTTAAGATTTTTTGCCGGTGACAAATCAGTCAAAAAAATTAAAAACCAACAATTGTTATATTTTTTGCTAAATTATTGGTGTGACCACGTTTAAATTTGCATAGCTTCTCAAGTTTGCTATAAATAATTGACTGTCATTTTTTCAGATTTTTTGCAACAGTGTATCATACCAAAAAAAATACAAAAACGATGCCGTCCTTATCCGGCTATACCCAAATTTGTCTATTCATGACATTACTTATTGCGTTGTTACGTTAACACTTCCAATAACTAATTCAATATGTTTAAACATATGAAATAAATATGTCATAATGAAAATAATAAAAGCACAAAAAAAATCAATCGATTCAGTCTCTTACACTTTGCAAAATCGGAATAAAACTCGAAGAAATCGCACCTTTCACAATTTTTCACCGATTTTTATATAACAATTCGATTTCAATTGCATTCAATTTCCCCTTACGGAAAAGCAAAGAAATTCGTCTTCAATCCCATGAACTTTTAATTCCTTCTATTTTCAGTATCATTAAACAGTTACGGTGAAAAGTTCGTCAAATGAAAATATCCCCTTTGAACTTTTTCCTCAAGAAGTGTTAATCTACGGTGAACGTTTGAAGAATGTGTTTCACAGGAATAAAAGAGTTTGCATGCACTGCCTAGCCAGTAATCAGTCGAACGTGTGCAAGTACTCGTACGGGAGTCTAGAAATAGTATTTCCATGGCTTTGTAAGTTCGTTATTGGCTTCGGTGGCGCAGTGATGCAATATCTCATTAGAATTTCTCTTTGCCGTGTGTTAAGTGTTACGGCACTTAGTAGTACGATACAACGGCATTTCCCACGTGCCACCCATTACATCGTTGTACTCCACTGTAATATACGATCTCCCGAGACAATCTCTTCTGCGACCGGTACTACTAACTTCATAGGATGCGTTATTTTAACGCAAACCATAACTTCGTTACGATGCTAGTATACATGACGTAACTCCTCCGGGAGTGTGTGATAAAACCGCTCGAACTGGATATCAAACGAACTACGAAACAGGATTTACTACTCTTTTGTATTCACTTATTGTTACGTGCATATAATACTGAAATTGTGAAACGCAGTGACTGTGAGACTCGTTGTTAATTCGTTTTTATATCGATACGTTTTGTTGAATTCATTCATGCATTGGTTGGAGCTACGATTACTTTTTTTACGGAGATTGCTGTTATCCAGTTGGATTGGTGGAATTACGTTTTAGAATCTTGTTATTCTTTGATATGACAGTTACAGTTAATGTACTTATAAACCATGTTCGCATTGGTAGAATATTAACAGTGCCGGTGAATATTTTATTGCAATTCGTTTTTATGTCTTCTTCGTGGACTATGTTATTAACAGCTATCCATGACATGGAGGAGGAACCAAATTATATGCTAAATACCGCGGATTTTCGAGTAGTGGCGCAAATTAGTATTTAATATTTGAAAGAGAAAGAACATAATTTAGGGGAGACCGGGGCAAAATGGTATAATGGGGCATAATGGGACCGGGGTAAAATGGGACCGAGGCAAAATGGAATAGTGAAAATCAACACTGCTGGAAAATACGTCATTTGGGCAAAATGGGCCGGAGAAAATCAGGCTCCTCAGAAAGAGGCGGTTGGGGCAAAATGGGATCGGGGAAAAATGGGACAGGAAAAATAATTTTGCCCCAAATTCAGCGGGCTGCGACACTTCATTTTTGTGTGTCCCATTTTGCCCCGATTCCATTTTGCCCCAATTTGATATTCCACTCCTCTCTTTCCCATTTTGCCCCAAATCAAGCACCCAAGAAACTTCATTTTTTGCTATCCCATTATGCCCCAGTGCCGTTTTGCCCCGGTACCGTTTTTCCCCGCTATACCATTTTGCCCCGGCCTACCCTAATTCTTTTGATAGACAAGTATTTTTTGTGGTAACCAAACAAATTTGGAGCAAGTTTGCGCTAAGACTAATTCATAGAAACGAAAGAAAAATAAGCAAAATTAGGGCCACTCGTTGTTAAAGTAAATGTAGGAAATCGCCCCATTCGGATGGCTAAGGGTTGAAATCTTTGTTAGGAATTTAATATGCATGTGATCTTTTGTATTCTTCTGCACTTTCGCATTTATCCTTCCTTTTTCTCTCTCTGTTTATCTCTATATCTCTCTATCCCTCCCTTTCTCTCTCTCTCTCTATCTCTCTTTCGCAAGGGAGCTTTTCAATGCCAAGAAAATCTATATAACATGTTCCGCGTGTATTTCTCCAACAGTTAGCGGAAGAACTGGAAATATCGCAGTCGCAGCTGCAGGGATGTTCATTCGTGCGTGAATCTGCTCCCGTAGAATAGTGCGGAAACACAGCCTGCACCTCGCCAAAAACGACTGCCGCAGACTATTGCTAATAATTGGCGCGAGATGTAACCCTGCTATCAGAAACACGAGATTAACTTCATTGCGACCGTTGTGTTCCCCGAAACCGAGATAAAATCATAGATTTTAGACAAAATGAACATAACATTGAACGTAATACCATAAAGGTATGAAAAATTAAAGTTAAATAGTTATGAAGATGGATGTTAGACTGTAAAACAACAAATAGTAGTTTACATCTTACCCTAATCATCTTATTGTTAGTGAAATTTCTGTGATATAGCTGCTTGAAGCCATATTGAAAATACATCAGCTACGGTATGAAATCAAATACAACATAAAAGTAAGTATAAAAACTTTAAAAAAATAGTCAATTGGACTGCCACAATGGTGGGTAGTAATCCATAGAATTTATATATAGTGAGAAATTTCACTCGAATGATATGTGCGACATGATACTATTTCCATGATACGAAGACCATCTATAACTGAAAGCCCACGAGAAACTTAAAAGAGAGAGGAATAGCAAATGTCAGAACAGTGAACACGACTCCCAAATATTGAGCTGAATATCGATTCACTCACAGATGTGTACAATATAACGTCAATGACCTTAAAGTCCTTGAGAACTAAAAGTCCTCGGTGAAATTATTAAAAATTACAAAGAATGCAACGATTATACCCTTCATCCCCAAACACAATTAAATCGATTTCCTTCCAATTAATCCCGTTCGTTCACCGTGAAAATCAGACGTTGCTTTCTGCGATTAAAACAACAAATAGAAATCTGAAAATTTATGTTATGCAGATTTATGGGTGCTTCGCAGAGCTGCTTGAAACTATCAATTATTATCGAGAGGTAATCGATGCTATTGAAATGCCGAGAAATCGTTTGCTGCGTACTAAAGACTGAGACACTTGGAGGCAAGAAAGATCCTCTACAACAGAGGTTCCCAAAGTTTCACCTAAATGGATGAAGTAATAAAATCTAAAATATTTGTTCAGGCAAAAAATATGTTATAGAAAAGTACATTAAAATCTATAAAACGTTAGACATAAGGGGAAGACTTATTCTAACTATATAACATAACTGTTCTTTATTTATATAAGGTATAAAATTTAGTATGTTTTCGATTAATAATTTTTAATATGATAAAACTTTTTTCTCTTTGAAAAATGTAAATTACTTTAATAAATTCCAGATCGTCGATGATCTGACATTCGGGCTGCAATTCCAGTATTTGAGGGTTGTGATTGACCGTTAGATCGCACTTTGGGAACCAGCGCTCTATAAATTCAGAGCAAAGAGAAGGATGGAGTTTTGTACTTTACAATTTTTTATATTATCTTCAAATTACCGTCTTGTTGGTAAATTAGCTATTTGACAGTGGTTAATTGGAACTACAATTATCGAAGGAATGCAAATAAAAGAAACCTTTTTTCTTTTCAGATAAGGCCTCTTACTTATCCGGGTAACGAAGTGGCACATTTAAAATGTAAAATAAGTAACAAGTAGAATAACTCTTGCAAGATTTTTATTCACTAATTAATTACACCGCGTTTTACATCGTCCATAAATAAAAATTCCATAGTAAATATTCAACATTCGAATTTTATAAAATAACGTAATCAAACTAATTCACATTGTCACAAACTATTAACACTAGATTTACGGATGTTGATATACCTATTTTTCTGAAGTGAGCCAATTTGAATCATACAAGAAAATTGAAATTTTTTGCAAAGAAAATAGTTCCAGATCAATTGAAATGAAAGATTCATTATTAAAAAATTAACCAACCACTATATTATATATGTAGTAATGAAATTTTGAATGAGCCAAATTGACTCCGTAAATCTAGTGTTAATATTTATAAAGAATATTCTCTACATTTGTTGTGTATTCTGTAAAACTCAAATTTACACTACTAGTATATAATTCATTATTAAAAAGTATTACTATAGACTTTACCTCATATATGCACGAATATTTGTTATCTATTGTGAACATAATATTGATCAAATCAAATTTTATCAAGTTTCATTCATCCATATAAAAATATTTGCGAACATATATGATTTAAAATGTACAAAAATTTACAAATGAAATACACAAATATATCTTCGATCCACTAAACATACATCAACCAGTAACAATAAGATGACGTTCTGTCAACCCTAAAATCATGCAGAACCTTTCTGGGGAGATTCTCGTCTTTGTTCCAATAATTTCAAAACTCGAGTGAGTAACCTTTTGTATTCCTTTAAAGACCATTCGAGTCCCTCTTCCCTCGGAGCTATTTCAAGAGCGGAAACATTCTACCATTAACGTAGAATTTACTAAAAGGACTAACACTTCGTAAAGACCGTTAAGACAAAGAGTAAGGAAAGGGGATGGAAAGATAAAGATCCTCGAGAAGGAATCCACTGCTTCTCAGCAACACGCTCTTTAACTCGATCACGAACGAACTACTCGACAAAGGAAAATGGTATTTCCTACGAATTTGCCGTTAAAGTTCAGTTTATTTTCCATGCTTACAACGAGTCGTTGAAAAAAGACATGCGTTGCTATTTCACGAATGTAAATAACCAATGGGAAAGGAAGGTAACGTTATGGAAACATTAAATGATGTACAATTCCCTCGTGAAACGTATTTTGTATTTGCATCGCGGGGAGAATTTATCATCTCGATACAATGGAATGCCGATTTCTCGAATTAATGATAGTAAATCCACTCGATGATTAGACCACTTTAATTAATTACTTTTTCCCAATTTTCTCTGCGTCGAGCGCGCAATATTAATCCACGGCGTGAAACGAGATTTCGGGAAAAGTTGATCGCGTTTCACGGTTACAGTTGTTTCGATAACAGTCTCTGTTTGGTGTTTGTTGGATTAGCCAGAGTTTCCTCGTCCGACGTAAAAATTGTTCGATTACGAAAAATGCAATTATTTTCTCACTTTCGTCGTAAAACCTCGCAGTTTCTTCAACGAGGAAAAGCAACGACGACCAATCGTTTCCCAGTGAACTTTCATCACTCGATGACGAGGTGTCGAGATGGAAATTATGTCGCATTTGTCGCTAATACTCGGATCACGTTAAACTTGATACCCACGAATGAAGGGTGCACAGTGCTTGCTACATTCGATGGGTCGTTTAGCGATATCGAAATCGTCGTTACTGAAAACTGTAAATTTTACGATAGCCCTCAATTATGTCTCCTTAATACCGAAAGATCCGTTTCGTTGTTTAGTACCGTCGTGGATTGTTTGATAATTTAATTCGACCGACACTGACAAATTATTACTGCCATTAACGAAAATGTCGAGAGTTCTCGGGAAATTGTTCCACGTTTGTCAAGCGAAGAGAGAAGATCGAGTCGAGAGTCGATGATAAGGAGAAATAAACAAGCCAGCCTATTATCCTATTCGCGTTCGCGGATCTACGAGTAAAGCAGATAAACCGAGCCGAAACGTGGAATGCAGAATGACACGGGACACCGTAGGAAAAAGGGATCCGCGTCAGAGAATCAGAATGGAATCCGAGTTTTATTTCGCACTCACATTCTCCGTTGAATCGGACTTAACGGTGAGAATCTCCGAGAGATTCTGCATTCTTTGCGTGCCATACACGCTTTTCGTGAGCACAGGTCCACTGAAAGGCATTAAGAGTGGAAGAATAAATTGAAATTCTGGGGAAAATAAATCAGAGGGAAATCAAGAGGGGAGGTAATGGGATACAACGGTGGTGCAACGTTTAGGAGAACTTTGTTTTGGCATTTCAACTTCCGACCATTTTGTCGAGAACTTGTGGTTTTGGATAGGTGAGATGGATATTACATGGGGAAAATTACTCTTAGCGTCCAGGGGGTTTGAGGTTGAGCTCGATTTATACTATGTGCAAAATATGTGTAATACGGAACTATAGAATATTGGCAACTTTCATGGATTTTTCTTATATCTTTGTCGTCGTTTGTGATAACGAGTATCTACGGCTTTAGGTTATCTACAGTATTAACTATTTGCGCTAAAATATTGACGCTTTTATTTTTTTTTCATAATTCTAATGTAATGTTATGGAAATTTTTGATATTTTTTTAATGACTAAAATTGTGGTATTTATATCACCAAGGGTGAACTTCCCAAATGTAACAAATGTTCCAGCTCCCTTCCGTCATATGATACTTCACACCCCTATTTTCTCATCCACCATAGTTACTTCATTCTCATATTGATACCTCAAGCTTCGACTTGCAAACACATTCCATCAATGCCCTGTAATCTTACAATTCGCAGCCCTTTAAATACTGAGATACATACCGCGACAAATAAATTTCTCCACCGCTAATAGGGAAGATTACTAACCTCATAATCATTGTTTATCTCATCATCCACTCAAGGTGATTTACATACTGTATGTGGAATGCATTTCTCAGCCAGAAACCAACAATAAGAATTTTATTCGCTACTGGGGACCATCTCCAAAATAATTCTTCATCTCGAATGGTTTAACCCTCTATGATTCTTGTACCTTTAAAGTAACATAAGATCAATCTAAGCTTTTATTCTTTAAAATCAATTCTTTAACTTTCTCAAATATTACAATTAAGCTCTCAAAAACCATAACATTCTTTACAATCTAATGTTTCAAAATCAAGTTAAATCTGTTACTTATGTAAGAGTGTTAATATGTATATGAATGTAACAGCGAGTATGTTCGTCGCCGCTGCGACGACTGACTCGCGTTGGCTTGTCGTCCGAACGACGAGCAGCATTTCTTATAAATATTCAGTTAGTTGTTTAGAGAGATTAGAAGCGAACAGATAAATAGTTTTACGACAGATATTTAATTTACGTATTAGAAGTTATGATTTATGTTTGAAGAGTTATTTTATGTGATCAAGTGTTGTTTTATGTCATTAATTTATTAAAATAATTTATAAAAGTAATAGTTTTTCCTCTCTTACACTTATAATAGAATTTTTATCATTTTGTGTTGTGCTGCTGTGCAACTGATCTTCAAATACAACATAAAATTCAGGCTATAGAAGGTTAAAAACCCCTATCATATCCTTTTCACCATAACATTCCCGAAAAGTGCGTCGGTAAGAGAGTACGAAGAAGAAGCAAGAACAGAAGGGTGTAAATGAGCGAACCGCTGGTCCTACGGCAGTACAATGTACAACCGCACCTTTTACCATTCTCTCCTTCATTTGAAACTACCTATATAGAACGTTACAAACCGAGCCAAACGGACGTGTGTCGTCTATCTATAGAATTCGTCGGATTGGAAAGAGGGACAAAGAGCACCTATTTACGTGGGTGCACGAGCAAGGAGGGTTGAATGTACAGACTGAAGCTTCTGCAGGCCATGAATCAAGCACCACTCGACGGTTGTCCTCGGCATTTCTGGCATCGGCTCCCTCGCAACACGGTCAAAACTTTCCTTCGGACGATTCGTCTGGGTTAGACTCCTCCGAGACTGCATTCGCGAGAGCGGAAACTTCGGATAACCTTCGTTAGAGAAATCCTGGTATTGCATTCGTTTGATTCGATTTGCGAGTTGGATTTGTAAGACGAATATTTTTGGGATTTATTTTCACTGACGTGGTTCATATTTTGAGAGTTTTGTTCAGTTGTCTGATATTGAAATTGGAGGGACGATAAACGATGTAAAAGTTTCTGTAAACTTTTATTGCTACAATGTGAATAGAAGTTACGAAACTTGGTTTAAAATAGGGGGTTAATAATAGATAATCTTATGTTAGTGAAATTTGAAGTTTTGAATTCAATAATTGTGTGTTATATTTAGTTCAAATCTTTTGCAATGAGTTCTTTTCTGTTATCATCAAGTTTTTGCGGACTAGGTGATACAGAATATTATCGAATTCATTTTAAAACACAGATTGCAGATTTGAAAAATTTCTCGGGTCAATAAAGGTTAATAACAGTTATAAATATGTATCGCATTTACGAGACAACATTTATTAGGTATTATAATACTTCTTGAAGTGATGGTTCGCACAGTTCCATTGATTCATGTATCGTTTCACTTACATTGAACCAATCTTAATCAACCTTTTCGCGTTAATTCAAAACGCACAATTTCTATGGACCAGGACAAATAACAATTCCTTTCTTTTGTAATAAAATGGCCACGTTATATCCTGACGATAATTGAAATTTTCGACCGGCAGAATTGCGTTGTCGATGACTGCGTTAACTGAATGGCCCCGTTTCAGGATATCTTTATGAAGAGATAAAACTGTTTTTGAACTCGTATAAAAATTATTGCGTGACACACGGCGGCTGACTGGAGCAGAGAAAGTCACGGGGTAGCATTTACGGGAGATTGTAATCCGTTTATCGCACTGACAAGCAGAACGTTGTTTATGCCATTGTTTCACGATACGAAGCTCCCTGTTGTATATTTCCATCGGTGTACATTTTTACCGTGTTTTCTAACAACAAATGGAACAGCCGTATTGCCGTCTGTCCCTGACAGGCTGTTGATTTTCCCGAATATTACGCTGTTTTAATCTCCGTGCATTGCTGCGACTGTAACGCTTTAACTGTATCGTGCCGTGTTAACCGTCGTACATAATTGGCCATTTGTATTTATGATGTCTGTTGCTCGAATAAAAATGTAGATCTATACAATCCGGGAATAATTAAACGACATCAGATTTGGATATTGTATACCATCGAAATCGCAATGCTATTTATGTTAAAACTTGTAATATTAACCCCTTAACCTACGATTTCTTTTCTAATAGGGCGTGCAAAGACTAAAAATTAATTTCTGAAATCAAGAAAAGGTTCTCACTGATTTCTGATACTCCGTACAACTGAACGTAATATCAATAATATAGAAATAATGAGACCGTCTCGTGATCGACTGATATTGTCAATTTGACTCCTTGCCGGCCGGCGACACCACGGTGGTGTCGTGCGCACAATATAAATAAGAAAATATAAATAAAGAAATATATAAAACAAAAAATTTTTACATTTATTTACATATATCTATATATATACTCGAAATTTCATGAAAATAGAGGGACAGGATTAAAAACTCAAGAGAACTGATGATGAAATTAGTAAAACTTGACTATTTATGACAAGAGGAATGATCTGAAACACTCCTACCGGCGCCAAGCAAACAAATTTTGAGACGTGCGGACGGCAAAGTGTTAATAGTGTTTAGAAGACTTCAAGATTTGCTATTCCATTTTCCGCGCTACGTATCTCACACGTAGTTGTAGGCTAAGGGGTTAATAGGTTGATTGAACAGTGAGATTCTACTGTTTTTTTGGGAAGTAAGTAATAAAAACATCTATGAGTTGCGAGTTAATATTCACGAAACGGGCATGGAGATCAGTGTCATGGCGGACGCGTTGGAGCGATGTAAATAGGGACTTGTAAATTTTAATTTTCATCGATTGATCCGAAACTTACTTAAGTCTTTTGCTCGACGTTTCTGAGTGGGCAGAAATTTATACGTTAATAACAAAGATCCATTAAGCGAATTAACTTTCTTTTCAAAAGTTTTTATAGCTTAGCATGGAGAGTTCGAAAAGTACATTTAAGTCTACTGCCGAGTATCGGATTGTCTTTAAATCCTACGCCTTCTTGGCTTCGTTGGAAGTGGGATGTACCTTTAGACGAGAAAAGTCGACTGTAGTGTTAAGTACTGTCTTATAAGTGTTAAGAATTGTGTGCGAATATAATGTATACGTTTCAGGAAGGTAGTTTAAATTTCAGTCTAAACTAGAGAATAAAAAATAGTCGAATCTATTGTACAATGACCTGGAAGTCATACAATTTAAATCTTAACCCTCTATAGTTCGAATTTTCTGTGGTATTCGAAGATCAGTTCTACAATAATACAGTTAGAAAGTGATAAAGATATTATTTTAACTAATGATTTTAATCTGAATTTTAAATACTGAATTACAAAGAATTTTCGATTTTCACGGGCTAAATTATATTTAGCGAAGTTAAAAATTTCACTTTGAAGAATAGAACCTAAGATGCGTCTCGCGTTACCTCAAAATCACAAGGGTCCATAGAGGGTTGATTTATTTCACAAAATTCCAAAATCTACAAAGATTATTATAGCAACGTCAAAAATTACTATATCGAATTCTCTATCACTATTATTATATATCACCCGATCTTAATTTTCTCACAAAACCAAATCAAACTTATCGCGAAAATTTCGGCTACGTCAGTACCAATCTACGAACTTTTTCGCCCTTGATCCGTCACATTAATTCATAACAGCTTCATCCTCACGAATCTCATCTCATCTCGATCCATTCGAGCGTGTTCGTTTGCCGACAATTTGCGCGGACGATCAAACTCGAGGAACTCATCCGACTTCGAAAAACTGAGAGTCCCCAGCATAACGCCGAAATCTCGGCACGTCGATGTTTAAGCTCAAGGAGAGAGTAAAGGACGCGGCTTCCTTGAGCCGGCTTAATTAAGAGCATCGTCTGCCGTCGGTGTCTTCCTTCGGACAGGTTATGAGTCAGGGGAGCGGCAAAATGTTTCAAGGACCAATGGCGTAGAGCTTTCCGAGTAATAAGGGTAAATGAGAGATAGTACGGCTCATAGGTCATACGCAGCTACCAGAAACCTACCTACGCCGCAAACTTTGACGCAAATTGAACTGCAAGAGAGACGGTACTACGGGAGACGATCATTCGAAAGAGACGAACGTCGCGCGAAAAGACTTGCCAAATTTTTCTTCCCTTGTTCTTTCTAGATTTTGCTGTTTCTAGTTTCTCTGAATAGACTGTATGATTACACGCTTCTGTTTGCTGCTGCCACGCAAATTCATTCATTGTATTTTTGTAGTGGGATTAACTTAATCAATGAGTTGGTTTTTTAAAGAAAGGGTCTAGTCGGATGAAGATGAAAAAGTGCCGTTAAAAGAAATTAATCTTGAGGCATACTATTCCGTAGGTCTTTGTAAAAAACACATTCCTGCAAAGTATGAATCTGTTACTTCTACGATAGGGGTAACTACGGGGTGAAACATACTTTACAGTATCTGTCCAACTCTTTCTGTTTGGCTTCATAGAAAATTCTGAATTAAATCGCAAATATTGTACCATATGGCGTGCATACTTTGAAATTATTTCAGATTGTTTTGGTTAATAAATCAATTTTTAAATAAGTCATGAAGTTTAAAAAAATTAATTTTTTTATTGAAAACGTGAAATGACCACTTTTGTATTTCTAAAATATTTGCATCGTACCGCAAATATTAACACTTTAACGTCCGCTCACACAAGATGTGTGTGATGCTACCGCCGAAGGTTGTTGGCCAGTACCACACTCTCTGTGTGATCATTTATGAATGTAAACAAGTGTGGATATTGCTATTGGTTTCGTATTTCATCGCCACGTCTTTCATTTTATTTTTATTCTCTTACTTTTCTCTTAATTTTAATAAACTTTTTTAAAATTAATTCTTCAAAAACACTGCCGGCCTCTGGCGACGTTTGACTGCGTAAACGTGCGGTCGTTAAAGTGTTAATGTGTAATTTTTTCAGATTTGTAGAATTGATGGAACATACTTGAAAAAAAAAATCTGATGTTTTCTTAGTTTCTTTACGTAGCGCAATGGTTTTAACTTACTTTTTTTAACGTCGTCCTATACCTTCCCCTAAGGTAGGAGTAGTATCCATACTTTGACGGAAAGGTTTCTTTTAACAAATCTATCGAATGGTATGCCTCAAGGTTAATTTGCGTTCGGAGCACTGTTTCCATTTTTATCCGATTAAACTCTCTCCGGTTTGGTGATGAGAAACAAATAGGCTCCATGTTGGGAGATCCTATTTGTTTATTACAGACTTATATGACAGTTATCTCTATTAATTCTAATAAGCCGTTAGTTTTGCTTTTAACAGTAGTTTCATGAAAAGAGAGTTAGGTATGGGTGACTAATGTGCAAGAACCACCGTGACTTTCCCTTACATTAGTTATCTGAACAAAAATCACATTCGCGATACAAGATGCAACGTGGAAGTCATCATTCATCCCTTCCGCAACACTTATAAATGAGTATCTCAAAACCTCAGGGATGAAGCTTTGATTTTTTAAATTTACAGTAAACCTTTATCACAGTTATTTCGATCAACGTTCTTTCATCCATGAACGTTGGAACTACAGAAATAAAACTCTTCATAGTTAGTAGTAAAAACTGTTGCACTCGCTTCCTGCCGCGTACTTCAACATAAAATTGGCATTCGAATCGGTTATCCAACTTTCCGATCGGTATCTCGCAGTGCAACAAACATTTGAAACCACGTAACCGACTTTGATGTAGCACTAAAACAAATCCTTCCCACGATATATGTCACGAGACTCTTCGTTGGTAATCCTACAAATGTACAGGTGTTTCCCATGATTTACGACAAGAACGAGAGGACGATCGTTCCATACGAGCACAATCCTTCCGAACAAATTAATTTTCATTCCTTTACCGTGCTTACCTCATCCCTCAGAAACGATGCATCGCGGCAAATATTCAATGTAATTCCGGGACACCTGAAATTGTCGCGAAGTCATGAATGTTAAAGCTCTCATCCTCTCTTGTGGCAGATTAAAATAAATAATACGTCGACGTTGTTGGTACTGTACAAAGGTACGAATGAGAGGATTAATTTTAGCCGTCAGTGCATCTTCTTCGTCCAACATTCAAATTTCCCTCGACCCTTTTGCCTACGCCGACGTATGTACGCCTCTTCCCTTTCTCCTATTCAGCGAAACTTTGCTCCCTGAATCTGCAACAGTCTGCAAGCTCCGTAGAATTGGCCAACAAATTCATGGAAACGAGGTCGTGGGTACGTACAGACTTGACCTACGGGCCTTGTTCGCTCGGTTCGTTAAAGCATTGCATGATGGATGATTATTAAATGTCGAAACGTAAATAGAGCTCTCTATTTGCATGGTAGGGCGGAAGTGCCCGGCAGAACCGGATGTGCATTCAACGAACTCAGCTTCTCGCGGTGCCCGAGATTCAATCCAATGAAAACCACGGGACAGGAAGTAAATCTGTAAACAGGCCGTCGGTTGAGTTCATCTTGTTTATTCATTGGTAGGAATTTCTTAAAATTTTGTATTTTTTTAATTTCTACGAATGGCGTGATTTCAAATTGTTCTAGCACACTTTTGAGGAATGCATTGTAATGGCTGTATCGGGAATTAGAGTGCAAGCTTTACATGGGGAAGGCTGATGTTAAAACAGTATTCTTGAAGCTGTATCTCATACAATGAAATGCAGGATGCAAATGTAGCTTTCGCCACCTTCATTGAAAGATATTGGAAAAGACAATTTCTAGTTGGTTTAACATTATTCGTGCCACGATTATTATTTTCTATCCATGTCGTTCCATAATCCACGGACTTTTCCAGTTGTGTACCCCGTCTTTCTTTACAAACGACGTATACACTAAATGATAACTTTACTTCCATTTGAGATGAGAGAAAATGAGCTGCAACGAAAACAATGGAAATCACGAGTTGAACATCACCGACTTCAGACTTTTCCAAATTTTCTTATGACTTCTCAGTGCTAGCACAAATATATTGATCCAGTGATGATAAATTCACAGTAAGTTCCCAATTAACGCGATTAATTTGTTCCAGTTATTTCTGCATTAGTTGAAAAATTACGTACTTTGAATAGTGTTCATAGCAAGGCAAGAGATGCGGACTCTTGCATAACTTAATTCGTTGATTAGCTGAATATCTTTGTTGGACACAAGCAAACTCGTATCTTTGATTCTATCACATTTGTATCAATAGGCTTTTGTTCTGGCACGCAAAAGACATACTTCACAATTCGATCTCTGATTCGCTTCAAATAACTCGCATAAGACGAATCGACTTACTATAACACTTTTCCCGTATTTCATTTATGCAAGAGTAATCTTACACAGACGATATCAATTTTTCGCGATATACCACAATACAATGATTATTATTTTTTATCCTTATCGTGCAGTAATCCGCAGAATTTCTCAGTTGTGTCCCTCGTTTCCCTTTACAAACGACGAATACACTGAATGATAACTTGCGCCTCCTCTGTAGTTCCATTTGAGATGAAAGAAGATGAGCTGCAGTGAGTGCAGCGTTTGGAAATCACGAATCGGACTTTACCGAATTCAAGCTTTGTACATTTTCAACACACACCGAAGGATGCATTGTGCTTTCCTTCCGCGAGTATGGTGTATGGTTATGTGGGCCAAGTGATTGCGGACTGGTTCGAATATCTTTTTGCAGCTGATACGAGACAGTGTTTTTCATTTCGAGTAGTGGATATGGCTTTTTTTTACAAGAATGCTTCATTTTAGATGTACAAAGATAAATCTCGATAATATTGCCTAAAAAATGTGCAAAGCGCAACCTACATTTTCCTGTTTAATCGGTTTTCTTGGGGGGATTGGTTCTTCTCATACTGCTGAACGATATCTACGTCGAAAAGCTGGATGCTGTCTTCCTATCGTCGTCTAAAATAGAACATTTCTGATTTTATGGCGACGGTGCCTTTCTATTGCACTTTAATATAATAAGAAAGTTCAATAAAAAATTACATTTATTATATTAAAAAAAAAAAACATTTGCGAGGGAAATTCACAATTCGCGACCCACTATGCCGCTTTTAACCGTTTGAATACCGGGAGGGTTTTAAAAAATTACTTCGAAAAAAGCCAAAAGCCACTTTCGCGCTCTTGAGATTTTATTTCAAAATAAGCTAAAGTTGGTGTTTTATTTTATGTAGTGCACAACAAGAACAATCTTCTCGTGCTTGTATCCTAATTTGGAATTACTTTATATTATAAAAGAGAAACCTGATGCATTCTTAACAAAATATCTTAACAAAGTCTTCCTTCAATTGTCAACATTGAAAAAATGTCCTGGGGTTTTTCGACACAAAAACTGAAGAGCGCGAAAGTGGCTCGTGATACGCAAACGGTTAAATACTTTTCAGATACAGTAGAAACAAAGATATATTAAATCTCTGTAAATTCAACAATCACTTTCTATAAATTGATAGAATATTTCTGAAATATCCGCAAGCTCTCAACATTCTCAAACTTGAATTACCATTCTCACCCAACGGTCGAACCGAAATAAAGACTATACCGTACAAAACATTAACTTTCTACAGTAAAATCCGCGCTAAAGAAAAGATCTTTACCTTAATCCGAAAATATCTGTATCGAAGAAAGTCAGAATTTAAGATTTCCAGAGTAGTTTGAGCCAGATGCTGCCCGAATTATCAACATAGATGCCCGAGGTCTCCATAGTCCCTTATTAATCCGTAAATTAATTCTCTGGAAGTACGCAGCATCCGAGGGACTAGCTCGAGGCCTTTCCCTCTCCACCGGCTTTCTAATCTCACTTATTAAGTACGCTATTCGCAAGTAAACCTATCAATGTTAACGATCAAGACCAGCCGCTCCTCGCGCAACTTTTTTTTCAATTTATTTAACAACCGGCCAACGCGTCGGAAGCATCATTCAAGACAAAGAGAGAAAATGAGAGAGTAACAGAGAGAGAGAGAGAGAGAGAATATTTCCTTGAAGGGAGATGAGCCCGCGTTTTCAAGCGTCGCTTCGAGGTGTCTATATGGATAACGTCGGCAATTCATTACGGCGCACCTATAGCCGATAATTACATTTTCAGGCCATTTTACTAAAACGCCCGGCCCTAGCGCCTCTCCCTCGTCGGGAAGAGCGCTAACGTCCTCCGGCCTCCCCCCGTGCGAAACCAGGGGTCAAGGGAAGGGGGATTGGGTAACTGCATTAACCTTTCTGCCACCCCATAGAGAAGCAGCCAGACCAACCGAGTGACTAGAGAGGAAAAGAGAGAGGTTGATAGAGAGGGAGAAAACGAAGAGAATCCTGGACCACTCAGGGACCGGTGCTCCTCTCCCGCCAGCCGGTTAATTATGTTCAATGATTTTGAACACCGGCTCTAAGCGAATTTCAAATCTCATTTTCTTGTTCGGCATTTGATGTACCTCCTGCCGGTGCCTTCTTCTTGTCTCGTGTTTTCAAGCCACTTCTGAAGACCTCGCTTTCGATGCTCCGATGGGGAAAACGTCGACGACGCGACGATCTTGGGAGATAGGACGTTGTTCGGCTTAGCTATAAAACTGTCGATAAGTTTGTCAAGGAAGATATTCAATTATAGACACATTTTTGAGATGTTTGACACTGGAACGGGATCGTGTTGCATGTGAAAGGAATCATAGGAGTTGTTTTTTTAAATCTTTTAGTTTCTAATGCTGTGTATACCGTGAATAATTTTGCGGTACCAGAAACTTGAGATATTTTATAGTAACAGAGAAAAACATAGGATTTTCAAAATTAGGAATTTATGTTTATTCGATGATACACAGACTGCGGATTTTTATGCATTTATGACAAATTAAATACGGCTAAAATATACACAAAGGACATAATATAAAAATATATCTAAAATATCCAAAGTATGGTATTTGTTGTAATATTTATTGAGTACAATAAATCCCTAGATAGGTTTTCCTGTCTCACCTGCATTTGTGAAACTCGAAATTTGCATAAACATCCGCCGTCTAATGATACATCATGCTTCTCAGTATTGTATAGTAGGTATAGGTGTAGTAGGTACATTACTTCATTATTGTGCACGCACAATTTGAATTTTTCGCGATATACTTTCAATCAGTCGGTCCTAGTTCAATTCCCTCGCGATTTCTGTGAAATTTTATATTTTTATATGTACACCATAGCCTTCCAGGTGCAATCATCACAACTATTAGCATTGAGGTTTTTTCTCTTCTTTTTTCCTCAAATCGATATTCAATTACTAATACTGTAACTCTTAAGCGCACTTTAATATTTTCTTACCATGTTACATAAACTGCTCGTTTGAAAACATGTAAATAACTTAGTATAGGCCTGACTTACTGTTTTTCAATAAAGTTATTATTATTATTATAATATTGTTACGCCGACATGAAGTTGGCGAACCGATGAAGTTGTCCCTTCCGCCTGATTCGAGGATCGAATCGGTATCGATCTGACGGACGTTGCGTTGGCGACCGAAAGAATTGATACAGAGAGTCGCTTCGAGCTTTCGAACGTGTCGGACGTTCGATTCCACTATAAACAGTTAATTTTATTGTAACGTTTCTTTTACTGTGAATAAACGTTTGCTATGCCGCGAGGACGACCCTCCCTGAAGCGTAACAATATTATTATTAAAATCACAACTATTGAAGCCAAAATGCAATATAACAATGATCGTAGAATACGACTGGTCTTCGAACATGCAGTTTGCAACGCATCTAAACTCAAGAACTCTCCAAGCCATAAAAAGTGAGGATAAAGGGAACCAATCAGATCTCGCTTACCGTCCCATGACACTTCTTCTGGTATTCGCACCGTATATGAATCTCTCCGTTAATACGCTGACACACAAGCGCAAAATCACCACGAGTTACTGAAATTCCATTTGGAAAAACTTTGGAAAAATTCACGCCGAGATAATACCCCTGACTTTGCGCCACATATCCGAGGAGCAATGCGAGAACGGTAGAAAGAGCAATTCAACTCGTACGGGGAATACGTAGAGGCAGCTACCTAAATACGAGTGAACGTCGGTTCCGGCTGTGGTCGGGCTTACGATAATGCACGATTCGTATAAATAAAACTTGAAATTAAAACTTGGACGGTAAGTCTGCGCGAGTGTAAACCACGCCAGGGGGTGCAAGAGGGCTGGAGTTCCGCACCCTCTCTTCCGGCTTGGCTATGGTTTGCGGTTTCATACACTCGAGCCGAGCAACCGCTACTCTGGGATTATCGTGAGTAATGTACCAGACACGCGAGCATGCGAACGCTTTATGAAAATTCGAGATTGTCCTTCCACTATGGGTTTTGCCTTCGAGAAAGCCCCCTGCTGCGAGAGCATCGAGCCTGCAACCCCCGTTCAATTTCTACTTCCACGTTATATCGCGCTAACTCTGCGATGAAATTTCCTTGCTCTCTCGTTGGCAAATAATTGTCTCGATGAAGTCGCCGAAGTATCGTGCATGGGGGATGGTATGCAATGGAAATTTTTTTTTGCCAATTGAGTGAAGCAGCGACCCGCGAAAGCGCTTGTGTTTTGTAAAAGAAAATTTGAGAGGTGCGAAGTGAGGAAAAACTTGTAGTTTATACTTTTGAGCATTTATGGATGAGTTTTACAACAGTATTTGAACTTTTTAATAGAATGACATAAACTAATCAATTTTTA
Source organism: Cerceris rybyensis (assembly GCA_910591515.1). Taxonomy (NCBI): domain Eukaryota; kingdom Metazoa; phylum Arthropoda; class Insecta; order Hymenoptera; family Crabronidae; genus Cerceris; species Cerceris rybyensis. Next base: position 41,013,048 of record OU342789.1, read on the forward strand.
TAAGATGGATAAACTTTTAAATAGAATGACATACATTAACACTTAACCTACCAAGGCGGTCATAATGACCGGTTCTCAATTTTTTCAAAAAACTACCTAAATTGATTAGGAGTGCCGGGAAGTAAAAATTCTACTTCTACCATATAAAGCCTAAATTAGCTAATTAACTAATCGTTTCACTTCTTGATTTATCTTTTTCCAAAGTACTTGTTCAATAAATCTAAATTTTAGTAGATATAAAGTCGGTAGTTTTAGTGTTAATCAATTTTTATAAGATGGAGTATATAAAAGTTTAATTTTGTAGGTGGAATTATCTAAACAGCTTATGGTGGTTCGTATGAAATATTCCACGGTGTACTAGGAGTGTTCTGTCAGGACAACGGCCATTACTTTTTGTGTTACGAATAAGTATTGTTAGCCCACCAAAAGAAATCATTTGGCATGTGGTTTGCTTAGATTTGCCCAACGGATAGGGACATCAATCTTCCTTACGTATTTTCAATTCCAACGTGAGAGTGGCCGAAAAAGCACTTAGAAACTAAATAAGTATTTAATTTTCGGTTTTCATTGGCTGAATTAGGGTTTCAAGGGCTGATATGATGGGAATAGGCGGTGCAAAGACAGTCTTCCCTAAGATACTTCTTAGCTCAAGCCAAGTGACTTCATTCTATTCGCGATTTATATGTGCATTTAGTTTATGTATTAACCCTTTGCACTCCTATGTCAAGCTACACTCGACACAGCTTCCTGTGCTACATAACGTGTTATCTATTAATTATTGACTTTCCAAAATCAACAATAATTTTGCATCTTAACATAAATATCCCGCGGTAATTACAAATCTTTTTAATATAATATAAAAATGAATAATTATCAGGAGACAATTTTCAGAGACTATATTTGCTTATCTGACGGATAGTTAGTAAAATAATTCGGAGCGCAAAGGGTTGAGAGATTTAATTGACGTATCACGTTCGATACTTTCTGTCAATTGTTTATAGAATCTTATCATTTTCCTGTTGTTATTGTTCCCCTTTCTTCCCGTACAATGCTGAGGTACAAAAAATGCAGTGGAGTGCACGCCTCGTTCGTCAAAAATGTTCAACGTGAAAAGAGAAGGCGAAAGACTTTTACGAGTGAATTTTATGGGAAACAACGGCACATTACACGACGGTGCTATAACGTATTATGATGTAAAGGCTACATTATTTACAAAGCTTTTAAAGTAAACTTATAATGAAACTAGAAAACCCTTCGACGTATTTGCGATACAAAGTATGCAGGATTTTATTAAATTTATTATAAATTTTTTACGTTTAAAAAGAAAACGGCGCACAGTAGGACAATTTTTCCAGTTTGACTTTCTTGATGAACGCAATGAATATTTCATGGGCTACATGCACGCGGCTGGTTTATTAAACTTGACGTTCAGCAAAGATTTCAAATTTTATTTTAAAGCCGAGCACGCTCGCGGAGCGTTCACTGGGACCAAAAATTCCTGAGACTTTCGAAGCATTCGATGCATCCTAGAAATATCGTGTGCTGCTAAGCGTACAGTGTAAAACGAAATATCGATTATCGACGAAACGCTCAATGGCTGACGGAATACAAGAAAGAGGGAAGAAACGATATCGTTAAATGGATGCTTTGATATGCGTCAAACGACTGCATCGCAATGTGATATGTAGAACTATTTTAAGCACACGTCTATTTCAACGATGCATTGAAATACTTCGGCAATGGTTTTGCACACCTCAGAGTTTATTATAGGTAGACACAAATGTCAAATATCAATCACTAAGAACTGTTCAGAAAATACGAGACTCGATGTAATTAAGTTACAGAATTTGGAAGGATGATTTCGACATTTCGACGACAGATACTTCGAAAGTCGATGACATTTGGATGTAGGTGAAATTTTATATTCCGGGGGGATGTAATCGTGGATGATAATAGATTTTGATTGTGGTCGTTTACGTTATATTGCAATTAAATTTATTTTGGAACCAACTCCTTTTTGCAACACATCAATGAACTCAATAGCTTCCAAAATAGACCCGTTGTGCATCACCGGTTTATTCATCGAATAAAGCAGACACATCCTCCACAGCATAATTCGAAGCCGTATAAAAATAGACAAAAGCCTAACGCTAGCTAAGCAATTTTGAAGTCATACGAAATTTCATTGAATTAATAGCGCCTGCCACCGATGACTTCCATGGCGTTCAACGTCTTAAATATCTATTCTTCGGATCATATAACTATATTTAGCACAATAAAAATTGCGTCTATAATTAACCCTTTATTTAGTACAAAAAAACTGCGAGTATAATTAACCCTTTGCACTCGGAGCCATTTCTGACGTCATCAACTTGGCTAAAGTTCAGGCAAACATACATTTCTTAAAATATGTATGTAACAAATTGAAAGTTCCCCGTGAAGGGGACAACCGAGCTATAGTACATAATTATACATTATATAGTACACTTCCGATGTCCCCTCAAATGGGATATCGGAGTGCAAAGAGTAACCCTTTGCGGTCGGCGGATTTTTCTGATGGGAGTACCAGCTAGTCGGAGTTTTAGCTTCCCGGAGTCATTTTTCCTTAAGTGATTTAATACACATATATATATTAATTTAAAGTCACAGAGTATGTTGAAGCTGATTAATAGTATTTAATAGCACTTAAACTATTAGGTATAAGGGAAAGTTCTGTCGTTTTTGAATACGTGCACTTTTATACGTTGTCTTTCCTTAATAAGAATTGTAATCCGACTGAAACCAATTGAAACACTTAGATTAGTGTATGATTAATGATTTATACACATTTTTCGTATTTTAGTTAGTTTTTTTAAACTTGTAAAACTCTTACCGTGAGTGAAAAAAAGTGCATTTAAGACATTGCGTGTTGTATGAGTTGCAAAAAGAGAATAACGCGATGGAAGAAAAAAAAAGCTTGTGTAACGTGTTTGGAGAGCATGCAGTAATAGTTCGATAATGGCAAAGATGGTTTACGAAATTTCGTTTGGCTGATTTTTCTTTGAAAAATGAACCCAAATCAGGGATGCCATCGCAGTATGGTCAGGACAAATCTCACGTTTACTTCCACAGAAAGGGGATTCAAGCATGAAATTCATCAGACTACTGCTTTGGATCACATTAAAAGACTTAGCTTCCTGTCCAAAATCTCTGTTTGGATGCCATATGAATTAAAAACGACAGAATTTTCCCTACACATAATATTAGGTTGTCGTGATCATACTGCGACGGCTTTCCTGATCTGGGTTCATCTTTCAAAGAAAAATCACCCGAATGAAATTTCGTAAACCATCTTTGACATTTTTGAACTGTTACTGCATCCTCTCGAAACACGTCACACAAGTTTTTTTTTGCTTCCATAGCGTTATTCCCTTTTTGCAACTCATACAACATGTAATGTCTTAAGTGCACTTTTTCTTCACTCATGTTAAGAGTTTTACAAGTTTAAAAAACTGACTAAAATACAAAAAAATGTGTATAAATCATCAATCATATACTAATCTAAGTATTTAAATTGGTTTCAGTCGGATCAGAATTCTTACTAAGGAAAGACAAAGCATAAAAGTGCACGTGTTCAAAAACGACAGAACTTTCCCTTATACCTAATAAATAGAAACAGAAAGTTTTAAGTTTTATCATTTTCCACGATCATAGGCGATGCCGACATCTACGACATTTTTTAAACGCAGCCACTGTGACAGCATTGCCTGCAAAGATTTAAAATATGTTTCATCCCTCTCAATATTTTCTATCATTGCTGTGTAAACTTTCACAAAAATCAATTATCACTCATAATCCCACCCGAAGCATTCTTCGAAACCGCTTGTTTCCGCCATCAAAATCCCACGTGGCCAAGCTGCGGGCGCAATAAATAATGAACAGCGTCAATCCGCATGATTCATGCGCGACATTACTACTCGTCGTTCCTGCCCCAACCACAGGTTACAGGTCCGAATGGTGAAATACGTACACCCGGTATTCTCGCGGTCTGTGCACGATTAATTCGTCGAAACTTATTTTCGCGTCAGCGTAGGAAGACCGAGCAATATTTCGGACGGCGCGCAGCATCGGATTTTACCGGGTTCGCGGTTTTACGTCGCAACCACATTGCCTCGGTGTTTCGCCTATCGCGCTCTCGCCCACGGTTTTGCGGCATCGAATTATTAACCGCAATCGTGATTGCCGCTTGTTTTGGATGGGCTTAGGCCACCGGTGGATCGTGGTTACAATGAAATAGCCGTGTCTGGAAATCCGAGAGCCGAGAGAAAAATCGTTGCGTTACGTTAACGTTTATGTCGTTTCGTGGCCCTCGAACACAATTGTATACCGACGTTTGCATGGACGGTTTTGATACCTCGAGATTGAGGTTGATTTTCGTCATGGAATTGATATATTTGGAAAAAATTTGTATTGAAATTTTGAAAGTAGAATTGCACGTTTTAAGAAAATAATTACAGCTTTAGGAAAATATTCTTTAGGGGTAGAGTTTGAAAGTGGGATATATTGGATACAGGTATAGTCCGACAACTCTAACTTGGCTAGTGAGGGGCGGAGCCTCTCGTTTAACTGCTTATTGCCGCCATTTCGTTTTTGGAATTCTCAAAACCAGTTCTCTAAAGTGAAGACTCCATAGAGTTGTTTACTTTAGGAGACTGAATTTTTTGAATTCCAAAAAGGAAATGACAGAAATAGGCGATTCAAAACGAGAGGTTCCACTACCATGTTAGCAAAGTTAGAGTTGCCGGACTATATAAAGGATTTGCAATCAGTGAGATGAACACTAGAACTATCGGTGTTAAATCAGTTTTATTTCAATATGTTAAATAAGTACTTTGGAAAAAGAGAAATCAAAAGGTGGAGAAGGTGATCAATTCAGTAATCTTTGTTTTCTAAGGTGAACGTAGAATATCTGTACTACGACTGTCCTATATCTAAGCTTGGTAAAGTTTTGGAAAAAATTCTGAACCAGTCATTTTGACTTGCTTGGTAATTCTAGTGTTAAAAGTACCATTCTTTCTGGCAAATGTTTTCTAAATTATTATTTATCAAATCGTATCTTCAGTGTTTCAGAATCCACGTAAAATACCAGCCCCCAGATGAAATTACTATATGAATTGAAATTGAAAAGTACCGGAAAAAAAGAAAAGAAAGGATTTTATTTTTTTCATTTGAAAGTATTACATATGCATTCGGGACATCCAAGGATTGTATATTCTTTCAGATTTTATTTACTGTAGTAAAGTAATTCCAAAGTTAATACTGAGGCTATGCACTACCCTCGGTCTTCCCTAAGTGGATTGCTTAAGGCGCTTAACTATAAGCGAGGTGGTCAATCACTGAGCTATACGTCCTCTCCAGGGTTAAAAGGTATGAGTATTATTACCATCTATTAACGCAATCATGCCTTAATTATAATTTTAATCAACTCATGCCAATCAATAAACCTTCCGAAATTATAACATGAAAGAGCGAATGTATAAATAGCTCTACAATATTTCCACGCACGTAGAATTCCACAATGTACTGTACCAAATAACTCCACTTTAATACATTGCCTCAGGTTTCATATAAGTTTTCCATTCAGTGGACCAATATCGCAAGCAAAGACTTTTATACAAATCACAGACCAATAATACATATCATTACACATTCTCTTCAGCTTCGTAAAGATCGCCTAATTGTTATATTCCAAAGCTTTTACGCGAAACAAAGAAAATTCATTTCACCGGTGCTTCCATTTCCGTATTTTTAATCTTCGTAGTTATGACGGAGTTTCTCGTTGTACTTTCACCGTAATGAAATAACGTGGATTCGCAAGAAAGACAGAAAGGGAGAGAGAGAAACCAAGAGATATATAGATAGAGGAAGGTAGACAGAAGGAGAGGGAAGACTCGCGGAAAAACGGGAGCGAATTAGCCTCTTGAACCGCGCCGGCCTCTGATCCGGATCCCTGAATTTAATTACAATTAATAATCTCCCAGTGAGGCGACGTAGGAACGATTTTCGAGGTGAGACCTTGGGAACCTGCGTATGGCTCTGGCTTATTTACGCCCCGCTGGGATTTCACTGCCGTATCTGAACGCTGACTCTCTCCATCTTCCACTTTCTTGGATCCTGATTAACTCCGCAGTCCTCCTCGAGACTTTTTCCGTGCTCCAGAACTAAAGAAACGGACGACCCTGTCCCGTGTAACGACGCGATTGCCATCTCGAGCGTGATTGTGGATAGGAGAGGAAATTACGTAATTCCCGGTTAAACTTTATCCGGTAACTGAAAATTACCGTGTATTACCTGCGAGTTATCAAGACTGCCGGATGTCGCCGAAGAGATTGTTAAATTTACGACATTGAAATGGGACAATCTTTTATCCGATTGTGACCCGTAAATTATTGTTTAAAGCAATTTATATCTTTTGGAGGGTTTTCTTAGGTGTTACGATAATTCTATTGGGTTGGAAAGAAAGTAATTTCGGTTTTCGCTGAGAGCTAGAATTACGTTTGTTCTGAATGACTTCTGACAATGTTTTGATGTTTCTCTTCTGACAATTGAAAATTGTCACTTTGGCTTGGCTTAGAAACACAATTGTGCTTTATTTTGTTTGTAATTGCTTGCTTAGGGTGAATTTTAACATGGAGTGTAAAAACGAAAATTTCCGATTTATTTTACTTTTTTATTTTTCGTAAAGGCAAAGGTTAGTTTGGAAGTGATGTCATGGCCACCATATAACCTTCACCTGACACCATAAGATTACCATTTATTTTGATCCCTGTAAAACTTTTTGAATGGTGAAACTTCTTCTAGCGATGATAGCCTAAAATCGCATTTGGTTCAGTTTTTTGCTGGTATGAGTCAGAAGTTCTATAAAAGCGGAGTCATGAATTTGTCAAAAAGATGACAAAAGGTCATGGAACAAAGGTCATTGAAAAAATTTATTGTTTAAAAAAACTGAGTTCCATTTCACACTACAAAACCGAAATTACTTTCTTGCCAACCCAATGTGTTGTGTGAATTTAGTCGGTTCGTTTGGCGGCAAGGGCTGTATTAACGTGTTTTAAAATCTTTAATGTTTGGAAAAGGCTGTATGATTTATTGTTGATGTCTGGAAATAATATTTCGTTGATAAACATTTGGGTTTGTGACAATGACATTGTGTTTATCTAATTTGAAAATGTCGAAATTCAAGCAAATCATTTTTTGCTCGAATTTCAGCAAACATCATTTGCGGGAAGTTCTCGTTTTCTGTTTTCATCTGAAGAAATCAGTTCATGGAGCTGTAGAAGTCTATGGTGACAGTGCTCCCACCGATAAATCATGCAGAGAATGACTTCGACGTTTCGAAGGTGATGATTTCAGTATCGATGATAAACCTCATCCAGGTCAACCGAAAAATTTCGAAAGCAAGGAATTGCAGAACAAATCGATAAAGATCCGTGTTAATTCCAACATGAGCTCTCGAAGTTGTTGAATATTGACCGATCGTACAATTTCTGTTCGTTTGGCAATCTTGGAAAAGATATACGTAGAAAGAAAATGGATGCCATACAAACTGGAAGAAGCAAAATTGATCGAATTAATTCACATACCTAATATTATTAATAGAAACTTACATGGTAACTTTTCAATCTAATTTAAAATACCATCTTTTCAAATGGTATTTTAAATCTCTTAACAATACATGGCGTATCAATGTAAAAGCTATATTCAAAGGCTATTAATTTCCAATGTCTCATTTAAAGAAGTATATAAAACTTGAGATTAAATAATTCAATCTCAAAACAAATTCCTTTTTAATTAGTATCAAACGACACAATATACGCAAACGATGTAATAATTTATCATGATAATAACAGATCGAACTTTTGGCTAAGAAAAGCCCCAATGAATGAGTTGACAGTCACACTTTCCACTCCGATGTATTTGTCGAGGGAGACCAAAATTTTGCAAATATCCCGCCGCCCGCATGTGCCTCTGTCCTTCGTTAACCTAATACACCAGGCGCGTAATACAAATCGCAATCATGGCGCAGATGAACCATACATTATCTACACCCGGGGGAGAAATTGTGTTTGCAAACTACAATTACGTTGTCGGGGATGGAATCAAAATCCATTACTCGATCGACGAGATTGACTGGCCCGTACGATCGTTTCCCTTATTGTATGGCAATAAAGCGGAAATGAGGCCTCGGGAGAACTTATGCACCGACGGCGGATTGCCTTCGGAACGATCGAATGAAATCGGATTCGTGCAATCCAGATCACCTTTCCGCGCGTATTTCAATTATTCTGAATTACGCGTCTTATACGCGCAAGGAGAATGTTCGCATTTATTGGCCCCTGGAGCAAGTAAATGCAAGGGCTCCTCGAGCGCATTCAGAGATAGCCGACAATCCGCTTTACTTACATACCCATCTGCTTGCAAGCCTTTTTCTTTGTATCTTTCTCATTTTCTGTCTCTTCTTCTTTATTTCTTTCTTTCTGTCACTTCCTTCCTATTCATTCCTATCTGTCTCTGTTCTTTCTGTTTCTTTCTATCTCCCTTTACCTTTTTTTACTTTTAATCTGTCTCTTGCAGTCTGTTGTTTTCTTTCTTAATCTTCGTTACCCTTTAACTTTCTCCTACAATTTTTCCTATTCGTTAGTTTTTTATCTCAATCTCTGTTACACCCTTGCTTCCTGATCTTACAATTTTTCTCTCTTCCTTTTCAATCTTTCTGTCTCTGTCTCTCTCAGTCTCACCTAATTCACCCTGTTCCTTTTTCATTTTTGTTCCACCTCTTCCAATTGCATGCTTCTTTTGCAAAGAAATAAGAGATTGCGAGATTGCGATTCAAGAAATCCCGTACAGTCACATGCTCGACAATGAGAACATGAAACTCTTTGGAGGGCGAAATCGATAGCGCACGCGTCGCTGCAATCTTCTTCCGTCAGGTGCGAAAGGAAGAGAGTTAAGCTTCTCATTTAAGTAGTCGTTTCTGCCGCTATTTTCTTTAGTAAATTATTCTTCGTTTCATTGTCATCTACCAATCTTAGATCGCCCATTTTTATTTGATTCTAGAGTTCGAAACTATGTTCGTAGACACCAACTTTGTAATTTATCGTATAGAATTCTGCAAAAGTATGTAAAAGGTTGTTTAAAGAGATTGTTCTGGATGACTCGTTCTGATGTTTTTGTAAATATTCCTGTTTCTAACGCTGTTTTTTCTTTTTTTTTTTTAATTTTCTATAACTTCTAAACTGTTGATATTCCTTACTTTATAAGTTGCAAGCGACTAACATCATATCTACGAAAGTCGTCACACTAATGGATTTTTATTTTCGTGAAAACATTTCTCTGTCTGGAGAAATGAAACAGTAAATATTTCACGTATATCATATAACACGGAAATTACTTAGGTGACCATCTTTTTTCCGCATCATGCCTCTGATTTCCAGGCACTTATCTGATACTTTTAAGTATATTCAATAAATCATCGACTACAATAGTGTTAAAATTGTATTCACTTGTTGCAACTTCAATTCTGTAGTTCTAAAGTCATATTTCCGTCTTCATATAATGATTACAATTAATAACTTCAGACTATTTATATGTAAATACATATTTTATAATATTCAAGTTACAGCTCCCTATACAACTCGATGTTTCATTAGATTAACTCTGAAGAAATTTTTAATTGAATAAATACCGAATTAATCAATTAACATTGCTTGAAAGAATTAAGAGTATCATGTATTTATCACCAAATTTCTCTATATTCACTGTAATTGCAAATTTCTAATTCTAAATATATTTTTTTACAATACAGATATCCATTTTAGGTCTTCTGCCGTTGATGTTTGATGATAACCGCGCAGGAAAATCTTGCATTTAGATATAATAATTATTTAACTGGATCCAAAAGTTGGCAGTGGCGCAAAAACAAGTGAATAACAACGAACATGAAAGTAATTACAAGAGAACAAAAATACGAATGAAAGAAATTTATTTCGTTTTAAATCAAAGTTGTCAGTAATGTAAAAGCAAATGGATGACAACGGACGTAGAACAAATTACAACGAAGTAAGAGATGGAATAAACAGATTAAAACGTAGAATTAAAAAAGAAAATAATAAAAAGAAATATGAAAATATTCCCCGATGTGTAGATAACATTCACAAGTAAGTAAAATTGTAAACGTTCGAGGTATTTATTAAAAAATACCGTAGTACTTGTCCTGGAGAAAGGCAGATGGATGAATATCGAAAAGAGTCAATGAACTCGCGACAGGACGTTCCCGCCGTATCTTCTTTCCGCGTGTTAGGCGTTCGAACTTCATTTCAGTCCGTGGAAAACTGCTTTTCAATCTTCTTTCCTCCTCCGCTTGAGTGACTTTGATAAAGAAATATTCTCAATTGACAGAACCGATGACAACGTAAAGAGTTATTGTTCGAATCACGATGAAGTCTCTATTAAAGCTTAGACTTGCATAACGTGAAAAAGCAAATGCCGACTCGATCGTTACAAACGATTTGCGTTACTCTTACGTTTAACAACAAACACGATATCGTGCGATTAACGAGCCATTTGTCGGAGGTTTTAACGCGTGTTGGAAGCTCTCGTAAGCTCTTGTAAGCTGAAAGTAGAAAGACAGAAAAAGGGAATGAAAAAGAAGAGAGAAGAAGAAGCTCCTGAAAAGAAATCCTCTCTTTAACTACTCTTCGTTTTAAAGCTCTTTGAACTTCATTCCGGGCGGTAAAGAACTGTCTTTTCCTTTTTCTTCTTTCTCCTTTATTCGTTCAGTTTCTGGTAAGAACGATATCCTTAATTTATAAAACGCGCTGCTCCGTCAAAAATTACCTGGCTATGGAGAAATTTGCCCAGGCATCGGACGATCCATTATCCGTTCGCGTTAAATGAATCGCTTTTAGTTGGAAGTATAATATAAGAAGATTCTTCCTATTGTACCATAGACAGTATAAATAAACAAGGAAATGTGTTATTGTTTCGTAATATTAAACTTCATTTAGGTTCTACTGAAAGCAGCATTTGTTGCTCTGCATTCAAGTTTTAACATTAGACATAGCAAAGTGGTCAAAATGACATGCCCAGAATTTTTTTGAAATTGTTCCTGAAATTTCTAACGCTGTTTCTTTTTTAATTTTCGACGTCTAGCTTGAAGACTTCAGGTGATCGATTCGATCAATTATTCTGTCCCTTTTATTCATTTTGATCCGCACAGATTTATTTGGCAATTTTTAATAGTTTAAACGTCGGAAGATCTAGTGTTAACTACTGTGCTCATTTAAAATAAGAGCTACAGTTCTAAGTGAATTTCTCATTATCGCGGCTATGGTTTATTAACCAGTTAGCTGTAGCTACCTCTTTAGGGAAAACACTCCTACGTGTGTCGCAAAACTCGAAATATGACGAGTATATTCGTTCGAGAGTATATATCGCAGAGTAAGTTTCGCCGTTGAAATATTGAATCAAAAAAATAGTTTTATTTTACAAAATTAACTATTTTATTACCAATGTTTGCTTACTCACTGAACATAAATATATATTATATACATAATAAACGAAAATGCACAAAATTCCCATCAGTTTGAGAGATTTTTCCTTAATTATCATTTAATTAGCTGTGATTGACGTATATTAAATATTAAAAACGAAATTATTGAAGGTTGGTACATGAAAAACTCTATGCTCGTTTTTTCGATATGGCCCGTTTTGCCGCCATAAATTTGAATGCCTACGAGATCCACCGATGCAATAACGGGGGCGTAACAATTAAAAAAAGAAAGGACTCGAAGGTAAAGCGTGACGAGAGGAGGGACAGAGGATAGAATTATGAAAAGAGGTCCTTGAAGTTACTATCGTCCCATTTGAATTCTTTGAGCGTCATTTCGCTCGGCAAAGACCGCTGTTCAGTTTTTGTTCATTCTTTTCCTACTCTTCCGGCACACTCGGAGGGCTTATGTTTCACGAGATGTTCTTTCACTGCTGCAACGCATAAAGGTTCGTTTTGTTTACATATTAAGTGAAGGATGAGAGTCGAATAAATAAGAGCAAAATTCTACCTCTTGACGGTACTTCTGCCCAAGTAGTACGCAAAGAGCATCATCGAATATACGAAGTTGGATGTCTGCAACTTGTGGATTGTAATATATTGAAATTAATAGAGATAATAGTTTAAAACACATCGTGTACACTTGTAAAGATGACATTATTTGTATAAAGATGGTACTGTATGTTTCACTATTCATGTCAGTGGTTATTTGGAGAATCTACTTTCTATAACTATTAACCCTTTGCGTGCGGACGATTTTCTGCCGATGCGCTCCGGAGAGACTGAATACTTTTCCGCATAGTATGGATATACCACAGAAACAATTGCCTCCGCCGGGCGCATATTTGCGTCCATAGTCTCCATCGATGGCTTTCGCAGAACGCATATATGCGCCCATAGCAGTCAAAGGGTTAAATCTCCTTTGAAACTACCAAAGATGAATAATATGTGAAAAACAACAGTCACATTAGGCCTTTCTACTGTGTAACAAAGTATTGTAACAACAATTAAAACAAGGTATTTTTTTAAATTTTGCTGTTTTTATAATCACTACGAAGAACTTCCTCAGTAATTTATAAGTTATCATGACAGAAGCAAGAAATGAGCTTTATGTTATTATCACGGTGACTGCCATGAGGGTAAGCGGTGACTGGCGCTATTAAATTCAATGAAATTTCATGTTATGTTTAAATTGCAATATTTATGAATTTTCCAAGATATTGAATATTTAAATATTGGCGTTAAGAAGATCAAGATCTGCTGAATATCGATATATCAGTGTCTTGAAAGTTTCTTCTTCATAAATATGTGAATTTAATAGAAAAAGTTTCACTTCAGTAAAAATCACGAAACAGGCAAAATATCGGCGGCGTTCAACGTGTTAGTGATAGTAAATACTAGCAACATAGAAAATTACTAATCTAATTACAAGTTTTCTATTTACAAAACGATAAAAATCTTTTTTTATATCTTCAAAAATACTTCTTACAATATGACAAAATCATCCAGACACTCTTCATGAAAATATTAAAGCTAGTGGTTAACTTTCAACACCCTGAGTCTTGTTCAACTAGAATTGTATCGTAATGCAGACATACCATGACAGAGGTAAATGACGAATTGAACTATCAAACGTATGTTCAGAAGTCAGATACAGTTATTGGGTTATCCTGGCGTGTAGTTATCTATCATTCGCAACATTTGCAAGTAAAACACACGAGCGTCCATTATGGAGAAACTCGAAAAGTACTCCGTCAAATTAAGCTACCGCTAGGCGCAAATTGATAGATGCCCGCCAACAGTGGCATCCACGTTCATAAACAAGTCATTATCGCGCAAATATTGTGCTAATGTGTTTCATCTATTCACCATATTTGCTATCTATCCGAGAGTCAAAAAGGAGAGATATCTCGTAGAGAGGGTGAAGAGAGGAAGCCGGATAATGTGAAAATAACAAGTCGGGGGATGAATCATGCTCAATCCGACTGCCCCGGGGCACGCGAGGGGTGGCTATTGACGGTCCGATGTACTGGAACAGGAGGGAGGGACGAATATTTTGTAAAAGGCATTTTCGAAGCTTGTAATTATACTTTGAGAAGTGTGCCGAGATTTGACAGCTTAAAAACTTCGATCAATTGTGACTTATATCTCTGTTTGTGAAATTTCAATCGTTGGGGTTAAAAGAGCATTAGATAGGTGGAGAATTGATTGGTAGAGAAATATGTCTAACGTGCAGATATAGAGAAGAGGATAAAAAAACACGCAACGATTTAGGTAATGCACTGGGCTCAGTCGACGATAATACCTTTTAAACTAATAGCCAATGGCAGTTTGATATTCTTTGTTCACAACAGATTTACGGATGTGAAATCTGTTACAAAGCAATATATTAAATATGGACTTTGGAGGCACAGGGATCAGGAAGTAAAGGAGATAATCAATCAAGTAATTTTTATATTTTTATATGCATACATTTGAAATATCTACTATACCACGTGTCTATAAATTTGGATAGCGTTTCTAAAAAGGCAGAAATCCTTCAATTTTGACGGTTGCACTACTGTTAACCATGGTGGGTCGAGTCAAAACAGACACTAACTTAAAAAATTTTAGGTAAAATCTTGACACGCTGAACGCCACTGGTATTTCGCTGCTTTCACTATTTTTACTGAACTTTGTCTATTAAAATGACATCTTGACAACGCATGAATCTTAAAGATCCAAACAGATGCCCAGCAGAGCTGTACCTTTCCAGTGCTAATATTTAAGGATCGAGGTATTAGAAAATTCGTAAATATTACAGTTCTAAAGTCATATGAAATTTCAATAAATTCAACAGCCTCAGTCATCAGTATTCCCCTTGTCCTTCAAAGTGTTAAAACCAATAACAGCTTCCTCATACCAAACAAGTACATATCCTATTCAGTAGTGAAGTAACATACGTCGACACGAAACTATAATGTACTTCAGCTTTCACTAAATTCTCAATCAATCTCTTTCCCAAAGACATGACTGAACACAGTAGCGTCCAAAAACTATTTTGCCCCGTTGTCCATCAGCCAGTACACATCACCGAACAAAGCAGACGCGTCCTCCACAGCATGTTTCGAAGTCGCGTAAAAATAGACAAAAGTCTGACGGCATCTATTCGTAAAAAATTGTATACTCCCAACAATAAAGCCCAAAGACGTTGCGTGTGGCTCGATATCTAAAGAAGTCTTCTCCTCTAAAATATACGCTTTTTCGTCCATCAGAAATTCCAAGCCTTATCGGCAGCTCGGCGAGAATGTACGATAAAAAACGGATCTTTATTCTCGCTTCGGGCATTCCGTATCATAAAAGTTCACCCCCATTCAAATATTCCAGAGCCTGGCATATTTTCGTCATCGGGTAACAACACTACGAGACAATATAACTCGAACTGGCGTACTTTCCTATCGAAGACACTCCCTCTACGGGTCGAGTTATAAACGAGCTCTTGCTACGAGCTAGCGCCCATTATGCAGTCAACATTTACTGCATCATTAACGAATTATACGAGGCAACGATAAACGCGGAATAAACTCGGTAGTATAAAGAGATTTATGACACTTGGGTATGTATGGTCGAGGTGTGGAATCGCGGAAAAGGGGGAAACCACGTGAGAGACGCGGAACGATGGTTGAGGGTGGAAACGAAGGGCGGAAGCTACGCCCTAAGTTGCTCGGACTCTTGTACTTGGATGTGCCATCGATAAGTTTACGATCCTTTTGAGTACCTTGTTCTTTTCTACGTTTTTCGCTATGAAATCGTCGACGGGGTGGAGATACAATTTTGTCGTCTTCGGTAAAGGAAAAAGCTTATTTTCTCTTGCGGTATCAATTAAGTCGGTTTGTTGGAAGAGTGTATAAGTTTTTCGTGTATGATCGTTGATTATAATTGCTTGGTTTAAAGCAGTTGTCGATATTTGGTTATTGGAGAGGTTATTCATATTCATTATTTTTTTCTTACAATTAGTATAATTAACACTAGGTTTACGGGCGTTTCTTATATACCTATCTCTACGATCACGCGTCAAATTGACGCGTAAGCGAAAATGCGCATTCCCTTTAAAAAATCAGTTTTTTCAAATTAAGTATAAATTAAAGAACACTAGGGTTCACAATTAGATACATTATTAACAAGTAAAAAGTCAATTTTTTTAAATTGCCACGGAAATGTTAGCAATGGTATTAACGGTATATGGCAATCACATTTATTGAGCACATTTTTTATAGACATACTGAATATTGTTTGTGCATTTTCCGCACATGATCTGTTTGCAATATATACAAAAATTACTGTTTTCATTTTTCTGGAGGTTATTCGTGCCTCCGTTTGAGTGCAGTCTTTTATGTGTTCTATTACGTGTCTGTCAATTATCAATCCGAAAGCACTAGTTACATAACCTGACATAATATTTCTCTTATCATAGCCAGTAGGTCCTGCGATATCCTTGAATATCAAATGAATGGGCGGCCTACACACAGATTCGTCTGCTTTCAATTTTATCCACCGTGTTCTGTCAACTGTAATTTCAATTTTATCCATTACATGTTGGGATGTGCTTGGAATGCTCGTCCTCTCATCCTCGGAATCAAAACAAGAAAACATACACATCCTTTTCTTACTATGATATACTTTCAAGAAATTTTCCTCTTTACTACCCGAAAATCCTTCTATCTTTCCACTTTCGATGCTTTAGGAGCTGTCACTCTCATCTTCGCTTTAGAGTAATTCATATTGGTCATCTTCGGAGGTATCCCCACAACAATCTTCATTGATTTTGACAATTTTGCTCAACATCTTATTTTACTATATCTCCTGGATTTACGTCATATTGCTAGAAAAGGCGGATTGACCAAAATAAAAAAAAATATTGTGCTCCAATTCGATTACCCTATTGCAGAAAGTTACAATTAGCGAAGACTGTCTGAAATAACAATAACTGTAGAATCTTTTGCACATTATGTTTGAAAAACTGTAGTAGTAAGTAAACTGAAATAATGATTTTACGAACAAAGCAAATATATAAAAACTACTCGTGAAATTAGCTAATTCGTCAATTTGACGCGTTTCGTAGAGATAGGTATACTACATACAGATTTTAAAAATTAGAAGGCTTAGGATAAAAATAATTGAGTGTATAAATTCTTTGGTTGAAATGATTAATTTACGACAAAAAGTGGTTTCAATTAATACTACGGTTTTTGAGATATTTCATTTCGAAGTCTGAAATGCGTCAAATTGACGCGTCCCGTAAACCTAGTGTTAAACTACCATTTAAACTGGGTTCTGTTGATTTTTGTTTTTGCTGTTCAGAACTTGATTGCTATTGAATTGCATGTGATATTGCGACAATATTCTGCGATACAAAGAAAATCTGAAAATAATATTGGTAACCTCAGTTCGCCTTCCGGTATGTACATACTTACAATTAGATATATTACTGATAAGAATCGCGAAAATAATTGCTCGGCAAGAGGATTACACAAAGTGGTATTATAAAAATAATATAATTCTACGTATAGGTAAAATTTCATTCTACATTTGTTATTACATGTGAATTTTCTTATTATTAAATAAACTTGTACACACAACCCCCAAATTACGGAACACTGGTTCCAAGGAATGCTGTGTAAATCAAACCCGTGGAGAGTATTAATACGTTGGCAATAAAACTGTTTCTTTTTAACATTTCCCGTTTGCAAATCTGTTATTTTAATAGCCAAGTAAAAGTAAAACCATGCAACAATGTACATACGGTGCAAATGAGGGGTAAATGTATGCCGTATAATATAAATACGACCCTGAATAACGCGATATAAAATTTGCACTATGTTAATACGCACTACTACACCACATAACGCGATCGAAAGTCAATCAGTCAAAAAAAGGAAATTCCATAATTGCTCACCTCTGTATTTTATAATTAACAAAAAGGGTATAGCAGGATAAGGTGATCAAAAGTGCCCTTGAATCGATTTCAATGGGGGTGGTCTCATTCGATAGATAATGCTCGGCGATCACTGTGTACAAATTTTTAACCCTGTATCTTGACCGGAAGGGTAGTTATGGGTAAAATTTTAAAAACGGGGTTTTGACCCATTTTGCTTATTTCTTGAGGTGCAAAAAATTCCAAAAAATTCTGACATATTCTACACGGTACCATATATGTTTGAGATTTTTTTCAGATTTTTCCATTGAAGAACCTAAGTGTAACAAATGAGCAAACGCAAAAAAAAACGGAAAATAGTAGATTTCGTATCGAGATCATCGAGGTACAACTTTTTGCATATTACAGTAACAATCCAACACTCATGATCGTTATCGCCAATTTTTTTCAGATTTTTAAACCGCCTGCGTCATTGTGAAAAAAATCGAAAACCGATTTGCGCGACGCATTTCGATGTGAAACATGATGATCCAGTTATTATTTTC
Organism: Cerceris rybyensis; assembly: GCA_910591515.1. Classification (NCBI taxonomy): domain Eukaryota; kingdom Metazoa; phylum Arthropoda; class Insecta; order Hymenoptera; family Crabronidae; genus Cerceris; species Cerceris rybyensis. Next base: position 41,031,094 of record OU342789.1, read on the forward strand.
TCATTCTTCGATTACAGTATGTTCATTTTGTGACTTTCAGTGTATCTGCCACGAAGCAATTACATGTTAATATAGAGAATCATATCACGATAAGGGTGTAATATAACGCAGAATATATGTCCTGCGTTATTCGAAATTCTACTGTATTCCGAAAACACACCGAACACCAGAGCAAAAGGAAAACATTACGCTTTGTAAGTCATCCAACTTCTTTTCGACTCGTTACCGATAACTTTACGATCCTGTTGACTGTGTCGTTCCTTTCCGACGATCTTCCGGAATGGAGACATCGTCGACGTTAGAGGATGCAGCCCTGTCGTCGTTCTCGACGACATAAATCCCTTATTTTCTCTTCCTTTATCGCGTCCGTCGAAAATCGAGAGCATTCCTTACTTCTTGGCATACTTTCATAGTGTTATCCAACCATCGGCACTGACACTCGCATTCGCCATTTCTGAACGCGATGAGGAACGATACGGCTGTTTATCGTCGACATTAAAGCTCGGACGTAACCTAATACGCGCAAATGGTGGAACGTAAATCGCCAACTTACGAGGAACGACACAATTTCCATGGGAGTTGTTGCGCACTATTTTTGCTATTATGCACGAAAGTAACAAAGGTTCACAGTGCTTCCGATCGGAATGTTAGAAATGGCGCTTATTTATTATACTTTTGATTTATTGTGTATGATAATACGCAGATAATAAAAGGTACTATGTTGTTATAGGTATTATGGAGAGATGAGATGTAGGAACATTATATACACGTTGAAACTTTATAGGGGAAAGAGGAATTGCCAATTTGGAGTACTTAACGTTTTTCAAGATGTGAGTCGTAACATTTGAAAGTGATACAAGTTGTTTTCTTTTTAGGTTGATGTATTTCAGTGTTCGCACCAAACTTTTTATACTATAGGATATAACAATGAAAGTTAAACCTTTCTGGACAAGATTATGAGGGTATTTTATTCTATTTAGTAGCCCTGTGATGCAGAGAAAAACGGGGAAGAACGCGGGAAGTCGTCGGGGTGTAAGTTAGGTCGATATACTTGCAGAGTGTAATAGAAAGCAGCTCACATTGAGAGCAAACCTTAAACATCTCTATTGAAAATGGTGTCCACAATGCTTTATTCCGACAAGTAGAAAATCTACTTTAAAAAAAGTTCCGCGTAAGAGTAGTACTGATAAAATACGGTAGCTCAGATGAATATAACAAGTGAAGGATATCTATTTTGCTCGTACCGTTTCAATTTCCAGAGAGTCTGCTACTTTATGTCCATATAATAGTATGTAACTTAAAATACTTCAGCAAATTTTAGTGAATTTCTTTTGGATTGCAGCTGCTATTGTCGTAGGCACAATTGCTGAAAAAGTCCAACAATAACGACGATTTGGTTGACAAATGAACATTTTTATTTCAATTACTTTATATCGACGTACCACAGTTAAGGACTATAAGTAATAGAATGAGTAACTATTTTACCACTTTCAATAAAATGCTCAATTTTGTTGAGAACGAGAAACCAATTTTAATTATAACTTATCATTTTCTCCGAAATAACCGTAGTGACTTTTTGCTCTATTTTTGACATATGAAATATAATCTCAACTTGGTTATTATGATCCAGTCGTAATAATTATTTAAAAATTGCATATTTTATGTCATAGAAGAAGAAATGAATACCGACACATGAGAGTCGCTAGTGATCGTAGTCGGGCATAAAGCTTCCCATGGTTTGGAGAACTAAACCGACCGTTTAATGAGATCTTCGTGTATTACTCTAAGCATTATCAGAACAATTTGATTTGTAGTTCACACGTAGTTATAAACGAGCGATTACAGATTATCATCAAATAATAAATTACATCTTGAAGCTACATCAATCGAATAACCTGTTGCAACGTTCGCCACTATTTTTCAATTAAAAAATGTGAATATACTATCGTGCTGCTAACACAAAAACATTAAAACCAAGATAATTATTATACGAATACATTTCAAGTTTTGATTCCTGTGCAATGAAAGCCATGAAATCACTTACTCGATGCAATGGCTAATCGTAAGCTGCCAATTAGTCCCCCAGTTTACGATTAGAGTTGGTTTTACACGATTGCTTTCAGTCCATGTAAAATGATATTCAATAAATAGAATATTACGGTAATTTGTAACGGCTATATACAGTATAATAACTTCATAGATAGCTTGTTATTCAAGTAGAATAACAAATCCCTGACACGAACGTGAACATTTATGTTCATGTTTTAGTGAGAAAATAAACAGTGAAACTATGAATAGATGAATATATTCAAACGTACTAGGTACCTATCTCATATGAATTTTTTTTTATTGGTAGTATACGTCTTTAGTTGCCAACAGTTAAACTGAAATTAAACAAATCTCCTTTCTACTGATATTATATTACAATTTTACAGATATGAAGAATTAAGCATAATATCCTGATTCATTTTAACTCATCTGGTTACTAAATCTGGTAGGTTTAAATATATTAATCCCTTGTCGTACCATTTCTTTTGTGACTGAAAGCGCAACAACTCTGAATTAATTGCTGAAATAACAATCCATCCTTAATTTTACATACAGTATATAACTTAATGCAATACTGAATGGCATAGAATTAATTTTATTTCATTGTGACCCATTGACATTTTTAATTTTATAATTTTTAGAGTACTGCAAAATTGACTATTCCGTTTATCTCGTCACGAGTGTCACTCGTTATTGTACTCCAAGGAGTTACCCTTTGCGCTCCGAATTATTTTACTAACTATCCGTCAGATAGGCAAATATAGTCTCTGAAAATTGTCTCCTGATAATTATTCATTTTTATATTATACTAAAAAGATTTGTAATCACCGCGGGATATTTATGTTAAGATGCAAAATTATTGTTGATTTTGAAAAGTCAATAATTAATAGATAACACGTTATGTAGCACAGGAAGCTGTGTCGAGTGTAGCTCGACATAGGAGTTCAAAGGGTTAAAGAAGTTCCTTGCAGAAAGATGAATTAAGTAAAAAATATAATTAGCTAAGTAATTTGTATATTATAAGATACACGTGAAATATTTACTGTAGTACTTCTCTATCATTTTGAGAAGAATTTTTAAAAAAGGTAGGAACCAGTCAATTTTGACGATTGCTGTAGATCTACTGTTAACAACGAATCTTATACGATATTTGTGACACTACTAATAACAAGCAATATTGCCTGCTTCACCTTTGGCAATCAACTATAACATGACTATCAATCAAATATAATTTGCTATGACGGTTTGTCAGTACAAAATGAAATCAGAGATAAAACACTATACAACTATTTCGAGCGGTAGGTACATTAAGCAGCGTCTCCAACACACGTTGGCTCGTTTTCACGAATTTGGAATTGTTCTTTGTCGTGAAAACGAATCAATGGCAATTCCATTACTGGAGTGAATTAAAATCTTGTTTTTCCCTCAGTGGTATCTTCAATGGATAGTTCGGCAGATTTTCTACGGTATTAAAATGACCTTTTCTTTGGCGGTGCGAAAAATTCCCAGTATGTTTTCCGCTTAGAACGAAGGCACAAAAATATAGAAATCGGAGAATTGGAATTCGTCATTTTTTCCCCGAGATAGACGCACCGTGTTTTAACGTTTCCGAATCTGCCGATCGATGGAACGTAAATCGTCACTCCGGCGCTTCACACTGTAATTTTTATCGCGAGAATAGAGAATTCCGAAGGCACTTCCCATTTGTAGAAAAAGTTCTGCAATTTCAAAAAGTCCTAATTACATACCAGTCGTTTTGTCCGCTTTAGCGGTTTTACTTCTCTCTCTTTAGTATTTTCACATTTTTTCCCTCACGGTTCTTTTGCAGTTATCACGGCTGACTTCGATTTTCATCGATGGCAAAATTTCAGAAATTTTAAAACGTGATATTTAGTGAACTGGTTTGCTCTTTTTTTGTTTGCAAATATTTAGCTTCGTTCTATTATATTATTATACTCGCGAAAAATCCCAATTTCATTTCTTTATCTCAATACGTCCTACACATACCTTTACACAGTCACATTTTTCACATAGAAAGTTGACATTTTCAAAATAGCGGACAGCTTCGAATTTTTTACGCGCCGTTCAAGTTTTCCTACCTTTTTTTTCACACGACACGAGAATTGACTGTCTTTGAACCAGTTTCGCGCGTGCTACACATATTTTCTGCGAATGCTTTTGTCAAAATGATTTTTAGGAAACACACACATCTCTCTTTTCAAATCTACGTACACGAATTCTACACATAGAAGAATAAAATTCTCTTCCAAAAAATAACAGACACACAACAAATGCTAAAACAAGATTCACCTAGAAACATTTAAATACTTAATATCCCTCGACGAAGATTAGATACTAATTTTGACTCTTGAAGTCTCTAAAATATGTAAAAAGGTCGACAGACCCTTCATGAATGATAAACGAAATCCGTCTATCAAATTGTACATTCTCCTGAAATTCCATAGAGACTGGACAAGCTTAATTTACTGAATCTACTCTCTCCCGTTGTTAACAATCAAAATGAGCATCTCCTCTCCCATAACTTTCGAACAATGCCAAATATTTCACCGTCGTTACGAAGCCCTACGACGAGAGATCTCATCCGACGTAAATTTCGTTTCTACAAGTGAAGAAGAAAGCTCCGAAGAGCTGCTTAACGGGCACCTAACAAAGGACAAGTATGCCATTCGAGTAGCGAGCGTACACTTTAATATTTTTAAAGTACGTCCGATCCTCTCTATGAAGGGTCTTCCGCTAACGAAGCAGAATCGAAGCGACGAGCCGGAAAATGGAAGGGGACGCTCGTGGAAAGAGAACGTATAAAGTTCTTCCCAGGGTTCTCGGATCCGAGAATCGACGTGCCGTTGGAAAAAGGAAAGCCGTCGTCAGAAAGGTGGAAGAAAAGGAATCGACACGGTGTACGGGACTATCGAGCCGAAGCCGGAAACAAAGGCCTCGGTTTGGTATACCGCGCAAATTAATCGCGTTAATGCACCGTCTGACGGCGAGTTGGGTGCTACAAATGCATCATAGGCTGCACCAGAACGGGCTTCCACCTTCTATCCTTTGTCTATACGAATACCTTTATTGCGTTATCCTATTATCCTCGGAAACGCTTTGAAAGTGGAGACCTTGCTCGTCTCAGACGTTTCATGACTACCAAAGAGAGAGTACCCTTTGTCCGATGCACTCGTCCATTTCTTTTTCGATAAAGATTCTTCGAAATAGGTAACGAGTCGTTACCTGCCGAACTTTATTCACGGTATCCATTCGATGATATTGTCCCTGTGCTTATCGTCTTTTGTGTATCCTGACTCGAGTTAACGAGAAGGGGTTTCCCCTCGATCTGGTAGATCCATCGTCGTGCAAACTTTTAATAATATCAATGTCTGTTTTAACGAGGATATTGTCGAATGGTTTCGCTTGTTTAAGTGGAACAGAGATATACACTTGAAACGTTAATTTGCAAGGGAGATATTTAATTTACTGTTGAGCTGGAACGAAGATAACGAACGTGGGGGTTATAAGTTTATTGAGATGGATGAAACTTTTTTTTTTAAAGGATTGAGTAAGAAATTCAATTCAAAATTATTGCTATTAGAGTGGATAGGATCTTCAGAATTTTTTACTCGATTTATTTCAACGCTCTATCCGTTATACTTTCTTGTTTCTGTGTGATAGTCGGATACTGTACGTATGTGTACCACTCATTGTCAGACGATCAGGGTACACGCGTGACTCGTTAAGTTAATGAAGGGTGTACTACAATTCTTCTGCCTGCGGAGAGAAATTTCCGTATTTTCACAATTCAACGGTAGAATTACTTGTATTGCACTCACTGTTGAACGAAGTTGTAAAGTTTTACAGTTTTCATTTGCAAGGTTATTTTATAGAGGGAGAGATTGTTATTTGAGGAAGTTTAATCATTTTATTGTTAATGTCGAAAAGTGAGCCTAGTCTCTGCATGAGAATGCTGGTTTTCTAATTTGTCTTTATCAGGATTAACTTCATGAAGGAGCAAGGACATCCTTCTTGAAAAGTAATGTCGCTGATATTCCTGTCCTCCTTCAACTTAAACATAGATGCATAATGTAAAAATAAATTTTATTAAAAAAACAAACAAACAGGGAAAGTATCAATATCTCGGATGATTCAAAAATAGCCAATAATAATCTGCATTTCTGGAAACAGATTTAGATTCTGCTCCTGAAAAAACTTGATGAAATCGCAATTTTCGCTTTCATAATCTATCACTTAAATTTTCACATATAGTTTGTGGTCTGATAAAAATTTATTTTTACAAATGCAGTAACCCTTTGCGGTCCGAATGATTCTGTTAATTTTGTAATAAGCTAGGTAAAATTAATTTCAGAACAAATTCTATCATTGGTTACTCTTTCTTTTTAATGATGGCAATAACTAGAGGTAAAAAAGGATATTTTGGTAATATTACAAAATCATTATGAAATTGGGAGGCCGATATTAAATTATCAGAAAATAAAATCAAGTTAAGAACTAGGTCGAGTACAACTCGACATAGGAGTGCAAAGGTTTAAAACTACAGACAGTAATTCCTAAATTCAAAGCGAGGTACGAAATTTTTTCTCGAGCAGTAAAATTTCAATTTCTCAATTCCCATGACATCAAATATCCTCCATCGGCGTTTAACGTAGCGCTACATGCAAGAATTCTCGCCGTCCATCATCGTGCAGCGTGTTTTTTATTTTCTTTTTTTTTGGTTCTCATGGTACAACGTAAGCGGCGCAATTTTGGACGCCTTGGGATTAGCGTAACCGCCCGAAAGAAGTATAGCCAATAATACTTTTTCATTAAGCCGCGAGCTAGGATTACCACGTCTACCGAGACCGTGCGCCGGAGCAATCAAATTATATTCCCAGTGCAATCAGCTTTGAAAAAGAGACGCGAAGAATCGCCGCCGAATGGGAACGGGCAGGAAGAAGTACGGGCGAAAAACCAGCCAATCCGAACTCGCACGCGTTTCTCAGAAATCTGAAGTTACGAATGGATGTGAGAATTATAAAATGTTCTTCGGAAAACTCGATTGTATCACTTACTGTTATTTTTATTATATTGTTACGTTAACATGAACAATATTCTACTTCAATAGAATCATCCAGTGATGAAGAAAATCATAAAGAAATTTTAACAATTTTCATCATATAAGTACTATTGATATTGTTTATTCTGTAAAGCATTTATTGATTTTAAACTTTTCAGTCATAGATTTGGCAATTACCCGTATAAATTATAATTTATTAAGTATTAGTGCGAATTACTTTTATGCTCATTAAAATTTATTAATGTTGAAGAGCGTCAATGGTGAAACATTCACTAAATATATTAACACTAGAACTACCGAACCAGTCAAAATGACTGGTACACAATTTTTTCAAAAAATTCTCCAAGTTTACACAAGAGTTATAGAATGAATATCCTACGTCTATATCAATAAACATAAATCACCCAATCGATCAAATTTTCAGCCGCTTGATTCCCCCTTTTTCAAAGTACTTATTTAATTTATTAAAATATAATAGATTTGAGGCCGGTAGTTCTAGTGTTAAACAGAAAGGAGATATCTTTCGATGAGTATTCAATTGATTTGGAATATCGTAACATCGTTAAAACCTCAGACAGTACTAAAACATTCCAAAACAAACATCCATCTCTCCTTGCTGGAAGGTAAAAAATGCATTGAACTCCTTCATCCTTCTCTACACTCGTCGTTCAATTTTTTCGAATATCAGTAAAAAAATTCACTGCTCTGCATTCTGCTCAATAAACTCTCCCTCACTCTATCTATCTATCTATCTACCTATCTTCCTCTCATCAGCTTTCATTTTATTCTCAATTGCACAGGGATTTCACGAAGTAGCAAACGATTGGAACTATAATTATTTTTCTTAACACGATCCTCTCCATTTTCCCGGCAACATTATCCAAGAAAAAAGACAACGAGTAATCTTCATCTCCTTACATCTTTTCCATTCCTAATCCTGCAATTATAAAGTTCACTGAAAGGAATAGAAACGAGTAAAAATGACTGGAGTTTAGATAATTGATGATCATTTACCAGAAATTTGTAATTAGTACATCGGTCATTAGTGAAACGATATTATGGAAATTAACGGGTACAAGTTCGTGACAGTGTTTTCCGTACGGTAGAGGAAAGTCTATTCGTATTCGTGGCAGCTGCTCGGAAACGTTTGACCGCGAGGAAGACTTTTCGTGCAGAGGCCACGACAGATGTTCCAAGACAAATGGCACCGAAAGTTTCTATAATTGAAATTAATGGTTTATCAGCGTGCGGGCTTTTAATGATAGAGCGCGCGAAACGAAACGCGTTAAATCGAATTGGTTTATCGTACGACACGGACGGTTGTACTGGATTCGTGTGCAAACCACTTTGTATGTTTTAATTTGCGACATTATCGTTGTTCCACGTAACAACAGAATCGACGGGGATTTTTTGATTCTCGGGTTATCGAACGATGCCGGCTGTGCACTCTCGTATAATTGGAAATGCTTATACAAATTATTGCAATTTGCCGACACATCGGTGCATTGATCTATTATTCTCCGTGAATCAGGTGCCAATGAGACTGCATACGGCCGATCGAAGCGACGCTTAACGATGCAGTTGTATACGGTATTTAGTTGCGCTGATTTCACGTTTATCTCTCAATGGTTCCCGATTCTATGTGGATTTCGGTTCCATGGGAAAAATATAATAATTGCTTGATTTTATCGATGGACAATTTTAAATTGCTCTTTACGCGAAACTGAATTTAATAAATTTATATTGCATTAGTCCACCCTATCTTTGTAAGAGTTTCAATTATTATCTTTACTTTTTATCCGACCTATTTCCCATTTTATCACAATTTTTCATTATTTATTATATCTCCAGTCGTCTGCGACGGAATAATTAACGTTGCTGATTAATTAGTACTTAAGTTATTTCCATTTCCATCTCTCACGCTCTCTCATACGCACGTGCATGCCTGTCTAACGTCCATTAAAAAGAAATTTCACATTCATCCCCGATTTATTTGTTCAAAAACACACAGGTATCAGAAATACAAAATGTGTTAAATACAAACGTTTCTAATTATTAACGAACATTTTTCGCTGCTTTCTGAAAGAACATAAATAATTCCTATAGCACTTTTGCTTAAATGATCAGATGAGTAGAGAAAACCTCTCTTAAAATTTTCACATTTCGCTCTCACATTTATATTTAATCATCTTGACGTTCCACGTATAAAATTTATTACGAGTCACATATTAAAGATTAGTTATTCATTCTTGAAAATTACCTCTTCATTGTCGTAATACATTGTAACGTTTATTTAAAAATTATACTCCGAACGTAGACACAGGAGAAACACAATTAATCTGTTCCTGGTACCAATTCCTTGACGAAGCCAACCGTAAAGCAAATACACACATCTTTATTAGCAGTGGATTCCATGAATTTAGACGATTTAACACCTCCGAGATACGACTGAGGGTGTGACGAGTAATCGTGAAGGAAGGTCGTACATCGTCGTCGTCTACATCAGTGACCTTTGCCACGTTAGATCGTCATAAAATCGCATCACAGAACCACTGAACGCAATGTACCAAGTAATTCAGTTACGACAGAGTTGTTCATCCTCAATCGTACTCTCTCTCTCTCTCTCTCTCTCTCTCTCTCTCTCTCTCTCTCTCTCTCTCTCTGCCTCTCTCTAGCTTTCTCCCTTTAACTCTCTTTCCCTCTATCTTTCGAAGCTCGTTTCTCGCGCGCCACCACCCTCTCCTGGGTTGATTCTCTTTGCGCCGTTCGTGGCGGCGCGTGTACCTGTGTGCCCATTATTGCTAAAAGCGTAGCGCACTCGATTATCACGTCGTCGCGCGTGGCTGAAAACTGAAAATGCCGTGGGCCTTTGACGGTATAAGAGCCCCTTCGCTTCGACGTCGGCATTAGCCTCAACGTGAAAATTCCGCTAACAGCCTTACCGCGAACTTCCCGGAGCGATCTCGACGCTGTGGCTTACGATCGATTCTTCCGAGAGCTTTTCCTCGTTATATTTCCTCGATGGACGGATATGAGAACCAGGGATAGGGGATATTGTATGTACATAGATGGGGGATGAGAGACTTAAATGGAGATATTTGAATAATTGTGTCATTAACACTTTCATTTATACACCGGGCATCGAAGGATCAAGTTATATTATTAGTTTAAATAATATTTTATCAAAGATGTTGGTACTTTACTTCCTTTTGTTGAGACTGTGAAGGGGGGTAGGTCGAAGGGGGTGTGAAGGGGGAAGTTTAGGAGATTTGAAAATTAGACAGGAATAATTGTCTTTTTAGTATTAGGTTCTGGAAGGCAATTTTTGGACAAGAACCTGCAAAAAATTAAAAAGTTTTGTTAGTAATTTTGATTCACTGTTATCTTGTGTAAAATATTTTGAAAGTTGATTGACGAATGTAAAATTTTCGTGGGAACAGGAACGATTCTGCTACCATGCAGGAGAGTAATTATGTGCTCTCAATATTAACACTTTGACGGCCGGAGTCACATATACGTGAACTCACTGGCCAGCGGTTGTCGGCCGGTATCACGTACACGTGATTTCACCAGCCAGCGCTTATCGGCCGGGCTCACGTATGCGTGAGTTGACTGCGCCAGCAGTTACCGTAATAAAATATTATAAACCTAACATAACTTATTGTTTATGTTTACTATGCAATTTTTTGAAACATTTCAAACAAAGTGTTTTTCAAACTAGGACAATCTGCATCATATACTCCACGAGTTGCAAAATATGACCCAATTAATCGATTAAGTGGGGATATGCGACAACACAAAATCGTTCGCATTGTAGGGAAAGAAAAAATAGCAAATCCACGAAGACCGTGCAAAATCTGTACAGCTGCCAAAAAAAGAAGTTCAACTGCATTTATGTGCTCTTCGTGTAACACTCCGTTGCATATTGGCCTATGTTTTGAAAAATATCATACACTCCGGAAATATTAATTTTTAAATATTTATTAAACAATAAAAACTTTACTTTGGAAAGAAAATAGTCGTGCGTCTTTACTCTTTAAATTATAATTAAGCTTATATCTGCAGAGGTGCGTCTATAACGTGCGTCGAAATTGTCGCGAACTAAGCCAGCGGCAGGCTGTTTTGTTAAATTATTTCATTTTTTATCATTTCTAGAAAATAGTACCACAAGAGTGTAATGTTTATTGTATATTAGATCAATTTAATGTTTTTGATTTGACGAACACGCATCACTATCACATCCTTTCGAAATAAGGAAAAAACCCTTATTTTTCCATGGCTCGACCACACCCTCGATCATTAGTAGAAAAGCTCCGTTGTCGTGATCTCGAAGCGAAGAACGACCCTCCGTTAGGGTACGAAGACTCCTTTAACCATATTACGTGCCTCAAAATCCGTACAACAAAGTTTTTGTTTGCTCGAAATCCGAGACCTCTTCAGCGGTCTTACCGAGTTACCAGGGAATCCTCAACAAAGGGTCTCGATAATTGCGGAATACAAAACTCCGGAAGTCGTGTTACTGTATTAAAGTCCACTTTCCAGAGAATTTAATTGTTTCTCGCCTCGAGATTAGCGATTTTAGTCCGTTTGCAAGTAACACAAAATGCTCGGTGTTTCGCGACACGCTTTTAGATGGGACATGAAAAGGCCAATTTATTGGAATATGAAATGAAAAGCTCGGGCTTTTAATTTTTAATTGGATTTACAATTAGTAAGGTCGATTTCAAAACTCCATTACCTTTTCAAGATTTTTAGTAAATTGTCATTAAAAATATCATGACATTTCTAGTTTAATATCCACACGGAGCTATTGTTTTTTTTCTGTCTTCATTCACTTTAATTTCAACGACCATTTTCAATTAAAACTCATTTCTTTAGGTGAGTTTCGAAATATCGAATCTTTTGGGCGAAATGGCCGCAGCAGCTAAAACTGAAAAATACAATAAAAAAATGATGAATTAAGGATTATCAAAAACCATACCGACACTTAATGGATATCTCTTTATATCGCAACAGATTTTTTGACCGGTGTTGAAATAACAGTGATACCTTTCTGAAAGGAACGCAGAAAGCTGCCAACTTAAATATAAGAATTTAAATATTTACATATTTTACTTCATCGAGTCAGTCATTTAAACGTGCATGATACGACTAGTATTAAATACAATATTTACCATATACTTAATGCAACTTCATTTCCAATTGCAATCACTCACGAAGGCTCTTTACAATTGCACGATGCGTCCCGCGAAGTCTAGGCAGTCGTCGAATTCGTAATGCGGACATCGTGGAAAAGCAATTTGCCATTTTTCGAGGTCGTTTTATCCTTGGCATTTTTACGACTGTTAGAGAACACGCGTGATCGGGGCCGACCGATCGAGCGTAACCACGAGAACCATTCACCGGACTTCAAAGAGTCGTTCAATCGGCACCCAAGTCCCTCTTTCGCCTTCTTTTCAACGTAATACATATATGTACAGTTTATATACGTTAACATCGTCGAATTGCGAGCTGGTTGGAATTACTGATTGCAAGGGCTCGTTGCTCGATGAAATGTCTCGGTGGACAATCGGCAGCCAGTGAATTGCACAAAGGCCAAATATACCCTTCTATCGTGTCGTAGACGATAAGTTCATGGTTTGTCGTTACTTCTGTACATTCCGGTGCAATTGTACTAACGAGACAAAGTTGTCATTGCATCTTCGGCTTTGGGGAAGAGTAGAATTTGTGAAAACGTTCTACGAGTCTACAAATAATGGCATCTTTGTTTTTGACGTTTCTATAATTATGTAGGGCATTGGATTGCTTTGCGCGATTCGTGTAATTCATTTTTTCTATTAAATATGTATATCATAGCTTCAATTGTTCAGGGTCCACCTAAAATTGTAGGTTTCAAGCTAAATGGCTGCAACAGACAAAGTTTTATTACATAAAAATTAAAAAAGGGAAAGAAGAACTGTAACTTTTCAAGTTTTCCACTCTGATCACTTTCAGAGTTACCGTCACACATTACACTTCGCAAGTAGTCCAAAACGTAAAGTGTTAACCCCTTAACTACGTCAAACTTTGAGACACACCGGCTATATCATTCGTCGATTGATGTCCATACGCCGAGAATGGAACACTTTTGCGTAGGGATGTATTTTTTAAAAACATATTTCAATAATCAAAAGACCGAATTTCACTACATTAAAACAATATTATTTATTTCTCTGAACCGAGTTACCATAAATATTACAAATTTAAAACTGCCCTTCCTGTCAGAAAGCCAAATTGAGTCGAGCGCCTATAGGCGCCCAAAGTGTCACAAACGCAAAATTTCTAAGCGCCTATAGGCGTCCACAGTAGCCAAGGGGTTAAGATATCATTTTTGCAATCGTCTCGTTAAAATTGTAAAACAATCAAAATCAACATTTAAACTTTACAGCTTCAGAAATTCTAAAAACGTCTTGTTAAAATGATAAAACTATAGAAATAAACACTTGAATGATCTTTAGAATTTTCGAGATAATTTTTTGAACTAATGTTTGCCTCATGTCCGATAGAGAGCATTGAAGGTAGAAGAAAACGGCTATGGTTCTCGTTTGGCAGTCTCAGACACGGATCCTGCAGACCCTTGGCCGTCTAGAATCGAGATTATAAATATTGATCCTGAGCGTCCTTCAAGTTTGAGTGCACTCGAGGAGTCCCTCTTGTCCCGCATTTCTTTACCCGGCGACTCGAGGGGGATTCTTCGTGGCGAAATTGAAATCCGAGAGGTTCCTCCTGCTCGTCCCGGTAGAAAGAGAATCAAAGTCGCCGAGGCAAATTAAAATTGTAGGGCATGAACATGGACAACTGCCCTTTGATGCTCGCTCCAACAGTTACGGATGATCTAGTCCATGAAATAAGGTAGAATGACCTGAAAAGTCCAAAGGGCCGTCTTTTCTTTATGGCTCTCATACGAGCTCAGGAACGAAAGAAAAAGTTTCATTGATGTCTTTCGATCGTCTTTGCCTTGCACAATTATCGGAGAATCGAGGCTTTATCGAAAAATCAAAACCGTTTGGTTGATTCTCTCATCTTTAAGTGACGAGTATTAACGACTTGAAAAGAATTCCTACCGAAGGGTTAATTTCTTTCATTGTTATGGTATATCTGTTGTGCGTTCTCCAATTTTCTCATGTATTTTTTCTTTTGACAACTTTTTAAAAAGTATTTACCTGTTCCCGAGTCGAAAATTTCAACCCAACATCGTCCTAAATTACCAAATAACTTAGAACATTTAGGCTGAATATGGAAAAATATGTTATATATAAAAGAATGCAAATTTTAATTCCACAATCGCCGTAAACTTGTTCATTTTTGCCAGTTTTGCCTAGTTTAGGATCAATTTAGGCTTCATACAGCTCAAAATAATCCTCAGCATTCTTATCTAGAAAATTAATCTAACAATAAGCCCAATATTAAGCCATACATTCTATAATGAGGAGTTTTAGAATTGGATTGGAATTGGAGTGATTTTAGGAGATTTAGAATTTATATGGAATAAAATGATCATTTAATTCCTACTTGCTCCTGAAATCCCTATTTTTCGAATGTTTTTATTTTTAACGAATGATGTAATCATTCTCATTACTAACAACTTTTTTCCGTCTGATGTGCAAATTGTCAGTGTCGGATCAATAAAAATCGATTGGTTTTTGAGCAAAATATCTAGAAAAACGACATTACTTTGCGGTCTCCCTAATATATTTATTTATTTCTATTTTCGGTTTAACCCTTTGCGATCCGAATTATTTCATTTCATTATTTTATAATATAATATTTCATTATTTTTGGTAGTGAGCCGAATAATATTAATTTTGCAATATTTTCTATCATTGGATATTCATTCTTTAAAATGGTATCAGTAACTATAGGTATTGACAGATATTTAGGTGAGATTACAAAATCATTATGAAATTAGAAAGTCGATATTAAACTGTCAAAAAATAAAATCAAATGAAAATCTATGTCGAGTACTGCTCGACATAGGACTGTAAAGGGGTAAGGTGAGACGTAATTTTAACATAACTAAATTTGATGTCGAGTCAGTTACTTAATAGTCTGACAATGAGAGTCCATGTCCTTTGATACCGGTAAAGATATTCTACAATTTTTCAAAAATTTCAAAATCATGGAAGGTAAGAAACACATAGGAAATCTGAAGTATTTCTCTCTTTCTACAACATTTTAAATTATACGAGTCAAATAATAAACTTTACCCAATAAATCGACAAAAGTCTGTCAACTAAATCTCCATCAAGACTTAAAACGATCCAGCAAAAACGAAGAGTAACGCAAACAATGTAAAATAAGTAAACGCAAAGATCAGCTACCACCTTTTGGATTTTACGTTTCCGAGCTTTAAAGTTTGACATATTTGAAAAAGATGAATAAAAAGCACGAGATAAGAAATGATAGGTAAGGAACAGGATAAAAAGAAGAAAGTAATCTGACCGAAAGACGTAGGCTTACTTAGAACATCAGACAGGAGTGTCGGAAGGTTCGTCCCTCCGTCTCGTCGATTTAGCCTCTAAATCGGTTTAACCGAGCTCTCGTTAACTTCGTTATCGCTAATGCCCGCTGCAATGTAGCTAAGTGGCCGTTGGTGCCTTGAGCTGCGCTGCTCTCGAGCCTCCCATCCTTTGCCAATTACTTTACTACCACCAAAGTCCTCATTCGATTAATCAATTAACGTAAGTTCATTTAGGAAGCGACATGCTTTCGATCCATGCACTCTAGGCTATGTCTCGTTACACCGAAATCACTGGCCTTGCCCAAGATGCGAGACATTTTGCAGCTCCTCGAGGTACGTCAAGAATAATGCAAAGACATTTGATATTGTTAATATAACTTTTGCATTTGTGACAGAAAAGTAATGACAAATAATAATAACACTAAAACTACCAGCGTTATACTTACTGAAATTCAGATATATTGAATAATGCTAAATATACTAACTGCTTTGGAAAAAGAGAAAGCAAGAGGTAAAGAAAACATTTAATCAATTGATTTAGGCTTTATAAGATGGAAGTCTACAATTTACTTTATGACTCCTCTAACAATGTATTATAGATAATTCTTCGAAGAAATTGTGAGCCAGTCATTTTAACCGGCTGATAGGTTTAGTGTTAAAGTATTGCAGAATTACTACAAATTTAACTGCCAGACAAATATAGTGTACATTTCTAAAATATATTTCAAAACCACGAAGGATTTTAAAATGGATCATTTTTCAAATTCTATAACAATTAGGAATCCTGTATGATACTGCAATTTCGTTCATTTTGTAAGTCTCTCTTGCAAAACGATAATGTTTGAATGTATCAATTTTCTTCCAACATATAGTATCCAGTAAGACTTAATAAGATCAGACTTTAATTCTTCTAAACAGACATGTCCATTACTGTTCTCCATTTCGTTAATAATTCTTCCTTCAGAACTACTCCATGAACAATCTCCGATATTCCAGAACTCTCATCCTTTCAAATTATCATAACCATTCTTCAAAAATAATTACTGTTTTCTCTTCAGCTTTGGTCATCTAGATAAGCGGAATCTTATTTGTTCCGATGATACGTTCAATTTCATATACTGCAGATCTTTAACTTAAAGACAACTCATTTGAGTTCGTCGTCTTTGAGGATTTCGCGAAAATTACAGTCCAAGGAACGACAAGAGTCCTAGAAATTTCGCATCGCGTTAAATCCGATCGATCGAGTGGATCGCCTTAGTTCGCTGAGTCTGCATCGACGCTCCGAAAGTGCAATCGACTTGGCGAATGCGATAGCGCGAAACGCTGTAACGCCGTTCAGAAATGCTGTAGGCGTTCGTTTCGTCGTTCTTCGTCCGTTTCCCGGGTGTTTCTCTTACCGTGTGCAATTACTCCCATTTTAGCCGAAGGGAGTGATTAATATTCGAGAACGATTAATAATAAACTCGAGGAATATCCGTCCTGTCTAAGTATTCATTCTGTCGTCTAGATTATTTGTGAGCCACTTTTCGTAATCCTCAACGTTTTCGGTTTGGATGATTTTTTAATGCGTTTCCTGGGAATAACAGCTTTAATTGCACTTCTTAAAATTGGCGCTTTGCGATGAAATAAGTACCTTCAACGGATGTTTTATCGATTTGATTCCCGTACATTTGTCATGAATTTCATTATTTACTTAATTTTCAATTCGTTGTTTAGTATGATATTTAAGGAAATGATGATTTAACTCTTCGTCTGAAAACTGTTGCTTTGTGCTAACAAAACAGTTGATCAATGGAATTTAAATTACTTTATCGTTCTATATCTTTCAAATTTACCTTTTAATTTGATTAATGATAGGCAGAAAACATATTCTTTTTTTCTTTTACTTTAAAATATCTCTTATGATTTTGTGTATCACAGTTGAAAATAATTGAATTTGTATAATTCAGTAAATTTTTTTAATACGTTGATTGCTATGGACGAAATTGCAATATTTCTGAATTTTTAGACGTACTAAATATTTAAATATTGGCGCGAAAAAGATAAAGCTCTGCAGAATATCTATCTATCTGTATCTTTAAAGTTTCTGCTTTACAACGATGTGAATTTAATAGAAAAAGTTTCATTTCAGTAGAAATAATGAAACTGGCGAAACACAGGTGGCATTCAACATGTTAATCGAGTCAAAAGTTGACCTAATCGATCTACAATTTCATTTCCAACAACTTTAACTGAACTTGAAAATTATAGTTTTTTAATAAGTAGAGAATTACCTTAACCCCTTGCCTTACAATCTCTTTTGTGACCGAACACGCAATAACTCAGAATTAAGTAATTGTTGAAATAATAATCTATTACTGATTTCTGACCTAATGATATTTACAATTTAATAGTTTTTGGAAAACTTAAAAATTTTCTATTTCATTTACCGCGTCACGTGTGTCATTGTAAGGCAAATGGTTAAAAGCCTTTTTCCTTAACACACCTATGGATTATATTCCTTGGCCTGTCCTTTAATCCAGAAACCTATCGTCAATATCATATAACAAATCATGTCGATGTATCTCTTCAATTACATTTTAATTTTGTCACTTCTCCCACGAGTATCGAAAACCTTCGACTTGACACTCGTGCAAAGAGAGAAACGATACAAATTCAACAGTGGAGGAATACAAATCCAACAGTCGAGAAATTCAAACCTAACATTCAGAACGTACAATTTAACCATTCAAGAATAAACGGTCGAATCTTACATTGAAATCTGCACGTATATCAACTACCCGAGCTTGTAAAATCCAAAGTCCAACAAATCGTCTCAAGTGTAAATAAGTGTAAAATAAACTCCCAACTGTAATCACTACGTAAACTTGACTCGTGACTATCGACTAGTGGTGCAAGACAAATTTGTGACGAGAAGAAGAGAATCGGTATATCACACGGTCTTCGAGGAATCGATTCGTACTTCTCGTCTCACGTGAGAGGACAGTATATAGAATACAGGTGATTCAGAGGAATTTCACTGACATTACTTAGCCGCGCGTCAGGAATTCTCAAATTCTGAAGTAGGGCGAAATACCGCTCGCGCAGAAAGTAGATTCTGTACGACGTGAATCAGACGTAATGAACTACTAAAAACGAGCTATATTGTCAGGGAAGACTTAAGTTTGTAATTCAGCCATGCTTGTACACTTTCGAGGATGACTCATGTGTAAAATGACTTTTAGCAGAGGAAATGTGAAATCTGGAACGACGGTAATAATGGGACAAATAATTTCAGAGTTTTTATGCTGATTGTAACAAAAAATCTGGGTTAGGTCTGACAAGGGAACATCCCGGAGTGTAAATCCTCGATTTTAATGAAAGTTTAGTCATCATTTGTCAATTAAATATGAATCAATTTTCTTGAATATTTGTTTGCCACTACTATATATCGAAAAACAAAATATGGATAAATTAGAAATTTGATATTTAAGTTACAAAGAAAGTTATAAAACCTTATTAGAAAAGATTCCTAATAGGTATATCAAGAAGGAAAAAAATATTGTTGTCGAAATAATTTCCACAAGATTTAAACCTTACTGTTCTGCTTGGTTCTATATGACCTGAAATAGAGATTATATTTTCATAAATACTAAATTTCTAGGTTTAGTTTTTGATATCCAATATATTTAACATCTAAGTCTACCTGTTTGTATATTTTATATTTGTTAAAATGTGAATCTTTGATCGCTGAGTCACTATGACTGGAAGAAATACAAATACGAGATATAAATGGACAGAACAGAAGGGTTAAATATATAATTAGATTTTACTACAGCACTCATACATCTTAGGCATTATGGCATCAACATTAGCACCCCACGTGGTATCACTTCTTCCACCATAAAGTGATCTACAGACTTTCAACCAGCAAAATTCGAAAGCACCTTTTATCATCCAAATAATCTTCTCCCGAACGAAAAGGATAATCTTAAGCATACTTTAGTTCCAGCACCGTTGTTCGAAACAGATCCGAACTTCTCAAATGGATACATCACTTCTCCACTCTCGACGCAAGACTTGTAACTTATTTAATTAATTTACTACCTCCCTTTCGGTCCTACCGTATATCCGTAAAAGCGATACAAGAAAAGCTCTCTCTATGTAAGCACAGCTTCCTTCGTTGCATCGCGTACACATACACATGTACACGCAAAAATATATATACACACACACAAGATAGGTGAGAAAGTTTTGATTTACGACGCACTGCTCGTCCAATAGGAACGGCAAGCAGAAACGCGCCACGGCAGAAAAGTTTCAGGGAGACCGAGAACGCTCTATTAGTACCATTCGTTATTTTGTTTCCTCCTGTCCTCTTCCACGCGAAAGTATAAGGAGAACGAAGAAACCTTCGCACAGTTTTCGAGCAAGAAGAAGACTGGATATCCCCGAAGGATATCCGTTGGTGGTTCAAGAGACTCGGATGGTTTTTCGTCCTGCAAAACTGGTTATTGATACTGCAGAAGGAAGTTGCACGAAACTTTCTGCCCGATGGTAAGGCGGACACTTCTATGGTCTTGGGTATGCCAGTGATAAAAACATATTTGCTCGAACCGATGTTAACAACCTCAACCTCGTAACGTTTGTCATTATTGCTGGCTTCTTGGCAAATTGGTCGTGCTCACGCCGGGTGGAAACTTTCCCGCCAACTTTTACGCTTCCACCGTCGAACCGATGAATCGTGATTTTCTCGATAGCGCCTTAACTGGCTACGGACGTTACGTGGCTCGGAGATTTTGGCTAAGTGCCGATCGGTCTCCTTTTCCTTCTCGATGGCCACGAATTAGGAACTCCGATTTGAGGGAGTTCCGCGATTTCTTACGAACGCTGGCAAAACGAAGTTGATGCGTTTCGTTGTTGCAGTGATTTCTCCAAGATTTCGATAAGAAAGTTGGAAGAATTTATTGTTCGGATATTTGTTTTTTGTAATGGGATCAACGCAAGAAGTCTTTCTGGTAGGAAACAATAATTCGTGAAATGCATTTCTTTCATCTCTAATATGGGAGAAATTCAAATTAGCATACTGACAATGAGCTTCAGAATATAAAAAAAAGTTTATGTTTTTGACCTCTATTATTTTTTTCTATTAGTACCTACATCATAAATTTTCCCTAATGTCATGTAATATTTTTGTAAAACATATTATTGCGCCGGGAAGTATCGCCACACGAGATAATTTATTTACAAAGGATCTATATTCTACAATATACAGTTAAATTAGAGATTCCAGCTACTTCTTCGCGCCGCAGTCACTACCAGACTCTATTCTTCAACTATCTTGTTTAACCAGTCAACTATGGCGAAAATTCTTTAGAATTTTCTGTTACGAAAATCAAGAGATGAGCATAAATCTATTTCAAATTATTTATACCCTTCAGTTATTCGTTTTATTTCGGCATGGCCTCAAAATATTCCAAACATCTTGAAATTTACGAATTTATTTTAGTTTTCGTCAAAATTACAATTTAAATAACCAGTGGTAGCTTTTACGCATGACGAGTATACTCGTCAAACACAGCTAACTGGTTAATCTGTTGTCCTTGATACGATATTCAACTCTCGACTATCGATGTCTCGTCGAATATATTCTCTGATCGATTATATTGCCGAAGACAGCTTCGCTTCTTCGTAACAATATTATTATATTTATAGATGAATGTCACAGTATCAAAACTAATAAAAGTGACCTGTTAAACTTAGGTGTTGCGTGTATTTGAATGCAAATGGTGTTTAATTTGTTAACAAAGGAACAATTTTTGTTTCAGTGCTTGAAGTTCAGCACAATGGATACCTCAAGAAATAGAACGTGGTTCAGAAGGGTGGCTCATCTGCTATGGCTCGTTCTACTGTTCATCGGAGTCTCCTCGGAGGGAACCTTGGAGAAACTACACGAAGGTGAGTTAATACTATCATCCTCAGGATATCAATGCTTTCGTTACATTTATAAATTTGATCCTTTATTGAATTCCATTCATATTACTGGATTTGTGGCAAATGAAAACTGTCCGTTTATCCGTCGTCGCGAGGATCACGATAATCTTTATGATCGAAGATTAAAAACATAACGAAAACTCATTATCATTCCTGTCTCTGACGTACCTTTATGCGACGTCACTGACAGGATCGCTGTGACGATGATAAATTACTCTTTAATGTATCGAATACCCCATGAGATTTATTAGGCTATAATGCTGGAAAATCGGTTTTTTAACAATGCGACAATTACAAATTCGCGGGTACAATGTGCCCCTGAATTCCTCGGCTCGAACCGTCGTCAAAGAACCGCTTATAATAAAGGAAACGAATTTCAATTGATTCCACGGTAAAAAAGCGCAAAAAATTGGGATCGCAAAATCGGGCCATTTTTTCGCTTTCTTGTTCCGTTCGATGATAGACAGGCTGAGCTTCGGGGATGTTTAAAAGGGCGCTGTGATATATAAGAAGAGGGAAGGTGTAATAATCGTGTCGTTTTTAATCTTTTTAATGCTGTAACTGATGAAAAATATTGGTCGGGTATATACGTTAAAGTTCCAATGAAAATAGTATTAGCAATAATTAATAATTAATTAACTTGTCACAATAGGAACTCTAAGAATTACCATCAACAAAAAATACTATATTATATTAGGTATAAGGGAAAGTTCTGTCGTTTTTGAACACGTAGACTTTTATGCGTTGTCGATCCTTAACAAGAATTCTGATGCGACTGAAATTAGTTTAAACACTTACAATTAGATTAGTATATAATTGATGATTTAGACACATTTTTCTGTATTTTAGTATGTTTTTTTAAAATTCTAAAAGTGTTAACATGGGCGAAGAAAAAGTGCACTTAAGACAATGCATGTTGTATGAGTTCCAAAAAGGAATTCTGCGATGGGGGCAAAAGAAAACTTGTGTGACGTGTTTGAAGAGGATGCAAACAGCTCGAAAATGTCAAAGATGGTTTGCGAAATTTCGTTCAGGTGATTTTTCTATGAAAGATGAATCCAGATCAGGAAAGCCATCAGATGTTAATAACGAAGTGTTACGCAGTATGATCAGGACATATCGCACGTTAACTTCCACAGAAATGAGCTTCAAGTTTGGAATTCATCAGACTACTGCTTTCGATCACATTAAAAGGCTTGGTTTCGTGTCCACACTCTTTGTTTGGATGCGCACGAATTAAAAAAGGCAGAACTTTCCCTTACACCTAATATATTTCATAAAAGTGATGTTATTACATTACAATAATGTTTTCTCCGCCGAATACTTTTGTGATCAATAATAAGCAATTAAATTTACTTTCTGTTATAGTTGCTTCTTTTTATTTCAATTAGCACTTCTTCCAGCATTAATGGAAAGATATAACGAAACCTGTCGTCTTTGTTGTATGACGTCGGTTCTTCGAATCCGTTTGCAACGCTCTCATTATCCAGATTTCGCGGGAATGTGACCGAAACGCGGAAAAGCGTTAACGACCGCAGGATAGCGCGAGAGCACCATATGATTTAACCATAAATTCGATCTGCATAACAAGGCGACAGCCCCTCATGAATAAAGTCATTCGTATTTCGATATTAATCACGCCTCGCCACATCGCACGGAACAACGAGTTTCGGTGTCCTCCCTTTATCAATGTTTCTCTTCCATGCGTTAGTATTATGTCTTTCTCTGCCTCTTTCTGCCTCTTTTTTCTCATACCTTTGTTCACATTTTTTCTCTTTCGATTTCTCTTTACTCATATCTCACTCTATCGATATTACTCGAAATTCCTCTCTTTCTGTTTCTATTTATTCATCTCTCACGCTGCCTATCAGAATCACTCGGAATTTTTCTCTTTCCCTTTCTCTGCCTTTTGTCTCTCGCTGTGCTTATCAGGCTTGCAGAAATTTCTCTATGGGCTTCTCTATATTGGTCTCTTGCTCTACCTGTCGGATTCACACTGAATTTCTTTCGATTACTCCCCCGTTTAGGCTCTCTTTTCCCCTTTTTCTCTCTTTGTCCCTCGTCCTCTGCCACTCTATTCTCTCTATCTTTCACAGTAAAACTGTTTTACTCTCCTTCATTGTTTACCACAACGTTTCTCTCCCAATTTCTTCCTCTTCGTCCACCATTATTTCTATCTTTCACCCTTCAACCCTTTCTGTGTCCATCTTCATTCACATACCTCCATCTCTCATTCATTAACACCTATCTCTCCCTTCTATCTATATCCGTCAGTATTTCTTTTTCTCTCACCTTCTCTTTCTCTACCTTCGTCCATCTATTCGTAGCCAGTCTTTTTTTTTTCTCCGGCTTCCCCGACGGGAGGATGCGCCCGAACGAACTATCGGGAATTCCATTCTTCCTGCTTGTTCACTCCGACGGACGCGCCGTTTAATTATAACCACCGAATTCTAAAGCCGCGAGGAGTTAATAATGCGTTACTTATTCCATCCGCTTCTACGGCCAACCAATAATTTTATTCGCGCCTCTTTCCCAACGGACCGTCTTTCCGTGGGAAGAGAATTTCTTTCCGCGATCGGCAAACTGCCTCGAGATACTACACAATGCTCCGTTAAGAGACGATAAATCGTCCGGACGTGTATACTGCGAGCGGAATGCCAGAAATTAGGGCTTACGTTTTACGATTCATTCTCGCGAAGACCTGCCGTTGCTGCAGGAATGGAATTTTCCGAGCGACAAGAAAATACAAGCTGTAATTTGTGGATAAAAATTGAATGACGCGGCTGTTTTATGGTCGGGGGTAGAGGCTAGCTCGTAAATGCATTTATTAAAGTCTCATATTGTCGCGAAATCTGAATTCGGACGAAGGAAAGCTAAGAGATGTTCCCTTTTTTTAACGCAACTGGGAGAAAATTATTGGTACAATTTCGTATGCAATTTTTTATTTTATATTTAAAAATGACAAATTGGATATGTGTTGATGTTAATATTAATATGAAAATAGACACAAATCAATTTCAATGGTATTACGCGTTTTATGGTGTACGGAAATATTTGTAAAAAATTGTAAATACAGAAGGGGCTTATCCTACGAAATTTTATTAGCTTCTACCAGATTTTGCGCTGCCTTTAAATCCGATTACGCTGCACACAGTTAGCGGGAACGTATTAACTTTTTCAAACGTTCGTATTTCAAATATGTTGCCACGTTTTTCTGTTTCGAATAAAATCAAGTACTTTGGATTGTACGGGAATTTTTGTGCACGAGAATTTTCGTATTTTTAGACTATGTTTATTGCCTTCATTTGAATCCAGTTGTATTCGACCGTTGCAAAAAAATATTTTTATTCTCATCTCTATACGCTATATAGTTCCATTGGATGCAATTATCAATTTCGCAAAATAGACGGTTAAAAGAACTATTTTCAGTTTTATTGTATCCCAAGTTATCAACGAAAAAATTGGCTACCAACGTTGAAAATCAACGCCTAATAGCAAGTATTATTAACACTAAAGCTACCACAGAGAGGTCAATTGACTAATTTTCAACGTAAATTGGCCTTTAAGAAAAACTGGCGGTACGTTCAGTGTTAAATCATTCCAGCTGATTTTTTCAAAATTATATCAAATGTGAAAGCTTGAACATTTTTTAAATAATGGACATTTTGACATAACTAACAAGGAGTACGCAAGGCCTTCGGGTCTCCGATTTTATTGAAATTCTACATACTCGTAGAGTAAGTCGTTCTGATTAAGAATATACCCTATTATAGGGGCAGTCGGTCAATAGTTTTTAAGATATTTGCAATTAAAGTTTCATATTATCTATCTTATATCTCCTGAATATTTTCTTAACATTTTTTAAATCTTTATTTTGTATCTCCTGAATATTTTTTTAATATCTATTTTATATTTCCTGAGTATTCTCTTGACATTTTTTAAATATCTATTTTATATTTCCTGAGTATTCTCTTAACATTTTTTAAATATCTATTTTATATTTCCCGAGTATTTTCTTAACATTTTTTAAATATCTATTTCATATCTCATGAATATTTTCTTAACATTTATTAAATATCTATTTTATATCTCCTGAATATTTACTTTACATTTTTGAAATATCTAGTCTATATCTGGAACTTTAATTAACTATTATGTTTTTATACTAAAAATGTAACTTTAATTATCAATATCTTAAAAACTATTGACCTTCTGCCCTTATAATAGGATATATTCTTAATCAGAACGACTCGCTCTACAAATATATAAAATTTCAATAAAATCGGTGACCCGAAGGCCTTGCGTTCTCCTTGTAAGCATTGAGCTTGTGAGAAAACACCTGCAGATCAACGTAGCGATTTTTTTCAATCATTTTCAATAACAAATATACAAATAGAGTGAAAGGAAAGATGGATGCACTTTATACACACATTCGACGTTCAAACATTGCCTTCCAACGCACGACAACCAATTTAATTACACCTTCCTCCAACATCCATTTGACATAATTAGTTCTCGCAATTCAAGATTCAAGTACAACGATAAACAAGCATTCCTCCAACAAACTTCCTTTAATTTTCATTAAACACGACGAAATTAAACTTCAGCATGTTGATCGATGAAGAAACTAGTGACCGATGTTTCAATCCTTGACGTAGTACTCAACAATATCCTCGAATCTTTGCATCGTCAACTGACAAAGTGTTGAGATAGGATCTTCTGACTTTCGCAGCAGGAAACCCGAGCGAACTAATTTCTCGAAGCTCGCAGAGAGTCTCCTCGTATATCTGACGAACCGATCGTAATTAGAGAAGCCTTCGGCGGAATAGATCGTTCAAGAGGGACGGCAGTTTTCGTACTACAACCGATCGACGCGTAGAGCAAAAGCGGTTTTATCGAGTTTTCCAGAGAATTATCTATCGCGGTCGTGGTAGCTAGGCGGCAGATAGAGTATCTACGGCTTCCGGCCGATAGGTCCTCTGCTTTTCCCTTCCCTCTGCTTCCTTCCTCTCTCTTTGCTTCTCTCGTAGCTTCTATCTTTGCTTCTCTCTTCGCTCCTCTCGTCGGGTCTCTCCTGGCAACGAGAGTCCGTTGGTTCCCTCCTCTCTGTGAAAGCCAGTAAGCTCCGTTGCAACTTCCGACTGAATAAGCATCACCTCACTTCCGTTTCCGACGATGTAGCCTTTGACGTAATACGTACGTCGTTCTCTGCACTTTGCCGGTCCTCTTACCTCTTTCGCTTCTCTATCTGCATTCTCTTTCTCTCTTTTTCTCTTGTCTTCTTCTCCTTTTTCCAAAACTCCAGAAAAAAAGAGACTGGAAAAGAAATATTTTCAAAATTCTTTCTGGGCATCTGTGGATTTAAATGACAATAGAAAATTGCACTGGTAGTCGTAGCAAGGGGGAATTGTGGAAAAATATGGAAGCTTGACAAAATCTTCTCTTGTTCCGTCTTCGATATTCGTGTCTGTTTTGCATATCGCATGTCCAGCCAACTTTTCTGTATCTACATTGTCAAACGCTAATGTCCTCGTGTATTCTTCGTCCTCTTTTCTTACTAGGTCGTTTTAACGTGTTCTCATATTTCGCAAGTTTTCCTTGAAACACTCTTAGTTAGTTAGTAGAACGATCTTTGGCTGTACGATTGCAATCGCGGAAGTAGCAGTCAATGTCGATATTTTCGGATATTTCGATGATATTTCCAATTTTTCGTGTGCGACTTCTTTTGGAATTGAAGAGTTATCGAATATTTTGGTGAGGATATTGATTCGAGGTTGTCAGTGCCAAGTGTGAAATATTTTTGGGATTTTTTTTAAAAACATAGTTTGAGAATGAAATTTTGGGATTGAGCTACTTTATCATCAGTGTGATAGGTATTTTTGAAAGTTTACCGAGAGTTGATTGAAATTTATTACATGTTGACGAATTGTTGGCGGTATTGAAAGTTTATGTCACAGAGTTGAAGAAGGTTTTGACCTAAATATCGATATCCGTGTGGAGGCAAGATCAACGATAAAATATGTATAAAGCTCTCTTTGGCCAATTAGTAACTAATAATTTAGGCAGGCCATAAGTAGTCAAACTGCAAGGAGTTTTGTAAATGCAATTAAATATAGATGGTGCTTCAGATATAGGTGTTCCAACTCGGAGTACACATTCTACTTAAGCATTCACTTCCGCAGAAATTCTATGTAACTCCTTCGTTACATATATTTCATAAAATGAATTATTAACAAATTTAATTATAATATATTATCAATTCATTATTAACATTAGGATTTTCTATTTTTCTCTATTAGACAGTCGACACTATAGATTAGGAAGAAAGCATCGTTAATCATAAATGAATGTCAGAGTATCTATTAGAAATTATTTGTTTCTATAGTTATCCCTGACCATTTAATAATTCCTAAATTGAAAATGCTGAACGTCTTTGAATATCTCTATCTTATGATGATTCATTTTATCACCGCAGAACGAAAAATCTGCATATACAGCAAAATACATATATTTTCATGCGAATAGAAATTACTGTCATTCCAACGAGTTTGTTTATTTTTAATGCACCGACTCGATTTTCAAGTTTGCGTTACACGAAGAACAAATTGAAAGCAATTTCTGCGCATAAAACCTTTGTGATTAAATATTTACTTGTATAAAATATCGATAAAAACAATAAACCTAACAGAGACTGATTAAATATAACAGATTTAACGATGGCCGCCAGTTTCGGTCGGAGCTAACGACTCCATTAAAAATTCCTCTCTCTCTCCCTCTTTTTTTACCTCACTCTATCTTTATTTCACCCGTTCATTCATTCTTTTCTCTCTCTATCACCGTTCGTCGCTCTGTCCATTGTGTCGAAGCTCCGCAAAAGGACGGAACGCAGGCATCGCTCATATCGGAAATGAAAAATGGCTACAATTATACGGAACAACGAGGAGCATCGCGATTCATCAAATGACGTTAATCTCTTTCCACCGCGAGCGAGATAAGGCTGATCTTTTTTGCTTGCATACACACTAGACCCACGTCCGGCGCGGCGACCGCTTTGTTTTCTCTTTCGCGCGTGTTCCATGCTTTCGTCGATCCCGCTTCCGGTTTCCGGTAGACTTCCGCCTCGACGGCGTCCATGAAAAATTGCGATCGTCCGTCGGTAGTCGGCTGCTGAAGCGTTACTCTGCGTCTGATGACGTAAACCAGGATGGAAGCTCGCTTCTTGTCAGTCCATAGTTTCTCCTCTCTCTCTCTTTCCCTACGTATTCCCTTTATTTTTGTACCTTCGCTGCGTACATCTCCATTTTTATGTCTTCATAGTTCTCTCTTTACCCTGGTCTTCGTTTCTCACCTTTTTGCATCCATCTTTCTCAGCTTCATTCTCATCCAGTTGTCTTGGCATTCTTCTCCCTCCCTGAGGGAGGCGTCGCATCCATCAGCCTAGGAAACTAAATCTCAGTATTTTCAAACCTCTTCGTTCTTCCACTGTCTTCTTCGCTGGTCCATGGATCTCAATGTACTCTCATCGGTATCTCTCGTTAGTCTCTTCCGTCATTCTTGAGATTTCACACCGTACAGAAAGTCCTCGACCATCGAGAAATTCGAGAGACATTAATCGCATCGAATCTATCAACAGCAATCGTTCTTTCTTTCCATGAAATCGTCGGCATTGTTGTTTACTCTCACGACGATTTACAAAGACATTCTCTCCCGTGTACGTCAACGTACTAATGGAAATTGCACTTAATCCGAGAATACCGATTTACTCGTAATTCGGATCTGGCAATGCGGAAGCCTCAGGTTTTCGCTGGACCGGTTAAAACGGACCAGGTGAGATCTGGTTATGTAAGCTTCTAGTCTCTGTTGTTCCTGCTGATTGGAAATCGCTTTTGTCGTTAAGCCAAATCGCATTTCTAGATTGCCTCGTTACCCCGAGCTATTCTGGACACCTCGGACACCGCGTGCCGACACTCCAATGAACGGGGAACGATCTAAAGCCTCTACCGCGAAAGCCTCGTCCAATTATCAACGTCTACGGGACTCAAAGCAGACGTTCCTTTATTGTGCTCGCTGATTATCAACGTTGCTCTTCGAGGTAGCTTCGTTTAGCGAAATCTACTAACGTCCGAATTTTCACTGGCGAAAACCGTTCTATTGATGGATCTATACCAAACTTCTTCTGGAAGTAATTCAAAAAAGGCATTTTATCTTGGGTTGATTGATTGGCACGGGGTAATTGATTCTCACGGCACTCATTTATTGCATTTTACTTTATCTATTCCAATTGACAGTACGAGGATGGAAATTAAGAAAATTTCTTGCTTCACTAACAATAGGTTTGACTTTAACCTTAATGGGTTTGAGAAAATATCCGATTTATCGGTGCATGTATATACTGTTAGAGTTGAAAAATTTAAATGTAACCATTGAAATGTTATCACGTAAATAGTAATTTATAACTTCTATATATTAACAGTCTGACTTTCCGGTAAAAAAGTAGTTTTCCATCGCCAAATAAATGATTTTTCCTCAATATTCAAATATGTCGCCATCCTCAAAGGGTTAATATGAAATTTTATTTATAATTTTTGGTAGATTTATAATAAAAAGCGTAGGAAGAAAATTTCTTATTACGTAAGAGCAAATGTGATATTGCACTTATTCAGACCTTTCAACGTTTCAATTATCGTTAAGGAAATCTATTTAGAAAAGGTATCTCATCTTAACGCGTATCACATCTTAAGAGCTCTTCCTTCGAGATTGCTCCTTGATGGTAAATTTTTTAACGTAAATAATTTCACTATAAATTCACTGTTCGCTTTGACCCGGTGGAAAGGGTATAGCCGGATAAGGATGGCAAAAGTGCCCCCAAAGGTAATTAACTTTGAGGCATACCATTCGATAGGGCTCTTTGGAAAAACCCTTCCTGCAAAGTATAAACCCGGTACCCCTACCGTAGGGGTAGTTATAGGGTGAAACGTACTTTATGGTTTTTGCTCGATTTCTCCCGTTTGGCTTGATAGAAAATTTTGAAAAAAATCACACATATTATACCCAATGGTGTGCATAGTCTGAAATTTTTTCAGATTTTTTGGTTGGCAAATCGATTTTTAAAAAATTAAAAAAGTTTATAAACATTAATTTTTTATTGAAAATATGAAGTGACCACTTTTATATTTTTACAGTACCTGCATAGTAGCCTAATTATTAATGTATAATTTTTTCAGATTTTTACGAGTAGTGGACGGCAGTTAAAAAAATTAAAAACCAACAATTGTTTATATTTTTCGCTAAATTATTGATGTGGCCACGTTTATATTTTCACAGTTTCTCAAGTTTGCTATAAACAATTGACTGTAATTTTTTCAGATTTTTTGTAACAGTGTATCATACCAAAAAAAATAAAAAACCGATGTTTTTTGGAATGCGTATTTTATGTTAGTTTGTTTATAATAATCCACAGCTATACCAATTCCTAATTATTAGAACTTATTGGAAGATTTGGAACTTGTCTCGTATCCAAATAAAATTGTAATAGATGTTTCATAAACCTGTAGCCATTCGAGTCTTACGGCTGGAACTAGCCGGTAACAGCTCTCCTCTGTAGACTTTGCCCTAAGGAGGGTAATAAGTATATATGTACATTGCCTATTACCAATTTTTAATTTTCATGCATTAAGTAAGAATTTGGAGTTTCTCTAACATTTAAATAGCAATTGACGTATTATAAACATTAAATAAATAAATAAATAAATAAATATTTTATATTTGTAAAATATTTTTACAAATGTAAAAGTATCTAATAATTCATACCTAACTCGCAATAGTTTTTATATTTAAACGAGGATAATTTATGTATTTTCCTTGGTGAATGCTTAAATTCGATAATACAGTGAGAACAGTGGAGACGGAACTTATGCGCCTCACGGTCCTGAGTCCAAAAATTAGAAAAGGTAAAACTCATTCCGTAAAATTAATTTTTCAAATGTAAAAATATTTAATAATGAAGTATATTAGTTTATTTCATGTGAAATAGTGGGTATTGCGTATAATTTTCGATCATCCAAGTCTACACTTATTTGTGTATTGGTCATGAGTGAACATCGGTTTTTTATTTTTTTTCGTATGATACACTGTTACAAAAAATCTGAAAAAATTACAGTCAATTGTTTATAGCAAACTTGAGAAACTGTGAAAATATAAACGTGGTCACATCAATAATTTAGCGAAAAATATAAACAATTGTTGGTTTTTAATTTTTTTAACTGCCGTCCACTACTCGTAAAAATCTGAAAAAATTATACATTAATAATTAGGCTACTATGCAGGTACTGTAAAAATATAAAAGTGGTCACTTCATATTTTCAATAAAAAATTAATGTTTATAAACTTTTTTAATTTTTTAAAAATCGATTTGCCAACCAAAAAATCTGAAAAAATTTCAGACTATGCACACCATTGGGTATAATATGTGTGATTTTTTTCAAAATTTTCTATCAAGCCAAACGGGAGAAATCGAGCAAAAACCATAAAGTACGTTTCACCCTATAACTACCCCTACGGTAGGGGTACCGGGTTTATACTTTGCAGGAAGGGTTTTTCCAAAGAGCCCTATCGAATGGTATGCCTCAAAGTTAATTACCTTTGGGGGCACTTTTGCCATAGTTATCCGGCTATACCCTTTAATGACGATAAAGTAGGACGATCCTTCGTTGGCAGTATCGAGTGATAATTTTTCTTCCCTGCGAAACTTTCCAGTTATTCTTATATAAGCCTTCCAGCTGGCAATTTATCAGCGATCAGCCGTTGAGTCGGGTTAGCGGGCCAACGCGACCGTCTTTCCGCGGAGTTTCTGGCGGTATCGGGTCATTGGCATAATGAAGAAACTTGGCTGAAAGAAAATCAAGCGGCAGGAATAAAAAAGGAAGTGGAAAAATTGCGGGAAAGTTTCCGCGGTCAGGACGGAGGCCGCGGTGAGACAGAGAAGAATAGGAGAACGTTGAACGGAAAAGACGGCGCAAAAGTTCGAAAATTCGTTGAAGCGACGCCAAGTCCGAGAACGGTATATATGTACGTAGGGCAGAAAATGGCGGACAAAGTCACGTTTGTCTTACAGTTCTTGCAGAGCTTACCAGTGCTCACCCCCGTTGCTACCGTTTGTTCTTTTGATTCTTTCCAGTCACTTCACCGCCATCGCCATCCTCCGCTCTCGCTTCGCCGTTGGCTTCCAAAGTAACCCCTGGAATCCTCTGGAAAAGTTTGGTTATTTAATTTCCTACCGCGGTTTGCCAGAGAGACTTCTCTCTGTCTTACTTTTCCTCGATGTTGGTCTCTCTCTCTTCTTTACTAGCCTTTTTGTTACCCGTGTTACCGTCGCTCAAGGTGCTCATCCGAAAAGGGAACGTCCATTTTACTTTACGCCGGACCAACGTTTTTCCTTGTCAGGCCGCTTATCGTCCGCCGCAGATGGCCGTCAGGCTTTACTCCACCTGAAAAGATTAGCGGTGGATTTTTCAGCCTAATGACCAAATGATCGCTCGATGAAGCTTCTTTCTCTTTGGCCGTTTCATCTTTTTTGTACAAATTGCCCTTGAACACCCAAGGATTTTACGACGTTGCGACGACTCGTCGCTTTCTCTTTTCGACGATTCTATTTTTCAAACTTGCGTATCAAATTGTTGAATCTGGTAATTAATCTTTCTATAATCGTTTCAGAATATGATTATACTAGTAATGGTAAATCTTCTTTCATGAGATACGTGTCTTACGATCTCCAGTTTTCCAAATCGATTTCAAATCATAAAAAATAATTTGTCCTCTACACTATTATATACAGAATTAGAACCATTGGGGTTTTTCTACGATACCGTCCAGCCTGTCCTCTTGAGGAGGAAGCTCTTATCTCAAAATAGATTATCATCACAATAGCTGTCAAAGATACATAAAATGCAATGTGACAAGGTAAATAATACCATAGATTTCTAAACCTAAAGGAAGACTACAATTTTTGTACTTTAGCTGCATCCTCATGTAAGTCACCAACGTTATGCAGTCACTTGGCTTGCGGTACGAGGTAAGGAGAGGCCCTTGAATTAAGAACTCGGTAAATGACAACAAAAAATTAACCCTTTGCACTCCGACATCCCACTTGAAGGGACATCGTAAGTCTACTATATCCTTCGAGTTTTTTTTCGTAGTGATTACGGAGGATAAACTTATTGGACCGCAACATTTTAAGAAATGTATGTTTACCTGAACTTTTCTATTTAAATGGCACGGAATAGCAAATATTATAGTAAAGTGCCGCCAAGTCGCTAATAGGTATCGTCAGAAATACCTCCGAGTGCAAAGGGTCAAACACTTATTTTGTCCTTAAGTTGTTTTTCGGCCAATAACGCATTAAAATCGAAATAATTCACTTATCAAGTAACTTCATTCTGTTGGCCAATAATTTATTACTACACCGTACTCCCGATAATGTAAACTAAGCCCTAAGTGCACACGACAAAACGACTATAACCGTCAAAGACAAATGTCACAAAAAAAACAAAGAAAAATATCTCCTCCTCCAAAGTAGAAACTGAGTCTCAAGTCGACACAATTCCCGAGTCGAAATTTTAGATACAATTTTAGACGACCGTACTGTGTTTGTACTGCGTTTGCACCGAAACTTTGTACTACTTCTGCACTATATTTGCAACGTGAACAAATGCACTTGCAGCACATTAGAAAAAGGCCAGCAGTACAACCGCATAAGATGTAAAAATCATCCGTATAGCTCTGTTGCGCGTTTGTACTGGATCTGCAGCGTATCTGCATGCATCCATAGCACGTTTGTACTTGATTTGCAACATGTCTGCAAATGTTAATATTCCGTTTGTATAGGGTTTTTAAAAATATGAAATTACAATACATATTCTTTAACTTATTTGTAATTAATTGTTTATTAAAATTATTACGAATCGAAATTTTATAAATTAACATAGAATTTATATAAATATAAAATAATATTCGTATAAATATAAAATAATCAATGATTTATATTGACGTTTTTCTATTGCACAAAGTAATCATTTCCTCAAGATATTGACATCATTACGTCATTTATCAATGTAAGTTAATAAAAATGAATTAATCAAATAAAGTAATGCATTTAACTCTCAAATTTTCTAAGTTTAAAATTGTTCGAACTTAGAATTATTTCGTCAACTGACAATCTCGAAAAATTTCTAAGTTCGAATAAATATACATTTAAAATTTTTACTTATCCGTTTGCACCATGTTTGTACTAGTATTGTAACAATTTCACGAAAACTGTACAATTTTTTATCTGTAATGGACATGCTACAGATACAGTGCAAACGAACGTAAACATCATAGTTCTGGTGCAAGCGTATGTTAAGCCCTAAAAAATGTAATTATTGAGTGCATATCTAATACAGACGTGGTACAGAGAATAATTGTGTCTACAGACCCCTGCAAATCTACTGCAGATCTGAAAATTTCGACTCGGGTTATTCCTATAACACACGATAAAACGACTATAAACGTCAAAGACAAATGTCACAAAAAAATATCTCCCCCTCTAAAGTACAAACTGAATCTCAAGCCGGCACAATTATTCCTAAAACAAACGTTACCCCATTATCCTCGAGAGTAACCTCCTATCTCACAGATGCTCCAAAAGTTGCATTATCATGCAAACGGCGCCACGGGACGATAGTAGAAAAATGTTCCTCGAAGAGTCGTGAAAAGGGCGCGCGCGGCAATTTCGTCGGGCACGCATCGCCCGAAGAGTTTCTCTGGTAGTCGCGGATAAAGATCTCTTTACCCACTTTATGCAACCGTCTGGCCGTTCCGGCCTTTTCCATCGCGCCATTGAATAGTCACGCTGCTATCCAAACGAATCTTTTCGTGCAAGGGTCCGCGGGAGAGAACATTCCCGGATATTCGTTGTATATACGAACCCCGGGTTCTATGGGGCCACGCTTACAACGGCGATCGTGATCGGGACGCTCTCGCACCGGTTCCCGTCTATGTATGTACGTGCATCCGCGTTCGCCTCTGTGTACGGATATAGAAGCACCGGCGTATAATTCAGTTTTACCCTGAAACGACTCATTTATATGCGTTCGTTTGATTGAATCTCTCCCGCGTACTACCCGACTCCCTCTCCGACTTTCCTTTCTCTTTCTCGTTTCTCCCTTTCGCTCTGTCACGGATTTCACCCTACTCCCTTTATGTCTTTTCCTTTTCTCTCTTCCGCTCTTTCGTCCTTTCTCTTCTCGTCCTCGTTCTCTATGTTTCGCTTCCTCCCTTGATTCCACCCTCGTCAACACCAACGCGGTTAGCTGTTTCAATTTCCCCTCGTGCCGCGCAAAACTGAAAGGCGTACCCGTCATCTGCCGTGTCCTCTCGCTACGTTTCCCATTTTCGTTCGTCTCTTCCTACCTTTCTCTCTTTTACTCCACCCTTTTCTTTATGATTTACCTGTCTTCTTTTTCCTTTTCTCTTTTCGTTCCTTTCGCCGATTGACCATCCATTGCTCTGTCTTTGTTTTTTCCCGCTACGATTCAACCCCCGTCTCTTTTCATCCGGC
This sequence comes from Cerceris rybyensis, assembly GCA_910591515.1. Taxonomy (NCBI): domain Eukaryota; kingdom Metazoa; phylum Arthropoda; class Insecta; order Hymenoptera; family Crabronidae; genus Cerceris; species Cerceris rybyensis. The sequence goes on from OU342789.1 coordinate 41,067,292, forward strand.
TTTTGCTTTCTCTGTGTTTCCTTTTCTTCGTGATTTATCATTCTATGTCTCTGTTCGTATATCTGCTCTTGGTACTCTCACTACTCGCGTTTCGCGCTTTAGTTGTCTCTTTCCTGCTGCTAGTTTTCCCTGTGAATACACCTACCCCTGTACCATGAACGTTATTATGGTTGCTGGCGCGATACCGCGTACGGGCTGATCGTATTGCTCGTCGTAAAACACATTTAGCGTTACGTACGTTCCATTCGACGACGCAATATCTCGCCGGGAATTACCGATGTTTCAATTCTTTCTCCTCCATTCATCTGTCCTTGCTTCGTGATAATTCCTGCAACTCTAAAACGAGCCTTCCCATTTTAGACGGAACGCAATGTTTATTTGAGAGAATTATTACATTCGAAATGAAACTTTATCTTGTTGAAAGCAATGCTTCTTTCATGAATTGCATAAAATTTTTAAGAAAATGTTTGAAGATGAAGAAACTCAAGACACTGACTCGTAATTAACGGGACCAAGATCAAATCTTTTTTGGGGAAAATATGTTACATTTGTAAGTGTTAATATTTATATGAATGTAACACCGAGTATGTTCGTCGCCGCTGCGACGACTGACTCGCGTTGGCTTGTCGTCCGGAACGACGAACAGCATTTGATATAAATATTCAGTTAGTTGTTTAGAGATATTAGAAGCGAACGGATAAATAGTTTTACGACAGATATTTAATTTACGTATTAGAAGTTATGATTTATGTTTGAATAGTTATTTTATGTGATTAAGTGTTGTCTTATGTTATTAATTTATTAAAATAATTTATAAAAATAATAGTTTTTCCTTTCTTACACATTCTATAAGTACCACTATATTAGTGGTAACTGTTTCACACTTTACCGAAAGGGTTTTTTTAGAGGCTTGTAGAATGGTATGCACCAAAATCGATTGGCTTTGAAGTCACTTTTTCAATGCTTATCCAGCTGGAACCTTTGTCTCGTGTGATGTGTATATCATAACTTCGATGGCTTGGAACCCACCGAAAATAAAAAGAGGGTTACAGTGAGTAAGGAGGTAAAGGCTCGAATATGTAACTAGTGAGACCGTGGTGAAATAGTCCTCTTTGGGAAACAGAAAATTTTTTCTATGTAATTAATTGCATCATGTAGTATATAATGTTATATCCTCGGTGGTTGGGTACCCACCCAAAACAGCAGAGTACTTATAATTTTATTATGGCGAGTAAAGAGGCAAGGTCTCTGATAGAGTGATCAGTGGGCCCAAGAGGAAATTCTCTCCCGTTGCCTCTGAGAAATTTGTTTTATGTAACATCTATATTATAACCTTGGTAGTTCGAAACATACTTAAACCACTAGGTAAGTACTGGGTAAACTGACCATGATCATTAAAATCGAAAAGAATGAAACGGAAAGGAACGAAAAAGCCAAGGAGGTTGAAATTCACGATGAAGTTTCTTTTCTAAATGATCACCAGACTGATTTCTCTCGCTATAATTTTTTCCCTCGGAGTTGGTGTAATTTCGTTACTCAGCGAGGTGGAATCGGCGTAAAACATGACTGATTACTTGGCAAAATCATGGAACGAGAGGTTGGCCGAACGACGAAGGGATTCGCAGTACGGTGGCTCGATGTAGTTCGGGATGTACGCCTAATACAATTATATCTCCACCCTCGGACTTGGAGTTCATGAATATCAACGCCGGTTTGATTTGTATAATGTCGAGTTATTGTTCTGGAATTGAAATTTTCCAAAGGGGGAAGCATTATTTCGTCCTGTATCCCGTACAGACCGTCATGTCTTCGAGACAATCGGATTTCAGAATTATTTAAAACAAGACCAGGATCGAACTTTTGCTCTCGAGTTTTGCGGATTTCTTCTCTCACTTCTTCTTTTTTCTTTCTCTTCTTCTATTCCTGTACGTCGAATGTATTCTCCTTCGTAATTGTAAGATTTTTCTCAAATGCAATTACGCGGCGAGGCTATCGGGGAAGACGTATTAATTGAAAGTAAGTTTTCGTTATGCATATTACTCTATAAATTATTCAATATCGCTATCCTTGATAATAATACCGTCGACATCGTGAAGAGCGAAGAAAGTTTGAGAATCATTACCATCCGTTCGTTTTGCCGTAGCGCCTTCAATCAAGCTCCGTTGTCTAGACAATTAACCGGACGGTCGATGCAATTAAAAGCAATTGTCACGAGCGTGCATGTGCTGGAGCGACTGAAAATTAACGTTCCTGCATTAGGACAAACGGATCGTTTATTCGGTTACGGATTTCAGAGACCACTTCCTCACCGATAATTTCTCCCTTGCATCCATGTTACGGTGAATTTCGGCCATTAGAATACTAACGCGTTTATTTTGCCAGTTTTCACGTGATATGTACTTTAAATTGTTTTCTGATTGAGGTTTTTTACAGTGAATTATAACCGGTGTCTGCATTTTTCGGTACCATTAATTTCGAAATCTGTATTTGGATAATTTAATGTGTTTATTTGGACTTTTCTTATTTAGAACTTTATAAACATTGATGTAAAATAACATAATAATACTTTCACGGATGAAAAACCTTCGAATTTTAGTAGTTACAAATTTGCTCATTCAAATATCCGAATTTCTAAATTCTGATCATCTAGCATTGAAAATCCAAATATCAAAATAAAAAAATCCCAATCTTTCCCATGTTGAAATCGACCTATTCGAGTTTCAGATCTCGAATCCGCAAAAACGCAATTCAATCTAAAAACTTTCACGTTCACAGATATTTGCAACCATCCGAATATTCTAACCGGCAAACAAACATTCAAAAACATACTCTTCTAATCATTCAAATTTTATAATTCAGACCTTTACATATGCAAATATCCCCAACACGAATCTCAACATTCATCTACCTCCAAATTGAAATCTCTCTAAACTCGTCTGCAATAATATCCCAACTTTACTTTCTAATCCCGTTCAATTACAAAGTCCTTCCTCTTAATCTCATCAATCCCCTTCCCAGTTCGTTTAACGTTGATAATTGACACATCGCGGAAGATCCTATCACGCGTTGAATTTATCGATCGAAGTCGAAACTGCAAAACGCTTTTTCCGATGGTGCCGTTTATTCCGCTTGCTTACCGGCCGGCGGGTAATTAGTTCGGTTAACTGCTCGTGAAAAATGCACTACTGCCCGAATCCCCTAAAACGGAATGTATAATCAGGCCGGATTGGCCGGCGATCGAGGGCAGGAATATTCGTCGGGGAAGTTCGATCGTTTCGAACGGACATCACTGTAATCACTGGTAATGCAGATGGCGGCTGCTCGATGGACGCATCGACAATCAGCTATATAATTAGAGACCTCGCCCGCCAATTAAGCCGCGTTCGTTCGACGCGATCGTTACCCTGGTAAGCATGCTACCGCGAAAAATGTACGCTTGCTAAATGCCGCTTAATGCGGTCGTTGACGCGATTATCGATCGACGCGATTCAATGAAAAGTGTCACGATATGCCCTTTTGCAACCTTACGACTCTTTATGCGCTTTCATGCTTGCTGATCGTTTTAATAGTTGGGGAATAACATTCCTTTTTCTTGCCGATCGAACGATCAGACTTGTTAGGTATCGAGTGCTGGGTTGGGAATTGTAAATTTCATGTTGATAGCATTATATAGAACGATTGCGTGTGGAGACTTATTAAGGGGGTAGAAGAAATGGCTTCTGAAGTATGGAATTGGGAGACTTAATAGAAGGTATTTAATTAATGTAATAACATTAATCCTATGAAATGCATGTGTTAGATGTTCCTTTTATTTTCATTCTGTATTCGTAAGCTTCCTTTTTGAAGAATAACATGCTAGATATTTGGCATTTTATAGGAATTCCTATCCCGAATTCATTTTGTTTTCGATACAACAAGATGAATAAATTCGAGAGCAGAGTTGTGTGGTTGAAATCTGTATCTTATATAGCTATTAGATTCTTTTGTATATATTTATTTAAATGTAAGACGAAATAATTAATAATTTCTTTAAATACTTTCCATGATTCTCAACATGACCTCTAAAGGAGTTGCCCTATATATTGCAAAATTAAATTAACTTCTAGTTTACCATAATTACCTTAATTCATCGACTAAAAACGAAGCAGTTAAATGTTTCGTTTTTGATTACCCATTCGATATAAGACATTCGTTTACATTTTCTACTAACAATAAGTTTGTCACTCCGTATATGTATATTCTATACATATAATAGACTAGTATTTGGAAAAAAAACAGCATTCGGTGATGAACCTCTACGCTTTTCTTGGACCCCGTTACTTTAAACCATAATAACGTCTCCTTCTATGATCATTAGCACATTTTTTTTTCATGCTACTATAGGGTATCAGAAAAAACGTGAAATGAACGGTACAAAAGCAAGAGAGTCCTTTCGCTCGAACCTTCTCTCACTTATTGTTAGCTTCCATGCACCTCATTCACTCTCTGCATCCTGCTGTCCGCATGATTTAAATGTGTGAATCTGCCCCACATTCCGTTCGCATTCCATCCGTTAACCTTCTCTTCTTCATTCCATTATAGAATTCAAACCACATGAGCTCATATATTATTACGCGATAATTTAAAAATAAATCTCTCAAAATTACGAAGATTCGAACTCAATTCTTAATTGAAAGTGCAACATTTCAATTCAATACCCCTCATAGTAATCTTTACAATTATCGTAATTTTACAAAAATTTGTTCAGATAGCCATCTTTACAGAGTACAACAATGCACTCTAACAAATTCATAATGTTATAGGGAAATGGGGAGATGTGAATATATATATATGGTCGAGCAGTAATTGAGGTCGTCTCCTTAAATATACGTCCGTCAATAAATAAATAAATAAAACACGATACTAAAGATCTAATATGTAAGTAATACTATTTATTTAAAGGACTAAGAATATACTATAAATTACATTAACCGTTTGCGCACCACGAGCCACTTTCGCGCTCTTCAGTTTTTGTGTCGAAAAACCGCAGGACATTTTTTCAATGTTTACAATTGAAGGAAGACTTTGTTAAAATATTTTGTTAAGAATGCATTAGGTTTCTCTTTTATAATATAAAGTAATTCCAAATTAGGATACAAGCACAAGAAGATTGTTCTTGTTGTGCACTATATAAAATAAAACAACAATTTTAGCTTATTTTGAAATAAAATCCCAAGAGTGCGAATGTGGCTTTTGGCTTTTTTCGAAGTAATTTTTTAAAACCCTCCCGGTATTCAAACGGTTAATACAAATCTGGTAAACATAAAGTACACAATGACATCTCGACGACAAAATCATATTTACATACCATACTATGAGACATATCGTTAATTCTATGCATAAAAGCCTTGGCAAATAACTGGACACTTCGACGCCGTATATATCCGACCTTCCGGATCAAGAAGTAAAAACATCTGTGAACGTCTCGATTCGTTCATGTGACAGACACTTCCTGCAGAAGTGCAAAGTGCACCGAACCAGTCGTACATTTCAATGTGAATCGAGTTGACATCAACGAACAACTTGCAGTCCCAGTCATCCTTTCGTTGCCGTTTTTAGAATGCATCTATGCAATATTCATCGAATATCTGAAACGTCATTATTAAATTTCCCGTATTGTCGTGCATTCAACGCCGACGGTGTTAAATCGATTACATCCTGGCGCCACGATCGAGTCAGTTATCGTGAAAGCTTTTCTAAGATTAACGATACCGCCGTTGACGGACCTGAATGAAACATGCAATGAACGAGAAACGACAGGGCGCGAAAAGGTCGGTCCAAATATGAATGCACCATCCGCACCAGTTAACTTGAGGCTATTTTCTGTCCCATGCAACAAGCGCTGCATAAATGACTCTCGTAATAACCCTAAAACAATGCCATGACCACTTTGGAATCGCGACAAAGAACGTTCTGTAGATTTTTTTCACGGGCTATGAGTTCATTGTTGCAAATTTTTGGACTCATTTTTACCTGTTTTTTTTTTTAAATGACGGTTTTTAACATTCCATCGGAGAATTCTGCGAAGTTTATCGTACTTGCTACTGTAATTACAGTAGTGATTTGATTAGTTAAATATCAAGTATTTTTCCATCACCTATAATAGTTTATACTCGTAATGTTTAAAATTTGGTGGAGAATTTTGTTTTATTCAATCTTTTGAATGAAAGATAAAAAGGACACGTGCAGTTTCAACTCTTTGAACAGACAGGTGGACCCACGAATAAAAATAAATCTTCATCCTTTTAATAAAAAATTGGAAAAAGATTTTTTGCAACATATCCCTTTTCACACAGAGGCCAGGCAACGGTATAGAGGTATCTTTCAATTTTGTGTATTTAATTTTTATATTATAAATTTTCAATTGGGTATATCCCTTAGTAAAAAAAACTTAGGAAAATTTGTTAGAAGAGAAACTCCGTTAAATATCTCGATATTTGAGCGAGAATCCTTTAGCAGCTTTTAATTCACAAATGATTTCGAGTATTCGTCTGTCTTGAGCGTAAACGCGAGAGAAACGTTTGTATCGTGTATAAAAAATATGATTAAAACGTTTCGTCTCTGTTTCGTTTAATAAACCGTAGAATAATTCTTGAAAACAAGAGCGAACAAACGAATACTCGCTTTGGGCGAATCGTTCTACGTGCGTGGAACTTTTGCATCGGAAAACTGAAACTTTGAACCAACGATTTTAAATGATTTGCTAAAAAATACCATCCCGAGAGATTCTGGAGAGGCGTTCGTTTTTTCCTTTCGAAACAAATTTTATCGACGTAGAAAAATTGTTACTAAAAAATGCGTGTACCATCAAAAAAATAAAAGGAAGAGGACAACAGCACGATAATAACGTAATCTATTTCACCGTAAAAATACATTTAACATTGCACATCTAATAATCACCCCTCAATTTCATAAAATGGACCGTTTCTTTTGAAAGTGGTGTAAGTCCATTTGCAGCCTGTAAATATAAATACTTTTAGTTAAATTCGCCTAAAAGAAATTTGTATAATCAAATTAGATATTGATAAATTGATAGAAACATTGTCAGATTCGTCATAATTAACCAATATTTTTAAATTGACAGATATGCTAACCTTTAAATATGTATCTCGAAACAAGAGAAAATGGACTTACACCACTTTCAAAATAAACGGTCCAAATATTTAATATTATTTTCCAAATTAAAATGTCTAAAATTTTGCAAGTACATCAAACAGGTGCATTGTAAAATAGCTGTAACTTAAGTTTCTTACAATATCATCTCAGTAGAATAGTACAATGCACTCAAAAATGCAACAAACACATCCGAAAAGTAAACTACAAAAATCACATCCTCAAAGAAACTATAATAAATACATTCCCTACCTAACCATCACATCTGTAATCGAACAATAATAAAATTATCTTTACTTATTTGTTAAATACAAAAAAAAATCGCACACCCCTTTCATCGCCTTAATCAACATTTATGTTATTACTAGACTGCGGATTTTTATGCATTTATGACAAATTAAATACGACTAAAATATACAAAAAGAACATAATATAAAAATATATCTAAAATATCCAAAGTATAATATTTGTTGTAATATTTATTAAGTGCAATAAATCCCTAGATAGGTTTTCCTGTCTCACCTTCATTTTTGAAACTCGAAATTTGCATAAACATTCGCAGTCTAATTATTACATTATCACCCAGATTGTATTCTCCAGCAGGACACAGTTGTTTGCGCGAATAGCAAAGAATAGTAGCTAAATACACTGGAATTGAGTGGAAAAGGTTAGAATAAGCGGTCCCATCTTTATTAGGTTAAAGATCCAGGAAGGAGTAGGTGATTGTGCGGCGCGAGGTTGAGCATTAGCGGATACCTGTATCCTTTCCCGGTGTTATTTCGCACGGCTGTAACCACAGCTCGTCCGATAATCCTCCTCACGGGCTTCGTTGCTCGTTTCACGTCGACGCTCGAAAACTCACCCTCGAAGCGCATGGTTCTCTCAAAATCGCGGTCATTTCAACGCTTGCGAGTGCAACGCCAGGAAGAAGATTCTCTCTGGTTCGCCTTATCGAAAGCGATTTTCCTCGACGAGCGAGCATCGCCACCCCCGCGATTACGCTCCCTCCTCCGGACTTCTATTTCTCCTTTTCAATTCTACGGGAACATGCAACGCGTTACGACGGCGTAGATCACGATTTGATCCAACGGTACGTCCCAATTTCGATACCATCGGCCTTCACATCGATCCCTTTCCATCCTCTTGTTCTGCGTTGCGAAACGTCGACGGTCGTCTTTGTGAAATGATTGTCTCGAGAGAAGGTACGTACGATTCTTTGGACCACGGAGAATGTGGACTTTTGGATTCGTTGCGTTGTATTTTAGAAACGGGGATGGCCTTTTTTACGTAAATGGTATAATGGAAATCTACATTGATTTTGAGAATTTGGGGTGGCTTATTGATATGGGTTGATGGTGTTTTTAGAAATGGTTAGAGTTTACTTGAAAACATTTTATTGGGGAGAAAGTTTGAAATGGAAAAATGTTATAATGATTTGGAAAGTTAAAGTGTGTATGATGGAGGATAGAAAAATTGGTATGTGGTAGTGACTTTGAGACTAAAACTAACGGCGTTAAATGTATTATATTTCAATATATTAAATAAGTATTAGGAGTAGAAAAGAGCTCTTTCCGGTGAATTTCAGGTGATTGCCACAGTTATATGCAGAAAAATGTCGTTCTAATTTTTTAACAATTTTAACTGCTGATTTTGACGAAATGGATTCTCTTTGATAATGTGAAGAGTAAGAAATCTTTCGTGAATTCTGAGAAGTCTGCGACTTTCACTGCGAAATCAAATGTGCACCCCAAAGTTGTACATTTGATGAGATATGAAAGGAGTCTTACGAAAGAATTACGAACTGTTAAATCCGGAAAAATGCAAAAATAATAAAAATTCTCATTTTCACACTGTGCTAGGAAATCTCACGTTATGCACCTTATTCTCCAAATATTGTCCTATCTGATTTTTATTTATTCAGATTTCTTCAATGTCATTTAGTAGAGATGCACATTAAAACACAAAATGAAGTATGGAAAAGCTTAGATAATTTTATTGTTTCTAAGCTACCAAACTTTAGCGAACCAAGATGTAAAAGTTGCCAAAGAGGTGGCGAAAATGCGTTGATAACGGTGAATGCTGCGACTAATGGGGTGTGATATCTTTTTTTAAGTAAAGCTTCCATTTTATGAAAAAATCGGAAAGAATTCATTTCTACACCTAATATTTTGGAAAAAGAGAAATCAAAAGGTGAAGAAGATGACCGTTTCGGTAACCTCCGTTTTATAAGGTCAACGTGGAATATTTGCGATTTGACTTTTGTATAAAGTTGCAGAACTTTTGTAAAAAATTGGGAATCAGTCATTTTGACTTGCTTGGTAGTCCTAGTCTTAAAGTAGAACCTGGCTTAGAAGAAACTGACGTTATTAGAAATCTTAATTTTCATTTATATGATATTTTTTTAATAGAAATTGATTATAGGATGAATAAATATTAATATTGGAAAAATCATATTATTTGTAATTCAGGAACTTGCTATTTTGACTTATCCTTTATCGTTGTAGTTGAAAAGTATTCTTTCTCGTTGAACGTGAGAATATTATGTAGACTATTTAAGAAGTTCTACAACTAGTTTTTGGAGAATCGATTGTGCGCGTAATTTCAATATTCTAGGTAATATCGCTATTTTGCATTTCATTGAAGACTAAAAGTTTGCACATTTCGCTTCTCAATCCGATAATTTTAAACTTTCAACTACTGGATTTTGGAGAATCGACTGTGTCCCTAATTTAAATATTATAGGTTGTTAATATAATCCATAAAAACCTAATTTCCAGCTATGACTCATAAAAAACGCGTGTCCACTTCTAGTTACCCCCTCGTTAGCGAGAACTAATGGTGCTGGATGAGTTTTTTCGTTATTCAGATATTAAGCATTGTTAAAACTCTCAAAGTTTGTTGAGTTTCGAAATGATTTAAACCTATGGCTGAATTAAATATGAAACTTTATCGATGTATATCCAACTCGGGAGGTCCTACATTCTATGTTAATTGGACAAGAATTTAATTCGAATACTTTTCAAGAGGTTTCTGATAGTCTCGTTGATTCTGTTGCTCGTGTCAGTTGTTCAGGGTGCTGCTTGAATAGACGCTGTGTTATTTAATTAAAGCACATATGTATAATTAGTGTATTTATAAAATTCTATCAAGAAATCAGGGAAAATAGAAATAACTTATGCTAGTAAAATTTATTTTTATTTATGTTCGACGAAGACTGACCTACGTTTGTTTTAAGTGAATTGTTTCTTTATCACGAATTTAATCTATGAAGTAATTTTCAAAGATACTTCCAGTGAAAAACGTTATTCGATTACTTTGTAAGTCCTCTGTCAGTATTCGCTATTGATGCTACATTTACCAATTAAAAATTATTTAAATTGTCAACGGTTCCGTTACTATGATTTTTCACATTTAGCTTATAAAAAGTAAATTACTAAATTCAATCTCCTCCCTTTCTGAAGTTCTTTCCTTCGAAAATATTTATCCAGTATTTTCGAATGTATTGCAAGCCTTAAAAGAGAAATACATTAAAAATATCGTACCAGAAAATTTAGCAATTTTAGAAATTTATCGAAGGATTTAGAAATCTCGAATCATTCGGCCTGCCGGAGAACCCTTCAAAGCCCAGAATTGGACAGTTGCCCGTGTCATAAGCCCGCTGTCATAAATTACACTTACTCCCGTGAAGTGTTAACAAGCATGATAAATTACACCCATTTACACTTTAAAATTGTAACACAAAACTGCACACAACTACATTTTAAAACTGTTCCTCAACCGCTACAAAATTCTCAAAAAAAAATATTATTAAAAGGCGTAGAAAAAGAGAGGAAAATTTCACGCCCGACAAATAATTCCCGCGAAAACAGATTCCACCACAAAGGCACAAATCATGCCACAGGGGTGACACTATATTACATAAATTCAGTGGTGAACTCCTCTAGAAATTTCGTCGGCTTTGTCGAGGATAGTGTCGAAAAAGCCACAAAGGCCAGACGAGGGAAAAAAAGTGATCGAGGCTATTATATGGTCTTCGGTTGATCGAGGGGTGACGCACGATCGGTCTCTCGTAGACACGGTCCTACTTGTCTCCTCAACAAAGAGATTCGAAGCCAGGTCGGTGAGGTGGTTTCCAGTAGTTGCAAACAAGACGTTGCCAGTAGACCGTGCAAAAATAACGCGACGGGGGCATGCCATTCCTTTTTTTTTTCATATTACTTTTATTATCATCCCTCGATGTGTCTATCTCGGCGATATGGAGGATGTATTGGCAGCTGCTGCCACACAAATACAAAAACGCACACATAAACGAAGAGACGGAGTGGGTTAACGTACGCCTTCCATGACGGAGTTTAATACGGGCGGATGACCGTAAAGCCCCGGTTTCACGAGGCAGGACGTAGATAGGTTGCAGAGGGTGGGAAAAGGGAGGAGGTCGTATCGGGGGGCGGTCCAGGTGTCGATATAATCGAGAGGCTTGCTTGTCATCAAAGTGCCCCGTAGTCTCTACTGGCGGCGGTAGCAGCAACAACGGCGACAGCGCCGATCCTGGCAGCCCTCGTTAACGCAAAAACGCGAGAGATGATGGATGGATGCTAAATTGCATTAATTAAATCCACCGTGACACCCTAGGCCGGCAGCCTTGGTATCACTCGGCGGCGGTTCTCGGGCTTGTCTGTGATCGAGGCGTGAGCCGTTTAACAGGGTGTGGGTCACTTTGACGATTACACCCCGTAGAGGCCGCGTTCTCTCTTCCCTTTATCCCGTGCCCCTTAACCTGCGGAACCTTCCTTCGGACTTTGCGGCCCGAGTGGAGTCTCTACCTGCGTTTCTCTCTAGCGTTCGATGCTTACGTCGAAACGTCTTAACTATCAAAGTGGTCCGGAGGATTAGGCCGCTCGTAAGAGCACTCGAGAAAGGGATACCGGATCCTTGTGTCATTATCGAATGACGATGCTCTCTAGAGAGGACTCTGAATTCATGGTACAATCGATATAGTAAGCGACGTTCAAGTATCCTTTGATCTTGATTCTCTTAGGAGATTCATGGCAAAAGGGGATAAGGAGATGGTGGGAATTTTTGTCGTGGTTTTAAAGTAATATATGATGGGGTTGTACTATGAGAGATATTTTTTTTGGAGATTATTTTAAACTATACTTTTTTAGCGGTTTAAAGTAAGGTAAAAAGTTTGTGGTAGAGCGAGTTCTATTTGTTCTTGTTTTCGAGTTACTACGACTGAGTTTGTCTTCTGGCAGACTGAAGAGTGTTTCGGAAATAACTGGCGAAACTTTAAGTACACGTTCTATTCAGTGTGAGGACGGAAGGGAGTTGAGTGTAGATACGGAAGCGCTTTCTTTCTGAGTTATTGTATAAACACTTTTTACTTGCGAAGGAGTTTGGCAGGATGCTTCGTTAAAGAAGCTCGTATTCTTTGTATTTTTGGGAATAGACAGTGATTTATTCCAAGCTGTCTTGATACACAAAATTTTATTTCTGTTCATTCCTCATTAAAAAAATGAGGATACTCGTCAGTTGACATTTTTTGGATATTTTTACGAAATTTCATTACACTTTAGAGAGTTCACGTTTCTGGATACTTAACAATCTTATTCTTTTTCAAAATCACAATGTAATTCTTTTTCTTTAAGATTTTTGCAAAATCATTTTCGAAATCATAGTAACCCACTACCTTCTATAATCCTCATTTGGGTTTTTACTCATTTTTAAGTCTTTTAGCATCAATTTAGATATTTGACGTGCTTACGAGCAGTAGTTTTCTTGAATTACTTTTATATTGTGACAATACTTCTTCCAGAAACAATCAAAGTGCCAAGAATTTGGTAGGAAATGGGTTAATTCATGTTTTCAGTATGAAAATTACTGCATTACATCTAGTTGAATGCGTATAGTTATATAGCATACTAGCTGAACGTTCCCGTGCTTCGCTACGGTTTAATATCATTAGGATCATTTTAAACCTGCAATATTTTACGTGCTTCGAAACTAAAAGAAAATTCTTAGAATTTCGAATTTTGAAAAATCCTTTCTTAGTGGGTGCTTTTACCCTAGAAGGAACGCTCATGCAAAATTTCAAGTTTCTAAGTCAAGTAGTTTCGGCTCTCCGTTGATGAGTTTGGCCCATACTTTAACCCCCCAAAATCCCCCCTAAAGTTTCGAATTTTTCAAAACCCTTTCTTAGTGAGCACCTAAGACCCAAGGGGAATGTATGTTCCAAATTTCAATGCAATCCGTTCTGTGGTTTTTGAGATTTCGTGGTGACTGAGTGAGTGAGTAAGTCAGTCAGTCAGTTGTATTTGAGCTTTATATATGTAGATAGTAGAAAGGATAGTAGTTCTTTCAGTAATCCCATTCTTTTCGCTTCGACATTGATAACAGTTGCTGAAATTCTCAAAATGAAGAATTATACAACACACGATTATCTACTTTATAAATCACTCAATTTACTTTTTAAACGGCGTGCCAATCACTAAAATGTTTCCCAAGTATCACGGTGCACCTTGTATATCTACGAGGTAATTGATTTATCTTTTGAAGTTTATATCCCCGTAGAAAATATCGCTTCGAAGCATACTAGGCTTTGGTATAAGCATCAGACTGTATACTCGTAGATTAATAAATCAATTATATCCGATTGTATCGCATCGCGGCGAGCACATTCTTTTAAACGTCGTGATATGGCGTGAAATCCATTTTACGTCGCGTTTAAATTTAATGCCCTGGTAGAAAAAGGTTCTCGTGAAACGTACATACGGGGAAGTACCTTTTAACGAGACGTTTAACATATCCCATAATTTCCATGCAATACTTTCCGTCTTGTTATCCCGATTACAATCTAGACATGATCAAATTCCAATGCATTTCGAAGTCGTTGTTTAAAATTCTTCCGTGCAGCATAAAATCAACCATTGTCATACGACATTAAAGCGAAAGAAATGTCTGTGTACGTGTAATTTAAAAGAACGGTGATAGATAGAAAAATGTAGCTATCGTAATTACGAAGTTAAGGTGCGACCTTTTAGATAGTAGGTATGAGTTTAAATTCCTGCCATTTTTGAAAAACTGAGAATTACCATTAACACTGGGTCAAAATAACTTTTACTAATTTAAAGATGGCGATGAAATTTTGATAACTATTTAGTTTTCTATTGATAATAATTGGATTAATAAACTGCCAGGAAGATGAGAGAAGGTTATACGTAATAACGGGGAGTACATAATAAATTAATATAATTTTTTTATTTAATGAGAGCAAAATAAATGTCTCATAAAAAAAAGGAAGTTACTTATGAGTCGACCTTGTTCAAGTCGATCTTACAGACTGCGATAGATTAAATCGATTTAGTTTTTTACACATTTAATTCTCCTTCTTCTGAACTATTTATCTGGTACCTTTAAATATACTAAATTAATTGTCGGTAGTTCTAGTGTTAACCCTACGAATTATATTTCACTTTTGTTACGAGTAACACCCGACGCTTTTAAGTGTTTCATTTGAGATTTACTTAAACTGGAAAATAGGAAAATGTAAATAAATAAAGGAAGAAGCGAATTTAATTAAGAATCTGCTTTATTTGCACTATTGTTGCATATTGTATTATGCAAGTGCATGATGTCTCTTGAAAAAAATTCTAGGATACAATCCTGGATTTGTTTCGCATATTAACATCTATTGGTTTACAATTAGACTTGAAGAAATGTTGAGTGAGATTCGTCAAAGGAATTCCTGAGATGCAACTTAATTTCAAGTTACACTTGACATGGGAGCGCAAAGAGTTAAAACAAAATGTTCTAAATGTGATGGGGATTTGATCACAATTCCAGTATTTACATGGAAGCGTTAGGGTTAGGTTAATCCTACAGGTATTATAATTATGTTGTCTATAGGTATTATAATATTCTAACAATATATCATACTAATAAGTATCTTTGTTCTCCGAAATACAAGCCGAAATATGGTTTAGAATTTATTTAAAATTATTAATCCTAATCAAAATGAGCAAGTTATCTAAAGCTAAAATATAAAAGAACAGTAATTGCAGGATATATCTGTACGCAAACCTGTGGGATTCCGCGTCTAAAGTATACTTTTGTTGCTACGGTATTGCTTCTAAAATTCTTCGTTGATACGAATATACCATTGCTTTGCTATTTTCAAAGAGATCTGTGTACTTTCTCGTTTATTGTTGCGAGTGTTGATGCAAACGTCAAATGAAAGAAATGGGAGAAATATTTTTTTACGACAATAATGATCAATCGGATAGAAATTCAATCTCCTGTACGATTGCAATGTGAGCCGTACTAAAATCGTTCTATATTTCCGTTATATGAAACTGACACGAATTTTGAACAGTTTTAAACGAACAATCGGACAGATGAAAAAGAACGATGAAAACAAGACAAATCGTTTGGAAGGGATACAAAAAAATACGGTGTAGAAAATTGCACGTTTCCTTTGATCTTCTAATTTGATTCCCGTCGATCAAGAAGGAAGTCGAATTAAGTGGATTCCGTGGAAGAAAAGAACAACCAACAGGGCTCACGTGATATTATTTGATACCTATGGCGAGGAATCATCCGCATTTTGCGTCTCATTCCTTCAAATAAGTTACTGAAATCCCAATGTTCTCTACCATTCCCTTTTTATATCTGTAAGCAATATGTTACGATTTAATAAGTACCTGTCATTTTCTATAAAGAAGGTTTGTTTTCACACAATAATCTTATCATGCATTCGTACGTGTCACTTCTAAAAAGTATAGAAAGAAACTTATCAAACAAAAGAAGATGAGATGTCAGAGAGCGCGCGAAAAATGCTATTTGAAACGAATAACTAACACGATAAGTAAAAGTGTCTGGGGGGAATATTTGTGTAATTTACATCGATGCGTACACATCTGTTTTATTCTGTAAAAGTGTAAGGAAACATAAAGAATTCCGTTCATGGAGTTTTTTCCCCATTTTTAGGTTCAATCGGTATGGTTACTTTACTTAACAATTAAAATTTTAGGGAGGTTTCAGCTCATAGAGGCTGCGATGTCTGATATAGGAGTATAAATTAATGAAAAATATAAAATTTGTTAGATTAACACTACATGTACTGGGCTGTTCAAAGTGACCAATTTTTAATTTTTTTTTTAAATATTGCAACATTGCAACATTAATTTTTGTTTGACTTTGTACGGTTTACCTTGAAAATTGTTAACATCTATCGTAGCCCTAGGAATAGAGAAAGATTAGATTGTAATTCTACGAAAAATGGATATCGTGCGCATAAATCTTGATAATTCTACGAAAAATGTAATGCCAATCTTCCATAGTGAACGGAAAGTAGGAATAATAAAAACAAGAGCGCTGTGCAATTAAGTTGCCACTTATTGTTAGAGGAATCGCGTGCAATATGAACGACCGTTGCTTTTGAGGCATGGATCAATATTACGAGGTAATTGGAACAATTATTTTTTCACAATTGGAGTAGTGTAATAACGATCTAATGAACTTCGTATATGCGAGATAACGGTAGAACTTCTCGTGCACAGCAAGTAGTACATAAAACCAAACAATACACTGACTTTCTACTAATCTGTGCTTGTAAGAAGAGTATTCTTCCTCTTTTTCAAAAGAAAACAAATTCTTATAACTTTACATGACATTATTTTTCAAATTGGTTGAGATATATTGTTTTTGGTAAGCATCGATTGCATCCGTTTTTAATATATCTTATGCCGACATTTTTATTCTTACTAACACATTTTTATTTATTAAAGTTTACTTATTAAGATAATATTATCATGAACAAGTTTAACAGATTTTCTAAGTTCCCGCGTAAAGCAAGAAAAAGGATCACAGCAAATAAATTTTTTGCCAACTTGGGCAAATACTTGTGAAATATTTGACAAATCTAGTCTTCTACTACCCACGTCAACTTCTCACGGTTGATCGCCTAAAGGCATCGATGTCGCCAGACGACAATAATCGCCAATAAATAGTCCACCATCAGAGAATTTTTTTTCGGACGCCTGTAGCTACGAAAGAAGTAATAACGATGTCGAACACACGCTCCAACATACCTAGCTATATATCGTACCCAAAAAAAAGTGGGTCATGGCGATAATTCGGTTGTAGAATTTTTATTTTTTCCTCTATAGAAAAAGGAGGAAACCAAGCTCGATTTTCTGCTCCTATTACCCGGCATTTGATTTGCGTAACGCAGCTGAATCGTTTTCATTCAAAGTGAAACGATCGCTCGAGCTTCGAGGCAGGAATGCTGCAACGAAATTAAAATGCAACGCGAAGGAACGTTTTGCCGATGGAAAACGTTAGAAATTCTCTTTCGCATTGAGAAATATGCGAAAGAGGCGGGAAATTCCGAGTGGCTGTAAACAGACGAAACATGAAGGAAAACTCATCTTTCTCTCCCCACCCCTGTCTTTCTCCAACAAGGTAGATTCTGTTGATCTTTGTGATGACAAATATTTTCAATTGGTACATACGAAAAAGAGATTCCGAGGATTCGCGCCTCAGGGGCCTCGGAAGCGCGACGAAGCGTGGGAGCTTCAAAGGCACGTCGAGTGCCTCCGCGGAATAAGAGGATAATGTGGACTCGATTTGACATCCTTGAATATTTAATATCTCACGAAAGCCTTCTCACCGCGTGCAAGAGCGCGCTTTTTACGGCAGGCCAGACATTTGCCTCTGTTGAAGCGGAACTAACGAAGGATCGAGCTGGCTCTCAAGTATAACAGCGGATCGGATGACTGATCGTTCCCGATTGATCTTCTCGAATGCAAAAAATCTTTTAATACCGATGGATTTTATGGCTAGTGTCGAAGAACGTAAAATGTAAAAAAGGAGATATCGTGGAATGGGAAGATATCGCTGTAAAATTAACAACTACTGGAGCTGGATTCGTTGGGAGAGCTTCGAATATCGTTTTTTCTGGAAGACTGAAATTTCGATTTTAACACTAGAACTACCGGCCTCAAATCTATCATATTTTAATAAATTAAATAAGTACTTTGAAAAAGGTGGAATCAAGCGGCGGAAAATTTGATCAATTGGGTGATTTATATTTATTGATATAGACGTAGAATATTTATTCTATGACTCTTGTGTAAACTTGGAGAATTTTTGGAAAAAATTGTATACCAGTCATTTTGACTGGTTTGGTAGTTCTAGTGTTAAAAGGGATATTTATTAACATTATTCGTTTGTTTTTATTCGTTTCAAATCAATTTTATAACTAAGTTTTTATAGATATCAATATATTATTTGTCTAAATAAATTGGGGGAAGAACAGAGTTTGTGAATTTGTTTGTGCGAAGTGAAGGATTGGTTGTGGGGTGCTGAAAATCATTTGATACATCCGTCGAATAATTGTTTGTTTCGAGTTTACTTGATGGTATGTCCTTTGTGATTCTGTTGGTCGGAAATTTTGTAGGGATTTGTGAAATTAGCCTGCGCAGGGAAACTCACGATGTTCACGTCAATCAAGTAACGAAAGCTGTCCGGAACTGAATACAGTGAGACAGTTGGTCGGCATAATAATGGCTTCTTTCGTGTTCAACTGAAATCATACTAAGAAATTTTGACAACAGAATGGTGATTCTTTGCCCTGGCACTCGCATCAAGGTGACAAGGTTTTGTACAGTGACCTCAATAAATGGCGAGCGAATGGGGTACCCGATTCTTACAGTAGAGGTATTCGCTTATGCTAGTTTTCTAGTTCAAAAAAGATAATCTTGTTTCACCACTTGAATCGAAAAAGAGGAAAAGTTGCGCTGTTTCATTCGCTCAACCTTAATGTGGTTTTACAATTACCACTATTTTCTGTCGCATCTATAATAATTTTTTGTCGAATTAATTTCAAGTTGGAGATTGGATAGCTTGTTTATATATTTTATTAAATTATTCTTTGGCGACTGCAATTACTGCTATTGTAGCACAAACAAATATTTAAGATCGAAAAATTTACCTAAATTAATTTCCACCGATTGACAATGGGTTGGAAAATTCATTGGAATAGTAAAGGTTTAATTTTGGAACTTCAGTGTGTTTTCAATGTTGTTTATTTTGTTAAGCTCTTCCATAAACAGCACAAGAGTATTTGAAATTTTTATATACGTCTTATTTATCGAAAATGCCATGCACCTGATGACAAATTTAAGTATAAAGAAACAATTCTAATTTGGGTTTGCAGGTACAAGCTCAAGTGCTCTATTCACGGAAGTTTGAGTACACATAGGTCATCAAAAGAATGGTCCTCGGTTTGATTTCCGGTCCAAGGGTTCTTTCTATGATCCATTTATTTTTCCATGGCATACGTATTTTTATCAAAATATTACTATAACAGAATCTGAACAAGAATTGTCTATTTTTACAACTACCGGTTTCTACCTACACGGAGCGTGTATCATTGCACCTGTCAATCAACAGAGGATATCGGAAAATTTAAATATTTGTTTCTCGTAACAGAATTTCCATTAGCAAGAAGAACCTGTGCTTTTTTTCCTTGAGCAAGTCTATTCTCGAATAACAAAATTCAATTCAATTCAATTCATCATATTAGCATTCTTAAAACTAGAGTTCTAAATTTCTGGAAGACGAAGTAAAATGTATAGTCCGACAACTGAAAGATGGCTAGGGAGCGGCGGAACTTCTCATTTTCATACGCTTATTCCCGCCAATTTTCGATTTTCCAAACCCAGTTTCCTAAAATCATCCCTCCACATGGTCGTTTACTTTAGGTGGTTGAAAACGAGCAACTCCGACTTCTCTTAACCATCTTTCTGTTGTTGGACTATATGTTCTTTCAAAATTCTTCTAAAAATATTCGATAGTGTACGTTACAAATGTCGATGAATTTCAATAACCTCCACATCTCTACATCATTCCTAGTATGTTGGATGAAACGATATTAAGAAACTCCTCCTCAAATATCTGCTAAAGTCACGTAACTACCGTCGTCTCCGCCGTAAATGATTTTTCCACGGAAACTTCTCGAGAACGAGTTCGAAGACGTTAACTTTCCTCGTGCAACTCTCTGCTATTAAAATCAAACGCTTCTACGAAACTGAAGCTCAAGTCAATGAACGAAGAAGTCGTGCTCGAAAGGCTTCTCGTATTGCGAGTGTTTCGCTCGCACAGTCCCAATGGCGTATAATTATCGTCGAAGAACAATTACCAAGTTACACTCCGTGGAAGAAACTTGCGCGATAAATTCTCACACGAGAATCGGAAAATGCAACTATACCTACAACCTTATATGTATACACAACGATATATACATACTTATACACGTATAGATATACATTCGAAACCGTAACCCCGGAAATAATGACCGGAAGTTGCTACCAACGACGCTTGACAATTTCTTTCACGCGTCTCCGGCAGAGCGGTCCTTACTTTTCTTACTTATATACTTGGAGAGTGCGATTTGCACGGAAGTTCGAGTCTGCCGGTGTCGTGCGCCGACAGTTTATATTTCAGATGTTAAATGTAGCACGGGGTCGCGCGCATAGGAGCAGTTTACTACTTTTTCCAGCGATTTGCCGGTATACCAAGCGCGTCTTTCGAAAGAGGGAGGAGAAGGTCGTAGAAGACTAGGTGGTTGGTCGGCGCGATGTATAAAGAGGAAACGGAATGCCGTTCGTTTCAGGGTGAGGAAGAGACAAAGGAAAGAAGAGGTACGCGAACGGGAGACTCATGCAATTCTAAACTATTTCAATGAAATGGGATAGCGACCGGTGGATTTGTTGGTCGCAGCAGCCTGCTGCCTCCTCGTTCGCGGAGTTAAGGAAAGCTACGCTTCTCTATAAAGACTCGACGCTGGCTTTTCCTTTGTTCTAAAATTCTTACGACTTCCCTCGCGACTTGTGCTACCTACTCCTCCTTCCACGGCTTTCCCGTGGGACAACAAAGGAAGTGGTCTCTGTATCGCCACGGTGGTAATGGTGGTACCGGTGCACGGAAGGATACAAAATTGTCTCCTTTTTGCGTTTTACCAGAAGATACTTTGTACCGTTTCTCGGATGTCTCGTGACTTTCTTTGCCCCCATGGCTCAACGTTGGCTCAGCTAACTTCGAGGGTTTTCGTATTAGCATATCGACTTATTCATACAATCCACATCGACAGGGTCCGCTCGCGGACAAATGTACTTCCTTCGGGCTATGGAACCCCGTGGATGATGACGCGCCATTGATAGCCCCGTGGCACTCTTTTTTAGAGGCTTTGAACTTCCTCACCCTTTGGGGAATACGTTAGGACGTGTTTCGATACATTGATTTCGTTAAATTCTCGAGTACCGACTGTCGTCGAGTACTACGAGCTTCTCTCGATGATGTAATGCTCGCGATGTGGAATATAGATTTGCAGAGGAAAAGGATCTTTTGATCATATCTACGAGTCGAGGTAGAGAGGATGGGGCGCGTTTTATTCGTTATGAAGGTAGCTCGATGAATGGGGAATAAATCTTGTAAAGGGAAACATGCAGGATGATCGACTTTTTTCAAGATTTTCACGTTGATGTTTTGTTGCATGAGGAGATTGGAGAAATAGGTGATTTTGTGGAAAGAATTATAGTTTAATTTATTAACAAATTAAGAAAATAGTAATTTGTGAAAAAATGATTCAATAGCATTTAGTAATTCAGGGTTTAGTAAATAACTGTAATACGTAAATTGGCAGAGAAATTGTTAACTGAATTTTCTAACGAATTATGTGTTCTCAATTTTATAATATAGATTTTTTTTGTTTTACAATTAAATTTTAACTCTAGCTATTTGTGTGAATATCTGGTTTTATACGTAATTTTGAACATATTTTTTTCAAAAATTATCATCGCTTTCAGTCATTTATTTCAAAATCCTTCCATTAAATCCTTTTTTTTTCTCGTTCCTCATTACGGTAAAAGTAACATTTAGTATCTATAGATAACAAAAGTTTTTCAATTAGCAATGTGGCTGTTTTTAATCTCGGTGGCTGAAAAATATTAGAAAATTGGAGGAAGATGTTTCATTAAGCCCCGCATGGACTACGTACAAATGAAAAGTACGTAGAGTGTTTTAATTTGTTAAAAATGTCAAGTATCATCGTGACTGTTTCTGCATGGTTTTACAGTACATAAAAACGCTCCAGTTATCCAGCTTTGTAAGTTCTCCGCAACGGCTTTATTTAACTTCGCGGAGGCATTGTATAACAGAAAATCCGTTCTACATACTTGATGTAACGTTGTTAATAATTTCGCAAATCCGTAGTAGCTAATTATTTCACCACCGTAAAAATTAGGTCTTACTATAAAATAGATCTTAGAAAGTAACGCCACATTACCTATATAATTACATCTTATCAAATTTTGAGTAAGAAATATGAAATATCGCGAAAAAAAATTCAAACATTAACGTTTAAAATATGTATTTAAATATTGTATCTATTTAAATTGTAAATATTTAAATATTGTATTTAAACGTTCCTTTTTTAACCCATTGACAGTCACGGGTGGAGCGTCAAGTATTAAACGGTTTATCCCGTTTAGTCTGCCAAAGATATCTAAGTCTATGACTAGATTCTTTGTTTCCTCTGTTTTGTAAGGTGTAACTGAAGAAGGCGATGTGGTTTAGTTTGCATGCCGAAATATTTTCGAACATAAGAAAAACTAGACATTTTTTGGGCCCGAATTCGTAATTTTACCAAACTGTGAAAGGGTTAATAAATACAAAAGAGAGTATACAGAGAGGCGGACAATGACAAAGGATATAATTGTTGTTAAGAAGTGAATGGAGAAACATATAAATACATCCCCTTCAAGACATGGTATGTATTTACCTCTTGTTCATTATTACTTACAAATATCACTACATCTCTTTGTAGGAAAGGATGTTTTCCTACTTAAGAATTGTAATTTTAATAAAACTTCAACGATGTTAAAGTCGACTAAAAATAATTTGTTTACCTCATGGAAATTTACTTTATGAAGGTGGAAGAATCCTTTAATGTTTGCCGAATTTGCAGATTCATTGACATGTCTACATAGACGATCGTGACCAATGAAGATAGTTTTTATTTATACGTATAAGTCATTGCTTTGCACTTAAATTTAGTTGACATTTGAGAATAGAGGACTAATCAAACCAGCGTGATACAAATAATGAATCGGCATTGATTTCGTCTGCCTCATTTATTCTGAGAACTTCATTTGAAAATAAATACCACATGTATTATTTCATTTGTCTGTCTACTAGATATAACTGAACTCAAATATTTTCAACGGCCTATCTTTAACCATTTGAATACGGGGAGGGTTTTAAAAAATTACTTCGAAAAAAACCAAAAGCCACTTTCGCGCTCTTGAGATTTTATTTCAAAATAAGCTAAAGTTGGTGTTTTATTTTATGTAGTGCACAACAAGAACAATTTTCTCGTGCTTGTATCCTAATTTGGAATTACTTTATATTATAAAAGAGAAACCTGATTCATTCTTAACAAAATATCTTAACAAAGTCTTCCTTCAATTGTCAACACTGAAAAAATGTCCTGGAGTTTATCGACACAACAACTGAAGAGCGCGAAAGTGGCTCGTGGTACGCAAACGGTAAAACGAAAATGACGGCAGTATTAGCTGAAAGTCATTTTTTTAAATGTTTACCATTGAAAACTACATCGCGACCGTATCGTGAAGTTCGGAGAACCGCGATACTTCTGTCTTTGTAATTATTATTTTAAATTGTTTAGAAAAATAGCTTCAAAACCGCATATATTGCTTAAGTGAGGAACGTTTTGACACAAGGCAACTTAAGATTTAATTGCATAAGGTATTTCTCTCGCATTTCTCTACGTGATTACGTATAAATACGGATAAAAATTGCAATACAAAAAAGAGAACAAGTAGAATCTAATAAAAAACAACTCTCTACAACTATATTAATACTACATCTACCGACCATCAATTCAATACATTCTAAAATGTGAAATAAATACGGTAGAGGAAGGGAAATGGAGAAAGCAAAGTACTTGGTCGATTAAATTGCTTGCAATATACACCATAAATGTAGAAAATCAAAAAAGAGACAGCGTAGAAAATTCCAGGAATGTTTATAAAAAATTCAGAACAAGTCGTTTCAACCTCCTTGATAGATCTAGTGTTAAAACACTAACAGGAAGTCTTTTATACTGTCGCACCTCTCCCCTTCAATTACGTTGACATTTTCTATTTCAATAATAATACCTACCTCCTACGTGTTACTGATAACACCATACTACGAGTAATTCAAAATCTATGAAATATTTCAAATCCTTCCTGCAACAATAGTACCAAGCCAAACTAAAAATAAAAATAACTCATACATTTCCTAAGCAAAATAGCGAAGGAAAGAGTCACTGTACTTTCTTTTCAAAGATCGGTAGGAAACGAGATAACAGACCCGAGAAAAGTCGGAGTATCCCATAATTCAGTGTTCTCCATCGGAACTGCCACGGGTCTAACTTCCAACTGCCGTTCCGACGGTTTCTACATTGATCTCGCGTAGCCCAAAATTTTTCATAGGATGCCATAAAAAGCGTCCCCGGTACCGAGGGGTTAAAAGAAATATCGGGGGTGACGGTTCTTCGCTCCTCTTCGCGGCGGACGAGTAACTCGGATTGGAAGGAACTGGCGCGGATCATAGAGTCGTGGAGCACGAGCGGCCGTTGCCGAGGATCGCCGAGTAGCGACGAACGCACCCGAGAACCGCTGAACGCGGCAACTCGAACAGGACGGTACAGTCGTGCCGCGGCCTCCACGGAGGGAGGTTTGTGTATCCGTTCTCGCTCGAAACTCTTCGTTCTCATCGCGAGAAAGAGTCGTGACGCGTGTGTTTCTACTCAACTGAAGCATCATGTATCGAAACAATAGTTCAATATTCACCTGACCGACGATCTCGATGTTAGTGTGATACGCAAAATAAACGAATTATTTATCCTCGAGGAGAAACCCTGTTTCGGTGATAGCCCGTGCAACAGATGTGACACCACGCGACGTGCCCTTTATATTTAGTTAAACAACGTTTCCTCAGTTGTTCCTGCTTTTATGTACATTAGTGCGGATTCGTTGGTTCGACGATATCGTACTTCGGAAATGACGTGATGGGACATCCGTGACACCGGAGATATCGTCGATAACGAATCTCGAAATGTTTAAACGTTTACCGTAGATAAGAGTACGAGGCAATCGGTGTTCTTCCTACGAGTTTTCGTCTTTCCTAAGAAAAAGACGTTCTTTGTTTCATCCCGAGTTATTCGTGCAGTGCGATAGAGAAGTACCATAGTCGAAGGAGAAATTGAGAAACCTCATTCTCTCTCATTCGTTCAAAGACTACGGTTACTCCGGACCATCGTGATCGAACTCGGTTCGAAGAGAGTCTACCTGCGGCAATCTTTAAGGACACCAGGTACCGGAGCGTTCTTGGAGTACAGAAGGAAGAATTCCTTTGTCCTCGAACGCTGCACGGACGAGCAAGGAGAAGGGGACCAGCGAAGAAACAGCACGCGGACGAGTTTCTACCTCACCGCTGTGTACCTGGCGAAGAAGGAGAGAAGTCGAGTGTGACGAGAAGGTCGTTGGAAGCCGAGAGAGGAGAGAGCTAGAAAGAGAAAAGACGTTTCGTACATCGGTGAACGTCCGTCAGTACGTTGCCAACGGCAAAGGGCAACAACCACGCGGCGAACGGAGAATCGTGGTTATCCAAGGCCAGATCGTGGATCGTGTTTAGTTTTGTTAGGCCGGCGTTAAGTCTCTATATCAAACAAGTTGAGTTTCGCTCGAGATCATCCGAATCACGATCGATCGGCAAGAAAACCAGCTCGATGGTCATGCTCGGGGATTAACCGAAGAGGAAATACCCGGTGGTGTTGCTGTTGGAGCGTGATACATCGTACCCAATTGGTGTTGCTCGTCCTCGGTGAGCTGACTTTGAATCGGAGCGAGAATGCAGAGACGAAGGTTACCGGATGCCATGCTGCTGGTGAGAGCAGCTGTTCTCGCAGCTGTCCTGGGACAGTTCCTAGGACCGAGCTTGGCCAGCAGGCCTGCTGGGGCGCATCCTGGACACGCTTATTTTGAGCAACCTTGCTGCGGACGCTCTCATCTCAGGCATCACAAAGGTATGCTTCTATGAAATATATTTGTTACGGTTCGTTATTGCGGGCCTGTTACGGTCCGTTTGATTTTACTGCGTCAAGGTCGCGGAAGGAAACGGATTTGTTTTGGACGATGAGTTTCGGCAGGGAGTGTTTTGTTTTTGAGATGACGGTTTAAATGCCGGGCTAGGTTGGACGTTGAGTCCTTGGGAGTTCATAGTGTTTACAATAGGGAATAGGTAGGTATTTAAATTTGTATAATAGGTTCATCATTTAAAATGTAATTCTATGAACTGAAGATATAGGGATACCGAGGTTACAGAGAAAGTTTTATGATTATTGGTGTTATTGAGAATTTCACGTGATTTGGAGTGAAACTTGTTTGGAGTAACGTAATGGTTATGTTTCTAATGACTGTAAGATCTTTATTTCTTTTTGTTGATGACAATTGGAGGTATTGTAAGTTTTTTTACTAAAATGTGCAAAGTGGTGAACGAATATCAAATTTAAAATATTTATAGTAGAATCTTTACTTTGATGATAAAGTAATTGATTTACAAAGTTGTGTCTAGCATTGTGACAACAAAATAGGTTAAAATTTTAAAAAGATCTTAATTGTTTACGTCAGCATCGGATAATTGAACTTCAAACCGTCGTTATTCGTTGTATCGTCGTAGAAACGTTGGCCGAATTTGTCACAACGGAGGACATGTTAATGTTTACACGCACTATTTACGTAAGACAAGTCGCGCTGGGACGCAGAAAAATGTCACTGTGTATAAAGTGATATTTTTGTTACGTTCACGGTTCAGTAATTTTGACCATCCCAAGTTATTCTTTGGACGTGTAAAATAACATTTTTCTACAAGACTCTGTATAAAATGTTACTCATACATAGTTTTACACTGATAAATACAATAAGACAATGTAGCCATCATTGTACTATTATATTATACAGGGTGCGCCATTTTTTATGTCGGTATGTGAATATTGAATATCTTAAAAAAAACGATTTCCATATATGAGGTATTTTCACTTAATTTAGTCTTTTACAATTTATTTGGACTACTTTTTGAATACAACATCAATCAAGTGGCCGCTTTTATTGGCCAAAGGAAAATGTGCCTTTTTGCTGTGTTTTCCATCACTTTTTCGATCATCTCGGCCGGTATAGCGATGATTTCGGCACGAATGTTTGCCTTGAGCTCGTCAATGGTTTGAGGCTTGCTGGGGTACACTTTGCTTTTCAAATAACCCCATAAAAAGAAGTTCGGTGGGGTCAAATCTGGGGATGTGGGTGGCCAGTCAATGTCGCTCTTTTGTGACACCATACGTCCAGGAAATTTTTGTTCCAGAAACTGCATTGTTTTCTTTGCAGTAAGGCATGGCGCACTGTACACGTTTCGGTATGAAGCGATTCATGGTTAAAATTGTGCTGAAATGACGTTTCAACAGCATGTTTACTCCAGTCAATCGGTTGATAAAAGTTAAAGTTATTCAACGTTGACATACCGACATCAAAAATGGCGCGCCCTGTACAAAGAAAGATATATGAAATTAACTATAAATCTTTTGCAAACTTTGGTTTCATTGTAATTTAAAATTCCTCTCTAATAGGTTGACTATTTTTATAACAATTCAAACGAAAAGAAATCGTCTTAGATATATCATATAGAAACTCTTTATAAAAACTCTCCCACCATTTACATCAATCCAAAATACCAAAAGTATAATTTCCATTTACCAACAGTTATTTGAAATTTTCTGCAAACTGCCAAAAACGTCTCTTCTCTGTCCTTTCCCTTGTTCTTAAATTCAATTGTATATCTTACTCGGAGAGGTTTTGCAAGAAACGTAACAGCATCGCCCCTTCGAATATAGATAGCTGATTTTCTCACCTGCATCAACGACCTTGTCGATCGAGACAAAGGTAAAATTTTCCACAATCCTCTCGAATAAATTAAGAGATCATAAAAAGTAAATGTAGAGTTTCTTAATTACACGAAAAATTGTTTATAGCCTTAGCAGCTAGAAGTTTAAAATTTCGGAAAACAGCAGCGCCGTTAATGCCACCATAAATGCCCCTTCATTAATTAATGTTACGAGTTTTGCCCGGTAACGGGCATATAAACACCGCTCTTTCTCCCTGGTCGGACGTCGGCGAAACAATATGCCCAGCACGCCATATAAATCGCAAACTTTCAAACATTCCACAGCGGTCTTTCCTATTCCGGTCGGTCGGACGGTCGCTCGTTCGTGCTGAAGCTCTCCTCGGACGAAGGTTAACGAAGTCTCCGGTGGTTTACTGTCGGAATTTTCGGTGCATGGTGCGAAAAACACTTTTCGCCGCAGTATACACCGGGGGATTAAAACCCTCGGCGTTTTTTTTTCCTTGTTCCTTGAGGGGTTGGAGCTTCTTCTTCAGTGCTCTCTACATCTCATCTTCTCCTGTGCATACTGTTTCTGTTACTTTCTAGCTTTCTCTCTTGTTTTATCGTCTATATTTATTCACTTATGATGTTCTTCTTTTGCCTCTCGTTTAATATTTTTCATTTTCTGTCCTCTTTCTCTCTTTCTTATTTGAACCCTTTGCACTTGGAGCAATCTCTGACATTATTTATTAGCAACTTGGCGGCATTTTACAATTTGCTGTCTTGTGCCACTTCAATAGAAATGTTCAGGTAAACATACATTTGTTATTCCCTTAGCCTACAACAACGTGTGGCACTCGTGGATCAAATGGAAAAAGAAATTTTAAAGTCTCTTAAAAACTATTTAATTGAAAATATTAGTTGGTCACGAAATGGTCTCATTATTTGTATATTATTAATATTACGTTCAGTTAAACGAAATATCAGAGATCGGGGAGAACTTTTGATTGGAGGAATTAATTTTGAGTCATTGCATGACCAGTCAAAAGGGAATCGTAGGGCAAGGGGTTAAAATGTTGCGGTGCAAAATAAGTTCATCTTCTGTAATCAGTAATAAATTCGAAAATCCTCTTGGAGGGGACAATCGAGTGATATGGTAGACTTAAGATGTCCCTTCAGGTGGGACATCCGTGTGCAAAGAGTTAATAGAAGTGTATAAAATTACGAAACTATGTATGCTGCTGAAGATGTGATACAATATTAACCTCTCGAATGTCCCACCTGAAGGGACATCGTAACGTTACTTGATGGCCCCTTCTGAGGTGACCTTCGAATTTATTAGTGATTACAAGAAATGCAATTATTGCACCGCAACATTTTAAATAATGTAAGTTAACCTGAACTTTTCTATTGAAATGATACAAGATAGTAAATAGTAAATTGTCATTTACTTGCTAATAGATAACGTCAGAGATGGCTCAGAGTGCAAACGGTAAAGTGACAAAATAATTTTGTTCATGTTAGCTTCAGATAAAACCTAATCAATCCATATCACTGTTCGTACCACCGACAGAAACTATCGCTCAGTACTTTTAAATCAAGATTAAAATTGTTCCTGCGCCTAACTCTCTCTCCTCACACTTTTCACCTTTTATCTTTTTAGCTTCTCCTTTAGCATTCCTTTACCTTCGCCTCAAACTTTCTTTTTTCCAACTTTACCGTTATCTTACCGTTTGCTGCTTCTCCTTATCTTCTCTCTCATTATCATTTTTCCTTTCTCTCCCATTCCCATTCTCAAAATCTCCCTTTTTCCAATTCCCACCACTGCTATTTTCTCTCTCTCCTTTTCTTTCTCCCACTCTTTTTTTTCGCGCGGTAAATCATTTAAGTGAGGACGTGCAGTACGAAAGGGACGTAAAAACGACGCACCCCGTACCGAAAAGCCCGTTAGCATACATCACCAATATTATCTCGGGGAGGGCCCTGCCACACGATATTACCAGGGCTTAGAACGCCGGGACTGACTTCATTATATGCCAGGGGAGAGAGAACCGTCGAATGGAATGTGGAATGGTTGGTTGGCCGGCCGGCCGACTGGCTGGCTGGCTTGGCTGGCTCGCTAGCACGCTGTCTGGCTTGCCGACTCTCCGCCGCTCCGCCACTTCGCACATCCACTCTGTGTGCGACTCCAGTGTGGAGAGTGCGTGTTTAGGATCCCATGTGTTTCGTACAAGCCAAAAACTCACGGCTGAGAGAAAGAGTTTAGCCCGAGAACGACGGGAGAGGAGAGGAAAAGAGAGTTACATGGGAGAGAGGTTCACCGTCGCATTATACAGGGTGCTCGCGTTATTATTTCCCTCAGTTTTTTCTTACAAACAACGAATGCCTGGGGGAGAATTTAAAGAGGAGAGGTCGTTTACGGTGTTTGTCAGCGATAGAAATGTTTAGGTGAAATTTTACGAGGGTGGAATCTAATGGGGGTAGTAATATTGATACTGTCGAAGGGAATGAGTATGTATGGGAAGAGTGGGAGTTTAAATCAAAGAACGCACTGGAATGGAAGTGTAGAAATGGAAAGTGTGGAGTAAGAAATTCGTTTCTATAACCGACTTTTCTTTTACGCAAATATAGTTTTTTTAAAACAGTAGATTTACGGACGTGGAATCTGTTACATTCTAATATATTAACACGTTCGCGGACGTGAATGCTATGGCATTCAGTTTCGTAGTGATGCAAAATGACACGAATGTTATAACTAGACTTCGGATTTTTATGCATTTATGACAAAATGAATACAGTTAAAATATACAAAAAGAACATAATATAAAAATATATCTAAAATATCCAAAGTATTGTATTCGTTGTAATATTTAACGAGTCCAACAAATCCCTAAATAGGTTCACCTGTCTTAGCTTCATTTGGTAAACTTGAAATTTGCATAAACATCCAGAGTCTAATTAAAACATTCAAATTTTAAAGCCAATTTTGGTTCATTTAATTTTATACAACCTTAAGTTTTTGAAATTCATATACATTTCAAAGTAATGATTCATTAGGTACTTTCATATTATTTGATCTTTTCTTCGTGTATTTACAAATTCCTTTAAGCCGGCGCATTGAGTAAAGTAGAAGTGTAATCCTTGACGTGAATGCTATAGCAATTTTATTTCGTAGACTTCTGTGAGAGAGCAGACTTTATCATTGAACATTTTTTTCTGATAATTACCGTTGCTTTCTGCATTGGAAATGCTCAGACATATCGTGATAGTGAGGAATCATAATGATGGACTGATATATTTAGTTTTGTTTTCATATATACATACTATGAAATTATGGATTTAATTTATTAATTTTTTTATATGTAGACGAACAAAGATCTACTGTTGAATAACTAATGTAATGAAATTATAATAAACCTCTTTTCTCATGTATTCTATTAATGAGTGCTATAGCATTCACGTCGTGCTAGTTGAAATATTTGATCTGTATTGTCGTGGATTCTACAGCATTCATTATATATAACGATTAAAATATGATAATCTGATTACCCTTATCACAACCAATTTTAAAATGAATTGACTGTCAATTTTTGCACCTCGCTGAAACTTTTACAGTCCGCGAACGTGTTAAATAAGGACTTTGGAAAATCTGGTATCAAACAGCAAAGATGATCATTCATTGTAATGATTGTATTTTTAAATACACCTGAAATATTTATTGTACAGATTTTCTGTAAATTTGAGAAATGTTTATAAAACAAGTAGGAAACCGTCAATTTGTCGGCTTCCGTAAATCTAAGTTTCAAGTATTTATATCGAGTGTGGGTGTACTGTTAGAACTTTTGGAGAAATATTTCTTGTTACGTTCAAATAGAATTAAAAAGATGAAAATACTTTGGATAGAGAAATAGAATATTTGCTGTAAATTGCAATTTTATAGCTGCGGAATGCATTCGAGAAGGCTTTCCGTTTAATATTCTTTTCAGAATGCTTCACCACGCTTTTTTTACCGAACCTTTTTTTTATTTCAATAATGTTGCACTCGTTGTGCTCATATACGCTCCTGTTATTTTATTTTCAAAGTCATTTACATTTTGGGCTAATGTAACGCGGATAAAGTTTTTAGTGTACCAAAATTAGAAGACTTAAAATTGTGTGATCCTAAAAGTTACTTTTGTGATTCGCATAGACTAATCAGTTTCTAATTCAAATTACCACTCACGAAATTATATCAACGTATTGTAAACTCTAAGTTTCAACCCTTAAAATTAAAATATCTTTTCCAAACTCTTCTTGCATACAGAGAAAAAAGTGCATTATTCAATCACTGCACAAATGAATACGAATTTTTCTATTCTCCAACAGTGAATTGAAAATTTGTAAAAATCTCTTTATCCCCTTCCATTATATCTAAACACCAGTAATTCATACTGAAACCACCGTAAAACAATAAACGCAACCACCCCGTATATTCGTAGAAAAAGTATGCGAATCCACGTAAGCGCGGGGCTTTTCGCGAGAAATTTCCCGACACGGGGATTCGCGCGTGAAATTCTCGTCTCACTTTAAACGTCACGCGAACGTAATTTTAATTGCGCGGTTGTCCGCCTTGTTATGCGAATTTGCGCCAATTTTCTTTTTCTTTTTCGTTTCACCGTTTGGAATTGCGGCTCTGGCAATTCGCATTTACCTGCTCGCCTTCGGTTCTTTCCACCATCTTCTTAGCTCGTGCAGAGCGAAAGCTTTTCGGCGTTTCTGTAAGCTTTTCTGCCCTATGTCTGATAAGTCTTTTTCTTTTTTATTCCATCCGGCATCATGTAGATTTGCGGAAATGATAATAAGATTTGCAAGGGCAATGAGAAAGAGCCAGGTGTCTTGTTGTCGGGAAGAAGAATGGAGCGTTCAATCTCGTCGAACGATGTTGTACTCGGAGCATGACGTTATTTCCTGTGCTGCTAACAGTGCAACAAAAGATATGTAAATACCGTGAAGTCTTACTGGCGCACATGCGTTACGGTAATGCGAAACTCTGGATAACACGATCCTGTGCGTGGATTTTAATTGTAGAATCGGTATTGATAGTGGGAGGCGATTACATCATGATCGATATCGTAACGGTCATTTCAGAGAAATGGATTTGACTTCTTATAATTTACTTCGATTGCTGTTATGTAAAATTATAGGCATGCTATTATACGTGGACTTTGAGAACAGAAATGTGGTAATAATTAGTGATGTACGTGGTCTTTTGAAAATCCTATCACACTTTTCTTATGTTCTTATTTAGGATATATTACTTATGTAGGATATTGATAACAATATACTTATTTAATGACAAAATATGTACAAGTGTAAACTTAGATGTATTATGAAATATGGAGAACGCACACTCTCTAAAACACACACACACACTAACTATGACTAACAAATAATAAAATATACTATAAAATCCGTGTAGTCACGTCTAATTGTTCGTCTACTCGTCTAGTCTCTCTATGCGTCTATCGTCTATAATTTTGTTTGTCTAATCTTCTACTCTATACGTCGTCTATTCGTCTACAGTCGAACTCGTTTATCGTCAAGCACGTCTATCATCGATCTCATCTACTGTCGATCTCGTCTACCGTCGAACTGTTCTCTCGTCCTCGTTTCGTCCGTCGATTGTCTCATGGCGGATCTTTCCAAATACGCGGGATTTATAAAATCCCCACACTTATATGAATACTTATATTATATCAGTATTAACACTTTAATGGCCGCTCACACAACAACTTTTGGGGAAAAATCCTACCTAATACTAGATTTACGGCAAACGTCAAATTGACGGATTCTTACTTCTCTAAAAATATTTTTTAAAATAAAGAAACAGTATAGTTGATGTTTCACGCTTCTCTTGTAATACACAAATTACTTAACTTATGGTATTTTTTGTGGCTTGATCCATCTTTCTTCAAAGTACCCATTTAATATATTTAAATATACTAAATCTAGTAGCTGTAAATCTAACGTTAAGATTTTTTTTTAAATCCATATTCAGTATATAATTCTCCAAAGTAGAATTTGTAAAATCACGTTCACTTACGACGTATTTTGCGATATTTCTCGGATTTTAGCTAGTTAATTTAACTTCGAATTGCGGTCACTGTTGCACCGCACCGCAATCGCGAATCGTAACTCCTTGCAATCGAATCTCTATCACTGAACAGAATGGATATTAATTTTGACAAGCTTCTCAAACCGATCCATTGATTCAATTTGCACGCACATTTGACGTGTAACGCTAACTCCGTGCACATAAGTGTAATTAAATTTATGCGTAACGCAGCGCGTGCATTGCCGTTGTAACTTGAGCGAAGAGCGATACGAACTGTACCGTCGTGAATTCGAGTAATTACAATCGGCCTGAAAGTAATGACAGCCGTAACACAACGATAGATAACCACACTCGCGTCTATAAACGTAAAGGAAATAACCAGTTACTCGGAGTGGTAAACTTTCGTCAATTGGCCTTCGAAATTCGTTGAACTCGGAAAACAGAAACTTTTCAACCGATAAATTATTTAACGAAGTAAACTGAAGGGCTTTTAAAATCAGCAGCCGAAGCCAGCTTTGATAATACCTTAAAGCAAAAGTTGCTACGTTCTTTATTTCCACTTTTTCTTTCTCCTCTACTTCGATTTTTCTTCTTCTTCTTCTTCCTCCACCTTCCCTTTCCACATCTTCTCTATCTGCTCGCGCAAGATTTGCCCCAACCGGTGGATTACCTTGCGTAAATCCTTAATTCGACCGTAAACTCGAGGAGCTCGGCGGGATACTTTCTTTACTCTTCCTAGAAATCTACGAATGATGTTTGCGCAAGTAGCCAGGTAAAGAGGAGGAAAAGAAAGAGAGTCGAGGAGGAAACGAGGGAAGTAGAAGAAGGGTAGAACGACGGGAGAAAGGAAGACGGAAAGTCGAGAAACGAGAGCCGACCGACAGCCCTTGACGAGTTTCTCTTTGGTCGCCAAAGGTCCTAAAGATTTCCAAGATTAAAAGCTCACTGGCACACCGTGCCGGCCGAGTGTCGTCTCTCTTTCGCTCCCTCTCTTTCTCTCTCGTCTTGCAACCCTCTCCAACACTTCTAGTAAGACTGGGTAATGAACGATGATAGCAGGGACTCATCTGCCATGCGGTATTCGAAGCCGCACATTCCTGCGGTCTTGGCCAGACCGGTGAATGCCGAGATATTGACTTTGGTCGGTGAGCTTCCGAAGTTAGACCTTAGGTCGAAGCTTTTGGATGGCGGGTACCCTGTGGTCGAATTATCCCCTTTGAAACCCTCTCGGAATCTCCTTCGAGATATCCGCTGAAAGAGTTACTCGCGGCACCCGCTGACACCGTATTCATCGAGTCATTTCGGAAAACCATTACAAACTTTTCTTTCTAATTTAGAAACGTGTAAAAAAGCAACGAGAAAGAGGTAGACTTCTTGCAGCCTTATAGTGGATACTGGAAGCTAAGATGAACTGGAAAGGGTTTGCGGTGAATCTGTATGCGATTGCTTGAAAGATTAGGTTGTTGGAGGAGTACGGTCGCACGAAGCGAATTGAATCACATCTGTTGCGGAAATGAGAATCGTTATTTGGATATTTTTCGGTGATATTTAAATATCTTTTGCTCATTTTTTGGATACACAATATTTATTTTGTACATACAATGCTGTACAAAATGCACAGTTAAATAACAAAGTATTTTACTGTTTTATTCGAGAGTTTTGAAAATTCGGTCGTTTTTCCAAACAGTGAATTTTCATTCGTCCTAGATCGTAGCTATGACTTTACATTTATGTACGAGGCATTATGAACTTCGTCACCCTTACGCTTTATTTCATATAAACCTTCACCTAGCACACAATTACATCGAATTACACTCGCCTTGTACTTGCAATGTCCGACATAGAGTTAAACACTCCAATTTCTATTAATATTAGATCTACGGCAGCCGTCAATTTGTCGAGTTCCCACATTGTTTAAAATATTTCTCATATTTATAGAAAGGGGGTACCGCAGATATTTCACGTGTATCTTATAATAAACAAATTACGTAATCGATCTATTTTTTCCCGCTTGATACATCTTTTATCAAAGTACTTATTTAATATATTTAACACTAGATTTACGGATGTTGGTATAGGTACCTATTTTTCTGAAGTGATCCAATTTGAATCATACTAGAAAATTGAAATTTTTTGCAAAGAAAATAATTTCAAACCAATTGAAATGAAGGATTTATTATAAAAAAATTAACTAACCAATATATTATATATATAGTAATCAAATTTTGAATGAGCCAAATTGGCACCGTAAGAATTCTTATCCATTTGTAATCGCAAGTCCGCTGCAAAATGACTGTAGTAATTAAACTTGAAATTCATGTTGCAAACAGAGCTACGAATTGATCTTCAAAACTCGTGGCTTCTGGAGCCACCATTTTCTGGCGACCGGACAAATACGGACAATCGAGGGTCGCCCAAACACGCATCCAAGATAACCGTAACTTCGCTGTGTACGATACATCAGCCGTAGGTTTTTCCGTCGCCCAATACTCTGGAAGTTCTCAAGTTTTGCGCCGAAAGCAAAAGCTTGAGCAAAAAGAACGGAACTGGGCAAGAACTCTCTGTACCGTCGACAGAGAGGGAGGAGAAAGATTAAGCTCGATATAGAGTAGGGTGCTTGACGAAGAAGACACGACGGAAGACACACAATATTCTTGGCTTGTATGTATGTAAGCTCATATCTTTGGCGACGCCAAAACATTCGGATAATTCGATACAAAGAAGTAAGCACGTCGTGAAACATCGGGGCTAATTTTCATTTAGAACTTACGTCAATTCGAGGGTAGGTAAAATTATGTTTCTTACGGACAAAGGAGGTTGAATTGTTACTTTAAGAATGTCAACGTCAGACAGTGGAAAGGAGAAATAGAGACCAATGTACGATATACATGATAGTGCATAACAGTGATCCTGCAATAAGTAATTTACTTTCTGTTTTGCCATAATGACATTTTTATTTTGGAATGCGCGTTAATTTCTGTAATAAGGTAACCGTTAACTCCATTAATTAATTTGATTTGACATTATTTCTACAAAATATAATACTTTTATAATGTCGTGATGTAATTAATGAAAGTATGTTATAAGTTCAATTTGAAAATGGGTCACTTAAAAGATTCCTGTCATTATTAGTACATACTTATATAACAATAAGTTAATATAATACACATAATAATCAATGACCCCCTCTTAGAAATTATAATACACCAGAAAGCAGTAATATTTTACAAATATTTCTTGTACACTGCATTTTCGAAACCCGTCGTACTTTAACTCTTTGAGGCACGGCAATTCCGAAAATAAAATGATCCACGTGGCACAGACAGTTTTTTTAATTGAACAAAGTTGGTTTACCTTTATTAACAAAGTTGTTAAATACTATGAATTTTTGAGGTGGGACAGAAAATGTCCCACCATGCATCTTTACGCATCAAAAAGGTGGGACACATTTACTCCCTGTGCCTCAAAGAGTTAAGACAGTCTTGAAGTCAGCCACCCTTAGCACAAGAAGAAACACCTCTCGCCATTTTCCTTGCAACAATTCGTCAATTGAAAAATTGCATTAAACCAAAAGGCAACTTATCTCTCCGACTAACTCCGATAAAAGTTTCAAGTTGTAACGATCAACGTATCTTTTATTTTAATGAAATTTCACCGTGCCGGAAGACCGAGCTTAACTTTTAATTACCATCCACTTGCGTGAAACGCGAAAGGAGGTTCGTGCGAAACCCAGTTTTTCCAACGTGTCGCGTCTGTAACGCGTGTAAAGAAGACGGCTCGTATCCCACGAAATCTGAAAAGAGAGCAGCTTTACGTGCATTAGAGTTCATTTTTCCTTTATTTTAAGCGAAATCCGCTCGCGACGTAAGCGCCTCAAGCCTCGTACCTCGCCGTGTACGAAACGGCGAGCAAAAAGGCTGAAACGGCAAAGCACCGACGAAGGAGGCGAAACAGCAACACCGTGCAAGGGGATGTTGGATATTCCAACGACAGGATTACAGTCACTCCCGAGAGAGAAAGATAGAAAGAAAGAAAGCTTGAGCATACCAAAGAGAGAGAGAGAGAGGAGGGAGAGACAGACAGAGATCCTTTCTTTTCCTTTCTCCCTCATCCCCCCTCACCCTTTTCTCTTTCTCTTTATTCCGCTGGATAACACTTTGTTCCCGGCGTGTAAACGTGCGAAAGTGCCCGCTAGCTCACCAAGAGAAAACGATTCCAAGGCAGGAATAGTATCCTGCCATGCGATAAAAAGGATAATGAGGATATAATGTGCCGCGCAGTGGTGCGGATGTTTAGGCGAACGCACGTTATCGCATCTACGTGGTTAACGTCCACCCGTAATGAGCGTACGTAAAAAGAGAGGATCAGATTGCGTAATCATTGTTGGAGCTTTTTTTATGAAAGCGAACGCATCCCAGGCCGGAATTTTAATGAAATTTTAATGAAATCGCCGCGGAAAACGACCGTGTCACTGTGCATTCCAATGACGGGGGATGTTAGTCGTTTATGGGACGAGGTTTGCTTGGAATAATTCCAATTGTAAATCGATGATCTCGATTCAAGTGTGCTGAGCGATAGTTTCTCTCGTTGGTTCGAACACTGATGTGGATTGATTAGATTTTATTTTAGAGTAAGATAAAGAAAATTATTCCGTACAAAATTATTTAATGTTGTATCTTGCAGCAGATGTGGTATATATTTATGATTATACATATTTTCATAATTTGTATACATTTCTATTAACACTTTACCGACCGGTATTTTTTAAACATCCTACCCTCTTCTGACCGATCACTTGGTCACAAATACTTTCTTGATACAGATATGTATTCGAAAATTACAAATTCTCGTCACTGAATTCTTAACAGAGATAACCGCAATGATAAATGATAATTTATTAATTGGAGTGGCAACCAATTAATTAGTTAAAAGTTCAAAGGCGTTGGGTCCGAAAAGCCTATTAATAGGCTTCCGGTCGGTAAAGTTAGTTAACTTACAACTGACAGTAAAGGAAATACCGAGATTGAACATTGTCTTCTATGTTACGAAGTCAAACCTGAAAGAATTCCCATGCCTTTCGTCGTAAAGTGTTAGGTACCAAATAACACGTACATTTAACAAAACTATAAATAAACTATCTCATTTGTTAGCAAATATAGTAGCACAGCGAGGCAAAGCAAAACGCAGTTACTACAATAGTCAACAGAC
The DNA here is from genome assembly GCA_910591515.1 of Cerceris rybyensis. Lineage (NCBI taxonomy): Eukaryota > Metazoa > Arthropoda > Insecta > Hymenoptera > Crabronidae > Cerceris > Cerceris rybyensis. The sequence goes on from OU342789.1 coordinate 41,106,746, forward strand.
AAGATTATACATTTTTTCTTTTCCTTCTTAACCCATTCAATGCCAGAAAAACTAAGCAAATATTACCTTGCGTGTTAAAATTTGAGAAAACGACAAAAACGCTTGGAACATTAATTTAATGAATCAAAAATATAATATCGACATTTATAAAGATACGAAGAGCATTTTTGTTCCCAAATTACTATACACACTTGGCCATTATTGCTAACTTATTAATTCCAACTCATAGTACAACCACGAGATATCTCGTAGTTGGCAGTGAATGGATTAAGATCAAGTTGCCATCACAGTATCTAAGTTCACTCTTTCTACACGCGAATGCCCTTCGCGTTGTTAATCTCAAATAATATGGCCTCTTTGGTTGTATTCTTCGCCGAAATCTCTTACCTTAAGGCTTAGGTTTACGGTGGTCGTTACTCGTCGCCTTGTAAACTAGTCGGCGTTACAATCTTGCTCCTTACTGTTCCATGTTGCGGCTCGAGTATGCGTTAACTGCACCTCAAGTTCTTTTATGAGATTTAACGAGGTCCTCGCATGAATGGACGCTTTCACTTGGAACACCTGTCCGCGATAATATTACCGTTCGATCGAAACTTTTTATAGGATTAAATCTTGGATAATCGTAGATCGATTTGATCTCGAACGAGACTTGTGTGTAATGTGATTCTAATATTGGTTTGCTTATGGAGCTAGTGAAGACATTTTAATTACCATTTTATATTTCAATGGAGTTATTCAATGGATTTTAAGTATTTTTAAACTACTATGATATTTAGAAATCATTTGTAGCTTGCAAGTTGCTTATATTCGCTAACCTAGAACGGTCTTAATTTCTTGTTGAAAATTAAACTATTATGAAATGTAAATAGTAGTATGATTGATATCCATGTATTCTTTTACTTTCTACAAAAAATATAACACAATTTTCGTAACGCTTCATTACAAAGCAATTATTCGAGTTGGAAAGTAATTGCAAAAAATAGCAAACATAGCATCGTAAACATAATAAATCATGCAACAACTGCAGGCATAGTTCTACAATAATTTTATTTATATTTACAAAAAGCGACACACTTTTTCTTAACAAAACATAAACTTCAATTTCGTTCGAAGCCTGGATTCATATATCGAACGACCCATTTGTTTCCTCTTGCAATTAGTTTCACAAATTTCATTGAATATTTATTTTTACTTACCACCGTAACAGCATCGTCAAAATATTTATTCACTGCATCCAACTAACAGGAATAACGTGACGTTTCCATATTCATAGCAATGAAACAAATATTGTCAAGTTCGATTAAACATGATCGATTGCAGGAAATAATGCGACGAGATACCTGCTTTTTCTTCGTCATCGGGAGGCCCTACGTCATATGCATATAAAAAACGCCGGTTGGGCCTCCTAAGAGCGACGTCGTTGAGACGAAGAGCAGTCCCATTGCAGCATTCTGTTAGTGAAAAGCTAACACAAATTGTATTCGATTGTATTTTATTGTTCTTTTATTTTAGTCCTAAATATACTCTTTTTATATATTAACACTTTACCGACCGGTAGTCGATTAATCGACTTTTCGGGCCCAACACTTTTGGGCTTTTAACTTATTAATTGGTCGCTACGGAAATTAATAAATTGTTATTTTTCATTATGGTTAACTGTGCCAAGGACTCAGTGAAGAAACTTTGCAACTTTCGAAGAGATATCAGTATCAGTGAAATTTTTGCGTGCAAGTGACCGATCAGAAGTGGGTAGGATGTTAAAAAGTACCGGTCGGTAAAGTGTTGAGTGTCGTAAGTCACCTCTCATGTGACAACAATACTTTGGCGAGGCGGTCGTATGTCACTTAGGACGTGACAGATCGAATTTTGTCGAAATTCGCTGTCTATAAAATTCAGTACGATTGTCTTGTCAATTAAGCATCAGCAACGGAGCAATTAATATCTCCAATAACATATCAATACCTTCTCTAGTTAATTTTTAGTATATTAGGCCCAAAAAATGAACAAAAGGAATTTCATTAGAATAAGAAAAATAACAGCACACTCTTGTGAAACGTACAAGAAAATGCTATTCCTTCATGTTGAAAGTTGTTTCAAAAAATACTATTCGTTAAAAACTTACGAATATTTGAAACTAAATTATTTATAATACTCCTTCAAAAGATAAATAATTTTCATTAAAAATATTATTCTTCGAAAACTACAAACTTGTCGTATATTTGCTGAAACCAACTACAACCTAGTGGAGAATCATGTATAGAAATCTAGCGACCGATAAGGATTAAAACCCACACGATATAATTGCAAAAGGTACGATCGCAAAAGAAATGCTCAAGTAAGAGACATTCAATTGGCGTTCATCGCTAATCCAACCGACCAAAGTTAGGTTTCCCGGAATACTTTGAGCAGGGTTAATCATCCGATCTCTTTTCTCATCCTTTTACTCCGTTAGTCTACGCACGCACACCTGCGACACCACGTAAGCAGGGCTCACACGCTCGATTCGTCGAAGCCCTGAAATCTTTTCACGTGTAGGAAGTTATCTCGAGTCTACCCTCTTTGGCAGTCGAGAACCGATATCAGTTCGTCGCAGGGATCTTAGATCTTCCTGTCCTCCCTCTTCAACGTGTCACTTTGGTAATGCCTGATAGCGAGAAAGAGAGAAGATGAAAGAAGGAAAGAGAGGGAATGATGGGTAGAGGAAGAATTTGAGAAAAAGAGAGAGTGAGATACAGGGAGACGTAAAATTGAATCTTGCTTTATCTCGAATGGCGAGATATTGAAAAGAAAGAAGATGAGAGTCTCTTCTCGCACGTGCTCCCTTCGTGGCGCGCGTCAGTCGAGTGAATAAATTGTTACAACCAGTATCAACGACTCCGCGATACGAGAGTTCTCTCCCTCTCCCTTGCCATTGTGATCGTACTTTTCGTGGATATTTCGAGATCGACGCGTTCGATTTGCTTCATCCCGCTAGCTTCTTTTTTCTGGAACATCCCCAATCAGAAATTTCAGAACCATTGACGTAACGTTGCGGTTATCCATTCGTTCTATGATTTTTTTTTAAATAGAAAACTGACGTTATGTATAAACGATGAAATTTCTGTGTTCGATTGAAATTTTTGTTTTTATTGCTAGGTATTTCTTTTTGAGATTTGATTAACTTTTCCTATTTTGTTTAGGTAGAATAAAAGTAGCTTAGAAGTTTATTTTAAAATAGTATCTTTGAAATGTAGTGGCCGTTACGTTGTAAGTTTTCTGACATGAAATTTCTAATTTAGTCGATTTTTTATGTGTCTAACAAGACATGTATCGCCGATTTGTCTGCGAAGCGAAACTCATACATCCTGAGACACTATTCTGAAAACGATATTGCAGATTACTTCAGTGCAGGGAAAATTAATTACACAAAGATTACACTGAACAGTTTACTTACTTTATTAACAACATCTAATAAGTATCGTCCAATAGCTACTAAAATATATAAAAACAATATTAGTATTTCATCAATTAAAATTACGTTCTCATTCTTTCATAAACAATAAATACACTTCCGAAAAGTTATTTTTAACACTTTGAACGCCAGTGGTATTTCACTAGTTTCATAATTTGTACTGAAATGAAAGTTTTTCTATTAAATTCACATCTTTACGGAGCAAAAACTTTAAAGATACAGATTGATATATATTTGACAGATCTATATCTTTTTACCGTCGACTTTTAAATATGTCTTTGTACTTAACTTTATATATTAACACATTTTATGCGGGCCACGTAAAAATACGTTTTTTGGACTGTGCATAGACAGTTTAAAAAAGGCGATCCGTGGCAGTAATTACTTAGACTTGAAAAGTTAAGTACATTTTCGAATTTAGAGAGAAAGCAGTTTCCAGCTTACATTAATTTTTTGTAAAAATCAAATTCGTACAAATTTTTCAACAAGTTTTCCTCTTGAGTCTTAATGAAGCGTTACAAAACACCCGCATATAATGTGTTAACTCTATAGTTTCACATTGTTAACATATGTCTGACGATTCACAAATATTAAGATTCAAAAGTTACACGAAATTTCACTAAATTCAATAGTGCCGGTCACCGGTGACCCCCATGACAATCAAAGGGTTAACAAGCGTCATAGATTAAGTCCCGCAAACAACCATCACTTTATTCTTGCCAACGGCTTTTATTTGAAGTACAGTTTCGCGATCAATGGTCCAACCTGTATTATATTAATCTTCTACAATTTTACCATGAAATGAATATTTCACAGTAGATTAAAAAAAAAGAGAAAAGAAAAATTCAACCCAAGAGACATAATAGCGGAAATTTAGCGGAGTGTACTTTCATCCGTCAGATTTTCACGCTAATTTTCTTCCACAATTTCGGCTTATTTTTTCACGCAGAGAATCACGCTTCGCCGGTTGTCCCATCATTTTCGTCGCACTCTACATACGTGAACGTACCTGAGCTTCGAAGATTGCGGTAATTGCGTGCGAATTCTGCGACGTCGTCGCCGCGTCGCGGCTGCTTTTTATTGCCGGTCGTTAGTGTAATTAGGTCCTCGCGGCTCACGAAAGAGAGCCATAGGTTCGGTGTAATCGTGGACGAATTCACGCGTGTAGCGTGAAGCACGAACGACGGATGGAAACGTTCGTTACGTAAATTTCATTCCTGCGGCAGACGGGGCTTGACAGTTTCAGTCACGTACTTTTTTTTAAAAACAAAGTACAATTATTGAAATTGACTGATTGCGTTGTGTTATGAGTTTTGATGAATAACACAGAAAGTTTTAAAGCTTGGTGTTGTAAAATATGGTATCCATTTTATTCTGTAATGATACGAAATAGTAGATATATAAAAACTTATGTAATTCTGTCCGGTGCAAACTGATATATAGAAGTTTCACATTTTACTAAATGCTATTATTCATTATTTTGCAGTTTATATTTTTACTTAGGACTTAACACTAGATCTATAGAGGTCAGCAAACTGGCGAGTTCTAACTATTTTTATAAAAGCTTCTGAAATTCGTAGGAAAATATTATAGCAGATATTTGATGTACATCTTATAATGCACAAATTACTTAATTGATCATCTTTTTTGCAGATTCTTCCCACTTTTTGCAAAAGTACTTAGTTAATATATTTAACCCCTTGCTCTAGCATTTCTTTTGTGACTGGGACCGCAGTAACTTAGAATTAATTCCTGAAATTGAAATTTATAACTCATTTCTGATATATCATCTAACTAAATGCAGTATAGAAATAATTTTACCGTTACGTGTCCAACTGATATTTTCACTTTAATAGTTTTTGGAAGACTTCAAAATTTCCAATGTCATTTACCGCATCACGAGTGTCATACGTTGTTGTGGACTACGGGGCTAACACTAACGACTAACGACGATTAATTCAATACATTTAAAATTGTAAAATACGTATGTCCGAATAAAGTACACGAAGGGGGAGAAAAAGTTGATCCATTCAGTTGCTTACAGGCTACAAAATAGACGTAGAAAATTGGAAAAGAAACAATGTTAGGAAATTCAAGAACATTTTCTAAAAATTCCGCGCAAGTCATTTAGACCACCTTGGTAAATCTAGTGTTACTTATAAAAAAAAATACGTACGTAGATCTAGTGTTAAAGTTTAAGATCGGTTTTTTGAACCATCATGGTATTATAAGTGATAATTTGGTAAATTTTGTTCAAAAGTGAGGGGTGTCTTGGAGTTCCCATTTTTGTACTTTTGAGACTTTTATTATATAATGTTCCCTGCAACTTCTCGCATTTTCCACAATTTAACTTTCAACATTTTATGCCAAATCTCTCGATGGTTGAAGTTAATAAACTGTGTGCGTAGAAATATATCATGCACGCGTTAACGATGTTTGATATTAATTATCGATTACGCACATATCCTCATGACGTACACGCCGATACGTCAAACACAGGCTGTCCTACTGCACAATAATTACAGAAATCGAAGTGAAAGATCGGAAGGCGATAGAAAAAAAATTGACAGCTTGAAAAGGTATTCCGCGTATGTGACATGGACAAGTTATATTAATATTTTCTCTTTGACCGATAAGGGAGAATCGGCAAGGTTGGTACCCTAACGTGCAGATATTAAAACGAAGAATCCAAAATGAAAGATGAAAAACCAGAAAAGAAACTGATATTCCAAATTGTTTTCTTCTTACTTATAAGATGATAATTAATAATTTTCCTTCAAACGGCTACTGCAATCTACTAGAATTTGTACCGTAATGCTATAAGAAGAAATCCTATTGATATTTTCTCTTTAAACGATCAAGAAGAATTGGCAGGATTGGTACGATAACGTGCAAATTTTAAAACGAAGAATCCAAAATGAAAGATCAAAAGCCAAACAAGAAATTGAAATTCGAAATTGTTTTCTTGTTACGTGACGATAATCTATTAATTAATATTTTTCTTTCAAACGACTACTGCAATCTATTAGGATTTTTACCGTAATATTTAAATACTAAAAGAAGAAATCTTATTGCTGAGCTAATACACGCGAGCATACTTTTCTTTCACGCGAATATTCGTCGCCAGTTTAACAAACGAGGACTGAAATTTCGTGAAAAGTGCGAAGGAATATAATTCTGCTTTATTACGCCATAATTGGACCTCGATATAACTTAACGACTTTCGAGTTTATTATTACTTCGAAATGCGAGGAGAAATGAAGTCGTTGAAAGTCCGCCTTCCTTCTTAAACACGAACGGCCGTTCTGGTAGGTTAATTACTTTGCAACCCCCGGTTCCAGGTACCTTTCTCTCTGCGTGTGCATCCTCACTCTTCGACCCTTGTGTTTTGTACATTACAAAACTTTTCCGCGTTACATTCAAATTCACTGTCGAATGGCAGACTTTTTGTCGCTGAGTTGTAAAGTTTGTGGTTTACAGGAACGATGTGATTACTATATTTGCTTGAAATTGAAAAGCTTGGAATATTTGATATTGAAACGCTTAAAATCGAAAATTATAGACTTATTACGGTCCATAACACCAATATTTCAAGTATTTAAAGTATTGATTTTTTGACTGTGAAATGAGTAACTGATTTTAATGTGAAATAAAATTAAGCTGCTGAAATATTCGGACAAATTGGAATTTTAATATAAATGTGAAGGTATTAACAATTATTTTGTTTTATATGAAATTAATCTCCTGCAATTGCCATTTTAACACGAAGATTACCGAGCAACGTTACTGTTTACCGATTAGCAAATTATAGTTAACAAAAAAATTCCAATTTCCAGCCTTTTGCATTTCATCGTCGACAAAAGGAAATTAAATCAATTTCAAAAATACCCTGCGAAATTGGCAATCTCGCATAATCAGATTTCGCAGTTTTTCGTTACACATTTTCCCGTCGAAAAAATCCTACGAAAATTATAAAGTGTCCCCAATGGATAGAAATGGTTTGCATATCGGATTATCATATAACGAAGAAAGTACTTTTATCGTTTTCAAAGCCATTGTGAAATCGTTTATATTTGTTGATTAATGGAACACCATTAACACTAGAACTACCAAACCAGTCAAAATTACTGGTACACAATTTTTTCAAAAAATTCTCCAAGTTTATATAACAGTCATAGAATAAATATTCTACGTCTATATCAATAAACATAAATCACTCAATCGATCAAATTTTCCGTAGCTTGATTCCTCCTTTTTCAAAGTACTTATTTAATTTATTAAAATATGATAGATTTGACGCCGGTAGTTCTAGTGCTAATCAAACATAAATCCATTATGTGTATTATTCGCATTCACAATTTACAATGGATCATTATATCATAAACATACAACTTTTCAACGAACCAACACTAATTAACACGTTGAGCGCGGCGCCGATGTTGCTCTCCTTTCCGTTTAGCCGGCAGCGGGCGAACACTTAACGGCGAGCGCTTGGCCAAAATTTGAGAAGACTACCTCTTACGACCACCGATTACGTTTGCGTGAGTGAATCGCCGAGTGCTACCCGAACGATTGCTTCCGGTGGTGATAACTCAGTGGGAGGTGTTTCGTTTGAGGAAATTTTAGTAATTTATGTAAACTAAAACCTTGATTATTATTTAACTGTACAAATAGATACAAGTGAAAGTATGTTACAAAGTGAATATGTCGTTTGAGAAGTCGACTCCGGTTTCGAGCGATTCTGAATTTGTTTCGATTTTGATTGTCTAGAGATTCTGATTAAATTTGCGCGGAATTTGCCTTCTTAACGCTTCGGCCCTTCCCTTCCTAAACACCCATGGGGGTGTTTTCGTTAAAGAAGGGGTTTGACCCAACCACTCATAGGCATGTAGGTGGATCTTTGATTTTGTAAGACTCCACCCATCCAGGTGACAAATTCGAGGTTTGGTGGGGTGGAAGTCGAGTGCTCTATGAGTGATTAGGCCAGGTAATAAAGCCGCGTGCTTTCTCGGAATTTTGACGGTGCACAGCTGTTGAGGTATGGAAGGTAAGAAATTGCCAGGCCCAGATGTTTTACAAGCCTACTAGTGTTCTGTTAAACACGTGGGCCCTTTTTCTTGACCTTCCAGAAAAACGGTGAAGTTACTTGTCATAAATAAAGTTTTGAAATTGGCTATTGAAAGGACAGCTGTGCACGTCGTTCGCATCGTAGTTACCGATTTTAATCTTATTACTAAATACCGTTGCCTTTCGCGACGGAACACTACCATAGAATGAACAGAGGTCTGTTTTGTTTTAACTTCTTTTCCGGGCTGGGGCAATGATGCAGTCAATGCATATGTATACAAACGGCAAAAGGACGACGTCTAAAAGACGATCAGTTAGAAAGAAGCTACGGAAGTGTAGAGACGATTTCGATATTGTTCGGGATATTATGAGAAAAATTCAAGGCTATTCGGACGCAGGACAGCTAGAAATTTGACTAAAAAGTCGTCACATTTTATTACCACATTTATTTTTTAATTTTGATACTGTCAGTCCCAGGGACCAACATTGTCCAAACGAAAAGTCCACTGTCGGTCCCCAGGGACCGACGGCGCGCTCAACGTGTTAATTTTTGTTAGTTGATAATGCGCTCCACAACCATTCCTTGTAGATACATTTTACGAAAACCCTAAAACATCAGAAAATTCTCAAACCAACCCAATTTTCGATACGAAATCGACCAAACTTCTTAAGCTACCTAGTCGAATCACTATCAGACTTCAAATAACAAGAATCCCCATGGTGCTCTCTAAACCAAATTATTTCCAATAAAAGCCCCGAAAACGCGTTACAATGCTTCCACACTCGGTTGGATCGCAAGAGGGTCGGACTTTAATTTCGCCATTTCATTTTTCCAACTAACGTTCATGACTGTAGAATCCGACGAGGGGTAGAAGTTTTCTACCTGCCCTCGTAGATGATCTCGTTCCAACATAAGAGAGGAAATTAAAAAAGAAAAATAAGAACGAAGGTAAAAGGGAGAAGGAAAAGAAAAAGGCGGGAGTTTCGAACAACGAAGGGTGAAGACGGGAAGAGCAGGAGGGTGGTGAAAATCGTAACAACAAAGGGCAATTGGAAACTGGCCTTGGAAACCGCGGTTTGGCCGGGGTAAAAGAAGTATTATAACCGTTGCTACGGGGGTAATAGTCGACGGGGCCAGTTAATGCTTCGTAATGGCTGAACGAAAGGGGCCGCGATCGCCCCTCGTAACGACCTGTACCGGTGTAACACGACCGCATGGCCCCATCAAATCTGATACCGGTGTACAAGCGTACCAGAAGCATGCTGTCGTGGAGACCCTGAAACTCTGAAACCTTGTTCGGACACTCGTAAAAAAATGTCTACCATATCGTTGAACGAATAGCGCGCGAAACTTTATGGACCGCTGGTTCCTCGGTGTAAATTCTCGGAGGAGAGAAATATTGGCAAGTTTTCGTGGCACAATCGCCAAGCACTTTGCTCGTACTGTAATTACGAAGCTACGGGTAAATGGTCGCTCGATTGCTTCTTTTGCTTGCTGAAGGACTTGGTAGAAGCTTGAGTTGGGCGATGAGGTTACTTGATGCGAAGTTGTAAATTCTTTGGTGCAATTGCTAATGGATAATGTGGTAAAAGATCGTAGTATAGGATGGTGGATTTATTCTTATACGATTTGCAAGATCAAATTATATTTCATGGATAGTAACGTACATAGTTTGATTGGCATTTCGTAATTGATAAATATCTACATTACTAGTGTTTAACATTTTGAAGAATATTATACTGCGTAAGGTAATATTGAAATATGAGATGCTGACCTACCAAATGAAATGAAAATCGCAAAGCTATTAATTTCTTGGCGTACGATTTCTTCTCCGATTGGGCGTACAATGACTCAAAATTAATTCCTGAAATCAAAAAAAGGTTCTCACTGATTTTTGATGCTTCGTACAACTGAACGTAATATCAATAATATAGAAATAATGAGACTGTTCCACGACCGACTGATATTTTCAATTTAATAGTTTTTGAAAGATTTCAAAATTTGCATTTTCCGCGCAACGAGTGTCACACATTGCTATAGGCTAAGGGGTTAACTGTTATTAGCAGATGTTTGCACTTTTCCTAAAAATACGAACATATACACCCGGAAGTGATTTAAACCTGGACTCGGCACACTCATAGATACAAATTTCTACAATAAATCTTCCACATCCTTTCCTCTCAAACGTTTAACACTAACTTCAACAAGTTTCTGCTGTAAGTGTAGGTGAAAATTACAACAGCGATTTTCAGTCAGAAAAGAAGTTATACAAACTCCGACGTGGCACACTCACAGATTAAAATGTCTATAATAAGTTTTCCAAACCCTTCTCTCAAACGTTTAGCAGCAATTTCAATTACAAATTTCTATTGTAAGTGTAAGTAAAAATTACAACAGCGATATTCGGCCAGAATAAACAACCGGTGCATCTTATCGCGAGCATTACAGGGATAAAGCTTCGGCAACTTTTTTTTTTCACCCTCGGTTCGTTATCAGAGGAAACACCATTCCCAACGAATTCCAATGCAAATACTCCCGGAAACGTTGAGCGATGCGATTGCGGCGTATAATTTTCAATTTTCCATGAGAACTGCGATTCGATGGAAGCGAGGCGGCAGTTCGTTACTTTAGCCTCTGCTAATAGTTCTAATTACCAGGGAGGCGGCTTTTATCAGAGCAACTGTACGTGCACGTACGAACGTGCCGTTGTATATACACAGGGAAGAAACGTGCGTGAAAACTCGCCTCTTCTCGTTTCACCCTCCGCACCCTTGCGACGCTAGTTGCAGCGCTGCATTTCTTAATTGTTCCCTAACAAGAGGAGTTGGCACTTGGCACCGTTTGTTGGCCTGCCTCACCTCTCTTCAGAACCCTCGACCCACTACCGACGACGCTGCCACCAGCCAGGGCATGGTTCTTCTTCCTCGCCTTGGCCAACCTCGAAGAAGTCGGGCTTACGGCGACGTTACAAAGTGATTAGTCGAGTAACATTGCACCCTCGCTTGCCCTCTCTCTCTCTCCCTTCACCTATGTCTTTCTCTGTTTTCGTCTGTCTCTTGGCGTGTCTATGTGTTTTTATTTTTTCTTGATGTCTGCTACACTTCTTTCTAGTTTTCTCTGTTGCTCTTTTTATAACTCTTTCTTATCTTCAAAGCTTTTGACTTTGTTTTATTCTCTTTCTCTGTCCTGTTCCTCTTATTTAACGTTCTTTACTTCCTTTCTTGTTTCTTGTGTCCCTGTTTTTCTTTCTTTGTCTATTGTATTCTTGTAATCTACTCCCAAGTCGAAATATTGAACCTCATTTGAACCTTTTACTACACAATATTTAGGAATTGGAAGTACAAAAATAGGTCTAAATTCAATGTAAAATAAGATCCTATTTAGCGCCTAAAAGTGGCACAAATTTCCCTTTATGACATCTTAATACTTTACCGACCGGTATTTTTTTAACATCCTACCCCCTTCTGACCGATCACTTGGTGACAAATACTTCCTTGATAGAGATATCTATTCAAAAATTACAAATTCTCGTCACTGAATCCTTAACAGAGGCAACCGCAATGTTAAATGATAATTTATTAATTGGAGTGGTAACCACTTAATTAGTTAAAAGTTCAAAGGTGTTGAGTCCGAAAAGTCTATTAATAGGCTTCAGGTCGGTAAAGTGTTAAGGCGCAAAATAGGACGTCAATTTCATCCTCCGTTGAGGATTTACATCCTATCCTGCTATTAATGTTATTCTTTTTCTTCTTCTTATTATTATCATAATATATTTTTGAAAACTATGTGTATATATATATATAAATTCAAAAATAAATTAGTCAAAATCACTAAAAGATAATGGATTTTTACTCGTTTGCAATTATAAGTGTACCACCATTCGAATTAATGTGATAACTATAATTACAAACAAATACAAATTCATTATAACGTAATGGTATTAACTAATTTATATGTAAAAAGTATACATGCATATTGATGTAAATTGAAAGGTTATTTATTTACTTACATTACCCCAATAATAACACGAATAATTATGATAAATGTTATTTATATTTCATTTTCTTTCTTTTAACAAATCCTATATTTTTATTCAAGAGCTGGAATAAATAAAAAATGACTTTTTGAAGTATTTATCCACTAGTTAAATTTATGTATGTATACATTCCTCATTAATTAATTATTTAAAAAACTTAAAGTCCTTGATGTGATATTAAATATATATTGAATACAAAAATTATTATTTAACCTACGAGGTGTAACAGGTCGAATTTAGGGGATAAAGGTTTTGATGCTAGCTAAATAAGAGTATCATTTTACTGAGAAGGAGTTACAGATTTAAATTAGGAGTTTTACTATTGAAAAGTATCATATTAGGTTCAAATAGGAGTAAATATCATGAAAATAGGTTCAATATTTCGACTCGGGATCAGCCTGCAGCTTCTTTTCGTGTGCTTTTCCCTGTTCTTCTGTTTGGAATTGTCTAATCCGGCAATTCGAAATTGTCTTCGGCTATGCTATCTCGCCATTATAGGCATACGCAAACTAATCCAACTGTACTTCCTATCTACATACGTTCAAATACATTCGAGTACCGCTAATTTGGGCAGAACGGGCGATAGAAAAACCCCTAACGCCTGTGTGACCGTTTTCCACAGAACACTCAACCACGGGCACAGAGTAGAACGACACAAAATGAAATAAAAATAAAATATTTTGCGTACTTGTCCGCTCTGAGTCCGTGCCCATGGGGTCCACTTCTCTTCTGTTTCTTCTTTTGCGTCTCTGTGCGAGATGCAGCTTCGATTCTTTCTTTTCCACTTTTTTAATTTTTTTCCGTCTCTTTTTTTTCTCTCGTCAAATGCCTTTTGCCCTTCTACTTCCTCTCAGTAACTTCCTCTCATTCTAGCTCTCAATCCTTTTCCCCCTCTACCACAATCACTCTCGACTTTACTTCTTTTTACTCACAGAACGTTGTCGTTAATGTCGCGGCGGCTTGCAGTTACAGCTGCACTTTGCAGTTGCGTTGCTCTTCTCCTCGAAAGTTGAGAGACCGCGCGCGAGAGCAATCGCTCGTCCTCCAAGATTTACGGAAGAATTCCCGAAGAAGCCTCCTCGACACGGGACTCTAAATTGAAGTTCGATGTTACGTTGGATTTTTTATCCTACGAGAATTGTACCACGTGATCATTTAACGATACGATCGATCGTTAATAACGATCCTCTTTGGAGGCCGCAAAAATTGCAGGGAAATCGAAAATGCACCTACCTCCTGCCCATTATAAACTTTATAATGCAGTTTGAGAAGTTGCAATTGCGAGGCGGCCGTCGAGGAAAGTTAGATACGTCGAATATTATTTAGTTAAATTTAATTTCACCCTACAACTTTCTTCGATGAATATCTCCCGGGCAAAGTAATTTCACGTGCTTTCCATCTACCCCATATCGCGTGTTGTTTTCGTTTTTTTCTTCCTGCTTTACTTGAAATTTTTCCTTGACCGTTTGAATTCGATAAAAGCGCACAAATTTGCGTTATTGTAGGCGGTCTTTGTGACTTCTTGGGAGTCGGTTATCCTGTATCCTGGCGTTACACAATTTCCTCGCGTAGCAGCTGTTGCGAGTTTCCTGAGCATTTTAACCGTGCGTGTAAAATTTCCACGCGCATGCTTCCACTATACGCACACGAATTTGTGACGTTGCGCTATAAAGTAAGTGAGTAGTATGGTTATCTGCAATACATGTTAGACAAGCATGGTACGCGTTACCATATACCTAGATAATTATAATGGTGGAAGTTTTTACCGGTTTTATTCAACTAATAAAATCTTATGTCGTTTATGGAAGAGCGTAGTATGATTTTGAAGCTTTGTCAAGTTGTGGATAATTACTTGTGTGGAGATATTATGAGATTAATACGAAGAGATATGGAATTTGTATCACATTTGAGGAAAACGAAATTGCAAAAGGGTAACTTTTAATGTATATTTTTTTATTTTCAACCTTGTTTTAAATCACATCTAGACTCAGGAAAAAAACCCGAAAAACTATGGAAACACATAAGTTTCGCGATAAAACAAACCACACATAACACAGGTAAACCAAAAAACACTATAAAATTCTCTTTTTGTTTATTTCTAAACCGTTATATCATAGACACACATATACATTGACACAATTATTATAAGCCTAATTATTTGTAGGAACTCCTGAAGAGGACATCGTAAGATGTCGAAACATGTAGAGTGAATAAAAAATTTAAAAATTTAACCATATTTTGTCAACCTAAATACTGGTAACTTTTAATGAGAGTTTAATGCACTATTTTCTATGATCCCTATTAGGGGATTTATTAATTTTCTGAGTATTTTAGCATTCAGTTCAGATATTTTACGTGGTTTTGAGATTAAGTTGTGTTTAAAAGAATCTGTTTTAGTTGTACTCTTACGCAGTATTTTTCGTAAATTATTGGTGCTTCTAAACTGTGACAATGTTTTTTCCAGAAACAATCAAACCAAGATAAATTTTGCAGGGAATGGGTGAATTATTGACAGGAAAGATAGATAAGGAAACTAATTATTTTCTTATCGCGGCAGTAAATACTCTAATTTTGATTCTTGTACGCCATTATCGCCGTCGTATATTAATGTTGCAAATGTTCGTGTTTCCTGAACAATTTAAACGATAAGAATGTTGGAAAATTCCAAAACTTGTAGATATATCTATGTGTAATGTTATGTTGAAAAAATCGATGTACTGGTCAATAAAAGGGGACGCCAAGAATAAAATTACGGCAGTGTGTATTTCCAGCAGTAAATCATGGATCTACCGTCAGAAATTATTAGTTGCGCCTAGTTGTCGAGAAAACGGGTATCAAAGTTTAACGCATGCAAATGAAAAGTATACATAATTTATCGTGCTTAAGAATGTATTTACTTAATTTTATCGATGTCTCGCGTGTGAACGAAATTGTTACAATGCCAAGAATGGCGGTGTAACGCTACCAATATTACGGAATACCTTGTCGGCCCCGTTTTGCATTTGCCACAAAATCGCACCGATATCTCGCATGCGAAGGAAGTTGTTACACTCCTAACCGAATTACTATACTGTTAACAAAATCAGAAAATTGGTGGACAGTTAAAACTTTAGTAAATTTTTCAAAACAACCGAACTTTATCGAGCTCCTACAAGCTATGCTAACACTTTATATACTCCAAGTTTATTAACACTTTGAACGCCACCGGTATTTCGTTAGATTCATCATTTTTCCTGAAGTGGAACTTTTTCTATTAAATTCGTATTTTTGCAAAGCAGAACCTTTAAAGATACAGATAGATAGATAATCGGCAGACCTTTATCTTCTTAATGTCGATATTTAAATATTTAATATACCTATTCGAGAATTCATAAATACTACAATTTCAAAGTTATGCGGAAATTTAATGAATTCAATAGCGCCGGTCACCGGTGACCTCCATGGCAGTCAAAGTGTTAATATATTTTTCATTTGTCAGTGCTCATCGACCAGTAGCCTATTAATCAGCTACTAGAAATGAAAAGAAAATGAAATTTCATTGCTTTAAAGTGTTTATAAAATATCAATGATGGTTTTTCTTTGTATTTTGATTTGAAAATTATAAATCTTTACTAATCAATACATATATTCCTACGAGGCATTAAAAAAAGTAAGCTGAAAGCTAAATGGAGAATTGGTTTCGTTTTTCATTTTGAACTTTGAGAAATATTTTTTGTTTCTTTCAAAATCTACAATTTTGTTTGATCGAGCTACAGAAATTTTATTGTGACTTCCCAACAATAACCTTCACACGTCGTATTGTGTGCAATTCCTTCATATTCTACTTACACACATTTGCTAATTGTAATGTTAATTGTGATAATCAATAATCTTAATACCAATATTGACGCTAGAATGCAAATTGCGGCTATATAGTACATAACCGTTATGTACTGTTCACCACTCTCGGCATAGAGAGAGTTATGGATGGGGTTAATGTGGGGACATCGTTGTTACGGGGTTAATATTGTACGATCAGAAACACCTTCTGATAGACAACGTATCGATGTAAGGGACAAATGTATGGAATTAGGACTATCGTGTCACTTTTCCTTTTCATATATATCAAGACGTACATAACAATATATTATGTTATATTATGTCATACGTTAATTGTCGATATTCTTTGAATTTTCTTATCCAGCAAGAGAATTGTGTTTCCTTTTATTCAAATATTTCAATCTTTAAAGTATTTTAATCCTTTGCGGACCAATGTCGAGAAGTATTAGACATAGCTTTTCTCTTGATTTTATTTTTTGACAATTTAATATCTACTTTCCAATTTCATAATGATTTTGTAATATCACCTAAATATCCATTAGTACCTGTAGTTATTGGTACCATTAAAAAAAGGGAAATTCAATGATAGAAAATGTTCTGAAATTCATTTTATTCAGTTTACAACAAAAGTAACAAAATAATTCGGACCGCAAAAGGTTAATGACCTTGCAAAATGTCACTATGATTTTAACACACTAATTCTCCAATCTCTATGATTAATTATTTTAACTACATGTCTCTACATATAGTGTTTTTTTATTGATCTCTACTATAGCGAGAGGTTCAAATTATACTACCACCGTTGCTTATACAAATTTTATTCGATAAAAATGGCGATACTCACAACTACCCCTCGTACTGAAAGTCAAGCTATCCTAGATGCAAAAAAATAAAAAATTCTGCAGGAAGAAGGATATAAAAAACGACACGATCTTCCCTGCAAAATATATGTAAAAAAAGTTCAGCAGTAAGTCTTATTAATTCAAAAAAACACGCGAGAAAGTCCCAGCCCATTTTTTCCGTCCATCTCCCGGAGAAACGGGGGCTAACTTTGTAATGATGAAACGTTGCGCGCTTCTCCGCCGTTATCCGTCGTATTGTCCGCTTTTTTTTCGGGGAAGTTTTACGGGAAAAATAAAATGACAGGGGGGTAACGTGTGTGTACGTACGAGGAGCATATTTTGAAGTGTAAAAGTTGAGGAGTGGCCGATACGTGCCGCCGGATGCACACAAGCTCGTGTTTCTCTTCCGAGCGCAGCTGTCACTCCCCATGAGATTCGACCGTGTGTTGCACTTAGGCCATGCATGCTCCACATACTCTGGACTTTGTTGTTTTACTCCCCAAAAAACTTGTTTTTTTAATGACGCTGTAAATTATGCTCTACGCTAGCCTCAGAGTTTTACTGCGGCTCTTTCTGCGAAAGCGCGGAAGCTTGAGACAAATTTTTAGTTGGATTGTCGAATTGAGAATGCTCGATTAACTGTTTTAATCGTTTTACGATTCAGTTTCTAAGTTTTCGTATTTAATTACTTGTTTTAACACGCTGACTGCCATGGGGGTCACCGGTGACCGGCACTATTGTATTTAATGAAATTTCATATTACTTTTCAGTTATAATATTTACTAATTTTCTAACACATTCAGTATTAAAGTACTGACTTTCAAAAGATAAAATCCTGCTGAATATATATCGTTGTGTGTTTAAAGTTTCTACTTTACAAAGATGAAATTTTAATAGGAGAGGAATCAGTTTAGTAGAAATGATGAAACGAACGAAATATCAATTGCGTTCAACGTGTTAATTGTTATTCTTTGGTGTATTTCAGCTTTAATCGATTTATATTTTTTTATAGTTTCAACTTAATTGATTTATAATTTTAGGCGGTTAGTAATTTAACGCCTTGCCCTATAACGTGTGGCACTCGTTACACGGTGAACGGAACAGGAAATTTTGAAGTTATGCAAAAACTATTGAATTGAAAACATTAGTCAATTATGAGACGATTAAGTGCTAATTTTTGTGAGTAGTACATTAATACGTT
The DNA here is from genome assembly GCA_910591515.1 of Cerceris rybyensis. Classification (NCBI taxonomy): domain Eukaryota; kingdom Metazoa; phylum Arthropoda; class Insecta; order Hymenoptera; family Crabronidae; genus Cerceris; species Cerceris rybyensis. The sequence goes on from OU342789.1 coordinate 41,125,163, forward strand.
GAATGATGAAGTTATTTTGCTTGTCTTGTCATTTACTGTGTGTTATATTTCTACAAAACATTCGTCACATTTTTAACACCGTCAGAAAATTAAAAGCTCTTCGCAGTGAAAAATTCATTCAGTTTTTTTTTAGAGAATTTGGAGCAAGTAATAACGACTGCATTGATGAATGCAATTTCTGTCGGAAGTATATTAATAGATTTTTCGTTTCTCAACGCTCCTTTGTGGTTACCCTGTTAATTGGCTTCCACAAATGACCATGAAATAAAATTACATTGCTTTGAATCTACTGAAATCAGAATACCAATGAATATTGCTTACAGTTCAACTTTAACGTAATTAACATTATTTCTACCACAGTTTGATCAAAGGTGTCTTTTAATGCCTTTGCACTTGAATGTAAATAGCTTGAGAATAAATATTGAAAACTAACTTTTGATCAATATTTTTTATTTTATCAGAAAATTTATTCAACACTGGGACATTATTAACAGAGAAATAACGTTATATATGAAATATATCGAAATATCTTTTGACTCCTTTGATAGCCTCACGAAATATTCAAAAAAATAAGCGGCAAATAAAGTATTTAAATTACATTTGCCAAATCTGAATATAACTCTTCTAAATCGCAAACTTTTATCTCAAGTGCTATAATTATTCGTAAGAGAACTTTCCGATTACCCTGCACCAAAGAAATTATGTATATATGTGCATGCCGGAATCTCTCGAGCATGTATTCGCAATATTCTCATCAAGTTGCACGATGATTCACTGATTGCCGACATTGTCACGATATCCGTTTTAATAGATCCATTGATAGTGATCTTTTCCGTGGTATCCGATTATTCTCCAAACTGAGAATTAGCGTGAGAGTAATCTCACCCCCATGCAGCTGGTATCCTTGCGTATTAAAGCAGTTATTTTGATCGACCGTCATTAGTGAAGCTCGGAAGCAGTGCTCTGAGTGCCGTGAAATGAATTTGATTATTGTACTAATCCTTTGTGGTCTTACGCCGAAATATAAACCGCATAATTTCTGTCATACCCCATTTGCTGTTAATGCAATTTGAACTTTGACATTTAGTTATTATTCTGCATATTTTTTTACTTTTTTTTATTGTTTCACAAACTCGTGACTCTTTCACCGCAATGTATTCGCCCGCCGAATAACAATTTCCATGACTTCATTTTTCCATGAGTTAAATATCGTTGTAGAAGGGCAAATGCAAGTAACAGAAATAATAAAATGGAAATGTTTCGCTCAAAGTTTTAATTTTAATGTTAACACCAAAAATATTGAAGATGCATACAATACATATAGATACAATTAAGAAGTTAAAAGAAAAAGATAATGAAGAGGAAGGATATCGAACGATGAAGTGTTTCTCATTTAACAAAACAGACATAGAAAAATAAAGGAGCAGCAACCTTCAAAAGTTTACGAATTTTTTAAAGAAATTAAGAACTAGTAATCTTTACTACTCTCGCTTCCTACTCTCCTCCGATCTATATGGCACAAAATGAAGATTGTTTGACGATATACTATGTTTTTGATTATTTTATTTTAACACTTTAATGGCCACACGTCTACGCTGTCAGACGTTGCCCGCGGGCGGCTATATTTTTGAAGAATCAATTTTTAAAAAAGTTGATTAAAATTAAGAGAAGATCTTATAAGATCAAAGACTATAAAAAAAACTACGAAGCCAATAGCAATATCCACACTGGTTTACATTCATAATTCATCACACAGAGAGTATGGTACTGGCGAATAATTTTCGGCGGTAACATCACACACACATGTTGTGTGAGCGGCCATTAAAGTGTTAATATTCAATGTATTGAAAATTTACGTCTGATTGTTGGTATATTTTACATTTCTTAAATCGTGAACCTTTTTTCATCGGACGACTGACCCGAAAGAATGCGTATGCGGGATAAACATGAGGAGAACAACAGTTTGATTGATTATTGTAGTAAAACTTGTTGAACAATAAGTTCAACAATAAATCAATGCATCAAATTGTGCATACGTAACAAAAGGTACCTATTAACTCTTTGACGCACAGTGGGGTGAAATGTGTCCCACCTCTTTGATACGTGAAGATGCATAATGGGACATTTTTTGTCCCACCTCGAAAATTGATATTATTATTTAACTGTGTGGATAAATATAAACCAATTTCATTCAATTAAAATTTAAAAAATGTGGCTGTGCAACTTTGGTTATTTTATTTTTTGAATTCTCGTGCCTCAAAGTGTTAAAGAACAAAAACAACGAAAGGGATGAAATATCCGTAAGAACACAGAAACGCCGTTGTTTCCCGTTTGGCTTAATTTTGTCGGCTGTTGAATTTCGCAAGAGACGCATTTAAAGACGACCGAAGAAGGCAGGCCCGAGTTAGGGTTGAAATTGCAAACGCAAGCGGTTTAAAGTTTTCTCGATGCGATTGCAAAGGGCGCGCAGCGTGCCACCAGCGTCGAGTTTCGCGGATGTTTCGCTCAGTTTCGCCTTGTGGAACGCCGAACGGATAATTAGCAGGCTGCTGGCGTGCGATGGAAATAAATTTCGTCTGTAAGCAGCCATGAAGTCGGCATTTAATTGTACGTCGTGCTGCTACCACTGACGGCTAGTTTTGTTGGCGCTCTGTCTCTCTTTTGCTACATCAACCTCTGTCTCTGTTGTCTTTCCAACCTTTCTCTCATTTTCTGTGGCTCTATCTGTCTATTTGTTTATTTATGCGTCTATCTAAATATCGATCATTTTGTTTGTTTATCCATTTACCTATTTACCGATCTATCTATTTATTTGTATTCCTATCTTTCCATCCTTCTTTCCCTCTCTTTCTCTCTTCAACTCTACATATGTTTCTTCAGTGCTCGTTGCTCGGAATATTTGCAAAACACAATTCCAAAGCGAAATGAAACTCAAGCGCGCCTGTGAATTCGCTTTTATCGTCGGACATAAGTATCGGTGATTCTTTCGTAAAAGCACGTACATGGTGCTACAACGGAGGTTGTTAATACCTGCATCCATTTCTCTCCCCTTCTCAAGCAAACGTCTACCCCAATTCCAGATTACTGCCGGATGTTTTAACTGCCATAATTTCCCATGCTCTTAGTTTCCTGTTTCCTTGAATTTCCTGTCTACTTACTATTATTGTAGGTGCAATGATTTTACGAATGATGGTACTTGCGAATTAGGATTTCCTTGACGATTCTCATACCAAATTAGACGAAGTATACGAAGTATTGCTTTGAATATTTTGAATGATTAAACAATTGTCGAACACGATAAATGTATTTAAATGCATATTGAACTTGGGGTAAATCCGTGCTTGGATAGTACTAACGAATTATTTATAGGCGCGTGTTAAACTACTATTAGTTATTTATGATAATACTATGCATTATTCGTGCACGCGTTACACGGTTGTCGTTAAATTTACGAATGTTAAAGTAGTTAACAGATTATCACAAACAGATTAACTGTTTTCGTGAATAAACGTAGAAGATACGATGAAACATATCCATCGGTTGATTATATTTTCCATGTAATTTTCCTCAAAATTTAATCCGACGGGGATCTCTTGTTGGTGGAAAGTTATTGTCTTAACCTAAACAATTTTTTTTTCCATCATTTTTAACTTATCCGAATGTTCAACGCTATTTAGTGAAATTTTAGAACATGGAACTCAATCGTGGATGTACAATTTTCAAATTAGAATTATTACAGGAACCTTCATAGTACAATTATTCTACTGCCTTCTAAAAGACAATAGAAATATTTGAATTACCTGGAATTTGACAATTGTTCATTTTCATCGTTTTTAACATGTTAAACGCCACCGGTATTTCGCTAACTTCGTCACTTCTACTGAAGTGAAATTTCTTCTATCAAAATCACATTATTATAAAGCAGAAACTATAAAGATTCTGATATATAGATACTCAGCAGACCTTTATTTTTCTCATGCCACTATTTAAATACTAAATATATTAGAAAATTTATAAAAATCGCAGTTTAAACGTTGCATGGAATTTCATTGAATTTAATAGCGCCGGTCACCGGTGACCCCCACGGCAGTCAACGTGTTAATCGTATCATTGTAGGCTCAAAAAGATAAACCTTTGTAAGAATTAAAGTAATTGAATGAATGATATGTGCAGACTTCAGTTTGCTTATTTTTTGCGACATCAATATAATTGATTGATGACGATAGGCTGATGGTACAACATTACTAATTTTCCACAATTTTAATTTCTTCGTAAGTGCGACGTTCCACCGAAAGAAAGAAATCGTAAAATATAGCTTCGGCAACTTAAGAAATAATGCTTAGCATTGCATACTTTCGAATTTCATACACTTTCAACACAACGTATAACGCTCTCGTGATTGCAACGGCACAAAATAGATTTTATACAATGTAGCCATAAACTAAAAAATGTAACTAAACTTTTGCCAGAAGAAAAGTTTATTTTCAACCATTTTCCATGTTGGACAAATCTAAATAAATCCTTTAACGACCGCTTCCATTCTAATCGCTAAAAGGTACCACAGTAAACGCTCGAAATCGATTTCACTGAAAGGGAAGGAAAAATTCATGGTGAAACGTGTAATAGACCTTGAAAAAGTGAATAAATTATATTCTTCATTTGCAACATTGTTTACCAGTAATCATGGGAGCGTTTTACCTGACCAATGCTGCCGGCGAAAAAACGAGGATTCAGACGCGCCACTTTTCGCTAACATCGCGCTCTCCTGTCTTTACGCTTGATCCATCGAGTAAATAGCGGTTTTAATTAAATTTCAAATCATTCCCCCCTGCTGCGCTTCACTTTCCGGACTTGTTGGACGGGAATATCTTTCGCGTCTCATACAAAATGCACGTAAAACCGAGCACGCCGTAACTGCAAAATGAGCTGCTTGAGTGCTGTTTGCCCATCCTCGAAGCGGAAAGTAAATCAATTTGAGGTGTTTCGAAAAATTTTCAAGTCCGTGAGAGCGATCGTAAATGTTTTTAGGTCTAGAAAATATGGTTTGTTTGTAATTCCGGAAAGATGTACATTCTCAATGAAAATATAATAAATTGGGAAATAGAAAGCCCAGAAAAAAATGAAATTAGCCGTCGAATGTAACAGATCCGTACCACTAATATTTATAAAAGTGATAATGGATGAATTATCATTGCATTACACGTAGAAAAAATATTTATGTACGGTGACTCAAAAACACAAAATGTTTTTAATGACTCGAAATAGTTCATGTGCAAAATACATTAAACACAAACCACATTCATAGAAAGCACAAAGCCATATGAATGACTTTTAAACAATTTCTTTTTTAAAATAAATACTTCTAATCTAAAATCTCGATAATAGTATTCTTTACCACCACATTGATGAGCACATCCAATGAACTGTTTAACATTAAATTTGCGAAAGCCACCAAATTGATAGATTCCTACTTTTTAGAAACACTTTCCAAACATACAGAGATGTGGTAAAATAATTAAAGGATCATCTTCTTTGCCGCTTGATCTCTCTATTTCCAAAATTCTTATTTAACCTATTACGTTGTAACAGATTTCACTTCCGTAAATCTAGTATTAAAAAATAAAAGCAAATAAACGTTTTCACGTAAATATTCGTCAAAAATATCTGCATCTAAATATAATCTAAAATATATCTAAATATAATCATGTAAATTTCAATCGCACAAATATCCCAGCACAGATAAATTTCTCACCGTCGTAGATTCCCACGAAAATCCAGAAACATCCGGAATTTCCGTTAAATACAATTTCCCTTGGAAAATCATCAACGATCCTAGTCGGAGCGTCGATCACCGCGGTAACCCCAATCGCGCGTAACCCAAGCGAATTTTCCGAACGAAGCAGCCTCCCTCTGCATTTTCCACATAGATCAACCGTACGCATATAGAAACGACAGTTATGCGATATCGAGTCCCACGAATTCCAATACTTGCATTGAAACGCGAAGTTGCAGCACGACGAACGTTGGTACGTAGGTACATAGAATGCGACGAGGTGGCACGACAACCGGATATGACGAACGATTTCGCACGGTTTCGGTGCCGCTTCTCCAACGAGTGAATTATACACGATCCCACGACGAACGTTCCCGGTGAACATAAACTTCCTCGCTGTACCTTGTACATCGTTGTGGTGCACCGTGTCGCAACGTGCATGCATCGTTGTAACGGCTTTATCCTCGGTTTGCAGAAAGTGCGAAATCGACAATGTGTTTCTACAACGTGCAGATTTACGAGCGGGAAAGACGAAGAATCACTGCAAAAAGCAACTGTGCTTGATAGTATTGCTGATACGCTCACGTAATTCAGCCATATGAGTTGCAATCGTAGATGGAAATACTGTGCGGTGTGAAACGAATATGCGCGGAGAGAATGTTTGATGGAAGTTTGCAATTTTTGAGAAGTTATTAACAAAAACGAATATCGTGGATGGAAATAGTTTTGAAATATTTTATAAGTTTAATCGAGATTCGACGATATTGAGTATGAAGGGGTCGGCGGATTTTTGAATTATTGGTATCTTTGTAGTGGGATTTTAATGACTTTTGGAAAATAGATGTTTAAAGTGTAAAATTTTAATAGACTGTTCTTCGCGAACAGGTTGCGTATCAAAGATTTGAAAATTATTAAATTTAAGATAAGGATTTAAAAATTCTTAAAATTAAAAAGGGAAGTTATATATTGCAAAATGTTATGCTTATTGATACATTTAGAATAATGATACATCTTGAATAGTGAAAAAAAGGGACTCATGGTAACCTATCCAAGCAGAGTACTCAGCCAGAGCAGTTTAACTTCCAAAATCGCTTGGGTCAGCGCGGAATCACTTTATCAGTCTACCTTCCCTGATGACACTTCCTTTTTCACATCCTTTTCTCTTAAAGTTCTTTGTTTTAGAAGTTGTCCCGCCCGATCATTCTTATACATTTATAATAAACACTATTATGATGTGTTTTGTAACATAAGATGATTGGTTACACAAATAATGGCGCAGCCAAAACAGGTATTGTACAGACCGGATCAGGCCCACGAAAGTAAAGAGCGTAAGAATTATAACCTAGTTATAAAAAATAATGGTAACCAGATTATGAGAAACTTTTAGAAATGTAGTCACAGCTTCATTCGTCACATTACGGTTAAAGTATTTTGCAAATAATATTTTTTCGAGGCCTTATTGAGATTTGATGTAAATTATATTGGCTTACGGTGTTCTTTATTTGCCTGCTGCTAAAAAATCTTATCAATCACTGATGTAGAAGATGGAGAATTGATTTTAATTGCTGTTGAATCGTGTAATATTTACTGTTTTGCTATCGTAGAAAACACACTTTTAGAGTAATTTGAGTAAGTAGATACCGACGATGAGCTTGATAACGTGTCCGTAAAAGGTATTATTAGGTTGATCTTTCATTGTGAAATTTAAACCGATATCTTCATATATTTTCGCATGATTGTACTTTTATTATAGAATTTTCTCGCAATAAAACATTCTGCTCTGCACGGAAATACAAAAGAAATACAATTTCTGCGGCAACTTAAAATAAACACTTACTCCGTTTATTCCCAACCACGGTAAGTAGGTCTCTGCCAAAAATATTAATAACCAGAAAAAAAGAAAACAGAGTACATCGTGTATTGTTAAAAGTTACTCACAGGTTTGACGTTTTAAGAATTCTTTTTTTTCAACGGCACCAAAATGGTCGGTGAATAGATATGCTTTAATATCTCGTAGAATCGGCAGAAAGGAAACGGAAGAGTCGCGTATCCGTGTACTCTTCTTTTCGCCGGTGTGTTTGACAAAAATATAAAAAATTCCGCGGGACGCTCATCATTTCCAACCACCTCGTTTGCGGCCACCGTTTCCGACAAAGTAGTTCTTTTCGTTCTTTTCGGGAGCACTTTAATGCCACCAGACCATTTCTCTTGTTCACGTTTCTATGGCCATGGAAAAACAGGGGCCGGGGGTGAAGGGGAGAATCGAGTAACAACGTGCTAAAAAGCGTTAAACGCGTTCCGAGTGCTTCAAATGGCCGGCTTCTATGTAATACTACTACAAAGCGACCCATTTTTTGGATTACTTGCCTTTCGTATTTTGCATTTGACGTTACGCGCATTGCTCGAGTGCGTGCCGTTTGGTTTGAAAAAAAAATCATCGGTTAAACATCCACCTCGACCCCGTTGGACGGTAATAAAATTTCAGGTTGAATTTGGCAACGGTGAATTCACTGTTGACGACGGGAAAGGATATCCTTTCGTGCATCGTTTGAAATCATTTTGTTTGTATCGAATAGCCTCTCCCGTTTTTGTTTTTTTTCAATAAAAAACATATTTGTCCGTGATATAGTCGACATGGATTTCTGTTTTAGTTAATTTTGAAGTTAACAATGATTTTGCATTCTTGTGTAAATATTCTTCAGTATATATAACCCATGGAGAATTTGTTGATCAGAAATTGAAGAAAAAATTTGAATTTTAAAGGGTTCACAAAGGTATTTTCGAATTTTTATGAACATAAGTAATTGCCATTCTATCACTGTGATAATGAATTAAAGTTAATATATATTAATTACCTTAACACGACGTACGTGAAAAATGATATTAGGTTTAATAATAATAATCTATTAACGGGTAATTAAGACTAATTAAGCATTGAAACATACGATTATTAAATTCAACAGTGTGACCGTATAATAAGAAAGAGACTTGTTGTTCAGCCTATAATTCTGAGTCACAATTCGACAATTTAATTATTCAAGTTATTCATTAAGCGTGAGCTACCCAAGTAATCGTAAAAAATTAATCTTAAAATTATTCATAATGGTAGTCATTATTTTACAGTAAATATAAAATTCTACATTAATAACTAATAGTACCGTTTCAACGTCACCATTAGCGTCAAATGGATGCAGCTACTATTTCCACTGAACGAGCAGCCTCTTAAGTAATTCAATTTTCTGTTTCTCCGTTCTCAAAGAGTTCGATAGAAGTAATTACACTCCCTACATAAGACGTACTTTCGCCTTAATAAATTTCATTAAAAAGAAATCTCCTTCCTCGTTCCTAGACACTCATTGTAATCTCAACTGAAAAAAGTCCAAGCAATGAACTACCAAAAAAGAAAATTATTCCCAAAATTTCACAGCTCAATACTCAGTTTCTATCAGCTTCCAAAAACAAAAGAAAACCTAAACAACCTTAATTACCGATTAAAGACTAGAATGCATGTCCCATATCTCCGTGAAAAAGCATCGTTTACGCTTTAGCATTCTCGTGTCTCACCATTCCGGCCCGTCCGCATGGAATCGCGCGTGCAAGTGAAAATTAGCGCAGTTGATCTCGACGATCCGGTAATTCGCGATAATTTACGGAGTTTAATGCCGCATAGCGGGGACAAAAGGAAAAGGAGAGTTTAAAGCTCGAAGCAGCCGGGCAACGACATCGTGGCACGCATGGCAAAACGTCCATTCCTTCCCTTATGCACCCCCGGCTCCTTTTGGTCCTCGTCCTTGTCTCTTTCTTGCAGGCTTCTAAACCAGCCACGAATCCCGTCTGGTTTTAGAACGATACCGTACCATCTGCCGATGGTTCTCTCGTTTGTGCGCATATACACGGATCGAGACCATGTTCGCTCTTGGGGAGGAGCAGATACTCTCCTCTTCCAAAAATAACTGAGCACACGACAGATAGTCGGGGAATCCTTTTAATAACTTGTCTGGTATCGCTGTTACTGGTGCTGCTACCGCTGCCGTTTGAAAATGAAAGAGCTTTTTTTCAGAGGGCATTCGTCGAATGAGAAATATCGACTCTGAATTAGCTCGAGTGTGCCTGTTACGATTAGAGGAACACGGAGCTCGTTGTAAGGAGAACGATTTGTCAATGTTCTTGGGATGCTTCGTTTCGGTGTAATGGGATCGTTAAGTTTGTGTCGTTTGGGGTACTTAACACGCTGCAGACGAGCTAAGATTGACGCGTACTAAAACAAATTTTAGATGTTCTCTGTCGTACAAAAATTGTTATCGGTGGAAGTCGGAAGATCTTTGTTTGTTATTTGAAATAATATGTTTTTTTGTTGATGCAATAGTACGATGTAATTTGGGCAGTTGCTGTGAACTTACGACGAATGAAATGCTTTCATTGGTTTTTTAAAGGGATTCTTGGTATTAAATTGTGATGTTAACTTTAAGAGTCGTGATGGTAAAATATTCACAGTGTATTTTCATAAATAAAGATACAGTATGGTGTCAATATTTTTATGACACATATTAGAAATTTAAGGAAATATTAGTAATGGAAGGAATTGTCATTTTTCTTTATGCATTGCCAAGAAGTTTATTTGCAAAAATAAAATACATAAGTAATGTTTCTTTTAACACTAGAAAGACTGACGTTAAATCCGTGACATTTGAATGTATTAAATAAGTACTTTGAAAAAAGGGAAATCAAGAGGTGGAAAATATGATCGGTTCGGAAATCTGTGTTTTGTAAGATCAGCTTAGAATTTCTAGTCTAGGACTCTCCTATAAACTTAGGGAATTATTGGAAAAAATTATGAATAAGTCATTTTGCCTTGCTTCGTTGTTCTAGTGTTAATTGCGCAACGTAGATATCGGCTTTAATAGACTGACCAGGTTGAAATAATTTATAATGAAACACATTCGAAATATCCTACAACAATCTGTCGCAAAAAGTGACTCTTCTTTTACCTTTATCTAATATATAATGATCAATTTTAAATTGCAGTAGGTATATGAGAAAATTACTTATTTTTCACTCAGAAAGTAACAGAAAACAATTCAATATCATTTTCCAAACGGTACTCCAAAGCAGATATAAATTGCCATTCCTTTTTTCCCGAAGTTTATTACCACCAAATTGTTCAACTCTGATTGCTGCTCCCTTTACCTCCTTCTATTTTTCTTTATAAATTATTCCTTCATAAGCATCCTCCATAAGAAAATTATTCCTTCATCTGCCATCTTCCTCTCCACTATATACGTGTTGAAGAGAAACTGACAAAAATACGGAAAAAGCACATATGAAAACGCGAAACTGTGCCATTTAGTACGATAAGAGTTTCCATCACGCTACGCTCTTTGCTCGGTGTAGATACTATAACTCCACTATATGAGGTATCTACTATAAATTCCTCCGTTCGTCATAAACACGAATTTCTTCCTCTTCTAGAACACGCCACTACATACTGTACATTATTGCACATTATTACCGTGCAACTTGTAAAAGCGTTTAGAAAGCCAACGTATCATCTCATTTATCATCGAAATTGTGTAGCAGCCTTTGGCAATTTTTATCTACGTCGACACGAGTTAATATTTCGTTGTATCTATGCCCGTAGAGGAGATCAAATCAACAGCCGACGGTACATTAATTATCCTGGCTAGGCGTCTCATAAATATACGAGGATCTTATATGCAATTTCTCTAATGTCCGACTTCCAATTCTTCGAAGTTCAATAAGAGCACCGTATCGTGGACGATAGAGCAAAAATGGTCCCTTCGATAACTCCATTCTTGAATAATGTATTTCACATGCGCGCGATCTATCATCCCTTTGCCTTCTTGGGTACGTACCGTTAAACGAAACCTGGTGGATACGATATTCGAGGTAATATAGCTTATCCGTTGCGCTGCATCTAAGACACGGAAATATATGCATACTTTTCAAATATGAGATCATCGCAGAGATAGTGTATCAGCGACAAAAAATTACGGTTTTAACCCTTTTAGTGCCGATCGAAAAAATTGATTGAATTAATAACAAATGTAGTTGCGAATAAAAAGAATTGTCATTTGGCAATAGTGTCATATAGAATACGCAATATGGAGCATAAATTGTGTATTTACAATTATTTGTCATCAAATTACTGATATCGTATTGGAAACTGAAGATTAACCCTTCTATGTCAAGTTTTAGCAATTCTTCTAACGACGATATATCGTCGTCCGGCACTAAAAGGATTAAACACGTAAATAATATATAGCTATACTACAAGGAAGATTTTAAAATCCTTTGGAATCAGATTTTATAATTAGTATTTCGTGCATGGAGGAAGTAAATACATTACGCGCCACCAGTATTTCATTGTTTTTATCATGTTTAGTGAGGTGAAGCTTTTTCTGTTAAAATCATATCTTTACCAAGTAGAAAGCTTAAGAGCATAATTAGATACATAATCAGCTGGGCTTTATCCTTTTAATGTAAATTTTGTTATAGAAAATTGTAATTTCAAGGTCGTGTGAAAATTCATTGATTTTAATTGTGGTGGTCTCAAGTGACCCCCATGGCGTTCAACGTGTTTACACAAACTGCATCATATGCAGTCAAATGGCCGATTTAACACGAAATTTGCGATTGTTAAACCTGGTGTATTTAAATATATTAAATAGCAACTTCGAAAAAAGATGGATTATGATTAATTACTATCAGATACGCGTGAAATATGTATTGTACTGCTCCTTTATAAATTTGGAAAATATTTTTAAAAAAGCAGGAACCTGTCGATTTGACGGCTGCCGTAAATCTAGTGTTAATGAAATAAAAATATATAACTTTTTATGCTATTAAGTAAACACTGTTGAGTGCGTGACTTCTACTCTTGTAATCCTTTCATAAAGGTATTATTGATCTTCATATCTAATACCAAAATCTGCTAGGTCACGAATAAGTATCCATAAAGTATCGGTACGGTTAATAATGGTGCTACAGTATTATATAATAATCCTTTATATTACTTTTATAAATGTGTATTGTTGTGTCCAGCGTCTCAGAATTCATATCAAGATTATAAGTGCTCGATAAAAATACTAATGTCGTGGAAAAAGTGAAATATATTTTCCTACCTACTCAGGCATTAAGAATCGAAGACTTCAATGCCAAAAAAAATGCATAGATAATATCTACTCGCATAGAGGCTGCGAATATCAGCTGTCGTTTATGGGACTTCTTTTACCGCGCAGAATATAGGTCGAACGAAAGCTGTCAACGATCGTGATAAATTTAGTTTTAGCTCCATACCAAACTTTCTTATCCTATCGAAGAAACGAAAGCGATCTTACGCAAAGATGCGAATGGATCGGAGGATGATTAGCCGTGAAGATTTCCAAGTGAGTCGAGAAACTTGGTCGTTAACCCCCATGGGAGTGCGTTTGTCGGTACACTTTGCATTCCTTCGAGAGCCACATCGTAGCCTATCGATTCTGCGCAAAGTTTAACTCCGTGCAAAACATAATTTTCTCCAAGTTCCCTTGGAAGATTCTGAGAAACTTCTTTATAGGAATATATCGTGGATGTCTCTATTTGACTTTCTTGAAGTTGCACGAAGTGAATGTTCATTTTGTTTTGTTACTTGTTTGATAATGTAAAAAAAAATTGTATTTTTAAGTAGTGCAAGGGCAACGCTGTTCAATCGACATGGACGATAATTTTTGGAATTGGTTTGCGTGTTATTTAAATGGATGCACGATTTGGGATTAACAAATAATTTTACGCGGGGAAATAATGAATTAGTTTAATGGGAAGATGGAAAAAGGAAATTCTGATTATATTATTCGGTTGGTTTCATCGGAATTGTTTAGCGGCTCTCGATATCCGATGATAAAATATTGAAAAATAATTAACGGTTGATAAATCGTTGCTCGACGAGACCGGTGAACTTTTTACTGCGATTGCAGATGTTCGAATTTTCTGCAATTTCTAAAATTTACGTTTAAACACTATTGAATGCGTAGCAATTTTCATTTTGTACAATTTCAATTTCGTGATGTATTTGTAATAGCAGAAATAATATTTTAACGCGAACGATAAGATAAATAAAATCTATCTGGTATGGACAATACGATGTAGAATGTATAGGGTGTATTTTAAAACCTCTGCTTTAGAACTGTGCTGGGCACAAACATTGTAAAAAAAGGTCATATAAACATTTACCCCTTAGGGTTTGTTTCAAAAGTTATAGTCATCTTTGAGTATCAATAACAAGGGTCAACAACAAATTTGACTTTGACTTTAAAGTATAAAATTTCGATAGTTTAGGTCGTAATTAGACGAAAAAAATATATGGCATGAAAAAGTTTGCTTTTGTATCTAGAAGACCGTTTGAACGATATTTTTCAAAATATGTGGTTTTAACTTTTAATTGAAGATGAAACCATACAAATAAATATGTTTAACATTTTTATTAAGTTTTACTATCAAAATAGCTTACAAAAAAGTGGAAAATAATTTCAAAGTGCATGCTTTACCTTTTCTTTTATGTTCATAAGCACCCCAATAAACCCCAAATATAGTGTCCCATCATATTTTCATCGTATTGGCCTTGATAACGTTGTTCGAAGTTCATAATGTCCTGATGAAATCATTCTCCTTGCTCTTCTGAATACAATCCCATGTTGTTTTTAAATTTATCTAAGTGGGCATGCGTGCAAAGCAAATTTTATATCAAAAAAAGGTATTTTCTTTTCTTTTTTGTACATAATTAACCGAAAAATCATAAAATAAACTTTAGGACAAAGAGCGAAATTTTTTTTGTAGAGTCGTGTAATCAATAATTGTTTAGCCTTGTAGAATATTACTTCAATGTCTGACCTCTGACGGTATGTAAATTTGTTGTCAATAACTGTTATAAAACTCTTTCCTCAACAAATAATACCACAGAATAGAAAAAATTGATCACCATTACTCACCCCCAGAATACAAGTATCCATTTGAAAACTATCTAAACATTCACTTCACGCAAATCATTTTCTGCATTTTCCAAATATTTCCTGACCTTTTGATTTTCCCACAATAGCAAACTTCATTACATACCGAGAATGAACATTTCCTATACATTCTAAACAACTAAACAATTACGTATTGCCAAAACACAAACCTACCTACAATTTTAAAATAAGGTCAAAGAGTAGAAATATCAACAATTTCTTTATTCTATTCCATCCCCTATTTATTCTCAAAGTGAGTCCCGCATATTGTGGTACTCCGTGTACACGTCAATCCCACAAAACTCTATATCGACATCACCTTCGAAGCATCATTCCCCAACTCGAACGATCGTCCTACAGAACTTCAAAGATACTTGGCGCCAGCGTAAACTTTCACCTCAAGACAAGGCGTTGTATATCACCGGCAGTCTGATCGCACATTTTTCGACCGAAGGTAAGACCGCCGCCATATATCTAGATGCAGAGGAAGGGGCATACATATTCATGAAGGTGGGACAGAGTCGAAACGGGCGGAGAGGATCGGCCTAATGAAGTTGTTGTCTTCTTGGAAAACAAGGCTCGCTGCGGTGGCTTTGGGCTGAAACGTCGGCATTGCAAGCGGTGGTTCTCTTGGTATATATTCGTCCCTCTATCTTTCCACCTTGCCGTCGATGCAGCCTCTTGCCCTCTCGCTCACCTTCACCCGCAACCTCGTCAGCCTCGTCAACCTCGTTGCGGTCAGCCGTGGAACTCGTTGTTGACGACTATCCGCGAACAGTCCGACCGGTCTAAATTGTTTGATGTCTTATTTACTTGCTCCCTCGGCGAGCCAGCGCCGTTGAGGATGCGTCACACGGGTTTATTTGCGGTCGTTAGAGATCCAAAGAGACGACTTGCCCCCGCCGGAAGCTGTAATTTATTGCCAAGGCGACCATTAAGTCGATGCCGAGCTACCTGGCCGGGGCCGCAGGTACTCGTCTAGGCTTCCTACCGACGGAAATGCGGACGAGGCATGATCCGTTTTTGAATAAATTGCGATCGCCAGGAATTGAAAATACCTGTGTCCTTCCTTTTCCCATGCTATGAAAATCGGATTGTATTAAGGTGTACAAATTAATTCTCGGCCCCCAGATTTCATCGACCACGAAACCTATTCAGATTAGAATTTTTCCAAATTTGAATAGTCATTGTAAAGCGCCATTTGTTAGCTTTAAAATAAGATATATCGCATGACTCTACTCCAGACATAACGTTAAAAATCATGTGTAGAAGTGATGTCGTTCGATAAGCAACATTTAAGGCTGTCTTCTTTTCGCGTTTCAACTAAAAAAAAGAAACGCTATATCGTGCAGCAATTGTAAAAAATGGTTTCAACAGTTTTGAATATTCTCCAGACTTAGCCCCTTCAAATAACCACCTATTTCTATCCCTACAACACCACCTAACTGATTCTCAATTCATGTAAGTTGAACAGGTCTATAAATGCCTCAATGATTTCATTGATGTGAACCACTATCATTTTTCCGATCTGGAATCCGACAATTACCTGAGAGATGGCAAAAACGTATAGAAAATGAAGAAGATTATGTTTAATATCGAATTTATATCAACATTGTTATAAATAAATGTCAAAGTTAGTCAGAAAAGGCCGAGAATTAATTTGTACACCTAATATATTGTAAGAAAATTCCTCGATTATTAGAATTGTCCACAAATGCTGATAATTGCCTCAGTGTAATCCTACTTAAAGATACTCTTCTTCAATCGATTCTCTTCTATTATACTTCTTCAAAAAGAGTTGTTAACATGTTAAATGCCACGGGGGTTATCGGGGTGACCGGCGCACAGTGGTCGATTTTGCCGAAATCCTGGCCAAAACCTCAAAATTTTTTTTCATGATATTCAAAATGTAGCAATTGCGTTTGATTTGTAACACATCAAAGCATCGTTTTCCATTAATAAAAATTGTTATTGAACAATACTCTTAGAGATATGCAATGTCAAAGTTGGCACTTGAATAATGTAACGTTTTCACGTCGAAATTGAGAATACGTTTTCAATGTGAAATTAAAGTACGATCCACTTTTTCAGTATTGGTGGCTATTTACCATACTTTTAACTTATAAATAACTTGGATTCATTTTTTTATTTAATATTTTACAACTGTGATGGTACAGAATGTAAATCCTATATATTTTTTCTCTTTTGCTAATGAAATAGTTGTGAAGTCCACAAAAGTCCAAGGTAATTTTTTTTTAAATTAAACTTTGAAGCTTCCCGAAGACCTCGTTGAGTTTTCTTGCGACTTTTTGCGATTCTTCGAGTTATGGTATTGTTATTTGTTTGTCGCGCGCGCTATGCTCGGGGAAGTGCATTTATGAAATAGAGCCGGGCTATCGTGCTTTACTTAATGAATACTGCTAATCCTTCTCTAAGATCAACCTGGCAATTAACGAAATAATATGTTTATTTCATGGAGTTAAAAAACATAAGACTACTGATTTTCGTGCTGATCCGACAATTTTTCGATACTCGCACCCGCCATTTTGTTTTTGGACATTCTGAGTTCGCATTCTTAATCAGCGACCGAAATAATACTAATATACCAATTTTCAGCTAAATTGAAAAACTCCTTGGAGTTTTGGCCAGGATTTCGGCGAAATCGACCACTGTGCGACGCTGTTAAATTGAATCTAGTTTCATACGACGTTAAACTAGAGTATTTACAAATTTTCTAGTACATCCCAAATTTAAAAAATGGCATTGAAATAATAAAGCTCTGCTGACTATATATCGATTTGTGTCTTTAAGATGTCTGCTTTCTAAGGATATGATTTTCATAGAGAAAGTTGCACTTCGGTAGAAATAATAAAACAAGCAAAATACCGGTGGTGTTTATTTAATGTTTAATAATTATTAACATCTAACTTACACGTATCTAGATGATCTACAGACACCACCTTACCAACCTCTACCATTGATTTAATTTCAACCAAACCATATTAAACAGCCGCATTCAAAGATTCTATCAACCCCAAAAGAAAACCCACACATCCATAATCCTATTCAACAGCCTCCATCTACCTCCTCCTCTTGCTCTTCCACAACATATTGTTCCCCCGTAACAAACAAAACACCCCAAATTCTCAATCGAGCTCTGCATACATAAATTCTCAACCACTCGTCAGGTAACAACCCCAATGACCATACAATCGATACTCGACAAACAGGAATAGCCATTTCTCGTCGTTCTTAGGCGGTCCAAGGTGGTATAGGCGTCTGTGACGGATACGCTGCAAATTTCCGCTTCTCTCCGTTTCTCCTCGAGCGGTCGTAAAGCACGCGACCGTCTCTTCGTCGGTGGCTTCGCTATCTTCGCTTCACAATGAGGCCCTTCTTATGCGGCCCCCACGCGACTCGATGTACGCGCATAATAGAGCGGCTATCAACGAGTATACAGACTCTCGGTATGCGACCGTTATTGGACGGTAAATCGAGCCCGTTTAACACGATATTTATGGAGGGCTCGCATGCGCGGCAAAACGGAGCTGGAGTGAGCCGATAGTACATGTATGTATGCTTACGTGTATCTCATGAGCTCACGGGCCATCTAGCAATGTTCACGTACCGATATTCGGTCGTACATATCGGACGGTCTGCGAGCGAAGTCATCGCCGTGGCAATTGCCGGCTGCATCGGAGCGGACAAATTTTTGTGGATCTTTCGATCGGAGCTTTATCGTTGAACGATGGCTTGGTCGGTTTGTCGAATCTTTTACTATTGGAGCGCTGTACGGTGTGATTGCTATTCTGGTATTTACCATTATGTAAAAGTGTTAAGGGAATCGATTTATGGAGCTGATAATGCCTTTTATATGAACAGGATAAAAAGTTTTATAGTATATGTTGTTTGCAGTAGCATAGATGTCATGTATAGTCCGAGAACTCTAACTTGGCTACTGTGCGGCAGACTTTTTCGTTTTCAGCCGCTTATTCCTGCTATTTCGTTTTTGAAATTCCTAATATAATCGTCAGATGTTGTGGCATCTGAAATCCACTTTCATTGAAAGTGCACAACTTAAGCAAACCTTTTTTTATGTTTTCTAAAAAACAGTTAACTACTGGTATATGATACAACTACTGTTACTTTTACCTTAATCGTTTACTTTAGGAGGCTAGGTTTCTTAGATTCCAAAACCGAAATGGCAGAAAGAAGTTAGAGTTGTCGAACTATAGATGTAATATGTTGTTGTGACCCCGTAATAAATTCCACTCAAATTTTCTTTAGTTTTGCGTTTATTGAAGCGGAGAGAGATGTCGACAGTTTTTTAGTTGGAATCGAAGTGAGGATTTTTGGAAGAGCGTTGAGGGTGGACGGAAAATTAGTCGGAGAGAGGGAAGTACGTAGGAGAAGGCTAGTAAGGGTTTTTAGAAAAGGAGGAAAGAAGGAAAAAGGGACAGAGGAGAGTCGTAATTTATTATAATACCTCGGCAGGGCTCAAGTGTGGATCTCTGGTTTTTTTCCTGACCCGAGTTAGACAGTTTAGGGAGACTTGACTTTCTCTGGCATACTATGCCTTAACAAATTTAAGAGGTATCTAACAATGTCCTGCTTGCAAATCGGAAAAGAATGTTTTTACCACTTATGAGTAACAAAATATTATGATTTTGTTTCATCATACTAATTTGAAAAAAACAGGTACTATCACGGTATTTATTATTCTTCAACCGGACTGTCACAAAAACCTATACTAAGGGATTAATTGAGACTATTAATTGTGTTAATGTACTTGTCTTTCTTGTATTGTTCGCAAAAAATGAAAGTTAAGTTATAACAAATTTGGAGCCCGATCACGATTTGTACTTTTTTTTTTTTAAATAGCAGGCAAGCACGATTGTCATTGTTAGTAATAAAAATACATTGGAATTTGTTGGTAATAAATATTTAAGTGAAAAGTGTCGGCATTTAAGTTTAGTATTATGCGGAAATAACGGTGGTTTCATGGAATGAGTTAGGTTTAGAGGCAATCGCCTGTTCTTTGTTGACGTCTCATCGGTCGACATGTTAAGTTTCCTTCGTTAGCGCGTGCACAACGTTTTCTTTAGAGCAAAGGAAGTTCGTTAATGCGGCTGTAGTTAACGCCTGTCCCTTGCGGTCGGGGTGTCGTTGCATTTACGCTAGTTAACGGGTCGACTGAGCTCGGGGTTGGGCATATTCCTGTCACCTTCAACAACACAGCAAGTTATGCTGAAAATAGCGTAACGTCGTGCTGAACTCTCGATAATCCCTTCGGCTCTTCATTATTCACTTGCATTTCACTAGTGATCAACACAGATCGAAATTAAGTTCTTTAACCCATTCCACCACTAATAATATGACATAACTTGTTAGTTGACCAGCAATTCGCCGGCTTCGTGTGCCAATGGGTTAATCCACGCTTCAAATACATTCTTCCAACGTAAAAATGTATTCTACGACCTCATATTAATCTTCCACAAAGTGGAAATAAGAAAAATCCATTTTACTCCAACAGTTATAATTTCCATTTTCCTCCTCCTCTTTTTCTCTCCACCATATTTTTCGCTTGTTTTCTCAAACTCTCACTTTCCCGTTTACACCTTTACTTTTCTTCTCACTTTCCCTATATTTCCTACTGCCTGACTTTTTCTTCTCTCTTTTTCATCTTGCCCCTTTTTTCATATCTTACCTACCCCCTTTTTTTCCCCTCTATTTCACACCAACCCCTTTTTCTCAACAAGATATAACGAAAGCCACGATCCTCGAAAGCCTTTCCAAAAAATAGGTCAACTTGGAACACGTTAACGCGGTAAAGTCCTCGATCAGAAAATGCAGCAGCACGTATTCGTGATTGCATTCCGTGCACTCGTCGAGGCCAATAGAACCGTGGCGGATATAGGACAAGGGTTAGGAGCTCAACGTTTTGATTATGTCGAGCTGTTTTCGTACGGACGACACGGTGGGGCAAAGCGTTAAATATAGAGCACAGCGGAGCTAAACAAACGATTAACCCATGGCTTAACCGGAGCTTATACTCGAACGCTAACTACAGTTTATGTTTATACTCCAGCTTCCACTAACTGCTTCTCCATTCTCGAAACAGTGACACACATTTGGTCCGCCAATAAGGAGGATCGATTCACATCCTCTCTTGTTTCTCTCGAAAACTTCTTATACAATCAGCACTCAATGCGAGCTACCGTTTGTTTCTCCCTCGTAGTTCGTGCATATCTTTTCTCACCGAGCCGACGGACGTACATTATTCAAGGGATGTTCTTCCGACCATGAAAATAGGTCAATGAGTTCGATGAAATGGATTGTCTAAGCGTTTATAATCCACTTGGTGCAATCTTCTCTATTATTTACGCGTAAACCTAATTAAATACGAGTGTTCGAGCGTGACGTTGAAGCATGTCGAAGACATAAAGCACTGCTTTCTTTGTTTTTTTTTCCTTCCTATTGCACTTTGTCATGCGTCAGAGATATTTCTTTCATTTCTCTACACCGGTAGAAGCATCTAAGCATGGACGAGGATTCACCGACGAGCACTTTGAAACGAATTGTAGAAGAAAGGGGTGCCCATTGTAACATTTCCAGGCAGTGCGAATTCGTCGGCGAGTGGCGGTGATATTGTTAGCCGAATTCAGATTTTAATTACATCAGTGGTAGTTAATTTGACGGTCCGCGCGTTCGCTGCTCTTCTCCAAAATGAAAGTGGGTCATGGAATTTAATATAATTACTTGTTTCAATAATTATAAGCTCGTTCAGTTACATGTATTTATTCTCGGTTTTTTTTTCTTCTATTGTATACTCACATTAACCTAATTAAACGTAGCTTGCTGTTTTTCGCTACGTTTGTCGCAAAGTATATAGAGTAAGCTAATATAAAGCTTGTTGGAGTACAAGAATTGGTTCGATGTCGTCGCAATGGCACCACAAGCGTTAGAGTGTAGATTTTGCAACGATTTAAATGAAATCGTCGATGAATGAGTGTCGCCATGCTTTTAATAAAAATAATTATCAAATTCGAAGTATCCTGAACGGGATATTTGAGATAATTAACACTCACGGTACGCTTTTTACCACTGTTTTCTATTTCGACGATGACACCAATTAAATGGTGTAACTGACTGCTGTAGCGGAGAGAACCGAATTGGAGTGTAATAATTAAAGCACGAGTTCTCTTGTATTTGAACCGACGTGTAAGCGGCGCATTTGATACCGAAAATCGGATGTTACGCGGTGAAGCTTGCTCATGTGCCTTTAAGTAATTTTTTTTGTTTTTTTAATACGTTTTAGGCACATTCTCTTTTTGCTGGAGAAAGGGTTGAGCTTCCTATTGTATAAGAAAATTCGTTTTATATAAGAAACTGTTAGGATTCAAGTTTATAATATTAATATTTGGACGATCAGAATCAGACAATATAAAATCGTTTTCTTTATTTCATAGAAAGTAGATTTTACATCTGTACATTGTACATCTGTATGTGAAATTAGAAAAGAGGTAATGAGTCAGATGATAGTCAATTTGCAACTGTGATAGCTTATAAATTCAGCTTTAGGTATTGAATATTTACAAATTAATATTTGCATTTTCCCCATTGCCTTTTAATTACACCTGTGCTGTGGCATATTTAATCAGTAAATTACAGATATAAAAATGTACCACGTGACCATTGCGTATATCCCAAAGTAAAATTGATAACCGATCCATAATAAATAAAACTATTAGTGAATCTTTCCACTTGACAAGCTTTAGAAAATATTAATATGTTGAACGCCATGGTGGTCACCGATGACCGGCACTATTGTACTCAATGAAATTGGACATTAACAAGGTAAAGTCCTACCTAAATTTTAATAGAACAAAACTTTCATTTTCGTAAAAATAATGACATAAACTGAATATCAGTGATGTTCTACGTGTTAATGTTCTTCACTCTGTTCTCCACCGCAAATGCGACACAATGTCTTAAAGGAAGGGTTGAAGAAAATGATGAGAATGTTATTTTCAATCGTTTTCCTCTTCGTTGTCTAGTATACCACAAATTGATGCACTCTTTTTAACTCCTTGCCGCACGATTTCTTTTGTGACTACCTCCACAATAATCCAGAATTACAATGGCGAAATAAAATTTGATCAGTGATTCTTAAGATATCATATCGTCTAAAGTAATATTAACACTTTGCTGACCGGTACTTTTTAACATCCTACCCACTTCTGATCGGTCATTTGCACGCAAATATTTCCCTGATACTGATATCTCTTCGAAAGTTGCAAAGTTTCTTCACTGAGTCCTTGGCTCAGTTAACCGCAATGAAAAAGAATAATTTATTAATTTCCGTAGCGACCAATTAATAAGTTAAAAGCCCAAAAATGTTGGGCCCGAAAAGTCGATTAATCGACTACCGGTCGGTAAAGTGTTAATATTATATTGTAGAAATAACTCTACTACGTCGCGTCTCACTGATTTTTCTAATTTTAAAAGTTCTGCTCATTTGAAATTTTTCTATCAAATTTACCACGTCAACGAGTGTCACTCGTTATTGTACGACAAGGGGTTAATCGAAGGATCGAGTGGTAATTGACGATCGTAAAAAAAGTGGTGCAATTTCGAGCAAACGTTTCTCTAATCTGGTACATCGGTCCTTTATAGGTTCGTTTAAGAAAGCAAATTAAAATGGATGTCCCTTGTCGATCGCAGAGTCAGCGTTGCTCCTTTCTTGCGAAGTTGGTTAATGCTCAACGACAAGGAGACGAATGGGAAAAAAATCTCTCGATTCGACCGCGAACATTCGAGCCAATACGCCTTCAACTTCCTTCCCGGCTTCTTTTTGTCCCCCTGAAGATCTCTGAGGGATTATTAGCTACCGTCTACTCTTCCATCTTTACAATGGAATATGATTTAATGTCGCTTATACTCAATGGGCAGAGATTGAACGTTTTACGTATACTTGGATGAATTGCAATTACCTTGAAAAGACGAAAGAATCAATCCGTTGGAGACGAAGGGAGAAAGCGAGAAAGAGATGGACAGAGGGAGGTGAAGAAAGTGAGAAAGACCAGACGATGAAGGAGTGCACGAAGAGGCAGAGAAAATGAGAGTGCTACTGAGAAACGAAAAATATAGGGGAATCGATTTGACATTCCATTTGATTTCAACGTGAATATCTGTCCAATTCTTTTAAAGTGTATCAATTTTTTATAACTTCTTCCTTGACGGTTACCACGGAATGTGGATTCAATTATCGATGAATGAATTTGATAATTTAACGCTCCTCATAAAATTGTCTAGAATGACTCTACAGTTTTATCGACTTCGTATGGCACGAATAAAAATTAAATCGTTGAAATAATATCTGCCACTTTGCAGGTATATTTCATATTAATTATCCAACATTAGAAATCATTTTTCTAACTTGAAATATTTTATGTAGCTTTTTAATTCCATTACTCGTGTCACATCTGCTCGTTATTCTGGAGCATGCCATTAAGGAGGATTTAAGTATATGAATTCACTAATGATATCGATTTTCATGCATTATCTATGTCCACATGTCAACAATAAAAATAGCAAATTACGGCTCTAATTGTCATCCAGTATGTCATTATTAGACTGCGGATTTTTATGCATTTATGACAAATTAAATACGACTAAAATATACAAAAAGAATATAATATAAAAATATATCTAAAATATACAAAGTATGGTATTTGTTGTAATATTTATTAAGTGCAATAAATCCGTAGATAGGTTTTCCTGTCTCACCTGCATTTTTGAAACTCGAAATTTGCATAAACATCCGCAGTCTAGTCATTATACCAGGATTTTTAAATTATGCAGCTGCATTATATCAGTAAACATGTTATCTTCCACTTATTTATTTCAGGAACAATACAAAATAATTCCCAACCATTCACATTTCCATCTACACCACTTCATTTCACCGCACTACCGTTAAAATCAACACGAAATCCTTCACTCTCAAATCGAACGCTTGACAAGACCTCAATCCCTGCTCTCACATGTTCCGCAGAAGTTATTACCCTAACAAGAACACCTGTGCCCCGTCTCGAAAGAATACATATTCCTTTACCGAGTTTGATCAGTAATTACCCTGTTTGACTAACAAACCTCGTCTTTTGTTACAGGTAAGCTTCCGCCGTTTCAAAGTGAATCGCACATGCCCGAAGCGTTGCACGTTGGCATTTTCGGTGAGTAAACAGCGCGTATCGGCGTACGCATAATTAGTAGCCGACACCCCCGGAGGGCCGTCGAATTTCTAGCAGAGGGTGCACGAGGGTTTTTCTGTAACGAGGATACCCTTTTATCCCTTACCCTCTGCCGATCTCTCGCACGCAACCGCACGTTCGCGTGTATACACGCGCATTCGCGCAGGGTTCGTTTAACCGTGCTTCTTTCACCCCCCCCCCCCCTTCCTCAGTTGCCTCTTGCATTTTTGTTAACTAGGAGAAAAGGGTGCGCCTCTGCCGACGTGGATGGTTTATTTACGATCGCAATTAACACTTGAATTACTGATACGTTTGCTTAACGGGAATTCCATTCTTTACAGTTTTTTTTTTATCGGTGGTACTTTATTTGAGAGTATGTATAAGAGGGTGTCTTTTATCATTGTCGTTTGGGTTGGTGAAATTGAAGATCGTTTTGATAGACGAATTAGTACGAGTTGTCGAGTTTTTGAAATTGGATTAGTATGGTATTTTTAGAGAAGTGATTGTCTTTGTGGTAGAATCGATAATGGTTTAATTGCGTTGAGGATGTAGAATGATTTAATTAACTTGTTGTCTTGTAAGTTTTTCTGAGATGTATCATATTTATGTGTTTAAGCAACGAAGCTTAAATTTGTCATATGATTATTCGCACGCTGCTGAGAGTGCAAAATGACACTGTCGTCATGGGTAAATATAATTTTATCGGTCTGAATTTTAAATTTGAGATTTTTCAAATTTTGGATTGAAATATGATTATTTATACTTTTAACGCCAAGATATCTGAATGGAGCCAGTTAGTATAAGAGGGTGGCGATTCCGGTATTTCTAAACTTCCACCCCTTGTCTTCGCAGGGTGATAAATTTCCGCAGGTAACAATAGAAGGCCGATGAAACTGAAAATATCGTTAACTCAGGCTAACAATTCAATCGTCTGTAAAAATCCTCATTTCTTTTCCCTTTAACAGATATATAAAATGTGCTTAGAAATTACGATACATAAATTGTCGAAAAAGAAAATGATTTCTACAAAACTCGATAATGGAGATTGTTGTTCTTCGGTTCTTATCAATTAACTCTTTGAGGCACAGTGGGATGAAAAGTGTCCCACCTCTTGAAACGTGAAGATGCAGAGTGTGACATTTTTCGTCCCAACTCAAAAATTTATATTATTATATAACTTTGTTAATAAATGTAAACGAACTTTATTCGATTAAAATAAAATAAAAATGTCTGTGCAACATTGGTCATTTTATGTTTTTAGTTCCCGTGCCTCAAAGAGTTAACACATACTATCGGATAGAAAAATGTATATTTACAGACATCTTGAACTTTGTCACAATATATTTTTTTCTATTAAAATTGGCATCTATATACACGCTATGAGAAAAATTGGCTTATCGTCTTCCCATTCTATATGTGAAATGGTGTTCCTGTATTGCCCATGCTACGTGTAAAAACTGACAGGGAAACGACGATAATTTGCATATTCGAACGACAAAACAGAAATGCAGTTTACTCGTCGCGTGCGTCAGGTATTTCCCATTATCACAGTTTTAACGAGCTTTTAAATTGACATTTTGAAGGTTACAAATAAACGTGTTCGATGAGAAATTGAATAAAGCAGAGCCTCGATGTCTTAATCGCATTTCAATTAAGCCGCTTCAAAATACAATGAGCGGATAAACCGATTACTATACACGGAATAGAATTACCGGTAAAAGAGGAATTCTCAATCGTGTTAAGTTAATCTGGAAATTGAGATATTTTCCGAATAAGTAAACAGTTTATAAACATCTTCCGTTTTGAATTTCATGCCATTATACTCGATTATATACTAAAATCGTACATTTACAGGATCAAATAATCTATTGTTGTAGAAATTAGGATTGATTATTCTAATTATACAAATGATGTTACTTTCGTGTCTATGCACAAAGAAAAAGTTGCAAGAGAGTTGTTAAATTTTCGATGGAAGCTTCAGAGAAACTGGTGCACATTTGGCTATGCAACGACTATCGGGTCGACAATTTCCATTTTTCAAGGCACTTTTTTAAACGGCTATTAAGAGGGGTCTTGGTATTCTCGTCGATGAGGGTTGCAGGGTGTAAGAAGGAGCGAGGATAGGGATGGTTCAGCGTGCAAATGAATCGGCTCGAGGGAAGACATCGGGTCATCTATACTATCCTTGGAGTTGCTATCAAATATACTGAAAATCCAATGTCTATCTGATAGAGCTTGTTCTCCGATTAATCTTGTAATAAGCGCAACGAGAATAGATGTTGCTCGATGTTACATTTCCATAATTTATTAGATTTATTATGCCGAGGAAATTCTTGCGAAGAGAAATGCAGTTTCGAGTTACTGAGGAGAAAATTGGAATTTATAATTGAAGTTGATAATTTTACGCGCACAGATATCTTTGTGCTTGAAATTTGTGTCTTTATAATAATGGTTGGTATATATACTGGATGAGATAATTAGTATTGGAAATTAGATTGGAGATAGTATTTTTATGGAGTAGAATATTTTTTTCGAATAAGCATTTACTTATTGCAGAAAAAATATTTTTCTCGGGAGCATAAGTCGTAAGAATTTAAAATTGTCAATGCTATTTTGTACTAACGGTGTTATTTGCATTCTCACAATGTTGTAAATAATAAACTAATATCCAATCGTGTAGATTGAAAAAAGAACACTAATAGTAATACTTTTGGAAGAGTATTCGTGTCATGTAATTACAACTAACTGGAGAAACGATTTCAATTGTCGGGATAATTATAAACAATAATGAGAATGCCCCTTTTACTTCTGTCAAAGCACTGTACAATTCTATGAACTAGGAGCAAAATTAATTTGAAATTTGATTTAGCACTCCGAGAAACTCCTTGGAACCTCCTTACGTTAATGAGAACACTTTTAGTCATCCTTTTAATATCAATATAGAAACTTAATCCTTTTAGTACCGAAAAACGATATATCGTCGTTAGCAATAGTCCTATTATCGGGCATCATGGGATTGTTATTTACGTTTTTGGCATAATATTAGTAACTTTATGACAGATAATTGAAAATACACAATTAATGTTATATTACGTATTCTATAGAAAACTGTAGCTAAATGACAATTCGTTTTTTTCTACATTTTTCATTAATTCAAACAATTTTTCACATCGGCACTAAAAGGGTTAATTAACTTCACTGGTATCACATTTGCTTAATACTATTTTTCGCCTATACATAAACATTTTACATTAACATATTCATGCCTGTTGTTCTCGAAATTTGTACTTCATACTCGTGTTCCTTCGGGTCATTGTGACCCCATGAACAGATCTAAAATACTAAATAATATTCAAACTCACAGATGATACTTTAAGTACATTAAAAATATAAAATATAGTATCTCTTAAAACGTAATCTATATTACAATTCATATAGACCAAAAGAGAACTTTTAGTTAACACTGTTAGTTAACACTATATTTACGGATGTTGATATACCCATTTTTCTGACGCGAGACAATTTGACTCGTACAAGAAAATTGAAGTTTTTTTGCAAAGAAAACAGTTTCAAGTCAATTTAAATAAAAGATTTATTATTAAAAAATCCACCAACCAATTATATATATATGTAGTAATCAAATTTGAAATGAGCTAAATTAGCTCCGTAAATCTAGTGTTACTTTAACGCCGGTAGTGTT
Source organism: Cerceris rybyensis (assembly GCA_910591515.1). Taxonomy (NCBI): domain Eukaryota; kingdom Metazoa; phylum Arthropoda; class Insecta; order Hymenoptera; family Crabronidae; genus Cerceris; species Cerceris rybyensis. The sequence goes on from OU342789.1 coordinate 41,153,891, forward strand.
AATTACCCAAATACACATTTCACAGAAAAACTACTACAACCAATAAAAACTAATTAAGATTACATTTTATGAATCCTTCAAGTATCAAAATTACCACCAAAATCTTATAAGAGGTCTCCACCCCATCCACGTACCACATCTTCAAACTAAGTTCAATCGTCTACAAAAATCCTCTTCCGTTTTCCTTTTAATCCCCGCATCGATACCAAGTAGAATAATTAGATTACTTCCACATCACCGACGACAACAATATTCCCCCGTGAATTCCGTCATATCCGGAATCTCCGTCACGATTCTCGACGGAGTAAGCAATCGAACGGCGCCCCGACGGTTTTACCGGGGCTCTCGAAATGATTAGCAGGAGCCCTTGAAATATCCTCGAAGTTTCTCTGATTTAAGAGTTCTCGGTACAATATTGCCTGACGGCGAGTGCTCAGGCAGGATTGGCCGGAAGAATCGTGGCTGTCACAAATCAGCTGGCAGCAATATAAGCCCACGGAGAAGCGGTTTAGTGCGAGGAACGCTCGATTACGCGCGTGCTATAAATATTGCGTGCAATCGGCCGGTGGGGTGCGAAAGTGAGAAGGGCGTGTTAGAAGCGAAATTCTCGTACCTCTTGGCGGTCTTGTCGAAGGAAGGCAATTCGCCGACGGTGGTTAATTTATCGGAGGTTGCGTTTATTTATTGGCAGCCCTTTCGCCGGCCAAAAGTCGATTGCGGCACGAAGAAAATTGCTGGTGTGTTTCATCGAAGGAAAGGAAACGGTCCTTTCTCCTTGTTGGTCTCTTTGTGAGGTTTGATAATAGTGTTGATAGTGAGCTTTTCTTGTTGCGTGATGCGCTTTTAAAGTCTATGTACTGTTTTGTAGATTATTTAATTCTTTGTAAGACCGATTTCTTCGTTGCGTTTGAAAATTGTTTATACGATACACTGGTAAATATTAATAACAGTGTAATTATCAGTACATGAATTTCATTTAACACGTTGCCGCAAATGACGGCTATAGCCGTCCTGCACATTTTTGTACTAATGTATTTATTTGTTAATTACTCAGTAATACACCGAAAAAAGATGTAACATTCCAGATAACATATCAGTTGTTCTTTTTGTGCGATTTTTCATGCTTTAAAGGTTCGAAATATTTTCGTGTGTGTTTCTGAGCACTTTCGTCAAATTAAAAGTGTGCGGCAACGGGTTAAAAGAATGTTAGGGTAGAGTAAATTTATGATTTACGAGAATAAAAATGTAACCTTCGATCAAATTAGAACGATTGTAGCAGAGAATGGAGACCTGTAGTGGATTGAAATTCCTGCGTTATTAATGGAATTGCACGTCTCGTGGAATTGTTACGTCTATTTAAAAGTTCTTGATCCAACTTCTGAATTCCATTGTAAAAAACAAACGTAACTGTCGCGTAAACACATGCATCGTTTCAGGAATTAAATTATAATTGCACAAAGTACCTTCCGTGTTCATCAAATGAATTGCTTTTCTTTTTCGATTTTTATCCCCGCATGAATTACTCGATGTGAAAACAGTGTGTCTGTAAGAGGTATTAACTTCTTATCTCTAATTAATGCAACGGAATTAATCCACGGTGGACATTTATGAAATTGCATTTTAATGAAAAAAAATTGCAGCAATTATACAGTATTACTACATATACGTTAAACAGGTTCCAAGTCTGTCCGATCCGTTTCATTTGAATAAGCAGTAGTAATGATTTTAATTCCGTGCATTCACCTCATTAAATGAGAAATACATCGATCGACGATGAGACATTCTCTGGGCGTTTAAACGGTAATCGTGCAATTGCCGTGAGTAATTGAGAACTTCCTGAAAGTTCTTGAAAATCGATCACCGTAGAAATTTCCAAGCTCATCTCCAGCCGGCGTACACGATGACGGTTATCAGCTAGGCAGGCCTGAACGCATATCGAAGAACTTCAATTAATCCTTAATTACGTTCCTTGATCACTGGGTATATGATGCCTCGTGATTCGAAATCAACCGCGTCAAAAAGTCGTGTATTGACGGCTTCTTCGAACAGAGTCGGTTGACTTATCGAGTTAACTTAATGAACTAATTAAAAGAGATAACAATAAGAGGCTGTGAAATGAACTTAATGGATATGAATTCAAGCTTCTATCTTAGTAAATTGTTTTCTTTTGTATGTATACCGTTACTTTGATAATGTGAGACACAACTGGAATTGTAAATTACAGGTAAAGTGGTCATTTAGTGCAAAAGTTCTCTGAAGGTATTACTGTCTGATAACTTTCTTTAACCCTTTGCTTTACATTGACGTGTGGCACACGTTTCGCCACAAATGTAGTAGAAAATTTGTAAGTTTTTCAAAAACTGTTGAAACGAAAATATTGATAGGTCAGGAGACGTTGAAATTAAATCAATGCTATTAATATTGCGTTAACTTATACCGGTACATTGGAAATCAGTGGTGGATTATTATTTCAATAATTAAATATGAATTAGTGAGCGTTGGATCACAAAAGAAATTTTAAGGCAAGGGGTTAGAAACGCTGGTATTGTCGAATATGATATGAATATTAGACATATACTCTGACGGATCGTTCGTACGCTACAGTTGCATTTAATAAAATATTTGTCAGTATTACATTAATAAAAATTGGTAAAGACTTTCCAGCTAAGAGTGTTTAATGCAAACTGTTCTTTTCCTCCCCCGTAAGGCTCTTCTTGTTGCTCTTTGCCATTGTCTCAACATCCAGGACCTCTATCTTACGATAGGGTTAAGAATCTACCACCATGAGCCTAAGAGGAACATTGTTTTAATATTATCCAGAAAACCGTTCACAGAACTCCGAAAACCAAACCTTATATTAGTTCAATCCAAGAATATATAATAGAATAAAAGAAGAAGAAGAATCGTTCACTGTTACGAGAACGACACTGCAATTTCATCTCTTAAACCATCCCGAGTCGAAAATTTTAAGCCCAAGATCCTCCTAAATTACCAAATAACTTAGAATATTTAGGCTGAATATGGAAAAATATGTTATATATAAAAGAATGCAAATTTTAATTCCACAATCGCCCTAAACTTGTTACTTTTTGCCAGTTCTGACTAGTTTAGGATCAATTTAGGCTTCATACAGCCCAAAATAATCCTCAGCATTCTATAATGAGGAGTTTTAAAATTGGATTGGAATTGGAGTGGAATGATCTAGGTCCAAAAAAATTCTCAATGTACTAAAAATTAATTTGATTTTAGGAGATTTAGAATTTATATAGTATAAAATGATAATTTAATACCTACTTGCTCCTGAAAGCTCTATTTTTAGAATATGAGTCGACAGACTTGGAACTTCTGAAATATTTTTAGGGGATGTCAGATTAAATTGGAATAAAAATTTTACCTGATCAGTTCATATAACTCCTAAAAATCATACTTACAGGACTTTGAGGCGCGTAGACACACTAGTTGAGGAATTTGAAATTCAAAATGGTATATATAATTAAGCGGCAAATGAGAAATCAAAAGAATCTAGGATTTGAAGTTTCTTTTTAGGCTGGACTTTTCGACTCGGGATCCGTACCATCGCCACTGGCGTTTCACGTATTTTTAACACATTTAATCGACATAACAAACGTAACCGTAGCCCTTCGTTAATTCCACGGAATTCTGTTTCCGTGTAGGCCATGTTACAAACACGAGGGCGTCAGTTCTTTGATCTTTTTAACAGGATGCAAAACGCGGAAGGAATATTTATGGTTTCCAAATGCATCGGAAGTCGGCAGAGGAGGAAACGTTTTGGCTGAAAAAGCACTGGTTGAAATCGATGTCTTTGGTAGTAATACGGCGGTGTCGTGTGACACGTTATTCAATCGACGTTTACAAGGAGAGCAGCGAAGAGAGAGACGATGGCCCCGGATGAGCCGAGGAGATTAATGCGCGACGGATAGAGTCATCCATTTCCCGGTAAACGCGTCGTGAACGCGACCTAATGGCTCGAAATCACAGCCAATAGCTTCGAGCAGATTTCCCTTCGAAAAATCGACTGCGATTGCGATAGGTGTCATTTTCACTCGGCGCAAAAAATGTTGGAAGTCTCTTTTTTCTATTTTTCACTTTTAACTGCTGTAGACATTTAGCCTAGTACTCGCTGGTTTAGGCTTTTTGCAAATCGTCGAGGCTGGGATACGTTAACCCGTTCACTGCCAACTACGAGATATCTCGTGGTTGCACTACAACTTTCAATTAATAAGTTGGCAATAACAGCCGAACGTGTATAGCATTTTTGGAACAAAAAAGTTCTTCGTATCATTACAAATGTTAAGATTATATTTTTGAATAATTAAATTAATGTTTTAAAAGTTTACTGTCGTCTTCTAAAATTTTATCACGTATGATATTATTTTCTTAGTTTTTCTGGCACTGAATGGGTTAACACTGTTGTTTTCCTTATTTATAACTCTCATTCGCATTTCTTTGGGTCATAATGATCTAGTACAATGATGGAGAACCTTTTTGAGAAGTGTGTCAAATTTTGTTCATTATTTTTTTTTTATTCTAGCTTGTGGGTCACTCAGTCAATGGCGTAACATGGAAAGGGGGAGAGGAGGATGATCAAAGACTATTTCTTTTTGGTTTTCACGTAGTGAATGTCCGCTTTGAAATATTTGTTTATAAATTTGACATATATATACATACTTTTATATACTTTATTTTTTGAATATCTTTGATTGCTCGTTTTCTCTTTTGCGATATGAAAAATAAGTTTATAAATCAACGCGTGGGCCAGTGTCTGCCCCGCAGGTCATAGGTTCGCCATCACTGACCTAGTAAATAAAAGTTCATATTTTAAAAAACGTAAAATATAGAAGCTCACAGGTGAAACTTTAAATACATTAAATATAAAAAAGCAAATACTCTTATCATATCTACTCGTGGCGAAAGTTTCTGGATGGCAATCATAAAATGATTTTGTAGAGCAGAAGATACGAATATGATACACTTATTTTGTATTTTGGTGTAAGTGAGTCAAGTGATCATAAATTGAAAAATGAAAAGAATATATTAGATTTTCATATGTAAAGTGCTGAGTACATATTATTAGATAACTATTGTCCTTTTTGAGATTTTTTTAACACTAGAACTACCGGCCTCAAATCTATCATATTTTAATAAATGAACTTTGAAAAAGGGGGAATCAAGCGGCGGAAAATTTGATCGATTGGGTGATTTATGTTTATTGATATAGACGTAGAATATTTATTCTATGACTCTTATGTAAACTTGGAGAATTTTCTGAAAAAATTGTGTACCTGTCATTTTGACTGGTTTGGTAGTTCTAGTGTTAACATTTATAAAGAGAATTTAGTTTTATTAAGACCGAGCTGGCAGTAATTTTTGGAGTAATGTGAGACTGCTACTTTTAACGTGAAAATTGGGTATATTGTGTTATATAGCGTGGAAAGCTTGTGACATTGTGTTAATAGAGAATAAATGTTTCGATGGAAAATTGTGTAGTACTTGCTCTCATGTTTCAGGAGGAGTCATTAATGTTATTAAAATTTATAGGTCAGGTCACCCGTAATTCTCAAACGATATTCAACCGATATAATAACGTGATTGTAGGAAGAATGAATTGTTTTGTGAGATGGAAGTTTTGAAAGAGACTACTGTATCGTACTTTTTGAACGGAGGTACACGAACTATGTTTAACGTTGTTAAAATTAATAAACCGTGTCACTCTTCATTTTAACGCATGAATTTAATAACTAATAAATGTACTGACATAGCTGCAGTAAAATATGGATGCTTTCGAATTTAAACGTTTCAGAGATAGCAGCTATATAGATCATTCCTTGCGGGAGAATCCATGAGAGGTATCATGAAAATTTAGGTCAGGACACTCGCCATTTATAGGTGAATTTTGGCTGCTAAATGTAATTGCATACCTGCACTTACATTTTGATTTCGTAGAAAGTAGGTGTGTCAAAGGAGACATTAAAATTGGGTTACTTTGACGTAAAAAGCATCATATAATAAACCTGAAAAAAAGTATTTGTTCCAAGAATACTATGAAATTCGTATTTTTATCTTTTTCCGGTTTATCACTAAACAAGCTATAAATTCAATCCCACGAAGTAGGTGAGTGACTCATATTTAGATACCCTATGAAACATTCTCAAGGTATTCGTCGGAGAGATAAGCTTCATCAAATACAAGTACTCCAGAAACAACGAGTTCCACTATAATCCTATTTCCTCCCATCAAATTATCGTACAAATTCTACCCATAAAAACAATAAACAATTCCCCACAAAACAAAATCCCAACAATGAAAAATGTCCCATCTATAAATTACTCCCTCAAACTGAACGCAAAATCCCACAGCTATAATACCCGAAAAATTTCACAAAAAAACTCCCAATCCTTTTAATAATACACCAATTTTATCACGCCCCGGAATTTCACGAAAATCCCCATAAAATATTCCAACCGCTGCGACGCGTCCAATCATCGACAGTTAATAAATTCACAACGCAATATCGAAATACCAATAAGATCGAGAGAGACCCGTTTAATCGGCGTCACAGCCGAGCAATAACAAAGCGCACATCGACGTGCCAGTAACCCGCAATAACGTTAATTGCTGGCAGGAGGTATTGTTCCGAAAAGCCGAACCATATGTCCACGTCAGAAAAAAAAAGAGCAACGGCCAGTCGTCATTTTTCTGATCGAGCCCTTCCCCCCAATTATCGTCACACGTACCTACGTATATACCATCGTATTCCTGACACCCTAATGTTCGAGGTTTCGTCGTAAAGCAACAGCAGAGAGGAGGAAAATACACAGATTACCACGATACAGCGCTAACGCCCGCAGATTAATGGCCCGTGCGTGCCAGGACGGACAAAGGAGTCAATTATTTTTCAGAGTAATTAACTTTGTCCGCATAGCCGGGAAAGCAGGCTATCCGACCTACCGATGTATGTATGTACGTACGCACGATCGGCTTCGACCGGCTCTCGTCCTCACCCTTTCAACGGTTCCCCATTGTCATCGTCGGTGTTCGCTTTATTGCATTTTTTTTTCTCTCTCCTCGTGCATCGATACACCGCGAATAGGTGGTCCGCGTTGGGTCTCTCGGAAGCTTTTGTGAGCCCTCTAAGGAGAGAGCAATACAATCTCTTTTTTAACTCACCCTCGGCGCCAGGTGCCTCTCGGGCCTGGCTCAAAGCTAACGATTATGTGGCAGTTAACGATCCCCCTTTGGAAGTACCTTCCTCCATACGCTCGCATTCGGACCCGGCTTCTACTAAACTTTTCTTCGTCTATTTTCTACCTTCATGTGGAGGTTAGGGGTTGTAAGGGAGGTGCGGAGGGAAGATGAGCTTCTAAAGGGACTAGATAGAGGTGTAGACCTTTGTCTTGGAGTTTTAGAAGAATTTAAGTTACTTATAGTGAAATTAGTTGTATTGTAGTAGCGATGGAATTGGTGAAATTGTACGTTTTACGTGTTATTGCTCAGTGGATGAACTTTTTTACTCCTTAGCCTACAATAACGTGTGACACTCGTGGCGCGGTAAATGGAATAGGAAATTTTGAAGTATTTCAAAAACTATTAAATTGAAAATATCAGGCGGTTGCAAAATTGTCTCGTTGTTTCTGTACTATTAACACTTGGTTGACCGATCGGGTAGATCTACCCATTTCCAAACTAGTCGGTGGCCGACCGATCGGGTATTAGTTTTGACCTGAGGAACGCTTCTTTCTCTATAGAGCTTCTTATTTCTATAGAGTACAACATATTGTTACGAAGCACCCAGTAGATTCAATGTTACTGGGTAACGAGACATGTCAATTGTTTGTTAAATAAAAAGAGTTGAGATTCTACGGTCGGTGGTCCTCGTAGACGGACGTGTTCTCTTAAATAAACGTTATCGTTTTTTTAATTGTGTTTTAATTAATTATGTCTGAAAGGACAAGGCGTGCGCGGTCGACTCGTAACAATATAATAAAATGCACCAATGTTTGAAGTCTTTTATTGGCCATTATTACGGGTCTACGCAGAAAAATGCGCGGTGGACAGCGCAGTTTGGCTTTCCGAGCGCGGTAGAAACTGTACATACAGGTCTCTGTGGCGCGTGCGGTCGGCTAAGTGTTAATATTCCTTTCAGTTATACGATATATCCGAAATCAGAGTGAACTTTTAATTAGAAGAATTAATTTTGAATCATTGCACGCTGAAACGAAATTGTAGGCGAAAGAGTTAAGGAGTTTTGTTTAGAGAACGCTTTTTGTAGATTTATAGAATCAGGGAAGTAACAGTTGCATCTGAAAGGTACGATAACTTAAGAGAGTATTCGATTAATCGATTCTGACTTTTTAAATGTAAAGTATCACCTTGTCAAGTTTGAAAGACACTACATTAGTCTATTCTGTATGTGTTCCACTTCGGCATTTCCTCTTGGTTCATTAAAACTTCTAACTTTCCAGATTTACATAAAGTCAATGTAGCTTAATTTAGATACGCGAACGCTTTCTTCCTCAACGTCAACCTCAGAATGTGTAAGCATATGTCGGATGCTCGAATTCCCATTCGTGGCAGTGATGCAAATAGCTGTTCAATCTTTTTCTACCTACATATTTCCATGATGTTTCATGGAACAACCTGGATTCTTTTTTTAGCAATACTGCCACTTTATGTTGAAATTATTCACGTATTTTTTTACGCATCATTGATCGAAATTTAATGTAAAGCTGTTAGAGCATTGTTTAGTATCAACTGCTGAACGCAGATGCGCACATATTTCACTCAAGATTTTATCCTTCGCGTCCTCTTATCGGGGATACTTAATCCGTGTTTCTATGGGGTGGTATAGACGGCCAACTCCATTACCAAGGGGTTACATTGAATAGTTATAGCGGAGATACCGATAGGAACCCTTCGATTATGGAGAATGCGCGTGGCTCGTGAGGGAATTTGACGCATCTATAATAAAATCGCTTTTGAAATTTATAAGCTTATCGTAAATGTGTAACTGTAAAGTGTTCTTGACTTATTTTAATATTATTAGCTTCATCTTATTAATTTTATAGTTATTCAATATTCTATATTTTACCACCATCAAGATATTTTGGTCTATTGGATTTAAACTATTATCTTTTAACCGTTAGTACCAGTTTTTTATTTCTATTCAAGTTAGCTTCATTTAGCACACGATTCCAATGGGTTTTGAAACAATGATTCGTACTATTTATGCGCTGCGTTATCTGCCTTGTTAATTACTTACAGACTATATAAATCGTATTGGTCTTTTTGCCGGTTCGATCAAATCAATATTTAAAATGCAATGGATTTAGCATCGCCAATGTATTATTCATGTTACGTTTTTAAACCTAAATCAATTGACATGGACTATCCATCTAAATTTTTCATACTTTCACCTAGGATCGTTTCGTTCGCACTGCTTTTTAGGATTTGCCAATAAAAAATATCTTGAAGAATTCCAAAATAGAAGTGTTTTATTTTTTCTTGAAAATCAAGTTATAGTATCTTCAAATTGGACAGTAATCAGCTATTTCGATCGTATATTTATTTCCAATTCGTATATTACCTTTCTGTAGATCCAAAATATTTTATTCCAAAAGTATCAGTTTTATTTCAATATAACTCGAAAAAGATACACCAATTTCTAAAACGTTCACCAGATTTCGATGATAAAACGTAAATTAATTTAGACCTATTAAATATTTCGGCTCGGGGAGTTACAGGTTTAAATTAGGAGTTTTAGTATTGAAACGTATCATATTAGGTTCAAATAGGAGTAAATACCATGAAAATAGGTTCGATATTTCAACTCGGGTAATTACAATCGTAAAGCAGCCTAAGGATCCAAGAAGTAGCACGAAAATGGCACAATCACGGCCATGAAAGAACATCCGGTATGTTTTCCACCAAACTTTTTTTCGGACTTTGCCTTACGGTTTGGGTAGAAAGAGACATACCATCTCTCCTTAGATTGCTTCGAGAAGAGGAATATTCCTCGAAGAAAGAGAAAACGAAGAAGCTCAAGAGATGGAGAGAAAGATAGAGTAAAAAGGGAAGGAAGCAAAGGGAAAGAAGCGAAGGGGGTCGCAGAGCGAAAAGACAGAAGGAGGGAAGAGTGAAATACGACGAAGACGAGCTCTGGCCTTTGCTTCCAAATTATTGTATAATTGTATATTGCGAGGGAACAAAGTTGGACGAAGTCTCCGCAACGTAATAACGGACGAACGTTTATATAAAAAGCTGGCTGCTCTTTACTTCGCTCTATCTAGTCTTCTTCCGCCCAACTTTCTCATTTTCTCCCTTTTCACCTTCCTTCCACTCCTCCCTTTCGCGCGATGGAGAAACAGCTTTTTCCAACCAAATAAAAGTGGCGGGTGAACGAGCAAGGAGGAATAACGAGAAGAGAAAGAAAGAGAGGATAAGAAGAGAGTGAGCAAAACCTCAAGTGCGTAACTCTTCGGAGTAAGTAGTAGAAATTTATGAATTCGCCAGCAAACCAATGTCTTCTTCGACCCTTTTTCCCTTTCCATCCTTGAGGAAGCTGTCGTCGAAGGGGAGAGAAATGAGATACACCATAGCCGGTGAACAGCGTTTGGTCAGAACCTATGAACACGTCGAAGGACGACCGAAAATGTCCCTTAACGCCTACGGGTAGATAGTCTCACTACCCTCGATGGTATCGACTTTATCCAGAAGCTCTCACTTTCCCCTCGATGTCGTAAGTGTTACGTCTGGGTCAAATAGTGTCATCCATGTCCGTCGATATCAGTAGATAGCTGTGCTTCTTCTTGTCATAGGTCAAATTAATATTGTTTGACCAACTGAAGTTATATAATACTCAATAACTTTTAGGATCAACCCCTTCCTGACCTACTAAATCTACAACGTAAACACCTCAACTTCAGAAGTCAATAACGAGAGATTCCAAAACACTTACACTTTCTAACAAAACTGAAAATTACACTCCAATTGTAGATATCTCTGAACAATCTTTAGCAATCGGCCAACAGGATCTACCGACGAATTAATACAATATACTTAAAATTATGAAATAAATAAAGAGGACATAAACCTTGATCGATTCAATCGCCTACAGTCTTCAAGATACATGTAGAATAACGAGAGGTTCCAAAACACGTGCACTTTATAACTAAATTGAAAATTCCACTCCCATAATAGGCATCTCTGAACAATCATCAGAAGTCGTTCAACTATCTTGTATTTTCCTTCTCACTCGTTCCACCTCCTGTAACACTAAATCTACCGACGATGAATTCAATATATTTAAAATGATCAAATAAATGAAGAGAACAAAAACCTCATCGATTCAATCGCCTACAGTCTTCAAGATACATGTAGAATAACGAGAGGCTCCAAAACACGTGCACTTTCTAATAAAATTGAAAATTCTACTCCCATAACAGGCATCTCTGAACAATCATCAGAAGTCGTTCAACTATCTTGTATTTTCGTTCTCACTCGTTCCACCTCCTGTAACACTAAATCTACCGACGATGAATTCAATATATTTAAAATGATCAAATAAATGAAGAGAACAAAAACCTTGATCGATTCAATCGCCTACAGTCTTCAAGATACATGTAGAATAACGAGAGATTCCAAAACACGCGCACTTTCTAAAAAAATTGAACATTCCACTCCCATCACAGGCATCTCTGAACAATCATCAGAATTCGTTCAACTATCTTGTATTTTCCTTCTCACTCGTTCCACCTCCTGTAACACTAAATCTACCGACGATGAATTCAATATATTTAAATTCCTCAAGATACATTCCTCAAGATACATATAGAAAATTGGAAAAGAAACAGCGTCAGGAATGTTAGAAAGATTTTCAAAAAATTCAGAACAAGTCATTTCGATCACCTTGGTAGTCCAGCGTTATTCTTTTACCATTCTCGGCAGTGCGTTATCGACACCTACGTAGCATATATCGCAACGTTACGCTTACCTGTATGGACATTTGTGCACGTTCGGTGCAGTGAAGTAACGAGATATCGTTGAGGATGACTACTGGTCCCTCGTAGCGAGTGTTAGATATCGTAATAGGTGTAAGTTACACCAGCTCCGACAAGTGTAAGCGAGCATACCTGGTCATTGGTATCTCTCTGGTCTCTCTACTAGGCCAAGCCTCTGTGGTGGAAAGCCTTCATCTATCTTTCTCTCTCTCTCGTAAATTTACAGAAGCTCTGCTAGCATCGTTTCCGGATAAGTTTTCCTTAACTCGTTAACGAGACACGGTAACAACGGCGCTTTGATAATTGGGACCTTTTTCCCCAGGTTTCTTTGGCACTGCGAGAAGATACTCGAGGATCGAGTGAACGGCCTTTGTAACTGTTAGACGTGCATCTCGGATCGAATGACGTTAGCGAGTGATCTGGCGATAATGCTTTTCTATGGAGTATTTAGCTTTGTGTTAATACAACTTTTTTTTTCTATGGAAAAAATGCTAAAACGTGGCCGGTGAATTTTATAGGACACGTGAGACTCTGATGCATGGGAAATGTTTATTTGAAATACAGTACTATGAGTACGTTTCTGACTGGGAAAATTTTGCACTCTACTTTATAAAAAGTTTTTTTTTGCATTGCTTTTTCATGCAAATTCCTGTATGAATGTAAGTGATGTTGGTTTATTATGTTACTTGTCCTCATCTGCGTTAGGTGAGTACTATATTTGGACCGTAGTTAGAATTTGTTCAATTTTTTTCCCTTTGGAAGTGGAAAACAAAAAATTTCCGTGGCGGAAAACTTTTGCATGGAATTATATGAATGTGACGTTTCTTTAATGTATTAACGTAGCAAGAAGAAAAATAATTGCTAAATACCTTTTCAGAAAACGACATTGGAATTCGAAATTGATGATTACAAATTGAACGAAGAGTTAATGTACGATTGGAATCAATCGATAATATCAAATTTGAGATATTGATGCGTCATGTTATAGCCTCTCAGACATTATCACATTTGCAAAAATTATAAATATGAATGGACTGTGATGGGTATCAAGTTAAAGGCTCGAATTTCCAATTAGTGCGCCCGAGTTCAAATCCCCATCACCTAAGAGACTTTTTCTTAATTGTTATTTAATATATCGTGCCTTCGTTATTTACCTAAAGCTGCAGATCCTAAGCAAACTTACTATGCAAGTCAAAGTTCAGAATGACAGAAATAATATAACGTAACATCTTTTGACTCAAATTTCAAAAGGGTCATATACCCTGTTCGCAATATAACAGTAAAGTTACAAAGATCTTTTTTACAATTTTCTTAGATCTACCAAGAGTGAAGAAGACACTAGATCTATCAAGATGTTCAAAATGACTTGCTCTGAATTTTTTAAAAATATTCGTGAAATTTTTAACACTACATCGATCAATTTTCTACATATACTTTGCAAAATGAAAGAAATTAAAATGATCGAGATTATTGTCCCCATCATTTTTATCCTTTTGAAGTATTTTTCTAGTATCTTTAAATATATTGCATTAATCGTTGGTAGTTCTCGTGTTAATAACAATATTGTAGAATTTAATTGCTTTGGTAGTTATGCTTTCTTTATTTTACGATTAGAACTTCAACACGCTACATGGAGTATTAGTAACATGATTCCTGTGTTACCGATTTTCAGTAGTTCGATTAGTAACAAAGTTTCCACCAACTTGAAATTTCAACACGCGGTTTGAGATTGACGTACAGGACATTGTTTAAGTTTGTCCTCTTCTCTCGAAACTTCTTTCGAAATTCTCCTAGGACATGTTTCAGTTATGTTGCGAATTACCGAAGTTCCGGTAAACATATTACACAAACTTCCAGAAGCGACGATGGTGTCGAAAACTCTCGCGTTAGAATTCGAAATGTCGCTCTTATAACAACGGCAAATCCTGTTCGAATCCTTTCACCGATATTCTCTGACAGCGGAACATGTGATAGAAATTCTTTAAATCTGCAGTGAAATAGTAATGGAAATAGTGTTGCGGTAAAGTTTTTCGTGGTTTTGGAAAGTCGATATTTTTAAATCGAGATTGAAAAGATAGTTTGTATAGAATGAGATAACAAATAGTCTATAGACTTCAATTATACATAGTTCCTGTGCTTTTCGCCAGGAAGTATACCACTTCGAACAACTGATTTTTTTCTATTCAAATTTGTAATAGAATTTTAATGTTAATGATATTAATTGCTACTGTAGTGACTTCTCTCTAAATAACAGTCGGTTAGTTTTCTTTCCTCATAAAATCTTTCAACCTATTTGCTTTATCAAAGTGTTCGACAATCAAAATTTCTTAAATTTATTTTATAATAATTATTTATATATTTATGGCATTATGTTAATTGCAAAAAAACTTGAGGGCAGTAATCTGTTTGACTATTTTATAAATCTTATCGGTGAAACTAGGTTACCTATGCATACGGGATGCACCTGAAACATGAAAGGGGATTTCCTTTGAAGATACTAAAAAAGGCTAAATGAACCTTTGAACGTGGAAAGAGACAGAATCAATTTACGTGGTTAATATTAAATATAGTTTAGACAAAAATTCTATAAAATCAAAAACTTAAACTCGTCTGTCTTTCATGAATCTTGGACCACACAGTAAGCCCATGTTTCTATTCTTTTCCTAGAACATCAAGGATATTTTATTATTACAATGTGCGTTTACAATTTATAATATAGTAAAATATAATGAAGATGTAAAACAACTGTTCAGCTTAAAATTCAACACCGAATTGGCCGGTTCAATGGAATAAAAGTATGCATTACTTTGAATTATTAACTAAAAGCTCTCTTCGATTTTTTTTTAAATTTAATGGTTGTTTCATAACCGGTCATATGATAAGCTAAAATTCATATTATTAATATAGCTCAATTGTAACTGTAATTTATCATAACCAATTAGTCAATCACGATATTTTTCGGTATTTTTTTCTCCCATCGTTTACCTCTTTTTCTTTTATATCTATAATTTAAATATTTATTAAAATTGATATCAATAATGAAAATTTTCTACAATCTTTCTCATATATATCAATTAATCATATTCAAACGTGTATAGTATTGAAATTTACAAGTAAAAATGAATCTCTTTGCCTAAACGGTGGGCCGCGGTAAGAATTTTCGTTTCACGAACGATAGAACAAACTCGCACGGGCCAAATGTCAGATTGAAGCTTGTTTTCCTTTTTGATTTCCGAAGAAAGAAAGTCGAGCTTGCCCGTTGAAGAGCATCAAAGGTGGAGGAGGATTGGGGTCTTAGGGCGACCACGGGCAAGCATTTTGGATCGTCGCCAGTACACGTTCCCTCTAAAAAGGAACCATGAAAAGCTTGCCGAAGAATCTCAGCGACTCCAAAAATAATGCCTCGTAATTCGCTTCGTAATAATAATACGATCTGACCTCGCAACCTTATGCTCTGTTGAAGTTCAATGAAATCTGTGAATGTAAATATTTTCTACCTTTTTTTTTCTAACATTCGCAAACTCAGTTCTCAATTTCTTCATGATGTCATATAAAACATTTGATATTGCCTAACACATTTTAAATTGAAATTGAAATTGAAATTGAAATTTTTCTATTAAAATTACGTCACAGTGTAGGAAGTGCTAAAGATAAAAATAATTAAGTATTTGGTTGTGCTGTTCTTACTTTATAAAATAATTCTAATACTAAATGTACCTGGATATTTGAAATATTGTAGTTTTTTATTCGATTTCATCGAGTTCTGTGATCCCTATAACATATAGAGTATTAGTACTTATAACTACTTTTGTATTTTAATGTCAATAACTTGAAATGTCTCGCTTGTTAAGCGATACTAGTGGAGCTACTGAAAAGATTAACTTTGTATATTTGACTCACAGAAAAGTATATATTTATTTTAATTCTGTCAATATACAGTCTACAAAGATGATAATACTATTTCTAGTCGTATAAAGGCGTGAGATATTCATGTGACAATATTAATATTAAAATATTTTCAATTTCATTGTTAAAATGCTATGACAAAAGAGCCATCCATTTTCGTCTATCAACGCTTGATTCATTTGCTTGTCTGACTACAATGTGCTAGTTTTCCTTCTATACTACAGTAATGAATAGAAGATAACTGACTATACTGCTTACAATCTTAATACTATTGAATTATTTGAGAGGTATAACCGGATTACTGTAACTTGGCCACTTGGTCATCCGTGGCTAGAGACCTGACCGCCTTTCATCTTAGTTTTGATGATAATCAATATCGTATGAAGTTGGTATAGTGTGTAAAAACATGAAGTTTCATGTTGATGTTCTAATGTTTGTCTGATATTACAAGAAATGTAAACGCAGATCGTGCATACATGACTTGTGCTGTTGTTTGTCTTCCAAATTTAAGTTCCGCCTTCAGAAACGAAGTAGCACCAGCGGAACTATTATTATGCAGGGGGAAGATATATTTAAATTTGTTCGGAAGGTTAACTTTTACAAGTTCTGTTACTAATTCTTACAACCCAAAATGTATGTTGTGTCATGTGGAAAAATAGAAGAAGAGAATGTAGTTTAACGACGATGTTATACATTTTTTTAGAATTTTTTAAAATGAATTAAACAGATGAAAGACAAGTTTGACGTGGGTTGACAGTAATAAAATTAGCATTTTAGAGGATTTTTTTGTAAACTTTATTGAAAAAAATAACTACATTGTTTCGCGCAAGCTTTCGCAAATTGCAAGTGGCTGACAATCACTGTGAGTTGATGGATGAAACTCACATCCCTTATAACGTACACAAAAACAGATTTTTCATGTTATAAAAAAAAACTACACTTTTTCTTTCTTTCAATTATATCTTATCTATCTACCTTGAAATATGAAACGTTTAACATAATTCCCTCTAAAAGGTACTCCTTGCCCATATGATTTCTTTTCTGACTGTACACATAAGAACTCAGAATTAATTTCTAAATTGACAATCTATCCATGATTTCTAATACAGCGTACAAATTAACGCAACATTAATAGCATAGTAACAATTTAATTACATCGTAACCTACTAGTATTTCTCATTCAACAATTTTTGGAATACTTCAAAATTTCCTATTCCATTTATCGCGTCAAGAGTGTCACTCGTTATTGTATAGTAAAAGGTTGAAATCTCTCGGCAACAATATTTAACCCATTAAGGACCAAGCATTGAAATGAAGAAAGAAATTTATAACTAGTTTTTGGGTTACAATAATGTTGCGTTAACCCAACTTTGGGCTTACGTGGCATCTTATAGTGCATAAATTAAGCCTCTGGTATGTTCTTTTACTATGACATAGATTAAAATATAAATTAAATTAATCCGATTCCCCCAAAAAAATTAGAACTGAAATTTTGCGTTAACGCAACTTTGGGACTTAATGTGTTAATGCGGAAAACCATATATGATATTAAATGCCCCAAAATCATTACACCTCTCAAAATGCCCTTTTTCATGCAAAGCACTATTACAATAATCAAACACACAACAACCACAACATTTGATGCTCTCCACATTAAACTACCAGATGTAACATCTATCCCCCAAAACATTAAACCACACGTAAAATAAGATTATCAAAACCTTCGACCATGATAAGGCAAATAGAACTTCTCATCCCGGGGCTAGAAGTAAACGATTTTTACAATCTTACACCCAGAAGCAATCATTGTTGGTTGATCAACCAGAATCGGCTATTTGGTGGTCGTACGAGCGTCAATGGGTCGATGTACTGCCCCGAGCTAAAAACAGTTGGGTTCGCGGGAAATCGTCCTAGAGAGTGGAGAACGATCGTGCCAAATTCGATTGTTTGTCCCGGGCCACTTTTTTGTGAAGAGCGAGGAAGAGTAGCGCGTGTTAGCCGTACACGTCGATAGGTCGAGAATCGTTGGGGCGCCATTTATCGAGATTGGCTCCGGGCGTTTGAACAATTCGTCGTACCGGTGAGCACGAGCTGCACGGTTCTGCCGGATTTTCGAAAATCTCCGAAAGCTTGCCGAACATGCGATCGGTAGTACGATAAATATATCCACTCGTGCTCAAATAACGTACGCGCTGAAAACGATTTCGTATTCCGCGGAGGGACTCGACGGCACGCCGATTCTCGATCCTTTCTGAGTTCCCGGTTTAAGCCGATTTCAATGAGGATTAGATTTTTCAGGCGCTCCTTACTTTTTTGGATAGGCGAGGAAGATTTGAACGATTTTACGAAATAATTTTTAACGGAAGGTTGCTAAAGCTAGTTTATTTGGAGTATTATTTATACTAATTGAAAGATGTAGACTCACCTTTATCTCCCGAGTGAAAATAAAGAAACTGAAAATAGACTGGAAATTCGAGTCATTTTTCTATATTAATATACAGTCGGAAACTTAACTTGAAAAAAACTAATCGTAAGCGAAAAAAAACTGAAGACGATTTGAAAATATCCAGAAACTAAACTAAAATCTAATCGTAAATTAAGCACTGAATTCAGACGGAAAACCGGCTGAAATAAATATTATACTATTAGGTGTAAGGGAAAGTTCTGTCGTTTTTAGTTCGTGTGGTATTTAAACAGAATGTATGGACAGGAAACCAAGTCTTTTAATGTGATCCAAAGCAGTAGTCTGTTGAATTCCACGCTTTATGTCCATTTTTGTGGAAGTTAACGCGGGATTTTCTGATCTGGGTTCATCTTTCAAAGAAAAATCACCCGAACGAAATTTCTAAAACCATCTTTAACATTTTTGAGCTGTTATTACATCCTCTCCAATCACGTCACACAAGTTTTTTTTTGCTTCCATCGCGTTATTCCCTTTTTGGAATTCCTACAACGTGCAATGTCTTAAGTGCACTTTTTCTTCACTCATGTTAAGAGTTTTACAAGTTTAACAAAACCGGCTAAAATATAAAAAATGTGTTTAAGTCATCAATCATATACTAATTTAAGTGTTTAAACTGGTTTCAGTCGGATCAGAACTTTCCCTTATGCCTAATGAATTAAATAAGAAAAGGAAGAAACTGAAATTACACTGAAAATAGTCTGAATAAATCAATGAATATATTACTAATGCAGAAGGAAATATATTTGATTATTACATTTATTATAACTCTAATAAACTTGAATTATTATTGCTGTTTGTAGAATTATAATTATAATTGGAATTATTGTAATCGTAGTAATTATTATATTTGCGAGGCATATATCCCCAAACAGATGCTGGATATGGAAATATGAAAATGCTGAATCAATGTAAAATTTTCAGTCTGACTTCAGTCTCGGTTTCAACTAAAAAATTCTTCCGTCTTGTTTCAGTCTCAATTCCGTTTGAACTTTCTCAATAGCATATGTCTTCAGTATATTTTCAGATAATTTTCAGTGTCAATTATTTGTTTCGTCTTATTTCCGTACGAAATTCGTCTTAAATCCTGTTTTCAGTCTTATTTCAGTTTTTTTCCGTCTTTTGTTTTTACTCGTGTTGTTAATTGTCCCCTGTGACTGATGACTTTTTTGCGATAATTTATGTGTGATCTTCTATGTAACTGTTTTTCGTGGTAGTTTTTGTAAAATTTTCGTTTACTCTGTGCAAATGGTGCGACCTTATACTACAACCGGTTAATGTGTGCAGAAGGTTTCTACTTACATTTTATGCAAATATTGCTTAATGTAACAGATTCCTTTTTGATCGTGTTTATACATTAACGCATTCAGAAGAATTCAACATACTTTTTCCCGAGTATTGCACTGCATCGAGCGTTAAAAGGTTTGTATGAAAGTTTGCAGCGAAGTTACTCCTTCAGCTATCACTCGTATTTATATTTTAAACCAAAGAGAAACTGTTCGCGTGACTTTAATAGAATCCGCCACACACGTCCAAACTCTTTTTTTTTATTCTCTTTTTTGAAAGTCTCGATTCGACGATCAACTTTTCAAATAATTTGTACAAATAGTCTTCCAAATTGTTTCCCGAGTTTTGAAAAAAATTCTTCCATCTCAAATATTAGCTTTTTCTGTTCCTGATTCTTCGAAAAATTTCGAAATATCTCTCAAAATTGTTAAATTTCATAATCCCTGGGGCGGTATCAATTTACTAGTCCCTGATATCGGTATCAATGTACATTTACATTCCAAGCTTCGCTATTAATTATAAGTTTGTATCGAAAAGATGAAGATTATCGCACAAAATATTCTGCATGCAAATAGAATATCGTAGCCGTTGATAGCTATTCGATATTAGCATAGAAGTGATGCACATGAAGGCACTGTTCCTTGCAATCTCGTTAGCACTCCTTGAATAACAAGATTGAGTAAGGAAATGATTCGCAACGCGACACTGTCGATAAGATCGACCGGAAGCGGTAGTTCGCGTGCCGTTCTCCACTTCGATTGTGTACTTTGCAAATATGTACAACCACGAAACTCGGCGAAGGAAAGTCATTCGTGCGAACGTAAAAAGTTTCAGGAATCGTTAGAAATGATGAGACAATTATAGAAACGACGGTATTAAATTACTCTTAGCCGAAGAAATTCGTGCACGCAACAAGAAATACGTTATCGATCAGCTGCTTTCCCAAAAATATGGAACTTTTTCAATCTCTCGATGAAGAAAAGCTAGAAATACGAACGATCTGACGTACACGAATGTTATATTAAAAGCGACAGACGGAGAGCAAAAAATTGTCTCGCGCTTTAACCTTGAATAAGCGAGGAAAATTCGCTAATTCAATATTCAATAAAATCCCTTGGCTATGGGCAGTGCTCGTAAATACGGCCATTAGGATAGCTTTTAACTTTTTCACGAAAGTCCACGCGATACGACTTATCTGAGTTATTTCTCTTGCTTCTCCGGGTTCGGTGAGGTTAACAGAACGTGAACTCTCACGGCGATCGATTGCGCTTAGCCTTTTCGAATCCCTCTGAAATGCGATCTGGGAATCGGCCAGAGACACCTTTGGTTCGCCACGGAAGAGGCGAAAGCCCTCAGCAGAGACTCTCTCTCTTTTTCCATTTCTTTTTCCCTTGTGCCCTTTCTCGCTCTCTTTCTTTTTCTTATCCTTACCCTTTTTTATTTTTCTCTCTTTTTCTCTTTTAAGAAAAGATGCTCGTTTCGCCACGATTACGAGCTACCTGCGTCCTTCCATTTGCACGTGTATGCGTTTTACCAATGCCGTTGCGCCATTTCTGCGTTTTCTTCACCACGATAGAAAAGACAGTAGCACCGATGACGCTCGTTCTCCACCATTCCGAAGGAAACAACATATGTTCCATGCTCTGCGTAGAGCTGACGTAGAAAGCCAGACGTCGAGAATTCTGACACGACGTTTTACGCTATAACCCTTTAAAGTGTCGCGACTGGAACGTGCAATTTCTCCCCTGGCTCTTTGTTTTCATCCCATCTGCGTGCTGGTTTTATCTCACAATTTCTGCGCGATCGGTGTTAAGCTGTCTGGCGAGCGCAATTGAGAAATTATATTACTTATGCGAAGGTAGTATTAGCATCTTCAAAAGAATGCTTTGGTGTTAATGGAATTCAAAGATTAAAATTTAATTGTCGAGACTTATTTTTGACGCTTGAAATTCAAGCTAGGGGATATTTTCAATTTTTTTTTCATCAACCTTTTTTTTAATTTAATACGAGTGTCATACTTTGCTCTAGACTAATTACATTGTGACTTTTATTAGCTGAGTTTCTTTATATATATTACTTATTCAACGTGTGATAAGGGTGTTTGATGTACTTATTTTTAACCTTTTTGAAATAGATTTAATTTATTAGTACATGTAGTAGTACGTAAATAGCGGTAGTAGATTTTGTCACAATAGAGGCAAATGGCGAAAAATGTACATATTAAATATTTTATCCATTTGAATGTAGAGTTGAATTCATCATCTGGCACTTATTGTTAGGCAAAACAAATGTATGACGAGTATCAGCAGTCAAATGTATAGATCGACAACTGAGAGATGGCTAGGGCGCGCCGAAACCTCTCGTTTCTAATTACATATTCCCACCATTTCGTTTTTGGAAGCCTCAAGTTCAACCTCCTAAAGTAAACGACTATATTGATTGTTTATATTAGGAGACTGGATTTAGCAATTTCAAAAACGGAATGGCGGGAATAGACGTTTTAAGACGAGAGGTAGTACCACCCTCTAACCATCTTTCAGTTGTTGGATTGTATCCAGAAGGTTAATGAGTATATTTGTCGATATTATAATATATGTCAAAAGTTAACGACATAATTTATTATTCGTAGTAATTGTGAGCTTTGAATCAGAAAGAAGTACAAAAACTTCTTCCTCATATTTTAAATTCTCGCATTTTATCTCGTAAAAGGCATTTCTATCGACACATTAACGAACTAATTGTCATCATTAATGCACCATTAACAGCGCATCCGCAGAATCTCCAGTACCTTCAGAATTCGCACGACGAATCGGATAACTGCATCGGTCGTGATCGTCGAAATCCACACGATTTTTGCTCGATTCCACGTCCACGATTTTTGGCGCGTACCCTCGCAACGATGACTTCAGCTTTTTTCGCCTACGAAATCCGGGGATACGTGAAATCAAGGAAGCCGTTTCGCGAAAAAATTCCGGCGGAAGGCACGATCGCACGGTCCGGCGAGGTGAAGCAGAAATCAGAATGCCAAAGAGAGAAAGGTAGAGAAAAAGAGATGGAAGAGAGAGAAGAAAAATAGCAATATAGGCTCCGAGACCGAGGGTGAAACCGTAGTCTATGGAAGAAAAAGAAGAGGAAAATAGGTAGAGAGAAAGACACTGAACATGGTGAAAGAGGGGTGAGGGGAGGAAGGGAAAATTCGTGGATGAAACACGGTTCACCGAACACCGTTTGTTCTTTCCGAGCCGCTGGGCCGTGCAATCTTTTCGCAAATCCAGGTTACTGCGGAACTGCGAATTCACTCTGCCAGTCGGTCGGCCGACTGGTCAAGCTTCGGCCGTTCTCAACAAGTATTTCACCCGAAAGCTTTCCGACGACAAAAACCGACATTTCCGGAAATTCATGGATCTCCCTGCTTCCGGAGGAAATACCCCCTGATGCGCAATTGAGACGTCGCGTTTCGTTTATACCTGGCAGTGCGATACTTCGAAAATTCCTTTCTTTACATCGTGGAACGAGCATAGGTATTCTTCCAAGGTTTCTTCGATATTCTTTGATATTTTAGAAAGTAGGAGTTCTCAAAGTAGGTTAAAACACACGGAGAGTTTCAGAAATTTGGAGAAGTTTCTTTTTTACTGTAGATTAGAAAAGTTAACGCTTTTGACACGGTTTGGGTAGAATAGCTGTGCTGAAATTCTTATACTTAAAAATGACAATCTTTTCTATACGATCTTTAGTAGCGTCATCTATCTAAAAGTAGATAGAAAGAGCTACATGAGAATGTCTGCATTACAAGGACATTAATGTTTAGAAAATATGTCACTTATTTTCCTTAATAACACCTGCCCAAAAATTGTCATAAAAAGGATTTTTCATTGGAAAAAAGGTTTAACCGTTTGAATACCGGGAGGGTTTAAAAAAATTACTTCGAAAAAAGCCAAAAGCCACTTTCGCCCTCTTGAGATTTTATTTCAAAATAAGCTAAAATTGGTGTTTTATTTTATGTAGTGCACAACAAGAACAATCTTCTCGTGCTTGTATCCTAATTTGGAATTACTTTATATTATAAAAGAGAAACCTGATGCATTCTTAACAAAATATCTTAACAAAGTCTTCCTTCAATTGTCAGCATTGAAAAAATGTCCTGGGGTTTTTCGACACAAAAACTGAAGAGCGCGAAAGTAGCTCGTGGTACGCAAACGGATAAAAACTGAATTGATATATTTATATTCCTCATTTATCGGTCAATTCTCTTCAATTCAGGTAGCATGGCAACTCTAACTTGGAGTTTCATCACAGCGAAGTTCTAATATTGCTACGCCAACCGCTCGTTTGATTGATCACGGATATTGGTTATTAGTTGGAATTTGGCCGGCGTCAATCTAATCACATCCCGCCGAATATAACGTTTGTTATCGAGGTGTACGGTATTACTTGCCAGGATCGAACTATTTCGAGTTTCCTTCGTTAAGTAAACTCCCGAACTGGCGAATCAAACCTGCATCTATTCATTGTCTGTCTTACGGGTGTACCTTATGCTTCTCTTGCACTAGATCAGCGAACCTCGAGGCCAGCGGTAGATTAGTCTGTGTCTGTCGTATATACGCGCTAGCAACGTTACGGTCATTAATTTCATTAATTAAGGGAACACCGTCGTCCTACGTCTGCAAGGATGCGTTGACTGCTTACAAATTCACCGAAGATCTTACTGCGGGGACCATTGAGAAAACGCCGGCTTTAAATGGGAAGAACGTCGATTAAGCGTGTAATAGAACGTTCAAGTTTGGATCACGATATAGTAAAATCGTACATTAAACTCTAAAGAATCGTCATTGATTTATGAGAAGACAGTAAGAGTCGTATGACAGTGACAACAAATATCTCTGGTGTTGCTGAATTATTTCTGTCATTATGAATTTTATTGAAATTGAATGGAAAGGCAAAGGTACGTTTGCAATTGGAGGTTTGGACTTTTAGGTAGTGAACCTAATTTTAAATTGCCATAATATCTGACGCTGACTCACCTTTTTTCTAAGTATCACTGCCTCGATGATTTGGATCCTTTCGAAAAATGTATATCATATGTCAATATCCTATTAACACTTTACCGACCGGTATTTTTTTAACATCCTACACCCTTCTGACCGATCACTTGGTCACAAATACTTCCTTGATACAGGAAATGAAAATTACAAATTCCCGTCACTGAGTCCTTAACCCTTTCGCACCGGACGGGACATGTGCTGTCCCAGTCTGGAAAATTTTTGATATTACGGCTGGGACAACATATGTCTCAATTACTGAAAAACATCTAGAACAGAAAATAACGCCAAGTTGGGCCTCCAAACTGATTCTAAGGCCGTCTCAATCGTTCTGAGTCCATAAATTTCTCATCTCGATCGTCCCCGATCTAATCAAGCAAGCGACAACTGTTAAGGTTGCTCAGTTTTAGGCATAAAAGTTATTTTATCTAATAATCGCTTGGAGGAGAAATAACTGGTCCCGGCAATGGGGCGCACTCGGACTGGATTTGTCGCTGTATTGAAAGGGTTAACGGAGGTAACCGCAATGATAAATGATAATTTATTAATTCGAGTGGCAGCCAATTAATTAGTTAAAAGTTCAAAGGCGTTGTTTCCGAAAAGTCTATTAATAGGCTTTCGGTCGATAAAGTGTTAAGTAAGTACAAAGACAGTAGATAAAAATAAACGTAGCAGTTGAAGACAAAATACAATACAGGAAGAATAATTGACATATGTTTAATCATGTACGCTTGTTTCGTTAGCTTCTAGTGACCATTGCTGTGGATTTAGTGCTAGTAGATCTTCTTCTGACGTATATATTTGACGTTATTCTGACACTAACCCTGTGTCAAGGTTCAGGTAGTTTTGTGTATTAGAACATTTCAGTAGTCCATACAAAGGTACTTCTACCATTTTGAAACTCGATTGAAAATTTTATAGCAGAAGAAACATGGCCATAATAAATTCAGCATTTAATCCGAGTAATTCTAGCATGCAGTCAATCATGTGTGCTTAGTTCGTTACCTTCCAATCGTATTACTGTCAAGGCCGTTAGCAGAAACAGTTCACATGGAAATTCCCACCCGATAGGTTTATTTGGCGCATATTTTTGAATCGCAAAGCATGGCGTGCCAATTCGTAGATATTTTTTGCGCAACTCTCTACACACGGAGTTCTCACTATCGGCGTGCACATATTGACGTTATTGTGCAAACACTACGGGTGCACCGGGTTCGATGAATATATTGTTGATTTCGCGACAATTTATGCGACCATGCGGCCCGACCACATTTCAATCACGAATTATTCAGCTCCGGCTGACAAGCACTCCATCAAAGTGCATTCATATAAATAATTACATCGGCCGGCATTATTAAATCATTAATTTCAATTCCATTCGGCTGCACAGGCAACAACCTATTAGTTATCGTTCGCCGAGTGGCCGTACGATGAAATTCCGACAATTCGTCATAATCTCTCGCAGACGATACCCTCGCGATGTACTGTCGATTCGCCGGATGGATTTTGGAAGGTAAAATGTAATGTCGAAATATTTTATTGTTGGGCTTCGAAAATCGATGTTTGTAAAATAGATATCGCCGATGGTCCGTGATACGGATTACTCCTTCTTTCAGCGAGAGTTTGAAATTGTTTAATACTGGAATTAACGCGGTTTAACTCGATATATTTGGAGGTATCGTATTATCCGTGTTAATATAAATACGAGATACTCTATGGCGAATAAGATTATCAATCGTAAACACAGTTTTACATGGAAATATCATATTGTGTGAGGTTTATTTAAAAGGAAATATATTACTACGAGTATGCATTAATGTTTGCTGTCAAACAGTATAAAATTAATTATTCTTAAAATTCATTTAATGAAAAATTCACTAATTGAACATTGATGTATTATCGAGAGAGGAACAAATGAAAATGAAAAGAAAACTGGACTTATTGATAGTATGTTTTTTATAATTTTTATTTTTATTGGCATTTTAATTGTTTCTTACAGTTATTAAGCTATATTGATAGCGTAGGTTAATTAGGTTCCAAAGATCTTTTCATGAATGGAATAATACGGCATAAATTTATCTTTGCGATTTCAATCAAGGAGGAACTAAAGAGATTGATTTTTTTGGACAAATATGACGGAAATTTGCAAATATGATAGTGTGAAAAGACGTAGAAACAATAATTTTATCGATTACTTCCAATTCGATTGCTCTTAGAAACTCCATAAATTGCACCGGTCCGGCTGTTCCCTGAATTTTGAATATTCATAGCTCTCAAAAAATGCAGCTTGATATAAACATAAATATTCATACCATTCAAGAAACCAACGGCGCACGTTTTATTTTCGTGTCCCGTTCAGATTTCTGTGCGACTGAAGTACAATTTTCAAAAAAATAAAATTCTCGAACTCTCTTCAACGTTTTACTCGATCACAAATCATGGCAAATATTTCTAAACTTCACCGGTTCAACATTTTAAATTTTAACTATCGTCGAATGATCGATAACGGCAAATACATTGACAAACACTGCTCTTACGATATCGATTCAAAAGTATTTGTATAAATTAACTAAAACATCGCATATATTCTAACAATAAGTATCTATAAATGACAGAATGTTTAATACTTGCTTCGAAATATTAATCATATTCTCAATTTTTGTGTATCTCAAGATTTTACTAAAAATTTCCGACTGTATGTTACAAAATTGACCACTTATCTCAATGTTATTAATTACAATTTGAAATTTTGTCACCTTTCATTCATAATCTTCTGCATAAATCAGAAAGTACTTGGAACTATAAATTTGATTAAAAATTTCCATTGCTGCAATAAGAATTACAAGAATTTTTTCAATCCCAGTAAAAATATTGTAGTTAAAAACTTTGAAAGGTTTCACAATGCTGTAACGTTTATCCAAAAAATCAGGTTTTTCCAGAAGCTATTTCTACACCTTTCCATTCCTACAATAGACTGCAGTAATAGTAACATTTTTCATTGGAGCTATTAAACCAAAATACTGTCTTTATTTCCACGATATTATGTGCATCGAAGTAATACGCTCATTGTCGTTGAAATAAATGCAGCACTATTTACAAGTGGATCCTGATAGAAATCGCAGTCCGATAGAGGCGTTCGTCGTTTATACAGTTCCATGTGGCGTGGAATTAAATATTTGCAAAGCTATTGCCGATCGTGTCACCTGATAGTCGAATTGATAGCCGATTTTGTGCGACAACTTTGCACTTGCCACGTGCACTAGAAATATAATCGAGTAAATTAGCGACAAAGATCGGTGATTTATAAAAGTTATTCATGTTGATAATTACTGATGATAAATAAGAATCAACGTATTCTTAATTTATGTATACGTATATGTATGTATAGTTATTTTACAT
This sequence comes from Cerceris rybyensis, assembly GCA_910591515.1. Lineage (NCBI taxonomy): Eukaryota > Metazoa > Arthropoda > Insecta > Hymenoptera > Crabronidae > Cerceris > Cerceris rybyensis. The sequence continues at coordinate 41,182,000 of OU342789.1, forward strand.
TATCGTTATTATAGCGTTTAAGAGATTTTGAAGGGCAATGAATTTTTGGTTTTCCTTGATCCGATAAGGTAGAAATTGTTTCTTGGGAATAACATGAAGTATGCCAATCCAATAAGGCGTTTTAAGAGATTATCAGGTAAGAAAAACATCGTACATACACTTTCTTGTTACTTGGGTGTTAAAGTCACTGGAATTTTATATCCGCTGCCAATGGAAAGGGTGCGATAAACTGAACGAAAGCGTAACGACGTTGTAACATGTTGTTTCTCGATATTACACCACCTTAACGCTAAAGTATATAAAACGTTATCTTTGTTTGGAGTCTTCTACCCTTTATTCTTCTTTTTCTCTCCTTTTTCTTTTTTTTATTTTCACTGTCAACCTTAGAACATCGATATTTAATGCACGATTTCATTTTTTTCCGGAAGAATTTCCTTCGCGACATGAAATATCCCCCTTCAAATTATTTTTTCGTTCATAGGAAAAGTCTCCTCCGTATGACATTTACCGTAAAGACGATTATGTTCGACGTACATCAATTTAAGCGTGAAACATATATTTAATGGGAGAGAAAAGCTTCTTTCCTATCTCTCGACGCCTTTCGTTCTTCGCAGAGTTCTTTTGAAAAGTTATATGCCTCTAAAATACCCAATATAATTCATATATTTAATGCAATCCATTATGTTATTTAATTCCAATATAATTTAATATATTTACATTCGAAACTTATTCTTTGATAACATAGAAAATGATATATCATAACCAATTGAATTCTGTGTTTGAAAATAAATAGCATCCAATTTAAAAATATATATAACATTTATTGCTTTAAAAAATATGTCTCAATTGATAAGAAACAACTTTTGTACAAAATGATCAACAATTATTACTTTTCGATTGCCACAAGTTCCATGTACCGCAATAAAATTCGGAAAGCCTGTCATTCAACATGAAATATAAAACCAACAAAGCAGAATTTTGAAACTAATTACACAATAATGGTGCTGTTAAATGGCCTCGTTTATAATAACTAACACATTCATGGGAATGCGTGTTAAAATCATGGGAATAATCAAGCAACCGTGCAGGCGCGTACACGAAATGGGAAGGATATATTGTTTGATATTAACTGAACCGTTTTATTCGTCAGAGTAGCGGTGTTGAGTTACTCTCGTTTTATTATCAATGAAAAGAACTTCTCGCTTCCCCTATGAAATTATAGTCCAATTACGCGTCGTGTAAAATTACGAAATTTTCAGCGTCAAAGTTCCCGCCCCTTTTTATACACGGTATGCTTTTAAAGCTGGAAATTAAAAATTCATACCGGCACGAACGGATGGTAATGATGATTGTTCTTGTGGAATATGCACGTTGTCCGGAAGAGTCATTATACGCGTCAGTGCTATTACCAATGACGAAGCTCCGATAAATACACGCTGCAGGGAGAAATAAAGTTAATTACGATCAATTATTGCAAACGAGCGATTTTCAGACGCTGCTTCTTTTTTTCTTTTAGTTTACAAATCGTATTAGGGTGCGATCTGCAATTTAACCTTTTAGTTGCAAAAAGCGTATATATACGCTCTTGAAGTTTCATCAATCATTTTGAATAGTACATGTGGATTGTTATTCTTAAACGCTAAAGGTGAAACATATCACGGGGGATTAATGATAAAAGAAGTGTTCGGATAAAAGTTAGTATATACCAAGGCGTCGCATAATGTTATCTACTTTTCCGCGGACTAAGTTAGAGGGAGATTTTAAGTTTACCTATATTGATTATTTGAAATACAAATATATGATTTGTAAATGTCTTATTTGATTTATCAGACCATCCCCTTTGAAGAGTTATTAACACTAGAACTACCAAACCAGTCAAAATGACTGGTAACCAATTTTTTCAAAAAATTCTCCAAGTTTATATAAGAGTCATAAAATAAATATTCTACGTCTATATCAATAAACATAAATCACCCAATCGACAAAGTTTCCTGCCGCTTGATTCCTACTTTTTCAAAGTACTTTTATATCATATTGAAATATGATAGATTTAACGTCGGTAGTTCTAGTGTTAACACTAAATCTACCGTTGATTAATTCAATATATTTAAAATTCTCAAATAAATATGTTGGACCGAAAAAAATGAAGGGGTGAAAAACTTGATCCAGTCATCGCTTACAATGGTTAAGGTAGACGTACAAAATTGGAAAAGAAACTGCGTTAGAAAATTCAAGAACATATTTAAAAAATTCGGATCAAGTTATTTTGACTGCCTTGGTAAATCTAGTGTTAATCCAATTTCGCTGAAAAATGATTGGTTGTATCTCCACTATCCGAATTTAGAGGGTACATCATCTATAGACCGAATAGACTAGTTGTAAGAAGTCATTTATTGTTAGTATGGGGTACAGAGTAAGGAAAGACTGTCTTCGCACCGCCTTATTCCCATCGTATCGGCCCTCAAAAACTGAGATCGGCGAATAACAACCGAAAATTAAACTCTTATATCGTCGTTAAGTTCGTTTTTGACCAGTTACGCATTAGAATCAAAAGTGCGCAAAAACTGCGAAAGTTCTACAACACTAAAGTTATCGTGTCCAAATTAAAAAAAAAAAGAACGCTATTCCCATAGTCTTTGCTGCATTTACGTGGATAAACACGAATAAAGGTTTTAAGAGACAAGTCAACGATATCCAACCGCTGTCTTTTTTAAAAAATCTGTGCTTTCTAAAAAAAAAATTCAAAGTGAACAGGGTAGCGTAGAGGAGGTCAATCGATAAGGTGCAACTCCCTTCTCTTTCTTTAATGGTCACAGAAGAGTCGGTATTATATAGAAGTGCGGCCTGCAAAACTGATCAATCGCTCGTGAAAATTTGTGAAAGGATTTCTTGGTCCCCTTCGTTGCACGCGTCGCTGCATAGTACCATCACGTTGGTTCTTTTGTTTGAAATCGTTACCAGGATCTTCGACGGAATTCGTTTCACGGAGCGAAATGCTAGTTCGTTCGGTCGAGAAGGAAAAATGTTTGCCTCTCCTCTCTGCACTCCCGTCTCCTCGATAATCCAACAATCGAACGAACCGATTAACATTACCTTTCATTGAAGGCAAATCGAGGGAAAGAAAACCGAGAAACGTTTCCTCGGTGTTCGTCGATGAACGGGAATAACATCACGATGAATTAGGAAGGGAAAACGATGGAAACGTGAAAGGTACACATACCGCGCTATTCTTCGAGCACTCGTTATCAGCCAATTCGGTCCAATACGGGCGAAATTTATCGACACGGATAATTGCACTTCTGTCTTATTGCATCTTGTCTTCTTCCTGCAGCTCGAGACAATCCCAGATAAAATGGAGACTTGACTTTCTGTGTGCGCTGCTCGTCGGTGCTGAAGCTAATCCCAGGGAAAGATTGAACTTCCGTTTTCTTTTTTTATAGTTAAAGCTGTGATTTGAATATTATTCAACAAAAGGTAAAAATGAAAAGAGATAGTAATTCGTTGTTTTAAACCGATTTTTTTCTACAGATACATATATCTGAGAATCAAATCAAATCCAAATAAGAATGAAATTGCCGAAAAATAGTTAGTGAATTGAACTAATTGTAAGTATTTATTTTGCCCCATATGCTCCATTTAAGTTTAAGCAGATACATGATAAACCTCAACAAATTCACGGTCATATCAGCCAATTATTAATATAGCATTCCGTTTATAAATATTGACCATTTTACGAGAACTTTTTTAAGTCTCAACGAATATAAATTCCAAACCAGAAAATCGTAGGTAAAAAAAAGCAAAAACAAAACAAGATCCCAAAACTTCCTTTTAATTGGTACAAAAATACATTTTCAACCTTCACCGATCGATCATTACCCGCTCCAATTACAGAATACAGTATCTCCTCCAAGTTTTGAGGACTTTCCTCAGCACCCATTATACATTCACGTCTTTGACCAATCAAACCGCGAAAAAGAATGCCAGTATATCGTTATAATTACTACTATATTTAGTTTCTTATTCTACTCCTTACGTCCGGGTCAGTTGCCCTGAGAAATCCATCGATACAAGCTTACCTTGCGAACGAAGCAGCGGCGAAGGAGAGAAATTTATAGAAGCCGATTTGACTTAGTCGAGATCCCTTTTAATTGGCCTGGGAGAATAAAAATCGGTGTCATGCATTGCGATAAGGTTGGTGTGAGCCTGGTAGAGCAGGGTGTTTACCGAAAGCATTTTCGTAGCCCGGAAGTGGAGGGGTCGTTGTTTCGACAGAGCCAGCAAGAAGGGGGATGCTGCTGATGCTCGTAAGTCGATTGCTGGTACTCTCGAAGCGCAGCTGTTTCACTGACGCCGAAGCAATTACGGAGGAAAAGGAGCTTTATCGCGAAAATAGCCGTGTTGCGATAATCCAGGCAGAGGCGAGCACGAATTATTACGTAGCCGTTTGAAAGACCCCAAGCATCGATGGGGGGTTCTGCGTTAATATGCCGGTACTTCTATTTTGAGATTCTTTTAATTAATGAGGATCATATAATTGGCAATTAAGTACAATGAAATGCGAACGACCCGATGGATGATTCAGCTAAATGCGCCGCGATAAAAAGCAAATTAAAGGAGAGAATACGAATTACTGGGATAAGAGCATTACGAAATTTCTGTACCAAATGAGTGTAAGTGGAAAAGAAATAATGGAATAATTTCCAAACTTGTCGCAATTGATAATAGTTCCTTTGAAGTGATCGATTTTGAGATTTTTCTAAAAATTTTTACAAAATTCTTAACTCTTTTGTTGCGACGTAAATCGTCGCGAAATATTGTCCACGGGGACTGTTAAAAAGAGACACATTCTACATGCCATGTATGTACCTATTTAGGTAGCGCCATAAACTGTACCTGGTACAAGGCGAAGTACTGCACTTGGTGACCTGGGCTTGTAGAATAATTTCCCTTCTTTTCGTGAAGGTGTCACCCCCTTCTCTAAGGGCGAAGTACCTCTCTTTGACAATCTACACATATAAAACGGACGACTCCATCGTCTCGGTCTCACACAGTTCGTTTCATTCATATTGCACATTTGCTCGCTTCGACGTCACGCTACCGGTTGACCCACAAATGTCATCGGTCAGAGCACATTTCAGTTTCACAGTTCTTCTTTGTATTATGTCATTTACGTGTCGCGCAAGACTCGACGTGTAACAATGGTGTGTTTGTAAATATTTAAATAGATTATTACTGTCTCCCATTAATCTTTAACACGTCAAAATAACTGGTTCCCAATTTTTTTCAAAAAATCGCAAAATTTATAGGAGAATGATAGAGCAGAAATTCTATGCTGATCTCATAAAACAAAGATAACAAACACGATCATCTTTTCCATCTATTGATTCCTCTTTTGCCAAAGTACTTACTTAATATCCTGGAATATAACAGATTTAATGCCGATAGTGTTAAATTAATTCTAGAACTACCGGCGTTGAAACTGGTATATTTCATTATTTCAAATAATTACTTCGAAAAAAAGAGAATTGAAGAGGTGGAAGAAATGATCGATTCGATAATTTAGATTTTATTTCATGAACCTACAATAGCTATTGTATGATTCAGCCATACACTTGGAGAATTTCGGGACAAATTGACCACCAGTCATTTTAACAGGCTTGGTAGTTCTAGTGTTTATCATCTCGCAAGGTATATCGCGAGTGATGTCACCAGAAACATATTTTTTGAACCTCGCAATACAACAGTATTCGGAGCAGAGTAATCATTAGACTGCGGATTTTTATGCACTTATGACAAATTAAATACGGCTGAAATATACAAAAAGAACATAATATAAAAATATATCTAAAATATCCAAAGTATGGTATTTGTTGTAATATTTATTAAGTGCAATAAATCCCTAGATAGGTTTTCCTGTCTCACCTGCATTTGTGAAACTCGAAATTTGCATAAACATCCGCAGTCTAGTAATCATAATGAAATTTAACGATCGCCAGTGATCCAAGCATCATTTCACCCAGAATTTTCACGAAAGATTAAACCACCGGCTGGTGTCATGCTTAACAGCAATTTGGTGGGAAGCAACATTCTTCGTTTCCCATGATACATATCCGATTCTGCGGAGTTACGGTGCATCGTAGCGAGCTAAGTAGATCAGCGCTCGGTGCACGATGCCAAAGAGAGATAACTCGACAGCATATTGACGTCGATTGGTAGCATCAATCACGCCACGTGTTCAACACACGTGTATCAATCACTGCGCGACGCTATCGGATGCCGTGATATCCGTACAGTCCCGCCAGTATATCGCCGGCACGAGCTTTTTGTCGACGAAATCCGTATCAATCAGAGATAAGAAAGGACTCCAACTCCCGGTGATCCTCGAGCGCAAAAATAGAATATGTTCTCCTTCGCTCGTTGATCACGACACGCGCAAAAATGTGATATCTCATTCGGTGATATCTAACACCCAGGAAGTCTCCGGAAAAGCTTTCAGAGTGTTGACGCTAATAATCGATGGATGATGTCGCGGAAAAGTGTTCTAGATAGTACCACAAAAGTAGTGTACTTTTTTCATCGTCAAATGATTCTGTTATATTCGATTGTTATTTTTCACATCACTGACCGAATTGTTCGATACTGACAATCATTGGAACTTTTCGTTTGTCCATCGTCTAATGAGGGATGAAAAAGCTGATTCACCAGTTAACGATAAGTGATAAATTTCATAACATCAAAGGAACGAGGAAATGGTGGTATAGCCAGGACATTGTTACCGAAACATCCCATACCAGCCATGGTACATAGTTAAATCAGTTAACTAAGAACTATTATCTCCCTTAAACTAGCAACCCTCTCTATCGAACTGCACATACGAAGTCCTTGCACTTCGCTCACGAAGCGTTAAACAGAACGGTATATTTATCACCTGTTAACTCAGTTACCGAACAATTCTCAAGGTAAACTAATTCCCCGCGAAATTGTTCACTTCCATCAATGACACTTTTTATCGCTTCGAGACGTGCCAACAGAAAGAGAGCACACGAGGTTATGCTAAAGTTACCCCCATAGTTGATTTTACGCCAAAGATACCTACCACCATGCTAACAATATCCAATTCTATTCCCATCATATGAGAGCGTGAGGAAAAGCGTGGCTAGGCATTTTTCATACGCTTCTTTCGTTTCAAAAGCCGCACGAGGTGCGCCGGAAAACACGAGGGAAATTCTATAAAAATCCAACGTCCAGCGGGCCGTTTGTTACGCGTGCTGCACGTATCACGGCGCGTATCAGTTACGTCGGCTCAGGCAGGAAGGGAGATAAAAAAAAAAATTCGCGAGAGAACCGTCGAGTGGGCGAGGCTGCACTTCGGGAAGCGGCAGCGAAACGACGCTGGGAGAGAAGCCCGGAGGAAACGAGGGTGACGGAGATAAGGGCTCGCAAGGGTTACGACCTTGGGGGAGGAAGTCGAGGAGGATTAAAAGCCGCCGCGATCTTGGAACGACGATGACGACGACGCAGACGTTGACTGCGGGAAATGCCGGCGCTGAAAGAGCCAAGTGTAGGCCAGGTGGGTGAAGCGAACTGCTGAATCGTGCGAGGTGTTTGTCACGATGGAAGATCTTTGGATAAAGGATTATCGCGAGAGCGCAACGGGTAAGTGATTTCACACTATTCCACGATAGGGAAAAGGCCGTTGTAGTTTCTCTTGGAAGCTTACTCTAAGTTTGTTACTTTGATATGGAAATATTCTTTATTGTGGAGGACGAATGATCTGTAATGGCGAATTGTGTGATTCGCACTTAAGGTGCGCCAAACAAGAGAACTTAAGTATACAATAGTTTGCGTTTTCCGGGTTTAAGCCGCGTTGTGAATTGTGAAAATTCCGACGTTTCGCCAGCATTTCAGCTAGCTTCATCAGGGTAAAACTGATACTGAGGTATTCTGTTGATAGTACTCCTATTTATAATGGTGCTCATTGACACGGAACCGTGCTTCAGCCAATCAGATTTTTAGTTGATCAGCTGAGCGACTAAAAATCTGATTGGCTGAAGCACGGTTCCGTGTCAATGAGCACCATTATAAATAGGAGTACTATCAACAGAATACCTCAGTATCAGTTTTACCCTGATGAAGCTAGCTGAAATGCTGGCGAAACGTCGGAATTTTCACAATTCACAACGCGGCTTAAACCCGGAAAACGCAAACCATTGTATACTTAACAATGGCCGCGAAAGCCTCAAAACCTCAAGAGAACTTAACCTTTTGGACTTTTATATATTCATATTGGATTTACGGAGCCAATTTGGCTCATTCAAAATTTGATTACTATATGTGTAATCTATTGGTTGGCCATTTTTTTAAATAATAAATCTTTCATTTAAATTGATTTGGAACTATTTTCTTTGCAAAGAACTTCAATTTTTTTGTATTAGTCAAATTGGCTCACTTCAGAAAAATAGATGTATCAACATCCGTAAATCTAGTGTTAAAATTACGCGGCTCGGTCCAAGAGCGATTCAGTGTGATGTACAAAAACGAATGATTTGATGGTGAGGGCTTGCGAGAGTTTAGAATTTGAAGATGACTCTTACAATTAGTTGAACTTGGAACTGAACTGAGTAATGATGAACTTGGAATCGTTGAATTTCTTATGAACATTCAGCCAATTAATTGAGTTATGAACTATGAAGTAAGCTATGAACTGTGACATGAACTCTGGTGAAAAGAGATGAAGGGTTTTTAAAGGTTTTTGGAGGCGGACTGGGAGTGGTGATAATGGTGGATACAAGCTGAAGGTCAAAGTAGGAAGTAGGATTTCGGACTTGGACCATGACTCGGGGATGAGTAAGAAATGGTGATTGTATTAGGGAGTTGAAAGGTCGAGATGGAAAAATAGGAAATTTGGACTTGAGGTGGTGATTATGAAATGACGGTTGTTGAGCGAGCCGCGTACAAAATATTTGTACTTATAAAATATTCCTTAAAGTTATCTTATGTACTAACTGATCGGAGGGTCGGTACATTACAGATCTATGTTTTTTTTGGTAGTGGATTAGAGATTTTTGGAGTTTCTGAAGATTTTGGGGACTTTATATAATTTCCTATTTTTGTAATTTTAAACTCGGAGATGGTACGATGAAATTTCTTCTAATTTTGGAAGTTATATTTAATATAAGAATAGTTCAAATTAAAATGCACAAATTGCTTTAGAACATTTTAAGAACATTTAAATGGGGAATGTTTTAATCCTATCTCAAATTTCGTTTCTACTAACTCTTTCTTAATATGTCCCGCATCCAAATTCGACCCATTTCCCCAAAACTATTCTCAGTGAGGGTTACAGAAGACTTATTTCGATATTACATCAGCGAAAATCCAATTTGGAACGGATGTCGGAGCGACCAATCTCAGAGCAGTCTTCGAATTACGAAAGATATCCGGGTGGGGGGTAAAAAGGAAGGGCGTTAGAACAGCGGAGGTCAGAAGTTGCGGGTGGAAAGTTAGTCGTTATCGCCGTAGCTTTTCGCAGGGAGGAAATGGTGCCCGATTAAGCCTCGCCATTTTCCAATTAACGCCTTAATTAAATCCTCCCGCCGGCGGTGGCGACGTCGACGGCTCGGCAGTCAGCCGCGAGACTTGCGGCGTCTGCGAGCGCCGGGCGAAAAGAGCCGCGCGCTTAAAATTGGTCCAACCTCGTGGCAACCGTGTGCTCTCTCCTCCGTCGGTTTCCCTCTCAATTGCGCTACGTTTTCCTGCCTGATTCGTAATTGCGTTCTTACGTGGCGAAATTACCGACCTCTCGTCTTTCGTTCGCGTCGAGTCGTCGTTTCATCGGTACGATTCCACCACGTTGAAACGGCGATGCCTCCCCGACGAAATCACTAAACGATGTAATGAGTTCCTTAATGGAGACATATTTCCATCGATCGTCGAGAATTGTTCGTTATTTCATTACCTTGAGTTGCCTAATTTCCGTGAGCTGTTGCGGAAGTTTTTTCGTATGCAGCTTCAGAGCGAAAACGAGAAATGGAGGTGTTTTTTTTCTGGTTCTTATTTCAAGTATTGGAATTATTTTCTTTAGAAATTGTAGTAGGAGGGTTCTGAATGTTGCCGGTGTAATGGACGAATAAGGCTATTCGCCCCTCTGATTTCACCCAAACAAAAGAACTTTTACTTTTAAGGGTGTTATATTTAACCCTTGCTTTACAATGATGTGTAGCACACGTGACGCGGTAAATGAAATAGAAAATTTGTATATTTTTTAAAAACTGTTAAACTGAAAATATCAATAGGTGAGAAGACGTTGAAATTAGCTCTATGCTATTGATATTGCGTTAACTTACACCGGTATATCGGAAATCAGTGATAGATTATTATTCTAACAATTAATTCTGAGTTATTGCGTGTTCGGTCACAAGACAAAAAAAGGCAACAGCTTAACTGTCGTCTCCTTCGAACAGCGATACGGTATGTGAATGATAATGCATTGGGGGATAAAAGAATAGCAAGAACTTGGCGTTGAAATGAATATTGAACTTATGAGCATTTGAATGAGAATCAGCAATGACCTAAAATTGACAATGATCTAGCAAATGAGTTTATGAACTTATGCACTTTGGCAGAAAGAGACACAGAGTTTTTAAAAGCTTTTGGACAAGGAGTGTAGGATGACGGCACTTGGGAGTCAGAAGGTCAAAGTAGGGAAGTAAAAATTTTTTAACTTGTGTAAGACACCATTTTCTCCTTTTATATATATATGATATAATAGGGCGTTTATAAATATTTAAGCCGATAAATATAATATACAATAAGGTCGTTTCCCGCCAATAATAAAAATATAATTAGTCTTGTTCGTGACGTCACTCTTGTAAGAGTGTTCCCTCGATGTATGCAAGGCGTCGACTCCGTAACGACTGCCTTGCTATCCCTCGTTGTTATTGCTGGGTCCTTCGAGGACCTCCTTTTCCTCGAAAAGGCCCGGTAGGGTTGAGGGTCATTTTCCTCCCTCGCTGGAGGAATCGTCCTCTTGACGAAAGCCAGGCGTGTAAACGCCTAGCTCGACGCCTCGCTGGCGCTGAGTCTTACACTTGGAACGGTGATTCGGCGATGAGCAAGGGTGGTGGTGAGTGATGTTCGATTCACGGAATTCATGCAATACAAAATATTTATAAAAACATCCTAGTTGGAGTTTCGGTGCATTCCAACGCATTGAGTTCGATAGGATTGTTACAAAAATGGACTGTCCGTTATTTTAATCAGTATCCTCCTTTACTCTAAGAGATTTGTAATAGTTGACACTTCTTTATAAAGTCATACTGTACATAGCGAATGCTCGAAAGCACGATGATTCTTTAATTTATACAGTATCACCTTGTAATTATGATACATACAGTGAAGTATCTTAAATGATGGAGCTTGCTTCGTGGAAAACACTCGCATTCGATTATTACGTAAAGTAACAGGATATGCACATACATACAGTATAATTATATATCACGTACATAATCCTTATGTACATGCAAGTATCATGTACACAATACTTTCCTCGAGTTCAGCGTCGAGATTTCCAACATGATCTATTGCTAACGACGTTCGATGTAACCTGAAATCACCGTTAACAGGATCGTAGCTATCGATTTAAGCCATGACGCATTTACCATGGAGAGCCATGAATTTCAAATGCGTGGCTGAGCGTGTAACCATAGCCGGAAGCATCGATATCCCTTTCTCCGACCGTCAATCGACCAACGTCGAAGTCAAGAAGACCATCATCGTGATCGTTGTCATCAACTAACACCACTTGACTCGTACACAAATTGCACCCCGTGAAAACTCCACATACACATTATAAAACTTGCAGTTATTAGGTCATTAATCATGAAACGTCCGATTTGAAACTAAAAGTTTGGTTTATTATATCTCGGGCAAAAAGTAACATAATTAATCAAAATATATCATAATATTGTTGGAATGGTAACTCTAAACCTTGCTGCTAATTCCCGCGTCGTTTCAGATGGCTTCGCTTACACTACAGCTTTCAGTTGATCGTCATCCACCTTACTTTCAGGCCGATCGCGTGGTTCATTTTGAAGATCAAAATCTCCAGATGGGAATTTTTCAAATCATCGACGTACTGTACATTCATTAGCCCAATCCTTGCCAAATACTTCGTTAACATTTCAACTTGTCTGCGCTGCATTAGTTCCACGACTGAACTTATACTCGAAAATAAAGTGAATTTTTGTCCTATCCATGGCTTACAATATTTACCCTCCACACAACAATACGATAAAGTATTAAAAATAAAAGAGTGAGTCTGAAAGCCAGATGGCGGACCTTTTCAATGCAAAAAGAAATAAAGGACGGAAGATGTAAAATATCGGAGATCAAACTAGATGCTGTAGGTAATCGGACATTTCATACTCAATGTCCTATTAGGTGTACAAATTAATTCCCGGCCCCCAGATTTCATCGACCACAAAACCTATTCAGATTAGAATTTTTCCAAATTTGAATAGTCATTTTAAAGCGCCATTTGTTAGCTTTAAAATAAAATTTATCGTATGACTCTACTCCAGACATAACGTGAAAAATCATGTGTAGAAGCGATGTCGTTCGATAAGCAACATTTAAGGCACTGTCTTCTTTTCGCGTTTCAACTAAAAAGAAAGAAACGCTATATCGTGCAGCACTTGTAAAAAATGGTGTCAACAGTTTCGAATATTCTCCTTAGCCCTTTCAAATAACTACCTATTTCGATCTCTACTACACCACCTAACTGATTCTCAATTCAAGTAAGTTGAACAGGTCTATAAATGCCTCAATGATTTCATTGATGTGAACCACTATCATTTTTCCCATCTGGAATCCGATAATTACCTGAAAGATGGCAAAAACGTATAGAAAATGAAGAAGATTATGTTTAATATTGAATTTATATCAACATTGCCATAAATAAATGTCAAAGTTAGTCAAAAAAGGCCGAGAATTAATTTATACACCTAATAATACCATTCAACCATGTTTCGATGAAGTTACCGTTCTCCTATTCTTCCATCGACATCCACGATTCTCGCTCGATTTGCAACGCCAACGATACATCCGAATAATTAATGTCAGTCTTTTTGTCTTCCTACTTTCCAGCCTTCTGGGCTGCTTTGCCGTTTTCCACGCGATTTCAGACGATCCACTTTTCTTCGAAGCGTGTCTTTCCGGTAAAGTAACAATGCCGATTGATGATCCTCAATAATGCACGAAAAGAAAATCAGCTAACCGCCTACCGTGACTGCGGTTCTTTATAATGCAGCTACCAATTGAGAGCACGTCCAATACTAACCAGGATGGATGATCCACCTGGCTGGTTTATTTATCAGCCGGAAAAACGATCTCGAATAGATAGTTGGAACAAGGCTAAAGGAGGATATGCAGCAGCAGTAGCACGACGGGGGCGAAATGGAGGATGTGGAAGGTAGGTACGTGCACTTTTCGAGATGGAGGTTCTTTCAGACGATTGATCCACTGAAAACCTAGTTGGATGCTCCGGAGTAATATACCGACGGCATTATTACCGATGGGAATGAATCGTAATTTCCGCGAAACTGAGCCCCCGATGCACGACTCGTTTCCGTGAATGGATGTTCGACACGTTTTCTACGCTTACCAGGTGCCGTATCTTCGATTATTCTCGAATGTGAATGGAGAGAGGAGGAAAGCTATTTTGTCGAACGTTTCAACCGTACCGAGAGCATAATGTACTCGTTTCATGGACTATGATTTCCGAGGAAATTATTAGTTATTTTTAATAACATTAAATTGGATTGTATAATCGAGGCGCAAATTGATGGAATATTCGAGAGTCAGACTTCCGCGCGTCGCCGATATAGAGATGACATTTTGTGCGTTTTAATGGTGGAACGTCAAAAATTGTAATTATACCGTAAAAGCATTCGTGTGAACTGTATTTTTAGTATGCATTTCATCCATAATAAAATGTATTGTTATTGTTAGTTCAGGATGAACTTAAAAATGGTATTGTTAATTTTTGACGACATTATTTTAAGACAAAAGTTAATTTCTTTTAATACTCGTCTATTTGTGATTTGAAAAAGACTAAATAGAGTAAAATTCATATTTTACGGTGATGTAGCAGGGCAAGGAAACGATGGTGGTATGAAACGGCGAAGAAATGAAGACGTTGAAACGTGAAATAACCGGTTTGTCTGGGACAACACGTTTAGTGGCGAAGTCACTGTGTTCGCCGTGATGCCATCGAACTGTCATACTTATGAAAGTGACAAAACTGGTTTTAGCTATCGTAGCGTTACTTAACGCGTTCTGGGAATTGGAGCTACCGGTTCCCGAATAATTCCTCGATTCTAATCTTTGATTTGCGACCTGGAAATCCGGAGCCATGATAATACAAAGTGTACAAGTTAATTATCTTCCATACCAAGTTTCCTAATACCTTCGAACGAAATCTATTTTTCTGAAATAAATCACAAGGAGTTATTAAAATGCATTAAATTTCTTTACTTTACTTAGAATTTAATTGGTATTTATCCTTTGTCAATTTATGTTAATGTTCAGAGATATTTGGAATAGTTGGAAAATGATAATCATTTCGCTAGGATTGCTCAATGTATTTTTAATTATTGGAAATACTGGAGCATGGATAATCAATGTAGTTACGCACTACTAGCATCGTTAAATATTTTAGCTCATTATGCTCCCAGTTGTGTACATCTTTAATGCGGAAACTCGTTAATCTAAAACGATCAAACAAGACAAGGAGAACAGTAATTTCGTTTGCACCTATAGATTGACTAAAAAGTGAAATCTACCTTTAAAATCAAAAAGTTGTCTAAGTATAACGAATAGAAAATAATACTTAGGTCTCTAAACGTATTGATTCTATGCTTTAGCCTTCATTCCTAAATCTGGTGCATTTTAATATAATAAATAAGTACTTTGAAAAAATATGGATCAAGTGGCAAAAAATGCGATCAGTTTAGTAAGCTATTTATTATAAGACACACTTGAAGTATCTTCTGTATTTTTTCTCTATAAATTTGAGAAATATTTTTAACACTAGAACTACCGGCGTTAAATCCATCATATTTCAATATATTAAATAAGTACTTTAAAAAAGGAGGAATCGATTAGCGAAAAGAATGATCATTTCGGTGATTTATGTCTTTTGTAATGGACGTAGAATTTTTGTTCCATGGGCCTTCTATGAACTTGAAGAATTTTTGGGAAAAATTGCGTATCAGTCATTTTGACTGACTTGGTAGCCCTAGTGTTAAAAATGCGGGAACCCGTCAATTTGAAGACTACGGGAGATCTAATGTTAAGCATCGACTTCAACAGCTTCATTCTACCTAAAAGTATTATAAAATTATTAAAACAATGAAATTAAAATTATTATAATAATAATTACTTTAACAAACCAGAGATATATTTTCCCTTAATCCCTCGCAATTCACTCAGACACAGTCAACATACCCCATTATCCCTTCACCTCTCATCACTCTTCCAAACTTTCCTCAAAACCCTACAATTCCAAGTTCGAAAAACTCCCTGGAGAGACACAATGGGCGATGTCGACTCATCCGCTCTATAAGTTCGACACGATCCTCAACCATGCCTACGTAAGGGGTTAAATTCTTCCCCTTGGAGGCTAACGTCACGCTCCGTCGAGGAGAGTACTAAAAGAAAATATTTTCTTCCCCGCTATCGCCTGAAAGGCTAATATAAAATCAGAGCGAATGAGGATACCCTCTCTGTCTTTCTCGAAACGTTGGAATCGCAACAGCCCGGAAAGCCGTAAGAGAAAATCGTCCGCAAGGGCGCACGAAAGAGAACGTTCTCCGGGTAGCAGCGGTCCGTGTTAGCCTCCGAGTCTTCGGAGTAGCGCTTTCGGAAGGTCTCGATGCGCGAGAGACACTTGTCCCTCTTTTATTTCTCTCCAGCAGGCTTCAGGGCTCAGATCCTCTCGTTCTCCACAGGGAGCCAGAACAAAGAAATCGATGTCCCGTTCCTTAAGCTTGGCCGACGCCTCGGGCGTCGTCAGCACCGAGAAGATCGGTCGGTAAATCGATATCCGATCGAAGGGATGTGAAAGAGAAAGAGGAAAAGAGAGAGAGAGTGAGAGCATCTAATCGTGGAATTCTTTCGACACCGGCAATTCCTCCCGGCTAGTTCCTAAGAGAGTCTTCGATTGTGACGGAAAGTGGGACAGTGTTCCACTTGTGCCTTCGCAGTGTCGTCTATCGCGACGGAATTCTCTACGGGAGGGCCGGAGAATGGTGTCGGAATTACCAGGATGGACGTTCTTCCGAGTGCCGTCGCCGTTTTCGACGCTTTTAACGTGCACGGGGATTTCTGTGGAGTGGTAAATTGAAAGGACAACGGCTGACTCGATGAATTTCTAGTAGCTTTACTTTTGGAAGTTAGGCGAGTACGATTTTCCCGCGTTCCCTTTGCGTCTTTACGCTTAACACTAGATTTACGGAGTCAATTTGACTCATTCAAAATTTGATTACTACAATTTATAATATATTGGTTGGTTAAGTTTTTAGTAATAAATCTTTCATTTCAATTGATTTGGAACTATTTTCTTTGCGAAAAATTTCGATTTTCTTGTATGATTCAAATTGGCTCACTTCAGAAAAATAGGTATATCAATATCCGTAAATCTAGTGTTAACGGAGTTTTATTGAGTTTGTATAGTACGAAAAATTTTTAAAAAAGTAGGTAACCATCAATTTGACGGTTGACATTGATCTTAATAAATTCCTTTTGGAAGTTGATATGGAAGTAGTATAGTACAAATTTCAAGCGTATCTTACAATTAGAATATGCAAATTACTTTATCAGACGTATTTTTTACCGCTTGACCCACGTTTCTTTAACCCTTTGCACTCTTATGTCGAGCTACACTCGACACAGCTTTCTGTGGCACTTAATGTTTCATATATTAATTATCGACTTTTCGAAACCAACAATAATTTTGCATTTTAAGAGAAATACACCGCAGTATCTACAATTGTTCCTAGTATTAAATAAAAACGGATAATCAACAGTAGATAATTTTCCGAGATTATATTTGCTTATCTAACAAAAAGTTAATAAAATAATTGGGAGCGCAAAGGGTTAAAGCACTTATTTATTATATTTGAACGTCCAGATATAGCAGCCGTAGATCTAGTGTTACAGTGTGAAAAATTCGTAGTTTAGAAGATGATTTATCAAATGTCTTCTAAATTACAGTGAAAATGTTATTAGGATGAGTGATGTGGATGTTTTATTCCAACGAGACTTTAAGAGCAATAATGAAAATCCTTTATTTCGTAATTATTCCGATTAATGTAAAGCGGACTTTTTCAAACTGTGGAAAAGTAAGTAAATAAAACGAGCAGCGTCGGAACGAAAAAATGCGGGAAAATGTTTGGAGTACGGCTTACGAAGTAAAAGTTTTCTAAAAGCGTCTCGTTTTTTGCGTCTCTAATTTATCACACATGTGCCGGGCCACAATGCAGAATGCTCTGTTTCTGCGGTTGCAAAAGTCTGTAAATTACCGTAAAGTGTTAAAGTCCACGAAGCATGGAGTATTATCTTCTCGCATTAAAATCTTTGATAAATGTACAAAGGGGATCAACACAAAATACATTTACTAATTAACGATATAAAGGTAAAGCAGTACTTAATTACATATACTGAAAGGTTGTTAATTGTAAGTCATTCATTAATACTAACTCTATATTTCAATCACCCAGAGAACGATACAATTAAATGAAGTTATTTAATTATCATAAAGAACGCTATAAACAAATTAATATAAAAAATAGCAAGTAAACATTAATATGACGGGAAAGAACGCCCATAAACAAGATACGGAAGAATCGCGGAAGCAGTTAACTGCAATCAGTGGCTGAATATTACTTAAAACTTGAAGAGAAGCACGAGCGATTATCTCTACATAGTAATACCTCGTAATCCCTAGTTTCCATAAAGCAGGATCTCCGCAGCTACACGTACAGTATGCGCGTATAATAAACTCTCTCCAAGATACCGCTAAATATTCCAAACTGTCGTACACCAACGGAGTTCCTTGTTTCGTTGTACGTTCAACAGCAAAATTCTCCAGTGTAACGCGTCGCTAAATTTTCCTCCGCTCTTCTCCTCAATCTTGAAGTATATTCAAAATTATCGCGCCAGGTATGCTTCGGAGAAAAAAAACGAATAAACGGAATGAAATTCAAATAGATAATAGAAAAATTCTAAATGACGGAAAGGAACAACAGCGATCTTCTGATGGTTTGGAAGAAAATCAAACGAGGAAATGAAACTAAAGTAGAAAAAACAGAAATATCCGAAATGGCATAAAGGACCCAGAACAATCCACTGATACTTTGGAAGAAAAGAAAACGAGGAAACGGGACGAAAATCGAAAAAAAAAGAAATAGAAAAATCCAAAATGACGTAACGGAGCAACAACGATCTTCTGATGGTTTGGAAGAAAGTCAAATGAGGAAATGAAACTAAAGTCGAAAAAATAGAAATATCCGAAATGTCATAAGGGACCGAGAACGATCCACTAATACTTTGGAAGAAAGAAAAAAACGAGGAAACGGGACAAAAGTCGGAAAAAAAGAAATAGAAAAGCCAAAATGACGTAAAGGAGCAACAACGATCTTCTGATGCTTTGGAAGAAAGGAAAACGAGGAAATGAGGCTGCAGTCGAAAAAAATAGAAATATCCAAAATGACATAAAGAAACGAGAACGATCTTCCAATGCTTTGGAAGAAAGAAAAACGAAGAAACGGGACGAAAGTTGAAAAAGAAGAAAGATCCAAAATGGCGTAAAGGAGCGAGAACGATCTTCCGATGATTCGTCGAGGAGGTGACGTTAATCTGGCAGGATTCGCGTAGAATATATCGCATCCGCGAAAAGAAGATTCGTTGCATGGCGCAACGATGACTTTCAAGAGAAAAGGAGGATTAGCCCCGGATGAGTGGCACGACTTTCCATCTCAAGGCGCGCTCGTTTTTCTTCATTCTCTTCCTGGTGTACACGCGGATAAACGAGGCGAGCTGGGACTATAGAGGGAAGTAAAAGGGATGAAAGTGTAGATAGATACCGAGAGAGAAAGCCGTCGAAGGAGACCGTCGAGGATATAGACTCGCTAGTGGTGATGTGACGGAGCGATAGAGTGGAAAACAGAGATGCTGATGCGATGGAGCGACGGCATGGGCGATGGCTACGGATCTCTCGAGGGTAAGAGTGGGCGATGAAGAAACAGAGGGATGAGGAGAACACGTTGCGTCTTGGCATTCTAGAGGTATGCGTTTAAGAGTACTACGGCAAAAGACGAAAGGTATAGAGAGATAGGAAAGAGTCAGAAGATAAGCTAGAAACATCGTGAATGCAGATGGACCAACCGATAACTCCATGGCTCGTTTGCTTTATGAACGCTTGGATATCTTCTTGGGTATTGCTTCTTGACGCTATCGGTTCCCGCCATTTTCGAGTTTCGCGTTTGCCTGTTCCCGAGTTACTTCTTTCACGAAGACTGAAAAGACGAGGATAGTATCTGACTCGCGTTTTGATAAGAAAACGGTTTTAAAGCTGTACGAATACAGTTGGGTCATTCGGTCGGCTTACGACCTTGCCGGTCGAAGAGCGTTCTCCACAATGGAGGGAAATTTAGATCGGCGAGTCACGCGACCCGCGCTCACCCGATCGGGATATCGGAGTGTGCTAGATCCGCAGACAAGGATGATGTGTGCCGCGGATCTTGGTTCACGCGTAAATCTTTCGAGTACGGCCCCTCGATGGCAGAAAGCAAAACTGATAACTGCGGACCACGCGAGTAAATCAGCGGCTATGACGTCGAAAAGGGTTACTGGTGTGGAATTCCATTTCTCGAGGCGATATCCCAGTGGCGTTTATATCACCCTGGACTGAGAAACGGCTCGAGTTAATCATGGTCTGCTATTCTAGATGATAAGGAGGGACTTGGAGCGCCGGACAATGGTGCTGCGGTTCCGCGAAGATAGAAACTTCCGAAGGTGACCAATGGCCGCCAGTCGAAGGTATTTTTAACCCAGAATCGAAATCGTTTCGATGTTCGCTCTTATTTCAAGACACTCTGAAGTTAATACTTCTCAACGTTCCGACCTACTATTCATAGATGATATATTGCCGTCGAATTAAATTAGATTTCCTGCTTCAATCACACATACTAGTTACTTTTCATCGCTATGTACTGAGTGAATTGCATCTGCAATCTAATTGCACGATGAAAATTCGTCAAGGTGAAATAGCTATCTAAACAGAATGATATGAAACGATAAATTAACGCATTAGCGTTGCGATTGTCTCAGAAGAAGAAGGAATGATTTAATGCCACTAAAGAAAATTAACTTTTGAAAATAATAAAATATTTAAGAAAAGAATTGCAACTTGAAGACACAAGTATCAAGTGTGAAATTTGTATTGCCTTTTCATGCATCTCTGTGGATATAAAAACTTTATTCCTATGTATCGTGTTTGAGTCGGAGGGGGATAAAGCAGGGCATAAGGCCCAGTCCCCCTTGTCCGACTGTCTATAGGATCTGATCGAGATAACAGTCCATGCTTTTTTCGGCTATTTCCCAGCGAATCAACGTGGAAACAATTTGTTTCCTCCCACTATCTTTAGCCTCTTGAATTTCATAACAACCTGCCGACTGTTATCTCCATCGACCCGGTTATGCATGACAAAAGCGTCGACGTTAACGATCGCACAAGTTCGTCCCAAATACAACGATACTTATCATCGGAATACAAAATCTCAAAACAGTGGAATAAGAGCAAAACAGAAATATTCTTACTTGACGTAGAAAAAAAGCACATCTCACATTGAAGATGGCCCTTCTTGCGAGTCCCATGACGCGTCACGTAGTGCTCTCATTCTCGGCGAAGAATCTTATTCGAGCAAGATTAATTCCCTTGTTCCTCCTACCACCTCCGGAATCACTAGTACGTGCCCGGGCAAAGAAGTCGAAGCAGGGAGAGAATCCCTTAAAAAAACGCTGTAGAGAAAGCAGACCGAGAACCCTCGCGAGAGAAAGAGAGAGGAAGAAATGGAAGAAGAGAAGAAAGAACGATCAAAAGAAAGATTGCCTCTTACTAATAATCATTCACAGCCCATTACCACGAGTGACTCATCCGTCATCGAAGATGAAACGCTGGGGGTTACTCGTTGTTCCCGTCATAGAAGGAAGACGAGTAAATCATCGAGGCTCGTTTCCTCCTGCATCGAACGACGAAGGGCAAAAGCGCATCGGACGAGGAATTTCAACGTGAAACGTTCGTGGACCACGAAGAAGACGGTTCACGCTGATTCGAATCGTCCAGCACGCATCAAACAATGCGTGCAATTACGGTGTGCCCACCACCTACCCACCACCCCTATAACCCCCGACGCTTCTCGACAATGCATGGTAAATGTACCGTCTCATTTGCCAATATTGTCCCACTTTTGTGCCTCTGCCGGTGGACGTCTGTCGTGCGGTATGCGTGCGTGCGTCCGTGCGTGTACGAGGCACACGCTTCGGTACCGATCGATCCTGACTTTTGTATCCGTCGACCACTGCGATAACAATAGTCGGGGCAGAGAGTGCAAAGGGTCGGAGAAGGGGCGTGAATATTGATTTAAGTAGACTTTTTTTTTGGACCGGCAAAAAGATATTTCTTTTGAGAAGAACCGCGCGTCACCGTGGAAGCCTCGAAATTTGATTGCGGAATTGTCAGGATTTGTTGGAGATACGGAAGTGAAAGGTATTCGGTATTTTTTATAGTTTCTTTCAACATTTTCTGTAATACTAAAATCGTAAAGTTCATTTTTACCGTATCTACGTTTCTTAAATCAGAATCTTTTCGATTGAAAGTTTCCGGTTTTTAGGAATATAAAGTTCCTTTTCTCATTTCCTGCGGTACAAGTATTTATCTTTCCTGTACCGTCGCTTTGCAGTATTACAATAGATATCTGGTATTGTAGTTTGCGATAAAAAATTTTCAATTTCTATAAACATTCAGAAAAAAAGGTCATTCTTATGAAAATCTCTCTCTTCTTTATCACACAACTGTCTAGTTTCAATTCTAGGTTGGATAGAAGTATTCGCAATGACTGATAGAGAAGAGGATATAGTACGTCTAGGTATTCGCGAGTAAGAAAGGTCGCAAGGCGCTGCCGTTTACGGTCCATTAATATCACTTTAGTAAGTGGGAGTATAGTCGGACGAAAGGCAATCCGTTTTCATCCACTCGTCTCAGATCTCGAGTAAGGCGGAGACGGTGAGGAGGAAGCAAAAGGAAAGAACTCACTTTGCGCGGATAGGAGCGTGCACCCTCTCTACGAGCGGATGCAATAATTAAGGTAGATACTCACGGGCCACGGAGAAAGAGCGTGCAGTAGACGCGCAAAGATGGAGTGAACTCCTTAATACCGAGATATAGAAACCATTAATTTACGTCACATTACTCCCACCGTGTGATTTCAGCGGTGTACACGTAATAGGCTCTTTGCCAACATTGTACTCTAATTTGTTCGCCGTGTTGTTCCATCTATGTAGTACGGTCCATTTCGAATGTATTGATTTTTGGAGGCAGCTGTCTTTGAGATACCAATCTGTGTTTTTTTCTAGGGGAATGATTTGATGATGAATGATCAGCTGTAGTTATTTTTTTTTAGTTTCAAAGTGTACTTGAAGGGATGAGATGAAGGTGACAGTGAGATGTTTGTAGGACAGGTACAGTCCGACAAACGAAAGATGGCTAGGGTGCAACACAACCTCTCATTTGTGAACACATACTTCGTTATTTCATTTATGAAATTTGAAAATCCAATCTCCCAAAGTAAACACTCTACATAGTCGTTTATTTTAGAAGACTGGATTTGAGGATTCCGAAAACGAAGTGAAAAAACCGCTCCCTAGCCATCTTTCAGTTGTCGGGCTGTAGCTTACAGTATTAGGATTGCATTTCGATTGTTTTTAAGATTTTGCCGGTGCAGTGATAATTCGCAAGAGATTGATCGATGTATGTTTGTTTGATGCCAAAGTGGAGTGGACAAGGATAGACGAAAGAAAGAAGATTTCAATTTAATCCCTTGCGGTACAATAACGAGTGACACTCGTGACTCGATATAGAAAATTTCAAAGTTTTCTCAAAGATATTACATTAAAGCATATCAGTGGGTGACAATAAGATCAAATTATTTCTATATATTGGATTATGTTATAGGTTATGTAAAATAACAGGGAAAAATTGTTATTTCACTAATCAGTACTGAGTTACTGTGCATTCAGTCTCAAAATAAATGGCACGGCAAGGAATTAATTATTCAAAAGCCTGAGGAATGAAATATTTTAACGTTTTGAAGCATTAAATTGTAACATTTTGCAATCACCTTCTTAACCCTTTAGCCTACAATGGCGTGTAACACGCTCGACGTTATAAATTAAATACAAAATTTGAAAGTTTTCCAACAACTTCAAAATTGAGTATTTCAGTCAGCCAGGAGACAGTTAAATTATATCTATAACATTAATATTACAGACAACTATAGAAAATCTCAAAAATTAGAGGGAAATTTCTATTTCATGATTTAATTTTAAGGTACTCACGCTGTCAAAATGAAAATCGTATGGTAAAGGGTTAATAACGTGTGATGCACGAATCAGTGAACATTTTAACGCGAAGGAAACCAACTCGAATTACAAAGGCAAGAAATATCAGCAAACTCAATTCTCTCCATTCAATATATCCAAAGTTTCAAAAATTCCATCACCATTCACCCTATAGTAAGCTCCCCGTATCTTCCAACCCTCGCAAGCGATTATCGCACAAGCTACGGATTATTCACGAATCTCGCGGTGTTATTGGTAAATTCATCGTAAAATATCGTAACTCGTTACGTCGAAAGTTAATTAGTTCGCAGGAGCTCACGATAGGCACGGGTAGAAGACTATTACCCAAGGAGTTAATGCGAAGTGAAATTAATGGGATCGAGTGCTGGCGCGGTATCGTGCCAAGGAAACCTCGTAGTAATCCGTCAGCTTATTACGCTACAATGAGTAAGCGACGTCGTGTCACCGTGTGCACCTACATTTACGAGTGTTAGGCGAGAGCATGCAGCAGTTTTCCTCGCGGAATTTGGCTTTAATGCCCTCCTCTGGGAGGCATTCCGCGAGAAGAACTACAAGTTTCATCGATACGATCCATCCGAGCTTATTGATCGTATCTTACGATACTTTTCGCGAGGTCAATGAGATTGATCCACCTTTTCGTAGTCTGGTCACTTGGAGATAGTGGACTATAAAGCTTCGTACAATGGCCTTCTAGGGTAGCTGGCGTAAAAGTTATTGCACAATGGAACAAGGAGTATTCGACCAGGGAGTAAATCTTTGACGGCCTCATTCAACTTAACGAAATCTTGTAGTCGTTGATGTTTACGGGGATGTAGGTCGATTGAGGATAATTGAAAAGTTATTCTTCTACTTTATCATTAAAGTAGGATATAATGATTGTATTCTTTAGAAGAATATATTGTAACGGCGGTTCATAGTGAAACAACTCAAATATTACAAAATAAAGTCTCTATTTTAAGGTAGTTCTAGGCACTTATCATTTTTCTATAGATTTCGTGTATAGAATCGTGTTTAAAAATAACATATTTAACATGGGCCTTATGGAAAAAAATTTTTGCTGAGTCCGTAAAATCTTTTTTTATTTTTCTAATGGAAAAATGAGTCGATGGATTCTAATAAAAAATTAGCAATGTATTATTTTATGCTTTTGGAGTATTATTGAATTTTTTCATAATTTTTTACTTTATAGTTATGGAGAAAGATGTTTTTTAATGTCTAAAAAGTGAATGAAATGACCTCTGTGAAGTTAGCCCCTGCATTAATTCTTACGAAATTTTTTCATTTCTAATGAAAAAAGGGACTTTTAGTTCTGAGTCCAGCTAGAACTACCTTAACGGATCCAAACTTCTCGCTCAAAGACAACTATTAAATCGATATTAACATTTTCAGTTCGTTGTTATCATTTTCATAATCGATATCAAATGTAGGGGAGGCAATTTCGTTACGATAATTCATAGCACTACTCCCCCTCTTTAAAGAGAATTGTACATGCAATTGATAATTAAACATAATTGATGGCTTCTGAATCTGATATAACTCTTCGCTTCTTTATCTTCTCGACCTTTGGTTAGTAGAAGAACGAGTATCTACTCTGGACTCTTTCTAACCAAAAAACCACAGGTGAAAAACCTGGAGAAATCAGCGGTCTGGCAGTCCTAGGTGCAGAACTTATTGACTTGCTTCCTCTTTTTGCATAGGAACAAACTTAGTAACGGCCTCACCAAAATGTCCCCTTTTTTTTAACGATAATTCGTAACAATATATATCTCAATTGTTATGAAACATATGATTGTCAAAGTTAAAGTTACCAACGATATCGTTCATTTTAGGATTTCTTTTTTCATCTGACAACCTGTCTTATCCACAACGACCCAGTTCTTTTTTATGACACGCAAACTTTTCAGACAGAGCGATACGAAAATATGTCACAGTATTTGACTCCATCTGGAAACTTCACACGCACGAATTGCTTCAAAGGTCCTCCATCATTTTCCAACGCGACATTCGACCATGCCATGCTCGATGTCCGTTAATAAACAATTCTGAAAGTTCGCAAAGACTCGCAAGACCTCCTCGAACAATCGTAAATGTTACAGAGAAGTAAGAATCACTCCCTAGTGGTTTTATCGTACCCTTCACGGGTGACCGAAAACGTCGCGGCGGTAAATAAAGAGAAACTCGCAATTTTACCATCCACCCACCGGCCCGCACACGGTGCAACGTATACGAGGTCTCAAGCGAGTCACCATATACGGTGTGTATCTGGTGTATCTGGTAAATGCGCTATCCATAAAAGTCAATGACCGAGCGTTCTTCTCGCGTGTTGTCTCTCGCAAATACCAGATAAATGGCTCTCCGGGGTCTCAGTGACACCAACTAATACCTGACACTCTCTTGCTTTCTCTATCTTCCACTCTTTCACTCTACCTTCTACCTTTCTCTCTCTCTTTCTCTGCTTTTCTTCCATCTGCTTGCTCTCTGTACTTTCTCTCGTTCACTTTCATTCATTCTCCTCTCTATCTCCCCTTCTCTCTTTCTCCATCTGCCTCTATCTGCTTCCATCACACCCCTTGCCACCATTACTATCTCTCCCTTTCTCTCAACTAGTCCATCGCACATACCCAACCCCCATATATAGAAGCATATGTGTCTGGTGTACGTCGGTAGGTTAGTCGATATCAATATAGGAAACTGGACTGCAGGGAATGGTGGGGTAGGAAAGGATATGCCTTTCGGAGGGGTTGCTCCGCTCTGTGTCTGCCCGCTAATATCGAAGGCGGATGACTTATGGCTAGTTTCTCCGTTCCGTGGGTCCTCTTGACCACCTTCCTGGAACGACCACCATCGCGACAAGGGCTGAACATCTACCAGCATACACCCCCTTAGTTCTAGCGGAGGGATGCTTCGGATACCGGTTAGGGTCGGGACACACGACGAGTTGGTCGTAGAGTCGCGTGTGACTCGAATGCGAATGTCCGAGACACAATGGAAATGTAATTTCATTCGACGCGAACCGGCTTTGGACATAGGCCATATTGAATTTTTCTGTTTGGAGGATGTTGCGACGGCTTATCGGGCCGCAAGGTGGTATTCTTTTATTGTGCTCGTCTTTTGTTGGGGCAATGTCTGTTTTGTTGCTGCTGAGACTCGTATTAGGTTGGAAATTTGTAGGGGGTTGATTGGGGAGAAAGCAGGTTTTTTCTGTTATATTAGGTCGTCAAGAATGAAACTTGTAGTTTATAGAGAAAACTTTGCCTATTTTTCTACAAATTTCATACTTGACGACCTGATATTTAACCTATTTGTTTATGCATTATATTGAAATGCACTGAATATGTGCTTTGGAAAAAAGGAAAAATGAAGGGGTGAAAAGGATAAGGAACTATGTAATTTAGGTTTTATGGGAGCAAGTGAAATATTTATTGCATGTGTTCCTATCAATTTAGGGAATTTTTTAATTTCCTTCATTTTCTAATTTTGTATTATGGAATTATTTAAATCTTTAGATATGTAGTTGAGCAATCGCTAAAACAAGTCGTACAAATAGACAATTTTTTTTTTTACGCAATCATACATGATAGTGTTTATGTGTTTCAAAGTTATTCAGGAGTTTGAAGAGAGAAAAAAATTATTGCTAAATACGAAACTATTGTTAAACAATTTATAAATTAAACTGTGGTATGTGTTGCGATCAGAGCTTAGGAAGGGGACCAATATTTCTCTTCGATATTGCGTTCAATATCTTACGTAAACGAAAATAATTTACTGAAAAGTTTAAAGATATGCATTATTCATGAATACTTTCATGAATGCTTTCATGACATTTCAGAACTTCATAAAAATTGTCCTACATTCTAGAAATAATGGACCTGAATTCGTGTAGGAACAGTCTAATCTCGAAATGTTAGAGCATGCTTTTTGTTTGAACGATCTTATACGAAAATGTGGAACAAACACATTTACATTTCTCTGCAGTTTTCTTAATAGATCCTACTTGAATAGAACATAAAGTCAGATTTTTTAAGATATGTCTATTGCATTATTCTACTTGCTACTTTCATTATTACAGTCATTTTACAAAAAGCGTACATCTTCAAGTGGATCCCATACAATTGAGACTATAATTCCACATAAGAAAAATTACCCTAGCCACAACCGTCACAAACTTTAATTAACACTGTACCGTGATCTTGATAAGTCGCGGTACGTTACGCTTCGAATTAACGAGACGTAACTTGTTTTTTTATGTCTTTATTTAAACCAAGGAAAAACTATTTTAATATAAAAACAAAACTTAACAATTCGGGTTGAGAGGATGGAAGGACTTGAATACTGTTATGAAAGATTGATCGTGTTGCTAAAGTAATACTGATTGGAAAAGTGGCGAAAAATGAAAAAAGCTGAAAATTCTCCCCTCCAAGGAATTTGGAGAATGAGGGCCTGAGGTCTCATGGTAGGGCGAGTAATTCGCCAATCGTCGCACATCGTGACGATGGAAGGGCGGTTACCACCCTCGCGAGGTCCTTTGAGTGGCGGAAAGGTTCCTTGGAGCGAAGAATATCGGTGGAAATTCCGGTAGATGAGACATCGTCCAAGTCCGCCCCCTCTCGAAGGCGCAGAGGTCGAAAGTAACGGGACTTACCACGTGTTCACCCCGTGAGTGACCGCGATGTGTCCGCTCCTGCGAACGACCCGGCGACGCTCTTTGTTCACGCATGGTGAAAAAAAAGGCAAACCTGGACGACGTTCAAGGTTTATTGCACGGTTATGCTATTGAACTGCAAAGTCGAATTTCTAATTGTCCAAACACCAGATATTCGAGTTCCTGGAAAGGACTCGTTGAAAATTAAAATTGTCGCTTCTGAATAATAGCCATGGGTCTGTTCGTGCAATAAACCTTTTGAAAAGTCCTTAACACATTGAAGACGAACTGTGTACTGGGCATCGGATTTGAAATGTAATTAGGAAAATTCCATGGAAAGGACGGCTCGGTGAAAGTTAATAGAGTGAATTTAAAAGGCGTCTTCAATCTGTAAAGGTTTAAGGTTGAAACCGAACAAACACTTTGAACTTTGTCATTTTTACTGAAGTGAAATTTTTTCTATCAAAATCACATTTTTATAAAGCAAAAACTATAAAGATTCTTTATCTTTCTAACACCAATATTTAAATATTAAGTATATTAGAAAATTCATAAACATTGCGCACTTCAAACGTTACATGAAATTTCATTGAATTTAATGGTGCTGGTCATCAGTGATCCCCATGGCAGTTAACATGATAAAACCCAAGATTTTTAAACGAAACATTCAACACTCTGGCATCTCTCAAGCTTCCCACAAAAAAAAAAAAAAAAAAACATAAAAAGCATTTAAGTACCTTTCAAACTCCAAAACCGTGAAGAAACATCTAAAGCTAATTTGCAACTTTGCCACTTCAAAAAATTTATCCCCCTTACCAAAAGCATCATACATTCCCATGAAAATGTTGTGAATCACTTCAATCATAAACCGCATCCTCTAATACCGAATTCTCCATTTGACAAGCAGCCCGGTTCGCTCTGTTCTTCTCTTACAATCAGAGAATCCGCGGCGGTGATTCTGCAAGGAATCTCTCCGGAAGGCACTCGAGGGTGTCGCAGATCGCTTCGCATTCACCGTCTCCATTCTCAGCGGCTATTCTTCCATTGAGAGTCGACTGGGCGTGGAAGGAGTCTCAGTGCACCTAAATTACTCGGATTCCATGAGCAAGGAGGCAGCGTTCCTTGGATCGGTAGTTTGGTAGGCGCAGGTACCGCTCGCCTTTAGTTCCATGGAACAGTAGACCTTTATTTTGAGAAGGTCGCCTTTGTGGATTACGCTCGGTGGTAGATACGCCTTGAAATATCTTTGCCCGGTGTTTGCCAAGGTCTCCAAACGTTGAGTAACAACGGCAATATGGCAGTCCTCTCTCCCTTCAGATTGTCGGAGCCTGTGCGACGCGTACTTTATTGACCCCATCCAAGAAAGTCAAACCCCCCGGCCTGACGGCATAACTAGCCACCCTAATGGCTTCTGATTGAAATCTTACCGATCTTCGACTTCTCTGTACTAAGGCAGACAACAAAGGAAATTATTGATTGGGAACTTTTTACTAAAAATGTCTGTTGTATTTTCTACGGCTAAAGGGCAACCGTTGAATCACAGCGATTCAGGGATATTGTAAGTTTACTATTCTTTTTTGAAGACTATGTATTGCTAAACAATGGGGATGCTTTTATAGCGTAACTTTGAAGACGGGTGGATTAACGGAGTGTGAGATTTCTTCTTTGGAATTGATCCGGAGAAATTGTTTATCTCTTTCGCACCGGACGGGACATGTGCTGTCCCAGGCTGAAAAATTTTTCATATTACGACTGGGACAACATATGCCCCAGTTACTGAAAAACATCTAGGGCAGAAAATAACGCCAAGTTGGGCCTCCGAACTGATTCTCAATCGTTCTGAGTCCATAAATTTCTCATCTCGATCGTCCCCGATCTAATCAAACAAGCGACAACTGTTAAGGTTGCTCAGTTTTCGGCATAAAAATTATTTTATCTAATAATCGCTTGGAGGAGAAATAACTGATCCCGGTAATGGGGCGCACTCGGACTGGATATTTCGCCGTATTGGAAGGGTTAAAGCGATTAATAGTGATAAAGATATTTATTGTTATTAGTTTATAGTCATAAAGACTTGTTTATAGTTGTTATGATTTGCGGGGGAGATGAAAAAGGATTTTTATGAAAAATTCAAGTATCTTGTAACGTACAGTCTTTATTAGATCTGTTTTGCTATTTTTTCTTCTTCGAAATTAATAAACAGCTGTGTCTGCTTTGATGTTCTGAAATAAGTAGCTTTTGTAGTTTACGTTAGACTAGATATTTGTTTACCTGTGCAAACATGTATGATACCTGTCCCGTTGTAAGGATGTGAAAATTCTATGAACCTTGGAGCACCTGAAGGAAGTGATACATTAAGAAATCGAACGGGCTAGAAGAGAAACTGGTTTGGCAAGTCTAAGCGCTTCAGAAAGTGGATTAATCAGTTGCATTAGCAGTCAGCCTTCGTAGAATGGATATCAGATGAATTGTGCAAGAAGATATTGCTAATGAGATCAATAGAATATCTAGCTCTAACGTAGTTACTTTAATTAACAAACAGTTATTACACTGTATCTGCTGTATCCGTAGAACGCCAGATTCTCTTCGTTAAGGTAGACAGTGGAAATTGAAGAAAATTAAATCTCGTTTAATTGCAAAAAGTATGACCAACTTTATCCTTCTGCTACATGCACATCATGTTAATCCAATATACGTACTTGAATCGATCCTTGTTGAAAATAACTTGACCCCTATACTCCATTGAAACATCACCAAAAAGTTCAAAGTATCGTAAATACAGGAAGTAATAATATCACATCACCGTCCATTAACATATCAATTAATTAAAAACAGTGAAACACACCGTTCCCTCACAAAAAAAAGATCTCCTCAATTTGATCGTCCTTTCCGAGGAAAACCTGAGAAACAGCATTTCCTCAGACCGTCCGTCAGGAGCCCACTGAGTGAGCTTTTCCAGCAAGTTTCATTCGTTTTATCCCTGGCGTATCGCGGCGCCGTTTGCCGTGAAAACTTGGAAAATTCGCCGTTTGGCCGACAAAGAGACCCTCGCTCGAAGGTGCTCGTCGGCTCCAAGTTACGCCGTTGAAATTGAACTTTACCGACCCTTTGGAGCTGCCGTAGTAACTATCGGAAATTGAACACGCATACTGGCAGTCAGACGCGTACACGTACATCCACACGCCATAGAAAATGACGGAGCCCCGCAAACGTACACTTTCGGGCTACCCGTATCTCGACTCTGATGCCCGGAAACGCAATTCTACGGGGTCCAGTCCGAATTTAGCCAGTATCGATAAATCAATAATACTTTTAGCATGGACGATTGAAATCTCGATCTTTTCCGACGCGTATAAAATTACGTTTTCCGTTACTTTTACCTGCGTAAAATTCTAGGATCGTAATAGTGCATTTGTTGAGGAAATAACGTAGAGAATTGGAAAGTTATGGTGTGAAAGTAGGAGCACGACAACGTTCTTCTATTAGGTTGTTCGGAAAGTAATTTCGTTTTTTCCTGACGGAGGACATAATTATATTTTTACACAATTAACTTCACACTTAATTCGCATTGCCATTATATATTTTGACAGTTGATATAGCAACGCTTGTTTGTGAAAAAATTTGTTTGATTCTACACAATAGTTTTTCTTTGGTGCTCTATTAAAGATGGAAAGTCGAAAGCAGCATGTTCGCCATATTTGACTTTTTTATTATCGAAACGGTAAAAATGCTGTTCAAGCAAGAAAAAAATTATTCGATTTTTATGGGGAAGACGCATTAACATAACGCCAGTGCCAAAACTGGATTGCAAAATTTTTTGAACGGCAAAACCTTTACTTCGAATGAGGACGTCAAAAAAGGCTTTGATTTTTTTGGCAGCAAAGATCAAAACTTTTATGAACGTCGAATCATACTACTGCCAGAAAGATGACAAAAGGTATTACAAGAAAATGGAGAATATATAATTCAGTGACATATTTATGGACTACAAGAAAATCGTCTTTCATTCTCACCGAAAAAAACGAAATTACTTTCCGAACAACCCAATAATTAATCTTACCAGCAATGGAGATTATATTTTAACAGATACTATGTTTCTAAGTATTAGTTTTTTATATTTAAGGTATTTAACATTTACGTTTGTATATTTTATGTTTTTTGAAATGTGAACCTTTGTTAGCCGGGTCATTATGAATGGAAGGAATACATAAGCAGAATAACAGGGTTAAATCATCTTTTTTGTCATAGGCACTTTGTTTAATTATCGTAATCTTCATCTTTTTCAAACGAGACTGTTACCGTATGGATTATTGTTAAATGAAGCAAAAGTAGGGTAACTTGATATTCTTTACCATTGAATAATTCTTGTAAATCGCTTACTGAGCTTTATTTAATCCTTGTGTAATCTATTACCGAACAGTCCTGTAGAATATGATGGATCGCAGAATCCACATTGCATCGATCACACTTGTTGAAAGTGTCCCGCGACATCGAATAACCATGGATCACTCTTATAGAACCGAGAATAGCTCGTTTTGCTTCAAGTCAAACCTCATAACACAATAAAGAAAACTCTTCAGCTTTTTCAATGATCCTTCGATGCTTCCGCAAAATCAGAAATGTAATTCGCAAAATAACAATTGTACGATCGATATCTCTATAAATTTCAACAAAAACTACAGGTTATAAACTGCTGAGAAATTCTAAAGCGACATTCTTACTTTGCACTCGGAGTTACATTGAAACTCCTCGTTGAAGTAACGTTTTACGACAACGAAGAAATCTACGAGGGCGGACAGACGTGCCAAAAGAAGATTTCGTTGAGTGCCCAAGTAGTTGCAACTCCACGAGAACGACATTCGAAACGAACGTGCTGAATTGTATTGGTTTGTAGCCGGAATCGAAATTACTGGACCGCGAAGTTCTGGCAGGAAATGTGGCGAGCGGTGGGATTATTTCATCGGTGTCGGTTGTTGCGAAAATGGAAACTGGCTGCGTAGTTATTACATGGCACAATAATTAACGACCTGGCGAGCCAAGTTTTGCAGGAGAAATGGCAATTACTTGATCTATCGGTATTCCTTATGTTTTCACTCCTGCAGAGCTTTAACACGGTACTTCTGTCTCACAGAAAATAGCACTCTTTCTTTGCACATTCTGTGTTTTACGCTTTTCATGACTGTTAAAATTATCTTAAAAAGTCTCTCTTTATTGGAGAGATATATCCTTTGAGTTAAAAGTAAAATGAAAAGAGTAGCTGAAGTTTAGAATTTGTTAGAACAAGTTAAATTCGGTGGAAGTTTAATTTTAATTTGACATTAATTCTTGCTTTATGATCTCTTTTGTGATATGTCGCAGTTAACACTAGATTTATGGATGTTGATATACCTATTTTTCTGAAGTGAGCCAATTTGAATCATACAAGAAATTTTTAATTTTTTTGCAAAGAAAATAGTTTCAAATCAATTGAAATGAAAGTTAATTAAAAAATTAACCAACCGATATATTATATATGTAGTAATCAAATTTTGAATGAGCCAAATTGGCTCCATAAATCTAGTGTTAAATATTCTATCCTGGAAATAAAAATTAATTGAATGATTATTGCTTGGGTGATGATATGAAAATAATTTGATACCTTTGTATTGTTTATAAAATTTGGAAGTTGATGGTTTGAGATAATTTCACTGTTTTTTTCGTGGTACAATAGGATTCGTAAAGACTGAAAAATACAAAAGGACAAAAGGAAAAAAACCAAAAACATAAGTGTATAAATGGAGTACACAAACTGAAGTATCGTTCTATACAAAATTTTGTATTAAAAATGTCTACCATAAAGATCTGCATTAGAAGTCGTTCACGGATTCAGAACACAAAGAAATAGAAAGCTTTGTAATTTCTAAAATTAGAACCATCGTAAAACATCCGTGTACACAACTTTTAGGATGAATTCAAGCAGAGCAATTGTACTCGTTAGGAAATCGGAGTAGGTCACCACCTCGATACTTTACACAATATCCCACGTTCGCGATGTAACCGAGGCAAATTTGGCCAACGACTCCATCACAGAATGCAAATGCATCAAGCAAATGTATGAAGCAAATGTGAAAACGATTCTCCTTGATCCACTAAATAAAACCGTGCATTCCTCTAAAACAAATCACCACAGAAACTTTCAAATCGCACGTTCTACCGGAGAAAATGTCTCAGAAACTCGTAACTCCTTATCGATAAGATCCCCTGTTTAAGTGACGCTAATCGTGCAGGGCGCACAACCAATGCTACGTTTCCCGCCTCGATCGGAATCGCTGCTATCGGATTCAACGGGAGAATTCCGAGTAGCGTACGATAATTCGGCTAACTGAAGTAAGTAACTTCGATAGCTATTTGGCTTCATAAACGAGCTCAAAGGATAACGGGTGTGCGCGTAGGATCGATGATCGGAGTAAATGCTCCAGGCGAGGGAGTTCGAAATCATCGGTTCTGCGATATGTACGCTCTCGTAGCCGATGCCGCTGGAACCTCGAGGGCTCCACACACGCTGGATACGCGCTTATCGTGCAGAGACGGATGCTCCATTATGTCCACATGCTCGACATGCCGGCCGCTTCAATTGAATCGTTCGCCAGATTACCCAATGACGCATAATGCCCACTGCCCTCCGTGCGCACACCCACACCCCCTCTATCGTCTACCTTCCACCCTTCTCTACACCCTTCCACCCTTTCCACCGCCCTTTCGCCCCTTGTACGTTGCTTCAGTCCGTTTGCTTCTCTCTCTCTCTCTCTCTCTTGTCATCTCTGTCTCGCTCTCTCTTCTACTCTCTCTCTTCCTCTACTCCCTTTCGGCTCACCGGTTCGCTGCAGGTATGCAGCTCCGCGGACTATTGTGGCCCTCTGAGTAATTCCAGACACGTAAAAGCAATTCCCGGAATCCCTCTCATTGTTATGCAATCACGACTGCCCGCCAGTGCAAACCGAACGGGATCATAATTTTGTCGAGAAGCCGGTAATACCGTAGTACCTGTACCGCTGACGCGCCAAGTGTCCTGTTTCCTTTGACGTACGTAACGTATGCCCCGACACTCCGGTTGCTCTTACCTGCGATTCCTGATATTCGATATCGGACAGCGAACGATATCGATTCACTCTCCGAACGCATTCACCGACGTAGCTTCTTGAAGACGTAGTTGTGATCGGAGGTAATGCAACTGGTGTAAGGGAAGTTTGGGAATTAATTTGTGTGATCTTATAATTGGAATTTGTAGATGTGGAAAGAGAGTGCTTTTTGGCACAATTTTTTCGGATAGAATAAAAACTGTGAAAGTATATTATTTAATATATTTGGAGTTTTAATATGTACTTCTTGCTAATGCAAAATTATCATTGTGCGACACATTTTTCTAAACATAAATTTCCTTCCATGGGACCAAACTTTAAGGTGTTGTATTTTTCATTATTAACCCTAGATCTACCAAGGTGGTCAAATTACTTGTTTTGAATTTTTTTTAAATGTTCCCGAAATTTTTAACACTCTATCTTGATTAATGTTCTACATCTATTTTGAGGAATGAAGGAGATTAAATTAATGAAGGTCCCTGCCTCCACGTTTCTTTTTTTTCGAAGTATGTTTCTAATATCTTTAAATATGTTATATTAATTGTCGATGATAAAAGGTGATCAATAACAGCTATTATGAATATCATTACTTATTTCTCAATATTCTTCCAAATAACGTTCAAACCATCAACATTATCTCTGTTCTCTCGCAATGTTCGTAACTCCACAATTACATATCTACCGCCAATATGGAATTTCTGCGATAGCGTAAAATTCTCGTAAGCTGAAAAGCAAAAAAGAATATGCCTTCGTTCATGAGAATCCTCGGATCAGGTCGTCGACGAGCGCTGCACCATAAAGGGCGTTCGACACGCGATGTCTAACTCGAAGGCGGACAAACTTGCTCCGGCGGTTATGTTTCTAAACGTACGTGTGCACGAACCAACATATTTGTGTGTTCGTACGTGCTTACCAAGTCAGCGAGACATAGAGAAGAGAAAGAGATAGAGAGACAAATAGAGAGAGGGAGAGATAGAGTAGTAGGCGTAGAAGACGTGTAGGTGGGCCTCGACGTCGGTTTAGAAGCAACTTTCCACGAAGCGGCTGCCAGGTTCACACTCGGGCCACATTGTTTTGCCGCGGGAAACTTGCGAGCTATTTAACGCCTTGCTTAAACCGCTCAGTTCTCCCGCAAGAACCCGAAACCTGCACCGTGAGCCCGTACAGTCGCCCTCTTTCAGGTTAGCCCATGCCCTTGCCTCTCTTATCCCCTTAACATCCAACCGACACCCTTCGAGAAACGTGGCCCGACCTCGCGCCACGGTCCAACGTGAAACTTTGCTCCAACTTTGCCTACATATTGTTCCCGAGCGTGAAAGGAAGCGGCCCGCCGCGAGAGCTTCCGGCAATAAGGAAAGACTCGAGCGTGTTCCGTTCGCTGGTTCGAGGGAACGCTTTCCCCGATAGCTCGAAGATTAGAGACTTTTGGATGATCGGATAGTTTGTTCTTTGCTCTCTAGTTTTGAAGTAAAATGTCGGTTAAATGTAACGATTTTCGTTGATGGATTAAGTTCTTTTTGTGCAATGTCTTGGATAAATGCTAACTTGCTTGTAATATTTCTCTTTTCTTGTTTGAGTGATTGATTTGAACTTTTGATTAATTTAGTTGAAATTCAAGATAGACAATTGCTATTTGGTGTCAGTTATTTCATTTATAAATTAAGTGACACGATTTCTATCATGTCAATTTGTTCATTTTAAAGTGTCAAATGCCATTCTTTATCTTTAATTTCAGTTTTAGCTTCACTTTCAAATTCTGGCGGGAAAGGGATGGTTAGAAAATGAGGAAAACAGGAAGAAAATGAATTTTAGAAATGTTTGCCCAGTTATAAACCTCATTTATCTTGCGTATGAGGTACTTCATCCAAATTGCACTTCGATCCTTCGTAATATATAAATTCCCGAATTCCCTTCATTTTGCCCTTTGTAATGTTCCGAAATTTTGAACAAACCCCAAGTCTGTAGTCTCTATTAAAAGCCAATATCGAACGTATCACGTGGCACTTATACCCTTCGAAATTAAACGTTTCATTCGCAACGAAATGGGGCACGATAATAGGCGGATCCACGCCCAGGAACTCGTAATTGCATCCTGATGACTGTACCGAGGTACCGCTTGCAGCCGTCGTTATGTGCATTGCGGATGATTTTCGTATAATGCACAAATTTTCGCTTGTAAATCATCGTAGGTTAATAATCTACTGGAATTAAGACGTCGAGGTTGTAAAATATGTCGATATTGCGGACGTATTTTTAACAGAAATTATTGAATCTAGTTATTTCTATCTTTTTGTTTTTATTACAATATTTATAATACCACATAATACATTTTACCATAGACAAATTAGATAATTTATCATACTATTGCTGCTGTGGTGCACTTTTTGCAGTAATTCTTCACCGCTCTAAATCGATGAGAACAGAGTTTTCTGTACTTCCTGCTACTTTAATTTTGTAGAACAATATAAAAATAGGAAAAAGGAAAAACTGAGCACAAGGCAAAGAACAATAAAATTTCACACTTATTACGCAAGGAGATTAAAAAAGTGAAACATTCTTAGCTAGTGTTCAAGATACCGTTTTCAATTTCCATTTATACCATGTCACAGGATTGAACGAAGCACAACTAACCCTTTGCACTCCTATGTCAAACTACACTCGACACAGCTTTCCGTGGCACTTAACGTTTCATCCACTAATTATCGACTTTTCAAAATTTACCATCATACTTTATACAGTTCAAACAACTGTATTAACCGTCTACGCCTTAACTCAAATCGTTTTTGCGATTCTATAAACTTCTTCAATGTATCACTTTCTAATTTTAAGCGATCTTTGTTTAATGCCGTCCTTAACCCTAGATCACTAAACTTATTTTTCGACGCTTAACTCTAACCTTCGTCTCTTCGACTACGGTGTTTACAAAAGGGGTTAAAGGGTATTATTTAAATAAAATTTAAACATGTTTTTTTCTATTATTAAAGATAGGTACTTATTTATTACGATAACGTTAACTAATATGGCATACTTATTAAATTCGTGTCGTCGAATCGACGAAGGTTAGTGATCTAGGGTTAATTCGTAAACATTTACTGTAATGAAAGGGTATTTTTCCCGTTCGATTCTACAATAAAAATAAATAAAATCAATAATAATTTTGCACCTCAACGTAATCATATCGCGATAACTACTATTGTTCCTAGTAATAAATAAAAATCAATAATCAACGGTAGACAATTTTCCAACACTATACTTGCTTATTTGACGAAAAGATAGTAAAAGTAATCGGATTCCAAAGGGCTACAATTTTTACAAGTAACCGCATTAACTCTTCAAACATCGTTCTACATTCGACTCTTTAATATTCTCGATAATTAAGATCTCACCTTTAAAGACCTACACTCAAAATAATGTCAAGAACATATCTATCAAGTTGTGAAAAAGAAAAGTCAATTTTCCGACAGTACAACCCACACGACCCTTTGGTTTTGTTACTCCATGGCGACGTAAAGCTCTCGGTCTTCCATCCCCGTATGATTTATGCGTTTTTGTCGGCCACGCCCGAAACGCAGGGCCCGCATAATATTTATAATCGACCTTGTACACCGATG
This sequence comes from Cerceris rybyensis, assembly GCA_910591515.1. NCBI lineage: Eukaryota > Metazoa > Arthropoda > Insecta > Hymenoptera > Crabronidae > Cerceris > Cerceris rybyensis. The sequence goes on from OU342789.1 coordinate 41,221,071, forward strand.
GCCCTTCCCCTGCGCGTTCTCTGCGTTCCTCGTGAGACAATGAAGCCGGCATAAAGGAAGTAAAAGCGCGGGAACCGCTGCAATTGAATTGAATGCACATCGCCGTGAGATATGCGTGGCTGTGCGAGGCAAGCCCTGAAAATAAATCGGGATTGCGTGAACGATATTGTTATAATGAATGGTTTCGGTGGTGTCCGGACTATTAATGAACACTTCGCAGAATTTTGTTTCGTTAAAACAGTGCGTGACTTGATATTGGAACAGCTTTAGAATTGAGTGGAGACCGGATTGATTTTAGGTCTTTGCTCGGTTTTAGAAATTCGAAAGTAAAAGTGTTTTAATGGTGATAATGTTTCTGTTCTGTTCGTTAATTTTAACTCTACGTTGTTGAAAGAATACTATCGAGTTTTTGGTACTAATTTTCAAAGCGAGCTTGAATATTATTATGGTACTGCATCGGTTTAGAATTCAACTTGAAATCTAATATTGACATTTTGCAAGATTTCTTTTTTACACGGAAAAATCAACACTCTGCAAAGTGAAACGGTATTTGCTATTGTTCGGTACTTGTTCTTAACTGACAATAAGAATGCGTGCAGATATTGCAGAATGATATAACACTGTAAACGGTGAAATCTAAACTTTTATTTATAGACGTTGATAAACTTTCTTTTATATTTATATTTACGTAATTCTTTGACACGACATGGGTCGTGTCAATTATTTCTTTTATATTTACGTAATTCTTTGACACGAATATTGACTTCGCTGAACGCTACTTTTAATTTTTCCTATAAAAGTGTTGTTTCCGCAGCTACCGATACCGCTACATCGTGTTATCAAAAGTCTATTTATCCTGCCATTTATTTGTTGTGTAACAAAAAAATATTATTCCATCGGAGGTTGTCAAATTTATTCAGTCCATACTCCCTTTTTGTATTTTTACTATGGTAAGCTAATACACAAGCTAATTGAAAATTTCACGAACCCCGTAAAAAGGGTGAGGGTAATTTGGAGATGTAATCAGAATTCCGAATGCGGGTCATGGGGAGTTCGACTGGATGGGAAATAGGTATACAACGTGTGTTATTTCATTGTGTATAAATAGATTTTATCGTTTGTTTCATTTTAATTGCATTTGTCCTCGATGGAAGCGGAATAATTACGAAAGACCTTCCGACCACTTGGGAGAACTATCCACGTCCATCGCATTACTGGGGCGTTCTATAAATGATTAATCATACCTTAAATATAGGGTGTCCCTAGCAGAACGCAGGAGGGTTAGATGCACATAAGAAACACACTGTGTCAGCCTTTTGGTAATTATCGTGCCGCATGTCTCAAACAATTCTTTTAGCATTGATCTTTTCTAGGCATCTAATTTAAGGATTACAATAACGATATGACTCTTTCAAATGCATTGCATTATTCATTTAAATGAGATGTCATTTTTCTTCAATTCTTCTGGCTGATTATGTAACGCTGGAAGGGTTCCTCTCGACTGGAAATAACGTGTGCGGTTCATATTGGGTAGCTGTGCCAAATTCAAATTTGGCAGGTAACGATTTCCGTCATCTACAATTTTCTCTAATGAATTTCAATATCTTTATCTTACAAGCTAATAGTTATATGTGTTATGAAGTTAATTATTTTAAATGAATATTGTTGGGTATTGGTAACAATATACTTACAATAAAATATATACAAGTGGAAACTCATAGAATGCGTAAAATATAAGGAACGCTCTACTCTCTAAAACACACGCACACACTAACTATGATTAACAAATAATAAAATATACTATAAAATCCATCTAGTCAGGACTAATTGTTCGTCTACTCGTCTAGTCTCTCTATGCGTCTATCGTCTGTAATTTTGTTTGTCTAATCGTCTACTCGATACGTCGTCATTCGTCTACTCTACTATCGTCTAAAGTCGAACTCGTCTATCGTCGATCTCATCTACTGTCGATCTCGTCTACCGTTGAACTGTCCTCGTGCCGTTCACGTTTCGTCGTCCATCGTCTTTTCGTCCGTCTATTGTCTCATGGCGGATCTTTTTAAATACGCGGGATTTATAAGATCCCCACAATATAATAATTTTAAAGAAATATTAATTATTCTATTCTTCATCGTGTCTCACACGCCTTGTACGAAATTAAATAGAATTTAATGGGGAATTAAATAGGAAATCGAGATTAAATTGTAATGTAAAGAATTCAAGATTTTCTATTGGAAATATAATTGTAAAACTGCAATATAGATTGTCTGCAGACTTACTTGAAGTCAAAAATAAAAGTATACTGTAAATTTTTTATTCTCATCTTGTAAAACGTGGTAAAGATGTAACTGCTATAAAATTTTGTACGTCAAAGAAAGGTAAATAGCCTCTGTTACGAATAATCTTAATTGGGAAAAGGAAAGATTGTTCTAACCGATTCATTAAATATAATTACAAAACTTTTTAATACGTGCCAGGGTTAATTCAGAGTGTAAGCGTGCGAATAATTCTGAATAATATAGTTTAAAAATACCGAACTAATAAAAATGTTTCTTTTTTTTCAGGTAAGTTCACTACTTCCGAACGAAGGGAATTTTACCTGTCTCTGTTTAAAGTGAGTATGAAGTACTAATGAGGTCATTGAATATTTAACGCTACAGAATAGTCTTTCTCTTTTACTTTATTTGCATAGAATTTGCCGCCAATTTTTCCCTAAACCAATATCCAGAGACGTGACAAAACCGTGCTACGTTGTTTAATCGCTAGAAAATCAGAGTAATTTGTAATAATTTTACTTTACTCCCAGCTTGGAAAAATTGTACAAATCATGTAAAACAGTCTTGCATATATATTTCTAAAAAGGACGTTTTAAAATAACAATTTCTACTTTCCTTTGGCAAAAAAATACATTTACAAGTTCACCCTTCATTTGTTCATCTTTTTAAATTTACGAACCACATGAAATAATTGTGGTTATTAAAAGTATTAAAAAACACAAATGAAAAATCCGAAGCATGTGAATTATAATGAAATTTCACTCCTAAATTAAACAATCCAGACTTCAAGCGAATAGTTTCTTCATTCTTCACTGCCACAGCTGTTTATTTAGAACATTAAACGTCTTTGTGTGGAGACCAAAAGTGTCGAATTTTCGACGATGAGAGTTTCCGAGCAAACTAAATCCATTCAATGGATTTCCGAGCAAAGCAGTTTAGCCAGGAGTATTCTCTGTCTATGATTAGCTTGAATGCTTGATGAATAAATTATTCTTGACAAGTAAGCTTTACGAGTGAAAGCTCAACGAACAATTCTAAACGAAAGCAAACAAGGGTACAGTTATAATTTACGTAAATGTTTATCTTTCAAATGTACATTCAAACGGTTAATATAGCATCTGTTGCATATCAAAACATCTCGTTTAATTAGTTTTTATCATTGATCTTAGAGTGTCTCTTATTCCATCTACCATATTTTTACTTTCATTTGCAATTAATAAAACATATCAATGAGTTCTTTTAAGAACGATAGATTTTCGTAGGTAATAAGGTCACTGAGAAAAATCGGAAAATAAATAACGCTTTTATTCGTGTGCAATATGCATGTTGCTGACGATGTTTGGAATTAATTTCCAACGTTTCATACGCTGAACGACTTATCTGAGTGCGATATAACATTACAGCATGATGAATATTTGCATAATAAAGGCACAAAGCTCAGACACAATGGCTACGACGTAATAACATTCGACAAATTCTATCACTCGCGAAATTAAGGTATTAACGAAAACGTCAGTGAAAACAATTATCTGAAGTTCATCTAGAAAATCAATTTACCGGGCGTAAAAATATAATGTTAAACACGTCGAAATAATTGTTTTTGTCGGTTAACGTAATTACACGAAATTATACTGACACGTTGTATTTCCATCGTACATTATAAATTAACTCCTAACGAACCGACGTTGCGTGTACTGTCCAAGTTTTCAGTTAGCGAACCTCGGTGTTAATTAATAGAACGATGAATGGACAATTCGGGAATTTTAACAAGCTAAAATTATTTTCTGTAACTGTAATGTTGAAAATACGATAGTTTTCGCTTCACGAGGAATGTAACTTTGACATTTTGTTTTTTGTATCGTTGATAACGTAAAAGTTCAAACATTTTTCTAATACTTTACGAAAATAATGTAAATGGTGTTTCATTTGTATCGCGACAATTCGATCGAACGTGAAAGTGCAAACACTTTAGATGCAAACGGGAAAAAAAAGTGTGCGAATTTGATTCGGGTGGATGTAAAACAACTAATCGCCTGTATCGATTCGCTTCACCATCAGCGATCTACTATTTTATAGGTATCGCCGAGTATTGCAGGGTATTGCAGGGTATTGAAATTCACCCTAGCGGGATCGTTTCCATCGCTATCGTATTGACGATGCAATTGCAAGTATTTCGCATATCGGCCATCACTGCGATGCACATAAAGTGTATTTAATAGTAACACAAATTGCTTCTTTTTTTAAATGTTTATTCAGCCATGAAGTTAGGTATTTCTTCTAACAACATATATTCCTTTGAAAGCTTCCGTAAATGTTTACAAAAATTTGGGATTAACGAATTGCTTGTAGACTTTCCTCTAGTTTGGTTCTGTCGATTCTTGTTGTATTAGAAGCTATTCAATTTTTACTAACAGGTTCAGTTTAAATTAAATGTAACTTTGTACTTTTAATTGCATATGTTTTTGTTTGTCGAACCGATACTTGAATTTTTAAACTGACTACTTGACTTAATTGCTCGTTAGGAATTGTTCAGCAATATGTTAGTAAAGCTTGGAGATTTGTTAATTTTAGAAGTAGCAAGACACGGTAACTAGTTTAATTTTCAAAAAGAAAAAAAGGAATTGGAAGTACTTATTTAGTATTTCGTACAATTTAGGTTACTGTAACAAGCGCGTGATAAAATTTACCGCATCGTTTAAATTGATGTCGTTGATATCGTATTATACAGTGGTTTCACGGGTCTCCAATTATAATACTATGTTATTGTGTTTTGGTAACAATAGCTAGTATACTGACTAACAGCCAGCCTGCAGGTATTTCTCGCAAACGGTGCATTTAGTGCATTCACAGTCGGGGCATGCAATGCATTTGACTCCCATTTCCAAATTACACCGGACGATTGCAAGAAATTATTTCGAGAATAAATGAAATCGTGGTCTATGCTACTATACTAAGACATAAAAGTCATAACAAAGTAAAACTCCAAAGAAAAACTCAATTGCTGAAATTCGGTGTATTTATTGTACCTTTTGAACAATTAGTACAGAATTATTAATGATTCCTTCTGTTATTTTTTTTATATTATTTATTGATTAAATAATTTAAAGTTAGTATTTTAATTGGAAAAAGAATTATAATAGTAAACATATAGCAAATGTTTAATATATCTTCACCATAGAATTTAAAATATTTTTTATCAGTAACGTATCTTCCTCTTAGTCCTGACGTAGATGATTCTTAATTGTTTAACTACCAAATGATTTATTCAATGATACTTTAGCGCTATTTTAATGCCAAGTAAGTTCAATTTTTGTTTTTCTTTATACTAAAGCCTAATGCTCTGGCAACAAAACACGTAATACTTTTTGTCCCAATTTCTTATTGAATATTTACAAATATCTATTCAAAATACGCTTGTATTCAACAAGTACAGATATCTTTCCCGCAAATCGTGACAACAAATCGTTTCGATGCTCGCCTCGCTATCAGTTCCCCCGCGACCGCTGACGAGTAAACATTCAGTGCTCCGTGATCGAGTTCAATTATTTTCACCTATTAATGCGTGTATAACACTTTCGAAGACAACATCCTGAACCACCGAATACCTCTCTTTTTGAAGGCTACTTAGAAATTTATCATCACAGTGGTATCTACCCTTAGTACGTCTGCTCTCAGCCACCGAAGCACTTTCAGATCGCATCCCTGCACTTCCAGATTGAACATCTACTCTGTGCTATCAAAGAAAAAAAATCAACACGTTTCTGAAGTACATGTATATAGATTAGGGTCGATCAAATATAAACGAGCCTTTTGTGTAAACAAAATTGATTTTACAAGCAACAGCTACATTTCTACAAATATTTTTTCTATATAACTTCCTTTTATTGTACATTTTTCCCAACGTTGTGGTCATTTTTTATTTCGTTCTCGTAGAATGAAGTTGAACGTGTACCTACCAAGTTGCGCAAAAATTGCGCGGGATTTCTTCGCCTTTCTTTCTTTCGTAACACGTTCACGGCCTTGCTTGAATTTGCTTCACTAAAGCTTCACTCTCAAAAAAGACAGGGCAGCTTCCCCTAACTGGGCATGCAGTCTGCGGTAAATTTCGGCTGGTTTCACGTTTTCACCGCCGAGGAACTTCATAATTATGCGTTGCTCAAATGCGACGGACACAATCCTTTCACTCATCATAATTGCTACTAACTTAAGCACTGGACAATCCGGCTCATATTGTTTCCCTACTCTAGGTATCCCCAGTTAACGACTACAAATACCCAATCTCGCACAAATACTCTTCCCCGCTCTCAACCACTAAAGGCTCGTTTATATTTGATCGACCCACGTAATTCTTACTACGATTTTAATAGACATATTTTAAATGCAATTACCTATTTCGTTCTTAACAAAACACGATTGCAAAGGATTAAATATATATATACTAAATCGTAAACAAAAGCCTCCTAGGGAGAAAAGTGAGATGCCTAACTCTTTAATACCCGCACGCATATGGCGGTCAAATGTTGGTTCAACAGAAAACGATTCGTTTCTGAGCTCCTCTTGGACATTTTGCATACGTAACGAGACGAATGCGTTGAGCCAATAAAAAAAATTTGTTATCCTTTCATAGAAGTTTGCACCGTATTTTTTCAGAGATCTCCATAGATCCAAGGGTGTAGAACAATCCCTGAACGTCATAGCTATTACTTTTGAAACACCCTGTACATACATACAACATCCCAACAAGTTCCCCGGGCAAAGGGTCGTCCCAGGTTGCCGGTCAAATTCGCGAGTTTAATCTTCTTACGATGGCATTTCATAAAAACACAGTCGATACAACGAACGAATTTTCATTCCACGGGGGTTCGGTTTTTATCCAATAAACCGCGCTTACTCCGCATCTGCATATGAAATAAAAAAGAATTAGGTCAAATAACGCGCGCTACGATATTTAAACGCAAACGCGGTTGCCTGGCTATGCGAGATTTTCTATTTCGCGCGAATGGCAGATCGAAAAAAAAAAAAATGGTGAAAATCCAATTTGACCGTGCCACCGACTTGTTTTGACCATCGAAATCTTTTTTTTTTTATTTTCCCACCCCTCCGCTCAATTGACCCCTCAACGCGTCGTGGCGACGTACGACAAAAGCGAGCAAGTGTACCGTGTAACGAGCGAAGTACACGGTTTTTTTTATCTCGCGTTACTCGCGAAACACGCTCGAATTCGCAACGCTTCCGGTAGGAAAAAAAGGGAAAAAAATTGGGCACAAAGGAAAAAAAAAGCGGGTCAACAATCGACAAGCGTTGCACCGTGAAATCGTTTGTTAACTTTCGTCGGTGCACGGCCGACTGACATTCCTCCCGAATTGCGGCGCACGAGGTGCGAATCGCAGCACTCTTGTAACCGCCGGCTTGCGAATCTGGGTTATTGTATCAAACGGTGGTTTGCACGATAGAAAAGAAACAAATGGCACATAAACCGTGCATCTAACTGTTCGTGCGTTCGCACTTACGTCTGAATGCATTTGCACGAATGCGTTTTCCGTTCGCGGCGAGGATTACGAACGGGAAATTTCATACAAAATTATAGAGCTTCGAAATTGCAAGAGAATCATTCTGAGAATTGTGAGAAACGACGAGAGGTGTGATTTTAACGGTTATTTTTTTGTGCGGATTGCTAACGAAGAATCACGGTTTAAAGTTTGAAAGAAGGAGTTGGAAACTTTTGAATCCCGGCTGGTTGTTTTTTGGTGATATTTAAGAGTGTCTGAATTGACTATTTTGCTTTGTTATCACTTCTAACGGCACTATTTCCAATCATATTTATATCCCATTATTGAACTGAAAGATATAGAGAAAAAAATTAAATTACCGTAGACCATTTCATGCAAAGCAACTTGAAAAAAATTAGTACATCCTTAATATAACTTCCAGTTAGTGTCACTCAACTAACATAAAGGTAGATCATTTTCATATATTTCAAAGTATAAAATTTTGGAAATTTACATTTCACATCGCTAAACTTCATTATGTTCTCACATTTACATATTCAAATTTATAAAACACCCAGCAATAGAAAAGCACAATTCACATTTAAAAGCTTGAACAGTTGCTTCGTTTGATCTCATTTACTCAATAGAAATATAAATACAAATTCCTGATAACGCAAACTAATATCCTCTTGTCAGGAGAGAATCACACAGTAGAACAAAGAGTCGCAGAAAGAGCGTCACTGAAACACAAAAGAAAAATATAGAAATGCAAACCTCACACCATCAAACTGTACACAAACACATACACAAAAGTTACTCAAATGGCACATTTCTCCCGTAAACTCATATTAACACTTTAACGACCGCTCACACAACATGTGTGTGATGCTACCGCCGAAGGTTGTTGGCCAGCACCACACTCTCTGTGTGATAATTTATGAATGTAAACAAGTCTGGATATTACTATTGGCTTCGAATTTCATCGCCACATCTTTGATTTTATTTTTATTCTCTTACTTTCCTCTTAATTTTAATAAACTTTTTTAAAATTAATTCTTCAAAAATACTGCCGGCCCCTGACGACGTTTAACTGTGTCGACGTTCGGTCCTTAACCCTTTGACTACTGTTGGCGCCTATTGACATCTGAAACATGTTAGCTTCTTGGTGCCGTAGGCGCCAACTTTTGACTTTGCTCCGCTGGTACTGTTGGCGCCAATAGGCGTCCATGTTATTAAATATTGTGAAAAAATCTTAATATTAATGTTCATTTTTAGTGCCCTAACAATTTAACGCCGAATATTAATAAATAAATGTGGGAATGGTTAACAGTTGAGAAAAAAAAACTTAATGTCCCTACGGCCTATCGAGAGAGGCCACGAGGCGAGCGCAAATGAGTAAGCAGTAGAACACGCTTGAGATAGGACCGTTACACAGAATAAGATTATTTTTATTTCATTTATTTTATCTTTATCATAGTAATAAATAGTATTTTAACACTAAAACTACCGACGTTATATCTACTAAAATCGAAATATACTCAATAACGACCTTACACAAAGAGAAGTGGAGAGATAAAGAAGATAATTAATTGACTCATTTTGCTTTTGTAAGATAGAAGTGGAATATTTACTTCATGGCTACTCTATTAATTTAGATCATTTTTAGAAAATATTTTGGTATCGGTCTTTTGACCGCCTTGGTAGGTTTACAAGGAGACATTACGACCGTGGACATGGGGATTTTAATGTGCTTCATATTAGGTGAAAGTACATCGAAAAATATTTGTGTCATGTCCGGGCGTTTTTGTGAATGGGCCCTCAATTTTGAGAAATCGCATTTTGAAAAACGCAATTTTTCTGTAATAAGTGATATACTCTTAAAGAGAACGGGTCTATCGAATAAGTGCGATGGCTCGGCGGATGCGTGCTTGGCTCATACTTTTGCACTCCGCCGCGCTTCAGGTTCGAATCCTGCCTGATGAGTAATTTTTTTTTTTTTTTTCTGTTCTGTAATATTTCAATCCTCCTAAATATCATTTAATTGAAAATTTGTATATCGATAATATATTATAACTTTTAAAAAATGTTTACTACAAAATTACATTTCTTGGATGCAAGCAAATAAAAGGGCAACTGTTTTATTACCTGGTTCGCTATTCGTCACAACGAATATATTTACCGTTACGGTACTTGTGTTTTATTACTTTACCGTAAACTTTTTGTAACTTTTCAAGTGTTCGGTAAATATTTCAAAAGCATTCTTTCACAATTTTAACGTGATCATTAGTTTCCTTGAAACTACCGAAGTGAAAGGAAGCGTTATCCAGTCAAAGAATTTCTTTTGACTATCATAGTGTTATTTACATTGAACATTATTTAATCTTTCTGTAAAAATGCATTGGCACATAATCAATTATGTGCACCTGTTTTTGAAGACATGTTGAAATATGCTTGGTTTGCTTCAAAATTACTTTCAACTAGAAAAGTTTTTATGAACGTAAACCAAGCATGTTTTCCGTCTGAAATTTCTAGATCCAAATGTTCTTGTTCGAAAGCAGCGTTTATAAAATGTTCCTGGTGCCGGAAATTTATATGTTTTGTGTGTTTTTATGAATAATTTCACCCTAACACTTGCGAAATCAGTAATTTAAATAGATAGATAAATATATTAGTTTTAATCTTTTCTGAAATCAGTTTTTTAAAGCGTTATCTACTTACAAAAAAAAAAAAAAATTACTCATCAGGCAGGATTCGAACCTGAACCGCGGCGGAGTGCAAAAGTATGAGCCAAGCACGCATCCGCCGAGCCATCGCACTTATTCGATAGTCCCGTTCTCTTTAAGAGTATATCACGTACTACAGAAAAATTGCGTTTTTCAAAATGCGATTTCTCAAAATTGAGGGCCCATTCACAAAAACGCCCGGACATGACACAAATATTTTTCGATGTACTTTCACCTAATATGAAGCACATTAAAATCCCCATGTCCACGGTCGTAATGTCTCCTTGTTAGTGTTAAGAAGTATCTTGAATTCATTAGTATACCCAAGAACACTATTCCTACATAAATAGTATTGGTCTAATGTAATAGAATTCAGTATTTTGAATATCTTAATATACATATACTTCATCAGAAATGCATGCCTAACGAAAAACTGTTCTCGGTGTACGTTGCGAATGAATTCTTACCGTACCATACGGCCGGTGCGCGTCAAAGTCTGCCGTAGTCAAAGGGTTAAAGTGTTAACAAAAAGCAGATTAGTAAACACCTTCCTTTAATCCACCCACCAAGAAACCAGTGGTTTTGCTTCTCCGCCTCCATATCCGGAAGTCCGATGCACCGGCAACTCTTCGAGCACGTTTCCTTCTACGGCCGTGAGTTCATTCAACGACCCGCATCGTCGATCGGCTACACGCATATAAGTAAATGAGTACATAAGTGAACGAGGAAACGGGTGAGCCTAAACCCGTGTTAGTAAATATGCACATGAGCGCGCGTCATCGCACACGTACTAGTAGGAAGGGTTGCCATCTAGGCATTCCGTGTTGGCAGCGTTGCGGTGTGCATTACAGATGTAATTAAGATAACTGAGGTGAGGGCAACTATGCACAATGGCTGATATATGCGCCGATGGATCTGTATAACCGCGGCCTGGAGCATTGCGTAATCGTATCCGCGGGGGTGAACGTGGCTATCCGCAGAAATCTTGGCCCGACACCCCTTTCACGTACCGCGGATCATCCCTTTGATGTTCGACAGGCTACTTGTTACGATAAATCGACGATCAATGATCGAATTTTTGTTTTGATTCTTGTAGTATCTTTCATTTATACTTTTCTCTCGGTGATGTCGTAGCGGAAATTGGGGTGGGTTTGAACTGTCGGAAGCTGTGGTAATTTGAAAATACTTTTAAAATAGAAATACGGTGAATTGTTAATGCATCGTTGAATTTTTAATATTTTCGTGGGAAGTGTTTCACGTACTGGCGATGGTTTATTTGTCGTTTTTGAACGTTGGGATCGTTATAGAAATTGCGGTGGATTTGAACTGATGGAAGTCGTTATAATTCATTTCTGAAAAGTTTTTTCAACTGGAAACACGTTAGGTTGTAATTTCATGTTCGTGATTTAGATTTGATGATGAATAGAAGAAATGAATAGTTTTGTTGTCGGTAAATTGCTTTTGAGATATTACGTTTATGTGGTATTGAAATTTTAGGTATTCTTTTGTCGCATTGACATTGTTTTCAAAACTCTATTAATTTTAAATGACATTGGCGTGAACTGACAGCTAATTTGGAAGGATCTTTTTTTAAAATGCGGAAGTCTGTTTAAATACATTGCAGAACTTGGAATATATTGTAAAAATTGATTTATTTAAGAGACAGACATTTGTCAATTATACAGACATGTCAATTGTACATAGACAGACATTGTCAATTATACGTACTATTTTTCTTGCACTAAATTATTTCTATTCGAACATATTTTAAATCAAAGCTGATCATCGAATATGCAATATAAATGTGTTGTTAAATGTTTAAGAACTACCAAAAACCTTATACCATTTTAACCAAATTTCAATTATTTCCTTCCCATGGTGATTTATTTCCAACTTTGTTTCTTTTAAATTTCTCTGGCACTATCTTTGGTGATGTAAATTAATTATTAATTTTTATAAATACCGAAGTATTTTCATACACATCTAACAATACAATATGAAATAATTTTTTAACTATTACAATAATATCAGAAAAAGCAAAAAGGTGTTAGAATTTAATTACAAAATACTTCCTTTTAAAATTAAATTATAAAGTTGATGAATAGAAAAACCTTAATGTCAGTGTTCTATCAAATTTTAAATGTCAGAAAGATATTTTAAGGCAAATTCCGGTATACACATCAAGATCACTTTTACTTTGGAAATTGCAAGTCCGAATTAAGCTGAGTCGTGTGCACGATGTTTCAGAAGGTGAAAAATTTCAATAGATATAGGTCACGCAATTCATCAAGCCGTCCGGCGGCAATGGTCTGCGTGAAACTATTCGCTGTAGCAATTTCCTGTAGAAACTAGTCTGCACTTAACTCACATTAGATATGTAACTCTTGTGCATCAAGATTTCCTTTCCGTATAATTGTGAAGGTATTTACGAGGACTTGAAAAGGAACTCGGTGAAATTTCAACGTTGATTTCGTGTTAGTGATCTATTCAAATTGCCTGGAAGAAAGTAATTTTCAACGAAATTAGCACACGGTAAAATGATTGTGTCGTCCGATAAGACGGGAGTCTTTCTTCGTGTAAATTAATATTGATACTTAACATTGCCGTTTCTCTAAGTGATTCGTTCAGATTTTGCGAGTAATAGTATTACGGAGATATTACTTCGCACAGTGAGAATGGTGGAGACTGTATCAAACGTGACTTTGATACTTTGCTAGTTTCAGTGCAATGGATTTAATAATAAAATTATATCCTTCTCGACAATTAAATTCTATCTTTAAAGAAAAAATTTTAAATATTGTTAATTCACGTTTTCTTAAATTAAAATTCTTTATTTTTCTTAAATATTTTTTAATCAGATTTTTTTTCACCCAAGTGTTAGGTGTACTTTTCTAACACTAAACCTGTCAAGTGAGCCCAAAAACCGATTCCAAACTTTTTCTAAAAGTTATCTAAAGTGATAGGTCAGTCATGAAATAAATATTCCACTTCTATCTTATAAAACCTAAATTAGTTAATTAATCATGTTTTTCACCTCTTCATTTCTCTTTTTTTTTACTGTAGTTATTAAATGTATCTAAATTTTAGTAGATATAACGTCGGTAGTTTTAGTGTAAACTAGCAACGTATTCTGATAATAAACAATCATTCTAAATATTCCCTTTATTTATATATAAGTAGTTTCATCAAACTCCGTTTCATTTTTACCCGTACAGTTAGAAACCTAAAAAACTCTGTCTGGAAAATATCTTCGGACTGAACCAAACATATTCGTGACTGTATATCCATGGCCATAAATTTCACCTGCTCTAAATAACCCCGAACTTCAAAGCCGTCATTCGTGGTAGCTCCCATAGCATAATATATTACTGACGCATAAATGTTACAACATCAAACACCGTTCCAATTCCGAAATAAACTTCTTCTTCGTCCGTTTTATTACGGTTAATCCGATTACAGAAATGTTTGATGATTGTTCCTTAAAAACAATTACTCATTTAAACACTATTGCACATGATTCGCTCGATTCGGACGCGCTTTTCAACTGGAATTTAATTTTGAGATTATAAACAGGACAAAAATCAGCGAAAGCAGACGTCAATATTTTCGGAATGCTTAATGTGATTAACGTGATCTGGCACGCTGAATTTGAAATCGTGCAATAATTAATGAAGTCACGGCAAACGGGAGCCGTACGAAATACACGGGAGAAGCTGTGAATCAACCTGATTTATGTTTCATCCCGAATAACGTACTCGAAGGGTGAATGTATTGACTTCTCGTAAACATTGAATGAAATAATTCCACGTAGCTGGAACAAATGCCGTCGCTGATTGCCATCGAAGCGATGTTCCGATTATTTTTCATGATAGCATAGTTTGTTTGCTTTAAGGATAATACATTTTTACGCTGATTTAGAGAAATTATTTGCTGTTTAACGTACTTTCTTTGATGTCGTTTCGTTGACGTACATTTTTTTGGAGTTGCTTTTCGCACTTGCCTGCGAAATTTTTTTATATATTTCACTCTACCGTGTTTCGTTATTGCAATATATTTTAGTGAACTGTATCTGAATTTTTTAAATGTGAACATATCAAAAAATCATAATTTCCACGTTAAATTAAAACGGATGCTGGGGTTTGTTTTATTTTTTCACGACACCCCATTAGAACGCTCATTTCAGTTTGTATAATTTGTCCGAGTTTATGAAAAAATAACTGTGCTCTCATATTTTTCCATTTATTCTGTCGCAATAAAAAAATCAAAGATTTTCATAGCCATGTAATCTTCCTTCTAAATAATAAAATTTTTTATCTTTGACAGTACCGATTGTTTCGTATTTATTGTACAAATTTTATAAATGCATAGGTAAACTGGGACACATGAAAAATTTCGAGGAAAGTTTTTATAATGGAAAAAAAATTTGTACGTTACAAATGATATGCGATGAACTACGATACAAACGGGCACACGAAAATAACGCACGCGTGGTTAAATGTGATGGAAGCGTTCGTTGTAATTAAAAGTAGTAATTAAAAATAATAATTAAAGCACCTTTAATGACCTACTTATTCGTTGACTCTCCATAATCTCGCTCTCGTCAAATTGTATACTCCACAATATTTCTGAATGCCATCCAACCAGCAGAAAAATATAACGTCACGTAACAAGAAAAATTATCATTACATACATCTATACAAAAACTTAATAGCGAGATTTCAAGACCAGAAAATTAATCCAAAGCAAATAAATTTTATACTGAAGATTTCTATATTCTTCTTAAAAATTCTACGTCTTCAAGTCACATAAATCTTCTAATTTGCTTCTTTATTGCCCAAGAGTCTTAAAATTGTTACGACTCACGGCGCAGCCACAAACTTACCTCCTTCTCTCGCAGAAAAGCTAACATTAAAACGATAGAGTACATAAAAATACATATTAGAATCTCAAACCAGTTTTCATTTCACGACAGCCCAAAAAAATTCGATTTATCCTTGTACACCAATTTTTTATTTATATTTTCTCGTCTGCTAATTGTAAGTCACCTAAAACTAATCGACACAACCAAAAGCTTAATTCAATATTATTATTTTCTGATATTCAATAACGATAATATGGTTTATAACGTTCACAATAGAATTTATTTAATATCATTTTCATAAATAATTAAATCCACAATGATAATATCTGGCCACATTATTCCCGCACGATTCTCTATGCGGAGCATCGAGTCATGGGAAGGGGGCATCCATTCCCCCGGCTTTTCCTTCCGCGATGATATCGTTCCCATTATTTTTATTAGTATCATATTTTCTGCCACCTGCGAACACCTATAACCATGTTGCAAGATCGTCAGGTAGCAGGGAACACGAGCGTCGATAAAACGGCGTGTACCATGCTCGACGATAAATTGTTATGAGTATTTTATTTATTGGCTGGCGCACACCTACTCCGCATGGCAGCTCATCCTACGAGATACTTTTTTTACCGCGATCTCACCAGAGATGAAAGACGATCGTGGGTTTAAAAAGTGCGATATCTTGACGACGTGTTTATAGGTTATTGTGCTACCGGTCAGAGCAGGGATTGATACTCCAGTGTAGTCTTTTTCAATGTTGAGTTCTTTTGTGTCGAACACTCTCGATTAATGCGGAAACCATGATCTGTATGGTTTTTTGTATTTTTGATGTTTATATGACTAAGTATATAAAGAGTAAGAAAATGAGTTTATTGGAAATGTTAATACTTTGTAATTTCACTTGAAAATATTCTCGTAAATGTTACAGACGGCCTTTCAGTTCTGCATAATTCTCCATTTCATAGGTTTTTAACACTAGAACTACCGGCGTTAAATCTATCATATTTCAATATATTAAATAAGTACTGTGAAAAAGGAGGAATCGAGTGGCGGAAAGGATGGTCAATTCGGTGATTTGTGTCTTTTGTGATGAAAGTAGAGTTTTTATTCCATGACTTCTGCTTATTTGGGGTTCTCTAATATTATTAATAATTGCAATATTATCTCTAGTATTATCTATTAGAGTTGGAGAACGTCAAGATTACAAAGAAACGACATGAACATGCAATTTGTAATATTTTTCGTGTATCTCTCTACTTTCGAACATTCAACATTCGCACACATTTTCAGGAACCTATTATGTGCGTAAGTCGAAGGCCGCCTGTACTTTTGAACGTAGTTTTCTGTACCTGAAGTGTTATCGATTTAATTTTGATTAGAGTTTCACAATGATTGTAACAATTTCTGATTAATGCTATTTTATCTATATTAATTAAACTGGTCTACAAAACTGACTTTCTTTTTTGCTCGAATAATATTTGTGCTTAATTTTACGGATTTTGTGGCGCTGAAAGCGAATCTGAAGACTGTTTGTCTTCATTAGATACCATTTTTGGAAAAAGCAGTTGTGAAAAAAATGCAACTCCTCAAGTTCAGTTGATAATTATCACTTGTCAACAGAATTTTTAATTTATTTTTGTAAAATGATTTATTTTACTTTTTGAAACTCTATATGTTGAAATTTCAATTCGAATCCCATATTCATTCATTGTACGAGACTCCTAGCTGTATTTCATTGGTCAAGTAAATACTCTTGTCTCTCTGAGTACCAAGTTTACCGTACCAAACTGGAAGTTCAATCAGCCTAATGATTGTTCCACCATTATTCCAGCACTATCAAATTTTCATATCTCCAAGCTCTCAAGAAATCTCTTCACAAAAAAAAAACTACATTACCCATAATTCGTAAAAGCCCGAAAGTTTCGTTCCCCAAAAAGTCTCTCGCCAGAAACTGTCTTTCCCACTTCGCAGTAGCTGACGTCTCTAACCCATGCAACCCAGTTGGCCGATATACTCGTTAAAGAGGACTTGAAACAACGCCAATTCCGAATTCCTCTATTCTCGGATACGTGTTTCACTCGTACGATACAAAGATTCCTCTCGCACACCCTTTCTGGATAATGCTACCAGTGGATAACAACATACTCACACATACACTGAGCTCGAAACTTTTTCAAAGTGCAACCTCCTGGCTCGCCGGACGTCCTCGTATTCGCGTTTTGACGCTCGATATTGCACAGCGTTTTCTGGGTCGACGAGAGTGCAGGGCCTACGATTCGCTAGACAAACGGAACGGAGTATGCGAAACGACAAAAGTATACGAGCTGCATCGCGAATACGGACTCGGCCAGGGCTCGAATTCAAGGCCTGTGTAATAGTCGGTGCACATCGTGCCTCCTACACCAGTTTCATTCTCCGTTTCCGCTTCCGGGGTCAGGTTCGCCGCCGCATCGTCGGTACACATGCCGCACGCTTTTCATCCGCCTAACCACACGGTACTTCCACAGCTTCATGCTCGCACGTTGAAGCGTTAACGTGAGCATTTGCGGCTGTCGGTGCATGAATGTTCGTTTGGATTTGTGATTGTAAGGGTACGTGTGTTGGTATAATTGTGGATGGAGATTTACGTGTGGATGTTAGTGTTTGATGTACAGGGCATCCCGTAACTGGTGGCGCAACCGGAAGGCAGTGATTTTGTATGTGGAAAGAAGGGAATTTAGAATAGGCTTTGTGTAGATGAGGTTCTACTCTCTGGGAGCGCCTTAATTGCTGCGTCGCATTTCTAGGTTTTAACGTGGATAGAGGTATTTTTCTGGTATTTAGGTATCTTTTGTAAGTGAGTTTTAGTTGGGGGTTTTTCTTGGTTTATAACGAGAGAAGGGATCTTTTTCGTTTTGGGGGCGTTTAGAATGTTGTATATGTTTTGTAATTGTAATTATTGTATTATAATTGTTGACTGTCGCGTTACTTGGAGGGAAGCATTTTTATTGGTTGGTAGAGGTGGGTCTTAGAAATATTTGTACTTTGCGGTTACCTTCTTTAAGGTTTCTTTGTAACTTTTAGTTGAGAAAGAAGTCTAGAACGTTAAGCTTCTTAGAAAAGTAGGGAGAGAGAGTAAGTATTCATAGCGGGGCAGCTTTCTTTGAGGATGACGAGACATTTTTTGAAAATTTGTATGCAGAGAATCATGCACTTCGAAATTTATACCAAAACTTGTTATACTTGCAGCCACAAAGTATGTAAAGATTTTGAAAATTTGGAATAATTTGTACTTGATGTAATTCCTAACTTTTACATTTTAATATTGGGACACAAATATGGATGTGCATATGTGCAAATACATCGCAAAACGTTCAGAACCCAGTGTATGTAATTCTTAGTATGTAAACGAACCGCCTCCTATTTTTTATCCTCGCTTTTTTCTTTATCCTTGCCCAACTCGGTTTCTTGCTCTTTTGAATGATTAAAACTGTAAATTTTCATTGCCCCATGATATTTCTTTTCGCGTTCTGCCCGATCGCTGGCTTTCTCGGTTATTGTTGACTCCCGTCTAATTGCTCCCCTTGAATCCCTTGAGACACTACCCAGCCCTTTCTCCTTCCGAGTGTACTTTCCAACACTACGAGAATATTCTTGAAATTACTGGTAATAGACTCATATATCAGCTGAAATATTTCATCCCTAATCGTATATACGTAATAGTATTAACCAGTTAACAGTGGCGAAAATTCTTTTGAATTTTGGGCATACGAAAATCGAGAGATGAGCATAAATCTATTTCAAATTATTTTTGCCCTTTAGTTACTCGTTTTACTTCGGCATGGCGTCAAAATATTGCAAACATCTTGAAATTTACGAATGTATTTTAGTTTTCGTCAAAATTACAATTTAAATGACCAGTAGTACCTTTTACGCATGACGAGTATACTCGTCAAACACAGCCAACTGGTTAACCATATAGAAATATTGTTACAAATGTCATTAATAAATGTGAGAGTGCAGATCGAATGAGTAACTGAATGAATGAGTGAGTGACAGAGAGTGCGAGTAATATTGGTGTGGGGTACGGAAAAGACCTGTGAAAAGAAAAAAAAACAACAAAAATGGTTTATTTTATTAATTATTTCTGTGTTTGTTTATCTTGTTTGTTTTTAATTCTAACAAATATTGAGATTGAGAATACGTCCTTCGTCCACCGGCTGTTTAATACCATTATAACAACTACCCCTACATAAATACCATGGATTAATCATCTTCCAAAAGTAACCAGCTTCAAAGTACACCTATCCTTCGATTTCCATGGATGGCAAATTCTTCAGAAAACTGTAAATCGAAATTAACGTAAAATGTGAATAATTCAGTCTTCGTTTCAAAGTAAAATAAAAATAATTTCTTTTTACCCTCTTATTTTAAACCCGGATGAAAGTGAAATCGTGTAAAAAAAGTACCGTGTAAATCAAGGGATAGGTGTATCCATAATTGATGACACACGTATCATAGAATATTTATTAACTCTAGAATATCCACACTAAAAACGTGTAATTAACTCGGCAGAGATTTTATTTCATTCGTTCTTTTTCCAAATACCAACACCTAGATTCGGTCCTTAGATACGATACCGAGTTTCATCCCCCCTTTGTTCACCCTTTCTCCCTCTCCGTTGCACTACGTTCCTAGCTAAATCGCCTCATGATCATTTCGGTTACCGGCGACTGTAATTATGCGAGTTTGTCCTCTAACCCAGTTTCCAGGATATCTCGGAAAATAGTCGGATCTCTTGGTGTGCACGGCCGTTTACGTAGAGATATGCATTTACTGTTAGTTATGCGTGCTCGCGGGAAGGGAAACACAGGAAGGATGCTACTTTACGTCGAACGTTCGTTTGTCGAGCGTTTGCGGTGCACTCCGGCAATTTCCTCTCTTCCGTTTGTACTCCGTTAAATAGTATTGCTTTGAACCACGGCATCCTGCATTAATCCAGCATTAATCGTGCAATTATGTGCACACGGTTTGTGCGGTAAGACGGAAACTTTGACGAAATCCCTTTTGAGTGAGCACTTTTCACGAAGCTCCAGTTTGTGGAGAATTTAGATTTTTGGGAATAAATTGTAAGTGAATGTTGTCGATAAGACAATTTTCATTGGCACTGTACAATTGTTTGACAAACAGGTGTGTTAATATGACATCGTGTAACTTGCTATTCAGCAGTTATATTTCAAATTTTAGACAGTCGTTTTATTTTAAAAGTGTGTCGGAAATAAAATTTTACGAATGCAAACCTATTACCTTACATATTCAAAGAGGAGAAGAATTTCAAGATGAATTGAATTCAAGAATTAAAAAATAAATTGAATTGTAGAACTGAAACTGAACTTCTTAAAATGAATTCTTTTATTATCTGCTTGACATACAATGACATTTGGAAGTCGTTATTCATTAGGTGTACCATGGTAGATTTTGACGTCTTCGAGATATCGGGAACTGTCTCCGCTGGATGTCACACAGTATATTATTAGATTATTTAATTATTTCACTCTCGTGTCAACGGAACTGTTAATTTATTATTTTGTAATGTTACTTAATAATTGTCCATTCAACCGGATTACATATACATAAGCATGCACATAACTCTTCAGTTGGTTCAAATTAAATAGTACTTGTAGGATACGTCAAATTTCGTTTTATTTGTACGTCAAAGAGTTAAAGAAGAATATTATCAATCACTAGAAATTTCGTATTACAGTTAACCAACTATTATCACTGAAACTTAACACTTTCTCCCCGCCTCCGACACTAATCATATAAACACATTTTTATAAGTTTCAAAATTGTATTAAAAAATTAAGAAAACTTCGTTACAAGAACAAAGCAAACTCGACGTCCAAACGACACGATTTTAAACGTCTTAATTAACCCGACGACAAACGTGCTAAATGATATTCCATCAAAAACGTTCCTCCATTACAGATTGAAGACACAGAAAAAAAAATTCGCGTTGATCGTCCCTGCCGAGACAATACTTTTTCTGCGTGTACCGTGCAATTACGTTCGGCCAGACAGTTGCATCGATGCACATGCACGTGTATGAGCGTCGTATCAATAATGTATAAGGCAGTATGACGAGGTTAGTTAGAGACTCGCAACGTCCATGTCGAAGCAAAACACGTCACCGGCGCCGACGTGTTGGACGGTGTGCCATTATTTTCGCATTTAAGCGTATTATAGCGGATTCGATAGCATCGCGATGGTCGAGCTGGCAGAACGAGAAAAAAATGGAGTGAACTCCCTGGTTAACGCTACGTGCTAGACTGATGAGCATGAATCTATAATAAGGACAATTATTTGTGCGATACTCAATTTCTACGATCAGAGGTTCATGAAAAATTGCGAAGAATCGCTTTCGATTAGAAGTCTTTTACACAATGCGAGAAGATGCGACCTTTTCAAGCATTCTTCTTTGTTCTGTCAAATAGGTGACTTTGATGAATTCGTTTTGTATTCTAATTTTAACCCGTAAAGGTCGAAAGGTCCCAGACGTAATGGCCATAGTACTTAGGTTGCGAAAGAATGGCGATCGTCAAAAAATAGAAATTCATTGTTTGTTTTATTTGAAGATTATAATTTACATGATTCTCTCATTTTTGTGCAAAACCTTCACTATCGAGAAATAACACCTTCAAAGTTCATCTTCTTAAATCAGAAAAATATTGCCCAAGGAAAATCTCTCATTCTATTATCTTTCAAAAAGTACCACGCACTAGACCCAAAGTAAAAAAGTTATAAAATAATATGGTATTTAACCCTTTTAGTGCCGCATAACGATATATCGTCGTTAATAATATTGCTAACGCTGACCCATTGTAGCATTATTATTCAGTTTGCAATACGATATCAGTAATTTTAAGAAAGATAATTGTAAATACGTAACTCATGCTCTGTATTGCGTGTTCTATATCAAACTGTGGCCAAATGACAATTCTTTTTATTCGCAACTACATTTATCATTAATACATTCAATTTTTTCGATCGGCACTAAAAGGGTTAAACAAGTCGTCATTTTCTTGTCAACTATCTGCAGCACTCGGAACCATCAAAATTATATTAAAAGCGTACAATGTCGATAGCTTTCTAAGTTCGAGTCAACATTTTTTTTTTACAAACACCTCAACGATCCACGATTTGAATAAATCCGTCGGAGTACTGCTTCATCGGAGTCCACGCTCTTTCGCTAAAAAGGGCAGATTTCAAAAATCGCAATCCCCCGTTTCGTCGACAGACCTTCAAATCGGCCGACGTCAGCCGTAACCACGGCACTTGAAATATCCGCCTGTCTGAGACTTGAATTATCGATGCCGAAGATTATCTGGAGCGCGTCTCTCGTAATCCGGGATACAATGAATACGAAAATATCAATCCTTCGAATGAAACTTCGATAATCCCCCCCTTCATATCGGCCGGTTACTATGGACGAGCATTACACGCCATTACTTTTGACCTGTGCAACGCACCGAGAACCTTTTTTTTCATTGTTCCCGATAGCGCCACAGATAATACCCATCCACGCGTTTGTGCTCCGTTTTCGGAATATAGAACGTTAATCTGGCCAGGACAGACGAAGTGAACATGTGCAGGGTGATATTCGCATACCTGCACAGATATTTCGCGCAGGGGGGAAATATCGAGCGAAGCTTCGGAGACCCCTTGGTGTTGGAGCAGAGTCTGGTTAGGGGTTCACTTAGGCATGGGGAAAGAGAGGGTTAAGAACATTATGTAAGAGGGGATTGAACAATTTGTATATCTGGCGGCTTAGAAAAATT
This sequence comes from Cerceris rybyensis, assembly GCA_910591515.1. Taxonomy (NCBI): domain Eukaryota; kingdom Metazoa; phylum Arthropoda; class Insecta; order Hymenoptera; family Crabronidae; genus Cerceris; species Cerceris rybyensis. The sequence goes on from OU342789.1 coordinate 41,244,234, forward strand.
ATTTAAGGTGTATGTAGAGGAGAGAAAGTACTTTTTCTACTTTGTGTTTTGTGAATTTTGAAATTTGAATATTATGTTGGGGGTGTACAGATTTTCTGTTGTTGGATGAAGAGACGAAAGTTGAATGAAGAGCTTTTTGAGGTGACTGATTGTGATTTAACCCTTTTAGTGCCGATCCAAAAAATTGATTGAATTAATAACAAATGTAGTTACGAATAAAAAGAATTGTCATTTGACGATAGTCTCATGTAGAACACGCAACATGAAGCATAAACAGTGTATTTACAATTATCTGTTATATAATTACTGACATCGCATTGGAAACTGAATATTAACCCTTCGATGTCCAATGTTAGTACTATTGCTAACGACGATATATCGTCGTCTGGCACTAAAAGGGTTAAATTTGAATTTTCTGTTTGGAATTTTGAAATATATTGTCGTTTAATTTGTAATTTCTGTTTTCTATGGAGAGTATTGGATTTTGACACTAACCATACAATAGAGCTGTCGAATGACCGATTTAGTGACATGAAAATATGTGATTTCTTGTAGTATTAAGTAAAAACAGTATGGTACTTTGCTTCTTGTATTAACACTAGAACTACCAAACCAGTCAAAATGACGGGTACACAATTTTTTCCAAAATTTTCCAAGTTCATAGAAGAGCCATAGAACAAAAATTCTGCGTCCATCACAAAAGACATAAATCGCTGAATTGATCATCCTTTCTGCTATTCGATACCTTCGTTTTCAAAGTACTTATTTAATATATTGAAATATGATAGATTTAACGCCGGTAGTTCTAGTGTTAAGTTGACAGACTCGTGCTCTTCTATTATACCATAAAGTTATTGTTATTTTGCAACCGATTAAAGTCTCCTATAGCAAAAATAGGTATTCATAAAATATTGGTACGGTTAGCATTGATCATCATATGTAGACGATTAAAACATATTTTTTGGCAGCGTAGTGGTATCATGTTACATATTTATATATAGTTTCACTACACGAAGAGTTAGTAAATTGTTAATTAATTGTCTGCGATACCACATATTTTGCTTGCAAATTGCACCTATTAAAAGGAGACAATAATATCAAAAAACTTATTTGGAAAATCTTGAGTTTAGCGCACTTCACACAATGAACTATCACATGAGAAATTTGATTTGGAAAAACTGTAAAATGTTACAAGTACGGGCAAATCATCAGTATTTATCACAAATTGCAAGCGATATTCCCACAAAAGAGCTTAGAATAAGTGTCAATAGAAAACCGAAGAAAGGATAGTAAAAATATTCTTCTTCTCTTCATGTTTGGCGTTCTAGGAATATTCTAATAAGCGGCAAAATTTGGGAGAAATCCCGAATGTACGGCGGTTAGCCGTATTTGCTAATACGAACGAAACCGCAGGTTTTTGAATCTCGAAACAAGCGCGCAAATGTCGCTCATTTTCCATGAGTTGCACGATATCGCGCGACAATATCGGTTCGTTTCATGGAGCTGGGACATTTCATGAGGGCAAAAAGGAGATAAAAGTAGGAACATGACGAAATTGTTTCGTACAACGATGAGGCGTGCAAATACAGGAGCTTGGAATCCCGTCGTCGAATATCTAGTTAACCATTTTGAAGTTGCTCTTCTCTTTCCACTCTCTATCTCACCCTCCTTTCTCTCTCTCTTTTAAACACACATACAAACACTCTCCCAAAATCTCGCTGGTTTTCTCTTCGAGGCACAAACTAGAACCACGCGAACGATAGTCGCGTCGCGAATAGAGTTCGCCATAAAAATCCGCGTTTCGTTTCGGGGAATAAATTGGGCCGTACATCAAACCAAATTAGCACCGGCGTCCGTGCGGACAATTAACGATTTTCTATAGCCCGCAGACGCCGAGAGGACGGTTTTCGTTTCGTTCAGCTATAAATTTTGCCTCTCCGCACCGACATGCGTGTATATAGCTCACTGCTGCCGCCAATTTTATGCCTGGCCTCTATTATACCTATACTACTATATGGTTAATGCTTACCTGTTGGTTACCTTGTATCTTGATAATCATGTTATTCTCCGTTGGCTCGGGTTTCAATGGAACTTCAGCTTTTCCGTGACTTGAAACATTCTAATATCCTTTTTGGATTTTGCACCTGTCTTTGTAAATAACAATCTTATTGTTAGACTAAAAAATTATTCGATGTCATCTGTTTTTAACATGCAGGAAGTATTACTATAGACTAGTGTATGATGAATCATAAGAAATTTGAAAGAATTTTTTATGTAAAATTTATTCAGTGTAAGGGGAAGTACCTACGCGATATAATAATAATAATAATAATTCTTTGCTATGGACAGAATATGGTTGATACATACAGAAAATGTGGAGATATATCTAAAGTGGATTGGTTTCTTTAACATTCTAAACATTTATGAGCACTTAAGAACTAATCTGGGATTAACCTTAGAGGATAAATGAAAAAAAGGAAAAACCTAAACTGAATAAACAACCCCATCTGAGATACGTAATATATTACATATACAAATGAAACGTGGCTGGTTAATTGGAATTTATGTTAGATATAACTTTTTAAAACTTTTTAAACTGAGTTTTAATCTTGAAAAACTCGTTTTGTTATTATTTTAGATAATAAATCCACAGAGATCATATCGATTTTATACTCGGGTTTCTAGCCCTCAAGGTAGACTGTGTTTTTTTTTGTTCGTATAGAATTAAGGAGTCTTTTATACAGATTAAAGAACATCGTTCCAACATCATTAGCGTCTTCGTAGTTATCAACCTGTAAGGCGCAAAGAGAAATAGCCTGTAGAATAATTAATACAGTTAATAACGTGTTCGCGCATTCTTTTACTTTGCTCGTTTCGTAGGAATTGTTTGGAAGAAAGAAATTATTTCCTAAAGTTACTTATCATCTATTTTATATCTATATTCCCATTAATTTGAGTTGAAAATCATGAGTTTGTTTCGCCAAGAACTTGCTGTCGATAACAGGGTAAATAATTATTTCACCTGGAAATTTCTTCAATGAAACAGGAAACGAATGGAGCGTGATTTCCTGACTATTCCTGGAAACCTGATGTCGAATCCAATACGAAATTTACGCTATTTTCACCGCAGAACATGTCGCTGCACTTATTGAAAATCGAAAATAGTATCGAACCATTTCCGCTTCATTTGATAGCCTTCAAACCACTCGTATCGTTCTAATTCGTTATTAATTTACATCTCCACTTTGTAATTATGATAAATCGTTCATAAATTTCATACAGGAACTCTGAAAATTCTACCCTAATTTAAATATCCAGCGTCTTTTATTAGCGACAATAATTGTTTTTGAAACGTGCATCACAAGTAGCCTACTTATACTTGTGTCAGATCGAAGATAGGCGTTTTAGGGTGATTAACGGAACGAAACAAAATAGTGTTTCATATTAATTAGTTCCTCGTCTTTTACCTCGTCTACTAAAATCGCCTTCGGCCTAGAAAGCCCTGTAATTTAATGCGTGCACGGTAGAGAAGCATGCACGAAAGTTTCGACTTCCAACGACGACGGGGCTCCACTTTGATGGGATAATTTCAAATTTAATGCGCTATAAAACCGAGACTTACAACCTGGCGCGAAGATAGGCACCCTGTCACCGTCCCGATCGTTTTGACAGTGCTATTACCTGTCGTCTAAGGCTTTGGAAACAATTTATTCCGTGAAAGATTTTATGTTTCACGGAACTCCCTCTTTTTCTTCGGGTAATTTGTCACTGCTGGAATAAAGTTTGTAGTGAATTTTATTTGAAACGTTAAGTTAGTAAATGACGAATAGATTTAGAGAAAAGTTCATATTCTGAATGAGTCTTCCCATAAAAATTTGATTGCTGAAAATTGTCTTTACGATTTCAGACAAGGAACTTGTTACATTTATAAATTCCAAGTGCATGCACAGCTATAAGTTATCAAACTCTCAGTCGAATTGACTAACACAGTTCAAATATTATCCAAAGTTTTAAATATTCTAAAAGATGATCATCAAACGCAAAACACTTTGAAAACTCCAAATCTTGTTTCTTCTATCTCCAAAACATGTGAAACGCATGCATAAAACAATGTTTAATCACTCACATTCACAGAAACAAAATCACATAAATCGAATATTTGAACTTCAAAACAATTCCTCATCATTCATCTTCCCTCCGTCCCAAAAAATTCTATAACATAATTAATGTTTCTCTTAGCCTTATTTATTCACATCTACAAATTTTATTTCGTCTGTAATAAATGCATCTCCGAAAAATGTACATCTTAAAGTCTCCTTTCCTCGCAGTATTTCGATGCTGCAGGAAGAAAAATGGAATTGCAGTGTCCTCTGGATATAATGTATGTCGACCTCGACGGGTCAAAGTACCGAAGCAACGTTAGAAGCTATGCATACAAGGCAGTGGGGTATGCCGGGTGCACGCGGATTAATAATTCAAAGAAGCTGCGGCTAATACCTATATGACGTCACTTGGAAATCGATCCGATGAAACATGCAGTACCCTCGGGAGTGACGTCTGTTCGAACTTATGGTAGGCTAGCGAGGTGCATTCAGAATATCCGCGGGAACGACGATTTGATCGAAATCGCACCCTGAAGCAGAGAAGTTTGCGAACTTTTCACGTAAGACTGAATCATCGTTTGGTGACGTTTGTCTCTATAATAATAATGGCTCAATAGCATATGTGAAGATTTCTTAACATTACATCTACCGATCAATATTTTTAAAAAGTTTAATTCTCTATAGTCCGAATTTGTTGTGGTATCTGGAGATGAATTACACGATAGCACAATTAGAACAGAATAAAAATAAAATTTGATACAATGGATTAAACCTGATTTTCAAACATTGAATTTCATGATTTTCATTTTAGGTTTATAGCTAAATTATAATATTTAGCAAGGTTAAAAATTAGAATTTGAAGATTAGAAGTTTGGATGTGTTTTGTGTTGCCTCAAAGTCACAGGAGCTCATAGAGGGTTAAATACGTACCTCAGAAGAAAAGGGATGAAAAATAGATGTAGAAAATCGAAGATGCAGATTTTAATGAATTAGATTTTAATGCATCAATTATAAAATATTGTCTTGGAGAAATTAAGAATTGACATTCGGGGAAAGTGAAACTTTTACTCGTCTCAGACCGGATTCTCTTATTTGTGTGATAGTTCTGGAAAGTGAAGACTTATATTTATCGTAGATAGATATGCTGATTGCCAAGTTGAAGGTTGACTCCGAAACTTAACGGGAGCGAATTACAATTGATGCCACTTGTCAAACTTTTACCTTCATAGTATGTACAGTAGAGTTCCGTTAAGAGCGCCGCCTAGGGGCTGTAGGGGAAATAATTCCGAGAAATTTCTGTCCCCACTCCTTAATATTTAGGATTTAGGATATAATATTTAGGATATTACTCCTTATATTATAGTACCAAGTATTAAGAGCACATAAGGTTTGTACTTTTAAATGGTTGAGAGTGGGGGACACTCTTCGCACGCATTGAGGGGAAGGCGCTCTTAGCGGATACGCTCTTAGCGGAACTCTACTGTACATAGATATATTATGAGCTCATGGGGTGCACAACCACATATAATTGTTAATTTTATAGTCGCAGCATGCACACAAACGGAACTACCCTTTTATCAAGTTATTTAACAAAATCATCATATTTCTTTAACTAAACATTTACATAATTTGGTCCTTTGAGTCTCGTGCAAATATATATAATGTCTTCCGTAATGATGATTTACAAATTCTTAGACTTTACAATGAATCAAATACATTATATCTACAGAATATATTTTCCTATTTTCCTTCCCATTGTGTTATGTACATGAGGAACAGATATTTCTATCTTCTAATTGGACCCCTCAAAGTTCCTTGTAAATGGAAATACATTATTTTTTCAATTTCGAGCTAAACATAAAATCGTGCGTACATCTTTTTTATTTTAAGGTTTCTACCACGATGGAGAGTACAAAACAAAAAGCGATATTTTATGATCGAAATGTTACGAGTACATTTCAAGATTTTGTTTCACGTTAAATGTACCCCGATCCACGTAAAAAATGGTCTTGTTAAAGTTGACAATTCCCGGCTCTCGAAATGATTTTATTTCTCTTCGTTTCACTTAAATCTCATAATGCTCAGTAATAAAAGGTTTTCTCAAAATTTATTACACGACGGTCACTGCGATATTAAATACACGGCCAACATTTTTCTCTCTGGGAAGTGAAATCCTCCGGAGCGTGGTCCTCACAAAGCGGCGGGAAACTTAAAATGAAATTTCCCCTGCTATCACTTACAGCGTTCAAAGTACGTAATAATTACTTGATATCTAAAACATAATTAGGAAAATTATGCAAGATAATTTATATTCCGACAATTGCATTATCTCCAACCTTTATGTCCCCATTATTCCTATTGCTTTTAAGATCAAAGGAAACACCTTTAACTTTATCCCTCTACGTACCCCTTTCTCTGCCAAAAAAAAACGCTAAAAGAAAAAGCAACCACTCGATACCACTCTAAAATTAGACCAACGTACGAGATCGTTCCTCGCGTGCATTCAACAAATCACGAAAATTCGTTTAACGCTGAAAATCAGATCCCCGTTGTATTGCGCGTGGAGTAAATGAAAAATTTACACCGAACGTCGTAACCAGAGTTTTTATTCTATTCGGACAGAAATTCACTGAAATGCCCTGTTGACCACAGAATGTATAATACGTACTTCAAAACGTGGGCTCACGTAACAGGAGATATAACAACGATGTAAACGAATAATTACAGTCCATCCGACTGTATTCGTTCCCTTTTTCACTCTCACCCACACCCTCTGTTGTTTTTTTTTTTACACTCCGGTATACAATTGCCGATCCAATTATACGGGATAGGAAACAGCCGATTCGGTGGCGTTCATTTAAGTAAACTTTATTCAATTCCATCGTAATTGCATTTTGACTTTCGGCGGCTCTTTCGTAACCATGGTCATTCATCCGTGACGTTTGGCGTACCATCAAAAATACAAAACCCCCGGAAATAAATCGACCACTTTACACGGTATTGCAATGATTGTTGTAAAATCCCCGATATACATCTCTCAGCTCTTACGTCGAGTGTGTACGTTTGCACGGTGTGCCGGAAAAACAACAAGCGCCGTGTATTTGGAAGGAACAATGAGTCTTGGATTACAATGCTCGGCAAATAGATCGTTCGGGGGCAGATCGGAACGAGCGCGTCGCATTGTCGGTCGTCTCGGCTAAAAAGGTACATCGGGATACAAAAGTGTCGGGGGGGAAGTTTTTGAAAAACAATAAAAAGACAGATCGAGATTCCAATTCGTGGCAGTACTGTTCGCTGCCTCGTAACATTTTGCCGGCTGTAAATACACGCGGATTTTTTAACACGGACGATTGATCTTGTTCTATCTATGACGTTTGCTCGATTGCGATTTTTTTATCGTTTTTGTTCTCTTCCTTTAGGCGTGTTTTCGTTCTGCTGGGGAAGATGATTTAAATATTTTTTGAGAGTGGAAAGAATTTGTGGTGCGATGTAGGAGGAAGGGGTGGAATTAGAAGAATTATTTAGGAAATTGAGGATAATCACTCGAGTCGAAAAGTCCAGCCTAAAAAGAAACTTGAAATCCTAAATTCTTTTGATTTTTCATTTGCCGCTTAATTATGTATACCTGCCATTTTGAACCTCAAAATCCTCAACTAGTGTGTCTACGCGCCTCAAAGTCCTGTAAATATGATTTTTAGGAGTTATATGGACTGATCAGGTAAAATTTTTATTCCAATTTAATCTGACATCTCCTAAAAATATTTCAGAAGTTGTCAAGTCTGTTGACTCATATTCTAAAAATACGGCTTTCAGGAGCAAGTAGGAATTAAATTATCATTTTATTTCATATAAATTGTAAATCTTCTAAAATCAAATTAATTTTTCGGATATTGAGAATCTTTTTGGACCTAGATCATTCCACTTCAATTCCAATCCAATTCTAATACTCCTCATTACAGAATGTATGGCTTAATATTGGGCTTAGATTAATTTTCTAAATAAGAATGCTGAGGATTATTTTGGGCTGTATGAAGCCTAAATTGATCCTCAACTAGGCAAAACTGGCAAAAATGAACAAGTTTAGGGCGATCGTGGAATTAAAATTTGCATTCTTTTATATGTAACATATTTTTCCATATTCAGCCTAAATATCCGAAGTTATTTAGTAATTTAGGAGGATTTTGGGCTGAAATTTTCGACTCGGGCATTGTCTGTAGTATAAGGGAATAACTATATGAACTATATTAACTTTTGTACCGCCCTAGGGTGAAATTTTATTCAATCTGCGTTTCCAGATATCATATAACGTGTGATTTATTTTTCAATACGTAGATTGTTTTAGTTTCAGAGACAAGTAACATAATACATTATAAACAATATTAATCAAAGCGTAAATAGGGGAAATATCATTCAGCGATGTTTTATGCAACTACTTTCGAGAGCTGCATAGAGGTTGACGTGTCAACATTTCGTTGATCATATTTATAATAAAAATTAGGGTGTTGCATTTTTCTTTGGTACTCAAGTATGTTGCTAAACATATTATATTTAAGTCACGGTTGGCTGGACATAGTTTTAAATAAGAGCTCTTGCCGGACGAATCGACTACCGATAAACAATAGAATTATATCGTAGTTCTACTTTATTCTCGTGAGGTACTTTTTTAAGGAGTTCGCCCGTTACATGTACTCTTTACCTCAGGGATGGCCAACCCAAATGATCTTACGGGTCACTTTGCAAATGCATCATAACTCTGTGGGCTGCACATACAATTATATATCCCCATATTAGGTTTAGACCCACTATAGCCTTTTTTCGGAGTGAATAATTGAAATGTATGAGTTATTTTGTGTTTACTATTATTCTTATATATAAACATAGATAATATAATGATAATGGTTTTGATCATAATCTCGCGATACGGAAAAATGTTCAAGGCGGGCCGCGTGTTGGCCACTCCTGCTTTACCTCATACGGTACTGTAGACGTGCGAGTATAAACAAATTGTAAATTCTAAATATTGTAGTAGCAGCAGTTTTTCGCCAATATCTCAAAAATTAACCCTTGACTGCTACTGACGTATGTGTGTATTCAAAAAAAGAATTTCATCATAGCTTATCGACGCTATGAGAACAGCTAGAATCGAGACATTGAAATGTAATTGTTGAACATGATGACGCAAAAATAATTTATAATGTTCGTGCCTTACCCTTCTACATTTTGGTTAAAAAGGTGGTTTTTGATCGTTAAATGTATGATTATCTTTTGTATTAAAAAACTCAACCCCTAAAGAATAAAAGCTGAGTGGGGATTATACGAATGAGAATAAGTTGTTTAAAATTAAAATCATTGAAATCAGTGCTGTAAATTGTTTTGCTGTATAATAAATAAGGTATTTATTTAAAGTTTGAAAGTCGTATCGCATTAATTATATGATCTTCATTACGTCAGAATAGCAAGTAAAGACTACTTGTTTGATAAAGGATAGAAATATTATCCGTAGTAATTTAGCGAGGGAGAGATTCGCGTCTTTATCCCCTGTCAGAGATGATTCCCATTTGTCTCAGATTACTAATCGCGACACACTCGTTTAACACTTAGAATGACACCCATCATAATACCCTAGACGTTATCTGAGGAGCCAGCGACGTGACAGAGCGGTTCCACTTGGCTATGGGGGTCGTTGATCGATAACGCGACACCGATAACTATGAGACACAATTCTCATAGCTACTGTCCACCTTTGAACATTGACTTTTTAAATGCATCAAAGAAACAAGAAGAGTCTTAATTTTTTTTTCAGTTTTGACACTAGGTTCCACAATACTTTAGAAAGTTTTCTTCGTCTTCACATGCCATGTTGACGTTCTACCTAGGACGAATTATTATTAATGTTGTTCATGTAAATATTTGTTGAACCATGACGAGTGTTACATTAAGATTTAACGGGGTGGACTTAGGTTTTGACGAGCGTATTATTTTACTTGGTCATTGAGCATCAAAAATAAATTTGGATTATATTAATCACCGAGGATAATTAAAAACAGGAGCCATATAAGAGTACTACGAATTTAAGAAAGAACCATATATATATATAAAGTTATAAAAATGAAGACTGGTACTACATAATAAATCTTTCAAAAGCCTAGCAATCTGCGAAATGTACATTTTTTCTTTAGAAACAACCATTAGCAAAAAAAGTAGCAAAACATTCCTACATAAACATTCAAAACTAAATGAGAATGGAATTGATCAACAATTTATAATATCTTCGACAATTCCCATAAACCCAACTTTCCATTGACATAATAACATTTTTAATATTCAACAGAATGACACACAGTCAACAGTTTCTCCTCCGGTGCAAATAATCGGGAACATTTCAAAGTTTCGTTTATTCAGCTTAGTTGTCGTTACGGTCGTTAAAATCTGCAAAGCCCATCAATCTAAGTACTATATCTCCTGCTCGTGACGTTTATCCCCAAGGTTCGAGGGTCTCTCGATAAGCCGACGTAGCCGAGGTTCAAAGAAAACATATTTTCCAAGGAAGGGGCCTCGGGCTAAAAATTAATATTCTTCGCGGGGTTCCTTCCCCTTTGAATGGCACAGAGTACGCGGAGGTGAACGGGAACGACCAACGGCGTGGCCGAAACTGTTTCCCAAACTGTCAACCAATTAATCTTATTAATTTGTCCCCACGTTCCTGCCGGACCCCTCGCGGTCGCCGTGATTTATGAAACGTTTAATTAAACGTTTCATAAAGACACTTTCGATCGGGCTCGTTTAAATGGTTGATCCCGCATTTGTCGATGCGTTAATGACGAGGAACGAGAGAGTCATCGATTACGAGAACGTTTAGATCTCAACGTATCATCGTAGACTTATGCAGTTGATTCGAAAAGATCGTTCAAAAGTCGAATGGAATTTTATCAAGTGAAAATTCTTTGCTATTAACCCTAGATCACTAACCTTCGTCGATTCGACAACACAGATTTAATAAGTATGCCATATTAGTTAACGTTATCGTAATAAATAAATACCTATCTTTAATAATAGAAAAAAAACATGTTTAAATTTTATTTAAATAATACCCTTTAACCCCTTTTGTAAACACCGTAGTCGAAGAGACGAAGGTTAGTGTTAAGCGTCGAAAAATAAGGTTAGTGATCTAGGGTTAATGAGATCCTTATATTCGTTAGTCGCTTCTTTTTGGCAGAGATTATATGACTAGAGTTTGTAAAAAATATTCCCTCAGATTTCAATGACAGAAATTCAATCTTATCCCTTTGACTGTTGATTGCATTCGACAAAATGGATCATAAGAGTCCTTTGGGTTTTCAATTTGTCTTTGTAAGAACTTTATTTGTTTCATTCTCTCTAGTAATTTTAAACACATTGAACACTATGTAAATAGATGTCTTTTAGTATAGAAATAATATTATCGAAAAAGAAACTATACTAATTGGTAACGCAGAGGCTATGGTGGCTTCAGATTTTCAACGTGTTCAAAGTCTCATCATCTCTATCTCCAGAAACTCTCTCCTATTTAACCTATTTTTTCTTCCAACCGATTAAAACTCTTTTCAGTCCAAATGTACACCGTAAGCTCTACTGTAAATTTCAAAGCGTCTAAACTCTAAAGATACCCATAAATTTAAATTGTATCGCGCAACACGACAAAAAGGAGGACAACTTCTCGGTAGAAAGGACGATGGTAATTAGGCTTCTCCTAATTATCCAAAACTGGACGTCAACGGCGCATGCAGGACATTGATAGTTAACAGGCGCCTCGACTATACAGCATACGGTGCGAACGAGGCTAACGTTGCTCACGGCTGTTCAAACGTCCCATAATTACGACGGATAATTACGTCGACGATCATCCATGCCCGTCAGGTTGGATACTCTCTCGGTATAAAGTAACGGCGATTCTTTGCCGCTCTCAAAGCCCCATCGATCGAGTTATCGCCCCGATTAATTCAGAAAAGAGAAATTTTTTAATCCATGCCCGGATCGCGACAGGGTTCGCCTAATTGCTCGGATGCAGGCCACTATGTACCTTCGACGGATCGTAGTTAAAGCGAACCTAATTAAACGTCGCCTTGCTCCAAGTGAAATGATTCGAAACTCCGGCTAATGCGGCTGGCATTACGCCGTGTAATTACATTGCTGGACGATATCTTCAAAGGAACGTCGAAAACGTCACTTTGAATCTTTTCCAGTCATAATGACCCTTCTGCGACCACTGGACTGGAAAGGCAAATCGGATGGCAGTCAATAGGACCGATCTGTACACCCCATAAAGGGAATCATTTCGTACCCTTTAACCCCCTAGGGAAAGGACGAGCAATGTCACTTTTACGATTCTGAATTTTCACGTAACTGGATGCCATTTTATCGGTCATTATTGTCCGCTACTATACAATGAATTTTATACACATGACGGGGTGAAAAGAGGGTGGGTTGTGGAACAGAGTGAGGTGCGTTAACGTAAAAATTATGGGATCGGTACTACGAATGGGTATTGTAACGAGACGAGCCGTCGACTGTGCGACGTTCAACGTCGCGGAAATTACATCCGTCAGGATGAAATTTGCATCTCGGCAGCCATCGGGCGTTTCGACAGTTTTGGACGAGGCGAAAAAGAATTTACGTCCGCCATTAGTGCCGATGTTGCCGGTTAAATATTTTTGTAATCCTGTCAGCCGCGCGTTTTATCCGCGACGTGGCCAAACTTTTACATTTTCCGGTTGACGATGATAGCGCCGCTTCAAATATTCCTGTGTAATAAATAGAAATGGGTGCTCGTAGTGGGTGCTTGTAACGCGAGACGGAATGCCAGTTGCACCGAAACACATTACATACCGACAGGTGGGAATTTTATTTTGTTAAATTCGTTATCGGGCTGGCATTTCGAATGTGTTCGCTTTTGGCATGGATTTTTAAGTGTTTTGTAATGTTCTATTCGAATTTTCACTTTGAAGTGCGTCGAAAAAGAAATTTTTAGTTAAAAACTAAAACATGCTCATATTGGCTCTTATTGGTCTAATGATTTCATCTAATTACTGAAATTTTACAAAAAAGATGTATCAGGCTATACCAAAATTTGTACTTGTCCGCAATATTGCCGCAAGTTACAATTTTCCAGCAATACTTACTGGAGCAGTATCTGGCGTAGCAATATCCTATAGTAGTAGAATTTTCAAGTTTATGAAATTTTACAATGATTTTTAATTTAGATTTTTCATTCATGCTAATGGATCGCTCATACATTTTATTATCTATGTCCGTTTACCAAATACAACTATTAATTTGCAAATGCATATGAGCAAAATCCCCCTTTCACTTTGACAAATCAGACCTGCATTCCTTTCAAATTTCATTCGCTAGCCTTCATTCTAGCACTGCACTATTCTTACTGCTTCATTCTGTACTCTCCCTTCTGTTCACCGAGATGGAGAAATTGTCAGTTTATCAGATTCCTGAACATCAGACTTGCCTCCTTTTCAGCTCTCTACGACACTTCCCCGGCACACCATCAAGCTTATCACAGATACTCGTACGAACTTCTTCCGTGAATCTCTTTTCCGGTACTCCACGATACGTACAATTAGCCGTTGTCTCATTCCTCACTCCCGCTTCTCTCCTTAGCTTTGCTCTAGGGGTGAGCCTATCAAAATTCTCAGTGTTAGACTCGCCTTTTTCCCAGCACCTTGCGATGCAATTCCAACACTGTGCAACCTGTCAGATATTTTTCTCCGCAAATTTCTTTCGCGAGTCTCCTTTCCATCACCGCATGATATTTACAAGGGAACATCCCGAGGTGTAAATCACCGATTTTGATGAAATTTTAGTATGATATAGTCCTCGCGAAAATATTTGACCCGTATTTTTTTTTATCGGCAACCGTCCACGTTAAAGGGGTGAAAACCACCCTCAAAGTTGAAAAAAAGTATTTTTTATCATATTGTTTGAACAAATGGGTTTTTTAAAAAAATGTTTATACCATTAGATTCGTGGTCGAAATACGTTAATTTTCAGTCCTTAAGAAATTTTCGTATCTCTAATAGTTTCGTACATATTCGATAAAATAGTTTTTGTTACCAGAAGTTTGGGGGCGGTTTTCACCCCTTTCACGTGGACGGTTACCGATAAAACAAATTGGGTGTCAAATATTTATACAAAATCCAGCTTTTACTATAGTTTCATAAGAATTGATGATTTACAGTTTGGGATAGTCATACATGGTATTGATGTGACTCTACAGCCGACAGACCTGAAAAATTGAACAATTCTGAGGTGTGTTTTATATATTTACAATTTTCAAGCATAAACTGCTTTAATTGATATATAGCTGCTTTAGAATGCTCCTGGTGGTAGAAAATATTTGTTATGCCAATAAAAATGAATACCACTATTGGAAAGAATAACTTGGCAAGTACGCAAGCATAAAAATTGAAAATGCAATAACTTTTTTTGTAATATAAATATCAAATTTTCAATTTATCCGTATTTTGTGTTTTGATATATAGTATTCACAAACAAATATTCATAAAAATTTATTGAAATTTAACTGACAAAATGATAAAAAAAGTGGTATTTTTTAGCATATTATTTAAACAAATGGATTTTTTTAAAAAAATGATTATACCATTGGATTTAAAATCCGAAGGAATTAATTTTCACTCTCTACGAAATTTTCGTATCTCTAATAGTTTTCGAGATATTTGATAAAGAAGTTTCAGGACCCCAACTTTGAGGGTGGTTTTCACCACTTTAACATGAACGGATGCCGATAATAAAAAATACGGGTCAAATATTTTCGCGAGGACCATATCATACTAAAATTTCATCAAAATCGGTGATTTACACCTCGGGATGTTCCCTTGTTAGTCGTCGTTGCATTCTTGATCCCCACCCCTCCTCTTCTGGATGCAAGAACGGTAAGTCTATAAAAATTCTCAACGCCGGACTCGCCTTCTTCCTATCTTCCTGCAATACTTATCCAGCACACTGTCCAACACGTCACAGATATTTCTCGCGCGATACTATTCCGCTCTAATTCCTGCGCGTGCAGCAAACTTCTGATGATTCGATACCACCCTCTGTCCACCGAACGATTCCCTTAATAATGATACACAGTAGTATGGTTCTACATGAGCATAAAACCCACTGACTAGCTGGGAACCGACACTGCGAGTATTGTGTTCCGCGGAAGATAAGGTTTACAACGCGATAACTGATAGGAGGAGGGCGAGGGTGGACGATATTCCTCGCGTGCTGGATTTCTGATAAAGCTTCCGTAACGCCATCTTGCCAGAGCCAAAAGCTAGGGTGGACGAAGTCGCCCGTTAGCTTTGCGTGATCGATGGAAATGGCATGGTTCGTTTCAAAGGTCGATCGCGTATCGAGAAAGATCTCGGCGTACCTTCGACGACGAACTTCTTTCATTAAAGTAAACTAAAGAAAAAATTAGGACACCCAGGAGGGTACACAATACGACACGATTATCCGGGGGAATTGTAAAAAGCCCTTTGGACTGTTGAACCTACCTTGGTGCAGTTAACGCGACGAATATCGAATGATAAAGTTCATTGGATAACGTGAGTTTTATTACTAGGTCAGAACGTAATTGCGACGACGGTTGCAACGTGATCGACACGAGACGCCTTTTTCAACGATGGATCACGCATCCGTAACGTCACAGAGTCGAAACAATCCGTTTCGAACGGAAGCGTATATTGTCACGGGGTATGAGGTTGGATGTGTATCGATAACGGGCTTTCATGGAAATCTGAATTACGATCGGAATTTCCGGGGAAAAAATTCGTTCGTCTCACGCTTCTGAATTGTAGGCGTTCTCGATAAATGCAGTTCGATATTCCTAAAATGCATTCCTCTTTCTGATACTACCAAATATTGGAAATATTCTTTTCTCCGAGATTACCTTTTGTTTTCGCAGCATAAAGATGAAAAGAGAGAAGAAGTAACTGAGCTATAGAGGTTACGGAGGGAGAAAGAATGAAAAGAACACGCAAATGTCATGCATGTACGCGTAAAAGCCACCCTTCTTTTTTTCTTCCTTATTTTAACCCGTGAAAATTAGGGCGACAACCAAGATAAGGCTGACACCATACAAACAACCCCCACCTCCCGTTGGTTTCGACCCTTGTCAGCGACACTCGGTCATACAACGGCCCTGGTATAACCAGCTAACAGAAATACTGGAATGTACTCTCATTAGTTTCCGTAACAGGGTAGAACGTTATTGTTGTAAGCAGAGACGATGTGCACGCGAGTGTAATAACTCGGCTGGTTGGTTGTTAGCTGACAGAGGTTGCTGATATTGTTTAAAAAAGAATTCCCGGTTCGCCGGGTTATCTTGATGATTGCTACTAAATTGCAACTTGGACTGGTAATACGTTTCTAATGGGCAGGCTTGCGCGTAAATCGATAAACAATTTTTACCGCGGAAAATACCTTAAAACGGCATCCGAGCTTGAACGCTGGTTGTAATTCGTTTCTTGGAAATGGGTCGGATTTATTCAGAAAGTAGTTTTAGGTTGATAGCTGTTACGGAATAATTATTTTCTCGATTAATTCGGTCCGAGTCTCTTTTTGAGATATTTTTAATAGAAGTTATCTTTGAAAAGTGACGGATAGAATTTGGTGTTCAACACTAGAACTACCAAACCAGTCAAAATGACTGGTACACAACTTTTTCAAAAAATTTTTCAAGTTTACATAAGAGTCATAGAATAAATATTCTACGTCTATATAAATAAACATAAATCACCCAATCGATCAAATTTTCCGCCGCATGATTCCCCCTTTTTCAAAGTACTTTATCAAAATATGTTGGATTTGACGTCGGTAGTTCTAGTGTTAAGTTAAACCTTGTTTTATGGTGTCACACTGTTGTGGAGAACAGTGAATAAAAAGGAAGTTATTAAAATGAAAAATTCTACGTAACAGAAGACTAAAAAGTTACTTTCAAGTTATAGAAGTTGGAAAATTTCTATCACAATAATTTACTATGTAAGAACAATTGTAAAACAAAGAATTAATGCGTTTGAAAATATAATATAGTTAGTGCATGCAATTGGAAGTTTGCTTGAGATTTTAATTAGAATTTGTGTTTTTTCCGTTTTATGGGTGATTGCATAGTTAAGCTGACCAGAAAGGAAGAAACTTCGGTTGCAAAAATTCTTTTTTCTTCTTCCTATTTTTCAATGCACGCACGTATCCGTAAAAAAAGACGATCGTAGCGGGATAGGAGCTATGAATATTTTTCGTTATTCAATTTTTCCTCGCTGTATGGAAAATACTGGATATACAGGATTTTTCGAAAGTGGGTCATCTTTGTTTAACGTTTAATCTGATTTCCGTGTTACGAAATCTCCGTTGCCGCGCATAACTTATTCAGACGATCAGCTGGCAATTATTCAGAAGACTCGCTGTTGGTACGTTCGCAATACATTTTCCGGGAAAGTGTCCTCTCGTGGACTATTATCTCTTCGAATTAAAACGAGAACCCTTAATCAATAAATAAAGCAGATGAAACCCACACGATTTACGTTGGTGCACAGATTCTACATTTATTTTACTTCTCTTAAGTGATACCGTAAAATATAATACAATTTAATAGTTTAAATAACCACGGTATTATTTTAATTCATAGTATCCAGTTGAGAAATATTTCAGATTTTTTAAAAACAATTTTTATTAAAATATTTTGTAACTGCAATACATAAATCGCACATTGTACAAAATACGCTATTTCTACATGTAATTTAATATTTTTCCAAGTTTTATCTGGTTGTAACTTTATCTTTTTTTTTTTTTAATTTACGGAAATATTCGTTTTATTTAAAGATTAACAATTTCAAAATCGAGTTTTCTACGTTGCACGTAGAAATTTGGAAACCGAAATCCAGTTTATTGTTGACACTAAACCACCAGGACTATCAGATTGACTATTCTTTAATTTTTAAAAATTGCAAAAATTTGTAGCAGTGCGAATCATTGTTGCACAAACTGATATAAATCAGAGGAACCGAAATGAGAATCTCATTCTGCGTTTCTCTACGTCACTGACGAATGTCCTATCGTCAATTAGGTCTGCACAACTTTGAAATTAATCTTTTGCCCTACAATAACGAGTGACACTCATGATGAAGTAAATGATATAGAAGATTTTCAGGTTTTCTAAAAACCTATTAAATTAGAAATATTAATGAGACGAAACGCCACAACATTATTTTTCTAACATTGGTATTACGTTAAATTATACGGCACATCAAGAATCACTGACCAATTTTTATTTTAGAAATTAAATTCGGAATTATAGCGGAGGCAGTCACGAAATAAATCGTAGTGCAAAGACTTAATAAATTATCACTTTCCACTAAAAAAAAAGTAAGGTCAGCTCCAAGGTGCGACGTTCAAAGAAACCAAAAAAGAACTCGAAAAGTACAGTTAACCGATTTTACCATTGAACGACTTATATATTGATACAATCTCATTCTCAGTCATAATATCCTCCCACAAATTCGTTACCCCTATCCAGCAAATTTCGAAGTATCATCAAACTGAAGTCCATCAACTCACATTTACCACTAGATTTACGGAAGCCGTCAATTTTACGGGTTTCTATATTTTTGTAAAAATTTCTAAAATTTACAAAGTCGCAGTACAGTAGATATTTCACGTGCATTTTATAACACAAAAAGTTACTTAACGAATTATTATCTTTGTCGCTTAATCCCTCTTTTCAAAATCCTTATTAAATATATTGCAGTGCAACAGATTTCACGCCCGTAAATCTAGTGTTAATTCCCCCTACATTCATCAAGAAATATCACTTCACCCCATCTTGCACTTTCACCATTAATAGCTTAAGTACTTGCTTTTTTTTCAAAAGAAGAAAATCAGTCCATAAGAAAACATTTCTACCTTGCGATAAATCCATCCACTCGAGGAACGATAAACGTCAGGCATACGTTTTAGTAAAGTGGGCATTCCCTTTATAGCGGAGCTACCGTTGCGTCTGTTCCTCAGGATCGGGACTTTGTCCTGCTGCGTTAAGGAGAGACACGCTCAGTGAAAAAGACCAAAAGGAAGAAAGAAGAGAACGGGTGATTTGTGGAAGGCAGGGAGGATCGCCGGGGGTTGAATACACACTCGAGGCATGCCTCGTACCGGGGGATGCGTGCTTTCGAGGCTATTTGTTGCGTGCCGGGGCACGTGCTACCCTGATATTCTGTTTGCCGGAGTTGCTCGGCAAAGACTTCTCTCTTTGTGTTCCGACCTGTACGTGTGGTACTGCCATGCGTGTCGCATAATGCGTGTGGCAACGCAATCTACTGTATACAGTATTCCTATTGCTTGTGTCACGTGCTAGTCTGTATTCCCGTTATTGACGATTTAAGTATCCAATATTTTCCCCGGGCAATTGTGCACGCGTATATGCGAAAATTTTTAGGGAACTTTCTTCAGTTGACATTGCAGGCGGAGGATGGAATTTATTGAGATTTTATGAGAAACTTGGGGTGAGATCTTTGGACTGTCGATGGAAGGTTATTATATCGATTGAGGATTTTGATGTTTGGTTGCTGATATATATAAATGTTGCTGCGTGATGACCGTGAACATGAGGTCTTTTTGAACATTAATAAGTTTAATAAAGTATTTAACGTTTATTGTAACACTCGGTTGATATCAAAGAAGTTGGACTGTGGAATCATTTTGTTCTATTATTTATAATAATTTATTGTAACCTGGTTACTTCTGTTCTGCTGGGTGTTCCATGTGTAACAATATGTAGAATTGATTTTTTTTATTTATTTCATTTCTGTGTGATCAGAAGATATTAATTACTGAGTTTAAAGTCTGATTGATATGTGGTAGGATCTAATTTACTTACTTTACTCAATTTATTGCAAGATGGAAGTTGAGAACGAATATGATGTGAAGGATAATGAATGATACAAAATAAATGTTTTGGTGTTGGATTATGGAATTTTTAATATGAGCTTTCTAGGAAAGTTATGGAAATGTTAAAAGTTAGGGATGGGAGATTGTTATGTAGGTTAGCGTGGAAAGTGCCTTTAGCTACAGTATTCCTAGATTGCTCTTTGCAATCTGTTTGCTCACTTTATCCTTTGTTTTGTGATGTTAATGAGCATAAGTGAAACATTGCACTGATTGGATTTCGTAGATTTATAGTACAGTGAGCTTTATGTGGAATAATCGAGTGGAAACGACAGGACGAAATTTGATGAAAAGTGTGTCGTTGGTTTCTGGCAACGAATCAGAAAATCTGAGAGACCTAAAGGGTATATCACGTAAGCTTTCGTTCCAAACTCTTGATCTGTTCTTCTTGTGCTCCCCAATTTGAGGAGAATTGCCACGAGAGAAATTGAACGAAAATTCTAAGACAATATCTACCGACCTGTTTTTCTTATTGTCGAGATAAGGTTTCAGCAAGATGGAGATTAAAGGAACGGAAGAAACCCCAGAAAATAAATACTATTCGGTTGATAAGAAAAATCTATAAAAAGAAAATTCGTACAATTTGTCATTTTATTGTTTAAAATTAAACGTCAATCTTCCATCTCCTAGAACTTTTTTCACTCATCGTTAATATTTTCTAATATCAATAAACTTCAGAAGACTTATCAGAATTACTGTCACAAATTCTTCCTAATATCAGTATCTTATTTTTCGATTAATTTTTTAATTTAATAATTTCCCTCAATGTCTTTTAACTGTTCCGTCACTTACAAATCAAATGAAACTTTTCAAATATTTGTTCTACTGGCAATTTTTTAACATCCGACCTACTTGATATCTATTGGGTTGGCAAGAAAGTAATTTCGGTTTTCGTTGAGGGCTAGCGTTACGTTTGTTCTGAACGAATTTTGACAATATTATGATGATTTTTTTTGTGACAATTGAAAATTCTTACTTTTGGCTTGGCTTAGAAAAAATTGTGCTTTATTTTGTTTCTAATTGTTTGTTTAGGGTGAATTTGAACATGGAGCGTAAGACGAATATTTCCGACATATTTAACTTTTTTACTTTTCGTTGACGCAAAGCTTGATTGGTAAGTGATGCCATAGCCCCCATATAGCCTTCACCTGGTACCATCAGATTACCATTTATTTTGAAGTTTGCAAAACTTTTTGGATAGTAAATTTTTCACTAATGGATGATAGACTATCATCGCATTTGGTTCCGTTTTTTGCTTATAAAAGCCAGAATTTCTATAAAAGCCGGATCACAAATTTGTAAAAAAAAAAATGACAAAAGATCATCGAACAAAGGTCATCGAAAAAATTCTATGTTAAAAAAATTTTAATTCCACTTCACACTACAAAACCGAAATTACTTTCTTGCCAGCCCAATATATTAAGTTTTTCGTAAATTTTGCTAACGTTAGTATCATTACATATCAATATATAATAACATGTATGATGTTAACATCATACACATCAATTCTTTATTGGCCACATCAATTACTCTATTTTCTAAGATAAACATATGACTGTTAAGAATAACAATTCCATTTCGAGAAGGAGTCGGGGGTAACGAGACTTCTCGAGAACCCGCAGAGGGTAGGTGAAAAGGCACGAGAACGTACGACAGCGGTGAGACAACAATGGTGTGTGCCATTCGTTCGTGTAGTTATCCTTGAAACCTGCCTAAAGGCGACACGTTGTCCTCGTAGAGAGAGCTTCCGGGAAACTGACGTTCAAGCGCACGTGACATGCTTTTCTTGATATCAAACTCTTACGTGCACGTCACTCAAAGTATCCAATTCCATTTAAATATTTGTGGTAACGGCATGCATCGAGCGATTCACAATTCCTATTAACATGCATTCAGCTCAAATATGCCGATAATTATGAAAGTGATGTAACAATAAGTTGAAAGTTTGAAGAATAGAACTCGTAAATTATATGTATTGCGTTGTACCACTGCAAGAATAGAATATGATGGAACTAGTTCGTGAAAATAATAGAAAATTGAACGGATTAACCAGTTAACTGCGTTCGACGTGTATACACGTCAATCCAAAGTTCTATTGCGGTAGCCTTTTTAACAATGAATTGTGAATTTCTCATAGGTTAAAAATATCATTTTTTCACATTTTGCTTTCCTCTTTTCGTAAAATTTATAACAGAAACATTTGCCCTGTGTTCGACGAATATACACGTCACTAGTCGATTTTAATGTCGTATTCCACGAGGGATTCATAAAACTCAATTCCGCAGTTAACTGGTTAATGGAGTTAATAAAATTAACACTTTATACAGAACTTAACGCGATGCTTAAAACAAAAGTCATAGAGTAATTGCTGAAGTGGCTTAACCCTTTGCACTCCGAATTATATTTCAATTTTGTTGCCAGTAGCTTTCAACGCTTTTAAGTGTTTTGTTTGAAATTTACTTTAACTGAAAAATAGGGCAATTTAAATAAATTAAGTAAGAAGCAAATATAATGAAATATCTACTTTAATTGCACTATTTTTGTATCTTTGCAAAAAATTTCTAGGATGCAATCCTAGTTTTCTTTCGTATGTTAGCACTCTACCGACCGGTATTTTTTTAGCATCCTACCGACTTCTGATCGGTCACCTGTCTGCAAATATTTCCCTGATACTGATATCTCTTCGAAAATTGCAAAGTTTCTTCACTCAGTCCTTGGCACAGTTAACCGCAATGATAAATAATAATTTATTAATTGCTGTAGTAACCAATTAATAAGTTAAAAGTGTTGGGCCCGAAAAGTCGATTAATCGACTACCAGTCGGTAAAGTGTTAATATATATTGTTTTGGATTTGAGAAAATGTCAAGTGAGACTCGATAAAGGAGGTTCTGACAATAAGATACAAACTAATGTCCAGTTACACTCGACATAGGAGCGCAAAGGGTTAACTTATTGTAACTGAATGATCTGAGACTTTAAATTTATTTCTTACCTACTTTGTTTTGCAACAGTCAATAATTCAATGACAATATGAAGAAACCATTTTGTAAACATTTTGCAGAAACTGTTAAAGTGAAATTATCAGTGAGTCAGAAGACGTTGAAATTAGTTCTATGTTATTCATATTGCGTTAAGTTATATGGCATATCGGAAATCAATGGTAGATTATTATTCCAACAATTACTTCTCACTTATTGTACGATCGGTCATAAAAGAAATCTTAGGGCAAGGGGTTAATATCGAACAACGTCACATTTTGAGTCTGTTTTACAAATAAACCAAAAGTTGTCACTTGCACTAAATTAAAGTAAATAAAGTCGGTATCGTTCGCGACACTTTCAGAAACCCTTGTAAAACAATATTTTCATTTTTCCGAGTTCTCCTCAACGATTAAATTCTCGATGTCATAAGCTTCTCGTAAACTGACCGCATTTCGTCTTGCCTTATTATTCATCGTTCTTCTTTTTAATTAAAATTGATGATTCGTTACTCTTTATGTGCTTTTCCGAAGTGAAAATCTTTCTGTCTCCTATTTCGTCGTTTTTATTCAGGTAGATGAGGACAGAGTTTTAAGATGCAATTAAAATCGTCGTTCGATTCGACGAAGTGGTAATTTCGTTTCACTTTAAAGATTCCTCGCTATTTTTAGCAGCGAATGACGATGAAGAAGAATGCGATTCAATTTGAACGGTCTTCGGATATAAAAAGAGGAGAGGCAGTACAGTGTAAGGGCATCATTAAAACTGAGACTTGAAACTTATTAAGTAAATAGAACTCACGCACGGTGATAAAATAGAAAACGTACAACTACATCTTCCCAAGTTCCACTTTTCAAGGCACTCTACAATTTCTGTTAACCTATTTACGAATCTTTTTATAAACATTCTTGACCGGCAGAATTTTTTGCAACACGGCATTGTGCACTAATTAAGTTTCTGTACAGTTTCGCAGCAAGTAAGAAATAGAAAGGCCAAAGCTTATTTTTGACTTCCTAATTTTTAGTTTCATCTCAGAAATATTTTCAGACTTTCTGCTTTTTCACGTCATTCTGAATATAATTAAATTAAGGTAAAATGGGGTTAAAAATTTATTGAATATTAAATTTTCTTCACTTTTAATTAATACACTTTTAGTTTCATGTCAGAAGTATCGACTTTTAATTCCCTATTTTTTCTTCAACATCGAATATTTTCGGAATAAATCAAAATCAAAAACCAAATAAAAATTGAACGAAACGTCAAAACTGCTTCGCTTTTAACGGTCAAATTTTTCTCGTCGTTTCAAACGTATGACATTTTCATTTTCAACTTTTCTTCTACCAATTTTATCATTTTCCAATCAAACTGAACAAAGCAAATGCAATGCACCAAATTTTTAAATTGTCTCACTGTCAATCATCTCATTTTTTCTTTCATCACAGATGCATCAACTTTGCATTCTCTACACTTACCGCATCAATTTCATCCTTTTCCAAGCAAATAAAAACAAACTAATAAATTGCAGTAAACCACATATTTCCCTTACTTTCCGTTATCAATGTTTCCATTTATATCAGAAATATCACCTTCTTATTTTTCATTTTCCACTCTCAACTATGAACATAAAGCAACTTAAGAGCAGCAGTTCACAGAATAACGTTGCAGTACAAATCATAAGGAGGAGTAAATTTTTCGCAATCACAGGCAGCATGTCAGACATCTGCATTTATGTATTCCGAGTAGTCGGTGCGCCATTGTCGGGTATCTAATGGAAATTTAAGTCCATCCGTGAATCCTGCCTCGACTCTACAGTGGCATGCGTGTCACGTATCACTTTCCATCCGAGCCTTCCGCAAACACGCCTGTTTACGATATTATTCCCTAATGATAACGAGTACTCTTATCTCCTATTATCCCCTAACACGAATTCTTTGCGCCTCCCGCGATTTTGCTAACTCGTGCTTTTCTTTTACAGGTGAGTCCGAAGCGATGGTCAAAGTTCCGACGCCCTCGGTTGCGTACGAAACAAATTCATTACGTGGAATTAATTACAAACGTTACTTGCGTTTTTATCCCGCCGACAAGGTAATTTTCATGCGATTACATTACTAACAGGTTGAATGCTACGTATATTTCACTTTAGTTGTCTTTTGAATCAATACTTATAACGTTTTAAAGAAAGTATTCGATATAAAATTTAAACAAAATTTGTATTTTGAAAATGAATATTTTAGTTAATTCGTGGTTATTGTAGTTTGAAAATCAGACAAAATTTCTAGGAATATAATGAAGCCATATTGGTTATGGTGGGTGATTCCAACTTGAAGTTTCCATTGCATCTAGGAGATTTTTGCTATGTGACACGTATATTATAACCAGACTGCGGATTTTTATGCATTTATGACAAATTAAATGCGGCTAAAATATACAAAATGACCATAATATAAAAATATATCTAAAATATCCAAAGTATAGTATTTGTTGTAATATTTATTGAGTGCGATAAATCCCTAGATAGGTTTTCCTATCTCACCTGCATTTGTGAAACTCGAAATTTGCATAAACATCCGCAGTCTAATTATAACTTAAAAATATGGGAGCTCGTTTAAAATTGTAAGTTCTGAACAAAGTATTAGTGATAATCAAAATATAAAATAAAATTGAAAGTAAGGACAGCATTCAACGTGTTAATTAATTTATTTAAATTATTCTATTTCCAAAAATGACTTTCATTTGTTCATACTTAATGGAAAATGAAATGAAGCTATGATTGATTAACTAGCACAAAGAATAATCGAATTCTCTATTGTATGTTTAGTGATGTAACACGTTTTGAGACGTGGTGCACATTTCGAAGTATCTCTACATAAACTATTATTAGGGGGTTTAGGTTCGACGGGCCCTCATTATCGAGTCACGCTCAGAGGATTTGACAAACGCGTCAATGTAATTATGAACCCTCTGGTCGAACCTACATCGTCAGAGGTGCATGTCCCTCTTCGTCAAAACACCGCTGTCAGATCGAATTTAACGATCATAGCGTTGCAGAAACGAAGTTGGGTACCTACCTGATAATCCAACGACACTGTTGCGGTTTATCATTTTAATATTATAACGGTGGATACTAGTAAACTATTAATAACAAATAAAGCAGGCCTTATTTATTACTAAGAGTAGAATACCAGTTTGAAAAGTACTGGAACAATTATACTAGAACGATATTTTGTACATGTTCGTCGTACCATGAATGCTTTTTTTGGAAACAAGAAATTTTGTTCCTTTAAAACAGGGGTGGCAAACCCAAATCATCTTGTGGGCCACTTTGGAAATGCATCATGACTCCGCGGGCCGCATATAAAATTATATATCCCTATAAATTCGATTCAGACTCACTATAGGCAGTTTTTCAGAGTGAAAAATTGAAATATAATGAGTAGACTGCGGATGTTTATGCAAATTTCGAGTTTCACAAATGCAGGTGAGACAGGAAAACCTATTTAGGGATTTATTGCACTTAATAAATATTACAACAAATACCATACTTTGGATATTTTAGATATATTTTTATATTATGTTCTTTTTGTATATTTTAGCCGTATTAAATTTGTCATAAATGCATAAAAATCCGCAGTCTAATAATGAGTTATTATTATTGTGTTTACTATTACTCTTACATGTAAACATAACTAATATAATATTAATGATACTGATGATAATCTCGCGGTACGGGAAAGTGCTCAAGGCGGGCCGCGGGTTGGCAACCCCCGCTTTAAAATGTTACACTATACAAAAATCACAATTACAATGAAACTGCCTGATTTGAATTTTAATCAGTAGTTACCTTCGGAGAAAATGAATTACCAGAGTAAGGCATAATGAAAAAATGTTTACAATTGAACGATCAATTTTAATTAGTTACACATCAGTAATACTTGTAACAAGTGTCTATTATAATGTAACAAACTGAATTTGGAACTTCTGAGCTGATTATCTGTTCAAGGGATATTTTTATATTTAAGCATTGCAAGTATGGCTTACTATATCATTAAAACAAGTATTTCACTATATCAGACGTAGAAATTCGAAATGATTCAGTTCTATATGAAGTATTTAGAAGGTACTAAATTAATAGTAACAATATTTAAGATGGCTATTCGTATTTCTTAAATAACTTACTAGGGTAGTTACCCAGCATCCTGTAACCATGTCATGTAAACGATCCCAGGGAATAATTCATAATGTCAATGCGAATTTAAAACTACCTCATCCATTAATAGAGGAACGATTGAACTCATGGAAATCGTACTTGGTAAACAAGGGACGAAAAAGTGGATAAAAGGGCCCCGGGGTAATGTGTCTCACTTTTCTTTCCATTTGAATATCAGTGTCGTCGAAAGTTCACATTCTGAAACCGGGGAAAAATAAATATACGAACTTCTTCTTCTTCGCAAGGCATAAGGAAAAAGGAATTGCGAAGGACTACGAATAGCAGGTGCATTAGTCCAGGTCGTATGTATAGGTCCCCAGGAGAAATCATAAGGTCTTACCCTCGCCCTTTGTAACATTGGTACCCGTGAGGGTGAGTAGCTCTAATAAATCCTAATACTAAATCACCCCTTCCCCTTCCACCTCTCTCTCTCCTATTACTCATATCTTGTGCACGTCGTGGAAGCCACGAGTCGTGCGCACCGTACTTTTGTTTTCGAAATTCTAGACGGGGTTACGTTTCATTAAATACGACGCGACCTTTCCCCGGTGAGGGTGCTCCGGCTTCGGGGTTAACATTTAGATAATTGCCTTACAGCTGCCAACCGTATCCTGGGCTATCGATTATTTCATTCCTTTTTTTTTTAATCGAAGAACCAACCTTTAATTAGGGTAATATTCGAGGGCCACCCTATTTCGAACGACGTTGACTGTAATTTCGTGCTTTGTGATTACGTTATTATAGGAGAAAACACCAACAGGAGAATTTGGAGGGTAAATTTGTTATTCCGGTGGTAGGGGGTTACCGGGTCGTATTAGTGACTGATGCAACTACTAGGTCACGAATGTTTATCCATTGTTTCAACAATTTTGTGGTCGTGACGGAGTCGATGAAACTTAAAAATTCTGAATTTTTAAAACTCTAAAGAGAAAACGGCTAGTAGGAGAAATTGTGGGGGTTTGTTCTGGTAATAGAAAGTAATACGTGAATGAAATTAACATATTAGGGGGGCCGGAAAGTACTGCCGTTCTTCCAGACAATTTGCTCAAAAATTAATTTCTACCGATCCGACAGTGAAAATTTGCACAGTAGATGGGAAAGGTTGTAGATATCGAGGGTGATTACATCTTTCGTTAAAATTATAAACTTGTAACAAATTTATTTATTTGGATTTAATGTAAAAAAAGCGACATCACTTTACGACTCCCTAATATATAGTATAATACGTGAATTAAAGTATATGGGACGAATATGTATAATATAGCAATCGGTATAAGTACAGCATAAGCATAGTATAAGTATACAGTAGTTAACAATTCTTTCTGTAATTCGATAAGAAAGACTGGCAAAATAATTCTTAAATCAGAGTTATTGAGATTTCCTTCCTAACGTGTCATCGAACAGTGCAGAGGTCATTCATCTTTTATTACTTTCACAGCTAATATTTCCACCATACTAAACTCTACATTCTACTAGTTTTTACCATACTAAACACTAATTAAATCTCTATAAAGTGCCGCTGCTAAAAGGGTGACTACCTCCATCACACTAAACATCTTAACGTCGCAAGACCTTATTCAGTATCATTACATCAAATACTGTTTTCCCGTTTATATGAAATACAGATTAACCACAAACTTTCCACCCTTCCTCCATCAACAATCCCCGAATTTGTTCAAAATGTTCATCACATCGCGATGCAC
This sequence comes from Cerceris rybyensis, assembly GCA_910591515.1. NCBI lineage: Eukaryota > Metazoa > Arthropoda > Insecta > Hymenoptera > Crabronidae > Cerceris > Cerceris rybyensis. The sequence continues at coordinate 41,273,219 of OU342789.1, forward strand.
AGCATTACCCGCGCGCCCATGAATACCGCTAATAATAATTATAATTTATCTTTCTCCATTTTCACCGATTCGAAAATTTAATTTCATTATCCCAGAGAACACAACGAGTCGAGCGATTTGGTGTAAAATAAAACGTCGATTCGTAACGATATCCATTCCGCATGACCGCCGTAATCGATCTGGGTGTGCGTAGACCAAAACGTAATTACGAATGCACGACCAGGAAACACGTGCGGCTGATATTCCACATAGACGCGAATGACTACACACGTAATGGTAATGTGCAACATGCACTCACTTACCCTCGTTGTATTACCACGGAAGAACAATGACTGTCGCGCAGACGAGGATATTATGGTATACACCATGCCGTGTGGCCACGTTACACTTTTGTTTCATCCAACGTGATCAGTAAACTAGCGTGTCTGGAAGCGCCCTGTTTTTATGTCGCTTGCCAGACTTTGTGTCTCCGTGTCCCGGATAATTATGTGTAATGTGTACGTCTCCCTGCGATTTACCGTTGCACGATAGGCAGAAAAAGTAACGTTTCCTGGCTTGCCTTTCGTTGACGTTTCCAAAGCACTGCTCGATTTTATTCGAGGGAGAAATTATGGCGTGTCTTTTAATAGTCTATTCTTTCCTCGTTTAAAAAGGCGTGTGTACTCTTTTAATCCATTTGAATACAATGTCGATGAATGAGATTCTTAGGGAGGCGTTATATTAGATCGAGTCATAAGTAACTTCCATCTTTTTATGAGACATTTATTTTGCTCTCATTAAATAACAATATTATATTAATTTATTATGTATTCTCCGTTATTACGTGTAACCTACTCCCATCTTCCTGGCAGTTTATTAATCCCTTCCTTGTAAAATGTGGTTGGTTTGGACTGGAAGAAGTTTTTGATGGCCTGTCTGACTTGTTCTTCGGAATTGAATGTTTTTCCATTCAAAAAGTTTTGTAACGAACAGAAAAGGTGGTAATCTGTTGGGGCAAGGTCCGGGGAGTAAGGTGGGTGTGGTAAAACAGACCATCCAAGCTGAAGAATTTTTTCTCGGATAACCCTTGTCTTATGTGGTCGCCCGTTGTCGTGTTTTGCAAGTTTCTTCCAGCCAAATCACTTTACAAGGAAGGGATTAATAAACTGCCAAAAAGATGGGAGAAGGTTATACGTAATAACGGAGAGTACATAATAAATTAATATAATTTTCTTACTTAATGAGAGTAATAGAAGTGGAGATTAGATGGGTAGGTTGTCTTTATTTTAAAGATATTATCGAGCAAGCACGTGTTGAGCTTGGAGTGAATAAATTCTCGAATGATCTTCTAGAATGAGATAGAGAAACACTTTGGATATGTTTTATAAACGGAGACTGACGGTGGAAGGAATTAACCTTTTGCATTCGAGCACATTTTTGCTTGGGCGATCTAGCAATTCGAGATGATTATGGTTATATTAGACAAGTGTCTTATAGATACTTTAAAATAATTGGGTCTATGAAAAGATTTAAGATACAAATAAGAATTTGAGGCATGCCAGGGCACCGAAGCGGCGCTTCTTGAGTGTAAAGGGTTAAAAATGATAGTGGTTGTTAGATGAAAGAGCTGGTGATTCTTGGAGAACGATGCAGATCTTTATAGTATGGTGCGAATTTATTCATAGTTTAACATAATATTTAAACCTCTAAACATTCCTACTGTTCTTAGAATATTTTTGAAACAATACACTTTGTTAAACGCGTTTCATTAATATTTCACATAATCCTACTCGTTTCGGTTAATAATAATTCCGTATTTGTTTCCATCACACTTTACTACCTAATTACCCAACAAACTTATTACAATTTTCAAAAGTAATGTATTCGCTACAATTTACCAAGTAACATCAACAAATTTTCCATTAGAAATTTCCTTCGTTGCATGAATTACATCAAGGTTAATCTTATCTTCACCGACCAGCATATTGAACTTCAAAGTATTCGTCGGAAACCGACAACGTAGACGGCGGTCAATTAATTCCAGGAAGCACGTCTCGATGCCTCGGTTACCTTTTTCTACCCCCGTTCAATTACCGTTCGGTAAATGAGATAATTGTCCGAAAAGAAGAAAAGATTCGCGCCTCCTTCTTCCATGACCCTTTCTCGTGGAGTTTAACCCCCGACATCCGGCTCGGTTCTTTCCTTCGGAATACATCAGGCCCTGCTTCGAATTCCTCGGACCGGTTGGCGTGATTGGGAACAATTACGCGGCTTCTTACGTGGCCCTTTTCCCTAGGACCAACTATTTGCTTTTTCTCGAAATTAACCGTAAATTGCGAGGAACGTCGGACGGATACCTCCCCTTTCCTTTCTACAAAGTCATCACATCATACCCGACGCAAACTTTTATATCGTTTCTTCGGCAAGTTCTAGGGTTTCGCTCGGTTTCGATCAAACTGCGCCTGGTTTTACGGAGAAACCATTATTCGAAGTCACGAGCTGAAGGGAGGGTGATTTTGATCGTTTTGTATTTATCGATGTTAACACGTTGAACGCCATCGATATTTCGCTTGTTTCATAATTTTCAGTGAAGGGAAAGTTTTTTTTTCAAATCACATCTTACTCTTTTTCTTTTTTTCATTCGAATAGAATTTCTATAGAATGCAGCTAACTCGTAGTTTTCAATCGTTAAAAATTACACTAAAATTTCTTTTTTTACACGTTGAATGTCACGGGGCAATTTGTGACCGGCGTTATTCAATTCAGAAAATTTCTTGCCCCTTTCGAACGACACTATCCACAAATTCTTTACTGTATTCAATATTCAAGTTTCTATTGACAAAGTAAAGTGCTACTTTACGTATAACTATTTTTATGTTTAACATCTTTACTCTCAAAATGTATATTTTAATAGAAAAAGTCTAACTTCAATAGAATCAGTGAAACGGGTGAAAAACAGGTGGCATTCAACGTTGAAATCCGCCGGTATTTCCCTAGTTTTATAATTTTCAATGGAGCGAAACTTTTTCTATAAATATCACATTTTTACAAAACAGAAACCTTAGATGCACAAATAAATAAGTAGTCAGCAGAACTTTAGCTTCTTAACACTAGGTTTACGGAGTCAATTTGTCTCATTAATAATTTGATTCCTATATGTATAATATATTGGTTGGTTAATTTTTTAATAATAGATCTTTCATTTAAATTGAATTGGAACTATTTTCTTTGCAAAAAACTTCAATTTTCTTGTATGAGTCATATTGGCTTACTTAAAAAAAATAGGTACATCAACATCCGTAAATCTAGTGTTAATGTTAATATTTAACTATTGATAGTATTAGAAAATTGGTAAATATTATCATTTAAAAGTCAGATGAAATTTCATTGAATTCGACAGCACCGGTCATCGATGGCCCCCATGGCGTCCAATGTGTTAATGGACGAACGGGAAGCCCCCCGTTCCGCATGGCAATCCGAGACACGAGAACACGCTCGGCGTTATTGGTTTCGTTCGTAGGACGATTTAACCGGAATCTAATAATGTAAAACACGTATTGGGTGGAGTGAAACGGAGACGATGAATTAACGGTGCATCGTATTGCGCCGATTGAACTTAATCGGTGGAAATATCGATGCGGCCAAAGTGTTCCGAACGAGCGCTTTTAATTGTGGTCGAACGTAACGAACGGTCGTTATTTATGGTTTAACGTGACTCTATTAATACGAAATTCGAGCGAAGCGGAGAAGAATAACGATGTCAAGGATGCAACGTGGAAACGTTGCATCTCGGTTGTCAGGTTATAAATCGTGGTAATTTTAGATAATGTAATGACACCTTCATGATGCAAACGATACTGAATCTATGGAGGAATTAAATCCTAATCGAAATTAAATTCGACGGAAAAGTTAAAAAGTATTGACTTTTGGAGTTGTTTGAATCTCTTGATTCGTTTGACTCTTTAACATAGCAAATTATGGGAATTTTTAAAAATTCGTTACAAGATAAAATAAAAAATATTTATGTAGAAATAAACTTACAAATTCTTGAGGATGATAAAGCTTGATGAAATGCGCAGAAAGCTGCAACTATCGTCAAATTAGATATGTCCAAAAAATGGCTCACAAGACATCAAAGTCACTCTTCAATTTTCCTACAATTTCTTTCTTCTCCAAATGAATTTCAAGTCACAAAATCACAAAGATTCCACGATTTCCACCTCATCATTCTACTTCCCCGTGTCAATGAGCCCTTTCACTTTCCGCATACAAACATCATTAAAAATCACGTCTAAACATACAACCACAAATTTTCCAAAAATCGTCAAATTTCATCAAAGAAACTGCAAAAATTCATGAACAAAAACATCTAGCCAAAACATTCGCAACCAACCCCCTTCCATTCTCCCTTCATTCCACGCATATCCCGGCGAAACTTTAACCGGTAATTCGCCGTAGCCGGCGTATTGTTGCTAATTTACATTCCCCTTTCTCGCATCGTGGCGATGTGAATTTCGTCGAAAAAATGTTCGCTCCCCACGGAACACAGCGTGGCAGCGACGTCGCGATCGCTGTACCCTAAAACGTAGCATTCCTCCTGGTAGCAGCGACTACGTAGGACCGGGTCGATCCTCGATGGTGTTCGGACTAAAACCCCGACGAGTTTTCCTCCGAGAGAAAGGAGAAAAAAAAAGGTAAAATTGTACGCACACGCGGTCGGGCAGGTGCACGCGCAATTTTACGGGAGGCTCGTGAGGGGGTGGAAAGGGTATCGGCGGACAACGTAACTCGTTGCGGCGCTGGAGGTGGCGGAACCGGTGCCGGCGGTGGTGGGTTTCTATTTGCATACGGGGAGCATGGAAGTGGTGGACGAAGCGGAGGCTGCAGAGGCTGACAGAGGCGGTGGAGGAAGGCAGGCAGGCTTTAATGCCCATGCATCATGCATATTCAAACCCCCGGCGTGGTACAGCTGTACACGGAAGCTAAATCCCAACGCGCGTCTCCGGCAATGGCCCTTCTTCTCTCTCCCATGGGCTGCTCTCTTTCTCTCTTTCTCCCTTCGCTTGTCTACCTGCATTTCCCCGGTATCTGTCCTGGGAAGTCTCTTTCTCTGTGTGCATATACATATGTCTTTCTCTGTCTTCATTTCCCTTTCTCTATCTCTCTCTCTTCTCTTATTGAAAATCAAAATTCAAGCGAATTAGTTGGGCGGAGACTTTAGGGAGAGACTTCCTTGCCATGCGGCATGTTGTCGTCTCTCTTTCTCTCACCGTGCGGATGTAACGCCGCACATGAACACCCCTTAGGAAGGATCGTGATTTCCTTTGTATACATAGACCTCTACGCGTTGGATTTGTCGGGTTGGTGTTTGTGTACGTTGATATAGGTGTCTGCGGGAGAGAAGTATAATTGCTCAATCGTAACCTGGCCGGTGCTGTAAGTGGATCCACCGTGCCCTCACCTGCGGCTGGGATAATTAAACTTCGCAGACGCAACGGCGCGCTGGACGGCGGTGGCGTTTGAAAACCTTGGAAATACTCGATTGCGAATCGAATTTTGTGAAGGATTTCTGACCGGTAGCATGGGAGATGTGGACATTTGGATGCTCGAACTCTGTCTTTTAATTTCTTTTTGCGAAAGGTATAGAAGGTAGTTTGTCGACAGCTGTAGTAACTTGGAAAAGATGGGGAAGTCATTTGGATATTAAAGTTTTCAAGTTGTAAAATTTTATAGAGGTAAAACTTGTGATGATTAACACATTCGTGACCGCTGCCGTGAATTCACGTCATTTTAAATCCTATACCTGGTTGCCGCTGACGTGAATTCACGTCCTGCAATTTCTATTTTTGAATTCGCCAACATTAGGCGCTTTGGATAATGGCTATCTCAATGAAACACCTTGATAGTCCTTATAGACTTTCAGATGACATGACAACACAACATTTGGAAAGAATTGCACAATCGGGGAAATTAAAATATCCACAGAAACGTTGCAGAGTTTGCAATACTCATGGAAAATGTCGTGACACTTCTTATATAAGCAAGTTATGTAGAGTTTCTTTACGCAAAACTCATTGTTTTTTGACTAATCACACAAAATAGAAATATTAAATTTTGTCTTCACACTGCTTTTCTAAAATGCATGTAATATAATGCTAAATAAACTAAGCACAGTAATAACAAATGCTCCGTTATCTACCTATAAAGTAAGTATACAAATTATCAAATCTTTTTATTTTAAAGAACACATAATTACAACATTGATGGTTCAAAACAAATATTATAACTATCTTTGTTTTAACGATACAAGTTTGCGGCAACCAGCTTTACAATATCATTATTTTCGCCGGTACTCAGCATTAGAAACTGAAAAAAATTTCCGGTCGCGAATGTGTGAACAATCTTCCTCCGTGTTGAGTGTATCTCGGAGAAGGACAATGAATAGTAAATTTTCAAGTAGAACGAGTAATTTTGAAATTTTCTAAATACTGTTAAATTAAAAATATTAGTGTATAACTATATTAGCAATCAAAGTAAGTTGTTACTTTAACAATTAATTTTGTATTATCCTGTCTCAAAATAAATCGCATGGGAGGAGGTTAAATTTGCGTTGGCAGACTAAATATACGTCTTTTACATTAGAAATATTAATTTTCTGGTTCTTGCCAGAGACCAAGAACCACTTTCTAATCAGAATCCATTCAATTAGAAACTATAGTGACTTCGAAGTTAATAGCGTGGACTCATTATCAGAGGGCCCGAGGACAAATTCTCCCCTAACACCTCCTGTGAATATTTCCTATTCTCGACGATTAGAAACCCACCTTAACTAAAAAATCTTAAGTAAAACAACCGCTGAAGTTGAAACCAAAAAATGCAAAGCAAGCAAAACGACCAAACTAAATCAAAGTCATCTAAACTCGACACTCCTTCTGAACATTACCAAAGTAGACCAAATCCTACGTCTCTGTCGCTAAACGATATCCGAAAATCGTGCAACCAATCATCCTCCCCGTATCTCCACCTTTATTCCTCCATCCCCCGAAAATAATCACCGCGACTCGTAATCGTTCCTCAGTCTCGCGACCCTTCGAAATTCAGCAATCTCTCCTCAGCACTCTCGACTTATTTCGCTTCGTCGGCGCCGATGGCACGATTGAAAGGCCTCGATGCAGTGTTCTCCGTGTCGCCGCGAATCGTATTAGAGGAACGATGAATGGAATCAACCCAATCTCTTCCGTATTCGCAACGAGATTCCGTGTAAACTGCAAATGAAACGGTAATAAAAATTTCCAATTTCCCCGTCGTTTCTCTTCCCCCATTTTATTCGCTTCTCTCTTTCTCCCTCTCGCTCACTCTCCCTGTATCTTTCACCCTCTGTCTCTGCTTCTCTCTAATGTTCTCATCCCAAGTAGAAAACCGGGGACGTGAAGAGAGGTGAAACGGAAAGGGGAAGAAGGAACATCGCGGCGACGCCTCGGGGGCGAACGACGCTGAATAGTGGCAGGGTGAAGAGAGACGAGGGTGCAAAACCTGGGTCGGCCCAAGAGAGAGTAGACAGTTTAGCCAACTTTCAGATTTACACCCTTGCAGTTCGTTCACGGGCCGTCTGTTTCGAGAGACCTCCGCTTTGCTCGGCTCTCTTCTACGGGGGTTGGGGAGAACGGATCCCGGTTCTTACGGGAGTACAATGCCTGATTTTCTTGCGTGTGTGCGTTACTGTCTGTAAGAACCCTTGGCGATCGATTCGACTGGATCCCACACCGTGAGGAAGTTTCCTCGTGAGCGCTAACAGGTCGAAAGTTCGATCTTGGGATATCCTTGTGAATGTCGCGCGTACGACGGTGGCTTTTGTGAAAACCAACGGGCCAACGTTTTCCCCTCCTTGCTGTCGATTTAGTGCGTCGTTTATCCAGGAATCGTAATCAGGCTCGTACCTCCTCTTCGGTTTGTGTAGTTTGTTGATATACGAAGCATTTCGAAGCACGGCTTGAGATTTCAGCTGGTTCTGTGCGGAGTTGATTTTAAACTCGGGGAGGGAAATGTGGATAGGGGGATTCTGGATGTTTGGCGTAGTTGAATTTTTGTTACTGTGATGCATGCTATTTGGGAAGTTTCATTAGAAGTTTTGTTGAAATTCTGATTGGAATTTGTATTAGATTCGTTGAGGTTAAATATAATGTTAATTAATGTGGTGAGATACATTATGGTTAGAAGGAAAGATGTACGAGAGTTTCATGCTGACAGATGGTACATATAAATGTTATAAAATGTGAATTTCTCCTTTATGTTACATTGATTTATGAAAATGTGTAGCGGTAATATGTTGTAAAAATAGAAACTCGAAATGAATATTTGAGTAATATATCACAGCTGAGATTGCTATGCTAATACAATGCGTAAAAGTGTTTTTCTTTGTCTTTAAATTGAGATATTCAAGGGTTTGCGTTTTAATATGCTTAACAATGTTGATGCCAATTGTAAGGAATTCATTATTCGCGCCCTTACAGCAAAGAGTTAAACGAAGCCGAGACTGCGCGTGTGGCCCGTTTTTCCGTCTCAGTCTCTTTGCCGTGCTCGTAATGAAAGCATCTAATTGTAAGTGAAATTTATATCTTTTCTTATCTTTTGTAATCCTCAATATTGTATCATTAATTAATAGTACTTTAGTTCAATAAAACCCTTAACACCAATTTTCGAGAAGGAGAATTTTCAAGAATTTCAGAACACTAATTTTTCTTAGTCTAAATAATTTCATGTAGCCATTGAAAACCAAGCATTTTTCATTTCGATAAAGTGGTTTATACCACTTTTAAAATAAACAGCTAAACCTCGTGAAAATCGAAACCATCCTTAAACAAGTATTTCTCTTAAAACGTCAGATTTGCATCGGCCTGACCCCTGGAAATACCTAAACAATAACAGAAAGATTGACTATAATAAGATATACTGTAATAAAAATTGAAGGTCCCCTCTAAACTTACAATCCCGCTGATTCATGGGGCTCCATAGGTGTCCCTCCGACCGAGTCATTCTACTACAGTGTCGACCTCCTGTTGGCCTCTTCATCCTTAATAAACGGCAACTCTAATGTACTTATCGCCCTCGCAAAATAAGCGTGCGCTTTCCGAGTACTCTTTGGCGTCAAAGAAATGTAAGCAGCTTATTTATTTCGTCGTTTGATAAATACCGGCAATTAAGCTTAAAGAGCAGGGAAGAAGCGTGCAGGGCAGAAAGAGAGGAGGAAGGAGAGAGGGTCTGTAAAGAACGAGAGGGTGCTTTGGTGACACGAGAGAAGAGAGAAGAGATAGGAGACGAAGAGGAAGCTTAGAGAGTAGAGTAAATGGAGACATCAATGCTAGGTGAGGCATCATGGAATTCATAGACAGTTGGCCGCAAGTGTAGAAGGTAGAGATGTCAAAAAGGATGAAAGGGTAATTGTTGCAGGTAGACTGTCGCAGATAGAAGCCACGAATGGCGAGAATAAGACGCGTACAAGAGAGAATCTCTCTCTCTCTCTGGTCTTATCTGCAAGTTCCAATATACCGAGTCCAACCCCAGTTTTCTGTTCGTGCAAGGCCCCAACGCTTCCAACGTCTTAATGCAATAAATGACCTCATTTCAGTGATAACTGTCTTGATATATCGCAAGAGAGAGAGAGGGGGGAGCTGATCTTCCGAATTGTGGGTCGACGAGGAGAGCCCGGAAAAGAGCGAAGACGGGAAGTAGCAGGAAGGGAACCGAACTTCCTTTCCATCGGGCGGAGGACTGCGGAGATCATCCTGACTCACTAGATAAGACCTTGCCGAACCATCCTCTTCGTTTATCTACCCGCTGCTCTATGCATATCTGTCTATCTTCGAGGTTACCATGGGTTACGAGATTTTTATGCCTTCGAAGATACCAAATGGAGAACATTTACTTTTCCTTTTTGGCAAAAGAGTACGACTGCTATTAACGTGTGGTATGAATATTTGGTCTTCGAGGGATATTGGAAGCTCTGACAATTTTAGGAAATATGAAACGTTTCGTTGCGGAGGAAATAATCCTCGAGAGAGTTGGCAATGTACGGGGAAGTTTATTTCGATACGTTTATTGGATCAAGGCAATTTTATGAATTTAATTTAATAGTGAGATTGGAATAAGATTTAATTAACTGCGAGATATTTATATTATTTTGATAGTGTGGTCATTTTTGGAATAGGGAGGTTTTAAGTGTGTGAGAAAAAGGTTAATTTCAGTATAATTAGAGGTCCAAAGAGTACATAGTGTCGACACGGGGGTCGTGATTCATTCTATTGAAAGATTGCAGAGTTCTTCCGCACCGCTTGCAAGGAAAGCACCTCAGGGAATACGAGTTAGTGGATGGGGTACAGCCACAAGAGGTACTTTTACTCCGTTCTAAAAATCTATGCAGTTCTTTCGAAGCTTCCGAACTTCTCATCCAGAAAAATTTACTTTAATAACCACTTTCATGATTCCGATGGCAATAATGTTCCCGACATCTTCGTAAACTTTTATCCACAAGTCGTAATAACATTTCAATTTCCAGTCGCCATTTCATGAGTCTATAAAGAGTCAATCTTACTTAGAACCGTTCGACTGTGAGAATTTTGAAGAACTTTAAAAACCATTCCCTTACTTTATTGCATCTTCTAGAATTTTGCCAATAATGTTCTCTTCAAAGCCTTCAAAGATGTAAATTAAACTTTTAACAATTGTTAATATAATGGTACAGTCCCTATTGTTATATACCAAATATATTACCACCGAATGAAATATATCATCTTACCATCCTGTTAAATTTTGGAAATTTTTATTTAATATAGTAATTGCCAGATGTTGTCGTCTATCTCAGCAGTCGCCAAACTTTTTGACCTCACGGACCATTAAATTTTATGAAATGGCGTTATTCTATCAAGTAGCGTTTTTATAACTTTTCACCTATTGATATGAATTGAATTATGTTTCAATGCATCTTAAAACATAACTTAACATGATGAGTAAGTATATTCCACATTTTTCTGGGAACCAGTAAAATTTTCTCGCGGACACCACTTTGGCGACCGCTGGTCCATCTTGTCTCTTCTATCGCAATCACACATCTTGATATCGAATAAATCCGGAATTACTTCACTTAATCTATACTAACACTTCAGTGTCAAATATAACAGCAATTTCTCAAGTATCGTTTAGAAGTGAACAATTGTTCGCCAAATTAACACTTTACCGACCGGTATTTTTTAAACATCCTACCCCCTTTTGACCGATCACTTGGTCACAAATACTTCCTTGATAAAGATATCTATTCGAAAATTACAAATTCTCGTCACTGAGTCCTTAACACAGGTAACCGCAATGATAAATGACAATTTAATAATTGGAGTGGCAACCAATTAATAAGTTAAAAGTTCAGAAGGGTTTGTTCCAAAAAGCCTATTAACCCATTGACAGTTTATCCCGTAACAGTAACGGGCGGAGCGTCAAGTATCAAACGGTTTATCCCGTTCAGTCTACCAAAGATATCTAAGTCTATGACTAGATTCTTTGCTTCCTCTGTTTTCTAAGGTTATTCTAATCGAAGAAGGAGACGTGAAAAAAAAATAGACAGTTTTTGGGCCAGAATTTGTAATTTTACCAAACTGTGAAAGGGTTAATAGGCTTACAGTCAGTAAAGTGTTAACATCTTCAATCACCGCAGACCGTCTGGCACTTAAAGTATCAATAATATTCCCATCCATTTACTGCCTCACTAAAATTGTTAAATTTTCCTCAACTGGCTGCAAAATACGTACATCCACTCTCTCATAGATTCATTAATGTCCACAAAAGGCGCTCTAACAATTTTGTTATCAATCTATTTATCTCAGTTGCCCCTTTATTATAAATGCTACGCCATTCAGTATTGACAACCGTTATACAAATACGACTCCATATATTTTCAATAGTTTCTCGTTAAAATTCACTGCATTCAAAGCATTAAACTCAATGATATCGAATTCCTAATAAGAAACTCTCCCGTCCATCGACTCGTGAAAAGTATCGGACACCTTCCGGCGTATTTCACGGACGAAGACAGGTACGTCGCGGTAGGTTCTCCTTCCCCACGGTCGACCTTTACTTCTCATTGGAGTTTTCGCTCGTTTCCGGGGGAAACAAGCGCTCCCGTGCCGAAGTTGGTGTTGGAATCAGCAGAGCGGTCGAGTCGAGCTGCTGGGTTGTATATCAGAAGCAGGACGTGGGTAGGTAGACCGGCCAGGGACGAGGTTTAACGGCTCCCTCTAGGGCTGCCAGTTACCACGGTCCGATGCCTACCCTCTCGACCTGTCCGTCCTGGAATAAAGATGGCCGAGGGTTGCAGGAGCATCCACGGGGTTATCCTCATGGGATTGCAGAAGGGTGTACGTGTACTTGTGCCCGTTAGCGCGTGTGCGCGCCGCACAAAGAGGGGGAGGGGGTTTTTCTGCTTCCAGCAGGATGGACTTGACGAGATGTAAATTCCACGTACCGTGGAAGAAAATAGCTCGAGGATGGAACACCTACGAGATCAACCGACGAGTTACTTTACACTTTCCACTCATCAGATGACGACCTCGTGTTTCTTTTGAATTATTGAATTAATAATATCAACGTTGCCGTTGGTCGGTTGCGTTATTTTCTTATGCCTCTGGCTTCTCTTTGCGACGTGTTTTAATTGATATCGGTGAGAGTGTAGAGTTTTGATATTAGTTAATCATTTTCTCTCGTTTTTTTGACGATTGTTTGATGTAGTTTTTTTGTATCGTGGCTCATTTTATTGTGTCAATATTTGTTTCGATGCTTCAGAATGGTTATGTGTCTTCATGTAAATATTCGTTGATGGTATAATTGTTGTCGTAGAGAAATGAATAATCAGAAGTACAGAATTTTACAAAATTAACTGCATTTCTATGCAATTTTATCAATATTTTAACACTATTTTAGGTTAGCTGAGGAAGAATTGGAAAAGCAATTTTGAGGGCAAATGCTTAATACGTTCTTACTGTAATACACGAAGAGTTAAACGTTGCAAATAGTTGATTATTCATAATGTTATATTCTTATCGTGAACGTTCTCTGTCATAATTATCGCGAATCAACTCTAATTTTATTATCATGTTCACAATGTCGTTATTAGTACTCGACAACGCCGTGCTCGCGGTAATTTCCATGATTAATTTCAGATTTCATAGAGTTATCGTTTCCTGTCAAACGTAATCCATCAAGCACGCTTACAGCTTTACTCTACGACGGCGTATATAGCGGGTTGTGAGCTTATGGCGGTGTTCGTTTTTACGTAAATGATACATTAATTAAAAAGTAAGATCTCTCTTTATCCACAGCGAGTAATACGTATCGCAAATTACACGTCACCGGGAACGAAATGAAATTCAACGAAAGGTCAGCGACCAGTCGAAACGATGGGAGAAGAATGAACTGTCAGTTAATTAATGAAGAATTCGATGATCGATCGACACAGACCCCCTGCGGAAATCGAAGCGCTAATACGAACGCTAAACTAAAGCGCATCAATTCTGCATACACGCCACTTTAAGTAACTCAATTTACTTTCTTCGATCGATTCAGCTCTGTTAGGAATTTATCAGATTTTCATGGATTACGGGAAATTAGAAGGGCGTTGATTGTGGGATATGAGATGTTTAATGCAGTTTAGGAAGTGTGATTAAATTATATTCAATGATTCAAGATAATTCAATTCAATTATCTTAATTCAGTTTTTCTTCGTGAAAGCATTCTCCAAATACTTATGAAAAATGCTGGAAATATTTGGACCGAGTGGCATTCAGTTCAGTACGAGTTGGGCGAATGAAATAATTAATATCACTTAATTAAAAAAGAACAGGTGGAAACTCAGGGAAATTGATGTAATTGCGATAATAAGCTTTACATTCTATACAATTGGTTTTTTATTTTTTTACAAAATTATATAGACTTCAACCAGTACTTAGATTTTCTACGTTAATCGTCTTAATTTAAATGTCAAATAATAGCTATTGTGAAAATTTAATAAATCCCGCGAGGATCTTTCTGGATCATTCCAGAAAGAACGATGAGAAACTGACAATTGATGAACGTCGCAGTAGATGGACATGCAGACAGAAAAAAGATTTATAGACGAATAGACGATTAGATAAACAGACGTATAGATGACTAAAAGAATAGACGAATGGACGAACTAACAAATAGACGTGACTAGATGGATGATAGAATATGTCTACTTTAATGCAGTAAGTCTTACGACCACCGATTACTTTTTGTGACGTGAATGAATTGCCGAATGCTTAACCCGAACGATTGCTTCCGGTGGTTAGCTCAGTGGGAGATTTTTCGGGTGACGAATTGTTAATTTTTATGTAGAACTGATTTGATTATTATTTGTTTATATACTATATACAAGGTGTGTGATTCTACAAAGTATGTTACTTCGCGTCTAAGAGATAGACTTGTCGATTGCGCGGGATAATCGGAACGCGGGTGAATTTTCTTGTTAACTTGTTCCGATTTTCGAGAAAATCCATGGTTTTTCGTGGAGCTTGCATTTTTAAAGTAAACTTTCCATGTAGCTGGAACTTTGATTTTGGTAAGACTCCACCCATCCCTCGGTGACAAATCCGAGGTTTGGTGGTGTGGAAGTCGAATGCTCTATGAATGATTAGGCCAGGTAATAAAGCCGAACGCTGATTCTTGGGACTTTTACGATGCACAGCTGTCGAGGCCCGGAAGGTAAGAAATTTGCAAGGCCCAAATGTTCTAAACTCACGATAGAGTGTTCCGTTAAACACGCGGGCCCCTTCCTTGACCTTCCAGAAAAACGGCGAAGCTAATAATTAACAAAGGATCTGAAATTGTGAATATTGAAAAGACAGCTGTGCACGTCGTCCGCATCGTAAAATTGCTGGTTCTAATTTAATCTCACAATTAGATACCGTTGCTTTCGGAACAGTAAGTATGTGTGTTTGTGTGTGTGATTCTACATTGCAGTGATTGCTGCTTAATTAATGTTTCCATATTTATTAATCTTAACCAAAGTGTATTTATAATAAATATCCTACACTATTAACGCCACGTAAGTCTAATTAACCCTTAATGTTAAACAACTTTGTTGGAGTATCGTGTTACGGCATAAATTCCTATCAAAATTCTCGAATCGAGAGCATAAAACGTCAGTATGTTTTCATTAACCAAAATGGGTCATATCCATGAATTTCGACGTGGCTTAGATCGGCCAGTAGCGGCAAGAGAGCAGCCAGTAGAATCAGGTTTAACGGTCTGATCGATGATCTTTCGAAGGGGCAGCTTCGTCCCTCCGATCCGATAGGGAATTTCGAGCCCAGTTAGATAACTGGGCAATCTTGTGATATATCGGTTAACGATATTAAAAGCCAAAAAAGGCATGCATATTCAGAACGCCGCTTACGTTTTATCAGATTGCTGCTGGCGAGCGCCGCCAGGGAATCTTGACGCCCGATGTAAACCTGCCAGAAGTTGATGGATTGCGCTACCGTTGGGAAAAGAGGTTGCTAGAATACCCGAGCCTTCTTTTCGTTCATACGGACGAGAACACTTCGTTTGCACGTTGGTGTGATTTGAATTTAATAAGAGGTTGAATTACCGCACGTTCTCTCGTGTTTCTCGCACCTACGAGGGTACTATGTTTTCTTGCAATGTCGTAGAGCACGAACTGTCCGAGTTAACTAATCAAGTGCGCCTTTGTTTCGCTGTTAATTAGGATTCGTGCTCGAAGAAAGATCTTATCTTGAAGCTCGATATTCTTAACATACGTTGATAGTAATTAGTTTTATCATCGGTAGTTCTTAGGGTGGTTGAAATATACGGTAATCCTAAGGTTTAGAGTTTTGGAGATAACGTCTATGTTTGGTGTCTTACAACGAGGATTATTCATTAAATTTACTTGTAAAAGTCGCATTTTCTAATCATTCTCCTTAAAAAGGTACAATTTGGATTATCTTTGAAAGACCTTCGTGAATTTCCTTGCTGATTTTGTTAACACTAGATCTGCCAACGATTGATTCAGTATATTTAAAATTGCCAAATCAATATATCAGAAACAAATAAACAAAGAAATCAAAAAAGTTGATCGATTCAGCCGCTTATAGCCCTCAAGATAGACGTAAAACATTGAAAAAGAAACTGCATTAGAAAGAATTTCAAGAATATTTCTAAAAAATTCAAGTCAAATTCAAATCTAGTGTTAAGTCAATCAAGAGAAAATTTAGATATCGTAAGCAATACTATTTACCTGTTTTTTTTCAAGGCATTCCATCATTCTTTATAAACTCTGTAAACCATTGAAACGTCGAAAACTCTTCGCCATCAACAATCCTCCATTCCATCAAATTCCCCTAAAAAATGTTCCACCCTTTCCAACAGACATTCGCGCTTCAACTCAAATTAATCCGTTCCCATACCATTCGCCGACATTTCTAAAAACGTGCTTCCACAATTACCACCCCAAATTCTCTAATTACCTCGCCCAAACGTACTACATTTCCCCGACTTCGTCCTCCCATTGTCGTGCGATGCAACGTTAACGTCTACTTGGAAGCCACGGTGGCAGCCAGAGTCAGGAAATTTTCGGTTAAAAGCCACCTCTGAATCCATTACGCTTATGAAGCCCTAAACTTGATCCTCCGTTTCGCGAGTCCGCGTAGAGTAGCACGGCTATAGAGAAACAGGAAATAGAAAGAGACAGGTAAATAGGTGTGCAAACAAACGTACAAAGAGCCGGTCTCTGTCTCTCCTAGGAAAATATTAGGGCGCTCTTCGGTGGCTCTTCGGTGGCTCTCCCGCATCGTGCTTTGTATTGCCGGGAAAACAGCTATGCCTACCGCGAATCAGGTTGAAATATACGAGCCACGTTGGCTGGCCCGTTTGCAGCAGCATCTGCAATTGCAACCCGCAGTCCCCGGCGAGCGTCAGTTGCAGAGCTACGGAGGAGACTAAAAAGCAAATAAATAGGGACGAGAGAGCGGTAGGAAAGAGACAGGGTGCAGTGGCCCGTTGCCGCGGTATTCCGACCCTCGTCGATGCACCCCCGGCGACGAGCTAGCCCGGCTAAATCCCAAACCGTTTCCGTGAATTATTTCCGGCATTACGAAAAGTAGGACGGCATACTTTAACCCGTGCGACGTGCAAGGCTTCGGTCTGTACTTAATTAATCGTTTTCCGGGATTTATTATCGTCTACGGGTAACGTGTACTTGGAGACGATTTTGCCGCGAATCTCCGACATTGGAGGATGCCATTTATTCGAAAGACTTCCAGACCTGGGAAGGATATTGCTGGTCGATTCGCGCGATCGTTATTAGAGACGCGGCTTTAACTGTGAAATATGAGAAACAACGGTGGAAGGGAAGAAATTTCGAGCGCTTGATATTAAATTGCGGTGTATACGGAATTTTTTGATAGAATTATACGTTTGATATGGATGGAGATAAAGATATTATGGATATTGTTAAATGTAAGGTTAAATTGTTTTGATTTAAGGTAGTTCTAGCACTTGACCAAAGTCTGCAAATAAATTTAATGTTAAAATATAATGTTCTTGAGATTGTCGCGAACAAGTTACAAGCAAAAAAAAGCTCAGTTATCGGGCATTTCGATGAAAAAATCGTATTTAAAAATACAGTTTGATACATTGACGTAAATGAGAGTGAGAGAGAGAGTAATAGTACTTTCGACTTTATCGTTCAATTTTCCAATCTTCCATACTGCAAATACCTACGAAAAACGAGATCATTAATGCGGGAACGTTTTCGAATAGATATTTCACAAAAAAATTGCAGCTGTCGAATATTTAATAAAGATATTATTAATTGAAATCTATAAAATCATGCATTTCACGTTTACAATATGGTCACTGTTTGTGAATGTAAGTGTTTGGCAACGCCGCATTGTCGATAAGTACGCGTACATCAACTTTAAAATTTTTTAAATTATGATTATTATTTAGAATTATTGAAAACAAAACAACTTTGTAGAAATTCAATGGGACCCATTCGTAGCACCCATAAAATCCGCTCCTATGTGAAAGAACTACCTTAAATACATGTTTATTGTAGAATCTGATGTAATGTTATTGTTGCAAGAAAGAGAAATTGCCTTATTCTTGTAATTTGAGTTTATTATTGAAATCAGTCGAGGAGTTGTAAATTGCATTGAGAATTTTACGAAAGTTACGGAATGAAATCTGCGTGAAATGAGAAAGAAGATCGTAAAGCGTTTCGAATCAGCCGTCTTCGTGATATTCGCGACAGTTTCTTTTTTCCACGGGTGTCGCCTTAATAGGGGTTGCGAATCCTCGTCAAATGAAACATACATCTGGGAGAGAGGGAGAGAGAGAAAGTGCGAGAGGGTGGAGGGGAATGTAAAAAGAGAAATTCTTTTCACCGGCTGTCAGAATTCCCGCGCCACTCTTTTTCATATTCTTTTCTCTCTCCCCTTTTTTTGATCTTCGTTTTACGACTGGCATATCTACAGGGCCGTTATACCTACGCTGTTATTTAAAAAATGGTATATATATGCATGCAGAATGCTCTATATATTCATGACCGAATGATGAATTTTCCATTGCTGATTTTTATCACAGCGTAAAAATACTGAAAATTTTGTATCGATTTTCAAAATGGAGACTATCTGTTTTACGTCGGTAGCATGGAATTTTCCGGTGAGTTCTTAAATCTTTAACGAAGTACGATACATAACAGCTGTCTTCTTTTTTTATTCAAAGCGATACAAATGTTATTGGTCTACATTAAAATTACACAGCGTAAAAATTTTCAATTTTTTAATAGTTCTTTATAATATTCTACATGCAATACTGTTATCATCGCAGTTCAAATCGAATTTCATCCTTCGATGGTAACAAATTTATAATAAAAAATAAAATGTATGTGATATAAAAAATTGTGAAAAATTGTTCCAATTGCAATAATCGTAACAGCGTCCTTTTTCTCAACACTAGATTTATGGATGTAGATTATATATCTCTTATTCTAAAGTGTGCCAATTTGACTCATAGAAGAAAATTGAAATTTTTTTCAAAGATAGTTTGAAATCGATTTAAATGAAATATGTAATATTAAAAAATTAACCAACCAATATATTATATATACCTAGTAATCAAATTTTGAATGAGCCACATTGGCTCCGTAAATCTAATGT
This sequence comes from Cerceris rybyensis, assembly GCA_910591515.1. NCBI lineage: Eukaryota > Metazoa > Arthropoda > Insecta > Hymenoptera > Crabronidae > Cerceris > Cerceris rybyensis. The sequence continues at coordinate 41,292,421 of OU342789.1, forward strand.
TTACCCTTCAAGCACTGTAAAGTTGCCCAAACATCTTTAAACTAATAAAAAATTTTCCAACACTTTCGTCTACGATTTAATACGATTTTCCTTAAGCTATTTCTAGACAATGTAAATCACGAACTCGAGCGCACTCTTTTTTTGACGTAGATAATACTTATTCAGTATTTATGAGACACCTTTTACTCGCTCATTCCATATTTACGTTTCTTGAACGCCGAAAAAAAATCGCGATAAAAAGCGAAAGAACGATTTACGCTTCCCCTCTGTCCTGCAGGACTCGTTTCTCGAGCTGGCAGCGATGAACGCGTACATATGAACCTCTCATTCATCATAGCACTAGGACAGCCGTCGTGAAGTACGACAATTTATGCGTGTTTTGATATTCTCGCCGTTTTTTCCCTCTCCTATTGCTAATATATAAAAGGAAAGTAAGAATGAACGAACGGATACGCAGTTGATAACATCGCTTGATGAATGAAATTGAATGAGTAGCGGAAAAATGAAGATTTTGCTTTAATGTAATAGATTCAAGAGACGTAGAACATTACTCGGTTTAATAGAAATGAAGGGCATTGGTTTTTCGGATGCCAACTTTTTCATATTACACAAGAAGCTAATCGCTTTCTGTAACAACGAATTTTTTAGGCGGAAGAATGTTTAAATACGAGCATATTAACACTTTACTTAGCGGTATTTTTTTAACATATTACTCACTTTTGACTGGTCACTTGGCCGCAAAATCTCTGAATCTGATATCTTTTCGAAAATTAGAAACTCTCGTCACTGTGTCCATGGCATAGGAAACCACCAATTACAATTTATGAATTTATTAATTGTCAATTAATAAGTTAACAGGTTGACTGCCACGGGGGTCACAGGTGACCGGCGCTATTAAATTCAATGAAATTTCATGTTATGTTTAAATTGCAATATTTATAAACTTTGTAAGATATTCAATATTTAAATATTGGCGTTAAGAAGACCAAGATCTGCTAAATATCGATCTATCAGTATCTTGAAAGTTCTTAAATATGTGATTTTAATAGAAAAATGTTGACTTCAGTAGAAATGACGAAACAAGCAAAATATCGGCGTCGTTCAACGTGTTAAAAGTCCAAAAGCATTGGGCCCAAAAATCCTATAATTAGGCTAACAGTTGATAAAGTGTTAATTTTCATAATTATAAGGGCACCTTAATTTTCTTTCTTTGAAATCAACCTTAAGGAAGGACAATACAACTGTATCTAATTAAATATTACTTAATTTTACATCAAGATGCCAGACGTTGGCAGTCAATAATTAATATTATTGACTAACAAGATGTCAGAAATTTAAAAACATAACATACTAACATGTTTGCGACTGACTTGGATTAAGTCCTGAATGACATTTCGTTGACGTGTTTAGGAGAGCTCATTTCATCAACACCTGCACAAGCAGCAACATTTACGAATACGAAGATAACAAGATATCCTCGATGAAAGACGTCAGACCAGAGTTTGCATATCAATTCATGTTTCTCGGATGAGAGTTAGTACGAGACCGTTTGTCAAGATTTTGATATACTTCCAACTGCTTCCCATTCCTTCCACTACATTTCACCTCCAACCCCTGCACTCACTGTGCTCATCAAACAAAACTATCCACCCAACATCAGGAAGGTTAAAAATAGTTTACTCCTCTGCATGACAAACATCTTCACGATGTACACACCACAATCCAAGCAAGCGAAACTACGCAAAACAAGACTACAACGTACAAGCATAAACAAAAAGAAAAGAAAAGCAAGTCGAAAGGACGAAAGATTCCAGCAAACCTCTACGTATTCCTTTCAACAGTGGAACACAGGATATCGTATGTCATTTGCTATACAGAAAGCAACCGGTGGATTTTTATTTCAATTCACAGCGCAATATATTATTTGCAAAGCCGTAGCTCCAGCGTATACGCACATTCCCGGACCGACTCGTACCCGTACGAGTGCACACTTTCACCCGAGGACCCTCGTCTACCACAAATCCTATCCGCAGAAGCGTGGAACCTTTCGCCAGGGCCAAACGTTTTCTATACATCTGTAACGACGCGAATAACCTTTATATCCCGTTCGCCAATAGCAGTGTACTAACCCCCTCGTTCGCCACTTTTCCCTCTTTCGAAGCCGTGTCTCTCCTAGGCTACGCTCCCTCATACCGTTGGTCCATCGTTTCGGCAATTGCATTCTGGAATTTATTTTCCACGCATGAATGCGGAGATTGGCCAGGCACATCGAACGATCGAATCGAGAGTGAAACAGTGCCGCGTATCTATCTCTCCTCTCGCAGAGAGGGATATCTAAAGCATCCTATTCGCCCGTAATTCCGTGTGCGTTTGACCGCGTGTCTCACGGTGGCGGACAGTCGCGATTCTCGCCGAATGGATTTCCGACCGAGTCTGGAATCGACAGCTCTCCCACTGAATTCGCACTGATACGAGGTAATCGATTCGACCGCAGTCAGTTCTCGTCGAAGGCCGATACGCCGGTACCGGCGGCTTTGTAAGAGACTGTCCTAATTTCGACTTGTCGGTCATGTTTAATTCAATCGTAATACGAATTTCACGTGAGTCGTTTTCGCTACTGGGATCCCATCGTATTTGACGTTGGCCGAGAGGGAAGGCTGCGATGCGATTTCGAAGGTGGTGGAGTCGTAACTCGATTCCCAACTGATCGTTCATGTTTAATTCAACGACAATTCGGATCGGCTGTATATTGGCGCGAAGTTACCATCGGGAAGGAAAATGGAGCGTTTCTGAAGGTGCAAGAGGGTAGTTCGTAAAGTGGAGTGCCATTTGAAGTCTTATTGTGTTTTTCGGGGTTTAGGAGTCGTTTGGTATTTTATCGATGTTTGTTGATTAAAAGAAAGTGTAGTTGATACCATGCGTGGGAGGAATTGTCGATTAGTAATGATGGAAGTGAGAGAGGCTTGTATGGATTAGTATGATACAGTGATGATGGAATTTAACCCATTTACATCACAGCTCTAAATATGGCTGATGTTCCATAGTATTCTGCATATTCACGCTAAATAGTTTCTAGAGTAAGCGGAAACGATTGTACATTGTATCCGTAATCGGAATATTCCTCGGCAGGAGATAAATTATTATAACATCCTCGTGCGCGTATTATTCCCCTTTCTCATGTAAGTGAGTTAAAAGAAGAATGCATATTTCTTCTGAGTAGTCTCACACATACAAAAAAGATTGGTTACATTAGTTTTCCATAATAAGAAGCAAAGCATCAAAAATATATCTCTTTTATTCATACCGCTTAAGATACAAAGATTAGAACTACCAAGATGGTTAAAATGACAGATCCCTCATTTTTTAAAACTATCCTCAAAGTTTATAGAGTATCCGAGGAATAAATATTTAGTGCCCGTCTCGTAAAACAAAAATCATCTTTTCATTCCTACTTTTCTGTAAGGGCCAAAAGGGTGATTCACTCTTTAGGATCCGCCAAGCAAGAGAACTTATACTTTCGAACTTATATATAATATTAACCCCCTGGCTGCTTATGCCGCGATTTCCAGTGGCAACTCAAATGTAGCAAAATCTGATCATCTCGCAATTTCCGCGGGCATGTGTTTTTCTTCCTATATTGACGAGCGCATCCCGTTTTTTCCCCGTTTAACCACTGAAATAAATTATATATTTTCTTAAATTTCATACATTTTACTGTTTTATATTATGCAATAAATAGAAATTAACTGTAATTCAATTGAAATTTATTAAAAAAGTTGTTTTTTGGTGATAACTTCTGAAATTGGTTTTTCTGGCAACTTAGTTTCTCATCATAAAAATCTATATAAAAAATCTTTTCTAGAAAGAAAAAATGCATTTTTCAATTCTCCAATATGTATAGATTTAAAATATGAAAAAAATTATCAATTTTTGAAGCGATTTCGGTCCACAAATTGAGCAGTCAGAGGGTTAAATATTTTGGCTTGTTCTGACAGCAATTCGGTAATTAGATGAATTAGAAAAGACTTATGATTGACTAGTTATGGAACGTGGTTTTGAATTGAGAGTGAATTGACTCTGAGCAATGCACTGAGAGTTGGTGGAGAAATACTTAAGGTTTTTAAAGGTTTTGGGAAGAAGAGTGGGAAATTATACCATAGATTTATCGTTGGTGGTTCTAGTTTTAGCACTAGCACTACCAAACCAGTCAAAATGACTGGTATACAATTTTTTCAAAAAATTCTCCAACTTTATATAACAGTCATAGAATAAATATTCTACGTCTATATAAAAAAACATGAATCATCCAATCGATTAAATTTTCCGCCGCTTGATTCCCCCTTTTTCAAAGTACTTATTTAATTTGAGGTCAGTAGTTCTAGTGTTAAGAACTCCCACATAGCATCCTTTTCAAAAAACTGCAACTAAAATAAACAAACCGATCTTATCAAGGGGCAGCAAATTTTCAAACGACCCACAAAGATATATTCATTCGATCGTCCTCTCAACGCAAGCAATAGATTCGTTAAGCCCCGTTCGATCGATCCTTACCTTCGATCTCTCATCTTCGAAACCCGACACGAAGCTAGTGCATGTTCTGGACAGGTCCTGTCCGATGTCCCGTGGGACGATCTTGTCGGCAGGATTCCGCCATTACCTGGTTCACATTGTACGTCCACCTAGTAACCCCGGACGATATTGCATCTGATGTGAAATCTGGCGAGCTGATCGGTCCTGGGTTCAGTCTGCGTGGTTACCTTCGATAACCACGCTCGTCCCTACATCCGCTTGCTCGTCGACGAAGGGAAAGAGAGACAAAGGATAAGACTAGAGGGAGCAGAGAGACATGGGACACGTCGACTGCCAGGATTATAGGGTCGACGGTCATAGGGGTTTCTCGACCCACAGGAACGAGCCGAGATTGAATTATCCGCCATCAGGAGGGGTTGTGACCTCCGCTATCGCGATAGTAGAAAGTCCAAGAAAACCGACTGACCACTAATCATATAGCCCTGCAACAAGGAAGAAACGTTGGGTAAGACACGAGTCGGGATGTTCTCGGGACAAAGGGAAGAAGCGTCATTAGTCTGGGCAGTTGTTCACCGAATACTGGCGTACTCTTAAATCATCTATGATGCTAGGAACTTATATTTATATGGCAGAGACCTCGAAAATGGTGAGCCATGAACAACTTTTGCTGCTACTTTCCTACTAGTCACGGAAGTTATTGTATCAGCTAGGTAAACGAATCTAGGGGACGGGAAAGAAGGAAAAAAGTTTGCTTCTTATCTTCCTCGTATATTCCAAGTTCGAGTTGGGTTTAGGAAAAGTTTGGAGTTGACGCTGATCGATACTAGTTATATCTATGCGTTGCTTTTTCCCAGGGTGCATTGAACCGGAATAGAAATTGAATTTTATTTTCAAAGTTGTTATAAAGAAATGTTTATTAGATAGCTGGAATATAGTATTATTAACCGTGTTGTTTGGATTTTGTTGATTCATGGTTCTAAAGATTCTATGGGATTTTTTGTTTTTTCCTATGTATGTTACCCTTGTGTACCGAAAATCATCCCCTTCATGTGTCATCTTTCGAGCCGAGTATCTTTATATTCGTACACAGCTGACACTTATGTATTCGGTCTCATTCAAACGTTACATAACTTATACATTCCAGTCTGTCTGAACCGTTTGAGCGCCGAAGGCAATCGCAGGAATTCGAGCGGAAATGAGACCTGTCTGTAGTTCAGTGTACTCTCTATCTATTTTATGTGCACGTCCTCAAAACAGTTACCCTCGATTTGCCTCATGTTACTAAGAATTAAAATTTCATTTGAAATAAAATCTTTATAATTTTCTTATCAACTAGAAAATTCGTAATGTCATATTTCTCAAAAGATTTTGACGTAAAATGACATACCATTAGAATAGAGTATATAATACTCCAACAAAAATGGAGAAGTTGCATCTATTTGGAAAAACAGTAACGTATCATTGCACGTAAATAAATTCTGCACAGATCGTCGTACCCAAAAAATTATTGAATGCATATACTCAATTTCGTTTAGATACATAATGAAAATCTAAATCACATCGAAACTTATGTAGAGTTACTTTTAACGTTAGAATTATCGACAAATAATTTAGTAAATTTGGAATTGGTCAGAACGAATTACATACAAACGAAATGATCAACTCAATTCTATAGTTTGAAATCTAAATATAGAAAATACAAAAAAACTATATCAATATAACTTTACAGAATCTTTTTCAAAATTTTCAGACCCATTTATTTTGACCGCCATAGTAGTACCAGTCTTAAATCCAACCAAAGAAAATTTGTTTAAAATTTGTTATTTCCCCAAAATCACCAATCAATACATCAATAACATACACCCTCCATCGCGCAATATCTTAACCATCCTTTCATCTTCGCCAAAATAAACTGCAAAAAAGAAGTGAATCAACAAATACCCTCGCGTCCGACTTATCTCGCAACCCGCACGCAGGATGGACATCTAATTCACGAATGATCTCTCCGGACAATGAGGTCAAAGGGCTGCGGTACGAAGTCCCTACGTTCGAAGGTATCGCCGCAAACATTCCGCAGGGATGGAGGACAGATGCGGTATATTGCGTCAGCATTTGGTAGCGGATTCTCCGTCGTGACGGTTACCGGTAGCCTTTGGGGTTCCGCAGATGTGCCGAAAGCCGCACGGCGTTCCTTCGACCGCGTAATGGTACATACGAAACCACCGGAGCTTGCCTATTCGTGGTTTTGACAAGCTTGAGACAGCGTACCTGTCGTCGAGCTCGAGAGTCTCGGTCAATGATTATTAAGCGTTACATCTTGCGGCGATGACCAAAACCGCTAAACGTGCCAAGTTGCCTATTATTAGGAACTCCTCCGTCCGATAATTCCATCGTGGTCTTATTCCGTCAGACGGAGTTTGCATATTGCGGGAAACATTTAACGTGAAATGTTGTAATGTTTTTTAGATGGTGTAGAAAGGTTAAAGATATTTTAGGAGAGACGGGTTATAATTTCGATTTGGAAAATTGATTGACACGTTTGACGCCGCGGATATTTCGGTTGTTTCACTATTTTTATTGTAGTAAACTTTTCCTGTTAAAATTACATCTTTACAAAGCAGATATCTTGAAGATGGAAATAGATATCTAGTCATTGGGCTTTATCTCTTTAATGTCACTATTTAAATATTTAATGCGGAAGGAAATTTGTAAATATTACAATTTTAAACTCATATAACATTTCATTGGATCCAACAACGGCTATCACTGGTGACACCCATAGCATTCACAATTTACGGACCGGTATTTTTTTAACATTCTACCCACGGTGATCGGTCACTTGCTGCAAATAATTTCCTGACACTGATATCTCTTCGAAAATTGCAATGTTTCTTCACTAAGTCCATGACAAAGTTAACCGCAGTGATAATTAATAATTTATTAATTGCCATAACAACCAATTAACCCCTTGCACTATTTCCACGAGTCTAACTCGTGATGAAAATTTTAGGCCAAAGTTGAATATCACGAGTCTGACTCGTGGTATTAATCTCGGGCAAAGTATTCATATCTCGAATAAGATCGTATGTCCCCGTGCAAGATTATTAAATTTAGACTTTGATTCAAATTCAATTGAGTTTCACAGAAGTTCCATTGGGTGAAGTAAATATTAGCGCGGTAATCTTTGTCAGTCGCAAGATATCGTATATCGGGCGTTCGGTTTTGGCATGGTTTTTTGCGAGTTTACCGATAGTGCAAGGGGTTAATAAGTTAAAAGTACAAAAGTGTTGAGCCCGAAAAGCCGATTAATCGGCTACCGGTCGGTAAAGTGTTAATAGGTAATTGCGTCGGGGGTGGAATATGGGGTAGCTGTTTTAGAGTCATTCTAGTCAGTACCTTCGTGGATTGTTGAAATATTTGTGTTTGAATGTCCTAGTGCGCTTATTTTGTCACTTGTTCTGGAAGATTTAGTTTTTCGGAATTTCTATATATGGCCGTGTTTTGAATTAGTGAGAACTTGTCCGAGGGCGGATAACTAATTTGGTACGGACGTGGTACAATGTTCTTTTTTTTCTGTGTGGTATATTAACCGAAAAATCAGGAACTTGAAGAATCTCTTTCTCTGTTTCATTAAATTTCCAATCGTTAAAAGTTTTTCTAAGGGAAAACTTTAAACTTTAAAAAAACTTTAAAAAACAACTAAAGAAAAACTTTAGTTTTCGATCGACAGATAGCTACGTACATCTTTGACTCTTGGAAAATCGAATGGTCGTAATGAGAAGTCTTTGAAGCGCAGGAAAGAAAAGCAATAGATGTTCCGATGTTTTCTACGATTCATGAGAACGTGAAGAGAAATGCAATTTAATCTGAATTAAATGGATAACAATTGAAATTGTAATTGAATATCTACGCAATAAAAAGAAAGAAAAGTGGCTCTTACCGACTGTTTCAGTGGGTTACGATATAATCTACCGATGGCCATTGCGCATATTTTATCATTGAACAAGTTTTACAATCCAATACAAACTGGACCGATAATTTCTATGCATATTGCAGTGGATTAAAACTTGAATCCATAAAAATTGATCGATTATTTGTATACCAGCAAAAATATATATCAACTCTATTTTTTATTCTTCGTACCGGCGATTTATTTTGCGATAGTGCTTTGAATTTCTTAGTTTTTTTCCCCCGTTTCACTTCGTTCTCGATGCTTATTCAGCGGTAACTATTTAATAAATGATTATTCGACTATGTTCATTCTAGATACGCTGTCTTAGAAACTATACAATAATCCGATTCATAAAATGTTATCAAATCCATTTTTAGTCTTTTTGAACCATGCTACATGACTCTAGTCATATCAGAAAATTGACGAATGCACAAAGTTATAAAAATGAAGTTCTACTCCGTACGCTGTCTTCACCCCTTTACCTGATATTAATACTGCTATATCTGAAATATTTAAATACCCATTCAAAGCACCTTCTTATTTGTAAACTTTATATAACTCCAGATATAGTTCCAAATATTCTAACATTTGACATTCTTAAATTAATCATTCCACCGCAAATACAAGAAAATAAAAAATTCAAGACATGTCAATTTCAAGAATCCACGACAACTACAAAAATAAGAGTTCAAGCCATAAAATAGCAAAAATAAAATAAAAATCAAAGTCTTCTCCGTTCCAAATTTCTTCCCCTTAAAATGTAAGAAACCAGATTGTCCCACTTCGAAAAGTTACAACATTCTCTTGAGATCCTACCTGAGATTCTGAACCTTAAGCAGAATCATAAAAGCCGTCGAAGCTGAAAATGACAAAACCAAAGCAATCGATCACATTATACAAGTCGTTCTTGCTATCTATCACATCATCGGCATTTCCTTTCAAGATCAGAACACGAATCGAGCTGCAAGCCTCGCGACTTGGGCGGTCTGATTGTGAGCCATCTGGTGCGTTCCTACGGGGTTATTATCGCTGCGCAATCAACCCTATCCACACGTACGCCCATCCCTCGCGGGCCCATCCCCTTATCGGACGCAATAATGGAAACTACGTCGTCGATTCTATTTTCTCTCCCTCGGGAACCTGGCAACCGCCCCGTTGCCGGCATACGGGGGCTCCGGACACGAGCTCGTACAATAATGGTTATTTATTAGCGCTAAATCAAATGCGTTAGCACTACGCGGCTTTACGGCTGCGTCTCTCTACGCTATTACGAGCAATATATATGATAATAGTGATAATAATTCCGAAACCGACCACTTTTCGTGAAAAATTCGCGCTCAGATGATGATTGGTGGGGAAAAAGTAGGTGCTGGAAATGTCGATAGCTTTCGGCTAAGTTGGAAGCTTTGTTAAAGCTAGTTGTTATGTCGCAGCATTTTAGTCATTTATTATTGTTTAACTCTTTGAGGCACAGTAGGGTGAAATGTATCCCACCTTTTTCATATGTGAAGATGCATGGTGGGACATTTTTTGTCCCACCTCGAAAACTTATATTATTATATAACTTTGCGAATCAATATGAACCAACTTTATACAATTAAAATTTTTAAAAAATACCTGTGCAACTTTGGTCATTTTATTCGTTGAATTTTCGTGCCTCAAAGAGTTAAGGGTCAGCTGAGGTTTCTTTATGAAAATTTTTCCTGTACAATTATTTCCAGCCTAATCATTAGTCTTTAAGTACTCCGTTATGTTTGAATGTTAGACAAACCTATTGGTTTAAAACATTGATCTACTTTGTATCTGTCAACTGTATTCCGTTGAAATAAAGGTTATTATTATTATTGTTTAAGGTGGAATTTGCATTGTTGATTATATGGAATTAAGGTTTGAGAAATTAGATCTGTTTTACTTTGTGACTGTACTAGCACTGTTTATTAGTAACACTAAAGATTACTGACAATACCAGATTAATCTCTATTAAAGTTAATGATGTTTTGTCTGATGAGACTGAGTGGTATAAGGGTGCAAAATGTCAGACCATGCGTCTGGAAGATATCAAAGAAACTTTTTCCCCAGACTTAGGACAGCACATGTTCGCTCTTGTAATAACGATGAGTCTCAGATAACCTTCCAGTAATGAGAGAAGCCTTTTAATAATATTTGAAATCATTTGTTCTTCCTAAGAACAAAATATAAATACGTATAGAGAGGGTCCGCTTCATTTGATGGCATTTTTCGCAATTATTTGTAATAGATACTAATTCGCAACAAAATTATAATGTAACGTTTGTCATTTGAACATGTTAAAGTATGAAAGGTCTGGTTATTCCCATTGATTGAAATCCACAACAGTATACAATTATCCAAGCAGTAACAAAAGAAAGGGCATAACTACGGTTATACGCAACCAACCCAGCAAGCAGATATCTCCAATCCCTTTGTAACTGGATAATAAAAAGAAGATAAAAAACCTTAACGCAAACTCCCCGATAATTTAACGCGTTTCTCCTTCCTCATCCCCTTCACCGATCTATAGTAACAATAAATTTCAAACACTTTGATACCGTCAAACTTCAAAATCCCCCACATCAATGCCGTATCGAAAACGTTACAAAGCGCAGTCCGTCGCTAAAATAGGAAGGATCTTGTTATCGTCGTTGATGGAAATCCAATTACAATGTAGTCCGATATCGCCGTGTGCCAGCGGCACTGTTAAACCGATCGAGAACTCCAACTTGCCCCGAAACTATAATTGTATACCGCATCGAATTAAGCCATAAGGTCAAAGCATTCCTTCGGTAAGCCAAACCACTTGCAGTCCCACCGACAAAAGGCCAATCTCCAGGTTCAACGCGGTCCGGATACACGATGCCCATAAAAGCCCCGCTACTGGTAACGTAATTCGATGCACCGCCTTGTTTCAACGCTGCATCGTTTATTTTAACCCTTTGCGCTCGAGCGGTGCCTCTCAGGCACTACACGATTCGGTGCCACAACTCCAGAGGTGACTCTCGCTCACCACTTGGTTTGATGCGGAGACCCGATGCGCGAAAATGATTTGTTTTTTGTTTTGTTTCTTTGACGTGAGTTTCTAAGCCTTTTGGACCTTATGTATACCTTGAAAAAGGACTATTACTGTTAAGGAGTCCCAAAACTTAGTAGCTGGTGGAGCGGTAAACATCTTTTCGACAGCTCTCTTCGGAAATAAAACCCAAAGGTACGATTAGGGCTTGCTCAGGGTGCTCACATTTGTGTATTATTTATATATAATTAACCCTTTTAGTACCGGATAACGATATATCGTCATTAATAATAGCGCTAACGCTTGGCATCGTAGGGTTATTATTCAGTTTCTAATAAGATATTAGTAATTTTAAGACAGATAGTTATAAATACACAACTCATGCTCCATATTGCGTGTACTATATAAAACTATGACCAAATAAATTTATCATTAATTCAATCAATTTTTTCGGTCGGCACTAAAAGGGTTAATGTAAAGAATGTTTGTGTGTACCCACCGATGACTCTAACGGGACTTTGGGCTTGCTCGGAGGAAGCTAAAAAATTTGGAATCCTCCATAAGGTGTTGAGGGCATATCGTTGCCTTCCCTCTCTTGAAGTCCTCGAGGGGGTGGAGAAAATTAGTCCAATAACCAATAGTTGTTTATTTTAAAAGACTCCACCCCATATAATCTTAAAAATTTCATATACGACTTCAAGGGAGGGGCGCATCATAACGACGTGACCGAGCCTCAACCTTGACCTTCAATTTCGAAGAGATCCGTCTAAATGGAACGCTTCATACCATTGTCACAGGAACTAGGAAGGATTGTAAAGTCTGCTCTGAAAGAAATACACCGGGCAAAAGACATCAAACAACATATTGTTGTAATACTTGTCCCGACAAACCGGGCATGCATCTAAGTAGTTGTTACGAAAAATATCATAAAAAACAAAATTAAAAACATTAATATGTAAGAAAATATCTTCATAAAGGTGTAAAGATGCACAAAAAATTAAAATATATAAGATTTATACGTTAATTTGTATGTGTATCCATTTTAAGTTAGAGGTAAGAAATTCTCCAAAGATGCTACGAAGCGTCTGGAGATGTTGGATCGTCCGCGCGAAAAAGGCCCCGAGCGCAAAAGGTTAATACCGTGAAATGACTGTTGACTCCTATGCCTTTTGCCCCGATGCAGGTTAGGCACAGTGTCAGACTCCTCGGACAATTGAGTCGTTAAGTCAAATTTTTATCTTCTCTCGAAAATAATAAGCTTCACACTCCCGAACGGTTTTCGAGTTTGTTTATTAGAACGAGAAACAAGTATATACACGGAATAAATAACAAGAAAGAATTAACAAATAAATAACAATGAGAAAATGTGAGCGAGCGCGTGTTGTGTTAAGAACTTTGTTACGGGAGAGAATCTAAAGATTGGGTCGCTTTTCGGTCCCCATATCGATTCTCGAAGTACCCCTTCCTCTTTTGGCAACCCTTGCGAGGAGGAAGTGGTGACTTGATAGGGAGGAAAATGTTGGGCCTTGGTGAAATGTTATTGGTTCTGCCTGGGCTTCGTGGGTGGTTACCAATATGCAGAGTTTGCATCGGTTTTGCCAAAACCCCAGAAGGCCCATGCAGAGGTGGTCCTTGGGCCGCGAGTGTGTTCCAGGCGTAGCCGAAACTGCTAGATTTATGACAAGTGTCATAAATCCAGCGCAAGAATTCTTCAGTGCAAATCTGGTAGCAACGTGCCATCCCTCGATATTCGAAGGTGGTTGCCAGATGGACGGGTCTACACAGCTGCGAAACTAAAATAAAGAATTTAGAAGGCTCACGATACAATTACGCCGCAACAATGACTGTAAATATACGGTCTACCGATATCAACCTGCTGATGTACGTTTCGTTCCTTTCAGTTTGCCATGAGTCCGTTTCATCCTCACCCTTCCCTCCTGTAAACCTGGACGACAACCTGTCCAGGGCAAGCTCGTCGCATTCGTCACACTGGCGTCGGGGCTTCTTGCTCGAAACCAGGCAGAGACCGAACGTGTAAACACGCCGGTGTAATAGTGACTAGCGAGCCTCCCTGGTTCGTATTGTACGCGCATACTGATGTTTCATTAGCCGACTGTTCATGCTTCTCCCGTACCGTCAATCAAGTTCTCCACCCTGCGGCTGCTCCTCAGTTTCACCCAGACATCCGTCCCCATTCTCCTGATGCACCGGCATCGTTCCGAGTAGGATCGTTCTGTAAGGGGATTACAATTATCCAATGTTTGATTACCCCTTCCGTGCTTACAATCTGCTTAGGTGAATTTACGTACGAGCCTCCGTTTCCGTATATGTAGGAGCACATGAGATCTCCTAACTGTACCGCGATTGTTTCGCTTCAGGATAAAAGAGCCGGTCTACCGTGCTCTTGGCAGAATTATCGGATGGAGACTGCTGGATTGACTTTCGTCAATGTGCTATTCTGGTTGCATTCATCGATTGGACGGTGTTGCACGTGGAATCCGGCATTGATTTTGTAATGAGATGGTGATTTTGAGTTGTGACGGAAAAGGAGGATGAGATGGATTTGAGGGTGTTGTGTTTTTTTGTGGCGTTAAGGTATCTGTGTGAAGATATTTTAGTTTTATATTGAAGTTGAAAGAAATAGGGAAAATATAGTCGAGGAGGTTTATCATTAACACTAAACCTACCGGTATTTTACACCTACCTAATCTTACCATGAGAGGTGATTTGGCCCTTTATGAAATAAATGTTGATTTTCAGAAAGAAATACCTAATTTATTAAAGGAAATAGATTGCAACATAATTTCTGATTTGTAGGAAAATAATCAAACACAAATTTTTATTTCTATAAACAAAATAATCAATTAATTACACAAGGCTAATTGAATGTAACGGAAACTGTCGTGTATTATCACTCGTTGTCGAACTTGATTTCTTGTAAGCTCTGATCTTTACTCTCTGACTCTCAATGTACGACTGCATTTCTATTTCGTTTAGCTATAGAGAACTAATTGAAGGGAGTGTTTCTTGTGAATCTCGGAAAACAGTCTTTTTTGTTTATGCGTTACGTCACACAGTGGTCGACTTCGCTGAAATCCTGGCCAAAACCCGAAAAAATTTGTTCCCGGTCTTCCAAATGTAGCAATTGTGTTTGATTTGCAACACATCATAGCATCCTTTTTCATTAATAAAAATTGTTATTGCACAACATTGTTAGAGATATATAATCTCAAAGTTGGGTCTTTAATTTTTACTTATCTGGTTATTTATACGATAGAAAATAGTATTAGATTTTCGCAAGTAATTTTTAATAAAGGATATGATTTTTGCAAAAGCTTGAGTTCAAATGACAATATAAAATTTCTCCTATTATATCTGAAGTTAGTAGAGGACATTTCCAATCATTCGAAAACTTCACTAGAAACCTTGGAAATACGAGAATATATTTCCTCGATCGTTAGAACTCAGCACCAAATTTTGAAATTTCAGTGGAAACTGTAATCTCTGAATTACATACCGCTAATCTCTAACATTTTAGTTAATGATTAAGAACCACTGTTTTGGAATATACACCGCTCCCATTTTCAAGAATTAACAATGGCAGACAGAATGCAGTATCACAATTCATAAAATCGGACTGTATTAAGTGATAACCCCTGCGATCTGATATAAAGTTTCACCTGCCTCCGGATAACGTTGAGTAGATTAAAACTGTACAATATTAAATTACACATTGAAGCACACAGGGAGCTTATTGTTGGTTCGCTTGCATTATATGCATGCATTTAAAACGACATGCTTTCACCGTACTCCAGTGTTTCCTACTATTCTGAAATTTAAATAAAGGTCACCGACTCTTTGAAGAGCCGTGGCAGCAGAAACATAGCAACGGTTAGAGTCAGTTGCACGAATCGATTTATGAGAGCATCACAATTATCCTGTGGCTGATCTCCCTCTTGAATGTACACTCTGCTCGGTGGCGTGTTACGTGCTTAGTGACGGACTGTAACACAAATTCGAACCGCAGTGTAGTAATACAGTGGTCAATTGTCAGCGATGTGTGTAGGCACCGTACCACCATTATTTATGTACGACTTGGTCGGTCGTAAGTTTCCATTGAGGATGGATTTAGAAACATTGTATAATTAGCATTATTAACGGGTATATATGCATAGTGTAATGGCGAATAAAGTTATTCGCACTTTTTGATACACTCAAACAGGAGAACTTTTACTTTAATCCTTTGGACTCGAGGACTCTTTTGCTCTGGCAGACTAGTAACTCAAGACGATTTTGACTGTATTAGGCAAGTGTTTTGTAGATATTTTAACACTTTAAGATCGGTGCCACCACAGTGGCGGCATTTCAAAATTGTTACAGAAGTCGACGTCGCCGCTGTTGCGGCGTAATCTTATTCCTGATCGTGGCAAATTACGAAAGTTAAAATTTTTTGTTTTTATATAGTTTAAATACTATTAACCCATTGACTACCACGCAAATTTAGCGCGTTTTGCCCTGGGTGTTACGGACATTTGTAGCTAATCTAAACTTGTAGCACACACTACGAGATATCTCGTAACGGGCAGTTTTGGTGCAGACGCTTACTACGAGATGTCTCGTAGTTGGCAGTCAATGGGTTAAACACTATAATTCAGCTTTAACGTATTCTGTGACTTTAAATTAATTCATATATTTGCCTTAAATCACTAAGAAAGAAATGACTCCGAAAAACTAAATTTGCTCCGACTAGCGGGTAAGTACGCCTATCAGAAAAATCTGCCGACCGCAAAGGATTAAAATGATTTTATACTAAGAACGCAAGTCAAACCTGGTCTACGAAAAAATTTGGGATGAGAATATCTTATTGTAAGGGTAATAAAAATGTTGAGCTCGAGAACTCGAAAAATACTAGGGTGCCATAACAGCGTCTCTCGAGTGCAAAGGGTTAAATGCGTATATGTTTAAAATGTCGTGTTCTTTGAACAACGATACGATTTGTGAATGATAATGAATTGGAAAATAAGAGAATAATGAGAACTTGGCATTGAAATGAATATTGAGCTTGTAAGAGTTTGAATTAGAATTAGCAATGACTTAAAATTAGCAGGTGAACTAGCCATGAATGTATGAACTTAATGAGTGTGATATGACCCTTGGAGGAAAGGGGCACAGGGTATTTAAAGACTTTGGGAAAAGGAATGAGGCTAGGATGACGATGTTTGGGAACCAGTATATGCTTTTATTCTCAATACTTTTGCAGTGTAATGAAATAATTGGCCGACATTCGTGAATGTAGCGTAGAATGTATATTCTTTCAATTGAAATATTTCTACCGTTCAGATGAAATAATTTAATTGTAAAGTCGATAATTTCTCTTTAACATTTGCGAGTTAATGGGAGCATGAAAAGAAAACCTGGAAAAAAAGACTACGATAATCACAGTGAATTTAATATTCTTCATTAACGTGTTTGCAGAGATTATTTTTAACCGGCAACGAAGCTACTTTTATAAAGTTTAATTGAATGAAGGTTGAAAAGGAAGGGGGCGAAAGTTGCGTGGAAAGTTGGCGGTATGCGTTATTTCACACATGAATGGAAGGTTGCCCGGTTTGAAAAACTTCGTTAGCCACCACTAATTAAACTAACGCGGTAGCGTTTTTATTGTATGTACCTCAACGAAGAATTGATCACCGCACAATGAGGTATCGCGCGATTGTTGCGGTAGTTTTGTGCACGTTATTCCCGGAATTCGCTATTGCAATAATATAACGACATTATCACCGTTTGTGAATGCTAATAAACTGTACGAGCTCTGGCCAAAACAATATATCGTTCCACAAAATTGATACGATTTTCCACAATAGTTGCCATCGATAAATGAACGTTGGATGAAACTCCATTTAATTAGTAAATAATAATTCGAATTCTTAGTAATTTCGATATTCTTCGCATTATAAACGATATGGTAACGTTATCGAGAATAACTGTAATTATATCGTTAATTTCTAAAGAAATTCTGAAAATTGTAATTAAAAGTGCCCAACGAAAAATACCATTAACAAATTACACGATGTTACCATATTTACGATAATTAAAATATCTTAATGTAAAAACATCACTCTTTAATGAAATTAATATAAAAATAGCTTACCGATTAAACAAAGGATATTTAACTACCACTACAATCACCGTCATATTCCAAATCACTTCAATAAAAATTGACTTGATCCGAAAATCATCTCAACATAACATCACAAACGATTAAGCTCGTTAATTCAGTATAAATCTGCAATAGACAATCGTAAGAAAGTAATATCCACATTTTTCCAAAGTAATTACCCAAAAATACATCAATTACAATTTCTCCAATATCTGTTACACTTTAATCCAACCAAGATTAATCATCCAATCACAAACACTGGCCAATACTCTCTCTATACATTGTCAGCAAACATTGAAAGGCAATAGCCATCCGATGCAGATGTCCCTGTTGTTTAAAAGTATGAAGCAGATCGTGGGAAGACGAAGGCGAAAAGAAGGACAAAGCTTCGAAACGCGAATGGGTTTACTTTGTCGTTGTCGTTGTAAGTGACAAGCACGGTTGCCTTTATATACTGTATTATCCTATCCGACGTTTCATTACACTGTCAATCACACTGTTTGTCCAATGCCTTTCCCGCGATCACCGCAAACCGATCGAGTTGTACTCATCAACTGATCTGAATCGCTTTCACGGATCACTTTATAAGGGGATTACAATCGTCCCAGTGTGTTTGATTACCTTTCTGCATGTGCAAGTTAGTTAGGTGCCTACGATACGTACGCTCACATGTCAACACCGCCCAGGGAAATTCACTCCCCCATAGCCATGCGTACAGGCAATTATATCGCGATATGGTTTGTACCAAAGGCTGCCGGCCAGCGAACGGCTAATCCTGCATCCTGATTACGCAAACTTGACCGTATTTCTCCCACAAGTATCCCTCGTAATTTAATACGTTAATTGTTACACACTCCGATTACATTACGTGGTCGTTGTTAGTAGTGCAAGGTTGATACTATTGTAATGCGAGGGACACGAGGTTTCGCGGTTTTTCGGAAGCACCACATTCGAGAATTTAAATTTTACGTTGTGATTTGTTTTGCCATAGAATATCGTAGTGACGTACTCTCTTAGATCGAACCAGTGGAATTTCACTGGTGTCAGTGGAAACTCACTTGTTTACCAATGACACTCACTGGTTCCGCCAGTGATCTCGGCGGCCATCAAAGTTCACTGGTTTACCAGTGAATCTCACTCGTCACCATGTTCAAAAATAAAACACGGCGCATGGCGCAGCGGCAGCAGGCGCAAATGTTACTGGTTCGCTAGTGAGATTTGTATTCACTGGTCGAACCAGTGAAATCTCACTGGTTCGATCTAAGAGAGTAGTGTATGGCGTGACAGAGTATCAATGATTATCGAGCCCAAGTGCGAAATGAATCTGACAAGAAATTGAAGAGAATCTGCACCCAGGATGTAAAGGGACTTAGGGTTTTAAAGGTTTTAGAAGAGGAGAGGAGGTACTCTCTTAGATCGAACCAGTGAGATTTCACTGGTTCAACCAGTGAATACAAATCTCACTGGCGAACTAGTGAAATTTGCGTCCGTTGCCGCAGCGCCATGCGCCGTGTTTTATTTTTGAATATGCTGACGAGTGAGATTCACTGGTATACCAGTGAATTTTGATGGCCACCGAGATCACTGGCGGAACTAGTGAGTGTCATTGGTAAACAAGTGAGTTTCCACTGGCGAACCAGTGAAATTCCACTGGTTCGATCTAAGAGAGTAGGATGACGGTATTTTAGAGTTTAGGGGTAGAAATAGGAAGTTGGACTTTGGATATGGATGATGACTTATGGATGAGTAAGGAATGGTGACTGTGTTAGGGAGTTGAGGGTCAAAACAAGGATTTTGGACTTGGACCATGATTCGAGTTTGTAAGGATGGTGATGAGTGATGGTGTCGCTGCCGTACATAATATTTGTCCTTAGAAAATATTCGTTAATGTTATCTTATATACTAATGATGGATAGGATGGTATATTAAACTATTGTTTTCTTTGCGGTTGATATTAACCTTTTAGATACGGCGCGCTTTGTTGTGAATGTCACAAAAACGGTTTCCACTGCGAAATTACTTTGGAATAGATTTTAAATGAATACGATATGAAACGTGCAATGCTGTTAAAAATCATGATATCCACGAGAGCCACTATAGTGGCGTATCGTTCAAATTGATGGTATCCACGGAAGCCACTATAGCAGCGAACCGTATCTAAAGGGTAATCATTTGTTAGGTGCCAGCTTTGACTAATAATTGATTACCTTTTTACGTATCGACGGAAATCCGAAATATTGGTTTCATGACTGATTTTTTGTGGAATTCGTGATGAAATTGAATTAGGATTGATGAAGATTGGAAAATAGTTGAGTGAATTTTTGGGTGAGCTTAACACTAGAACTACCAAACCAGTCAAAATGACTGGAACACAATTTTTTCAAAAAATTTTCCAAGTACGTAGAAGAGGCATAGAACAAACATTCTGCGTCCATCACAAAAGACATAAATCACTGAATTGATCATCATTTCTGCTACTCGATTCCTTCTTTTTCAAAGTACTTATCTAATATATTGAAATATGATAGATTTAACGCCGGTAGTTCTAGTGTTAAATTTGGAAATGAACAGTGTAAATTTTCGATATTGGTTTCTGTGACGACGATGAGTTTGAGAGGAGTTATTGTAGAATTCAATTTTCCTATGAAATAAGATTTCATCAGATTGTTCTTATTGTAATTTTAAACTGCGAAACGAAGAAATTAAAGTTGATAACAACCTTTAAATTATAAACTCAGTTTTAAAGTTATAACACAAAATGGAAATGCAAGGAAATCAATTCTGTAACATTTTTACCAAGAATACTTTTTTCTATCCTAAAAGAAAGAAGACACTCCTGAATTTCATCAGTAATTGTAATACAAACAAAAAATTCCATCCTCTACTCATTAAACGTGAATTATCACACGGAAATTTTTTTTATAAACAATTAATACCCTCCAAAACGAACAATCTTCCTCATCTCAAAGAAACACCGTTATTTCCAGCCACGTTAAAAACTGCCTCGCCGCAAAATGCAAATATCAGCGATATCTCGGCGCCTCAGCCGCCTCGAGACTTCACGACCGTATTTCACGATGCAACTGATACTCGGATCAATTGCCAGCCACTTAATTACCATTTTAACGCCGAGCTGTCATCCGCATCGTAAAACGAACGGCCAAACTTATAATACATCGAATACGAAGAACACCCAGCTGAATATCACAGCCGTAGCACATTCCCACAAGAGAAGAGGAGCATGAACATTATTTCCAAGCGCATTAAAAACCGCCACGCAGCAAAGTGCAAATATCTCGGATACCTCGACGACTCAGCGACTGTACGCAACGACGGGTGCCCTCGTGACGAATGGCTTCCATCCTCGTAGAACGAGCACGGAGGGTTACACGGTCGAGTCACGGCACATTTTGCAGGGGGTTGCGAACGTCGTCTATCTGATCATCCTCAAAAACGGATCCCACATCGGGGGATGATGCGTCGTCCTCGCTTACCCTTGGTCAGCCTTCCAGGACGTCTATTCGGACGTGGACACGGGCGTTACCGAAAGGGAGAACACGGAAGAGGGTAGGGGGGTTGGTTTGTGCAACGTGTGTGATTACGTTGGCAATTACTCCCACCCTCGGCTTAGATAGGACTCGACCTCCTTCCACCTCGACATTCTCTACGTCGGGCGAGGCCGACGGCGGAAGGGTTGTAACTCGTTATTAGCGAGGAACAGGGAATGGTAGAGGGGCAGGTGATTACAGCTTCGAAGTAGATTCCCCAACGATGATAAACGCCGGTCCGCAGATCCGATCGTGGGCCGTGCCCTTCGTCTTCTTTCTTCGTCTCATTCTCCACCTGTTTCCGTCTCCGCTGTTTCTCAGAGTTCACTCTTTAACTATCGACGAGTTTCTCTTTCCATTCGAGCCACGGAAACACCGGCATCTTGATTACCGATCTGTAGTCTCTCGGAGTTCGAAGTGACTGGTGGTGGTTCGTTTTACCCTTTCTACGTTTCTGTGCTACCCCTCGTGCGTTGCTTCCGATGAAGGTTGGATAAGAATGAGACAGCCTTGAAGTGAACCGTTTTACTACACCCGGACGAGGGTGGGAACTCTATTAGATTCTGTAGGAGGTTGCGATTATGTTTAAGATTGCTCGTGAGAAGTGGAATAAGGTCTTCTCGGTTAATGGAAGTTTTGAGAGGGTGTTTTTGAATGGTGAACAACTTGAAGTTGTTTTATTACTAATAACTAGACTGCGGATGTTTATGCAAATTTCGAGTTTCACAAATGCAGGTAAGACAGGAAAACCTATCTAGGGATTTATTGCACTTAATAAATATTACAACAAATACCATACTTTGGATATTTTAGATATATTTTTGTATTATGTTCTTTTTGTATATTTTAGCCGTATTTAATTTGTCATAAATGCATAAAAATCCGCAGTCTACTAATAACCTCTTGATATGTATTTGGATATGTAGAACTATATGGACAATTTTCTAGTAATTTTTTATTAATTTTTTTACCCGCAAGAATAGTGAAAGAAGTTCATTAATCTTTTGCACTCCGAATTATATTTTAATTTTGTTACGAGTAGCTCTCAATGCTTTTAAGTGGTTTGTTTCAATTTTACTTGAATTGAAAAATAGGGCAATTTAAATAAATAAAGTATCTTGTAATTTGCAAGTGCATGATATCTCTTGAAAAAATTTCTAGGGTGCAATCCTGGTTTCCTTTCGTACGTTAACATCTATTGGTTTGGACTCGAAAAAATTTCGAGTGAGACTCGACCAAGGAGTTCCTGTATTAGAAACTAATGTCGAGTCAAACTCAACATAGGAGCGCAAAGAATTAATATTTGTATTCTACGTTTGATTGTAAGCGTAAAGCGGCCGATACGTCGCCATAGTCGAGACGTCTACAACGTTGCTGTTGACAACGAAACAAAAATTGAAGATGCTAAATCGTGGTACCATCCCGAGTCAAGACATTAAACCTCATTTGAACCTTTTACTATCCAATTTACAATTAGACCTATTGTTGCACTTTTAATTCCTAAATATTCGGTAGTAAAAGTTTCAAATGAGGTTCAATATTTCGACTCAGGGAGTTACAGGTTTAACCCCTTGTAACCCATGATCATAAATTCTAAAATAAATAACGTTTAAGGACTTGTTTTTGCCTATAATAAAACACGTATTTTTCAGAAAATCAGAGATTTTAATATTTATATATTTTTTTTTGGAATATAGGGAGTGTGACATATCTGTAACATTGAGCTAATATTATCAGCTTTGCTATGTCGTGTGGAAATATTTGAAACAATTATGTTTCTTGTTGTAGCACAGAGCTACATCGCATTTCTCACATATTGTTTGTGAGACTCCTGTTCATTTGGGAAACTTGCACCTGATTCTATTTTCTGTCCAAATCGGCCAATGTCCGACTTGATCTTGACGCACTGCAATCGGGGGAATATGCTGCGTAGGACCCTTATGCTTTTTGGCCTGGATGTTGGCTTCTGTCGATTTGCGGTTCTTGATTTTTGTTTTTTGTTTAAGTTTACATAATGTTTCGGCTACTTCGAGTCGGAAATCTGCCGAAGATATGTGCTTTTCACGATTTTGCGTGGTTGGTACGTTACTTTTTACTCGTCGGTATAAAAGCCACGCATTTGCCATTGTGAGGTCTAACAAATGATAGAATAAACGAACTTGCCACCTTTTACTTCGTATCAAGATTTTATAATATCCCATGATGCTGTCAATTAAATCGACACCACCCATGTATCTATTGTATTCACCAACTATCTTAGGCCGATCAATGTTGACGTATCTTTTATTAGTTCTGTCGTAACGTCGAACCTGAGACTTGGGCATTTCATCTACAAAAGTTGATACCATAGTAACAATTTTATTGTCCTTCCATATAACATTTGAGATGTCAATATCGTCAACATTGGCCACAAATTCCATGGAACAACCACGCTCTTTTTTTGAGAACTCTTTATCAGCAGGTAATTTGCAGTTGGGGATTCTGTTGCGACGTATCGTCCCAAGACTCAATATTCCCTTCTTGGCCAAATGCTGCAGTAATGGCAGAGACGTGAAATAATTATCGAAATACAGCTTATAGTTTCGATACTTCGGTATGTCACGTGCCATCCTCATGACTACATTAGACGAAGCACCTAAGTCAGGCTCGCCAGGGAGTACAATATTTTCAGCACCAGTTTCTACTTCAATTTTATAAGCAAACCCACTGATTCCACTAAGCACATATATTTTGTATCCCCATTTATGGGGCTTTTTGGGATTATAGCGCTTCATAGTACTTCTAGCTTTCGTGGAGCAAATTTGCTCGTCTACGCATAGATATTCCTCCTTGCTAACTTTACTGAAATTTTCATTCAATTTATGAACGATGGGTCGTATTTTGAATAATCTATCAGCACCTGGTGTATTACGTTGAGGCATTCTTGAATTATCATTGAAATGAATGTGTTGCCTTATTTTCTCAAATTTATTTTTTAGCATTGTTTCATGTATCAAAGGTGTTCCAATATTCGTATTCCAGTGACCAGTGACTCTAGGTAGTTTTATCAAGGACATAAGAAAAGTGATTCCAATAAATTGTTGAATATCGATGTCAGTAACGTAAAAGGATTGGTTGGGATTTTTTTGCACAATGTATAGATTAGTCTGTTCAGCAATAAGGTACATCATTTCTTTAGGAAATAAATAAAGAAAGAATTGTATAGGTGTATCCAGTTGCAGTAAATCAGATGGCAAAGTGCTATTTCCTGAAAACTTTACTTGTTGATCGTTTAGAATAAGATTCTTTAGTTTCCATCGCAATTCTCTCTTGCTTTGTTTTTTTATAGATGTTGAGGCTGATGAAGTTGCTTGCTGATCTAGTTCGGAGGGTTGTGGAACAGTTTCATTATTTTCTAGGTTATCAATAACAGAATCTAAGTCAATATGCGCTGCATCCGCATCATCATCGGACATAGAATTTCCCTCCAACAATGGTTCAAAGTCGGGATCTATCAGATCATCGTCATCATAATCCATTCCATCTTCACTATCTTTACCAGTGTGAAGAAAATTAACGATTTTATTGTCATGAAGGCGGTGACGCCGTGAAGACATCCTAAAAAAAACCTTACCTGTTCTACAAATAATTTTTACCTTCGCGAATCAATGTTACAGAAATGTCACAAACATAAGTAGATATCTTTTTAGTATACAAATACAAAAATTCTAATAACAAACTATCTAATATCTAATTTTAGGTACTTACCCAATAGTCGAAATGAAAACCGTGTCAGTTTAGGACGAAAAACTATTTTTTTGCGAATTTCTATTTCTTTACAAACACCGACTTGTCGCGGCAACCAAACTATCAAAACTAATTAGCAGTAATATACTATTAGCGGCATCTCTATGTAAGGTGGTGTATTATTTCGATAGTATGGTATACAGCAGTGATGATACAATGAGTTAAAAGGGAATAAATATGGTCCGTATGGCTTTTGTAGGATTTTTTTTAGTTTGTTACAGAAATGTCACAAGGGGCTACAAGGGGTTAAATTAGGAGTTTTAGTATTGAAAAGTATTATATTAGGTTCAAATAGGAGCAAATACCATGGCAATAGGTTCAATATTTCGACTCGGGATGGCAACGTTTTCGCAAAAGATCGAAAGTGAAGTCCCAACCATCGTAAAATACAGTTCATGGTGATTTTTCGCAGAGAATTGGTTTAATTTAACCCTTAAACTGATGTTACGAATTGACCAAGATTTATGAACCAAATTTATAACAGAAGAAAAGCCACACCGCTTATACGATATTTATTTCAAACTCATGCCAGCCTATGAAACCATCAAATAGAGATTGTAATCAGCAATTTCTTCCACAAGATCTCCAATTGCAGTCTCTATACAAAAAGATCGCAAAACTGACCATTAAAGGAGTACCTAAACAAAATTGCCTCGAGGTTCATTTGCTCCTTCAACTCTATTTCACCGATTCTCCACATCGACACGGCCCAAATAAACTTTCGCTCGGTGAAAGCGAAAGCTCTCCGCATTTTCGTGGTATCGAGCCGACCTGCTCGTTATGTGCTCGAGAAGAGTAGCAACGAAAGGCTCCAATACGGAGCACGAAAATTGGCGGCAAAGGGAACGAAGATAGGGCTACACGTTGAAGGTGAATGAAGGTGAACGAGAAAGAGATGGAATATCAAGAAACAGAAGAAAATCGAGTCGAGGGTCAATAACAGAAAAGGGTCCTTAAGGACGAGACAGAGAGAGAGAAGAGAGAGCCACACGAAGTAAGCATCCCTCGAGTTGGACTCTTTCACATATACCATCGACCGAGGTATACGCCATAGAAAAGACTTGGAGGGTCCTTTAAAAACGACTGCACCTTTCGTGGCAGCACACGCAGGAAAGGTATTAGCTGCTCGATGGTAGCGGAAACTGTAGTCGTCCGATTCGCCAGAATTATACCGGCTGGTGGAAGCCATACGCGTGGAACGAAAAGATAACGCAATTTATTTCAAGCTTTATTCATCCTCTTTTCTTCTCTTCTCGATCTCTCCTTCTACGCTGCGATCTAGCTCTGCTGTTGAACAATTTTTTGTAATACCTTCAACCCCCTTCTTTACTCCCTTTCTCTTTTTCTTTCCCTTTTACTTCTTTCAATCCCGGCCTCATTTGCTCGCTGTTCCCATTGACCACTGGTGTCCTACTCTTCTTTATTATTATCGTCCTGGATTATTAAATGCAATCACTTTGTGCAGAGATCATGTCTTAGTCATTAGAAAATTTCGAGTTTTTCTTAAGATCAGCGGGAGAACATTGTACCGTTGGACGTATCGAACAATTAGGCTTTATTTGTGTTTCACGAGGTTGCTTCACAGGATGAATTCCTATTATTTGTGCAATTGCGGACATTGGCAGATATTTGCAAAGGGCATGCTGTTAATTATTGGTAGAATTAGAATCGTTTCTGGTATAACAAGTTTAAGGTGGTCCAGGCACTTATCATTTTTCGATAGATTTCCTTAAAATTTTGAAAATATATTCTTCATGATATTTTATAATTATAACAAGAATCTCAACGAGTTCGTCCACACGGTTTATGAATAAATCGTGTTTAAAAATAACATATTTAACATGGGTCTTATGGAAAAAAATTTTTACTGAGTCCGTAAAATCTTTTTTTCTTTTCTAATGGAAAAACGAGTCGATGGATTCTAATAAAAAATTAGCAATGTATTATTTTATGATTTTGGAATATTATTGAATTTTTTCATAATTTTTTACTTTATAGTTATAGAGAAAGATGTTTTTTAATGTCTAAAAAGTGAATGAAATGACCTCTGTGAAGTTAGCCCCTGCATTAATTCTTACGCAATTTTTTTCATTTCTAATGAAAAAAGAAACTTTTGGTTCTGAATCCAGCTAGAACTACCTTAAGTTGTTCCGTGTTGAGTGAAATTTCAATAGAATTCGTGCTATGCGAGGATTGTTTTGAGTTTATGAAATTGCGTTACATCAAAACTGTGCTTTTCAGAATACGACATTACATTGGGTTGGCAACTAAGTGATTGCGGATTTGAAATGAGGAGGGAAATTGATGAGGGACCCATAAATCTTGTTTCTTGACATAGCCAAGTTGTTTTAATTTTTTGAATGCATGCATGCGATACATTGAGCTTCGGTGCAATTTTACGTGTTGTGCTATGACGATCTGAATTGATAGTACCCTTGATATGAGTCTCACCAACTTCAACTGGACGGCCAGATCGTTTCGCATTTTTCAGTGAAAAATCAGCAGAACGGAATTTGGCAAACCAATTTTGACACTGCCTCTCTTTCAAGGCTACATTCCTATATACGGCACATAACTTTTTGTGTGCTTGCGATGCGTCCTTGCCTTTTCGGAAATAATACAATAAAATATGTCTGAAAAACCCGTCTTGTTCTTCCATTTTTAAATTGGGATATAAACGAAACTAAATAACTAAGTAATAGATACAAATTTTTTACTACATTAAAGGTGGACGTCCAAACAATCAGAAAACAATATAGTTTAGGTGTTTTCAACACGTTGACAAACCAAAAGAATGTGCTAAAACTATCTATTGACAAAATCCGCAATGACTTAGTTGCAATAAAAGGATTGAGTGTACTTCATCTTTTCCCAGCAGCCAACGTAATTATAAAACTATTCCATTAAAAATGACACAACTATAGCAACAAAAACTACGTTTTTCTTTCTCTAATAACAATTTATATATCCCAGAGAAGTTGGATTTGTTCTACATTAACTAATTTCACCTCGATCGTACTTAATTCAAATTCACGCGCTCGAAATAATCTGAAATTGTCCGTCATACGACGGGGTTATTTCTGTTCTCAGTTTTGAAACATTGGCTACGAAGCGACACAACTTTAGCGATTAACATACTGGAAATCATTTCATTATTTCGATCGACAGTCGCAACACATTCATTCGCAATCCGTACAAAACGGTTGATTCGAATTCCACCAATTTGGGTCGCTAAAACGGCTGCATTCGCGAGACTTCTTTCAGACATCTTCAAGTTAGTCGCAACGAAATGTTCTTGAAGCGTCTAGCACCTTTTTAAGTCGCTTAGTAGAAGAGTTCCCAGAGAATGCTTGACTCTGAAGATCGTCTTTCGTCTTGCAGCACTGACCCCATTTCCGGTGCAGGGTTGCACGCTATCCTGACGATTCCGTTCGGGATCTATACGGTCGGCCAATTATAGAAAGTGGCTATCGCTCTACCAATTAACTCACCCTTAATACTGCCAAAATTCTCCAGCGGGGAATTCATTAGGTTTTGTAGTGCTCAGAGGCAATAACGAGGCTGTAGGGTTTCAAGTGGTTAACAATTGATCGCTGGAAAAAAGTAAGGGGGATGGGATGATAGCCAGTATACTTGAAATTCAAAAGAAAGTAGGTTAAGAAAGTCGGTAAATATTTTTGCAGTGGAACTGTCGAAATGCTCGTATTTAGTATGATGTTTCTTCTTTGAATTTTCCCCAATAGCGAGGCTGATTTAAATTTCAGATTACTACGTCGTTAACTTGACGACTCTCTGATTAGATTCTGATATAGCCTTGCTCGGAGAAGGAACTGTGAATATTCATTAAATAAGAGTGTTTGCACGATATTGTACATTTGCTTCGTTTCAATTATTAGCGCACAAGGGCCTCTATGTAAATCACGATTGAGAATTATGGATATAGGGTTTAGATCAGATTTGTTCGCTAAAAACTTCATTAAATATTACAAATGCGAATCGCTTAAAAAATGGACGAGACACAAAACAAGCAGATCTTTCATTATCAATATTGTAGTTACAAATGCAATATAATATATGTGCAAAATTTAATGGTAGTAAAAAAATACACGTGTGACATTTTGACAAGCTTGATTTACCACTAGATTTACGGATGTTGATTATAACTATTTTTGTAAAGTGAGCCAATTTGACTCATACAAGAAAATTGAAGTTTTTTGCAAAGGAAATAATTCCAAATCCATTTAAATGAAAGATTTACTATTAAATAATTAACCAGCCAATGTATTATATATATAGTAATCAAATTTTGAATGAGCCAAATAGGCTCCGTAAATCTAGTGTTAAATTAAGGGTTCCCAAAGTGGTTGAAACTACCTCCCTGGGGGCAATTATACAATTCAAAGGGGTGGTAGCATTATAAAAATAAATATTTATGTAATATTGACATACATCCATCGTAATTGCTACCTATATGTAGATAATTAAACTAAGAAAACATCCAATCGAAGAAAATAATATCGCGTAATGTCAGTAATTTTTTAGCGGTGAAATATTCATTTAAATATTAGTAAGTCTTCTCACCTTTTTCTTTCCCCTTTCCGTTTACCATGCGAAACTGTAAATTGTTAATAAAATTAGAGGAATACTGAAAGTTCTCTAACTGACGAATTACAATGGTATTATTATTGAACAACATATCGGATATCGAGTTACTGTTATAGGGCTATTATCGTGTATCCCCCGGGCGAAAATTATGTAACAGGCGATACAAGATCCTTGTAAATGAAACGATACCAGCGCGTGAAAAGGTGTTACCCATTACTCTAAGCGTATCCTAAAGCCGTAAGCCTATTATCTTGATTAAAATATCCAATAATCGAATTCATCCGAGTAAGATAACGATAGGGTAACTGAGCGACGGAAAAACAGGAGAGAATGAGAGAGAGAGAAGAGTGAAAAAAGAGGTCGATAGATCGAATGGCAAAGAGAGGGAGAGAGGAGAGAGGCAGAAGGAGAAAGTGGAAGGGGCTTGATTAATGAGAAGGGAGTGACGCGGCGGTACGCCGCGCACCAGCCACGCTTCGCCCCATTTCATTTCTACCCTCTTCTCTCCCTTCCTTCCTCTCCTTCACTCTCTCTCTCTCTCTCCTCCCTTTCTCTTTCTGTTTCCCATTTCACCGCTCTATTTCCACTCTTTTCACTTTTCCTTTCGTTTCTTTGTTTAATTTCGTACTACGGCGATGTTTTCGTCTCTCTTCGTTAACCTCACCAATTTCTCCCTTTCCGCCTTTATGCTGTTTCTATTCCTCTGCTTCCCTTAATTCCTTTTCACTTTTTATTTCTACCATTCATACAATTTGTCTTAATACTAGAATACCGACGTTAAATCTATTATATTTCAGTATGTTAAATAAGTACTTTGGAGAACGAGGAATCAAGAGATTGAAAAAGTGATGGATTCTGTATTTTATAAGATCAATGTAGAATATCTGCTTCATGACTGTCCTATAAACTTGGAGAATTTTTAAAACAATTGGGAATGAGTTTACTAATCGGTGGTCACAGTAATTAATAAATTGCTATTTATCATTGCGGTTCACTATACTAAAGACTCAGAGATGAAAATTTGCAATTTTAGAAGAGATATCGATATCAAGAAAGTATTTGCAATCAGGTGACGGTTCAGAAGTGTGTAGGATGTTCAAAAAATATCGGTCGTTAAAGTATTAACACTTTACCGATCGGTACTCGATTAATCGACTTTTCGGGCCCAACACTTTTGGGCTTTTAACTTATTAATTGGTCGCTACGGAAATTAATAAATTGTTATTTTTCATTGTGGTTAACTGTGCCAAGGTTTTCAGTGAAGAAACTTTGCAATTTTCGAAGAGATATCAGTATCAGGGAAATATTTGCGTGCAAGTGACGGTTCAGAAGAGTGTAGGATGTTCAAAAAATACTGGTCGTTAAAGTGTTAAGTACACTTTCTCAATTACATCCACAAAAATTGTATATACTTATAATTTATTATATAATTCATAATATAAGTAATAAATTTATATAAATAATTCATTACATAAACATAACGTATCTATAAGCATAACGTTTGCTTTGTTTATGGGTCGCTGAAATTTTCATCATTTACCACATCAATTACCCCGTTCCAACTTAATAACAAGTACGTCCAAAAGTAAGTTCTTTTTTCTGTGAGTAGCTAATTTAATTTTCAATGTCTAATACCATTTCATTCTATCTTCCTTGGTCTCTCTTATGTTACTCTCTTCTACTCTCTTTTCTCCATTGCTGCCTATCTATTTATATTACAAACGCCTCGCAAATCGAGACAATTTTATCCCCCTCGCGTGGTCCGACCCTTAAAGCTCTTTCTCCCTTCCGATAGTTTCTCCCTTCTTCTTCCTCTTCCTGTTCCTCTTCCTTTCCGGTCGTTCGCGAGTGATTACCAGATAGGGAAACAAGTTCGAAACCGACGTGTCATTATCGACGCCCCCGTCGACTCAAATTCCACGGTTGCTTCGTATTCGTATAGGCAGCCCTTTCTTGGATCGTTCTAGGAAACGTTTACTTGCCTGGTTGCATTCTCCTTTCGCTTTCTCACCCTCGCGACTTTTACAAAGTCGGAAATCGCCGGGCTGCTTCGGGGGATACTTTTATCTAGATTTATTTTCGGTGAGATGTAATCCCAAGGGAGGCTATTTTCACTCTTCTCAGGGGTTTACGTAGTTACCCAAATCGGCTTGCTCGCCTGCTGGGCGAGGAGATGGATTTAAGGGCTCTTGAAAGTAATAGTTAGCCCTTGTTAGTAATTCTGCTGTTACCTGTCTTGGAATTTATGAGAACGTATTTTTTTGACGTTCGTTGGATGGATTCTTACGTTGCGTTGCCTTGGAAAACAATGTTTTGTTGCTACATTTTTATGTTATTAACACTAGGAATATTGATTACACTGGTCAACGCTATTTTTTTCTTAAAGAATACTGATTCTAATTGTCATGGATTTTATGACGCTAACGCAAATGTAAAGTCCGTTTTTCTCCATCTGAATCAGTTTTGGAAAACATCTATGTTAATTAGCCATACATCATCTAATAATTTAGAGTTAGATGATTAGTAGTTAGACGTTTAAATCTTAAATACAGGCGGCTCTCGACTTTCGCACATTCTTCTTTCACACTTTTTTGCCACTACTTCAAAAAATGTTTACTTCCATTCACAGCCAAAGAGTGCTGTAGCTCGCGTTCACTCACACATTGCCTATTAGAGGTTTTCTAACATTGTAATATTGCTTCTAATATTAACTACTAAATGTTAGAGAATCTCAAGTTCACAAAGTAACCACATTAAATAACTTTTACAACCATATACACTCTACTTTTGAACATTCAAAATTCGCACACATTTTCAGCAACCAATTATGTGCGAAAGTCGAGGGCCGACTATAATTTTAAAATCCTAAATGCTTCTAAAGCATGTACTTAAAGTAATAAAAGTTGCACTTCACCTCGTTTATTGCGATGTCTATGTAATCAAATATTGATCGATTGCAATATTTTTCTTTTACCGTAATTGTCGAAAATTTCTATTGTTGTGTAGACCAGTTTAGTTTATTTATTGTTCAAGAAGAATATTTTTAGTGTATTTGATTTAGATCTGTACGGTCAGATATTCTCAAGGTCGTTCGAAATATGATAGCTGTTTAATATTGCAAAAGGTGATTCAAGCCATTAATTTATTATTCGTAAAACTACGTCGCTTATGGTGAAAAATGTAAGTACACCCTAGAACGAAAGAAGACCAATATAATATGCAAGAGGTATCTATTAACATCAAAACGCCTGACGCAAATTATACATCATGGGACATAGTCGATCAATGAGTGCAACTGAATTCTGTCGCTGTATGTACAAAGCAAAATTACAGGTATCGAGGGTCGATAAATAATTTATTTCCAATTTCAAAAGCTTCGTCATTGCTCTGACATCGATCGCAAGTAATTTGCTCTTTCATTAATGTTTTCGAAGTCGTTTATGTAAATGTTTCAACTTTCGTGTACTGCATTTTTGAGAAAATTAAAAGAATTCAACTTTTCGCGGGCTTATGAATATTTATTTTATTCCATTTCCGTTATAAAGTGTTCGTTTAAATATTCAGCGTATAATTATCGATGCTTAAAAGGTCATTCGGATGCAATGCATACATATATATCCATATTTTTTAAATTTATGACATTTTAATAGAACAGATTAATGCTGTATTTTGATATTGCATTACATTTAATTGAATATAACGATATTTTAAAATAATTCATTGAGAACTTAATAAAAAAAAGTAAACCTACTTTTAAATTAGCAGTAAATTGGTAACTTTACAAAACTAAGTTTTATATTACAAGTTTCCCTGCCAGTTGACGTATTAAGTCTGCCCTGAATTAATCACTTTTCACAAGGTTGAATATTCATATGAAAACGCTTTACGCAAAACTACCCCTTTAGATTCTAACACTTTAAAGTACGTAAATAAGTCTGACTGAATTTTCTTCCACGTCTGGACTCTAAAGAAAATAAATAAAATGTGATATTTCCATAACAATAATCGTTTCTCTCCAAAATTATCTATATATAAATAAACCTTTGCAAGTTATGATAAAACATTGACAAATTTTAAATATACATACAAAATATACTTAGAATCCAAAAGAATGATATTCTACGCCAAAATACTGATTCAATTGTTTGAAAATTCAATTTTCTTCCAAAAAATTCCAAATAGTTTTAAAATCATGATGATATCAAAATATTGTACATTTCTCTCGGAATTTCATTTTACAATTTGTACACTGTCACATTACTTTAATAAACTTAAAATCAAATTCGAGGGTACCAAAGTCGCAAGTAGATTAACGACGGAAGTAACAAAAATGAAAAGTACCCCTAGCAGATCCTGGATACTACGAGGACCCTCGGAACTTCGTAGGGATACCCATCGGCGTCTGGACTTTGGAGAAGAGAGTGTATTGTCGTGTCGAGGTCGCTCAATCCGCAATCAACGCAGACAGAGTTGGAAACGTGTCAATTCCGTGAAGAGGCGTGAACTACCAGATCGAGGGTGTACGCATTCACATCTGGTTGACCCTCCATCGTGAACTCTTGATGGACGCGAAGGAGAAGGGCCGAATAAAAGCTCCTGGAAGCACGACAGCAGGCTCTGTCCCACGAGTTAAACTCTCGTGATCGAAAAGTGATCCGATGTCCCGTACAAATCAATTCCCATTTTATGGAATATCGTTTGATTATCAACTGCTGATCGAAGGAGATTCGAGACCTTTTTTTCTACTTTTCATTTTAAATTTTTATTACGACACGGTCGTTTAGAGGAGCTGTTCTTCCGGACTATTAGGGTGATTGCACTTCAATATTCGTACCAGGCAGCGTGAAATCTGTTATATTTAAATATATTAAATAGGTATTTTGAGAAGAGAAGAATCAAATGGCAAAGAAGACGATCGGTCAAGTAACTGATGCTTTATATCAGGGGTGGCCAACCCGCGGCTCGCCTTGAGCACTTTTCCGTACCGCGAGATTATCATCAGTATCATTATTATTATATTATTTATGTTTACATGTAAGAGTAATAGTAAACACAATAATAATAACTC
Organism: Cerceris rybyensis; assembly: GCA_910591515.1. Classification (NCBI taxonomy): domain Eukaryota; kingdom Metazoa; phylum Arthropoda; class Insecta; order Hymenoptera; family Crabronidae; genus Cerceris; species Cerceris rybyensis. The sequence goes on from OU342789.1 coordinate 41,327,095, forward strand.
ATTATATTTCAATTTTTCACTCTGAAAAAGTGCCTATAGTGAGTCTGAATCTAATTTATAGGGATATATAATTTTATATGCGGCCCGCGGAGTTATGATGCATTTCCAAAGTGGCCCGCAAGATGATTTGGGTTGGCCACCCCTGCTTTATATGATAGACGTAGAATACCTATCATATGGCTTTCCTGTAAGTGTGTATTTTTTTAAAATTGTGAACCTTTCGCTTTGACTACCCTTGTAGTTTTAATGTCAGGAGGGCTTAAAATTTGTTGTTCTTTAAATTACTGATGTAATGTGAGTGTTTCGTCGTGTGTACTCATTTATTAATAGATAGAAAAATTTCATGAAATGATTATTTATAGAACAAGGGGATATCTTTAATGTCTATTCCAGAGTTCAATGACAATTTTGTGCATCAGTATTTCATTAGTTATTAACGATTAACATACGTTCCTCTGAAATGTTTCTTCATAGAATTTTTCACACTCCGTTCCGTAAAAGCATGCAGTTTAACTCCTTAACCTACGATTCCTTTGGTAATGGGGCATACAAAGACTCGAAATTAATTCCTGCAATCAGAAACTTTTACTAATTTCTGATATTTGGTGTAACTGAACGTGATATTAGTAGTACAGAAATATTGCAAGGGATCAGAAAGAAGTCACTTGGGACGTAAGGAGAGACTGCTCTTGCACTACCTATCTCTTTCTATTCTATATGTCTGCTGTCCCCTTCATTCATAGTCGTAGCTACTCACATTCATTTAAGTAGGTAAAGTCGGTGTCTATCAATTTGATAATAAAAATCTCGTGCGTACGTCAATGTTTCGATTTTCACGATCGATATCGTGCTGTCGCACTCAGTTCCACGGCTTTTTCTTTTCTTTCTTTGTCTCGTAGTGCGATTTCCCCTCAAATGACTTGTTTCTGATCCCTTGCAATAATGAGATTTTTTGGAAGACTTCAAAATTTCCTATTCCATTTTCCGCTCAACGAGTCTCACACGTAGTTGTAGGCTAAAGGGTTAATACGTAATTGTGTCACAAATTCTAATTTTGTTTTATCAGTTTCATTTGTAGACTTTACATTACAGTAATATAAAATAGTACTCAGTGGCCGAGTATCTGAGATAGGTCAGTGAATGTAATCATCAAATAATACATTCAGATCCTGATCCAACAGCAGCACTTTGCGGCCCAATTGTTTTTCCAAGCTCTTACAAACCCAACTCTGCAAAATACTCCCATCCACCATTGACTAGAGCAATCAGCATGTTAATTGTACTTGTTCGCACCCCAAGTTTCAATCCAAAGCCACAAATCCCATCATCCCCTTACTACGGCCAGTTCTAATTTCTGCCGCTTGTACCCCTTCCTGATGACTCGAGAAGTAGCATCAACAGTACCGAATTTCGACTGACAGTAACGATCAAATCTAGGAGAATATTTTCGCACCGTTGAGAGAGGTATGGAGAGAGGTACAGCACGGGGATGCACCTTGCCGAGAGCTCAAGGGATTAAAATAATAATAACGTTGGAAATTGGACACGGCAATGGCGCAACCCCCGTAATCTTCGGTGGCCATATGCCGGTGCTGGCTGGAACGAAGCCAGGCGAATGTAAAAAATGATCGCTCTCCTAATCTGCCATTGTGAGAGCGGGTTAGGGCGTCTAACTTTATTCAATCGCGACTGCGCTTCGTTATGGTCTCGCGTTTCGCGGGTTGAGGGTGCGTAGGGATGGGTTGCTCAAAGTGGGGTGCCTCTTCGCCACGTGTCCGCGCGAAGTTCCTTTGTCTCTTGATAAGACGAAGAAGATAAGACGGTTCTGTGACGAATGCATTTTTTGGAATTGAGATTTTCAATATGGCGGCGGTTTCCAATTTTATTTTTCATGGGGATTGAACCTGTTTGGGGTGAATAGGTAGTTTTCTTTAGGATTTGTTGGGGATTAAATTGAAACTTGGAAGTTTATGGGTGTTTGTACTGTCAAAAGAGACATGCTACGTTGCATAATTAAGCGAGGCGGTATTGTAATTGTAAATGGAGTACTTCAAAGAGTTATTATTTTTTACATTGTATATGATTTTGAATGATTGATAACTTAGTTTTCTCTCATTTTGTATTTTAGCCTTTTTGAGATTTTGGAAAGCAGATATTCGAAAAATGCAAAATTTATGGTAGGTACATTTTGTTCGAAGATTTGTGAGAGCCTTGGGTTGTTTTATGCAAGAAAGTATAGGTATGTTGATGACAGATTTAGGAATCTAAAGATTTTATGTAAATAGTCATGTGGAACAGTTTATTCATTTACTGTGACTGTTTCCATTGAGGCAACTTTTATTTGAATATGTTTTTATCATTATCAATTTGCTCTTTCATTATTTTTTTTAATTCGCATTCTCCAATCAAGAGTTTCGAGTTGCTAATGTGATTCCTATTTACATCCAGAAGCTTGTGTTTTACAACTGTCAGTTTCCTTTGAAACATTTTGAAACTATCTTTTAATGAAATGGAAAATCAAGAGGAAAAATATCTGGTTGCTACGTATATTAATTGTATGAGTTTTGAAGTAATCTTTATTTGTCCTTGTAAAGGTAACTATTTTTCGTACCGAACGCGCTATTGCATACTGAACTTTGTATTATTACTATTATCCGGATAAGAGAAGAACGAGGAAGAAAAAACTGGAAAAAGTTCTCAGAATTATAGCCCCGAGGTGCAGTTTTACAATAATGAGCAACATGCAAATTTGTTATAAAAACAGAAAGTATTTAAAAGCAGTATGTTTTAGAACCAGGTAATTATTTCACTGGCTTAATTGTTATTTTTTGCTTTATAACTTTACTAAATTGTTAAAGTCTAAAATGCTTCATTAGACAATTACTTTCTAATACCTACTTAATAAAATTTTTGCAGCACCAAATACATTTTTATAATGTCCAAAATCTTACTTACAATTAGTCATTTCGTGTTCACTTTCGTAGAAATAGACCGAAAAATTCAAAACTAAATATACAGAAGAGACTTACCCCTCGTTACTTTCTGCAATTTTGGGATAATCAGTAATTACGTTCTTTCTATTTAAATAATTACTAAGAACAGTAATGCATAATAAATCTATTCACAAACAGCACACAACAATATTATATTTAAATAACACCACATTTTCGTTCTAAATATTAAACAATATAGTTCAAACTTCTGATCACTAAAAGCTACAAATAACGAATTTTCTATCGAAATCATCGATAAAGTAATCTTTCATGCCTATCGACAACCTTAAGGTTGTAACTTGCATTTACTAAAACAGCTAAGTTACTCCGATAAAAATCAAAGGCTTTTAAAACTCCACTGGACAGATCAAATCGGAATTTGTCACCTCCCCAAAACTTACTAACCGCCCCTTGTTGCACACCTGGACTTAAAAAATGTCTCCACTCCTGTCGAAATAACTAAATTTCTCCCGCAATACTCAAAACACAACATATTATTAAAATTTGAATAACTAAATCCATTAACAGCCCTTAAGTGGATTAAAAAGTGTCCCCACTCCTGTTGAAATAACTAAATTTCTTCCACAACGTTCAAAACACACCACGTTCTTAAAATTTGAGTAACTAAACCCACTAACAACACCTACCTACATAAATGCGCACGTTGAATTACAAAAATTGCTTACCCCTAATGAAATAACTAAATTTTTTCCATTATAATTAAAATACACCATGTTGCTTAAATGCAAGGACAACAATATCGCAAGTCAGTGCTCGAAAGGTTGCTCGAGACAGATTGAATCGGAGCTATACTTACCGCGCGTGTCGCTTGAGATTCATCTACGCGCCGATAAGGCCTCTCGCATAAACACGTACCCGAGAGAGCAGATAGGAGAACAGTATGAGTTTACACGTATACAAGCACACCCACACGTAGGCCCGGTATCCCGAATACTCGTCGACGTCGCCATCCACGTTGGCCAGGGCTTAACGTGGATCTAGCAAACTTGCGTGGAAGCGTCCTGGTGCGACGTGGTCGTTTACAAGGCTTCCGTGCTCTTATCTCCGAGCGGGCATTCTTTCGGTATTATTTTTCGCGGATACTTTGGTGTAATAAAAAGATTAGGCTCTGCTCGGAAGGATAATTTATGCCTTCTGAAGAGATACTTTTATCCGTTCATATTTTACGGTTTTGGTAAAATTGAAAGGTGGGAGAAAATATAGTGCGGTTACTCAGTTGCGGGAGAAATGTGTATATCGCTTTGAAGTTTTACGTGTACGTTCTTATACTAATATTGACTTCGTGGTAGTGATTGTAAATTATTTAAAAAATTGGTAATTGTAAATTATTAAAAATCTATTAAAAGAGTTAATGCAGTTGTGAATATTAGTGGAGATTTTAATATCAGCTAGTGATCTTCCTCCAGGGGGCCTGGAGGACTCAGAGAGTGACTGACAATGAGTTCACCGAGTATGGGCCTTACGACCCCAGAGCTCCGAGTAAATGTGCTTCTCAGGTCCTGTCAGAACTTGGCAGGACGAGACGTGGCGATGTCAAGATGACCAAGCAATATGTGTCTTCCTTTATGTGTTCGCCAACTGGCGTAGAACTCAAAGGTGAACCGAGTCTAACAATAAGATAAATGAGTGCATTTCGGATGCATTGGTGCTGCTTTCTGCGTGCCTCTTTGTGGAAAACGATCGCACAAACATTTCTCAATTTTTCCATCGCCCGTTCTTTCACTAGGAGGTGGAATCGAACGTAATCATTGGAATGTGTTAATTAGGGCGGATTGTTTCATATGCCTATTGTTGGCGAGGGAGCACAGTCTCGTTCACTTCGTGCGTGCAGATTTATTACAAATCAGCTAGTGATCTGTGGCAACTTTGTTTTGCTCATCTAAAAAATACTGTATTAGATAGGTTTCGAACCATCGAGACTCTATGGCGTTAATTAACAACGTAGTATCAATTTTTCAGAGATAATGAGATATTTGAAATCTGAATGTTTGAAATCAACTTCGAATCTGTATCTCCGTACCCTCCATAGCCTGTTGCATTCCTTTATTGCAATAAATTATCAAATTGTAACAATTTTTCTACTCCATTACGTAATAACGTGCATTTTTATACGCTGTCATTTTACTAAAACGAACTACCGTACTTTCATCTTAACGCAGATATTAGAAAGGCGAAAATTGTCAGAGCGCAATTTTCACTGGAAAAACTATCTTATGGCATTAATCGTTCAAAAGTCACGCAGTCGAATCATTCCACGCGAAATCGCACGCTTGGAATTATCACTCAGCATAAATAAGACCGACTGCGGGGAGCGCATGAAATATGGAAAGAAACAGGCGAAAGCGATTCTCGTAGAAATTTAAATTCAAATCTGTATAAATTGCAGTAACCAGCGTAAAAAATAAGCCGATCTTTTATTAATCCCGATTTGGTGAAAAAGAGTGCTTCCGAAAGCATCGGCACGGCTGTTTTAATCCCATCGAGCGATCCATAATCCGCACGCAATGACTTCTGTCGCCTGGAATATCGCATGTGTGCCATGCGATTTCGCCTAAGTATACGTGCCGATCGATTTATGAAATCCGAAGTGTGCCCGGAGGCTAGCTCGTTTCGAAACAATTCCCGAAGAAATGAGGTGTCCTGAAAAACCATTTTGGAGTTGGAAATAAAACTTACAAATACCATCGCCATTTCCCTTCTCCTCTTCTTTCTGTTCTCATATAACGGAATAGACTTCAATTTGATTCGACGGGGAATTATTTCAGCAGCCGTAATCCGTACTTTTATCTCTCGTGATTTAATACGAATGTTTTTTTACATTTTCTTTTACGGAGACTATGTTGTCGTATTTGTGACTCTTTTGATTGATTGCTACTTTGCACTATTTTGGTAATACTGTAATAGCGTGATAGTGATTGTCGTATGAAGGAGTTATTATAATTAAGAGATTTTATTTATCTTCATGTTTTTATTATTAGTTATATTGTATGATACCATAAAATTGTAGTTTTTCATTTAATATTGATTTGCAGCCCATTTTTAATTATTATCAAGTTTTTTATTATTATGTACATATATTGTGGCATAGAAAAAATCTCCTACTGTAATTCACCATTTTGTTTATTTCCTTGAACCTATTGTTTTTAACTTTTAGCAGAAATGAAGAACTACTCTACTTTTTATTGTAAGAAATTGTTGTTTCATTAAAAAAAAAGAACTCTCCACAACTGTGGTGAATAACACAGTAATGGAATCATGGGCAAAGTAAATATCGCATTTGTCACGTGGAATGTCTCTATCTTTTTTCCACTTGTTACTCATTTATTTGTCGAACGAAATAACTCAATGCATATTTAATGTACTTTTAATGGTATAACGTGGCCGGAGGTTCGAATTATTTTATTTATAACACATTTTATCTCGATTATTGTATCGTACATTTAATACACCAGTTTCGGTTGTGCTCGCCTGTATCGTTAATACATAAAATGCAGATTCACGCGGGAACTCGGAACACTAGAATCTCGAGTAAATTAACAAAATCCTGGATAGAGAATACGGAATCGGAATTACCGGAATAATTTTGCAGTTTTACGTCATTCATATTTGCGCATCAGCAGAGACTTAATGACGTTTCAAAAGCAAAAACTCGATTTCCTGGACGTGAATCGTGGGAATGCACGGGGAATATTTGACAAGTTGCGGTGGAAACCTTCCTCGAAAATGTTCTGGACGCGTTGGCGATGCATGTGTTGCCGACAGAGAGGAAGTGGAAACGCGGAAAGGGAGACAGAGAGAACTGGAACACGAAGCTACGGTAAACGCGAAGGCAGATTTGCACGGTGAATCGTTGTACATTGAAATTTACACCGCTTTTCAGATATTAAATGTAATATTGCTGGCTGTTATACAAGCTAGAGGGAACATGACCTACATTTCGCTGCTAATAACCATCATTTTTCATTAAAACTCTGTTATATGGTTGCTTTTAACGGTCTCACCGTTGGAGTTTAAAAAAAGGAAACGAGAAACGACCAATTTTCACGTTTCCGTAAGTACAATAATGCGTGAATACTTGTTAAACGATGGATATTTGCGAATTTTCTGTTTAACCAACATCCTACCAATTCGTGTTTTATTCTCCACGCTAGTTAATACAATTTTATCTATTGTTTTCAATTATTTTATTTTTGTTCTTCACCCATACCCTGCCAAATTTTTCTTTTCTTGATTGTTTGTGGAAGAAATATTATCACAGTGTAAAACTAAAAATAATTGGCGAAAATTACTGCTTAAAAGTACAATTAAAGCAGACTGTTTGAAACAGATTTGATCTCAAAAGCATGTAAAATTGAATGCTAAAAGACTGAGGGAATGAATAAATCTACAAATGGGAAAAATGGAAGGTTAAGCGAGACATTTCAAATATTTTAAACAATTTATTGATTGTTTATTCGCGGACCAATAAGACGATATTACGTTGTATTAAATTAATATGGTAAAGTGACTGTAAAGGAAGAATGCAGTTTCATTTAAGATCGAGCAAATACTTCCAATTAGTACAATTCCAATGTAACTGAAATCGAATTCATTATTCCGGTCCTTTCCGCTGAAAAGAAACGCGGAAAATCGTTTCAAATGAAAAGCATGGGGGAGGGTCTGCCTGTAATTAGAGCGGAAAGTACTCGAATCCCATCGCGATAACAAGTAATGACTGTTCTGTGTTCGTAAAGTGTTCTGCCTGTAAACCTGAACAACAGGTCGCACATTTTCGCTCCATCGAGTATGCATTGAAACACCAGGTGCGCCCGTTAACGAAGGTAAAAGTCAAACGGACACCAACAAATTTACGGTCTGCGATGAAATCCATTACGACGATTTATTATCAAATGGTGATGAATCGCGATTTTGATGTGTTTCTAAGTGTACAGAAACGATGATTAAATGATGCATGACCGTGGAATGTCAATAGGAGATGCTTAGTGATCGATGAATTTTCAACAGACATGTTGGATTAGAAAGTATACTAGCATTATAGATAATTTGATAATTTTTTATTGGAATTAAAGATGAATAGTTGATTTTTTGGTTAAAATTTTCCTAAACTTCTGATACGAGAGATATTTGCAGATTTAAAAAAATTATGACGAAATACTTTTTTTTTATCACATTGCATGCCAACTAAATATTAGCCGCCAAATTTGTTATATTTGATAATGTCGTTACTTAAGTTAATATCAAATATAAAGGTATTCAATAAAATGCAAAATTTAAATGAAATAATATTGCTTTTCTTGTTTGTCACTTTACCCAACTCAAGACAGAATGATATGACAGATATTGATCGGCCAAATGTACAATCTTACATCTGAAATCCCGCATTATCGCGGGGCTGGCATGCAATGTGTTAAGTTGATTGAGGTGTGAAGGATCTCAATCTCAAGGGAGATTGAAAACTCTCGTTACAGATCATTGAATTTTCTTGGATAAAATGCTTTTTATTGTGACGTGAGAATCAATAACTTTTTTATAAAATTAACATTGAAGTGAACTAAAGTTTTAAGTGGTTGTTATTTTTTGAAAAGATATTAATATTCTGTTCGCCGTTAGCGCATAAAATATTCTACCTAGTTATCTTTGCCCAAAAGAATGCTGAAAAGCAAATTAAATCTCATTATACCTCGGAAAGCAGGAAGTTTTCACTCGTTAATATAAAAGCGTTCTTTTATATCCAAAGAAATAAAAGTACACTTCATGTAAAACTATTCGCTAAAACTTAATCAGATCTCCAATTTGCATGTATATTTTTTCATTTGGAATGCAAGTGATTCACATGCAAAGAAAAAATTACGAATCGGTCTGATCATTGATCGTAGAATAAATACAATAGTGGAATTAAAATTTACGCGTCACGCAGTTCTTATCGAGAACATAAACTCTAACGTATACCGTGTTAATTCGTCTTTTTCTTTGTAACAAAACGTTATTTAAAAGTGATTTCAACTAAAGAGAAGTAATAAAGTATTCGATTTTTTTTTAAAGTAATATACAAAAACTAAGCGTTATTACAACCCTCAAGTCAAACAATATAATCACAGATCTTACAAGAAATACGATAAAAATGTGCGAAATCGTGGCTTCGACTTCGTTAATTAAGAAATACAGTTTAAGCGAATTAACCGACTGCCGGAACCACCAAATTCTAATGGATGGCTTCCGGTCTCAAAGTCGTTAGGTGTTATCTCATCGCGTTAACAACCCCCAAGAAGCAGATCGTATCGGTCTTCGAAGTTTAAAGGACCTTTTTTTAACGACTTGCTTTAAAAGCAATTTACAGCAAGTAATCGCGTTCAGATCGTAGTCGTTGGAACGTAAGAAATAAACAACTGGTGTACGAATTTGTCCATGTATTTAATTACTTTTGAAGTTATGTTCATTTGCTTCATGACAAAATGCTATTTAATTTTTTATCGTAAAAGGAAATTTCAAAGGTTTTTGAAGTTCGTACAGAAAATATTTGTACAAACGCAAACGCAATATTACGTGTTACGAGAGATTCACAAGTTCAATGGTCGCCCGTAAAAGCTCTTCTCGGTATCACAAATATTTGGTGACCGGCGATTTATATTACGCGCGCAGCTTTATCGCTCGTTCTGTAAACGTGCAAGCGATAAAACGTTTTCATATTATTTCACAATTAGAGTTCATATTTATTTGGATATTTTATGACAAAGAATTCTTAGAAAATTCTTTATAATTGTAAAATTAACGTACTATTCTGCGACAGCCAGTAAACAGATTTTTCGTTGATAACATTTACGGACCAATTGCTTTCCTATTTGTTAAGACATAGGGGACACCTATTATTTAAAATCGGTGGAGCATTTAAACAATTAAAAAACTTGTTCTTTGTATCATTAACCGCTTAGCCTACAACACCGCGTGAGACTCGTGGCGCGGAAAATGGAATAGGAAATTTTGGAGTCTATCAAAAACTATGAAATTGATAATATCAGCCGGTCGCGAAACAGTCTCATTATTTCTAGGCTATTAACACATTGCACACCGGCTAAATATCAACCGCAAATTTTGTTATATTTGATAATATTGTCATTTGAACCAATATAAAATTTAAATGCATTAAATAATCCACAACTTAAGCGAAATAACGCCGAACTTTTAGTCCATGTTACCATTTCCCTCAAGACAGAATAATATGACTGATACTGATCAGTAAACTCTATGATTACATATTTGCAATTCCGCATTATCGCGGTACCGGTATGCAATGTGTTAATATTACGTTCAGTTATACGAAATATCAGAAATCAGTAAAAATTTCTGATTTCAGGAATTTTTTTTGGGTTTCTGCACTCACGTCAGAATAGAAGTCATGGATTAAGGGGTTAGAAGCAAAAGCTTTTGCAAAAGCAAACCGATTGTGGTATATTATTGGGTCGGCAAGAAAGTAATTTCGGTTTTGTAGTGTGAAATGGAACTTAATTTTTTTTTAACAAAGAATTTTTTCGATGACCTTTTGCCATCGTTTTGACAAATTCGTGATTCCGTTTTTATAGAAATACTGGCCCATATCAACAAAAAACTGAACCCAATGCAATTTTAGGCTACCATCCCCATTGAAAGTTTTACCATTCAAAAAGTTTTGCAAGCTGAAAAATAAATGGTAATCTAATGATGTCAGATCAGGGCTACATTGAGGCTGTGACATCACTTCCCAACCAAGCTTAGATTTTGCAAAAAATACAAAAGTAAAACATATCAGAAATGTTCGTTTTTTACTCTATGTTAAAATTCTCCTAAACAAACAATTACAAACAAAATAAAGCGCAATTTGTTTCTAAGCCTAGTCAAAAGTGACAACTTTCGATTGTTAGAAGAAAAAAATCTTAACATTGTCAGAAATCATTGAGAACAAACGTAACGCTGGCTCTCATCAAAAACCGAAATTACTTTCTTGTTCACCCAATATATTGTATTATAGAAAACTATATACACTAAAAACTGCAATTATATACGATATTCTACTTCACACTGATTTTTATTATATAGCACATAGTAAATACAGTATATCACCCCATTCAGTACCACCCTACACCATCCACCATGTTCCTATCATACAATTTTCACGAACGTTCGAATAATTCTCAAACTACAGGACAAAAGGCAATAAAAGAAATCTCCCTTCCAGTCAGGAAATCGGAAAGACGAGAAATATAAGTTTAGCGACAACGGCACCGAACTATGATCGCAAATGCTGACAATTTTACAGCGCGTTGAAAATAGAAGCATTCAAACGAACGGTGCCGCAGTTATATCAACTCGTTCAATGTGCGGCAGGTGCTCCCATCATCTTCTATGCATACACCACGATACGACTTTATTGCAGTAATAAAATCAGAATAACGTGCAGAACGAGAGAGACGAAAGTATTCTCGGTCTCTAGCCATTTTTCGTGCGAGTTCGACGAATCGACGATTCGGAAAAATGAACGAACCGTTGGAACGTCATATTTGCGAGTGAATATAAATTTCCGATCCCTCTGGGAACGAGTGCCTAGTTGTGGTCTATGTATCTACGCTGATCTAACGAGCTATTGCCATCGCATCGGTTCGAATAACCCCGACATTAAAGGGACTGTCGCGTTTCGTTGCCATTTCGTGGAGATAAAGAGAGATCCAGGTTTTGCATTCATTCATGTGACTCTATCAAAGGGTGGAGGAAAGGGTGAGATCACTGTACGTTGAATCTTATATGAGAGAGGGAGAAAAAGAAGGAGAGAGGGTGAGGAATAGGAAGAAAAGAGAGATAGAGTATTTGAGAGAGATCAAGAAGTGCGACAAAGTAAGGGAAATAGAGAGATGAAGACAATAAAAGAGAAAAAGACATTGTAAAAAGAGCAGGAGACAAAATGCGAAGGAGAGATCAGCAGAGAGCAAGAGAGAGAGTAGACCTCGTTGAATTGTAAGCAGTAGAGAGAAAGAGAAAAGAGAGCCCGTACGTTTGCCTCCGGCAGAAACCCCTTTCATTCGACGTCAGACCCTCCTGATACCGTATAAAATATAGTATTGTTCGCGCTCTGTTAGTCTAGAGTGGAACGAGTATATTTAGAAAAGGGCGGCTTTCTTTCATATGTTAAGCAGATCAGTGTCGGCCGGCGAGATAGAGGGGAAAAAAAGTAGAGGAAAGGTGGGAAAGAAATGGCAAAGTTAAGAGAGATGAGCGTGTCGGTGGATGGTGGCGTGTGTTCCAACCCCTTCGCCTTTCACCCCCGTTCATGAATCCCGTGGTGAGTCTCGACGCGTACTTCTAAATGATTGCCGGCTTGACTTAATGTGCTGAAAAATAGCGCCGCATCTCCGCGCGCGCATTCTTTGGATATTTTTCTTTATAAAGTACTGGAAATAAGGAGACGAATCCGACTTTTAACTTTTACATGTTGGAATTCACGTGGAAATTGACTTTTTACTGTGCTTAATACATTAATGGCCGTGTGTCAATGCAGTTAAAGGGTATAGCCGGATAAGGACGGCAAAAGTGCCCCCAAAGATAATTAACCTTGAGGAATACCGTTCGATAGGGCACTTTGGAAAAACCCTTCCTGCAAAGTTTTAACCCGGTACCCCTATCGTAGGGGTAGTTATGGGGTAAATCGTGTTTTTCGGTTTTTGCTCGATTCCTCCCGTTTGGCTTGATAAAAAATTCTGAAAAAAATCACAGATATTGTACCCAATGGTGTGCATACATTGGATTTTTTTTAGATTTTTTCACTGGAAAACAAATTTTTAAAAAATCAAAAAAGTTTATAAACATTAATTTTTTATTGAAAATATGAAGTGACCACTTTGATATTTTTACATGTAGTTACACAGTACCCCAATTAATAATTCTGTAATTTTTTCAGATTTTTTTCCCAGTGACAAATCAGTGAAAAAAATTAAAAACCAACAATTGTTTATATTTTTTGCTAAATTATTGGTTGTGACCACGTTTAAATTTTCACAGTTTCTCAAGTTTGCTATAAATAATGGACTGTAATTTTTTCAGATTTTTTGCAACAGTGTATCATACCAATAAAAATAAATAAACCACCGGAAAAAAATCTGAAAAAATTACAGAATTATTAATTGGGGTACTGTGCAACTATATATAAAAATATCAAAGTGGTCACTTCATATTTTCAATAAAAAATTAATGTTTACAAACTTTTTTGATTTTTTAAACATCGGTTTTCCAGCCAAAAAATCCAATGTATGCACACCATTAGTTACAACATCTGTGATTTTTTTCAGAATTTTTTATCAAGCCAAACGGGAGAAATCGAACAAAAACCGAAAAACACGTTTTACCTCATAACTACCCCTACGTTAGGGGTACCGGGTTAAAACTTTGCAGGAAGGGTTTTTCCAAAGTGCCCTATCGAACGGTATGCCTCAAGGTTAATTATCTTGGGGGCACTTTTGCCGTCCTTATCCGGCTATACCCTTTTCCTAGGAGCCGGCAATATTTTTATAGAATGAAATAATAAAAACATTATATTAATTCGAGAAATAATTCGATGTGCGGGAACACGCTCATTTCATCACACAGAGAGTGTGTTACCGGTCAATAATCGTCCGTCACATATAGCATCATATATGTTGTATGAGTAGCCATTAAAGTGTTAAGAAACATTTGCCTATTTTTTAGGATTTCATTAAACTGTGCGCGTGATTTCTTCAAAATAGAATAAAGCAAATTGTTATTATAGTTATTTATTAACGAAAAGTGAAACATTCAATGAAATGTGATTGGAACATAGTTTCAATGATGTGAGAAAGTGAAATATTCCAGTGACCAAATTCGATAATAGTCAGCACCAATTTCTTTTCTATACCTCGACTTTAAATACATTGCCATTTCTCATAGAATTTGTCAAATAGTTTGATTCTGAATCAGCGGGATTCTACTTTATACAGTTTTATCATCCTAATATTAATTCTCTCAGGTAAACCGCAAAATTTATAATTCCTTACTTTTCAATTCCAATAACTTCGTTCATAATCGACAATCCTCTAAAGTTTCTAAAATCTCCAAGCCATAACCGAAATAAGAAAAACTTCCGAAACTTGATAACGATTCGTGTTCGATCCAGCAGTTTAAAACTTCGCATTTTTATCGTCCCAGCTTCACCACTTTCACATTATCGATAATACCACTTTCCGGCATCTAACAATTTAATTTAAGAATTGATAATCTTTTCGAATCTCGCCGATCGATGAAACGAAAAGTCGGTCAGGATGTTACGTGCCGTGTTTACTCCAGTAGGATTACCCGTTGGTCGGCAAAGGTGGAAGTAAAGGAGGATAATAGAAATATAAAAGTATGTGTAGAAGCCAGCGTTATTATAAAAGTCATAATGAAAATCTAACGATCCGTCAAGCGTAGCGCGGAGAATAGCGAATTCCCGCGAGTGAGCGGTTACTCGAGAAATGGATTTTCTCGTGGCTCATCCTCTCCAACGTGGTATTTAATCTCTTTGTTTACTTTTCCTTTCAGAACACGTGAGGGAATTCAGCTGCGGAATGCTGTACTACAGGACACTGTACCTGGACAGCAAGAGGGACGCCCTATACGTCGGTGCTATGTAAGTAGTGGCCCCTTTTTTCACCCGCCCATTCGCGTAATAAAAAATCGCGCGATGGGAATCCTCGGCAAAAGTTGCGTTTTACTCCTGTCAAAGTGCTAGGACGGGATACTATGGTCCTTTCTCCCTTTTCCTCTTGTCCTTTTTCTCTCCTTCCCCTTTCTACTTTTCATTCTTCCATCTCTTTCGCTCTCTACGTTTCACTCCCTCATCTCTTTCTCTCTCTACTTTTCATTCTCTCATCATTTTCTCTCTCTACTTTTCACTCTCTCATCATTTTCTCTCTCTACGTTTCATTCTCTCACCTCTTTCTTTCTCTACGTTTCACTCTCTTATCTCTTTCTCTCTCTACGTTTCACTCTCTCACCTGTTTCTGTCTCTACTTTTCACTCTCTCTGCGTTTCACTCTCCCATCTCTTACTCTCTCTACGTTTCACTCTCTCATCTGTTTCTGTCTCTACTTTTCACTCTCGCATCTCTTTCTCTCTCTACTTTTCACTGTCTCATCATTTCCTCTCTCTACGTTTCATTCTCTCATCTCTTTCTTTCTCTACGTTTCACTCTCTCATCTCTTTCTCTCTCTACGTTTCACTCTCTCATCTGTTTCTGTCTCTACTTTTCACTCTCTCTCTGCGTTTCACTCTCTCATCTCTTACTCTCTCTACGTTTCACTCTCTCATCTGTTTCTGTCTCTACTTTTCACTCTTGCTCTTCCTTTCGCTGTAATTTCGCTCCCTCCCTCTTGCACTCTCTGCCTTGTTCTCTCTCTACTATTTTTTTACTACTTCCCTCTTTCTCCCTAACCACCCCTTTTCAACCCGGTCTCTGTCGTTCTCCGTGTACGTGCCGCAGAACGGATTTTTATGATTCCTGTGATTAAAATTCTGTGCAGTCTATACACGGGACGGCACGGCGTACCGATTGATTAAATTTTTCGACGGCATCGAACATCGGATAATCCTCGCTTCAAAATATTCCGTATTTATTACACCGATATCACGATACTGGCTTTCGCGATGATAATTATCATCGTCGCGTTGACTGCATTCAATTGCCTTTCGTGATGGATTGCTCTTTATTCGTGGCCTTATGCGTTACCGGGCTATACGTGCGTTCAATTGACGTGCACTTTTTAGGCTGTTTATCGGAACACCCTCTTTCGAATAGGGGCATCATTCCGCTTCATTTATCTTGTTAACGGAATACGACACGGTTTATGTTATACTCCCATGGAAATCGTTTTTATTTTATCGTTATACGGGGAATATAATGTTATGATAAATGAGATAACGTCGAGCTGTTTTTGAAAGCGCACAACGGTGGTGCATTTTAACGATAATCGAATTATTAGTATCCAGGTTAAACTTTTAATCCGATATTCTGAAAACTGTATAAGCACGGTGTTGAAATAGATGGAAAGTATTTATCTATATTGAGTTACATATGAAAGTTTGCATAGTAAAGTGTATTAACGCATTTTAGATGCTCATTATAGATTTAATAATTATAGAATTATTACAGCGAGGATATGAAGTTTTTTTTTTGCAGATTTTCATATTGACTATCCAATTGAAATTACTTATCTGTCTAAAGATTCCACTAGTTGTAATATAGCAATGAATATTAGAAGTTCAGTCAAGAGTGTAAATGCAGTGAATAAACGTCGGCAGTGAAAAGCCAATTAATAGAGTCTCATTCAATAACCACTTACATCGAGAAGGCTATTAACCCCTTAATTGCGAGGTACTTGGCGCAAGAAGTGATTACTACATTCGGTGCAATAAGCTGATAACAAGATACGACAGTCTAAGTCTTATAAAATGCGAGAAAAGTATAATAAAATAATAGCCAGGTATATACAAAATTATAGCAAAAAAAATAAAACTAATATAACAAAATTAGCAGATTAACGTCATTTACATCGATTACATTCGAACCGCAAAGATTTCAAATAATTTAATTATTACTAATTTTGATACTTTCTACGGTTTAAGTTGTGATAAACTTTTTCAAATGGTACTATAAAAATGGTGATAACGTATGGTTCGCGATCTATTTAAAAACTTCTCTTTAAATGTTTCACACGTTGCAAATGCTACTTTCTGTTCCATTCATGGCCTAGTAGAGTTGAAAAGATTAAATGTATCGTTCTAACTAGTATATGAGTAACAATGAAATTTAATATACCCCAATGACTTTAATCCATGTCGTTATCTTATAATCGTCCTACGTCCCTCACGAATATTCTCTCAAAATTCGCATATCAGTCCATTCTGTTGAAAAGGTTAAGTAATTTGACCAGTGAATAACCCCTTAACTTTTCTTTATCCCAGATATCCTACATAACACCGTTACATCGCTGCTTATCCCTATCCCTTTTCATTGCACAGAAGTACAATATCTTAAATATCCTAAGCCTTTAATAATTGAAGGATCATGCTAGCCCTTAAGTAACGAAGAGTTAAGATAAATAATAATATCTCTCACGAATTGTTTCTCATCATAACAACATATAAAACTTTGCACTCGTATTGTGTCATTGACCAAAAATATCAACTTTCTTCCAAAACTAAAAGTTATCATTCTCACCCCCATAAGAAGAAGCAGATGAAGGTACGGATAAGGGTGACACGTGATAAGGATAACCTTCTGGCAATCTTAAGACAAATTATGACGTAGATAAATATCGCGGCAATATTTTTGAAAATAGAAAATGTTATTATCTGAGCAATATTCGCTTTCCTTGAACTAACAATAAGTATTCCCGATATTAATAAAACTCTCGTACGTACGACAGGTACAGGATAATAGTGGTAATAATAGTACAAAAGGAAGGTGGAATTCTCATTCAGAAATTTATCTCAGCGTTGTTTGACAAAGTGAGAAGATATATAATATTTCAGGTAGTATCTACAGGGAGCACGAGCAATTTAAAAATAATGCGAAATTAATTCTTCTATTCTCTTCTTTCATCTCATGATATCATACCTCGTCGAAATCGGAGTACTAAATAATGCCAAAGAGTGTTATGACTAGACTGCGGATGTTTATGCAAATTTCGAGTTTCAAAAATGCAGGTGAGACAGGAAAACCTATCTAGGGATATATTGCACTTAATAAATATTACAACAAATACCATACTTTGGATATTGTAGATATATTTTTATATTATGTTCTTTTTGTATATTTTAGCCGTATTTAATTTGTCATAAATGCATAAAAATCCGCAGTCTAGTTATGACAGAAAATAAGTCCTTCCCTTCTCTAATTTCACGAGATCAACCCTCGCTAAAGTCAAGACAATAAATGCTACGAAAAGAACTATAATGCGCCTATTAAATTGAATCCTACAGATTTTAATAAAACTCTATTAAAATCTACTGTAATACAGTAAACCCTGGATATATGCACAGAATTCGGGACCGAAACTGTGGAGTTACGAAGTGGTGGTTTCTATTTTGTGTTTACGTTCTGGCTCCAGCCGAGCGTGAACTTAGAAAAGAACAGACAGTAGAAGAGACAGAGAGATCTAAGCTATAGGGGGACCGGCCCGATCGTGTCCATGAGCCAATACTAATCGAAGGACTGAACTTTTCCGTTTTTGATTATTTTTCGTTAAAAACTTCGCTATCGTGTTTGTGACAATTTTGTGATTAAAATGATACCAAACACGACATAATTTGAGCAACATTTACTTAATATTTAAATCGCTTATTTGCTATATAGATAATTCAAACATGTCGTGTTTGGTATCATTTTAATCAGAAAATTGTCACAAATACGTTAACGAAGTTTCCAAAACGAAAAAATTGAAAATGGAAAAGTTCAATCCTCCAATTAGTATTGACACAGCGATATGTTCGGGCCGGTCCCCCTGTACGTTGGGCCTCTCTGTCTCTTCTACTATCTGTCTTTTTCTAAGCTCGGCACTCGGCTCGAGCCGTGAGATAAACACAGTGTTGACATTCAGCTACGACCAGTGCATATAAGTTTTGCACAGGGACTCTATAGCAGTGCATATATAGAGTTTGGTAACTATTCAATGTTTACGAATTTAGAAAGGGGTAAGCAATGGGACAACGTCCTCCCCCCCTCCAGAAGATGAAGGGGTTGATGGAACCGAGACTCGCCTTCGATGCACACGCGATTGACGGCGATGAGTCCGTTTCTACGAACGTTTTAAGGAGCATTCTTTGCACCATGCACGAGCTGATGAAACAAATTTTTACGATGCCTACAGTTTGTTAAATGCCTGTGCTATGGAGAGACACGTTCCTCAAAACGTTTGTACATACATACGAACAGAGTCATCGCTGTCACAGTTTTTATCCTTTATCCTTTGCATCTTCGACGGGGTGGTTTTTCACTGTTTTCCGCTTTTTAAATTCGCGGTCAACTTGAGCTGTATGAAAATACCGAATTGTTATTCACGTCAATAGAAGCACAGCAGTGTCGACAGGTGTGCAATGTTTAAATGCACTGTGCTGTGTTTACGTCGCTGCTCCAATTGAGCGCCGAACTTAGAAAAGACAGTAAGTATAATTCAAAGCATATGGTATTGGGTATCATCTTAATCAGAAAAATTTCACAAATACGTTATCGAAATTTGCGAAAAAATGGAATATCAAAAATGGAAAAGTTTTATCCTCCGGTTTGTGAAATTTTTCTGATTAAGATGATACCCAACACGATATGGTTTGAATTATACTTACTGTCTTTTCTAAGTTCGGCGCTCAATTGGAGCAGCGACGTAAACACAGCACAGTGCATTTAAACATTGCACACCTGTCGACACTGCTGTGCTTTTATTGACGTGAATAACAATTCGGTATTTTCATACAGCTCAAGTTGACCGCGAATTTAAAAAGCGGAAAACAGTGAAAAACCACCCCGTCGAAGATGCAAAGGATAAAGGATAAAAACTGTGACAGCGATGACTCTGTTCGTATGTATGTACAAACCTTTTGAGGAACGTGTCTCTCCATAGCACAGGCATTTAACAAACTTTAGGCATCGTAAAAATTTGTTTCATCAGCTCGTGCATGGAGCAAAGAATGCTCCTTAAAACGTTCGTAGAAACGGACTCATCGCCGTCAATCGCGTGTGCATCGAAGGCGAGTCTCGGTTCCATCAACCCCTTCATCTTCTGGAGGGGGGGAGGACGTTGTCCCATTGCTTACCCCTTTCTAAATTCGTAAACATTGAATAGTTACCAAACTCTATATATGCACTGCTATAGAGTCCCTGTGCAAAACTTATATGCACTGGTCGTAGCTGAATGTCAACACTGTGTTTATCTCACGGCTCGAGCCGAGTGCCGAGCTTAGAAAAAGACAGATAGTAGAAGAGACAGAGAGGCCCAACGTACAGGGGGACCGGCCCGAACATATCGCTGTGTCAATACTAATTGGAGGATTGAACTTTTCCATTTTCAATTTTTTCGTTTTGGAAACTTCGTTAACGTATTTGTGACAATTTTCTGATTAAAATGATACCAAACACGACATGTTTGAATTATCTATATAGCAAATAAGCGATTTAAATATTAAGTAAATGTTGCTCAAATTATGTCGTGTTTGGTATCATTTTAATCACAAAATTGTCACAAACACGATAGCGAAGTTTTTAACGAAAAATAATCAAAAACGGAAAAGTTCAGTCCTTCGATTAGTATTGGCTCATGGACACGATCCGAAAGTATCATGTTACACTTCCCCGTCGCTGAATGTGGCGGCTCGCCGAGGGGGATCCCCCTATGTGGTGGGGATGGTCGCGATGCATTTATCGAGGGCCCCTCCTTGTGCATATAACCAGGGAATACTGTACTAATATATCATCTCCCATCGTTTCAATACCTTTCTCTATATTTATCTCTGCCGTAAAAAAAATATATACTATATATAATATAATTCTTATCTGACTATTTCTGCGATAATTTGAATCACAACTCGTACACTTTGCTAATGCGGTATTTTTTACCTCGCAAAGCGTGTTCGTGCAATCTCGCCGGGATGATACTCGAGCACATTCATATTCCTTTCCATAACCGTCCCCCGTGCTATTTGCACGCACTCTTAGCTCAAGTAGCGAAATATATAGGAGGTTTATGTACCGGATCGTATCTCCGTATACGAGGGGGATGACCAGGTTTCGTTTGCTAAACGTTTCAATTTGCAGAAAGGTAATTTACTGAAACCTTCGGGGCACGAGACAGGAGGCGAAGGAAGCGAAACAAACACTGAAAATTAAACTGGTTAAACTTTTAAGAACGTCTACGATTAATCTTGTTAATCGAGCGAATAAAAGAGATAAAAGGAGGGAGGAAAAATGTCAAATGCGATTACGTATAATTGGCTTGTAAAATTGTTTTTCATGGCAGCACTTTTAATGAAAGACTCGTAATTTGATAAAATTGGACTGGTGAAGGAATTTCAAGTATATTCGATAAGTGATGGATATTTGTTCGATTATTTCAATGAGGTATTGCCGAGGTGTTTTTAATATCTTTGGAGAGTAATTGAAATTAATTTTTTTGTCGGATTCGAAGGAAGTAAGATGGAAGTTAATGGAAGTGGAGAAAACGGCAATTGCGGCGTATCGTAAGATGAATTATGGCCGGCGAAAGCTTTTAAAGAATGAGTTATCGAAGTTCGATGTAATCATTCCCCGCTAATAGTGTATTATACGCTTATTTCCTAACTTGCCGCTCGATAAACGCGAACCGATGAACACCATGGAACGAAGGTATGCAATTACAGTCGGGAAATTAGATTAATCGCAAAACAGGATTTCCAGAATTGTAAAGTGCCCGATTTGTGCCGCACGTTTTATACAACTCGATTTTCTACTCTGTATTTTCAATTCTTAATTTCAAAAGTTGAAAAGACAAATTTTATGAAAAGAAAATATTTAAAATCAAAGGTTGAAATTTCTCCGTTCAAAATAAAAGAAAGTTCTAGTTTTAATATTTTTTCGAATTTATTCTTTTACGTATTTATGAAATTTTCAATGTAGGGAGAAATCTATATCGGCAAATGATTTGTATTAGATGTTCCTGATATTATTGCACATACTTTAACATTAGAACTACCGGCCTTAAATCTAACATATTTTAATAAATTAAATAAGTACTTTGAAAAAGGGGGAATCAAGCGGTGGAATATTTGATCGATTGGGTGATTTATGTTTATTGATATAGACGTAGAATATTTATTCCATGACTCTTATATAAACTTGGAGAATTTTTTGAAAAAATCATGTACCAGTCATTTTGACTGGTTGGGTAGTTCTAGTGTTAAAGAAAAAGAAACAAAAGGAAGAAGTAAAATGTTCAATTTCATCATCTCCCATTGCGACGCAGGTTCTAACAATAAGTTATTTCAGAAAATGCATTGCCATAAATTCGAGTGTACTTCAAGAAACACTAAACCATTCGTTTTACTTGAATTGGTAGTTCTAGTAATAAAAAGCATAATTCCTGTCGTTGCCAAATGTGGACCACCGTCGTACGAATATCCAAATATAATTTCTTAAAATGGATCTCACCGCGGAGGGCTAAAAGGGGTCGCTCGTTTTCTCAGAGGGTTGCTACAGATTGCATGGGGGTTGTTGCATCATTACTCGAGTAGTATTATTTCTTGATTCGGTTCCAACCACTCTGCCCTCTCTCTTACAATCCTGCCGGCCATTCAGTAACGTTTTCTTTTGTGAGGCACCCTCCTTAATTTGGTAAATGCCAGCAAAATGCTACGCGGCTCCGGTAATGGAGACTCGACAAGAGAGCATCGTCTGAAAGCCGCTGAATATACAAGTCAGAAAGGATTTCCGTATGAAAACAGAAACAAGAGACTTGTAATATATCTATTACGTGACAGGAAAAAATTCTACAGCGGATTATATCGTTGCCAATTCCGAAAGTATAACGACAGTGGTCTCAGAGTTGTTGAAATTACTAGTATACTTTGAAGTATACTGCCCTGTGTACTTTAGCTTCAACTGATATGATTATTTCGTTTGCGATCAATATTTTTAGATGAATTCATCTAAGGTGGCGAATTTACTCAGTTAATAACATTTTTAAATGATTATTTAAGAAAAATTTCTGGGATGTAATGACAATCTGAACATATACATATACCACTAATTAAAAGTCTAAACCTTTCTTGCTGGGTCCGTTACACGTCCCATAGGTATCATAGGTCTCACGTGCCCCATATTATAAAAGTACGTGTAATTCTACTGCAATGCGTATGGTGGAATCAATTTATAAGTAATGTTAATGGTACTCGAGAAATCTGCTTTGTTTTAAAATCTCAAATTGAAATTTTATGAATCATCTGTTAAAAAATTTCAAATAGAAATTGTATAAATCATAGATATAGCTTGAATAAAAAAACAACGTTGGACCAAATTGTTTTAAATTTCAGTGCTACTAATCCTTTGCACTTTGATGTCCCTCCTGAGGGATCATCGTAAGTCACCATATCACTCGGTTGCCCCCATTGTGGGATCCTTCAACTTCATTAGTGATGACAGGAAATAAACTTATTACACCGCTATTTTTTAGGAAATGTATGTTT
The DNA here is from genome assembly GCA_910591515.1 of Cerceris rybyensis. Lineage (NCBI taxonomy): Eukaryota > Metazoa > Arthropoda > Insecta > Hymenoptera > Crabronidae > Cerceris > Cerceris rybyensis. The sequence continues at coordinate 41,350,332 of OU342789.1, forward strand.
ACCTAAACTTTTCTATTGAATTTGCACAAGATAGCAAATAGTAAAGTGAAATAATAAACTCCAAGTTGATAATAGATAGCGTCAGAGATGATTCCAAGTGCAAAGGGTTAAAAGGCATGCAAACATGATGCAATGGATATATCAAGATAAGTTTCATGAAATCTGTCCAGGCTCATTCATCGATCTAAGGATCTACAAATTTTGGTTCTATAATATGTGTTCGTATTTTCTTTTTTATGAGAAAGAAGACTTTGTCGGCTACACTTCCACTGCAGCAATCGTATAAACTATTCTTTGACCTGCTTTGAAGGTATTATTTCGATGTGATTTAATTTGCAGAGCGATTTACATATTTAACTATCAGCAATTATTACACTAGCTGTTTTAGCTGGAACAAGTGTCGATGTACGTTTTTAATATTAATCGCGGAGTAATACGGTCGGTTCTTATGAAGACAATTCATTAGGTATTTATTTGCTGAATTTATCGACGCTTGTACGCTCCATTTGGCAAATAGTCGTGTTAATGAGGGTTTAATCCCCTCGGTGTTCGATAAAGCAGTATTATGCTAATCTAGTAGTTAATGGGGGGATAATTGGTAGATATTGAATTTCAAAGCAGCTCTAAACAAACTGTTTAATTCAATCGTTGGATAATTGTAAATATTACTGCTAACGAACCGTGATAGGGCATCGATCTTGATTCTCCAATTATATTTAGGAAAATGTAAGCAAGCAGTATGTGCTCGTAAAATTCCAAACATCTTCTTACACGTAAATTTGACATTTTTATTTATCTTTGGATACATTTCATGCGTATTTAACGCAAGTGTCACTGTGAAACGCGAGAGATTTCATTTCAAATGAAGGTAAATTTTATCGCGACCATGGCAGATCCGAGGGAAAAATAAGATTACGGGAAAATAAATCTGATAAGAGCGACAGCGAAGTAAGAAATGACAAGCGCATAAAATGCTTCTGCTTTTAAAGTAACTCTGTTCGTTTCTGTAACGAGATGAGCATGCCATATGGAACGACAAGAGGGAAAACGCGACTTAGGATAAATTGCATTTTCCGAGCTGAGAGAAAGGGAAAACAAGAGAGAGAAAAATGGAGAAAGGGGGAGGAGAAGAAAAGAGTAAAAGAGTAGAGAAACAAAGAGAGAGGAAGGGCAGTTCGATTTTAATGTTTTCTGTTTCCTAGCTGCGTTCCATGCTTTGCTGCAGTGTCTCGTCTCATTTTACTTATGTCCTATCTATCCACCTACATACCTACCTACGATATCGGATTCCGATAAGAATTCTGGCCAAAAGAAATACCATTGACGTTCCTTTTTCAGTGCTATGAAACGATTAAGCTCTGTGATCTCTCTGCGGATCCATCTCGATAGCGGAGTTATCTTAATAAACATTGCAAATAATTTCATTAATAAACCTTCTCCGTCCTAAAGTATATTAATAATTATCTCGCTAAGAAATAACCAATAATGTATCATTTTACAATTACTAATTCGTTATAGTACCAATTATCAAAGAGAAAATAAATTTTCATACAATTTCCCGTTGGAAAATCCACGTCAATCCTATCTCGTAAATCTCATTGCGCTTTTTTTCTCCCTTCTGCGAAACTTCACGGTGAAGAACTGTAGAAAATAATTAACCACAGGCAGAGATAAATGTGTACATCATTAATTAGTTCCGCCAACGAAATCGGCATTAATCCCAACAACCACCTCGTCGAAATACGATACTTATCGCTTAACCGACACACATTTCCGTGACGGTTAACACGACTGAAGCTTCATTCATTAAATCGATACGGGAAAAACAAATCGCTCGGTAATGGCGCAACGTTTCGCGCAAATGCGTGGCAATAAATCCTCGGCTGCCATAAGAACCATCGATGGATTATCGGTCGCTGTAAAGCGAAAGGAAGAAAAAAACAGAGGGATCGAAAGGAAAAAAAAAGGAGCGTAATCGACGGGAGCGTTTCAGATCGTTGCTGATGGTGATAAGTGGTGGCGATCAGGCTTTCACTCAAGGTGAATTGCTCGTGTCATACGTTGCTGTACGTGTTTTTCTAAACGTATCACATACATCCCCGTGTCAACCCTTTCTCTTACGGATGGCCTTTATGATCCTTTCTTTTTTCCTCCAGTGTCGCGCAAATCGATACTTGCGCGAGCAACGTTCCTCGTTAATTAGAAAGGTGATACCCATTAATTGTAGTTGGAGGATCGACGTCCGCGTTGCGGTTCGCTCCACAATTAAGGCACGCTAATTGAACGCTTCCAATTATCAGGTTGGGGGTCGTTGGCGGGCCATAAAAAAAAATAGTTGGCGGATACACGCACAGACTATTCGGTTTTCTATGTCGCTCTCTCTCTCTCCCTCTTTCATTCTCTTTCGCTCTTTACTTGTTTCTCTGTTTCCTCTGTATCTATGTATGTCTGTCGATCTCTAACTTTTTGTATCTATCTGCTTGCCGATCTACCTATTTATCTATCTATCTTTTCGTGTCTCTCTCTTCCTTTCACTTCGTCGCTCTTCCTATTTCTCTATCTGCTTGTCTGCCTCTATTGCTCTTACTGTTTGTGCATTATTCTCTCTCATTTACTTATTCTTTGTATCGCAGCTTCGACATTAGCTTCATGGTTGAAGAGTGAAATGAAAATATTTCCTACATCTGTATGTATGCCTCTCGATGTCTAACATTTTGTATCTATCTACCTGTCGATCTACCTATTTATCTGTTCATTTTTTCCTTTCTGTCTGTTGATTTCACTTCCTTGCTCTTCCTGTTTGTCCAACTACTTGTCTGCCGCCATTGCTCTTACTGTTTGTACGTTATTCTCTCCCATTTACTTATTCTTTGGCTCACAGCTTCGTTATTATCCCGGTGGTTGAAGAGCAAAATGAAAAATGGAAATTTTCCGACATTTATGCTCGCATTTCTCTTGATTTCTTTTCTTTATGCGGAACTTTCTTTATTCTTGTATGAGTTATTCGTTGGTTCCTCTTTGAACTTTCTTTACTGCTCTTTTTTTCAATAAACTCTTTATTTATCCGTGAATTTCCCCTATGTTCTTTTCTCGTACCGTTTTATATGGATACGAAATATCGTATTTTGCATCCTACGTAGAGGGCTGCGCGTCCAACGATCACACGATACTAGGATATTCGATCAGATTTCGGAATCCATCGAACGGAGAATCCTGTTTGATAGGATTTTTGGAATTTTACTACATTTTTTCGAGTTTCGGTAAGCCAGGATATCGTTCTTCTATCATTTTATACTGTTTTCAAAAGTGGTCTTCTCAAGTGGTTGTGTAACTATTAATGCATCCTAAAAATTTGATTGGTGAAAAATAGTTACCAGAAAATTTGCAAAATTCCGTTAAATAAGTTCAGATATTTAGTAGGAAAAATCGAAGTAACTCCTTTTTTTTAATAGATTTTCTTAAATCCATATTATTTTTAAACCGTTGATTTTTTACTGACATTATATCGTCTTTCCTTTCTCGTATTCTAATTCATATTATATTTGCAAATTTTCTGAAATATATTTTGTCAAAAATATCAATCTGAAAATTATGTACGCATGCGACAAACCAGAAGTTTCCACTACGAGATCTATATTTCGCCAATGTACGCTAATTTATCCAAAATATTTGTTTATATTCATATTGTCGTCTCGCTTCGATGAATAACTTCATTTTCCAAGAACGCAGTGTATTTTCAAACTTTCATTTCTATAGATTTCTATAGATAGTCTTCCATCACCGTACAGAATCTTTTTTTCCGAAATAATTAATAAAACAATGCAATAGTATTATGAAAAATTTAATAATGTGAAACAGTTTAAATAATTATGCATATACCCTGAAATAAACTTCCGGTTTTCTTACATAGATAAGTATTATCAACTTTTTTAAGCTATTAACTTCAACTGGCCATTTTTATTATATTGTGAAATATACATACTACACCATACTTGTAATATCTTTGAACATGCAACCTTTAAAATTGTTGTTTTACTTAAAGGGATGTGGCACGAAATGTGTCATGCAACGAACAATAATTTACGGTGGTGGAGAGAAAAAGAAAACAAACGGCATTAATAATATTACATTACTCTTTTGACCAGCGTTAATACAGGCATAATGACAACAAAATAAATATACTCCTTTTATATTACACTCAACATAAATGTTCACCCCATCCATATCAACTTAATTTCACTTTTTGAATTTATTAATTACTTTGTAACTTTTACCAAAACTCTCTACTACTCGATCAATAATTCTATAATTCTTAATACCATCAAATAGACGTACATACTTACAATTTAAAAAAATAAACATTGCCTAATTAATACTTATTGAGTGACAATAAATACAAAAACATTCAAATCACAATTTGTTAGTCTTATTAAATCACTAAACACACATTTAATATCCCATCCACAACATTCCACGATAATTACAAAATCCAAATTAATCACTAAATGAAAACACTTCGAAATTTGCAATTAAACAGAAAACGAAAACAATTCCAAATCCTAGTTAAACAGAAAACGAGAGAATCTCCGTCCTAAAATATTGTATTCGCCATAGGTACTTTTCATTACCAACAGTAAACCCATGCGTTCACCATAACTCACTCCATACCTTCCAGGCACACACCATTCTACAATGTTACAGTACTATTCACCAGGCCCACGAAAAGGCTCGTCGGAAGACGTATATAATGGTATTCCTTATTTGATTCATAGCTGCGAATTATTAAAATCGTTCTATTATGTTAAATCCCTGAGTGGAATATATACATACACATATTACACGGAGAAGCATCAGTGTAAATAGGAGCGTTGTAGATGCCACCTCTTTTCTGGTCCCTGTCAAGCGTTTCGCCATCCAGAATTTAAGGGAGATGCCGGAGGGGGTTGGGATGGTTCTCGACGCGCTGGATAATGCATTGCGGGCCGGGACTGTCTGTCACGTGCAACCACCACGTCAGACAGAGCGATGCTTTTCGAATTTCGCTCGACATTCGTCAAGCTCCTTCCCGGTCCCATTGAAAATGTTGCGGTATGATTATGTGGCTGAGCTTTGACACGTATTCTCTTACGAAATTATTTCACGAGTCCGCGGAATCTTGATGAAAATACTGAAAAAAATGTCTTCTCGAAACAGCTCCTAATGTATACTTACAAGGGAACATCCCGAGGTGTAAATCACCGATTTGTATGAAATTTTAGTATGATATAGACCTCGTCAAAATATTTGACACGTATTTTTTTTATGGCAATCATTCACGTTAACGGGGTGCAAACCACCCTTAAGGTTGAAAAAAGTAGTTTTTGTCATATTGTTTAAACAAATGGGTCTTTTAAAAAGCTGGTTATATCATTCGATTCGTGGTCGAAATGCGTTAATTTTCACTCTGTACAAAATTTTCGTATCTCTAATAGTTTTCGAGATATTCGATAAATCATTTTCGGGACCCCAACTTTGAAGGTGGTTTTCACCTTTAATGTGGACGGTTAAAAAAAATACGTGTCAAATATTTTAACGAGATCTATATCAAAATCGGTGATTTGCATCTCGGGATGTTCCCTTGTTACAGTGTCTGAAAGTTATATACCTATATGTATTTCTCAGAAAATTTACTTCTTGCCTTACAATGCCGTATGGCGTATGGTACACGTGACGCGGTAAATAGAACAGAAAATCTGTAATTTTTCCAAAAACTGTTAAGTGGAAAGTATCAGTAGGTCAGGAGTCGTCGAAATTAGTTATATGCTATTACTACTGCAGCAACTGTGAATTATTATTGCAACAATTAATTCAGAGTTATTGCGCTTTCGATCACAAAAGAAATCGTAAGGTAAAGGGTTAAACTCCTTTTTGGTATTGCGCCTAGTAACAAAAATGAGCTACAATTCATATAGAATGCTCGAAGAAGCATTCACGAAACGTTTAGTTTTATTTTATTTGGATTATAGAACACAGTAAGTTTTTTAATTAGAAACTCAAAAACTAGTAACTCGCTATGACTTTTTGGCGCTATAGGAGTCCGGTGTATCGCGTATTTGAAATCAAAAGGAGTCCAACTTCACGGTTGCCTTCCCCTACATCAATCTCCCCTACAAATTGCTTTCGTACGAATATTTTTTTCTCTTCTTTTGGCATCACGAACTGCGAGCCTGCACGTAGTCAGGAGCAGCATCTTTCCCTATCTACCTGCTTCCCCCGGCCTCGTGAAGGAGAAGTTCTCCAAAGTGAGAATTCGACGCGGCTGAATTCCAGAGTGCGGATTTGTTTTTCCACGCAGGTATTTACTTTTTCACGGCGTCGTGCACACGATGAATGAGGAAGGAAAGAGGCGGAAACCGTTGGCAGAGGGCGAAGGTGGAGGAGAAGATAGGTTTCCCTTCTGCCTTTCTACGCTTTCCCTCTCAGTTTTTTTTACGCTTCTCGCGCATTCCGTCCGACTGCGTATTTCTATTGAAAGCCAATGATGAATGGCTATTGGAATAAAGTTATGCGGCGCGCCGGCGCTAATGTTGCGAAACATTTCAAAACTGGGTAAATTCGATTTACGAGCCAATGCCGGCTGGCACGTTGCGTGTATCATTCCGTTTGATAGTGCCGTACCAACCCTTCGCTCTTTGAGGAGAAACGCAATTTTAAAGAGTCACGTGAAATTGCAACTTTCTCCTGTGCACATAGACGATCGCATTCCTTGGCAATTAATGCGACTTCTGAGTGCAAACCTGAGACCGGTTTGTACTTTAGACCAAACTTTAATCCAAACTGTTATGGTTCAGAAGTCATGGGTCTAACAATAAGTGTCATTATAATACTGACAACGAGGACAATAATCCTACTTACTTTATGAAAAATATAGTTGACCCATATAGAAATGTATTGATATCCTTTAAATTCCGCTAGTTTTTTTAACATTAGTCTTCATTTAGTCAACTAATCTAACGTTTAGCTTAGAAGAAAAAGATAGGAAAAAAACCTCAACTGTTAACATTAGATTTACGGATATTGATATACCTGTTCTTAAGAAGTGAGCCAATTTGACTCATACAAGAAACTTTAAGTATTTTGCAAAGAAAATAGTTCCAAATCAATCTAAATGGAAGATTTGTTATTAAAAAAATTAGCCAAGCAATATATTCTATATATGTAAAGAAAGCATACTTTCTTTAATTGAATTTGCAACCAGTAATCATAATACAACTCTTATTTACAGAAACAAGTTTTGTTTATTATTCAGAGGATAGTATCACTCTTGTCAAAAAGAAAAGATATTATAAAACGGTATATAATACTATACATATATAACGGTATATAATATATATATAGTAATCAAATTATGAATGAGCCAAATTGGCTTCGTAAATCTAGTGTTAAATATCATTTATTCCTTGCGGTAAAATGACGAGTCTAATTCTTCCTTGGTTTTTCATACCATATCGTTCAGTAGGGAGCTGCACTCGTTGCATGGTTAGATCTAATGTTGATATTGACAAAATTAACTTAGTTAACATTAATGTATAATTAACAATATGTATTAATTATAAAATGGAAGATGATTCTTACAGATGAACATTTCATTCACAATTTTTTATAATGAAATAGTACCAAAAGGATTAAAAATCTTTGGTATCGCTGTTTTGAAAATTTACTGTAAACGGATTTCAGATATGAAGTAACTCAATATTAAGATACTAAGAAAATTATTCACCTTCGATGTAATTGTAATCACTAGACTGCGGATTTTTATGCATTTATGACAAATTAAATACGACTAAAATATACAAAAAGAACATAATATAAAAATATATCTAAAATATCCAAAGTATGGTATTTGTTGTAATATTTATTAAGTGCAATAAATCCCTAAATAGGTTTTTCTGTCTCACCTGCATTTTTGAAATTCGAAATTTGCATAAACATCCGCAGTCTAGTAATCACAAATTGTTAGACACTCACAATAATTGCATAACGAAAGGAACAAACATGAATTCGAGAAAATTCCAATCGTTTCGTCCGTCTACGGATAAAGAAAGCACGGTAAAACAAAAGACCCCGATCGTGTAACGTTATGAAATCCCCACAAGAGGGATGATGATATTCGCTGAACCAAGAAAAAAGTTGCCGCCAAGGTTCTCGTTACCCATCTCGTTCCTTATTATTTTCTTCCTTTTTTTCTTACTCTTCGACATTTCCGAATGACGTTGGCGATCGTGCTTGAAAGCAGGAAATCCTAATAAAAGCCAGCTAGAGGGGGAAAACGGAAACGAAGAAAGTTCGAGGTTCCACGAGGAAGAAAATATAGTTGAAAACGGGCAGACCCGGGTGGGATAAAGCTTCGCTTCCCCTCCGATGCTCATAGAAATTCCATGCCGTTCGCGAACATTTGCCGGGGTGGAAGGCCGTAAGCAAAGTGCCACGGTCGTACACAACCATACATAAACGTAGGTAGATAAGGTGGGGTCGAGTCAGCCGGAGTAATGTATCTCGTAGACGTACGGAATGAAAATTTACATCTCCTGCTTTCGGCTATCGCCCTGCGAATTTAATGCGAATAGTTCCACTAATGCCCCTTCACCTTTTTTCTGCTTTCAGGGACAAGATCTTCAGGTTAAATCTGAGCAACATCAGTCATTCCAATTGCGAGGTGAGTTCGTATTCTTTCATGTATGTTTATTGTCTTCGAGACGAATTTTCGTCAGAGTGATTAGTGTAGTTTTAAATTAATCTTGCGAATTAACGGGAGCAAAGTTACCCGGGAAGTTTCGCTATTTGCAGTGGAACGTCTTGCTGCGACTTTGAGTGCTTATGTGGGGAGACGCTTAATTAATTATAGCATGGTAATTTTAAGAATTGTTTTTACGTGTTCATGGTTTTTGATTTGTGAAAACTTTTGGAAGATTATGAAAGTATTTGAGAGACGTCTTTTAAAAATTTTTGAAATATTTTTCATCGAGTGAGTACTTGTTTAACTAGAGCTACCCAAGTAGTCAAAATGACTTATTCCTCATTTTTTTGAAAATCTTTTCAAGTTTATTGGAGAGCCATAGAGTAGATGTTGTACGTCCGTCTTATAAAATATGAATTAATAAATTAATCATCTTTTCCGCTTTTCGTTTCCTCGTTTTCTAAAGTATTTATTTAATGTATTGAATCATAATAGATTTAACGCCGGTAATTCTAGTGTTTATTTCGTGTTCTATTTAGATTTGCGTTTACGAAATTAAAATTTCTCTAATTTGAAAAAATAACTAGTTATAAACGTGATATTATTTAATAGTATTTGTCATAGTCGTGATTAATTTAAAAAATGAAATTCTGCAGTATCTACTTTTCTCAAAACTGTTAAAATTGAATATATTAAAATCAATATCTACAGGACTTAAAATTATGTTTAACAAGTATGCAAGTAGCAAATAGATGTCTACGAATTTGATTTAAAAGTCGACGACCCTTAACAAAATGGTAAATACCAATTTGCAAATAAGATCAAATAAGAACCCTCTTTTGCCAATTGAACTGAACACTCGACGAAATAGTAGTAATATTCTAAAAACACCTTCTGTCGGTACATCACGGTTCGATTAGCATCAAACGTCGCGTAACATTTGACCCCCGTTTGCCGAACGATAAAACCAAGTCCTGCTCGTAAATCCGAAAACGGTCTTCGTTCCTCCCCATAAAACTGTCAATCATGTCGACCGAAACGTTGCCTACATCATCGCGACAGCTGACGACTCTCTGCCACTAAGTGATCCATTGTAGACGAAACGCGCCCCGATTTTTCCACTTGCCCTTTCACCCGGCTTTCTTTCACGCGCCTACAACAATTCCACCCCTGTGTCGTGCAATCGTTGGCGAACTTAATACTAGAAAGTTTGCACGATCATAACAGATAAATATTATCTGCTCTTATAGTCAATATCAAAATTTTCGAATTATTTTAAGCCAGTTTTCTGCATGGATGTTGATTTTTTTGCGATTGTAATTTTTGTCATTTCGCTGTAGGTCTGTAGTCTTTTGGTAACTTTTTATCCATCCAGGTTGAGCTATAAAATAATTAGGTATTAAATATTACGCTAAATAGTATTGAAAGAGAGGAAAATTTTACTGTAGGTAAGGACAATTTGATTTCTTTCGCAATATCACACTCTTTGCTAAAACGAAGCCGTCAAATCGACGGATTCCAATTTTTTTAGGTTTTCGAATTTATAGAGCTGCAGTAAATATTTAACATGTATCTTATAATATACAAACTACTTAACTGATGATTTTCTTTGTTGCTTGATTCCTCTTTTTTCAAAGTTCTTATCTATATATATAAAGCTCAAATACCACTGACTGACTGACTGACTCACTCACTCACTCATCACGAAATCTCAAAAACCACAAAACGGATTGCAATGAAATTTGGAACATACCTTCCCCTTGGGTCTTAGGTGCTCACTAAGAAAGGGTTTTTAAATTCGAAATTTTAATGTTTTTGTTGAGTTTCGAAGCAGGTAAAATATTGCAGGTTTTAAATAATTGAATATATATTTTAAGTAATTATCAACGTTAAACTTAACTTTTACTAATTTAAGTAGACCGTAATTTTAATGATATTAAACCGTAGCGAAGCACGGGTATTTTCTGCTAGTTTAATATATTTAAGTATATTTAACTTGAGGCTCCTTACATTCAACATAACACATAATAACACCGTGCGTGACTCAAATCGGATGATCTTGTTTTAACACTAAAGTTACCACTGAACGGTCAATTGACTATCAATGTTTGAATGATTTTCAACAAATGAACAAATCATTTTCAACGTAAATTTGCTTGTAATAAAAACTATACGCTTTGGAGTTGCCGTCAGAAGCTACGAACTCACAAGGCGTTTATCCATAACAAAGTACATTTCTGCAGTATGTAATATCGTAAATTTGAATACAAACAACAAAATCAGCGCTTATTTACAAAATAGTTTAAAGCACACTGATAAATAGAAATTACGCACCTAATACACAGATCCATGACGAAATCATATCACGGTCACAAAAATATCCATAAATCTACAAATAAAACTTGAAAAAAGTGTCTTAACGCCAAACATAAAGAATTTCTCTGCAGCTCCAATAGATAAGCTTTTCCTATTATCCGCGGCGTCGAACCTGTTAACAAACAAATATACCCCAACGATGTATCTCGAACATCCTTTCAACTGCCGGAATTCCAGCGATCCCGTCGAAGCAATGGCTACCATTCGCGTTTTATTCGCGTTACTTTCAACTCGATCCTCTCCCTTTTGGCCTAGCATCCCATGGAATTGTAGCTCGTTAGATTTTTCGCACGCACAGGTGCGCTTTGTATCCAACGATGCAAAGCGCGGACAAGCGCCGTTCGTTTCAGCGGATGCGACGTGTTCGGTCGTAGAGATTGAATCGAAATTGCTTTGTCGGAGTCGCCGATACCGATGCCGATGCCGACATTGCCGTAAACCGGTGGTCACCTGCAGTCCGATCGCGCTAGGATCGCCGTAGAAGGAAAATTGCTTTTTAACCCTCTCCAATGGTCCGAAGGCTTACACAGACGTCTCCACCTGAATTCCACTTTCATTCCGGTGCAACGGTTTTAGGAAGATCGAAATCCGATCTGCGGAACGGTTCTGCTTGTCCTTCTCTCTTCTTCTCAGTCTCATTCTGTTTTTTTTTCTCCCTCTTCGCCATCCGAAATGCTTCCGACGTTCGATTGGGACTGCCATTAACCTTTATTCTACCAGTTCTGTTACCATCTTCTCTATCTCTTCTTGCTTTCTCTTATTCTCGATTGGTCCCGATAATAGCTTATCACGAGTCGTTCTCTCTTCGGTCTTCGGACAATTTTGATTTTCGTGCTTGGAAAGCACCATCAATTCCGTTCCTTCGCGTGGAACGATGGGGTGCTACTGTTCGTTAAAAAATAAAGGAGGAAAGGGACGGAAAGCGAGAGGTAGTCGTTGGTGGCAATTGAATAACAGCCGGGAGAGAGGCTGTTAAATTTTGAGTACCTCGGGGCCAATAAATTGGAGGGCACGTTACGCTTAAAATACGCGGCGTACGGGTCGAAGGTTTCGAGAATAGCTGCATTTCGATGAGTCGAATGAGAAAACAATTTTTTCGAAGAGTAGGAACATCTCGTGCCTCTTTACTTTCTATGGTCGCTTGAAACTGGCCACTGTATTACGTTGAATACTCTGGGGAACTATTTCGTCTAGAAGAGAGAGGGGATAAAAGCGGGAATCCTTCACTGTACGTTGTACGATCGAGCACAAAGAACGATGAAACGACGTTCACGTCGTAGGGGAGGAAACGACTATTCGAAAATGCAATTATTCTGGCGACGTATCGTACGACTCACCACCTGTCGCGAAACCGAAAATCGCACCGAATAAAAAAAAAGGAACGACGCAAACGGCCATCTCTGCTCTCTGGTTTTTCCTGCCAGATGTGACGATCGCCAGGCCACGAGATATAATATAAAAGCAGGCAAACACAGACAGCTCATCGAATACGAGAAAAAGGGTAACGTCTGTTTTCCAGAATTTCTGGAAAGGGGAATACTATGATGGACATGTGGCGATTCGAACAATTGCTCGTTTGTTATGAGAGTCATAACAGCGACAGAAAAGTATTGTGTTCGTATTGGAAATGCTGACTTAGTATTGAAAAAATGTAGAGAAAATTAGCAGGTATAAAGAATACTTGCATGGATTTAAAGGAGAGCCGGAAAGTAATGTCGTTTTTTTACATTAAATCCAAGCAAATAAATTTGTAACAAGTTTATATTTCCAATGAATAATGAATTCACCCTCGTTATGAAGAAACTTTTGCCATCTAGTGTGCAAATTTTCTATGTCGGATCGATAGAGATTAATTTGGTTTTTAGCAAAATATCTGAAAAAAACGATGTTACGTTCCAGTCCTCTTAATATTTCAAGCGAACGTTAGAAAGTATAGGAAAAATGTGAGGATATCGTCTAATTGTAATGGAGTGAAAATGGAGAATATATATAGAATGTCTTTACGCTTTGTAATTAATTTAATCTTCACCTAATACAGGTTTAATCAATTAAAGATAATGGATGCAGCTTGAGTCAGCTTCGAAAAATCAAAATAAACCGTCTATCAATAAATTCTGACACTGCACACTCTCTTATTTTATTTTTACACTGATCTACTCTATGTTTATAAAACTTTAAAAATATTAAAACAATAACTCCATGCATTTTTTAACCCTTTGCGGACTAGCGACGCATATATATGGCCTGAGAAAAAATTGAATTAGAATCTATTGTCGCATGTATAAGCGATTAAAGTTTAAAAATTGAAATATAGCCGTTGGAATATGATTACACAAATAGTAATTTATAATTTCTATACATTAATATTCTAACTTTTTACTTGAACGGCGAGTTTGAATCGCCAAATAAATGATTATCTCTCAATACTCAAAAATGTCTCCGTCCGCAAAGGGTTAAAGGACCTGCAATACACTACGGAATTCTCGGTTTCAATTTATACATTGTTTAAATTTTGAACACTATGATTCTTCGCAAACGATATCAGCTAGCGTCAACGTCTTGATATCGAATTTCAAATAACTAATAATTTAAAAAAACTCAGAAGGATTAATGGCAAAAGTTAGAGCCACACTGATACATGCGATTATCGTGTGAGACAATGATTTACCGTCCGAAACATCCGTATCCTGAACCTGTAGAGAAGACGGACTTTCCCGTTTTGTTTGGATACAGATCTAGGAGGATTTCATTTATCTTGTCTCTTGTCAGAATGTGATATCGCAGTTCGAGGCTGCAAAAGTTACTCGGTGTGAACTAGAAGCAGTTACAGTGAAATTCCATTGCGAAGGTAACGTCGCCGCAGAGTTTAGTTCCATGGAGAATTAGTGGGAATGCGGTTTCGACTTTACTCGCTGTGGTGCCGTGGTAACGCCGCCACAAAACATTAACACACGTGTATTAAAATAGAATCGTGCAACTTTTTCTCCTACATTTATGATCTCTTACGAGCTAACTAATACGAGTCACGAGGGGTCGCTAGAATATTTGCAGACTAGTAAATTTCACTGGTGAAACATCAATCACGTTATCTCATTTTCTATTCGCCTCGAAAGTAATTAAATAGAAGTTTCGTTTACTAATGCAAAGTTACTTGATGGAATTCAAGTTTTCTCGTTGTTTGACACCGCTACGACGAGTTTGAAAAATTCTCGACCCGTTGATACTGGAATCAGAGGACATCTGAATTATCTATCCACGCTATCTCCATCTAATTTTACGTCTATAAATACGAAAGTCGATTTGCATACAGGAGCAGAATTCTGCTCAACTTCCATCATGACTCTTGGTTTATTATACAGTGAAATTCCTCGGAGAAGCAGCAGAAGCCGCGGACCATCAATATTTATTGTCAATACTGGTGTCCTCGATTATTCTATGTTTCCCTCTACCAATTGTAAGTCATTATACTGCGACAATTACCAAACGTGACCTACAAGTCACTTGTTCAAAATCAAACTCGTAAAATCCCAACGGGCCAACCATAACTATTAAAAAAGAGCTAAAAACATTGAACCATTAAAATGTCCAAATCCACACAACTGTTACCAACAATAACTTCAGATCTTTCAGTCTCACATCAACATTTGAACTGCTACAATAAAACTTAACCATTGCCAACGATAAATACGAAACTCCGAAAATCCGTAGAATCACGCACGATCACCGTCCATCGTCACGTACCCTACAAAGTTTCCGTACAGTTGGTGTCGTAGTTATCCCTTCTCACCTCGTAGACCGTAAAAAATTCGCAAAAGTTGTCCCCGCCTAGACCGGCTGCAGTTACAATGAAATCCCATTGCGTAGCTGGTGTTGCCACCGCAGAGTTCGATTCCATGGAGAATTAACGGGAATGGGATTTCGATTTTACTCGCGGCAGTCCCGTGGTAACGTCCCCGTAAAACGTTAGCGCAGGCTCAACGCGTGGCCGCAGAACCGTCCATCCCCCTGACAAAACCCCCTGGGGTGTTTCGTGGCCGCAGAGAACGGACTGGGAGGGTTGCACGTTGGCGAGCAACTGCAAAGCAAAAAATTCCGACTGAGGAAACGTAAGAAGCCGAGCCACCCGCGGCATGATGCAATTTTTGCATTTTACATACATGCATACTGATATCCGCTACGTGAGACCCGTATCGTCTTCCGGCCGTTGGGGGATTCGAGGGAACTCGGGGAAAGTGATACGGTTAAAGACATTTCTTTCGGCGAGAATGGTGATACTTTTTTTTAATGGACTCCGCGAGTTGTTGGTGAGATGGTTTGGTTCGTTGGAAGTCGGAGAACAGATGAATTAATTGGGTGGGAGGTTGGAAAGTACGAATGGAAAATTCTAATTATGATGGGTATTGATAGTGAGGAATGGAAATGGAACTGGGGGTAGTACAGTTTTGAATAAAGGGTATAAATTTGAAATATAATTTTGGAATAGTAATTTAGGTGAATTTTGAAATTCAGTGTAGTATGTAGAGTCCGATAACTATAATTTGACTAGCAGGCGGCGAAACTTCAAGTTTTCAACCGCTTCTTCATTTTTGGAATCCAAAAAACCTAGTCTTCCAAAGTGAACACTCCGCATAGTCGTTTACTTAGGGAGATTGGGTTTTTTGGATTTCAAAAATGAAATGGCGGAAATAAGCGATTGAAAACTAGAGGCTCAGCCATTCGATAGCTAAATTAGAGTTGTTGGACTATGCATGGTGGAATCGAGGTGCTTAGTGTAAAACGTAGAATATATTGATGGTTTACTCTTTTTGTATTCTTTTTTATACACACATTTTACGATCCTGTTTTACGAAACGAATCGATATGAACTATATATACTCTTTGTTCCACAAGAACGTGTTGATCATATTTTTTAAAGAAAAATGAGTTGTTTATAATTGAACGCATAATGTCGACATATAAATATTGTACTACAATTTATGTACTTAGCATTTTACCGACCGGTATTTTTTTAACACCCTACCCCCTTCTGACCGATCACTTGGCCACAAATACTTCCTTGATATAAATACCTATTCGAAAATTACAAATTCTCGTCACTGAGTTCGTAACACATGTAACTGCAATGATAAATGATAATTTATTAATTGGAGTGGCAACTAATTAATAAGTTAAAAGTTCAAAGGCGTTGGATCCGAAAAGCTTATTAATAAGCTTCCGGTCGGTAAAGTGTTAATATGTTATTTAGTCGTCATTATTGTCACTTATAGTCTGGTACCTTTTAGGCATACTTTCGACAAGATTTCTTGCTATTGTTTCTGATAGAGACCGCCATATTTGTCGGAAGCTTTCTTTTTTACATACACATTTTCAATGGAATTAACGAAAGGTGGCTAAGAAATCCAATCAAGTGTACTGATCACATTTTTACGTTTCCACTCCTTGCGCGCCCAGCTTAGATTTTTCGAGTAATTATCATCTTCTTGTCAAATAATAATTTTCTCAATTTCATAACAGCGCAAGCTACTAATTTAATTTTAAAACATAGAAGTTAAATGTTTCTGATAAACAAATGCATCATCTCCTATCAAAATAGGAATGACACGCCCTTGTCGAACTATCTGTAATTTACATTCAGTAATAAAGCCACCTGTACGTTCTCCAAAGAGCAGCAAGTGTTCAGGATTAAATTGGTAAAAGAAAAAGTGATCAGTGATTCTTGGTATACCGTATAATTTAACGTAATGTTAACGTTATAAAAATAATTTTATCGTGTCCCATCCCACTGATATTTTTAATTTCATAGTAATAGCAATACTTGCAAATTTTTTATCCAATGTATCAAATCACGAGTATCACTCGTTATTGTACGGCAAGGTGTTAAAAGCGTTAAATTCACAAAAGGAATTCTCGAAAAGAACTAATTAACATATCATACTCGCTGCAAATTTCCCGGTATAGTGTAGGAAAAGGTCCGATGATCAAATATTCGAGTCTATTCGGAGATAGCTCGAAAAAAAAGGGGACAGTTGTCAGAACCATTAATTTTACGGAATCAAATCAAGGGAGAAAATGGAAATGGAAAACACACCGCCTTATTCCATCCATCTCGTCAGGGAATCGATCTGATAGCATCGTGGTATCCTCGAAGAGGTCACGCGACGGTGTGCATTTCTCCCTCACACGGGAGACAATGCCCCATGCTAATCCGAGTCTGCGTTACAATTTCATAAGGGGGAAGAAAAGTTTCGAGTCCGTAGGTCCGCCCTGAGGGACCGCGCACCCCATACGTTCCACACGAGTTATAGTACGTGGCTTGAATAGACGACTAGAGACTTTCGAATTTGTACATCTTACAAAAAGCTCGCTTCGGTATGGAATACACAAAACACACGTACAACGAATTATTCGTGGATGGAATCTCGTAGGGAACTTAATCGAATCTGGGGGAAATTGATTTAATAGTTTCGCAAGTGTCTCCGCTATTTTTAGTAGGAAACTTTTTCCTTGTCGTGTATTTCAACTTTAAGTGGTACTGTTCTTCCCTTTTCTAATCTGAAGTTTCATGTGAGTTTACACTTATATTATATAACCGTACAGTAGACACTTTTTTATGAGCACTTTGATCTTGAATGATATTATTATTGTTTCTGAATTACAGTAATTAGGGAAACTTTATATTTTCTATTTTGTATTCCGGATTAGATCACGATTGTTGCTTCTTATGGGACTTATAGTCGTATGTGGTTTACAAATTATGGAAGAGAATATTTTTTTTCAAATTTTCATTAATTTAGATAATGTTGGACGAGTTTTTAACTTTGTTGAAATAATAATTGGAGATATTGTTCTGTTTCACGTTAGTAGTTATTGGATGAATGGGACTTCAGAATGATTATTATCTATTAGCATTGGTATTTCTGTTCTCTGCTGTTATTGAAACATCAATTTTCACTAGCAATATTTATGCAGAACAGTTCAGCCATTTGTGGTTCGTTTGCGAGAAGTTTTTCTTCGATATCGTATTCGTTGCTTTAATGAGCGAATTTCAGAGACAAACTCATTATGCAATTGGCTCACGTAGAAGCATAAATCTTCATACGTTATTATCAACTATGTTCCCTATTATAATTACTAATTGTTTGTAAGACATTTTTCGCTAAAATTTAACGATAGCTTGTAGCCAATAAGTTAAGCAATATTTCTTACTTATTTCACCAAATCAAATTTGTTCAATGCAAGCAAAAACAAAACTTGTTCAGGATTGCGGTCGCATACATGTGGTCTAAAAATAAATCTAATTATAGTTTATTACTGCATGTAAATACGATTAGATGTGAAAAGTAGAAATGTAACCATTGAGATAAGATTAGCCAAGTAGTAATTTATAATGTAACACGCAGATTTTCTGATAAAACAATGGTTTCTGATAGCCAAATAAATAATTAACTCTTATATTCAAAAAGTCTATGGTCACAAAAGGTAATTCCACTTCACAAAGTATTCAGAAAAAAATGTATAACAGATAAATTTGTATACGTCATGCTCAAATAGCAATTTCAAAACAAACTTTACTAGTTAACGAATCATCGTCATCAATTAACGGATTCGTTGTGTAGTAGTCGGACCGAATTCAACGGACTTAAGGGGAAAAAGTAATATTTATTCTTCGAACCTGTCCACTTAGCAGTTTACTTACAGTAACTCATGAACCGTAAGCTATCCAATCTTTATTGGGATTGCCGAGCAAAGTAACAAACGAAACGAAGCTAAACGAATTACTCAGCCGAGGACGCCATGACCTAGAAGGAAATTCCATCGGGGTTGAAGGTTCTCGCAATCTTTGTATCTTTATAATCAACTTCGGGGACGTGCATCGAACGATGAAATCAGCTCGATGAAATCTCCCATTTCTATCTCCAGCGAAATCTTTTCGAAATTTTCGACATGAACACAAAGGGCAGAGTCAAAGGATGAAGACATGCAGGATTCGAGCAAATGATAAGGTGAAATCACTGAGTGATTTCCATCCCAGTGTGGTTGCTTCGATCGAATTTCTTCAAAAAGTCATTCATCACTGATTTCATATCGAAGCTCGATGTTCGATGGAAGTGTTTCGGACCAGTCGTAAATAAAGTATTCGTGATAGGAAGAGATTGACAAGACTGAGTGATAAGGCAGCAGAAGAGAGCGAGAGAGAGAGAGGCAGACGAAAAATAAAGAAATAAAGCGCAGAAAAAGACTAGCAGCACCGGAATCCTGAAGAAAGTGCAGACTAGATATAGAAGAGGAAAGAGGTAAAACGAGATAATAAAGATAGAAGAAGCTCCAGAGAAACAGAAAAATAAATGGACACACAAGAAAGAAGTAGAAAAGATCAAGATTGGAATAGAGTAAACGAAGATAAATGGAGAAAGTAAAGACAAACAAAAAGAAAAAAGGTAACATGGAGAGAGAGAAAGGAACAGAAAGCCCGCACATAGACAGAAGAAAAGAGGCAAGAAAAGGGAAAAAGTAAAAGTTGAATGGAAAACTCAAGTGGTTTAACGGAGCCGGAGAAAATCGGAATCTATAAAACACCGCAACGTCCAATAAAACAACGTCCAATCCGGAACGAGATCAAGATCCGAGATAGATCCGGACCACCTACGCCGTCGAGTATCCGGCGGATACTGTGGCGGTGGCAGCAGCAACCGCATACCATCGGTCCAATCCTACAGACGACTGCAACTCGGGAGATTGGCGGAGCCCAATGGACGTGAAGGCGGTTTTACGTTTACTTGACGGCACTAAAGTATTAAGAAGCTCTCCATGGGATTTACACGGCTGTAAAGCAGCGGATGAGATACCGCCGCTCGACTAGGCCTCTGATATTGCTAGGGAAAAGACTAGACGAAACGTGGATTCCGTATTCCGGATCGCTACTGGGACGGCAACGATATATATTGCCGATCGAAGTGTTTCGTTTTATTGTGACTACGGAGAAATATTTATCTATGCTGAAGAAATTTTTTTACGGGTTTGGTTGTTTGCACTGTTTACCTTTTTGACGATGGTACTTGAAACTGTGAAATGTACTTTTGTATGGATTTGTTTGTTGGTTTTTGTGATAAGTTAGTTCTTTTAACGGTTGTGCTTTTACCTTCAACATTTAACACTAAACCTACCAAGTTGGTCAAAATGATAGGGTTCCAATTTTTTCTAAAAATTCCCTAAAGTGATAGTGGAGTCAGAAAGTAAATATTCCACTTTTATCTTATAAGTCATGAATTAGTTATTTAATTATCTTTTCTACCTCTTCATTATACTTTTTACAAAGTACCTATTCAGTATATCTAAATTCTAGTAGACACACGTCGGTAGTTTTAATGTTAACACCTCTCTGCAGTCACATATCTAAATTGTGGTGTGTGGGTGAACGTGTTACAATTCTGAATTCATCAAACTCATATTTTACAATTTCACCAAAGTATCAAATCAGATTCGCAAACTAGCTCAACGACAAGATCAATTTTTCAAAAAGCATACGAAAGATTCGACATTTCACGACACAAAATTTTTGACGTTACAACGTGAAAATGAATTACTCCGGACGACGATGGTCGATCCTTCTCTCTTCAAGGATATGTTCGTGCAAGCGTGTGCCAAAATGTATGCAGAAAAGAGAGGAAGAAGGATCAGGAGGTGACGGTAAAGAAGAAATAGTAAACAATTCTGCCAAGCTCTGAAATATAAACGGGTAGCTCTGTTGCTTTCTAGAATGATGGTATTAAATATACATTTCGTGCTCGGGCCACTCTGTAGAACTTCGAGCCGCCTTCCTTTGCCTTCAGAATTTCTAACCCCGAAACACCACCCTCTCCTTCTACGTTCCCTCGTCTCGCCCCGCCTCTTACGTTTCTACTCTGGCATCCCTCGGCCGAGGGATGTAGGCACTAGTCTGCTACAAGCTGTAACGCGGAGTTTATTGCAACGATGAATTTGGGATAAGACCCCTGCGAAATTTCAGTTTGATGAGGCTTTTCTCCACCGTCAGTCGCTACGTCGAGGACTACGACGATTTTCTTTCTAAAGGGACGCACGAATTTGTGAAAACTTTCGTGTCTCTTTCTCGCAAACTTTCCATCGTTAAAACGAACATCGTCCTGTTATTTTCTAATGTATCTCATCGTACGAGCATATAAACCCTTTTTATCAGCGAAGACTAATTTGCTTTTATATATTCTTTTCTTTTCTATTTTGGGCTTAAAGCGGCTTTAATTTATCTAGATCTTACTTTTAACACGTTGTACACGTTTATTTTTACTGAAGTGAAACCTTTTCTATTAAAATCACATGTTTATGAAGAAGAAACTTTCAAGACACTGATAGATCGATATTCAGCAGATCTTGATCTTCTTAACGCCAATATTTAAATATTCAATATCTTTGAAAATTCATAAATATTGCAATTTAAACATAACATGAAATTTTATTGAATTTAATAGCGCCGGTCACCGCTGACCCCTCATGGCAGTCAACGTGTTAATTCTGACTAACCTTGAATTTCTTTAAACTAGAATTTACAATTCTAGGAAATGACTTTAAAATTTTGTAATTATCGATGTCTGGCTTTAGATATTGTTACGAGTTGACCGAGCACGCAAAATCCTGGACATATTAAACAAAGAGTGCACTTTTATAGAGAAAGTACGAAATTTTTATTTAAAGAAGATGTCCGTCTGGAATCCTCATTTATTTATTCATAAACAATTGGCTAATAAACGTGGCTCGTTACGCAGTAACATTTATTCTACAGGGTGTTGCGTAACAGTATATTCAAAGAACACAAACTAATGCTTCAAGTAAGGTTTGCTTGGAAATTGTAAAACTGGTGACATATGTAAACCATTCCATGCATAATTGCCTTCGCACGAAGTAGAAAAATGATCGTCACTTTAAAATAATATAATTATAGTAACAACGTGCAACACTGTTACCTTTTCAAATAGACTTTTTTTTCTGGAAACTCAACTATTGAAACACAAGAGTTAAATGGGAACGTCCGAAAGTTTTTAACAAAGAATTACTTAACCACTCCACACCTACTGATATTTTCTACGTTATATCTTTTTCTACTAAACACAAGCTTTTCCTCGCAAACTCGTGCAAACAGATTACTTCCCAACGTGAGTTTCCAACGAGTCTCCTAACACTGTTTCAAATCCGTTTCGTGGTAATCATGAGGCGAGAGTATAAGTGCAGCATGCTCAGACTCAGCGAGGGATAAAAGACGAGCGAAATAACCAGAAGAAGTTACGATGAAAAATTTTCGTAACTCCCTCTTCCATCGTCGACTTCGTCTTATCGTTCCTTCCCCCCGTTTCGTTCTATCGAAGTTGTGTACAGTTCCTGTTTCCCTGATTCTTCGTTCTCAGCTTTTGCGATTTCGCACTTTCGCGAAATGTATTCTTCGGAGGGGTTAGCAGCCCCACAGCGCAGCACCAGGACTTCCCTCGAACCGTAATACCCTTTTTCCAGTTATAAGTCGAAGGAAAACTTGCTCGTATAACTCCGTCGTTCGCGCTCATTACTTCCAAACCGGAGACTCCCTCTTCTCTTAATATCGCGCCGTCGTAGTCGAAAAAAGGAATCCGACGTTTGCGAAAACGTTCATTTGATCGCACGAGTTTATCTCCTCCGGCGTTCCACTGTTTTCTTCTTTTTCTTCCTGTTCGCCGCGATGTTCCGAGGCAGTAGAAGCAGGGAAACTTTCTCGCGATAGCGTGGCACAATGTAGTGGAGCTACGATAGAAAAAGAAGTCGAGGGAAATTTGAAGAACAGAATGAAAAGAAGAAAGACAGTGGGAAACTAAACGAGGAAAATTTCCCTCTAACCGAAAGAATCGAAGAGGAAGAAAAAGGAAGGGGGTTGATGACAAACTAAACTAAAGAAGTTGAGCGACAATGAGAAAAAAAGGTTAATGAAATTGGAGGAATCGAAGGAAAATACTCAAAAGAAAGTGGATAAATAAGTCAACTAAAAGTTCAGAGCAATAATAGATGAAGAAGTTGAAAGGAATTGGAGGAATCGAAGAAAATGGAAGAAGAGAAGAGTGGATGGATTTTGTAGAACAGAATAGATGAAAGCTGATGAGAGCAAACGGATGAGAGACAGTGGAAAACTGAACGAGGAAAATTTTCCTCAAACTAAAAGAATCGAAGAGAAAGAAAGAAGAAAAGGATTCATGACAAACTGCACGAAAGAAGTTGAGCGAAAATGAGAAAAAACGTTAAGGGAAATTGGAGGAATCGAAGGAAAAGACTCAAAAGAAAGTGGATAAATAAGTCAACTTAAAGTGCAGAACAATAATGGAAGAAGAGGTTAAAAGGATTTGGAGGAATCGAAGGAAAAGTCTCAAAAGGAAGTGGATAAATAAGTCAATGCAAAGTTCAGAGCAATAATAGAAGAAGAGGTTGAAAGGAATTGGAGGAATCGAAGAAAATGGAAGAAAAGAAGAGTGGATGGATTTTGAAGAACAGAATAGGTGAGAGCTGATGAGAGAAAACGGATGAGAGACAGTGGAAAACTGAACGAGGAAAATTTTCCTCAAACTAAAAGAATCGAAGAGGAAGAAAGAAGAAAAGGGTTGATGACAAACTGCACGAAAGAAGTTGAGCGACAATGAGGAAAAAGGTTAAGGGAAATTGTCGGAATCGAAGGAAAAGACTCAAAAGAAAGAGGATAAATAAGTCAACTTAAAGTGCAGAACAATAATGGAAGAAGAGGTTGAAAGGAATTGGAGGAATCGAAGAAAATGAAAGAAGAGAAGAGTGGATAGGGCGGTAGGAGAAAGGGTAGGTGTAGCTTAAATTTCCATTGAGATAGAGGAACGAGGGGTGGTCCACTCCCGGGGCGAAGAGACTGCGGTGGAGGAGCTTCTTCGGTTGTCGTGCAAATAGGGAAATTGTAAACAGAGAATCCTTGGCAAGAGGTAGACACGGGTAGCTAGTGTTTGATGATGCTTAACGATCTTGGTAATTGGAGACTACGAAACGGTCCTATTATTCGAAGAAGTAAGTCCGTCAGCGCTGGATCCTCTTTGCCACCTCTACGGAGTGCAAGTGCAGTTTCGACCAAGTTGCACTTCCTAGTCTACGTTTATTTCTCAAGCTTCGACTCTTGACGTCCTCGTTTGTCCTATTTCTACCGTCCTTTCTCGATTCTGTTTCAACTTCGGAGTTTAACTTTTTAATTACTAACTTCACTTCTGTTTAATCGTACAATGATTTGCTTTGTCTCCTTACGCTTGTATGTCTTTGTTTTTCTTTGTCATTCAATTAGTCATTGTCTCATATTCTCTTGCACTTACTCGCATCTTCTGTTACGTCTCCCGCTGGTTACCTCTGTCTTGTCCCTTTTTCTTTCTTGTTCAATTAGTCATTTTCCCCTACTCTCTTGCGCTCACCTACA
Source organism: Cerceris rybyensis (assembly GCA_910591515.1). Lineage (NCBI taxonomy): Eukaryota > Metazoa > Arthropoda > Insecta > Hymenoptera > Crabronidae > Cerceris > Cerceris rybyensis. The sequence goes on from OU342789.1 coordinate 41,374,874, forward strand.
TCGTCTATTTTATTTCTCCCTCGTTTCTTTTTACTTTTTTTTCAAACACTCTCACTGTTCAGTTCATTCATTGCCTCTTCTTGATACATTTATATTCTTTTTATTTTGCATCTTCATCAACTCTTTCGTTTTAAATTCTTTGTTAAGGAATCATAAACCTTGGGCCTGCTGGAGCGGCAAAGGTCTGGTCGACATCTGTCTTCGGCAATAAACCTGAAGGCGCGACTGGGGCTCGGTCAGGGTGTGCACGTTTTTGTATTTATTTGTACGTAATTAATGTAAGGAATTTTGTGCATACCTACCGATGACTCTAACGGGACTTTGGGTCTTGCTCGTGAGCAGATGGAAGTTTTGAAATCCTCCATCAGGTACTGAGTACATGTCGTCACCTTCCCTCTCTTCTAGCCCTCAAGGGGGTGGAGAAAATTATTCTAGTAACCAATAGTTGCTTACTTTCATGATTCTCCACCCCCATCGAAAATCAGAAATTTCGTACACGACTCAAACAGAGGGGCGCATTGCACCGCTTACACATACAGTTTTTGCTTGTCAGTCAGAACATTTTGAGCTTAGAACGAATACAGTACAATCATTTTTCATAGTCCACGCACAAGTTACAAATATTTATTTTTCCCCATTTTTACCAACAAAACGGGGTGGTCCTTCGAGAAGCATTACCATAGAGGCACTTCAGTGCAAAATTTCTTCGGGACGCAACTTTCTTCAAAGTTTTTATCGAGCCCGTACATTCTTTAACCCCTTTCTGCACGATTTTCTTTGTGCCTGCCACCACAATAATTCAAAATTAAATTGTAGAAATAAATATTCATCAGTATTTCCTGATATATCGTATGATTTAATGTAACATTAACCCTCTAGCTGCTTGTCCCGCGATTTCCACGGGCAACTCGAATGTAGCAAAATCTGCTCATCCCGCTATTTCCGTGGGCATGTGTTCTTCTTCCTATATTGAGGAGCGCATTCCGTTTTTCCCCGTTTAATCACTGAAATAAATTTTATATTTTCTTAAATTTTCCTTTTTTATATTATGCAATAAATAGAAATTAAGTGTAATTCAATTGAAATTTATTGAAAATTCTTTTTTGTGATAACTTGTGGAATTAGTTTTCTTGGCAACTTAGTTTCTCATGATAAAAATCTATATAAAAAATCTTTTTTAGATGGAAAAAATGCATTTTTTAATTCTTCAATATATATAGATTTAAAATGTGCAAAAAAATAGACAATTTTTGAAGCGATTTCGGACCACAAATTGAGCAGTCAGAGGGTTAAAATTATTGAAATAATTTTATTATGTCATGTCTCATTAATATTTTCAATTTCATAGGCTTTGGAACACTTGAAAATTTGGTATCCAATTTACCACATCCCGAGTATGACTCATTATTGCACGGCAATTGGTTAATCATTTCGATAATCTCTTTCTCTTTTCCTCGTTACTTTTCACTAATTTACACATTTAATCGTCTACTCGTGTAATGAGAATCTGCACAAAGCTTCGCGAGGACTCCAAAGACGAGAACTTAGACGTCGCGACTTGTTCAAAGTAGCAGTATAATCGTGATAATGGCGATTGGATTCAGACTTCAGTGAATATTCGTAAGTAATTAGAGGCTGAGTAGAATTAGCTTATGACAATGAGACAATTAGTAATGAACTTTGGCGGAAAGGGACACAGGGTTTTTAAAAGCTTCCTGAAAAGTAGTGGGAGTAGGATCACGGTGTGCGGGAGTCGAAAGGTCAAAGTCGGAAAGTAAGGATTTTTGAACTTGGAATGGTGATTCGGGGAGGTGTAAGGAATGGGTACTGTGTTTGGGAGTCGAGGACGGAAAATAGGATTTTGGATTCGAGATGATAGTTGGCAGTGAATCAGGAGGTGATGACTGTAGATCTGAGTCACGTTGTCGATATACGAAATATTTGTGAGGAAATTACTAATCCTAGTCGGAAGGTCAGTACATTACACTCGTCCGTTCACGCACTTTTTCATTCATTTTTCATACGTTTTCTCTCCTTTACTCTCTTTCCTTCTGTTTTTCTTTTTTCTGAACTTCTCGTATAAATTAAAGTAGCCGGGATGTGAATACTTCAATTATATCGAAGGAATTTTTATATTAACAGAAAACACTTGGTCTAGTTAATATAGGATTTTATAATTTGTCAAATATTTATGTATTCTGTTAATTCAGGACACGGTTTTTAACACCAGAATTACTAGGCAAGTGAAAATGACTAATCTATTGAAATATGTTGATTAGTATATTGATTATGTATTGAAATATAATTAATATATTGAAATCCAACCAACTATCCGATTTTCACACACACCGTCCATTACAATATACGCGGAGGTGTTAACATATGATGATAATTTGCCATACATCTGTACCGTTTCCTTCACTCGCTCTAAATTGAACCTCTAAGAGCGTCTGTTTAAGTTCGCACCACCATAGCCGCTTTAACGAGCCACGAATCGGCCGAAAGGTGCGATACGACGATGGTGCGTAGGAATAACGCGTACATGGTCGCATATGCATGGTCGCAGATATTAGAACGAGGGGGAAAGGAGAGGCGAAAAAAGGAGAATGAAAATACGAAAAGGGAGAAGGATCGGCGCATTGCATGGCGCGAACGAGACTCGAGTACCCTCTCGCGCGAATTTATGGCGAAAGTGTTCAAATAGCCATACAGCCCCTGCCTCCACGCCGTCCTCGTCGTCGTTGTCGTCGCCGTCGTCGTCGTCGTGCAAAATGCGTCGCTCTAGACCGCCACTAAGCCACGAAAACGAGGAAAAAAATGCTGCACGAGTGGAACCCTAGCACCGCGCTCGTCGAACAAAACGACCCGAAGTCTGATGATCTTTAATTGTTTTACCACGACCATTGATGCTGTGATTTTTTCAAGATTTTACGTCTGTAAAAATTTTCCTTGAAGGCTGGGTATAATAAGTGGCTCGCTTTATGAATGATTGTAGTGAATTATTTAAATTGTTTCGGATATAGTGGATCCAAAACTTTATGGCGTAACGATGCATTTACAAAATTAATTCTGGAGAATTGACCGTTGTGCTAGCTTGTCCCTCAGGCATTGGAAATTTGACTATATTATTTGATTTAAAAATTTTGGAAATGTTTTATTGTGATTATTGGCATCAAATCGATATTTTCTTTGTAAACACTTTTATCTTTGGTGTTATATTATTGGACTTTTCTGAGCGTTATTGTTTACATTATTATTCCCATCTTTCTTTAACCCTCTGTAAGCAGAGTAATTTATTTATACTGTAGTCAATCAAGAGAAAGTAACATGTTACAATTCTGCACCACTAAACTCTTTTCTTTGACAATAATAATTAAAGACCCTGCAGAACACTTCCACTAAATCTAAAGGACAAAGATCAACTCCAAAATATCGATCATATCTCAACATAATACGAGAAAGGAGCAAAACGACAAACTTCTAAATTTCACAGAGTTCATCACCAATTCGAATTAAAGTTTAAAGTAGAAAAAGTATCTCACAAGCGTTTAAAATAAAAGAACTGTAGTTTTTTATGAAAACATTGCAATACTCCGGCACACAATGATTCCACGTAATTTATCACGATATATAGTCCGAACTCATTCGTTATTCCCGAAATCAGATTGGTTACTTGTTATCTTCGCGTAGACGGTGCCGCGATGCTTCCCTCGCGGACTCTAATGTTCTGGAACTTCGGTCGTTAGGAATTTCTTCTACCTCATTGACTCGCAGTAATTGATACGGATAGCCTCGCAGTTTCTCGGTCCGATATACCTTTTGCCACCCTCGTAACTTCGATTTCGAGAATAGACAATGGATGTACGGCGCGAGAATTAGAAACAGACATTAAAGTAAGACAGTGTTAAAGGTTAGCATCCTACAACACGGTAGATACGTTGCTTAACCCTTTGCGGTCCTATGTCGAGCAGTACTCGACATAGATTTTCTCTTGATTTTATTTTCTGACAATTTAATATCGACTTTCCAATTTCACAATGATTTTGTAATATCACCTAAATGTCCGTCAATATCTATAGTTATTGATATCATTTACAAAAATTAATAATTTATGATAGAAAATATTGCAGAACTAATTGTATTTAGCTCACTGCCAAAATTAACGAAATAATTCGGACCGCAAATGGTTAAAAATATTGCATTGTAGGAAATTGCATTACAGGAGACACCAACTTAACACTAGAATCATCGGCGTTAAATCTGCCATATTTAATAAGTAATATAACCAGGTAGCTGTGTTTGACGAGTATACTCGTCATGCGTAAAAGCTACCACTGGTTATTTAAATTGTAATTTTGATGAAAACTAAAATATATTCGAAAATTTCAAGTTGTTTGCAATATGTTGAGGCCATGCCGAAGTAAAATGAATAACTAAAGGGTATAAATAATTGGAAATAGATTTATGCTCATCTCTCGATTTTCGTGACCCAAAATTCAAAGGAATTTTTCCCACAGTTAACTGGTTAAAAAGGGAGATTCACATAGTAGAACTGGTGAGTAATTCGGTAATTAATGTTTTACAGCATGGACGTAAACTGTCTATTCTATGACTCACTTATTAGTTTCCAAGAAGTGTAAATAATTATGTACCATATAATTAGAAACGCAATAAAAGGATATAAAAAAAAAACATTAGTTTGGAGAATTTAAAAAAAAATGGGAGACCAGTCATTTTAACTACCTTGGTAGTTCTAGTGTTAATACAAAAAGTAGTGCATGGTTCTAAAAAGAGAAAAAGTGCCTTTTATGGTGTAAGATTTTCATAATTTTTTAAATTTATGTATATGAAACCATTTCATAAATAACTTAAATAAAATTCAACATCATATAAAAAATTAAAAGTTTATGATCTCAAGACGAAATCAAAAAGAAACATAATGTTATACTCACTTTGATTCTCATCGTCACTTATTATAGTTGTTTGAGGACGTTTAACTGGCTACTTGTTATTTCTACAAAATTCTTATATCAAAAATAATTAAAAACGTTTTCTGATACTTTTCTGCATCCAAATGGGGAACCCAATAATAAAAAGCAAAAGCTGGACAAAGGAAATGAGAATATCTTTTCTTTGACTGTGCTCTGTGTCACTGATCTATTATGACGTTAATGTGCATTAGTGTACGAGACAATCAATATGACACATATCCTAAACTACGTTGTAAAAGTACCGCTTTGTAAGAAAATTTCCGCATTTTTTCAACCGCGTTAGAGCAAAAACGTGTTGTAAAGGTACCACATCGTAAGAGGACTACTTGTAACTACTTACTTACCTACTACCTACCTACGCTTCTACGATCATGTAGGTAACCATCTACTTGAAATACTCCCAAGGTATTCATAACCGAAAGGTTTGATCGATGACGTCGCGACGTCGCGGTACGCATTCGTTGAGGGGTGGTTGACTTTCGAAAAGCCTGTCCTCCCTTTTTCACCGTACAGATAGCCTCGCTGCTGCCGGCGTAAGAAGTAAATCACAAAAATTGAAATCCACGATATCGGATTGAAATCAATATTGAATGCAGATTGAATTCCCGGTTTTTCGCTCCTTCGCGCCACTGCTCTTCCTCGTCCCTTCGCCCTTTCTCTTTTCTCCATTTCTCTCATTTTCTACGCTCGGTTTCTCCCTCTCTTCTCTCTACCCTCTATCTTTCTCGCAAAAGAGGAAGGAGGAGAAAGGTACAAAGTGACGGATTCCATTAGGAAAAAGTGACTTACTGCCCTGATCGACAGCGAAAGGCACTTTTCACACTGCAGGAATGTCGGACCTGTTCACGAAAATTTTATGCGTACGAAAGTTGTCCCCAGGATCGATCTCGATGCGAAACGTGGCATCGAGAAGATCGTTGTGCGATCGACGGAAATGTGAACGTTTGCAGGAGAGGAGGATCCATGGAGATTATTCATAACGTTGACTATTCTATTTTCGGGTATTTGCTGGACAAGACTCTACCGATGTTCTCTTATTTTATTCATAAAGGGATTCTGGTGAAACTGGACTCTGTACTGTTCCGTACAATCCCATGATACGGGGTGTATAAACTTCATGAATTTAATATTAATATTTGCACTTGGAGGTACGACCTTCTTCATAGAATCTCCTTTCTTGCCTTCGTAAAGTATTAACCCTTTAGGATGCTGTATATATTCGGCATGAAAAGGCACATGGATATAAAAGTCGTGAGGGTGACTTTTTTCATTTTTAGGCAATTTATTTTTAGGGTAGTCGAATACTAGAGACGGAGCGAAATATTATATATTTTATTCCATGTACGTTTTTGAATATTTATATTAACGAAAGGACTTTGAACTGAAAGCAGCTGTAAATAGATCTAACTATTTGACGTAAAATTGTTTTGATATCTAGGGAAATATGAAATGGTACAAATTATTTTGCTAGGTCAGCTTTATTTGTTAAAAAAAGTGAACTGAATCTTTAAACCTCTTCCGCTATTGGACTTGTAAAAAAATGATTTTCCGAAATAAATGTTAAAAAACATTCGATAATTAACTTTTTGACTTTTATTAAACTATTTCCATCTAAATGAAAAAATGAAAATGTATTATTCCGAACAATTACTGTCACATAAAACCAAGATTGTTAAAAAACAAAGTGGTTAATTTTAAAGTAAAAAATAATTGTCAAATGATAAATATATTTAAAAAAAAAGTTTACATTTATGTCCAAACAATAATTAATTCTGCTCTCTTATTATTCAAATCGATATTGCAAAATCAACCTCCGTTCAAAAGCAGGCAATCCATTCCCACTCCAAATGTCAGGGCAAATCGCTGCATCGCTGCAACGGACATAAATAATAGAGGTTTATATGAAACATTAAAAATGCTCACGTATCGCCATGTTGATTTAGCTGTATTTTCACCAGGGATTATTAACGTATGGCGCACGTCCGGAGAGAAAGCGATTCCATCTTCTAACAGTTCAGTAGAGCTCTTTACTATTTGATGAGATAAAAAGCGCCGCGGTGGCTCAAGTCCATGAATTTTTAACCGCGCCTCCCAGGTACCATTACGGCTCTCGAATTTTGAAGGTTAGGGGGTGTCGATACCCCTGGGAATGTCGGGTCTTCGTCCTTTAATATTTTAACACGGTAAATTGTACGGAACGCTCTATAGTCTCATGTTCCACTTTCTTTTACTTCCGTTCGAAGCGATATTCTTAAAAAGGGACGATTACATAAATATTCTACGTTCCATCTACCAAGAATCCCATCCACTTCAGTTACGTGTAATTGCGATCTATTTTGGATCTGGGGTGAAATTAATCGAAACCCTCGATAGTTCGGTGAGATAAGGATCGAATCGAAATACCGTCGCTTTAATGGCATTGCATTCGGATGGGATTATATTACCGTTAGTTGCTGGCTCGATTTTCATACGTTCATCGATAGTGTAGAGGTGAATTTTGATACGCTTCCTATTGTTCGTTCCGTGATAGTTGTTCTTAAGATAAAATTGCGATTGTGCTTTGTTAATGTGACGAAATAATTGTCGATGTGTACGGTTTATAGAAAATTATGAAGTTATTTACTGCTTTTCTATTATTTAATTTCTTGTTATTGTCATGTCTTCATTTTCTTTGTTTTACTATTTCCAAATTTTATTATTAATATATTTTTACCTGTTAAGTATAATAAATGGAAGATTATCCGAGATTTTTAACAATACTTTACTCCTTTTATTTTAAGGAGATTGTCAACTTAATGTCTTTTATGTTTCTTTGAATTAACATCATAAATTAATATAAATATGTCAATTATGACTTATGATGAGTAATGATTCTCATCGATACATAGTGAGTTATTATGAGCTTTGAACTTTTAGTCAAATTTATTTTCTAAGACCACAAAATGTGTGAAATTCGGCTTCATTAGTTTTTTAAAAATAGCTGTTACAATCAGAAAAGTGTTATCAGATTTTGACGGGCAACGAAAAAAGGATATTTTACAGGAAAGAAAATGAAAGATGAATGTGTATTTTTTGTATTTCGTCTTTAAAAAGCAAGCATGGAAATATCGAAAATTGCTTGTTTTCAAGTGTGAAAAATCTTTCGATGGAATTCAGTTACGTGTATTTCCTATTTCCTGTCGAAAAGGTGTGCACGACAATGAAAGCATTCTCGACAGGAAATTCAAAATGCACAAAATCCATCCCGTTACTGAAGAATTTGCAATTTGCACATATGAATGTCATAAAAAAGAAATCGATTCTCTGCGACATTTTACTACGGTGAATTTCACTGGAAATTTCCATCGCCGTTACATATTTTACATACGTTCAATTACTGTATGTTGCATTTCAAGAACTAAAAGCCATAACAATAAGAATAACTCACTATTTTCTCCAAACATCAAATACTCGAACGTCGCAAAATTCTAATAGATGGATATGCCGTAAATTTTACAAATAGCTGTCCCATTATCCAGAACTCAATCTACACACCAAAAGAAGAAATATCAAAAAAGAATGAATTTAATATTTAAATTTAAAAAATCAATTAACAAATTAAATCTTCATAGCCTCAACAATTAACTCCTTGCCTTACAATAACGAGTAACACTCCTGATGAGATACACGGCATAGGAAATTTCCAAATGTTGCAAAACCTATCAAATTGAAAATGTAAATAAAATACGACGCGATAATATTATCTCTACAATAGTAATAATACGTTAAATTGTACGAAAGATCAAGAATCACTGATCAATTCTTATTTTAGCAATTATTGGGTTGGCAAGAAAGTAATTTCGGTTTTGTAGTGTGAAATGGAACTTAATTTTTTTTTAACAAAGGATTTTTTCGATGACCTTTTGCCATCGTTTTGACAAATTCGTGATTCCGTTTTTATAGAAATACCGGCCCATATCAACAAAGAACTGAACCCAATGCAATTTTAGGCTATCATCGCGATTGAAAGTTTTACCATTCAAAAAGTTTTGCATGCTGAAAAATAAATGGTAATCTAATGGTGTCAGATCAGGGCTACATGGAGGCTGTAACATGACTTCCCAACCAAGCTTAGATTTTGCAAAAAATAAAAAAGTAAAACATATAAAAAATGTTCGTTTTTCACTCTATGTTAAAATTCTCCTAAACAAACAATTACAAACAAAATAAAGTGTAACTTGTTTCTAAGCCAAGTCAAAAGTTTCACAACTTTCGATTGTTAGAAGAAAAAAATCATAACATTGTCAGAAATCATTGAGAACAAACGTAACACTGGCTCTCATCAAAAACCGAAATTACTTTCTTGCTGATCTAATAAATCCTGAATTATAGTGGAGGTAGTCACAAAACAAATCGTAGGTCAAGGGGTTAAATTGTAGCAGGCGCCTGTCCGATATATAATGAAGTGTAATAAATTAAACTAATATTTATTAAATTAAGTTAAAAAAATAGAGATACATATATATTTCAAAATGACACTAAAACTACTTAATACCTCGTACGAAAGAAATCATAAATAACATAAAACGCATAACATTCGCAATCGTCCGACGCAGAGCACATTCTGGCCTTAGGCCCATCAGCGGCCGCACGCTGCACGTCGTGACGTCACAAATCTAAACAATTGAGCATCGCGACGTCTCTCGCCACAGCGGCATAATTTATAAATACACTACAAAATACCCATACCTAAAACACCTTTCACCTGTAAATTCTTAAAACAGGCAAAAGAGACCGACCAACAAAACCACCAAAAAAGAGACAACCCAAATCACATACCTACCAAGACAAAAAAAACACAAAACGCCCTAACGATCGAGTATACATACACTTGAAGCAAATTTCAGAATCGTCTGCGTCAATGATTAAACCTCTAACGAGAACGAAAAAGAGTACAAGGGAAGAATACAAGCGGAAGGAAGAAAAACGGGTTTTCCACGTGTTGAACGAGTAGATGACAACCTCTGGGTGCCCCACTCGCGACATCATCACCTCGGCAGGAGCTTAATCAAGCCTTCGCGTCGTTCCGGATGCCGAAAGTCTAAAGCCATCCTGTGATGTAACACCGGCAACGACTCGTGGGTAGAAGACCTCTCGAATGGAAGAAGGAGATATAGATACGTCGAGAAATAGCGAACAAGAGAGAAAGCGACTTCGGCCGATTCGTAGACGAGGAGGGAAGTACATAAAGCATCGTGCTCATCTGAAGTGGGACACGATGCTTTTGGAGTAGTGATTACACGTGGACACGATGCTCTAGGTGCCGCCTAGTACCGACTCTAAAGCCGTCAGCACCGTTGGTACATAATCAGGCCGCCTTTCTTGCAGCCAGCTGCACTTTCTCTCGTCGGCGAACCCCGTCCTCCTAACTACTCGTCGAAACGACCGCATCTGCCACCCTCGCACGTACAAGAACACATCCATGATTACACCTTTGCGACTGTATGCCGTGGTAGAAGTTGACCGATTTTCTACCGCGTCCTGATTCGAATTTAAAAGGACCCTCGCAACTGGCAAGTGGATTGCGAAGAGTTTGGGGTAGAAAAGCGAATATAATGATGCTACCTGGATTTTGCTTCTTTCGAGTTGTGTCTCCAAGTAATCTGGCTGGTGCTTGCTTCGAGTGGTTACGAATACATGTGGCTGAATTTAGTCTGAAGAGGACGTTGTTATCTGGTATTTTTATTTCAACCGATCGATACGGATAGTGGCTCGGGGAATTTTTGTTGCTGGGGGTTTTAATTAACGATGCCTGCGGTCTGGAGGTTGTTTTTTTAACATTTTAACTGTTCAATGAGTTTTGTGGAATGTTTTTGGAAGACATATCTAATCAGTGTATCCAATTTGGTATTTGAGAAAGGGGACTTGGAGTTCAATTATTTTAATTTTGGAATTTTTATGTTGTGGAGCAGTGTTTTGATCCATAAGTGACAAAAATTGCAGGACTTAATGTTTTACAATTTATTCTAAGGTCAAGGTTATTAAAGTAGAAAAGAATTCAATTTTTTTTTACCAAAAAAGACCAATTTCTGGGTAAAGCCAAAAGCACTTCAACTTTATCATCAAAGGCTCAGTATAAAAATTTAAAATGTTAGTATTTTTAGCGACATGTAATTCAATGTCAACGTGCAATGTTGGCCACTGTTGCAAAGTGTAGAAGAACATTTAAAAAGTATGATATTGAAGTTAAAAAAAATTTTGACAACTTAATCTTCTCATTTAGTAAATTGATACACGGCCACGCATGCATCGTTCTCGAGGCATCGAGAAAATGTATGGTTGTCGACGAAAGTAATTCTTAGATAGTATAATGGAAAAATAAGAATATGAGGTAATTCGCGCGAGTGCCTCCGGCGAAAAGTATTTCGTCCGTAAAAAGACTCTTTGTCTCTGACCTCTTCGTCTTATAAGACAACCTACAAAAGCGTCGACCCATTTTCGCGCCGCAGTTTTTGTTCATTGTATCCCAGCAACGGCCGAACGAGAAATCTACGGGTCTAATGAAATGCAAAGACGTTGCAATAGAAATGCAACCCTATCTTTTAGTAGGTTTTAACATTATACATACCTTCTCGCCTTCCTACATCAAATTCCTCGTTTCCACCACTATAACAGTACCATCCAGTCCCATTATTTATTTGTATGTGCATTTTGCATCACACATTCAATCATTATGTGCATAAGGTGGTATGAGAATAAAAATAACTATAATAAACTATAATAATATTTGCATAATTTCTAATTCTCTCATATTTCCCAATTCTTTACGATAATATAGCTAAATATTACTAAACGTGACACAGGATCTAAACGAGAACTATTAGTTAACTTATATTTCGCCATCGCTTTTCCTTTAAAATACGAGTTACAGACCTTTAATCTTAACGTAAGTCACCTGAAAAGCGATCGCTCTTATGGAACCTTACTCACTGGAAGTATGTACAAAAATTCTTAAAATGTTAGTCTTGTTACCGAATTCAGAGAATTGTCAAGAATCTTTCATTTTAAGTTTGTTAAAACACCGAGCGGAAAAGTAGTATTTTCGAAATGAAAGTTCTGTAAACCGTTCACGGAATATAACAAAAATTACGAAATAATAACATAGGAAATGAATGTTTGATATAATTTAACACGTTTGAACGCCTTTGGTATTTCGCTATCTTCGTCATTTCTACTAAACTTTTTCTATTAAATTCACTTTTTTATAAAGCAGAAACTTTAAAAATACACATAGATATTCGGTAGATCCTTATCTTGTTATCGTTGATATTTAAATATTCAGTATGTCCGAGAATTCATAAATGTTACAATTCAAAAGTTACTCAAAATTTTACTGAATTCAATAGCTCCGGTTCCCGGTGATCCTCAAGGCAATCAAAATGTTAACATGTATTTTGAAAATTGCTCGCAAATAGAACGCGTTTTTCTCGATCGTAAGTCTCTACACTCAAAAATAAGTACTTCTTTCCTGAATAAACCATTCTACCATCTGTTACCTTATGGAACCACACCGAAATCCATGTCACGTAAAACAAGAAAACGTAGCCCGGACTTTAGCCCAGACAATCCTAATAATATAGTTTCCCATTGAACGAATAAAAATTGATCAAATCACCCTGACCTTCCGGAAAGAAATCTTACATCCCTCCAACATAATCAAACCAATCCATCCCCACGCGACGAACTCTTCTTCTCACCCAACATCATCCCTAAAGTACACATTAAAAATTCCCTCTTAAATCCCAACTATCCTAACCGTAAATTCCGAAAGCTTCCTCCGAGCGAACGGGAAAACATGCAGATCCAATTAGTCTCTGGCAAAACCCAGCACGGTTCCCCCAATAAAACTCTATCCCTTGATGGAGTTCCTTCATCCGAATATTTGCTCGCTCCATAATCCCGCGCTCTAGGCGCGCCTTTACAACTTTGTCTGCTGCATCGCAACATTTCGGTCTGTTCGTCGTCCCAAAATGCAAGCGTCAACGACTTTCCTCGTCTCAGAGACGAGCAGACGTTTCTCGTAGACTGCTTACGGAGCGTGTAAACGCGCCACGAAGATTCGTGGCCCCTTTCCTTACGTCTGTTCACCTTAACTCCATCCCACCACTAAACGTGGAGGCCCTGGCAGAGCGCGGACTGAATCCGCGAAAACTGGATTCCCCAGGAGTTTAGGGCACGACGGACGAAGAGAGGACGGGGGATATTTCTGTTTAATAGTCGGCGTACCGTGGCCGTAATGGAAGTCGAGGCGTTTGCATGCCGGCGGGCACGCCGGTACCGTAAAGTTAATGGCGTCGTAGGCAACGGGATAAAATGATGCACCGCATCTAGGCGACAATATTATTGCTCTCTTAGTCGTGCATTTTCTCCTTCTCGTTCTCTCTCTCTCTCTCTCACTGTCTTGGCTCTGCAGACGCACAGCTTCGAGGAACCAATTCGACCGCGGATAGTTTGCGTATATGGATGCATTATGCTGGCTGGCTCTTGCACCTGCTCGCTCCTTTCTTGCAGGGGAGAACTTTCGGCACTTCGCTTTAGTGAATTAAGGACGGCGGAGTGCAGCCTTTAATCAGAAACCGAGCGAGATTAAGGTGAGTTCCCATTTCGCGAGCTCGTTAACGGCTCCTTGGTAATAGGAGGAGTTCGGTAGAAAAAAGGGCCGTCTGAGAGATGCTTGATATCGAGGCTTTAATGTGAAATTGAACCGTTAGGAACGAGTTGGCTTGTATTATGTACAATGGAGTTGGGATATTTCTTTGAAAATTCATTTCTTTAAAATTTTCATTTTAATCGTTGGTAATTTTGATAGATGTTTGAAAAATTCGAGGATTAGTGGACGGTCTCTTTTCCGTGGACTTTTCTATGTATTTTCTTTTTGGGTGGACTCCTTTGCAGGAGAAGTTTCTTGCATCTAAAATTCTTCATCGACGAGGTAGCCAGGAAGAATTGTTGGCGTACCTTTGCAAAATTCCAACTTTACAGAACGGGATCTTGGTTACGAGCACCATTACGTTTTCTGCTACTTTGAGCTAAATTCTACGGTAGCGTGTAATATGTTTATATTTACCAATATTACTTGAACATAGTAATGCAACGAGTTTACGAGTAACGTTAACTTTTATGCCGTTCCCGGTACTAATGGAAAAAGGCGGAGGCAGAGCCGCCATTAGATTCTACAACTCATTCTACCGACAGAGTTTAACCTTACCGTGGCTCATAAATGGACGCGGTTAATTAAGAACGTAAACCCTCGTGTACGGAAAATCATAATTCTTTACGATACGCGCCTTATTTCGGTGCCAACAACATTTTCATGTTACCCTTGCGTATAACAGTATCACTCTAGTACCTCATAATCGCAGAATCTCTTTCTCTTTTTTCTTTCATTCTTTCCTTCTTTTCTTTTCCTCTGCCGTTCAATCCCTTTGTTTCTGTTAGCTTTTCTCTATTGTAGATTGCGGCAGCTACTGAAAATGTGAAGATCATCTGGTTATAAGGATCGGCATAATAGAAAGTTGGCGAAAATTGTTACAGTCAACTCAAAGTATCGACGTAAAAGATTTTTTGCAGATGTTGGTTGCGATTGTTTTGCAACGACGACATAGTAAATAGAAAATGAATTTCAGTTATTTGCAGTATTATTTCACTTTAGAAGTTTCGAATTAGATGAGAATCACAAGTAGGATTTAGGTTAAAGTTCATTAGTGATTTATGAGTATGATTGTTATGTGAATATTATCACCAGGGACAAATACGAATGGATTTCTAGTTTAGAATCATGTTGGTTCAGCGAGTTTACTTCCATTCTGTGAGGTGCGCTAAAGAAAGCTATTTTAATTGTAGCGTTGGCCATCTCATTTCCTCGATTCCAATCAGAAATGGAATCCAACTAACATTCTCGCCGCTATATTTAAACGCACAAAGTATGTGACATCCAAATCAAATACATTCCAAACAAAACTTCACAACCATAAACCTCCCACAACAATAATCACAAAAAAGATATTAAAATCTGTTAGGATATAGCCGAGTCATAATTGAGGCTGTATCTATATATACATCCATGCGTGTGTTCGTAAAATAAATAAGTAAAACAACACACCACTAAGTAACTAACAAACGTTAATACTATTTACTTAAACGACTCAGAATATACTGCAAACTACACTAATATAAAACTTGTAAACATAAAGTACATAAAGCGTAAGAAACCATAAGGTATCAAACATAAAACACTCGAGGCACGCTGCGCGTCGTTACATCACGGGAATATGCCGAATATACAGTCCGACAACTGAAAGATGGCTACGGAGTTGTGAAACCCCTCGTTTCCAAACATCTATTCCCACTATTTCATTTTTCAAATTCCCAAGCCCAGCCTCCTCAAGTAAACACTCCACATAGTCTTTTACTTTAGAAAGCTGAATTTTGGAATACCAAAAACAAAATGACGAAGAATAGCCAGTTGAAAACGAAAGGCTTCACCGCTCCCGAGTCGAAATATTGAACCTATTTTCATAGTATTTACACCTATTTGAACCTAATATGATACTTTTCAATACTAAAACTCCTAATTTAAACCTGTAACTCCTTATCAGTAAAATGATACTCCCATTTAGCTATTACCAAAACCTTTATCCCCTGAATTGGACCTGTTGGGTAGTAAAAGGTTCGAATGAGGTTCAATATTTCGACTCGCGACTGGATAGGATGTAAATCCTCAACAGAGGTTGAAATTGACGTCCTATTGTGCGCCTTAAGATGGCATAAAGGGAAATTTGTGCCACTTTTAGGCGCTAAAAACTCTTTTCTAAATTAATATTTTTGTACTTTTAATTTCTAAATGTTGGGTAGCAAAAGGTTCAAATGAGGTTCAATATTTCGACTCGGGTTCCTAACTACAGTAGAAGCCCGCTGTAATCAACTAAAAAAATCTTGACTCTTTCGATGTATTCAACTTTCTCCTCCAACGCTTTTCATTCCCTCTCTGCATTCCGAATGTATCTATCTTCTTTTATCAGAATGTTTCTCTCTGCGCATCAACATGCGCAGAAAGTCCAAAATAGGTTGCCACTGAGCATAATACTTCAAAATACTTAACCTTCAAAATAAGTGCAATTTTATGCGTAAATATAAAAATTAATTAATGAATATGCCGAAATTAAGAGAAAAATTTGAATGCCGCGCTTTTGTTGCGAATTCTTATTGGTTGGTATTTGTTTTGGTGGGGGGCAGGGAAGTTGACTACAGTGAAATGTTGCCTACAGCGGAGTTGATTACAACGGGCTTCTACTGTATTTTTCAGTTATTGGACCGTAACAAAACCACAACAATTCTTCCAAAAACAAACTCAAAATTACCAAATCCCAGCATCAACAACCCCATCTTCATCCTCACAACCTTACATCAACAAAGCTTCCCTAACCCGATCATTTTTCTCATTATCCCTCATCATATTCTTCAAATGATCATTAACTCCAATCCCCTATCGTTCGTCTTTCCCCATTTCTCGCCTTCGCCGTATCGGGTACTTCCTACTCTCCGACACGCCGGCAGATAGTAATGATTAGTATAACGAGGAGAGATCCGTAAGAGCTTATAGGTAAGTGCGGATACCGGGAATGGCTCCGCTTTTAATTACCGGTGGGCCGCTAGGTACACCACAGCCTTAATGCACCGGGGATGCTTAACGAGTAATACGTCGTTATCAACGGCAACGCGCAGGTGTACCAACGGATAGGATCGTTAAATGATTTTAACGGCACACCGAGTAGAATTTGCACGAGCCAATCGTGAGTCTTCGTACGTGTGCTCGTCGGTAGCATGGGTATTTTCAACGGTTCGACGAGTGGTCCGTAAACGAAGGAGGAATAAGACTGTGTACGAAGGGATGAATGGTGTAGGATGGGGGTGCAGAGGGTGCAGTCGAGTCGTGGTGTTGGGGTAGGTACGTATATTCTGTTATTACTTCGCCGTCGTTTTGCATAGGAAATGCAGCGTATATCAAGGACTTCGGGACAAAGTAGTTCTCAGCCACGTGCTCCCCTGCTATTTCGAGAATAATTGTAGCGACTGACAATGAGCGAACGTAATGTAGTTCGTAAGTAGATTATCTTTACGCTGGTTACGGCAAGATCACTTCTCGGAAATGATTATTGCGCTAATGTTCTTCCCGAGGTAATAATTAGCTCGCTGCTGTTAAGTTCACGGTGGATCTTTGATTTTACGAATCGTCCTTGATAGAATGGTTTTCGCGGTTTCCTGTTGATTTATGCAAATATTGGATTTCCTGATCGATCTTGCGAATGGCTGTGCCTTTGAGGGATGCTTAGACTTGATGTGCTCGAAGGAATGCTGTAAGATAATCTTTGTGTTTGCTTCTGAGAAGAGAATGTAGTAATAAAGAATAGTTGTTTGTTGCTGGTACGTATTGTGAGTAGGTTTTCGTAGGTGAATTATTAATAGTGAAAAAAAATAGTTTATGGGCGAAGAATATTTGAAACATTCTTACATTTTGTTGTAAATTTTTGCACATTAAATTATAGGTCAGTTGTTTAAGGGCGTGATCGTTAGATTCATCGTTAAAATTTCAAGGTGCTTTGAATCTCTGCTCGCGAGTTACAACGTGTACGGCACGAGAAAACGTAATTTTTGGAGGAATATCTTTAAAGTTTAAGACGCAATTTTTCATGTGACGTGTGGGACAATAGATTCTCCTTTTTATCGATTCCACGGGTATAGAAGACACCTCCCACGGTATTTCTAGCGTGCACGAAAATAGCAAAAGCTTCGTGCCTATTTATAGATATGAATATCCGTATTTACTATCTCAACGTCTGGACATTCAAGTTTTCACGTTGCACCTGGCGATGCGAAATATCTCTCGAAACATTGTATCGCAATAACATACAAAACGAAGTATCGTATCTCAAATTTCCCAAAAATAAAGAAAATTATTTCAACCATAAATACAAAATTTACAGATATCAACCAATAATACATTTGTCAACAATTGACATGTTCCAAAGAAACTGACTCATTTTCATTCTCAAACTTCCCTGCGTATTATCAAAATCCACCCCTTCTATCTTCAAAGGGTGCCGAAAATACATCATCACAAGATCCTTAAATTTCATCGCTCATCACTAAAAATCCTCCAAGACAAACTACCGTCCAACTGAACCGTAATAGAAATATATTCCAAAAAATGGTCTCATTTTCATTCACAAACTTCCCTGAATATTATCAAAATTCGCCCCGTTTATCTTCAAAGGGTGCCAAAAATACATCACCACAAGATTCTAAAACTTCATCAATTTTCAATAAAAATCCACCAAGCAAACTACCGTCCAACTCAACCGCAATAGAAAACATATTCCAAAAAAATGGTCTCATTTTCATTCACAAACTTCCCTGAATATTATCAAAATTCGTCCCCTTTATCTTCAAAGGGTGCCAAAAATTCATCATCACAAGATCCTTAAATTTCATCGCTCATCAATAAAAATCCTCCAAGACAAACTACCGTCCAACTCAACCGTAATAGAAAACATATTCCAAAAAATGGTCTCATTTTCATTCACAAACTTTCCTGAATATTATCAAAATTCATCCCCTTTATCTTCAAAGGGTGCCAAAAATACATCACCACAAGATTCTGAAACTTCATCAATCTTCAATAAAAACCCTCCAAGACAAACTACCGTCCAATTGAACCGTAATAAGAAAAAACGTCTCCACAAATTTCATACATATGTTTATCCCCAAAAGAAAAACGCTCGTTTAACGTGATTATTACACTTCGATCAACCACTTCGCAAAGTTCGTTAAGCCGTGAAGAAAACGATAACGATCTCACCTACTTTGCGTCGGCTGGATGTAAAATTCGCGGTACTGCGAACAGGCGTGTACAGAATAGTAGTACGAGGAAGGGCGAGCGAGGGTGGTAGGAAACCGAGACCCCATGGTGGTTGTAAGGTGCAGTAGAGCTTTCGAGGATCGAGGATTGTGTCGTGCGTTCGTGCAACGATCGTATGTACATATACCTACCTTCGTCTCTAAATGCAAGCCTTCGATCCCAATGTCTTCCGTGTATTCTGGAGCTGTACGTGTGCTAGCACACACAAATGCATTTCTATTTGCAGTGCTGCGAATGCGTTTGCAGGTGATTATGCATCCGTGTGCGTACATGTCATTATACGTTTACGCGTGCATCTTCGACCGATTGTACACATAGTTCAATAAATGGCCAGGGATTTTGACACAATTTCGAGGAGAATGATGCTCGAGCCCACTGCTAATGTCGTTATTAACAGTTTACCGCCCGGAAGATTATTAACAGGCTGTTAATAGTGGCGTTTATCGATCGGAAACCTATTAATCGGCTTTTTGCCAGTGGCGTTTATTGACCGCTTGTTTGTTTCTGTGATTGCCGATTTCTGCTATTATGGTGGCTTCGATGGGTTGGTATTGTTTCTGCTGGATTCCGAATTATCGAGGATATGATATACAATCGTGTACACTGTTTGACTGTCTGAGATTCTATTCACGTCGAACCATTGACCGATTCTATTACTGTTCCGATCGAATGTTGACTGTTTGTCGTATGCTTCGGTATTTTCGGATTCGGATGTTGTGATCGAGGGACTTTTCAAACTGTTGACATTGTAATTCAGGTATTTTATTGAAACGAAGGAATTTATTCGAGAATTTACTATTTCAAAATTCTACATTCCATCTTAATAGCCACTGTAACATTTAGATTATATCTAGTAGATTATTTTAACATTTTTTATTTTATTATCAACATTTTTTCACGAGTAGCAGGTATTGTAGAACTGTTCGTGAAACCATAATCTTTAAAATAAGAGGTCAGAGTTGTCGGCCTCTCTCTCTCTGTCATCTCTGAGAAGTCATACCTAACACTAAAACTACAGACGTCACATCTACTAAAATTTAGATACAGTTGATAAGTACTACAGAAAAATAGAAATGAAGAGGTAAGAAAGACAATTAATTAACTAATTTAGGTTTTATAAGATATAAGTGAAATATTTACTTGATGGATACTCTATGAATTTAGATAATTTTTAGAAAAAACTTTGGACCGGTTTTTTGACCGGCTTAGTAGATTTAATGTTCGTGATATGTTTAAGAAATCTTTTCCACTAATCGATATCACTGATTCGAGAAACGTCACATATTATGACCGTGTCAATTACAAAATCGCAAAACGACAAGATTTATGCGTTTCGTGAGCAATATCAATGATGAAAAATCCACCTAATATTGGATACTTTTTGTCAAAATATGCATATATGTCGAACTTCAAAATGATAATGACAAGAGATGGAACTGGCATGGATTGGTAGCCTGATTAAGCGAAGAGACGTGTCCCCCACTCCAAGCCATTTGTTGAGCACACTGTACATTGCAAGTGTATACGCGTGCTTGCACATACGTAGACAGGACCATGGCTTGTGATACGCAATTATACATTCGCGCCTGTGCAAGTACGTATACAATTGCAGTGGCACGCGTGTACGTAACTCTGTTTACACGTGATCGCGTTGGCAAACTCGTACACCTATGTACACATACGTACAGAGCTATACACGAGCGTAGACATATGTATGTATAGATACACCTGCCACATGTATACCTGTGTATACGTTCGTATGTATATTACGTTCTACCGTTTGTAAACTTTTGTCATCCTAAGTAACTTCTTGATGTAAGTGGGATGGAGTTCAGTTATTCGTGTTGGATCTCTGCTATCTTTCTGTTGTGATATGAAAAATTTTCTTCTGAACTATAAAGTGTATTTTTAGTGGGTTTATATTACTCAAAATAGTTCAAGTCAATAGAAAATGTATGACAGAAATATAATACAGGAAAATGTGTTATTGCAAGATATAGTATGAAAATAGATAGTCAATTAGATCTACAAACAAAAGGTGTTTATGTATGCATATGTACATGTAAGCTTGTCTGTAAGTATAATTTTCAATTACCTTCTCATACTAAACTATCTCCTCATAATCAATTAACTTCTGGTGTTTCTATACTTGATAAAGAACTGCATTGGAAAATTTGTATTTTTCAATACTAAAATAGCTATGGTTGTTTCATTTAGGAGTCACTATTTTAGATAGCTGGCGAACCACCGTGTCTATGATATATCACATGCTAATTTTGAAAAAATTATTCAGAGATGACGAACGTTTCTAGTGGGCTTTATTAACTGGGAATTTGAGTCTTCAAGTCCATACAAAACATTGAAATATCTGTTGCTAATTAAGCCGAGACTTTCCCTAAAAGGAATTTATAATTTGATCGACCTCTCTATGCCTTAAACCAGTGGTGGACAAAATACGTCCCCTGGGTCAAATCCGGCCCGCTGCTAATTTTAAAATAATAGCATAGAAACTTCTAGTATTGAATTTCAGTCTTTCCAAATAATTAGCATAAGCATTTAAATGTTCCTTTTTTCGTGCATGCAAAATTTGCATAGATATTAAAATGCTTAATAAATTATATTCGCTCCCTAAAATTTTTTCACTTTCTCCATCCTGCTGCGAAAAAAGTTTGCCTACCGTTGCTTTAAACAATTGTTTCATACCAATTCACCACTTATTTTCTCAATCTAATAAAAAACTTTTTTCAAATACATAAATCGCAGAAGAACATATTCCATTGTCCGCTAATGAACCGTGTCAAAGCATGTACTCCTGTATACATTGCACAAAACACCTACATCCATCTACTTAAACCTATCTTCACGCGCATTCACCTCCGCACATTTGCTCACACCTACGCACACGTACATTCACTCGCGTGCTAGTTAACTCGCACGATTATGCGCTTCTGCCTGTACGAGCGATCGCAGGTTCGTGCAAATGCACGTCGGGGATCGACTCGGTAGTTTCCAGCATAAGCTCAACCTCGACGATAAGCGCCAGGCGCATAGGTAAAAACATGCACCCTTACATAGGCACACGCTCGCACGTGAGCGTCGTCGAACTTAATTATTACAGGGAAAGATAAAACGAAACAAGGCGCCGTGACTCCGACTATTACCCTTGCGCCTGCATGCACGTACCTATGTATGGAAGTATGTTACCTGCTTTCCTCCGGAGTGTGTCGACCTCGTTCAACGAGAAAACTTCTCTCGCATGGGGTGTACTATGATGAGGACGTCGATGATTATGGAGCTTACGAATGTCTCCTTTACTTGGCACGTTTTTGTTACATAAGCAGGTACATAGTTGAAAATGGAACACTTAGGGATGACGAGGGTCAAGGAAAATGGGGTGGTGTTGTTAACCTGAGGAAAAGTGTGCCCTTTGTAGCGACACGATATTGTACGCTGCAACCGATCTGTCGGGTGCCATTGCTACATCGTGTAATTCCAGCATTGTGTACGAGACTTCGTGTTCCTTAACCCTTTCGGTACCATAGGGACATATATCGCCTAAAGAAAATTTGATAGCTACTGTAGGCAAACGTTTTCATAAAATATATTCGATATATCGGTTCCTGTATTTTATACAAATTTACCTCTATCTCATGAGAATTTCAAATTAATTTCAAGTTAATCGATAAGAATCTTCCTTAACTCTCTAGCCGCGGGCAACGTGAAAACCGCTTTGTGCTTGTCTTGCAAAATTTTGCGGGCAATGCTATTACCGCGTCGCATCTACTTTTTAGGCGTTTGTATGTCGGGAAACGCTTATTCCCCGTCTAATAAGTTTCTCATCGGGCATAAAATGTGCGGGAGAAATCTAAACCAATCACATATAACTAATGGTTAGCCGTTACTAAAATACATAAAATGTGCCCGCGGTTAGAGGGTTAAAGCCTGTTTCGGATTTCGTGCAAAAGTGGGACGAAAGGGTTAACGTTGTATGAAGGTTTAAGGTTATTAAGGGTGTATACTTGTTTTCATGGTTAAAAAATCAACCTTTTTTAATGAATAGTGTAAATTTGGTTTAGAGGAGTGTTTAAAAAGTATTAGGTTGAGATTTATAAAATTTCTAGAGTTATAGATTTTCGAAGCACGCTTATGTACTTGGCGGCATACGACTGAGGAAGCTTCAAACGTGCTTTTATTGGGACAATGTTTTCTCAGCTGGTTGACACGATTCAAAAAACATATTAGACCGATTAACTTCAAATTTGAAATGTATGTTAATTCCTAGCCGTGCCATTTCTTTTGTGATTAAACGTGCAATGACTCTGAATTAATTACTAAAATAACAATCTGACCCCTAATTTCAGATATAGTAAATGACTTAACGTAATATTGAATAGCTGAGAATTGATTTTATTTTATCAAGACCCACTGATATCTGTAATCAAATAATTTTTGGGCACTTCAAAATTGACTGTTCCATTTATCGCGTCACGAGTAGCACTCGTTATTGCACGGCAAGGGGTTAAGAAAGTGTCCCTTTATCGTTCGGTCTACATTCAAGATGATTGTATACTATTTACATATGGCTATTTCTACACGTATACAGGCGAAAATTGCATAGTTAAAGGTGGGAAGAGTCAAGTATCTGTTGCCCAAAGTGTCTCAAAATTCACTAAACAGTGCTGCAAACAATAGTTACTATCAATAAAAAGACAGTTGCTATTTGAATAATAAAATTTTGTTAATAGATAGCTATCCTAATTTTTAAATCGTCTAATTACTTTCAAATCCCCCTGTATATTCACTACGTTTTCGTTACATGTGTATAAGCAAAGTGAGAAAGTGTAACTATGCATTTATTAGGAACATATTTAAGGCTATCATTAGGGCGGTACAACGAAGCCTCTCGTTCAATGACAATGTACTATTAACAATGGAGATCTTACATTTAGGAAAATGTTGACTAAGCTTCCAATATTATTCTGGATGTCACATTATCAGTAAGCGCCGTTTTTTTCTTGTAATTACAACACTGATATATTGAGAATCACCGAACAAAATTACAGAGTTCATAATTTGGAAAAGTTCAAGGTATTGGCGTGTTATTTACTTGGAGAGAAGTGTAGTGCTTATTTAGCATTTGTAACGTTCCTCTTGAGAGAATATCGTAAATGGAAAGAGCGTCGTAAGGAATTCGACTGGCTTTGACGCGTAGGCCACCGAAACTACCGATTTACGGGAGACTAGAGATGAAACCATTTATACGTGATCTGAAATTCGCTCGGAATATAATGTGAATATTTAATGATCGCTATTATTGCGGGGAATATTGAAACGTTCTTATCGACCTGGTAAATTGAACGTTACGAGGTTGTTTGCCTCGAATAATCCGAGAGCAAGAGAAAATCTATGCTGAGTGAAATCACTCACTGGAGTTTCATTTCGAATTATCGCTGTCCGCGATTTGAGTAATTCACTTTGAAGCCGTAACTGTCGATAAAGAGATGGACGTCGTATTAGACAAATTACTGAGAAATGGTGTAACGCTACTTAATTTCGAAATTAAAATACTTTGTTTGTTAAACATTTGGAAAGTACAGAAAATGATTTAAGACACGTTTCACAATTTTCACTTTACGGATAAATTTCCGCTTCGATTAAACAAAGTGATTTTCAATTACAATTTTTAATAAAGCGCTAGATACTGCTCGGGAAAAAATGGCAATACACGAAAATTGAGGTAGAAATATTGAAATTACAAGTGCAATTTTCGCTGTTCCATGAAAAAAAGTAATTAAAATTTGGTTAAAAAAATAATACATAATATATGCTATTTATTATTGTATTTTGATTATTAAAATGCGTACGCGTTCAAATCTTCACAACCACCATTAGTCAAAATCACATTTTCATCTTTCGTCTACACCGAAACCCACTACAAATGTAATTTTAATATACCATATGTAATTACACCCACAGTTTTTCAAGCATTCCCATCGAACTGTCTTTGACATCGTCGAAAGTAACAAATATAACGTGCAGTTAAACGTCAAGCGCACACGAGCACGCGGATACAAAAACAGTTCTTTCGTTAATTTATTAGCCGTAGATCAATGTCACGGGTGCTGTTTTGGCTCGTTTTGGGTTTCCCCGGGTTTGGCCAGGACAATTTCGAGGATCGACGCCGTTTCTGGCCGTGACACTACCGGGGAGCGGCACGCGACGTCCGCAGGAGATCGATCGTTAAGGCCAACGCGTTTCGGACGATTGACCGTGCAAACGAACCACTTCCTTTTCCGGATCGTATCTACGACCTCAACCGCACGAAAAGCCCGGGCTAAAAGAGGAGGGCTCTTTTTGAGGCGTCAAAATTTACCGCCCTAGGGAACTCGAAATTCTTTATTACTCTAAAATGACTGGTCGTTTCATCATGCACGAATTTTTTTTATTACCGGGGGCACTTTTTTATCAGTTGAATGGACGAATGCACAGATATCTTGCAATCGTCAAAATTTAACTGTTTTTATTGTAATTGATTTTTTCTTTCATTCGTATTCTGCACGATGCATATTTTTAAGGGGACACTGTTTTGTACGTTTAGTTGCAGCAGGATTTGACGGTGCGGAATTTGAAACTGGTTATGCACTTTTTTAGTATGCGTAAAATGGAGGAGACTTTTACAATATTTTTGTTGCGCCCGTATTGAAATATTTTTCCTAGAATTTTTATTTTATAGTTGACTTTCGATATTGTTGGGATGAGTAATTATTTGGATTTGAACGATAAAGGTTGTTAGCAATAGAAACTGTATAGTTCATTGTGTAGATCTAAAAAAAAATATAATTGTTAATTCCATGGCTATAGAGTGCAATTCTGGATACACCTTCGCCTTTCATATATGTAGGACTAGCTGAAAGTTCCCGTACTTCGCTACGATTTAATCGAAACTAAAGAAAAAACCTTAAAATTTTGAATTTTGAAAAATCCTTTCTTAGTGGGTGCTGATACCCTAGAAGGAACGCTCATGCAAAATCTCAAGTTTCTAGGTCAAGTATTTTCGGCTCTGCGTTGATGAGTTTGGCCCATACTTTAACCCCCCAAAACCTCCCCTAAAATTTCGAATTTTTCAAAACCCTTTCTTAGTGGCACCTAAGACCCAAGGGGAAGGTATGTTCCAAATTTCATTGCAATCCGTTCTGTGGTTTTTGAGATTTCGTGATGAGTGAGTGAGTGAGTGAATCAGTCAGTGGTATTTGAGCTTTATATAATAGATTTCGTGAGGGAAAGAGTTAACACACAAAACCATTTATTATTAGTTTAAAAATTAATTGAAAACACTATTATAGGACGCTGTTGCACTATATTTCGTTTTCACTCTTGTTCTTTTCTTATCGCCGCCTCCCCATATTAAGACGTGGTATCTAAATCTATTCAGATATAAGTGCACCTCACGCTTCAATTTTTCAACCCTTGAAAAAACTGACAAACTATCTAAAATTGTAACTAAACTAACCAAAGTAAAAGACAAGCATGTAAAATCCAAATAAAATGAAAGTGACCCATATACTCAGTAATAAACCTATCAAATATCCAACTCCGACCAAATGAAGATTTCTGACAATAGTAAAGAGAAGTAACCATCAAGTCTCAAAGCACCAGTAACATCAAAGAGCATGTATCATCGTCTCGAAAGCAATGTCTCCCGAACTCCGATGTCTCTTCCGTAGGCCCTTCCATTCAGCCTTCTTTCGTGTTGACCTTATTCCGAGACATTCGTCGCAATTTTCTTCGAAAAGGCAAAACTCTGACAGTGCAATTCGCGAGAGAGCAGGAGGAGAAGAATGGTAAGGCTGCCTCTTCTTAGCGCCTGCAAAATGTGAAGCATGCACTCGTGACACCTCTCCGTTCTGTAAGCCGACTCGAGCCGGGGGTTTGAAGCGGTTGAAGGGAAGAAAAGGGACACTTGCCAAGGCAGAGACGTCAAATGAATGTAGGAAACGAATGTTCCGTGAAGATCTTCCCCGCTTTCTTCCTCGCCCGAAAAGCTCGTAATTATGGCACCCGAGTCCGAAATAGAATTTTCCGGATTTCGACGGCGCCGACGTCCTCGTTCCTCATCCTGCGTCTTAGTCATTCTCGGTTCCTTCGAAGAGGAAACACGGAGACTTCCTGCGGAATCTTCCTAAGGAAGGTTCATTTTCCTTGCGACATCTCGGCGCTGAATTTCTTATCCACCTGCCTATCTCTCGTCTCCTCTGACTATCCTACCATCATGAAATGGACGGACTAACGAAGTTTGAAAGAAGTATATTGCTGTCGAGTATGCGACGTAAATGAATTTCGTTTCGCATTTCTGTTCTTAATTATAGCGTTGCTCGGTGCAGCTGTGTACGACTTTACGTTAAGTCGGTTATTGTTGCTGGAGGAGAATCCTAAAAGACGTTTTGAGGATGTAGAATTTTCTTAGAGTAATGTTCTGAATTTTTTCTACGTCGCGGGAAAATCCTTTTGGATGTTTTAACGAATACAGAGGGAAAGTGGTAGGATCAAGTAGTTATTGTGATAAAGAATTTAATTGGAAGCCTGTTGTTAACGCTTCTGGAAAGGAGAGATCGTAATGGCTCTTTTTTGCGGAACAATGACATGACGTTTAAATGTATTATTAAATTTCGAAATTTAAAGGATTTATATCTTTTCTGTTACAGAGAGATGCCCTGAATCTCGAGCCAAGCAACGTGGCGAATTGTGTTTCCAAAGGAAAAACAGAAGTAAGTTCTTTACTTTTATTTTGTTAACTTTGCTGTGTGCTTTTCCAGTTTTCTTATTTTTTTAAGAAAATGAAAGAAGGAGAGAGATTTTTATACCACACAAAGCACATAATTTAATTGAATTACGTCCTGAAGACACGCGTAAAGGCGGCGCAATTACGGAAATGTAGAATCACGAGTTTAAATACGAGCAGAAAGTAAAGCGAAAAATTAGACACAATTGTTGTACAAAAGAACGGAAGAAAGAGCCGTCGTAAACAAAGTCTTAGAACGAAGCAGACAAGAAATTGTAATATTTATCTTGGATTTTCTTTATGGAAAAAAGAAACACTGATAGGAATAAGATTTTTCAAACATTCATGATGTAATATGATTTTTCATAATCTTCTCGCTATTCGAATAAAATATACAGCAATGTATTGATATGTGATAGAAAGAACTCAAAAAATGTTACAAGAGTTACTAATAACTCTGCAAACATTTGCAGAAACTTAACTACCCTTCATAGCGAACTTTGTCAAGTTAATTTAATTTTGAGGTATAATAACTTTTGCAAATTTTACCATAGTATTGTAAAATTAGTGTAATTACGGATGTAAAAATAGTTAAAGGAAAAAATATGAAAGAATAATTCAAAGGAAACCAGACGTCTATAGTTTCTTTGTGCCAGATTTACATTCAGTTGATAGGACAAACGTTTTGTGTTTGGAATTTAAGAATAATATTGTATATTAACGTAAACATCTTACAATGCCTGTTGTTAACTCAGATAACAATCTATTTTTCTATTCACGTTTTTTGTCTGACGGTACAAAGAAAATTATCGGATTAATTTTAATTTGCTGACAATAAGCTCAACAAATCATTCGCCAAAGTGGTAATAATAAACCTTAGAATTGCGTGATGAATTGACACAGAAATACCTTTTTTTTTCATGTTCTTTCAATCGAATAAATCCGTTTCGCCTCGCATTAGTTATTGTAAATATTCTTCGCTTTACATGCGGAATATAAAAAATGGTCACGTTTAATGGAACGTGTTTTTCGGTTATATAACCGTGGGAAATATTTCATGGAAATTTGAGATTGGACAGATTCGTTAAAATCCGTCAACGTGCTCCATTTTTTTAAACCGACAACAACTGCTTTCAATCGAGATGTTTTCTCGCAAGTAATGCAATATTTATTTTATCGGTTGCCTTTTGCGATTAGATTGATTGAAGATATAATTGGCCTTTCGTACGATATCACTTCAAACAATGATGTTTCAAATAGAAGGTATTATGTAAATAGTTTGCAACATTATAATGCCGCTTGAAAACAACTAAAGAGAAATTAACTTTTCATGGTATCACACATATTTCTTATCTAAATAAGAACAAAGAAAATATTCAGGTCGTCTCCTCCATCTAAAATAATCTATGAATTGGTCAAAATTTCTTTTGAATTATAAACTATACTATTCCTTTCTATTATTATTATAGTGCTTTCATTTTTAGCGTTTCTACTCCAGAAGAAAGGAGATATAATACTTAAATTTCTACGTCGATACAAAAAGAGAGATAAGAGAAATATTGAACATTCGACATTTAACCTGTTATAAAATCTGATAAAAAGTTTCTTTTTATATCTTCAGTTATTTCTTCATTCTTCGATGCATTACCGACACAGAAGTATAAACAGTTCACAATGCTACAGAGTTTCCATAAACTTTAAGTCACATCCATTTACAAAATGGCGTAATAGCGAAGTCATTTGTAGACTTATCATAGCTATATTTAATCGATATAAAATATTTTCCGTTTTAAAATCTCATCGAAGCGCATAAATCAGCTTAACTCCGCCAAACTCAATAGCAGAATATTTTCTCCGTTTTATTGGCGTCTTGAAAGCGCGAAATCTCGAAAGTACATGCCTTTACACTTATTTCGTAGGCACGCGCTTATCGCTGCTTCATTTGTATTCATCGTGTATTCACCGTCGAGGTGTAAGGTCCACGCAAATATTCAGTACGTGACGACAAAGCCAATTTATTTTCCGTGCACCGATTCGGTGGGAAATACGCGCGCTACGTGATCGACCGTGACGCAACCCTTCTGCTTTTCTCGTTCGTTCGATATAATTTTCGAAGAAATCTATGTCCGCGCTTCACACTTCAGTCCGACTAGTTTCGAGCACTCTCCTTCGGGTGAACTCCTGCTGAAAACTTCATTTTCCTTCTCTACCTTTCAGCACTTCGATTGTCGGAATCACATAAGGGTGATTCAGCCAATGGGGGATGGCAATCGTCTCTATATGTGCGGCACGAATGCTCACTCGCCGAAGGATTGGGTGATTTACGTAAGTATTTCTACATTTGTTATCATATATTCCTCGATGATGCCCTTTTATAACATTTAACACTAGAACTACCGGCGTTAAATATGTTACATTTCAATGTATTAACACTAGATTTACCAAACCAGTCAAAATGACTGGTGCACAATTTTTTCCACAAATTCTACGGCTTTATGAGAGAGCCGTAGAATAAATATTCTTCGTCCATCGTATAAAACATAAATTACCGAATCTATCATCTCTTCCGCATCTTAATTTTCCTTGCTTTGAGGTACATATTTAACATATTTAAATATACCTAGTAGATTTCACGCTGGTAAATCTAGTGTTAAATAAGTATACTGCCGCTCAAAAGTATGTGGACACTTACCACTTTTATGAAATTTCTGATAGATAACGTATATTCTTGTTGTTAATCAATTTTTGTTGCTAAATTCTGTTCCGAATATGTATGTAATGGATTCCAATAGTACTAGATTAAAAATATTGTTATTCAATTCTTTTAAATAAAAAAATCGATCCGGTTGGGAGGAAAGCTGCATTATATTGCACTGTAGAGTTTTTGAGGTTTTTCTCTAGCAGTTTCCAGGAACTGCATTGCTAAAGTGAGGTCTCTTGTCACCTCTAGAGTAGATAAACATCTATAAACATGATTGGCTGCGAAATAATTAAACGATTAATAGCCAGGATGCCACGATTAGTAAACGCGGTCATAAAATCACGCGGTAAGTATGTAGTCGAAGAAAAGATATAATTATTTGTTATCATTATCGGTGAGATATTTGTTAATTATTATTAAAACATGTTCTCCAATACTATACAAACAGAAATGCCTACAAGATAATCAATTTTGCCAAAGATATCGAAACTTTTCTCAGGTAGTTATGAGAGTTAAGAAAGTGTCCACATGCATTTGCGCGGCATTGTTCGTACTTTTAAAAACGGGGAATTACTAGGCGCAAAAAATGATCGAGTCGGTAATCTGTGTTTTATAAGATCAACATAGAATATTTATTGTATGACTCTCCTATAAACTTTGAGAATTTTTTGTAAAAATTCGAAACCAGTCATTTTGACTTGCTTAGTAGTTCTAGTAATGATTAACTCCGTACGATAACGTGTGGTACTCTTATCGGTGAATGGAATGGGAAATTTGGAAGTTTTACAAAAATTACTAATTTAAAAATATCAGTGTATTAGAAGACATTCTAATTAGATGTATACTATTAAGAAGTGCTATCGATCAGAACGTTTAGATTATTTTGAGTTTTCAATGTAATATATTAACAATTGTTTATTGCAATGCTTAGTAATACTTTAGAGTTGAGAAAGTTCTTGTTTGCGAGGAAGTACAGTAGTAATTTTAAGTGTGACAGAGGAAAAATTAGAAACTATAATAATTGTAAGGTTTCAGTGATTGGAAGTACTTATTTATCACAGTATCTGGCGTAGGTGTCGGAACATTTACAGCGTTAAAATTATGCAGTGAAATAAATGAATCGTGCGTTCAAGTACCCGTGTAATGAAGTCAAAGAATATATTGGTCTCGCTATGTCGAAGGCTACGACTCCCATGCGTGTAATAGAGTTTCGCGTAATAATGCACTGCTTTTCCGTACGAAACATGTTGCTTTAGCCTTAAATTTTCCGGTGTGAACACACATTCCTTCTTCCCCATTATCTATCCCAAAGCGTATAATTTACATATATTTCATTGACTTCCATTATGAAAATCTCACAGTGAGTGTTACACATTAGACATTTGTTCTCATAATTAATGAAATAAGTATATGAATAGTGGCAAATTGGCGATGATTTATCGTTAACCCCTTCGGGCCCTATGCACATTGTAATGTACATAATACTTTTCGTGCTGAATTTTATTATGTATAGGTTTAAACTTAGTTTCAACACCTAATGAATTTTATTTTTTTATACAAATATTTCTCAGGATCTCCTTAATGTTACAAATTTTGCCTAAGGACCATATATCCATTAAAATGTACATTTACAAATTATAAATAAATAAATATTTTCTTGAATGAAAAGAAATTCGGGTCTGAAGGGGTTAAGTAATTTCTAATAGATTTTTTCATCTACGCATGCCTTCTATCTTTCGCTCAAATTGTCATATCATTAAAGATGTATAACTTTAGAGGTGTGCCGTATCATTGCATCTATAACGGAAAAAAATATCCAATGGGTGTATCTCTATCGTTTCTTTAATCTTTTAAGTATTATTACTCTTATAGTTTAGATATTAATACGATCTTAGTACTGAAACGATCCAAAGCGGATTTCAACTCAAACAAGTGATTTTCTAAATCTGTAACTCTACGTCTATCAGCTCTATAAACTTTTTAGTTATTATACAGACAGAACAATGCAACGTGAGGATTCCTTCTTTTAGTGAACATCTTAATAAATGTACCACTTTTGCCTTTTTGTATTTCATATCACTTCACGGGTCTATATGACCAGAAATGGAGATTATAGTTCAACAAACACTATGTTTCTAAGTATTAGTTTTTGATATAATGTATTTAACATTTACTTCTACCTGTTTGTATATTTTATGTTTCTCAAAACGTGAACATTTGTTCGCCGGCCTGCAATGACTGAAAGGAAGACGAATATCAGATATAAATGAGCAAAGCAGCAGTGTGAACAAAATTATAAATTATATTTTATGAGTTATTTAGTATCTTCACTTTGCGTGACTCACCTCATACATTTATTATACATTTCCCGCTATGCTATAATATAATTTTTAAAGACTCACAAATTTTCAAAGACAACTGAGAGACAATTCGAAGTCATTCAAATATTTCACAGAAAGAGCTTCCACTTCTATCACCGTTACAAAAACAATTCACCACCTACAAACGGTTTATACGACATTGTATTTATGTACGCAAAAATGTCTGTATATTTTTCAGAGCAACTTAACCCACTTACCTCGTCACGAGTTCGTGCCCGGTGTTGGAATGGGCATCGCGAAGTGTCCTTACGATCCTGCGGATAATTCGACGGCAGTGTGGGTGGAAAAAGGCAATCCTGGTGACTTGCCAGCTCTTTATTCCGGCACCAACGCCGAATTCACGAAAGCCGATACGGTGATCTTCCGCACGGACTTGTACAATTTAACCACTGGTCGCAAGGCCTTCAGTTTCAAGAGGACGTTGAAGTACGACTCGAAATGGCTGGACAGTAAGTAGACTTGGCACTTGGCAATTCCGTGTTTTTTTTTTTTATTGTACTTTCAAACGAGGCAATAACCGTGGAATTAGTAGCTCCACGTAACGGAAATTCTATAGCGAAAGGAAGAGGCAGCTCGTTAACGAGCTCGAATCACGGTATTAACACTTTAAACTCCCATTCTTGCGTAGCTACTGTAAAATTTAAAGGTATAGATTTGGAAGAAAAGAAAAGACGGAGGAGTATATTAAACTTTCTCTTCTGACACGGGAAAAGAGTGGAATCTGGAATATCTTATTTTTTTGTGCGAGCATTTATTTCTGTTTTGTTTAAGAGTAGTAAATGAAAGAACAAAGTAGTAACCACTTAATCAGACTTGGCTTCCGGGTTGGAGCCGCGTTGGGTTTTTGAGAGAAACCGACGTTTCGCCAGCATTGCCGAAATTGGGCAGCTGAACAATTAAAAAGCTATTGGCTTGTTCACCGTTCCGCAAAGGTGAGCACAGGTATAAGTTAGGGCCCACTCTGATACAAATCTTTAGTATCAGAGTTGCTGCCAACCCTGATGAAGCCAACTGCAATGCTGGCGAAACGTCGGTTTCTCTCAAAAACCCAACGCGGCTCCAACCCGGAAGCCAAGTCTGATTATAACGAATCTGGCCGCGAAAGCCTCAAAAGTATTAGTAACCACTTGTTCAGTTTGAACGAAGCTATGACAGATTCACAATTATTTAAAAATATGATTAAAAGTAAGATTGTATTACACATTCGTTGTAAACAACGGATGAGGAAATGTATAAGTATGAGCCATTTGTAGTTTTGGACATTTTATTAAATTGAGAACTATTTAGCAGATTGCAAGTATTCCATTTAACACTAGATTTACGGAGCCAATTTGGCTCATTCAAAATTTGATTACTATATATATATAATATATTAGTTGGTTAATTTTTTAATAATAAATTTTTCATTGAAACTGATTTGGAACTATTTTCTTTGCAAAAAATTTAAATTTTCTTGTATGAGTCAAATTGGCTTACTTCAGAAAAATAGGTATATCAACATCCGTAAATCTAGTGTTAAATTATCAGCGGAACAGCGTAACACATTATAACAAATACCATCACAAAAATATTCACATCAACCTGACACTTAATCTAGAGAAATATGAATGCAATTATCCGTTATTATATAACAGTAAAAGCAGAATTACGTAAAACGTGCTATGTATACCCAAACTGTGCATAATCTCCCTACCCTCGTTGTCTTGTATTTACTTGATAAAGTATCTCAAATTTTCCCAATCTTTTCATGAAAGGCGAGACCCTCGCCGCGAGGGAAGACTCCAGAGAAATTTCCATAATACTTAGAATGCAATTCTACCGCGATAATACAGGTAAAATTGGACGAAGGGAGAACGATCCGCTAAAATTTATTTAACGCAAGAAGAAAGACCTCTTTGAAGCAAAAACCCCGGACACTTTCCATATTTAAATAGCTACGTACGTCGATACCATGAGGTCGCTTATTTTTCCTTACGGATCTGACAAAATTCCTTCTTCGTGCGTGTCAAGGGTTTACGCGAAAATCCGTGGAAAGAAGGGCGCTTTTAGAAAGATAGAAGAGAAGGGGTGTCGAAGAGCAATGTCGACGACGTACTGTCGTACTTTAGAGAGAAGGGTGGTGGATCTACGAGCGCGGTAATAAAATAACACCCCTGGCACGATTTTCTCCGGCTAAACGCCCGTTCCAAGTACCCGTTCTTAGTAAAAGGAGGAAAAGAACCGAGGAAGTTAAACTTTCCCGCATCGTCGACGTAGAAACGCCCTTTTCACTTCTGCGCACACTCGACTTGATCTTTAATCAGTTTTGCCCCGTGAGTGCGATCGGCGTGGGTGGGATTATTGCGATCCGCGCGATTTTTCGTATCTGAACGCGGCGGCGTTCGGCGTGCCACGGGAAGGGAAATTGAAAAATGTAGATTAGAACGTGTAGTGGATACGGATCGTGGAATGGTAGGAATGAAATTGGAATTGATAGGGGAAGAAACTTGATTTCCTCAATTTTGGTCCGTTTATAGTCTGCACTGTGATTAAATTCTTGTCGTTTATCTGCGATTCACTGGGGTTAAAGGAATTGTTGGAGATATGGAATTAAAGGAAATTTTTAACGTATTGCTGCTGCTGGAAATGGAATGATGGTTTATGAAGATTCGAGTTTATCAACTGAATAATATACATTGTAATACACCCATACCTCGGTTTATATGATAGATACATTTCTAAAAAAAATCGTGTAAAGAAGTTATACAAAATGGAAGGATGTGTTCAATTAATCTGTAAATCGTGTAAAGTGATTTTAAGAGAATAAAAAAAAATTAAGTTGGTATTAAAGGAAAAATAGGGATTAGTACATTAAATTGTAGAGCCTAGGGCAGTAGGTTCAGCCATGATGCCAAGAAAATTGATGAAGTAGGCGGCGTTTTTTCAAGGACAGCTCTGACGTTCAAAATTTCTGCACCTCTGACTTACAATTAGACGTTCTCTTTCTTTTCTTGAATACACTAGAAATGAAACACGAGATACATGACTTTGTTTGCAAACTAAACGGTTCCTTAAGTAACTTTTAATTGGATTTATAAAAGAGTGCATACATTAATATGGTACTCTTTCAATTAAAGTTAAAAAAAATTGTTCCTTTTCATTTAAAAACTGTGTAAATTGAGTACTGTGCAAATTGACGGACGGGTGTATATAAATTTGTATTATTCGGATGATACAGTGAAATGGTCTTTTGCAATATCATTGTTTAATAAAAAGGTAACTTTTTAAGCAAAGTTCGATATTTCTCTTGGAGAGAAAAATAAAGATTCTCGTAAACCTAATCCTTTTCTTCTCTTCATCATTCAGCAACAAAAAATACCAATTTCTCGTAGGCGTCGAGACACCAGACTCGCAAAAGGTACGAAATCGCGGAGAGAAGTAAAAACGTGCTCGTCGTGCAAAAACATCGCGAGCAAACTCGACGCGGTAGGGCGATTCGTCGCGTAAGAATAATTTAGTCGCATAGTCGGTCGTAAAATAATTTCATTTCCACGTGCCGCCGCAAACGTTTCTTGCCGTAATTGGGAAGGGCGGAATCATAAATCTCCGGCGAAGTTATCAATTAATTTCAACTTCATCCAGTGTATCTTGTCTACGGTAATTCTCTCGCGGCAAACAGCGAGGTGGTGGGACAAAATAATAGCGGCGCACAGTAGTTGCCTTATATTTCTCAAGAGGGTGCTCCTCT
Source organism: Cerceris rybyensis (assembly GCA_910591515.1). Lineage (NCBI taxonomy): Eukaryota > Metazoa > Arthropoda > Insecta > Hymenoptera > Crabronidae > Cerceris > Cerceris rybyensis. The sequence goes on from OU342789.1 coordinate 41,411,410, forward strand.
TTCCTTCCTGCCGGCAAGCGTGCCGCCATTCGACCTCTTCGACCCATCGCGGCTTCGCAGGGTCGCGACGGAGTAAAAGGAGGTGAAAGAGAACGACGCGACCCCACTTTGTATCCTTCCAACATCCCCGCGTGTCTTTCTCAACCCCTACTTTAGACTTTCTCTCTCTTATTCACTTTCACCATCTCATTCTCCAACTCTTTCCCCCTCGCTGTCTCTTAAAACTTCCCCCTCTCGTTCTCCACTCTCTCTTGCAACCTCGTGATTTCCCTGTCATTCTCCTACTTGCAGAGAATCTTTCTCTGACCTTCTTACCCTTCCTCACCATCTCTCTGTTCTCTCCTTCTCCACCAATTCATATCTATCTCTGTCCCTACCTCCCAAGGGATGCATGATTAGCCGTTTGTTTCGTCGTTTAATTTGAAGGCGGCACCCTTTTACCTCTTCCTCTTCCTCCTCTTTTAGCTCGACTCTCGAGCGAGTCTGGGACGTTACCATCAAGAGCCATTCCCCGCATCGAGTTTGTCTATTAGCAGAGGCGTTGATTAAATGCAGGAGAAACTCGGGAGAGACGGATAGGTTCACGTGCCGTTCGTACTCCTCACGATTCACCCTCATTGCCCTCTCACTGTACGTCCTCCTCGAGTACGTACAATGAAGACCGATGCGATTTGTGGCGCGAGAGGGAGATAAAAGATCGACGATGGGGAGGTAACGGAAAGCTTGCAAGACGAAGGAAAATACAGGGAAGGATAACACTTAACAAGCTCTGAATAACTGTCTGACGACCGTCCACTTTCACGGATCCTTGCGCACTTTCTTGAATGATGTTTCATTGACTTTCGTAGTCGACGTTGTTCGCGAGTTTTTTAAACGAATTTCTTGGCTTTATTTGATTGTAGTGATTTTAGTATGTTTGATTGAAGTTTTATAAATCGATTTAGATTGTTGCAAGTAACTTTTAATTGGATTCTTTTTAAATTATGGATTCGCTTGAGTTTTGTTCAATTGTGGTAATTGTTCGTGTTTATCGTTAAATGAATATGTAATTTTGGCAAATAAATGAAGTTGAGAGTATAGAATAAGTTATTTAGTAAATATTAATTAATTATATTAATTTACTAAATATGAATTCTTTCTAATCTGGTTGTTTTCGGTAAAACGCTATGTGGAGACTTTATTCTACTTTTATACCGTTGAAACATATATTGATTTCAGAATAGCGAATTTAAAATTTGCAAAAGAAATATAGAGCCATGCATTATTTAACATTATTTAGCATTATTTAATTTAAGTTATTATTTATTTTCTTTTTCCAAGAATTTTATTCGACTTTTAAGACCATAAACGGAGTAAATCCGGTTACATAATGTATTTCAAGTGCAAGGTTCCAACACTTTTAAAATTCTGTCCTAGCAATTTGATTTTCATTAGCGGGAAATGGGCAGTTTTATGACAACGGAATTTAAGACAACAGAGAGAATGTACCCTATCGAGTAACTGAATGTAACTGCGATTAAAACTTCTCATTTAAAGTTTCCGTTAAAACCACAGGAGATAGTACAAGCTCAAAAATTAGTATTCATCATCCACGGTAAATTTGCCGTATTTCTGACAAGTGTCGTCCCCAATAACGAAAGTAGAAGCGCGAGGATGGAAAATAGAATTTCGTATTTATGCGCCCGGGCACCAAACATGCCCCCTCTACCCTCGTAACTTGTAAACTTCACGAAACTAGCCCCAGGGGTGATTTCATTATTCCTCTTTCGTATGACACGAAATCGAGAGTACTACGAGCGCTTTTCGTTCCGCTCGCACAATGCTGTTCTCTACGCTGTCGAGAGGCGTCCAATCAAAACTCCGCGCTCGTTTCGTGTTTCTCTCAATTCGAGACATTTGCTTCTCTTCTCTCTCTCTCTCTTTCTCTCTATTTCACTCATTCTCTCTCTCATCCTATTCTCCTATCTCTTTCTTTCCTCTTGGCCCTCCTGTTCCCTTCCAGCCTCGCACCTCAATATATCAAACTTCCACCGCCGAAGCGTCAGACAATCGATTTAATCGTTGAACTGTGAAAGAGATTGCTGCCTCTTTCCCCCGCACCACCGCATAATGTAAAATCGACAAAGTCTGTACCGTTCGCACGGTCCGATTTAAACGCGAAAAAATTCGATTTCCGCCGGTAGTCACTCTTTTCTCCCCTGTTCATCTCTGTCCGTCTCTCTCTAGCTTTCTGCTTGCCGTTCGGACGAACTTCGTTTCCTTTTTCGTCGTTTACACTAAATCGTTTCCTCTGTAAACGAGCAATTAGGACGAGGTCGGAGGGTATAGTACAAATAATTAATCGGGGAACGAATTTCCCTGGACCCGCGTGCTGGCTCGAAAAGTTCAGTTTACGTATTAATTGGGGCGAAATCAATTTTTGGCGGAATGCAAACGTTTAATATCGAAGGATAACCGGAGTGAGTTGTGTTGCAGTTTGAATTCGACGGATGCATTCTGTTATTTGTAGGGAATAGCGTTTAATTAATTAAGATTGAAGGTATTGTGCTGTTTCTGATACTATTTCAAAGTTATAATGTAACATTTAAATTATGCCCATGAGAAATTAAAAGTAGGAAGGATAGTTATGGGAGTATTTTTAGAAATTGCCAAAATTGTTGAATTGGAGTTCTATTGAACGAATATGTTATGGGAATGTTAGAGTATCTGCAATTAAACTGGATAATATTAATAAAAGAATATTTTAATATTCTATGGTTTATTAAAAACATAAAGAAGTTCATTTATCATTCGCAAAATATGATGACGTCTAGACTTTGTTTAAAATTTTGAAATCGCACAGTCAAAAAATAGAAATTTTAAACCTCGATTATTCTACACTAATTTCTTTTTACCAACAATATTTATCCTTTGCAAAAGATACGTTTCAGTATAAATACTTCTAATTACTGATAAAAAAAAAACTGTACTTGTAATGAAAATTTACGTAACAATGCAATAAATTCTATTATTAAAATTAGGTTAACAAAGTCATTCTCCAGTAACATTAACAATAGTGACCGCGTCGTTTACGTTCACTTGAAACCACGCTTTTTCACGAGACTCGAGTATTATCGATGCAAGAATAATTATGAGTGAATCGTTAAGCGGTTTTACGGTTGCTGGTCGTAAAAGGACAAGCGGATGCTCGTTAAGCTCACCTTAAACCCCGACGCTTCGACGGTGCTAAATGAAAACTACAAAAGTCATTCCAGCCTCTTTTCCTTCGAGCGCAAAACTTATCGCTCCCTGTAGCATCACATTGCAATACTGGTGGAACGTCTGTTTTATAGTTTCCCTCATTGTTTCAGCCGGCCCTTCGAATTTCAAAGTTCTCCAAGTGCTCAGACGAGTATTTCCCGTCTCATAACTTTTCAGCGTAATTTTCCAACGTTTTTTTTCCCCCACTAATGAAAAACAGGAGAAAAATCGTGAAACAATAATATGAAACATTTCAGTAAAGGTTGTAACGTTATTGGAAACTCTAAAAACGTACCGCGTGATTTATAAATAGTTAGGACTTAATAGCTCACATTTTTTTACAGTAAATAAATTTTTTGTACAGATTAGTAAGGTTATTTGGAATTTTAGTTTACAAATTAAAAAATTGATGCAATGTGAATATTTGTGGTGGAGCATAAGATTTTTTATTCAGTTATACTAATAAGCGTTAATGATTCCATTCAAGAATTTCAAAAATTCAATTTTTTTCCATTTGAAAAAAATTCCAAAATTTTTAAATTAAAAATATTAGCAGGTCACGATACGGTCAAATTATTTCTGTACTATAAATATTACGTTAATTTAATGCTCTATAAGATAGATTGTTATTTCATTAATTAGTTCTGAGTTCTGGTGCATTCAGTGACAAAAGAAATCTTCCAAGGGGTTGAAATAGTCAAATAATTATTTTTTTAGGATATTGAGGTACATCGTTCAATGGGATAAACAATTATGTTAAAACACATTTACAAAACAGAGACTCTTTACAATTTGACTAAATATCTACAGTAGATATGGCAGAATATAAAATTTATGATAAGCTTCGAACGCAGTATAGGATTCTCTTTATTGTTTTAATACCAATATTTTATACATGCGTGCAAAGCAAAATGTCCAAAGCACTACTAGTTTATTTAATAAATTGTCTGCCCGATATGAAAGTTTTTTTTCAAATTGTGATTCACAGGACTCGAATATGGTTTAAAAACAATGTGGTCCGAAAGTGTAACATTTGGGAAATTAATTTTCAGAATTTCAATACTCTTTTTGCTCGCAGTAGGTCAACGTTTCATTTATGTATATTTGTTTGATGCATTAATGGGAAAGTATTATTATAATGTAATTTTTAAAGTCATGCATACTAAATATAACATAAATTATTGCAATTTCGCAAAGTATTCATTCCACCTAATTGATTAATTATTTAAAAAAATCAATATGTTTAATGAAGAGAAACATGGAAAATAACAATATCCGTTACTGCATCATTAGCATCAATATAATTAACAATAGCGTTTACTTTTCTTCCAAATCATAAGATCGAAAAATTCAAGTAGCATATCTTAAAAAGTATTTCGAATGTTGAATAATATGACAAACTATTTTTAATGAAACGAAAGAAAATATTTGCAAATTATTGCATATTATTGAAATCACATAACAAACTTACTTCAGTGCAAATACGATGCTCAGAAATAATACAAACCAATTAATCCCATCCGTTTTCACCTTCCCGCCAAAAAAGTACCTTAGCGTTTGACTTTCACAAGCGTACTCCATGTTGATTTTTAGCCGAGTAAAAAGTACATCTCGAGGGATTTGCATCTTAATTGACTCGATTGTATTTAAAGAGTAAATCGTTCGAGAGAAATCATAGTATGAAATTTCATCAAGGCATATCTCCAAGCCAAATGGTAGAAAGTTTACATAGAAACTACTGCTTTTCCTAGAGCATCGTTGAATTCAAATTGATTTCTTTCCCTATAGAGTTTAATATTTCCATAGATATACATAAGCATATAGCTGAGCTTAACTTCGATGGAATTTTAACTTAACAAAATTACTCCAACGAAATATATACGTATAAACTATAACTCATGAATTTTTCGTCGACTTAGTTATACAGTTAATTATACGTAACCACTATTCGCCGTAGAGAATAAGCTGAATTATCCTCGTTATCTTTATTTTCGCAGAGCCCAACTTCGTGGGATCCTATGACATCGGTAGCCATGTATTTTTCTTCTTCCGTGAAACCGCAGTTGAGTATATCAATTGCGGGAAGAGTGTATATTCGCGAGTCGCGAGAGTTTGCAAAAGGGACACCGGAGGGAAAAATATTCTGTCGCAAAATTGGTCGACTTACCTGAAGGCAAGGCTAAACTGCTCGATACCTGGCGAGTTTCCGTTCTACTTTAACGAAATACGTAAGTAAATATGTAACTTATATCGATAAAATTAAATTTGATGTAGAAGTAATATAAGAAGTATGGTTGCAATAGAGAAATATTAATATTGTTTCATATTTTAATCAATTTCTTGCAATGCATACGAATATAAATTTTTGACTATTTTTTTCTTTTTTAGCATCGATAAACTTGTTTTATATTTCTGATATTTAACTTGAATAATTTCATTTTTGTAAGGTTTAAAACATTGAACGCAGAATTAAGAGTGGAAACTTTGATTGTAAACATTTTTTATTATATTTAACACTAGAACTACCAAACCGGTCAAAATGATTGGTACACCATTTTTTCAAAAAATTCTCCAAGTTTACATAAGAGTCATAGAATAAATATTGTACGTCTATATCAATAAACATAAATCACCCAATCGATCAAATTTTCCGCCGCTTGATTCCCCGTTTTTTAAAGTACTTATTTAATTTATTAAAATTTGATAGATTTGAGGCCGGTAGTTCTAGTGTTGATAATAAAAAATATGTTATTATTTCGGAGAAAATTAATTATCTAAGTGGTAAAATTGATTGAGAGTAGAACTCTAGTAAAAAATTACGACTAATATAATTACACTTGTCTCTTTTGTGTCAGTGCTTAATGGTTTTCCATTATTTAACGAAATTCATATAACTGAACACTACATCTTTCGTTCACTCTTCAACGAATCTACTTCCTCGATTACAAAATTACGAATATATAGAACACAGATAATCTAATTCCTAACATAAAAATTCAATAAGTATAAAAACCCAGCGAAAAGCAAATCTATAAATCCCCCAGAATATTCTCAATTAACATATCTCTTATTTCTCTCGCATCACCGAGCCATTCGTATTCTACCCCAAACAGCATCGACTTTATTGCACGTCAAAACGATTTCTCGGATTTGCGTTTTTCCAGAGAGCATTTACAAGGTACCGGGTGACGACACCCACTTTTACGGCACCTTTACAACTTCGACGAACGGATTGATGGGTTCGGCGATTTGTTCGTTCCATATCGACGCGATCCAAGAGGCATTCCGTGGGAAGTTTAAAGAGCAAGCCACCAGTAGCAGCGCCTGGCTTCCGGTGCTTTCAAACAAGGTGCCAGAGCCACGTCCCGGGCAGTGTGTCAACGACACCGAGACACTTCCGGACACCGTTCTCAACTTCATAAGATCCCATCCCTTAATGGATTCGGCGATATCGCACGAAAACGAGAAGCCCGTGTTCTATAAACGGGACGTGATGCTCACTCGATTGGTTGTCGATAAGCTGCGCATCGATTTCGTCGGCATCGACTTGGATTACACGGTCTATTACGCTGGTTCCAGTAAGTAAACGTCAGATTCTTGAATTCTCGTTTCTTCAATCTTATTCCGGCGATTTTTATAGAATTGAAGAGATTTCGATTTGACAGGCGGGAATTATGAAATGCACGATGCAAAGATTTTTAAAGGAGTTTATGTAACTGCAAAATTTTTGGTGTCGTTTTATAATTTTTGGTGGAATTCAATGTGTATTTTTGGTGCAAAGAAATTCTCATTTTGATATAGTGGAATATTACAAACAGGCTAGTTTAAATATTCCAGATGTGTAATTACGAATTTTAAGCGTAATTTGACAAAAATTTTGGCATTTGAAAATTTCAAGATTCTTTGTGTATTTGCTTCTTTCGTTGGCCATGCTCGAATTTTCATTTACTGTTTTATTTTTAATGCCCATTTTACAAAAGTTGTTATTGTCCTGAGTTTAAGCAGAATTGAAGGTTTTTGGAAATGTCTATAGTGGTATCAGCAGAGATGCAAAATCATTTGAAATACTATCAATTTATAAATTAAATAACTACAGTGTCACAGAAATTCCGCAATGTATTGCTCAAGAACTGCGTTATAATGCAGCGAAACTTTCTTTTCTTTGTTGCAGACTTGAGTAGATTTAATTTGCGACAAATGTGCAAACACGTGTTATGATTTCTGCACCAAGGTAGACAATTGAAACAGGAAATTTGTTCGAAATGTAGCTCCATGTTATGACACGTTTTGTACCAATTCCTCTTACCTGATTTGTCACCGGGAAACTCAACAAGATGATCACAAGTTAAACTTGAATGTTCTTGTATTAGATTCGCACAATCTGCTGTTACCGTTTCTAGCTCTGCAACTCTGCTTTGTTCTTAGTCGTCTGGCTATTACCGCAAGATTACTATATTAGAAATTCCACTGTGATTCAACCAGAAATCACACCTTTTGCTTGTAAATTTGAAAACATTTTTTGTTGATGTTAAAATATCAGTTACATTATTCCATACATTTCCTATGAACGTTTACGGTGATTTTAATATTCTAAGAACGAATTTTTCAAGTTATTGTACATAATCTGCAAAGTGTTTTGTGATTTTTAGATTAATATTTTTTTACAATATTTGCGTTATTCAGGTTACAGTATGTTTCATTGATTTGCCAGAATTAGACGAAAAAGAAGTTTTCGAGTTTCAATCTGTTTTAATTTGATTGAAGAAGTAAAGATAATTTTTTCCTAAATAAAAAGATAAACGTAATGTACCAAATTTTTCATCATATCAAAATTGACATCGGTCGACAAGTCTTTCGTATAAAAATAATTGAAGCATTTTCTTCCCACCTTATATAAACTAATTACATACAGGATACAATTTTTTAATAATACACTAGCAACTTTAAGAAATATTAAAGAAACATTAATACAATTATCCATAAAAAGTGCTCCTAAATTAGAAATACTTTACACGTACCGATATCCCTATATATTAGGTGCAGCAAAAAGATATGTCGTTTTTTTAAATGTATTTTTCATCATAAACTATTAACACCTAGACAATCTAGCACAGCCGAGACCTACTTTACGCCATTAGAATGAACAAATGGTATATATATATTTTTTAAAAAATTAGTTCTCATTGCAAAAGAAGAACATTTCTTTTCGATTTATGTAATATTTTTCCCGGTACCAAACCCCCAAAGTACATTAATATTTACATCAACGCCATAAATAACTTTCCATCGCGACAACTCAACACCATCCGCAAATGCCCCAAAAATGATCCCATCGATTCTACATGAAAGTGTCAACGAATTAAAACGAAATTCGAGCATGGAACATTTTCGACGATGTAGTTAAATCTGCCTGTTTGTTAGCGATACAGGTGCGATGTAAATTTGACAATATCACGGCACGTCGGTTCTGTCAGGTGTGGGCTTTCAAAGGCATCCTTCTCCTCGTGTTATAGGCGACGGACGTGTACACAAAGTTGTTCAATGGATAGACAACAACGGGGAGTCCCAGTCTATCCTGTTGGACGTTTTTGACGTCACGCCAGGCGAGCCGATACAGGCGATGGAAATCTCGAAGGAACACAAGGCGCTTTACGTCGCTTCCGATCATCGAATAAAGCAGATCGATCTGGTGATGTGTACACGGAGATACGATAATTGCCTTCGGTGTGTCCACGATCCTTACTGCGGTTGGGATAAGGACACGAACACATGCAAGCCTTACGAGCCTGGGTAATTAATATTAACTTTATTGTATACTAGATTTTGTATTTCATTTTATTGTAACTACTGTGGGTTATGAAGTTACAATATTTTACTTAAAGATATAAAGGTAATTGTCAATTTAATATTGGAAACATTGCAAAAAACAATCTTTTGTTAGTAGTATAAAAAATTACAAATTTTCGTTGAGTTGAACCGGTCATTCGATCCTGGATGGTACGGTTAGTGTTAATGCGTGATTTTAACCCCTTGTCGCGCAGCAAAAAGTGATACTCCTGATGCGATAAATTGGATGGAAAGTTTTCAAGTTTTGCAAAATCTATCAAGTTGCAAATATCAGTGAGTCATTATACGATGTAACATAAATCAATGATTAATTTTTATTTTCCTAATCCAATTCTGAGTATTGCGAAGGCAGTAGCAAATGAAATTGTACAGCAAGGGGATAATATTGGCTTTACCGTATAGTAGATCAGGTATTTTATTTTTTTGCAATGATAGTAGCATCTAGTTGCTGCTAACCGGCAGCTTTTGGTATATAGATGGGGCTACTACTTTAAAAAAATAAGAACTAAAGTGTTATCCATTTTTATTAAACTCTACATTACAAAATATTTAACAACGTAATGTGGCAAATTTTAAAATGATTTCGGTACATGGAAGTAGCTATTTTATCTACTTCTTCACGAGGAGGATATGTAACTCAGTTGTCGGAAATTTGATTGTTTCTGCCAACATTAGATGTAGGTGATGTAAAATACCCAACGACAGGATGTAGTTTGGCTAATTGATAAAATTGATTAAATTATCGTGTTGCAAATAAGATTAACATGTCAGAATAAGCATCGATCTGTTTTTCTGGCATTTATTGTTACTGAATTAGAGTAAACCAATTGTACTTGCTCTGGAAAGAAATTTTAAGCAATATTCGACAGTTTCAAATTCAATGATGTGCAAATATCAGAATCCAAATTAAATATAGCTTCACTAATTTTCTTGCTACGGAAATTTCATTATTTTAACTGCATACAATACATTTCCAAATCAAATAATCTTTATTTTTGAACAGCGCAATTAAAAATTTTAATAATTAACAATTTTTAATGTTCTCTCTTTCGTTTACATTTCCAAAATCAAATTTTTTATGTCAAATGAATAAAAAAAAACGACAAAATCATACGTGATATCATTCTAAATCACATGTAGAAGAATTCTAAATTTTAGTGACCACTAGCGATACCTACAACCAAAAATAATTATCAAATTAAAAAGACCAAACCTCCATATGAAACTCATGCAATTCTCTTTAGATTCTACGTACCTACGTCACAAAATCATGTATCTTTTAATATTTAATTATCTAAATATCTAACGCTGCAATTCAAGTATTAAGTTTCAATAAACCATTAAAAAACAGTAATACCATAATCACGTTTACCTAATTTGTCCTTAGACTTCTTCAAGATGTCTCAAACAGTACGGCGGACGTTTGCGACAGCAGCGTGGGTAAACGGAAGCTGGTAGTCACCTGGGGACAATCGGTGCATCTGGGCTGTTTCGTGAAGATGCCGGAAGTGCTTGCCAATCAGGAAGTGAGGTGGTACCACTATAGCAAAGAGAAGGGACGTTACCAGATAGCCTACAAATACGGTGCCGGCGGTGACAAGTTCATCGAGACGTCGGAGAAGGGTCTCGTAATAGTCGGTGTGAACGAACAAGACGCCGGTAGATACGATTGCTGGCTAGGAGGTGCTCTTCTCTGCTCGTACAACATCACCGTTGACGCGCACAGATGTTCTGCACCTGCAAAATCCAACGATTATCAGAAGATATACTCGGATTGGTGTCACGAATTCGAGAAGTACAAGTCCGCCATGAAGAGCTGGGAGAGGAAGCAAGCGGTAAGTAAAAAGAGAATATTCTTCGTGTAACGGAAGCTGAAAAACGTTTTTATCATAGCTGTGATAATGAGAGAGTTGAAAATTCGACAAATGCAATTTTTGGAATTTATGCTTAATTAACCCATTGACAGTTTATCCTGTAACAGTCACGGGCCGAGCGTCAAGTATCAAATGGTTTATCCGGTTTAGTCTACCAAAGATATCTAAGTCTATGACTAGATTCTTTGCTTCCTCTGTTTTCTAAGGCTATTCTAACTGAAGAAGGAGACGTGGTTTAGTTTGCATTCCGAAGTGTTTTCGAATATAAAAAAACTAGACATTTTTTAGGCCAGAATTTGCAATTTTACCAAACTGTGAAAGGGTTAAAGACCAGTTAATCAGGGTACTGCGTTTCGATTCCTTCCTAGTTCTTGAAAAGATTCTAACAATAAGTGCGATAGAATTTGTTTAAAAAGAAATTCATTATTTATGAGAGTGAGTTTACACAAATTATTATTTATGAGAGTTACAGTACTTTTAGCTAGGAGTTACAACGCTCGTTAGTTACGAAGGATGAGTTAAATTGATATGGTGAAAAATTGGAAAACGATACCCCAATGTGATCGTTAAGCGTTTCCTCTTCGACGTCGGATTTTTCCAAAATTTAATTTATTAAAATTTTATATATTTCTGGCGCTGCAAACGAAAATTGTCGATTACACCGATACATCAATATTATCAATATCAATATTATCGTTCTAACTATAATATAAGAGTTCTCTTTCGTGACAGTTGACAAAAAGAAAGACATAGTTCTAAATTTCATGTGTGTGACTTGATCATAGCCCTTTGCCAATCCTAACCATCTAAAGCGCTTGAAATGTAAACCGCTCTACAACCCTCCTGTTGCAGTCTCCGTAAATCTATTGTGTAGCAACAAGGAAACACAGGATCTCCGTTTCTTGATGTGATCGAATTACTTCGTATGCATACCTGCATGTGCATAAACATGATTCACACACAAAAGAATTATCTATTTCACAGAACGGCGGGACGTTAAATAAGAGAGGCAAAGGGTTAATTACTTTCACAAATTAGTATTAATTCGTTGTAATTCCAATAACATAGACAATCATCTATGGAATTGTATAACATTGTCAAGAAATAATTACATTTTGTTTAATTCCGATAAACATCCCTAAACACAGTCACAAACGTTTATAACAAGTCCCATTGTAGCTCATTAAAAACGTACGAATCGAAAGTCAAATTAGAACATGTAATTACAGGCGGCCCTTGACTTTCGCAATTTCGAGCACTTTTAAAAGTTCAATTTGCAAAGATTTTTGTTGCTATTCCAAAAAATGTTTGCTTCCATGCATTCCCTCTCACGGACTGCTGTAGCTGGCGCTCACTCACACATTGCTTATTAGAGGTTTCCTAACATTATACTATTGTTTTTACTATTACCAACCAGATGTTAGAGAATCTCAAAGAAGTTCCTTTTACAAAGAAACCACGTTAACATACAATTTTTAATATTTTTCTTATATCCACCTACTTTCGAACAGATTTTCAGGAACGAATTACATATGTGTGAAAGTCGAGGGCCGACTACACAGTAAAAATATCTACAAACAGATCAGAAATCACTAATTAAAATCCCAAAGATCGTCTAAATCCTATCAATTTATTTTGTCCACATACGACTTTATAGAAAATACATGTAAGAACCACCGATTTTTCCTTTCATATATAATAATATATTGATATAAAATGGACGTGTGTAAACATTCTTTGATTAATACAATATATAATATATACAACTATTTCGTTTTGCGGTAATTATACAAATATCATTAATGTTTCTTCGTGACGACACTCTTCTAAGAGTGTCCAAGATGTCGACTCTACAACGACTATTTAACGACTCTGTGTCGATTCTATAACGACTGTCTATCGACTGCCTTGCTAATTCTCCCTTATCCGCTATTGCTGGGTCCTTCGAAGACCTCTTCTCCTCGAAAAAGGCACCGTAGGGATGAAGGTCGTCTTCCTCCCCCGTTAGAGGAATTTTCCCCTTGACGAAAGCCATGCGTGAGAACGCCTTGCTGGCGTGTGGTCTTACATGCGACACATCTAATTTTCGATTGTCAAAAAATCACCAATGATCTTTCAAAAAAACGAAGATCCCGTATTTTTTCTGTTCCAGCAATGCGCCTCGAGACAAAACGACAGCAATCAGAATCTCCATACGAACGAAGTCTACGGCACACCCCTGGTCTGATGGAGTCGTTCCTTGGAACCACCATCGAGCCGGGATTCCGGTACGAGCACCCAAACAAGCGTTCCGTCGAAGAACCGCGGTCCATCCACGATCGGTTTAACGAGCTTGATTCTCTTGCTGACCGGTTGCACCACTGCCTTTGGCCTCCCCGTCGCCGGACTTTCGACCAAGTGAGACTCTGCGCGCGTATTAAAAAAAAGCAAAAGATAATCTGCCGCGTCGAAAATCGCAAAACGGAATTCGAACGTCCTCAATACGAGCAGCTCGATCGTAGTAACTCGAAACGCGCCGCCCGCACAGTGAAACGAGGCTCTATATCGCATCATGTAGCATACGTTACCAGATCATAATCATTTCCATGATTAGCATCACTATCGTTGTATTATACTCGCCATTAGCGCACGTACGGACTACATTTCCGCGAGGTTCAAATTTCATTTCTCGCCCTGCGCGTTTTCTAATACCTCGCTGTACATAGAGACACGGAAATATACATGTATACCAGGTACACGTATAAATACACGACACCGTGCGTGCAAACGTAGAAAAGATAATTCAAGGAAGGCGATTTAGGATTAATCCGCGAGTATCGTCGAGAAGAGCTTTCGTTCTCGAAATAAGCAATCGGCTCGGTATTAAGGGTGACTTTATCAAGATCGGCAAATAGGCCTCCTAAGGTTCAACGTGGATTACCTCTTATCCTATCTCGGTTGCAGGGAAACGCGTAGAACTTGATGGAGGAACGTGTCAGTAACCGGGAATTAATCTCGACTTTATCTTTGATAATTCAAGGACGTTAATTCGTGCCGTTTTGATAACGTTTTGCGAATTGCAGAGGCGTGCTTTTGATAGCTTCGTTCACTAGCTCGCGGTGCGCCAGCAATAATCGGAAGGAAACGATTCTCCCGTTTTCTTGGATCTGTGATACGAACGATGAGAAATCGAGAGGATTCGTCGTATGCTTCTCGAATATATTCGCGAATCTAGATATCGCGGGAAAATAAAATCACGTGAAACGGAACGGTCTCGATTTTGAGGGAAGTTTTGTTTCACAATTTATTCACAATCGAGACGGTTTAATCGGATGAGATTAAAGGTTTCCTTTTCTGTGTATATTGATGACGGGAGAGGTGACGAAGTAGCGTCAAAATAGAAAAAAAATGAAACGCGGCCGTTGACGTGTTCACGTCACGCAGGTTACACATGAGATTATCATCGGCTACATTGCCGCACGAGTCGTCTAAAGCAATCTCGTGCGGTGCTTGTTAGCTTTTCATATCACCCGTTGCCAGTTTCGGGATGTGCACGCCCTATCCTTCGATTTGCACGATTCCTTTGATCGCGAGTCGACGAGCGCACGGAGCTCACTCGATCTGACTGGGTTCGATGGTTTTTAGTTTAGAGTATGTTCCTATCCTCGTTCTCCTGTGGATTCCGAACGTTGACGTTGGTCCTTCGTCCTTTCCGTTTTGTTTTTAACATATCGTATATAATTATAATTGTACCACGATTGCATTTTACTTTTTCCATATTGTCTGTAATGTTTTACCGCGCCTCTTCGGTGGTCAGTTGACACGAGTGCTTTGTTTTTGCGTATAATTTATAAACATTGCAGTAGACATTGATCCATTTTCTTTCTCAATGAAAGATATATCTCGTGTAATATAAGTACCACAATTTTAATCAACCTTTTTTAAAGTCTATCATCGTATTTTACATTTTCAGTAATTCTCACTCATAATTTTTCTAATTTTTTAGCATAACCTTAGAGATATCGTTTAGCTACAATTTCACTTAACTCCAAATACTTTAAATTGTTTTAATTTCTTTAATTTTCCCATACCTTTTCAGTGACCACTGCAAGTGCATTTTTCATCTCCAATTCTGTACATTTCGCTCCGTCTGCGTTCTCATTCACGAAAGCTACATATATTCTCGAATATTACTTTTATTATCATTGTCATAATCATCGATATAATCATTGAGAACTCCTTCACAAAGGTGCTACGCAGATGCGTTCGATACCGCTGGGAATCGGTAAGCCCTGTAATTTTATCCCCTCGGGACTTAAACGCATAACGCGCACCTTTCAAATACGCGAAGGTGCGAAGGTGTGAAGTGCAAAGCCTAACCGCATTTGCCGTAATTCTGCAGCTAGCCGGTGCTTAGATATTTGCTCTTACACACACACACACACACACACTCTCTCATACAAACATACATACGTACACATTAACCAGCCTCGGATTATACGAGACTCGAGTGTGTAAACTTTCCACGTGCAGCACACCGAGGTTGGTTGGCGCAGAGAATGACTGTTTGCTCGATAGTTTTCGCCGAGCACTCGATCAGGAAAATTATTAAGCAAACTGGCGCGAAATCGCGCGTTATCTGGTGGATATACCGAGCGGACGATCGATTCGATTGGTTTTGAGGTCCATGTTGAAATTCCGCGATACGGAATTCTTTCTAAGGCGGAAAAACTCATTCAAAAGAGTATCGTACATACTAACGTGTGTGAGATACTTCTTTCTCGTGTTCGTTTGCGATTTACATTTAATTCGACGAAGAGCAGCGCGCCAGTTCGAGACTCGATACTTTGATCGAAGGTCCATGTCCCGCTCTTTTACGTTGCCGCGTGACAACGCGAGGACACATTTTTTCTTTTACATTCGGCCGTAATCGTCCGATCTAGAAACGTGTCCGTGTATATAGAATCGATGATAGCATGGTATTTTTATAAAAATTACCTCTGGACGTAGCACGGAGAAGAAGGTACTTTTCCTATTTCCTTTTCTCCATCGCTCTTTATTTTTTTTTTAATTTTTTAATACTTAACCACCTCCTCCTTCTCCTCATCCTCCCATTCCTACCCCCTCCCTTTTTCTTAAATCCGTAGTTTCTTCGCGTATATTTTAGCATTAAAGAGGAACAGAGTATAAGTATTAAACGCAACGCTACTTGAGGGGATATTGCCAGTGTAATTTTTCCAAAAGATCGCGATGCGTTTAAATGGAGATGATGCTTACCGGTGCTGTTTAAACAATCCGTGGAACGGTCGCTGTTTCCTGAAGACCCGATTCGCCATTATTGAAGTATATACATACGTACATGCATTAAAATACATAAGATACATAACATTACACGTAGGTTATAATAAGTAGGGAGGTCATGACACCTTTCTCTGTAACGGATTTAAGTTCCCTAAAACGAAATGGAGAATGTCATCGGTGATAGTTTCGCTCTTTGCCCTTAGATTTGTACATAAAGAGATTAAAAAAAAAAGAAGAGAGGGAAACGTTTGTATCTTAAAAGTCCGCGGTACACCGAGACCCGTAAATCTCTCACCCCTATCGGTATTCCACGAAGAACGACGCGCCAGGTGAATAACCATGGAAAGAGGATAAAAAGAAAATAAGAAAAAGAAAAAGATAAAGGAACACGAAGGCTAATGGAGGCCGAATAGAAACGTATTTTATTTCCAACGCGCGCGTTGTCTCTCCGGCCGATCGTGGGGTAATCGTAAGTAGACTTTTACGTATATAACTGTTAGTTATTCTTGTACAGAGGTATTACGATCGGTAACACCGAAAGCCATGGTCGACGAATTAAGTTTTGTATTTATCGCGTCGCCTGGGCGTGCAGAGGTATAAGTTCGTTTAGAAGAATCTGACTGTGCATGAATGGGCGGATGAAAATGAGAAAATGATGTAACACGAATGGGGTTAATAGGTCTATGTAATGTAAAGCGAGACACCGTAGAAAATTAAGGTTAATACAATAATCGGTAATTTAATCCTCGAATATGTACTTATTATGAGCTTCAACAAGTATTGAATAGTATTACGACTTAAGGTTAAGAATAATTTTTTGACTTAGGAAGAGACTAATGAAACAATGCGAGAATACGTTCGAATCGATCAGCCAATATGTTCTGAAAATGAATCGACGTGAAACGTGATTTGGTGTTGGTCGTCGATTGTTTTGCATCTTCGTGTATTTCCCTTTGGACTCTCCTTTATTGGGGTTTCTGGAGTTATTCTTATCATTGTATCGACGACTGTATTATCGATAACGTGACGCGTCGATTCACTCGGGATATCTATACAGTACACTCGGTCCATTTTAAGAACGTACCAGTCATCCGACCGATTTTCGTCCGATCTTTGCAACTCCCTACTACTGCGTACTATCTCTTACGCGCTATTGAATCTACGCGTCCCTCCCTACTATGTGATTTACTGCAGGCTATGGGGTCGAATGGCTTAACTTCCACGTGTACGGTGCACGTATTATTTTTGGGAAAGGTATTTAAAGAATTCAACGAAAATCCTACGTAGCCAAATCTTTCAACTGAGAGGAAATTTATTTTTATGTCTCGAGTACGATAATGGCAACACTAGTTTGCTATTTAAATTTGAAACAATACGAAATCTCATTTAATAGGAAATGCCGTTTTGCAGAACGGTTTTCGATAAAGTGTATGAAATTTCAAAAGCTGACAGATTATTTTTGAAAATTGAAGTATTTGTATTAACAAAGAAAGAAACTAATTTGTATTACGGTTTATAAATAGTCCAGCACCTTCCAACGAACGAAGTTGGAAGGAATCAATAAAATGGGAGTTATCCTATCGTGCTGATTCTCCGGTACTTTCTTAATAATGGATTTAATGTACCATTTAAACAGACACAAAGGAAACCAGCCATCGTTTGAATATATTTCAGAAATAATCAGCGGGAAGATACGTTTGAAGTAATAATAAAAAGTGTGAAACCTAAACGCAGAGCAATGGAGAAAGAGTAACGAGAGCGAGAAAGAATGTATGAGAGTGCGAAAGACCGTACCGAATTGCGTGCATGACGAAACGATACGTAAAGAATATAGCAAACTATCTATCGTACATCTAAAGAAAGTTATAAAAGATTAAAAGCAAACGTAATATTACACGATAAGAACACTAAAGGTAGCAATGTTCTTTGGTTAGGAGCCTCTCGTGTACGCGTCGATGGCTGATTATTTAGACTTTTCAATAAACGATCACATTGCTAAAAACAAAGTACGATATAACGAGTCCTACGAAAGTGAATCGATCAACCCATCAATTCGCCCTCGACGAATGCACGCGCCGAGGCTCCGTCATGACGAAGAAGGGAGTCGGCGTGATCACGGAAAGCAATCTAAGATGAACCTAACGTTGTTAGATATATTATTTCTAAGATTATCGGAGTACTGTATATTGCGTGAATTGCGATTGACGCAGCGAGAAATCGCGGTGAAATGAGGAAAATCCATTGAGACATAGGACGAGCTGAATTATATCGAAACATATAGAATTGATTCTCTTCCTGGTTGTTTAAAATGATCGAAGTATGATTATAAATTTTGAACAGGTAGGATGAGAGTCAATGGAATGATTTGGTAGGCATCAACCTTGCAACGGCTCGGGGACCATCTTCGTGAGACTCCGATCGATCATCTCGTAGCGTCAACCGCGAAAACGAGATAGATTATAGAGCTCGATTTAGCGTATGCTGTATGAAGAAAACGTCAACTTGACGATGAGTTACTCGTGGTAACGAGACGAGATAGGAGAAAAGGGAAGAGTGACGAAGGAGAGATGCCCTAAATGAATACTTAACTATGAATGACTTATTACTACAAAGAGAAGATGGAGGGTAGGATAGCCGATAACGATTTATTAAAAATATATCATTAGGACTAGCCGACGACTGTCTTAGGTTCCCAGTTTTCAGTATAGAAGACGTCCTTATTTTCCTGGAAAGGGTTGTGGGAGGGTGGTTTACCGAAAGAGATCCACGTGCTTCTTCATTTTCACCCTTGAGTAATATGAGCACATTTGCTGTGCGATTCTTTTTCTTCTTCTAATTTTGCGTGCCTTTTGTTATACTTCTTTTTATTATTATTATTATCATTCCCTTCTGTCTTCGTGTATCGTTTCTCTTTTAATATCATTTCGACGATATTCCCGACCACGACGAAAAAATTCCGAGCAAGTCTCGCGTGAGATTAATAGTCTATTCGTACCGCGAAATTCATTTCCTCCCCCGATGTTATTATCATCGCCGTCATTCTCATCGTACGCTTGTTATTGTCGTTTTTCCACTGATGTCTCATTGCTTTTGTCGTTTCACTTGTTCCCTCCGATTGCAAGGATGGAAGATAAGAAAAGGAAATTCGGTAAAAGTGTATCGCCATTTTTTTTGTAGTTTGATCAGTCGAAATTTTGTGATTGAAAAGGTCGTTACTCTCCAAAGGGGATGATTAAAAAGCACGTTCGACATTTATTTGTGACACTAATGAGATTACCTTTTGAAGATTACAAACGAACTATTTCTTCCAATTGAAACACTTAAAAATCAAATTAATCACGTGTCATTTTCATCAATTTTCGGCGTCCATGTCCGTGGTAAATTAATTTTTCTATTTTCGAGAGAGCTTTACATTATGCCGTCGAGTAAATCTGTTCACGCTCCTTTTTTCAAAGCTCTCGTTGCGCGTTCATCGATGAGATTTCGCGGGACGGACTTTCGCTCTTTTTTTTTCGTCTCTTTCATGCAGAATTTTCTCGTCTACCTCCCAATTTTTTTTTCAAAGGTAATCGAAATTTATTGGATTCGTTAGAGCGTTAGAATGATTTTAATGATTTACCACTTGACCGAAAAGCTCCGGGATTTTGTCGGTGATATTATTTCGGTAATACCCTTTCGGATTCACGCTGCACTTCCCCTACTGATGAACGATTCACACGTACATGTACCTACGCGTATGTGCGATTATCATGCGTTGAAACCACGACTGTAGACACCTTTTAGTTCGGAAAACTTCGTACGGTAAGAGACCCTTTAGATATTCACCTAATACCTAAACATCCAATCGCTATTTTTATCAAAAAAAAAAACATGTTAAAAATCTTTAATAGTTATCCATTGTTCACTATTGCTATAATAAAGTTTTGCTTTAATAAACGATGGATTTGTATGCATTATTTAATTATAGAAACCTGCGAATCCTTTCTCCGTACATTTAAAAAAAATGAAAATCGAAATGTAGGAAGACCTTTATGGGAAGATATGTAACAAAGGTAAGTGCATTTTTGTCGTTACTTAATTTTATTGCATGCGCTATTTCTTCGTGTTATCTTATTTCAGAATAATAACTGTGAAAAATGCGATGTAACATGGAGAATATCTTAAATATTAAATTGTAGTTTCCTACAGTAATTTACGCTCAATTTATTATCAAACGTGTAAAACAGAACGTAAAATATTTCAAATGGCAAAGTTTTACCAGTTTTTTCTAAGTACAATAGGAGGAAAGGTATTTCATAAGCTTAAGATTACCGGAATTGAAAATGTATTAAAGAAATCAACTTCACATTTCACATTTTCAATCCAACAAATTAGATCTAGTAAAAAATTCTTTCCAATTATCGATAATATTTAAAGTTTATTTAAAATCACGTACAAATGCCTGAAAACGTAAAAACTATCATCACTATGATTTATAATCTCTAACCACTATTCTTGTAACATACGAATCCTATCACGATAGAAATTAGGAGTTTTCTTTTTCAATAAATTCATTTAGGCATCGTCGGCTTCTTTAAATTTTCTACAAACCAAATTATGATAAATAGATGAAAATCAGACGGAGCAATATCTGATAAACAAATCGCACGTGGACAAATTTTCTATCCAAAGTAAAATATCATTTCCCTTGTTCCTTGAATTAAATATAAACCGTAATGCATACATGCCAAATACGTTTCTTCATTGGTGTCATTTTTACAGTATACTAAATTAACCCCTTTCCGTACTACTTCTTTTACGACTGCCACCGCTATAATTAAAAATAAAATTAGTAAAATAAAAATTGATCAGTGATCTATGATATACTTCTCACTGATATTTTCTGTTCGATAGATTTTTCAAAACGTGCAAATTTCTTCTTCAATTCACCGTATTGCGAATGGCACTTACTGTTCGAAACGGGTTTGAGGAAGTTATTTTGTGAAATTTTCCGAATAACGCAATATTTGATTACTCTCAACTCCTATATTCAATTTGTTAAAAGATCAGAATATTCCTTCGGGTCGTATAAATCTAACCAAATGAAACTCACCAGAAATAACAGCTTAACACTAGAACTACCGGCCTCAAATCTAACATAGTTTAATAAATTAAATAAGTACTTTGAAAAAGGGGCGATCAAGCAGCGGAAGATTTGATCGATTGAGTGACTTATGTTTATTGATATAGACATAGAATATTTATTCTATAACTCTTATATAAACTTGGAGAATTTTTTGAAAAAATTGTTTACCAGTCATTTTGACTGATTTGGTAGTTCTAGTGTTAATGCAGATAATAAAACACACATCACCCCGTTCGCATTATTCACAAATTCAAGTCAATCACCTACCATTACTAACCCTCTCTCCCGAAAAAGAAACCCAAGCGAAGAACGTAAACAAGTTCACATCAAAACAAATCGAAGTAACTACCTAAAGCAATGCTAGAATTCAAACATCAATGAACAGCGCGAATATCGAGATGCCCCAATTTATCCTGAAATCCAACTCCATGATTTGATACCGTTCTTCCCTCGTATCCGACGATAAGAGGAATACAGAGCAACGCACTCGAGACTTATATTTCAGTCGGCTCCTCCAGCCTGCCTCGGCCATTGCTCGATCAATAGAGCAACCTGAACTTCAGGCTATCCCTCGAGTTTGAATAATTACGCGCGACTGCAAACTCCACGCGAGTTATGCAGCCCCGTACGAGTGAGTGTACACTATAGACAGCTCTAGCCGCATTTGCGTCACTGGACTTCCCTCTTATCAGACCTGGCCGTTATATCGTCATCGTTTGATCGGCGGGTCAAGATCTATTTCTATTGTGACGTCATGAGGAAAACTTCAGAAACACGGCTGCGTCGTGATATACACGTTGGAGTTAAGAGAAGGGGTTTATACTCATGACGTTCACCGCGATAAGAGTTACTACCGTTCGATTGCAAAGAGAGATTTGTACAAAGAACTTAACGGTTGGAAAGGTCGTGAGAACGTACATATGATAGCTCTTTCAGAGGGATTAAATATAACGTGTCCCTTTGGAGAGGACAACGGGAATCGATCTAGTTATAATACGCGTAGTATTATTCGTGGGGGTTGGATGGATGGAATGGGAGTACGATCATTGGGGATAGTTTCCTCGTCATCGTATTTGTGATTGGCAGAACGAGGATTTTTGAAAGGTGTGCTTTTCATGGCGAGTGGTTGGTTTGGCTGGTTGAATGCTGTGGGTCATCGGTGATTGACGGTATTATGATGGATGAGATTGCTTGGAAGTTTTAAACGATGAGGTTGACGAATTTTTTTGGTAAATTTGGTGGAAGGATCAAAAGTGTCTTCTCTGTATTGTATGATATAGAGGAAGTGTGATTAATGTTACTAGTGTAGTATCGTAATTTTTTCAAAATAAGAGATAGATTTTAGATAGTGAGTATGGATGGATTTTGTGTGTGAGAATTAATGTTTAGAATACGTGATTTGGAAGATGAGGAATTCGAGAGTTAGAGTGGATGTTTAGTGTGTGAGTAAGGAGAAAATGAGTGAGTGCGATAGAGAATGCAAGCTGAAGAATGCATGTTGTGAGAAAGAGTATTGAGGGTGGATGCGAGTGTGCATTTTTGAGATAGTCAGTTGCGAGAGTTGAGAGCGTTGAGACACAGAGATTGTTGCGAGGAGAGATACGGTGGAGTTATATATAGAGTTTAGTGGAGAGTATTAGCAATTAGAGTTATTAGAGTTATTTTATTTTACTGAGTGTTTCTATTTTGTTATTGTGTTATTTAGGCTATGATATTGTTAGTTAGTTTAAGGTGTATATATAGTTGATAGAGAAAAGTATGTAGACTAAATATATATATAGATAGAGACAGAGGAAATTCTACACTAGTGAAGTTAGGGTGTAGTAGTACTGTTATGGTATTAGTGCAGTTTATAATTAACGTTTTCAGTCTATGAAGATGTTTCGTGGTAAATGGTTCGTAGTAAATGTGAGAGACAAGCGTAAGAGTATCCGGCAGTTATAGAGGTTATATTTGTAGGCGGGGGTGAATCTGAAAGATACCTGCTTGTCTATTTTCGTTAATTGTAATTGGAGTCTAATATACTGTGATTCGATTGGAGAGACGTATGGTTTTTATAATATGTTAATTTTTGTCATGAGAGGTGAATAATTTTGACGGGTATAGAAAGATTCGATATGACCTCCGGAATATATAATTGACATATATTAATTTGGTTTTCCAATATTTATCGAAACAACGGGAAGCTTCTTGGTAGTTTGACTTGTAATTTATATAGAAATTTTATTTCGAATGCGGAGACTCAGAATGGAACAATCATTATTGATCTGATTTAATGAGACACGTAAAGAATTTTCTTAATTTTATTTGTTGTACCATTGAATATTTTAATTGACACTTAGAACTTAACGTCGAAGACGTAGACCGCATTTGTTATTTCATAAATTATTAAATTATACTAATAATTTGCGGTCGATGCTTCTCCAGACTTTATAAAAGGAGAAATCAATTTGTGATACAATGACAAAAAGAAAGAGTTCTAATTTTCATTGACAAATATCTATTGAATTATTGTCGAAGTAAATGAACGGTAATCTTCAAATTTTTCAAAAGCAATTATTACATACAATTTGGAGGCCCTTTTTGGCAAAATATTTATTGCAACAAGTTCTAAAAAGTTGTGTATAAATGAATGCCGTATCGTGTTCATCCCATTTTTGCACTTGATTTAACTATAATAATGCTATTTTATTTCAAACATATCGTCTTAGACATTAACGATTTGGTATTTTTACAATCGGATAAAGAATCTAGCCGGATAACAATGGAAAAAGAGTCCTAAAAGCAAAATATTCTTGAGGCATACCATTCAATAGGTCTCTTAAAAAAAACTTCCTGCAAAGTATGAAACTGCTACCCCTACTGTAGAAGTAGATACAGGGTGAAACGTATTTTACAGTTTGTGCCCAATTTCTCCTGTTTGGCCCCAAAGAAAATGCGAAGAAATTCACAGATGGCATACATACTTCTGAATTTTTTTCACAATTTTTGGTTGGCAAGTCAATTTTTAAAAAATTAATAATGTTTTAAAAACATTAATTTTTATTGAAAATATGAAATGAACACGTTTATATATTTATACGTATTGCATCATACAGTATTTATTAACGTGTAATTTTTTTTATTTTTAGGAGTGGTGGAAAATAGTAGATCATAAACCGATCAAGTTATAATATAGTATTTTCAATCAGTCTTATTATTAAGTCTACAAGAGACTTATTAAGTCTCAAATCTACAATTTAAATTTTTCTTGGAATTATTCCAAACGTTTTTAGAAAGAAATTATGCAGTAATGTGAATGTTAAGTAGGTCTCAAGGAACTTAAAAAATCGCAATGTTGCCAATCACATGCAGTTCAGCAGCAAACTGATACAATTTTACCAACTATTTAAAAAACAAAGATAGCCAGTAGAGAATGTCAAACTAAACAGTGAAAATCATAGTGTAGAAACAAGACTTTTAAAAGAGATCAAGAAAAGAATAAATGATTACTCACTATCAAAAAATATTTCCATATTCCCAACATCGTCACCAAGAAAAATCCTATATTAGCATATGGGTATTTAACGCCAGAGATTTAGGTAAAAAGACCATAAGTACGACGGGAAAAGAACTACCTAACTTGTTTTCTCCTGATGGCTTTTCTTTCCCCGTTCCATTTCTTTTACACCTCAATGGTCATTAGGTGGTTCCAATCCCTTATCCAATATATTCTTGACTACCTAGGAGCCTCCACCACGAAATAGAACCTCTTATTTACAAGATTCCACCACATGTTAAATTTCACTATCCAACTAACAGCAGTCTATAAACATGGACATAGATAACTCCTTTTTTTAGATCGGCCGGCCCCACAACAATTTCCAGGTATAGCAGCAAGGTTTCTCATTAAAACTACTTATCGACGTGTCCTCGGGCCAGTTTTACCTCTAGTACGGCGAGAAAGTGGACAAAAATAGAGTCCACCCGACATACTTCTTAAAAGACACACACGTTTAAAAAGTTCTCCGAGCAAAAGTTTCATGCTAATCGGACAATTATGTAAATCATCTAGTTGCGCGTGAAAACGATCAAAGGTGAAACGTTAAAGTTCGACCGTCATCGAACTTTGATAATACGATAAAAGTGATCATAAGAGTGAGATAAAACAATTTCGTAACGATGGCATTGTTTTCTAACGGAATTCTGCAAACGGGTGATCATAGGAGCACCGTATAAAGTTGGATCTCGTAAAGAAGAGGCTGATTCTTCGAAGAGGCCATTACTCAGGAAAAGCTGGGCGGTTCATCCCCCGAAAACAACATTTAGTTAAGTACCGTCAATAAAAAGAAACGCCCTTCGGTAACAGAAACGACGGAAGACAAACGGCTCGATGCAGAAACGCGTGCATAGAGGAGGAGAAACGAGGCTGCACGATCAATTCTACGAGTATTTCGAAACCGCGCTTTTCCGTTTAAGCTGGCTTTATCGGCCGACGTATATTTTGTATCGCTACGTTCGATGAGAATCGCAAAATCTTATGGGGTCAGTTAATCCATAAAGTATGGAGCATGAAACGAATAAGGAAGATTTCCTGGCCATATGCTGCGTAGTACCGGTGCGTGCACTGGTAGAGATTATTCGATTTGGGGACGAGAGAAGGTGAATTTACATTATTTTGATACTGGATAATTAATATTTTATTTTGGAAGATTAATTTGCGGTCTTTTGATGTACATTTATTATGGGTGTGGAATTGCCAAGATATTTTAGAAATGGACGATACGGTGGAAGGAGTATAACCCATATTTAGTCCGGCAGAATGTGAAATGTTTGCTAATTGTAAGTTTAGTGGTTTAGAGAGGAAATTTTGACGAGGCATTAAACTAATGCTTTTGCTTGCTACGCATTTATTAATTTAATTACTGGTTTATAGTTGTATATATGTGTAAGCTGTTAGGAGCTATTCATAGGAATACATTTATAGAACTATAAGTACGTTACGGATATGTTTAATATGTAGGACACGCTCTTTAAGATTAACCCTAGATCACTAACCTTATTTTTCGACGCTTAACACTAACCTTCGCCTCTTCGACTACGGTGTTTACAAAAGGGGTTAAAGGGTATTGTTTAACCCTTTGCGGACTAGCGACGCATATATGCGGTCTGAGAAAAAATGTAGTTATAGTCTATCGCCGTATGTATACACGATTCAAATTGAAAAAATTGAAATAAAACCGGTCAGATATGATTAAAAGTGGAGTCATTTATAATTCATATACATTAACAGCCCAAATTTCTGATAAAAAGGTGGTTTTGGAACGCCGAATAAATGATTATCTGTCAATATTCAAAAATGTCCCCGTCCGCAAAGGGTTAAATAAAATTTAAACATTTTTTTTCTATTATTAAAGATAGGTATTTATTAATTACGATAACGTTAACTAATATGGCATACTTATTAAATCCATGTCGTCGAATCGACGAAGGTTAGTGATCTAGGGTTAAGTAAAGTGATTTTAAGTTTGTACGAAAATCTACGGCGATCTTTCACTGAAAGTAAAAATACAGTTAAATTCACTGTAGAATGTTATTACATAAAATTGTATTTCAAGATCATGTAAGTCGACATTTCTGTTTTTAGGGTCTGAATATATTTTCAAACTCAATATTGCTTTAACTTTGAGTATCGTCAAATTCATTGCACAGGAAGAGCAGTCGAAAATTCTGTGATTCTTAAAAATAGTATATATTCCGACTGAACAATTTCTCATGAAACATTTATATGACAACGTAACTGTATTAATAATAGAAATAAAACTGGTCAAAATTAAACACCCATCTTAGCAATTTCCTGTTACTCCATCTTCATTTCTACGAATGAAGAGAATGTGAATAAAGACCCACGGAAATAGATTTGAAGCAAGACCGGTCATTCCGTTATCGCTTCATCGACGTGACGATTCTTCATTCTCGTTCTTCGTGTTCGCTCTCAGTTTCCTATCCATTAGTAAATCGCTCGACCCGTCTGCTGGCATTTATCTTTCAATTCCGTTTCGGAATATAATTCACTCGTTAAACCTGCGTCTGGCGTTGAAGATGGCCTTTATCTGCACGACGTTCGGCCGGACGATACAGGACTGCCAAGAGAGAGAGACAGGAAAAACTAACGAGAGAGACGGAGAAAGTGGAAGGAAGAGAGAAAGAGAGGCAGAAAAGGGAGAAAGACAAAAATAAGGATACCCCGGACCAGTATGCGTCGCGCTAATTAAATTTCCGCTTTCAACTTGTCCGTCTCCCGTCTCTTTCAGTTTTTAACCCTCTGCGCCCCTTTTTTGCCAGGCATCTCGCTTATCTTTTCGCACTCATGTGTATATGTGTGTCTTTGTCCTTGTCCTCCCATCCCAGTGACCCTTAACATCCCTGCTGTTTCACTCTTCATTCTCATCCTTCTACTTTCTCATCATTTAATGCGTTCTCTGTCAAATTGCTTTCGGTAAAAATTCCTCGTCGATACCACCTGAGATTCCAGAATTAAATTCTTAAGTATTTTAAGCTCAGATATTCGAATTCACCGGCATTCATTTTCCTTAATGCGGAATTTCACATCGCATTCTTCGTTCATTCGTGCACCAACATAAATTTTTGTATTATATCTCTAACAATAAGTAATTAGAACCTTGCGATACTTAATAAATAAAACGCAGAAATAAACCGAATAAGTTACCTTTACCTTTAAAGAGTTGCAAGTTTTTTAAACAGTGACATTTTTAATTTCTTTTGACAGTGGCTATAACCACATTCAAACTGAAGAAACCGACACCTTGGTTTTCCATTTCAATATACATACTTCAACACCTGGAACAAGGTCCAGCATAGCAACATGTTCTCAACGCTATGACTGGTTTTGAATTTTTTTAAAAATTTCCTCAAGTTTATAAGAGAGTCGTAGAGCAAATATTCTATGCTGATTTTATAAAACTGAGATTATCGAGTCGATCATCTTCCCCATCTCTTGACTGCCTTTTTTCCATAATATTTCTTTAATATACAGAGTGTCCCAGTCGATTTTGACATCTTGATAACTTCGGTATTGTGGCATCTAGCGAAAAATGTTTCATAGGAAACTTAAATTGTATCGAGTGGGCCATAATCTGGTGTCATTAGTTTTTCCATAATTGGACGCGTCAAGGACATATGAAGGTCAACTTTTTTTTTTTAAATAGAATGAGGTACTTTTTTATGCATGAAGCGATATAGCTGGACATTCTTTATAAAAAAAGTGCTGACCTACAGAAAAACTAATTACACCAGATTATGCCCCGATACCATTTAAGTTTCCTATGAAACACTTTTCGCTAGATGCCACAATACCCAAGTTATCAAGATGTCAAAATGTAGTTCTAGTATTGAAAGATTTTCTTAATCTTTCAAAATTATACCAATAAATTCGTAGTGCAAAGGCGCTAATTTTGTCAATTTACCAAATTACTCTATCTCTCATAGTTTCCAAAATATTAAACGAAATACACTTTAGTCCGTCAACTGCGGGGGCGGGTTTCACCCCTTTAAAGTGGACGATTGCCGATAAAAAAATACGTGTCGAATATATTAACAAGTACTACATCATACTTAAATTTCATCAAAATCGATGATCGGCACCTCGGGAGGTTCCCTTATTAGATCTTATTGTTAGACTTCCAAAAAATATATAATGTAGTTCACATATTTGTAAATACATGTCCTCAAGAAATAAAAAAAATCCACTGTTACAAATTTACAAAATACATTCCAGAAGAAGTTCTAAAAAGTAGCACGAAGAACGCAAATACTCCCTTAAACTCATCCCATAACCTTAAACATCCTGACGCCATTAAGCGAACAGATTGCAACCGTTCAAGTAAACCCAGTGTCGTTGCGTGTTCACGAGTGTTTCCCGTTTATTTGTTCCAAGTTTTACTTTCAACATTAGCTCTTGTTCTTGGTGCGCCCCGTTTCGCCGAGATCGCCCTCCGGGGGTGATTCCTCTTCCGGCTTCGTTCACGAGGGTAGGAGGAATTCATAATGCCGCCTCTCCAGCACCATCGTTGGATCGGGGTGTTAAAGTTAACGGCTTCCAATATCCGACGTATACGGCTATGCTGCACTCAACGGCCTGATAATGCTTTACTTGCATTATGGAAAACAGTTCGTTAAAACCGTATTATCCGCTCCGTCGAGCGACGGGGCTGGCCAGAGGCTCAGCTGCGTGCCAGGAGTCGCCCCGATGCGATGTATCGTCGTCGTGAATTCTTTCACGAGTAGGTTGATCGTTTCGGGGTTTACGAGGGAAACTCCGACGGAGAAGGGTTTTTCATCGGTTGAGAAAAGTGTTGCGGGTACTGGAAAATTAGTGATGAAGAAAATTATTTATTGTTTACCTTGAGGATTTTTTTTTTTTTGAGAATGGTAGAGGCAATTAATTTTGAGCCGTTGAAATGGAAAGGGATGGAGGAAAGGGTGGTGATAGTAGTTTCTTTGTTGTGTGATGTTTTTGTGCTGGACAAAGATTAGAGTAATAGAATTGTGAGCTGTTGAAATGGAAAGGGATGGAGGAAAGGGTGGTGATAGTAGTTTCTTTGTTATGTGATGTTTTTGTGCTGGATAAAGATTGGAGTGATTGAATTGTGAGAAAATAGGAGAGGGTGATTGGAAAGGATCAGTAATTATCAATAGAACTACCAAACCCGTCAAAATGACTGGTACACAATTTTTTCAAAAAATTCTCCAAGTTTATGTAAGATTCATAGAATAAATATTTTGCGTCTATATCAATAAACGTAAATCACCCAATCGATCAAATTTTCCGCCGCTTGATTCCCTCTTTTTCAAAGTACTTACTTCATTTATTAAAATATGTCAGATTTGACGCCGGTAGTTCTAGTGTTATTGCATTAACTTTGGAAACTCTTTGTTTTATTTTGTGATATAGAAATTTTGGTGGAGGGAATTCTGATCGCATACAAATTTAAAGTAGTGCTTTATACTTAATAAATAGCTGGACCAATTTTAAAAGTAGTTTGGTGAATTTTCTTTGATTGCTTTCATGTAAGTAGTAATTTCGGATTCATAGATTTTAAATTGTGCCAATAAATGGGGCGATATGAAAAAATTGTGACGATAAATATGATATCGATGATGTTATTAGTTTTATCGATAATTAAATTCAGCAGATATGCATATTGCGGGAATAAATTTCAGATAATGGATCAAGGATTCTGTATATGTGCGAAAAGTGATAGATAATAAATGCCTTCCATGATTTCCATCAATTGTACATTTGTTATAAATAACAATACATTCAGATTAACAATAAATTAGAAATTTTCCCGCGACATTGACAAGTTAAAATATTGGCGCTGAAAAATTATTTAATGGAATGGATGTATGAAATTGTATATATGAGATTAAATGTAGCAATATTATAAAATGATATTTTACTTTTTCGGAATTAATGTTTTCGGTCAATAGAATCACGGATGATCACATTGGGCAATATTTTTTCATTCATAAACGGTGTATAGCGAAATTGAAAAATGTTCAATAATTCTTTATTTGAATAATAGAATTAAACATTTCAGGTCCACTTTCAGTGTCTTTGACAAGTTATAAATGTTATTATTCTCTTCGTCTCTTTTATATCGGATTTGCTAAAGAGATTTTAAATGTGTCGTGTATTCATCATAACAACAGAATATAGACAGTAATGGTCTTAAACCCGGAATAATTTTTACGATAATGTGAACTATAATTTCATAAATTGTTGTAATAGTATATGATTACTAATTTATTAAAAAGTGAAATACATCGATATAATGACCAACCACTGTAAATAATTATCTGAGACTCCACATATGGACAAACATTTTACAGAAAATGAAATCAAGTTTTATTAAAAAAATATTCTCATGCTCCCTTATTTGCTCTCGTCAAAATTGCAATCAACAAGTAACAAATGAATATAGTGTCCAAGTTCGCGATACGTTTAATTGTATAATTATAAGACGGCCTTGGTGGTAACAATATATTCTACGGAGGCGATAAAAGGACGATCGCACATGTGAAAGTAAAAATCTATTCTAAATATAAAATAAATTCGACACCTTATGTTCCACAAGGTTTATTTGTTAAATATATCGCTACCACTGTAAATATTTCTTTCCTTAACTGCTATACCATATAAATAATAATCATACGCAACACCTACTTTTCAACCCTCTACTTACGACCCCTTCTGACTTTAAGAAAACAAAAGACACATCTTCTACTATTCGAAGAGAACGTTTTATCCTTCTCAAATGTTATAATTAATATCTTTACAATTATGGAATAATTTGCAATTCAATGTTTAAAAATCAAGTGAAGTCCATTACACTTTAACGACCGCTCACACAACATGTGTGTGATGCTACCGCCGAAGGTTGTTGGCCAGTACCACACTCTCTGTGTGATAATTTATGAATGTAAATAAGTGTGGCTATTGCTATTGTCTTTGATTTTATTTTTATTCTCTTACTTTTCTCTTAATTTTAATAAACTTTTTTTAAATTAATTCTTCAAAAATACTGCCGGCCCCTGGCGACGTTTGACTGCGTAGACGTGCGGTCGTAAAAGTGTTAAAAATTGTATATCTATCAATTAGTAATATGATACTGTGCATTTGATTTCTAAGTACCGCAAAAAAAATCGTAATACAGAGATTAATAATGAATTGCATACACACCTTATCTTTATAAGAAACGCTGAAATCCCGGCGGTTCTCTTAAACTCAGCTTTTTCTCATGATCGTAAATCCCACACATTAATCTCAATAATTTCAATATAAGAAATAAGCATGACAATATTATCAAGCGATCACACTTTCAAAACCAAGTAACTCGATTGAACGAAAGTAAAGAGTATCCCCACAAACATATCCTTCGAAAATTCAAAGAAAAGCCGTTGAATTTGACGCAGCATTGTTCTCTCATCCTGCCTTATCATCGTTCCCCAATTCCCAGGGAAGTGTCCCTACACCTTGAAGGAATCTCGGAATTCTCTCAAGGCTTCGACCGAAGCCAACGTCGATCTTCGGCCGTGTCGTGTATCCACGCCCACCGGCTGCACCGAGTCGATGGCCATTGTATTTTAAACAAAGCCTCCGTCGTGAATTGTATGGGTTTTAATGAAAGAAGATCGGCCCAGCCCTTCTATCCGTCCGCGAGAATGGCCGTCGCTGTCGGATTCCTCCAACTGGCAGCAATTTCTGAATTATCGAGAGGAGCCGCGAAGCGGCCGAAGAATCGTGGAATTTGTTAAACGAACTGTGAATCGGCATCCGAGAATTTTTCATAGAATCATTTGGCTCTCCCGTTTCCGTTGTCTGAGTGCCCCTTCTCGAGGTTTTATTCGAAGGCTGTCGAGGGTTTAATAGAACGATACGCCGTGAAACTTGTCCTCGTTTCGAAGATAATTTACGTATCGAGAATACCTGGTGGAGAGTCTTTTTTCATTAAGAATTCAAGGGCAATTAAGGATGAGAAGTAATGGAAAAATTTCAATGGGTTTAATTGCAGCTAGAGGATTATTGATATCCGAGTAGTGTTTACGGATAGGCGATACTTGAATTAAGTAACATAATTCACGCGGATTAACAAATGTACAATCAAGGCTTCTTTGTTGAAACGTGGATTATACTACTGAAATTATGAATTTCTGAACGGTTATTTCATAGAATATGTTGGATATACAGGTGGCCCTCGACTTTCGCAAAATTCACTATTTCGCACGATTTTAATAACTAAATTTTTCAAAGAGCTGTGCCGTTATTTCAAAAAATGTTTGCTTCCATGCAATCACTGCCAATGAGCGCTGTAGCTCGCGCTCACTCATTGCATATTAGAGGTTTTCTAACATTGTAATATTGTTTCTAATTTTACCTACTACCTAAATGTTACAGAGAAGCCACATTAACATACAATTTTTCATATTTTTCCTATATTCCTCTACTTTCGAAAATTCAACATTCGTACACATTTTCAGGAACCAACTATGTGCGAAAGTCGAGGGCCGACTGTAAGTGTAGGATCTTTCTCTCTCCTCCTCCCCTCTCTCACTCCCTCTATATATATTTGGTTTGCCTATGTATTTTCTCCTAAATTCTATACATATTTAATTAATGATGTCGTAGCCTAAATATAAAACTATAAAATAGACAATCTTACTAATCATAAAGAAACTTTAAACACTCAAACTTGCATTCTCCTTAAATCTTCTCTCTTCTCAAGGTTTTATTCTCCACTGCTCTCAACTCAACTCTATGTCTCCATTGACTCTGTCAAAAATTCACTCATTTTCTCCTTATCCACACACTAAACAATCACGCTAGCTTTGACATTCAAAATCCATCCACATTCGCTAAGGATAAACTATTTCCTATCTTTAAAAAATTCCGACATAAGGGATGATAATATTTTAGAAATTAAAATTTAAGATAGTAAATAAGATGACATGATACAAAACAGCTCCGTAAATGCAAGAAGAATTTAAAAAAAGGTCACAGTAGAAACACATACCTCTTTGAAATGTAACTTTTTAAAACAATATCTTTCATTTCGTCAGTACAGCTTTTAACGTCATAAAAATTATTATGAATAAAGTACCAAATAGACACGACACTTGTTGTAACTTATATTATCCATAAATATTACAACTTTCCCAATTGCTCCGACCATTTCGTAAACCGATATTGCGGTAAATGAAAGAGTACCACGTGCGCGTGACATTCGCGACGATATTTCTTCCGCAAATTTGCGTATCGCAGTGTCGTCAGTTTTGAGTCGCATCTCCCTCTATTCTCGTGCCCCAAGACCGAAGCGCGTATCGCGATAAATTCCGACAACTTCCAGCGGTAAAACATTTTCGTTAGTCCGAAACAATTAACGGCTTTATAAATCACCAGCGGGCGCTCAGCGACGCAAAATCATCGTCCGTTGTTACGTAGAGGAAGTCCTCCTTCGCTTAGTCCCGCAGGGGATGGAAAAAAGTGGAGTGCCGCGAGAACTTAAACGCAACCACAATGTAATTACCACGCGAACTTTTTACTTTGCTCGCAGACAGTGCAGGCTCGTTTACTGGCCGAAGTTTATGACAGAAATAAAGGGAGGCAACAGAAATCTTCTTTATGACGGTGTCCGCATTGCGTTGAAATACCTAGGTTCTACCTGTCCCGACCTTTTCTACTCATAGTGGCTACGAACTCAGTCCTGCACACCGCGCATAGACAGTGGTCACTTGATAAGTGGTTTAATCTGATTCAGCCAACGGATAAGGGACGTTCCTCGTCATCAGGCACTTTCGATACTAATACGTTACTGGCTGAAAAAGCACTTAACTCACTATAAACCGTTGTGACTCTGAGATAATGAAAAATCTAGGGTTCTGTTCTTCACAGTCAAATTTTCAACTTTGCCAAATATTATAATTCAGCTCGTGAGAATCATGACATTCTTCGCAATTCGATTTTTAAAAACCTGGTAACGGGTTTATTATACGGACGACTAGGCGACTATTTTTGAGTATTAATTAGTTTTAAAGGGCGCAGATGTGAACCCTTGGACACATCTGCGGACCTAATCGTGCAAGCCCGAGTCGAAAATTTCAGCCCAAAAACCTCCTAAATTACCAAATAACATAGGATATTTAGGCTGAATATGGAAAAATATGTTACATATAAAAGAATGCAAATTTTAATTCCACAATCGCCCAAAACTTGTTCATTTTTGCCAGTTTTGCCTAGTTTAGGATCAATTTAGGCTTCATACAGCCCAAAATAATGCTCAGCATTCTTATTTAGAAAATTAATATAAGCCCAATATTAAGCCATACATTCTATAATGAGGAGTTTTAGAATTGGATTGGAATTGGAGTGATTTTAGGAGATTTAGAATTTATATGGAATATAATGATAATTTAATTCCTACTTGCTCCTGAAAGACCTATTTTTAGAATATGAGTCGACAGACTTGGAACTTCTGAAATATTTTTAGGGGATGTCAGATTAAATTGGAATACAAATTTTACCTGATCAGTCCATATAACTCCTAAAAATCATATTTACAGGACTTTGAGGCGCGTAGACACACTAGTTGAGGATTTTGAGGTTCAAAATGGTATACGTAATTAAGCGGCAAATGAGAAATCAAAAGAATCCAGGATTTGAAGTTTCTTTTTAGGCTGGACTTTTCGACTAGGGAGACGTTCTCGCCTATTGAGTTTGATTGTTTTCATATTTTGACGTAGGCACAATAGTTATTGCCATGTAATAAACTGGTGAGGTGCTGGCAAGGCGGCCCAAATTCATCGTATAGCCACCCCCTGGGCCAGCAGGCCGTAAGAGCTGCGCTTCCAGGCAAACTCGACCTCACCTTTACAAACCGCTCGGAGGTCAAGGGTGAGGAGTTTCAACCTGGAGGTACTTCAGTGTTGCCGATGCCCTCACACCCCGTTGAACGACGATGTCACTGCATTCCACCAAAATATCAGAGTCTTCTGATCGGCTCTTGGAAAAGAGTGGGAGAATGCAGTGACAACCCGTAACACATATAAGGAATACTCACTTACCCTTGGGGATGCACTAACACCTTCAAAGCCAGCAACCGGTTTCACATTTGCAAATATATTGTTAACGTTCCACTGCAATTCACTAAATTTAAAATCAAAACCAAAATCAAAAGGGCGAATTCGACTGCTTGAAACCACGTCTAAACATCGATATTTAAAATTCCGGTTTAATCCATTACTCAAAATAGTATTTTTATCACTTTCTAACTGTAACTATTGTGAAACTGATCTTCCGAAACAAAAAAATTTTGACTATAAAGGGTTAACAACGAAATAAGAGTTTAGTTTTCGGTTGTCATTCACCGAGCTCAGGTTTCGAAGGCAGATACGATGGAAATAAATAATTTCAGGAAGATTTTCAAAAACTTCAGGACAAATCATTCTGACCACCTCGGTAGGTCTAACGCTAAGAATATTTTTAAAATTTCTAATTTTTCGTCTAAACTTAATCCTAGATTATTTTGCTACTCCATAAATACTCACAAATGTTTACAACGTTAAACAAACCGAATTTTTTGTTACTTACTTGGTAATATATACAATTCCTTCATAAAATTCCTCAGTTGCTCAACATGCCTAGCTTTGATTTGAATTTACTAAATAAATCATATAATAGTTACAATTATTATTTCTTGATATTTATGAAAAGGTTATACATTGAAAGTATTTCTCAATACATATACCAAGCCGCCGCATAAAATATAACGTCATCCCAAGATTTCGACCGAACTACAAAAAGAAATAACCAATACTATCGTTAATTTTCATTACAAATTACACCAAATCATACGTCTAAACTGGATATGACCAATCAAACCAGCTTCACCCTACCATCATCAAGCCCGCATCAAGACGAAAGTCAATCCTCTCACCAAAAAACAACCACAACCCTTACAATCCGTCCTGGTCTACGTCCGTAGTCAACCTTTCTAAACTAACCGCAGTACAAGTGCAGCCCCTGAAAATTTCTGCATCCAGCCGTCTATCGAGGGATGCTTTAGTTCTATGCGTCCGGAAAAAGCTCGTCTGTCCAAAAGTTTGCGCGTTCCTCGCACGACGTAGAAAGGAAAGACAAAGAGATCTCCACGCGGCGATTTGCTACGCCTCCAAGCGAGAATACCGCAGTCAGTACACCAAGCCGTACAGGGGGTGAAGAGCGTGAGTTAACGACGACTGGTGAGAAGAGGACGAGGGATTACGGTAGAAACGAGTTGAACTTTTTGACGACTGGCAGGGACGAGGGACGAGATAAACGGGTCGGCCTTTTACGAGTGGCGGCAGCGACAGTAGATAGTGACCGGCATGGGTCAGCCGTTCCGACAGTGGTGTAACGACTTGTTTTGTCAGGCGCCGGCTCGAAAGGCACAAATCACTCGTACGACGCCGGTACGACGGAAAGAGGGATGCGCGACGGCTGGGGCTATCGCGGAAATCGCTGCGCCGGAAATTCGGGGAATTTTGGGATCGTAGAAAACGATGCTGCGGCTGGGGGAAATATAGTGCAAGTCGGTTAGCTTAGATATCGGGAGGGAGAATATCGAAGGAATTATTTTCCATTGTTTATGATCGATAGGGAACTCGCTTCCGTTGCATGCCTTGGGAGTTGAATTTTGAAACGGTTCATACAGAATCATTGGGTGCGTTCTTTTTATTGTAGGGAGAATAGAAGATTTTTTGATTTCTAAATAGTTTATACGCATTAATACGTTGACTGCCATAGGTGTCACTGGTGACCGGCGCTATTGGATTCAATGAAATTTTATGTTACTTTTCAATTGTAAAATTTATGAATTTTCAGACATACTGGATATTTCGATATTGGTGTTTGAAAAGATAAAGGTCTATTGAATATCCATCTATATGTATCTTTAAGTTTTCTGGCTTATAAAGATGTGAATTTAATGGAAGAAGTATCACTTCAATAGAAATGTTGAAACTAGCGAAATATCGGTGGCGTTCAATGTGTTAATGGAAAAAAGTATCTAAGGAATGTTGATTAATGTTTAAACGTTAAATAATTAAAGTTGAGTTTAATGAAAATAAAAAATGTTGTGATTTAGAATCAAATATGGAGAGATCTTTGTGAAATGGATACAATATTGAAAAAGATAAGACTGTTTTGAATTTTAGTATATGTGTCACGAGCTTTACCCAGCATAGCATTTTAATAGTTCTGTTAAGTATGTGTGATAAAAATGAGATAATTTCATTCTTCGCAAATTCTTTTCTTATGCATGAAAGGTACAGGGGTATTATTTCTACGAAAGAAAATAATAAATTGACGAGTTGTTTAATAAAATAACATTATCTTCTTCTGCATTTTTCATCTGATGCCGTTGATTCAATGTTTGTTGCATTGAATTTGGTAGCAAGACGTGTATCGATTGCCGATCGCGGAAAAAAACCGACATTGAATTTTTCACCGACTGTTATACAATTTGGATTTCAAATACGCCTCGTAGTACGCTGATTTTGTTAAATCGCATTCGGACCAACCAATCGATTAAACAAATCGTACTTCGTTAAGGGTTTTAGGAAAAACAAGGAAAAATAGACAGACACCACGAGAGAATTTTCGTGGGATGTCAATTGTTCCAGCTTTATCGGTACAATCGGATTTTCTTCGAGCACAGCAGACGAAGCATAATTGCATTAAGCAAATTTCAGTTTTACATCGGTAAAATCGGTGAAATTCAATTAATTTGGTTAAGAATAACGAATTTCGTTCATACTTTGGTTTCTATCTTCTGCTATAAGCAAAGGGAGAAAATATGAAAAATTTAATGCACTAGTGTATTATGATCGCTACGAGACCATAAATGAATAAAATTTCGATATTTAATGAACACCGTAGAATACTTTATGGAATTACAGCGGCAACTGGTTTCGTTGGACACGAATGTCATTCATCCATCAAATTAAGTGCCCGGTATATTTTTTTTTATATGGTGTACCGTACACAGGGGTGACTGACAATGGCGTCGATTATATTCTAGAATATATATGAAATTGAAAGCTAATTGCATTGAGAATTAAAGGCATCCCAGCGCTTCGTTACAATGTAATACCACGTATACACTGCCACCATGGGATCAATAAAACCGTTTTAAGCCGATTTTGCGATTAGCAAATAAACGAACTTCGGTTACTTCTATTAAATCGAAATAATAATACTGCGGTTATGTCGGTGTTAATGGGGATGATTAAATTTCGGGATGAAAGACACTCGCTTTAATTGCTTGTTTGGATACCACGCGGTGGAAATGCAACAATCGTAACTTTGTTAGAGGTACAACATACATTAAAACATTTTAAAATATTCATAACATGGAATTGAAATATCATATTTTTAAGAGTTATTAATACAAATTCTTATATTCCGTTACTTTTATTTTTTTCAATAAATACCACATTTCCACTTTGCTTGTCTTTGTTTTTTATATCAAAATGCAAAGAACTCTTTCGTGTACCTTCAAGTATCTTATAATGTAAATTAACTTTAACACAAGTACAAAAATACATTACTCAGAACACATTTATTTAAGTCCAATACAGAGCAAAGTTGTTGAAAAATTTATACTCCTGCACAGTTCGAAGAACATTACATATAACGAAAATATAATCGTACAAAATAATATTTTTGTACGGTGTGACTATCGCTATTTTACATTTTTACATTTAACTGTAGTTCCATGACCATTTAATTAATTTTGCAAAAGCTTCCCTCATTATGACGGTAACGTCAACTCGGTATCATTAATTGTGCCCATAATTGTAAAAGTGGTCTAACAATAAGTCATATATTTCTTGTTTCGAGATACTTAATGAATTGCATTTAAATGAATTAAAAAATATTTTTATATTATGCAACATCTTGATTTAGAATTTTATTAGTCTTGATTAATGGAAATTCATTATGAATATGAAATTTTGCGTAAATTTCATACGGAAATGTTGTTTTAAAAGTTTGAATTGACTTAGACCATTTTCAAAATTATCTGAATGTCCTATAAATGACTTAAAGAAAGAAAAAGCTACGACTTTTATTAGAAACAATAATTTTAATGAAATAATTCATGAACATTTATTAATTATTTTTAAAAAGTAATCCGTTCTTATAATTTAGGCTTTTACTATTATGAGTTTTTAAGATTCTTAAAATGTTCTTGAACAACTGGAGGGATGTATGGTATTATAGTAAACACATAATATCTTTAAGTTTTCCTTCCGTTACTGGTCTAGTGGTGGTGTATAATGGAAGTAATTTAATATTTCCGTATATTTTTGGTCTCCCTCTTTTAGGTGAAAGATCCAAAACGTGGAATTTAGAATCATCTAAAGAAGTTTTATAGAACATCTTATAGCGTTCATTTTGCAGGAATCTCATCCATTGAATTTTCAACGAAGAGAC
Source organism: Cerceris rybyensis (assembly GCA_910591515.1). Taxonomy (NCBI): domain Eukaryota; kingdom Metazoa; phylum Arthropoda; class Insecta; order Hymenoptera; family Crabronidae; genus Cerceris; species Cerceris rybyensis. Next base: position 41,451,809 of record OU342789.1, read on the forward strand.
AGATTCGCCCGCGGTATTTTTTACTCTTCTTGTCGTTGACTCTTCCAGTGGTTTCGTTGAACTAAAATCCAACTACGTCATTCGTTTTACCGAAAATGTATTTCTTCTTCTACACTTTTCTACCAATTCATAATAATGCTCAGGGTTGTATAAGTCATTTACTTTTCTTATTTTGATTTCTGTCAAACCAAAATCACGGTCATTCGGTAGAAAGGAATGACCAAATACCAAAAATTTAAGGGTATGTTTATATAATTTTTTCAATTTTGACTTAGACCACTTTCATAATTAACACTAAATGAATTCCATATAATGTTGAATCTACAACCACTATCTTATGGTTCATTTTTGACAATATCATAAAAATTACATTGAATTAATTTAGTTTATAATAATGTGGTGTGAAATAACTGATAAACTCATTTTTCTCAATTTTGACTTAGACCACTTTCATAATTAACACTAAATGAATTCCATATAATGTTGAAACTACAACCACTATCTAATGGTTCATTTTTGATAATATCATAAATATTACATTGAATTAATTTAGTTTATAATAATGTGGTGTGAAATAACTAATAAACTCATTTTTTTTAAATTTTGACTTAGACCACTTTCATAATTATGGGCACAATTGTATATTCAAGCGTGTAACACCATAGTAAAAATAATCTTCTAACGCAAGAAGCTTTCGTAAAAATATACTCTACATCCTACTCTCATCAACGTGGCGTTCAAAAATATTACAAACAACAAGTATTATCAACGACCACACATTCTCTCCACAGTCTCTCACGACAAGCCTTTCGATCAAGCCCGAACAACAAACTGCCACGTAGGAGGTCGTTTCTCGCAGAATACCTCGTCAGCGTGAAAATTCGACTGGCTTTTTTGCAAGAAGGAAGTTCTCGTAACTCTGTACACGGCGAGGCGGTTTAATCGTCCGACTCAATGGAAACATCTCGAGCGGTCGCAAAGGTTTGCAAAGGTTCACGTAGGTTCGCGTAGGTTCGCGGACGGAGGGGTAAGAAGGCAACTGCAGGAAGCGGACAGGAACCGGATGCCGGCACGAACCGAGTAAGTTTCGGCTTTCGTGGCCTTCCACGCGGAAGCGTTCTCTGATCTATCGCTACTTTAAAACCAAAGGGAAAGCCGCGGCGATCCGGTATAGAACACGGCAGTTCTAAACGAGGGGAAATCGAACTTTTCCAATTGATTCGACTTAAACTGCCGAGGAGAAATGCCGCGGTAGAAATCGCTCTACAGCCACCTCCTCCTTCTTCTTCTTTTCCTCTTTCTCCTGTTCCTTCTGCATCGTTCGCCTCCTGGAACGAACTTTTACCTTCTCGTCTTTCTCTTTCGATCTCGTCGCCTTATCGTTTGGCTTCGTTTTCGACCACCCTCCGACGACCCTTCGGGCGAAATATCGCGCAAACTTTATCGCAGGTTCGCGCCGCGTGCTGCTTGCTTCTTTGATTTCGTAGCGCACTCTCCTCGAGCTATGCTGCCGTGTTTTGACTTTTTGACTTTTGAACCTCGCGTCCGATCGAGTTGTTAGGAAGTTCGTTTGTAGTGGCTCGATTGGCTTCGATTTTCGAAACGATCGAACGAGCTTTTCGATAATTATTGCCGGGGGGTAATGTACGAACTGAATTTCTGTGGTAGTTTTAAAACGGGTGGACTTAATTTCGTCTGGTTCATCCACGAAGGAGTTACCAATCTTTTTCATGAATTTTACACGACCGTGGCTGCAATGAATAGATAATAGTTTCCTCAAGTTAAATTTATATGTTGCTGACAGTATTCTATGCTTTGAAAATTTAAATCGATTTCTTATCATTGTTTTATTGTATATATATTTTAGCCTTCGTTTCTACGGGTATTTTCATCAATAAATTATCACTAATGATCGAATTTTTAGAAAATATAATATTCTTATCGTTTCACTGTTGAATTGTTAAAATGAAATTTTCTCACCAATGGAAAGCTTACTTAACTTTTCCGATATTCGATACTAATTATTAATGTTTTTTTTTGCATAGAATAGTCAAATAACAGAAACTCTCTTCCCTTCCTTTAAAATTCCCTCGTGATATCCAATTGTCACTTTTTACAGGAAAAGAGTGAAATGGTCACGTTTGCAAAGCAATTGCAAAATAAATGGTACTTTAGATGCCAAACACTAATTATTGGTTTCTATTACGTACATCTACGACGATTCGCAGGTAGTGCTGCCAACCGAACACTCGACGAGTTCCCACTTGGCGAAATCAATGGCTCTGTCTCCGCTCAACTCCAAGTCAGACGCAAGTGCACTTTGCACAGTTGATCCGGTTGTCAGGTGCGTTAGGTGTGGGAATCAATCCAAGCAATAATTTGCCGGGATTAATTGGCAAATGATTGACACGCCGGTTCGAGTGGCTTTACCGTGTTCCCAAGCAGAGACGCAATATTGAATGCGGAAGGATAATTGGTTTTGGCGCTCCTGTAGAAATAGCCCGCATAAAATCGGCAATGTTGAGATCCAGTATTCAATGGTCAAATGTTGGAATACTGATTCAAGCTACATTGGTTTTGCCGATGAGCTCGAGGATGCGGAAATGCTTATATTCATTTTGATGAAAATTATTTCGTTCACGTCTCTTTTGTATCTGTTTGGTTTTACATAGTTTCTTCAGTGATCTAAGATCCACTGTTTTGGTTGGATTTGCGATCATCGAGGGTATGATATAGACATCTTACAGGTTAAAGGTTCTAAAATTGACGGAGATTTAAAATTTAAATTAGTAAGTTTAACACATTGATTTTTAGTTCAAGCCTTTACTTCTCTATCCGCCATAGCCCTTTTCTGAGCGAACTGATTGATTATTATCAAAACCGAATGTTAAACCAGATTTAATCATTTATTTTTTATTTTTTCTACGTTAATATTTTCTTCGATATTATTTTGGGGATATTTTGAACATTTTTCATTATGTTAGACGTTTACATTTTAATTAAACGATGAATGAAGACGTTGATAAGGGAAAATGAAGATTGAAACGCGCAAAAGTATGCCATTTATGATTTTTCACAAGTAAGTATTCCATGAAATTTTTACTTGGAACTAAACAAACCGTTATGCAATGTTTAAGTTTAATTTCGCGTTTTCAATTCCGACGGTGAAGTTTTTCTGCTTTTCTACTCCGACGACTCGCTTTAATTAAAAATATTTATGATAAGTTCTGACTACTTTCGACATACTTGTTATTGACTAAACAGTCACATTTCTTTATCAAATTTTTATAAGAAATGTATGATGAATGAGCTTGCTTTCTTATTGCTTTTTAATATTTTACGCCGACTCCTAGTTCTACTGACATAGGTTACAATTGATGATTTAGCTTCTCGTTTATTTATACATTTCATTCATACCTTTGTAGTCGATGTGAATTTTTACAGCCAAAAATAACGATTTTAATTGACTATACACCGTTCCAAAGACACTCATGTATTTTTGACAGCTTTCATGATTCCAAACGTTTCACTCATCTGAAAAAAATCAAACAGCATTTTACTTTGTAAACCTAAGGTTATCGTCGGAATTACGAAAACTACGCACATCATTAAATTATCTCACCAAATAAAATTCTATTACGACATGTAACTAAAAAAGTATCTTCACTGAGTCATTGGCATAGTTAACCGCAATGAAAAATAAAAATTTACTAATTTCCGTAGCGACCAATTAATAAGTTAAAAGCCCCAAAGTGTTGGGCCCGAAAAGTCGATTAATCGACTACCGGTCGGTAAAGTGTTAATATAATAAACATTAATATAACCGAGCAACTTTTTCGTATTTTCTTCGAAGCATCATCCGCGGTGAATGACAATTTTATGCTGAAAAGAAGATTGAAAAGTGAGAACACGATTCGACATGAAGTTAAAACATGCAAAATTCCTCTCTAGAAAACAAGATTATTAAATTAACTTAAAATCCTGAAATAGAGATTATTATTCGTTGTAAAAAATCGCCTTTCTTACGGAGAATGCTACCGGAATTGCGACAGACGCTTCCACTAATCCTCAGTAACTCTGGCAGTGTGCGGTGAAAATTCACGGAATTTTAAGGCTTTTAAATGGACTCACAGATCCGTGGTTGTATTACATCCACTTTCATAGTACGCGCCAGTTAACCGAAACGTCGGAGAGCCTTTCGGAAAATTTCTGACGTTTCTTGTAATACGATCGTGTGCTGCACGATGTAGAGTATGTAATGCCTCCGTGAAAGAACGGATTTCAAGTGGGATCCTATTACTACGGTGGCATCGTTATATAGAAAGAGCGGTGTTAATGCAATACCAGGTTCGAGGAAGTTCTGCGAAAATGATTTACGTTCTTCGGAGAGTTTCTAAAGTCTAGGTACCAGGGCACGAGAGCTCTTGTTTTCGTTGTAATTAACAGCTAATGCGAACATCGCGCGCGCGTGTTTGTCTTATAGGAGAATCTTAGTTTTGTTGGATACGATGTTTTAAGATTTTAACGCTTTGTTTTAAATCTATCTTCAATTTATTTCCTTAGTTTTGTTACGCTACGACGTAATACGCGTTATTATTTTATCTGGTAACATGTAAAAATTAATTTTTTCGAAAAATTAATCAGACGGATGGTTATTTAGGTATTAATTATTTGAGATATCGAAATTTTGTTGCTATGTTTTTAATTTATTCGAGTAGAGTGTTGTGACTTTTTAAAAGGAAAGTAGAATATGGTATCGCTGCTGGAATATGTGTTTCAAACATGATAGAACCCTTTTAAGACGGTATTCAATTGGAAACGATAGAAATTAGATCTCGAAGACCTACGATATGGCATTGGTCCCGATGCACACCGCGATTAAATAAATCGGTATCAATTTTAACTGCATGTAGCATTTACATACTTGAAATGAAAGTGGATGGTACATGCGTAAATACGCGCCAAGTCTTCAAAGGATTAAAGCTTTTTTTTCTATTGATTTCGTTGATCCTATTTTTTTCTTTGTCTCACATTCCAAGTTTAAAAATGATTGGAAAAGTATCAATAGGAAAATACAGGGCTACTCCAACTCGTAATATGCTTCATATTTTGGTTGATCAATATTTATATTGACTTAATTATGTCACTCATAATATTAATTAAACATATTCTATTTTTCAATTCAAATCCATATTTAAGTAAATCAAAAAAATAGATAAATACTTTAACTTTTGGCAAACTGTATAAATTTCCGTTTTTTAATTACTTTTTTGCATTGGTACACCTCTCATGGGTATAGCATGACAATTATGTAACAAATAAATTGACTCAGTAGTAGGAAATGTTGTAACTTATTATATCATGTATGCGGAACGTAATATATTTCCTTTTATCACGAACGATACTTATTAAATATCCTTTCAGCATGTGCACGTTGAAAGAAATCGCGTAACGCAACGTAAGAAATCGAGTGTCTTTTCAAAAGAAATTTCTCCTTTTCAAGAGAAAGACACCCTTTTACGTTATTGGAATTGAATTACATATTTCATCGAACATAAAGAAAGTCACGAAGGCAGTGATATTCGAAGGAAAATTCATATCTCTAATTAAATACTAGCTCCTAGATACTCCGAAAGTTTAAAACCAGTATCGTTGATTTTTCTAAAAATTTCATAAAATAAAAAGTAGTAAAAACAAATAAAACTTATGTGCTACATTATTTTAAATACATCATACGACTGCTTCTATGTCTCTTTGTATTTCAATTCATTTCTGTGATTTTAATTCAGGTCATAAACATATGTGTTACAAGCACACGTGATAAAGCAGACCGAATTTCAGAATGGACGAATGCAAGAAGTTCAAAGTGAATGACTCGCATGATTCGACTGAAATATCTGATGGAGTATCTCACGTAGGAGTTCGTAACACATTTGTACATTCCTTTCAAAAAAGGCGGCCACTTGAGATGCAAGAGTAGGGTAACCATGCTTCACCCTTTGAAGAGATCTCATTGATCTTTCGCTTCCTTTAGTTCTCCCCACTTGCCTTTTCATTAATTTCCGCTTCTCTTAATTCCCTACTTCGTGGTTTCTTCCTTTAGATATGCCGTTATTTATTCGAGATGAAATGCATTCAACTCTGCCACATGGCATACAAATTCAACATGGATTTGTAAAGCCCAGATCTTGTAATTATAATGATTTTTCTGCATATATGAAAGTTGAAGAACTTTTGATGCTATAATAATTTTTTTCCAATATTTATATAACCCATATTTACTAACATTTGCATTTGATCGAGGTATGTGCGTGAATAATGATAAAGTCACACAGTTCTACTGTCCTTTTTCGTGATTTATTGCATACAGCTTGTTCATTTATTCTCACTGGATATTTTTTGAATTATTTACTCATCGAATAAGACCTTCATTTACATTTAAAAATTGCTGGAAAGTTTTACAAATATTCTGCTCGTTCGACTTATAATCGACCCAGCATCGACCGCTGCATTAATTGTAACTCTGTTTAGTCGGGATATATTTACATGGAATTGTTAAACATCGACAAAGGGTGTAGCCGGATAAGGACGGCAAAAGTGCCCTCAAAGATAATTAACCTTGAAACATACCGTTCGATAGGGCACTTTGGAAAAACCCTTCCTGCAAAGTTTTAACCCGGTACCCCTACCGTAGGGGTAGTTATGGGGTTTGGCTTGATAAAAAATTCTGAAAAAAATCACAGATGTTGTACCCAATGGTGTGCGTACATTGGAATTTTTTCAGATTTTTTGGCTGGAAAACCGATTTTTAAAAAGTCAAAAAAGTTTATAAACATTCATTTTTTATTGAAAATATGAAGTGGCCGCTTTGATATTTTTACATATAGTTGCACAGTACCCCAGTTAATAATTCTGTAATTTTTTCAGATTTTTTTGCCAGTGACAAATCAGTCAAAAAAATGAAAAACCAATAATTGTTTATATTTTTTCCTAAATTATTGGTGTGACCACGTTTAAATTTTCACAGCTTCTCAAGTTCGCAATAAATAATCAACTATAATTTTTTCAGATTTTTTGCAACAGTGTATCATACTAAAAAAAATAAAAACCCTAACCGAGACAATCATTGTAAAAAAAATGTTAATAATTTGCTGGTACTTAAATGGAAGACGAACACATGGGAGAGATATTTAACGACGATTATATTCATTCCGCAAGGATTGTCCAATTTATGAAAGTTTCTTCAGAATGTTAACAGCTTTTCTTCGTTTCGGTACACAATTAAATTACCAACACAACTAACTTTTTACAGTACAGACAAACGTAATAAAACGTATTACAACACTAGTTTTTTAGAAAGTCGACAAACATTCCAGAAAAAGGAGGACGTTTCAAAAATACATCAGCTTTGAATCTAACATTATGCAAGAATTAAAAGAGACAAATGAAAATTTTCAGATTACTCGAGCGTAAAGCAGAAATGACAAATAACATTCGTAATGCAGTTTTAGAGCTTTCGTTAGAGCGCAGAGAAAATGAAAAATTTCAATCTACCGTCGGGTCGCGACGCACACAATGCGCCAGAAAAATTTAAAGTGCATTACTTTACATTTTGTACAAAAATGGTTTTAACAGGAATTTAAAAAGAAATAGGAAAATAGAAATAATCTGACATTATGTGTAGTGTGCTTGGTACTAAAATATTAAACTCTAATCGATTTGAAAGTCCTGAAGAAAAAAAACTATTTCTAGGTACTATCAGTTGCCACTTGGAGTCAAAGGGCTGACGCAAATTGGAATGTCACCTTCCCTGTTTTTCGGATCGCATCGATTTCCTTCGAAGTGTCATCAATGAATTTCGAAACTATGGGGCAACCATCGGACTGATGCGTTGGTTATTGACAGCGCCACTTAACGTTTCGACCCGACAACGTGACGGGCCTGCAAAATTAAGTACAAAAGGGACGTAACGTTAATGTTCTTCCGGTCCTGACAGATTCATGCTGTTCGCGTACGTTACGAGAGACGCATAGAGTGTGTACGAGAGAGAGAGAGAGAGGAAGAGAGAGAAAGAGTTTTCGAGGGCACTGCAAATTTCAAGCAGTCTCGTAGCTCCAGTTACTGAACCGTTGTCCATCAAAACCTGAAAAACGTCGACTAATTCCCGGCTGCAAACCGACTTCGGCTGCCCGATGAGCATTTTTCTACCTCGTTGTCCACGGTGGCTTCTTCCTCGTTTATCACGCCTAGCTTTTATTTCGCTCTCGACAAGGCACAAAGGAATTTTTCAATTAGTTTTGCAAACACCCCATTCAACGTGACCAGCCGGAGGATCGTGAAAAATGAGCTTCTTTCGGACTGCGCTAACGTTTACTGCTATTTCAAGGTAATGGATAATTTCTAGCGAAACGTAAATAACTTAACAATAATGAAAAAAACTTCGTAGGTCTTTTATCCTGTTATACAGCGAGCGAGCAAGAAGGAGAGCAAGAAAGAAAATGAAAGAAAAAGGGGAACACTCCTTTTAATTTCATAGTGGAATGTTCCTAAGTACAGCTTATTCCTCTTCAATATCTTTCGATTACGAGTTTACGTTTCGACCAACTCGTTCAAGCATTTTGCGAACGTAGATCGACGAGTTGAGGGACTATGTTGGGTGAAATATTAAAATTCCGGAGTTAAATGGTTGTCGTCGCACGTAGAAATTATTAAGACAACGAAGATGCTTGCGCCGACAGGTAGTTTGCATTTGTAGGGTCGCAGAGTATAAAGAATCTTGGTAGCTTGAACGAGGCAGTAATAGACTCCGTAAGCAAGTCTCAGCGGGTGCTTGAAAGTTTTTCCTTCCTCTCAAAGGTGGAAGTGAAAGTTCCTCAAATCCAGAGCATCCTCGAGTCTCGGGAGTACGCCCGTAATACGCTGCAGACGCATGAACTCAAGAAAGAAGTGAAATCTCACCGACTACGAGGAGCTCTTTACGGTTATAGGCCAACCGACATGCATGATTTTTCGCGGATCCTTTCCTGTTGTTTGCGGAATCCACTCTAACCTGAAAACAATATGCTTTTCTCGCTGCTACGTTGGATTAATCTGCATTTTACATAGCTTATGAAAACATTTACGTGATCACAAAAATAACAAAACAGTCGATGTAACTATTTTCTTATTTAAAAATTACTTGAATGGACGGTGTACTGTTTAATCCCTTAGCGTACAACAATGTGCGAGACTTGCTGCGTGGAAAATGGAATAGGAAATTTTGAAGTCTTTCAAAAAATATTAAATTGAAGATATCAGTCGGTTGCGAAACGGTCTCGTTATTTATATACTACAACTAGCTGACAGCTCCCGTGCTTCGCTACGGTTTAATCGAAACTAAAATAAAACAACCTTAAAATTTCGAATTTTGAAAAATCCTTTCTTAGTGGGTGCTTATACCCTAGAAGGAACGCTCATGCAAAATTTCAAATTTCAAGGTCAAGTAGTTTCGGCTCTGCGTTGATGAGTTTGGTCCATACTTTAACCCCCCAAAATCCCCCTAAAATTTCGAATTTTTCAAAACCCTTTCTTAGTGAGCACCTAAGACCCAACGAGAAGGTATGTTCCAAATTTCATTGCAATCCGTTCTGTGGTTTTTGAGATTTCGTGATGAGTGGATGAATGAGTCAGTCAGTCAGTGGTATTTGAGCTTTATATATATAGATATTAACCCTTTTAGTGCCAGCGAGCCGATCTATCGGCTCACGGTCCTTATGCGAAGAGTGCCACGGGCCGATGTGGCGCAGTGGCCCGGCCGACCGGTCGGCAGGCTTGATGAAGAAAGCTTGGTGCCATAACATTTTGACAACGACAATGTATCATCGACAGTATACATATTTCATATCCTTTAAGTTTCAGAAGAATAAATACTACAATTTTCCTCCAGGAAATTGGAAATTTGCTCCTTATAAAGCTATTTATATGAGCGCGCATATCAAATCGGCCCGTGGCATTTCTCGCATGTACTCCATAAAACGCTTGGCACTAAAAGGGTTAATACAGTCGACCCTTGGTAATCCGACAAACGTTTTGCAAGGCGGTGTCGGATTATCAAATTTGTCGGACTATAGAGTACTGTCACAGACCCCTGTAGTCAGGAACTTTTTGGTTAAAGCCTACCATTGTAAAAGCAATTTAAAAATTTAAGTAACTCCGACAAATAAAATATCAAAGTGGTAAGATTCTATATGTACTATACCTAACTCATACGATGTGGAATTTAGCAAATTAAACAACACAATAAACAGCTTAGTGTTTACTATAAAATTAACATAATTGTTGCTCTAGAACTTACAAAACAATAATAACTAAACATTTATGTTAATGTTAGACCAGGCATTCGCGAACGATTTACCATATTTTTTCATAACGCAACTCGACTGCACCTACATGTTATAGGCATGTCGGATCACAGGGGGTGACGGATTAGACAGGGGCCGGATTACCGGAGGTAGACTGTACTACTCTTAGGTATATGAGATATCAGAAATCAGTGAGAATTTTTGATTGTTGAAATTAATTTTGTATCATTGCACGGTGAGTCAGAAAAGAAATCGTAGGCCACAGGGTTAATGTTTGCGCGACTGTGTTGTAATATGTAGTTGATTAAATTAGTCTCTTGTTCTACAATGAGACACTCGTGATGCAATAAATTAGATAGGAAATGATTAAGTTTTGCAAAACTTATCAAATTCATAATATCGGAGAGATACTTCAGGATAAGATTGTTTCTACAATCTTAATATTACAATAAATTATACAATATAGCAATTTTCAGTTTACTAATTTAATTCTGAATTATTGCCGATACAGTTACAAAACTGCAGTGCACAAAAGTACAGTCAGTTCTCTTCTTTTATACTTTTCAGTTTTAATTACTATCGCCCTTTTGTCGTAACTGTGACACATACTTGTTCAAATGGTTCCCAAATTACTGCCAATGAGTTTAAGATACACATATCATATACAGATATCCTAGGGTTGACGGAGAAAGATTTAAACATGGGTTCATTTTTCACTCGGCATTGAAAACAGGACATTAAAGAATGGTTTAAAAGGACACTATATATTATTATTTTATTTTTTATACATACATTGATGTATTTAGTTCCTCTGTTGATCTCTTTTTCAAACCGAGACATCTATGTTATTTGTCAAGTTCAGTTGATTCAACATCTAGACTAAAAGTGTATACGATTCCACCATTAATTGGACAAACACCGAGCTATTTATCGCAACATTAATGGCAGACTGGAAATCAGAAACCAGAAACGAGAAAATAAAAAGGGAAACATACATTTCGCAGGATCATCTTTGCACATCCAACCCACACATTCTGTTCGACATAAACGTTCGGGCATCCCCGAGATACACCATTTACTTCCCGATATTCTTTCCCTTTTCGAGTCACTTAAACCCTCTACATCGTCGGGGTAAGAGCGGCATGGGACGCCACGTCCCAGAAACGGAGTGCCGTTCTACGTAGACGTAGTCTTCGAGGGAAATCCTTGTTCCAGCGGGTTTATCGCCATGCAAGCTATGTACAGAAATACGTTTCGAGTGGTATAATACAAAGATTACGCGAAGGACGTGACTTAACATAACTCAATGAAGCTCAGACCGAGTTAATTAAATCCAAGGGTGGCGCAAAGCACGAGAAAGAGGGATGAGAGAGAAATGGAAGTGAAAGAGGCAAAGATAAAGCAAGCGAACGAACGTGAAATAGAAAGAGAACGAGAGAGCAAAAGAGAGATGGGATATTGAGAAAGAGATTGAGACAGACAGTGAGGTTAAAGAGAGGTGGAGAGAGCCAACCACGAAGGGGGTTGCCATTATCGAAGCGCCATCCCCCTTTTACCCCATCCTTCTCTTTCTTCCGCTTACTCGGTGAATATACGTGTCAAGTCTCGTAGGTGCGTGGAAATTCCAGCATGCTTGGAGACGTCTATACAGGTGAACCTATCCGTTTGCCCGCCTTTCCCTACGTTCAGGTGCGCCTGTGTTTGCATGGGGTTCGCCAACTCGAGCTTCGAACCGTCGAGAGCGAAGTGCTCATTCTCTCTCTTTCTCTCATCTCCTACCTGTCTATCTACCACTCTCTTTCTCTCTATCTGACTCACTCATCCGACCGTCACGTATATCAAAGCGGGCTAAAGACCCACCCCCGGCCATCGTTCGTACTACCACCATCCATACACAACGCACCAGCCATCCACTTCACCGACAAAATAATATTCCATGTAATCTTCAACGCTCAAACGAAACTTGAGTGGATGCAAAATGTGCGTAAATGAGGCGCCCGCGGCGTAGAGGTCCTCTCGGCGACTACGTGACGTGCAGATAGGCGCCATCCGCGGCTCGATATGTTTCACGAGGATCAAGCTTTTTTAATGACACCCTTTTGGGACACCGCGGTTTAGGGCATTGCCGAGGGTCGCCTGCTAATGCTACTGGAAAAGGTTGGGATAACGTTGTCTTTTGTTTTTGTCCTCAGTCGACGACCCTTTTTCGCGGCCTACGTTTTGTGCTGGTTACTGATTTTTTGTTGTATTTTTCTTGATTTTAAGTAAGTACTTTGGTTATTTCGCTTAGGATATATTGGCTTAGGTTGGTTCCAGAGTATCGAGAGTATGATGTTTTAAATGATAATTTAGGAGATAGTCACAGTTAATTGATTTACTAATCGTCAGGATATTTTTACTGGTTTTTAGGCTATTAAGTTCTTGTGTTGCATTTTATAAACACCTTTTTTCTTGATTGGCGGTCTGTCATGGTTTACGAAATCGTCGATTAGGTCGTAATGTGGATTAACGTATTTGTTTTCCGTGGGAAGTAAAAGTTTCGTTAGTATTGAAAATTTATTTTTAAGAGATTGTAATTTTTCGGATGAATGATTTGTACTGATATTTTAAAAGTTCACGGGAGTTGCACATTTGTGAATATTTTTTTGCCGGAGAGAATATCGCAATTTATGAAATCGCTAAGGATTGAGTCATAGTGGTATCGTAAAACAAAAGACATACTGTTATTATTCGATGTATGTGTTCTGCATGATAATTGAATCGTTCGTATTATTGGTTTTTTTCTGCTAACGAACACAGTCAGCAGTATATCCCTGGAACGTATAATTCATCGAAGAAATGTAGTCCGATATTCCATACGCCATAAAAAAGTCCACCTACCTTCACAACTAATTATCATCTTACAATAAAATAAAAAATAAAAATTCGTAATTTTAAAATGTAATGTAATACTTAAATTATCATGAAATTTATATCTCAAGAGTAGCACGTTCATCATTTTACTATTTTTCATTTAAAAAATAACCAGAATTTTCAAATATTACAATTATGAATTCTATCTTCATTCTAGCAATTCGTAGTTCATGCTATTTATTTTACTTCGCCGACTGTAGATTTATCAAAGACATTGGAACAGAGAATTTCGAACTAAAGAGAACATATCAACCACATTGATCTTCGATGGTGAAGTACCGGTCTACCGCTAATTCTACACGAAAAGAAGAGAATAATGCTCCCAATTCATTTCTGCCGTTGTGTAAGTCGTAATTATTTGTTCGAGAGGAATGTTTACATCCCTTCACGTGCTTAATACAATTTCCTGACTGTGTTTGATATCATTTACTTGCCGGGAGCAATGGTATGTAGAAGGAATAAGTATCGACGGGAATAGGAACATTTATTTGTCGATGTTGCGGAATTGCATTTATCCTAACTGAAAGTACAAATGTAGTCGTTCCATTTCTGTTACAATTGCCATGAGAGAAACGCAATATACGAGCGGTACGATAAATCAAGAATGCTTCGGGACTTAAAACCACATTTGTTCTCCTGTCGATTATTTCTTTAATCCGCGTAAAATACGAAAGACTGATATCAGAATTGAGATTATTATTTTAAATGGATTATACGATCGAGCGAACGTTTAATCGTAGGAAATGACGGTTCTTTAAGGGGATGAGCTGAAATAATTGAATATCGTGAGAAATAAGCCGTCGATTATTAGAAATTGACGTTTTATTAGCTGCTATCTGGAATAAAACTGTACATATGATATTCATTTTCTAGAGGAGCAAAGAATAAGGGAAAAGAAAGTCAATGACGTCCTCTGTTCGTCCCTTTTGTAGGAAAAATACTATGTCAAAGTTAATTGGGGATAGTTTACGGTACAGAACTAAAAAGATGAGAATTTTGACATAGTTCTTTCAAGTTTCTTTATTAGTGAAGATGCTGGAGATTATTTTTATTGTGGCTATCCTCCATTGAGGTTTTTGCAGATCTTCAATTGTTAAATGTAATGGATTCGAGTTTAGTACTTGACATAACGAATACTGCGAATAGAATTACTTTAAAAATATAATAAAATCGTATATATTCTGTTAGACTAATAAAAACAATCGATAATTCTTTGGTGATAATACTTTGTAGGTTGAATCCTTCGTTAAAAACGAATTACCACTTCTTTACTATTCACTATTTAATTTTGCATTTTAATTGCCTATTTCATCATTCTTGCACCTCATGCCTCCATGAGATATTAACACTAACCGTGCCAACACTTTATGGGTACCTACACTTACCGTAGTAGATCTTTTGACCCGTTATGAAATAATGATAATACATTTCTGAATGGAACGCATAAGACTGTCAACTTTATGTAGAAAACAACGTAGTAAACTGCGTAGTAATTTACTCAATAAAACAACAGACTACATATTATCATTGAATTAAACCGGTCATTTGACCACACATAATACATTTACTATCAACAGATAATTTTACAAATCTGCAAATTACAAATGTTCAATACCATTAAATCAATCCTATGCATTCTTAGAAACAATAAAACAAAACATTGCCAGCAAACATCATCATTTCCTGCACGCTATAATTAATATAGAAATCCACATAATAATTCTTAATAAACCTACCCTTCTCATCCATCATGATCTCATTCTCATTACACACAACACTATTTCCAAACCCATTCATCCCCTCCTAAACAAACTAACGTTTCATTTCAGTCCTATATATTGGGTCAGCAAGAAAGTAATTTCGGTTTTTGATAAGAGCCAGCGTTACGTTTGTTCTCAATGATTTGTGACAATGTTATGATTTTTTTCTTCCAACAATCGAAAGTTGTGAAATTTTTGACTTGGCTTAGAAACAAGTTACGCTTTATTTTGTTTGTAATTGTTTCTTTAGGAGAATTTTAACATAGAGTGAAAAACGAACATTTCTGATATGTTTTATTTTTTTATTTTTTGCAAAATCTAAGCTTGGTTGGGACGTGATGTCACAGTCTCCATGTAGCCCTGATCTGACACCCTTAGATTACCATTTATTTTTCAGCCTGCAAAACTTTTTGAATTGTAAAACTTTCAATGGCGATGATAGCCTAAAATTGCATTGGGCTCAGTTTTTTGTTGATATGGGCCAGTATTTCTATAAAAACGGAATCACGAATTTGTCAAAACGATGGCAAAAGGTCATCGAGTAAAGGTCATGGAAAAAATTCTTTGTTAAAAAAAATTAAGTTCCATTTCACACTACACAACTGAAAATACTTTCTTGCCATACCAATAGTTAACACGAACTAACGTTCTCCATAAACCGTATAAAACGCAGGGACATTTTCGTGCCAAGGGCCAAATCATCCACCAAACATACCCGCTACGATTCTCAGTTAATTCGAATTTACGTAATCAACGAAGTAGACAAATTCACCGAGAGATATGCAATATTCTGTTGCAGGACGTAATACGCGACGGGAGGGAGGGAGACAGTACACGTCCCCGCGATTACGGCTAATTATCGTCGGGTTAATAAGCCGCGACGATTGTACGGGGAGAACGTGCTGGTCGCGAGGGTAAATTTTATGCAAGCCTGCACCGCGGGCACGGCCACTTGCACCGAGGACAATCGTCTGCGCGGGAGATGCAGCCAGTTACAGCATTCTAACTGGAATAGGTCAGAAGTTGAAGTAATTAGCCCAGTTTGCCGGTCGCGCGGAAAACAATGCCGGAAAGTTGTTAACGATATCACACCAACGGCTGCTATTCCACCGTCCTTTAATCGTCGCCCAAATTTATACCTTTTTGTGATGCCTCGGAGTCTTTTTGTGCTTCTTTCACGCGAGTTCCTCAATGGATCATTCAATTGAAAATATTGACCGTCTTTTTGTTAAGGCTGATCTATTGCAGTTAATTTTTATAATTTTTAGTACAATATACAGATGTTTGTAGTTGTTGGAGATTCTAATACGTTACATCGATTCTTTCCTCTGCTCTGTTTTATATTTTGGATTTAACGACTGCTATTCTACCGTCCTTTAATCGTTGCCCAAAATACCTTTTTGTGGTGCCTCGGAGTCTTTTTGTGCTTGTTTCACGCGAGTTCCTTAATGGATCATTCAGTTGAAAATCGTTGGCTATTTTTATGTTAAGACTGATCTATTGCAGTTAATTTTTATAATTTTTAGTACAATATACAGATGTTTGTAGTTGTTGGAGATTCTAATACGTTACATCGGTTCTTTCCTCTGCTCTGTTTTATATTTTGGATTTAACGACTGCTATTCTACCGTTTATCCTTTAATCGTTGCCCAAAATACCTTTTTGTGATGCCTCGGAGTCTTTTTGTGCTTCTTTCACGCGAGTTCCTCAATGGACCATTCAATTGAAAATATTGACCACTTTTCTGTTAAGGCTGATCTATTGCAGTTAATTTTTATAATTTTTAGCACGATATACAGATGTTTGTAGTTGTTGGAGATTCTAATACGTTACATTGGTACTTTCCTCTGCTCTGTTTTATATTTTGGATTTAACTGGTGATTGTGCTTAAAAATTGCAGTTTTTGTGAAATCGGGATTACTAAAATGATAATTTAGAAAGAGGCTCCTGGAGGTAATGGGCATTTGAATTTGATCCATTAATTGGGAGATTGATTCTTTCATTCTATACGCTACCATGGTTCCGAGTATGTTTGTCTGACTCTAAACTGATTCATGCTACTGCAAATGACTCCAACTGCTGTCGATCTTCGGTGATTGCAGTTTGGCTAACTTGATTGCAAGATTAGCAAAAGTAACTTGAAGAAAACGAATTTAATAAAGCAATATTAATGATTGTATAACAAAAATAGTATTTCGTTATAAACACGACTATATTAGTAGAGACTTTAGATAGATATATATGTAAAATTCATTTTCATATACATCTCATATTTCTTGTCAATTACTATTTCGGTCTGAGTGTATTTTTTGACAATTGTAATTGTCAATTCACAATATGTAAAAATCTATTGAATATATCCCAGTGTGCAGTTTTAAATAGTGCAGCTCTCGAAGTGACTAAAAATGAACAATTTCAAAGAAGGAAGCTATAAATATTAATTAGATGTCTTCTATAAATGAGAAAATCTAAAGTTCTTAGCTGTACTTTATGCAAACATTGTAAATTTTTTTTTACACAGTATAAAATATTTTAAATCTTTCCAGACTGCTATTGTTTCATGTCAATCATATTTTCCTCCTTCATTGTTATTTTCCATTATTTGTACTCCACTCCATCGTCCTATTTCCTTCTTAATTTGCATCGATCATGTAGTCAATCCGCACGAAGAAAAGTAAGTAAACGATGGATCGTGAGGCGGAACACAATTTGAAGAGACTAAAAGAGAAGAAGTTCGAAGGAGGAACAGCGGATGGAATTTCTCCTGTCGTTTGTTTAATCGCCCCGCAAAACGTTACGTGCATTTAATTAGCCCCCTCGTGCGCCAGTTAAGAGGCTTCCTTTCTTTGTTCGCCGTACATGGTACTCAAAGATGCGCCACGATGGCTTTTACGTCTCCGGTATTATTAAGTTCGTGGCACAAGTTGCTTTGTTCCGGCAAAAAAATATCTCTGGCTCCTGTTAGAGTTCTTAAGATACTTCGTAGTTTAATGAGATCAATATTCTGGGGACATTGCATAAATATTTTTCGTTTGTCGTCGGATCGTTGAATTGTGCTTCGTTATTATAAAATGCGTGACAAAAATATACATTTGCTATAAGCATCTTTGAATTTTTCATGTGTCGTTTGTATTAAATTATTAAAAATTCGAAAGAGGTACTCGTTCCTATTGATAATAAGAGGTCGAATACTTTTTTCCTTTCGAGTAAAAACGATTTTTTAAAATTGTCTATTCTATCAATTGCTAATGGCACATTCATTTTTTTTATGTTAATACTAGAGCTACCAACGTTATACTTATTATATTTAAATGTCCCAAACAAGTACTTTAAAAAAAGAGAAATTAAGAGGCAAAACGGATTATTAATTAAATAATTTAAGTTTCACGAGGCAGAGGTGGAATTTTTACTTCCTGCATCCTCTATCAATTTGCGAAATATTCAAAAAAATTGCAGACCGGTCAGTTTCACCGACATGATAACTTTACAGTTAAATTAAAACACAAACATTCACATTTTCTAAACCCTTTCACCTTTTACAAACGAAGCAAAACAATATTAACATTGTCACAAAATCCTTAATCTCACATAACTGAATTTTTTTTTGAAAATATATATATTTTTGCCGATTAAAAATTCCACATCATGCACCTAATAGTTAATACATTAAATACTAGTAGTATCATGTTTTTCGTTAAAAAAACTCAGCCTTAAAAAATATCAATTATCAATATAGAGTTCCCCATTCTGAATTAATAAGAAAAAAATATTTTAAGAGACATTACAAGTACCTCCACCGTAAGCTACCTTAAAGTGTATAATAAACGTAAATCGCGACCCAAAACCCCAAAGAGCCAGTCGATTTTTCCATTAGGCGATCAAACGTTAAACGATTTTGAAGCCTGCCTCGAATATTCCCTGATCGAGTGACTTAAATTCGACGATGTAATCTGGCACGGTCCCTTGGGAGGATAAACCGGATGGAAGAAGGGCGTGGAGCAGCGTAACACTATTTCAGCTACGTAAAAATAAGTCATTACAAACACGTGTCCTTGCCGATTAGCATAATGACCGTACTTTTTGTACTTGCAGCGGGAATGTCGCAAAAAATGTTAATACAGCATGCTGTCGCACGCAGATTTAAAACTGGGGACCCAGATGCGGTGCATGTGCTCGGGAAAGTCATTACACTTCTTCAGTGTTACATCCAGACCTCCCTTTTCTCTCTCGTCCTCGATTGTCTCTTACAAAATCGATAATTCTGTCACCGATTTAGACTTACGATGAATTGCGATGAATGTAATGTGATTAAGGTATTCTGAGGATGAATAGTATCTCACAAGCTTCGTGATTGTATTAATGAAATTATAGAATTAATAATTCTCGACAAATATTTTTGGTAACATTAACGGAACTGTGGATTTATGTTTCTAAGATTTTTGTATGGAATTATTGTTTGGGAATTATGTTTTATGGGTGTTTTGGTTGTTTGGTTAGTT
The DNA here is from genome assembly GCA_910591515.1 of Cerceris rybyensis. NCBI lineage: Eukaryota > Metazoa > Arthropoda > Insecta > Hymenoptera > Crabronidae > Cerceris > Cerceris rybyensis. The sequence continues at coordinate 41,471,321 of OU342789.1, forward strand.
GAAAATCGTTAAGTTTTATGGTTAATTGTTGTAAAACTATTTCTCTAAAATCATTATGAATTTTATGAATTCTGTGATTCACTTATTACCTTCCATGATCCCCATTTGGAGATTTATTCATTTTCTAAGACGTTTAGCATTCAATTTACATATTTGATGTGCTTCTGAGAGTAAATGTGTTAAAAACAGTCTATTCTAGTTGCACTTTTAAGCAGTGATTTTATTTTTGCACTGCGACGATACTTCGTTCAGAAACAATCAAACCACGAAAAATTTGGCAGGGAATACGTTAAGAATTTTTATAATTGCGTTTCGTTAATACACGTTGAGATGTTTTATAATGAAAAAAAAAAAACTTTCTTCGCTCCTCGTTCGATAGAATTTACATCTATTTCTCAATCGGAATTAACTTGCCGTTGGTAGATTAATAATGATAACATATCTTTGCATAGTTACTAAGTAAGTAGTTAAGGACACATATGTTGTGAAATCATTTCATATCGCCCTACCAGCATATGCATCAAAGAAAAAAATAGTCTTTTATTATGAAAACTACCTAACTATACAAATTATTTTATCTTCAGAATGTACGATTTAAAGAAAAGTCTATTTTTCTGAGTCACTCCTGAATTAGGAACGAAAAGTTCTGAAACTTTAACAATGATAAAATTCTAAATTTAATAGGCCATACAGAAGAATAAATAAAAAATGGACAAAACTTTTCTAGTTGTAGCATTCATATCGTTGAACATATCCAGTGAAAACAGAATTAGAAAGATATTACTATCAGCGAAAATTATATATGCGAGAAGATAGGACGGTTTCCCGCGAATGATAGTGTTAATTACAGTGCGAACTTCTTTCGGGTGGTGGAGGGGGGCAATTAAGCGAAAAGTCGTATAAATATCAGGGTAGATCCCGAGCATAAGGCTCCGGCAGAGGGTTTAGGCGGAAAGTTAAGTTTTCAACGACCCTCGGGGCTGAGATGGGGGCATCAGATATCGCAAAACGTACGACGAAAGCTTATTTCCTCTTACATATTACTTTCCAGCCGTGGCGTTCTTCGTTATTACGCTTGTAGGCACTCGCAAATCTTAGACTCGGAGACACCGTGCTCGAATATCTTTACGCGTAAACTGCGACCCTCTAAATGCAATTCTCTTCCCGATCGTTGACAGAACGAATTTACCGAGAAGGAGGTCCTTCGAATTCACCGATATTTCCGTGAATTGATAATTAAATTTAATATCCGAGTTAATCCGGGATGCGTCCGATTCTGCTTAATTATGAAACGTCGGGGGAACGTTAAGCGGTTAAGCCAGTCGTGCGCTTTAATGCATATTAAATGGTTCTCGACGTAATCCTGATTTACAAAATTCACTTCCACCCGTGGATGGACATGGCACTTCGACCTTTTCTTCATATTTCTTTGCAAGTCTCAGGCAAATAGGATGTATATAGGTGTTTGCAAAAACATTAAACAGATAATGCAATTACTAATTATTATTCATTTCATTTTTTCAACGTATACCGGTGATCTCTAATAATACAGTCTGTATCACAAGAGCGTGGACGCGATATCTCTGTGGGAATAAAACTTTTTAATAAGAAATATCATATAAATCGAAAGTACATCTAAAAAATTGATACGCACTTCCTTAATAAAATGTCCAATCTCCAACATTAGGGATTATCGTTTAACAACGTCTCGGCATGCTTTTAGCCAACTTTTCAGCATAAGAGACAGGAAGAGACTTCCATATCTCTCGAATTCGACGAACTAGTGTTTTCAATTTGAAAATATGCTTTTCTCGGAGTTTGTACTTCATAACAGACCAAACCCGAGTCGAAAATTTCAGCCCAAAATCCTCCTAAATTACCAAATAACTTAGGATATTTAGGCTGAATATGGAAAAATATGTTACGTATAAAAGAGTGCAAATTTTAATTCCACAATCGCCCTACACTTGTTACTTTTTGCCACTTTTACCTAGTTTAGGAGCAATTTAGGCTTCATACAGCCCAAAATAATCCTCAGCATTCTATAATGAGGAGCTTTAGAATTGGATTGGAATTGGAGTGGAATGATCGAGGTCCAAAAAATTCTCGATATACTAAAAATTAATTTGGTTTAGGAGATTTAGAATTTATATGGAATAAAATGATAATTTAATTCCAACTTGCTCCTGAAAGCCCTATTTTTAGAATATGAGTCGACAGACTTGGAAGTTCTGAAATATTTTTAGGGGATGTCAGATTAAATTGGAAGAAAAATTTTACCTGATCAGTCCATATAACTCCTAAAAATCATATTTACAGGACTTTGAGGCGCGTAGACACACTAGTTGAGGATTTTGAGGTTCAAAATGGTATACATAATTAAGCGGCAAATGAGAGATCAAAAGAATCTAGGATTTGAAGTTTCTTTTTAGGCTGAACTTTTCGACTCGGGAACATTTTCGATTGGATTGGCATCGGGAGACTGAGATGGCCAATCCAACACATTAATATCGTTCTGTGTTTTCCATTCTGTACAAAGACGGCTTCGATACAAATATACCTATATTAGTAATTTTATAATATACCTTTTTAAGATACCTATATCTATGCCCTTTTTAGTTAAAATTGTTTGCGCTTTACGTAAGGAAAGCGTCGGATTTTTCGAAAATAGGTGTAAAATCGCTTTATCTTCCCGTTTCGTCGTAACCCGTTTCGAACCTCGACCAGGAAGATCATCGACACAATTTGTGTCTCTATACCGTTGCACCCATTTATTTACGAATGCGCGAGGTTTATGCAGATATTTTGCTGCATCTCTAACAGTCATTTTAGGACCTTTCGGGTGATGGCACAAGAAGACCGCTTCGAATCGTTTAGCGTACACGGCACTCACTTCGAAATGAACTGAATTTCTCGGAGATGGAAACGATACTAAAAGAATTGGGCCTATCGCGTATTAGAGGAAACATTGTATGTTCAGACCAGCACAGTCTTTAACAAATTGCGTATCAGATTTCAAAAATATCCCGTCCACGCTCTTGTAGTACAGACATATGAAAGTAAATGTTTCCGATATTATTGTAGAGCAAAAATACGCCATTGCAGCTCACACATGTAGCTTCAAACTCTTCTTCTAACTTCTTTGAGGACTAACTATCCTATGTGATCTGAGAAAAAATTTAATTATAATTTATCGCCGTATGTATACACCGTTAAAGTTTAAAAATTGAAATACAATCACTAAAATATGATTACACAAACAGTAATTTATAATTTATATCCATTAACAGTCTAACTTTCTGATTAAAAAGTGGTTTTGGATCTGTAAATAAATGATTATCTCTCAATATTCTAAAATTTCTCCTCTGCAGAGAGTTAATCGTTCATATATTTCTTGGAAAAAATAGCAGCCGCGGTTTGTATTCTATTTATTATTTCAAGATCAGTGTGCTTTATTGCCTCACTCACGTCAGTACTTCTTCAAGAAAAGTATTGTCCGGCAAGAAGTATTATTCAGAGACTTTTTACTCTGTGCACGCAGAGTTTTTCCGGCAATGCCGAACAAGAGGAGGAACTCTTGACCTATGAGCAAAGGACAGTTTCTTCTCCCATAGGTTATTATTTGAGAAAAATGGCATACCAATTTCTTTCATTGTCAAAATAGTAATACACAATTGGGAAGATAAATCTACTTCTCAATTATAATATATACATACAAAACTGCAGGAATATTATTAACACTAGATCTCCCGACGTTAAATCTACTATATTTCAATATACTAAGTACACACTGTGGAAAGAGAGAAATCGAGAGGTGGAAAAAATGATCCATTAGATAATCTGTATTTTATAAGGTCCACATAGAATATCTGTTCTATGACTGTTCTATAAACCTGAACAAATTTTGAAAAAAATCAGAAACGAGTCATTTTGACTCATTTGGTAATTCTAATGTAAAAATTTATAAAGCATCAACTCTCAATAGACCGACTCACCAGCTACGAATTTTTATGGTGATCGACTCTCCCAAAAATTTGTGAGCTATATCACAAAAAGAGCAGAGTAGCTTTCCACAAAAGTTCAGGTGAGTTTATAGCAAACATTTAGCCTCATAGTGTAGAGGCGAATCTAAAACTTTCCAGCTGAACGTTCGTAAAGCATCTATGGGATGCTGTGCACCAAGACCGTCGAAATTTTAGTACCGACAGGGTTACGCTCCTTCTAGCAGTACCTTTGCCGCTAGGTTTCACCTCGGCTAGATACGAGATAGCACCTTACTTGACGAACTGTTACTTAAGGACATCAAGCCGGCGATCGTCAGGAGACAAGGTAGCGTGTCCTGTCCAAGGAGCAGAAGGATCCACCTATCCTCACAATTCATGCATAAGCTTCCATCTCCATAAAGGAGCTAGTGGTGTCATCTCAGTGGGTACTCATGTTTCATGAGGCTTACCCACGCTACTAAGCCGGCGGCGACCCACATACTATGCGAGCCAGAACAACGCCTTGGCTAAATAACTCTACCGAACCGACCCTTCTTCACGTTCCACCCTTTCTGCCTCTAGGAAACCATTCTTGGTCCCCTCTGTCCTCTTCTATCTGTCTCTCTGTCTGCTTGGATTTCCAGGTCTCTTTGAATTCCAAGGTTCTCTTTGGATTTTCGTTTCTACCTCTATCAGTCTGTTAGACTATCTATCGTTTTCTATGTCTTTGTTGTTCATTGTCTGACGTGACTATTCTTGTTAACCCCTTGCCCTAAAATTTGTTTCGTGCCTGCGTCCACTATAATTCAGAATTTCATTGGTAAAATAAAAATTGATCAGTGATTCTTGATACGCCGAATAGTTTTACTTAATATTAATGCTATAGAAATATTAGATGAAGTTCTTTCCCCTTTTTCCGAAATTGAAAATTTTATTATTTAAATTCGGTACAAAATTACGTCTCGAAGTATTCGCCCCCATTTTCTATAACCTTTTCCCATATGCTGAGTAAATTATAAATCCCATCCCTGAAGAATGACGGCTACTGCCTGGGCCGGATTTTCGTTGAGCAAGTGCTCTATCTCACCGTCATCGAACTTCTTCGGGGCGCCTGAACGATTGTCGTCTTCCAAATTAAAATTTCCGGCTTTAAACTTCTGGTACCACTTTTTATTGTTCTGTAAAAAACAGTGTTCTCTCTCAGTGCCGCACAAACCATTTCAGTAGCTTCTACAGCTGATTTCTTAAGCTGGAATGCAAAAAGTAAGCAGTGACGCAAATGATGCTTCTGACACGCCATATTGTTTGAAATTGTTGCTTAGGACTGGGAACTCTTAGAACAGTCATTATGACTCTTTTTAAGAACAAAAGAATACTCTTTCATATGGCACCACAATCAATTAATTCGAATAATACAGGCAAAAGTTGTGATGGTAGAAAAAAAAGGGTAAGGAACTTATTTTCACACCTAATAATATTGTTACGAGTCCACCGCGCACGCCTTGTCCTTTCAGACATGATTAATTAAAACACAATTAAAAAGCGATAACGTTTATTTAAGAGAACACGTCCGTCTACGAGGACCACCGACCGTAGAATCTCAACTCTTTTTATTTAATAAACAATTGACATGTCTCGTTTCCCAGTAACATTGAATGTACTGGGTGCTTCGTAACAATATTATCGCATCGCGTCTCATTAATATTTGCAATTTAATAGGTTTTGGAAAACTTCATAATTTCCTATCCTATTTACCTCATCACAACTGTCAATGGTTATTATAGGGCAAGGGGTTAATTAATGACTCTATTTCTTTGTTATTCGTCATCTCTTTCTTTTATTTATGGTGTTTTGTCTCTTTCTTTTACACTTTTCTATTTTTCTCTCCATTCCTCCATCTTCATTTTCTTTTGCACTTTTCATCTTTCGTCTTTTTTGCCTCTCTCTCCCTCTCTCTTATGGTGTCTATTCCCTCAACGTTAACGTTCGCGGTTACACGCAAATTCCGCTGCTGCTTACAGGTTACGCCAAATATTGTGTGTCCATGTTGACCCACAAAGCTACTTTACTACTTGCGCGACCAACCCTCGCCGAGGGTACAGGACAGATTGAAATTTTATGTCTAAGGCTCGTACACCGCAACCCGCTCGTTGCAAATGCGCTGTTGACGGTAATTTCCAGCGGAATACTCTGATTTAATGAATCATTTAACCGCAGTGTCGAGTGGCTTTTGTTTTCGCGATGGTGATTCACGTGAATTAAATATCATTTGGGGATTACGGATTAAGGACCTCTTGTCTGCTTTTACTCGCGGCAATGCTGCGAGGTGTGATAATTAATTTACGGTAAGTGTCAAATCTTCGTGATATCAAAGAAAATATAATCTTTGTTTTGCTCTGGTTTCCTTGGGTTTAACTAGCGCAAGGCTACTTTGGCTTAGAAATAGGAGATTTAGCGGTGCAAAACATCGGAATTAGGAGACAAAATTTCTAAAAGCGATGAGGATTTGTACTAGCTCAGGCTACTTGGGAATTCGTGCTTTTGCCTTCCCAGTTGCCGTAGCTTCCAATAAGTGATTCATTAGATATTGATTCACCATTCATTCAGATATTGATGATTCACCCGATATTGTTCTTTAACATCTACATATTTCTATGCAGAAACGTTGAAGGTCACATATGAACATACTGTATTAAAATCATGCAAGAATGGCAGATAATGGGCGAGTTTCAGCCCAAAATGTGTCCCAGAAATCGGTTTTTGATTTTTCCGACCGTGATGCACCGTACTTAAAAAATCTGAAAAAATTAGAGTATAACAATGATAACATTATGCAACTACTGTAAAAAGGAAAAAGTTGTGCTCGGAAGATTTCAATACGAAATCGATGTTTAAAAAATTTTTTTTCGGTTTTTCATTTTTCGTGACTGTAACTTGCAAAGGAAAAATCTGAAAAAAATCCCTAACATGTACAATCATGTTTAGAATGTGTTAGAATTTTTTTGGAATTTTTGCTCCACATTAATTGTGGAAAATGAGGCAAAAACTGGTTTTTCGATTTTACCCAATAACTACCCTCCCGGTGAAGGTATCAGATTAAAAATTTGTGTGCGATGGTTTTTCATCATCACCTATCGAATGACCCATCGTCGAATTAAATCGGCTCAAGGGTACTTTTGACCCCCTTATTCGGCTAGACCCTTTCAAAAAAATCCTTTAACGTTACTTTTTCATTTCTGGTTTTCACACGGATAGATGCATCATAGTTTGTTGATAAATGATTCATTGATGTTTGTTCTATCTCATATTTAAAATGTATCAAGTTTTTCATAGATGCATTTTAGTTGAGCACCGCAAGCTGAGTGCGCGCAGAGTCGTAAACAGGGTAATGCAACGTGGGAAGGAGAAAATATAGAGTCAGAATTTATTGTGTGACATACATATTATGGTACTGTAAATCAAATGTGAAGTACAATGAAAAATATAAAAATAAAGGATCGTTTAGTGTGAACTAGGCGACCTCATAACATCCGACTGTTCAAGATATGTAGATAAATAGGAGAAAGTGTTTAATATATCACCTACCACGCGATTCTGTAAGGCATTTACCTTTAAAGAATAAATTTAAGACTTCGTTGATAATGATTGAGTACAACAGCCTACACTATGGACTGTTTTATAAATCGTTCTTAATCTAACATATTCATTAACTTATTATTTGAAATAAAATCTACTGTGCTATTTGTAAGAATAACTTTTCCTTTTCTACTGCAAAATAAATACTTTCCACTATCGAAAAAGTTACTAAGTCACCTCCTGCATCCATAAAAGCAGAACCAGTTGCTTCCAATTCTTTCTACTGTAACGTACTGCAATATTAGTCTCGAGAATACTACAAGTGTAGTACAGTGGGTTGCCAAATTATTAGGGACAGCCACATTTTTTTGAGATTCTTACTTTATGCGCACTTCACTGCAGTTTTAAGTGGTTCAAACTGTGCAGAATTGTGTTATTTGAGATTGCCATGTGTCTGTTACTTAAATTTCAAGTGGATATTGAAAGTTAAGTGATATATTTCTTTTTATACATTTTTAAGCAGCATGAGAGTCGCAGTGTACTTTAGACGCTAATGGGTGAAGGACGAGTTTTAATATTTTAAACAAAGTAATTTTTATTTTTGTGTCTTAAAATTTAGTTAAAATGTAAGTATTGCTATTATATTATCATACAATTTAATTATTTACCAAAATATAGTAATAAAAATATATTTATTTTATCCCTCTGGTTTCATCACCAAATATTGAACTGCCCTAACGTCGCTTAATTTTTTACTCATTTTTTATTTGTCTCTTTTTTTGACATTTTTTTGTGTTTATTTTATGTCATAAATAACTATTCTATATAATTAAAGCTTTTATTATTGAAAAACGGTGTAAATCTAATAAATTTAAGACTAATACTTTACAAATACAATTTGTTTCGTGACTGTCCCTCATAATTTGGCAACCCACTGTACTTTTAACCCTGCTGTTCTGCTCGGGTCTATATGACCCGAAATGAAGATTATATTTTAACCCATTTGCATCACAAGCGTATATATGCGCACACATTTTCTGGTCACTATCATCAAAACACATTTATGCATTCACATTGTGAGTAATACATACGACTAGTCTAAATTTTTTACACAACATTCGTCGATTAATGTACAATATCACTTTTTGAAATACTGTTAGACTTACAATTAGATTTAATATGAAGAAATTTGATAGTAAAGATATATTTTTGTATTTGTCATATGATGCAAATGGGTTAGCAGATATTATGTTTCTAAGCATTAGTTTTTGATCGATGTATTTAACATTTACATCTACCCATTTGTATATTTCACGTTTCTTAAAATGTAAACCTTTATTCACCGAGTCACTATGATTGGAAGAAATACGAATATGAAATATAAAAGAGAGATTAAATTCTTTAATACAATATCTTTGTATTATTAACAGTGTTAATAAAGTACATGCATCGCGTTAGAAAGCATAACCCTTTATTCTTGACCGCCACGGTAGTCAACGTGTTAATGTTCTTCGTCGTTGCTTCCCTCCGTGAAATCTTCACCGACTACATCAGAGCCAAGTTTGGTCTCAAGAGTAATCAGATCGTTTCTTGTCGCATTCCGTTCTTCCACCGAGTCGATGCTTTTTACATGCTTGTTCCTTTGGCACGCTACCACCGAAATGGTTCTTCCTGCCGCGGAATGCCGTTGAGAACGAGGTCGTAGAAGAAAGAAGAGATAGGATGTAAGGACAGAGAGCGGAGCTGAAACAGAAAAGGTATCGTGGTTATTGTATATTTTGGAAAATGAAGACTATTTAGAATATAAAATAGAATAAGAAGAGGTAAGAATATAGAACAGAAGGCGGTGGAATATAGAATATGGAATTCGGAATATGGAATGAAGTGTTACCTTACGGAAGACACTGAACTTTTTTTTTCCTTTCGAGAATAGAAATTGTAGAGATACCGTCGTCACTGGAAATTTGTATGCGTTGCAAATTCAGGGAATGTTTCGTAATTGGAGCGCATATTCAGTCGAATTTATTTGCAAACGACGATGTAAAGCGTGATTAATTTCAATAATAACACAATAATCACACAGCATTACAGGCATGCCTGTTCGAGCTTAATTCAATTTAGTATCGATGATTGCAAAAAAATTTGAAATAAGTTGCAGTTTACTAAATAAAGGTAGCAAACCCAATAAAGATAAAAATTGCAATCTAAAATCTAACAAAACGAAACGAAAATCTTGTTGAAGTTACTGACAAATTTATATAGTCTCCAAAAAATACATAAAACTTATCGCAATGTTCAAACTAAGTAAAAATTCAGATTGCCATTAAATTACACAACCCAAGGATTTTCAAAATCTCCGAAAAATCTCAGGAAGACGGTGTAAGCTTAATAAAATAAAGAAGAAACTTCCGTGAAATTAGAAACCATAGTCATTGATCATCGTGAGAAGTTTGGCGTATAGAAATTCGAGGGAACGATTACTGCGGAAAGTTTTGCGTCTCGAAGCAAGGGTATAGTCGATGATCATGTGACGTAAGAGAGACACGTCGCCCTTACCCTTCGTAGAGTCGAAATACTTAGCCAGATTCTCGGCGCAAGCTTGCGTTTCGAAAGCTCCAAGATATCCTTCAACGAGGACAAGAAGTGAGCTTCGGCGCGTACAGGGTGTACGGTATGCGAGTTACGCGCTCCTAACAAATTCTTTTCCTAATCTGTCTTCTTCTCTCTCTTACCTTCCGTCTCTGGCAATTTCTCTCTCGATTTTTTTTCTATCATGTCACTCCTTTCTCTCTCTTTCGCGGCATTCCTTTCTAAATCGCGCTAATGCTTTCCCCATCTTTCACGATTTGATTGTCTTTGTCATCTTTGCCCTTACCCCTTGCTTTCTTGTGTTTTAAGATTTTCCTTTTTTTATTAAACCCTCTGTTCCTGTCACACAATTTTTCTCACCTTTTTTTCTATTATGTCATTCCTTCTCTCTCTTTCGCGGCTGTCTTCTTCTCTCTCTTACCTTCCGTCTCTCGCAATTTCTCTCTCGATTTTTCTTCTATCGTGTCATTCCTTTCTCTCTCTTTTGCGGCATTCCTTTCTATATCGCGCTAATGCTTTCCCCATCTTTCACGATTTGATCGTCTTCGTCATCCTTACCCTTGCCCCTTGCTTTCTTGTGTTTTGAGATTTTCCTTTTTTATTAAAGTCTGTGTCTCTGCCACACAATTTTTCGCGCCTTTTTTCCTATTATGTCATTTCTTTCTCTCTCTTTCGCGGCTGTTTTCTATATCACCTTAGTAATTTCTCCCTCTTTCTCGAATTGATCTTCACATCGTTTTCTTTGCCCCTTTCTTGCTTTCTTGTGTTTTAAGGCTTCTGTTTTTGTTATTAAACCCTTTTTCTCTTTTTCTCTCTCGCAATCTGGGCTTTGTTTCCTATTTATGTCCCTTATTTTTCTCTCTTTCACGTTTCTTTTCTATATCACACTTATACTTTCTCCCTCTTTCTCGGTTCGATTTTCTTCGCCACCCTAATCTTTACCCTTTTTTCGCTTTCTTGGTTCCCAAGGCTTCTTTTTTTTTATCAAATCTACTTTTTTTGTTAGATTCTTGTTCTATGTGCTTCTATCCTATTAACCCATTCACTGCCAACTACGAGTTATCTCGTGCTTGCGCTATAACTTGGAATTAATAAGTTAGCAATAATCACCGAGTGTGTATAGTATTTTTGGAACAAAAATGCTCTTCGTATCTTTATAAATGTCGATATTATATTTTTGATTCATTATATTAATATTTCACAGCCTTTCTGCCGTTTACTCAAATTTTAACACGCAAGGTAATATTTGCTTAGTTTTTCCGGCAGTGAATGGGTTAACTTCCTCTGCGGCACTCCATTCTCTCTATTCTATAGATTTATTCTTGTTCCTCTTCTCCTTTATCAACCCTCTTCCGCTTTTTTCTTCTACTCCCGGTTTCTCTCTGTGTTTCTTCCCGTCGCCGTTTTTCTCTGTTGCCTCGAGTCATTCGTTCGAAGAGGAGGAGAGGCTGCCTGCCATCCGACGCCGAGGAACAGAACGCTCGGCTTCTCTTTTGGCGCGGCATCAACATCGAGGTTTCTTCTTCGGAGACTCTGCGCTGAAATACCATCCCGGGTATCCGTGTTCATAGTTCTCTTTCGTGCCGAACACGATGCTTCACGATCTTCTTCGCAGATTCTTCGAACATCATCGCCGAGCAATAACGATCGACTCTTTTCTCGTCCGTCGAGGTCAAACGCCAACGAGAAGGTTGAAGTTTTATTGTGGACTGTGGAATCCTTTCTCATGTGTGATTTATTGAGTTTCTAAGAAGAGAAATAGTACGAACGGGATCGAATGTGGATGGGATATTTGCGAATATTGGCTTAACTTTCGCATTGTGTATTGAGAGTGCACAGATCATAGTTTATGAATGATGTGAAATTACTTTGACTAGAGATTCTTGTGTAAGGACTATTATAAACATTTTAGAAGTATTAACACTTTGCCGACCGGCGACACCGCGGTGGTGTCGTGCTCAAAATATAAATAAAGAAATATATAAAACAAAAAAATTTTATATTTATTTACATATATATATATATATATATATATATATATATATCTCCGGATTAAAAACTCAAGAGAACTGACGATGAGATTAATAAAACTTGACGATTTATGACAAGAGGAATGATCTGAAATAGTCCTACCGGCACCAAGCAAACAAATTTTGATGAGACGCGCGGACGGCAACGTGTTAATAGTGTAGAATCTCCTCTCTCTCTCTCTCTCTCTCTCTTTCCCTCTCTCTCTCTCTCTCTCTATATATATTTATCCTACATACTTTTTTCTAATAATAATATGTACATCTTAAACTAACTAAGAATATCGTAGCCTAAACATTAAAATAATAAAATAGGAACTCTCACTAACATAAATAACTGTAATAAATCTTATTCGTACTATTCTCCTCTAAACTCTGTATCTCCACTATGTCTCTCTTCGCCACAACCGAGAGATGAGTTCACTTTTAAAAGTATGATTGTGGTGATGTGGTACAGTTTGGATCTTTTTTTAACACTAGAACTATCGGCTTAAATTCGTTATATTTTGATATAGTAAATAAGTACTTTGGAAAAAGGAAGTATCAAGAGGTCGGAAAGGTGATCGATTCGATAATCTTTGTTTTATATGATCAATGTGGAATATCTGCGACCTCTAAGTCTCAACAAGCTTTTACAAAAATTCACACTCGCATCCACCCTCGATACTCTTTCTCACAGCATGCATTATTCGTCTTTCTCCCAGCTTGTTTTTTCTATTGCACTCACTCATTTTCTACTTATCCAAAGACTAAACATTCAACTAACTCTGGAATTCGTTGTCTTCCAAATCAGGTATTCTAAACATTCACTCTCACATACACAAAATTCATACACACTCACTAATTAGGAACTATCTCCTATCTTTAAAAAATTACGATACTACAATAGTAATATTTGAACCTTGTCTTTCCTTTTGTCGAATTATCGATGTTTACTACAATTTCTTACTAATTTTTGCTAATAGTGTTGCAAATTTCAATGCAATGTTCAGCAAAAACTGCGGTCGATGAGAGCTCCGAAGATCGGCAATTTAGAGTTTCTGCTTTACGATCATTTTCGTATTATCGTTATTTCGTATTTGCGTAAAACGTACGTTATAGAAGTTTCAGAGAATGTAAAAGGAAATTTGTATTACTGTATTTCATTAATTTTCCCCAGTAACGATTAACTTACTTCTCTTCATTTCTGCGTTGAGTGTACAAATTCAATCAGCGTATATATTCGTTCGTTTGGAACAGTTCTACCAATATCAACGACATTTTACAAATATTAATTATTAATAACTACAATTAAATTCTCAAAAAAACTTCAATGACCTCGCAAGAAACTTCAAATTTGCTAACTTAATTTCAAGGAGACTTGATCGGCAGAAAAAAACTAATGAGAAAGAAACAGAGTGTCGTATTGAAACAAGTGTTTCGAGTTTTATGCTTTACGGAGCTGAACGCCCGAATAAATCGCAAGCATCGAAGATAAAAGTAATTCCAGCAAGGTTCACCTCCCCAAACTTGTCGAGCAACCATGTTTCTGCGAAAGCAGACGGCACGACGCTTCCGTCTTCTCCCCAAAGATCAACTTTTCAATCAAAGTTTCAAAGGGACGCCATTCCTTCATCGTAGTTACTAATTTCTAAAAAAATTCGATCACGATACACACAGTTATTCACTATCTTATTGAAAAGAAGTCCAGATTTGCGTATAAAATATTCTTCGTCGAGAAGAAAGAATCTTGAAAAATCCATTTATTTCTTCCTTTATACGAAATTATTGAACCACGACGGACTTAAAAAGTCTTGAATGAATTGTACGACGAATTTTTGTATTCTTCTCATAAATCGTCCTTTGTTGTGTAATATTCGTTTGGTAGAAATTATAAAAAGATTCATTGTAATCTCTATATTAACGACACAACAGCGCCGACTGATGCTTTTATGCCGACATCGATCATAAGCTTGCTAACGTTAACGAAAAGTTAATTTAAGCACTCCATAAAATCGTTGATTAAACCGTGCGATATAGGCGGAGATATTAACAGTGTTTTTTCAACAACTAACCGCAGCTAATTATCAGCTATAAACAATTTTAATTTCCTACGGGTGATCTTAGGGGTTGATTAAAGTCCGAACGACCTCGCTTATATTAATTATTTTTATTTTTATGTACTGAGTAAATCCATTACCGTACTGAAAGTTTGTTTATTAATATGAGTCGTTATTCGTGAAGTATTAGCTTAGCTCCGAACTTTTCCACGAGCTTTTGCAATTAAGCGCGTAGCTTCATTGCAATTTAACGGTGTTTTTTCGCCTCTCGGTTTGCTGTCTGAAAATTTTGTTTTCTTCTTTACAATTAATCAATCGCAATATGAAAACTCTTACAGGTTGTAATGAACGATGTACCCTTCTATCCTGTCAGCGAAGGCAATTAATATTTGTTATGAATCTGATTAATTTTACATTGTAAAGTTGCTTTAGGTATACTGCACGTTGCTATAAGTATTCGAATTTTTTATCAACTAAGAAGAAATATTTATATTAGCTACTTTACATTTATATTTTATTCTAGCTTATTCCATTGTTATTAATAAATGAATTTCTTACTGATAATCATCTTTCGATGTCTTTCTATGAATTTTTATCAAATATGTAAACAATTCTTAGTTGAGTGATTGAACGTTTCCTACCCCTATACTAAAAAGTTATATCATCCACGTTAAAAATAGATAGGAGACATCTAACTGCGCCGCATAATCAAAAATAAATTTACCCCCAGGGCTACAGGTAACTCGTTAAAAAAAAAGAAGTTTTTCCAATAATATAAAATATTTACATTTACGAGATATTTCATTATGATGTTCCCATTTCAATGTCATTCTAATGGGGTTTTCCTTCTTCACCCTGTTATTCGGGCCAACCATACACGGCCAATCAATCTTGAAGCAACTACAAGTAATGCGAGTTTAAAATGAAGAAGGAACGCTCGTTTCCGAGTTTCACGAACGACCGCCTTCCTCGAGAACGAAAGTTACGTTTTATGTAAATTTAAAAGGAATCAATCGAATCTAGATGAAAGGACCTCCTCGGAAGGGAGAAAAAAGGGCAGTCGAGCCCCGTCGACGTTGAAACAGGAAACGTTGTATTCCGTCCAAGAAATAGCAAGATCCGATAATATCTGTGTTTGAAGTTGCCCCGGAAAACTGGAAGCCAATTTCCAAACTCCAGCCCCAGCCGCAACCTCTTCCTCTCTAACAGCCACTTCTCCTCAGTCCCGTCGGTTTTCCTTCTCATTCCGTGCTCGTCCCCAGTGACGACGAATCGGAATCTTTTCAAACAAGCAGTCGGCAGGCTTACGCTTTTTCCATCTCCAGTTCCACGTTGGAAGCCGCGGTTTCCGGCCTGGAATTTACCGGAAATAATATCGTTGCACGATGTCGGCCAAAGAACCGAGTGTACGTGCCATGATAAGGTTCCTACGGCGTTCTACGATGCCTCCGCGCAACTTTTAAACTGCCAAAGCCAGTACGAAGTTTCAGAGGTTTGTTGCGAATTCTCTGCTCTCTCTCTCTCTCTCTCTCTCCTTCTCTGGCTCTCATTTCTTCCACTCCACATCTTATTCGAAGTTTCATTCAATATTTCTACTTTGATTTTTCATCTGCGCTTTCCATCGATTTTGGAACAATTTTCAAGTTTTTTCTTCATTCGTATTTCCAATTCTTTATTCAAATACCTCTCCTTGTTTAACATCTGCTGCCTGATTCTACTTCTTTCTCTCTTCCTCTCTCTTTATCTTTGGTGCTTTCGCGTTCTCTCTTCATATCGTTAACTTGGATATTCTAGTTTTTTCTTTGTCTTCTATACTTGTAATTTGTAGTTTTGTAACTTTTTTGGGTCATAGCCCACTTTTTTAATCAATAATTTAATTGTGCCTCTTGCAACTGAAGCATACTACAGTATGAAGTGTATTCAGAAACAAGAGCAGATTTTATATTTTTGTTAGTAAGTATATCGGCGCCTGGTATACAAGCGACCAACATTTAATTGTGCGATGCTTCAGTACTCCAAGGGTTAAAAGATAATTAGATCTATTTGTCAAAACATGCGTTCAATGATTTTCAGTATTAACCCTTTGCACTCCGAATTATATTTCAATTTTGTTACCAGTAGCTCCTAACGCTTTTAAATGTTTTGTTAACTTAAATTTAGTTTAAATTTACTTGAACTGAAAAATAGGGCAATTTAAATAAATAAAGAGAGAAACAAATTCAATTAAATATCAGCATTATCCGCACTATTTTTGTATCTTGTAATTTGCAAGTGCATGATATCTCGTGAAAAAACTTCTAAGATGCAGTTCTGGCTTTCTTTCGCACGCTAACATCTATTGGTTTGGAGTTGAGAGTGTCGAGTGACAAGGAGTTTCTGACAATTAGATACATACTAATGTCGAGTTGCATAATGGGTTAATGAAACTTTTAACTCAACTCAACTTTAAAACGCAACGCCCCCTAAATTAGCATTGTACCAAAAAATCCCCCGTAGATCTCGTCAGTGTCCATCGGTAGGCGTTTTGCACACTAAAACTACCAACTCACAATGAGTCAAAATGACTGGTACACAATTTTTTCCAAAAATTTTCCCAGTTCATAGAAGAGCCATAGAACAAAAATTTTACGTCCATGACAAAAGACACAAATCACCGAATTGATCATCCTTTCCGACACTCGATTCCTTCTTTTTCAAAGTGCTTATTTAATATCGTGGGGATTTTATAAATCCCGCGTATTTAGAGGGATCCGCCATGAGACAGTTGATTGACGAAAAGACGATCGACGACGAAACGAGGACGACAGGAGGACGAGCGAACAGATCGACAGTAGAGGAGATCGACGATAGACGAGTTCGACGAGTTATAGAGTAGACGAAGTAGAGGATAGACGATTAGACGAACTATAGACGATAGACGAGTTATGGACGATAGACGAATTCTAGACGATAGACGAACAGTAGACTATAGACGCATAGACGACTAGACGGATTTTATAGTGTATTTTATTATTTGTTAATTATATTTAGTGTGTGTGTATGTATTAGCGAGTAGAGCGTTCCTTATATTTTACGTATTTTATAAGTTTCCACTTGTATATATTTCATTTTAAGTATATTGTTACCAATATCCTACAATATATTGAAATATGATAGATTGAACGCCGGTAGTTCTAGTGTTAATCCCATTGGGAATCACTGCTCTATAACAATATTTGACAATTTTCTCCATTTCCACCCCTTCTTCTCTCCTTTCATCCCCAACTTCATCGCTTTCTATGTTATACATGCAACTTGGTGGGACGTTATGTGGCATTGTTGAGCATAAGCCGCCACCAGAAGTGCACATACCATTGAAACAGATAGAAACCATAGAGAATTCCACGTTAACTTTCATCTGGATGTAACGAGAACGTACATACGTACTTCTTGACTAAGAAACGCGGCAGCGACTTAAGACATTTGCCTCGCGAGAAACTGTACAAATTCTCTGTTCCATGAAGTGCATCAAATGTTTCTTTACCTGCGTTATCTTGGAGCGTGTGTCATGGTTCGGAATCTCATGGTGCGGTTTAAGGGATTTGGATTGAATGTATTAAACAGAGAACTTTGTTCGTTTAATTACATATTTGTGTGAATTTTGAAGATGGAGATGTTTCTTTTGTTAAAACTAATTTGAGAATTTTGCAAAAGATACCGTAGGCACTTTATTTGCTTCAAATATGTTAATGATGTCATATTTTGTTGATTCTAATGAAACGTTAATGCACGTAGCCTAAATTGGCATTTAATCCTGCTTTTCTCCTCTGATCTACATGACTCGAAATGAAGATTATGTTTTAACAGATAAATACTTTGTTTTTTTATATTCAATATACTTAAAGTTTACATCTATTGTCTTCGTTCTATATATTTTTCATTTTTTTAAATGTGAACTTTTTGTCACCGAGCCACTATAACCCGAAGAAGCAAATATGGGGTATGAACAAGGAGCACATCCGGATTAAATATTTACTGCTGATATTTTTGGAATTTGAGAATATAAAATTAATAGAAAATAAAATTATTAATTACCAGGAAGACTTATGAATTATAAGATCAACAAAAAAGTATAATTTAACTTTACTGTGAATTGAAATATATATTAACACTAGCTGAAAGTACCCGTGTTTCGCTACGGTTTAATATCATTAGGATTAAGGACTACTTAAAGTAGTAAAAGTTAAGTTTAATGTTGATAATCCATATTCGAAAATATATATTTAATCATTTAAAACCTGCAATATTTTACGTGCTTCGAAACTAAAAAAAAACCTTTAAAATTTCAAATTTTGAAAAATCCTTTCTTAGTGGGTTCCTATACCCTAGAAGGGACGCTCATGCAAAATTTCAAGTTTCTAGGTCAAGTAGTTTCGGCACTGCGTTGATGAGTGTGACCCATACTTTAACCCCCAAAACCCCCCCTAAAATTTCGAATTTTTCAAAACCCTTTCTTAGTGAGCACTTAAAACCCAAGGGGAAGGTATGTTCCAAATTTCATTGCAATCCGTTCTGTGGTTTTTGAAATTTCGTGATGAGTGAGTGAGTGAGTCAGTCAGTCAGTCAGAAAGCTTTATATATATTAACATGAAGCTGATAAGAAATTGTCGTCTTTGTCAATGATTACAATGGAAAGGACGGAATTGATCAGCATTTTGAAATATCGGCTGATTTGACTTTCTCTCGGTCTAACAATGAGCCAAGTAACAATGTTAACAGGCGTCGAATGGTAAATTGAGCATAAATCCAGCTACACGTGCCTACGCACCACGAACACGCCAATTAGTGCATATAATTTGGGCTTACTTTTAGCTAAACCGTAACCAATACCACAAATTCGACTTAATGCAAATGCACCAATTCCGGTGGGTTAAGC
Organism: Cerceris rybyensis; assembly: GCA_910591515.1. Lineage (NCBI taxonomy): Eukaryota > Metazoa > Arthropoda > Insecta > Hymenoptera > Crabronidae > Cerceris > Cerceris rybyensis. Next base: position 41,490,450 of record OU342789.1, read on the forward strand.
CAGATACCGAGCTAGGCTTTAACCCAGTGATCTAACCCACATCTAATTTAAAGGTAAGTCAGGCGATACTATCGAACCGCAGATCAGGAATATTCGAATACCACTGGTTTATTGTAATCCGCTGTTTAACAGTTATTTCGGTGATGTGCGGACATATTTTGAGAGGAACGTTGTCTTCTTGCAGATCAAGGATATTTATACTAAGGATAGTTTATACTAAGTATTTATTGTTTATCAGTTATGATATAGACTATTTAAAAATGTAGGTAAATATAAGCAAAAAGGAAGAGAGGATATTTTAGGAATGGAAGTAAAGGAATTTTCGTGGTATTGGAATGTTAGTACTAATAGCATATACTACTCTACTATTTCGAACGATACTCGAAGATATATACAATTGCTAGAGACGTTTCTTTGTTATATATTTCTGTTCTATATAAGGATTGACTTATATGGAACGTTAAAACACTCTATGCTCTTTAATTATAATAAGTGTACCAATCTAAAAGTAATATTTTTGTACTTATAGATTCGAAATTAAATATTTAACGATATCGAATTAAAATTATAATACAATTCACCTCTTATCTTCTAGACGCTCCACTGCAAAAATATTTTTCATACCGAGTACTTTATAAAACTTCATATATAACTCAATTTATCCTTCCAAGCAATTTCATCATGAACTCTATGCTAAGCCAAACACAAATGTACAAAGTATAACGAAGGATACACCGTAAAATTAAAAAACGATAATATAATTTAATACCTAACACTTAAGAATCCTTCATATTAATTTGTAAAAAAAATGCTGCACTCATCTTTATTAAATAGTGTTCATCACAATATTACTCCAACACTTCTAATATATTGTTACCCAACAACCTGTAGAATAAATGTTACTGGGTAACCTGACGTGTCAGTTGTTTATAAAATGAAGAAATAAGTGATTCTTCGGTCGACAGTCCTCATTGACGGACGTGTGTTTTAAATAAAACATTGTTACTTTCCTATAAAAGTATACTCTTTATCTAATATATCCAGAAGAATTTTGCGTGTACGGTCGTCTCGTAACAATATTTACAAAATGGAATAAAAAAAAGAGAAATTATATAATGAATATGTTCAAAACACATGCAAACATCTACCACAATGCGGTGCATCTACTGATCATCAAGATTTATCAAGTTATTCACCGTTTGGAGGATTTTACAGAAAGGATAACAAATACGTAATAAATAAAGATAATAATATAGACAATAAATAAAGGATAAATAAATCGTAACAGAAAGTAAAAGGTAGTCAGAAGCAGGAAGCTCCGACGTTAATGGTCGGAATTCCGAAAAGCTCGTACTTAACTTGAGCCTGCGAAGTGACGCGCGGAATACAAAATTGATCTTAGCATGACATTATCACATTGCTCCTACGAAGAGTACCCAGTGGGATGCTACGTCTAACCGTCTCCTGATTTCTCTTCTGACGTTCGTATATCCCCGTTGAATCCCAAATTACGTCAGCCGCAAGAGGAAAATTAATATTACGGGAGCATGTGACGAGGATAAAAAGAAAGAGAACAGCGGAGTGGCGAATTTCCGTGGCAATTGTGACTCTAAAGGCCAATCGAATTATGAATTAATAAATGGAGATTGGAAACGTTGATGTTTTTCAGAATTAGGGCATCGGTTAAAATTGCATATGCTATTGTAGAGAAAGAGTAATTTATGGTATAGTTAAGGGTGTGAAAAAACTGATAAACGTAATAACTTATGAGAGTAATATAAGGAGAATATGTGTTGTACTTGTATGTTGTGTTTAGTTTTGTATTATAACACGCACTGGTAGAAAATTGCAGTTAGTTTTGCCTTGAGTGTTTAAGTTTGTTTGAAGAGAGTGAAGAAACTTCGTCGAATTACACATTCAGCTGCAGTTAGAACTTCGACTTTTATAATGATCCGAAATATAATTTTTTCTAAAAGTATTGGTCTGCCCCATTATACTATAATTTATCAATTCAAAGTAATGTAACCGATAAAATATAGACTGTTTCAAAAATACTTGACACTGCTATCAAGAATTGTTTTAAGTATTTGTATTGGTATCGATTTGCAAAAAAAAACATAAGGCAAGTGTTTTAAGTAAATTTAAAAATTAAAAATGTAAAATTAAATTTTTGCCTCCAAGGGTTAATTGATACTATCTTTTTTTTTAAAATATTATATAAGTATGTAGTGCCACATAGGTCTAACTGTATATAGGGAGTGTGTTAGGTGCTTCATTTTATTGAATAATTAAGGAATATAAATCACAGGAATACATGGTATAATTATGTCATTATAACGTAAATCATACACATAAATTGATTTTAAATCAGCTACGTTCGACTTTAATCGATATTGATTTTCCAGTATGTGTTTAAGTAACAATTTGATAATACATGTATACAGTATTAATTATCAGTGTAATTATTACCGCAGCAACAAGTAATCAGGTATATGTAACCCAGTTAATTATAATAAACCGGCAGGTGTCAAAGATCGCGCTAAACTGTAAAATTATACTTTCCGTCACTTTCTAGCGAAATTTCAATTTGTGCCGACAGAAATAGAATTATATTGTAATTAAACTGCTAATAAACCGTACAGTTAGTGGGATTTTCAAAGTAACAATATCCTAAATATTTCACGAGGCACTTTCATTTTATTTGCTTAATTAACGACGGTGGAACATTACATTACATTGTGTGAACCGTAATATCACGAGGCATGATTTTATCATATGATATGGCATGGAATTTCGTGAGTATTTTCCAACGAAATGATCAATTTTGAAAAATATTATTTAAGACAATTTTTGCGCTTTGATTGTAAAGGATTTTATTAGTTATTACAACTTTAAAATCGCCGAAAACGGAATTTTAATTAAATATATTATTTGTAAAACACCTTTATTGACTCGATTTTAATTAGAACCTTGGTAAAATGTTAAAAGATTGAAAATTTATTTGCGACCAAGTAATTACCCCGAAAATGTAATTTAGAAAGACGCGCATCTCTGGTAATGCAATTGACGAAGTGTAAATAGAATCCCTCTTTGATAATCTCACAGTTTACATGTTTCGTTCACTTCTACTTCCATTTCAATTTCAGGAATTACATTTCACAGCAATGCGAAAGGAACTTTCTAAATTCGGTCGAATTACCGTCGACGATGACGTTTTCATGGTAAAATATTCTAAATTTCAACAAGCAAAGATGCGAAATTCTACGTTTCACCTACTTGCCACGAAAGTATATTATTTTTATTGGATTCCTGATATTAATCCTAATATAATTTCCAACAGTATTTTCAAGCAATAGTGTCAAACGCATTGATCCTAAAAATGAAGCCAAACGTAACGAATTTAATGAATCTCTGGAGATTTTTTTTTAATAATTAACGGCAAAAAATAAATATATGCGTTAATTTTATCCGCACCACTCTTAAAGTGCAAAAACTATCTTTAAATTAGAAACGTTACTTTTATGTTTTTTTTAGACAATTCTTAAATTAAAACACATAATCAAGATGAGTTTCAATGAAAAGTTCGTTCAATAATAAAAAAACACTAAGTTTCGAAAATATTACTCTGAAAATGTTTAATTTGTACGATATCATGACGGAAGGAACGCGAAGAAAAAACTTACGGTATTATCATATGTCAGAATAAAAATTAACATAGTATTACATATCACGAATATTTAAAAAATTGATAGACTTCATATCCTGAAGAATTTATTATTCAGATCGTAATTTTTTACTATCCTTCGTTCTGTTCACAATTCTCGTGATTTATAATGTAAAAATATCTACGTTTCTCTATGACAGTATTTTAAAAACTAATTTTCTATTTAGTTCTTAACAATTTACTGTCACCTACTACAAAGTTATTGTACTGTAAAAAATTATTTATATATTTTCACCCAATTTCCCTCCAACAAAGCTAACTACCTAACTCTAAATTATCATTTACAAAATGTCCTTCCTAAAACGAAACAAATATCCTGGCAAACTAACAATAAAAAATAGTTATAAAATCAAGCAACGTCAGTCAATGTAATTAAAAGCTGAAAAAATCAAGTACACTTCCACGTCCAGTAGTTTTATTCGCCTCAAAATTCTTCCAAAAATAAATCGTCATTTTGTAAAACAAAAGTGAAACGTATTCCGTTAAGATTTATAACATGAATATTCAATAATTAACGGCCTATAATCACGGCAGATGACGCGTAGAAATTCCAGCAGGAATTGTGTTCATTAAATTGCTTTTCCCCGTAGCTAAAAGAGGGGTAGAAAGAAAGACAGACAGAAAGTGAAAGAGAAAGAAAATGACTGAGAGAGGGTGAAAGGGAGAGAAATTGAAAGAGAAAGAAAGAGAGGAGCTTTACGATCACTCCACACTCACCGCTCGTAATTCAAAACGAAAAGCGTAAAACGTGCGTCCGCTCGTAATGGAGATTCAGCGCGTACAGGACGTCGGTGTTATGACCAGGGGGTAGTACGCGACGCGGTTTTTCCTATTCGTATTGCACCTTAATTAATATTCCGCATGTAACGAGCTACCATGCAGTTTCAGTGATTTTTGCGCGTTTGTACAAACCGACCGTTTATAGCCCGGTCACGATCTTGAATGCCCGCTGAACGCCTCCCAGGAGCGTACCTGGAAAAATTATAGGAACGTGTAAACGCAGCCGAATGACACAAAAATGTCGAGCTTTATGTTTGCATTTTCTCGAGATAATTGTAATCGTGTATGCCTGACTTTTTATAAGGATTGTGTTACCGTTACTTGAGTTATCGTTTCAGTGATAATATTCGACTTTTTGCGGACCAATTTTTAATGGGGCTTGTGAGAGAAAATGGTGAATATAATGAGGTGGATAATTATTGAATAATTATCTTTCTATCTCCTACAATTCTTTTTTGGTACAGTAGTGTAGAAATAATCGTGTGACTATTCCTTTGATATTGGAAAACTTTCATTTGAAAAATGTCTCTTGGCCTCTTATGGTTCTAACGATATTTCAGATATTAATTATTCTTTCTTAATTGGACGATTGTTTTAGCTTCGAATGCTACGGTAATTTCGCCTAAGGATATACAATGTTTTAGGCGAGTTCCAAACCAACGAGGCAATAATATAGATATCACATGGGAATAATGTCCCGGAGGTGATAGGGGATTTGAACTCAGACCCTCTGATTGCGAGTTCGAATCTTTATGTTCATGTCCACCATAATCCTGCTAATTATTTATTTTCCCATCCCATATAATGATTAGTTCTGCCAATGTCATCTATTTTATATACTTTACAAGCATTTCAAGCATCAGAAAATGTCTTTATTAATTCACATGGTTTTCAAATATTCGACCAAATTCATTTGGTGAAAATTCAAAAGGAAAATCAACGAATTATAGATTATAGAAAATTAAATGAACGTATTATAGGATGGAGTGTATTATGCAAAGGTTCTTTGTTATTATTTGATAGAGAAAGTGAAATAGCTTCGGCGTGGCTAACCTGTCAAAACAAGAGCAGCAATCTGTAATTTCAGTCCCGTTTTAAATTCGATGCGATATAATCTGTTGTAATTGAAAATTATGCCGCACGACCGAGCCACGTGGAAAGCTCACCCGCATCCCCTATCAGAAATCGCTTTGTTCATGAATAAAATGAAAAAAATTCTCCTGGAACAAAGGATATCGATCCGGCCTCTTCGTTATCCGTGACAATCATTCTGGCATTTCAAACGGGAATTAATTAAATCTCAGAAAAACTCAAGAAAATTTTCATCGAATTTCCAATACCATTGGCTGTTCGATGTATCGTTATTATGATATGTATAGCTATTTGTTTGCTAATACATTGCAATGAATAATTTAGTAACATAGAAATCTTAAGTATTTAAAATATGGAAAATGCATAAAACAATATGAATTAATTTGTTATAGGGGGAACAACTTTATAAAATAGGTATCGAATTTGTTACTTTTATTGTCATATAAAATTAATGCTAAGATGTTAAATTACATGAAATCAATTGGGGATAAAAATTAAATAAAAATAAATTAAGGACTTAGATTAAAATTAAAATTAGAAATAATATAAGTGAAGGACTGAATTGAATGAATAGAAAAACTCAAACATTGTATGTACAAATTTTAAAACATAGAAAACACAATACATAATGGACATTACAGAGCAAAAAAATTCCATTTCATTAAAATAAAAACCTAAAAATCATTTGCGTAGGGCAATAGAAGAAAACAAATGTTATAACTAGACTCCGGATGTTTATGCAAATTTCAAATTCAACAAATGCAGTTAAGACAAGAGAACCTATTTAGGGATTTGTTGCACTCGATAACTGTTACAACGAATACCATACTTTGGATATTTCGGATATATTTTTATATTATGTTCGTTTTGTGTATTTTAGCCGTATTCATTTTGTCATAAATGCATCAACATCCGGAGTCTAGTTATAACAATTCCATTTTCAGCATATCTCTTTGAATCATTATGATCTTTACTCATACTTTAGTATTACCAAGATATTTTTATTTTCTAAAGATAAAACGAGAGTCAAGTAAAATCTCGCAGTTAATTGCGTCTTCTATTAAAATATCCAACGGTGCAGATTAACAAAGGAGACAGGAAACTCGCGAAACAAGCGAAACATTTGGGAAAACTGTCGACTCTGCAGGGTTCTAATAAAGGCAATATGGCCGTTACAAGCCGGGCGCGAGCAACACGTGGCGGTGAAAGTACTTGAATTAAATTCGAGGTAGATGAAAATATGAGAATTGATATCGCTTTCGGAGCTCAGCCTCGTACAACGGTGAGAAAAGTCTTACGAAAATCATACCGAAAGCGAGAAGCCGACGAAATAAATTCTCGGCTAATGTAAAATGAATCTGCTCGTACTGTAACATAAATCAACGAAAAGGTGCAAAAATATTAAACGTGTAATTCTTACGTAAGCCATATTGTACATTTGATGCAAGAAGTGTAAGATGAATACAGTATTTCTTTGACACCGGATTTAAGGTATTCACTGTACCTGTTTATTATTGAAATTTATAGTTTCTTTGGATTTTCATTTTGAGATTCATAAAAGATGTCAACGTTTTTGGAACATTGGCGTTTACATTTTTAGGATCTGCGACTGGTTTATTCTGAGAAAGTTTCAAACTGATTGGCTGTATCGGAGGAATAAATTGTTACTCAAAGAATATAGCAGGATGAGGGGGTCAAAAGTGCCCTTCCACCGATTTCAATGGGGATGGTTTCATTCGATAGATAATACTTAGCGATCATTTTTTTCGCCGGTTTTCTTTGCGTTCGCTCATTTTTTACACTTAGGTTCTTGAACACTTAATGGGGGATTCCCATTTCACGGTTCCAAAAAAAAAAAAATTTTTTTTATTATTATTGTAGTTAATACTCTTGAGAAACAATGTGCAAAATTTCAATCCGAAATTCATTGAATTGACAAAGTTATGAGTCAATAACGAACTCGGCGCGCACGTATAGCGCAACGAAAGAGGCGCGAATTTTAGAATGAAATCAGCAAATGGAACGAAATGAATATTTTAAAGAGGAAGAAGGTGTACTGTATGGACCTGGCATAGCTCATTAACAAGAATATGCTGTAAGTACTAGATATATACATTTTTTTTTACATATGAAAACTGTACGTAAAACTTCAAACGCGTTTTTCTCGAAACAGGTTTTTTCTGTATGGCCGACATGATATCTCCGGAACTATTCAGTCGATTGCCTTCAAATTTGGCACAATTCTCGACAAAACATCTGTCTTCAGTATGAACTACGAAAAAACATATACATGCACAACTTTTTTTTTATAAACAAACGTCTGACGAAATTTTTTGCGAAAAAAACAATTTTTTTCCAATCGTCGCAGTTTCTTTAGTTTTTGAAAAAAAATTGTACGTAGTTCATACTAGAACTACATTCATAAGGAGTAAATTGCCATTTGAATTTTTTGTTTCAAACAACTTGAAGATCAATTATCGTGTCGGCCAGCGACCGGGAATTTTCAGGAGGCGTCCCACCTCAAACGACGTCAAAGCCAAAATTTTCAAGATAATCAATTAAACATTGAACTGTAGTTCACTGAATACATAATAAATATACGTGTGAATTGTGACAAAGATTTATCTAATGGTTTCCTTAATAAAAATTCCTAAAAAAACACGATTTTTCAACACTTGTAATGGGAATCCCCCCTTAAGTTTCCCATAACTATCCTTCCGGTGAAGATACAGAGTGAAAATTTTGACCAAAATGGTCGCTGAACATTATCTATCGAATAAAACCCCCATAGAAATCATTTGAAAGGAGCTTTTGACTCCCTTATCCTGCTAAACCCTTCGTTTTGTTTGCTAAAGTGTATCCAAGCTAGTTTATTTTTCAGGTCAATTTATATTCGACCTCTTAAGAATTGCATATTATACGTGCAACTCTTAAGAAATTCTTCCATCAGTTGCATAACATTCGTTAATTACCTTCTCCGTAAAACTTTGGGAACAGCTTTAGAATGCGCAAAAGCACGTGGATCATTATAAAAGCAGAAACTCTGGCGTGAGAAGACTTTCAAGAGGAAGGAATTCGAATGCAAGAGAAGAAGGAATATCGTCCGCATTCGACCGTCGAGAAAGACACAAATCCCACGTGTCGTGAGCTCCAGGATCACCTTCTCATTATTCCCGGATTTCGCGTATTACCCATAACGAATGTCTCCAGGATAATAAAACAGGGAAGCCCGTATCTTCCTTTATGCGAGGCGATAAGGTCTGCTCGATAAGTCCTTCTAACCCTGAGAATACTTAAATAATGACCACCCATCATTCTCGCTAATAAATTCCTTAATATCTTAAACACATAGAAACTTAATTTGAATGAAATTATAACAAATATATAAAATATCAGTGTGTTAAAAATGTAAAAACAGCAATCAACCTTTGATAGTAAGTGTCCCTCGTAAAATGTCCTTAATTCCCATAAAATCACCTACACCGAAAACTTCGATTTCCGCGACATCGACAATCACAATAAAACGTCGGAATGTAAAGGCACCTTGGAATTTAATCTTGCCAAATGAAACACGAATTACCAAGGAGGACACAATTTCACGCTAATTTCCTTCCTTCGCGTTTCTTCGTTGCGTAAAAGATGTATATCTACCTACGTAACAGCGAATGTCTTTGCGTACGGTGAATTCTGACCCTCTAAAGAGTCTACGAAATCTCAAGGTAGAAGTCACGTTCTTACAAGGTTCGTACAGCCGAGCATCGATCCTCGTGGGCTGGTAATAACATTCGTCAGCGTTTTAAGCGTACACCGAGGGGCGGCAGTGAAAGACGGAGAACAAGAGAGATGGAGAGAATGTAAGTGAAAGACGGAGAAAGAGAAAAGGGGCAAACGAATAAGGGAATAGCGAAGGGAGTCGAGACGGCGCTCGTGCAAGGTGCGTGGCACGGCCACGAGTCCACTGAATCTACCAAGGCCAATTTAGCAATTAAACTACCCGAGGAGAAGAACCAAAACTAACCAGACGAGCCCCTTTCTCAACTGGAACCGTAACCGCCGGAACCGCTAGCACAACCGACGTCGTTTCCACCACCACCGCCTCTGGTATCAGCACCGACGCGTTGCCGATGGTAAAACCACCCTCAGTCGTAGATTTACGGCTGTTACGACGGCCCGTGATTCTTGTATGGACGACGATGGGGAGATGGGGATTGGTAAGAAGGCAACATTATTGCCGCGTTTCGAGCTTCACGGACCATAGACCGACAGATCGAGGTTGTAAGTCAGGAAGCGACTGGTACCGTATAGTAACGTTGGTATCTCTTGCGAGGGCACTCAACCAACGTAATGGTGAACAACGTTTGGAGAACGGAACCCTTGTGGTGAACACCGGATGCTTCGTCTGCAATGCTCGAACTTCCCGCGAGGTATTTACTTCAACTCGCTGTACTTGAATTTTTTCTTTTGTTTCGGTGTCATTGTTTGTCATTGGATTTCAAAGGTGCACTCTATTGTTTGCACCTTGCAACGATCTACCGTGAATTGGAGCTGGGGCCTTTTGTCGGCGATGGAGGAAATAAGAGAGCGCGAGAGGATTTTTCGTGTGAAATGGGGACTTGAGATTAGAGTAATTTGCTCGGGGTTTGGAGAATGATTTGTTTGGGGAAGATAGAATTTGGGTAAGGGTGTTTTGTATGGAGGTGGTAATATTTTGTTATGGGAGTAGGAAAGGATTTTGTATTGCGGGTAAACGTAATGTGGGATCGGGGCGGAGGAGCCCTCCTATAAAAAGAACTTAGGAAGAAAAGGACGTGAAAAGAAATTGTCAGCAGGGAGAGGTCGCTGGCGCAGTCCCGAGTCGAAAAGTCCAGCCTAAAAAGAAACTTCAAATCCTAGATTCTTTTGATCTCTCATTTGCCGCTTAATTATGTATACCATTTTGAACCTCAAAATCCTCAACTAGTGTGCCTACGCGCCTCAAAGTCCTGTAAATATGATTTTTAGGAGTTATATGGACTGATCAGGTAAAATTTTTATATCAATTTAATCTGACATCCCCTAAAAATATTTCAGAAGTTCCAAGTCTGTCGACACATATTCTAAAAATAGGGCTTTCAGGAGCAAGTTGGAATTAAATTATCATTTTATTCCATATAAATTCTAAATCTCCTAAACCAAATTAATTTTTAGTATATCGAGAATTTTTTTGGACCTCGATCATTCCACTCCAATTCCAATCCAATTCTAAAGCTGCGCATTATAGAACGCTGAGGATTATTTTGGGCTGTATGAAGCCTAAATTGCTCATAAACTAGGTAAAAGTGACAAAAAGTAACAAGTGTAGGGCGATTGTGGAATTAAAATTTGCATTCTTTTATATGTAAGTAACATATTTTTCCATATTCAGCCTAAATATCCTAAGTTATTTGGTAATTTAGGAGGATTTTGGACTGAAATTTTCAACTCGGGGTGGCTCCACGCCGACCCAGGCGATCGTCGACGTTAAGCTACTCTGGCCGAGTTGCTGCCTTGGATGGGTTGCCGCGCGCCTCTCGTTTCTTTTTCACAATCCTACAGTAATATCGAAAAAAAGTTTTTGAAGGGAAAGATCTTTTTTGACTTTATATCGGTAGGAATTGTTAATAGGATCTGATGGAATAAAATAGCTTTATTTTGTATGTTAATCTTCCGAGTATTCTTGAAAATTGCATTGTCTGATTCCTTCATTTTCAAGAAGTGAAAACTTTGAGCAAATGAGGAATCGTGACTACTACCACGAATGAAATCGCTTCAGCAGAGGACTGCTTGAAACGTAATACAGAGACTTACTAATTATAATAAAATCTGTGTTGAAATGTTCCTCATTACCGTACTAATTTGAAATATGGATAATAATTTAGAAAGTAGCGTATAACGTAAATTCCATATTGAGCTTATTACATGAAATATGAAGAATTATAAACTCCTCATGGTAATGAAATATTCCGACAATCGCGAGAGTCTAACCTTTTGACCTACAGAATCTATTAATAATTTCTCGTGTAATACAGGAAAAGTAGCTTAAACAGATTGTGAGTAACAGAAGTGCTATTACAATCTTTTTTTTTAATGTTTCACCATTTTTTTTAAAACTACTGTAGGATATGGTAGTGAAATAAAAAGAAGATGATGTTTGGTGATTAATAATAAAAATAAAACAAAAAGTATTTATCGGTTATTGATAATGGAGAATAATAGAGAAATACTGATAATTAGACTGCGGATGTTTATGCAAATTTCGAGTTTCAAAAATGCAAGTGAGACAGGAAAACTTATCTAGGGATTTATTGCACTTAATAAATATTACAACAAATACCATACTTTGGATATTTTAGATATATTTTATATTATGTTCTTTTTGTATATTTTAGTCGTATGTAATTTGTCATAAATACATAAAAATCCGCAGTCTATTGATAATAAACAGACTGTACAAGTGATCGAGGAGAACTGCTCTTCGTTTCTTCCTGCAGCCACACGAGCTCGAGGAACAAACGACGATCGCATTCACACATGCATACACATCCAACACACTTAACAGTCATACACTCACGCGATCCTACACTACTATATTATTTTACAGGAAATCTTGGGATTTTGAGTTATGTAAAAAAAATTCAAATACTTCTTTCAACACTCACAAGTGTAAATCATATTTTTAAGAGCACAATTAGAAATGCTTAGAATGAAGCTAATATTCTTTCAAAAAAGTAGTTATTGCACGCAGCATCATGAAATTTACGATCTCCTCAAGAATCACTCAAACTGCAAGGAAAAATTCCCCCCTTTTCTATCTGGTATCTTCAGAACGGCCGATCTCTTGGTAAAGTTACGAGCGATAATGTATTCTCGGGATTTTCGTTTCCGGAAGGGCAAGAAAAGAGGATGCTGGAAAAAAAGAGCCGACGAAGAAGTCTGAAGATATAGAGAGGTGAGTATCTACGATGAAAATGGCAAGTTTGAGCGTAACGGCACGTAGAACCGGCACTAAGCGGTTCTCAAGTATGACGAATGTACAGCAGACAACGTCGCCGAGGAAACGAATGTTTTCGAAAAGAAAAAATATTTTTAGAAATGTCTCCTCTCTTGTAACGGTTGTCATTGCTGATAAAGGGCTGGACAGAGTGAAAGGGGGAGAAAAATATGTACATCGTCACGAGCGTAATTATTTCATAAGATTGAATTGAAAATTAAACTCGGTCAAGAGTTCGTTTTTCCGTGCCGTTAATTTTCTATGAGATGCGAAACACAGTGTTTTATGGAAGCCGAGTACAATGTATAACATGCAAAATAATATTGCGTTTGTACTGTTACGAACAAAAAGCTCCGTGAGTGGGAGATTCTTAATTTTCAATATTCTGTACAAAGTATTCTGTATTAATTACGTTTGCAATTATACTCAATTTTTAAACTGCGACTGGTAGAAAAGAGGGGCTCGTCTGCATTTTTTAAACGCGAATATAAAAGAGGATATTATTCTCGATTGCATATTTTCCGTAATAAATATTAGATTTTGATTGATGTCTTTGCATTTATAAACGTGGATATCTTTCTAACAATAAGTTATTAATGACTTTGGTTTAAGAATAATTTTTCATTTCTTGAAAATTAAATAATGATGTGGCCAATATTTAATGCTCCTCGTATTTTCTTTCAGAATATATACCTCATATGAATTCTCGCGCAGATCTTCTGAATTTATTAATATCAACGGTAAAAAAGTCAGATGCAATTATCTGATAAATTAATTAATATCCTCCATCTATGGCGAAATGATGGTTACTTTGCATCAACCTTTCAAAAATCGTCAAATTGGCAAAAGAAAATTCTCAAAATTCTCAGCTTCCATTTTCCCAAACCATTTCATTATCACAGTTTAATCATATCACATTATAATTTTTACAAAATGAACAATAAATTTAAAAACTCACGTTATAATCGCAAAGTGAAAAAAACACGAATGAAGAAAATTCCTTCACGGACCACCAGTTGGACATCGTGGCACTCGGTGCAATAAATGCAACGGAGTGTGTAATACATCTGGCATGACCGAAATTAATAATAAACCCCCTGGCAAGAAGAAAGCCAACGTGTATTACACGCTCATACACGAAATCTCCGCGAATTCTTCAACTACTCTGACGATGACCTGGCAAACTCACGTGAGTCTACCATCTCTAAATGTTTGCGGATTACGCGACCCCAAGCCAACGAGGGGAGGAGGAGAATTAGTAACCGCACTTCGGATGATAGTTCATTATGCTAATTAAAGTTGGGCAAATATTCCAGCGAGTGGCTCGGCTCATATTTTCCAGCTACTTTTCGCTGTTTCTCTGTTGCGCTTCTGACTCTCTTTCCGCTCGCTTTTCCTGGCTCGTTGCCGCATCCGGTGATCTTAGGCACGCTTGCAACGTCCATCCACGAATTTTTCTTCTGGCCGTATTTACCACTGCGGTTGAGGATGCGCTTTGTGAAGGTTACTTTCGCCGCCCTCGTTCGATCCCAGTGCGAACGATGGGATAGACAAATTTTTATGGGAATGACCATTAGCTTGATTCGACGGTGTACGATTGTATGGTGTTCGTGAGTCTTGGGGTACTTTCGTACGAAGGTTTCTCCCGGTTTTTTAGCGGTCGCAAGGAGTAATGAGTATGAAGATTGTTGGAAAAACTGTGGCTTTCGATGAAGGTTTTTTTAATTATTACGTTTCATGTAATGGTTTGTGAACTTTGTCTTTTCAGATTTTTTTCAATGAATTATGGTTGTTTAGGACAGAGAATGGTCAATCCTTACATAGCTGCCACCCATTTTTGTGTCTTTCTTAATAGTAAAATTTTGCATTAACATAGTTTAAAGCAAAGTACTCGTAATTTTAGAGGAAATGTTGAATATAAAAATGTTTAAATCTTCTTATTTGAAGGAGAAATAAATTCAACTCGAGTGATGATTGCTGATCAAGAAAAAGAAAATGGCTTCGGCATCGGATAAATTCTCTTTCGCCCACAGATAAAAGCTCGAATCGCCCACAAATGAGCCAGGTTTGACTACTCATGTTTTAAAGGATTGGTTGTTGTTAAGCAATAATTCGTTATTAGGTTTTATTTTTTTATGTACATATGACTATGTTTATATGGGGCGTTTTTTTTATAATGCATTGCTAAAGAGACTCATACGAAATTGTATCCCTAGAAGAAATATTATCAATATATTGAAAATAATTTGTAACTTATTTTCTTTCGTCGCATATCGTTGTTTTGTTATTTTTTCTCAGTAGACTATGACTGTTTAGTGATTTCTTGTTTGTGAAAGAATAATTTATAATTTGGTTTTATTTTTACATATAAATACAAACGACTATATTTAAATACATATGGGGAATTTTCTTTATGTTACAATATTAAAATATTTCTGTACGGGATTGGATTCATGGAAAAAAATATTAATATGATTTGAACAATTAGTAAATTATGTCCTCGCGGCACATATAGTTTTAAAATTATTTAATAAAACGTTGTTTTAATAAAAGCACATTATGTAATTTTCTCCCAGAGTTAGTTTGTTAATTACATAATTCTCTACTATATTATTGCTTCCTTCATTATTATTTTATTTGATTAAATTATTATTATAGTAATAGAAACTATAATTATCAAAGCTATCAATGAGATTGCTTACTCACATAAAATGCTTTCGAATTAATCATTCTCCTGGATAATATCAAGAAAGAGGGAAACTTAATCTGAACTTTGGAGATATTAAATTCTCATGGAGATGGATGCAATTATTAAAATCAGAGACTGACGTTAGTTTCTGATGGGATTAAATGATTTTGGCATATTATGCACACGTGAATGGGAATTTCAAAATTAATATATAAATTATTCTCCAGGAATGTAAATGTTTTGTATTAAATAATAACGTCGGTAACGGAATTATCATTAATTCTGTTATTTAATTACATCCCCCGAAAGAATTATCAACAATGAAGTTCTCTACTTAATCGGGAAAACGAGATACGTTGTAATTTGTATTTGCAATTTTCCGATAAAACGTCATAACGGTTCAATTAAAAAATGTTAATACTTCTCTAGGGATCCTCAAATATTTATAATACAAAACAAAGAGTTATTGATATCAACTCTCATACCTTAAACTCGTATTACCATAATAAAAGTGGCGCAATATTGAATAAATTACCATACCACATTTCATTCTGGATTCCATCCGCCCTCTTTCTCTCGACAATTAAATTATTATTAAAAGTATAACGCGTTCCATGGAAATCGTATTCCATCAAAATATTTCAATCTCTCGTAACATCCAAGGGATCCGAAAAAATCCCGCCGAGCATGATTCTAATTGTTGCATATATAATACGAGCCACGATATAATTGCATTCCAATGGAAAAATCGAAAACTTTAAAGGAAAATGGAGATAGAATGCCAACAGCACCATGGGCTTCCTGAATGTTTCCATGCCGGAAGCACGCCCGACGGCCTCCGCGGAAATAAAACTTTTGGCAACATTTCAATGACAACGGCCCTCCGTGGTCTACGTACCGCGCTTTTTAATTAACCAGTTACAAGTATTCCCGGACGATGATAATTTTCAACGCTGGCCCGGAAAGTGGGCCATCCCGCGAACGAACCGCGCTGCATCCGCAGGGATGCGCCGATTTACGGCATCCTCTACGTTGTGGTTAAGGTGACCATTTTCTGAAACTCAAATTACGGCGGATATCTCGATTTTCGACGCGCTTTACCGCGACCATAATTTCCTGCGACATCCGAGACCGTTATTTCCAATTGGTTCTGTCGCGAATTATTGCTTGTTAACGCAAATTAATGAAACGACTGGTAGTAATAAATGATATTTGTTGGAAATCAAAGAAGTGTTGGTAATAAAGGTATTGATTTATCTTTGTTGATTTTTAGCTTTGATGTTAAAGAAAGAAAAGACTTTTAATGTTTTTTGTATTGTAATGAACCCGAGTCGAAATATTGAACCTATTTTCATGGTATTTAATCCTATTTGAACCTAATATGGTACTTTTCAATTCTAAAACTCCTAATTTAAACCTGTAACTCCTTCTCAGTAAAATGATACCTACTCCTATTCAGCTATCACCAAAACCTTTACCCCCTGAATTGGATCTGTTACTCCTCCTATGTTAAATAATAATTTTTGTATTCAATATATATGTAATATCGCATAAAGAACTTTAATTTTTTTAAATAATTAATTAATAAGGAATGTATACATACATAAATGTAACTAGTAAAAATCCATTATTTTTTAGTGATTTTGATTAATTTAGTTTTGAAAACTATGCGTATATATATATATAAATAATAATAATAACATTAATAACTGGATAGGATGTAAATCCTCAACGGAGGTTGAAATTGACGTCCTACTTTGCGCCTTAAGATGGCATAAAGGGAAGTTTATGCCACTTTTAGGCCCTAAATAGGATCTTTTTTTACACTGAATTTAGACCTATTTTTGTACTTTTAATTCTTAACACGTTAAGCGCTACACCGGTCCCTAGGGACCGGGCGATGACTTTTCGTTTATGCTGACGCTGATTAATGAAAATGAACAATTAGTTTTTTACCTAAGTTAGGTTGTCGCGCCTAACCGAGCCTCAATTAGTGGAGTTAAGTATAAAATAGAACATTTTATCAAAAATGAATGTAGTATGTTAAAACAAATAGAAAGATATCTTTTCTAATAAAGGGCCTAAACGGAACGAGCGTGACGCTTAACGTGTTAAATGTTGAGTAGTAAAAGGTTCAAATGAGGTTGAATATTTCGACTCGGAGGTTTCATACTTTTAAACGGAAACTTTATGGTTCAAATACAAGGAGATCAATAGTTATCAGGTTGATTTCCTTTTTTTTTAATTATTTTAAAGTAATGTTTTTACTGTGTTCATATGTATGAAGCTTTGTAGTTCTTCAATTGAGTTGTACCTTACGTGAAAAATGCAAAAGCGAACGTAGTGCATTACACAAGGATGTGACACACTCATTGTAAATAGGTATTATAACTAAAAGGGTAGTTTTAACCCTTTGCACTCCGTTGTCGGTGACATTGTAATTGAAGCTGATAACTTCATTGGTAAATAAATCCGGTGTATTTTCATATTTTTTAAAATTGTACAATTTTAAATGTAGATCCATCTTTTTCCACGGATGTATAATTGCACAATTTTAAATAGTTTTGGTGCAGGTGGTAGCTCATAGTAAACATGATTTGGAGTGAAAAGAGTTAATTACAAAGAGTGCCAAAGCAATTCTTTAATTAAGATTAAATAAAAGTTGAACAGAAAAAAGAAAACAAGAAACTTAGTTCACCGGTTTTTACAATAATAATACCTAATGAAACTATAGGAAAATAATATTTATCTTCAACCGTCAACATTAAATTTCCAATTTCATTTAACAATCCACAAAGTCAATTTCAGGCAAGTAAATCGACCCATGAATAATTACATACCACATATTCCAAGCTCCACTTAACTCAAACGCACATTTCCGACAGCGGAAAAGATACAATACACGGTTTTGTACCACGCGATTCGAACCACACGATAATCATCCAGCGAAATCGCAGAACCGATTCGTGGCCGATCCCGATCGCCCGATATTTGGTGCTCGAGCAGTATCAAAGGCCATAAATAATGCGACGATAAGCAGGAATTATCAGCACGCCAGCATGCCAGCTAATCGTGACACGGCACACGTCGCTGACTGGATTTTATGGTCGAAATCGACATCGAAAGCGGGCTTTGCACGTCGGATCGCGTACAGCTAATTCTGCGGTGGTCCGTGTTGCCTTTCCACGAGCAAAGTCGTCCGTCTCACGGTCCGATCGCTTTCGAGGCAGTAGGAGTCGTGGGATAGAATTCACAAGGAATCAATCGA
The DNA here is from genome assembly GCA_910591515.1 of Cerceris rybyensis. NCBI lineage: Eukaryota > Metazoa > Arthropoda > Insecta > Hymenoptera > Crabronidae > Cerceris > Cerceris rybyensis. Next base: position 41,509,012 of record OU342789.1, read on the forward strand.
TGTTCGTAGATCGAGCTTTCCACGCCCGATCGGGATTTCCTGCGGCGGTTCGCACGTACCAACCCGCCGCACGAACACATCGAGATGTTAACACAGAGACGGTAGCTTGCACCTATGCCGAGTGGGTAGGTGGTGGGATAGAGAGGGTGGTGGTACATAAAGACAGCTTTCTCCCGTTATCGAGCCCGGTTTCAGCCTCCAGCCTCCAGCCTCTAGCATCCAACCTCCTAGCAGGCTGGCCCCATCTTCCTCGCCAACCCCCGCTGCACGGCAACCTCTACCTACTGCCCTTATCGGCTCAACAAATTTAACTTGATTTCCTATACGGACTTTGCGGAGCTCCGGGGAAATACAGAGCCGGCTTCGGCCCGTCTACGTCTAAACTCGCTTTACGATAAGGGATAAACCTCACCCCATATCCACCGCCCACTTTCGTTTCCCGTTTCTCTTCTCGCTGCTTCCAAACCACCACTGCCGTTGCTACCACCACCACCACCATCACCAATACAACCAACGTCTCTCTCGACTCTCCATTCACCAATGTCCGATCCTCTTGACCCGGCCACACAACTTTTCGTCCACATGAGGGTGAGAGAGAAGAAGAGAGACCCGGGGAGAGAACTTTTCCAAGTAGTGGAGATTTCGAGTGAACGAGAAGATCGAGCACAGTCTCGAGGAGCCAATGAGATTTTTTGGGGTTTCTGGTAACGTGTTGCTGGACCTGGTTTGCATAGATGAACGGATGGATTGCGATGGATGGCATATTGCGTTAGGAGGGTTTTGTAGAGTTCTTCATTCGTGTGATCGGTTCAGCTGGATTTTGTGAGGTTTGTATGCCGTTTCTAAGAGATTATTGAGAGCTTTGGAGCATTTGGCGTAACTGATGGAATTAGTAGTTAGGAACTGGTATCGACTACAACGATGTGGCGTGTGAGATGTAATCCATGTTAGTAAAAGTAGCGTACCTTAGAGTAAAAGATAACGGTGTTAACGGTTAAGTTACTAGAATATATTGTTACCACTATTTCTACCAAGAGGTGTCAAAATACACCTTACAAATTTTGACTGAAAATTATTCTTTAAGTTGAATCATTTTTCCACAATTAATTTTTTCTCTTTTCATACAGTAGTTGTTAAATTAATTCGGCAATATCATTTTCCACTAGCACATCCTAGATCTAAAAATGCATATATGGTATACTTATTTCTACCATGAGGTGTATTTTGACACTTTAAGGATTGCATGACAGTACCTAATTTGATACCATTTTACATATAAATATCAACACCATTTTGCAGCACCACGCCAATTGTAATTAGATTAGAGAATCCCGCTTTCAGTTGTAATAGAAAATATAATTTTAGCGTACACTGCTGCAGTGACTTTACAACTAGCTGCACTCCGCTGCTAGAATCTCCAAGCTGATTATATAATTTCTAATAAATACACATCAATGTATCAATAAATATATTCCTCAAATTATCTACATTTAACTGATCATTTGAAATCTCAACATTATGGCAATTATTTGCATCCAAACGAGAAGGTGTCAAAAGATACCTTTTCGTCGAAATAGGCATACAGAAAATCGTGGTAGAAATAGTGTTAAAGTTAATCACTGTTCTTGCAAGCAAATTGAAAATTCAAAATATTTCATCTGTCCAAATGTATATTAACCTCCCTAAACACTGCAAACTAGAAAAGTAACCTGTGTCTCAGCGTGAAGACCTAAACTTTATCCCTCAAAATTGATATCAAGTCATAAGGTAATGTGTCCCTTTAAATACACATACCTGAACTTTCTCAATATTCACATAAAACACAAAAAAAATAAACCATAAAAAAATTACAGAAAAAATAAAAACTATGGAATACTAATAGAAGATAAATATTACCACTCTTTTATCACTCAAACGAGGATAATGATTCCGCTAAATAAGTTTACCGTGCGGCATAGGTAAATTCAATCACGAAGGGTCCGAATGACGTTGCCTCCTTCTCGCGTGCCACGAAACCTTGCCGCATTACCGGTATATTAAACATCGTACAGCCAGTTCGAAATGACGGCTCTCCGGAGAGGCAGAAATTCGAGAGAGTCGGAAAGACAGTAGGAGAGAAAGGGGAAGATGAGGGCGCAAGAGAGAGTGGCGTATGGTACACGCAGTCTGGCGCATAGTCTGTATAATTCAGTCATATCCATGCTAATCCCACCGGCCGGCTCGCGTTATTCTCCATGATGGATGCACGGCCACCAGAGAATTGCCCTTTTCATTGAAATACAACTAAAATTAAACTCATTTGCTGCCCCCGTGGATTTACGGCGGGTAGGAGGAAAACGACAGGGACGACGGCAATGCTTGCCGTTCTTCGACTTTCTTTCTTTGGCCAGACGGCCGATGGACTTTACTGCGGGACACGTTTTATGCAAAATAGTATTACCGTTGTAAATAATTTTGATTTATTACTGAGGTGTATAGCGTTACGTTGTTAAACTGTACATTAATCGTTTGCTTTAGTTTTTCTCTAATTTATTCAAAACTAGTTACATATCAGGTGGATGATGGGTCAGCAGTAGGGAATACCGGTATACCGAATACCGGTATTTTGCGCCATTTGTACAATTTTGTAATACCGGTATTCACAAGTTTAAATACCGTTTTTTCGGTATTTACTAGAAATTTTTTAAATTGTCTCCACTATATGTTCAGGGGTTGCCAACATAGAAAAATAGTATACGTTTTTGTGTACGATATGATCAAGTTTATAGTAAATTTTCTTAAAATTTTTTATCCCCAAACCTATCTGTTTGGGCGTGGTTTCAATAAGATTTGAATTCGCCTTTGATTTTGTATTTAAGTTTAGATTTAATGAACTGTATAACGTTTAACAATTTAACTATTTACAAACGTGTAGAGTAACTGATGATCGAGGTGTTAATGCGCCATGAAAGTGAGTGTGTGTTTCTTTTATGCTTATGGGTTGCCACTGCATTCTCCCACTCTTTTCCAAGAGCCAATCAGAAGACTCTGATATTTGGGTGGAATGCAGTGACATCGTCGTTCAAGGGGGTGTGAGGGCATCGGCAACGCTGCAATGCCTCCAGGTTGAAACTCCTCACCCTTGACCTCCGAGGGGTTCGGAGCGGTGAGGTAGGGTTTGCCTGGAGGCGCAGCTCTTACGGCCTGCTGGCCCAAGGGGGGCCATACGATACATTTTGGCCGCCTTGCCAGCGCCTCACAAGTTTATTACACGGCAATAACTATTGAGCCTATGTCAAAATATGGAAACAATCAAACTCAAAGGCGAGGACGTCTTGCACGATTAGGTCCGCAGATGTGTACAAGGGTACACATCTGCGTCCTTTAAAACTAATTAGTACTCAAAAATAGTCGACTAATCGTCCGTATAATAAACCCGGTACATTAAGCCAGGTTCTTAACACTATCTACATTCAGAACAATTCGATACAGTTATCGATGATGATGATGACACTAATGTCGATAGTGAAAAGGAATTGTCTCTTGAACAAAAATTAGAAATAGCGATAACGAAAAAAACTTCAACAAACCAAAATACAATACAGAAATCAGTTATATTCAAAACTATCCGACAAAAAATGGATTTATTTGAAAATGTGGGATTTAGAAGTAAATACTTGGAAAAAGTATATCGCGCATTGCTAACAGTACCACCAACTAGCGTAGATGCTGAAAGAGCGTTTTCGACAGCTGGAAATTTTTGTACATAATTACATTCCAGGCATAATGAAAGTACAAGTGATGCATTATGTTTTTTAAGATCACATTTCAAAAATATGTAATAGTACCACAGACTGAATAGTGATATTTACACTTTTTTGTGATTTAAATACAGAAGATGTTCCTTGTTCCTTTACTTTTTTGTTATTCTTCATATACTGTTATAATTTATAAGTTACAAATGATTTTTTGTGATATTTACTATCTTTAATAAAACTGGCAAATGAAACAATTCCTACTACCGGTATTAAGACCGGTATTCCGGTATTAAGATCTAAAAAATACCGAATACCGGTATTGAACTTTTGGCCCGATATTGCAATCCCTAGTCAGCAGATGTAAACTTCGATCTGTGGCAGAAAGCGAAAGGATTAATGCAAAGGGTAATCGGAAAGAGGGAGTAATGTTGTAGAGTTCCTTTAATTGTAGTAGGCTAGATTGTTTTAATTATGTAATTATTTATAGACCAAAGGCTTTTGTTTGAATTCATCCTGACATTACAACGTTACCGAGTGTTAATGAAGAGTGAGTGTTAGCCGCTTTGTTAATTGTTAACCCTTTTAGTGCCGACCAAAAAAACTGATTGAATTAATGACAAATATAGTTGCGAATAAAAATAATTGTCATTTGGCAATAGTTTCATACAGAACACGCAATATAGAGCATAATCTGTCTATTATAATTATTTGTCATAAAATTACTGATATCCTATTGGAAACCTAATATTAACCCTTCGTTTCCCCACTATTGCTAACGACGATATATCGTCGTCCGGCACCAAAAGGGTTAAAGCATAACTTGCATCAGGAAGGTTGTCAGTTAATTGCATCATTTTTCATTAGCCAAGTTATTGTACGTAATTCAAGTGTTACACAAAATGTGACTGCAGATATTTTTCTTATTAATTATAAGATTTCTTATTTTTCTTATTAACTAGAATCGTAATTCTGTAACGGGGTGAAATGCAGTGTCGAATATTTACAGAAGAAAAAGTTTTACATTTGATCTTATTACTGTACACTATTACAGATTAAAGGATAACGTTTGCATAGTCATGAAAAAAATGAAAGGTTTCATGCTAATTATTTGCATACAGTTGAGAGAAACGATGCTCGCTCCAGGTTCTATTACAATTTCTAAACAGTTTATCTTTGACCTAAGAGTCTCGTTTTTTAAGAGAAACTCCGTGCAACGTGAGATCATAATACTAAAAGTTACAGCGTAGCCAAAAATTCCGTAAGTCAAGCTAAGAGAGCTATCATAAATTGTATACCATGGAATTTATAGGAAAGAATGCAAAATACGACTCGCGAAGGACGTCGAAGGTAAAGTTGAATGAAAATCGCTGGTATTCTTCGTGCGAAAGGAACAGGAAATGGGATCGTGCACGACAGAAGAAGTAATTCCTGGGGACGGCGAGCTTACGTTTCCAAGCTTCTCAGTTCCTGACAATCTCCCAAGAACCGCGAAGGGATTTTCTGTCTCAGAAAAATGTTACGCGACTTGTTGAGACGTCGAATAAAAAGAACCGATGTTTGAGATACCACGGTCATCTTCAGAAATTTCTCGGCAAAGACTGTATCTATTTTACATTGACGAACGACGTTTCAAGTCTAATAGTTTACGGTCTGGTACCCTCAAGGTAGGGAAGCAAAGTTATTTCTTTTTCATACTGTTATTACATCACTATAGTATTGTGTTACTGCAAAATGTAACATTTTCAAATAAATCATTTTAATATAAGTAATAATTTTCAAATAAATAGATGATGAAGTAACCTGGAATGTGTTTGGGAAACATATTCGAAATATTACGTTTTAATTTATTCATCTGCACTCATATATTTGGAATGCTAGATTTCGAAGAACTTTCAGAATTTTTAAGTGTGATTACATGTGACTGAATTTTTGTTGACTAATCGTAAGTGTATAATTTAAGTACTGCTTTGCAGACCGGTAGGCGGTAAGTAGAAGAATGTCATCAACAACTTCCTCAAACGACATTGATTAATCATCGATTAGTAATTCGCTAAATATTTCAGAATTATAATTTCCGTTTACACATTCTTAAGATTTAATCCCATTCGCAAATTTATATTTATATACTTCAAAAATTCGAAAATATTCGGAGAATTAGAAATTTGAGATCACTTTCGTCGTAAACTCTCGTTTCTTCTTTAAATAAATCGCTTTCATGTTAGTGACGAAATATACAATTAACATAATATGAAAAAAATAAATAAAGTAAAGCAACAGTAAACGCACCGAACAGGTTACTAAATCATAGATAAATCGTTTCAATTCAATCGAACTGAAGCCAACGAATTGTGAAATAAAATAATAGGAATTGCCTTAGAAGCAAAGTGTTACTTCGATTGAAGAGAAATGTTAAAACATACTCGCTTGTTCGAATGGAGTTTATTAAATAAAACGCCTCGGTTTTAAAATAGAAGGTGACCCGTCAGATAACACGGCGAATGGATAGAGACGTTACAACAGATGTGCCGGATACTTATTCGACAGATGTGTCGATATTTTCTCATGGTAGGAGGAAAGAATAGAGACATGCCAGGTAATATCGAAGGAAGACGTTGTATCCTGCACGAAAGGTTTCGAGCGGTTCCAAAGGAGAATCCCTACGTATCTAAGACACGAAATATGATAATCCACGGGGATCGATTCTGTCAAAAAACATTGCAATATTAAAACAATCTTAACACATTTTATGCGGGCCACGTAAAAATACGTTTTTTGGACTGTGCGTAGACACTTAAAAAAAGGCGATTCGTGGCAGTAATTACCTAGACTTGAAAAGTTAAGTACATTTTCGAATTTAGAGAGAAAGCAGTTTCCAGCTTATATTAATTTTTTGTAAAATTCAAATTCGTACAAATTTTTCAACAAGTTTTCCTCTTGAGTCTTACTGAGGCGTTACAAAACAACCGCATATAATGTGTTAATATCGTATTTCTAAAACGTTGACAATAAGTTTGTATCATTGCTCGCAATTACTATGTGCTCGAGGATGCACACCTATTTCGATTATAAGGAAAAATAGTACTCTTAATTTTCTTTTAACTGCAATTCTAGTACTTGGAAGTAAGTAAACTAATTGAGTCGTTTATTTTGAAAGTGGAACAAGTCCATTTTTGAAAAAAATAAGATAATGATAACAACTGATGAAACTTTATATGACCTTTTTATCTGTAAACAAAAATAAATGAAGAAATGGATTTGCTCCACTTTCACAATGCACGACTCGATTGTAAGTAATATCAAAATGGCTATCAAAAGTAAACTAACTACGACATATTAAAAATTCTAATTGACTTAATGCACACTTCCGTAATGACATATGGACTAGACAATATTTTAACTTTTTTGTATATAAACACAGAATGAATAAACATTCTGTTTAGTGAACAACATAATTATATGAGCTGACTAATCGTTCTAAGACAATTCCGAATTTTCCATTAGTTCTGTAGTTGTATTTCTCAATGTTAGGGACTTCATCATTACAATTTTTCTTTCATTCCATAATAGTATAATTAAACGTATAAAATTATCGCTCCTATATTCGTATTCAAACGTATCAGATACTTCTTCACCTAAAATTTCCATTTGCATGTTCATTCGTTTATAAAAATTTTCAACTCCTACAAAAAACGTTTATAATTATCAAAACTCAAACACACGTTTCGTAGCCACGCAGCACAATTTCTCCGCTCGAATTCACCGAGCGTAATTCCACGTTAGTGCGCTCGTATTCCAGCGAAGAGCTTTTGTATACTTTTCAACGGTACGACGATATTCCAGGGAAAAAAGTGAAATTGTGAAAAAAAAAGAAAGAAAGAACCGGCCGGATCTCCGACTGATTAAGCCGGGAAAGTTAGTCGTCGCAGTCAAAGCAACCGAGCCACGGTCTAATTTACATTCCGTTCTCGGAGGTGCAATGGTGAAACTAGAAACTAGAAAATCGAACAAAGCAGGAAATGACCAGCTAGCTTTCGGAAAGTGGCCCAGTTTTCCCTTTCAGATATCGACGAACCGTACCAATGGACTGATCGGTCGGCTTTGTGTGGATCGTCGAGATATTTCGGACGTTGCAGGGACCATGACTGGGACGTCGAGAGAAAAAGAGTAGAACGAAGAACGTGAAAAGGAAAAAAGTTGCTCGATCCGTTTCGACTCGACCGATACCTCACAGACTTCAACCTCTCTCGTTCCCGGGGCCTGTTTTCATCTCGATTTACTACGAAAGAGATCATAGGCTTCTATCTCGTATTTCTCTTTTTCGATCCTCGCTTAATATTTCTTTTGGAGATTCCACGCTCGTTGCGCCGATGGTAAATGAAAAGGAGTGAAATGAGTCGAGCGTTCCAACCTCGTAAATCCAATAAAACTGCTTAACATTAAAACTACCCTTCTGGCGAATACCAAGCCGGCTCGAGGTGTGTAGTAGTATTTTCGTACAAACAATATTCTTTGCAGGATTTAATTCTCTAATAGGTGGAGGACGTATTCAATTAAATGTTCTGGGAGGGAAAATCAATAGGAACGAAGGATGAGAAGAGAATTTAATGGAAGGGATATTATGGAGCCCCGGGTTCGAAGAATTCGTTAGGGATGCGCGCTTGGTTTTGTTCGGCTGTATTGTACGTAGATTCGCGAACGCCAGGGATGTACGTCCTTCTGACGGCGCGTAAATCCGGCAACCCTCCTTTTTCCATGAAATGGCCACTCGGCGGGGACGTTTTAAACGGCCACGAATGCGTGTCCGTCGGCTCGACTCGAAAATCGGTCCGCATTTGTATACCTACGGGGTGTGCAAAATTATATAGTCAAATCTTAAAGGAGCACGGTATATATGTAGGATTTTGAAAAAACTAACAGCAGGTATATGTGCTAAAACTTTAATAATAAAAACATGAATAAAAAATAACAAATAAAGAAGAACAAAATTAATATAAACTGAATAGGATCGCTACTTCGCTCGACGGTTGACGCTTTCCGACTGCCGACCACGCGGGCGATGTTCGCTTTCTTTTCTGCCCGATCGTATTTTCTTTCGGGTTGCCACGCGGTCAACGTCTCCTATCGATCGATGCTTGATCGATATTACACACACGCACTTACACACAGCATCCTTCATATACGTAAACAAAATTGTCTTTCCGAGTCAAAATTGTGTACTTTCGAATTATAATTCGAGTATGCAAAAATTGTATAGTCAAAGTTTAAGGGCGCACGGTACATACGTGAGGGAATAAACAAAAATGTCTTTACGAGCCAACATTTTTTATTTTCAAATTGTAACGGAGATTCGAGTATGCAAAAATTGTGTAGACAAAGTTTAGTAGAGCACGATACACACCTGTTGGGGTAAGCAAGAATGTCTTTGAAAGACAAAATGGTACATTTTTTAATTATGAGGGAGATTCGAGTATCATTTACTTGGGTATATTCAGCGTGTTGATTGTTAAGTCTGTTGGCAATATTCATAGATTATATTTCATTGGAATTTTTGGTGGAGAAGATTAAAGAAAGAATTTTATGTGACTCGTGTTCAATTTCTGGAATTTTGGGTCGATTGAAATCTCAAATATTTATTAAATTGTAGGCAAGAGATTTATTTTCTAGTGATTTCTTCGTCGCTGCAATTAAAGTGTTAAGAACCGTGGAATTTTCTGTTTTATCTACCTATATTCTAATTATAATATTGGAGAATAGTTAGCAGTTACACAATTAATTCTTACACATATTGCTATTGAAACATATAAAATACGATTAACTCGTGGAAAATGAATTAATTTTTTCAATCCGTTGTAAGTTGGATGGAATTAATTTTATCGTAGGGTATCGACATCTACATGTACCTTTAGAGTCAAAATAATGACATATAATTACTAAAAAATGATGACGTGAATAATAATTAATAGCTTTCGCAACATGATGTAGATTCTCTTCTAGATTTGTAATAATAAGCAGTCTTTCGATCGCCAAACAAATCAACATTTACAATCTACGAAAACGTCTTCGTCTGCAAAGCGTTTTAAGCACGTAAAATAAAAAAAAAAGTTTTTAATTCCATTGCTACCATAATCTTCTGACAATGAGCCACATAATGTTGCAGAAATACCTACGTGTGAACAGTTTCTTATTTTTTTTTCTTAAAAATTGCCAAATCGATTCCACTCATACTTCCACCACCAATATAACTTCTCTCCATTTCAGTTCATATATAAAATAAACGTATCACCCATAATTGTACATTCAAAAAAGTATAAAGAAGATCGCATCATATCAAACGACTACAGTCGTTTATCACAGTGAAAGAAAATTCCAAACTTCAAATTAATTTCACAGAAAGTTAGCCTTCATTAACCTGTTAACCGGGCGTGACGTATAATTCCGTCATATCTGAAAGAAAACTCCCGTAAGCTTGTCGATTTCTTCTTCCTTAAAATTTTTAAACGTAATATGTTGAACGCATTACATTTTATGTCGTTCGTATCCGTTTAATCCTGACGTAGTACTTTAGATGTAATGATATTACTTCTCACTGTAAAAAAAATATTCCAATTTGAAACAAGTTGAACAAAAATTAATTCCCCGGTTAACAGGTTAAAATATTATTTCATAAAAAATTAATAACAGTTACATCGACTATAAAACAGAACTTTTAATAACTTAAATATAAGATTATCAATGATGGAAATAGTGTTTCAACAAATCAGGCACTCTTCAGACCATTCCGTTCGCTGAACTAGGTACCATGTGCCTCTTAAATTTCGCCGTAACAGTTTTGCGCACCCGATATACATCGGGCCGCCACCCATACAAGTAGCAAAGATTGGACAACGCCTCTTTCGATTACCCGGAGGGCTGCGAAACAAATCAAGCGGGTGAATACACGCGGATATTCAGATGCATTTCCCACGAGGGGAATGCAACCGATACGTTGCTCGAGAGGCATTCCTTTGTCCGGATTCCGCACGGTGTAAGCAGAACAGGAATATTTTTGCCACGATAACGCAATCATTCTAATGCTTTGTTTTTTAGAATGAAAAGGATTTGGTGAAGAAAGAAGAAAAGCACTTATGCAGAGACGATAAAATGGAAAAGGGCAGACACAAGACTTATGCTACTTAATTTTAATTCTCGTTCTACTCAAATGATGTAGAGTGACGAAAAGTTTCAGAATTTACTGGTAATTATGATGATGTACGTTATCTATACTTCGTTTCGAGATGTTTAGTGTTTGATTTCAAGATTCGCGGTGAATTCTGTGCAATGGGATAATTACTAAATAATTGTTAGATAATTATTAAATTAATTACGTGTCGATTTTCTATTATTTTTGAAAAGTCGTTCCACCATATTGTAATGTAAGTATATTGGACAAATCAAGATGTATGAGAAGATGAAAGTTCTTCAAGTTTTTTAGTTACACTACATTTATAACAATCAACAGAAATGCAGCTAGAAAAGTTCGAAGGAGGTTTGGCATTCGCGTTTATTTTTAGAGGAAAAAAATAAATATGATGGATAGACAGAAAATCGTTCAAAGTGTAAAAAATTTAATGGAGCAATACATCAAACGTTGTCGACCTATTTTGTCATATTAAACGAAATGACATTTACCTATTCGACTTCACGTAACATCGCGCATACTGCTCCGTTCGAACAGTAGGTCAAATTAATAGAATAACTTGTATTAGACGACACGAAACACGCCGACGCCTAGCTTCCACATTGCCGGTCGATAATTAAACTTCGACGCTGATTTAAATTAATTATAACGTTGAAATTTCATCGAACGAAGCAATTGAGATTTAGGTTGCTCGATTGAACGATGCGAATATTCACAGTGACGTTCTCAAATTCTATTGGCTTTGAATCAATTCAAGAAGATCTTCGATTAACTGCAATAACTGAAATCGAACGATTTTATCGTTTAATTTATATATTGATACTGAAATGGAAGTCATAAAAGGAAGGGACATTAACAGATGGAAGTACGATAAATGCAATTTCCACGGTAACTACAAAAAAAAAGAATGAAATAAACGTAGTAACTTTAAAGCCGTTCGTTTGTATTCGTGGCGGTGTGCAAATCCGACAAGAATCCGAACTCGAAATGAACGTAAAGGGCATATATTGCCAGGGGCGTTGCTGGTGGAATAAGCACGCTTCAATTTCTCCTACAAAAGCACATTTCAAAACTACACTGCAAATAGTTCGCCCGGGAAATTAATTGTACGAAACATTCGAAGGTAAGGATGAAAGTTACCGTTGATGTTATCTGATTGAATTCACTCGCTCAGAATGGACTATGATAATTTCCGTATCGGTTCTCATTTCCCGGAATTTCGGGCAAACGAGAGTGAACGATAGATAAACGCTCTCTTCGTTTGTAATGGAATTACATTCTGATTTCGATAGTCTTCCTTTGAGATACAAATAATGAATTACATTTGTAGTAGATTTTGTTGTAAAAATTTTGTATATGAACATATGGATGAGAATGAAATATTGCAAATTGTTACGAAGCATCTTTTTGATCATTTTATGAGTGCAACGATTTTGGGGATGGGTGAGTATTCGTGAGCCTTTTGTAGAGAACTGTTCAGTTCTGTATGGTAAAATTCTTCTGCGGTAATTTAACTCTAGATTTACGGATGTTGATATACCTATTTTTCTGAAGTGAGCCAATTTGAATCATACAAGAAAATTGAAGTTTTTTTTGCATAGAAAATAGTTCCAAATCAATTGAAATGAAAGATTTATTATTAAAAAATTAACCAACCAATATATTATATATGTAGTAATCAAATTTTGAACGATCCAAATTGACTCCGTAAATCTAGTGTTAATAAAGTGTAAACATTAAGTATAATATGCATATAATACTTAACACTGATTGTAACGCTATAATATTATATGTATTGTCACCATTTAGGTATATTATTTAACCCATTCACTGCCGGAAAAACTAAGCAAATATTACTTTGCGTGTTAAAATTTGAGAAAACGGCAGAAAGGCTGTGCAATATTAATATAATGAATCAAAAATATGATATAGACATTTATAAAGATACGAAGAGCATTTTTGTTCCAAAATTACTATACACACTCGGTGATTATTGCTAACTTATTAATTCCAATTTATAGCGCAAGCACGAGATAACTCGTAGTTGGCAGTGAATGGGTTAACCGCTTATGAAATAAGGATAACATTTTTCCAAAAGAAATGTAAGACAATATAAATTGCAACAAACTACAAGAATAATGTATCATATCTCTGGTAAATTTCCTATATTTGAGATATAATTTATGGTTCAATAAATTCATAAATACCCATGAAAAGATAAATTACTTTTCATATAACTCATTAGGTATTTCTGAAATTGATTATCTATTTTAAATATTAATATTTAATAAATAAATGTAATATTTATATTTATTTGCAGTAATTATATCGCCGTTAACTTGTTATCCGTTATTTTATTAAATTTATTATTCAAGTTTATGCACATTATTAACTGGATAAGAGTACTCCTAAAGGATCAAAATGAAAATTACTAGGATTACGTTGCTAATTGCTCGTTTACTGATTTATATGAACTATTATTTAATAAATTTAAATTTAACAGAAGTGAATAATTATCGGTACATATTTAATGGACAGACACAATTAGGAGAATAATCATGTTCGCTTTCAATGGGGTATTAATCTTGAATAAATGTCATTAACAGGATAATCTGGAATTTTATTTCACAGTGCTATAGTTAATTGCCTAATTGTATGTGGCAGTAATGGAATTATAAAATTTTATGAAAATACTGGAAACATTTGATTAAATTATCGCTTTAATACGAAAGAAACACAACAATGAAGCCTTCATCGTAGATTCAATTAATCACAGGAAGTAACATGTTCTAGTTTCTCCTTTGCGAAAATTGTTGAATGGAAGTTAATTAAATATCGAGAATCTGTAACGTCCCATATGTACGATCGTTACTGCTGAAAATGGAGGTAATTGAAAGTTCCAAGTCGACGATAACCGTATTTTCGATTACTATTCGTGGAAAAAAATCCTGAACAACTTCGTTCGAGTTTTCCGACCTGTACGTAGAAATGCAATTACTTCTTCGTGTTTTAACGAATTTCGAGACGCTCGTTTTGACGTGTGTAACACTCGTCCATTTTATCTTCCTGAGTTTCTCTAATCGGATGTACGTTTCCACGATTGAAAAGTTCCTGTATGCCTGCAATTTACAATTGCTAAAATAAAAATTTAACTTTAAGTTCAGTCAAATACAAACGAGCAACACGAATTTGTTAATATTAATTGTTTTTATTTTCGTCACTTCCCATAGCACGATCTGAGGCAAGATCTATTCTGTCTGATTTTAATAATCATAGAAGATGCTGTCACGAGAAAAATTAATGAGCTACAGTTATTAAAAAATAACTTCAATGTAACAGACGTGGAAGAAGTATTAAGAAACGTTTACACAGCGGCATGTAACGTGTATAAAACACTGTAACAGTCTTTAGAGGTCTTCACCGCTTGCAACAGGTTTTAAAGTTCTTTACGTTACAGTATGTCTGTAACTACATAATTAGATAATATAAAAATTATATTATCTCCGTAGTATAGACATTTTTATATCCATTTTATATTTCAGTTTTAAATACTCTAATCACTTTGTCCAAAAATTAATTTTAGATGAATTGTAAACGTCTGATGCTATAATACATCGCGTAGAGAAAATTTTCTAGTAGTACAAGAAATTTCAACTCTGCTCTACTACTTAAAAATCCGAAGCTTTATCCCCATAACACCCTTAACCCATTTTCATAATTTAGTTAGTTCCATGAACTTCATGAACTGCAAGCAGTGACATAACTTCATAAAACACGTGGTTTCAGCTCCTTAATTCACCATTCTTCCAGATTCACTCCGTTATCAAAGATAAATGACCACACCTAATTCGCGTAATCGGGATAATTGCCATGATAAATCGATAAGATACCAAACTTGATCTTTTACGACAATAAGTACCCAATGCTTCTTAACTAACCATTGTTAATATCCAATTAACCCGCCTCCTTTTCTTACTCTCATTGCTAACCTTCAACTTCCCCCTAACAAGGGAACATCCCAAGGTGTAAATCACCGATTTTTATGAAATTTTAGTATGATATAGACCACGTTAAAATATTTGACACGTATTTTTTTATCGGCAACCGTCCACATTAAAGGGGGTGAAAACCACCCTGAAAGTTAGGGTCCCAAAAATTGTTTATCGAATATCTTGAACTATTAGAGATAGGGGAGGGTGGGGCAAAGTGGGCCCCTTAAAATTTTGGAGCCCAAAAAAATTTGGGGGCAAAGTGGGCCCCTTAAAATTTCGGAGCCCAAAAAAATAAAGATATGACTATTTTTTGCTGAAGGGGCCCACTTTTACCCCCCCCCCATCCCCTATAACGAATAAAAAAAAATAAAGATATGACTATTTTTTGCTGAAGGGCAAAAAAAAGCTATAATACGAAAATTTTGTACAGAGTGAAAATTAACGCACTTCGACCACGAATCCAATGACATAAATATTTTTTTAAAAGACCCATTTGTTTAAACAATATGATAAAAAATATTTTTTTTTAACTTTGAGGGTGGTTTTCATCCCGTTAACATGGACGGTTGCCGATAAACAAAATACGTGTCAAATATTTTGACAAGATCTATATCATACTAAAATTTCATCAGAATTGGTGATTTACACCTCGGGATGCTCCCTTGTAAGTCAAACACCGTAGTACGTCTCGTTAGCTTCTCTTGGAGGATAATCATCACCAAAAAGAGTAAACTGTGACACTAGAAAATGGCATTAGCCGGTAACACGAATGCTACTGCAGAAATCGCGACACTCGTGAAGTTGAGTGAATTATCAGTTACAACTGGCCAGCCAGCAGAAATGGCAGAGAAAGGTTAAGCTGTCGCTTGGCAGACGAGGCTAATGAAAGCTTAGCCCTGTAATGCAATCTGACGGAAGGCAACCTAGCCGTCTGACGTGATAGGTCAGTTCAGGCTAGCCTGTGAGTTTGCTGGAAAGACAAGTGGATTACCCGGGGCCCCGGGGATGGCGGCCATATAACGGACGATCTTCGACTTCCCTTTTCGTTTTGTTGCCCTTCTTCTTCTTCCTCGTCTTCGTCGTCGTTGGTAAGTGTCGACCTATCGTACTGGATATTCCACGATGTCGATGTCCAACCACTTTTACCTTCACCCTCGTCTCCGGAAGCACCGCGACCTCCGACAGTTATTGCCATAGACGATTTCTCTCTATCCTTTTTGAAGCGTAATTTCGCTGCGAAAATGCGGAAATCACGCTGACATCGTTGCCAATGGACAACTGGTAATTCGTGCGATTACCAATGGTACCGTGGGGCACGTATGATTCGTCGCAATGGGATCAGTTTTTTGGGTGTTACGAGGGACGGTGGATTTGAGGGGATTATTAATGTTGGGGGATATTTGCTTGAGATTTATCGTTGGCATTTGATTATTGTAAATGAATTGATACAATTGACAGTTTTATCGAAAGCTGGTTGGATGGAATTAGATTTGTTTGTGAAATACTGTACTCGTCAATCACATTTTTATCGGATAGACCATGGATTCTAAACTGTCAAAAATATGAAAATTTCAGAGGAATTGAGGATTAATTCAGTATATTAATTTGTAAAAATTTCATGTTAATATTATCATGCATAAAGCACCCATTAGAAATAACCCTTTAGCCTACAACATGTGACACTCGTAGTGTGATGAATGGAATAGAAAATTTTCACCCTGACATAGAAAAATGATTTCTATAATATTAATATTACGCTAAATTATACGGCATATAAAAATCATTAATCAACTTTTATTTTAGCTATTTCATTTTGACTCATTGCGAAGGCAGTCACAAAAGAAATTTCAAGGTCAAGTAGTTAATGTTATTGAAATACGAGATATATCAATTATTATAAATAGCAGAACAAACCGATTCTACATTCCTATGTCCTCTGTATCGGACGAGCTGTATAATAAATATTGAATATTTTGTAAAACGGTGTCCATTCATTTATAACACAGGGATAGTCAACCTTTCTATACCTGCCGGCCATTTTTGTATCTTTGCTGGTAGTAAAATTTTCTTACCGCCCACCGATTTTACAGTAACTTAATTTAAAACAATTGCAAAATATTCCCAACGTTAGAGTGAAGGTTTAGCAAAAAATATAATTAAAATTATCTTCTTATCTAAAGGAGAAGTAAGCTCGACTCCAGTGATAGCATGGACAAACAAATAAAATAGCTTCGGCATCATACGAAATGCTGACCACCCATCACATAAGCTTTACACTAGAACCCCCCAGTAAGCCAAAATGGCTGGTTCCCAATTCTTTCAAAAAAATTTCCAAACTTATAGAAAAGCTATCGAGCAGACATTCTACATTAATCTTAAAGAACACAGATTACCGAATCGATCATCTTTTTCACCTTTTGATTTCTATTTTTCCAATGTAGTTATTTAATAAATTGAAATAGAATAGATTTAAGGCTGGTTGTTCTAGTGTTAACAATTTGCGCTTCATCTACCAGTTTGGCTGGCATAAGAAGTAAAGACGAATTACTCCAACTACTAGCTCTACTGGTAACATTTTATTTTCTAATTATTACTAACTAACAATAAGAAAAATGAATGTATAACTGATACCGTTACTTTCTTAACAACATTAGACATGTTCTCTCCTTGCTCTCTGCTGTTTTGCATACATTTGCCATTATCAGTTTAGTTGAATCCACTGATCATTGTGGATGCGTGTCCATTAAAAACATTAAAATATATAAGTTCGTTATTTGAATGATTTGAATATTTTTTATTACTTTTATTAAAAAATATTATTCTTAATTTATTGTTGAGAAAATCATATCATGAATTAATGAAAATCAATAATGAATTATCATACAAGAAAAATTTATAAGAAATAAATCATTGTATTGCTAAATTAACTTAACCTAATATATGAATAAATTTTATATTATTAATCTATATTTAAGTAACTAATCGATGTTTAATATACTTCTACAAAAATTTCATCAAAACGTTTTTTTGCCGTTTATGTTATAAAAAAAATGACAACCAAATTGTATATTTTGAATCTGAATTTATTTTAAGATACATTGAAGTTAACTAAGTTTTTGAGTTAAATCTCGTTAATAAAAAATCATTTTTCTAAAAACTGCAGCATTTTTTTCAAAGTATTGTGATTACAAAATATTGCCTACAAGTCCGTGGAGTAGACTATCAACAGGCGCAAGAAATGCAAGGAGCGTAAAGGGTTAAATCGCCCACTGTGCGATAAGGACCAGGTTGATTACCGCTGATTTATAATGTTAAAAAAGGCGTCACGATCGCAAGCGACGTGTAATAAGGGCTTGAAAAATAGAATTCTAAACGATGGATCATTTCTTTTTACTAGTAAACGTTTCTAATTCCATAAAAATTACATACATTTATAAACGCAGTTAGCTGATACAATTCTCTGAAACATATCACGAATCTACCCGAAATAAACGTCCGACGGGAAGCTTTCGTGAGAGAATGCGAGAAACATGGTGCACGTCGTCGCGACGCAGGATGGCGCCGGCTTGCTTTTCGTCGATTCAACGGCACGCATTGTAATTTTTTCTTCGCAAAGTACTGCGTTTTTCGTCTGAACAACGCGAGTCTGCGTAGCTTTGTGCTCGCACGATAAGGACTCCCGACATGCGGTTAGTTAATTCCATTCAACACGGCATGTCGTTTTTCCGAGAAACGTTTAGATATTGCGATCGATGCATCAAGGTGCAACAGCCACGAATTCCGTGTTTGAAAGTCGTGTTTCTTCGTACGACAGGTTATGCACTTGTACTTGTGTATAACCTGCGCATAACCTTTTCCTTTCCAACAAAGAAACGCATAAATATAGGGATCCGGTGGATTTATCGGGAATGTCGATATTTCGTTGAAACTTACTTTCGTGCTATTTGTTATATTTTACTGTTTTTCTTATTGTTTATGATAAATCGATTTTTCCTATGCATAATATAAATTCTGTGGCGAATTTAGTGTCTATTCGTAGATTTTGAATACTAATACTATGACGATGTTTGAGTAATTAGAATAGAATAGAGAGTAGAGCTACGATGACAAAAATATATAGGATTAAATAAAAATTTGTGTATCAAAGTAGTACAATTGTTATAGGATACTTGGAAAATGTGTAGAGTTTTGTAATATTGTCGAACTTGCACACTCTCGAGGGGGTGCAATGATCAAATTTCTTTGACCTTCGGTGATTCTGTATTCGAGGCTTCCCATCTCTGAGTGATACACCCTCGAATAAACAGCTGATGAAAAATTTAGAAACCATTTTGGTAGGTGATAGAAGGGCGACTGCCAAATGGGGAAGGGAAAGGCGTGGATTTCTCTAGAGACAATCGAGTTATTTTTCTGGTAGTCGTCTTCGAGTAATTATCATTAGTCATCCATAAAAAATACTCGATATGTGTTACTCATTGTCAGTTAGTTGTCGTTGGGGAATCTTGCAAACAAGATCTTAACGTTATTTTATCAATGAATAATCGTATTCTACTAAATTCGCGGATGTTCTTCGCAAAGTCTTTGAATATTACGGTAGTTCTAGGCACTTATCATTTTTCGATAGATTTCCTTAAAATTTTGAAAATATATTCTTCATGATATTTTATAATTATAACCGGAATCTCAACGAGTTCGTCCACACGGTTTATGAATAAATCGTGTTTAAAAATAACATATTTAACATGGGTCTTATGGAAAAAAATTTTTGCTGAGTCCGTAAAATCTTTTTTTATTTTTCTAATGGAAAAACGAGTCGATGGATTCTAATACAAAATTAGCAATGTATTATTTTATGCTTTTGAAATATTATTGAATTTTTTCATAATTTTTTACTTCATAGTTATAGAGAAAGATGTTTTTTAATGTCTAAAAAGTGAATGAAATGACCTCTGTGAAGTTAGCCCCTGCATTAATTCTTACGCAATTTTTTTCATTTCTAATGAAAAAAGAAACTTTTAGTTCTGAATCCAGCTAGGACCAGCTACCTTAAGGTTTATCGAGGCAAGAAAAATGAATGGTTGTTATTTCTTTTGTTTTCAATCTTATGAATTTGTTATGCTTATCTCCCGTAATTTGAAAGAATAAATAAATCGACCAGATTGCTCTATTGTTCACTTCTTTCCGATATATTAGTCTGAATATATTGAATTAATAGCCGCAAATGTTAGTTTTCGAAAGAGTTTTTTAAGTACCGTTTTAAATAATGCAACCTACGACAGTTTATCTCACGAACTAAAAAAATGCCGAAGTATGTATTATAGCTCACAATTTTATCGATTGTTTTATCCACTTTTACTCAACACATTACGATATCCAACTTATAGTACAATTTCCTAGAAGCTATGACGTGAGAATCATATTCAAACCCATTATCAGGAAGTCCGAGAATCTCTCCGTACATTTACCTCAATGACTATCTCCACTTATTTTAATATTCTGAACGTAGCTGTTATATAGTGGTTTCTGTGACAACCTGCAGTTTTAAGTAACATCCGAATTGCCGACACTATCATAGGAAAAATTTCTTGGAAACAATTGAACATAAGTTCTAACTAACATTCTATGACCAAACACGTTATTGTAGAAAAGTCTTATAGTACCTACTCACTTTGTTCTATTCAATATTTCTATAGAAGTCTTTGAAATGTACTGTTAACAGAATATCATTACCTTTATAAAATGTACCCTCAAATTATAGATTTAATGTATTGTAACTTAAAGTGCATATGATTTACGATAGATGAATAACGAACTGGATTATCGTATTGAGTAAAAATTGAGAATAAGGAATATATTATACAATATCTATTTGTTTTTCCTGATACATTTCTGTGTTTCAGAAATTTAGAAAAAAGTGAAAGATTCTATAACCGGAATGTACATTTCTAGGTATGTGTAGGTTGATAAATTAAAACACATGAAAGACGAATTGCACAAGTCCAAAGAATATTAGAATTCGAAACTCGCAAGATCACATCCGGTTCACCATTTCATACAGCACTTTCTCGTTGCAGATAAATGTCATAATTCATATACTTTGAATGCCATTGAGGCTACCGATGACTGATTCTACTCAATTCAATGAAATTTGTTACAACTTTCAAACGATAATATTCTAGAATTTGTTACTACAATAATGTACTTTCAAAAGTAAATTACTGTTTAATATATAACCAATTTTATCTTTAACATTATCGCTGTCTAAAGACACTTTTTTAATAGAAAAATTTATACTTCAGGAGAAACAGTGAATAACAAGATACTTATTAAAATTACTGCTCTCTCCGAAGAACAAATAAAGCCCCTCGAAAATCTAACAGCATGAAAAACATTCCCCGTAAATCAGACATTCTTCTCATCGCACCAGAAACATCTCCCACCGTCACCATAATTTACATTCCCCCATCGATTTCAATGTACCAACCTTACAGCGCACCCCATGTATCCATGGTCTCCAAAGTGGAGGCTTATTTCTCAAAATCTAACGAACATAAAATTATCATTAAATCGCACTTAGATCCGTGACATTTCGAGGGCTGAGGGGATCACCGTAAGCTCAGTGATAGAACGTACGAGTGGCAAAAGTGATTCCTGAAATTCTTGAAAGGAGGATGATCGGTCGTACGCCACGTAAACGGGACCGCAGTGCGCGGCCACAGGGTGGATATATTTACGAGGGTGAAATGGCTGGTTTGCAAGTAAAATCGTCTCCGCAGGCACCCCAGTTCACGGCCGCTGACAACGTTTGGTTTGATGTCGGCGAGGGTGGATAGGTTATAATTGGTTTTATCTGACTATATCGAAGAAGGTGGCCATAATGAAAACGATAGACCGACACGCGAGGCAAGGGTACTTGGATTAACGTCGGTCTGCTGGTAGCAGCAGCAGCACTACCAGTAGCAGTTGCAGTAGCAATGCTAGTAGAAGCAGAGAGGTAGATGTAGAGGTAGAAGCCTCTGGCAGCCGGTAGGTCTGCACGATATTACTATTTGCACAAAATTACCTCCCCAAGATTGCCGTACTTACGAACACTCCAGTCTCGATCAACCGACGTCGCCGACGTCGTTGAGAATAATCGCGTGCGTGATCCCGCGAACACCGACCAGGCTTGCTTCCCTTTTCACCCCTTCGTAGTTTGCTCGATTCTCCTTCGCTTCAGTTTCCTTCACTTTTCTTTTTTCGTATGTTGCGCTACGCCGAAGACCGGATAACAATCGCCGTGAAGAGATTGCTTTTAATTGGGATAATCATTTTTACGTCGGCGGAGTTATAGTCTTTTAATTGTATTCAATGGTGTTTTAGAACTTTGGGTGTGTAATGATTTTTTGTAAGGAATTGTATATTGTTTTTAGTTTTTCTTTAATATTGGAAAGTGGTTTGCTTTGATAGGTGTAATTTTAAGGAAATTTGTACTATTATTAAGACGTTAAGATTGAGTTTTCCTGTCTCAAAAATTTGTATTATTAACTTATAGTGGTGGTTGTTAATTACTTTTGATAATGTAAGGGTTAATTGGTAATAAACTTAACAAATAATGCGAGAGTTCTTCTTTGTCGAGGAGGTACGAGGCGAATTATGCGAGGTACTCTTAACAGTGGAGCACATCATTAATCATTTCAGAAGGCACGGCATGATCAAACAACAGTTCAGCATATGGCTTAAGGTAAATGATAATTTAAAGGACAGCGAATCGATTTCAAACGATACGTCATTATCTAAAACACACCGATCTAAACAATAAGTGTATGTAAAATAGATTATGGGGAGTAGAAATGTAAAGGCTCAAACTTTCGATAAATGAGATGCAATGCAAACCCTGTCACTACTGGGAAACTTTTTTAACCCCTTGACCTAAAATTTCTTTTGTGACGGGGCGTGCAAACACTCAAAATTCCTGAAATCAAAAGTTTTCGCTGATTTCTGATATTTTGTGTAACTAAACGTAATATTACTTTTAATAATATAGAAATAATGTGACCGTTTAGTGACAGGTTGATATTTTCAATTTAATAGTTTTTGAAACATTTAAAAATTTCCTAATTCATTTTCCGCGCCGCGAGTTTATTGTAGATTAAGGGGTTATATCATTATCATTTCATAAATCATAGCTTCAATAATTAAAAACCCACCCTGATATTATTTTTTCCAGTAGAAGTTATTTTTGAAGAAAGCAATTAAAGTCGAAAAAATGAAGATGAAAAAATGAAATGAAGTCCGAATTTTTTGTGGTATCTGAAGATCAGTTTCACTATTGCATAATTAGAAAATTATAAGAGTACCATTTAAATAATAGATTAAACTTCATTCTTAAACATTGAATTGTAAAGAATGTCATACTATTCACGAGATAAATTATAATTGTTGGCAAAGTTAAAAATTTAACGTTGAAGAATAGAAGTTTACACGTGTGTTGCGTTACGTCAAAGTCACCGGGGCCCATAGAATGTTAAACAATTAAGATCGGAATAATTGATGTAGTGCAAGAACGGAAAAAAGCATGTGACGTGTTTCATCATAAAGTATCACAGGAAGTTTCATTTTCACGGCATCGATTACTTTGACATGCAGCCAAAAATTAATGACCAGTAAGATGACTAGCAGAACACTGCCCTCTTTTTTTAACATTTCAAATTCCGTTGAAAAATAGAATTGTCGAAATGATGTAACAAACTAAAATTCTACTCTAGTGCAGTGAATAATAGTTTTCATTGATATTTCAATGAATCGAAGAACATAGCGGTAAATTGAATCCGAGAGAGACGTAAATCACAATAAAATACTGGCTGGTTGCTTTCATTCATCAGTAGTCTTTTTAATGTGAGCAAATTAAGAGAGAAAGAAACCGAGGGAGAGAGAGAGAGAGAGGGAAAACGACAGATTAAACGTTTCTGTCTCGATGCGTTTCACGAATGGCGTACCCTGAAATTCACCGAAGCATCCGAACTAATCTACATATTATCAAACTCGCTGCACAGCGCCGACGTACAAATTGAATGATCCACGGACTGCGGAACTTACGATGGGACATATCTCCTAGTTTCACTAGTGTCCGAAATTCACTTAGCACTTTGAACTATCAAAAGACAATTTCGCTGTGCAAAGGGGATCGTTTGACGTGCCATTTTAACATCTGATCAGCGTATTAATGCTCCCTGTTATAGAGTTTACCTGCTTTCAGAGGGAATTTTTGTTGAAACGAATTACCCTCATTGCACGGCTGTAACCTAATGGAAGCGAATTTCGTGCGGTCATGGTGAAATGAAAATTATGAGTTGACTTTGCTTTTACGCTTTTAGATGTCTACGGCTTGGATGATGTCTCATTATAGGAAGAAACAGCAATAATATTCCCAGACTATATCTCTGGATAAATCTACGTTAAAGTATAGGGGACCGGAAACTAACGTCGTTTCTGTAGACATTTTGCACAATATTTTTTCTTTGGAAACGTAATGTGTTGAAAGGAGGTTTTAATCACTCATTAACCTGTTAACCGGGGAATTAATTTTTGTTCAACTTGTTCCAAATTGGAATATTTTTTTTTACAGTGAGAAGTAATATCATTACATCTAACGTACTACATCAGGATTAAACGGATACGAACGACATAAAATGTAATGCGTTCAACATATTACGTTTAAAAATTTTAAGGAAGAAAAAATCGACAAGCTTACTGGAGTTTTCTTTCAGATATGACGGAATTATACGTCACGCCCGGTTAACAGGTTAACTACACAAATGAACTGTTTAATGAAAATAATATTAATATGGAGATACAAATAGAATTAAAAATAAACGTCTTAAACTTTTGTCTTAAACTTTTCGTCTTGAAATTCTCGTCTTTTCTCATTCACTGATCTCTACGCACTATTTAAACATTCGTCATTCGAAAACATCGTCAGCTCATTCGAACACTCACTTACCCAATACAAACGCACATTCACACTTTTTCGAACGTCGTCAAGAACGATTCCTACAATAGTAAATTGGTTTTTATTGATCCGACAATTAAAATTTGTACACTAGATAGAAAAAGGTTGATAATAATGTGAATGATTATAATATTCCTTAAAAATATACGCTTGTTGTAAATTTATTTGTTTGAATATAATGTAGAAGGAGTGACATTACTTTCTGGTACCCCTAATAATATTTGATGTCTGCATTATAGTGTACCTAAGAATGGAAGACTTATTAGCAGTATTAGCTAACGTATGTGCCATTGGGAAGAAAAATATTCTAACAATATGTAAAAAATATAAAAGATTCAACTTGCCACTTATTCTAATTACATGAATGGAGGTATATTAAAATAAGCTAAAATTACTTCATTAAAATAATAAAAAATCGTACTTTTTAACAAATTGATAGTAATCTCGTCCCACAGGTCTGAACACACAACTCAATTAAAAAAATCGGAATATCTCGTAATGATAACTAAATGATCTAGACCACTGTCATAATTACGACTTAATATGTTAGGTGATTTATTGCGATATGATGGTATTTAAAAATGCTATGATGACGACGAAAAACTATCTGAAAGGCTATGAAAAAATATGTTTCTCATTGTAATGATAAGTCTTTAATGCGAGTTCAGTTCAAAGCAAGGGTTATCTAGCAGAGGGGAATTAAGCAGAAGTAGGTAATGTTCGGCTGACTAGAAAACGTGATGGATGGCGTCTTTGTCCATCCGTCCATCCAAGAAGTAGGTCTCTTCGGCTTCATTCTGCTTTCCCAGTCCCATCCATCACGGAATAAGAAAGTGCCGAGTCGCCTTCCTCGTATGAATATTCAAGGTGCTGCAAAACAAAGGGGAAAGATTGCTTCGAGGAAGAAACCGGACTAGGGACTTCAATCCTTTATCACGTAACGTTCCATAGATCGCCAGAATTCCATCTCGAATACTCATCGTTAGTTGAATTGTCTAACCGCGCGTAGACTCTGATAAGTTTGAATTTCATGCAGGAACTTTTCCTGTAATTTGTTTAAAAAACAAGCACGATTTTACGATGCAATGGAGAAACTTTTTTTACTGATGTTTATGCGATGCTACGATCATTCTGCATACAGAACAATTATGATACTAATTGTTAGAAAAAAGTTAATTATTTATGGTGATAGTACATGAATATATTATGCAAAATACTGCGATGCAAGTATCGAAGTACGGTCCGACAGGTGAAAGCTAGTTAGGGAACGGCAGAGAGTGTCGTTTTCAGTCGCCTATTCCCGCCATTTCGTTTTTGAAATCCTCAAACCCAGTCTTCTAAAATAAACAATTATGCAGAGTGTTTTCTTCAGGAGACTGGGTTTGGGAATTCCAAAAACAAAATGGCAGGATTAGGCGTCTGGAAAATATAAATCCCGCTGCTCCGTATAGTCATGTAAAATACCGAACTGGAAACGTATGGATTGTAATACTTGGTTAAATTATTTTACATTGATTAAAAAATATACTAACAATATTCCGATGTACAATCCTTCCTAGAATGAAAACAGTATTCAATAAATCTGATACACTGCCTCTAATTAAATTATAAAGAGCAACTTGACATGCCATGAACTAAACTTCTGCTAGTCTCCTCAGCTATATTCAATTTTTTCATATTAAATTCTTACAATTAGTATTATATAAATATAAAACAGTAAAGAATTACACTGTAACACGTTGGAAAATATATATCAAAATATATTGGCTCTCATAGGTAAAGTTAATGCAACCCTAAAGTAGCCTCATAATCGCATACAGTATTTCTAATAAAAAAAAGCATAACAATCAAGTTAAAATTACTCAAACTGAATTTTTGCGAGTCTCATTGGCTTTATAAAAAAAATATCAAAATATAAAGTCCTTTATAGCCAAAGTTACTACACTACTAAAACCTCGTCGTAATGCGATACAGTAATTTCTACTAAAAAAAATCGAAATAACCAAGTTGATAAAGCACGAAAATCATATATAAAAAAAAAACACTTTGCCTTGGTTTCTATCACCCGCATTAAATTCTCAGCACGTTAATAATCGTGCGCGTTATTACAGTTAAACAATTTTATATTAATACACGTTATAATACTTCGAGCATCGTTACCTCGTTCAAACGGTCTATCGTAGTACAGAGGGTAATGACGAGAGAAATATGGTTATTTTCGGTCCACCGGCGAGCGTGCTTCCATAGTTTACTACGTTTTCTATCTCAAGTATGCCATCTTTATTACATTATCGTGCACTGCGTGCCAGAGGCCAGTTTACGCCCGGTAGATTCAACGTTCGATATACCCTCTAAGAGTAATAATTAGCAGTTTCTTTTTCAATTTTAATACACTGCTAATCAGTCAGCCGTAACGGGTGATCTCACGCATCATCCTTTGGGGACTGCCACTATATCCGCCTCATACCGGGCGTTATTAATATCCCTCAGTTTGATCATGCACTTTGAAAATAGAAAAGGGAGAAAACTCACGGATACTAATCAGTTCAGTGATATGAGATATTTCAAATTGAAAAGTAAACAGCGCGACGGCGCTCGGTGTCCTTTGACTTTGATTAATTATCAATCAAGAGACTCATGTTCGCCGTAACGCGATTGGATTAAAACAATTACGTTGCACGATCGTACTTCTTTGTCGACAATTCAGTTGCTTTTGAGATGATACAAAATTAGAGATGTAATATTGGAAGACTTGGGAGCGTTTGACCCTACGTTAGAGCCTAGGGATATGAAGGAAATGGAAAAATTAGAGCATCCTGTAATTTGGCAGTAAATTGTAGACATTGAAGAACCAAGGACATGGGTGTTTGATTAGCTATTAGGTATAAGGGAAAGTTCTGTCGTTTTTTAACACGTGCACTTTTATGCGTTGTCGATCCTCAGCGAGAATTCTGATCCGACTGAAATCAGTTTAAACACTTAGATTAGTATATGATTGATGATTTATACACATATTTTTGTATTTTAATCAGTTTTTTAAACTTGTAAAACTCTTAACATGAGTGAAGAAAAAGTGCACTTAAGACATTGCATGTTGTATGAGTTGCAAAAAGGGAATAACGCGATGGAGGCAAAAAAAGACTTGTGTGACGTGTTTCGAGAGGATGCAGTAACAGTTCGAAAATGTCAAAGATGGTTTGCGAAATTTCGTTCGGGTGATTTTTCTTTGAAACTCGTACAACATGCAATGTCTTAAGTGCACTTTTTCTTCACTCATGTTAAGAGTTTTACAAGTTTAAAAAACTGACTAAAATACAAAAAAATGTGTCTAAATCATCAATCATATACTGATCTAAGTGTTTAAACTGATTTCAGTCCGATCAGAATTCTTGCTGAGGATCGACAACGCATAAAAGTGCACGTGTTCAAAAACGACAGAGCTTTCCCTTATACCTACCTAATAGATGATGGAGGGATGAAGGACAGTCTCTCAAACATATGTAGAAGATTCTGACTTGAACATAGTTTAAAGAGATAAGCGATGATCTGTGAGGTTTAATGGAATGACGCAGTGGTCGATGTTGCCGAAATCGTAGCCAAAACCTCAAAGCGTACTGCGATTTGACTGCTAATGAACGCATTAAGGTTATTTGGGTCACTGGTTACGAATCTGAAGTCAAAATTTCCAGAATCGAAATGGCGCATACTATGTAGCATACATGTGTATCGAAAATTGTTGGTTCCGCGTCAAAATTTAGTACTCTAATGTCTTTTTGAGTTATTCCTCGCAAATGTGAATTAAAAATCACCGAAAGCAACCTGGCGAACGTTGTCGTAGGGTTAAGTAGTATTTAGTTATATGTTAATTTTGAGTTGTTGCTCGCAAATCTGAATTGTAAATTTCCAAAAACAACCTGGTGAACGTTGCCATAGAATTAAGTAGTAATTATTAGGTGTACAAATAAGTTTTCACCGTTTTAAGAAAGATGACGCTGCACAAGGCTTGGGTTAAAATTACCTGATGAAAATTGGCATAAAGTAAATTTGGTCATTTAGTAACAACATGACCTTAAATTATTATTGACTTCATATTAGCATCATATATTTTTTTTTCGTCCAAAAATGTCTAAATTTGTGCCAAATAAGCATCATTTGCAGGAACTTTGAATTTATTTCTTTAATTTAAAAAAATATGCAGCTGAGACGCATCGGTTGGTTGTAGAAGCATATGATGAGGCTGCTTTGAGTGAGAGAAGTTGTCGTGAGTGGTTTCAAAAGTTTAAAAACGGTTATTTTGGCGTAGATAACAAAGATCGCAGTGGAACGCCAAGAAAGTACGAAGACACTTAATTGGAAGCATTATTGGAGGAAGATTCGTCTCAAACGCAAACAGAACTTGCACTTACATTAGAAGTGACTCAGCAAGCCGTTTCACATCGTTTGAAATCGTTAGAGATGATTCAATAACAAAAATTCTTAATTTTTAATAAAAAAACGGCGGAAAGTTATTTATACTCCTAATAGTTTTACGCTAATTTTGAGTTGTTGCTCGCAAATGTCAATTAAAAATTTATTAAGTAAGTACTATTTAGTTTTACGCTAATGTAGGTAGATACAGGTCAGCAATGCACTATCAGCTAGAAAAATGCTTACGATGCATACATCCTTCTAAAGTTTTCCATTCAATCACAAAGTCTCAAAGTCGTATAAACTTCATTACTTCCATCCTCCATCGATCGCTATCAAAAATAGTTAAAGATCTACCAATTCCTATAAACATCGTACCTCGTGATTCGCGAACCGCCTCGAGCATTATTAAAACCCACGACCTACGTCTACAGACTTAAACCGAAATTACTCTTGACAGACCGTAAAACTAAACGATAAAACAGGACGATCATTCAGTGCGGAGATGCGTAGTCGATCGACCGAAAGACGTAAAAGAGACGATGATCGATATTCCCAGTATAAATCGACAAGAAGCATAAGTTTCTCTCATGGATGAGAACCAATGACACTATGAGTCTGCATCCTCGATTTCCATCTAACTGGCCACCTTTCTTCGACAAGTCGATCGGTTCGAGCCGTCGTAAAAATGCACCGATCGTCCATGCTACGTCGCGAGACAAGCGGATTCTATGTATCTACGTTGTGCATCGGGTTTTTCGGGTATGCGTGCACCTTTACACCCGTTCGATATTAATATTCAGGGCAGGTCTAACGGTTATTTTGTGCCTCGTTTTTATATTCCGTAGAATCCGACAGGGAATATTCAATATATTATTGCCAGGCGCCGCGGCACCGCCAGTGGCTGGCTGTCTCAATATTTTATTGAAATATATATCGCAATATCGCCGAACGGCGCGTGCAGACAGGCTCGCCGGAATTCGGATGTGTTCCGCGGGAATCGTTTAAATTCTCATAATATTCCAGCCGACCCGTTGGGACAGGATGCGCCATATTCGGAAAACATTTCAGACATTTTCGGTCGTTGGGCTAACGAGAACCAAGAAGACCGTCTCATTCACATACTTCGTATTCCGATGGAATTGAATCGATGTAGGCTTGGCTGGATGAAGTACGGAATTTATAAGTAGGAATTACATGTTTTTGCTGCAAAGTCTTTCGAAGTGAAAGTCTAACACTTGTTTGCGTTACGTGGAGAAAAACGCAGACGATCTGCTGATGTTTTGTATTCTGAGAAATGAAATATGTTATAAATGCCATTGAAAAGTTTCTTAGGAAAGAAGACTAAGATTCTTCTTCTTCTTTCGAAGACGATCATCGTGCCTTGCAAATTTGGTTACCTTAGTAAAATTATGTTGTAGATAGGTTCCTAGAAATTCCCGTGTTGTAGGAAACCGTGTTATATGTGTCCCAAAGTCAGTAGAAAAGGGAGAGTTACGTTCCGAAAATTTGACACTTTAACGACCGGCAGACTATGAGTAGGCTTATCGGGTCCAACGTTTTTGGATATTTAACATATTGATCGTTTGATATGACAATTAATAAATCGTTATTTATCAGTGCGGTTTACTGTGCCAAGGTCTCAGTGACCAGTGTTTGTAATTTAGAAGAGATGAAGTGGTTTGCTCTTCCCGCCTTGCGATCTGTTGTTCTTGCGACCTCTATATAGTGCTGTAACAATACTACTTCATGTGTGCCGATATTCTTTATAAGTTCATATTATTTTATAGTAATATTGTTTATTTTAAGTTGTATTGTGTTTCTTTATATTATTAGATATATTATGAGTTCTTTAAAGATCTGCCTAAATAGACTGCGCCCTTACTTTAACAAGAGATATCAGAATCATAGAAATATTTAGGATCAAGTGACCGGTCAGAAGGGGGTAGT
Organism: Cerceris rybyensis; assembly: GCA_910591515.1. Lineage (NCBI taxonomy): Eukaryota > Metazoa > Arthropoda > Insecta > Hymenoptera > Crabronidae > Cerceris > Cerceris rybyensis. Next base: position 41,540,266 of record OU342789.1, read on the forward strand.
ATATAAAAACTACACCAATAGGTAGAGTGTTAATAACAGCACACATTTTTTTAATTCCATATCTCTGAAACGGCAAGTCTCGCCGCGGATAATACGTAAACTGTATGCCAGTTTTCGCTAAAACATCGTAATAGCTTTGTAAATGAGTAAATTATAATTTATTTATATATTTTCATGTAAAGGCACTATAGTTCGTTATACCTTCCCATCATTATTTAAAAGTAATTCAGTTTTTAAATATCTTAAACAAAAATCATGTTATCCAGTGATATAGAAGTACAATATTGTACAAAGGTTTTCGCAATTTTCCTATCATGTTAGAGCGAAAACGTATTATAGGACGCCATGTTGTAGGAAGCTTCCCACAATTTATGAATAGTGTTGTAGCAAAACTGTGTTACAAGATACGGGTGTTGTAGAAGGGATACCTGTAATTACATAAAGCACATAATATATCCATTTATAGAAATATGCTTAATAAGCAGAGAATACAAAAAAAGAAACAAAAAGCAATGAGTAAGTATATAAATAGACTACTACAGTGCAGAGAAATTGAATTAATTAAAAGTGCAAAGAAATGCAAGAATTTATTTATTATTTATTATTACACAGTCTGATAGGTTCTGCCCAAGTTTAAATTAGAGCAAACGGAGATAGCGATTGCTACGTGTGTTAGGTGAGCGTAAGGTGCGACAGGAAATTTATGGTGGCTTTTAAGCTGTTCCATACACCGCGGGTCTGGCCGATCTCCATGTATTTCCGGTCGTGCACGCGCACGACTTTGCACGCGCACGCATCTCGGGAAACGCCGAAATGGCAGTATGCTAAAAAATGCTGACACTGACAACTAAAATCCGAACACATACAGAGGATCTTCCTCTTTCTCCCGTTACCCTCTCCTTTCTTCTACTCTTCTCTTTTTTCCTTTTTCCTCGTTGTGCGGCAACACTGAATATAATACGTCTTGCCTCCAACGAAATCGCCCACCCTTCTTTCCCTTTGGAGTCAGCCCTTCGTATACTATCTTGCCTACCCTATCGACGGAATTCTTTTCTTCCCATTATTTTTCTTGTATTTTCCATTTCCCTTTCGCTTAACGATGCCGGCAAAATTCTTTGTTCTTTCACTTGAACTGAAAGAGATCAGAATGTATGTTTTTTGTTTTGTTAAGCTTTTTTATGTTTTTGAAAAAGTAGAATGATGTTACATTTAGTGGATGTGAAAAGCCACCGTTGCTTTTGTTGCTCGTAAAGGTATTAAAAACGAACGATTTCAATGTGTCTTCGGGATGGACTATTTATATGGTTCTGCGACGTGAAATTTATGTTCTGGGCTTTTACGTGACTCTGTTAAAAAATGTGGAGGGTTTTAGTGAGAAAGGATATATAAAAAATAAGTGAACATTGTAGATATCTATGTGGAGTACGAAAGAATGGAGAGGAAAGGAATGTATTCGGATGATTTTTAAATTATGAGCATTGTTATTAACAGTCTGTAACTCTTTAAGATATTACATTAAACAATACAGTCGCTGTGTACTTTTCTAATTTGTATTGCAATTTCCTCGCAGAAAGTGGTCAGCTTTCCTTGAAGTAAAATCGTATCAAATAAAATTTTCGGCTCAGATAAAATGCTATCGGTAACATTATGCAATTGATAGATTAATTTTCAAATCCTACAAAAAATGTGGGTTATGTGGAGAATCACTTTCCCTACCTACTACTTGCTCTTTATTAAATGTATAAAAATCAGATTTATATATCATCATATCAGTACAGTTGCTTGCATAAAAAATTTATTTTCGGTTAAATGCCATTCTTTTAATTTACCTAAATAAAGAAGACACTATCACCAGATATACCACTCCACACTACAGTACAACCTGTTTTTGTGCGGTCCTATATTATGCGATTTTATTTTTGTGCGATTTGTTTTGTGCGATTTATTTTGTGCGATATACGAATTCCATTGGTGTTGCTATTATACACTGTTGCAAAGTTTTCTATCAGTGTGCACATGTACACTACAAAAGGCTGTTCGGCTCCAGACGCTATGTTCACTTGTTATCAGTAGAATACGCATCACAAGAAGATGCGCGTTTTGGACTACGACGAGCAGCAATAAATTATGTATATTTTGAAAATTTCTCCATGTGACAAAATGAGAAATTAATTTTTTTTAAACGTTTCCATATACACCGCATAAAAAAAAATTTTTCTAATATGTTGTAAAAAATTATTTGTTATAAGGGTTTATGAAATTTCTGAATATTTATTTTTTTGTGCGGTTTCTTTTATGCGGTCCCTACCTACCGCACAAAAACAGGTTTTACTGTATTTTCACACTATCAATCAAAACAAAAGTATTTCTTCAAGCAATCTTACGGTTAAACGTACCCATAACCGTGACACTAATATGATGAATCTACAGTATTCAATATCATAACCTGAAGGGCATAAAAGTTTTCCACCCCACTGCAAGAAAATTTCACCAACCTTTCCCCAGTTTCTCCGACCAGAACACCGAGGAGAATGGGGACTAATACTCGATGAACGGTAAACCAAAGTTGATCTGGACGTCGACCCTTTGTTTACATTCTTTTTAAATGCCGCTCAAGTACATAAAGAGGAAAAATGTCACATATCAGTCAATTTAACTTTTTATCTCATGGAGGCGGACGTGATAACCTGAATATATACTTTGCAGATAGGGGAAATTGTGGAATCCGTGCAAACTGAACGACATAGGAAAAAGGACTAGGTCTAGCACTCCACTTCATCCCCTCCAGTTCGGACACAATACCTACAAACAAATGAAGCTTTCATATCCGCAAAAGTATATAAAAGAGCGATATAAATTTAATTCTAGGCACGCATTTTTTCAAGTTGCAGTTTTTTTCTAAATTATTTTATTATCGCTTCATGCTTTCGGTGCTCTTAAATCATTAAAGCATATTTTTATGCTGGTAATAAATATTAATACTTATCATCCTGAGCCGATCACTATGCAAATGTGTTCCAGCCGTTGCTAGCTATCGCCCTATCACATTCTGGCGGCTTCTATCGCACGATAAATTCGCAGATGTAATTGAGTCAGCCAATAACGACGAAAAGTAACAAATATGTCTGATCAAGGCAAGAAAACTAATTTAATTGGATAGAAATTTACTATCTCTGCGTAGCGATTTTCTTTCCAAATCCCAAAATTGTTCTGACCCGCCCAGCACTTTCTGCAACCATTCGTTTCTCCGACAGCGAATCTCGCTCGTATAAGATCGGCTAAACGCGATCCCGGTAATTTATATAGCAGTACCATGTTTACGCGACACGATTAATACCTGCACCCCCTTCAACTCCCGAAAATTGTTACCAGACGTAACGACGCATCCTGCTGCGATGTGCAAGCACAGTAATACATTTGCGGCAATGTACATAATTCGCCGCTCATTAGTGTAATGCGCTTCACACTAAATGGTTCTACAAATTCGTAGCTTTATGCTTGTGAGCAATTGTGTCGTACAGGCAATCGATATTGTCTGGCCCCGAAAGCACGGCCGCGTTTAAGAGCGTATAAATTAACGTGGAATATACAAACCGGCGAGCGTGTACGTCCTGACAAGTGTGAAGGGGTAACATCAGTTGTGTTTAACCCTGCACCTGATGAGTGGCGTGTTTGAGTTCCCTCGTTTCTGATTACCGAAGTCTATTGATCCTCGAGTAATCGAAGCTTTTCGATCGTTGTGCGAGGACATGCTTGAAAATTAGACTTCTGGATTGCTGGAATTCTGTTTGGGATTGGAGATCGTGGAATAGAACTTGTGTTATACAAATGGCTATCTGTTTTATGGAGTCAGGTGTTTGGTTTGTTTAAATCATTTGTTTTCAATTTGTACCGGTCATTGTCAAGCTGTTTTAAGTTGAACATTATAAAAATTAATTTTACTACTTTTCTTTGTTACGTCTACTTATGAGTTGATAGTTGCCATATTATATAACATAGATTGCAAAACAAAAATCAAAATGTCTTGAAGAGAAATGTAAATTTCTAAAATCAATATTATAATTGCTGTCACATTGAAGTTTTAGCAATTTAACATATTTCAACGGATTGGTATTACTATATTCTTAGTAATTGTTTAATGAGAAGTGTTACATTTCTATAACAAAACAGAGCCTACCAAATATCAACAGGTGTACATATGTAAATAATAACATTTAATAGTTGGAAAATTGATCGAAATTACAAAATGTTTTGACAGCGAACACCGATCAGAATACATATAATGAAGGGTGAATAGCGACAGAATGTTAAGAACATGCTATAGTAAATTGCGTAATAGTAATAATATTAACAAATAGTGCATTTAGTGCAGCTTATTTTATATAGTGGTAAATAGTTACCTAACTTAATTTTAAGGAACTTGTTCACTATATCTCCTAAGATAGTCAAAATGACTTGCGATGAAATTTGAAATAATGTTCCTAAGTTATCTACAATTTTCTAGCAGTTTCTTTTTAAATTTTCTACGTCTATGCTGAAGACTGTAAACAATCGAATCGATTAAATTTTTCACCCCCTTCATTCACTTCAATTTTGAATATATTGAATTAATCGTTGGTAGATGTATTAAATCCAAATACCGAACAGAACCCTATATTATTTTGATATTTAAATTCTTACTCATCATTTTTATCAACTTATTATGTATTATTTATTTTATTAAAATTACAGTATATTGATATCAACGAGAACTATTTTTCCTGATCTTTCATACTTCATCACGTTTGAAACAGATTTAGGTAAAGTATGATGTTCATATGGAACAATAAATATCATTTTTCATAAATTTTATGCGCTGAAAATAACTAAAACCAGTGCTGAAGAAATTCTATTGTTACCATTTCCAGATCTGACAATGAGCAAAAAAACTGAAATCGATAGTTCCTTACGCCTCGCGTGACTTTGAGGAATAACATTCTCTGTATGTATATTCCCACGTATTAAAAAGTGAGTTAAAAAAATACTCCCTCATGTAATTACATATAACTAAGTTAATCGCGGAGAAAAGCTCGTGATCCAAATTGAATTTTTGAAAACGTACAGGTAAGCATCGTGGAAAAACGAAAGTAGGGCAAACTTCGGCACACAATTCTACGATTTAATATAGTTTCCATTCATACATTCAAATCTATGAATATACACTTCATAAAGAATGCTTTAGTATGCAAGAGTATTTTGCATACCTTTGGCTCCGTGAAGGCATTCATACCGCCATTTTCCGTTTCACTGAATTTTTTCATACGTACGATACTTCATCTTTCACCGTAGTTATGAAATTATGTATTTTCCCCCACATATATCCGAAATAAAAATGCGATTTTAGCACTGATTAAAAATTGATTTGATTATTAAGCCACCGTTTTTACCCCATTGTTCATCGGCAATTTTACGTAGAAATAAACTCGTGCCACTGGTTATTCTTTTGGTAATTGCATATGAACTTCAAAGAACCTAAATAAGCTGTGGTATACTTTACTTATATATAACGAATTTGAATGAAACGTTGTACATATCTGCTATATATCATAACAAACTACATATTTTAGTTACTTTCGTGGTATGGTAAAGTGGAAATAGCTAATGGGGGTGCAAACACGAGTTATCTGATTACCGGTCAACAAGGTTTGGGCATGAAAACATCAGTTAACTCTTGAGCAGTAAACAATGTGTTAATTATCACCCAGTGCTTTCTACACATTATTTTTTACACGAATTTTTCCCATCATATATTGCGCGCAATGATAACAATTTTACAAACTACCGAACTTCAACAGCCGGGCGAAGATATCGAAAAAAACTCGTTGGAAATATTTAGAAAAAACAGAAAAATATAATACAAAATTAACTAAATACAATACAATATTATTGCATGAACTGTAACACGAAATTGAAAAAAGTATTTAGGCATTTTTTCATACTATACGATACACGCGTACCACGGAAAATCTTAAAAATAATTTTACGATGAACATCCCAAAAAGTTATTATAAAATGACTAACATGGAACTAAAAAACATACAATTATTAAAATTCTTGGCAATACAGTAATTTTAAAATAAAAATCGTGAGAAATTATTATATATGAGATTAAGAAAAATCGATCACTTATGTAAATTCTTGGTAGAATACGATACACGAATACGACAGAGAATCTTTCACCTGTCCAATTCCCGTGCAAGGGAAAATGTATCCTTAGTCTCTTCTATCCTTCCATAGTGGAGCGATCCATAAGTATATGTATAGTTCGGCACGTGAGCGAGTTTCGAGATGCCGCGACGTTTCGGAGTTTCTTCCATCGATTCGAAAATCACTTGGACTTATTCCACCGGTGTAAGCCTCTCGACGGGACTCGGAGAGACGGTATATTTCCATTTTTCCACCGCGTGAGAACTCCGACAGTCAGTCGCGATTCTCGCGGCTTTATCGAGGCGAGATATTAAAGCCGGTGGCAGCCGTGGATTCGCTGCACATTCGTCTACTCTGTTCACGGAGAGAAGACTGGGTATGGAGAAGCCTAGCAGGACGAAGGGAAAAAGGGTGTGAGAGAAATGCTTCGTTGGAGAAAGTGGTAGATATGGTAGGAGAAAGAGAAATGGTTGGCGAGAGAAAGTGGGAAAATAGATGGCGAAACGGAAGGGTTGAAGGAAATGTTTGGTAAAGGAAGATAAAAAAAAGTTGACAAAACAGAGACTGCAATGGGAAAAAAATATTGGGTAGAATAGGAGGGAGTTAGAATTGTATAGAGATTATGGTGGTGGAAAGATGGATGATTGTAAGCAGGAAACATTGAGGAAGGTGAAACAACAATGGTGCAGATTACTTGACAAGAGGTAGTGAGAAGAAAATTTGAAATGCAGTGGATGATGAAGAAAGGTGGAGAGAATAGTGGATAAAATAGAAGCAACTGCGCAAAGGGATATTTGGAGGAAGAAAGGGTGTGAGAGAAATGCTTGGGTGAGAAAGTGGTAGATACGGTGGGAGAAAGAGAAATTGTTAGTGAGAGAAAGTGGGAAACTAGCTGGCGAGACGGAAGGGTTAAAGGAAATATTTGGTAGAGGAAGATAAGGAAAAGTTGGCAAAACAGAGACTGCAATGGGAAAAAAATATTGGGTAGAATAGGAGGAAGGAGTTAGAGAAATTTTATAGAGATTATGGTGGTGGAAAGATGGATGATTGTAGGCAGGAAACATATTGAGGAAGGTGAAACAACAATGGTGCAGATTACTTGACAAGAGGTAGTTAGAAGAAAATTTGAAATGCAGTGGATGATGAAGAAAGGTGGAGAGAATAGTTGGTAAAATAGAAGCAACTGCGGAAAGGGATATTTGGAGGAAGAAATGGTGTGAGAGAAATGCTTGGGTGAGAAAGTGGTAGATACGGTGGGAGAAAGAGAAATGGTTAGTGAGAGGAAGTGGGAAACTAGCTGGCGAAACGGAAGAGTTGAAGGAAATGTTTGGTAAAGGAAGATAAGAAAAAGTTGACAAAACAGAGACAACAATGGAAAAAGATATTGGGTAGAATTAGAGGAGGGAGTTAGAATTGTATAGAGATTATGGTGGTGGAAAGGTGAATGATTGTATGTAGGAAACATATTGAGAACAGTAACACAATGGTAGAGATTTCTTGGCAAGAGATAGTGAGAAGAAAATTTGAAATGCAGACACAAGGAAGGAGAAGAGAAAAGTTGAGAAAAGAGAAACAACTGAGGAAAGGAAAGTATGAAGGAAGAAAGTGGGAAAAGGTTTAGAGATATCGGGCGCGTTGGAGCGACGTGGAAACTTGTAAAGATAAAGCTAAAGACACAAAGAAGAGGGTACATATCGAAAGCAGCAACAAAATGTCTTTAATGAAAGAAAGGTAGCAGAATCAAGATCGAAAGAGACAAATATCGAGATGAACACAGCAAATAAACAATAGACAACGTAAAAAGGGCACCAAGGCAAAAAGTAAGAATAGAGGATAATTCTTGCCGAGAGAAAACCTCTAAGTACAAAGCGAGAGACAAATACCTGAGTAACAAAGAAATCGAAGAAACAATGAAGAATATAAAAATCGAAGAGAAAACTGAAAAAAGGTAAAAGGTAAGGGAAATAGTGGAGGGGAGAAATCGTTGAAAACAAGAGAAAGAGAAAAAGTCAGGGAGACATCGAAATCTTGCTAGGTTGCAGGGGAGCTGTCTTGAAGGGGTTGATCGCGATCGAAGGGTGGAGGTTGGAAACGGGACAGAAAGTCGTGTCGACGTCGTACGTGGGGCAATAAGAAGCCGTTATACGAGAAGACATTTACGAAACGGCATCCCCGTCTGTACAAACGAGTCCGAACAAGGAGGACCGCCACGACTACCAACCCCGATCCCCGTCGTGCTACCATCCCCCGTGAGATCTCTTCGAGCAATTGCATCGCCTCGTCTTGGATGCGATCGCAACGAAAATACACGCTCCTTTCTTTGCGCCCGTATATGTACGTATATCTATATATCGCCGTAAGGGACTCGAAAATGAAGCAGTAAACGCGCCGTCTACGCACGGCGACATTTGTCCCTTACGATTCTCGGAGAAAGTTTTTCGTGTTGCTTTATACATCTGCTATGCTCGCTTTCGATCGTAAACGGCCTTTCTTCCCAGTGATTTTACGCCTTCGTTGAAGGGTTGCATTTATTGGAGACGCTGGATGAAATTTTTGAGAGGTAAAATCACGATGAATGAAGGTAGATATGTGGGTTGGGTATGCCTTTTGGATGACCAAGACTATGCTAGATCGATGTAGGTGAATGCTACATTTATTGTGGTTTAGGATGATTAGACATTTATTATATGTCGTTTGGTAATAAAATAAAACGTGTTCGTATTAGAAATTGTATTATTTCTATTGTGTAGAAATTGGAACAGGTATGTATTAACTTTGGGAGATTTTCCTTAACCCATTCAAGACCGTGCATTTTTTTAGACTATCCGGAAATACCGACAACTTTTCGCTTTATATTTAACATTTCTTGTATTTCTAATGATTGTGGTTTTGGGTCGCCTACTTTAGTGTCGAAATTGAACCAAATACCAAATGTAATGTTTACACATTTGTAAGATACCTTTTATTTTAAATTAGTCTTATTTCGAAGGCTGTTTTTTCTATAATGATTGATAATTGCAATTCAAGATCATTGCACACACGGTGTGCAATTGGTCTCGAATGGGTTAAATTGGTATCTATTGTATGGTAACCTCGATAATACAGAATTCACTTCGAGCTTAATACTAGATTCACGGCCGCTAAATCTAGATATTTAAATATATTAATTAAGTACTTTGAAAAAAATTGACCAATCGCTAAAAAATAAATACTATCAGTTAAGGAATTCGTGTATAATAAGATACGCATGGAATATCAACTGTACTGCTTCTCTAATTTGAAAAATATTTTGAAAAAAGTAGGAACCCATCAATTTGACGGCTGCCACAGATCGCTTACCACAGACGGCTTACTCAAATGTTAAGTGAAATGATCATAGTATTTTAAGTTGAATAGTGCAAAAAGGAAAAGAAAATGAAAAAGAAAGATAAAATTGTAACATTAAATGTCAATAGTTATATGTACACCCTTTAATTCGTTTCTGAATCCAGCCAATGATCGTTTAGTTACACGGAGATCCTTTGACAAAATTCTAATTTTTCTCTGTAAATAAAGTACGCTACAAGAGCAATTACTTTTTGTATTTCGATACTTGTTCCTCACCACAAATTAACAAATCCATTCTACTTTCAATAATCACCGAAATTAATACATTTCACATGAATGAATTTTTCCAATCGGCGCAAAATCCTAATTGAAATTTATTATGCAATGTCTTAAAGAAATCCAAGAAATCGGCCCATTTCTTCAAAACAAAGACACTTTCCTCGATTGCTCTAAGTAAACGTGTCTCCGTCACAGGTAATTTTCTTTGTGTCGTGACAGCCGGTTTTCGTGTCTCTCTAGCCGGATGTACAATGACCGCTCATAAAAGTAAAAAGAGAAACAGTGCTACCGAGGAGCCATAAAATCGAGCGTAAAATATGTAACGAGACCGGCGACCCTGCCTTTTGCGCGTATCGTGCAGAACCACGTGCGGCGCGTGCATTTTTATTGCAACAACTGGCGAGGTAAGATCGAGATACACGGATCCGCCGAATAACGTCTCGTTGAAACGAAAGAATTTCGTTTAAAAGGAGAGGGCGTAGCAAAATATTAGTATTTAGTATTTCGTCGTATTGGACGTTTTATCGGATGCAATTCGACTAGCAGATGAAACATTATTTGCATGACATTTTCAACTCCGATTTTCATCTTACGGAGGTCAATGTTATGACTTAGAATATTGAAGCGTTTGCAATAATATATTACCTCTACTATTGACATTCATATAAACCGCTTTTACTGTCGCCGACATAGAAGTATGCTTTTTATTACCGAAAATATAAATTTCAACTTCATTCTGTCCAAATGGATAGAAATGTTTGATGCGAACAAATAATAACGTATTAAAAGTCGATACGAAATACTTGACGAAGTTGTCAACGATGAACAATATTTTCTCAGCATATGAAACCGTACCTGTAGTTTTACCGATAAACAAATAGTAGCGATCTTTTTTGAACGATCGTTTCGCCACGAATCCTCAGATACAAATTCCATTTTTCCAATAGTTATGAAAAAAAAATCTTGCTTTCGTTCCGCGACTTCGTTTAATGGAACGTTCAAATCAATATAAATAAATATTTATCAATGTCAAATAACCTATCGCCAAACGAGAAACTCATCGTGCCCATACAGACTGACGTTGATTTTACACTGTTTACAAATTCCCATTGAAATACACCGGCGCCGTATATTCCCGAGCAACGACGAATTTATTTAATTCCGTATATCTTTTTACCTCCGGCTGCCGATGTCACGACCCCCCCTGTAGTAACTAGTCAAATTTGATGGGTCATTCGTGCGGGTAATACGGCAACGAGACTTTCTTTTGCTATCATTTCGAGGGCATAGCCATGCCTGGCATCGCACGCAACGGCAGTTCAGTTTTATGGGAAACCGAGGAAATTTTCGTGAGGGTTCACGCAAAGGTCGGCGTTACCACGGTCCCATGGGAGGCTAACCTTCGGCTCCTTTCCCTCCTGACTTTAACACGAAGCGTCTGAAATATCCACGAGACGGGAAGCACCGTCGTTTTTTCATTTGATGAATGAATAATGATGCACGCCAACAGTCATCCATCGAGCGGAGACAGATACACCGGCGGGCATTGAAATCCATCCACGTTCCATTTCCAAATGGGAACATTACTTCGGCGAGTCTGGTTTACTCGCCGGGGCAACGTTATTATTCCGGAATTTTTTAACGCAACTTTATGAATGGATGAGGACGACGACATGGGTTCAATTTTTCGTGTAGAATAATCCGTTCAACTCCTGACAATGGAATGGCGTGGAGGAGAATCGTTCAATCTATGAGGTCTGTGCTTGCGATTTTCATAGTTACAGGGGTGAGGATGCATTTTCTGTGCAAGGAATTCAACGCTGTGTGTGCTGGATTGTTGCAATGAACTTTACAAAAAATGTCATGAGTCATAATAATGGAAAATGTATTTTAACAGTTATTTTTGTGATATCCGTTATATTATAATTAATCAATAATCATGTAATTCAATTTCGGTCACTCTTACCTACATATTTGGTTCTTATGTGGTATAATATTTAGCCATCGATAGCTAGTCTCCCCATAAAGATGCGTGATATAGAAAAAAAATGGAGGAGATCGAGGTTGCGTCTCGCGACGTAGGAAGAGGGTTACCATTAGAGATTCCATAAATAGACACCTTAGAGACGTTTTTTAATCCTTACATATTTTAGTTAGTTTTAGTTATATAATATTTAGTGTATTCTTTCTTTTATTGTTATTTAATATATATCCCATTTATTATTATATTATAATCTTAGTGCGTGTGTGTGTGTTGTCCTTACTTCATTTTATCATGACATTAATGATTTAAACTTTTTCCACGTCTATATTAGACCATCCGACACATTATCGTTTACCACGTCCCCCTCCTTTTCTTCTTCTTCTTACAAGGGAACATCCCGAGGTGTAAATCACCGATTTTTATGAAATTTTAGTATGATATAGTCCTTGCGAAAATATTTGACCCGTATTTTTTTTATCGGCAACCCTCCACGTTAAAAGTGTGAAAACCACCCCTAAAGTTGGGGTAACGAAAACTATTTTATCGAATATCTCCGAAACAATTAGAGATTCGAAAATTTCGTAAGGACTGAAAATTAACGTATTTCGACCACGAATCCAATGGTATAAACATTTGTTTAAAAAACCCATTTGTTTAAACAATATGATAAAAAATACTTTTTTTTCAACTTTGAGGGTGGTTTTCACCCCTTTAACGGGGATAGTTGCCAATAAAAAAAATACGGGTCAAATATTTTCGCGAGAACTATATCATACTAAAATTTCATAAAAATCAGTGATTTACACCTCGGGATGTTCCCTTGTTAGTCCGAATTCCAATGATCACACAGAAAAGCTATAAAAATGAAGGTATTTATGCGATAAAATTCACTCTCGACGATGAAATGTTGTATTTGAAATTAATTAATATCGTAATCTGAAGGGATTAAGAAAATCGATCACAAAGCTGATCTGAAAACGCCACACAGGAACCGCGCTCGATGCTGACATTAAATGATATCGCGTTCTGCCATGCGATCAATGCATCTACTCTCATCGAATCGCGCGCATAAATTGCATTTCGATAACACGGAATTAACTCTATCTCTTCGCCGCATTTATCACTGTGCTCAGCCGATAGAGCCGGTCAATCCTGCCGGATCGTGGATAATGAACGCGTCATCACTATCAATGTCATTGTCGCGAGTTTTATGCGCTCCAACTCTTAATAACAAGGCGGCTGTTTGCATTTCACGAGCCCCATTGTCAATGTGCGCTCACGAACGGCGACACGTGCGGGCAACCGCATTTACGTGTCCCGTGGAATAACGAGGGTATCGTTTTCGTAGATCGGCAGTTTCATTTGAATTTTCAGCGTTAATGCTCCCTTTCCGAATTATAATACTGGTTGCGTTTAATAAGCGTCGTCCATTGTCACGGAATCGAAGATGTCTTGTTTTGTTTCAACACTAACACCCGTACTAGACACGGTCAAATGATCGATTCATTGACAGGGAAATATGTAATTTTTTGCATTATTGATGCTGGTACGGTTAAAGCAATCAGTGTGCGGATTCTTTGACGTCCTTGTCCTTAGGTGCCAGGAAGCATTTAGAACTTTTTTTAGATGATTCTATACGTTTATACGTTTTATTTAACCTTAACAAGTTGAATATTATGGGGGTCATCGGTGACTTCAATGGGCATGATATTAGCTTTTAAATTTTAAATTGTAATATTTATGAATTTTTAATACATGCAATATTTAAATATTGGTATTCAAATGTTGAAGTCTAGCTGGACCAAGTTACATGTTATAATAATATTTTATTTATATCAATTACTAGTTATTGAGAAACACACTTTTTTTACAACAAGATGGTACTAAGAGGTTTAACATCTTCTGCTTGGCGTTTTCCTGTAAAAACAAATTACTTTCGTTCGTCGACTCGTTTACTTTCTGCCACATTAGGAATATGTAGCTTTTTGTTTAGTATATTGTCCGACACAAATAATATTCTCAATGAGCGCACATTCTCTATCAACGTAACACCGGCTGATATATTTTACATATATCTTCATAATTATGCCACATTTTGATTTATTTTCTTGTATGATGTCAATAGAAAACTTCAGGGGTACATCTTCTCAAAAAATTGCGGTAGAATAAGTCTAATCTCCGTAATCACTAATCAATTTTAATGTCCCCTCAGAGAGTACATCCGAATGGTATCTTACAATTAGATTTGCGATGTCCCCTCAAAGAGGACAACCAAGTGCAAAGGGTTAAGAATCGCCTGCTTGACCTCATGTCCCTTAACCCTTTGCGGTCCGAATTATTTCGTTAATTTCAGTAGTGAGCTAAATAAAATTAATTTTGCAATTTTCTATCGTTAGTTATCCATTTTTTAAAATAATATCAATAACTTTAGGTATTGACGGACATTTAGGTGATATTACAAAATTATTATGAAATTAGAAAATCGATATTAAATTATTAGAAAATAAAATGAAGTGACAATCCGCAAAGGGTTAAGGGACCTCTCTCACAAATTCTCCACTGACTCCCAGGTTTTACATATACCTCTGACCAGCAGTACCATCGTCCCAAAGAGGACACAACGTGTAGGACAGAACCTATTCGGTCTATACTACTGACAAGTCCACGAACAGGTCCAGGGCGAAACGCTGAGTAGGGGAGAGCGGGGCTAAAAGTTACCGAGGTAAGTTGTTCCGATTGAAATAACTCCGCGAGGAGAAGATATAAGAATATTGTGTAAACTCGTAATGAAATGGAACGCCACATTGCACCGACAATAGCCATTTTAAACAAACGAGTGGGACCCGGAACAACGGAACGACAGCACGTGCCTCGCTGGTCCACGTAAGAAAATATTTTCGCATTTGGTATTTGTGGTCTACCTCACGAATGATTCGTACGATATTGTTGAGTAGTATTTAAATAAACAGACTTGGTTTAATCATTTATTGTTTTTTATTTCACAAATAATAGCTTTAACAGATATGGTAACAACTTATCCCGGCTTGTTAACAACTTGCCCCAAGTCGGGGTAAGTTGTTACTTTCCGACTTTAGGCATTAAAAAATTAATAATAAAATAATCTCTCAAAAAATTACCCAAATAACTGTCTTAACACTAGAACGACGAAGCAAGTCAAAATGTCTTATTCACAATTTTTTCCAATAATTCCCTAAGTTTATGGGAGAGTCCTAGACTAGAAATTCTAAGCTGATCTTAATAAGACAAGGATCTCCGAACCGATCATATTTTCCACCTCTTGATTCTTCTTTTTTCAAAGTACTTATTTAATACATTTAAATGTCGTGGATTTAACGCCGGTCGTTCTAGTGTTAATATCAAAGTTACATATGTAAGTTGATTTTGATCGCATCGTATGAATACTAAAAGCAAGTATTTTAACAAATTTTTAAGTTAACTAAAAATCGGAACTTTTAGCCCCGCTCTCACCTACATAAATCAACTTCTTCACCCATATTTACAAACGGAAAAATCAAATAGACGGAACGCAGCTGGGAAACTGATCGACCGAATGACCTCTCAACTGCACATGTGCGGTGGAGAATGCCGTCAAGAACTGCGACTGGCCCAAGTTGGCGAGTCCCATCAGATGCAATATAACTTAAACTCCAGAGTCTAGAAAAATCTCATACTTCCTTAGGCAATATCCTTTAAAAAATTACCGACTCCTGCTCGTAAGCGCGTCAGAAGGGCGCATAAGTAATCCAAGTCTCCGTTGGTATCTAAATTTTTCGCGCATCAACATCTACATGGATCTTTTTACGAAGCTTATTCTAGTAGCACAGGGCAAACCTTACGAGGCGCTTAAGCGCGCATACACCGTCCTCCGGCAGCGGTAATTCAAACTTGCACGAGACATTAGGTTGTACCGGAGTAATAAAATCTCCATTTCCCGCAGGACGCAGTCAAGTCGGGCATGCATATTTAATGCGGAGACAGCACGTCGTCGAAGGAACGAAAGGTACCCGTGCTGCTACAGTGCCACAAGTTGCCTGTCTTCGTACTGTCTCTCTTCCTCCGCTTCCTCCTCGTTCTCTGTTCTTCTCCTTTTGCTTCTCTCTCCCACACTCTTTGACCCTCTTTCTCTATTTCTTTCTCTCTTTGACATTCAGCCTCTCTTTTTCTCTCTCTCCCTCTCTTCTTGGATTAAAGACACGTTCGCGTTGCTCGACGTCGCAAACCCCACGACGACGGTAATTCCCCGTGTAACTGGGCGATTATGAAGTAAAGCGACTTTCAGCCAGAGAAAACGCTTCCGCCGGTGGGGTTGGAAAGGGTGAAGCCCCTCCTCGATTATCTGACGGAGCTAGGCCATGTTAACGCGCGTTTGCCGAACTAAAAGGGTCCTGCAGATGTTTACTGTGCACTCCCTGAAATACGTTTCGGCATTTCTGCATTCGAAGAAAACCGTGCCGCTCAGTGAATCTGTTATACCTATTCATGAATTTTCATTGGGATAATGTACGAGGTTTAGCCTTTCCTCGTGGCAAATGGCAAATTTCCGAAGGACAGACATTTCGGTTGTGAATCGCGTTCTTTGCCCGAATGAGATGTTAACACATTCGCGACCGGCAATTTTTTTCCGTTTCTAATGCTGAGTCCCGGCGAAAATAATGATATTGTAAAGCTGGTTGCCGCAAACTTGTATCGTTAAAACAAAGATAGTTATAATATTTGTTTTAAACCATCAATGTTGTAATTATGTGTTCTTTAAAATAAAAAGATTTGATAATTTGTTATTACTATGCTTAGTTTATTTAGCATTATATTACATGCATTTTAGAGAAGCAGAGTGAAGACAAAATTTAATATTTCTGTTTAGTGTGATTAGTAAAAAAAACTATGAGTTTTGCGTAAAGAAACTCTACATAATTTGCTTATATAAGAAGTGTCACGACATTTTCCGTGAGTATTGCAAACTCTGCAACGTTTTTGCGGATATTTTAATTTCCCCGATTGTGCAATTCTTTCCAACTGTTGTGTTGTCGTGTCACCTGAAAGTCTATAAGGACTATCAAGGTGGCTCATTGAGATAGCTATTATCCAAAGCGCCTAATGTTGGCGAATTCAAAAATAGAAATTCCAGGACGTGAATTCACGTCACCGGCAACCAGGTATAGGATTTAAAATGACGTGAATTCACGTCAGCGGTCGTGGATGTGTTAAGGATTCCGGATACGGTGGATAGGTTTCTGATTTGATTAGGTAAATGACAGGAATTAATGTATTTAGTTTTATACTTGTCTAGTTTATGTGATCGTGTAGTATTAGATTGGTGCAAAAATAATTGCGGTTTCCATTATTAAAAGTTTTAAATGTTGATTTAACGTTATTTTTTGTAACTAAATATATATAGCATACCATTTGAAAGCGTGAAGTTGCCTCTTTCGATATATGTTTATCATTTATTTTTGATTCTTCACACATGGCTATATTAGGTCAGAAAAGTAAGGGTGGGAAAGAAGCAAATTCGAGCGATATTATTGTACGAGTACAATTTGGGACCTAAAGCTGCGGAAAATGCTCGTAGAATTAACACTAGAACTACCGGCGTCAAATCCAACATATTTTAATAAAAGTACTTTAAAAAAGGGGGAATCAAGCGGCGGAAAATTTGATCGATTGGGTGATTTATGTTTATTGATATAGACGTAAAATATTTATTCAATGACTCTTATATAAACTTGGAAAATTTTTTGAAAAAATTGTGTACCAGTCATTTTGACTGGTCTGGTAGTTCTAGTGTTAATAAAGCATTCGGTCAGGGAACTGAGAATGAACGTACAGCTCAACATTGGTTTCACAAATTTCGTAAAGGCGACAAAACGCTTGCAGACGAACAGGGTGGCGGACCTCCTTCTGTGATCGACAATGACGAATTAAAGGCCATTGTCGAAGAAGATTGACGCAAATCGTCTCGAAAGATTGCAGAGGTACTATAAGTTGATGTTTAGTAACAAGAAAACTAACTTCAAATCAATATTTCAAACTTTTAATAATGGAAACCGCAATTATTTTTGCACCAACCTAATATTTGGTTTTTGTTATGTTTATATGATGCATGTAATGATGTAAAATTGGCACGAACGATGATTTCAAAAATATATATAATAAAGGTTGAATATGTTTGCGATTAAAAGAGAGATGTAAACGCGTTTGTAAATAATAAATTATTATTTTTCTAATTATCTATTCACTTTTCGCATTTGGCAGTATTAGGAATACCATTGATTACAAAGAAATTGCCTGTAGATTTGAGTTTGAACACAAGGATCTTTCCATTTTTTCATCTTCTTCTTCTTTTGTATTTTTTGTTCTCAACTGGTAAAGTGATTTTGCTAAAGACCTACAGTTTTGATTTAATTCCAGACTAACGAAGTTATAATAGCCATTGATAATTTAGAAAAACAAGTTCCAGAAGTGATAAGGGTTTGACTTTCGGCCCATTATTTAGCAGTTCGAGCTTTTCATTCCGTACCTACGGCAGCATCCTAGATCTTTTGTTTGGGGGAAGGTTGTGGGTACCTGAAGAAATATCCAAACTCTGTAATTTAACGATTGTATTTGCAAAATACTCAGGTTATATCAGTGATCTTCATTCACGATGGACTGCATCTGTCTTAATTTTTTATCAGCTAGCTGCAGAAGGGTTGCAAAGAATCTCGTAAAATAAATCGTTCCTCGCGTAACTTGGATTTTAAATAATCCAAATTATTTTGTACGAATTTAAATAAATAAAAAAGATATATATTTGTGATATTTTACTTTCAGTGCGTTCAGAGTTTGTAGGTTGACAAAACGCTATAAGACTCTATAAGACTCATATTTATGGGTTTCAGTAATACAACATGTTATGGGCAAATTACTTTTTGTGAAAAGCTTATAAAAGCGTTAGAATTTCTCGATAATACCAGTCCTTAACATTTTGTTAGGACGTTTGTATATATTATTGCAACGCGGTATAAGAAATCAACTGATGGTTACGAAAATAATGATTTGAATTGAACAAGTTTAAGCAATTTTACAGCTGTCAGACAACTTCTACTCTACGTGCTCATCTGACCGAAACAACTCGAGAACAACTCTGTACATATTATTTTACATATTTGCATCTCATTGGTATTTACCTCTCTAGCAATCGATTTCATATAAAAGGAAGACAATTTCGTGCCTCATAATAATTAATAACAATACTGATATTTTTATAAAACTATTTATAAATTTCCTATTAGGTGAGAAATAGCTTTCGAAAAAATTAGACGCACACCGTTCCAACGACAATTTTAAATATCAAATTCACTTTTTTTCAATTTACTGTTCTTTACCATCTACGTCTCAAAATTATTTACAATCTCACTCCTTTTCGTATTCTACGCATATCGTTATGCGCAAAACCTTGTAATTTTTCCAAATTGAAAATTCCTCACAACGTTACTCCTCGATGTACCCATAAAGAGATGGATATGCCGCAACATTTTTGCAAAACGAGCCAAAGACATAACCAACTGTACGACCCAACGAGACACTTTTGTCTTTGTGTTCGCCAAAGAGTTAGTGATTTCGTCGACGTGTAAATCCCGTCCTCTCGCGAGTTGCACGAAAGTTGGCGCGTTACATATGTAACGAGAGTTTGCCCGTGAATGCACATTTCACTTATGGTTCTACATAAAACCCGCTATATATGTACCTCTCTTTTCTTTTTACAATCCCCGCGGACACTGCCATCCTCTTTGCTCGCATAACCGCAGCAGACATCGAGAAAGGACACATGCAATTTCGGACGAAATAACGAAAATAGTCATTCCTCGTTACTTTTATTCGGTCAAACGACGTGCTCTCATTTGTTCTTGCAGCCGTATTACCAACATTTGCGCGACCCCATGATCGCAGGACCGAAGGCGATACCAACCGTGAGTGGACTGCACTTTATGCTTCGCAAAGTTAATTGCTATTCCTTTCTCTGGCAATATGTACTCCCGCACGGGATCAGGTGCACTTTCTAAAAGGACATTTGAGAAACAACGTGTTTCATTAACGTTATGCTAAATTCAACGCCAACGTTTCAGGCTATTTTCGCGCAATAGTGTAATTACACTACGGTAGACATTAAAAATGTATTGTTACGTTTCCGAGAGAGAGAATTTATCGTTGAGTTCATAGGTGCGGAAAAAAAGAAAATTGTTTGTGGTTTATTAATTATGAGCGATGGTTACGTGCTGCAGTTTTATAGAGTTTTAATGAAGTCAGACGTATCTGTGGAGCTGTGATTTTTGTCGAAACTTTCTGGAGGAATTTTCATTGAGGATATATGGAAGTGAATGTGCGAGAGTAGAAGAGCGATGAAGAAGGATGAGAGGTAGGTGGAAATGAGACATAGGAATATGAGTGAAAAGTATGGTGGAAAGGATAAAAAAAGGTGGAATGTGACATACAATATAGCGTGACAACCTGTAGACAATTATTGATAATGAAAGGTACCTATAATTAACTTTTGATATCAAAACACTGGCATAGTATGCACAACAATAATTAATTCCCATGTGACAGTTTCCCATTGAAATTACATAAAGTTTACCGACCCACTTCGCAGATATTCATTTGTATCGATTATAACGTTACAATATATAACAAAACCGAAGAATTTTTACCAAAGCCTCCAAAGATCTGTAATTATTCCAAATAACTTTGTAATTTTTTTTATGAACCGTAAGTTTTACGGTCAAAGCAGATAAAATTCTCTAAAAAATTGTAAATAATTATCCAATTCCGCTCACGACAATCGTCAACGCCATGAAGTTTAAAAGAGCAAAGTACCTCTTTCGTGCGCATAGCGATATAATCGTGAAATCGGCAAATACGAGGAAGCGTAATTTTCTAGTTCGTAAAGATCAAGGACGAGTAGTATTCTCCTCGCATCTCCAAATCAATCTTTCTTGACGTGGATCGTCGTTTGCCTTCCCGTCTACCGTTTGCCTTCTACCTGGTGCTCGTCGAACGAAGAAACCGATGCACTTTTACGAGCCCTCATCGATTCTAGGTCGTGCCGATTCGGTCGTGTGATTCGATCGTAAACCAACTTTTATATACCTGCATGTAAACCTTCAGGATCTTCCTTGAGTCCTCGAGGAAATCGAACACAAGCGTTGCACAACCCTCCCTTCTTCCTTTCGCAACGGATACCTCTTTCACCCACCTCTTGCATCTTCTTTACGCTTCTAACCCAATTTTTTCTCATTCTTCGGCATTGATATTTTACGTATCGTCCTCTTCTCTCTCCTCCACGACTTTCCCTCCTGTGAACTTTCCAGCGTAGAAATTTCCCTTCACATATAACCTCTCCCGTCGTCCTCTGTCTTTTTCTTCTTTGCCACCCTTGACGTTTATTTATACATCCTCTCTTCACTCTATTTTCTAGTTTACCCTGACGCTCCTTCCGCGTCTTTATTCCTACGTTCCTCACCTTCTTCCTCTCCACCCTCGTCAAAGCTGCGTGTTCCCTCTTTTTCCTTTTCTCTCATCTCACTGTGTGTTCAGGCATATTGTCAACGTAAAATATATTTAGGTAAGTATACAACCACCCGCTACAGGAAGTAAAAATTGAACACAGAGAATGGCGTACAGAACCGATCGAAAAAATATTATCGCGCGTCGAGAGGAGCGAAGACACCGCTGCAACGGAAGGATACTCCGTTGTTATTTTTCACCAGTCCTCCACCACCCACACGACCTCGAAACGTGCCAAGAACTGGCTCGATCTTTTCTGTATCCACACGTACGACACGAGTCAAACTATCCGATATCGAGGAGACAACTTTTCGCGATCGTTTGGGACTTCCTGGGAGTCTTTCTCTTACGCCCCGTCGCAAAAATACCGCCATGGATGGTGTGCAAGCGTGTGAATGTCGTAGACGAATTTTCTCGTGTACGGGAATGATATGTGAGATCGATTTTTCGTCGTGGACTTGAAATGTGAGTTTGCTCTAATTCTTGAGATCGAGGAATTGTTTTGAAATGTGTATTCATGGTTTTTTTGTCTATCGAAGTTATAAATGAATGTAATTTTTCTATGAAATCGTTAATGTATCGTATAGTATCTCAAGTTTTTTTTTCATTCAATATGCGATGTTTCAGTAATCCAACGGTGAAAGTACAATGAGAACTATCTATTGAAATATGTGTTCGATGATTTTCAGTATTAACATTAAAACTACAGACGTTACATTTATTATGTTTAAATATTATGAATAAGTATTTTGGAAAAAGAGGAATCAAGAGGTTAAAAATAATTAAGTAGTATTGTTTTCTAAGATGGAAGTGGATAATTTACTACTCGACTATTGTAGAAATTTGTAAGAAAAACTGAGAACCATTCATTTTCACCGCGTTGATATTTAGTTTTCATCTTACTCAAACTTTTTTGCACATTCTTGCGAGTATTGGACAAAGGGTGACGGTTGGTCCTCAACGCCCCCTAACTATGCTTTCGACCAAGAAAACCCTTGGAATTCCTCAACGTCCACCAGTGGGTGGCATCAACCCCGTTAGGAACCACTGCTCCACAGTGGTACTCCTCTTCATTTCATGAAGCAGTTTTACAATAAAGGAATGACACAAGGAATGACAGTCTTTGCGTTCTAGTCGAGCGCATGACCTTCGACAGTCTTCATTCCATTGTCACAATTTCGTGAGCAAGTCTAATCAGCTTATCGTGATATAATTTCTCGCGGCGTTCACACGCGGCCAATCACTGGAATTCGCCGTAATGACGCTCATACGAGCACGTATACACAAATATTCGCAACGCGCACGAGAAATCGCCGATTGTCGGATGATTATCACTCCACTTTGGAGCTCCAATCATCTGCTACCACAGTAACGGATTCTCGCACAGTTTCATACATGTGCAAGCATTCTAGCAACGTGCACAGCGAATTTGAATTTATCTTGTAATAAAGGGGTGGCCAACTCGCGGCCCGCCTTGAATATTTTTCCGTACCGCGAGATTATCATCAGTTTTGAATTTAGGAATAAACTTATACTATCATACACTATACAAACATGTACGGTCTAAGATATCCCGCAATACAGAGGTTCGAAAAAGGGGTGTAAATTCAGAAACCGTGCGTCGCGCGTCCACTCGTTCCGCTCGCCGGACCAAGAAGAAGGAATCTGCGTGGATCCCGAGAAACAAAAGCCGTGTGACTATTCGCAGTTCTTTCCTGAACAAGTCGCGAGAACGCACGAGCGTATTCGGATAAAATGCATATCCAAGTTCGGAGTCGATCGAACTGCTCCGACAATCAGTATCGCTGTTATTATATTATCTATGTTTACATATAAGAATAATAGTAAACATAATAATAGTATCTCATTACATTTCAATTTTCTTCTTCGAAAAAATGCCTATAGTGGGTCCAAAAATATGGGGATATATAATTTTATATGCGGCTGGCGGAGTTATGATGCATTTCCAAAGTGGCCCGCAAGATCATTTGGGTTGGCCATTCCTGTTGTAATACAATATGTTTCATCCTTAACCTGTTAACCGGGGAATTAATTTTTGTTCAACTTGTTTCAAATTGGAATATTTTTTTTTACAGTAAGAAGTAATATCATTACATCTAAAGTACTACGTCAGGATTAAACGGATACGAACGACATAAAATGTAATGCGTTCAACATATTACGTTTAAAAATTTTAAGGAAAAAAAAATCGACAAGCTTACTGTAGTTTTCTTTCAGATATGACGGAATTATTCATCACGCCCGGTTAACAGGTTAAGCTATCTGGTACTGCAGAGTTTCAATACAAGATGAGAGTTATCAGCCGAAAGATTTGCAATTATTAATTTCCGAAATGTAAAAAAATGTAAAATGAGCGGGGAAGGGAAAAAATAATCTCGCAGAATTTAATAACGGACAATCATTGGGACAGCGTGAAGTTGAAAAAATTAGTATAGGGAAACGTGACGATTTCCTATGCTTTGTTTGCTTTGTATTTTTCGGCTTCAGATGCTCTGACTATTTCACCTAGTAGGTACCTGACATCAACTTCGATCCATTGCCTGCTTACATGCTATAACGTCTATTTAATTATTTTGCCATCATCGATGTTAAAACTCTAATATTGTAGGATTCGGTGAAATAACACTAAGGAAGATTTTAGTTGGTTAAGGTGTAGGCGTGGATAAAACAAAAGAAGAAACTATATGTCAGGACTAAGGAATACACAAAAACACACACCTAGGATATAATATAAATAAATAGGATATATATATTAAGAATATGAAATATATAGGATACAAAACAAAGGCTTCTCCGCTCCGATCCCACAATATTTAAGAATTTACCAATAGATTCAATATATAAATATTAGTCTTAAAAAAATAAAGTATTGCTGAGTGTCTAACTATATTTACCATTAACGTGTCTGTTCTACAACGATGTAATTTTATTAGAAAGAGTATCATTTCACTATAAACCATGAAACTAGTAAACTATGAATGCCTTTCAATGTGTTGATATATTTAATACTATAATAAAGAGCTACTAAATGAGCAGTAATAATTATAGCTTATCAAAGTGACAAAATCTCTACTTCTAACACAACTGTAATGATCAAAAGAAGAAGGTAGTTGGACGTACGAAATATGTTCAAATCATAGCACATGTTCATCTCCAAACGGTCTGCGTTCTAGATATTAAAAACATGTGTCTACACACATATATTATAATACTAAAAATGAATAAATTTTCTCGTAAGCGGAATATTCTGTATATTTTTACCTTGCGTGTATCGAACCTCGATACGCGTCCCCTCCATAATTACATGCACGCCACAATTGCTGATAACATATCTAAAATTAAATGTCAACAATTCCATAATGTAATTTTCTTAACACCATCCAGGATAACGATTCTTCGAGTAATACCAAAAGTTACAATTACACCGTTTCTTATGTGCCATAAGAAAATTCCGTCCGCCACATTTTTCGCGTAGAAGTTTGAATTTATTCCGCGGGAATGAATTATGATATCATACTACTTTCCGACTCGTGTTTCTGTCAAAAAGTTTTATTGCCTTCGATAATGCGTGCACGTAACGGGAATTTTGTAATATGAAGAAAAAGCAAGGAGGGTAAGGGGAATCGGGTTACAATTTATGAAAGTATTGAAAATTTAATTCCAGTTGTTACACGCAAATCGTGATAATGAAAATCCATATCTCGGGCGTTAATGTAAACGATAAAGCGCGTTTTATTTTTATCTGTGTTCTTTCGCATGAAGAATATGGAAAAAGCATTTACAGATTCTCGCGGCAACGCAACGATTATGAAAGTGCTTTTAGCGAAGCACTAAATTGAAAGTGGCTCTGCGGGCTTCCTTTTATCGTCTGTTTAACATATGGTATCCGGTTCACTTTTTCTCAATTATCCATGCAACATTCATGCATTCTTAATGTCGCGCTATAACTTGCACACCGAAAAAGAATTTACTAGTAATCTGTAAAAAGAAGTACAAGTTATTTGCAGATTTAAGAAGAAAATAATATATGCCAAATGTTTATAACGAAATTGGAGCAATACCATTTTTCACCTGGATGGAGAAATGATGGTAAATTAAAAGCTTTTCAAAATAAAATTTTTTTACTTTCATAATGCACGGCTTATGTCACGAATTACATCAGACTCATCGCTGTTACATCCCCTTATGCATGGACGGTCCATATGAACCGGCATATTTTTATTATATTCCTGTCAATAAATAACAAATTTTCACAGTCTCTTATTTTTCCAGTAAATTTCAATTGACAAGTTAGCAATAATGCATGAAACTTAAAAATAATTTCAGGTACAACTATTCTCTTCAGCTAATACTTCCAACTAATTAAATTAGTAATTTAAAAAGCGTCCTTATTCTCTTGAAACAAACTTTTTGCAACGAACGTAAATCTGATTAATCGTACTGTTTTCCTTATATCGCCGGTTTTCAAGAACAACGACACATTTGGTTTTGTACCGTTATCGAGTTAGTTACACAGGAAGAATCTACGTAAGCTTTATTCCATTGTGAATAAAACTCATGATATGAGTATATAATACGCAGTATAATTCATATTTTATATGTTTATAGATGTGAAAGGATGAAAAAAATAAAAAACTAAAAAGGGGCTACTGTAAAACTGTCATTTTCGAAATGTGTTGTTATTCTAGAAGACCGGCGATATGTACCTTACATTTGTGTTCCTTCGAATCATAGGGACTCGATTAACAAAGGTCCACATTTAAAAAAATATAAAATATGCAATCAAACAGATGCAGTTATCAAATACATTGAATATCAAAAGCTAGTAGCCAAAATCTTAGAATCTGTTCAAATATAATTTCCACTTGAAAACATATAGACTCCTAGGAGCATTGAAGGGTTAATTATGCCAATGATGAATGAAGGAACGAATGAAATCAATTACAATACTTTTTCCAAGAACTAATATCACAAAAACACAAAATTCACCCCTATTTCCAACAAATTCTAAAAGTATCATATCCTAACATCATCGTCGCCGATTCCCAAGACTATGTAGGTCGTCGAATAAACCCCATGACCTACTAAGACTCCACGGAATTGTCTAGCGAACATTAATGCTTATGTTACGAGAGGACAGTTTAGCCGTTAAAATAGCTCGTAAATTTAATGTAACGGCCTTGTTCTTGGTACTCAGTCAAGGCAAACTGATATTTACAGTGCAACCCCGCACTGTAGAAAACATTCGTTCTCCGTCCTCAGCAATTCTCGGTAGAAAGGACAACCATTTTCCCCAGGACGATAACTACGCCAAATTGCCACTGTATCCTACGTAGAAATCGTACGGAGAGATTTTTATTTAAAATTAATGCAATCGCTCCACAGCGAGCGTTCAAGAAGCAAACCAGAACGATCCACGGAAATATTCCATTTAATCGCTTCATCGTCGACGTTGTCCGTTTCCAAGGAAGTGTAGAAGATGCGAGAGAAATTACGAGAGAAACCTTTTCGTCGAGATTATTAGCGATTTTGTTAGAGGATAAAGGTTAGAGGCTCACTAGGAAAAGGTTAACGCCACGGTGGCGTATCGTATCGTTGAGAAGCCAGGGCCAAGAACGTTTAAAGCAATTTACCAGAACGAACTTTCAGGCACAGTGGTGTACAATGCTTCTGAAAGATAGGATGAAGTATGGAGAAAGGTTACCTCAGCTTAACCACGGCTAAATTAACATGTTGCATACTGAAAATTCCTCTTGATTTATTCCTCTCAAAGAGAGTCTCGGTTAAACATATCTCCAGTTAAATTGCCGATCGTTTCAGAGAGATTTCGTTGCGGTTTACGCAATTTGCTTATCCACCGTGAAATCTGGGATAATGAGGGCGCCGCTTAAAAGGGACTGGGTTGGTTCCTCGTTTACTTTAACCATTAATTAATTACGCGTAACGGTGCATTAAAGTATTAACTGTTCTGGTTTTCCATCAAAGTTGAATCTTCCTTTTAATTTCGTGAAACTCCATACGATTATCTGACGGTGACGATATCTCGCGTGTTTCGTCGTGTGGACTATTTATGGAAATATAATTTCTTCGTCGGTTTATACTTTATTCATAAATCACTGGGATAGAAAACCCAACGATCCGTGATAGGGGAGGGAGAATATGACCGAGTCTGAACGATACCAACGGAGTTTCGTAGGCGACGAACACTGTTACCGGAATGTTCGCCCAAAAGTACCGAAAGCGCATTTCCCAGTTGGCTGGCTATGTGCTATCTGCACATGCTGAGCATAGATTCAGTTAGGCGCGTATGCAAAGGCTCCGTTAAATGCACCACTGCGAAATATCTGCGCTGCATCGGATACTGGATTTCTTTGGTGAATGATAATTTCAAGTATTCCGGGAGAGGTGTTAAGGTATACATTTTATTTTGTGTATTTGACTACAGAGAAATATACTTTTAATGTTCGTTAGAAATTACAGGATACAGAAGGTGTTGTAATTAACACTACCCGAGTCGAAGGATTGATTTTCTGTTGATTTTCTCGATTTTTTATACTTGAAGAAAATCAAAAGAGAATTATAATCTGTATGATCTGACCATTAAACTCTATATTATTTTGATTATCTGTAAGTACTGTGTGGATGCGGATATTTCCGTTTTCACACTTGAAGAAAATCGAAAGAGTATTATAAAAAGATTTTCTAGGTTCTCCTTTAATCATCTTTCATTGTATTTTAGAAGGAATTTTTCATTATTTATTAATTATTAATATTACTTGATTTTTTAAAAAGTAAATTGAGTGACAACTACGAATAAAGTAATTTGACGGAAACTTTATTTTTATAACATTTGAGTTATATTAGTAATAACTAATACTGCAATAGTATAAGAAATTGAACCTGATGAAATGTTTGTTCTAGAAGACCACAACGTACAATATACAACCCGAGACTTTTTAATTTCAGGAAATTTAAGTGAAAATATCAAAGCTGTTAACATAATTAACATTGTTAATGTTTGCATAAAAATGATGACCAATGATATGTTGTATATAGGAATACCTGTAAATAATAAGGAGTTGGCGTGATCTAATACTTCTCAAATGAAAAGTTCATAAAATTCTAAAAATGTATATAAAGAATGACAGTTGTAGAGACGAATGTATAGTAAACTTTACAATGATTAAATAATAAGATGAAAAATATGATTCCTCGCTGGTTTTATATAATTATTCATATCTTCATTTTCATTGTTGACATGAAATAAATAAGAAATAAATTAACAAATAAAAGGATTTTTACTGTACTCTATTACAATTCGATGTCTAATTAATAAAAATTTGTATATTTATTTTCCGGAAATAAAAGAGAATCAAGAGAGAAATATAACGACTAATAGAGAACTAAGGAGAATAATAGAAGTATGAAGAAAATGTAAGAGAATCATAAACGATGATTTATCCGAGATAAAAAAAAAAATCAAACGATGATGTCCGAGATAATCAACAGAAATTGATAACTTCGACTCGAGATATTATACCGATGATTAATTCAATGTAATTTGAAGTTTTAAATAAATCTGTTCGAATCAAATAAATGAAAGGGATTGAAAACTTGATGGATTCAATAGCTTATAGTATTCAAGACAGACGTAGAAAATTGAAAAAGAAACAGCGTTAGAAATTTCAAGAACATTTTCAAAAAAATTAGGACAAATCATTTTGACCATCATTCTGATAGATGTCCCTCTAATGTTAAAGATCTACTTCAATTTTGCGTTGGTAACGAAAATGAAAATAAGTAATGGTTCGTAGTTTTGTTAAATTACTTGATACGAAGAATTATTAATTCGAAATTATAATTAGAACTTTATTAATTAATATTCAAATGTAGAATAAAAGAACGCGGGGAAAATGCGATAGGAGAGGGTGCGAGACACGGTGGTTTTAATGACTGTGTTAACGAACCCTCCATGGGGTTCGAGACATGATCAAGTTGGAGATAAGATTAAATTATGTTTCTTTTACTCTATCCATTTAATGTTACATCTAATAGCTATACTCTTATGAATTAGTGCTTGACTATTTGCAATATTGAATTTTACAATGTTATTACATTATTATTAATCTAGACAATAGATATAATAAATAAAGAAAAAATTACAATAGGTACAATTCATCTAATTGGTTAAATAAAAGAAACAACAAAGACGAAAATTATTGACAAACACTAAATCGCCATCTAAAAAATGGATTTTTCGTGCTGTTATTGAGTCACAAAAAAAAGTGTCTGCGAAATCGGTGATTTTACCACTGATGGCACAATTTGCGGGTACCAAGGTGAATTCAACGTCGAAGGAAACACGGCCGGAAGGTAGTAAGGGAAAAGGTGAACAAAGAAGTTCACAATGGCGCCGAAGAAAGAAGAAGAGGTGAAGGAAAGAAAGGGGTGGTCAGGCATGGCAAGGGTATACCACTGGAACGTGGTACTGTTATAATAGTCACTAGCGAGGCAAAAGAGGAAACAAGGCGAACGAACCATGGAAAAGTGGGCTTTCGTAAGTAAGGTACTCATTTGAAGAACGAACCCATGCCGAGATGAGGTTTCACCGGGCCCTCGTAACCGTTTAATTATCCGGCAGATACTCTTTCTGACCTACACTTAACAACCCTCTCGGCAAACTTTTTAATTACTCACTTTCTCCCACTCTTCCCAATTTTTCTCTCCTTCTACAATCCAACTCGAACATCGTATCGGCCTATCACGTTATCTCTCTTTCTTTCTCTTTCTCTCTTGTATTTTCAGTCTCTCTCAAATTCACGATGAATATTTAATCCAGCTTCCAAATTGATCACGCGGTCCCTTTTCGGCATGTTAATATCTTCGAAGGAATCGCAATTCTACGGTGGCCCGGAGTTTCCCTTAAATGTCTACGTTCCGTGCAAGTAAATGTACCTTAATCACTTTTCATTTTGTTCTTCGGAGTTAAACGTTCTTGCTTCACGACGCGACTTAAGGATAATGAGAGAGGTAAAATTTTATCTTATCGGTGTAAAAAGGAGTTGATTAAATAGGTACGGCTTAACAGTTTTTAATCGCACTTGAACGAGCTCGACGAGGGATGAACTGCGGCTCATTCGCATAGCATTCCGTAAGAAAATCTTGCGAACAAATACACGTTGATTTAACAATTGCGAAATTATCGCAGTTTCATCTTGAAGATTCGTAAAATATATTTATTATTTTCTTGTTTTATGCAAGCAATCTAGCGTGCAATAAAATAAATGCAAATACATACAGATAGTTTCACGTTTCTCCTTATCATAGTTACGATACCAAAGGGTACGAAATTTTACACGAAATAAAAAACACTATAATATATATTTGTACTTCTTTTATAACACATTAATTTACTTGTCCTATAACTAGTACTAGATCTACCAAGGCGGTCAAAATGACTTGTTGCGAATTTTAAAAATGTTCCTAAAATTGGTAACACTATATCTTGATTAATTTTTGAAATTCTACATCTATAAAACGAAGGAGATAAATCGATCAAGATTATTGCCCCCACCATTTCTATCCTTTATAAGTATTTTTGTAATATCATTAAATATATTGCATTAATCGTCAGTAATTCTAGAGCTAAAGAAAAATATCCAATAAATCTTTCTAAATAGAAAATTTTCTAAAAAAATTCTCAATGTTTACAACCTCAAGCGCACAATCACTATAGGTTGATTATTCCTCCATCTCCTCTGTACGCACCTCTCATTCCAATTCTAAAGTGCGTACAAGACCATTCCCCAGAAAACTCCCCCAATTCTCTTCGTTCAGTATTCCCGCGATATCTCCGGAATCGCCGAAAACTTCCAACCGATGGTAAACATCGGTAGGAATGGCACCCTTGCTTCCAACCCTGGAAATACCATTACGTTCTCAACCAAACCAACTTCCATCCCTCCTTGTATCCCTTTCGCATCTCCTTCCTCGATATCTTCGCTCTCTATCCGGTAAGAAGGCGCGGGTTATATTACAACCTATAGTGGTAACCCTAACCGGCATGCACTTAGACCCTGCCGGTATTCCCCTTGCTCCTTAAATGCTCCAGGATCCCTTTAGGAAAGTATTTCTGATGGCATTACTTCTTACCGGACTCAGAGAAACCGCCCTCTATACGGCTGGATAAACTGTAAGTAGATTTTCGTGCGTTCTCGGTGAAAATAGCGGAGCACAGTGACGATTCATTCGATTATCAGACGTAAGAGTTGCGTGCCCTAATATCCTTGGTGCCTTGAGAGCTGGCGTCAGAAACAATATTTCCGTGACGAGCTAAGGAGATTCACTCCTCCAGCAGGGGGAAACGGAAGGTAGGGAGAAAACGTGGGACACCATGGAAAGACGGAGAGGATGCTTGGAGAATAATGGGGAGAATTTTCGCGTGGATATGTGAAACGTTGAAAACTGAACAGTATAGAAATTTGGATATTTTGAAAGATGGGAGTATTTTTTAGTGGTGAGTGTAGATTGAGAATTTAGAAGTGAGAGATTTAACACTAGAACTACCAAACCAGTGAAAATAACTGGTACACAATTTTTTCAAAAAATTCTCCATGTTTATGTAAGAGTCATAGACTAAATATTCTACTTTTATACCAATAAACATAAATCATCCAATCGATCAAATTTTCCGCCGCTTGATTCCCACTTTTTCAAAGTATTTATTTAATTTATTAAAATATGTTGGATTTGACGCCGGTAGTTCTAGTGTTAATGGAAGGGTTGTAAGGCGCATAATAGTTAAATTTCTTTGAGTATTTTTTTGTAATTTGAAATGGCAGTTACATTTCTTTGTAAGTTAATTTTGATGGTCAAACCTTTCCTGAAGTTATAACTTTGAGGGTTCAGTAACTGTTGAAGGAGGAGATTCACTGATGACTGGCGCTTCAAAGTTCAGCATTTGTTGTAATCTTTAAAACTTAATATTCTTAAATTTGGTAATGTGCTCTATTTCAAAATATCAGTGTACAAGTGTAGTGCTACTGAGTACATAACTTTTCATATTTATAACGTTTCTATTTCATCAAAATATCATTTTGACAGAAAAAAGTTCTCTTCAATAGATATAGTGTTAATAATTTTTAAATAATCCTCGTCCTCAAGTTTCAATTTACTTTCCTAGTATCATTTGTGGTTCAATAATCCAAGAATACTCAAACTCAATAAAATATATATCCGAAGAAAAAAGCTATGAAAAATTCATAAAACCGAGAATTTTCTCAGAAAATTTCTAGACACATATGTATCTTACAAAAAAGTCTACTCTCAATGTTCGCACTCATTTGAAAATGTTAAAAGAGCTCGAGTGACTTGCAGGTATGCATCCTATCAATTTCACACTCGAAGTATCTCCGGTAGCTCACGTGCCAACGCGCGTTTCAATTTTTCTTCAGAGCGATATCCGGAATCGCAGCGTTGTAAAACATTTCGTCGAAATAGAAGAGCAAGACAAGCCATGGCACTTGAGACACCACGAAGAAACGTCAGGAAACCCCCGTAGCTGGAGTTCGGAGTCATACCTTTTTCGAATCCTCGAGTGCAAGGCTAGAATCCTGGGGGAGAAGTGGTTCTCGGCGATGGAGGAGAAGGAGGACTGGAACACGGGAGGAAGATCGGCGGGGATATCCAGACAAAGCCCTTGCTCGAGAGAGACATTGGTAAATTGGATTACAGCCTCCTCTCTGTTCCCCGTTTCCTTCCGCCGTAGTCCCTTGGAATCGCCTCGTTCTCTTGCTCTCTTCTTCTACCGTAAAATTAATATCCGAAGATGAAAGAAGTGACGCAGTACCTCTGGTCTGTGCTGATTCTTTCGTTGCTTCTCTTGGTCTCGCTTTCTTTTTCGTTCGCTCTTCACCTTTTTCCTTTTCCGGATTCTTTTATTTTTCATTTGCCATTTTTTTTTCTATTTCTCTCTCCTTCTTTTTCTAACTTCAACGTCCATTTACGTAATACCGAATAAATCGCTGAAACTTGTCCGATGAGATAGGAAAGGGAGAAGAAATGAAACGAGGGTATAGGTAAAAGATTCAAAGAAAAACGGAGTGAAACGAGAGCAGAAATAAAGAGGGAGGAAAAGGGCAGGGGCCATCTTACGAGCTAATAAGTAATTACAGCACGCGCGGTGAAGAAAAATGCGACTTCGGCAACTCGGCAATTTATTTTCGGGGGAAACTTTCCTGCCGCATATTTGTGGAGTCCGCTATGTTATCGTTAGGTCGCAAATTGTGTAATTTGCCTGGCGAGCCCGCCGGTAGCCCCGCGGTTATTTATTGCGGTTATCGATTCCACCCCGTTGTTTCCGCCTTTTATTTTTCATTCGGTGCAAACCGCCACTGAAAACGGCGCTTCGTGTGCGCTCCGATGCTGGTGAAGGAAGTTGGTGCTAACGGGTGAACGTTTCGAGTATTCTCTCGACGGTGTGCTACTCCGGGAAAAGGTTTACTCTGGTGCACCTGAGAGTAGTAATATTGCCCAAGATATCGAAGGTTTTCGTCGGCCGAGGAAACTTCATTCGGGTTCGAATAGCTATTTTAAAGCTGCGAGAGAAGATCAGGTATACACGATATGCTTGTTGGTATAAATTGATTTCGAATAACTGTAATTCTAGGTTGACATTTTGGAATGTAACTGAATTTATGAAATTTTTTTATGATTTTTTAAAGTACTTTAATGTTCATTGAGATGTTAAAAGAAAATTTTGTGAATAAAATAAATAACGGGGTATTTCGTATGTTAGGAGATTTGTGAAATATAATGTAAGAGGTATTATATGTTTTATAAAGATTATAATAAAATCACTTTTAGAAAAGAATGTATTTATGGAGATTTTCAGGATTAAAATGGAAAGACGTGGAAGATTAAAATTATTTACCATGAATTTCCATTTCCGTCTCGACAGATTCAACTCATTATTTCACGAAGCTATTTTTCACGCACTCATTCACCGATTAACGAATTCCAAATAATGTTCGAAATAAATTGAAATCTTTCATCTCAAACCTGAAATACCACACGAATCGTTACAGTTAACTGCTGAGTCTTTCATCAGCGAAGTATTACCAGCTTCCTGGACTACCGACCTAATTCGCTCGTTCTACAAATATTACGATCATTAAAGAAAATGCAGAAATAGCAGAAGAATTGCGAAAAATTGATTATTACATACTAATACTCGGATTTCATATATCTACATATAGATATTGTAAATTAACGGAAATAAACAAACTGATAACATTCAGTTAATTAGTTATAACTTTGGCTAAAGTATCTTTGGGGCAATATAATATATTTATTTGACATTAATGACCTAAAGACCTAATATTAATTGTGATCAAAACACACCATCTGAGCTCCAGCTTTAAAAAATCTACCTCCAGGAATATCAACAATTTTACCGTTTCTTGATCTATCAAGGTAGTCAAAATGACATGTACTGAATTTTCCAAGAATGTTCCTGAAATTTGTAACGTTCAATCTTGATTAATGTTCTGCATCTATTTTTGTGAAATGGAGAAGATTAAATTGATCGAGTTTCTTGCCCCCCTCCCCCAATTATTTTTCTTTTGAAGTATTTTTGCAGTATCCCGTCAATTTGACGTCTGCCGTAGATCTAGTGTTAAATTATCAACAATACACTCAAATCTGTTTTTGTGCGGTGGATAGCGACCGCATAAAAAAATCGCACAAAACTTCACTAGTAGATACAAGAAATAGTTTTCGCAACACGATTAAAAAGTTTTTTTTTGTGCGGTGAATAGGGGCCGCATAAAAAAAGTGTGAGATAGAAAATAACTCAAAACCTTACGAAATAACTAGGAATTGCTTTTTTAAACGAAATCAAGACACGAGGCTTGGCAGCTACTTGGAATCTGGTTTAGAAAATACACATGCGAACATTTTTAAATATTTTATTTAAATATTTACTTATTTTACACATACAAAACTTTTCAAAACATATAACCATTATCCTTCGTAAATAGAAAAAATAATAAATTTATCTTCAATTTACGCTTTGAAATGAACCTTATTTTAATGGTCCAGGAATGTGAATTCACTTTGAAGGACGTCAATTAATATTAGATGTAAAAATTAAAACACGTAATATTCTTTTTTATTCAATCACTTTATTTATTGGACTTGTCATTGGCGCAGATCAGAGACGAATAACAGCAACTCTTTGTGATTTGCGATTATAGATCGGCTGATGCTATACTTATGTAATGTGATGAAATACTTATTAAACATCGAAAAAACTAAATGGTCAATCAAACCTACTACTTATTTATTGATAACTTCGTCAATTATGTTTCAATTTGTTTGAAATTTTCATATACCGCACAAAACAAAATCGCACAAAACAAATCGCACAAAAACAGGTTTGAGTGTATACAGTATTCTAGTATCTTTACATCCATGGCGATCCAGAAACACCTATCTATAAGGGTTCACCATAAGAGGTATTACCAACATAAATATCAAAAGTTTAAAAAAAAAAAATTCTAATTGTATTTGACTATCTATGTTAATAGAAAAATTTCAAAAATTACATCCAGATGTATGATAAATTTATTTTCGCACTGTTATAGTTAAGGGATTAACGTTACCACCCCATCATTGGAAGCGGCGTAGAAGATTATCGATGGGAGACGCGCTCGTAAAGGGTGACTTCGTAAGGCGCGTCCTCTCTGACTTTATCTCATGAACGATCCTGGGGTCGCTCTTATCGATCTTCCGCCAGCGCGATAATGGCTAGAATAATTACCAGAATAATTAGGACGTGGCGGTGAGAGGCATTGAAGAGCGTTGAAGCGCGCACGATCGTCCAGGGCAGAGTCCCTCAGACTACTTCGAATGCAAGCGCCGACTCTGTAGAATTTCACCGGGTCTCTATGGTCTACCGATATTCTCTCCTTCCGTGATTTTCAATCTACATTCTCTTTGTCTCTAACAGCAGATCTATAATATTGTCATTAGATTCACGTGTCCATGGAGTTATTTAGTGTAACTTTATTTGCATAAATTTCTTTGCAATTTAATGTAAGAATATGTTTTAAACAGTGGGTGAAGTTTTTTCTTTGGTATATTATTGATATAAGTACTGGGTTCATTATGATTGTTTTGGATGTGAGTGCAAGAAGTTGAAAATAAGCACTTTTAGGGCACTGAATTACTGATCTTTTTTATATAAAAATATTTCAAACTTTTGTGTGTGTTCGACGATTGCAGATTTTAATGAAAGCAGTATTAATATTCCAACTATTAATTGCAAGATAATGTTGAAATCTTGATCATTCTGCAATTTTCAGGGGATTTGGACTTTCTTCTTTGTAATTATCAATACGAATTTTATATTCTTTTTCGTTATGAAGCTTCTTACATTAACACTGTAGCCATTGACTATAGAGTGTTATCTGTATAAAAATGGTCATTATAGCACTTAAAATTTCGCAATTAGAATCTTTTGTCTTCTTTCAGTAAAATAATTTAATTCACCTCATTTTGAAATTTTCTGTTAAAACACAAAGTTCAATAATAATCCTGCAAATTAGTTTCCAGACCCTGATAATTAAAAAAATGTATTCGGTATGTAAGACAAAGTGCTCGAGGCTTCTCTCGATTAAGTCACACTGTATTGGAATGGTGCAAAGACTATAATTCTGTTTTAGCTAAGTTTTTTCCTATATTTCTCTAAGATGAATTGCAATTCCATTTTCTGAATTTCACGCAACGTTGCAGCATCTCTCTAGAAACGCATCTGCAACAAATGCGACCAATAATACTGCGTGACTAATCCAGATCTATTTATATCACAGATATTAAAAATATACACCGACTAAAGACAGAATTTATAGTGCAATAAAACCCCGTGACAAATTGTACACAAACAGAACGCACAAACTGAACGTTATACGCGTTTTTCATCGAGTTTTTCACTGATCTTTTCAATCGGTGAAGTTGCGATACAAGAAAAAAATAGTACCACCGTATAATTTAATAATTCTGAATTTATTTCATCCACAATAAATCGTACAACTAGAAAAAGCTGCACGCAGTTAATAAAAAAGTATGTCGCGAAAGTGTTAAAAATAGCGGGATATTTTACTCGTTTCAAAAACTGTAAATATTTGTGTGCAGACGAACATAAACAAGAATTAATATCTATGTAGCTTCCGTTTGAAATTTTTACACACAGACATTGTTGTCGAAAGCCAGGACGAGCGGCGTTGTAGGAAGCGTCGCGACGCGTTGCGTCGACTGAACAATCTGAAACACTGCGCCTATGGGAAATAAGAGTTTAGGTTGAAACTGCACGAGTTATGGTCTCTATATGTAAAGCTATTCAGTTTGTAAGTGTGGTAGTGGAAGGAAAACTTGGAAGACACGATCTTAGAAAATACCATCGGTAATATAAAAAATATATAATTTAACAGCATGATAAGTATGATTTACTCTAACATACAGTTAATTAGTACAATTTTAGGATTATTTAAAGAAAAGTTTATATAAAATTTACATAATTAATATAATAAATACTCAAAGATAGTACGATTAAAGATTATTTACTCAATTTAACCCTAGATCACTAACCTTATTTTTCGACGCTTAACACTAACCTTCGTCTCTTCGACTATAGTGTTTACAAAAGGGATTAAAGGGTATTATTTAAATAAAATTTAAACATGTTTTTTTCTATTATTAAAGATAGGTATTTATTTATTACGATAACGTTAACTAATATGGCATACTTATTAAATCCGTGTCGTCGAATCGACGAAGGTTAGTGATCTAGGGTTAAGGAATATAGGAAATTTTGATAAAAAAGAAAGAATTTGTTATTTGACTGAAACTTACTTGTTAAGGGGAAGTATCATGGAAAGAAGTTTGACACTAAATGCCTAATATGCAGAGGGACCTTCACTTTCATAGATTTAAAAAATATTTAACCCCTTCCCCCATTCTAGATACTTATAAAATAATAGGAAACTCAATTGCACTCACATGTAAAACAAAAGCCGCGTAAATCTATAAAGAAAGTATAGATATCCCAAAATGAAAATTCGTGCCATCAAAACTTTAAAATATTGTTACGAATTGTTATGAGTAACGAAACTGTCTCCCCTATATACGTGGGAATAGATGTGTTAGATAAGTGAAAGACTAAGAGAACTAAGAGAAAGAATGAAAGAAAGAGGGAGATGGTTAAATCAGCGAGTGAGAGAGATGATTGAAACAAAAGAGAGTTTGGGAGAGATCGAAAAAATCGTGAAGCACGAGGGCGAGTTAGTTGGTAAGTAAACTTGGGACGTGAACGATGCGAATCAATTATTTTTTTATTTTGTAAATATACTATTTTTTACCCGAAGTCTCTATGCTTCATCCTGAATTTCCTACATATATGATACAGTAGGACTCCTCGGCAATCGAGGAACCTAGAATCTCATTCTCCTCTTTGGGCGGAGAATTAGTTACCACCACTCTTTTTACTTCCCCGCTTTTTTCATCTAGAGAGTGACAGGAACAAAGATATGTTAAGAGTTTTCTGTCCTTTTTTAAAGCTCCCCTCAGCGTCACTCAGTGGAGGGGCTGGGAACCTACAATCAATTTCCGGAAATTTTTGCCCCGATGCCGTAGATTGCCGAGGAGTCCTACTGTATCAATTACTAGAGGAATAGAAACGAGTTGTAAATGTTGATATTAATATGTCAAGGAGAGTTATCTGCGAGATGTTCAAATAGAATCGTTATTTTTATATTCTTTAAGTTGTTTTATTACGAATCGCCGCAACAATATTATAAAGACTATACGATGTTACTCTCCAAAAAGGTAAGCTCATATTAGAGTGAATCTCCATCTAGCCTAGATAAAGAATCCGTCGAATGACTCGATTTCGATCAATCGCGAGAGAGGCAGTCAGAATATCAATCAGTAATTATCTCCAGGTTCGTCGTTACCTTTCTTCCCTCGTCAGAGTCCCATTCGCACTCGCGAGTCTCGCGTCTACGGAGTTCGGCGAGCGAAGCGGCGTCGCCTTTGCGAACTTTCGAACGAATTAATCACTCCTCGCACCTCGGGTTCGCGGCTCGAATTTTGGTCGAGTACTCGGTGCGAAGAGAGAGAGAGAGAGACAGAGTCAGAAGAAGAGAATACCTAAGAAAGAGAGAGTGACAGAGATAGAAGAAGAAGAGAACACCTGAGAATGAGAGAGTGAGAGAAGTGAGTGCGAGAGATAGAGAGATAGTGAGAAGAGAACGCCCCGAGAAAGAGAAGAGGGATCGGGAGGATACCCAGGTCCTTCCTCGTACGGTCCATAAATGGCGCAGTGATCCGAGAATGCATTAACAACTTCGGCATTATCAATTCCCGTATAATACCGCGGGAGAGAAGTTGGCCCCCAACTTTGCCAGTCGCTTCGCCCCCGTGAACGCCGCTTCCACCTTCTATGGCGGCTGCGACTTGCTCCGTGCGAAGATGCACTCTGAGTGTATCGCAAATTCTATTACCGGCGCAAACAATGCGCCTTGCAATTTGATGATTTCGTTGATGCGACCTGAACTCGAGGAACGAGTTCTTTTGGGAATAGGAGAGAAGTTGGACGACGTAAATCGGGTGCAGAGAGGGTTTTTGCTTTGCGTAATATATCAACTTATGCGAAATGGCATCCTGGAAGTTTTCCAAGGCGAGATGGATATTTAGTGGAAAACACTATCATCTTTACGTTTACTTAAGTGTTTGTGACATGGTGTACCCAATTTTCCGAGTAAAATGTTCTTAATGATGTTCATATTGATTAAATTTTGAATACTGAAACACTTTCGAATTTGTGATCATGGAAGACGTTTTTCAAATATTTTACGGATTTTAGTATTATATTTAAATATCCTAAATAAGTACTTTGGAGAAAGAGAAATCTCGAGGTGGAAAAGAGAGTAAAGTAATTAACTTTTGTTTTGCAAAATAGACGTGGAATATTTACTGTATGGTACCGTTACCAATTTTAGAAATTTTTATAGAAAAGTTGGGCACCTGTCATTTTGGCAGGCTTGGTCAATTTAGTGTTAATATATCAAGAAAAAGAATAATCAAAAGCTGAAAAGGATGATTAATCTAGTAATTGTTGGTCTATAAGAGAGGTGTAGAATGTTAACTCTATGTCTTCCCCATCAATTTTGGTAACTTTCAGAAAAAATTCGGAAACTGCCATTTTGAATGCACTGATAGTTTCAGTGTTAATACATTACAATACAAGAAAGTGATCGTCTCTAAAACAAATGAAGAATAAAACCTTAAAACAATCCTAATTTTACAAATATTTTGACAATTGTGCAACAAAGACGCATCATCGAATACCATGTCTACAAAAAAATGTTAACATCCCTTTCTTCGTTCTAAAACAAACTAACAAATTTCCTTAAAATATCAAGTATTCCTAACAATACACCTCGTATGATTTACTACTATACAAAACACCATATCCCTTGCAATTCTCGTGTCTCATAAATCCTCGAACCACCGACAAAACTCCACAATCGCCAAAACGGCCGGCAACATCGACAATTTCCTTCAACAGGCCATCCGTCAAAGACAGTCGACA
Organism: Cerceris rybyensis; assembly: GCA_910591515.1. Lineage (NCBI taxonomy): Eukaryota > Metazoa > Arthropoda > Insecta > Hymenoptera > Crabronidae > Cerceris > Cerceris rybyensis. The sequence continues at coordinate 41,581,278 of OU342789.1, forward strand.
TTTAAACCCGGTCTCAGGGGTTTAATCCAACAACCCAATTCCGCCAAATGATGGGAGTTATGAATTCACGCGAGCGTCGCGCGAGAAACGTCTACGTCAGGAAATCTCGCAGTTTCCGAGCCCGATTGACTTACGACACACCACGTATGCACGAAGCGGTCCGTGCATAAAAGACGATCCTCTGCGAGGTGCATGTTCTTGCCGGTTCGCCCGATGCGAACGCACATGAACATTAATCTGCATACGCGCGCGTATGCACCGTGTGCAGGCAGCCATAGAGGAGCTCGCTAGGCAGGAGCGCACACGTACGTGGAGAACGGTGCATCCTAGGGGTTGCACCGGCCTATTTGGCTGGTACATTCGCGTGCGACTAGCTACGTGACACATAATTCAACCAACTCCATAACCAAGTTCGAAGTTATACCGGCGAGGCAACCATCCACCCAGATACACCCCTTGCACCCTCGGCGAACCGACATCTACGGCAGTACGTTTTCTTCGGTGGTACGATAAGTTGCTGGCGTGGTGCTTCCCCGTGAACGACGCCGACGCCAGTCACCCGTTACCGCGACGCTCTCGATGCTCAGGATAGAGATCCTGGAGATAGCTGATAAGATGTGGTTGAGAAGATAAAAGGGGAGAAGGTTAAGGAAATTTTTAAACTGCGGCTGGTGGAGAGATTGTGGAAGGAATTGATTGCGTATTGGGAATAGAAGGTTGGATTTTTTTAATCTTTGGAGGGCTGGAAGTATTAACCTCTTACAAGGGAACATCCCGAGGTGTAAATCACCGATTTTGATGAAATTTTAGTATGATATAGACCTCGTCAAAATATTTGACAGGTATCTTTTTTGTTGGCGACCGTCCACGTTAACGGGGTGAAAACCACCCTCAAAGTTGAAAAAAAGTATTTTTTATCATATTGTTTAAACAAATGGGTCTTTTAAAAAAATGTTTATATCATTGGATTCGTGGTAGAAATACGTCAATTTTCACTCTGTACAAAATTTTCGTATCTCTAATAGTTTCGGAGATATTCGATAAATAATTTTCGGGACCCCAACTTTTGGAAAATTTTTGGAAAATTTTGAGCATATATTCTACGTTGATCTTATAAAACACTTAACATAATAGATTTAAATTAGTTGGTAGTTCTAATGTTAAATTTCTGTCAAATCGGTGGGCAGTAGGAAATTTGTACAGTTAACAAAGTTACAAAAGTTGGCGGTAAATATAAAAATGTTGATTATCCTTGGTTTGAATTGTTGTATATATTTTCCTATATACTTACTTTTTCGGGGGTTGTTCAATCATTGTTATGAACTGGCGATTTTGGTAATTGGTGAGGATTTAATTAAGAAATTTATTTTAAATTTCTCTAATTTAATTGTAAATTTTATATCTTGGAGTAAAAATTCGTCGATGACCGCGCAAGATTTTAAAGCAAATGAACATTTTCGGAAAAGTACTGAAATTAGTTTATCGATGAAATTTCCTAATCGATTCCAAAAGGATCAAGAATACGTCAAGCATGTTTGTTCCAATTTTCAATTAATTAAACGCATTATAAAATCAGGCTTTCAATTACAGAGTAATTTTCCCTGCGTTCTGAACTGTCGATCAAGTCACAGCAATGTTAACGAACTCTATTATTATTAATCATCCCATTTAAATTTCAATCAATCATCCTTTTAATAGTGCATCGGAATACTTTGACACTAACGAAGAATCCACATCGTGCTACGTTCAATTCATATGATCAATCGTGTGTCTATTTCAAACTGATTAAAAAAAAAAATAACACACTTTGATAAAACAAGAAGTCCAAAAGATCGGATATCAGCGACACTCTCTACAGTGGTTCCCGATAAGAGTAAATAACATTGTAGGCTATTTTTTCCGATACGCTCTGCCAGACAAACTGCAATAATTTCAGCTAAGTCGTTCTGCAAACAAGGAATACACAGCACGTCCAAGGTCTCAGGTGGTTGCACGCCAAAGGGATGTTTTCGCTTGCGGTGGCAATCGTAAACCGGTCGCCTGATATTCGCTGACAGAACGAATTGCATCGCTCGTGCAAACTTTCTTGCAGTACTCGTCGCGACTCTTAAATCGAGTGAATAGAAAAGTGATACATGCTTCGTGGTTTAACCGACGGCTATTTAAACGCTACCACTCGGAGAATTTTATGGCCGGCGATTGGAAGATCGATGATTGTTAGAAAGCGACTCCAGAAAATTCACCGCGAGCAATTCAATGCAAGTTTTATCACCGCGTCAGTTTAGAGCATAAATAATTCATACGTCTGTGTTGTGAGGTCTACACACTTTTCTCAATATATCTTTTATTAATTAAGTGACTCCAAATAATTTGATAAATATTATCTTGTTTGACATTTACTTTTTTTAGATAGTATCAAATATAAAATGATACATATAATCATATGTATTATAAGTTCACCGCTTAAATGCACAAAATAATTATTACATTTCAAGGTGAAAATTATTTCAACAAAATTAGAAAAACTATGTAGGTAATTTTATGATTTCAAGGGATTGAATCTTGATTATTAACCTTCACTTGTCTAATAAATTTTTCAAAAACAATTGTACACAAATATCCCCTACTTTCCATTTTCATAAAAGGAGATGAGAATTTAGAAACCTAAATACCTTAAAGTAAATTCCCACAACAAGAATTTTTCCTTAACCCCTTCGACTACAACAACATGTAACACTCGTGACGCAGTGAATGGAATAGGAAACTTTTATGTCTTCCAAAAACTGTTAAATTGAAAATATCAGTCAGTTACGAAACGGTCTTATTACTTCTATACTATGATAATATAATATAATCCTCAGTTGTACGATATATTAAAAATCAGTGAGAAATTTTAATTTCAGGAATGAATTCTGAGTTACCGCACGTGCAATCAGAAAAGAAATCGTAGGGCAAGGGGTTAATCGGACTAACCTACTATGTAAAGACATATCGTCTCAATTTTATTAAAATTCGAATATTAAAATTGCAGACCTTGCATCGTAAAGTCCCCGGCATTTCTACATCGCCATTCATAAAAATGGAGACGCAAATACATCGACAGCAGCGTTCCATGGGGCACGAGGGAAGCGTCACTCGTAAGACAATAGTTCCTCTCTCTATATCTGCGATTTATGCTTCGATATAGTCGAATGGACGCAAACAGTCCAGCAATAACTTTAGACGTAAAATTGATATCCACCATCAATCTAAACTCCCTTGCGCGACAGATACACGGGAATAGATAAAGAGAGGGAAGGGTGCACAGAGGAAGAAGGCGAGATTGGCCGAAACTGTGTCTATGATGAGGAACATCCGTGTTGGTTCTCATACGTGGAAGTGAAATCTATGAAGGCAGTAGCCCGTGAAATCGTCGAAATCTCTCGATGTTAGCAGGAATGCCGTTATTTTTTATCTTCCACTTCTTCTGTTTGCTCTGACACGAAAGAAAAACCGACGAGACGGTTTGTGGAGGGGTGTTTTTATCGCGAGTGGAAAGCTGAAAAGACGGTCGGTCGAAAGGAACAGTCGATATCCTGTCTCTTAAATTCCCGAGACACGAATGGCCTCGGACCACAAAGCTATGTGAAACGTTCGTGGAACGTTGTGGAATATATGGTTCCTGAATAATGTTTTTTAATTATTGCCAGCTAATCTATATTAATGGCTTTACAAATAGACGAAAATAAAGTGTGGAAAGGATAAAGGAGAAATGAAATGTTAAAATTAATGAAATATATTAATAAGGATGGTAAACTATTTTGGCGCCACTGTTATCGAGGTTGTAACATTAATAATTTCGTTTGGTGGTATAAACGTGTTTGTAACTGTAATAATTCAGTGTGCACTATTGAAATTCAACGGAATTATTACAAATCTGAACAGCTTCAAAGGTAATGATAAACATCGAAATATATAATGAAAGGTTGTGTAATATTAATACACGAGAAAAGGCTGAAAATAATTGAAATTGATGTTGTATCTTTCGATAATATTATAATATAAAACTTATTCCAGTGAGAAAATTAAGAATTTCTATTTCAATGGAATTGAGTAACTTTCGTGCAATTATATAATTGTTTCAATGTAATTTCATTTGTAATTGATAATGAAATTGTTAAATAACTAACAAAAGTGTTGAACAAAATTGAGATCATTAATGTTACAGTCTAACGGTTCTAGCCGCAATGCAGTAAAAATGAGTTTTTAATGTAAATGAATTCTTAATGGAGAAATCCTGATAGTAACATTTTTTACGAATTTCTACTTCTTCCGACGGGATTTAATATTAAAAGAAATTCAATCTCGAAGAAATCTTATTACGATGCTAAATGAATTTCTTAATGCAAATGCATAATTCGATGTCAAAGCCTGATAAACATACAATTATATGCGAGCAATTCATTCAAATATTACATTCGTAGATAAGAAGTTCCGCGAATTCAATGAAAGCGTTACGAAAGTAATAACGATTATACCGACGAAAACTATTATTTAAAATGATTCCTCTGTAATATAGGGCAAAGAGGGGCGCATAATTCCGTGTAAAGTTTTCCCGTGAAAGGAAGCCGTGCATCGTTGAAAGTTGCAGCGAAGCGCGCGCATCAACGTGTCCAGCGAAATGTGAATTCAACGATGAATTCTCTGGAAATTCTCAAGTTCCGTAATCATCGCAATTTCGTCGTACGTGACGTAATTTTGAATGGAGATTATTCAAATTCTGCGTGCTCTCGCGAATTCGCCTCGGCTTGCCTACCGTAACACCCGTTCACTGCGGTAGCTGGTAGTACGTACCTACATCTGTTTGGTGGTGAGCTTTATGTCAGACTACTAGACTACCCCTGTCAAACTAAACTCTGCAATATTGGATTATACGCAGATATATTGGTATAAATATAGATTCTGTCACTTGATAATAATGTAGGTAAGGTTAAGGAGACGGTTAATGAGGTGTAGCGACACACTACAATTTCTCGGATTTAGCCAATTGTTAGTCAAGTTGTAATGATTGAGAGTTAAATTAGACAGCCTCGATGGCAATTAAAAGTCGAAGTTTTCCAAATAAGAATGTTTTATAAGTGTCTAGAGGGAGGTTTAAATTCGAAGGGAGGAGGGAGAGTTTAATTTACCGCGGAGGGAAAAAGAGAGCGAGTCTTTCTTTAGAATTATTAACTTGTTAACACTAAAATCACAAGCGTTGTATTTATCGAAGTTCAAATATTCTAAATAAGTACTTTGGAAAAATCAAAAGGTAAAGAAGACGATTATTAATTAATTACGGTTTTATAAGATAAAAGTGAAATATTTATTTCATGACTACCCTGTTAAAGTAAGTAATTTTTAGAAAAAATTGGGAGTCAGTCACTTTGACCGGCTTGGTAGAGTTAGTGTTAATATCAATGTTAAGTAATATGTATATGTGTACAAAAATCTGTAACTACAACTATTAACCCTTTGCGATAATATGTCGAGTATAATGTGATATTAGTTTATATCTCATTGTCAGCAACTCCTTTGTCGAGTCTCACTCGACATTTTTTCAAATTCAAAACAATAGATGTTAAAAAAGAAAACCATACACTTGAAAGTTACAAGATACAACAATAGTACAAATAAAGCAAATATTTAATTGAATTTGTTTCTTCTTTTATTTATTTTTATTTCCCCATTTTTCAGTTCAAGTAAATTTCAAAGAAAACACTTAAAAGGGTTAGGATTTACTGCTGATAAAATTAATATATAATTCTTAGTGCAAAGGGTTGAGACACATATCGCGACAATTAACGCATCTTTGTAATTAACAGTTCTCACAACACATACCAAAGAAAAACTGAAAAAGGAAAGAAGATAGGTAGTTTGGAAGAAGGAGGAGGGAATAGATTGAAAAAAATAAGAAAAGGAAATGAGATAAAGAAGAATAAAAGAAGCATGATGCAAGCGAATAAATATGAATAAAAATCGAAAATTGAAAGAAATAATCGAGGATGAAGTGAAACAAGAGGGAAAACGAGGTGGAAAGTAAGTAGTGTGAAAAAGTACAAAGATGTCTGGAATTCGCATCTACGAGCAATAAAATAGTTGCAATCAAGATAAAGGGGCGCCTTAACGAATAGATCTTCTTCGCACAGTCGTAACAAACTTTCCTTTTCAACGATTCTACCTAGACGTGCCGTTCTTATAGGACGAAGACGTAGAGTGAGCGAATTTCAAATGACATCATTCAGGGTGGAACATTATTACATTTCTCGTACGACGAGATTTTACATCTTCCTACAAAAAGAAATTCCTCCTCGAAATTTTACGTCTCACTGCGGCCGAGCGATCGAGCACCAAAGGGCGTTAATGGTTCATAAACCTCAAGTCTTCGAGTAACTATCGAAAACTGCAGAGTATTTTTCAAGTAAGAAGCTGTCATGCGAATTCTACCAGGTAATTTGTTATAATATTTAAAGCCAAATGCAAAATTTTCTCAATTACCTAAACAATGATGTAAAAAAATGTTGAAAAAATAAAGGCCCATTTAGAGTCGAAATTGCGGACACGAATTTAAGAAATAATCCTTCATTCCATTTGCATAGATTACATTTTCTCTCGACAAAGAGCATAATATCGATAATCAACAACATTGTACTTGAAATTAACTATAAATCTAGAAATAAGGTTCTCAGCAACCGGTAGATTTGAAATGCCGAGATCAGAAAATAAAATGCTTTACGAAACGTAACAGTAAGCTTCCAATAAGTTATAAAGGGTTAACAGGATCACAGAATCACGCACAAAGTTACGAACATATAAACTTTCGTTCCTTTCATTGAAATCCTAACGTAGGATTAAAAAACACATAGAAGAAAAGGTAGCTAACACATTCACCACGATGTATCGGTGAACGCCTACGTATAATACACTCACAATCAGTAGGATGTACCAAACATTCGGACCCTTTGCCCTTCGCATGGTTTCGCAGTTTGACCATGGTAATATGAGCCTCTTGCAAACGAACCAATCGTAAAAACTTTTCCAATAGGGTTCTTTAACCAAACTACGTTCGGGCAGAGTTAAAGAGGGAGGCTGGTACTTCAGTGAAGTCGTTGAGGGTCGAGAAGAAGGTGGACGTAAGATCGTCCATAAGCTTTGTCGGTATGGCTCGTAAAACGGAATCGCCCTCCAAGGTTTCGTGCGATTTGGGAATTTCATTGGCACGCTTCGATCCTTAAGGAGCTGAAGGATTCGCGGAACTTTAAGTGATTCCACGTTTCAACTTTTTCTTCATTCTCTCGCCATTCGTGTGTATCTATGTATGTGAACGTGTGCGTCACCTTGTAATAAGTCTTCAGCGCGGCGATTTGGGAAGAAATTCATTCATGACTAGGAAGGCGATAGTGTCGCAGTTTTTATTCTTCTTCTTGTTGGTATAACCGTGCATGTATGGGTGTGAACGTGTGCGTCACCTTATGATCAGTCTTCAGTACCACAATTTTCGAAGAGTGTCATTGATGAATAGAAACATAATTGTGTCGTGGTTTTTATTACTCTTCTTCTTCTTGGTGTAAACGTGCATGTATGTGCGTGTATGCGTGTGTCACCTTATAATAAGTTTTCAGTACCACAATTTTCGAAGAGTTTCATTGATGAATAGAATGTGGTTGTAGTGTGGTTTTTATTTTTCTTCTTGGTGTAAGTCTTCAGTACCACAATATTCGAAGAGTGTCACTGATGAATAGAAAGGTAATTGTGTCGTGGTTTTTATTATTTTTTTTCTTCTTGGTGTAAACGTGCATGTATGTGCGTGAATGCGTGTGTCACCTTATAATAAGTTTTCAGTACCACAATTTTCGAAGAGTGTCATTGATGAATAGAATCGTGATTGTAGCGTGGTTTTTATTTTTCTTCTTGGTGTAAGTCTTCAGTACCACAATTTTCGAAGAGTGTCATTGATGAATAGAAAGGTAATTGTGTCGTGGATTTTATTATTCTTTTTCTTCTTGGTATAAACGTGTATGAAAAACTTTTCTTTCGGTAGATGTTACGTAAGGGTAGGAAGAAAGTCGATGTCCATCTGGGAAACTTCGAACATTTACTGCAATGGGAAGATTATAAAGAATATTCAAGTGGGTCTTTTCGGGGATGAGATATTTTAAATGAAGTTGAATCGAATTATTCAGGATAGAATTTTCATTATCCGAATTAATTGCTGGACGTTTGTTGGATTAATTGCATTTTCGGATAATGAAGCCATTATTTTGTGCGTTACGGAATTCCGGTTGTTTTGTTGGAATTATGTAGGTACGTATGTTAACAATTGGATGTACTTTGAAAAGTGTGTAGTTTAGAATTTTCAAGAGAAAATGTTGATTGACACTTTCAAGGCTTTCGTCAAATATAACAACACGGATTAGAAACGATTTTACGGGATACATTAATTCTTTTATTGTGACGTAAGGCATATAGGTATAAACAGCGGTATAAATTCAGAGAAAGAATTTAACACTAAACCTACCAAGGCGGTCAAAAGACCGCTACCAAAATATTTTCTAAAAATGATCTAAATTAATAGAGTAGCCATGAAGTAAATATTACACTTCTATTTTACAAAAGCAAAATGAGTCAATTAATTATCTTCTTTATCTCTCCACTTCTCTTTGTGTAAGGTCGTTATTGAGTATATTTAGATTTTAGTAGATGTAACGTCGACAGGTTTAGTGTTAAAGGAAAGATATCGATTCATGTCAGTATCATCATCAGTCTACATAAAGCAGCATGTAATAAGCAACTCATTATGAAGATCTAGAATTCTTTCCTGCTGTTATTTTTCCAACTTTAATTGTTATAGTCTTTTATTTTAAGTGATGTATGGTACTGTTATAGGTGGTTTTCAAATCACCGAAGTTATAGTGTAGACATCGGAAAAATATTCTGTACACAGGAACTTACATGGGAAGAATTGCCAGAAAGTAATGTGAACATTGAACTGGAAGTAACTACTTGGAATTTAAAATCTTCACTATATACTCACAATAATTCCCATTAGAATTCTTATGCGTTATATCACAATTTGTGAAATAATACACCGCTGAAGGACAGTAGTACCGTATTTTTCGACAGATAACACGCACACCTATTGTATTACACGCATTTCTATATTTTGGCATTCTTTTCTTTCTGACTTACAATTAGTTAAAATCCCACCGTAGTTTTGTCAATGAATTTGACATCCTTCATGTCGCTTTCTAATGTGTAACGCGCAGGTTCTTATTTTATCAAATTTTAACTTTTTTATATAGATAACGCGCGCGTTATCTACCGAGAAATACGGTAATTGTTTGTTCGTCCTGTTTTTTGTTATTTTAACATCAACTACTATGATTATTTCGCCTATGACCCACAATTTCTGGTGGTTTATGAAAGCTCTGCTATACAGAGGTCACGAGCGATTGGAATTCACACCCACCGATTAGGAGTTTGACAATGAACCTGTATCTCCTTACCTGCCACAGCGCTCCATAAACCAGGACCATATCTCATCGACTGAAAATTCACCAGATTGTCCAGGTGTACTATCCTATCGATCGAAAAGCCAACACATAAACTACAACTTTAACATTAATTTCCAAGTGAACAATTAATTTTCAATTGTAGTGCCTCTTTAAGAAGAAAAAAATTCTTCCGAGTTGAAGGAGTGAAGTAGGCTCGAGCGAGATATTTTAATATAAGTTTACATTTAATCTAAATAACTGTGCTAGTGACTGCCGTTGGAGTTCGTTTTAGGCAGTTCGTTTTGAGCATCTATGCGAGTCGGATGCGAAACTTATTAATACCTTTATTCACTATTATTAATATCATTCTTATTATTCATTATTATTATTACTGTTATTATTATTATTACTCAATATTTTTCATTTATCTAAATATATATACTCTAGTTTTGTTTTTGTTTGTGAAGTGAATTTATTGACTATTTAATTACCCCCTCACTGCACAATTCCTCACACAATTCCTCTATTGTATCTACGTAACAAGGCGAATGCAATGATCCAAAACAAAAATTTGACTTTAATTTTTAAACCTTCTACATTTTGAGGCTGTTCTTTTTACAAATATTCAACGACCCAAAGGTGTAGACCAGCACCTGATAAATCGTACCAAACAATTTCCATATATCCTGCACATACACCATTGTTGAACATACCAGTAGAATGGCGAGAGTGTACACAAACACCTTTCCCAGTTTAATGGCTAAAAATCATCCATGAATCTTTCACCCAGACTTCTTTTTTAAGCAACAAGCGAACGTTAGTCGACACGATGGATTTTCTCGCAGTTGCCCGACGGGAATCTCTATAGTTCCCTCTCGAGAACGCACTTTAAGTACGTCGTTTTCGAGTACAACGGTTCTAATTAAGTGTCAGACACACCGGCCGGAAGCGACGCGTAGCAGGCGCATTAAGGCGGTTAAGGGGTTAAGGCTGCGGCAAGTGTCGAAAAAAAAAGCGAGTGAAGAAGGTGCGGCGTCTGCGGGGGAATTAAAAGCCCGGAGGGCAAGCTCTTATCCACTCGACGAAACGCGATAATGGTAGAGCCATGCTGTAAATCTTTCGAATTAATCCTTTGCTCCTTTTCCCTTGCGTTTTCCTCCTTTTTCCATGACCCTCTCGCTGGCTCGTTTCACCTTTTACTTTTTTTTTCTTAACCCTTTACACTCTCGCGTCTCAATTACGCAACGTATTAAGAAGTTATTTTTCCAATTTAACGAAAGAACTTCGAAGGGTTTGGGAGTTTCGGAGAGTCTGGATTTTGTAGTTCGTTCGTAAGAAACTCTTATGGATTTTAACACTTTACCGACCGGTATTTTTTAACATCCTACCCACTTCTGATCGGTCACTTGCACTCAAATATTTCCCTGATACTGATATCTCTTCGAAAATTGCAAAGTTTCTTCACTGACTCCTTGGCACAGTTAACCGCAATGAAAAATAATAATTTATTAATTGCCGTAGCGCCCAATTAATAAGTTAAAAGTCCAAAACTGTTGGGCCAGAAAAGCCGATTAATCGGCTACCGGTCGGTAAAGTGTTAAGACGTTGATGATACTGATTTTAGTATTTTAAACTGTTAGTATGTGAGTTTACAAAAAAGTCAGGAAATATGATACGTTTAGAGTTCTCTTTAGAAAACTGCAGGGATAGAATATTAGGTTGGTGCATATGAAATGTCGGATTTTCTTTACATGTAAACGTTTGTCTCCCTGTTTTCATTATGCTTTTACTTTTGGCATAACCACGTTTATAGTCGTATTGTCCATTGCTAGAGACACATTTCAACAGAGAAGATTTTCTCAAAAGTGTCCCCTTTTGTTAGTTTTTTTGAATTTTGTACCAATATAAATTCAATTGATATTTGTGTAATTTTTTATATAAGTATAAACGTGTTAATAATGCTGCAAAAGCTGCTATTTTTCGATCGTATTATTACTTCCGATGAAAAGTGGGTTCTTTACGACGTAGGAAGAGGTTTTCTTTGTGGCTCGTTAGGAATGAGGCTTGTGCTCATACTCCAAGGCCATCACTTCGTGCAGGGAAAATTTTAACAAGAGTTTCGTGAAATGTGAGTGGAGTAATTCGCTACCCTTTCCTTCCAATTAGGTAGACAATTACAGTCAAAAAGTACTGCCACAGTACATTGATGAAATGCATGAAAAATTGAAAAATATACGCCCATCACTTGCTAATCGACTTACAATTAGTCCAATACTTCTCCACGCCAACGCTCGGCCGCATACGTCGTACAAAACAATTTCGAAATTAAATGAATTAAAATATGAAATGTTGCAACTCTCAGCTTATTCACCGAATCTTTCGTCAATCGACCTTCATTTTTTTAAATATTTAGAACAGTTTTTACGGGCTAAACAGTATTAAAATTGAGACTGTCTGAAAAATTCCATATCAGAGTTTATTGATTCTAAAGATCAGAATTTCTTTAAAACAAGTATTTATGCATTAAAATCTCGCTGGGAAAAGTGCATTGAAGCAAATGAACCATATTTGGATGAAATAAACAGATTTTGAAAAAAGATATGCAGTTTTATATATTCACTTAAAAATCCGACATTTCATACGCACCAACGTAATAGAAGAAAGGAAATCTCAATTTTTTTACATTTGTAAACGGTATAAATTCTGATAAATTCTGAAAACTCAAAATTAAATAAGTCCTGTTAAAAATTGAGATAACACATTACGTCGACCAAACTGATATCGAATGGGCAAATTGCGTCAATTCATCGAAGATTTAGAATATACAAAATAATTATTGAAGATCTATCTTTCAGAAAAAAGTTTACAAAGAATAAATCGATCATTTCTATTGATATACGAATTCCTCGAAACTTAATATTCGATATTTTTTTTTAAATGTCCCTTTCGACTATTTCACGCCGTTGTCCACAGAATTTGAAGTAGAGTGGAACAAGCTGATGTAACACAGTAATTACCACTAATGTGCTTTCTCGTTGCCATTCAAAGCCCACGAGGAAGTTCTTCTTACCAGTCCACGTCGTCTTCGCGAACCTGAGGGACTACTCAGGAGGATTGCCACCTCGAACGTCGTGAATGCTGACAGGATACGTTTGCAAGTGTAAGTGCAACGAACGCGAAAAGGGACACGTGTTTCCAAGGTGAAACGACGTCGAATGCACCTGAGAATAACTGAATGTCGGTATTCAAGTCGAAACTTTTATGTCATCCGATTTGTTTGCCAATTAGAGCTTCAATTAATTAGCATTCACAGAGGAAATCTGATTAACATAAATGTTGATCATTCCTTCTTCCTCCTTCATTAAATATGATATCTTTCCTACCTTTGCTGGATTAAATAGTTATCTTGTTTTCTATATGAATAAACATTGAAAAATATTTAATTTGAGAGTGAAACGAAACTGATTCGAGTAAATTCAATGATTTGCTAAATTCGTGTGTTGAAATAGATGTGGACAGTGTGGTCTAAGTCGAAATCGAAGATTTTTCAGGAGATTATATAATTTCGCGAGCGAATTTCATGTTATTTTTAAGGATAGCAACCATCTCATTGTAAATAACGCTGTTAGGACAAACTCCCCGTTTCAAGATTGCACGGAACAAGTAATTGTATTTTGTTTCAATATTGTTTCTGTTTTTTCGTGCTCCATTGCTATTAATAAATACGGATGCTGCGGAATCTAAAAAAATCACGACTCCAAAATGTACTTACAGTTCCACAGTATTTTTGTTTCTCTTGTATTGGCATTTTTAAACCGAATGTTTACGTTGAACCGTTGAATTGGATTTTGACAAATATTGTAATTGGAGAGCCAAAGAGATATTTTTTAACGTTCTTAAGTAAATATAGGGTAAAGGCATTTTATTGAAGCGTTAAAAAATTACAGGTATTTGCAAAATATACAAAATTCGTTGACTTTAATGTACATTTTAAAATCCTCAGAGTTTGTATCGAAACATTTTTCAATCCTGTGTATAATATATTTTATATTAGATAAATAATGAATTTAACCTTTTGGCTGCTATGGGCGCATATATGCGCTGTGCGGAATCTATCGATGGAGACTATGGACGCAAATATGCGTCTAAAAATCTTTGATTGTTTTCTATGGTCTTACATGTATGTTCGGCAATTATTTCTACCGTACATCCAGATTGCACGAAAAAGTATTCGGTGTCTAGTGACTGCATCTGCAAACTATCTACCGCTCGCGCGAAATGCTTCAATTTAAAACAGTCCGCAGTCAAAGGGTTAAAAAGTTCAGTAAGTTCTGCAAAATTATAAAAAATTATAAGGACAACTGAGAAATATTATCTCGCTAAAAAAAAGCTGATTCTAAAATCCTGTATTTATACGTACATACAGTATCGGCAATAGTTGGTAATAATAATAAATATTGGATTTCATAATTAACAATCGCAACTGTAGGTCAAAGATGACGGTATCCGTTGGATTCTAAAACAAGCGTAGAAGGAAGGACAGTTTGTAGGGAAAAGACCGGTCAATAATGGCGCCTTAAAATGGCTTAAGAGTTGCGAAACAATTCGCGAAGCCTCGGGAAGCTGACAAATGCCATCAAAGTTTTAATACCGAAGTCATTTAAAACTTCGACCCATCCGTCGCGTGGCTCGTGAATGAAACTTGTCTCTTTACCGGCACCATCGTCTTCCTTCCCCCTACTTTTCTCCTCTCATCATCCCCTCGGTAGCCCTCTCTTTCTTTCGTGCTTTTCTTCTTATTTCTATCTTTTACCCCTCCCTTCTTGCTTTTTCTCTTCTTATTCTACTTGCTACATCAATTTCTCTTCCTTCTTCTTGCCGACAACATTTTCTTTTTCCTTTTTCTTTCTAAGTCTGTCTCACTCTCTTCTCCTGCTTCTTTCTCCTAGCATTTCTTCATTGTCTTTTCCGTTCACGTTATACTGTCTCTGTTTCTTTTTCTTTTTTCATTTTATCTTTCGTTTTCACCCATCCTTCCTCATTTCAGTACTATCTTCTTTCGTTCCTAATTTCACCTTACACATACTCCACCCCTTTCCTACTTACTTTTCTTAGTTTTTAAGTATTGCAATAGTTTCCACCATTTCTTTCTTGCACTTACGCTTTTTTCTATGCTCTTATTTGTTCGCTTGCTCTTACATTTTTCTTTCCTTTTATCCTCAGTACCTCTCCCGATCACTTTTCTTCTTCTTCTTGAATTCTCTTCCAGAATCGATCCCTTGCACTTCTGCCTTCCCCTGTACGCATTCTCTTATAATTTCCCTATTTCCTTCTTTCCCTTCTCTTTCTTCTACTTTTTTTAACTCCTTTAACGTTTCTTCTTCTTCCTGAATTTTCTTCCAGAATCGATCTCTTGCACTTCTGTCTTTTCTTGTAATTTCCCTACTTCTTCCTTTCTCCCTCTTCTTTTATACTTCCTGAATTCTCTTCCGGAATCGATCCTTTGCACTTTTGCCTTCCTCTGTACGCATTCTCTTATAATTTCCCTATTTCCTTCTTTCCCTTCTCTTTTCTTCTTCTTCTTTTAACGCGTTTAACCTTTCTTCCTCTTCCGGAATTCTCTTCCTGGATTGATATCTTGCACTTCTGGCTTCCTCTTTACCCATTCTCATGTAACTTCCCTATTTCTTTCTTTCTCTTGTGCACTCCCATTCTCCCTCTGTTTTTCTTCTTTTTCCGTTTCTCTTGCACCTTTCTCTGTCACCGTGAGGTATGGTCTAATCCTGCGTTCTACCCTCGTTGCACGAGTACTCCGTGACCCCCGGCACTCTGGGCTTGTCGAAACGCAATCTCGCAAATTTGCTTTGTCCTGAGGAAGGAGGAAAACGCTGAAGCGAGATGGAAAAGCCACGCCGCGTGGAAACCGTAGGCGCAGGATCGAATTACATTATTATTTAAATCCCTCGGCCTAGATTATTCTGATCCCCGACAAAATAGATTTCCAACGTCCTCTTTTACTCTATCTTCTTTTCTGTTTGCTCTGCCAATTTGGACCATGATCAGAGTGTATACACGAATCAGAATACAATAATGGGAATAAATGTAATCCGAGAAAGGTGTTCCACGATATTTTTATAGTTCCGATTAACTTCAAGGAGAAGTAATCGGGTTGTTCTAATGTTTGGTCGGTTTTATTTTCTTTTTGGCGTATTCCTTTACTTGTAATTAAGGATCCACGGGAAAATAAAATGTGCAAGAATTACATGATACAATAATGTAATATTAATAAAATGTTTTATCGGAATTAAAAATATCAATTCTGTTAAATATCTGTTATTAGGTGTACAAATTAATTCTCGGTCCCCAGATTTCAGCGCCCATAAAACCTATTCAGATTAGAATTTTTCCAAATTTGAATAGTCATTTTATAGCGCCATTTGTTAGCTTTAAAATAAGATATATCGCATGAATCTACTCCAGACATAACGTGAAAAATCATGTGTAGAAGCGATGTCGTTCGATAAGCAACATTTAAGGCACTGTCTTCTTTTCGCGTTTCAACTAAAAAAAAAGAAACGCTATATCGTGCAGCACTTGTAAAAAATGGTTTCAACAGTTTCGAATATTCTCCAGACTAGGCCCCTTCAAATAACAACCTATTTCGATCCCTACAACACCATCTAACTGATTCTCAATTCAAGTAAGTTTGATAGGTCTATAAATGCCTCAATGATTTCATTGATGTGAACCACTATCATTTTTCCGATCTGGAATCCGACAATTACCTGAGAGATGGTAAAAACGTATAGAAAATGAAGAAGATTATTTTTAATATTGAATTTATATCAAGATTGTTATAAATAAATGTCAAATTTAGTCAAAAAAGGCCGAGAATTAATTTGTACACTTAATAAATTGAAAATATCAATGGGTCAGGAGACGTCAAAATTAGTTCTATGCTATTAATATTGCATTAACTTATACTGGTGTACCGGAAATAAGTGGCAGACTATTATTCCAGCAATTAATTCTACATTGTTGCGCGTTCGGTCACAAAAGAAATCAGAGGGGAAGGAGTTAACATGTAACTTCTGCTCGTAAACGTAAATTAAACAATCTACGAAAAAGTATTACAAATTTCAAAAGAAGTCACGTAAGATACAAAAATTATAAACAACCAAAACTTTTTCACTCGAAATCTTTTTCTGTCGCCCAAAAAATATGTAAAATGTGCAGTGTATAATTTCCGTAAAAGTAACAGAAACAATCTGCAAAGGCATAAAAAAAGCTCCGCGAAGTCTTGACACAGCAACACGGATATATACGTTGCCTTTCTCAAATAAACTCGTTTATTCGATGCTTCAGAATTAGCACAAGTTGAGTTCACGGATTCTGACGATAACAAGTGACAAATATAATGGCCGAGCGTCATAAGCAAAGCTAATATCAACTCGGTGCTATAAAATTAGATCAAAGTTATCTGAAAATCATACGAACAAATACAGTTCTAACAATAATAATCCAATTATGGATAGATGCAATATAATGCGACGGGGAATAAAATTAAAGACGATTTCCTTCCATCCACGTTCTTTCCATTTATATTTAGCTATACGAACATTAATTCCGTTCCAATTAAAACGTGGCGCACCGCTCTTCCAGGTTGCAACTTGCATTTTGTTGTGGCGCGAGAACCGTGTCCTCTTTTTCACGAGAAAAAGTACTTTCCTGCTTCGAAGTCTCTAATTAAGTTCTACTTAAGCTTCCATATATTCTATGACGACCCACCCAAGCCCTTATTCTTGCACGGTCTCGTCCTAATTTCTCATTTCCATATTACACTTTATAATATCGAGCATTTTATAAAGCTCTCCGCTTCCCCGGGAATCCAATCTGCTGGAATGCGCATGTCTCTTGAAGAAGAAAGAAGACCGGGAGAATTTTAAATAGGAGGCTACGATATAATAATGTATTGGTTATTTTGTTTAAGTTTTTAAGCTATATAATAATTTCTATACATGTGGATCGTAGAAGTTGAGGATAGTGAGTTACACACTGTTTAAATTTGCATAGTGTAGAATGGAGCCTAATGAGAATGAGAAAACTTAATGGGAATTTAATAAAGTTAAACAATTATTATAACATAATGATACAAAGTTGAGATAACTATGTCTTGCTATAATATATTGTGACTGTTTAGAGAATTTTCCTGCCTTTTTGTATTCCATGGAGTTATCTAAAAGTTGTGCAAGTTATCCTTACTTCATCGAAATTTCAAGGATACTTTAATTCGCGATATCCTTAGTTCCTACGTGTTTGTCACGTGCTTAATTAATTATTTGCAAAAACTGACCCAGATATACTTCGCCAATTATAAGTTTATTATAATATAATATAATAAACTTATAATTGGTATTATTAATTATAAGGTTGACAAGGTACATACATATTATCTGTAATGAATTATCACCCCCGATTGCTGTAGTTTGTATTGGAAAAATCTGAGGAAAAATAGAAATGTTGGGGAAACAATCGATAAAGGACGTATTAATTTTTAATCTTGATTTTCTGTGGGTAATTAAACAGAATATAATGGAATGAAATGGATAAAAATGTGAAATGAATTTTTCGCTATTAGAGTTAAAATTCTATTGAATCATATTTAATTTATCTCTTCTTTTCTTTTCCCTGCTTTATAAAAAAATTTACGTTTCATCGACTATGTAATTACTGGTAAATATAGTTCAAGTTATATAAATAGTATAGTAGTTCATGTTACCTAAAACCATATAATAGACTTCCTTGAATTATACAATAGCAACGCATACGAATCAAAAAAGAAGTGTATCCATGAGCCAGACGACAGAGGAAACCATTTTGAAATCTTTCAGTAACGAAAAAAAATTTACCAAACGCTTTATCTCTCAAATAATTTAAAAAGATTTGAAGTTTAACGAAAAAAAATCATACATCAAACAGATCTATGTTGAAACATATAGCACTAAAATAACATCTATGTGGAAAATATCAAAGGAGTTACCTCAAATAATACAGTTTATTAATAATTAATAGTATAGATAAACATAAAATACTCTTCCCACTCTTGCCTAATACACGTTTCTCTCAACACTGTTCCACTGTTCTCTCATTACTAATATAAATAAAGCAGCAACAAATTTTATCAAAGAAATAGAGTGAAGCAAATAATTTCCATCTAAGTAGCAAAAATTCTCACCCCAATCTTCTTAAGCTCCACCAGAATACACACGTTACCAAAAACCTCACGCGTCTACTGAATCAGATCGTCTTTCATCAGTTTTATAAACTTACAAAAAATGGCATAAAATTTGCAAAACAACTTTGTAAAAAGCCCTTCGCAGATCGTGGGAAAGTAAAATAAATTAACTCTGAATGGACCGGCATACTTGAAGAACAGAGGGTGGTATATTTGGAAAAGAAATGGGCGGTGAGGTCGATGAGGATATCGGTATTCGATTATATCGGCGCGTGAGTCTTTCCTGAGCGACCACGGAGGGGTACGATATTATTTTATAATTACTTGGACGGAATAATTAATCGCTTCGCCAATTAAAACTTTCGTAATTTCGTTGGCCGCAGAGTCAGCCTCCGGCTAATGTTCGATTTCATTTCACCGTTAAAACTCGTCGGCTTGTATCCTTCGTAGGGACGAGTCGATCGATCGTTCGATCGGCATCGTCGCGACAGAGACGTTCACCCCTATACGACAGATTAATAATTTACGAATAACGTAACCGTAGAAATTGCTGCTTCTATGACGATATAGACGATCGTACAATAATCGGTGAAACTTGTCAACCGAACAAGGGATGAGGGCGAGTTGTATCGTCCATGTTGAGAAATCGGACCGGTGTCAATATTTTATCGTTCGAACGAATAGATTCTCCATTCTGGAAGCCGACGACTTCGCGGTATTTCTGGGCGTGTGTTAAATGGAGGAACTGAAAGTGGAATTTCACGGCATCTCGGAGGCTGTAATGGAAATTCTTATCACTCTTCTAATTCCAGCGCGAATAAGAGAGAGAGAACGAGCCGTATCGGAATTACGGACATCGGTCGGTGAGCAATAGGACCGATGCGTTTTAATAACTTGCAAATTCGAAGGAGAGGACGCGGACTGTCGTCGTATTGGACGTGGAAGTTTCGGTTGAATGAAACTTTATTTTGTGTTTGTGTACACTCTTACGAGTGTTGTGTGCGTATGATTGGAACGGTGAAGAAATAACGGAAATATGTTCCAGCGGAGTAAGTATAATGGGTTTGTGTGTTTTGTAGTGTGAAATTATGTTATGTTAATTTTGGAACTTAATAAAGTCAGTTCAATGAGTGTGGTAGATTCTTGAATGTAACGCTGCCTGTATTTTTAAGTAGAAAAGTAAATTTCGAAACTTATACCTTGAGCAAAAAAAGTATTGAAAGATGTTCTATGGTGGTTGTGTTGTGTACGTAGTTAAAGGGTTAGGTACTGTAGACTCTTGCGATTGTTGTGTGTGTATGATTGGAACGGTGAAGAAATAACGGAAATATGTTCCAACGGAGTAAGTATAATGGGTTTGTGTGTTTTGTAGTGTGAAATTATGTTATGTTAATTTTGGAACTTAATAAAGTCAGTTCAATGAGTGCGGTAGATTCTTGAATGTAACGCTGCCTGTATTTTTAAGTAGAAAAGTAAATTTTGAAACTTATACCTTAAGGAAAAAAAGGATTGAAAGATGTTCTATGGAGGTTGTGTTGTGTACGTAGTTAAAGGGTTAGGTACTGTAGACTCTTGCGATTGTTGTGTGTGTATGTTTGGAACGGTGAAGAAATAACGGAACTATGTTCCAGCGGAGTAAGTATAATGGGTTCGTGTGTTTTGTAGTGTGAAATTATGTTATGTTAATTTTGGAACTTAATAAAGTCAGTTCAATGAGTGCGGTAGATTCTTGAAGGTAACGCTGCCTGTATTTTTAAGTAGAAACGAAAATTTTGAAACTTATACCTTGAGCAAAAAAAGTATTGAAAGATGTTCTAAGAAGATTCTGTTGTGTACATAGTTAAAGGGTCAGATTCGTAATTAGCGAGCTCGAGTTCAAACTCCTATCCCTTTGGCATAATTTTTTCGAAGTTATCCTATAATATATCACATTGTTGTATTCCGCGTTGTGATTTATAGCGCTTTATTATTAAAGAAACTACTTTCTGCGTTCGAAGTTTTAATAAACGCAAAGTAGCGTAGTCATGTGCTGTAAACTGTTAGCGATTCTGTACAATTCTCTGATTTTGGAAATACACTGGCGTTTTATGGCTTTGAGACAGTGTGGTGGGAGGTTCAAATGACGCGACTTATCGTGTTAAAAGTTGCAAAAGAAGGATCGCTTTTCCGGTGGTTCCCGCCAGACTTAAAGGTCTTCGAAACATATTTTGAAGGAAAAGCGATGACGGAATCGAAGATAAACAGTTCTCGTTTGGACCTAGAATCACGTTTAGTAATATTTGAATACAATATCTTATAGAATTAGGTCGATATCCAATAGTGCGGTGGGAGGTTCGGATGACCTCAACTCCTCAAGTGCAAAGTTCCAAAAGGGCTTTCGTTAAGATTAAAGGTTTTGAAAACATATTTTAAAGGAAAAACAATGATGCAATAGGAGATAACTAATAATTCCCGTTTGGACCCTAAATCACGTTTAGTAATATTTGACAATTTTATCACAAAGTATTAGGTCAGTATCCAAAAATATTTTCGATGACTCGAAAACCAGCTAAAAACTGATACAGAAGTGTAAAGTTTTGAGCGAAACCGTCATACTAACTTATTCTAAAGAACGGAAAAGAAAAATAATCGCAAGAAAATGCGAAACTCAAAAAGTGACTCCCTCATAAAAATTTCATTTTTTAACTAAAGTTTAATAATTATTTAATACCATTTCACCCTCACATTATAGAGTATTTCATATATTCCAACTTGTACCATCAATTAGATAACACCTTCTACATGACCATATCGTGCATACCTATCTTGCACGCATGAATTAATGCAGGGTAATAATTTTATACCCAGCACTTTTATCCGCGCATCCGCGTCGAAGATCGTAAATTCCGACAGTAAACTAAAAAAACAAAATATTCACAGTCGCTATATCCGCACGATCAGCACACCGACACAGCTTTTTCCTCTTCTACCCAATATTCCTAGCGAAACCATCGATTGTGAAAGTTACGAGACTGTTTGGACCACATTTTCGTTCGTGGTGATCATTATTCGTCGATGAAATATCGCCTGCAATCCGCAAATATCAAGTGCCATCTGACGTTGTAGAAGCAAAAAATAAATCCTATCAATAAGTTGCATCTTCAGGTTAAAGTTGAATTACCTGAACGCGTAGGATGCTTTTTGGATTTGCGAGGAAGAAAAGTTAAGAACAAAGTAAAAAGAGAGAGAGTATAAAAAGAGCTGATAAAAAAAGGGGGGAGAGAAAGAGATAAGAAAGTGGAAGAAGTAAGAAAGAGAAAGAAATAAGAACAGAAACGATGGGATAAGGGAAACCTATAAAAGAAGGGAGAAAGAGGGGTGAGTTCAAATAAGCGAGACGTCAGAGGAAGCAGAGAACGAGTCGAGGAATTACGTTCGCGGTCAGGATGCAATATAAATTAACTGATAATCCTTTTAATACGAACGCTATGACCTACTTTCGTAGTTAATACAATCGGAAACTCTGCCGGTGACATTTAATTGTCGCTCATGCGCACATGAAACGTAAGAGAAAAGGTGAAATTGTGTAATAGCTCAAGCTGCAATACTGAAATTATCTTTATTGTATCGCGGATAACGAAAAGCGCAAAGAGACAGTAATATGTTCTCGAAAGTTGCTGCAATTGCCATTCAACCATGATCAAAGAGATTACCATTTCTCTCACGTTTTAAACTCGAGAAAATATTGATGATGTCGTTTTCTCATGTCTGTTATTAACAAAGAAGATGTACCGTACATTTAACATTTGAATTTTCACAGTACATGTATCATAAGAGAAAAGAATCTTAACTTTACGTAACTTAAAATGTAAAATACAACCCAATTATAAAATATAACCCAATCGATTATTCAAATTCTATAGTGTCTCATAAAACTTCAATTTTCAAAGTGAACTTTGCAACTTGTAATCCGAACTCGCATAATAAACTGTTTTCTAAAATGTACATAAAACTAACATCTTTGACATAAAGTACAGTCAAATCAACGTAATTAAAATGTCTAAAATGAATCTCAAAAATTGTAATTTGCAAGATCTTTCCTCACAGCCCTTCAGAAATACCGTGAAATCGTAAAACGATTCTTTTTCCCACTTCGAGCTACCATGGTGTACCGTACCGATTACACGCGATGGCTATCGGCGGGTCGATCACATCGAAGGCGGAAAAACAGGGAAAGGCGATGGCTAATTAATGATTTAATTATAAGGGAAAGTTTTGCGGACTACCACCATTGCGGATGTTCCTCGGGGAGATGGACTTTCCCTTGGATAATTGAGGATCCTAAGGTAAAGTCTTATGGGTAGCCATCAGGCGAGCAGGGGTCGGACTAACCATGATCTATGACCACCCTGCATATGAGTGACCTTTGTGCGCCATGGCTCCCTTTGGGAGTACGAAGGGTCGATGCAAGCATTCTACTACCGTAATAGAGAAAAACTCTCGGCACTCCCAGCGGTCTGAGAGTAAGACGATCTCTCCTTTCTGAGATCGATTATCGATACCAAGCAACTTAACAGAGTCGAGAGGAAAATTCCGATTAGTCTGTTGAACGGATACGGGCTTCTCGGATGAATTACGGACGGTGGTTATCATTGTGGGATAGCTTGGTGATTTTTAGGTTTTATTGTGTGATCGTGAAATGTTATTAATGTGGTATCGAAAAATGGATAGGGCCTCGCCTAGACTGCCCGAGTCGAAAAGTCCAGCCTAAAAAGAAACTTTAAATCCTAGATTCTTTTGATCTCTCATTTGCCGCTTAATTATGTATACCATTTTGAACCTCGAAATCCTCAACTAGTGTGTCTACGCGCCTCAAAGTCCTGTAAATATGATTTTTAGGAGTTATATGGACTGATCAGGTAAAATTTGTATTCCAATTTAATCTGACATCTCCTAAAAATATTTCAGAAGTTCCAAGTCTGTCGACTCATATTCTAAAAATAGGGCTTTCAGGAGCAAGTTGGAATTAAATTATCATTTTATTCCGTATAAATTCTAAATCTTCTAAACCAAATTAATTTTTAGTATATCGAGAATTTTTTTGGACCTCGATCATTCCACTCCAATTCCAATCCAATTCTAAAGCTCCTCATTATAGAATGCTGAGGATTATTTTGGGCTGTATGAAGCCTAAACTGCTCCTAAACTAGGTAAAAGTGGCAAAAAGTAACAAGTGTAGGGCGATTGTGGAATTAAAATTTGCATTCTTTTATATGTACTTAACATATTTTTCCATATTCAGCCTAAATATCCTAAGTTATTTGGTAATTTAGGAGGATTTTGGGCTGAAATTTTCGACTCGGGTGTTTACAAAATGCGCGTTGCAGAGACTCTACGGTTCTTTCTTAGTTTTAAAGAATGCATGTGTGTATGTGTGAACGAGTGCATGAATGTTTAAGTTCGAATGATTGCTTCGACGGGATGAATGCGAGTTAGTTCTACTTTGACCACCAAGCTGTAAAGACGATTTTTATTTCATTTTGTATATTCTCTTAGTATATAGTTTTTAATAAATATTCTTATTTTACTTATATTTTAACATCTAATAATCCAATCCCACATTGATATCTTACGGAATTGTGGTAAAGGTCTTTAACACTAGATCTACGGCCGTTAACCACTTGTGCTACGATTTAACTTTCGGTAGCCGTAACGCGCTCTACAATGTAACATGCGATAAACACCTAAGGTAATGGAACTGTAGCTCGAATAATGAACTATTTAATTGTTAACTGATCTAATTGTTAGTCGATTTTGTTTCTGCAACAAATGCCTAACGTTGTGGTATAGGTGCACGTCGCTGGCGGTGTTGTAACAAAAGTATCTCGACGTGCGTGGCACGTCTTTATAGCGCAAGTGGCTAAATCTGGTAGGTTTAAATATATTAAATAAGTACCTTGCTGAAAGGTGGGTCATGCAGTAAAAAATACGACCAGTTAAGTAATTTGTATATTATTAAAATACACGTGAAATATTTGCTGTACAACTTCTCTATTAATTTGAGAATTTTTAAGAAAGCAGGAACCTGTCAATTTGACAGCTGCTGTAAATTTAGTGTTAAGTAAGAAACGAAATATTTTTTAACTATAAGAAGATCATTGAGAAAAGTTGTGAGAGTTGTAAAATCTATTTTTTGCGACGAAAATTGTCAGTTTACGGAGTTTCTTCGTGTAACATCGTTTCCAAATATTAGTTAGTTTATTAAAATGTGTTGAATAAACAAGACACGATTTCATTTGCTTTCTTCCTTTGACATTTATTTAAAATTATCATTAGTAATTATTATTTGTATTTACTATTGAATAACAGATAGGTGAAGCATGTCAACAGATACACGTGAACCAACAGTCCTATATAATACCAATAAAAAAATACCACCTGCACAGTCTCCCAATCATAAAATTTGCTTATAGCACAAAAATAAAAATTCAGTCTTCTCCATTCACCGTTTTTTCTCATTAGCCATGATACACCTTAACAAAGTGTATCTGATAAACGTCAAACAATATTTCACCGATGCAATCGCGGATTAAATTTCGCGCTCAGGCAAGAGCCTCAAGACTTTGATTTGCGTGCACTTTAATTATCGTTACCGGGCCGAAATCTTTTAAAAGGACCCTCGAGAAGAGGTAGAAGAGAGGATGAAGGTTTCAATGATTCATCGTCACAATGCGGTATCGGGACTTCGCTGTCCCGGAGATAATATCCCCTTAAACGAGCAAGAGGGTCGGAAGAGACGTCGACCGACTGACAGGGTGGGCTGCCAGAAAATCTTATTCTTCCACTGTGAAATGAATGGAGAAAAAAAAGGAAGGATGAAAAGGACGAAGACGCGGCATGGGGTCGATCCAACCCCCCTCGTCATGGTAGGAAGATATTTAAATCATCGTCAGTCTCGCGAAACGTCAACTATCTCCCTTGCTCTTTCTCTCTGAGCTGTATTCGAAGCGATAAATCATATTCCCTCTCGCGTGATTTCCAACTCGATAAATATTTGTCTTGGTCGACGGTGGAATATATCTCGTGATATGTCGTTTCAATCGTTTCGCCAAACTTTGCTTTACTATTTTCGGCGGTAAGTCTTTGCAAAATGCTGATGGATTCCCGTTCGCCTGAGTTATGATCGATTAAGCGATTTCTGCATTTGGAGAAACGCGAGGTACAACTTTCCGTTGTGAAAATTGTTTTCGATAGGACGCACAGATTGTATTCGTATTTTGCAGTACAAGTGAAAATTGATGTGTGTTGATTTTATGAAAAAGAAGGTGTCAATATTTTTCCGAAGTTTTCACAGATTAAACTTATGATTACATCTGACTAAATATTGCACCAACATGAGACGTATTGGGGATAAAATTAAATTGTATCATTCAACGATAAAATTATGTACCTAAATGATGTTCAGATTTTGTGCTACAAATTAATATTGATCAGATTTTGGATTACACTTTTTGTGAATGTTGGTTATTAACCCCTTGCCTTACAATGACGTGTATCACACATGACGCTGTAAATGGAATAGAAAATTTTTAAGTTTGCCAAAAACTGTTAAATTGGAGATATCCGAAGGCCAGGAGACGTTAAAATCAGTTCTGTGCTATTAATATATCGTATATCGGAAATCAGTGATGGATTATTATTTCAACAATTAAGTAATTCTGAATTATTGCACCTTCGGTTGCAAAAGAAATTGTAAGACAAGGGTTTAATTAGTTATGACAATAATTAACATATAATATTTAATAAATCTTTATTTACAAATTACATGTATCACCAAATCAAGTCAAATGAAAAAACAAACTTGAAGTCACACACATTCTGTTTCTATGTGTCTCCGCATTCATTCCTATTAATAAAAACAATCATACTCACATACTCCGTTAATTTTATTAACTTTAAACCCTTTTAAACCTTTCATTAATTTAACAACAATCATCCTCAAACTTTAATTTTATCAATTTTAACCTCTCATTGATTTTTGTTAATAAAAACAATCATCCGCACTTTTCGTACGTTTCTGGGAGATTAGCGCGAATTTGCGACTGTTATTCAGAATTTCAGTAATAGCTTCAATTACGTAAAATGTAATTAATGTAAATAATAATAATAAACATTACGCATCACAAATGCCAATATTGCAAGATAATTTTGATGTCGTTTTAACAGCAATAGCCAAAGGCAAAAGACCAAACAATGGTGTAATTCACTTTGTCGAATAGAAGGAATTTGGATCAAATTCACCATCGAATTCAATTGCAACATTTCGCTTCGTACAAAGTGAAGTATTTCAAACATTCTACGTAAACGAAGTCTGTCTCGGAACAAATTATATTAGAAAATCAGAGAGTTGCGTGTTAATATTTGATCGAATATTATATAGAATTATATGGAATGTGGTTCAGGTAAATGATGACAAAAACCGAATGAAGAAAGATATCGCGAAAACTAATCTTTGCCTTCGATTCCATCGGGAGTTAGAAATAACACGAGCTATTCGCTTGAGACGGAGCAGAAAGGAATAACGAACATCTCTCTACGTTGTGTAATTACATTATCCATAGCAGGTGTTATTTTTCCCTGTCATTCAGCTCGTCTGCTCGCATTCCTTATATGAACTTCGAGAAAAGTCGATAATGCAAGCGCTAGGAAGAGGAAGTGGAAATTCTTCGTCTTTTCTTTAAAATATTATATTATCGCTAACATAGTTGTTTATCTCCAATACTCTATCTAAAAATTATTACAGCTAATCTGGAAAACATGTATTATGAGCAATTAATTTGACGATTGAAATTAATGAGCTTTATGAAAATACTCGACATGAGCACCTAACTGCAGCTAAAAGCAGTTAACTGCTTTATTGGGATACATTAATATTTTGTACTTTGGCTAATAAATTTTGGAGAGTGTTTTTTTCAAATATTATTGCTGTTACTTGAATAATTATCTGTGGATAGAGAGACAGAAAAGCTGTAAAAGATTCACTTTATGTATCTTTGCAGCTCCGATTTTAATATTCTCTGTCTCTTTGTATCTATCATCTTCCTTTGTCTCTATGTATCTCTATATTTCTCTATTCTATTTCCTTATATCACTACGTTTCTCTATTCTCTCTTTGTATCTCTACGCCTTTCTATGATTTTATACTTCTGCATCTCTACTTTTCTGTACCTCTCTATTTCTCTATTTCTCCATCTTTCTATGCCTTTCTATTCTCCCTATCTCTCAATCTCTCTATCACTATCCTAGTATCATTCTACCTCTCACTAGCAGTCCTCACATCCCTCTATTTCTGCGACTGCCTATCCTTCTATCTATCAGATGCTCCAAAAAATTTTCATTGTTTCCGAAATGAACTATCTAACAACAGTCGACAAAATATTTTTGGAAAATCTATGTGAAATGTTCTATTTAACACTTTAACAGCCGCTCACACAACATGTGTGTGATGCTACCGCCGAAAATGATTGACTACTATCACACTTTCTGTGTGACGAATTATGTATGTAAACAAGTGTGGATATTGCTATTAGCTTCGTAGTTCATCGCTACGTCTTTGATCTTATTTTTATTCTCTTACTTTTCTCTTAATTTTAACAAACTTTTTTTAAATTAATTCTTCAAAAATATTCCCGGCCCCTGGCAACATTTGACTGCGTAGACGAGAGGCCATTAAAGTGTTAATAATAGAAAATCTTACCAGACAGTCTCTAGATCTCTATGTATTTCCTCCTCTATTTACCTCCCTATTGAAAAAAAAAGTGTAAATAAATATTAACAGAATGAATTGCAACACATGCAGTAATT
Source organism: Cerceris rybyensis (assembly GCA_910591515.1). NCBI lineage: Eukaryota > Metazoa > Arthropoda > Insecta > Hymenoptera > Crabronidae > Cerceris > Cerceris rybyensis. The sequence continues at coordinate 41,609,868 of OU342789.1, forward strand.
CAAGCCATTGTAAGACGTACGACTAATTGTAATGCGGTAACGTAATTATAATATTACTTTTCCTTGTTAAAACAGCAAGGGAATATTTAATAACACGTACCATTAAAATGTCGTCCGGGTACATTCTGAAAATCTCCATTGCAATAGAGTATACCTCGGAGCAAGAGTTCTTCTTACACATTTGCTCGAGGTACTGATTATGAGTGGGATTGCAGGGATTAAATGACGACACGGTACTTTCCCATTGGATTAGACACGTAGCAGATCATCCTGTCATACAGATTTCGCACATTCAATAGGAAAAGATAAATTTGTACACCTTCGTCAGCGCAAAGTATACCGTGATATTTAATTAAATAATGAAAATTTGTTTTCGTGGTATAAAAGAAAAAAATTGATATATTGAATTTTCATCCGTGCAATTTTTCAAAAATTCTACAATTAAAAGTTGTATTGATTTTATATCAATTAATTGTTTTGTTGTTTCATTTTTAAAATCGTAAGATTGTGGTTCATAAAAATTGGAGGAAAAATAAAGCTGCGAGTGGAATATAAAATTTCATCAAGGAAAAAGGAACTGAGATATGAGAATTCAAAAAGTATGTAATATGAAAATAATATTAAGTGAATAGTGAAACAATAACTCGAAGGTATTTCTAGTTTCTCCGGAAATGTATCTTTTCTTCAAAGTTTATTCTTTTCACGTAATGACAAAACTTTGCTACCTACGGATACGATGGACCTACTTTGTTACATTTTATGCTTATTCTAACTTTTCTTTATAAACGTCGTAAATGTCTGCGCTACAAAATTAATAATTGTGATTAGAAATGAATAATTAACCAGTAGGATAATGTACAAAGAGTAAAATTATTTTGTAACACTTTTTTTTTAACGTTTAAGAAATTTCTTGACGATTTGTAAATTTAGAATGATAAACACAGCGGACAAACTCTCCATATTTACATCAGGCATTGAAAAATATAGAAATAAATAATCTGTAAAATTTAGATTCTTAAAAACTGGTTGATAAAACATTTAAATCTATTATGAAATGGATTTGTAATTTCTGTATTTATTAACCGTTTGCGTACCACGAGCCACTTTCGCGCTCTTCAGTTTTTGTGTCGAAAAACCTCAGGACATTTTTTCAATGTTGACAATTGAAGGAAGATTTTGTTAAGATATTTTGTTCAGAATGCATCAGGTTTCTCTTTTATAATATAAAGTAATTCTAAATTAGGATACAAGCACGAGAAGATTGTTCTTGTTGTGCACCACATAAAATAAAACACCAACTTAGCTTATTTTGAAATGAAATCTCAAGAGCGCGAAAGTGGCTTTTGGTTTTTTTCGAAGTAATTTTTTAAAACCCTCCCGGTATTCAAACGGTTAAGCTACAGTCAATTTTTTTTCCTTCTAAACATTTTTTAATAAATACCACGAATTTGATTAACTTTCAATGAATATGAATAAATTAAAGATTATTCCCACTTCTATTCAAATTATATCTACGTATACTTTTGTACAATTCGTTTTAAAACAATGAAGACAAATTAGTCTTGAAGACCACATGAATTATGCATACAAAGATGTTTAAATTCCATGAAGATCGGAAATCCATCGACAGATAGCTGACAGTCCCACATTTCAAAAGATTCGAAATTTTTGGAAAATATCTATACAACTGTCAGATGTAATAAAACAATATTACTGCTTATACGGTTAGAAAGCACTTGGGTTGGTACTTGAATTTCATGTTTTTAAATTAGATCCGCGATATCCCAACGAAGTATCGTGCTTCCGAAGCGTGGCATGAAATCATTCGTAGAATTCACGTCGCTCCTAGCCCTGAATATTCCCCCGACATCGAGCCATCAAATTAGTTTGAGAAAAGCAATCGCTTTCGTGGATATCACGACCAAGTTTTCGGTAGTTTCGCCGGTTCCTCGACAGGGGTAATAAAAAAGCAAGAAGAAAGAGATGGGGATGAGGGAGAGAGTTTACGTGAAGACAGAGAAATAATGAAAGAAAGAGGTGGAAAAGGGAAAAGAAAAACAGATGGATCGAAATAGAGAAAGTGGTAAAAGAGGAATAATAGATAGACCAACAGAACGAAAGAGAGAGAGAGAGACAAGAAGAAGAAAGGAAATGAGAAAATGAAAAGAGGAAGAAACAAATGGACACAAAGAGAGATGTAAAAGGAAAGGCTGAAAAAGACGAACAGATGGATACAAAGATACAGCACGAGAAAAAAAGTGAAAGTATCAAACAAACAGGCACACAAAAATAAACCGAAAGAAGTAAGCGAGAAATTACAAATAGATGAGATTAAATTTAAAAAAGGTATCAAGATAGTAAAAAAATAGAAAAATAAACCGCCGCAGAAAAAAGTAAAGTTAAATAAAGGGAGAAAAAGAGACGTAAAGCATAGCACAGAACAATAAACCGACTGAGAGAAATGAGAGAAAAGCAAAGAAAGATACACAGGGAAATACAATGTTAAAAAATGTATACAAACCGCAAACAAAAAGAAAAAAGGAACAGCAGATAGAGAGATGTGTAGAGATGGACACGACGGTAAGAGACAAAGGCGATCTCCACTCCTTTCCAATTTTGCCATAAAATTCGAGCACGAATGCCGTGTAAGTCTCGGAACTGCGGACAATTTCGCGATAACGTTAACAAATACCGGCGCAGACCGACGGTGTCCCGCGGTTAAGTACAGTAAGCCTCGTGTACTCGTGCCGCTCCGCGGCCGGAAATTAATATGAAATTGGTCTGTAATCCGGATAGTCTGCACACCGTAGACGCAAGAAAATGATCTTCGGGCACGTGGCATTGCGTGCCCGAGCCTCTCGTTTAAATACGATTGCGCAGATTATCCTTCTCGTGCCTTCTCCTCTTCCGACCCTCGAGCTACCCTCTCCGTAGCCACAACAATCCGACAGGCCACTGACAAACTTTCGAAAACATTTCTACTGAAGATTTTATTGATTTGTCAGTTTTTTAAGCAAGTTTGCCGTTTTCTTTTTTTTCTAAATTTAGTAAATTGCAGACCATGAAAATTGAAACTTGAAAAAAATTCGGACGAGGAGATTGTTGAGTTTAGAATTTTATTAAAGAGTTGGTGTTGGTAATTGTGTGTTAAAAGTTCAAACTTTTTAGATAGGTATAATTTTGTTGGCAATCAGAATACGATTATTGTATTAGTTAGTTATGACATTTTATGATATCTACGACAGTTTGTGATTGCTGCGTCTTGCTGTATCCGCGCAGCTTGAGTATTGTAAAACAAAACGAAAAATTTTTTAATTTTGATATTTTACAGAAACTATAATATTCTAGATGAGGAGGGAAGTATTTGTTGCATAATACATTTTATCCAATCATCACTCGTTTATCGGATATAGTGACGTAAAGTGCCAAAACCGAAAAAAGGAAAGGGTTAATTTCACGATTCCAGAGTAAATTAGGGAAAAACGCAAAAACACGTAACTTTTATTTTTGATTTAACTATCATTTAAAACAAGTTTGGTTAAAATCGGATCGTAAACTTTGAAGATATGACGAAAAAAATGTCATTTTTTAATAAAAAATTAACAAAAAATCGTTAAATCAAATTTTTAATTCCATAGGCCTTTAGTAGGCGCCGAAACAAACATTTCGTACCTTTATCAAAAATGTCTATCATTAACCGTTTTAAAGTTATAAGCGAAAAAAGAAAAAAATCAGGAACTTTGATGGGTGGTTTCACCCCCTAAACATGCGACTTAGCAGATATAAAAAAAATACGTATCGATTATTTTCATGTACTGAACAACTGTACCAAATTTCATCAAAATCGGCGCCGGACACCTCGGATAGTTCCCTTGTTAGACCTCTGTAACCCCTTGCCGTACAATAACGAGTGACTCTCGTAATGCGATAAATTCGATAGGAAATATTCAAGTTTTGCAAAATCTACCAAACTGAAAACAACAGCGAGCTGTAATACGATAAAATTATATTTATAATATTAATATTGCGTTAAATCATACAATACATCCAGAATCACCGGTCGATTTTTATGTTAACAATTTAATTCTGAATCATTGCGGAGGTAGTCAGAAAAGAAATAGTACGGCAAGGGGTTAAGTCGTGTTGCAAAATCACTTTGAAGTTATTTATTAGTATAAGGCTTCAGTAATTCATTGTTATGGTATACTAATTTCTCACAATAATTTTTCCCTTTCTTTTTGTTACCTGTAATAAAAATTATACATAAATCATCGAGAAGCATTGACATTGTTTGATTTTCATATTCAAATTAAAAATGACACATGAAACTTTGCTAAAAGAAAATCGTCCAACAGTTAGCAGACTTCAGCTCTAAAAATTCAAAGTCCTAAATTTGAAAAAAAATGTCCAAATAATTGTAAAATATAACATTTAAAAGGAGCATAAATATACCGCTCCCGATATTGCATCTAGGATGATTAATTACATTCCCAAAGAGGCAACCATCATTCTAAGACGGTTCGAAGTTTTCGACGACTTTCAATCAAATTGAATTTCCTTTCTACTAGCATGAGAACTTCCTACGAAATGATTTCTTTTATCAGAGTAACACTGTGTGCCAGAAGCACTCATTTAAATACGACCGCATGGATTATCCGCGTCGTGGCGCGTCTCCCCCACTTTCAACCCCTACTGGCGGGCTAGTCCTTCAACGACAGCTCACCCCCTTCCTCTCTGCTTCTCGTGATTTAGAATCTCGCAAAATCGAGGAACGAGGAAACGAGTTTCGCTAATTCCTTTCCTACTCGTATTCCTCCCCTAGTAATATGATTGTTGGGGGTGGGTGTAGATTTCAAGATATATCACTGAGTGATTATGCGTAGTCGTACAAGGTACACCGTCTAGACGGGGTGGATTACCTTAGAGGGTGAAAGTGAACGCAGACTTTGAGATAATAGTCGTTGAATGATTTTTGCGAGAGATTGAAGTTCTTCGAAGGAGAATTGAAGGGATGCTTGTCTCGTTGAGAAAGGAGAATTAATGAAAATCGAACGAATAGAGAATAATTAACAACTTGGAAGAATTAACCACGGTGCGTTATTAATGCGTGGGGTTAGAACGCAGAAGTTGGAAGGTTGGAAAAGTAAAAGAAGTTAATTAATTACAGACGGTAATTAATTACACTAAGTTGGATGTTTCATTGTGGAATAAGTTAACAGAATTGAGTGAATAAGCGAAAATTTGGCCAAGAAAATCTACGAGTATTACGAAGTACTGGGAAAACTGGGAGGAATCATCGAAAAGTAAAGTTTGTACAGTGTCGGTTGTAATGTTTTAGGTAAATATGAAATTTACGGCTGTGAAGATAAATTAACGTGACTTCATCCCATCGGAAGATCTATCCATGATTCAGATACTTTTAATTTATTTCTTTGATTTATGTTTCCTTTACCTCTTTTCATAGCGTTAATTTTTGAAGTTACATTCTACTTAGAAAAACTTTATCAACAAATTGTAAAACAATAAATGCAAAGTTTCAAATATCTTTTAATAGAGATACTATAAGAGAGATAATAATATTTTAAATAAAATAATAATTTGTCAGCATAAACATAAAAATGGCCTTAACGAAATAACGAGCGTTCCTTAAATTTCGTTACACCGCGGTTAACTCCTAAGGGACGTAAGGGTGGAATTAAACCCGGGTGTCGATAACAAAAAAACAGTCTTTATTGTATGGTGGTCGGGATCGAACTGCCTTCTCTTTCGAACATCGCCACGTGGCAGCGACATCCTCGCGATGCTCAATTTTTTTCTCCTCCTCTTACCTCCCGCGCTAACGGCAGCTCGCGATCGGCCGCGTTATGCTTACAATACATAATTTTAAGAAGGAAACAGGAAATTGTATTAATTTGAATTATACTTTTAACACTAGATTTACGGAGCCAATTTGACTCATTCAAAATTTGATTACTATATGTATAATATATATTGGGTGGTTAATTTTTTTAATAATAAATGTTTCATTTAAATTGATTTGAAACTATTTTCTTTGCAACAAACTTCAATTTTCTTGTATGAGTCAAATTGGTTCACTTCAGAAAAATAGGTATACCAACATCCGTAAGTCTAGTGTTAAGTAGTATATTAAAACGTTTATGTGAATAGTGATGCAAAAATGTTTTGTAATACATAATTCAAATGCAGAATAAAATAGTTTAATTTGGTCTAAATATATAAATATTGTAATTTAAACATTATCCGGTAGAAATCAAATAAGCTTCCTATGGGTATCATAAGTTTGTGGATCAAAAGTACAATTATTTAAACGTTGTAATTAATGTAAAACAGCAGCCGTTGACATGACACTGCTTTAATTAATAATTCTCTCCGTGAACTAACTCCTGTTAAACATAAATAAATTACAGCGAGCGCTTGAAAATTGTAGTTGTTGACGTCACTAGCATTCAAATATGAAAGCTGTACTTTATTTCATTTAGCTGCATAAACTGAATGTAATTGTGAAAATAATCAAACCTTTCAGAAAACAATTTCAATATTATAGTGTATGACATATGCAAATAATAAATGTCAACAGCTGAATCTTTACAGCAATTATTTAATATTAGAAAATTGTCATTGCCTTTATTCTTAAAATATAATTTTCGTTTTTATAAATATGACTTGCTGACGGCTATTAGCTTTGTTCTGGGAAAAAAATTCTTATCAGCTTGACATGAGAATTTTCCATTTTCGTAATTCCATACATTTGATGATCAAAATACAGTGATTCCTGTATTAAAATTGACTTCTAATTACTCTACTCTTAAAATAAATACGATACAGAGCAAACGTGTTGAAGTCATTTTTTTCCTCTAAAAAAAAATTTCTTCTTTGATTACAATCACGGCTTTTCATTTTTATCCCATGTTATCCGTTTAATCATGGAAGTATTTTATCCCTCCATTAACCCTTGGACCTACGATTTCTTTTCCGACTGCGTGTGTAATGATTGAAAATTAATTCCTGAAGTCAAAAGTTTTCACTGATTTTTGATATTTCGTATAACTGAAAGTAATGTTATTATTAGACTCCGGATGTTTATGCAAATTTCAAATTCAACAAATGCAGTTAAGACAAGAGAACCTATTTAGGGACTTGTTGCAGTCGATAAATGTTACAACGAATACCATACTTTGGATATTTCGAATATATTTTTATATTATGTTCGTTTTGTGTATTTTAGCCGTATTCATTTTGTCATAAATGCATAAACATGCGGAGTCTAGTTATTATAATAGTATAGAAATAATGAGACCGTTTCGTGATTGAAATTTTCAATTTTATAATTTTTCAAAGACTTCAAAATTTCCTATTCCATTTTCCGCTTCACCAGTGTCACACGTTGTTGTAGACTAAGGGGTTTTCCGTCCATAGACAATAAACTAATACAACTAATTTTTCTTTTAGCAAAAAAGATATTCACATTTAATTACACCAATAATTTCACTTTTGTAATTCCACCCATTTGATCGTTAGAATGCAATGATCCTTCTATTCAAATTCGATGTTTGCCTTCCCGCAGAACATCGATTCTCATAGCAGAATCTCTCTTGCTGTCGGACGGGGGTCAAAGAGGAGTCATAGAGGGGTGGACATCCATTGCATCGATCTGGGACGACTCGTGCCACCGCAAAGAGCAACAGTTGGTTTTTATACGGACTAATATTCGGCGAGCGTGACAGGGGACGATTTCAAGTTGGAATTGCTCTCTGGCAATGGCACCGTTGTGCCTCGTGCCATTTCTATTTCCGACATCACCTTCGCGGCTCTCCCTTTCTTTCATTTTCAAATCGCTCGTGTCCCAGTAATTTATTTAGTCGTAATCGCATTACCACGGTTCAAATGTCAGAGAATCTTTGCCTTAATACGAAGCTTGACATTTTGCGATTCAACTCTACGATGACAGAGATATTTATATGAGCAATCAAAACAGAGATGCAAATTATTTCGATGGATTTTTTTTCGAAGTGATTTCTATTTCGTTCCGCTATAGAATGAAGTATTTAGTTTTCAATTTCGTGGGATGAAATAGAAAATTGACTTCTATTTTTTATATCAAACAGTAGTCAGTGATGCACGCATCGGTGGTAAACTTGCGCGATCGATATTAAACGAATCATAGTTCTCCGCTAAAAAAAATGTTTCATGTGATTAAAATCAATCATTTTTCAATTCCAAAACTAAATATAGGCATACCTATAAATCTACTTTTAAATTACCTAATTTCCCCTTATTAACCAGTTAGCTGTGTTTGACGAGTATACTCGTCATGCGTAAAAGCTACCACTCAAAAAAACCACTGAAACTAAAATATATTCGTGAATTTCAAGGTGTTTACAATATTTTGGGGCCATGCCGAAGTAAAACGAATAACTAAAGGGTATCAACAATTTGAAACAGATTTATGCTCATCTCTCGATTTTCGTGACCCAGAATTTTAAAGAATTTTCATCACAGTTAACTAGTTAATGTACCAAGTGCTCATGTTCAAGTGCTTTGCCCTCATAGAATCATCAATAAGTCTACAAAGCACAGATTCCACAAATTTATTTCAAATATCGGTCATCTTCTTTCACCACTTTCAATGCCCCAACATAAGCCTCAATTTTCCCAAAAATCCTCTTCCTTTACACTTTCATCTTCCTTATTAAAAAACACTACCCTTTTTTCGATATAAAACCCCAGCACGTGCTCCACATTTTCAAAAATACTCTGTCATCGAATAACGTCAATCGCCCCCCTACCTCGCCAAAACTCGTCAAACACAATCCACCCCTACACATTCGCACCATTCAACGTAACAATAACTGGAAAATTGCACCGTTTACCTCCAACGAGAGCGGTACTTCAACCGATTAATTCCGAGCAAAGGAGTTGAAGCTACTTGGAAGAACACGCTACACTCGGGGCCAGGTTCAGTACGATGCGTTTCAACAATAGTTTTAACCCCACTATGACGAAATTCACGGTGAATTTATGTCAGTAACACGAAGCAAGAGTCCTACAGAGGAGAGAGCAAAGAGATAGACGCAAGTAGATGCAAAGAGAAGTAGTTTGATAGCCGTCATGTAACGCTCCCTGTCGATCCCGAGAATTAGGGAATTAAATCGACCCACCCTTGCACCTGACGTATTTCAAATACGGCCACCGTGGCACGATGAGGGTTGAACGAAGGGTCTGACGGCAAGTTCACCAACACGTTTACCTATCTCCCTATCTATACATACATGTGTGCATGTAGGTATGTATGTATGTAGGGTTGTATACTTGTGTGAACTATAGTTGAGTCGCGAGCTCTGGAGGCGCGTACTAGTTACTTGGTGGGTCGACGGCATTATTGACAGGAGAGGGCCGAGTGTGTAACTTTGTTGGGCCGAGACTGAGGAAGCAGTGCTGTGGCGTGCGCTGAATTCGTAATTGGGATCTCCGGATTCCGCATACTGATAGGAAATAATTTTTAAACTTTCACGACCGCTTGTCACGAGGAATAGCGGCTGACGAAGAGACTATGAGGCTCTGACGAATGTTAAGACGATGTCGTAGGATTTTTGGCGGATGTCACGGCACTTTATGACATTTTTTCACGTCAGATTAAGAGGTTGGTAATTTACGGTTATTTTCCAGAACGGCGTTATCCTGGAGGTGGTAATCTGATGGTGGTACGTGTGGGGAATTCTGTGTTTGAGTTTTTGACGGGTGAGCATTTTGAACGGAGGGATTTAATTAATTAGAAGGGTACTGTTTGTGGTTGATGGAATAAACTTGCACGGTGAGATTGTTAGGTGTTTTCTGTAGACAGAGATTTTCAAAATGGAATATGCGTATTCCTTGGAAAATGTCAGGAGGACTTCGCTTGTGGACTGCTGACCGACAGTCCGCTATACCGTATTAACCAGTTAACTGCGGAATTTAGTTTTAAAAATCCCTCACCGTATGTGGAATTAAAATCAAATAATGACGAATACACTCGTCGAATGCAAGGCAAATGCTCTTGTTGTGAATTCTACGTAAAGAGGGATACCAAACGCGGAAGGGTTACATTTCTATTCGATAAAAAAGTGTACAAGTCGCTGTCAAAACTGTTGCTGCGACAAAGCTTTGGACTGACGTATATACACGTCGAACGCAGTTAACTGGTTAAATTATTAGGAATTTTGTAAAGTCTAATTTCGGAATCGTCATGGTATCTACATATAATTGCAAGAGTACACCATTTTATAACATGCTAATACCTGTACTACATTAAAACCCTTTTAGATATTTATAATAGCATCTAACTGCACTGAACTTTTGAATGCACTATATGAGGTACAATTTAGTGAAAAAAATGTCTCCTATCATGTATTCTATCTTTATCATTCTTCACTTTCATCGTTTTTCCGTTCTGAAAAATTCCCTATTTTTCTATAAAAAAAATGTTGTAAGACTATCATACGTCCTATATTAATACTAACACAAATAAATACATTTTTGTGTATTAAGGTTCGGACTAATAATAAACAAAGAAGGAGAAAAGGAGCTAATTGTAAGTGGAGAAGAAAATAATGTGTTGGATAGTCTAATCTAGGCGTGGATAAAGTTTAATGATTAACTATAAGGATAAAATAAAATAAGCATAACATACACTAAGGTTGCAATATATTAACACGTTAAGTGCCACACTAGTCCCTAGGGACCGGTCGTTGATTTTTTGTTCACATTCGTGCTGATCAATGAAAATCAACGATTAATTTTTTGCCTAGTCAACTCAGTGGCGTCTGATCGAGCCATAATGAATGATTTTAAGTAAGAAATACAACAGTTTATAAAAAATTAATATAGTTTATTAAAACAAATAGAAAAATACCTTTTCTAAAAAAGGGCCTAAAAGAGTAGTGCCGGTATCTAAGAGTGGGCGGTTAACGTGTTAAATAATAATAGAAGAATAAAACACTCAATATTGATATAACTTGAATTAACCAAAATTTCTTAGGTTTTGAAAAAAATGTCTCTAAGGTGCCTCTCTAAAGAATCTTTAATGGCAACTCTGTCTGCGTCGCGAGACGCAACCTCTTAAGATAATGTCCTCCAGTTTTTTCTGTGTCACGCATCTTCATGGGGAGTCGTCGCTCTAAGGATATCTATGGTTAAACATTACACGACATTTAGGAGGAAAAAATCATTGAATCAACGAATTTCACGCGTACCTATGATATGTTATTATCTCATAAACGAATTTCTATTAATCTACATCGCGAACGAATGCAGTCATAAGAGCAAGTTATAGCAAAGCAATTACAAAGGTATCTGGACATCGTTTACACTTTACGAGCGTCGAAAGGGGTGGAGAAATGCTGTAGGCGAGAATGGTCTTCAGGATATTAGCACGATATTGCCGGAGCTTATTGGTTTTATCGATTTTCTCGTTGTTCCATTCAGACGCCGTTGTTGGGTGCAAAAACGGATTAACGCTCGTATAATTTGCGATGTACAAGTCCGTGATGAGTAAATTTGTTTCGTCGAAAGGGCTGAAAGTTTGCTAATCGCTGGTACATTTCGATGTTATGTATTTATTTAATTGATACGTTCATCGTTAAATCGATGTTTGACCCTTTCAAGACCATAGAAATATTAGCATTCCGTCAATGTATGTTTTACCATCAATTAACGCTACCTGTACTGAAGGGGTCAAATTGACGGCCTTTAAATATTGTTTGATTATTTTTAAAAATGAATGGGATTTGTTTCAGTTTTTGCATTTATATCATACATATTTCGAGTTTCAATTCACAAATTTTGTTACCCTGAGTACCCTTTTTTCAATATATTTATGTAGTATGTACATGCAATGCGTAATACATTTATATCATAAATAATAACTAATTTGTCATTGGCAATTCTAATGTTAATATTACATGGAAAACCATGGAACCTTGAAATTATGATCGAAAAAGGGAAACATTGTCGGCGAAGTTTATATGTAATACTCTCTATATCAAATAAAAGTTATGAAAAAGTACGGGATGATTATTAAGACATTTAATTATTAATTTTACGAAATAGAAATATTTTGATTAGACGTGGAATTAAAATCGGATTTCCAAGATGTGATGCTGGAAAGCAAACTTGAAAAGGAGCGTAGGTCACGAAGCCAATTAATAAATCAAGTTGTGGTGAAGAAAAAACTGGACAAAAATTGTCCGAAGTTTATTGAGTGAATAAGAAATGGAGAACCGTTAAATGGCAGTGTTTCGCACCAAAACTTCTCTCAATGTGTTTACTTAATATTCTGCACTAATTCTGTGCAGTAAATTATTAAAATTAAAGTTAGTACATTGTTAAAAAATATATTTACAAATGAAAGAAGAAAATTTGCTTCCGTGAATAAGATTTTTGGTGAGTCGCTAACAAATAGTTATAAGAGAAATTACTTTGAAGATTGTGTATTTGGGGAACGACAATTTTTGACTTTCGAATAAAATCAAGATTACCTAAAATAATTTTTATGTAAAAATTCACGTAAAATATGCCAAACATATGTAATTGAATGTAAAATGTAATGTTTATTCAACTTCAGACATTATGATACTAATGAAGCGATAATTAATAAACTTGGTGGGTTTGCGAATTGTGCATATAATAACCTTCTCCGGATTATTGATATAATGCAAAAATAATTAAATCACTTTAATCGAATAATTTATGAAAGATGCTAACATAATAGCAGAAAATTCTCGGATGAAATAATATTGTTATTATAAATTTCACCGTGTTAACATGTATAATCGTGGTGATATTAATTATTCATGATCAGGTTGCATTGTTTCCCAACAGCTGTGCAAATATGCAAATTAATAGTAACAAGAATTCATTGATTTAATAATACAGAAACCCAGAAAGGCGATACTTCTGATTTGCGAATAATATATAATATTTACACGTGAAAAGCTACTTTATTAGAAACAATAAGTCTTTTTATGTTGTAGTAGTAACAATGTTCTTATCAAACTCTATATTTTACAATCATTAGATTTTCTGGTGCACCTGTAATTAAAACCAAACTTTCAAAATCAACAAGAAACTTCAATTGAAGGAGACGTTGAAAAGCGATTTTCGAATGAAGTGTGGACTGTGAAACACTTAATCGACGTACAGGGTGTTTCAAAATTAATTGTCATGACTTTAAGCTATTGTTCTACGTCCTTGGGTCGTCGGAATAGCAAATTTTTTTATCAGCTCATCGAAGTCGTCTTGTTATAATCAGGATCGAATTGTACTCAAACAAAGCATCGTTTAATTGTGTTTTTGCGATTGAATATTAGCTGAGCAAGTAACACAAACACAAACACAACACAACGCAACACAAACGATGAGCTCTTTGCAATTGTGTTCCATTAAAAACAAAATGTGTAATCGTACTTAAAACAAACCTACTTAAAAGAGTGTAGAGATACAATGGCAACGGTGAAAATGTTTGGTGGCTGTGAGCAGACGTACGGCCGCAAACTAAGGGTTGATACTACTGTGAGGATGAATTACCAAGTAGCTCACAGAAACGAGGTGCTGGTGATCCCGAAGCTAGACCATGAAAGTATTACACACGCACTAGTAAGTAAAAACGGTTAAATTCGATCAGGGAGCACTGATTACTCGTCGACGATCGCGGAGCAACTGATAGCAAGGCAATCATCGAAATGACTTATTGTTATGATTCGCGGATACCTGCAGGTTACGGTACCTGAGTTCTTTCGAATATATTTTAACAAAACGCGGCGGCCGTTGTATTTGGTGGCCAGTGAAATGGAAATAATTGCTCTCCTTGCTCATGTTAAATCCTTGTAAATGTTACAAAAAAATTCTTCGTTTAATGTAGCCTTATTGATAAAAAATAACTCATATACACAAAGTGCATTTGTAAAGCAAGCTAAACGTAATTACACATAAAGTTGTAAAATAACTCATAAAGAATACCTACCATTAGATGTTATCGAAGACGTCTAATTTTTGGCATAAGTTCATTCCAAAAACCCTTCCGAATATGACATTGCATATTACTTTAATAAACGTATCAGCATGTTTTGACAGTGCTCAAAGAAGAAACGGCGGCCAAAATAGCCCATTTGTGGATGTTTTCCACACTAATTGCACAACACTAGTGCAGTACTAGTAAGGATATCTTGTGTATTTCTTTCCAAAAGCTCGAAAGCCTAGAAGCCTGACTTACTCAGCTAAAATTCAATTGAAAAGACACAATTACAAGTTAATTTGCATAAGAACGGTTCGTTTCTGACCCATGGTTTCTCTTAGAGATCTTGCCTATGTAACAAGACGAATGCTATCAGCCAATAACAAAAAGATTGTTAAAATTTGCATTGTTTTTTTTCGCAAAACCCCATCGATCGAAGGATGCAAAAGAACCCCTGAAAGCCATGACAAATAATTTTGAAACACCCTGTACATGCACTCCGAAAGGAACACCGCGGGAGTTTAAGTAGCTACACGAGGAAAGGAAGACAAACACGCGTAAACAAGTATCAAACTCTCGTTGCATGAATTATCACACTTCGCCTCGTTTACATTCGTTTGTCGATGAAGCTGTGTGCACCACTCGTTGCTTGTCTTCCGTTCCTTTGCTTGACGGTACACCTTGTTGACGGTGAAAACTTTTAATCCACCATCCCTTCAATGTCGTTATACAACCTGAGATAGTACGCGACGGAATTAGACGCTCTAAGGAAATATTTAATCGTTCGAAAAGCATCGCCTTGCACGATGTATTTGTCGAATTAAAGTCAAATGAATAGGATACATCCGTCATTTTAGTCGATAATGACTGTAAATTAAATGTAAAAACGTTTACAAATTATAGTAACATTGATATTTCATTCTTTTTTTCTACATTCAATTAGATAATTTATACTTGTACATAAGCCCGGAATATTATGTAATTTTTAAAAACTATCCTTCAATCTAAATATAAATTCTAGATATTGTTTATGTTTAACGAAATTACATCTTTACAGTTTTCTATTTGAGCAGAGAGTTCAAACACCTGTCTATCCCATCTCACCATATTGTCTTATTGTTCAAAACTTCCTACAAACACGTAGGTCTGACACTATAAAGTACATGTAGCGTTAAACATAAAAATAAATTAAATAATCGCCCTAATACAAAGCAATGTTCAATCAGGAAATCATTTAAACCCGACTCTTCAATAAAATTTTATCCATAAACATTTTAAACTCCACGGAACACTTTGCAAGGATACAAGTTCACAAACAGTACATGTAACATCAGTATTCAAATCCACTGAGTTAACCTACATCTCCTCTACCAAAACATTTTTGAAATCAAACATTTACGACCACGAAGCGCTTGGAATACATCACGATAAATTTCACGCTCGTTTTCCATGCTTCTATATTTATGCTTATGTGTGTAAGGTTTGTAAATAATTCATCGAGTCCGATGCCACTATGTTCGGATCAGCGGCTAAGATTCCACGTCTGATTGATACGGTTTGCTACTACTATCGTCGATTTCCATTTCCCTACCCCATCCTGTCAATCATACACCATCGTGGCTGGTGAACTTACTGGTGCGCGTGCGGTGAGGGAATATTAGAGGGTGCATTAGAGTCTATGGGAAAGCATTGGGCATGGATGGAGAAGCCTTTATAGAACATGCTGAGCATCCCCGGTGGACGTCGAAGTCATTGGAGTTATGCTTCTATGATCGTCGTAGTCATCCTTTGTTCATTTTCTTTGTTTTTCGATTCCAGAAGGAGAGGAGATATATTCCTTGGAATGAATATATTATTGGAATTATATTAGACTAGCTCTTTGTTGCAAGAAATATTACTTTAATTTTAGAATTAACGAAGATAACAATATTATGAAGGTTCAGTGTACGTATGAATGATGTTAATATTAGGGAAACCGGAAAGTAATGTCGTTTTTTTACATTAAATTCAAACAAATCAATTTGTAACAAGCTTTTATTTTTAATAAATAATATAATCATCCTCGTCATCAACAACTTTTTTCCCTCTAGTGTGCAAATTTTCAATACCAGATCAATAAGAAATGGTTTTTGAAGAAAATGTGTAGAAAAACGACATTATTTACCGGTCCCCCTAATACTTTTAAGGTAAAATTAGTAAAACTTTTAATTCCTTGTGTGACGTAACTTAAGTAGTAGTCTCGTTTTTCTCGGTCAGGAAGATTGACAATTTGACATTTTTTATAGAGCAAACAATAATAGTAATTAATTCGCAATTTCATAAGTGTTTTATATAAGTACTTAAAATTGCTGTTTATAATTAAGCGTGAATTAGGACGCTGCGCATGTAGTGGCTGACATAATATCGCTAACCCAGTTGTTCCGAAATAAAAACTTTTAGTGACGTTTCGTTCCACACACATATATTTATCGTTAGGCTTACAATGAAGAAAAAATAATTATTTTTCGAAAACAGGTAACAATCTATAGCCCAATTTTCGATAAAATTTTTAAAATTTTTCCCAATTGTAAAAAGTACATGAACTATCGTCTTGCCTAACATTTGGGACGATAAAATGACTTGTTATTAACATACAGTTAAATTTCAAAGTTGATCGGACCAATTTTTTTTCTGAATGGTGCCCTTCAGCCGCGAAAACAGTGTTCCGAGAAAAGCGCGCTTAAAGTTTGTTCGATTACCTGCCGCTAAGTATATAACTGATTTTAACTTAAAATTTTGCAAAGAAGTTATATAAAATGTATCTACAAAATTCTGTTAGAAAAAATGTTCGCCTTTTTGACCAAAGAAAGCGAGGATACTCACATTGAACATTTAGGTTCTTCAATGGAAAAATCTCAAAAAAATCTCAAACATGTATGGTACCGTGTAGAATATGTCAAAATTTTTTCGAATTTTTTGCACCTCAATAAATAGGCAAAATGGGGCAAAAAACCGTTTTTTGAATTTTCCCCATAACTACCCTTCCGACTAAGATATAGGGTTAAAAATTTGTACACAATGATCGCCGAGCATTATCTATCGAATGAGACCACCCCCATTGAAATCGGTTGAAGGGCACTTTTAACCACCTTATCCTGCTATACCCTTTCATTGAATTCAATAGCGCCGGTCACCGATGACCCCCATGGCAGTCATCGTGTTAAATCACACTGTTTCCATACAACTACCATGGACAGGATAACGTTGTAAAGACTCACTCCGAAAGATATAACGATAATATAGTCTGCAATAACGAATTCCCGAATACACTTATCCCGCCGCACCCTAGTCTCGTCCGTCGTGAGGCTAGGAATCGCCAAGATTCGAATGCGTACTGTATATAGATATAACGTCAAGAGAGTACGTCTAATTTATTCCCTCGCGCGGAAGCCCATAGGTATGCATTGAATTCTGTGGATTCTTTGGGAAATTGCTCGCTGGTTCCGGCTCCACTGCTACACACACAAGGACATACATCTACATAAACCCACGCGAACTCTCACAACTTTGCTATCCGGCGTCCGCATAGAAATGACCAGTTGGTTCCGTCTGCTCCTCACCGAAATACGAAAAATTCTTATCGCAAATAATATTCATCACTGTGTGCGAGTACCGCCGTTTTGCCGGAGGGTCCAACCGGAGTGATGGAATTTCGATGCGGCATTATCGAACGTGAAAAGTCGAAGGTTACCGAACCTTTTTACCCCTGCTTCACCGTTTTCACCCTCTCACCAACGATCATCCTCCACCCTCTTGCGTTCTCTTTGCCGCCTATTAGCTTCTTTCTTCTAGCCTTCGCCTTCACCTTCGCCCTTCCTCGGAGGGCCCATCGCGGAAATGGATATGTTTTTCTCGGACCGAGCCGCTTCGGTTATTCCTATCCTTCCTAAGCACCGAGACGAACAGATATTACTATGCCTCCGCTGACCCGTACAAACAATGACGTCGTGGAAAGTATCCCTCCCGTAAACAGAATGAAAAATACATCCTGGCTGTTTCACCCTCGAGGTTCTTTCGTTAAGCTGATTGAACCAAGGGACGATATTTCGAATTGGACTTTCTCGGTTGTAGTTCGTTATACGATCGGAAGGATCAATTCGTTGTGACCGGAGTATCCGATGGTTTTCGAAAGGATTCGACGAAAAGGTAATCAAAAGTTTGGATTTAACGAGGACTTTGGGCACGGATTTACCGAGCGCAAATGTTCTTTCTCGTCGGTGTTGTTTGCGACACTGTGACAATACGTATTTATGCGGCAAGTTTTAGATGGAAGGTTAGTTTACGGGGGTTGTAAGGCGTAACTTTTAACTGTGCTTATTTCGGGTCGAGTTGTCGCGGAGGATTTGGATGTAGAAAGTTTTCGATTAACCTTGAGTTTTGGGTAGGAATAAGTGATGTTAAATAAGTAATGTTTTATTGGATACGAAGAGCAAAGGAACGGAGAGCAAAGTTTTAGTTTGATTTGTAATTTTGTATTTCTTGGGATTGGTCCTTTGCGAGGGTCTATTTTAACATCGATATTGTTTTCTGTCTTATAATTAACAGTGTAATGAATTAATCCTCTATAGTAATGTGTGATTTCAAGATGACACGGTATTCTGCATTGCTGTTATCTGATATGAACTTTGAAGTTCATCAACTATAAGAATTTAACATCTAAATCTCAAAAACTTTTTATTATTAAGTGTATCACTAAAACTGTTGTTATCAAAAATTACGGCGCAAAGAACGAAACAAATAAATTAAACCATCTGTCTCTTACAATTGTCAAAATATCACAAAAATAAAAAACACTTCGATTATATCACACCTCACGTTCCAAGACCTCTAAAACGTAAAAACCAATATACACCCCTATCCAACAAGAATTCTACCCGAATGCAATCGACTTTTTAATACCATCCGATAGCATTGTAACATCGAGCACAAAGTCAAACTTGCATTCGTATCTTAATCTCTCCGCAAACCGGAACACCGATCGCCAGTAACAACACGATCGCCGCTAATCGAGATTAAAGTCGCGTAAATTCCACGTTCGGACACGTAGCCAACCGTAAATAACACACCAATATTACATCCGTCGAGGTGTACCTCACCCTTCCCGATATATTCGAAAAACATCCCCCCAATTCGAGGACAACGAAGATCTACGATCGTTCCCCAAATACAAGGGATCCGTAACACGACTTTCACGAATGCCACTACCTACCTATCCCCTCCTCGTTTCGCACGCGCTAAATCTTTCACTTTTCCAATCGGTACCCGTTACATCCTACCAACCCTTCGTCGCAACCGACATATCTCTGTCGTCGCGATTAATTAGGCTCGGTGAGTGGGACCCTACGGAGACATTGGGCAAATTTTTGCATAAATCTGCCTCGGCCGTTGTACGTGGGGAAAGTACTAACTGCTGATTCAAGCTACGTCCAGTAGGAGAGGATCAAAACCGGACTGGGCAGCCTGCGATTGGGTGAGGAGGGGGATGGACATCGTGAAACATTGTTTTAGGCCTATAAATAATCGTTATTGCCGCGTTAATCATGGATAGTCGAGAGGCTCCATTATTCGTAGTGGCTCGTAGGGGTGGCGCACGGTATGTTATTGCCCCCCGCCCTTCTTCCCGTACCCTCTATCCCTTCACCATGAACGTAGGGTCGGCATAGCGCCAACCCTTACGGGTCTCTCGATGCGGCTGGTATTGCTCGGCTCTCGAAGCATGCCGCGAATTGCTGAGAACGAGCCGATCGAATCCTGTACGGCGTTGGATGCTATGGCCTAGTCTAGAATCCCCTTTATTGATATCTGCATACCCGATGAGTTTTCCGCCGACGCTATCGTGGCCACGCTGTTTCGTGGATTCCCATGGAAACCGGCTTCGCGCCGTGATTATTCCTCGCCCGTTAACTAAGCTGGGATCGTTTAGATCGTAGATAACGTGCGACGGGGACGAAGGAGGGATCGAAGGAGTTCACGGGGATATTCCAACGAATTTGCGGAACGGCTGGATTATGGCGATGGGATTTATTATTAACGCTTTATCGATTGGCTTAACGCGCTGAGGATATTTAATGTAAAAAGAGACATAAATTGTTTGATGTTTGAAAATGTTTTATCGTTGAATGGAGGGGTGGAGATTTTTACTGGAATTTTCATAATGGTTGGAAGGGACTTTGTTAATTGTGCTCATAATTATGAAAGTTTAGCGTTGAGGTTTTTTTTTTCTCTTCTTTTTTCCTCAAATCGATATTCTATTACTAATACTGTAACTCTTAAGCGCACTTTAATATTTTCTTACCATGTTACATAAACTGTTCGTTTGAAAACATGTAAATAACTTAGTATAAGCCTGACTTACTGTTTTTCAATAAAGTTATTATTATTATTAATTATGAAAGTGGTCTAAGTCAAAATATTAAAAAAATGAGTTTATCAGTTATTTCACACTACATTATTATAAACTAAATTAATTCAATGTAATTTTTATGATATTGTCAAAAATGAACCATTAGATGGTGGTTGTAATTTCAACATTATATGGAATTCATTTAGTGTTAATTATGAAAGTGGTCTCAGTCAAAAATTTTTTTAAATTATATAAACATACCCTTAAATTTTTGGTATCTCGTCATTCCTTTCTACCGAATGACCGTGATTTTGGGTTGATAGAAATGAAAATAAGAAAAGTAAATTATTTATACAACCCTGAGCATTATTATGAATTGATAGAAAAGTGTAGACGAAGAAATGCATTTTCGGTTAAATGAATGACGTAGCTGGATTTTATTTCAACGAAACCACTGGAAGAGTCAACGACATGCAGAGTAAAAAATACCGCGGGCGAATCTGTCTCTTCGCTGCAAATTCAATAAATGAGATTCTTGCAAAATGAACGTTATAAGATGTTCTATAAAACTTCTTTAGATGATTCTAAATTCCACGTTTTGGATCTTTCACTTAAAAGAGGGAGACCAAAAATATACGGAAATATTAAATTACTTCCATTATACACCACCACTAGACCAGTAACGGAAGGAAAACATAAAGATATTACGTGTTTACTATAATACCATACATCCCTCCAGTTTTTCAAGAACATTTTAAGAATGTTAAAAACTCATAATAATAAAAGTTGAAAATTATAAAAACGGATTACTTTATAAAAGGAATTAATAAACGTTCATGAATTATTTCATTAAAATTATTGTTTCTAATAAAATTCGTAGTTTTTTATTACTTTAAGTCATTTATAGGACATTCAGTTAATTTTGAAAATGGTCTAAGTCAATTAAAACTTTAAAAACAACATTTCCGTATGAAATTCACGCAAAATTTCATATCCATAATAAATTTCCATTAATCAAGACTAATAAAATTCTAAATTAAGATGTTGCATAATATAAAAATATTTTTTAATTCATTCAAATGCAATTCATGAAATATCTCGAAACAAGAAATATATGACTTAGACCACTTTCATAATTATGGGTACAAGTGTTGTTTTTAATTGTGCAATGAATTGTTTATATTTAAATGTGTGTGTTATTGCAATGTTAATATAGCCTTGTAATATATCATTTTCACGGAATCGAGCAATTATTTGGATACAATTAGCGGAATTTGTTCAATACCATGATTTTGATAATGATCGCAAATAATTGGAGAACTCGTTATGATCGACGAGATATTCGATGTTTACGTTACTGTGACTCAAATTACATTGGGTAACATGTTATTGTGATATTACTTTTAGATGCGTTTTAATAGAAATCGTACCGATGCACTTTACTTGTATCTATTTTTACCGAGATTGGTTATTCAACTGGTTATAAAATAGCAGTAATATTTTATCGAAAGATATGTAGGGCATTGTCAATGTAATGTTAGAGACAAAGCAGAAAACGTAGCTGAAATACAAAAAATTGCAAATCTTCACTTCACTGAACCAGTCATTTGACCGTGCATAGTAAAATTTAGTAGGTTCGTGCAAGGTTAATGTTAAAGCGCTAATGGATTGTTTCGTTAAATTTCACTTGATTCGTTCTGTTTTGTTGCAACGATAATAAGATCTGATATTTATTTCAGATTTATGTCGAATAAATAAAACTTCAATTGATTCAATTAATTTTTTTGGCAAACTGAATATCTGAAACGTAATATTTTGTAACTTTTTCACTGGGAATAGACGATGCAGTGATGATGAATTTTCTACTGACAAAGATTTTTTTTTAATTGAATTTCCCTGTGTTATTATGGATGTAACTTCTTTCAGTTCATGAAAAGTGAACGAATGCTATCAAATTAAACGGTTCTCCAGTCTGCAAATATAACAGATATCCCGCAGAACGATGATTATAAAATTCTTTCCAAAATGTTCATAAGAAAATAATGCAATTTGAGAAGCCAGGAAATGAATTTAATGTAAATAACTTTCTGAAGTAACTTGTTCTATATATTGTTGTATTATAAAAACGTAATATTACATCGAAGAGATATTCGCAATCCATTCAAGTTCAAATTTTAAGGTGCTTGATAAATGTAAAAAAAGTAATAATTCGAAGATCAATAACAACAAATTGCCCGATTCAAATTTGATAAACAAACACACGTCTTATGGGGCTACGGTTTAATATGGAATTAAAGGCTTAAAATTCTAGACTCTAGGCTACAATAACCGTAGCAGGTAAAGTACAAAAATACAAAAACGAAAAAGACAAAACTTCAGGAACTATGATTGAAATGAACTTAAAAATCTTCATCCAATCCAGAAGATACTTTCTATATTATCAATTAATACATCATGCATTCACTGATTTGAAACCCATCTAAAATTAATCCCAGCCGCAATGACTATTACTACTATCCTACTACTATTACTACAAAAGTCAAAAGTTCAAAACAACAGTACCAAAGTATAATAATTCAATTAACTCTCTCCATTCACAATAACATTCATTCACGAAATAGAAATTTCCTGCTCTTTTTAGCTTCAATTTTACGAGTCTTAAATAACGTAAAAAAAGCCCGTATCCCCAAGCAATATTTTCCTGTAACCCGAAAGACCCGCGCGAAAAATTGAGTAAAAGCCTCAGAAGCGAGCGACAGGCGAACGGACGTATTCGAAATTCGATACGGGCCATCGCGCTGCTCTGATCGACGTTCTAATAAATCAAAGGCCAGTGTCACGAGCATGCGGAGGAGTAGACAGGGGAGATTAACTTATCGAGCCGGGAGGTAAAGCCCAATCTAGGATGACTTTTGCTCGCTCCCGAAGTCAACCGAGCGCGCAATTTTGCGTGAGTGCGTGTTGCGAGCAGGCATCTAAAACCCTTTGTCTCTCCGTAAAATGAGCGTTCCGTTTAACGTTTGACTCTCCAACGGGGAAACTCGATATGTTTATCGTACCTTCAACAAGTCCGATTACAAAGGACCTTGCATTCTGATAGCGTTTAATTTCGATATATTCTCTCCGGTGAGAATCCATCATTCTAACGAGAAATGTTGCGATTTTTAAGTGTTTTTCTTTGCTTGATGTAAAGAGTTCCTATTTTACTTATTGTAAGCTTTTTTAGAACGATGGGCTGTCTGTTTTGATTCATTGTAGTCGTTAGTATGGCATTAACCCCTTGCACTATTTCCACGAGTCTGACTCGTGATGAAAATTTTAGGCCAGACTTGAATATCACGAGTCTGACTCGTGGTATTAATCTCGGGCAAAGTATTCATATCTCGAATAAGATCGTATGTCACCGTGCAGGATTATTAAATTTAGACTTTGATTCAAATTCATTTGAGTTTCATAGAAGTTCCATTGCTTGAAGTAAATATTAGCGTGGTAATCTTTGTCAGTCGCGAGATATCGTACATCGGGCGTTCGGTTTAGGCATAGATTCTTGCAAGTTTACCGATATTGCAAGTGGTTAATAATTAAATTCTGATGAAGGGAGGATAACATTTTATACAAAGGACACAGTTAAAATTTCAACGATAAAAATAATGTCTCGAAATGCAAAGTCTACGCGAATTTTGCAGTATGTTTGTTTTATTACGTTTTCGCCAATTAAAGGCTGTAGAAGACCGTATATAGATCTTCGCATGAGAAAATAAATACCACGTGCACTTCTATCTTGATTAATTAGAAGACATTTTAGATATATTTGGACAACAAGGAAATATGAAATTAAGAGTTATTGATTATAACAAAAAACACATTAGAAGCAAGGGACACTGTAATATTTCAGTGCCTTCCTTATTTCCTGTCGCCTTGCGCCAGGTTCAACTGTCCAAAAAAAGCTAATAAATACTTGTTTAATAAAAGAACATTGAAATAGTACTTTGTCTCATTGTAACATTTGTCTTTAATGATATTTAAAGTAGACACCATAGTTTAGAATTCAGCTAAGATTGTACATTCCAAACACAAGGACCACTTAACTAAAGGGGAAATATATACAGGGTGTCCCAGCCGATTTTGACATCTTGATAACTTCGATAGTGTGCCATGTAGCGAAAAATGTTTCATAGGAAAATGCTAATGTAATTACGAATTTTAGAATTACTTAAATTGAAGTATCTTCTACACTGTTAGCTTTTCGACATGCATAGGTCAGCACTTTCTTTATAAAGAATGTCTAGCTGCATCGTTTGATGCACAAAAAAGTACCTCATTCTATTTAAAGAAACAAAGTTGACCTTCATATGTCCTTGACGCGTCCACCTACGGAAAAACTAATTACACCAGATTATTCCCCACTCGATACCATTTAAGTTTCCTATGAAACATTTTTTGCTACCTACCACAATACCGAAGTTATCAAGATGTCAAAATCGTTTGGGACATCTTGTATATTAAACAAAATAAAATCGCGAAATCGAGAAAACACATCTTTTTTAAGTTAGTCTTTATGCTTCTATGTGGTCCGATTCTATATTAAGAAAAAAGAGAAAGACAATTCGAAGAGCTTGTGATTGACATGGAAATAAAGGTATATCAATTATAATACCATTCTTCCCAAACCTCTCCTCGCAGTATCGAAGAGCCTTTTTGCATACCCGATGCACGTCTATTGGAATACGTTATTCTTTCGCAGTTGCAAGTACATTCACTCGTAAATATTTGTTCCCCGTGCGTCATACGTGTACATAAACGTTCGTTAGTGCGAAACAACGTGAAGAAAAATTGCGTTCACCCCTCTGGGCTTTTTACATTCCATGGTAGACAGCAATGGGAATCCAATGCTCGGCCATTACGTACCTATTCATTTTCAATGTCATTCAGACCCTCGTAATGGTCCATTTTTGAAAATTTTCGCGAGTTCCAGTAATTTCAAATGAATTTCAACGTGACAGTAATTGCGAGACTTCACAAAAGGGAGTAATAACGTAATGTATCTTGGATTAAAATAGACAATGAGGTATAGGTGAACTTTCGGTATTTGTAAATAAATATTTCTAATATATTTGAATATTTATCAAAATTTTCGGATTGGATTATGAGAAAAATGTTAAAAGATATCTTTCAGTTTGTTCTTGAAGTAGGTATTTGAACCTTCAAAAAATTAGGACGATCTATCCTTTGCGAAATTAAATCCGGTTAATATTACTGTGGTAAAACCATTTTAAATCAGCAATTATTCCTTCTAATTTTGCTGTATGATTTAAAAAATGCTCTTAAACAGTATGGATATTTAAAATGGGCAATAATTTACGGAGATTTTTTCGACGATGCGAAACTAAAAATAGCGTTAAAAATTTGAAAATTCTAGACTGAAGCTCGACTGCCGTCATTCTTTATTACCATAATTATTGCAACTAGGAAATAAACTTTTCGTAACGTCAGTAATAAATACCCCGGAATAGTTCATAAGCTTAAAAAAGTTATATTGTTTTATAATTTAAAAAGAATACTGTTATAGTACAATAAATTTGCCTAAAAATAATGCAAAGAACGATTATTCCAATTAGCCGGATTTAACACAAACAAACCTCTAAATAAAAATCTCCGAATTCGATATGAAGTTTGATCATTTTCGCAAAACACTACGAAAATACAGTTTTCCATTTAGAAAAACGTTCATATTAGTCATCACATTCATATATCTTTAATATACGTTAATTAAAATACCTCCGAATTCAACTAAAAATCTCAACCCTACAATAATTCATAAACATCAGAATTTTTCTAATTTAAAACAAATGTTAGGCGATGAAAGTAACCAAATTCATTGACAGATTTCCATCTCGTTATTTCTCAAGAAGAATACCCTTTCAGTGATAAGGACAAAAATGCTCTCCAATTAAAAGATAAATATCTCAACTCAAACTCAACTCAAATAAAAATTCTACTCTAAAAGTATACAAATTCGAAACAGAACCACATTCCGCAAAAGAAAATCCGTGATATCTTATTTATTCAAACACAGAACAAATTCCACCCCATATGAACATTCAAGTTATTCCTTCAAATTACATTTTTACATCATAACCTAAGTGTAATTATTCTTACTGTTCTCTAAAAAAGAATATATCTATACAAAAAGAGGGTAACTAAACTATAAAGAACCAACAACGTTCATTAGTAAAAAAATATAACAACTGACTCGAGCCAAAAACTGAGCTCCAAAAATCACCAAATTCGGAGTAGAATCTCGTCCCTGCATTGACTCATCTACGATAGTTCTCGCAGTCAGGACACGCATCGGTTTCGTTGTTTTAGGACGGCAAGCCATCGCAGGGGATGGATCCTTCGTTGCCATACCGGCGTTAATTGTGGAAAAGCGAAGCGACGGTGAGTTTACCGGATCGGTTCGTTCGAGATCGTCAGTGAGCAACTACGATCTAGCCCTTACTAAGGGACAGCAGCTTTACGAGGGGAAAGGCGAAAGCACAACCACTGCGACCTCCCGGTTATCAGATTAGTTCGGTCCTACCATCCGTACGGAATATCGTTAACTGTCCGTAATCTCGTTTTGGAAGCTAACCCGTGATGTGACGTCGGCTTACCGAGAAATCAGCATTGCTTCTTTGCAAACTATTGCGAATGTAGCTACTGCTCTTTGGGTTTCAGCGAACGGATAGTTTGAACGAGTTACGATTCGAGATTCTCGGTTGGGAATGAAAGTTGGAACTAGGACTATTTGGAATTGATGTATGGGGTTTATCGTTTGTGACCTATTTTGCGCGTTGAACCCAGGTATTTCTGAAGTTTTATTTTCTCCAAATTTTGTAAATTATTCTTTGGCGACTTTTAATTTTCTGTTTGTGCAGTAGAAGATGTCATTTAAGTAGGGCAACCTTTTATAATTGTAATTATTCTCAAATACCTTTACAGTATAAGTATTTGGATGTTTTTTAAAAGAACAGTAGCAATATCTGATAATGAGAAAAGACGGTGTGATGTATTTACTGTCTTTATGGTTTGATGCGTTAATTGTTTCTTCGTGCTTTGTTCAGAGTAGTATTGTGTAGTTGTAATGTAAATATTAAATAAAAATTATTCGCTAGTGTATTTCTCATTTTTATCGATAATACTGTTTGTCTTTTAATGGACTATATACAATTAGTTTATAGGAAATTAAGAAAATGTTAGAATTTTTAGTTTAGATATACTAGTCTATTTGTTGCTTCGGAGATAGCTTCTCTCAATAGAGGTTTGAAATAGAATCTACACGAATTTGACAAATTTGTTACCTTGCAAAAAATTAATTTTTCTTGGAGTGCACGTGTAAAAAATAATAAGAAATTTTTTCTTTTTGTGACTGTTACGAAATGAGTACCACCTTGTCTTTCGAGTGAATTTATGTAATAAATAAACTCTTTGATATTACGTTTATATATAAATATACTATAGTTGTAGATTTTTATGTCTGTGTGCGTATTTTTAAAGGTGTGTGTGTGTGGTTCGTGGAAAAGATAAAATGGAAGTTTGACTGATTGCTTTTGAGTGTAGGGTAGAAGTGCGAATTTTCAGGGAAGTCGTGGGTGCGGAAAATTAGAAGATGTTAGGAGTGGTGATCAGGGGCCTCGGAAGGTGGGGATGACGAGGAGTAGGATGGGCCCTTAGGAAAGTCGGTATATATGTGTATATGTGTGTGTGTGTGTATCTTACATAATCAAAGTACATTCATAATAATAATACTAATAATAATAATAATAATGGCGCTAATAATAATAATGATAATAATAATAGTAATAATAATAATACTGATAATAATAGCAATAATAGTAATAGTGATAATTAATATAATTAGATTGGGGTTAGGACGTAACAGTGACGAAGATTCGAACTCGGATTAAAAAATTAGGAGTTAAATCCTAACACCGTATGCTCTCCATTCCTCCAAAATTATACTTATAAAAATGTAGAAAATAAATCGATAAAAGATAACAAAACAGGTTGGACTCGAATTATTGTCATTCATTGCACATCACTTTAATATCGACTATTTTTGATCGAATGCTACGATTTAGTATGAAATTATAAAAAGACGCAAAAATCCATCAAACCAATAGCCTCATTCTTACAACGTTTTTAACCGACGCTTCTTCAGCATGTTCACGATCGATTTTTCTCTCAAATATGTGCATATCGAAAACTCTCGACAAATATGTATGCACGAAGGGCGCCAACCACTCAACTTCGTTGGAACGTTGATCACTCGAGGGGTTCTCGGTACTGCCGGCATCAAAAGTAACGGATCATCTGACCGGAAATGGAATCCTTTTGGTAATGTGCAAGAACTTTTTAAAGTGCGATCATTTTCGTCATGGATATTTCAAGTAGTTTCGCGTTTTCGTACCAAACTTTCGGTACTCTGCATATCTAGCTCAGGGACGCTTCAAATTTCGCTTTCAATGTTTCAAAAGACTCTTATAATAAAATAGCTACCTTTAATTTCCCTTAGTGATCGATTTAAAAGGAGAAGAATTTTTAAATGAATTTAATTTTTCGAAAGATACATAATTCTTCATAAAGATTTACTTTTCAAGAAGCAAAATTTGATGTATCTATATGTATGTAGTAATGAATGCCATCATTAAATGAACTTCCGCGAAAATACTGTCTTTCCATATTCCAAAAAAAAAAATGGAAAAGAAAAGCAAAACAGTATATATCATTTGTATAGGAACTACAATGTTTCTTTAATTATCAAAGAATTAGATTGTCGATTTATTCAATGCCAGAAAAAAATATAAAGAACATCTACCATTAGACACCTACGAACATTAAATTCACGATTTCTTTGCAAAATCAACACACATACCCAGTTTTGACTCCCCAAAAATTTCAAGTAACGACCTCGAATCGAATTTGACGAAATAAGTATAATTTAAAAACTATCAATTTGACGAAAGCATTGATCAGTAATAAACAAAAACATTATTCAATAACTCCAGCACTTTGGCGATCGTCATTACCTATCTCACCTTGAAACTTCATAACTAAACTTCAGTTTTTACATACTTATGACAAATTTCACACTTTCAAAATACATAAAAAATATATAATATACAAAAATATCCAAGAAATGTAATTCTTTCCAATATATTTAGCGGATGAACGAAATATCTATTGAATTCTTCTTTGTCAGCTCCATTAATCAAACTTCAAAGTCTGAATATTCGCAGTACAGTCATTAATAAAAAAAAATATTATTCAATAACACCTGCACTGTACAGCTTGTCTATCTCACATATTGTCTTAAGCAACAAATAGACTACTATATCTGAGCTAAAAATTTTAACATTTTCTTAACTCCCTATAAACTAATTGATGTGACCCATCAAAAGACAAACAGTATCAACAATAAAATTGAGAAATACAATAGCAAATAATTCTTATTTAATATCTACATTACAACTACACAATACTACTCTGCACAAAGCACGACGAACCAATTAAAGCATCAAATGTTACAAACCTCATGACCAACTATACTCGTCATTTCAATGCAAAGGGTTAAAGAATCTCAAAACAGTACTTTCACTTCTTCACCCTTCAAGTTTCGCATTGCAACTAATCACTTACGATTTTCACATCCAAATAATTTCAAATTCCCAATACACACGATAATTACGCTAATCTTGAAACCAGCAACACGACGAGGAACAGAGCTCAGATTTCCGAGGTGGCGGGACGATATCATTATCATTATCATCATCATGATCATCAACATCGAACAGCGGCCTCGTAGGAGTATACACGTTGGATAATATTCGTACATATGTAGCGGCGCATTATTACGCATTATTACACGTGCATGCGATGCACACGGTGGCATCGATTTCTCCCCATTATTGTCGTTACGAATCCGGGTAGATCAACCATACACTAGCCATCCCCATAAATACCGCGCCTCGAGATCGTAGAGATCCTGTTTCCAGGCTTCGACAACTCGATAAATGCATTCTCCGTTTCTGGACCCGAATAAACGTACACATTCAGCTGCAAACGGCTTACAGAGAATGCTGCCAGTGATACGCATATTCGACGGACCGGATGTCTGTTTCTTCAGCTCCTTTGTGCCACGCGACAGAAAAAAGTGTAAAAAGTATTTTTTTTAGAGGTATAGAACTTTAAGATGAAATAAAACACATAAAAAGTATGGTTATTGTTATGGTTTTGGTTTTATTCAAATCATAATATTGTTAAGAATTATCGTAACGAAATTGTCTCCCCTATATTTCATATCGATTACGAGAATGTTAAAAACGAATTGCAAATGTTTAGATATTGATTTAATATTGAGAATAGAGTTGTCTTTGTGCAAGAAGTTTGGATTCATTAAATTAGAGACGTTATTTTATAATATCTGAGTTATTTAATTGTGAAGCGCCGTTACAATATTATGCCATTGGTGCTAAAAAATGATTTTTGGCATATGGGTGCCACAGCTGGATCCAATGAATTGCAATCTTGAAGTCCAATTTTCGACCATGCAAACTTATGCGCTAATCGAAAGTTTGCTTCAACATATTGTTTGTTTCGTTCGATGTGTGATATGTTGCGTCGTCTTGATGAAACCAGACTCTTCCACATTAATGCCATGAAATTGGGAAACAAAGAAGTCAGTAACCATTGGCTCCATTAACCGTAACGTTTTGGTAAGTATCGTCTTTCAAAAAATATGGACCAATGATTCCACCAACCCATAAGACAATATTTACTGACTTTTTCGTTCTCCAATTGCATGGCATTAACACTAGAACTACCGGCGTTAAATCTATCATATTTCAATATATTAAATAAGTACTTTGCAAAAGGAGGAATCGAGTGGCGAAAAAGATGATCAATTCAGTGATTTATGTCTATTGTGATGGACGTAGAATTTTTATTCTATAGCTCTTCTATGAACTTGGAGAATTTTTGGAAAAAATTGTGTACCAGTCATTTTGACTGGTTTGGTAGTTCTAGTGTTAATGTGAAAGAGCTTTGGGTTCAACAGAATGGCGTAACATGCCACACATTGCGCGGCAGAATCAATTTACTGAAGAAAACTTTCGATGAGCACATAATTTTGCGAAATGGACCAGTCCATTGGCCTCCATGGTTGTGTGATATCAAACCTCTGGATTATTTTCTGAGGGCATATGTAAAGTCGCTAGTGTATGTTGATGAACCACAAACTTTGGACCTTTGAAAATCGACATTAGTCGTTTTATCGTCAATATACGGCCTCAAATGATAGAAACAGTGGTCGAAGATTAGACATCGAGTTTCCTCTTCATTGGGCCACGGCGCCCATATGCCAGAAATCATTTGTTAACACAAATGGCATAATATTATGGTTTGAATAAAACCAAACCCATCACCATAGTCATGATTTTTACGTGTTTTATTTCATTTTAAAGTTCCGTACCTCTAAAAAAACACCCTATATTTGCGAATCGTCGTTGATATAGCAAGAGCAATAGTATGGCAGATCATCGATATAGGATGGATGAAAATTGTTGGAAATGTACAAATGTTGGAAAGATGTAGAGTTTGGGGATTAGGTGTTGTGGATTGTGTATGATGTATGGTGTGCGGGGTGGATATATGGGGGATTATTGGGCAAAACGTAAACGCCGCTGGATATAGATGTCTAATCGCTCAAGCATGACACATGCGAGGCGATGATATGAGATTAGCAGGAATGGACAAACCTTGTAGGAGATGGTTGATCCTTCGACCGTTGAAATGTAGGTAGTTAATGGTTACTCGGGGTGATAATTACTGGATTCTTTTCCCTTGAGGAAAATATTTCTTCTACATTTTCTTCCAGTTTTGTAGTATATTGCTTCTTTTTCAGTTCTTGGTGTTAGGGTTTCGATTGGCCATTTCATCATGTCTTTTTTATAAAGATGAAAATCGGGTAAGGAATACACATAGCATGGATAAAATATTTCTGAGAAATAATGACAAGAAGATACAGCATCGAGACCACCGATTTTGGAATCGCTAGATTTATTTCCATTTTCAGCGTAGTTCCTACATTGTTCTAGTACAGTGGTGGCGAACTTATGTTCAGACACTGACCCACGTATGCTTTTTAACACTAGAACTACCGGCCTCAAATCTATCATATTTTAATAAATTAAATAAGTACTTTGAAAAAGGGGGAATCAAGCGGCGGAAAATTTGATCGATTGGGTGATTTATGTTTATTGATATAGACGTAGAATATTTATTCTATGACTCTTATGTAAACTTAGAGAATTTTTGGAAAAAATTGTGTACCAGTCATTTTGACTGGTTTGGTAGTTCCAGTGTTAAATGACCCACGGGTCGATTTTCATAAACTTATTTTTTATATCATAAAAGAGAGAACAGACAATAAGAAATACTAAAAAAGTAAAGTATATATATCCAATGTCAAATTTATAACAAGCATTTCCGATTGAGAACCAAAAAAAAAGTAGTTTTTGAGTCCTCCCCTCCTCCTTTCCAAGTTATGCCATTGACTCGGTGACTCACAAAGTATTACTTAAAAAAAATAATGAAAAACATTTTACCTACCCCTCAAAAAGATTCGTCATCGCTGCTGCAGATGATATGAAGTTAAAGGTTTAGATCAGTGGTGGCGAACCTATGACCCGCGGGTCAAATCTATACATCGAATCTATAATATCTATAATGTTGAATTTATAAAACAATGTTTCCCAGTAGACACTGGTTAACTGACAAGCAAAAAAAGTGACCCACGCTAGTACTTAAAAAAATATTGAGCAAAATTTGACCCACTTCTCAAAAAGGTTCGCCATCACTGTTCTAGTAGATTGATCTATTACACTTTATATTCTATTCTATATGTGCACAGCTTATTTATTCTGCATATCAAAGCTACTTTTTCTTCAATTGTACTCACCTCTCTTCCTGTGCCTTTGTATTTAAAAAAAGTGATTTCGAAATCGAAAAAGAAATATTAATGACCACACATATTATTTATAACAAAATATCGTAAGTAACTTCCTACTGTTTCGTCTCCCAACAGAGAGATAGACATAGTTCGAGGATGGAGAACGGAGAGAAATTAATTTGCCGCTCCAGCGTCGAAAGTAGTGGAAAATTGCGTTAATTATTATACGCAAAATGACAGCGCACAAATGGATTACAATTTGTTTCCGACGTTATAGTTCGAAGCTCCCCTTGAAAATATCCCCCGGTGAGAAACTGCAGACAGAATTAAGCGGATCTCAATTTATCACGAGTCCGGCTAACAAGTACCCATGGAAATTGTGTTCGCATAAAAAATCAAGTTTCATGTAAATTTCACGACATCACATTCGACTCGTGTCTTCCCCTATTCTTTTTTATTGTTGTTTTCCATTTCCTCGTTTTTCATGGCAATTTTGGAGGAACAAATTATACCTCGAAGCGACGACTCACACGTACGACGATAGAGAAAGCAATTACGGCGAACGCGTTGGGTAATTTTACATTTTTCCGTCCAGCTATAATGTAACTAACGGAGTGACGATCGAGTGAATATTCCATTACACGAGCAATTTCCCTAAAATTATTCCAGGGCGGCGCGTAGCTAATAGAGGCGCGGGTGTGGCAAAGATGATTGCCTTTTAAGCAGCAGATTCAATTATCGTGCACAAGTGACCCAATTTATCCGGAGAATCCAAAATTCATAGACGGGACGTCGTTTCGATGCATCGACGCGACACGCCGTCTGAAAGGGACGTATGAGAATGTTGGATCGCTTGAACATAGCTCAGTGTATGGAAGAAAATAAATAAAGATGAGGGACTAGTACATGACTATGTAGAATATGAATTGTTGCAAAAGAAGGTATGGTGTTTTTAAGGTATAAGTTTTCTATTTCACGTAGAAATTGTTAAAAGTGTGCAGACTTTTAGATTAACCCTTATGTTCTGCTCGGATCTATGTGACCCGAAATAGAGATTATATTTGAACTGATACTATGTTTCTAACAAGGGAAGTTTACCAAGTGTTAACACTTTACCGATCAGTATTTTTTAACATCCTGCCCACGTCTGATCGGTCACTTGTACGCAAATATTTCCCTGATACTGATATCTCTTGGAAAATTGCAAAGTTTCTTCACTGACTCCTTGGCACAGTTAACCGCAATGAAAAATAATAATTTATTAATTGTCGTAGCCACCAATTAATAAGTTAAAAGTTCAAAAGTGTTAGGCCCGAAAAGCCGATTGATCGGCTACCAGTTGGTAAAGTTAATATTAATCGATTAATAATCGATTTGTAATGAAATTTACAGAGTTTGTACCATTAAAAAAAATATTTGATACCTACTTTTTTTATCGCCCATTGTTCATATCTACAGAGTGAAAACAGCCCCGAAAGTTGGGGATGAAAACGTCATTATTTCAAATATTTCGAAAACTATTTGGTGTAGATCAAAAATTAAAAATGCAAGTTGTTAGTTTTTTAATGGTGGATTTAGTCGAAAAGTGAGGTTGCTTCTAATTTATTTATTTAAAGAATATATTAAAAATTCTCAAATTTTTGTATTTTTTGTATTAGTTTTTGATATTCAATGTATTTAACTTTTACGTCTATCTGTTTGTATATTTTGTGTTTCTTAAAATGTGAACCTTTGTTTGCCGAGTCAGTGTGACTGGAAGGAGTACGAGTGTGAGATATAAATGAACAGAACAGCAGGGTTAAATAGGGGTAAATGATGGTATTTTAATTACTGATCTTAAGAACCGGATGACGATCATTTTGAATTATTTAAATAGATTTGAGAATATGAAACGAATGTTCTGAGTTATTTAAAAAGTATTGGATGGGAGATACTGTGGAAATTCTTGAAAGGTTGTAGGAGTCGTGACGTGTCAAAAAGGTTTTCGAGGAAAGGAGTATATTATATTCCGATCTTTGTCAAAATGTCATATTTCTTTTATTCAAAAATTCTTTATGGTACCGTACAAGTATCACTGTTCTATCGTTCTGAAGTATATATGAAACATGCAATATCAAAAAATTTGTTATGCTTCACAACTTTCGGTCAAACAATAAGTAAGTTCACTTCTAAGTTTTACTAAGGCTATCGAGTTTTCCAAAGTTTTCAGAATTACCAAGAACTTCTGATTTCGACTAATTATCGAAGTGATTTGAAATTCTACGACGCCTTTTCTTGAGAATGTTCAAGCGGACCGAACACTAATTGCTCGTTGCAGTGCAAAAAATATGGCACGTACACAATCCTTCAAAATTTTCATCTTCTTAAAAATTCCAAAAAAAGTAACTCGTAAATTAAATCGAATGTTGCTGGTTAAAATATAAATTCGAGAATCTGCTAATAATAAGTATATTTCATTGTTCTTACTTTAGAGAATTACTTCTGCCTTGATTATGCAAATGTCTTATTAAAGAAGTTTTTGGTACGATTCCAAGAATTCACATCGATGAAACTGTAATGACTTCCTACTGGGTCAAGCATCACAGTGATCCTGCACTTTTGGCTCGTTCACTTACTGCTAATTTGATCCTTTCTTAATGTTACATTACGTAATTATATGTAGAACGAAACATTATGTAACACAAGTGTGCTGCAAAAAATACTTATATTGGGCGATTATCGGTCGCTAGTGATATCTGAATGAATTTTCTCGATAACGTGGCTTCCCGGTTACAGCAGATAGGTCTCAGCCTCGACAGAGTAAAATCGCGAAATAAATAAATAAATTTTTAACGATTTACAAGTAATTACGGAAGTGTGTGTTAATCATGTCACCACTCCCACCAATATAAATCGCATTATATTCTACAATAAGAATGCAAGGGTATTCATGCCAAATAATTATACAACTCTTCCAACACGTGTTTTATGAACTTATCTGCAAACAAAGAGAAAACGTCGAAAACTATTGTTAGCATCTATTAAAACGAGTGACATAGCAGAGTTCCATTGTAAGAAAACGTAAATCCCTCTATTTGTATGATATTTCGGGCATTAGAATTGAAATAAATTTTTAATAATTAGGACATCTAGTTGATCGAATTTAATACTTCATTGCCGACATAAACTGAATATGTTGAAAAATTCTAACATGTAAGGTGATCAGATGATTGAGCCATGATTCTAGGATCGTAAACTTCTACTTTGAAACCGATATTCAAGGTTAAATGTATACAATTTACATTGAAGTACAGAAAAGTTGTGGACATTGAACAAGTGAACCACGGATTTATAGTTCCTTTGACATTTTTTTCTTACGGTTAGTAAGATAGGATAAAATGACGAAATATGACCGTGAACTTTAACATCAGTGATTTTACAACATACAAAATTAACACTAGAACTACCAAACCAGTCAAAATGACTGGTACACAATTATTCCCAAAAATTCTCCAAGTTCATAGAAGATCCACGGAACAAAAATTCTACGTCCATCACAAAAGACATAAATCACCGAAATGATCATTTTTTCCGCCACTCGATTCCTCCTTTTTTAAAGTACTAATTTAATATATTGAAATATGACAGATTTAACGCCGGTAGTTCTAGTGTTAAATGCTTTCCATCGATCCAAGATTATATCCTACTAATTGTAAGTCCAATTTCCGATTACCTCCTTGAATTGTTGACACTGTGGAAGATAACAATTTTTCCGTTAAAATTTGATATACTATTAACAAATTATGAATAATTTGATTTAAAATATCTGATTTGAAAAAATTGCAACGTAATACCTTTCCATTAGAATGACAAAGGCATAAATTATACTAGAAACATTTAACCATTATTCACCATGTGATTTTATCATAAATATTGTTACAGGTCATTTTCTGTTATAGCCTGTAGATATAAAAGAAACAGTCTTACTTTTCCTCTTACGAAACCACAGTGCGAGGGTGAATAACCGGGGAAAAGTTTCTAACAATCGCGTGCACCGATCGCGCACGACGAACTATTCTCAATACAATCTCTCTGCTTGCTTTGTAAATGTGCGACTTTACATTTAGTCAGCAGATTTCACTTGGATGGTAATTCTATCGATTTCCTGTTTTCGCATTTCTCTACATTCAAAAAACTCCTCCATCTTCGAAGGATTAATCCTTTATGGGCTCTTGTAACTTGGAGGTAACACAAGATGTGTCACGTTATATCAAGATATATCTAAACTTCTATTCTTCAAAATGAATTTTTTAACTCTAACAAATATTCCAATTTAGTTCTTAACATTTTGAATGTCAGGGGGGTCATCAATGTCGGTCGCCATTGAATTTAATGTTTCATTTGACATTTAAACTGTAATATTTACGAATTTTCTAATACATTTAATATTTAAACAGTGGCATTAAAAATATGATGTTCTGTGAACTATATTACCTATTTGAGTCATTTACACTGAGTGATTGTAAGACCCCACGACAGCAAGGCGCCGAGCTAGGCGTTCTCACGCCTGGCTTTCGTCAAGGGGACAATTCCTCCAGCGAGGGAGGAAAACGACCCTTACCCCTACGGGGCCTTTTCGAGGAAAAGGAGGTCCTCGAAGGACCCAGCAATAGAAGAGGAGAAGTGGCAGTCGATAGACAGTCGTTGTAGACTCGACACATAGAGTCGTCATACAGTCGTTACGAGCTCGACGTTTTGTATACATCGAGAGAACACTCTTCGAAGAGTGTCGTCGCGAAGACGCATTATTAATATTTATATTAATATACTTATATTTATATACTTGCCGCAAAACCTAATAATTATATATACAAATATTATATACTGTATTTATCAAAGGATATTTATAAACGCCAATAATATATCATTATATTATTTTATAAAAAAAGAGAAATCGTTGTTGTGTCTTACATGATTTTACCAGAAAAATGTTAACTTTAGTGAAAACAAAAAAACTGGTGAAATACCGAGGGCATTCAGCGTATTAAAAATCATGCAATTCTCTGCAATTTAAAATTACATAAAATTGTAGTTTTTTCATTTTCTAATTTGATATCGTGTGACTGATTTTCAGACGCCACAACAAATTCCGACTATAGAATGTTAAAACAATAGACTCAGCGAAAATTGATTGTTTACAAATTGAAAAAAATTCTAAACTCTGCTCCAACAATACATACCTACATCGTTACAGTAAAAAACATCGATAAATTCTTTTAATTCACAATTGAACAAATGTTTTAAAAGTACAAAAAAACTGTAGCACAGAAAAATAGAATGAACACTGATTTACGTTGAAGGTACCGCATAGTATCGGATGTCATCAGTTGAGAAAATACAAATCGGTTAAATTGTATGGAAAATTTTTGGCTACGTTGGAACGCCGGCAATGCGCATTAATAAACCGACGGAAGGGTGCGAATAAAGGGTTTCAAGGGACGAGCTGAACATTTCGTATCACCTTCACTCGTTCCACTGAAAATTAAGCTTTTGTTTAATTACGGCGACCGTCACACTTCGGTGGGCTGCTGACAGTAATGCAGAATATAAACGCGATGCCACGAGGGGACCTGTAATATAATGTTCTAGCTACATGTTACAGTCATTCGGTTCTGTTTCTACGGCACGAAACAATTTTTTACTAGATCCTGTAATTATCTTGAGCAAAACGACGAATCATCCACGTCATACATCTTGGAAACTAATTAGAAATTCCCATAACGATGCGTAATCTATTTCGAAATTAAAAGAGTTTAATATTTTAAATTGTGTGACGTGCCCTTTCTGTGCAGTAAGAGAGGACGCTTGAGTTCTAGGAAAAATGAGTTTATTATAAGAACTAACAGCCTGAACTTTTTTCAGTCCTCTGTTCTGCTACATTGGGCATAATTTTCTTGACCAATTAATATTTTATCGATTAAATTTCAACATTGAAATTTAACAATAATCTTGTATCGTCGCATAAGTATTCGTCACAAAGTGTAGTTATTTCTGTTATTAAATAAAATTGAATAATCAAGAGTGGAACATTTCGCAAAATTATCTTTGCCTATTCATCGAGAAATTGGAACAATAATTTGGACCGCAAAGGATTAAGATTAAAATTTTGAGTAATTTAATGAATCTGTATAACGTATATTTGAAAGAATATTTGAGAAATTGTTTTTAACAAGAAGAAAATTTTTAGTTATATGTTTGACGCTTCCAATGTAATCTTAATTATTCCTGAAGTAATTATTATAATTGAAACGAGATCTCCGAGTTTCTATGAAGATGAAAAAATACTCAATTATTCACGTTCTACTACCTCAATAGTATAAAAATATTTTGATATTAAGTATGCTATTAACTTAATGACACAAACATATTTTAATATTACCCTGAAGTTACTATAATTGCAACTTCTATTTCTATTTCAAAATAAGTATCACTTTCCGCATTTCTAATCCCCATAAAATAACTATGAAAACTGCAGTTTCAAAATTACTCCCTATCACAATTTCGCTACGTATATTTCCGTCTTTACAAATTTTCAAAATAATCGTCGACCACAATTATACCAAATTTAGAAAGCAATCCCTAATTTCGAACCCCATCGTCCAACCCTTCCGTTTTACAATCTTCTCGCACCACAGTCCCCACGAACCGTAATTGTCGACGAGTCAAAGAGATATATGGAGAAAATAGTCACCCCGTAAAGCAGAGTCCTCGGCTCCCATATATTTCGCAAGTAGGTACATTTCTGAATTTTTAATCTCGCGAAATTTCACACCAGCACATAAGGGACGCGTGCAATCCTCCTCGCTCCTCTTGCCGTACTTGTAAGGCATACTTACGCGCGGAATAGTACCAGCAGTATCGTACCAAAGTCCATTGTACGTTTATTAAACGCACACCTTCGCCCAACCACTGGAGATATACGGGGTCGATTCGTTCTCATCCCATGCCGGAGTCGTGATTCTCGCAAAACGTAAAAACCGCCAGTAAAGGCGCTTCCTACTGCAAGTCGGCCGACAGTTTACGACTTGGCCTACGTCTTGCGGTGTACGCCGAAGGAAAATCGCGTGTGCGAATATGAATGTGTAGGGCGCGAATTTTTAAATGTACGTCGGTTAAGTGTTCTTGAGTATATATTAGGGGTACCGAAAAGTAATCACATTTTTTTTTGCTAGCGAAAAACATTGATTTATTAAAGAAATCTTAAATACTAATCAGTAAAATAATTTCCATAATTTTCTAACACTTTTTGCCAGCATAAAGGTGGTTGTTCGCTTCCTTCTTCAATTACGATGACTTTTCGGTACCCCTAATAGATGTAAATGTTTGATGTTATAGATGGATAATAATAAAAGCTAATCAGTTAACTACGGCGACTTCTTTTGAGAGTGCGCACATATTTACGTGGGTCACGAAAATCGAGAGATGAGCATAAATCTATCTCAAATTATTTATACTTTTTAGCTATTCATTTTATTTCGGCATGACCTCAAAATATTCCAAACTTCTTGAAAACGAATATATTTTAGTTTTAGTTAAAATTACAATTCAAATAACCAATGGTCGCAAACTTTTATGCATGACGAGTATATTGTGACGTACCGACCCCCCGATTAATTAGTACATAAGATAGGTTTAGTAAATATTTGATAAGCTCAAATTGTACTGCGGCTCGCTCAACATCCGTCATTCCATAATCATCACTGATTCATTGCATCAAGTCTAAACAATCCTATTTTTCCATCACGACCTTTCAACTCCCTAACCGTTCCATACTCATCTCCGAAATCACTGTTTCGAGTCCAAAATCCCACTTCCTATTTTGACCTTCGACTTGTCATCCACCGTTATCCTACTCCCACTCTTTTCCAAAACAGTTCATTACCAAGTTCAGTTAATTGTGACAGTCACCTTCAAATTCTAAATCATATTCTAAATTTTAATTCTAAACTCTCACAAGTCCTCACCATCAAATAATTCGTTTCCGTGCATCACAATTAATCGCTCTTGGAACGAACCGAGTTATTCTAATACAAAAAGTTCGAAATCAGCGCCAGCGAGACGTCGAGCTAGGCGTTTTCACGCCTGGCTTTCACCAAGAGGACAATTCCTCCAGCGAGGGAGGAAAATTACCCTCACCCCTACCGGGCCTTGTCGGGGAAAAGGAGGTCCTCGAAGGACCCAGCAATAACAAATAGCAAGTCAATCGTTACGGAGTCGTTACATCGAGGGAACACTCTTATAAGAATGATGTCGCGAAGAAGCACTATTAATATTTGTATTATTGACGCGAAACGAATTTATTGTATGTTGTATTTATCGGCGCAAATATTTATAAACGCCCGTATTATATTGTATAGATAAAGAGAAGAAATCGGTGCCTTACAAGTATACGTTCTCTTATTTTGGCGGATTCTAAGCGCGCATCATTCTATTCGCCGTTACAACATTCGTCAATACACCAAATATTACTGTGTCTTCATGACGAGTATACTCGTCAATAACAACCAACTAGTTAATTAATGGAGTTCGAATGAATATGAGGATATTCGAGTAGCTACAAATTCTGGATCTTGGACACCGTGTACCAGTAGAGAACAAAGTATAGTTAATCTATTCGATGAATGGTTTATGAAGGTGGAGCACTTTCGCTCTCTACATCATTGCGGAGGAATTCGCGCATGTCAGTCTTGTGCATACACACTTGACGAAACGAGGGTCTAGGAGATGAGGTTTCTCCAATTAGCTCGGTTGCGTGGTACATACGCTATTCTGTTGCACCGTGTGAGACGTATTGTAGAGGTAACTGAGCTCATTGTCAGTGGAAGGAGATGTCTTCTCATCTGCTGATGCCTGAGGTATCGTGTTCCCTTTCGTCGAGAGTACGTGTAGACGAGTAGTGTGTCCGAACTCCTCGACGGGTTGGTAGGATACCACTTTTGTGGATTGTTTGTGTTACTGACTGGGTCACATCCTGATTAGTTCAATATGTACTGGTATCTCAACGCTTATTCGTTTCATACTTCTTGGATTTAACCCTTTTACAGTGCGGTACAATTACGACTTCTGGCCCAAAAAGTGTCTAGTTTTTTTATGTTCGAAAACATTTCGGCATACAAACTAAACCAAGTCTCCTTCTACAATTAGAATAATCTTAGAGAACACAGGAAGCAAAGAATTTAGTCATAGACATAGATATTTTTGGTACTGTTACACCACTGTTACGGTACTGTATGTCCGGAGAAGGGGCACAACCTTTCTGCCAAACGCGGAAACATTTGGTCGCCACTTGGCGAACATTTTGCCGATTTTTAGTTCTGTTGGTCTCCGCCCAGGTGCGCTTTTATGATCGCACCTAGGTATATACAGACTCTACAAAAAGCTTCCTCGTTTGACAGTCAAGTTCGAAAGTTATTTCGCGACGATGCGCCGCGACAGATAAACGACTTTCCGCCCGTAACTGTCACGGGACAAAATTTTAATGGGTTAATCAGTTCAGGTGGATTATGAATCACTGTTACTATTGTAAAATCGTGAAGAAGTGAGGTGTGGTAACCCATCCAAGCAGCGTACTGGGCCTGAATAGCTTAACGTGGAGATCTCATGGGTCGGCGTGGAACTACTGCTCTAGCAACCTCTCCCTGATGAAACTTTTTCTCACGTCCTCTCTTCCCAACCAAAAGTTTTTTATAGGAGTGTACCATCCCGATCTCACACTGTGACACATATCACATGAGCAACTTTCTTACAGATGTCTCTACTTTCTTATTCACTATAATCTCCCTTAATCGTTTGAATACCGGGAGGATTTTAAAAAATGACTTCGAAAAAAGCCAAAAGCCACTTTCGCGCTGTTGAGATTTTATTTCAAAATAAGCTAAAGTTGGTGTTTTATTTTATGTACTGCACAACAAGAACAGTCTTCTCGTGCTTGTATCCTAATTTGGAATTACTTTATATTATAAAAGAGAAACCTGATGTATTCTTAACAAAATATCTTAACAAAGTCTTCTTTCAATTGTCAACATTGAAAAAATGTCCTTGGGTTATTCGACACAAAAACTGAAGAGCGCGAAAGTGGCTCGTGGTACGCAAACGGGTAATGCCTTATTGGGATATCATGCAGAAGTCTGGAGTAGGTGTGCATCCACTTGTAAAACAGTATACGTTTCAAATTAAAATGGGAAGTGATACTCATTTTGTCAATCTGATTTCAGTTGTTTCGAAGCTGTGTAATTTCATTTGATTGTCAGTTTTAGTAGTCGATTAATAAGCTAACGGTCTACAAACGTTAACTTTTGAAGATTCGATTAACTAGCTGGCAGGGTTGTTTGTTTTCGGATTTCGTATTGTTGAAAATACCTCACTGAAGAACAGCTTATTTTCTTTTAAAGTACTTCATAACTTAATAACCAAGAAGGAATATCTACAGTGAGGTTACAGAAGAAAATATGAAATTTGAAATATTCTCATAAGGACAAAAGGAAATAACTAATCCTTGCACTAAATTTTAAAGAAAAAGAAATCATTCCGTGCTTGTATTTTCAACGGAATATCATGCAATCCATCTCCAAAATGCAACGTTTCAATTTTTGTATAAAAAAATTCTTTCTCTGGAAGAATAA
The DNA here is from genome assembly GCA_910591515.1 of Cerceris rybyensis. Taxonomy (NCBI): domain Eukaryota; kingdom Metazoa; phylum Arthropoda; class Insecta; order Hymenoptera; family Crabronidae; genus Cerceris; species Cerceris rybyensis. Next base: position 41,653,910 of record OU342789.1, read on the forward strand.
CAAATGATGATTGATTTCTGTCAACTGCATTGAAATGTTTTATAGAGAACGATGAAGAGAGAGACCAAATAGATGCGAAATTCAGATGACGAAATCCTTGAACCATTACTCGGTATAATGTAACCGTTAAGTGCATCGATTCTAGATGCAAGTGCTGAAATACCGTAAACAATAATGCGCTTTACACAACCATGCTGTAAATATTCTATATACGGATCCCCAAATTCTCGAATGTATACAATCATAGTCTTAAAACTATTGTAATATAAATTTCAGATACATTTAATCTTCTAACGAGTTATCTAGAGTTAGAAATGATTAACTTAATCAAATATTTATGAACGAACTTTTGCAATTTCGTGAATTCCCAGAAAATTATAAACGATCCAATTCACGACGTAATATTATACAATAATGTGTAGATAATTGCCAATGTTAATAAAGTGTTATATAATTTTGTACACTGTCTCGCAAATTGCCTTACTAAATGAAGATTATCGGATCACGGAGAATATACTGCAATTCAGATATAATTATAAGAGCCATCTCTGATTTATACATTTTTAAGCAAGGCAGATTAGTGAGTGGTCGTCTACGACAGAAATTCTCGTTTCAGGTGAATATGGTGGCAACAGAAGTAAAGCTTGGCTCTCAAGCAATGAATTTATATTTGATTACTCTTCTAGTAATACCTAAGTAACTTTGCAATCTGAGAAATGCATGATTAAAACTGTGGTAACGTACCAAAGCAAAGGGAGGAAAATGATGTTTAAACAATTCTAGAATGTAACTTTAATATGGACTGATATCAGGAGCAAGAAATACTTCTAACATAGAGTCTTCTTGTCTCGACCTTTGACATATTAATTACACGTAATTAAAATTTAATAATCTTATATGATACGATTATATAAAAGGTAATAAACTATTTTTAAATATAATAAAAAAAACAGATTGTCGATATAAATTGAATCCAAAATTTCCAAATAAAAAATTAAATTTTTTTTTCTTTTACCATTTTCCCAAAGTACCTATACGTTTCAGTATTACAATTCCTGGCATTAAATCTCTTATATTTAGGTAAACATATAAAACAAATATTTCGAAAGAAGAGGAATCAAAGGACAAAGCAAATGATCAATCAAATAATTTATGTATTGTTAAGTACGCCTGTAATACCAAGCGCAGTGCTACCCTATAAATTTGAAGAATTAAAAAAAAAACGAGAAACCCATAATTTTGGCCACTTTGATGGTTCTATCGATTCAGAATCCATATATTTAGAATATAAATCAACGACGAACAAATCCTCACGATATTAGCAATTTCGTTTCGCTAAGTGCCCTAAAATGATTTTACAATTTTCGTTAACCCTATTAAAAGACTTTCAAGAAGAAGAAGCACGAGCTACACCGATATCAGAGTTACTTTTAATAATGCCGAGTGAATTACAGTCGCGTAAGCTTTCGGGGAAGTAATTCCCTCCGCGATACATTTGTCACGGTCCCTCTGCAAAATTGCTGTAATCCGGTAGTGATACATAGTCCATTCACGTTAAGTGGGTCACTGTCTTCTCTGCATAAGAGATTAAAAACTTAGATTGAGAGACGTATCGCCCTTTATATCCGGTGGTACGTTAAAACGGCCAGAAAATTGCCACTTACGGAACCTGACGAATAACCGGGAAGCTATTCGACTTTCAAATAACGAAAACTCCTATGCTCGATATTGGACTCCTTGTTTTTATTACGTCGTTTCCTATCGTTACGCTTATGTGGTACCTCATATGGCCGTATCGTTCTTCCGTTTCTTGTTCGGCTCTTTTTTTCTTTACGACACGTACCTGATTTTAATTTTTGTAAGTCGTTTAAGAACGGAAGAAGGTAGTTACTAGAATGCTGTATGCTCAAGTCATATATACAAGTAGAAGCTGAAAGAAGTGAAATTATAACAGATTCTCCATATAAAAAGATGATAGATGAGAAAAGAACAAATCAAAGAAGAGATGTCAGTAAGAAAACCAAGAAAAATAAAAACGTAAATCTACGTCCTCCTCACAGACCGATTGAAGAAGAGTGAGTTTGCCCTTTGTGTGCTGAATCTCATGAAGAAGATTGGATACAGTGTGGAAACTGCAAGGTTTGGGTCCATGAGGCTTGTGGAAACATATCGGAGCTATCCGATTAGTACATTTGCGATTATTGTTTTGTGTAAATGGGTATATATTTACTGGCCGGTACTGGAGGCCAATTTTTTATAGTCTGATTTTTCCTAGTCTTACAATTAGAATTGCTGTAATAAAGCTGATTATTTCTAAACGTATTGGTTGTTTGTTATTTTTATTAATAGCAAAATAGTTCTTTTATATGTATATATCAGGAGGTATTGAACATGTAACCTTAGGTATTTTGATTTTTTTGTTGATAAACCTTAACACTTTCACAACCGCATGTTTGCACAGTGAAACGTCGCCAGGGGCCGGCAATATTTTTGAAGAAACACTTTGCCGTCCGCACTATTTGTAAACATGTCTTCGCTTGAAAAAAACTTTACGTAAATTTATGAAATAATTCAACATTATTATACAACAATATTTATTCCTTTGTGTACAACATACCTTGTTGCCTATCAATAAGCAAAAATTGAAATGTATCTTGTGAAAAAGTATTCAGTCCCTAGCGATAGTATTCAGTCCCTCCGAAGCGTTTCGAGATACTCTTTAGTAGTCAAAAGCTTTTACGCAATAAAATTTTGTATCATTTAAGCATCTGACGTTCTAAAAAGTTTTGCAATTGGTTTGCCAATGGTACCACGTTGGAATCACCGGTAAATAACGAATCGCTTATCAATGGCACCACGGGAGTGTCACCGGCAAACAACGAATTTCTACCAATGACACCACATGAGTGTCACCGGCGAACAACGTCTTGCCTGCCGATGGCACCACATTGTTGTCACCGGTTGTGAAAGTATCAAGGTGATGGTACTGGAACACTCTCCCCTAACTGTTTGCAGAGATTTGGACGATGAGAGTTAATAATGTTAAGCAATAATTAGATGTATTATCATTTGTCTTGATAACAAAGTGGTAAATTTTCTACTGCTGAAGTATTACTAAAAATTAAAATTTTCCACTATAGAATATCACAATGCAAGGTTTTCTAATGCCTAACTGATATAAATAATTTAGATACCCCACTATTGAATTAATATTAAAATATAAGATTTTCTATTTTGGAGCAAATAATCAAAATTTAAGCTTTCTACGATTGAACTAATATTAAATTATAAGGTTTTCTACTGCTAAACTGATATTGAATTGTAAGAATTTCTACTACTGAACTAATACCAAAAATTAAGTCTTCCCACTATTAAATTGATATTAAGATGTTAGATTTCGCAGCCATCGAGAAAACTCACCCCGAAAGGCCAACTCTCTCATTCAATAATATTAAACATCTCTATATTTAATTTCAAATACAAAGGAATGACAAACCGATATTAAACTTCCGACAATTCGTTTAAATTTGATTAAGAATAATCCTTTCGGACGTCGCTAGTCTCTCCGCTCGACAAACAACAACGCGGAACGTCCGCGAAAACGGAGGCAAGCGTCGCCATGCAACGAATTTGCAAGTAAATAAGATTTTCATAAACAAACGAAAACAGCAGCGCCGAGAAGCTTATCGTAGATTGCACCAGCCAAGAACCACAAATTGCAATATTCAACGTAAAGCGAGACCGGCATCGCCGATTAGCGATATAATCGAGTCACTACGAAAAGCTTCTATTATTGGATTTCGTTTAACCTTACGAATATCCCCATAAATATTTATCGATGGTCCCCCGAAAATCGGCCGATTTCATCCAATCGGGTCCTCCCAAACTACCCGTGAAACACTCCACTCTCAATACCTCCAGCTGAATCGCACTCCTGGAGGGAACTTTACTTTGCCAAGTGGAAAACTTGTCGTAGGATCGACTTAACACCGTGGATTGCCATATTTTCTCGGAAAAGATACCCTTTCGACGAAGAACTTAAGGTTTATAGAAATGCACTTGCGGTAAGCAATTGATAAAATCAAATTCAAATTCAAAGTAGAAATTTCTTTGTATGGATATTGAAATTTAGTTATAAAAGTAATTGACACGTTCAACGACACCGTTATTTGTCAGTTTCATTGTTTCTACTGAAGTGAAACTTTTTCTATTAAATTCACACCATATTTTTCGAAGATAATATGGAATTTCTGCAAAATGAATAGGGGGGAAACTTTCACATGTTCAAACCAAATACAATTCTTGGCATGTCGTACGCTTCGTCTGGAACACCGTGATGGTACACAGTTCATTAATTAACAAGTTTGTACAAGTTGCATCTGATATCAACTTTTTCTTAACCAATTAGATGTGATTAACGGTGTACTCGTCATGGAGAAACGGCAAAATTTTGTGTATTGTCGAGTATACTCGTCAGCAACCACTGGTTATCTAAATTGCAATTTGGACGAAAACTAAAATATATTCGTAAACTTCAAGATGTTTGGAATATTTTGAGGCCATGCCGAAATAAAACGAATAACTAAAAAGTATAAATAATTTGAGATAGATTTATGGTCAACTCTCGAGTTTCATGATCCACATAGGTGCACGCTATCAAGAAGTAGATGCAGCTAAGTGATTAAAATAACAACAAAGAAACAGCATTTGAAATCGCTGCACTATTTCATCAATTCATCCTTCAATTATACTTTTCAAGTATAATTTCATTCTCCTGTTTCTAAAATCGTTGCAGATCAATATTCGCCATCATCGACTTTCCAAATTCCGTCAACAAGCGGATCCCTCCCCAGAACAAAACATCTCGATTTTTCCAGCGAATGAACGAATACCGACACGTCATCGCGTTGGTAAATTTATGAAAACCAAACTATAACATTCTTATATTAAGGTTCGTATCGTTTTATGACCTCGTAAACTGAGCATGTATCGTGGCAGGTGCATTATAATACACCGACGGTGCATGTTCATGGAGTAGAATGTTAACCGAGTACCGAGGTCGACACTGACGTTGGTATATCTTAAATAAATGTAAAAAAAAAATCTGTTAGATACAGAGGCATTCTTCGAGTCGTTCTTCATGGTCGCCCGTTGGCGGTCGACCAGTTCGCAGGAACCGCACCAGCCGGAAGTATCATTGTGTAAACTTTTAGCTTAGGCACCACCATTCGGCGTAGGTAACCGCGAGTCCTATGAAAGAAAAGGCCGACTCCTCCGCGGCAGCTACTTCTCGTTTCAGCAACTTCTACGACCCTCGGGGAAATTACTTTTCTCCGAGGACGACTCCATCGGGACTTTACGGTCTGGGTACAGGGAACGACATTCGCGGTGAAGGGTATTCACGAGTCAGCACTTTCGAGCGTCGAGTATTTCGCTCGACGGCATCATCGAATGCACGTATCGTGCTGTTCGAGAGATCTGAAGGTGGAAATTTATTAAAGTGTCTATCGCGAAATGGATGAGATTATGCAGGAGCTTTTGGAAATATATAAACTACTTTAAATGATTCAACGATGATCGTGTGTTGCTTGTCTTGCTGGTTGTAATGAAGTGAAGCTTTTGCTGTTAACACATCTTGCACGAGAAGCGACTAAAGTCGTTTTGTACGCATTGGTAGTCGAGTGCGGGTAACGACAACAGTCGTTTTCTATGAATTATTGGTGGATTATTGTTACTAGTGGGCTTGTGTAATGTTTTTACCATAAAATCGGGTACACATGAGTACTAGGTCAGCGTCCGTACACTTCAACTTAAAACGTGAGTTGAAAAAATGCATTCCTATAATTGCGCTTTGCTGGTGCTGTTATGCTACGATAAGCGTATTCGACACCAGAGCTCTTAAATAGTTCCTTTATTCAATCAATTTAGATACATGTGCTTGGAAAGCGGGCAATTTTTACAATGGAACTCCGATATGGTCGCAAAGTTAGGACTTCTCAAGGGAGCAAAAATCAAAATAGTATGATATAAGATATACGTCTATTTGCGCTTGAATAATATACAAGGTTTTGAATTACAAGCCCCAAAAAGAATTGACTTGATGGTCAAAAATCGAAACCGGAGCTTCCAGCTATGCATTGACATAAATTATACGTAAGTATGCGTATAAATTTTCCTATGTACACTTGCACAAAGGAAAGTGCTTTGAAAGATATCACTTGTTAAAGCATTTTTAAATTCTTGATTTTCGTAGTTTTTGATTTCTGAGAATGTACTTTTATTTTTTTAAAGTGAATAGAGAAATTGATTTTTAAAGAGAAACTAAAGGTTTTTTGCTAAAATAAAGAGAAACTAAAAGAAATGCAAAAAATCGCCCGCTGCTGCATGAAAGTTGGACGGGAAAGCACCCGCGCGAAATGTGTTACAAATTCACCCAATTCTTTTTTCCACCGTCTTTTTTTTACTGCATTTTGAAATAACACGGTTCACCAGTAAGAACAAAAACACTTTCTTACACTATTTTCTTGTCCTACCACGAATCCCAAATTTTTTTTTTTAATTCTGACTTTGACAGTATCTTACAAAAAGTTATATATACAACAACAAAATACAATTGGGGGAATATTGTGATCATGAGTTGGTGTTCGTGAGTTGGTCTACTATGGGGAATACCCGAGTCTGGTCCAGTCCGTAATAAACGTGCACGCTTGTTATCAAGTGGCGATGAATAGTTGCAAAATTGATTTTTATTCCTAATTTCAATTAAAATTTTTATATATTGTACTTATGAATAGAATTTTCATTGTACAATAATTTTAATGTTTTTTTGTAACAAAATTAAATTGTTTTTGTTTTATAAATATGCAATTTATAAGTAGTGGAACATATCCCCAAAATTATCATGTCAAATGCATTTTTTTAGACGATTTTTTTGCACGGTTTTCTAAAGGACGTATCTATCGTGTAAAAAAAGAGTTAGGTGTACGTCGTTATAAAATGTAAGTAACTACTTGGATCAAAAATGTAAAGTTTTTCAGTGACAGTTTATTTATTTACCGCGGTTTCCTAGTACTTGATACCTTAAATTTGTCAATGTTACTGTGTAAATGAGTTACTGTGAAACTTTGAGGGCAATTCCATTCCTAAGAACATTTTTGTATAATGTTTCTTTTTTTATTTAACGACATTTTTTCTGAGTTTGCAAGACTTAAAATACGTTAGTTGAAATAGTAAGTTATTTATAAAAGTTTTTATTTGTAAAAAAAGGTAAATTAGTCTTTGCGATTGAAAACATCGAAATGTTATCCAATAAATATAATTATATTCAACAGTGAGCTGTTTAATTAAATATTTAATTGGCAGTCTGTTATAATGCACTGATAAATAATACTCGATACTATTTATAAGGACTGAAATGTAATAATAAATATAATTAGGTTTTAAATAAATGTCATTAAAATTATCACATAACATTTCAAGCATTGTTAATGAATCCATCCACTTATGCAGCCATTTACATTTATATCGCATATAATCATTGCCGCAGAAATGAAAAATTAACATACATCTCACAATGGAATTCATATATAATTTTTCTAAAAGTTTATTCATTAATTATAATCGAAAGCATATTAAAAGCATTCATCATCGAACGAGATGAAGCATTACCCATCATTATTATCATGTTCATCGAATTCTCCGGATATCCATTCATATAATTGCACTGATTTGCAAGCCAAAAGAATGATATTAATTAAGTAATAACTTGCAAACGATACTAGCATTTTCACCATGATAATTTATCGTCAGAATTTCAATTAACTGAAATTGAGGTCATTAATGTATTGTGACGATTTTAGTTTGTGATTGACCTCCAATAACTTACACGTAAGTATATATCTTTCAAAATTTTTGTTGTTGAACAAAATAGAACGCAGAATAAGACATACATTGAGTGATATATATAGTAGTGATAGAAAAAACATTGTGCTATATGCAACGTTCTATTTATTGTTATTTTAGCCCTCCACAATGGCATTGTTCACACTGTGGAGATATAACATTTGCAAATTGTTTATTTCCTTTGTCATCCATAGCCAAACTGTTCATTATACGAAAATAATAAATAATGTTTATTATGTACACAAGTACATAATGTTCCATAAACATTATATCAATTAGCCAACAATTTCTATTGGCATTTTGTTAATGCTTTAATGCAACATAATATTGCTTTTGGCGTTCAATATTCTCATAATGCAATACAATATACCTACTTGCAGTAGGTTCTCATAATACAGTATATTCAATTATGAATTACGCACATTTTTAATAAATCACAGATTTTCATATGTACCTTAATCATAAACAAAATTTAGAATATAGCGTCAATATGTTTAGGAATTGGGTTACCAAAGTAAAGTTAATTCGGTTATCATTTTGGTAAAATTGTTTCCATATATCTTGTACTATAGATACAGTCCGACAACTCAAAGATGGCTAGGTCAGTGGTCGGCAAACTTATTAGCCAAAGAGCCAAATATGAACATTACAACAATTTAAAAAAAAATTGGGAGCCAAATCTGCTTGTTTAGTAAACTTTTATTACACTAAATAAGTAGTACACTAAATAAAACTAAATTTCATACTTAATAAATATTTATTAATGCGAACAATGTGCTTGCATCTCCTTGCGCCTTCCGTGGATATTTGTGCCAGAGCCGCACTTGAAGAGCCAAAGAGCCACATGCGGCTCTGGAGCCGCACTTTGCCGACCACTGGGCTAGGTAAAAGAATGCGGGCTTGATTCGTGGAGGGGATAGCCATGCCGCATTTACCCAGTCGAGTAAAGTAAAAATGCAAGAATACTACGGCTATGTGGAGTGATCACTTTAGGAGACTGTTTTTGGGAATTCCAAAAACGAAATGGCGGAAATATGCGATTGAAAACGAGAGGTCTTACCGCACGCTAGCCAAGTTAGAGTTGTCGTACTATAACTGCAGTTCATTAATTCAAGTAAAAATCTATTAACTCTTAACTCCCATTACAATAAAAATAGACTATTAATTGAATTAAGACTCATCCTAATAGCATTATTTAAATTCGTAATTCACTTTATGGTGGAAGATATTGTAAGTACTTCATTCTCCGTTTCAAAATATTTACACTATCCTTTTAACTAAAAGAAAGTGAGTGAAAATTATAATTTTTCAGGTTTTTAACTAACATTACTTTTATGATCATCACCACAAATAGACTTTAGGAATTTTAAACAGTAAACACCATCGACAAGTTCTCAGTCATACAATCTTGAAGTAGAAAATGGCAAGGCAAGCAAAATTAACAAATTTCCAATTGAAACGGAATACTTTCGAAGGAGCCATTGTTCTAGTATTATAGATAGTATAAACCTATCGTGCAATTATATTAGATTCGCAGTTAAATATTCTTCTGGAGAACGACGAGACAAGTTTGTTAAGCGGATTTCAGTTGCTACGTACGGCTTCGGAACGTCGACTTATGCTAAAGGCAACTGTTTGCAGGGTAAACCGGACAGAGTTTGCTCTTTTCGTAGTTCTCCTCGGCTTTCTGTTCAGTCTGTGTCGCACATTCCAATAGCACAGCATCGCATGTTCTCATTTATCAGGACAAATGTTAATCGCGATTAATTGCTTCCTTTTAACAGTTTGAATTTATTAACACCTCGTTTTACAATTACATCCTTTACTTACAATTAGTCCGCCATAATTGAGCAATAAATTGCTAGAACAAACATATAGCAAGTACCTTTTATTATGACATATATTTTCAAGCAAAATTGCTGTCTTCAAAATCATTTGTTAGTTTTATGTTATAGTGAATTCTTCAATTTTATTGTTGACAGTTTTCGAAAAGCTCAAGTTTCTTTAAACTTTTCACGTAATAACTTCTAGCATGGCATAAATTTTCACGTAAATCTGATGTCTTGAAAATGATTTAACCGTGTTTTATCGCACTGAATTTCTCAAGTTTGGAGTGTTTAGAAAATCTAAAAATCCATTGACATTTACATATTGGCCTCTGATATGTTATAGACTTTCAAGTAAAACTGATGTCTTGAAAATGATTTAACACTGTAATGTTGCAGCAAACGATATGCGTAAGTACAAAGATGCATCAAAATAAAAACATGTTGCCTGCTATGGGGGTCACCGGTGACCGCCGCTATTAAATTCAATGAAATTTCATGTAACTTTTAAATTGCAATATTTATGAATTGATGGGCATACTGAATAGTTAAATATTGGCGCTAAAAAAAATTAAGGTCTGCCGAATATTTATTTATCTATACCTTTAAAGCTTCTGCTTTTCATAGAAAAAGGTTCACTTCAGCAGAAATGATGAAACTGGCGAAATAACATTGACGTTCAACGTATTAATTTCATCTTCACCAAAGCAGCTGTTCTGCTTGAAGAAGATAATACAGATTACTTAGGTAATATAAGTAATAAATAATTAGGTTTCGATAATATTCAAACTAAAGATTGAGGCCAGCTGATAACAGTAGCAGAACCTCAGATTCGAATAGTGAATAGAGGAATAGAATTTCAATTCTGTCACTGTTATCTCTAGGGAATTGTTCCCAGTAGATATATACATCATAGTTTCGATGGCTCGAAACCTATCTAAAACAATAGGTCCATGTCTGTAGACCAGATTAAACTACACATCAAAGTCATAAGCACAAAAGCGACAAGTAGGTCAACTCAATTTACAAAATGCAAGGACAATAAAAAGGACTCTTTCGAAATACTAAACTAGAAAGTCATCGATAAAAAGTAAATACATTCATTATTAAATAATAAATATCTTATAACTCCAAGAATCCTTTCAAGACTCTTAAGAAATACCAACTTGAACGCATCGAGAAAAAAAAACGTAAGTACAGAGATACTCATGAATATTCATAAATCTTCCGTCAAAAGACTTCCAAGAGTGATGCTTCAAAACTTCTCATGCCGATTTTTAAACCGACAACCCCAATTTTTTGGATAAACCAAAGAGGAAGGAGAAACAACTGCACCGTTCGAGCCCACCTAATTAAAGCATCCATTCAGCCCTATGGATTATTTAAATCAATGTCACGCGGGTCCTCTGTAGACTCGTTAGAAATACGGGCCAATTACCATTAAGAGGTCGACCCGAAGCAGAAGGGAAGAGATGTATACCAGCGCGAAAGCAACGTAGACTAAAATTGCCTGACGCACCAAACCCCCTCATCCCTTTCGGCAATAAACTTGAAAATCTTGTAATAAGCCTACCCTTTTAAGAGGCGTATCCCGTAGGACCTTCAGCGGATCCACTCACTGCGCACAGTGTAACAGGTAATTTCAGAAGGCAGACATTCTGGAAGTTAGACCTCCAGAAATCCTCTAATCTGGCCAGCGAACTTTGCGAATTAATTATAATCTCAAATTTTCCTTAGACACGGAAAAAACGCGTTTAATGAGTTTTAATTAGATTTTTAACCAAAATTCTTACGGTTTTATTAGCCCCATAGCTGTATTATACATAGAAATATATGGAAAAGGAGGGTTGGAAGAAAAGTATTATATGTTAATATAAAGTTAACTATTTCGTATAGTGAAAGAAAACTTTTGTACTGTGCTTTTATAATATTTGTGAACGTAGATTTTTTATTTGGTTATTGTTAAATTAATAGGAGGCGCCTTTTGAATATTTTCATTCAAAATTAATCGTGAAAATAAAACTCTGGATTTTAACTCTTTGCAATCCTATGACGAGCTACACTCTATACCACTTTGTATTGTGATTAACGCTTTATCCAATAAATTTTTACTTGGAATTTTGACAATAATATTGTAGCCTCTCCTAAATGTGGCTCAGTAGCTGCAGCTGCTCCTATTACTGAATAAAAATTAATAATTATCGATAAAAAATTTTCCTAAACTATCCCTTTTAGGGTAATGAAAAATTGAAAAAAATTATTCGAATTTCAAAGTGACTCTCACACCTGTCACCGATGATCGAAGCCGTCTTTCGATATTTATATTATTTCAAATTGATATCAAGGAAAATTAAGCGCTCTCTCAAAATTATCAAGGAGTAGTAGTTTTATTTAACGAGATTTGTTAATACCACACAGAGTAAGATACTTCTAAAAACAAAAATTCCTTGACAATTTATGGTGGTAACCATCATGAACCTTAACAGCTATAATTCCGAAATTGCTAGTGATCATCTATTTGAATTTTTTTCACGCCATACAAACATCACGTTTTCAATAATTCAAACTAAAATTATAGATCCGCCATGAAATTTGCAAACAAAAGTTTGCAACATCCAAAATATAAGCGTGTACACCTGCGTGATAAATTCGCATCGCGTGTAGCATGGGGTACCATTGGTCTCTCGCGTGATCCCTGCTACCCCGTAATATCCAGCGGAATTACTTGTCGCCCGGGTTTCGAGGTTAAAGGGGTTGCTAGACAACTGGTTAAAAGGATTATCCCTGCTTACGTTACTCGGGTCGACTAATGCTCTACGCATTATTAAATCATTCCTGAAGCTGTTGCTGGAGGTTGATAGTCGCTTCGGTAAGATTCTAACCCCTTTTCTCATTGGATATCCTTATTGACATTATTCGACGTGAAACCGCCGCGAAAATGTACGAGTATTTCCTAGAGAGGTTGTTAAGTTAAACGAATAAATTTTCTACTATTCCACTATTGAATTCAAATTTGGAATATTGCTAACCCGAGATCTTTCGAAGTGTTGGTCATGAAAATATCTTTCAAGTATATTTTTAAAGGTGAAAGTTCATTTATATGGGACGAGCTGAGAGCATATTTTACGATGCTTTCTGATATGCTTTAGTTCTAGGTGTAAAAATTTAGGGCCTGTAAAGGTAGAAATTTTGAAGGATTCTAAAATCTTCGAGTAACGAGGCTCGAGGTAGTTTAACGAACTTTCTTTGTAAGTTCCAATATGAAGGAAGACACTAGAAGATGTAGCATTACCTTGATTTTTATTTCTTCTCTCTACGATCATTATCGAAAAATTGAGATCGCTCTGAAATACCTTTTTATCGATAATTATTTAATTTACGATTTGGTCGCGGTTATTTGAACCCTTTGATCCTTGAAATAGAGCTATCCTATATAATTAGTATCTGGAAACTTTCAGGATCTGAATCAGGTGCTAAACGTTTCTAGATCTGTAGGAATGTTCCATAGATACGGTCATTTAAAGAAAAGTAAGCATTAGCAAAATGGTGTTCTGCATGTACATATTATATTTCTAGGTTACTAGAATGATGATCATGATAGTGAAATATACTAAACAAATACGTCAAAAAAAGTGCAATCAAAAAGTGAAGGAGATTTTTAACCCTTTTGGTGCCGGACGACGATATATCGTCGTTAGCAATAGTACTAACACTGGGAAACGAAGGGTTAATATTAGGTTTCCAATAGGATATCAGTAATTTTATGACAAATAATTATAATAGACTGTTTATGCTCTATATTGCGTGTTCTGTATGAAACTATTGCCAAATGACAATTGCTTTTATTCGCTACTATATTTGTCATTAATTCAATCAGTTTTTTCGGCCGGCGCTAAAAGGGTTAATTAGGTAATTTACGTTTTATAAGGTGCAAGTGATACATGTACTGCCTGCCACGTCTATTTTGGAGAATTTTTAGAAAAAAATTGGAAACTGGTCATTTTGTTCGTCTTGGTAGTTTAGTGTGAAATGTTTGTTTCACGAGCAGCTCGGTCATTTCCTTTTCCTCTGAAACACCATAAATGTAAGAATTCACCTCTTTAAAGAGCAAATAAGGAGATTTGACCCTCTACGGTCCCTTGCGACTCTGAGTTAACGCAGGACAAATCTGATCTACTCTTCTAGGTCAATTTTTCCATCTTTACCCAATATTACAATTTAGTTATTAAAAGTCATGAAATTCTTTACAATTGAAGTTTTAAAAATCATGTTAAATCCATTACTTAAAGTTATACTTTTATCATTTTCTATTATAACATTGTGCAACTGATATTCAGATAGTACACAAAGTTCAGACTATAGAGGGTTAATACGCATTCTCCCGTCATTTCTTCGCGATTATTATCTAAACTTCAATACAATACCGAGATATCGATTCACCGATAGTTCTCCAATGCACAAATTGTTCGTAGTTCCTTCGATTTCACGAAAGTTCGAAGTATCTTGAAAATCTGGCAATATTTATATAAAAACTTCGCCTATCCAGGGATGCACGGACTCTTTGCCGCGATAAAGAAAGTTCTTTAATCCGTGGATTCGAACGAAACCAACGCAGTATAATGCCACGAAAGAATTCAGTTTGAAAGGGTCACCGCAGCTGGTGCAGTTCCTCTACTCTCTCACCGTACTGCCCTTCTCCCCGATGTTCCTCGAGGTTGCACCAACCGAATGGCTTTCCATTTAAAGTTATGGACACTGAAATCCTCTTGAAACTGTCCGCGTGGATGCAACCAACGAGGAAGAAGCTGCTCTGCGAGTTTCTCGCTCATTTGCTAGCTTTACATGCACCTGCAACAGCCTCCTTTCCTCGAGACGTAACCTCGAAGCATCGATTGCGTCTGGATCTGCGTGGATCTTTCGGAGATTCTTTGCGTTTATTTAAATCGCGAAGCTTTACGAATGTACAGATTTCATGGACGTTGCTTAATTTCGTTTCGAAGAACGGAGGGAAATTGTACATTCTACCACTTGATTCCATGAGATTACTTTTATAGGTGGTATAAAATTAAGTGTGCAATTTATCGTTTCCTAGTTCGCACTGTGTGGCATTTGTGGTCAGCAAATTTCGGTCTTAAATCGTCTAAAATCGTATAATTAAACTCACATTGATAATTTATAAATAAATTTCTTACATTTGATATTAAGGTTTTGAGGCTTTCGCGGCCATTGTTAAGTATACAATTTTTCAGCTTGCAAAACGTTTTGAATGGTAAAACTTTCAGTGGCGATGATAGCCTAAAATTGCATTGGGTTCAGTTTTTTGTTGATATGGGCCAGTATTTCTATAAAAACGGAATCACGAATTTGTCAAAACGATGGCAAAAGGTCATCGAGAAAAGTCTTTGTTAAAAAAATTAAGTTCTATTTCACACTACAAAACCGAAATTACTTTCTTGCCAACCCAATATTTGTTATTTGTATTTTTGTCCGAACTGGGGGTGTATGCCGTTTTCATAAAGATAAAGGAATACTCTAATAACTATCGAAGATCTTCTATAATAAAAGAAATTATTACTCCACATTGTTTGAATCTTTACAGAGTATTATAATACAAAATGAGATTTTTGGACATTTATGCATTTATTATTGAATTTTATATGATTGAGATTTCTCCAAGTGCTATTAATTTTTGCAAAGATGGACGAAATGGAGCAATAAATCGGATACTACTTTCTGGTCACATTGAAAGACACCTAAAAACAGAAAGTATTCAAAGTATACTTCACTCTTTATCGTAGACGATTTAAATTAAATTGACGTATTAAATCAATTTTTTAATTTCAACAAATCTACGTGCGAATTCAATCAAGCGCATATTATCTTGCGGGTACTACCCACGATAGCGAATACTTATTTCAAGAATAAAAAAATGTTACGAGCTCCTCTTTCAGTTATGTTCACATAAAACAACTTCCATCAAACTGTTATGCTGTAAGGTTTGAACTTCCTACGAAAAATCTCTGTTATAGTATCACCGCCATTACCTGCGCTCCAGGTGGTAATAATAAATACAATAAAATCCCATAGGCTTCGTGCATAAAAAGTTTTTATTTCAGGTAGCTCTGATTAATTTTTTAAATGACATATAAAATGATACTAAAAATAACAAAAATTTATTCCGTATTTTCAGTTTCCGTTTCTACCTAGAATCGGGCACAGCTATGTGTCACCATTTGTCTTGATATACTCTCTTTATTATAATAAAATACAGTTAGATTTTCTTATCTAACTGTGTTTTATTGTCTCACTTATCAAGTGACTTTTCTGTTTTACTAACTTTATAGAAATTGATATTTAACCCTTTCCCGTTTTGCATCTGCTTGCGCAATAGTTCAGAATTATATCGGTAAAATAAAAATTGCATTTGTAATAAAAATTAAAAGTAATAAAAACTACATTAACGTAATAACTAAATGTTACAGAAATAATTTTTTCATGTCTCATCCTACTGATATTTTTAATTTGATACGTTTTGCAAAACTTGAAAATTTCCTATTCAATTTACCATAAGGATCATTCGTTATTATACAACAAGTAATCAAGCTACATATAAGTGTGGGTACAAAGATCTTTATTGCTAATAAAATGTATACGTATTTAATTCGAGATTCCAAAACAGTTTAAACCCCATAATTAAATCCTTTCGTGAGAAAAACCAGTTGTTTTACAACATTCAATTATTCTTGCATTATGAGAAATCAGTTTATTTTTAATTTCACCATGTTTTCTTCGCATCCATTGCTTCCAAAGGATACTAATTTCAATAAAATGAGAAACCCGGTTTATTTCTGCAAAATTGCATTTCATTTAGTTCGCCCTAAGAACACGGAATTTTTCAGGAAAACGATAAATTTCACGATGTACAAATCCTCTGTAGAGAACGTTCGAACAATTAACAGGAAAGGAGATGGGGAAGTATCTCAAAGGAAAGTGGGTCGAGCGGACACGAAGTAAGGAATATTTTAAATCGACCCAGAGCAACACGATACAAATAAACGTGTAGTATTTCATTTTATTTACCTTTCTGAGCTGCAACAGAAACGTCAGCAACAAATGAAGTACCCTTTGACATCGCGGTATACAAATTCTTCAAAAGAAACTCCCCTGTATAGACGCACTGCAATGAATTTTAAGATAATTGGTAATTCTTCTTTACCCTAGATTCTAAGCATAACGTTAACAGCGAGAGCGAGAGAGAGAGGGAGAGAGAGAGAGAAAGAACAATGATACTACGAAGAAAAAGTCGAGCGGATATGGTACGAAGAGTTTTAAAAACTTGCCCCGGGTGAAGTGCATACAAGCTATATGCAACCTGCAGAGACATAGTCGCAAGGAAATCTCGGAGCTGAGTTTCCGGAGGATAAAGCGAAATGGGAAGCACGTTAATCTAAGTTTAGTCATTTTTACAGCGCAGTAAAGAGAACGCTACATTGGTACTTGGCCGAAGCATAAAGAAGCGAATTAACCGCCGGCAGGAGCAGCGCTCACCCCTCCTACCTTTTTTTACGGCAGTAATTTGTATTAATTAATTCCCCCGAATACGTCATAGACCGTGAACGTTTTTTACGATTAACGTCAGATTATTAATTTGAGGGGCGAATTTATTCGAAATTACTGCGCGTAGGGAAACGAGATTGAAAAAGAGGGGGTTGAATTTCTTTTATTTATTGATATGATGTAGAATTGTGGTCAAAATTTGGTTGTTCTTAATTTATATATAGCGAAATGTTTGTTACCTATAGTATTTTGTTTAATTATATATTAGGGGTACCGAAAAGTAATCAAAATTTGTTTTGCTGACGAAGAAAAATGTATTTATTAAAGAAATCTTAAATACTGATCAACAAAATTATTTCCATAATTTTCTAGCACTTTTTGCTACCGTAAAGGTAGTAGTTCAATTCCCTTTTTAAAAAAGTATTTCGATTTTTTCTAGAAAAACGTTTCCAATTACGTTTTCACTTCTTCAATTTTGATTGCTTTTCGGTACCCCTAATATATCGTTGTTGTCTGTTGAAAATGTTGTGAAAGTTATTGTTAAACTCTTCCATAAATAAGGGTGTAATGCAGATTGCACTGTTTTCTTACAGGATTATAGTAATGTATAGCAGGTATAGTAAAAACCATTTCCTGAATTATTACATTTTTTTAATTATTTTTATTATTATACAATTTCAAAGAAAACTGTCAAAAAATCAGACTTCATTTTGAAATGTTAGGAAAGCAGTCCTGCAAAAGAAATAATTTATGAGACGGCCAATAAATTTAAGAGGACAGGATTCGCGCACATTGAAAGAGATTTCAAACAATGGTAAACAATAGGAGGGGTAAAAGAACCTTTGAAGTCAATACAGAATTCCTTTTTACGTTGAGAAAAACAGATTTGAAATTTTTAATAATAAAAACATCATAAAAACACATAAACTTCGATGAATCGAGAAGATAAATTCGTTAAGGAGACACTTGTATGTACGTTCAAAAAGTATACTTTCCAATTATTGTCAACGATATTACAGTTCTTACGGGAAAAACAGGAAACTGCACTTCGAGGTCTGCAGCATTCATATTAATTTATGCACGCTGGGCAATTAAAAAATAAGATAAAAGATATGGCGTAGCAAAGTATGTCTCTTTTCTCTCTCAACAAAACACGCCTTCGGTCACTGATACCAATAAATAACACTTATGAATATATTCATTACTTTTGACGATCTAGCCGAACAAAGGATTTCTTGAGAATAAACCAGCCCTCAGAACTTTGAATCGGTACTTCAAGAAGAAAACTACTTTGTCCGCGTTATCTCTTCGAGACCCTTTGTCCTTTTCAATCCACGACACAATATTTCTTTCACTTTCTGCGGCATTAAGCTAATAACGACCCGCAAGAAACGATAGGAACTGCAGAAACTCCTTTGGACTTTCCTCTTTTCGATAGTGCCTCGTTATTCCCATTCGCGTTCTGCTTCTTCATAGTTCGTTGAAAATGCCCACCGTTAACTTGCTCTTCTGGCATCAAAAATTCAATGTTTTTATATTGTTGAAGAAACAGTGAATTTCATGATATATATTAAGAAATAATACAAAGTACAATTTTATGAATAATAAAGACTAACAATACGTTAGTGAGGGTGAATGAAAATGGAATGAAATGAAAAGAAGTTTTAGCTACGACGAGAATATAATCGAGGAATCCGAAATAGTAGAACTGAATTTGAATTTCCTCGTTGTTACCTCTGGGGAATTAATTCAACTTGATATGTACAACGCAACCACGATGGTTCGAAACCTATCTAAAACTGCTCGTTGTTAGTCGTGCGGTGGTAACGGTTAAAGTTAAAAATAACAGGAAAAACAAATATCCAAAAATTGAAACAACGGAGGACTGCTTTCCAACGTTGGAAAATTGAAAAAAAGCAAATATGATAAAAGTCAAAATGGAATCGTAAAATCTTAAATAACGTACTCCAGCCTTTGCTATTACCTTCTATGATTTATAATTAAATCAAGTATTTCATATTTCACAGTTTAACTTATAAAATGTCTTAGAACTACAAACTTTCGATGGCGTAGCTGCAATATTAAATTTACAAATACAGATTGAACCAAAAAAATCATGTACTCGTTGGTGTCGGTAAATCCTACAAATAACGAGGGTAAAAAAAAACAGCATAGATGGTGAGTAGAGAGGCAAGATTAAAATGCCTCGCGCGTACAATTAATCCCTTAAATTACAAAACAAAACCCATCGCGAATAAAGAAAGGGATAAAATAATTCGCGTATAGGTACCGGTGGAGGGTAATTCACCCTCTGGTCGCATCGATAACGAAATCCAAACGCGGGGTTGAAAACGAAACTGCGTATTCTCTCGCGAAACGAGGAGTACGGTTTCGCGTGGGGAAAATATATTTTTGCCTGGCTTAATCTGAAAATAATTCGACTTTATGGTGACATTTAGCCGTGCCACGAAACGCATTCAAGGGTGCGCGGAAAGCGCGGTAAACGGTGCCGGCATGCGCTTCTCTCCCTTGTGTGCGGTTAATTGTTAGACACGTGTGTTGGGGTCCAATTAAACCATTATACAGGGTGCGAAGGGGTGAACCATGCACGGAGTAAGAGAAATATAAAATCTCAGCGGCGTGCAATAATTCAGCCGCGTTTCCGCGTCAGGTTTCGCATAGCTCAGCATTTTAACTGGTTTTTATAGTTTCTCGCGTTTCACTTGTTACAGGTGTGCGCTTCTGCATTTGTCGCGTGCCTTACCCGGGGGTTGGACTGGCTTTACCACGCTCGTTAAACACCGGTTATGGACCTCCATCATCCACCATCTCTTTGCTCTCCATCGTTGTCTATTTCGAGAGAAAAAAAAAGAAGAAAGAGACACAAAGCGACCAAATGCATGACGCGTTAGGGGCACGAAAGCGCGACACCTTTGATAAAATTCGAATGGAAACTGAAAGCGTTGACTTTCAGAGAGAACAAGCGCACTTCGAAAGGGATATCGATTAAACTGAAACGTTCTGGATCGATATTTCATTTTTGGGTAGACGTTAATGGATGGAAATTATATTTTCGCAGGTTTGAAGTTGAAACGAGAATCTATTCTTTCTCGTTGATTTTTATGGAGCGTGCTTAGGGATAATTGGAGAATTATATCTTGTAAAATATGTGAGAAGTTGCACTCAAGCCCTGTGTAATATGAATGTGTTTATATCTGGTGGCTTTTTAGGACTAGTGTCGTTGGCGAGCACCACACAATTGTTTAATGTGCCATCTATGTACCGAGGGTTACCATAAGATCCTACTTTCTCACATGTTATGGTGATGTCTAACTTGTAACATGAGTACAGGGTCCCTCAGCAAAATCCGGACAAAATTCTATTTTAATTTCCCGCTACATGTAATGTCAGCAGTAGATGTTTCTTTCTTTTCAAGCAAGGCATATGTACGTACAATACGTATGTAACATCGAAATGGCAGATTTGATTAGATAGTGTTCGGAATATATTCACAAAGCAGCAATGACTGAAGCGCTTCGCGCGGAACTTTCAGCTATGGAAATTATTCAATTCTTTAGATACCCGAATTCTACTGTTTATGATATTGTACGAAGGTATGTGGATGTACAGAAGTTCGTGGAAGGCTCCGTTAATCGATCAAGGCGAATTTATTTCAAAGAATAAGTCTGTAAACACATCGGCTGTCGACGAAAGAACTCAGCAACCCGACACACTTCTTTAAGAAGGGTGAAACCATTAACAATAAACTGTACCTCCGGATCATAATTTCGGTAGTGAAGCCAAAGATGGATGGTGTAGAATTCGGGAGATCCCACATTTTACAATAGTTAGATGCAGAAGCTCATACGAGTCATTTAATGCAAAACTGGTTTTCCGATAACGTCGAAATATTTCGGTCCAAAGACTTCTGGCCTCCCAATGGACCAGACTTGAAGCTTCTAAGTTATTATGTTTGGAGCGTTATTGAAAGGGTGTCTAATAAATCCAGGCACCCCATCGTGGCATCCCTTCAGGTCGCTATAGAGGCAGCATTCGCGAATTTGGACAAGGATCATGTGAAAAGAGCATGTTCGCGTTTCAAATTAAGAATCCAAGAAGTGATCGCAGCGGACAGAGGCTATACTGAATGATAAAACTTAATAAGGATCCCCTAATTAATTTACACATTTTTTGTTTCATCAATACAAGTAATTTCTAACTAAACAAGTCTTTGAATGAACTCTTAATTTTGTCCGGCTTTTTCTGACGGACCCTGTATACCAATAAACTATCAGTATGCATAATGAATGAAAATACAACAAAATATATCATCTCTAAAACTCGATTCCAATAGTAAAAGAAGCTGCCTAATTCCAGCTTTAATGGTGAACCCTTTCGAATCTCCACTTCCATATCTCATCGAAATTCAATATCGTTTTCTATCATTGTGAAAACCTGCGCAAAGAAAACGCGAATGCAGAATGAACACGGCTGACAAACTAAACATGTCAAAGGTAAAGTTAGAAGCGAAACAATGGTGTAACAGTCGCCAGCACGAAGGCGACACGTTGCAAGCGAAGAAGCCGAAGGGGCGACGAAAGGGAGTTGCAATAGGTGGTTGCGGGGCGCGGCAGTCGGCCGGGAATAAGTTATGAACTCTATGCATTTTAAATGACTAAATCTCTGGACCGAACGTACTCTTTGCAGGATTTTTCCACGAGAAATGCATTATTGGCCTGACAATCTCTCCAGACGAGGAAGCGCATGGTGTACGTGCACCGTTATCGCACCTCATAGCCATGGCTTCGTGGCATCCTCGAGTTCTCCTTATACTCTTCTCGGTTTTGTCTCTCCAAGTGACGTTACGTGCCTTTCTTCCAGCTCGATTTTATTTTCACCCCTTTCGCTCACGAGCCCTCTTTCTTTCGCGCCCCGTGAAATTAGTTTTCTTCTCGGCATCCACCTCGGGGGAGTTTCTCAGGAATTCGGGTAGGTTAACTGGCATTTTTCGAAATAGTACTATCACTGAAGGTATAAAGCAACCATACGAACTACCGAACGAATGAAATACCTATATGCTATTTCTTCCACCCTCACCACAAGTTCCTTATTCTTATAGTATGCCCTGGGTTTAATTTCAAGTTTCGATCTTCTCTAATGCTCCTTTTTCTTTATAACTTTCTATTGCTGTTTTTTTCGGATAGTTTTATCGTTGTCCTTGCGGAATAAATTTGCGAACTTACAAGGGAACATCCCGAGGTGTAAATCACCGATTTTGAGGAAATTTTAGTATGATATAGTTCTCGCGAAAATATTTGACCCGTATTTATTTTATCGGCAACCGTCCACGTGAAAGGGGTGAAAATCGCCCCCAAAGTTGGGGTAACGAAAAATATTTTAACGAATATCTCCGAAACTATTGGAGATACGAAAATTTCGTAAGGACTGAAAATTAACGTATTTCGACCACGAATTCAATGGTATAAACATTTTTTTAAAAAACCCATTTGTTTAAACAATATGATAAAAAACATTTTTTTTCAATTTTGAGGGTGGTTTTCACCTCTTTAATGTGGACGGTTGTCGGTAAAAAAAATTCGGGTCAAATATTTTCGTGAGGGCTATATCATACTATAATTTCATTAAAATCGGCCCTTGTTAGAGTAGTCGATTTAGTGAGTTTAGGATAGCAAGCATAATTTCTATTTTTTGTGGGGCCTTTAGAGAAAGACAAGTAAGTGATAATAAAAATAGGATGTATATGTAAGAGATTGATAAATTCTGTGAAAAATGGAATTAAATGACATAATTCTCGGATTTGAAATGATCTGAGACAGATAGTAATCGCTGTCAATGAGGATTTTAATGGATGTAGCGATAGATAGGGGGATGCAATGAAGATGGAGGATTAACCCTTTGCACTCCCATGTCAAGCTACATTCGCCGTAGCTTTCTGTGACACTCAAAGTGCCAGTTATTAATTATCGACAGATTGCATCAACAATAATTTTACGTCTTAATATAAATATCCCGCGTTACCTACTATCGTTCTTACAATTAGTATTAACACCTTGCCCTACAATAATGTGTAGCACTCGTGACGCGGGAAATGAAATAACAAATTTTGAAGTTTTCCAAAAACTATTAATTTGAAAATATCAGTTTCAGGAGATAAATAATTGTTCCAACAATTAATTCTGAGTTACTGTGCGCTCTCAATTTGTATCTAACAAAAAGTTAGTAAAATAATTCGGAGCACAAAGGATTAATATAAAATTACATTTATATCTACGTCCAAATTTGTGCACTGTATGTGAATATTAGTAAAAATCAGCTTTTAAGTCTGTACGTACCGCGAAAGAGTTCATTTATATAGATGTATTAAAATGCATAAATAATCTATGCTTTCATATTAATATGCAAGAATAGGGTGCAGTCATTGTTTATATTATATTATATTATAGTAAAATTGCTGGAAAATAGAATATAAATAGTCATTGTTACTTGTTTAGAAAATCTGTGAGAATGAACTTTAAACTGAAAGTCGACGTGAACATTAAAAATTGAAAATTCAACTTGAAATTATTCCGTCCGCGAAGTAATGTTGTTCTATCGGTTGACTATATATAAGAAGGAGTTATTAATCGTAAGAATTCGAGAAAAGTTCAAAAGAATCTTTTGTCAGCTGCTCTTCCACTCTAATATTTTTCCACAAAACATCATTTTTCATCTAGCTCCCGTTACTGGAGTATAATAAAATATGTTATAGAGCCCAGCACACATGTTTCCATCTTCCGATTTTGTACTCTCCTTCCAATTCTCTCGCTGCTTTCTTTCTCTGGCTCCTTTATTTCCTTTTGCTCTGCGATCAAATCGCGAAACTAGTTTCTCTTTCGCGTTGTTTTTAGCAGAATTCCCGTTCCTGTGCCGCGTGTAAACGCTGAATGCCTCCTGTTTCTACGAATGGTAATGCTTCCGCACATAATAATGCTATCAAGGGTAAGAAAAAATGGGACCCTGTTGGCAGGGAAATTTAGCCACGACCATTATATACGCAGGATTGTAAAATGCAATGGTAATCCTATTAATGCTCCGAATCTTCCCTTAAAACCGAGAAAAACGGAAAACCACGCATACCTCTCCATTTGAACAGTTTTCAACACCCATACTTTTTTTCCATCAAGCAACCATACGTGAAGGTTTTGCATTGTTAGTTTTCATTTTAGAAAACATACGGCAATGGAAACTACAAGAATCCAATATCAATTTAGTAACTCAATATAAATATCAGACGTTATAACAATATGTTACAACTGATAACAACTGGCAGTAATCTTTGGCTAAGTTTAACACTTTCTTATTTTAGACAACCCGAGTCGAAATATTGAACCTCATTTGAACCTTTTACTACCCAACATTTCAGAATTAGAAGTACAAAAATAGGTCTAAATTCAATGTAAAATAAGATTCTATTTAGCGCCTAAAAGTGGCACAAACTTCCCTTAATGCCATCTTATGGTGCCAAATACGACGTCAATTTCAACCTCCGTTGAGGATTTATAACCTACCCAGTTATTAATGTTATTATTATTATTTTTATTATTATTTATATATATACATATACAGTTTTCAGAAATAAATTAGTCAAAATCAGTAAAAAATAATGGATTTTTACTTGTTTACAGTTATAAGTGTACCACTATTTGTATTAATGTGATAACTATAATTACAAACAATCATAATAACATCATAGTACTCAAATGTTGTATTATTACAGGCTTTTGAAAAATGATAAACTATATGTTTCTGAAATGTACACCAGAGCATTACAAACAAACTCTTCTCTTATACAATATTTAGAAAATGGCCAAAATAAAATCGGAAGAATCTATTGTTTTGTAAAACTTTCTCACTGTAGATGTAGGCTTATGATATGGAACTGTATGAAGACTTTAATTGTGACAAGAATTTAATTGTGATCATGTTTTTGTTGCGGATGATAATCATCACTCATTTAATACTTCTAAACTTTTTATTAATTGTCATGAAACTAACCATTTTAAGGCTATTCCTGTAGATGCCATCATTATGAATTGTATATATATGAATTTTGACTGTCAAATGTATGTTTCATTATCTATTAATAAAAAAGAGCTGGAATAAATCAGAAAAGACAGTTTTTGAAGTATTTATCTACTAGTTACATTTATGTATGTATACATACCTTATTAATTAATTATTTAAAAAACTTAAAGTTTTTTATGCGATATTAAATATATATTGAATACAAAAATTATTATTTAACCTAGGAGGAGTTACAGGTTTAGATTACGAGTTTTAGCATTGAAAAGTATCATATTACGTTCAAATAGGAGGAAAAACCATGAAAATAGGTTCAATATTTCAATTCGGGAATTCTCACTTAAGATTGTATACTGTCTTAACACTAAATCTACGGCCGCTAAATCTAGTATATTGTAACGGCGGTCGTCGTTCGGGCCCCACGTTGGGCGCCATTATGTGACGCGCTTCCCCCGCGACGTTCTCCTCGCGTCGTCCGGACTCTGGATCGCCAAGAGTCACCGGAGTTCGCTCCGTCGTAGGTTACGCCGTTACTTGGGAGTTGGAAAACAGCTCCTGATATCGGGGAGGACCACAACCCTCCGCAAGTCAGCTAGGATCGGTGGTTCTGGATCATCCGAGAAACCACCTCCGTCGCTGACTGGAATTGAGGGCTTGCGTCCGTCCACCAATACTTCGGAGTGTCTTCAACGGGTGGAGGTCAAGGCTTCGACTGGATACCAGTGGATCTCCGACTGCCGAGTCCGAAGCCCTTGACCACCCGCTCACAACTCCGACCTTTCGGTTAATCGAGGCCCTTTTTATCCGAGGGGCCTCGCTCCTCATTGGTCGGCTTCCGGTGGTGGGGGTAGGGTGCGTACGTTCGACTCGCACCCCCCTCTCTTCCTGGTACCTATTCGTTCACTGCTTTTATGCGGGTTGCTACATCCTCCCCCTCTGGACGCGAAGACGTCCCGGCGAGCAGTCCAGCCACACGAAATCCAGGTACGTCGGTTTTCCTCCTGAGATCGAGATCTGCTGCGGGGATGTTTCCTGGGGCATCCTCTCTTTCTCCTCAGTGGGCCGGAAGCTGGAGACCCTTTCTCGTTAGGGTCTTCGGGAACCGTCGTCCTCGGGGCCGTAGCGAGAACCAGCGCTGCGGGTCTCGGTAGGGCGAAGTCTGTTTTTCGAGGCCAGCTCCGCCTTCGCTTTGGGAAAGCGGCACTCTGGGGCGGCCTTGAAGGGGTTGTTCCGCCTTCGGGTCTCCGAAGATCCTTCGTGGCCGTGATGACCTCCCCCTGGAGTAGAGCTCCCCCTACTGTGCAACCGCTTCATGTTCCACACGGCAGTCTTCCTCTGTATATCCCCTGCGGCGGCATATCCTGCAGCGGGGTCCTCTCCTAGCAGGCGCTGCGTGGTGGTCTCTCCGGTCTCTTCTCCTCCGGAGAATCCTCTGCTCTCATCTCCTCCGGGAATCCTCCGTGGTAGAGCATGAGGAGTATCGGGCCTCTAGTTGGATGCCGTTGTGTAACGCGTTACCCCCGCGACGTTATCCTCGCGTCGTCCGGACTCTGGATCGCCAAGAGTCCACGGAGTTCGCTCCGTCGTTGGGTACGCCGTTACTGGGGAGTTGGTGGATAACTCCTGATACCGGGGAAAACAAGAACCCTCCGCAAGCCAGCTAGGACCGGTGGTTCTGGATCGTCCGAGTAACCACATCCGTCGCTGACTGGAATTGAGAGCTTGCACTCTGCCGACCGGCCTTCGGAGTGTGTCCAGCGGGTGGCGGTCAAGGCTTCGACTGGATACCAGTGGTTCCTCCGACTGCCTAGTCCGAAGCCCTTGACCACCCGTTTACAACTCCCCCTCTTCCTTGATCCCAGGTTCCGTCAAATCGAGCCGTGCAGGCTACGAAGCTCTCCTGGTCCTTCTCCGGTTGCGCTCCGTGCGCTGCTCGTGAGGGGACGAATTCCAATGGCTTCCTTAACTGTGCATTGGACAGCTGGTCCGCCATCTCGTGCCGAGAGCTCCTTCGAGGTGGAATTGTGCGGATCGTCGGTCTCTAGTTGGGCGCCAATATGTAACGGCGGTCGTCGTTCGGGACCCACGTTGGGCGCCAATAAGTGACGGCCTTCCCCCGCGACGTTCTCTTCGCGTCGTCCGGACTCTGGATCGCCAAGAGTCACCGGAGTTCGCTCCGTCGTAGGTTATGCCGTTACTTGGGAGTTGGAAAACAGCTCCTGATATCGGGGAGGACCACAAACCTCCGCAAGTCAGCTAGGATCGGTGGTCCTGGATCATCCGAGTAACCACCTCCGTCGCTGACTGGGGTTGAGGGCTTGCGTCCGTCCACCAATACTTCGGAGTGTCTTCAACGGGTGGAGGTCAAGGCTTCGACTGGATATCAGTGGATCGTCCGACTGCCTAGTCCGAAGCCCTTGACCACCCGCTTGCAACTCCGACCTTTCGGTTTTTTTTTTTTTTTTTTTTTTTTTTTGTTGGTTCTCTTGAGTATCTACAGTACCTCAGGAGTGGGCTCCTTTTAACCTGTATTTAGAGTAAAAGATAATTTTGTATTAGGGAGGGTTGTATTGTGTTTTGTTATCACTTGAGTATTGTATGTAGGAAAAGTTTCAAAAAACCTACATTCATTGAACGTGTGTGGGGGGGGGGGGGGGTGTATTGTTTAGCTTGAGGTGGAGGTGCGTAGGATTGCGTGCTTGGGTAGTTTGGTTTTTAGGATTAGTGGGATTTGATTTATGTCGTAATTTCCTGTGTTTGCCACCAGTGGGTTTGCGTGTGCGTGGTTGTAGGCTTTTGCTAGGGAATTTATGATTTGGGTATTTATTGGTAGTATGTTGGACTTTTCATGCAGGAGTTGAATGGGGGTATCTCTGGGGAGGCCTAGGATGATTCGGATGAATTTATTCTGTATGACTTGTAATTTGTTAATATGTGTTTTGGCTGCTGCTGCCCAAGCTTCGTGTCCGTAGAGTAGGACTGGTAGTACGCATACTTTGTATATTTGGAGTTTGATTTTCGTGGATAGTTGGTTTTTGGAGGCTATTATTGGGTATAGTTTCCTTATTAGTGATTGGGCGAGATGAGCTCTGGTGGAGATCGCGTGGAACCACGACATCTGGGAATCGAGGACTACTCCCAGATATTTGACGTTGTTGGTCCATTGGATTTTATGGTTATGTATGCTGAGGTTGTCTAGTGGTTTGTCTCTTTTCCGAGTGAAGTGGATGGCTTTGGTTTTGGTGGGGTTTATTTGTAATTTCCAGTCTTGGAAGTAAGTGACCAGGGAATTTAGGTGGTTTTGTAGGTATTTCGTTGCTTGTTTGTGAGACCACGAGGAGGTGTATATGGCTGTGTCATCTGCAAAGATTGCTAGGTTAGTGTTTGTTTGTTTTGGAATGTCATTTATGTAGATTAGGAAGAGGGTGGGACCTAGGACGGATCCTTGAGGTACACCAGCTGTGATGTGTCTGGGGGTTGATTGAGTGCTGTTAAGGTGTACTGTTATTTTTCTATTAGTGAGGTAACTTTGGATGATGCTGGTGAGATGGGTAGGTGTGTTTATTGTTGTTAGTTTGTGGATTAGCCCTTGGTGCCAGACTGAATCAAAGGCTTTTTCCAGGTCGAGTAGGGCTATTTGGACTACACGGTTTTTATTGATTTCAAGAGCTGTGTATTCAGTGACTCTGAGTAATTGTGAGATGGTGGAGTGTTTTTGCCGGAAGCCGAATTGTTCATTGATTAATATTTGGTTGCTTGCAAGAAAGTTTTGGAGTTCTGTATGTATGATTTTCTCAAAGATTTTGCTCAGTGTGGGTAGCAGACTTATTGGGCGGTAGCTTTCTATGTTGGTTTTAGATTTTTTGGGTTTATGGATTGGAATGACTTTTGCTGTCTTCCAAATGTTTGGGAAGTAGGCGTGGATGTAGCATGCCTTGTATATGTAATAGAGTTGTGTTATGATTTTAGGAGGGAGGTGCTTGGTCATCTCGGAGGAGATTTTGTCTAATCCTGGTGCTTTGTTGCAGGGTAGTTTTTTGATTATATTCATGATGCTGTTTGGAGTGAAGGGGATTTTGATGGGTTCGTTGGTGGAGGTTTCCTTGATATTCTTTACTTTCTGGTTTATGAAGTGTTCAATGGGGGAGAGTCTAGCGGAGGCTGTATGGTGTATTGTGAAGAAGTGAGTAGCCAATGCTTCTACTTTCTCTTCGTCAGAGAAGTGCGAATTTGGTCCGGATGTAAGTGCTGGGATTTTGTTGGGTTTGTTGTTGATGAGTTTGTAGGTTTGCCACAGGGTGTGGTTTGGTTTTTGGATTTGCGATAATTTTGTCTGCCAGTTTTGGTTTTTGGTCTCTAGTAGTGTTTTTTGGATGGTTCTTGTCAGTAGGTTTCTTTGTAGTTTGTAGAATTGGTTTCCGGTTCGTTGGTATTTTCGTCTTGCTCTGTTCCTTGCTGTTATTTGTTGAGTTAATGTCGGGTCTTGGTTGGGGTGTTGGTAATCGTTTGGTGTGAGTTTGGAGGATTTTTTGTGTGTGTTTATTATGTGCGTTTGCAGTTTTAGTATTTCACTTTCTATTTCAGGCCCTGGGGTTGGGTTTGTGTTGAGGGTGTAGTTTCTACAGTGTTTGGTGAAGAGGGTCCAATCTGTGATCAGTTGTCTGTTGGTACGGGTGATGGATTTGTTGAGTTCTATTTCTAGGATGACAGGGTGGTGGTTTGAGGGCAGATCATGGATGGTGTAGCATTTGTAAGGATAGGCCATGTTGGAGAGGAAGATATCAATGTTAGAGGGTGTTTTGTTGGGTTGACTATGCGTGTGTGAGGAGCTGTGTATGACGTTATAATTGTTGTTTAGTGAATGGTTGTAGATGATTGAGCCAGTTCTGTTTCTGGAAGTGTTATTCCAAGATGGGTGTTTAGCATTAAAATCTCCTCCAATGATAAAATTTTTGGCGGGGTGCGTTTGTGTGAGTATATCTAGATTTGCCGCATTTATTTTGTTTGTGGGGGCCGAGTAGGCTGATCCTATAGTAAATGCGGGTTTAGTTTTGGTTTTTATGAAGATAGTTTCTATCGGGTTTGTGTCTGGTTGGGGCGTGTTTTCTATGGGTATGGAGGTGTGAGTTGCTATGAGGACTCCTCCTCGTGCTTGTGTGGTAGTCTGTCTGTCTTTTCTCTCAATTTGGTAGTTTTTGAGCTTGAAGTTTGTGGTTGGTTTGAGCCAGGTTTCTGTTATTAGTGCTATGTGTATCTGGTGTTGTTCTAGTAAATGAAGGAGTTCGTCTCGTTTTGGGGTGATACTGGTGGCGTTCCACAGCAGGATTTTGAGGAGGGGTTGGGGATTAGCCATCTAGATGTTTGATGATTAGTATGGTGGCCTTCACTCTGTCTATGTTATTGGTGCATGGGCTGTAGTATTTTTGTATTAGTTCTAGGATCTTGAGGAATTGATCTAGGTCTGTTTCTTTGGCTGCTGTGATTTGATCGTTAATGTCGTGTTTTGGTACTGGGGTGTGTTTGGGTTTCGAGGTTGCTTGTGCATAGGTGATGGTTTGAGGTGGCGGAGTGGTGAATGGGTGAGTTTGTAGTGTTTTGGGTGCGTAAGTGTTTGGGGGAGAGAGAGTGTGTACTGGCAGGGGCGTGGGTGGTTGCCTTTTGGCCATGAAGTTGAGGAGGGCTGGGCACTTGCTGTAATTGGCTGGGTGGTCGCCCAAGCAATTTACGCATTTGGCAGGGGTATCTGGGGTTTTTTTGCAGGTGCGTGTGTCGTGTAGTCCTGCGCACTTGACACATTTGAATTTCTTATTACAGTTGTTGGATGTGTGTCCGTGCGCTTGGCATCGGAAGCACTGGATAAATGGTTTTTTGTTATCATATTTCTCCCAGTATACTCGGAGGTTGTTGATGTATCTGATCTTGTTAATCTGAGTGAGTGTGGTACCGGGGCTGAATGTGATTCTGTAGATGGGGTTCGGGGTGTTTATAGGAAGTAGGCTGCAATTTGTGGGGTGAAGCCCTTGCTCTTTGATGGAATCTACGATGGTACTAGGCGGGAATTTGAGTAGCCCTTTGGCTACAACTGTGGTGTGTCTTTCAGTAGGGGGGGCATATGTGTGGTACTCTACATTTTCTTTTGTGCAGGTGTTTTTGAATTTTGTGTAATCTTGGAAATCCTGGAAGAGGATTTTCAATTTGTCACGGCAATTTTTAGCGGAGAATTTGGAACCATATTCGGATTTCAGGATATCGATGAATTTAATGAAATTTACGTCTCCATGGACATAGATTGGGGGGGGTTTGATGTTGTTTGTTTGGGGAGGAGATGTGTTTTTCTTTGCACTAGTGAAGGTTTCGGTTTCAGCAGTGGTAGCTTTGTCTTGGTTAAAGCAGTCGGCAAAAATGCCAAATCTATTGGAGGTGGGGACGTTGATATGGTCCATACTTAACTTATTTGTTTGTATGATTGTATTTTCGTTGGCGCTCCTGTCCGTGAGTGAGACAGATCTCTTCCTGGATATTATGTAGGGATCCCCATCCCTTCTTGATTTTCTCCTTATTTGACCCCAGAGGGATCGGGCCTGCGGTCCGTCGGCCAGTCTGCTGCCTGGTTGGTAAGACTTTTTTCCTTGGATGAAATACAGAAGACTCGGGTGGTTTGAATGCACTAGAACTATGTCACTGCGTTCGTCCACTCCACTGCACAATCGGAATGTATGGAATGAATGAACTGACCGACCTTTCGGTTAATCGAGGCCCTTTTTCATTAGGGGGGCCTCGCTCCTCATTGGTCGGCTTCCGGTGGTGGGGGTAGGGTGCGTACGTTCGACTCGCACCCCCCTCTCTTCCTGGTACCTATTCGTTCACTGCTTTTATGCGGGTTGCTACAATATTTAAATATATTAAATAACTACTTTGAAAAAAGATGGATCAAACGGGACCAATTAAGTAACTTGTATATTACATGTGAAATATTTACTGTACTGCTCCTCAATCGATTCCAGGAAAAAAAAAAAATAAGGTCCCGTCAATTTGACGGTCGACGTAAATCTAGTGTTAAGAAAACTTATGATCTATTCATACTGCAAAGATATAGCAGTAACACATCTGCACACGCGAAAAATATTCATCGCATCATATAAATCACCGGAAATTCAGCTACCCGTTTGAACGGAAAGACTGCAGGCTTAATCCACTGTCGCAATTAATCAAAACTTTCTTCCCCTCGTCGAAGCAAAGCTGAGAAAGCTGGTAGCGCAATTGAAATCGTTATGCGACACATTCGCATTTATGAGCGCGTTATCTTCGTCATCGTCGTGCATGCAAATCACATGGAAGAAATAAAACCTCCTTCTTCCTTTCGGCTTCCCTTTCCAGAGTGTCCCTTTCGACTATCCGTTTTTTTTCCTTCGAGGGGTGCGCATTCTCCAATTCAAGATGGTGCCAGGGCGAGCATATGGCGATGTATCTCGGCGAGATTCAGCATAAATATATAGGTGTCTTCGATACTAGATTTCCCGAGGTATATACACTCGTACCGCCCCTCCGATTATCGCGATCGGGACTGCCACCCGAAGGTTCCCGCTTTATTGGCTGTTTCCATGTAAATTTATTAAAAGACGCCAGCCGGATACCACCGTTCCGAGACATTCTACGGCAAATTAGATTACTACCCACTCATCAATTCACCCCCTCTTCTTACTCCCTTCCTCTCCTCACCATCAGTTTCTTCTTACCTTTTCTAACTCCGTACTTCTTTAGTTTTTCTCACTCCCTTTATTCTTCCCTTTACCTCATTTCTCTTTTTTGATACTTCGCATGAAGACAAATATACTTTCTTTCTTTATCTTTATCTCAATGACTTGCTTTCCTTTTTATTCATTCTTCTTTTAGTCTTTTTGTTTTCTCCTTTAGATATTTCCTTCGGTCTATATTTAAGTTAACGTCTAGCTTATCTTTTTCCATCTCCTTTTTTTACTATTTCTACTTCAGGTTTTTTTTCTATCTTTTTTTTTCTTTCTGGTGTCCCTTCCATCCTCCACCACGTTTCATCCCCTCGCTTTCTCTTCTACTCATCCGGTCGAAGAATTAATAAAGCCTGAACGGAAGAGAAGGAGAGGTAAGGTCGTCGGTTCGTTGCTAGAGCGAAAACGACGGAGGAGTACCACTTTCAATTTCCGTATTTGCATAAAATAATCTCCATAGCCTGGACATGGCGAGAAATTACAGCGTGCTTTCGGCGATGTCGAGTATCTGCATGAAACGTGCGTCGAGTAGAAGTATTTATTATAGAAAATCGATTTTCAAGTCGGGAAACCGACGAGCACCCAACTTCGAAGGACCGTCGTTCAGTGTTTTCTCACGAATGTAATCGACGGAGAGAAATCTATTACGAGATGTATAATATGTGTATCTAACGATAACTACGTGGAGTCGCGTGTTTCTGATTTCATTCGTAAGGATTGACCTAGATAAGTTATAGAGATTACTCACGTGATTTCGTTACAGCTTCAAAAATCCTCCTCTCTTCTATCCTCAACATTTTCTCCAATTTTCACCACACGATTCTCTTCGTTCCACTTCTCGGACATCCCTCTACCTCCTTTTCATTTGAAGTTGTGCCTTCGTTAGGAACCATCGTCATGGTTCTCCTGGAAATTGGAAGAATTCCTCATTCTCCCGTATCTCAAAATGGCCGGAAACTCGGACTCCATCTTCGTTCGCCACGAAAAACTATAGTTTAGTAAGAAAAGAAAAAAAAAAAAGAGAGAGAGGAGAACCGCAGGATAATCCAGGTTTTATTCTCTTCTCGTGGATTTGAAATTTATTCACCTCCAGATCTCGCGATAGTCGTTACCGGCGTAACGTAAGCCACCGTAAGATCGTTAGAATCTCTCTAAAGTCACGGTGTTCCATCAAACAGGCAACTTTGCGGTCGGGAAAGCAATTTCTTACTGCCGATCATATATCTTAAATCAGTTTTACGGGCAGGATACAAGACGCGGAGAAGGAAGGGTGGAAGATGGTGGTTGAAGGAAGATAGAAAGATGGATAGAGGCCGATGTACGACCAGGAACAAATAGTAAAGTCCTGCCAACTTCGACCTTTTTCACTTTTCCGAGATATGGTCAGTTGTGATATCATTTCTTTGCTGTGAATCGAGAAACGGATTTATATTTCGTTGCTTTATGCTGCAAGTATTTACACTGCGTTGTTTTCACTTTATCTTTTTAGAATATTGTTACAAATGCAGTATTCCTTCGGGAAATAAAATGTACGGAGCACAAATTGAATGTGAATAAATAAGAGTTTAAACATTTTAATTCGTGCTGGGAGTTATGTACGACGATGTCGGATGGCGAGCGGTAAATTTTTCAAGCTTTTGTACTTAATTAAAGAAATTTGTACATTTTTCAATTTATTTCAGAAAGTCTTTAATCTGGAATTGAGCAAGTATTGATAAAGAAGCATATTATTCATACTACATACATCAAAATAACTCCATGAAAGTGTCTCACGAACTTTTAAATCTCTGCAAATTTTGAAATCTCCAGCCCTTTCATTTTTCGGGCTCGAAATCTGAAAACAACGTATCTAATTTCATTATTTTCCAAGAATGCAAAACTCAAAACGGAATTACTGATTGAAAAACAAAAAGTAGGCTCCAGACATCCTTCGCTGTAAAAGAAACAAGTGTAAATTATCAAACCTGTAGAACAGTGGTGAGTAAACTATGGTCCGCCACCAGTATTAAAATAATATTAAAATAATAGTATAGAAATTGCGAATTTTAATACTTAAAAAGAAATCGCCTGAAGTAACGTCCTTTATTTTGCATATGCACAGTTCTTCATAAAAATTCAAATATTTAATACTATCTGCACTATGCGCGGTCGAATAAACTGTTCAAACGAATGAAAATTTGCAATTATTTGCATTAGTAAATGAAAAGTTCTTCTATTGGATTGGCAAGAAAGTAATTTCGGTTTTGTAGTGTGAAAGGGAACTTAATTTTTTTTAACAAAGAATTTTTTCGATGACCTTTTGCCATCGTTTTGACAAATTCGTGATTCCGTTTTTATAGAAATACTGGCCCATATCAACAAAAAACTGAACCCAATGCAATTTTAGGGTATCATCGCGGTTGAAAGTTTTACCATTCAAAAAGTTTTGCAAGCTGAAAAATAAATGGTAATCTAATGGTGTCAGATCAGCCGAGCTTGGATTTTGCAAAAAATAAAAAAGTAATACATATCAGAAATGTTCGTTTCTCACCCTATGTTAAAATTCTCCTAAACAAACAATTACAAACAAAATAAAGCTCAATTTGTTTCTAAGCAAAGTCAAAAGTGACAACTTTCGATTGTTAGAAGAAAAAAATCATAACATTGTCAGAACTCATTGAGAACAAACGTAACGCTGGCTCTCATCAAAAACCGGAATTACTTTCTTACTGACCCAATATATTAATATTAACATTAAATTGATAACCTCTTGCATATCTTCCGAAAAAATTATTACACCGCGTTATACCGCAAGGTGTAACAGTATTATAACTAGTCAAAAGACAGACCTCCTCAAAAATAAATACACGTAAAGTATATTGGTTCTCCCAAAATTTGTGCTTTTTTTCTGTCCAGTTCCGAAAAAAGTTTTCCTACCACTGCTGTCAAATACACAGACGTCCCAACTGACCGCACAGTGGAACATTGAAAAAAAGTTGAAGTACACAAATAATCCCTTACCGTCTGTCTTTAGACATCATGCCCCGCATCAAAGAATCGAGCTCACCCTTGCCATTCCATTTCGTCTACGCCAAGGGAAAGAAGAATGGGGGTGCAAGCAGTACAGTGCAGTATCGATGCGTTTCCAGCAGACAGAAGAGGGAAAGGACGAGGAGTCTCGAGGGCGGAGGTCGCGTCATTTCGTGTTATTAAATTTATATAGATGGCACGGACCTCCGATCCCCAGGACATAGATTTGTCAGGATGCCGGGAGAAGGGTGAGCCCGCAGGCCTTGCGGGAATTCAATATTGCACTTTCCCGTGTCCACCCTACCGTTCTCTTCCTCGGCTTTCTCTCTCTCTTGGGGGAAAACGGCGCAACCGGCAAATGTTTGTGAATCTAATGCAACCGTTCTCAGATTTGATGGCACACCGAGGGAAAATGTCACGCGAGATACTGACTGACGGGTGATATTTCACTCTGGGATATTTGAACATTCGCCTGTAACAGCGATTATAGGAATCTCGAAGTCTAGATGATTCTTTCCTGATTGACATTCTTTGGGGAAGAAATTAGTAATAAAGGGAGTT
Source organism: Cerceris rybyensis (assembly GCA_910591515.1). Lineage (NCBI taxonomy): Eukaryota > Metazoa > Arthropoda > Insecta > Hymenoptera > Crabronidae > Cerceris > Cerceris rybyensis. Next base: position 41,690,592 of record OU342789.1, read on the forward strand.
TCCATAGGGTTCCTTCGGATAATTACAGTATACAGAATGGTTTATGTCTTGGTTGGTCGTTGTGAGGTTCGATAATTAATTTGTTGATTGATGATCTGTTATGAGAATAGAAACTGCAATGTTTCATCGTTTAAGCGTTCCTCGTTTATTTGGAAGTTGCTGCAAGTGAATGTAATCTAATTGAAATGTGACATTCGTAAAGCATAAGCGGTAATTGTTATAATTGATGGATGTTTCGGAATGATTCGTATGTACACTCTTACTAATTTGTTGTATCTTTTCCATGAACTGGTAAAGAATATTTATATTTTGCATTTGCCGTGGAAACATAGCTGAAGTGTAAAACGTGAATAGTATTTTTTGAGAGAGAAAAGGTGTATTTAAAAATAAAGGGTTATTTTTTTGAAAACTCTGTCAACTCTGTACGTGATGTAATTTAATTACATACGAAATTGAGTGATTGTGTAATCATTAGAAAAATAGAACATAAATGAATTTTTATTACTGTGGAAGATGAGATTCGTAGTGGAATAGGCGCGTTGCACATCTTTCTCTCGGAAGCTGGAAACTATGAATTCATGTACTGCCCAGTTCAATCTTCTCTTTCGAGATACGTAGTTTTGTAAAAATTTCACACACCTCGCAAGATATAACGACCTCGTAAAGAATGAAGCAAATAAATGCACGTTCTCTGTCACATTACTAGGAAATGTACTGGAAAGCAGAAAATCATAAATTTCACATCTCCGTGACCGAAATTCTAGTTCCACGATACTAGCATCCGTCAATTTAATATTTCAAGATAGCTGTAATTGAAACGTATCGTTTCTCCGTCAAGATAGTTCTATATATTCATTCTTGTAACACGAAAGGTTCTTTAAAATGTAATAAATTCATAAAAATTCTAACTAACATAATCTTACCTAGGAATTTATTAGTTCTCAAAGAGGATGATGCCCTAAACATTCGACATTTTTTAATATGTACAATTATTGCATGTTCCTAAGAAATATTATTAACGCGTGAACTCCATTTTGCATTTAAAAATTTCCATGCTATGTTTTTTCTCAAAATGACGTGACCATTTTGTACCAATACGTTTCCCTGAAATTATTTCGTTGTATTTTTTAAAATTAATTTCTTTACAAAATAAGTAAATATATCCACAATTGTCGAATAATTAAAAATTTTAATACAACAATTAACAAACAAACCAATGAGTCAAGACGTTCCAATCACACAAATTTATTTAATCGTCCTTATTACCCCTTCAACGCCGTAAAACCTTGTTGGTACAGATAATCCACAACGGAATTTCATGTGAAAATAAAAATCCGCTAAAACTCGGGTAAGCACCACTACCAAAATATTATTTTATGTACGTACAATCGTCCTCCGCTTTACGAGATTACGCGAAACAAACACCGAAATGTCTCGCTTAAGCCGCACACTAGAGCACAGAAATATACACGCTGTTTACTTTCACCCTTGCGATAATAAAATCTCCGAGCGAGGCATCTTATTTACAAAAATACACCGAACGCCTCTCAGCGTCGTTGTTTTTATCCATGGCCTGGGAAAACTCAATCTCGGGTTCGCCTTTCTTCTCGTCACGATAAGACTCTTTCCATTCGTCGGTCTAAAGGACAGGAAAAAAATTACGGTGAATTCCATCGAGAGTGCAAGAGGAAAGCCTGAAGCAAGAAGGAAGTCGAGGGAACGCGATTAACGTGGAATCCGATCAGAGGATTAACGTCGTCCTTTCGTACCTTTCGAGGGTTCGCCCTCTTTCGTTCTATGCCACTTTTTTAAACCGAGCTGCGTGATATTCAACGCGTGTACCTAAGTCGTATGTTTACCTCACTGTAATGGGCCGAGGCTGCGTGACGTGGTTTCTTAATTTTTCTGTTTCAACCCCTCGACGACTCGATGACCCAAGCAGGGGAGCCGTTGCAACCCCCGGGGCGCGGCACTTCACCAAACGGAACGAACGAAACGGAGAAACTCCGAGTAGAGATGGAATCAAGCTGCTGTTTGTTTTCAGAATGTCAAACAATTCGACACGTATCTTTCTCGAAGGGATGAAAGAAAGCAAGTTTTGTGCCTTTAAAGAGGGTGAATGTTTTTTAGTGGAAAAGTTGTTGCGAGTAATTTTAATTATTTTAATAAAATAAGTATTGTCAAGTATATAATGTGTTTCAACTTAAATAAGAAAAAGATGAAAATTAATACTTAAAGAGAAATATCAAACTTATAAAGTAGAATTGGCAGAAGCCAGTAGAATCGGGAGAATCAAAATGTAATGGCAGACTTGAAAAAATAAAAAAACGCAACATTAATTACATTTCTAAGGAATTTACTTAAACTATTCTTCAATACATTTTCACTAAACAGGTACTTTTTAAAAATAGGAAATCCACATTAACTGAACAAAATTATAACTTCCATTCCCAGTGTTAAAAGATCCTTTTGCACTTTACTTTGAGTAAAGCTCATTGTCAGATTATATCTAGTTGTAAAAGTCATATGAATCAAAGAGTGTTAGAGCAAGGAAGCTTAATAAGAATACAGAAAAAAATAATACGATCGCTCCTTGAAAATGATGCTGTATAATCAAAATCCGGTATGAGGAGCAGGAATTTCAGTAAATATTGTAATAGTTCCGTATCGCGTATACTCTCGCTTCTGTACACGCGCGAGCTTGAAATCTACTTTTCCTCAGACGGTATCACTATACGCTCACAACTTAATCCCATCGATAGAGGGTAAAAGACGAGCTCTAAGAAAAAGGCTGAGGGAAGAGGAAACTGACGGAAACTCGAGGAGAAGAACTACAAAAAAATAACGATAGAAAGAAAAAAGCGTAGACGAAAGACACCGCAGGCATGGCAAGCAGGTGCTCAAAGCGAAGTACCAGTATACGTTCTTCTTCTTTTTTATTTTTCTTTGCCCTCCGTTTTAGCGTTACTTTTAATGATGAGACTGGTCCACCCTCCAACCCCGCCGCTGTGCAACTGGAACCCTCGTACGCGGCATGTGTGCCAGTTTTTTGTGGTATCGAATGAGAGAGGAGCACCTTGCAAATGAAATGCACTTCCAGGTAGGGAATTTTTGCAATTCGTATATTTCGCGCGCATTAACAAAAATACGTTCTACCACGTACTGCCTCTGTATATTTATAGGGGTTGGAAAGGAAAGTTATGGTAAATATTAGTGTTTCTTTTCTTTTAGCACTATTTGTATTCGTTACTTATTGTTTAATGCTTCGTGCATATGTTAAAGAATATATAGATAGAATATTTATTACTGTATTTTGGTAAACATTTTACTTTGACAGTAGAACATAGTTTATGTAAAGTATCTGTTCCGCATCGAGCTGTTTATTGAAAATGAAAATAGTGTCAGTGTAGTTTGCCAGTACAAAAGAAAAATTTTCAGTATAAAAGCTGTTACTTTTGAAACTTCCGGAAAAATATATTATCTGGCAACGTAAATTAAGATTGGACATAAAAAATACTGCGAAAACAGTGTTATAACTAGACTGCGGATGTTTATGCAAATTTCGAGTTTTAAAAATGCATGTGAGACAGGAAAACCTATCTAGGGATTTATTGCACTTAATAAATATTACAACAAATACCATACTTTGGATATTTTAGATATATTTTTATGTTATGTTCTTTTTGTATATTTTAGTCGTATTTAATTTGTCATAAATGCATAAAAATCCGCAGTCTAGTTATAATTTACCGCGTAAAGAGGAGACAGAAGTACATTACTTTAGCCAGAAATGTAAATGTTGATCATGGATAGATTGATTTTAACTCAACGCGAGCAATTGCAAAAAAACATGGTTTATTCTAATTGTTCAAGTGAAATTGGTGTGTTTCGGGGTTGTATGCTTTTATTGTCGTGAAATAGTATTCTTCAAAGAGTATGCTTTAACATAACCGCGGCAACTGTTCCCTGTTGCATGTAGGGAACAGTAGAGGGGCTCTTTTCCTTCGTTTCACATACTTGCTTTGCATTCAAAAAGAAACTTCCTTTGTGCCCAGGAAGAACTCCTTTGAAACATCGCGTAATAATAGTCTAAAGTTTAAAGTGCATTTCAGGCAATTTTGCAACGTGTTAACATCCGCTAAAGATACCTTTCCGAAATTTTGCAGAGTAAGTAGCAAAATAATATAAACTACGCAAATTGCGGTGTTTCTAATTTATTGCGTATTATACGTACTTGATATTTGATAGTTAACGCGGTTCAAATTATTCTCCATGCTTTGTAAGTTAATGTTAAATTTGAGAGTAATTTAATATTCCCTGTCGATAGAAGTCATTTTTAGCCAATGATCGATCTTGGTCTAAGAAAATTCATCCCTATAGCAGTTCATCGCCAGCAATTAACAACTGTCACCAAAAGCACTTGCCTTTTATGAAAGAAAAGTATTTTATAAGTTCACCTTATGAGAGAAATGTACTAATCAGGTTTTTCCTTAAGAAAATCAAAATGGACTTTTAAAAGGAGGTCTTGAATGACCTTCCGTTTTTAGAAAAAATTTTGACTTTTATCGATGACTGAGAGGAGTAGGTTCTCTTTGCATACTTATTTTTCTAGTTACACACTCAAGACGTGACTGCACTATCGATGGCAATGAACTTTTGGTGGATTTCGTAATAGGGTGGTTATTAAAATATCGACGGTCTATGTTTTGTGAGAGGAGTTTATTGGTTGACGAGCTGTGCGTAACTGGCTCGAGCTCGACGCTCAAGATAAGACGCAAGAGCCGGGGAGAGGAGGCCCCTTCGGGTCCTCCGCTCTCGGCGGCTCGTGCATTCGGCGAAATGCTATACCAATAACCTTCAGGCCGCCACAGCACCCCCTCACCAGTGACAACGTTACTTTACATGCTATGATTAATACAGATAAAGAAACAGAAGGTAAAAGAAATAATAATCTTACACTATGTCGGAATTAACCTAGTTACATTAGTACTTATGCTATTGCTTATATTTAAAGTGATATAACATTACCGACCGTTAGCGCAGTATCTGTTTGTAAAACGAACGGTTCGGCCAGAACGCGTAATTATTGGCGGACTCGACGCAGTTTTTGATTCACGCCGTGAAGGACTGTCAGGCCTACTTATATTATTTCGCGTACTCGCTTCCTTTCGCGCACTTGTCTCTTTTCGCGCACTCGCGTCTTTTCGCACACTCGCGTCTTTTCGCGCACTCGCGTCTTTTCGCGCAATCGCGTCTTCTTGCACACTATATGCAGGCTTTACGCGGTCGATTGACACCGCGACCTCTCTGTCATTAATAAGGACCACTACCTGTTTGTCACGGCGCTTCAGTACTTTGTAAGGTCCATTATATGGCGCTTGGAGCGCTTTTCTGACTGCATCTTGACGCACAAATACGAATGGTGATGTCGCCAGTTCTTCGAAAACGAAAACCGATTTGCCTCCGTGTGCCGTCGTTGGAGTTGCTCGAATATCGCGCATTTTTCGTCGCAATTGGGCCACAAAGTCTGTTGTGTCCGATACCGTTTGGGACGCAAAATATTCACCTGGAATTCGCAAGGTTGTTCCGTAAACCAAATCCGCTGTTGTCGCTTGTATATCCTCTTTAAAGGCGGTACGAATACCCAACAGCACTGCTGGTAAGGTATCTGTCCACCTCTCCGATGCATGGCACATAATAGCAGCTTTTAGTTGTCGATGTAAACGCTCGACCAGACCGTTGGCAGCGGGATGGTATGGTGTAGTTCTTAAATGATTGATCCCCAACAGTCGCGTTAGTTCGCGAAACAATTGGGACTCAAACTGACGTCCTTGGTCAGTTGTGACCCGTTCCGGGACACCGAATCGCGCAATCCACCCCTCTAGAAACGTCCTCGCCGTCGTCTCTGCCGTAATATCTTCCATGGGAATTACCTCAGGCCATCGTGTGAATCGGTCGATGCACGTGAGGCAATATCGGAAGCCCCGAGATATCGGCAACGGACCTATAATATCAATATGAACGTGCTCGAAACGTCCTTGTGGTACCTCGAACTTGCCTATCGGCGACGACACGTGTCTCGTTACCTTCGCGCGCTGGCACGGCACGCAGGATCGCGTCCAGCTTCGACAATCCTTGTTTATTGACGGCCACACGAAGCGATCTCTGATCAACTTCTGAGTAGCGCGTATCCCGGGATGCGAGAGACCGTGTAGTTTATCAAATATCGCTCGTCGAAACTGTTCTGTTACGTACGGTCTAACGGTAGGCCCGGCTACGTCGCAGTACAACGACGTCGACGTTGACGGTATCTGAACCCTCTTTAGTTTCAGCGAGCGATTGGATTTCAACAGCTCCTTTAAATCATCGTCTGCGCTTTGAGACGCCGCGAGAGCCTCGTAATCGACAGGGTCGGAGATACTTTCTACGCGTGACAGTGCATCCGCTACTACATTATCTTGCCCGGCAATATGTCTTATATCTGTGCTGAACTGTCCTATAAAATCTAAATGACGGAATTGACGTGGCGAGCATTTTTCGGGACGTTGTTGGAAAGCAAATGTTAACGGTTTGTGGTCTGTATAAATGACAAATGGACGGCCTTCTATCGTGTGTCGGAATTTTTTAACGGCGGCGTAAGTCGCGAGTAGTTCGCGATCATACGCACCGTATTTTCGCTCCGCGCATGTAAGCGCTCTTGTAAAGAAAGCAAGAGGCTGCCATGCATCGGCGATTTTTTGTTGCAGAGTGGCACCTATCGCGTAATCGGATGCGTCTACGACTACTGACAGGGGTGCTCCTGCGACCGGATGAGCTAACATAGCAGCGTTTACTAAACCAGACTTTAATTCATTCCACGCCTGTTCGCTTTCAGGTGTCCAGGCGATTTCCGCGTCTGCTTTCCGTTTGGGTCCCTTCAAAAGCTCGTTAAAATGCCGTTGCAAACGGGCAGCGTTCGGAATGAATCGGCGATAGAAATTTACCATGCCCAAAAAACGACGGAGTTGTTTGATCGTACCCGGCCGTGGATACTTCATCATCGCCTCCACTTTGTCGTCTGACGGCGACGTTCCCTTCGCGTTGACGGTATATCCAAGGAATTTTATTTCGCTCGCGCCGAAGATGCATTTACTGGGATTGATTACCAAACCGTATTCATTTAAACGCTTAAAGAGTTTTTCGAGATGTTCTAAATGTTGCTGTTGATTTTCGGACGCAATGAGAACGTCGTCGAGGTACGCGTAACAAAAATCTAAATCACGAACGACGTTGTCTATGAACCGTTGGAAGCTCTGCGCGGCATTCCGTAGTCCAAATGGCATAACGAGAAACTCGAATAAACCGAAAGGAGTAGTTATCGCAGTCTTCTCAATGTCCGCGGTCGCCACCGGTATCTGATGATACGCGCGTATCAAATCGACCGTGGAAAACACTGTTTTACCTGCTAGTGTGTGTGCAAAGTCCTCTATGTGCGGTAACGGGTAGCGATCGGGGACAGTTCTATTATTTAGGCTGCGATAATCTCCACACGGACGCATTTCTCCGTCTTTCTTCGGTACAAGATGAAGTGGCGATGCCCATGCGCTTTTCGATGGCCTGATGATCCCCTGCTCCTGCATTACCGCAAATTCTTCCCGAGCTGCCTTTAACCTTTCCGGTGCCAAACGCCTCGGTTTGCAATACACCGGAGGTCCATCGGTTACCTCGATGTGATGAGTCACAGGATGTTTCACTTCGCGTGGAATGACTGACGGACGCGTCAGTTCCGGGAAAGCTGCCAAAAGTCGATGGTATACGGTATTTCCGCTTACTGTCTTTATCGACGCGGTAAACTTCCTCGGGGCCTGACCGTTTCTTGCGATTGAAGTAACGCCGTCTCGCAAACACCGGTTCCTCACGTCGACAAGCAAATTGTAATATTGCAGAAAGTCCGCACCGATAATTGGTTGAGCCACGTCGGCCACCACAAAACTCCACGTGAATTTGCGTCGCAAACCGAGATCGGGTGACAGCGATATTTGTCCGTACGTCGTGATTGCGGTATCGTTCGCTGCGTATAATACGTACGTACTTTTCGGGCGTCGTCCTTTGAGTCGCGTCCGCGGGAAAACACATAACTCAGAGCCCGTATCAATTAAAAATTGTTCTTTGGTGACGCGGTCCGTCACCATTAGGCGGCTACTGTGCGCTCCGTCACCGACTGCCGCTGTCAATGGCGGTTGCTGTAGTTTCCCGCTGCAAAATCGCACGGTTGTCGACAGTTCGTAGCACGATGACGGAACCGGAAATGATACCAGCAAATGCTGCTGTTTGGATCGTACGGTTCGCGTTCACGGCTTCTTGAGGACTCACGAGATCGTGATCCACTTCTTCCTCGATATGGCGACGTTGTACGTGTCGGTCGTCGTCCACGCGTTACCTCCTCAATTTTCGCGGTAACCATATCGGAAATCATTGTGGCCAACTCATCCATTTGTATTCCGGAGGAGACGGCTGCGACAGGTGTCCTAGGCATAGCTTCGTTGATACTGTCTCCGAGTTCGGCCAATTTGTTTAATGGTATGTCCTTTTGCGTTCTCAGTATCGCCTCCATAGACGCTGGCAACCGGCCTAACCACAGCGTTCGCAAGAAATCGTCAGGTATAGTAGAGCCTGCTAGATGTCTGAGATGTCGCAGAAATTGTGATGGTGTACGATCACCGATTTCCTCATGCTCTAATAGCTGACGGGTCATTCGCTCTTGCGAAATCGAAAGTCGCCGGATTAATTCTTCCTTCAGCAATGTATAATTGCCTTCGTGTTTCGGATCCATTAAGATATCCTCCACTTCACTCGCGTACTTCATGTCCAAATTCCCGGTAACATACGAAAATTTCGTCGATTCTCGCGTAACTCCACTTAATGTAAATTGTGCTTCGAGTACGCGAAACCACAACGCAGGTTTGTCGGCCCAAAACGGTGGGACGCGCACTGCCACGTTACACACTTGCCGACCAGCGTTGTCAGAAACCGTCGCTATCGCTTCGCTGTGTTCTTCCTCGGTACGCGACATCATGAAATTCGGAATATGTGAACGAGGGAAGAAAACTTTTTCTATCACGTCGGGGTCACCACTTTGGTGGATTTCGTAATAGGGTGGTTATTAAAATATCGACGGTCTATGTTTTGTGAGAGGAGTTTATTGGTTGACGAGCTGTGCGTAACTGGCTCGAGCTCGACGCTCAAGATAAGACGCAAGAGCCGGGGAGAGGAGGCCCCTTCGGGTCCTCCGCTCTCGGCGGCTCGTGCATTCGGCGAAATGCTATACCAATAACCTTCAGGCCGCCACAAACTCAACTCATTTTACCGGACAAAATAACGACTCTTCTGATACAAACTCCTTTCTTCTTAATTTGAGATAAATGAGAGTCCGTGCAAAAGAGTTCATGCTATAGTAAGAAACACCAGAATTGTATTGACAAAGTTGTGAGGATATTTCACTCTATCCATTTTGCCATGTGAGATGCGACACGAAGTCATCTACGTGACTAAAATAAGTCATTTAGTTAAAACTAACGTTAAACAAATTTTTCCATGAAATGGAGTTGCATCACCATCAAAAATATATTAACACCTCATATTATTTCATATTTTTGCTTCAAAAAGCGCCTAACATTAGTACCAAAAGAAACTATTACTTCTTCATCCTGTTACTCTTTAATTTATTTAATGTAACCACTAACATAAGTACCGCAGAGTTTGTTTTATGCATCGAATTGTACATTTTCGTACAACACTTTTGTTTTTATATACCTTACGTTGACAGTAACACATTTTTTAATTAATACTCTCCTAATTTATTGCATATATCAATTTAGAACTGAAAATCAGTTCGCGCAAACTTAATGATTCAATTATAAATTGTAGAGATTGGTTTTTAAATGTTTAATCGTATCTGAATATTCTACACCGTATTCCAATCAATAGGCAGTATCCACGATATATATCAGTGCGGCTTGTATGCTTAACTAAATAAAATATTAAATAACAATTCAATGTCCAAAACTGTTTACACGCGTGCTTATGACCGCGGAAGTGAAAGAAACAAAAATGTCTCACTGTAATGTAAAAATTTTAACGAAATGAAATAAAGAAGTAGAGCCAGTAAAAATAAAGTAGTAATTAAACATACTTAAACAATGCTGAGAATGTAAACGTTGCATCATTTTTTCAGAAAGCAAAGAAAATATAAACAACAATATCCTTCATTCTCCGAGAGATTTCAAAGTAACGTGGAATACGGTCATACGCGTGATCTGACCTTCATCGTGCCTGTACACTGCAGTTATGAAAAATTTCGTAAACTACTGAAAACACTAGTCGGTTAGAAGGAAAACAGTATTTTTTCAAATGAAGAAAGAAAAATATTTTTACGCTTATTGCTTATTTGACGATACCACGAATGTCTGCATAATAGTGGAATTAATATGCGGACATCATAAAAGCTTTCAAAGTAGTACCGAAAAATTCCAATTGTTGCATGCATAACTGCATAACCGTACTTATTCATGTAAATGTAGCTTCAACTTGTTAAGTGTTCGGCTCGACATCAAACAAAAAAAATCTTGAGTGAATTATAATTAAATATCGTGATGATCTAAAGAAAATGGGTATGTTAATTTGAGTCAGTCTGGACCTATCTCGCCGCAAAGTCGTTCGCATGATAACTTCGAATTTTGCAAACACACAAGTGTCAAGTATTAAATAACTGTAGTAAGTAATAAATAAAAAAATCAAAACATGAAACTATAGTACAAATATTAATGTTGTAGACAAGAAAAGTAGACTGCATATGTCGCGTGAGTCGTGGACTCTCTTAATAATATAGTTATTCCACGATACTTACTAAATACTAGAAGTAATGTTAAGTAGTCGATCACCAAGAGTACTGTTATTCCACAATCGGCAAAAGTGAAAATTGAGTAAAAGGACACTAACCGTAGATACATCTTGACAGCAGAAGGAGAAATGAAAGAATGAAGTATTCCCTGTCTTTCTGATGAGTGGTGGGGAAAGTCTCGGAACTTTAAAAATATATTAATCAAAACCAAAATTGTAAATGAGAGATTTGCCCAAAAATATTACCAAAATTACTATTGAATAAAAGAATTTCGACCAGTATAATGATGAAAGTATATCCTGAAAGGGAGAACGACTTTATCGTCCCTATAAATAACGAGTTGTTGTCTATTTGATATTATAGTACTAGTACTGTACAAGAAATATAGAAGTATTGATAGCTGTCTAAAATTTCATTAAAAGCACTGTATAAACAATTTGCATAGACAATTAAGGTTGCGGTAACTACACAATTACAAACACTACAATTAGTACACCCTACTTCAAACTCTTTCACCTTTAGAATATTTCACATCATATAAAATAATCACAAAATATAATGTCGAAATAATAAAATAGCTTCTTCGTTAATATTTCTTACTTGTCTTCCAATTGAACAATTTCCAAAAGTCTGAAATACCGCGTTCAAATCATTTGACCTGAAATGTCTTATGATAACCCACGTACTACAAAAACGCGATCCAACAATATACATTGAACATAACGCCGAATAATATAAATAAGCACTTTAAAGAAACCAAGAAAAGAGTAAATTTTCAAACATTACACTGTCATTCTCACGGGACGATATTCTACTGTCCCTTAAATTCACGCGAACTCGAGAAACTGTCCCCTTTTGAAGACTCGCGTGCAACATCTCGACAGAGGATTTCCTATCTCCGTCTTTCAACATTTGTCCTTTCTGCCGGCGATAGAGAAAGTCTCGTTTCCTCGTGGAGCAACCCCCGTCGCGTTTTCCCTCTTCTTTTCTCCCCATGCGGCACAGTTCGCGCTCATTCAAAGTTAAATACTCAGCGCGAAAGTTCCTCTCTTCGTTGCCTCCTTAATCATTGACACTGACTCACACCCACTTGGAATGTATAAATAACTAATTAGCTCTCTCTCTGATGCGGGGCGAAGAGGCTGCCGCGAGACTGCATAATTTAAACGTCCATTAACGTGCAAGCCATAGTTCTTCGTTAATACGCGCTGGGAACCGCGCACTTTAATTTGTCCCATGGGAATTCGAGCCGTCTCGAATCTCGCTCCCGTGTAAGCACCGTTGACTTACCATCGTCCTGGGAAAACCGACGGGATAAAACAGACCAACGATTGTTTATCGATGCCTTGGAGAAACAGTTCAGACGGCTGCTGATTTTTATCGCGGTTCATTCTGTTATTTCTTCTTCCACTCTTTTTTTCGTTTTCTTTCTTATTATTACTGATACTGTTATTGCTCTTATCCCGGCGGCGTGCCTGAAACTAAAAGCGTCGGCGATTGCAGGTCGGGATTGTTGCAGTTCACCGTTCGCCCGAGGCACGATGGGCACTTGCTTATTCGGGATGATTTTTTTGTGAAATCTGATGGGAGGAGAATGTTTGGTAAAGACGCTAGTCAGCGTATGTTATGGAGCTTAACCCATTTGCATCACATGACAAATTCAAAAATATGTCTTTACTATCAGATTTCTTTATATTAAGTCTAAGTCTCAACCGTATTTCAAAAAGTGATATTGTACTTTAATTGCCAAATGTTGTATAAATAATTTAGACTGTTCGTATGTGTTGCTATTCATTCACAATGTGAATGCATAAATGCGTTTCGATGATAGTGACCAAAAAAGATGCGCGCATATATGCGCTTGTGATGCAAATGGGTTAATGTCATATATTATTTATAACGGTAATGTGAGTGATTGTTTATCTTGTATTCAGATGGTTTTGAGTCAATGATGTTATAATGTACATACATCAATATCACAAGGCTACATTCCAAAGTTGATAACGAGAGGATTTGAATTGGAGTTCTCTTAATGTAGACAAAGGCTAAATTAATTGTTGTAGGAGTTTAAGGTCTTAGTGCTGATGCTATTATAACCTTGCAAATATTATAATCGTAACGTAATGAAAGGGGTCTAGACAATATGGGAATATATAACACCTAGTTTCTCAATAAAATGATGATCGTTCAGGTATTATTTAGAAAAACTATAAAAGGGGTCTATTGAACAAACCGTTAATAAAATATGAAATGAAAAAATAAAAATTATCCTATAGCGTAGTAATCTCCAGCATAGACTCGAAGGCTGCCATATGGGCGAAATTTTAATCGGAAGGCTCAATTAAAAGTTAATTTGCGAGAGAACGGTTCGTTTCTGACCGGTGGTTCCTCTTAAACATTTTGCCTAGGTAACAAGGTAAATACGATGAGCCAATAAGAAAAATTTGCTACCCTTCCCGAATTTTTCGGCACGTGTTTTTCGCAAATCTCCATCGATCCAGAGGTGTAAAACAACTCCTGAAAGACATAAACAAATAATTTAGAACACCGTGTACGTATTACGTATATCGACCACATGATGTTTTTACATTCCATAAATTCCACATTATCGCATCATAAACATCTAAAAGGAACCAACTTCTTAATAAAATACTAGCACAGCTTTTCAATCGCAAGGTCAGATGGAATATCTGACCCTTGTTCCATCACATCCAACGTGTCGCTGGAAATCATTTTCCATTGTATCTTCCATCGATTGCCCGACGTGGTACGACATATGACGTCCATCGAAGGACCGTGGATGCTTTCGCAGCAGACACCGAAAGACAAAGAAAGAGAAAGCAAGGGAAACGTACGATTCTCCGGCTCGCACCGTTCTCGGTGGTAGCGGAGTTGACAGATTGGAAACAATCCGAGACTTTTATGGCAGCTGTTTCCCGCGCGGCTATAAATCCTTTATCTGGATTGTTTATCGTACAGTGAGAGAGAGAGAATTTCTCATTTGCGTTAAAATTGTTCCCCGAGATCGTATAAGCGTCCGATGCGCATCGTCTGCGATACACAACCCACCCCATCGTCGCTCGGCTTCTACCCCCCTTGCCTTGGATGGAGAAGCGTGCATCCAACCGGATGCGACCGCACCTGAATGTGTCTACTTATATCGAGGAAATGTTCAATTTTATGGGTCATTTCGCGAAGCTTTATGTCTGCCGTGACGTCGAGTCATGGCGAGAGATTCGACGAAAAAATTCCTTCCAACGACACGCCGGGATCACCGTGAGGACATCGAAGACGACCTCCATTTCCCCGCGAAATTAACTGGAGATACCTGGCATCCGATCTTCCGAGAGGGATTTACCTTGCACTGATTAGACGACTGAAGCGTTCGAGAGGAATAGAAATCTTCGGAATACTTTGAAAGAGAGTTAAAATCTTAGGCATTTCAATGTAATCAACCGTTTCAGGGATGTATTGTAGTTGCTCGAAAACTTACGGGACAAAAACAGAAACCCACTTACATTGTACTCATGCTATATACATGCACATTTTAATATAATGTTACGACTCATCGGACAGTTAAGTCGTTGGAGTCTAGTTTTGTTCTTCTCTCGGAGATTAATAAACGCTACACTCCCGAAATGGTTTTGGTGTTTGTTTATTGTAACGAGGAAGAAGTATGTACACGGAAACAAATAATAACAAAAAGAGATTAACAAAATAAAATAACAAATATAGATACGAGCGAGCCAAACTGTGTATGAAAGAAACTTGTTACGGGAGAATCTTAAGATTTCGTTCACTTTTCGGTTCTTTTATCAATTTCGGAAGCACCCTCAGCAGCAACCCGCTCTGTCAGCAACCCGACGAGGAGGAAGGGGTGGCTTGATAGGGAGGAGAATGTTGGGCCCTGGTGAAATGTTATTGGTTCTGCCTGGGCTTCGTGGGTGGTTACCAAAATGCAGCGTTTGCATTGGTTTTGCCAAAACCCACGGAAGGCCCAGGCAGAGGGGGGCCTTGGGCCGCGAGGGTGATTCAGGTGTGGACGAAAATCAGGTGTATCATAAATGGACGGGTCTAGACAGCTGCGACATTAAAATATAGAATTTAGAAAGCTTGCCTCCGCAACCTCAAGGCTTGCGCTGCAATTACGCCTCAACATATAATATCATCTGCATATGCTTTCAATGCTGTTATTAACACTTAGCCGACCGATCGGGTAGATCTATCCATTTCCAAACTAGTCGGTGGCCGACCGATCGGGTAGATCTACCCTTTTCCAAACTAGTCGATGGCCAACCGATCGGGTATTATTTTTGACCTGAGGAACGATTCTTTCTCTATAGAGCTTCTTATTTCTATAGAGTACAGCGTATAATAAAATACACCAATTTTTGAAGTCTTTTATTGCCCATTATTACGGCTCTACGAAGAAAAATGCGCGATGGACAGGGCAGTTTGGCTTTCCGAGCTCGGTGGAAACTGTACAGGTCTCTGTAGCGCGTGCGGTCGGCTAAGTGTTAAATCTATCTGGATAAACGAGAAAAATCCATATGTCTATAATGTGAGATCGTGAGTAAGAAAGGGAATGCGTTCCATTCAAGTACAGTCCGACAATTCAAAGATGACTAGGCAGAAGAAAGCGGGGCTGATTCGTGGAAGGGATAGCGACGTAGCATTTATCTAATCAAACAAATCAAAATACGGGAATGTTATGACAATGCAGAGTGTTCAATTTAGAAAGCTAGGTTTGGGGATTTCAGAAATGAAATTACTGGAATAAGCCGTTGAAAGCGAGAAGCTCCGCATCTCCTTAGCTATCTTTCAGTTGTCGGAATGTATCGTTCGACAACCTCAAGAAGTCTCCTGAGCGGCGGAGCTTCTCGCTAAATACGGCTTATTCGCACCGTTTTTTTTATTTAATCCACCCTGCTCAGCCTCCTGAAGAAGGCACTTGACAAAGTCGTAACATTGAAATATCTTTATGACGCCTGGCGAATCAGATCCTGCCGAAACAGGCCTACCTCCGAGGAGACTTCTTGAGGTTGTCGCGTTATAACAGTCCTTGGCCAGAGTGGATTCACACCGAAGATGTAATGAGTCGATACGAGTCCATTGCATCAGCTTTCTCTCCGTGATGATTATTCTTTTCCATGTCCCTCTTATACTAATTTCTTCAAAGCAGTTCTTCTACCCGATCTCACAATAATTCTAAAAAATCATCAATGAATATTTATAATTCGAAACTTTAACCATTAACTTAAAATTCCTGTGTTCGTTCCGACCAAGTTAAACGGAAAGTTCCTATCGCAAGATTTACACGAGCCATTCGTCTTGGAACGTCGTTGCTCCCTCGGTAAAAAGCAGGAAGCGTACATCCCGTGCATTCATCCGCGAAAGCGTTCACCACGAGTATAGAACGGAAGAGCGTTTGGACTTTTTGCACTTGTCGAATTTCATCAAGTGGCGGGACTTCGTTGCGTGTGTTTCATGTATTTACTCTTGTTTCTGCGCACCTGCACGAGAGCAGCGAGCAGTACAGGCGCCGTGTATTATCCAAATTGCATTATCGTCCTCTGTTTGCACGGTTATATCGTCAGCCGGTGTATTTGCCCCGGCGCACTTTGCCGTACATAGCCAGTCAAATGGCTTAATTGCTTTGTCCACGCAATTACGAAATTGCTTACAATTTACAATCAGCCGGTCTCGCGCGTTGCTCTTCGCTTGTGCCGATCAATTTTATGAATGGCTGCGCTGCCGTCGACCGGTCTTTTTCACTTACCTTTTGCAGTCGGCGCATAAATCAGCAGACTGCCACTGCGATAAATATATATCGATGTCGAATGATCGAACGGTATTGACGGACATCGACGCTCTTTTCACAACTTCCTCTAGCAGTGAATTTATCTTCGGACACTTTTTTCGCGGTTGAGAAGATAAATGAAAAATATAAAGTCAAATTTTCTCGTCTAAAGATCCCTTTTTGAAAGGGTTTAACTTTAACAGTAACTGGATATTTAAACGCTGTCTTGTATTACCTCGAGAACCTATTTAAAGTCAGCTTCCTATTTAACATTAGATCTACCGACGACTAATTTAACCCTTTGCACTCGGAGCCATGTCTGATGTTATCTATTAGCAGCTTGGTGGCACATTACTATTTGCTATCTTGTGTCATTTCGATAGAAAATTTCAGGTAAACCTACATTTCTAAAATTTTGTGGCGCAGTAAGTTCATTTTCTGTAATCACAGATAAATTCGAAGGCCCCTTAGAGGGGGCAGCTGAATGATATGGCAGACTTACTGTGTAGACTTACTATTGTCCCCTCAAATGGGACATCGAAGTGCAAGGGGTTAATATATTAAAAATTGTCAAATAAGTCTGTCAGAATCAAATGAATGAAGAGGGTAGGAAACTTGATCGATTCAATTGCTTACATTCTTCCATACAGTGATAGAAATTTAAAAAAGAAACAGCAATAGAAATTTCAGGAAAAGTTCGAAAAAAATTCAGGGCAAGTCATTCTGGCCTCCTTGTTAGATGGAAGAAGAAACCACCTTGGTATCCAATCATTAAAAGTAGCTTCACGTCGTTCATCTTGAAATACTGAAATTTATTTACCTGTTGCGATTACGTCATTACCCCTTGACTGACCTACTTCTGTCTCGATCGTTTTCCTCGTTCAAGAGTGTAAATTTTCCGAAAATACCACCGTTTTCCCGCAGTCACTGGTACAACAAATAGCCGGGAATCCTGTCAGTCATTTTTTGAATCTATGTCTAACACGCGCGCACTTGCGAGCGTATCCGTCCCTCATCGCTCGTATTTCACGAATATCGAATCGCTTACGGGCCGTAAAGTATTCCACAAAATTCTGGACGTTTTAAACGGCGAATGGGTGTCCGGGCATTTTGTAAAATTTATTTTTCATGCTATGTCGCACGACGAGACGTGTTTAACCCTCTCGTTTATGCCAGCGGACGTGCAAACCGAACGGGCGGTGTTTGCGTGTTTTTGAAGGAGGATATATGCGGCCAATTATCGAAATTGCAGAAATAACTGTCTTTTTGTAGGTTATATTTCACACACAACGTTATATGATTTATGTTCCTAAATTTGGAAAGGTTAAATTGAATGCTTTTTAAAAGCGAATTAATTCTATCGGTCTTCTACTCGACACTGAAGTTCTGCCTTTCTATTTTAAACGATAATCGATCTGATCTTAAACAATGATGTAAAATGTATTTTAAAACCAACAGTTCTTTTTTAACAAAAGAAATGGGCTTTCAAAATAAAAAATTACTCAGATTTGCGTCAGTTACCCCGTGAACTTTGATACTTTCTTAAAATACTACTTTATTATTTAATTACATTGTAAATGATCTCGAAATAAGTACAATCTTGTAGTCTACATCTGTAGACATTGAATAATTAAGTTTATTCACGGATAGATCAACTTTCATGCAAGAAATATTTAACTTTAAACAATAAACATTTTCTCTTTTTACCTGTATAAAATGATACCGTTAGTTGTAAGCTACGGTGATATACATCAACAAAAACCTGAAATCAAGAAATAAAATCAACGATGTATTATGTTTCTTTAATATAACAAAATCGTACCTCTAAATGGTAGAGAATTACGTCTATCAGTTATTAGATTTTACGAGTTTCTTCAAAGAAGAGACCAATAGCCTTTGCTCGCAGCATCCGTTTTTTTTCATCAACAAAGTTAATTTTAAAATTTCCACTCAAAAGGGGACACCGCATCGAACCCATCTCTCAATTTCCTTTGACTTTCTCTCGAAAGAATTCGATAATTGACACTGCTAATAACATCAAACTATGTTTCAAAAACTTTTAAGAAATAACAGTAAAATGTGTATAACCGGTACACGTACAGAAATTATAAAAAATTTGTCTCTCCGATACAAAAGCCATCGACATTTAATAGAAGAGAAGGTAAAGTATGATTCCAATCGCGGTGTTGAAAACCGGCAAGAGATGAACGAGGCGCGTTTCATCGATTTTTAGCGGACGATAACAACTATTCCATATAATTGCACCGAGCAGAATAATTTAATAATGCCGCCGGCCAGGCCAAGCGACCGCGCCAAATTTAACAGACGGCGAGTTGCCCGGTTGCGCACTTGCAGCCCGTTTTTGATGCGAACTCCGCCAAGCCAATAAATGGAATTAGGACGGATGATCCCGAAACGGTTGCAATGTTTTTTTTTCGCAAAATCCAATAAAGCGTTCACTGATCCGACACGGGGAAAAATGTCGAACCGTCTGGTTTTGCGCAGCTTCCTTCCTCTAGCTTCAACCCTCTTTTTCTGTCTCCGTATTTACCCGTACCTCCTGCTTTTGTACTTATTTGCGGAAGCAATGTTTTCATTGATATAAATGAAATTGTGGCACGTTAAGTATTTGGAATTGTAATCCAAGAATGTAATTGAAGAATCCATTGTCGGGAAAATTTTACTTTAGAATTAATTTATTAAAATATGAATCCTGTAATTCTAATATGTTAATGCGAGTCCCACTACCTTATCGCAAATAGTTTTCTTTTGTTATATCCATACAAAATCTTCAATGGCTTAAAGTGTTGAAACTTTATTCTCAATTACTTTATGATATTATTCTTTCAATTTGGTAGATATGGAAAATTATTTGTTTCCCTTTAGAATTAACATATACAGCGCCACCATATTAAAAAAAGGCCTTTTTGGCTGCTACTATCATTTTCATCAATGTTCCTTAACACTTTCCGTGCCACGCGGGGCGTATACGACCCCCACTAAATTTTCCGTTCAGTTTTCTTGCATTTCTCATTGCAAAACAAAGGATTTTATTGCAAAAAATACATTGTAAAGTTAAATATAAGGATCTTAATATCATTTATACTGCAAAGAAATTAATTTAATCGTAAAAGTGTGGGTCGTATAGGTACGCCTCAGAAGGCCATAACAGAAAACCTTAAAAAATGATCTGGCACGGAACGTGTTAATGTCATATAACATATTTGTAAACCGTAATATTGTTACACAACACCTAGCAGAATTAATGTTACTGAGTAACGAGCTATGACAATTGATTATAAATAAATAAATGAGGATTATACTTTTTCTATAAAAATGTGTATTACTTAACACGTTGATTGCCGTGGGGGTCACCGGTGACCGGCGCTATTGTATTCAATGAAAATTTATGTCACTTTGAAATTGCAATATTTATGAATTTTCAGACATACTATATATTTAAATATATGTGTTTAAAAGATAAAGGTCTGCTGAATAACTATCTATCTATATCTTCCAAGTTTCTGTTTTATAAAGATGTGAATTTAATAGAAAAAATTTCGCTTTAGTAGAAACAGTGAAATTAGCGAAATACGGTTGGCGTTCAACGTGTTAATTATGTCCAGAAGTATTATGCGTACGCGGTCGACTCGTAACAATATTATATTTAGATCTGAACACATATCACAGTATCCAAACGAATACATTTGACTTAAATAAATGTTGTAATATACATAAAAGTATATTTTAAAAAAGATCTTCTATCATTTCCCTTACAGCACATTAATATCATCTAAACAAAAAACCACAAGTATGATTGAAACTCATCCTAACAATTTTACAAACCAAACCATTTCCCCAATTCCCATCCACTAATACTCTCACGAGATAAAACAATATCTAACCAACTGCATCACTCCCCCAATAAGCAACTCCACCAACCCGTACAAATTTCAATTCATCAATAACAATGAACACGGCAATTTGCTTCGTTGTACTAACTTAGCTCGTTTCAACGACGGACTTGAATGTCTGACGTATAATCCAAGGAATCATCCCATTACGTGTCGGCTCGTAAAGCATACGCCGGCAAATGGAACAAAATAAAATGCAATCAAGAGAAAAGGAGAGTCCTCCCTGTCTCTGGACTCCCTGTGCAATAACGCGCGAAAGAATCGTCGATCGAAGGAAGCGTCGCCTCAGCACGAATGATATTTCCCAATGCAAGAACGAGATAGGTATCCACGCAGTGGTAGGTATTGCGTCGTCGAGAATCGAAACGATATGGGCTAGCATCGTGGAATTCCTAAACGCGGACCAATAAAAACTTTTCCAATTGACTTCCCTTAGCTTAATTCACTGGAGCCGAACGTAAGTAGCGAGGCGGGTTATACGACGGGTTCGTGGATGGAAGGTTAGTCGACGAGGAGGAGGAAAAGGAAGAAGAAGAAGTGGGTGGCCAAGAGGACGGTGGTTTGAGAAGAAAAGGAGGAAAACTACAAAGGGTGGTCGTCTACCAACGCGGCAGCAACCCCAGCCAGTGGAGGTCACCGAGCTTTCTTGTTGAACGTGAGATTTTCAATGCTCGCCTCGATCGCTGATTTCAGATTTCAATTTACCGATCGTTCTTACTCTCTGTAGATGAGCATCCGGTGTTTCGCTCTCATCTCACGATAATCTAATTAGCGGGATTAATTTTAAAATTGTACAAGGAGATTGTAATTAGGTGATGCAATTATCTAGCAGTGGTTGTGCACGGTTGAGCACGGTTTGCTTTGGTATTTCGTGTTTCAGTTTTTGTTTTAGTTATGTTGCGGTAACATTGAAAATTTAATGATGGTTAAGTGATTCGTGATCGATGTTAGTTTGTAATTTTGAATAAGCTATCTTTGCGAATATCTTCTTTGCGAATATCTGGTCGAAAAGTGCCAAGCAGCGAACTCGCACTTCTTTCGGTTTGCATCGCTCGAATGCAGCAAAGTAAAATTTCAATGTTTTTCTGGTTGTAAATGGTAAATATTCTTGCTTGTTTTTGTCAGTTAAAGATATTGTCTATGTTGTAGCTGTACTGACGTAATCAGTATATGTTACTGAATTATTTTTATTATTTTTGCAAAAAGTGTCATTCATTCTATCGGTCGATTGGCTTGACACTTTTCAGTATTAACACGTTGCCTGCCAACTACAAGATAACTCGTAGGTCGTTTACCTGCCCAGGACGCCAACTACGAGTTATCTCGCAGCTTCTTTACAGATCTATTTTGTACAGCTACGATTACATTTATAACTGTTAGATAAGCCAACTACGAGATAACTCGTAACATGTTTTTCTCTCTCTCAAAAAAAGAAAACATTCTATCAACTTTTTGATGATTAATATGTACTAAAGTTAACGTTTTTAATAATATAATATGATTGACTAAATTAAATTGGCTTCTGGGACCGGAATCCTTGAAACTGCCGTGGCAGTCAACGTGTTAAACAGACGAAGCGCGTTTGCGCTGCTGACACTCAAACGATTAAATTTAAAAATAGATTTATTTTAAGATACTGATAAGATTGACAATTGAAGCTAATTTCACGATTTAAACAATCTTCGATTATGCATCAATCTTGTAAAGGAAACAACCTGCTACGTGACGTTACATACAGTTATTTACATGTTAATGAAAATTATCTACAGCTCTAATAGAATTCAACAGCCGCAAGTGCAAGTCCGTCAACTATTAAAATCCAAAGACAAATTATCAAATGTATCAAATCGTAAATGAGTCTCTGAATCTCTCCAGCGAGCGTCCCTCCATAAAAATATTGACTTAAGACTTCTTCTATTATAATGCACGTGTGAAAATATTGCAGGCGCAACACAATTTTACATTCTTGAACATAAGTTCAATTAGTATTCGTAACATTCGTCTCATTGCAGCCACTAGACGTCGTTTCCCGTCGTTTCTCGTGTTATCCAGCTACGTGTTCGTAACGGAGGACTAACAGCAATTAGAGTATGCGAATGTTGCGAACTGTCGTCCTGCCCCCGGGATAAAAGCACTCGTGCGCATACCAACATAAATGAAACGTTTGATTGGGAAACAGCATCTGCCTGTGTTTCCATAGCAGGACAGTTATTGAAATCGTGCTTCGCTTCAAGTATTCGAACGGGAAACGATGATTCTCCCGCGATAATGCCATTTGTCTCTAGCCATTGGCGTGATTGCAAGTTCAAAGTTAACCGCAGAAGAGTCTCCTCATCCGGTCTCGTTTCGTGTTCCGTTCGCCTCTTATGAACCGTTCGCAAAGTTTTTAAACGAAGCCGGTTAATGCGGGAGGTTTTGAAACACAAACGATGTACCATCCACTTAACGCTTCCTCTACTTGAGAAAGAATAACTAAAGCAGCAAATTTTAAGAAAATTTTATGGGGTCATGCTTAAAAGAGCTTCCGCCCCGGTGGGAATTCAGATGAATGCGCCGGTATTGATCTTGTTTTAAGTCAAGATAGAAATAAATGAAATTCTCTTTTTCATTAATATTTTATTATATTTCAACATCATAATGATTGATTTATGTAAATTAATTAAATTTATTTAAGAGTAAAAATCCTTCTAGTAATACGTCACAAATGAAATTAATATCTGATACTGATATAATATTGATTAACTGATTGACTTTTTCAGAATTTTAACTAGTGACATATAGTCGATGAGACAAAGTAA
Source organism: Cerceris rybyensis (assembly GCA_910591515.1). Classification (NCBI taxonomy): domain Eukaryota; kingdom Metazoa; phylum Arthropoda; class Insecta; order Hymenoptera; family Crabronidae; genus Cerceris; species Cerceris rybyensis. The sequence continues at coordinate 41,713,983 of OU342789.1, forward strand.
AATGGACTTGTCATATATCGTGAGAAATTATAGCATAAAGACAAATTTTATTATTAGCTACTGTAATTTCAATTTTTACAAACATAAATTATAATGTATTTCTGTTCTTAACACTAGATTTACCAAACCAGTCAAAATGACTGGTACAGAATTTTTTTAAAAAATTCTACTGGTTTATGAGAGAGCCGTAGAAAAAATATTCTTCGTCCATCGTATAAAACATAAATTACCGAATCTATCATCTTTTCCACGTCTTAATTTTCCTTGCTTTAAGGTACATATTTAACATATTTAAATATAATAGATTTACGTAGCCAGTTTGGCTCATTCAAAATTTGATTACTACATATATAATATATTGGTTGGTTAATTTTTTAATAATAAATCTTTCATTTCAATAGATTTGGAACTATATTCTATGCAAAAAACTTCAATTTTCTTGTATGATTCAAATTGCCTCACTTCAGAAAAATAGGTATATCAATATCTGTAAATCTAGTGTTAATATTAATTTCACGCGACGGTACGTCAATACCTTTCTACCTTAGCCCCTTGCCTTACAATGACAAGTGGCATACGTGACACGGTAAATATAATAGAAAATTTTTAGATTTCTCAAAAACTATTAAATTAAAAATGTCAATAGGTCAGGACACCTTGAAATTATTTTCATGATATTAATATTGCGTTAATCTATACTGATATATCGGAAATCAGTGATAGATTCCAACAATTAATTCTGAGTTTCTGCTCAGTCACAAAAGAAATCGTAAGGGAAGGGGTTAAATCACTACAAATACACCAACATCCTTCCCACCATCTCAATCATTTGTAACAACGTTTCAGGTTCTCGTATCCTCACCTTCAGAAACGATTTACAAAACCGCAAGACTCCGGTGGCCCATTAACCAGAGGAACTTCCCATTTCGACAGTCAATAGCCACATTAATTCTCCCAACGGTGAAACACCGTTCATCGTTTTATTGCGGAGCAAATTCCCGAAGAAGAAACGAGAGTAACAGGACAGAAGCAGAGGCTCGAAGCGTTCGAAGTAGAGGGGAGGATTTATCGAGGAACCCGAGGAGAAAGAAAAGTCTTTGTAGGATGGATAGTGACGAGGGTTGGACGGTCGAAGGAAAGAGGAGAGAGGGCCACGTCTTCGGAGAAGGAAAACCGGCACGACGAGAGGAGAACGAACGGATATCGGCGTAGTTCCGTAAAGTTTCGATAAGTCGGTCCCGAAGCGTTTACTTCCTGGTGAGCACGACTGGCTGGAATAGGATAGAAGACTGGAGGAAGTCTAGACTTTGAAAGATCAAAAGGCACCGGCGGCCTGGAAGTAACGCGGTCCTGGTGTCTGGCTTCGCAGTCTTCGAGCTTCCAGAGGACCCTTCTCGTCTCTTCTTCATTCTCCCTCGTTTTCTTCCACCCTCTATGGACTCTTCTATCTTCCTCTTTTCTTAACTTTCGTTCGTTTCTGCTTAGATTTTTTTTTTCATTCGCCACCTTGTATTTCCTTCGGAGGTTTATCCTCTCTTGGTTTCTCTCCTTCTTCCTCCTTTCTTCCACCTACCACCTTCCTAGGGAAGGGAGGCTTTATGGGTTATGAAATCGTCTTTAAACGCTTTGAAATTCCATGGCTTTGATATTGAAGCCGAAATTATTCCGGAAATGGTGGTATTACTCGGTACAGATGTTTACGTCATGAGAAATAATAGAACGTACTGAAGCGGGGAATAAGAGGGAGGGAATTTCGATCGATGTGAAGTCAACATAATGGTTTGGAGATTCTTTTTCTAATAGATTATAACAAGGCTGCACTATTTTTTCTATGTTTTGCTTATAATTATTCTAATATTTCTAATTTTAATTCTTTTTACCATTTACCCGAGTGTTTTCAATTTTTTTAGTGAATTTCTAATCATTGAGTATAAAATATTTATGTCATGCAAAAACAAAATTTCCCGAGGAAACTTTTAGGACAATTGTTTAAGAGAATGTTTTCCCTCTTTAACATTAACAAAATAACTCACAATCAGTAGATATAGTACCTTATGCAAAGCACAGGATGTAATTGTACTACACTGTTTGCAAATGCTATCTAAAATAGCATTAGCAGCAATTTGATTAATTCAATGTTTGATCTCCTCCATATCGATTCTACATAATGGAATTCATAATTGAGGTTAAATTCGCGATGAATTAGTTCAATTGGTATTCTCATCAAATCCGATCCCAATATTCACTTATACAGCCATAAATTGCAAAAATCCGATATTCCTTGGATAAAACACAACGAAATCGGTCTTACAAATATCAAATTATAATTAAAAAAGATAAAATTAGAAACAGAAGACTGTAATTCCATTAGTCTCTTAAAGAGTGTCTCAAAAATGCACGATAGCTTCTCCTTCGAAGATGATAACTAAACTTAATTTTCCGGATGTTTCTTCGATAACGGAAACTACGCGAGAAAGCATCAAATTAAGAGGAAAGATTTCAAAGTATCATTTATCCTACTGTACTGAAGCTCAACGTGAGATTTCTCTCGAAACTGCAACAATGTCGTTCATGTTAATCGAAACTGAACAAGCTAAAAGGAAGATTCGCTTAAAAACGATATTTGAGTGTAAAGACGACAAGGAGGATCGTATTCAACTCGAGATCAACGGTTGCTCGTTTATCCTCTCTCTCCTACGTGTTCTCGTTACTCGTTCGACTGCACCTCCCTTTTTGCCTTTTATTCTTCGTTTTCAGAGATTTTACGGGAGATCAAAGCACACGATGGAAAGTTTGACGCGATTATACGTCCGAGCGTAAGAAACGAAGGAGCTAATTGCATCTTTTTCTCGGCAAAGGAAAAGATCCCAATCCTCGCTTTCGCTCCTCGCTGGAGGAGGACTAAGCGGTCAAACTCCTACCCTCTCGTCGTCGTGAGCTCAAATTAGAATTCTATTAACCTATTTCCCGACATCATGCGTCAAACTACAAAAAGGAACGTTAATGACACTTTTCTTTTTCCTCTTACTCTTACTTCTCTTACTCTCCATTCTCTGTTCGAGCTTAGAGCAATCTGTGAAATGACTTTTCGCAAGGAAAGTCGAAGAGGGATCGAAAGTTCAATTGCTGCTTCTTTTCAGACCGTAGAGGGATTATGTCGTTTGCTTTCCTAGCAAAAGAACCATATAGTGCAAAGTTTTTACGAATGCTCTGTAGTTAATTATAGATTGGCTTAACTCATTAAGGACCAAGCATTGAAATAACAGAAATATTTTTAATGCGACTATTTATTTGTTATAAGATTTCAGAAATTGTAGGACTTAAGGTGATGAACAATTAGAGAACAAAAGTGCATAAATTAAGCCTTTGGTATGTTCTTTTACTATGACATAAGTTGAAATATAAATTAAATTAATCTGATCGAGGACTTTGATGAAATTATTTTCGATACGTTGGAAGGTGACATGATTGTGAATATTTTATAACAGCTTTCGAAGGCTTATTGATTAAAGTTTCATTCTTAAGTACGTTACTATTAAGATTGTATCGATTATAGTTTTATTTAAAAATTAAAGAAGTTCAATTTCTCATTAATTCTTTAATCTATGGGATCCTCTTGTATAATGTCAATATTATCTGAAACTTTTATGTCATTTCTTATTCAATGTTTCATATCGTTAATAAATAATGTCGCTATCATGGAATTTTGCTGCAAAAAAGAACTTATAAAGTATGCAAAATTGTAAGTGAATAATATAATAGATTAAAACTAAAAAAAAGGAGCCGGAGTTAGCTACAGACAAATTATGAAAATAATTATAATAGGAAAAAGTCAAACGTAATAGAAATAAATGAAATAATGCCAACGCTTACCGTTGTTTAAATTTATATGTTGTTATTTATTTTTTCGATTGAAATGGATTTTTTCCAAGTTTACCACGAAAAAAAAACAATAATTCTAAAGTTCAATAATCATGGATAGATGCATCGCAATTTGAAACGTTAAATTTAAATTGGAAGCCACGTTTCGATATTGCGAGCACTATTCCTATTTCGAACTGATTGCAGTCATTGTTATTGCAATAATTTGGTAACATCGATTTTGCAGATGCGCCTAAATAGACATTCAAATGCTCTTCGTACGAATTGTCGATGAATCGCCGTGCACGCACTTTGCTGATTACACGGTTCGGTGTTCGCTGAAATGTCAAAATAAAATTCAGCGTCACTGATTTTCGCTGATAAAATCACGGAAATTGATGGAAATTCTATTATAAGGCAACGACCATACGGTTATGTGGAAATCACACGTCGCTGTATAACGAAGGATTTCATAGTAAAATATTGCGGTCTTTTTCACACATTTGAACCTACACGAACGTCTGTGAAAAGCTAATTAATTAGGGATTACTAAAATAATTTAAATGCCGCTGTTACTGTAAAACGTAATGACAGCGTTATTCAAAAATTCTGTCCTTACTTGTTAAATTATCTGAACGATTTTTATTACTTTTTAATTATACTACATTAATTAGTAACCAGTTGCAATTGAAGTGACGTTACACGAATCATGGTAACTTTCGGATTCCTCTGTCAAAAAGCATCTCATTAATATTTCGTGAAAGGTATGAGAAATTTAAACGCGACACGAGAAAGTTCATAAAGTTGGCATTATAATTGCAGACAATGAAATATTTACGTCACAGCGTGTCACTGTCTTTGCGAAAATCTCCGCGAGTTGTCGGAACTTAAATGCGCCACTGAGTGCCTTCGCCGTACGTCAAATTCTGCTACTTTAATTGCAAGAATGTAAACCAATTAAGTAAATTCAAGGACGTTAAACATTTGAACAATTGATAATCAAAGCTTAAAATTTTGAATTAGCAGTGATGGAAAAAAACCAGATACGCCCACTAGTAAAAAAGAGTAGAATCGATCCGTAAATTTATATAGAAATATAAATTGAATACCGCGTTTCAATATTGCGCGCACTGTTTATATTTTGAATTGATTTGTTTATTTTTCAGTATAACGACAATCAAAAGTAGCGAAAAAAATGTTTGTTATAGAATAACAAAGAGTTAAATATTACAAAAAGTCATCACAGCCTTAAATATTATTCAAACGTTTAAATATTATATGTAGGAGCGTGACTACTCGTTGACGGTCGTTACACGTTTTGAAGCTGCTAAACCAACATTTGACATCTATATACGCGCGGATACTGAAGAATTGGGAACCCCACTGTGCCTTTCTTCCTAGGAGTCATTTTCACTTATGGGTTAAGATATTTAACCAATAGCGATCGTGTTTCATTAACACGTTGAATGCCACCGATATTTCGCTTGTTTCATCATTTCTAACGAAGTAAAACTTTTTCCATCAAATTCTCAACTTTATAAAGCAGTACCTTCAAGAATTCAATAGCACCGGTCAACGGTGACCCCTATTTCAGTCAACGTGTTCAGAACAAAATGTGTAATTGTACTTAAAACAAACCTACTAAACTCTTACAATTAGTAAACATTATATATGTGGTATCAAAAATTGTATAGGGCCTCGCCTAGCCTGTTTAGTCTAGGCGACTGTTTGGATCAGGGGTGGCCAACCCAAATCATCTTGCGGGCCACTTTGGAAATGCATCATAACTCCGCGGTCCGCATATAAAATTATATATCCCTATAAATTAGATTGAGACTCACTATAGGCACTTTTTCAGAGTGAAAAATTGAAATATAATAAATATAATAATAAATTATTATTATTGTGTTTACTATTACTCTTACATGTAAACATAAATAATATAATAATAATGATACTGATGATAATCTCGCGGTACGGAAAAATGTGGGCCGCGTGTTGGCCACCCCTGGTTTAAAAGATGCATGTCGCGGAGGTCCTACGATCCTCCTTTAGTTTTAAGGAATGCATGCGTGTATGTGTGAACGAATGTATGAATGCTTAGACGAGATGAATGTGAAGCAGTTCGTTCTGAGCAACGAAGTTAAACAGTTCTTCTTTGACCACCAAGCTGTAAAGACGATTTTCATTTCATTTTGCTATCACTTATTGTTAGTATATAGTTTTTAAATAAATATTCTCATTTTACTTATATTTTTTTAACATCTTATAATCGAATCCCACATATATACCGCAGAAAAGTGTTGATTCTTTGGTTTGGTGCCTGAAAGTAGATATACAATGGCAACGGTGAAAGTGCTTTGGTGGGTGACAATGAGAGTTGCTGCAAACTAAGGGTTGCTACTACTGTGAGGATGAATTACCAAATAGTCCATATGAGAAAGGTGCTGATGATCCCGAATCTCGTCCACGAAAGTATCAAACACGCAGTAATAAGTAAAAACGGTTAAACCCGATCACGGAGCACTGATTACTTGTCGGCGGCCGCGGGGGAATTGATAGCGAGGCAAGCATCGAAAAGACTTATTGTTATGGTTCGCCGATACCTGTAGCTCACGGTCTCTGAGTTTCTTCGAGTACGTTTTTTTTAAAAATTTCGTTTATTGAGCGCGAAGGAAAATACCCGTAAAGGCCCGATAAACGGCGGGCTATTTTAAAATTATGAATTACATGAAACATGGCAGCAACGGCTGCAACTCGAGTCATAAAATCTCTTTGTATGATAATGAATTGGTTGCGCTGGAGACTGTGATAATACAGTTTTAGTACGTTTATTATGAAGATGGTATGGTTGTCAGAAAAGAAATGGGTGCAACGCTTTTGCAAAAACTGACAAACGATATGACATATAAACAAATTCGAGTATGTTCTGGCAACACGCGGCGGCCGTTGCACTTCGTGGCCAATGAAGTGGAAATAATTACTTTCATTGCTCCTAGAATTAATCTTGGAATTATAAATGGAATTGAAAGATATTATTTATTTATATAACCAAGTGTTACGAATACAGTGCTGTGTTTAATATAGCGTTATTGTCAAAAAGTAACTCATAAATATAAGATGTATTTGTAAAGCAAGCTACATATAATAACACATAGGCCGAACACCAGGAAGCCTGACTTATTCAGCTAAAATTCAACCGAGACGATGCAATTAAATAAAAATAATTAGCGTGAAAACGGTTCGTGTCTGACGCATGGTTCCTCTCAGTCATTTTAACAACGTAACAAGATTAACGCGATTAGCCAATAAAAAAAGTTTGTTACCTTCTTGCAAATTTTGCGACGGGCTTTATCGCAAATCTTCATCGCTCGAAAGATGCAAAACAACCCCTAAAAGCCATGACAACTACTTTTGAAACACCGTATACATAGCTAGTAACGCTTTCGTATAATCAACCATGCTTCGATTTTTCATAACTTGTTATAAACTCTTGCTTTCAATTATTATTTATAATTAAAAATATAGTAGCTACCTGGATTCATAGACCATCTCTCCTTCTATCTTGCTGTAATTATCACCGTTCAGTGTCAACATTTTTCAAAGCTTTTAACATTTTCAAATCGCGTAATATTAAATAAATTTCAATTTCGATTTTCTCGCAAAGGAAAATTCGAGAACAATTGACATGCTTCCTTTTTAGCCTAACTGTGCACGTGGAATGTCTTGCTAGTCATTTATACACATGTCAAAATCCTGCAACACAAGAATTTCAACATCAACCCACACCTTAACACTTTGCCGACCGGTATTTTTTTAACATCCTACCCCTTCTGACCGATCACTTGGTCACAAATACTTCCTTAATACAGATATCTATTCGAAAATTACAAATTCTCGTCACAGAGTCCTTAACACAAGTAGCCGCAATGATAAATGATAATTTATTAATTGGAGTGACAACCAATTAATAAGTTAGAAGTTCAAAGGCGCTGGGTCCCAAAAGCCGATTAATAGACCTCCGGTCGGTAAAGTGTTAAGGTGTGGGTTGATGTTGAAATTCTTGTGTTGCAAAATTTTGACTCCACTTTTGTTACTCCACAAACTTTCAAAATTGAAACCTCTCTATCACAAAGTACCCTCAGCTTCAACATTGTCAAGACTACAAGTAGATTCATCACCAGACACAAAGAACATACGATTCAATTTCAACTTCGATACCTTCGTCCCACAGAGAATCAATTACAGTGCATCTCCCAGACGACGAGGAGATGCGGAAAGAAGCGAACGTATACGTTTGCACGATCGCAGGAGGACGCTTTCAATATCCAGTAAAAGGAATCACAAAAATTCGGATATTAGTTCGGTGCAGGTCGATCGTAATCGTGTGTGAGAAGAGTCGTCGATCCCGCAGGGGTATAAGGACCAAGAGGGACCGGGTATATAGAAAGGAGGCGGAAGGGTAGCCTTCGTGAAGGCACAGAGGCTCGATTCCGCCTTTGAGATCGTGCCAAAGAACATTCCATATGAAAATAAACCAAATAAATCGCGTGTTTCAGACGTTTACGTAATAAGAAACGAAATAGGATGTCGATGGATCGAGTTGTTTTTAGTTGTGCCTACCTACCCTTCTTGTATGAGGGACGGAGGAAGGTTTCCCACGTTTCTGCCTCGTTTTCCTTCGTTCTCTCTGATAACCGTTTTCGTGCACACCTCGTTACATGTATGTACAGGAATGGAATTTGAATGCGACACTTCCTGTTACGTTACTTTAGAGAATATTACTTTGGGTGTATCTTACTAATTTATTATACTTACAGGAAGCTTTGCGCAGAATTAGAACGTATCTTGGGATTATTTCTGGATTGGAGGTGCACGTGGTTTATTCAATAGAACGAAAACTTGCTTATAGATAAATGAAATAGAAATTTCTGAACCACATGCTGCGACATGATATTAGGTCGGTTAAGAGAGCTACACGGATCTACAGGAGTGGTATTTGAATGCGACATTTTGTGTTATGTTGTGCCGGAAAATATTATTTTGGGTGCATCTTACTAATTTATTATAGTAATAGGACACTTTGCGTGGAATTAGAACGTATCTTGGGATTATTTCTGGATACGAAATGTAAGTGACATGTTGAATAGAGCGAAAACTCGATTACAGGTGAATAAATCGGCGGTTTCCAAACTAACGATGGTGAGTTGATTTTTACTTACAATTAGACTAGGAAAGATTTCAAAGCCTATTTATAATTGTTGGTCGAAATAGCTTGCATGAGCTATTCCTTAACTGAAAACTGAGAATAAAAGCAAATGAATTATAAACGTCATATCACCGACACCAAAGACTTTCCCACTTCGTAGAAACTTTTCGTCTACTATTTGTCTGCTTATGAAATAACGGTACCACTTTTCCTAAAGAAATGCAGAAGATTGTCAATTTAATATAGAAAACTATGCAAACAACATTCTTTAGTCAATATAATAATACAAAAAATTACATATTTTTATTCCATTGAACCGGTTATTTGATCGTGTATTGGTAAGTGTTAAATAAACATACTGTTGAAATAGTTGTACCAAACACAGTGTATTTACATACTATATCACGAATCTGCGACTTAATAAGAGATACGACTTTTTTTATTAAATCTTTATCACAAACGTAGCCAAGATGTTGTAGGGTAAATGTTGTAATAACAAACTAGGAAAGTTCAGTACGAAGCCGATTCAGGGTATTGTACCAAACACAAACGATTTTAAAAAAGCTGTTACGATCAATGTAGTGCATAGAGAAAGCTTTCTCCCCGTTCGTCGGTAGTTAAAGTGTCGCATTTCATTTCCTAAGGTGTACAAGTTTATAAGTTCATATGTTGCATGGAAAAGAAGCGAAAAGCACGAGCCTCCGATATGTATGTGCCCTATTCGTTTGGCTGTCGATGGAAAAAGCAGGTGCGCAGCTTTCTCCTAGGAGAAATATCCAATCTTCCCCTGTCGGTCAAAGGAAAGGCAAAAAGGGCTGAAAAATGAAACGAAATGTTGCTAGGTCGATGCATGCTGCCAAGTCTTACATCGGCAAGATGTAAATGCTTGAGGCTCAACGTCAATATTGGGACTTAGGTCGAGCACATTCTAGCCTACGGTTCTTTGTGACGGATGGCTATTTCCGAGCACGAAATTCGAAGATTGAAAGGAAATGTTTATAAAAATGGAATATTTATAAAAATGAAAGTAATGAAATCGACAAGTCGAATCCGTTACAATTAACTTATTGTTGTAATTTGTTTGATTTGAATAAAAAATGACTAGTCTCTTCTAATCTTTATACAATATTGTAAGTGTGGGTCATAAAAATTTTTCACTTTACGAATGAAGCTTTAGTAGAGTTGTAGAAATATTCCAATTTTGAGATGTAATAAAGTATTTGAATAGATTATAACGTTATATTCGTCCTTTCTATTATTTGAACTTTAAGTAAAATGGGATTTTAAATCTTTCAACTTTAAATTTTAGAGTCTTACATACCATTCCAATTTAAACAGCTCAAAAATAAAATTTATTAAGCTAATGATCCTAATTGTAAGAATTTTACCCAGCTGCAAAAATAGTAGGGGAGGGTGGGGCAAAGTGGGCCCCTGGGGGCAAAGTGGGCCCCTTAAAATTTTGGAGCCCAAAAAAATTTGGGGGCAAAGTGGGCCCCTTAACATTTTGGAACCCAAAAGAATAAAGATATGACTATTTTTTGCTGAAGGGGCCCACTTTGCCCCCCCCCCTCCCCTATAACGAATAAAAAAAAATAAAGATATGACTATTTTTTGCTGAAGGGGCCCACTTTGCCCCACCCTCCCCTACAACTTACTCCTTCAATTTTTAAGTTTCATCTCGCTATACATCTATAACTAAATATAGCACCCATTAAAGATACATTTTTCAATCGTACATTCAGCACACAAGATACAAACAATTAGTACACAAAAAGTCAAAACCACGATCGATTTCACTATTCCTCACTTTAAAAAAGCGGTCGCCAAAGTGGTAGTCCGCGAGAAAATTTCGCTGATCCCCAGAAAAATGTAGAATATACGTACTTATCACGTTAAGTTATGTTCTAAGATGCATTGAAACATAATTCAACTCCTAACAATACGTGAAAAGTTATAAAAACGCTGCTTCATAGAATAACGCCATTTCATAAAATTTACTGGTCCGTGAGGTTAAAAAGTTTGGCGACCGCTGCTTTAAAATACATAGCTTCGTTCTAACCCCGGTACTTCCTCCCCATTCTTCTACAATTTTCCAACCATCAAACAAGCAAAGAGCAACGAAAAAGCTTCGCTCTTTTAAAACATCCGAATCCTTTCTTTCCTTGAACTTCCAAAACCGTACTGCCAAGGAAACAATAAAATAGCACGCTTTACCTCCACAAGTCTAAGACATCGGCCGTGTGTCACTCCAGGACGTGTTTCTTGATACCCGCAGATGCTTTTCGGTAGGATTTACAGCCGGCAGTGCACGAGGTGCAAGTACCCTCGGCACCAAGGCGGAAAAGGGCTTTACCGGATAGGGATTCCGGAAAAGAGTCCGACTCACTGAACGTAGAGGCAAGAGGCAGAGCGATAAAACCACCACCAGAGGCATATTGGGCAGGATGTTTTTAAAACTTACTCCTCCATTCGTACCGACACACCCACACCATTAAAAGGGTGGTTTTCCTTTTTCTCTCGTTCATCCCTCTTTTTTTCCGTCTTTTTCGCGCTCTCCGTTCGCGAAACGGGCCCTAGAAACTCCAACATCGTGTACCACGTCTTTTGGCCTCGGTCTGACAAGAATACACGTTACGCTCCAACAACTCGCTCTCTATACTTTTTATCCTCCTATTATTTCTTGCTTTTCCTCTGCACTTTGAAGGCACTCCCGGCACACGAAACTCATCCCTTCGCCTTCGAGGGTTCGGTAAGAGGGTGGTCGGTCTTCGAGGATAGAGACTCTGAGTTGTTCGCGGGGATTTAAATATCTGAAAATGGTAGGAGGCTACGGGCTTTCCTGACACGTTTAGTAAACTTTGTTTCCGTTTTTTTTCTTCAGCCACCCTCTTCAGCGTATTTCGGACAATGGGGAGAATAGATCTCTTATCAGACGGGTCGTGACCTACGTCGTGTTAACGTTAAAAGGCTGGATTTTATTCTACTGTTTCTCCGATTGATTTCCTTCTGCTTTTATTTTTTTATTTTAGAATTAGTTTCTTTTAGAAGAAAAAGAAAGAAGTTCTTTTTTTAGAATTATAATTTTTGGATTTTAACACTAAAACTACCGACTTTATATCTGCTAAAAGGTAGATACACTTAATAAGCACTGTAGGAAAAGAGAAATGAAGAGATGGAAAAGATTATTAATTTCCTAATTTAGGTTTTATAAGATAGAAGCGAAATATTTAATCCACGGCTACCCTATCAATTTAAATAATTTTTAGGAAAAATTTGGTACCGATCTTTTGACTGGCTTGGTAGGTTTAGTATGAAAAGCAGGATTGTCGAAAGAGGATAATTTTAGTAGACATAATTATTATGCGGTTTGATATAAAATTTGAAATTAACATTTTACATTGCCACCTGTGCCATCGACATTAGTGACCGCAAAGTGTCGAAGGTAATATCAATATTTTCTGATAGGTTCAGTTATTAGGAAATAATTGATACCAGTTATTAGCAGTATTTTCATTATTATATTTTATATTATACGGGCTAATATGAAATTTCTATCGTTATGCGGTGAAAAATGTATAAAATACATTCACAGTATTTTCAAAAGAGGAATCGCAAGCGGTTCTCTTTGAACGTCGAAGAAGACATTTCAATTACACTTAAAATCATTTTCACATGGCTCCGGATAAATTTTCATCGTTATTCCATTGGAATTCATTTTGTCCGGTGGACGTCAGCTTTTAATAATCACTCATCAAATTGTTTTTCCTGCTGTTTACACAAGTGCGTTTCATTTTCATCAATACAAATAAAGGGCGAACGATAAAAACTGATGAAAACTCGAAATGTGAAGGATATTTGAATTATTTATAGTTACGCGCGTAGACAGCTATTGACATAAGCAGTCAGTAATCCGTAATTGTAATTTTAGTTATCAATTCAAATAAAATATTCACAATATTAAAATTCATGCACCTTATGATCGTGTGCATTTGCTCGCATCGTTCTGAAAGTCGTAGAGAGAATTTTTTATTAAATCGAAAAACTCGACGATTAATTAAATGGATATCTTAACAAAGATAAATTAAAATGGACGTACCGTAATTCGCTAAAGCTGACCTTCCCCTCCGTTTTGTCAACGTAAATCTCCCGTACGTAAATAGATACATATACATTTACCCAGCAAACGTAAAACGGCAACGAAAATGCAATATTTCACGAGTACACATTTAATTGCTTATTATACGAAAAGGAATCGATTATTTTGAAGTTATGTATTCCGTTTAATTCTCTCCACGCTTCAAATGCAGCGTAATCGTCGGAAAATATAATTTCATTATAAAAGTGGCAATTCAAATGTTAATTTATTAATACACAGAGCTGGTACTAACCTTACCGTATACGAACCATCAAAAACGTGAGTATTTATTATTTTAATGAAATTAAACCGAGCAAAAGCGAATTTTCTGCCATCAATATGTGATGCTGCTATTTCTTCTTATAATTTCATTCAAATACATAATTGGTAATGTAATTTATGCCCGTTGACGAATTTGTATTTCTACTTAACACTTGATAAATGTTTATTCTTAGGAGACAAATTCTTAGGGTAATTGCAATATTTGAATATTCACAGAAATCTGTAGATTATTAATAATCACTTATTAGCAATTAACTCTGGATTTCCGGAAGCCGTCAAACTGACGAGCTCCTAGTTTTTTAATAAACATTTTTCAAATTTACAGAGATGCAGTGCAGTAGATGTTTCACGTGTATTTATAATACAAAAATTATTAAACAAATTATCATCTTTGCCGCTTGATCCCTCTGTTTTCAAAGTCGTTATTTAATGCATTTCAATGTAAGAGATACTACGCTCACAAATCTAGTGTTCAGTAATATAACTTATAATTAATTAAGGGATTGTCCTAATGTAAATATGGCTGGAATCCAATCAGTGAGTCGATTTCAAATGCAAATGACCATAACATGAAAGCTCAACGACCACAAAAAGTAAATGATAAAAATAAACTGACAGGTGATTATCACTTCGTAAATAAAGACTTCCACAAAGCTAAAGTCAATTTCAACTCGCTGTTTGACTTATCCCACTTTTAAAACGTCAATCAGGCAAAGACCGAGCAAATTTCTCCACCATCGATAAGATTTTTGTCCCTCTTAAATGGTTATATCCGATTACGTTTCCCTCGATTGAATCTCGTTAGCGATCCCATTAAAATCAGCCTTGGTTAAAGGATCGATTTTACAATTTCCCCTGGAATTTTCCGAATTATATATACACCGCTAATGGAATAGACGACAGAACGATAATAGAAGTCCCAGCGCGTCAACCTAGCAATAATACCAATCCCGTTCGATCGGTCGGCTCTCATTTTTTGGCAAGCGCCTTTAATTAAGATCTTCCGTCGAAATTTCTCCAGCGTATTCGGTTTCTGGGGCTCGTCGAAAGCGGCCGCAATTCTCGATAAACCGCGCTGAAAGGAAACTCGTTAAAACCAATCCAGCGCGGATCGAATCGATCGTTTTGCACCGTCCGACTGCGGCAAGAGAAGCAGCGGATGGAAAGACGAGGAAGAGGTGAACGGCAACGACGAGAGGGAAAACGAGAACGAGAAGCTACGTAGAGAAAGGGTAGACGAGTCTTCGAGGGAACGAAGTGAGAAGAAAGGACGAAGAAAATGAAAAGAGAATATCTTCTCGACGATGCGCGAGCACAGATAAACGTTGAACCGTTTTTACCCCTCTTCTTTCACCCTAACGCTTCCACCTCTTGCTCGTCGTGCTTGAATGCATTAACGGTTAATCATCAAGCGAGTAGCGAGAAACGTCGATCTAATTAAAAAGTTCTAAAGGCTCGTTCTACGCTCGCGATTTGCAATCGGCTCCTAAGACGACGAAACCAGGAGCCAGGGAATAGATTAACTTGCGAGGAAAGGACGAAAAGATTGTGACCGTTTTTCTATAGCGTTGAAGAATTAGAAGGAGTAGAGAAGGAAGAACGATGGAGGAGGAAGTGGGAAGGGAAGACAGGAAGGAGATCAGATTCGCAGGAGGAAGGAAAGAAGGGGAAAGGGGTGAAAGAGTAGGTAGAAAGCGGCAGGAAGATAAGAATGACCGGATCGTATGGCAGGGGAGCAGACAGTAGAAAGTGAACGTAGCTGGCAGGACGCGAAGGGTAGATAATTAGACAAGAAACACAGACACACCCTTCTCTCTCGAACTGGCAGTCTCTTCGACTTTCTCCTCGCTCAAGCCCGTATCCTCTCCTTAATTAAATATAAGCGCCGGCTTACCTCTGCTTCTCAAACCTTCTCGCCAGAGCTAGCCACCCTCTTGCTACTTCTCACCCCGTCGTGGTGCACACGGTACATTCCGTACTTGCGCAAATTCGCCATTAAGACCATTATATGCGACAGTCTGGATGAATTGCGAGTATTCGACAGCTGTCCGTTGCTATAAACGTGGCAGGTGTTGAATCGAGTGTCGTTTATATATGTCTTTGCTGATAGTTATAATGAACGGAAGGGGTAGAATGAAGAGGTAATTTGAGAGTAATATTAACTTTGGAGGTCTTTCGACAAAGTTTATCGACTCGTCCAGTAATTAATTTCGTTTTCTACATGTCTCCTTTTTATTCTTTCTTTGTATTTTTTCTTTAATTATTATGGTAATTTTATCTGGGTTTTGATACTTTATATGAGTTTCATGCGACGGAGTCTATAGTATACGTGTCCGTAGAGGATGGTGGTAGGGGAGAGCGGGGCTAAAAGTTACCAAGGTAAGTTGTTCCGATTGAAATAACTCCGCGAGGAGAAGAGATAAGAATATTGTGTAAATTCGTAATGAAATGGAACACCACATTGCACCGACAATAGCCATTTTAAACAAACGAGTGGGACCCGGAACAACGGAACGACAGCACGTGCCTCGCTGGTCCACGTAAGAAAATATTTTCGCATTTGGTATTTGTGGTCTACCTCACGAATGATTCGTACGACATTGTTGAGTAGTACTTAAATAAACAGACTTGGTTTAATCATTTATTGTTTTTTATTTCACAAATAATAGCTTTAACAGATATGGTAACAACTTGCCCCAAGTCGGGGTAAGTTGTTACTTTCGGACTTCAGGCATTAAAAAATTAGTAAGAAAAGAATCTCTCAAAAAATGACCCAAATAACTGTCTTAATATCAAAGGTACATATGTAAGTCGATTTTGATCGCATCGTATGAATACTAAAAGCAAGTATTTTAACAAATTTTGAAGTTAACTAAAAATCGGAACTTTCAGCCCCGCTCTCCCCTACGTATGATACCTGTACGTAGGACACATTTTCCAAAGATGAAGACAACCTTTAACATCAGCCTCACTAATTGAAAATTCTAGCTTATAACTTCGCACCCACCGTTGCCACCTTCTCCTCTTCTTCCTTGAAGGAATTCTTCACTGTCAACATTTTTCCATTGAATTAAGAAGCACTTAGAATACCTCTGTTCCCAAAACAGTGTATTTACACCCAACTCTTTTTTTACATAATAGATGCGTTCCTTAGAAAACCGTGCAGAAAAAGTCGTATAAAAGAATACGTGCAACGTATGGTAAAGAGGATATGTTCCACAACTTTAAAAAATCGTGTAAGTTGAAAAAACTCTACATATTTTCCCAAAAAACGGTACAGAAAAAGTAATTAATGATACCCACATTACATATTTATAAAACAAAAGCAATTCATTTTTATTACAAAAAAAATTAAAATTTGTGTACAGTGAGAATTTAATACATAAGTACAACATATAAAAATGTAAATTGATATTAGGAATAAAAATCAATTTCACAACTATTCATCGCTATTTAATAACAAGCGTGCACGTTTATTATGGATTGGAACAAAAATGCTATCAGTAAATATGTCAGACTAGCTGAAAGTTCCCGTGCTTCGCTACGGTTTAATCGAAACTAAAAAAAAACAAACCTTAAAACTTCGAATTTTGAAAAATCCTTTCTTAGTGAGTGCTTATACCCTAGAAGGAACGCTCATGCAAAATTTCAAGTTTCTAGGTCAAGTGGTTTCGGCTCTGCGTTGATGAGTTTGGCCCATACTTTAACCCCCCAAAACCCCCCCTAAAATTTCGAATTTTTCAAAACCCTTTCTTAGTGAGCACCTACGACCCAAGGCAAGAGTATGTTCCAAATTTCATTGTAATCCGTTCTGTGGTTTTTGAGACTTCGTGATGAGTGGATGAATGAGTCAGTCAGTCAGTCAGTCAGTCGGTCAATGGTATTTGAGCTTTATATATATAGATATGTCTAGCACTTTCACTAACACATGTGTGGGCATGAAATGATCGACTTCTGATCACGGTATTCCCCCAATTGTGTTTTGTTGGTGTATAAATAAGTTTCTGTAAGACGCTGTTAAAATTAAAATTTAAAAAACAATTTCTGGGTTTCATGCTAGAACCAAAAATTCGTATAAAAAAGGATATTTGTTCTTATTGGTGAACCGTACTATCTGAAAGTCGGGTAAAAAAGGAATTAGATGTACATCATTAATACACCACTAATGTTTTCCAGTATTACTCCACAATTCCATAAAATTTCTCCAAATAGGTTTGTTGGGTCCATGAGATTCCCTCGTGAGTGCAAGAGTATGGGGTGAAAGGGTCTGCGAATGGATGAGAATACATAGGCACGTCGTGCACCACTTCCATTGGCACACAATTACGAGAAGACTGAAGTGCTGCTCGCGGTTGTTGTTGTACGTTGAAGAGAGAGGGTGTCTGTCTACCAGTGCGCAAAGCGTGCGACCAATGCACCCTGCGATACACATCGCTCGGAAGAGGAAGGGTTATAATCGTTTTAAACGATCGCGCCAGGCCTGATTAAGGATAGTCGATCCTCTTAGCAGGGCCACCATGGAACCAGTCGAGTTACGGTGTAAAGTGACATTGACGGGGACGACGTTACTTTGGTACCCGCGTTAAGGCCGCTCCGTTGTGGAGCGTAATTAATATTGGATTGAAGGGCGACCTTTAACTTCGTACTGTCGACCAATTGGTAGATTTACTTAGAAGGCATGCTAGAAAATTTCATTCAGCGGATCGTAACGTTGTTAGATTGACATTATATGATATTTCTTATGTAATTTTTTTGTACTAGATAATTTTGTTATGCTCATTAAAAAATCCCACTCTACGAAAAATCATCGAGATCATTTGAATTTTCGACATACATATATTCAGTGTTGTCGTTCTACAACTGTAGAAACTTCTTTCGGTTTTAATTGTTCTCCAAAGTTCGAAACTTTAACGAATTTTTCAGTGGACGCATTAAGAATTGACTCGGTACTAATTGTTTTTAAAAATGGATAAAACGTAGATATATCTTGACGATAGTTAATAGACTTATTTGAGTCTTTGGAGTCGTGAAATCTTTTATAATCGAAGTGTAATGGCTTAAGATTGAATGAATCAGAAATATTCCCTTTTCTCTGGTTTTCGCGAGTAATTTCTACTGTAGCCTTTTCACCGTAGGTGTCATTTACATTGCGGTTGACATTATTCGTATCATTTGTCACATTATCCTTCGTTTTCCTTCTTTGACGACTCCATTTGAAAGGCACCGGCAATCGTTTATGCAAGAAAGATCGATTGTGAGTCTTTTCATCGTTGCCACGATTGAGATCGGTTCGTTTCAATCCTGTAAATCCGCTTCTCGTTTCCTGTTGCTGATGCTCCTCAATTTGATCCTGCATTGACCCTGCAAAAAGGCAGCATAAAATTGGTATCGTTTGAATCAAAATCTGCGTATAAATATTTCGCATTCCACTCCGTGTATGCTATTGCAATTCTGTCGTACGTTATTAAAAAAACTGTTCTCGTTTAAAAGCATACCACGTTTTAAATACCTCCTTTCATAAATCTTTCAAACCTCTTTTCACGGATAAAGAATAATTTCACAATCTACTGTTTATTTCTTTTAACTTAAATCATTTATGAATTTTCTTAATCACTTATAACAGAGTGTAGTTTACTTTTCAGCCGATTAAACAATACTAAATAGCATGGAATAAACACGATAACAGTTTTTTAACCCTTTTGCTGCTGTGAGCGCCTGTAGGCGCTTAGAAATTTTGCATTTGTGATACTGAGATCGTCTATAGCAGTGATTCCCAAAGTGGTCTATATCGACCCCCAGGGTTCGATGAAAACCTGCAAGTGGTCTACGTGGGCGAAAAAAAAATTGGGGGTCTATGAAATGAAAATGGGGGTCAATGGCAAGAAATTTCAAAAACTGCAAAAAACAGTATAATTGATATAACTTTGACATTAAAAAAAATTACAAAAATATAATATTATTAATATAATTAATATCGTCGGTCTAAAACTACTTTCAATTGATCTCGGAGCATTTTATACGCGTCTCACTCTCTCCATAGTACGCGCCATATTAGCGTCTCACTCACTCCACAGAGCTGTGAGTCTTCTAATAGAGAAACAACGATCGGTGCTTTCACTAAGGCCGTGCGAAAATCGCATCGACTCATAAAGGGTATAGCAGGATAAGGTGGTCAAAAGTGCCCTTGAACCGATTTCAATGAGGGTAGTCTCATTCGATAGATAATGCTCAGCGATCATTGTGTACCAAATTTTAACCCTTTATCTTGATCGGAAGGGTAGTTATGGGGAAAATTAAAAAAACAGGTTTTTGGCCCTTTTCCCCCATTTATTGAGGTGTAAAAAATCCGAAAAAATTCTGGCATATTCTACACGGTACCGGACATGTTGGAGAATTTTTTCAGATTTTTCCGTCGAAGTACCTAAGCGTGAAAAATGGGCAAAGTCAAAAAAAACGGAAAAAAGAAGATTTCGTATCGAAATCTTCGAGGTACAACTTTTTGTTTTATATAGTAACAATCTAACACCTACGATTGTTATCCCCAATTTTTTTCAGATTTTTAAACCACCTGCGTCATTATGAAAAAAATCGAAAACCGATTTTCGGGACGTATTTTGATCTAAAACGCAAGAAGTAATTGTTATTTTTCCATTATTTACATAGAGTATGTTCATTTTGTGGTTTTTAATGTTTTACCATTACAGATAATTTCATAACAATAAACGGAATTGAGATAACTCATTTATCTATAAACTATGTGTTACATTATGTACCATAATTTTGAACGTTCTTTCAACAGCAGCAGTGGCCGCGCGTCTAGAGTGTCTGCTCTGGAACCGCTATGAACTTTTTGTCGCGGGTTCGCGTCCCGGAAGGTATATTTTTTTTTCTTTTTTTTTAATCTGTAAATGCATAAAAATAATCAATAATCATTTTTAACAGCTATTGCGATAATCCTAAATGCATAAAAAATGTATATCGTATCGAAAATAGTTTTAGAGCATATCTGTTGTTTTGCCGGCTCTCTCTAGCAATATGTTATCCCATGGTTACGGATATTTTTAAACATTTAAATTACGGAAATGTTAACTTATTATGGTGTATAAAAATGTATATTCGGCACTAAAGGAACGGAGTTTATACCTTGACAAATTCCTGCCGAAGTCATGTTGAATGAAAACAAAAGTTCCTTTCTTTTGGTAGATTATTATTTTTCGCCATAAGTACTAGTTTGTTATTTGTTCCGAAATCATATAGAATAAATAATACGTTTGAGGGCCATAACTGTACAATAGATACATTCGTTAAAATTGCTTTATTGTTATATACGAATTTACTTCTTAAGCTTTTAGATATCTTACTGATGAGAATTTGTATCGCTTTCAAAATACCTTTAAGAAATAGAGGCATATAATTTAGTTTGCAGGATTTTATTATTTTATTGCGCCTGCTCCAATATCACACAAACCCTTCCTGTCCGTAAGCCTTCACCAATGACCTGGTGGCATTGAAGGTTTGGCGCAGATACTAAGCTAATCCCCTACAGGTATTTATGTTATATTGGTCAATTCACTGTTAAATGGTTTCTGTCTCTACCTAGTCACATGGAACTGTACATACTTAAAAAAGTACAAATATTCATAAATGGTAACATACCCAGCATTAAATCGGTTTGACACATTCGAGACAATAGCGGAGACCCAACCATAAACTGTCTTCCCTACGCTCATTTCAGAATTAACAAATTAAAAATGGCAATATAATACAAACCAATAGAAATTAATATTTTCCAAGTTTCGAGCATATCCCCTCCATGTCAACGATTCTTCTTTGAATATAAGGGAAAGAAACATGCAAGTAAAGTAATCATTACGTGCATATACTCTGTTAGTGCAAGTGTTGTGATCTTTGGTGCCAAATATACATTTTTATATACCATAATAAGTTAACATTTCCGTAATTTAAATGTTTAAAAATATCCGTAACCATGGGATAACATATTGCTAGAGAGAGCCGGCAAAACAACAGATATGCTCTAAAACTATTTTCGATACGATATACATTTTTTATGCATTTAGGATTATCGCAATAGCTGTTAAAAATGATTATTGATTATTTTTATGCATTTACAGATTAAAAAAAAAAGAAAAAAAAAATATACCTTCCGGGACGCGAACCCGCGACAAAAAGTTCATAGCGGTTCCAGAGCAGACACTCTAGACGCGCGGCCACTGCTGCTGTTGAAAGAACGTTCAAAATTATGGTACATAATGTAATACATAGTTTACAGATAAGTGAGTTATCTCAATTCCGTTTATTGTTATGAAATTATCTGTAATGGTAAAACATTAAAAACCACAAAATGAACATACTCTATGTAAATAATGGAAAAATAACAATTACTTCTTGCGTTTTAGATCAAAATACGTCCCGAAAATCGGTTTTCGATTTTTTTCATAATGACGCAGGTGGTTTAAAAATCTGAAAAAAATTGGGGATAACAATCGTAGGTGTTAGATTGTTACTATATAAAACAAAAAGTTGTACCTCGAAGATTTCGATACGAAATCTTCTTTTTTCCGTTTTTTTTTACTTTTCCCATTTTTCACGCTTAGGTACTTCGACGAAAAAATCTGAAAAAATTCTCCAACATGTCCGGTACCGTGTAGAATATGCCAGAATTTTTTCGGATTTTTTACACCTCAATAAATGGGGGAAAAGGGCCAAAAACCTGTTTTTTTAATTTTCCCCATAACTACCCTTCCGATCAAGATAAAGGGTTAAAATTTGGTACACAATGATCGCCGAGCATTATCTATCGAATGAGACTACCCCCATTGAAATCGGTTCAAGGGCACTTTTGACCACCTTATCCTGCTATACCCTTTAGTGTATTTTTGTGTATTACAGTGTAACCCCTGTAATCCGTACATCTTATTCTGAGGCCTCATTCAGATTGTTCGAGTTGTTTGGATCAACGAAGACACAGAAATTGTATGTTATATGATTGTATGTTAGGAAATATACTTCAATATAGTTAGATGGACCCACAGAAGGGGGTCTATCTAAAATTGAAAAACATGACAAGGGGTCTACGAGAGAAAAAAGTTTGGGAACCTCTGGTCTATAGGCGCTTGATGCAGATTGGCTTTCTGACACTCAAGGCCCCTAAGGTGCTCATTGTAATTTTGCTTTTTGACTTAGATCATACTTTTATACCCTTGAACTATGAAGTCATCTCTGGCGTGACACTTCATATACAAAAAAAAAATTAGTGAGAAGCATAAAGCATTCAAATTTTATTCGCAAACTAGTGGAGTCACTTGTGGGAAATTTTAGACAAGGCGCGAAACGCCGGGGAAGGCCCTAGACATCAGAACTCGAAAATCGATTAGATGGTAAATTACATATACTAATGACAAATCCTCAAGACAAACATAATGATTGCCTAGTATGTTCAAATCGAAAAATAAAATTTGGAAGGCGAACAACAGTCTACTTTTATGAAATTTGCGACAGGAAACCATTTTTACATGTAGGGCATTGTTTTAAAATGTATCACACTTTAAAAAATATAAATAACGATAAACTAAATATTCGTATTTTGATAATATACATTTTTTCAGAACAATCGTTTTGTTAATATAACATTAAACTTTAAATAACTGAAAGCAATTACTTCATACCTAACATGTGATATCAAAACCACAAAAATTAAATCAGAGTTGGCCGAGAACAAACTAGGAAAACAATTATAGTACAAAGGGTTAAATTTGTTATTCTCATAATAACTCGATTCAGAGAAAAAAATAATAATGTTTTAATGTAATGAAAATCAGTTTTTTGATTATTGAAATATGTTTTCACAAGAAAGCATCCCTATCCAAAAGTGTTCAATTTTCCGTATGGTACGGTCGGTGGGTCTCAAAGTCTGCCGTAGTCAAGGGGTTAATTTATTAATTAATAAAAAATCATTGATTCACCTCTTCCTGTTAAATCCTGTTTTCTATTAACCAAATTCACAGGTGCCTCCAAAAAGTTCTCAATAGATCGTCTATGATTATTCAAGGAGTCGACGATTCTACGCAAGATTCGCTGATAACTGCTCCTCTTCTGACTTTGATTATCCTTGTTCGATCTCAAGCCCTGATCACCCGCAGAGCTCATCGAGCTCGTGGAATTAACTACGCCAAAATTGACATTAGTTGCGACAGTCGACGAAGGTTCAGCAGGCACCAAATGCACCAGGTGTTTGTGACCTCGCTGATCAGTCCCAAGTATCAACTTAGGCACGAACATCTTCTCTCTCCAATTCTCCGTTGAATTAGCAGCGGTCGAAGAATCTTCGCTACCCGCTTTCTCCGTAAACTTTAACCGTGGCCGTTGCCTCTTAATGTTCCGCAACCCCTGATTATACTCCGTCGTCTCTTCTCTTCCTGTCGTCTTCGTGGTATCGATATTTCGTCCAAAATTGCCAAAACTATCCGGAACACTCGTCGAACTGTTCCCCTGCGAAGACGTCCATCGATCAGCAAAGGAATCCTTATCTTCAAACTTCCAAAAACTACCGTGTCTCTGTTGTTGACTGAAGAAATTATCTCCAAAATTGAAATAATCATCACTCGATTCATTGGGAGTCGATTTATCATGGAAATGTGTCTCCTGCTTTCCAGGAGATGTCACGTAGACGTAAGAACGTGGCCAAAGATTGTTCATGTGATAACTGCCATCGATTTGTGGTATTATAGTCAGCTGAAGATCGTATCGTGGCGAGCCATGGGACGAGAGCCTCTTGATCCTTCGAAGGATCCACTTGACAGTGGGGTTCTTTTGCTCGTCGCACACCTCACACTTGCTACAACCTTCTTGGCAGAGTAGCCACTGGTTCATGGGAAGATAATAAACATTGCCACGGGACAAAGCAACATTGTCCTCTTGCTTTGAGAAAGCTGGGAAAGGGCCACTGTAGAAGGGTGCGCTTAGAATGCGATTGTAGAGAACGTTGTTCCCCGGTGGTGGAGAAGAAATTGTTTGGAATACGAATTCTTTCAACATACTTTCCCAATAGGGTGGTGGGTCGGTTTGTTCGTTGGATTGTGCGATTGACAGTTTTTTCTGTCGTTGATTAGGATTGATTAATTCTAGAGATCCCTCGGAGAGTATTAGAAGCTGAAACAAAAATATTATGATTGAGATTTATTCCACTCTTTTCTTGACTTCTTGACTTAACTCCGTACAGTAACGAGTGATTCTCGTGATATGGTGAATTAAATAGGGAATTTTTTAGTTTTGTAAAGCTTACCAAATTGAAAATATCATTGTGACGTAGCACGATATTATTTCTATAATATTAATATTATACTAAATGATATGATATATCAATGATCATTGGTCAATTTTTATTTTGTAATTTAAATCTGATTTATTGTTGTGGCAGTTACAAATGAGGTCGTATGGCAAGGTGCTAAGAAGTGAATGAATTTGGAAAGGATTATGAGAAAATTAATGTATGGCCAATTTGTCTATTTTTACAAAGTTGCAACAGATTTTTAACTTGAAACGTTTACAAAAGTCAGATTAAGTGTAGTTGACCTAGTCCTTCCGCCTAGGAGGGGAAGATTCAAGCTTTCATGGTAGGGGACAGGGGTTTTGTCTGATGCTGAAACTACTTTTTTCTCAATAGCGGCCACAGCTTGAGTTATTGTTTCTCCTCCAAGTAAAAAGATAAATTTAATTATATATTTTTACTGAATCTCCACTAAAAAATTATAAGTACCTACTTTGCAACTGCTCTGAATTAAGTTGCCGTGGAATCAGTGGAAGGTAAGAAATTTTTGCAACCAATAAAGTTATAAAGTTGGCGGTAGATATAAAAAGGTTGGCTACTCCTCGGTTATAATAATAAGTCGTTCCAGAAATAGAAGGTTTCTAAATTCGAGTCATGATCTAGAAAATTCATGATAACCTGATTATTATGCATTGGAAAAATACATTCCCGTACAAAGGAGTCCGAAATCTGATGAACGGATGGAAATTCAATCACTCCGACTGAAATCTTTGTTAGTTAAATATAAACATTATAATCCAAAAATACTTTCTTCGGATCTAATAATACCCCTACAGTTTTCAACATATTTTAACATAAGGTATTAAGAAAGAAATCCTTGATATAGAAATCAAATAAATGACCAGAAATCTCAAGGACAAATTTTGTTGGTTCCTTCTCTCTGTTGAAAAGCGAAAGTCACAAATTCGATTTCCAGCCATGGAACACTTTCTTGTGAAAATCAAACGGGGGAAAATTAAAGAATTGTACAGTGCAGCAAATGGATGGAAGTGCAGTTAAGTGAATTGTGAATCTATTGATAAATGGTGAATTATTAAAATACTTTCATGTACAAGTACACTTTGAAAGTCGGCACTTATGTTCTTCATAATTTTTGTAATTTTTATAATCTTTACATTCGATTGAATGTACTGTGAATGTACTGTGAATTAAAATCAATAGATTTAATCATTTCTAAAAATAATCGTTGCTCTGAACTTTCCCCACTATTCAAAAATCTAAAAAAATAATTTATGCTATGATTTTATAATTGCTATTTTTGTATCTTACAAACACTTTCGACATATTTGAATAATACTGATTTAACAGCAGAGTCTATATATTCGATGAAATTATCGTATGAATTCAAAACAAATTGAATTGTAAAATTGAAAATAAGTACATTTTACAGTTGTAAAATTCCATTTGCTTGAAAAGCTAATAACGATTCATTTCTTCTTCAGAAAGGACGTATGTACATACGAGAATTCGCTGTACCGATATGTAAGTCTACTGGGTCGATAATTATTGAGTTACTGAATTTGTAGCTGCTAGGCACGATCAAACAGAAAATTTCCTCTCTTTGAGACGAGACTTTATTTTAGAAAATCGAATTATACTCGTGGTTTCGAAAGTGAATAATACCAAACACAATATCGGTTCATTTCTGAATTAATCCTTTTGTCTGGCATCGCACGAAATAAAATTTTCCATTGTCGTGTCAGCTCAGTATCAATTAAACCAATTGCTTTATGTTCGTTGGATTTCTATCTTCATCTACGTCTCATACACGATTCGATTTTATGTCCACATTTGTTTTTTAAATAGAGAAAAATATACTGATATCATATATATGATTTACAATAACTGACGTTCCTCATTACGTTGCATTTGTACTAAATGACAGATACACTTTTTACCTATTTTATTATTAAAGTTACAGTTATATTTTGAATTTCTCCATTAATAATCAAAATACTTCTCCGGTTCAAATATGAAAATAACAGCATCCCATTCATGAGAAATTAGACGTATCACGACACATCAAAAATTTAATCAATCAAACAATTGCAAATTTGTTTCAAGTCACTCACCATTATGATCCAAATAAAATTTCTTTTCAACGAATACATTATTCACAATACTATAATTGTTACTAAAACGGCACCAGTGA
This sequence comes from Cerceris rybyensis, assembly GCA_910591515.1. Classification (NCBI taxonomy): domain Eukaryota; kingdom Metazoa; phylum Arthropoda; class Insecta; order Hymenoptera; family Crabronidae; genus Cerceris; species Cerceris rybyensis. Next base: position 41,740,969 of record OU342789.1, read on the forward strand.
AACAAAGTCGATTGAACAAAAAATGCAAGAGAAATCAAGGAAAATCAGAACGGAAGGTGTAAATCATTTCTCGGCTGACAGGTGACTGAATCATGCAAAAGATGATACCGACCTGGTATCGAACACCGGTTGGAGATGTTAGAACAGATATCGGACTACCGTCAAGAATACTAACATTACTCACGGTTAAACGTTCGGTCCCCGATCAAACAGCGTAATTCAAACAGGAGACAGATCGGATTTATAGTTCGTAACCCGAGAATACAACGATGTACAAGGTGTATCTATAAAATATCTGAAAAATTAATAATTACTGCGAGTTTACTAACAAGAAGAATAATTCATTTGGACGTTTTCAGAGAAATTAATATAGTACTGTATCTGATGAAAGAAATTCGACAATTTGAGCATTTTAAATAATCCAAATATAGCGAAACGTTGTTAGGAATTAATATTATAAATTATGAAAATCTCTTCAGTCTTTTAATAAATTTAAATTCATTTGGAACAGTCGTTATAATTTTATATATGTGTCAAAGTACGAAATTGTAAAGAGTACTACAAATTTATACAGATTATTAAAGTTGCAAAGAAGACTTTAAGGATGTGTCTGCCGTTTTACAATTTTAAGTACTTTGGGATTCCAAATTATAACAGCTTTCCGATAATTACAATTATAAGAGACCGTCAGAAATGTTTCTTCTATCTTGAACGAATATAGTTTGTAAAACCTATTAAATGAAATGTATATTTCTAAATTATTTGTATTGCAAGAATCGCAGTCTCTAACGCATGCAAAACTCTTCTCTGTTTACAGACACCTTAAGGTAGTTCTAGGCACTTATCATTTTTCGATAGATTTCCTTAAAATTTTGAAAATATATTCTTCATGATATTTTATAATTATAACCGGAATCTCAACGAGTTCGTCCGCACGGTTTATGAATAAATCGTGTTTAAAAATAACATATTTAACATGGGCCTTATGGAAAAAAATTTTTGCTGAGTACGTAAAATCTTTTTTTATTTTTCTAATGGAAAAACGAGTCGATGGATTCTAATAAAAAATTAGCAATGTATTATTTTATGCTTTTGGAATATTATTGAATTTTTCATAATTTTTGACTTCTTAGTTATAGAGAAAGATGTTTTTTAATGTCTAAAAAGTGAATGAAATGACCTCTGTGAAGTTAGCCCTTGCATTAATTCTTACGCAATTTTTTTCATTTCTAATGAAAAAAGAAACTTTTAGTTCTGAATCCAGCTAGAACTGCCATAAAATGCTTCCAGTTGACGAAATAAAAAGAAATATATATATATCAATCATTGGACATCATACAATAGCAATGTCTCATAAAAGAGAAGAATCAATTTTTAATCTTCGTGTTTCAGAATTACAAATTTTCAAAATAAGAGAATATTAATACCCTAAAGATTTTTTGCTAACAGGACGGAGTTAAATGTCAAATAGTACGATTCGGAAGTGTGCCGTACAATCATTCAGAAACACCGTGTAGAACGTCGACGCAAATGAATTAATCGTTTTCCGTATCGCTTCTGCGAGAAATATTAACGATCGACGTGTACACCGATCATATCGGGTAGCAAAGCAATCGACAATATTGTATGGCATGCTCGGTAAAACGCGCACGAGTCGGGCTAATCTACCATTTAATCGTGAATTTGTTTCTATTCCACGATAGGGACCACCTGACATCGTCAGATAAACGGCATTGCTTATGGTCAGTAAAACACGATGAATTATTACTCTATTAGTACGACGCTTTTCTAATGCGATATTAATATATATTACAAATGATCGGCAATATGTTAATATACAATTAAAATTAAGACAGTTAAAAGTCACCAGTAAAAAATGTTTCTAGAACAAGAATAGGTAAAAAATGGTCACTTATGGGAATGTTATTTTAAATATAAAGTTTTACTACCAAGGATGGCATTTTGTTTGTATCTTTAATTAAATAGGAATTATTTAACATTACTGCATTTTAATAGATGCGATGTGTGTTATATTGCAATATTTAACGGCCGGATTAATAGTATAATTTTGAAGTTAACTCTCTATGATGTTTTGTAACTTTGAGAAAATGTAAGACGAGTTTATGTTTCTATTCTGCAAAATTATTTTTTCAATTTTCTCAACTATTGTAATTCCATTCTTAACACGTTGCCGCAAATGACGGCTATAGCCGCCCTGCATATTTTTGTACTGATGTATTTATTTGTTAATTACTCAGTAATACACCGAAAAAAAGTTGTAATATTCCAGATAACATATCAATTGTTCTTTTTGTGCGATTTTTCATGCTTTAAAGGTTCGAAATATTTTCGTGTGTGTTTTTGAGCACTTTCGTCAAATTAAAAGTGTGCGGCAACGGGTTAAGAGTAGCAAACGTTCTGTAGAATTAAATGCGTAAGAATAAGGATGGTATATAAATTCATCTTCTCGCACCTGTGAATGTATGCCAGTTAACTAATTTTCAGATGTGATAAAAATATTGAGATTAAAGAGGATTAATGAAGATTGTGTAGAATAAGCTGTTATTTCAGAAGAGGACGCTAGTTACAAGAGCAAAAATGGCGCCATCTAATACTGTCTGAGAGCAACCCCTATTCGAGGGGTAAGTTTCAAAACCACCTTCTGTTGATACGTACAGTAAACGCCACTGAATCATAGTACCATGGAGGGAAACAGCAGCACAGATTTGTTCTCAAATTGCAAATTGCAAACAACCGATAATAAAGAAATTAAAGAAAACAAAGCATTTTTCGCCTTGCAATAGTAGGCTAAGTAGAAAAAAGTTTACTGACGGCGTAACTGAAACTCAAACATGCTGAAATTTTATAATACCGAAGTTAAGTCAAAAACTATAATTTCTGTATTTCACAAAAAATATATATATAAAAGTGAAGTAAGCAACAACAAAATGAAATAAAATTAGATCTGTGACTGTAGAAAAAGAAATTTCGAAAATATTCTAAATTGGGCTTTCCTACTGCCAATAAAGGCAACTTATTATGTTCTGTAGCTTAATAATATTAATTGATTAAATTATTGATAGCATTGACTATTAGATATTCATGATATATTCAATTGCATTCCATCTCTTTGCAATTACTTTCTCGTTTGTGGACGAACAGAAGAGTAACGTTATTCCGAAAAATGACATGTTTGAACTGGACATTCAGTAAATGGAAATGTACAAAAGATACGACTAAGTTGATATTTCATTATAATGTTTTTTTCCTGCCGATTGTGAAAAATTGTCGAGTAGAGGATGGCCGGAAAAACTGCGAAACCACCACCGGTTAAGACACCAGCCGCCACTACTGCAGATGTAGTCAGTTTGCAAGTTTCCTTACCTCAAATGCTAGATCTTGCACTGGGAACACCAGAGGTAACTGTTTGTACTGATAACGAATTAATTAGACATACTGATGATAATGAGTAGACTGCGGATGTTTATGCAAATTTCGAATTTCACAAATGTAGGTGAGACAGGAAAACCTATTTAGGGATTTATTGCACTTAATAAATATTACAACAAATACCATACTTTGGATATTTTAGATATATTTTTATATTATGTTCTTTTTGTATATTTTAGCCGTATTAAATTTGTCAATAATGCATAAAAATCCGCAGTCTAATAATGAGAACGAATTCTGTACTTGATAACCAAAAAGTGTACTTATCGGAAAAATCAATGTTTTTTTACTTTTAAATCTTCTTTTTTAACACGCTTCAAAAATGCTTATTATTAAAATTTCTATGATATAATTATTTTATTTATATTTAAACAGGTCGGAGCAGTTAATCTGAACATTCTGCACAACTTTTTGCACGTGTTGCTTCATCAGATTAATTTACGATCGACCAAAGTCGAGTATCGTGGTGAAGATGCAAGTCGAATCAAAGTACATCATTTATTATCGTTCAGTAAACAAATATAATTACGAGAAATGGTAATTATGAAAAAAAAGTTTGAACTTGGAAATAGTGAGACCGAATTTGAATTATCTTTACCTTTGTCTGTATTTAAACTAATGCATGCACTGACTAAAACAAATGTTCAGAAATTTGCACTTGTAACGTTTAAGAAAAGAAACATATATATTAAACTAATTAAAAGAAAATTATGTTATTTTTACATCAAGAAGAAAACTTGATAAATTTTTGTAAAATTTTTAATTTTTTTTGTCATTTCGGTAAATATAAAACACAATTGAAAGGGTAGCATATCTTTGGTGAACACGAACAAATTTGTTTTGAACATTTTTGGAAATAATTTAATAGAAAATTGAATAGATGATTTAATAAAAATAAAAAATTCCTACGTATAATATGAGGTGCTTTTCCAGACGATGGTAAGTTCATTGAAATCTGGTCCAACTCTTCATCTTCACGAGTACAGCATCACGAGCGCTTCTGGGAAAATCAAGCATCGAATTCAAAGCACCGATACGTTTACCGTGAATGTCGACATAGTTAAAGATGGTAAAAAAGTATTTCTAAATAATCGACTATCTACGTGCTATTAATTAGTAATTTCCATCTATGTGGAATATTATTACATCAGGAGAGGAAAAAGATGCCAGTGCCAAATCACCAAAACCCGCTCCGGCAACTGATGACAAAAAGGCTGAAAAAGAAGCAGGTACTTACTTAGATTTCAAACTTTTTTATTAAGATACAAATATTTTATTTTTGTTTATCAAAGTTAATTCTATTATTTAAGATGAACTTAATAATGACGTTTGAATGAAACGGGAGAAGGGAAAAAGAAAACTTATCAATTCAATTCTTTGCACATAAAAAAATAGGCATGGAAACATTAGAAACCAATCACTTTTTTTTAATCAAGAACATTAACTTAAATTAAAGATCTATTCATTATTTCTCTAAAGTAGGATTTTTGCAGATTCGGCAATCACTTCTGAGCAGGAGAAAGACACAGCTGCTAAGCGGACTACTAAGGGTACACTGCAACAAATTGGCCCTGGAACTGAGGGTGAAAGTCAGACAATTATTTTCGTGGAACCCATTGTCGATGATGTTCCACCGACAGCGCTGGGATTTAAGCAACTCGAGCAGTCTGTAATTATATTCACTCTCCGAAAAATTATATCTTTAAATAAAAATAGTGCTTTTAACACTTTAATGGCCGCACGTCTACGCAGTCAAATGTTGCCAGGGGCCGGCAATATTTTTGAAGAATTAATTTAAAAGAAGTTTATTAAAATTAAGAGAAAAGTAAGAGAATAAAAATAAGATCAAAGACGTTTACATTCAAAATTCATCACACAGAGAGTGTGATACTAGCCAATAATTTTCGGCGGTAGCATCACACACATGTTGTGTGAGCGACTGTTAAAGTGTTAATGTATGTATAATACAATTTTGATGAAAATTTCTTCGATGTAAAACGATACTATTGTATTAAATCCACAGGTGAACGAATTGCAACAGAAATTTCAAGCTTTGGAAGAATTAGCAACGAATACCGAGCTCGTTGAGCGGATTAAAGGGAAAATTACCGATCCCTTAACAGATGTATGGCAAATCATTAACATCACGAAAAGATTGGACGCGAGTGAACAAGGTATTGACAAGGTACAGCATTATCGTTTAATATTTTTCGTGGATTAAATGTTATCTCTCCATACAAGGAGCTTCATGCCTGTACTTACAATCATTTGAAACAATTCACTTCTATGAAACCATTTATAAAATTGTAATTATATAATGGAATTTCAAGTCGTTCTTATATTTCTTCCAATTTTAAGGAAAATGTGTGTTAACGAGTTTACAGAAATTATTTGAAATAAAAAATAGAACACCTGTATTTGCAGCTTATAAATTCCGACTTTACTAAATTGTAAAATTTGCTTTGAAGTGAAATTATTTAATCTATATTTTTTTTAGTTGAGATTTTTCATTTTCTTATTATTTCTCTGACGTTACTCGTAGATTAGTTTACTAGCTCTCAAGTGCTCGTAAATGTTTAGAATGTTACAATGTCCAATCAAGGTTAAAAGCAGGCCAATATTTTCTGTATATGTGAACTATATTCTTTTCGCAATGAAGGACTATTATTATTATTATGTATTTTGTATTTAAATTAAGAAATTTTATATTTAATTGAGATTTCAATTCGTTTACAACAATGTAAATAACGAACAGCACTTTAAATGTAGAAATTGATTCATGTGTTTCTTCATTCAAATTGTTTTCTTACAGCGTTTAAGTTAAAAGTAAAATAAACTTCAGTTTCTTGTAAGCAAATAAATTGACCTAAAATTGCTAAGGATGAATTTACACATCCGATATCTCAAAAAGACTTGAACTTAAAAGTTTGAACTCACAATTTACACACATGTTAGTGTGAATCTTGTTCAAAAAATATAAACACATACAAATTTTTCAGCTAACAACGATGTTACAAGACGTGATAAAGGGTGATGCCAGCATCACCGTCTCGGAGGACACGTCTCACAATCAGTTTAACGAGAGGCTAGGAAATTTGGAAAAAGCCATTGATAATTTGGAGCAGGTTGTTAATAATTTACAACTGATCTCTGATACGGAGGCAGAAGCGGTGCAAAAAAGTGTAATGACCGCTGCTGCAACTACACCGGCCACTGCGACCGAGGAAAAAGCCAAAACTACAGAAACAAGCGAAGAAACTCCGCAAACTGGCCAACAACAAGAAAAACGAATATCTTTGAGCAAACTTTTAGGAGGAATTGATTTGTCGAAAATGCAGGAAGAAGTGACAGCATTGAAGACGGAAGTGTCTCGAGTGTCTAAAGAATTGGAAAATATGAAAGCTGCTGGAAAAATGTCTAAGAGTAATGAACTATTATATTTGGATAATCAGAAGTGTTTTTTTTATTTACAGTATGTTTCCAAAATAAATAATAGTACATTGTGCTTATTGCAAGGTGAAAAAATTGTACGAAGCGTGGGATAATTTTTGCTTTTTCGAGTTTCGAATAGCTTTTAAATGTCATATAAATCGTAATTTAATAAATAATACTAGATATTTTTTACGAAAATATATATACAAATTATAGCGTGTATAATACGAAGAAAGATAATTTATATTCAATTTTTAAAACATCCTGTTTTAAGTTATTAATGATTTAACTGTTTCCAAAGGCAAAAAGTTGTTATCGTATATTAAAATTCTTGTCACTTGATAAATACAAGATGCTTCTATAGAATCCAGCAGATTTTTTTATTGAATTGTAGGGAAGGATTTCCAAATAGTGAGATGTAACTGAAATAACAAATTCCTGGACTACAATTTTCTAATATCCATTCTGTCTTTGCTAAAAATACAATAATTTTGAAAAAAACCTCCTCTATCATTTTAGCTGTAGAGACAGCAAAAACGACCACGAATGTCGAAACACAGGAAACTGCGAAAACCGAAAATAAAGCAGTGCCAAAAGAACCAGCAGTGGCAAAAAAAACAGAAGTGCCAGTAGAAAAAGTGGATACACCAGTTCCTGAAGTCGAACAAAAAGTAGAAAGTGTGCAGCTTACGGAAAAGATTGACAATGACACCATACAGAAAATCAACGATCGCATCGGAAAATTAGAAAAAGATGTGACTAACTTATCGGAAAAAATAGACAGCCCACCAATGGCTGGCACCGACGAGGTTGATCTCAACGAATTAGCAGGAAGGGTGCAAGGAATTCAGACTGACATAGAAAAACTTCATCAAACAGCTGATCATTTGATCGATGATCGAGAAAATCGTGAAATACACCTAAATGTAGATTTAACATTTATTCAAGAACCCTTTCTCTTGCTATTAGTCAACTGGAATAATTTTCATATTTCTTATCAAGGCACTGTTGGAGCAAATAGAACTTCTGAAAACGATAAAAGCCGACAAAGAAGACCTAGAGGATGCTCTTGCTGACAAAGCCGACGCTCAAATATTGCACAGAAAGGTTAAATAGATGTTATTATTATTATGAACGTGATTTTCAGTTTGATGAAATTATACAAAAAATAATTTTCCACAGGTTTCTTACGATCAATTCGATGCAGCCTGTGATGACCTTGCTAGAGGACTCGAAGATGCAATTGGCAAATTAGGCAAGCAGGAGACAATCTGGCAGGAAGCGTTGGAAGAAGTGCAGAGGGAAATCGAAGGGAAAGTGGATAAAATGGAAATGTCACCGCTGAAAGATTTTGTGACTAGCCGTCTTAAGTCTCTTCAGGACAAACTGAAGGGCATAGCTGAAAAGGAACGCGACACCGAAGCGGCAGGAACTAAAAAGATGCTCAGGTTAATGTGGAAAATAATGATTACAATAAAATTGAAAACTTTATGTACAATGGACATTGTACTACTTTCTAATTTTATTTACCTTCTCGTATGAAAAAATGAATCATTACTCTCACATTTAATGAACCTATCGACAGTTAATCATTCTTTGATCATTTCTTTTAAAAAGACAATTTTGGTTCGAATAACAACCTTAGATGCTGCGGAGATGTTTAGGAATAATACAAAATATTTATAATTCAAAATGTTTGACAAGTTTTTGTTATAAAACTTATAATTTATGCTTCTCAAGCTTCTTTTATAATTAATTTTGTAATTGAGGATATATGTATAAAAGAACACTGAAAGTTATAAATATCATGAATATTACGTTTCATATTATCAGTGACGTTCAGTGCATATCTTGCGACAAGAACGTGGTGATGAGAACCGAGGACGTCAACAAATTCCGTGTGGAACCGTTACCATGCACGATGAGCGTGAAACCCTATTTAACCTACGAATTGGATAAGGTGAGAAAGCAACAACGAAGGTTGCCACACAGTAGAAATATGATTCAATTTGAAGCCGCCATGCAAGAAGAAACGAAGAAGCAAAGAAGTGCACGAACTGAACCACTTGCAAAGAGTCCTAGGTACAAAAAATATAAATTATTCTTGGACAAAAGAGAAATATCGTCCCTTTACTAAGTTCGCAAAATCTTTGAAATATTTGAACGAGTATTATTAATTACAGCCGTTGCTAGAACCAGTTTAAAAAGCACCCCATATTTTATTACATATAGGCTACTACATTTTTAGATAATTAATAACTGGCACAAGAATATACGTATCAAAAGTTTTTCGACGGATTTTAGAGAATTTTTCTAATAAATTTAATGCAGGTCTAACATCAAGTAATTCAGATTTTTAAGAATTTAAAAGATTTGGGGTTTGTGACACAAGTTACTAAAGGAATGTATGGCCTAACAATTGAATGTGTTAAGTTTGTCCTGCAAGAAATCCTACGGCTAGGATTTATATAATAAATATGTCATTGACCGTTAGAGATCACCTTTGTAATCGCTACTGCGGAGGAAGTCACACCGTAACGACTCCTCAGCAAAGAGTTATGCGAGTGGGACATTTCCTAAGTCAATGGGGACCGGAAATCGTTCAACTCACCGAAGGACTTGTAAAGGGAAAGGATGGTAAAATGTACCGCAGTCGACCAATGCCCGGGAAACCCGACGTTTGCGGACCATATTGCGAAAGAGACGACGAAGTATGTCAAATAACAATTAACACTAGAACTACCAAGCAAGTCAAAATTACCTGCTTCCAAGTTTTTCCAAAAATTCTGTAAGTCTATAGGAAAGTCATGGAGCAGATGTTCTACGTTGATCTTATAAAACATAAACTGCCGAATCGATTGTACTTTCAATCCCTTGATTCTACTTTTTTCAAAGTACTTATTTATTATATTGAAATGTAGTAGGTTTAATGCCGGTAGTTCTAGTGTTAATATTCAATTACTCAAGTAATTGGTACAGCTATTCGATGCTATTATTATTTTCTATCATAATATTAGGATCGACCACCTGTTGCCCCGGTACAAAAAAAAGTAGCTGAAAGAAAGCCCAGCAACGGTCAGAGTAAGTGTTCATATTACGCTCTTAACAATAAAATTAAAGTAGATTAACCAGTTAGCTGTGTTTGACGAGTATACTCGTCATGCGTAAGCTACCACTGGTTATTTAAATTGTAATTTGGACGAAAAGTAAACTATATTCGTAAATTTCAAGGTGTTTGGATTATTTTGAGGCTGTGCCGAAATAAAACGAATAACTAAAGGGTATAAATAATTCGAAATAGATATATGCTCATCACTCGATTTTCGTGATACAAAATTTAAAAGAATTTACGCCACAGTTAACTGGTTAAGTAATATTAACAATAATTAGCGAATATTTCAAGTTTAGTTGTTAAAATTAATTATGAAATTTTTACCCAAAAAAATGATGGATACAAAGACATACGATTTGTACAGTTCCGAGTAAAATTTCTTCCTGCGTTTAAAAATGGAAAATTAAATTAGTTTCAACAATAATATTTATTAAATATTGAATTAATATACTAGGAGTAATTTAACATTTAGTATCTTCTATTTGTTCACAGAAAGACAAAATTCAAAAAGAAGCCTCACCGAAGAATCTAAACAAACAATAGTTCAAGAAGTAAGTAAAAAATTTGATATTTGAATAAACAGAAAATATCATAATAAATATATTATAATAAAAATATCATAATTTCCTTAAAGGTACATCTTACGGAAGTACCTCCACTCGTGGAAGAAGAAACTACATCGGACGTTGTACCAATCGATCCATTGGCTCATACCGATCAAATCATTCACTATGACGAAGAAGAGGCTGAAGAAGCTTAAGTTACATTTTTATTACACATCTTTTCGGAGACAAAAGCTACGTTCACCTGGTTAACGTCAATAATATAAAAAAAAACAATATCGTAAGAAGCTGAAAAAAATACAACATTACTCGTTTTTATTAAATGTTTTATTATTAAGAGGGAGTTTCGGAGTACACAAGACTATCTAGTGAAGTCAATTTGGAACAGCGGTGGTCTGTTATGCTAGAACAAAAATACTAGAACGCACCTCGCATCGTGACCGCACTAGATCGTTCATCTTTGTTTATTGCACATCAAAACCGTTCGAAATCCGTTTACACGAGGAGTGTAACACAGCGCTCGAAGGAGTAAATACATAATCGGATCATGCTTCAACCATGTTGCCTCGATTAATTCCGATTCGTTACGGTTGTATATATCCTATAAAGGGCTACGCGCTAATATTTTTCTTGGTGTTAATATATATGTTACCGTTAAAGCATATAATTCAATTATTTCGTAAAACAACTGGGTATTTCATGAAATAACTGACCATTCAAGTCAATTTATGAAATAACGTATTCCACACTTTAACGGTACCATACACATATACATATATAGACATAAATCTATATATATATGTATATATATATATATACGTACGTACATGTTTGTATACGTAGCTGGAACTAAATACTACATCATATAAATTTCAAGGTACAGGAAGTATCTACAAGTTAGTGTCTACGACATAATTCTTATACGACTGCCTCGTCATGTTTTTTTTCTTGGTAAGTGGCATTAAATTCTACGCAATTCTAATTACTAAGGTTATCATGGATAATCGCGCTATAATGATCTTACAATTAAAATCAACGGTATACACGGGGGAGGAAAGTGACGTAAGATCATTGGCATAACGACACGAATAAATATAATGTCAAATAAATATATAGATTATACCTTCTTTTTAATATATATAATCATTCGTACGGGGACAATATAATGTCTTAATGATTAACATGGATATGCATTATCGATTACAGTTAATAATACTGGCAGCTTAAAGTACAACGTGTATGTGTATGTGTGTATGTGTGCACGTGTATAGGAAGGTGTATGTAGGATGTGTGTATGTATGTATTACACTCAACCTAATTAAACGAGAAAGTTAAGGAGTACCAAGTGCGAGTTCTGAAATATCGTGAGACGTGAAAAAAAAAACGTTAGCAGGAACCTAAAACTGATGGAAGTTCGTGGTAAACTGGCCTCGTAGTTCGAGAGTAATCGGGTTTAATCCATTCGCGCAAATTACATGAATAGTCTCTTCTACGATTTATTAGCAAAAAGGACTGGTAAATTTTACATCTCAAATAGAAAAATAAAAAGGAATAATACTTTCTTTTGCAAAGCGTCTACAATGCTTCACTGGAGAAAGTAGCGAAATGGTCAAAGTGGAAAAGCGTTCTTGCGCTTCAACCAATTAAGTTGCTTCATCGGTGATGGTTTCGCTATTGAGAAATAAAAAAAATATACTTGAGAAAGGATCTTTTCTAATTTAATTCTAACTAAATAGATTCATATTCCTATCGTTCTCTTTCTAGCAGGGCACAATACTTGCACAATATCTGCCCAGTGTGCAGAAACAATGAACCCAAAGACTATTAAATAATTTACAAATATAAAATTACCAGTAGTTTGAAAAATTCAAAGCAAAAAGCATTTGCTCGTAATATTATTTTCTATGCAAGAAATTTGCGCGAATCGATTGAAACAACTAGTTCCTAACAAATCGACTCTCCATTTCAACTTAGCGGCACTCGATATTCTCATCGTGGTTTCTAGTATGGCTAATCAATGTCAAGTAAAATCTCTGCCTCCGATACAGAGCGACAAACGAAAATTCGCTCACAACCACATGTGATTCGAATTCTTAGCTCGAAATAATTATTGTAACACCACGGACGTCTCTCGTGTCGCGTTTTAACAACGCATCGTTGCTGGCTACCCCAATACAATAGTGAATTATCATCGTTATCGTTATTATCAATTATTATTATATTAATGGTAATATTAATATTAATGTTAATCATTATTATTATCGTTAGCATTATCATTATATCAATATCGTTACGTACGAGAATATTGCACACAGCGACCAACAGACACGGATAATGGGAACTAAGTAACAGATCACAGGTGAAACTAGGCTATCTCTGTAACAAATTAATATCACATGAAAAAATATGTATCAGTTGCCTCCTCTCACAAAAAATCTCCCAAAAATAAGAGACTGTCGGACGGATGACTCGGGGTGACGAGCCATCGATGATTCGGATTGGCTGACCACTAATCTCTCATCCTCCATGTTCACCTTCATCTCATTCATTTCTTGCGCATCTCTCTACGTATATACCTTGGAGGAACACGTTAAAATTGCGACACTTCGCCGGTCAGCCCGACGGGATAAACAAAAACGTCACTCTTCACGTCGTTCGTTTTATCTCTTACACATCTTTACGTTTCGAAGCAACGATCCTTCTTAACAAAATGGTCGGTTTAAGCCTAATCGTTTATCAACGACGACGAACAACAGAACCCTGGATAAAGGAGTATGAACAGCAGTAATGATTTTTTCTTTTGGCATTGCAACAGCGATTTCGCGCCGTGATTCTATCCTTCGACGTTTTCATCTTCTTGTTTCGAATTCATCCTTGTACGAACGAAAGGAAGAAGTGAAACACTGCTCAGCGTTTCTTTGGCTTTCGTCGTACGGCCAAGTTTAGCGAAACGCGTGCATTTAAATCTAAGTACGTATTACCACCCATCTATCTTTTTTTTTTCCTTTTCTTCTTCTTTTATAGCAGCTCGTAAGACAGACTCTGATCCCATCGATAGTGTTTTTCTTTCTTTACATCGAACTCGCAGCTTCGGGGACCACGAGTTCCAGGAACAATCATTAAGTAAAGCTCTTTCGGTCGTTCTCCGACATTCATCGTCGACGAGTCGACTCTCACGGTCATCGAGTTTCTTGTACACGTGCTTTACGTGTATATTCAATGACTGAGTCTCAAAGATTTCTTTGGAGAATGTTAAGTCCTTTCAGTGAAACGAAACAGTAGATTTAAACAAGCATAAGGGGATGATGTATGAGCAGGACAGGAATGACTTACAATTTCCAAGTTCCTGTGAGTTATGAATCGATAGAGACTATATAATTATGATACCAGTTTGTCTTTAACAATTGAGAAGCTTTTTTTCTGTATTCTATATTTTCATTTTGGATGTCATCGTCACTATTGCTTAGGAATTACAGTTTTAGGTGAGTTCTGGGAAAAAATAATTATGGGCAAAATAACAATGAATGTAAATGATGTAAGAAACCTCTCCGCGTTTTGGTATTAACTGAGAACCATCAAATGGAAGGATTATACAAACTTAATCATCATAGATTTCCGATTTACATATAAAACTCGATCGATAATAGTTGAAATCGAAAAAAATAAAAATTTTGTTTCTATCTACTGCCTCGTCTTGTTAAGCAGACTTCAACTTTATGCTGAAACTCTATCCTTCTTTCTCTCTCTGCCTCTCACCTCTTGCTTGTTAGTTCTCGTTGTGCAAACGCAATTGAAGATTTTATCTTTCCGTTTTGCCAACATCGTTGAAAGACAATACACCGACTCTTGCGCCGAGCAAATGCATAGAATAAAATTCAGAATTCATATCGCGGACGTAAGCAAGTACATTTCCCTCTAAGAGGTAGGTTCGTGCGATATTTTGGGGAAGACGAGACGAATTTATAGATTGCATGGCGTTGTTGCAAGCAATTTCGGATAAGGAGCTTCGGATAGATAAAAAAACCGCTAACGAAGGGAAGCGCTATAACTGTGGACTTTGAAATTTTCATGACGCTATATTTGTTTGATTGGAATAACTTAACCGATCGATCGTCTTTGCAACTTGTGTAAAATGTAACATATTTTCTGTTCTAGCGATTATTTTCGTATTTAATTTTCAAATGTCAGGGACTTGATGTTTTCATGTCACGTAGTCGTTAAAATTCTACCTCACAAGGAATAGCATTTTTACGCAGGTGAAAAATATTATGACCTACGTTGAATGATATTCTGGAAGTTTATTCGTCTAGGCCTGTATTTCGGAGATGCATATTTGATGGAAAAGCTTGAAATACAAGATGCTGCATGTTGCAAGCTTTGAATAATGACGTCTCCTCCCAACGTGCGTTAGTGGAATGCTAAGAAGGCTGATTCGCAACATGGCTTCTCTATACGCGATCCAGTCTAAGAACGTGCTGTTATTGCAATCGGAAATCTAAATGTTATTTAGGATTTACTATGTAAACAAAGTTACTCAATTTGCCGAATTTACATATGTACCTTTAGTATATCAATGAAGCTCTGAATATAGAAATCATCTACTAAAATAACAACTAAGATCGAAAGCAGTTTAAATTTAGTTTTAAATAACTTTGTATTTTCAAGTTAAAATTACTGGCTGTAATAACAGTTAAGAAAATTGAAAAGTATTAGAAATTTATTTTTAACTATTTTTAGTTTTTGGACGAAGAAACTGCAATACTATATTTGCAGATACTGCGATCAGTGCAATATAGAATTAACTATCTTGTTAGAACAACAATACTGCATTCTTCCATGAAACCAAGTTAATTCATTTTAACCCATTCGAGACCGTGCATTTTTTTGGAGACTATCCAGAAATACTGACAACTTTTCGCTTTATATTTACCACTTCTTGTATTTCTAATGATGGTGGCTTTGAGTCACCTACTTTAGGGTTGAAATTGAACCAAATACCAATTGTAATGTTTACACATTTGTAAGATACCTTTTATTTTAAGCTAGTCTTATTTCGAGAGCTGTTTTTTCTATAATGACTGATAATTGCAATTCAAGATCATTGCACACACGGTGTGCAATTGGTCTCGAATGGGTTAACCATAAAACGGCCCATGAGTCACAAAAAGCCCAATGTCCACAGCTACAGATTCCTCTTGAAATACACGCGGTCACGTCGCCAGAGCCGAAGAGTAACATAATGAAAACTCCACGAGAATCAACACCCGTTATTTCCACTTAGCCGATAAAGCTCTGCTCGACGCCGAAGCAACGACCTTACTCTCAAGGGACTAGGATAAATGAAATTACTCTCAAGGTCGCTTGTTATTCTACGAAAAAAAACTTTTTCATTGATTATGTTTTGTACTGTGTTTCTGTTCCTCCGTCGATTCATCGATACGAATTTCTTTTCCTTTTTCCTGATCGATCGTCGACTTTGTTCACGATGGTTTCAATCCATCGATTCTTTTATGAAATCGACAAAGCTTTCACGGAGGCTGAGGAAATTTGTCGTTTAGCCTCACGGAGAAGTATACGGGTAAAAAGGAAATTTCATGGAAGTACACATCGTACTCGTAGTGATTTCGGAAGTATATCGACGTTCTATCGTGATTGATATTTTCCATAAAAGCAAACACTTGGCGTCTTTTCTCGGCGATGTGACGATTAACGAAGACAAGCGCCGAGGATGCCTGAAAATCGCATTCTTCGAGCTTCTGTGCGCTCGACGAGTAAAATGGAATATCAAAAAGGCGTTGGAGAGGCACCTTAAACGGCGCTGCGATAGATGCGCTACAAAAGCTGAGCTATAACCGGATGCAGAAGACACATGTGTTCAGCACCGCGTATTGGAAGACGGTTCACGCTGAAATGGCGAACCATTTCCGGTATACTTTCGAACGGCTTGCTGAATTGGCCGAGAATGTATGCGTTCAGTTCTTCGTTCTTCTGGATACGCATGTGCATGAAACCGCGAGCACTCCTGGAAAAACAAAAGCACATTGTAAATTTTAAATATATGTATATTGTTGAATAAATGTTTCTTGTTTGACGATTTAGTCGAAGGAAATTGATTTTATGAAAAGGTTGTGTAATTGCAAGCAAGGTTATTCGCGATTCTGGATTTACTCAAAGAAGAGAACTTTTACTTGAATGTTATATTTAACACTATATTTACCATTAGATCTGGCCAATTTAAATATGTTAAATAAATACTTTGAAATACGATGGATCAAGCGGCAAAAAATACGGTTAGTTAAGTAATTCGTGTATTATAAAATACGAGTGAAATATCTACTGTTACTGCTTCTTTATAAATTTGAGAAATATTTTTAAAAACAGTAGGAATCCGTCAATTTGACGGCTGCCGTAGATCTAGTGTGAAATGTCGCCTCTGTCGAGTTAGAAAAATTTCGCATTGAAATGAATGCTGAACTTGCGAGAGTTTGAATGAAAAATAGTAATGATCGTTGGCGGAAAAGGACATAAGGTTTTTGGAAGCCTTCGGAAAAGGAATGGGAGTAGGATGGCCGTGTTTGGGAGTTGAAAGGTCAAAATAGGGAAGTAAGGATTTTATAAATTTGCAAGTATCGAAAACTTACTTCAACGACAGAGAGTAATCTTGTTTGGTCGACTCGCTGTTCCTCACTAAATAACTTCCTTCTCTCAGAAGTCGTAGGACAGCTTCCGCTTCAATTCTCGTGATGGATCCATGATACCACCTGAGTTGAGAAACAGTAATTAGCAAAAGTTGGCAAACAAAACAAATCGCTGCAATTTAATAAATAATTCAAAAATTTTCTCTTTGTTTTGCAGCATTCTAAATGAAATATTAAGAACCAAAACTTCCAATGTTTCAACCCTATTGTTAACCAGTTAACTGCGGAATTTAGTTTTACGAATCGCTATTGAGATACGAAATTAAAATCGAGAAATGACGTATATATTCGTCGAATACAGGGCAAATGTTTCTGTTATAAATTTCACGAAAAGAGGAGAGTAAAATGTGGAAAAATTAGATTTTTAGTCCATAAGAAATTGAAAACTTAGTATTGAAAAGGTTTTCGCGATAGAACTTTGGATTGACGTGTATACACGTCGAACGCAGTTAACTGGTTAATAGGTACTTTTAATAATTGACGACGGTGATACTTCTACAAAAACAGCCTTAATAGCCATAAACATTCTATGTTCTAAATATCCTAAAATATATTAAATTATATCCTAATACATTCTAAATATCCTATATTTCTATTAACACAAATCGTCTCATGTGCGTTCAAATAACTGATTCAACTGAATACAAATTTGTATTTCTTACTATCATTATTTAAATACGGTTTTTTGCGTTCTTTCCTACGTCAAATCGACATCTGCACTTCTTTCGTAAGGGTATTATTGTTATTCTAAAAACGATGAAACAACCTGTTACGCTAAAAATAAATATATACATGAAATACCACTATAATTATCGTAAAACAATTCAATTTTGCCCCGACATATATTTATAACTACTTTCATACTTCATCATACCGAGATAAAAACAGAATTTAATCAATTTATTTATTTTTAGCAAAACACCTAATTTCCACAAGAAAGAGATGGTACAAGTTTGTTGAACGTTGGAAAAGTGTTACAGAACTCAATAATGACTAAGTATGTACTAAAGTCAAACTATTTTTTTAAAAAGTCAGCTTCTTTGAATCTCAAGCTAAGATTCAGCACGAACAAAGACGTTCAAATCTCAGATAATACGACACGGATAATTCATAATACCCGCTCATTATCCCCTTCGACAAAGGCATTAATAGACGTTCGACAAGATCGAAGAATTATCACGTAAGAATCGCTTTCAACGTCGTGCCAAGGGAAGGAGATGTCTTCGCAAACTAATAAATCGAAGAACCCACCCTTGTCGCTCGAGAGGGAGGTCAACGTCGACAAGGTCCGCGGATCCCCGGGCGGTACTTATCTCCAACGGCAATCCAAGGCTCAATCCGGCGGGTTTCTTCGGTGCAAGTTGTGCCACGTTTCCGCCGGTTGCTGTTCCGTTTCCACCGTCGAGATTCAGCGTCATCTTCGGGCGCGCCAGGCCGCCGCCTGAAATGAGTCATGCGACTGTTAGACGCCGTCAAACTACCGCGAGTAAACACGAATTGTACGTGAATGCGGAGAAACGAGAAAGGTTTCCGCAGATTTTATGACTTTTGCGGTAATTGGGACAAATCGAATTTGCTAGGGTGCATGACATGGGAGAAGGGTTGTAGGGTTGTTTACTTTGCAATATTTTTTACTGCAGTTTGCTGGGGATAGGTTTAACGTGGTAAAAATGTGCGAAGGAGTTACTTGTAGGGCGAGAATTGGGGATTATTATTTACCGGATATGGGCTTGTATTCTTTTTTGATACCTTGGTTTTCGGATTTTTGAGATTTTAACCTTTTAGGTACGACGCGCCACTATAGTGGTTTTTGCGGATATTATCTTTCAGGACGACGCGCCACTATAGTGGCTTTCGTGTATGTCGTCTCTCTGAACGAGGCGCCACTATAGTGGCTTTCATGGATGTCATTTTTGAACGACGCGCCACTATAGCGGCTCACTCGCTCACCATTTGAATTGAATAACTGTCTTCATATGTATTGTTTCACATTTCTTTTGTCTTTACATCAATTTACAACAGTATTAACAATAGACAGACAGAATATACAGTCTTTGTTTTTAATACGGCAGTGCCAGGTATAACACAGCGTTAGGTACGTACACTTTCCATCCTACTACAAATCTAAAAATTCTGAAAAAGCTTTACGAAATTGTATAGTGTGTTCGAAAAACGATACAAGGCGAAGATCTCGTTATGAATATGAAAATGGTGACGTAGGTATATGTATTGTACCATGTTTCAAAATATATTATACTCAATTATATTATTAATTATTAAAGTGAATTGTTAAAGTTAAAGTATGTGTAATATATATTTTTTTAAAATTATGATTTAATCATCAAATACTTCATTTGAATGTACTCGTGCACAGAACAGTATTGCCCGTCACACTTTGCAGTGTTGTATCGTTTATACATCGTTCACGTCAGACTCTGCCGTCCAGGGAAATAGCCACACGCAGAATTCAGCCGTACCTAAAAGGTTAAGTGAACAGTAGAACGATAGGGATAATGTCTACTAATTTAAATGTACCGGACAAGTAGTAGATTTGGAAAAGGGGGAATCAAGAGATAAAAAAGATGGTCAGTTATGAAATTTAGATTTTATAAAATAGAAGTGGATCATTTAAGTCTAGGCTCCTCTATGAATTTGTAGAATTTTTAATAATAACGTGCCTTGGTAGTTTTATTGTTAAACTGATCAGTGATTCTTGATACATATATCATAATTTAATGTAATATTAATTTTACCGAAATATTTTTATCGCGTCGTGCTAATATTTTTAATTTGATGAGATTTGCAAACCTCGAAAATTTCTTATCCAATTTACCGCATTACGAGTGTCACTCATTATTGTACTGTAACGGGTTATTTCGAACATTTAAGGAATATTGGAAATTAAAACGAAAATATTTGCACTTCGAAAGGAAGCTTTTCACGCATACTTCGCAACCCTTACAATCATCGGAATAAATCGATATTGATAATATTCAAATCCGTAGAAAAGGAAGTACTAACATAAATCGTTAAACATTTCTAACATTATCATACCAAGTAACATGCAATTAATCCAACCAACGATGCTACATTAAGTACAATATAATTCCTCAAATCGAGATTCATTCCTCGATAAAAAGTTGGTCAAGTTTCCTGCCGAGTAGCTATTACACCATTAACGATCCTGCTTTCCAAAGCAAATCCTTGATAACATTCGTTGAAATATACTTCTAACAGGGGAGAAACGGTCGACCGTGACTTTGGATCGCTCTTTGTCGAGGTGTATGATAATAGAACGTCTCGTTCTCGTCGATGGATAGGCTGACTGTGAGTACTTTTACTCGGTTGAAACAATACGATCGAAATTCCTTCCTCGAATTCCTCTCTCTTTCCTCCCTTCCCTCGTTGCCTCCTCGTGGAAGGAGTTTCATCGACTCTCTCGGAACTTTTCTCCCTGCTGCCACTTAAGATTCGCGCGGAAATTACGAGCATTGTTTCCTCGTAAACAATGTGGCCGCGGAAACGAGAGAGTAGAAGCTACGTATATTCCGCTTATTGCGAATGAACGACAGAGGAATCTCGAGCTAAACTTGCGTGCAGCTCGCTCTTTCAAAGTGCGGAATTTTCCGCAGAAAATTCCGTAATCTCTACGGTTATTATTTGCGTAGGAGTCGGAGCAAGTGGATTTAAAGGATACATTAAGTTTCATGATTAATCTACGACGGAGTGTAATTTCATTAGGTACATTTAATCCTTTGTGGGTGATTGTACAGAACCGTTTGTCGAGTTTTTAACGGGCTTCGTGTTGGATTAATATTCCTTTTGAAATTTGAAATTCGTAGAGGGGTTGATTAATTATGAAAGGTTTATTCTATTTGTTTAAAGAAGAAAATTTTTATTTATTACCATACTATCTATTTACAAAAAAAGTGCGGACTTTTTTTCATTTAAGATGGTACCATAATTATTTACCATTTACTGTACTTGTTTCTTAGAAAGAATTTTTTCACAGGCTTCTTGTTGGATCGATATTCCTTTTGAAATTTGAAATTCGTGGAGGGGTTGATTAATACGAAAGGCTTATTCTATTTGTATAAGAAATACAATATCTATTTATAACTTGTTTGTAATAAAGAATTTTATAAGGTACAAGCACCAGTAGTTGACACTTCTTCGAAAAATTTAAATAAATAAGGAAATCACAAGCTGGAATACATCAAATCTTATCAATTTGTATAGTATCTATTGTATAGTTAATCAAATCCGTGCTCGGCTCTTACGATTTTTGCGTGTTTTCTTATATGAATCGCTAAGGACTTGGTTGAAATGTAAGTCTCGTAAGTTTGTATTATTTAATCATTGCGGATAAAAAGGCATTCGTTTATGTTCTTCGATTCTGAAGAAAAGGGTTTATGTATTAAAATTTGCAACAAAGAATGCTAAATTGCCGAAATTCACCCTGTGTCAACTATTGGAATATCTAATTGTCTATTATTCAGTAGTTGACATAGGGAAATATGTTGTATTTCCTTACGAAAAAGAGTTTTTCTGCAAGAGATTTCAGCAGTGGCAAAGTGACCAGAAAGAATGGATAAGCTAGATTATGAATGGGAAGCTGTGGTTTTTCGTATCAACGAAACCATTAAAATGAGCAGAACCAGAAATATGTATTCAGTTATCGAACTAATTGTAAGTTAGATTTTTTAAGGAAGTATAACTTCTAATTATTAAATATTTTTTCGTAAACTTACTCAAGAATAATCTTTTTTAAACATTCAATAAATTCATGTATTTATATACTACCAAGGTTAGTTCATTAATTGGTTTTTCTCTCTGTGTCAACTACTGAAACAAAAGGATGTCAACTACTAAATCTTTCATTTTCGCTGGGTGTGGACTATTGAATCAAATTTTACTTTTAGGAAATACGAAAAAAAGTTAATTTTCCAGAAGGTATTAGCCTTAGTTATGTGAACAAGTAGTAAAAAAATTCCTCAAAGTGTCAACTACTGGTACCTCTTCCTTACATAATTCTTGATTAACAAATATTCCACGTCGCCGATTGTCTAGATTCATCAAAATTTCTATAAATCTAACTTCAATGTTTCAGAAGCATTCCATAAAAACACAATCCTTATCCCAGTATATTTAACTTTCCATAAGTTATCGTTCCCATCAAAATTCTCAATCATCCCTTACAACAACAGAAAAGATCTTTTCTACCTCAAACTTCTATAGGGCCGATATAATTTGCAAAATGGAAGGTCATTGCCATAAAATGTCTCGAAGCGATCACAAATTGTTTATCGGTTCCAAGGAGCATAAGCATCAAATTGCTACTTCTCCCAAGTCCAGGAGATAATCGATGGAGGTGGGGTCTCGTTTCTGAAGAAAGTGCCTTTGCGGCTATGGGGTAATTTCATTTGTTGGGCGCAATCTCTTAGCGGACGACTTTTGGAAGGTGGCATGACGCAGGTAGTTGGGAATTGCTCTGACAGGTGTAACACCGTGTTAGCTTTCTTCGAAGTTAACAGGCACGGAATACACTTGGTGTGTTCGCTCGAAAGGATGTACTTGTGCATTATGTATGAACGTTTGTGCCTCCAGAGATCTTGCAGTTTCTCGAAACAGCACCAGCCGTTATGGTGATCTTTTTTTCTACATGGTTTCACGTAGAAATAAAGAAAGTGCCGCGACAAATTTTATAGTGCAGATAGAACGTATGACGGGGTATGAATACGAAGTATTATAAATGTGTGCTCGGAGGGAAGAGGATTTTGGGAGATATTACAGTGCAAACAATCGATGTAAATATTATGTTATCGCATCGATGGATGGGCATTGGGAATATTATCATAATTTGCCGATGAAATTGCGTTGAAATGAAATATTTGAAGAGCTTTTATTTATCGGTTATTTTGCATATTATTTTTTAAAAGTAAAGGAAATTGAAGTGTTTGGTGGAACGAATAATTCCAGAGATAAATTCAACAAAAGTTTATGTCTTTGAAAAATTTTGCAATCACACATACACTTAGTCACGTACAATTTTATTAGAATTAGAACGATACAATTTCAACCTTAATAACTTTTTCATTTAGTGAAAAAATCGAAATTCCGATTTATCCATATTTGTGTAAAGGACATATAGTTTCTATAAACAAATACTCAAGAAAATTTATTGTCATTAAAGGGGAAAAACTAACAAAAAAAATTAGAATTTTTCATATATTGTTTAAACAAATTGAGAGTTTGCAAAATAATTTTTACCACTCTATTGATTATTAATAGACGCAAATTTTGTAAATTTACGCAATGCTCTATCTCTCATAGTTGCCGAGATAATCGACGAAATATACTTTAGGGCCCTAACTTTCGGGGTGGTTTTCACCCCTTCAATGTCGACGATTGCCGATAAAAAAAAATACGTGTCGAATATTTTAACGAGAACTACATCATACTTCAATTTCATAAAAATCGGTGATTGACAGTTCGGTATGTTCCCTTGTTAGAAGAAATAAGACATTTTTCTAAATCTGCTCTTTATCTAATATCTACTAATAATTATTACGTATATGATGCACGTTTCTGCAAAAGGGAAAAGAAGAGATTTCACTGCAGTTTCAAAAATTGCTTAAGACATAAATGTTCATAAATGCTCGATGAAATTCAACGGTGAAAACCGCAGGTAGCCCGAATGAGGCGTGTTCTAAGGGTACGTTTGTCTCTCTACAAGTGCCAACGAAACGAACCCCCAAAAGATTATATCCTAGTTTCCCTCAGTTTCGTTTGTTCCGTTACGTAGCATGCGTTTCAAGCATAGTTAAAGATTAACGACGAAAGGCAACCGCCACTACTCTCTGAGATTGCTCGTTTCTCTATTATTAAATTTAATCCGGCTATCCGGCAACTCGATTTATCTGCCCGAATTTCTTCTGTCTCTCCCTCTTCTATTCTTTCCTTTTTCTTTTTTTCAATATTTCAGTGAACCCTCTAACTCATTGTCAGTGTTTCCTAAACATTTGGACTGACGGGGATAAGCAATTTTGTGGAGACTGTGACTTCTTAGGAACTTTTGTGTAATCAGATGCACATAGCAATGATTTTGTATGACGTTAATGAATTGTCCTTTTAAATATGCGTTGAACGAGAAAGGAATATGCTACTTAATGGGATGAAGAATGCGCTATTTTTATTGTAAATTGTATTTGATTTTTTTCAATTAACAGAGGCTCCATTAAAAGCTATAGAATATTAACCGATATCTTGATACTTTCATTATTTGTACTGAAGTTAAACTTTTTCTATTAAGGTAGTTCTTTCACATAGAAGCGGATTTTATGGGTGCTATGAATGGGCCCCATGGAATTTCTATAAAACGAATGATAATTTATTGAAGTATTGATTATAATTATAATTTAAAAAATTTTTAATTTGATGTACGCGTACTTATCGACAATGCGGCGTTGCCAAACACTCACATTGACAAACAGTGGCCATATTGTAAACGTGAAATGCATGATGTTATAGTTTTCAATTAATAATTTCTTTATTAAATATTCGACATCTGCAATTTTTTTTGTGAAATATCTATTCGAAAACGTTCCCGAATTAATGATCTCGTTTTTCGTAAGTATTTGCAGTATGGAAGATTGGAAAATTGAACGATAAAGTCGGAAGTACTATTTCTATCTCTCTCACTCTCATTTACGTCAATGTATGAAACTGTATTTGTAAATTAAATTTTTTCATCGAAATGCTTGGTAAGTGAGTTTTTTTTTTGCTTGTAACTTGTTCGTGACAATCTCAAGAACATCATATTTTAACATTAAATTTATTTGCAGACTTTTGTCAAGTGATAGAACTACCTTATGGTCACATCTTCACAAAGCAGAAACTGCAAAGATACAAATGTTCGTACAGTCAGCAGGGCTTTCCCTATTCCATGCGGATATTTAAATGTTCAATACATTAGGAAATTTGTAACTATTACAATTTTAAAGTTGTATGAAATTTCATTGAATTCAATATTGTCGATCAACGATGATTTCCATATCGTTCAACGTGCTACAATACTATTTATTTAACACTAGAACTACCAGACCAGTCAAAATGACTGGTACACAATTTTTTCAAAGAATTCTCCAAGTTTATACAAGAGTCATAGAATAAATATTTTACGTCTATATCAATAAACCTAAATCACCCAATCGATCAAATTTTCCGCCGTTTGATTCCCCCTTTTTTAAAGTACTTATTTAATTTATTAAAATATGTTGGATTTGACGCCGGTAGTTCTAGTGTTAAAGGCACTGGTACTATAAATGTAAGTACTTGAGTAGCTGATCCTACAATTCTTTGTGTCGACCTGTCATCAAATGTAACCAAGACAGACTTACAATTATTCCAAAGTCAGTAATTTATAAAAACATATTGCGCAAAGCAATATTTGTCAAACATTTCTGAAAAAAAAATCTTCTTAAAAGCTCCATTCAAAGACATTACAAAATTCATAATTCTTTTGCACCCACAGGCTCTCACTTCTCTATCGTTAATTTCATATTAACAATATTTCGTAACAATTCCAGAAATTCTCAGAAAAAAACGATGACAAGCCTACATTCAGATAATTTTTTTTAATCAACACCTCCACAAGGAACCTCATACCGAGTTGCACACTTGTCTGCATTCCTTTCTCTTCGCTTATCTGCAAGACGAAATAATCGTACTTTATCCCTCCGCGAAAGATTCTGTCGCCTTGACACCACTGTACTTATTTTCTCGTTTTCTTTGCAGACTGTTTTAATATCCGTCAGCGAGAGAGATACGTCTCGATCAATTTCTCCGCGGTAGCTCCATCCAGCCAGGTTTCCCATGGGAAATGCCGAGAGCTAAGGCACGTTCGAGAGAATGCGTAAAGATACCTCAAGTACGCGTACGAACCTTCTCCACCATTCGTCTGATATTTGTACACGGAACCGTGCTATGAATGGGTGATTCCCGTCGTTTTTCGCGAAGATCCCACAGAAGGAGGACGTCCGCGACAAACGAGACGTCGAGGAAAAATTATCTCGGGATCCGCCCTGTCTCGAAGATAAAATTTGCAAATTGGCCGCGGTTGTACTTCGAGGGAATGGAAAGCTTTCAATGGATGTCTATTTTAAAAACGCCGTACCCTCGTATTATTCGAGATGTTGGGAACATCGAGTGGAATTTTAACCTTTTAAACTTGCGACTGTCTTTTCCACCTGGTGCTTGGAATGCGAAATGGGTTTTGGATAAACAGAACACCTTCTGTTTTGGAGGATTTTTATCGTATATCGTGAGTATAGAAATTAAATTGAAAATGGTAGCGCGAATGAAGTTAGACAATTTGGATTTGAATTGCTATCGATTGAAAAAGTATTATACTTGAACAACGTTCTTCATGTTTCTCTTTACCAAAAATACGATAAGAAGTCTTGGTAATATTAGCCACTTCCTTTACAATAATAAAGAAATCACTATGGCGGAAAATGTATAGAAATATTTCAGATTGTGTGTTAACTTTCAAGTTGAAACGAATAACCCCTTGTCTTACAATGACGCGTTGCACACATGACGGAGTAAATGGAATAGACAATTTTTAAGTTTTCCAAAAACTATTAAACTAAAAATATCAGTAGGTCAAGAGGTCTTGAAATTAGTTCTATGATATTAATATTGCGTTAACTTGTACCGATATATGAGAAATCAGTGAAAGTTTTTTATTCCAATAATTAATTCTGAGTTATTGCGCATTCAGCCACAAAAAAGATCATAAGGCAAGAGGTTAACACTAGAACTACCGGCGTTAAATCTATCATATTTCAATATATTAAATAAGTACTTTGAAAAAGAAGAAATCAACTAGCAGAAAAGATGATCAATTCAGTGGTTTATGTCTTTTATGATGGACGCACAATTTTTGTTCTATGGCTCTTCTATGAACTTGGACAATTTTTGGAAGAAGTTGTATACCAGTCATTTTGACTGGTTTGGTAGTTCTAGTGTTAACGGAGCACGGTGTCATACAATTATTTTCGCGTTATCACTGTCGTTTTGAAGTATACGATATCGCAGAAACCATTGATAAATTTTTATTTGAGTACATTAATCCTTACCTATATCATACATAAGCGTAAACAATATTATACGGCAAAGAGATAACGTCAAAAATTCACCACCATTGTGTTTCATTAACCCTTTATTTTGACATAAAATTATATCTACGAATCTATCTAATATGTTATACTCAAAATTCCCAATTACAAAGAAATCTAGACTCACTTAAAACATTTTAACTTCCACCTTCGAAATTCCGTACGACACACATTGTACCCAGAAATACGAGGACGAAGAAGAAGGAACTGAAACGACAGAACCTCAGGAGGAGATCGTCAAGAGAATCCCGGGGGAAATTCCTCATCGCGAAGGATTCACCGGAAATCCCATCGTCTCTCTTTCTCCTCGACTCGATGTATCGCGGCAAAGCGGAAACGGGAGGACTTTTAATTCCCCGTGAAAATCAGGACGTATGGCCGATGTGGCAAGCAGAAAATCAAGGTTCGAGTGTCGGCTTCGTCTGAGCGCGAAGAAGTCAAACAACCCGCGTCGGCGATTCGTATTTATTGCGGCAACGAGAGATCGAGGGTGAAACCCACCACGGAGATTTACGACGGAGAAGAATTTACTGCTATGGGAATGTGGCACGTCACACACGCCTTAGAAAAGGACTCGATGGAGATTCCATCAACTTTCACTGAGCCATTAAAGTGAGAATGTCTTTGAATATCGAGGTGATAAAGCTGAAGGTGAAAAGCGAATTTCATTCGATGAACCTTCTTATTTTCGCGTTTCTAAGATCATCGAAGTGTTATTTTACGAATTTATGAAAAGTCCTGCGGGCTCCCTGAAGAGAACTTAAGTCGTTTATGTTCAAAATAAAACTTCTCGTTTCAACTATTACTTTATATAATGAATTTTTTGAACGTTTAATTCGACGGATTAATGAATATTACAGCGTAGGCTTTGACAAGAGCCATGGAATCTTTTCAAATTTGTTTAACTCTATCAATAACAAAAAATTGAATAACGATTTAAACAACCCAAGTTAACGAATGAAGTGTTGATGAGAGTACCCATAACGAGTTAAAAAGATTTTCGATTTTGTTATTTGTGCGTGGTAGGCGAAATATTGTGTGTATCAATTTGCTTTTTCGTTTTCGTTACGACAAACAAATATTGAAAAACGATGCATATGAAATATAACCACTGTGGCGTATAGTAATACTAATACTAATTCCCGCTTAATTATTCTATTTATTTATCGATATCCTTTTTATTACTTTATGTAATGAATTTTCTGAATGTTTAATTCAACGGATTATTGAATATTACAGCGTAGGCTTTGACAAGAGCCATGGAATCTTTTCAAATTTGTTTAACTCTATCAATAACAAAAAATTGAATGACGATTTAAACAACCCAAGTTAACGAATGAAGTGTTGATGAGAGTACCCATAACGAGTTAAAAAGATTTTCGATTTTGTTATTTGTGCGTGATAGAGGGAATATTGTGTGTATCAATTTGCTTTTTCGTTTTCGTTACGACAAGCAAATATTGAAAAACGTTGCATATAAAATATAAACACTGTGGCGTATAGTAATACTAATACTAATTCCCGCTTAATTATTCTATTTATTTGTCGATATACTTTTTATTACTTCGCGCTCAATAATTTAAATGTTTTTCACCATTTACGGTTAATTATTCTTTTACCACTTAAAAAATGGTAGCAAGAAAACGCAGTTTGTACTTTCTATAATACTTGAAAATCGAAGAATTCTGATTAAATAGGTTAAACATCTACTGCTCAACGTAAAAATAGACATTTAGGGAACATAAAAGAAACGAGAGGAATAAAGATATCTCGACAATGTGTTCCACTTGCGAATGGTAATCGGAAAGAATCCCTCTCGAAGAAACGAGACTCCGAAGCGGACACCAAGAAGCATTACGGGAGACTTGTCATCGAAAATTGCACTTCGCAGCACATTGAAATTTTTCGCCCTAACGGCAGAAACATAGAAAACGCTTTAAATCGCCCACTCGAGAAAACTCTCTTTCTCAACTCGCTTCAATCTCAAACTTTACATTCTCCCTCAAAATGCTTACAATTCATGTCGTAAAATCGTACAGTTTTTATTATCTACAAAAATTCACTGATTCCTTATTTCAAAACGTTTTCATTTCCACAACGAAGAACTTGTTGCGATAAAGTCCAAGTGGAAAAATCGAACGATCGTAAGGATTGCTTTTTACGAGCCTGTTCTCCCATAACCAGTCTGTATTTCATAAAAATCTCAGGACGACGTTGAAGTGCTCGTACAACAGCTGCCAGATGCCTCCGGGAAGAACACCGAGTTCTCTGCTAACAGTGGATACTTTTATTTGCGCTTATTGTTAAAGTAGTATCGCCATGGACTTGCCCGACGAAGAAACGGAACTTGGTCAGCCACTTGCAACGCGAAAATATATGTTCAGTTGGAAGAATGGAATATAAAAACGTGTACCGACTTGATACTCAGAACATATGCTACACATTTAGACTTTTACTGAATTTCCCTACTAAATTTTACAACATCTACAAACTTCGTTTTATTATATAACGAAGAAGAGGTAGACGTTTTATTTTCTTCACTCCAACTTGTTCCTTTAACTCCATGCACTGATACATACAGTTATTTACAACTTTTAACAATAGAACTACCAAGGGAATCAAAATGACAGGTTTTTCATTTTTGTTAAAAATTCTCCAAACTTATAGGTCAGCCATAGAATAGACAGTTTACGTACATCCTGTAAAACATTAATTACTGAATTAATTACCTGTGCCACTATGTGGTTCCTCCTTTTTTAAATGAATTATTTAATATATTTAAATATAGTAAATTATAACGCCGGTAGTTCTAGTGTCAATCCTAGATTTGCGGAAGCCGTTAAATTGACGGATTCCTATCTTTTTAGAAACGCCTTCCAAAATAGAGACGTGGTATAGTATATATTTCACAAATAACTTAATTCATCATCTTCTTTGTCGCTTGATCCCTCTATTTCCAAAGTCTTTATTTAACATATTAGTATTTAAAATAATATATTCATAAACCTAGTGTTAAATAATATAAGATTAACAGAATTTCCTGAAAGATTTAAACTTGATATGTAATTTGTATTTTGCAAGATTTTATTGCCACAAAATTATAAACGGCAAGCAACATTATCATTTTGTTTGAGAGATATAGGGGAGGGTGGGGCAAAGTGGGCCCCTTCAGCAAAAAATAGTCATATCTTTATTTTTTTGGGCTCCAAAATTTTAAGGGGCCCACTTTGCCCCACCCTCCCCTACCTAAAACACGACGAACTGTGAAACAAGAGCAACTTTGCAATAAACAAAAGTAAAAATTATATATAAAATCTATTATGAACCTTTCGTAAATTCCACCTATCTATAGATTGATACAAAAGATTCGTCACAATAAAAACTCTACACCTTGTTACACTTTGAGGAAGGGCTCAATTTCCAAGGATTCTGAGAAAGTATCTAAAACGATCATTCCGCAACGATCTACCTTGATAAGAACATTTAAATAGCACCCTCGTTCGACGTAAACTTTTCATCGACGAAACGAGAAGATAAATGTCTCCTCCTCTCACAGGTGCCAATGAATCTCACCCAGAAGAAACGGCTGCGAGGAAAATAAGCGCGAAGAAATTTCTTCCGAAGTTACCAGTCACGGTGAGATCGCAACTTTGCCCATCATCCGTCGTTCTTCTTTACAATTTCAAATCCTTCGAGCAGGAAGGGGGCACAATACGCGCAATGCTTTCCTCCCCATGGAGAATCCTCGCGATGTGTCGAAATGTCCGAACAACAGATGCGGGATAGACCTTAAGATCTTCTCCAACAGATGTTGCAGTTACACAGCCCCTCTTCTTCGCTCCCCTACATCGGAACTCGAACCAGCCCTTATCGCTACGGTAACAAACACTTCGAACCTGCCTCGAATCCTTGATACGCCTCGATTCTCATGAAATATGAACTACGATAGGCATATACGCAGGATTCATCCACGAATTCGGATCGGCCGTGCAATTTGTTCCGGGATCATCCGCGATTTTCTGTGAAGAATCGCCGATGTCTATGGTTAATATGTATTATTCAGTATATAGTGGACTATCCTATATTTCTGGGTTATTCTATGGTATACAGTCTGTACCACAAGAGCGTGGACGCGATATTTGTGAAATCTGATACGTAATTTGTTAAGGTAGTTCTAGGCACTTATCATTTTTCGATAGATTTCCTTAAAATTTTGAAAATATATTCTTCATGATATTTTATAATTATAACCGGAATCTCAACGAGTTCGTCCACACGGTTTATGAATAAATCATGTTTAAAAATAACATATTTAACATAGGCCTTATGGAAAAAAATTTTTGCTGAGTCCGTAAAATCTTTTTTTATTTTTCTAATGGAAAAACGAGTCGATGGATTCTAATAAAAAATTAGCAATGTATTATTTTATGCTTTTGGAACATTATTGAATTTTTTCATAACTTTTTACTTCATAGTTATAGAGAAAGATGTTGTTTAATGTCTAAAAAGTGAATGAAATGATCTCTGTGAAGTTAGCTCCTGCATTAATTCTTACGCAATTTTTTTCATTTCTAATGAAAAGAGAAACTTTTAGTTCTGAATCCAACTAGAACTACCTTAAAGACTGCGTTCGTCTAAACATACAAAGTTTCCTCTAATACGCAATAGGCCCAATTCTTTTAGTATCGTTTCTATCTCTGAGAAATTCAGTTCATTTCGAAATGAGTACCGTGTACGCTAAACGATTCGAAGCGGTCTTCTTGTGCCATCACTCGAAAGGTCCTAAAATGACTGTTAAAGATGCAGGAAAATATCTGCATAAATCTCGTGCATTCGTAAATAAGTAGGTGCAAGGGTATAAAGACACAAGTTGTGTCGATGATCTCCCTGTTCGAGGTTCGAAACGGGTTACGATGAAGATAAAGTGATTTTACACCTTTTTTCGAAAAATCCTACGCTTTTCTTACGTAAAGCGCAAACAATTTTAACTGGAAAGGGCATAGATATAGGTATATTAAAAAGGTATATTATAAAATTACTAATATAGGTATATTTGTATCGAAGCTGTCTTTGTACGGAATGGAAAACACAGAACGGTATTAATGTGTTGGATTGGCCATCTCAGTCCCCCGATGACAATCTAATCGAAAATATTTGGTCTGTTATGAAGTACAAACTCCGAGAAAAGCATATTTTCAAATTGAAAATTCTAGTTCGTCAAATTCGAGAGATATGGAAGTCTCTTCCTGTCTCTTATGCTGAAAAGTTGGCTGAAAGCATGCCGAGACGTTGTCAAACGATAATCGCTAATGGTAGAGATTGGACATTTTATTAAGGAAGTGCGTATCAATTTTTTAGATGTACTTTCGATTTATATAATATTTCTTATAAAAAAGTTTTATTCCCACAGAGATATCGCGTCCACGCTCTTGTGATACAGACTGTAATTAGTCGAGCAAGTGAATTAACCCATTCGATTTATGCGAATTCATTTACGATTTGGGTGATTTCCATAGTAAACAAGTTTGTTTATTCAAAATAAACAATATAAAGAAAAAAAAAAGTTTCGCTCCTGGGGACCGTGTTCGAAAAACATCGCTGTCTCGGATGGGTTAATATATCTTGTTGCAAAATGAATGTACATTGTTTCCTCTAAAGTAAGGCACATTATGAAAATAAACTGTATTATGATTTTTAAAACTCTAATTACCAGAAACATTGGATTTTTATAATTATTTCCTCCTGCATGAGAATATAAGACTGTGTTTTGTCTTTTTGGATATTTTTTTGAGAAACACAGTAACTTGCTTCTTTCTCCAGTGCGAAGATATATGAGATATGTTATTGTGTAAATTGGAGTTGCAGTCTTCTTTTGCTAGTGTACTTATGTTTTAAGAGGTTTGTTAATATTGAAAACGCGATTGAATTATGGGGAGATTTACTATTAATTACTTAATAAAAATTGATTGGTAATTCTTCGACTGAAATGAATATTTATCGGGCGTAGTGTATTAATTTTTATGACCGTTTGGATTATCAATTTATACTCTGTACATCAATTTATTTTTAAGTAACTGACAATAGTTTTAATGGAAGAACCCAAACTTGTCATAACTAATGCAATTTATGGTATACCTGCATATTCTCTTTTAACACTAGATTTACAGAGCCAATTTGGCTCATTCAAAATGTGATTACTATATATGTAGTATATTGGCTGGTTAGTTTTTTAGTAATAAATCTTTCAATTAAATTGATTTAGAACTATTTTCTTTGCAAACAACTTCAATTTCCTGTACGAGTCAAATTGGCTCACTTCAGAAAAATAGGTATATAATCAACATCTGTAAATCTAGTGTTAATTCTGGAAGTGGTCTACATACTACATACATGTCTATTTGGAATCCTATTCCTGGTATATAATGTATTAGGATACATTGGTGAAAATGATGTTTTTTCCTTGCGAAATATCACAATGGTGTATTACACACATTTGAAAAGCTATGTAAACGGGCAAGTAGAAACGAGTCAGAGGCTCCGCTGGCGGACTGACTTAAACAGCTCTAAGCGCATAACCCCTCGTTAATGTATCACCCCCAAGGGAGTTGTCCTCCGGAGAACAATTATTTAAAAAATAAACAGGTCCTATTATATTCCGCTTTTATTTTCTTTATTGTTCTTTCACGTTGATTGATATCAACGTCACCCAAATAATTTATATTAAATTGCAATTCTTTTTTAAAGTAATCCGTAGAAAATAACGAACAAGAATAACACTATAGGTCAAAGTATAAAAATCAAAGTAATTATAAACGTTGGAATCTATGATCCATAAGAAGTTAATTAATAACGAACTCCCAATTAGTGAATCAGACCTTAAATATTCATATATTATCTCTGCTAGATTTTTCCTTAATTATTATTCATTATAATAAAGCTTCACTGACTCGAAATCCAAATAAAACCAACCCTGCCGAGCAAAATACCTAAGATAAACTGGAGAAATACAAAAAATTCAAAACATAATTGTAAAGAAATTAGAATTAAGTTAAAAAGAATGAGAAAAACTTCAATATCTTTCCAGAAATATGATAGTGGTAAAACCCAAGTAAAACGATGATAGGAAGGTAAATATCTTAAGAACTCATCACGAGAATATTACGCAACTGGTTAAAATTTAATCCCAGCTTCCCACGCTTCGTCGTGATTCAATTCCGGATTTGTCCCAGAACATAACGATCCTCGACGCGCACTTTTTCTGATACCTTCGTGAGCATCGCTTCGCTTCAGCGTTGAATCTAAAGACACCTTTCCAAGTTAATGGTCCCGTTTCGACAAACGTGCACGTGCTTCTCGACACGGTAGCAAAGAGCCGGTGCAAAATTAATTGAACGAGCGATGCAGTTGCCAGGTAAGATAAAAAGCAGAAACGTATCAGCGCTCCGATGGCAGTAACGAAAATTCGCTGTGTCGCACGCGAGGAAGAGGAAAAAGAAAGAAATGCCAAAAGGGTAACTGGGTTACGAAACGACAGATTTAACACGGGAACGTGGCTGCGAGGAGTTTAATATAAGGATCCTGCCACTTCGGAATTTTGTCAGCCGTGACAATTAGTGAGAAACGTTACCGCTCGTTAAAAAATCTGCTACCGAGGTAACCGTGAAAATTGGAACTCGGCTGGACGTTGCTGCTGGCACTTTGGACGCGCACCAAATGTTTAACGATAGTCCGACAAAAACGGGAAACATGTCGCAATCGCGACGCCGAGTAAACCGTACGTGACTGGTTTTACACGGATGGACGGGATAAAATTGTATTTTTCTACTGGGAATATGTCGCGGTGATGGAATTCGATTAGAGATTCGGGAAAATTTCGTTTGGCGCGTTTCATTATTTCCAAGTAGCTGTTACTTGGAAAATCTTGATGGAAGAAGTGCAAATGATATTGTCTGGTGAATTTGAATCCGAGACTTTTGGCATTTTACTACAGTATACAGTAAAACCTCGATAAATGCCGAAGAAGTTTGTACCGATAAATGCATCGCGACTATCCCCTCCACATAGGGGGATCCCCCTCGGTCGAACCTCGACGTTCGGCGACGAGGCAGTGTGACACGATATTATCGGAACGTATCGATGAGACAATACTTATCCGAGGCTTGAACTTTTCCATTTTTATTTTTTTTTTATTGAAAACTTCGCTAACGTATTTGTGACAATTTTCTGATTAAAATGATACCAAACACGACATAGTTTGAGCAATATTTACTTAATATTTAATTCGTTTACTTGCTATTTAGATAACTCAAACATATCGTGTTTGGTATCATTTTAATCAGAAAAATGTCACAAATTCGTTAGCGAAGTTTTCAACAAAAAAAATCAGAAATGGAAAAGTTCAAGCCTCGGATTAGTATTGTCTCATCGATACGTTCGGGCCGGTCCCCGTGTAGGTTGGACCTCTTTGTCTCTTCTACTGTCTGTTCTTTTCTAAGCTCACGCTCGGCTGGAGCCTGAACGTAAACACAAAATAGAAACCACTGCTTCGTAACTGCACTGATTCGGTCCCAAAGTCTCTGCATTTATCGAGGTTTTACTGTAGTAATATTGCTGAATTGAGATTTTTGACGCTTGATCGTTATATGATTTTAAAAACGGATAAAGCAGTTTGTATTAATTTGTGCCATTAAGGAAATATGAAGATTGCGTTGAAGCTTATTTTAGAGTAAGTTTTCCATTTGTCTAAAAATGTGTTTTTATCTATATTTTTGCTTCAAATTTCTCGGATCTTTCCTTGCGAATAACATTCTGGTACGAGTCCAAATGGGCTTACAGAGTATCCATTACGGTGTACGTTTAAAATTCTTTATTCCGTACTTTCGTTTTGATAACGAAAATTTTAACTTTGAAATGTTTTCTTGGAAGGAAGTTTCAAAATTTGAAATTAAGATGTTAAAACATAGAAATGGTTCCATTACTCTTCTTTACTTGAGTGATGTCAGGAATTTTACTGAAACTTATGCGCAGAAAGGAGATGAAATATCGTGAAAGGACATTTCGGAAATAGCGATATTCCTGCGACAATTTGGACGGATATCAAAATGTAACGACTCGATAAAAGAAAGTCCAGGAAATGTGGAATAAAAATGAAAACGAAGTGCTTAGGCCAGATGGAGTAGTAAATTAAATTACAGTCGATCGTGAAAATTACATTTTCGATAATGGCATGTAATAACCATAAACAAAGAAACTAACATATATTTTTATGTGAACATAGCGCACCCTTGTTCTTTTTATCAGTATGCCAGCAATTGTGTAATTTACATTTTTAGTTTATTTAATAATTTAGATAGCGGTCGCAGAAAATCTGTTGTAGTTTAGAAAATATTTATGTATAATTCGCCAGACGATGGTTAACATTAGATCTACGGAAGCCGCCAAATTGACGAGTTCCTTCTTCTTTAAAAACATTTTGCAAATTTATAGAGAAGCAGTAAGTAGATGTATCACGCGTATATATAATATACGGATTACTAAACTGATCGTATTTTTTGCCGCTTGATCTATATAATTAAATATGTCACATTTAGCGGCCGTAGACCTAGGTACTGTTATACAAGACAGATGATTAAGGCTAGATTTAAGGACGTGTTACATCGCAATATATTAACGAAAGACTTTGAAAGCAGAGGGATAAAACGTCAAAGAAGATGATCAGTTATGTTATTTAGGTATATATTGTAAGATACATGTGAAATGTCTACTGTTCTGCTTCTCTATAAATTTATAAAGTGTTTCTAAAAAGAAAGGAATCCGCCAATTTGACGGTTTCCGTAAACCTAGAGTTAGGAAATACTGTGTTATAAGTTCAATTTCCAACACAATATCGCTATAATGCAGATACTGATACAATAAAAATTAATCTGCCGTCTAATATTCCGAAAACAGGACTCCACTTGTAAATTTTTGCTCATCGAATGTGAAATTAACAATAATAATAATTTGAAACGTTAAATAAATGAATCGATCCAATGTGCCTACTGAAATACAAATTATTTATTGCATTTTATATACACTATTTATTTGCTGCGTTAGCGCGCACGCAATACATGGGAAAATTAAAATGTCAATGTTTTCAGTCGCACTCGCTTTGAGGAAAAAATTGAAACGCTCGCAGTTTTACGTTACGATGGAACTTAAAACACCCTCAAACGGTTAACGAGAAGGGATGTGCTCCATAGTAGGTACAGGGAGTACGTGATCAGAGTCCGTAAGCTGGTAAGCAATTTCTCTAACGATAACGATGGCATCAAGAACGAAACGTTTTATACCGCATGACCCAAGTTGTTCCCAATTTTTGGTGTATCTTCTACTTTCTAATAGAGTCTCCGACTCTTAAGTCAACTTAAAACCGACCATGTGAAAAAGTAGTTTTATATTGTAATGAACATTCCGCGAGATATAATTTCATTGAATATGAATTTGGAATGACAGCTGTCCCTTTGACTAGATGTAGTCAAGTGAAACGGGGACTTTGTTTCGATCCAATATTCTTGACTTTATA
The DNA here is from genome assembly GCA_910591515.1 of Cerceris rybyensis. NCBI lineage: Eukaryota > Metazoa > Arthropoda > Insecta > Hymenoptera > Crabronidae > Cerceris > Cerceris rybyensis. The sequence goes on from OU342789.1 coordinate 41,778,969, forward strand.
GTCGAATTCGTATTTTACTTCTTGAAATAGATACCTTTCTATTGATCAAGAGTTTCAGCCTTTTTTTTATAAAAGGGAACAGAGAAATGTAGAAGAAGAAAAATGGAATAAAAGAAAATTTTCTGAAAAAATAATAAAGCAAATTTTGAAAATAATTTGCATTGTACCTTTTGAAATAGGCAAGTTTTCATTTAGCGATGGCTCCAGTCATTTTATACCTGAGAGAGAGGGAAGATAACAAATAAAATTCCAACAAAGAAGCATGAAGGAAACGATTTTGACAAGCTGGCGACGTTTTTGGATTACCATTATCAAATGAAAAAATATGACGATAATTAATAATTGCAAGTATCGATTTCGCATTAACGATTCAAAAGGATTACGAGTAATTAATCGCAGACAAAAAACAAGGAAAGAGTTTGCAGAAATAAAAGGGGCAAGTAAACGATACGTGTTCGGTATACGCGAGAACCAACGATAAAATTACAATTTCTACTGCAGCAGTGAAAAGTAGAGTGAAAAGTACTGCATTCTGTGGAAAGCACTTAAACTTACGTTTCTTGCAGTCTTTCTGTAAACTCGAAGTTCATTTCTTTTGTAAGTCTTTGAAATTAAATGGATGTTTGTTCTAGAATGATCGGTTTCCATACATTTTCTTAACTCAAAAGATTATAGCATTTTTCGTGTAAGGAACACATTAACTTTTATTCCGGTAGATATTAATTATTATCATTATTTGAAATTCAACCATAATATGAGTTTAGAAACTAAACTCTGAGAATCTATTGTTATTTACCTCTTAATTTTACAATTATTATACACCATGCATATCAGAAATTTTATTTTGACAAAATTCACCTAAATTCCAACTGAACATCTATCTTTTCAATTTAAATACAGTGATTTAATAACTATATAGTATTTCTGACAGCATTAGTTAAAGATTTTCACGTTTGAGAAAACGGTGTCTGTGATTACTTTCTAAAATTTCATACAGGTGTCGAAAATCCTTTATACCTAGCCGTTTTTCAGAAGGAATCTCAAAAGATATGGACTGTTTATTTTGAAAGTGATGCAAGTCCATTTTCTGTTGTTTCGAGAAAATTAAAGGTTAGCATATCTGTTAATTAAAAAATATTGGATAATTATGACAAGTCTGATAATGTTTCTATCAGTTTATCAATATGTAATTTGACTATACAAATTTCTTATAGGCGAATTTAACTAAAATAATGTATATTTACGGGTTACAATTGGATTTACCGCTTTCATAATCAATGTCTATGCAATTTCTTTTAGCGGTAAATTTTGAATTGAACAAAACAATAGCATTTTTTAAGATATTAAATATTAACTTGTAATAAATAAAAATTTTACACTAAGTTAAGCATAAATTTCGTGATACTTCATTTTTTTAAAAAAATGGACTTACATCACTTTCAAAATAAACGGTCCATATAACGTCGTCAATCCTAGAGCTCAAAAACCTAGCATTTTTAATAAACTTATGCTTTTGTTATTATTCCCTAAAGTATTATATAATCTGTTTCTCGTTTCTTCATGGAAGTCGTAACAAAATCACTACATGTAACTTCCTAATTACCAACAGTGACCGTCAAAATACTATATGTCCCTTCTATCTTCTCCACAACCAAGAGATTTTCCTAAAAAGAACCCTCTGATGAACATTACCCACCACAAAAACACGAAGAACGCGAAGTAATTCGAATACGTGGAGCAAAATTCCCCTTCACCTTTTCACTGCCCCCTCTATTTTTTCTCGTCGACCTAGCAAAGCGAGTAGAAGGTACCGTGCGGCTCCACAGCCGTGTCACCTGGGCGGCGGAGCTTCTCGTTTTCAACCGCCTATTCGTACCATTTTGTTTCTTGGAGTCCACTCGCTCAGCCTCTTAAAGGAAGCACCCGTCAAAGTCGTAGCATTCAAATATTCTTATTAGTTTGTCTGGAGGAGCGAGACATTGTATTACATTGTTGTCTCGTCGCGCGCTTCGTTTCATCAAGGAGAATCTCCCCATGTGGTGGGGGTAATTCTGCCGGAGTTTATTCTGTTTTCACTATAGAGATGTTAGAAATCTGGTGCCTACGCCGATGTCCTCACTGTCGCCACCCAAATCGCGTTGTCTCCCTTGCTTCGATCTGCAGCGTTCTCTCTTTTCGTCTTTTAGTTCGATTTGTATGTGTAGCTCTTTTAACGAATCGCGAGGTAGAACGTCAAGTGCCTTCGTGTACATGTGACAAGAGGCATGACGCTTGACGCCTGGCGAATCAGGCTCTGCCAAAACAGGCTTACCTCCTAGGTGACACGGCTGTGGAGCCGCACGGTAGATACCGGGCACTACACTTTTTTACTCCTCCAAACTACCTTTCCTCTCCTTTCTTCTTCTTTTCTTCGCCCCGTTAACGACCGCCATTGAACGTTTCGCATTGCTGGCCGTTAAATGGCCCAGACGCGAGATAGATCGGATCGTTGAGATTGCGAATATCAATTTTCTCAACCGTCAATGTTAAAGATAGGGATTACTTGACGTAGGTGAGATTTACAATGCCGTAATAGTTGTATACGACTATAGCGATTCGAATTGCGACGGTTCGTAAGGTGATGTGTCGAGAAAGGATGCGCCATCTTCGACGAGGACCTTGTATTTATTGATTCGATTAACATTTCGTGGGTGGTTACGGGAAATTCATTGACGACGAAGCGATAGGAGATGAATTTTTACGGGGGAAAGTGAAATCGATTGAATAGAAATTTACGAGATGGGTGAGGATTCTGAGAACTTTATTTTAATTCTTTCACTGCGATGGGGTTAACACGTTGAACGCCATCGGTATTTGGCTAGATTCATCGTTTCTACTGATATGGAACTTTTTTTAATAAATTCACATCTTTACAAAGCAGAAGCTTTAACGATACAGATAGTTGGATATTTAGATCTTTATCTTTTTAACGTTGATATTTAAATCTTCAGTATGTTCGTGAATTCATATATATTATAATTTCAAAGTGACACGAAATTTCACTGAATTCAATGGCGCCGGTCACCAGTGACCCCCATGGCAGTCAAAGTGTTAACCTGTTGACTGCAATGGGGGTCACCGATGATCGACGTTATTGAATTTAACGAAATTTCGTGTAACGTTTAAATTGCAATATTGCGTTAATTTAAATATTGGCGTTAGAAAAATAAAGGTCTGCTGAATATCTATTTATAATGATCTTTAGAGTTTCTGCTTTATGAAAATGTGATTTTGATATAAAAAGTTTTACTTCAATAGAAATGACGAAAATAGCGAAATAACGGTGGTGTTCAACGTGTTAATCTAATAATAAAATAGAATTTCTTAATATTTCATTTTATAGTTATTTTTTATATTAAAGTACCAAAGTATGAAATTTGTTTACTGAAACGTTTAGTGACAGTATTATTGGACTATTTGACCGAATGAAAACTGTTCTCGATAAACAATGAATTTTGTTAAAATTACTGAAGCTGCAGGTAATAAATAACAAGTTGACATAAATAATTTCACATATTATCTACGTTTGAACATATAATAAAAATAAGACACAAATTTTTCTGCTTCAATCTTTTTTTAGATAATTATAACTGTAAGGATTTCGTGGTATCAAATACCAATAAATAAGACAGCCTACGGAGGAATATTAATAATGAAAGGAGGAAGCATCCCCCGAGGAATCCTAATTATTTCGTTAGCCGCATAATTCAAGTATTTCAGCTACTCAACTATGCGAAACGGTTCCATTCACGAGTGCATAAGATCAGATTCCAGATACTGAAGTAAATCTTATACAAAGTGGATGCCAGAGTTTTAAGCGGAACTTAACCCTCGAACCTAACCCAGAAATTATCAGTTCAGCAGATTTTCCCTCATACTACTCAAAAGGCCTTTATAAATTAAACTAAATATATCATACCTGCACTTAAAATAAAATATTGAGTTTATTACATTTCAGAATGATCATATACTCTGGTAATTACACTATCAATACTTTTTATGGGTGTACTTTTAAATTAAAATCTATATCCTCTAATCTAAGTACTTCTTTCTAACTCTCAGAGACCCATAAAACATAAATCAACGTCATACTGTTAGAAACCCATGAAATAATTAGTTAATCCTTTGACATGTGACTAGCGACACATACATATGATCTGAGAAGTACTTAATTATAGTTTATTACACAAATAATTTATATACATTCACAGAAAGTGATTTTATACCACACAATAACTTTGTGACAAAAAAGTGATCTTAAATCGTCAAGTAAATCAATACTTTTATATGGGTGTAATTTTAAATTAAAATCCATATCCTCTAATCTAAGTACTTATTTCTAATTCTCAGAGACCCATAAAAAAATACCGTCATACTGTTAGAAGCCCATGAAATAATTAGTTAATCCTTTGACATGTGACTAGCGACACATACATATGATCTGAGAAGTACTTAATTATAGTTTAATACACAAATAATTTATATACATTAACAGAAAATGATTTTATACCACACAATAACTTTCTGACAAAAAAGTGATCTTAAATCGCCAAGTAAATGATTGCCCCGCTACATTCAAATCTTTCTCTTTCTTTCTATTTCGAACTTGAAGCCGATACATCACATGTATCATATCATTCTCTGAAATTAAGATTCAAAGGATTCAAAAGAAGAAAAACTTCTCTTTGCTCATTGATTCGAGGAAAATAGAAATCATAGAAATTTCATGCTTCAAACGCTCAAAAGACGTGGGAGACGGAGGAAAATGAAATGAGGTGCACAAAGTGCATGTGTTCAGCTCTGTCGCATGATGCATGCGTCGTATCAAAGTGCAGGAATGCGGATCGATCCTTTGACAGTGTCCCACTGGCGCTACATGCAAACGTAGCCGCGGTGCAATTACGCCACCGTCACCCTCTAAACGTGGTTGCACAAACACCGTTATAAACGCGAATTCCACCCACAAAGGTAGAAAGACATACAAATTGTTCGTTTTCCATTAATTAAAGTTTAGCTCGGTATCTATCGAATAATTATATCGATACGCGTGGACGTATCATTATTAGAGATCCGATTTATATGGATATTATTCAATTAATTAGTAATCATAATGTGGAAACAGTGCACATTTTGCGGTAAATGAATTTATATCTACTGGTTTCCGGGCAGATCCGGTTATTTCATTTTTAATAGGTATTATGTCGCATTGCGATAAATTATCTGATTTGCATCCTAGATAAGTTTCATAATATATTTCAATACTGATATATAATATATTTATTAATAAATATTCCAACAAGTTCCAAATAGCTCTCGTACAAATGCATCAAAACTATAATATCCTCTCTATATGTTTTAAAATAATTTTCAAAATTTCCATATCAATAGGTATTTCGAGGAAAAATTTCCAAACCAATAATTAATAATCATTGTATACAAAGCATTGTTAATTTGCTAGATTGAATGAAAATTCATATCACCTGAATCCCTCGACCCATCGGAAATTTCAAACAATCTCTTCAGACCAATTTCCAATAATTCCCCTCCTCCCGATATCGCGAATTAACGACAGCGATCGTTCAACAATAGCATGGGTTGACGTGCAATACGAAACAATTATTTATCGATCGAACCCCAGATATTTTTATCCCCCAGAAAAAGTGCATCTTTGACAGAGCCGCTTAACGAAAGAGTCCCCGTCGTCATCGACGTCCGCGGTAGTTGATCGTGAAAGGGGCAGTACGAACTCGTGGCAAGTAGGGCGTAATATTTCCGATATTTCCAATATGTCCATCCCCGTATCTTCGTGGTGACAGCGTGTCTATACATAGTAACCCATGTTGTGTACAGAATCCACGATATATGCAATCAGCTGCAGGTAAACGCGTATGCATGCATCTCTACGCGGCCGTCTGCCGAAGGATCCACGCTTCGAATACACAAACACGTGGGTGGCCGAGGCGTACAATGATATTGCGGTTCGAGCTTTAAGCTTCGCTCTATATTCGCGTCACTAGCCCCCTGTGCATTGTGGACACGCGCAAGCCTCCGAGGTTTTGTCTGGAAACACAATGCCGAACCGTTCTCCTTCCGGGTTAGTTGTCCGCCGATGTGGCTCAAGCATCAAAGGAGAAAAAAAAAGATGAAAATAAAAAATAGCTTGCCGAAACTGAGGAGCCACTCTTGTACTAGGTGCATGGTACTTTGGCTTGTCTTTTGGAAAACACCTTTTCCGGGTTCTTAAGGCGCAGGTGAAATGAATTGAGTTCAGGTAGGTTACGGTTGAGACGATTTAGAAGATCATATTTACGGGGTTGTTCTAATGTTCGTCAAATAAGATTTGAATTCTCTAAAGGGTGATTTGTTCATTTGTAAAATGAAAATTGAAGGTGAATGAATGGATGGTACTGTTGATTTTTTGGAATGTTTGTGGTAGGTGTGGAGTAGTCTTTAGGAAGTTTCTCGATGATAATTTACGTGAGATTATTGTATCTTTGACTAAATATTTTGTGGTTAATTTACTAATTCAGTAGAAAGTGATTTATAGTCACATATATGGCTTGTACCATTGGAAGGAATTTTGTTTGCCACTGGATTAATTTTCGGGTGTCGAATATAACAGATTTTTTCATGACCATCCAAGTTTCATTCCAGCCTCAAGTCCTTGCACTATAGAAACATGTATTGCAATCAAGAAAAATGGCATCCGCGTTTTTAATTGAATAAATTGGCTAAAATTAAGTATGCATTATGCCAAGTAAAGTTATTACAAATTATACGTGACAATGGATTCCACAACTTCGCCTTCGTTAGGTGTAGTAGCGAACATGGTAGGCGGAGGGAATCATAATGAATCCAAAATGCGATAGTATTCGATGATCGTTAATTTTCCTGCCACGATCGTTTCATCGTTAGAAGGGCTAAGCTTCTGTGCCAAATTGGAGGACTTTGGGTGATCGACGAACCATTGGAAAACTAATAAAATAACACCCAACTGGTCAAGATACGAGGTGGAAAAAGAGGAAGGACGATCGATCACGCATGGCTTAAAGCTTCCTTCTTGCAATAAGTAATTGTCGGCACCTTGACGCATAAAAAGCGCGAAGCTTTTCAGAAATCTGTTCTCGATCACCCGCTAACGGGCACAAGATCTCTTTCCCTTCGTGCTCCCTCTCTCGATTCTCCCTCTTCAAAATGTAATTTACGGCTGGAAATCTGCTGACATCCATCAACCGGGAAAAAATAACTGTTTCTCGATTTCTTCGCAGCTGACTGCGATCATGATACTCGAGATATCGTGCAGAAATATACGTAGAGGCGTAGGAAATGGAAACGCGGTAGAAAAACGTGGAAATATCGCACGTTCGTCCTTCCACTCGCCAAGTCATGCTTCCTTTATTTAGAACAACAGATGATATTATACTTTTTTTCTAAATATTACAGTAAAAAATGTGCGCTCGCAAATGATTCCTATTAAATGTGATTTGATGATGATGAATTTATACTGACGAGCAATTATGCTAAGGTGATGGTAGATTCTACAATAGTTTCGGATTCTTAACACCTTGACTGTCATGTGGGTCACCGGTGACCACCATTATTGGATGCAATGAAATTTCATGTACCTTCAAATTGCATTAGTTATGAATTTTCAGAAATATTGAATATTTAAATATTGGCGTTAAAAAAATAAAGGTTTGCTGAATATTTATCTATCTGTATGTTTACAATTTCTGCCATATAGAGATGAGAATTTGATAGAAAATGTTTCACTTTGGTAGAAATGTTGAAACTAGCAAAATATCGGTGACGTTCAACGTGTTAATTAGCGGGTATGAGTTTAAATCTGTATAATCTTTACGTGATTGCTCCCAAAATTATCATTTAATATCTCATAAGCTGGGTGGCCTGAAATCCATCTAGAATTGTAGCTTCTACTTGACATGAATTTAGTAATTAAAATTAAAAGAATAGCAGCAGCAACTGCTGAACTAATGATCAAGAGAGGAGTTAATTATATGGCTGTCGGAATAGTGCAATATATGAAACAACAAAATTACAGACGCTATATTAAAAGTAGTCTGTGTTTGACTATCTTAAAATATATGCTTCTGGACCAAACACATATTCTGACAATACTGATATTCTATTTCGAAAACAAATTGAAAAATAACATCTGCAATTTTCATTAGTGACATTTGTGAGTCGACTGAACTACGTAACCTTAATGTGAATTCATCGTAATCTAAAGCGTTAAAAGGAGCCAAAAACAGAGACAATGGAGCATTACTGAATTCTTAATCCGTCATAATAGAAGATGCACCTCCGCTTACAATTTTTTCATACATAATGAAAATAATGAAGTAAAATACTACCAAAATGTCATATCTCTCCAGCATACCGCATTTAATCGATTATTTAAAACCTAGCGACGAATAAAAATTCATCAATTCATGATCACCAGCGTTAACCCACTTTTCTGGCTTACAAACTGTAAATGAATATCCGCCAGAAACACCCACACATTTTATATATTATCAGTTATTCAGTGGAATGTAAAATGAAAAGCAAATCTACAAAATAGCACGAATTTCCAAACTCGAACGATAGCCAAAACACATTCTGGTTTGTATGAGCAATATCCGCGTTGTGTGGTGGGCTTTTTTCGTTATCTGGAGAACGGAAGTGCCGATATGCGACACAGTCGCATCGAGATATTTGCGTATTTCCTGGCCCGTGGGTTAAACCCCATGTACGATCTTTGATTTATTCATCTTTTTTTAGCCAGTAAAAAGCGCTTCGGTGCTATTGTAAATAAAAGAGTTTGACGAATTTTTTCACTGGTTAAACTACGTCTACCAGAAATTTTGTTGCTGCTACGCCATGCGTTTTTGGTGGAATTGAAATACATGCGAAATTCCAGAGCTATTTATTTTCGACCATGCCATTTTGCGGGGAAAATGTGTGCGCTTGGGATTAGAAAAAATTAAATGTGCCGTTTTATTGTCACCGATGCGTTCTTTCGCTCAGAAATGAGAAGAGTTGACCTGAACTGAAGTTAATACTAATCGCATCGGCACTTTGTGGGTATTTATTCTTATCGTAGTACATCATTCGACTACTTTTGAAATAATAAGAATACCTTTCAAAAATAAATGCATATTGCTACTAACTTACATACAATAAACAATATAAAATACAGCTATCCCTTAGTAACACATAGTTACATGTTTTGAACCCCATTGAACGAGTCTTTTGACCACGATGGTTAGTGTTATGGCTGTAGGTGCGATTGACAGTTTCACTTATTTTACTTTCTCAGAAATCAAACGTCTTCAATGATAATTTATATTACAATATAACATTCAGTTCTATGCAATTCAATTAATAGATGCAAAGACAAAGTTCTAACAATTTTCATTTTTCTGCAACAGAAACAAATGCAATCGTCCCAAAAAAAAAACTGATATATGACAAATTGTAATTTTTATTCTCCTCTCAAAATATCATTTCAACAATTATCTTCCCCTCGACCGACCAAAATATAAACTGGCCAATTTTTTTTTTTTAAATAGAACTTGAAAAAAATATTTGATAATACCAAAAAAGGTGTTCCTACAGTTAGCCTTCTGTCCAGCCACGACAAGAATTAAAAAAAAAAGTCGTAACCATTATTGAAAAGAGATTTATCCATCGGTCTGTTATTGACATTCGGTCATCCGTAAAAATAACTCTCCCTTCTCTCTCTTCTTCTTTCCCGCATCTCACCCCCACATCGTGATTCATACATCAGCATGTAACCCAAGCACGGTGTGCCGGTATTTACCGTCCCCTCGATCGACACTATGCAGTGCAGATTTTGCCCGCAGGCGATGTGACGTAGACTCGCTCTCGGTGCTTTCGCATTAGAGCTTTCGCAATTTCGGGCCTCGAAGGGCAGACGAGACGCGTTCAAACTCCCATCACGGTGGACGATGGAGCTTGGGGAAGCCGTGATATGGCATTCGGTACGACCGAGGGGCGGAAGCTTAATCGGCCGACTAATTCCAAACGCTGTGTACTGTACTCTCTACTATACATTCGGACATTAGAGGGTGATCAATGATCGATGACGCGTGGCGCTAAATGATTGAGCGATGTACTACCTTGACGAAATGAGCTATGTGTTTCTGGACATTTCTTGTTGACAGGACAAGGTAAGAGAAAATATTCCATTGATTTGTTAAAGGTACGGAAGACGTTGCGTTTGAACTTTGCTGTAATTTGATCAATTTTAGCGTAGGATGTTGGAGATGGTAAGCAGTGTAGAACTTGATGCTGCTGATTTGAACGTTAGAGGGTGATCAATGACGCGTGGCTGTAATTTAACGAGGGAGGTTGCACCTGACCGAAATGAGCGACTATGTACGTATCCATCTTGTTGACATGGTACAGCGGAAGGGAAAATGTTAAGTTTGTTCATTAGGGACGAAACGATATATATGAATTTTGTTAATTAATTAATAATTTCATCGTCGCTGTTACACTATTAAATTGAAAATTTGAATTATTCTACTTCATTCTACCAGACAATAATGAAAGTAAATGTGCTTATTATCGTACTTGATGGAGCAATAAAATATGATAGTGTAGTGTCGGAATTTTTTAGAGATAGGAAATAGTTTATAATTAGTGAATTTTGATGGATTTTGTATAAGCGAGAATAGATGTTGCGAATAAGTGATTTGGAAGCTGCCGAATGACAGAGCTAGCGTAAATGTTTAGTCTGTAGGTAAGGAGGAAATGAGCGATTGTAATAGAAAGTGCATGTTGAGAAAATGACGAAGAATGTATGCTGTGAATAAGAGTATTGAGGGTGCATGCGAGCGTGAATTTTTGGGAGAGTCAATGGAGACATAGGCAGGGTTGAGTTGAGAGCAGTGGAGAATAAAACGTTGAGAAGAGAGAGAATTTAAGAGAGTGCGAGTTGGAGTATTTAAAGTTTTTATGATTAGTAAAATTGTTCATGTTATAGTTTTATGTTTAGGCTACGATGCCATTAGTTTAGTATATATAGAATTTAGGAGAAAGAAAAAATAGATATGTATATATATATATATATATATATATATATATTGTTACGTGTCGACATATATATATGTATATATATGTCGACTATATATATATATATTGTTACGAGTCGACCGCCCACGCCTTGTCCTTTCGGACATAAGTAATTAAAACACAATTAAGAAGCGATAACGTTTATTTAAGAGAACACGTCCGTCTACGAGGACCACCGACCGTAGAATCTCTACTCTTTTTATTTAACAAACAATTGACCAGTCTCGTTACCAAGTAATATTAAATCTATTGGGTGCTTCGTAACAATATATATATAGAGAGAGAGAGAGATCTGACAATAGGAAAATATAGAATTTCTGCATTAAAGGTAACGGAATTACTCCAGTTCCTTGCGATTCGGTCAATTATATTGCAGAGCAATACGAATGGTGTCTACTCTACTCATAGCCGATTCAGGGATTAAAGGGTAATCAGAGATCGATGACGTCTGGCTATAAATTACGAAGGGAGTGTCTCATCGCGATGAGCTGTCTACAGATCTTCCTTAATAATACTACAATGTTCAAAGGAGAATATTACCGTCTTCTGTCAAAGGCGAAGGATTTGGATTAATAAACAGAATGATATTTCAATTACTTTATGGGAAAGTGAACATTTTTATTATATTCAATGTTTCTATTAATTTAATTAATACGTGTTATTACTGGAAATTCATTTCGCAGAGAAGATGGGTACGGCTGTATTGTACCAGAATCTATTTTATCAGAATTTCGACTCACCAAGCATGATTTAGTTACGAGACATGGTGGTAACTTCATGCTGATCCCATATATGCCCCACGGTACGGTGCACATATTAGGCTAATCTATATTAACGCAACAGTAAGCAATGTATCATTGCTACCGTGCAATATGTTCAGCCTGACAATGAGAGATTTCGACACGATACATATATTGTTGATACTTTTTACGCACAGATAAATTTCTACTTTCAAGTGAATATCGAACACTAGAATTACCGATTATTAATTCAATATATTTAACACTAAACCTACCGAGGCGGTCAAAAGACCGATTCCAAAATATTTTCTAAAAATTATCTAATTTGATAGAGTAGCCATAAAGTAAATATTCCACTTCTATCTTACAAAAGCAATATGAGTTAATTAATTATCTTCTTTATCTCTCCACTTCTTTTTGTGTAAGGTCGTTATTGAGTATATTTAGATTTTAGTAGATATAACGTCGGTAGGTTTAGTGTTAAAGATACTACATAAATACTTCGGAAGCAAGGGAATGAAATTTGCAAGAAACTAAATTGTTTTAATCTATCACGTTTTGTCAGGGAGATATAACATATTAAATATAATACAGCCCTAAAAGTTTAGCAAGAGTTTTAACAAATTCAGTACAAGTCATTTCGACCCTTTTGGTAAATTTTATGTTAAATAAATATTATTTGTTTGAATATAGAACATAAAATATTCTTTGTATACTGACAGTTGGTTTTCCACCCTAATTCAGTTTTACTAGTAATTTATTAATTTCTAGGTTTGTGGTTATTAAAAAAGTAGAAAGATGGAGTGTGAGTAAGATTTACTATGAAAAAATATGAAAGAAATGTTGCTGGTAACATCGAATATTTAGTCGTTGGAAGGGATGCAGGCGCTAAGTGAACCTTAACGATATTAGCCGCTGTCTGGAAGGTTCATAACGATCAGCATCAAATTACGGTGTCCCCTAGCCTTGATAAGTGCTTAGTTTACCTCGCGATGCCAAAGTACAGTTTTTATCGTTTTAATGGCTAGACACTCGATTATAAAGAAGCGAGCGGTTTTTTAACGACAACATGCTAATTATGTTTGAAGGAAATTGGACTAAAAGTTATTAAACATTATGGCTTCGGGAACACTGAGGGAAAATTGCAGCGTTCAAGAGTGAAATATATCGAGGACTACTCTGCCTAATTGTCAGTCTTGAATTCTGATCCCACAAAATTAAGACAAACTTTTTCAATTTTTCTATAAAACCACATTCCTATATGACTAGATAAAATAGAAAACTGGTAATCGCAATCCATGTAAACTTCCTCTTCGCTTCAAAATGCTTTGGAAATAAGGTTTAACCCTATCAGACCTGCGTATTTTCAAAAATTTTTCACGTCGAACGATACAAATGGGAGACACATGGGAGCAGACATTTGCAACGGGTAGCAATGAGGTTTGACCGCGATTAGATGAATTAGTTGGTTATTTTCAGTTTGTGACACATTTCTTTCATTTACTAGCCAAAGTACCGAAAATTAAGTAGAGCGATCTGGTAGGGTTAATATTTTAATTCAAAATCACTAATATTACCTCACATTGTCGTTTCGTAAATCGTAAATAGTTTTAAAAGTTTGGAGATAACGATTTATCTCACCTATTTATCTATCACTTTCTTGAAAAAATGTATTTCTACAGAGTATAGATGATGAGTCTAATAGCTCCATTATTCATAATCTCTAAACTGGATAAAACAATACGATCCTCACCTGTGAAACGGAATAATAGAAAAAATGAATAAAAAAGCACTTACTAAACAATGGTGGCGGCTCGACGTCACGGACAGAGAGGCTCGAAGACGCTTGGGAAGCACTGGATTCGGTGCTCTGAGTACACCTAAGTCTTCTTCTCAACTTTGGCATGTCGAACGGCAAATCCCTCAGATCCACGCTAGTCGCACTTCCAGAAGTCGTAGCATCCTGCTGCATGAGAAGTCGTCTTCTGCGTAACTTCGGCATATCGAATGGTAGATCGGACAGTTCAGGTTCATTGTCAGCAAGATTAATATTATCCACCTGCGGCTTCAACAAGTGAAAACCGAAGGGTTTGCACTTAATTCCAGCTCGCGACTCAATGGAGATTCCGCTGTCCGATCCTTGAATTTCCGCGTCACCGGAGGAAGAGGATTGCAGTGCCAGATTAATGAGATTCTTGTTCTGCGGTGTGCGTCTCTTCTTGAAAGACGTATCCATGGGCGAAGTTACAGAGTTGGTATTCGTATTAGCCGCGTTAGTATTAGTATTATTGGAAGCGGTCACATTATTCTCCGTAGCAACATTCTCCTCTGGCGAGGCCTTTTGTGAGTTATTGTTACGATTATTATCGGAAGTTTCCGATGCCGGCTCCTGAGATGATTTATCGGATATCGGTGACAGTATGTGCAATTTATTGGCGTGATGTGTCAAAAATCCAGTCATCGACGACTGTTGATGATGATGGTGATAGCAATTGGTACTGCTACTGTCGGAGCTATGAGAGCTCAAACTGGTACTGTGACGACTCTCGGAGCTACTGGTAGATCTATTACCCTCGCTGGTGCTACTTCGAAGAGATTCCATGCTACCACCGCTGCTACTGGTCGCCATACTCTCAGTACTCGAATAGCCTGCTCGGCGTCTGCTGCTTCGCAGCTTGAATTCGAGTAATCCAGCCTCTCGTCGAGGCCGTAGAAGATCACTTTCCGCCTCGTGAGGCCTACCCTTGAATTCCATGATGGGTCTACTTTCGCGGATTAAGCTGCGCGGTCTTTGTCTTTCCTCCCTCGGCCTTCCCTTGAACTCCAAAATGAGTTCCTTGTCGAAGCGCCGCCTCTGGGAGGATTCCTCGGTGTCTTGAGCAAAATTCTTTGGTCTACTTTTGATCTCTAGTATGCTGCCTTCGCTGCTCTGCGGAGAGTCTTTGGCTCTGAGGGAAGACTTCACCGGTAATCTCAAGTCCTTCAGACGTGGGTGATCGGGCTGAGAGGGCAAATTTGGGGCGCTCCGTATATTCAACAACAAGTGATCCCGATTTCCGTGGAACTTAGCCGGCAATGGTGCCGTGGATGGAGGCGATGGTGTATAACCACGAGCTGGTAATCTCGGTGAGCCAGTTTTCTCGTCGCTCGAATTTATCTGGAGGGATTCGATATCCTGGGACAGAGTAGAAATATTGTCTGATTGCTGCTGCTGTTGTTGCTGTTGCTGTTGCTGCTGTTGAAGACGGCTCGGAATTGGCTTTGGGCGGAGAATTACGACTTTACGTCGGTCTTTGCTGCTATGGGACTGACCAGCAAAAGGGAGCGGTTGCTGTTGCTGCGGCGGTTGCTGCGGCTTCGACGTATCCGTCGACGAGCTCGTTCTACTGATTGGTATTGCACTGCTGCTTCTCATCTAAATCACAATAACACCCCACCACGTGAGACGCCTACTTTAAAGACGAACTTCAAAACTACTTTAAAGTTCCACGCATTTCAAGTAGCAATTACTCAACGCATTAATCATATTAAATTACATTCCACGGGCGTTAATCGCGTTTTCCCACCCTAATGCAACATTTCGCTCTCTATTAAAACTTACTCGCGCATCACAGAAATCTAATTAACTTAAACGGTAGCGAAGAAATACGATTGGACCGTAATTAAAAACTAATTTCAACCAACTGCCCGGAACAATTCCGTTGAGGTTTTGTCCCGTGTCCAGTGCTTCATTACACATGCTCCGCTCGTCGAATAAACTCCAAAGTCGTTAGCAAACTAAATACCAACGTACAAAACAAACTCACCTGAGAGTGCAATACTGGATGATTAGTGACCCGATCAAGATCATCGAGATCATCATCGGATCGGTTGACCTTACAGTCGAAGGCCGTCTCGTAAAGGTGACGTTGCCTGGCCATCTCTTCTTCGTCTTCCTCCGGGTCCACGTCCTCCTCCTCCTCTTCCTCACCTTCGTCCTCTCCCTCCACGTCGTCCTCGTCCTCGACGAGTATCGGTTGCGGGTCTAACCTTCGGGTTCGTCGTAACTTGCGCACTTGGTGCCGCGTTAACTGCGGCTGCCGTTGATCTAGCTCATCCTCCTCCTCCTCTGCCGATGCGACGCAAGTACAGACGGTGGTTGGCAAATCATGGCTCAACAGTCTATGAGGAGGCATGAGGGTGTGATCCCACTCGGTAATGATACACGAGGATAGGATCTCGTTCCTGACTGGGACAGCATGCTCGCTCCCCGACGTGGGGCTCACTAGATCCTGGTTCTGATAATGTTGTGACTGTTGTTGCGACTGAGAGGGTTGTTGCTGTTGATGCTGCTGGGAGGAATAAGAACCCCCATCACCCGCCACAGAGTTTCTCTTTGGTATACCGGGTGTTCGTGAACGTTCGCCTGGCACGTCGAGACTCACGCTTTTTCTGTATTTGCTGGGCTGCGTTTTGGATGAGTGTTCTGGCACTTTGAAGAGATCGCCGTAATAGTATGGCGATGGATGACGTACAGGTTGAGTGGACTCTGTTGGTGATTGATCCGTGAGATGTACCAGAGCTACGCAATCTACGACGATACCGTCGTTTGAGGCTGATTCTTCTTCTCGGTCTATCGAAGCAGGACGAGTCGAGGATGAAGCGTATAAACTGTTCTTGCGTTTTCTAATGTCAAGTCGACGACCCTCTTCGTCATCCTCGCAGGATGATCCCGAGGCTGACGGATCTGGAATTGATAGAGGTACATATTCAGTGGGTTATTCAATGTGCAAGAAATTGATAGATAAAATTTATATGAAGAAATATAATAAGTTGCTTTAGAAAATATAAGAAACTAGCTGAAAGTTCCCGTGCTTCGCTACGATTTAATCAAAACTAAAAAAAAAACCTTAAAATTTCGAATTTTTAAAAATCCTTTCTTAGTGGGTGCTAATACCCTAGAAGGAACGCTCATGCAAAATTTCAAGTTTCTAGGTCAAGTATTTTCGGCTCTGCGTTGATGAGTTTGGCCCATACTTTAACACCCCAAAACCCCCCCTAAAATTTGGAATTTTTCAAAACCCTTTCTTATTGAGCACCTAAGACCTAAGGGGAAGGTATGTTCGAAATTTCATTGCAATCCGTTCTGTGGTTTTTGAGATTTCGTGATGAGTGAGTGAGTGAGTGAGTCAGTCAGTGGTATTTGAGCTTTATATAATAGATAAAAATGACAATTGAATATAAACGGAAACGAAATTGTCAATGTAAAAAGTTCTCAGTTGGTACTATATATTACGACCACGCTAAAAAATTATTCTTTGATCAGAGCTTCTATAAATAGAAGTGTTCTTATTTTGGACCAATTAATTATACTCTGAAGGTTTCATCAAAGTAACAATTTTCTAATAGAAAGGCCATATTCTCAGTGTCTCTAAGAAATTTTTTAATTTGAAAAAGTCTCCAAGTTTCCATGATTCATCCTCACTCAAAAATTCCATTTTTCGAGACACACTTTCGACGATACCGTCGGTAAAAATTTCCGTCAGATTCTCATGTTCACTTATGACAAAATTAATCCTTCTCCATGATAAAAACCGCCGCGTCAGCATGTAAAACAGCCGCAGATGAAAACGAACACCGTAAGTCAAGGTGGGAATATATAAGAAAGAACCCCCGTCAGAATATATACCACTTGCGAGAAAATGGAAAAGGCAAAACGACGCGAAATTTTCATAATCGTTCCATCATAACAGCGCCAGCTTCGCCTACTTAGGCGCCGAAGAAAGAGAGCAAAAACGTTCATGGGGAGAACGAAATTGCCGTGAAACGACGGCCTTCTCTCCTTAAAAATCACTTCTTCGGTCCATGGGATATTACCGTAATGGTATCTCTCTTGTCTACCCGCCTAAACGTGATCTACCTCCCTTGTTCTTCACTTCCGTTTTTATCGTTTCTCTCCGTAATTTCCGTATCGTCTCAGCATCGTTCTCCAATACCACCGATGAAGTTTACAAAAACATTGTCATTATTTACCACAAACGAAAAGGAACGATACATGGAGGCAGTATAATTCGAGCACCCGGTAGAGTGTCGATGTGCACACGTAGAATAGACGAAAGGACTGGAGATAATGGGAGCATTATGCTCGACCGGAGGGCTCTACCGAAATCCTTCCTCGCTCCTCCTTGGAAGGGTGGTAAGTGCAAGAGACACCATAAACCATGCCTGAAGCTGCTCCTGACAGGAACCGCGCCTCCCTGGATATAACGAAAAACTTTCCGAATCCGAGCAAAAAATTATTATAGGAATCTCAGACGATCTTCTTACCTGGCACGATTTTACTGTCATAGTTTGGAGAAGTGAGAGTAAGAAAAATCAATGGAAAGTGAAGATCGATGGGCTACGAAGTTTTGGAGAGAAAGTTGATGAAACTTGAACGATATTTCGAGAACTTTGATGTAAAAGTTCTGAGAGTCAAAGGAATATTGAAATAAATGATTGTGTTTTAATGTTTTGGAGATTAAGGTAGTTCTAAGCACTTATCATTTTTCGATAGATTTCCTTAAAATTTGGAAAATATATTCTTCGTGATATTTTATAATTATAACCGGAATCTCAACGAGTTCGTCCACGCGGTTTATGAATAAATCGTGTTTAAAAATAACATATTTAACATGGGCCTTATGGAAAAAAATTTTTGCTGAGTCCGTAAAATCTTTTTTTATTTTTCTAATGGAAAAACGAGTCGATGGATTCTAATAAAAAATTAGCAATGTATTATTTTATGCTTTTGGAATATTATTGAATTTTTTCATAATTATTTACTTCATAGTTATAGAGAAAGATGTTTTTTAATGTCTAAAAAGTGAATGAAATGACCTCTGTGAAGTTAACCCCTGCATTAATTCTTGCGCAATTTTTTTCATTTCTAATGAAAAAAGAAACGTTTAGTTCTGAATCCAGGTAGAACTACCTTAATGGTATTTAGATTTGATATCCTTAGAATGATTTATATGAGAAAGATAAATTACATTTTTTGATATTATCAGACTTTAGAGAATTAAAAAAAAATTGTTTATATTTGCTCCTTACATCGCTTCTGTATTACAAAGTTCATTTGCTAAAATTGTAAACTATAGTATGTAATTTAAGGTAAATTAGATTTAATCGTTGTAAATCTTGTTAATATAATATATTCATGCTAAAGCCATTGTAAAAGATGAGTTTCGAGATATGGGAATGTCGCAATTTCTATTTGTATCATCATTTTAATGCTAGAACTACCGGAGTTAAATCTATTATATTTCAATATATTAAATAAGAGGTCTTGAAGTATATCAATCAAGAGGTGTACAATCTGTGTTTTATAAAATCAACGTGAAATGTTTGCTCTATGACTGTTCTATAAACTTTGGAAATTTTTTGAAAACATTGGTAACCAATCATTTTGACTTGTTTGGTAGTTTTAATGTTAAAATTTAAATACAATGAAACTGTAGTAAAACCGTTAAATGAATAGAGTGTCAACGTTATTGTCAATAAACTACTTACGGTTTATAAATCATACCTCGAAGTATTAATATGACTGCAATAACAGAACGATAAACGTGACGCGTGAAGTTTGAATATCGCAAACAGTAATTTTCCGCGCTGCATATTTTAAAGTAAAATCTATCCTCGGTATTATCCATTTCCAGGGCATTTCATTATCACAAAGCGGACCAAAGTTCATTTCCCCTATTCAAACACAAAAGCCCGCAACGGGGAACGTGAAACGTGAAATGAGAAATTAATTTCTCGACAATGAATCGAGCAAATTATAGCACGTCCCGACTCTTTCACGAAATCGGGGATGAGCCTGGCACAATTCCTTTTCATCTTTCTCTTTTGAGTTTTGCGGTACATCCTAGCAGCACCGTAGTAAATGGCCGAGGACACCAAAAGGAGACCAAGAACGAACCAAGGAATGATCTATGCAAAAGAGTCGACTTTGTCTTATTCAGTCTGAGCTTCTGCGTACCAGCACCCTCGTATGAAGGGATGAAAAAACGGGGCCAAACATTCGCTATAACTATTCCCGTTTTTCTTTTTTTTTTAGATGCAAATTGAGCTTCGTTCTAGTTCTTGTAATATTTGCCACTCGTGATAATTTAGATTACTGCACAATATTATAAGGAAAAAAGAAGGAAGATATTTTTAAATAAAATTACTGTTTTGGTTTCTTGGGTGTATTTTGACAATCACGGTAATATTGCAATGCGGGGAAAAGACTTTTCATATTTATTCGGAGTTTTTGCGCGCTGCGGATCTCACATTCGGAGAAATGAAAAATGAAAACAAAGATCCATTATATTTTTCTCGTTTTTCAACTGCAACGGCCTTCCTCTGAGTTCTTTTAATATCGAATTTTGCTTCCTTGATTTTAGCGTTACATGTAATTCCATTGCATCGAATTGATTAAACTAAATACAGGTATAGTGAAATTTAAAGGAATTTTGAAATTTAATTTATCAGGTTACTGTAATCACGTAAAATTTTGTAATACAGAATCCACTTTGTCGTGCGATTGTTTTGGATGATACAAGCCCTGTTTGAAGGGATAAAACGGAGGGTGAAAATACATTATAATTCTCGCGTTACAAATAATACTGTAATATTGAATTCGTATGGTGTAACACATCACCATTGAAAACACCATTGCAAATTTAAAAAATTTGAAACACAATTAAAATTTTTCGTGCATCTATTGATATAATTCAATTTATACAACATAAAAATGTATAATTAGAATTTTCGTTATAGCGCGCATGAGATATAATTTTAAAATGGTAATTTCTAAAATATGAATATATGTGTTAAAGTAATTTTTAACTGTAACTTAAATTTGCAGCTTTCATATGAGAAATATCGTAGAAATTCAATTGTTAAATATAAAAACACGATTACATTTGGAGAATAATATTGGAGACTGAAAAACATGAGGGAAAAAGAGAAATTAAACGATGACGAGGGGAAAAGGAAACAAATGCTGAAAACCGAATAAAACTACCACTGGGGTAACATGAATATGGATTCGCAGCTGTTCGTTCGGCTTAGAAGAGATGCTGGATTAAACCTCAAGAGAAACAAATATATTAAAGAAAAAGCACGCTGGTACGACTTGATTGCCTTTTAAACGACAAATCAATAGTCGCTGTCGTTTCAATATTCGGTGTTGGCAATAATGCACGCGAAAGCAATTAAACCGCGTCGTTCGGAAATTTGTAAATGTTCGTATAACCTCTGAATCATGGTGATTTTAATTGAATATCGTGCGGAGAAAAATACGAGACAATCGAATGACGGGGAGAAATAAATTGTATTTGTTTTTTCACAGTATGATCGTAAATTGCACGTATAAATTCGGCATCTTTCAACACTTTTATATCCATCGCTATAAAGTCCAGTACTCACAAGTCATTAAAGAAATTAATATATTTAGAATAATAAATATTCATGAATTGTTGCAAAATTATTTCATCGGAAAAATGTCAGATAGTGTTGAGTTACAAATACAGATTTACGCGGCTGTCAGTTACAAGACATCTTTAATGCTGCTTTAATTTCTCCTCCAGTAATGTTAATCGCAGACTACAATTAGTTTGCGTAACACAATTTCACTTTATCGAAGACTGACGTTGCAGAGTATTTTTTCACCAGAAATAATTAAATATTTTCTATTTTAAGTATTTCGCTGAGTTCCAATTTTCATCACTTTCGGTAAATTCTATCTAAAGTCTCACTGGCTATTAAATGTTTATTCACATATACCTATGTGACGTTCTGTGATATTTTTAGACTGACTCCTTCCCTAACAAAAAGATTACAACGTTGAAAGTCAATTCTACGTAGAACTTCGATCGTTATTAATCCTCTTATTCTGCTCAGGTAAAATTTCATCCAATCTCTGTTTCCACATTATTATATTATATTTGTTAACTTTTTAAATATGGTGCGATAGCATTTAGTTTTGGTGAAATATAGAATACAAATTGTATTAATTAATGCGTTGAACGCCCAGGGGGTCATCGATAACCAGACTCAATTAAATTCAATGAAATTTCGTCGTAATTTTAAATCGTAATATTTATGAATTCCCTGATGCATTCAATGTTTAAATATTGTCATTAATAAAGTAAAGACCTGCCGACCATACATTTTGTTGGGTCGCTAAGGTTTCTGCTTTGTAAAGATATAATTCCAATAGAAGTTTCATTTAAAAAAACATGATGAAAGTAGTGAAATAACAGTGGCGTATTAAAGCATGAAAGGAAAGTGGATAAAATATCACACTAGTATGATTCATATAACCATTCTTGAGGAAATTATGAAAGTTAAATTTTACCATTCATTTCTCCGATATCTTTAGAGTAAATCCTTTCTTAATGTAAAAACTAAGAAATCACTGTATGCACCCATGACCAAGGCATTCAAAGTTACAAATTTTATCCAAAACTTCCATTAACCCTTTTAGTGAAGAACGAAATCGAGGTGCCTATGCGAACGCAACCGGCCGAATTTCGCAATTTTACTAGGGTTTGGAAAAAGGTTCGTAAAAACCAAACAAAAAGCAACATTTACATAATTCAAAAAACAGTATATTAAAAACGAAATGGAGAATAAAACAATGACACTAATTTTTCTATATTCATTGTAAATTATATAAATTATAAAGCTATAAATGATCAAAAAAGAAAATAAAAATTAAGTTCTCTCTTTCAAAACGTATTTGCACATACGAAAAGTCATCTTTTCATCATAACTTTATATAGACCATTTATTACAAAGTATATACTTTACATTCCCAATATATTTTGTAACAAAATAGATAATATTGCATAACAAAAATAAAGAATAACTCCAAGGTACATGGCATCAACCGGCATAAAATATGAGGAAAAGTTAAACGGAAAAACTATTTTTTTCAATTCTCTCGTAATGAAATTAGACCTATTATAACGTATTATAAATTTATTTTGAGATAGAATTCTCTGGCAATGCGAATAGTAAAGCACTACAAGGTGCGAGCCGATATATCGGCGCTGGCGCTAAAACAGTTAATATTATTCTGTATTTTATATTTTTCAGTTGTGATTATTATAGATTCCAAGAATCCAGAACCACCAAGGCTACAATGAAGATCACGTAGAAAAGAATTCCCAGAGTTGTCAGAGATTTGAACTCTAGCCCATTAACTCATTCGAGACCAATTGCACACCGTGTGTGCAATACATTTCCGAGCCAAAAAGACCGATTGCACACCGTGTGTGCAATGATCTTAAATTGCAATCATCAATCATTATAGAAAAAACAGCCATCGAAATAAGACTAGCTTAAAATAAAAGGTGTCTTACAAATGTGTAAACATTACATTTGGTATTTGGTTCAATTTCGACCCGAAAGTAGGTGACAAAAAGCCACAATCATTAGAAATACAAGAAGTGGTAAATATAAAGCGAAAAGTTGTCAGTATTTCTGCATTTACCACCTTACCCACCATAGCTTCCTTACTAAATCGAAATATTCTTGAAATATCACTATCGAAATATATATTCATATAACGTCCTGCATTGTTTCCACTTCAACTATAACGAGAGGGTTAAGAAACTTCCGCATGCAACAAAGATTACAGCATTCAAAGTCGCTGAACCGTGCGATTAATAGTACCTCATCCTCATCTCTTCCATCCCCGAACAGAAGAGGAAAAACCGGACCGAAGTACTCGCCGAAAGCTCTACATATACTCACATACGTGTACATACGCGCAAGCACAAACGCGAGAGGACTCATAGAGCTCTGGCGAGAGTCCAAATTGCACCGATATTGATTACCGATCGATAATCAGATTTTCGGGGTATCCTGCCAAACGGGTGAATATCGACGAAAAAGCCGACGGGAAAGGAGTAACGGGGTGAGTCGCCGAATGACCGGGTGAGTTATGAAGTAAACGAACAGGACGCGTGGGGTGTCCGAGCGGGTGATATATCGCGTAAATGGCCGTACGTGCGAGTAGACGAGCGGGTTGGAAAATCTGTAGATAACGCGTGAGTCAGTGAGTGGGAGCGTGAGTGCTTACCGAATGATATATCACTTTCATGACGGTGTAGATGTACGTCGAGTGGAATACGAGAATGACCAAGGTTGCTCGTTGACGATTCGGCGGGTTGCGCCGTTAAGGGAGTGAATGAATGCTCGCATGCGTCTGCGTTTGGACGAAAGGGAAGGAGAAATAGAGTAGAAAAAACTAAAAAAAGAGAGAAGCATTAGGATGTATGTGTAAAGGACAGCGTAGGACACCGGGAGAAAATCGTGAAGAGAAGAGAAAAGGGGAAAAGTGAAGGAAAAAGAAAAAGAGAGACAGAGTGGAGAAAAATCTTTCATTCTTCAATGAGAGAAAGAGTGAGAGGAAGAAAAGAAGTGAGTGAAAACTTTAGTATATGAATGAAAGATAGAAAGAGAAGGCCTAGGTATAAAAGGGAGGTAAAGGATAGAGTCTATGTAAAAAAAAGGGAAGGGATGTAGAGAAAGAGGGAAAATTCTTTTCTATATTATAAAGAGATCGAGATGGAAAGTGAAGAAGAGTGAAACGCTATCGATGAAAGTGAGAGCGAGATGGAGATAAATGAAGTGAAAAGGAAAATGTGGAAAAGGGAGAGGAAATAACTTATTGGACTCGTCTAAAGAATGGCCGTATGTGTGTGCGCGACAGGAGACATATATTACAAAAAAAAACTACCACGTCTGCAAGTAAATCGATGAGAATCCAAAGCCGAGTATAATGGCTGAGAGAAAGCCAGCACACGTTGGTGAATGAGTTAACGAACGTGTGGGTATTAGTATATCGACGTACCAGCGGAATATGAATATAGGAAGGACGAACGCGAGACGAGGTGACCGTGGAGAATGCGGAGAGGGATGATGGAAATGGAGTATATACACGTAGAGATTGGGGCTCCTGATGCACTCGAAGGGCACACTGTCTACCCCTAATGAATCTATTAGGGCCGCTGAACGACATCCCTCGCCTGGCAATCACTGTAGATAACATGAAACACTGTCGCGCGAGATCCGCCTGTTTACACGGACACCAGGATAGCTCTGCTGATGGTCAGGGATACTCATGTGAAAAATTTGGAAAACTTCATCTGTTGTTTTGAATTTGTAACATTTTTATAATATTGAATAAAAGGTTTTGATTGAGAATTATCGGGGGTTTCTTCTGAAAGTAAGGGGAAATGTGGAATCAGTGAAAAGTGAAGTAATGGCTGGTAATTGGTTTAGGCCAGTGGTCGACAAACTTATTAGCCAAAGAGCCAAATATGAACATTACAACAATTTAAAAAAAAATTGGGAGCCAAATCTGCTTGGTTAGTAAACTTTTATTACACTAACAACTTACCCCAAGTCGGGGTAAGTTGTTACTTTCCGACTTTAGGCATTAAAAAATTAATAATAAAAGAATCTCTCAAAAAATGACCCAAATAACTGTCTTAATATCAAAGTTACATATGTAAGTTGATTCTGATCGCATCGTATGAACACTAAAAGCAATTATATTAACAAATTTTGAAGTTAACTAAAAATCGGAACTTTTAGCCCCGATCTCCCCTACGCCGAAAACATACGAACAATTTCAGCCGGTAGCTTGTACATGGTTTGTGTTTACGTTTACGAAAACTAATAAAATTAAACTCGATGTTCGTTACATATTTTTACAACAATATAAAATTTTAATTACCTATCTATCTTTTAACTTAAACAAACAATTATACATGTTCTCGATTTATAGAAGAATTTTAATTTATCAAAATAAGATGTAATTTTTTCTTACCAAGTTTTTTTTTAAATGAAAATATTGCGTCTTCTGTGGATATTTGTGCCAGAGCCGCACTTAAAGAGCCAAAGAGCCACATGCGGCTCTGGAGCCGCACTTTGTCGACCACTGGTTTAGGCTAATGAATTATAGTGATTGGAATGGCGATGTTATGTACGAGATTCTATTTAATATATATTACGATAGTTTTCGTCAGGTTAAACAAATTTAGTGGACGCGTGAGAATTTCTAATCGAAACTGAAATGTATAGGAGTTCAGGAGAATGAATCTGATAATTTCAGACCACGATGCTAGTTTCATTTTTAGTAAAGTTTCTCCTTGAAATTCATCAGATCGGTTGCTCTCTTTTTTAGAATTTAAATGAGAATTTAAGCATATATGCATAATAATATGAAAAAGGTAATAGAGTTTGAACAATCAAAGTAATTTTAGAGAACCTCTTTGCAAAATCAATTCAAGTTACACTAAGAATTTGCATTAAACTATTGACACACGATTTATGTTTTTCCTTGTAAATAACTTATACAAAGTGATACAGGCCCATAAAACATTTCCAAAGAGAATAGAATTCGAATTCAAACTACTAGCTGGAGTTTCAAGCCTCGTTTTACTATGACCTCCGTTCGATAAATCGATTAACTCCACGAAATAATGACGCCGAAGATTGCAATCTACGATGAGCAGCGGGAGTCAAGGTCGTTGGAGATTAACGAGTCGTAAGGGCGTATCGGAATATCGCTTATCGAATCCGTGAAACGATTGCCCATTTGCATCCTGTGATAGACCGAGTAATTAGCTCAGTTATCAACCAATCCTGTCGACGAATATGGAAATATGTCATCTTCCTTCCTTCTTCCTCCTTTCTAAAAACCTTTATACCCTTTTACTCCCCCAATCCTAAACACTCCACGAAAATATAAAATATATAAAAGGAAAAGCAAAACCCTCCGACAGATTCACCCTCGTAATAACAAGCTATGGCACAGACGTCGATACCAAAAAAAAAGGATAAGTCACTTCATTGAACGGCCACCGAACAACCATCGTCTCGTTTCTAGTGACGCGATAATCCGAGAATAAAATCTACGGTATCCTACCGGGGCGTTGGGAAAACTTGCCAGAACTGTCGTTTATACAATCTTCCTTTTTTTTCCTCTGTTATCCTCAGGAGAAAGCAATGACGCGAAAAATTCCAACGAAAGCTTTATAAAAGGGCAGACCTCTGCGTAGTCGGAGCCACTTCACTCTGCTTTTTATTAGATATTGTCCTCGTAACATAACCGCGGTGGGCTTGGTTTCTATGGAATATGTCGGTCGTGGGATTGTATCGTCAGTGGAAGAGGGAAGAAAAAAGAAAATGGGTGAAAGGGGAAGGTACTATAAGGGGGACCATTTGGAGACCTTAAACGAAATCACGAGCCACCTTCAGGAGATCTTCGGGGCATCTTACGAGACGGCTAAAGATTACTCGGGTCGAGCAACGATGAAACCAAAGCCAATCTCGGTTATTGGCTATGCTATACCGGAATCCATGGTTACGATCTTGAGATTGGGCGAATTTCGCGCCTAAAATGTGTCAGCCGTGCCAAAGGTCGTCGAACGATGGAGTTGGCTCGACCGAAGGGTCTAATGGCTTTGGAAATTTAAAGCTTCGTCGACAAGACTCTCGATTGCCTAGACAGACTGGTGTTACTGCGGTGCACCACTTGCTTCGTGTGGATCGTCTACTGTTCTCCACTTTCAGCGTATTGCAATGGATATCGGTATTTATATATTGGGTTGTCGGAAAAGTCCTGACGCATATTTTGTATGTATTTCAAAGTCATTCATTTATATAGAGAACAAAGATCAATCAATGATATATTGTCCGTTTCGATGACCTTTTGCCATCTTTCAGGTAGTTTCATAATTCGTCGTTCATAAAAGGACCTATCTTTATAAGCGAAAAACTGAACAAGGTGCTGATTTACCGCCTCATCGGAATGAAAAGATATATCACGCAAGGAGTTTTGTAGAGCACGAAACAAATGGAAGTCTGATGGTGCAAGGTCGGGAGAGTATTCTGGATGTGACAGTACATCCCATCCAAACTCCAGCAATTTTTTACGTGTGATTAAACTTGTATGTGGCCTCACGTTGTCGTGATGAAACACCACTCCTTTACGATTAACAAGCTCTGGACGTTTTTGGATGATCGATTCGTTCAAATTGTCCAATTGCCGACAGTACACAGTCGAATTAATAGTTTGGTTCTTTGGTAGGAGCTCGAAAAATACGACACCTTTAAAATCCCACCACACTGAGAGCAATGCTTTTCTCTGATGCATGTCTGCTTTCGGTATCGTTCGAAGCGGACTACCATGTCGGGGTAGTTTTCGGTAACGAAAAAGTAAAGACCGTTTTCGGGCCACATTTTGTGAACCATCATTGGCGCTGACGTTCCTGTAGAACATCATCACCATAAACTGTACGCAATTCTTCACAAGCTTGACACGCATTTTTCCCTTTACGGAAGTAAAACAGCAAAATATGGCGAAAATGCGCACTTTGGTCTTCCATCTTACTCTTACAGTAAAATCTCTAAAAATCAACGATATAACTCAATTGTTTTTTTAAAATGGCGCTGAAACCGCCAGCTGTTAAATGATATAGTGATAATTAGACTGCGGATGTTTATGCAAATTTCGAGTTTCACAAATGCAGGTGAGACAGGAAAACCTATCTAGGGATTTATTGCACTTAATAAATATTACAACAAATACCATACTTTGGATATTTTAGATATATTTTTATATTATGTTCTTTTTATATATTTTAGCCGTATTAAATTTGTCATAAATGCATAAAAATCCGCAGTCTAGTGATAATATAGATGTGAATGACTCTAGTGCATTAAAAAATGATCGACCGCCACCTGTTCGCAAAATGCGTTACGACTTTTCCGACAACCCAATAGTTCTTGCATTTTTCGGCTGCGATTATTTTGTCGAATGGATATTGTGTTAAGTATTTCCGCAAGTCGTAAAACGGGGAAAGTTGTGTATATGTAATCCATGTTGAGAGATTCTCAAGAGATAGTAAGGATGGGACCACTAATAAAGTATTCAGAAGGTTGAATAGGTTCTCGCACCTATTCATTTTTAATGTTGGGCTATATTGGTCGAATGTACCTGTTGGTACTGGTCCGAATATGTTCTATTATTTCTGTATATTTTGTTACAATAGAATTATTTAAAAAGGGCTTCTGAATTTTAAGTGTGTTCGAAATCACCGCGTCTGTGTATATATTGCTGTGCATGAGGCAATCTGTAGAATTAATATAGACTTTTATTACAAATACACGGTGATTAAAATAAATACAAGTGGAAACATTAATTAACCCCTTAACCTACGATTTCATTTCTGACGCGCAAAGGCTCAAAATTAATTCCTGAAATCAAAAGTATTCATTGATTTCTGATATTTCGTGTAACAGAATGTAATATTAATAGTATAGAAATAATGAGACTATTTCGTGACTGGCTGATATTGTCAATTTAATAGTTTTTGAAAGACTTCAAACTATCCTATTCCACGTTACGAGTCCCACACGTAGTTGTAGGCTAAAGGGTTAATCGGAGATCGCTAGAACGTACAATCACAAACACACTCTCTTGCTATTCTAAACTTTAGAATGTAAAGTATGTATATATGTACATTCTATCGACCGTCTAGTTATGTCTAGTTATCACTTCATTTACTCGTCTATTCTTTTAGTGGTCTGTACAGGGTGTAAAAAAATTAATGGTCATGGCTTTAAGGGGTTGTTCTACACCTCTGGATCGATGGAGATTTGCGAAAAAAACTGGCCGCAAAATTCGGGAAAGGGTAGCAAATTTTTTTTATTGGCTCATCGTATTCGTCTTGTTACGTAGGTAAAATGTCTGAGAGGAACCATGGGTCAGAAACGAACCGTTCTCTCACAAATTAACTTTTAATTCGGCCTTCCGATCAACATTTCGCCCATATGGCAGCCTTCGAGTCACCGACCTTTCGAAAGGAAACACGTGAAATACCCCTGCTAGCTCCAATAGTTGAAGCAGAGGCAACATAAACGAAGATAGAAAATGACTAGAAAAATGTCATTGACCTGCGTTCGGTGTTGGGTTCGCTCAAGGGCCCACCCGGGGAGAAGAGCATAAACACATGCTCTTCACTTCTGGTACGGTGACACAGTGCCCCATTTTCTAACTTCGTTTACGTCGCCTCTGCTTTAACTAATGGCGAAATTTTTATCGAAAGGCTGAATTAAAAGTTAATTTGTGAGAGAACGGTTCGTTTCTGACCCATGGTTCCTCTCAGACATTTTGCCTACGTAACAAGACGAATACGATGAACCAATAAAAAAAATTTGCTACCCTTTCCCGAATTTTGCGGCCGGTTTTTTTCGCAAATCTCCATCGATCCAGAGGTGTAGAACAACCCCTTAAAGCCATGACCATTAATTTTTTTACACCCTGTACATCTATTCGTCTATTCGTCTAACCTTCTACTCGTCTATAAGTCTACTGTCTGCACATCCGTCTACTGTGGCGTTCGTCAATGTCTTTTGTCTCTCATTTATTTGACTCTGGATTTTTCTCGAAGGACTTAGAAAGATCGAATTTTATGAAATTTCCACATTAATATTTAATATTGCTAACTTGCAATCCATTTATATTTGCAAGCCAACCATGATATTATAAACGATATAAAAACTCATGCTCTAGACTTATTCTTATAAATAATTGTTCGTTCCTTCGACATGTTGAATAAAGGTATCCACCTTTTATAACGATCCAATCAAAGTCAAATCTATCATTTATATAACAAATCTGTGTTCTTGTTATCAATGCAATCCTGATTTATCAGCTTCTCCTAAGAAAATTACAATTTCTATTTGCAACGACATCATTGAGGTTTCTTTGAAGACTCAAATCCGCTCACGCTCCTTTAATGTGACTCGTTCTCAACCGGAAAGACTTCGCTAACGAACTTAAATTATTAGGATCACGGAAACCGTAAGACACACCTCTTGAAAGGAAGGAAAAAACGAAGAGAGATAAGAGGCTTACGTTGAAACAAAACTTTGTCTTTTCCTTTGAGACGAAGAAAAAACGTAAACAGTGCTCTGTGATCAAGTGTTCCATTACGAGTTGATTGAGGCATTCGCTGATTACAACGGTACGTCGATCTTTGAGTGAGACACTTCGGTCAGAGTGCCCTTTGAGGACCGCTTCGTCTTAAAGCAGCAGTTACATTCTATGACACTAATGGAAAATTGAAGAAAATGTCTGACCTCCGTCACCAAATATCATTTGCCATTCACAAAGTTTGCAACTATATTGCCAAACGATGACATTGTTTAGACAGTCAATATTAGGTGAATAAATCAACATGTGGTCAGCTTTAATATGATCTCGCTTTCTTATCAAATCGTTAAAATGAATTTTTAATGTGCAAAATAATCTCCCTGTCGTATATATTTATATCGTTCATCAACAAAACTGATAGGAAAGTACTCAACATTGCAATGAATTAATCACGAGGCCCGTGAAACAATTGGTATATGCAATGAGTATAGATAATAATATTTCCGCAAAATATAATTTTCAATTAGACTGAAATGTGTTTTTTAGTATTCACAAATGAAACAGTGAATGTAGCATAATTTTGCTTTCATTGAATGCACGCCGTCGTTGAAATATACCTATCTTTTCCTTTTTATAAGAAAAATGTGAATTTAATAAAATGCATTTATAAACGCAATCTCAAGCTTTTACTGAATTGAACACAAATTCTATTCCCAATAATGAATATCGTCATTCGAATTTATGCAACTTACAGGAATTTCATTTTATAACCTTCTTATGAATCTTCCCCCTCTTATTTTTCTTAAGTCGACACCCACGCTTTCACCCAAGCATCACGCAAAGAAACATTTCCATAATGAGGCATCTAAATAAAAGTCTAGAGAAAACCCCGAAATCTACAGAATTCCAACGAGAAGATTTTCCAGTGGCGAATTTTTTAATTTTAAATTCTCGTATACCGCTTTCTTTGATTATCGTCTCGTGACGAATTTCCTGTCAAGTGGCGGGACACGAGGAGACGGAAACTCGCGTATATGGCTAAGTCGTCGTCATTGCCAAGTGCTAAATTTAAAAGGTGCAAACAGGGCAGCGCCTTTGAGCATTTTGAGTGGCAATTACTCGCCCTGTCCTCAAATTACTTACTCCAGTAATTTTATTCTGCCTGCCCTTCTTCCAGCTTCTCGTCGGACCCTTCCTCGTCGCTCTCCCTTCTACGTCTTGCCCTTCTACCCTTGACTGATCCCAGTGAGAGTCACGCTGCCGGAAATTATCTTAAAATACCGTCGCGATGCACTCCTCAAAAGGAAAGCGTCTTACGCAGCTTCTCAGCCGACGACGCGGGAATACACGCAGAAAAATATAATGTGAAAAGTTCGTGCAGAAGAAAGGGATTTTTGTAAGAAAGAGGCCAAGTCGTCGGTCTTTGTACTCGTTTCCCCTCGAGTTCGCGGGAATTCCAAGGAAGAGGGTGATACGCGAAGCTCGCGAAACAGGAGACTTTTTACGGCAGACATTTTTTACTTGCAGTTTTAGATGCAAGACAATGTAATATTGTGAATAATGTGGGCACGAGTTTTGCAATATTAAAGCGGTGAGTGATTGTCGACCTTTTTTTATTTTTTGTCAAGGTGGCGAATTGAAATTATGAATATAATTATATTAGGTTGGAAACTATGAAACGGGCGTTGAATAAAAACAATATTTATTACACGCAGATGTTTTAACATAGCCGTATGGCTAGTTCCTAGTTTAAACCTAAGTCCATAAATAATTGTGTGTAGATCGGATTCCACAGTCGTCCTTAATTCCTCGTTATCAATATGGTTCGGTGATCTTTCCCGAGACTCGTTGATGATACTTAAATTGTCAAAACGACGTATTTAGAACCAATATCGAGCATTTTGTTCATTATTAAATCCATCTCCAATGCGTGATTAATGTTTCTCGAAGCTTGAGCTGCGCTATGATTCAATTTGAACTCGTACGAGAAAAGTGGATGTGAATCGCGTTTTGTTTCCATCCGGTTTCGGAGAAAATTAAATAAAAATGGGACACAAACACGAAAAGATTTTAAGAAATGAGTAAGAAGAATACCTTTAAAATTTATAAATGAAAATATCGAGTGCACGTTACAATGAATATCTCTCAGTCGCAGCTGAACACAGATAAACAAAAACGCCCGTTTCATAGTTTCCAACCTAATAGATATAAAGGTTCTATTATTTTTACCAGTACATGAATGCTAAATTTTTGTAACTATTGATATCACCTGTCTTTATATTAATTACTTAGTATAGAAATTACATTTACTTATTGTTTATTGTTATTATTATGATTTCTTTCAAAATTGTGATCAACTTTATACTTTTTCATTGCCACTTCCACACTTCATCTCCTAGCCCTCTACAAAGTGCAAAATTTCTTAGCACCAGACCTACTGTCCGACAACTGAAAGATGGCTAAAGAATGGTGGAACCTTGCGTTATCCATCGCCTGTTCCAGTCATTTCGTTTTTGGAATCTCCAAACCCAATCTCCTGAAGTGAACACTCCATATAGTAATTTACTTTAGAAAAGTGAGTTTGAAGATTTCAAAACCGAAATGGTAGCAATAAACGGTTAAAGTCATGAGGTACCGCTACTCCCTAGCCATCTTTCAGTTGTCGGACTGTATCAAGCCTGTTAAAAGAGCGGTTCCAAATATTTCCTGAAACTATATAGAATTATAGGGTAGCCATGAAGTAAATATTCCATTTCTGTTTTACAAAACCTAAATTACTTAATTAATCATCTCTTTCTCCTCTTCATTTCTCTTCCCCTGCAGTAGTTATTAAATGTGTCTAAATTTTAATAGCTAAAACGTCGGTAGTTTTAATGTTAAAACATCATGCCTATCTGGTAGTCTTACAATTAGCTATAAATAATTACTGTAAAAAATAAATTGACCGAAAGCAGCAGTTAATTATGTGGGGATTTTATAAATCCCGCGCGTAGTTGGTGAGAGCCGCCATGAGACAATCGACGGACGAAAAGACAATCGACGACGAAACGTGGACGAGCGAACAGATCGACAGTAGACGAGATCGACTATAGACGTGTTTGACGATAGACGAGATATAGAGTAGACGAAGTAGACGATAGACGATTAGACGAACTGTAGGCGATAGACGAATTATAGACGACAGACGAATTATAGACGGTAGA
Organism: Cerceris rybyensis; assembly: GCA_910591515.1. Taxonomy (NCBI): domain Eukaryota; kingdom Metazoa; phylum Arthropoda; class Insecta; order Hymenoptera; family Crabronidae; genus Cerceris; species Cerceris rybyensis. The sequence goes on from OU342789.1 coordinate 41,813,018, forward strand.
CGCATAGAGTAGACGAATAGACGACAGATAGAGTAGACGATAGACGAGTTTGACGAATTATAGACGACTAGACGGATTTTATATTGTATTTTATTATTTGTTATATTTAGTGTGTGTGTATATATATATATATTAGAGTGTGCGTTCCCTATATTTTACGATAGAATTAAGTTTCCACTTGCACATATTATTCTTAAGTATACTGTTATCAATACCCTACAATTGTGACATCCCGAATTTTTCCATTTTAATATCTCCATGTAATTTTGACATCCAAATTCATCAACACCATACAAATGAATTCTAAACAATCCACGTAGACAACAAAATTCATAAAACTTCTTCCCCACCGAACGACAGAAGCGATAAAAATACAGAACGACCTTCTGAATTTGATTACACCCTCGAAAATAATTCCAACCCTCGTTAAGGGTAAGGGTGTAAGCCCGGGGCCAGATTTCGAAGTTGGATTGATTTTACCGGCAATGAAATCAATGCTTGGTTCGTTGCAAAAGGTTCCACGATAGAAAACGGGGTGACGAACATGGAGGGTGTCGAATCTGTCGCTTCGAGTGATAGTAGCGCACCAGGATTATTCGCTTCCCTGTCGGTAGACATTGCTCAATTGAAATCTACATCGGTGGTCACACGTGAGCACGATCGTTTGTGGCCGAGGGGATGAATCGGTTATCGTCAGGAGAACCAGTGCTGCTGGTCAATCGTTCTCGGAACCTCGCAAGCAATTCCAAGTATCTCTCTGTTGCCTCTGATTCCTCTTCCTCCACTTCCATTTAACCTTTCTCCCTCCCTTGTTCCGTGCCGCAGATTAATCGAACGGTTGGTTTACTTTCGTTTTGAAATTTAATCTTACGTCTGGTGTACTCGTTCGATTGTTCGCTCGTTCTACGATTCCCACGTACGGGAAAAAGTAGATTAATATCGAAATCCTTGGGACAATAGAAGTTTTGCGTTTACGCGGTTCTTTTGCACGTGTATCGTTGAACGTGATGGATCGACGATACGAGGGGGTTAAGTTCGTCTAGTCGAGGCGACTGACCGTATTTATGTCTTCAGAGTTACAAGGCTCTTTGGTAGGCGATTTGTTCATGTTAGTTATTGTTATTAAGCTTTAGAGGTGTTAATTCACAATGAAAGAGGGTTTTTGCATTGTCTAAATTGAACGTATGTGTTTAAAGTTACGATGGAACCTCGGTATGGAGAATTCCTTTGATGCAGAGTAGATGCATATGGTTGAAGGGTGCATGTGTATTTGGAAGATTACAGAACGTTCATCTCCAAGATAATTAGTTTAACAAAGACATAGATAGGTTTAAAAGTAGAAGAAAATAATGTATGATTGAGATTTTAACTAAAACTGAAAGTCTAAGATTTATTCTTATGTTAAGTTATATTTAAGCAAAGGCTCAAGTTCTGTAAAGTGTGTTAACCAGTTAATTGCATTTGACGCGAATGCACGTCAATCTAAAGCTCTATTGTGGTAATCTTTTTAATCCTGAATTGAAAATATTTTATCGCATAATAAGATTTTTTTTTCCTTTTATCGTAGACTTTATAATGGAAGCACTTGTTCTGTGTTTCACATGTATATATGTGCATACATCACTGCGTAATGTTAATTTCGAGATTTTTAAAACGAATTTCCGCAATTAACTGATTAAGACACGTTGTACATTATCAAGAAACTGAAGGTTATACACGGTTAACAAGCTCATAACATATTCTTTCGCCTCAACAATATTACACACATAACGAGCCCTACTACCTGTAAATACGCTTAACAACTTCTATATAGACTCTATTTGCACTCGAGGACTCTCTCGCTCTGACAGACTAGCAACTCGAGACGATTTGGACTATATTCGGCAAATATTTTGCGGATACTTTAAAATGATTTTAAACTAAGAACACAGGTGAAAACGAACACACGAAGAAAGATAAGAATATTTTATTGTATCTGAAACAAACATATAGAGCTCGAGAATTCGAGAAATGCCAGGGTGGCATAGCGGCACCCCTCTAGTATAAAGGGTTAATTACGAAAGACAAATATTTTCAACTAAATTTCAAATCGTCTCGAATCAAAGGAAATGACTTTTACTCCAGAATTCCGCAAGTTTATAAAGCGAGATAAGCGATCTTCAACAACGAGTACTTCTTGTCAGCTGCGAGAACATCTGACACGGAGATTAGGCTAAGCGTTCGCGAAATTATCTCGCAACGATATGCAAATCGTGGCATAAATGCTAATTGTAATTGCCCATGAAATGAATTCAGGGACCCTTCCGATGTCGACGAGGGGTTGCGACGTCCTTACAACCAACCTTTGGCTCTATGCCTCCTCGTTTACCCCGGCAAAATGGTATACGCTGTTTGAAAATTTTCTTTCCACCTCATTTGGAGGCCTTACGAAGGAAAATGGCGTTTTCCGTATACGATATTAGCAGAGATAAAACTATGCTGACGCATACATGGAAAATCCTAATCTTCCATACGGAAGAAATTCAATTGGAATTTTCTTTGGTAATTATCACTCTATGTAATTAGAATAAGTTAAACAACGCTTATAGCTTTGCAAATATCAAGCTAAATGGAAATGAAATTGAAGATTTAATAACTATTCTATTTTTGTGTTAGTCACGATTATTAATTCGAATAACGATTAATTAATTCTAATTAATAAGCGCTATTGTTTCTCAGAAACACCTATTACAATAAAAATATGAACAAAGTTTTTCGTTTACTTTCAATAGTCCTTCAATGTATACTTCCGCTGGAAAGTCTGTGGACACTTCCTTAACTCTCATAACTACCTGAAAAAAGCTTCGATATCTTTCGCAAACTTGATTATCTTGTAGCTATTTCTGTTTGTACAGTATTGGAGAACATATTTTAATAATAATTTATTTAATATGTCACCGATAATGATAATAGATAATTATATCTTCTTTTCGTCTACATATACACCGCATGATTTTATGACTGCGTTTACTAATCGTGGCATCCTGGTTATTAATGGTTTAATTATTTCGCTGTCAATCATGTTTATAGATGTTTGTGTTACTCTTGACAAGACGAGAGACCTCACTTAAGCAATGCTGTCCCTGGAACTGCTAGGGAAAAGCCTCAAAAACTCTACACCTGCAATGCAATATAATGCAGTTTTCCTCCCACCGAATAGATTTTTTTATTTAAAAGAATTGAATACCAATCTTTGTAATTTAGTACTATTGTAATACATTACATACATATTCGTAACAGAATTTAGCAACAAAAATTGGTTAACAACAAAAATATATACCAGAAAGGGTCTAGCAGAATAAGGGGGTCAAAACTGCCCTTGAGCCGATTTTATTCGACGATGAGTCATTCGATAGGTGATCATGAAAAACCATTGTACGCAAATTTTTAATCCGATACCATCACCGGGAGGGTAGGTATAGGGTAAAATCGAAAAATCAGTTTTTGCCTCATTTTCCCCAATTAATGGAGTGCAAAAATTCCAAAAAAATTCTGACACATTCTAAACATGAATGCACACGTTAGGGATTTTTTCAGATGTTTTCTTTGCAAGTTCCACTCACGAAAAATGAAAAACCGAAAAAAAATTTTTTAAACATCGATTTCGTATTGAAATCTTCCGAGCACAACTTTTTTCTTTTTACAGTAGTTGCCTAATGTTGTCATTGTTGTACCCTAATTTTTTCAGATTTTTTGAGTACGGTACATCACAGTCGGAAAAATCAAAAATCGATTTCTGGGACACATTTTGGACTGAAACTCGCACAATATCACAATCTAGCAAAATATCACGTAAACGACAGATTAATCGCAGACTATCAAATACAAAGGAGGATACGAATATGAAATATGTTAGAAATAAAAGATCCCAGAATCATTTCCTTTTGCACGCCACTCACAGTTACCATACACGATAAATTGACACTTAAACTATCAAATAAACGTACCATCGTAACGTGCAAAGGCTCCAAATAAATTCCCTGAAAAAACCAAACATTTTTAAACTCACCTGAACGAAAAGATATCAAGTAAACGCGATAAAGCCTTCAAAGAAAACGTATAAGATATTCCTAGCATATCGCGGCCACGATTGAATTTTTATTCGCATTGATTTTTGTTTAAAACGTCAGCCAAAGAATCTTCAAAGATAAATTGAGTTTACCTTCGCGAAAGTTAATTAAACCTTGCAACCTTTCCCCAGGACTAAGCGACTGGCTAGGAATTTTCATTTCCCTGGAAACACCATTCGTTCAAGGACTTTTCATTATTTTCGTAGTTTCATAACGACACGTTCAAAGGGTCCGGTCACCATGGAGAATATTAAACCGCCGCTCGATTCGGAGCTCTCGATTTCACGGTACGCGAAACGAAATGATAGGGTTACTACGTTCGTTCGTTCGTCAGTGGACAACACAAAAGGCAATAGGAACCGGAGAATGATGGTCTGCTAGTACATTAGGCTGGAACTCGATAATGCAATTGGCTGTGTACTAAACTACGGGCTTTTGTTGCGAGAGGGTAACGTGTTAAAATGTAGATGGAATGAGAATTCGTTATTTTCATTGAAATTGGTTTCTTTGTTTCCCAAATGAACGACTGTGATTGAAACTTAGAGATTTACTGCATTTATAGGTAATTATTGCACTAGAACTTGGTATTGGTTGCTGAGAGTTGGTAGTAGAACGTATGTGGTAGTAAAAAGGTGGTAACGATTGTGCACTAATGAAATTTTAATTCATTAATTTCTTCTTTAATTCATTAAAGGAATTAATTTCTGAGTGAATCAAACGAATTCGTATAGTGTTATATTGATTTATGCTTAACGTACATTTTTTTTAAATAAAAAGTTTTCTTTTAAAATAATTTCGACTTTGATATTTTACAATTATTTTGGATATTCAGCTGAAAAGTATTTCGATAACTCCTGCTATCGTTATTATCGAAGAAAAATAAATGTTCAGTATTAGAGACTATAATGAAATTAACTTTAATTAATCGAGAATAGACGCGATAGACAATAAGACGGTAAAGCGACAATTTAGAAAGCTATAACAACATTTCAGAATTATTCCGTACAAAGGAAATCGATCGGTTTCTACAAAAGCTCATGGATAACGTGTTCAAAATAAACCATCACATATTTCAGCCAATGGTTAACACTTTGAATGCCGCTGATATTTCACTTGTTTTATCATTTCTACTGAACTGATACTTTTCCTATTAAAATCCCCTCTTTGTAAAGCAGAAACTTTAAAGACACAAATAGATATATGTTCAGCAGGGTTTTATCTGCAGAAATCTAATATTTAAATATTGAATGTGTTAGAAAATATGGAAATATTACAATTTCCAAGTCATATGAAATTTCATTGAATTCAATAGCGCCGGTCACCGGTGACCCCCACGGCAGTCAACGTGTTAAACAATGCATTTCTTTACAGCCCCAAACGATGTTGGATACCGACTCGGTTCATGTTCTTTCCAGATTCACTATCTTCTCTAACAATAAGATGATAGCTCCAAATAATACTCAACGCAATTCAAGGTCGAAAAGAGAGCTATTAGTTATCTTCAAATTCCGTCATCGCTTTTGTCTCAAAATATGTTTTCAAGATCGTTGGACTTAGCGAAAGTCACTGGAAAAGCGATCGCACTTTTGGATCTTTAGTCACAAGAACTCAGGGTCATCCAAACCTCCCGCCACACTAGTTCAAGATCTTTAAAAGGTCAGTCCTGCCCCGAAATCAAAGAATTTTATACTGAATTGCTGACAATGGGGCATCTCGCGACGATGTTATCCTTAAATCTTTAAAACTCCGAGAGCGCAATAGTTCTTCCTAAATAAAGTGTTGTTGTTCGCACACGGAATACAACAACGAATGCAATCAGAAAATTTTATACGGTCAATTAAATTTTCCTTCCGCTTCCAAATTATTAGGTGTAAGGGAAAGTTCTGTCGTTTTTAATTCGTGTGGCATCCAACCAGAGAGTTTGGACAGGAAACCAAGTCTTTTAATGTGATCCAAAGCCATAGTCTGATGAATTCCAAGCTTGAAGCCCATTTCTGTGGAAACTAACACGGGATTTGTCCTGATCATATTGCCATGGCTTTCCTGATCTGGGTTCATCTTTCAACGAAAAATCACCCGAACGAAATTTCGCAAAACACCTTTAACATTTTCGAACTGTTACTGCATCCTCTCCAAACACGTCACACAAGTTTTTTTTGCCTCCATCGTGTTATTCCCTTTTTGCAACTCTTGCAACATACAATGTCTTAAGTGCACTATTTCTTCACTCATGTTAAGAGTTTCACAAGTTTAAAAAAACTGACTAAAATACGAAAAATGTGTATAAATCATCAATCATATACTAATCTAACTGTTTAACACTAGATTTACTGATATTGATTGTATACCTATTTTTACTGAAGTGAGCCAACTTGACTCATACAAAAAGATTCAATTTTTTTGCAAAAGAAAGTTTCTATTCAATTCAAGTGAAAGATTTATTATTCAAAAATTGATTGAAAATCTTTTTTACATAGAAACTCTGTGAGTACTAACTCTGTAAAGTGTTTAAACTGGTTTCTGTCGGATCAGAATTCGTGCTAAGGATCGACAACGCATAAAAGTGCACTTGTTCAAAAACGACAGAACTTTCCTTTATACTTAATAATTACCAAATATCATCTACTACAATAATTTCAATATTTTAAAGTGCCATCAAAGAATAATTTTCATGATTTCGATATTCCACTTTATACAATCAAACTCCAACTACTCGACTATCCTATACCAAATACGACGGCCCCATACTTTTCCCAAACTTTCTCTCCCCCCCCCCCCCCCCCCCCCCCCCCCAGTAAGACGACAATATTCAAAATATTCAAGAGTCGACGAAGGAGACTGAGGACTTCTCGTCATAGAAGATGCCCGAATTTAACTTTACGAAATTGCCGGTGGATTAAGATCTCGCGTTGAGATACGACATGTACTTGCCGTCGGACGAGCCGAGGTGGAACCATGCCGTTGACAGTTTGTAAATGATCTAGTTTACCGCGCGAGAAAGTGAGAAATAGGGAGTGGGTCGGCCCTTGGACGAAGAACAGAAAGGGAAATGACGTAAGAGGGAGAGCGGAAGATAGACGAAGGCGGTGGGTATCTGAGAGTAAAAGGGTAGAAAGGGAAGAGACTGGGTGAAAGAGAGAAATAGATATTGGGAGAAGTCAAGAGAGTGAAGGAGAGAGAAGAGAAATTTAGCGAAAGGGAGAGTGAAAGAGAAATAGCGCGGTGCAGAGACATGTGTAGAGAGAAAGAGAGAAAGAGAAAGGGAGAAGCGAAGAAGATGTGAGGAATGGAGGGAAATTTGAGATCCCAAGAACGAAGGAAAGGGTGGAAGGCTCCGTTAACTATTCATCTTCACGGCAATCCAACAAACTTTCAAGGTGCTCTCCCTCCTGGATGGAATACTAAAACTGTCGCAAAGCAAATCGCGCCGTCGTAAACATAACTCGTGGGCGAACCCTTAATGTCCCACGCAAAAGGGCTTTACGATACCATTCATTGTCCTCGGCTACGGTGTTAACACGAAACACGGAAGCATGTAGCGCCAAAGAATCTGGTCGTTGATGAGAAACGTGATTTATTGCGCCCCTTGGACTTCGTTGAAAAACGAATGAGAGTTCATGGAATGTAGCGTATCTTCTTGGACACGTTCCAATTTTAATTGTGGATAATAGTCTCGGACGATTAACACCGATATATGTGACGTCTTGTGTGAGATATAATATCTACCCTCGGATTGTACTTTCGACAAGAGAAATGAATAATTGCGTTTTTCTGAACGAAGTATCATTTGAGAGAATTTAATCTTCGTTTGTTAATAAAAATAGAAAAGTGATAAAAAAGATTGATTGACCCGTCTCTCAATTTGCACAGTTTTCAAGTGAAACGAAAAAAAAAATTTTATTTTACTTTGATAGTTTTGTACTATGCTATTTATAAAGTGAAAGAGTATTATATTAACACCAGAATTACCAAACCAGTCAAAATGGCTGGTACAGAGTTTTTTTAAAAAATTCTTCAAGTTTATATAAGAGTCATAGAATAAATATTCTACGTTTATATCAATAAACATAAATCACCAAATCGATCAAATCTTCCGCCGCTTGATTCCCCCTTTTTCAAAGTACTTATTTAATTTATAAAAATATGTTGGATTTGACGCCGGTAGTTCTAGTGTTAATGATGCACTCTTTTAGAAATTCGATTGAAAATTACTTAAGCAACCCTTGCAAAAATTGAATTGCAAACGTAAAAGTCATATGTCTCGTGTTTCACTTTTAATTATTCAAGCAAAGAAAAAAAATGTCGAATAATAAGTCAGAAGAGTAGAAATTTTGGACACCAAAGCAACATTAACGTTTATGTTTTTCGTTTCCAAAATAAACTGAAACAATACGAGCATTAACATGTCTCTAAAAATTAATGCACCAATCCCCATTTTCTTCCTTTAATCTTAACATCATTTTACACTGTTAAAATGAACATTTGCTAAACTTTTCTTTGTTAACTTTAGATCAATTTATACGATTTTTATATTAATTGAACATATCCTTCTATTTCGTGTAAATTCTGTGTTTCCTATTGCACGATTTTTTAGGAACGTTTCTACCGTGTAAATCAAGGGATGAGTATATTTTTAAAAAATTCAAAATCTTTTCAGCACCAAAACTGTATATTTCTAAGAAAATTTTAATAACACCCCATTGTATTTATTGTTTGAACACTATTTCCAGACAATTATACTTTTCCAGTAAAAAGCAATATGATTGCCACCAGTTGGTTATTCTGAACGATACAAAGTATGAAAACTTTATGAGTTACAAGTACATTTCAACATGAAATTTTACAATCAATTGTTGTTAAAAGTAAAATACTACAAATTGAGTTAAACTTATGGTAACTCTTATTTTACCTCGTACGACGCGTCGGTAGTTACAAGTTTGTTTCCACGTGATAATTAATCTCCCGCATGTGCTGAGCCGTTGAATAACAAATACTATAATGCTTACAATAAATTGCTACAAATGCACGTAATTGATAAACGTATTATTGTTTCAGCAACACTTCGTTAATTGCTCATATAAATTACAAGCATTTAACTCGATAAAAATCGCATTACTTTTTACAAACAGATTCCCATTGATACCATCGCGTAATATTCATATTCATAGATTATTAAACAATAGATAGCTATCAGAAAAGCTGTTAACGTTTGACGGGTTGCTAGTAACCCTCCTGTCGCACTGGCAACGCATGAACGGACAAACGGGCAGACGGACGGCTTGTCATTTGCATACGATGAACCCGTGGCGGCGTTAACTGCTCGGGGACGCGGAACGAGCTACAAGTCACCTGGTACCGGTAATTGAAACGAGGGTAAGTTCCCCGAGAATCGTTCCGAGAGACAATCAGTATGGAACAAAGTTCTTTCATCGCTTGAATAATCGCGAACCTGGTACTTTCGCCCGGGAGGGGTGAAAATGTTGATTAAGTATCACTCCAGCTTTTACTTGGTCATCTCGTTCGGTAATTCGTACTTGCAAATTTACATTGATGGGAGATAAAAGTTCAATATAATGGGATTTCTTGCTTTTATAGTGTAGTTACTTTAGCATTGATGGCGTCTGGGAAAGAAGAGATTTAACACGTTGACTGCCGTGGGGGTCATCGGTGACCGGCGCTATTGAATTCAATGAAATTTCATTGAGTTTGAAATTGTAATATTTCCGAATTTTCTAACACATTCAATATTTAAATACTAGCTTTCTGCAGATAATAATAATAACTTTATTCACAAAGAGAAAATACAAATGCCCTTACGCACGAGAGTATAAATACATGTTTTTCAATCACAAGATTACATAACATAGTAGTAAACTTAAACAAATACATAAGGGAAACATCTCGTTTGGGCCAGTTTTGTCTCGAGGAAAAAAATTCAGGAAAATAAACCTCGACGAAACTTTCTGCAGATAAAACCCTGCTGAATATATATCTATGTGTCTTTAAAGTTTCTGCTTTACAAAGATGGGATTTTAATAGGAAAAGTATCACTTCAGTAGAAACGATAAAACAAGTGAAATATCAGCGGCATTCAACGTGTTAGTCAGTGATTTTTTTTTCTTAATTAGTTTAAAGTCGCATCAACATCACAGGTTATTAGCGACTGTTTTGCCTATGGATCCAGTTTATTGAGCGCGGGACTAGGATTTTTTTAATCAGTGATTTGTAAGGCGTAAAAACGTTAGTTTTCTCCAATTTCGAATAGAACTGTAATATCCCAAATATAATGAAGAGTTTAAAATTGAAACAAAAATTAAATAGGTTATTTGTTCAGACGAACTAATTGGAATTGGATACGACTTTTTAAAGTTTTGCAACACCTATTAAATTGGAGATGTCAGTGCGACGCGGCAGCATTAAATTATTTCTATAATATTAATATTACGTTAAATTATACGATATGTCAATAGTCACTGATCAAGTTTTATTTTACTAATTTAATTCTGCATTATTGCGAAGGCAGACACAAAATAATTGGTACGGCAAGTGGTTAAGCTCATTTGTCTATTAATAATGACAGTTCTGGAATAAGATATAAAGTTACAATTTTTTCAAATTTTAATGACACAGTGCAGTTTGCTATAAACATATTCTTTGTGTCGAATTATGTTTAATAGAAATAACATTCTTTCAAGTGTCCAATATAATTTCTGTAGTACTCAACGCGGCACCTTACTTAAAGTCGAAACGTTTCCCCTAAGAGTGAAATTTAAGAAAGTTTCTGAAAGGTACTCCTTTAACTGGATTTCACTTGAATTCTCACAGCGTAGAAATTTCAAGGGTCTTTAAAAGATCGAAATCGCGGAAAATTTATTCGAGAATCGTAATTCATCCGTAAACTTCCGGAATTAAGAGTTCTGAGAAGCTACCTCGAAATACATAGAAACATTACGCTCGATATATTGCAAGATATCAGTTATCAAAATTTCTTTAAACCACTAAAAACAACTAACAAACAAATATCCTATTGAGGTATGAGACATGTGCTTGATGATACCACATAATGTGTAAGCACATTAGTGTTTAACCCTAGATCACTAACCTTCGTCGATTCGACGACACAGATTTAATAAGTACGTCATATTAGTTAACGTTATCGTAATAAATAATTACCTATCTTTAATAATAGAAAAAAACATGTTTAAATTTTATTTAAATAATACCCTCTAACCCCTTTTGTAAACACCGTAGTCGAAGAGACGAATTTTAGTGTTAAGCGCTGAAAAATAAGGTTACTGATCTAGGGGTAATATTCAAGTAACTTATTACATATTCATATTAATTATTACATATATTATTACATAATTACATCCCCTAAATAAGGAAGTTTCACTAAAACTCGCCATTGCCAAATCCTCTTACAGTATCTCAACTGTGGAGAAAAAAATCGAAGAATAACAAACGAAACAAGATACATAGAAATAACGTCCAATGACCAGATTTTAAGTACGAATGTCATCACAGCCACGACACCCCTTTCATTCCCTTCTAGTTCATTAGGTTGAATCGGCCGATTTTTAATTACTCGAAACGTTCTCCGAGAAGAAAGCAAGAAAAAATCCAATGTCAAGGGGCCCTGTTGAAACGGTTAATAAGTCGAGGAGGACAAGGGGGCAGAAATCGGTAGAAAACCCCTTGAAACTTTACAGACTGCAAGAGCGGAACGAGGGCAGAGTGGATGAGCAAGGGAACGAGAGGTTCGAGGGGGAGAGTTTAATTAAATATCACACGACATATTATGGGACGAAGCCAGCGTGTGGTGTCGGTAACAAGTAACGTCAGTCGCACACCATGAGACCGAAAAGTTGGACCGAACGGAGCGAACGTGTCGGTGATACTGGACCATGCGGTTCCTGCAGCCGGAAATAGGCGGAGGAGAAACCGTCCAGACATTTCAGTATCACCCCCCATACTCTTTTATAAACGGGCCAGTCTGGAAATGCCATTCCACCCCCACTGCCATCCCTTCACCATTTCCCTCTCTTTCTGCTCTTCTTCTTGGCTACCCCCTCGTCTCTTATTTCCTCCCTAACGACGACGTAACTGGCGATTCGATTCTCAATGAAAGAGAGGACCTACCCTCCATTGCTATCCACGAAAATCCAGTCTTAATTCGAGGATATAGCTGTCCAACGAGCAATCGCGAGATAAAGGATGCTTTGGTTCTATCTACACTGCTATTGATGATAAGAATGAAATTACTTCGAACATTGTTCCTTGTGATCGTATCTCCGATCAGCCATGGATGGTTTTATATTCGAAGTTTCTATTGTCCAATCGTACTGTAAGTGTTTAGTGACTATAAGTTGGATCTTAACCCCTTATATTGGATAAATTTCTTCCATAATGTGCTTGTTGTTGGAACAGTAAATATTGATGAACCGTCGCCCTAACAGAAAGGAAGCAAACATCTTAAAATGGTGATGGTTTTAACTGTCAAGTTTTTCATAATAGTTAGAACCAGTAAGAAATACAATCTTGAAATTGAATTTGATTGAAACTGTTCAATTAAGAACCCGGTTCATATAAAATTATTATTTTTTCCTATCTTCGTTTTCATTTATGTCTACACAGTTTCAAATTCGTGCCTCCACTAAATCTAGGTAAAGCAATACGAATAGTAACCCATCACGAAATTTTTAAACTTAATGTGGAACTCAGTGAAAAATATATTAATACTTTACCGACCAGTACTTTTTTTTAACATCCTACCCACTTTTGACCGGTCACTTGGCCGCAAATATTTCCCTGATACCGATATCTCTTCGAAAATTACAAATTCTCGTCACTGATTCCTTGGCATAGTAAACCATAATGATAAAAAACAATTTATTAATTGCCGTGGCAATGGATTATTAAGTTAAAAGTCTAAAAGCATTGGTTTCGCAAAGTTCTGTTAATAGGCTACCGGTCGGTAAACTGTTAAAATAATATATTTCACTCAAAGTCTTACAATCAGTCGCCAATTTTGTTAGTTCTCGACTAAGCTTTCTCGACAGAACGATTATCTCGCTTACCCAGTGTTATCGAATCGGTTTACTTTTACCAATCATGCATTATTTATGTCACCGCAATTGCCTGGCCCTTCGTCGGTAGCAAACGTCGTCTTCCCCTAGAATACCTAATAGATCGAGGCAAGAAGTCGTGTCAAAGAGCGTATCGCCTCTTGCTTCCTGTCCTCGTAGGAGAACGGCAAACGTTTGCCTCCAAAAGTTTACTCAGGTCCTTCGGACGGATTCGACCTAACCCCGTTCACGATGGCTCGTGTGAATTAAAAGCCCATGAATATGATAAGGATGCAAATCCTGCCGTTGTTTACTCGGGATCAGTGTCACTTGGCAATCTGCATAACGGAGCGCTAAAACATTCGGAGATGCAACGAAGAGAATTACGGATGATGCCCGGTTCCACTCGAATCAGTTACTCTGTGCACACGAGATAACTGCTGGGGTTAATTACAAACCGGAACTCCGGACATTCCATCCTGACGATGGCTCAACGGGGACCCTTGTTACCGTGAAACGGGTTAACGAGTGGTCAAAGTTTATGAGGCGGCACCGCCATGGATGGATTGCAAATCGAGGGATGATCTGGTTCAGAATGTGGATCACGGAGAAACGAAATAAATTTTAGAAGAATGTCTTTAAAATCGTTTTAAGTGTTTAGTTTGAAAATTATCAAAGAAATTAAAGTGTCAAATTTTCAAACTTCATTATACAGGGTATTCCAGCCAAATTTGACATCTTGATAACTTCGGTATTGTGATATGTAGCAAAAAATCTTTCATAGGTAACTTAAAAAGTATCGAGTGGAGCATAATCTGGTGTCATTAGTTATTCCGTATAAAAAATTATATAAAAAAGTACTGACCTATGTATGTCGAAAAGCTAATAGTTTAGGAGATATTCCAATTTTAGTAATTCTAAAATTCGTACTTACATTAGCGTTTATGTACAGGTATGGTTCAATATAACGACTATTTGCACCACAGCACTTTTGAAATCGATGAAGTAAGGACTGGCCTACGTTATTTAATGTATCGACTGATATTTTGCCAATTTCATCGAAAATGTGCAGCTTCATATCACTCACTTTAAGTGAAACTTTCGCGCTTTATCCTTTGAATAGCCCCATAAGAAAAAGTCGGGCGGCGTTAAATTAGGTGACAGATAGATAAACAGATAAACAGAGCTCACGTCCTAGTGCGGCAGGAATGATACCTTTGTATTTAGATTATTTATACTGAAATATCTCCTTACCTATTAGCTTTTCGACATACATAGGTCGGTAGTTTTTTATAAAGATTGTCTAGCTGTATCGCTTGATATATAAAAAAGTACCTTATTCTATTTAAAAAAGAAAGTTAACCTTCATATATCCGTGACGCGTCCAACTTCGAAAAAATTAATGACACCAGATTATGCTCCACTCGATACCATTTAAGTTTCCTATGAAACATTTTTCGCTACATGCCACAATACCAAAATTATCAAGATGTCAGAATCGGCTGGGACATCCTGTATATTTCATAGCTCAATAATTTATCTTAGAATTTTGCACTCATAAATTTTGAACCAATGTGGAAAAATTATTAAATATAGTAACCTATAGGAAAAATTTTGTCAGCAATAAATTCCTGTTTTATTAAAGCAAGTAATCCCCTGATCCATACCGATAATCCTTTCCCATGCTTCAATTTAACCATACACTTCTAAAACAACCCCTAAATAATTTCATTTTACCCAATGTCTTCTTCTATCGATATTGACACGTCCTCCAAATTTATTCGCACTGTATATTTTTCCGCAGATTTTTATTGAACATGAAAACCTTTCGCAGCCCCCTTTATACGCATTTGATTAATCTATGGGCATTCCCTGTTAACCTGTGTGCACCGTTCAATTATCGAGGGGCTCTTCTGCCTCTTACTCCACGTTAACTGAGTTGTTACCTCGATAATTCGTACATCGTATCGGTCGCATCACCGCAAGTCCGCCGCATTAATTTGCGGCTTGGCACTATTGTTACCATTAACTACATACATATTGCTCGAAATTCGTCACTTTATTAATTACTACAGCTACGTTGCTTTCCGAGAAAATTTGTAATTTAGTTTATTATATGGAGATAAAAGCTATTTGTTTAACTGCCATAAAAATGTTGTTTTTACGTGTAATATTGAATTGTAGGTTGTTACAAGAATAATTGGAAAATTGTAAATATCATGTTAGTAAGGTGTTAAATTTGAAGGGACAGAATGATTATATCTTGTCGCGTAACGGAAAGGTGTTACGGTCACGCACGTGGACGTGGTGAATTAATGGAGGGTCATTGGTTAGTGCTTTTATGTTTTTTTCACCTGTTTATTATTATTGGCAAGCGTGACTGACAAGTAGAGCTATTATTGATACGCGTGAAAAGGTCAGAAGTCGGTCAGAGCCGTGAGGAGTGTAATAGGTATACTGTAGGAGAAAGTCAGTCTTCGGCAAGAGGCTTTATAGGGTAGATAGAGAATAATGAAAGATAATCTTCAAGTGAGGTGTTACAATGACTGTAGAGAATATAGCAGATAGAAATAAAGGGCAAATGGAGTTTTCTACACTAGATTTACGGATGTTGATTATACCTATTTTTCTGAAGTGAGCCAATTTTACTCATACAAGAAAATTGAAGTTTTTTTTGCAAAGAAAATAATTCAAAATCAATTAAAATGAAAGATTTATTATTAGAAAATTAACCAACCAATATATTATAGTAATACAATTTTGAATGAGCCAAATTGGCTCCGTAAATCTAGTGTTAATGGTACAGAATCAAGTAATATTTAACATTTTCATTTTTTTACAATGAAATTCCGAGCAATATAATGCAAAAACGCCATTGAACAATCTAGCATGACTAAAAAAAATTAATAGGATATAATACAACTAGCTCAATTTCTTTCATGGAACTTGCATTACGTGAAAATTTAATATTTTCAATTTTACCATGACAAGCAGTAATTACTCCATAACAAGGTGAACTTTATGATCGTAGAATTGAAAAATTCGGTACGTGACCTATCCATCTCTTAAGATCAGTGTTAAATAGGAAAATTCGTCCCAAAAAACGCCATACAGGAAGTTTTATTTCTTACAACTTGATGCAAAAGGTATCCGGTTATCTAATATATATCTTTTTTTTTAAGAAACTTCAATGTTTGTTTTCTTGTTGGAAATCTTTGGTTCTATAGAAAAAATATTTATATTTCTTTTGGTCCACGTTACAAGCAATTAAGCATCTTAACGAGGAGCAACCCTCGGTTTAAGGAGAAAAAATCCTTCTTGGTCAGACAAGCTGTAGGAAACTGATTAGACAGAGAACGAAGTCCAATCGATATCTACAGGCTGCTAGAAATACATGATGACTATCATCCAGAAGTTGGACTAATCTGTGATTTATCACTGTTCTGTTAACGATTATTTATTACTGTGCGATAACTGGCCACTATGACCGGCTGTAGAATACATTTATTAAAGACGCTTTTATTATAGTCACTTCAGAATTAGACGTAGCGCAGTTTTATGAGTTTTACGATTTAAACTGAATTTATTTAAAAATATTAATACCATTAATTTTTCCCTGTTTTGCGCTGCGTAAATTAGAAAGTTAATTGAATGTTGATTTAGTGTGAAAGATTACCATCATATGTTGGCACCTCCGCATATATTGTAATGGGCGGATCGGATAATTGTTGCGTTAAGAATGGTGTCCAGAATTAACAGGATGTATAAATATTTAACAAATTAGAACTTCCTATATTAACTAGACTATGTGTTTTCTGTTCATATAACAATTCCTCAATTATATACTGATTAAGAACATAGTTGAGGTATTCACAGCTAGACTACGTTAATTTATACGATAAGTTCAGCACTTATAGTTAGTAAGGCATACATTCGAAGAGTACATTTCACTGTAGCGAAGTGAAATATGCACAGTGCCAACGTTTGCAATTAAATTCAAAATAGAAAAGTAATTTACATATTACTCCGTAAATTAACAGAAATATATATCTGCTTCTCTTTTAATTTATCGACAGACATTTTCAGCGCGAGAATATATTTCGAAATAAAATGTCAAACAAATACAAATCAATACAATCGTCAAACCTCAAAGAAGATCATCAACGGCAAACCCTAACTTATTTTTAAATTAAAATATTAAATTCTTAATTGTAAGAAGCTATGTTAATTAAGTGTCCACCTTACGCAGAGGTAATATGTAAACGCGGTTTTACCAAAAAAAAAGAAAGCCGCGCAGCGAGCACCGCGATGAGCCCACGAGACGATAGAAGAACAAAAAAGTCAACCATAAGCGATTAGTACTTTTGAGATTCAAAAAGCGATCTTACATAATATTTTTCATCAAATCATCGCAACATGATATTTTCAATGTATAAGTCGAGAAACTCCAAGTAAAGTTTCAAGACCAAAGTAACTGTCTATCATAAGTCAGACAGACCAACAAATTGTTCCGACAGTCTGAGATTGCAAGATACGTTACAAACGTATGTGTACTACTTACCCGTATAAGGACGACAATAGTTGCGATTTACTTTGCTATAAATCGTCGGCAGAGAAGATTCTGCCCCGGGCTCGGTGTACGCCTTGCTCTTACTATCCCTAGGGTCGCTATATTGTTCCACGACTTCGACTTCCGCCTGAAAACAGAACAGAAATTGTTTCCTTCCGCTGCAATTTAGGAAGACCGTGGTTGAGCGCCCCTTTGAGTATCGCGTATTATTTGCAGAAAGCTCTGTGAAGATTCGAGGGGCTCCAAGTAAGCAATGGAAGTAAAAATTCAACAAATGTACACAACTCGATGGTATGAATTAAAGAGTGGACTGTTTCAAAGGAACGTAGGGCAACTGGATCTTCTTTTTCTTATAGGATACACATTTCTGTGTAATAAAATGCAATTTAATGGAGAAAGTGTGATATCGGAAATCGATCGTGGTGTCGTCGCTATCGTCTAGGATCTAGATTGTTTAGTCTAGGCGACTGTTTAGGAGATACATACTACGGAGATCCTATGGTCCTTACTCAGGTTTGCCACTAGATCTATGGGGAAAGTTCTGTCGTTTTTGAATACGTGCACTTTTATGCGTTGTCGATCTTTAATAAGAATTCTGATCCGACTGAAACCGGTTTAACACTAGATTTACGAAATGAGCCAATTTGACTTATTGAATATTTGATTACTATATATATGAAAAAACTTAAATATTATTCTTGAAAAACATACATTGGTTTTTAGTCACATATTGAAATGTATGTAAACGTGGATTCCTCTCCCCCGCAGACACCTTCATTTCGTATTATCGAATGTCGTATACCTATTTCTACGGTTATGAGCCAATTTGACTCATAAAATTATTTAACAGTTAATTGCATAACACAAGAAATTTGTAATTACATGAGTCCTGGGTATCTTGCAGCTTTCAAGCCGCACATGATTTGTTTCTCCTCTAATTCTTCTCTCCTTGTATACAATGTTTGTTTGTGTGAGAGCCATCCTCTTGTTTTCGCGACTCCTCTACATTATCTTTCTTACCTACCCACTCTTGTCATCATTTCGATTTGTACATCGCACGTGAACAGAGCATGTTTAGTGAAAATGTATATCAAAAACAGAGTTTCTATGTAAAAAAGGTTTTCAATCAATTTTTTAATAATAAATGTTTCATTTAAATTGAATAGAAACTATTTTCTTTGCAAAAAAATTGAATCTTTTTGTATGAGTCAAATTGGCTCACTTCAGTAAAAATAGGTATACAATTAATATCAGTAAATCTAGTGTTAAACAGTTAGATTAGTATATGATTGATGATTTATACACATATTTTCGTACTTTAGTCAGTTTTTTTGAACTTGTAGAACTGTCAACATGAATGGAGAAAAAGTGCACTTAAGGCATTATACGTTGTATGAGTTCCAAAAAGGGAATAACGCAATGAAGGCAAAAAAAAATTGGGTGACGTGTTTAGAGAGGACGCAGTAACAGCTTCGGGTGATTTTTCTTTGATAGATGAACCCAGATCTGGAAGGCCATTAGATGTCAATGACGATGTGCAGTATGATGAGGACAAATCCCACGTTAACTTCCACAAAAGTGGGCTTCAAGCTTGGAATTCATCAAACTACTGCTTTGGATCACATTAAAAGGCTTGGTTTCATGGCCAAACTCTCTGTTTAGGTTCCACACGAATTAAAAGCGGCAAAAGTTTGCCTTACACCTAATACCAACCATTAAGTAATTCGATATTTTTAAAACTGTCAAATAAATATGTCCGAATGAAACAAATAAAGGGGTTGAAAAACTTTGTCGACTCAATCGCTTTTAGTCTTCGAGATAGACGTAGAAAATGGAAAAAGAATCAGCGCTAGAATTTTCAGAAAAATTTTCAAAAAATTCAGGGTAAGTCATTTTGATCACCGTTGTAGAGCTAGTGTGATAGATGTATGAGTACTAAACGAATACTATATTTTAATTTAATTCTTCTCCCTTGATCATTCAATACAGTTCATATTTTATTTTATACCAATACGGAGTACATAGTTTTATTGAATAATCCTACATATACTCTCTATTTTTACATCTAAAGCGCTCAATCCCGTACAAGTATTATGTACGAAATATGGTAAATTATTTTATCGTACTTTTCTTCTATGTACGAAAAGAGAAATAGTGTATACATGAAGAATGACTGCGATGAGAACGAATAAAGAATATTCAAAGGGTGATTAAAGATAAGTCGAGGGTTACCGAGCGAATCTTGCGGGGGAGAATAGATCAGAGTTGTGTGCGAGAGTGATAACAACGGTATTTGATCCGAGAATTAAAAATTACAAATTCACTAAAGTGACATTTAGCCTCAACGATTAATCCTAAACCTCCCCTAAAATATTACTCGCAAAACACTACGAATACTTATTTTACAGAAAATCTCCCAACTTAAGGTAGTTCTTTCACATAGGAGCGGATTTTATGGGTGCTATGAACGGGCCCCATTGAATTTCTATAAAACGAATGATAATTTATTGAAGTATTGATTTAAAAAAATTTTAATTTGATGTACGCGTACTTATCGACAATGCGGCGTTGCCAAACACTCTCATTCACAAACAGTGGCCATATTGTAAACGTGAAATGCATGATTTTATAGTTTTCAATTAATAATTTCTTTATTAAATATTCGGCAGCTGCAATTTTTTTGGTGAAATATCTATTCGAAAACGTTCCCGAATTAATGATCTCGTTTTTCGTAAGTATTTGCAGTATGGAAGATTGGAAAATTGAACGATAAAGTCGGAAGTGCTATTTCTCTCTCTCTCACTCTCATTTACGTCAATGTATGAAACTGTATTTTTAAATTCGATTTTTTCATCGAAATGCCCGGTAACTGAGCTTTTTTTTGCTTCTAACTTGTTCGTGACAATCTCAAGAACATCATATTTTAACATTAAATATATTTGCAGACTTTGGCCAAGTGCAAGAACTACCTTAAAATATCACAATTCAATGAAGGATACGTAATAAATAAAACAACAATCAAGACTTCCAATACGTCTGGCAGTAACGTTCGAATCGATAAACGAAGATATATCTTCTTTGGGGTATGTTTTCGTAAACAACAGAAGGATCTGAAATTCAATGGAACGAAACTCTGTAGAAAATGAGATTCGTGCGGGTGGAAAACAAACAGCCGGCAATAGGAATTATTGGCTCGGCAGCGGCACTAACAATACTAATTTGGCAACGAGCTGGCTCGACGTAATTCGCGAGTGCGTAGACGACGTCCAGTTATGTCCCTTCGGGGGTTCCTACCCCTAGAAGGGTTATTGCCAGAGTTTCTTCGGCTAAGCACGCAACACGTTAACTCAAGGCAACTGCTTGGATGCTTGAGCGCAGCCAATTGCGGTAATGCCTTGGCCACGACTGAAGGATAAATATTTTTAGCCCTCCTTTAAACGATCATTATTATCAGGGGAAACGGCTGGTTTGCGTTTCCTATTTTTTCGTTGTTTTTCGAGCTGCTGGCTCGACGGAATTGTATTTACGGTAATTGGTACTTGAGAATATATTCGCCGCTTTTCGTAGCTGCAATTTAATTTACTTTATGTCGATAAGATTTCTGTTGTTTAACGGACATTGGTTGGAGCGATTACGAAGAATCGGACCAAGAAGACAAGTGCATGTCACTTGATAATAATAATGAGACTAATAACAATTATGAAGAAATATTTCAGATTAGACAAAGGCTTGTTCAACGACTAGTAAGTTGTGATAGTGGAATTTCTGGAGGCTCTAATGATTTACTAGAAGAATGGGTTTGACAAGAAAAATACAATATGTCAGAATTTTAGAATAATATTCACTACTCGAAATGATTTTTTTTTCTCATTTTAATCATCCATCATAATTTATACTTATATTTGAACCACTAGTATACTTTTAATTTGCAAAATATATGGAGTTTAAAATTAAAATAGTTTATTTTATCCTAACACTTTGTATCGTGCAGTAGCTAACTCAAATTAAGTAGTACCACATTTCAAAATTCTTCAAAAATAAATTCAACCACAAGAGGTTAATAGTCATCGAAAACTTTAAACAAACTCTAATATTGAGAACGTGCTAAACACATAATACATTGAACTTTGATAAACAATCAGAACTAAATCATTCGCAAACATCTACCTTCCGCTCAAAATGTTGCACTAACGATATTTACACAAGGCCTTAAAAAGACTCCATGCAAAGAAATCAAATTACACCAAACAAAAAAAGGTAAAAGTTTCACTCATCGCTAGGACCAGCGATACTCAAAATAATTTTAAATCCCTACATCAAAACTTCCCAATCATTCTCATCGCCAAATACATCGACCCCCTTCAATCGAAACGGCGCATAATTAAAAACCCTGAACCTCCTAAAAGAGGAATCTCCTCCCGGTATTCCCCCAGGACGACTCGGCCTTCATGATTCATCGTGGACGAACCAGGCTCTCCAATATTAATGATAATAACGATAATAAAAGTAATAACGATGTCCTCGGGCCTAAAGAGCGAGGAAGCGTAAGACCGTGCGGATAAAAGGAGAAGAACCAAGGAGGGCCGGTATCTCGAAGGAGACGTCTGATCAATGGCAACACGACCCTCCTCGTCGATGCCGTGGGTGGTTGTATCAAGAATCGAGGAGTGGCTTCCAGGCTAAAAGAAAAGGAAAGACAGATTGAAATGACGGCAGACGGAGGCCAGCAACTGCGATGGTTCAAGGCGAACGGGAAGACTCCGAGGAAGACAAGTAGCCTTAAATTGAAAGAGCCCAAAATTGGAATTCTCCTGCCAAAGTTGAGCGCCGTATCCCCGGGGGCTGTTGCGACGACGAACCCGATTGCCTTCTGGCTGACGCCCCTGCGTCTCCTTACCGATGGAATGGATAAATTCGTGGATGTTTATACGGAAATTACTACGGAGCCGACTTTCCGACGGAGGACGAAGCAACGGTGAAACAGGAAGCCGCTCGATCGGCTGTCGCAAATCCGATGACACACCGCAGATTTCATTTACGTAAAGAAACTTCCGTTACATTTTTTAACACGGTTTTTGAGGAGTTTTGTCAGATTTCTTAGGCAATTTGATAGAATAGGTGGGCGATGTGTACTGTCGATGATGGTTTTTATGTTTTTTACTGAATTTTCTACTTCAATTTCAGAAAATAAAAGATAAAGGTAAGTAGAAAATGCAGGGCTTCTAACTCTACCGAATACTTTAAGTTTTTGGGGACCGTAGTAAAACCCCTTGCTCTGATGACGAATAACTCTTGTAACGCGGTGAACGGTGTAAGAAATTTTGAAATTTTTTAAATATTACTAAATTGGAAATATTAGGCGATCGCGAGACAATCAAATTATTTGTATACTAGTACCGCGTTAAGTTATATGTTATATCGAAAATTAGTGATCACTTTGTATTTTATCAAATAATTCTAACTTATTGCGCATTCAGAAAAGAAATCTTAAGGTAAGGGGTTAAGAACGAAGGTACTATCTGAAACTTGCAAACGCTAGACTTGAGTTAAACTTGACTCTAGGGAATTTTATTTAACTAATGCAACATATATATCAGCATCGATGGTATACCAAATACGCCAAAATTGATTTCGAAAACATATTAAAGCGCTCCAAATGTGTAATTACAGAAAAAAAGGAAGAATTTCCTGACAACACCCTTTTTGTTCAGTAACAATCAACATTACTCTTAATTTACATTATGATAAATGTACAACAGTACAAATGGTATATGGAAGGTTTGTGTTTCATATCCGAAATAAAATTGTCATATACATCTGCATGTGTACTTCGATCTGCAAATAACGTATTTTAACAGCACGCCGAAAATATTTTGTAAATTCGTGCAGTCGCAACACGCACTCGTCCGGTTTCTCTTTTGAATGTGTATCCTCCCATGTCCAACACAATTACAATCGGCGCGAGTATCTACATGAACAAGCTACCAGTAATCCCATAGATTTATCGGAGACTTTAATCGGATTATTTGGCCACTGCATTATAATTAACTCTGATTATTAGCTGGTCCGTAATCTCGTGACTTTGCTGTGCATCCAGACTTTCGCCATATTACGCCTGCTATTTTATACCATGTTGTAAGTTTAGTCGATAATCGTGTTAATCCTGCACAGAATTCAGGAACGTACATGCGTTTAGAAATTAAACAAACGGATCGAGTAGTCTTGCTACAGAGTAGGAGAACTATACTGTATATTAAAGAGTACAGTCAAAATATTAAGTACACAATTGGTATGTTTATAGTATCCAAGATGAATATTTTTTATATACTGAAAAATGAAAAATTCATTGTAACTATAACTAGTCGAAACATGTAGCAATAGTTCCTCAGGGTACAGATCGATCCACGAAACTTGGCATTTCGGCGGCGGAGCTTCTCGCTTTCAACCGCCTATTCGCACCATTTTGTTTTTTGGAATCTGCCCGCTCAGCCGATTAAAGTAACCACTCGACAAAGTCGAGCATTGAAATTTTAGTCGTAGCATTGAAATATTCTTACTAGTTTGGCTGGAGGAGCGAGAAATTTTAACCCTCTTCACATGGGGGATTCTCCTTGACGAAACGCGACGCTCAAAGAGGAAGCAGTGTAATTTTCTGATTATAATGATATCGAACATGATATATTCATGTATTTATGTAGTGTTCAAAAATACATGGCGAGACTGGTAGTTGCTATAATATAAAAATATGAAATGAAACTTGAAATAAATAGTATGGAAAATTATTCTTTGATTAATCGAGTGGCAAATAGTTAGCGTGATAAATTAAAATATTTTATAAATATATTATAAAAATAATTGAAGCCTTTACAAAAATCTTTTGCCAGAAAATAATTTGCATTCGTAGTGTGTAAAATAAAACGAATTTGAAGTTATAATTTCAGGAATATCGTAATATTGTTTCCTATGTATGTATTTAGATCAGGCATTGAAAGAAGTTGGCGGTATAAATTATAAATGCAAATATATGGACTTGAATACCCGGCAATTAGTTCCACTAAAATATTGCTGTGCAATAATGGTGTTGTACTTTCCATAGACAGAAACAAGGTTCTACGAACCGAGTGGAGATTATAAGGCTTAAATGCTCGAAATATATTTCAGACATAAGACTGCGATATGCAGAAACAAGAATAGATCGAACACTCCTGCGAAACTAACTGCGACGGTAATTAAGAAATAAATTTTCAGAACAGTTATGGAACCTCAGGATTTTCCAGCTTACGAAATCGTACAATTATTTTCATTCAACATTCTATATTGTAATGGAAATGACTGAGAAATTCAAGTTCAAACCGAATAAAAAAAAGTAATCCAAAGAGCAGAAAATTAACACTAGAGTTACCAGCGTGAAATCTATTATATTTAAATATGTTAAATATTTATCTTAAAGCAAGGAAAATTAAGACATGGAAAAGATGATAAATTCGGTAATTTATGTTTTATACGATGGACGAAGAATATTTATTCTACGGCTCTCTCATAAACCCGTAGAATTTTTGGAAAGAATTGTGTACCAGTCATTTTGACTGGCTTGTAAATCTAGTGTTAAACACAAGATTTGATAATATCAGAGTACATTTACCACTTCTTCTCTGTGAATTTCAAAATTTTTTAAACAATTTAAAAAATGTTTTTAACATAACTTCTTACTATCCCAATATGTGTGCTAGGTGCAACTTGTCAGGCTATAAATACGTTTTATTAACACCATAATAATTGTTCCCGAGGGTTCGAAAATTTCCACGTTCATTCAAAAGGAGAAGCCTGTTTAGGAAATCATAAGTCTTCGCAGCCGCGAATTTTCGTCGCGCGAGGTGTCCTCGCACCCGTTGCCGCTTGAACTTTCTCGTGGTAAGTCTCTTTGTTGGAGTGATAAATGCGACCGGCAGCCGTCCCCGACCTCACGCATAAAATAAAGCGCCAAAGTATTAAGTAGGGCTTACGAGAGAGAGAGAGCAAGAGGGTGAGAGAGCGTAAAATAGAACGAGAGACGTTAAGAGAAGGGGTGGATGAGGGTAGAACAGAGTTGGAAAGAGAGACAGAGGGTAAGAGTATGAATGAGAGAAAAAGATTAGGTGAGAGTGATAGTAGAAGCGGAAAAGAGAAAGAAGATAAGCGAATAAAAAACAGAGAAAACCGATAGGAGGGCAAGAAAGGGAGAGAGAAAAGGACAGAAAAATAGCGAGACAGAGAAAAAGAGAGAGAGCAGGAGCAAAAGAGAGAGAAAGTGAGAGTCATAACGATTCACCCTCTTGAATCAAGTGGCACCCGTTTCCTCTCTTTGTCTCTCTTTCTCTTCTCCTTCCGTCGCTGTGTTGCGCGAAGCATTTTCGACGGGGTCGGCCTCAGTGACAACGAGGCGAAGGAAACTTTTGTTCGCCTCTCCCAGGTGTCCGCCACCCCCGCGGCCACCCGTTGCTGACGCTTCTTTCGCGTTCCCTTTACGACTCTCCTTCAAACTGCCGCAATCTTTCCTCCTCTCCTTTATGTTTCGTTGTACGACTAAACTTATCAATTGTTCGCGATCGTACGGATGAATTGGAACGACGGATTCCGGCAATAAAGATTATCTTCCATTCGAAACATCAGATTCTTTACCCACTTTTTAATTTTTCTTCCGCTTCGATTGCTGATTTGATTCGGTTCATTTAATCGTCATGCTTCTCTTTAAAGAGTTAGGGGATAAGAATCAAAGTAACATTTTTCCATGGGATAACGTGGAGTTTGAGAACAACTGCAAGAGTAGAGAAGTAAAGTTCCTGGCGTTAAATATATTAACCCCTTGTTCTACAATAACTAGTGTCTCTCGTGTTACGTTAAAATTTAATGGTTAAATAAATAGACAATTTTTAAGTTTACCAAAAGCTATTGAATTGAAAATATTAGTGGGCTACGAGAGACTCGAATTATTTCAATACTGAGATATTGCGTTAAATTAGACGGTACATCAGATATGAGTGAGATATTTTCATTTCACGAATTAATTCCGTGTTACAGCGTACACAGTAGAAAAGACATCGTAAGGTATGGGTTAAATAAATATTTTGTAAATAAAGGGTTCAACTAGCAAAGAAGATGATCTGTTTTGTAATTTGTGTATTGTAAGATGTAACATGGTTACTGCACCACTTTTCCATAAATTTTAGAAATGTTTATAAAAAAATAAGAAATCCGTCAATTCGACGATTTCCGTAGATATAATATTAACACTAGTGTTACGGATGTTGATGTAGCTATTTTTCGGAAGTGAACCAATTTAATCCATACAAGAAAATTGAAGTTGTTGGCAAAGAAATTAGTTCCAAATCAAATTAAATGAAGGATTCATAATTAAAAAATGAACCAACCAATATATTATATAAATTGTTACGAAGCACCCAGTAGATTTAATGTTACTGGGTAACGAGTCTTGTCAATTGTTTGTTAAATAAAAAGAGAAGAGATTCTACGGTCGGTGGTCCTCGTAGACGGACGTGTTCTCTTAAATAAACGTTATCGCTTTTTAATTGTGTTTTAATTAATTATGTCAGAAAGGATAATTCGTCCGCGGTCGACTCGTAACAATATATAATAGTCGAATTCTGAACGAGCCAAATTGGCTCCATAAATCTAGTGTTCAAAATCTACATAACATACACACATATATGTGCTTGTTTCATAAATTTCCTTATAAAGAAAATAGGAAGACTTTCAAAATAAATTACTTCAAAATGAAAGTTCTCAAAAGGAATGTGAGTATAATCAAAACCACTTTGTACAAGGGTGCACTATGAATACAATGCATTTTATCCTTACCACAAAATGTCGTGCTCTATTCTATTCACCGAAACCTCTTGCACACATAATTTACATTAATTAAAGACCACCACAATTACAGAACGTTGTAGAAATTAGAACAGCGTACATGCACATCGTAGGTGACATTTCCAAATGTCGGGTCGCAATGGCGTTTTCGAGGGCACCGCGAAGGGTAGTGAAGACGAACTGTATTTCAACTGCACAAGCATTTAGGCGTCGTGCCTGAGGCGATCCCGGGGCACCAGAAAGTGCTGGAACAATTATAAGCAGCGCCGGAAGTCACCACCGATCTATCTTTCTCTTTCTCTCTTTGGTGACGCGTCTCTCTTCGTTCTTCCGTTCGCCGCTACCGCCTCTCGACGGTGCCACGAGAGCGGTGCCTTCCGCTCCTTCCATGCCCCCCAACGACCCTACGCCATCATGCCCACGGGGTATTTTGTCACCACCGTAATTATATTTCTCCCTTCGACCGATTCCACGAGTATTCGCGTAGGCGAAAATATCAATACTGCCGTTAAACGGCGGGGAGAATCGAACTGCCCGTACAGGAAACGAGGATGTGGTTTCTACTAATAGTGAAGGAATTAAGACTGTTCCTATTTTGAAACTATACGTTGAGATCATATGTTTTGGAAAATTTGTTGACAATATTTTTTTAAGCTTTATATAAAACTGATTGTAGGAGTCCCTCGACTTTCGCACATATGTAATTGGTTCCTGAAAATCAGGGACTTAATACCGGTATAATTTTTATACCGGTATCACACCGTGTGACGTAATACCGATATAGTCTTCATACCGGTATCACGGCGCTTGATGTAATATCGGTGTAATTTAGATACCGGTATTAGACTGACAAGGCTATACCGGTAACCGAAATAACCCGAGTCGAAATATTAGTATATTTTTAAGTCTCCAAAGTCCTCATTTCTTTGATGTAGAAATTTGCCGCCTACAATTGAATGCGAATATAGTTCTTAGAAAGTCTCAATGAGGATTTTGAGGACTAAACCGACAATTAAACAATTACGTTAATTCAAATGGAAACCTCAAAATTCTCAATGGGTGTTTTGAGGACTAAACCGACATTTAAACAATTACTTACTTTAATTCAAATAGAAACCTCAAAATTTTCAATGAGGTTTCTGAAGATACTATTAGAAAGCCAGTTCCAGTCCTCAAAGTGCGGAATCGGCGCGTAACTACAACTTTGAGGACTAAACCTGTTTTTAAATTATATGTATTTACCGATCTAGGAATTCTTAGATAAGTCTCAAAATCTTCATTGAGGAGTTCGAAGACGAAGAATGACCGAAAATTTCGTCCCGGGAATATACCGGCATTTTTTCAGTATTTGAATTATAGAGAATAGAGGATAGATTAATCGCATCGCTATCGTAAACGAGATATCAGCTGACACAGTGTTGTTTGCACGATGCCATTGACAAGAATGACAAGATATCTTTAATGTCTTTTTAATAATTAATATTAATTAAAATTTTATATGTTTGCTAAAGTGAGTCAATTTTATTAATCATTATGAAGTATCAGTATTAAATGTAAATGTTAATAACAATAAAGTTTCTATTAAAATTAATAAAAATGATTAACTTCAAATTTACTTTACTAAAATGATTGAAAACTGTATTAATAAAAATTGTTATAAAATAACAAATCCGCAAAAATTACCGGTACTACAGCAATTATTATATTATATTTCAGTACAAACTCCTGATACCAATATTATCACATGCTAGTATTTCGGTTTCTACAAAAGATATAAAACTATAACCAAAAATTACCGGTACCATACCGGTATTTTCCATTTTGGTACAATTCTCCAATTATCTACCGGTATTTCGATATTTCGATTTCTATAACGGTTATAAAGCTTTAACCGAAAATACCGGTATTATATCGGTATTTTTCATACCGGTATAAATCTCTGCTGAAAATGTGCGCGAATGTTAAATGTTCGAAGGTAGAAATACGAAAGAACATTAATAATTATATTTTAAAGTATTTATTCCATATACTTAAGTATTTATTGGTATATTTAATTAAGATAATGAGGAGTGTTTCAACGCTTTCATGTTGTTCCTTTGTAAATTTAAGATTAGGTAATCTTTATATTATTATAATATTAGAAAACCTTTAATAGTCAATGTGCATGTGAGCACGAGCTGTTGTACTCTGTTGGAGAGACTGCATGGAAGCGAACAATTTTTGCAACATCGACAGAAATCTTTAAAAAAATTGAATTTTTAAAAATTTGCGAAATAGAGACATGTTGCGAAAGTTGAGGGCCGTCTGTATAAAAAGAGGTACTTTATGGTAATTCTAGTTTCTAGACGTCGAAACATTTTATTATGAGATAGTGCCAATTATTAAAATTTTTAGAACCGATTAAGTTTCTTCCTGAAGAGATCCCATGTAAAAATTCATATGGTAGAACGGTTGGTTGAATACATTTTAATCCTTAAAACCATTCAGAAATTATTACATTCGCTCAAAAGTCCAGGATTTCGGTTTTTGTTAAATATTTCTCGTAATAAATTTCACCGAAGTCGCACAAGTATTAATACGTTAATTGAGAGTTTCTAATTGAAGTTGACTAACAATGTTTTACCTTCTTGGTACAAATAATGAAAACTATTAATATTTGCAATAACTAAAATCCTGAAGTTGAAGAATCTGGTGCATGGAAACCATTTTATTTGGATAATTTGTAAAAACCAGGAGAAGAAACCTGACGCTGCAATAACGAACTATCCATGTGCGTATTTACGTCATCCATGATCGATAGGTCATGTGTCAATGACAATAGAGGTTTTGTGTTTCCTTCGACGAAGTATTTTGTTTTTATTGCAACTACCTTTCCGATATCGTGTTTTAGAATACTTGATCCGAAATAAAAAGGAATAAATACGTTACAACGTTTCTGCCCACGTTAAATCGCTTCATCAATCTTTCTTCCTATGTCAGAATCGTGGCGCTTTGTTCTTTTTCATTCACTCCACGTTGGCGAGTAAAAAAAAAACTGATAAACTTTTGCTCGCTGAAAACGAGCCGCAATCGAACCAAACGGGTGTAAACGTGTTACGGTGGCGCGTTTACTTAACGATGCGTGTTTGCCGTTCCCTGAATCGGAAGCGCGATGAAATTTTTCCTACGTTGCTGAAAATTCACGGAAAAATGTCTCTTCCAAATTCTTTCTAAAAGTTATCTTGTCAAAATTACACAAATAAAAATTAGAGCGAAGAAAGACATTTTTTAAATATCTCTAGAATTTAATACAATAAAAATAATTATGTCGTTAATCTTGTTCGATCCTTTTGTCTTTTAATATTAAATCTAGCATAATGGTCAAAATGACTATTTCTGAATTTTTTGCTAACCTGAGAATTCTAACGCTGTTTCTTTTCCAACTTTCTACGTCTATCTTGTATAAGCAGGTCATGATTTTTTCCTATTGCATTTCTATTCTTCTAATGTATATATTTGACATTTTTTAACACTAGATCTACCGATGATTAATTCAATATATTTAAAATGTCAAATAAATCTGTTCGAAACAAATAAATAAAGCGGGTAGAAAACTTGATCGATGCAATCGCTCATAGTCTTCAAGATAGACGTCCAAAATTGAAAAACAAATAGGGGTATCGAGTTCAGGAATAGTTTAAAAAAATTTTGGACAAGTCATTTTGACGACTTTGGTAGATCTAGTGTGAACACATTGTTGGTCGGGAATGTCATATGATGTCTTTTGATAACGATACGTTGTTGATCGGGAATGTCATATGACGTCCCTCGATAACCTATTGTAATTGACGAAGTATTATACATTAAAATTGTCGGTACTATTAATTTGCCGTTTGTCTTCGTTACATTTAGAATTCAAACTGCAAATATATCATTGAGAAACACTCAGTTTATAAGAAGACGTGGTAAGTTCAAGTTGTTTAAAATTTTTTCAGTTACAACGCGATGTTATAACACATTATTGACCTCTCACGGGTTAACTTGTGTTGTCATGGGCAAACGTTATTGACCGGTCACGAGATAACTCGTGTTTTAACTTGCATTAGAAGTTTCAATTTTACCACGCCAAAAAATTATTAACATATATAATACGTATAAACTATAATATGCAATAAAAAAATATGTACGAAGTTGCATTTAAATTCATTACGTATAAATAAAATATACTGAAGTTTATTTAGATTCTTTCAATGTCATACTCAATTACAGAAAAACTAGCCAGTGACATGAGTTATCTTGTACGTAAAATTGCCGGTCAACAATGTGTTAATAATACAAAGTATAGTGAGAATAAAGTTAACAATTTTAAAATATCATTTTCGAAGACCTAACTTCATACCGTACAATTATAAGATCACTCCCAATTTCTCGTTTTAATTTCATTACCATACGAAACATCTCTTTGCATGATTGAGTCTGATCCTTTCAACCACTTAGTCCGATGAGAGTATTCACTAAACTTTTAAGAATTTGTGGTTCATCGGATATCCAATATAAAATTGATACTTACGTTCTCAACTGTTGGACTCGGAAGCGCCCACTGCACCGTAGAAGTTGCAGCTGCAGCGCTCGCGGGCCTTCTTTTATTCACAAAGTCGACGGGTAGACTGTAGTCGTCGCAAAGAGAAACCTGAAAGAAGAGAAATGAAATGTATCGTGTCCGTTTATTATCGCTTTCCATTAGCGCTTGCCCGGTCGCTTGTAATTTTCATCCGAACTTTCGTTGCATCTTCCGTTCCATTACCAAGTTTCGAAGTTCAACAAAATGATTCGGATCAAACGACGGCGAACTCGGTTAACAGAGAAACTTTTGCTTTCGACATTTTCATCGTTTATCTCGTCTTATTCGGGGAGCTACTGACAAAGTGAATTTTACACGGGAACTCTATAAAATAAAAAAGTTATTCGACAAAATGACCGGGAAACTTTTTGATCGTTTCTATGATTGCATCGATATTTTGCACGGTTGGTGTGATGAGGTTTTAGGGAATTGGTTGTTAAAAGTACCAGAATGTATAATGATAGTCTTCTATATTTCTTTAAAAAAGATGTAAGCTTTATTTGATAACCGGTTAGACGTTAGACTATAATTAGAAACAGGTATACATAGATAAAGGCCGGTGCAGCTAAAGTTACCAATGAGCATGTCTCATAACTTCAACAGTATTTTAAACAGTAGAATTTCAAAACGCTAAAAAATAATGTAACTTTTCCGCTTTGCAGCGTCCTCCGACAGTACACTCTTTTCCACACAAAAACAAAAATATTGTGGGAATTTTATAAATTCCCCTTGGTTCTTTCTGAAAGGATCGAGGAAGATCCACCATAGAACAAGTGACACATGAAATACGGATTTGGATGGCACGTGGACGAAAATACGCAGAGATAGATGACGAATAACAACAATAGACGGACACATTGTTAGACGAAAAGTAGAAAAGTAGACATATAGACGAATAAACATATAGATACATAGACGAATAGACTTATCAACGAATAGACGTCTAAACGAATACACTTATAGATGAATAGACGTATAGACCAGTAGAGAATTAGACGAGTAGCCAAACAGACAATTAGACGAGAGAAATAAATAGACATATAGACGTTATTAGACGGGCGATAGAGTATATATTTTAGAATATTGAGAGTATGTTCTTATTTCCGTTTATTTAATCTTTCCACTTGTATACGTATTTTCGTGTCTATTTGTTAGAATTATCCTACAATATCATACAAAGATCTCGTATTAAAATTCAAATTTTCTGGCCATTTCCCAGAAAAATCGTGCCTCTCGGACAACAATTTCCCCTGTTTACGGCAAATCTCCCAGGGCGCACGTTTCGGATCTACGTTCCACAGTGCGGATTTCACGAGATCGGCAATGCGAAGCGTAAAAACGAAAATTGCGAGAATAAAGAATTGTCGAGCAGCGGTTAAAGACCGGAAGGGGAGAGGAATCCGTGCACGATGGCCCGAAGCTGAGCAACGCGAGGATTTCTGCCACTCGACAAATCGCAGGGTAAGCACCCCAACTCCTCGACCCCCGGCCCTAAGTCCCAATCGTCGACGACTGGACC
The DNA here is from genome assembly GCA_910591515.1 of Cerceris rybyensis. Taxonomy (NCBI): domain Eukaryota; kingdom Metazoa; phylum Arthropoda; class Insecta; order Hymenoptera; family Crabronidae; genus Cerceris; species Cerceris rybyensis. Next base: position 41,846,745 of record OU342789.1, read on the forward strand.
GGCTCATCAGCGATATTTACTGTCTGCCGTTGGATCGATCTATCGATGGTTGGTCGCCCTGGTCTCACCCCTTGTCTTCCCACCCCCGTACGATGATGTACCCGCAGCTGAAGAGAGAGAGAGAGAGAGTGGAGCACCAGCCACGGCCCACCACCTACGTCTGTGCATGCATATAAATCGAGACAATCGCGGATCCCCTGGGGCGGCTTATCGCGCTGGAGTTGAGCCGCGGAGGGGTGGCCGGAGCGAGCGCTTCGGGGAGAACGGGACACCCTGGTCGCTGGTCCTCTCTGTGCCTATAATCGAGAGGAATAGAGTTGGGGATAGAAGAGAGAGGAAGGGAGAGAAGGAGAAAGAGATGGAAAACTGGAAATGGAAGAATAAAGAAGGAGAGTGTTAGAGGGAGAGATGGTGCGAGAGATCGTGACGAAGAGAGGGTGAAATGGAAAGAGAAAGGGAGAAAGAGTGATAGAAGAAAAAAGAAAGAGATAGGAAGAGAGATGTGAAGAGAAAGGCTGAAAGATAGAGAAGGAAGAAAGAGAGTGACATAGATGTGAATGAGAGAGGGAAGTAGAAATTGACAGAGGGATGAAGAAAGGAGAAACAGAGAGAAATAGAGGAAATGTGACGATGGAAAAGGAGAGAAGTAGAAAGTGAGGTAGAAAGAAGAAAAAAACGATAGACGGAGAAAAAGAAAAGTTGATTAAAGGAGGACAGTAGATGCAAGTCGGAGTGGGAAGGCATGAGAAATCGAGAGAAAGAGGGAGAGATGTGGGTGAGAGAGGGATAGAGAGAAAAGGGGAAAAGGAGTTTATTCCCGAGCAGAGACCCTACATGCAAATGGCTGGTATTTATTGTAAGCAAAGAGTACGGTATGAATATGTGAAGTGGGAAATGAAACAAAAAAAAAGACTATGTTGGGGGTGAGTTCGAAGAGCGTAAGACCAGAGGATTGAACGAAAACGGAAATGGCACAGACAAGCCGATATCTACGCGCTCTCGCGCACGTGAAGAAATAATGCGAGAACAGCTCAAGTGGTATTAGTAAACAGAACTGTTCTTTATGGCGTATATGAAACGTAACAGGCGCCGAAAGTATGGGAAGGAAGGATTATATTCTCAGAATATGAAAATAATATGCAAAGCGAAAAGTCAGTGATCAATAAAATTGTATTATTTGGAAGATATATAATATTTTTAGATAATTTGTATTTATCCTGGATCGTTACTATGAATACAACATAGCAAAAATATATAATTTTTAACAGTATGTGGAAGATATGTACATTAACTAATTTATGCTGCAGCGCTACAGAAATAATTTCCCACGACATTAAAACGGTAACGTCGCATAACCAAGGTTGGCATATTTTCTCTAGAATTAGTGCAACGTCAGTAGCTGTAAATATGAAGCTAAAACCAGGAAAATAGGGCAGCTATGAAAATCCTGAAACTAATTATACCACATTGTTTGTTCGGTTTAAAATTTCACGAAATTCATTTTAACTTCGCAAAAAGGTATGATCATGAAAGTATTATAAATTTTGTACACCATCATAGAAGTCGTATCATTGTTCCACGTATGGTCTTTTATTTCGTGAAAATATTCATATGTAAATCGAGATACGAAACTACGATAAACTTTCAGCGTGTGCTACGAAGACACCCGGTATCCCCTTTAAATCGTGAAATTGATGCTAAGTGGCATAGTGTTTCCTGAAGTTAGTTGGCTTCAGGGTAAGCACCTAGCCCTGGATGGAAGAGAAATACTTCCCTTTCTACCAGGAGGAGGAAGCCAGATACGAACTAGGCCGGCTGGCCACTGTGTTGGATGAGACGGCCAATGGAATCTGGAGAAACCACCAAATACCCTCCAGCTACAGAGTATTTCGCTGTTCCAGATATGCCGCGACACTGAGAGAGCCAAGCATTCTCAGCTACACTTACGACTATTCTCCTACGTGTTATACAAGTATTTACTATTATTTTTATTTTTATCTCCCCTTTTGCTACTACTTTTTTTCAGTAAGGAACTAGCTGTGCATTTATTTTATTGTTATTGTATCCAATTGGAGGAGATTTAAAGCATATGTAATCAGACGTATTGAATATATGCAAAATAAATCTCTTGTAGATGAAAAGGTTTTGTTTGTCTGTTTAAACGTTACTAGATGAGAGAAATTTTTTGATTATTGTATATAATTTTTATTGTACATAATTTTTTAAAAATAGGAGATGGCTTTTAGTTAGTGAGTTTGGATAGATTTTGTGTATATGAGAGTGAAATGTTTAGAATACGTAATTTGGAAGACGACGAATTCGAGAGTTAGAGTAAATGTTTAGTCTGGGAATAAGGAGAAAATGAGTGAGTGCAATAGAGAATGCAAGCTGTGAGAAAGATGAAGAATGCATGCTGTGAGAAAGAGTATCGAGGGTGGATGCGAGTGTGAATTTTTGGGAGAGTTAGTTGAGACAGTTGAGACTTGGAGTTCGTTGCGAGGAGAGATATAGTGGAGAGTATTAGCAATTAGAGTTATTAGAGTTATTTTATTTTAGTGAGTGTTTCTATTATTATTTCAATTTAGGCTATGATATTGTTAGTTAGTTTAAGATGTATATATAATTGTTAGAGAAAAGTATGTAGAATAAATATATATAGATAGATATAGAGGAGATTCTACAGTATTGAAATTGATTCCAATAGCAACAGTAATTTTAACACTATGACTGTCATGGGAGTAACTGGTAATCGGCGCTGTTGAATTCAGTGAAATTTTGTGTAACTTTTAAATTGTAATATTTTTGAATTCTCGGACATACTGAATATTTCTATATCGCCGTTACAAAGATAATGGTCCGCGGATTATCTATATATCTATATCTTCAAACTTTCTGTTTTGTAAAGATGTAAATTTAATAGAAAAAGTTTCACTTCAATGGAATTGTTGAAACTTGCAAAATACCGGTGGCGTTCAACGTGGTAATTAGTGATTTTACTTACAATTAGTGTTAGTCGTGATGGAGTATTATAACAATATTTAAAATGCAACTTTCTCTTATAAATGTTCCTCGTCGATATTTCAACGACTGTAGAAAAGTAATCCAGAATTTATGGAGTGTTAATATTAAGCTTTTCAATATTTTTGAACTACTAAAATCGTTATTAACTCTTTGCACTCCTATGTGGAGCTACACTCGACACTCTTTTCTGTGCCACTTAATGTGTCATCTATTAATTATCGACTTTTCGATATCAACAATAATTTTACACCTTGATATAAATATACTGTACTACTTATGATTCTTCCTAGCATTGAGTAAAAATGAATAATCAAAGATAGAAAATTTTCCGAGACTATATTTGCTTAGCTGATAAAAAATTAATAAAATAATTCGGAGGGCAAAGGATTAATATACATTACATTTTTTAACCATTCTAATAAATTTTCAATGCAAGTAAATGTAAAGTAAAACGTATTTGTATCTGACAAAGCGAACACTTCCGAACCTATTTCCGTACAAGTTATTTTCATTTTTAGAAACAGCGGAAAACGATATTAAAGTGCGGCCATGTATTTCGATTTCACCTTGTACAATACATGTAATAAAGATGTAGGCCACAACATAAAAAATTTTTTATTCGCGAGATATTAAATTTTATTTTATCAAAATTTTCCATATATTTTCCCCCGTTAGAGAGCAATAAATTATCGTTCCAGTGATACTTAAAATTGGCTGAAATGGATTCTACGCTGTATCCCGAAAGTCCTGAAAATGATTTGCTTTCTCATAAATTCTCGATGCTGCATAAATTTCACGAGCGGCATGCGTCTAAGCGAGGTCGGAACGCTTGCTCGGTTTCTCTGGTGCTCGACATTTATGAAGTGCTCATGCTGCCAGACACTTTTCATCGACACAATGCCAGATTTTTTAAGCCACAAATTATTAAAGCAACGGAAAAAAATGAGATAAGAAGCTGAAAAGGAAATTTAATGGTAATTTAGAAACTGTTAGGTAAGTGAGACTAATTCAATGATTAAATTAAATATCCCTGAAGGTTTTCTTCTTAAAGAAAGAAACATGTCTAAATAAAGGTTGGTAATTCAAATGGGAAGAATATTATAAAAGAATACTTTTTTTAATTGTATTGGCAGAAATTATGGTACGCCTATGTATTTCTTTAGGGCTTCTTTCTTTAATATTTTATTATAGAACATTTTGTTGGATATTTTATACGGTTTTTATCTCAATTTTGTATGAACACGGTTATTAATATCAGACTATTAAATCAGAAATGAATTCCAAAACGAAAAATGGCAAACCGGAATTATAGAGCGTGATAACGAGCGTGGAATAGAAAAGCAAGAAATTTTAAAAAGAAATAATACCAATTTCGAGTTATAACAATATTTTATACTACTGGCGCAACAACGCCATTGAAATAAATTTTAAGTTATTATCCTCTTCCTATCATATTTTTCATGTTACCATTAATAAAATTAATCGAAAACACAAATTTTCGCAGCATGCAAGAGCTTCTGTTTTATGTACTTTTTTTCATACCAGCCGCTTCGACTTTCGCGGTTCTCCGCCACATAAAAGAGAATCCACAGTCCCCCGCACAAATTGCATAGCAACCAATACCAACCTATGCAACATCGATCACGTAATACTAATTGTAAGCTTACATCTCACATATAGGTCGTAGAATTTATTAAAGGCATATTCTCTATCGTATTATAGTGTCATAATTTAATAAATGTTAATCTTTCTTCTATGGCTTCAAAGCATCAAGTGTAAAGTACTCAATTCTGCATATTCATCGACCTTCCGTAAGTCTACGTAATCTTGGATATTTCGAGTAATTCGACCAATACCAGGATTTTCCTTCCTCTTTTTCCCTTTTTGGCAGCTTAAAAAAAAGTACTCGTTTAGGGGTAGGTTGAAATTCGTGATCCCTCTTGATCCGAGTGGGTTCTCCCGACCCACTGAAGAAAACGCAACGGCGTATTTTCGGCGCAGAAAGGCATAACACTGGGCTGAGATTAAGCGGGAATATTTAGCGAATGTTTCGCATAAATCAAAGCGGCGCAATATGTTCGGAGTTCGGAGCGAGACTATGTAAATTCATGGTAATACCCGTTGGCCACCCCGCGGAGCGGTGTTTCGATTCGTGACGGAGGGGAACGAGTTCTGGAGAGTTGAGTGAACGAAAATGATCACGAGAACATGCGAAAGAGAGAGGAGAAAAGAGGAGAGGGAATGAGGGAAGGACAAAGGAACTTAACGAGAAAACTGAATGAAAAAAATAGCTATTTAACTAAGCTGAAGTAAAGCTTGGACGTGAGGATTGAAGGAATGAAAATGATGGCGGGAACATGCTAAAAAAGAAGAAAGCAAAAGAGAAAAAATGTAAAAAGGACAAGGAAACTTGAATGGGACGGTTGGTGAAAAAACTTGTACTTAACACCAGAATTATTGACATTAACCCATTCACTGTCAACTACGAGATATCTCGTGTTTGCACTATAAGTTGGAATTAATAAGTTGGCAATAACAGCCGAACGTGTGTAGCATTTTTGGAACAAAAATTTTCTTAGTATCACTACAAGTGTTGAGATTATATTTTTGAATAACTAAATTACTGTTTGAAAAACTTACTGTCATCTTTTCAAATTTTATCACGTAAGATAATATTTGCTTAGTTTCTCTGGCAGTGAATGGGTTAAATCGAGTACATTTCAGTTTGTTAATTAACACTAGATTTACGGAGCCAATTTGGCTCATTCAAAATTTGATTACTACATATATAATATATTGGTTGATTAATGTTTTAATAATAAATCTTTCATTTCAATTGATTTGGAGCTATTTTCTTTGCAAAAAACTTCAATTTTCCTGTATGATTCAAATTGACTCAATTCAGAAAAATAGGTACATCAACATCCGTAAATCTAGTGTTAAGTACGTTGGAAAAAGAGGAATCAAAAGATGGAAAACGTGATCTGCTCTAAGGATTTTCTATAAAATTGGTGAAATTTTGAAAAAAATTCGGAATCAGTCATTTTGACTTGCTTAGTAGTTCCAGTATTAACAGAAATGGAAGAAGACCCTCAATGTGAGTATAGTTAATAGACACAGTTGTAATAATGAAAGATGATAATATCGAAAAAGAAAGATGAACGGTTAGCTATGCAGACGAATGCACTTATTTGACAATGATCAAATAAGAAGAATCAAAAGGAGCGTATAATTAACAAAAACGATTGCAAGAATGAAAAAAATGAGAAAGAGGAAGAAAGCAAAAAGAAGTAAAAATTAAAAGAAAATTGAAATCAAAAACTATTGGTGACAAAAAGACCAAAAAATATTTAAAAATATCAAATAAAAGTTCAAAAGGAAATACAATTATCAAAAATGATCCAAAGAAGAGGAGAGCAGAAAAGAGGGAAATCTGCTTAAAGAGTTTGGTAATAGAAGTAGTTAAGAGTATACAAAAGAAGGTTGTGTAAAAAGATAAAAAGAGAGGAGAAGGTCAAGACAGGTGGAAAGGAAAAACGAGAGAGTAGGTTGAATAGAAAACTATAGGTACAATAGCAGTACGTATTTAATGAGGATGAAATAAAACTAAGAAAAATAGGGGTGCAGGAAGATAAAAGCGAGAGAGGAAGGTCAGGGCAGAAAGAGAAATCTAGATAGAAAACATAAAATGGAAATAGAGCGAGAAAGTATAGAGACGTGGATAAAACGAGAGATGCGAAGATCAACGGAAAGGGAAAGCAGGACGAAGAGAGAAGAACAGAAACGTATAGACAGAGCTTTGAATAGAAAACTAGATAAAGGAACGCGTATTTAACGAAGGTGAAATAAAACGAACAAAAGACGAAGGAATGCAAAAAGATAAAAAAAGAGAGAGAGAAAGACGGAGAGAAAGACGGAGAGAAAGGTCAAGGGAGAAGGAAATATTCAGAATGAAAGAATGGCTTCAAAGGGAAAGAGTAAGGAAATGCAGAGCGTACGCGATGAAAGGAGAGACAGAGATAACACGAATGGGAAAGGTAGAGAGAGAAATAGAAAGAGAGAGGAAAGGGAGTGAGTACGAAAAGCCCGTAGAGGGTGGCGGCGGGCGCGTATTTCATGAACCCCTAAAGCAGCCCTAAGCATCGTTGCAACCGCCACAATCCCATTCATTCTCTTTATGGGCTCCCAAGTATTCGGGAGTGGGTTTGAATAAATCGGAAATTTGCCTCGGGGAAACGGAGCGAGGCCCTCTTCTCGCGATTTACCTACGACTTTCCAACTGGCCATCCACGTTTTACCACCCACCACGTTAGTCGACTGTCCGCATGACTTACGAGCCTGATTCGCGATTCTGTTGATGTAACAGCGTCTGCGAGAAGTGTGATTCAAGTCACGATGCAACGGTGAAACATCGTGGAAAGTTATGTTGCACTGTAATGAAACGGGCGAATAGAAATAATTCTTCTTTTGTTGTTTGTAATATTGTACAGTAAGGTATTATTTTTCGATTATGGTTGCATAAAGCTTATCCGTGTTACGAATAGAGCCGTTGAAATTAGTCGACTTGATATTTATTGTAAAATAGGAAAATGTTAACAATTTCTATAGATAGAATAAAGTATGAAATTATTTTCGTCTTGCGATTTGGATGTGGTGTATGAGAAGTATTGAAAGTTTTTAGAAACTTCAATTAATTTATTTTTTTAATTGTCCAAAAGGGGACTTTGAACTTTCATACGGTAGCCATTGATACTAGATTTGCTGAGTTAGTCTAAATGAATTGTTCTGAATTTTTTGTAAATATTTCTGATAATTTATATTTTTCTTCACAATTTTTAATGTGAGTCTTGTAGACTACAACCAATTACATTAATCTCATCATTTTTTATCAATCAATTGGTTTGCCGCCTTCATTTCTATTCTGCAAGTGTCTCTAAATATTTAATGTTTCTAAATATATTGGATTAATTGTTGATAGATTTAATATTAAAAAGTCCTATATTACTATTTAACGCCTGTCTTTTTACTAATCTTTTGTTAAAATCTCTCTCACTATCTCTTTTCGCGTAGTCATGCAAATATCTACGCGCTGTCAGGTGGATTTATTTTCACGAGATACAGTCAAAATTGCATCGTTTTACGAGCTTCCATATATGTGCAATGATGCGTTGCGACGTTGAAGTCGATACTCGAACGCAACGAAATGGTACAACTTGTTTATGACGATAGTTTCGCGGTACTATAATACAACAGCAAAATGGATAATTCCATTTTGACATCCAACTATGCAGAGAACATGTACCACGAAACTGTGAAATTCTCGAAGTGATCTATCAGGTAGAATATCGTACGGGGCAAACAGCTATGAAACCCACCGTTAAATGTTCCATCGTCCCGGTAACAGCCACAGTTCTAATATCTTTTGGAACATTAACTCGACACGTGAAAACTGGAGCAACGTTCGCTTCAACTTTTCCTCGAGATACCGTGGAAAATATAACGTCATATGCAAAGTGAACATATTAATTATGCATGTGACACTTCAAAATGTAATTCATGATAAATCATCAAGCGTTCTAACATGAAATACATTATTTCTAAATAAGCGATGTAAGTTGGTGGGTGAATTTTATTTCGAAACAATCATTATATTTCTAAAAATAATGAAAAAGACGGGTACTTAGCATTAGAACGGCCGATGTTAAATTTGTTACATTTAAATATATTAAATAAGAACTTTGGAAGAAGAGGAATCAATGGGTGGAAAATATGATCGATTTGGTAATCTGTGTTTTATAAGATCAACTTAGAATTTCTAGTCTAGGACTCTCCTGTAAACTTGGGGAATTTTTGAAAAAAAATATGGACAAGTCATTTAACTTACTTGGTCGTTCTAGTGTTAATAATAAATTATACGACTTATATTTAATACCACTTGACTAACTATTTTCAAATAGCAGTTGCTAAATTTATGATTTTACAGAAAATATTTTCAGTTTTTTATAAAAATTATGATTTTTGAAGATTTTAGATTCGGCAGAATTACAAAATTCATGTAGATTTGTTAAGTTTGAGAAGTTAGTTTCTCTTTCACCAAATAAGCTTTCAAGCAGTTGAATCACGCAAACAGATCGATCACGGTGACACAATTAAGCCTAACTCGAAAGGGTTAGATCTTCAATGGCTAAGGGTTGAAGATCCGATGCCTGCACAGAATCCCTAAATGCTCGTTAGTAAACCGTAAATCTAACATCTCTCGGGTTAATCTGCATGTGAATTAATGCGTTTAGATTGTCGTGCATAAATTATTCTTTTGTTTGTAGAGAACATCTCAAACAAATGCACATTATACTACAATTCGTTTTATTAATTCTAACAATATAATTCCTATCTATATTACGCTTCCACATAATTTGAAAATATCCCTGCTAAAACTCGAACAAGTGAGTGTAAAAAAAATGTAACTGTTCTTTGTAGAAAGTTAAATCCAACTGCAATATATTACATGTTTAATTTCACCGCGTACAATAAATATGAAGATGTAGTAAAAGTACTTACATAATTCCTTTTAGAAATTTGGCAATCAATTAATGAAAAACTTTTAAATTACTGACAAAAATATTACAACCATTGCAGTGTAAAATTAAGTAGCAATATCTTTCTAGTGCATAAGACACACACCTACAACACAGTTAAAAAAAAATTCTGTTAACTTGTCAGAGAAAAGGCCGACAACTAGAACAGAAGCTTGCTTAAAACTTCTAACAGTAAGTCACATCTTTTATCCAGATATCCGTCTAAACCGCAGTATCATCACCAAATACAGCAATAAGACGAAAAATGGAATGTTTTCTTCTACTTGGAAGTTCTGGAAGTAGTGTAAAGATTCCAGCGACAAAGTATCCGTCTAAAAAGCATTGCAAAGCAAGTCGAGCGAATGCAGCAACTTATCCATTAGCTTTCCCGTGTAAACTTCCCCCATTGTTTCTTTTCCTTTCTCGTTCACGGTCTTTGATTTACCATGCCCGAAATAAAGTGTTATATCTATTCTTTCTCGAAAATTCATTCAACGTTATCTGAGCAAAATCGGTAAAAAATAAACTAGAGAAAAGAGAATGGATGTTCTTTCGTCGATGTTAACGGTGATCAATGACGAGCAAGAGAAGAAAGAATTCAAGTGGACGAAGGGTCTTCACTTTCCAGCCGTAGAGACCTACCTCTCGATCTACACTGGATAAATACATTAAACTTTCACGAAAGGAATCCCAAATAGGACACGAGATTGAACTTAGCCGAAGCTATTCAACATCATTTTCGAAAACTACTTACGAGACGGACCAACTACGAATTCCTTCGTCCGTACGCTCAGAAGGCTCTTTTTCGTTCTACGCTTCGTTTTTCTTCGTTCGTCGAATGTATTGTATTAGTAGTCCCAAAGGACACGGTTAAACGATGGCTGACGAGTTGAAAAATCATCCAATAATACTGTTAGGGTGACAAACTGCGAGAGCTTGTGGTTCAGATAATGTGGAGAAGAGTTAAGGAAGATGGAGAAAAATGAAGGGACTTAGAAAGGGAGTATGCACTTGCTGCTGGTAATCTGTAATTTTCATTGTTATGTATGCTAGAAGATTTTTCCTTTAGCAGTTTAACTTTTTCGTGATTACTAAAGTGATTACCAAACTGCGGATTTTTATGCATTTATGACAAATTAAATACGGCTAAAATATACAAAAAGGACATAATATAAAAATATATCTGAAATTTCGAAAGTATGGTATTTGTTGTAATATTTATTGAGTGCAATAAATCCCTAGATAGGTTTTCCTGTCTCACCTGCATTTGTGAAACTCGAAATTTGCATAAACATCCGCAGTCTAGTGATTACTTTATAGTGGTATAAGTTTTCTTGATGGTTCGATTTTCAAACTAAAATTTCCAATTTAAAGTAATATGTGTATAATTGTCAAAAGCAAGTGTACTGAAGGTGTTAAAACTAAGAGTTGCTTGATTGCGGCTTCATTAACACTGTTAGTCGAAGCACACCCATAAATTAAACCGATGTTCAGCGAATCGAAAAGTTCTAACGTTTGCTTTGATTCGCCTGAGCAAGATCAACAAATCTGCACCTTAAAGCCGAAGTTAGTGTCAATTTCAAACCACATACGTTATCGATCAAATGGTAGAGAAATTCGTTAATCAGTTCCAGAATATGTTACACTGATCTACAAAATTGAACTTCTTCTTGTCCAAAAAATATTTATGCTGATTCTTATAGATTTTTTCAGCGCCGACCACAAACATGAAATCCCCATCCATAGTTTTGGGCAAAATTCAAATTTCCAAATTTCACAATTTTTGCATTTGAGTGTAAAAGTTATTTATATTCTTTTACACACTCTCCCGAATATAACGATGCATAGTACTTTAATGTTATAAATATATAAACCTGTTTACACAATTGACAAAAGGAAAACAACGGCAAAGGAGAAGTAAAACAAAACAATTACATATCTGAATTCAGCACAAAAAATGCTATTAGAATTATATAATAAAGTTTTTGTGCCAAAAAAATACTTAATTTCTCTTCCAGTACCTTTCATTAATTCTTTTCTTATTTCATTAAAAATGGCTCACTAGTAAAATCTTATTAAAAATTTATATACCTCAGAAACGTGTTGGTTCTTTGCTTTAGTAGTTGAGAGCAGCCATACAATCGCTAAGGTGAAAGTGCTTTGGTGGTTGAGAGCAGACGTACGGCCGACAATTATGGGTTGATACCACTGTGAGGATGAATTATCTAGTAGCTCGTAAAAAGAGAGGTGTTTGGTGATCCAGAATTTCGTTTTCGATTGTATTACACACGCACTAATAGATCAAAATGCTTTAACCCATTCACGGAGCACTGATTACTCGTCGGCGGTCGAGGGCAAACTGATAGCGAACATCGAAACGGCTTGTTATTGTTAGAGAACCAACGAGACGAACACCTGGTGGGTGCAATCGCAGAATTGTTGACTATATTTTGACAACACGCGGCAGTCATTGTACTCGGCGATCAGTGAAGTGGAAATAATCGCTCTCGTTGCTCGTAAAGCTAATCTGGTTATTGTAAATACAATTAAATGATGTTATTTATTTTTTGGTGGTTGTGTGGTGAAGGATGTTAATTAACTGATTGAACGTTTGTTACTAATAATTGCTTGTATTTCTCCGTTCTGTACGCATTCACTCTTTGATTTAGACTGCACTCTTCTCATGCATACCCATTCGCTTCGACCTTTTTGACACTCACACATATATACAGATTCTTGAAACATCCAAACATTTCTAGCACGCCTTTCAGTTACTCTTTGAAACAATCTCACTCAGTCACTCTTCTTTCACGCTCTTCATTTATTCAAGCATTCCTAACATATATTCTTAATATTTATTCTTAACATTAACTTATAATTAGACTGCGGATGTTTATGCAAATTTCGAGTTTCACAAATGCAGGTGAGACAGGAAAACCTATCTAGGGATTTATTGCACTTAATAAATATTACAACAAATACCATACTTTGGATATTTTAGATATATTTTTATATTATGTTCTTTTTGTATATTTTAGCCGTATTAAATTTGTCATAAATGCATAAAAATCCGCAGTCTACTTATAATATACCGCTACAATTTATATAACCAAATTTTGAAAATATAATACCTCGTTTAATGTCGTGTTATTGTCCAAAAATAGATGATAAATAATGAATGTAATTGTAAGTAGGGGAGAGCGGGGCTAAAAGCTCCGATTTTTAGTTAACTTCAAAATTTGTTAAAATACTTGCTTTTAGTATTCATACGATGCGATCAAAATCAACTTACATATGTAACTTTGATATTAAGACAGTTATTTGGGTCATTTTTTGAGAGATTCTTTTATTATTAATTTTTTTAATGCCTAAAGTCAGAAAGTAACAACTTACCCCGACTTGGAGCAAGTTGTTAACAAGCCGGGACAAGTTGTTACCATATCTGTTAAAGCTATTATTTGTGAAATAAAAAACCTACTGCAAGATCGTATTCATGTTCAACGTCAAAAAATCTATAACAGCATAGATATTCTTTGTGCACAAAATTGTACCGACTAGTGTAATCATTGTAGCTAAAACGAGATACATCTCAAATAATTTCAAATCAATTAATCGAACAAGAAAAAAAATTTCAACGTATTATTACTTTTTATCGTAGAAGTTAAAATCATCCAATAACATAATAATATAAACGGACGTGTTTCATTTTGGAAACATGAACACAAAAAAGTACGTGAATAAAAGTCTGAAGAGTAAAGAACAAGCGGAATGTACACTCGAAATGTGAAATTTTTCAAACGACAAAGCTAAGAATGCTAAGGTTTAGGAACCTCTCTGAGGACTCCCTTCGTCTTCATTTAAACGGATCCGCGTATCCCCTGGTCTCTTTCGTGTCCTTTGGTCCTTCCAATCGGACAGAAATGTGCCACCGAAGGACCACAGCCCTTTTCCTCGTGCCTCCAGCCTTTTGAAGGGTCACGAAGGGTCGGCTGTTCAAAGAGAGTGAAATTCACTCAAAGTCAGAGAAGAGAGCCCCATGGAAGGAGTAGAAACGGGTGGTCTATGCAATAAGAGGTGGATTCTGAGGGCTTGTCACAACGGTCTCTAATCGGCCGGTATCCTTATCCTTGGACTTAGTCTTCTTTCCCTCGCCGAGCATCGTCTTCCTCTACCTCGACTCAACGTACTGAAATCTCGACAAAAGGTTCTTTAACGAGTTCCTACTTTTCTATCTACGATGAGACGAAAGAATGCTCTTGGATATCACACTGCTGCTTAATGATCCGTAATTTCGTCCATTGTCGAGGTGGCGTTGAAAGTTTGATAAGAAACCTCCGTACGTTACTTTTTATCTCTTTATCACTTATTTTAACTCTTTCGCTACGGAGTGCTTTTACGCAAGTGTGCTAACATAGTGAGAAACAATCCCGGTGCGGTTCAATATCTTTTAATGACTAATGACTAGACTGCGGATTTTTATGCATTTATGACAAATTAAATACGGTTAAAATATTCAAAAAGAACATAATGTAAAAATATATCTAAAATATCCAAAGTATGGTATTTGTTGTAATATTTATTAAGTGCAATAAATCCCTAGATAGGTTTTCCTGTCTCACCTGCATTTTTGAAACTCGAAATTTGCATAAACATCCGCAGTCTACTAATGACTTAATATAAATAATTAATTCTTTACTGAAGTTGCAATGCATATGATATATGAGAAATATAACTTTACGGTAATTAAAAAATATCCAATGTTGGCTCGTGTGCCTTTTGCCTCGATTCCGGTTAGGCACAGTGTTTTAACTCCTCGGACAGTTAAGTCGTTGGACGCAAATTATTTTCTTCTCTCGGAAATAATAAACACGACACTTCCGAATGGTTTTAGTGTTTGTTTATTGTAACGGAGAACTAGTGTATATACGGAAACAAATAACAAGAAAGATTAACAAATAGATAACAAATATAAAATACGAGCGAGTTAAATGTGTGTAAAAGGCTTTGTTGTTATGGGAGAGAATCTAACGTTTTGGGTCGCTTTTCGGTTCCTTTATCATTTTTGCAAGCACCCTGTGTTCCTTTGTCAGCAACCCTTACGAAGAGGAAATGGTGGCTTGATAAGGAGGAGAATATTGGGCCTTGGTGAAATGTTATTGGTTCTGCCTGGGCTTCGTGGGTGGTTACCAAAATGCAGAGTTTGTACTGGTTTTGCCAAAACCCACGGAAGGCCCAGGCAAAGTGGGGCCTTGGGCTGCGAGGGTGACCCAGATGTGGCCGAAAACTGCTAGATTTATGACAGGTGTATCGAAAGCGTTAATAAAGGCTTCATTCTTTCAAATGTTTTAGAGCCACGGAAAATTTTAACCCTTTGCACTCTGAGCCATCTATGACGCTATTTATTAGCAATTTGTCGGCACTTTATTAATTACTATTATGTGCTATTTTAATAGAAAAATTCAGGTAAACATATATTTCTTAAAACCTTGCGGTGCAATAAGTTCATCCTCTGCAATTACTAACAAATTCGTAGGTCCTCTTAGAGGGTGCAACAGAGTGATATGCTAAACTTGCGATGTCCCCTCAGGTGGGACATCGGAGTGCAAAGGGTTAAGTAGTTACTACAAATAGAGAGGTATAACGGTAATAATTGAGGTACAATCTCAGAGACTAACAGAACAACAATCAAATTGTACGATACCACAATCTTCATTATCTAAAATCCCAAATAATATTGAACCCTGAATACATATACGTTTCCTCTATACCATCCGTCGACTCCTCCCTTTGTACACCGTCACGCAGCTTTGTCCTTTCGAGCAGAACTTTCTACAAAGCTTCTGATACCACGATCTTCGTCAACTTCCATGCTTCCAAAGGGAGTCGAGAAGCCACCCCCGAAAGCTCCTATACACCGTGACGCTCAATTATACCAAGTTCTAGGACAAGGACGAGTCTTAAGATCTTGAAAGTTGGTCCCGGTGATCCTGCGTTTCCGTCAACGCGAAGACTTCATCGGCCATCCAACTCCAGGTGGACGAATTACGGGGGTGGTCGTTAAACTTCAACCAGGGTGGAGAGATGGCAAGGGGAGAGTAGTCGCTTAAGCGAACCTCGCCCGCCAAGTCGTCCCTCGAAAACGCCCCTCCAGGTAAAAGTTTAAACGCTCCTCGAGATGAAATACACGAATTCTCTACGATGAATGTCTACGAGCGTGGGGATTGCTCTTGAAGCCTCGTTGAAGAAAATAATTAACTTTTTCTGGCAATAAAACCAGACGAGCATACAAATATGAATTCTGAAGGACCGTGCCGTCTCTCGACTACTGGTCGAGGGGAATGGGTTGTGTAAAGTAACCACGAAAATGATAAAACTTTTACCACTGTTCGTCATATATCGACGAAAAGCGAAAGTGAAAATGACCAAAGTTCCGTCGCCACTGTTTCCCGTTATTGCGGCGTTTGGTATTTAGGGAACCCGTTGTACGAAACAATTTTTAATGGCCCGTTTAAAAGTTCAACACGAAGGTGAACACAGTTTTGGGTATTTTTTAACCTGTTAACCGGGCGTGACGAATAATTCCGTCATATCTGAAAGAAAACTCCAGTAAGCTTGTCGATTTTTTCTTCCTTAAAATTTTTAAACGTAATATGTTGAACGCATTACATTTTATGTCGTTCGTATCCGTTTAATCCTGACGTAATACTTTAGATGTAATGATATTACTTCTCACTGTAAAAAAAAATATTCCAATTTGGAACAAGTTGAACAAAAATTAATTCCCCGGTTAACAGGTTAACACGTTGACTTCCATGGGGGTCGTCGGTGATCGGCGCTATTGAATTTAATGAAATTTCATATGACTTTTCAATCCCAATATTTACGAATTTTCTTAGACATTCAATATTTAAATAATGGCGTTCAAATGATAAAATCGTGCTGAATTTATATCTATTAATATTAAATATAATATTATATATAATATTTGGGTCTTTAAAGTTTCTGCTTTACAAAAATGGGATTTTAATAGGAAAAGTATCACTTAAGTAGAAATGATAAAACGAAAGAAATATTAGTGGCGTTCAACGTGTTAAATCGTGAATCATCTTTACTTGATTTCTTAAATTTACATAGATTTCATAGTGATATTAGTCATCAGATTTGTCCAACGTTAAACAGTGGAAATTAGTTCAATGCAAGTATACAATTTCGATAATTGAGTAATTTGCAACAACTTGAACTAATTATGGACGGGCAAATTAGTGCTATCCAATCACCGCTTGTTAGCCAGAGATAGCTGTACATCAATTTAGCATACGGTAGAGAATTGTGTACTGTCGTCGACAATTACATTCACATGAATGACGTTATAATAACATAATAAACGTAATACTGATAATAATCAACAATCAACGACGTAACTTAAAATCAAATTCGATATTATCACCCTTTTTTGTTGTATCACCTACAAACGTTCGAATCATAACTTTCAAGCATCAACTTTATATGACCCAATTCAAATCCTCCTTACCACCACATAATTTTTCCTAAATTATCATTCATTACATCCTCCGTAATTTATAACTCCCCATAAACCTGCTGATCCTACACGAAATTATCATATCACTTATAGCCGAAAAATACAGAAAAGAACGAAACCTACTCCAACCTACCCCTCAGGGCAACCCAAATAATCCTTGCCAGTAAAAATTCCCGCCAGAAGGATCGCACCAACCCAACAATATCAAACCTAAAATCCTGTACGTTAACCGAATGAAAAAAAGTGGCAGCTACCTTCATCGGGCCGAGCTGTCTCACCATAATCCTCGAAGCCCGCGGCGACAAGTCGGTGGGTGGAAGTAGCACAGGAATAGGAAGGGTTGATTCTCAGCGATGCAGAGAGCCTGCAGGTACGAAGTCGCACGTATCCAGCCACTCCTGAAACTACCCCATCCAACGGATATGCGTGTAGCTACTCGTAGAAACGTCGTGATTGTTCCACCGGTTTCTCTATTGGGATAAACGTCGGCCCCTCCTTATCACCCCTTATCCTATGACGAAGAGGGTTCTCCCTCGGTCGCGGAACCCCATTGCCCGGAGGGGCTGCTAATTGATTTTAGAAGTTCCTCCTTCGGGCAACCACCCCCTGCATCGTCGTCTTCGTGCCTCCGCGAGTGGATTTTCGGTAGAGACATCGACGATCGCTACCCCGTGTACGGTGTAAGAGTGCTGTTTTCTAAGTCGTCTTAGAGATTCTCTGAGAACTACCAGCATCCTCGGCAGCCACCCTTGTTTCTCGTTAAACGGAGCACAACGGGACGAGGACCCTCTTTATCCGAAAGGATCGAACTTCTTGCGTCCCAATAACGAGAGACATTGGCAACTTTTATTTGCCTGGAAATTTCCATTTGTTCCAGGTTTCTCGTGTGATTCGGAGTGCATTTACGGGGGTGAATCGTTCGATGATAGACGGGTGCTTGGTTAATTCCCATGAGATTGTAACTAAAGATTCTACGTGCGACGATTTGGAGATCATATGGGGGATTGTTTAAATCGTGGCACGTTAATTTTCCGGTGGTGTTTGTAAACGTTAAAGCCGTGGTTTTACCGACGTCATTAGGAAGATACGTGAAAACGGAAACGGCGCGAGCGAATGGCAACGGCAAAACACGTTTGTAATTATATACTCGGAGAAAAAGCACGGAACAACGAAAGACGAGAAAATGGGGAAGGTTGAAGGTTCGGCAAAAAAATGTGCTTTTAACTTCGACGATACGAAGGATGATTTTAAACGAAGAAATTCCTGGATTCTTTCAGCGTAAATTCTTAGTTTCAAATTATAAATGTAATTTCTGAACTAAATGAAGACCTTACAAATAGGAAATATTTCTCGTCGAGACAACGCTCCTTCGAAGTTGAAGGGAGACTTTTTCTTGCAATTGTAAGATCTCAAATGGTGGAGATCGTAGCAACGTGAAAAGGCATGTAACGGTGCAATGGCTACTACGACCTCGACTTTAAGGACGCAATCAAGCAGATCGTAGGAAAGGTATGATACTTAGAGAGCAGACGCGAGCTAAGGGTGATAACAAGACGCGGGACCTTGAGGGCATCTCGACTGGGCGGAACCACTCTTGGTGAACTTGCAGCAAAAAGTGGAAGGAGCTCGCTTGCCAGTCGTAATCACCGCCACTGCAACAATGCAGGCCCCGAGGCTCAAGTTCTTTCCTTTCTGTCTCTTTCTCTTCCTCTCTCCTCACTGTTTCTCCATTTCTATGTCTCTTCGTTCCTCTCGTCTCTTGCTTTCTCCGCAAGCTCCTGCCGTTTCGCTGTCGTCGTCCTTGTCGCTTCTACCGAAGTCGGTGTTCATTTTCCTCTTTTCTGATAGCGGCTCTACGTGCGCATCGCTCGAACAGCCAAACGTAGCGTACAATAAGCTTCCGGTTTATTAAAATCCACCCTCGTGGACTTACCACCCTCTCGTCACGATCGGCCGTGAACCACTCGAGCGACTCGAGGCGATATCTCGTGTTTTTAACTTTCCGCTATATTCAATGAACCATTCTTGTTGCTGACTGAAATAATGGACAGAGATTGCGGAACAAGGGCTGGTTGAAAAATGAATACAATGTATCTCTGACAAGAATGATTATTGATGAACAATGAAGGTTTGTTTGGGATATCTTTCGACTTCAAGTACTATGATCATTTTATGCCGAATTCATTGTTATATGTAAATTTTGAATCATTAACCTTTTAGGAACGACGCGCCATTATAGTGGCTTTTTCGGATATCATCTTTCAGGACGACGCGCCACTATAGTGGCTTTCGTGTATGTCATCTCTCTGAATGAGGCGCCACTATAGTGGCTTTCATGGATGTCATCTTTGAACGACGCACCACTATAGTGGCTTGCTATAGTGGCTCACTCGCTCACCATTTGAATTGAATAACTGTCTTCATATGCATTGTTTCACACTTCTTTTGTCTTTACATCAATTTACAACAGTATTAACAATAGACAGACAGAATATACAGTCTTTGTTTTTAATACGGCAGTGCCAGGTATAACACAGCGTCAGGTATGTACACTTTCCATCCTACTGCAAATCTAAAAATTCTAAAAAAGCTTTACGAAATTGTATAGTGTGTTCGAAAAACAATACAAGGCGAAGATCTCGTTATGAATGTGAAAATTGTGACGTAGGTTTATTTATTGTACCATGTTTCAAAATATATTATACTCAATTATATTATTAATTATTAAAATGAATTGTTAAAGTTAAAGTATGTGTAATATATATTTTTTTAAAATTATTATTTAATCATCAAATACTTCATTTGAATGTACTTGTGCACAGAACGGCATTGTCCGTCACACTTTGTAGTGTTGTATCGTTTATACATCGTTCACGTCAGACTCTGCCGTCCAGGGAAATAGCCACACGCAGAATTCAGCCGTACCTAAAAGGTTAAGGATACAATGCCATTGAGGAATAATTTATTAGCGAAAGTACGAGTTTGAACTTGACATCACAAGCGAAATATTTAAACGTTTACCTCCACCATCACTTTAGCTGCAGTAAAGATTCTCACTTATGAAATTAACAAAATTGATAAAAAAAGCTTTTCAATCTCAAAAGTATCAGATTCCTGAAGCCCCAAACTCTCTGCACGGGTAATGAAACCTCAACAATTTAATTATCTCCAATCCTCTACTCCAAGTTCGACAAGCGGCAGAATCAAATCTTCCATTAAGGAATACCAAAGCGTCGAAAATATTCGCCAGTCGTCAAACAAAAAGAGGGAAAAAAATTGTCAAAAAAGAAGTAGGGTGGTCCGTGATCCGACTAGTAGGGGCAAATATTGCGTAAGGGTGGCACAGTGAAGGGAGAAGGCGGCGTGGTACCTTTGTCACCGCTTAAAAGGGTCGTCGCCCCGTCGAGAAACGGCGTCGGCGACTTCTGCGAAGTCGCACGAGACGCAGGTGGCCCACTCCCGTTATCGTTCGTTCTCAGTTCGTCGAACATCGGACCAACCCTTCGCATTTTCGCTGTAGAATCCGCCTTAGAGGTGGAAAACACGAAATCGCGATGGAGGAAGCCAACGTCGTTAATAACTCGCGGTACATTTAATACCACTCCATTCTGACTGATGTTACGTGATGTCGATGCAGGGGAGCGATGCTCGATGCTAATTAGCAGTCTGTTTCAGACGATTTTATCGCAGGCATGCGAAAGCTTAGTATTATAATACTAAGAGAGTTCGAATACATCTTTCACTTCGAGAGATAGTGTTTAAGGGGAAGGACTTCAACTTCATTTTGGTAGTTTGAGATATTCAATCATTTTGATACGACGGTTCTTCGCGATAGGATGATATTGTTGAAGAAGTCATTGTGTAAATAACTACTATGATGGATTAGACTTCATATTAGTGTGTTTCAGCTCAAATTGCCGTCATCTTTGGGATATTGTTTTTTAATTATTATTTCTGGTACTACATTCGAGAAGATAGTAATATTATGAAGGGGTTGACAGCAGGTAGCTAATTATTTGGCGGGATTTTTCTGTTGGATATACACAATGAATGTGCAGGAAATCATGGCGATCAGCTTGTATGGCCTGACAATTAGTCAAACCCATCGAGCTAATCGTATTAATGTTTGAGACGCAACAATTTCACATATTATAGACTTAACACTTAAGAAAACACTTAAGATTTTTAATCCTACGTGAAGAAACCATAGCCGTTAAATAATGATCAACAACGTAGAAGAGGGGAAACAAAAATGAGGATTAACAATAACACAAATGATTTTAATAAATGAATAGCATGAAGTGGCAACCAGAACACAAAATAACACCAAATGCATAAAAAGTAACGCTATAATTCTTAAAACATAATATATCACTTGAAACACATAAACTAAATACTTGTAATTCAATAACTAACCTGTTCGCTCGTAATAACAATAAATAACTGTCTGTATCATTTATAAAAAACGCGCCTCGTTGTTCCGGCAACGGAACTACGCGAGCCATGAACACATGCATTAACACTTTTACAAACTCAATGAAACTTCCGTAGAAAATTATACAAATTATCAGTGTAAAAATGATGTTGTCCAATTCCTGCTAACCGAAAACTACTTTATAATATTGTTAAGCAAAACCTGGTAGAATAAATGTTACTGGGTTACGGGACATGTCAAATATTTATAAATAAATAAGTGATTCTACGGTCGAAAGTACTTGTCGACGGATGTATGATTGACATAAAACATTGTCATTTTTCTCCAAAAGTGTATTTTTCATTTACTACATCCAAAAGGACTTTGAGTGAATACTATTGATATTTTGCTACTTTCATCTTTCCTGTTGAAGTGAAACTTTTTCTATTAAATTCGCACTTTTATAAGCCAGAAACTTTAAAGACACTAAATAGATATTCCACAGACTTGTATCTTCTTAACGCTAATATTTAATCGCTCACTATGTTAGAAAGTTCATAAATATTGCAATTTACTATTTACATGAAATTTCATTGAATTCAATAACATCGTCCACCGGTGATCCCCATGACAGTCAACGTGTTAAAGAATAGCAGAACTTTCATCTGATCACAAATTATTATTAACTTAACGATATAAAACATCTTAATATAAAATAGGATATACCGTTTCAATCGTCTAGTTGTTAAGACAAAACATATTACAGGAGACATGCAAACAAAGACGGAGAAAGGTACATCCACTTTCGCAAATTAATTTGATACACCAACGACAAGCTCGACAACTGCACCGCTATTGATCGAGACACGACCGCAAATCCCCGATGGCGAAAATGAAATTATCCAGAGATTTACCGTCTGTTATTCGCATTCTCTCGCAAGAGAAAGTGAAACGGTCCGATGGTAAACCGTAATTTCGGATTAAGTTCTTCGTCGATATTACGAGGATAAAGGGAAATAAGAGAGAAGCGCAACGGGAATGGACAAAGAGGAAAATCGAACACTAAAAGGGGTATGCGTCGTAAATCCTG
The DNA here is from genome assembly GCA_910591515.1 of Cerceris rybyensis. Lineage (NCBI taxonomy): Eukaryota > Metazoa > Arthropoda > Insecta > Hymenoptera > Crabronidae > Cerceris > Cerceris rybyensis. The sequence goes on from OU342789.1 coordinate 41,869,385, forward strand.
ACGTTACATCATTAATGTACCGGCGGGCTCGTTAATTAATTCGTCGGTGTTGCGGTTGAGAGTGCAGTCTCGCTAAAGAGTCCAAACGATTTGCTTTGCGTAGAAACACGGATATATTTACGCCGATACGATCTAATTACACGAACGACACGTCCAGAGAAATCGGTGGTGGCTTTGCCGAAAATCGTTCGACACACCCTGCCATTCGCAATGTGTGCATCGAGGGGAGAATTCGAGAGGACGACGGTTGAATTCTCGATATGTTCCGTTGATAGCGTGCGATTCGTAGAACGAGATGAAAAATAATCGATTTCAATTGTACCTAACGGCATTTACACAAATCTGCTACTATGCCTATATGTAAATATACATGCAAATATTGAATATTAACTCTAGAACCATCGAGTATTAATCTCTCGGATTTAGACAACAGCTAAATAGATCTATGGAAAAAGAACGAAAGGGGAAAGTAAAACGATAATAAATTTTAAATAATAAGATTAGGAATTTGAAGAATTATTTAGAAATATTTAGATCAAGTTAATTCAGCCGCCTTAATAAATATGGTATTAACGAACGTATTATGCATCAAGGTTGTTTTTGTATGTTTGTTAATGAAAATCTATTAATTATTTAATTGTGAAATAGTGGGAAAGATATTTGTTAATTTTGTGAAGTACTTATTAACTTTTAACGTATCAATTTTCATTCTTAATTATGAAAGGGGCAGGCGAATTTAAGTATAGAATTTAGTTTAGATTAATTGGAATTGTAATCAACGGAAATGTTCTTCATTTGATTGTTCCTTTGACTTTGTCTTAGAATCTCACCAAGTAAGGACGAACGTGCTTTCTAGGTCTGACAATTATCAAATCCTCGTCGTATCCGTACCATATGTTCAAGCCACACATGTCAAATTTACATCGTGCGACCTAAAATATTGCCAATACCACAATACCTTTCAATCTATCGATTGATTGGTCGAACAATTCAGTTAGTATCTAATGCAAATCCCTGATGCAATTCAATTAGCAAGATGAAATCGGCTTCGATAAGAGCACATCTTACGGTTTCGGGCGTTTCATTTGCATTAGAATTGTACTCACGACGATCGCAAGTGATCGGTACAAAAAAAGATGTAATTAATCCCAGAGAACATTTTGTGTTTTTTATAGGTCCGCTATTAAGCCTTTGCAGTCGTATATAAATTTTTGCTTAATCAATCACATAAATATCCTTCAATAAAATATCCTGTAATTATTGCTATCATAAAAATAAATGAATAACCAAAGACAGCAAATATTGGAAAATTAATTTAATTTAACTCACTACAAAATAATTTGGACCGCAAACGGTTAATGAGTGGTACCGAAAGATTTGTGAATTTACAAGTGCAAACGGAAGTGTTCCTTCATCTTAATCATGTACTAATATGCCTTACGAATATATTATATTTTATCTTTGATCCTTGAAATAAATAAAATTCTTGTTTGCTCACTGAAAACCTGAAGCACTTTTAAAAAGAATACTTGAAGATGATAATTTTTAATAAAGAGTACTGTTAATGCTCTCCTCTTTAACATACATTTTCCAATCTAATGATTCCTTTCACACCATTCACAACTATTCACATTAACCCTTTGCATTGCGATTTGTTTCGTGACTGCTTCCGCCATAATTCAGAATTTAATTGGTAAAATAAAACTTTATCAGTGATTCTTGATATACCATATAATTTCACGTAGTATTAATGATAGAGAAATAATATTATCGTGTCGAGTCTCATTAACATTTCCAATTTGATATGTTTTTGAAAACTTGAAAATTTCCTATCTCATTTATCTGATCACGAGTATCCCTCGTTATTGTAGGGCAAAGGGTTGATAACTTATTTCATATTAAACACGTTGAATGCCGCTGATATTTCATCAGTTTTGTCATTTCTACTGAAGTGATACTTTTCCTATTAAAATCCCATCTTCGTAAAGCAGAAACTTTAAACACACAAATTGATATATGTTCAGCAGGGTCTTATCTGCAGAAAGCTAGTATTTAAATATTGAATGTGTTAGAAAATTTGGAAATATTACAATTTCAAAGTCATATGAAACATTGAATTCAATAGCGCCGGTCACCAGTGACCCCCACGGCAGTCAACGCGTTAATATGACTATTACCTAGGTCCATACATTAATGAGAACAAAAAGTTTCAAACTCCATACACAAATAATATTTTATAAAACCAGATTTTACTGCAAAACATGAATTCTCAGCCTAGATCATTCCGGATGAAATGTGTCGAACGACATTGAAAGGTAAGTCCGCATTTCATACGGATTTCTGTGCATGTAGAGATTATTTCACCGTACGGCTTGCATATTTATTCTTGGTCTGAAAGACGACGCGACATTACTAGCAGATGAAAAGATTACATCGGAGACTTGGCCGCAGTCTGTCAGGAGAAATTCGCGGATCAGCAGGATTACGGTGATACTTTTTATCCTGTCTGCTGTACAAGAACAATTTGGGATCGGTAAGTATGACGAATGATCGTGAGCAAAGAGAAGCACGGGCCTTTGAAATTACGGGGGTTCGGTAAGGATTATATGCAAACGAGTGGCATTTTTTAAAAGCTCTAGAAAGGAAAAGTACCGCCTCTCTCTGGAAACAAATTATAATTGTTATCTTCGCAAATACACAACGTCGAGGATAAATTTTCCGAGATTATCGACAGCATTATAGTTGGATGCTCTCTGTCGTGCGATAACTGACGCTGATTAAAAAGATATAAGGGAAGAAATATCACAGCCGATATGAACGAGCTCTTGTGATAAAATGAAGCGTGCGTCACTCCGAAATAATATGACGTTTTGTTTGAAAATGACAAAAAATTAAATCAACACGTCGCTTGACGTGTTGGTCATCGGCGATAAGAGCTACATTTGGTCCTTGAATACAATTTCATTGAAGAATCTAGTGTTCTAGAGTTTTTGAAACTGTTTTTACCCAAACAATTAAGCATAGCCTAATATTAGCTTACAGTTAATAATATTGTATAAATAAAATTTTCAATGCTGATTTTTTCCAATATGTATACCAAAGAAATTTGCATATCAGCTGAAGTTTCAATCATAGAATTCCTTTCCCAGTAAAACACATCTAAGAGCTTTGAACACCCGATGAAAAAATGAAATGGAGTCAATCATGGATTGATATAAAAATGTAGAAAATAAAATATAACTCAACTCCACAGACCGATACTAATGGACCCGTCAAACTCTTCCTCTTTTGACTCGTTAACTTTCATACGCGTGTACTATCCACAAGAGAAAACGGGGGGAAAGAGGAGGGCTCGACTCGACCCGACTCAACTCGACTCGACGAGTCTCCCCAATGAAACGGAATCTCATCAAAATGGACGTGAATGCGTCGGGCATTGATTTCCAGTCCCCAGACTTCCTCTACCCACTGGTATCAAGCTTGTTACCAAGCTTTTCCAGGATCGACGCGCATCACGCGCGCATACGTGCATAATTAACGAGACGTGCCACGCGGCCCAAGCGATAAATTTTGACGTACAAATCCACAGCGACACGGATCATGCTAACGACGCATTCCCGCTGGAAACTTTTCGAAACGTAGCCGCAACACGAACTGCCTGACAACTGGGTCTGCGGTGTGCCACAGCCACAGGCCTTTCCACGGTACCCTCTCGAACGGGACCATCCGTGGATGGCCATTCACTTTCTTCCTCGAGTGCCATATACGATTTGCAGAAACTCCTGTTAAGGTACTGGAACGAGCCTATTTCTACTACTATCGGAATATCTTCAATTGTTATGAACGAATCAAAAAATGGCGGGAGTGAAAATAAGAGAAAAAAGAGGGTGGTCACTCTGGGGGATGATGTACTGAGGGAATTTAGTAAGAACCCCTGTTAAAGCACAGAAACGAGCCTATTGCTACTATTACCTAACGGAGTATGTTCGATTGTTATGTACAGTTCAAAAAATGGCGGGAGTGAAGATAGAGAGGAAAAAGTGGTGGTCACTTTGGGGGATGATCTCCTGGGCGAATTTAGTAAAAACCCTTTTAAGGCATATGAAGAAGCCTATTGATGCTACTAACGGAGTATGTTTGATTGTTATGAACGGATCAAAAAATGGCGGGAGTGAAGAGAGAGATAAAAAAGCGGGTGGTCACCCTAAGGGGTGATCTACTGACGGAATTTAGTAAGAATCCCTGTTAAAGCACAGGAACGAGCCTATTGCTACTATTACCTAACGGAGTATGTTCGATTGTTATGAACAGTTCAAAAAATGGCGGGAGTGAAGCTAGAGAGTAAAACAAGGGTGGTTAACCTGGGGGATGATCTCCTGAGCGAATTTAGTAAAAACCCCTGTTAAGGCATAGGAAGAAGCCTATTGATGCTACTAACGGAGTATGTTTGATTGTTACGAACGGATCAAAAAATGGCGGGAGTGAAAATAAGAGAAAAAAGAGGGTGGTCACTCTGGGGGATGATGTACTGAGGGAATTTAGTAAGAACCCCTGTTAAAGCACAGAAACGAGCCTATTGCTACTATTACCTAACGGAGTATGTTCGATTGTTATGAACAGTTCAAAAAATGGCGGGAGTGAAAATAGAGAGTAAAACACGGGTTGTCACCCTGAGGGATGATCTCCTGAGCGAATTTAGTAAAAACCCCTGTTAAGGCATAGGAAGAAGCCTATTTCTGCTACTAACGGCGTATGTTTGATTGTTATGAACGGATCAAAAAATGGCGGGAGTGAAAATAAGAGAAAAAAGAGGGTGGTCACTCTGAGGGATTACCTACTGAGAGAATTTAGTAAGAAGTCACTCGGTGTGAGGTATGGGATAAGAGAGGACTGTCCTCGCACCGCCGTATTTCTATCGTATCCGCCTTGAACCCTGAGCTGGGCGAACGACAATCGAAAACTAAACTCTTATTTCGTCGTTAAGTGCATCTTCGGCCAGTCACGCAATTAGAATCGAAAGTGCGGGAGGAGAAGGGACGTCTCTATCAGTCAGGAGAATCAGAGCAAGCTACTTATCAAGTCACTTCTTTCTATGCATGCCCTTTGTGGGGTACGAGTGTTCGAACCATGACAGATTCAGAGGGCTACTGTGTCATATAAATTGTTATTTTTCTGTAGGTTCTTAATGTTTGTTGAAAAATTCTAGTTATTATGCGATCGTTCAGAGTACTGTATCGGGAGTTCCAGGTAAGGGTGATTTGTACTGTGTAATCCGATCACTTAATTCCTCAGCTCGCCACAAATAAAAAAATCTACTGACAAAGAAAGTAACAAGTTACTCCCTATCTGATGTCTTAGACATTATGGCTATGAGAATTACCCACGAGTTACGTGATTCTTTCCAATTTTCATTTAAAAACACACATCAAGGTTTATATAGTTCCCCTTCCAATATTCTAGCCAAGTACTTTACATAAACGTGCTTCATGCACACCATTTCTGCTCGCAGGAAGCATCCTTCGCAAGGATGGCTGAATCATTGCAAAAGGTGCCGAAAGCTCCTAGGCGGAGCTTAAACTCTGTAAAGCCGATTTCGATGAGAGGCAAGTTGCTCTTACCGATACTGGCCTTCCAGTCTGTTTTCGCAGAGGGTGTTCTCGTGTATGACGAGAGGGGTGCTAATACCGTAAGTTTTATGTCGAGGGAAGCATTCCTGCAGAAGAGGAGAACGGTACAATGCTTATACGATAATGGTTACATACAGTCAAGTATTAGTTTCGGGAAATGACGTTAAGGCGATTTAGTCATGGTCGCGTAAATGAGTTCCCATGACTAGGTGAACGTGTAATACGTTCCGTAAGTCTCATATTTTCCCATATAAAACTATTTTTTTCACATATTTTTCATCCAATTATCAGTGAAACTTTGCAAACATTTTTATATCGATAACAAAAACACATTTTTAATTCTGTCACTTTCTTTGCAAATATAAAAAAACAGAGGTTGCCTAATAGACAAACGTGGGCGAGAAATTGACCACTGTTTCAGACTGTTGAAAATCTCTTCCAGCACCATCTCACTATTCTATTTACATATTAATGTTGGATATTGATAATAATATATTTAAAAAATAAAGTACGTACAAGTGGAAACTAAATTTATAGTAAAATATAGGGAACGCTCTACTCTCTAATACATACATACATACATACACACACACACACACACACATACACTAAATGTAACAAAATATAAACTATACTGTAAAATCCGTCTAGTCGTCTATAGTCTACTGTTCGTCTATCGTCTACAATTCGTCTATCGTCTACAGTTCGTCTAATCGTCTATCATCTACTTCGTCTACTCTGTAACTCGTTTATCGTCGATCTCGTCTACTGTCGATCTGTTCGCTCGCCTCGTGTCGTTCTCGTGCCGTCCACGTTTCGTCATCGATCGTCTTTTCGTCAGTCACTGTCTCATGGCGGGTCCCTCCAAACGCGCGGGATTTATAAAATCCCCACATTAACAAGTTCAACAGAATCAAGTTCAAATTCCAATCAAATCAAAGTTACTTTGTTTGATTTGCACGCCAACAATTATTTCACGTCGATTATTACACTAGAATTAACTGTGCAAGAGACACAATTCATTTGACACCGTCTACCAGTGATTAAATCCATTATTAAAAGCATCCAATCAATTATTCTCCAGCGTCTGTCTCGAAACTCCCCTTCGACTCCTCTACTCCGAACAAAAGGAAAGTCCGATCCACGAGAGGAACGGAGACCCATAGGATTTTTAAGTTAAAAATGTAAATGGCGCATTGCCGAGTTGCCTCGCGACAATGGTATTGTCCAGCCAGACGGAAATATCGTAGTTCGCCCTACGAGCCGAAAGTTTAATCGTTACCACAGCGGACGTAGTAGATAAGAAGAAGAAGCTGCACTAGTACTCGAGAGTTCGAGATTCAGAGACTCCTCGTTGTTTGTTTCGTACCCGAGAAACCATCGCCGAAGGATGCTGTCTCTCTGTCGAATTGTGCACCATACTTTTAGGATATTACTTTTCCGTTTATCCTTTCTGACGCGAATGCACTTCCTCTCTTTATCTCTTCTTCCTTTGTCTCTCTATGTCTCCCTCTGTCTTCATTTCACTCATTTTCCTTCGTGTTCTTCCGCCGTTATTGAAAACACGTGTTGCAACTTCCGAAACGAGAGTGAAAAAAGGAGTTAAGGAAATCTGAAGTGGAATTTCACGTTGGAGATATTCGAATAATCAAAGTGGATGTGACGGGGTTTGGGAAGCTCGGGAGAAGAGATAGGCGGGGAATTATTTTTCTGGATAATTTGTGTTCTTTTAATGAGAACATTAACGTAATGGAGGAAGGAAATAGGATTTGCGAAGGTAACGATATGCCGTTGCGAAACATGAATCCTCTTTTGGTCGTTACTGCGTGCACCGCATGGACGATGGGATAAATTGAATAAGCGCGGAATTACGCGGTGTTGTAATTTACGCAATTACGATTATCCCTCTGTTTGTTTTCATATTCCGCAGCGCATTGAGTTATCGCAAGACAAATTAAATGAATCTCGTGTACTTGGTGAATTTAAATATTAAATTATAGCTGTGTAGTTAGTCTCGTGCGATTTTTAAACTCGAATTAACAACCTCTTTGAATCGTAAAGTGATCATTAAAAATGTATTCGTTCATTTTTTAAATTTTTATTTCATTTGTAAAAATTTTGTTTCTTTTTTTTTGTTATGTTAAATAACTCATTGCTGGAAAACTTCAAGAAATATTCATTTTTCCCGCCAGTAATTGGCCAAAAGACGAGAAACTCCGCAAATTTGAGGACCGATTGGATTTTGTCCCTCGACGGTTCCCTGAGGGAATGTCCTGCGGGTTAACAGAAGCGTGCCAAGGATAATCGTGTCCTCGACGATAACGACGTTATCGGTGAAGCAATTTGAGTTCGCGGTTACGGCAAGCCCGCAGTAACAATTAACCGGTACAATCAGTCGATCGTTATGTCTGCTCCTAAGAATAAGAATCGTCCTTTACCTCCGTAAATGCAGATACTTATGAAATTGTACCTATTTATAGAACTTTCGGAATGATTATTGCCAAGATTCTTGGAGTGTTTGACAAAAAATACTGAAGTGTAAAATGGGCTTAAAGATTTTTAACCCTTTTAGCGCCAATCGAAAAAATTGATTGAACTAATGACAAATGTAGTTGTGAATAAATAGAATTGTCATTTGGCGATAGCTATTAAATAGAATGTGCAATATAAAGCATAAAATGTGCATTTACAAGTATCTCTCATTAAATTACTGATGTCATATTGAAAACTGAATGTTAACCCTTCGATGCTCAATATTAGCACTATTAATAACGACGATATATCGTCGTCCGGCACTAAAAGGGTTAAGCTTATGGTACCATAGAACAATTTTTCGGAAGGAGTAAAGAATTTATGTAAAATCAGGATGTAAACAATAATCTCCATGCCTTCGTAATATAAACTGCGTTTGTAGAATTGTTTTAGAGTACTTACGGAAGATTGAAGACCGGAAACAACGGCCAATGAACCGTTAATGCGAGACGAAGCCATAGAAATGGCGAAAAACATATGTGATTAGCTTGCCGCTTCACGGTGTACAATTGTAGGGTGAAAAATTTAACGGAAAAATTGTATTCTGTTTGAAATATATTTTTAATGGTGCATAATCACATGGATGAAATATTATTGTTATAAAATAGATTCAAATCTATTTAATGGGTTTGTGAGTTGTAATATTTCGAATAACACAAATTCACGAATGTGCAGTAGGTATGAAAAGAAAATGTCAAAGTGCACAGGGTGTCTCAAAATAGTAAACGTTTTAGGTTTCGTTTTCATCTGATTGTGAAAGGTAGGTCTCGAAGGAAGTGAAAACGATTCCCTTTACAACAAAATCTAGCTATGTAATTATTCGGAGGCTATGACGATATCAATGACTGATGTCAAGTTCATTCAAGGGCCTTCCTAGACAGAAGAACATATTATAAACACTTGCGCTTTCCTTAATAGCTCGGTGACCCATCTTCCGTTTTATAATTTGGTGTATCACTAAAGATATCTCGCGCGTTTCTTTCCGAAAGGTCGGAGACCTGGAATCCTGATTTATTCAGCTAAAATTTTATATATGCAACAAGACGAATGCAATTTGCCGATAAAAAACATTTATAATTTTTTTTTAGAATTTTACGGTGGGTTTAAAAAAAACGGTTTTTTAGAAAAAAACTTTTTCATAACTCTCCATCAATCCAAGGGTGTAGAACAACCCTTGAAAGCCATGGCAACTACTTTTGAAACACTGTACATTTTTAACAAGCAAGTCTGTTTCAATGGAATCTAATTGAAATTATTTTCTATTTTATGTCAAGTATTATATGTACTCAACAATCAATTTCACCACAAATTATATGAAAAGTACTACCACAATATTGCACAAACTTCTTATCTATAGAACACAGCTGATCTAAATAAGAAAAACTAAGATGAAACATATTAGAAATTTAAATGCCAATTATGAATATCAACTACAAGTCCATATAAGACTATCCGTCCCATAAGTAGAAGTTCGACAAAGAATAAAGTCACACTCTAAATAAACTAAGTCGAAAGTGAAGATGTTCCAAGTGCCTGACATAATCAAACTTTAAAACCTACGCAAAATCGAAGAAAATCATTGGAAGTACAAACTTGGACAATTGGCATATCCCTGGGCAGCCATAAATCGTCGTATGCCTAAAGTCTTAACAGGCACCGTCGGCCACCAACACCGGTTTCGTATCTACGGACACTTAATTAATTCACTTTGCGCCGGACTGCCGTTTGTAATGCGGGATAGGGGCGCCTAAGAACCCTGAGGCAGTAATTGATTCAAATGCTTCAAGGGCATTACGGAGTAGCGGGACGAAGGGATGATGCGCGTACCCGATATTGCTACGTTTCCGATTGGACGAGCGAAACTGTGAACCGTTAAGTGTGACGCTCTTGGGACTAAGAGTGAAAGTAGAATCGATCGGCTGAAAGTGGAGTATTAAAGGCTTTTTAACCCGCGAGATGTAAGTTTAATGTTACGTAGACTTTTTCAATCAAATGATCGGTTGCGGTATTTAAGATTTCTATCTGGAAAGCTACGTGTGATGATTAACACTAAATTTACCAAACCAGTCAAAATGACTGGTGCACAATTTTTTCCCAAAATTCTACGGGTTTATGAGAGAGCCGTAGAATAAATATTCTTCGTCCATCGTATAAAACATAAATTACCGAATCTATCATCTCTTCCGCATTTTAATTTTCCTTGCTTTGAGGTAGGTACATATTTAACATATTTAAATGTAGTAGATTTCACGCTGGTAAATCTAGTGTTAAATCTCGCAAACAAGTCCTGTTTTAATACGTTTAGGGGTGAGGGAACAAAAAGTATATTATAAAACTATATTCTTGTTGATCCTTTGGGTTATCGGTTTCGCAGAAGTGATAAAAGAACATGCGGAAATGCAGTTGGCGAACGCCTTTCGAGGGCGTATGGTATCTTCGGTAGAATTTATTGGTAGCAGAGTCGTGCGGTAATACTGACTCATAAAACATTAATAAAAATATATTGTGGAAGTTTTTTATAAATCCCGCACGAGTCGTTCTAGAAGATTCTGGATGATCCGCCATAAGACAAAGGACTGACGAAAAGACGAACGTCGACGGAACTTGAACGGCACGAGGACGACAGGAGGGCTAGAAGATAGAGAGTAGAAACGGGAGAATGGGTGTACGAAGGAGAGAGTAGACGAACTTCTATAGACGCACCGACGAATAGAGTTATAGACGATTAGACGCGTAGTTATAGACGAGTAGGCGGACAATTAGACGTGACACGACGGACTTAATAGTTTATATTTTATATTATTTAGAGTGTGTGTAACATCTAGAATAGTGCGTTCCCAATATTTCATATTAAAATGTTTCTACTTGTAAGTTATATATATATACATATGAATCTTAACACATTGCGGACGGCTCATGAGATATCTCGTTTTTAGCAAATTGAACGTTGCGGACGGGTCACGAGATATCTCGTTTACATGTTTTTTTTTTTTATTCAATCGGCAACTTAAGCAACCAGTCACAAATATTTCTGTTACGTTACCATGGTAACGAAGCCTCTCGCATTCCCAAGCAAATTTAGCGAAACAACTGAATCATGCCAAGCATGTAGAAATAATCAGTCATTATAGCCAGTGCCAGTAGATCTGTGCCGATCGTTGTACGTATCGTATCTTATAAATGTGTAAAATAAATAATAGTTAAAATGTAAAAAATCTTATATAATAAACAGATATATAAACTATATATACATATAGTATTATTTAAGAATACTAAATGCAAATTAGAAATGTGCGTATTCCTGTTACTTGCCAAGCATGTTTTTGGAGCGTTCGAAAATGTGCGGTTTTTGAGGGCGTGTTGAACGCGCAAAGCCCCGTCCGCAATGTGTTAAGTATATTTGTAATAAACGTCTTGCAATATCAATAAAATTTATTCCTTCGGGACAGTAATTTTAGGGTAGATATAATGCAACATAATTTTTTAATTATTAAATTTTACGTCGATTTCAATACTGAGTACTGATCAACCTTCATGAATAAATTTCAACATTCCAAGTTTCTAATTTAACCCTAAAATGTATGAAGTTCACAAACTACTATTTCTGGAAATTGTATTTTCACGAATTAACATATCAGATCATAGACACGTACGTGGATGAGAAAGTCGGACCAATATCAATGAGTCAGAAGTTAAGCCGTAGAATACATATCAAAGGGGAGATACTATCGAGATAGGACCACCGTCGCATCGGAGGGGTCGTTACAAAGGACCGAATCTCAATGTACATCGCATAATGCCGTGTGATGTATGAATTTAATTAAGTAATTATACAGAGCCATCTTGTACATTAATCACAGCACCATTGGTACGAGCGAGCTTTCTTTCTCTTTCTCCCTTCCCCTTCAACCCCTTTGTCCTGCGTAGCGCTCTTTCCTCTTTCTCTGTGATTTTCCCCAGCGCTTTCTCCAACTTTCTCTGATTTCATTGTACCGCGGAATTTCCAAGCTACAACAGTATTCTCGAAAGTTCCGTACTTCCGACAACTCACTCACACCCCCAAAGACGATCGTTCCAAAGACGTCTCTTTTCGTCACACGAATATTTTTATTTTTACGCGGATGCTCGTGGACAAAGACGACTTGGAATTTTTTCAGTTTACTTGTAAATGTTCGAGAAAATTTTTGTTCTTAATTAACGATTCACTATTGTATAAAAATGTATTTATTATGACTAGACTGCGGATGTTTATGCATTTATGACAAATTAAATACGACTAAAATATACAAAAAGAACATAATATAAAAATATATCTAAAATATCCAAAGTATGGTATTTGTTGTAATATTTATTAAGTGCAATAAATCCCTAGATAGGTTTTCCTGTCTCACCTGCATTTGTGAAACTCGAAGTTTGCATAAACATCCGCAGTCTAATTATGACTTTATATTCAAACGATGACTTGCAATTATTTTGAATTCTTTGTAGTCTTATGTCGAGGTACGTATGATATAAATTTCTATTCTTAACTTTTTTCAATTTATATTTTGGAAGTTTAAAAGAAAATATCCCTAGGTAGCTTCAAACCTTATTTATTTTTCAGTTGTCTAAGAGAATATCTATATAGAGTGGAAAATAAAAAGAATTTCCTTCAATTTTAAACCTGCATTCATTATCCTTCCATTTCTCTGTTATTAAAGTAATCAAAGGTTAACTCTGTCCCACATATTCAAAAAAGAAAAATAACAGCACCAAAATCGTTGAAGTAAAAATAATTATAAAATAAGAGTCTCAAAACTTAAAAAAAAAATCTCCACTTTGAGTTGATTAGAAATCTATACTTCTCGTAGACAAAATGACGAATTTTGATGACTCTAATCCACTTTCGTCAACTATGTCCCCAAATTCACGACATCTCCGTGGAAAAGGAGAAAAGCGGGTGATATCCGGAGAAAAGCTATGCTCCGTCAGAGAGGACTAATTTCATAGTTTTAAGGGCTGCTGGAATTGAGTCGGTACGGGTCATCGCTAATTGGGTGCTGTGCTGGCTAGATTGCGGTCACCTTGTTAGAGTCCTCGTCGACTTCGTTGGGAAAATATATCTTCCGGCTGGAGAACGAACCTTTCTCTCTTCCTACTCGTATATCCTTCTCGTCGTTCATGTATTCGCACGCACACGCTTTTTCCATGTGTGCGACGAATATCGCAATGCTGAGGTAAATGACTGCCCAAATCTACGGATCTGATCCGGGTAACCCTTTATTGGACCTGGGGCCAATTTTCTAAACTATCGTTTTCATTTGCGAATTTTCGCACGATCCATCGGTGAATCGAGTGGCAATTTCTTTATCGTACTCGAAGCTCAGCAGTTTGCTTTTGAATACGAATGTATCGGAAAATGAATATTTTTTCAATTCTGTTGATTGTGTTTCGAATGAGATTCTGTTTGAATATCAGTGAAAGTTTAATGGAAATCAATGCGGAAATATTTGTTCCTCTTTTTTTCATTACTGATTCGTTGGGAATTTGAAAGGAATTGTTTATAATACAATTTTTTGCGTAGAATACAAAAATAGAACAATTTCGAATGAATGTTTACTATTCTTTGTGCTGAAATTGATTTTGGAAAATATTTATTAGAAAATATAATAAAAAAAAATGGAAAAAGTTAATAAATTCCAGGGATATTTTCAGTTTGAAAAATGTGTGCTGGTTTTCTGTACGTTGTGCATTTTTGAGAAGGTAACGATTATTTGTTTCAACTTTTGGAACTATCGGTTGCATTTTTAAATGCTGGGATAAAAATTCATCGAACAGCAATCTTGCGATTTTGCTTTGATTAAAACCTCTTTTTCTTTCACTAACTTCAAATGAAAATATTTAGAGTAGCAATATTTTTCTGATTGAAAAACAAACAAAAGTGAGCGGATTCAAAAATGAAAGAAACACTGCATCAATAACAGTGGCAAAGTTTGTTCTTTCTACTATACCACAACTATACGTTGTGTGACCAAACTTTAGATGATTGAAATATCTGACTACCATTTTTTTTAACGTCTATCTCAAAAAGCGTAAATAAATTAATTTATTATAGGTATTTAAAATTTAAGATGTTTATGCAGTAGGTATTTTACATATACTACTAAAACTTTGTAGTTTTACTCTTACAACAAAATATTTCTCTGTGCAAAAAGTGTGCATAAAATTACAATTCTATTAAAATTGCAATGTATAATTATAAAAATATATGCAAATCTGTCAACCAATCATTTTCCTCTTACGATAGACTGATAAAAATAAGAAGAAAACGCCATGAAATAACGTTCAAACATCGTAGTCTTAAAATGTTTAAAAAATCGATGGAGATTTTACGGCGACCAACGTCCTCCACCGTCAATCATTGTTTCCATTTCCCGGCCATGTTCACACCCTCTACAAACATTCGACGTTTTCTTAATTTCGGACAATTCGACCGACGAAAACAAATTGTCCGAGAACGGAAAAACATTTCCAGTTGATTACTAGATACGTCCGTAGCCACGAAAAGGGTTTTAACGCTGACAACGAGCGAAAGAGAAGAAGAATGCCGAGGGACTTCTGGAAACGGTGATCACGTTTTTTTAATTAAACCGAAAGTTAGACCCCCGCGGAGTAGAACCCCCGAACAATCGAGACGGCCGGTTTAATCACGACGTAATAATGACGGCAAATAAATTAAACCGGACCGTAACGCTGTCCGTTCGAGAACGTCCCCCGAAGAAACATTGCATGCCGCAAACAAAAGCTCGGCGAAATGTTTCAATAAAGTTCGCTGATACGGAGCTCCTTTTTCGTCCTGAATTTCGATTGAATAGAATGAAGAGAACCAGAATAAAATTATTTCTTTTCTAACAATGAGAGTTAAGATATTTATTCGTTAATCGTGATTTGTTTTGATGCTTGCTTGATAAATATGTCCAATTTATTGTGGATGTCACGAACGGGTGAGTATGTGAAATAATAATAAGGTATTTTCTTTTAATTGATAAACTACATTGAACTGATTCGTTTTTTCTTTTTAATATTAGTTAATAGTAAATTGTTATTTTTTAGAGCAATATTTACCGTCCAGCTTACCTAGTAGTATTATATTCGAAAAATTGCAGTAATCATTAACGGTTTCTTACAAAATGCTAACATTTTTCAAAACTATTTCTTTCTATAAATTTATTGAGCAGGTAACAATGCTTGCAAATTATATTTCGGAAATTCACACAATTAGAATATTTTCTAAGTACTTACATATATCTATTAAAGAATTATTAGTGTAGGGAAAAAGGAATTATATGAAGCCATACAATGTTTAAAATTAAAATCAAAAAGTATCAACAAAAAACTATGAATTTTTTTCGTTAATTTGAATTAATACTGGAATCAATCGACAAGAATTAATTGGTGTAAAATCTTATAAATCGCCACATATCACTAGATTGACAGTATCAACAAATTTTATCAGATTTCGATACATGGTATAAATATCATGGTAAACACACATCAAATATTACTTTAGGCTAAATTCGATCACATAGCTCCTCTTGAGTATCCCCGTCGTCAGTCTGGGTAAACACTTATCGAACTGAATTAATGATCAATTAATACCGATTGGAGTGTGCACATCGTAAATTCGTATTATCGTCGATACCCACTTCAGTAAACGGTTATAAGTCTCATCGACATGTAAACAACGATTCGTTGATAAACTGATTTATATGGAAATTTTTGCTCAGACAAAAGATTGTAAATATAATGTAATTCTGATTTATTAAGTAATTGTTATACCGTTACAACCAGTAGAATGAAACAGTTAACATAGCTTGTTGTTTTCCAAATTTTGTGAGCTATTAGTAAATGACAAGCGTATTTAACTTTTTTTCTAAGTCAGATAATTTGAATTATTTTATTGTTCTACAACAATTGGATGTCATACAGAGATAATGTCTACTATTTTCTATAATGTGTTGTACAGTATTGAAATGGCATGTGTTTCCACAGATTTTGCTTAAAAAATTCCTATTATGAAGCAACTCGAAGCATCCAAAACCTGTAGGTTATATTTTATCAAAATATATTTAAACAAATTTTCAAATTCACAACATGAAATGAAGCTAAATGACGAGAAACGATGTATCCTTAAATTATATGTCAGATTTGTTACTCTACTGTCTCATAATGAATCCGAGAAATGTGGTTTAACAATGTACTACATCTGCGGAGAGGAAACAGCTGAAGTCAGAATTTTATTTTTAGAACTAACAAAGATTGCTAAGAGGATTCAGAATATGAAACAAGTGTTCTCTTTCCCATTATATCTCTTTGTCATTTCAAGCATGCGGAAGTCCGCTTAAGGAGCTTTGAAATGTCTTTTCTTCGAAGAAGATACGTGGAGAAGAAAGGAAGAAATATACTTCACACATGAAAACAAACTTTCGTGGTTAAAAAAAGATGCCCTACTGCTTCAAGATAACATACGACCTTATTCTTCACGAAGCAACCAACACAAAATCAGGAGATTCATTAGGAATGAAAATTTCGTTCATTTTCATCTTATGATACACTTGTGGCTTTTTCCAGTTATCATTTCTAGCAACCAAAGGATTGATTTCTCGCCTATTAAACAATTTCATAAATTTTTACAATTACACTCCAACTCCAACCATTGGTTAATACATTACAACTATCAACATCCTAAGTAGAGTTGCAAATCTTAGGAGTCTAAATTTATTAACACAGCATTACACATAGTTTACAATTGACGCACAGAAACGGTAATTAACACTTTGCCCTTGAGGACGATTCAGTCGCGTGAAGTAGCATCTCCATACGATTTCTGCTAACAATAAATGAGGTAAATGCTATACAAATACTTTCAAATAATTTTATATTAATAATAGAACTACCGACTATTAATTCAGTATATTTACAGATACTAGATATATATTTTAGACGAAAGAGAACAGAATGCTCAAGAAACTAAATCGATTCAATCTCTCAAGGTCTATAAGGTAGATAAAGGAAATTAATACTAGAACTACCAAGCTAGTCAAAATGACTGGTTCCCAATTTTTTTCAAAAAATTCTCAATGTTTATAGGAGAGCCATACAACAGAAAAACTATGTTGATCTTATAAAACAGATTCGGTCATCTTTTCCATCTATTGATTCCTCTTTTTCCAAAGAACATATTTAATATATTGAAATATAATGGATTTAACGTCGGTAGTTCTAGTGTTAAACAGGATACAGCCTTCAAAATATCAGAAACATTTTTCAAAAATTCTGCACAAATCATTTTGACCTTCTTGGTAGATCAAGCGTTAAAACCAAGCCGGCTCCACGAAGAAAATTAGAATAAAAATACTTTATCGTATCGGAAACAAACATATACAGCTCTAGAACTCTAATGCAAAGGGTTAAATGATTAATTTTTTCTCTCATCCAAGAAAACCTACTCCTTCCTCCTTCAAGTCTTCACACAATAAATTTTACATTTACATTTTCTCCACGTACCAAAAACTAAATGAAGTAAAACGTACTAATGGTGAGATCATTAGTCATCGCAATCCTAATTAGCGTCAACTCAAAGACGGACAGATGCAGCTAATTGACATACCCTCGAACGGAAGTTAACAAACAGAACGATTCCTCGTCTACGGGGTATTTAATCACCATCGTGCGCTCTGCATTCACGAATCGCCGATACACACGACCCACTACAGGCAAACAGCGATTCAACAAACCCCCTATGAGTAATATGTCGTAGATAACGAACTGGAATCCAACCGGATTCCAACGTGTTTACGGTTTCAATATTCCAAGCTGCGACAGTTTCCAACTACGAACGACGGAATTACCACATCGACGTGAATGTGCAGCGAGGAAAGGTCTCAGATGAAACTGAAAATCATGAGAGTCTATGAGGAGTTACTTTTGCTTTTGATCTGCATAGAATGTTTGATAGTATCCTCTGCGAAATGTCCCGCGGAAATTGGACTCCCGCTGGATTTGAATCGGGTGAGTATATCGTGATGATTTGTGTAATGTTTGTAGGGTAGTAATTGAAGGGGTTGTTGAAATATGGTGATATTCTCTGTTCCGTGTAGATTTCAATTATTAAATAACAAATGTTAATGCATGGAATGTAATATTGTAGAGGAATGTTACGTTTTGTAGTTCAATTACTAATCCCCTGGAAATTCCTGTATCGAGAGCTGATAGTTATGTGACACTTGGATTTGCGGTTACAATTGGATTTCAGAGAATGCAAGATCGATAGTTAAAGATTTATTCGTCCATTCATGGTAATCCATTATTTTCAATCCAGGCTAAAGTGTTGCCGGTGACTTTTCAAAACAAACGTATAAATTTTTGCAAGTCGTGGTCGTAAATCTTTGGTATAAAGTTCTCGCATTTTTTTTTTTAGTCTTCGAATTGTATACGCTAACGAAACATGGAAGTAGAAAATGTCGATAAATTTAAGCCGCGGAAATCTTGCGATATATGGATCGTAGCTGTCGACGATGGGATAGAATTTATTTCCATTATCTCGGTTGCTCGATTATTCGAAAAACATCAAGTGGAAACTGGAGCGTGGAATACAGAGTTTCGTTGGATATCTACGACTGTCGTGCAGATACGCAGACAAACGTAAATTCGGTGGCGCTGATTCAACGGCTCCTGGATTTGCATGATCGCACCGAATCTTGTCAATATTGAACTGCCACGCATTACTCTACACATTAATTTCAAAATTTGCATGCACACGCACGATACTGTTTTGGATTTATGCTCGACATTGAGAAATCTAATGCGTTTTGACCGCTGACTGGAGGATAATATACCGGAATTATCTGTGGAGATTTGCGCTTAACTTGTGACTTTGGGTGGAAGCTATATCATCATTGACACGATTCTTGTGCTTTTCAACCAGAATTTTTGGGTTACATAAAGGATATAGATTTAAGTTAACACTAGATTTACCGGCGTGAAATCTATTATATTTAAATATGTTAAATATGTCCCTTAAAGCAAGGAAAATTAAGACGTGGAAAAGATGATAGTTTCGGTAATTTATGTTTTATAGGATGGACGAAGAATATTTATTTTACGGCTCTCTCATAAACCTGCAGAATTTTTGGAAAAAATTGTGTACCAGTCATTTTGACTGGCTTGGTAAATCTAGTGTTAATACTAACACGTTGAACACCACCGGTGTTTCGTTAATTTCACCATTTCTACAGTAATAAAACTTTAAAGACATTGATAAACAGATATTCGACTTGTATCTTTTTCATACTAATATTTAATCATTCAATATGGTAGAAAATTTATAAATCTTGTAATTTAAAAGTTACGTACATTGAATTCAATAGCGCCGGTAATCAACCACCTGTCAATCAACGTGTTAAATATTTAAAAATGTAATGCATTTTGAACACTAATTTAGGAAGCCAACATACTAAAATAATTCGACCTGACTTACAATTAAGGCTTAACTTCTGAAACTGGTTAAAAGTTACCCCTAAGTTTTTGTGTTTCTTATTGAACTTCTCTCGAAGAACTTTAGCGACAAACTGATTCGTATTTATATATGAAAGATTAAACACGTTTTGATTCCTGACACGAAACTATTATACTAATCATTGAGCCTTGTAATTCTAAGCCTAGTGAAAAATTAGTTCTTCTAGAGAACGTTTTGAAAGAAAAGTGAAAAACTAATCAAAATATACTCTTAGTCCTGAGACTTGAGAATTTTAATATTCGTTAATCAATGTTTATTTTCTGTGTTGAGCTCATGCTCGCTATTCTGTATCGGCTCAATAATTTTTCTTCCATATTCTCTACGATCCCATTAACAATTGGTCCCGCGTTTCCTTTGTATTTTATAAGCTCGACAGTGTCTATACGAAATACCATATTTCAACCATAGTTCGCAGGGGAGTGGTTCTTCATAGCCGGTACTCCGGTGAATGGAAAAAGTTTGAGCAAGTGCGGTCGATTTGCGGTAAAGAAAACATCTGGGAGCACATTCGAGATAAAATACACAGCTCTCAGCCGCAGAGACAATTCTGCAGTTACTTTCAACGTTAACGGAAGAGTCGGAACTAATATTCTGGGAAACTGGCAACTTCAAGGTTCCAAGAGAATATTGGGTAAATATTCATTGTGTCCATTTGCAAGTATATTTTACGTTCTCCAGTATTTTTTTAGCAATTCTTTCAAGCGATAACCGTAAAAATCATGCAAAGTATCAGTTTTGTAATGTCTATCAAATAACGTCTTTGTATTTAACACTAGAACTACCGGCGTTAAATCTTCCATATTTAACACTAAACCTACCAAGGCGGTCAAAAGACCGATTCCAAAATATTTTCTAAAAATTATCTAAATTCATAGAGTAGCCATGAAGTAAATATTCCACTTCCATCTTACAAAAGCAAAATGAGTTAATTAATTATCTTCTTTATCTCGCCACTTGTCTTTGTGTAAGGTCGTTATTGAGTATATTTAGATTTTAGTAGATATAACGTCGGTAGGTTTAGTATTAAGTACTTTGAAAAAGGAGGAATCGACTGGCGAAAAACATGGTCAATTTGGTAATTTATGACTTTTGTGATCGACGCAGAATTTTTGTTCCATGGCTCTTCTATGAACTTGGAGAATTTTTTGAAAAAATTGTGTACCAATTACTTTGGCTGGTTTGGTAGTTCTAGTGTTTACCGCCGCTTATCTGCAGTAGTTTAACGTTTTCCTTCTATCATAGTGGGTAATTAGAAATGCAGACTAATCTCATTAAATGAAGTGCATATAGTTAACTATTAAAAATTTTTAAATAATCTTGTACATATTTTTTAAATGCGATATACACGAACCTATTCATCTCGAGTAAGAGAGACTCATTTAATAAACATTAATCAAAACGCGATAAATCATCCGCATCGATAATTCAACACCTGGATTGACGCGTCATCGGCGTCTACTTCTATCGAAGGGATGAAAGCTATACGATCGATCAGCTTTAGCAATTTATAATTCAGTCCGTCGAAACGATCGATAACGTTTTCCTCCGTGGAAAATGAAATTTTCTCCATGTAGAGAGTTTGCCAATCAGGGAAGCACAAAGTTTGCCTAACTTCATAATTTTGTACTCTCAGGACCCTTCGAACATGTCATACTCTCTGCCGACTATAATTCCGCCCTCGCCATGGTAGTCTGCTCGGAGAACAATTCGTCTTACCGGCCTGGGCACAAGTTCTCCATGATTTGGTCTCGCGAGAGAAGCCTACCTCCGACGATCTTGCAGAAACTTAAGGCCGAACTGACAGACTACATCGATCAAGAGATTCTGATGGCGGATCAGACGGGCTGTTAAACAAACCATGAATGCAAGACTGCACCTTGCCATGCTGTGTAGGCTGATAATTTACTTATAAGTTGTAGTTTAATACTGAAACTACCTAGAAGATTAAAATAACCGGTTTAGAGTATTTTATAAAATTTCCTAAAATTGGAAACCATGCAGTAAATATTGCAGTCAAGGGCCGACTAAGGCCTAGGCATCCTAGGCACGTGCCTAGGGCCCGTAATTTTTGGGGCCAATGCAAAGAATGTGTCATGACTGAAAAATAGGCCCGGAATTACAATGTTGCCTAGGGCCCGCTTTAGCCTTAGTCCGCCACTGATTGCAGTACTATTTTCCAAATTCTAAATTACTTAACCCACCATCTGCTTCATTTCTTAATTTCTGTTTTTCCAAAATACATATTTGGTATCTTTAAATATAACAGATAATTTCAGTGTTATGTATTAATCAGTTTAATTTTAGTGAATTGATAAGTGGTGTCCTGTACGTGTGGTGGATGTTATAATTATTTTTTATTTTGATTGGAATCGATAAAATGTGAATATTTTTGTATCAATGTAATTCGTCGAATTTACCATTTTAGATAATTAAAATGATTGGTGGTTTTTCATGGTTGTTAATTGGATTTCTCCTGGCTATCTTCAAACTTTGATGAGATTGCAAATTTCAAGAATTAATTATTCTTCATTATTCTTAATCAAGTTTTCATCGAAAACCGTCCGTTACTGTTTGCAATTATGCGGCTAAGAATACCTCACCGCAGGAAATTTCTAAAAATAAAATTGTCTTGAAAAATAGAAAAAGTTAAAAAAGAAAAATGTTTAAGTACATACTTCGGATCATAAAGTGTCAATTGTGCACGAATTACAAATTTTTGAAATTTAGCAAGACGTTACAATTCGTTAGAAATTGAAACAAACTCAGGATTGTATCGGATAATATTTGAACAGTGTTCTTTGAAATTTATGATAGAATATAATACTACGAATAGCGCAAAATAATTTAAAAATCCTAAGCGTCTACGGAGCCTACGAAAACCTCCCTCGTGGGATGAATCATTCAAGCAGAGTGACGAAGAAGATATTCGTCGGTGAGCTCATGAAATATTCGAGATACAACGAACTGAGCCACTCGGCAGAACCATCAACACCTGCGGTCGGAATAATACGTGTTTTACAATACTTTCAAGCAGAGAATTGTCTAAAAGTTTGCAGTCTTATTGTTACAGAGACTCACGCGATTGTAATGTTAATTCTGCAATATACGTCCGAAATTCCAAACAAGAAATCTCAACATTAGAAACTCGCACAACAAGCCAGTGCATTACCCATTTATGTCTGCCTGCATAGTCAGTTAGTTGAGAGTAATTAAAACGATCACCGTAAACCATTACTCTTCGTTGCAGTCTTCGGGGAAACAGTAATTTTCTCGTTAAGTGTTGGTGTTTCCTGCATCCACAAGGTTCTGATATTATGGGAAACAATGTCTACTGGGTGACGTAAATATTTCTATTATATAAAGCAATATTTGACTAACTGTTGCTATTAATCCTATAGTTTACAACAACCTGAGATACTCGTGGCGCGGTATATGGATTACAAAATTTTCAAGTCTTCCAAAAACCTATTAACCCCTTGCCTTACGATTTCTTTTTCGACCGAACGCCCAAAAGCTCAGAATTAATTATTGGAACAATATTGTATCACTGATTTCTGATACACCGGCATGAGTTTATGCAATACTAATAATATAGGACTTATTTCAACGACTCCTGACCCACTGATATTTTCATTTTATAGTTTTTGAAAATCTTGAAAATTTTCTATAGCATTTACTGCGTCACGTGTGCCACACGTCATTGTAAGGCAAGGGGTTAAATTGAAAATATCTGTCGATTATAATACAATCAAATTATTTTTATACTGTTAATATTACTTACAGCTATACAAAATATCAGAAACCAGCGAGAACTTTTAATTTCAGGATTTGTTTTTGAGCTATGGTACGCATAACGAAATCATAGGGTAGGGGTTAATCCTATAAGGAACCAACCCTTTCCATTGCGTATTGCGAATTCATCATCAGTTTACAGTGTACGTCCAAAACGTTAAATGTCAATTCATCATTCTATGTGGAACCAGCAGTACATCATCATTCTACATGTATGTAGCCACACTATCAATTAATTGATCCTAATTACGACCTTCATAAGCCATCCCCGTTTTTTGTAGTCTTCACAGAACTCGTTAATTTTTTATTAAAATCATCACTGTTTCCTACGATCGAAACTCTAATGCAGGGACTACAACATTATGAAATTATCCAAAAACTCATGCAACAAACATGTTGGAAACAAGTTTAACATCTACGGCGGCCGTCAAATTAACGGGTTCCCAAATTTCGTTAAATATTTCCAAATTTATAGAGAAGGAGTACAGCAGATATTTCACGCGTGTCTTTAAATAAAAAAATTACTTAACTGATCGTATTTTTTGTCGCTCGATCCAGCTTTTTTCAAAGTACTTATTTAATATATTTAAATACACTGTAGATCTAGTGTTAAAAAAGTAGAAACCCATAAATCCCATAATGAAATAATCTTTCCTCTAATATACTTTCAATTTTCCGAAAATTCGTAAATTATAAATATCTAAACAACATCGATGCAAACCTCTACAACGTGCTCACAGTACATCACCCTTTTACGTCTACCCGTATCGCCAGTTAATTGAACGTAATTACAGCGATCGCCGTAAAAGCATCCCCTCGGTTGCAATCCAGCTAGGTGCATCCACGTGCTAACGAGACGTAAAATATTATCGAGCGTACTCTCGTCTGTATACTCCACAGCAACCTCTGCCAGAAAGATCGAATATCTTTGAAATATTAAATTCAAATCTATCGTCAAATGGAATTCGACCCGCGATTTTCGAACATTCAACTTCTCGTTCTCTTTTGGCCGGCAGATTTTCAAGCACAAAGCCACCATAAATTCCGCGTATCACAATGGCCGTGGCCGTAATAAATATTGCAGGCAAACACCTAATGGGGGAGGCCATTTCGGCGCGGAGTTCGATGATATTGTTTATGGAGCTTACGTACGGGAACGCGATATAATGGAAATTCCGGCGTCCGGCGGACTATTTATGGGACACCGTCATGTGGTACGGATTGCCGTACACGGAGGAACCCCCTGTGGTTTCTCTATGGTATATAGGCCACGTGACCATTCCGCAGGAACAACTATTATGCTCGTTTCATCGTCCCACCCCCTCACTCTTTTTCTCCTTCTTTTTCGAGGTTTCAACCCTCGTCCTTCCCCCTTTTTGAAATCCCTTTTGACTTTACAAGGTAATTACGAACACGAGCGCACCCGAACAAAGAGATTTTTTGGTCGTTTCACGGTCTCGTTGGATATATTTTCAGCTCCTGTTTCCTACTACAAGAATGTTACACCTTGATTTGTAATGTTTGCTTGTTAGAGCATAGTTGTACCCTGATGACAGTGGTCATTTTTTTAATTTAACGAAAAACTACCCTGTTCCGTTCAAGAACAATTTTTTTCTCTATTTTCTTCTAATTTTATGATATGCTAGAAAAGAGATATGGTTATCTATTTTTAGCATGTGATGCTTTATTCTCTAATTTAAAAATTACTATGATATCAATGGCACACTGTCCTTGATAGAAACTATTATAAAAAAGTCTCCTATATAAATACTTTTTACATGTTGGTTATACTGTAGTTAATGAAATTTTCCATGGATGAAAGCTTCTATCTTCAGTCTATCGATTATCGAATATTCTTTCCATTCAAGATGACATTTAGTGATTAAATCGGTACGAGAGCCTTCCAGTAAATCATTCTAAGTGACGTCATTCGACCATTCACAGCTATTAATGGTATGTCACCCCATACGGCTAGGTAACCGCACTTATATACATACTATGGGGATATATCTATGTATATATAAGCCACGTGACCGCTCCACGGGGACACCCATTAAATAGACCCTTCGGATCATGATGTCCCATGAACATCATTTGAGGGATCCTAGATTGTTGCGTTCACAAAAGAGTCACAGGTGCTACTGGTCAGGGTTTTTGAGGAAATTACTTTCTCCATCAACCCCATCAGTATTGATCGCAGTTATAATTATGCTAATAAGAATCCCTTAAATCCTACAAGCATAAGTGAGAATTTAACACTAAAACTACCGGCGTTAAATCTATCATATTTCAATATATTAAATAAGTACTTTGAAAAAGAGGGAATCAAGCGATAGGAAACTTGACCGATTGGGTGATTTATATTTAATGATATAGACGTAGAATATTTACTCTGTGACTCGTATATAAACTTGGAGAATTTGTTGAAAAAATTGTGTACCAGTCATTTTGACTGATTCGGTAGTTCTACTGTTAAATATCAGACTCGAACTTCAAAATGCCTGAAGATACAAAAACAATTCGAGCCCAAATGTTACATAAAATTTGTTATGAGTCGAAGAATATCATTTTTCGATCATTTCTTTGTCAATTGGAGGCAGAATTACTTATCGTTAGTGTGGTATCTTCTGTTTAAAGGAAAGACGGAGAATGACCAAAGGGAAACTATCGGTAAATAAATATTTTGTGGAAAGCGATTGCACCCTTCGACTTTCTCCCAGTGTATTTTTCAGCACACAAAGCAACAACATCGTGATGTTATCAAAACAGAAGACAAAGGACGATCGACACTCAAAGCAAAACTTTTTCCAATCCCATAACAGGCGAGGTCAGTTCAGGTATAGACAATAAAAACACTTTTTCCTAGGAAGTACTTCTACACGATAGAATTCCGGACGATGCAGATGTTTGATGGAAGCTTTCCAAATTTTGTAATCTATACATCGTATTTTCGAATTGTAAATCTCGTATAAAAAAATTAGTTATTTACTTATACCTCTTTGTTTTGTTCCACTATTTATTAAAGTGTTCATTGTTAGGATTTCATGGATTAATAAATTTGACATTATATTTGGTCATTGGATATTCTCCTGAAACTGACTATCGAGAAACTCTAGGAAGGTATTTAATAATATTTTCCGTGAAAATGTCAAAGGTCTTTCCTCGATGTACCGTAGTCATCCTCGTTCAGCAGTGTTCGCAAAATAGAAATTAAATTTTCCTTCGACGTTGTACGATGGCAAACGATTGAATTTGTAAAATGCAGAAGGACGCTCGGAAAAATTAAACTGAGGGAATAATTTTCTAGGAAATGCTCGCCTTCTACCTCCAACAAGGAGACTGAATAACCTGATTAAATTACTGCAAAACTACCCGTCCATTGACAGATACGTAGTTCATGTTTAAAGTGAGGAGAAAAGGTATTGAACAATCTTCCTAAGAAAATACGGATTTTTTTACTTATTTCATTTTCTTTTTTTAACGAAGCATCCCTTCGACGAGGCTTATTAAAATTTTTATCAAAGAGGAGAAACCCTTCAGAATATAAGGGATTTGTATTATGTGTACATACTTAATACTTCTATGTGATATATAACGCAATAGCTTGTATCCCTTCGAAGGGATCCCTGATTCACCAGCATTCGAACCCTAGAAGGTTCTCATGGATTAGTGCCAAATTGCTATTTCTATTTTCGCTTTCACGAGAGAATTTTTCTGGCTCTTAATTTTCATCGATCGATTTTCAACGAAAGTATAAAACAAATGTATGGTTTTTAAGAATCGCGACAAAAATATCACATGAATTTTACATTACTTTCTTGGTGAAAAATCATAGTGAAAATTTATGTTCAATATCCTGGTCTATTATGTTGCGTTCGGATCTATATTTGCAATTAACACTAAACCTACCAAGGCGGTCATATGACCGCTTCGCAATTTTTTAAAAAAACTACCTAAATTGATAGGGGAACCGTGAAGTAAAAATACTACTTCTACCATATAAAGCCTAAATGAGTTAATTAACTAATCCTTTCCCTTCTTGATTTATCTTTTTTCGAAGTGCTTGTTCAATAAATTTAAATTTGAGTAGATATAACGTCGGTAGTTTTAGTGTTAATTGTCTTCATAAACAGTTATGTACAATTTGCTGAAATTGTCAAGTAGTTACATGAGACCTGGTATCTTGGAAGTGAAGCATTCTCGAGGAAATTCAAATTGCGACTGACATTTCCAAAATTATTTGAAGGGTAGCTACATCTCTCATGTCTCCTCCAAGATATTCTTGGTGAGACGTATACATTGTGCGATGCATTACGGGATTTACTAAATAGCAAGCACTATGAAAGATACGTCAAAAATGGAAAAATAAAATCAAACCCAAAAGCAGGGAATACATAACGAGGACTAACTTCATTGATATCTTAAAGACGAGTTTTCAGTGTACAAGGCCCAATTAAAAGTTAATTTGCTAGAGAACGGTTCGTTTCTGACCCATGGTTCCTCTCATTGTCAAACATTTTCCCTACGTAACAAGACGAATACGATGAGCCAATAAAAAAAATTTGCTACCCTTTCCCGAATTTTGCGGCAGGTTTTTTTCGCACATTTCCATCGATCCAGAGGTGTAGAACAACCCCTGAAAGCCATAACAAATAATTTTGAAATACCCTGTACCTAAAGAAATAGCAGACCTTCGTAAACATCTCATTGCCGCTTTAATAAATCTCATAGCATTAACTCATTTCTTACATTTTAATTTAACTGTAAAGGGTTTAGCTAGATAAGGTTGTCATTCTTCGAGTCAAAAGTGTGGGTTACGTCTCGGTTATTATTTTCTTACTTAGAAATATTTTAATAAAAGGGTCTAGCAGGATAAGGGGGGCCACTTTGGCCAAAAGTAAAATAATAAAAATAAAATGTCATAAAAAACAAACATTATTGGAAAAACAGATTATTTAATTTCTTCTATAAATGGAACACCGCAAAAAATGTAAGTCTTAATAATATCACAATATTGTCATTTTTCATTGAACTCAATTATGAAAAACACTGATCCTTAATGAAGGCAATCATAGTAACTACAAGCTCAAGTTGCTTGGTTCTTTTTCAAGTGACTCTCATCGGAAACAAAGTCACGAGATCGTTAATTTAGCGATTTCAGGTTTCTATTTTCATGATCAGAGGGCGATAGAGAAGCGTGTGTACCGGAGATAAGGGTAGCGCCCACCAATG
This sequence comes from Cerceris rybyensis, assembly GCA_910591515.1. NCBI lineage: Eukaryota > Metazoa > Arthropoda > Insecta > Hymenoptera > Crabronidae > Cerceris > Cerceris rybyensis. Next base: position 41,898,125 of record OU342789.1, read on the forward strand.
ACGGAATATCGCCTATTGCAGTTCTCCATTGCTTTCCTGGTCCGTCTTCCCATGGGATTACGTCCCCTAAGCTACATTTACATATACAGTCGGAGTGCTGCTTCTACACAGTGCCGGCTGCCGGAACGGAAGAATTCAATAAAAGACGAGTATCGGCCCATTGTCTCAAGATTCTAAGCTCGATAGCCTGTTTTCATCGAGTGAAAAGGGCAGAGACGACGATGAAGAGAAGGAAGTTTCGAATAAAAGGATCCTGTAAGCAGATGCTGATCTTTTAGAAATTATACAACGTATAAATTAAGATTTATTATGGATATTTCGATACGTCGGGATTATTCATTGAAATGTGGGTGTAGTATTGGAATTTTTTATTGAGATAAATGTATTTGAATTATTGTTTCATGCAATATATTTGAAACACAATGGAAAATAAAATTTGGGCTATATTATGAGACCAATTTTATGTTTAAGGAAAAGTGAATAGTGATTAGTATTTTTACTTGATTAGAAATTTAAAATTATCACTAACCGACTTTAATGTTTAATTGACGATAAAACAATTATTTCTTGAAGTTATAAATATTGTCAATAGCTAACATACTCCGTTAATTTAATTGTTCAGAAAGAATTCAAATTTTTATCGTTAAGGACACTAACGTTAATCAAATCTACTTTTTCATTTTATAAAATACAGAGTCAACAAAGTCTACTCATTCACCTTTAACCTCAATACCTAAACTGAAACAGTTAAAATTGATTATCGGTCGAACGGTCTATGTAAAAACTTGTTTGAAATTTCAAAACGTATCGTCCTTCACTTGACACCTGTCAGTTGAAAATTTCATTGGCATTTCTTTCCATTAACACAGCGGTTTCTTCATCGAGTTATCGGAAAGACAGCTGACACGAGAATGAAAAAGCAGGGAGAGAAGGAAAAGAAAAAAAACGCCGAACGAAACGCGGAGATGATACTTTGATACCTCGAGAATTTAAATTCCATCTACCAAGGGCAAATTTTAAGTCGTCGAAGACTCTCGTTGATTTCAATATGACTGTCAAGAACCTTACTACAACTGCCTGATCGCATTAAATTACAGAAATTCGCTTTTCTCTCTGTCAAACGAGAAATTGGGACATGTGCCTTATAATAGGTATCCTATTGAAAAAAAATGAATCGAAGCGTATGTTTATTTTTTGATAAGTTCCACTTTTTTCAACCTTCTGCAAACAAGAAATAACGAGAATGATATGGTCTGAGTATAAAAAGAAAATTCTCCTGGAAGATTAATTCGCGATTGCCCTGATTTCGTATATTTTGAAAGATATCGGTGATATTGCTCGTTCTGACTTGGCAATAAATTTCTTGGTCACTGGAGCGTAAGGGATATTTTCCTTGATAATTTATTGATTTCTTTTGTCACAATCTTCCTTCAAGCTAAAGCTTTTAATGTAAGAGTGAAAATACTTTTTACGTTTAAAAGTAGTATTTGTAGGGACTATCTACGTTATCTAACACAACTCGCAGTAAAAAGCGAAAATCTGTTTTTTGTAAAAGCATTTTTTTCAGTAGGTATATATAGTTAGGAATGCAATAAAAATATTATGAAAATTGTATTCAATTTATTAACTACCTTGGATTTGCTACTATTCCACAATTTCCCTTCAAATAATAATTATGTTAAAAAAAAAACACTTCCCATAAGTGAACAAATACTTTTTAAGAAGTAAGAAGAAAATTTCAAAAATAAATTCTGACCTTCACTTAAAACAATTTTCCTCCAATCTCCAGCATTTAAAAGAAAAGAGATAATAATCTCTCCATGAACAACGACGATATCTTCAAAGAACCCCTACATTCTCGAAAACAACTGCTCAACAAGAAAAGAAAAAGTATCTTCTACTTTCGCCCTCCTCCTTCCATCTAAATCCAAAGTTCCTAAAACAAGAAAAGTACAGATCCACCGTACGCACAAAAGAAGCACAAAGTACCTTTGTTTTCTAACGTTAAGAGCCATCGAAGTAATAATTTAAGCGAGTGAGGGATTATTCCTGGTAGGCACATCGCTCTGCTTCAGAATCAGTAGGATCATAACAAATGGCCCGAAGCACCCTAATGGAAATAAAGTCCTTTGGAGGTGTTGTAGCGTATCCTTGAAGAAACAACTAAAGCCAAAGGGCGAAGAGGAAATGGCGCAAACTTAAAAGGAAGGAGAAAAAGAGGAAGAATCAAGGGGAGGCATTAAAAATCAAGAAAGAGGAAGAAATAGAACAAGGGGGTTAAGACGCGGAGATAAGACAAAGGTGAAATTGAAAATAAAAAAGGAGAAAAATAAAAAAAGGAATACGGCGAAGGAAAGTGGAAGCATGGAAGCGAGAATAATGTGGATGAGGAAGAAGAGAAAAGGAGGGCGGATGGCGAAAAGAAAAATAGCGTTAAGGGGGTGTCAAGTACCTATTCCAATGTACGATCCCCTTTGAAATGTATCCTAAATAAATATCCTCTACTTTTTCTTTTACGTGTCTCGTTCCCGACAAATAACATTTCAGGGTATACAAAGCTGATGTAAGGTCGATTCTTAACTGTATACCAGCCATACCCTATTTAGTTTGGTCACGGAAACCTCTTTAATACGGTATTACAAAATCTTTTTCGATTTCTTAAGGAATGGAGTTTAAATAAAGACGATTTTTGAGTTTGATTATTTTCCACACGATCTTGGAATTCAAATTGTAGGAACTCAGGTGGGCGAACACCATTTGGAAAATGTAATGAGATAAATAGTTATTTAACACAAACATTTAGCATTCTTTAGGTAAATACAATTGATCACCTGTGTCAAAGAATTCTCTTCAATATCTATTCAAATTATTTGGAACCTCAAACAGCTGTTATTAACACTAGAACTACCAAACCAGTCAAAATGACTGGTACAGAATTTTTTCCAAAAATTCTCCAAGTTTACATAAGAGTCATAGAATAAATATTCTACGTCTATATGAATAAACATAAATCACCCAATCGATCAAATTTTCGGCCGCTCGATTTTTCAAAGTACTTATTTCATTTATTAAAATATGATAGATTTGACGCCGGTAGTTCTAGTGTTAATGTAAATTATATTTATCGATGTTTAACGTCGCAGAACAAAAATAAACTAAAAATCTTTGAAGAACACGCATACATATCCATAAAAGAATAACGGTCAAAGGACAAATAACGTGTCATAGTTCTTGAGGTTAGCACGATTACAAAAGTATTTTTAACTTTAGAGACCTCGTGGAAGATTTACAATCTGCAAATATAAGACCGCATGGTAGACATCAGTAAACAACATTCAAAGGAACAATATCTCGATCTCTAAATATAGATAACCGCCCCGGAAAATGTGATAAACTCACGAGGCTACGAGTCGTAATCATTTTGTACGAGAACATGCAAATCTTTTACGTGAATTCGATAAAACCACGTCGACACCGAGACATGACACACAAACCTGAGAAATTAAAATTCCCTTAAAACCACCCCTCTACGGTTCCAATGGAGCACGAGTAAATATGCAAATAAGCTGTACGATCCAAATAGAAAATAATATGTCTTAATATCATTATAAAAGAAGTTTTCATGACGTGTTTCTACACAGATGATCATGTGGATTGATGTAAACTATAACTTTTAACGTAAAAACTTTGGTAAGCAACATTCGAGAAGGAAAATAATATTTTTTAAGATCAATTGTATGGTGAACTTGAAAAACGCTAAAAAATTGTTTTGTGTCGAGAGAGTCACGAAACACGACAACGAAAATTTTTAATAAATATTCGAAAATCACAAATTATCTCCGTCGTATTATATTTTACCACAAAAGAATACTTTTTACATCTAACATTAGCTTATTAATTTGTAACCGCCCGATGACGTTTACATATTTTTTTTGTCTTGGTTAGGTCACTCTGTATTTCTTCATCCCCACTTCTCTCGATTAAAAATATTGATACAAGATATCAGTCTGATTAAGCTTATAATTCAAAAGCCTAAAAAAATACCACGATGTTCCGGAATGCGGGAAGCTCACGCCTACGAGCCGCAATAACTTCTACAAGAACATGTAAATCTACGACTCTAACTCGATAAAACTACCCCCATACCGCAACGTAATGTAGAAAACCCTACCGTTAACTTCTGTATCACCCAGATATTCCGCGTACGGCTTATCAAATTAATGTGTCGGCCGCGTATTTTAAAACTCGCAAGATCTACCTCGTTCTCTTCCACCCGCGTCTCTCTTGCTCCTACTCGTCGTACATATAAATAAAAACGCACCCTAAGTAAAGCGTCCGCTTAAGCTAAACTTATCAGTCGCGGCACGCAACCATTCGTGACTGCGCGAGCACCTCCATGCAAATTCGTTCGCGTTCTACGCCCAATGGAAACCAAAAGGAAAAAGGAAAAAGGAACCGTGAAAAAGAAACGAACTAAGGTTCGGATAAATTTGCCATTGGATCGAAGATTCGACTGTCTTTTATCCCGCGCTCTTACAGCAGCCGCGCTAAGCCGCTAAATAAAACCCACCGCACGGTCTTACTTTCTCTCATGGGGAAACCCTAAGCTTCTGAGATCAACGATGCTCTTCATTGGAAGAGATCTTTTGAATCTCGAGCTTCGAGACATAATTGTGTGGACAATGTGCATTGATTTGAGGGTGAGATTAGAAAATTTAACAGGTTCTATTATAGCGAGTGTTGATTTGATGGCTTGAAACTTTGTCATATCGCCGGTTTTTTAGAATAACGACACGTTTTGAAAATGACAGATTTACAGTAGGCCTTTTTTAGTTTTTTATTTTTTTCATCCTTTGATATCTATGAACATATAAATCACACATCCTTCGGAAGAACTTACATTTGTTTGCTATTTCATCACAATCAATAGAGCTTACGTAGATTCTTCCTGTGTAATTAACTCGATAACGACACAAAACCAAATGTGTCGTTGTTCTTGAAAACTTACGATATATGTTTAATTTTAATTTTTATTATTTTTGCAGGATGTTTTCTTTGTGATGTGTATACTATAGTTTTATTGTGAGCTTTAGTTGCTGGCAGATAAGCTGTGTAATCTAAAACTGCATGCACTTTAACACTAGAACTACCGGCGTTAAATCTGTCATATTTCAATATATTAAATAAGTACTGTGAAAATGAAGGAATCGAGTAGCATAAAGTATGATCAATTCAGTGATTTATGTCTTTTGTGATGGACGCAGAAGTTTTGTTCTATTCCTCTCCTATGAACATGGAAAATTTTTTGAAAAAATTGTGTACCAGTCATTTTGACTGGTGTGGTAGTTCTAGTGTTAAGCAAAATGATCATAGTGGTCGAAAGATACAAAGCTAGGAAATTAGGATGAAATGTGTTGTTAATGGTGTACCCTGCATATACTGTGATATGTGTAGGTAATGCAATATCCTAACGTTATTGGGAACAGTTTGTTAGTTCAGGATTTTTAGAGTCTGAAAGTACAGTAAGTAATTAGGAGAGATGAAACGAAGAGTAATTCTTTCATTATACTCGAAGGGTGGATTTGGATTACGTCCAGGCATGGGCGTTCTGGACATAAATCCTACTGATCCCGAGTCGAAATTTTCAGATCTGCAGCAGGTTTGCAGCGGTCTGCAGACACAATTATTCTCTGCACCACGTCTGCACTCGCCCGAGTCGAAATTTTCAGATCCGCAGCAGGTTTTCAGGGGTCTGTAGACACACTTATTCTCTGCACCACGTCTGCACTAGATCTGCACTCAATAATTACATTTTTTAGGGCTTAACATACGCTTGCACGAAAATGACCCTCACCCCTACCGGGCCTTTTCGAGGAAAAGGAGGTCCTCGAAGGACCCAGCAATAACAACGAGGGATAGCAAGGCAGCGTTACGGAGTCAGTCGACGCCTTGCACTCATCGAGGGAACACTCTTACGAGAGTGACGTCGCGATCAAGCATTATTAATAAATATAAATTTATATTTGTATTATTGGCGGGAAACGACTTTATTGTATATTGTATTTATCGGCTTAAATATTTATAAACGCCCGTATTGTATTATATATATAAAAGGAGAAAACGGTGTCTTACAATAGTTTTCGTGAAATTGACAATCAGAACCAACATGAACAATCAGATTCGGGTGAATCAAAAATTCTAACTCGAAATAAAATGTGTTCGCCAATCTCCAAGAGCTGAAGGAGCAATATCACCTGGACTATTAATACAGGCAGCTTCATCATCAATACCTAGCCCAATAACACCTAATAACATATTAGTTGAAGAAGAAAATAGTTCATCAAGTCCATTAATACAGAAAAATACACCATCAAAAACGAAGGATAATACATTGGCTGGAGAAAAAAATCGTTCATCAGGACTATTAATAGAGAAAAATACACCATTTAAACCGAAAGACATTGAATTAGTTGGACAAGAAAATATTTCACCAGCATCGTCAATACAGAGAAATTTACTACCAAAACCAAAAGACAACGTATCATCTCTACTAAATCTCTACCAATCGTCTACATATTTTCCAAACAATTATATATATGTTTGCGAAGGATTACCAAATTGTAGAAAGTATTGACGTTGTTGATATGGGGATTAATATTGGCTTTGATTATTATGATAGTGTTGATATTGTCCATATGGTGGATGATAATTAGGTTGATTGTATATATATATATATATATATATATATATAGGTATATCTATCTAGGGGTCATTTATAAGCTGTTTTTATTTTATTTTAATTGAGTATATATATAGGTGTATCTATCTAGGGGACATTTATAAGCTGTTTTATTTTATTTTAATTATATATATATATATATGTATATATATTGTAATAATGTTAATAAACAATTAATTACAAATAAGTTAAAGAATATGTATTGTAATTTCATATTTTTAATAACCCTATACAAACGTGCTATGGATGCGTGCAGACACGCTGCAGATCAAGTGCAAACGTGCTATGGATGCATGCAGACCCGCTGCAGATCCAGTGCAAACGTGCTATGCATGCATGCAGACCCGCTGCAAATCCAGTGCAAACGTGCTATGGATGCGTGCAGACCCGCTGCAGATCCAGTGCAAACGTGCTATGCATGCATGCAGACCCGCTGCAAATCCAGTGCAAACGTGCTATGGATGCATGCAGACCCGCTGCAGATCCAGTACAAACGCGCAACAGAGCTGTGCGGTTGTGCTGCTGGCCTTTTCCTAATGAGCTGCAGACGCATTTGTTCACTTTGCAAATGTAGTGCAGACGTAGTGCAAACGTTCGATGCAAACGCAGTACAAACGCAGTGCGGATGTCTAAAATTGTCTCTAATATTTCGACTCGGGATCTTTTGTTGAGCATTAGTTGATGTTTTATTCTCTCATAAATAATTTTGTGTTTTAGTAATGTCTACTTTTGCATTACTCATTGAGATTTTTAATTGTTGCTAACATTAAAGAGCAGTAAAAATGAAATGATCAGCTTACTAAATTAGTTTGAATTATGTTGACTGTAGATTGTAAATATATGCAGTTCTCAAAGGATGATCTCGAGATGCAAAAACTCCAAGAAGATTGGGCTACATGTCAAAAAGTCCTAAATTTATACTATGCAATGTCAAAGAAATTCTCATGAATTTAACAAGGGGTGACGAGAGGTAATAAGCCGATTAATAATTCGAAAGTCAATATTTTCGTGTAACGGCAGAGCTAGTTTTAGTTTAAAACCTAGTTGGAGACTTTGACTATAAGAACTTACAAAGTAATAAGTTATTAGCGTTATTAGTACAAAAGTAACCTCTTTGTTGCCGCAAATTGCAAGCACTGTCGTAAAATAGCACTAACATTCATTTTAAGAGTTTCAGTTCTCATAAGCACAGTGTTGTAAACAACGAAAAATACATATACCCCATTTTTTAATTGTTTGAGTATTACTTTAATTTTTAAATTGTCTGAGATAACAAGTCGTATTAGTAGTTTTAGCAAAAAAGGAAAAATACAAAATATGAAATTTCTTATTATTAGATTTCGAATTTTTATGTATTTATGACAAACATAACAATGCATAAACACAGTTTCCTTTACGGCATTTAAGAAAATAATTTGCATAAACATCCGAAGTCTATTCGTTAGAATAAATAGCAAGAAATTAAATCAAATATTCCTAGTTAAGAAAAAATTCTAAGGCGACGTACAACAAATTTTTCATTGAATTGATGACCAAAAGAATCGTCTGTACGTAAATCAAAAGAAAGAATCCGGGAGTTCACTGGGTAGCTGTAGAAGATCAGCGGAGACAAATCGAAGATATTTTGTGCCTCATAGCGAGTGATTCGAACCGATGCCATGTCTTTCTGGCCAGTTGGATGGGCTGAATTGGCCGATTTTTCAGGAAGTCTATTTACCTTCCATCCGTAACTTCGATCGATTGCACTCAACCTCTCGGTGACCCCCGTCGTCTACCCTCTTCGTACAGCGGAATTTAATAAAAATGTCCACGATCACCGAAGGAAACTGAATACCCACCATAACGAAATATAAAATAATATAACACCTAGAAAATATAATACTTTGAAAGTTTGTGTTACGATGAATTTTTCATTATAAAAACATCAAATAGAGCCTCGTGTTTTATTTCTATCGTATTTAAATCTTGACCCTTTGTGTTCTATTATTTGGTAACGTCTTTATCTTAAAATTTCGATCTTGAAATTCAATAATTATTTTTTTTAAATTAGCCAAAGTATTCCAGAATCAGGGAAATTAATTTTAAATTTACGGAAAGCAGAAAAGAAATATTCTTCGGAGCCATAATAAGGTAACGCTGGTCGACGATTAGTTCGATATAATTTCACGTAATGCATAAATATAATGGAGGGAAGAGAACACGGAGGAAAAGCAAACGTGTCTTACCTCCCTGCAGGATGAACGCAGGACATTAAATATATTCTATTGTTAGAAATTTAAGACATTATCCGAAAGAATTGAGAAGCCATCAACCGGACAGTTTTCGTGATTCTCGTTTAAAAAAATTTAAGAAAAAATTTGTTAAAAGAACACATTTTATCTGAGCGCGTGCAATTTTTGAAAGTGTGTTTACAACAAGTTCTAATGCACATCAGTATAATAATGATGCTGTTATAAAATAAAACAGATTCGAAGTCACGAAGTCCTGCGGGACTTTAAACGGACCCTATGACAAATGCCGGATTCGCTTTATCGTGCGGCGTATGTAATTTGAGCGGCCGAATCGAGAAAAACGAGAAGTCTCATTACATTTTATGGCCTACACTTTCGCATGCTTCAGGAGAGAAAAAAGAGAAGTAAAAAAATAAGGAGAGAGGGTTGATTCAGTACGTGCTACACGCACGCGTTGGTTCTTCCGGCTTCGTCAAAATATTGCACACTCACGTTAAACATTTTTTATGTTCGCCTTTACGACTCCAAAGCAATTTGTGAGAAAGGTGAAAGACTGGTTTTAAGATTTTAATTCATTGCCTTCAATTCTTCCTTATTATGTAAATTATTCTCGTGCAAGCTTCTTGCTTTTTTGTCCAGTTTGATCAATGCACTATGGTATAATATCATTGTCCTGCATGTTATCTTGGACTACCTTAAACAATGAAAATGTAAAAAATGCATTGTGCAAATCGATGCTTTCCGAAATGTAACCAAAATTATCAAGTTCACACATAACCCTCGCCTAAACCTAATTTAATTGGAAACCAAACAACAAAGCAATAAAAAGAAAAACATTTGTGAGTGGAAAGAAACGCAACATTTAACACTGGAACTACCGAAGTTAAATTTATTACATTTCAATATATTAAATAAATACTTTGGAAAAAGAGGAATCAAGAGATGGAAAAAGATGGATATAGAATATCTGTCCTATAGCTTTCCTATAAACTTGGAGAACCTTTGGAAAAAAATTTGTCACGAGTCATTATGACTTGTTTGGTACTTCTAGTGTTAAACCAAAAATTTATTATAATAATATTTAAACGATAATACTAACAATTTCCAGATTCTATATAAATTCAGTCAAGTACCATTTAACATACTGTGTCTTTTAGTCTCGGCATTTAAATTCTGCAATAAAGTGTTACTCTAGTAATAAAAATTCATTTTATCGGTATTAAATACACAAATTATCCGACAAATACGACTCGCCATTGAATAAAAAGAATCCATCGAAAGTGCGTTAAGAACCTGCAACGCTTTAAAAGCAACATAATCGGCTGTCCGCAACACAGAAGACAAAGAGCATATTAAAAGCACACCAAAAAATCAACTTGCAACGTGAACACGCTCTCGGAGCGAATGTATCGTGGATAATAAATCATCGCGCTAGCACGAGCACACTCGCTCCAAGACATTTTTAATTCGCACTGCCGCTGGCGTGCCTTTTGTTCCAGTATTTAGTTCCGGCCAGTTTGTGAGCATCCGTGGAACGGCGAACCCCTCGTGCATTCAGCCCCTAAACCACCCTTGAACCATCCACGAGGTAGCAACTGTCTGCCTGGCTGCTCGGATACTTTCATACAGGGTGGATCGAAAATCAAGTATCCCGATATTAAGTATAATCGTATTTTTCCTTTTCCGTCATTTCGTCAATTTTGTTTTATTTTTGCGGTACTCGAAGTTACTTGGTCCGATTAGCTTTTTGAATGAAAAAATTCCTAATGTAATTTATTGTATGTCATTTTTAGTTTTTAACAAAGTATAGTTTATCGAATTTGATTCTATTTGTGATTAAATAACAGTATTATCCTTCTTGATGTTTCAAATTTTTAAAGTAGTTCTTTATTCATTAAGGCGACGTTTGATTTGAGTGGAATTTGAAGCATTGCTAGTTTAGTGTTCTTATGCTTGTTCATTGTTATAACTTCAATGCTTTTGTGTCTATTATTATTGCTATCTTAAGGTATCCAATACTCTGTTTTGTTCAGTACTGTAAATTAAATTCTAAAAGCTCCAAACTTCACTTGCAATAAAATGCTACTTAAAATTGATATGTAACATTAACTCACTTCTTTTAGTAATAATTTATATGTAACAAAGCTTCAAACATATACAATTTTGACAAATTATTGGTTCTAGAAGACATTCTTACATATATATCTCTAAAACGAAAACATTTCAGTTTCATGATATTCCTCAGATGCCATCAAACTATTACACAGATATCGGAAAATTGTACAATCGACAGTTCAAATGATAGCTCTTCTAACAATGAAACTTTCTATCAATAACAGTCCATTCAACCGAAGCACGTTCGATTTAAACGAATCACGAACACCTTTTACCAAAACCTTCCTCCATCAACCAATTCCTGAAACTGGGTCGTAAGACACGAAACATTTTATTCGATTCTCCACATTTTTAACTCTTAGAAAACAATAAAAAACTTGGTATTAAACTATATTTAGTCAAACATTTTAAAATTCATTCCCTTTATATCAGGTTAGTGCTAAAAAGAATAAAGGAAGAGCAGTACAATACTTAAATCTTGGTGTTTTTAAAGAATAACATTTTTAAATTTTCTCTTTTTGTTTATTATCTCTAAATTTTTCATTTTTTCATTTAATTCCTAAAGAAACATCTTTTCTAAGACGGAATGACAGTCGACATGTTAAATTAAATAAGAAATTGACTGATGATACACCCCGTATAAGTACATGTAGGTACGTAGGTATATGTGATTCGAGTCAGCAGCAAATGAAATCACAGAAGCACGTAGAGCACAGTCGGATTAAAGATTAAAGGATTTAAGGGAAACGAAAAACCTGAACGAAGAAAGTCGCATTAATGATACTAAAGAGGGTCCTCACGAACGGCCATTATCGTTGGACCACGTTTGCTTCTGGGAAAATTGGCTCGCGCCTGATCTTCTTAATCGGAAAATTGCAAATAGTTTATCGATGGAGTGTGCTCACTCACCCATAAAACAAGAAGGAAATTAACTGACAGTACAAGTGGTACATCATGAATTTTGCTTATAAATTCATCTTTACAACGTAAAATATTTTTTTAAAATTGAAACTATGTTATTACTGAGTTATAATATTAACACTAGATTTACGGATGTTGATATACCTATTTTTCTGGAGTGAGCCAATTTGACTTATACAAGAAAATTTAAGCTTTTTGCAAAGGAAATAGTTCCAAATCAATTTAAATGAACGATTTATTATTAAAAAACTAACCAACCAATGTGTTATATATATATCGTGATCAAATTTTGAATGAGCCAAATTGACTCCGTAAATCTAGTGTTAATAATAAAAGTAATCATGTTAAAACTACTTCAATTACTTTAACTTAATATTTTGATTCGAATAAATTAGGACATTTGGACATATTAAGCTTGGAAACTAACAAGCAGATGTATTTTTACTAATTATCATGACTTCTACAACATTCGGCATGTTAACACGTTGAACACTTCTGACATTTCGCTCGTTTTACTATTTTACGGAAACCATAATTTTTCTATTAGAATCTCATCTTTGCAAAACAGAAAGTCGAAAGGCACAAATAGATATACAATATTTTCAGCAGGACTCTATATTTAAAACGCCGGTATATAATATTGAACGCGTTAGAAGATTCGTAAATATTGTAATTTAAAAGTCATATGAAATTTCCTTAAATTCAATACCGCCAGTCACCGGTAACCCCCACGGTAGTCAACCCGTTAAGAGGTGCAGAAATGAGAGAATAATTTATATCAAAGATTTAAACTTCTCCGTAAAAATAATTTATTTAAATTTAAATCTCATAATACTGAAAACCAATGAACGTACAAAAAAAAGAATAATATCAGACTGCAAATTCAAAAATCTAAGAATGTTAAAGACGCACAAAACAAGTAAAAAACATTCCATTTAAATAATTGCAACACAAATCTTCATCGCTATCCAGAAAATTCTATACATTCCGAGTTTCTACGGATAAAAAGGGGAAACGACGACGAACGAGGCGCAAGAAGAACAGATTCATCAGCCGCCAAGGCGATAGAAAAAGCTCGAAACGCCAAGGAGGCGGAGAACCCGGCGAACAATCCAAACGACGTCTCCCGAGCAGCCCTAAAGGGGTGAGACGAAATCCCCGAGAGCATATCCCGACAGGAGTAAAACCACGCGACGTTGGGACATAATTGGCCGTAGAATTAGCAAAGGGGATTCGTTGTTCCCCGTCTTGCGTGCGGTGGACCGCCAAAAGGACCGAGCTTCTATCCAACAGCCTCTTTCCAGCAGCCCCCCCTCAGCTTCTGCTTCGGAAGCACGGAAATTTCGAAAACGAGGAGAATGGAAATGGACACGCAGCCGCCCTCGCTTAAATGGTTTACCGAATTACGCGAAAGCCGAGATTGGATTTGACTTTCGTGACTTCTACGTCCGAGACGCGTCGTTAAAGGTCCACGTGGTGGACATGGAGGACATGGAGGACGAGGGACAATGAATGTGGACAGGCAGGTTGGGAAAAAGTTTCTGACTTTCGAGCTCGGTCGATTTTCCCCAAAACACGAGAATTGCCTTACGTGCCAACGTGAGAAAGACCTTCGGTGATTTTATATCTCGTTGGGTGGAGAGGGGATGATTTGTTTGCCGTTGAGGATATTTGTCATGTTGATTGGGCTTATTTATTAAAGAATCTTAGGGACTTTTTTGCGTGTTATGTGGTCAAAGTCTTGAATGTGGTCTATATTACAGATTGGTAAAATTTAGGGTAATTGTGTAGCAAGACTCTATCTTAGGAAATTTATAATTTAATATTTTTTATGTACAATTATTTTCATGTTGTCCATCGGGAGAAACTGAATCGCTTAACTTACTAAATGAAAAGGGTAGTTTCATGTTTTGATGAATAAAAGATGTTTGAGCGAATTTTTGACAAACGATATTTGAGATATTGGTACAATCGTAGGATTTCTCTTATTTTTAACTTACATTTCTATGGTTGAAGATTTATTATTAAAAGCTTTTTTTTTATATAGAATTATTCTCAATTGGTCCATCGATATAAATGGATCGGTTGATTTACTAAATTAAAGGGATAGTTTCATGTGTTGATGAAGAAAAAATGTTTGAACGATTTTCTGCCAACGATATTTAACACTAGGTTTACCAGCGTGAAATCTATTATATTTAAATATGTTAAATATGTACCTTAAAGCAAGGAAAATTAATGTGTGGAAAAGATGATAGATTTGGTAATTTATGTTTTATTCGATGGACGAAGAATATTTATTCTACGGCTCTCTCATAAACCCGTAGAATTTTTGGAAAAAATTGTGTACCAGTCATTTTGACTGGCTTGGTAAATCTAGTGTTAAAACGATGTTACAGTCGTAGTTAATATTTTTCTTATTGTTAACTTACATTTCTATGGTTGAGAATTTATTATTAAAAGCTTTTTTTTTTTATAGAATTATTATCACTTGGTCGATCAATCAAATTGATGGTTGTAAAAATTCTGTATCATCGAGTGGCAAGGGTATTATTAATATTTCAGTTTAGCACGACCTGAAAGGGAAAATTAATGATACATCCTCCAAGATGGGAAGGTCTTTCCAATAACTTTCGAGATTTATAAAAGATCACCCTATCATCCGCGAAACGCGATCGGGGGAGAATGGTCTCGCAGCAAATATCCTTAAATTGCGTGTAAATATCGGCTGTATCGGATCTTCAGGTGGATTCTCGCGCAAGGGTGGATATCCGCAGGGGGTAGTACGAAATAGAAACGGCGAAAATATCCGAGGGTTTCCCGACTGCCGTGATACCTTTCGATTTCTCGCGTGTAAACATCCTCTCCCGCTGAGTTTCCACGTTTTGTATTATGGAGATGACAAATATACGATTCACTTTCCATTAATGAACAACGAGGAGCGAAAGGTTCCGGAAAATGATAAATGTTTAAATTCATGGCGATGAAGGATCATATTGACTCGTTAACGTTTAAAAGCAAGTGCTTTTGACCCGAAAAAGATTCTTTTGAAAATTGGAGGTGATATTTTTTGCAAAAGGTTACGGTTGATGGCATCATGCACGTCTTTCTTGTTTTTGGAATTTTAGAAATATAACTGATCGAATTTTAAGGACAGTATTAATGTCATGGATACGTTATAGTGTATTGGTAGATGTCGGCTTATTTTAAAATTTGTATTGATTTTGAATCGGCAAATTAATGTAGAATACTATTAGGTTGGTGCAAAAATAATTGCGGTTTCCATTATTAAAAGTTTTAAATATTGATTTGAAGTTATTTTTCTTGTAACTAAATATATATATAGCATACCATTTGAAAGCATGAATTTGGCTCTTTCGATTTATGTTTATCATTTATTTTTTATTCTTCACACGTGGCTATATTAGGTCAGAAAAGTAAAGGTGGAAAAGAAGCAAATTCGAGCGATATTATTGTACGAGTACAATTTGGGACCTAAAGTTGCGGAAAATGCTCGTAGTATTAATAAAGCATTTGGCCAGGGAACTGTGACTGACCGTACAGCTCAACATTGGTTTTTCAAATTTCGTAAAGGCGACAAAATGCTTGCAGACGAAGAAGGTCGCGGACGTCCTTCTGTGATTGACAATGACGAATTAAAGGCCATTGTCGAAGAAGGTCCATGCAAATCATCTCGAGAGATTGCAGAGGTACTATATGTTGATATTTAGTAACAAAAAACTAACTTCAAATAAATAATTAAAATTCTTTTAATAATGGAAACCGCAATTATTTTTGCACCAACCTAATATATTTAGGTATAATAATTGTATTGATAGTAGGGTGTGAATAAACAATATTAACACGTTGAACGTCACCAGTATTTTGCTAGTTTTAGTATTTTAGTATTAGTAGTTTTAGTCTTTTGCTAGCTTTTATCTTTTTACTGATAATATTTAAATATTTGGTATGTCAGAAAATTTATAAATATTGCAATTTAAAAGATACATGAAATTTCATTAGAATTGAATAGCTCCTGGTGAACACCATGGTAGTCAACGTGTTAAAAGTAGTATTGAAGCTGCATATTTGAAAAAGTTAATAATTTTAAAGGAAACTCAAGATATTTCTTTCCTTATCCACTAGAGCTCCCGTTACGATGAAACTTTCTTGTAATGGACTTTCTTTCGTTACAATTGGCTACCCATTCCAAAAAGAAAGCCCGAAAATGAATCTAACACGAAGCACAAATATCCACGAAAAATGTATATATTCCCCCAGAATTTTACATTTTCCCGTAGTTTCATTAAAATCAGAATATTCAGTTACAAAATTTCTCATCGTAAGACAAACTCAGAAGAAAGCAAACGATACTTTGCAAACAAATGGGAAAAAACAGCCACCATTTCTCGAAACAAACGATTAACTCTGATTAATCACCGTGACTTCGGTGGCTCCCAAAGATACATCAAGAACCATTCTCCTGCGACTGTTCGCCAATGCGGCAGCCAATAAAAATGAAATACGACCACCGAGCAAATAATGCAACGAGAATACCGTTCATTTCTCTTTTTTTTCACACAATTTTCACTTGACGAGCCCTTTCATCGTGCCCGCGAAAGCGGAAAGAAACGTTTTTACGAGCGCCATAAAATCTCGCAAAAAAGCCAACGTTGACAAACCGCGCAATAATTATTGCCAACCTACGGGGAGCTTAATGAAATAACTCAGTAACCACCCTGTGTGCAAAGCCACGACGAATCGAGCCGAGGATCCAGCAAAGCAGAGTCGAATCTAGCCACGTCGACTCGTGTCTGTCATCGTTGTCTGTTTGACCAAACACAGGAATTACCCCGGCCTGCCAAACCGCGTTTCGCGAACACCAGGAGGGTGTCTCTTCCATGCGGACGACAGGAGGATCGCTAATGAATCTACCCCCCTTGTCAGGGCAAACTCATCGCCTAGTGTTGCATCCCTCCGATGTGAAATAAACTTCAAATGTATCTTTGATAAAAATACGATCGACATTCTCTGTGCTTCTGCTCCGTTGGCGTAAAGCAAAGGGAGTGGGATGTACAATTTCCTGTTGTAGAATAATTAGAAGATCGAACGATATGAATTAAATTCAATGCTATTAGTCAAAATTGTGAATTTGCGAATCCATAATTAGATGTTGTATATTCTTGTCTATTTGTGGCAGCGTGATGTTATTTTGTTTGTTAGAATTGGGTAAGTGAAACAGATTGGAATTTAAGGGTAGTTTGTAGAGTCGTTTGTTAACCCTTTCGTTACGGCAATCCCATCCGCCGAAGTACCGTCACTGAACGGATACTTGCGCCAGAAATATGCACAGTGCACTTGTTTCTACATATACGTTTTTCTAAGTCTTAAAGTTGAAGAAGTAATAAACTTTGATGTTGTTTCAACAAAGAGCAGTTTTAAGAAGTGATTAAGCCAATATCTTAATAATATCAACAGAAAATGTTCAACTGATAACGAAAAATATTGCCATCGACTATAGATAGCAAGTGTATACAGATTATTACGTACCCACAGGTCGTAAAGTGGATGCCGCATATATGCGACGCTCGGAGCGAAAGGGTTAAAATGGAGATTGAAGGGAATGTCTTTTAGAAAGTTTATACTGGTTTACCAATTAGTTCGTCTGGACTGATATTAATCTAAATTGATTATCAAATCTTCTCGTTATATGTTTCTTATATATTCTACAATTTACTCTTAACACTTAACGGACGGGTCACGTGAATTTACATTTTTCCTTCGTAACTTCCTAGGACGGGCCACGTAGATTTATGTTCTTGCTTGAATTTTTAATACACTTCACAAGTGTAAATGTTTTAAAATATATCATATTCGTAAAAAATTCTAGACATGTTAATAGACAACATTGTAAAATATTATAAGAAATGGTGAAAATTTAATAAAATTACAACGCTTTAAAACCATACATACATGTTTAGTTAATTCTCCTAAACAATACCCGGAAACCGAGAAAGGCAGAACAGATTCAACCCGTCCGTCAAGTGTTAAGATTCCATTCTATATTCATTTGTATGGCAATATCGCCATGAAACTTCTATTCTACTATAATACTTACAATTAGCATTATGATACCCTCGTAAGGAGCATTACTAAACATTAACACTACAAGCAACCAGAAATCTCCAACAAAAACAAAACACGATACATCGAACAAGAAATCCTTTCTATCGACAATTTCGAGAGCCCGTTCTACCACATATTCGTCGTCATATGAATATTGAACTGCCATCCGCAATAAGAAAAGAGCACACGCAAGCCGCATAATTTCTGCGCCCTTTTCCCTTCAAGGAGTACCTTGCCGTCTTTTTATATTCATGGAAACACCATCGGCAACACGTGTATTTCCATGTATTCGTTTGTCGGGTAGAAGGTAAAATTTTCTCAGTCTAAAAGAAGAACGACATGCCTCCTGTCGGTGCTTTTTCAGCGGTTTTCTCAACAGGAGTAAACATCGAGGAGAAGCGAAAGCAACGGTAGCTTTTCCATTCCGAAAACAGGCAGGTGTCTGCGGAGAACCGCGTCGATCCTCCCCGTCATCATACGCGATCACGGATTCCCGGCGTTCGTCACCCTCCTGCTGGCATCCCTCTCGATGCACCCCTTCCGAGTCTGCTCTCTCTGTACGGCAATCATTTGCATATCTGCCGGTCGAACCTATGCGCGTTCCGCAAAGGGCGGCCAAATTCTATTATCGAATTCTGGTATGTAGACCGAGGAGGGGCCTGACCGGTTGAATCGGAAAAATAAGGAAAACGGGAATGCCGAGGATCAGACGCTCCTTAAAATTATGCAAGGGTGAAACTATGTTTGGGTGAAGCTGTTATGCGACGAGTTGACTCTTCTGATGGGGATTCAATTATGATATTTTAGCATCGAAGAATTATGGTTATGGTGTAATTCAAAGGATTTGATGTGTTTATAATTGGATACTATGAAGCAGTCGCTGTTAAATAAATGCAGAATTAATGATAAGGTATAATCCGACAACTCTAACTTAACCAGCGAGTGGCGGAAACTCTCGTTTTCAACAGATTATTTCCGCCATTTTGTTCTTGAAATTTCTAAAACCAGTATTCTAAAGTGAAAACTGCGGATAGTCGTTTAGTTTAGAAGGTTGCGTTTTTGGGATTACGAAAAGGTTAATGACGGAAGTAAGAGGCTGAAAACCAGAGGCTCCGACGTTCACTAACCAATTTAGAGTTGTACTATAAGTGTTGTCTCTATATCACTGTCGTTGATTAATAGAATACAATGTTATACAGGTGAGAATAGGGAAATCAAGAGATAACGATGAATTACTTGTTTGGAAGTTATAGGTGCCATGGAGTTTATGGATGGGATTTCTAAGTACTTCGGATATTACAAAAAGACTCTATTTCTAAAGATTTAATAATTTCTTATCTACATATATTGCGTTTTGCATCGTATAATGCAGCGGTCGCCAAACTGTTTGACCTCACGGACCAGTAATTTCATAATTTAAATCCCGCGGGTCACTAATAGGATTTTTTAAGTGTTAAATATATTTATAAAAAGAATTGTGATCTAAGAACACATAAAATGTATTGTAATGATTTGAATTATGTTTTAATACATCTTAAAACATAACTTAACGTGATAAGTAAGTATTGGGTTGGCAACTAAGTGATTGCGGATTTGAAATGAGAAGGAAAATTGATGAGGGACCCATAAATCGAGTTTCTTGACATAGCCAAGCTGTTTTAATTTTTTGAATGCATTTATACGTTACATTGAGCTTCTGTGCAATTTTACGTGTTGTGCTATAGCGATCTGAATTGATAATAGCCTTGATATAAGTCCCACCAACTTTAACTGGACGGCCAGATCGTTGCGTATTTTTCAGTGAAAAATCACCAGAACGGAATTTGGCAAACCAATTTTGACACTGCCTCTCCGTCAAGGCTTCATTCCCATATACAGCACATAACTTTTTGTGTGCTTGCTATGCGTTCTTGCCTTTTCGGAAATAATACAGTAAAATATGTCTGAAAAGCCCGTCTTGTTCTTCCATTTTTAAATTGGAATAAAAACGAAACTAAATAACTAATAGACACAAATTTTTTACTAAATTAATGGTGGAAGTCCAAACAAACAGAAAACAGTACAGTTTAGGTGCTTTCAACACGTTGACAAACCAAAAGAATGCGCTAAAATTATCTATTGACAAAGTCCGCAATAACTTAATTGCCAACCCAATATATTCCACATTTTTCTGGGGACCACCGAAATTTTCTCGCAGATTACTAGTGGTCCGCGGACCATCACTTTGGCGACCTCTGGTATAATGTATGTATAAGTTTCGAAACACCAAGCCTTGCATTGTTTCAATAAGTTGCAACGTTTCACATTAACCAATAGTAGTCTGAAAATAATATCAACCTGACATTTTTCCAATTGACCCGTCACATTATACGCTACCATTGGACTTTCCATTAATGATATTTTTATCGTGGAAAATAAAGGAGAGAGAAAGAACGAGACTTTAATACAAAGTCGACGAATTGTAAAGATGAATCTTAAATCCGTACCGAATGCCCGACGCCAAGAGGGACAGTTTCAAAGGACTCGTAATTGCATTCAAATATTACCCCGACGTCTAAGTAGCAAGTTACCCAGTGTCTAATGCGATTAAAACTTTCTTCTTCCGAAGATCTCCATCGTTTCGTTACTCTTGGCATCATTTGCAGTCCGCGACCCATTAAATTCTATAATTGACGTCACCATACTATTAAAAATTATCCAGCCACCATTCAATACTCACAATCAGTTATAACAATGGCAGGAAGTTTTTACAATTGTTTTTATCTGTGTGTTTTTAACGCTTATCGTCGATTATTACATTCAGGAATGAAATTTTTTAGTGTATGAATATTGAGCGAGAATATGGAAGAATGAAAAGGCAAACAATTGATTTATATTTGCTTCGAGCGAAAATTAAACATTCCAATTTTGTTTCCCTCGAGTTTTAAATAAAACGGTTTATCCACCCACTTTTCGAAACGGAATGTAAAATGTATTGCGTTGCTTCCTTCGTTTTGTATGTGTGTACGGCGAGACAGACATTTTAATATATCGCGTGTGTTTTTAAAATACGGATGAATTTGTCTTCCATAAGAGAATCCTAGACAGTGTAATATGAAAAATTCAAATATTTTTGTATGGAGGAAAGTAACTATTTTTTGTATTGCGATATACCAAAATGTAATTGCAGCGTTATTAATTTTTTAATTAATACTGCAACTTTTATTATCGCTTTCCTGCTAATTATGCAATGGTTCGAAATCGCTTTCTTGAAAACGCCCTTTCTTTTTCCTTTTCTGGAAAACGTAATACTGCGGTTAGCACTTTGAACATCAGTAATATTTCACTAGATTCATCATTTTTACTGAAGTGAAACTTTTTTGCATTAAGTATAAATCTTTATAAAGCATACACTCTAAAGGAACAGATAGATAGACATTTTTCAGATCTTTATCTTTTCAACGTCAATATTTAAATATTCAGTATGTCCGAAAATTCATAAATATTGCAGTTTAAAAATTACGTGAAAGTTCATTGAATTAAATGGCGTCGGTGACTGGTAATTCACATCAGTTAATATATTAAACTTGATCAGAAGAAATCTCACATACAAACAAAAAGTCCTATTTAACAACTGAAATGTATATACTTAACTTCTGAACTTTTTATTAATACAATTGAAATTACTGTCAATGAACTTATAAAATGTCCTTAAAGTTAAGAAAAGTAAATTCAGATTCCAGCTAGATAAAAAAAAGTTTAACGTCAGAACTAACTAAATAACAATAGGTGCAAGAACAGAGCAACAAGTCTCAGTTGCGAAGAATCTTTCCAATAGCATACTACTTTTGAAATTCTAACCTATTGTACTTCAAATTTTCTATTGATTTTGAAGAAGAAAATCCAAATGTCAACAAAATGTGAAGTAGTGCAACATAACATCGTTCTACCAAGCGTAACCCATAACAAAGAAATTCCATTAATAACGACATAATTTTCCGCTGAACAGAAGTAGGTATATCCACATATATTTCCTTTTTTTCATTAACAATACAGTTATATGTCAAACAACGACAAAAGCAAACGGTAAAAATTCGTGAATCGAGACCGCGTCTGACAATGAATGTTCCCATTCTACTTGAAGAACAGTCACATTTCTAAATTCACCGCTGTACGTTAAGAAGTTGGCGTCAACTTGCTTCGTATGCCTCGGTGAAGATATTCACGCTATTTGAGTTCAACGAGAAAGCAAGTCGTAAACTCTCTTGAACTTTATCAACCGTCAAAATTCCTCGAACTTTCAGCAAAAGCTTGGAAACTGTGCCTTGGAATACGCTTTATGCGCACATGGCGCGGTCACCGGGCAAAGAAAACTTTCGTCCGGAAATATATTGTTAAAGAACTTCCAAATTTTCTCTCTTCGCGCTTCGTCGAAATATTTGATCGGAATTTACATACGAAATATTTTCGAGGGCATAAAAGCAAATCGTCTTTGCAGCTGTGCTTTTCATAGTCATAAATTCGATGAAGAAACATTGGACATTATTTAAAAAATAATATATTAGGCTTGCTATTGATGCAGTGCCTCTATTACACTGTACTGTCTATGTAAATTAAAATGTTTTTAGAAAATGTGTGAAAGGTCTTGATAACTTGGAAGTCATCTAAAACAGCAGATATTACGCAAAATAATTATAGTAACTGAAGGTCAAATATAGAAGAAAAGTATACTAAAAAAATTGCACATTTGATAATTTTCTAAATCCGACATATTGCCAAATGTATTCCGCTTTTTTAATCTTGAACTATATTTTTACTCATTGAAACATATCCTCATTTTAATAAAACTGCTAATTATTGATAGCACTTATCGTGTTATCCTTTACCCTCATTCCCCGTGTCCAAAAAAATTAAAAACTATTATATCCTGTACAAAAATCTAAATTATTCCGCAATTTTCTCACCAACAGAAAATGACAGTGTTTCATCATATTCCTAACAGTAATTCGTATTTAATTTTCCAAATATCAACACAAGTTCTCCCTCCCACAACAAACAAATTGAATCTCGAGAAACACCACTACACGAATTCAAGTTCAGGAAAGTCTCATCGTCTTTTGTCTTCCAACGGAAAAAAGGATCGAATGGAAGACGGCAGCCCTTAAAGTTATCCAACGAGAGACGAGTGCTTACTTTCGCTCCAAGATTGCAGCCGGAGCCTAATGAGGAAATACACTTTCGGTACGACGTGACAAAAGGGCCGGTACGCATAGTGTCAGCAACGTCAGCAATGAACGAGTCAGGTTCATTCCTCAAATGAGAATTCCCGTCCCCTCGGCTCTGTCGCGTGCGAAAAGAGTTCGGTTCGAGCACGCACACGCGAAAGGGATTTCGAACCCTTCGTATCCTCTTTTCGATATCGAATTCGAGAAACCTCCTGAATCTGCTCTTGCACGTATAACGCCACTTAGTGCTCACTGATTTTCTGTTCTTTTACGTGATACGTAGGAGAGATACTGCCTACGCCAACTACATTTCAAGGTATAGAGTGTCGAAGAAAGATACATCGAATTTTAAAATAATACTGTATGTTCTAGATAAATAATGTTGGGATCATTTTGATTGAAAAAATATTATTAGATTTTAGTAAAAGTATTAATTCTACCAATACTGAAGAGCTGCTTGTTGAGGCACTTTTGGAACGATTATAGTTAATTGTTTGGTAACGAGACTAGCTTATCTTCCTAGTATCGAGTTTAATTTCAATTACGTTAATCCTTTGAAGTTTGTCCTATAGAGTGCAAGGTAGGACTTTAATGCTCTATTTATAAATAAAACATGGATCCTTATATCTCGCCTGAAATGTTTTATTCCCAAAGACCCCATATATTGCTTAGCTAGCGATGACATTGTGTTGGCAAAAATGACTGCAAACGCAAACAAAATTGATTTTATGAAACTAACAATACACTACAAGCTCGTTTCCTCTAAATCGCTGTTCTCTCTCTGCACACGAATCGATTCTCGTTCTTTTTGAAACTCCCTTCGTTTCTTCGTACATTCCTCGGTCACACTTATCTTTCGCACCTCATACGTCAAACCAATCATCCGAAAATTTAAGTATTCTAATTCGTTAATAACGAATCTCTCTTTCTTCCCATTTCACTCTATTTCATTCTTTCGCTGGCTCTCACTCGCCACAATTGTTACAAAAACTTTCGTAAAGAAGAAGAGAAAATGCATAAACTCAAAATACTTCTCACTAACCCTTTGACTGCTGATATACGATGAAAACAGTTTCCGAACATACATATAAGAGTAACAATCATTTAAGAGGAACATACATATAAGTAAACAATCAAAGCCTTTGCTGGGCGTATTCGAGTTCATAGTCTATATCGATAGCTGTCTCAGGGTGTGTACTTGCGTCCGTAGTCTCCATCGATAGATTTCACAGAGCGCATATATGCGCCCATAGCAGTCAAAAGGTTAACGCACCATGTATCACAATTCTATTGCATGTACCAATAGAACTACTATTATAATTCTAATTAAAATGTTCATACTTTATTTTAATATGCTCTATAATGGATTGAGAAAATAATATACAAGAAAATACCAATGTTGTTACTAGCAAACGCGTCACTAATTTCATTTATACTTGGTTTATTTGCTTACACGAATTCTGTCATTACTGCAAAGCCCCTAACCCGGTAACAAACTTCCTACATTCTTGGATGTTGGATGCATCCGTCGCTGAATAAAATCTCTCTACCAGAATTCAAAATGTAATCTCAGTTTACGCGTGTCGCAACTCTCGAAACTCGTTTTCTGCATTTTAACAACTCGTACGACTTTGCCGCGTGTCATCCGTTAACGTTGCAGCGCAAAATGTAACTTCGCGGCGAATAATCGAAGTGCACTGTATTCACCGATGTAGAATATCGTAGTGTGAATGTCCAGCAGAGAATGCCTGGTTACATTGTTGCAAATTGGCATTGTTCAACTAACTGAAAAGACTGCAAGAATGAATGTGTACTGGTTTGTTCACTAAGTATTCCAATTACAGTTATGTCTATCCCCTCGAATCAGTGTCTGTTACGTCTGCGTGCGCCATTGTTGACTACTACGTTTGATGAATTAAAATTTATTAGTTAAACTCAACATTGCATAATTTTGAATACTTAGATGTTTATTATATTAGTATAAATAATTTATTCCAGTATAAATCAGTGTACCGCTATTGAACATGAACTAAGTATATTATAAGAAAGAGAATTAATATTCTGGATATGTTGAGACATATTTTAAATATTTCAATATGTTGATGTGAATATTTCAGAAGTACTAACGAATGTATCGTATTGTAAAATGCCATAGCTGTTAGCTGAATTTTTTATTTGCACTGACTTTCTTACTGAACAATTTTTATTTGATTGCATCACTGGGTACTGTTCTATGCATGTAGCAAGAAAGTATGAACCGTAATTGATATTACATATTGTAGAATTCGTTAGACCGCCCAATAGTCAAATATTACCGCCAACTATATTTTTCTTTAAAAGTTCTACTGTGCAGTTAGCATAGAAATACGCAAGCACTGCAACAAGATATAAGCTGCAATCACAAAGTTAATTTCTCAAGAAACTAACACTTTACTGATCGGTACTTTTCTAACATCCTACGCACTTCTGACCGGACACTTGGTAGCAAATACCTTCCGGGCACAGATACCTCTTCAAAAAATGCAAATTCTCGTCATAGACTCCTTGACACAGTAAACCACAATGATAAATAACAATTAATTAATTGCCGTCGCGACCGATTAATAATTTAAAAGTCCAAAACCACTGGGCCCAAATGCCTCTTAATGTGCTACCGGTTTGTAAAGTATTAATCATCAGGATGAAAACTCAATCTCTCCTTACATTTTCCATAATCTCCAGTAGTACACATTTGTAAGAGTGTTAATGTATATATTAATATAACACCAAGTATGTTCGTCGTCGCTGCCTTGACTCGCGTTGACTTGTCTGAACGACGAGTCGCATTTTTTATAAATATTGAGTCAGTCGTTTATGGAGATTAAGGTAACAGACAGTCGTTTAAGGGAACAGGCAGATTATTTAACTACAGATATTTAATTTATGTTCTTAAAGTTACGATTTATGTTTGAAGTACTATCGTGTTGCTTTTATGTGTTAAGTGTGATTTTCGATTACGATAGTTAGTATATGTTATTAATTTATTAAAATAATTTGTAAAACTAATAGATTTTGTTCCGGCTTTACCTCTCTTACACATTTAAAATTAGACCCGCTAATTTACAACCCTCTGAACACAAGTAGACAATATTACCCTATATAGAAAACCTAAAATCCTCTCTAACAAAAGCGGAAGCTACAATAAATATTTAAAAATTCCTCATCCAAAAATACCTCAATTATTACGTTCAGAAGATATCGAAATATGCGATTCTTCTTTCACGTCAGCCACACGAAAGCAGCCTCTTGCAGGCAGGCTCGAGCCACGTGAAAAACGTGGATCGGCATTTCGAAATAAAGGACAAGGGAGAGCCGAAGAAAGCGGGTGGGCCGAGATATAATGTAAATGGGAGGGTGACGTGTGCGAGGGTCTTACAAGAAGCGCTACCTTTTTTCCCTTTCTTTCTGTTTCACTGGCAGAAGCCTACTCTCATCTTCCGCGATCTCATCGTTGCTTTCTGCGTGAATGAAAGTCCTGCCGGAGATGAATCTAACGCGAGTGTCCTTTCTTCGGCTAGCATGAATTCTTCCTCTCTATGGTATTCTCTTCTGGAACTACCATTGTATACGTTTTCGTGTGAACAGTCAACCTCGACCGCGACACGAGTTCTATTGTTCGTGTGACAGATGTGCTCGTTTATTTATTAAGTTTTCGTCATGCTGTCGAGGTGTGTCCTTCAGGGTGAAAATAAAAGGGAAATGTCACGAATAAGTTTTTGGAACTTGGATGTATCTAATATGTAAAAATCTTATAAATAATGTAATTTGCATTCAACGACTTAACGTAACCTTTTGTTGAGTGGTCCTGTATTCAATGACATTTCGTGTGAACTTTAAATAGTAATATTTGCAAATAGGCTGGTAGATTGAAAATTGAAAAACTAGTGCAAGATACGTTCAATGTTTTTAATACATCATTATTTTGACCTTTAGTATATTTACTTTGTAATGACGTGATTTTATAAGGAGAAGTTATGTTTACAATTGGATACAAATGGTGAAATACGGGAATTTCGACCAGCATCAATGTATTAACCTGTTAACCGGGCGTGACGTATAATTACGTCATATCTGAAAGAAAACTCCAGTAAGTTTGTCGATTTTTTCGCTTTTTTCGCTTTTTTTTTTAACGCATTACATTTTATGTCGTTTGTATCCGTTTAATCCTGACGTAGTACTTTAGATGTAATGATATTACTTCTCACTATAAAAAAAATATTCCAATTTGAAACAAGTTGAACAAAAATTAGTTCCCCGGTTGACAGGTTAAGGAATTGTTTAAACTTTTATAATATTTTTGTAGAGACCGATTGAATCCTGATTATACGTTTCCTTTTTGTGATAAGTACAATAGAGCATATAGAAAAGAATTGATTTTGAAATTCAAGATCAAGAGTGATTTTACGACATTAATTAATAGGATGAGACAATTCAGAGATGTAGAACATTACTTTGTTTTACATGACGGTACTTTTATACCCCCTATACACATAATCCCCTAGATAAGTTTCTTTTCTTCAATATCCCGCGTTCTTTGCGTTCCGTTGCAATCATCCAGAAAGGAGTCATCGAAAGTTTGATCGTTCCTGTTCGTGCACAATGGTAATATCTCAGCGCGTTTATTAAGTTTTTTCGACCCTCGCGTTTTCTATTTCATCTCCTCGATACAAGTTCGCGAAGAAGAGGCGTGCATCAACGTCGTCATCTTAAGGAAAGTTCGCAGACCATCGGTGTGATCTCATCATCTTCTCGCCTTAAGTATCGCGAAAGATTTCTCGAAAAAAACGTGAAGTGGACTTTGGACACGCCATGGGACCATATAAAGAGTCCTCGTACACCGAACTCTTTCTTTTCTTATTTATTTTTCTTTTCTTCAAGAGCACCTTCCGTGGTCCTTTATTCGCGCCAGAATTGGATTAGATGCTGCTGGAAAGTTCCTCGCACGACTAGCAAAAGCAACCGGGAAAAAAGCTCGTAAAACAGTCTCGGTACTTGGAATCTCTCTCGCGCTTCTGTTTATTGTTAGAAATAACCTAGAGTTTCATACCACTAGTTCAACTACCGCAGTTGCTAAAATTTATTTGATCACTACTGCTGTTGAAATGAGAAGAATTGGTATTTTGAAAATGATACCGTGAAATGGAACTAGAAATTAGTAATTTTCTCAGCAAGTAAAATGGAATCTCCGAAAAGGAGTACTTTATTTCTCTACCTGTACTTTCACATTTAACATTAGAACATATTAAATGTATTCAATATATGTATGAAGGAATGAGAGCGTGTATGGGTATGTGTGCCTGCGAGTGTGTGAAATAAACGAATGCGAGAATGGGCGAGGATGAAAGATGAGAGCAGAACGTAAGTTAGTTGGCGTACGACTGTCGAGAGAGAGAGTGTTCATTAATTTTTGTTATATCCGTTTTTAAATACATTTTATTTATCGTATTTTTCTGGTATTCCCTCCAACCCATTCCAACATGTATGTTCAATGTATGTGAAATGTAATTTCAATATATGAAATAACTAGTTTGAAAACAAAAATATTAAGAGGTAGAGAAGATGATCGATTCGATAATCTGTATTTTATAAGATCAACGTAGAATATCTAATTTAGTCTCTCCTATGAACTTTAAGAACTTTCGGAAAAGAATTTCAACAAGTCATTTAGATTTGCTTGATAGTTCTAGTGATAAAATATTGCGGTAGTAGTTAATTTAAAGAAAATGTGTCATTGCGTTTAAACTAAAGTAATAAAGTCTTAGTAAAAATTATATATACCTCAGAAGCGCGTTGACTTCGTTGAATTCGACAGGGTCGAAATGATTCTTTGTTTCGGTGGCTAAAAGCAGTCTTGCGACCACTAATTGAGGGTTAATATCACTCGGAGGACACCGTAAGAATGACGCAAAAAGTATTTGATAATTCAAAATCTTGTCTTTGCAAGTATTATGTACGCACTAACAGGTGAAAGTGCTTGAACCCGATCACGGAGCAGTGATTACCCGTCGACTGTCGCGACCAGACTGATAGCAAAGCCAATGTCGAAACGTCTTATTGTTAGCGGGCCCGCGAATCGGACACCTGTAGGTTACGGTTGCCGAAACCTGCCGAGTATATTTTGAAAACACTCGGCGGTCATTGTACTCGTCAATCAGTCGATATTCTAAGTGAGATTGTACAAAATTGAGCATTTATATGATCGAATGTTACAAATATAATATTTTGTTTAATATAGTATTATTTTCAGAAAATAACTCGTGAACAATAAATGGACATCCAGCTTGGTGACATAAAAATAATAAAATAATCACTTATTCGCGACATGATGTCGCAGATACTGTAATGTAACGCCCCCAGAGGGGCCTGTTCTCTGGAGGAACGTTAATTGAAAAATAAAGGGTTTCTTATTTTGAAAATATAACTCATGCTTGACAAATGTAGTTGTAAATCAAACTGTAATATTAGTGCGAGTAAAACGGCTGCGCTGAGAATCACTGGCAGTATCTTGTGACTTGTGAAGCTATTTTAATTTCTTTGCGGAAAATGAAAGTGGAAATTTCAATTCTGCCTTTCCCCAGAAAAATGTCTACACAATTTTTTTCTTATTACGTTTCCAACATCAGAGCATTTACGAATTTTGTAAAAATATGAATCTTCACAAGTAGACTTAAATTGTCCAGTTGCATATTATTCCTCTACAAAAAATTCACATACTCTTAACACTAGAACTACCAAACCAGTCAAAATGACTGGTACACAATTTTTTCAAAAAATTCTCCAAGTTTACATAAGAGTCATAGAATAAATATTCTACCTCTATATCAATAAACATAAATCACCAAATCGATCAAGTTTTCCGCCACTTGGTTCCCCCTTTTTCAAAGTACTTATTTAATTTATTAAAATATGTTGGATTTGACGCCGGTAGTTCTAGTGTTAATAAAACCTTTCACTTATTAAATTCGCAGATAAAACAACATTAACCCTTTGCACTCCTATGTCGACCTACACTCGACACAGCTTTTTGTGACACTTAATGTTTCATATACTAATTAT
This sequence comes from Cerceris rybyensis, assembly GCA_910591515.1. Lineage (NCBI taxonomy): Eukaryota > Metazoa > Arthropoda > Insecta > Hymenoptera > Crabronidae > Cerceris > Cerceris rybyensis. The sequence goes on from OU342789.1 coordinate 41,928,556, forward strand.
CGACTTTTCGAAATCAACAATAATGTTGCATTTTAACAGGAATACACCGCAGCATCTACAATTGTTCCTAGTATTAAATAAAAACGAATAATCAACAGTAAACAATTTTCCGAGATTATATTTGCTTATCTGACAAAAAGTTATTAAATTAATTCGGAGCGCAAAGGGTTAAACATTAATATTAGTGATAATATTCTTAAAAAACACATCTTTCATTATAGCAGAAAGCACAAAAAAGAGAATTGTTTTCCGGTTAGCGAACTTTCGATTCCGAAATTAGCAGAGGAGTTCGTTATAGCGTATAATTAAAGGATTAAATGGATAAGAGCTTCGGTGCACTCCTTGTAGCCCTTTTTCAGCGATTATCAATGAGAACAAGCTGACCCTAGGCCTCCTCACTCGAATTTCGAGATTATCGATCATCCGTAAAGTTTTCGCAGCAGCTTCTTTGTCGACGGAATAATTAACCGCGCGGTATATTAGGTAAGAGCTCGAACGAGATTGATGCGTTGAAAGGTTTCACCCGAATCGTTTCCATGGGAATAATTGAGGGCTCGAGGAGGGTGAATGGGAACGACGCTACTAGGGAGATTTAAAACACTTTCTTAGGGACCGACTCGATCCTGTATTCTGCTGTCGATTCCCTAAGGTTTTACGAGATTGGATCACGTTGGTGTCACATTTTCAACGACCGATATTACCGATTGGTCGATATTTTATGAGAAACCGAGATATCATGCTCTAAGGGAGTTTATTTAAAATGTAAATTAATTTTCAACCGCAGAAACGTCACTTAGATTCCCGCATTATCACAAATTCATATTGTATCGTTATTTTCGAAACTAGGATAGTTTCTGGTGATTTGGTTTTTGTAATGATTCTATTGAAAATATTTTTAGGTACGTGTATGTGAGTAATTCAAAAAAACAGAATTACAGGAGACGTTATTAAATTGCGGTGTTTTTACTTTCAGATAAAGTGATATATTATTCCGTATGGACTTCAAAGGGGTAGGCATCCCTTTGTTTCTTTCTGTCCGAAAATGAGGCACTAATTGCATATATGTTTGGCCATCCGTTGCTATATTAATTAATGAATTTTATAGCTGGACGACATGAAAATTAGCACGGAAAGATCATCTTTCAAATGTGTAGGCATTTCATTTGCTTTCATTGGAATTAATTTAATTCTTATTCAATACGTGCACTCATAAATTGAAATATGTACTTCGTTTTTGCAATTAATTTTATATTTTCGCCTCAATTTTATATACTCAACCGATTGTGTATTCCGATGGCAATTCTCAAAGGTTTTATGAGATTTGATCACGTCGGTGTCGCATTCAAGAACCCACATCACCGTTCAATGGACTTTTTATGAACCATGGCGACGCACGCGATACGAGAATACCATAAAGCTTGACTTACGATCACAGTCGGCTTCTTACGTTGAACTGATTGCTTACCTGCAACAAAAAAATCGTTTTACGTTAGTTGATTAATTTCTATTTCAATATTAGATCTTTTTTTTTACGTTCAGTGTCTTGAAAACCTCACTGAATAGAAGTTTTTTTTTATTTCTGCAGAAATCTGTACGCCAATGTCTACCATCATTTTCAATAAAAGAAGAACTAATTTATTAACTGTAAATCATAACGAAGATTAACTATTATAAGTATTTTTAATGAACTTATGAATCATTTATATAACTATCTTCATTCCGTTTCACATTTTTACTGTTTTAAATCGATTTAAGAGAAGCGAATCAAACTTGCGGTTATAAATGTTATAGAATTTATTCCAGTCACGGAAAGAAAACATTGTAGATCGACGAAGATAGTTGGAGATTTAAAACACGAAAGTTTTTAATGGTAAAAAAAGAAGAGATTTGTTCAAAGAATCGAGGAAGTCAAGCACGCCCCTTGGAAACCCTTTAACACCCTCTCGCAATAATAGATACGTGCAGTCTTCTCTCCATGGGTGGAATGTCGAAAACAGCTTGAGGAATAAATCGACCCCTATGGACTCACTTGTTTGGAACCCCTTCAGTATTCGGCACGGACACCCCTTTGTTCACTGATACACAAAATTTGTCAGTGACTCTGTGACAAAAGATAGCAACTGCAGTGACCAATTCTCAAGTTCGAGTAAGGGACGTGTATCTACTGAATTCTAATTGGATTTTTGTCATTGAAATTCCAAAATTTTTACCAATATGTTGCATTAACAATAACATTTGCTTTTATATTTCATAACAAGTGGAATCTAATTTGTGAATGAATTTAGCATAGAGAATTTATTGAAGAAAATCATACGAACTTGTACACTGTTGTTATTTTTCAACGAGTTATATCTACTTTTATCTCTTAGAAATGCGTTAATTAATTATTTCATAGAAAGTACTCGAAATTACAGTATTTTTTCTGGTATGGTCATAGATTTTTAATATTTTTTATTTCTTTTGTGTTTATATACTAATAAGTAAATAGATTAAAGTTAGTGAACTTATTGTTAGCAAAATAGACACGTTCCATAGCAATAACATCCAAGAATAATTAATTTATTCAAAATACTTCCGTATTTGCTACAATGAACAGCAACTAACCCAATTTACCTATCCATACCTCATGAAATTGTCTAGAATAACTAATATACTAATTATATTAAGTAATACAGTCACTTTATAATTAATAATAGCTGCTTTTTTTCTAAATCCATTTATATTTTTTGCGCCTAATACATTTATAATTCGTTAAAAATTAAGAGTTATTGTAAATCCGTCTATACTAAAGTTTCAGTGTCTCTTAAAATACGTAACGAAAAGTAGATTTCTCTGTCATGCAGCATAAAAGATCTATAGTTCCAATGTGTTCTTTCAATAAAGACAAATTTGTTAACTACGACATTTCAATAAACAGATTACAAAAAAATCACCAAACACAGTCGTTTAAATATCAAAACAAATCGGTATAAAATCACAGAAAACACTCCCCTTTAATCGCAACTAATTTCCAAACCCCTGTCACTTCCTTATCATTCCTATAATCGCTCATCTACTTCCACCCCTCCACCCTAAAAATCAACAGGCTCCTGTCAATATCCCGCACCTAACAAATATAAATAACCTTCTTCAACATGTCCACCTTCAATGATAACGCCATCGGCGAAAAGACAGTAACCGAAGGGAGTGTCAGGGTGTACGAAACGGCGAAATCCCACATGCGATTTTGTTCGCTCTCACGAGGGATTCGAGTCCACGCTCGGGGATGACTCATGCTCTTCCTGTCTGTTTTTAACCCGTCGTGGCGTCGGAGGCATCCGGGGCGTCGCGAGGGGCCAGAGTTTAATCTAACAACCCCTGGCTCACTTTGCATGGCCAGGGAGCATGCGGAGCTTGCTGTGCTACGGGAGAGACCCGCCCGCAAGGGCTGCCTTTCCCTGACTGCCCTCCGGCTAAACTACCGCGATAACCTCGGACCAACTTCTGGTATGAATAACGTTTGTCATGAATTATCATTACACGGCACGAGCCGACGCGCCTTACGTCAATCCTACGGGGACGAAGGTCGAGAAGATTATGTGTCCGTGATAATCAAAGGGAGGTGAAGATGTAAAAAGTACTGGGTGAGAACTAGGGTGATACTTGAGATGTTAGTTGTTGTTTTATGTGTCATCGAGGGGATGGATATTAGGAGAGGTGGATGATATTGAAATTGAATGTTATGACGATAGAATAATTGAGTGTGGATAATATGTTTTGGTAGGATAAACAATTAAAGTACGATTTATTGATGATTAACACGTTAACTGCCATGGGGGTTACTGGCGACCGAAGCTATTAAATTCAATGAAATTTCATGTTATGTTTAAATTGAAATATTTATGAATTTTTTAATATATTGAACATTTAAATATTGGCGTTAAGAAGATAAAAGTCTTCTGAATATCGATCTAGTAATGTATTTAAAGTTTCTCCTTCATAAATATGTGATATTAATACAAAAGGTTTCACTTCAGTAGAAATGACGAAACAAGCAAAATATCGGCGGCGTTCAACGTGTTAATAGGGTATATTTTTAAATGTTAGATAAGTACGTTAACCCCTTAACCGTGGATTTTTTTTTGATGGAGCGTGCACAGACTCAAAATTATAATAATTATGGAAGTCAGAAGTTTTCACTTATTTCTGATATTTCGTATAAATGAACGTAACATTAATAGTATAGAACTAATGAGATTGATGATATGAGACTGATATTTTCAATTTAATAGTTTTTGAAGGACTTCAAAATTTTCTATTCCATTTTCTGCCTCACAAGTTTCACACATTGTTGTAGACAATGCGGTAAAAAGAAATGAGTGAAGGGGGCAAACAATTTGATTGCTATCATTGTCTGCAATATGCGAAATAGATGTAGAAGATGGAGAAAGAAGGAGAGTAATTTTAGAAATATGTACAAAAAGAATTGGAATTCACAGTTTGAAAAATTTACTATTCAAGTTTAGGAAGAAAGAAAATTTAATTTGCTATTGGGAGTTGCGATACTGTCTTTGTTGCGTGTGCGATTGGAAATTAGAATTGTTAATTATTATAAAATTAGTTGATTAGAATTCCGTAATGGGTGTCGTATATTTGCAACGGAAATAATATTTTACTATTATATTACTATAATATCTTAGGAAACAGATAGCAAAGAAGTGGAACTTTGAAAAATTAGCATTCAAAAGATTAATGGAGAGTCTGCATGAAACATGCGAGCGAAGTTGAACGCAATATTTCTTTCTTAACACTTTACCGACCGGTACTTTTTAACATCCTACCCACTTCTGAACGGTCACTTGCACGCAAATATTTCCCTGATACTGATATCTCTTCGAAAATTGCAAAGTTTCTTCACTGAATCCTTGGCACAGTTAACCGCAATGAAAAATAACAATTTATTAATTTCTGTAGCGACAAATTAATAAGTTAAAAGCCCAAAAATGTTGGGCCAGAAAAGTCGATTAATCGACTACCGGTCGGTAAAGTGTTAAGTAATTCTCCGATAACGCCCTGGTTTTATATCATCTAAATAGGACGAAATATTTTCCTATTATTTACACCATATCAAAATTTCTTCAAATTCCTATTCAAAAGTATTGATTATACAATATTCAATAAAAATCTGTACATTTGTATTACTTATCATACCAAATGATCCACCCTGTTAACAAAAATAGATGTCTCTTAAATTATCATTCAATATTTCCTCCTCAACAGTAAAACTGCCGACATCATACCTACTAAAATTTCAACACACTGAATAAGTACTTTGGAAAAAGAGAAATCAAGAGACGAAAAAGATGATTAATTAATTAACTTATTATATTATATGATAGAATACAGATGGTTTTATAAGATAGAAGTGAAATATTTCCTTCACTGCTACCTTACCATTATAAATAATTTCTACAAAAAGATTGAGGACCGGTCATTTTTAACGGCTAATTGTAAGTAGATTTAGTGTTAAACCAGTACATTCTAAATGAAACAGACATATAAACTAAATCCACTGTACAAAACAGCAACATTACATTTTCCCACTCAACACGGAATCCGAAGCGCAGACCAACACTAGCAGCCATTAACCCTTTGAGGACTACGAACGCATACATGTGGTCTGACAAAAAATTTAATTATGTAGGTATGCGTGTGAGTGCGATTGCATGATTGAGTGATTGATGTCGATCAGCGGAAGATAAGCGGCAAAGTACCATAAGAGATGAAGAAAAACAAAGAGGGGGTTTGGGCGGTAAGCGCAGTTCGAAACCTGACACCAAACGTGAATGACGTGCTCTGTATTTTAATTATTATACCTTTTTATTCCTTTAAATCTTTATTAAACTTTTTATTTTATATCTATATTGGATCCCAATTAATTCATTTCTACAATTATAGTTTACTAGCTGAAAGCTCCCGTGCTTCGCTACGATTTAATCGAAACTAAAAAAAAAAAACCTTAAAATTTCGAATTTTGAAAAATCCTTTCTTAGTGGGTGCTAATACCCTAGAAGGAACGCTCATGCAAAATTTCAAGTTTCTAGGTCAAGTATTTTCGGCTCTGCGTTGATGAGTTTGGCCCATAATTTAACCCCCCAAAACCCCCCCCTAAAATTTCGAATTTTTATTGAGCACCTAAGACCCAAGGGGAAGGTATGTTCCAAATTTCATTGCAATCCGTTCTTTGGTTTTTGAGATTTCGTGATGAGTGAGTGAGTGAGTGAGTCAGTCAGTGGTATTTGAGCTTTATATAATAGATTACCGTATGTATACACAGTCCGAATTAAAACATTGTAATATAATGATTGAAATATAATTATACAAATAGTACTTTTTAATTTCAATACATTAACAAGCTGATTTTCTGATTAAGAAAAACTGGTTTTAAGTCGCCAAATAAGTAATCATCTCTCAATATTCCAAAATACCTCCGCTCGGAAGGGGTTAATGACGCAAGTAGAAAAAGACTTTCGAGATCAGCCCCTGGCACTTAGCATCCAAAGACTTCATCCGCCTAACGTTACGTCCAGAATATTCGCATCGTTGATCTACTCTCCATTCCTAAGACAACGAGTAATCCAAGTATACATGTTTACAGGCAACCGCTCCGTATATCCCGCGTCTGATCTCATCCTGATTTCAGTCACGCGGCTACAGGGATTCGAAGCTGGCTGAGCGTGACGTCATACGCAAAGGATATCTCCTAAGAGAAGAAGACGAGCAGACACGTACAAGACAGAGGAGTTTCGTCGGTTCTGTCAGAACACACGCGTATATTTGCATACCCGCTGCCAGGCTGTGCCAAGGGTTAGAGAGATTCGACCTCGACGGTGTTCCACACTCGCCGCATTGATTTCGTATCGCGTTCAGCTGCAGAATTTTAAAACTCCAAGGCCACCCCCTCTGCATATATGCGCGGACATGCGGATGAAAAAAGAATCGGCAGTGTCGAGTGACAGGGAGAATGCGAGATCGGTAAAACGAGCTGCTTCCTGGTTGGTTGGAGGATCACCCTAGTTTTGGAACTAGCGACTTGTGTCATTCTACCTGACGGAAGTGTATGGATTCTCGAATCGAAACGTGGGTGAGATAGGTTGGAGGAAAGGGTGAGTATCGTATTTGGGAGAAATTTTAGATGAGCATTTGTTGCAACGTAGAGTTCGAGATGATCGTAGTTCAAGTGGGGAAAAAATGTGATAAAAGAATTGTGTAAGGAATAAAGTTTAAAAAATGAAAATTGTTCATCCCCATTTTGTGTATGGGTTTTTTATATTAAAAGTGGCTTAAGTCACTGCACCAGAATGGAAGATGGTGATTTTGTAATGGTTATACGAAATCATTTATGCTGAAAAAAGAATACGTATGTAACAGTAAGATAACAATTATAAGTACGTCTTATCGAAAATTGGCACCGATATTTTTAACAACATTAAAACGCAAACCCTTAAATGTCACAATTTAAAAAGAAAGTGACTTGTGCTGCTTTCAAAATGAACGGTTCACGTAAGACGCAAATAGATTTTTAAGAGGTATTCTAAATAATTGTAAGAAGTGGTTGTATTATGAAAATGACATTGTTAAGAATAGCTTTAGTATATTATCTTGAGAAAACACAAGTAGCTTTAGTGTGGTTGAGATAATGTTAAATGAATAGTTTAAGTAAAGTGTTGACACGAGTTTTTTCGCTTCTTTCACTTCTTATTTCTTTTCCTCGATAGCAATTCGCTGACAGGCCCGATGTATATTAACGTCGTTGCTTCCAGAAAACTTTTCTGAACACTTTGCATGAGTAAGATATCTCGAAAGAAATGCAAACTTCCAACATTCTCTGAGAGCACGCTATAAATCGATTTCAGTAATCTTTCGACCCATTAAAATTCCAAAAATTAGAGAGAAAAAGGGAATTTCTAATTGCACTAGTTTCATTTAATATCCCTTCCTTATAATACAAACAGTTTAAATTAGCGTACTTTCTCGTTAAAAGGAACACTCGCGCGCAGTTGAAAAACGACTTGTTTTATGATCCACGTGAAATACAGATTTGTGCCATGTGCGAAAGCTTCAAATTTTTCACGTCAACACGTTTAAATTCTAGGGTCATTTCCACAGATTTCACGCTTTCAATTCGACTAGAGTGCACTTTATGATGCTCTCATAGAGTTTGAAAAACCTGCTTTTATAATGTTATATGACCGGCGAAAATGGGGTGACACTTTCTTTGCAACGGATACCTCTGCCTAAAAATACGTTTAACACTAGATTTACGGAAGTTGAATCGCGTATACTTCAATAAATTAAATACATACTTAAAAAAAGATAACAGGCAGAGATGATGGATTAATTCCTTTCTATATTTTCTATATATATATATAAAGCTCAAATACCACTGATTGACTGACTCACTCACTCACTCATCACGAAATCTCAAAAACCACAGAACGTATAGCAATGAAATTTGGAACGTACCTTCCCCTTGGGTCTTAGGTGCTCACGAAGAAAGGGTTTTGAAAAATTCGAAATTTTAGGGGGGGTTTTGGGGGGTTAAAGTATGGGCCAAACTCATCAACGCAGAGTCGAAACTACTTGACCTAGAAACTTGAAATTTTGCATGAGCGTTCCTTCTAGGGTATAAGCACCCACTAAGAAAGGATTTTTCAAAATTCGAAATTTTAAGGTTTTTTTTTTAGTTTCAAAGCACGTAAAATATTGCAGCTTTTAAATGATTGAATATATATTTACTAATTCAAGTAGTCCGTAATCCTAATGATATTAAACCGTAGCGCAGCACGGGTACTTTCAGCTAGTAAGATACATCTAAAATATCTACTGTGCCTCGACCCTGTGAATTTTAAAACCGTTTATAAAAAAATTGCAACCCGTCAATTTGTCGGTTTCCGCATATCTAATATTAACACTAGATTTACCAGCGTGAAATCTACTATATTTAAATATGTTAAATATGTACCTCAAAGCAAGGAAAATTAAGATGCGGAAGAGATGATAGATTCGGTAACTTATGTTTTATACGATGGACGAAGAATATTTATTCTACGGCTCTCTCATAAACCCGTAGAATTTTTGGAAAAAATTGTGCACCAGTCATTTTGACTGGTTTGGTAAATCTAGTGTTAAGTGTATCGTTGTCACTACCATATAATTTCTAATGATTGAAAATTAACTCTTCCGCTGGTACAATGCTCGACCGTTAACGATTGTAGGTATGATGCGGATTAGCGGTCTAGTATTATCGATAAACATACAACAAGTTGTCTTGAGGCTTTCGCAACCAGAATGATTAGAAATATAATAGAATTGGCTTCCGGGTAGAAGCCGCTTTGAAGATTTGGATTACTCCGACATTTCGCCAGGATTGCTAGCTTCATCAGGGCGTGAAGGAAAACTCTGATACTGGGTTCAAAACTTAAACGCGGCTCCTACCCGGAAGCCAATTCTATTTCTGACACAACAAGTTCTGCAACACGCCAATAAGTTATTGTTGATAGTGTTCTGTCTTATTCATAGATCTTTCAAGGCATTGAAAATAATAAGTTTAAATGCATCAAATTAATCGCCAGTAGTTCTAATAGTAAAAGTTACATTTCATTACCATGATTGCAGTAAAAGTAAAATATTAAAAAAAACATAAACAGCCGACTTTATCTTTGTGAAGACATTCAACGTGAAGCTTATAGTTCTTTGTATATTGACCCTGTTGTCGTGACCGTGTTAATTTCTTTTCTTTTACGAACATGTGGGTGGTCGGTAGCTATTTCTTCAATGTTACAATAATAAGAGTATGCTTGTTCATCGCTGTTGTGTTTTTCCTTCCTACCTGATCGTTTCTAGGCAAAAATCCGAAGAATCCTAATTTTTAGGAGACTGTGTAGAAAAGATTTTGGGAAGAATTCAAAGGATAGCGATAGTCATCAACACCCAGCACCCAAAGGGTTGCATAACCTTCTCAAATCATAGCAAAATGATCGCTTGCCTTCTCGTTTGCCACACATCCGGCAATGATGTCTGTCATCAATCCTCTGCGCGTAAAAAGGTCATAAAATAATACAGCCAACCCGACAAGACTTTTACATGGTCGAAAATAATTTTCCAACGCGATCTCCCGCAGCCCTATCCGCCAGGATAAGGAGCCTTCAAAGCCTTTTACGACCTCGTTGCGCCGTGATCTTAATCCTACCCCCCTCTCTATCTGGGAGGAAGTTAATTAAGAAGATCGGACAACCCAGACTGTTGTTAGGCGAAGCACGTGTTCCTTGAAATTCCAAGCCGATTCCAAAGGAAATCTCCTTCTCCAGATGCTGCAGCCGCAAAACATTACAGAGTTGACGGGGGAGAAATTATCGAAGGGTACGAACTCGCCATGCGTAAAGTAGATTCAGACTGTGCGAGACAGACCGGCATGGCATGATCATTGTTGCTACATTTTACACGGGTATGAATAGGGATGTCAGAGAGGCATGATCTCTGGTACTAGAGTGCTTATTATATCGTATTAGGAGATATTATATAATACGAACAGGCGGGCCAGTGCTAGATATGGATTTAACGACTGTGATACTTAACTCTAGATTTACGGAAGACGCCAAATTGATGAATTTTTATCTTTCTAGAATCGTCTTGCAAACTCATAGACACATGGTACAATAGATATTTAACATATATCTTATAGTATGCAAATTACTTGAGTAATCGTCTTCTTTGTCGCCTGATTCATCTATTTCGAAAGTTCTTATTTAATATGTTACAGTGTAACAGATTTCACGTCCGTAAATCTAGTGTTAATAAAAGCGAAGCAACCGGGTCTCGCTTAGAGATACTTTTTGAATTATCATGTAGTGTTGTATAGCCTGGTTGTTTGTAAATCATCTATAATTGTACTCTAGGCAGAATCACTGTGATAACTTACTATAAAAGCTACCAAGACGTTAAAATGATCGATTCTCAATTTTTTCGAATAATTTCCTAAATTGATAGCGGAACGACAGAGTAAATATTCCAAATATTTCTTATAAAACCGAAATTACTTAACTGATTATCTTCCTCTCCTCTTGATATCTCTTTTTTTCAAAATGCTTATTCGGCAGATTTAAAAATAGCATATGTAACGCCGATAGTTTTAATGTTAAAGTCGAGTAATATAAAAAGAAGAAAATGGAATAGTTAACTGACTAATGGTAGCAGAATGTAGTAAGATATACAGTTATTGTGCAGTTAGGATTGAAAATATGCATTTCTATTAATAGAAACCTGCAGAACTGTGCAAGTTCAGAAGCACTGTTTGTGAGATTATGATATCTATATACACATTGAAAGGAAAAAACTTTGCAAAGGCGTAATTTTTAAATGAAACTTTCTTTTCGTCTTAAGCTTGAAATTAATCACTTTTTCAGTATCATATAACTCACAGAACCGCCGAATTTTTAATTCTCTTTTCCACAAGCTTCTATCCGTCCATTTAACAATTGAGAAATATTCCCAACCATTTACTGTTCGACAACTAGGTAGCGGCAGAGCCTCTCGCTTTCAATCATCTATTCCCGCCATTTCGATTTTGGAAACTCCAAATCCATCCTCCTAAAGTAAACAAGTATGTGATGTGTTTACTAGGAGGCTGGGTTTGGGGATTCCAAAAAGAAAATGACTGCAATAAGCCGTTGAAAACGAGAGGCACCGTCACTCCTTAGCTGCCTTTGAGTTGTCGAACCATATTTGTTGGCCCTAGGCAAAGAGAAAGCACATAAATATGTGGGGATTTTATAAATCCCCCTAGAGGAATCTAGGACGAAGACACTTGACTGACGAAAAGGCGATCGACGATGAAACGTTGACGGCACGAGGACGATACGAGGACGAGCAAACAATTCGACAGTAGACAACATGTGGAGTAGACGCATGAAGTAGACGCATGAAGTAGACGCATAGAGTTCGTTAAAGGATAGACGAACAAACGAGTAGAAGAATAGACGAGTAGACGAATAGACGAGTAGAGGAATAGACGAGTAGAGGAATAGACGAGTAGACCAATAGACGAGTAGACGTATAGACGAGTAGACGAGTAGACGAGTAGACGAATAGACGAGTAAACGAATAGACGAGTAAACGAATAGACGAGTAGATGAATCGATGAGTAGACGAATAGATGAGTAGACGAATAGACGAGTAGAGGAATAGACGAGTAGACGAGTAGACAAATAGACGCACAGATTATACGTATAGAGGGACTGGACCAATAGCCGAACAATTAGACGTGATTGGACGGATTTTGTATAATAGTTGTATTGTTATTGTTTTAGATTGTGTGTGTGTTAGAGCGTTCCCTATATTTTTCTACAAATGTAAGTTTCCACTTGTATATATCTATTTTTAAGTATATTCGTTATAAATATCCTACAAATAATAGCCAACAGTCATTTATTTCAATGTCAGCACCTCGAAAATTATCATCACGACATTTCACCCCGCGACTCTAACTCTCTCAATTCTTTAATGAAACATCGTCAAACTCACATTCGCTCGAACTTTGCCACTCGACCCCTCATCTTGAGAAGAAACTTAGTCGTCCATTTTGCTAACATCCCGTATGCCAGATCCATGCTGTGTAGTACAATATGAATCTACCCTTTCGCGCGGAGTAAACGCTTGCACTCCTCTCAATAATCGAGAGTCATCCTGAAGACAGGCTATGACAAGAAAGGGTGCACCCTTCATCCGCGACCCCTAAAATGCTTGCCCCCCATGGACACGTGTAATACCACATGGCACGTCGCCGTTAACGACACACCAGTCGGAACAACGCACGGAGTAGGCGAAACAGGGTTGGCAGATGTTGCCACGTTCGTGGTAATTGCACCGTCCGTGTACACACGCGGTAATTAGTTCATAATTGAAACCCTCCGTGGCCGTAGGCTTGAAGGATGTGCGAGCGTTGCTGTGCAATTCGAGAGAGTGCAGATGAGAAGGGAGGATGACGTCCAGAGACGTTTGAAAATCATGGAGGGAAGTCGATGTGGTCCTTGCTCACTTTCGTTTTGGGGAATTTTCCATACAGGTACTCTCTTAGATCGAACCAGTGGAATTTCACTGGTTCGCCAGTGGAAACTCACTTGTTTACCAATGACACTCACTGGTTCCGCCAGTGATCTCGGCGGCCATCAAAATTCACTGGTTTACCAGTGAATCTCACTCGTCAGCATATTCAAAAATAAAACACAGCGCATGGAGCTGCAGCAGCGGACGCAAATTTCACTGGTTCGCCAGTGAGATTTGTATTCACTGGTTGAACCAGTAAAATCTCACTGGTTCGATCTAAGAGAGTATGTATGTGTTAATCGTAGCAAGTTTACTGTTAGGATCTGATCTGATGAATGTACGATCGGATCCGAAGAGATTGACTGATTTTTTTCGTATTCTGTATAAACTGTTAAATGATGTATGGCGTAGAGATGAAAAGATTGTTTAGTCACAACAATAAATATCCCATTAGTTAATGCTCCGTTAACACTTTAGATTTAACAATGAAATATTGTATTAAATCTATTTTCGTGATCGACAAATTGGGTTAGATCTACAAGAAGAATCGCGAGGCGAAAAGGATTGAGAGATGTGGCAAGATGGAATGGAATAGTGTGATGTTTTGTAAATACTGAGGTAGCTTTGTAGGAATTTTTAATTTCTTGTTCAGGCAAATTAAGAATTCTACACAGAGATGAGCAGACCTACTCCAATATTAGCATTTCGATAGGAGAAATGATATGAATATGTAAAAGATGGGTTCAAATCATGTACCCCTTTGTTCCTATAGGATTGCTTTGACTTCTGCTTATCAGTGCTTATCATAGTACTTTGTGAAGTTAATTTTTGTTAATTAAATGCTATGAGATGTGATGTCGTAAACAGAACGATATTAATCTCTTCATTACAGTTGGTGCCTTCAGGCGCTTTGAAGCTTACAGCGTACTACTGGCGCCTATGGGTATTTAACTTGGGTCGGTCACCTGACACTGGTGGTGCCAAAACGCTTAACTTATAGCGTTTCAAATAAATTAGAGGTGTTTATACATGCACAGTTGTCAATGTCGTTAATTATCATCATTGTTATTAAGATTTGCAATAAATTTTATTGATACTAGTTTGGAGATAAATATAATGTAGGGGACTGGGTCAGGAGCTTGAGATGTGTATGTGTTAAAAGATTTAAATACCACGTCCTCAGACAGGGCGGGGGGCGAAAAGGAAAGACAGTAGTTGATATAGCAACAGGAGAAAAAAATCGTGCGGGATTAGCAGCGAAGATAACAGGGTAGAAAAAGACATAGTATAACAGTGTTATATACATTAATAAATAATTAGTTTTATGTATTAACCCTTTTTCTCTCACAAAATCCCTGCAATAATTATTTTGTAATTCAGAAATGATTTATTACAATTACATTGACTAAGTAGTATGTTTTAATAGGATTTATTTAATACGTCGAACATTACAAGTATAATATTTCTCTAGTTTCATCATTTCTATTGGAGTGAAATTTTTTCTATCAAATTCACATCCTTATAAGGCAGAAATTTTAATGATACAGATTGATAGATACTCAGTAGACCTTTATCTTCTTAACGCCAATAAAATTTAAGTACTTAATAGGTATATCAGAAAATACATAAATATTGCAATTTAAACGTGACATGAAATTTGATTGAATCCAATAGTGCCGGTCATCGGTGACCCCCATGGTAGTCAACGTGTTAATCCATTATTTTATTTATAGAAATAAAAATATATGTTTGATTACTTTATTAGAAATTTTGTGGCAAATTATTTCCTTTAATTAATTGGGAATTTCTTTCTGAAAATCAACGTTCATTTCATAAGAGGTCAAATGACCCCCCATGGTAAGAATAGGTAGGTGTAAGGTACCGCTACATTGAGTGTTAAAAAAATATTCTCTTTTCATTATGGGTACTTGGACCCACTCATTATTTAAAACTCGATATTTTCTTGTTCGACGTAAATGTCAAAAGTGAAGGGAAGTGTATACAACGACGAGGCGACTTTTCGTTGCTGGTAAAAAATGCGTTCCTGGAAAATGATATTCAAAAGAGGCAAAAAGCCCGGGAAACATTTTCCAGCCGGATGACTCTCATATATCGTTGCCTCGACGATTTTTGCCCACGCTGATTCCCGTCCTGTCTACGTCAGAATGTCGAAGGTAGAATTTGTCACGCTTTAGTTTTCCCTTTCATCCGCGGACACACCCGATTTCCATGCAGAAATTGCGGAGAAAACGGAGGAGGGCAACGTTTTCCCCGCATGCAGTGTCTCGACACGTTCGTAATAACTTTTCCTCCACCCTGTTCGGCATTTTTCAAAGAGACGATACTTTGACGAATCTTCTCCTCGCACCATCGCCTCATTCGAAATTCGATTCCATTATTCGTTATGTCCAATATCTGTTCATGCGACGGAGATACAAATAACTACATATTTATCACATATAAATTGAACTTTATATTTTTAGGTTTGACCCTGACGATGTCCTTTGGGTTAAAATAACGAAAAAAATGCAATGGTATTTATGTACAACAAGTATCGAATTCATTTTCTAAAATCTGATGAATTAATTTTTAGATGGCTTGTCATTATTGATTTATTGTTTGTAGATTGTAATTAATTTATCAAGGGCGACTAAAATCGTCTTATGCTACTGTTGCTTGACCGTTTGGGTCCCAAGTGGTGCAGTTGCGCTCCTCGAATTTTGAATCGAAAAATCCCAGTAGATTTGGAACGCTATGGACAACTGAGTGTCATTACGCTCTTTGGGCTTATTCGATCGTGTTTTTTCAAAAGCCTTTGGGACTCAAACGGTTAATTGTGAATGCCTATAGTTGCTGATAACACTTTATTGGCCGGTAGCCTATTGATAGGCTTTTCAGGCCCAACGCTTTTGGGGTTTTAACTAATTAATCGGTTACCACAGCGATTAATAAATTATTGTTTATCATTGTGGTTAACTGTGCCAAGGAGTCTATGATGAGAATTTGTAATTTTCGAAGAGATATCGGTATCAGGGAAGTATGTGCGGCCAAGTGACCGTTCAGAAGTGAGTAGGATGTAAAAAAAATACCGGTCGATAAAGTGATAATATATGTAAGACGTTTCTGTTTAAATACAGTCATCTGTTGTAGTAAAAATGTTGTCAGACTTTTCTACAACTCTGCAAAGAAAAGGCAGTAAAATCCTATAAATTCCTACAAAATATACGTATACAATTTTCTCACTGGTGCGGCATCCACCTCACATGTGCGGTCCTAGGCAAAATAATCATAGCGGTTCAAATAATAAAAAAATACGAATTAAAAGAAAAACACAAAATTTCTTTTTTACAACAGGAAAAAACAAAAATTCCATTTTACACATTCAGAAGATATACTTTTGTTAGCAAAGATACAAATTAAGAAGTGACAAAATTTTTTTGCAAAATTCAACTTTTCTTCGAAGCAAAACAACATGTAAGGTCAAATCGAGAAATTCAACTACGACAAAACAATTGATGGTTTTTTTTTGTAATCGTAAAGTCAATATTTCTTCATCGAATGGAGGAAGCAGAGAAAGAAAGAAGATACTTTAAGAAATTCCACCTGAAAAGTTGGTTGAATATTAGAATAACATATCGCGCAAAACCGAGACGTTTCAGCGAAAACTCACGAGAGTGGAAACGGGAGTGGTGGGATCTTGGCGGAAAATTTCATTATTTCTTGCTTGATGGAAAAAGTTTCTCGTCTCGCCGCGGTTCTACTCGATCGATATACAGATGGAACACTGATAAACGCGAGGATGAACCAGTGCGTGCATTAATCGGCTCGAACGGGAGGTTCGTCGAGGAGGAAGGAGAACTTTGCAGACACGTTGTAAAAATAAATGGAATTTCTTCCTCGACGTGGATGCCCAGTCGATTAAAACGTACTTGGTTCTCGTTGAAACGATGCGATCCTCGTTATCGAAAATGAAGGCTTTCTAAATTGTGTCGAATTGAGTTTGAATAATTCATGAAAACGATTTTTCATAGAACTTTGAAATTGGATTTATTATCTGCGATTATTTTATGAGGTATTTCTCAGCTTTCATTGTACTAGTTGTAATAGATTAGTGCGCATCCTGAGTATATTTTCAAAATTCTTTTTAAGTTAGGATACTTTTATATTTTTGTTATAGAAGGAGAAAAAAATTCGTAATGCAACCTAAAACATGAAAAAGACAAAGCCGACGGAAAAAAGTACAATATAAATGAGCATAAAGAGGCTCATATTTTTTCATAAACTAGAAACTTTCAAAGCAAAGAATGTAATTAAAATCGACATAAAAACAGCTCGGAAAAAGAAGAGAAAATAGATATTGAAAAATTTCAATGTAAATGTATATGAAAATTCTCTTCTATATTATTCACTTTCAAAGCAAACAATATAGCTAAAATAGTAATCACAGCCCTGGAAAAAAGGCAATATTGATGGTGGAAAATTGCTGCATCAGGGTATACGAAAATTTTCTCATATACCAGCCACTTTTAAAGTAAATTATATAATTAACTCTTTGCAGACTACGGACGCACATATGAGGTGCAAGAAATAATCTACTCACAGTTTATCGGGGCATGGATACATACATTACTATTGAAAACTTGACATATAATCGTTGAAATATGATTTTTCAAGATAATTTATAATGTGCATGTATCAACATTCTAACTTTCTAACAAAACAGTGATTTTTGATCGTTAAATAAACAATTATCTCTCAGTATCCAAATATCCTTAGAGTCCTCTTGGTTCGTAAAGATTTAAAATAGATTCTTGCACAAGCCTGAAAAAGAAGATAAAATTCCTACGAGAAAAGTGAAGTATAATTGTATAGGAAATCGTTTATAATCTTTCGCATAGCACTCGCTTCCAAGGCAATCAAACAGTATTATAATTAACGCTAGTGCAAACATAGAGTGAAAGAAGAACTGGCGATCACTGACCCACCCTCCTCTTAACCTCCAATTTATATGCATCGTACTTCACCGGGAGGTTTTTCGAGTCCCTCTCAAGCGGATAATCAGCGAGTTCGCTCGAGTAAATTTGCTCACCGGGGCTCAACGTAAGTAAACACTTCGAGGAGCTCCGCTAAATCCTTAAAATACACTCGAGAAGGGGAGGAACGGATAATTTCCTCCTCGGGACAGTACAAGTAGACTTTTGGAGGCATTGACCACCGCGAAGGTGTCGAACTACGGAAATACGTGGGATTGTTCTCCAAGGAGGCATCTTGTTGTCAGGTATACTCTTTCTATGTCACTGGGACTTATAAAATGTTCCATTTGTCTATTTGCTTCTCAGATATTACTATTGTTTTTTTTTCTTTATAACATGATTGCTACACATATGTCGTGGGATATAAGGGGTTAATTCTTAACGCTACTAAGGGTGACTTTAGTCACCCGATATCTAACGCTCGCCATGTTCTGAAATTTTAGACGAAGTTACATTAATATCAATTAATATCAATTATTAGATCGTATTTTGTGATTGGATATTTTTTCACAAGTTATCATTTTTGAATTAATTGTTTATATTACGCTATAAGCCGTGAAATGGAATATTCTACTAGCAGTGAATTAAGTCCGTCCAAAAGAGAATTGCACCGGTTTGTGTTAGCACACTCGCAGAAAAGTACTCCGCAGCGAACGGGTTAAGAAAAAAACTGACCATCTTAATAAGTTTATTTTTAAGATGATATCCACATATTATTATAAGTTATTGGTAGTTGGTTTGAGATATCAGTTCATCGAATATCTACTAAGTAATGGCATATTACTATAAATCTAATTAGGTACCGTGAAAATTGTTCTTAAATGTACAATTAGTGACAAGTTACATTGGTTTTCTGAATATACTGGTATTGTTATTTTTTATTTTGCGTGACCGATGCATAAAATTATCCGGAGAATGGAAATTTACAGCAGTTAAACTTTGCAATGTTACACTTCGTCAAGTATGTTCGGTTACACTCCGTTCAGATTGTATTAAATTCGAGTGATAATTAAAAAGTTAGAATAGTATATTCTAATTTGTTTAAATTGTAGTCGTATCTCTTCAAGAGTGCAATTTTAACTTGTAATATTTTCATCTATCCCTAAAACAAGGGAGACATTTAGGCCGCTTGGAATAGATGACCTTAAAAAGTACCATTTTTACATCATTGTATTTCTCCTTTCGAATATTATAAATCTGACCTACTGTTTTCAAAACAAAAGATATACTTTCGAGACTTGTGTTACCCAGAAAACTATGTATACAATGAGAATCTACGTGTCATCGATCTTGGACTTTCTGCTTTGTAAATGAAAATGTTTTGTCACGTAAAGATTCATATGGAAAAACTGTCATTAAATGTCATTTAAGGAATAACAAATTACTTGTTGAATTTAATCAACGTTGCGAGCCGACCGTCTATTTCTTCTGATATCACGTAATCTGTATTCCTAATATATAAAATTGTTTGGATACTGCAGTATTCTAAAGCGATAATAATGGAGGGAATTGAAAATCCTTACCGAATTTGAAAAATACAGCTACTGGTTTCCCTATAAATTTTATTTTCCCACGCGCCATTTATTAAAACGCTGCGCCAAGAAAAAACGATAAATGAAGATATTATATTGCATTAATAAAATATCACTGAAATACTTATAAATTATAAAATAAAATTCCTTGCGTTATCTTTTATCTTTATAAAATAACTCATATTTGAAATCTCTCTGGGGATTGTTTATTTAATAATTCCGATATCATGTATCATAATAGCGATGCAGCGTCATTCAACACATAAATAATATCAACAGGTGGTGCAAACTATGACACTACGCAATCAGTGATATTATTCAACCTATAAACTGCCACGGAAGTTTCAAGGAATTTTTTTCGCTATAAAAATCTAAGAAAAAAGTGACACTGATAATATTCATAATTTTAGAAAAAAATTTAAATCATTCCGATTGTTACTATCGACGGCTCAATCTAAGAACTTTGAATATTCGGAACTCAAAAAAATATTAATATTTATCGTTAAAATACAAGGTCGACTATCAGTTACCAATGTATCGAAACGAAAAATATTAATAGTCAAAATATTAATCGATCGCTGCTTCTTTGGATTTGTCCCTTTAAAGTCTACCTTACATTTACTTTTGTCATCGTTTGCTAACTTTTTCATCTCAATCACAATGGTTCGAGGCTTCGGGGTGTAAGCCGCTCGTCTAGAGTTTGAATCGAACTGAGATTTCGCCAGCATTGCAGACAGCTTCATCAGGGTCAGAGTAGACACCGATACCATTGTAATAGTAACAATGGCTACGAAAGCCTCAAGTCTGTAATTTTTTATCAAGATCACGAAATCGACGTTTATAAGAATAATTTCTCTCTGAAAAGGAACTTAAACGCGAATATTACGTCGGACTTTTTACTTATCACGTTAAACGTTATGTATGACTAACTTGCCTCGTCATTATCATTGAAATGAAACTTTTTCACCTATAATCTTAACTTCCTAGAATAAAAACATTAAAGATAAAAATAACAAACTGAATATATTCATTGGCATTTTATTTTTTTTACACTAACATTTTAAAATTTCAAATATAAGCAAATTCATGGAAGTAACTAATTGAAACAAAAATATTAATTTTGCAACGCCGTTCGCCTTAAAAAATTCAAAATGTCAATTCTTTAAAATCATACTTCGAATTGTATTCAACGTGATTTCATACAAATTCAGATAGCACATGTAAATACCTACATCAATTTAAATTATTATCTATACAATGATTACGACTGACTTCATACCCCATAATGCAACAATTAAAATACAAAAGGTGAAAATACAAAGGATCATAGCTTTTGCTAAGATCCAAACGTTTACAGAACAACTGACCAGATCCTCGTCACGTGCGCGAGATTCATGGGATTGCTCGGAGACACCTTAAATCTATTGTCTCACAATTCTATCGGCCACTGGACTTACCATTGAAACACCGACACCATTGATCCGTTCAACGGTGTATCGTTCCATGGTTATCCCGGTATTAGGAGCATTTACAGCTCTGTTGGGATACGAAGCTGCGAACCCCCGAGTTCAATTATGGACACTAGCCAATTGGAAAATAGCTCCTGGGACATGCCAGTCATTTCGTGTATGCGTGACCACCCCATCGCCAAGGAAGGAAAGAAGGGTTCGTTTGATATGACGGAGGATGTATGTTTATGATGATACTTAATTAGAATGGGGATATTGCCAGTGATGCATGTCAGCTCTGCTTGACGTTAGGAGACTGGTGCTGTTTTATACATTGTCGTTGAACAAATTGTTAACAAAGTGTAATTACAAGGGTGGGTCTGCTGTAGTGATTTTTGTTGAGGCGTAATTGGAACATGGGCCTTGAGGTTGCGAGGGCAAGACTTTAAATTCTGTATTTTAATTTCGCAGCTGTGTAGACCCGTCCATCTGGCAACCATCTTCGAATATCGAGGGATGGCACGTGGCTACCAGACTTGCACTCAAGAATTCGTGCGTTTTCATCTACACCTGGGTCACCCTCGCGGCCCAAGACCCCCCTTTACCTGGGCCTTCCGTGGGTTTTGGCAAAACCAATGCCAACTTTGCATTTTGGTAACCACCCACGAAGCTTAGGCAGAACCAATAACATTTTACCAGGGCCCAACATTCTCCTCCCTATCAAGCCACCCCTTCCTCCTCGTTGGGGTTGCCGACAGAGGAAGGGGTGCGTGCAAAAGTTGATAAAAGATCCGAAAAACTAGCAAAAACTTCAGATTCTCCCCGTAACAACGTAACAAAGTTTTCTATACACATTTGGCTCGCTCGTATTTATATTTGTTATTTATTTTTGTTAATCTCTTTTTGTTATTACTTGTTTGTATGTGTTTATTTCTTTCCGAGAGAAGAACAAAACTAGACTCCAACGACTTAACTGTCCGACGAGTCGCAACAATTTTATCGCAGAGTACCTGGCTAGCTTTGAAACGTGAGTGCATAATGTCGCATATTTGTAACATGTCTATTTTTCCATATCTAAAGTAGTCAATGTTACGCAACGAGCACCACTTTGTTTTCGTGAGGGAATGTTCAAACTTGCGAAAACTAAATATATAAGTTTATTATATTTTATTTTTTTGTATTAATGTGTGTGTGTGTAACGTTGAAAAGTAGAAATATAAGTAAGTGTTGTTCGTTCTCGACAAGGTAAAATGGGAGTGCGAATTTTCAGGGAAGTCGCGGGTGCAGAAAATTAGGGGATGTTAGGAGTGGGGATCAGGGGCCTCAGTAGGTGGGGATAAGGTTTACGAGGAGTAGATTGGGCTTTTACGAAAGTCGGTATTCATGTGTGTGTGTGTGTATCTTACATGACAATAGTACATTTATAATAATAATACTAATAATAACAATAACAATAATAATAGTAATATTGATAATGATGGTGATGATTGATATAACGAGGTTGGGGTTAGGACGTAACATCAACCTCAAGAATAATAGGTAAAGGTTCATAGTTGCTGAAATGTAACTATCATTATTTTTTCTCACTTTCTGGAATCATCTGCGAACTTAAAATGATGGTTACTCTGCCAATTAACAATAAAAATATTAACACTACAAATATCAAACGACTGTCAACGACTAGTTCCATTTTTATAAAAATTCTCCTTTATACAGAATTCAGAAACTACATATTCTACTTTCTCCTCAAAAAATCAAAAATTCGTCAAACAATCATCATTTCCCCCAATTAATTCCTCTTTTTCCAAAGTACTTATTTAATATAATTAAAAATAATCGATTTAACGCCGATAGTTGTATCATTAATCTCACAGTGATCAGCAAAGGGTTAATCATCCCCATCGATGTTACCCTTTCGAAGATTAATATTTTTGTATGTGTATTTCTTGTAGATAACTACTATGACTATGTTGTTCAAGATCTAAAGCTTTGGGGAATTTCATATTACGGAGAATATTACGTAATGGGGAATCCACAACTGTGTTATCATAGCACTCATTTTAATTAATTTTTCGATGCTCCAATTTGTTGCATTTCTGTACGATTCCTATCATTTATTAGTAGATTGCTTTATCTGCAGGAAAAACAGATGTATTTACGTATCCATAGAGGTTTCTACAGTCACATGCAGTTAATTTATTTAATTTCATTATTCTTGCGTTATTAATAAATCGTGTATAATACTCCAGTAAAATCATCCGCCCACTACTAATTAAATCGACCGATTTAAAATATTCTTTGCTGCTCATACAATTACATAAAGTAGCATTGCATAGTAACATTGTACCAATGCAATCAAGAATAAATCTACTAACTGTATCCAATTGTTAGTAAGAAGATTACGCCAATGTAATGCGAGGATGAACTTCTTGCACTGTGCAAAAGAAATGAAATGGATTACGTGACTTGTCAGACTGGCTAATCGATTCGCTTTAACAATGGAATGACAGAATAGAAAGCTACAGCGACAGAGAAAGAGGAGAAACGGAGACGGATTAAAAAAGTGAGAATGAAATGAGAATGAGAGAGAGAGATTTACAAAATCAAAAGAAAGGAACATAGAAAAAAGAAACAAATGGAAAAACAGGAAAAATACACGAACAAGAGAAACAGGATAGAGGATTTCTCTCTGAAAAAGAATTCTAAAAAAAAGAAAAATTGCAACATCGAAAATAACAACAGAGAGAGACTAAATATATGATGAAGAGAAAAATACGAAAACAGAGGAAAAACCTGATACAAGGATTTTCTTCTTACGGGCAAGGAAACAAATACCTGGGCGTTATTCGAGGTTTTCGATTCATTGTGATTCGGCAGAAGTTCAAAGTTATGATAATAAGGGGGGAGGGCTCGACATTAGCAAGATTGATAACGAATTGTTACGGAAAGTGCTCGGATACGGTGATGGATGCTCCGACTTGGAAGAACTCGCCTCTTCTCGAAAAATCGTGGCGATTTCTATCCAACACTGTTCAGCCTTCATTTCAGAACTGTACACCAGTACACATTTGTTTTGCTTACAAATTTCGATTGTGTGGTGATGAAAAAAAAATGTGATTACGTCATGTTTTACACTTCTAGGCAGCAAATATTTCTGAATCATTACTGTATATTTATAAATCGATGGTCGATATTTTCTAATAATTAATAAATAGATTGGAAATGTTTCTAGAAATTAAAATTTGTATAATTGAAATTAGTAGAATCCTTATATTAGGGTTATCGAAAAGTAACCAAATTGGAGAAGTGGAAACGTAATGGGAAATGTTCTTCAACAAAAAATCGAAGGACCTTTTTAAAAAGGGAATATAACAGCTACCTTTACATTGGCAAAAAGTGTTAGGTAATTATGGAAATTATTTTTTTGATGAATATTTAAGATTCCTTTAATAAATAAATGTTTTTCATTAGCAAACAAAAATTTTGATTACTTTTCGGTACGTCTAACATTTTGTTAAATTTTATGACGATTTCACAAAAACTTCGCTATAGATAATCATGGCAATTGAAATGTTTAAGGAATATGAGCGTTAAAGTTTATAAAATCGAGTTATCCGTCTAACGGGCTTAAGATAAATCTTTTTTTAACAATATTCACGAAAATTTTACAAATGAATAAATTAATTAAATGATAATAACTGACGGTAAAATGCAATGCAGCCTGTCTCGACGAGTACACGTAACGATAAAAAGGGCCCGCGTGCATGTCCGCGCAGCAATTACTACAGTGAGCAATCAAGGGTCATTAAATTAACGCAACCCCCAGTGTCATTCGTGTGAATGCGTCTTAATTACCGAAACACGAGAGACGATTTACTAAAATACGTTGGACCTTTCTGATGGGACAATAAATGTTAATTTTATACAATACGTTGCAATAACCTTAGCGTTAATAAATTTGAAGGCCTTTTGGGACACGTCCCTAACTCATTTAAAAAGTTTATAATAGTGACTGGATGACCCACGATATCATTCGAACTAAAATTTCTTCTAAAAAGAAAAACAAAACGCAGAAAATTGAATCCTGTTTTAACAAAACTGAATTTTCCTTTCCTGTTTCTATATTTCGTTCTTAACACTAAATTTATGGAAGCCGTAAAATTCCTGAGGTTATAATTTTCTTATAAACATTTCTCAAACTTGTATAGAAACAGTTCAGTATAAATTTTACCTGTATTTTACAATACAAAAATTATTTAACAAATCGTCGCTTCTGCCGCTTAATAATCTTTTTAAACATTTGTTTTATATATTTAAATCCCATACATTTAGCGTTAATTGTTATGGTCATTTCTTACAAAATGACTTACAACGCAACAAAATCATGATGTTGTTATCGTCAAAGAATAGTTTAGCAGAGAAGTTCCCAAAATTAACAAACGCCATAAAATACATAAAACTACAGGCTTAGGTAGATTAATGACAAACAAAAAGCAAATAAAATAGAAAAAGAATTCCACCGATTCGACAAGTACTGTATTCCAAGTTTCCCCCGAATACGAATAAACAATAGGGTGACTGCAAAAACGTGCGAGTATTAAATCGCGAGAGAAATCGATGCAGGCGATCGTTTTAATCTTCCTGTATTTTCCAGGGTACGCAATACAATATCGTATCAGTGTGAGCGAATATTCCCGTCGTTTAATTGATCAGTCGCCGAAGCGAACGGAACAATTGATTAAAAAGTGTTCGCGTTACAGCTTTGAATGACGATCCGATAGATCATTGGATTACTTCGACCCTCGCAAATAGGATCGTTGTCGATATAAGTTCAATCAAAATACCAAATTTCATCCAATGATCATAACGCTACAAAATTTCACACCATTTGCAAAAAGCTTTATTTCAAATTATTTTTCTACATGACAATAATTTTCCTACGTTAACACTTTAACGAGCGCACGTCTACGCAGTCGAACGTCGCCAGGGGCGGGCAGTATTTTTGAAGAATTAATTTATAAAAAGTTTATTAAAATTAAGAGAAAAGTAAGAGAATAAAAATAAAATCAAAGACGTGGCGATGAAATACGAAACCAATAGCAATATCCACACTTGTTTACATTCATAAATTATCACACAGAGAGTGTGGTATGGCCAACAACGTTCGGCGGTAGCATCACACACATGTTGTGTGAGCGGTCGTTAACGGTTGTTCTGGCTATCACACACATGTTGTGTGAGCGGTCATTAAAGTGTTAATATGAATTCGTTAATATTTAATAATACATTTAATATGTAATAAT
Source organism: Cerceris rybyensis (assembly GCA_910591515.1). Taxonomy (NCBI): domain Eukaryota; kingdom Metazoa; phylum Arthropoda; class Insecta; order Hymenoptera; family Crabronidae; genus Cerceris; species Cerceris rybyensis. The sequence goes on from OU342789.1 coordinate 41,954,955, forward strand.
ATAGAAAACAAACATTTCCTTTCCTCAGAGAAGTTAAAAGTATTCTAATCCTTCTCAAAATACGATGTCATAGTTCTAAATATCAAACAGGAAACATTTCGAGTTTAATATCGATCCGAATGTCGAGCATAATTGAAAACCAAAATGTTGGCTACATCCGTGCATGGAAATGATAATCCGACAGGCATCATAGTATCATTTCGTTCTCGAGGGAGAAGATAGAAGAGAAAGCAGAACAAGACTATAGAGATAATCACGACTGAAATCGACATGTGGTGATTGTTTTAATCTTCCTACGTCGCCGCAGTCTATTTCACGTGTTGTATAGAACATCGAAGGTTATATAGATGTCTATACACGAATGTCAAAACTTGCAAACGTGTTCTTGTTTACTCGCCACCATACGCAGACGTAATCAAAAACGTCGTCGCGCACATGCGTCCGTCAAAACGGGGTTGTAGAGTTATTAATCACCGGTGAGGTTTATCTCTGTTACCTTGTTAAGTCTTTGTACACCCCGCGCCTTTCTACCACATGTTTTCTGTCGTGTCTGTACGTTACTTCATTTGCAATTGCTTCACTCGCATACAATGGGTTTACGGTTGGAATTATAAAATTAATTCTTTGCACTCTGATCCATGTCTGACGTTATCTATTAGCAACTTGGTGGCACTTTATTATTTGCTATTTTGTGTTATTACAATAGAGAAGTTCAAGTAGATGTGCATTTCTTAAAATCTTGCGACGAGATAAGTTCATTCTCTGGAAGGTGAATTAAATAAATAAATTCGAAGGTTCGCTTAGAGAGGGCAAACGAGTAATATGGTGAGACATCGGAATGCAAAGGGTTAAAGATTTAAACTTGTAAATTGGGATAAATAGACGTGGAATTTTTATAGACAGTAAAAAATTAATTGTCATTTTATATTTTTTCGGTTTTTAATTTTATGATCATTCCAGCTACAGCATACTATTGTAAGTGGACTTTGAACTATGGCAGCTAGTGTATAAATATCAAGTAGAAAAAAGCTTCTAGAGGTAGTAGAGATTTGAACATGCACCCCTTAATTGGAAGTCTATGCCTTTAACTCCTTAGCTTGAAAAACAATTTTTTAACACGACGTGTTATGCGTTAATAAAAAAAATAACGAAAACAGGAGACCAACGCGTGTTGTTCTCCAGTCCCACAATTTTATTTTTAACACGTTGAACGCCACGGGGTCACCGGTGACCGGCGCTATTGAATTCAATGATATGAATTTCAAATTGTAATATTTACAAATTTTCTAAAACATGTAGCATTTAAATATTAGTATTAAAAAGATAAAGCTGTACTTTGAAAAGGTTTGATTTTAATACAAAAAGTTTTACATCACTAAAAATGTTGAAACATCGCTGGCGTTAAACGTGTTAATAAATGGAAGAAGTTCATCGGAACGTAAAAAAGAGATTTACTCTAACACGAGTAAAATTCTATCACCTATATGCTGCTATAAGTTAGCCCTATATTCTGATAAAAGTCAATGACGAAGAGTGTCAGAGGTGAAATCTAGTGAAATGTGTAGAGTATGTACTTTTACTCCCTTTTGATGCTTTTCACCCCACCAGCCTTCTTTGGAGCGCCGCACTACACATACCACAGAATATAGTTTAAATCGAGCTATAAATACAACTCGATATTCCAATGCAATGCGAATCAAATTTGCAGTGTCAGTATATTCAGTATCTATCGTAGGAAATCATCGGAACAGTGAATGTTGCTTCAACCGTGGACTGTCATACGGACGTGTGCGATATGTCGCGCAACTTAAATGCACTTGATGTGCATGTAACGCACGTCGCACTTGTCACAATTATCCTATTCCGTGTACAAGCGATCATCCGTGCTTGAAATGTATACCAATGATAGTTAGACCTGTATTTCCTGGACGTAGAGTCACATCGATTGACGGGAAGAGATAATTCCTTCTTATGGAAGAAATCTAGTTGTATTAAATTGACCCTTTAACACTTTGCGGTCCGAATTATTTCGTTAATTTTGGTACTGAGCTAAATAAAATTAATTCTGGAATATTTTCTATCATTAGTTATTCATTTTTTTAAACGATATCAATAACTATAGGTATTGACGGACATTTAGGTGATATTACAAAATCATTGTGAAATTGGAAAGTCGATATTAAATTCTCAGAAAATAAAATCAAGAGAAAATCTATGTCAAGTACTGTTCGACATAGGACCGCAAATGGTTAAGGCCCAAATGAATTGTATATCAGAAATTTATAGGCCTAAATATACGTGTCAGTGATTATAAAAATGTTTTACAGCAATAATTTGAAAGATTAAACTTATCATTTACTTTCTGTTACAGCAATATATATTGTAATATGTTGGTACTATAAGTTAATAGTTGTATCGTTACAGAAAACTCATTGTCCGTACACATTAAGGGAAGTGTGACAATGAGTATCTCGAATTGAAGTGTGAATGATTTGGACCTCCTATTACTACCGCGACACATGCTTCCAGTGATTACACGACGTTTATGTCGAGTGAATAGAAGAGAAGATCTCGAAAAAGAATTCTACGTTCTACCTAGTCCTTTTGTGCTTTGTAAGTACTTTTAAGGGCGTGACCTATTTTGTTATTACGCCAGGGACAAAAAATATCTAGCTGAAAACAAAGTCATACACGCGGGAAGTGTATGCTGCAACAGCTTCCACATTCTACTTCACTTAGTCTAAAGAGCAACTACTTCATGATAAACAACATGAATAATCAGCTTCAGATTTCACCACTAGTCCCTCATCTATTCTAAATCGACAAGATTCATTACTATGCTATTTATTATTAACAGTGACAAGAATTCAAAGCTAATTTATACCACAAGTCACAAACCTAGAAGCTTCATGGTACAACAGCTTCTTCATCTTGCTTCAGTTACGGATAGCAACGATTCCATAATATGCGGGTAAAATAACCAATCTCCAATCTTAAAATTGATCTGTTATCTATTCCAGGTTGAAGAGATTTATTATTATACTATTTATTATTACGCAAGAGATGAGAATACCCGGCGAATTTAAAGCATAGATATATGCTACACGTGAGAGCTATATGCTGCAACAGTTTTCTCATCCTGCTTCATTTATTTCAGACAGTGGCTATTCCAAGATCTACGACTTGGATAACCAGTCTTGGATCTTCGTCTCTTATCTATTCTGAATAGGGTATCGTCCGACTAGTGTACAGAACGTGTCTTCGTGAAACTGCGAACCAGGATGCCCTACCCTTGTACTGTGAAGTAGGGATACAAAATCCGTGTGGAGAGTAGCCAAACGGTGCTCGAATCGAGTTCGTAGCGGTTGGTGGTTTGGCGACGATACCCTCGGGAATTATGAGGTATAAGTACTAGTCACTCTATATACCCACGTTCGTAGACTTATTGTTAGTTTGTGTGAAGTCGAATATTGTAGATGAGTCAGAGACTTTTTAATTCAAGTGGAAGAAGTTCGATGAAATAGACAGTATTCGATATCGTAGAGTGGACTCGTACTAGATTTATATAGTACATAATTTGAAGCTTTTCTTATTGAGTCATGTCTGTTGACAATAAATATATCAACGTGACTAAAATAACTTGTTCTCTATTTGTCGTTGTGCGAAATTGTAAGCGATTTTACGCTTTCCGTGCGTCGATCGGAATTCCAGAGACGGGCACTAGGGATTGCAATACCGGTATACCGGAATACCGAATACCGGTATTTTGAGCCATTTGTACAATTTTGAAATACCGGTATTCACAAGTTTAAATACCGTTTTTTCGGTATTTACTAGAAATTTTTAAAATTTTCCACTATATGTTCAGGGGTCGCCAACATAGAAAAATAGTACCTATACGTTTTTGTGTACGATATGATCAAGTTTATAGTAAATTTTCTTAAAAATTTTTACCCACAAATCTATCTACATTCAGAACAATTCGGTACAGTTATCGAAGATGATGATGACACTAATGTCGATAGTGAAAAGGAATTGTCTCTTGAACAAAAATTAGATATAGCGATAACTAAAAAAACTTCAACAAACCAAAATACAATACAGAAATCAGTTATATTCAAAACCATTCGACAAGAAATCGATTTATTTGAAAATGAGGGATTTAGGGGTAAATACTTGGAAAAAGTACATCGCGCATTGCTGACAGTACCACCAACTAGCGTAGATGCATAATTACATTCCAGGCTTAATGACAGTACAATTGATGCATTATGTTTTTTAAGATCACATTTCAAAAATATGTAATAGTACCATAGACTGAATAGTGATATTTACACTTTTTTGTGACGTAAATACAGAAGATGTTCCTTGTTCCTTTACTTTTTTGTTATTCTTTATATACTGTTATAATTTATAAGTTACAAATGATTTTTTGTGATCTTTATTATCTTTAATAAAACTGACAAATGAAACAATTCCTACTACCGGTATTAAAACCGGTATTCCGGTATTAAGATCTAAAAAATACCGAATACCGGTATTGAACTTTTGGCCCGATATTGCAATCCCTAACGGGCACGGTCGTGAGAAAAAAAGTGTCTCACTGTCTTACTATTATTTTGATTTATTTACAAAAAGAAGCAGGAAATTATAATGTTCGCCTTGCGCGGCACCAAGCTATGATTGATTATAACAAATATACTCTGCTCAAAAAGGCGGTCAGAATCGTTCTGGTGGAGAAACGTGCAAGAAAAAATGAATCTCGTAAAAAGAAGGGCGATCGCCGCCAACGCGATGATAGGCGAAGACCACCGAAATCGAACCGGAATCGAACGACCACGAAGTACAAATCGCGTACAGTCGTAATTATTCCGGAAAAACACTGCTCTCTTTTTATTTTTTGTCATCTGTCTTATAATTTCCAGCGATAAAGTTAAGTTGTTTTTGTGCAGGATTGGGTGCCAGTTGATTTAGCGTTAATGGATTGTAAATAAGCTGTCCTCTTCAAATGGCTATTCGTGACATTTTTATGCTCATATTTCTATGTTATTTTAGTGCTCATAAAGTTGCATGTTTGGCTGGTTTATGCAATTTGTTATTTAAGACGGGTATATACGTAGATACTGTACGTTGCGGAATTTGTTTATTATCATTATTTACGGTTGCACTTGATTTTTCACGTGCATAATTACTGTATTTATTAAGCAAAGGATTGTAAATAATACATGTGTATCATTTGAAAATGTCGAATAGACGAGGAAATATAAAAGGAAGAAGCGCACTTATTCTCAGGAGTCTATCTCCAGAGTCACGATTGCAAGCGGTCTTGATTGCACAGCTGTTTCCTTCTGTTCTTCACGCGTGCTTTGCATTTACGGTTGCCAATGAATACTAACTGGCATTATAGAGTATCGTGTTTAAATGCAAAACGTGAACATCAAGGTACTACCACAGCATACTAGACCGGTGTGTCAATGTGGCATGTTATCATTTTCATTAAACAGTATCGTATAATAATATTCAAACAATCGAGGAAGAATCTAATAAATGTAGCAAATGCAATATAAATAGAATATTCTCTTTCTTACATCAGTTTTTCCTAAGTAAAGATGACCTATTTCTCCCAAGAAAAGGTGTTCTATTTTACTAGAATTTTTGACTTGAAATTAATAGAGTTTTAACTAATTCAAATTTCACCTTTATCGTTTATACTTGTGGGAATTATATAAATACTGTGTGGATCTTTCTAGATTCTTCCGGAAATATTCGGAGTAAAACAAATGATTGGCGAAAGACGTAGGTGCATACTTATTGTTAGATTTCAAGCGGACGAGGAGACATAGACAGAAAGTTGACAGACGCCATGGTAAACGGACGTGCAGAGGAATAGACTTATAAACGACTAGACGAATAGACGATTAGACGAAGAAGTGAATAGATGTATAGATAAATAGATGCATAGACGACTAGACGAATAGACGAGTAGACGAACGTGCAGAGGAATAGATTTATAAACGAATAAACGAATAGACGATTACACGAATAAGCGAATAGATGTACAGATGTATAAAAGATTAGAAGATTAGACGAATAGATGTATAGGCGATTAGAAGAATACACAAATAGACAATTATATTAGACTAATAAGTAAACGAATGAACGTAACTGGACGAACGCTGTAATGTATACTTTAGAATAGTATTATACCAGTGTATGTCTGTGATTGTGCGTTCTATCTGTTTCCATACATCGAATATTTCCATTTGTATTTATATTATTAATGTGTATTTGTAATAAACATCCTACGTAATATTATATAGAAATACAGTCGACTCCCTTTCTTATGATCAATAATCTTAAAGTGGTATCCCCGAACAGCAGAACCATTACAATGCTTTACAACTCCCAGGGTTAAAATACATTTAGAACTGTTTGTTGGAACAAATATTCAATGATTTCCATTATCCATTTAACTTAAACCAAAAAAAATCCCTTACATCTCCGTATCAGGCATCAATGGACGGTACCGATTCCATTAACAACCACTCATCTACATCTTAATCTCGAAGTATTATATTCTGTTGCATTCGGCACAAGATACATTCTTATTCTTCTCTCTTTTTCAATTGTCTACATGCCAACGCGAGTATGACACGTAATCAAACAGCCGGGATGCAAGCGTCATGCGGTGTACGGAACATATCGACAGCAGTCATCGTACAATCATTGCACTCTCTATGAAACCAAAGCTCGAGAATAGTCATGGAGGCTGGCAGAAATGCGAGGGTGCTGCCAGAAGCACACAGAATCGATGGAAATCTAGTGGTGGTACCAGTTGCCTCCGGGCAATGCAGCAGACGGCTCCTGCAATTACTTTCTTCGGTAATATCCGGCTGAAAAGTTCTCACTTTTCGCGCGCTACCTTCCTCGACGTGCCGCAGACGCGTTTCACGAATTGAAAGATTGAAAAATGAGGTAAATGAATATGTAAGGATTGGTAATCAATGGACTTCCGTTCTCTGCTAGATTTCGTTTCAAATAAAATTAACGGAAGTTCAAGCGGTCAACTTGACTGGCTTGAAATGATTAAAAAATGACCATGCATTTGCGAATTTCCGGTTAGACGTTGAATACAGTGTTTCTGGGAAATCGTTAATACTTCCGGTGATGATACGATTATAAAGTAAAGAGAAGAGAGGAAGCGAAGAAAATCGAATAAAATTCATCGAATCCCGGATTCCGTTATTATCGAAGCGTGGATGAAATTCAAATGAATTTTGAAGGTAAAGAGGTAAACGTTGGGAATCGATGTCCCAATTAAGAGGTAGCGGATTCCGAGTAGTTCGAGCCGAGAATCGTGTAATCTTATGCATTACATTTACATGGAAAGAGTGGAGTTACGAACACAAAGTTGCATGGAAAGTACGAGAAGTTTCCGTAACGAACGTAATACTGTTTATTTAAAGTGTTATGCATTTGATTTTTAAACATCACTGCCGACTTTAATTAAAAAGTTGATTGCAATCGCCATTGTTACATTATCATCATTAAAAGTTGAATACTTTATAACTAAAACTATTACATGGACCAAGGGTGAACTGCATAACAAAATTCAGTACTTGCATACAGAAATCAAAACAATGGCATTATCGACATATTAATTACTATTATAGTTATATAAGAACTAATGTGAAACACAACTTCATCAAAGGAATTTCTACGAATGCAGTAGTTAACACTATTTCCACCAAGAGGTTCTACAAATGTTAACTTAAAATTACTCTCTAAGTTGAATCATTTTTCCGCAATTAATTTGTTGACTTTTCATACAGTAGTTGTTAAATTAATTCAGCAATATCATTTTCCAACAGCACATCTTAGATCTAAAAATATGCACATGGTATACTTATTTCTATCATGAGGTGTCTTTTGACACTTTAAGGATTTCATGACAGTGCTTAATTTTAAACCATTTAACACATAAATATTAACACCATTTTGCAGCACCATATCAATTATAATCAGATTAGAGAATCCCTATTTCAGTTGTAACAGAAAATACAGGAATTGCGGCATAACTTTGATATTAGCTTATTTCCCGGCATGTTACATTTTAGCGTACACTGCTGCAGTGACTTTGCAACTAGCTGCACGCCGCTGCCAGAATTTGTAAGCTGACTAAATAACTTCTAATAAATACACATCAATGTATCAATAAAAATATTCCTCGAATTATCTACATTTAACTGATAATTTGAAGTCTCAACAGTTTTGGCAATTATTTGCATTCAAACGAGAAGGTGTCAAATGACACTTTTTGGGCGAAATAGGTATACAGAAAATCGTGGTAGGAATAGTGTTAAATAAATACTTTATAAAATTACACACAAGAACCTTCAGTTGCTCCGATTTCTCATAGAAATTATATTTCCATTTCTATAATTCAATTTCAACAGTCATCTTAGCGCCAAAAAGGAATGCCAAAAAGCAGCAGACTCTTGAATACAGCATCGATCACCAGTATCACGTTATATTATACTGTATATATAGCATCGATCGAATCAAAAAGGTAGCCTACGAAACCAACCCCCCGAACGTGCAACATCAAGAAGAAAAAACAACCCTCCGCCATGCGTTATGTCATCTTAAAGTCCCGATCATTTCAGAGGGTTAACCGTACCTCGTTCTACCAGAAATAAGAACATTCAGTCGCAGCGAGCAAAGCAGAAATGCAAGCCGTTGCCACGATTTTTCAAGCGTTAAGAAAAGCCACCGAGGCCGCGTAAGTTCGCGAAAACGCCATCCGAAAGGCTCGAATCGCTTTTCGTGTGCATCAAGTATTCTTGACGCGAACGCAGCAGAGTGGGCTGCCGGGAGAAGAAACGGAGGAGCGCAGCCACTGAGAAACTTTTTCTAAACTTTCTGATCCGTAAAAAAGCGGCGATTAAGCGTTTTATAAGCACAACCTCCTCCCTCCTTCTACTGCGTGTCGCGTAAACGCTCTTCCCAACCCCGAAAAAGCAACCCTTTCCCCGCACGATGTCACCAGCCTCCGGCGTCCTTGCGTTTATTCCCTCGTTGGATCTTCTGGCCATCGCGCATTAACTCGCTCGTATCCTTTCAACGACCTTGCACGATCCGTAAACTGCGATCTTTCGATGCGAAACACCGAAGGAATGAAAAGGATTTTTAATGACATTAAATCGTCATCTGTATCTTGTTTGAGTACCGCGGCGTGCAATCTTGAAATATGTAACGTCAGGTTTCTTAAGCCTTTGCCGTGGACGTTTTTATTCCTGACTGCACCGATTAATTTGAAGGATTGAGTTTGGTTAATATCAAGAGACTGCCTGTTAGGATTTTACGAAATGGCTTGGATTTGAGAAACTTTGCGGTTAAAAATTCAGACGTTGCGGAAGAGTTTTAGATGTTGTGTGCATGGATCATGGTGGTTAAAGATGAATGGAAAATTTTATTATATGGCTAATGCGTGGAAATGAGAAATTATAATTTAAGGAAAAGTGATTAATTTTTGCAAATTAGAAAATGATTGGTTTATTAAATGCTGCGATGATTTGTTGTTACAAAGGTATTTGAAGGCTTGGAATATTTAACTTTGCTATAATTTTAATAATTATAAATCAAGTTAATGTTAAATATATAATTACACAGAAAATTTCAAATAATATTCAATATCATGGCAGCACGTATCAATAAAATTCCATACAGTCAGAAAAAGTGACTAATATCAGATTGTAAAACGTCGTTCATAAAACTTCACAAACGATTATTTGACAAAAAGCTCGGTTTAAAATTACAAAAGCTTAAACGATATGTAACACAACAAGGAACGATTTTAAACCCTATAAAATTTTACCCTGCAAATTTCACCCGTATCCCCAGAGTAAAAATGGGACGCACATATCAACAGAGTTACAAATTAATTACCCTCTTCACCATTACGTTAAAATTCACAGTAGAATACCTCCAATCGAGATTCTCTGTTACAGCTACCGAAAACTCACGCTCTGTGCAAACATTCAAGATGCAAACTTTCCGATAGCTCGTGCAATCAGCACCGTTGTACGTCGTTCTCCTAAAAACGATAAAAATCTGCCGAACGCAGGAACTTTTCTAACCGAAAACTTTTTGGAGCGTAGATCACTGAGATAAATTCCGTGCTGAGCGTCAATTTCACGTACGGCCGGCCGACGGTTTAAGTAAAATTGTTTGCGGTGCGTTTTACCGCTTCGCGAATCGCTCGTTTACAATTGAGCGCACGCGAGGCACGCGCTTATATACGCGAAACGCGGAACACCCGCTGAGAGGCTCGCAAAGGGAAGAACAGGCTGAAGGATATTAAGCCAAGGGAAGAGAACGATAAAGGGATGGAGAGGGAAATTTATTGTGAGGGGGAGAGAGAAGGGAATATGAAAAAATGGAGTGAAAAGGAAACAGCGATAAAATGTGAAAGAGGAAATGGAATTGGGGGAGATTTTGAGAGAATGAGATTTAAAGTAAAAACAGAATGTATGTGAGAAGAACAGAAGGATAAAGGGGAATGAAATAAAGACAGGAGAATGAAGGAGAATGAGATTTAACACTAGAACGACCGATGTTAAATTCATTAAATTTTAATATATTTAATAAGAACTTTGGAAGAAGTGTAATCAAGGGGTGTAAAATATGATCGGTTTGGTAATCTGTGTTTTATAAGATCAATTTAGAATTTCTAGTCTAGGACTCTCCTGTAAACTTAGGGAATTGTTGAAAAAAAATGTGAACAAGTCATTTTGACTTGCTTGGTCGTTCTAGTATTAAGTAATTAGGGAAAGTTATAAGGGAAAGTTCTGCCGTTTTTGAACACGTGCACGTTTATGCGTTGTCGATACTTGTCGATACTTAGCAAGCATTCTGATCCGACTGAAATCAGTTTAAACACTTAGATTGATGATTGATGGTTTAAACACATCTTTCGTATTTTAGTCAGTTTTTTTAAACTTGTAAAACTCTTAACATGAGTGAAGAAAAAGTGTACTTAAGACATCGTATGCTGTAAGAGTTGCAAAAAGGGAATAAAGCGATGGAGGCAAAAAAAACTAGTGTGACGTGTTTGGAAAAGATGCAGTAACAGTTCGAAAATGTTAAAGGTGTTTTGCGAAATTTCGTTCGGGTGATTTTTCTTTGAATGATGAACACATATCAGGAAAGCCATAGCAGTATGATCAGGAAAACTCCGACGTTAGCTTCCACAGAAATGGGCTTCAAGCTTGGAATTCATCGGACTACTTCTTTGGATCACATTAAAAGATTTGGTTTCCTGTCCAAACTCTCTGTTTGTATGCCACACGAATTAAAAACGACAGAACCTTCCCTTACACCTAATAAAAACAGGATGTATGTGAGAGGGGCAGAAGGATGAAGTGGAATGAAATAAAGACAGAAGCCTGAAGGAGAATGACATTTAACACTTTGAAGCACAGGAATTCACAAAATAGAATGACCCATGTTGCACATACATTTTCTTTTTGTTTTAAGTGAATAAAGTTGGTTTATATTTAATGACAAAGCTATATAATGATATGAATTTTCGAGGTGGGACGAAAAATGTCCCACGATGCATCTTCACTCATCAAAGACGTGGGATACTTTTAATCCCACTGTGCCTCAAAAAGTTAAAGTGAAAACAGAATATATGTGAGAAGGACAGAAGGATGAAGGAGAATGAAGTAAAGACATGATGAAGAATGAGATTTAAAGTAACAACGGGATATTGTGAGAGGAATAGAGTGATGAAAGAAAATGAAATAAAGACAGAAACATAAAGGAGAATCAGATATAAACCAAAAACAGGATATGTGAGAGAGGGACAGAATGATGAAGAAAAATGTAATGAAGACAGAAGCATGAAGGGGAATGAGAAGAAGAGAGAATATACGTAGACACCGAAAGCGAGGAACAACCTGAGAAGAGATTAAAAGTGAGAGTTTAAAAAAGCGAGTGAGAACGGGAGAAAGTATAATATATGTAAGAAAAATTGAAAAAAGAGACAGAGATTTTAAGTATGTAATATTCTAAGTAGAAGAGAGAAGATAAGGAGGCAGGAAAAAGATAAAATAAAAAGAGGAATTATGAGTAAGCAGAGAGGAGGAAGAAACTGAGAAGTAAAACTGATGATACATTGGAAGAGAGAGAAACTAATTGTAAGATGTAGAAACGAGAGATCGATGAAAAGAGAAAGGTAGATAGATAGAGGAAGAGAAAGAAAAACATGGAGATGCTGCCAGAAGCAGAAGACAAAAGGGAGAGACTAAAATTACAATTTCACGGAGCAAACAGAGTCGGCTGGACGGCCGCGTTTGCGTTTGCGTTTCATTACGAAAAACGGCTGCGAGACGAAATACGACGGTATAACGTCCGTACGTTCACGTTGACACGTAAATCCGCGTCGAGATACAACACGACGGAAAATGCGTTTTCTGCTAATTGCAGGGACTCCGAGAAGAAAGAAAGACACAGAGGAAAATTCGATTACGTCGATAGGATGGAAGAAAGAATCACAGCCTCTTTCGGGGTGAATATTCATCCCTTTTATGGTGCGGTCATTAATATTAATCGTTGCAAAGCTGACAGGGAAAAAAGGAACGGACAAGGGATTTTCGATAAATCAATTATTTTGATTTGCATGGAAAAGTAAACGTTGATAATTTAAATAACCAAATTTCGTGTCGCATTTAAAGTACTAACTTTTCTATAAAAGTAGTGTATAGAGAGTTAATATGAGTCGATAAAAATTAAAAAGCCTCAAGGTGAGCATCATAAAATGATGTCATGGAAGAAATGAAAGTCAAAAGGGAAGAAAGAAATTGCAAGCTTCGAATGGACGCAGAATCATCGAATGATCGATTCAAGCTGTTTCCAAATGAAAAAGAACCAAATTACACGGTACGTTAAGAATGTCCTACTGGAGCATCAATCTGGATCAGGGAGACCCCCGTAAGACTTCGATCTAAAACCCTCCTTCGGCACTTTATGCAACTGCATCGACCGGAACCTATGACTCACCCTTAACTATATTGGAAACTTTCATCACATCGCTGTCTAAATACAAACGTTCTTACCTACTAATTTAATCAATCAGGTACCCTAATTGTGTATTCAAAGTTCTATCTCCGTTCCTACCACATGGTGTTTCTACAATTTTGTTACCACAAAAAATCACTCATTTCTAATGTCTCCACTTCGATTAATTATCAGAGCCATTAAACTAATACAAGTTTAGGTAAAAATTGATTAAATTAAGTTAGTTTATCTGATAAGGTAGATGTCAAAAACAATCGTCATTGTAGGTATTTACTTCTCTGTCTGGAACTAGTGCGACAATATGTAGAAATCTAGCCTCTTAGTTTTGATAATTTGAAAAATTATAAATTCAGATTAACAAAATGACAGAAATAATGAGATATAAGGGAAAATTCGTGAAAAAAAAGTAGTGGAGAAAAGGTTAAAAGCATTAGCAGCAATGTCTGCAGCAAAAAAGCCGTCTTACATATGAGACATAGCGAACGGTAGACGTGTTGTTGAAATCCCTGAACCTATGAATATTCATTTAAAAAATCTCATAAGTGTTATAAATTTTGCTGTAAATGAAATTTGAATAAATAAAAACTTGTAGTAACCTCATTTTTTTCATTATTTTAATATATATTTTCCGATTCATGAAGCTAATTGCATTCATATTATAAGCAGATTGGGTTTTTAAAAATTAATTATTATGAAATGCCTAGCACAATATGATAATATTTAAATAACTCGCGCGTACATATTACATCCTTCTTTACCGATTAGTGACTATGCAGCGTTGCCAGCTTTTTTCAATATTTTCTCCGATGTCATATCAGATCCAATTTTCCAATATTTATTTAATAATCGCGATCAAACTGTGCGGTAAAAATATTAAAAATTTGGCCAGCTGTATTATAACATATCACTATATCGTATACCAATTTTTCATATAGATAGTAAGAACTGTTCAATTTTTATTTTCGAAAATATAGTTTTTTGGTCATTTGACATAGACCTTACAATGTATAAGAGACTATAAAACATCAAATTCAAAGCTTAATGTCTTTGGTTCTAGACGGTCGAAAAAAAAATTCCGGATACCGTTGTACGCAGAAATTTTCAAATTTTAAGTGTGCAAAGTTTAAATCATTTCGTAAGAAAACCTCTCATTCGAGAACAACATCATGTCATAAAAAAACGTAAAAAGAACCAACTTCAAGTCAATATACTCGATAAATATCGATGCAACTAATCAACCGATTAAATCCTTCGTGCAACCTAAGATAAGCACGAGTCCTTTGAGGTATTTATTATAGATTAGACTGCGATTAATTACTATATCCCTAATTACGTATCGTTCTTAGCTAACCCGAGAAACCTATATAACAGCGAGGACCATTGATCAACATTCCATCGAACGGTAGACTTTTCTCCCCGCTTCTCATCTTTTCCCCTATCGCGAATCGAGAGCGCGAACAGCAGGAAGATGGGCAACAATCCGTCTAGGAGAAGTTGGAATGACTCCAAGTCGAACTCCGTTACGGGAACGAAGGTTTGACGAATCTTCGAAGTTTCCGCGGAAGTTTCCGCAGTGCGGGCCAAAGGTAGAGAAGGGGAAGGCCTCTGAGAGGGCGTAAGGACGATGACGCTGATAACCAGACGACCGAGAAGAATCTTCTATACTCGTGGCGCCCCGTTGTTTGCCTTACTGATTGCTTGACAGGCTTTGCCTCACGTTTTTACCAACCTCTTCTCGCCTACTTATTGCTTTCTTTTTTTTTTCGCACTTGTTTTACGTCCTGCTCTAAATCTTGCTCTTTCACTTGCTTTCCTCTTTCTCTTGCCTTCTGTATATTCTTTCAGCGTTTTTCTCGGTTAAATCGTTCATTATCGTAGCCAGATAACGTTTAATACGAGCTTGACTTTCACCCTACGCGTCTAGACCTCCCTCTCTCTCTCTCTCAGCTTTCATTTACCCCACTAATGACGTAATTATTTTCCGGTTTATGTATCCTCGACCGACAGAGATAGGCACGATCGTGGGATAAATTACGTGGGATGATGAGAATATGTCGGTTTAGCCAAGCTTGCATATCGATGGCCGACGTTTAGGGTGACGATTATTACTGCGAGACAGTCCCTGAATTCTGACTGAGATTAGGCAGTAATCGAGTGTTTATTAACGGATTTAACACTTCGGGTTCATCCAACAGGATTTTCTGTATTAACGCTTTATCTGTTTGTCAGTTCTTTTAATATCGCGGAGGAGTTTGTGTGTTTACATGTGATGCTTTAAATTAACCCCTTGCCGTACCATTTCTTTTGTGACTGAATATTCAATAACTCTGAATTAATTGCTGAAATAACAATCCATCCCTAATTTCGGATATAATATACGACTTAACGCAATATTGGATTGTGTAGAATTCACTTTACTTTGTCATGATCCACTGATATTTTAATTTCATAATGATTGGAGTACTTCAAAATTGACTATTTCGTTTATCGTGTTACGAGTGTCTCGTTATTGTACGGTAAGGGGTTGAAATAGAGTTTGGAAATAGTGTACAGATATTTTGCTGTTATTTGTAGTAGTTGGTTAATAGGGTACCTATTAATAGTACTAGTCGATGAGCGTTGAGAAACTAAAAGTCTAATCATAAGCATCTGGTAAGTACAATGTTAAGAACGTAGGTAAAATATCCGGTGTTATTTTATATATCGTTAAATATATCGTTCTGAACAATTTTGTATACTGAGAACTGATATCTCACATTTATTTTATTTCACGGTTGAATTTGGATGTTTTTGTAAAATGTATTCTCTGCTGCGTTAGACTAATATAAGAATTCCTGTAGAGAAATTTCGAAATGAAAAATCTTGTACCAGTTCGATTGTTTTAAGGGTGATCTCTGAAAGTTAAATCGTTTTTGTATATATTCGGTTATATATCGTATCATACTACCGTAAAAGCTAGGTAAACGCTTTCAGTATGATGTGACAATCGCCGGTCTTTGAGGAAGCTCTGTACGATAAAATACACTTACTTTCTGAGTCTCTATTTGTCAAACATAATTTTGTTAATTTAAGGCCAATGAGGGCCGCTTGGAAGTAATTAATTAAATTGCTTCTATTGCTATCTATATTCTGTTTGTACAGTATTTAGTACTGCCTTAAAAGCTAGTTAACGAAACGATTTTGCACTGGTTTCGCGCAAAATCGAATTGCATAGATCACACTTGCATTTTTCTACTCGTTTCGTGGAGGAGTACATCCTTTTGTCCCTTTTATCTCTCGAGTGAAAGGGCTTTAAACCTCTTTTCCTCTCGAAAGTCTAACATGTGTTCTAGAGCTACCAATACCTCAATTGAAAATCGACTTCGCAAAAATATCAACACTTTGCATTCTGTGCAATTTGTGACGTCTATAATTCGTTTACTATAGCAGTATAATAAGTTAATCTATTATAAATTTGTAAGTAATATTTGGAGTTAACAGTACAATTACTAGTTAGTACAGAATGTCTTTGCTTGCTGCATAAATCGTAGTGATAGTTGGAGCACAAAGGTTTAAGTCTGCGATTTAACATAGTATTAATATTATGTTAATTAATTATATATATTTTTTCATTCCTTCTGAAAAATTAGTCAAACGACAGTACATTACTAAAAATTGAATAAGATAACTATAAGAAAGCGATACATTTTCGTCAAATCCATTTTAATTCAAAGAAAGCCTGAGACTTTTGAGAATTATGCTTTTGTATTTGAAAATATTAAAAATATTATTAAAATCATCGTTAATTGTAACATCTAATATTTTAACACTATTGAGAGTTACATAATTTGAAGCATTTATTTTATTCTCGAAAGCTATATTCCCTATTACCTATATGTTTATTTTCATTTAAGAAAACTGTAATAACAAGTACATGCTTCAAGCTGCACTATTTTTTCAATTACAACGTACAAATGTGCTCTACTATGAAAAACGCATACAATATTGAAAACGTTTCCACGATATCACCGCAAACGTTGCTGTCTCACAATGATACCTCAACTCATATCAGAAACTTTGCTCGACTCGATTACTCGAAAGTTTGCCAGGAAACGGAATTAAAGAGAAAACGACCAGGAGGAATAACGAGTGCAGGATAACACGTAAGAGAAAAGCGTATAAAAGTTAAAGAGAAATGTGGATATAGCAAAGCTGCTATTCTCGAAACTTAAGGTTTCTCGATGGTGTTGAGGATGAATTTCTCGCTCAATTCAAGATATTTTCTCTACGAGTCTTTTCTACAATATACCTTTCTTCGTTTCCCAAAATGTCATTTGAATCTATCCAAATTGAATGCTACTTGATACTCAACTTTGAAATTGTGCTCATAAAGATGATGATTTTCCATCAATTCTACAAATTGTTATATACAATTGGAAGAATAAGTATTCACAAGTACTACAAACTGTTGTGTAGTGAAACATTGTTTTAGGAAATTTATCTCTTACTTAACATTAATCTACGTACAGATCATACTTTATGTACATATCCGGTCGAGTCATAAGTAACTTCCATTTTTTTATGAGACATTTATTTTGCTCCCATTAAATAACAAAATTATATTATTTTATTATGTATTCCCCGTTATTATGTACAACCTTGTCCCATCTTCCTGGCAGTTTATTAATCTCTTTTTTGTAAAATGTGGTTGGTTTGGACTGGAAGAAGTTTTCGACGGCCTGTCTGACTTGTCCTTCGGAATTGAATGTTTTTTCATTCAAAAAGTTTTGTAACGAACAGAAAAGGTGGTAATCTATTGGGGCAAGGTCCGGGGAGTAAGGTGGGTCTGGTAAAACAGACTATCCAAGCTGAAGAATTTTTTCTTGAGTCACCCTTGCCGTATGTGGTCGCGCATTGTCGTGTTTTGCAAGTTTCTTCCAGTCAAACCAACTACATTTTACAAGGAAGGGATTAATAAACTGCCAGGAAGATGGGAGAAAGTCATACGTAATAACGGATAATACATAATAAATTAATATAATTTTGTTATTTAATGAGAGCAAAATAAATGTCTCATAAAAAAACTGAAGTTACTTATGACTCGACCTAATATATCTATTTTCATTGTAGCTAATATATAATACTATCATTGTAATGTATTGTACATATATATACATAGAATCTAAAAAAATTTGTATTATTTCGTATAGTTGAAATACAGAGTGCAATATTTCAAAGGTCACTGGTTAAACGATCTGACTGTGCTCGACACGTACCGAACAATGGAATATAATGTATTATTCAAAATACGTATTCCGAACTGACCGATATAAGTGGAATCAGAAAGAATGGAGTCAGACGATGCAGGTCGACGACGTCTGCTGGTCACTCAAAAGAAATGTTTTAGGAGCCAAGTACGGCAAAAAGTCATTGGCTCGTTCACAGCTACGTGTATTAGCTTCAGGAACCTATTTTTGCTTGCAGTGTATTCAACGAAACAAAACGCAATAAATCCATTGGAACTAGGCCGAGTTTATCGAAGCGTACCACAAAGAAGATGATAAATCTGGAAATTGTAGACATTTGGAAAGCACAAAAATAAAATTGTTAGTTACGCGATTAACCCTCTGCGGTCCTATGTCGAGTTATACTTGACATAGTTTTTCACTTGTTTTTTTTTTCCTGACAAGTTCTAATTTTCTAATGGTTTTGTGACATCACGAAAATATCCGTCAATACATGTAGTTATCGCTACCATTAAAAAAGAATTAACAATCAATGATAGAAAATATTGTGAAATTAATTTTATTTACCTCACTACGCAATTAATAAAATAATTCCGACCGCAATGGGTTGACATAAAAATTTCCCAGTATATTCCTACTCTTGACAAACCTCTCGATTCTTCGAAACACTTCCAAAAATCCAATAAAATTTTATAAAAATTCTTTGCACAATACCTATCACAAAAAACCGCAAGAAATCATAAGAATTAAACAAACCATGTCAACAAATAAACCGTTAGACTTAACACTAACTAGCAGAAATATAAAAAAAATAATCGAATAATGATTCAAAAAATTATTTAAAACTTCAACAACCGGTATTGCAAAAATTTGCAACTTCATTTATATTCCTCAAGGATCTATTTCTCCTCCATAACTCAGCCAACAAAGCTAGTCTCAAAGATCTCATAAAAACTAGAAAACAAAGCCTCTCAGTGCTTACATTCTTCAAACATTACACACTGCGTTTCCGGCATTTTTCGTGCATCGTCTTCCACCCTAAACCTACGCACTCCCATAAATATGTCGCACGTTAAGCGACCGCCCGTGAAGCTAAACTATTCCCATGGCGCGTTATGTAGTTTTACCGGTAAAACGCAACGTTCACAGGCGATGCATATATTATTCAGTAGTATACGTACGTACCTACGCAGCCTCTATGCACACGCTTGCTTTACGACGGTTAACGCGTGTGACAGTACGTTTAGGTACAGTCCAACGGTTAAATTTAAACGCGTAGCCGATTGAATCAAATATTTATTATCCCACGCATTGCATCCTCTGTCTTCTTTTGTGTTTCCCGACGTGTTCTGTGTGTCGTTCAATGATTGCACTGTCAGAGACACGAATAAATCGTTTCTAGTCTGAACTTTGCATCGGGTTTGCAGTTACTGTGACATTTAATGCCAATTTCGGAATTTCTATCGATTTAGGACAAGTCATTTGTGGAAAACACTTTTTTTACGAGGGTTTTAATTAATATGATGAATGCTGGAAGCATTTCATTTGGTTTGATGTTCCTATGGAAGGGTAAGGTAAAGTGGTACTGCTAAACGAACGTTGAAGGGTGGAGATTGAATGTATTGAATGTCGGACTGATAAATTGAATGAAAGGTTAACAAAAAATCAATAATAATTAGAAAAGTATAAAGTGATAATTTATGTAACAGTTTAGGTGACAAGCAATGTATCTTTCGCGGGTACAAATGGAGAAACTGTTAACACTAGATTTACGGATGTTGATACATCTATTTTTGTAAAGTGTGCCAATTTGACTAATACAAAAAAACTGAAGTTTTCTGCAAAGAAAATAGTTCTAAATCAATTTAAATGAAAGATTTATTATTAAAAAATGAACCAACCAATATATTATATATATAATAGTCAAATTTTGAATGAGCCAATTTGGCTCCGTAAATCTAGTGTTAGAAAACAACTTGTTTACAAGTTTTCATGATGTGAGAAATACTACGAATTTCACGTAGGAAGTAATCTATAGTCCGACAACAAAAAGATGGCTAGGGAGCTTCCGAACGTCTCGTTTTCAACCGCATGTTTCAGCCATTTCAGTTTTGAAATTCCTCCAGCCTCCTAAAATAAGTGGCTATGTGCAGTGTTTACTTTAGGAGAGTGGGTTTGGGGATTCCAAAAACGAAACTGTGAGAATAGGCGTTTGAAAACGAGATACCCCGCCACCCCTTGACCGTTTTCAATTGTCGAAATATAACTATAATTGGTTACTTTTGATGTCTATATATTTAAAGTGAAATATTAATTCTAGGTAAAATCTGACATAACTATAAACCGACTGATATTCTAGTACTGGCTTTTGCTGTTGTTTCGAAAGTTATACAAACTTTGCTAAATAAACCACATAGAAGATAGCAGAAAAGTTCATATATATTTTGTAATATAATTGAAGAAATACTATGGCCGGAATTTTTGAATTATAGTAGTGTTAATAAATTTTTCAAATTCAAATCGAAATACAAAATTCCGAGTATTCTGTGCCGGTCGAAAAATATCTAAAAACCTTTTAAAAGCACAAATTATTGTTGCCCATTAAAATATGACATATAATTTGTAAAGAGTCTATTATCATTATACTATTTTCTAAACCTCTTTCGCGAGTCATTTTTAGTGCACATAAAAAGCAAAGGCTCAATGTCCGTTCAAAGAGCGTTGTAACCGTTATGAAATCATAAAGGAGGGACATTTACATGGGGGAAACCCATCGAAAAGTGCTGATTTTACGACGCAGAACGTGAAAGTAACTTTACTCTTTCCTTTATCGCAAAAGGGAATTGTACTTAAATTTACGTCAGATAATAGCTTATTACTCGTAAAAAAAAAACAAATTGACATAAAATTTTATGCCTACAGTGGCCGAAAATAGTACAATGTTGGGAGACAGGGAGAGAAGAGTTATTACGGAATGAACATCTCCGAAACAATCTGGTTATAAAGGATATTTATGATGATTGTTATTTTCTACAAACAAGCAACGTTCGTACGATACTAGATGTTGCACATTTACAACCGTAATAAACGAATAGTCATGCACTGACTGCCTCATTAATGCAGATGGATAAGTTATAAAAATTTGCATTTTGCATCGGCAGTGCGACCACTCTCCGGATAAATACGGCGTATGCGTGCCGTTTTATAAAGGTGCAATGAAAACATGTATGAATAATGTGAAACAATACGATGTTACAATCGTTGCGCATAAATCAAAATGCAATGTTCTAAGAAAATATTACATGGATCGAGAAGTGGCGCATTGTATCGCTGCAAGTAGTAGAACTCGACGTTCAACGATACATTTAATTTTCGAGATACTGAGTACACGTTTGCATGAAAAGATGTTACAAAAAGTATCGAAAACACTTTAAAATATAAGAAAACTGACTAATGCGACAGAGAAAATAATTTACAGTTGGCGTACGACAACATTTAATTCAATTGTGTTAAGTTATGAAATTTCTTATGTCGCCTATTTCGTAGGAAAAGAAACTGTAAAAGCGATTATTGCTAATGTAGTTCGTAATAAAAAAGTATAACTTTAGAGAAAAGATTGTTGGGGAAAGATAACTTCTTAATTAAACTTACAAGTGAAATTAATATCGAAGATACTTTAGCAAATACTTTAGTAGACGATTAGTATAGAAGAAGTGGAAATCTTGGAACAAGTTGAAAAATCAATGTGTAAGAAAAGAGGGGTGATATAAGATGATTAGAACCGCAGTACACAAAGGTCACCGTGGAATCACTCGAAGATTCCAATTTGCACACAGCAACCCTCGAACTTTCGCCAATTTCTATCCAACGACTTCCCTCCGGAATTTCCTTCCGGAACCACATAATTAATCCTCGTTACATGGTGCGCATCATTCACCTCGTAAAATGGTTACCGATGAAACTAACTTCCCCTCGAAGATCAAAAGCTTAAGAAGACAATTCAGTATTCACGGATTATCCGATAATCATATCGGATAAAAAAATTTTTTGAAATCGGAGGACAGCCAATAAGTACTGAAGAAAATGATAGTCTGTTGATAGTTGTCTGCCGACATTAAATTAACCCCTTAACGCACAGATTTAAAAAAAAAACGGCCAAAAAATAATTTTTTTATGTAAAAAAAAAACAGTTTAGAACAATGTCTTGGCAAAAGAATTAAAAAACTAGAAAATTAATAAAAATTTTTATTTTAATTTTAAATACAACGCCGTTCGAATTATGTCGAGTGTGCACAGTTTGGTCTGTTTAGCGCGCTCGAATTAACTCGAGCGCACAAGTTGAGGGGTTAATTTGAACAAATATTAAAAGCAATACAAATTAGAAATATATCCTACCGTTCAAAAAATGTCAATATTCTATTAGCTTCTAGTAAATTAGTAACAGAGAATTAATAAGCTTCAAATAAGATATATTTCGGCTGTGATATAGCATAACAAAGAAGTATGTATCAGGATTTTACATTCGGTAGTAGATCTAATCAAGCTTTCTAGGAATTCAGTGATTCATAGTTTGTAATTAACTTGTTTGAAAAATACAGAATATTGTAATGTGAAAAATTTTAAGAAAAACTGGGGTCTCCGCTTAAGAAGATTTAATTAACTTTGTCTGTAACTATCATTCCGGAAGTACCGTATTAGTGGTACCAGTAGCTTCCGGTCTCGGCTCGAACAGCCAGACAAACAAAACGATATACGATCGCAATTGTCCGCTGGGAAAACAGGCTGTAGCGGTACAGTCGAGAGGTACTTTCTTCGAAAAGGAAAAAAATTCAAAAGGCAATAGTTTCAGTCAATCCTTAATCTCGTTGCAACATTATATCGTGGAGAGGTAAAAAAGCCTACTTTTTCTCACGGTATAAGTATATACAAAAGTAAGCAAAATATTTATCGACTTGCCATGAGTAAATTCTAATAATGCAAAGCTATTTACCCCACTTACGGAATTGGAATGTTCAGAAGGAACAAAAAAAGAAAAAGGAAAAAAAATCGGTGTCGTCACAAACCTTAAAATCGTATTTACTACTACTTAAGGATAACTCTAAATTTCTCTATTTTCCCCAAACTTTTGGCATGTAGATCAAAATTTCCTTCATTCTCGTCACAATAAATACATTAACACGATATTTACCCCCT
The DNA here is from genome assembly GCA_910591515.1 of Cerceris rybyensis. NCBI lineage: Eukaryota > Metazoa > Arthropoda > Insecta > Hymenoptera > Crabronidae > Cerceris > Cerceris rybyensis. Next base: position 41,978,456 of record OU342789.1, read on the forward strand.
ATTAATTCAAATTAATCAAATAAATACGTCAGAAGAAAAGGATATTAACAGAGTGAAAACCACCATCGACTTAATCACTCGCAGTCTATCAAATAACCATTGAAAATTTTTTAAAAATTCAGAATTGTAAATTTCAGAAACATACATATTGGTAAATATAATGTTAACAATCATCACTCGCCAATATTAAATACCTAATTAATTTATCACACTCGCAAATCATACATTGTACACAAAAGATAAATCCCACATAACCAAATACATTCGCTTCTACCAAAAATACGATGAACATCGGTAGTCGTCGATCGATTTGGCACGATACCACCAAGAAACAATTTCCACCGGAACAATTTATAATACCATAAACTGAAGCACAGGGTGCACGAAGCTCGATAACCGCCGTAACGTTGTCAGTTTCTGTGGCTTAAACTTTACTACCACACTGAACGTCCTCCAAGCCACGTTTATAGTGACTTCGCTACAAGAACTTCCGGTCTATGCGATTCTACGTCAAAAGGACACCAATGGGTTCACCTTCATCTATACGCAGATCGAGTGCAGTGCTTTACGTTGCAACGGAGCACGTAGGTACACATACTTAACCGCTCGATTGTTCTACCATGACTTGGGAAAGAAAAAGCGCGTAACGCAATTCAAAGTCGTGCTTTAAAGTCGTCCAAGAGAAAGGAGAAACGGGGAAGAAAGCTTGATCGTTTTCCTATATAATTGCTCGGGGTGAAGCATGCAAAGGTTTGTCCAAAGTGGGATAAAATCGTTGGGAACACTGTATGTTGATTGTTGGGTAGAAAATCGGTGGAATATGGGGATACAAAGGGATTATGGTAGAAACGTGGATTGAGTTTCGGACTCTGAAATAGTGAGTTCGGGTTACAATCCCTTTGTTGTGAACTTTAGGAAATTTCTCAGAGAGAGTATGTGTATTATGGGATCGGTGGTTTGGAATTGTCTGGCAGTTTAGCTTCGGAGTGAATATACTGTTTGAAACTGTAGGTGTCATAATATGAGGTGAATTATCATGCTCTGAAATTATATGATTTATGCATTAAAATTCATATATTATTTATTGCTGATATTCGAAAGTAATATAATTGAAATGAAGGAGTGTGAAAATGACGAATGTAAAATTTTAGCAGTCTGTATAGTAGGTCGAATAATAGGAATAATAGTAGGTCGGTAATAGGATTATACAAAAACAATTCTGAATGTAAAGAAGCTAATAATAACGTTAATAGTACGTATGCTAATTTAACTTTTAAATTAAAAAGAAATACCTTTAAAATTCTCAGGGGATAAGATCAAAGTGTTTCTGTCTCTGGTAACTCAATTGAAAAGTTCCTACAGTACGATCTCGATAAGAGAAAGTTTTAAAGGTCACCTTTATTCGACTAACAAGCCAAACAGTCACTTTTAGTGTTACAGTAAACTACTACTTTCAGTGTATTTATTGGTAAATTGAAAGATGATAATTCTATTAATCCCTGGAGAATATAAGCAATTCAATATTTCCCGATAAATTAACCGAAAGTGTCCACTCAAGAGACGAACTTATGAAATTTCCTGTGTAGCTGAACTATTTAAATGAGACTTGCAAACTTTTTCCAGACAGAATTAGTAACATTATTGTCCAGTTTAAACACAAACTGACGACTAGCAATGAGAAGGTCTTATTTAAAACTTCGAAATATAATATTTAAAAACATTTAACATCCAGTCAAGTCACCTTCAACATATAACAACATTACACAAAAAAATATTATTACTACGTATTATAAAAAAGGTCGTAAGTGCCACAACACGAATTAGTACGTATCCGTTGCACAACGTATTAAGAATGAGTCATTTTGTCTACCATAATAGACCTGACATTCCAGAATCGGAATTTGTAAACATTAAGAACAGTTTCTATCCAATACCTTTAATTTTCACCTCTTCCATGACACATTGAATGCCATAGGGATCGCTGTTCGCCGGTGCTATTGAATTCTACGTCTTACTTTTAAATTACAATTTGTATTCACAAAAATGCAAATCCACTTAATATTAATACACTGGTGTTAAAAGAAAAGTAAATTACTAGTGAGTATAAAAATAATTTTACTCATAACGTTTTTACTGAAGATATCTGTGATCTCAATAGACAAAGTTTCCTTTACATAAAAATGATGAAAATAGAGAAATTCCAATGACATTCAAAGTGTTAACGTAGAAATACACAAATAATAAAACGTGGATAAATTACAATTTGTAAATACAACTAAGGTTTTCCCTTCGCGTCTTAAATTCGTGTGCAATCTATCTTAGTAGCAGCAATTCTGCGCCTATAAATGTCTCAATTTTGTGTTTACTAACATTTTCATGTTTGTCCTTTCTCCCTAATCAAACCACTTCCCTAAACCTTGGCCACAACATATTTGCACACCCTATACATCAAACGTCCGACGTCTAACGCGTTAAAAATCGGTTGGCACGCGGTTGCTGAAAGGTCGGCGCAATTACGAAGTTGGAAGTTCCTCTCGCCAAGGGATTCACGCGCGTCGAATTTTTACCAATCGATGGGAATTTAAGAGAAGTGAAGCGGTGCGTCGTTAACGAAAGATAGAAGGGTGCTCGTGAAATTTTAGAACGTGTTAATGAGCAAAATGTGCAATAAATACAAGCAGTATATAGTTGCGGTGGTAAGAATATTTTCGTAATCAAAAATTCGTTAAAACGGAAGAGTATACAAGGAAATTTAAATGATAAGCACATTGACACGAGAACTGTCAGTGCTATCAATATAACTGGATTATAACATACCGTTAGTAAAAAAAAATTCTTCAAATTTACAAGGGAACCATACAGTAAAATATTCCACATTTATTCTGTAAAACATAAATTACCGAAATGATAATCTTTTTCACCTCTAAATTCGTGTTTCGTTGAAATACTTGTTCAACACGTTGAAAATCACCGGTATCTCGCTATCTTTATCGTTTCTATCGAAGTGAAGTCTTTTCTATTAAAATCATATCTTTAGAAAACAGAAACTTTAATACTACAAGTACCAACGATTCATGCAACATATTTAAAGATCCTAGAAAAATACTTCAAAGGAAAAAGAATCATGGGGGAAGGCAACTTGATCAATTTAATTTCCTTCATTTCACAAAGTAGATATAAAACATTAACCAAGATATAACGTCTAAAAAGTATCAAGAATACTTTCAAAAAATTCGGGACAAGACATTTTGACCACCTTGATACATCTAGTGTTAAACGTGCTGATAGATAGATTCAGTAGACCTTTATCTCTTTAACGCCAATACTTAAATATTCGATATTTTCGAAAGTTCATAAATATCACAATTTAAAAGTTATATGAAATTTCATTGAATTCAAAGCTCCGGTCACCGATGACCCCCGTGGTCGTCAACGTGTTAATTCATTTGAATATGATACATTTAATGTTGGTAGTTCTGTTGTTAATGTAATTGGAGAATTGTTGGAAAAAGATTTAAAAGTGTCAAGATTGTTTTAAATAGTTGACGAGAAATCAAGAGCGAACTGAGAATATTTTAACACCTTGCGTTCGTTATCACTGATATAAGTTGTGTCACAGTTCAATTTACAAGGTCAAATATTGATTCTAAAGAAAGGAAATAACTCTGAAAGTGTAAAAGAAAGAAGCATCCGATAGTATAATTATACTAAATTATTTTTATGACCACTAGCCTTCAAGAATCATTATTCCGGTTTTTATTACTTTCTTTCCTTCTTTTTCACGCCTCACTTAAATACTTTACGAGATTACCTGTTTTATTAACAATATTATGAGAAAGGAAACCTTGGCAAAAACAAATCAAAGAAGTTATAGGAATATTGTGAAAGCACAATTAAAAAAGTTCTCACTCCCAAAGTGTTAATAAAGAGAAAAGTTTAAATGTTTTCTGAAACATAGAATTGCGAATAACAATAAAAAAATAGATTGAACGTTGGGTTTCCCTTAATTAGAAATTACGTAAGACGAAGTTTCTCCCCGACACGTAAATCCACGTGCTCGACGGCTAAACGAAAATATGCGCACTTCAACCCTAAGGTCATGAGGCGTTCAATGTGAAGTAATCATAACTTACGTAACTTGTTGGAAAATTGTTTAGCTCTTCGATTTTAACATTACTTATTTACTACCCATAGCTTAATTTAAAGTAAAACAATTACAAGAAGATTAATTAAGAAAGATGTAAAATAAGACAAAATATAAGCTTTAATAATTTGGTTCTGAATGCATACATAGAGTAATCATTTCTGTAATATATTTCATTGTTGATCAAATTTAGTAACTTCTCTTTCTGTTCATATATCAACAAATATAGCATACACTTTGTTTATTAGCCTTTTTCTGATATTCTACCTGATAATCTTTCCAATGCAAAAGCGTAAATTATGAAACAAAATGAACTTTAACTAACAGCCGTCAAATTGACGAGTTTCCACTTTTGAACACTTTTTTCCAGATCGACAGTAAATATTTCACGTGTATCTTCTAATATACAAATTATTTAACTGATTGTATTTTTTCCCTTTGATCTAACTTGTTTCAAACTACATATTTAACATATTTAAATATACCAGATTTAGCGGCTACAAATTTAGAGTTAATCTAAAGGTCAACCAGGACAGAAGAATTTATATACATCACAATAAACGACAAATAACCGAAGCATTACACAGTCCTTCAAAGTAATGATATAGTTCCTCAGAAATTCAATAAAGGAAGCAATCTTTGAACGAAGAACTTGACCAACACATAACGAACGAATTCAATATCAAATACGCAGCAGCCGGCTTCGTACGGTCACGAATACACGTGACTCGTCCGCGTCGGTAACACTCAGCAGCTTCCTGACAACAATTCATATATATCCTTACCAACGACACGTAAGCACGACACGCAAAAAGAAACACGACGCACGTGTCTCTCCAAGTGTACCCTCGGCATATCATAAAATAAATCAAATTCCCCAAATAAATCTCACTAATTAAAAAATCCAATAACGTCATAACCCCAAATCTTTTGTCGTCCAACAACAAAAACATTCCACAACATCAGCATCCCGCTCCACACATTCATACCGTTCTCTAGTCACTCCGAACGAAACAAGTCTCGAATGAAAATCCGTCTCGCGCAATTTAGCAGGACGAACGACCGTATTCTTTCCGCCAAAACGCAACGAACGATCGTTCGTAAGATACGGACGTATGTTTACACTCACACACGCTCACCTTGGTAGAAAGACGTAGAAGGCGAAACGTCGCGAGGTCGTTAGCTCCCACGCGAATGCGAAGCTGAATAGAGGAGAATCTCTCGAGAAGTGGACTCACCTTTCTCACGACGAAGGAGAGCCAGACGATGTTCGCCCGAAGCCGGTCTACGTAGCACTGTGTGGATCCGAAGCACAGGTGTGGAAAGTCTCCGATGGCCCGGCCTAGCCGCTCGAGTGATCGGTGTGGACTGCAGAAGAGCCCGCAGATGATATCAGAGACTTAGGGGTGACTGCATGACATCATCGCCAGCCAATCGGAGCAAGACGGCTAACGCGCTTGCGTTGAACTCTACAGCGCTAGGGGTGGTTGCGATATATCGCAATCGATTGCTCAACTTCGCGCCCCCGACGGACGCGTGCTCTGACGGAAGCGAGGGAAAATTACGTTCGAATTAACGCGGGAAACGATGCGCTGGAGCTGGGGGTATGAAATGAAACAATGGACGAGTGGGAAGCGCGCTTTTGGAGAAATTGTTTTGGAGTATGTAAATTAGGAGGTGGAGGTGTTGTGTTGTTGAAGATGGAGTATATGAGAGGTGGATAGTAGTCGATGCGATCAAGCGAGCCCTCGGCGATGGATTTCAACGCGTTCTGCGTCATGGTCGTCCTTGACGACTGACGCTATAATGCGGTATTGATTTCGATTAACGCAATAATGCTTTCTGGTTTTGCTTTAAAATGCGAGAGGAAGGAATTAGGATTCGTTATGTGTTTTGTTGATTTCATATCCTTCGAAGATTATAATATTAATATTTAACCCTTTCGCTATAATGGGCTTCGCCGCGGAGTTCCCCTCGTGGAAAGGAGCGCCATACTAAAAGTGGGAACTTTAAGTGCGCACAGTTTTTAGCTTTCAAGGCCAAGTCTTTTGTCTCAAAAATGCCCTTCTGAGATTGCCTTTAGAAGTAAACTGATTTGTTTTCATAGCAATGTGTTTGTTATTTTTCCATGAATGTCTGTCGTAACTGCATTTGTCCGTGTAACTTTTGTTGACACTAGAACTACCGGCGTCAAATCTGTTATATTTCAATATATTAAGGTTATTCGCCCTTTAGAGCAATGTATAGATAAAATTCTAGAATTGTGATATGTTATTTATACACAACTCATACATTTTACTGATTTTTTTTTTAAATATTGGTCATATAGTTTTTGAATAATTAAATATTAAAAATGCGACTTTTAACACATGGTAAATGGGAGAACTTGCCGGAAATGTCCTATTTATTGAAATTTCACATAATTTGCTATTCAAAAATGTTCAAAAAACTTATTATTCAAAACTTTAACCGTTTTAATTACTATAAAAATTATAAAACATATACATTCACGTGTAATTTTAGACCAATATTTATTCGAAATAATGAAAACTAGTGAGACAACCGTCAGCCATGACAGAAGCTTGGTTCATGTTTGACTGCAAAGAAATTTGGCAATGCTACATAAAAAGCGCGAAATTCAAAAATTAACTACATATAGTTTATCTACTACTGTGCGTGACAATATATAATTGCGTTTATAATAATATTTATTTTTCATTCTATAGTTATAAAAAATTTGACAAGGAAATAAAAATAAAACTATTTGTTTACAATACACTAATTATGGATGAACATAATATATATGCATATACATTTCCATGCGTTGTTGCCAAATTTATTGTATGACACATAATACGATCATCGAGTAGCATTTAATTCTTAATTATTAATAGTGTGAAAAATTTAATGAAATATTATTCAATTTCGTGTAAAAATTAAAAAAAATAATTTTCAAACTCGAAATCTTTTTTATCCATTAAAAAAAATACAACCCGTTAAAGACTAATACGGTTCTAGACCAATAACCTTAAATGTGTACTTTGGAAACAGAGTAACAAAGAGGTGGAAAAGTAGATCGATTCGGTAACCTGTGTTTTATAACTTTATGACTCTATGACTCTCCTATAAACTTGGAGAATTTTTGGAAAAAATTGGAAACCAGTCATTTTGATTTGCTTGGTAGTTCTAGTATTAATTTATGGCTCCATTCTTGTGGCCGATGACTATAGTCAACCGTCGTTTTTGGGTGTCGTTTTGCAACTTTCCGTAGTAGCGAAAGGCTTAACAGTTAGCTGACCGATTGGAGAGATCTCCCTGTTTCAAAAAAAAGACAATTGATGATCGAACAATGAGATCTTCGATTGCTACCTTATGAATTCGAGTTACTAGTAAAAGGTGCGCGGTGTACAGCGTACACTTTGATTTTTTCTCAGTAGACGGCTAAGTAATAAAAATGACGTTTTATGTTAATGAATTATATGGAAAAGTGGGCTAGTGCTCCTGAACAAAAATTAGTATAAATATACTATTGGATGTGCCTTTATTTTCGGGTTGAAAAATTCCTGTTTGCTACAGATAATACATCGCTATATGGGAAATAGAATCGATCCAATAACGTTAATTGGAACAAATTGTTACATTCGCATTAACACGAATGAGTTTTCGCTTGAGCGATGAACGAGAGTAGAACAATGGGCGAGTGGTAAAGCGCGGTTTCCGGGAAATTGTTTCGGAGTATGCAAATTAGAAGTAGAAGGGAATGTATTGGCGGGCAATGCATACCCAAGAGATGGCTGTTTGTAGATGTTACGATTAAGCGAGTCGTTGTTAGTGGATATTTAATACCTTTTGCGTCACTATGGTCTTTGGTGACTAACTCCATAATACCATATCAAATTCTATTCCTACAGAAGTGCCAATAGCTTAAACCATTAAAACATAAGAAAAGGAAACCTGATGATTATTTTTTATCCGGCCCTCTTTGGAATTATAGGTGAAAATTAAAAGTCAATAATGTGGGGATTTTATAAATCCCACGTATCTGGAAAAAAGACAATTGACTGACGAAAAAGACGATCGACGACAAAACGTGGACGGCACGAGGACGAGCGACCAATTCGACGATAGACGGGTTCGACGTTACACAAGTTATAGAGTAAACGACCGAGAGAATAGACGAACGTATATATACGATTAGACGAACTATAGACGATATAAACGATAGACAAATTATAGACGATAGACACATAGAAAGACTAGATGAGTAGACCGACTTTATAGTTTATATTTTATATTATTAGAGTGTGTGTGTGTGTTTAGAGTATAGCGTTCCCTATATTCTACGAATTTAAGACGTTTCCAATTGTATATACTTATCTATTTTATGAGTATATTGATATCAATACCCTACAATAACTTTAAAAATGTAAAGTTACAAAAATAAATACATTCAAAAATTTCGTGAAAATACCTTTAACGATACATTTTTACACGGTAGTATACGAAACAATGAATTCTGACGCTTCAACGACCCTCGTAAAAATGATAGGTTAATAGAACGTTTCCAATTAAAGAACGTTTGCCGGAAAAATTGAAAAAGATACGCTCCAAGATTCGTCGATCGATCTAAAATGTAATTGTCCCGTAACGGTATTTCGTTACACACCGATAACGCGAAACGCTCGTTTCGAATCGGGAAATGTCAGTGCGCACCAAATTGGAGAGGTCGTCGTTCCACCGCGTGGACAAAGTTAATTGCTACAAATCGCAATTCTTTGTATAACACGCCGGTTTGACGCTTTTTTTTTCTCTTCTTTCCCCCTTTCCGTGGTCGTTGCAACGAGCTCAAAAAAAGAGCGCGCACTTTTCCAACGGAAAAAGGAACAACGCATGCTTACGGCCGAAGGAAACGTTTCTTGGCGGTCGTTAATGATATTTTGAGAAATAACTGACGCGACGATTCTTAATTGCAAATACGGTGAGAGGGGAGGCACGTTACCTCGTGATACAGTTGCACAAAAATCTTGGTGTACATGCGGATATTTTTGCACTCGAGGAAACTGAGCTTTGTAATGGGAAGGAAAGGAGTCCGTGACGTTCGTCTTTGCAGGCGATACGCGGGGTCAACAGTTTCGTCGCTTTCAAATTACCAACGCTCGACCTGGAAAGGTGGAAAGTTTTCCGGAAAATTACTTCCTTTCCACCGCTCCTTTCTCCAGCTTCTCTATGCCGTAGTTCAGAAGCACTCGACACGCTTTTTTTCGGCGGTAATTTCACCTTGGCTTTTACAAAGGACTCCTTTGTACTCAAGTCCAGGATAATATTGTCTTCCTATGAAAAACTCCTTACGATCTCCACGACCTGTATCTTGCTTATAGATATGTTTTTTATACGGATAAGGTAAACACGAGAAGGTGGATCGACGACACGGACGTCTTACGATTGATCCACGACACCGGAAAAAGAATCAAGGAGGAATGAGGAGGATGAATCGGGAATATGGAGAAAGAAATCGCGTTACGTGCCGCATCGGGACGAATAATTTTACATATTTCAGATCGTCAAGGAAGAAAGGGAGGTGAGAAGGCGCATAGGGTCGAAAAGTGTGATTGTGCTTTATAATATTGTGTACTGCTTGCGGAATATGCTAATGAAATATGTTGCTTTAGGATATTATGAATATGATATTAATATTTACTGTAACTGATGTAATATTTACTGTACTGATGTATGTTTTCAATTAGCTTGGTTAAAAATTCAACGGCGAATGCAATATATTTTCTGAAAGTGTTTGCTCATATGAAATAAATTTTTTTAAAGTGTTTACATTACTCCAATTAAGAATTTATTTACGAAACAAATTAATACTAGAAAAATCGTATGAAAATTGGGAATAGTTTCTAAGTTATAAGAACATGAAAGAGCCGACGTATAATACATTGAGTAACAACAGCATCGACTGACAAATATGTTATTGTTTTAATACAACACCCTGTATAACCATTATTGCAGTCCTGACATTTCACCAATATTGAAATTATTTCTCAACCCCCCGCGATATAAGAACGAATAACACTCGATATGCAGAAAATTAGACAAGAAATTATGAAGTTTTGCAAAACCTATCAAATTGAAAATATCCGTGAGACGGTACACAAAATTATTTCTTTAACCTTAACATTGCATTAAATTATACGATTTATCAATAATCACTGATTAATTTTTAACTTACTAATTTCGTTCTAAATTATTGCGGATGTAAGTAGTTATAAAAGAAATGGTACAACAAGGAGTTAAAGTGGGATTAAAAAGTATAATCAAAGTTCAGCGTCTTTTTGTGCAACCTTACTTCCCGTAACATAAACTACTATTATCCAAAACTACCGAAAAGTGACCCGATATGAAAATCAGGTGTAAAAGTCAAACATTATCAACAATCCCATGAAAACAATCGTACGTCTGAGTACAATCGACGAAACGTTAAAACGTTCCCCTAAAAACACAGACGGTATTTTCCAAGTCCAAGAGAAAAGAACGTGAATTCATGCGTGTCTATTCCAATACGCAAAGAGAAACAACTCCATAGTCGTACGAGAATTTCTACCGTTCTCGACGATCCCCCGACAGGACGAAATCCTGGCCAATCCTGATATTTCCTGGATCAGTTTGCATATCGGGACTTTGGTCTTTGAAAGCGAACGAACGGAGCCCACCTACTTCTCCTATTTATGAAACAGCAAAGCGCGTACACGCGTGTGTACACATGTTCGAAGTTTGTTCCCTTCGAAACGGTGCACGGAGAAATGGTATGAGAAATGGTCGAATTATGCGACATATTGCGGGGCCCGCGCTCCCTTCGAACGACCGCACACTCGCAAACCCCGCCCGCCGGAAAAGCTTTCCATCGACGAGGGAATTGTTTCGACTATGAACGTCGTCAGCGAGCTTTTTCGACGTCGGAACGAAGGAGACTTTCATTGTTGCATGCTCATTCTTCAACCGCGCGATAGACGCTGAAAGATTGTAATATTCGAGAATGCAATGAAATTAGCCTCCATGAATCTTATGGCACTTCTTGTAGCGGGTTTGTTAAGTTTTAAACAATTTTTTGGTGCTTGAAGAATGGATTTCGTAATAGGTTTGTAAGTGGTGTTTCTTTGTAGGAGCGATGGATATCTAAACATTTTAGATAATGATTAATATATGACAATATTGTAGAATCTCCTGTATCTCTATCTATATATATATTTATCCTACATACTTTTCTCTAACAATTATATATACATCATAAATTAACTAACAATATCATATCCTAAATATGGAAATAATAAAATAGAAACACTCACTAAAATAAATAACTCTAATTACTCTAATTCCTAATAATCTCCACTAAACTCTGTATATATCTCCACTATATCTTAGCAACGAACTCCAAGTCTCAACTGTCTCAACTAATTCTCCCAAAAATTCACACTAGCATCCACCCTTGATACTCTTTCTCACAGCTTGCATTTTCTATTGCACTCACTCATTTTCTCCTTATCCACAGACTAAACATTCACTCTAACAAGGGAACATCCCGAGGTGTAAATCACCGATTTTTATGAAATTTTAGTATAATATAGATCTCGTCAAAATATTTGACACGTATTTTTTTTGTTGGCAACCGTCCACGTTAATGGGGTTAAAACCACAACAAAAAAACAAGTTGAAAAAAGTATTTTTTAACATATTGTTAAAACAAATGGGTTTTTTAAAAAAATGTTTATACCATTGGATTCGTGGTTGAAATACGTTAATTTTCAGTCCTTACAAAATTTTCGTATCTCTAATAGTTTTGAAGATATTCGATATAGTTTTCGTTGCCCCAACTTTGAGGGCGGTTTTCACCCCTTTAACGTGGACTTTTGTCGATAAAAAAAAATACGGGTCAAATATTTTTGCGAGAACTATATCATACTAAAATTTCATCAAAATCGGTAATTTACACCTCGGGATGTTGCCTTGTAAGTCTCGAATACGTCGTCTTCCAAATTACGTATTCTAAACATTCACTCTCACATACACATAAATCCAACCACACTCAGTAACTAAAATCTATCTCCTATTTTAAAAAAATTACGATTCTACAATATTGTGGAAGGAAAGTGGAAAGAAAGGTTAATGATTGTGGAATATAATTATTTATGGAGAGATGGCAAGGGTCCATGTGCGAGAAGAAGAGAGTTGTCTGTAGATAATTGGAAAATATGACCGTCTGCTAAAATTGCATTTTGTATGTCAATTTAATAATATAATATTTACTCTATAATTGAAATATATATAAAATATATCGGTAGCAAATATTGAGTTACTCTTTAAAATTAATTTTTATAAAATGCATCTGTAACTGTAATGTGAATTATTTTAGGAAGATTTAGATTCAGTGAGGAATAGAAAGAAATTTTAAGAATAGTTTTCATTCCATTTTCGTAGCAGGCCTTTCATTGCCTGTGTGATAGATGTTGAAAAATTGTAATGCTCAAGAACATTTGAAAATTAGTTTGCATGATTCTATGGGATTTGTATGATGCATGAACTGATGTATTTTTAACGAGTTTTGTTGTAAAAAATTGTAACAGCGCGTTTCTTAATACTTTCGGAGCTAGTGCCATAAATCTTTTCCCGCGTGATAGGCAAATGTTGTAAAACTGTAATGCTGAAGAACCATCACAAATTAATTTGTTTAAGTGTATTGTTTAAACATAATTGGTTCAGAAATTTCCTAAAGTTTAACAAGTTTTACAGAAACAAGTTCAAGAATAAATTAAGTAGCACTTTCATAATTGGAAATTTTTTGATTGCTGCGGAAAGCTTCAAGACGTATAGTTGTATATTATCAAATTTGTAAAATACATTAATAAAGAATATTTAATGACTGCTCATAAATTAATTTGCATGGGTGCAATCAATATACTGAGATTTAATATTATCAGGGTACATAAATTGCATTATTTTTAACAGATTCTTTGTTATAATAAAAATATTTCCAAGGAAAATTCCAGTACTCGCATAGCCTGAAATCCTTTTCCTTCGTAATACATTTGAAAAAAATTGTAATATTCAAGAACTCTAATAAATGAGTTCGCTTAAAGTGGCAGTAGCCACGTAAACATAATCGAATTTATTTTATCACAGTCTCAAAATTAAATTACTCTCAATGAGCCTTGCATTAAGGAAATATTCAGACTAACTTTTCCAACACTTTCCTAACAATATAAGCGTAAATTCAATACCAGAAACCGCATCCGATAACTTTATTTCAAGACAGATTTTCGCAGTGTTTTGTTATTCGTTAAGTACAAATCTTATTCCAATAATTTAATTTTCACCCAAATTCCCTCCTCCGTGTTGATTTATACTATCATAACTTCTTAAGGTAACATGATGTCGAATTTCGTACATTAAAACCATCCGACCGTTCGATTACAAAAAGTTAGCAGCAGTAAAGCTTGGTGAAAATAAGCGTGGCAATTGATTATTTCCTTACAATAAGAGGGGCTGAACAGCGAGAAGATCGATTATACCCTGTAAGAATAAGCTGAGAATATGTTCGAATCAATCACGGAGCCAGTCGGCAGATTAAGCTTCCTTGGCTCTCCTCTTCGCCCTTCGACAATTCGAAACGAACGAGTATTCGACCGAATTCTCGGCCAAGCTGATACGGGCGTGCAATTTCGGATATAGGAGATAACCCGCCGATATATTATATTCGCACCTTTAGCAGTTGAACTATCGATGCTGTCAAAATGGCAGGTACCTAATTTATTTTATACAAATTCCTCAAATATATAGGTATTCAATGCAAAGGATTCCCCATGTCTATCTGGCAAGGCACGAGTGACTGAACTTATCAAATTTTTCACCTCTTCACTCCTCGTATTCTAAAGTAATATTTAATATATAAAAAATAATAGACTTAACACTACGACTACATTGTTAAGCTTGATTTATTTAACATCAGATCTACGGAAGCTATTATTTTTCTCATATTTTTTTATAAACAGTTCTTAATTATAGAAAAATTGGTTCAATAGATACTTCGCATGTATGTTACAAAACACAAATTACCTAACCGATCATCATCTATGCCGATTGATCCATTTTTTTCAGAGTATTTATTTAATACAATTAGATATAACAGATTTAACATCCATAAATGTAATGTCACATATACCGAATACGTAATTTAGCAAAATAAACATCACTAACTGCCCGAGTCGAAAACTTCAGCCCTAAATCCTCCTAAATTACCAAATAACTTAGGATATTTAGGTTGAATATGGAAAAATATGTTACATATTTAAGAATGCAAATTTTAATTCCACAATCGCCCTAAACTTGTTCATTTTTGCTAATTTTTGCCTAGTTTAGGATCAATTTAGGCTTCATACAGTCCAAAATAATCCTCAGCATTCTTATTTAGAAAATTAATCTAACAATAAGCCCAATATTGAGCTATACATTCTATAATGAGGAGTTTTAGAATTGGATTGGAATTGGAGTGGAATGATCTAGGTCCATAAAAATTCTCAATATCCTAAAAATTAATTTGATTTTAAGAGACTTAGAATTTATATGGAATAAAATGATAATTCAATTCCTACTTGCTTCTGAAAGCCCTATTTTTAGAATATGAGTCGACAGACTTGGAACTTCCGAAATATTTTTAGGGGATGTCAGATTAAATTGGAATAAAAATTTTGCCTGATCAGTCCATATAACTCCTAAAAGTCATATTTACAGGACTTTGAGGCGCGTAGACACACTAGTTGAGGATTTTGAGGTTCAAAATGGTATACATAATTAAGCGGCAAATGAGAAATCAAAAGAATCTAGGATTTGAAGTTTCTTTTCAGGCTGGACTTTTTGACTCGGGTGCAAGAGGTGATTAATTAATTAATTTAGGTTTTTAAGACAGGCGTGGAATATTTATTGCACCGGTCGTCAATTAATTTGGACAATGTTTAGACAAAATTGAGAACCGGTCATTTTAATGGCCTTGGTGGTTTCATTGTTAACGTCAGTACATCTAATATTAATCCCAATGTGACGAAGAATGAATACTCTAATAGATATGTAACAGTTTCCTTTTGATTCTGCGAAGAAAAATGTCCTTGCCAAATGATACGGATCAATGACGGAATGTGGAATTTTCGTAGATAACTTTAGTAATGAAGATATCAACTACTTTGACACGCTTACGATGCAAAGTCGAGTTTAATCTTGCATCGAAAATCTTCTAAGATAGTCACGTTCGACGTTATCTTCGAGTCTTTGATCGTTCGATAGACCAATAACAGCCACATTTTCATATTAAAGGAAAAAATGTCAATAACTATCGCTATCTTTGTACAACTTTCTTTGTTACGTCTATGGGAATTTTCTTTCGGGTTGGAAAGTTGTGTAGAGTTTCAACGCCGCGTGTTACGTCAACAGGATGACTAAAGGTTTGGAGGAGTTTTCTTCGGTCTGCTGGCGTAACACAAAAGTCTTGCGCAATTTGTATGTTTACGTTTTTTTTTTACGGGAACTTACGTAACGTATTTGTCGAGATCGGTCGATACATTGCAGCATTCCGACGTGTGACGAAGAAAGGGTAGGACAAAACAATTGTCTGCTTTGAAATTTCTCCAAGGAAGATTGGTTCCGTTTCCTCCTCGTCTGTCTTGTTCATCCTCGTCAAGAAGTAACCACTTGTCAATAATCCGACGAAGTAGTTTCGTCGTAAACGTAGGCTAGTATAAACGAAAGGTGTACAATATCTTGGCGCCAAATTCTCATATGGGAAGAAGAAACAGAGAAATGAAATGATAACAGAGAAAAATAAACAAGGCGACACGACATAGACGTAAAAATAAAGAGAACAAAGGATGAAGAGAAAGATATGAGTGGACAGAGTAAAGGATAAAGATTACCGTAAAAATTTGAAAAAAGATACAAAAGTTTTAGAGGGAATAAGTAGCCTGAGTTCTATATATACTGCCGCTCAAAAGTATGTGGGCACTTACCACTTTTATGAAATTTCTGATAGATAAGGTATATTTTTGTTGTTAACCAATGTTCTGTTACGTATATGTATGTAATGTACTCCAATTATTGTTATTCAATTCCTTTAAATAAAAAAATCGATCCGGTGAGATAGACAAGTTCGCAAAAGATGTCCGAAATCTGAAAAACATTTGTGGGACATCTTGGAAACCGAGTGGAACCTGATTGGCAGCGAAATAATTAAACCATTAATAGCCACGATGCCACGATTAGTAAATTAAGATATAATTATCTGTTATCATTATCGGTGAGATATTTAATAAATTATTATTAAAATATGTTCTCCAATACTGTACAAACACAAATGCCTACAAGATAATCAATTTTTCCAAAGATATCGAAACTTTTTTCAGGTAGTTATGAGAGTTAAGGAAGTGTCCACATACTTTTGAGCGGCTGTGTATATAGACCTATAGGCCGATCTATATCTATAAATATATGACCGTAACATAAATAAAATAAAATGACACAATGCTAAACAACTAACAAGCTCTTAATATTATTTCTTTAATCATTTACTTGTAAGAATATGTATGCTACAAACTACGCTAATATAAAACTGGTGAACATAAGGTACACAAATATAAGAGATAAAACATAAAACACTTATCGCTAGTATATTTATATACATTAAATAAGTACTATGAAAAAGATGAATCAAGCGGCAAAAAAATAGGATCAATTAACCCTTAGTAGCCTGATTTACGAAAGTGATTTTTTTTTTAATATTATTGTGTTTGCTTGAGGGTCTAGATTAAGGGAAAAATAGCTAAAAAAATCACAATATTTATTTTACATGTTTATTTAGAAAAAAAAACAGGTATCAATTTTGATACTTCAGGCATTGAATGTGAACATTCGGTTTAAAAGATTGGTATCAAAATTGAAACTCTAGGTTATTAAGGGTTAAGTAATTTGTGGATTATAAGATACGCGTGAAATATCTATTGTACTGTTTCTCTATTAATTTAAGAAATATGTTTAAAAAAGTAGGAACCCGTCAATTTGACGGTAGCGGTAGTTCTAATGTTAAGGATAATAGCCACGTATCCTTGCTAAACAAGCTTTCATCTGTAGACCCATCCGAGGCCGCACAATGCGGCAAAGTCATATATACTGTTAAAAAATAAATAAACAAAGAAAAAAAATAGATAGATCAATCAGACAGATAAGAAAAAAATTCCAAAAGACCGAGACAAAGGCATAAAAATGGAGGAGGTAGAAAGGAAAGACGCAAATGTAACAGGAAGTATGAAAGAGATTTTTACAGACACCAAAAGAGAAATTTGCCGATAAAAGTTTGCGAGAAGACGAAGGGAACACCGGTTGCAAATAAATTGGCATCTACCCAACGAAGAGATTCGAGATTCGAAAGCCTCGATGTCGAAGAGGTCCGATTGCAAGCTTATTTCGTTACCTCGTATTTCTCACAACCGCGTTTTCGCCGCGCTTCCTTTTCTTTTCTTTTATCTACCTTTCCCCTATTGACTTTCTGAGCCGAATTCAATGGGAAGAAAGAGAAGAGGATCTCTCATTAAGCTGTTTTGTGAATGGCTTCAATGCCTCTCCCATATGCTGCTTTCATTGACCTATTAAAGCGCAGGACAATGAGTTGAAAAATAAGATGCCGCAAATTATTATGCCAAGACGCGGTGGGGTGAAATGAATAAAGGATCGAGATCTCGAGTTTGTTCGCAAAGGGAAAATTTAGATAATGGTCCCACGGCTTTAGGGCATTTATCGTCTCAGGTTGGCCAGCACGTTCAAGTTTAAATATAATCGATTTCAGGTACCCATGGACGTACTTAATAGCACGTACTTACTTAGTTCAATGCGTACAAAAATTCAGTAAGGATACGCTTACATTGTATTTATTAACCCTTTGCACTCGAGGGCTCCGGAGCGGAGCCATTTAAAAGTCTTCAAACTCGAGGACTCCGCTGTGGAGACAATGCAAATAATTTTCAGTTCATAGCATATTTTATAAATTATAATTTTATCATTTTTTGTTTTTTTATGCATTATAACATTTGTCTCCACAATCAATTAAAAAATCAATAACATACAACAATGACTTTTCTTTTAATGTGCATATCATTTACTTTTATGTGAATATGATCTTTCCACTGAAATTGCTTCGAGTTGCTCGTAATATGAATGAAAAAAAACTTCGAGTGCAAAGGGTTAATCCAATGCATGGTAGGAAAGGTAGAACACTTGATAGACTCGGGAGATATACTGCCTAAAGTTTAAGTTTGATTGCCATTTGATAGTAGTTCAATTCGCTTGTGAAATGGCTATTTAATTTTTTTTATACTGTTCTACGAACATATACTATCTACGAGAAATTGTGCAAAAGGAACGACCAATGAACTGAAACGTGGGTCCATTATTTAGAAGTCAAACACATCTGATATTATTACAGTCCTGTAATTGTAAGTCAAAATATGTGAAACAGTCACTTTTAGAATCGTATCTTGAAGAAACGACGTAAAGGGAAAGCATGAATTGCAATCTCAACGCAGAAACTGGTGAAGAAGTAGCATAACACTGCACCGTGCAGACTCACAAGGCTTATTAACGCTTCATCTACACCTCCCATTCTTGGAAATCCTGTAAAAGGGTGAGCATTCACTTGTAGAGTTGAATAACTTTAAAATTCACACCAGAACTACCAAGCAAATTAAAATAGTTGATTCTCAACTTTTTCCAAAAATTCTCAAAGTTTACCGGAGAGTAACACAGCTGATATTCTACGTTGATTTGATAAAACATAGATTACCGAATCGATCACCTTTCCGATCTCTTGATTCCTCTTTTTTCTAAGTATTTATTTATATTACTGAAATATATTCGCTTTAACGCCGGTAGTTCCAGTATTAAAACCTTATGCAATAACAATAGCAAATAAATTTCAAAACAGTGTTACTTTATTTTATTGACATCTAGTAGGCGATTAATATGCTATCAAATCTATGATTATTAACCTTTGAAGAACCAATTAATCAACTAGAAATAGATAAAGTATTAATTATTCAAGTGTACACCGAGAATACATTCACCCAACTACAAACATAAACATAACACTTTCAGCACAGACTAAAATATCCGACACAAATATTTTAAAAGCCTCTAAATTCAGTTACCTTTCTCTCTATATATAAAATCTGCAACATAATGACACTTGCTTGGCATAATTTCTCCTCTATGTGCATTAACACCAACTACTACAGCTCGCCGTACCATCTAACCATATTCTACTTCAGTGCACTGTCCACTTGTTACTACACGATAACTTTGAGATGACGATAATCGAGTCGAAAGAGTGTCATAAAAGAGTAACTTTCAAAACCTACCTTCGCCAGCCTCGCGGTGACAGCGGGTCGAGAAAACGTTGAATATTAAATTCAATTTGTATCCTCGTAGACATCGTGCAACGCCGAAAACCGACGCATGTTTCCATCTCACGGATTTACATAAGTGACTTATGGTCAGTGGGTATTAGCCCCGTGCGTTAGTCAGACCTACTCGGATATCTTTGATGTGACGTTCGCGTAGGGATTCAAATGAGGGATGGTCGTTATGAGACCGGGTGTAGAATGTCATACGAACGTATTTGGTTTCGTGCCTTGCATGCGTGAGCGTTGTTACTGAGAAGGGTGGTACCCGAAGTTTCATTAGGATCACGGATTTGTCTTGAGAATGAACCTGTTTATGGAGAACGGTTTGCTTCAGTTACAAATTTCTGCTTTGAGAATATATGTATTGTTACACAATATTTAGTAGAATAAATGTTACTGGGTTACGGGACATGTCAATTGTTTACAAATATTAGGCGGGGTGGAAAGTAATGTCGTTTCTCCAGATACTTTGTTATAAAACCAATTGATTTTCATCGATCCGGCATTGGAAATTTGCAAACTAGAAGGAGAGAGATTATTGATAATGAGGATGAGTATATCATTCAGTAAAAATAAAAACTTGTTATAAGTTTGTTTGTTCCAATTTAACATTAAAAACGAGATTTCTTTCCGGTCCCCCTAATAAATAAAAATTAGGATTCTATGGTTGATACTCCCGGTTGACGGACGTGTGCTTTAACAATAAATTTACGGCTATTAAGTGATAGTTTATTGGTACACTCATGTTTACACATCGGCTATGTTAGACATCACCAGAACAAGTGAGAAAGGGTCTTGTGATGACCCTCGAACATAGGTGGCACATCAGCAATTGCGTGGCGCTCGCCAACTACACTAATCTTAAGTAGCCGCCAAATATAAATGTATTTAAATTACATAGGGCTTGAGTGCAACTGCTCATTAAGTTTCGTAAAAAATATATTATAGAAGTTTAAGTTACTTTAAAACGAAATGTATTAAGAGGCAAAAAATGTAATCAGTTGAGTAATTGGTGTATTACAAGATGCGTGTAAAACATCTTCCGTACTAAAAAATATTTTTTAAAATGTTGAAACCCGACAATTTCTTACTTATAAAAAAGTTCCTACTTTTTCTATAAAACTGTACTCTTTATTTAAGGTGGCCTGAAGGATTTTGTTTGCGCGGCCGTATTGTAACAGTATTCTTAATCTTTTCTGGCAGGATGTAATCATGAAAAATTTTGCATGAAATAACCATTTACTATTTATTTAACAAATATATTAAAAATTTTCAAATAAATCTGTCCGAATCAAATAAATGAAGGGGGTAGAAAACTTGATCGATTCAACCGTTTATAGTCTTCAAGATAAGCGTAGAAAATTGAAACAAACAGCGTTTCAAATTTTAGGAACTTATACCAAAAATACAGTGCAAGTGTTTTTGATTTTGAGATCTTGATAGATCTAACGTTAAAAAACATATTCCATTGTATAATTCATACGTATTATAAACTATACAAGCGATGCATGTTGTACAGTTGTAAATGGAGCTGCGCAGGATTTTAAAATTATTATTATAAAAATTTGACAGAGTTACCTCTCCAGTCACGATAAGGATTTACTTAGTTTTCTTCATAATTTGATCAATCGAGATATATAGCGGCATTGGAGTTATATAACGTATGAAGATAGTGCTTTTAGCTTACTGGAAACTCTAAAACTCTATTGCAGCATTAAACTCATTACCTAACAGTCGACAATCAGGCGTCAAAATTTAATTGTCCATTTTCCGTTCCATCGTAACGAAAATTCGAGTTGTAACGTGTAATTTATTTTATTTTTTAACTAAGCGCTTAAACTCGCAAATTACAAATATGTGAACCGTTGGAAGCAAAATCTACCTGCAATTCTATATTCCCCAAATGACACACGAATGCATTCTCTCTCGAGCTTTTCATTTCGTGGGACCGAGAGGGAATTGGACACTGGCTGCGCAATGGCAAATGATTATCAATCGAAGCTGGCCGCTCGATATCCGATGCAAGAATTCAAATTAAAGGATACCAATATCAAGTGTTACGTTTCATGTGACGTTACGTGAAACGATAAATATGTGTTTAAAATGTAGTATTTAAAACAGTTAATGTCGTAAATGATGGAAAAAATTATTTAATAAGAAACACGAAGATAGATATTTGCCTGAAGCTAGAGGTCACAAATATCATTTATATAAGAATGTAGTATTATAATTATAGTAATGTCCTCTGAGGAAACAGTAATTGGAAAATAAAAGGAAAATTTATAAATTCGTATCTGAATTTATAAAAAAAGGAGTTATTTAAAACTTCCTACGTATTATATAAAATATACATATTATAGCTTGTAAATGGGATTTTTTTTTTTTTTTTTTTTTTTTTATTAACTGGCTCTTAATGGTTGCAACAGGAAATAATACTGCTACCAAATATTAGCTTTACTGGCTACGTAATATTGATTTGTCAATTACATTGCAACAACGTACTATTATTGTAAGCATCATCATCAATTTAGAAGAATTATTTATTATCACTTGGATAAGCCGTAATAAAGTACTTAAGAAATATAATTTGTTTTGAATTACGACTCGCAGTAAGAGAAAATATTCTAATAATGTCATCATAAATAGTGTCCAAAATTTATTTCTCCTAAATAAAATGTCTCACCGCTAACTTACTTCTCCTGTTTCTTCGATAAAACTTGTAATTTTGTATTTCTTACAAGATTCGAAATTAAATTGTAATAAATATTTTTCGATTAAATCGCAAATCATTGTATTACAATTCATTGTAACAGTAATTAGTTTTCCAACGGAAGAATACAACAGAGAAACTTACTCATCAATTTCTCCTCGTATCTAAATCACATTAATCTTCCGCAGATAACGAGCCAATCCAAATTGAGTTTGAAATGAAATCGTTTAGAGCGAACAGAATTCACGTGGAATGGATCGTTCTGTAGAATAAATACAATTCTGCCATTAGTTTGCAGACAATGCGTATTAATAATGGGATTCATCGTTGAAACTGTTGCAATGATCATTAATTTAACGAAGATATACGATGATATAGAAGGTGTTCCATTTTCATTTATGTAAGCAATTATCTTTCAATTTATTCGTTTTTTTTTGTTAATGCTAGATCTTAAATATTTGTTGTTTTCTGACTTTTTATTATTGTACAATATTATTCGTTACATAATATCAAAATTAACTATCACATTTTCCCATGCAGCGTAAAGATGTTTATAACTAAAGGGAACCCACAGCATTTTAGTACCATGAACTCAGCAAGGTATGTCGATAGGGTTGGAACAAGTAAATTTATGTGGTAATGAAAACAAAAACGATAGAATAAAATTGGAGTAGTAAAATTTCCTTCCACTTTTTTAAATAAATTACCAAACGTGTCGAATTTACGTGCATTAATTAAATACGGGTATAGTGAAATAATTATTCCGATGGGGGAGTATGAAAACAAATTAATAAATATAGGACGGAAGGTCGTAATTAATAACGTTGTTGATGTTTATTAATACGAGTAAGGAAACATTGCAAAAGTATTTAAATATCCAACAGAATTAATATTAGCTCTTAATACGATACCACAAACGTTTAAAATATAAATTCAAAATTATAGGAAACTATTAATATAATTAAACATATTATCTGTAAATGCTCAATATAATATAAATACTTATCAATAAGAAGACAAACACAAATAATATTTCATTATCAGTCAAGTGCACGCCCACTCCAATATTTGATCCTTATTTCCTCAGAAACAATACGTGTTCGGAAACAATATCATTCCGTTTCAAACATTCAAATTGTATTTTCATTTAAAAACACCTACTACTTCATTCCATCCGCAGCTCAACCCAATCAAAATTTCCTAAATAACATTACTTTAAAATCCCAACTCACAAGGCTATCATAAAACATCCCTTAATAACATTTCTAAAAAGCCACGCAAAAAATTGTCCTCAAATATAAAAATTCCTAGAAATACACCTCGGACGCGTGAAAATTCGGTCGCAGCAACCTCATCGTTTCGAACGAGCATTAATTTTTCCCACGTAATTAACTGTCACTGGCTAACGTTCAGGCAACTCAGCTCAAACCGTAGATCCGTCACACTCTCCCTGCAATTCGACGCAGCAATCGTCCTTGGCAACGTCCGACACCAACCCGAAACTCGTTCTCGCATGTCGCAGCTAAATTATCGTTAATTAATTCCGTCCGCAAGTGGCTGCTCGGGTTGTGATGGCGGAAAGGAAAAATCTCCGCGTAGAATTTCCAATTTTTCACGGACAAGCGCCATAATAAATACTCGCGTCGTTTGCCTTTCGTCGACACACGTTGCATACATATGTAACGACGAAGTGGAAACGGTGCTCCCCTTGCAGACAGAGAGAGAAAGATCGAATACATGTATGTTTGAAAGAGAGAGAAAAGAGGGAATAGTGGAAAGAGAAAGAGTGGCCCTCGTTTCACGTATTTCTCGTCCGACGAATCCGAAACGGCCAATTCTACTTTCGTCTGGTATTACGCGAAAGAAAACGTCACTCTATCGGCCGCGAAACGTTTTATCAGATAAAGTCGCGCTATCGGTCTTGGGCAAATAAGGGAACGCTGACAGTTCGCCGATGACACACGGTGCTCGTAGTTACGGAGCGGTACGTGCCGCGACGGATATTTTTTTTCTCTCCCTTTTCTCCACCTGGCTGTAATTTCAGTTTTGCTCGACGCACTTTTACAACCAACTAGAACGACCAACGGTGAGTAAACTCACGATCGATTGTAATACCTGCGCTTACGTATATTTTTTTTTGGTTTCTATTCTCGTTTCTTTTTTTTTTTTGTTAATGGTTGAGAGACGAGGAGTGTTTGAGAATTAAAAATATGGGAATTATAAAAGTGGTAGGGGAGGAGAAAAAGAGCGGGAGAGAACTATTGTGACTGATAGATGGATAATTCATGGGATATTTTTTTAACTGTGCTAATGGGTGGAATGGTGATGTAACATTTTATAATTGTAATGATAAAGTGATGATAAGGAAGTGTATGTGATTTTTACGCCAATTAAAGCGATAGATGTGCATTTGGATTCAGGTGAACGATGATGCATAATATTCTGAATAACCTGTGGTAAATTAATATTCAATATTACTGCATCACGGTAGTAAAGGTCAAAAACGTAATCAACAATGTACTGTACGGCCAACTGATTAAATATCTGTTATCTGACGTGGTTACGACACACCTCGCGCCAATAGATTTAATCTACCCAGAGGTATTATTCATCTTTAAAAAACAGCGTTTATGTTTGTTCGAAAAGAATAATTATATAGAAAATCAGACATTATGTTATTCTTCACGATATAGCAGAAAAAAAGAGGAAAAACAGTAATGATTATTTATCGGTTAAATTTATAAACACTCATTAACCATGTGCACACAATTAATCTATCGCATGTTGAATTTGTACTATTCAATATGCATCAAACAAAATATGGTACTTTTAATTAATGCAATAACTGAGACATCTTAAAAATTTCGCAACATTATGGATCTTTCTTACGTAATACAAACCACATTGCCTACATTACTATTCTACATTACAATTTCTGAAAAATACAGCGCCCACAATTCTAGATACCCTTCTGTTACATATAAACAAGTATAATGTAACCAATCTTTTAAAATGAAACTACTAAATTTCTAAAAATAAAAATTTAAAGAAATGTTTCACATAACACTGAACTTTGATTATATACCGAAACAATTGATAGTCCATCGGCAACCATATACATATTAATTTAAAATAATTAAAATGAACATTTTTCTGAATATACAGTCTGTACCACAAGAGCGTGGACGCGATATTTGTGAAATCTGATACGCAATTTGTTAAAGACTGTGCTGGTCTAAACATACAAAGTTTCCTCTAATACGCAAAAGGCCCAATGCTTTTAGTATCGTTTCTATCTCTGAGAAATTCAGTTCATTTCGAAATGAGTGCCGTGTATGCTAAACGATTCGATGCGGTCTTCTTCTGCCATCACCCGAAAGGTCCTAAAATGACTGTTAGAGATGCAGCAAAATATCTGCATAAACCTCGCGCATTCGTAAATAAGTGGGTGCAACGGTATAAAGACACAAATTGTGTCGATGATCTCCCTGGTCGAGGTTCGAAACGGGTTACGACGAAACGGGAAGATAAAGCGATTTTACACCTGTTTTCGAAAAATCCGACGCTTTCCTTACATAAAGCGCAAACAATTTTAACTAAAAAGGGCATAGATATAGGTATATTAAAAAGATATATTATAAAATTACTAATATAGGTATATTTGTATCGAAGCCGTCTTTGTACGGAATGGAAACCACAGAACGGTATTAATGTGTTGGATTGGCCATCTCAGTCCCCCGATGCCAATCCAATCGAAAATGTTTGGTCTGTTATGAAGTACAAATTCCGAGAAAAACATATTTTAAAATTGAAAACACTAGTTCGTCGAATTCGAGAGATATGGAAGTCTCTTCCTGTCTCTTATGCAGAAAAGTTGGCTGAAAGCATGCCGAGACGTTGTTAAACGATAATCGCTAATGGTGGAGATTGGACATTTTATTAAGGAAGTGCGTATCAATTTTTTAGATGTACTTTCGATTTATATGATATTTCTTATTAAAAAGTTTTATTCCCACAGAGATATCGCGTCCACGCTCTTGTGAAACCGACTGTAAAATGAATATTTTTATTCCAGAAGTAGAATTATTTTTTAACATACGTAGGACCGCCAATAATATCCCAATATCAGGAAAAAAAAGTTGCCTAAACGATAGTACAAAAGGCTAATAAATTAATTCTGTTAGCAGATCATGGCTGCCCTATATCCAAACCTCGTCGAGAGGTTCAAGACCGAGGGTCTCTGCCCCATTTGTCTAACGGAGATGGAACTAGCGCCAAGATATTCTTGCGCGAACGGACACACCGTTTGTTACCGCTGCAAGCCTTATTACTACAGCTGTTCAGTCTGCCAATCTCCACTGGACATGGAGATTCCACCGCAGATTAATACACCCTATCCTCCAACCACACACTTCATGCCTCATCCACTTCCGCCGCAGTATCATCCGCAGTATCCCAGTGCACCGCCTATGGACGATTTTTATAGACACGAAAGACAAGCTTGGTTTCCACCTCCACCTCCGGAAGATCAGGAACTTAGGTCTTGCTCGTACTCTCATCTGGGGTGCTGGATAAAAGTACCGGAGCATTTACAGGATATTCACGAGTCTAGGTAAATAGGGGTGGAATTATTCGTAGGTTTAATCCTCTGCTCAAATATTTACACAGTTTCGGGGATTGGATTATTATTTTCTGTGGTGTATTTTACGTTAATGCTGTGTGGAGATAGGGGATGTTGGTAATAGTAGAGGTGGAGGAAGTGTGGGAGATAAAAGGAGTATAATTCGTGTGCTAATTTGGGTATTTGGTTTTTATGAATTATTTGTCTTTGTAAGAAAATTCCTTATTGTTAGTTAAAGTTATATCTCGGCGAAAATCATCGCTGATTAGTTAATGGAGGTATTATCGCGTTCTTCGAAGAATCCAAGATAAGAGATATTTGATTGTTTTGCACAGAGATAAGTAAATCTCTCTTTCAGCGAAAAATTTCTGTGTATCAAATCTGTATTAGGTCTGCACTAATAATAGAATTTGGAAGGGGAAATCATATTTTCTGTGTAAATTGCAGCTATTTTATCCAAGAACTCAGAACACAAATTTCTGATAACCGACCAACCACTATTTGAACTCAAATGCTTTAACCCTTTTAACCATTTCCCTTATGAATTAATTTGCAAAAGCTTTCAAGAAATATGATAATTTTTTTTGGTTTACGTTTCTTATAGTTTTAAAGCATTAAAACAAAAATATAATCTAGGCATATAAAAAGTATTATCCCGAGTTAACTCGGGTAAAAAATAAAATAAAATATTTCTATGAAAACAAAATAAAAATATTAGTATAACATTTAGATTCTTGGTTTAATATTTTTAGTGAAAAATAATTGTCACGAGTATATTCGGGATAAAGGGAGAAGCGGTTAATGCCGACCGATAAAATTTATTGAATTAATGACAACTATAGTTGCGAAAAGAACAATCGTCATTTGGCCATAGTTTCATATAAAATACTCAATATACAGCTTAAATTGTACATTTCCAATTATCTGCCATAAAATTACTCATATCATACGAGAAAACTAAATAATAATCCTGTGATGCCCGATGTCAGGATTATTATTGACGACAATATATCGTCGTTGAGCACTAAAATGTTTAAATTCACTAAATATCAAACTCCATCTTCAACAATAGTCAAATTATTAATAACCCTCTACTTATATTAAAAACCAATACCACCATAACCACATAAACCATATACTAATCCAAAAAAACAATTTCTAGATGTCAATTCCGTCCACACTTGGAAGACGAGCATCTTCCCACAGATTTGAAGCACAATCAAGAGGATCTCGTTGAATGCACTTACCACTCTGTTGGATGCAACGTGAGGACACCACTCTGGAGAATTTCGATCCACGAGAATTATTGCATCTACAAGGAGAAATTCGAAACCATCGGTCACATCACCGAGAGCTTCGACCACGTTACCATCAACGACGACGATTACGGTGATCCCGAGGAATTGGTAGAATGCAAGTACAGAAGATACGGATGCATGGTGAACATGCCGAGAAGACGGAGATTCATACATCAACAGAAATGCAATTACAACAAGTATCATCACGAGGAGGACGATACATATGTACCTCCTCCTTCTCCTCCTCAATTCGACCCCGATTTCGATCCCGATGAACAGGTACCTTGTAGATGGAACGAATATGGTTGTAGAGTGCAACCAAAGCGTTGTCGATTATTAACGCACGAGCAAAAATGTAATTATAGGCTGGAGGAATGCGTTTACAAAGATTTTGGATGCGAAGAAATGATTCAACCTTCGAGAAAGTACGCGCATGAACGAAACTGCGAGTTTGCTCATTAATCACATATTGTTGTTGTATTCTGTGTATCGTTAACAACACTTTATTAACCAGTTAACTGTGTTCAACGTGTATACATGTCAGTGTAAAAGTCTTTTGCGCTTTCTTTTTAATACTGAATTGTCAATTTCTTATCGACTAAAAATGTAATTTTTCCACATTTTGTTTTCCTCTTTTTGCAAAATGTATAACAGAAACATTTTCCCTGCATTGAACTAATATACACGTCATTTATTTTGAAAGTGGTGTAAGACCATTTTCTCTTGTTTCGAGATATTTAAAGGTTAGCATATCTCTCAATTTAAAAATATTGGTTAATTATGAAGAATCTGACAATGTTTCTATCAATTTATCAATATCTAATTTGATTATACCAATTTTATAAAAATTATGTATATTTACAGGCTGCAAATGGACTTACACCACTTTCAAAATAAACGGTCCATTTCTCGATTTTAATCATGTATCCCGCGAGGGATTCATAAAACTAAATTCCGCAGCTAACTGGTTAAAGAACAACTATTGCGCGTTCGGAGTTTTTAACAAGTTGAAAAATAACGTCGTCGCGAGATGCGGACTGTCAGAGATTCTACACAAAATTCTTTAGTTAATCTGTTTGATTTTGGTAACGAGACTGGCCTTTTAACCCCTTCGGACCGGATGGGACATGTGCTGTCCCAGTCTGGAAAAGTTTTGATATTACGGCTGGGACAACATATGTCCCAGTTACTGAAAAACATCTAGGGCAGAAAATAACGCCAAGTTCGGCCTCCAAACTGATCCTCAATCGTTCTGAGTCCATAAATTTCTCATCTCGATCGTCCCCGATCTAATCAAACAAGCGACAACTGTTAAGGTTGCTCAGTTTTCGGCATAAAAATTATTTTATCTAATAATCGCTGGCAGGAGAAATAACTGATGCTGGTAATGGGGCGCACTCGGACTGAATTTTTCGCCGTATTGAAAGGGTTAAGGGTTTCACAACAGTGTGGTGGGAGGTTCGAATGACCCCGACTTCTCGTGAGTAAGGTTTCAAAAGGACGATCGCTTTTCCTTAGGACCAAAGGTCTTCAAAATATATTTTGAGGGAAAACGGTAACGGAATCGAAGATGGCTAACAATTCTCGGTTGGACCCTAACTCACGTTTAGAAATATTTGAGTATGAAATCTTAAAGAATTAGGTCGGTATCAAAAATTGTTTTACTGATTTTTCCATCGATTTGGGAATGTTATGTGTTATTTTTCATCGTGTATTTTATCGTTGGATAGAATTTTATGTAGAAAGTTATAAAGCTGTATCTTGATTCATTTAATTTGAGAATTGAGTCTGAAAATTCTTGCGAGTCTTATCGATGACTCATGAGTATAAGTTGCTATTGTAAAGATAATAAAATCTTGCACACTTTCGCTTGGATTTATCGAGCGAAAGACTTCAATGTCGCTCGTATGCTTATGATCGAAGATTTATTTATATACTGCGTTTCGTAATACGCGACGAAGCGTTCTTAATCTTCCAGGCGCATAACGTGAAGACGTACAAGGTACTTTGGTACTTTGAAATATCGATTTCTATCTGGGATAGGTCGTGCGGGAAAACTATTTGAACGTGCTCAGTGTAATATCTGTTGCCGTCAAATCATAATAAATAATATATCCGTTCAATTTGTAACTTTAGCGTTGAACTCAAAATATTATACTGTAATTTCATCAATTTACTTTAAGCTGCCTAATATTCACACTTCTACAGCATGTACGTAAAATCGCATATTAAAATTAGACGGTGTAAAAATACTTAAACATTTGCAGTTACAATTAACATTTAGCGACCAGTATTTTTTAAACATCCTATCCACTTCCTATCAGTCACTTGGCTGCAAATACTTCCCTGATACCGATTTATCTCAGAAAATTACAAATTCTCGTTACTGTGTCCTTGGCACAGTAAACCTCAATAATGAATAAGAATTTATTAATTATCGTGAAACCGATTGACAAGTTAAAAGGCTCAAAAAGCCTATTAATAGGCTACCGGTCGGTGAAGTCTTAATTTCCTACAAAAGTATTTTCACCTTTTTGTAATTATTTCTTATATTTCCCCTACTCATCATACATTATCAGTAATTATTACAGTCCTCAATAAATCAATAATTAACCTGATAGAACATCGTATTAAATTAACTCTTTGCGATTGAGCGTCGGCAAATAGCTGCCCAATTTAGTTATAACTGCAAAGACGTATTATAAAACGGCTGGCAAACGTCTAACTTTCTAAATGATAAAATGTGCATAGATATAGTAGAATGAAAACTCAAGTTTCCTTTGGAAGAAATTACCTGGAGATTCTCACAGATCGGGTAGCTCTGACCGCAAAGGGTTAATCTTAATTAATTGACGACGGCAATGCAAACAGTTAAAATTTAAGAATATACTACAATTTACTAGAATCTACTACAATTACTAGAATTTACTACAAGCTTTTGTGATATATACAGTTTTCACTTTAAAATCGCGAAAAAAAGGAAATTTTAACACACAATTATATTTACAATGTCTAACGTAAATAACCAAATGTGAAGCACGATAATACTACAACCTCAAAAGCAGTAAGTATCAAATACAATCTTCTCAAAAGCACTACGACATGGCAACCAAAGTTATCGTTACGTAAATCGCAGTTAACAGGTGGTATAATTTTCACGAGACAACGTCATTAACCAACGAACAAACGCAATCCGACGATCCGATTAATTTCTCTCAACGTCAATGTAAAGCAGACAAACAGTTTGATGTACCTTTAACGACAATAAAGCAGATCCGCGACCGTCACAATGCATTTGCGAGGCAAGTTTAGAAACCCCATTAGCCGCGATTTCCAAGAACTTGAGGGATTATATAGAAGAGGATTATTTACTCTCCCGCTGTTTCATCCCTTCTCCTTTATACCGGCAACGAGATAGCGAAACTTACACTACCATTCGGGGGATGATCTTGGGCATGATCGCCCTGGTATGAGGGAACGATGGCGTTGCTGGGATATCCAACACCTGGAAGCTAATGGTGCACCCACCCCGACCGTCGACCGTCAAACGGTTTCATGGCGCAACGACATCGAGACGTTTATAGCGACCATTTATTACGTTGCCGGAGGAAAAGCTTAGGGAAGAAGCTGTCTTAAAAATGATTACGTTCTCACCCGAAATCGTTTTAGAACCGATAAATCGTTCTATTAGTGCTTTCGTAGAGTTTATTTACAGCTAATGCGATCATTCTGACCACGTTATCTTGGCGAAGTAAAGCGTTTAAAGGACGAAAACCGCTTATATTGGATGTATGGTATTTTTTTTGTAAATATCAAGTTCTTAAAGTAACTGGGATTTTATGCTTTAAGGAGAGAAGTTATGTTTCAAGTGACAGTTGGATTGTTTTGTGAACACTAGAACTACCGTCGTAAAATCTATTATATTTTAATATATAAAATAAGTCATTTAAAAAAAAGAGGAATCAGTAAGCATTAACACTAGAACTACCGGCCACAAATCTAACATATTTTAATAAATTAAATAAGTACTTTGAAAAAGGGGGAATCAAGCGGCAGAAAATTTGATCGATTAGGTGATTTATGTTTATTGATATAGACGTAAAATATTTATTGCACGACTCTCGTATAAACTTGAAGAATTTTTGGAAAAAATTGTGTATCAGTCATTTTCACTGGTTCGGTAATTCTAGTGTTAATGGAAGTGTTTTTATTTTCTTTGCTTTTTTGAATGTTTCTAAGTATGTGAACATGGAAAGATTTAGGATAATGCTATTGTCTGTATTTAAATAAACGGATCTTTCAACGTGATCCTTCTACTGTATAAGAATTGGTTTGAAGTTCTCTCAAAATTCTATGAATGACACACTTACGTTTAACCCCTTAGTCTACAACAACATGTGTCATTCGTGGCACGGAAAAAGTCTTTCAAAAACTACCAAATTGAAAATATCAGGCGGTTGCGAAACGATCCCATTATTTTTAAATCATAAATATCACTTTCAGTTATACGAAATATCAGTAATCAGTGAGAAATTTTGATTTCAGGAATTAATTTCGAATCATTACATGCCCGGTCAGAAAAGAAATCGTGGGTCAAAGAGTTAATAAATTTTTCGAAAAATCTCTTGAATTTGCACTAAGAATTATTTACTCTCAGAATTATTTAGGTTTATAATCTTTGAATATTTAGGATATTGAATTACTAATTTTATAATTTTTTTACCATAATTACATATATGTAACTCTGAAATTTCATTTATTCCATTTATTGTTAGTAAAATATTGTTTCAAATAAAATCAAAGTTATCATCCAATTAAACATTTAGTATGTTTACTTGAAAAATATTCCAGAAATTTAGAATTACAGAGTTGAATCTCATCAATTATATTAAAAAAGGTTCTAAATTTGGATAATTTCATCCATAACTCGAATTTACCTATTGAAATCTGCAATTATACGACATTTCCCCGAATATACGAAATTCTTTTTCTACGAATTCCGTGATATGAAATCTCTCTTATTGAATTCGTTGCGTACTGCAAACCAAGTAAGAATACAGATGTACAGCGAAAAGACATTCGCCGTTGCTCTGCAGGAAAATCTCGAAAGATTTTGAAGGATCTCAGAATATGCCTTTTTAGGTACTACATAAATATCGAACGTACCGAGAAACGATAAACTGTTGTCCGTTCACAGTCCATATGAAGCTTCGCCTGAATGGTCAGAACTTTAACGCCTAAGGGTGACCCAACCGATGGACAAAAGGGAATAGAAGCTGTTTTACATAGTAAAGACCAAGGAAGACTACCACCGTCGTCCGAACGGATTCTTAAAGAAGATGTTCCCTTTGGGAAGCCGGAATGCAAGCATTCTAAAAAAAGTAGCGAGAGAAATTGCATAGAAAAAATGAATCAGATTTCTTGGTAGCAGAAAAAGATTTCTTTTGTTTATATGTAACAAAGCATTCATAGAATAAATTGTAAAAATATTTAACCGCTGCTCAAATCAGGTCAGAGATTCGAAAGTCTAAAATGTCGGGTGAATTTAATTCATTCCCTGAGAAAAATATTTAATTCTTTTCTGCTCTTGGTGAAAGCAATGTTGCACTATTAAAAATAAAATAATACGTGAAAGTTATTATTAACACTAGAACTACCAAAGCAGTCAAAATGACTGGTACATAGTATTTTCAAAAAATTCTCCAAGTTCATAGAAGAGCCATGGAACAAAAATTCTATAGACATCGCAAAAGACATAAATCACCGAATTGATCATTCTTTCCGCCACTCGATTTCTCCTTTTTCAAAGTAATTATTTAATATATTAAAATATGATAGATTTAACGCCGGTAGTTCTAGTGTTAAACAATATATCTACAGCTGTGTGTCTTGAAAACACTGAATTTAAAAAATATGTGAATTGTCGAAGTTGAATGCAGCAAGACTGAGAAATAGATATCCAAAACCTTAAATGAGGATAACTGAAGGAATTGAGTTAAGTGGGTAAATAGGTTTTAAACTTCGTTTAAAATGATGGACGTTGTTTACTTGGTACTCAATGAGTTTGATTTGGCTCGAAAGACTTGAATTCATCAAGATTCACCACTATCAACTTTAAGTCTATAATTAAGTAGAGACTACAAATTGAAGTACGGTGACTATGGTGTTAAAGGCTTGGTCTCCTAACTTGTTCTACGTGATATACATATACATACGCTGTATTAAAGCCTAGGTAGTTCGGAACCTATCTAAAACTGCATCTTCTAGACAAAGTGACCATAATCGTTAAACATAAAATATAGAAGCGACATGTTAATACGTTAAAAAGTATTTATCATACCTGTTATGAAAAATGACAGTGAGTTTCATGAACATCTCAGTATGAATGTAATTCGAAGGACTCGTGGATATTCAACATTTCTATTCCCCACATCAAAATGGTTGTTCAATCTTCGGTTACTACTTACGAAGAGTACTGTGGATATTTTTGCAAGTTTTACCTGGAACAAAGAAAGAAGAATTCAAATAGAGATCTCTTTTGCTTGCTGAATATTACAACGAATGCCACATCTTGAATATTTTTTTAGATTACATGCTTTTCTGTATTTTAATAGCATGGAAATTGTCATAAATGCAGAAAAGTCATGAGTCTAATAATGGCACACAGGATCAGCTCATTTTAGAGCAGAAATACATCAGTTTAGCTACGACTTAGTATTCAATCAGCAGCAAATTGCACAATAATATTATAGTTACGAGACCAAATTTCACAAGCGAAATTAAACTTGAATATCAACCCTTAGCGCTCCGTAGGCTCCGCTGCGGAGCCCTGCGAAGATAATTATTATCTTTTTCCATGTTGCTAACCATAAAAAAGGTAAAAAAATGGTTTGATCGTAACACTACAGAGACTGAGCACGTTTTAATTACAGATAACAATTGCCAACACCGACGATTCCGCAACATTTTAAGCGTGATTATGCTAAATACATTTGGTTCCGCAGCGGAGCCTACGGAGCGCTAAGGGTTAACACTAGATTGCCGGAGTGAGTCAATTTGACTCATTTACGATTTTATTGTTATATATATATATATATATATATATAGAGAGAGAGAGAGAGAGAGAGAGAGAAAACCGCAAGTAACTTTTTTTAAAACCAAATATTGGCTTTTAATAGAATAGTGAAAGGTATATAAATATTAATTTTATTACAATAAATGAAATTAATAAAATAGTAATGCTATATCTATTTTGTTGGATATGAGCCCGGCAATCTAGTGTTAAGCAATTAAAATTTCAAATGTACCGTAAGGAAGATTTTCCTCCTTCATTTATTACATCGTCTGAAAGCTAGAACCTACAACACAATATCTTATTATCCACACATTTCCCGTAACATTTAATCCAACAGCATCTAGATTGGCAAGAATACCCGGTTCGTTCCTAAAGAAGCTTGACTGCCTGGAATGAACACGTAATTCAACGTTCCTTAGATGTAAGACGAGAACATTAGCAATGTCGACCGTATTGAAGAATCCGAATGTCAAGAAGGCAGACGTGAAGATACTGCGGTCTACTTGAATGGTAGGGTCGAATAAAAGGGTGGCAAGGGGTAAAAGTAAATTGCACCTCTGGGGAGGAAGCCCAAGGAGTGGCGCGAAAGACTCGACGAGGCAGAAGTCAGCCAACTTTAATTAAGACACAGGTGTTTTCTACCCGTAGAAACAGCGCGTAAAAAACTGCAACTTTGAAATTTGTTTATTATTCCTCGAGCAAGTTTCAAGTAGAGGACGGGCATAAAGTCAAATTTCATGCAATGTTAACGCTGCTTTCGCGCATGGAGCAGTTTCTTTGAAATGTAAGAGTTAATTACATCAGTGGTATGTTCGTTACGAGTGTTTACATTTTCTGTTAATTAGCTTAGCATTAAATCTTGTCGGACAATACTAACAGCTGTACACACAGTTTTTGAATTCTTTTTTTATTGCAGTTTCTAGAAAGTGAAAGCTTTGTTCTTTGGGATGAGATTGGCATTGTCATGTACAGAAGTAGTGTAACATTTATTAGAAATAGTCGAGGTGGTAGCACTACTTTGTTAAAGTTAATTTAGGTTTAGAATATTGCTATGTATGTCGGCTGAGAAAATACAAATGATTCTTTTACATTAACGACAACGTATAGGCGATAACGTATCGTCGTTAACAATAGTGCTAACACTGGACATCGAAGGATTAATCCTTTGCAGTCCCAATTATTTTGTTAATCTTGGTAGTGAGTTAATTAAAATTAATTTCGCAATATTTTCTATCATTGGTTATTAATTTTTTAAAATAATATCAATAACTGTAGGTATTGACGGGCATTTAGGTGATATTACAAAGTCATTGTGAAATTGGAAAGTCGATATTAAATTGTCAGAAAATAAAGTCAAATGAAAATCTATGTCGAGTACTGCTCGACATAGGACCGCAAAGGGTTAATTATATATTATTATATATATATATATTATATATTCAGTTCTTAATACATTATCAGTAACTTTAAGAAAGATAATTGTAAATACACAGTTTATTTTCTACCTAGCGTATTTTACCCCTTTCAATACGGCGAAAAATCCAGTCCGAGTGCACCCCATTACCGGGATCAGTTATTTCTCCTCCAAGTGATTATTAGATAAAATAATTTTTATGCCGAAAACTGAGCAACCTTAATAGTTGTCGCTTGTTTTATTAGATCGGGGACGATCGAGATGAGAAATTTATGGACTCAGAACGATTGAGAATCAGTTTGGAGGCCCAAATTGGCGTTATTTTCTGCCCTAGATGTTTTTCAGTAGCTGGGACATATGTTGTCCCAACCGTAATATCAAAAATTTTTCAGACTGGGACAGCACATGTCCCGTCCAGTGCGAAAGGGTTACATGAAACTATAGCCAAATGACAATTCGTTTTACTCGCAAGTACATTTGTTATTAATTCAATCAATTTTTTCGGTCTACACTAAAAGGGTTAAGATTGTGCTTCGTCTCCTGACTTCTAGCAAGCTCATTCGATCACAGTGACAAATTATTTTATTAACTGCATTACATAATATAAATTATTATAACTCTGTAAGTCGAAAAAAGAAAATGTAAGAAACAGGACTCTCGCAAAAGAAAAACCGCAAACGACTTCGAATCTTGAGGAAATTTAATGGCACACCGAGGACTTCTCGAAGAAAATCCAGACACAATATATAGAAGGTACAATGCCACTTCGTTCTTAACCCAAGGATCACCTTAATGCATGTATTCATACGGTAAGCTCTGGTTTTGAATCAGAGCCACAGATAGAATAGGTGTTATGAGGATACAAACACAGTTGTATCTTCTTTGACAAAGCAACTGCGACTTGTCAAATATCCATTCGAACCCAAAATCTCTACTGTAATACCTTGATAACCAGTAATTCTTTCTTTCATTACAAACGTAACTTTATCTTCTATTATAAAACCTAAAATACCAGTGCGTCGCGTTAGGATGAAATTAATATATCCAATAAAAAACTATTATATACAAGGCTGCAAAGGAATAAAAAGTATTTTGTATCGACGTCGTTAATTGAAAAGTGTATGAGAGACAACTCGATTTTCAGCAAGATGCATAGACCTCGCTCACATATGCACAACAGGAACTGCAAATAAGGATGTAAAATTAATTCAAGTCATATCAAAAAGTTGGAAGCCTATTTCTGAACATGTTACAGGTACAATATTAACGAATCAAATTCCAAATGACCAAATCGCAGTCCAAATCTCTGTCAACTCCAAAGAATTCTACCTAATGCTTCATTTAACACTTTACCGACCTGTAACCTAGTCGTAGGTTTTTCGGGCTCAACGCTTTTGGACTTTTAATTTATTAATCGGTTGCCATGGCAATTAATAAATTGTTATTTATCATCGCCGTTCGCTGTGCCAAGAACTCAGTGATGAGAATTTGTAATTTTCGAAGAGATTAGAGGTAGCAGAGAAATATTTACAGCGAAATGACTGGTAGGAAGTGAGTAGGATGTTAAAAAGATACCAATCGGTAAACTGTTAATATAATGTCAGTAATTTGAAACTCATCTAAAACTCTACCACAACAGTTAAACCCAAAAGCTGCAAAAGAACAAGAAGAACTCCATTTCTCCGCATGATGGAAAGAAATAACGTAAAACTACGGACAGCCCTTTCTACTTCCACGCGCAATAACTAAACCTGAACCTGTCCGTGCGAAGTCTTATTCTCCTTCGTTTCTCAGGCCCCATATCGACACTCGAAGTTTTCTCACAATTACGGCACAGCCAGTAACGTTATCTATGTTTTGTGGGCAATCGTTGATCATCGAAACCCGCGTAGAAGCAACAAGATCGCTCATAAAGCACCGGTAAGACCGGGCTCACGCTGTAGCCACAGGTAGGAGACTATAATTTTCTCACATAAATACATCTCTCGGTTAGGTAAAAGCGGAGTTGCTCGGGTCAGCCGGAGGCTGGCTCCTCGACGCACGCGAACTCCATAATTCACGATGGCGTTACACGATGATACCACGGAAGGGAAAGCAGTCGTATCTCAATTTTGTCAGGATATAACTATCAAGGTCTCGATAACAAGAAGATCCACCATGGATCTCGATCATACGTACACTGCCGCTCAAAAGTATGTGGACACTTCTTACTTTTATGAAATTCCTGATAGACAAGGTATATTTTTGTTGTTAATCAATTTTTGTTGCTAGATTCTGTTACCAATATGTATGTAATGTATTCCAATAGTACTAAATTAAAAACATTGTTATTCAATTCTTTTAAATAAAAAAATCGATCCGGTGAGAGGAAAGCTGCATTATATTGCACTGCATGCGTAAAGATTTTGAAGTTTTTCTCTAGCAGTTTCCAGGGACTGCATTGCTAAAGTGGGGTCTCTTGCCTTCTCTAGACTAACATAAACATCTATAAACATGATTGGCAGCGAAATAATTAAGCGATTAATAGCCAGGATGCCACGATCAGTAAACGCGGTGGATATGTAGACGAAAAGAAGATATAATTTTCTGTTATCATTATGGGTTCAAATTATTATTAAAACATGTTCTCCAATACTGTACAAACAGAAATGCCTACAGCATAATCAATTTTGCCAAAGATATCGACACTTTTTTCAGGTAGTTATGAAAGTTAAGGAAGTGTCCACATACTTTTGAGCGGCAGTGTATATACGAGAGAAATCCACGACTGACGGATGACGTTGAAACATCAGATTCCAAGGCACGTGTACGATTATCGTTGGCCAATGAATTGCAACTATGTCTTGATATGCTTGAAATCGAGATTTACGACAACAGACATCCGTTGTAGATAGGAATGATGTATGTCGATTATCGTTATCGATATACCGATTGCAGAAATCTTGTGATGTGATGAGTAATTTGGAAATTGGGTCGATACGATAAATTTGAGAATGTGGAATGTCTTGGAAGATAGCGTGGAAATTTTGTTTTGTTGCTGCAAGTGGATTTGAAATTGATTCGCTTTGGAGATTTTTGTGGGAGAAGTTTTATGTGAGGAGATTCTGTGGATCCTGTTTCAAATTTTCT
The DNA here is from genome assembly GCA_910591515.1 of Cerceris rybyensis. Classification (NCBI taxonomy): domain Eukaryota; kingdom Metazoa; phylum Arthropoda; class Insecta; order Hymenoptera; family Crabronidae; genus Cerceris; species Cerceris rybyensis. The sequence continues at coordinate 42,018,338 of OU342789.1, forward strand.
TGGTGTTTAAAATTAGTTTGTTTTTATATTTCTTGCTTTATTTGTTGACTATGATGAGAATATTACTTGGGAGGAATTGTTAAATGGAAGAAACAGAAAGTGGTGAAAATGGAGTTATAAAAATTTGAAAGATGGAAATGCGGTAGACTTTCTTGCACCATAAATTTCACTATTACAGAAATAAAACTCACTTGCTTCCAGTACTAATTTATCGACATGAAATGGACTTATTTCAATCTCAATATGGTACTTGTACTAGCTTTTATGCCATTAAGTTGACGTCGATAGATATTTCCGTTCTCGACAAAATGACTTCTACGTTCGAAGTTCACAGTGAGAGAAAATCCCTCGGCGCGAAATTACAATTTTTAATACAACCTTTTGAGAGAATGCAAAAAGTATTTAGAACTTTAACAGAAACAGCGTGGAAACAAGGACGACGAAGAGACGAAGATAGGAGAGGAAGAAAAGAAGGAGGAAGAAACGAGTTTAATGAAACGCAGGAAACCCGAGAAAAGGAATATTTGTAATGCAAATACCTATTCGTCCATTCCCAAAGGAAGGAAAAATGAAAAGACCGAAACAGCCGGGGACGAAATCGAGCGTCCCATCGCTCTCAGTTAATCCGATTTCAAATTCTTCGACGTCTCTGACGTCTACTCGGATCACGTTCTCTCGGCACCGTTTCCCGCGATCCAATGGCCTGCAATCTTACCTAAAAAATCCGAATTTCTCTCTTCTAATTACCTCGGGGACCGTGCAGATCGTCAAGGCGAGAGTACGCGCGGAATCCTTATTATGCAAAATCCGTCCTCCTGGGACCCTTCGGAATTCTACTTACCGCGATAATTTGATTTTCACTTTATCGCAGACGAAGCAACAACAAGCTTTTCCGACGATTCGTGTAATCGTGAAAGACACGACAATTTGTCTCCGCAAACTATTCGCAAGATTTATCGTGTTTTTTTTTTTTTGTATCATTATCTGCTTTTAACGACTGTGTCTTTTATCTTATTCCTGGCAGATGAATTTTCATCGACATTTGTATCATGATAAAAAACATTTGATTCTCGATCTTTTATAATTATTATAAATATAATCATTTTATATAAGGTGTAGTAAAAAGAAATCCATTATTTTTGCATGAAATCGAAGGCTTTATTTAGCACAGTTAGAATGATCTAATTTAGGTCAAATATGCGCCGTTTTGTTCGATAACTTGTTGCCATTTTGAAGGTAATATCATTATGCCTCTCTCATAGAAGCCCTCATCCCTATTGGCAAAAAATTGAGACAGTCGATTTTCACAAGCCACTCTTGAAGCGAATTTTTCACCAGCAAAATTGTTCGCCATGGACAGGAACAGATGGTAATCACTTGGTGCCAGGTCCGGACTATAAGATGGATGCATAAGAACGTCCCAACCAAGCTCCCGGGACCTTCAGAAATGGGTCGATTTTGTTGCGATTCAGCAGCGATTCGCAGATGGAATTTCGGTCCATGAGATTTTCTTGTGTTAACTCGTGTGGGACCCATACATCGAGCTTCTTTTTGTATCCAGCCTTATTCAAATGATTCCAAACGGTTTTTTGTGCAATCTTTAGCTCTTGGGCAATCGAAACAGTGCTTACATGACGGTCGGACTCGACAATGTCCATGATTTTATCGACATTTTCGGCAATTGGCCTTCCAGTGCGTGGAGCATCTTTCACATCGAAATTACCGGAACGGAATCGACGAAACCGAAATTGCGCGTGATTGGCTGTTACAGTATCAGGACCATAAACACTATTCACATTTTCAGCCGCCTGGCTTGCGTTTTCGCCTTTATCGAAGAAAAACTGTAAAATATAGCGTATTTTCTCTTTGCTAGTGTCTATCTTTGACGCGCGCTCAAACAAAACTGAGTCAACTAATCACACAACTATCAGAACAGCTGATTCATCAGATGCTACCGTCGAAAATTATTGGCCAGTATCACACTCTCTGTGTGATGAATTATGAATATAAACAAGTGTGGATATTGCTATTGGCTTCATAGCTTTTTCCAGTCTTTGATCTTATAATATCTTCTCTTAATTTTTATAAATTTTTTAAAAATTAATTCTTCAAAAATATAGCCGGGCCCTGGCAACGTGTGACAGCGTAGACGTACGACCACTAAAGCGTTAAAATGAATCTTGCTACAGTGCAACAACTGAAAGACGACTAGGATCGCAACCGTCTATTCCCGCCATTTCGTTTTTAGAATCCGCAAACTCAATCCCCTAAAGTAAACGATTATGCGGAGCGTTTATTTTGGGACAGTGGATTTAGGAATTGCAAAAACAAAAGAGCCGAGAACAGAAAGATGTGAACAATAGATTCTACTCAGTTTCATCGGAAGTTACTTATGACTCAACCTAATAGCATGAATAGGCATTTAGAAATGAGCGGCTCTATCGTTCTCTAGCTAACTTTCAGTTGTCGGACTATAGCAGCCCAAGAGAAGGTAATCTGCAATTTTAAGAAATATACAGAAATCAGTTCGTCAAGTGCCAAATATCTACGTAATTTAAGTAAGGCATGAAAATGTTTAGTTAGTAATTTAAAAGATTGCATATTGTTTTTCAGGTACTTTTCTGCAAGGATTAATAAGGCTCCGCTCCTTCGATAGCCAGGACCTAGTAAAATAAATCCAATCACGATCAACAACCTTGTTTTTGATTGGCAACAATACAATATTTAAGTGTCATCACAGTATCTCAGCAGTATAATTTAAAATCGCTGAGGGTACATTAATATCTTTCCAATTAAATGGAATTTTCTCATAACACACAATCAAGTTAACCCATTCGAGACCAATTGCACACCGTGTGTGCAATGCATTTCCGAGCCAAAAAGACCGACTGCACACCGTGTGTGCAATGATCTTGAATTGCAATTATCAGTCATTATAGAAAAAACAGCCCTCGAAATAAGACTAGCTTAAAATAAAAGGTATCTTACAAATGTGTAAACATTACATTTGGTATTTGGTTCAATTTCGACCCTAAAGTAGGTGACCCAAAGCCACGATCATTAGAAATACAAGAAGTGGTACATATAAAGCCAAAAGTTATCGGTCTTTCTGGATAGTCTCCAAAAAAATGCACGGTCTCGAATGGGTAAAGACATTGGACTTGCAATTCGTATTTTCTGACGAATTTTTCTCGTTATCATCATAGAAAGTGGAAATAAAATTAATAAACATCCCAATGAATCTTTACTAATAACGAATTAGAAGCAATTTCTCCTTTTCTTCTGTGTCCAGAAAGGTTATAGTTCCGTTTTATACAATCATTAGATATCAAATTGTGTCAAAGAATTGCCAATCACAACGTATCTGCTCCTCACACCGCTACAACTTCGTATTCTTCGTTCGACACGTTCCCATTTCATTCGTTTATCCCGAGAGAAATGAAAGCACCTCCAATATTTTCGCTTCGCATCCACCCAAAAAGGTGACATAAACGAATATAACGAAAAGTTGTTTCTATTAAGGGTTTCATGGACAAATATTATTCAAATTCAGAATGCTGAGATGTCGTTAACATCCGAAAAGGAATAGAAGAGTACACGACGACGAGTGTTGCGAATCGAAGGAATCATTATTTACCAAGAGCCCGCTATTGTCCTCTTCGACGGATGCATCGTCGAATTAAGGGCTTTTGTGACAGCGAATGTCGAAGGCACACAATGCGTTTACCTCTCTTTCTCTCGACTATCTATCTCTACGTTTCTCATTTCATCTCTTTCTCCTCGCCGAACGTACCTCCTCCTCCGTTTCTGTATTCTCGCTCGTCCCTCCGCGCGAATCGCTTTGACAGTTGCCTCGCAAATGAAAGCACTTTTCCGCCGAATAGACAAAATAAATCGAGTCCCCCCCTCCGTACAATGTCGATGATTTCGCAACAATACGCATCCGTTCGATGTCGACCTACGCGCGAATAAATGCCCGCCCTGCTTGCTATCGCGAAAACTCCCTCCGCCACTGGCAGACGTTACTTTTTGCTTTGTCTGTTCGTTGGGAGCCCTAAGATTTAAATGCGCTTTTGCAGATTTACTTTTGTCCCATTCGTTGAACAGTATTCTGTGGATTAATATTAAAAAATTCTTATTTTGAATCGTTTCAATTTGTTTTCTAAAATACTTATTATTAGGTGGGAGGAATGTTTGACGACTTGAAGAAATTAACAAGTTGAATGCCACGAGGGTCACCGGTGACTGGCGCGATTAAATTTAACGAAACTCTTTACGGCTTTTAAGCGGCAATATTCACGAATTTGTTACTATATTCAATATTTATATGTTTCTATTTAACACGTTAAGCGCCACACCAGTCCCTAGGGACCGGGCATTGAATTTTCGTTTATGCTGACGCTGATCAATGAAAATGAACAATTAGTTTTTTACCTAAGCTACGTTGTCGCGTCTAACCGAGCCACAATTAGTGGACTCAAGTATAAAATAGAACATTTTATGAAAAATGCATGTAGGTAGTATGTTAAAACAAATAAAAAGATATCGTTTCTTAAAGTGCTTTAAGAAGGAGCGTGAAGCTTAACGTGTTAAAAAGTAAGATACTGCTTGATATATAACTGTTTTTACCTTTAATCTGTTTCCTCTCTTATGATACAATTTTAATAGGAAAATACTTATTTCAATAGAAACCATGAAACGGGCGCAATAAAAATTCTACGAATTAACACTTTGCACTCCTATGTCGAGTGTGACTCGACATTACATTTCTCACGCCAATTTTTATTTCAAGATAGTCTCGACTTTACACAATAATAGTATTTCTAAAATAATAGCAATAATGATAATATAATGCAGTTTCTATAGCAATACAACTTTTTACTGAGACCCCTTTTTTTGAAACATTTCGCAAATTAATTAAGGAGTTATTAGTAGGTAACAGAAAGGTAAAGGGCGCGAAGAGTTAAGAATGGAAGCCAGAACCTTCGATCACTGGGATTATGCGCAAAGTTGACGTTGGGTTGAACAGAGAGTTACTGCGAGATTTACGACACTTCTTCTTTGCTTTTCTTATCTTTTGATTCAATTGATCTTATCACCTCTGTGTTGTCGCTTAATTACAAACGCTGAAACGGTTTTACATTGATTGTCAGTAAGAAACTTCACAAGCCACTCCGCCAGTTGCTAGCAATAACAGGATAATTGTTGCAACAGGTTAAATATTGCGTGAATAACGCCGACAAATTAATTAATCATGCCAAATAATAAAAGTGACAGTCTAACAACAAAACTAAGTTAAGCCTTTGTACTTGAGGGACGTCGCTATGGCATCCTGGCATTTCTTGAGTTCTTGAGTTCTCGAGATCTATGTGTTTGTACAATAATATTTTAAAGCATCTGCAAAACACTTGCCTAATGCAGTCAAAATCATCTCGAGTTGCTAGTTTGTCAGAGCAAAAGAGTCCCCAAATGCAAAGAGTTAAAATCACAACTCACATATTCGTTGTAAAAAATTTCTCTTTGTAACGATAAAATATCAGCAATTTTTCACACCTGCCTCGCAAAACATATGTGATTACAATGATTAATGGTTTCATTCTCTTATTTCTCATCTTGAAAACTAATTATTTCATATTTCCGTCTATAATAAATCAACTTCCTGTACCTCTAGAATTAAATGTTAACACGTGTAATATTACACTTCTCAGACGGTAACGGCAAGCTAAATGTAACAAAAAAAGTTCATGAGTTTATTTATAAAAGCCAGAGAAAACTAGCGGAAACGAAAAATAGAAGCGTATGAGCGCACAGTGATTTATCGAGGATAATTAAAGAGGCGAACGTCACCACCGGCTGCGTGCCGATGACCAATAGGCGGTGCGTGAGGCTCGTATTAATAGTACCTTTTAATTTCCACCGTGTGGCTCCTGATTCAGCGACCAATCTACCACCGCTAAATAAATACACCGACGATCATACGCGCGAAATTTCAGCCATTGTATTATGCAGATTGCGCCGGACTGCCTTTGATCGACGATTCCGATAAAGCTGTTCGAATAAATGGGAAGTTGTTAATCGTGGACTTTCGGACAGTTTCATCGTGATTAACATTGTTGATCATTAGGTTTCAAACGTAATCTACCAAAAACTCCGAAATAATAGGATGGCAACTTTTTTCAATAAAATCTTACAATTAGTCACATTTTCTGTGTATACGTGTGCATTATGTAAAGATTGTGTTGAAAATTTTCCATTCTTTGGACCTACACTCTTTTTAAATATAATTGCATTGTATAATGCGAATATAATGTGCATTGGATACCTATCCATTGGAAACTGTTAATGTAATATAATTTAGGTGCGTGTAATCAGCCTGGTATTACGACGTTAACTCATTAGCTGCCATAATTCAAAAATACAAAAAAGATTAAATTAAATTAAGTGTATAATGAGATCTATATTAATCAACTAGAATAAAAAAATGAAAATGTGTCCTAAAAAGGGACATCAGCGGATAATGGGTTAAATTAAATTCGACAAAGGATGCTACTATTTTAGCCATTTACGTCGAACCTTTGGCAAATTGAATCCTGGCAAATTTGAAACTGTCCAACAATTGATCCTTCTACATAATTAGATTTTTATTCTTCACCTCTTTAATTCCATGCCCACCGATAGAAGATCCTATTTGCATAAAAATTAACAGTTATTATTGTGGGAATTTTGCAAAACTCCGCGCTGATCTTTCTGGATCTTCCTGGGAAGATCTAGAGACAAACAAATGAGAGAAGAAAGACTGACGTAGACTGAAACTCGGACAGAAGATGTAGTCAGAGAGTTGGCGAACGACTTAGTAGACGGACGTGTAGAGAGAAGGAAGACTTACAGACGAATAGATAGTAAGATGAATGAATGTTTAGATGACTAAAAGAATAGACAAGCAGACCAACTGCCGAATAGCCGTAATTAGACAGTTGGTAGAATAGATATACTTCAGAATAGTAAGTGTGATTGATTGTTCGTTCTAGTGATTTTCCTTAACGTGCGCGCTCGAGTTAATTCGAGCGCGCTAAACAAGCCAAACTGTGCACACTCGAGATAATTCGAGCGGCGTTGTATTTAAAATTAAAATAAAAATCTTTATTAATTTTGTATTTTTTTTTATTTCTTTGCCAAAACAATGTTCTAAAGTGTGTTTTTTTACATTAAAAAAAGTTGATATTTTTTGGCCGATGTTTTTCAAAAAATCTGCGTTAAAGGGTTAATATTTCCATTTGTACTTATTTTAATTAACATATATCTGTAATAAATATCCTAAAGTATCGTTCAGAATTTAAAACAAATTTGATTATCAATCGATAGACAACACAGTATCTACAGATCCCACTGCGAACGCAGCCAACAAACACTAACCAATTTCATCGCCTGAAAACATACTATCTGTCCTCTCGAAGAACTTCGAACCCTCGAGAAGTCTCCGAGTGCGAATACTCGAATATCGAAAAGTATGATGAAAGTACTGCCTATTACAATGCACCCAATGTGCACTTTAGAGAGAACGATACTTGGAGGACTGAGAATGCACTTTTGCGATAAACGTGCGAGTACGTAGAAGCCCTTCCGGACCATGGGAGAAAGTTCAGGGTGAGTATCGAGAGAGAAAGAGTGTACAAAAAAGAGGGGAAATACGAGAGAATGAGACATCGTACAGGATACGCTAACGACGACGAAGAAAAGGGGCGGCTTTTAATGGTTCGCCCAGGTGTTGGAATCCTTGTGGAAAATGAGCTATCCGTAATGCCTCGTCTTTCGACGTTACACGCGCACTTCCTCGAGTATCCTGTACCTCACTTACGACAGTAACAGCTCGATTTCATGCTTGGAGATTCTCTTTCGTCATTAAAGCGAAAAAAGCGTAATTACGAAACAAGGCATTACCGCAGATAACGCAAATGATCTTCGGCCTCTTCGATAGTAGACGTTTGCGAATCTCTTCGATATCGCGACTCGAATTGCTTCTTTGGAATTCTTTTCGAGATCAGGGTGGATTGATCTTAACATCCTTTATTGCAAACTACTTGTTGTACACCGATTCTAACTTGCAGGGTTATGACTTGTTTTATAGCACCCCTTTAAAAAAATTCGATGAAAAGAAGGATTACGTAGCATGGGCCTGAAATCTCGAGTTCACACTCTATATATGTAAGGATTCTTTTTCGATGGTGCCCACAGTCTTACTGTTAACTAACATTTATTAAAGAAATACATAAATCTAAAAATAAAAGCTATAATTATAACAAATACTAAAAAAATAAGCAGCAGAAGTTAGGGCGTCTTTTCACTTTCGCGTCTCGTTACCAACTCCCTAACTTCGTGTTCTCCTGCCTTGTCTTTTGTTTTTTTATGTCATGCTCTCGTTCTCTCTGTCATTCACTCACTCACTCATTCTTTCATTCAGTCTGCATTCCTACATATATGCACTTATGCTTAGTGACGATGCCAAGGCATATCGTTTTAGCAGTTTGATTTGGGCATCTAACAATAAGCCACTAAGGCGTAATACTTTTAATATACCATCATTAATATCGTTATTATTATTACTATTATTATCATTATTATTATACTAATTTCAGGGACGTCCAACGAGATATATATACCCTAGTTATTTTATTAGTTTTATTTGTTGACTTGTGTTTTGAAGTAAACACATTGCACGCCGGTCCCGCGACTATGCGGGATTACAAATATATGATTGTAAATTTGGCCGATCAATATCCGTCACATTATTTTGTCATGAGGAAAATGGTACAGTGGACAAGAAAATGAGTATTATTTCATTTAAATTGTGCATTGCTTAATGCATTTAAATTAGATATTGACATAAATGATGATATGAAATATAACAAATTTCGTGGTTGTTATTTAGCCGACATGCTAAAAAAAGACAATTTCTATGATTCAGCCGCATATGCAAATACAATCAAGAACCAGATTGTAAAATTTGAACAGTTAACACGTTCCATGCCGGATCATTTTTCAAGATTTTCTGTTCAGGCCGCGTGAGGCGTATACCATCCACACTTTCACGATTAAATAAATTTCTTTGCAGTATACATGATATTAACACTTTACCGACCGGTAGTCGATTAATCGACTTTCGGGCCCAACACTTTTAACTTATTAATTGGTCGCTACGGAAATGAATAAATTGTTATTTTTTATTGCGGTTAACTGTGCCAAGGACTCAGTGAAGAAACTTTGCGATTTTCGAAGAGATATCAGTATCAGGGGAATATTTGCGTGCAAGTGACCGATCAGAAGTGCGTAAGATGTAAAAAAGTACCGGTCGGTAAAATGTTAAGATGCCTATATTTAACTTTACAACATATTGTTAACAATAAAATTCTTTTTTTTGCAATGAGAAATACAAGAAAACTGAACGGAAAATTTAGTGGGGGTCGTATACACCCCACGTGGCACGGAGCGTGTTAACGAACTGTCGTGAATGCTTACAGTATCATAGAGTGCAGTGTATTGTAAGAATTGCGAGAAAGAATTATTTTGTGAATATTTCATACACCTGAAGGCGGCGGATAAGTTAATAGGTAGAAATAACTTGTCAATTACTAATTGACACCAATTCTTCTCCACATTGTATGACATTAAACGATACAAATGGGATGTTTCTGGTCAGGTGTTACAGGACATAAAATATTGAAAGTTAATCGCAAATAGTGCAATGGAGAGTTATACATCAACGTACGCGGGTGAAATCTCTGTAGGGACATGATGTACACTCCTCCAAAAAGCAGTTTCTCTTACAAGACCATCCCCTTTTGTCATGATTTACAGGTAAGGGAAACACAAGTGTTCCGGCCACCAACGGACTGTCTTACTTCCGAGAATTGCAATGCTTATCATTCGAAACGTATACACTGTATATCACCTGTACTGCAGAAAAAGAATTACGAGACTTTCTGTTGTACGGATAAAGAAGCTCCGTGGAATTTCGTGACCTAAGAATTAATTAGGTACAAAATAAATTATACTAACTCTTTGACTAATAATAATTATAATCACTGTTAACAGTAATGCGGTTAAACGATAATAGATTTTGTATTTAAAGATATCCACTCCCTTATAAAAATGAAAGTTAAAGATTTGTAAATTGAGCAATTATATTTGTAAATACTTGTAAATTGGTAGCATGTAGCGGTACGATCGGAGATAATCGCTTTCTACATTTTCATGCAGATAGGTAAGTTAAGAGATTAACAAGCACCCGAGAAGCCACTAAAATCATTTACATTGGTAATCCTACTTGGATGACCACCCGAAGGTTATCGGATATCCGAAACTTTCGGATAACTTTCAAGATCGTTCTATATGCATGTATCCCTCGAAACTCACCATACCACTAACAACTATTTATGCAACTCTTCAATATCAAAAGATACATGTTTCCTTAATTTCTCATTTTTAACTCTTCTTCTGCTCTCTTTTAAAGAAGTGCTTGAAACTAGATCATGAAAAAATATTCATTGCCTTTAATTTAATTTGTTTTGCCATTAACACTAAAATTACCGACGTTGTATCTTTGTAAAAATTTTGGAAAAAGAAATCAAAACGTGAAAAAGATGATTAATAAAAGAATTTAGATTTTATAAGATAAATGTGGAATATTTACTGTATGATTCTTGTATCAAGCTAAGAAATTTTTAGAAGAAACTGGTAACCGGCCATTTTGACCGATATTTTTTGCACTAAAAAGTCATCTCTGGCGTGATAAAACTATTTTTCCCTAGAACTTTTTAGTCACCTCTGGCGTGACACCTCATATATAAAACAAATTAGTGAGAAACAGTTTTATTTAAAATATGCTTTGAAATTATGTGTATGTACATATATGTCTTGTGTTATACACTTCTCAGCATATTAAAATTAGTAGTCTTTATCAAATGTTCAAATGCAATCACAGTGAATTGCGTATAAAACTTATATCTATGAACATCCCAGTTGTTTGATACAATCAGTTATATGTGCATGCGCAATTCAATTATAGTCTACTTTCGTGAAACTTGCGACAGGAAACCATTTTTACACGTAGGACATTGTTTTAAAAAGCACCATATTTTAAAAAAATTTAAATAACAATAAACTAAATATTCGTATTTTGATATTATACATTTCTTCTGAATAATCGTTTTCTTAATATAACATTAAACTTTAAATAACTGCAATCAATTACTTCATACTTAACATGTAATATCAAAACTACAAAAATTAAATCAGACTTGACCGAGAACAAGCTAGGAAAACAATTATAGTGCAAAGGGTTAACTTTACTTTCACTAACACGGTTCACTTTTACACAATTAAAAAATTTGTTTCACTCAATATTAAAGTGAGAAATGACAAAAATACCTCACGACAGTTTCTCCTACAAGCCGTAACAGTAACGGTGTTGAATTCGTCGAAAAATGAACTTTGCCACAGCGGGCTTAAAAAGTCCATCCTTTTCTTAACAATCTCCGACGTTTCGACGGCGACAACGTCGAAGATGGGGTGTGCTGGGCCGATGCCTTTTCATCGCGACGCATTAGTCGCGGGGACTTTGACGAACCAATTAAATAAATGGTCGTAAATTGTAGGCCCGATGGTAGAATGGCACGGAGGCGCCTTCATCCGCGACGCCTCGACGTTTCTTCCATTAAGGGCTACCCCCTCTTGCAAAACAGCACTGGGGCCACTCTCAGCCCTTGCTCCTACAGTCTCTCTCTCTTCCTCCCCCTCTCAACCGATCTATCTATCTATCTACCTCTGATACATTCTGACATTACGTTCTCTCTGTATATTTTAGTTTCTCTCTATCGTTATTTCTATATGTCAACCTATCTTTATCTCTCTTTCTGTGTCTCTCTACTTAACCCTATCTCTATTTGTATATTTGCCACTAGGGATTGCAATATCGGGCCAAAAGTTCAATACCGGTATTCGGTATTTTTTAGATCTTAATACCGGAATACCGGTTTTAATACCGGTAGTAGAAATTGTTTCATTTGCCAGTTTTATTAAAGATAGTAAATATCACAAAAAATCATTTGCAACTTATAAATTATAACAGTATATAAAGAATAACAAAAAAGTAAAGGAACAAGGAACATCTTCTGTATTTAAATCACAAAAGAGTGTAAATATCACTATTCAGTCTATGATACTATTACATATTTTTAAAATGTAATCTAAAAAAACATAATGCATCAATTGTACTGTCATTAAGCCTGGAATGTAATTATGTGCAAAAATTACCAGCAGTCGAAAACGCTCCTTCAGCATCTACGCTAGTTGGTGTTACTGTCAGCAATGCGCGATATACTTTTTCCAAGTATTTACCTCTAAATCTCTCATTCTCAAATAAATAGATTTCTTGTCGGATGATTTTGAATATAACTGATTTCTGTATTGTATTTTGGTTTGTTGAAGTTTTTTTAGTTATCGCTATTTCTAATTTTTGTTCAAGAGACAATTCCTTTTCACTATCGACATTAGTGTCACCATCATCTTCGATAACTGTACCGAATTGTTCTGAATGTAGATAGGTTTGTGGGTATAAAATTTTAAGAAAATTTACTATAAACTTGATCATATCGTACACAAAAACGTATACTATTTTCCTATGTTGGCGACCCCTGAACACATAGTGGAGACAATTTAAAAAATTTCTAGTAAATACCGAAAAAACGGTATTTAAACTTGTGAATACCGGTATTACAAAATTGTACAAATAGCTCAAAATACCGGTATTGCAATCCCTATTTGGCACGATCTCTACTTTTCTTGCTACATCTGCGTACATTTGACTATATCCTTCTCTCTGTCTACCTTTCTATATGTCCATTTACTCTTCATTCATTTCTATATTTCGACCTACCTTTATCTCTCTTTCTGTTCCTCTGTATTTAACCCTATCTCTATTTATATACTTGATAGTATCTCTACTTTGATTACTATATTTGCCTATATTTGTCCATCCTTCTCTGTCTACCTTTCTATATGTCCATTTACCCTTCCTCTTCATTCATTTCTCTCTGTGCCTCTCTTTCTATCTTCTTATCTCTATGTCCCTTCATCTCTCTCGCGCCCTAAAATTTTCTGTCCTTCCCTCCGTCGAGGCTGCGTAGTCGTTGTCATCGGTGGCGTCACAGGAATTACATTGAATCCACAAAGGGTTGACGGAAGACTTTCATCAATGCATACGACGCCTCCATTGTTCTTCCCGTAAGACTGATCTCGCCTGACAACCAGAATCTACCCCCATAGAATGTACGCCGGTTTGAATCTGCGGTGGGCTTTCTTAAGAGCGCGAGGATGGTCGTTCGTCTTAAAAATCTAAAGCGCGCGCGACGCTTTGAGTGTGACGTTAATTAAACGCTAAAGAGTAATGGAACTTTCCAACGAGTATAAACTTCCATCATTCGACGTACACTGAAGTTTTTCAGAGACGAAAAATTTGGAAACATTAACTTCTTAAATTATTTAAGTAGGACGTAGAATTTTCGAATCGCAAGTTCAGAATTTATGTTTTAGTAGTTATTTGAGAAGTGCTACGAAGTTAAAAATATAAGGTTTCTTTTGTCCTGTATTTCAACTTGGATAGAAGAGAAGGAAGTGTATAAATCCCTCGGGATCTGCCTTGTCGGGACATGCAACAGTTCGCTTCCCAGTAAACATAGTGAAATATGTGACATTTTATTTAGAAAAATAAGCTGCTTTCTTTGGCAATATGTATATTGCGTGTTCGCTAATTCGAATTCCATTTAAAACTGAAGGTCTTTCACAAATGCGAAATTTTACTTACATCTTCATAATAAATCAATCACGAACCATTTCTAACCAAACGGCGATTCTAGCTAATAAAACATCCTGCTTATTAGAGAAAACTTCTTCGGACAGCTCTTATAATATTTTGGAACAATATCTATGAATGTTTTCTATGTGAGAGGAAGGGTGGATGTTAAAAAAAGTATGAATGTGAGTGTTAATTGCTTGTTATTTTTGGGACACTCTGTGGATAGACGCCTTCATGGAGCAGGCATATTTTTTCTTTATTTCTTTTCTTACATTTATATTAATCCAGCAAACAATAAACTCACTATAAAAACTCCTACAAAATCATTACTATTAGAACCTCATCGATTTACTCGAGATGCTAGACCAACGAAATAGCAAACGCTAGGTACTACCTGTAAGACAGAGAGAAATAAGGAATTCATTAAAAATAAGAAGTCACTTGGCAAGTAGTTTTCTCGTCATTTCCGATTTTAATGCATTACTGGCCGAAAAAGCCTCACACTCGTTACATTATCCTGGTAAACGAGGAAAGAAACATTTTCCTTTCAATTGTCATTCGTCGATCTCAGGTTTCCAAGAGTGATATCGTGAAGATAGGTGTAAGCAACATTTTCCCCTAACCCCGTAACCGAACCAAGTGACTTCTTGCTTCTGCCCAATGATACATATTTTACAACACTTCACAACCCAGTTATTTTTCACACTCAACGAACACACAATTTCCCCATCACCAGAATCGTACGCAACAAAAACCAAAACCCCTGAAATACGCATGCACACACGCACATGAGTATAAAATCATCCCTCTTGTTGATTGAGTAGCCTCAGCCGGCACGCGACCTCCATAGAGAAAAAGCGAGGGATACTGGGCTGAATTGTAATAATGCACCTGCATCAAGAAGGAGATAGTTATATGCATATAAACCAACCCTCTTCATCGCAGATGGATTTAGGTGTGCTATCTTGAAGAGGCCACGGAGCGACGTATGAAAGCGCGGATACGAAACGCTAAGAGCCGGCACACGGGATAAGGGCGAAGAGGAAAGGAAACAGGAGGTTCCTATTTAGTGCTCCGACGTTGGCTGTGTCAACGTTATTATACCGCAGATTCCCAAGGGAGTGCTCGTGCAACGGAACGACGGGGGTGTCACCGCGGCGAATACATCGCGAAAGCGGCTTTTTTAAATATTGATAAGGTATAACGCTTGCGAAACTGAAAAATAGGGTGCCGCTCTTTAACCGTCCCTAGGAATTTCAGGGACGTCCAGCACGTTGATTCGACATTTTTCGACGTGTCACTGTATCGTGGATGGTTGGAGGATATCAGGGAAAAATGAATTTTGTGGAGAGTGTTCGATGTTGTATAGTATTTGGAATAATCGGATGAATATCGTCTTTGGGTTTTGTGAATCGCAGAATGTTTGATACGCGCGGAGGTTAAACTATTGGGTCAGCAAGAAAGTAATTTCGGTTTTTGATGAGAGCCAGCGTTACGTTTGTTCTCAATGATTTCTGACATTGTTATGATTTTTTTCTTCTAACAATCGAAAATTGACACTTTTGACTTGGCTTAGAAACAAATTGCCCTTTATTTTGTTTGTTATTGTTTGTTTAGGAGAATTTTAACATAGAGTGAAAAATGAACATTTCTGATATGTGTAAGGAAGTTTACTTCCTTATGGTTAGTTTAAATACTCCCGCGCTCACACGCGGGTTAGGAACATGCGGAAGAGGACAACAGAAGGACAAGGAGAAGAGACGAGAAAATACGGAGTCATCGTTGAGAGAGAACTAACAAGTACAAATTAGAAATAAGTGTATAGTTAATAGGATAAAGAATAAACATCGAATATAGTTTCTTTGTTTATTGCAGGTTTGTTTGTTGTTGTTTGATAATTATAATTTAACCCATTCGATTAAGTAGACATAATAAAACGACAAAATACTTTGTTTATTGCAGAGAAACGTTCTCTGTTCTATTCTATCTAATCCATATATCAAGAAAAGAAGAGAGTATCACATTATAAAACTATATTCGATGTTTATTCTCAATTTTACTTTTTTATTTTTTGCAAAATCTAAGCTTGGTTGGGAAGTTATGCCACAGCCTCCATGTAGCCCTGATATGACTCCATTAGATTGCCATTTATTTTCCAGATTGCAAAACTTTTTAAATGGTAAAACTTTCAATGGCGATGATAGCCTAAAATTGCATTAGGTTCAGTTTTTTGTTGATATGGGCCAGTATTTCTATAAAAACGGAATCACGAATTTGTCAAAAGGATGGCAAAAGTGAGTAAAGGTTATCGAAAAAATTCTTTGTTAAAAAAAATTAAGTTCCATTTCACACTACAAAGCCAAAGTTACTTTCTTGCCAACGAAATATTTGGAAGGAAGTATGAAAATTGTTAAGTGCTTTGCAACTTTGTAGTTGGAAGGAGGATATGATGCAGGACGAATTTGCCAAAGTGATTGAGATATGTTACGGCAACTATGGTAGATTCTGTAAATTTTTCATTTCATCATACTACCATTGATGGAATATCTTCTCGCAATCATAATTAGTGTAAAATTTTGGAATTTCTTTTTACTATCATAAATTGTGACAAAACCACGTGTATTGTCAAACAGGGGATAAAAGTGAAAAGAAAAAACAGACAGAATGGCATTAGAACAGCCTTAAAGTATTTGTCTAAAAAAATCGCTATAACAAAGAAAATTGTGAAGCGTGGAGAAATAAAACGCAAAACTACACTAAATCGCTTAAGTTTAATTCATCTATTTATTATATTGTTACGCCAACTTCATATTGGCGTACAGTACGAAGCTGTTCCCTCGAACCCGCTGGATTCGAGTATCGAATCGTTTCATCGATCGGCCGGTTGCGTTGCATTAGCATTAGTCTTGTTGACAGGAGGTCGCTACTGAGCTTCCGAAGAAGTCGTGTTGTACTAGTAATTTTGTATAATAAAGAATTCCGAAGTGCGGTAGACCCTCCGCGAGGTGTAACAATATAATGATTTTAAACAAAGCACACGAACGTGTGAAATTACGAAGTGATTACTTAAATAAATAGAAACTAAGAAGAGAACATACCGAACTGTCGATCACCGAGTTTTATGAAATTTAAGTATAATTTAGTCCTCGTTAAAATATTCGCCACGTATTTTTTCTATCGGCAATCGTCAACGTTAAAGGGGTGAAAACCACCCACAAAGTTAGGGCTCTAAAGTATATTTCGGCAATTATCTCGAAAACTATGAGAGATAGAGGATTTGATGAAATTTGCGTCTATTAATAACCAATAGAATGGTAAAAATTATTTTGCAAAATCTCGTAAATTCGAAAAACAACAAATCTTAATAAATCCCAACGGTAGGAAAAAATACGGTGAATGAAATACAAACTTAATTGAGACATCCATCACCACCTTAAAATAGCGGGAAACTGTATCGGGATATACAGAAATAAGAACTTAATTGCTCTACCAATATTTCAACCAATTTTACCGTCTCCCTTAGTCGCACAACTCGGCGATAATATGGTAAAATTACCTCGCAAGCATCAACCGTTAATTCTGTTTTATCATTTCATCTACTAATTTTCTCGTAATACGTCATAAATTTCTATGTAAACAAGGGAACATGTGGACGCAGTTACCTTAATAAACGACGAAACGTAGCAATATCAAAACAGAGAAACAGGAACGGCCGAGTGTCCCATGAGACTCGTTCTCCGAGCCCTCGCAATCGCGAATGAAGAAAAGCCTTCTACAAGTAGAATATTCCGAATAACCGCAGCGATAACCGTTTCAGCTTCCTACAAGCAGTGAGATTGAGCCTTCTTTTATTCGCGAAAGTCCACGATTCCTCGAGAGCACTTCTACTGGCACGTGGAATTTTCTAACCGTTTTTTTTCTTTTCGATGGAGTTTCAGTACGTGTTGAATAGGATACGTGACTGCTTGAAATGAGTCGTGTAGTCTATTATTCTATTGGTGCCAATTAACTGTAAATATTAAGATTTGCTAATATTTCGTAATTCATGAAAAATAGAATGTCTAAGAATGTCATAGGAATCTTTTTTAATTTTTAAAAAATTGCGATCAGTTTATTATTTATGCGAGAAATGCTTGTTATATGCCTTTTTCTACTTGTAACTTACGTGTTAAAAAAGATTCCAAGATTTTAATGTTTGTCAATACATAACATGACATTAAAAGAATTTTTAATGTTCTTGACTAAGAGAATTTTCGCTAACTTTTTATAATCGAGTACAAGTTGGCCACGAGTAAAATTATGCCGATAAAAAAATTGTAGGAAATTTATCTTTAATACAATGTATTAACATTATTTCAACGAATTGTGTATTATATTTTTGTCGGGGTAACGATAATGACAGAAACAGCTGCCTTGCTTCACTCGATAATTCATTGTCTACTGGTTCACCTCTTAAGAAGTACAGATAATTCATGTATTCTACACAATATGCTACAATGAAAATTTCGTGCAACGTGGTTGTAATTTATGAACGTGATAATCGATTCTTAATCTATGCGAATGAAAGCAAAGTAGCTTCTGTATGTCTATTAACGTCTCGTTACAGTTTTATACTACACCCTCTGTCCCAAAAGTAACCGGAATAGATTTAAATAAACACAACTACTTCAGAATAGTTGACAAAAATCAGTTTATTTACTCGAAATATTCTCCCCAAGTAGAAATACAACGATGTGCGCGTTTAAAAAGTGCATCAAATGACTTTTTTATGTAGTTGATTGGAATGATGCTGAGGTTGAGAGATGTATAACAATTTCCTTTCCTCGCTAAATGCAATTTTGAGGACAAAAATAATCACGGGGAGCGATATCGGGTGAATACTGACGATATTGAGCCAAACAAATTTGATTTTTGAAACACCACGTCTGATCTTCAGTTACAATCATTTTTAAAAAGTTATCGAAGACATTCAACGGCAAACGACTAGCAACTTCAGCATGATTTCAGTCAGCGACAAAAAAAAGTCATTTGATGGACTTTTTGAATGCGCAAATCGTTATATTTCTGCTGCGGGAGAACATTTCGAGTTGTTAAAATAATTTTTTCAATTATTCTGAAGTACTTATGATTATTTAAATCTATTCCGGTTACTTTTGGGACAAAAGGTGTATATTTTTGCTTCGTATAACAATAACGGCGGAGGCAGCTGTTTTGCTTCACTCGATAACTCAGAATTTATGCCGCGTTCAGCAAAGAAAAAAATGTAAAAAAGCGCCCTAAATAAATATGTATGTACTATATCATTAGCCCTTTATTGTATTGGGCGAATGTATAGTAGATATAAATTTCTAGCGCAACAAATGTTCTATTGAAGTATAACTTAGATGTTGTGCTCTGATAATTATTTACCATATTTAACTGCTATGATACTCGTTCACCTCGTATAAACCTATTTATTCTTATACTGAGAATTTTAACATTAGATCTACCAAGCGGGTCAAAATAACTTGTACTGAATTTTTTAAGAAATTTTCTGAAACCTTTCGAGGTTATATCCTATTTAATTTTCTATATTTACCTTCTAAATCGTGAGAGATTAAGTCAATTTAGTTTCTCTCCAATTAAATTCTTCTCTATCTTGAAATATACTGATTAATAGTCGGTAGTTCTAGTGTTAAGAATCTGTATAATATTCCTTAGCACTGAACTTATACTACTTAAAGAAGAGGCTCCATTGTAATTACTCATGACATCAAAGGAAAACAAATATATAATAATACATAATACTATACCTATCCCTCAATTTATACGATACTTTTTGCATGACTTCACTTTTATACGGTTCTTAAATAAGGGACTTAAAAAAATTACTTTTATTTTACTTCGAAACAAAGTCTGAATTATGCATATTTTACGGTGATTTCAATTTACACGGTTTCCTAAAAAATTTATCATCCGTGTAAATCAAAGTAAGTGTACTTGACAACTTCGAGAAAACTATCAGCAAATTAAAAATATAAATGAGACGTCAAACGATTAACCCCTCTACCAAAGTCGCAAAACATCTTAATAGCTTCATTCACAAACTCAACACCTTTAAACCACATTGTCATCCCCATAAAGCCCAACTCCAGAAACAGCTGCTTAACGTCCCTCAATGATTCAAACTTCTCACATTCCACTAATTTAACGTCCGCCCACAGTCATATTTAAATCACTCGAAAGCAGAAACGCCGCACATTCCACTTTAATAAGCCCCATAAACATGAAGGCGCATTATCGTAAATTCGACTCGAACGATCACCGTAAAGAAACGCACCTCTACATTATCGAAAGCCAAACGAACTCTTACCTCCATTTCAGTAGCATTTACAGAGAAACCTCTCGCAGTGCTCGTTAAAATTATCAACTTTTGCTACAGCAAAGCGACGTATAAGAGGGAATGAGCACCATAAAAATACGTTCAACGATTTTAAGAATACGCAACTCCATTGAAACGGCCCCCATGAGACGAGTTTCCTTTTCATTGAGGAACGAGCATTAGCCCGGCACACGTCGTCTTTACGACGAGGAACGAAATACCCGCAAAGTATCGCAAACGGCAGGGTTTACAAGCTTCGTTCTCGTTCGCCACGAAAAACACCCCAATGTCGACGTTGCTGGGAAACGAAAAAGGAAACAAGAAGTAGTCGAATTTTTCTTCGGACCGAGAGGAAATAAGTGAGAAAAGAACGGCGAGACGAAGGGATGTCGACCGGGTAGAAATGTATCGGGTGTTTCCTTCGGGACTTGTCTTTATATGTCATAGTATACTTTATGTGGTTCGCTGAATCGCGGAAACAATACTGCGATGGAATTTTATGTTTTTTTGGGATACTTTTGAAAGGTTCTATCTTGGCCGACACACTTTGGTGGTTGGTAAAAAAGTTGTTTGGAGTGGAGATGATCGTTTTATCCGTGAAGTGATATGTGCGATGATGAATTTTTTTCTCATTACTTTCAGAGGTTTATTTCTATTGGAATATTTAATTATTGTGAATTAATTGACATTTTATTTTGTACTAAATTATGAATGAATAGTTTACATCTAGAATGTTCAGAAGGAATATTCAGAAGTTTCAGAAAGTACGAATGCAAATACTGACTTGCACTGAAAAATATGCTGAATTCTTTTGTGACTCGATTCATTTTTATTCTAATTTGCACAAGTTTATTCCTATTGCAATGTTTAAAAATAGTAGATAAATTGGAATTCTATTTTTTAATTGGCTTCTGGTCGAGAAACTTACCTGCAAAACATAATTTGGTTTAACAACGCGAGAAAATTCGTAGCACAATAAGTAAAAGGAACGAATCATATATGAGATTTTAAAATCTGAATTTCTGAATGCTTCTTCGTCCACTTTGCTTCTAGCTTTGGCATTCCTTTCAGGCTTTCGATCAAATTCAAATTTTTACGGAATCTCCCTCACGAAATTCTCTTGCACACGGGATCCTGTTTCACCGTATATTCCCTCTTCTTCGATACTTAAATTATCTACCCGGTTTTACATCCCCGAAGGCAGCCGTACAGTCGTGAATAGCATTAGCCAATTTTAAAATTCTACTTTCATTTCAGAAAATTTACTGAAGTCATTCTATTTCACTACTATATTTCAGACATAACCATCTTACAGATAATTCACTGCCGTCCATAATGACGAGACATAAATATAAATACATAGAAATTGAACACCCAAACCCCTCATCTAATCAAATAAAATTATGACAGAACAACGAAAATAATTTCCATGATTTAAAATCCACCTAAAACCTAAAGTCAACATGATCATACCTGACAAATTCAAAATACAAAACAACTAAAAGAAATAATCTACCTTCACCTGTACCATTTTACCGCAGAAACTTCAAAAAGTGATCCCTACCTCCTTCCACCATTCGCATTCCTCCGAGCATTTCAATCAAACTCGAATTTTTACGGAATCTTCCTCGTAAAATTCACCACCGTGCACGATCCCGTTTCACCCCATATTCTCCTTTCCTTCATCGTTTCCACTCGCTACGCGGTCCCATATCCTCGAAGCCGTTCGACGTCGGTACATCCATGCTCAGCGTCCCCTTGAAAGGGATCCTTCTTCGTTTCCTGAGCGGAATTGAGGTTTCGCCGATGAATGGACCACGGCGTATACGTAAATTGCATTGTCGCAATACCGGGACCTAACTCGAAGGGCTGACCGGCCAATTAGCTTCTGTAGGCCCCTCGATAGAATTGCACGGGAACTTGACTCGTGGATCCGCGTGCACGGCCACCAGGGGCTGGGCTACCTTGGCAAGTACCACTCCAAGTCCAGAATCGGCGAGACTCAATTTAACCGTTCTCGCTCGAATATCGAGTCGTTCTGCCGTGTACGACCTCATGGATCTCTCCCTTTGCGGACGCTTCAAATCGAATTTCCGCGAGGGAATTTTCCGCCTTCTCTCCTCGATTAACGCACGCCTTATTCCTTCTTTCTCGCGGGGTACGACGATCGAGAGGGTTGATCGTGGGAGACAATTGAGGGGGATGATCGAGAGAGACGATCGTTACTTCGGTACATGATGTTTGTGTTTGAATCAATGTAGATTAACACGTTCTCGCAAATGACGGCTATAGCCGTCCTGCACATTTTTGTACTAATGTATTTATTTGTTAATTACTCAGTAATACACCGAAAAAATGATGTAACATTCCAGATAACATATCAATTGTTCTTTTTGTGCGATTTTTCATGCTTTAAAAGTTCGAAATATTTTCGTGTGTGTTTCTGAGCACTTTCGTCAAGTTTAAAGTGTGCGGCAACGGGTTAATAACTGCACACATAGAGGATATTTTCTCCCTAATGCAAATGGTTTGCGTAGCTTATGTGATGTACAGCGACGTTGTCGCTTTTTTAGAAAACTCTTTGTATATATTTTCTAGAGTTGTCAATTGGACTTTCCTGGATAGTCTTAATAACTCTTGCAAGTGCCATAAATTATGAATTTTCCATATAACCTTGCGTGTAGGTGCGCCTATAACTGGGAAATATACAAGATGAAGCGGAAGCGTGGAGAAAATGCATACGTAAGTGACCCTTTGCCGGCGACAGATTATCGCCAAAACTTTTTCTTTTTTCGGAAAAACACGCCTATGGTGTGTGTATAAATTGTTCGTCCCCCCATTCTTCGTGTGAAGACACATTTTTAGTCATTGGTTGAGTTTGTCAAGTAAGCAAAGCAGTAACAAAGTATGGCAGTATATGGTACAATTTGGTTTAAGAAAGTGTAAGTATAAAGAACTAGGATCGCAGGAGCAAAATTTCAGTTGTTTACTCCATCCATCCACCTCCACAAATTTTTGATTTTATGAACAAATAACGGATTGTACGTATCATAACACGCCTTTACAGTTTCGTTCGATACGACGTAGTGTAAAATTTTTCAAACTATATGTAATACCAATTAATGTGGTGGTTTTGCAGCGATATGCATCACACCAAGCAGCTTTTTGAATTTGTATAATTATGAGCGTTAGCAGGTAGATGTTTAATTTACACGACAATTACTGGGTTGTTTGTTTAAGTTGCAAAACGTGGAGTGTTGCTAGGTAGTTAAAGCAGTTATAGTGTTCAAAGTGGCGCACATTACCAAGAAGTTTGTTTAACGAGTCTACGATCCAAATGCAAACAAGTCTGTGACGTTGTTCAGTTTCGAATCGCAAGAAGAGAACAGTTACTTTTCCTTTTTTTTAAGCATAACATCTCGACCATTGTTATTTCTGCAATATTTATATTTTCTCTAAGTTGTGCACACTTCTAGATATAATATCGCAAATTATATTTAAAATAAATCTTCCTATTGTAAATTTTCCAGCTGAGAGATATTTGTTTTCATTCATACATAACATCACTTTTTTAGTAAGTTGACAGAAAACAAAAAATTGTTTACAGTTTTATAATTGCTTTTCGCACTCAAACAGTTGATAATTGAAAATTGTGAAGCTCGCATCTGCTATTCAATATATGCAAATTTTCCTAATATGATACAGTCTATGTTACATTCTCATGCTTTTTTTTATAGAAAAGAAATAATAAAAAGCTTAACACGTTCACGGACAGTAAAAATTTCAGTGAGCTGCAAAAATAGACAGGCAATTTTTTTTTAAACTAGTTGTACTATCCGAAATCTGATTAGACATATGTTGTAAGAGTAGTCGGAATATTATATTTTAACCGTTATATATAATGAATGCTATAGCATTTACGACGATATAGATCAAATTTTTCAACTAGGATAACGTGAATGCTATAGCATTCACTCATAGAATACATGAGAAAAAGAGGTTTATTATAGTTTCCTTATAAAGCAACGGTAACTATCAGGAAACAATGTACAATGATAGATTCTGCTCTCTCTCAGAAGTCTACGAAATATAGTTGCTATAGCATACACTTCTAATTCACTCAATGAAATAAGGAAATTTGTAAATACAGGGAGAAAAGATAAAATAATGTGAAAGTACCTAATGAATCAGTTTATCATTACTTTGAAATGTATATCAATTACAAAACTTAAGGCTGTATAAAATTAAATGAATAAAAATTGACGGTACTTTTCCGTTAGCCGGGTGCAAAAAAAATAATGTAAAATTCCGCCAAATTTCTTACAACCATAAGGTTCTTTCTTACAAAAGTTATTTTTTACAACCAAATTTCAAGCAGTATCCTTTTTTCAAGAGAAATAGGTATATATTCATTAATGTTTGTTTATAGTTGAACTCGTTTTGCTTACTATTAATTAATATTTGCTTATAGTTGAATGTTTTAGACTTTTATTCCGTTAACTGTTTTGTTATTCGCTTCGCTTGGCGGCTTTGCTCGGGTTTGGTTCACAATTGGCGACATTTGCACCCGGCTAACAGAAAAGTACCAAATTGGCTTTCAAATTTGAATACTATAGCATTCATGTCATTTTGCACCACTCTGAAAATGAATGCTATAGCATTCACGTTCCCGAAAGTGTTAAAAATTGAAACGCCAATGTTTCAAGAACTTTAAAAAGCTTTATAAGGCGTCATCTTCAGAAAAGCTTCGGAATCATCGCAACTCCCAAGGTACAACTTCAACTTTCAAAATAAAACACACCTCACCGCAGAAAATCCGTGAAGTCCCCTCTAAATCTTCAAATTCATAAACTCAACGACTTTCAAAATATTCCCCAAATTCTGGAATCACCCCCATACCCAATCCTTTCCACATTCACCGTCGATAAAAGCACGAGCTTGTGACTTGCATCCGCGAGTAGATAAGGAAGAATGTCCGTCGATAAAACAGTGAAACTTTCAGGAAGCTTGCGCAAGCTCAACGAACCTTTCCTGTACTTATCAGCAGCCAAAGCACCAGCAGAAAGCGCTGCCCTCGCCCTTATCACAGCGACCGACACTCCACGACCCTTTCTCGATAGCACGGACCAAAAGATATCGACTATTGTGCAATGCACAAAAGGAAAAAGCGACGAATTAAGAAGAACGATAGGTCAAAGTTAAAGGAGGCGCTGGCCAAAGTGCTTTTCTCTCGACGAATCGACGAATAGGACGTTTGATCTTTCAAAAGTGCGACTCCTTTTGCTCCCTGCTATTGCATTACTCGATGAAAGCACTGTAGCTTGATTCGCGAATTCCCTGTAAATACCGGTATTCATTCAATTGAGATCTATTTGTCGACTGTGACACTTGAAATACTTTAAAGCGAGAACATTTCGCAGATGATATTTCACCTGGAATCTTGATAGGGTTTCTACTGCGTGAGGATTGATAATGCAAATTGTATTGTTACGGGGTAAATTGGAATTCGATGTAACACTTTTACCGGCCATTTTCGATAAAAGCTTTTCGCAAAGTGTCACTCGGAATTTTGGATTAATTTAACAAACGACTTGAAATTATGCGAAAGGATTTTTTTCAGTTCTAGAGTTTCTAAGATAATGTAGCTGGACGAATTGATGGATACCGTTGTATTTTGTATATTTTTCTGTTGTTGAAATGTTGCATCTTATTTGAACATCCTCTGGCACACCCTTATAAATTTGATGAGCTTTTAGTTCTCGCAATTAGATGGAAATTAATAGACGGTATTATCTATTTATGAGCATAGAAACAGCTCGTTAAGTATGCATATACATTATATTACAAAATTAAAAAATGTTGTTCTCAATATCAAATCCCTGGTTGACGCCAAAACTAAAATTTAAAATTCTCGTTACAAATTGACAATTCTCTTACCTCCTATCTTTTTAAGACAATTAACCCGTTGCCGCACACTTTTAATTTGACGAAAGTGCTCAGAAACACACACGAAAATATTTCGAACTTTTAAAGCATGAAAAATAGCACAAAAAGAACAATTGATATGTTATCTGGAATGTTACATCTTTTTTTCAGTGTATTACTGAGTAATTAACAAATAAATACATTAGTACAAAAATGTGCAGGACGGCTATAGCCGTCATTTGCAGCAACGTGTTAAGATAGTTCTGTTAACAAATTTGCTGTCTCCTAACAGAAATTTCCTGCGAAATAATGAATTCTTCTTCCAAAGAAAACAATCAGTTAATCTGACTAGTCTAATAACTATAGCTTTCGAAAATTCCAAAAGTCGACGTACTTCATGAAAATTACTAAGATTAATTAATTCGATAGTTTGTCATTTAATGGGAAATGCACTTCGATAAGCTGCAAATTTAAATTACAGAGTGTCATATCACGCATATAAACAAATACCGTGCATTCAATGCCCTTTTCCTATAAATCTACGCCGATAAATTGTAACCAACGTATATAAAATAAAATTGTTTACAGAAATTCCATTGTAATCGACATCAGTACAATTGTCCGCAGCATTCGTGCTGTTTTTCCCAACAATTTTGCCATTTCGTGGTTAATCGCTGGATAGAAGAATACATCATGGAAAATCGGAAAACGGAAGATTGTTTTAAATCGACGTCCCGCTAAATAAATAGCCAAGCGAACGAATTGGTAATAAAGTTTAATTCATCGTGTCAAACATCTGGTTTCCCGCTCCTCCCCCGGTTTGCCCGTTCGTCGTGTTTGTTGAAACTACGAGACAATGGAGCACGCAAACAAGGCAACTGATGAACACAAAGGATCCTCGGCGTTAAAATGCATTTATGAGTTAATCTCGGTCTGAGTAAACGCGACCGAGGCTTTGCGATTCCCAAATAACCGATTTTTCTGCATCGTAACTCTCAATGAAAGCCAGAGAACCGCGGGAAAGTACAAACTAAAAGATCGCATTATCGCGCAGAATTAAGTCCTATAAACGAGAATAATTATTAACAAGAAACCATTACTATTATTCAATATATTTGTCCTCACTCCTGTTGCAATTTAATCCCTTAGCTTATAACGTGTGACACTCGTAGTGCGGAAAAAAATAGGAAATTTTGAACTCTATTAAAAACTATTAAGTAAATTAAAAATGTCAATCGGTCGCAAAATGGTCTCATTATTTCTATACTATTAACCAGTTAACTGTGAGGAAAATTCTTTTGCATTTTGGGTCACGAAAATCGAGAGATGAGCATAAATCTATCTCAAATTATTCATATCCTTTAGTTACTCCTTTTATTTCGGCATGGCCTCAAAATATTCCAAACATCTTGAAATTTACCAATATATATTACTTTTCGTCAAAATTACAATTTAAATAACCAGTAGTGGTAGCTTTCATGGATGACGTGTATACTCGTCAAACACAGCTAACTGGTTAACCCTTTGCGGACGGAGGCATTTTTGAATATCGAGAAACAATCAATTATTTAGCGATGAAAAAACACTTTTTCATCGGAAAGACAGTCTGTTAATGTATACAAGTTGAAATTTACTCTTTGCAAAATAACATTTCAACGATTATATTTTAACTTTTGAACTCTAACCGTTTATATATGCACCGACAAACTGTAACCAATTTTTGTCTCAGGGCGGATATATTCGCCTGTCGTCCGGAAAGGGTTAATATTATTTTCAGTTATACGATATATATAAAAAATCAGAGAGAACTTTTGATTGTAGGAACTAATTTTGAATTATTGCACGCTGAGTCGGAAGAGAAATCGTAGGTCAAAGGGTTAAAAAGAGACGGATTTAGATTCGAGAGATGAGAATTTCATTTTACCATATTAATAGGAGAAAGAATATAGAAAATTTCTGATATGCATATACGTATATATATATACGTTTTATGTGTAACATATATATAAAACCGAGGTGGCATCCTCGAAAAGGTGTGACGATGCGTTTATTGCTTTTCAACGACAGCTACAGAATTTCTCATTAGCTTCTCGATGAGACGTGCACAGAGGAAGCAATAAAAATCTCCGTGCATCGCCGTCAAGCACGGCGTATTCCACGCGAGAGGCCACGAAAACTCTGATACACCTTATTACCGAGGAAATATCTTCCATCGCGAGTATTCCAATACTACGATCTCCCCTTTGAACTTTACCTTTCCCCATTATATAGAAATCTATGTAATACTTTTTTTTCAAGCACTGAAGAGAATACATTAATCCAGAACTACTTTTTGCAATTTTTTTTGCTCCTTGTAAAGACATCCTTTCGCAAATAGAATTTCTCGACAAACTTTATCATATTCTTCGTCCACGGTATTACTTTCAGTAAGAGATAATATTTTGCAAGAATTTTTTTTAAATTTCTTGTCTTGTACCCAGTTTCTTTTTAAATTCATGTAAAAGCATTGTATTGAACGCGAAAGATTATTCTTTAGGGATTCTGTTATATTGAATTTTCCATCCATATAGAGGTATTCTACCAAAAGCAAAAGATTTTATTTGTAAACTGTACTTTTCATCGAGACACCACTTTCTCTTCTATCTGTGTAAAAATATTTCTATGGTTGAAATGCTGTTGTGCAAGTGTTATTTTTCATCGGGATTCCTTATGTTTTCGTTTTTCGTGTAACGATATCGCACTACTAGAGACGTTGTTTCAAAGGCGATATGTTACATCAGGATTTTTTTGCATCTTTTTGTGTACACATAGAGGAATGGCAGAAAGAAAGATCTTTCCATTTCTCGAGGCCTCCGACGTGTATCGAGAGTCCTGCATTCACGAATGTACAGCGAAAGAAAGGCGATTGGAATCTTGCGATTGAGCTGACAATACGTGGATCAATCGCATGAAAAAGAAGAGTCGTTGAGAAGATGGGAAGGAAACGATCCGATGGTAAATTTCCGGCAGTACGTTTCCGGCTTTGCCTCATTTATTCAGGGTGTGCCGTGCTAGCATCGAATCGCGTCCTACTTACTATGCTGTAATATCGCGTTTATCGGTTCACCCTTCGAATCGGTATGTGGTGTTGTGTCTGCCTTAATGAGAGAGAGAGAGAGAGAGAGAGAGAGAGAGAGAGAGAGAGAGAGAGATGTGAGAGAAACAGAGAGCGAAGGGAAATGAGAGAGAGATACTGGAAGATAGGTCAATAAATATGTTAGATAGATGCACCATGCTAGGCATAAGATATACTTGTATTCATAAACATATAGCTACAGAACAATTAGCCTAAGTTATGGTACAGTTTAATATAGTATTATACAACATGGTACTTAATAAGACAGAACAGTGTGAAATAGCACACCATGTTGCCTATGGTGTAATTAAATATAATTATGGAGGACAATACAGAAGCCTTGCAATCACACAAGTAAAAATTAACAACATAATGTGGAAATATGATCAAGGACCCGGCTTTAATTCTGGAACAAAGAGTATAAGAAATTGGATTAAAAAATTCTGTTCAATTTATGAAAGAATTTTTTCATAAACCAGAAAAAATTACTTAAATTCATGCAAAAGAAACACCAACTCTCCTAATGATGTGTTTTCAATAATCTTTGCTTATTCTCCGATATTATTTATAGTAAACTTCAAAAAAAGGCAAAGCAGAAACAGTAGATTTGGTGGAAAATCCTATAGTTGTGTACTTAACAATCTTGCCTAGATCAAATTAACTTTTAAAATTCTCAGGCTAATATAATTTCTAATTAGTCTTTTCGTATTCTTCAATAAATGTTCAAGATATACATCGTACCATCATCCAATCGCATTTCCTTTGCTACAGAATCGAATATACCAATCGCTCTTTGAAATTGGCTCACAGCATTTGATCCATTGAAATAAATGAACTTTAATATGCTCATTTAATCAAGTCCTTTATAATTTATGATATATCAAAATACAACAAACGAAATGGATATCGATGAGATGTGCTTTCGATGTAATAAATTAACATTTTATGTTGAAGTTGGTATTAAACCGCCAAATAACCGAATGAAAGTGTTGGTATTTCGAACGATTTATCAAAATATACTTTCCTCCCTCCGGCGTATGCTAATTTCATGCCACGATCTCCCCTCGATGTCTGTGAATATTAAAAAGACCGGTATCATTCGAGATTCACATTAATCCGGCACACGGACTTTAAATATCCACGAATCCATGTATCGAGATTTCGTATCGTCTGTAGGAAATTTCACGATCGAACGAGCAAGCTTAACGATAAGAGAAAAGTATATCCGGTAGGAAATAAGAAGATATCAAATAAATCCCTTCTTTCATTTGAATCCGTGAAAATGAACAAACGACGGGAATTTCTTTGTACCTGCTTCTTCTTAATGTAATGGACAATTTTAATGAGAAAGAACGACATTTTTCGAAGACCTGTGTACTTATTTTACCTTCAGTAATTGCGAACAATACGCCAGCATTTGAAGAAGTAATACAGCAGACCAAAGGAAAAAGAAATATCAAGGTAACTTAAATGATAATCTCTGATAAATTCAAGGCTATTCGATAAATCTAGAAAAATGTTTGTTAATTTTGTCTATTCACCGATTATAACACTTACAATGTTTTAAATCGAATTTTACTTATGTTCAGGGAGATTAATTGAGATCATCGTTCTTGAGAAATAATGGAGTAATTGGATCGGTATTAATCAAGTACGATTAGATCGGATAGATACCGTTAAAACTCATTTTACGAGTAATTACATTCAATTATTTGATTACACAATGTTATAGTTCCTAGCTTCATGTAATTATCAAGTGTAAGTGTATTTGACACAATGAGTGCAATTAAATTAATTATTGGATACAAATAATACAGCTGCATGACCTAAGTGCACGGTTGAATTATTAAAAATGTCAAGAAGACCTTTTTTCTAGATTAAGAGTGGCTCATTCTCATCTCCACAATAAATAAAGTTCTACAGATGATCTTAAGAAAATTTGGTCCCTACTTTCCAAAATCTTTTAACAAATTATATTTTCTAGTACGACTTCTTTAGCTTATCTTTGAAATTTTGGAAATGGTGAGTTCTCCATCTCTTAATTAGGTAATACCTGTACCTTGAGATCTGGAAAATCCATGATCCATTTTAATACTAGATTTGAACATTAACACCAAAACTGTCGGCGTTAAATTTATTATATTGCAGTACATTAGGTAAGTACAATGAAAAAAGAGAGATCAAGAGATGATAAACATAATAAACACAGTAATTTATGTTTTATCAGATAAACATGGAATATTTACTGCATACCTCCTCCATAAATTTGTAACAATTTTCATTAGACGAAATTATAAACCATTAATTTCAACGGTGCTGAAAGCAGCTTTGAGTAAACGAGCACAACACGTCCACCAATTAGTGAATTAGAATATATAGGACAATCGTATTGTTATATTTAGAAACTGTAATCATTCCAAAAATTCATCAATAATTCCACAGATTTTATTACTGACCAATCTTCATCCCTGTGAAAGTTCCCTCGGTTATCACAATGAGTTGTGGCTTATTGATTTTCAACGATATCCGTCGAGCAAAAGCGTGCACGTTACTTCCATGCAATTACCAACTTTCAGTGTTTCATAGACTCGTTCTATAACGCGATGATCCCAATAATTTTCGTACCATTATGTAAAATCTCCCGCAAATATAATTTATCGTTGCAGGAACGAGTAAACAAAATTAATTCCCGATTTTCCGTTCCTTCGCGGCTCCACTTCCACCGAGTGCTTGTAACTAATTTCTTTTCATTTGGATTATTAAATGAAGAAAATACGCGGTACCTGTGACAATTGGAAAATTTATGTAAATGGAAGAACATTTCTGGGGTAAATATTAAAGTAGTATTGTAGAATCTCATCTATCTCTCTCAATATATATATTTATTCTACATAGTTTTCTCTAATAATTGTATGTACATCTCAAACTAACTAATAATATCGTAGCCTAAACATTAAAATAATAAAATAGAATCTCTCACTAAAATAAATAACTTTAATAACTCGTATTCGTACTACTCTCCACTAAACTCTGTCTGTATCTCTACTACAGGCGGCCCTCGACTTTTGCACATTCTACTTTCGCACAATTCGCTATTTCGCACGTTTTTAAAATTTTCTCGCCGCTACTTCAAAAAATGTTTGCTTCCTGTCAAGGAATGCTGTAGATCGCGCTCACCCACACATTGCCTATTAGACGTTTTCTAACATTGTAATGTTAACACTTTACCGACCGGTAGTCAATTAATCGACTTCTCGGACCCAACACTTTTGGACATTTAACTTATTAATTGGTCGCTACGGAAATTAAGAAATTGTTATTTTTCATTGCGGTTAACTGTGCCAAGGACTCAGTGAAGAAACTTTGCAATTTTCGAAGAGATATCAGTGTCAGGGAAATATTTGCGTGCAAGTGACCGATCAGAAGTGGGTAGGATGTTAAAAACTATCGGTCGGTAAAGTGTTAAAAAAAACTTGAGAATCTCAAGTTCATAGAAAAAACCACATTAACATAGAATTTTTAATATTTTGCCTGTATCCCTCTGTATCCCTTCGAACATTCAACATTCGCACACATTTTCAGAAACGAAGTTTGTACGAAAGTCGAGGGCCGTTGTATATCTCTCTTCACAACGAACTCCAAGTCTCAACTAGCTCTTCCAAAAATTCACACTCGCATCCACCCTCCATACTCTTTCTCACAGCATGCATTCTTCGTCCTTCTCACAGCTTGCATTTTCTATTGCACTCACTCATGTTCTCCTTCTCCACATACTAAACATTCACTCTAACTCTGGAATTCGTCGTCTTCCAAATCACGTATTCTAAACATGCACTCTCACATATACAGAATCCATCCACACTCAATAATTAAAAGCTATCTCCTATCTTTAAAAAACTACGATACTACAATATTAAAAGTTTAACGATCATCTATACCTGCGTGTATTACATGTTAACATTAAATTTACCAAGCTGGACTTGTTCTGAATTTCTTGTAAATATTTCTTTCTCTGACGCTGTCCCTTTAACACTAGAACTACCGACTATTAATTCAGTACCTTTAAAGATATTAGATAGATAAATCAAAGGAAAGAGAATGAAAAACGCAAGAAAGTAAATTGATTTAATCTCTCATGTTTGACAAGGAAGATATAAAAAATGAAACTTGGTGCAGTCCTAAAAATTTCAGCAAGATTTCTAAAAAAGTCGGTACAAGTCATTTCACCCCTTTGGTAGATCTAGTGTTACCTGGTTTCCACTTTAATCCTATAAGCTGCAAGCGATTAAATTGATAAAATTTTCCCCTTCTTCTTGTCTTTTTCCTAACGACTTTATTTAATGATTAATTTAAATGTTACTAAATAGAAAACTCTATAAAAGATTCGAAAATTTCCAATTCCAAAAAGTTATAAATTTTCCTAACAGTTAACATTTCAATTAAAATCAGCACAAATCTGTATGAAACTGATTGCCAAAAAAATGAAATAGACATTTACGTTCCAAAATTTTTCCCCTCGACGAGAAAAATTGATACGAGTTTCAAATAAAAAAAAAATTTACCGAACTTCAAACGAAAACCATATAGAGCACTATTAACGATATTCCACAGCTACAATAACGATGACGGAAATAAAATGATGCGAAAATTCGAGGAACCTCGAAAGAAGAGGAGTAACTCCAGCGCAAACACAGATCGCCTCCCCATTGTCAGAGAAACTTCAAAAGAGCAGTCCACCTGAAAACAATTCCAACGGCTCCGCACGATATGACTAACAGCTCAGAATCACCTGTCGGTCGATCGTCCATTTTCATCATCATCGACCACATCTACGATTGACGTTTCGCGGGTTCGGTGTCACGGATTTCCTCTTTCCGTTCAGTCCCGTCGTTGATCAGTTGACAGCCAAAGAGAAAAATGTGCAGCATTGAAATAGTGCTTTTCGTTGGAAAAAACGCATCGGTAATTATGAAAATAATGTGAGAGAAAAGAATTTGAAATATTGTATTTAGAAGTTACTATATGTTGCAATGCATATAACAATAAGGCACAGATAGGTACTTTTACCATCTCACTGACTCATGAAATTCACCGCCGATTTAACCCTTTGCGGACTAGCGACGCATATATGCGGTCTGAGAAAGAATGTAGTTATAGTCTATCGCCGCATGTATACACGATTCAAATTGACAAATTGAAATACAACCGGTCAGATATGATTAAAAGTGGAGTAATTTATAATTCATATACATTACAGGCCAAATTTCTGATAAAAAGGTCGTTTTGGAACGCCGAATAAATGATTATCTGTTAATATTCAAAAATGTCCCCGTCCGCAAAGGGTTTTAACAACAAATATCTTAGTATTTCAAAAGAAAAAATACTATTTATTAATCAATCTCACTTATGGAAAGATCTGTACAAAATAATCTATTATCATTGATAAATACTTGTTTCTATCCCATTTTTTCTTCCCATAGACACAGTTAATTACTAGAGAAGTCGATGCTGCTAAAATCATGAACAACAAAAGTTAATTAACTTGTGTAAATGTTGGCACAGATATTAATTAATTTAAGAAGCGTACCGTTTTCAATCAAAATTGATCAAGTCGTGGTTGATTACAGAGAAATTAAAATTCAGCTTCGTTATTGGCTTCGAGTACGAAGTGAACATTTTATTTGTATTATATGAGCTGTTTACAGGGAAATCCCAACAACTTTATGTTTTGAATTTTTTTAAATTTAATTAATTTTATGTTTAAAATAAATCTTCGCAATAACAATGACTAGCACCATTAAATGACGAAGTTTCTTTGGCCATCGAATGATAAATATTTGATTTCAGAAGTCAAACTAATTAATTCCAAGGCTGATTCCACCGCATTCATTTTATACTTCATGAGAGGAAGACAGCATGCGATTATATATTCTACGTTATTTAAATTTGGAAAGGAATTTTGAAGGAAAATTTATACTATTTTATCACATTCCTCCACTTTTGGTTTTATGGAGTTAAACGATTTCGCAAATGAGTGGCTTCTATATCGTAATTACGATAGTTTGGAAACTAGGTGAAATTTCAGGTGGTAGACAAAATTATTGTAGCAGTTAAAGCCAAAAATACACAGATATACAGACTCAGTAAAGGGCTATGGTGGTTAGAGGGAGAAACTTTTAGGTAAAACTTTCAGGTGATGAGTTAGAGTTACAATAGACTCCGTCTCTAGAAAACTTTTCTTACGTGATACATATATCATAGTTTCAGTAGCTTGAAATCCGTCTAAAATAAATTGTAAGTCCTTCGTGAGATGATCAAAACTGTTGAAATCAACAAACGCAAACGGAATAAAATAATTCCAAATAATAAAATTCTTCTATTACATATATTGTACAATATAATTGACAAAATTTTAACAGGAGAAAAGAGAGGATTTAAATTTCATTTTCGATTTTCATCGTCAATAAGTATATCTACGACTGACACATGCAGATCGTCACAGATTTCACATTTTCTCTCACAATCAGTTCTCCGGTAGATTAATCGACGTCTGACGATAAAAATGTGCACCACTTAAGTACTTTCCGACGAGAATAGTCGATGAATCGACAGATTAAGAACTCCCATGTTTCGTTAAAGATTTATCGCTGCACAATTTAAACGGATAACTTTGCTAACTGTAGCAGTAAGTGGAAAATCTCTGCGATTAACTCCATAAAGCTCATTGGTTCTTTAAGATCTTTGAGATATAAAAGTAACTTCCGATGAAAAGTTATGTTCTGATTTTATTGCCAGTTAAAAAAAGAATTAGAAAAAGATCTAAATCTTTTTCCCTCTTTAATAACAGTTAGTTACACTACTGATTAGCATGTTGACACTTCATCATCATGGGTTTCTCCATTTTTTACCTTTGATCAATTGACAACCTAATTTTTGAAAAAGCTCTGAATTCACGGATTACAAATTCTAGTGCTCACAAACAATTTGTCGATACCTGATCGATCAGATTCTTTTACAAGCAATAATAATTTCAGGAAAAAAAACTGTGATTGTTATCACAATCTCAATTTTAATTTTACTCGTCACTAACATTTTCCATTCCAAACAGAACACAGGTGTAAAGAAAACTCACAAAGAGTTTGTCAGGTAAACTCAAAAGAAGATTTGCAACTCCTATTCTACATTCTAGGAATGAGAATAAAAACGTGTACGCACTTCGTCGAGAATAGAAACGAAGTTTACGAATAAAAAGATTCCCTTGCGTTATATGACAATTTACGAGGTGACCATTAATAGAATAGTGTTGCGAGAAATAACAATAAGTGGAAGAATATTTCCAGGAGCAACATATTTCGGTCGATACGGTCTCGTTAAAGCTTTTTCCCTCGGTCGTTTGACGAAAAGGGACCAAATGGGTGTATCGGAATTCAGAGAATAAAAGAGGAAGATATATATCTAAAGTTTGCTTCTATTTCTGTTATTACCAGCTAGGTGCGTTGTATCGGGGCCCTTAAGGACCGTTACAAGTTACCTGAAGGAGAGTTTCTAGAAAGTAGGACTTTAAGGACAAAGAATGGAATTATTTATGGCTGTTTTTATCTGCAAAATGAAAAAAAAACAAACAAGAAGTAGAGACTTCAAAAGATAGGAGCTGCAAAAATCTTAAAATTGAATCACTTGCACAAACGACAAATGCCTTTTCTCTCACGGCTTAAGACAACTTTTTAACACTGAAACTACCGACGGTATATTTACTATTTTGATACATTGAGTAACTACCCTGGAAAAAAATAAATGAGGATGTGAAACAGATAATTAATTGCCTAAGTTAGATTTTATAAGGTAAAAGTGGAATATTTATTTCATGGTTCAACTATCAATTTGAGTAATTTTATAGAAAAAAATTGGGAAGTGATCACTTAAACGGCATGATAGGTTTAGTGTTTAAACATGAAAATGGAAGAATGCTAAAGTCTTAAGTGTTTCAATTATAGCGTGTTAAAATATATTCTACCTTTTTAGCACGCTAATATATATGGCGAGATATCTTTCAGCTCACCTTGAAAGGTTAAAGTGAAAAATGAGAAATTAAAGTGCCTCAAAGAGTTAAAAGTGACACGAAGGATGAGCGATAGATTATTAAGCGGTCTACGGAAGGAGGAAGATGATTTTATAAAGTATAGAGCAACGAAATTATACGTAAAATTTAGTTTTACGTCAGAATTCTTACAAGTCTATGATTGACGCCTCGCGTTCATGTTTTGTTTTTGCAGTTAATCGAGCGGTAACTAAAAGCAAAAATATTCACCATGGAGAAGCGTTCTGACGAGAATAAACGTGTGCTTTGGTGCTTTAGCGCTCGCGAAGATTCATCGATGTGCGACTAATAGGATAGCTTTGCGAGAACCGACAATAAGTGAGAGAATTCTAATCGAAATGATTTCGATGAATTTTCCTTCTTCGTCGAAAGCGGTAAAACGAGGGTGCAGTATCGAAATCCGCAAACGAGGACGTCGAGAGTTTTGATGCTCGTTTTTCATTTAAGCCTTTGCAATTCCGTGTGACTTTAAGGTTGCACTTTCTATATCTTCCTATCCTCTGTTGTTCGCTCTTCAACTTTGTATACTGTCAGAACTCATTTCCCAACTTCGATATGTCTGACTTTGTAATAAATTGTCGTTAAGTGCATTTTTCTTTTTCAAATTGAACGAATAATATCGAGTAAAAGATTTTATTAAATTAAATGTAAAACACAAATATGCCTGTGATTTATGATATTCCATCGTGTATCTCTGTTTTAATTTTTTATCACGAATTTTTGGAGTATTGTAATGTTGCAAAAAAAATACCGTTACATGGGATTTATTCCATATTCACCTATTACTGACAAGTGGTCGTTTTGTTTTATCGTTATTAAAAAATTAAGATAGCAGAATAAGTTACAGATTTTAATAGAAGTTAGTCTAATCACAGTAAAGAAAAAACTTTAGAATATCAAGTTAACCCTCTATGGACCGAATTTTCTGTGATATCTGAAGATTAGTTGCACGGTAGCACATTAGAACATAATAAAAGTACTATTATAAATAATAAATTTTACTTGATTTTGAATCGTTCAATTGTAAAGAATTCCATGGTATTGAAGAGTTAACTTGAAATATTTGAGAAAATTAAAAAATCGATTTTGAAAAGTAAAAGCTTAGATTTGTTTTGTGTTACTTTAAAGTTACACGGGCCCATAGAGGGTTAAGGAAGTCATCCCATGTGACAGCTATTTTTTTTGCTTCCTTTGGGAATTTTTTTTGTAAACCTAAGGCTATTGCCGGAAGTAGAATAATTCTGATATCTGCCGTAGTTTGCTTTTTTAAAGCTGAAAATGCTGAGAAAATATGATGATTCTTGAATCTTAGCTTTTAGAGCTGTGCCAAATCTTCAATTTTCGAAATCTTTATTTTATTCTAGTTCCAACGATATCCTTAGATTTGCAAATTAAAATACCGTTTGGTTTTTTTATTTCAGATGAGCAAAACTTTTGGAATCACGGCAGCCGTCAAAAATACATGAGTGCCTTTCGAACGGTGTAAAGTCAATTAAAATCGTGATTTTCGCTTGCAAAAATTCCAGTGGACTACAAAAGTATTGATAAACGTATGATACAAATTTCAAAATTGTATATTTTAATGATTCGTCAAAAAAAAATCCCAAAGGAAGCAACAAATCATAGCTGTCACATGGGATGACCCGCTTAAGGATGATTTGTTGGTATATTAAAAGCGTTGAGAATCCTATGAGAAAATTATATATTATTCTTATAGTCTTCTGAAACACCTAAAAAAATTCGAAATTTGTTCACAAGCTCGTTCAAAAGTTATGAAATTTTTTAATTATAACAAATTTACTCGTACTTAAATGGAATACATGTTATCAGGACAAGTTAAAAGTAAAAAAACGATTCGAAAAATCTACAAAACTGTAAACTAGTAGATTAAATATCTACGAAGCATATAAGCAATTAGCATTTAGTGGTTTCAATATTATTTATAGAGAAAAATAATGAAAATGAGTGACATTTATGGTATAATTGAATGCAGAGCGTAATTCATAGTGAAAACATGGCAACCTCGCAAACAGCTACGAAAAATAAAATTAAACTCGACTATAGCAAATTAAAAATATGCTATAGCTTATGTTACAGCGTGAATTTAAATGTTAATAAAATGCGTCGAAAAGTTGGAGCGATCAAAATCAAATCACTCACGTCTACCAACTATTAAAATGTTGCGATGTTGTCACGTTTCACGAGATAAAAATTTAACTTATTTTATTTAATTTATGTAAATAAAATCAAATTTATAATTTTCTGTGGTATATATCTGCCTTCTAATTTTTATTTAAATACATTGAGAAAATTTGTATTAGTGTTTTTTGATGTAAAAAATTTACGTATTTTTTTTTAATAGTTAAATTCAGGGTACAATCACTATCAAAAGTTTTTGAAAAAATTTATGATTGTGACAAATATTAAAAATTTCATTGAAAAATTAATTAAAATCAAATGAATTTCCATTTTATTACAAATTTGATATTAAAAATAAGCTTGGGAACAAAAGACATTTTGTCAAAATGCCATATTTTAAAAGATATTGAGAGATATTGGTTTAATCAAAATTTCACATACTGATGTCTCCAATTGTACCTACAAATCATCCTTAACAGAAACAAAATAATATTTTATAATATAGTGAAAATACAAATGAAAATATGAATATCCATTAATAATAGTAATTAGAATAAAAAGGTCGAGAAAAATGGACTCAAATCAACTACGTCTCTGATCAACGTTTTGTAGTTACACTTCAATTGTTGCTTCAATTGCCGACCGACATAAAACCGTTATCCACTGTCGAACATTTCGTTGTGCAGTACTACCAAATCCAAGGATTAAGAACTCTCCTACCTCGTAAAAGATTCATCGATGCCAGCGATTAATCGCGCAACGCCCCGAGAAACAACGATAAACGAGGGAATCCCACGATTAGCTACCAATTTAGCCGATACAGTTTAAATCTCTTCTAGATTAGTCGAATCGCGAAATACCCTCGTTACGATACCTCTCTTCGTCCTGCGAACGAAATACGATCGCGTAGAACTAGAGGAATCCGGAAAAGCGAGAGAAAATCTAAAGCTCGTTACCCATCGGCACGTGATGTCTACGTGCATACTTCCTACGAATTCACCGTGAAATTGATCGTCCGTTAGATTATATGAGGATGAAAAAGTATCGAACTTTTGGATCTCAATGAATTGGCAATTTTCTACGGCGCGTTGGTTTATTCGTTTAACGGGTTTACTGCCGCGTCGATCATTGAAGATATTAAATTATTGGTATTCCGAGCAAAATGTCGATATTACGGTGTTTGAAATCGA
Source organism: Cerceris rybyensis (assembly GCA_910591515.1). Classification (NCBI taxonomy): domain Eukaryota; kingdom Metazoa; phylum Arthropoda; class Insecta; order Hymenoptera; family Crabronidae; genus Cerceris; species Cerceris rybyensis. Next base: position 42,059,015 of record OU342789.1, read on the forward strand.
ATTATCGACAAAGAGGTATTAACTTTTTGCGAACTTATGGTGAACTATGGTTAACTCTATTCTGCAGCTAACTTTTTCCAGAACTGAATTCTACTTTGGGTTTCAATAATTATATTGTGTATTTCACCGAAGAACTTCACGATATCTGGATGTAATTATAATACTATTATTCTCGAAAACAGTAAATGGCTAGCAGACAGAATGTTATAATTTTTTTTTTATATTTGACTGAATTCTTCTGTGATAAATATCTGCAGTTGATGTTGTTAAAGAGAAATTGATATCCAATATTTACGGTATGGTAAATATTTTGCTTGTGTAATCGATGAATCTCAAAATATTTGAAGTACCGCTATCATCGAGATAATATGAACATTCAAATTGGAATGGTTTTACTGTTTTGAAGTTTAAAGATCTGATGATTATTTCGTAAATATCAACCAAATATTCTACATCGTATGTTGTCACTGATATCGTCAAAAAAACTTAAATATCCAATACTTACACTTTGACTACTATATTGAATGTTTCATTTAAGGGTCCTAATATATTCAATAAACAATAAATAAATCAATAATTATTCTGTCTATTTAATCAAGGTGTTGCATATACAATAACTGTGGTGTTTCCTGTAATTTTGTACAATCGATTTGAATTAACTAACCACGAAAACGGACAAATTATTTGAACCGCAGAATATTAAATTAATTTTAAAGTCATATATGAAATTCGTAATTAGTTGCAATTAAATTTTTTCAACGCGTTTCTGCTTCAAATTTTCTACGTGAAAAATTATACGATATTCACGTGATAAATTATACACTGAAATTCAGTTTTTAGTAATAAATTTTGTCATGCTTACTAACATTTTACAATTTCCATACTTTGCTTCAAACAACAAGAGAAACTGTCCTTTTTAAAACGTTACACTTCAATCACTCTCACATTATTGTGGAAGATTAAAGGAGAATCGTTTCTCAAGCAATTAAACTCTTTGCAAATTATACTTCCAATCTGTCGGGAGATAATTGAACTTAATTACGAAAAATTCTTTATCGTCAAATGCTCGCTTTTATTCAACGACAGCTATATGCACGAATATCCGAGAATGCTTCGGTTAAATATACAAAATCATTATCAATTTTTCAGCACAGAATCCAATTCCCTTGGAAACGAACCACAAGAGAAAGCTGTGTCAAGTGAGATTCTCGTACGATTACAAACGATTTAAACGTTCTATTACTTTTATCTTTACGTTAATTAATTTTTTTCTCAAAAGGAAACAAAAAGAATTTTGTCGATCTTTCAAAAGCACATTCTCATTAATACAAAATCAATGATTTTTTAATACTAGAACTACCAACGTGGTCAAAATTATTTGCACTGAATTCTTTGAAAATGTTTTTGAAATCTCTAACGCTATTTGTGTTTAAATATTCTACGTCTATTTTGAAGCTTGTAGGCCACCGAATCGATCAAGGATTTTGTCCTCCTCATCGATTTCATTCTGACATATTTATTTGACCATTTTAAATATGTCGAATAAATCGTCGGTAGATCTAGTGTTAATCTACATTACTGATCTACATTCAGTAATTTACTAATTATAGAACATGAATATCAAGCTAATGGAAGCCAAAAATGTGTAAAAGTGCTAATAGACCGATCGATTTTCCTCTTCGATACTCCGCTTAAATACGCCTTTTAACCGGAAATCCTATTCAACTCCGAAGAAACACGGCAAATGAGAATCACTTTTCACTGCAATTAGCTCCATATTGTATCACATTCCAGCCCGATGGGGACTTTGAAAAAGAGCAAGCCATTTCAACGAGAACGCCCGCATGACGAAACTTCCTGTCAAAGATTCGCGCTCGTGTATCTCTCCAATCTCCCAGAATTTTTTTTTTCATGTTCAACGAACATCGTTCGTTTATCGTACATCGAGGAACGGAAAAATCGGTGGAGTATTAAAAATTATCTTCCACAGATACGACGACGTCTCGCTTCCTTTGGAGTGGGCCTTCCACCGACGAAGATTCGATCTCACGAAACGCCTTTGCTCGTTATTCCCTGCGCCGTTCAACCGTGCGCTTCTACGTTCTTTTCTTTTTTCTTTTTTTTTTTCACTGAACTTTAAGTATCGAGGATTTTCGAGACTCGATACTGGGCAGAGGTATTTCCAAGTTCGAGTGATGTGCTTGGAATAGTTTGGAGGAATTATTTATATTGGTCTGAAGAATTGTTTACGGGATGTTTTATCAATTGCTTTTACAATTGGAAAGGACTGATAGAGGTGACTAAGAAAATGATGCTCCAGAAGGCACAAAAATATGAATACTTAACACTAGAACTACCCAAACAACTCAAAATGTCTCGTCCTCAATAGTTTACCGAATCTATCATCTTTTCCATCTGTTGATTCCACTTTTTCCAAAATACTTATTCAATATATTAAAATATGATTGATTTAACGCCGGTAGTTCTAGTGTTAAAGTATCTATTAGACTCTAAATAATTAGAGTATATGTGCTAGCAATAAAAAAAGATGTTAAGCGATAGAAATGAAGACTGAGGTACATAGAAATGTACATAGTGTGGCATAATATTTGGGTGTCAATGCCCATAGAATGACTTCTCTCCTTAAATGTGTGACCTAGAGAGAAGTGGGCGAGATCATCCTAAGAGGTTACGTCTCAGGATACGGAAGACACAGTAGAGTTTTAGAGGAACTGTGAGACTTACTACTTTAGAAACCCTTAGATTCCTTAGATCTTTAGTTATTTAGTATTTCGTTGTTTTTCTTGTATTATATATAGTTCCATATACTCAATATATATTTATTTATTTATATTATATTCTTACAATTAGCGTGTTCTATATATTCATTAGTCCTGACATTGAGTTTTCTTCGTTCTTTATTCTTATTTTATCCACGCCTACACCTTAGTGCTATGTCACCGAATCCTACTACAATAGTAATCTCACAAATCAACATAATGTACAGTCCGCTGATGTACAATGAGGCCAATTTGTAAAAGCGGTAAAAAAAATTGAACAATTTAACGCTGTTAATATTTAGTTCTCTCATCTCACGCAAATCCAGCTACACTTCGAACCGAATATCTGAACATCTCAAAACGAAAAATAAAGAACAGTTTTTTTTTATTGGCATACACTTAATATAGAAATTAAAGCGAAAATTATTAAAATCATGATATTTCTATAATTACTATTAATTGATAATCATTTTAGTTAGAACAGTATCATAATAATCGGTACATATAGATTTTAATCAGCTTTGTCAAAATTCATCACCCCCCGTGTCCCCACAACGTCAGTTCATCTTACCAACCACCGATGCCACGCATTCTAAAATATCCTAGCACCAGCGACCAAAAACCATTACCTTCATTTAATTATAATTCCATTTGTTCCCCATCCTTCTTCCACATCCGGTCAAACTGAAATTCTGTCGAAATTTGGGAATGACATCCCCAGAATTCCATACCACGAAAATCGAATTACTGGAGAACGGAATTCTCGCGGGAAAGGATCTTCCGTTGGCCATCGCGGAAATACGCGTGGTTTCATTGATACGCGTGTATTACAGAGAACGGGATTTAAATTGAGTAAACGAAAGTGGTTTCTCTACATGGCCCACTGACAGCGAATCTTTTCACTTTAAGGTACTTCTTTCACATAGAAGCCGATTCTATGGGTGCTATGAATGGGCCCCATTGAATTTCTATAAAACGAATGATAATTTATTGAAGTATTGATTTAAAAAATTTTTAATTTGATGTACGCGTACTTATCGACAATGCGGCGTTGCCAAACACTCTCATTCACAAACAGTGGCCATATTGTAAACGTGTAATGCATGATTTTATAGTTTTCAATTAATAATTTCTTTATTAAATATTCGACAGCTGCAATTTTTTTTTGTGAAATATCTATTCGAAAACGTTCCCGAATTAATGATCTCGTTTTTCGTAAGTATTTACTGTATGGAAGATAGGAAAATTGAACGATAAAGTCGGAAGTACTATTTCTATCTCTCTCACTCTCATTTACGTCAATGTATGAAACTGTATTTTTAAATTAGATTTTTTCATCGAAATGCCCGATAACTGAGCTTTTTTTTGCTTGTAACTTGTTCGTGAGAATCTCAAGAACATCATATTTTAACATTAAATTTATTTGCAGACTTTGGTCAAGTGCTAGAACTACCTTCACTTTCTGTGAAAGTAGTACGAAGGAAGCGTGAAACGATTTCGCTATATGCACTATGGCACGTTACCCGGACCGTCTCATTTGCCGACAAAGCGGGAAATTCGTGCCAGCTGTCGAAATTGTACAGCTCGACGTTAAAACAAATAGCGAACGAGGCTTTTTGACGCCATGAATTCGTCGGATTTGCTCTCTGAACTGTTAAGCTAGCGGCGATAAAACGATGGAAAAATATTGGAAAGACAATTAGGGTCGACGGGATCTTGTGTTACAAATAGGCGAATGAGATACTGCATCGGTGAAAAAGATTGCAGTGAAATTTTGTGGGATTATTAAGGGTGATTCAATCAAGAATTTCTTAAGATTTGTATAATTGTGATTGTTTGAAAATTTTGTACAATTTTCCAGGACAAAAGATTGTTACTGTTAACAGATTGATAAATGTCATACTGGCAAGTAAACTGAAAATTTATTGGGACGTAATTCGAGTTTATTGAAATTTATTGCTAGTGAAACGAAAGAAATTAAAATATTATATTGTGTAACTCACAATTAAAATAGTGGAAGATTGCTACTTTTCACAGTGTGATAGATTTTATACAGTTAAATAATTTTCGCAAAACTGATGTTACTATGAATTTATTAGCCTGTGTATTACAAATGTAATAAAATAAATAGTATTAATATTCTGTGCAAGTTAGAGTGATAAAATTTTATTACTGGCAAGAGTATATTACAATCTTAATAATATAGAATATGTCATATTAAAATTTACTTTAGATTGCAGCGATGAAACGTTGCTGACTGCAAATATCAAAAATTGCGAGCAAGCAAAACATATAACGCATAAAAATTCAGTGCTAAACTTTCGACGATTAAACGTTACCAACAAAGCCGTAATAAATCAAACTTTGTATTGCAAACGGGAGAAAAATATATTAAAATTCAGTGCAAAAAACATTGTGTGTTGTAACTTTCCTGCAACTTTCTATGAGAAAGCAGCTTTACCGAAAAAATCTCATATACTTCATAATACAAAAAAAAAAACAATCAATATCACTTTACAACGTTGTTACTTTGTCATATACAGCTTCCGTGCTAACAACTATTTAAAAGCTTTGCACAACAAACGGACAAAATATATATATTCCCAAAAATTTACAACTAAAACAAAATGTCGTTCTCCGTCATAACTTGAATAGCAACTTGTAAAAGTTATTTAGCAATATTAGTCATAATAACGTAGAAATACTATCTAAAATGTCTTCTACAGTATCCATCCTAGGAGTGAACATACGCGGAATTCCACATGTAAATCAGAGACAAGCAGCATTCTTCGAAACTCAGAACACTTGGGGACCCAGTTTCGATTGCCGTTGTTAAAACAGCATGAAGCTAATGTTCGGGAAATGCAGCAACCTAAATACCGGATGCTCGTTATCGCGTCCAACGAATGCAAATCCGCACAGTACCTAGACCGCTATAATGAAACTCTAACGCTTCTAAGAGCAATCTCGCTATTCTCTTTCTCCTTTTCCCAACTTCACCCTTTTACATCTTGTTTTCTGCACAACGTTGGTTTCTTGCGTTGCGGAAAATCGTATGAGAGTGTCAATATTAAATCTTCCAATGTGTTCAAAATAACTTGCTTTTAATATTTTTTTCTTTTATTTTATTCATTCATTTGCTTCGTCGATTTCCTTCTGTTTTAATAACTTCATTTCATATGTTTTAATATATTAACCCATTAAGGACCAAGCATTGAAATAACAAAAATATTTTTATTTATTTATTTGTTATAAGATTACAGAAATTGTAGGACTTAAGGTGATGAACAATTACAGAACAAAAGTGCATAAATTAAGCCTTTGGTAGGTTCTTTTACTATGACATAGGTTAAAATATTAATTAAATTAATCCAATTCCCCGAACAAAAATTAAAGTTAAAAGTGAAATGTGGCCGTAATGGGTTAAATTAATCGTCATTAATTTTAATATTAAATGACTAACGAAAATCTGGAATCACAAATCGAAAAGTAAAGAATTTACGGTCGAAATATATCGATGCAAAGTGTTGTCGACATGTTGGAGAACAATTTCGTTTATGATCCTTCGTTGTTTCTCGAAAAACGGCGCTGCCTGACGATATGGAGAAACGACCGAGATGGATTTCCTTTCGGAAACGTATTTCCTCCGTGAAAACTTACCCGTGAAAATTTTATTTCCGTGGGACGGATTTATTTTGCGGCATCAAGTTCAAGTATTTTCACTCCTTGCTCTAAGGTTTCTTGTGTGCGTATATACATTATAGGTAAAGATTAAATTCTCGAAATCAAAATTTATGAGTGGTTTCTGTTATATAGTACATATCTTTAAAAATTGCAATAATAATATAAAAATAATGTCATACTGTCGTTTCGCGCTGATTATTTCAGTTTGACAGATTTTCAAAAATGTAAGGTTTTAGAGCAAAGGGTTAATAGCATTAGTGGAATTTCAGGAAAATAAGTGAGTTAATTGTTTGAGGAATATAATAACATTTTGTTAGTTCCATTTAAAAGTTTGAACGAACAGAAAGTAGCTTGTACATCGATTTATTTTTTCGAATGAATTTTTAGCATTCGTTGACATTTCTCGAGGTTGCCACTAAAATGTATAAACAGAGCGGAAGAAATTTCTTTGCAAGAAAGCTGCAAACTTACTTTCGTCTAGGCGATTCTAGAGTCTTAACGGCATAAAAACACTTAAGGTAGTTGCTCCACGCAGGTACCGTCGCTAGATCGGGTTCATCCCCCCATAGAAATAAAATTAGTATTTTCTACGGAATGTATTAGGAAGTTGTTCCAAAATATAAAATATTCCATTTTAGAGTTTTTGATATTAAAATAAAACTAAAATCCAAAATTAATCATAATGCAACTTGAAAAAAATTTTTAAATCTGCACTTTAATTATGCTACGTTATTGAAACACACATTGTGCTTATTCCGTATATGTATACACGTACACTGGTTATCAGGTTATCTGTTTAACCTGTACATATGTATCTGTCTGATATACTGTCATATGGTATCTATAGTAATATCCCCTCCTCTACTAATAATTATGAAACGAAGACTTTATTTTTCTATATTTATGAAAAACTAACTGGTAACAGCATGTTTTTTTTTTCTAAATGATTCAGAATATATTATTCTATTACACTGTAGTTTTTCGTTTCAACGTTGTTTATTTTCGCCACAATAAAAATTAATATATACTACTTTCCCACGCTTTTCCAATGCAGTGTGTACAAAAGTATCAATTTTAATTGCAATTATTTAGCGTATAACGTGGTGAACGGTCATCAAATTTCACTATCGTATGTATTACATATCTATTTATATATAGTTCAAGTTTGAACAACTTCTTGTTTATTTCGAATCATGAGACAACTACCTTAATCGTAATTAAAAAGAAACTATATTTTCTAACATTTTGAAGCTTCTATTATACAAGAACTCTTGTTCATTATCATGTTTAAATATATAAAAATACATTTCCCAATCGTTTTCAATCGCATGCAAATTACGTGTGATTTGTGTTATTAAAATAGAGCGGTTAATTCTACACCTTCAAAGTTCGTTGAGAAACATTAAACGATATTATCTTACTCATAAGTTCAACATTAAATTACTCATACTTGTAATTACCTGTCGATATGACCGTTATCGCAAAATAATCCTTCAATGTCGGTAAACTTTCGAATTAAGAACTATCGGGACGATAATGATTTATTGGTACACGATGCATCAAACGGCGTACTAAGTTCTACGAGATAAAAAAAAAGGGAACACGATCAATTAATCTTCCAAATTGCTTTAACATCGATTCGAAAAGAAGACAAAGGCTTTTTTCTATTTCTTTTTTAAACGCTTTTTTTCCCTTTTTAAACGAAACATAAAGTATCTCGAAGCTCGCGAATATATAATACTTTATTCAAATATTTCCTTTCGTCGATCGATGTTAGTGGAATATTATTAAAACACTATATTATTATAAATCAAGTATAAAGGAGATGTCCTCTATGGAATCGGGTCACTCGTATATCATAAAAGGTAATATTTTGAAAAGAAATCTATATCACTACTGTATCAACGAATTTCAGTCAGGATATTATGTTACACATGGGAATTCATTACGCGGATATTACACCAACATTTGTGAGTACACCTCATTTTTAATCCATGTTATTTTACTTCGTAATCCAACTTCAATACCGACATAACGAATTATATCCGTCAATAGTATTGTGCTATTGAATCGATGGGAGAAATACCAGAATCGTATTGTAAAAACTTATTTTACATTTACATTTTATATATTATAGATGTACTATTTCAATGAACAATGGAGTGGATGTTGGAAAAAGCTTTTATTCCTGTTTTCATATGGCAGAATATACCTATAACAAACCGACGTCATACAATTGTTTTATTCAATTTTATGTATAAATGCACAGGATTGAGATGCACAGATAAATCAAAGGAATTATGAGATTTCTTTTATCGTGACGTTTTTGTACCGAGAGTTTTCTTGTCATGAATTGAATATACAATACGTCATCGAAATGATATGATTATTTATATGATATACAGGTACTACCAAAAATTTAGAAATAATTAAATTTATTTCAGTTATAAATATATAAGTCATAAAATAATGATATCAACAAACAATATTATGCAACGTTGATAATATTTATACCGTAATAATATCAATCGTAGTTGTAAGTGCATGAACGTTTCCACATTAATGTACTGTATTAAGTTATTTGGCTTGAGTGAATGAAACAATCAGCTGTAGCCATGATGAACAGCTGATGGTGAGAATGCGACATGAAAATGAGTTGGTTTTTGTTTGTTTCTTCTATACTTCTTGGCTTCAACTGCTATGATCGTTTTACCTCGACCTTATTGTTATAAGGGAGTTCCAAACAAACAATGCCATTAGATATTAAATTACAAAATTAGGAAACATTTCCCAGAGGTGGCGGGGGAGGATTTAAATTGGAGCCCACTAATTGCGAGTCTGTACATTTACTCCTTAACCACAATATCCTCGTTTAAGGGTGAGTTTGAATGATTATTATATATAGGGGAGAATACCCCAGTAAGTAACTTCTATAATTCTATAATAGATGAAGTTTAGATTTTTACCGCCATTAGTGCGATACACATGCAAGTAGATATAGAAAGGGATCAGAATGAAGTCACTTGGGACGTAAGGGGAGACTGCTCTCGCACTACCTATCTCTTTCTATTCTATGTGTCTGCTGTCCTCTTCATTCATAGTCGTAGTTATTCACATTCATTTAACCCTTTCGCTACTACGGGTGACTATAGTCACCCGCTCCAAAAATGAAACCACAAGTTAAAACAAGTGCCATATAAAAATACATTCATGAAAAAATTATGAATCCATTGTTATGAACACAAATCATTTTGCTTCTAAATACAATGTCACAACATCGTTTTTTAGACAAAAGATTTAGCCCTGAATGATGAAGACTGCGCGCGCTTACTGTTCGCATTTTCGGCGCGGCGCGCCGCAGCGAAAGGGTTAAGTAGGTAAAATCGGTGTCTACCAATCTGATAATAAAAATATCGTGCGTACGTCAATGTTTCGATTTTCACGATCGATATCGTGCTGTCGCACTCAGTTCCACGGCTTTTTCTTTTCTCTCTTTATCTTGCAGTGCGATTTCCCCTCAAGTGACTTGTTTCTGATCCCTTACAATATGTGCCCCGCTCGGCGTCGACCTATTGTGACCGGTTTACCGGCTAACCAAAGATTTCTGTTGTGCGCGAAGAACGTGCGCTACGTAATTAAAATTCTGTCGGTGATTTTCGAAGTTCAGAGATTTAATTTAAAACAAATAACTTGTGGTAAGTATAGTATGCTTAGATGACTATAAAAGAAATGGATATTAAATCAACTTTTGTGCGTTCGTTTTTGTCTGAAATTGAACATATTTTTTTGTTTGGTTCCTCCAGTAGCGGCCATTCCTTAAGTTCGTTTTTAAAAGATGTTAACAAGAAAAGTAAGGTTTCAGGAGAAGATGTTGCTAAAAAAGGTAAGAGCTTGCTGTCAGGAAAACATGTCAGTAAGAAAACCAAGAAGAATAAAAACGAAAACCTACCTCCTCCTCACAGACCGATTGAAGAAGAGTCAGTTTGCCCTTTGTGTGCTGAAGATCATGAAAAAGATTGGATACAGTGTGAAAACTGCAAGATTTGGGTCCATGAGGCTTGTGCAAACATATCGGAGCTATCCGATCAGCACATTTGTGATTAATGTATTGTATAAATGGTTACATATTTACTGGCCGGTACTGGAGGCCAATATTTTATAGTCTAATTTTTCCTAGTCTTAGAATTGCTGTAATAAAGCTCACTATTTCAAAACGTATTGGTTGTTTGTTATTTTTATTAATAGCACAATAGTTCTTTTATATATATCAGGAGGTATTGAACATGTAACCTTAGGTATTTTGATTTTTTCGTTGATAAACCTTAAGGTGACGGTACTGGAGGACTCTCCCCTATCCTGTAATCGTGAATTCGGAATTTTTTGATAATTGTTTACGATTTGCATTTCGAGTTATCTGTGCGTTCTGACTTTGCGTTTTAAGAATTATGTGTGTACTATATCATAACATGAATAAGATAAAGATAATCGTGTTTCTGAAAAAGATCACAGTGCATACTTTACATTTGCGCGCGCAAAAATCCTCGTACTTTACACAGAAAGACGGATCGTTCCTCTCATAATTTGCTTGCGCACTTTTGTTGAGGGTGCTCATTCTTTTTAAACAACTGTGGAGAGTTGTCTCCGTCTGGATTATCCAACGACTGAAATATTAATGGGCTGGCATAGTCCTACAAAGGGCTTGACAGAAGTGAGTGTAAAGCAGACATTTGACATTGAAGTAAAACGTAAGGGTCTAGCCAGATAAGGATGGAAAAAGTGCCTCCTTAACGCACATTAATCTTGAGACATACTATTTGATAGATCCCATTAAAAAAAACTCTCTCTAAACCTCTACCGTAAGGGTAGTTATAAAATCATATCGGTATTTAGTTACAGGTATTTTGTTGTTTTTGCCCGATTTCTTCTGTTTGGAACAGAAAATTCTGAATGAAATCACAGATATTACCTATATCCAATGGATTACACGCATACTTTTGAATTTTGTTAAATTTCTTAGATGGCAAGTAAGTTTTTCAAAAAATTAACACAATATAAGTACATTAATTTTTCATTGAAAATATGAAATTACTGCTATTATCTTTCTACAGTGTTTGCAACGTACTATAGATATCAGTGTGTAATTTTTTCAAATTTTTATGAGTGGTGGAACAGTTAAAAAAATAAAATGTAATGTTTTTTTAGGCCGCGCAGGACAGCAGACAAAAGGACAAGGCAGCGGAGAACAATGTAGAACAGCACAGGACAACCAGGACAAACAGGACGTGCACAGGACAGCCAGGAAAGCCAGGATAGCCGGAACAGCAAGAACAGCTAGGACAGCCAGAGCAGCATTTATTAAATAAATAATTTGCAGTTCTAGAAACACACAATTGTATTTGATGAATATTGTATCACATACGTTTATGTTATGTAATAGAAATGAATACTCTTTTTCCATTCCTAAAATTTTATAATTTTCGTTATATCTGGCTTGTCACTGACGCGTACCAATTGTAAAGTCAAATTTTGACAGAAAGGAATTAAAGTTTAAAAGGAGTTAAAGACAAAACGGAGGTAAAGTGGAATAAATCAAAATATCTGTCACGAATTTTTAGCTCTGCCTGACTTATCACCGACTCGTACCACTTGCTAACTTGTACAATTTTGGCGAAAAATATTCAAGCTCGCAGATGGTATGAACCAAAATGTCTAACTAATCGCTGACTCGTACCAGTTACCCATTTGTACAATTTCGTAAAAAAAAGTTCAATCTCGCAAGTAATATGAACCAAAATATCTTGATACGGATAGAAGGGGATAAATATCAGACATAAATCTACAATTTTGTTTATATACATATTAGATCGAATATTTTGAATAATCTAATACTAGATTATTATCTTATATCTTAATAATTTCAACTATTGAATGTTTGAATAATAAATTTTCTTACTCGGAAACACTCCTGACTCGTCTCGGACTGATCTTCATTCATTCTTGCACTCAATTTCTTTCTTACACGTATTCTTACGTTCGTTTTAATTATCACTAATTCTATCAGCCCGTTTCGAGAAATATCGATAATCATTCGCCACACACTACCCACTTACGCACACACCCCTACATAAATTCCATGCAATAATTTATTTCGGACATGATGCGAATACAAAAGGACGAAAATACGACGTGAATTTACATTTTAATGTGTTCCCTATTTAGACAGAATAGTTTGAATGTTTTAACGAATATGGATTTATTTATTTATTAAACCATTAATTTTCTATATAGTTCAAATAGAAAGAAGTAGAATAAAAAAAAAGTATAATATGTCGAAGACATATTCATTGACAAATCACTGCTGTTTTTTTTTTCGATCTCGTTCGATAATCTCTTTGACCATTCTCTTGTAATACATAATAAATATGAAAGATAACGAAGGACGAGTTCAGTATATTCGCAGAGTCAATCGTATCGGCCGAACCAATCTAGGATCAAATATAGAGAATGAAACGTGTTCTGTAATATATCCGATCTGGATGATGGATATAGTATTGGAAATGTACAGAAATCTGTCTCCATTTCTACTGTAATCTCCATCTCGTTTCTGCTGTGCAAACATTCGACCCTATTAAAATTTATTTTCCTTATGATACGCTACATTTAACAAGTTTCACTATCTTACCTTTACTACTGATTATTACTCATTCGAACGATCGTTTGTTATTTATTTCAATTATACCAGATATTTTAAATATTATTATTTTATACTATTAATAGATTAGATTTAACGATTTAATAGAATTTCAATACCAGTTTGGGATTTATTGTGAATTTATTATAAGAATCTTACCATTTTTATTGTATTCTTCGATTTTACGATTATACATGGTTTTCCGATGATCGAGGTTGTTTTACGTCGTTTATGGAAATCACTAAAGCAATAGTGAAAAATTTCTTCTTCTCACTAACTGAATTTACCTGTTCTTTTACCTCGTTAATGATGTATCTATATAGAATCTATATATAATTTACACAATGGGATTTTACAGCCATTAAAAATGAAAACAAAATAGAATGAATGATTTTAATGGACTTCCGTTAAATGAAATAATAATTCTACTCCTATTATTACCACTGTCTGAATACTATTTTTAAAGAAATAATTTCATACTGATAAAACCAATACTAAAGAAATGTAGGTCAACAGTACCAGAAACAGACCTTCAGTGCGGATTTTCTAATTTAAAAAAAAAAGATAATATAAAAAAGCAACAGACGTCAGAATAAATAAATTTTCATTAAATATGTATCAATCAAACAGAAATACTGGCCGTAAAAACATATTTTAGTGATGTATTGAAAACTAAAAAGTGCATTAGTATAAACGACGGGCAATGTAAAAAGCACGACGTAGAATAATGCAAATAAACTTTCTTAAAATAACTCATAATCCAACAGAAATATACGTAACATTATTAAGTGAAAGAAATAGAATCCATAGAACGGATTAAATGCGAAATCACGGAAAATCAGCACTGAGCAGAACGTATTAAATGGTCCAACACTGAAACAATTATCCAGCGCAAAGTTATAAGAATATAACTTCACACTGTCAAATCCAACGATCGCATGGCGATGTCGTTCGATATAAGTATAATTTAAATGTACAGTAAGAAAACTGTGGGCAACCTTTTAAATTTTCACAACCCGATCAATATCTGCTCCGAATCTTTACCGATCGGAAAGCTCACTGATAATCTGAATTAAACCGATAGGAGTACGAATAGAATGGTACAGAATATCACGTCAGCCGCGAAGGCCATTGGTAATTCGCTACAGAAACATTTCCGCGGATATAATTTCACATTGATACAGCTAAACCGCATGCAATCAGAAAACAATCAATTTCGAAGTAGATACGCATTGGTGAAGCTACAAAGTGACTCGTAGCTATCTCTTAAATTTTTAGACACATGTCTGATTGATGGCTCTTTCGAAATGTATCAGGAAACTGGTACACGGTCAGAAATAGATGGGTAATTCTTAAATCGATAAGAAAATATAACGTGAAATAGAGGTTGAGCTATTTGTAAGTGTGGAAAGATTAATAGATCTTCAACCATTTAAGGGCAGAGTTAAACGTTTTTATAAATATAATAATTATTTAGTATTTTCATAGGTGAACTAAATGAAAATAAGAAGTGGTAACGGCAATATCATTTTCTGATTAAATCTGGTGTCGATTGACTATGAAATAAATATAGTAATTGAATTTTATATTAATGAAATAGGATAATTTGTAATAGAGGAAAAATCTATTTCTGGTGTGGACTCAAGTAAATAGTATTGCAAAAAGGCACTTCTGTCTCTTCAGTTCAGGGACATTCATTGGATATCTGTTTGTCGACACAAATTATAGGACTTTCCTCTGAATTAAATTGATAAAATCGGGAACATGAAGCTATAGAATATTGAATTGCTCATGGAATCTGTTATCAAGTGGGATATCCTCGATGATAGAATTTCACGTTGATATAACTAAGCCAATAGCAATCATAAAGTGATCTGTAACGGAATGGATAATTGTTATAGTCGCTTTGAAGAGATCTTTGACCCTATTTGAAGTTTTTACACGCATGAGATAATTAAATGTCTCTCTTGTAATCTGAAGTAAACTGATAATACTGAAAACACTAGAGGTATAGAATTCCAAATCACTCGTCATCCCTGTTATCAAGTACAATGTTACTACGAATAGCATTTCTCGTTAAGATAATAATAACTGCAACTAGATTTATTTCGAAATGGATGTTGACTGAATGTATCTACAACCATCTTTGAAATAGCTAAATATATTTTATAATTATTTTCTCTTACTTGCTACTAGTAAATTCTCCCATAAACTAAACTGAAATGGTAAAATCAAAAATACAAAATTGTAGAAAACACAATGTATAAATTCTGTTATCAAGTACAATACTCCCATTGATAACATTTCACAATTACAGAGATAAACAAATAATAATCACTGAACTACCTGTTTTATATCATACATGATAAATTTCTAATTATAAAACTACACAGAATGTACGTAATTCGTAAAATACGAAACAGATTGACATATTTAGCGAAAGACAGAAATTTCTAATTAGCCTCCTCTCTTTCATTTTTCTACATAAAAATTACAATTAGCATAAATATCCCATTCCACTAATTACCAACCGCACCATAGAAAAATTCTTTAACAAGAGGATTTCTCGAGCGAAAGAAATCTCTACTTTCCTTCCACATTTTTTCTCTTCCCAATTAAAAATAAAAAATTTCCAGAAAAGAAAAATATCTCCCAATTTTAAATCGTTCCAAGAGGAATAGGTATGGGTTGAAAATCTTTTGAAAAGAGCAACCCTCAAAAATTCAGATACCCTCAACGTCACGAATTTTTCAGGATCGTGCAATTCTTCAATTCAGAAGATTGCAAGGCACTTCGATCAGTTTGCAAATATTGCATTATTTCGATATCGATTAATGTCAGAGGTGGTGTAGAAGCACCGATAGGGTCAGGACACGGGGTCGTCGATCGCAGGTGAATCCTGGAGCAGCGGTTCTCAAAGTAAGTCCTTGGCTCGTAGAATCGATCGGCTCTTACTAACACGTATAAACATCTCTCCCACACGGCTGTCTGTCAGGATACTGCGATAATGGAAGACAGCTTCTCCAGGACGACCTATACCGGTCGCTTTTCCTAATCTTGAGACGACTCACGCGCAGAGCGAAGAAAATTAATGTCGATCGATTAATTCCTCGTCCCTTTTATTCCATACCGTTTGTTTCCCTTTGTTTTTCGAACTTGGAGTATTCCTTACGATTTATTCTAGTCCAGAACGTCGATGAGAAAGAACGAAAGTCGAAGTTTGCGTGAATGCACTGTTGGAGGGCAGAAGTATGGTGTGTTTCCGGGGACGACGCTTTTTACGATGAGCTACTTTTTCATTTGTCATTGGCGAAGAATAATGAAGCTTGAGGTCTGCACGATTGTAATATCTCTGGACGGAAAAACATTGCTGTACTGAGAACGATGCTTAATATTGTAAATTACTCTCACATTTGTTGTTCATGATATTGGTGAGGTATGAGAGGGAAAACACTATTGACGAAGAATGACAATAACAATTTGCGATGCTGGGAAGAATGAGACTGAGAGTTTGTGCTATCGGGAAAAATAAGACTAGAAATTTGCACTTTTGACAAAAAATTAAACTCGAAATCTATGCTAATAGAGAATAATGGGACTGAAGAGCTACACAAGTATATAATCTCAGACCAGAAATATAATACGTTAATCCCTTCGGACCCTATGCACATTGCAATGTACATAATACTTTTGTGCTGAATTTTATTATGTATAGGTTTAAACTTAGTTTCAACACCTAATGAATTTTATTTTTTTATACAAATATTTCTCAGGATCTCCTTAACGTTACAAATTTTGCGTAAGGACTATATGTCCATTAAAATGGACATTTACAAATTATAAATAAATAAATATTTTCTTAAACGAAAAGAAATTCGGGTCTGAAGGGGTTAAGAAGGATGATTAGCAATAATACTATGGAATTCTAACTTTTTATTTGTTCCATATGTAATTGGCACAAAATGAAATTAGTTGTACCGAGAACTATTGCTGCAATAAGGACGAAGCTTAATATGGAAAGTTAGTCTCTCATTTGTTGATCAAAGTATTGGCGAAGAATGACAATAACAATTTGCGATGCTGGGAAGAATAAGACTGAGACTTTGTACTATTGAGAAAAATAAGCCTAGAAATTTTCACTTTTGACAAAAAATGAAACTCGAAATATATGCTACTAGAGAATACTGGGACTAAAGAGCTACACAAGTATATAATCTCAGACCAGAAATATAATACGTTAAGAAAAAAGATGATTAGCAATAATGCTATGGAATTCTAACTTTTTCTTTGTTCCATGTGTAATTGGCACAAAATGAAATTAGTTGTAGCGAGAACTATTGTTGTAATAAGGACGATGCTTAATATGGAAAGTTAGTCTCTCAATTGTTGTTCAAACTATTCGCGAAGAATGAGAGAGAAAACACTGTTGACGAAGAATGATAAAACAACCTGCGATGCTGGGAAGAATAAGACTGAGAGTTTGTGTTGTTGGGAAAAATAAGACTGGAAATTTGCACTATTGGAAAAAAATGAGGCCCGAAATCTATGCTATTGGAGAATAATGGGACTAAAGCTATAAAAATATACAATCTTAAAACGAAAATGTAATGCTTTAAGAAGAACGATGGTGAGCAATAATACTATGGAATTCTAAGTTTTCATTTGTCCTATATCGAATTAGCGCTAAATGAAATTAGATATTTATACAAATATACATTCTATTTTGGAATAAAAATAAGTTACCGTACAGAGGATCAAATTTAGCATAAAAATAAGCTTGTGCATTTGTCACATACGTAACCGACGAAAAACAAGACTTAAATTCTGCACAAACATATTATTGGAGCACAGCAGGATATTGCGTTACCGGGGGCAATGCTTTTTACGACAAGGTACTTTTTCATTTGTCGTTGGCGAAGAACGAACCTGAAAGTCTGCACGAACGCACCATCGCAAGGCAGAAGAATAGTGCGTTGCCGAGGACGACGCGTGCTATGGAGAGCTACTTTTTCATTTGTCATGTACACCATTGGCAAAGAACGAGACTAAAAGTCTGCACGAACGCACTAAGGGAGGCTAAAGTACGCTGAGTTACCGAGGACGACTTGTGTGACGAAGCCAGTTACTTTTTCATTCATTGCATGAAAAGTAAGCCGTTTTTTGCGATCCTTTACTAATAAATGATCTGTTTTATGAAGTTCTTTTCGAAAATTTAGAGAATGAAGAATGGAGAGAAAATATTTAACACTCGAAGTATCAGGCTAAGACGGCAGGTTTCGAATTTTTTATGAAAACTAGCTCAAACTTTGTAGGGCAAGAGTACAGTAGATATTCAAAGTCTGACTTACGAAATGTAAATTAACAAACTGATTATCTTTCGTTGCCATTCGGTTTTTCTTTTTTCCAAAGTATTATGTAAAATATTTAACAATGGATCTACGAATGTATAATCAAATAATTTGGAAATTTGAAGTAAAGAAAGAGGAAAAGATACTGAGGAGACAAAAAAGCTTAATTGATTTAATCACTTGCAAGTTGCAAGAGAGTAATAAATAAGAAAAAACAATTTTCATCACTTCGATAGATCTAGTGATAAGTGAAACAGATTTAATACCAGTTGTTCTACTGTTAAACGGTAAAAAATATACTTAAAGAGATTATCAGCTCCTGGAGAATGCAGAAATATAATCTCGAGCCATTAAAGAGTGGTCTTCAATTAGAATTATCTCCAATTATAGGGTGTTTTTCTCGTATTATGTATTATACATATTAGAGCATCGATTGTTCGAAACTTATCTAAAGTTCCAGATCCGAGTCGAATTGACCATCATAGTTAAAGCGAAAAATGTAAGGAACAAACGAGAATGGCCTTTGAACTTTGACAGAAGCAACCGTGGAAAATAAGTGAACTGCTCAGCACAAAGCTTACCTAAAGTTTGCTGATTTTGACGTCTGACGGGGAAAACGTCGCTAACTTTATGCTTGAAAGATCCTTCACACGTTCATGCATTTCAAAAACAAATGTTTATAGGAAAGATATTAATATAAATTTAATATAAATCAAATAGCGTTAATTATCAAATGCAATAATTGTTGAAATATTGATAAATTGTTAAGGTAGTTATTTAGCTTCAACTATTTCTCTTTACTATAATTTTAGTAACAATATAGTAGCATAGTGTAATTCTATTTTTGAATTCTACGTGATAAGTTGTCAATTATAACACTGTTTTATGTTTACCTTAATTTAATTTATGTAATTTGCCGGGAACTTTTAATCCTTTCTGCCCATAAATGTGAGATTTTTATTAACTTAATTTTTAGCTTAGGATTTGAAATTTTTATCTTTACGTAAATAAATCTCGTCATACGTATTATAACTACTAAATAAAATTTAACAACCAAGAATAAAGAATTTTATAAAATTACTTTTCATCGAAACATAGGGAAAATAATTGTGCCTGCAAACAATTCATATTTTTAAGAATATAAAAAAAGATATCAATATTTCAGAAAATGGCGGAAAATTTGAAATGTCAAATGAGCGATAGAAACAAGACGAAATTGATTATTGTATTGCGCATTCCGTCGATAAACGCGACATCCGTTTAAAAAATGTCTTCGTAGGGCGTATATTTTAGGAGTAATTTAAAGACGACAAGTCAGACGACACAGTCTGCATGCAAAATCTGGACTTTCGTATTTGTCACTCGAAAATATAAGACGGAAGATGAAAACTTTTTTCTCCGCTCTTGAAAGCATGCCAACGTAAGCTAAAAGAAAGGCATGGAATACCTGGGATTTATTGTCATTTTTGAATACCCACTCTGAGTGGCCCAAGATGTATATTTTAACAACGTAATTCGAATTATGGTGAAAGTTGTTTATGATTTATAAAACCTCGCAGAACGAAATAAAGAAACTAACAGAAGAAGAAATTGAATTATCGAGACAACGTCGGTTTACTCAATTTTCCACTCGGCATTTGAAAAGAAACGTGAGACGAAAGAGTAAAGTTTCCATCTTCCGAAGCATTTCGTTGGAAAAGTAAACCGGGGAAAGGCTCACCATGGAAAATCGATTAAACGTTCACGATGTACGGGGATCATTTGTCAGGGGGAACGAGTATTAAAATTGAATCGATCGGGTGTCAAAGTTGGTTCAACTCTACCGAGGATAATTATAATAGACGAATCCCCAGGAAATGTGTCGATGAAGAAGAAACGTACTGGATTGAGGGCTACATTAAAAAATGTCTTGGAGTCTACTTTTGACAATACTGACAACGTTATTTCCTAAGTAACTTTCGAAAGTATCTGATCAATAAATAAAAGTGTGCAATGAGTTATATTGAAGGCTATATTCAGAGTTTGATTGAAATTGAATTAAATTAAAACCACTAAATGTGTATCTATGCTAAAAATATTCTTGATGCTAGCTTCAATGGTAATTATAGTTCATAAATTCTAAAGAATTCTAATAGCAGCATAATAATGTATTTGATCAGAAATTGTCTATATTAAAATCTTTCGACTATATACCTTCGAATATATACTAGTAATCAAATAATTTATTATGTTAAAAGTTATATTCGGAATTTTATTGATTTAAATTCCAGCAACAATTATTCTATTAATATGTTCAACAAAGTCAATCATGAAAATATATGGTGCAATAAAGTACATAATATTGGAAACTCTCCTGAAAATTCTGACCGTTATTTTTAACAGCCCTAGTTTCAAAACTAATTACGGTTACTATACTTTTAAAGACATCTCAAGAAAGAAGCAATATATCATCTAAAAATCATTGCAAAAAATATATGCCTGGGTTAAATCGGGATTTGCAGTAAGTCTAATTGAATCAGTAATTAAAGTATATCAGCTTCAAAAGCTAGATCGAACGAAATCGTAACATAAAAAAACTTTGATATCAGAAGTCTCAATCTGAAATGAATTTATCTCGGGGCACCCCGTTGGAATATCCCATTTAATCGTGCGATGCAAAGTGATAAATGAATTTTAAGTAGATCGAGTAATTTTAGCGACAGCATTAATACGTATAAATTACGATATAGGATTATCTACGATTAATAAACGATATACAAAAATAAAATCCTCTTATGAATTTCAACTCAAAGTATAAATACTGCCAAAATTCCCCATTTGTATCCACAACAATTAAACATAATTTGTTATCAAATATATCCATTTCGACCTGACGTTGCAGAATAGAATTCTAATTAAGACAAAGTATATGAAACAAATCATTTATGGCATAAGTTATCAAACATCTAAGCAATTATCGTTAATTCAATGAACGTGCATCGAACACTCGGATCAGGGAGAACTCCCATGATAAGCAAGAACAGCTTTTACAGAGGTACCAATTTCAACCCTTTTTTCTGCTTGACTGAGTGCCTCAAGATCGCCATAGGCGCTACAAAATGCTTAATGGTTATCGAACTTCGGAGACTGCTGCATTGCTTTTTCAATTTCAATCGACAAGCTCGATGTAATTTTACACTACCTCGTGGCTCGCAGCTTTTATGCAAGTTTTAGGACGGCTTCCATATTTCAAAGTTATTCTTGGAAATTCTTTCCGCGGATCGTTTCGCTTTGAAGGATATAACAATTCTTTGTGTTGAATTTATGTAAAAATTTTTTATTTTGCTGTGATTTAAAATGAATTTGTAGTACAGTCTATGATTTTGCTTTTGTTGATGGAATGTACCTACATACTTTCTCTATGTTGTGACAATATAAATTAATATATTGTATTACGGACATTGTTTAAATTATATTGTATTTAATCGTAAAATACTTCTGCAATGCAAATTTTTTTATGGTATTTAAATGCGTTACATTTCATTGTTATACATTTTGGGGGTAACATTGGAAAACAGTACAGATTCAGACTTTAAACAATATTTTTCACCATCCATTTTTTTAATCGTCTCTCAATAGAAAGGTATCGAGGGCTTGCATATTTGTAATAACAGAACAACATAATTTCTCGTTGAAAATGAAAAATACATATTTCGAGAATTTCATTCCTGAATATTTCTATTTAAAGTTGCATCTGAATTTGAGGGTGCAAAGTATACGTGTTATTAAAATTGTAAAACAATGAATATTACGTTCACGTTGAAAATATTTTTCAAGGTTTTTCGCACGGTTGAGAAAAGGTGTTGCGAAAACAATTAATCACACTAGAATGTAATCTGCTACGTACAGATATGTAAATACTATATGTAAACGAAGAAAAAATAACTTATACACGTATCCAGGTTCAATAAAATTGCAATGCCAACTAAATAACTGCCTTGAGGCAACGTCCAGATTTAAAAAAGACGCGATCGCAGCTCAGTATGCATTACGAAATGAAAGAGACAGCTAACATTACATATACTTCTCGCAATCTTCAATCACAAATGTTTCTATTTACAGCAAAATAATGTTCCGGAAAACAAATGATTTATATTTTAGAACAATAAAAGAATTACAAATATACGATCTGACATTTAACGTGAATTCCTGGAATATATAAATTCAAAGCCGTCTCGCCAGGATCGAATGATCTTACAATTAGTCATAAATGAAGATGGATCAAATGTTGTAATAAATAGATTAAAAATGTTTCAGCAAAACACGAAATCAATTAAAACACGATGAGACGGTGCACAGGTTCGGGCGCAAATGCGCGTAATTTATTTTCTTCATTTATTTTTTAACGGCTGCAGACGGGGAGGAAAAATGAAGGAAAAAGCGAAAGAACGTGCTCTGCCGTAAAAGCAGGGTTTTCGTCGAGGACTATTGCAGTCACGTTGTACATCGCGAATTCGATATTTCAACTATATTCACAGGATTAATGAATTTTCTCGAGGAATTTAATTATACTTCGACCTTTTATTATCATTCTGACTATAATCCTTTTACCTTTTCCATCGTATACGACGGATGATTGTATTGAACTCCCTGTTAAGTGCATATTGCACAGTGAGAGCGGATAGTCACCCACCTTTTAGCGTTATTATATTCTGAAGGGTGACTATAGTACTTTACTTTAAGAGAAATGTTATTTATGTTTTTAACACTAGATTTACGGCCGCTAAATCTAGCATATTTAAATATACTAAATAAGTACTTTTAAAAAAGATGGATCAAACGGCATAAAATACTGTCAGTTAAGTAAATTGTGTATTATAAGATGCATGTGAAATATTTACTGTACTGCTTCTCTGACGATTTGAGAAAGAAATTTGAAAAAAATTGGAACCCGTTAATTTGACGGATACCGTAGATCTAGTGTTAAAGCACAGCATTTTAAGATTAAATATGATTCATATTCTGAATATGAAGATAAATATGACACACTATTAATTACTTCCCGGTACAATAACGAGTGACATCCATGTTGCTGTAAATTGGATAGGAGATTTTCAGATTTGCAAAACCTATTAAATTGAAAGTATCCGTAAGACGCGACACGAAAAAATCATTACTATAACATTAATTCTACGTTAAATTCTACAATGTATCAAGAATCACTGTTAAATTTTTATTTTACCAATGCAATTCTGAATCTGCCACAAAAGAAATCGTACGACAAGGGGTTAATTTTAACCAGTTAAGTGTATTTGACTACTATATCCGTCATGAAGAATTGACATATTTTGTGACACGATGACTATATCCGTTATATGGGAAGTTTAGTTACCGTTTGCTATTTAACCAGTTAGCTGTGATTGATGTGTTTAGTCGCCATCGCCCGGTCTTCCTGATTCACGTATAATAAATAGATAGATGCGCACTCTCAAAAGAAGTCGCCACAGTTCACTGGTTAAGTACATCTTGTATTCTAAAGACGAATATGGTTAATCACTTAAGTTTTGTGTCCTACGTGTGATTATATCTTGTACTAGCTGAAAGCTCCCGTGATTCGCTACGGTTTAATCGAAACTAAAAAAAAAACCTTAAAATTTCGAATTTTGAAAAATCCTTTCTTAGTGGGTGCTTATACCCTAGAAGGAACGCTCATGCAAAATTTCAAGTTTCTCGGTCAAGTAGTTTCGGCTCTGCGTTGATGAGTTTGGCCCATACTTTAACCCCCCCAAACCCCCCCTAAAATTTCGAATTTTTCAAAACCCTTTCTTACAATTAGTGAGCACCTAAGACCCAAGGAGAAGGTATGTTCGAAATTTCATTGCAATCCGTTTTGTGGTTTTTGAGATTTCGTGATGAGTGAGTGAATGAGTGAGTGAGTGAGTCAGTCAGTGGTATTTGAGCTTTATATATAAGAAGAAGATTACAATTCAGTGCCTCCTTCACCCAAAGAAAGACTATGATTAGCCGCTATTAAACGCTTCTTGTATTCGAAAAGTAATTATAATCGTCCTCCATTAGCTAGATTTTGTATCCACAGAGTAGCTGTAGTCACTCATCGTTAATTCATCTTCGTTACCAGAGAAGGACTATGGTTTGCTCATAGTTATACATTTCTGATATACAAAGATGACTCATTATCACCCTCTGATAAGTGTTTCCTGTATCGTTGATACTAGAGTAACTACAGTCATATAGTGTTAAACGTTCCGTGTATTCAGGGTGATTATAGTTGCCCTCTGTTAAATACTTATCATGTTATGAAAGTGATTATGGTCACTCCCTGTTGAACGCTGTATTCAAAGGGTGATTATAGTCGTCCTTCGTTACGTGCTTCTTGTGTCTTGAGGGTGACCGTGGTCTACCATCGTTAAGTGGTTCTTGCAACCCGAGGGTGATTATAGTTGCCTCTCATTAAGTCGCTTCTTGTATACTAACTAGGACTATAGTCTCCCAACGTAATTTGCATTATACATGCTAAGCATTACAATAGTTATACATTCTTAAATACTTTTTGTATTCTAAAGAAGAGTGTGGACATTCATGAATATTTTACCCTAGCTAATACTTCTGATTAACACTTTACCAACCGGAAGCCTATTAATAGGATTTTCGGACCCAACGCCTTTGAACTTTTAACTAATTAATTGGTTGTCACTCCAATTAATAAATTATCATTTATCACTGCGGTTACCTGTGTTAAGGACTCAGTGATGAGAATTTGTAATTTGTATCAAGGAAGTATTTGTGACCCAGTGATCGGTCAGAAGAGGGTAGGATGTTAAAAAAATACCGGTTGGTAAAGTGTTAAGTAGAGTATCACTTGATATCCCCACATACGATCATTTTTGTGCAACTGTTTGTGTTAACTGACTTCGACAACTACGAACGAAACTGTTCAAGTATCAGTTGCAGTATAATGCTTCAAGAGTGCAGTACAGATAAGCTATCTTAATTAAAAATTTTTGAGTTCAATAAAACATCTTTGTATATCCAGCGGCAGTTAAATATTATAAGTTAGGCGTTTCACCATCTTTTCGATCAGTTTGTGATAAAAACCAACAAATTGGAAATTCATAAACGAATAGAATTTTTTCAACTGTTTCAAGGACAATTGACAGCATTTGTCAAACGTGTAACGATGGTATGTAAATATTCTTATTTCAGATTTTCTCCATAAAACACAATTACTAAATAATGTGTTAAGTTCAATGAATCTGTCAGGTATTTGTTATAATTTATTTGCACATTCGTTTTAATCAATTTGATTAAGTAACTAATGGTTTGTGTAATACGACAAAGTAAAAAATATTTTATAAAAATATTTAGCATTTAAAATTCTCTACGCAACATTTTAAAAAAGGTGAAAAATCGCAGAAGTAGTTAGAAAGTAATGTGCTTATGGAAACAATTAATTTCCCACTACAATACATTATAACTTTGCAATTTATCTGAAATTTGTATCCCTACCCGATTTTTGTTATACGAAAACTGCTATTGGTAGTAAATTATCATGCTCAACGTATTATTAATTTTTCCGTTGAAATGTAATTAATCCTTAACTTCGATAACGTGACTTGTTACAATTCTGAAAATGAAAATTCCTTTTTCATCGTAATATAATAAATTATTATCCTCAAAACAAATTCCATACATTATTTTATGTTGAAAAAACGAATTAATTATAGTCAGATTGTCCTTTGTTTGTCAGTGCTTCGATGTAACTTCAAAAAAAACTCCATGCACTATTTTTCCACGTCACACATAACACCATAACGATCGATAAGGTATTAAAAGTCCAACAACTAAAGGACAATCTTACTATAATTAATCCAAGCAGCTTTCTTACCTAGCCTTGACAACTTTTTATAACACAACCAAAGAATTTCTACTCAGAAGTACTTAATTTACAATTGATTCATACTTTATCCATTAGCATATACAATTCCTTTAAATACAATTTCACTTAGATGCACTTTTAATAAGAAAAATAATCTAGGAAAAAGTCACACTCACGAAATGAATAAAACTGCCATTGTACACAAGTTTTCACTATTCATCAATGATATCCACGAAGGAAGTGCATTATGTACTGTTAATCAACTGTTTTTCAATTGTTTCACAGATTCCAAGATAATATTAATTGCGTCAATTTACCACGGATAAACCACACTCAAACGATATCAAAGTACCGATCGAAGAACGATCCCTAATGTCAATCGAAATCGATCAATATATATTTTGGCTGAACGATTGATACTTAATGATCTATCTAATCTCGTAGAAACTGCGATCGGAGAACGTATATAAGTCCATCAATTCGCTATAATTTCAGTAGAGATATTGCCGTCCGTGTCTGCCGGTGACATCTTTGACGATGATGAAACTCGCCATTTTCTGTATTTTATCTTTCGCTGTGTTCACCAAAGGTGAGTATTGAAACGTGCTCAAAAATTAATTCAAACTTAACAATATCAATTCTGTGAAAATTTGCAAATTAGTTTATAAGGAAAATATATTACCATTTTACAATTATAATAGCTGGATTCGTACCGCAAATCGTCAATGGAATAAGAGCGAAGCCAGGAGAAATTCCGTATCAGGCAAGTGAGATCTTTTTTAGCGCTGAATACATCGATATATTAGGTGTAAAAAAGAGGTCTTTCCGGTGAAGTTCAGATGATTGCTACCGTCATATGCTGCAAAAGATGATTCTAATTTTTTAACTATTTCAACTGCTGACTTTGACGAAGTGGATTCTCTATGATAATGTGAAGAAAAAGAGATCTTCGGTAAATTGTGAATAGTCTACGACTTCCACTGTAAAATCAAATGTGCACCTCAAAGTTGTGCATTTGATAGGATATGAAGGGAGTCTTATATTATCAACTGTTAAATCCGGAAAAATAGAGTTTCGCAGAAACATTATCAGCAACAATTAACAAAATTAAGCAAATGATATCGATAATATAACAAGAAAGACAATTTCATTGTCAAGGAAGTCGTGAGATTATTCTCCTTCACGGTACACTTTTCCACATGTAGTAAGACGATAAAAATTCTCATTTTCACGGTGGTGCTAGGAAATCTTATGATATGCAGCTTATTGTCCAAATGTGGCACTATCTGATTTTTATTTATTTAAATCTCTTCAATGTCATTTAGTATAGATGCACTGTAAAACACAGGATGAGGTATGGAAAAGCTTAGATGACCTTATTGCTTCTAAGCTACCAAACTTTACAGAACTAGGACCTAGAAATTGTCAAAAAGGTGGCGAAAATGCATTGATAATAACGATGAATGCAGCGACTAATAGGGTGCGGTATTTTCTTAAGTAAAGCTTTCATTTTATGAAGAAATCGGAAAGAATTCATTTCTACACCTAATATATAATTATCTATTCAATCATGCAGTATAAACTTAAATTTCTTTATTAAACTGACTTGATTTATTAGGTATCTTTACAAAACAAGGATTCAAACCATCATTTCTGCGGTGGATCAATTCTTAATGAAGACTATGTTATCACTGCGGCTCATTGCCTATCCACGTAAATAAAATTGAAATTTTCAATAACATTGCTTTCTTTTACATGCAAATATTTTGATTTTAATTCACGATACCGGATTTGCTGCGCTCGACTCGTCTATTCATTCGCTAAAGTATTTCGTGGAAAAATGAGATATGAGACGAATTCTAATTAACGAAATTATATTTTGCAGTCGATCAGCGGAGATAATAGCAGTAGTTGCGGGTACGACGGATTTGAACGAACCATTCGTGAAGCATTTCGTCGAGAAGACTATTATTCATGAAAAATATAACAGATCAGATTCATGGATAAATGACATCGCCCTGATCAAGGTAAATTAACGATATTTTATCGCGATATTGTTTAATCGATACATTCAAATCTCCCGGTTACGGGTCTGTTATAAACATTCGTTGGTAATGAATTAACTTTTTTTTTTAATTTGTAAATTTCCGATGCACTTGCAAGAATCAATTAGGAAGTAAATATTGATGATTATATAGATATATACTCTTCCGTCAAAGATAAAATATGTTTACAATTAAAGACAATCCTTTCGTTCAATTTACGAGATAAGCAACATCTGTAAAAGGCAACCAGACGTTTCGAATTATCATCGATGATAAATAAAACAAATAACGTTCCAGGTAAAAACTCCATTCAAGAAATCTGAATTAATTTCGTTCGTTCCACTGCCAACGGTTGATGATGTTGCTAAGACCGGTGATGTTGCTGTTGTTTCTGGATTTGGTAGACTTTGGGTAATTATAATGTTATATAAATATGTTAATGTACAATACAATGTTGCAAAATTGATAAAAAATATTGATGTAAAAAATTATCTATCTTCGAAATTATAAGTATTAATTTTCATAGATAAAAATAGTACAATTTTTATAAAATTATTTGGTATGTTTCATTACAGAAGATTCATTAAGAATTAAATGAAAAACGGTAATCTTATTGATTTATAATAATTTAACGTGTATTTACAGCACAATGGAGACAAAACCAAATTCTTGCACTGGGTAAATGTGAAGATAGCAGATCAAGAATACTGCAAGTCAATGTACAAAAAGAGTTCCCAGAACATTCGTCCGACTCACGTATGTGCAAATGATCCCCAAATCGAGAAAGGCTCATGCAAGGTAAATTATTCATTGGCAAATAAAAATTAGATTTTGAATGATGGAACGGAAGAAAAATATTTGCGATATTTCAACGGTGTTTATACGCGCGCCAAACTGTTCGCCAGAGTTATGACGAAAAAATTGCAATATCAAAATATTTACATAAATTGTTACGAGAGATATTATTCCATCGCAGGAAAACAGTGATAAAGCGGATATTGACTCCGTGGCGTGGAATTTTTTGGTTCTACCGGTAATACTTTTTACTGCAAAGTTAGTAGCAATTTCCAATTGCTAAACTACACTGACTGAAATTAAATGATGTTTTTAAATCATTATACACATGGCATATCAACAGTCTACTCTAGGTACTCGCCATGTGTGCCAAACGAGCCGCACAAATGTCCCTCAAACTTTTTATTACAAAATTAACACTAGATTTACCAGCGTGAAATCTATTATATTGAAATATGTTAAATATCTACCTTAAAACAAAGAAAATTAAGACCTGGAAAAGATGATAGATTCGGTAATTTATGTTTTATACGATGGACAAAGAATATTTATTCTACGGTCCTCTCATAAACCCGTAGAATTTTTGGAAAAAATCGTGTACCAGTCATTTTGACTGGCTTGGTAAATCTAGTATTAACACATTGTATGCCGGTCCCGCGATAATGCGGAATTTCAAATATATGATTTTAGGATTTTACCGATCAATATCAGTCATATTATTTTATCTTGAGAAAAACGGTAAAGTGGACAAAGAAGGCAATATTTTTCCCTTTAAATTGTGCATTACTTAATGTGTTTAAATTTGTATTGATTTAAATAGTAACATTATCAAATATAATAAATTTGATAGCAGATATTTAACCGGCGTACAATGTGTTAATAGTACCTGCGCCTCTAATTTACCACGTGCATAAGTGAAGCATATTTTCAAAATTAATTTCGCCATACATCGTATATCATTTTTTACGGGCATCCAAAATCTACGTAAAGCAAGTAGTAAAAGAAAACTACTGATATAATTGATTCCGATCATTATACTGGACCCAAGTCTCCTTTAACACTAGAACTACCACAGAAGTCAAAATGACTGGTTCCCAATTTTTTCAAAAAAATGTCAAAGTTTATAGAAGAGTCATAGAGCAGGTAGTCAACGTTGATTTTATAAAACACAGAGAGTCAAACATGTTCTCCATCTCTTGATTGCTATCTTTTCAAAGTATTTATTTAATATATTGAAATATAATAAATTCAACGCCAATAATTCTAGTGTTAACTCTTTATTTTTGATAACTTTATCAGTGATAATATCCTCTACTGTCAGACAGTGCACTACATTAAACGTTCTGCACGGAACACCTTGCAAGAGGTAATATAATAGGACTCTTGGGAATTTCTGTGCACCGCATAGAACTTTCTACGATTGCATACCAATTCATGAAAAGATAAATGTATTATACTTGCTGAAGTTCATCCGGCGCATGTCTATAGTACATATTCATGGATCTACGAGTTTGTGTACGCACGACATTCATACGTAGAAGTTCAAGGGTCGCTGAAGGCAAACGTAGCTCTGAATCACTGCTTACCTACTTCTCTCAGATTTTCTTTTCTATTTCTTTCAAGTTTTTTTAATACGTATCGGTGGCACACATTGAATCCATTGACATAAATTTCGATACTACTTTATCTTTTTTTCTCACATTTTTATATCGTAAAAAATGCAACAATTTGCAGAGATTATTGCAAAAATATTCAAAATTCCTACAGAGATATATAACTTTCAGTTTAGCCAGCTACGATATAAGATGGTGGCACTTCAAACGCGAAAATACGAAATTGGATTTACATTTTGAAAGCTTAACCGTTTGCATTCGAGAGGCGCCATTACGGTGCCCTCTTATGTCTTCAGTTATATTTTTTGTTTCTAATACGATAAGATATTTGTATCCCAAATTTTTTCGTGAACCCGGCTGGGCCTGCGTTTTTAATATCAAATTATTTTAACCAATTAAGTGTGTTTGACGATTATATCCGTCATGGAGAAATTACATATATTCCGTGTCACGACGACTATATCCGTTATGTGGGAAATTTAGTTACTGTTTGCTATTTAACCAGTAAACTGTGATTGACGTGTATACTCACCATCGCTCATTCCTTCTGACTCACATATAATAAATAGGTAGATGCGTACTCCCAAAAGAAGTCGCCACAGTTAACACGTTGAGTGCGGCGTCAGTCCCAAGGGACTGACAGTGAATTTTCCGTTCAGGTGGCCTCAGACCCTAGGGATTGACAGCGAATTTTTCGTTCGTTGATATCGGTACGTGAGACCGGCATTCTCAAGGGTTAAATTATTAATTACAATTAAAAATTTTATGTTACAATTTAGTAAAAGTTATTAAAATATTTGATGCAAAGATGTGGTTGAGATTTGCTCATGTTACAGTAAGTAATAACTTGTTTTGTGAGTTTTCTGGCGAAGTTGTCCGAATGTTTTTGTGTTTGTGCTATAACATTCAGCACAATATTTCCAAACTTTATTCACCTTTTTTTCTTTCTTTTGAAATTTGTGAATACCTTACGCGTTGCCGCGTGAGTGGAAAATATAGCAAAATCGGCGCTGCACTCAACGTATTAACTGATTAAAGTATTTGTAAGACATTTGTGTAATATAGGCAAAATAGTCTCGAGTTGCTAGTCCGTCTGAGCAAAAAAGTAGGTACTCGAGTGCAAAGTGTGAAACCTCTATCTCGGTTAAATTATAAGCCACGTTTCTCTCTTAACTTATTAGATGGAGTTGTCAAGTACAAATATTACTTCTATTTCCAGGGTGATTCCGGTGGTCCTCTAATGGTCAAGGGAAAACTAGCTGGTCTGGTGTCCTGGTCAAAATCCTGCGCGAATACAGTATATCCTTCCGTTTACACCCGCGTAGCGCTATACCTCGACTGGATTAAGGACCATGCGATATAAAATGACACTTTGCACAATTCTCATCGGTTCTTATTACCGATGGAATTTGGCCGTTGTATATATAAAACTTTATGTACATATGTAAGTTATATCTGTATTTAGAAAATATGTTGTTTACTCATTAAATGATTTGCTATGTTTAATTTAACACGTTGAACGTTACTGGTATTTGCCTACTTTCATCATTTCTACTAAAGTGTATCTGTTTCTGTTAAATTCACATCTTTGTAAAGCAAAAACTTTAAAGGTACAGCAAGATAGACATTCGGTAGACTTTTATCCTTTTAATGCTAATATTTAAATATTCGGTGTGTCGGAAAATTGATAAATATGTATTGCAATTTAAAAGTTATATGTAATTTCATTGAATTGAAATAGCGCCGGTCATAGGTGACCCCCATGGCAGTCAACGTGTGAACGTTTTAACAAGGGTTTCGTGTCTCGTTTGAAAGTTATCTATGTGATAGGATATTGAGAAATCTTCGAGATAGAATTTTAGTTAATTTTCAATTAATGAACTATATGTTTTTCAATTTTTTACTTTCAAAGACTTAATTATAATAGGTTCCGAAAATTGTAAAAATGTCTTACATTTAGAAGTATACAAATGCAAGTGAATCTTGTGTATTTACGTTAAAGTCGTAAGTTTTTAATAATAAAAGATTAAATCATTTCGTCGATGCATTGTTTAATAATTTATTCGCATATTGAATCAACTGAACGAGTTTTAATTAAGTTTTCGATTCAAATGTTAACACAGATTATGCAGGTCTAATATATTGATACTGCTTCGCAAGAACAATTGTAGATAAAGTTGAAACAATAGTAAAGCGGTCGAAGATTATTAAAAATGCTACACAGTTTCATTTATATGTTGTTTTCATCTAATCTAGTAACCTATTTTATGACAAAGATTACAAATAAAGTCATTTTTTAACCCATTCGAGACCGTGCATTTTTTTGGAGACTATCCAGAAATATCGACAACTTTTCGCTTTATATTTACCACTTCTTGTATTTCTAATGATTGTGGCTTTGGCTCACCTACTTTAGGGTCGAAATTGAACCAAATACTAAATGTAATGTTTACACATTTGTAAGATACCTTTTATTTTAAGTTAGTCTTATTTCGAGGGCTGTTTTTTCTATAATGACTGATAATTGCAATTCAAGACTATTGCACATACGATGTGCAGTCGGTCTTTTTGGCTCGGAAATGCATTGCACACACGGCGTGCAATTGGTCTCGAATGGGTTAAAAGATTTTGACAGGGGCTGTGTTTCAAATTAATGAAACATTATTATCCACCTATGACAATATGCTTACTACACTTTTTGGCTAGGCCTTGTAAAAACCCTTGCAATAAAAGGGTTCTAAAAGAAGAAGCAAACAGAAATATCGCGTCACGAACAACCATCTTCGATTTCATTGATTTCTGCTTTGACTATTTGTACAGAAGAGCCCTGCCATTGTGAATCGTGGACAGATTGAATTCGCTGGTTCTATTCCAATTTGAAATCGAAATCACGGTGGAAAGCGTGGAGAACGTTGCGATTGGTCCATTTAGCAGTGACAAATACTACATCTGTAGAAGCAATCTTGGATAAACATTCAAATCGATCGACCGATCAAAAATTCGTCCCGTATATAACGATTTACTACAAACTTTCAAATTAATTGAGTATTCCCTTTTTTATAAAATAAAATTCCTCCAATTAAGCTAAAATTCAGAGCTTTTGCAACTGCTGTAATCATTGCATCCAGAATTTTGTTTACTTCGCAAGTTTTGAATGAAATTGATGTAAAAGTACTTTTAAATAAAGATATTGATGCCTCAATAACTGGAGAAATAAATTGACTTTGTAATAGATGAAAAAGCATAAATAGTCCACTGCACTCGGCGAAGAATTCAATTTCCATTAAACGGAAAACTGATCTCTGATTATAAAATGTCAATTGTTTAAAGAGAATTTAAAAGATTATGCTCTATTTAATTCATCGTTAAACGTTCAATTGCATGACGTATTTCATGAGATTCGATTTCATTTAAAACGAGAACCAACGAACCAAGAAAAAGAGAACCAATATTCCGGAACAAAGCATTTGTGTCCCTTGACAAGAGGAATTTTAGTTCTAAATAAAAGCTGAATACAAAAAGACCGCAAGTCCATTAATGATACCTCGAACAAGCACAAGTAATTGAAAATAAACGATCGCGTTTTTATTAACCCTGGAATAGCGTTGCATTTAAAAGCTATTTCTCCGTTAACGTCAATTTCCAACAAAGAATCCAAACAATGCTCATCAATAGAAGGAGGAATCGTGAATACCTTATTTACGAGATAATGCCAAAAAACAAACATAAATGAAATCGCGCAAGGATATTAGATCGTAAAGAAAATTACAGACTCGAATTTATTAAACATTAAGGAAATATATAAAAAGGACGAGTTTTGTGAAAAGATTTCACGAGAAGAAGATACGACATTGGGCTATTACCCCGTGAAAATGTGTAAAACTGTTATAGCAAGCGAATCGCGTGCTCCTGCATTTTACGGCGGTTCGATCCCTGTACGAAGATCAGAAAGTATCGTCATATACTTTTATGAACCCGTTACTTGTAGCTGAGAAAATCAAATAGCGCCCTCAACATCGATTACTCTATGCTAACACCTCAAGATTGAAATTACAAATCGCAACGTGCATCGAAGTTTATAGGAACATTCATTATTGATAATCGAAGGATAAAAATAACAATTCTAAATATCGAAAATTTGCAGAAATTCGTTGAAAAAGGAATTTAAAACAGTGACACGTAGATTACAATTTTTCGGAATTCGCTAAGCCGGCTTGTAAAAGTCAAGGGTTAGAGAAGAACCCGAGTCGAAATATCCAGCCTAAAAAAAAACTTCAAATCCTAGATTCTTTTGATTTTTCATTTGACGCTTAATTATGTATATCATTTTGAACCTCAAAATCCTCAACTAGTGTGTCTACGAGCCTCAAAGTCCTGTAATGATTTTTAGGAGTTATATGGACTGATCAGGTAAAATTTGTATTCCAATTTAATCTGACATCCCCTAAAGATATTACAGAAGTTCCAAGTCTGTCGTTAAAAAGTAAAGCGTTAATTTGTTAATCAAAATTAATAACTTTTAGTCCACGAAACTATTGCACCGGTCCATCCCGAGCCGACCTGAAATATATCCTCATAAACCGCGAACCGCAAGGAAGCCAAAATACTGAACAACAACATAACTCACTGGCCAGAATTTTCCTAAAGTAATCTTGCCAAAAATACCCTAAAATGGATGGCATCTTCTACCAATCAATTGCAACAGACAGATACTTCTAAAACTTTGCTCCATCTCTTGATAGTTGTGTCGGTGGAATTTTCACCGACCAAAATAGTCGTGAACCGTAAAGCAAGAATCAACTTGAAAATAAAGTATTAAAGAACTTTGTCTTCCACGAAATAGACTAAAACATTCATTACTATATCTTTTTGATCGTATTAAAGAACTTTGTCTTCCACGAAATACCCGAGTCGAAAAATTTAAGCCCAAAATCCTCCTAAATTACCAAATAACTTAGGATATTTAGGCTGAATATGGAAAAATATGTTACATATACAAGAATGCAAATTTTAATTCCACAATCGCCCTAAACTTGTTAATTTTTGCCAGTTTTGCATAGTTTAGGATCAATTTAAGCTTCAAACAGCCCAAAATAATCCTCAGCATTCTATAATGAGGAGTTTTAAAATTGGATTGAAATTGGAGTGGAATGATCTAGGTCCAAAAAAATTCTCAATATACTAAAAATTAATTTGATTTTAGGAGATTTAGAATTTATATGGAATAAAATGATAATTGAATTCCTACTTGCTCCTGAAAGCCCTATTTTTAGAATATGAGTCGACAGACTTGGAACTTCTGAAATATTTTTAGGGGATGTCAGATTAAATTGGAATAAAAATTTTACCTGATCAGTCCATATAACTCATAAAAATCATATTTACAGGACTTTGAGGCGCGTAGAAACACTAGTTGAGGATTTTAAGGTTCAAATTAGCATACATAATTAAGCGGTAAATGAGAAATCAAAAGGATCTAGGATTTGAAGTTTCTTTTTAGGCTGGACTTTTCGACTCGGGTAGACTAAAACATAAGTAGGTACTATATCTTCCCGATCGTATTAAAAATTCCAATAAAAGAAACTCATTGGGAAAAAATGTCTAAATTCCAGTGAAAGAAGTTCACTGAAATATTGTTAATGAAGAAAGAAATTCGATACTGGGTGAAAATTACGAACGGATTTTATTGTACGGACATAAAAGCGGTAGTACGTATATCTATTTTATGACGCCATTAGAATGCTACAAGGCAA
Organism: Cerceris rybyensis; assembly: GCA_910591515.1. Taxonomy (NCBI): domain Eukaryota; kingdom Metazoa; phylum Arthropoda; class Insecta; order Hymenoptera; family Crabronidae; genus Cerceris; species Cerceris rybyensis. The sequence continues at coordinate 42,095,600 of OU342789.1, forward strand.
GGTAAAATTGCACCGACCCATAATGTAACGCGTAATTCGTCTAAAACCATGGAGATTAAACGTAGTTCCCGCAAGTGGCCGAAATTGCAGGGTGAAAGTTCACAGCGTGGACAAAAGAGAAATTCGACGGTACGACGGGACAAGACAAATTGTAACAGATCCTATGGTGTTCACTCGGGAAAGTGCTCGTTATTTCCTCACCGATATCGTTTATTTAATTGTAAAGCTGAGAAACTCGCTTAAAGTTCACTACGGAAGATTGATTCGTTCATCGGTATCCTATGCGTCTCTTTGTCTGAGAGAATCCGGAGAGAGTCAGGATAGTTTAGTAACTTCGACGATGTACCAATTAAAAAAGTTCACTTGCGAATGGCTATCCCGAGTGCCGTTTATTTACATGGAGAAGAAGAGAAACGAATGAAACGAAGAAAAGAAAAAAGTCCATGCAACAGGCAACTCCAGAAGCCACCTTCAATGGCTGCTTCCTGCGAATGCAAAGGGTTGTTCTTACTGAGGATAATACTGGGATAAGTAATTCCGTGATTTCTCCTGCTTAAGTTTCAATGTGACTTTCTACAACGATAATATTCTCCAGGGGGTCATGCGTAATTGTTAACGCTCGAGGTACCTAACAAACTTACCTCTCTGCATTTATAAACTGATTGTGAGCGCAACTGTTATGTACATTACCTGCAAGAAAGCTACTTCTACGTTTACTCGACTACGTTCGTTTGGATAATTGTCGCAAATACGACATGCATATTTCATTCTCTTGAGATTTTAGTTAAATTATACGTAATGTTTATGGTTTTTAGCTTACTTTATTTTTTTTATCGATTGTACATTTTTAATTGGGCTTATTGACGACTTTTTAAGGGTCAACTTTATTTATTTAAATAGCGTAAACAAAATTCAAATTTCCGGATTCGATTGCCACAAAAACTTAGCCTTGAATTATAAAATTCTATTTTTATTTTTTCATAAGGAATCGTAAGGACTGTTAGTACATTGCACGTCGGCTAAATATCAGCCGTTGAAAGCCTTTAGATGAAGTTTGAAACAAATTTAGATCATAATCATAAATTGTAGTATTATAAATAGTATTGTAATGTACCGACCCTCCGATCAGTTTGTACATAAGATAAGTTTAAGAAATATTTTGTACTGCGGCTTGCTCAGCATCCGTCATTTCATAATCACCACTGACTTACCACCTCAAGTGCAGATCTCCTACTTATTCCATCTCGACTTTTCAACTCCCTAACACAGTCAACATTTCTTACTCATCCCCGAGTCATCGTCCAAGTCCGAAATCCTACTTCCTACTTTGACCTTCGCCTTGTATCCACCATTATCACTACTCCCATTCCGCCTCCAAAAATCTTTAAAAACCCTACGTCTCAATTCATTTCTCAGATCAAATATAGCTCAGTTCACAGTGCTCAAGTCAGCTCTTAGTTCAAATCATTACTCAGTTCATTTCCAAGTTCAACTAATTGTGAGAGTTATCTTCAAATTATAAATCATATTCTAAATTCCAATTCTTAATTCTAACTCAAAACTCTCACAAGTCCTCACCATCAAATCATTCGTTTCCGTACATCACACTGAATTAATTTTTGGAACGAGCCGAGTTATTTTAATACAAAAAGTTCAAAAGCATAACTTCCCTTGTTTGGCGGACCTTAAGCGCGAATCACACTATTCGCCGTTACAGCATTCCCAAGGGATAATGGTAACGGAATTTGAACTTCAACCTTTCGGAAGTATTATCTCCTCTGCTATCGTGTTTATCTTCCTGTGTGAAATACACTTGTATGATTATATTAATCTAACAATAAGGTATAATTCATACATTCCGAGCAAACTGTATCGATTAACAGTTGCATTTTGACTTTTGAAAGAATATTTATAAAAAATCTAACAGAAATCTAAGAACAGTTACGAAATCCTTTATGTCCAAACTACAATAAGTTTTAACAATAGCACTATTTCGTAGAATTATTATTATACACAACTTACTATTATAATATATAATAGGTCGTAACCTCACACAGTGTTGCCACTGTTCCCTATACCTGCTGGTAAATCGATCACGGTTTAAAGTGCACGAAATTTCAATCTCTCGGGATTGGGACAAGGTATTACGAGAAATCTCCATTTTGTATTTGCAGAGTTCGATTATGCAGTTTCCCACCGCATTTGTAACAGGTGGAACCAATTCTGTCGAGTAAAAATGTAAAATTTTGTAACGTAAATCACGAAATATTGTTGTATTATAACAGTACCTTATTTAATCATTTTTAATTTAATATCCTCGACCAACGGTATCATTTTAATCGTATAATAGCCACTGTCACTAAATTCATTCATTATGATACAAGTTCTTTTCAGAGTGCCACAGTTGGGGAACGAACAAAGAACAGTTTTTCACAAATCTCTGCAATATGTAGCGATAGCTGTAACAGTTCACTTATTTGTTATTATTTGCACATTACTAAAGAACCCTTTAGAAACTACAAGAAAAGAAAAGTATAGATTATTACTAAATTAACTTCTACTTACTTGTATTACTTATATACTTATTATTTGAAAATAATTACAATTTTGTGTTCAAGTACAGTAATAAAAAGGTTCAGCATCTTATCACTTCTACACAGCAACTGTACTTTATTGTAATCCACATTGTAACACAAAATAACTGATCAATTTAATTTCAAAAATTTTTAATCGAAATTGGACACTTTCAAAATTATCAACAATCACTTTGTAATGAAAGGAAAATTCTAAGCTTCATTGGAGAAATCCAATCATAGAAATAGAATAGAATTGTTATGAATGAATTATGTTTAGTCACGTCTGCGCATCAATTTGTATACGGAATCACAAATGAAGCTAATGTAATAGAGCTACCGTTGCCAGCAAGAAATATTGATTCGCCGTACGACAGAACGTCTTACAGTCTGTATCACAAGAGCGTGGACGTGATATCTCTGTGGGAATAAAACTTTTTTATAAGAAATATCATATAAATCGAAAGTACATCTAAAAAATTGATACGCACCTCCTTAGTAAAATGTCCAATCTCCACCATTAGCGATTATCGTTTAACAACATCTCGGCATGCTTTCAGCCTACTTTTCAGCATAAGAGACAGGAAGAGACTTCCATATCTCTCGAATTCGACGAACTAGTGTTTTCAATTTGAAGATATGCTTTTCTCGGAGTTTGTACTTCATAACAGACCAAACATTTTCGATTGGATTGTCATCGGGGGACTGAGATGGCCAATCCAACACATTAATACCGTTCTGTGTTTTCCATTCCGTACAAAGACGGCTTCGATACAAATATACCTATATTAGTAATTTTATAATATACCTTTTTAATATACCTATATCTATGCCCTTTTTAGTTAAAATTGTTTGCGCTTTACGTAAGGAAAGCGTCGGATTTTACGAAAAAAGGTTTAAAATCGCTTTATCTTCCCGTTTCGTCGTAACCCGTTTCGAACCTCGACCAGGGAGATCATCGACACAATTTGTGTCTTTATACCGTTGCACCCACTTATTTACGTATGCACGAGATTTATGCAGATATTTTGCTACATCTCTAACAGTCATTTTAGGACCTTTCGGGTGATGGCACAAGAAGACCGCTTCGAATCGTTTAGCGTACACGGCACTCATTTCGAAATGAACTGAATTTCTCAGAGATAGAAACGATACTAAAAGAATTGAGCCTATTGCGTATTAGAGGAAACTTTGTGTGTTTAGACCAGCACAGTCTTTAACAAATTACGTATCACATTTCACAAATATCGCGTCCACGCTCTTGTGGTACAGACTGTACGTCTACTTCCCAACAATTTTGGTTATCTATCCATGATATTCTTTTTTAACGATTATCAAATATAATGTCACTGCAACAAAGTTCACCGATTCGTAAGCTGCGTCGGAAGAATCGATCAAAGTGCACTTTCCCATCTAAAGTTAAATCCGGTGGTTGTCGATCAGGCTGTCGCGATGGAAAGGGATGTTCCCCTTTGCAGCGGCATTGCAAAGGCCTTCGGGATCTCTTTCGACGGACAGAGCTATATGGAATTCCAAAGTGGTGGAAAATTCTCCCAGAAATTTTATGTTCCATGGTTTGATTGATGAGAAACGTTACGAGATGCAGCCACCGAGAGACTTTTCATTTCTACGAAATCTTTCATCTTCTTTTTACCGGAGGAAAGTTCCGATACGTATAAATGTTCTGATACGTGCAAATAAATCATCCATTGCGTTTCAAATGCCATCGTGCTGTCCATTTGTGAGATTAAAATGTAGTTCGAGGTAAAAAAGGAGCGATCGATTGAACTTGAAATTCTATCATGACGGAAATGATGTATTGTGTGATATCGAATTGTAAATATAAATATATAGTATTGATGTGTATTTTAAAGCGGTAATCTTGGATATAAAGTTGGAAAATGCTTTGTCGACAAAGTGAACGAGTTAACTCACCCTTTGGTTTAACCTTGATATGTGTAAACGACAGTTTTAATGGACTGAATAGTTAACAGATTAAATACTCCACTAGCATGTTTAATGGGTCAAATATTTAATTCATATATTTGCAAGTGACAAATGTTGGATGTGGTCCATTTAAAACATTAAAATGTATCGTCATCGGAGCTCTGCGATAGTGATACGATATGGTAAACAGAGATACAACAAATGTTTTAAATCCGTATAAATTTTTATAGGACTATTGTACTTCAACTTTACACGAAATAATTAACTTTATTTGTAAAGTTTATTCCGAGCAAGTGGCAAATTATCGTTCGGCCTGCACAGTAACCATATAACCATATAAGAATAAAGTATATTTAAAACGAAATCTAAAAATACAACTTTCATGACAACAAATTTTCACAAACAATCCATTTCGCAATCCTATCTCAATGAGACAACAAAAATCACGCTGTATTACAAACAGTAACATGAAGTACTACTTTTGCAACTGTGTCAGAATTGCAATACTTTTTAGGTCCACTAATTAATTCTTATCATGAAAAACTACTCGAGGTCTTTATCAACGATCAGGGAAATTCGATGCTGTTGGACCTACGCCAACATCAGGGCCGATGCACTTTCGCATCTGTCCGAGTATATCGATCGGACGGTCATCCCATCAGCAGAACCCTTGATGGGTTATGGTTACGTTGCATCGTGTCCCCTAGACCTGTCTCGCATAATTTCCTGTCGTTGTCTCTTTCTCTCTTTCCATCTTTCTCTCTTCGATCGCATTATTTATATTCCACGCACACATTGTTTCATCGATGAAGCGTTATCTGTTCGCACAAAGCGTGTGCATAAATGTCCCTATACGAGATGATTCACGTAACATGTTAATACTTGAACTACCGAGCAAGTCAAAATGACTCGTACTGAATTTTTTACAAAAGTTCTTCAAGTTTATAGGACAGTCATAGAAGGGATACTCTATGTTGATCTTATAAAATACAGATTATCGAATCGATCATCTTTTTTACTTTTTGATTTCTCTTTTTCCAAAATATGTGTTTAATATATTGAAATGTGGTAGATTTAACGCCAGTAGTTTTAGTGTTAATAACGGAAGCATCTGTGTAACTACTTCAAGTATGAGAAGTAGCAATGTTACTATTTTTATGTACAAAGATTATATAATATTATATTATAGTTATAGTGTTTATCATAATATAATATTATCTAATCTTATATAATATTAATATATACAATACTAATATTTTATATAATATAATATTATAATAATATTATATAATATTAATATTTTATGACAACTGGTGAAATTACGTTATAAACAATAGTTTCAGTTTTTTTGTCGGTCGTTTAGTGTTAGTCCTTTGCACTTCGAGTAATTCTTACTATGAACTATCAGCTACTCCAGAATTTAATTTACAGAGTGCCAGTGCACATTTGTGGAAAATTTAAAAAACAAAGATATGCATTTTAAAATTATATTTTGCAATATAAAATAATGGAGAAATGTCAATTATAATGTCGTCCCTGCGGCAACAAGGGAGTGCAAATGGTTAAATTGTATATCTTGGTGTATAAAGTAACAGTAGTGATCAGCTAAAACAGGAGGTATGAGTTTATAAAAAACGATATGTACATCGCTAAATTTAAAAGTGAGTATAAGCAAAATATAAAAAGTTTTGTAACTGACTTAAACATGTTATATTAAAAAAAGGGCTTGACCTGTTTACTGTTCGATTGATGTTGCAAAAATGACGAACACGATCCGGCTACTTTTTGTAACACAGAAGGTAAGATATTTCCCTTACAATTTTTACATCAAGCTTTCGTTTACAATTTTTCAACAAAAATTAACTCCACCATATGAAAATGATCCAAAGCTGATTGCAGACTATTTAAAATTATTTTGCATGGAATTTTCATAATATTAATTTAAACATGTTCTCACTGTTACAATATTTAATACTATTTTTCCCAGAAAATGAGATTTTTCTACAAAAAAACTCAAATTACAATGTTGATACCGGAGGCATGAGGCACATAGCACTTACTGTCGGATGAATGCAAATATATCCTGTTTTAAAAACTCGTTGAACATTTGTGAACATTTTTAAACTGTCTTCCAGTGGAAATCCGAAAAAAATATATTTTCTTTATACGACGTACACTCAAAGAAATAAAATTTCAAAGCAATCAATTGATATCGAGTCCAAAGTTCAAGGGATAGACGAGATAAGAATATCCAGTTCATTCGAAAGGTACTCCCCAGTAAGCCCGGTTATTTCTTGTTTTATTCTTGCTCAACGATCGTTTGAAAGTCAAATCAAGTAGATGCTTAAGGATGGTAAAAAGAAAATCGATATCAAAGCGCAACGGAAGTGGTAAAGTCAAACGGTACTTCATCGAAGTCAATCTCGATCGAGTGCGATGTTAATAAAACAAATTAAAACTCTGAGAACACAGTGAAATGGGCGTCACTCGCTCCATAAATTAAAATCCTCCTTGGGAAACATCGTTGGGAATTAATTTTTGGAACAAGTTTCTCGATTACCTCTTACTTTGTAAAAGTATTGTATCATCACATTGAATGATGATCCTACTCGTTTTAAATTTTCACTGAACATTTAATGCTCACCAAAGATAGTAATACTGTGCTGATCGTACATTTTCAATCTCAATTAATTAAAAAAGAAATTATTTTAAGGTATAATTTAGCTAACTTCAATTGCCAATTTATAATTGCAACAATTTAAGAAGTAAAATAACGCGAAGCGATACAAATTTGACAATATTTAGGAAAAAAAAAACGCTTAGTAGTGTGGACGCAATAAAAATATTATTTCCCTCAATAATGCCTTTCAATAAATTACGTTCATTATGAAGAAACATATACACACAAATGGAAAGAATATGTAAACGATAAAACGCAGACAACATGTTGTCTAGTATCAATGCTTCGATTATTATCGTATGTACGATTCGAAACAATTTTTTTCTGATACAGCAAACTTTTATTTATCTCAAATGCCAAATGAGAGACTAACAATGTTGTGCACAAACATTTTAAATTATAGTTATTTACATACTGAATACTACCTCGCACAGACTGCCTATACTACTGGTTCAGATCGTAATCAATGATTTGGGATTCCATTGTGACCTTACGGTGCACGGAGGTTATTTCTCCTTGTACTATGGCCTAATCAAAGGCTTAATATTAACACTTTCCACAATACCTTCAACACCAGTGGCCTGCGCTACCATAATCCATAAAGTTCTGCATAAACTTGAACAATTGCACTAACATATATCTCAATATAACCAATATGTAAATATCAATGCAAGATAAGCATCATATAATTGTAATTTTAATATCTACATGCTACGACAATGTCTTTTTTCAATAATTAAAGTAAAAATTTGATGTCGGAAGAACATGTGTGAGAAAGATGCATGTAGTGTTCAAAGTATCACATATTAATTATAATTATAGTTCCGGGAATATGCTGAAACTGTAATTTGAAGGTTGTCATAGGGGCTGGAAAAAGAAAATGGGGTACTTATATTTGGGACTTTCCAAAGTACAAATCTGAGAGAGTGAGAGAAAATACAAATTACTTACATTGTATTATAAATATATTTATAAACGAAATTGAGGATACATCGCATTGCACTCGTATTTCCGTTGCTTTAAATTTATAATTGTACAATATTACTTCTTAATTAAATTGTTCCTTTGACACTATACTATTTCCCATAATAAATTTTTTTATCGTTAATTAGAATTAATGAATGAAAATTCTATATAATTTATTTGTTTTCGTCTTTGTATTTGCATGCCTTTATGCGTCATTCCTCGTCTATATGATACGCGTCTATATGATTGTCTATTTCTCTACATATATATAAACACGTACATCTGTACATCAATGCGTCGTCCGTCTATACGTCTATTCCTCCAAGCGTTGGCGTCGCGCGTCCAATTACCCGTTTTCTCGGCATTCACGTTAGCTTCTGACGAATTCCTTTTGTTTTTTTCTAGACATCTCTATCTTCTAGATTCTCCACGAATATTCTGAAGTTTCCATGATAATAAAATACCCAATAAACCGACATGAATAATAATCGCATTATAGTATATTATATCTGATTAACGAACCGATATAATTGCAAAACAGGATGATTCCCTCGTGAAACATCTATTTGCAATTCAATCATCGAATTATCATAGCATTTAACTCGTTATGAACGGAGACCGCTTTATATATTGGGAAATAGTCATTTAATTAGCGGTTCACATCCGCCTTTTTATCAAAAAGGCAAAGGGTGAAGGTATACTAGAAATTACTATTTGTGCAACTATATTTTACTGGTTACAATTTAATACAGTGGTGGGAAAGTACGGTTCTTCATTGAGTTAAGGGTGGCTCTCATTAAAAATTCTACACTAGAACTACCAGGCAAGTAAAAAAGTCTGGCCTCCAATTTCCTCCAAAAGTTGTCCAAGTTTATAGGACAGTCATTGTGCAGATATTCTACGTTGATCTTACAAAATACCGAATTCGTAATCTTCTCCATCTTTTTATTCCTCTTTTTCTAAAGTACTTATTTTATATACTAAAATGAAACGGATTCAACGACGGTAATTCTAGTGTTTAATCTTTTCCTTTCACATTATTATTTTGCAGCTGTTTTCATTGAATCATCTTAAGTTGATTAATTAATATTTTCTTATACAGATTTCCTGTTGCGGCTCTCTATAATGTGTGAAAAATCGGAAGACACCTCCCAGTGGCCTCATGCCTGATCACCCGAGATACAGTCCGACAACTGAAAGATGACTAGGTAGCGGCGAATTCACTCGCTTTCATGGGGTCTCTTCCGGCTATTTCATTTTTGCAATCCCTAAACCCAATCTTCTAAAGTAAACACTCCGTATAATCGTAGCATTCCCAGATTTCTATTCGTTTGGTAAGATAAATGAGACATGGCTATCCCCTTCAGGAATCTGACACACTTTCTTTTACGTAGCTATCTTTGAGTTACCGGACTGTACAATATGTCGACTCTAACTACGCATAAATAAGTCTATAACTTATGATGCAATTGGTCTTTCTGATTATCCTTTTGATTTTCATTCACACGGTTAGGTATAGACTCAAACAGGAAATAAAAGCAAGACAGAAGAAGTATTGTAGGTAAGGAAGAATAGAGGAATTTTTAGAAAAACAGCAAGACAAAGTCACTATATAAAATTGGCAAAAGTTATCACAGCACAAGTACTGCAGAATACCATCGTTTTTCCCAAGGTTTTTTATGTGGTTTTCCCTTGGGACGAAGAGTGAATGCTAGAACGAAAGTGATTTGAGTTAGACCACATTTTAGTAGACCAATATTCCTACTCAAATCACAGGTGAAGAATTCTATTCCCTTTTTATGAATTTGATCCATGTAAGAAGATAGCTGATGAGACAATTTATTTTCTATTGCAGTTGACTTTCGGTGACCTTGAATGACCTTCATAATAGGTCATTGTATTCGCCTTCAAACATTCTATCAGACTATAAGTAAGAAACCATACCATTCCATTTAAAAAAACAGAATTGACCTTCATATCTCCTTGACGCCTCCACCTACAGAAAAATTGGTAATACCAGATTATGAGCCCTCCGATACCAAGTAAGTTTGGTCTAATGCATTTTCTCATATCTTCTAAAACAAGCGAGTTATTCAGGTGACCTGTTTAAAATTCCCCACCCTGTATATATATATATATATTGTTACGAATTATCGTAACGAAATTGTCTCCCCTATATTTCATATCGATTACGAGAATGTTAACAACGAATTGCAAATGTTCAGATATTGATTTAATATTGAGAATAGAGTTGTCTTTGTGCAAGAAGTTTGAATTCATTAAGTTAGAGACGTTATTTTATAATATCTGTGTTATTTAATTATGAAGCGCCGTATATATATACATATGCATTTGTAGTACTCACAAAGTTAAATATCTATAACGACGATAGACTATAGCCATTTATTATTTAAAATATCAGAGGGAATGCATTGCAATAAAAAGAGTATCAATGGATTCTAAAACAATCTCTCCCTATCGATGTAACTTTACCAACCCCTCAAACTGGAAACTCGTATCCTTTGGGAAGGAGCGAGCTTTGACAAACTATCCTACTGTTCATGCTCTCGTCGCTCTTTACGGTGAGTGAACGAAAAAAGAGAAGTAAGTACCTATACGTTTTCGATGCTCGTGTTCAATTTGTTCCACACTTTGTTACATGATAAGCCGATAAAACAATGATCTATACCTAATCATGTGCAGTAAAACGCGTATCGGTTGTGATGAATTAAAGAGAGATTATTCTCGTTTATGAGAAAGAAATGAACGATTAATAATAATAATTTACATTCTACCTGCGTTTCTTGTGGTCTCCGTGAATGTGAAGTTAGATACTTGATCTTTGAATTAAAATTTCTATTAACATTTCAAATTTGCATACTTTATGTATCTATCATAGCATTGATTATCCGTAACTTATGGATAAATTTCTGATCTTCGGTAAAATGGCAATTGAAAAAATGTAAAATAGCAACTTGCTGCTATAGTGACACTGAAACTATCTAATTTGATTAATTTCAAAGCTGGTAACGTCAGTAGCTGAGAAATATACTGTTTTTTTGCTGATACTTTTATCAAGTTTGTTACTATAGAAGCCAAAATAGTATTTTTTGAACACTGTGCCAGAAACTATAGCAACGACGAGCTGCGACATCTCTAACTTTCAAAATGGCAAAGGATTTTAAAAGTTCTACTAAACCTATTGTCTATAATTTTGTTTAAATCAAAATGTGTTTCTTCTTTTGTTTCTAAGGCTTTCCATGAAATAATATCATCTTGAGATTGCTTCCGCTCGAGGCACTACTTCAAAGTGTCATTAATTTCCTTCAAAGCAGCAAATTAGGGTGTTCTATTGGAGTTTCCAAGATAAGCAGTTAAATGCCGAACAGACGAGAATTTTTGCATCCGATTTGCATACGAAGCAGTTTCGCCTGAAGAGACTAACCGTGTGACCAATTCCCTCTAACAATGATTTAAACCAGCATATTACCCGTTAACGAGCTAATTTCGTTCCGAATGATGATCAATCATGCTTCGAACAAATATAATTATTTCAAGTGAACGTCTATTGATCGAGGGCAGTTATTCGGTCGTCGTATTGATTCGAAATGTAGTTAATTGTCAACTTCTGAAACGAGAGAAATTTTAACGATTTTACATCTGTTACAAAGAAATACTGAATAATTACAGTCAATTTTTTGGATGCATCCATGAAAAATTTAATATTCTCTTTCAGTTGTAATTTACCGACTACCGAAATATCATAAATTTTAACATTTCAATTGAATTAGTTCATATTTGCAGACCTCTGGAATATGACAAATATTGTTATTTCTCTTGACAGGCATTTCGAAGCTCACCCTCGAACAAAATCGATATTTCATATACGTACAATAAAAAAAAACTGCACTTCAATATTTTGCAAATGTGTCCAACTTTAACCCTTTGCTTCGAATTTTCCGGAACAAGCGCTTACCGTATTACGGACTTTTTTTCGCCAAATGTTTATTTACTTGGGACTTAAATTGTAGACAATATTTAGGAAACACTGCTTTTATGTCTTACTATTATTACGTGAACGAATCAGAGATAAAAAATTAGGTGGATAGAGTCTCCTTACAGAAGTGCATTTCAGTTACTGAATGGAACGTTTTCGATATGTATAACGTCACTCATATTCAGATTTTATGATATTCCCATTGATACTGACATCATTATCAGCGATACTGCAAAATATTTTCTGTTCCTCTTTCTAATAATTCTTTTTCAAAATAATCTAATAATCCCCTCCTAAATTATTCTTTTACTAAAAAAGAAAGTAATGGTACTCTTTAGAAAAGCAAATTGTTGCACTTAAAAAAAATACACTTCAAATAGTAGGCAAAAGTTTAATAATACTTGAGATAATCGTTTCCACTGCAAAAGATTAGTTCTTTCATTTAAAAAAAACGCGATGAAATATTAAACAGAAACACGTATCGCATAGTTCAAAGGTCCTGCAACTTCTAAAACTTTCTTAACGTCGGGAGATAACATCCTGAACTTTCAGAAGGACTCTACAATGTACGGAAAAGTGGTAAGAGATGTTTTATGTACTCTGCTTTCCATACTTCGTTCCAACTTTCCCAGTACGTGTTTCAAAAGCGTCAGGAATGCCTGTAACAATTCTTTTACATATTCTTCTTTCACGAAAATTACAGAAAAACCTCCGACAATTGAATAAACCAACCGAATAAAAACTCAATCTAAGAAAAGAAAGGCAAATGAGAACTATGCAGATAAAAAGTGCAGGGGGATCGGAGTACGGAAGAATGCAACGTGCAAGTGAAATTTTCGAGAATGAGGAAGCAACGGGACAAGTGCATCCATGAGAATGACTGCACGTAAAACTATGAATTCGTGTGTGCAAACACTTTGCACGTACTTTGAGTGTACTATGCTGTATGTGGAAAGGAGAAGAAGCAGAAAGCCTTGATAAAACTTGATACATCTATGAGACAAATTAATCATATTTTGATTAATCTTGTAACACCGGTTGACGATAACTTTTCTGCCTATTAATTATGAAAATATCATTAATCTGTTTTAAGAGGGGGTTCCCATTTCACGGCTTCAAAAAAAATTTTTATTGTGATTGTAGTTCATACTCTTGAGAAACAGTGTGCAAAATTTCAATCCGAAATTCGTTGAATTGACAAAATTATGAGTCAATAACGAACTCGGCGCGCACGTATAGCGCTACGAAAGAGGCGCGAATTTTAGAATGGAGTCAGCAAATGGAACGAAATGAATATTTTGAAGAAGAAGAAGGTGTACTGTATGGACCTGGCATAGCTGATTAACAAGAATATGCTGTAAGTACTAGATATATACATTTTTTTGTACATATGAAAACTGTACGTAAAACTTCAAACGTGTTTTTCTCGAAACAGGTTTTTTCTGTACGGCCGACATGACATCTCCGGACCTATTCAGTCGATTGCCTTCAAATTTGGCACAATTCTCGAAAAAACATCTGTCTTCAGTATGAACTACGAAAAAACATATACATGCACAACTTTTTCAATGCAATCGTTGCAGTTACTTTAGTTTTTGAAAAAAAAAATTGTCCGTAGTTCATACCAGAACTACATTCATAAGGAGTAAATTGCCATTTGAATTTTTTGTTTCAAACAACTTGAAAATCAATTATCGTGTCGGCCAGCGACCGGGAATTTTCAGGAGGCGTCCCACCTCAAACGACGTCAAAGCCAAAATTTTCAAGATAATCAATTAAAAATTGAACTGTACTTCACTGAATACATAATAAACATACGTGTGAATTATGACAACGATTTATCTAATAGTTTCCTTAATAAAAATTCCTAAAAAAACACGATTTTTCAACACTTGAAATGGGAATCCCCCCTTAAGTTTAATTTTAACTTTATTTTTTTAAATTGATGTGAGATTTTTGTAGAAACTACCGCATATGGCCGACGATTTTTCGTAAAAGTAAACTAGAAAATAAGATAATATGACGTCGTATGACGTCCTTCGTCAGCAACGTATTAAAAATGTCATATGAAGTCTCCAGTCCATAATGTGTTGAAAAAGCAAAGTTAAAATTAAGCTTAAAACAGATTAAAGATATTGGTATAATTAACACTATAACTATCGACGATAAATCAATGGTATTTAAATTCATTAAACAAGTATTACAGAAAAATAGGAATGAAAAAATAACAGAGATGATTAATTCAGTAATTTTTGTTTTATGAGGTGGACACTAAATGTTTATTTCGTGGATATTCTGTAAACTTCGGGGATATTTATTAAAAATGAGGGACCAGCGATTTTGACAACCTTGGCAGTTCCAGTGTTAAAACGCAAAATTAAAATTACCAAGCACTGAAGCAAAATTTGACAAAATATCACAGAATTTTTAACAACTAATTTTAAGAAACTCCAGTCACTATAAAATTTCTGATTTCGAATAAAAAAAATTAGTTTCCCTTACGTGCTAAATTACTAAAAAGCTTTTATCCAGTCAAATAATTTCTCTATCACCACATTGTAATTGGTGCACCATAAAATAAGTGATAAGTTCAATTATTTCAATTCTTTGCTTAAAACACTTTCATTGTCACCTGCACAATTATGAATTAAAAGAGGAAAAAAGAAACAATTCAACTGTCGACAAGGGAAAAGAAAAAACTTGAAGAATAAACTTTCACGAAAAGCGATTGCGAGGGCACACTTGTGGAACTGTCTGTGAACTCTACAGGCCGAATGGAATAGTCGGCCGCTGATTCCGAGAGGAGCACGGGAAGAATGGAAGCGTTCAACGACAATTCATTGGTTGGCTCGCACCATAAGAGAAACGATGCTTGGGCCATTATCAGCACGTATGAACGTTTCAAAGTACCTGGATCACCGCCAATTCTGCCGCAAATGCTCTTTCAAAAATGTCCCAAGCGATTTGTCATTTTATCGCTCTGACTTAATCCATTATACTCGCATACCATAAAAATTGACTCGTGTGTTATATACCTCGTTTTCTTCCGTAAATCTTTACACGATAATAATGATATTATACGTAATACTTCTTAATGTCAGGATCATTTGGAACTGTAAATCTATTATACAAAGCTCAAATACCACTGACTGACTCACTCACTCACTCACTCATCACGAAATCTCAAAGACCACAGAACGGATTGCAATGAAATTTGGAACATACCTCCCCCTTGGGTCTTAGGTGCTCAATAAGAAAGGGTTTTGAAAAATTCGAAATTTTAGGGGGGGTTTTGGGGGGTTAAAGTATGGGCCAAACTCATCAACGCAGAGCCGAAAAATACTTGACCTAGAAACTTGAAATTTTGCATGAGCGTTCCTTCTAGGGTATTAGCACCCACTAAGAAAGGATTTTTCAAAATTCGAAATTTTAAGGTTTTTTTTTTAGTTTCGATTAAATCGTAGCGAAGCACGGGAACTTTCAGCTAGTACTTTAATATGTGTAACGAACTAGTAGGTCAGTTTCTGA
This sequence comes from Cerceris rybyensis, assembly GCA_910591515.1. Taxonomy (NCBI): domain Eukaryota; kingdom Metazoa; phylum Arthropoda; class Insecta; order Hymenoptera; family Crabronidae; genus Cerceris; species Cerceris rybyensis. Next base: position 42,111,291 of record OU342789.1, read on the forward strand.
ACGATTTCTTGAACTTTAATGGGTTATAATTGATTTTCTTTTACCTATTGATTGTAACTGTGTTTTTTGTTTTTTTTCGTTGAATAGATGTATAATAATTTAATTTGACATGTATTACTGTATACAGTGGATAACTTAATTATCTTTGTCAATAGTAATATCTAATTGTATATGTCTGTCGGAGACTTCGATAAAGTGAACAATATAATTGTTAGGTCTCAAAGTGGAAATTCCAGTAATGAGGAATTATTTTTAACGATAAAACTTAATAAATATATCTCAACTTGTGATTAAAGAAAATTAATATGTCAAAGAATACACTCTTTGGATTTTCTAATTACTAGATCTATTTTTCCACGTGATATCAGACTAATCATTAGATTAAGCTTTCCGATACGTTGCAACGCGTTGTAAAGATAAAACAGTTCTGTATTTAACTAATGTTTTAATTCTCTATATAGTATTAAAATAATTCTAATTGATTATACTACAATTTTAATATATTTAATATACATTTAAGACCATAGTCAACATTACGACAGAGGTTACCATAGCCATCAATACCATCGAAAGGATTAAAAATGAAGTACCTAAATGAAATTATTTCAATTTATGCGTACAACAAATCAAAATTAATTTCAATTCCTATTTTCAATGTTCCGAGCAAAATTATTGTATCCAAGTTCACACTACTGAATTCACATATGCGCAAAGTATGAGTGTGTATTTAATTAAACAAATTATCTACACGCACAAATAATGAGACTATTTAGAGAATGAATTTGTGGGGAGATTGCAAATGAATTGGAGAGTGTAAAAGCAAGCAAGAGATAAGAGGTCATAAAGGAAATACGTACGAGTACGAGCACATCAAAATGAATAGGAATAGTTACGGGAGACGCGTAACAAATGTAAACGCATACGAAGCAGTCTCAACACGGATGCGAGTATTTTCGAATAAACTCTAACGAGTCGAAGCGTGCTGAATAAGTGCAACTGAATGCAAGGCAATGTACATCCACGCGAGCTAATGCAAAGGAGAACATTTTAAAGCAACTGTCTTTTGTAAACATCGGTAATTTCGATGAATTCCTTTTTTTCAGAAGCTAAAGCAGCTTATATTAGTAGGAGAAGTTTTGCGGTTTTCTTTCTTAACACTAGATTTACGGAGTCAATTTGACTCATTCAAAATTTGATTACTACATTTATAATATATTGGTTGGTTAATTTTTTAGTAATAAATCTTTCATTTCAATTGATTTGGAACTATTTTCTTTGCAAACAATTTCAATTTTCTTGTATGATTCAAATTGGGTCACTTCAGAAAAATAGGTATATCAATATCCGTAAATATAGTGTTAAATATATTTTCTGCAGTTCACGCTTGTTAACCCTTATCGGTCGCTAGCTTTTTGTACATACATGATTCTCCACTAGGTTGCAGTTGATATTGGTAAAACGAAAAATTTTCAGTATCACAGAATAACGTTTTTGATGGATATTATTTATTTTTTTAAGGAGCATTACAAATCATTGAGTTTCAAATAATTCTTTGTAAGTTTTTAACGTATGATATTTATTGAAACAACCTTCAACATGAAGGAATAATTTTTTCTTACACGTTTCACAGAAGTATACTTTTGTTTTTCTTCCTCCAGGTCACTATCGCTATCGACATTTGTAAAATTTTCTTCATTCATGTTTTGGGCTCAATATATTAATAATTGTCTACAAAAGGCATTGATATGTTACTGGAGATATTAATTGCTCCATTGCTGATGCTTAAGTTACAAGAAAATTGCGCCGAATTTTATAGACAGCGAATTTCGATAGAGTTCGACATGTCACCTCCCAGGTGATGTACGACCGCCTCGTCAAAGTATTGTTGTCACGTGAGAGGTGACTTACGACCGTTAAAGGTTAATTTTACTAAAACATAAGAAACAATGAACTGGTATTATATATTGCAAGGGATCAGGAATAAATCACTTGAGGGGAAATCGCACTGCGAGACAAAGAGTGAAAAGAAAAAGCCGTGGAACTGATTGTGAGTGCGACAGCACGATATCGATCGTGAAAATCGAAACATTGACGTACGCACGATATTTTTATTATCAGATTAGTAGACACCGATTTTACCTAGTTAAATGAATGTGAATAGAATAGAATAGACAATAGAAATGACATAGAATAGAAAGAGATAGGTAGTGCGAGAGCAGTCTCCCCTTACGTCCCAAGTGACTTCTTTCTGATCCCTTTCTATAATAGACTTCATAATAGAATCCATAATAGAATTTAGTAAATTTTATAATTCTCAATTTTTTCTAAAATTTGTAATTTGTGATAGCTTGCAGTTTATAATTTTTTTTAAGTAAGTAAATGTCGAATTTACGAAACTTGCTTTTGATAATTTTCATGAAATCTCGTGTTCGTAAAACATTGCATTTTCTGATTTTCCGGAAGTGCTAACACGAAATAATTTTGCAATTTTTATTTTTTCTAGAATGTAATCTTCCATTTTGTTATTTAGAATACTATTAAAAGCTTCAGTTCACTCTTACGTTAGTCTAATCATCGAAAAATCTCGAATCCATGGAATTTTGCAATCTATATCCTTCCGAAGTCTCGAATTTGCAAACTCGGATTACGAAGTTTCTTCCACCGAGCGATGTTTGACTTCGGAAAGCCGGCGCAGCTTTCGGGTATGTATCTCTCAATAAGCGGAAGAGAATCTTTTCGATGATTTCACACGTCACGCAAGATGTTTACGAAACTTCGGAGGGTTCTGCGCTTGGCAGAACGGAGAATAAACTTCGTGGAAGTTGTAAGTCTTGAAGTATGGATGCATTTCCCAACTGGAATTCCATCCTATGCTTCCTATCTATCTTCTCGAAATTCTCAACTTTAATAAAACTGGAATATTTTTCAACTATTGCACAACTATTTGCGAAAGCTATTACCGTATAATTTTATTTAAATTGTATAACATATTTGAGCTTCCAATACTTTCATTCCAGAGGTTCATTAACTTTTCATAACTGAAACTAGATATTACTAAAATTCGTCTGAAAATTAAAATCGACAATTATCGCCAGTCACGACATCGCCACTGCGCAAAGCTACTACAATTTGTTAATTATTATTTCGTGTATCTATCGAGGAAAATGGCATTTAACACTAAACCTACCGGCGTTATATCTACTCATATTTAGAGACACCAAATAAGTGTTTTGGGAAAAGAGGAATCAAGAGGCGAAACGATGATTAATTATTTAATTTACGTTTTATAAAGTAGAAGTGAAATTTTTGCTTCATGGTTCTCCTATTAATTTAGGGGTTGTTTTAGAATAAATTGGTAACCGGTCATTTTGACCGGTTTGGTAGGTTTAGTGTTAAATAGTTGTGCTTTTTTTTCTTAATAAAATAATTCCATACCTTGTTTTAATAATTAATAATAAAAGTTGCAAGAGGGTATTAGTAAGTGTTAATACTGATATTATGTATTTTAAAATTTAATCTATTAAATAAAATTTATATTGATGATACTAATGGTAAATACAATAAAATCAATAAAAACACGTTCAATAGATGCCATCGTTTTAGGAATTAAATCATCCTGGTATAAAGAGATCCAAGCATTTATTAAAGTTTTGCAATTAAAATCCATTCTCTGTTATATTTAACTAAATAATGTAATATATAATATAAACTTATAGCATTTAAATATGTGTATTCTTAGCAAAATCAAACAATTGCATCCTACTCTTCGCAACCAACAATGTAAATATCTTTCAATTTCCATTAAATGGAATTTAAAACTTCTTTATTTAATTATTAAAGTATCAAATAATTAAAGTTTGGAAGACATCGATATATTCACTTCCTATAATGTATTCACTAAAATTCCGTAGTTTAAAAGTTGTTTGTTCAACTATGTTTTTTAATGCGTTATAAAATATCATGCACGCTTAAAAATTCTATAGAATCAAAATTCAATGTCATTATTAGCCCCGAGGTTAAAGTGTTTTAACTTGTAAACCAATTATATTGTAAAATACCAGCATGATATTAACGGGAACAATTAACTGTCTCACTCCAACAATTAAATACTTCCATCGTAAATAAACGCATTCCATTCGGTACAAAACATTTTTGACAGTCCTTTTTTATCGTATACACGAAAGAGTAGTTACAGTATTTCATTTTGAGATAGCAGTCAAAAACATCACTGACTTCTCTCGCATTTCCGTGAAAGTTTAACGCGGAACGTTTAATAAAAATGGTTTTTATAATATATTCCCGTAGAATGAATGTCACATTTAACAGCGAGTCGTGTAGTTCCATGTTTTTGACCGGCTGTGAAAAACATTGCAATAGAGAAAAACTACATTTTTCGCGAGATACGTGAAACATTCAATTGATAAAGTTCTATATTTCTTTTCTCATCAAACAGCAACGTGAAAGTTTGTACGCCGCCATTTAATGAGATAATATGTAAGAATATTCGATAATGTTTAATGAAGTTCAACAATATTCTACAATTACAATGATAAATTGCTCTGTCGTTTTTCTTTGGAGAAAAACGTAAAAACTACAGTATTTTGTTGAGCACTTCATTTTAGCATTTTTCACTGCTACGGCCGAAAGTGTAACTATATAACAGTGTAAATACATAGATTGTAATATGTTTAATTAATACAAATTTAACGCCAGAGAATTTTTAGTTTTAAAAAATAACTTGAAATCTGCGATCAAAACAAAGTTAAAATACTTCAACTATAAAAGGTTAAAATTGTTCAGAGAAAATTTATTTTCCCGTTTTAATGATTCTATTATAACGAGATTATACTTTAAGTATAATCATCCTATTTTAATTACACTACAACGCGGCTTCCTGAGATTTATTTCCGAGGTTTCAAGCAACGCGGACGCATTGCCCGTAAACTTGGAGGATTATTCTCGCGAGCATCAAATTAGCGGGAAAATAACAATAAGGATCTACTTGTACTTTAAATATTATTTTAGCAATTTCATGGATTAACTCACAGCAACTTGTCTTTTTTATTGTGGTCGAAAAGTAGTTAAATGATGATATATTAACACTAGATCTACGGCCGCTAAATCTGGTATATTTAAATATTGTATATTAACACTTTACCGACCAGTATTTTTTTAACATCATACCCACTTTAGATCGGTCACTTGCCCGCAAAAATTGCAAAGTTTTTTCACTGAGTCCTTGGTACACTTAACCGCAATGATAAATAATAATTTATTAATTTTCATAGCAAGCAATTAACAAGTTAAGATTAATCGGCTACCGGTCGGTAAAGTGTTAAATAAGTAGTTTGAAAAAAAATGAATCAAACAGGAAACTATATGGTCAATTATGTAATTTGTATGTCATAAGATAATTGTGAAATATTTACTGTACTGCTTTTTCTGTCAACTTGATAAAAAATTTAAAAAAAGTAGGAATCCATCAATTTGACGGCTACCGAAGATCTAGGATTAATGATTGTTGATAATAGCGCATTAGATAATAGAGAAATTATAAATGGCATTATGTCACTGCACGGAAGGTATATGAGAATTCAAAATAGCGTTGTAATCAATATCAATATATTATAAAGCAAAGTGTACAATGTGCGTGCCGCTAAAACTCAGAAATCAGTCCCGCTACGATCAAGGGATTTGTATGGTGTGGTAGCCCTCTATCTACCATCCATGAAAAAGGTTCCCATTTTTACCTAAAGAGCGTGATTTCGAAGATATAAGGGCTGGAAATTTCGCCTTCTAGAAATTTCTAGAACAGATCAGAACATTCGAGAGCATTCCACAACATTACAGAATATTCTGGAATGTTGTGGAATGTTCGGGAACAACCCAGAGCATTGTGGAACATTATATTATATTCCTCTTATAAATATACCTCTTTTAATTTTTAAAATTTATCCTTTTATTCCAACAACCACACAATCTCATATCAACTCCCTGAGCGAAGCCGGGTACCGCAGCTAGTATCTTATAAAGTTCAAAGATTATATCAGAATTTATATAAATTTAATGTTAGTGTAGGACTGTTCATAAATCCAATAAATAAAACAAATTTTTAAACATAGTTTAAAAGGAGATATCTTGAATGAAAAGTGAATTTAAGAATCATTTCAGTTCGAAAATCATTTTTGATCAGCACGTCTATCCATATTTGTATTTATAAACAGCAACAACGTTATATCTATCACTCATACTATCTTACTTCTTATCAAAGAATAAGAATTTAGAGATTCATTGATACCTAATCAAGAACAGCCGCACTTTATGCATTTATTAACTAAATTTTCATCAAAACCGTACTCCCCTGTAATCATCTTCTATTGAACACTTACATTTAATTGTTTTACAATGAATAAATAAACACTTTTACTAATATATGATTGTAAATTACAAATTACGATTTCAAGTTGTGTTACATATCCGACTGAATAAAATTTACAATAAAACAAAAAATATATTATCTTTCGATATGGTATCTTCAGCTTGTATGCACTTTTGAAATAGTACTTCAGTCATAATGACGGGAATTCCCATTGATGAATCTGCGTGGAAAATAATCCACTTTTTTACAATTATCTTACAGTATTAACACTCTATGGGCCGAATTTTCTGTGACATCTGAAAATTAGTTGCACGATAGCACATTAGAAAATAATAAAAGTACCATTGTAAATAATAAATTTTGCTTGATTTTGAAACGTTGGACACTTTTAAAAAGCAAAAGCTCAGATTTGTTTTGTGTTACTTCAAAGTTACAGGGGCCCATAGAGAGTTAAATTTCTAATTATTATTTTTGAACGACAACGATATTGTTTTGTTTCCTCTCTTCAAAGCATTATCAAAATTTGTTTAGTAGATATCTTTAACTAGAAACTAAAGTCTACGATAACCTTAATCCTATCGTACCTCCAAGATTTCAATCAAGGTGAAAGGTCAATTTCGCATGGTGGATTAACGTCTAATACATCTTGTAACTTGTCTATAAGCGATACGAGTGAAATGTATTTAGGAGGATTATTTTTAAGCAATTATCAATGAACCGTCAATCTGATAACGTATCTAATTAGGCAAGAGATAATCTTATCAGTTCAGGTTAGAAAAGAGGAAATCGTGTTTCCATCAAACATTGATAGAATCACCAAAATAAACTTTGAGTAAATATTGCTCAAAGTACATCTTATAATTCTGTACAGTAGTTTCATTAATCTACCAACATATTCCTGCTGCTGATAATTGCTGTTTATCGTAACACTATGAATTTAATGAAATTTCATTGTTATTTACCAAGAAAATCTCATTTATATCATGGAACTTCGTGTATATTGGAGTTACTAATTAATTACATTATAACCGTAGCTTGTCAGCTCTCTTAACACTAGATTTACGGATGTTGATTATATACCTATTGTTACTAAAGTGAGCCAATTTGAGCCACACAAAAAGATTGAATTTTTTTGCAAAGAAAATAGTTCCTAATCAATTTAAATGGAAGATTTATTATTAAAAAATTGATTGAAAACGTTTTTTTACATAGAAACTCTGTTTGTGATATATATTTTCACTAAAAATTCTCTTTTCACAAGCGATTTACAAATCGAAATGATGACAGGAGTGGGTAGGTAAGAAAGATAATAAAGCGGAGTCGTGAAAACAAGAGGATGGCTCTCATACAAATAAACATTGTATGCAAAGAGAAAAATTAAAGCAAGAAACAAATCACCTGCGGCTTGAAAGCTGCAAGATACCCTGGTCTAATAGAAGTTACAAATTTCATGTGCTATGCGATTAACCGCCAAATCATTTTATGAGTCAAATTGGCCCACAACCGTAAAAATAAGTATACCACATTCGATAATGCAAAATAAAGGGGTCTGTGGGGGAGAAGAATCAACATGTACATAAATTTCATCATGTGACTAAAAACAAACATACTTATGTTTTTCAAAAATAGTATTTAACTTTTTCATATATATATATATAGTGATCAAATTTGCAATGAGTCAAATTGGCACAGTTCGTAAATCTAGCGTTAAAATGTCATAATAATAAGCTAATTTTCCAGCGGTCACACTTAATCAGTTAAATCTGAAAAACCTAAATAAAATCTGCTATATAATTTTCAAAATATTTATAACCCACTCTGACGGCAATTCTGTAAGAAAAAAATCCTATTAGTTGACAGAAATATACTTTATAATATTAACGAAATTTTGTGAGAAATCCAAATTTTCCTGATAGGAATTATCTATGCTTTTCTGAGAGTTACACCGATGAATCGCCGCACAAATGGATCGCAACTCCACAAAACCGTAGCCTCGACCTCGATTCTACGAAATTCCTTTCCCTATCATAATAGAATCCATATCTATCGTTTATATCGGGTATTTGGGGTTTAGCTAAACATCCGACCAATTCACCGCGAAAGCCCGCTTTCCCGTGTAATTTCCCACGACATTTGAACAAAAATCTAATTACTCCTACGAGCTCGAGTGTAATCTAAGATTTAGCCTCAAACTATGCACGTAATTATGGTCAACGCGTCGCTGGATTCAGAGAGGACAGTGCCGTAGGATGAAAAAGGATAAAGGGTCAGGTGGTAGTGCAAGGATCAATACCTCAAGCTCTCGAAAGCTTCACGTGTTGCTCCGGATTTCGACGTTACCAGGTGAACGGAAGAGGATTTATAAATAATTTTTATTACCATTGTTTGTCAATGGTTACTAACATTTTCTTCAAAAATACAATACACCTAAGTCTGTTTTTACACGGTCTTTTTGTACACGGTTTTGATATAACACGGTTTGAAAATTGAATATTTTTAATTTTTTTACACGATTTTATTCCATTTAGCACGATTTGAAATTTTATGTACTTAAATTTTTTTTGTCAAATTTAATTTTTGCGAAGTATGTTCATATCACAAAAAAGTATTTATGAAAGAAAAAAGTCTGAAACCATCGATAGTGTAGCGACCACCTACGTAGAGGGTTACGTCGTTCACAACATAGTTTTTTAGTTCCTGAACTTGCCATACATTTAATTTATATTACTTTTAAGATTAGAGTGCATATCTTTTTTATCATTAATTACTATGCTTGTGAAAATAAGCATTATATATTTGATTTAATAAAATAAACATGAATTCTTGTTCTTAAAAATTCTTGTTTTTCACTAATTTTAATAGGTTTTAGAGATTAGGAACAAATCACCCATTTTTGTATAAGATCAATGTCTTTTTTTACACGGTTTTTTTTTACACGGCTTCTTCTGGAACCAATCTACCGTGTAAAAACAGACTTAGGTGTAATATAGAAAATTAACGAAAAGTATCAAAATATAGGGAATTGTTGGAAACATAAAATAAAGAAAACACTTTCGTCGAAGCGCACCATAAACGGATTAACGTCTAAAGCTCTTTTAACGGCCAAGTTACGACTTGAAGAATTGAGAATTTTATAACTTCGAAACTGAATAATTTCGACTTTAATTTTCTTTATAAAGTTTCACGTGTTGTTTCGAATTTCGACGTTAGCAGATGAACTTAAATCTCTTGGCTTACGGTTTTTTCGTGGCTGCCTCCGCTATAGTTGAGAATTTAATTTCTAAAATAAAAATTGATCAGTGATTCTTGGTACGTCGTATAATTTAATGTAATATTAATGTTATAGACATAATATTATTGCGTCGCATGTCATTAAAATTTTCAATTTAATAGGTTTTGGAAGAATTGAAAAATTCCTGTCCCTCGTCACGAGTGTTACTCGTCATTGTAGGCCAAGGGGTTAACGGAATGAACACGTAATTTTGGCTGTCACTGATAATCGATGATAGCCAAGTTCTCTCCCAAAAAGTAAGAATATAGAAATCTATGGAGTGTAACAGAAATGGACAAAATCATTGGAAATATGGTCTAATAAAATAAGACATACGTTGATTAACCTGTTTAGTAGAAAGATTAACATTTGTAATCGTTACACGTGGAAGTTAACTTAAAAAATTAATGATTTTATAAATTCACAAGAAGTATGGATTGTTGTTTATCTTATCGCTATGGAGATTCTTATGTTACTCTCGATGTCAAGGGTGTTATAGAAAAGTCGAGGATTAACGTACAATTTTAACTATCATTGGTTGTTGATGATAACGGGGATTCCATTCAGAATAATGACAATGCAGAAAATGATAAAAAAGAATAAGAATCTATAAAATTGTCGAAGATAATGTTTGAGAAGAAACGAATATAAAAAACTTCAACTTTGATAAAATAATAATGAAACTTAAGATTTCTATTAATCACTCGTTACTTTTCATTCTAATATTCCAAACGGTGTGGGACTTTCAAAATTGTGCGATTTCATTTTTAAAATGTTTCAATTCTGTTGCCGAGCAACGTACTATACATTTCCTGAATTCCTTATATTCATGAGTATACTGCGGATTTTTGTGCGCTTCTCGCAAATGTAAAATTGCAAAAATGCAGAGAATGCAAAGAATGCATATAAGACAAAAAAATAAATGTAAGAATAATCCAATACATGGCTATTGTTATAAAATTTGAATAGAGAAATAAAATTCTGCTTAGAACCTATTTCATTAATACTAGATCTACCAAGGGGGTCAAACTGACTTGCACTGAATTTTTTAAGAAAGTTGGTGAAACCTTTCAACGCTGTAACCCGTTTAATTTTCTATATCTACCTTTTAGATAATGAGAAATTAAATTAATTTAGTTCCTTCCGAAGTAAATTCTTTTCTTCTCAAAGAGCTATCCAGTATCTTAAAATATTAGGTGTACAAATTAATTCTCGGCCCCCAGATTTCATCGACCACAAAACCTATTCAGATTAGAATTTTTCCAAATTTGGATAGTCATTCTAAAGCGCCATTTGTTAGCTTTAAAATAAGATACATCGCATGACTCTACTCCAGACATAACGTGAAAAATCATGTGTAGAAGCGATGTCGTTCGATAAGCAACATTTAAGGCACTGTCTTCTTTTGGCGTTTCAACTGAAAAAAGAAACGCTACAGAGGCGAAAGAAATAATTTGTTCGATTTTGATTTTTATTTCTTCAAATAACCACCTATTTCGATCCCTACAACACCACCTAACTGATTCTCAATTCAAGTAAGTCGAACAGGTCTATAAATGCCTCAATGATTTCATTGATATGAACCACTATCATTCTTCCGATCAGGAATCCGACAATTACCTGAGAGATGGCAAAAACGTATAGAAAATGAAGAACATTATGTTTAATATTGAATTTATATCAACATTGTTATAATTAAATGTCAAAGTTAGTCAAAAAAGGCCGAGAATTAATTTGTACACCTAATATATTGAATTAATAAGCGGTAGTTCTAGTGTTAATACTAGATCTACGGTAGCCGTTAAATTGGCGGGATCCTATTTTTTTTTAAATTCTATATTTAATTTATATTTAATTTTCATTAATTTATATTTCTTATTTAACTGTTCATATTTTTTATCACTTGATCCATCTTTCTGCAAGGTAGTTACTTAATATATTTAAACCTACTACATTTAACGGCCGTAGATGTGGTGTTAAACCTATTCGTAAAAATGCCAATTTGGATAAATAACCACAATCTAATCATAATTATCCTCAAGAAATTACTACAATTATAATTTTTATGTATTTATTATAGCATTTTCTCCAACCTAGTTCTCCAAAACAGAGGACCTCGAAAAAATGGAATAAAACGATTAAAGTTTCAGATTGAAAGCAACATCTTCCTCCAAAAGACTTTATCGTATTACGATTCTTCCCCAAAATTAGCAGTCCCCCATCTCCTTAATTAATAGCGCGTGTTTCTCGAAAACAGTCTCATCTTCGGTTTCCCCAAGAAACCCGAGTTTTTACCGAGGTAAGGAAACTACTCTCGAATAATTCACACGAGCACTCCACTCGAGGACTCTCGTTTTCCTCCTGCAACCTTTGAATCGTTCGTTCGGTCTGTGCTTCTGTGGAAATCGATATTTTAAGAGGGAATATCCCGAATAATTCATAGGTTTAGAAGTAAGAAAATAATCACAACAGAAGTCGTGTGAAATTAAACGATTAGCTCCTTGTCGTACGAGTTCTTTCGTGACTGTCTCCCCAATAATTCGGAATTAAATTGATAAATTCGGAATTGATCAGTTTGTGTTATCCACTCTTAAATATATATGTACATTTATAAGATGTTCAACATCGAACGAACGTGTGTTTGAAGTGTCGAAACTTTACGTAAGATAATTTTTAGAAGCGATTCCACCGGTACTGAAACTTTCAGTACTAGTTTCAAAGATGTTTCAACGAGGATCCCAAATTAAGCGCGTACACTCAACATATTTCAACCTGCTTAAGCGGATCTTCACCGAAAATGTTACGTAATGAGGAAAGTTAACTACAAACTCTAGTCCTCACTCGAGAACGTAAGACTAAATAAAGAAACCTCTTTTGTATCCTTCCCGCGTTTCGACCCTTGGGTTCTCGCCCGACTCTCCTCAAGATTATCTCGCTTTCAAAAGGAAAGACCGCATTAAAACTCCACGAGCAAAGTAAAAGCTTTATTGCTACGATATCGATGATCCTTACAATTTCTATTCCGGTATTATTGTTATTAATTCTGTAATAAAGCAAGAGATATAAATTCTTCTGTTCCATACATTGCCACATAGGTCAATGATCCTCGACATTGTTTTTCTCTAATATGCCATTAACACTAGAACTACAGAACCAGTCAAAATGACTGGTACACAATTTTTTCAAAAAATTCTCCAAGTTTACATAAGAGTCATAGAATAAATATTCTACGTCTATATCAGTAAACATAAATCACCCAATCGATCAAATTTTCCGCCACTTGATTCCCCCTTTTACAAAGTATTTATTTAATTTATTAAAATATGATAGATTTGAGGCCGGTAGTTCTAGTGTTAAAGATGTCAATATCTTTCGAGTATTTTCAAATTAATGGAACCGTACACCGTCATTTATTTTCTTTCTTTTGAATTTTGCTGCTGTAACTGCAATAGTCAGTTGATCTTGGTCTTACTGTTTTAGGGCATATTCCAAACAACCAAGATTATGATATTGTTACGCCTCGCGGAGAGTCTTCCCAGCTTCGGGAGTCTTCCAATTAAAAATTGCTATGACTTCGCGAATTCGAAGGTCTAATGTCTTCGAATGTCCGGTAGCGACTTCCTGTCAACAAACGATTGGATTCTTGAATCCTGACGGAACAGCTTCACCAACTTCATATCGGCATAACATTATTGCAGGATCGTGAAAAAGAAAGGGAGGCGCGCGGAAACCCATCCAAGGCAGCAACTGGGCCTGAGTAGCTTAACGTCGACGATCGCTTGGGTCGGCGCGAAACCACTGCGCGAGCGACCTCTCCCTGCTGACAATTTCTCTTCACGTCCATTTCATCTAAGTTCTTCATAGGAGGCCTTCTTCACCCCGATCCCACAATATATTAAATAATAATTTAGAACAAACTTCTCATAAGTACTATAGGAGGATTTGAACTGAAGTCTATTGATTGCGAGTTTAACATTATTTCAACCGCGATTTTCTGTATACCTATTTCGACCAAGAGGTGTCTTTTCGTTTGAATGCAAATAATTGCCAAAACTGTTGAGATTTCAAATGATCAGTTAAATGTAGATAATTTGAGGAATATATTTATTGGTACATTGATGTGTATTTATTAGAAATTATTTAATCAGCTTGCAAATTTTAGCAGCGGTGTTCAGCTAGTTTTAAAATCACTGCTGCGGTGTACGCTGAAATGTAACATGGCGAGAAATAAGCGAATATCAAAGTAATGCCGCAACTCTATGTAGTTTCTGTTACAACTGAAAGAGGGATTCTCTAATCTGATTATAATTGATATCGTGCTGCAAAATGGTGTTGATATTTATATGTAAAATGGTTTCAAATTAGGCACTGTCATGAAATCCTTAAAGTGTCAAAAGACACTTCATGGTAGAAATAAGTATACCATATGCACATTTTTAGATCTAGGATGTTCTGGTGGAAAACGACATTGCTGAATTAATTTACCAACTACTGTATGAAAAGTCAAAAAACCTAATTATGGAGAAAAGATTGAACTTAGAGAATAATTTTAATTTAAAATTTCGAAGGTGTCTTTTGACACCTCTTGGTAGAAATAGTGTTAAATATTACCCCCTTACCCACCATTAGCCTCTCTTGTAATTAGTCCGCCAAAAAAGTTGAGAAAGATGAAGTTGATAACACACTGCGATTACTGACAAAACGTGTACTGTATCGTGACCTGAGTAAATTACTTTCAATTAGATTAATTTATGTTACGAATTACTGCCCTCCCGATATTAATTTATGAATATGCCGGTATATATGACAAAGGTTTATTCATTTACAAAGTAGAATGAATAGAATAGTATTAAAACCACAAGTTAAAGTAGTATAGATTTCAGATAAGACTGAGCTACTATTGATTTCAGATTCCACCGAAAAACTTAGTCTTATAATTAGCGCAGAGATACTTTGAATAAGAAAATAATTGTACTAAGGTCTCAAGCTGAACTGGTATGGATTTCGGATAAAGTTGAACTGCGAAACTGTTCAAAATTTCAACAGAGCGTAATACTACTTCCACTGAAGAATGTCAAATAACATCCGTTATCCGGGAATCGTCGGAGAAGAACGATGAGCCGTTTTAGAGAAACTTTTTTGCGTCGTTGTATATGTACTTATCTTTCGTAATTTTTGTTTAGTATACAATCAATGTTCAAAATATATATTACAATTTGTAATAAATTGTTACTACTATACAGCGAATTTTTATAGATCTATGAGAAGGTAAAAACTGAAAAAATGCGGAGAAAATAAAGATATAGTACATGTAATAAGATTTAACGAATTAAACAAATCTCTGCGAAAGTTCTATTTCCTTAATCGCATTCATACAAATTTCAATTTGCATAATTATCTGCAGTCTAATTATTATGATTCTCTCTTTCCTCTGATTACCAAAAATATGAATATTCACTTAATGAGAGCTCATTGACTACCAGTGATGACAATTTCCCAAGTCAACCTTCTCACATTAAAAAACAAAAGAATTTTTAACTCAAACCAGACAGATATGTTTTTACTTTATGTTTTTTTTTCACATAAATTTAATTGCAACTATCCGATGAACTTTCCGAAATTCAATATAATTTGTTTAAAGTAATTTCTTTTATTTAACCAACACGTTGTTTTGAGCATTAGTTCTTTTTGGCTCACTCTGCATATGAATTGAAAGCAACGAAAAAGTCAAAAATAAAATTTTAAAGGCGTTAAAATATTTAGGGAAAAGGTTTTCAACATTAAAACACATAACTTTTCTGTTTAAAGCCATCGATATTAACACCTTGCCCTACGATTTTGCCCTGATCGTCTCGTAAGAACTGTCATTTTCAATTCACAGCATCTTGCATGTAAAATATGAATTGGTTAACGAGTTTAGAAGATGCCAAAAACTTTGAAAACATAAATATAAGACACAAAAGTTTGATCGATAATGAGATAAAATGGAAAACATTACTATCACTCTTATCAGGAATAGAGAACAACGTTTTAATAATCAATAGTAGACACTGATAACCGTATATCAAGTCTATGATTCGGGATTACCAGAGATTTGATTATATTGACATTTCAGTCCTTAAATAATATCATAAATAAACATGAAATTGCATACTCATCGGAAGAGAGAATCAACGCGCGTACATTCTCATTTTTGCAAAGTTTATATTCTCCATTTAACTAGTTGAACGTAAGTTAAACAATTACGACTTAGGAATTTTGTTAGAATATTTCAGAACTACAATGTCACCCAATTTTTCGAGATTGATTTATTCTTCATTTACAAGTTATATTCACATCGACACGATAAAGGAAAAAGAAATACCAAGAAAAATGGTGCGTTCAAAATTGAACTGAAATTTTGTATGCAGATTCAATTTACATAGAAATAATATTTGCCAGAAATGTTTTTGTCGTTCGAAAATGGCAGGGCGAATTTTTCTAAAAGATTCCCTGTTTCCAATATAGCTCCATGCAAAAGAAAAAACCGTTAGGGTTTTGAAATTGTTGTCATATCAATTAAGATTTTGGAACATTATTTGAAATAATTCATTAGATTTTATTGAAGATGGTAAATTTGTTCATCTATATTTATATGAAAATGATTTTATCGTGCGAAACTTGTCAACATATGCAAGACAAGCACAACGTGACAGAACGGTCAAGTGTGTACAAATATTTGCACGGTTGGCCGATTAACTGGAAATAAGGAAGCAATCTGTGCTGCTACAATTAAGGGAAGTGTTCTTATCAAAGAATACTCAAAGATTGCAGTCTGTATTGATTACGAAAAAAATGCACGATCGATAGGAAATCCGCAATGTTCTGTCTGTCAGAATCTAAATTAAAAAAATTTGCAGAAAATCTTACATATATTGGAAACAATTCTTATTAAATAAAATTAAATAACATTTATCGACATTTTAATTCTTATCGAATTAAATACGATGAACTTTTTAGAAATTTCTTAACGAATTATCATTATTACATATTCCAAGAAATATCAGCTGACAGGATCGCTTGTTAACCACTTGACTGATAACGCAATGAGTTTTTGGAAATGCTTTTTATAAACATAGTTGATATAACCGTAGTAGGAACTTCCACTTCCTATTGATCTGAACAAATTTTCATAAGTTAGTCGTACTTGTCAAATTAACGATGTTATTTATAACAAAATATATCCTGTACAAATGTAAACATACGATGTGTAATAAAATAAGAAGCACATCGATATTACAAATTATTTTCTTATTGAAGTATTGACGGATCAAAACCGAGTTTTAAAATCCAACTCATTGCGATCAATCGACCTCCATGGCACTTGAAAAATTATACATATGTAGAGTATGCAATCTTTGGTCCTAATACTTTCGACTTTATCCCGCACGTCAGCAAAAAACCCACGAAATGAGATTAAGATATGTAAAGAACAAAACAGCACAAGAAACCTTTGAAAATTCTAGTCTTCCTACAAACTTCAATGGAAACAGGCAGCAATGTATTTAAGATAAAAAAATATGAAAACGTTTCTCGAAAAATAGTAATGTAACAACTACACGTGAGTGCACATATGAAACAAAAATTTCTTGCGTGTTCTATAACCGAGGAAGATAATCATATATTTAAAACACTATTTATTGAACACAAAAATGCATCATACTTTGCACCTCATTAAAATACATTGCCAATTCGTCGAATCATTTAATAACTACATACATATATCCATGTTAAATCATTTGCTAACAAAGTGCCCCAAGTATTTCGCAGCACCATTCACTACGTGAAACGAAGAAAGAATCTATGCTGGCAAAATTTTTGGCCCACGAAAAATGTGCATTTATCAGACAATAATAAATTGTGACTATATGAAACAGTCAGAAAACGATATCATAAGCGTGACTCTGATTAGACATACAGTTCCACCCACGTAAGTTGGCATCTCAGCGGCGGAGCTTCTCGCTTTCAACCGCCTTTTCGCACTATTTTGTTTCTTAGAATCCACTCGCTCAGCCTCTTAAAGGAAGCACCCGACAAAGTCGTAACATTCAAATATTCTTACTAGTTTGGCTGGAGGAGTGAGACATTGTATTATATTGTTTTCTCGTCGCGCGTTCCATTTCGTCAAGGAGAATCTCCACATGTGGTGGGGGTAATTCTGCCGGAGTTTATCCTGTCATTACTATAGAGATGTTAGAAATCTGATGCATACGCCGATGTCCTCACTGTTGCCACCCAAATCGGATTGTCTCCCTTGCTCCGATCTGCAGCGTTCTCTCTCTACGTCTTTTAGTTCGATTTGTATGTATAGCTCTTTTAATACTTACAATTAGCCGACCGCACGCGCCACAGAGACAGGTCTCTGTGTACAGGTACAGTTTCCACCGCGCTCGAAAAGCCAAACTGCGCTGTCCACCGCGCATTTTTTTGCGTAGAGCCGTAATAATGGCCAATAAAAGACTTCAAAAATTGGTGCATTTTATTATATGTTGTGCTCTATAGAAATAAGAAGCTCTGTAGAGGATGAAGCCTTCCTCAGGTCAAAAATAATACCCGATCGGTCGGCCATCGACTAGTTTGGAAATGGGTAGATCTACCCGATCGGTCGGCTAAATGTTAACGAATCGCGAGATAGAATGTCAAATGCCTTCGTGTACGTCTGACAAGAGGTATGACGCTTGACGCCTGGCGAATGAGACTTCGACGAAACAGGCCATCCTCCTTGATGCCAACTTGTCCGAGCCACACTGTACAAGAAGATTGACGAGAACATCTACAATTCTCATGTCTGTGCATTCCATCTAAATGAGAGTTATTACCTTTTTACATTTGTCTTTGATGATCGTTTCGCTAAATACATACATATGATCTGCACGGAGCTATAAATCAGGCAGAATTTGTAATTCAAAATTGACGATGGAAGAATTTGAACTCGAGCTCGCTAATTGGAACAGTGTCCCCATAAGTGTTATCCTATGAGAAGATGTCCCCATTAAAAGAATTTTAGCTACGCGTAGTCTCTGAATTGTTGGGGGTATGATAGGTATATGTATCAGTTACAAATTGTGACGACGAAAAATTAATCTCGTCGAAACTTTCATACTTTTATTACAGAAAAATAGTTGTTACGTGCAAAGGGTATAGCAGGATAAGGTGGTCAAAAGTGCCCTTGAACCGATTTCAATGGGGGTAGTCTCATTCGATAGATAATGCTCGGCGATCATTGTGTACCAAATTTTAACCCTTTATCTTGATCGGAAGGGTAGTTATGGGGAAAATTAAAAAAACAGGTTTTTGGCCCTTTTCCCCCATTTATTGAGGTGTAAAAAATCCGAAAAAATTCTGGCATATTCTACACGGTACCGGACATGTTGGAGAATTTTTTCAGATTTTTTCGTCGAAGTACCTAAGCGTGAAAAATGGGAAAAGTAAAAAAAAACGGAAAAAAGAAGATTTCGTATCGAAATCTTCGAGGTACAACTTTTTGTTTTATATAGTAACAATCTAACACCTACGATTGTTATCCCCAATTTTTTTCAGATTTTTAAACCACCTGCGTCATTATGAAAAAAATCGAAAACCGATTTTCGGGACGTATTTTGATCTAAAACGCAAGAAGTAATTGTTATTTTTCCATTATTTACATAGAGTATGTTCATTTTGTGGTTTTTAAAGTTTTACCATTACAGATAATTTCATAACAATAAACGGAATTGAGATAACTCACTTATCTGTAAACTATGTGTTACATTATGTACCATAATTTTGAACGTTCTTTCAACAGCAGCAGTGGCCGCGCGTCTAGAGTGTCTGCTCTGGAACCGCTATGAACTTTTTGTCGCGGGTTCGCGTCCCGGAAGGTATATTTTTTTTTCTTTTTTTTTAATCTGTAAATGCATAAAAATAATCAATAATCATTTTTAACAGCTATTGCGATAATCCTAAATGCATAAAAAATGTATATCGTATCGAAAATAGTTTTAGAGCATATCTGTTGTTTTGCCGGCTCTCTCTAGCAATATGTTATCCCATGGTTACGGATATTTTTAAACATTTAAATTACGGAAATGTTAACTTATTATGGTATATAAAAATGTATATTTGGCACCAAAGATCACAACACTTGCACTAACAGAGTATATGCACGTAATGATTACTTTACTTGCATGTTTCTTTCCCTTATATTCAAAGAAGAATCGTTGACATGGAGGGGATATGCTCGAAACTTGGAAAATATTAATTTCTATTGGTTTGTATTATATTGCCATTTTTAATTTGTTAATTCTGAAATGAGCGTAGGGAAGACAGTTTATGGTTGGGTCTCCGCTATTGTCTCGAATGTGTCAAACCGATTTAATGCTGGGTATGTTACCATTTATGAATATTTGTACTTTTTTAAGTATGTACAGTTCCATGTGACTAGGTAGAGACAGAAACCATTTAACAGTGAATTGACCAATATAACATAAATACCTGTAGGGGATTAGCTTAGTATCTGCGCCAAACCTTCAATGCCACCAGGTCATTGGTGAAGGCTTACGGACAGGAAGGGTTTGTGTGATATTGGAGCAGGCGCAATAAAATAATAAAATCCTGCAAACTAAATTATATGCCTCTATTTCTTAAAGGTATTTTGAAAGCGATACAAATTCTCATCAGTAAGATATCTAAAAGCTTAAGAAGTAAATTCGTATATAACAATAAAGCAATTTTAACGAATGTATCTATTGTACAGTTATGGCCCTCAAACGTATTATTTATTCTATATGATTTCGGAACAAATAACAAACTAGTACTTATGGCGAAAAATAATAATCTACCAAAAGAAAGGAACTTTTGTTTTCATTCAACATGACTTCGGCAGGAATTTGTCAAGGTATAAACTCCGTTCCTTTAGTGCCGAATATACATTTTTATACACCATAATAAGTTAACATTTCCGTAATTTAAATGTTTAAAAATATCCGTAACCATGGGATAACATATTGCTAGAGAGAGCCGGCAAAACAACAGATATGCTCTAAAACTATTTTCGATACGATATACATTTTTTATGCATTTAGGATTATCGCAATAGCTGTTAAAAATGATTATTGATTATTTTTATGCATTTACAGATTAAAAAAAAAGAAAAAAAAATATACCTTCCGGGACGCGAACCCGCGACAAAAAGTTCATAGCGGTTCCAGAGCAGACACTCTAGACGCGCGGCCACTGCTGCTGTTGAAAGAACGTTCAAAACTATGGTACATAATGTAACACATAGTTTATAGATAAATGAGTTATCTCAATTCCGTTTATTGTTATGAAATTATCTGTAATGGTAAAACATTAAAAACCACAAAATGAACATACTCTATGTAAATAATGGAAAAATAACAATTACTTCTTGCGTTTTAGATCAAAATACGTCCCGAAAATCGGTTTTCGATTTTTTTCATAATGACGCAGGTGGTTTAAAAATCTGAAAAAAATTGGGGATAACAATCGTAGGTGTTAGATTGTTACTATATAAAACAAAAAGTTGTACCTCGAAGATTTCGATACGAAATCTTCTTTTTTCCGTTTTTTTTGACTTTGCCCATTTTTCACGCTTAGGTACTTCGACGGAAAAATCTGAAAAAATTCTCCAACATGTCCGGTACCGTGTAGAATATGCCAGAATTTTTTCGGATTTTTTACACCTCAATAAATGGGGGAAAAGGGCCAAAAACCTGTTTTTTTAATTTTTCCCATAACTACCCTTCCGATCAAGATAAAGGGTTAAAATTTGGTACACAATGATCGCTGAGCATTATCTATCGAATGAGACTACCCTCATTGAAATCGGTTCAAGGGCACTTTTGACCACCTTATCCTGCTATACCCTTTTTCGCTCTTCTATTAAATCTTTAATTTTTCCTCGTGAAGTAGATTCACGCGAAGCTCCTACCCCATATTCACCGGGTTATTTGCGGTTACCAAGTTGTTTCTTTGACAGGTAACAATAAATTCTCTCACGTTTATAAGGGGACTTCGGCGGCCCCATTACTGTCAATGGAAAACTCATCGGTCTGGTATCATGGACTAAGAGTTGTGCTCTTACTGATTACCCCACTGTCTTCGCACATGTACCATCCTACCTTGAATGGATCAAGGAGAACGTCGTATAAATTCCTCCAATTGTCCACCGGCTAAACGATAAACATTAAATGAATCCATCTACGGTTTAATTTAACACTAGAACGACCAAGCAAGTCAAAATGTTTTATTCACAATTTTTTCCAATAATTCCGTAAGTTTATAGGGGAGTCCTAGACTAAAAATTCTAAGCTGATCCTATAAAACACAAATTTCCGAATCGATCATATTTTCCACCTCTTGATTCCCGTTTTCTCAAAGTACTTATTTAATATATTTGAATGGCATAGATTTAACGCCGATCGTTCTAGTGTTAACCATTTCGCTACTGTAAGCGCCTATAGACGCTTAGAAATTTTACGTTTGTGACACTGAGAGCGCCTATAGGTGCTTGACACAGGTTGGCTATTTGACACTGAAGACGCCTAAAGATGCTCATTGTAATTTGGCTTTCTGACACGAAGAGTACTTTTAAATTTGTAACATTTATAGTAATTCCATTGAGAGAAAAAAATAATAATGGTTTAATATAGCGAAGTTCAGTTTTTTGATTATTGTGATATGTTTTTACAAAAAAGCATCCCCACCTAAAAAAGCTACATTTTCGGCGTATGTACATCATAAATCAATTCCTGCCGTATGGTGTGGCCAGTGCGTCTCAAATTCTGCCGTACTCAGGGGGTTAAAACGCAAATTGTACCACTTTTAAAAACAACAATAAAATATTTGTTTGCCTATGTGTACATTTTCCACATGCCCGGTTCTATAAAATAATAAAATTGTTCATATTAAATCAGTTACAATTTTTCTTTTTCTTCTTAACTTTAATACCTGATGATTTTGTTAAATCATTCCCAACTGTAGATGTCATCCAATTCTTCAAGATTGACTTCTGCTTCATTCAAAATATTCAAATCGTCGTGAAGGGATGATAGAACCAAACATTTTCTTGCACATTAAATTGCTTAAATAAAAGTAAATATGTATTGCATTCTTTTATGTAACAGAAAAAAGGATAATTTCAATAAGATAAAATTTAAAAAATCAAACGAGATTTCGAAGATCAAAAACTTAGAAAAATTAATGAAGGTGCTAACGAGAGAAAAACTAAGGTAATTTAGATTTAACTCAAATGAAGATGAGTAAAACAATCAAATGAATCTGAAATGAGTAAGAACGTAGCATACAGACGGTTTTTTCTCCTTTTTATAGTTAATACACTATAAATATTAGATATAATATATTTGATATAATTTAACAATTGCCTTTCGACCGACATATTTTTAAACTCCACCACAAATGTTTTTACACCCTATTTAATGTCTAAAATTTAAATCAAAATATTGTAATGAGTCAAGTATCTATATTATAAATAATACAAGTAATATCGCTGAGAACTTCAAGATTGAGAATGCCATTTTTCATGGCGACATTCAAAATCAAAATGATGATACAATTTTGAATTATTAACATTCATAGATTTTTATCAGAGAAAAAGTATTCATTTTCTAAGTGACATTACAAAAGTATCTCTATCTTGACGATACAAGATATAAAAAAGCGAAAAAATGGAAACGCAAAACTGAATTGTTCACAAAGACGCAAAAAACGCTACTTGTAAAACTACAACAATAAAAAAGGTCCTTTCGTTCGTAGCTTCAATTGAAGAAATGTACTACAACCCGATATCAATAGAAACAACAATCCAATTTATCCATTTACGTTCAATAAAGTGAGATTGCAAAAAACAGTGACTTGCAAAGTAAAAAATTTGTCGCATCATTAAATTCCTATGTGGGTATTAAAAAATTATATTATACTTTAGGACAAATTAAATTATACTATCTACTCGTTGCACAACTCAAAAATTGCGGAGATATGTCGATGTGACACCATGAAATAGCAATAAAACGGAAGGATTTCAGCAAAACCGTTTATGTACTACGTGAAACAAGGAAACAATATATGCTGCTAAAATTATCGGCGCACGAAAAAAGCGTACTTATCAGAAAATAATTAATTGTAGCAATCTGGAGCAATCACAAAACGATATTATCAATGTGGCGTTGATTACACATCTATCTAATCTAAGATGAGCAAATAATTTATCAATCGGTGTATTTCGTGTGTTAAGAGAAGTTGGGGGTATATAAACCCCTACTGTCGCATAGATTTCGGTGCACAGCTTTCATAAACTTGTAGCAGTCATGTCGTTATTAGCCTTAGCTCTTTGTGGGCTGTTAGCCCTTGCTAATGGTGAGTACTATTCAATAGATACGTACATATTATCTACGACGTGAAAGAGTTACAATGGCTGCTTTCTATTTATATATTTTTTTATCGTACATAAAACAATTAAATTTTCTAAGTTGACTCATCTATTACAATTCATTTATTTCTTTTTTAATTGTTTATAAACTAAAAGAATTTGATTCCTTGAAACTTTTTGGTTTTAATTATTCTTTTTCATCTGACAATAGCTATACTTTCATATTTTGAAATATGTTGTCAAACTACGAAATTGGAAGAGTTAAATTTTTTGTCACTGTAATATTAAAAGAACGGTACATTATATTTTTGATAATTATTAACTTACCTTATTACCGTTGTTTTAACTTAATTATCTGACAATTCTTAGGCAATATTTCACTCTATATTATCCCGTGATGAGCGTTATTTATTATTGTTAATTAATTTTTTGTTATTTATTTACTACAGCCTCGGTACTGAGGCCCGATGAGAGAATCGTAAATGGCGAGGATGCAAAGAAAGGAGAAATCCCATACCAAGTGAGTTACTTTGTGTTATAAAACTCTATACGAACCGAAAAATAAGTAGATTATAATACCCTTGTTTTATGAATGAATTGAGACGATTTTTCAAAAATTTGTATAATGAATTGATTAGCTTCGAGATATATTAAATTGACAGATACATATGCCTCAGAAAGAGAAAGTATATCCTAACATGAATATTAAAAACATTTCTATTTTTATACTTCATGGAATTTTTTATAAAAAGAATGATAAGTGATTTAACGTGCATACAGTTTCAATGCCACATTTTCTGTTGTTTTTTTTTCTTCTTTTACTGCGTAACAGTGATATATTGTTTTATGTTTTCAGGTATCCCTCCAAAACGTTGGTTCCGCATTCCACTTCTGCGGTGGCTCCGTTCTCAATGAAAATTATGTCATTACCGCCGCTCACTGCGTTTCTGGGTAAGTATTCCAAAGAATATACAAGATAAATATATTTATGGCGTGATTTCGTTAACAAAAAAAATGTTCTGCTGGTAGAAAGTCACCATACAGCATCCAAGTTGTTGCTGGCACGGTCGACTTGAAGGACCCAGCACACACGCGCAAAGTTGAGAAAATCATTGTTCACGAAAACTACAGAGCAGCAGACTCCTGGAGGAACGACATCGCTCTCCTCAAGGTAATTACACGTTAATTGATATTTTATGCTTCATTCGTTAATTCTTGATACAGTTACTGTTTCGAAAATTAAGTTAAAATATCTTCAAATCTTATTTAGCAACTATTCTATAATTCTTCCAGCACACTGTACTTCTATTTCACTTTCAATATTGAATTATTTTAATATATACCATTTAACATTAACTAACTTTGAACTGTACAATTCGATTAATCAATAACGCGAATTATGAGAACTGTACGCGTTACAATCAGAAATTTTAGAAAAAATTTAAAAAAAATCTAAAAAACTTCTTTGAGATACTCAAAGATTGTGATGGTGACCGGCGGTGACCTATTGAACTCAATGACATTTCATATGACTTTGAAATTTGTAAAATTTCCGAATTTTCTAACACAATCAATATTTAAATACTAGCTTTCTGCAGATAAAACCCTGCTGAACACACATCTATTTGTGTCTTTAACACTAGAACGACCAAGCAAGTCAAAATGACTTGTTCACATATTTTTCCAAAAATTCCCTAAGTTTACAGGAGAGCCTTAGACTAGAAATTCTAAGTTGATCTTGTGAAACACAGATTACCAAATCGATCATATATTAATATATTTAAATGTAATAAATTTAACGTCGGTCGTTTTAGTGTTAAAGTTTCTGCTATACAAAGATGGGATTTTAATAGGAAAAATATCACTTCAGTAGAAATGATAAAACAAGTGAAATATCAGCTGCATTCAACGTGTTAATTTTGATGTCGTTACAACGCCCAATGATAAAAAATAATTTGTTAATAACATTTGTTAATAATCTGCTCTATTTCGACAGGTCGCAACTCCATTCCCAAAAACCCGAGATATCAGCTTCGTCCCTCTTCCAAGCGTCAATGAAGAGATCGGTGCCAATAATGTCGCAGTTGTCTCTGGATGGGGTAGACTTTGGGTAAGAATTGCGAAAACGTTTAAAAATTTTATTGCAACGATGAATACTCAATAATACCGAAACTTTTTCGATTGTTTATCATTTAAACATTATGTATACCTGAATCATGAATAAGAGGAATTTATAATTAATCGCCTCAACTGATCTTAAGACAAATTGTGATGAATTATATTAATGAAACAAATTTCAGACTGGTGGACCAACGACTACGCGTCTCCAACGAGTGAACATTTTAATCTCCGATCAAGAATACTGTAAATTCATGTACAGTAAGATGGGCTACAACATTTACGATTCTCATGTCTGTGCATTCGACCCAGTCGACGAGAAGGGATCTTGCCACGTAAGTCATTATCAATAATCATTTGTTGTAAACATCACCTGTTATATTCAATTATTTCTGCGTACTTCTAGACATTTGCAATAGTTTAATGATTATCATTGACTCTTCATATTCTTCACTTCGACTGTTGTAGTCTTTTGCTAAATGTTGTTTGCATGTTGTTTACATTGGATATAAATCATGTGATGTAGCTATCACGTAGAAATTGTAATTGAAACATTATGAAGGAAGGATTTGAACTCGAACTCGCGAATTGATCGTGGTTAGAAGCTTTTCAAATGATTTTAAATGTATTAGGGGTACCGAAAAGTAATGAAAAAATTTTTTTTTGGTGGTAAAAAACATTTATTTATTAAAGAAATCTTAAATACTAATCAACAAAATAATTTCCATAATTTTCTAACACTTTTTGCCAGCGTAAAGGTAGTTGTTCGATTCCATTTTTAAAATAGTCCTTTGATTTTTTGTTGAAAAACTTTTCCAATTACGTTTTCACTTCTTCAATTTTGATTATTTTTCGGTACCCCTAATATTAAGAATCATCTCTTCCTATACCTTTTAGCTACAAGATAGTTTCTGTATTTTAATTACTATGATATATGTGTGAGATAGAAAATATTTTCCGAATATCACAGCAACACACCTTCAATCTCGACGTCACTTTTTCACGTTAGCCGCAGTCAAAAAGTTGTATTTAATTTTTTTGCATTTCCATTAGAAATGTAACTTTCGCCTGTACAGTAGACTCACGTTAAAGGCAGTATACTAAGCATGATATTTACTTGTCCATTTAAATTGTTTGACATTTTCTTTGAATCAGATGGTAACAATAGGTATTCTTGAATTTTACAGGGTGACTCTGGCGGTCCATTGACTGTCAATGGAAAACTCATTGGTTTGGTCTCATGGGCTAGGAGCTGCGCTCTTACTGACTACCCCACTGTCTTCACCCGTGTAACATCCCAACTTGCATGGATCGAGAAGAACGCTGTATAAGTTCCTACAATGATCCACCGACTGAACAATAATCACAAAATGAATCCGGCTATGGCTTAATTTACAACGCTAACTGTACAGTTTTTGAAACACCAGTGCAATATTTGTTTGTCTCTATGTACATTTCCCACAGGATGACGTAAATTAATAAAACTTTTTTCATTTTATAAAAATTTTAATTCTATTTTGTCGTCTTGCAAAACCTGACAATATTGTTAAATCATTGTAAAGCTGCGGATGTCATGCAGTTTTTCAAGATTGACTTTTGCTTCATTTAAACTAGGAATTTCACATCCACTCGATGGGAGATAAAGTAAGCTACGAAGAAAAGTGTCTTATCCACAATTCAGCTGAAATTTTGTATACAGATTTAGTTTCCATGAAATGATTGTTTGCTAGAAAGATTTTTAATCTTTCGAATTTGAGCGTACCAATTTTTTAAAGCTTCACCGTTACCAATGCAGTTTCACGAAAAAGAAAAAGAATTCTTTACAACTTGAAATTTCTATCGTCTTAATACCAATCTCAGAACATTACTTGAATATGTAGTTAATTATGTATTATTTCGAGACGCGTAAGTTTGTTTATTTGTACATAACCACAGTGAATCCGCAGATAAATGCAAAAATTCTCCGTAAATCTTCAAACATGTAAGCATGAATTATGAAAACAAATTAATTAAATACAGAAATCCCTCGAATAACACGGCTAATTGGTTCCGTGTTATTCGAAATCGTGTGATTCGATACTAATAATTCATACAATTTTGGAGATAACGTTCCGTGCTATTCAAAACCGTGAAATTCGAAACTCGAGATCCATACAAATTTGGACATTTGATTCCAAAAATTAATTAAGAAAACATTGAAAATAAGAACAAAATTTTTTTGTATTTTTTGTTGTAAAATTTCAGTTATCCTTGTAAGCCAACGATATGTATATGCACATATGTACTGTGTGATCGACTTTATTTTTAACAGTAATTTTTGCGACTTCGTGTAATTCGAACTCCGTGTTATTCGAGGGTTGTCGCAATTTTTAACCGTGCTATTCGCGACTTCGTGCAATTCAAGTACCGTGCTATACAAGGGGTGCCTGTATATCAATAAACCACTGATTTACGAGTACATGTATAGTGCAGCCAAAAAATGTATATTTTGAAAGTAAGTATGCATTGCAATCTTCTGTATTAAAGAATAAAAAAGGAATGGCACGTTCTTACGTGAAACCCGTAAGAGGAAACATTCAAAGAAATTAAATAAGATCTAGATAGAGGGAAATATAGAAAAAATAATCGAGACGCAAATGACGAAAGAGGTAAGATAACCAGGTTCTAACCCAGATCGAGATGAGCAAAGACGTAAAGTAATCAAAGGAATCTGAAACGAGTAAAGACGTAGCAATACATACTGACGTTGTTCATTGCTTTTTAATTAATACAGTTGACGTAAGTTATTGTTACATAACTTTGATATAATTTAACATTCTTTTTCTTGATGCATTTACAAACTCTGTACCAATTAATTTTGCTCCCTATTATTCAAAGTATTGATCAAATTTGAATTATGACTATTTTGCAGTCTTTTATCAGAGCAAAATAATTTATTTGTTAAATGATAATGCAAAAGTATCTTCACGTTCACCGTAGAACGTACAAAAAACTGTAAAAAAAATCAATACGCAATACTCAACTGTTTATAACGTCTTTCCAATCGTAACTTTAATTGAAAAAGTGAATTTTTCAATTCAATATTCCCAATAAGAATTCAATTACGTATAAAAAGCTAATCATGAGATTACAAAAAACAGCGTCTTGCAAAATAACGAGTTACTCTCATCTTTAAATTCCCATTTGTATAAAAGTAATATAATATACACTAAACCAAATTAAAATTCACTATCTATCCATTGGGACACTTAAAAACTGCGGGCATTTATCGAAACAACAATGTAGCAGAAGCATTTCAGCTGAACCGTTAATTATTTACATGAAACAAGGAAATAATTTATGCTGCCAAAATTACCGTAGAGAAGCATACTTATCGGAAAATAATTAATTGTGCTAATCTGGAGCAATCACAAACGATATTGTAGACGTGGCACTTATTATACATCTATCTAATCTAAAATGAACCAATAATTTATCAATCGTTGTATTTCGTGTATTAGGAGAAGTTGGGAGTATATAAACCAGTACAGTCTGGGTTAGTAGATTTTGGTGTACAGTTTTTCATAAACTTGTAGTAATCATGTCGTTATTATCCTTAGTCCTTTGTGGGCTATTAGCCCTTTCCAGTGGTGAGTACTGTTCCATGGATGTATACATAGCATGTACCTACAATATTCATTTAACTCCTAATCATTTGAATGCATATTATCTTATAATTGTTAGTTTATATTTCTTCGTAAATTATCGTTTGGTAGTCATTATTTATTATTGTTAATTGACTATTTACTACTTATTTACCATAGCCTCGGCGCTGAGGCCCGATGAACGAATCGTTAATGGTGAGGATGCAAAGGAGGGAGAAATCCCATACCAAGTGAGTTATTGAAAAATGTAACAATGTCTGAACTAAAATATAGCCTATTCGATAACAGTTTATACAAATTGGCAAATAAATAGTCTTTTTACATTCCTCTCTCAAATGCATTGCGGTGATTTCTCACAAATTATACTAATAAAAGTGAGAATCTACACAAACATATTATCAAATAATTGACACATATATTCCAAAAAAGAAAACATATCGTTAACGTATTTAAAAGATTATTAATTTGAATTTTCTTGAAAAATTATGAACACGTAATTTATCATAGACAGACAGCTTCAAAATCAGTTTTGTGTTTTTTTCTCAATGCAATAGGAAAACATTTTGTTATGATTTTAGGTGTCCCTCCAATACAAAGGTTTGGTAGCTCATTTCTGTGGGGGGTCCATTCTCAATAGAAATTACGTCATTACCGCAGCACACTGTGTTTCTTCGTGAGTATCTCAAAAAAGTTAAAAAAAAATCTTGTCTACGATGGGATTTCCCTAACAAAAAAATAATCTGCTTGTAGGAAACTCGCAAATGGCATTCAAGTTTTTGCTGGTATGATCAACTTAGCGCAACCGAAATACATACGCAATGTTGAAAAAGTCATTATTCACGAGGAATACAGCTCAGGAGACTCCTGGAAGAACGACATCGCTCTCCTCAAGGTAATTACACGTTAATTGAGTTTTCATGCTTTATTCGTTAATTCAAGATACAGTTACTGTTCCGAAAGCTAAGTTTGAATATTTTCAAATTTCATTTGACAACATATAACTAGTATCAGTCATTAGCTAATCTACGTTAACTAGTCTGTCATTCTTCAGGCATACTGTTCTTCTATTCAAGTTTAAATATTGCATTGTTTTCATACACATTGTTGCACCTTGCGTAAACTCCTTTTGACATTACGGGGAATTCATTGAAATACGGTCTATCTACCTCGAAAATCGAAAGTTCTTACGAGTCCGCGGTTGAGTAGCGACTTCCGGTTTAAACAATTCCGGCCGCGACGAAACGACTGACCGACTGATATGTCGATTGGATCTTCAAATCTGATAGATTTGAGGGACAGATTTAGTCAGTATCAGTCAACTTAATATTGATGTAACAATATCGTATTATATTAACAAAATTATGACATTATTGCTCGTTATTCGATTCGAATAATTAATGACGCGAATTATGAGATAATTCCGAGTCGGAATGAACAGTTTACGAATCTCTCGAAGTACTCTCGTATGTCATTAAACTTTCTGTATTATCGTTGCATACATTTTACTGTGTTAATTAACTTT
This sequence comes from Cerceris rybyensis, assembly GCA_910591515.1. NCBI lineage: Eukaryota > Metazoa > Arthropoda > Insecta > Hymenoptera > Crabronidae > Cerceris > Cerceris rybyensis. Next base: position 42,142,653 of record OU342789.1, read on the forward strand.
GATTTAATATATGATGTATCATATACCATCTTACATTAACTAACTTTTAACTGTACAATTTATTAATCTATTCGATAAATCAATAACGCAAATTATGTAATATTTACGCGAGAAAATAAAGAATTTACGATTTCTTTAGGATAGGGTACAAATGCCAAATATCGTCCCCTTTTTTTAAAAACAATTATAGAAAAAAAATATTTAGAGAAAAAATAATAAATAAAGCTCACCTTGAACAATTTTTTCTTTTTGTAAATATCTTGTCACTGAAGCGACACTTCACCGCGAATTGTTTACAATGGCCAACTGAGGCCACTAACTTAAGATTCGGACAGTGAAGAATACATGGCGCTAGTTAGAAAAGAAGAAACGGACGGGGACGAAATTTGGCGACTGTACCTTATTCTACTATAAATACTATTTGATGTGTGTCAAAAGTACGCGGTCAGGCCCCGGCTGAACCTGTTCGGGTTGTAAGGCCGAACCCTCGCTTGATTGCCGCGAGGTACATACAGTGCGGCTCGGCCAACTTGGCACCTGGGAGGTAGGCTCGTTTGGGCAGAGTCTGATTCGACAGGTGTCAAGCGTCATGCCTCTTGTCGCACGTACACGAAAGCACTTGACGTTCTACCTCGCGATTCGTTAAAAGAGCTACACATACAAATCGAACTAAAAGACGAAGAGAGAGAACGCTGCAAATCGGAGCAAGAGAGACAATGCGATTTGGGTGGCGACAGTGAGGACATCGGCGTAGGCACGAGATTTCTAACATCTCTATAGCAAAAACAGGATGAACTCCGGCAGAATGATCCCCACCACATGGGGAGATTCTCCTTGATGAAACGGAGCGCGCGACAAGAAAACAATGTAATACAATGTCTCGCTCCTCCAGCCAAACTAATAAGAATATTTGAATGCTATGACTTTGTCGGGTGCACCCTTTAAGAGGCTGAGCGAGTGGATTCCAAGAAACAAAGTGGTGCGAATAAGCGGTTGAAAGCGAGAAGCTCCACCGCCGAGGTGCCAAGTTGGCCGAGCTGCACTGTATTATAAATTAATAGCGCTACCCTCGATTAATGTGAAGTTAACGTCGCGAGGTTTTTTCGGGGTGGAGTGGAAGGAACTTGGTTGATTGAATTACTCCGATTTGGGTTTTCGGACTTTAATAAACTGAATATATAACTAATGTAACAAAGAGAAAAAACTTAACGGCAGCTTAGAACTTGACTTAGAATGATTATTGCGGATGAGTAATGTTTGTTAGATGGATCTTACGGAGTGACTGGTTTGAATGATACGGAGTGACTGACTCCTCCAAAAATTGAAAGAGTCCTCCTGGAGCGAATGTCTCCCTCCACCGTCCGGACACGCCCCCAAGAATAAGGCTCGCACGCCAAAGGAAACAGTGGTGTGTGTCAACACCTGAGATAGTTTCTCACTATTTCCGGAGTGTATGAATTCCTTAGCGAAATGTCCTTGGACATTCCTTGGGCGGTTGGAGGGGACAGCGGTAGAGTCCGCGCGGAGTGCGGGCCCGTACGTTGTCACCTCGGTTAGGGACCGAGGGTGGTCGAGAAGGGTGGTGAGATCGGAGACTTGCCGGCGCAGGCGAAGCTTTATGGTGCGGCTATTATCTACAGTGAAAGCTCTCTATAATCAAGTTCTCGGTGCCGGAAACAACCGCTATAAGACAATTCCCACTACTCGCCTTCACTTTCCCCTCTTTTCCTCGTTCATATGCCCGGTAGGATGTGTGTGTGGATGCGCAGCTATCGGCGCGGGTGTGGAAGTTGTGTAGATCGTAATACTCACGCATAATGATGGCGCATGCACTCCTTCCGGTTCAGTCAGAGTGGGGACACTTTTCTTGACTATAGAGGACTTGTCAACTTGATTATAGCGAGCACTTAATTATAGAGGAGTTGACTATAGAGTGCTTTGACTGTATTGAGGCGCGGTGGAGTGAGTCTAGGTGCAAAGTCTGGTGTGCACGTGTGCATCAGGATGGTAGGTAGTCCCCAAAAATAACCTTGCAGCTCGCACCATAAGCCCATTATATCTACGGAAAGAAATCTGCATGCCAGGAAGACACTTGAATGTGCAGAAAGGGCCTTGAGGCCCCTTTTCTTAGCGAAAGGATGATGAATTACGGTTGACGGGCCTCCCGTCAATCTGGGGTGCTATGGTTTCCCGAACATACAGTGTCGATTTTTAAACATAAAAGTCCGCGAGACAATGAACCGCCTGCGCTCGACCCTCGAAACCGTTAGTACCCGCTTAAGGGTAGTAACACTATTATACTTTCTGTGCCATCTTAGCATACAGCTCATTGTGGTAATTAACTTTGATATCATCACAACGCCGATTTATAAACAATTAGTATCTATAAAAATATTAATTGAAATTATTAACATTTATTAAAAACTTGCTGTATTCGTTAGGTCGCAATTCCATTCCCAAACACGCCAGACATCAGCTTCGTACCTCTTCCAAGCGCTGAGGAAGAAGTCGGTGCTAACGATGTCGCAGTTGTATCTGGATGGGGTGCACTTTGGGTAAGAATTTTGTCCAATACTATCATTATACTTCTCCAATTTTTTTGTAATTTAAATGCTATACATATTTCAAACAAGATTAAGAGGAATTTATGAAACGATTTACGATCGTAGAACAAAATTAAATTATATTATATAAATGGAACTATTTTCAGACCAGTGGACCCTCGACCACGCGTCTTCAACGAGTCAACATTTACATCGCTGAACAAGAATACTGTAAATTCATCTACAATCAAATAGGTCACAACATCTACGATTCTCATATCTGCGCATTCGACCCAGTCGACGAGAAGGGATCTTGCCATGTAAGTTATCATTAGCAATCATTTGTTGTAAACATCACCTATTATTTTCAATTATTTTCACATAGTCCTAAACACTTACATTTTTCCATTATTATTACATTTGAAAATTTGCTGTTGAATTAAATTATTCAGCGTTTCTACTAAAAGTGTAACTTTCTCCAGGATTTTCAACTATGAAAAATATGTAAAATAGATCTTCTATCTACAATGTATAAATCAATTAGAGATTACTTTCTAAACGTGACAACGATGAAGCTTTAAAGTCGTTGTCATTTTTTCATTTTTATTGTCAGCGACAATTAATTGTGGAATGAAAATTTTTTACATTTCTATTAAAACCGTAACTTTCGCTTGTAAAGTAGATTCACGATTAAAAGCGGAACTGTTCAGTCGATATTAAGTGCCTTGATATTTCCTTTGAGACAGATGATAACAATAGGTTCTCTTACTTTTAACAGGGTGACTCCGGTGGCCCCTTGACCGTCGATGGAAAACTCATTGGTTTGGTCTCATGGGCTAGAGACTGCGCTCTTACTGACTACCCCACTGTTTTCACCCGTGTAACATCTCATCTTAAATGGATCGAGGAGAAGGCCGTATAAATTCCCCCATTACCCATGGACTACAGAATTATCATTAATGGCTCAATTTAAAATGCGATCTATACAATTTTAAAATCATCAGTATAATACAGTACAACCCCGCTTTTACGTTCTCCCGCAGTTTACATCGATTTTTTCCGGTCCCTTCAATTTTCCTATGTTCATAATGTTAAATTATCCCCGCTTTTACGCTTTCGAAATCAAATTTTTCCCGCTGTATACACTTTTTTAAGCCGTCACGGATCTGTGAAGGCCACTTTTTTCATGATATTTTTGCTATCTCTCGCAATGTTCTCTCTTGCAACGAGATTTATCTCGTCAGCATCCTGAATGCACTGCATTATGTTGAAAAGGCATGGAAGAACCTGAGTCAATCCACCATAAGCAACAGCTTCAGAAAAGCTGCCTTCTTATAAAACCCATGAGGAAGAAGTAAGTGAAGAAGAAGAAAATAGTTATCCTACTTCTGCATGGAAGAAATTGAAAATAGATTATGAAGTTAAAGACTTCCTCCATTTTGAAGATGAACTTGCAACTGTGCAAACAGTGTCAGTAGAAAGTTTGATTAATTCACTTCGGGAAGAAAGTGACAGTGATAGTGATTTTGATGATGACAATGATGGTGATCGTAGTGTGCCTACTTGTGCAGAAATAGTTTCTGCAATAAACACTATGAAAAAATATATTTCTGCAGTAGATGGTGATGTTACCAATTTTGACCATGTGTATGAACTTGAAAAGCAAGTTGAAAGAATTCACCAGAAGAAGGCAAAACAGTCATCTATATTAGACTTTTCGAAAAAACAGTAGAATTTTTGTATTTTTATGTAATATATATTATTTAATATTTAAATATTTAATAAAAGTGGATTGTAAATTTTCAGTATTTTATTACATGTGCAGAAGCGTTTTCCTTCCATTTACACTTTCTCGCAATTTACACCATTTTTTTGTGGTCCCTCGAAAAGTGTAAAAGAGGGGTTCTACTGTATTTGTTTGTCTACGTGTACATTTTTTACATACTTGAATTAATAAATTTACGAAACTTTTTTCAGATTATAACTGGTTTAAATCTGTTCTTTTCTTACTTAAAACCTGATGACTGTTAAATTATTCGAAAACTATTGATCTGGACGATGTCCTCTGAATGTCTGATGAATCTCAATGAATGATGTCATTCAATTTTTAGAATGTCATTTATGCTTCATTTAAAGTGAAAAAGAACTTTTAAGAACTTTATATTATATCTTTTTAAACACGCAAGATCATGACACCCGTAAGAGGAAAAATTCAAAGAAATCAAATAAGATCTAGATGGGAGAAAACGTAGAAAAATTAGTCGAGACGCAAATGAGGAAAAAGCTAAATGTTAGATAACGTTAATCTTACTCATTGTCAGATCGAGTTGAGCAAAGACGTAAAGTAATCAACGGAATCTGAAATGAGCGAAGACGTAGCGATGCATTGCATATAGACATTTGATTTTGCTTTATAATTAATACACTTTACATAAATAATGGTTGCACAGTTTATGATATGATTCAACATTGGTCTTTTGTTTAATGCATTTATAAATCATATACCAACTGCTTTTCCGCCCTATGTGCAACTATTGAATTATTCAAAAGAAGTGAAATAATCTGTATTATTACTACTTGCCGTTTTTTATCGGAGAAAAAACAATTTATTTGTTAAACAATAATGCCAACTTTTGACGTTAGAAAATATAAACCAAAGGACAAACGATTAACGCGCAAACCTTAACTGTTTGCAAAGCCACAAAAAACACAATACACAAGAAATATATAAAAAATGTTTTTCTCGTTGTAACTTTAATTGAATAAACGTACAACCCGATATTAATACACACAACAGTGCAATTTATTTAATTACATAGAAAGATTTGCAATTAGAAAAATCAGTTTATTGCATCCTAACAAAATAATTCTATGTTAAACACTAGAACTACCGAGGGAGTCAGAATAACTGGTTTCTAATTTTTTATAAAAGTTCTTCGACTTTGTAGAAGAACAGTAGTGTAAATGTTCTACGTTCATCTTATAAAACACAAGATAATGAATTACTCATATTTTCCACCTCCTAATTATCTTTTTTTTTTCGAAGAACTTATTTAACATATTTAAACACAGTAGATTTAATTTCAGTAGTCCTAGTGTTAAAACTCTATTTATGTAATAAAAAATTACATTATATTCTGAGCCATATTAAACGTCACTACCAATTCATTTTATCACTTCAAAACAACAGACTTTGAAGTGTCACCGTAGCAGAAGCACGTTCGCAAAATCATTAACACATGGAACAAAAAAAAAACATGTCGCGAGGACTATCATCGCAATGGAAACGCGTACTTTTCGAAAATTATGATTTGTGACAATCTAGAGGAATCACAAAACGATATTATCAGCGTGACGCAGTTTACAGTTCCATCTAATCTAAGTTGAGCAAATAATATATCAATTGGTATTTTTCGCCTGTGGCCAGAAGTTGGAGGTATATAAAACCCTACTGTCGCAGAGAGTTCGTTGCAGAGATTTCCATACAACAGTAGCAATCATGTCGTTACTAGCATTTGCTCTTCTTGCATCTTTGGCCCTCTCCGATGGTGAGTACTTTTAACACTAAACCTACCCCATAGGGGTAGAATCCCATAGGGATTCCAAAATATTTTCTAAAAATTATCTAAATTCATAGAGTAGCCATGAAGTAAATATTCCACTTCTATCTTACAAAAGCAAAATGAGTTAATTAATTATCTTCTTTATCTCGCCACTTCTCTTTGTGTAAGGTGGTTATTGAGTATATTTAGATTTTAGTAGATATAATGTCTGTAGATTTAGTGTTAAACAATCTTTTGCTACTTAATTACTTATTGACATCGTTTATCTCTTAGTTTATTTAGATACTTCATACATCAAGCGCCGACTTCACTTACTTGTATCTGAACAATAAGTAACTAAAAAAGATATTTAATACCTTATACATTTTCGCAACAATTTTTTTCCCTGACCCAATGATTCTAACACCTTCATAATTCTTCATATTCAAAGTCTTTAAGGTAGTTCTATCTGGATTCAGAACTAAAAGTTTCTTTTTTCATTAGAAATTAAAAAAATTGCGTAAGAATTAATGCAGAGGCTAACTTCACAGAGGTCATTTCATTCACTTTTTAGACATTAAAAAACATCTTTCTCCATAACTATGAAGTAAAAAATTATGAAAAAATTCAATAATATTCCAAAAGCATAAAATAATACATTGCTAATTTTTTATTAGAATCCATCGACTCGTTTTTCCATTAGAAAAATAAAAAAAGATTTTACGGACTCAGCAAAAATTTGTTTCCATAAGGCCCATGTTAAATATGTTGTTTTTAAACACGATTTATTCATAAACCGTGTGGACGAACTCGTTGAGATTCCGGTTATAATTATAAAATATCATGAAGAATATATTTTCAAAATTTTAAGGAAATCTATCGAAAAATGATAAGTGCCTAGAACTACCTTAAGGGCGATCATCTTTTGATCTACGAGGTGTAGAAATATGCATCTAAAGAAACAAAAAATCCCGCTTTATCGCGGGGCCGGCGCTCAATGTGTTAATTCTTGGCTCCACTTTTCCCTGGTGATCGTCATTTTATTAGTTTTTATTTTATTTTATTATTTTATTGTACAGCTTCGGTGCTGAGGAGACCCGACGAGAGAATCGTAAATGGCGAGGATGCTAAAGATGGAGAAATCCCATACCAAGTGAGTTAACGAAAAATTGGACAGTTTGTAATAAAAAACGTGTAGGCTATCTATGCGATAAAAATCTAAGCAAACCGAAAGATAAACAAAATTCTTCTGTTACTTTACTCTAAATGCATTGAAACCATTTTTCATGAAGTCTGCCAATTAAAGTTGAAATCTAATCAAACATTATATCAGATACTAGACATATTAGATACCAGACATGTATGTTTGAAGAGAGAAAGTAGGTGCTTGACCTATTTCAACAATTTTTATTCATAAAATTACTGGAATTTTTATAAGAAAATCATGTGCACGTAATTTCGAATGCATAGTCAGCTTTAATAATAATTATTTTATTTTTTCACGATGCAAAAATTAAATATTTTTTAACATTTTCAGGTATCACTCCAGAGAAGATTCTCCAAAGCTCATTTCTGTGGTGGTTCCATTCTCAATGAATATTACGTGATTACCGTTGCTCACTGCACTACTTGGTGAGGAATAGACTTAACCCTTTCGGTACGGTTGGTACACATAGGTACCACATAAGTAGTATTATGTTTTGATCGATTTTTTACAAGCGTTAATCTCTTGCAAACAATAAATATCCTGCCCTAGGAACTGTAATGACTAATCGAAAAAATGTACCTGTGGTAAAAGATAAACTAAAACGCGGTGAATGTGTATTTCTTTGTTCTTCAACTGGTTTATTATATTCCAAATGGCAAGATACAAAAGAAGTATCCATTATCAGTAACTGCCACAAAGTAGATGTCACTCAAGTTTCAAAAACAATAAAATCAGGTTCAAAAATAACTATTGATTGTCCAGGAGTAACTGCCTGTTATCGAAAAAATATGGGCGGCGTTGATCGTGCCGATCAGCTAATGGGTTTGTATGATCATGACAGAAAATCTTGCAAGTGGTGGAAAAAAGTATTTTATACTCTTCTAAATGTGGCCGCGGTTAATTCGTAGATTATGTATAATCAAATCAGACGAGAAAAAACACCGTTTTTATCATTCTTAGTAACTCTGTCTGAAGAACTACTTGCTGAAGGGAGTAAAAATACAAGCGTTCACTATATACGTAAATAAGGGCGTAACTTCTAAGAAACGAAAATTGTATGGCGAAGTATCATTGCATTTGCCAATTGAAGGTCAAACCATACATTACGTATACCACACATTAAAATTATTATACAAACTGTTTTTTTAAACAATTTTTTGAATACCGTCCCGAAAGGGGTAAAGAATGCAAAGTAGAATCTTTGAAAATTTGATCAACAAAGACGTGTTGTGCTTGTAGGGTATTTCCATTCACCGTGCAAGTTGTTGCTGGCACCACTAACTTAAAGTTCCCGAGATCAGTACACGATGTTGAGAAAATCATTGCCCACGAGGAATACAGCCAAGTAGACTCTTGGAAGAATGACATTGCTCTCATTAAGGTAATTGAACGTTAATTCAGCTCTTAGATTTCATTCATTAACTCTAGATTTACGGATGTTGCTATATCTATTTTTTAGACCTGAGCCAATTTGACTCATACAAGAAAATTGAAGTTTTTTGCATAGAAAATGGTTCCAAATCAATTGAAATGAAAGATTTATTATTAAAAAATTAACCAACCAATATAATATATATGTAGTAATCCAAATTTGATTTAGTCAAATTGACTCCGTAAATCTAGTGTTAAATTATGATGCAGTTACCATATTGGAAGCTCGATGTGAACATTTTCAAATTTTTTTTCTTAACATTTGTAGATACTTTGAATCATAACGATTTATTATTCTATCCTTCTTTCAGTACTCTGCTATTCTGTTTAATCTTTGGTATAATTTTAATACATTACTTATCATTTTCAGTAACTTTTTATTATACTGCAATACCCGGTTAAATAACGATGCTAATTACTAACTCACTAGAAATCCAAATAACAGGCGTATGTTTTTTTTAACCAGTTAGCTGTGTTTGACGAGTATACTCGTCATGCACAAAAGCTATCACTGGTTATCTAAATAGTAATTTTGACGGAAACTAAAATATATTCGTAAATTTCAAGATCTTTGGAATATTTTGAGGCCATGCTGAAATAAAACCAATAACTAAAGGGTATAAATAATTTGAGATAGATTTATGCTCATCTCTCGATTTTCGTGACCCAAAATTCAAAAGAATTTTCTCCACAGTTAACTGGTTAAATACTTTACTATAGAGTTAACATACTGTACGATATTAACATTAAAACTACCGGCGTTAAATCTATTATATTTCATTATATTAAATAAATACTTTAGAAAACAAGAAATCAAAAAGCGAAAAGGATGATTACTTCAGCGGTTCATATTTTATAAGATGGAGGTATATCTACTCTAAGCTTTCCTATAAACTTAAAAATTTTGTAGAAAAAATAAGGAACGAGTCATTTTGATCATCTTGGTAATTTTACTGTTAATATACAGCTTCATGAGCTAATTAACTTTAGTATCAGCGAGATGATAACTTAAATAGTTCCTTAAAAAAGAGTCACAGAAAATGTTACAAGTCTTGTTATTGTATTTATTAACATTTATTAATAATTTTTTCTTTTTTATCAGGTTAAAACACCATTCGTAAAATCGCAATTCATCGATTTCGTACCTCTGCCAAGCCCTAACGAAGTCATCAAGGCCAATGACGTAGCAATTGTCTCAGGATGGGGTAGGCTTTCGGTAAGAATTTTTGCAAGAACGATTCAAAATTCCCTTACAATGATAAATAATTAATAGTGTCACAAAACTGCTCTAATTGCTTGTCATTTAATTACTATTCATCACCGGAGTACGACAAAAAGTAATTTACAACTGCTCCCCTGAATGACTGATCGTAAAATAAATTGATACATTGCATCTATGAAACAATTTTCAGAGTGGCGGACCCCTTCCTGACCATCTTCAACGTGTCAACATTCTCATCTCCGATCAAGAATACTGTAAATTTATGTACGAGAAAATAGGCCACAACATCTACAATTCTCATGTCTGTGCATTCGACCCAGTCGCCGAGAAAGGATCTTGCCAAGTAAGTTTTCATCAACAATCATTTCTTGTAAATATTATCGATTATTTTTTATTAATTTTGGCAGACTTTTATATATTCGTGGGAGGCTTTTCGTTTGTCTCTGCTTTTTTAAATTTTTACTATGAATATTATCAAAACTTCGCTGAATACATACAGTAGAAATAATCAACAAGTGAATCATGAAGCGATTTTTGGTTGATCACAGTCAACAGCAGGCGACTTTAAAATGCAAACTAACTTTTTTCGAATCTTTGCGCCACCCTCAACTTCTCCATTGGCGAAAAATACTTTCGCAATATTTCGTCCAACAGGAACAAATACATGCAAATCTCCTCCCCATTGTCACTTATCAATATACAAAACAGAAATTTGAATCTGTTAAATGTCCAAATTTTAATAAATAGATCGCGATACATTTTTAAGAAAAAAGGTTGATTGTATATGTACAAAAATTGGCTGAACATGATATAGGCTACAAACCACGTGTCACATTCAAATTACACCAAGGTGGTAGTTGAAAGATTATAACAAAAGGGTATGAACTAGAGTTGGTTTAACCAGTTAACTGTGGCGAAAATTCTTTTGAATTTGGGGTCACGAAAATCAAAAGATGAGCATAAATCTATTTCAAATTATTGATACCCTTTAGTTACTCGTTTTATTTCGGCATGGTCTTAAAATATTCCGAACGTTTTAAAAATGAATATATTTTAATTTTCGTCAAACTTGCAATTTAAATAACCAGTGGTAGCTTTCACGCATGACGATTATACTCATCAAACACAGCTAACTAGATAAACAATTTTAAATATATTAATAACTAATTTGTTTTGCCTCAATTTTTAACTTTTTCAACTATGTAAAATATATCTTTTCAATCTACAATGCATATACCTATCAATTAGAAATTACTTTTTAAAAGTGACATCGAAAAAGTTTCAAAGTCGTTGTCACATTTTTATTTTTATTGTTGGCATGAATTAATTGTTGAATGAAAATTTCTCACGTTTCTATTAAAACTGCAACTTTCGCTTGTAAAGTAGATTCACGCTTGAAAGCGAAACACTTAACCCGATATTCACCCTACCATTTAAGTTCTTTGATATTTTCTTTGAGACGGATGGTAACAATAGGTTCTCTTTTAACAGGGTGACTCCGGCGGCCCCTTGACCGTCAATGGAAAGCTCATCGGTCTCGTTTCATGGGCTAAAGACTGCGCTCTCACTGACTATCCAACTGTCTACACTCGTGTCTCGTCTCAACTTGAATGGATCGAGAGAAATGCCATATAAATTCCTCGATTCGATCATCAGCTAAACCATGATTATTAAATGAATCCGACTATGGCTTAATTTAAAACACGAACTGTACATTTTCTGAAACGTCAGTGAAATATGTCTGTATGTACATTTCCTACAAACATACGCAGTTGCGTGAATGAATAAAATTCTCTTTAGTACATTATAGTTTTCAATTTAATTTTAGCTGCTACTGTATGCTGTGAATTTTCATTGTATGTAGTTTGTGTTGAAGATAGTTTCACAAGTAGATGTGAAAAGTTTTTTTAGAGTATATTTTAACTGAAAATTTAATACTCAGTGGATTTAGTGAAAGATTTGATGTTGCTTTAATTTGTTAAGTTATTTATATAAAAATTGATTATATAAATATTCCAAGGAATGCCTCGCGGCTTTGATCGATCAAACGAATGTATAATTTCTATGAACTATTTCAATTTCCTACGTAAATATAGCATATATTTAAACGATACATGTGTGTAATTGGATTATTATTCTTACGCCCTCTCTTCCATGATCCTTAACCCCTAGCCGTACAATAACGAGCGCTACTCGTGACGCGATAAATGGAATACAGTGAAGATCCTCTTATTTTCAATGTCGTTTCTCCAAAGTTCCTCTTAATTCGATCCCCTCCAATGGTCCTTCGTCAGGAGAGAGGGAGAATGAAAAGAGACTGAGAGCATGGCGTAAAAAATCACTTTGCTTTGAACATTTCTTCGAAGAGTATCGTTTTAGTGAACTATATGTCTCATAGAAACTATTAGGTGTACAAATTAATTCTCGGCCCCCAGATTTCATCGACCACAAAACCTATTCAGATTAGAATTTTTCCAAATTTGAATAGTCATTCTAAAGCGCCATTTGTTAGCTTTAAAATAAGATATATCGCATGACTCTACTCCATACATAACGTGAAAAATCATGTGTAGAAGCGATGTGGTTCGATAAGCGACATTTAAGACACTGTCTTCTTTTCGCATTTTAACTAAAAAAAAGAAACGCTACAGAGGCGAAAGAAATGATTTGTTCGATTTTGATTTTTTCAAATAACCACCTATTTCGATCCCTACAACACCTCCTAACTGATTCTCAATTCAAGTAAGTTGAACAGGTCTATAAATGCCTCAATGACTTCATTGATGTGAATCACTATCATTTTTCCGATCTGGAATCCGACAATTACCTGAGAGATGGCAAAAACTTATAGACAATGAAGAAGATTATATTTAATATTGAATTTATATCAACATTAGTTAGTTAGTTAACAAGTTAGTCAAAAAAGGCCGAGAATTATTTTGTACACCTAATATAATAGGATATGTATATTAAATTCGTAAATTAACTTTTTTTTATAAATAAATTATGTTTTAAATTATTTATAAACATATTCCTTTCATACGTAAAAAACAACGAAATTTTTTCCTTATGACATTTTATGATATTTACGACAATTTGTGATTGCTGCGTCTTGCTCTATGCTTGAGTATTGTAAAACGGAACGAAAAATTTGTTAATTTTGATTTTTTACAAAAACAAAAATATTCTACATGAGGAGGGAAGTATTTGTTGCATAATACATTTTATCCCATCATCACTCGTTTATCAGATACAGTGACGTAAAGTGCCAAAACCGAAAAAAGGAAAGGGTTAATTTCACGACTCCAGAGTAAATTAGGGAAAAACGCAAAAACACGTAACCTTTATTTTTGATTTCTCTATCATTTAAACAACGTTTGGTTAAAACCGGATCGTAAACTTTAAAGATATGACGGAAAAAATGTTAAATCAAATTTTTAATTCCATAGGCCTTTAGTAGGCATCGAAACAAACATTTCGTACATTTATCAAAAATGTCTATCATTAACCGTTTTAAAGTTATAAGCGAAAAAAGAAAAGAATCGGGTGGTTTCACCCCCTGAACATGCGACTTAACAGATATAAAAAAATACATATCGATTATTTTCGCGTCCTGAACAACTGTACCAAATTTCATCAAAATCGGCGCCAGACACCTCGAGTAGTTCCCTTTGTGAGAAATTTGACTTTTCGATTGCGGTAATCAAAACGCTGCAGCGAGGTATTTACTTACAATTAGTTTCGTTCGCTCACAAGACCCAAGAAAAATCCGTTGCAGTAGTTTTTAAATTTGTCAGCTGAAAATAAAATTTATATTGCAATTTTTTTTGCTTTCCCTAAGAAAAATGTCTACCCTATCGCCTCAGGCTATGAGATTTTTTCTTCGTCGTTTAAATTTAGAGTAAATCGGAAAATATTCATAAAGATTGCGTCATTTTGGACGTTGCTCCGCTTTGAACATTGTTTAAACATATTTAAATCTTTACAACATTAGAATGATATGTTTCGCTGCAATGGACGGAGTTTACACAAAAAAAGAATTAAAATAAGCCTGACGCTTAAAATACAACAAATTTTTTAAATTCAAGAGTTTCTTATTTCATATATAAATGTTAAATAACTATTGAAATGTATATTATTATTAACGCTAAGTATAGCATTATGTTGTTTACTAGTAGAAAAGTCATTAAAAGTAAAGAAAACCATAATTTCTTTCAAGAAATAGTTTTGTCCTGCTAGAATGGTGAAATTATACACTGTGCGCTGGATGAATTTGTTCGTATTACTTGTTCCGATGTTCTTAAGAGACTAATTTTTTGAGAAGCGCGTGAAGACGCGCTTCCGTCAGAGTTTGGCGGGGGGCGGTCATTATTGCAAGCGGGAACGTAGCTGATTGGAGGATCTTTAATTCAGAAATATGAATATTTCTGATTGGTGGACAAAGGAAATGTCCTTTGCCCGATAGGTCAAAAGCCTCCCGTGACGATTCAAGGAACTGGAAAAACCCTAGTCGCTTAGAGGAAGAAGTCCCCGGTCAATACTTCTTTGGCGGACGAAACTTTTCCTCAAGAAGTATTGACGACAATAGGCCCATAAAGTGCATTGATCTTGAAGTAATAAACGATTTGCAAGGCGCGACTGCTATTTGAACAAAGAAACATCTGTGTGTCGAAAAATAATGAGAAATGAATTTTTAGCTATATCTGTAAGCTTCAGGGACGTATTGTTGCTCTGCAACAATTATAAATGTAGATTATTATTCTAAGGATGTAAATGAACATAACAGTTTACAATGTACAACCCAGCTTCGTTAACAATGTAAATAAACGACGGAATATTTCCCATGTCCCCGAATTCGTACGCTAACTTTCTAATGTGTAAAATACTGTATAGTTTATTTACAAGTCGAAATGAATATTTAAATCAGTCATACTATTTTTATGACAATTTATGTATTAAGGTGTACCACATTATGTTTATTTCAATGAGAACACTTCATGATGCGGCAGTAAAGAATAATAACAACTCTATTTATCGGAAAACATATATTTCCTATGTAAAAACTTCAAATATGAAATTATAACAAGATTGTTATATATCTGCTGCATTAAAGCAGTGACAGACGAATTATTTCAGGAGATGGGCAAAAAAGAGAACAATTTTTAGAACTATGTAATTCATTAAATATTATGATTCCTCTGGAACATTCTACAAATATAAATAAAGAAACACCTTCTTAAGTGAATTACAATTTCTAATAAAATTAAAAATTAAAAGTTTCCTTTAAAGTATTATAGATACTTGTCGCTGATTTAAGTGCTCCCTTACATAAGCATCTACATATAATCTTATTCACTTATTGTTAGGATAATCTTTCCCTTTCTATTCAAGCCACAATCTCCTTCTTGGTAATTTGGGAAATACCGCAAAATTAGTAGAATTTATAAATGTAAGTAGCAGATTTTCCCGACTTCTTTTTAAATCTCCATTTCGATTTTCAATGATAAAGATAATAATACAATACTCGGAACACGATTTAATCTCTCGAATACACGTCCTAACACATATTCGATCTGTTTTCATCAACTTCCACGTAAATCGAAAATATTATGTATACATCGTATTGATAATCTTGTGATCTTTTTCTCTGAAAATATTTCATTACTGTTAATTATACATTGAACATCAAACTGACCGGAAATAAAAATAATTCTACAGGTTTACTTTTCATTTTACGTTTACCTTCACCAAATTCATATTTTGTTCAATATGAATAGTACAATATCTATGTAATAATAGTATAAGTAGTAAATATAACAATAATCGAATATGCATATTACAAATTCATTAGATCCTCCCCACTTTTTAATAAATTGTAATATTTATAAATACGTTACTACGTTTGTTTAACACTAGAACTACCGGCCACAAATCTAACATATTTTAATAAATTAAATAAGTACTTTGAAAAAGGGGGAATCAAGCGGCAGAAAATTTGATCGATTAGGTGATTTATGTTTATTGATATAGACGTAGAATATTTATCCTATGACTCTTATGTAAACTTGGAGAACTTTTGAAAAATTTTGTGTACCAGTCATTTTGACTGGTTTGGTACTTCTAGTGTTAATAAAACTTTCAGAGAAATCGTACAATCATTAACAATTGCCAAAATACTTTCATAGTCCTTCAGTATTCAGAAAATCAAGAGCAACGAAGAATAATACTTTCAAAGTTGGAAAATGGAGGAATTCAAAAAGTTCTAATTGTATGAAAGATTAACAGATCCTACGAACCACTTTTGTTAAATTCAAAGTAAAAAAAGGAACGTAGATCTTAACATAGCAACAATTCATTTAACTCGTCCACGTTTTACAAAATTATTAGTTCCAAGAATTGTAAAAATCATTGATCATGTTTCATCCGTGCAGATGCGCATTTCCAAAATATGCAAGCAGAAGTATGCATCATGCGTAAATACTCACATGTAAGAACACAAGTCACCAAAACACAAGTTTTCGGAAATCGATTGTCAATCATAATAATATATTATTGTCATTGCGTGTTCCGCTAATAGATATGAATTTAGTATTCATCAAATTATCATTATCTACTGTGGTTCAACAACTTTCTAGAAAATCCCCGAAATAGATTAAATGCGATAGATTAAATAAAAATATATGCGACACGTGAAATTCCTAGGAATAATTTACGTTTATCTACTGTTCAACGTCAAAATTGACATGTAACGGTATGTTATCTTTGATCGTCAGATTTGATTCTTGTCTATAAGGAAATTTATGTTTTATATTATATCGCTATATCACTCAAATTTAAATGTCTGATCTCGTATATGAGATATAAATGTATACAATGAAACTAATTGTTTCTATTGCATACAAAACAAATAATTAGTAAGTATCATGATTTCTAATTGCTCCCAAAAATATTACTTGTAGTTGTAAGATCTGATAGAAGCCAATAATACTATCATCCTTAGTATAATGAATACTATATATCTACTAGCATAGTATCGAATAGGAAAATTGATATATGTACCTTCAAATAGTGTTATATTCTCAAAAAATAATATTTTTTATTTAATACATTTTGTCTTCAATGAGGCAAAATGTTTGGAATAAAGCACCACAAATTGTCGATTCATTAAAAGTGCGAAACTGAAGAAAAGTGCTGAAAAGTCCAACGTTGTTTCTCAATTTTCAATTGTGTCAAGCGAAGGGTCCACGTGACGAAAAGGACGCGCGCTATGTCTTATCGATGAAAATCGATCATGATAAAATTACGCAACTATCGTCGTGTATCGAAAGATGGGTAATCTTCGCACTTTAGATAAAAATGAATCGTCGATGATTGAAGTGGCTCTTCCAAGGAAGATTATCTGTGTCAGGGTATAAAAGTGTTGTAGTCATTTCAGAACTTCATAATCGTGAGACAACAGTCAAACAGCAACAATGTCTTTAACAATCTTCTCCCTTCTCGCCATTTTGGCTATTTCCAATGGTAAGTGAAGCCATGTGCTACATCAAATGGTTTGCGAACAAGTTTACAAATAGATTAGTTAATTAGATCAATTAATGTTGATAAATATTTCAAAATATAACAAAAAAGATTTTGTTAAATGTATGACAAACTTGTAAATTTATAAACTGTCATTGAATTTCCGTAGGTAATTATTTCATCTCGTTAATTATCATTGATAAATATAGTACAGATGTACCAAAGTTAATGAATAAAGCATGACTGTAAATTATCACTAGCCATTTAAATTTCTCAATTAATGATTTTGATTCTGATCAAATGACAGTGAAAAATGCTAATTATTTGTTATTTTTTAATAAATTTTGTATATTGTGCAGGCTTGATTTTCTCAATTGTTTACTCCATGAAATTAATGTTGCTCTGAGCTGTGCAGTTGATTTCAATCGATTTTGTTAAATGAACCTTACTAGAGTTTGTTGAATGAATCATACGAGGATAAATTACGACTTCCCGTTTGATTTCCTCTTTTAATTGTTTTGGGTGAATTAATTGACATTGCTGTTTATTTTTTGGAACATTTCGTTTAATGTGCCAAATTCGTATAATTTAAATTACTATTTCTCTGACGAATTGAAATCACTTCCGGTTACTCGCCTAATGCATTTCTTGTAAACAATTACGGGTGATAAGTTTGACATTCTGATTGCAGCCGCTGTGCTACCCAAACAAGAAACCCAAATCGTAAACGGCGAGGATGCAAAAGTTGGTGAAATCCCATATCAAGTGAGTTCTTTCACGTGTTACATTTGATATAAAAACCTTCATTTCTAATAATAAAAGTGTTATTAATTTTTAATTAATACATTTATATTTAAATGCTGAAGTGTTACTTCGATAATAAATAATTGGAAAATATTGAATATAAATTTTCTCATAAATGCTAGACAGAGATTCATAAAACTTTGGAATAAATTACAAATTATAATGTTTATTATTTAGGTATCTCTGCAACAAAAAGGTAGCAATTTCCACTTCTGTGGCGGCTCGATTTTCAGTGACTACTACGTAATCACAGCTGCTCACTGCGTAGACCAGTAAGTTTTTAATATCAATTAAAATATTGTATCTCAAAATTTGTTAATCTTCTTTGCTTACTAATCTTTTCATTCACGAGTTTCTATTTAATTAATAATTCCGGCTACTAGCTAATAGATCTGAGTTCGAATCTCTTACATCACCTAGAAATGGGTATACAATGATATCTATTTACATCATTAAAAGGAAAAAATGGAAGTCTTTGTTATGAAAAACCCTGTAGAGCATTAACACGTTCGCTAACACCACCATATGTAGAATGTATGGCGCGTTCTTATTTTTTTACTGTTGTAGAAAATTTACAAACTTAACAGTATTGTAGAGTGAATAATAATAAAGAAGATGTAGAATATTCTTCTCCTAGAAGCAATTATTGTACATTTTTTAGTTTGTGAAGATCCATGGTCTATTTCTCAATTCAAAATATCTTGAGCTGTGATGCGAGATTATCTTTTCAGACCTTAATAGCAAACGTGTTAATAACTAGAAATGGATCAAGTAATTGACCCTCGATCCCTCTTCAGCCACGTGAACACTTGTAACTAGATTCGACATAGTCCAGAAAACTGAAATACATTGTTTAATGTAATAGACGTACTTTGGCACAGGCTTATTCATTTTAGAATAATAAACAATTCGGATAATTTAACACTAGATCTACCGACGACTAATGCAATATACATAAAATTGTCAAATAAATCTATTCGAATCAAATGAATGAAGCCAAAAAAATTTGAACGATTCTATCTCTCACTGTCGTCCAGACAGGCATAGAAAATTGAGAAAGAAGAAGCGTTAGAAATTTCAGGAACATTTTCAAAAAATTCAGAACAAGCCATTCTGATCACCTTGGTAGATCTACTGTTAAACGGCTTCAGTTGTTCATTAGTTCTTTATATTGTTACAAAATTTAAAGAAAGTCAAAAGTTACTCTGCAATATAACCAATATAGGTTTCATATTATCTAGTTTATTCTTTCTTTAATCAGCCATAATTTTTACTGATACAACAATGATAAATAAACCCCAAATTTAAATGGTAAAAATGAAATGAGGTCAGACACTACATACAAAAACTTTTTGTATTATGATCTCTTTAAACTTCAACGAGGTTCTGATGCAATGTTAACAATGGAGGGTAATATGAAAATGGTAAACACCTTAATCCCTTATTTACAGAACGTCTGCTTCATCCTTTGAAGTTGTCGCCGGTACAATTAATTTAAATGACCGCGCTTCCGTTCACGAAGTCGAACAAGTTTTCGTCCACGAGAAATACGCGCCAAACAACTCCTGGAAGAATGATATCGCTTTGCTCAAGGTAATTTTAAAACAATCAATAAAAATTGAGAATTCAGTCAGAAAGCTAATATTCACTTTATCCTTGATAAACCTTATAATTTCAATGATTATTAACGATGTTTCACCAACCATAAAAAAAATATTTAACTCGTTCCCGCCGGCGCACAGTGGTCCAGAACGTGAATTTAGCTGTTCACGCACCTCGCGCAGTTTTCAATCTTTCTCAAATCGTCACCACGGGCTCAAAACACATCGGATTTAGTTAAAAATTGGTATTCTATTATTTTTTGGTTTGCTGATTACGAATCTGAATTCAAAAATTTTAAAAACAAAATGGCGGTTGATATATAGAGGGTAGCTATGTCCAAAAATTACCATGAGTATTTCAAATACTCATTTACAATATGGGATTAACTTTTTGCCTCCTTTTAATTTAATCAGTTTGCACTAAAAGCCCTTGAAATATTTCCTGAGACCAGTAATAGAAATAATAATTGATTTTGCAACAACAAAAGTGTACAAATCAATACTCAAAAACGCCGATCTTCAAAAGTGTGGAAACATGCAAATACTTCCCTCAAAAGAAAATGCTATTAGAACAATTAAGAATTTTGTGAGACTTTTTACTTCTTGTAGAGTTAATCACCGTTAATTAATGTTGAAGAATCCATAAATAATTTGTTGAAAAATTAATTTTTCAACTGCTTTTGGTTGTTTTTCCAAACTCCGCGGCGTTGCAATTTGTATTTTTCTCCTAAGGGCGGCTATTTTAACCCTTCATGGGCTGAATTTTCTGTGATATCTAAATATTAGTTGCACGATAGCACATTAGAAAATAATAAAAGGACTATTATAAATATTAAATTTTACTTGATTTTGAAACATTGAATTGTAAAGAATTCAAAGTTACAAGGGCCCATAAAGGGTTAAGACCACCATCTGAAAGACACTTAAGCGCAAGCCACCGGTGGTACACGCCGGCGTGAATGTCTTAAATCATGATGATCGTAAGATTCTAAGTTTATGATTTACCGGTTCAAGATTTTTATTTCTATTTAATATATTTAATATAATATTAATATAATTTCGAGTTCCCACAAATATGCAATGTTATTATTTAACTGAGAAATAATATAATGTTTATTAAGATAAAAGGAATACAAAATATAAAACAAAAGAAAAGAAATACACTGGACACACTAAATATACAGAATTCGCTGTAACGCTAAAATATACTCTGCTCACTCTTACCCTGAAACTTACTCTGGTCACATTAAAACATACTCTGGGCCTTCAAACGCATTCAGTTTCCTCCTAGGGCCCTACAATCCACACATACAAACATACATTGTCATATACCCTCATAATTTTGCAGGCATTTTCTGTTACAACTGTTTCTTTCTCTCTTACACACATATAGGCTCCTTCGTTGCTCTCTCTCTCTCTCTCTTTCTCCCTTGCAATCATCCCTTCACGCTCTCGCAATTCTACATATACATAATCGATATTTATTATTTTCACAGGTCAAGACTCCATTCGTTAAGAGCAAGGTGATTGATTTCGTTCCTATGCCAAAAGATGGTGATATCATCAAAGCTCACAGCGTAGCTGTAGTTTCTGGATGGGGCAGAATTGCAGTAAGTTTTCTAGAGCGCAAAGACGTTAAGAATTAATCCACTTTGGTGCCTCGTTATACGAAATATATAATATTATGTAATATTCACATTAATCATTCGATTGAACTGCTCTATTATGTTGATCATAGAATATAGTGTAACAACGCGATAGAAAGTAAACAATACAACTGTTTCGTTATTCTAAGTATAAAATATTGTTCAATAATATTTTAGAATCCACCCAATTGATATTCAATTTATTTTGTTATTCTAAACGTACAATGCCTTGCATGTATTCAATTACCGTAGAAGTTGAAAAGTTATTAATGTATGACAATTAAAATAGCAAAACGGACCGGCAACCAAGAAACTTCAACGTGCAACCATCTACATCGCTGATCAGAGCTACTGTGAAAACGTATACGAAAGTATCTACCAACGCATTTTCAGTAGTCATGTTTGCGCTCATCATCCAGCCGTTGAGAAGGGTGCATGCAATGTAAGTTTCTTTTCCATATAAATATTTACACATTAAAATCGTACTCGCCTCGGAATTATAAAATTCGAATTCCTTTAACTTAATATAATTCTTGTCATAAAGGCACTTTATGTACACCTATTCTTATTGTTATTGTTTGTCTGCCTGGTTATGAAATGACGATAATATTTTTCCAAAAGAAATTAAGGAGATTGAAAAAGTTAATGTCTGAAATAGAATGGAAGCATGTAGTTGATAAGTTAAAATCTGACATATTGTTATATTGAATTGATTTTAATTTTATGTCTATTTGATTTTACTATGTAATTATATTACGTACGATTAGTGTTAAAGTGCGACGAGAATAATTATTTGTTTCCGCACTCGTTATTGATGGTCTACTTTGATTTTAACTACTATGGTTATTTCGCCTAAGACCAACAGTTTTATGGGAATTTTAGTAACAACAATATTTCTGTATTTGTCATTTATCTTTTTTGATCATTAGTCTTTTTTACTTTTATTTTCCTCTTTGGTTTTAGTCCTTTTCCTTGCAACACGTTTTTTCACGATGATTTAATTTATTTACTGAAGATTTTATTTCTGGAGAAAGAAAGAAATCGCGTCACCTCGAAAACGCACTGCGAGCGACAAGTTAAAGTACAATTCAAACAGAAATATAAATTTATTCTATCTCGAGAGTGCCACCTCTGAATTCACACTCGAAACGAGATTTTGTCACATTTTCCCAACCGTGTTAAACCGAAATCATGCAATTCGATTACCGTGCAAATTAAGAGTCGAGTTTTTCGTTTCGAGAACAGTACTTCAATCCTCGTTCTCTCTTGCACCTTAGTTAAAGTATAACACGGTTAAAAAGAAAATTCGTACTCCCAACAAAAACAAGTCTAAATTAAAATATTACAGTGAAGGATAAAATAACTTCGCACTTCGACATTTTCACATTTAATTTTCAATTCTTACGTCTTTAGACTTTAATAATTAGTCTTGAATCCTCACCGTTCAGATCTTCAAGTCTTCAACTCTTTAGCTCTACTTTTCCTACTTCTCCATTCTCTTACAGTACTCTGTGACCTAATTATAATTACTTTACATTTTCGTCACTAAGACTATACAATCACATCTCTCTCAATCACATTCAACCCCTATTCTTTCCATCCTCTAGATACATTCTTCAAACAATTTGTTCTCTCAATTAAATACAATTACCGATTAGTTTTAGACAAAATCGAATTGTATTTCATTCATTTCACAGCAATTGAAATACAAAGCAGCAACAGAGTGCTGCAGAACAATGACTTCAAAATCTCCATTAAAACATCCCCGTTGACTCTGCACTCCACTATCCCTACATCAACTAATCAACTTCCCATAAACGTACCATACAACTGACATTCTGTACGGCTTATATTCTCCTATTTTTTGTGTACTAATGTAATTATGGGAAAAACAGTATTGGTGCAAAAAAATGAGAACAATGCAAGAAAGAGAAGTGGAGAAAAAAATAAGAAATTAGTATAAATAAAAATGTGACAAAAGTAAGACAACATTTCACCTAAATAATATATGTTATACAGGGTGACTCTGGTGGCCCCTTGATGGTCGATGGAAAACTCGCTGGTGTTGTATCCTGGTCTCTGGGATGTGGTCTCTCCGATTACCCAACTGTCTACACTCGCGTTCCCTCATTTGTCGGCTGGATCGAACTGACCATTTGGCTTCAATCTTTGAAACAATAAGTTGAAGGAAACGAAAATGTTAAAAATTTAAGAAAATGGATATGTTTGAAATGATATTGAGAGAAAATTTGAGATGTGGGAACAACACGCTTTGCTGTAAAGCCTATCGTATAAGGTCTGAAAATTACTTCGGATCCTAACTGATATGTGATGCCAAAGAATTGAGACAGAACTACTTTTATCAATGGTTCGTGTTACGACGTTCTTGATTCACTATTTCGCGAGTATCGAATACTATTTGTAGAATTTATTTTAATTCGTACAATTTTGTTAATTATTTGTGGACAACCAAAGACCTAGTTTTAGTAATCTGCGAGAACAAAGTGTATTTATAATTGCAAAATGTGAAGAAATTCAGTCTGAAATTAATAAAAAGTTGACTTATGTTATTCTATGCCTCCTATTTTCCATCTACTTAAACAGAATAGAACATCGTGTATTCTTATGTATTCTAATTAACTTTTCATCGAATTTTATTTTTTTTCGTCTTCTTCCAATAAACAAATTTTTATAATGAAAGAAGGTGTAATTTCATGTTTATTATAAATCAGATACTCCATCCTCCATAAGTACTGTCTTACGCATAAAATTGGTACATTTTAGAGAATATGAATTTTAATAAATAAAGCATGTAATTAAATTTATCTTTGTGTATACCCGTAATTTCAGTCATTTCCATTCCGATGTCTAACTATACTCGATAGGTACATGCATAAAGCAACGTATAATGTTGTAATTAATATTTTATCAACTAAATTTCAACTTCGAAATTTCACCATGATTTTACAGCTTTGTCGAAATATCATTCAGCAGCAACATTCATTAGTATCGGCCGATGAAAATAAGCAATCAACGATAAAGTGTTTTACAAAATATTAATTACATGGAGATGATGAAAAATCGAGAAGATCATTTTCATTGAAACAACTTTTAGTTTCAAGTATTCCAACAAGATTAGAAAAGCACACATGTATATATACATGTATTAGAGTGATTGGAACGGTCACTGCAGTGTCTACAAAGAAGATATTCTTACATCCCAAAGATTCAATAAAATAGTACTTTTTATGTCTTACTTACATGTATTATCTTATATAAGCATTAATTATTTTATAGTCCCCCTTTCAGAAAAATTCTATGAGAAGAAGGTTTCACGTAGGAACGGTCCTAACACCTCGAGCTCACATCCTATATGTTTTATTCATAGGAATAATTTACGTTTATCTACTGTTCAACGTCAAAATTGACATGTAACAGTATGTTATCTTTGATCGTCAGATTTGATTCTTGTCTATAAGGAAATTTGTGTTTTATATTATATCGCTATATCACTCAAATTTAAATGTCTGATCTCGTATATGAGATATAAATGTATACAATGAAACTAATTGTTTCTATTGCATACAAAACAAATAATTAGTAAGTATCGTGATTTCTAATTGCTCCCAAAAATATTACTTGTGGTTGTAAGATCTGATAGAAGCCAATAATACTATCATCCTTAGTATAATGAATACTACCTATATATCTACTAGCATAGTATCGAATAGGAAAATTGATATATGTACCTTCAAATAGTGATATATTCTCAAAAAATAATATTTTTTATTTAATACATTTTGTCTTCAAAGAGGCAAAATGTTTGGAATAAAGCACCAAAAATTGTCTTTATTAGAGTGACTGGAACGATCTCTGCAGTGTCTACAAAGAAGATATTCTTACATCCCAAAGATTCAATAAAATAGTACTTTTAATGTCTTACCTACATGTATTATCGTAGATAAGCATTCATTATTTTATAGTCCCCCTTTCAGAAAAATTCTATGAGAAGAAGGTTTCACGTAGGAACAGTCCTAATACCTCGAGCTCACATCCTATATATGTGTTCTGGTAAATGAGATTAATCCCGTCATTATATGTAGTCCCCGGAAATCATGCATAATCATCACTAATAACAAATAACCAGCGAGTTTCTATAATGCCCAACTCGTAATGGTGAATATCATAAAAATTATAATATACAGGGTATCCCAGCCGATTTTGACATCTTGATAACTTCGGTGTTGTGGTATGTAGTAAAAAATGTTTCATAGGAAACTTAAATGGTATCGAGTAGGGCATAATCCGGTGTCATTAGTTTTTCCGTAGATGGATGCGTCAAGGACATATGAAGGTCAACTTTATTTTTTTAAATGGAATAAGATACTTTTTTGATGCATCAAGCGATGCAGCTAGACATTCGTTATAAAAAAGTACTGACCTATGTATGCCGCAAAGCTAATAGGTTAGAAGGTATTTCAATTTAAGTAAGTCTAAAATTCGTAATTACATTAGCGTTTATTTACAGGTGTGGTTCAATATAACGACCATTTGCATCACAGCATTTTTGAAATCGATGAAGTAAGGACTGGCCTACGTTATTTAATGTATCAGCTGATATTTTGCCACATTCATCGATAATGTGCTACTTCATATCACTCACTTTAGTTGAAATTTTCGCGTTTTATCCTTTAAATATTCTTCTATATTATTTATCTATATATATAAACCTCAAATACCACTGACTGACTGACTGACTCACTCACTCACTCACTCACTCATCACGAAATCTCAAAAACCACAGAACGGATTGCAATGAAATTTAGAACATACCTTCCCCTTGGGACTTAGGTGCTCAGTAAGAAAAGGTTTTGAAAAATTCGAAATTTTAGGGGGGGTTTTGGGGGGCTAAAGTATTGGTCAAACTGATCAACACAGAGCCGAAACTACTTGACCTAGAAACTTGACATTTTGCATGGTCGTTCCTTCAAGGGTATAAGCACCCACTAAGAAAGGATTTTTCAAAATTCGAAATTTTAAAGTTTTTTTTTTTAGTTTCGAAGCACGTAATATATTGCAGGTTTTAAACGATTAACTTAAACGATCAACGTTAAACTTAACTTTTACTAATTTAAGTAGTCCTTAATCCTAATGATATTAAACCGTAGCGATGCACGGGTACTTTCAGCTAGTAGTCCCATAAGAAAAAGTCAGGCGGCGTTAAATCAGGTGACAGACAGATACACAGATAAACAAAGCTTACATCCTAGTGCGGCAGGAATGATGGTTTTGTATTTAGATTATTTATACTGAAATATCTCCTTAACTATTAGCTTTTCGATATACATAGGTCAGTACTTTTTTATAAAGAATGTCTAGCTGTATCGCTTGATGCATAAAAAAGTACCTCATTCTATTTTAAAAAACAAAGTTGATCTTCGTATATCCTTGATGCGTCCACCTAAGGGAAAACTAATGACACTAGATTATGCCCCACTCGATACCATTTACGTTTCCTATGAAACATTTTTCGCTACATGCCACAATACCGAAGTTATCAAGATGTCAAAATCGACTGGGATACCCTGTATATACCCTAGTTGTTTTGATAATTGGTGATGTTAGTTTGTTATCTATTACTACAATTTCATACAATAAGAAACAAGAGTTGAAAAATACCGTCACACGATTGCGAAGAAGTTTGGCAATATATACTTATTACTTTGATAAACTATAATTTTTTAGTTTATCAGCAACGGGATATTACGTGTAATAAAAGTGAGCCGCGAAAGGTAATAATGCTTAGAAACGAAGCAATATAACACAGCAGACTGGCATATCAAGTGTCAATTATCGCGAAACCATGAAGTTTTCATAGCTTTTTAAGTGAATTTCACCGAAGGTCGTAAGAATAGGATCTCGAAGGGAAAGAGGAAAATAGCAGGTCAGCTGGCATCCCGAAATCAATACACCATGACCGCGTCGAGTTCACGTGTTGCTCTAATTTTCAATGATACTTGACAAACCGGAAGGGACCGACGAGGACGTTTTGTTTTAAGGTTCATTCTCAAGTTGAACCGTGGGTCTATAACTTTAAACATAAAAATTCATACAGAAAATATCTGGATGTCGAGTATTTTTCATGAAATTTTAATTTGGAAATTATGGATGAATTTCTGCGATATTAATTTTTTATGATTCTTTGCATATTTGAAGTTCTTATCATAAATTCGGTATTTTTATTTATTTGCCTACGGTATGAATACTTTTTAAATTCTTTTCTCATTTTTGCAATTTCTCGGGTCTTTAAGAGAACTTAAAATAGTTTACATTCTAAAGTGAATTCTACAATTACTAAAACAACGGGGATAATTATAGGTGAATTTTTTATAATTGTTTCTTAAATTTCTGTTCAATTCTAATAGTTGCATAATGTATCTAAATATAGTAGATTGATTATCGATAATTTTAATAGTACCACAATGTACCACTTTTTTTCTAGATTGGACTAAAAAGCAATCTATATTTTAAGTGTTTCTTTCTCGTTAAGGGAATATAATTATATAAAAATACAATACTTAGAGAAAGATCAATTAATAGTGTCTCTATTAGGTTTTTAGAAAAATACGAAACTGTCTCACGAAGAACATAATACTTGTACAAAATACTTTTTTCCTTTGATGTACGCAATGAATTTTCTCCCGTTAAAATATGATAAGCAATCCGAAGAAATATAAATCTATGAAGCAAGGTAAATTTCACTTAACAAGTGCCAATTAAGAGGATCTTAAATTCACTTTTCTCAGACAAAGTAAAGAAGAAAGCATCAGTAGTAATAGCACCGTTTAAAAAAGTTATAATCTGCTACAAAGGAACATCAGACTAAAAAAGAAGAACTTTAGAAAAGTATCATAATAGAACAGGACATGAATAGATTTCGAAATTACAAAAGTTGTCATTTTCTATAAGACAAAAGTATAAAAGATAGGAAAGTCATAATCTCAAATTACCAAGAATAGACTATGAAAGATTGAGTATATTTTAGACGTGATACAAGTATTTCATGGCGAGCTAAAAAAAAGAAACATAATGGGCACAAAGCCATGAGACTCTAAGGAATTAAATTGTCCAACGGAAAGTGTCCAAGAATTATGAACGGCAACAATGCTACGAACGATATTTCAGACGTTTACAAATGGCTCTGTCTCCAAAAAGAAGAAAGGATTAGGAAACAATAGAACAATAACGTTTGCAAAGACAAAGTTTTCACCTTTCCTATCATGTGACGTGACATTAAAGGCGGGGACGGACAATCAGAAAGAAAGAAAGACATGAAATAACCGGAAATGCAAACGTTTTAATACAGCCTGAAGATCAAAGAACATCAGTATTGAAATTTCTTTTCTTTTTCTCTTATTTCTACCTCCCTTCTCTTCCTTTATTGATATACGTATTTATAATATTTACTAATTATATTCCTTTACTTACATCATTCTCCTCTAATTTCAAATAACTAACATCTAGTAATACTATAAGTACCAAGCAAGTCAAAATAACTACAGTGGAGATCCTCTTATTTCCAATGTCGTTTCTCCGAAGTTCCTCTTATTTCGATCCCCTTCCAATGGTCCTCCGTCATGAAAGAGGGAGAATAAAAAGAGACAGATAAATGACATTCTTTCTCCTTTCCTCGTGTGTGGTTTGATTTTGACAAACATAACCTCCAACACGAATACACAACCTCTATCACGTGACGGGCAAACGAAATGAGGGGAATCTTAAAGAGTGGGGAGATAACTCCGCCCAAAGAACAAGGGGAAATCGAATTAGACTATTCCAAATAAGAGGATCTCCACTGTAGTCCCAAATTTTTTCCAAAAATAATCGTCTACAAGTCTTCCTACTCTCTGTACAGTCCGACAAGTGGAAGATGGTTAGGGAGCGGCAATGTCTCTTATTTTCAACTGCTTATTCCTACCATTTCGTTTTTGGAATCACCAAAATCAGCTTCCTAAAATAAACGATTATCTTAAGTGCTTAACTTACAATTAGAAGAAGACTATGTAACTTTTAACATAGAAGACTGGATTTAGGAATTCCAAAATGGAATAGTGGAAATAGGCAGATGAAGAGGAGAGACTCCGTCACTCGCTAGTCATCTTTCGGTTATCGGACTGTACATATCCTTCGACAACCTCGAGAAGACTCGCCGCAGATGGGCCTGTTTCGGCAGGGTCTGATTCGCCAGGCGTCAAGGGCCATGCCTCTTGTCACACGTGTGGGATCGGAGCGGAGGAGCCCTCCTATAAAGAATTTAGGAGAAAAGGACGTGAAAAAGAATTGACAGCATGGTCGCTGGCGCAGTGGTTCTGCGCCGACCCAGGCGATCGTCGACGTTAAGCTACTTTGGCCGAGTTGCTGCCTTGGAT
This sequence comes from Cerceris rybyensis, assembly GCA_910591515.1. Taxonomy (NCBI): domain Eukaryota; kingdom Metazoa; phylum Arthropoda; class Insecta; order Hymenoptera; family Crabronidae; genus Cerceris; species Cerceris rybyensis. The sequence goes on from OU342789.1 coordinate 42,172,596, forward strand.
GGGTTGCCGCTCGCCTCTCGTTTCTTTTTCACGATCCTACACACGTACCGTGCGGCTCGTCAGACGTGTCACCTAGGAGGTAAGCCTGTTTCGGCAGAGTCTGATTCGCCAGGCGTCAAGCGTCATGCCTCTTGTCACACGTACACGAAAACACTTGACGTTCTACCTCGCGATTCGTTAAAAGAGCTACACATGCAAATCGAACTAAAAGACGAAGAGAGAGAACGCCGCAGATCGAAGCAAGGGAGACAACGCGATTTGGGTGGCGACAGTGAGGACATCGGCGTATGCACCGGAGTTCTAACATCACTATAGTAAAAACAGGATGAACTCCGGCAGAATTACCCCTACCACATGGAGAGGTTCCCCTTGATAGATATTCTCTCTCCTCCTGCCAAATAAATACAATCAAAGCTCTCTATAATCAAGTTCTCGGTGCCGGAAACGACCGCTATAAGACAATTTCCACTATTCGTCTTCACTTTCCCCTCTTTTCCTCCTTTATATGCCCGGTAGGATGAGTTTGTGGATGCGCAGCTATCGGCGCGGGTGGGGAAGTTGTGTAGACCGTAGTACTCACGCATAATGATGGCACGTGCACTCTTTCCGATTCAGTCAGAGTGGGGATACTTTTCTTGACTATAGAGGACTTGTCAACTTGATTATAGCGAGCACTTGATTATAGAGGAGTTGACTATAGAGGGCTTTGAGTGTAAAGACATTTCAACTTTGTCAAGTGCCTCCTTTAGGAGGATGAGCAGGGCGGATTAAATAAACAAAATGGTGTGAATAGGTCGTTAGCGAGAAGCTCCGCCGCTCGCGAGTCTTCTTAAGGTTGTCGAAGGATACGCCGCCGACTGTGGCGATCTTAAACTCTCTGTCCAAGTCTTCTTGTCCTTGTACCGTCTACATCCGTCTTTCGTCTGTCACTTCTTTGATTCCGAATCTTTCTAGAAGGATCTAAGAAAATTCGCGCGGGATTTTATCAAATTGCGGCAATAATAATACAAAACGATTAAACAAATACTAAATACGGCTTCGCAAACGCTGAAGACGCGTGACAATAGGGAAATTCATTTTCTTCCTGCGCTCGCTTAAAAGAATTTCATGGAAAAAATCTTTCTTCATTTTCTTACAGAGAAATTGCCGAGAATATTAAACAGGATGACGAAGATCAAAGTGAGAAAAATTACAAATCTAAAAGGTAGCTACAGAACTTACAGATAGTTACGTAACATGAATAAGAGAAAATTGGTATGGTTTTCTTCTTGCATCGGAAGAAATATCAGTATTTCTTACAGCGAAATACTAACAAGAAGCAAGAAAACGAGGGAGAAGATAATAATAAGAAATATTATAATGTAATGGAGCAACTTGAAATTCGAAAGAAAACCGTGCAAAAAGTTTTCAAACTTCACTTACAATGGGTTTTCTACAAGAAGAAGGTTTTTGTTACTTTTACAGACAGAGTTGTTAGGAATTTTTAAAACATTGAGAAAGTAAGGTCAAATTGTAATAACGCAAGTTCAAAGTCAAAGGAAAATTCATAGAGAAATATCCTTTTTCTTTTCATTCGTATAAGAAAATATTTTTGCCCTTTCATTCGTTAGACTTGCAATAAATTTCTAACACCACAAAGAAGAAATAAAACGAAAGTAAAACAGAAGAACCAAAAACGTCGTAATACGAGGTAAAATTCGCTTGGAAATTTATACAAAAGTTCCTCCACTCCTGGCATTCGCAATAAGGAAACGCTTTCACTGTTTCTTCCACTGAGACAACTGTAAATATTCGAGACGACGAAAGCAAGGAAAAGTAAAGTAAGAGAAAATACGAAAAGCAGTAACGCAACCCAGACTTGAAGGGAAGCTGACACAGAAATTTCCCTTCTCCTCGGATTTACATCAAACAAATCTTTCACTGTTTCATAGACTGAAATTGTTGCAAGATATTCAAAGTCGACGACAAAGAACAAAACCAAAATGAGATCAAAGTAACGATCTCATAGCTTCAACGGTAACGCGACAATAGCTACAATTTCTTCTTAAAAATTCGATCTTACAATGCACGACTACCCTTATTTACATTGCTAATGAAATTTCATTTCTGTTTTCCATTCCCCGGAATGGTGGACGATAAACTATGCCGGCGTATCCTTTTGTTCGTATAATTCCATGCCATTTATTTCCCGAAAGTTACTCGTTACCGGAAATACCAAAGAACTGCGATGAAAACAAAAAAGATTTAATTAACCCCAATGACGTTGAATTTCGAGCAGAGTGAACAATGATTTTTTTAAATTATTTGGTACCTTTGTGCGAATATTAACCTTTATGGATTTTTTGTGCCATGGTGAACCATGAGTTCGATATTACACACTCATACTTTACTATGTGGCTAAATGATTTTTAAAATACCTTGAGACTTAAGGTAAAAGTACCAGTAGTTGACCATTTTTTGCAAAACATAACAAGATAAGGTTTCCATAAATTGTGCACTTTCGATGAAAGTGAATTTTAGATGCAACAGGATCTGTCGATTATATTTTGAAACAATTAAATGTAAAGTGAAGTATACCTATTAACAGCGAACATTTGAATTCAATAAGGTAAGTAATATGCCGTTATATCTCTATTTCCTTAACGTATCTGTTAAGAATGGCTCTACGGTTCAGGTTAAAAATTCATAGATTGTGAAGATTTCACAAATGAATTACTTATCGTTTAAGACCTTGCAACGTTTTATAAGAATTATATACATCGTTTTTATTATTTTAACTACAAAATGCAATAGTTTTTTAATGGTCAACGTCTGGATATTGGTACTCTACAATTTTCAGAAGTTGATAGGCATCGTTAATTACCGACATTGTTCATTTAAATTTGTTTACGATTTATAATGTATCCGTTTTACATCTCACTTTATTAGAAATACAAAATGTAAATCGATATATTGTAGTATACTGACAATGAGTTTTAGTCGATGACACGGTCAACTATTAACTACATTCGCGGTCAATTATTGATCAGTGTCCAATTTCTACTCTGTTCTTCTTCTTCTTTTATTATTCAATTATTAATGATAATTTGTACTGGTAATTGTTAAAATTAAACGATAATAAAGTGATTTTCAGCATTAATGCTGTAATCCTGCTTCGAGTATAAGCGGTCAAGTACTAACGAAAAAAGGTAATCAATTACTAGTTTTATCGATTTCAAAGGTGGCCAACTACTGAAGCATTTGCCGAATTTTTAAATATATTTCTTAAATTTTTATAACTTATGTTTTTCTAAAAATTGGTCTGGGAACATAATCTAGAATGTTTAAAGAACGTCTCTAGGAATCGACTCTCGCTGGTTATTAACAGAGTAAACAGTTACCATTGTTTCTGTCAAAAATTTCTGTTAACTGGTCAACTACTGGTACCTTTACCTTAGTTATAAATAAATAAACATATTGGAAGCTGACGTATTAGCATAAATACTAAAAATTACATCACGAAATTCGTATGGGAAATGTAAATTTTGTTTCTTCATTTGCTTGCGAAAAGGCACATTAATTAGATTAGGTAATTACGTGTATCAACAATAGGGCTTGCAATTCGTATGTATATTTTTTTAAATAAGTGTAATTTCTACATGATACATTCTACAAATTGCAATTCTAAAAAAAATTCTACTCCTCTTTGCTTCGAGATTTTTCTATTCCATAATGCAAGCAGCCGTTTGATCTATAAATACTTAAACTAAATAATCATTGATGATAAACAAACTTGGCGTACTTCAATTTGATAATGGAATCGATCGAATTGTCTTCATTGTGATTTTATTCTATTTTACTAATTAAAATAATAATGTAAGTAAACCTCTTAAATATTTCGTATTGAATCCTGATATTTAGAAATCTGATTCCATTTGAAGCATAAATTTAATAACATTAATTTAAAGCAGTGACCGGCAAACTTTTTCAATACCTGGCTAGAAAAAAAGTCAAATTTTCATAAGTAAATATTAGTCATTACATCTTAATTCCAATGGAAAATTTTGTACGTGCAAAAAGGGAGGGCCTTAAATAAATTTTTGTTAAACACAGAAAGAGAAGTTTTCTATACTATTATTATAAAATATGCGCAAAAATTTTCCCGCAATTGGTAAAAAGTTTAAATCAATTTAACCCATAAACCATTTTTACATTTACAAATAATTATGCGTATACCACAGAGTGTAGTATCTCTGATTTTTGCAGTTTAATTTTCTCGATTTCTCTTGATCCGCTTCATAAAAAATTATGAAAAAAATCGGAGAACAGACTCCTCAGAGGGAACATTTATTAAAATAAAGTTCTTATCTCTGATTTTTTTCATAATTTTCTATGAAGCGGATCAAGAGAAATCTAACTTAAACCGTAAATTACGTTTCACCCCGTAACTACCCCTGCAGTAAGGGTAGCAATTTAATACGGTGCAGAAATTTATTACACAAACCATTCAAACGATGCGAAATATCATGAATAAACGAGTTCGACGTGCTTGAAGCAAATTACGGAACTTTTCAAATTTTTCATTCATGATTGTATTCCATTTTACATCATTTTAATATCACATTGATTTAAACGATTTACAAAATTACAAGTGGTGTGCCTACCAATGTCGTATTACATCCGGGTGCATCCTTCGACTTTATTAAACGCCATTTTTCAGCGAAGCACACAATTCACGAATGCAGTTTGTTATCGTGGCATGGCATTGTACGAAATTCATTAAGTCCTTTCCCAGCACGCAGTAATTAATTGAGATGGGACATCCGTGTCTCTCTAGTTGGACCGACAGAAAGCACCCTGCCGTGCGTCAGCGTGAAAATAATTTAATTACATCGCCGGTAGATCGGAATTACGTGTAGCCGTTTCAAAAAATAAATTAAAGCAGTAACACTTGTTACGCGTCACGCGGGAATCCGAAATGCGAAAATGACGATTCTTGTAATGCGTAGTTCGAGAAATATTTAACAACCTTTATTTTGGAATAATTGCTTAGTTGAGAGCAAATTTGTAATTCTTGTTTTTAAATATTTTCTATAAAATAAATATTAAGATATGAAAATGTATCTTTTTTTTTTAGGTGTGGTACATATATATGATTCGAGTTTTAATTATTACTAATAATTACTAATAATTTCGAAAATGTAGTATTTTATTTTTAAGTTCATCGACATTATTTTAGTACTTCGAACTTTCGAATGAGAACTGTAAAGTCAAATTGTACCAGTTTCGTATCAAGTAGCAGCAAATGATTATTTAAAGCGAAGAAAAAGTGTGAAAGTTCAATTCACACGCTTGTTTATTCTCAAATTAATTACCTTTAACATTTATAGTATTCTATTGTAAAAATGTTGTTAGGGAACTCTGAATTTTGACCTACTATTTAGTAGTCCTGCCACTCGACTCTATGGCCACTAAAACTTTTATGTGCCTTTAAGGTTTATGGGGGGCAGAAAATTACAATTCTCTTCACTGTTGTCTACATACATATATATTGTTTATGTATACATTTTCTACTGCCGATACGTACCAAGAATGCTTATGGTTAATAATATTATCAGCCATTTGGTAATATCCACGTATCTAGATCGAAAGAAAAAGAAAGCTTCTATTTCATATAACTGGCAATATCATTAAGAATTTAAACTGATAAGAAACAAAAAAAATACAATCAAATATGAAATATGGTACACAACTATGAAATACGACACACAACAGAAGGTAAAAACTCGGAGCTGCAATCAATGGAACCAAGTTCAAATCCTGCATCACCTCTGGGAAATTTTCCTATGAAATATTTATATCGCAGCCTCAGTGGTACGGGAGAACCTTGGCAAAACAACCATAATAGTTGAAATCGGAAAAATACAAAACCCAACAGTGTTTCCTTTCCCACGGTAATTCAAAAATGAATGATCGAACCAACCATAGCAAGGAGAGTAATAAAAAAACAATTACAATAGTAAACAACGTATGATATGTGTATGTACATGTTATTTGTGTTGCACTGCTGTCTGATGAAATATTTTTAAATATTTTCACAAATTTTTTGCCTAAAGGTAAAAAAATATACTAGCTTTTGGTAGAGCGCGATCGTTAGAGCGTAGCTCTTGCACGATTTAATTGGCGGGAAAGGTCGTTGCCAGACTCCCAAAGAAATCCTCCTACACAAAGAACGCGCTGCTCCAATTGGACTTTGTCGGAAAGACGAAAGGACAGAATGACATTACGAGTCGTGAAAGAAAATAAAAAAGTTTCGCTACTCTCTTCTTCGCCTCTTCGCAGTTGCGATCCTGGAATGCTGACCTTTATCTGTCTCATGATACGACCTACGTAAAATCGATACAAAATCCTTCCCATTTTCGTATTGCGGATAATAACGTGTCATTTATATTCCCTATAAACTTTACGTACACAAAAAGGTACTTTGAAGAAGACGTTCAAAAATGTCGTGAGAAAAACATCGTGTAAATGGAAATTTTGCTACATTTTTATGACACTGTAAAAATAAAATTTTATCAAATTCTTTTCAAGTAAAATTTAAACTGAAATTCTGTTCGTTTCAAGGATTCTGTTACAGTCTTGACTTTTTAAAAATGTTCAACTGAAAGTCGATGTCTGCTGGTAGTCTACTTTCAGTAGTATACTCTACGATATATCAGACAGCCAGGCTACTTTTACTTCCGTAAATGGAAGCAGCTTAATTGGACTTTTAACCTCCATGATTTGCACACACTTTGATAAAAAATATGTGGTGTTGTTTAGAACTAAACAACTTTAGTGCCAAATGAATTTTTTAAATTTTTTGTATGTATTGGTCATTGATATTGGACGTTGAAATTCGGCAATTTTTTACTGGACAACAAAAGAAGATAAGAGAGATTATACTGCACGCATCCGTAAATTACAATTTTTAGCAAAAGCAATATTTTTGAGATAACACTAGATTTACTGAACTTGAGGGTTCCGAATTCTTTTATAAACATTTCTAAAATTTACAGAAAAGCTGCACAGTAGATACTTTACATATATTTTATAATGCAATAATTACTTAACCAATATTCATCCTTGTCGCTTAATCCTTCTTTTTCAATTTTTAATATTATTTTTTACAATTTTTTAATATTTTGCAATATAATATTTTTTTTACGAAATTAAATTTTAATATATTGTACTTATTGTAATATATATCTCCAAAAAAATCCTCAAAATAGGAACTAAAGAATTTTTTCGCAAACAGAAAAATTTGAATACTCTTTACACCTCTAAAATGCAAATTGTATTGAATTTTTTAACACGGGTTCACTGATCTCTCCCTCAATTTTTTCCAAAAACTCGTTAAAGAAATTAATACTAAGAAACTGAAGAAAATCGTTTAATTAAAATTTCTATGATTTTCAAAAAGGCAAGTCACAACAGTGTTACTCTGCTGTGGGTAACATTCTCTCAGATTTCTTCACCGTTTTTGTATCTCAAAGTGCAAATTAAATATTGTCTTTCGCGATGAGTAAAATGCGGCTTCTCCGCTAAGTTAAAAAGGCTCAGCTTTAACTCACGCCAGAAACATGGCGCATTGTTTACAGCGCATAGTTGGCCGTGTCCTAAAGAGCACTTTACGCTCAGAAATGAAAAGTGCACAGATAATTAGCACTGTGAGTTTGCGCTGTATCCTCTCGTTAAACGTTCTTCACACTCGAGTGTCTATCCAGGAGGAATAAAAGTTCCATGGCTCGCGTATTCAAACATATGTACTTGCATACCATCAAATCAGTTGAACAACTTTTGCGTAGTACCATCAAGATCGTTACGAATCACATCCACACAACTTGATAAAAAAACACAGATAATTTCTATGCTGAACAATCTTCGGTGGAATTTTGCGTTAACTTTTTTTCAGTTTCTATCTGTTAAAGTTGTTAGAATTGCTTAAACTGGGACCAATTAGTTTTGGTGAGTTTAGAATGACCAACATACGTACGTTTGTTATTTTATTGAAAATTGTAAAGAAAATATTGCTTAAAACAATTTATAAAATTATATTATTTCTTGTTGATGTACCCTGTCAATATTAGAATTGCCAATTATTAATTGAATATATTAATATCTCTATTGGCATTAAGGCATATTGAATAAATACCTAAGAAGAAAGAGCATGGAAAAGGAGAAAAAATGTATTGGCTTCATTTAGATGTAGACAATTAGAGAAAAAGCAACGTTAAAAAGTGTAGAAAGTTTCTGTAAGATCTAGGGTTAATTGCTAAAAACCACTTTAAGTTTATCAGAGTAACGCGAAGATCTCTGCTGTTCCTGAGATGAAGAAATTTTTGTAATTGAATTTTAGACTGATATGGTTTCATTATTTCGTATAGTGCGCGCGTTTTCTTCGTGGTGTCAAGTTAGTAGCATTTTTCTTAAGGGTGGTATTATGCAATCAATTTTTACTCGTTTTTTAATAAATAGAAATGATAGGAGATTAATTGCAGTCTACTCAAACTCTCCATTTCAATTGTCAAACCTGACGTACATTATTATTTATTTAAAAAAACAGACATACGTTTATAATTAATTGTTTTACTCTAAATATTACTTTTGTATGTATTATTTAGATATATAGTTATATTATCAAGGAAAAATTTGAAAAACGTTCAATATCTTTGAACAAAGATTTCAATTTTTGCATTAAAAAAACTGTCCATTAATAATCAATACCATTCTACGTTCGTAATAACGCTTCGTCCAAAAACGAAACCAATTGTTTGTCTCGATCGATTTAATATCTCCAAGCTTTTTATTTCTACTTTCTTCTCTTCATTTCTTCTCGCTTTTCTACCCTTCATCCGTTATCTATCTTCACCTTCGTTTCCTTCCGGTTCGCAATATGGTTCTGAGACCGTAAAAATAACAAGACAACCTTCGAAAAATTTACTTTTTCGACGATCGATCGGACACGAAGATCATTCCTTTTCGATATTATAAAATCTTTTTATGTTTAACAAAATATACCGGAAAAATATACACCAATCATTTAACCAGTGGATTTAGATGTTTTAATAGATGATTCCTATTTCCAATAATTAGGATTAATGATCGAATATTGTCTAATTTTGTTTCACATATTGTTTAACTTTCTAGTTGTGTAAGATAGTAAATAATTTCACTATAGAAAAGCAAAAAATGGAAATTTTGTCGTATACTCGATAAAAAAGTTTGAATTTGTTGTTTTAAAAGTTATTCCTTTAATCTTTACAAATTCCTACAATCATATGCAAATAATCACAAATTTCTTAAGTTATAAAAACAGTCAACAAAACAATTCACAATATCATACCAAAAACTATAACTCTGTAAAACGCTCTAATAAAAGAAACACGATTATAAAAACGCTGGAACAACAAGTGTCTCCACAATTTCAAATAATAATTCACAACTTCAAACAGAAAAATTCTCTCTGCTAATTTCGCAAAAGCTAATTGTACTTCTACCGCAATATAAAGTTTCTCGTAATCATTCTTGTGGCTGCAGCGAGGTTATACATTGTAAAATATTATGTTTTTTGATACCCTTAGATGTTAGAGAATCTCAAGTTCCCAGAGAAACCACATTAACATACAATTATGATATAATTGTACACACACAAAATATGTTCGAAAGTCGACGAGCGACTGTATTTACTTCATAACATAAGATTACCGATTACATAAATAATGGCGCACTTAAGACAGACATTGCACAGTACATTATAATCTATTAGATGTACAAATTAATTCTCGGCCTTTTTTGACTAACTTTGACATTTCTTTATAACAATGTTGATATAAATTCAATATTAAATATAATCTTCTTCATTTTCTATACGTTTTTGCCATCTCTCAGGTAATTGTCGGATTCCAGATCGGAAAAATGATAGTGGTTCACATCAATGAAATCATTGAGGCATCTATAGACCTGTTCAACTTACTCGAATTAAGAATCAGTTAGGTGGTTTTGTAGGGATTGAAATAGGTGGTTATTTGAAAAAATCAAAATCAAAATCGAACAAATCATTTCTTTCGCCTCTGTAGCGTTTCTTTTTTTTAGTTGAAACGCGAAAAGAAAACAGTGCGTTAAATGTTGCTTATCCAACGACATCGCTTCTACACATGATTTTTCACGTTATGTCTGGAGTAGAGTCATGCGATATATCTTATTTTAAAGCTAACAAATGGCGCTTTAGAATGACTATTCAAATTTGGAAAAATTCTAATCTGAATAGGTTTTGTGGTCGATGAAATCTGGGGGCCGAGAATTAATTTGTACACCTAATAGTTACAATTGTTGTTGCAACAACCACAACCAAAGCATTCTGCACGTCCGACATCAAAAGTCACCGCGAATTCAGAAGATAACCGTGCTCGGGTTAAACGTAAATACCTAGGTAAAAGTCAGAACAATATAACAACATTAATTCTTCCGTACACGAGTAAAGGTTTCGGTAAAGCAATATGGCGTAATCCTTACATAACGCTAGTCTAAATTGCAATGTGTCTGGGAGGCAGAGCTAACCCGCAAAAGGTTAATCTGTTGCAGAGTGGGATGGTAAGTGCTTTTACGGCAAAACCAAGCGAAAAGTATACACGGTTTGAAAATTGTAAGGGTGGTAAAAGAAAACAACGCCTGTGCAAGCAAAAATCACGCTATTCTAAGACCACAGAGCTTCCGGTGAAATATACAGGGTGTCCCAGCCGATTTTGACATCTTGATAATTTCAGTATTGTGGCATTTAGCGAAAAATATTTCACAGGAAACTTAACCCATTAAGGCCCAAAGATGCGTTAACGCAACATTTCACTTCCAATTTTTTTTCGAGGAATCGGATTAATTAATTTATATTTTAAAATATATCATAGTAAAAGAACATACCAAAGGCTTAATTTGTGCACTTTTGTTCTCTAATTGTTCATCACCTACAATTTCTGAAACTTTGGAGAAAAACTTAAAATTTTTACAATTACGTACTTACACTTAGTTCTATATATATTTGCGTAATTTTTTTAATGTTTTTGTTAACCCGAAAATCATTTATGGAGGTTTTATTATAATACCTACATTTTTTCATGTAAGGAAATCTATAAGTATACATATTTTTTTTTGAGATATTCTATAATGGTTGTTAATAAAAACTAGTTATAAAAAAATTTATAATATTTATATCTACTTTTATGTAATCTTATAACAAATAAATAGTCGCATTTAAAATATTTCTGTTATTTCAATGCTTGGTCCTTAATGGGCTAAATGGTATCGAGTGGAGCATAATTCGGGTGTCAGTAGTTTTTCCATAGGTGGACGCGTCAAGGACACATGAAGGTCAACTTTGTTCTTTTAAATAGAATGAGGTACTTTTTTATGCATCAAGCTATACAGCTAGACATTCTTTATAAAAAAAGTACTGATCTATATATGTCGAAAAGCTAATAGTTTAGGAGATATTTCAGTATAAACAATCTAAATACAAAGGCATCATTCCTGCCGCACTAGGACGTAAGCTCTATTTATCTCTTTATCTGTCTGTCACCTGATTTAACGCCGCCTGATTATTTCTTATGGGGCTATTTAAAGGATAAAACACGAAAGTTTCAACTAAAGTGAGTGATACGAAGCAGCACATTATCGATGAATGTGGCAAAATATCAGCTGATACATTAAATAACGTAAGCCAGTCCTTACTTCATCGATTTCAAAAATGTTGTGATGAAAATGGTCGTTATATTGAACCATACCTGTAAATAAACGCTAATGTAATTACGAATTTTAGAATTACTTAAATTGAAATATCTTCTAAACTATTAGCTTTGCGGCATACATAGGTCAGTACTTTTTTATAACGAATGTCTAGCTGCATCGCTTGATACATAAAAAAAGTACCTCGTTCCATTTAAAAAAACAAAGTTGACCTTCATATGTCCTTGACGCGTCCACCTACGGAAAAAGTAATGACACCGGTTTATGCCCCACTCGTTACCATTTAAGTTTCCTATGAAACATTTGTTGCTACATACCATAATACCGAAGTTATCAAGATGTCAAAATCAGCTGGGACACCCTATATAACAGGTTTTAATCTCTCGGTTTTTATTTTGCATTTTTTTAAGTATTAAGCTGGAATGAAACTGATGTCAAATTTAATGATCGTCAATATAAAAGTAACATACGAGACGAAAAGCTTTATCCACGATATAGGAAACAACGAAAACAATGTGAATTTAATAGAGGACAAAGTTTCCCAATAACCGTTTAATCCTCCTGTCGTTTTTTTGTTCGTTCTCCGTTATCGCCAATTCCACTCGTGGGACTGTAAATTTTTCGTAATATCGTGTCTCAGCAATTTTTCATGCACTAATACCTTCGCATTTTTGCAGAAATACTCGAAAGAATGAGTTTGCTTTTTTAATAGGAAATCGCAAATAGTAAGGTTTGTAAATTGCTAGGGATTTCATTGATTACGTGCATATATACAAGATACAACACAGTGCCCTTTAGAAATACGTACTCCTTCTTATTTTATAATATATGGTCATTACACCTTTCATAAATGAACTGTGATAACAATTTTTGTTGTATTTAGAGTCACAACTATTGTTGTTCCTCCCGTTACGCCGAAACGATAATAAAACGATAACTTAGAAGCTGAGGTGGGTAAATGAGTAAAAACACAGTCTTGCAAATAATAGAAGCAAGTTTTAAGCTCCTTCGCTTGTGAGATATTTTTCTTAAATTATTAATTAATCTACCATAATGTCAGTAATTCAGGAATCACATAAAATCCTATGTAAAATGTTCATAACAATTAAATCTGAAAGATTTAACAAACACTCTTAGCTGAAAGTCGACGAATGTCTATCATATAATAATGCTCAAGTATTCAGTAATTGCAAGATATAGAAGCTTAGTGTTTAATTTGAACACATACGAATGATTCTATACAGTCACGTATTTATATATTCGTCATAATTAGTGTCGTCTCCGAAGCAGGTTGTTTCGCTTGTCAAATATGCAAATGCTTGGCTAGACCTGTGCTAGGCAGAAATTTCGAAGTAAACGTTCCACTTCAGTTCACGTTATGGATAGAAGTTTGATTCCCTTAAGCTTACAAAGTACAACCAACAGAACGTTTCTGTAACGGTATTGATTTATTAATGTTTTCCATGGGAATTGTTTTAAGTTAAACGCAGAAAATCAGCAAATAGTTTATATCAATTGAAGTAGAATCGATGATTAATTCGTTATCTAGACAAATCAATTTAACTCGTTATTAAAAAATACCTTTGCAACAATGAGTATAAGTTAGCTTACAATTAAATCCTATTCTGTTGTTATCAGGTATATCAAACGCGCTTTCAGCACATACATTTTCCAATTAACCGGCTCAACAGATTAAATGTTATTTTGTGAACATTCTGCATTATTTAGAATAATGAAAGCTTCGTTTAACGATATATCTACATCCGTTAAATTGACGGGTTTCCACTTTGTTAAAAATAAATACCATCGATATTTCACGCGTATCTTATAATATAAAAATTACTTAATTAATCGTACTTTTCGCCGCTCGATCAATCTTTTTTCAAAGTACTTATTTAATATATTCAAATATGTCAGATTTAGCGATCCTAAATCTAGTGCTAAACAAGTATTGCACGAAATATTCCAAGCAGTCATGCCACTGTAGATAAAACTGCTAGGTCAAAAATTTTTAAATTATTCACTTTTCTAGCTACATGTTTTTATTTTCTTCGTTACACATGTCTAAATTTCAAGGATTAAATTATCCAATTTTCTTCTCATTCCTCTTCGATCGTTTTGATAAAAATATTTATCTGGTACACGTAACTGTGGCAAATATGGTTCCAATGCTACAATGGAATTATAAAATAATAAATGTAGTATAATATGACTTCTACTGAATCATAAAAGAGCTATTGATTAAACTACTTTCATTGTTATCGACATTTTACCAATTTAGTGGAAATTGGAGAAAATTTGTTAATATTATGCTGAAAGATTTACAACAAATTTAATTACATGTAGTAATCAGTGACCTCCATAGTTCATGAAATGTTAATGTTTCTCATTGCAGAAGTTCAAATCAATTTAGATCAATTCCACATAAATATGGCTTCGGAGTTACTATTGATGTCCGAGATAAATTGGTTTATACTACTGCGATACGTCCGACTTGGAAAAGTATTCCCATTCGTCGAATAACTTTTCATATTTAGAGTTTGCTATTGCAAAAAATGGCCGCTTAGATAAACTTTAATTACATCTCTGAAACTTTCCACTTACATCATTGCTTTTACTACGTTCACGCGAAAAATCTCGAAAAGAAATCCCATTATGCTCTACTATTAACTTAATGGAAGCATTGCACGCGATCTGTTTTTACTACTAAATATCGGTCAAATTTGTAATTACCGAATTAATACAATTATGTAAAAAGTTCTGAGCACTATCAAATACTAAACAAATAAATTGATAAGTTTAAAATATGATAAAATATGTATTTCAAGAATATCACTAATTTTTGGGCACAGTTCCTTAGAATTGGATAGTTTTATCTACACTAAGCTATGAATGATAAAATTGATAAAATTAATTAAAAAATTTCAGAATGAATAACGTTTCGGATGGAAATTAAGCCAGTAGAAGATATTGCAGAAATTTTATACCAATTATCGAGTAAAATACATATCCCGATATTGTACTGTTCAAGGAAAATTCGAAATATTGATTTTCTATCTTATTATTAGTAACACGAATTAGAATTAACAAAATTAATTAAACAATCTTGACCTTCCTGATTTCTAGAATGAAATTGAAAAAGTATGCTACAAATTTGTTAATTTAACAAATATCACTTCTGAAGGGTTAAATTTTTTATTAAACCCAAAATATTTAGCTTCTATTTAAGTATTAATATGGACGGAACAGATTCAATTAAGGAATTCTCAGATCTACCGAACTGGGATAGAAAACGAATCGAGAGACGATATCACAATATTTTTATCCCCGGTATATTGCTGTGTAATCTAATCCCACAGCTTACAGGAAATTTCGTCGTTGTCATATCACTATTCCGTGAAATCCATTTAAGAAACTTTACCACGCAGGTGGATGTCACAAAAGCAGCATGCTTCGACTGTCTCGTATTCACGAACTTGCTGTAACTCCATCCGGTTTCAATTTAAATTCTCTTTTCAAGAATGAATCCCTGAAAGCGCCTTATCCGATACAGCATTGCAGATGCAATTTTTCATCGTACAGCCCAAAAAGTGCGAGCAAAATAATTGCCCTCGTAGTCGATATTTTCAATTAAATTATCTTTGTAAAACTTGTCGATGTCAAACTAAACGATGCATCGGTTAAAAATAACTACACTATTTTAATTATCATAAATTCCATTACATTTTTTCATAATCCTGTTTCTTTGAAAAAAAAAGCGGAACAAGTCAATTTTTTTTAGAGCTTCTAACTTTCACTCTTACAATGAGATCTAATTGTTTCATATTTTCTGCCTCGACGTCTACGATATTTACGCTGATGCCAACAATTTTAGAGGAAATTACAACAACAACACTATAATATTGTTATGAATTATTGCTCTTCCCTTTATCGTGTGTTAATTATAAATATCCAACAAAGTGTATTGTTATAAATACTTTCAGAGCAAAAGAAAAATGGCATTCATTTATACCGGATGTTTCTTGTATTTAATCATTCTTAACCCCTTAGCCTACAACAACGTGTTACTCTCGTGGCACGAAAAGAGGAATAAGAAATTTTGAAGTATTCCAAAAGCTATTAAATTCAATGTATCAGCCAGTCGCGAAATGGTCTCATTATTTCTATACTATTAATATTGCGTTCAGTTATATAAAATATCAGAAATCCCTGAGAACTTTTGCTCTCAGGAATTAATTCTAAGTCATTGCACGTCCAGTCAGAGAATAAATCGTAAAAAAGCCAAAGAAAAAAGATTTTTTTAAATATTGCATTTTTTATGAATAACTTTCACATGTAAGTACAACATAAAATATCATTCGATTAGTAGTACAAATACTCATAAAATTGATCACATGTGTAATGTACCTACCCTCCGATCAGTTAGTTCATAAGATAACTCTAAGGAATATTGGGTAAACACAAATATTTTGTACGCGGCTCACTTATCACCATCATTAGTCATACTAGAATCACCACCTCAAGTCCAAAATCCCATTCCTTGTTTTGATCCTTACTCATCCACGAGTCATCATCGATATCCAAAGTTCAACTTCCTATTCCTACTCCTGGATTCTCAAATACCGTCATCCTACCCCCTCTCCTCTTCTAAAACCTTTAAAAACCCTACGCCTCATTAGTTCAGGTTGCTACCACCAGTTTTCAATTCAAAGTCACCAGTTTCTTTTACTCTTACGCTAGTTCAAGTTCATAATTACTAAGTCCAACGAATTGTGAGAGTCATCTTCTAATTATAATTCCAAATCCTAAATCTAATACAAGACTCTCACAAGTCCTCATCAAATAATTCGACACTCTGAATCTCTCTTGGAACGAATCGAGTATTTTAATACATAAAAGTCCTAAAAGTTATAAGTTCTCTTATTTGGCGGACCTTAAGTGCGAATAACCACAATTCGCCATTACACATGTATGTGGTGTTACTGTCACTTAAATGACAGTAGTTCTTCATCTATTGTACATGGTGTAAAAAAATTATATGTCATGACTTTCAGGGGTTGTTCTACACCTTTGGATCGATGGAGATTTGTGAAAGAAAACCTGTCGCAAAATTCTGGAAGGGGTAGCCAATTTTGTTTGTAATGACTCATCGTATTCATCTTGTTACGTAGGCAAAATGTCTGAGAGGAACCATGGGTCAGAAACGAACCGTTCTCTCATAAATCAGCTTTTAATTGGGCCTTCCCATTAAAATTTCGCCAATAGTTAAAAGAGAGGCGACGTAAACGAAGCTAGAAAATGGGGCACTGTGTCACCGAACCAGAAGAGAAGTGCTAGTGTTTATGCTCTTCTCCCCAGGTAGGCCCTTGAGCGAACCCAACACCGAACGCAGATCATTGACATTTTTCTAGTTATTTTTTATCTTCTTTTATGTTGCCTCTGCTTCAACTATTGGAGCTAGCAAGGGTATTTCATGTGTTTCCTTTCGAAAGGTCGGTGACTCGATGGCTGCCATATGGGCGAAATTTTAATCGGAAGGCCGAATTAAAAGTTAATTTGCGAAAGAACGGTTCGTTTCTGACCCATGGTTCCTCTCAGACATTTTGCCTACGTAACAAAACGAATACAATGAGCCAGTAAAAAAATTTGCTACCCTTTCCCGTATTTTGCGGCCGATTTTGTTCACAAATCTCCATCAATCCAGAGGTCTAGAACAGCCCCTGAAAGCCATGACCAATATTTTTGAACCACCCTGTACATACTTACTTTCGTCCTCCGTATTTTCAAAGAAATTGAAATTCCCTTGCAGAAGAAGAAGCCTCTGAAACCCACCTACAATTTCTCAACATCCATCGAGCTTTCCGCGGAAAGCCAGATTGCAGACCCAAGTAAGAATACTTTGACAATCCAAGTAGATCATAACGTTAATAACGAAGTAGTCCTACAATTTTTTTTATTCCACGATGCCAAGAAAGTACAACGATATAGGACACAAGGAACGTTTCATGTGCGATGGACTATCGACAGTGAACCGTGCACCTCTTGGTAAAACTCATCTACTCGGAGAGGGTAAAACCGTACTCGGCTTTGACTCTTCCAAAGCGTTCTAACTTAAAGCTGTTTCCACGGCAGAACTCATTGTCGCTCTGCTGCCTTCTGCAGAGCACTTGCGCGAGTGTGCTAGTCTCGAGTTTAGTTTAATAAAGCTACACGACTCGTAATACCGGACCAATAGGGGTAAGACGAAAATATAAGTGGCCTACTTAACACAGTTTTGTAACTTGGCTCAAACGTTCAAACAGTATCGTTTAAACTATCCCAATAACAGAGCAGGCATTTTCATTTTACGTCGTAAAAAAAATAGTTCAACCCAGGCGACACATTTGGGTGTAGTAAAACTTAATTATACTCATTTACACAGTAAATGTGCGCAGAGTTTTGCCTCGACAATAGAGTATTAATCTCGTGGCTGATGCATCGAATGCAATTAAGTTGGCTTGTACAGGATGTTTCAAAAGTAGTTGTCGCGGCTTTCAGGATTGTTTTACACCCTTACATTTATGGAGATTTGGGATGAAAAACACCGAAGAATTTGTGAAAGTGTAGTCAATTTTTTTTATTGGTTTATCGCATTCGTCTTTTTATGTAAGTAAAATGTTTGAGAAAAAACATAGGTCAGGAACGAATCGTTCTGAGGCAAATTCACACATAATTGTGTTTTCGCGATTGAAGTTTAGCTGATTAAGTCAGGCTTCCAGGTCTTCGACCTTTCGAAAAATAAACATACGTGGTACTCCTAAATGCTCGAGCCTTCGGGGAAAAAATTCTTAGAATTCGAGGTTAAAAGTTCCCCCCTCCATTACTACATAAACAGAGAGAGTAGATACTCTCTTCTTTGTCATAGCTACAAAGTAGGGGATGTAGAAGCGCGCTAAACGCAATCATTACACATAACCTAAGCAAGATTTTTTTCTATCTGTGTTTTTTCGCGCAGGTCGCGCAGATAGGAGAAGAGAAAACTGCGAGAGTAGGGGAATCCTAAACTCCGTTCACATAGGGGAAGTCGATACTAAAGTGTTCGAGTATTTAGGAGTATCACTGTACCAGATATCTTTACTGGTACTACACGAAATTAGAAAATGGAGAACTGGGTCAACGAACTAGTAAGGAAAGCGCAAGTGTTTATGTTTATGTTTATGTATATGTTTAAGTTTACGTTTACGTTTATGCTTATGCTTATGTTTATGTTCTTGTCCCTAGAATCTTCGTGGCCTTCGAAAAAGTACATAGATAGATTTCGTTGTAAAAAAAGTCATTTTCATTTCTTTAATACGGAAAGAGACCGATAAAAAAAGAGTACGTAGTACAAATTCTGCACCAGACACCCTCTGAATGTTAATACTTCTCCAAAGGGTTTACGGCTACATCCCCTATTCGGAAAAACGTCTGATCTTAACCCTTTGCAGACGGAGGCATTTTTGAATATCGAGAAACAATCAATTATTTAGCGATGAAAAAACACTTTTTCATCGGAAAGAGAATCTGTTAATATATACAAGTTGAAATTTACTCTTTGTAAAATAATATTTCGACGATTATATTTTAATTTTTCAACTCTAACCGTTTATACCATATATGCACCGACAAACTATAACCAATTTTTTTCTCAGGGCGGATATATTCGCCCGTCGTCCTCAAAGGGTTAAAGCAGTAACTTAGACCTATCGATAAATTTCAAGCACCCTAATAAAAATTATCCATTATAAACCTGTAATTGTTTTGTTGAATACATCCTTAATTATCACCTTCGCAACTCGATGACAAGCAAGTTTAATTGGACCCTCCCTATAGTACTTTGACCTTCCATAACACGTGAACTACCCCATTAATAAGCACATCCCACACATTAACCAGGACAATACCTTCTTACAGATTACGAACTCCTATATGAACCATGATATACATCAAATTCAATTTCACTTAAAATAGTTTATTTCAAAAGTTTTTTTCTCTCATCACGTAAGCCAAAGTATCAAGTAACCCATACATATTTCCTCCTATCATCTCAAACCTCAACGCAAAGGGTCACATTCCTTATTCTCCGAGTCACAGTGACCCGATGAACAAAAATGTCCATTTTCAAAAATATAAACATCACATACATTTAATATCAATTATCAATCAAAAACCCAGTACTCATTAAAACATAATTTCTATTTCAAATCGCATAAAACCCAGTAAGAGCAGCAATGTTAAGTAGTCAATATCCTTTTCACCCCACTCATCACCCCATTTATCATACAAGGCCCAATCGCAAGGGCCCATCGTAACCCAAAGCCCAACTATAAAATCAAATCCACTAACCTGTTTTCTAAGCGGTGTAGCACACTCGTCCTTAGTCCTCTCAAATCTCTCGAATTTAAAGCTGTTGCTCCTGTATAGTTCATTGTCGCTTTGCTGCCTCCTGCAGAGCCGTCGCGTGAGTGCGCGGGGTCTGCAGGGCGCACACTCGGTGGCGAGCTCCCAGTGCAGGTGCAGCATCGCAAGCTCGGCGGTGCACCTGGCCATAGCACAGCCGGCGCGCCTCACGCGGCATTTAACCCTCTTTATGCGGCCCTCGTGTTGCGGCTTGTGACCACAGGGCTGCGACCCGGTGGCTGTCCCGATTCCTGTACCGGTGCAATCGCACGTGCGACGCGACCGGCGCTGCTTGACCGTGTGCGAGCACGGCTTCGCTTCTTCGCCGCACTCGCACTTACACGGCGCCTCGCCGCCGCCTGTGTGGGTGCAGCTTATTCTCTCGGCGCACTCGCACGGCTGCTGCTGCTGCTGCTGCTGCTGCTGGTTAGACTGGGTCGCCGTGGAAGAGGTGGGTGAAGTGGATTGCATCGGCACTCGACGACGCGTCGCTGCACCGCTGCATCCTGTGTGCCGACAAGGTCGATCCGTGCAGTCGCATCTGTAGGCAGAATGGAGAAATGTCTTGCTGATTATGACATGTATTAACCCTTTGCTGTAACATTTCTGTTGTGACTGAATGCGGAAGAACTGAGAATTGTAGAAATAACAATCGATCCCTAATTTACAATATAGCGTATGATTTGAACTTTTCACAGTGAGGTAAAATTACGAATTCTGACTGTTACGAAACGAGTACCGCTTTGTTTTCGCAAGTGAATTTAGGTAATAAATAAACTTTTGAATATTATTTATGTATATATATGTAGGATCGTGAAAAAGAAACGAGAGGCGCGCGGCATCCCATCCAAGGCAGCAACTTGGCCAAAGTAGCTTAACGTTGACGATCGCCTGAGTCGACGCGGAACCACTGCGCTAGCGACCTCTCCCTGCTGATAATTTCTTTTCACGTCCTTTTCTTCCAAACAATAAGTTCTTTTTATAGGAGGGCTCCTCCGCCCCGATCCCACATATATTTGTTGACTGTTATTTGTGAGTGCGTTTGTATGTTCGTTGAGAAAATAGAATGGAAGTGTCGAATTTTCAGGGAAGTCGTGAATGCGAAAAATTAGGAGATGGTAGGATTGGGGATCAGGGGCCTCGGTAGGTGAGGATGAGGTTTACGAGGAGTGGGGTGGGCCCTTAGGAACGTCGATACTCATGTGTATGTGTGCCTGTGTGTATCATAGATGATAATGGTACATTCATAATAATAATACTAATAATTAACAACAACAATAATAATGATAATAATAATAATAATAGTAACAATAATAATAATAATGGTGTTTGCTATAACGAGGTTGGGGCTAGGACGTAACACTGACTCAAAAAATGTTTACTTTTCTTATGTTCGAAAACACATTGGCATGCAAACTAAACCACGTCTCATTCTTCGATTAGAATACTGTTATTGGGAGTACAAATTAGTCTGGTCCGTTTTCAAATTATAGCTCTGGCTGTTATGAATGTTTCATAGTGACAGCTGATTTTAGTTGTTCCAGAGCGGTTGGACATCTGTCAATCATATTCAGTTTGCATCGCTTTGAGTTTCATACAAAAACCTTGTTTTTTACTGTGTTCAATATGCCAAATTTTGTGTTAAGTAAGCAGCATTTGCAGGAAGTTTTAGCTTTCTGCTTTAATTGGAAAGAAAGTGCAGCTTTTACATCGGATTGTGATTGGGGATGAAAAATGGATATTCTACGACAACCCCAAGAAGAAAAAATACTACACTATGCCCGGCCAATCGTTACCATCGACATCAACATCAACACCAAAGTCGAATATTCATGATTCGAAGGTCATGTTGTGTATCTGGTGTGGCCAAAAGGGTGTTGTATACTATGAGCTGCTACAATCTGGCGATTCTATTACTAGCAATCGGTATAGGCTACAATTGATGCGTTTCAGCCGTGCATGACGAGAAAAACGACCGAAATACGAGCAAAGACATGACAAAGTTATTCTTGTGCGTAACACCGCTCGACCTCATGTCGCAAAAGTCGTAAAAAAATATTTAAAAACGCTCAAACGGGATATTTTACCGCACCCGCCGTATTCACCGGACATTGCTCCTTCTGATTACTGGTTGTTCCAACGGATGCAGCACTATTTGACAGGTCATCGGTTCACTTCTTTCGCAGAAATCGAAAATTGGCTCCTAACTTGGATCGCCTCAAAAGACGAGACATTTTTTCGAGATGGAATTCGAAAATTGCCTAAGGGGTGGGAAAAAGTAGTAGCCAGTGATGGACAATACTTTGATTAATCTGTTCATTCATTTCGTACTGAAATAAATGCATTTTGACCACAAAAAAACGGAACCGAAAAGGGATAAACGGTTTAGTCACTACGCCCGTGATTGTTACGTGTTACAGTGTCAATGGGTTAAGGCAATATTAAATAGCATAGAATTTATTTTATTTTATCGTGTTCCACTGATGTTTTTCATTTTATAGTACAGCTAACCCTCCTATAACAGGAGGTACAAAAGGAGAAATTATATTCCGGAAAGCAAACATTTGTTTTTAATTCCATATCTCTGAAACAGCAATTCTCGTCGCGGAAAACGAGTAAACTGTATGCCGCTTTTCGCTATAACGTCGGAATACCGTTGTAAATGAACAAATTATAATATATTTATATATTTTTATATAAAGCACTATAGTTTATTATATCTGTCCATCATTCTTTCAAAGTAATGTAGTTTTTCAATATCTTGAACAAAAGTTATGTTGTCCAATGTTATAGAAGTACAGCGTTGTACAAAGGTTTCCGCAATTTATGGATCGTGTTAGAGCAAAACCGTGTTGTAGGAAGGGTACTTGTATTTGGAACGTTTCAAAATAGATTATTCCATTTATCGCGGAATGAGTGTCACTCGTTATTGTACGACAAGGGGTTAAATGGGCTGTAGGGTTTGTGTGGAATTGAACGAATGAATTGTTATGGTTAATTTTGGTTGATTGTGGTATTCTTTGAAATGTCTTTGGATGGGAAGAGGGAGAGCTTTAAAGGAGATGTTTTGGGAGTATTTATTTTTTGTAGGTAGATGTAACTCTTTGTGCTCCGAATTATTAACTTTTCGTCAGATAAGCAATTATAGTCTCTGAAAATTGTCCACCGTCGGTTATTCATTTTTACATAATACTAATAACTAGACTCCGGATGTTTATGCATTTATGACAAAATGAATACGGCTAAAATACACAAAACGAACATAATATAAAAATATATCCGAAATATCCAAAGTATGGTATTCGTTGTAACATTTATCGAGTGCAACAAATCCCTAAATAGGTTCTCTTGTCTTAACTGCATTTGTTGAATTTGAAATTTGCATAAACATCCGGAGTCTACTAATAAGACTTGTAAGTGCCGCTAGACATTTATGTTCAGATTCAAAATAATTGTTGGTTTCGAAAAGTCGATGATTAATAGATGACATGTTAAGTGCTACAGGAAGCTGTGTCGAGTGTGGCTTGATATAGGGGTGCAAAGGGTTAACGATTGTGGGTACTTTGCAGAGATATAGGTTTAAATGAATTTTGAGTTCAGGTGTGAGGATTTCTAGGGTACAGTAGTTAGATGGAAAGAGTATTTTAGATATAACAATTTGAAAATACTGATTGATGGTTAAAGTTGTATCCTGTTTTATATAAGCAAGTATTTAAATTATGTAGGAACTTATATTATGATTATTTCTTTATTGTAATGTAAATCAGTATGATGATTGGTGCACTGATTTATTATTGTACGATCTATGGTTGTCGAATTTATGTACTATAATTTGCAGCGCAGGTAGGATGTTTCCAGAATCGTCGATATTTCTCAATATATTTGTTTATTTCACTGGGGCTGTCCAGATTTACATACTTTTCAAAACGGTGACACTATGGTACAAATATATGAAACATACATGTCGGAGAGGAGAAATATCTTGGATTCAATGTACTCCAATACGAAATCGGGCTTGCTATTTGAAAGTTCGGACCTTTATTCCTACCTCCAGCATAGTAACTCAGAGGAGGTACGATCACTGTGCTATACATATCAGCTTGAAGAAACTTCCCAAGGGATCTGGAACTCGGTTTCGCTATTTGGGGATCTATCGTTCCCTCAATGGCTCCACGAAATTAATGTTAACCTGAAAACTCCATCGTTTACACCACATCGTCTTCGAGATAATATTAAAGTCACATTCAAAGTACACATTTCATGAATTCCAAAAACTGATCGTCCCTTAATCTTAAAAAACTAAAAAATATGTTTTTCTAAGGTTACAAAACACAGAGATTTTCTTTTCCAACTTTGTACTGCTTAGAAGTTTTATTTTTTAAACTTAACGAACTTAAACTTAGAAATTATATTCACAAAAATTGAACAATTTAACAGTGGAATTTTCAAAATCAAGAAGCTTAAAAGTTCTATTCCCTAAAATGAGACTGTAAAATTATCTTACAATTAGTTTAAATGATCTATGACACAAACGATGGAGCTTTAATGTCAAAGTTAATTAAAATTGTAATTAAGAAATATTACAACTTGGAACAAGGTACGTCTTGGAGTTAGTAATTAATAACTAACAGATGGCATAGCAACAGTAACACGTCAGGTAAAAAACGTCTCATCTACCGTGCCCTCAAAGTTCTATTCGTCATGCAACAGCGCAATGATGTAGCGTCGGAGAATTCTGCTCTTCGCGATGAAAACGGGAGTCTAGAACGAACTTGACAACAAGAACCTTGCAGTCTGATAACGCTTCTAATTGGACATAGAATTCGACGTAGCTTCTCATATGTTTCTACTAAATTTTCTTTCTAATTACTTAACCTTAATGCACTAATCCTAGTAAAGTTACATGCAACCTCTGTCTCCAGATACTACATAATGTTGAATTTAATTTTAATATGTTGTCATCCGACTTAATCTCTGTGAAATACAGTATAATAAATTTCAAATAATATTTGTATATATATATATGAGAGAAGTAGAAAAAACTAGAGCAGCAGAAAAACAATGTGAAGAAGTTAAATAGGAATGAGTGTGTTTAGAGAATAAGAGCTAGAAAAAAAGGAAATAATGTAATATAATAATAATATTATTAATGAATAATAATAATATTAATAAATAAAGTAATAGATGTGAAAAGAAAGTGTGTGAGTGAATTTATAGGGGAGACAATATTAATGAAGACAAGAATATGAAAGAGTGAAGTAGGTATAGTTATTTAAAAACAGAATTCGTAATTTTGAGACACTGTTAAATCTAATACAAGAAGGAAAAAAAATTGTATTTGAGTACTTGATTAAGTTGAGTGATTGAAAGTATGAGTGACAACAATTGTTAAGAATGCGAGGAGGTTCTGATTAATGTAACAATTACAAAAAGATGTAAAACTGAAATGTAGATGTAAACATCTTGGATAATGAGGCCAAACAAGTAAAATAAAGCTTATGTAAATTTCAAATAATATTAATTAAAGCGAAAAGCAAAAGTGAGTGATATATCACTTGAGGATGTTTTGCATAACTGTTTTTGAGGAAGCAATGAGCTAATTATTACGTAAAATTGAAATTCGTTGTAGATAATCTTGTTGCCTGAAATTTTATTTATTGTTGTCTATTAACGTTAAAACGTTCATCAATCTATTATACTTTATTTTTTCAAATACATCTGATAAATGTATTGGATGAAATGTGTCGTAGATAAAAGAAAATTGATCGATGCGTTCTACCATGTTCTTTCTAGAGACGTGAAAAATCAGAGGAACAACGTTGTTATAAATTGGAACAAATCTTGGCAGGCAATTATTTTATTTTTATGATGAATCTAATGTCGATGAGATTCTGAACAGTGTAATGTTTTCCATTAAATTGGAGTACTACATAATGTTGGATTTAATTTTAATATGTTGTAATCAGATTTTTTCAGTGTAATATATTACAATAAATTACTAATAATATTAATTAAATCGTAAAGGGATAGCGGGTGATATATCACTCGAAAATATTTTGTATAACTGTTCTGAGGAGTCTATGAGCTAGTTTGTTTCATGAAACTGAGATTTGTTGTAGATAATTTTGTTGCTTGAAATTTCATTTATTGTTGCCTATTAACGTTAGAACTTCCATTAATCAATTATATATTAGGGGTACCGAAAAGTAATCAAAATTTTTTTCTGCGGACGAGAAACATTTATTTATTAAAGAAATCTTAAATATTAATCAACAAAATAATTTTCTAACACTTTTTGCCAGCGTAAAGGTAGTTGTGCAATTCCCTTTTTAAAAAAGTCCTTCGATTTTTTGTTGAAACACGTTTACAATTACGTTTTTACTTTTCCAATTTTATTTACTTTTCGGTAGCCCTAATATATTGGATAAGTATATTGGACGAAGTGCGCGATAGGTAAAAGAAAATTGATCGATGAGTTCAATCATATTTTGCAAGAGACGTGAAAAATCAAAGGAACTCCGTTACTATAAATTGGAACAAATCTTTCAAGCAAATCTTGGCAAGTAATTATTTTATTATCGTGATAAATCTAGTGTCTATGAGATTCTGTACAATATAATGTTTTCCATTAAATTGGAAAAATCTTACGACGATCTAGAAGTATTTCTTTCAGTAAAATATCTGAATATAATCTACCTTGACTTAAATAAAAGAAGTAAATTGCTGTGCAAGTAATAATACACATTACCATAATATCCATTATTCAACGACACTTTTATTTACACAATAAAAGTCAAATTGTGTCAATATTTCTCCGATAATATAGAAAAGAAAATATAACATAGAATTTCAATTCAATATTAACCCCCTGTCGTACAATAACGAGTACTACTCGTGATGCGATAAATGGAATAATGAATTTTAAAGTGCTCCAAAAAATATTTTATCAAAAATATTAGTGGGTCCTGATAAAATAAAATTAATTCTATGATATTCAATATTACGTTAAGCCATTTACTATATCCGAAATTAGGAGCTAGATTATTATTTTAGTAATTAATTAAGTGTTATTACACATTTAATCACAAAAGAAATGGCACGACAAAGAGTTAAATAATACAAAGAACGTTATGTTATGCTTTTCTTTTGGCAAATGTTGAGACATAAAAATGTTCACTCCCCTTTAAAAATGTCTAATTTCATGGAGACAAAAATGAAAACTTTTTCCTTCGATAAATATACTCATGTATGTACAACTTGTTCCACGTGAAAGTAAGCAGAAAGTGCACAGATTATTTCAGTTCTGCGATATACAAAAAAAGGTATCTACTGTCAATCGATTTTCATGCTTCAAAAATTCGAAAGTGCAAAAAATAGTAACGAAATACGAACGCGTCAACGTGCGCTAAAAACTAGCACATAACAATACATAGAAATTAACGAAATGAAATATTGGATCGTTAAAAACAGTTTCGATCGAAACCTTTCTGTGTGACTCTTGTAACAAGTTGTATTCGTACAGAGAATTTGTATTCGTTCAATGGAAATTCGTAAACTGTTACAATACTTTGAAGTAATAAATTGAACGTTGACTACGTTCATTGAACTATTATTTAATAAACAATTATATTACATAATTACATCAAATTGTAATTTCGTATCAAGCTAACTTTACTTTCACTCTGTGAACTTCATATCGATTTAAACAAATTACACTCCATATTTAAAATATTGTATTTGTAAAAGACAAACGAAAGAAATGGCAGAATATCCATGTAAATAAAAGTCAAAGATACCAAGTAACGTGTACAAAATACTCCAAAACAGAACAAAACAATTCAAAAACGTAATAGATACGTTTTACGCAACGTAACATTAAAATCCCGAAACTTGTTATTTCTACAAAGCAACAACAGAAATATCTCCCCATTCCTAACAACCCCAAAACCTCAAAGAAATACACAACTACTTAATAATTCTCAAAACCACCCTTGAATACATAAATACATTGTTGTTCCGTACAATAAAATCACGTTAAATCTCTTCCCTTAAACGTAAAACATAATCTCCCTCGTTCACCTTTCCATCGTTAAGTACACGCATTACCTTCCCCTCGCAAAAGGGCGCTAGGCTAACTATATTCACGCCGCTTTAGGCTTTACTTACACCAAGTAGTGTCAACACTTCCGTCACTTTGACCTTTATTCCCGTAATTCCCTTAATTTAAAGTGTCTTCTACCGTCTACATACATTCCGAACATTTAATACTAGTCGGGGAAGAAGAATGTGAAAAAAAAGGATCGAACGTCCTTTATTCATTACCTTCTGATTCTTCGTACAGCCGAAGAACGTTGCACATGTGGACAGGGTTGCAATTCGGGTGGACATTCGCAGTTGCTAACGGCGGGTCGAGTACGACGAACCCTAATCAGTACAGGATGTACCGGACATGGCTGCACCTGACAACCGCAGACGATTGTCTGAGGGCCTCCACGAGATTTGCGAGAACCGCCACGTTTCGCGCGTTGGTCCACGTGCAGCTGACAAGGCTGCACAGGGCAACCACAACGAGCTCCGGCACCGCGACGACCGGCACCTTGCACGCGTCTCCACACCCGCTCCATTCAACGACCGGCGTGCGACTGACAAATGCTCGCCCCACACCACTTCCGTGCTCTTCATTCTCGTCGGCAATCCTCGGCAAGCTTCGGATCTGTTCGTTATCCTGAGCTTTTTTTGGGGTAACATAACGCCGCTACATCGAGTTGGAGTAAGTCGGGATGCGCGGTTCATGAATTTCTTTGAGAAATGTTCGTTTCTTTTCTGGAATGTGTGGAGAAAGGAATGAAAGTGTTGAGTGATTGTTATATGTTACCTTTTGGTTGTTGGATTGTTAGTGTTATTTCTATGTGTCTTCGGAGTTTCAGAAATGTCAGGATTTACTTACTTGGGAACGAGATTTTGTTCACGTGTGAGAGATGTGGTAATTGCATACGGTTTTGTACTTAAGGAGAAAGGATATGGGGTAATTTTATCTTGGAAATCCGTTTCCTTTGCAGCGTGGTTATTGTGTAGTTAATTATGTGAAAAGATGAAGGACGCGTTTGAATCGTTCGTACGTCTTCGGTTAAGTTCGGTAGTGGTCGCCATTGTATTGGAAAGCGCAAAATTACGTGGTGCTATTGTGGATAAGGAGGCAAAGGCTCGGACTTGCGATCAATGAGAACGGGTTCTAATCTTTGTGATATTTGTGATATAGTTTCGATGATTTAGGATCTACGTACTATAGAAGGTCCTAGATGAAATTATCATAGCTGACGAAGACGAAATGTAAGGCAACACCAACGAAACTGCGACAATTTGGTATGTAATTTAACGAATCTCTTGTACTGAAGCTTTTCACTTTTTAAGCTATATTTATAGTTAAAAGAACATAGATAAATTACGATGTATTGCTGATACATCTTGTACCTTACCACGTGCTGAATGTCATGAGTTTTAATATTTAAATTTCAATGTTTGAACAGTAAGTTGAAGTCGAACTATTGGTAACCATATTTGAACACGTAAGGCGGTACAGTGCTGCCACTTTTAAATATTCTCTGACATTCCGACTGAAAATAATTCTAAACATTTTCTCAAAATAGATATTACATTTTATGTTTGCTAGAATATTCTTTCGAAACTTTACCTAGTTAATTTTTTATTTCGCTAATGAAAGCAAACTATATCCGATGCAATAAAGAAAATACGAATATTAGGATATGCAATTTGAATCATTCCCGCGTAAAATGAAAAAAGAAATCGTGACTTTTCCGTTTCCAATATAAAAAAAAACTTCTTTTACTTGATTGTAATACGAAAAAATATTTTTAAAAAATATCATTGTTCTGTATACCGTAATATTTACTAACTATAACTAATTATTTTACAATACTATTATTTTAGGGGAATAGGGAATGATTGTGCACAGAAATTCTTATAATGCATTACATTTGTATAAATTAACAATCGTATATACATATAAATACAAATAATACATATTTATAGTACAGCATTTCCTAATGCAACAGGTTCGCAGACATATTTCTTACAACAAATATTTATAAAATTATAAACTATATCCATAAATTGCATTTGTCGTTAACTAGAGTGTGTGGTACTCAACACGGAAGCAGCAAATATCTGTTGCAAAATTCGTGGTATATCTTTAAGATCCATGCACACGAATGCTCTTCCAGATGGCATCTTCTTCATCAGCCTTAAGATAAAACATTCACCGTATAAAGAGAAACGAATGCTTTATAGCTCACAAAATATCATTCAAATAATTAATACCTATCTGCCTGATCGCCCAAAGATCCAATAAATATTGCAAATGCATTCACATCTGGATTGGACATTAATACTTTTGCAAATTTTGCTGGAGGAATACCATAACGTTCCAAATTAGCATCCGATAACACGACAACGATAGACTCGTCGGTATCTTCTTTTGCAAGACTCGTAATAGCATGTTGAGTTGCCTCCAGGGTATTGTCGCCGGACATGCAAAATTGCGAGTGT
The DNA here is from genome assembly GCA_910591515.1 of Cerceris rybyensis. Lineage (NCBI taxonomy): Eukaryota > Metazoa > Arthropoda > Insecta > Hymenoptera > Crabronidae > Cerceris > Cerceris rybyensis. The sequence continues at coordinate 42,203,337 of OU342789.1, forward strand.
GCGTGCATTGTCTGAAAATTATTTCACTCACGATACAACATTATTCGCTACGTACGCGGAGCTTCTTAAATGCAATTACCTTAATTACTTCCAATCTACGCTTATTATCCGCCGGTGGTTGGGTGTGGTCGACAAAGGGAATATGATAATCATCGCCTGAATGACCGACAATGTCGTACTGAAGCTTTCCCTCATATCCACTAAATGCTTCCATCACCATGACACATGCTTCCATTTCTCTGTCAAGGCGACCATCGTATCCATTAAACCTATACATACTACCAGATACATCCACTACCAATTTTAAACGTTTCGGTTTCAACTGTGGTGCACCAAATTCAGGTTCTTTTTCAGCTCTTCGGCGATAAATTGTTCTTTCTCCTGTTAGACCTTCGATTAATTTCGTATCGTCCAATTCACCGGAAGTTTGATGTCTACACCATTGGCGTTCATTACTCTTGGCTTGGAGGCTACCTATAACAATAAATTTGCACATTTCATTAAATTTCTATGCACAGGCAGATCCTTTTAATCACACTTTATTGGTTGAAATATGTAACAGGAAATACTGACCTAATATAACTCTTAACGCCTGAACCTGCTTTTGAACAGCACCACTGAACTGAGAGTAAAGTTTGTGATCGTACTCGCTCATTCTAATATCCCTTAAGCGTTGTTTAAATGCTTTTAATCCCATTTCCCTAGCTGCTTTCTTTACATGTTCCGGTACTGCATTCTTTTCTTCATCACTAAGTTGATGAACCGTGTGACCAGCATCTAAACGATAAGGCCCACCTTTGCCTCCAAGACCTGCTGTATCCCTACCTGGAATTTTTATTGCACACTCGAGTCTCTATTTAAATTTATAATTAATACGCTTTATATACCTCCTGTTCCTCCAGCCCATGTATTTCCACCGACATGTGGTTCATTGTTTTCATCAATTTTTCCGTGTTTTGGTGCGCTAACGTCTAGCCCAGAGTACCTTTCTTTTGTAATCTGTAACTTCTCTCCATTATCACCTACCATTCGTCGCCATGCTCCCAATGATTTTTCTAAATTAGCTAAGGATGTTTCCCATAAGCGAACACATCCACCTGCATCTACCGTTACAAGATCATTATTAGATTTCGATGAAATGTACAGAGGCAAATTATCTGGATATAACCATTGAGCTACTGGAGATACGCTGACTGGGCTGCAAGATGAGAAATAAACTGATTGTAAAAGAGAAAAACCCTCTATTAAGATACACCCATCCCTCGGTTTCCACGGTAAATATGTTCCTCAAAAAATCGTGCAAAATTAGACAGTATAAAACGAAATAGAATGTATACGGGTGAAGTATGCGGCGTTTCTCCGAGGCCGGCTCTGACGTGCAAAAATTCTGCACCCCTAACTTAGACGTTTTCTTTCTTTCCTCGAATACATTAGAAGTGAAACACAAAACATATAACTTTCACATTTGCAATTCAATTTTTGCAAGGGTTGCGTAGGTACCTTTTATTCGAATTTTTAAAAGAGTGCATTCATTAATATGATACTCTTTTAATTTATGAATGACATAGTACAAAACAATACATATTAAATAATTTTTTTTTCTTTTCATTTATAAACCGTGTAAATCGAGTACCGTGCAAATTGAGGGAGGGGTATATATACATGATCCACTTTATCTTGTGATCTGAAACTTACTTTGGTACCGGTACATAACGTAGTTTATGATTAACAGTATCAACAATTTCTAAATAACCGGCAACTCCTAAGTTTCGTCCACTTTTAGGAAGAACATCGTCTGGTACATGCTCAAGGGGAATTGTTTTAATAATTTCTCCCCCTTTTGTTACAATTGGATTTGATAAACTGTTAGCTCGTCCTTTTCTAGGCCAGTAGTAAAATTCATTAGTGCTTTCTAAATCAGGAAATCCAACAGCAATACCAGCATAAGTATTATCAGTAGCCAAAAGTCTATTTGGAGAATCTATCTTTTGCTGTAAGGCTGTACTGAGCACTTCACTGCGAAGACTACTTTCACCGCTATTCAGAAGAGAACCAATTTTCGAGTAATCACTATTTGTTTCTTCCAATTCTTGCAAGATATTGGGACACGGTACTTCATCCATAGACTTTGTAAGAATATGTTTATTCCCTGAGGTGTCTTGAATAAGCCACTTTTTATCAGATGAAAGCAACATTGATTCAATGTCAAACGGCATGTTAAGTGAATATACGTTCATAGACTGTAAATTCATTACTTCAATTTTATTATAACGATGAGTAAAGAAAACGATCTGATTGTTAGACTTTATTAAATCATCCTTCATTTTCCATTGCGGATGTCTCATCCTAAAGGCATTTGATATTTTGTCCGTTGCTATATTCAGAAAGGATGAAAGTTGCATCGCACGAGCCGATGCGTCATTTGGATTTACTATTAGAAAAGAATTACTCTAAAAAAGAATTTCATTTAAATTCCTGATACGTTAGAAGCAAGATGATGTTGTCACTTTTCAGAAAACCTTACTTACAGTTTCTTCGTGTAGCAAAATATTATCAGTATTATCGGTTGTAATTGTGTACTGAGGCTTGTTGCCGGTTTCTGGACTTATCAAACCGTGTACCACAGTTTGCTGAATTGTGTCTGATCCCTCGCTCATACTAAAAATACTTAAGGGACTCGTTGTAAGAATATGAATCTTGTCATCTGTACCATCGCCTTTCGTTCCTTTGCCAATTGTCAAAGATGCCACAACTCCAGTATCGCTAAGTGGTACAGTCCAATAACTTTGAAGTTCACTAAATAAAGCTGACCGAGCTTCAATGCGATCTAATGGTAAAGTGTTTTGCTTCAAATACGTCGGCGACCTTAATTTAACGTATCTTTCCTGAATTGATAAATTCTGTCGTTTATTCGAAGTATTCCAATTACAAATTTTAACGTCAGGTAAAGAAATTCTGCAAAGGAAAAGGAAAGAAATACATTAAGCAACGTGCTGCTTTCATAGTTCATTTTTATTCTACTCATCAGTGCATTTCGTATAAATAATACCATGACATATTTATATTTTAAATGTATAAAATATAAAAATAATTATCGCATTTAATAACAGAAATAATTACAAGATCTTAACTAATATTATGTATCTTACTCTTTTGCTAGCGCGATATTTGTAGGACTAGTTCCAATAGGTATTCCATGCTTATGAAGAACATTCACTAAAGTATCAAAAACTTCTTGACTATATTTGTCGAAATCGAATACATTCCGTACTACGTTGGCCAGTGATTCATTTGGAAATTTCTGAAATATCATTGAGTCATGTTTAATTATCACTTCAAATGTAAAAGCTTATACAATGTTAGAGTTTTTTTGTATTGAAATATATTAACATACCTCCAGGTGTTTTACTATATTGACAACTTCACGAGTAGAATATGGGTAAGAAACTAAGCCATGATCAGCCATAGTTCTCAATTCCCCAAATGCCTTCACCAGTTTAAGTATCACTTTTTGATCAACACTTGGGCCATACTGTTTCAATAACTGTATTTCATTTTCGATACTTGGATTATCCACTGTATGCGTACTGAATAAATCACCCAACGCCCCAAAGAAGTCATTTCCCAAGAATGGAAATCCAGGGCGATTTGCTAATATTATCATTTTGAAGTCTGGATGAAGCGGTATTCTACTGGAATCATGTCCGGTAGGACTCGCAGTAGGAACGATACGTCTACCATCAGATAATATCATTTCGCCAGATTCTACTAATGTCTATAAACAAGAAAATAAACATATTGCATAATAGACAAAAAATTATAGTATATTTTGCCCTAATCATTTTTTATAATAATGACTTATCTATATATATATATCAATAGTTCAAATTTTCAACTTCTTCTATATAATATTAGATAATTAACCCTTTGCACTTTTTAACTTTTTATTACCTACCAACAACTCCTTCATTAATTTGCAAAATATTTAAAAAACGGGGGTCTCAATAAAAAGTGGTTTACAACAGAAATTGTTATTATATTATTGTTTCAGAAATTTCGTTATATAAAATCGAGTCTACCTTGATATTAAAGTTGGTGTAAGAAATGTAATGTCGAGCTACACTCGACATAGAAATGCTAAGGGTTATTAATTATTATATTTAAGAATCTTTTATAAATGAATAACACTACAATTCTTTGCAAAATGAAAATTAAAAATTTCATCCATAGATAATGTCTTAAAATAAGCACGTACTTTTAATATACAAGTAACATGGGTTGGAGCTTTATCCGCTTCGTCAACGACAAGCACATGTCCCAATTTGACTGCCTGAACGAGCGGTGAATCTTCATAAACCACTCTGCCGTCTCTGACCATCGGTTGCAAAGTTAAAGTTTGCACAGTGGTGTCTCTATGTAATTGTATGTATTCCCGTGGCCTGTTCAAAAGTTGTAATAATCTATCGACGATTTTATTCTTTCCAACTCCTTGATTTCCGACCAGCAGAAGGTTTTGACCTAAACTATAGTCTTGGAGTAAGTTCTCCAGTAACGCTATATGTTGAGGCACATCGTAGAATAGAATGTCAGGTACTTTCGTCAAGGCTTTCGTGTTGTATCGATTTACAACTGTATTTCCTATCTGTAAGGTATCATCATTTACATGGTAAGATATACTCGAGTTTACGGTGTCTTTCTTACGAGCGATGCCCAATTTGTTACAACAATCTTCCAGGGCCTGTTTCGCTACTGATGGTAAGAAACGAGCCAAACAAGCTCGTTGTACAGCACCATAAGCATCGTCGGTCTGAAATTTGTGCATCCTCTCTGCTATTCTCAAGAGTTGCCTTGTACTAAGAGATCCTGCAAGAGACTGTAAAGTCGGATCGCTGGAGGATCGCAGTAAATGCGCAAGTTCTATGATACTCGATAAGGCCTTTGACGGCTCACCGTACTAAAACAAGACAAAACACTTCTATTAAATTCTATCCTTTTAATCATTTTTTATATTTTAATTTCCAAATTTTCAAAGTTTTGTTAAATTAGAATTGAAAAAGTGGCATGTTTGATTTAGTCTGGAGAAAAAATCTTTTTAAATTTAAAATAGTATAGAACAGTGATGGCGAACCCATGACCCGCGGGTCGGACAATGACCCATGCAGGCTTTTTAAATGACCTACATGCTAATTTTTATCAACTTATTGTTTGTATCATAAAAAAGAGAATGAACAGTCGAAAATATTTATAAAATAAAATATGTCAAATTTATAAAAAAATATTTCGATGTGGACAATGGCTAACCAAGAACCAAAAAAAATATAGTGTTCAACTATCCTTCTCTCCCCCTTTCCATGTGACGCCACTGACTAAATGACCGACGACCTAGTACTAATAAAAATAACGAACAAAATTTGTTTTTTTTCTCAAAATAGTTCGTCATCTCTGGTATAGAGCATTATAATATTATATAAGTGTTATAAAAAAATGGTAACAATTTCTGTGTACTATAAATAAATATACCTTCGAACGTATAATGTGAATTTCCTCTGACTTATCGAGCGGTCTCATCTCATGAAAGAGGAAGAGGCTAAGCAACTCCGAATTGAGCCACTGTCCCGACGAGCTGTTAATTATCGGTGATTCTGCCAATGCTATAATTCTAAAGGACGGATCAATACGCAGAACACCCGAATCTCGCATATCCTCGTCGGACTTTTTAAATTCTTCCTTTATCTCATCATAACGGTCAGCCCGTAAAAGTCTTTTGCCATCATGCAACTGTAATTCTCGATCGTGAACCAGTCTATAAAGTTACCAAACACATTTAATATGTCCAAGTATCCTCAAAATTTCGTATCAATTATTTTCCACCATAAACTGTAAACTTCTTACCTATGTAAAACAGCCAAAGTGCTAGGATGAATCCTATTAATACCATCCAAAACAGCTAATTTCCCATGCAGCGCTGCATCAACAAGAGGTGAATCTTTCCAGACAGTATCACCATTAGACAATGTAGTCCGTTGTTGTATCAAATCCCGGGATGTCATGTCCTGAGAAAATATTTCAACCATTCAAGAAAAAGTCTGGAAATAGTAATTGCACGAAATAATTTCTCTTAACACATTGTATGCAGACGACGTAAAAGTACGTTTTTCGAAAACTGTGCATAGACCGTTTCATAAATGAGATTCGTGGTATTAACCACTTAATTTTAAAAGATAAGTATATTTTCGAATGCACAAAGTACGCTGATTTCATTTCTTACTAAGTTTTTGTAAAAATAAAATTCGTGCAAGTTTTTCAACAAGTTTCCCCCTTTAGTTTTAATGAGACGATGAGAAACACCCGCATACAATGTGTTAAGTTTATCATCCCTTCATGTCTAATGAGAGAAACTTCTCAATGAGAAATAAGTTAGAAGTCTTCAATACTTGCCTGATATAGTACTATAGGTTCTATTTGATATCCCAACATATCAGCAAGTGTACGAACGGTCGTAGACTTTCCACAACCCTTGGGACCAATAAGGCACAAGTCAGAAGTTAAGTGAGATTCCAGCATACTCGCCAGCAAGTTGTTCTGGTGCTTCGTTTCCACGTATTTATTCTGCACTGCAGAGTTTTCATTCGGCCGATTAGAACCGCAAAGAACCTGGTAAACCATACAAAGAAAAAGTGTCATACTATGGCGATGATTTACTTTCTTCATTCTATGTAAAAGTTACCCACGTTCAACGTTGTCTCTGTGCCATTGTGCTTTACAGTGACATCGAGGGAATCTTTTGATTTTTTCTTCCCAGCTATATCTTTCTTTATTTTAGCTTCATTTTTTGAATTATTATCCAGAACGTTAAACATTTGGAGTATGTCTTCGACTGCGTTCCGACCTTCCTTATTCAAGAATAACTTATAGGGATAGAACCTGTAAAAGATGTCGTACACCGGCAGGTTTGGACATTTATCCTGCGGTATAGGTGAAGATTAGCGACATGTTCGTCGGACATTGATAACAAAAGGTCGCAAAAATTTACCAAAATGGTAGCAGCCGATGGCAAGTTGTCTACGGGGAAATCTGGAAGACCCAATGCCACGGCTTCCTGCGTAATTAGAGCATAAGCGCACGACAAGAGTTGCGATAGCTTTCCAACGTCTACGTTTGGAGCCAAGTTCTTTAGAGTGTTCAGTTGTTCCTATAATTACGAATACTTAAAACATAAGTCTCGGCTAAGGAAGACCTGAATTACAGAAAGTAAGTAATCGCGTTTTTTCTTTTAGACGAGAGAATTTGAAAACAATATTGATTCTTCAAATAATTTTAGTAGATTAAGAGTTTTTAGGGTTTTACTTTGCACTTGATGACAGTTTATTACAGTTCATATATTATAGTTATTTATCCACATATCTTAATGCTGTCGTATGATCGCAAGACCTTGACACGATGTTGGCCGCTAATGTAGCAAGTTAAATACAAAATTCATTTTGGAGTGCCATTCTTGCATCATCTCTCTAAGTCTTTTCCTATGCGACACGTATATCATAGTTTCGATAATTCGATCTACATAATTCATTAAGGTGACTAATTCATTAAGCTACCCAATTCATTATGATATCTAATACATTAAGGTACCTAATTCGCTAAGGTAACTAATGCATTAAGATGTCTTATTCAACCCACCTAAAACGTTAAGTCGCACACGAGTCAAAATATTGAACCTCATTTGAACCTTTTACTACCGAACAGGTCCAATTCAGGGAATAAAGGTTTTGGTGATAGCTAAATAGAAGTATTATTTTACTGAGGAGGAGTTACAGGTTTAAATTCGGAGTTTTAGTATTGAAAAGTATCACATTAGGTTCAAACAGGTGTAAATACTATGAAAATAGGTTCAATATTTCGACTCAGGCAGATAAAGCGGCTATAGCAATTCAAGTTGAAAAATGCAAAGATAGTAAACTTATTTTTTACAAGGCTCAAACTTTTCACAATCACAGTAAAAAATTACAAAATGGAAGTGAAGATTATTATAAGACATATGTATGGGATTTTTTGTTTTTTTATATGCATATTTCTACACCTCGCAAATCAAAAAATGATCGCCCTTAGAGACTTTCGCATCTGAAGAATTATGAAGGTGTTAGAATCATTGGGGCAGGTAAAAAAATTGTGGCGAAAATATGTAAGGTATCAAATATTTTATTTAGCTACTTATTATTCAGAGACAAGCAAATGAAGCCGGCGCTTAATGCGTTAATATGTGTAGGATACAAAAACGTTTTGGAATAAATGTGAGAGATAGTGAGAGAGAGATTGCAACGAAGGAGCGTGTATGTGTGAGAGAGAGTGAAAAAGGGTTGTAAGAGAAAGTGCCTGTGAGATGATGAGGCTGTATGACTGTGTATGTTTCTGTGTATGGGGTGTACGGCCTTCGGAGGAATCCGAATGACACCAGAGTATGTTTTAACGCGACAGCGAATAGAGAGATTATCCTAGCGACACAGCGAATAGAGTATTCTTCAGAGTTTAACAACAAACAGCGATCTAGCGAATAGCGTAGTATAGTTTTTGTGTATTTAGGATGTTTTAGTGTATCTTTGTTTTCATTTAACGTTTTATATACTCCATTTTTAATAAACTATTTATTATTCGTAATAGAATAATAATTTCTACATATGTAACCAATTTAATTACCAATTATAGCAGGCGCAGTAAAAAATATTCCAAGTCATGAAATCAATTGTAAAGCAGAATCCGGAAAGTATTTTTTCAACCATCGAAAAAAAATGATATAAGGTAAAGGTACCAGTAGTTGACACTTTAAGGAATCTTTTTCCTATTTGTTTACATAACTCAGGCTATGTTCACTTTATGAAAAATTTATGATTAGTTGTTGCTGCACAAACTATTCTTCTATTATATTACGACAAGTATTCATTCCTGCTGGCGGTTGTAATTTTTTTTTTCCTTTTTTCTAAGAGTAAAATTTGATTCAATAGTTGACACCCAGCGAAAACGAAAGATTTAGTACTTAATATCTTTTTCTTTCAGTAGTTGACACAGAGAGAAAAACCAATTAATGAACTGGGCTTGGTAGTATATTAATACAGAAATTTATTGAATGTTTAAAAAAGGTTATTCTTGAGTAAATTTACAAAAAATATTTAATAATTAGAAGTTACTTCCTTAAAAAATCTAACTTAGTTCGGTAACTGAATACATATTTCTGGTACTGCTCATTTTAATGGTTTCGTTGATACGAAGCACCACAGCTTTCCATTCATAATTTAGCTTATCCATTCTTTCCGGTCACTTTACCACTGCTGAAATCTTTTGCAGAACAACTCTTTTTCGTAAGGAAATACAACATATTTCCCTATGTCAACTACTGAATAATAGACAATTACAAGTTCCAATAGTTGACACAGAGGGAATTTCGGCAATTTAGCATTCTTTGTTGCAAATTTTAATACATAAACCCTTTTTTAAGATTCAAACAACATAAACGAATACCTTTTTATCCGCAATGATTAAATATTACAAACTTACAAGGCTTACATTTCAACCAAGTCCTTAGCGACTCATATAAGAAAACACCCAAAAATCGTAAGAGTCGAGCATGGGTTTGATTAACCGGTTGGTATGACACTTCTCAACGGTGGATTATGAGCAATAGTTCGCAATTAAGCCGGTGAAAGACGATACTGTACAAACTGATAAGATTTAATGTTTTCCAACTTGTGGTTTCCTGACTTATTTACATTTTTTGAAGAAGTGTCAACTACTGGTACTTTTACCTTAATTTCTAACTTCCATGACGCGGGCCCAGTTGTACTTCCGGTTCTCCCGTAAGAATTCGACGATGTTTCCGGCATTTCGAAAGCCGCATAACCCGCATAATTGTGAACAGCTCCGCGTACGGAATGTTACACCGCGATTTGTTTGAAACAGACCAGCCAAGTGATTAGCACCGAGAGCTTTCGACTCTACGCCAACTACAGGAATAACTGCCACTCGACACGAAATCCTCGAGATAGCTTGCTGATTTCCATCGAAAAGTTTCAATTGGACTACATTCTCGAATCTATCGACAATAATCGCGCGCCCGAGGAAAATACGATTCTCTCGGCAATTTGCATTGTACTATCGCAAAAGTGGAAGAATTTCGTAGATCGACACCCTTCGTTCTGACTGTTTTATCTCGGTGAATCATGTAACTTTAGTTTCTCGTTTAAAGCTTTCAAATTTTTCTATTATCTCGCTTGCTGTAAGTTTCTTCGATATTTTGGAATTGACTTTTGAACTTTACCGAATGGGAGATTTAAATAATGGGTAATGTTAACCTTTGCACTCTTATGTCAAGCTACTAAGTCGACATTTTTTCAAGACCAAACCAATAGACGTTAACGTGGAATAAAAAATTGGGATTGCATACTAAAAATTTTTTCAAGAGATATCATACACTTAGAAATTACAAGATTCAACAATAGTGCAAATAAAGCGGATATTTAATTGAATTTGTTTCATCCTTTATTTATTTAAATTACCCTACTTTTCAGTTCAAGTGAATTTTAAACGAAACATTTGAAAGCGTTGGGAGCTACTGGTAACAAAATTGAAATTAAAATTCGTGTCATCTGATCATTCATCTGGCAGGCAATATCGGTAGACTGATTTTACGGTTATTGGTTCGTTATTTTTACTTTTTAAAACGACGTTACACATGCAAAAAAAATTGAATCCTTAATTGAAGTTGGGAAAATAGGGTCTCGAAATATTGAAAAACATGAGAATTAGGTATGCCTAATTTAACTTACTATAATTTGCTGTTACTTTAAGGCTATGTCTTGAATATATCTTATTTTTGCATGTCAACCCTGCCCTTTCTTTCTATGCACTACTGTTATTTCGAAATAACAGTAGATTAGTTATAATATGTTTGGAGTAACTGAAGCTCAAAATTTTAAGTTACGAATTAGCTTAAAAATTATTTAGTAAAATAACGCCATAAACCTACTAACGTCTAAATAGTGATCAGTTCATAATCACTTAACTGTACTGTTAATTATATTAATGCAATTTGTTCACGAAGGAAAGCTATTGCGTTACCATTCAGCATTTCACTTTTATTTTAATTGCTTTAAACAAATAATATGACATTCTCATAACGTAAATGGTCATTTAAATTCATTTAAATGTTAGTACAAAGTTCATTTAATTTTTTGATAATTTATTATCATTTGCACATATAGAAACAATACTTGTTAATAAAACATCGTCATAAAGACTTGATCAAATAAATATTGGAGCAAATCACATTTTGCATCTCCCCCTCGTTTCTAAAGTTACTCGCAATAACTTTAAATGCATAAAAGTCAACGATTAATAAGAGTTTTCAACAAGAATCAGAGTTCAAGATAAGATCAACGCTATGTCCTTCGTAAGTCGCGATAAATATCTTTAAATTACGAAGTTAGACAAAAGTTCTTAAGTCACGTTGCCAGACAATCGTGGTATTAATGATCCATTCGGAGACGCGAACACGCGACTTACTAACTTCGATTGTCGAAGTTCAATGTACCTAGATTCTTGAATCAAGTGTTTGAAATGTTTCATCCAAAAATGCAGAAAAATATCGTATAAATCTTATACTTCGAAATGATTCTTTAAACTGTTTGCAATTCATGAAATGCACTTTGTAAGTTACTTTGTAACCAGCGAATAAAATTACAACGTTAGCACATGTAAAATTATTATTTGCAATATAAATTTACAGATTTACGAAGAGAATGATATAAAGAACACGTTGAACGCAATGGGGTATAATGGTGACCGCCATTGTTGAATTCAATGAAATTTCATGTGACTTTTATTTCAATAAAACTTTTTATTTTCTGCTTTGTAAACGTGTCATTTTAATAGAAAAAGTTTTAATCAGTGAAAACAATGTAACCAGAGCGATTTTTTATACATAAGAGAGGTACTTTTCTTACAATTAGATTTATTCATAAATAAAATCGAAAGCAATAATATAGAGGTGACTGTCCGAAAATGACTCTACGTGACAGTAATTGTGAAAAGGAACATTAGGAGTCCGTTTCAAACACGAAAATCTTCGTTTATAAGGTACATTAAGTCCACGGTAGATTCTAATTACGTTTGACATTTCATTCGCTTTTTAGAAATTTGCAAATGTGCATGGCACTGTACGTGTAAACTCGTGCGTCGCGACGTCCCGTAGCGGCACCATTCTCTCTTATTTCCTCACGCGGAGAATAATGTCTATCGGATTGACTCTCTGATAGAAATAGGATTTATTATGGCGTATTGAGTTCCATTGAAAAGCACCGTGCATGAACGAATGCAATGTATGCACATTATACGATAGTGTCCAACCTAGACGATAATATTGCTGATGGCAGATAAGTGAAATCTGTGTGAGATATTGTATTTTTAAATTAGACTAAATACTTAAGTATTGAAAAATATATAAAATGCTAAGTGAGAAATTAGAGTTATAAATACGTTTTTACTATCTCTTGCAAAATTTTCTGATGCGAATTTCTGATATTTTATGATTAAGCAAGCGGTATATGTAAAGTTGACTTGGAAGATGGGCTTCTGAGATTATTATGAAATATTTGTTTTGTTTTTGTGGGTTTATTTGGGAATACTGCAATCCGTTATCTCAACGACTTCATTAAATTTGTTTCTTTTAGCGGAATAATGAGACCAGTAGCGCTAGAGACAGGATGAGTAGAAACGATTCCTTACTTAAAAATTTCATCAAAATTACTTGAAGACTGAACTCAAGATTGGTGAGCATAGCTACGAAATTGTAAACTACAATTGGAAATAATTACTGAGGGGATGACTTTCTATTGATAAGATAATTATCTATTGTACTTTTGAGGTTTATTGTTATAATTTCATTCATTGTTGTACAACTATCACTTTATGCCCCACATATTATGTTTAAAATTAACAGACAAATAAAATATTATTACATAATCGGTCATGAAATATTTAACACGTTAAGCGCCACACCGGTCCCTAGGGACCGGGCGTTGACTTTTCGTTTATACTGACGCTGATCAATGAAAATGAACAATTAGTTTTTTACCTAAGCTACGTTGTCGCGCCTAACAGAGCCACAATTAGTGGAGTTAAGTACAAAATAGAACATTTTATCAAAAATGAATGTAGTATGTTAAAACAAATAGAAAAATATCTTTTCTAATAAAGGGCCTAAACGGAAAGTGCTTTAAGAACAAGCATGGCGCTTAACGTGTTAACGAAGATTATTTTTCTAACAGAAACTTAAAATTATATAATCTCAAATGCAGTCAATTTAAGTAAAAATGTAAATTAAAAATTATAATGGCACATTTTGTAATTTCTACTCCGCTAATCAGAACAGACTTTGCTTCTCCTTATTTCAAATTTAATCGAATATCGACCCCAATTCTAGAATAATCGAAGATCATTTTTTTAAATGCCTTGTATATTCACTGATGAAAATTAGCAATAGTAACATCAAAATACAAAGTATATCCGTCTTATGACTTGCGCGATACTTATCTCTTCCGATTTCTTTCTCTCGCAGAAAAATTAACATTTTCAGCCCATCATTTTTTTTTAATTGTAACTATGATTATTATTATATACAAACCTACCTATATAACAGAAATGGGTCTTTCTTTTATTTACGTTTCTCATTAACAAGTTCAATAACTTTACGTACTATACAACAATCTTTAGCCGTCTAAAAAGAAGTAGCATGCAAAGGATAATCCGCGTAAATTACGACACAGGTGTACAGCTCTGATTACCTTTTAGCTTTGAAGCACTGTGAAACTACACAATACACACTATAATAATTTCACCAATATTTCACGACTACTATATTACTGAAAATTTCCCGAGTTTTATTTTTCGGGGCGCTCCAACGTTCTTTCAGTCCAGACATATTTACAGTAGTTTTATTAAAGCTAAGAGTTCAGTCTCGGAGAAAACGCGACGTTTTACGACAGAAAGTCATTTTCACCGTTATTTCGAAGCACGCAATGTAGCGTTAAGTAAAATGCGACACAAGAGACGACGGAACTAAAACCTTTCGTGCTCAAGCAACAGATTAATTGGTTTACGTGCTTCCGGTTGATTTTTCTCAATTCTAAATCAATGATTCTTGCGACGATGTATGTTTATTTTTAATACGAAAATTTGGCATAATAACGTGCAACTGAAGACGACCAGGCGGTGACCATATCGTCGATATTTTCTCATTAGACTTATATTTATCTACGTCCCCTTTCACCTTCATATTTTCATTTCCATTATCTTCGCTATATTTTTCATCTTTAGTTTGCTTTATATCCGGCAAGGATCTTCCCAAAATACTCTTCTCTCCCTTTTCCATAAATTCTTGCTTCCGTTCCTTAAGCAACTTATAATCTTGTATCATCACATGTTCTTTTCCTAAGTATGTTTCACGTTTTAGACGAGTATCCTTCCTCTGCATGGGAGTCCATTTCCGTTCTTCCTCAAACCTCACACTTTCTTCGATAACGTCTTCGTATTCGTAATCGTGAGACTTTCCAGAAAGATCCAACCACTGGAGAACTCTTTCTGACAAAGGATTCCATTGAGTTTCAAATGATTCCTCAACCTGCTTGAACTCTGTCAAGTTCGATGTACAAGAACGTGTGGAATCCAGCATCTTTCTTCCACTAATTTCATTCTTTATTGCCGTTTCGTGAATTAGAACTTCTATAGTGTTCTGTTTCCCTGTTAGTTTTCGACGATCTCTTTCTATAATTCTGAAATCTTTGCTCGTAGAAAATTCTAACTGGTTTTCAGGGGTCTTCGTCATTGTACGAGACCAAGGTGGTGCTGATAGTCTGCGCAACACCATCGAGGATTTATTACTCTCATTGTAATTCTTCTCAACTGCGTTCAAGTTCATGAAACAACTACTTAAGTGATCCAACTTTGATTCTGGCTTTTGTAATTTTGCAGAGTAACTTTTTCCCTTGGATGACGTTGGACATTGACGTAATTTCGAATCTCCGAGAGGATCATCGGGTGATAATATCGCGTGTCGGATACCGTTCACCCAAACAGTTCGTACTGACATTGGTCTCTCGGAAGATGGCCATATAGCCGGCATTTTAAATAAAAAAAGTAATAGAACTCTAGCATAAAAATGTCCACACTTTGCGTTCTTAGATTACTCTTTAATAATTTTTAATAGTAGCATCCTCTCTCAGCGTATCGTCTCAAAGAGTACTGCAACGAGCAGATAGATACTCGAGGAGGAATATTTTCAAATATATCGTCTCTTTTTTTGTAGATCATATATATGTTCAGTAAATGTATACTTAGATCTGCCAGATAGTAAATGAAATTATTCAAAATAGAAGTACGGGTACAATGTAAGTGTTTAAAAATGTTTAATGTGTCACGTTCAGCAGGCAAGATATTTTGTCATTAAACGTTTTAGCTTTCGATAAAACATTTTTTTAGATTGAACGACACGGTACGTCGGATCTGTCGTTCGACCGAATTCCGACGTATTGACTGCCAACCGAAGAGGAGGACAAACAAGGTTTCTGCTATTCGAGACACGCGATCCAAGCCACGATGACTGTGACCATAGCGCAGCGACGAGTAGAGTTTATATACGAAGGAAAGGAGCACCGGAAGGGATGGACTCATGGAGGGGCTGGTGCGACCTCCGCACCCCATGCCTAATGGTATGATACTACCTTCCCATAAATCAGGTAAAACTTCTGCAAATTATATGTGCCACCGTCTTCTCGAAAGCGTGCCGGTAATTACGGAACATTGTCACATGAATCGTGTTCGTTTTATGTTGCAATACGTTTTAATGTCACGCGATAAGTAAATCATGCTAAATAGTAAGTAGAAGAAATTGACATTAAATAATAATTGTCGTATGATGCAATGGTAGACTTGTTAATATTGTCGACGTTGAAAATTCTTGTAGGAAATCAATTTATAATTGGGGAGAACGTGTAAACTCTTAGCTAATAGTAACTGGAAAAACCAAATATTGGTTGCCACGTTATCAGTAATTCTAATCATTACATAGTACGTATTTTCTTCTTATTTAAAAAGAATATTGCAAATGCGTTAGTAACGATGGTGTTGAGTGTACTTATGGTGTGAGTATTATCATGAAGAAAGAAGATAAAAATGTATGGGAAAAGGAGTTGTGCTTATTTATCGAATTGACAAGAATGAAAATTGGATTTCATTAAGATAGCTTTCAAAGATGCAACGGGTAATAATAAGCGTCGAAAGTAAGTGAGTACGATACACTCGAAAATAATGACAAATTTTGAAATACAAATAATAAGAAGGTCACGTGATCCTGACAATTAATTAGTGGATTTCGCAAATATTTTGTTCTATTATTATTATCATCTTGCAAATTCCAATTTCAGCACAAAATTGGAAAAAATTGTTATTAGAGAATTTGCAGTTTTATGGGGGGCAAAGAACAGTGATACTGTAAATGTAGACGATATTTTTTCAAATTTCGCGTAACAGGAATTTTCTAGATAACACGTTCTTTAAAAATATATTATATATAAATATATGCAAAATGTTTATATAACTAAGCATTGATTTATTACTACAAAGTATCATTTTCATATCAAGTTATACATTTTTAGCTCCACATATTTCTAATGTTTAAACAATATTTAGAAAGTATACAAATTTTAATATAGTTTATTGTACTACACTCAGTACAATAAAAATTACTCTTTAAACTATGAAGGGAAAGAATATATATCTTATTCAACATTTATTGCAGAATCATTCCTGTTTTGGGTTTTCAGCATTGCTTCATATTCTAAAATTGTAATTAACACTTGACTACGCTTACCTCGAATGTTGGTGGTGGAATATGTCTGGCTTGAAACCTAGATCTAAGGGGTGGATCCAATGGATGGCCTGGATACCGTGGGGCTGGTAAACCCAATGCAATCACTCTAAACTCCTCACTCACTCTAACTAATCGCCATGCATCTAACTCTTCCTGACTATGGATCTGGAAAAGTAATTAAAACATTAGAAAGTTAAATTCTTTTTCTTAGTTTGGATCATTAAATTCTACACATAAATAAGTGAAATACAAAATGATAAATTTATATAAATACCTCAAGTAGTTTATCATAACGTGCTGCAGGTATAAGAAATCTACCATCTTCCAAATGCATCTCTCGATTTTCTAATAAATTATTTAGAACAGGTAATACATTTCTTTCAGCTTTTTCTACACCTTCGATAACAAGAACTCTGCCACTGGTAGCAGCTTTGACAGCACTTTGATCGTGATAATACGCTGTACCATTTTTAATTTCTCTTCTCTGCTTCAAATCGGCTTCTGTGGTATCTCTAGACAGTGCAATGAATTCTAACTCACGCCCTGTGAGTTCAAGAAAAGATAAGGCCAATTTTCGTCTTCCAGTACCTGGTCCACCCATTAAAAAGATATCTTGTGACAGAACATCCTTTTGGAGCATCCACTTCAAATGTCTAAGCGTTCCTTGATCAGGCGTCTTTAATACTATTTCAGAAAACAGATTACAAATTTAAATAACAAAATTCAGAAACTTAAGTTAGTACCAGTTAGTATGAAACGTCATGTCACACTTACAGTATTTTCTCGGAACGTATTCAGGATTCTTTGCCGATTTTATTTCTTTTGAAACATCGGCAATTGTGACAACTACATTATCTGCAATCAAAATGAATAATGATTGCATTATGACAAGTCAGTATTATCCAATAATTTATAAAGTTACAATTTAAGCACACCTGATTTACAACGGACGAAAGGCGTAAGGTTAGGATAAAATATCTTTGATTTTTCCAGAATTCTAGCCGCTTTTGACATACGACGGAAATTAAAAGAAACAGACGACATTTTCAAATGTTTCCTTAACTTTTATTAAACATGACACTCCTAAACGTAATATGAAAATGCTAAAAAAAACATATCTTAAAGTAAACTACTTTAAAGTGAAAGAAACTCATAACGTGGTGATTACCAGTGATTACCAAACTTATCGTACCACGTGTTAAAGTAGGGACAAAGGTTTCCTTTAGATTACATTATATTGTCGCATAACGATGTATTTTGCATCATACAATGTTTAGTATTTGAAACAACAAGTATAATCAATGCAAAAATTGAAATAAAAATGGGATTCAAAGTAAATAAAATTAATGATACTTTCTCAAAGTTAATAACAATTAAAATTATTTATTAGTTGTAATGAAATTGAAGATGTCTGTAATTTTTTAAACTCTTCTGTAAGGAAATGTCTTACATAAGGGGTTTTAAAGTCAATTAATAATTCCTCGTTTAATTGTTCAGTAACATAATAATGAGCAGCAGTGATCAAACACTGCATTTCCAATTTTGTTAATTATTGAAGTAGAATATTAGGAATGATTCATAAATTTACTAATACAAGCCAAATGAAATGTATTGCTAACAAATTCAACACAGGGTAAATTATAGTTAAATGATATTCATTATTTTATTACCACACTGAATATTATAATATCTTTGTACAGTGTATCAACATAAATGCAGAGTTTATTGCTACTTATAGATATTCTCGACATTACACACACGTAATATTAGATGCACAAAATATATTTTTCTTTCTAAACTGTGCATTACAAGTAGAAAGTGTTCTATACAGTTTATCTCATGACCTCTGTCTTAGGCTGAAAACTCTTAAGTTGGAACACTTTTTCTTAGCTTGCCAAAGGGTAGCTTGAAGAATTCAGTTTCTGAAAAAATGTCTTCCAACTAATCCAGAAAGTAATGCTTCAAGTTATTACCATACAGAAGAAATTATTAGGCATCTTTATCTGTTACTGTTTCTTCCATGATTATCAGATAGCATTCAGTAACTTTCATAATTACTTACCATTGAGTTTTCCACACTACAAACTAATTTGTTTTCATACATCTGATTGTAAGTACTATGATTGACATAGCTAGGGCCTACAGTTTTAGGTGTGTCCCAAACTGCCAAGCCAGTGGCATACATATTACACAGGAAATACTTTCCGAAGGAATTGAACATACACTAGTATCTTATCTTCTATGCTACATTCATTGCAATACAACAGTTTTGTAATTAACATTAATATTATTCGTAGAGCTCAGGACTTCTATATGTATTTATGTATTTTCATGTTTAACTGAATTACAATTAATTAAGGAAACTTTAATTTATATTGATATTAAAACACGCTACGATCTCACAATGATGTATTGTTGCAGCATAAAGTGCAATGCAATGTCCATTCATGGTTCTGATCTGTATGACACGCTTCACCTTATATAGCCTATACCAGCAGTTCTATATCTGCTGTTCATTATGCTTGTTATGACATGTTACCCATCTTTCACCTATTTTGAAGCTCATTGCCCCTATCACAGAATGTATCTGCTATTATCGAATCCTAGTTAAAAAAAATAATAAGTTTACAGCCACGTCCATAATCAAAATCCCTGACTCAAAATACAGAGGATCGTATGGCTTAACGTGTTACATAAAAAATAAAGAACTTCCCTATGATTTATCACTTTTAGAATCTCTAAAAATATCAACAAACTTTGTACTTGATATGAAATACTTGAAAGCAATTAAATTAATGTAAAATTAATTTTCCTCTCTCCTAGATGTCGTGAAACACACTTTTGTAACAAAACAATGTATAAACATTTCTTTCAATTATCACATTTTACAATTTCGAGTAAACTTAATTTGTAACAATGATCGAGAGAAATTTTTAATTGTACTTTTATCTTAATTACGTGCCATTACTTGAAATAGTAAATTATAACATTAAATATCTTACATACTGTATAAAATGTAAATAAATTACTTTGTGTAATATCTATACAGTATATCACGTTATTTAAAAGGTACAAAGATTTACTCCAATGTTTTCACATGAAATCTATACTATGCCTAAAGTGAAATGGAATAATATACACGAAGTAATCTCAAAAAAACAGCACCTTCTTAAATAAAGTGCATTTCGTAAAAAGCCATAGTGTCATGTACTCATTAATCTAATATTACGCAATATTACATTATACTAACAGACGAAACATAAATCATACTCGTAAATTTTTAGTACTGTCAGCAATATAGTAGTTCAGTTTAGTACTAAAGCAATATAATTTGTAATGTGAAAATGGTACATACTTGATGTAAGCTTACACACAATCGCATAACACTACTCAATTGATACACAAATAAAAAAATATTAATTAGAGTTATGTGATTGATCTGAACAACAAAATTTAATTCTTTTATGACATTCCTTAATACTGAAATATTGCAATAAAATTATTAAGATCATACAGTCAGTAGCACTTTGCTGTTTTACCCTGTCTGTTCTTTTTAACACTAGAACTACCGAAAACTACCTGTTACTTCAGTATATTTAAAGAGACTAGATAAATACTTCGAAAGAAAAAAAAAGAAAATGTGCAGGAAACTTAATCGATTTAATCTTTCAAATTGACGAAATAGGTATGGGAAATTTTACTGGAAGCGGTAAAAACATCCGAACGTTTTTAAAGAATTCAATACAAATCACTTTTACCACGTTGGTAGATCTAGCGTTAAAAATAACATATTGTATATTCATAAAATTTACGTATTTATAAATACCAGAATACCATTGCAATTGTCCAAGAAATAACATATAGGAATGAAAAGAAAGAATGATATAGTTGTTCTATATCGTGCATAATGGCAGTGTCCTTCACCCTTAAAAATTTCTCTGAAAAAAATAATATACGTACATATACGTCAAGTTGATAAAACATTGATATAAATTGTTTTAATATTTTTTAACACAAAGTAAATTCAGATAAAATTTACCTCCGCAAGATCATCGACTCTTCTAGCATTGGCAGGATAATAATCGACTATCAAAGGACGTGGTCTTTGACCAATACCAGATGGTTGTTGAAGACCACACGCTTGCTCCTCAGTTGTAATTGCACTCACTAATGTATTTATTATCTTCTCATCGAACTGAGACGTAGCTTTATTTGGTGCTTTCATCCGCCTCAGGAATAAGGCATTCCATTTTTGTCTCAAATATAAAAAGAATCGTACTGTTTCAGGGTCAAGTTTAAACACTATCCAATCATCAAGTTTGAATATTGTTCCTTCATGGTTTTCATCCGCCTCAGAATCTGATTCATTTTCTGGTACAGCTGTTAATAACCAAAAATGACAGTGTTGAATAATATAGACCCAATATCTATAGCAGTCTTGTTCAGTCACTGTCTATACAGGCAGTGTATTAGTTAGTAATCAAGTATGTAGCAGTAATGATGTAATTATTTAGTGAACAGTTCACCTTCTCTGTACTTCTGCCATTAACTTTGGCAGTAAGTAATGCTGAATTCCCTTATCCCTTGAAAAGCAACTGAACACCACTGATCTATAGCATGAACCAGCATTCATTTGTTTTAATTAATAACTATATTTATCATCAATACTTACATTCAGCTTCGTAAATTACGTCTATTGGTAATCTCGCTGGTCCACTAAATAATGCTATGGTCAATGGGTTAACTAATGTAACCATTTTAGCATGGCAAAACCGACCTGCTCGACACATTTCTTCGTAAAGCAACCAATCACATGGTAAAGATTCCACATTACTGGCATGCGATTGCGACGATGTTGTGGTAGCAGATTTTGAGAAATCTCTTAATGTCGAAGATGGATGAAAGTATACCTTTACCTCTTTCCTATAAAATTTGATAATGATAATGATAAGAATACAGCAATCAGTATAACATTCGTAATCTCTAAAATAGCTAAAGAATATACGTACTGTGTTCTCAATTGCAAATGCTCTCTGTCTACTCGTATTATATTTGGGTATAAACCCGCAGTCAAAGCTGCTTTAACAACTGCCCAATTTTCAGAATTAGAATTCAAATCTCTAATGTCTCCTGTTCCCCTTGCTTTAATAAATCCAGATGCGCGAAGTTGACCAAGGAGTTGTGTACGCATTCCAACTACCATTTCCATTACAGCAGCAGAAATAAAGTTTTGTGCGCAAAATATGCGCTCTTTACCACTTGCACGTGCATTCTGCCAGCCTTGGAAAGCACGTAATACAGCCATGTGATCCGAATAGGTACCGGTTGCAAACTTCTGACGTGCTATTGCCACAGCTCTTTTCTGTGCTGGTTGTGATGGTAAAACAAAAGGGTCTCTAAAAGTAACATTTCAACATCATATTTCATATTCTTCTATCAATGCGCAATTACAAAAAATTTGATGATTAATACAGACCTGTATGCTAAGCTACATACAATAGTCAATACCGGATCTAAGCATTTCAGGACTACAGCATATAGTAACATTTTTCCAAGCCGTGGTTCAACAGGTAAATCAAGTAAATGACTTCCTAGTTCAGTAAGATCTTCCCACGGATCTAACGCATCAATACTTTTTAACAACTGAACTGCATTTCTTGTTACTATATTAGATGGGGGTTCTAAAGCTCTATCTAAAAATTCTGCAATTGGTGTATTTCCTGGAGCTAAATGTTTTGTGAACAAACATAATTCTTGTAAAGGTAATCGCAAAATTTCTGGAGTCTGGTACGGTTGCAAGCTATCATATCTTACAGATGAAAATAAACGATAGCAAATGCCTTTTTGGCATCTTCCTGCTCGCCCTTTCCGTTGCTTTGCACAAGCTTGAGAAATCCAATTGGAATTAAGTGTACATACTCCTGATATAGCATCAACCGACTTTTCTTTAACTTTTCCTGAATCAATGACATAAACAACATCATCAATAGTGATACTTGTTTCAGCTATATTTGTCGAAAGGATAATTTTTCTAGTTCCTTGAGGACTAGGTTTAAATACTTTCTTTTGATCACTTGTTTGCATGTTTGAGTGAAGAACAAACAAATTGTATCGAAAACTTTGATTCATTTGCTTTTCTTCGCCATTTATTTTTTCTCTCATTGTAACTATATCATCGTATCCCGGCAAAAATACCAAAAGAGCACCAGGCGGCATTTTTAAATGAATATATAAAATTAATTGCAATAGTAAATCATAATTTATATTATCGTCATTAAATGTATTCTGATATATATCTAACAAAAATTTATCTTCCTCTGAAAGTGTTATATCCTTGACATATTTTGTTGCATCATCTTGCAATGCACAGTTGTAACTCTTCATGTATGCCTCAATCAACTCAGCACATTCAGTTTGATTCATGTTCTTTGCCCAATCTAAAGCAGTCCATTCATTTCCTGATCTTAAATTTAAATTTGCACCCAAATTTAAAAGTTTTTCACATGTATTAAGGCATCCTCTGCCTGCAGCAACCATAAGAGGAGTTACAGATGTTGCTGAGTGTCGATAATCTACAGACACGTTCTCAGAAAGTATGAAGTGTAAAAGCTGTGCAAAATTATCTTCGGTGCCATATAACCATGCATCAGAAATACTTTTATCCATTTCTTCTATTAGCCAAGGCTCTAATTTAACATTCTCAAGAACAAACTCATTTTGTTGAGGCCTACTAGAAGCAGGTAGCACATATCTTTCGTTCGTAGCATGGGCACCTAATTGCTGGGGTTTATATTGAGTCCAAGCTTCTAGTGCCTTACGTTGGTCTTTCTTATTCATAAATTCTTTTCGTTTTGAAATCATTTCTTTCGTCATATAGCCAGTCATTTTTAGAATGTCTTCGAGATAATATACATCTACATCATATGACCTACCATAAACATTGATGACAGAACATTTATTGAAATATTTCACAAAAATGTTAACATCCATAGTAGCACTCATGAGCACAAGCTTTAAGTTTTTATACTTCGGTAGTACATCTTTTATAGCTATTAATAGAAAATCGCAAATTCTATCACGTTCATGAATTTCATCTATAATAACATGTGTCACAGTTTTTAAAGCAGAATCACCTCCCATCAGAGTTCTAAGTAATACACCATTTGTACAGTAAGTCAATAGAGTTTTTGGAGCAACTCTACTCTCTAGCCTTATTTGATAACCAAACGTTTGACCAATTTTTTCATCTCTTTCAAATGCTACTCTTTCAGCAACTGACACAGCCGACAATCTTCTTGGCTGTGTGCAAATAATTCTGCAAGCTTGGTTTTTTTGTTGGCAGTATTCTAAAATAAATTGAGGAACTTGAGTAGTTTTACCACTTCCTGTTTCACCTGCTATTATAACCACTTGACTGCTATGCAATGCATTGAGAATTTCTTCTCTGACTCCAAAAATGGGAAGAGATTTGCGAAAATTTAATACATCAAAATTAGTTTTCAACTGTGGTACTTGTGGTACACTATTATTTAATCTACCAACTGCTTTAGTATTTCTGTTCACTGTAAGTAATGAATATCAAATATTAATAATAATAACACAATAATTTAATTTAATGTAGCTAAACTATACTTTAGAATATAGAAATTATCAAAATTCTGAAATATTGAAATAGTAATAATAGAATAAGAAGTAACAGAACAGGTATCAATATTGTTAGCTCATACCATCTGAATTCATTGAACGTTCCCGCTCGATAGGTGGAAGTAAATCCTGGCATTCTTTATAATTTAATGGCAAACTTTGCAATAAATTATATATACTTTGCCTTGTTACTTTCTGCAATTTTATTACAGCATCTGCCTGAACAATCGTTGATCCTTCTCTCTTATATACTGTTATAAAGCGACTTGTACCTTTGCTGCATAGAAAAAATTTCATTTATACATTCTATCTTTAACATCATTATTATCAAAACAGCGTAATGTATTTTTCTTCTGAA
Organism: Cerceris rybyensis; assembly: GCA_910591515.1. Lineage (NCBI taxonomy): Eukaryota > Metazoa > Arthropoda > Insecta > Hymenoptera > Crabronidae > Cerceris > Cerceris rybyensis. Next base: position 42,228,251 of record OU342789.1, read on the forward strand.
CATACCCTCTACTTTTGGATTCTAAACCAAGTTCATATGCAAGGTTATGAATATAACACCTTTCCTGTGCAGTGTAAGAAGATGGAAATTCAAGCTCTTTCTGATCAGGAGTTTCTACTAATTTCTTTAATGTTAGATTAACTGCAATTCTCGTGTCTTCCCTTATGAAGAATGATTGTTTTTTACGATGTTGGCGTGGCATTTTGATTGTTTAAAAAATATCGCTGAGGAAAAATAAGAAAATTAAATTTCTTATCTTAAGATAGTCTACAAAATGTGTAAAAATAAGAAATTTATTTTCAGCCTATATAAAATATATTTTTGTTTTACTTATTTTACAGAGAACGCATGATATAATTAATTGTATTATTTTTTTAAGAAAATAATTCTAAAAACCAAGAAGAAAATGTGCAAGTAACATTGGCAAATCTTGCGCAAATTTTGTGTTATATACTGTTCTATATTGTTACGAAATTCCCAAAGATGTTGAAACACGCGAAGGATATCGCAAATATATCCATATATTTGAAAAAACGTTATAAGAATTTGAAAAATATATTTTATATGCGTATATGGATATTTATACATAAAACATATATATACACACATTAACGAAAATATCGTTCGACGTTACCTCGTTAGAAAAAAAACACAGGGACCCATCTGTAGTATACGCCTTTAAAATTTTTTCAATACTAAAAACGACTAATAATCTAGTAATGTTAGCTGCTCTTACATTGATAAAAACATTTCAAAAGTTAAAACACAAAGTTACATCTGAAACAACAATACCCGATAAGTGCAGGCGATTAACATGTATTCCGTTTCCAATCGTCAACTCCACCTAACCACCGAGAGTGTAACTAACTAAAATCTACCGATAAAAAAATCTTACTATGATGTAGTAAAACGATGAATTCTTTGTAAAAAACAGTAAGACATGTTATGGTTCTCATCAGTTCACATTATAATTAATTGCAATGTGACAATCTATATTGCGACTGGCAATGTGCCTCAATAAGGGTAACACTTAAAATGGGAGAATTATAGCGCTTCCATTACTCTGATGATTAACTCGTATAAAACATATAGCATTATGGAGCTATCAAAACATAAATAAATATTTTCTTTAAATGAGTATTTAAACTATTAGGAGTTGAGTCCCATTAGGGGTTGAATGAATGCATCGGTCGGTAAGTCGTCAACAGTCGTCAACGACAGTAAGACGACGTTACGTAGCGAGGTTTATTAATTTTTATTATTATATTGAGAAAAATCTTTACTAAAATTTAGAATAAAGTTGCACTGAATTTCTGCGATTATTCTCCGTTTTGTCATAGCTAGCTTATTCTTTTAAGACGTTTACATAGAGTACGCTACATTTGCTCATGAACTAGAGTTGCCCCCTCTACCTGAGCGAAATAAGTGTGTAGAATGGTGTAGAATACGAATTCAAAAGAACAACGCAATCGTATTTTCGTTACTGAAATTCGTTTTTCCGTTATACATTCAAGCAACGTGTTAAATATTTCTAGTCAACACGTGCACCATACGATGTAAAAATGCTCTATGCGTCGAAATGAGAAGGCATAGTGCGCAAAATTGGATTAAAACGATTAAAACTTTGAATCGTGTTTATTAACTTACACGTGATATGGAACGAAGACAGATTCGTCTATTTTGATTGCATGTAACGAAAACTTAAGCCAGTAAAGCTTAGTAATTTCATTTATGTTTTATTCTGTTGCAATCAGTTTTGGACATCAGTATATAAATTGAAAGTTATTAGCATTAAACTTACCTCTTCTGAATAATGTCTCGAATACGAAGACTTTCTATACGCGGTATCCGCAATTTTGGTGACGATAACGAAGAAACATCAATAAGGTTTGCTCGACCCTTAACACTAATTCTTGGTCCAAATGGAACTGGAAAAACTACAATCATTGAAGCCCTCAAATTTGCCACAATCGGCGAATTTCCACCTGGCTCAGATAAAGGAAAATCATTTATTCATGATCCTGCTTTGTCAACCACTTTGTCGGTATTGTCAATTCTTTGCTATTATTGTATTTAATTATAAATTCATATATGAAAGTACCTCGACATTTCCTTTTTTTTAAATTTGAAGGATTTGTTATTGTTGAATTGTATTAGCAGTAATAAAATAAACAATTTATTAAAGATTTGCAAAACCATTGTTAAAGGAAATTTTCCAAACGATTTTTGAAAGTAACGATTATAATTTCATTATTATCTGGAAATTATATTAATTTTTAAAATTCAATTAATATCCTTAGTACTGCATAAAATTAGTGCTAATCTTTTTTTTATTCTATTTATGTTTAGAATGAAGTTTTATTTAATTGTTATTTCTGTAATAGGTACGTGCAGGAGTGAAAGCTGAAATCATTAATAATTCGGGTAATTGTTACACAATATCTAGAACAATAGAATGTTCAAAAGCAAATTCAACATTAAAATTTAAAACCATTGATAATACTCTCAGCAGATTAACTAAAGGATCGAAACAAGTAATTATTTAAAATATCCATTTCTCACTATTTATAATTTTAAGTACTTATTTCTTATATTAATTAACACATTAATTATTCTTTGTATATTTTTTATATTAATGTAGGCTGTATCAATAACTCATCGTTGTACCAATGTTGATACTGAGGTAGCCTTGATAATGGGAGTTTCAAAACCGATTTTGAACTATGTTATTTTTTGTCATCAAGAAGATCTTAATTGGCCATTTCAAGATGGTAAAAAATTAAAAGAAAAATTTGATGACATTTTTGACAGTGCAAAATTTAATAAAGCACTTGAAAATATTATGAAACTTACCAAGGAATTAAAAGCAGAAATTCCTGTAATAAAAGCACAAAAAAATGGCTACTACGTAGCTCTAACAGAAGTTCAAAGTAAAGAAAAGAAACTCGAAGAGAGTAAAAGGAGACTAGAACATTCTAAATCAAGAGTAAAAGAAATTGTTGAGGAAATGCAACCAATAATTCAAAAGATACAGAAGATAGAAGAAATAGATGCTGATTATAAAAACACATTAGCCGAAGAAGGTAAAATCAATATTTAAGATGTTAATTTACTTCTGTATATTTGTATAGTATTATGAACTAATGTGATAGAATAAATATTATAGAGTATTACATTAGATTAGAAAATATATATATGTATATTTATTTATTTTTTATTTCAGAAAAAAAGAAAGCAGAGTATAATATTTCTAAAGAGCAAGTGGATAGATTAAAGGAAGGTATACAAGAATTTTTCAATGGCTCATTAGAGGAGTTACATGCGCAAATAGAATCTTATGATGATACATTACTAAAAAGAACAGAACAAATAAAAGAGGTATGATAAGGTCAATAAGATGCATACGAATAATGCATTGTGTTAATGCAAGAATTTATATTTATTTATATTTATGATTGCAAACTATTCAGTATGAGACGAGACTGAAAGATATAAATGAAGAAGAATCAAGAGTAACAAACATGTTATCTGAGGAGAGGGTGACTGTCGGTACACTAAAACAACAGATAAAGGATCACGACAGGAAAATTTCTCTTCGTAACAGAATGTTAAATGAAACATTATCTGCTTGGAATCTTAAAAATGTAGACTCAAACGTAACTGAATTAGGTACAGAGTTTAATATGCAAAATTAAACAAATGTTTATGTATAAGTATATCTAAGTTTTCTTATTTTGTAGAGGTACTAGCTCTTACAAAGAGAATAGCAGAGAATGTGCGGGAATTAGATCATAAAATTAATGAAAATAGAATGAAAATGGAGGAAGAAGAAAAAGAGCTACAGAAGGAAGTTGATATTTTGCGTATTGCACATTCAAAAATAGAATCAGAGCAAAACCTTAAAGAAAAGGAAATACTTGAAACAAGACAAGAAAATGATAGACTACAATCTGAAATAACACAGGTTAAATATCCAGACCTTTTCTTTTTCCTTTAATTTTGTTTTGTTAAGGTAAAATATTTATTCAATTTGTCATTATTTCCAGCTTGGTACAGCAGCAAATAAATTAAATTCTATAGAAATCAAAATTAAAGAAGCAAAGAATAAAATTGATGAGCTAAACAAGGAAATGGATGTAGAAGCTATTAGAAAAGAAATTCATGCCAAAATTAAATTACGAGATGAAACGGAGATAATGTTAAATAAAGTTGATGAAGAAATAGCATCTTTGCTTAAAAAAAGTTCATTACAAGCTGAGTTTGAATTACACAAATCAACGTTACTTTCCAAAGAAAAGGAAATGGAAAAATTAAAAGATAAACATGAAGATAAAATAAAAAGTTTACTGAATATAAAAGACATTTCGAAAATTAAGCTAAAAGATAAGCTAGATAATATTCAACAGAAACTGGTACTTGTGACACCAAATTTATTAAATGATTTAGTATGTACTGGTCATTAATTGTCATAGATATATATTTTGAAATCTTTTATTTCAGGTAGATGAAGTAAAATGTATTATGCAAAGAATTCAGGCAGAGGAACGACGCTCAACTACTTTAGAAACCACTATATCCCATACTGAACGTGAAATTAAAAAAATGGAAAACGAAATAGAATGTGAGTAAATGGATCATAGTATAATTATTTTCACAGTTTTATATTTTTTTTTACTACATTATTTTTTTTTAGCTGGTAAAAAAAAGATTTCAGCAATTTGTTATTATAAAGATTTCGAAGAGATGTTATTATTGCAGTCAAAGAAAGTAAAAGATCTTCAAGATAAGAGAGGCATGTACGCTCATCAAGGAGCTGCTTATAAAGAATATATGAATCAACTGAAAAATGAAAATCCTTGCTGCCCTTTATGCCATAGAGATTTTACTGACCGCGAAAGTGTTGTCAATTTATTGAAAGAAATGGAAAATGAAGTAGATAATCACCCAAATCGTTTGAAACAATGCGAAAAAGAGTTAAAAATTCACCAAGAAAAGTATGACATGATGTTACAATTAAGATCAGTCGTTGAAAAAGTTGTACAACTAGAAGAAATCGAATTGCAAAAACTTAAGTAAGTTTTTCTTCTTCCCTATTAAATTATGCCTTTTTTGTTAAATGGTCAATTGAATATTCTTTTTCTATTTAGAAATAATTTGGAGGAAACTAAAAAGAAACTAATACAGTCTCGTGCATATCTAAAAGAATTGGAAACACAGAAGAATGATCCTGAAGCTAAATTAGCAACGCATAAAGAAATTATAGGTGACATCATAATGTGGGATAGATGTATTGATGACATTTCTAAAGTTAATCAAATGATTCAGAAATTCGAGAATTGTATGAATATTGAAGGTATAATTTATTTCTTATTGCATACTTTATGTCATTTTTAAAATAAAACATTCTTCATGTCATAGTATTTATTTCGTTATAGGTATTAAGCAAGAACGTACTCCTGAAGTAGCACAAACTGAAAGGGAAGCACTAAAAATAGCTTTAAAAAATAAACGCGATGAAATTGAAGATTTACAAACGAAAATAAGTACACAGAATGCAAAAATACATGATGCTAGAGAAGCACATAATGCATTACACGAGGAACAGTTAAAGTTACGGTCAGGGATGCAAAGATTAAAGCAATTAAAGGATAAACTGGGAGAACTGTACTCTCGTGAAATTTTTCTTGTGAAAGCAGTAGACGTATTACGAGAAAAATTAAGAACTGCAGAAAGTGAATTAAATACAGCATCTCATAATTTAAAATTAAAAAAGGTTTGGATTTTCTACCGAATCTATAAAACTTATTCAAATAAAAAATATAATATTAAAGTGTTTGGTATAATACTTCGATTACTTATACTTACGTATATAATTAAAAAAAAAACAATATATATTTTAATTATTTCATTAGAAACAAAACTCAGAGAAGCAAATAACGGAGAGAAATTTGGCAGCGGATGGAGAAAGACGTTTATCTGAACTGGAAAAAGTTCAAGATGAAGTTGATCTTTTCATAGATCGCAAGGTCCCTGAAAGATTAACACATTCTGAGATGAAGATCAATAGTTATCATAGTTCAATAACTAAAATTCTATCTGAAAGAAACAGTTTAGAAGAGGTAATAACTAAACAAAAAGAAGAAATTGCAAGACAACAAGTTCGAAAGAGGGAATTAAACGACAACTTACTGTTACGAAAAATTGAGGAAGCTACTAATGATTTAAAACAACAGTGTGTATTTTTAAGCACAAAGTTGAGAGCTATAGATCATGATGAAGTAATAGAGGAATGGGAACGTTTACAAAGTCGTGAAGAAGCTTTGATGCGTGAAGTAAAGTATTAACATATGCATAGACAAAGTTATTATGTATTTTAAGAATATTTTTAACTACTCATACGGTTAAAACTTAAAATATTTTTAGAAAAATATAGCTAAAGGTCATCAGGAAGAACTGGAAAGATCAGTACATCAGATTATGCAAGATTTAAAAAAAGAAGAGTACAGGCATGCTCGTAAAAACTACAAAAAAAAATGTATTGAATTAACGGTAAAGTATCTTATAAATCCATTATACATTTTTTCCATATGTATTTTTACTCGGCATACGATATGCACTTCTGGTAATTTTTTGTTCATACCAGGTTGAAGAAGAAATCATTCTCAATTTGAAAGCATATAGCAAAGTATTAGATAGGGCTATGATAGAATATCACGAAGAACGTATAGCAACGGTTAATAAAATCATGAAGCAGATGTGGAAACTTGTTTATACCGGAACCGATACGACGTCTATAGAAATTCGTACAGATGCTACCGAAGGTGTAGGTAGTGGAAGAAGAACGTTCAATTACAAATTAGTTCAAACGAAACATGGTCATGAAATGGATATGAGAGGTCGTTGTAGCGCTGGTCAAAAGGTATTGTTTCTTAATATGAATGTACAATGCTATTGAAGAACTACTTGCTGTTACTGAAGTAATATTTTTAGGTTCTAGCATCGATAATCCTAAGATTAGCTTTGGCAGAAACTTTTTGCAAAGATTGTGGAGTTCTTGCTCTTGATGAGCCAACTACTAGTTTAGATGAGGAGAATGCAAATAGCCTGGCGACTGCATTAGCCACGTATGTGAACATTATCTTTTTAATACCCTTAAATGTGATCTTAAGCAACAATAATTGTGTATAATGCAGCGGCATTATAAAAGTTAAATTGTAATTAATGAATAATTTAAAAAACAATTACAGAGTTGTCAAATTACGATCACAACATCAAAAGAATTTTCAACTGATTGTTATTAGTCACGACGAAAAGTTTCTATTTAAGCTAGCTGACTTAAATAGTAACAAAGGTTTCTACGAACTATTTCGAAAAAATAAGTATGTTAATATACAATTTATTTATAATAATTTATCTTTGTATTCAATACTAATGCGTATAACTATGTACTGGTTAGTGGCTACACTGCTATAAGACATTGCCAAGTGGGTACTCAAGACAATTTGGTGCCAGATACTATAAAAGAAGAAGTATCATCTGATGAAGAAACAAGCAAACAACTAACAAAACCACGAAATAAATATCAATCAGAGGAAAGTTTACAAGAGAGTGCACGTAGCGATACTTCTTCTCGAAGGAAAAGATACACTTTAGAAGATGACGATGTAGATCGTGTTGAAGAGAGACCATCAAAAAGAAGATATGTTTTTAACCTGTAAAAATGTTAACTATATTTTAATGTTTTATATTAAGTATACCAGTCCCTCAATTTACTCAGTATTGTTTATGCGCAATCTCATTTCACTCTGCCAAAAAGAAATTTGTATACACACTAAGTTTTATTCCCAATATTTTTTCGTTTGTACTGGCAGGTTTAGTTAAAGGTGATTAACATTCGTGCGAAATAAATCAATGTGGAACGGATACTCCGCGAAATTGAAGAAACGGGTGTGCATCTGCATAATATACTGCAAAATCATATATATTGTAGTATATTTGTAAACAGCATTTCCATTGCTTCAGTCTCTGAGTGATTCAGAATTATCTAAACTCATTATATTTCACTTTTTGTTATCATTCAGTTACAATTAGAAACTTGATCGATGTATCATAATTTCTCAATATCCTTCAGAGTATTTAAAAACATGTCAGGAATATACACCGTTATCAAAATAAATCTATCTAAATTCTGGAGCGAATTAAAAGTTCTTGAAATAAGTAGCAAAAGAACATATTACTGCGCTTCTAATTATTTAACTTTCTGATTGAGAGTAACATTCTTTTATATCTTCCGCCATTTAGATCGACAGTAACGTATGTATATAAAATTTATATTATTAAATATTCATGTATCGATCGTCTAATCTATAGTTCGGCTATGCTCAGTCGATAAAGGAGACCAAAAACAGTTTACTACATCGTTGTCCTACTCGTAATTTCCTAACTGATAACTGCTGGTAACAAACAACTCCTTTTAAGCTTGAACCAGCTTGAACCCGTCGGTTTTGATTAAGCCGATCTTCATTGTATGATGGTTGACACAGAATATCTTTGAAACCGTAATTTAAATTGTACGTACATCCTTAAATCTGAAACTGTCAGTTTAAGATCGTATACTTTTAAAATTCACTTAGGTGTATAAACATTTGAAGGAAATACATATATAATTTCCGTTGCAACGATATTCTAAAGAAAAAGATTCTGATATTAAATTTTGAACAATCTATATTATTTTTAATATAAGACTTGTGTATAGTGATAATGCAAGAAAAAGATATTAGAAACTGCATACATTGAGCAAATTTATAGGTTATATTGTAGCAATATGGCGGATCGTTTGACACAATTGCAAGATACCATAAATCAGGTAATGTTTAATTTGATTTTCGTATTAACATTTCTTGAACTGTAACATTATGTACACATTTTTTTACATTAATCTTTTGTTTAGCAAGCAGAACATTTTTGTAACAGTGTAGGCATTTTACAACAATATTCCACGCCTAGTAAATTTCCTGGGTTTGATCGTATTGGGACTCCGCAACCGCATCAACCACAAGAAGGTACATAGTATTTTAGTAAAAGCTTTTAGTATAAAATTACTTTTTCGTAATCTTCCGTAAAAAGTAAAAAGTGTTTTCATTTAGTATATACATTCATGAATCATCATGTACATATATAATAGCTTAATACAATATAATTAATGTGGCATTATATTATTGATGAGTATTATGCAGCTAATTACACATATATTTTAGATTATGCAGCATTGTTTGCAACATTAATAGCAAGATGTGCAAAAGACATTGATACTTTAATAGAGAGTCTCCCGAGTGAAGAATCCTCGCAAGAACTTCAAGTAGCAAGTCTTAGTCGTCTTGAACAAGAAAATCAGGAAGCTGGTGAGCAGCTAGAGGAAGTAGTAAGTCAAGGAGAAGCTCTTCTTCAAAGAATACAAGCTGCATTGCAAGATATTGCCCAAAGTCAATTGGATATGCAGGATCCTGCATCTACATCTGTGATTAACATTAATCTTAACACTAATCCAACTTTTAAACAAGAGAATATAAGTTCTGCAAATACAGTGCCTTCGAACAATACACATCAACTCTCTGATCCTTCGCCAAATTCAATCAACCAATGATTCATTTGTGTTAGTATAATTCTTTAAAATGTTTTTCATAAAGTATGTACAATAAAACTTACATTTCATTTAAAAAGCTGTATTTATCAAAATCTAGGTATTAAATACTTTCAACCTACATTATACCATCAATAGTTCACAAACTGCTATTTATAAAATGCGTAGAAGCATGATGTATTGCATGTTTTAAACATTATAAATCTTTAAAGGAGCCTCACAAAAAAGGTATTCTAACCATTATTTAAAATTCTCATTTTTCATCAACTTATATTTAATATAAAATTATGTAAAACATTTTGCTTTATTAAATTGATGATAGAGTAATATAATAAATATTTCTGTTAATAATATTACTATCTTTTAAGAATATTTGTAAACACTTCACGGGGTAAACAAATTTTTCCGACCATTCTCATCTTCTTTTTACCTTCTGCTTGTCTTGCCAATAATTTCATTCTTCTAGTAACATCACCACCGTACTAAAAGCCAAGGAGACATATATAATGATACTGGTATATTGTTGATTGCAAGTAACTTACCAATTTTGCTGTTACGTCTTTTTTATATGCCTTCAAATTTTCTCTTGCCACAATTTTTCCACCGACTGTAGCTTGAATCGATATTTCAAATAATTGGCGTGGAATGATATCCAATAATTTTGCGCATAATTTTTTACCAGTTGCAGTAGCTTTGCTATTATGTACAATTGTACTTAACTCTTCCACTGGAACGCCATTCAATAAAATATTTAACTGAAATAAGGGCAGGTTTTTAAAAATATAAATTGTATATAATATTAATATTATTAATGCATAACATGCATTATGTAAAAAGTACAATTCAAAATTATAGAACTTAAATGAATTTAATAGTAAGTACCAATTACTTTCAATATTTTTGATGGCTCATATCCATGATCTTCATAATCAAAACTGGCGTATCCTGAACTTAAACTTTTCAATGTATCATGAAAATCAATGATTATTTCATTTAATGGTAGCAAGTATTGTAACATTAATCTCCCATTGCCGATATCTTTCCTGGACTGTTCTACTCCTCGCCTTTCCATGCACAACGACATTATTGCACCCATATATTCAACTAATTAATTATACATAATCAGATCAATAATTGCACATGTTATGTACATTGTAACAAACACTTTGTATTGGATATTAAATACTTAGTATGGTATACCTGGTGCTATAATGGTTCCTAAAACCATTGGTTCATAGAATTCAGTTACAATTTGAGGATCTGGAAACTGTACAGGGTTGTTGAAAGTAATCAATTCACCCTTATATTTTTTTATATTTTTGCTGCCAAAAATTTTAGCTTTGTAAGTGACATTAGGTATCGTAACAATTGGTTGGGTGCCATATTCTTGTTCAAGGCGTTGTATGAAAACTTCCATATGTAATAAACCCAAAAATCCTATTCTCCATCCTCGTCCAAGAGCTACGCTATGAATTATGTAAAGTATGTAAACTAATTTAATTTTACCCTATTTTTTAAACTTTAGAGCAATTTTATTTTGACTGTTACAATATATGCAGTATATAGTATATTTACCTAGAGTCCAATACAGCAGAAACGGAACTGTCGTTTAATGTTAGTTTTTCTATGGCATTTTGCAAAATATCAAATTGTGATTGATCAATTGGATATACACCTGAAAATACCATAGGTTTTGGAGGTTTAAAACCAATTAGAGGTTCCACGGTAGAACTTTTCCAATGCAATGTATCACCAATGAATGCTTCTTTTGAAGATTTCATGTTACACGAAATACATCCTATTTGACCTGCAAAGCTACATATATCATTATCATTATATTTATGGAATCAGTTTAAAAATCACAACAGTGAGAATTCTTACAGTTTTCTAACATTTTCATCATGAGGTCTCAAAAGCGATAGGTTTCTAATTTCATAATTTTTTTGAGTGTGCATGAAGGTAACATGCTGTTTTACACTTAAAATTCCTTCTTTTATATACACCAAACAAACAGCGCCTTTGTATTTATCATACCAACTATCGAACAACAGCCCCCTAAATGGCTTATCTCGAAGCACAGGCGGTGGTGGAATTCTTTCAACAACAGCATCTAATACTTTTTCCACTCCTATACCTAACTTAGCAGATATTTTTAGCACATCCTTATCAAGGATATTAAATAATTCTTTTAACTGACTTATTACTTTGTCAGGATTTGCATTCTTCAAATCTATCTTATTAATGACCGGTATAACGACAAGATTCCTTTTAGCAGCTAAATAAAAGTTAGCTACTGTCTGTGCTTGAACGCCATCATTTGCATCTGTCACTAATATAACTCCTTGGCAAGGAGCTAAAGAGCGATGTACTTCAGCAGAAAAATCTACATGACCAGGTGTATCTATCAAATTAAGGAGATACTCTTTTCCTTTGTAAGTATAATTAAGAGAAGCTGTTTGAGCTTTCACTGTGATTCCACGATCCTTTTCAACTTGCAATTTATCTAGCACTTGCTTTCCAGAATTCGTTTTTATTGCTCCTGTTATTTCTAAAAGTCTATCAGCAAGAGTACTTTTGCCATGATCAACATGTGCAATTATACTAAAATTTCTTATATTTTCCACTGGTGTTTCATACTGTAATTTAATATTTGACTCTGTACAATAATGTTTATTGAATATGTACAAACATTTCCTAGAAAGAATACATATATTGTATATGATTTGTCATAATTGTTCGATAGAAAAAAATGTATTTTAAAAATTAACTGTTATCACTTTAAATGATAATGTAAAAGCAAATATCTATTATGTAAATGAAAGTAGTAAGACTAACCTTTCATAATTACGAATATGTATCTTGGAAAACATATAATTAATTTTCAGATGCTGCATTTGACGAAGAATTATATATATTTTCATAATGAATTAATGATATATAGTTATCACTCTCACAATATCTAAGTCATGTATTTAACTTTTACTTTGCAGTTATCTTTCTTGTTGTTATTGTACTATATTTCATTATTCATTATACTTTCGCTTATATCATTTTTTTTATATAACATTTTTCTTATGAATTTACTTTATTGTTTACCAGTAATTAATGGGCTAATATTTAATCGCAATTTATAATTATGAGTGTTTTATCAACAATTGGCAAATTATAAACTAAAGACAAAATGATAAACAAGGTTAGATAGTACACATCGTACACATGATGTGTTGAGAGAGGTTAGCTACTTTAACTTTAGCTACCCTGCTATCATAGCAGTGCCATGCGATCTATACAAATTCAAGAGAAAGAGGCAGGCGCTCCCTCTGAAAGGAATGGAGATAAGCTCGTGACAGCCCGGCTGCCGCTTGGTGGGCAAGCGGAATGCCAATCGGAATGCGTTCCTTGTCACGTGTCAATACTACTACTTTTTCATACCTGCTATGCCATCTAAATATGTAATTATTAATTATATAATGCGTACTACAACTTTAATGAATTAAACTTTTATTTATGAAGATATAATGAGCTTTCTCGTTTATGGAAATCTTTTTAAATTGTTTTGTTTGCAAGCAGGTGTACATTCATATTATGGTATACAAAATATTAAGATCATGTTAAATAAATTTTTGTATTTAACATCTGTATTTAAGAGTACTGCTTATATAAAACATTTCTATATGTATTTTACAATTATATCAAATTACAATATTATAGTAGACTATGCCTGAGTACAATTTATTTCAGTTTCATTACTCACTTACCATAATCTTCGATTAATAAAGATTTAATTCTATGCATCTTTACCCTGAAACCATCATCCACAGCAGATGCAGATACTAATATTAAACGATTTACAATTATATGGTTGGGATTTTCAACAGATTGTTCGATAATCACATCAATTTCATCTCCAACTCCAACCTGTTGAGATTATAGTGCAATGTATATGAATTAAAAATTTTATTTGTTCCAAAGACATTTGGTCTTACTACACATTATTTTAATGCATTGCTAGTGCTACTACCTGAGAACTCTTCTTATATACTTTGTTTCCATTAACACGAATCTTACTATCATAAAATAGTTCTTCCACTTTCCTATTTACAAACAAAATTTTGTATTACTAAATACAATAAACTGTTATCAAATGTGAAAAGTTTAAGAATTGTAATATACATAAATTAACATGCATAAAGTACATTAATCTACAGTATTGCAATAGTAAAAAAACATTTAATAAAAAAGGTGGTATTAAAAAATAAGGACTTCCTTTCGGGACAGAAACTTTAAAAACTGTAGAAAATTATTATAGTTTAAAAGTAATTGACATACCTGCGTGATATCTTCAATCCTGTTTTAGTAATACTATCCAATCGAAGACTATTCATTTTAGACTCTATTACATGCGATTTGGATTTCATATATTCATCGACCTCTATTTCTTCCTCATCCTCATCTTCGCTTTCATCCTCATCTTCTTCTTTCTGTATTATGAAAATGTATACGCATAATTAAATGAATGTAACAAAAATTAGTAACCATATATTTTATCGTTATTTTAGTTACGTGCTTGATAGTTTTGCTCTTTCTATGCTTATATCGTTTAACCATCATAAGGTTAGGTTCTTTCGGTAATTGTAAATTCGACAGATGTGAAACGTATTGGGGGAAATTATGTATCGATGGATTTTGTAAAATATACATCACTCGAACATTTTTATCCACAGATCTTCTGATAATATTACAAGTTGCTCTACAGAACATCTTCGTTATTACGTTGTTTTGTTACGACCGTTACGACAGTTTTTAACGGAATATGTTAAACTATATATATCCTTTCTGCCAGAGCTCTATGCTGTGTAAATAGGAGTCAATAGGAGTGGAGTATGTAACAACTTGGGAAGGTTTCTAAGGTTTCTAACAGTTTCTAAGTTGCTTATCGTTTCTTATCATTTCTTATATATGTTATATATTAACATTAACTGATATTGACTGATATTAACTTTATACTAAAGCCTAGTTTTCATCGCAACTACAAAAGTATATATTAAATGCTAAGATAATCACAGCATAAAATTGATACAATTCGAAACTAAGCTTTATCAGTTCGATGTAAATGTGCATTAAGTATACTTAACCAAGGTTTCACAAATGTCAAAATAATCCTTACACGGTGTCTGCCCATACTTGTTGATATATTGAATATCAATATTTTCTGTTTTATACATAACTTCTTTATATAATTACGTCGATTATTAAAACAAAGCTAATAATGGAAGACCTACAGAAATTAGAAGAAGAAGCGAAAGCGAGAGGAACGAAGTATGTTACGAATTTATTACAACGCCCAGGTCAATTGGAAAAAATTGATATGTATAAACGTAGAATAGGCAGGAAAAAAGCTTCAGTCGAGACAATGCTAAAAACCGCAATGCAAAGTCAATTAGATGGAGTTAGGGTTGGTTTTGAACAACTTCAAAGTTCTTTAGAGAGTATCGCTTCTATTAAGCAGGATTTAAATGACATTGATGAATTGTTCAAACAAATTCCAGAACTGAGTGCAAAATTACAAGCTGTTCAAGAAGAGAATATGCGCCACTCACAATATGTTACTGCCAAAGAGAACTTAAAACATACATTCACAGTACCTGACAGTGTCGAAAAGACAAAGCAATGGATAAATGAAGGTAAACTTCTACATGCACATCAGAGCATCATGGATCTTGAAAATTCTAGAGATGACTTACTGTATGAGCTTCATAAACTTCCAAATCAGTCACCAGCAGATACTGTTATGTTAAAAGCTTACCTTGAAGATGTAGAAATGCTTTCTCAACTCATGGAAAAGCAAATTAGATTGGTAATGAGCCGTACATTAAATACAGTTAGAAAAGAACCGACTGTCATTGTGACAGCTTTAAGAATTATAGAAAGAGAAGAAAAAGCAGATCATTTTGCTATTCAGAGACACAAGCAAAGTGGTTTTATGCCACCAGGAAGGCCTAAGAGATGGAAGGATATGGCAATGAAAGTTCTTGAAAAGTCTGTTGCTAACAGAATTGAAGGAACTCACGTTGAAGAAAGAGCAGACAATAAAATGTGGCTAGTCAGATATTTAGAGCTCACAAGACTTTTAATTTTAGAGGATTTAAGAGTTGCTAAAACTCTTTGTGAACCTTGTTTTCCACCATGGTACAATATTGTGAGAACTCTTGTTAAAATGTATCACACAAGTTTGTCTCAACATTTAAAAGATATAATTGCAAGCGGTTTGGAAGGAAATGAATATGTCTCTTTGTTGGCATGGATAATGAATACTTATACCGGTCCTGAATTAATGAAACATCCTGAATTAAATATAGACACAAGCGACGTTGGTCCATTATTAAGTTCTGAAATTATAAACGACCTTCAGGAAAAGTATCTGAAAAACATGTGTCAAAATTATGAAGATTGGATGAGAAAAACATTAGAAACTGAAAAGGTTGATTGGTGGAGTGGAGTACTGTTAGAAGGAACTACACAGGAAACATATTATCATACTGCGGCACCTGTTATAATATTCCAAATGATTGATCAAAATCTTCAGGTTACAAAAACAATTAGCACTGATTTAACAGCAAAGGCATTAGTTCTGTGCATAGAACAAGTCATTAAATATGGATTTATGTATAGACAAGCAATATTAGAATTTAAAAGCAAACACTTTGATGACCGGAGTCAAGTACCTTACTTTACACACCACATGATTACAATTGTAAATAACTGTCTACAATTTACAGAATTGGCACAACAGATGAAACAACTTTACTGGGTTCCTAATACCAGTGGAGATGCCACTGTTAAATTTGAAAACTTATTATCAAATTATCAACAATTAAGAAACGAGGCAGCAGCTATACTACTCGAGGAGTCTTTCTTGGATCTTGAATTGCAATTCCAAGATTTGATCACTCCTAAGTGGTTATCATCCCCCATTCCTGTAGAGACTATCTGTGTCACTTTAGAAGATTACTTTCAAGATTACAATCACCTCTGTCCAAAGAACTTCGAATATGTTATTACAGAGGCACAAAATCTTATCGCAAAACGTTATATTTCTGCGATGTTACAGCGGAAGATATCGTTGAAAACGTATGAAGAATGTTTAACATGCACCTCAAAAATAATGTCGGAGGCTGACAAATTAAAAAACTTCTTTGATAGAATAGCTCCTAAAGTAGACAGCTTTAATTCACCTTTTGAAATAATTAAACGTCTCGCGGAAGTATTACGTTGCGAGGATTCTGAAATTCTTTCTCTTGATTTGCACTCTTTAGTTGAAAAATATCCTGACATGACTGAAGATCATTTAGTTAGATTACTTGGCTTAAGGGGTGACATTTCACGAGGAGAAGCTAGAGAGAAGGTCTCATACATTCTAGAAGCACAGCGTCATCGTAAAACTCCACAATCTACACATACTATATTTAAACAAATCGTAATCCAAGATAGTTTTCTCAGTTGGAAGCCGTGAGCTAAAAACATAAATTTTAGAAAATGAATTGACACATTTATACATCATCGTACAAAATGATCGACATATAACTTGTATGTACAATGTACTTAAAAGGTAGAAAACCTGATATGAGTACTCTTCCTTATGTACAATATTGAAAAATTCATTTCATTTGATACTTAAAGAATGCATAACAATTAGTTCACTGCCTCAACATTAAATTATTGATCTAGACATTCACAATAAGCAATTTAATGTATTATAACAACGAATATACGCAAGCAGTAACGTATATATTGTATATAAATTAGTAACGCAGTAATTATGCAACAGTGAACACTGTGGTAATTAATCATCACTTGCAATACATATATATATATATATTTATGTTAAATTGAATTTATTTAATTCAGATTAAATTTCATTAATAAATTAAAGAAGTGTATGTGTTTGTAGAAAATGGCAAAACGAAATAATTTTTTGAGCATTCTATAATCAAGACAGATCTACTTTATTTTATAATATTAGTTGAATATTAATAAATAATGAATTACATGAAACGGGCATCTAAAGACCAACAGCAAATGATGTAATTCGATTTATTTTACACTTTATGTACTAATATGCATATGAAATTATTTTGTAAAAAAGGAATCTTTATTCAGAATACGATTCATTTATATAATATTTACTCTACTTTATAACTTAATAGTTCATATAGAAATACTAAATTATAATATAAAATAAGTGTTATATCAATAAATCATATTCTTGTTAAAGATGTCTTTCTAAATGGATTGTATATCGGAAAATAGGCAATGAAAATAATGTATATAAGATGTACAGAGTTGTTTTATCAATTGTATTAAACATTAGTTATTTATAACGAATAAATAAACTTATTTATTACTGATGATTACTTATCCATACTGGTTTTTTAAGGTCATAGTAGAAATAAAATACATGCAATGAAAAATTATGAGAACAAATTTTGTACATCATACTTTGATGTTACATCATATTGTACATCATATTTTGATGTTATACATTGCGCAAAATACAAAATAAAATATGATAAGATATGTATAAAAATGTGAAAGTAGATTTCTAAAAAGTCAAAATATATTTAATGAATTAGATCAAGTACTTTTTACTTTAATAACACTATACCGTTACTGCGTTATTGTTTATGATTATATTTATATAAACATTATGATTTACATTATTAATGCCAGATGAGTATTTTGTTAAAAACATTCATATTACGATGTTCGTTAACGATGCAAATGTAAAGTAGTCAAATATGTTTTAAATTTTACAGTTTATACGGAGATGTCACTGACATCGTTTCTCCGCGGTCGAGGAAAATAAATTTTGAAAATTGTAACATATATTGCCATTCATTCTATGCCAGCTGGCTTAAAATACTGGATTAAAACTCAATCTATTAAATACTGAATATTAAACAAAACGAAAAATAATCCTTTATAAATATTTATTATATCATCTTACCTATGAATAGTTATCCTACGTTATATCGGTAACAGAGGGATTCACATTACAGCGGTAATTTTTTCACAAAATTCTCTATTTTTGCTTTCGAATTGCCAAAATTCTTCCCGTAAAAATCATTTGTATGGAAAATGAAGTGATCTTTAAAATTTTAGTTTAACAGCGTTTGCTACGTTTCTGAAGGAACAGCCAAATGAATATTATAATGAATTGTAGCATATTATATTTATAAGACTTTAGAATGTATTTATGTAGCATTCATAAAAAAAATTTGTTCCTTTTAAGTTTGCTATAGCCTGCCGTTACTAATTTAATTATAAAGGGCCTGAAGGGCACTACAGGGCACTGATTTCGGCGACGCTAAAGCCATCTATCAATTTACGACAAAATAATTTGTTCGTCGAAGTTCCATTTAAGCTAGACTCCGTTGATGGTTTCTGGAGTTTTGCAGTGGGAAAATGTGAAGTATTGAAATGTGTTAAGTTTGTAATTTCATAAAATAATTATGGAAGACGTGAATGACAAATTTTTCTATGTGTACAGTTCTTCTCTAGATACGAAGATACAAATTAAAATGTAAGATTTTATCATAAGCCTGTTAGGTATAGTAAAAGTCAGCATCAGCTGGTGTCAGGTTACCATGATAAAGACACCTTGGCATACCTTTTTAATGAAAACAGACGCTCTAATGACGTTCGCGACAAACATAAGACAAGCCGATTATAATAATTAATCCGAATGCGAAAAATGATACTGATATATTTAATGAGAAAACGTGTTACTCTTCAAACTCTACTAATAGGATAAAGAAAATGTATTTCATTATACGGTAATATAAAGTCTCATATATGTTTTGTAGAGGAACATTAGAAGGTAAAAGGCAACGGCCGGAATATGACAAATTACTTGTTGATCCAATGTTGAAATATTCTGGCTTGTACGGAGCTAATGGTGGACGTGGTGACTTAGCAGCATCTTTACAAGTATGGGCTGGTGGTAGACCTCTTGCCCTACCAGTGCATACAGCCTACAAACACTTCACATCTCGCTGGAAGTACGTAAATTTTGAAGACTGGTAACATAGCATTGATATTTTATTAATTATTTTTAATCGTTATAGCTGGAATCAGTGGCTGACTCTCCCAATTTCGTATTCTGATTTACCACGCGACGCTCAATTATGCATAAGTTTATACGACTGTGCCGGGCCTGGTAGACAATTACCAGTAGGTGGTACAACGATATCTCTTTTTGGGAAGCATGGAGTATTCCGTCAAGGAATGTTAGATTTAAGAGTACGACCTGGAATGGAAGCGGATGGTTCTGTACCTACAAGCACTCCAGGGAAAACTAGAGATCACGGAAAGGAACAGATGCAGCGTTTAGCAAAACTTGCCAAAAAACATAGGAATGGTCAAATGAGTAAAGTTGATTGGCTAGATCGACTAACATTTAGAGAAATTGAATTAATCAATGAAAGAGAGAAGAGGGTATCTGATTATTTATATTTAATGATCGAATTTCCAGAAGTGACTATGGACGGAATACCGGTATATAAACTTGTATATATTGTGTACTATTTTTTAAGGATAATTATAATCATTCCTTTAAACTAAGGCATGCAAATTATTATTGTAGTATGAAAGATTATTTTAATTGCTACTTTTTAAATGACATTTTATGCCATTTATATCAATTAATATTCTCTTTATCGTAGTATTCAATTGTGTATTATGAGAGAGATGGAGACGAAGTTGTACAACATAGATCACAACCAGATGTTGTGACTCTTCCCGATTATGAAATTTTGCAAGTAAGTAATATTATGAATTTTAATATGCAATTTATAGTTGCGTTGTGCCAGTTTTAAAACAAAACTAATTGTTACTGTTAAATAATAAAGGAAAAGATAATGCAAATATTATTTATTATATAAACCTATGCTGTACTTCAGGAAAATCTTGTGGAGGCAAAGCATCATAAACTAGCTCGAAGTTTACGCAGCGGAGGACACACGAGAGAATTAAAACCCACCTCGACTGTACGTGATGCTTTAAACACAATATTGGGTTATCCACCGACAACAGCACTTTCGACGGAAGAACAAGATTTAATTTGGAAATATAGATTTTATTTATCGAGTCAAAAGAAAGCATTGACAAAATTTGTGAAATGTGTTAATTGGAAAGTAGCTGGTGAAGAACGGCAAGCATTAGAAATGCTTGCATTATGGGCACCACCTGATCCTGAAGATGCTTTAGAATTGCTTGGACCAGCATTCACACATCCAGCTGTTAGGAGATATGCTATAGCTCGACTTAATCAAGCACCTGACGATGATTTAATGCTGTACTTATTGCAACTAGTACAAGCTTTAAAGTACGAAGATTTCGAAGGAATAAAAATAGCTCATCAAACGTTAATGAAGGAAAAGGAATCCGAGAAAGTTGAAAAAATTGATAGAGATATACGAATCAATGATTCTTCACCACCTATAACAACTGTAAGTAATTTTGCATTGCTTAAGAGGAAGAAACTGTTTATTGAATGAATACATCCTCACATGTAACTGTTCTACTTGCAGTCCAGTGAATCTGAAAGTGGGCAATTTTCAACAAGTCAGGATTCCCTTATGGACTTAGCTTCGTTTCTAATTACTCGTGCATGTCAGAATTCCACATTAGCCAATTATTTCTATTGGTATCTTTCTATCGAATGTGAAGATCAGACTGACCCAACTATAAGTGCGAAGCAAGACACGCGTGTCAAAGAAATGTATATCACTGTAATGGCAATGTTTTCGACGATGTTAGCTCAAGGAAATACAATTTGGCAAAAAAGAAGAGCATTTCTTTTACGTCAAAAAATGTTTATCGACCAATTAGTATCTCTCGTAAAAGCTGTGGCAAGGGAGAGTGGAAATCGTAAGAAAAAGACTGACAGGCTTAGGACTTTGCTTGCAGATCCAGATCCAGCATACAAAATTAACTTTTCCAACTTTGAACCTATACCTTTTCCTTTAGATCCAGAAATTTGTATTAAAGGAATCATACCCGAAAAGTATGGATAAGTTATGTTCTCTCCATGAACAAATCTATTTTATTAATGTAAATTATTAATTCTCTTTTATTTCCAGGGCAAGCCTTTTCAAATCTGCTCTTATGCCATCCAAGTTAACATTTTTGACAACAGAAAACAGTGAATACAACGCAATATTTAAGCATGGCGATGACCTAAGACAGGATCAACTAATTTTGCAAACGATAGCACTTATGGATAAATTGTTAAGAAGAGAAAACTTAGATTTGAAACTTACTCCCTATAGGTATATTTTTATAACTCTATACAACACGTATCATGTGATTTCATGTATCGTTTAATGAATATTTCTTTTTAGAGTACTCGCAACAAGTACAAGACATGGATTTCTACAATTTATCGAATCTACAACAGTGGCTGAAGTTTTAGCAAGTGAAGGTTCTATATTAAGCTTTTTCCGAAAACATCATCCCTCTGAAAATGGTCCGTATGGTGTAGTACCTGAAGTTATGGATACTTACGTTCGAAGTTGTGGTGAGAACTATAATCCTTTAATAATAATAGTTTTTGTTATGCATGGATCACCCGATTGATCTCATATTTTACGTGTTACTACGTTTGCAAGCTGCTTTATTTGTTGTTAATGTTGATTTACAACAGAGATTCTACTGTTGAACGTTCATCCGTACGGACGTATTCATCAGATACACGTTACCTATTCTTTCACAAGAGTTTAGTTCTGCCTATCCATAAAAATAGATATAAACGTAGAACTCGTAAAAATATCATAAAGAACAAAATATTTTTGCCAATATACGAAAATTTTATTCCAGCTGGCTACTGTATAATCACATATGTACTAGGCGTTGGTGATCGACATTTGGATAATTTGCTCTTAACTACATCAGGTGAATTTATCTATGCTGTACAGTGTACAATGTACAGTCCAAAAACTGAGTGATAGCTAGGCAGCGGCGGAATATCTTGTTTTTAAATGCTCATTTCCGCCATTTTGATTTTTGGAATTATCAAATCCAGTTTCCTAAAGAAAACATTCCGCATAGTCATTTACTTTAGGAGCCAGGAATAGACGATTGAAAACTAGAGGAACCGTCGCTTCCTAGCCATTTTTCAGTTGACGGATCTCATGTTAATTTCATGAAATCTAAAAGAAAAATATTAATATTAATAATATATATTTTTATTTATTTATTTCGTAGGTAAACTTTTTCATATTGATTTCGGTTATATTTTGGGCAGAGATCCCAAACCTCTACCACCACCGATGAAACTGAGCAAGGAAATGGTTGAAGCTATGGGAGGTGTAGGATCAGAGCATTATCATGAATTTCGAAAACAGTGTTATACTGCATTTCTACATTTACGTAGACATGCAAATTTAATATTAAATCTATTTTCGTTAATGGTCGACGCGAGTGTACCAGATATAGCGTTAGAACCAGATAAAGCTGTGAAAAAAGTTCAAGATAAACTGCGACTGGATTTAAGCGACGAAGAAGCTGTACACTATGTGCAGAATCTCTTGGACTTATCAGTAACAGCTGTAATGGCTGCGTTAGTAGAACAGCTTCATAAGTTTGCACAGTACTGGAGGAAGTAAAACAAAAATCAATCGAAATTATAATCATAAAAGACTGTGTTCCTTGATAAATATTGCAAATATTATTATATTGTATATAAATGACCATACATCTATAAATGTAATATAATTTATTGTATTTTGGGATTATTTTAGGTAATAAACATTTGATAATGATAATGATAACGAATGAATATACTTTTTACACTTTTGTAAATTATGTAAAACAAATATTCATCGATTACGGTATTATGCAGTTACATGGATGAACTATATATATATATTAGCATGTATTTCTGAGCAGTTTCAATGTAAGGAGTTTGTTAATTTTTTAATATACAACTACTAGTGAAAGAAATCCAATTACAAATATCTTCTACCCTCTAATATCTATTATATTAACATACAAATGTAGGAAAGATCAAATATTATTTCGACAAAAACTGAAACACTTATTTTAACGGGATACTATCAAATAATAAAACGAAAACCATATATTGTACATATAATCTGTTACGTAAATATTCATATATTTATTTTATCTCTTAGTTACAATCGTGTATGTGGTGCACACAGTAGAAATAAAAAGATAATATTGTTAGTGATGAAAATATCAAATCGTTATTGATACAAGAACGCAGCAGTGCTAGTTTATTCGGTATCACTTTATGCCACTTAAATTGAATTACTTCAATGAAGCAATATATATATCCCAACTTACGATTGTACCAGAAAGTTTTTAATAGAAAATGTAACTATATTTTCCCCATTTCGCAGTATCATATACTATTCATATTTAGGTACACGAATTTTATATAACTCTTTAAAGTGGAAGATGTATATATATATATATATGCATACATACATATACACATTTATATATTAAATGAATTTGAAGAGGAATTAAAGAACATTAACAATTCAGTCCATCATTGAAAATTTTCCAGGCTACATTTGCCTTAAAACATTCTACCAACTCTGTATGTGTGTGTGTATCTTTTTCAGTGCAACATATAGTAATTAATAACTTTCCCCCTGACGATAACATAATATATACACGCGTGATCATGATTGAAAACGCCACGAGAAATAAAAACATAGATTTATTCTTGATAACATGAGACTATAAAGAATATAATATAATCATCTCTATTAGGACATTTTGGGAAATCTGTCTTGTTTGAGGATCTTACGATGTTATTGCAAAAACAATTCATTATAAGTTACATTAGAAAAAGAGATATTAAAATATAAATTCTTTGCATTCATCGTGTAAACGTTCATCTAATATAGAGTATATAACATCTTAATCCGTTTGGATATTTAATTTTCGTAAAATTTCAATTTTCTTATACCCAACAAATATTTCATTATCACGACAATCATAAGAAACATTAATTTTAAATTACGATACCTAAACATACTAACGAGGACTCGTCTCAAACACGACAGATTACTTAATAGATCCTTCCTTTCACCTTTTACATTTCGTTAACACACAGATTACACATTATTATAATTGAAATAATAGGCATCTTTATTTTTGTATGTTTCGTAAACTATCACCTACAAAGTAAACGTTATGCGCCTAATAAACACAATCCACGATCCGCTCAAATATCTATGCCAGTGATTTAGCCATAATGTTAAAAATTATTATATTATCGGTTAATTAATTGAGCGAAGTTAGGGACAGTGATAAACTTATTCGAGAAATTAAGTCTTCGATCGATAGCCCGGAAAAAGTTTACGTTTACATTTTACAAATTTTGTAGAGCACATTTAATTGGTACTTTTATCGAAGATGTATTGTGCTGTTTATGTTTATACAAGAATCACTCGAGCATCCTTTTTCGGTTGTCAAACGAAGAATGTCTCGCTACGATTCGAACGGTGTGGAGTAGCAGTAAAATTTTCATGATTCTGGTTAGTTTCAGTGAATATATACGATAGTATACAAATATCAGCATTTTGTACATGTAATTTTATTAGTCCAGAGCACGCTAATGCCTCATAAATCTTACTACTACCCCGATGACACGTAGTAAAATTTCACGATGAATACATCGCAAATATACGATATTTAAAAAGGACGAATATTGATCTGTATCATACGAATCAAAAAACGTCCTGTCGTGAAGAAAACAGAAAAAAAAGAAATTGAGGACAATTGTATCTCGTTATGCTCAACAGGATGAATAAAATAAGATTGCAACGTCTTTGTAATGAAATCATATTTCTTTCATAATCTTTTAATATTTTATGCATCAAATTCTACGAACGGATTGAATCCGTAGCAGATATATACACACACATTGTGTCACATGTATATATGTACATATATATATACACATACATATATATGAATTACGGCATATATATTTATATATACATATATATGTATAGAGATATATAAATTATAGTAAGAATCTAAATTTAATCTTATATATAATCACTTACTACCTTAATATTATATGTACACTTGAAAACAGACTCGAGTTCATCTATCAACGGCTGTGAAGCCTGATAGTCTATGAAAACAAGGACTCTTTTTATCATTTTAACGCACCACCATTATTTTTCATTGCAATGTATTACCTTTCTGTAGGCCTAGTGGCTGGTACAGAACTTTCCACAAGATCATGCCTCTCTATAGGCGAACTGTCCAATGTATAATCGACTGGATATCTTTCTGTATAAGTCGGAGTAGCTTCTCCCTGCTGCCTTAATTTCAGCTCATCCGATTGTTCTTGATAAAAACTTTGTGACGCTTCGATATTTTGTGAGGATGATTGTTCAGTTTTCTCCATATCTTCCGTAGAATAATAACTTTGACTTGCTTCGATATTTCGTGAGGATGATTGTTCTGTTTTCTCCATATCTTCTGTAGAATAGTAACTTTGACTTGCCTCGCTTTCTGGCCTAGGGTCGTAATAACTAGGAGAAACATTATGACTGGAATAACTTGGTGTTGCTTCTTCTGGATTGAAGTAACTTTGACTCGCTTCTTGAGGATTCCCCTCGTAGTAGCTAGGTGTTACCTCTTCTTGTGGATCACCTTCTAATCTAGAATTCGTTTCTTGATCCACTGATTCGTAATAACTTGCTGTTACTTCTTGATGATGGGCGTAATAACTAGATGGTTCATTTCTGTGATCTGTACTCTCAGTGACAAAATTCTGAGAACACGTCTCTTCTAGGCCAGGCATTGATATCGGTACTTCGTATGATGTTGACACATTTTGTTCCACTATTACCTGATCTTCGTAACTGGAAGTTGGTACGGAATCTATATGAGTTGATGTAATATCTGGATTCAGATTGTACGAAGATGTAGGTATTTCAGGTACTCCATTGTCATGGATACTTGTATGCTCTGCTCTGACAGACGTATCTGGTATCACACTGGATGATGCAATGTTCAGCTCTTCACAAGGTGGTATTTCGTAAGACGATGTACTTATTGCACTTTCTTGATCCTGATCTCTTTCTTGATTCTCAGGAGTTTCTGGTACGTAGGATGAACTTGCTGTTTCATCTTCGTTTAAGCCTGAATTATTCGTTGAAACTGACGATGTACCTATTCCATCGGTACCAATGTCATTGGATTGAGATGGTATATTTCCTTCTTGACTGATTTCTGCATCGGTTTCTAAGTTTTCAGAAATGTTTTCCGCTTTACCAACTTCATAACTCTGTGTTGGAAACGTTTGATCATCAATCGCTTCATCAATAGTTGCTCTTTCTTCCTGACTTTGCATTAGCTCATTGAAAGATTGTGTCGGTGCACTTGTACTTGCCTCGGCTGATGTTTCATAGGATTGCGAAGCTTCGTTTATTTTTGAATGTTCAAACGACTGCGTTGGAGGCTCTGTAACAATTGCTTCTTCGTCAGTCTCCATAGGTACGTATGCTATCGACTGTGAAGGTTCTCTAGAATTTTCCGACTTCGTAGCGGATTGACTAGGTAGATCAGCAGAATCAGTCATTGATATACCAAATTGATCGTACGATTGCGATGGTGTTTCATGACTAGTCTCGGCATTCGTTTCCTCGAAATGTAACTCCAAATTTCTTTGAACCAAGTCGGATTCTCCTTGAGACGATGGCTCGTCTCTTTGGCAGTCGTCCGGTTGTTTTATCGTACTTGCAACATAAACTTTTGAGTCGACAGTTTCATCAACATTCATACTTTGTTCGTTCAAACGATTGAGCGACTCGTCTGGTGAGATTTGTGAAGTTTCTTGTACAGCTTCTACTTCGTTCGACGTTGCTGTTTGCTCTTCGGCTATTGGAGAATGTATCTTACCGCTTGACTCTTCTGTGAATGTTAATTCCTTAAATGTATCATCCTTTTTCAGTTCTTGCGAGTTGTCGATATCCATTCCATTCGAATCTGAAACTTCATAGTTCATGTGTTCTACAGGTGATATTTTCATATTACTTTCCGACGTAACTAAAGAAGGTTCATCAATTATAGGCATATTGTTATCCGTTGATTTGTCAGTTTCTTCCGTAATATCCATATGGACTATACTGTCATTATTACTGTCTTCCTTCTTCTGTTCTGACACTGCAACATTTGAAGTAGCATCATCTTTGCAAATATTGTGTTGTGAAGTTAATTCCTCCGATGAGACAGGAACTTGGCGAGAAGTGTAGGCTTCATGCAATGGCATTGTTTCATCTTGATCCTCATTTAAAATAGAAGGCTCGTTTGTCGATACAATGGGCTCTTGCGGAGACGTAGGAACATTGTGAGATATAGCCATTTCTGACGTAACTGTTACATCTTGCGATTGTGCATCTGTCGTAGAAATAGAAGCCTTCGAAACAAGCATTTCAGAAACTGGGACATTTACAAAAGTTTGCTCCGCTGCCATGGATGGTTCCATCGACGTAGAAAACTGCACGTTATCGGTATAAGTATCATCTATTATAGGCATCGAAGGAGTAGTTTGACCTTGTGGACTTTGTAAGTCCATATTACTTGACAATGAAACAGAAGAATATGACACGCTTGGTAAAGAAATAGCACCACTTTGAACATTTCGAGTGTCTACCGATATATTGTCTTCCAAATTGGGTAATACCAAGTACTGAGTACTAGCAGGTATATCCGCTTGCGCAATTTCCACCGCGTTCGGATTGTCCATAATTTCCCCAATATCTGGCATCGAGTTACCCGGTATTTGAATCGGTGTTTCTCCTGTTGCAATGAAAGAAATATTAGGATTTGTAATCGTTATCGGTAATTCAAGAGATGATGGTATAGTCGCTACAGCCGATGTTGGAGTTGTATCCGATTGTATCGGCAAATTGCTAGGCACCTCGAGAGGTGTCATTATCGGTTGATTCAAAGTTAGAGATGTTTCGAGTACAGAAGGTGATGATATTGGTTCCGTTGGAGGAATTATAGTTGATTGTAAAATAGTTTGATTAATCAAACTCGTCTGAGTCAAACCTGTAGTCATAACAGTTCCTCCAGGATTCTCTGGTAGGTTGATCTCTTGTTGGAAATCTGTATTGGCCAAGGCGGCTGCTAAAATGTCTTGATTCGATGTCTGTATCACTTCGGACGCTGGGAAACTCTCAGATATAATAGTCTGAGTTGAATCTGTCGCGCTAGTTTGTATATTTGGCAATACACCATTATCAAATTGAAGGACGATGTTATCTAATGTACCAGCTTCTCCCAATGAACTAGGATCTATATACAATGTTCTTGTGCCATCAGGATTTTGAGTTGTACCCTCCAATGACATAAGAGCATTATTATCAAGTGGTTGTATTTGTCCTTGCTCGTCGATAGTTACTAAAACATATGTTTGTGTTCCATCGCTACTTTCCGTCGGTAAAGCCATTATTTGAGGTTGTGCTGTTAGTTTCGGCTCTTCAACCTTTTCAACGTCATTCCCTTTGTCGATATTAAATTTCTCTACCTTCGGCGGTTCCTTGTGAACTGTTTCCATAAGTAAATTATCTATTTTTGATTTCTTCTCGGGTTCAATAGGTTCTAAAGGTGGAAGTGACAATGGTGTAGAAAGACTTGCATTTACATTCGTAGTAGTTACAGAATTCATTGCTATATTTAGCAAATTCTTCTGCTGCTGGGAAGTCTTGTTTGCTGTTTGAGCTTTCAGTGTAGATTTCGTAACAGTACTACCTACTTGCTTCTGTTGCGTTACCATTTTAGAAACAGTCGCCATAGTTGTAGAGGATGCAGACGGCGATTGTTTCGTCATTGTCTGTTCTTGCATTTTCTGCACGACAATTTTCTGTTGTGCAGACTTCGGCTGGCGACCACCGTGAGGCATGATAACTTTCTGTATAGTCGATGTAGACGGACCTTTTCCTTTTTGGTGAATTTGTGGTATTATGCCTACCGTTTGATGTGCACTACCTTGCGCCGAAATATTTTGAATGCTACCACTTGGTTGTACAATCGTTTGTTTAAGGACTTTCTTCCCATGTTGTACATTCTTTTGAGAAGTACTTGTGTTTTGTAATACAACTGCACTTCCTGCAGATTTTAATTGCCCGGATCTTCCATGCGAGGACGATAACGGTACTTTCTGTGACTTTTGTAAGATAGGTAGCTGCACCTTTTGTTGCACAGATTGATACTGTACTTTGCTGCTTTTCGACGGACTCTTTGCTGCGATAGCCTTCACTTGTTGTCCAGTTATTGGTGTTAAAATAGTACCTTTAGTGCTTACAATGCCTTGAGTACTTAAAATAGGTGTTAAAATAGCCTTTGATGTACCTAAATTTTGCGAAGACAATATAGTTGCACCTTTCGTAACTAAAGCTTTGGAACCGATGATTTTTCCACTCAAAGCAGAAGCACTGATTGGTGTGTATATTCCATCCTTTGTTATAATTCCCTGTGAAAGAGTTCCTAACAATGCTGTTTTAGCTATCGTACCTGGAATAGGCGTAAGTACCCCCTTTGATGTTATTATTCCTTGTGTGTTAATGATATTATGACCAGAAGCAAGCTTAGATGTTGTGGGTGAAACATCTCCTTTTGGAGCAATCATCGTTTTTTGAGATATAATGCTTTGTGGACTAATGGGGCAGTATACTTGACCTTTGCTTGTTATAATTCTTGGGACCTTTCCGCCCAGGGTTTTTGTGATATTCAAAGGTAACATTTTACTTTGACCGGACTGAGCTGATGTTAATATAACGACCTTGCCTCCTTGCTGTACTACTTGCGCGTTTCCTGCACTTTTTCCTGTTGGTATAGCAATTTTTTGTTGTGTACTGCTTTTTCCTTGAACGCTGTAACGCAATTGTTGTCCACCAGATGTTTGCACGACAACGTATTTTCCCGGTGATCCTTTCTGAGTTAAAAGTGGCGGAGTTTTTCCCGTTGAGGTACTTTGAAACTTTAAACCTTTTACACCACCAGTAAGTGGTGGCACGAGTGTCTTTATACTTGTAATTGTAGGTTTTCCTTTATTCTTATTTTTCAAAATTGCTGGAGTACCACTTTTCTTTTTTGTTGGCGATATCTCACCTGCACTTTCATTTGCCAGTTTGAACTGACTTTGTGTAGGAGTTACAATTTGTGTTGTCGGCGTAAATGATAATGTTGACGGAATTGGAGTGGATGCAGGTAAAATAGACGATATAACAACTGGCATTTGCTCGATACTTTCAGGTGTCAGAACGTCTTCACTTAAAACAAATGGCATTGAATTTATATCTAATTCCATATCTGCCAAGCTTTGTGAACTCTGCTGAATATACTTCTCGTTTGCACGTGCCGATGTTGAAGATTTAGGTGTCTTTACGTTTAACAGTTCGTTTTGTGCATCCATGGCTGCTGCAGTTTCAGCTTCTTCGGCTTTTAAAACTTGTAGCTTTTTAGTCAGAGACAAATGCGGAGACGTAACTTTTGAGCCAGTTTTCATTTTGCTATTTGCAGACATGGATTCAATTTTCATTACCTTCGCTTTAGGACTACTCTTTTGATCGATTTTCTTTGTACTATCCATTTCTAACTTGTGTTTTCCACTTTTCTGTGGAATCTTATCCAATAATTTTGATTTCAAGATCTGCATCGGTTCCGATAACGTAACAGCTTCAATAATCCTTGGCATTTCACGTTTCTTGACTGGTACTAATACATCGGACGATGGTGAAGGTGTAGACGCCGACATTCTTGAAGATTCATCTAATTTTTGCATGTCTAAACTAATGGATTTAGAAGTATCTTCGATAGTTGGTGACTGTGACATTTTTTTCGACATAATGTTGAAATCTGCTGACGACGATGCAAGATTATCAGCATTTTGAAATCTAGAATCATCGACTTTCGTATCAATCTGAAGACTTTCATTAACCACTACCTCAATATTCTCGAAGTTAGTCAGAACAGATATTTGGGAATTACTTTCTTGTGTCGGAACGTTCGATATATTCTCTGACACTAACATTTCTAGTTTGTCACTTAAACTTTCAGCTTTTGCATCTTCAACGCTTCCAAGAGTGACGTTTGCATTGCTTTGTGCATCGTCTTTCTTCTTTAATACTTTCTTTCCCTTCTTCCCTTTACTGACAATTAGTTCGGGATCCTCGACTGCACTCTTCTTTTTGTCCATGTGTAAAGTTTTTAGAAACGCTTCTTGAAACGTATTCGTTGATCTTTCTTCAGATAACAGTTCTTTCTTCAACTTAGCGCCCGTGTCTGGTGTAAATTTTCCCTTGTATCTCGTTTGTATCGATGTTCTTTTTAATAACTGTTGATCGTTTAATACGCCTCCTGTCGTGTCTTTTACAGATTGCTCTGAATCTTCAACTTTAAGATCCTGGTCTTGCTTTTTAGATTTTATTTCAGCCTCTGTTTCTGTTTGATGAATTTCTTTCTGGCCTTCTGAAAGCACTTCTTTCGTTTCCTTCTTTTCTGCAATTATGTCTTTTGCTATTTGTTCAAGTTTTTTG
Organism: Cerceris rybyensis; assembly: GCA_910591515.1. Taxonomy (NCBI): domain Eukaryota; kingdom Metazoa; phylum Arthropoda; class Insecta; order Hymenoptera; family Crabronidae; genus Cerceris; species Cerceris rybyensis. The sequence continues at coordinate 42,260,489 of OU342789.1, forward strand.
TCTGCTGAAACATCATCTAAAACATTTTCTTTCTCCATCTTCTCTTTTTCAGTGATATCTGTTTTAGTGATTGTAATGTCCATAGTTTCTTCAGACTTACGTCGAACTTCTGGTTCAGGCTCAATAGAAAGTGGTTTGGTAGAGGCTTCTGTGTCCAAAAAATCCATTTGTGTTAACTCGAACTTTTTTATCTGAGACTTTTTAGGTGGTAACATCTCCGTATCAGCTTTGGAAATATCCATTTCTTGAGGAGCATCTTCTTTTTGTGCGGTAAGTTCTATTTGAAGAGTATTTGAAGCTTCTACACTTACATCTCTTAAATCTTCCCTAGCTTGTTTGGTTTCTTTGAATTCGTCGTCAATTATCATTTCTTTGTTGTCCACTTTTTCTGATTCTGATGTCGTTTTGTTACTGTCAATAATTGTACTTTCCATTGTTGAGGACTTTATATCTTCAGAGAGAATATCATGAATAACACCGGAATTTTTTAATTCCAAATCATCTTTAGAATCCTGAGATTTCTCTGAAGCTTCAGGAGATTCTTTTACCGAAATTTTTATATCCAATTCAGCAATAGTTTTGGGAATATCGCTTTCAATTGGTTTATCTTTTACCTCGACTTTCGAAGTGTTAGTTTTATTTCCAGTAGCGTCGAACGTCTTACATTGTTTTAATTCTTTTTCTTCAGTATGCTCAGTACTCTCAGCTTTCTTCTTATCAAGTTCTATAGACTTCTTATTTTTCCGCGATTTATTTTTCATGATTTCCGAAGTCTTATCATCAGTTTCAGATTGGCTCTCATCAGTTTTAAACGTCTTCTGCTCTATACTTTGTATATATATTTCAGATTCTAAATATTTTTTGTTCGGCTTTCGCTTCCTGCCAGTATACGAACGTTCACTATCTGATTCAGAAGTTTTTCTATCTGTTTCATGTTTCTCCAAACTTTTTGAATTGTTCTTTTTTCCCGTTATCGTTGGGCTATCACTTTCGCTGGTACTTACACGTGAAAATTCAACACTTTTTCGTGATCTGCTTCTGCGTTTTTTATCTGTTTTTAGAGTGACGTTTAATTTTTCATTATTCAGCATAACCATGACATCCACATTAGGAACTTGATCTGAATCTACTATATCTGCTATATCAGAATTTTCACTTTGTTCGGGAAGTGTTTCTGCGGATTCAGAAACAGTTTCATCTTCTGTTTCTGTTGTGAAACGTTCTGACAATGTGTCTTCAACATCTTTTGTTGGCGTCTGTCCCAGATTTAAGATTTCAGAAGTTGCATCTTTAGGTTGCACTTCTTTATCGTCAATGGATTTATCATCTATGTTTAATTCGTTTTTTTCTACTAATATTTTGTCGTATTTACTTGCGGAATGTGCTGTTTCATTATTCTGCAATTCTTTATCGATATCTTTTTCAGTACTTGTTTTTTCAATTTTTCCTACCTCTTTGTCAACTGCAAGAATTTCTACACCTTCTAATTCCCCTTGAAGAGCATTAGTATCAGACTTTTTTAATTCTTCTTCTGGTGCTGGTTTTGTATCATTTGCAGCGTCTGAACTATCTTTACAGTTAATTTCATTATTTTGCTTGTCTTCTTTTATATTCTCATCACTTTTCACTGTTTTTTTAGGATCCTGTACATTTTTTGTTAATTGTACTTCTGATTTTTCAGAAGCCTTTAAATTTACATGGAGATCTTCAGCCTCAGCCGATTTGTCGCTATCGGCTTCCTTTTCTTGTTCTGTTTTCAATGCTTGACTCAACTCAAATTCTTTAATAATTTCTTTCTTTTGGTGAAATACTCGTGCTTTTTTTCTTACAGGGGGTATAGAAGGTTCTTCCTCGTGAAAATCGAAGCAGGACAACAAAGATTTTTTGTCATCCCTATTAGACATTGTCTGTTTAGTTTCGCTGTCAGAATTTGAAGGTTCTTTTTCTTCTTTGTCTGATTTAAACTCTTTATTTAGAGTATCAGATGCACCGTTGTCTTTGTCCAATTCAGATTTGTCATCACATGTACTTTCCTTAGAGTTTTTTGAAGCATGAATAGTACTAGATAAAGAATCATCGATTAAATTTATAGATGTTAACTTTTCCGTTTCTCTAAGCAGTTTTTCAGCTTCTTCAATAATTTCGTTACTATCTGTTATTGTATTATTCTTTTCATTCAATTCTTCTGATTTATCAAGGTCTAGCTGACTTTTTGATGGTGAACTAGCCAGAGAACTTATATCAAGGGATTTACTCTGATTGAGGCTAATATCCTCATCAGATTCATCGTCCCAGTCTGCCAAAATTGTGTCGCGTATCTTGGGATCAGTTTTCTTTTTCTTATTCGCTTTTTCGACTTGTTTAGGTTGCTTCCTTTTGCCCGATTCGCTGCTGCTTTTACTTTTAGTCGCTTGACTTTTCTCTTTCTTGACATATTTCCTTTTAGGAGTATCTGTATCCGAAATTCTAGCTCCATGTTGAGAATAAGTCTTCACTTTTGATCTTGCCATTGGTGAGTTACCAGATCTATGACTTTTTATATGACAAATGATGACATTAATACGAGAAGAAGTAAAACTACACAAATGACACGGATATTGTGGCGAGCCGGTACTACTCGGGGTAGATGGTAAACTACTCGGTTGTTGCCGTATACGAACTTCATGATCGCTTTCTTTTAAAAATCGAGGATGTGTGATTTTCCTCACAATTTCTATGGTACTGTTTCTTCTGTATGTATCATCGCGCTCACGTTTCTTCTTGGCAACCTTCTTATCCCCAAATAAAGCTGCAATATTTGGTTTTTCTTCTGGAGAAAATTTATCTTGACTTAATATATCTGGATCACCTCCTGTTAATTTTTCTGCCATTTCGACGTCACCAGGAAATTTATCCATGTATCTAGATCCATCTTTGCTTTTACTTCGGTATTTATCTGTAACAAAGTAATTTTATAACATTCTTGTCCTCATGAATCTCATAATTATGCATTTTTGTCAGAAATATAAATAAATTAAATAGTAAACAACAAAAACATATCCATATATAATAAATATTTATCATTTTATTACTTTATATATAAAAAAAAAACATACCGAGTCCTTTTTTGATAAATTCATCCTTTAATGTGCAGTTGTATTTATAAATCTGTTGATAGTTTTTGACAAATTCGCTGAAAATAATAAAAAGTAGGTATAAATTGTTGATATTCTTAATACCATTATAACAAATGTCCTGCTGACCTAATCTTATTATTAAAGGTCATAAATTTAATAAATATATTTTATTAATTTATTAGCCACGATTAAAATATATAATATATATCAAAGAACTTACTATGTATCTTCTTGAAAAAATTTAACAGCTGCTATTAATGGCTTTTTCTTAAATTCATCTTGAATATCTTCAGGTAAATTATGAAATCCGGTGACCTGACCTGGCCACCAGCATGATCCTAGCTTTACCCAAACAACATCTCCGTCCAAGTAACTAATCTCCGTTTGTTCACACATTTTAGATAAGTATTTGACTTTGCGTCCTTATAAAATCAGCAACGACATCCAGAAAATAGTTCTTGTATCAGCTCTTATGTCTGTTCTCGAAGAAGCACCTTTAAATCAGCTGTGTAAGCATGTTATAATAATAGAGAAAGGTTTCTATCAGATGTAATATATTTTTAACATGCGACGTTACATAAACTTATGTCATCAGAAAAAAGCGTGAAATGTACCGAATATCATATAAAACAAATGCTAAATGCAATTGTAGTCTCAAACAAAACAGTTTCCTTAAATTTCCATACGAATACGTAGTTACGGTGTTATTATTTTATCGCACATCATATTGAAGGTGTATTTAACGTACACTTATTTTTTCCCATGCGTATCATTAATTGACGCTAGTAGAAAGAACGTAGGTAGTCACTGTCGACCGTTTCAAACAAAACATTTAGTCCGGCTTAACAAACGTGTCTTTCCATGTGTTCAGGTTGCACCATAAGTGTTCGCTCTTTGACTTTCCTCCACAATCTTATGCACAAACATGCTCCACTTACAAGTATGCAAGAAAAATAGCACACTAAAGTATCATCGTCGACGTTATTGTTGTTATGTTATCATAACTGGTTCAGAGTCAGAAACATCCATGATACGTCGAATCACGAATATCTCTCAAAACAAGCAGTCAATTCACTGCCGCAGTTTTTCAACTTTCAAAACATTAGAAATTCTTCAATCATATGCCCGAGTGGAGATAAAATTGGAATGGGAGGTGTATTCGCGGGAAACCAGGAGCAAGCGTCGCCCTCCTCGTCGTGCACCGCTACGTCGATGCTGCTCTCGATGCCGACGTTGCTCGCGGGAGCCACGTCGGGCATCTTAGCCCGCGAATTCCGCAATACGATTCTCCACACACAGGTATACAATCCGATCGCTGCTTTTCTCCCGGCTGTTGGTTAAAACGACGCCGCAATAGAGCTGAGCGCCTCGAGATTTGACGAGCGTCCCAGGAAAAGAAGAACAAGATTCTCTCTTTTGCCTCACCTTTAAGCACCCATTCAGCGCACACTAGGAGGCTTTGCGAATACCTTGATAACCAACCACGCGACGGTGTTGCGCGCACATACAACCGCGAAAACTGGAAGCCAACCCCAAACACAATCGACACATTCAACGCTCTACGTCGCTCGTACGACGTACGTACACGTTCGGTTTCCCGAAGTGCAACGGGGCTCCGTACGGTGGATGGATGGATGTGTAGATGGATACTTCCTTCTCTCTCGTCTATCGAGATTCTCGATTCGACAAGCGTACCAACTATTGGGAATTAGTTGTTTTACCGTATCATTATTCTATTTTAATATTTCAACCTGTTAAAAATTTCATTACAGTTACGATTGATAATTTTATGTAGATTAGTACTGATGGATGATTATTTCATGAATATCGTAAATTTGAAATTAAGAATGTAACGTGGGATAATTAATGGAGAGGAAAAATTGAGCGTTATCGGATGTAGATGGATTTAAATTTGACGATAGTATTTCGCGCGTTTGTTTGCGGCTTATTCTTTCAAAATCATTTAATAGTAATTGCATGAACGTATGATGATTATCGTATGATCCTCACAAATAGATATGGTATTATACATATTCATATAATGCTGTAAAGTGGAATAATATAAATTTACGTGTTATACTAAACAATGCGAACGTGCACTTAAGAAGACACACAGGTTGTTAAGAGTAGGTTATATTAATATATGAGAAACTGTAAATATCACGTATGAAGGAATGTTCATTCAATTTAAGTAAAATGGGAAACTCCTTTTGATGTTATAAGATATACACGTGAATTATGAAACTATGAAATGTTTCTCGTGCTATAGTTTTGTAACTTATTTACGCCAATTTTTTAAAATGAAATTATAATTTGAAACAAGTCTTCTTTAATTGTATATTCAGAATTTGGAAAGAATTGAAAGCATAACGAAAATATAAAAATACATAACTTGTTTTATAACTATTAACTTCTCTTGGTAAATGATTGAACTAAAATTTCAATCTACATTAAGTATAAATAAGATGTAGATGTATTGTAATTACATTAATATCAGAGTAAATATATAAAGAAGTGTAAATTTAATTTTAAACTATTTCGTTAATGATTTCAATTTTTTTATAAACGACGTTTTGCACGGTATTAACGGAAAAGATTACTTGTGCCCTTCTCATTATGTGCATACATCAATTTTGAATTTTATCGAATTAATTTGCTTTCAGTATTATAAATAAAATGATGCAATGCTTACCGTACTATTAACCTTTACATACATTTTACGCATAGAGACTTAAATCAAACACATGATTAAATAGCTGTTATTATCGTTATCCCCGAAATCTATTTAATACTTTGTTTAAAGAAACACGTAACAATATTTTATGTGTTTACAGCAGGTACGAAACATAACGCTTATGCTTTTTCAGTTTTTGTTGCAACAGTTGATCATACTGTGTCGCCGGGCGGGCAAGCACTTTTCTAACAATATTTGCCGACAGGGGCGTTAGCGTCTCCTCGTGAACGTTTACCATTCGTTTCCGGTTTGTATCATAGTCCAACAACGTTCTTCAATTTTTCATTGAATGTCCATCTCTACGTAAGAAATCTATTCACATCGATGTGATACACATCGTGAAAGTATTTCCTATGCGTTATGTGATTTAATAGAGCAGAAGGCAAATGATTATAGGAGTTTTGTGATTAATAAGATACCGGAAGTTCTCCAATCTCGTTATCAACACATATATATTTACAGTTCGCAGAAATGGCGACTGCTGTACCATCAAGATTTGCTGTTCTCAGCATTGACGATGATGATTGTAAGCCAAAGAAACCTCAGAAGAGCGTTAGTACAGGCAAGACAACGCAAAAAGGCAAAAACGAGAAACTGAAGCAGCAACAGCAGCCGAAGAAGAATGAAAAAAAGAAGCAAAACAAGGTATATATATATCGTATAATCATTGTTATTTTTTTGTTTTTGACTACCCGGCAAAACATTGCTGTCTGTAGATACTGTAACAGGAGCAGTCACAGACTTGAAATGGATAATTTTAATTGTTCTGTAGTTTCTGCGACATTTAAAATCCAGGAATTGATATTCTCAAGTTCATTTTATACATGTGATACATAATTATGATTAGCATGGTAGAATTTAAATCACAGGTTATTAAGGACAATGAAAATATTATGTACTAAATGTTTGTATTTGAAGCTCTAGTTATTTTCCATCGAAAGATTGCGTTTATTGTTGTTTATTTGTTTATAGGGAAAAAAGAAAAAGACCAATAATAATAATGAAAGTCAACAGTGGGAGCAATGGAAAGAAAAAGATTCCATGGTAATGTATAAAGTATAGCCTTGGATAAAATAATTGCTCAGAGCTCTATGAATCATTCTGTTAATCTTTTGATTCTTGTTTTATTTGTGAATAATAATGAACAAGTTACTTTTGTAATAGAGGCAACACAGGCTTGACTAATATGTGTGAAAGTTGTGGCATAGTTTCATATAAAAATTGTTAAATCTAAGGTTTTGTTTCAGTAGTGACATATTTATAACTGTTGTGTGTTATCACGTCCAATTGTGATTTCCTTAAGGCTGTCGAGGAAACGTATGAGCAAGAGCTGCATCAAGCCATCTTACTGTCAAAGCTAGCTTACAAAGAGCAGTTAGTAAATGCATCGAAAACAGAAAAAGATCAAGAACAGTGTAAGAAATCTGGGAAAAAATCGAAAAAGGCGACTATGTCATTGGAAGAATTCAACAGCATGGGAGCGAGCACAGTACCAGAGACTAATTCAACCTCAGAATCTGGCGAAAACAAATCGAAAGGTGATTTAAATATAGTTATATGAAAACATAATTACGACAAAAATTCTGTGACATAATAAATGTATTAACTGTTGCAGAAGTAGATGCAGAATTTTTCGAAAGGGTAGAAAAGGAAATTAAGGACGAGATCACAAAAGGAAAGGAAAAAGATATGTTGAAGGCAAGATTAAACAAATTTGTTGACGACATTACATCTGCTCAATTAAGGGTAGAAATAGAGAAGCGTGATGAAATTATTAGCCAATTAAGAACTGAAGCAGGAACATTGAAAAATGAATTAACACAAGTCAAAGAAAGGAACAAAAAGCTTTATCAAATTCTATCTCATGGAGAGAGTACGTTTAAAATTCTTTAATTATTTGGATACTTTATTATTTACAAAATGATAAATAATGTCATCTTTGTTTATCTCTTATAGTGAAGGATAAAGCATCTGTGTTAGCTGAAGTGGCAAAGTTACAAGAAATACGCGATGAACTAACATCCGAGGTAGCATCGTTGCACGCGCAATTAGAACAAGAAAGGTCTAAAACGCGTACTACCAGTGCAGATGTTAAACCATCAAAACAAACTGTAAGATTCATTTTGTAATGTGAACCCATTGTGTACTAGCTACGTATCAATCACTTAAAGCCGAAACGCCGGCCTCATTTGCTTATCTCTGAACAATGTATTTAAAACCTTACACATTTTCGTAAAAAATTTCTTTCCCCCATCACAATAATTCCAACAACTTTGTGGTTCTACATATTACTCGAAAATTCCTGGAAGCGATCGTGTAGAAATACTCATACAAAAAAATAAAAAATCCCGCAACATCGCGGGGGTTAGTGCTGCTCATTGTGTTAAAATCACAAATTTGATAGATGTAAAATATATATATTTAAACGTTCTTTTTCTATTTTTTAGAATAAGAAGAGATCGGCCAGTCAAAATGCCTAAACCACGTGCGATTTTTGTTAAAACTGAAATACTAAACTAAGTATTGTGATCTCCGAATTTTATTTTGTCGATATTAATCGTTTTGCAGTCTCGAGACTGATGTATAACTGTGGAAAGTGCAGCTGTCATGGTAGATACATCACGCGTTTAATGAAAACGAAGTGCAGAACGTAATTCTTTAAGTATATGATTTTTGCATTTATAAGTTTCAACGAACGCGTGACTAAACTTATGTTTATAAAGAAACAAAACGCTCTCTTTTGTAATCTGCATTTGAGTTGTGTATTCTTAGCTTGTTCAAAGAGGATATAAAAATATTTTGTTCTTTCTAACTTTCTTTAAACAGCGAGTTTCAAATGAACACGAACGATTTTTTATTTTTATAATCCTTCAAACACGATAACCCAATCTTCCAAAATTGTGTACGAATATGCGTAATTGAATATGATATATATTACCTGAAGTATTTTGTAATAAACATATTCTACAGTAAATTTGTCGATATTAATATTTTCCTTAATGTTTCCATGAAATATACATTTTTACGATTAAACACTTCAACGACAAAATGCGTTCATTGTATACGAAATCGAAACAGAATTACTGAAATTTTTTGAAGTATCCAATATTTATATACAAAAACTGGAATACAATACATCATCAATGTATCAATACCAATAGTAAAATACATATATTTTCACAATATATGATGGTATTTCATGTGTTTAGCATTTCTAATTTCATTTGTTAATTTAACATTTCCAAAAATAAAAAGATACATCATCCCAACTTTTATCACCTTCGTACAATTATGTATACCCTGCGTTTATCTTCACATAACAAAACTGATAAGACGAAATAAAATAAAATTGTAAAACCAGTCGATCCTTCTCAATTCATATGAAATTACAATTAATCGTTAAATCTATGTACGTCTGTTTATACCGAAAACAGTATAGTAAATTAATCCCGTTATTTTTTTTCCCTGAGTGTCTTTATATATCCTTGAACCATCATCGTCCCTGTGCGCAAATTTTCTGCTTTTTCTGCCATTTCTATCAGCGGCGTACCCATTCGCACGATGCTAAGCTTCATCCGGATTATACGTGCGGGCGCGCATTTTTATGGAAATTTTTTGTTCACTTTTTCTGCCTCGAGTTATTTCAGCGAATTTTTTTTTCGGCTCACTCCCAGCGGCTTCAACATTCAGTTCGATATATTACACCTCACGTTCCAATTCTTTTTTACGGCTTTGCTCCATTCGTTTCCGAGTTCATATATAAAAAGAGAGAGAGAGAAAGGGGGGAAAGGATTTGCGGTACACGGTAGGTTTAAATACGCATTATGCTTTCAACTAAAAAGTGCAGCTGGTTTAAGCGGATGAAGAGCGAATGCTTTTTCAAGCAAAAGATAATTGCTTCTAATACTGCATGAACTAATAATAATAAATACAATTGGATATATGGGCCGACGTTAAAGCTTCTTTTCTCTGTTTACGATTTTTAATTTCCATGGATTTGATCATTCTGTAAACGTTACATTTTAAATGCGTAGCATTAGCGGTTGTGGTGTATGTACACTTATATTAGGTAAAGGAAAAGAAATGTCTTTCTTTGCATTGAGAAAAAATTAGCTTTCGGTAAAATTTACATATCATTTTTTCCTGCTAATTGCGCATATTAGATCTTATGATAGACTGACCAGGTTTCAAAAATCTATAATAAATTATATCTGAATTATCCCTCTAGACACATAAAAAAATATTCTTCTTGCTTTATCTAATATGAATCGATTGAATGATTTTTCAATGTCCAAAATAACATGTCAATATTTTTAAACACGTTAAAATGTAAACTCTAAATATCTCGATTTGAGCAAAAAAGTGATTTATATCATATTCAAAATAAACGGTTCGTATAGCAAAAAGTCAAGAATGTATCTTCATATAATTTTCTTCTAAACATAATTAACGCTAAAGATTTTATTGGACCCCTTTTAAGTCTATAGGTATACATTATTTCTATAAAATATTAAATTTTCGATTTTACTTTGTAAAAACGTAAAATGTATTGTGCAATATTTTTTCTACAGAATGTAGTCAGTGTAGTTGAAACTATTTCTTCTTTATAATTTCTTAATATATTTTCAATAGCTCAACAAAGCGTGAACAATGAAAGGAATTTTTTTCTGCAAGAATCACATCAAATTGATAAATCGATCGGATTATAAGAGTCAAAGTGATGAACTTGCGTAATTATGTTATAAAATTTAGCATGTAGACCGGAATTTACTAATAATTTTACCGTTAAAGCATTGACAGTAGCGGATTTTGGTTCAGAAACGAAGAAAAAGCTTCGGGCTACCTTAGAATTAAAAAAAAACAACTGAAATTTAATTTAATAATTGTAAGCCAGGAAATATCAATTTACATTTTCTTTCTAGAAGAAGAAAGATAAAACGGATATTAAAGGTAAATATAAATATTGGACTATAAGTACTGAATAATACAATAGATCAGTAGATTACAAAAGTAGATATACGGAAAACGTGTAAGAAAAACAAAGTATTCTCGGTATTTAATATTCTATACAAAGCTAGATACCTCATATATAGAAATACACAGTTTTTACATTCACAATTTTTGAATTTTTCTATAAACATTAACAAAATTGAGATATGAAAGTGTCGTCTTATTTTAAGATTCGTTTAATTTTGTAATTAATCAATTGTTTTATTTATTTCATCAATTTTCTTTTCAATATACGGACTGATCTAAAGTTTTAAATTAAATACGACTTTTTTTTTGTCTTTTTTGTCAAAATCGTTCTATGAAATGCAGTATTTTACTGATATAAAAATATTTCAACATACGTAAAGAGTTAACCACTACGATATAATTGAATGTTCGACAAACACTGATACGTAATGTAAATAGAGTCACTGATTAATGTAATAATGTATCGCTCATATATAATCTTCTTATCCAAGAGTTTATCAGTAAAGCAACTTCTTACAAAATGAGAATCCTATTCCTATTTTTAAAAAAATACTATACATATTTTTAAAAAATGGACATCTTTATTTCTTAACACTTTAGCGACCGGCAGCCTATTAATAGGCTTTTCGGGCCCAATGCTTTTGGACTTTTAACATTTTAATCGGTTGCCATAGTAATTAATAAATTGTTATTTATCATTGCGGTTTACTGTACCGAGGACTCAATAACGATAATTTATAATTTTCGTGGAAATATCGGTATCAGAAAAGTATTTGCGACTAAGTGACTGGTCAGAAGTGGGTAGGATGTTAAAAAATACCGGTCGGTAAAGTGTTAACGCGAGTATTTAAACATTCGCGATTTTGAATTTAGAAGATTCTCCTATATGTTAAAACACTCTTGCAATGTAGGGTGTTTCGGTCCCATAAAAATCCCTACAGAGAAATTCTTTCTCTACAACTGATAACGGGAGAGCACAATGTGCTTTTAGAACAGAAAGAGACGAATTTATATCGATAGATCCTATATTTTTCGCATAGGCCTGCACGATTTGATTTATGATCTAAACATTGTAAGATTTCGTCATTCAACTAATTTTTTATAAAAATGGATACAGTTTTTAAAAGAAATAGCAAACGTACAAAAATCACTTTAAGAAGCTCTATAGATCTCAAAAAGTGCTCTCGATTTGACAATACTGTAAGTCCTAATTCAATTTTTTTGAAGTAATTTCTAAAATGAAGGATTTTAAAAAGTTGATGAAAACAACTGCAAAATAGAATTATGTAAGCGTAAAAAGAGGCCAAGTTCACTTCAATGACCTGTATATTTTTCAAAAAGTAGGTCAATTCAGTTCGACTACTTCAATATTGCAGAGCTAAGTACATATTTTCTAAACCGTTGACTGAGTTACGTTTTAGTACCTTTTTAAAAGTTTGCTGTAACAGTTCAATTTTAGTATATTCATAAAAAGTTGTCAGTCAAAATTTAAGAACAGATTTCACTTAACTCTGCTGTTCTCATTTATACTTCACATTCGTTTTATATTTTTCTATTACATGAAGAAATGCCAAATCTTTACTAACATTTACGTACATGAAATATTAGAAACAAATACTCAAAAACATATTATATGCTTAAAAATAATTGTCATTTCAGGTCATATATTAGGGGTACCGAAAAGTAATGAAAATTAAAGAAGTGAAAATGTAATTGGAAACGTTTTTCAAGAAAAAATCGGAGGACTTTTCTAAAAGGGGACACGAACAACTACTTTTACGCTAACAAAAAGTGTTAGAATATTATGGATATTATTTTGTTGATTAATATTTAAGATTTCTTTCATAAATAAATGTTTTTCGTCAGCAAAAAGAAATTTTGATTACTTTTCGGTACCCCTAATAAATGCGAAGAGAACAGTAAGATTAAAAACGAGATGAAATATCTTCCTGCATGACTTTTCCGTTAAAAACAATCCACGCAAATCTCAAGAATTACTCGAATGAACAAATCTCTCGAATAAAACGAACGTCATCATCGTAAACAGTAAAGATCGATTGGACCGTTTAATTTTTCGCGGAAACTCGTGTGGAGGAGCGACCCAGGGAGGCATCTATTCAGCTTTTGACTGAAATCTTGACCAATAAAAGGGGCATTAGCGCTAAGTGGACGCCTCGCCTACTCGGTCATAGTCCTGTTTGCTACAAGAGCAGAGGGTGGAAAGTACAAGGGGTACCGTTAGCGAGAGATACGAGATGCGACGCAAATAAAACTCACTCATACTTTCCCAAAGACTCAATCTACTCGTTTATGACCTTCCATATCACGATGCGTCATACGACATCCTCAAATCTTGCACAATTTTCTGAAATTAAAAATAGTTTTAAGGCCATTAAGGAAGGGATGAAGTTAGAGGTTTGAACTACCAATTAATGGGTCTGAGATCAAATTCTTCTTACTTAAAGATAATGTACCAACATTTTTACAAAATATGTGTCAAATTATTACTTGATATTTCAAAGCCTTGGTCAGATTCACCTAAAACTTTAGATTTCTAGGCAAAATGATAATTAAAGACAAACAACAAAAAAACCTTACAAGACATTACAATATTAGCGGTTTCCTATCTACGTAAAACAGTAGGCCCAAAGCTTACTGACGATAGCATTTAGAACCAAAGAAAATAGAATACAAAAGAATGTATTTCAATAATTACTACAATAATTAATGTTAATTTTCCATCGATGCAAGAGATTCTTCCGTGAATCTTAAATCTACAAGAAACGAATATTCATATCAATTATCATAAGGAGTCATCGAATCTCCCATTTCCATGAAACCTCACACCAAATTATAATAATCAATCCAATCACATAACTAATTCGTTTCATCGTCTCACGATGAAAAGATGATCGTCACTGCGTTAGCACGATTAGATAAATCTTCGTTGAAAGCGAGAAAAAAGTTTGTTCTTCGAAATAAAAGTTGCCAGTTTTAAAGCCGTCGCTGCCGAGGGAGTAACTGGGTAAGGGAGAAAGAGATTCTCGTTCGTGGCAGAAAGAGAGGGCGAATGGGAAAGAGGAAAGCGAGAAAGAGAAAGAGTGATAGAGAGGGTGGGTTTTGGGATGCGGGATGGCAAAGGGGGTGACAGTGGGGATTCATTATCTGACAGTCTATTGTCATTCCTGCGGGTTGAGATTTTGCTCCCGCCAAGAGCAGCATCCCTCGGTATATATCTATGTATATATACTATATGTATATGTATAGTGATACGCGAGATCTCCTTTCAAAAACGCGTTTGGAAAGTCAGACATTTCCTACGGTTCTTTTTCTCTTTGCCGTCATACTGCTAGTTACGTTTCGATTAAAGCTCTTTCACGGAACCATTCAAATTCTTACGTCGATGGACGTTGATGTAAATGCCGATCAATTTCACCGATCGTGGTTATTATTTCTGTAGAAACGTACTCGTGATTTGTGGTAGGTAATTTGAATATTTGAAAGGGAAATAAGGAGAAATTTGTTGAAATTGTTCTACTTAAAATATTCCATATTCGTGTTTTGTTTTGATCGTAATTAACCAGTTAGCTGTGTTTGACGAGTATACTCGTCAAGCGTAAAAGCTACCACTGGTTATTTAAATTGTAATTTTGACGAAAACTAAAATATATTCGTAAATTTCAAGATGTTTGGAATATTTTGAGACCATGCCGAAATAGAACGAATAACTAAAGGGTATAAATAATTTGAAATAGATTTATGCTCATCTGTCGATTTTCGTGACCCAAAATTCAAACGAATTTTCGCCATAGTTAATTGGTTAAGGGGTAAGTTATTAGTGAATGATGTTGGAAACTTGTTGGTAAAACTAGGTAAAAGGTATGCTTTAAATGATTCATGTTTTAAGCTGTATTTATTGAGCTTTATCAGACATTTTGTGTCTATGTGTAATGTAACGGAATAGTGGGATTTAAGCTGTGGTATCTTCAAATTAATTACTTTCAAAATAAGGAAATTGTGATTGGAAATAACGGGAATTTCGAGTGAAATAATAAATCATAGATCACTTTGCATTTTGTCAATTATGAATAGAAGAAAGTATTAACGTGTAACAGTCATTATTGCATAGATATATACTACGTCAATAATACAGAGAAAGGAAATATCGAGTGTATAATAATAATTCTTTTGTCAAGCACTATATCGATTGTACTGGATTGTTTTAAATCCTGTGAACGTTTACAAATATAGTAAGGCGATTAACGAGGTACATACAAGCTAAGTGAGGAACCATGATGCTTGTAGGTAACTGTGGATGTCCACCTGAAAAATGCAAGATTGAATTTTATTACGCTTAGTTTTACTGAATTTCCTAAACTGAATAACAATTAAAAAGCAATAAAGTACAGAAGCGAATTTAATTTACCAAATATTGGCAACTATTCCCTACATCTTTCCATAAATTACAAATTTTTCTGTGTTACGATTATCCCTTAAATCTTTTCGAATCAAAGTAAATGTAATTTTACAATTAATCATATAATTAACAATTGCGATATCCGGCAAAAATTGTGCTTTGCTCATCGCGTTTGCAAATTTTGCACAATTCAAACGCTCTCCGATGGAAGCCCGTCTTTAAATAAGAACGGCCTACATTCTTTTGTTTTTATTTCACAAAAGTAAATACCAAGTGTAAAAAAGACGAACGGAAAATTAATCCAAACATTAGGCAGGAAAATTAAGGGGTTCGTGCAAACAACGGTTCGGTCTCGTTATTACGATCTTATTCATCCCCGTGTATCTACGGTGTCATTAACGCTTCTACGGATGTACAGCCGTTCGCGATACAAAGTGTCGCCTATGTCAGTCTGGAAGAAAATTAAGACTAACGAGGAAAGCATTTCTGTATCGCGGCGAGGTCGCCTTCGAGCGAGAAAGAAGATTCGCGAGAAGCTCTCGTCTTTCGTGGATAATGAGATCCAACCGGCGACGGCTCGATCGCACCCTATCGTTTTTCGTCGATGAGACGGATCTAAGAGAGTAGTATAAGCACATAAACTTTTGATTACGTTGATATATAAACACTATGTCTTTATTTTCTCCTGTTTTATATCTTGAAGCTTTAACTGCTACGATCATTTCGTCTAAAACCTACAGTTTTAGGTGGAGTCTGAATCACCGAGATTACAATGTGCATGTCACACTTGTTTCTATATTTTTCAGCTTTATCTATGTAATGTAGCGACCCACCCTTCTATTACTAGCATACAGGGTGTCCCAGCCGATTTTAACATCTTGAATATTTCGGTATTGTGGTATGTAGCAAAAAAAGTTTCATTGGCAACTTAACACTAGAACGACCAAGCAAGTCAAAATGACTTGTTCACATTTTTTTCCAAAAATTCCCTAAGTTTACAGGAGAGTCCAAGACTAGAAATTCTAAATTGATCTTATAAAACACAGATTACCAAACCGATCATATTTTCCACCCCTTGATTACTGTTCTTCCGAAGTTCTTATTTAACATATTTAAATGTAATAAATTTAACGTCGGTCGTTCGAGTGTTAAATGGTATCGAGTGGGGCGTAATCTGGAGTCATTAGTTTTTCCGTAGGTGGACGCGTCAAGGTAATATGAAGGTCAACTTTGTGTTTTAAATAGAATGAGGTACTTTTTTATGCATCAAGCGATGCAGCTAGATATTCTTTATAAAAAAGGACTGACCTATGTATCTCGAAAAGCTAATAGTTAAGGAGATATTTCAGTATAAATAATTTAAATACAAAGCCATCATTCCTGCCGCATTAGGACGTGAGCTCTGTTTATCTGTTTATCTGTCTGTCACCTGATTTAACGTCGCATGACTTATTCTTATGGGACTATTTAAAGGATACAACGCGAAAGTTTCAAGTAAAGTGAGTGATATGAAGCAGCACATTATCGATGAATGCGGCAAAATATCAGCCGATATATTAAATAATGTAAGCCAGTCCTTACTTGATCGATTTAAAAAATGCTGCGATGCAAATGGTCGTTATATTGAACCATACCTGTAAATAAACGCTAATGTAATTACGAATTTTAGAATTACTTAAATTGAAATATCTCCTAAACTATTAGCTTTTCGACATACATAGGTCAGTACTTTTTTATAAAGAATGTATAGCTGCATCGCTTGATGCATAAAAAAGTACCTGATTCCATTTAAAAGAACAAAGTTGATCTTCACATGTTCTTGACACGTTCACCTACGGAAAAACTAATGACACCAGATTATGCCCCACTCGATACCATTTAAGTTTCGTGTGAAACATTTTTTGCTACGTACCACAATAAGGAACTTATCAAGATGTCAAAATGGGCTGGGACACCCTGTATAAGATAACTTTAGCGAATATTTTGTAAACACACATATTATGTCCTGCAGCGGCACCATCACTCACCACCATCCTGACTCATCCCCGAATCATTGTTCCAAGTCCAAAAATCGTTACTTTCTTATTTTGACCTTTCAACTCCCTAACACAGTCACCGCTCCTTAGTCATCCCCAAACACCGTCATCCTACTCCCACTCCTTTTCCGAAAGCCTTTAAAAATCTTATTTTTTCGCTTTCCACTAAGGCTTATTAACAAATTTCTCATAAGTGGAATTCCTCTCATAGTTCTCTCATAACAGCTCATTATAATTTATTCCTAGTTCAATTGAGAGTCAGCACAAGTTCAATTCCTAATTCTAATTCAAACTTTCGCAAGTCCTCATCAGATTCATTCATTCAGAAGTCATATCCAATCCCTGTTGGTACGAGTCGAAATTCTTGAAAATAATATTATCAAAAGTACAAGTTCTCTTGTTTGGTGAATTCCGGAAATGCGAATAGCCCTATTCGTTCATTACATCTACTATGGTTGTTTTTCCTGGGACCTACATTATAACTGGGTTCCTCACTCGATGACTACTACGGGGGTCACTGTTGACCTGTGGTATTTAACTTTCAAATAGCAATATTTATGATTTTTCTAACATATTGAATATTTAAATGTTGGCGTTAAAAATACAAAGGTCTGCCGAAGATCCATGTCAGTGTCCTCAAAGTTTCTGCTTTATAAAGATGTGATTTGAATAGAAAAAGTTTCACTTCGGTAGAAATGACGGTGGAAATTTGGAAAATTGAGTCTATCGTTTATTATATTTTGCACCAACGTGTGAATTACAGTATGGCAGAACTGTTTTATAGAAATGCTAAAGCATTGAATCGCTTAATAGAATTGACATTTCATTGCATAGAACGTAACACATATAACGAAATAGGGATCTAATTATGTTGAAATGAAGATTAAATTACTTAGGCTATTATCATAATTACCGACATATACGTAGATGATGGTAATTCGGTGCCCTAACCAGGAGTCAGTGTTTTTATCTCGGTCGCAATAACTCTCTCGTTTTGACAATAAATACAAGAAATTCGATGGATAAGAATTCTATCTAGCTTTCTAAATCATCGATTTAATTTATTGGAAAAAATGTTCACTACAGTGTAATCATTTACTTTAAAAAATGTTCAATTATAATCAATTATACTCCTTCCCTCTCTCTACCACTCTCTATTCCTGATTTTCAAATCTAAAAAAAATATTATCCTCTACAAACATCCAAAGCTTTAATTTAAACGATAAAAAACACTCAAATTAAAACCTTCGTCTCTCACAATTTACATCAATATTAAAAATCTTCTCTATTACCTATTTCTAATCGAAAACGTTCTTCAATATCTCATACATTCCCATCCATTTTCCACCTCTAATTGCATCGTCTAATCTCAACCTTAAGAAAACATTACAAACTACCCTTAATTCTACCCCTTTACCCTCCACTTACATCACCATACCACGTTACAATAAACCTTAACTTTTCTCACAATTACACCATCACAAACGACATCCCTTTGACTTCTACTCAATCGACACCGAAACCTTCTCGATCCTATCTTTATAACACCGGTCGTTTCATCATCCACCTCGACCCATCCAACGATCAGTATTTCTACGTCGATATTCGCATTATCGCAAACGACAATCTCCAGAAATACTTTTACACATAGTCTAACGTAGAAACACATCACCCATACGTGAAACGATTAAAGTTTTAGAGGTATCGATTCCGTGGCGTTACCGTTGACAGACAGAGGGATCGTCAAAGAGCATAATAATTACTGCGCCCGCAGAGAAGAGGCTCAACCCTTTGTTCTATAGTCACTTTGCGAAAGGGGCTGCGCCAGGAGTGCGGGGACGCTTTCGGCGAGGGGGACAGGGGTGACAGAGCAGGGGGGTGAACAGAGAGGTAGGAGGCTAAGGGGGCTCGGGGGTGGTGGTTGAAGAGCATCCGTTTCAGTCGCGCCATTATGTAATTGATCTGGGCTTTCCGTACGCGATCATCGTGTAATGCGTTCCGCATACTCGACGCTCGCGATTCCACACGGACCTTTTTTTTCCTACCATTCCTATCCGAAAACCTCTGGAGACAGAGGGAAAACGAGGAGGCCCCGTCGACGGTGCACGGATAGAGAGATTAAAAGGAGAGATCACGTAAAGGTGAGACTTGATGGATGTCCAAAGCCGATATTCGTTCCCGTATCAATGCCTCGATGAATCGGAGCCTCTATTTGGTAACGACTTGTCGGACGACGTTCATCGGTTCGGATTTGTCACGGTTGTTTGAATGTGTGGGTTGCTTAGAGAGTAAGGAATGTAATGGAAATTAGAAATTGTTCTCATTATGTGTCTCGCTTGGTGAGACAAAGGTTGGTTATGATAGGTTTATGATAAGGATGAATCGTAGGATCTGTTCGGGTAAGTGGTGATTTGTGGGTTAACCAGTTAGGTGTGTTTGACGAGTATACTGGTTATTTAAATTGTAATTTTGACGAAAACTAAAATATATTCGTAAACTTTAAGATGTTTGGAATATTTTGAGGCTATGCCGAAGTAAAACGAATAACTAAAAGGTACGAATAATTTGAAATAGATTTATGCTCATCTCTCGATTTTCGTGATCCAAAGTTCAAAAGAATTTTCGCCACAGTTAACTGGTTAAGAAAGGTCAAGTATCCGTTTCAGATATTGGTTGGATTTCGATAAATTTCATTGGATGTAGAAATCTCGTTTATATGTCTTAGATATTGTCGAGACTTCGATCAATTTCATCGGATGGAGAAAATCCAATCATTCGTTTTGGATATTGCCTAGACTTCAATAAACTTCATTGGATGAAGAAACTTCAGCTATTTGGTTTCGGTATTACATGAAATCTTATATATTTCATTGGATTTATAAAACTCAGTTATCTGTTTTAGATATTGCCTAGACTTCAATAAACTTCATTCGACGAAGGAACTTCAGTTATCCCTTTGAAATATTGACCACGGTAATAAATGTCATCAGCTGTACACAACTCAATTATCCGTTTCAAATATTGTCCACACTTCCATAAACTCCAACTAATATAAAAAGAAACTCCAATTGTTCATTTCAAATATTGCACCAAACTCTAATTAAATAATTTCAATTCTACTACAACAATTTATGCAAACCACATCGTGCTGAAGCAACGAAGAGGTATTAGAAAATAGTACAGTTGATCATTTCCACCACAGTGAGATTATCCATTCCGAGCATTATTCATTTTCATTTGTACATACGAACATTCGATCGAGCGCAATACCGAGTCTCGTAAAGACAATCAAGCTAGGATTATATTACTAGTGTTCGCATTCGAATCTCTCTCCACCTCTCTCTCTCTCTCTCACTCTCTCTCTTTCCAGCTTTCGCTCCTCTATTCCTCTTTCATGATCCCTCTCCTCTAATTCTCGTGGAACGCACACAGGCACGCACCACTGGTAGATATTTAATTAAAGTTGTTTGCGCGAGCAAGTTCAGAAACTTCGGGGATAACTTACCAGCGAGAGGAAGGGACGGTGGCATTTAATTGTCTTCGTATTTAATGCGTCGGATGCCCCGGGAATTATACTCGTCATCGTGTCACAGCGGAAGTCAGCATCGACGATGCCGTTGGTTCTCGTACCTAACGATACGTCAAAAGTTTCTCCGCAAAAAGAATTGCAAATGCATCCTCGAAAATGTGGCTAAAGTATTCTATCCTTAACCCATTTGCATTCGTTCCTCCCGAGCAGCGATCGTGAGGCGCGATTTTAAAATTTTTACCACCAATTCAATTCAATATGCCTTTTGTCGCGGCAATTAACGCCACGAAACATTTTACGTCAGATTTTTCATTTACGCTGCTCCCACGCTCGCTGGAATTATAACGAGCGATTTTTACATTTTAGTGTTCATTTGCATCGTTATTAAAGTCGAACCTACACGTGCGTTGTTATCGTTTTATATAATTTGTGATTGCGTACCAAAATGGATTCCGTATTTTTCTGTTAATTCGTTGGATGCTTTGATAGTTTGTGTACTGTGAACGTGTATATGCGTGGGACGTGTATGAGTTTATGAGTCCTGTTGAGTTGTGTAGAATGGGAATAAAAATGATCGATATTTGATAAACTTGCGTGCTTAGGTTATAACTGTATCGTTTTTATTATCAATAATAAATGGAATTGGTGCTTTGAACCTACGAGAGAAAGAGAGAGAAGGAGAAGGGGAGAGAAACAGTATAGTGTTGAAGTAAACTGCATTGAAAAGATGTATCAACTATCAAGGATTGATAGTTTTTAAATTAATCTCTTTGTGGCTGAACGTGCAATAACTCAGAATTAATTTCAATGTCTTCTGGTCCATTGATATTTTTTATTTAACAGATTTGGGAAACTTAAAAATTTCCTATTCCACTTTACTTTATTGCGATGCCACGCGTCGTTATAGGGCAAGGGATTAAAGAAACTTAACCATTCTAATTGTTTTTAATTACATTCAAATCTGTTTATGATGATATACAATCGAGGAATACACTTTGTCAAAAAACCACAGTTTAACCCTTTCGCTACGACTTTATTCAAAAAATTATCACCCATAAAGTACTATTGGGCAATATTTTTCTGAATAAAATTTAAAAAAATATGAATTGTATACAAATTAATTTTACATAAAAAATATCCTCGTAATTAGTCAATTACTTTCACTTATTGTTAGTTAGAAAGAATGATTTCTCTCGTCGTATTTTTTGTATCATTTTTTGCTTGGGTCATTCCCCATTAGTAGCATATGGGATATACAATAGAATATCCCATTAGTAGGGAGCCGGTTAAAATGACGAATTTTTACATTTTTTTAATATAAAATTCTCCTGTACAGCGAAGCAGTGCAGTAAATATCCTACATATATCTTATAACTAGACTGCAGATGTTTATGCAAATTTCGAGTTTCACAAATGCAGGTGAGACAGGAAAACCTATCTAGGGATTTATTGCACTTAATAAATATTACAACAAATACCATACTTTGGATATTTTAGATATATTTTTATATTATGTTCTTTTTGTATATTTCAGCCGTATTAAATTTGTCATAAATGCATAAAAATCCGCAGTCTACTTATAACTCATAAATTACTTAATTGAACACTTTCAAAAAGGAGTCACTTGACTCCTCTTCTTTCAGAATGTCAGAATGAACGCAGATTGTCTTAATGAAATAAGATTATTATTATTATGACTTTATACTGACTACAGTGAGTTATACCAAACCGTCTGTTTTTGTTGATCTTTGAAATATCACCGAACATCCTTTCATGAATTAAATACAGATAAGAAAGACTTGTAGACATTCTGCCAGATGACGAAGAAACATGGGGCTACACAAGAGAAGCACTGTAATGATGATTTATTTCAAGAAAATTGATTAACAAGAAACTTCTATAACTGAACTTCGTAGTCAAAGGGTTAAGAGACAATACATAGATCTCATAGGTCTAGCTGATATTTCGTTTTGGGTCACCGAAGAAGAAATCGCGGAGATACACTTTTAATCATAATTTATTTTTAAGTAATTCCTCGGTATTTTTGTGCAGAATTTTTAGGGGCAAAGGAGCAGGAAAATAACGAATTTTTCTCTGACGATTCAGAATAATTAACGCTTTACCAACCGATAGCCTATTAATCCCTTGCAGTGCCATTTCTTTTGTGATTAAATTTGCAATGATTCTGAATTAATTACTAAAATAATAATCTAGCCCCTAATATCGAATATAGTAAATGACTTAACGAAATATTGAATAGCGTAGAATTCATTATATTTTATCAGGACACACTGATATTTGTAATCAAATGATTTTTAGAGCACTACAAAATTGACTATTCCAGTTATCGCGTCACGAGTAGCACTCGTTATTGTAAGGGGTTAATAGACTTTTCAGGTCCAACGCTTTTGGACTTTTAAGGTATTATTAGATTGCCATAACAATTAATAAATTGGTATTTATCATTGCTGTTTACTGTTTCAAGGACTCAGTAACGAGAATTTGCAATTTTTGAAGAAATATCGGCATCAGGGATCAATTTGCGGCCAAGTGACCGATTAGAAGTGGGTAGAATGTTAAACCGGTCGGTAAAGTGTTAAGATAACATTTAAACAGCGTTGAAATTATTTCTCACGATTCATATAATTAATTAAAAAATATTGCTGAAAATTATAAACGAAAAATTCCTCGTTTGATGTTTCAAACGAGAATATCGATTGATATTAATCAAAATATTGGTATTATAACGAAAGATAGAAATTCAATAAAAATAAAAAGGAAGAAATAATTTACAGTCGAATTAAATGCCAAATCAATTATTCCTACCTGTTCATTAACGAGTCGGAAACTGTCTTCCATCTTGCACCGATTACTTTGACTTTTAAATTACAATCTCAAAATACCTCTACTAACAGCAGGGATTACATTCTGTCCTTTTATCGATGCCTTGATAAAATTGACTGCCTTCCGTCAGGATTGACTTCCTTCAACTTACTTCATTTCCAGCGTTAATTCGCCGAATAACGGAGGTACTTCGCTTCTCAAATTCTTTGCATTCAAGTTAAATCTCCTATTGTTCAAAGCGCATTGTTCTAGGATAGAAACATCGTATTCAAATTTGTGGACTCTGATTTGCTTTCATATTGTCATATACCTAGATAAAATTTTATTTGGGTTGAAACTGTTAGATCAGTTTCAAAAACATTTAGTTATTTGACGCTAACCGCACCGACACTTTGTAAGTACTTATTCTTAACATAGCAGATCTTGCCCCTTAACCCTTTCGCTACGGAGTACTTTTCCACAAGCTTGCTAACACGACAGGAAACAATTCCGCGACGAACGAATAACTCTTAATGGCTAATGACGTGATATAAATATTTAATTCTTTATCGAAGTTACAGCGCATATAATACAGGAAAAATAAGAACTTATGGTATTTAAAAAGTATTTAATTACAAGATATGATCTTATAATTAATTCTTCGGGTGAACTTTTGTCGGGTGACTATAGTCACCGCTAGTACCCAGCCAATGTCAGGCGGCACGTGACTATAGTCACCGGTAGTATCGAAAGGGTTAAAAAAGAAAAACAATAATAGCTTTCTCAATGAATTGTAGGAAATAGTCAACTTAACATTAGGTCTATCAAGCTGGTCGAAATGACTTGTAATACATTTTTCGAAAATGCTTTTAAATTTTCTACCGCAGTTTCTTTTCCAATTTTCTACGTTTACATTAAAGACTATAAACAATTGAATCGAGCAAGTGTTTCACCCCAATCATTCACGTCATCTAGACATATTTATTTTACAATTTCAAATATATTGAATTAATCGTCAGCAGATCTGTTAAAATAATGAACAACGTTTGAAACGATTGTGAATAAGATTGATTTCATAGGCAGTTTGAAGGATTATTGCAAAACTAAACAACAATAACAATTTTTTCCTAAATTCGAATGATGAAATGAAGTCATTATTACGTACGACGATACACAAGAGTCGTATAATAATAAAAGCATCAGCATATTGTTCTTCTTTCAATCGTAAATACAATAACAAATGCTGAAAATATCATCATTAAAAAATGCTCTAAATTTTCCATAGAATTTCATATTACCAATATCCAACTGTCTCGTAATATTTAACATAAAAAAACATCTCTCACTGTCCTTTGTACTTTCGTATGCACGACGATGAATCTGCGGATGTAAATGAGTCGAAACGCGAGGTTTGTCCTCAGCGTTTTTTTTTCCAACGAAGCCGTGCGATTATGCCGAGTGACGAAAGCCCGATATCAAAAGTAGATTCAGGCAAGTATTCCGGCAGACGCGTATAAAAGGGGGAAAAAAATTCTGCAAGCTAGCCACGTAAGTGTCTTCGGGGCAGCCTACAGCAAAATCCTCCTTTTTCTATCGCATTTCGAGATATTCCAAATGTGTGTTAACGTCGGTCGAGATAAAAGATTGATGGGAGGTCTATGGTCAATGAGGAGATAAAGGCTCAGACTCACAATTGTGAGTCTGAGCTCAAATTTGCCACTATTGAGAAGTTTTTCTTATTTGATAAACGTGTCACAGTCTTGTTAATTCGGAGTCCACCGTAAAACTACAGTTCATGAATGAAATGATCAAAGTAGTAATACGGGCTACGGTAGGCGAGCAATCAAGGCTAGAATCCTAATTAACCCCTTGTTGTACTATTTCTTTTCTGACTGCCTCCGCAATGATTCAGAATTTAATTGATAATATAAAAATTGACAAGTAATTTCGGATATATCGTATGATTTAACGCAATACAGTCGACCCTTGGTAATCCGACAAATGTTTTGCAAGGCGGTGTCGGATTATCAAATTTGTCGGACTATAGAGTACTGTCACAGCCCCCTGTAGTCCAGAACTTTTTGGAACAGCGTACCTTGTAATCCGACAAATATACCAAAGTGATAAGATTTTATATGTACTATACATAAATCATACCATGTGAAATTTAGTAAATTAATATATTATATAAAAAACCAGCTCCGGGTTTCTTATAAAATTAACATAATTAATGCTCTAGAACTTAAACCACCCCCACCCTCGTAGCAGTTTCATAACGCAACTCGACTATACCTACATATTATAGGCATGTCGGATTACAAGAGGTGACAGATTAGACAGGGGCCGGATTACCGGAGGTCGACTGTATTAATATTATAGAAATAATTTTATCGTTTTAGAGCTCACTGATATTTTCAATTTGATAGATCTTGCAAAAACTTGAATATTTCCTATCCAATTTATTGCATCACGAGTGTCACTCGCTATTATACGGCAAGGGGTTAATGGAGCATAGTTTAAATTCCTTGCTACCTTTGAAAAATTTTTCCTAATTTATCATTTAATATATTATAACTTAATAGTTTGTATACCACGTTAAATTGTCAATTCTAGATGAAATGGGAAAAGATGTTAAAGATCAAAAATATAATATGTATATTATAGTCTCAGCGATTTAGATACCACGTAAAATAGTAGTTCCTATGTGAAATAAACGTAGGCGTTAAAGATAAAAAAGACCAAAGCAATTAAAATAGATTTATGGCAATTATGGAGTTAAGTCTCCTAATGGAGCAAAGTTCAAATTTATTGTTACTTCCGAAAAATTTTTACTAAATTATCATTTAATCTATTATAGCCTCGGTAGTTCGGATTCCACGTAAAACAGTGGATCCTAGATAAAATGGACGTAGATGATAAAGATGAAAAATGTGATATTTACATTTGCCGGTGGTTTCGATACTATAGTGGGTCCTAAGTGCAATTAATGTAGGTCAAGGCCCATCTTGAATATTTTTCCGTATCGCGAGATTATCATCAGTATCATTATTATTACATTATCTATTTTTATATATAAGAATAATAGTAAACATAATAATAATAACTCATTATATTTCAATTTTTCACTGCGAAAAATGCCTATAGTGGATCTAAATTTAATATGGGGATATATAATTTTATATGCGGCCCGCGGAGTTATGATGCATTTCCAAAGTGGTCCGCAAGATCATTTGGGTTGGCGTTAATGAACCCTGATGTAGGTGTTAAAGTTGAAAAGGACTAAAAAATTGTGATATGTAGATTATAGCAGTATTGGCTGGAACTTAGGTAAAACAGTTGGTTCTGGGTGAAATGATCATAGGAGTTGAAGTAAAAAAATATCAAAGGAAGAAAAAAGAAAGATTGGCGGACCAGCTATCTGTGTGAACAGAGCTTTAACGTGAGAAACGAGAGGCCAAGTGATCGCATAAACGTATTCGTGTCAAAAGCAGCTCCGGTCGAGACCCGAGTTATCCTCTGACCCCACTCCGTCATCTCGAACTTACTTCGCCTCCTCTTCCTCAGGTCGTGCCGTTATTTCGCGAAAGATTTTCCATTTTCTCTTGAATGTTTCACGAAACGATTCTATCGTTTTGTATCTCCATTTCAAGAGGATTACGATTCCACGATGATTGCCGAATGAATGAAAGTTGGAAAAGTCTGCACCTGAACGTTTATTACGGTACTTTTGACTATTGTGTTTTATTGATATGTTAATAGTTATGTGGACTCTTTGGCAGCTGTACCTAATGAAATACAGGCATCGCTCGAATAACACGGCTAATTGGTTCCGTGTTATTCGATACTAATAATTCATACAATTTTGGAAATAACGTTCCGTGCTATTCAAAATCGTGCAATTCGAATCTCGAGATCCATACAAATTTATACATTTGGGTCGAAAGATCAATTAACCCCTTGCCGGACAATAACGAGTCCTAGTCGTGACGCGATAAATGAAATAGTCAATTTTGAAGTGCTCCAAAAATTATTTTATCAAAAATATCAGTGAGTCCTGATAAAATGAAATTAATTCTATGATATTCAATATTACGTTAAGTCATTTACTATATCCAAAATTAGGGGCTAGATTATTATTTTAGTAATTAACTCAGAGTTATTGCACATTTAGTCACAAAATAAATGGCACGGTAAGGGGTTAAGAAAACATTGAAAATAAGAACAAAATTTTTCTGTATTCTTAGTTGTAAAATTTCAGTTATCTTTATAAGCCGACGATATGTATATGTATATATGTACTGTGTGATCGATTTAATTTTTAACAGTAATTTTTTGTAATTCAAACACCGTGTTATTTGAGGGTTGTCGCAATTTTTAACCGCGACTTCGTGCAATTCGAATACCGTGCTATTCCTGGGATGCCTGTATAACGTTCTAGAATTTAATACTTTGGAACACTACGGTTTTTTCAAAACTTTGTTAGTCAGTAAAATTAACTTTGGTGAAAGTCTATGCTGAACATAACTCAATGTAGAGCTGAAAAAAGTTGATTATGAAGTTAGTAATTTCTCAATAATTTTAAGTTTGTTTTGATAAACTTCGTGAATGATTCAGTACAAAACATGGATTTATGTGTACCATTCTTTAAAATATAACTTGTCATCCGAATATAGTCTCGGTTTTCGTTATAGTACTTAGAGTATGTACACTATTATTAGATATCCGCAATGATCACATAGAAAAGGACAATAGAAAAAATCCAATAGCTTGGAACATATAAATAGTTTATTGAAAATTACCACACGATTTACGAAATCTTCAGCTCGATCATTCCTTTGCATTACATTACCAAACAATTCTTGTGAGATAAATTTCTATTCTTCAGTAATATAATAAATAGATAAGATACTCCAGTCTCTTGCATCGCATTGTGAAAAGAAAGAAAAATTTAAAAGGCACCAGTACAATTAGCATTTTACTTGATTTTCCTAACGAAGGAATTTCATAAAGACTTATTCTACTTTTTCGTACATTTCTTCACATCCACACGTATGATGAATTGAAAATTTAATAAAACCGACCCAAGATAAATTCTGTTCTTCATATAACGTAATTAAGAGTATTGATTAACAGTGTTGTAAGACCTGCCAGTTCGAAATAGCAATCATCCGATGCGCACGAAGAAAAAATTTAATATCGAATATCCCGCGATATGTATCGAATACACGTGTAAAGCGTTTTCACATACAACCACGCAAGCGTACATTCTATTTCCGTGGAAATTCCTCGACACGACACATCGGTGCACTTTAAAACCCGAGTTGCATATAGCGGGAGTGCATGCGGCGAACACTTTGCACTCGAAGCTTACCATGATAAAAAGCTCCTGCCGCTTCTTCCACGTTATTCGCGTATGTTCAGTCACGTCGAAACAAAAATATTTGATTCAATAAGACACGTTGGACTATTAAGAAAAGAAACGAAAGATCAGCAGTTAAATAAGCTACAGAAATTTCATGTCCCTTTGATCCGAATTGCAAAGCGTTCTGGATAAAAATAAATTCCTAATGGGGGCGGAGGTAATTGAAGATTTCTATTCGAGGATTTAATTTTAAACTTTGGTAGGAGAAATGAAAAAAACGATGTATCCATAAGATGAGAAGGCTTCCCGTACTTTTTATACAAATTGCAAGGTGTTGCGGATAAAAATAAGTTCCTAATGTGCGTGGAGGTAATAGAAAATTTCTATGGGAGGTTTTAAGGAAATTTTAAACGTTGAGAAGAGAAATGAAAAATCGGTGGATCCAAAAACTTCGAAGATTTCCGGTATTTTTTATATAAATTGCAGAGTGTCGCGGACAAAAAAATTCCTAGTGCTGTTAGACGTAATTGCAAATTTTTATGGGAGGTGTCAACGGAGTTTTATTTCAAGGGAATCTTTTTTTAAAAATTAGCTGTCGTTGCGTATTTTTAACATTTTTATTTTACAATTGTTAGATGCATTTTCGGTGCTACTGTTAGTGTTAACTTCCTATGGAGAAGTTCCATCGCCCAGAAGCAATTGTCTTGGAGAAAGTTCTCATCTGTTTTATTAACGAATTCTGCATATGCGCCTGAAGAAACCCTCGTGCGACCAATTAAAAAAGCAATTTTTTCTAACAATGTAATTCAAGAAATTTTGTTTTGTATTTCTGTTGATCTTCAATACATTTTTTGTCTTTTTTTAAATATTTTCCTCCGCCTCTTAATCAAAGAAGGTACCGCTGCTTCGAAATTAATAATTCCATTTAAAACCGAACCAAAAGTATTTCATTTTATTCAGTAAAGTTAGATGTTAACACGAATCAGCTTTTCATTTGGACCAAAAATTTCAAAGTCTATTGTAATATATAGAAAAAAATAGAGATCATTTTTAGTTCAATGTATCGGAATTGCGACCAATTGCACGTAATTTTTATCCGATATTGTATTTTAACACGTTGAACGCCACCGGTATTTCGCCAGCTTCCTTATTTCTACTGGAGTGAAAGTTTTTCTATTAAATTCACATCTTTATAAAGCAGAAACCTTAAAGATACAAACAGATTGATATTCGACAGAGTTTTATCTTTCAAATGCCAATATTAAAATATTCAACATATCCGAAAATTCAGAAATATTGCAATTTAAATATTACATGAAATTTTATTTAGTTTAATAGCGCCGGTCATCGGTGACCCCCATGGCAGTGAACGTGTTGAGTTAGTTCTCCGAGATACATTATCACCGGAGCACCATTGTCCCTCTTTAAAGGAAGATAAGACGCGTTGTTTACGGACGTTTGTACCGAGTCAACTTGACAGAAGATTTACATTAAGCTGAACGTTATTTACCGAAAGTATTCTGTCCTAACGTAAGTTATATTAGCATGCACACTCGAATTAGAATTGTAAACATTGAAACGTAAAATTAGAATGAATAACGAGGATCTGAAATCACTGAAAAGATAAATATAGATCCGACGTGTCTCCTCCTCTGGATGCAAACAATGCTGTTGACAATGAGCTCCGTATAAGCGAAACGTTTCGATGATACGTATTTTCAATTATCGATAATTGCTAGTAAGGTAAACGCAACGTAATGACTAATTTGTGTAATAATCAGTAGAGAAGTATAATGAATCTGGGAAAATCAAGAGAAAGATTGCAGGCGAGTTTAATTCATTTATGCGCGAGTGTCTGACCATAGGGTGTCTGTATCCACTAGCAGTAAAATTGGCACGTTCGAATTCAACGAGCATATTTCGTTACAGCGAGAATTAGTATTGTTAATTAACGTTTTATCGGTCAATGAAAAATTTGAAACTTAAGACACTTTATAATAGACATGTTACAACAGAGCGTATGCTTAAGTGGCACAATTGAAGCAAAGTTTCATATTTCATATTTTACTATTCCAGCGTTATCCTACTATGCTTGTCATAGAAATGAAAATTACATCGTACAATTATTCTTATATAATAATGATACTCGGATTAGTTCTTTCACTGTGAATAATTCTCACAGATACACTACCATTTATAAATACTTAGGCCCTTAGGCACTCCTCTTTTCAGGTATCATTTGTTACTGAAATTTAACTTTGTAGTAGAATTAGTTTAACACGTTCGCGGACGTGAATGCTATAGCATTCAAATTTTAAAGCCAATTTCTATTCATTTCATTTTATACAACCTTAAGTTTTTGAAATTAATATACATTTCAAAGTAATGACCAACTGATTCATTAGGTAATTTCATAGTATTTTATCTTTTCCTTGTGTATTTACAAATTTCGTTAAGCCGGCACATTGAGTAAACTAGAAGCGTAATACTTGACGTGAATGGCATAGCAATTGTATTTCTTAGACTTTTGAGAGAGAGCAGACTTTATCATTGTACATTTCTTTCTGATAATTACCGTTACTTTCTGCAATGTGCATTGGAAATGCTCAGATATTTCGTTATAGTGAGGGATCATAATGATGGACTGATACATTTAGTTTTGTTTTCATATATACATACTATGAAATTATGGATTTAATTTATTAATTTTTTTTATATGTAGACGAATAAAGATCTACTGTTGAATAAATAATGTTATGAAACTATAATAAACCTCTTTTCTCATGTAAGTACTCTATTAATAAATGCTATAGCATTCGCGTCGTCCCAGTTGAAAAATTTGATCTGTATTGTCGTGGATGTTATAGCATTCAATGTATATAATGATTAAAATATCTGACTACCCTTATAAAATGTGTTCAAACAAATTTCGGATATCGCAACCAATTTTAAAATAAATTTACCGTCAATTTTTGCACCTCGCTGAAACTTTTACTGTCCGCGAACGTGTTAAGAAGAAGGAAAAAGGATAAGTGAGATACTAATGTGTCGGATGGCGTAATATGTTGCGCGTGGATGAAGTTAAACAATTAACGGATTACTTTCAGCACAGGAACAACACACACACTATTTTCCAATATAACAATAAATAGAATATATTTGAAATGAATATTATAATAAAATAAAATAACTGAAATTAAGAAAAATATCTACTTAAAGGTTTCAAAATGTGTCTCTAAGGTGTCTGTAACGAAATCTTTAATGATGTGTACGCGTTGCGAGACGCAACCACTTAAGACGACAATCTCCCTACTTCTTTCTTCGTCACGCATCTCTATGAGGAAACGTCGCTCTAAGGATATCTGTAGGTACCCGAGTCGAAATATTGAACTTATTTTCATGGTATTTACACATATTTGAACCTAATATGATACTTTTCAATACTGAAACTCCTAATTTAAATCTGTAACTCCCACGAGTCGAAATATGGAACTTACTTTCACGGTATTTACACATATTTGAACCTAATATGATACTTTTCAATACTGAAACTCCTAATTTAAACCTGTAACTCCCCCGCGACGAAATATTGAACCTACTTTCATGGTATTTATACCTATTTGAACCTAATATGATACTTTTCAATACTGAAACTCCTAATTTAACTCTTTTAGTGCCGAACGACGACATATCGTCGTTAGAAATCGTGCTAACACTCGGCATCGAAGGGTTAATATTCACTTTCCAATACGATATCAGTAATTTGATCACAGATAATTGTTAATACAATGTTTATGCTCTATATTGCGTGTTCTATTATTTGCATGTTCTTTATTCGCAATTACATTTGTCATTAATTCAATCAATTTTTTCGGTGGGCACTAAAAGGGTTAAACCAATAACTCCTTCTCAGTAAAATGATACTCCTATTTAGCTATCACCAAAACCTTTATCCCCTGAATTGGACCTGTTGGGTAGTAAAAGGTTCAAATGAGGTTCAATATTTCGTCTCGGGACTGGATAGGATGTAAATCCTCAACGGAGGTTGAAATTGACGCCCTATTTTGCGCCTTAATATGGCATAAAGGAAAATTTGTGCCACTTTTGGGCGCTAAATAGGATCTTATTTTACATTGAATTTAGACCTACTTTTGTACTTTTACTTCCTAAATGTTGGGTAGTAAAAGGTTCAATATTTCGACTCGGGTATCGTACCACAAATTACACTTTCATTTTCCAATTTACTTAGAATATCCCCATAACTGTACATATAGATGTACACAACTAAATGTGTTCGTTTATATGATTTCTGCTGTTACTGAAAATCCTTAACACGTTGAACGCCACCGGTATTTCCCTAGTTTTCACATTTCTACTGAAGTAAAACTGTCTCTATTAAATTCACATCTTTATAAAGCAGAAATTTTAAATATACATATAGATAGATATTCGGAAAACCTTCGTATTTTTTACGAAAATATTTAAGTATTCAGTATGTCCGGAAGTTCATAAATATTCCTATTTCAAACTTATATGAAATTTCATTGAATTAAATAGTGCCGGTCACCGGTGACCCCCATGGCAGTGAACGTGTTAAAGACTTATAACCAGAAGTGTAGGTAACAACATCACCGCAGTTCCAAGATTCAAAGCAACGATCAATTTCAAAACGACTATCATCGTTTCGGTAATTCGTCAAACGGCCTACAAACTCAAGAGCAAATCTCGCACATCTTTACATGACTTTTCAACCGAGCGGTTCTTTTCATTTTCCGGAAGCACCGTTCGCGGTTCTTACGACCCTATGGCATTCACCCGACTCTGATCCAATAGTATCCGTACGACGGCAGAGACGATTATCCCTGAAACGTCGTACGTCGTACGCGCGGATATGCAGGCCAGCCTCGATACGCTCGACACACATATACAGCCTTACAGCACAGGGAAAGCAAAGCAAAGCAAAGCAAAGCAGAGATCTACCGTAGGTAGAGATGCACATCCGGCAACCTGCCGACAACGACGCTCCAACACCAAAGCTGCCACGGTTCTGCACGTACGTTCTGATGCGAATCTACACATGTTCATGCACGTAACATATGTACGCATGGGTCGCGTTAAGTGTAGCGTAGCTCTATGATTCTCACCCGGCACCCAGCTCAGTTCTCCCACCCGCACCCCTCATCCTCGCAACTCCGCTCTCGGCTCACCCTCACCCTACTGCCACTACCATCATCCCTTCCCTCTTCCACTACCCCTGCTTCATCCTCCTCTTCCTCCTCCTCAAATCTCCCCGCCCGTCACCGCTGTCACCATCCTGGCAGTCGCATCGTATCGCAAACAAAAGACGAGCGAGCGCGCGCCACTCATCGCTCGCGCTCGATGCGACAGCGAGTGACGTCCCTCCGCTTCCTCCTCTCCTCTTCGTTCCTCACCCACGACTCGTCGTACTTTCCCCTTGCCACGGTATCGCTACCTCCTCGGACCACTACCGTATACTCTCTCTTTCTCTCTCTGTCAACCCTCTCTCACTTGCTCCTTCTCTCACTCTCTCTCTCTTTCGTTCTCTTCGTTCAACTACCCTTCGGCCCTTTCTCTCCTCGTTTCCCTTCTCTTTGTGCCCTTCTCCACCTTTGTTGGTGAGAAAGAGATAGAATTAGGAAGAAAGAGATAGATCTACCCTTCCATCCACTCTACCTTCCACCCGGCCTCTGTTGTCACCCCCGCCCTTCTTCTGTGCCTCCTCCTACACCACCCTCTGTTCTCTCTGACTCCGACTGCTCTACGATTTCTGCCAGTCTCTCTCTTCTCCTACCCCAACGACCATTGCCTCTGTGTACTCTCTTCGTTTCTCTCCCTTTATACCCCCCGTACTTCCACCACGTCTACCCCAGTCCGCGAAATCTAAACCACTACCGCGTAGTGGTAACCGACACAGATTCAGAGGCAAGCGTACCGGCAGAGCTATCTGTTGTTATCACCAGTTATTTGCATCCCTTCGTAGTCGGTGGGGCGGCTGCTACTGCCTGCCGAGGGGACGAGGGCCACGGAGACCGACGGGGGTGAAGGTGGGGAAGGGGGGAGGTCTTGAAATTCTCGGGAGCTTTACTTCCCGGGAATATTACACGCCCCGCCGTGAGCTCTCACCGATTCGAGTGATTCCTCATCTCTCGCCCTTTTCCTAACCGCTTCGTTCTTTCGTCAAGGCAGATGTGCAACAACGCGACAGTATTTACGCTCTTCCGCGTTAGATGAATTTCGATTTGATAGGACGACGCGCGTTCCACGTTTAAACGACTCTAACGACTGCGTTGATTTTGCCACCGTTTTCCTTCCCCGGTTTTCGACGTTTTGTTTAACCTTTTTTAGTTGGAGGAGGACTACTGGTTTCTTATTATGTCGGGGATAGAAAGAAATTATATTTTGCATTGGAGATTGGTAATGGGATTTTAGATGTTAATTTTAGGCAACGTTAATAAATTAATAAATTAAACAGAAACAAAGATTAATAAATTAATTCTTGAAATTAAAATGTATCTTTGATTTCTGATAGTTTAGAAATAATTTGATATTTTTGAATTTAATAGTCTTTGAGAAATTTCGAAGTTGCCCATTTCATTTACACGAGTGTCACGCATTATTGAAACGTAAGGGGATTAATAACAATTAATCTAATTTTATAAATGGAGCAGATTTCAGTTGCAGATTTGAGTTGCTCAACACGTTGAAGATTAACATCAACCCTTAAACTTTCTAGGGATTTTAATCAAGCTGAATGCACCGATTTTAATGATACTTTGTGAAATTGCAAGATAATCCAAAGCGAGGGATAATGGTATATTCATCTGCCCCCATACATGGGATTTCATTCTATTTTGAGGGATGAAATAAATCCTTAAATCGCAGGTGGCACTTCCACTTTTCTGTGTACAGTTCTTAATCGTTTGAGTGCCGTTGGCAATTATAAGACTGTATGCGAAAAATTTCAAGTAGTACGACTTCAATACGCTCCTTTTGTGGCGTTTTTTCCAGTTTTTGAAAATAATTGCACAATTTGTCAACAGCAAAACGAGTACTACCGTTTGGCCACCATACGTTGAAATTATGAGGAAAAACGCCAATTAATTTGAAGTTAAAAATTAACAATAGATTTAATGAGGACTACAGTGTTGTAGAAAAAATATTAACCCCTTGTCATGCAATAACGAGTCACACTCGTGATACGATAAATTGGATAGGACATTTTCAAAGTTTTGAAAACCTATAAAACTGAAAGTATCAGTGGGACGAGGAACGATAAAACTATTTCTGTAATATTGATATTACGTTAAATAAGATGATATATCAAGTATCACTGATCAACTTTTATTTTACTAATATAATTCTTAATTATTGCGAAGGCTCTAAGTAAACAAACTATACAGCAAGGGGTGTAATTTTCGATTACACTTTTCCAGATATTATTGCACGTTAAAATTTTTATTTGTAATTAATTGCTTTCTCTTTCTTCTGGTTCAAGAGCTACCTGAAACAAGGTGGAAGCACTTTTCGCACTTTAAAGGAAAGCTACTCTTCTTAAGGAGTATAAATGGAAATTAAGCATACAGCTCTGCGTATCTCGTTGCCAGAACGCTATAGAATCCCACAAAGCTTAACAGATTAACAACTTCAAGAAACATAACACAAGAATCATCATAAATGTCCACATCTTACACGAAAAAGCATTTAAAGAATTTTAACTTGGAAAAAACAAACTGTCAAATATTCAGGCATTAACACTAAAACTGTCAAGGTGGTCAAAACTACCGGTTCCAGTTTTTTCTAAAAATTTCCCAAATTAATAAGATAATCATGCAGTAAGTGTTTCCCTTATTCCTTATAAAATCTAAATTACTTAATTAATTACATTTATCATCTCTTTACATCTCTTTCTTACAGTACTTCTTCAGTATATCGAAATATAACAAACATAATGCTAGTCGTTTCAGTGTTAATATCACAATTTTTAAGCTTTGCAAAAAGAACAAATTTATTGCTCGGTATATTGATTAACAAAATTATTAATCGTACCTTTAAAAAAAAAGTTGAAAGGCAGGCCAAATCTGCAATTCAAATGTCCCCCTCTAACGATTGAGCGATTAAAAAATAACTTTATAAATCTCCCATAAACCAGGATCAACCTTACACGTCACAGTTGAGTTTCTCCGTCCCCAATTCTAACAAACGGATTAATTCGTAGGCCACGTTCGTTACAAGATTATCAGTGCGTAAGTACCTCGTTGAAGCACCCTTAGCACCCGAAAGAGGGGTGCGCCAACACCACGGCAGTTCACTCTTCTCAAAGACGACGTCGGTGGGGCATGCAGCGATTTTCGCACGCCACGGTAGAAAGGAAAGCTCAAACAATTCAGAATATTACTATATTGCACATACACGTAGCGTTATGATTGCTTCGACGTAAATTTGTCGTCGTTGAGGAAAGATATTTCAATCGACGTGAGCGGAAAGACGGTTGAAAGAAAGATAAAAAGGCAACGGAGAAAGAAGAGGAAGAAATGTAAACGAAGGAAACAAAAATAGAGGATGACGAAGAGAGAGAGAGAGAGAAAGCTAGGGAGAAATGTAGATCGAGAAGAAGACAGATAGAAAAAGAGAACGAGAGATCTCGAAGGAGCACCGACGAATCACCGGTGTTTAAAATTCCCGTGAGGCTTCGCGGTTTCGCGCTTTGGGAGAAGAGGTGGGAAAAGAGAGACGACGAGAGATAGAGATAAAGCGAGAGAGAGAGAATGATAGAGAGACAGAGAAAAAGGAAGAAGAATAGTGGGGGAGGATCGAGGTTGAAGGGGTAGCCAGGAAGGTGGTGGAAGACTAGGAGGAAACGAGGAGAAGGGGTTGAGCGTTCGGAGTCGACAGATTGCCGAGGGGACAAATAAGAGTGTATCCAGTCGCCAAACGCGACGAGGCGAATTTCGGGTAAATTGTTTCCCCCGATCCTCCCACCCTCTTTCTATCCCTC
Source organism: Cerceris rybyensis (assembly GCA_910591515.1). Lineage (NCBI taxonomy): Eukaryota > Metazoa > Arthropoda > Insecta > Hymenoptera > Crabronidae > Cerceris > Cerceris rybyensis. The sequence goes on from OU342789.1 coordinate 42,298,499, forward strand.
TCCTCTTCCTCCACTCTTCGCGTTCTACCTCTTTGGATTCCCTCGCCATCGTCCAGAGAAGAGATTCTCCGGTGCCATAGAGGCGACGATTTAAATTTGGAGTACTTGGCCGCGAGGCAAAGCACCCTTTTGGTGTCTGGGGTGGCCTTCACCTCTCGTCACTGATGATCATCGATTTGAAACCGTCATGCCTTAAATCCTGTTTGCTCTCTGCGATTCGTTCGAGGAGCTCTTCTGTCTTATTATTAACAGTCCATTGAGCTGGCAGTGAAGACAAGTATTACTTCTAATCTGAATATACATCTGTCTGGTAGTACCTACACATCTTTGCTTTTAGACGATTGATGACGAAGAAAGATTAAAAACAAGAATCAATAACGAGAAAATGAATATGATGTAGTTTGTAATAAATCGTTTAATTTGAAGGGATGATAAAATATATATATCTTTATTTTACTTGTAGTGGCCTTTCGGCCCTTATCCAAGTGACAATACAGAAATATAACAAAACAACATATAATATGATATAATATAAATAGAGGGGATGATAAAATATTGAATAAAATATTAAAGACGTACAATTGATTGATTCAACCACTTACCCTGCAAGAATTTTACTTGGTATCCTTTTTCTGGCAAAAGTAATTTTGCAGTGTAAAACTATAAAACCTATGGACTTGAAAGTATTTAAGATTATATTCAAAACTGGTTGTACTTGATTTCAAAAATTGTGTGAAATATCTAAATTGGGTACTATTATATTTAGAAGTTAAATGAATTTGTGAAAGAAATGAATTAATACTATTAAACTAGGATGACATTGGAAATAAAAACTTTCGGTCGTGTTAATTTGAAAATTGAAATATGTAATGTATTTTAAACGAGTAGTATTTCCCCGGTTTATTCATAGAGTATGATCAGATTAAGGGTTTCAAACTTTCATCTCAAACCGTTATGCCTTGACCCAAGCCATTGTACGGCTTAAAGTTCGTATGGGTCGACCTTATTCTTCTTCGATCGTAACGAATAAATGAGGCATTGTAGAACATTTCCTCGCGTCCTTTACTTTATATCTTTTATTTAACTTCTGCTTTTTTTCAACATACATTTCGCAGTTTACTTTTACGGTATTTTTAACATGTGCATAGAGAAAATAAAGAAAAACATCTCAAAATTGCGTTATACTGTTAAAACGTTTCTAAAGAAGTAGTTGGTTCGTTTATTAAGTGGATGCATAAGTAGTCACTCCACTCAATAAGAGAAACACTTTAGTCGGTATAGTGTTTGCATGTAGGCCGGAAACCACCTGTTCATTAAACCTTCCTCAGTTGCTTAAATTCAATTGAATTAAACAGAAAGGGTCTAGCCGGATAAGGATGGTGCCCCCAAGACAAATTAATCTTCAGGTATACCGTTCGATAGGTGTTTAAAAAAAATCCTTTTTGCAAAGTATGAATTCGCTATCTCTACCGTAGGGGTAGTTACAGGGTGAAATTTTATACTTATTTTATACTTTTTGTCCGATTTCTCCTATTTCACTTCATAGAAAATTTTTGAAAAAAGTCACTGACATTACACCCAATGGTGTGCATATTCTGTAATTTTTTCAGATTTGTTAATTGGCTGATCAATTTTTGAAAAATTAATGAAGTTTAAAAACATTAATTTTTTATTGAAGATCTGCCATGACTCCTTTCATATTTTTATAGTATTTGTATCGTATCATAAACATGAATGTGTAATTTTTTCATAGTTTTAGGAGTGGTGGAAGATAGTTAAACAAATTTTTTTAAATACTTCTCCAATGTAAGTTACTACCGTATGAATTTTTAATTATTAATTTTTATCGGAAGATTGGGAATAGATCCTGGACCCTTTGTCTCAAATGAGTTTCACCTTCTAAGTGAAGTAAGCTAATAATACAGAACAGGCACAGAACAGACATCATAAAATAAAATTGTGTGCTACTAGGACTGTGAGTTACTCATTTAATAAATCCTGTACTGGCTGACTCCAAATGTAATGCTGAAGTAATCTCAGACAAATTTTCGCTGTACCCGGCTGGTTACTGATTCGAATCACTTGTCATCTTGTCGAATTCTGTCAGGAACGAGTTAAAGTTCGAAAGTGGAATAAATCAAAATATCTCAGAAATACTTTTAGCTCTGTCTTACCGATCACCGACTTGTACTACTTGCCCCTTCGAAAAATTTGGTAAAAATGTTCAATCTTATAAGTAGTATAAGCCAAAATGATCTCAGATGGAACTTTCACTCTGTCTGACTTGACATAGCCTCGTATCACTTGCCTGATTCAAAACGGCTTGAATCGTATTAAAGAAATATAATTATGATTAACTCGCTGGGAATTTGTATTATACTGCAAAGGAGCTTCCTGACCTTTGAGTTGGATTAGTATTAGTAAAACAGAAGATACTTCAAACCGAGAAGTATCTATAGTGAGAAAGTATTTCAAAAAATTACCTTTTGCGTCCATCTAATTGATTTCTGCATTAAATACGGATTTGCTCTACCAATGAGTTTGGACTACGCGTAAACTCTTTCATTCCATTGCTTTATTATTTTCCTTTTGTATATTTTAGGTTTAATTGCTATTGTAATTTATCAGCTAGGACATAATGCTTTAAGTGGATATAAAATCATCGAGTTTCATCTCCATCTTATTTCTTAGCCCCTAGTTGATATCAAACTCCTACATTTTACATATGTTTCATGTCCCCATATTAACAATTAATTTTTAAACCGAAACACTATAAAACCTCGTCCCTAACAATTAATATGAAAATATAATAATAAGAATACTAAAGTTTCTATATAAATTACAATTTTTCTTTCGCCAGCGTACATAATCAACACATTCGAAACAAAGAATTAATTCGAACAAGACTTCGAGTAGCAAATCAAATTTTTATCATAATCCTTCTCGAATGGGTTAAAAAACATACTCTACTTCTTATGCAGTTGTTAACATGTATTTTCAACGATGTTTCCCATTAAACGCATGCATTGAAAGAGTGGCGTGACGTTTGAATAATTCAATAATATAATCCCCATAAATCCGATTGACGTAACGCCAAAAGAAAAGTAGCAGAAATAATGTAAGGATTTAATCGAACTTAATCCTACTTTGCTAACACGTGGAAGTAGAAGCGAGGATAGTTTACAGCGGCATGACAAGTGCTACGAGTACTTTCGCATATTACCCCTCTGCAGCGGCCAATTAGCACCGTTTCAGGGTGCGATATAAGCGGTCATGCAACTTCCACTATTATAGTGAAGCCTGTTATCAAAGATAATCCGTACACCGTCGTAAAAGTCTTAGTGAATAATAAATGGCACGATGCAGTGTAAATGCAATAAAATTTTCGAACATTATTTATACCTTACATCGCCTGAACGAGGACGTCACTAATTAACCACCTTTTAAAGAAAGATGTATAAAAATGGAAATAACTTGACTTATTACCTTTAACTGATGTTTCGAAATTTAATTCAATTTTTGTATAATTCTTTAAAAATTGAAATTCAAGGAGTAATATTTAAATTTACACCGATTCTATCAGTGCCCGGGAATCTATTTATTACGACAGGAAAGAGTAAATATTAAAACACTTGTATAGAATAAGAAATAAACTTTAAGATACTTAACTGTTTCTTTTATTTTATTCTATAAGGATACCTTTCACCTAAATAATTTATATTCAGTGTAATAAGCAACAGAAGCAAAAATACGTTCAGTAATGAACATCAAATGTATATTTTTACTTACATTGAAAAGGAAAGCTGATTATTGAATTACATTATGTAAATTACAGAAATCTTTAATTTTTTCCAATAAAAACCCAATAAGTAAATGTTCCACAGAGACCTATAATACCTGCCATGTGTCTTTTTTTCTCAATTAATGGAAACACATTTTCTTACATCAAAATACGGAGGGTTGTACCATTCCTCAAATTTTAATTCGAGCAGTACCTATCTAATACTAGAAGAAGAACACATCTTACGTCATTCACCATCCACTTTTTAAAATCACAAGGCACGTACAAATGTTGATCCCAAATGATCGCAAGATTACAAATTAATAAGAAGGTCATGCAGCTTCGACAGAATTAATACAAATTGACATCAATTACAATAAAATCTGTTAAATCTTTTTCAAAGCATATTTTACAATCCCAATGTGCATTAAAGATCGATATCTCAGCGATACGATAGATTCTTCCATCGTAGAGTAAACATATCCTCGATACGTCTGTGCACCGAAGAGATACCACCGAACAGAGAGACATCGAAAGAGGAAGAGTACGAGGAGGAGAAAGATTCTCTTTTGCCTATATCTGTTTTCCACTTTTTTCATCCTCGTAGCAGAGTACGGTTGTAGCCCTCTCCCACGTTTCTCTCCCCTTTTTAGTGCCGCCCTCTTTCTCTCTCCGTCTCCCTCTTTCTCCACCCTCACCCCTTTTTCCTCTCCTCCTTCACCCTTACACTCTCTCACCCACCCTATCTCTCTCTTACAACTCTCCATCCATCTCTTTTTCCACCCTCCTGTCCCTTTCTCACCGACGCTCGGCTCAAAATGTGGCATTCAACAGGGCTTCCACGGTGCTTGCGGTGGTGCGGAATCCGCGCCGGTTTGCCGCGACGCGGGGTGCATCGGGGAAATGATGCGCAGATTGGCCGGATCATCTCAAAAACCACCACCCTCTACCTCCAGCCCTTCTCCTACCGGCGTTCGTCCCCTCTGATTCTCTCTCTTCCTCTTTCATATCCAATGACTCTCTCGTATTCTATCCTTCTCTTTCTCTCCATTACGATCGTTCACTCGCACTACCATCCTCGACGGTCGCCAGGGATGGAATACAACCCCCACTGCCGACACTGCCGACGAACAACCACCCTGCCACCGCTGACTGCCACGGTGCCCGACGACGAGTGACTGAGTCCTCCGATTATTATCTCATTTGCTGGCACGAGCAGCACGCGACGAACCACGCCACGGTGGTGTCATCCTCGAGAATTTTCACGATTCCTACCCAACGTATCGTCGATCCGAGAAGAGAAAGAGATCGGGACCGTGATCTGACCGCAACCTGTCGACGCGCGTACAGGTGAGTCGGGACACTGATTTCTTTATTTCCGTTTAGTTATGCATGCGAGGAATCGTTACATACCTATTTAATTCTTTCTTTATGTTTTCTCATTTTTTTTCTGGTTTTTACTTCTTTTATTTAACGAACGTTGTATAAGTGATCGCACGTGAATCGGGAACTTGGTGCACGAGTTTGATGTCTTCGGCAAGGATGCATGGGGGGTGAGAACAGTGGATGGCGTGTGGTGCTATTGAGGGTTGTTGGTACTTAAGAGCTAGGGGATAGTTTTGAGTTAACAACGTCGAGCACGGTATAACGTGGTGTTCTTTTGAAAAGAGCTTCGCGGGGAACGACGTGAATCAAACTGAGGGACAGATTTGACGAAGAGGTGGGTTCTAGAGGGTATCTTTATTTCCGGTGTTGGGAGTGATGCGCGCACGATCGCTTCAGTTACGATTCTTTTTATAGTTGTGTGCATCGGGTTTGTCCGTTTATTTTTTGGGGTACTTCAAATTGCGATTTGGCATTTTTTAAAAATTTAATTTCTTGCCGTACAAGCACGAGTGACACTCGTGATGAAGTAAATTGGATAGGAAATTTGCAAGTTTTGCAAAACCTATCAAATCGAAAATATCAGTGAGACGCGACACTACAAAATTATTCTCATAACATTAATAATATCGAAAATCATTGATTAATTTTTATTTTATCAATTAAACTCTGACTTAGTACGAAGGCAGCCACAAAAAAGATATCGTACAGTAAGGTGTTGAAGATAATCGAATCTTTTGCTATTTGTACATAATAGTTATTGTTTTTGCATTTCGACGGAAAAAATTATTAATAAAAATTGCCATACAATCAACATCGATCACGAGCTGATTTGTGTATTTTTTTTACTTATAATCTGCATTACGTGGTCGATTCATTATTAGGGGGTTAAAAACAATTTTGCGCTTGCACGGGTATATGAATTCCTTGAAACTTTCTCAAAAACGTATAAAAAATCTCTTTTATAAAATCTAATCGTGTAAACTCAATCTTTCTTTAAATTAGAATAAAATCTTAGAATATTAATATTTTCGATTATGTATAATTTATCATGGCAGTATATGCCTTCAGTAGAGATATCGGTACGTCAAGAAAATGGGCAGCAACGTAATTAAATACAAATACAAAAAAATACACAGTGTCACGGTCAATTTGAAATGTACATCGAATCAGTAAACTGTAATTAATTTAATGTAGCTGTTCTGAAAATTTCACATCATGAGACGGAACATACACCGTCGATTGAAACTCTGATAAAACATCAAACAAAGTAAATAAAAAATATAAATAACTGTGCACTAACAATTCCTGAAAAGGATCAACTGAATATTAGCGTGAGTATGGTCTCTGTATCGTATGGTCAATGATAATTCATCATGCGATCACAGATTGGTCTTGCACAGCGCTTTGAACCGCGTGTTCTCCCCTATGCGATTGCACTGATTATCGGATGGTATGATTACCGGTTCATTATATTTTCCTCCCGATAATAAAGTGTACAAACGTTAATATTAAACTTCGCCATTATATACAGTTCTGTTGATTAATTAAAAAAAGGAAAAAATCACTGCTGAATGAGGTTTGACATTTCAAATATAGTATTACTTTATCTTGATTAGAACGGGGAAATTAACATTCCTCTTTTACATCCTGATGATATAATGTCCGAAAGAGTCTTCAAAGTTTATTTAATAATTTTTATAATAAAGATAACATAGATAGAAGTCTATAGACTCGATTTCGTTCATCTGTGGATTTTGATAATGCAACTGAAAATACGTTGACGCGTGTAATATTATTTTAATTAAATAATGATGGTAATTATTAAAAAGAAAGGTATCGCTTTTGAGTGAAATTTGATACTTTGAATATTGTAATACAGAGTCATGATGAATAATTCAATATTAACGTCCCTTTTTTTCTTGCGACGATATACCGTCGTATAAAAAATTACGTTCGTATAAAAAATAAAAAATGCAGTTCGTATAAAAAATTTTTCTTTCATTTCTACGATACAGGTAATATTCGATGAAGTCTCCCGATTCAATTAAATTTTTCTAGATTTCACGGTAACGCAATTAAAATACATCGCCGTGAATAATAACATTTTAATTAAATGCATGTAATTATTAGAAAAGATTATTAATTGAGATATACGTATTTATGTTGCAATTTGCGCAAGAACTTACTCATTTCACCGAAACGCACCACAATTCTGTGCCCAAGTAAAAAATTTCATTAGACAACTATAATCAGCCATGCTAATAAGTATCTGTACTACTAATATTCCACCATACGTAATTCCAAACATTCCTCACTAGCCAAAAACTTAACACTACATAGAACTACCAGCGCTAAGTTTACCATATTTCAATGCATTAAATATGTATTTTGGAAAAACAGAAATCAAGAGGAGACAAAGATGATTAATTCCGTAATCTGTATTTTATAAGATCAACATAGAATATCTGTCCTATAACTAGTTTTATCCTATAAACTCAGAGCAATTTTGGAAAAAATTGATGACAAGTCATTTTGGTTTGCTTAGTAGTTCTAATCATAATATCACACCTTTTTTTAAATGCCCTACAACTATCGTCTTTATGCTACCAACTAATAAGAGTATATTCATCCGAACCACTGTAGACATTGCAACAAGTAAACAGTATGCTAATTATTCGCGATAAAAGAAAAACCTTATCGTCGCCACCCATCGAGTTTCTTTCCTTTGCATCTTTCGCAGCTGATATATTTTTTTCTATGGGTACAGACAGGGGACGTTCGAATTACGCAGAGAGTTCAACCGTAAAAAAACGCGGGCTCCACTGCGACTGACATTTTTTTCTCTCTATGCAAAGCGAGATCGTTTTGCGCGGGAGCTCCCTGCAATAAAAATGTTTATGTGGACAGTAAAGGGATCGTCGTTACTTGAAGGGAAAATGAGAACGTATGCCGGTCGACGTAAAGATAAACGAACTGAAGGATCTCACCGAGGTCAGAAATTAATTCAGTTTTCGCTTATGTTAGTAATTGTCTCGTGTCATTTGGCGATTATTGTTAGCGTTCTGCCGCCGTCGCAGACTCCCCTTGTCTTGAAGTGTCGATTAAAAGAAGAAAATGCGATGATTTGTGACGTTGGCTTTGTTATCGACGATTTATGAATCATTAAATATTTTATGATTGTGAGATACAGAATTTGATTGTGTCAAAATAATATGTTTTGAGAGAAAGGGTAGGTGGTGAAAGTAATTGATCTCAATTTAACTTTGCGTTTGGTCACTTCAAATTGTGGAGGTACAGAAATTCTGTTTTCACCTTATTTATTTAATGATAGTATTTTTTTTATTCTGTGGGATATTAAAAAAATATACGTTCTTGTTAGAATACAATATTTTGGAGCACAGAGTTCAAAATGCAAGTTTTAATTTTAACACGTCGAAGGAGGTGGAATTTTGAAAGTATTAACGATAGTTTACGATCTAACTTTTATTGTCGACATATTCTGTCTAATTGAATCTAAAACAAAAACATACCCATTCAAAAAGTACCCCAAAAATATCCGACACAAAAAAAGATTTGAACATTTGTTCGAAACAACAAAAAAAACCAAACTTGCTCTTATCACAAGAAATTCTGTAAAACTTACTTCTAACACAGTTAAATCTAAAAAGCAATACAACGATCATAAAATAGACAAACCGTGAAGTAATTAAAAATGTGAAATATACAAAATAACAATCAATAACTGCGTTCCAGTCCAACAGTATCCCGGAAAATAAACGGACCTGATACATCCATTTGAAAATACCATCTCTTTCGTGTATTCACACAAAATGCTCTCACCCCGTAAAAACAAATCATCCCCAATGTTCATGGCAGCGTTCAGACGTTTTAAACCGAAAAGAACAATCAGGAAAAAAACGAGAGAAATTAAGGCGGCTGGTAAGAGGCTGAAACGTGCCTTCGCCGAAATCGCTGAAGAAACGTCCGTCTGATGTATTTGTCTTTCCTCGTGGAAGGAGGATGGCGTGGAACCGGAAGGGGGCCAAAACTTGGTATGAGAAACGAGAGACGAAGAACGAAGGAACAACAGAGAAGTACCACCGAAGGGAACGAAGTAGAATCAGAAAGGGTGAAATACTGCGAAAGGACAAGATAAACGTTCATGATAGACAGAGAGAAATAATAAGAGGGGGAAAAGATAGAAAAAGAGGAAGAGCCGTAGGAACCTGGAGAACGAGGAAGGGATACTGATTGTGAGAAAGGGAGATAGTGAACTGGCAAAAGAGAAAGAGAGAAGAGAGAAAGACAGAGAGATCGAGAAAGAGAAGTAGTAATGCAAATATTCGCGGCGACAGAGATTGAAACAATCCGCCAATTAGAATCGTCGACGTGAACGGGATTATGCAGATTCGCGGTGGGTGCGCGGATGGACCAGGAACGAACTGGCAGCTGCCGCACCGCTCGCTTAATTCAATCCGCCGAGTTGTCTTATGAATCGTAAACCGGGCTTCCCCCGTTGCGTGAAACTGAAACTATCGTCGTCCCGCGACTACGCCGAGGACGACGTTCTCGTCATCGTCCTCTTCGTCCTCGTTATCCTTATGGTGCATTGCTGCGGCAATCCGCGTCACGGCGATTCGCCTCCGGCGGAATAATAATCTAACGCCTAGCCCGTAAAGTTCCTGGTTTAGGATGGGAGGTAATTCACGATTCGTTATCATTATCTTTCGAAAGACTCCAGGAAAAAGTTCGGTCTCGTGGATTTGAAAGGGAGATTTCACAGGGATGTCCTTGGATACGACTTGATTATTGCTTTAGTATGCTTTTATTATGGAGTGAAGATTCGTGTGACGTTATTTTATGGTGACGTAGCACGCAGTATATTTAATTTGTTGAACACCATGGGAGTCACCCGTGATTGGTGCTATTGAATTTAATGAAATTTTAGTTGATTTTGAAATTGTTATATTTTGGAGTTTTTTCATACATTCGATAGTTAGATATTGCAATTGAAAAGGTAAAAATCTGTGGAATATTTATCTAGTTGATCTTTAAAGAGATGATTTTAATGGATAAAGATTAACTTCGGTAAAAATGGTAAAATTAACGAAATATCGGTGACGTTTAAGGTATTAACCCCTTATCGTACAACGAATTACACGGACGATGTGATAAGTTGGGAAGAGAAGTTTCAAGTTTTGGAAAACCTATTAAATTGAAAATATCAATGAGATGTGACGCGATAGAATTACATCTGGAATATTAATATCACATTAAATTGTACAATGTAATAGGAATTACTGATCAGTTTTTATTGTGTTAATTTAATGTTGAATTATTTCGGTGGCAGCCAGAAAAAAGGTCGTACAAGGTGTTAACATTAACTATACGATATGTATACCTACTGTTATCGTAGCAGGTCCTTTGATCAGTTATAAAACAATGATAATATTTTAATCCAAAGAAATACAGGAGATTATCATTTTAATATAGGAAAAATGTAAGAAATAAGCTTTAGTTAGAAAAGCAAAAAATTACATGTCTTCATTTTTTTGAACCGTTCGTTTGATGGCAGCATGGTGCAATTGGCGTTAACGCTTTCGATTGGGGGAGTAGTTTCTCTATTCCCTTTTTTTTTTTCTTTTTTAATGGTTTAGGAGTCAGGTGCGCAAATGACGCTGCTAGATTTGAATTAAAGGTTCAACAATTCGTCATCGAAATACGCAGGAAACAAAAATGATGAACGAAGGATGCCAATATTTGTATTGGAATCACTTTAGGTACATTTCTTTCTGAGTGTCATTAAAAGTCAAGATGTCAATTAAATCAAGGTGTTCATCAAATATCAAGGTGTTTACAAGGTTTTCTGATCAGTTGGCCTCTTTGTGCATTTACAGCGTCGCTCTTTTCGCAGGTGCACCACAAGTATTTCTTCCTGCTACACGCAAACTTGAGATTTCTCAAAAAACCAAGACCTCCATAAATTTATATCATAGCAAATGAACTAAAACTCAAAAACGATTAAACAGATGACCTAATGATTAAGAAGACATACCAAAAGATACAAATAAGTAGACACGGAATTCGTGTTTTTATTAAAAATACGGCAAATTTTTACAACTTTACTGAAACAATTTATATCTGAAGTTTCACTTTAGATTTTTCTTTAATTACATTTATATTGCATATCTTCTTTGTGCGTCTCTTTGAGAAAACTCTACAATGTAAGATATGGAAATGCGTTGCCATTGCTTTCTCAAAAAAAGATTCCGAAGGGAAGAAACTTTTTTCTCACGAGAGACTTTCCGGAGAGCTTGAGAAGGAAGTGGTATTTTCGCGAAGCTTTTTTTTATCGTTTCAGCAGTATAATAAACATACCGCGCGGTGGAGATTCTCTCTTTTTGCATAATTGACATATTCCTAAGAGGGTAATGTTGAATTATTTCACTCAGGACGATTTAAATAGTAGGAATACACTGCTGCGTTTCCAGAAAGTAACGAAGGGTGGAAATTCTGCAATAATCTCTTGACAGTCTTATAAACCTTTAGCATACTTTATGCGTTTCTCAGGTTTCGAGCTTACAAGCTATTGTTAGATTCACTACTTAATAATTCTGCATTCAATCTCTGTCTTTATCATATCTTTTTGATTTCAAACATTAACCATCTACTACTTGCTTCTATATTTACGTTTTAATGTAGTTCTATAATGTTCCTAACGAATAATACTTTATTTTTTTAAGCTTTTTACTTTTACACCTTCCATAACTTTTGACAGAATTCAAACGATAAAGCTTAAGATGTACGATTATTAAAAATTGTCAATATGTTAAGTATATCGATTAAAACTACTTTCCATAGTTTGGAACTCCGAGTATTTGTCCCCGTCGCCATTTTCATTCCAGGACTGATAATACTGCAATTAAAAGATGTTAATATTATCTTCCTAATCCTTTACATTATAAATTATTCATTCTTTCGCTTAAACTCAGTAAAATTAATTTAAAAATGCATTAAATAAGTATCTATTGCCATAGAAACAATAACAAAGAGCTAATAATTTTGTTTGCGATATTGCTGCTAACTTTGTCGAATTTCTATCATTTTAATTGCTCTGAAATGACCTTTACCTTTGCTTTCCGTTATTATATTGAAAATGATATCGATAGTATCATGCATATTCCCTTAACACGTTGTATCCCACTGGGGTCACCGCTGACCGACGCTGTTGAATTCAATGTCATTTCATGTGACGTTAAAACTATTATATTTCCGAGTTTTCTAATAATTTCCAAATTTAAATAATAACCTTGAAAAAGTAAAGCCCTGCTGTGTACATATATATTTCTGTCTTTAAGCTTTCTTCTTTGTAAAGATATGATCTTAATAGAAAAAGTTGTACTTCCGAAATACCGATGGCGTTGAACGTGTCAAAAATCTTCTGAGAATGAGAGGAATAAAATGTAAATTGTCAGCCTTCGAATGATTTACGTCCCTTAACACTAAAACTACCGAATCAGTTATAATAACTAGTACACAATTCATTACAAAAACTCTCTAAATTTAAAGAAGAGTTATAGAATAAACATTCTACGTCCATCTCAAAAAATACAAATGTACTTATTTAATTGATTGAAACATGTTAGATTTAACAGCGGTAATTCTAGTGATAAAAAATCTGGTTAAAATATGATGCGGTAATTGTGCATCTTCAAAACCTGTCTGTAGGCTGTTGAATTTCATGAAACGTCAGGCTTTAAAATTTCCTGTTTGGAAGTGAATCCACGTTATAAGGAATGTAAACCCGCTATTAGAATCTTCCGAGGGAGACGCCGAGAGAGAAAAAATCGTTTCGCCCCTGGAGATTCTTAGGGGAAGAAGTTGTATACACCTGCGAACCTTTTATAAAACTTTTGCATACAAGCTTTCTCAACGCTATGCAACAGAAGCCATTTACATTCTACGGTACCGATATTTAACGAAACGAAAGATCAGGACAGAAAAATGGAATTTTGTGATAAATCTTACCATCAAACTAGATGGAACTTTGAAGTGCCATGCAAATAGGCATTTAATTCATTGATAAAATAAAAATTTTCTTAAGTTTCGAACAGCCAGGGGAACTGATACTTTTTGCCATTCGTAAACAAATAATTTGTTATAAAATGTACAAAACAAGAAGTTTTTTGGTCGGGTATCCTTCTATTCGAGCTGCGTTCTAAATCGTTGCTCGACAAGCTCCAATATATTTTTATAAATGTTTAATTATTTGATTCTTATTATTTTTATAGAAATAATAGTATTTAATTTGAATTTCTTGCATTCATCAATATCATTTTAACGGACAAGGAGCACGCAAGGGCTTTGGGTCGGTGATTTTGTTGAAACTTTACGTATCCATAGAGTAAATTGCCGTAATTATTAATATACTGCATTATAAGAGCAGACGTTGAATACTTTTTAAGATATTTGTAATTAAAATTTCATAGCCACATTTAAATGGAACTTCAAGAGGCGCCCTGACATAGTAGCAGCGTCCTAGATTTCTACAGTGAAAATTAGGTTTCGCATTCCTGTGGTAGATAGATTCATTTTTTTTTTATTCATACGTCCAAAACTGTATTAAGTATCAAAAAATTACAACTTATATAATAACTGTATTTCTTTGGTTAAAGATGAAAGTGAAATTTCAAGTACAGTTGTGATTAAGTTTGGCTCTAAAGCTTTAATCCCTTGCGGTCCAAATTACTTCGTTGATTTTGTTAGTGAGCTAAATAAAATTAATTTTGCAATATTTTCTATCATTGGTTATTCATTTCTTTTATGGAGGATTAGCTATTGACGGACATTTAGAGGATATTACAAAATCATTGTGAAATTAGAAAGTCGAAATTAAAATATCAGAGAAGAAAATTAAGTGAAAATCTATGTCGAGTACTGCTCGACATAGGACCGCAAAGGGTTAATTATAAATATGTGAAAAACTATTGAACGTCTGCCGGATAATAGAGTATAATTATAGGTAATCTAGACGACTTATATTACAACTATGTAAAGTTTCAATAAAGTCTGGGACTTGAAGGCCTTACGTTCTCCGTGTAAGTACTCCTATATTGCTCAACCAGTCTCCTAAGTCAAAATTATAACACCAACCATACCGACACCTTATGAATACCTATTTTTATCGCAGCAGATCTTTTGATCGGTTATGAAATAACGATGATACTGTTCTGCAACAAATTCAAAATCCTGCTAATTTAGTACAGGTCACAACGTACAAAACTATCGTTACTTAATACTTAGCCCACCGAATGGAGAGATATCTCATTAGTAACATACTAATTCACCTTACTGCTGAAATGTAAGCGGTGTATATCATGCAGTTTGTATTTGTCTCAGTAGCCGGCTAAGTGTTAATAATAATCCTTTTATTTCACTAAACCGGACATTTCAGCAAGGAATGGCTCACATTAAAGTAAAATATTAACACTTTTCGGACCGCTATTTTTTGACAACCCACCTCTGATCAATCTCTTAGTCGCAAATATTTCTCTGATATCGATACCTCTACAAAAATTATAAATTCTCGTTAACACAGTAAACCGCAATGACAAATAACAATTTATTAATTCCTCTGGCAACCAATTAATATTTTAAAAGTCCAAAATCGGTAGGTCCGAAAAGCCTATTAATAAGTTACCAGTCGCTAAAGTGTTAATTTTTCTCGTCACTTTACAAATCCCTGAGAACATCCAACCCAATGGATATCACGATACAACAATCAGCTATTTCAATCAAAACTCTCCAAAATCTCGCAACAATAAGTAAAACAAATAATGAAAATCATCGTCCAATTAATAGCGATAGAATATTTCCTGTAACATATTAAACCAGTCGAAAACAGGCATTTCGATTTCGAGCAACCGAAGAAATCAGAGCATTTCAACAATCGATGTTGAGGACGATAGGGATGGACGGAATTATAGGCACGGCACGACGGGCAGCGGCGACGAGCTCGTATTTATCACGAAGAGTAAAACTGACAGCAGTCCATTTCCTGTTCGTCCTGCCTGTCTGGCTGAACATAATATCTCCTGACGAAACAACGTGGACGCCGTTTGTTTGGGAAACAATGGACCGAAACAATACCCGATCCCTTCTCGCGGTACGCGGACACGGATGCAGACCACCATTCTGATTTCCACGCCCCGTTACTCTCTTCGCTCTTTTCTACGGGGAGAAAATCTTTCCAAGGATACTTCGGATACTTCGGAACTGCGAAGAAAAACTTTCACGAAACGAGCCGTTGCATAAATGTGCCACGGTTTTTCGTGAAACGACGAATTGCGGTTGGTTCTTGATCAAAGAGAAAAACGACCCCTGGGAGATGATGAGAAAGTATATTGTGATGTGAAAGGTACATGTAGAGAGGTGGTATTGCTTCGTGTGTGATTACATTGAAGGCTAAGTGTCGGACTTGTAATTTTGTTTCGTTGATGTGTAGTAACTTAAGATTGTTAACACTAATTTTAGTGGGGTTTTATGTGTGTACTCTCACTGTAATAGATCTTTCAATCGGCTACAAAATAACGTTGATACCCTGAGTCGAAATATTGAACCTATTTTCATGGTATTTACTCCTATTTGAACGTAATATGATAC
This sequence comes from Cerceris rybyensis, assembly GCA_910591515.1. Taxonomy (NCBI): domain Eukaryota; kingdom Metazoa; phylum Arthropoda; class Insecta; order Hymenoptera; family Crabronidae; genus Cerceris; species Cerceris rybyensis. The sequence goes on from OU342789.1 coordinate 42,314,328, forward strand.
TTTCCAATACTAAAACGCCTAATTTAAACCTGTAACTCCTTCTCAGTAAAATGATACTCCTATTTGTACTTTTAATTCCTGAATGTTGGGTTGTAAAAGGTTCAAATAAGGTTCAATATTTCGACTCGGGACTGGATAGGATGTAAATCCTCAACGGAGGTTGAAATTGACGTCCTATTTTGCGCCTTAAGATGGCATAAAGGGAAATTTGCGCCACTTTTAGGCGCTAAATAGAATCTTATTTTACATTGAATTTAGGGCTATTTTTGTACTTTTAATTCCTACATGTTGGGTAGTAAAAGGTTCAAATGAGGTTCAATATTTCGACTCGGGACCTTTCTAAAAGAAACACAGAAGATTGTTAACTTAATACAAAAAATAATGATGAAAACGATTTTTTTGGGAATAATATAGAGATTAAATATTTTCATTCAACTAAATCGGTCATTTAACTGTACATAGTACAGTTAGTGTTAATTGTTAAAAGTTTTCGTCGAAGCGATAACTTGCTGGGAAGTAATACACTTGATTTTTAAGTAAGACTGAATTAACCCTTTCGCTACGGCGGACCACACCGAAAGTGAGAACATTAAGAGCGCACAGTCTTTACCATTCGGGATCAAGTATTTTGTCTCAAAAACGACGTTATGACACTGTATTTAGAAGCAAAATGATTTGTGTTCGTAACAGTGTGTTCATAATTTTTTCATAAACGTATTTTTATATAGCACTTGTCTTAACTTCTGGTTTCATTTTTGGATCGAGTGACTATAGTCACCCGTCGTGTATAGGTGTCGTTTTATGGCAGATGACTATAGTCATCTATAGTAGCAAAAGAGTTAAAGTTAGTACTTATCACTAGATCTACCGACGGTTAAATCAGTATATTTAAAATTCTCAAATAAATATGTCGGAGTGCAATAAATGAAGGGGTTGAAAAACTTGATCGATTCAGTCACTTATAGTCTTCAAAATAGACGTAGAAAATTATAAAAGAAACTGCGTTAGAAAATTCAGGGCAAGTCATTTTGATCACGTTGGCAGATCTAGTGTTAAGATTTATAAGTCAATTAATATTTACTTCGTTTAATCAAATTACCTTGCAATTACTTCGCTGACATCAATCAACACAGTGTGATGGGTACACGTTGAAAAAAAGTTAACAAAATATCAAATCTGATTTGATATGAAAAAATTATTGATAAAGAATAATTTTCTTGGTTCAAATGGCCATACAAATATGTCTATCTACAATAGATTATAACCAGATTGCGGATTTTTATGCATTTATGACAAATTCAATACGGCTAAAATATACAAAAAGGACATAATATAAAAATATATCTAAAATATCCAAAGTATGGTATTTGTTGTAATATTTATTGAGTGCAATAAATCCCTAGATAGGTTTTCCTATCTCACCTGCATTTGTGAAACTCGAAATTTGCATAAACATCCGCAGTCTAATTATAATATTTCAGTCCTTTCTTTATCGGATACTGTCACATAATGTATAAATAATGACACAATGTACGATGGTAAAAAGGAAAACATAAATAGCATACTTTGCATTTCTTCACCACTCAAAAGGCCATATCGCGTAGCTACGTTTTAAGTCGTTCGAACATCAGCAGCTCTGCCTTTCCACTTCCGGTTCCAAATTGTCCTCGTTCCGATTGTTCGTGCATCGTAAGAGCCGCGATTGAAATGCTCACGTCTCCGAATTCTCATTAACGATTTCGTGGAAACTCCTAGAGAATTTCTCCCAAGACATCCGAGCGAAACCGAACGTGTACTTGACAGAAATTAGTAATCCTTAATGGATGATGCGACGCGAACGCCTGTATAATCCCTATCCCCCCCATAGGCGTTGCCTGCTTGGTCTTAGACTTAACAGCGGCAGATATTCAATTAATTTCAGAAGACAATAGTAGCTCGCTTCCACTCTGCCGATTTGTACATACCTCCTTACTCCTTTGTGCACGATCATTAACGGACCTCTGCTTGCATTGTACCGCTATTCGTCTACTGCTGGAAAATGTTACGTTATTTTCAATCACAGAAACTATAACTACGGTTACTTCGACACGAATTCCTCGATTCAAAAAAGTAGAAGAATGTGTGTGAATTGTTTATCTTTCTGTTGAAAAGTTTCAGCATAGAATTTGTAAGCTCATTGTCATTGAGGCCTTAGGTTCTACATACTTAGAATGTGTTTCTGAATTAGAGGGGGTTAGAGAAAATGACGTTAGGTATATAAAGTAATTGGGAAAGTAGTGAAACGTTTCTAGGACAGTTTGTTATTCATGTAACTGTATAGAATTTATCGTGTACATTTTGTATGAAGGGTAATTAATTAATAGCCTCGAGTAATTTTTCTTGATATCACTTCACGTTGGAAAAATATTTGTCAAGTATTGGTTCTAATTCTTTAACGAAATAACGTTCTGTCACTTAAGTAATTCGTAAATTTGCAGAAAAATGATTAACACATCTTGCGCGGGAAGCGACTAAAGTTGTTTTGTACGCGTTGGTAGTCGAGCACGGGTAACAACGAAAGTCGTTTTCTATGAATTATTGGTGGATTACTGTTACTACGTGTCGACTAAGTGTCGACGACCGTACACTTCAACTTAAAACGTGCGTTGCAAAAATGTATTCCTATAATTGCGCTTTGCTGGTGCTGTTATGCTACGATAAGCGTATTCGACATCGGAGCTTCCAGCTATACATTGACATAAATTATACGTATACGTATAAATTTTGCTATGTACACTTCCCCAAAGGAAAGTGCTTTGGAAGATATCACTAGTTAAAACATTTTTAAATTCTTGATTTTCTTTGATTTCTGAGAATGTATTTTTATTTTTTTAAAGTGAATAGAGAAATTGATTTTTAAAGGGAAACTAAAAGTTTTATTAAAAGAAAACTTAAAGTTCAAGGACTATTTTGAGCAGAAGTAATTTAGCGCACGAATTGCAAAAAATCGCCCGCTACTCCATGAAAGTTTGGCGGGAAAGTACCCGCGCAAGATGTGTTAACACTAGATTTACGGAGCCAATTTGGCTCATTCAAAATTTGATTACTACATATATAATATCTTGGTTGGTTAATTTTTTAATAATAAATCTGTCATTTCACACTGCAAATCCAAGTGTGTTATTTTAAAACACATAAACGTATTATTTCCTTTTAGTCACTTTTTAGACGTTTCCCGGTGTGTTATTATTTAACACAGTACATGTGTGTTATATTTATATTTAAAAATAACACACCTACATGTTTCAAAATAACACACATGTACTGTGTTAAATACTAACACACCGGGAAACGTCTAAAAAGTGACTACAAGGAAATAATACGTTTATGTGTTTTAAAATAACACACTTGGTTTTGCAGTGCAATTGGTTTGCGGAACCGTTTTCTTTGCAAAAAATTTCAATTTTCTTGTGTGATTCAAATTGGTTCATTGTCAGTTCAGAAAAATAGGTATATCAACATCCGTAAATCTAGTGTTAACATTCAGCATAAATGCACATATTCTTCACCGCTGTAATATATAACATAAACCATAATCATGCTGCTTTCACTGCAAAACCAAGTGTGTTATTTTAAAACACATAAATGTATTATTTCCTTGTAGTCACTTTTTAGACGTTTCCCGGTGTGTTACTATTTAACACAGTACATGTGTGTTATTTTGAAGCATGTAAGTGTGTTATTTTAAAATATAAATATAACACACATGTACTGTGTTAAATAATAACACACCGAGAAACGTATAAAAAGTGAGTACAAGGAAATAGTACGTTTATGTGTTTTAAAATAACACACTTGGGTTTGCAGTGTTATCAGAACAATAAAAAGTCTTCGAAACTACGCGAATAACTTTTCATAAAATCACCTACTCCTGAATTTGTGCAGTGATCCTCCAAGGCGGACATCATGACGACTACCACCGGCGATCCATCGACCTTAAAAACTCCAGCTTCGCTTTCCGGCGGAGATCTGGTTTCGCGCTTATTAGCAGCGACTCCACCATATTTGTACAACGTTCCCCTGACACCACACAGTTTCTTCTTCAGCGAGATGTTGCGATCGTTCGTACAAGCGAAAACGGAAGCTACATCTACAGGAAATACCGCTAGTGCACCTCGACGTCGCAAAAGATCCTGGCGAGAGGCTCGCGATCGTCCCTTAGAATTGACGACGAAGGAAAGACAACATCATCATCTTCATCATCATCATCAACAACAAGAGAAATACTTCCATGCTCAACAGCAACAACAGCAGCAACAACAACAACAACCTGAAACTCGTCTAGAAAGTAGAAGCAAGCAAAACGACGGCTACGATCCGGAAAGTAAAATTAGTAGCTTCGAGCAAAAACCAACGTTTACCAGTGACATCTTGAAATCGGTCGACGAGAACAAATCCGATTTCTCGAAGCAGGGCAAGAATTTCTTCGACGAACGGCCACGTCACTTCGAACAAGCACAACCACCCGAAAGCGTCTTCTCGGCTGAGTTGCAAAAAGTCAAACCGGAAGACTCTCAACCAGATCGCAAGAATTGTAACTACAATGACCGAGCCTACGACGATCGTTCGAAGAGCACAATTAGCAATCAAGAATTATCGTTGCTGACTGATCAGAAGAAACTTGATTTCTCTCGAAATTTCCTACCCGGTCTTCCTGGCAGAGGTTGCGACATGCTGCAAGGCGTCAAAGGTTTTGGTTTACCCGGAAATGTGACGAATTCGGACTTTCTACCTGGTCCACTCTGGTATCCGCCATATCCGATGCCGCAGTCTTATCCTGGGATCGATCCTCTACACTTTTTCATCGATCTTCGTGTCTCGGGACATATTTGGGACCGTAAATTGAGCGAGAGACAGCTACCTTTCAAAGGAAAACACTGTTCAGCCTTCAGTGTACCACAGTCGAAGGAATACAGTAATCGACCGTTGAATTTGACGAGAGACGAGGCTAGTACGTCTAGGAGTACTGATGAAAACTTACGAGGCACAAATTACATACTGAGACACCTCGGCAGAACTTATAGGGACATTCATCAAGCACGAAAGTCCTCGAGAAGCGAAACCACGGTTAATGGAGAGAGCGAAGAGAGCACAAAGGATGTCAATGATAGTGAGTGTTTTCCTTTTGGCATGATTTTTTATGGCTTATTTGGAGAATATGATCGTATTAGTTGCAAAGAAGATGTTAGATAGTATAATAGTGTGCTAAGGTTTGATTTAAGGTTGCTGTTGCATGGAGTAGCATTCGGACGATTAGCTAGCTCGATTTATGTGAACGAGTGAAATAAATGGCTTAACTCTTTGAGGCATGGTGGGATTAAAAGTGTTCCACGTCTTTTACGCGTTGAAATGCATGGTGAAACATCTTTTGACTCACCTTGAAAATTTATGTTTTTATGTTAATTTGTTAATGAATATAAACCGATATTATTTCCTTTTAAAAAAGGCAATGTCTCCTCAACATGGGTTATTTTATTTGGAGCATTCTCGTGACTCAAAGGGTTGAGACAAATTAGAGTTGTTTTCCTGCATGTGTTTTCCTCGTCGGATATATCAAGGGAACCGGAAAGTAATGTCGTTTCTCCAGATATTTTGCTGAAGAACCTTCTGACTTTTATCGAGCTGGCTTTGAAAATTTGCATACTAGATGACAAAAGGTTGGTAATAATTAGGGTGATTTCGGCATTCATTAAACATAATAACTTGTTCCAAAATTAACTCGGATTTAATGTAAAAAAACGGCATTACTTTCCGGCCCCCCTAATATAAAAATTGCTCAAAACTGTTTAATTTTTCTCTTGATCCATTATTAGTCAGGGCACGTCACTTAGATCTTTTTACAAGTTACGTAGACCTTTTAACGGATTTCAAGTATAAAAAAATTTGAATGAATTTTCTGTATTTATTTAAAGGTATTTTCAAAATCGATTTGTTTCATTCGATATGTTTTAAAACAATTTGATATTTTTTGCTTCTCTCTCTTAAAGTAAATATTGCTGCTTTCTGATCGAGTCGATCATAAATTAGTAGGAAGTCTAGTATAAATGCCCCATGACTTCATTGATGATGTTCATGTAATCCGATTATCCAGTGAAATTTCAACCTTTATCCCCCCGATATTTAGTATATTATATTTATATTTTAAAATATCCGATATTTTTAAAACCTGTCAATAGTCCATAAATGTGAATTACATTTTGGGTATACATGCATCTCCTGTCACATATATGTCTACAATTCTACCAGTGTAGTAATTTCCTAAAAAAGAGTTGTAAAATCATCAATCAATTTTCATGATCTGCTACGTTTTACATTATCGTTTCAGAAAATCTGTTTGCCCAGTAATTTGTTAAACAACTCATCAAAAAAATACAAAGTAACATCATTAAAACATTTGTTCATTTAAAACACCTAAATAATTAAATCATTCTATTTAATATTATTAAAATACATTAAACAGTCATTTATATTGGAGTTTAGTGCTAAATATCGTTCAATATTATAGCCTTAACTTATTATCAATTCTGATTACCATCACTGATCCCCTAAAACACAATTAGCTTCATTTACTTCTATCGCGAAGCTTATAATATTATAGTTGCAGAATTTCATCATTTCCGCTTATGATATATACTAATTAATGTTTTTTTTCGGTTTCATCACAAAAGAAATAAACTGATCAGTTCGTAATTTCTCGTTTGCAAGACTCAGCCGAGAGATCTCCAAAGTCTGAAGAAACTGCAAGCTCATCGAGGAGTCAAGAGGACGAGCGGAAGGATCTGCGTGCCCTGATCGGCCTCGAATTGGTCGTCGATTACGTGAAAGAGCCAAAAGGTGATCTACAGAACGAGCAGACTTCGCAAGTAACCGAATAACTTCGATGTAAAACAAAACGATACTTTTTTGATCTTACCTCTGTCAAATAGACGTAGCCCCGATATCTCCAATTTACGAAAACGCCTGAATTTCACTCAACTAACATTGTTCATGGTTAAATATACCTAGAAGTTCCGAATTCTTTCAGATCGTCGTGAAACGATGATATTTTCAAATTCCATTTGATAATATGTATATAACACCGATAAAAATTAATAGAGAGAGAATCACATGACCTTAAATAAGAGGACATTGTTGTCCTCTCTACTCTTACGTTACACGAAGGGACAGGATAACTGTTCTTTTGGTATCATTAATGACTTCAGTGTGGTTGCTATCATTGGAAGAGTTTCATTATCTCTAAAAATTCGAAATTCAATGGAAAGAGTGACTTTTTAGCGTTAAAACGAACGATCTTTTAGAGGTCTTTTTGGGAGCAGAGAAGCCCCGCTCCGAATTTGACTATATGTGATATGCGCTGTAAATAATATAGTAGTATTCTAATGTATCTATATGTATTAATAGAAAGTATTAAACGTGTATATTAAACGTAATAAAAGCAATGCGATTCAACTAAACGAAGAAAGAGAAAAGCTTACAGTTTGTCAGCGAGAAAGAGCCCCGTCGATCGGTTCTTCGGGCGAAAAATTATGCAAATTTAACGGATAATCCGTACGACCGGTTTGTGCAATGTGTGAATCAACGAATTTATAATAATCTGTACATTATTACACCTCGATACTTGTTAGCTTCGAAATAAATATTCCATTCCATTTGTTGCGCGTAAAAATTAAATCGTGTATAACTTTTGTGTTGTTTAATACAGCGGTCATAAATCGGACGAAATTTATATCTATGGGGGTTTTACTAAATACCTGGAGTTTTAATTAATACGTACCAGGTGTCAATTTGATTTTGCCATCAGTTGTATGGAAGTTTTTCTATATTTTACTTGTGGTCTACCTCAGAAGATTAGAATCTGAGTGAATCTATCTACATTTATTTAAAACTATACATTCCAAGTAAATTGAAGCAGGCGAGGACAATCTTACCGAAGAATACAAAAATTATATGATTGAATGGAAAAATTGCAAAAAATTATTCACGATTAGAATAAATAATTGATGCTACATATGTACGACAAGGAATTCATAATCGAATTATATATTTACAGAGGAATTAACAAAACTGCTGACGTGCACAATCATAACATCGACTTCGTTAGAAAGACCGACGGCAAATTCGGAATAATTAGACACTGAAATTGAGTAATTTGGGAGGAACAAATCAAAAGAGGGGTGGAAATTGATTGATTTAACTATTTATAATTGCAATGTAAGGCTAAGGAAATAATAGAAGTATATTGTTATAAATTACAGAAATTTTCAAAAAAAATAACTATGAAAAAGGAAATATGAACTTAACTATTTGATCGTTTGACCGAGCCAGAACGAGTAGGATGAGATTAAATCAGAAAGCCTGAAATTCCAAATACCATCAAATGTAAAAGTTAAAAGAAATCATAGAGCAAAGGGTTAATCCTCTATCAATATGGATTACAAGATAATAGAATTACTTTGTAAAAATGATAAACATTCTTTAAAATCAAACCACTTAACGGAATTAATAATTATCTCGTTACAAAAAATTCAATGTTTAAAAACAGAAATCCAGGCATATCGAAAAATAAATAACTTAGACCATTATTATAATTGCGGGACACATGTGTAAGCCATTCATAGGACTAATAGATAAACTCACTCCACTTTACAATTTTTAAAAATTTAAGTGTCAAACCATTCGATTCAATTCTAACTTTATATCTTTATGTTATAATAAAATTTTCCTAATAATAATAACTAACGCTATCAAATGACGTCATATATTTAGCCATCGAATAATAAATAACTTATTTGAAAAGTCAATCTGATTAATTCCGAGGCTATTCCGAATTATTCACTTTTTTTTCGTATTCGTGTCGTTAATGGAAAGCAACGTGTAATTATAAATTCTCCAATATTTATTTGTATTTATATTTTACCGAGAATTTTAAAAAAGAGTGTATACTATTTCACCATATTTGCCCATTGCAAATTTTACGGAATTACCAAGGCAGTCAGAATAATTGGATCCCAATTTTTTAGAAAACTTCTCCAATACGGAAGCCATATAGATATTCCATACCTATCTGCTATAACATTAATTACATTGTTAAATATTGAAATATAATAGATTTAACGGCGATAGTTTTACTGTTAATTGATTTGTCAAGTGAGTGTCTCATATAGTTGCCGAACATGAAGTGTCCGACTGTTTTTTGCCCTCGAACCCAAAAGAGCCCAAACGATCCCAAAAGGGTTGCTCGAAAGACGAAAAGGGTGGCCCAGCCAACACAACCTTCGTATTTATTTCTTCGTCTTCTTCAACACTCTGCCAAGTTTTAATTAAAACTACCCTCGACGGAGAGGTACAACATAAAAGGAGCGCGTCAAATTTAACCAGGCGACTTCGCACTCGGGCGCCGATTTCTTTTTTAACGGCATTCTACTAATAAACCTCCGTTGAGAATTATGCGAGTGCAGGTTCTTTTTCATTGGGCATCTTCTTCGTTCTGTCCGTCTTTTTACTGACACTCGGTTTTTCGTATTCGTTTCTCAACATATGACGTCAACGACGTATAATTAGAAGAACGTCTTCGTTAGGAGGACATCTAGGGATGTGCATAGAGAGGGTGAATTGTATTATTAATATATCTTCTGAAAAGAAGTGACAGAGGAATATATTCTATGGCAGAATAATATTTACGTATCTGTGAATCTACTTTTGCATTGAATTGCAGAGGGCTAGTGCTCTTCTTTATTTAGCACTGTGTGTTTTCATTATGTCAATTGAGTCTATTGAATTTTTCAGAAGTAAAAGTACCAGGGGAAGATATCTTAAAAATGAGTAATTTTTGATTTACAAAATTAGAAACGTCTTGGGTCATCTACTAGAGAAGTCTCTTCTTCCTATCGAGATAAATACAACTGATTTTTTCGCAGTTATTGCAAATATTTACTAATTAGATTATTATCCAGTTATTCACTAATTACATGAATCCTTAAAAAAATGGATTCAATATTTCCAAATAATTTCGGAGAACGCAACTAGTACCGCAGTGCAAGGGCCATCCTGTATGAGATTTTCTTCCACTTCCTGTGCCAAACTCACCCCTGCAGTTATGACCACATCTTATGGGACATCCTGCATACATGCATAGGAAGTGATAAGGGACACAGTGGTTTTTAGGGACAGAGGCAAATCTGACGGAAGTTATCGATTTCCCAAGTCATTTGCAAAGCTTGAACCTATATAAGATTACAGTGGTTATGTTTGCACATTAGATTGATGTACCGCATCCACAAGAATTCGTTCAGGATGCGCACAATCGTTTATTCGAAGTTGCTAAATGTTTGCAAGATAATAGTAGCATTAGAACTTTTGAATTGATTTCAGTAAACTCCCTATAATACGGTGGATACGTTCCATGTTGTGTGAATCATTCAAATTATACAAGTATGCAAATGAGCCGTTCACAGATCACAATGTTTAACTTTATTTGTTATGTTTAAAATAACTTTTTTTTAATAATCAGATTTAAGACGATATATGACAACAACTTTTATAGCTGTTGAATTATAAATGATTTTTTTTTCACGAGAAATGTATAAAAAAAATCTATGTTTTACTTATACATAAACATATAGGTACATATATTTGATAGAGATGTAAAATAAATATTTAATATGTAACGGCTAAAATATTTTTTATTTCTCTTCAAAGCAAACAAATATTGAAATTAAAAATGGTTCGCTATTCATTTTGTGTCAAATAAACGAAGTAGTTATATTTTTTTTGTCATTTATTCACCGTCGGAGCTATCCGTAATTAGATTCCAACATCGTCTTTTCGACGTTGATTATATTCATTATTGGAGATAAAATGTAATTCAATCGTAACATCTGTCTGATTCTTTCACCATGTTATACAAATCCATATTATACAAATTTATGTTATAGGAGTGGCGGTTAGCTCGTCTCGGTGAGGTACTTTCTGAGGAATTTTCCCCCCTTCTTTATAAACTTTCTCCCAATTGAAGCTGACCATTTAATTATTGAGGACAATGAGGAATGATAGAAAAAATCGTATGGTGCAATGTGAAAATATTTGAGTGGCTGTTCAGGAATAAAAATAATTTCTTATAAAAATTTAATTTGTTCCCAAATGTTATGGAAACAGATGGAATTATAAATGGAACGTATTAAAAAGTCTAATTACTATTTACTATGTTATTACAAGTGACAAGTGTTCACGGTATTTGTCATATTTAGATCACGATCTGGCCCACGAATAAGACTTAAAATTTTGGAGGTAGTATTCCATTTTGTTCTACATTCTTTTCTTAATTATGGCCATTTCGTTAGGAACCATAATTATAGATGAGTTCCAAGCCTACATGTTACTCATGCAGGAAAAGTCTTCCACATGTGACGAAAATTTGAAATTGGATCTACTACTTAGAACATTTACTTATACTGCTTATAAAATTAATGACTTGCACTTGCAAATTAATACTTCAATATTAAGAATCCGAATCTTTCATTCCATAATTACTATAATTAGAAGTTCTAAGTTGGGAAGTCAATCTCTTAACTCCAAATTTACCGTAATCAGAACACCGAAACTCTAATTTCATGGCCACCATAGCCTGGCATTCCAAAGTAAAAGGTTAATACACACGTAATTTATTCAAGTCCACGTTTCCACATACGAAATTGTTTAGGTATTACTTCCACCAAATTCAATTCAACAGATTATTTTATTTCAATGAAATACAGAATACTAAAAATGATCATAATTCATATTTTTATTATCGACAACTTCATGTTTTATTCTTCATCCTGTCGAGGGGAAAATTTTTGAAGTAAATTACTTTCTGTATCGCAACAGTACCATAAATTCTCCTCTCAATTTTTATTCTCACTATTTATTCATTATTGTACAATTAAGAGAGAAATAACGAGCTAAGGACTGTCGTGATTCGCGATAACACGAAGTTCCAGAATTACTTCGCCCTTGTTGTTGCCGTTAATCTTCATTAATTTCCGATTCTTCTCCGGTATAACGACGATATCGTCCAATCCACTTCTTTTAATGGTCGGCTCGTATAGTTTGTAATACGCGGTCGGCCGATCTACCTCTTTGTTTACTTCGACGAATTGTTTTTCTGGAGCGACCAACGTGTACACCTAATTTAATAAATTAATCGACAGTTATAAAATTGCATGACAGGAAATTTTGCTTGATTGAAACTGATATCATGTCGTAACCATAAAATAGCTCAAGTATACAAAGCAAGATTATTCTCAATCTTATTTCCTTAATTACCATTTAAGGAAGGAGTTGAATTTAATCTAACGTTTTATAAAAATATCTCATTTTCATCGAACTTATCATTAACACTAAATCTATCGATGTCTATCAATGAGTTCTTAATTAGACTGAAAAATTTCGCAACTTTTGAATAGAGCAACACAGAATGAGACTTTTTACATCTATCTTGCAAAATCTAAGCAATTAAATTAATAAATATTCTTCCCTTTTTACTAGTCTTCAAACATATATCTCTAATATTTCTATATGTACACGATTGATCATCAATAGCTCCAGTATTAAGTAATGTCACATTATTTTCGCTACGGACGTTTTTTTCCGGCACGGTACTCCCACTGATCGAACCGCGCTAAAAGTTTTTGCACTTTACGAAAAAGTTCGTCAGCGACAGCACTTATGCCTCACTGCAACATAGTTACTTTGTCTTTCTTTTTTCAGAAAAAGATATTTCTAATGTTACATATGCATAGAGTAAGATATCCGATGCGTAACAACTTCAGTCGCTCGTCGTATGTGCAATACGCTACATTTTATGTCAGTGCCATTTTATGAGACATATATTCGTCCAACATGGTTAAAGCGACTCGCCTTGAATTTATTGAAACTGTTCCCAAAACTTCTAACCCTGCTACTTTTCCAATATTCTACATCTATCTTAAAGATTGTAAGCGATTGAATCAATTAAGTTTTCTACCCCCTTCATTTATTTGGTCCGAACAGACTTTTTTCACAATTTTAAACGTATTGGATTATTTGTCGCTATGTTTAATCTTAAAATGATTTTTTCCTCCGATTTACACGAGACTTTATATACACGATTTTTCTTTTCATGGTTTTTAAAAGAAGGGATATTTTTTTTAATTTATTTCTGGTTTACGTAGAAATAATCGACCGCATTATGCACATTTAGCTTGTCTTCGATTTATACCGTTTTAGTGTAAATCGAATGATAAGTAAATAAGAAAAGAAAGTACAGAGAGAAACTTCAACTTGCCCTTTTACCAGGACGTAACACGTCATCGCTTTCAGCGGAATCTCCGGCAGAAAAGCTCAAATCCAGATCGCGGGAGGATTGTTCATCGATTACAGGATAATTTGCGTCAACATTTCGATTTCCATCGAAATTCTGCAGATAATAAACACGCCCATTGACGACCGTTGCGAGAACGATGATAATGAAGATCTTGTGATATGCCATGACGACTCTCCTGATGCGTATGTACGTACGAATATCAGAGAAACGTAAAACTGAGCTCTCGATAAAAGCCACGTCCGATCGTTGGTTAAAGTAATGAAATGAAACTTTCCTCGTGGCAGCTGCCAGACCCGTTAATCCATTGTAAGGCGATTATAGGACGTTCCGCCGAATGATTAATTAAGCTGGCAACCTGTCATTGGCGAAACGAATGACGTTTTCGTGTCAGTTTAATGTGCCGTTGTCAATGCTGACTTTCGTCGGCAGTTGCAAATATTTTGGATGACAATTTTCAGGTGTTTGTCACATTCGCACCATCTGAAGGAGGGTAAGGCTTACAACTAGCTCGGTTACAAAATTGTATCTGAGAGTGACAGTAATTTACACATTCCAATTTTATGAAAACATGAACACGTTGAACACCGGCCGTATATCGCCAGTTTTGACAATTTTTCCTATCAATATTACATTTTTATATAGTAGAATTATTATAGATAAAAATAATTCTATAACCGATGACATTTAGAGCGTTTTTCTCTTGTTTTTTACTAAATATTAACGCTATAGGCACATTTTTTAATTTTGTCATTTGAAAGTCAGAAGCTTCATTGAATTTAGTAGAACCTATCATTTTACACTCCCATGACGTTAAACGTGTTAATATACAGTTGTTAAAATGTTAAATTATAAAGTAATAACAGTCCGCAGAATAGATCATCGTAGCAAGTGCAAAAATCGTCAGGAAATTCTAAATGCAGGCATTATAACGACAGACACAAAAGCCGATCCCGATTTACCGTTCATATTCAATCTAACCTTTGTGTTAAAGTCAGAAAACACGCTTTCCTGCTCTTAAAGGGTAAAGGTAGAACGAGCGGAGGCGCGTGCATTATTGGAACGCCCGAAGAGAGATTAAAAACGACTTTTTCCAAAGGATCGCTTCCATTGACTGGGGTGCATCGCGGCAAGTGCTGAATAATGCATGAAATTTGTTCCCCAGAATCGAATCGCTCCTCGTCACCGACGGCACGAGTACAAGAGAGCGGGCATAAATCTAAATAATTTCAACCGTCGAATTTTTATTATTCCTATGACTACGTCGGCCCCGCTGAATATGCATGCACCGTTTTCCACACTTCGCTCGAGTGTCCCACCTTTGTGTAACTACCCGGTGCAGTGGGGATGATGCACCTTCCATCCGGCACCCCCGCATTGACCTCTGACAATCGAGATGCCTAAACGCTGATCGTTAATATTACTTTAAATCGATGACATTGTTCGGTTTAATTTGACGATCGACGATACTTAAATGATCTTTTTCTGTAGTTCAATTTTTCAAAATTTCTTTTGGCACATTTCGATATTAACTACTGCGGTTGTTTTGCCTAGGACTGATATTTTGTATAGATTGCTTTCGAATCATCAAGACAATGATATTCGTATTATACTTTTCCCTTTAGTATTTTTTCAACCTTACGTGCTGCAATTCTTTTGCTTGGGACCTGCTGTTTTAGGTTGTTTCCAAACCAACGAGGCTATGATATTCCTATCACATTTTTTCACGAAGATCGGGCGATGACGGTTATAGTCGTCAAACACAGAGTAAGTCTCGCTGTTAAGCTAATGGATCAAAAAAATCGGCGTTATTTTAAAAAACGAACAATTTTCTTACTAATATTTTATTAATTTACTTAACATAAACATATACTCTATACATAATAAAGGGGCAACTCAGAACAAATCAAATGTTTATGAAAGTTAAAAATTCAGAGTGATTCTTTCGAATGGTATTCACGAAAACAGGGAATACATACCTACTATTACGTATCACGAATCAGTCTCAGGCTTTAGCATTGGGATAATTACTTTTTGACTTTTACTTTTGCGTTATAATAAGCAGTTCCAGCCAGAGCATATGGGGATGCATGAATCTATCTCAATTTATTTATAATTTTTATTTATTTGTTTTATTTCATCTTGACCTCTAAAGGTTCTAAACAAATTGAAATTTACGAATATATTTTACTTCTTGCTAAAATTACAATTTAAATAGTAACATTTTACGCATGACGGATAAAGTCGTCAAAACGCAAAATTCTGCCATTTCTCCATGACGGATATAGTCGTCAAACACACTTAACTGGTTACGTGCTGCAATTATTTTACTTGGGATCTGCTATTTTAGGTTTCTTCCGAACCATCGAGGCTATGATATCCGTATTACATTTTCCCTTTTGGTATTTTTTCACCCTTCAGTGATGTAATTATATTGCTTAGGACCTGCTGTTTTAGGTTGCTTCCGAACCATCGAGGCTATGATACGTGTATCACATTGTTTTCTTTGGATTTTGCAGCTTTAACTGGTGCCATTATTTTGTCTAGAACCCAAGCTATAGCGGGTTAAATCAAAATTGGTCGAAATTTTACGTTTTCGTACATAAGAACTTATTATCACCGATAACAATTACTAGCATGTAGTTATATGTAGTAACTACATAATATACATGTAGTAATTACTCATTATCGATGTTTAAAAACATTAATAAATTCTCTCAAATATAACTGACAATAGTCCCAACTAGAAGCCGTTTAACCCTTCGCAAACGGGGTCATTCTTAAATATTGAGAGTTAACCATTTATTAAGATCCAAAATCACCTTTTTACAAAAAGGGTAGAATATTAATATAAATCAATTATAAATTGCTATTTGTGTAATCATATTTCAACGACTGTATTTCAATTTCTCAACAGTAACTGTGTACACATACGGCAATAAAACTATAATTAAATTTTTTCATGCATCATATATGTACGTGGCCAGTCCTCAAAGGGTTGAATATTCGGAAACCTTAGTAACATACCATCAAATTAATTGAAAATTATCTCCATCTAAAAATCGTTAATAAATTTGGAAAAATTAGAAGACGGAAAGACGAAGATCATGTTATTTCAGTTACGGGCAAATATTCGATACGCTGTGATACTGTGAGGCCATAAATATGAGTCTAATAGAAAATGAGAAATTCGGCCCATGTATCACCGTCTAAAAGAAAATTTAATATCTAAAATTTACAAGAAGTCAGTCATTACACGAGGAATCTCAATAAATCACAGAAAGAATTAACGAGCAGCGAAGATGACACTGGATCTTTTCTCACCCCTTCCCATCTTTCGCGTCGGTGAAATATAGCCGGCAACTTTTCTCATACTTGAGAGTATTCCCGAGGAGCACAGTGTAGCACCAGAAGAATGGCACAATCTGGTGGGGAGTTACGAAGTAGTTGAGGATGAAAGCTATAACATAACACCGTAAAGGGTGAGACTATGTGCTTTTGATACCGTAAAAGATCCTTCTTTTCTTACCTGACATTATTTTAGTCGGTAGAATCTCGTCTCGAAGGAAAAAAAAAGATGCGAAATATTTTACTCGATTTTAATTCATTTACTGAGGTAATATTTGAAATATCATATTTTTATTGCATTAACTGTAATTTTTGTTATGAATGAAATGCACTTTCTTCGATGGAAATAATTAATTAGAAATTGTTGATTCTTAATGTTTTATATTAACTTTTCATTTTCTTGGACTTTCCTGTTGAAAAAGGAGAATATTTCTAGATACTGCGAAACAATAGTACTAATTTTGCTCAATGATATTAAAAGTGATTATTGAAACGAAAAGGAATAAAATCGTAATGTAAAAATACTCATAGTTATGTAACATCAGACCACACTGTAAATATGAACGATAACAAAACAAAATATGCAAAAAATCGTGATAATGGATATCTTTAACTTACTCGTTAAAGTTACACAACGATCATACTTATCTGGTATACGAATTTGATTGTACGTTAATTTACGTAAGGTTAAATTGAAAACGGCGCTTTGGATTTATAACATTTTATTAATGTGTAATACTGCATATTGCTGATTCTTGAAACTCTTCTTCGAGGGCACAATCTCTTGCGTAACAATTTTATTATTTGAAATTATTATACAGTGTCTCTATTGTCGATTTATATACCTAATTTTTACAAACTCTACTTGAATCGTTTCTGTGATGATAACCAGCACAGTGCGATGGATATACACAAAAATATGTTCAGTCGATGCACGATCGGACTACGTGCTTTTAATTAGGATAAAACAACGTTAAATGCCATTCGAAATTAGCAAATCATCGAAGTTGAGTTACACAGACTGTACCAAACTAGCAGAAGTAAATGGCAAAAAATTGTCTAAATGTTTATGCACAGATGGATAAGAATTCATTTTCCTACATGAAAATATCCGCAATCTGTTCAAGTAAATTGCAGACTCATCGTAAAGATGCGCACAGAAGATAATTGAAAAGAACAATAATTACAAAGATGTTCGAAAGTAGCATCTTATATCATAAATACCATTTCTACGAGTATTTGGCAGTTTATATCCAATTAGATTTATATTATCTACTTTGATAATGCTACAACTCTTTTGCAAATTTCATTGGTATATTCGCTGCATTTCGCTGTACCGCCGAGATCTCCCGTAAGGAATTTGGCTTCTTTGATGGTTTCGTATGCTGAGTTTTCAATAATCTTTGCATGGTTGTTCAACCCCATGTGCTTGAGCATCATCACGGCGGAGAGTAACAATGCCGTTGGATTAGCCTTATCTTGACCAGCAATATCCGGTGCGGTTCCGTGTACCTAAATTTTTCGTAAAGAAAGTTCAAAAATCGAAATTTTGGTAATTTTTTAAAACTGTTATCGTCACTCTTTTAATACATACAGATTCAAACAAAGCACCATTGAGACCAATATTTCCACTTGGTGTGAGACCAAGTCCTCCTACTAAACCGGCACACATATCGGATAAGATATCGCCATATAAATTAGGCATTACAAGTACATCGTATTGACTGGGATCTTGAACCATATTTAAACATACAGTATCTAGATACTTTTCTTCGAACTTAATAGACGGGAATTTCTGTGCAGCTTCACGGCAACATCTTAAGAACAGACCATCTGACATTCTCATTATATTTGCTTTGTGTACAGCAGTTACCTATAAACGAAATTGTTTAACATTTTTGAAATTAATATTAATATATATTAACACGTTGACTACCAACTACGACTTATCTCGTAGTTTGTTTACTTTCCATATTCATGGAGTTATGATTAAATTAGTAGTGTATCAGTGTTAATATGAATAGATAGCTACTGCAAAGAGAGTAATGAATCAAGGCTGGCTTACATGAACAGAAAATTTTCATTCATAATCGACAACGAGATAATTCGTAACATCTTTTTTTTTTAAAAAAACCCCTCCTCTATGGTTTTTGACGATTACTAGGTACTAGAATTAGTTTTTAGTAACACAATATAATTAAATTAAATTTGCTTTTTGAATCATGAATCCTGTAAATCACCATGGCAGTCAATGTGTTAAGTAGTACAGGTCATAACCTTTTTCCTGTTGTTGTCCTGTGCATACTGAAAAGCAAATTCTGCTACTCTGCTAGATGCCTCCTCTGTAATTAACTTGATGGATTGCACAACTCCTTCTACAATCTCGTGTTCAATACCAGAATATTCTCCTTCTGTATTTTCTCTTATAGTAACAACATCAACATTGTCATACAATGTTTTGTAACCTTCCAATGAACGACATGGTCGAACATTAGCATACAAATTAAATTCTCTGAAAGGATAAAAATATAAGGATTTATAAGTGTTTATATTCTTGGACATCATATTGTTAATAAAATCAAAGTATGAGAACCTAAAATAATTCAAACAATCATCTTTATATAATTACATTTCTGATTATGTAATAAAGGTAATATTCTAGACAGCTGCACTCATTTATGCAGCAAGTGAGCTAAATTGGTCTTAATTGCACAAATATAAAGACAGACTTACTTCCTTAATGCAAGATTTAAAGATCTGTGACCTTTTCCTATGGGAGTCATCAAAGGTCCTTTCAAACCAATTTTATTCCTGTTAACCGAATCAATAGCTGCTTGTGGAATACCAAATTTGCCATCTGGACCCTTCACTGGTGTTACATCAACGGACTCCCATTCTATTGGCACCTGTTGTTTAAGATAACAATGTAAATATAATTGCATATCTAAGAAATGAAAATGCTTTGGTTAAAGCTGTTATCGTAATGTAAATATGTACAATTTCAAAATAAAGTAGATAACAAACATAGGCATGAGATATATGCAATATACTTGCAAACAGTAGATGTTAAGTAATAGTGTTATGCAATAGAAGGTGCCTGAAAGCTGCTATTAAAACATCTTCATTCATGCTAAGAAGTTCTGTATCAATTTCATGATTGTGATACCAAAAATAACTGATACATTATCACCACCTATTAACATCCATCCGAAGTCTCGTGCGTACAGTGATAAACATTAGAATGCAATAATAATATATTATGCATTCGAACTACAAAAAAATATACAAATAAAAAACATACCTCAGCTACAGTAAGTGCAGACTGAATTAGCCTATAATTGGATCAACCTGTATAAGAGTAAGATTAAAATAAACGCCTTAAGGTTAGTGCTAGGACAAAATTGGGTCACCTTGTAAGGTGCAAACCACAAGTATTCCATAAATCAAA
This sequence comes from Cerceris rybyensis, assembly GCA_910591515.1. Classification (NCBI taxonomy): domain Eukaryota; kingdom Metazoa; phylum Arthropoda; class Insecta; order Hymenoptera; family Crabronidae; genus Cerceris; species Cerceris rybyensis. Next base: position 42,334,502 of record OU342789.1, read on the forward strand.
ACCGAAAACGTGTATTTAACTAATATGCAAAAACGTATGTACCATGGACAAAGTTAAAACATCTCTTTAACACTCTATACTTTACTACAATGCATGCAGAGATTATAAAGGGAAAAAACTTCCATGCATGAAGATGGTTCAATAAGTTGAAATTCAATTTATATCTTACCTTGGCAGCATCGAAAATCTTTTGAACTGCGGCAGAAATTTCGGGACCGATACCATCTCCAGGGATAAGAGTACATTTGTGAACTTTACTGCTGTAAAGGCGAACATTGCCGATTTTCGGGACCTGTTAATAAAATGACGACGTTATGTATTAATTATTGTCGAGGATACATAGGCAAGGATATCTTATTTCATAAAACGGCCAGAGTATATGGAGACAGAGAAAGGAAATAGAAGAGTGGTAAACGATAAAATAAGTCGAGAGAGAGAGAGAGAGATGGTCAAGATATTACGCCGAACAAACGTCTATATAACCAATCTGTGAAGAATTCTAACCTTTTCATTTGGGAAAAAGTAGGGTTACGTGTAGGACACTGGCAGTTCCCAGGATTTCTCGATCGTCATGTGTTACTTACTGCATTTCGTATCCACTGAGCTGCCATTCTTTTAGTAAATTTTCTAATAAAAAATGAACCTTTACTGGCAGAAGAACTTGCGCACGTCAGAACTGATACCAAAAACGAGATGAGAAGAACAGAGCACACTTCTGATTGGTCCTCGCAGGATGATGTCTTCTGCTATTCGGAAACGGAAGATAGCGGACGATATTTAGAACATGACGGGTGGCTCCACATCGCGTAACATGCTTTCATTTGGAAGATAAATGAAAATTCGAATAGAAACCAAAAATATGATTAATTAGCAATGTGTTTATATCCCCTAAAGATATATCTGTAAAATTAAAACGCTATACAGCGTATGTAATAAATAAAGTATACATCTTCCATAATACATTTGAAAATTCGATTACCTAATTGATTTTCTAACTTCGCTATAAACACTCTGATTGGCCAAAAAGCAGAGCTCAATTTACCTGAGTTTGCTAAACTCGAATTTAAATGTTTTAACTGAGGTTATGTTCGTTATTACAGGTAAGTTCATGTAATAAAATAATCTCTGAGCAAAAAAATCATAATATAATTATTAAGCCATGTAACGTAGTAAAATCATAGTTATTATGACGGGATGCAAACGATTTCTCCATGTGCGAAAATAATTTCTACGGTTTTGCAAACCTATTTTTGAATACAGCAGTTTCCGGTGCGCTCTAACACTTCCTCGGACGGCCATTTTATAAGACGCTTCGCGATCGCGTATGTTTGCATGCGTGCGTATCTTTTACTCTTTTTAACTACGAACTTTAATCTAAGTTCTTTGAGTAAGTTTCATCATTTATTCAGTGAAATAAGTCTCAGCGATGATAAAATCGGAGGAGTAAGTATGAAGTTAATGTTTACAATAGCTCGTTGAAGATACATTGTCGGCATGTAAAATCACCTAAGATTAACATAAAACGACGCTAATAAGTTCGACGAAACAAAAGTGTGAATACTGAAATAGAATATTTTTTTTTCTTAATTACGTAGTGCCTATTGTAGTGTGTGTAGATTTAACGACCGAAATGGGATAGTGAGGAAGTTCGTTACTGTAATCTGAAAAAAAGAATTTTGAACTACTTTTTATACACGTTATATTTGTGATTTTATTAAATACTAGGGCAGTGCAGAATAATGATGAGAGGGACAGGAGTAGAGAACGCGATCGTAATCGAAGGTCCGACAGACAAAATCGTATAAATTCTACAAGCCGTGATCGCAGTAGGGAACGAAATGATCGTGGCGGTCGAAAAGCGTCAGATCGTCGAATTTATGTATCAAACATTCCCTATGACTTTCGCTGGCAGGACCTTAAAGATCTCTTCAGGACTGAAGTTGGAAAGGTTGCACATGTAGAATTATTTACGGATGAGAATGACAAACCTAGAGGCTGTGGGATTGTTGAATTCGAAGACTCTGACTCTGTGAAAATTGCTGTTGAAAAAATGCATCGATACGATATTAAAGGCAGAAAGCTCGTCGTTAAGGAGGTAGTTAGTATATGTTATGTAATATCAGTCGCACATAAAGGAGGTATTATAAAGTAAAACTCACAAAAATTTTAAGTGGCGGTTGGTTAAGTTTTTCCACCATGATTTATGGAAACTATTTTTAGGACTTTGATGTTGAACGTGATAAATATGGTCGTTTAGCAACAGCTCGTAACAATGACAGAACTCGTGACGATAGGTTCAGAGATCCGCCTAGGCCGCAAGGTGGTGGAAGACAAAATATGTCTGTTCCCACAGGTGGTGGCGGCGGCGGTGGTGGTGGAGGTGGCGGTGGTGGCGGAGGCGGAGGCGATAATAAATTTGGCAATACGTATGGTCTAAGTACTCAATTTTTAGAATCTTTAGGTATTAATGGACCTTTAGTTACCAGAGTGTTTGTGGCAAATGTAAGTGCATTAGTGGTAAAAGAATATTCACATATAATAATTAATATTGATTATAGAAGAATTATTCGAATGTATAATATTATCTATTTAGCTTGATTATAAAGTGGATGAGAAGAAACTGTTGGAAGTTTTTAAATTAGCTGGTAAAGTACTACACGTCGAATTAGGCAAAGATAAAGATGGAAAATCACGAGGATTTGGAGTTGTAGAATATGATCATCCAGTAGAATCAGTACAAGCAATATCGATGCTTCACAATCAACAGCTTTATGATAGACGTATGACTGTTCGACTCGATAGAGCAAATGAACCAGACATGCCACCGAAGTTACCGGAAGGTGTATATCTGTGCTATCTCCATTTAATTTTAATCATTATGAAAGGAGGAATGTGTAATCAACAATCTAAATTCTGATACAGGTTTAAAAGGAATCGGAATGGGTCTTGGAGCTGGTGGTAATAGATTAATGGATGTAGCTAGAAACATTCCTAATGTACAAGCAAATAATCCACCTGTAGTCAATCCCATTTCTGCTCCAGTCTTGGCTGCTGGCGCTTTTGGCGCTGGCTTGAATAATGTTGTTCCAGCACAATTAGGTAGAGTTTCAGTCATTCTCTTCCTACACATACATACATGTAGTGAGTATAGGGAAATAGAAGTCAGAAATAATAAAGTGTTACATACTTGCAGCATCCGCATTGACAAATACAAATGCCGCGGCACTACAGGCAAGTCTTGCTGGAGGCTTAGGTGCTAATTTGACTACCAGTTCTCTGTTGAATTCGTCCTTAACAAATGAATTGGCTTCTAACTTAAATAACTTCGGCGGAGGAGTCGGAGGTTTGTCTAGTTTGCAAGCCTCTTTAGCTGGTGGTCAAGGCAACAATTCATTTGCACCTCGAGGCTTATCTAAATTAGATAATGATATAGGCTTCGGTGGTAACAATACTTTTGGAAGTTCTAACTTTGGAGGGGGCAGAGATTTTGATGGCGGTTTCAACAGAGGAGACAATGACCGTGTTTCTGGCGGAGGTGGTGGTTTTGCAGGAAATCAAGGTCAAGGCGGAGTTGGTAATAGGCAAAACACAAATGGTTCGCGACCAATGTCAGACACCATTCTTATAGGAAATGTACGTAAAATTTCGTTCTATCTGTACGTTGAAATTCGCGGAGAATATTCGATAGATTATATAATAAATTCTAAATATTATTATAGCTACCACCGAATACGACGTGGCAAATGTTGAGAGATAAATTTCAAGATGTTGGAGAAGTTAAATTTGCCGAGATGAGGGGGACCGATATGGGGATGGTACGATTTGCGTCTGAATGGGATGCCGAGCGTGCAGTGTGTATCCTTTCACAATATCTTACTTAGGTCAGATTGTACTTTCGACAGTGTTACATGTCGGAAAAGTATAGTAGAATCTTCCAAAATTTTCCTTAATATTGGTTAGCTATGATGAATCGATCTCGAATTGATGGAAGAACAATCGACGTGCGCCTGTACTAAGAGTCGCGAAGGATCCAATCAAGGTAAAACTAATAAAAAACATCTGCAGAACTTGACGCTTAACCGTAATTTATTGATGCAGCGAGAGGAGACTGGGTGTTCGTATGTCGTCTGCAGGATTGTTCTCCACTCCTGATGACAATACTTGAAATTCATCCTAGTTATGTGGCAGAACTTAGGACAGTGGGTGAGAAGTATCTGTCGTTGGAAGATCAACAATCGTGTTGTATGCCTACTCAACGTCGAAACACTCATTGGCTCCCGATGATCACCCTTTCTTGCTACAACTGTTTCATTCAAAATTCTTTACCAGATTGTGGTTCCTTTTTACAGTGGAAGTCTACTAATTGTTCACTTCTAAATCAGTCTTTTTCGAGTGATCGATACTTAGTTTAGTTGTTAGGTTTAGGTTCTCAATGTTCAACGTAGTCCGTAGGGTTTTTTTTTTCAGTACGTAGGTTATGCTATCTACGGTAAATAGCAAACGTAGCTTGTAAGTTTATTCCTTAGTTTTCATGACGAGAGATCAATCAGTTTTCCCACATTCCGGTCTAAAAGTGACGCTCTGGTCGTTCCGTAGACTGGTCAACCAAGTAGGGACAGATTAATCTTTCTCAAACGTAAATACTAACGCGATGTAGCTGTTACGGGTTTTACAAGTTAAAGTATCGATTAGACGTTTATCCATGTATGATAGATACTTTCATGCACAATCCTATACAGATCGTGGATGTATGTCGATTTTTCTGTGGTATCGGTCGTATTCGGTTCTTGTATCTAATACATAGCAAGTGATACATCGTGGTTCAACAGGGGCGGACTGTGTATTGTTTCCATTGTAGTTCTACGATTTGACCTTTCTTGTATTCAGCGCGCTACATCGTTCTAGAAACTTGGATATCCAAGTAGAGTGTAAAAATTTTACTTGTGATTAGGAAGAAGGTCCCTTTTATTCCGTTCACTCGCTTCGAGACTTCGGTGAACGAATTATCGGATGAGTTTGTACCCCATATTTGGCAGAATTATCTTACGTAATGTGCACCACAATATGTTTACCAAAAAATATTCTATGTACGTTGCATGAACAGAAGATGTTTTTTAAATGAATTTCTTTTTATGTATAAAATGAACTAAAATGACAATTAACTTAAACTATCAACTTATTTTATAAATGTATTCTTTGGTAAACATATTTCCTCTCGCCATGTAGATCTCGAGGAAGATTCTGCGCATTGTATAACACTCTTGTATAACCACGACATCATAACAGTGATTGAATAAAATCCAAATCCATTTTGACTACAAAATAAACATGCTGGTCGTTGTGTTTTATTTTTGTGCTGTTGTGATTCTTTATATTTTAAGCTCAAGCTGTAATGCATTGGCGAATATGTAATTGGTTTCTGCAATTAATGTACGCAACACGAGTTTTATGCACAACTTTCAAATGCAATGCATTTTAAATAGACATTTTCCAGCTTTAACATTTTTTTGGAAAGCTCGAGTTCTTTATATCCGCAGATCAAATGATTCTTTATGTGGCAGGTGAGATATTTTTCAGCCGATGTGGTCTCTTATTATTCCTCTGTGCTGTGCAAGTCTCTAGAAGAAAATGACTTGCTTTGAAATCTATTGTCAAAATTGTGCTACTCGGATCGTCAACTTACAATGTCGTACTTTCAGTGAACTCTTCCTCAGAACAGTTTTAACGTGCTTTTTACTATACATTGAAATTAGTCGGTTCTACAGGTTTCAGGGAAAAGCCAAAAATGTTGTGGTAAATGTGGAATTTTTTCGTCTCTAATGTTGTGGTTCATTCATTTATTGTAGAATTTTGCGAGTGATGTATCTTCTTTATGTATTTAATAATTGTGCCTGGCCCAAGAGTTTGTAAAATTCTATGTGTTCTATGTGACTCGCCCAATATGAAAGAAGCAAACCCCTTGAAGTAATTATAAGTTGTATGGTAAGTGGTGGTAAATTTTCTTATGCTCTGGTCTTTGCTGCGGCCAACAAAGAAACATCGGTAAAAAATTACGAGATGGCGTATAGAGTAATCATACGTTTTAGTAACGCTCTTGATCTCTGCTGTGGTTGTCAAATTTCTTTCTTAATGTTTTCAAGGATGTTGTACCTTTTTTTCTTACATTCTATCATTGATGTCAGATTAGGGTCTCTTATTTTAAAACGCATGAGATCGTCTGCATCGGCTTGCAATATGATTTCCACCACATGGTGATAGATAGATCATCCATATCTTATTATTATTCTGTCAAAGTCATTTAGTCGGAGGTTCAATGTATGTAAATATTTCGTTCAACTTGGGGAAAGTAGGGTCAATATTATTCTCCTCCTCGATAAATATAAATTTCATGTCTATATGTAACGTTGTGTCCAAGATTTCAATTGTGTGAGGCGTTGGAAGTAATTTTTGCAATGTAATATCTCTATTATACAGGAACTTTCACGCATCTATTTTAGATATACTAATAATTTTCAGATAGCAAAATGGCGTCACCCGGAAGTTTTTCAGGTAGGTCGACGATAGTTATTAACAGATTTTTATGTATATATTATTTTTCCAGGAAAGGTATCGTATATTGACCTTGAAGATTATCAAGTGGTAAGTGCTTCACTGTGAAATCTTAATTATTATCTTACGCAATATAAGTGAAATAAATGTATAGTTAAATATTTTTTAATCACACCTGTATTTCCACAGTTTTTTTTTTTACATTATAAAACAGTTTAATGGCTGGATTAAATGTTAGATTACTCTTTTCCATAGAGAATCTCGTAGTGTCCTGTGTAAAACGATGAAAAGTGTGTGAACGTAACATAATTGCAGGAACAGAATTGTGTAAAAAGTACAAAACAACAGAGTTCTGTTAAAGACACTTCAGATAAATTAAGATCTACAAGTTTCATTTCGAACTTCGCAACAATCGTGGTAGCTCTCGTGCAAAGTGCGATATCTGCTTGTTTCTCGTAAAAGAAAAGGCACCTTACTCAAACACGTCGCGTACTGTGTATTTTTCAGTTTATAAATGTATACATATGTATAATTGTGTATAATACGTTTTATCAATATGTATATTTTATCACATTTTAAATAAAGTTATTCAGGCGCAAAAGCTCAAGGATCGATGTAAATGGATCGTTTCCAAGCAAACGTTATGTAACATTGTAACAAAATACGCATAACTTGGATACTAGCAATTAGTAGGTTCCCTTAAGTAATCAACTTAATGATATCTCGAAGCATTTTAATAAAAACAAAACACGTACACTTACACGCACAATATAAATTTTTTAGTGTTACATTATATCGTTAAAACTTTCATATTTAAGATTCATGTTAAAAAATTTTCTTTTCCACATTGCAAGAATTCACGTTTCGTTTTTATTTATGCTACTTCATCGTACAATGTCGAAAAACGTGTATTACAAAATCGTATTCCCGCCTTTATTTCTTTATACATCGTTCGAAGGTAAAGTCATTTCATCTAGGATTACACAAATTGTAATTTTAACATACATTCACATTACGACTAAGTATTATCAACGCAGTGTGTATATTATCGCTCTGCATGGGGTTTATGTATAAGGGAGTGAGGCTGTCTGCCACAATTACGGTAATAACATCACATTCGGTCATTTTTAAGCCATCATTGCTCGATGCCAGGAAATACTTGTCAAATTATTTTTGTATGGAAAATTCGAGTATTTCGTTCTATCCGATACTGATACCAAAGAGATTTTTCCAATCAAATTATAATTGACTCTTCAACAACACATATAATTTATCAAAATTTAACAACCAGAAAAATATAAGTAGATGCTGATGGAAAAAGTTTCATTCTCATCCCTACTGCACGAGTATTGATATCATTTTTAAGCACCAGATGACTAACGACTTATGGAAATACCATCGAACAATTCTTCTCTATCAAATTTCAAAATTGTCAAAATCATGATCCAATGAAATCTTCTTGGTATCGCATGCGTACAACATTAAGTGTATTTTGTTTTTATCATATTATCACACCAATAATGGCATTTTTCCTATAAGTAGGTATTAATTCTTTCCCATCGACCTTAGAAAAGTTCCTCTAGGATTCGGTTGACTTTAGAAAAAATGGTAATCTCTTTCACAATGGTCAACTCTTCTCATGTAACCTTTTTCTCGTTCAACAAATAGTGTGTGTATGCATATATAGATATACATATATATATATATACTTCTCTTTTGTGGCATCTTAAAGTGATGGCGTATCATCGCACACACGTGTCAACATTGCTAATGCATTTGAACAAAGGCTACAAGATGTTTTGGAACTTCGCTGATCTTATATGTTCTTTTAACTACTCTAGCTGCCAGGCAAGTAAGCGTAGTGTACTTCAATGGATTCACTGCATCGTATAGACTTCTCTCGGATAACAATGACTCGAAGGTTCTACCTTCGTTATTAACAGCATCGATATGAACTCCGGCACGTAGAAGGGTGATGGCAAGATCGAGTCTCCAGGGATCCGAGAGAGCAACCAGATGTAGAACAGTATTCCCATCGCTGTCTCTCGCATTCACGTCGGCGCCAGCTTTTAAAAGTGCTGTTGTCAAACGCAGAGATGGAAATCTACATGTCGGATATTTGCAAACTAAAGCACCTTCCTCGCTGTGAATTAATTGTAAAGCATCTCGACCCTATGAGGGGGAAGAGAATGTTCAAATGTAGATTACATTTTGAAAAAACCTAACTTTGATGTATTATTCTACACAATTTATACATCTTACGAAATATTGTATAGAGTGATTTTATAATTAGACTTACTTGTTTCCCTTTCGCATTTATTCGGACTAATTCGTAAATGGCTTTGTGCAATGTAACGTATTCTTCCGATCCCTCTTCTAGAGTTTCACGCGTTAGCAAACACGCCAAGTGCAAAGTAATCATAAGAACTCTATTTAAATATGCGAGCGTACGTTCACAAGGCGATACTTTATCAAACATTTGCTTTCCTAATTTCACTTCCAATACCTGAAAGTTTCAATTGAACCATTAGAAGGGTCGCGACATTCGTATATTTCTACGATCGCAATATTCAAAATCGGAATGTATCAAACTTACGGCTTTATTAAACACTTTCATAAGTTCCTCTCTCTGTACCGGCGGTACTCTGCGTCCTCTACTTGTTTGTCTGCCTTCCTCGCCGATCATAAAAGTGAACAACTCGGCAAAACTAAAGAGAGAACTCTGTGTCATCGGATTAAGTGGCTCCAGCATACTTTGTTGCATATCGAGGGCATAATGCCACAATTCAATGCAACGATTAAACTTTCCAGCATCAGCGTATACCGCTCCTCTATAGCGAATAAAATAATTAGTATCCGGATGAGCCGGTCCTAATATTCGCTCTCTGATTACGAGTGCTTGCATTCGCATTTCATCCGGATCTGCTAACAGTTCATCCAGTTCCTCAGGTTCGGATATCTCCTGTGCAAAATCATAAGCAGCTACGAGCGGTGGCGGCGGTGGTTTCAGTATCACAGGACCGTCTCCACGATATCTAAAAAAATGACATAGATGTAACTATACCGATACAACTGACAAAGAGTAATTATACAGATAATGGTTCGTCCCACAGATTTCAATGATTTTTGTGTATGCCGGGAAAATCATGAGTCTATGCAACATTTTCTTATACATGTACCCCCCTCCCCAGGGTTTTTGTTAATATTGTCAAAAAACTTTTGCAACTTTTACGTTGAACTTTGCCTATACATGCACGTTTGTGGCAACGTGTGCGTTAGTCAAATGAAGAGTCTTTATAACTGGTGAACTTGTCATAAAAGTATGTTATAAGACTTAAAACTATGTCCAACCAACACTAATTCATTTTTTTGGTACAGGCTTTCAACTTAAACCAGATTTTTTAGGGACAGGGACCCGAGGAAAATTTTGAATAACAGGATACATGCCACCAAAGAGTATGATTTAATTCAGATGCTTGTAAAAAAAGATAAATTAGTGTTGCTTGGGCACAATTTTAAGAAAAGGCCACCGTCAAGCGACTCGACTAAATGTTGGAGTTATATTTTTGATACATCCGTGCCTCATAAAACACCTTTTCGACAACTTCACGAATTATAAAGACTCTTTGGTAACTGCGGCAGAAACAATAAATAATATAACTCTATATAACTTTCGCTTATACAAAGAGATATTCTCCATTCACACTAGATTTTTCCACCTAAACATTCACTCGTTGCCCAAACAGTCAGTAGACACATCCTTACAAGCTATGCACATTCCAAGACGTCCATTCAACCTATACATATTTAAAAATCATTGAAATCGATGGAACGTATCATAATCTGTATAATTACCGAACAAAGTATCATAAGATTTTCTTTCAAAACAAGAATACGCACCTCTCTTCCATTGCTTGTTTCCAAATTTCTAAAGCACCTATCATGTCCCTCTTCTTATCGACGTATGTTGCACCAAGAAGCTCCAAAGCGTCTATACGCTCTTTCCGGCTCACCAGATGTGTCATACCGATGAGATACTCCACGATGTGCTTGTGACCTGTAAATTGATTTTTTCCATGACAATTTTGTCCTTTGTGAAGCGTTCTCCCTAACTTAGAAAAAAGAACCATTCGGACAAATAGTAATTGTCTCAGGGGAACCTTCGGGGGTTGTGCGTGGAACATTCTGCTTTAACCTGAATTGGCTGCCGCAAGGAGTGGCGTCATCCCACAGGAATCCACGTCCATCTTGGCACCATACTCGAGGAGTACCTTCAGGATTTCAAGGTATCCACTTTCGGCACAATCGTGTAGCGCTGTGTTGCCCTTTACTGATTTTCGATTGGCGTCCGCTTTCTGGGATAGTAGAAACTTGACGATTTTATAGTGACCTCTGTAACAGGCGATCATCAGGCACGTGTGACCGTGGCGGTTTGCTTTCTCGATGTCTGTAAATCGTAAAAGAGAACATTTGTAATGATCATGGTTCCTTCCTGCGAGGTAACACATATGAGTGCCGTTTGTCTTGAAAGTGGCATGAGTCAATTTCTTCTTAGAGGGATTTTAAAAAATTGATTTTTTTACGGTCTCTTGCAATACATATATGTCTTTGAAGATAGGCCTGCAAAAGGATTTCCTCAAAGTTTCAGTGTTTACGAAGTTATAACTGTTTGAAGACTTACCGCTTACAGTTGAAGCGTGAGATCGTAAAATCTTTTGTATAGGCATTAAAAGTCACCATGTTTCATCATGGTAAAATGACTATGCTACTTTCAAAACAAACTGGCTATACAGATATGCAGTTTGCGTGTCTAGCACGTTCCGTGCTGCGTGGGGCGTATTCGTTTCACGCTGCACTTTCCGTTAAAGTAATCCAAAATCCTCACTATACGATGAAATAATTTTTATAGGTTTATTGTAAAATCAAATATTGATATCCGAATATCACTTTCATCGTGTTTACTGTATCATGGGACACACCCTTTTTTGATAATTATGGTATACGTACTATTGTAAAAATTGTAAGGAATACGTCAGAAACAAATCCGTAATTGTAATAGCGTGAGTCGTATACGCTCCATATATTATTGACATAATTATCAAAACATATCGAGCAACAGTAAAAAAATATCTATACCTGCACCATGATGTACCAAAAATTTGACGATATCCATGTATCCATCGAAACATGAGGCTCGTAGAGGAGTGGAGCTTGTTTTGGTGATTGAATTCACCTTGGCGCCTCTTCTTACCAACAACCTGACCAAAGACAGGTAACCAGCGGCCGCTGCACACCATAATGGCCGTGCATCCTCTACCGTTTCGCCGTCGAACACCACTGTTTTGAAGGTAGACATAACAGTAAGATTAGCAATAATGAAGGATTATTCGATAATAAAACTTATTTTAATAAAGTGTAGGGCCCCTTTAAGAAAATTCCTAAGAGACGAAGGGATGACGTAGGCCCGGGCCGATGTCGCGAGTTTACGTTATAATATAAACTGTGCTAGCGACTGTGCCGTTGCATTTCGTTTATACAGTTCGCTTGGGCATCTAAGCTTGACAGATGCGAAAGCCTTAGTACAAACTGTAATACTATTATTAATATCATTATTGTTATGACTATTATTATCACTATTGTATTATACTACTCAATATTTTTTTTTCATTTATCTAAATATGTGTATATATATATATACTCTAGTTTTATCTTTGTTAATGTGTGTGGTGAAATTTATTGACTATTTAATACCCCTTACTACAAAAGTAAAGATTTATTAATCCTTTGTCTGCGGCCTGTTCTAACAATAAGTTGAAGCGTTTCGCGTGAGCCGCATGCAGCCTGCAGATGCGGACTGAATATTTTTTCGCGCAGTATGAATATACGACAGAATTGCCGAATATACACATGAGACTATAGTAAACAGTCAAAGCCTTTGCAGGGCGCATATATACGCCCATAGCAATCAAAAGGTTAAAGACGGATATGAATGCGCGTCACCAGAAAATTCTGAACTTACAAATTCTTTGAGATTACGATTAAAAATAGCATTGAGAACAATACAAATTGTGCGTTAGTGATAGTTTTATGTTTGGGTCAAAACTCGCCCCCTTTAAATGCGACCCAGCCGAGCTAAAAGTTTGGAGGCTCGTGCTCTAACTGTAATTCATTGGAGCGAAGAGAAAGTCGAGCATTTAAAGGTAGCAAATGTATTTCGTGATTCGGAACCTACCTAAAACAGTTGCTTTCATGCGAAATGACCATAGCAGTTAAAGCCAGAAAAGATATAAAAGGAAAAAAGAGGAAGTGGATACAATGAACGTTTACAGTCATCAATGCTGGTCAAATGGTTACAGACACGAGTTTGATATTTGTTTCCACTGTCACTCTTGTCAAAACAACTGGAGTGTATAAAAACAAATAACTGCGATGGGTGTCAGTTGAAATGCTACCAGGTGATCATAAATTTTATAACAATTTTATGGACCGGATACTGTGGGCGCTACTATTCACAACACTAAACTAGTTTTAATAAAAGCTCTTCTCAGACCTCGTATTTTATAAATTGTACAGTACAGAACATAATTTGAATTTATTGGTAATTCATTCTGATATCTTTAACCCTAATTATAAGTGGCAACTATGTAGTGATTACTATCAGACAAACAGCATGATTGGAAAAAATCGTGATAACACGTTGAACGCCAGATGTATATCGTTAATTACATCATTTCTACCAAATTGAAGCTTTTCCTATTGTATTATATCTTTATATACATATTATGTATTTTTTCGAAAATAAATTTAACCTAGTTGCAAAACAAAAGACAAAATTACTTGTTCCTTTAGTTAATAGTTGTGATTATAATTGGCCTTAACCCCTTGCAGTACAATATCTGTTATGGTTGAATAACCAATAACTCTGAATTAATTGTTGAAATAACAAGCCATTCCTAATTTCGGATACAGTAAATGACTTAACACAATATTAAATAGCATAGAATAGTTTTTATTTGATCGTGACCCACCGATATTTTTAATTTAATAATTTTTTAAGCATTTCAAAATGAACTGTTTCATTTATTGAGTCACGAGTGCCACTCGTTAAAATACGGCAAGGGGTTAATATTAACAAAGTGATTCATGAACAGCGTCGATGACATTAAAAGGGAAAGGCGTTAGTACTGTAATACTTACATATCTAATAGACAGCATCATATTTGTCAAGAATAAAAAACAATGAAAGAAGAGAACGTTTGGCCGACTTCTTTTTAGACATTTGATTGCAAGCACAGTATATCAGCCTTAACCCTTTGCGCTCCGAATTATTTTACTAACTATCCGTCAGATAAACAAATATAGTCTCTGAGAATTGTTTCCTGATAATTATTCATTTTTTACATTATACTAAAAAGATTTGTAATTAACGCGGGATATTTATGTTAAGATGCAAAATCATTGTTGATTTTGAAAAGTCAATAATTAATAGATAACACGTTAAGTAGCACAGGAAGCTGTGTCGAGTGTAGCTCGACATAGGAGTGCAAAGGGTTAACACGTTCCGTACCGCGTGGGGCGTATACGACCCCCTCTAAATTTTCCGTTCAGGTTGCTTGCATTTCTTATGGCAGAACAAAGAATTTTATTGTGAAAAATACATTGTAAAGTTAAATATAGGCATCTTAATATCATGTATACAGCAAACAAATTTATTTAATCGTAAAAGTATGGGTCGTACACGCCTCACGCGGCCTGAACAGAAATTCTTAAAAAATGATCCGGCACGGAACGTGTTAACATGCTTCATATTATAGCAACATGTATGAACAGCGTTTTTAGTCTCTTGTAAACGATGCCATTTATTAAGTATCATTAACAATGACGTTTGTACCTTTCATGGGTTGAATAATGTTCACAGGTGAAATAGAATATATCGTATTGAAATATAAGAATTACTGGTACTGCTTACCCTACGATTTCTTTTGTGACTTTGCAAGCAATTACTCAGAGTTCACTTTTTGTTATAAAAATAGACTAACGATTTCTGACATGTGATATACATTAAAGTAATATTAGTAGCATGGAAATAATTTTGCTGTTTCATTTCCCACGGATACTTTAACCCCTTAACGCACAGTTTTTTTTTAAACCGGACGAAAAAAATCATTTTTTTTTAAATGTAAAAAACACAAAAACATTATCTTGACAAAAAATACAAAATTAACCAAAATTTTTACTTTAATTTTAAATACAACGCCGCTCGAATTATCTCGAATGTGCATAGTTTGGCCTGTTTAGCGCGCTCGAATTTAACTCGAGCGTGCACGTTAAGGGGTTAATCCGATAGTGTTAACTGCATAGAAACGATTGAGTTTGAAATAAATTTCATTGTCTTAAAAATCTCAGAGCTAGGTATCAATAGATGCAAGTCATTCGATACAGATTTACTTGCTGTATAAATTAAAAAATTTAATTACCAATATTAACCCTTAGCTTGCACACTGTGTATTAATCATATGAATATTAACTCTAGCTTTACGGGCGTGAAATTTTTCCACTGCAATATATTCAATAAGGACTTGGTACAGAGAGGGATAAAAATACAAGTGAAATATGTACTCTACTACTGCGTCTTTGTAAATTTGAGAAGTTTTTATAAAAAAAAGTAAAATTCACGGTTTCCATAAATCTAGTATTAATAATTTGGACGGCACAGACATTTCCAAAATTTCGTCATGTTTACTGAAGTGAATCTACTTCTATTAAAATCCTATCTTTGCAAAGCAAAAAAAAAACGCACAAATGGATAAACGGCAGAACTTTATCATTTTGACGTTAATATTTTAATAATGCATACATTAGAAAATTCGTAAATATTTCAATTAAAAAGTCATATCAAATTTCGCCATTAATACCACAGTTCCAGCTTAAATATTATATTATAAAAAAATATATCAAACATGTTAAAAAGTACTCAACATCCGCGATAAAATGTATCCTTTTACACTGTCTTATTTTCCATCCAGTTTCCTCGTTCTCGGTACACACTAATTTAAATAATTATGACACACCGTAAGGTTCGATCATCAGGAAATATGCTAATGTGGATTCTCACTTTCTGCGTTTGATCGGACGATCTTTATTTCTATCGTCGTGAGACACGGAAAGTTTCGAGGAAACTATCAAAATTTGAATTAAGGTTTTACCTGACCCAGGCTGCTCGATATCCGCTCCACATTTGTCGATGAGGTACTCTGCCACGTCGTGGTGTCCATTTCGGCAGGCTATGACTAACGGTGTCGCGCCATGGGTTTTGGCGTCGACTAACTGCTCTACCTCATCTTTTCCACGGTGTTCTAGAAACACCTGCAACAGAGAAATCATCGTATGATTTAGACTTTCTTTGCGTTCTTTTCGATAGAAAAATTTGAAAAATTCTCAATCGTATTAACACTTTATTTAAAGTAAATGTATTGGATTAACACTAGAACTACCAAACCAGTCAAAATGACTGGTACACAATTTTTTCAAAAAATTCTCCAAGGTTATGTAAGAGTCATAGAATAAATATTCTATGTCTATATCAATAAACATAAGTCAACCAATCGATCAAATTTTCGCCGTTTGATTCCCCCTTTTTCAAAGTACTTATTTAATTTATTAACATATGTTGGATTTTACGCCGGTAGTTCTAGTGTTAAGCGTAGCCTGACACCCGTGGTGTTCATCTAAAATTTTAGGCTCTTCATCCTAACTAAAATAACTAAATTTTATTTTAATTAATTTTAGTTTAACATTTAAATATATCACAGCGTAATACTTGAGAATTGTATTTATATGGCTATTTGTAGATTGTATGAAATAAATGTAAGGATAAATGGTTCTTTATTTAAAAAAAAAAAGAAAGGTTACCGGCTCCTGTGTATTAACATTTTGAATGCTGTGGGAATCACCGGTAATTGAAACTAATGAATTCAATGAATATCTTGTGACTTTTAAATGATAATTATTCAAGAATTCCCTAATGCATTTAGCACACTTTTTATTTTCTAGAATATACACGATCCTAAAGTACAAATATAATGCTTCTATCGAAGAAAATAGTTGCTAAATGTAAAGATAGTTTTCGATGATAGAAGAAAATTATTCTACTTAAAATTCTTCCCCAAAATCACTGAAATGCTCATTTTCGTTAAAGAAAATACTATAAATGATAATATACACCATTTGATCATTTTCGATTCATTTATTTTGTAGAATGACAGCGTTAAACGACTGTAACTATCGCATTGTCAATTTCTGATGCCAAATATCTGTAGCTAATCACTTGCTGCGCATCTAAAACAAAACCTAACAACTTTGTACAAATATTTTTAAATACTATTCGATAACGCACCATAAAATTAGTAAGTCAATGGTTCAACGGACTTTCAAATCTAAAGAGACTAAACATCTTTGAAAATTTCAATGCCTCACCGAGTAAGTCTTAAAGAACCTATTAAAATTTTAACAAGATGCAACGATACGACACCGCATTTGGAAGAAACACGATCCGTTAATTATTCCATTAAACGATCCACGAGTCTCGAACAGTTTGACCTTTCCATTCTTTGCATTAAAATGTAACGCGCTCGAGCACTCGCTAACCTCCATACACGATGACTTACGTTGGACAGTATGGAACCCGTGTTGAACCGTTTGTCTGGTTTACTTCTGACAGAAACAACAGCGCGGAGAATCGCTGAAAAAAATCGAAACAACACCTGTTGCTTCGATCGATGCGTTCAACGTCGAGATTTCAAACTATACTGCACTTGGTGACAAATTAACGAGAAACACACTCGCTGATGATTCCTGTTTTTAGTGAAGTATGCAGGATGACAACTATGTCCGGCAGGTAAAAACTGCTGTTCCTTTTTTATGTAAATGTCAATTTGTTGGTCCAAAGAGGTTCTTCCTCTTTTACGTCTCCACTTTTATGATCGTTTCGTTTTTACGTGGTCTTTTTGTCAAACTTTGCCCCAACTTTGTCGTCTTTTATTGGTTTACTTATACATATATTCCTTCTTCCGTTCTTGAAGTACGATTACCCTGATTCTCAATTCCTTTCTGAGTGAATTTTTAGTGAAAAATGTAGACCATGATTTGTTTTTCCTTTATAATTTAATGAATTATTTGTATTTCTTTCACGTTCACTCAAGATGTCACCGAGTTCTTCATTAATTCTAACACCGTACGAGATAACTGATACTCGATCGAGGTGTCACGTTCAGAAGTTGAAGAGAGGAAAAGGAGAGATGTAGAGTCGTACTTGCCTTAGCCACGTGGTGCTTACACGACTCTCTCACGTATACGTTTCTTCGAAAGGAGTCACGAGCGAGTTTGAACGGACAAACGAACAGAACGGATATTGCATCACCAATAGAACATTCTTGTATAAATTCCCAAGAAGATCATACAACCAACTGTCCTGATTTTGCAGTCACGTGTTTTTCAGAATCGCCGCGAAAGTTGTAAACACCGCTCCCTCTTCAAAAGTGTCTACGTACAATCGTAATGTCACAAGTTTGTATTCTTCGAGCGATAGAGAAAAAATGTAAATTATTTTTTCGAAATTCGAAAGATGCTCCCCCTTCAACAAATTCACACGTCGTCCTTATATGCTCTGATTCTCTTTTTTGGGAATTTCGTAAGAGCCGTGACTGTGCGAGGTGTTAGCACGAAGCTCGAAAAAATGGAACGGAATCTTCAACTTCGAGTAACCAGCGACTGACTGAGATCCGAAACTCCTAATGTACACATACAAATTGCAATGTCACAAGTTTGTACTCTTCGAGCAACAGCAAAAAATGTAAGTTATTTTGTCGAAATTTGAAAGGTGCTGTTCCTTCGATGAATTCACGCGTCGCCCTCGATATGCTTTGATTCTCCTTTGTCGGAAATTCGAATGAGCCGGGACTGTGCGAGGTGTTAGCACGAAGCTCGAAAAAACGGAACGGAATCCTCGACTTCGAATAGCCGTCGACTGACTGAGACCCGAAACTCCTAACCGACTGTGTTCGGCTTCTGGAGAAATCATCGTTCGCCTTCGTCGTGAACGCGGGAAGTCCCGTTAAACGAATAATCGGCGACATTGGGCCTACGACCACCACGAGGAACGGTGAATGGGCAAATCGTCGATCCGCCCTGAAACGGGGGGGGATCGTCGGCCTCGCTTTCCTTTGACATTTATTGCTTTACTCGCTTTGCTACCTTTCTCATCCTTTGTACTCTTCCTTCTTCGTTCTATCTTTGTTAGGGATTTCCTCACCTTACTCTTTGTCTCCCTTTTTCTGACCATTTTCCTCCCTTGTTCCTTTTTTCACTATACGTGTATTATATATCTTCTACTATTTTACCTAGTATTCTCGTTCTCTCAATTTATCATTCAGTGGCGGGACAATGAATTTTCAGCCCCTTCGTAAAATATAATTTTACCCGCCTAGGGACTACTTTGTAAATGGTGAGGGGCTTTATGCGAGAAGTGCATAGGAATTGTGTTGTTTTTGTCAGAGTATCTTTAACCAGTTAACTGTGGCGAAAACTCTTTTGAATTTTGGGTCACGAAAATCGAGAGATAAACATAAATCTATCTCAAATTATTTATACCCTTTAGTTATTCATTTTATTTCGACATGGCCTCAAAATATTCTAAACGTCATGAAATCTACGAATATATTTAAGTTTTCGTCAAAATTACAATTTAAATTACCAATGGTAGCTTTTTGTCATGACGAGTATACTCGTCAAATACAGGTAACTGGTTAAACTGATTTAAGTTAAGGACAATTTTAGTAGTCAATAAGCGGTAAATTAACAAAATTTAGTGTCATCCAATTTCGGAAATATCCACGTTGGGAGCATTGTAGTATTGTAGATCTGCCACTGCTACCATCCCGAGTCGAAAAGTCCAGTCTAAAAAGAAACTTCAAATCCTAGATTCTTTTGATTTCTCATTTGCCGCTTAATTATATATACCATTTTGAACCTCAAAATCCTCAACTAGTGTGTCTACGCGCCTCAAAGTCCTGTAAATATGATTTTTAGGAGTTATATGGACAGATCAGATAAAATTTTTATTCCAATTTAATCTGACATCCCCTAAAAATATTTCAGAAGTTCCAAGTCTGTCGACTCATATTCTAAAAATAGGGCTTTCAGGAGCAAGTCGAAATTCAATTATCATTTTATTCCATATAAATTCTAAATCTCCTAAAATCAAATTAATTTTTAGGATATTGGGAATTTTTTTGGACCTAGATCATTCCACTCGAATTCCAATCCAATTCTAAAACTCCTCATTATAGAATGTATAACTTAATATTGGGCTTAGATTAATTTTCTAAACAAGAATGCTGAGGATTATTTTGGGCTATATGAAGCCTAAATTCATCCTAAAGTAGGAAAAACTGGCAAAAATGAACAAGTTTAGAGCGATTGTGGAATTAAAATTTGCATTCTGTTATATGTAACATATTTTTCCATATTCAGCCTAAATATCCTAAGTTATTTGGTAATTTAGGAGGATTTTTGGCTGAAATTTTCGACTCGGGATCCCTTTTCTCTTCCACCAGTATTTCTTCCCTTTATTTTCTCTCTCCTTCAACCCGTATCGAATTCTACGGGAATTCTTTTCTCACTGTTATTTCGGATACCCGTTCACCAAACTCGCAGCACGTTCCGTTACACGACTGACCGATTTACTTTTTCGTGGGTCAGTTTATTTTTCGGTCCAGCCCGAGAGAAATGTAGGTAAGGAGAACGAACAACGCCGAAATGGCCTCGTAAAACACGAGATGAACGTATATACGGCTATGGCTCTTGCAGAAATTGCAGTGCCGAAGTAAAAACTAAATGATACACAAGCGAGATTCAGCTTGAACATAGACTGAAAACCTTCTGCTTAACCTCCATCCGCTCCTTGAAAAAATCAAACTAAAGTATTTACATACAGTCTTTTCTGATCTATAAATTATTTTTGATTTAAAAAAGTTTTTTCTTTTCTTTTTCTTTCTAATAACTTTCTTGAGAGTAATATGTATTGACTGTGTACAAATTTTGTCTCGATTTAGTCAAATTAAATCTCGATTGGGGTCAAAAAAGATCACTGGGGCGAATGAAGGTTAAGACACTGCATTTGAGATGCTTGTAATGCGGTTCTGGAAAGAAGTTCTGCGATAGAAGTTTCTGGAATAGAGGTTTCTAAAGTGGGTAAAACCGTTCCATGTGGATTCTTGAACAATTCTAGGAGGTGGAAATATTATAGAAATACTTGTCATATTTGCAAAAATTTAATGTAACTGACATAACATATAATTGATCTAAATGGATATGTAAACGAAGAAAATCATATGGTGGGTGGGCACTTTTTCGCTCTGAACAATACATTGGGTGAAATACGTTTGGAAAACATTATTCCAAAAGAATGAACCATCGAAGATTTTAAGGTCGTACAGATTTAGATAAATTAGCGAAACTTTTTAATATATAATAATTGTCGTTGTTATAAAAACACAGCTATTTCTAACGAGCACTATGGCTATCTAAATAATTCTTACCGAGATTATCGTATATTATGCGGTGCTGAAAAGAATGCGAGTCTGATTAATCAAAGTGGAACGAACATGATTTTTCATATGCATTTTCGGATGTAAAGTGCTAATTGGTAAACGATCACATGTACCGATCGGATTGCGTGACGAAGAAGCTATAATTAAGCAGACATGTCGAGTCCTGCGAGATTTGTGTTCAGCACCACATGATACACCGGTTGACTTTCTGCTGGCTTTTGCACATTCAACAATCGTACAGACGCTGTAAAAAGTTGAAGGTACGGCTGAAGGTGCGCATAATTTTGTTTGTGCTTCTTGGTGCATGTAGTATCTAAAAAATTATGTACAGACTGCTTAACATCACAAATTATATTCCACGAAATTAACTGCTTGCCTTACAACCTATTCTGGGCGTACGTGCATCATACTTGAGACTTAAATCAACGAAATGCAAATTAAGAATTAAATATCAATTATATTGTCAATTCTAATATAAAATATAATAAAATATTTAAAACTTCCTTTATATTTGCTGATTTTTTAAGAAAAATCGTGTTGGACAGTGTAACATGTAAATAGTTTAATGATGTTTTCTGTGAGATTGAGCTCTTCGATTTTATTGTTTTCGTAATTTTAAGCTTTTTGGCTTTATTTCTTAAAGCAGGAGTGTAGCTTGATATTCTAAATGAAAGGGTTAATATAGACCTGTGACTACAACAGTATTTGAATAAATTATAGCAAGGGCGATTAAAATTTCATTAAAAATACGGAGATATAAATCAGTTTCATTGCTGCTCGGAATAAGATAATTGACGGATATACTGAAAAAAGGTGCAATTTTGTTCTAAAACATCAGGTAAGAAGTGTTACACGCATATGTTGCATCGTTTTCTTGAAGGAAAATAGAACAACGGCTGCTTTTCTCCGAGGATAACGACGGTGTTATTTTTAATGCATTGTTGCTAGCGGTTAAACTTTATTACTTTCGTTTCTACTAGCTTCGTAACTTTCATAACCGCGTACTCATTTCGGTATTGTATGTAGGATCTGGGTAAAATATTTGCGAACAATGATGCATATTAAGAACAAAGTAACAAATGTTAATGTTATTTGGAGCAATCACAAAAATAGAAACGAACAGTGCTTTTATTTATACTTCTGATTCTAAGACTGAAACTAAATAAATTTAAACAAATTGAACTGTTTTGTGCTAAAAATTGGACCATTCTACAAACCTAATAGTCCTCTCGTTACAGAAAGAAGATATATAATTATCCGCAAATATCTGTTGCTTAAATTTCTTTACATTTAATGTGTCATTTAAAGTAATTAAACGTTCAAACTTAATGAAAGACCCCATGTCGTAAATATTTTGTTACAACAGAAAGTTGTTCTTCCCCTATCAGACGATACGTCGACTGTTCGATTTGAGAATTTGCTTTTACAGATAACAAGAAAACGTTATTTCAGTTTTTACAACCCGGAAAAGGGTAGACTCAGGAAGCGAATGAAGACAATCTCGTTCGATCGTGAGTCAACGATTAAGATGACATTTTTTTACGATAATTCGACTCAAAACACGGTAAATCGATGCAGAAAGTCGTGCGGATGAATTCCATCTACGTTATCTCTTCCTCGTACGTCATCGCGCGCAACAAGTATTTTGGCAATGAAAAACTCACCAAGCAACAGTATTTTTTCTTCACGCCGCGCGCTCGCAACGTCCTTGAACACCTTCTTTCGTATTTAAGTGCGATCCACATAACTTGACCCACATACCGGCTTACGCAGCTAAAACTTCTCGAATCATCGCGAAAAACATCCTACTTATCGTTTTGCGCAATTTGCATTACATCGACAAACATCAGTGGTGTTGTTGAGAAAGGTAAAAGTGCTAATTCTATGAGAATTGATTTCGTCAGATTACAAGTCCGGTGTTGGATACCAACTCATTTAAAATATTTTTGTAAGACACATTCCAAAGTGATTTTAATCTCAAACAGAACGTACTGTTTATTTTCGGTCATTTATCGCTTTTTCTAAATATTTCAAACTTATCAAGAGATGTCGTAACAATGACATCCACCTTTTGGGAATCTAATTGTAAGTCACTAGGGTCAGAGTTCTCTAGCCTTTCACCCCAGCAATTTAGAGTCCTTAACACTAGATTTACCAGCGTAAAATCTACTATATTTAAATATGTTAAATATGTACCTCAAAGCAAGGAAAATTAAGATGCGGAAGAGATGATAGATTCGGTAATTTATGTTTTATACGATGGACGAAGAATATTTATTCTACGGCTCTCTCATAAACCCGTAGAATTTTTAGAAAAAATTGTGCACCAGTCATTTTGACTGGTTTGGTAAATCTAGTGTTAAAAAGACGGCTTAGGGCTCGTAGATAAGACAGTTTTCAATTTGCAATTCTCCTACGAAATCATAAAATCTGCGTTTCTTATCTCGCTTGAATCCAAAAAGTCATCGTGTCTTTTCCTTATAATAAAATTCTTGGATCTGTATCACGCAAACATTATCTTTTTGGTGTAAGAAATGAGATTTCAACACTGGGTTGTTTTAAAATTAGTTTTCCTCTTCGGTACTGAAACCGGTTGAGTGTTCAGATGATTGAATTTTAATTTGGCGCGATTGCTGGAAATCGATATAGTTGCTGATATTATTTATATCTTTGCAGTAGCTTCTTGTATGTCTTGCCCCAATTTTTATCCTTTCTATAAGATAGCTTCACCGAATTTACATCGACAAAATAAATGATAACTTAAACTTTCCAAATTTTTGACTTACAATTAGGCCAAAATCATAATCACTGGCACGTACATTTAAAAATTTTTTTAAAACATTTTTTTTATCAGAGCAGTTGCAAACAATTATGTTTAATCGCTATTCAATCCCAATTTCATTTGATATCAACAGTCTCAATTGGAAATGCCATGATGAAACAATATTGTCATATCTAATTAAGAGACGAAAGGATTAATTCCAAATTTAAGGAATTAGAAATTTTAATAAATCGTTATTTAGAAAATTTAGTAAATTTCAGTAAATTTTGAACTAACCCTTACAAGTAAATCACACGGGATTCAAGATGTTAAGAACGAATGATAAAGGGTAGAATATCGTTCCAGTTTCGAGCAAAGACAAACTATACTTTCCGTTAATTAGAAATAAGCCATCTACAAGCTCGATTGCTTGTTCCTCGCGTCAGATTATCATCGCTAAGAATACATCTCCATCGTGCAATTGCATCGACCATCGTGTCAATGACAACTACGTTTCTGTTATTACCTGGGAAATCCTCTGAAAATTCCCTTGATTTCGCGCGTCCTCGACCGACTTGCATGATACGCGATAGCACTGCGTAGAATCTAAAGACTTAACTGCTTTACATTCGAAGTGTTTTTGGCAAAGTCAGGATTTACATTAACACGTTGGCTGCCATGGGGATCACTTGTGATCGATGTTATTGAATTAAATAAAATTTCGTATAATTTTTAAATTTTAATATTTATATATCTTTGGACATACTGAATATTTAAAAATTTACGTTCAAAACATAAAACTCTGCCGAATATCTATCTATTTGTATCTTTAACCCTTTGTGGTCCGAATTCTTTCGTTAATTTCAGTAGTGAGCGAAATAAAATTAATTTTGCAATATTTTCTATCGTTACTTATCCATTTTTTAAAATGATACCAATAACTATAGGTATTGACGGACATTTAGGTGATATTACAAAATCATTGTGAAATTGGAAAGTCGATATTAAATTGTCAGAAAGTAAAATGAAGTGAGAATCTATGTCGAGTACTCGACATAGGACCGAAAAGGGTTAATGTTACTGATTTATAAAGATAATTATAAAGAGAATAATTAAAAGATGATTATAAAGAGAATTTAATAGAAAAAGTTTCGCTTCAGTAGAAATGATGAAATTAGCGAAATATCAGTGGTGTTAATCGTATTAAAATTTGATACAATACTTGAATGTATTTTTCTTTTACGAATATGAGAATGATTCAGAAAATGATTGGTTTATAAGATTTACCTATCGCGATAATAATGATATTAGTTTATCAATAATGAAAAAAGAATAACAGTGTTGTTGCATAATTGTTTTATTTAGAGTGAGAAAAACACAAATAGGAGTTATGGTATGTAAGAAGATAAAGATTTAAGCTCGCAAACTTTTGAACTTTTTAGATATTTTAGACATCAGTAGACTTTAGTCCTGAAAAAGTTCAAGTGTAAAGGCGCGTCGAATTGAAATTCAGCTTACGCACGTTCGGACTTCCTTGTCGCTAAAAGGAAAAAGAAGTACTCTGATGAATCGCGCATTGATAATCCGACGAGATCAATTCTTCTTTACACAGAATCTGCAATTTTGCAAGATTATCGAGAACGGTGGAAATGTGAAAGAGTAACGCGAAAGGGAAAAGTATTTTGCAAACAATTAATGATTGCAGAATCTATGCTGATTTTTAAAAGCAGAACTCGATTACTCCTTTGTGTAAGCTTCGTTTCATCGTTTACGAAGAACAAAATTACGGGCATATTATAAAATAATTGTAAATTATGTCGATAACATCTCAACGATCGTAGACTGCTACTATTACGTGATAGAAGGTGGTACAAATATGACGGTGATTTAGAAAGGAATCGGTATAACAATTAACTGTTATTATTATTGCAAAACTTGGTTCAACAATGTCCCTACAATTAGGGTATTATTATAAACTGAACCTCACTACCGAACAGCTATAAAATTATCGAAAAGTCAAGCCGATCCATTTAGCTTCTTGATAGCGCAACCAAGGGAATATTGTTTATCAGTTTTAAAACTATAATTTCCGAAAAAAAATCAACCTTTCTTGATCTAGCTTCATTATTTTGCTTCCCCTCCACAGTAAAATCGTACGACTACTATCGTTAATTAAAGTTAATTGTCCATCTGAATGTGAAACGACATCGATTCTGCGTGCATTAACCGATTAAAGTATTCCAAGTTGACGAAGAAACGAACGAAGAAGACACTCAAAGAAACGTATTTTTTGTGTTTCCGAGCAAAAAGACAATCTGTTTACCGCGCTGCACGCAGGTACAATAAAAGAATTTAAAACTTCATGCAAACGGAGAGATAAAACGCGACTTACGAATATAAAACAGCATGAAAAAAGAGCTCTTGGACATCCTGGCACCACTTTCTTACGATTGCGCGAGCAGAACCGGTCTTAATTGAATCGAACGTCACGATCATCCGGCTATGACATTAATGTGCAACAATGGAGTCTATGTGTTCTCAATGGCAATCCATTGTATGTGCAACTTTCTTTCATTTTGCTCTAAATACCGACGGGAGGGTTTCCTCTTAGAGGATTTTTGGCCCGTTTTCTTTGCTTTTTCATTGTGCTCTTTTTTCCGGAGGTTTTTAGAACATGTGTTATCGATCTTGATGTTTCGATACGAGGCTTTTGTAACGTGGATTTTTTCTCGCGTGACCTTACATTCGTTTTGGCGATCGATGTGGGCTGTGGTAGCCTTTGTTGGTAGAACTTTTACATTCTTGAAAAAAATAAGACAGAAAATATTGCATTGTGATAATAATAGGAGAGATCCGGAGATCTCGGTTGTAATGTTTTAACACTAGATCTACAAAGGCTCTCGAAATGACTTGTTTTGAATTTTTTGGAAATGTTCTTGAAATTTCTAACGCAGTTTCATTTTCAATGTTTTGCGTCCTTTTTGTAATTTGTTTCTGACATATTTATTTGACAATTTTAAATATACTGAATTAATCGGTGGTAGATCAGTGTTAATTGTGGTCTTCGGTAGCCAGTTAGAAATTATAGAGATGCTATTGTAATTTTATTTAATTTGTTTTGATCCGCAGGTGTCGTTGCTAGAAACAGTTTAGCGAAAATTATGTAGGTAGAGATGAGAGGATCAATAAACCGATGGATAGACAGATAGAGATAAAAATTGGATTAAGCAAAAAGAAATGTCCTTTTTTATCCGTCTGGTATATTTCGGATGTGATTCATTATGGACTACTAAACTATGGATAACAGAGGTCTATTGTACGCAATTAAAAGGAATAAACATTTCGTATTCTTCTTTTTTAAACATGCTTTTAGTCGCATTTCTTTCTGCTTTATTTAATAGAAAGACAGAGAGATAGAGATAATTGATTCGTTACATAGATAGAGCGTTTGTTAATGGCTAGAAGCAATTGTCCCATTAGATAATTTTTTCTAACTTCACAGTTTTAAGACAATGAAGCAAATTTAGTTGTATGGCTGTTTTCTCGTCGTCATAATTTTTGTCCTAAAATCACATACATATCACGTAGAGGTCACTTCTCTATAAACGTCAAGAAGAGAGTCCAAACATAGGCCAATCATTTGAAAGTCTGAACCTTTCACCGCCTGATCGCCACAGCCCCATACAAATTAATTGTGTTCTCCATATTAGAAACGTGGTAAATATAACAAAGGATGCGTCACACGCGAGGTTTTTAACCGAATCAATATCACGTGTAAAGATTTTAACACATAATTAACACTAGAACGCTCAAATACACATCATTTTAACTAAATCGAAAAATGTGTATCAACCAAGCTAAAATATAGTTCTAAGCAAAATCATAAAACCATAAAAAGAAAATATAATTTTCGCGTGTACAGTCTTAACACTAGAACTACCGGCCTCAAATCTATCATATTTTAATAAATGAAATAAGTACTTTGAAAAAGGGGGAATCAAGCGGCGGAAAATTTGATCGATTGGGTGATTTATGTTTATTGATATAGACGTAGAATATTTATTCTATGACTCTTATGTAAACTTGGAGAATTTTCTGAAAAAATTGTGTACCAGTCATTTTGACTGGTTTGGTAGTTCTAGTGTTAATAGAATTCTTCCAAAGGAATGCATTCTGAACCGTTGAAATAATGATTAATTAATTACACAATAATAATATAGTATTTTTATCTTACTTTCTTATTGTAGAAATAATAATTTCTATAAGTTTTTTTAATTATTTTCTTATTATAGTTCCTCAACTTCTATCTAATAATTCATTAAACTAATTTATCCTTTTAATATCACAGCTGTTTGTCTTTCTGATACAAATGTGATTTTCTATCGCTAAAGAAATGATTATTTCCAAATATTCGAGAAAAGCAAAGAGTTCAAAGTTAGCGGAAGAGTGAACATTAGATGATGTAAATTCGATGAGATTCAACGATAGCAATACTATTTCGCTCTATCAACATTCCGATAATTAACGAGGCCGTTAACCTCGAGACAGGTAGTTCGATCTATTACCATGGTAATTAGCGACGACCTATGATCCACGTTGAAACACCGTCGAAGTTAGTCGAGTGATATACGGCTTTCTTCCTGGTCTCGGTAACGTGTCATAAATAAACATACGTTTTACGACAACACACGCGGCGTTTCGTTCAAGAATAGCGAAAAATAAATTTCGAGAAAAGAAGAAAGAAGCAGAATATCGGGAGGATTTTATTTTTCTCCAGGCAACGAACACCGAGGACGAACGACGCTAGAATATTAAAGTGACTAACCGCGAATAAGGAATTCTATTTTGAGATTCTACTGGAGGTTCGAATTTTTATCGTCAAAAAGTTTATATCTATAAGGATAATTTTCTTCTTACAGAATACGTTAAAAGAAGAAAAGTATTGACGGAGTTCGAGTTTTCTTTTGGTTCAAATTCAAAAGTTTTTTGGTTCAATTGTGTAGTGGAACTCAACACTTGTTGTTTCTTTGTTTCTTTGTATGTACACGTATTTTGTATTAGTCATCGTGAATTTTAAGAATGCAAAGAACGAGCGAATTCAATGACGGGTCTTAACACTAGATCTACCGACGGTCAAACTAATATATTTAAAAATGACAAATGAATCCGTCAGAATAACAGCAATGGAGAATGCAAAATCTTGATCGGTTTAATTGCTTTCAGTCTTCAAAATAGGCGTAGAAAATTGGAAAATAAACAACGTTAGAAGTTTCAGGAATATTCACAAAAAATTCAGTGCAAGTCATTTAGACCACCTCGAAAGATCTAGTGTTAAAGGGTCAATCAGATACGCCGTCTACTACAATTATAAAATTATAGTAGAGAAATTTGCAATTTCAGTGTTTTAATAATATAACATTATTTTGCGTCCTTATTGAGTTTTACAATGTTACATTAGCCAGTCAAAATTTTCTTTCCTTTTTTGGGACCAGTCCTAATAAGTTTGTCCGCCATTGTGTTAGAGGAAGAAAGTTAGCGTGGACGTTTAAATTGTTGGCAGTATATCAACAAGGCGAATATTCCCAGCGTGAAAAATCTACTTTTAATAAATCTTTGAGAGAACTTTATATTTTATAAAGTTCGTGGAAGAAGACATTTATATTTTCTCTATAGAAATTCACCCTACAGAGCTGAAATCGTGCCATGAACTCTCCTATGTCGTCAACAGAATTGTAACGCAGATCTAATGAAAGATATATACCTAGCGAAAGGTGTATGGAATTTAACGAAGTAATTAGCATACCAAACTGTAAATAAATATGCACATCTACACACGTGCGTTACTCTCATGCGCGTATGAAAATCCAGAAGATACAATTAGATTAATGAATCAGTTTATTATTATTTGCACGCTGTTATACTTGTTTTCCTCTCAATTCATTGAAAAGCTTAAGGGCAGCCTTTTTCTAAAGTCAATAACTTTAGCACTGTAACCTGATAGAGTTCTACTATCTTCCCAATATGATGAAACTTTTCTTTACTTACAGTTGGTCAATTATATCGAAATATTTTCAACGTGGAAAACTTTTACGGGTTTTTCGAGTCGCTCCTAGTTTATCTTCCAAAAGAAAAACATTTTTTTATCTATATCCTCAACAGGCTTTTTTTCCGCAAAGTATAATTAATACTAAAACTACCAAGCAGCTCAAAATAACAGGTTCTTAAATTTGTTTAAAAACTCCTCAATTTTATAGAGGAATATATACCTATGTAGTTATCTCATAAAACATAAATTACTTGATTGATTATTTTTTCGCAACCTTTTAATTGTTCTTTTTTCAAGGTACTAACCATTAAAACTACCGGCAGTATATCTGTTGTATTTACATATACTGAATATGTGCTTTGGAAAAAAAGGAACGAAAAGGAGGAAAATACGACCACTAAATAAATTTATGTTTTACAAGACAGAAGTGGAACATTTGCTATATACATAGCTTCCCCCTAAATTTTGTTAATTTTTAGGAAAAATTGGTAACCGGTCATTTTAACCGCCGTGGTAGGTTTAGCATTAATATCTTTCAATGAAATGGACTTAAAATCAGTAATTGTTAAATTTAGAATTTTCCGATTGAGAGTCATCCCTATGAATGTAAGCCTTACATGAACTGTAGGCAGTTGCATTGCAACATCGTTAATACCTTTTTGCGCAGCCTGGTTAGCTCTTATTAGGTTTTCTTCCATCGATTCTGTATTAGAATAATTATCTAAGTATAGAATATTATATATATAATTATGTAAGAATATTCGCAGAACTAATATGTTATTTTTAACGAAAATGCTTACATAGATGAATGTTTATCTCGAAAAGTGCACTTGCTTTTTTTTAAATTGATTCGGTGTCTGTTACAAAAACGGACAAAGTCTGCGCGATAATAACTGCAGAAAATGTTTGCACAGAAACGTCGTTCCTAACGGTTTAACAGAAATACAGAGATTTTTTGTGGGGCTTCTTTTTTTTGCGAATGAGTTGGCAGAAGCGTACACTGTAGCAGAGTGTAGGTATCACTGGAATTTCCAGAACAGCATCGGGGTCATTGTTCTTTCACGGCAACAAAGAGATCTTTGTACATGACGAAGCCTCTCGTCGCTCAAATTTACAAGTAGCGAGGACAAAGATTATTTTTGCAGAAGAAAGACGGATAAGGTTATTCAAACTAAAAAAAATATAGGGAAATTCTCTTCTTTCAAATTTTTAGTTTAGGAATTAGCCGTATTTTTGTTACTTATGTCCCTACCAATTCTTGCGTGGTAATTTCGATAAATTTACAACAAAATAGAAAATAAAGAAAAGTGAACCGTGAATATCGATGAATTATTAAATCTTCGGGCGTTTAATTAAAAGGAAGAGTGACGAAGTGTAGGAGTATTGTAAAAAATATTTTTTACGGTATTAACTTTCCTGGCCTACAATTTCATTTCTGACTGAATGTGCACTGACGCAGAATTAATTGCCGAAATAAAAAATTGTAACTGATTTCTGATAGAACTTATAACTTAACACAATATTACTAATAAAGAAATAATTTGATCGTCTCTTCGTTTTCAATGTAATACTTTTTGGAAAACTTCAAAATTTCCTATTTCGTTCACTGCATGAAGATTATCACACGTTATCGTAGCACAAAGGGTTAATTGCTATTATTATAAATAAAATAAAGACAAAGTGTATGATAAGACGACAATAAAAATAATAATGCGATATGAACAATTAAAAAAATTTCATTTTCAGCTCCTTTAAAAGTATTCTTTACTGTTTCTTTGACAATGTCTTCTCCTTTTTTTTGTTACAAGTATTTGCGGACGATGTGGACGTGGTTTGTTCTCGTCGCTACCAGTTTCCTTAAATTTCTTTGCTGCATTTCTCACTGTCGAGCAACCTTAATGAATTACCAATTGTTCGGTAACTTTCACCACTTTTGTACAATGAAATAACGCGCGCATAAAAATAAGTTGCTCGTCCGTGCAACCAGGATTCTTATTCAAAGTGTAAATACAAACTTATTGTGTTCGCTAAGACAAGTGATCCATAACAGCTGATTCCGTTATGTTTATACCTATAAAACCGAATGTGACGTGTGCGAGAACGAGTAACAGTTCTCCTTACACTAAAAACGTACGTGTGTCAATACCTTTTTAACACGTTGACTGCCATAGGGGTCACCGATGACCGGCGCTATTAAATTCAATGTTCAAATTTCAAATTAGGTTTAAATTGCAAAATTCAAATTTCATGTTAGGTTTAAATTGCAATATTTATGAATTTTCTAACATATTGAATATTTAAATATTGGGGTTTAAAAGATCACGATCTGTTGAATATCGATCTATCAATGTCTTGAACGTTTCTTCTTCCTAAGTATGTGATTTTAATAGAAAAAGTTTCACTTCAGTAGAAATGACGAAGCAAGCAAAATATCGGCGGCGTTCAACGTGTTAATTATGGAATTTTCGTTCTCTTTATTTTACTTGCTTATAACAATAACAGAGAATTTTAAGTCGCCATGCTATGCATTCATATGAAAAGGTACTAGTAAACATAGTTAATGCTGTTAGATTACTTCATAGTTTAAATTTGTTCAATCCACTGTATATGTGCCAATAATTGTGATAAGTCTAAATCAAATATTTGACAAGTTGAATTGATCATTTATTTTGTGTCATATTAATACATACTACAATATCGTAGAATTGCTTTATGGATGTAATAAAAAATTAAATAATTTAAAAGCCTTGGTATTTGTCCCATTACCTGAAACTCAATACGCAACCGCGAAAAGAAGTTTGAATATTTCAAGACAAAGAGTAAACGACAAAAGTCATCGTTCTAGTTGCCAACACATATTCCACGTTATATCAAAATGCAAGTACTGATACACAGAAAGTTAACAGTACCATAATCCACATTTTTTAAAACTTTACGGACGATTGATCCCATGATCCACTCACCCAGGTAAAACTATCTTCCTGCTCCATCTCTTCCCTTTTTTTTCACTACGGTTTTTTTCACGCACTACTTTTCTCCCTTTTTCAATAGCACAGATGACAAAACGGTATCTTAAATCGATAAACACAGTTTTAGGTACTAGTAGAGACAAGTAGAAACTTCACAGCGGCTTTAAAAAGAACGCAAGATTCTGTTGAACCAAGATATAACTAGCATAACTAATTACAAGCATAATTCCTAATAACAAGTAACTCAGCAGGCTATGCAAATCAGTTCGGTATAAACTCCACTGAATTTAAAAGGCAACTTATGTAAAAAAAACAAAATACCTGTGCTAAAGTTACATAAAAATGGAAAAAACCAAACGTTAATTGCAGTCTTTAAACGATCACTGATAGACCCGTTTGAAAGAAAAAAAGTAATAGACAAGGAATTAATGAATCTCGAGAAAGATGTGAACGGATAGATCAGAGAGCGTTGTCAGTTCACATTGACACAGTCGAAACTTCACTTTTCAATGAAGAAGAAGCTATAAGTTGAAAAGCACGAATGTCTTATCGTCCCGAGAAAGTCGTCCCCCACGCCCCCGCGTTCTCCACGTTCTCCAACATCTCCCCCACGTTACCGTCATGTCCTGCGAGCACCTACGCGATAGATCTGCGTGCTGATCGTATAAGCGTGTTTATACGCCAAAACATCTTCATGTAACTTTCTAATTGTTCTTCCTGATCGACTCTCTTACCGGTTGTTACACAATGAAACACCAACGAGACAAACCTACTGTATGTTTCGCGTTGTTCCATAACGGTTAGACTAATTGTAAGTAAGTACTCTTACAACGATTGAACAGGTGTTCGCAGCCACGATTGATTGTTAAGAAGAATGAGAGATAGATGATACATTAGATGTAGGAGCTAATTGTAGTGATAGTAGTTTTTATTGGTTTTTAAGGCTTTAAATTAAACACTTTGTTTTGAAGCAACTAGAAACTTTATTCTAGAATATGTATATGAGGAGGGTACGTCTTTTCAGTACGAGTGAAAGTCACAGAGTGAGGTTTTTAGACAATTTAGCCAGGTCTAAGGACCCTTTTCAGCTTGAGCATAAACAAACTGCATAGCTCCACAGCTGCAACCTCTTAAGCATTCCAGGAAGAAATATACAATTGATTTTTGTATGTTCCAATATACAGTAGAATCCCTCTAACGTTGCTCTCTCGCTAATGTTGACAGGATACTCCCGTTACTGTTACTTGTATTTTCCCCCACTTGGACTTTTTATTGCCCAATAGAATTTTAGTTTCGTCGCGCGTTATGTGAGTTTGGATGTTTACATGAATCCTTCACTCAAGTTTCAATTCTACGCATGCTTATGCGCATAGAGGAAAATAAGTCATGAAAAGTGGGGATAGAAGGGAGTGTCAACATTAGCGAATGATCCTGGCCCGAGTTGTCAACATTAGAGGGATTATACTGTACTCTATTCGTAAAAGAGAAAAACCAACAGTTTTTTTCCGATTTAATAGCAGTGGGTTTTCGGTTAGGACATACAATTTTTGGCGGGCTTTGCACCACCATATTGTACTATATATGATGTTGTGATATATTAAGCGATAATTTATGACAAATTTGTCAGAGACAATATAAAATCGTGAAAAAGAAAGAGAGTCGCGGTAACCTATGCAGAGTAGCATACTCGACCTGAGTAGCTTAACATCGAGATTTTCTGGATCGGCGCGGAACCACTGATTGTGAGCCAGTGACCTCTCTCTGGTGACATTTCTTTCTCACGTTCTTTTCCCCTAAATCCCTTATAGAAGGGCACCGCCCTGATCCAACAGTAACGATTTATTTTATTTTTACCAAAGTCGTGATAGTAGTTTGGGTCGCACATACTTATTATTTTTCGTGGTTGTTTTTTCTTAGTTTCTTTCTTCTCTTAGCTTAGGGATGGCTCCTCTTTCGGGCTGAATCTTATATGGGATTTTCAAAATCATTTCAAATGAATGGTATATTTGCTTTGATCTCTAATTACATGAGAATTCTCGAATGATAATGTATTTTTACCGGATTTCAATTGAGAGACGATGTAGTGAGAAATTTCAATGGGTGAAAATTGGATAATTGTTCAGGATGAAGGCCTGAAAAATAAAACGATTCGGACACGTACCGTGTATGAAGGTAAACGCGCGGAAGATAATTTATACCATAGGTAATTAAGATTGAGTAGTTACTGAACTCGAAGGCCGATAATTTAGAAGACTCAATTAAAGTAAGATAAAAATATGAGGAAAAGTTCAGAGTACGAAGGCTAACATGTTAAAGTAATTTGTATCGCATATAATTAAGGTTGGATAATTGTTGTGTACAAAAAATCTAATTTATGCAATAAAAATTACTAGTTGGTCATTCGTCGACAGAATATTGGAAAACAAAATGGTACAAGCAATATCTTAAAATATCTTTGGTACATAAATTAAGGGAGAAAGAAATTATCCTTCACAAATATTCATAAAAATATCTCTATCATTTAGCCAAGATTGCTGAACGTTAAGTTTTCACGAAATAATTGAACAGTCGCGATTAATGTGGAAAAAGATTTTTAAACAAAAAGGTAACGTAAAAAAATATGGCATAATAGTTGCACAATAAATTATGATAAACAGTGCCATACTATGTACTCACTATATTATAATACGCAGTTAATCATTACGTAGTAAGAACTTTAACCTTCCCGATCGCAAACGACATCAAAACCAGTAGCATTTACTCAAGTGCAGGAAGGTAAACTTGACGCTATGTAATTTAAAATATTATCTATCTATCTGTCAAACGCGCAAAATCATTGTTAACAGGTTTATATTTTTTACAGTACATCTCCAGGGTGAAGAACAGAATCCTTTTACAGTTAAAGAAAAAAACAAATTTACTGTAACTATGCCGAAAAATGATTTAATGGCGTGAGGTTAAATAACTTTATTGAATAATATATAATACCTTCACTGATAGTTGTAATACAAAGTAATTAATATACAGCGACGAGAGTCGCTGAATTCTGAGAAATTGTCAATGATAGAACAGTATTTTGAAAGTGATCTTCGTCAAAAATTCAAAAAGTTCAAAGATATATTTTTTCCAAAAATACCTGCATACATCTAATGAAGATTTGAAGCATTTTAGCATAGATCAGTGAAGGCCAAACTTTTTTTGAAATGAGTAAAAAAAATGTAAAATGTGGGCAACTTGAAAATATCCTGCAATATGTGTTTTGAACTCGTCTCGATTTTCTCTGAAATATATGATGAAAAAAAATGTATTCATATTTATAAAACCCAAAGTGACCTCGATTTCACCACGACAGCTCTTTTCGAAATTTTTTTTACAACCATCTATCGTACACTTTATACCCTTCAACCATTGTTCTATGCTTTTTTTAGTCAGATGGCTGCAAGTGAGTGAAAAATTGTGCATCGCATTGGAATAACACTTTGTATATACATATACTGCTTCAAAAAATAGTCTAAAGGTACACAATACACCAAGAAAAACTCAGATGCAGTACTCATTGTGAGTGCACTTTCGCAAATGACAGGTCACACTAAAATTTCAATCGACAGAAATCCAGAACTACCTACGACCCTTATCTCCACGGAGTCGAGAAACCTTTGAAACAGTGTTTCTCTATGTGGTGCAAAGCAGTACATTTTCCCAAGATTGCCATTTTTTTTTTAATAACAAACCATTTTATCTACAATTATTTGGTAAATTCTATAAAAAAGCGATAAACATCTGTTGCATAGCAAAGTATAATTTTTTTGCTGGGAATATTGATTTGAATATTAAATCGAAATCACTTAAGATGCAAACCACCATACGGGATATAACATAAATTTTGGTGTCAGAAGTGGGATACATTTGTTAGAGATTTTTTGATAACAATCTGTGTGTTAATTGTAGTTAATTTTGAAGGGTCTGAGAGGAATAAAAAAAATAATAGTATCTAAAAATAACGAAAGAAATATGATAATAATGAATAGAAAAAATAAGATTTGTGTCATAAGACCTTCTAAAAAATGTTTGAGAGTCACTGTTGTAGAAGACATCCTTCAGTCACAAAAGGAAGTTGTGCGTTAAATCTTTTGGAAAAGCCAGCAAGAAACCAGTGTTTAGGTGTATGCAACTGACCTGGACAAATCTAAAACTGCATCCAATGGTACACAGCCGGATGTGGGTCACCGAGAGAGTGAAAGAAACGAAACTGTCAGCTCGCAAGTACATAAGGTCGAATTGCGGGAAGTTACAGCACGAGTCACTTTCCAGGCAAGATCGTTACGTTGGATTTGAAGAAAGTATTCCAGTGTCGGTGTACAATGAGAAGTTTTATCGATAGTGTCTCAACGTAGAGTTATTTCGTGCCATCCCATTAATGATGGGATGGAATGTACATTACAAGTAGTATCAAAACATGATAAGATACGTTAATTGTGTAGAAATACTGGGCGGTTTGTTGAGTGTATAATGGAAACACGGATACGTTTGTGTCGCACGAAAGAACTTTGGGAAATGTTGTTGAAATTTAGATTGAGATAAAATTATTCCTTGCAAAGTTATTTAAGAGTATTATTATTTATAGATGTTTAAAAATATTTGATCTACGAGCTAAAGTGTTCTGCTTTGTTTTTCAATTTTGTCTTTCTTCGGAAAAAGCATTTTTTTTTATATTTATTTCTCTGTATTTCACTAATCTGAAGTATTTAGACTTTATGTAC
This sequence comes from Cerceris rybyensis, assembly GCA_910591515.1. Lineage (NCBI taxonomy): Eukaryota > Metazoa > Arthropoda > Insecta > Hymenoptera > Crabronidae > Cerceris > Cerceris rybyensis. The sequence goes on from OU342789.1 coordinate 42,372,196, forward strand.
TGTTGATAAGCTGCGTTTAGTGTAAAATAAAATAATTGCTGTTTAATTGTCAAACAGTGAGTCATATTAAATTAAATTAAATCAAATCAAATGCTCATGATATAAGAAGAAAAACAATATTGAAAAGAATGTTATTAAGAACGATGTTTATATTAAATTAGGAACCATTACTTAAAGGTTCAGCTTGCAAATAAAAAATTTCGCTTAAGTAATCCTAAAATGCTAAAAGTACAATGAAACTACAATTAATTCAAACAAAAAGAGAATATTTCACATTTATACCCTGATATATTTTTGTATTGAATAATCCCGACTATATTTCTTTCAAGTCACTAAGTTATCGTTTAACACTAGAAGTACCAAACCAGTGAAAATGACTGGTACACAATTTTTTCAAAAAATTCTCCAAGTTTACATAAGAGTCATAGAATAAATATTCTACGTTTATATCAATAAACATAAATCACACAATCGATCAAATTTTCCGCCGCCCGATTCCCTCTTTTTCAAAGTACTTATTTCATTTATTAAAATATGATAGATTTGAGGCCGGTAGTTCTAGTGTTAAATTATCATATAAGATTCGAACGTAATGATTTGATAGACTTCTCAATTATTAGAATGCCTGCCTTGCAAACGTGTGGAAGGAAACACCATTTTCCAGCTCCTTTCTTGTGAAACTGTAAGCTTAAATACTCAATTTATGCAGACTTGTAAATACTCATTGAACTTGATCTTATCGCCGTTCTACGATCCTCGATTAAGGTCGATCAGATGCTAAACCGGTATGAAGCATAAGAACGACTTAACCGCAACGAATTCAAGACCAATTATTTTATCCGCTTAATCGAGAAATAAAAATCACAAATTTAATGCAAAATATTTACCATGAAAAACACTCGACGTGTTAACGATGACGAATCAAATTTTTATAGCCTGTATCGTTAATAATAATCGAACTGAAAGAAGCGTATTTGTATTGAAACATAAAAGTCAGTGGTGGCGTTCAATCAAAGTTCCGCACGAACGACGAACAAGAAAAGGACGGATGGATTCGTGTATAAATAATGTATATCATGATCGCAAGAAAATGCAGGATAAAATTTAAGGAAGGTAAATATGTTATTTGCCATTTAATTGCAATTTTCAATCTTTGAATATCGCATGGCGAAGAATTATATTCTCAAGTTGTTGTTTCTTTTCATAGGTACGAGTAACACGAAAGTTTAAGAAATCCTATCCAACGTGTATTTTGTTCTTTACTTATAATTATATTGTGAGTTATCGGTGACTAATCCTTCAAAATATGTAGGTTGATAATCGAGGAAGGAAACGTTTATTTGCGACAGAAGTTAAGACGTTTTGTTGGAAATAAAACGTGAAATTTCAATGTTTCGTGTGTAGTAGAAGAACTAGTGAAGCGAGTTTGCGTGTAATTGGTGTTTTGTGCTGTATTTTAGTCTTAATTATTGTTGAGGAACTATTATTAAATTGAGAACGGCGTTGGGTATTTCTTTTCTATTTGAGAGTCGATTATTATGGTCATTTTGCTCAGCACCCACAACTTTAGACGAGATCCGATAGATATCATTTTTTGCTATATTGCATTTCTAATTACTGCGAGCACTTGGTTTAATTGTACGACCTATGGTTTTAAGTGGGATTCAAATCACAGAAGTTACGGGATGTTAAATCGTAATTTATGTAAAATCCTTCGGAGATCATGGGAATTTGAGCTTGAATTTATTATTTAAAATTTAGAGCATTTAACACTAGAACTACCGTCGTTAAATCTATTATATTTTAATATATAAAATGTGTCAATTAAAAAAAGAAGAAACAGTAAGCAGTAAAGATGACCGATTCGGTAATTTATGTTTCTTCAAATAGATGCAGAATATTTATTCTACGACTCTGGTATAAACTTGGAGAATTTTTGGAAAAAATTGTGTACCAGTCATTTTGACTGGTTCGGTAGTTCTAGTGTTAATTTCATGGCCATAACACCGATTTGAAGTAATTCTACATTATTTTTTATCATAGTCGATAAGTGCGAATCAACATGTTGCGTACAAGAATGCAACAGTAAGAAAAACTCCTGTAGTAAATATTTGTCGGCAATATTAAAAAATGGTATAGTAGTTGGAAGAATAAAATATATCCTTGTTATTGTGTCTTTGATTTATTTCTAAAGCGTTGATTTTTATCGGTAATTGATAAAGCGTACGTTAATATGACTGTACGTCCTATCGAAGAAAAACGTGTGTCATAAACATTTATTTGCAGTGTCAAAACACTTAGTTATGAGTGCAATTGTGATAACTTATATGTGCCGGTAATTACGACACTGATTAATGAGATGTTTCTTCGAAACGTTCTCTTTCTTGCGTATTTTTTCAACTTCAATTGCTATGGCTATTTTGTGAGGATTTTATGAGGCTTCCATGATTTATATAAATAATGATATACTTCTTTGATACAGATATCTATTCGAAAATTACAAATTCTCGTCACTAAGTCCTTAAGACAGGTAACCGCAATGATAAATGATAATTTATTAATTGGAATGGCAACCAATTAATAACTTAAAATTTCAAAGGCGTTGGGTCCGAAAAGCCTATAAATAGGCTTCCGGTCGGTAAAGTGTTAATAATACAAAAAATTATATATTTTGATTTCATTGAACCCGTCATTCAACCACGTATGGCACGACTAGTGTTAAAAGATATGTTTTTTTAACACTAGGTTTTCGGACATTAAATCCGTAATAATACGGAAAAAGGAGGGATCATACGGCAAAGAAACTAATAAGTTGAGGAGTTCTGTGTATTTTAAGATCCACGTGAAATATCTATTATACCGCTCCTTTATAAACGTAAGAAATGTTTTTAAAAAAGGGAGTGACCCATCAATTTGACGGTTTTCATAAATGTAGTATTAAACGATGTCCGAAGAATTATGATTATAAAAAGTGCCTTTTTTAAAGGACACGTTCTACATCACATTCGGAAAATTTTAGTTTGCCTATTCAATTTTGTGTACTTCACTACTTAGATAGTCGTAGATTTTCCTGATATGACAACAATTTTAAAAACATTGGTTTTAGTATTATTTGTATTAATTTTTTAAAAACTGCACCATTTCTGTGATAGGTAACAAACAGTCTAACATAACAGTGCACGTTTTGGAATGAAGCACACATCACGAGCATTTATTTGCAATGGTAAAACACAGTTGCAATATGTAATTCTTGCAAATGATATGTAATCTATGAATCAACAAAATGACATTCTTCTAACAGCGCAGTACACGAAAGAAAAACACATGCTACAAATGTAAATTTGCAATATTAACACTTTGAGTTCCATGAGAGTCACAGACAAATGATGACACTATCGATCATACAATTATATTTACTTTTAACTTTTCAACTCTAAAAACACGTGTATTCAAGAATGGTCACGATTAACATAAACGATAAGACAAACGAAACAAGTCACGTCAAAAAAACACATGATGTCCATTTAATATTCGTGCAACTCACGTATATGCAAAGTATCAGTAAACAGAGACATGGTTCTAATTGCTTCCTTAAATTATTTCTCTGTGTGAGCAGTAAGCTTCAGTCAATATAGACAATATTATATCCTATTCTTGCTAATGTTAAACCTTACAGCTCGAAACTTCAATCTTCCTATCGATATTGTAATATAAAATATGCTTGTAATATACAATTTTTTTTTATTACATTATTCGATCATTTACCTTAATTATTATATTACTAAATATCACTTTGTAAGAGATCTATAGCTGTAGATGAGTCCCAAACTATGGAGGCTGAAATGAAAGTAATTTAAGACAACATTCCTCAAGGTGTCGAAGACTTAAATTCAAACCCAATAATCAGTAACCAGAGCCTGTAACGTAATATCCATCATAACCCTAAATACGTGTTACAAACAAGAAATAATGAATCACGTTAAAAAGACACATAATTTCCACTTAAAACTTTAGTCAATGTGAACAATATTACATCCTATTCTCGCTAATGTAAAATCTTAAATCTCAAAACATTATCTTTCTATCGATATTGTAACATAAAGTATCCTCGTAATATTAAGTTTTTTTATTACACTATTCGTTTATTTACTTTAATGATTATATTACTAACATTAGAACTACCAAACCAGTAAAAATGACTGGTACACAATTTTTTCAAAAAATTCTCCAAGTTTATGTAAGATTCATAGAATAAATATTCTGCGTCTATATCAATAAACGTAAATCACCCAATCGATCAAATTCCCCACCGCTTGTTTCCCCATTTTTCAAAGTACTTACTGCATTTATTAAAATATGTTAGATTTGACGCCGGTAGTTCTAGTGCGAAATACCACTTTGTTTAGTATCTATAGCTGTAGGTGAGTCCCAAACTATGGAGGCTGTAATGAAAGTAACTTAAAACAACATTCCTCAAGGTGTCGAAGACTTAAATTCAAACCCAATAATTAGTAATCGGAGTCTCTAACATAATATCCATCATAGTCCCAAATACGTGGTACAAACAAGAAATAATGAATCCCCCAAGTATCCTACGTCACCCATTGTCGTTTAGGAATGTAAATGAAGTCGCCGTAGAAACGAGGCACGAAGTTCAGTTAATTCATTAAGTCAATTGATCGGTCATCGGGACTACATTCTCGCTAATTGCTTCCACTCCGATCGATGCCCTAATTGGACATCGTCTTTTGCGGTGTCACGCGTGTTTCGCGAATCTACGCCGAACTTGCTCTTAACGTTCCAAAGAGGACAGAGAAATGTGTCTCGGCGTAATAATGTGTTTACGTGAATGTAATTGAAATGTAGTGAATCGAGAGAATGTCCTGTTCCACGGGTTAATGAACAAACCTGGCTATTTTAACGATCCTAAAGGTATAAAGCTAAAATGGCTCTTGCAAATAATTCGAGACAAACGTTGTTCAGACTCTATAGAGCGGAGATCTCTGTAGATTGAGTAAATACAATTTTTTCTTTTTCTTTTGTATTTTTTTAGCTCTGACTGTTATGAGTACTTCATCTAGGATCTAGTGTTTTAGGTTGGATGACAAATTGAATAATAAATCAGAAAAAAATTCTCTAGAGATAACAGTAACTTGATATCGAGCCCAGTAGTGAGAAATTTGATAGTCTAATACTGCACCCTACTTAATAAATGTAAAAATGACGATATTGACGTTTAGAGTGGGGGTACTAAGAATCAGAGAGATGTTAAAAAGTATCAATTTGGTTAAAGTAACAATCTTTTTGTCTATTAAGTCAATTAGGATAATGACAATACAATGCAGAAATTATAAATACAATTATAATAATATTAAGAATAGTAATGGTTAGAATGATGATGACTGCCAGCTTGATGTTGAAAACGATTAGAATGATGTTAACAGCCACCTTATACAAGTTAATAACAAAAGAACTGATATCAACATCTATGAACATAACGATGTTACTGAGAAAACTTAAATAATTGAAAAGATTTGTAAACTTATTAATTAGTTAGTCTTAACTCCTTTCAGTACCATTTACTTTTGTGATTGCCTCCGTAATTATTCAGAATTAAAATGTGTCTTCGTGTCGTGTCTCCTTGATATTTTCAATTTCATAGATTTTGCAAAACACAAGAATTTTCTATCTCATTAGATTTACCGCATCACGAATGTCATTCGTTATTGTACGGCAAGGGGTTAATGACTGTAAGTAGTTATAGCTGAAAAAATGACACAAGAAAGAAAGGTTTCCCAAGTTGAAATGTGCCAGCAGAACGTAAATATTTCAATTCATCTAATTGGTTGATAATTTGTTAGAACCTGGGCAACCAGGTTCTCGAAAACATTTTTCTTTCACTATGAGATTCGTGAAAAATATGCGTTATTGCCTGATACAAAGCTAAACGATGTTCCTTTCTTAATTCTTTTTCCTGTATCTTTTTTATCTATATTTTCGAGTTCGAGAGGTCCTTTCAGTTGGTGCTATTGAAGACGCAAAATTAACTTTTGAAGTGGAAAATATTTTCTACAAACTGCAGCAGAGAATTCGGATACGTTGTTTGGAAGCTCGAGAATCTCTGTTCTCATCTCCGTACGGCACAGTCTTCTTTTTCACGTTTTTGTCGCTCGAAAATGACTTGTTTACTTTGATACTTTTTGAGATCACCTGCAAAGGACGTACCAATGCTTGCGTTTTAGGCGATTTAAAAAAAAACCTGCTACGTAGAACGAGAAGCAAGGAATTTTCAGATACAATTTTCAGATTCACATCAGTAGCGGCTATTCGGTAATCCGAGATTTTCTCATATTAACATCGTGGTTCTTTCCCCTAATTTTACTAACATCGTACATTAATTTCTTACTTTGATATTTTCGACTTCCCCTTTCACGATTACTTCCTCAATGACTAGAAATTTTACCAAGTTTCGCACACAGTTTTATTATCAGCTCAGAATTCTATACATGTATTTCCATGTCCGACAAATTTTAAATAATTTTTAAAAATGGAAATAAAAAAACATTAGTGCTGAAAATTTTTCGAAAGACGACAAGAATTTTTGTCTCGGATTCATTAATTCGTAATACGAAACCTCATTTGCCGTCTCCACTATACCTATTATCGTGTTATTCACATTTTCGTTGCTGATGATAACTACTGCGTCTTTCTGTACAATTATTCTCATAGATCTCAATGTAGCTTCGGCTAAACGCGGAAAGAAAATAATTAATCCAACCGATGATTCCATGAAACAATTTGTTTACTTCGTTTATATTCCCATTAACGCTTCGCACACGCGAGAAAGATTTGTTGCTCGGGCACCGAGTGAATATTGTATTAGGCGTATTACAATGAATTCGAATTCTCGCAACTGTTTTTCTTTTTTACACTGTGAGCATAAAATAGCAAAGCTAAGTCTGAAGATCTTCCATATTGTCAGATTCTTCGAAGAAAATAAAAGGAAATGCAAAATCATCTTCGATTAATACAATTACGTTCAGACTCTCGATAAGTAAATCTTCAAAGAAGTTACGTAAAATTTGCAAGTTAATTTGTATCTCACAATTATGTTATAATCAGAAACGGGACTGCCCGAGCAATTATTATCGTTTTCTTTGATCTTATCAACATATTGTACAATAAACTCTCGTATAATGTGAGTTCTTATAACACGAGAAAGATATTGAGATTGCTGTTGTACTATAACAAACCACTTTGTTATATTTTTACAATTAAAGTAGTAAGACACAGAAATTAACTGAATTATCTAATAAGCATTATCTGCATAGCAATGTAAATTCAAACATGTTACTTTAGATTGTGTGCGTTATACAAGGAAAAATCCTGTATAACAAAATTTTCACACTATGTGAGAGTCTACTGTATGTGCATTTTTGTATTTGCATAGAATTCCGAAGATTTTGCTGGTAAATAGATTCTAAGTAGTGAGAAAAACTCTGCGATGAGATATTCCTGATGATTGCATCGGTGATAATAGGTATCTTTTTATGATAAAGCGATTTAGAAAATAATTATTCGTGGAAACTATTGTTGCTCGAGAATTAAAAACCCGGATTTATAACTCGGTGATTTTTTGTTGAAACATGCTATGTAAATTGCATCTTTCAATGCTTAGACACAATGCTTAAGGACGTTACCAAAAAAAAATTTTCTTACGATCATCTTTAAAATTTATTTCTAAATTCTTGACAGTATTCTGAATGCATACGAAAAATTTCCACCCATTTTGCGGTACTAAAATTGAAGATATTAGCATTTTTAATTCCTATTTGAACGCATGTTAATTTATACATTTCATACTAATTCATGTAGGTTTTAGTGTCTAACAATTTTAATTTTCTTACAATTTTTTTTAAATTTCGAGAATTGACAGATAATATTCACTTAAATAATTTCCATACAAAATCGGTACAAGAAGCGGCATTTATTTTGTTGTAAAAAATGTTTAAAGTAAATCATAGGCTTAAAAATATAATAAATAATAAAATACACTTTTTATATTGATAATGAATTAAATATTTATTGACTGATAATAATAAAAATGAACAAAGAATTATATAAAATGATAAAAAATGTATAACTTTCGTAATGTTATCTTACCTCTCTATAACAATATTAACTAACTTATATAAATGTTCAAAGTTAAACATATTTTTTGGGAGGCGGGGCAAAAGAGCGTACTGCTGGTCAACTAATTCTTACAGTACAAATGGGTAACTTCTATAGGGTAACTGTATTCGTAGGTTGAGAACGACTGGTTTTTGGGAACGTCCTTAATGTTGTAGATCCTAGGAAAACTGTCATTTTTATTTTATACACTAGACTATTTGTGCACCTTTCAGAAGAAATCGAAATTCGATCATTTCAACCACGTTGGCAGTTTTAATGCTAAACAGTGCAGTATCCATTTTCCCCATCATTTTATGGAATCCCCATGAGTGTAGTCTCTTTCTGGTTGCGGATTCAGCACACGGGAGTATTTAAAAAATTTCTAACTAAAATTTGATTGATATTCATTTCTTAAAAGAAAACCGTACGAATATTTTCCGACTCCTAATGCTAACGTTCAAAAGATACGACGTAGAAGATAAGAAGTACGATATCAGCAAGAAAAAAACGTAATATTACATCAGTTTTATCATCCATTGACTCGATAAGTTGTTAGTATTTCATTCCACTTATTGCATCAGCATTCAAATTTCCCTATGTATTTCATATTCCATGAAGACTATCATAGTCGTTCCCACTTCATGTTTTTTAAAGACAACATGGATATTCAAAATACAAAAGGAAAAGATGATAGGTATGATAAACTGGAGGAAAAATTAGTTCAGATGACGCATAATCCATCGCAGCAAAGAAAAACAACGCTGCGTATAAGGAATTTTACGATGTTAAATCGATTCTAATAGGTTCTAACGGTATCATAAAACTGATGATATTCAGTCATATATTTCATCAGGCGAGTATTGCTGAATGTATCAATAGAATATTAATGAGATAATGAGATAATATATATCATTCTTGACCGTTATATCTGTAAACATGAGTTTTCATGACGTACATTTTGTGAAGCGAATGAAAGGAAAAAATGTTGACAGATTTTGAATATTCTCCGTGATTTTCCTACTTATGCTAATATGCTTTGTAATGATGAACTTTTTGCTCCATGATACATTTATCAGATGTTACGTGTTGCAATGTGTGTAGATTGGAAATGAGATGAAACACATTGAAGAGAGTTTTTTATCGTAAAAATTATTGTAATACTACGAGCAGCACCGGCGCTATCAAGCACTGTGTTTGAAACAAAAGGAATTAGATTACTGTCCTTTGAATTTTGGGACCCATTTTTATTGGGGGCTATCCAGAATATAGAAGGATCTAAGACATCTAAATAAATAAACTTAATCTGAAAAACAAAAGTTGTTTTTAATTCTCTTCTCACACTCTCGAGAATGATCGCAACCCTTTGCATTTTAATGAGACCTCAGCTGGAGTAGTTTACTTTGTGCAGTTGCACGTCACCTATTTTATTGTTTCAACAACGAATTAACCATGAAGAAACCAACAATATGTTAAGAATTTTAAAAAATAAAAAGGCTTTAATTTGTCGCTTCTATAGCCGCACTATGTATTTTAAAACCCTGCTTTACGTTTGTATCATATTATGTTGGTATACTTTCCACGAGGTCCCTCTTGCTGTTTCACCAACAGAACTTAAAATAGCCCATCTATCAGGGAGTTCTTTGAAATAAACGGCCCAAAACCAGCTTCTAAATATATAATTTTCATATTTTGTACCTTCCAATTATATTTACACCCATCATGCAAACGCAAACTAAGCTTGGATTTTTAACTAAAAAATGACATTGGAATCTATCACAAAACTTATAGAAACGATACGATTTCTCGATGAGATAAAAATTACGAATTTCAAAGCGTAAGGGTAAAGAGGGAATAAACAAATATTATTATTTCTCCTTTATAAACGGTCGTATTTCCAGTTTGCGATTTACGTATATGCATATTATTGGAAATGGGTATTAAATGTACTTTTATACTAAAATTTACTTTATTAGAAGGCTAGATAAAATGTGTCTTTATATGTTTCGGGTCTAGAACCGACTGACTGGGCACGATCAAAAAGTAGAGCTCGGGCCCACTTATTGTTAGTAACATAAACTGTTTATGACTCTCCCCTGCACGGCAGAGAGTCTCCTGTTTAGTCTACGAATTCCTAGAACGGAGAGTCGTTTTTGTAGTTATTCAATATATGTAATACTATATTGTTAATATAAATCCAATACATATTAACACTTATCCGATCACCAAGAGAAAAACAAACTGCACGGTATACACCGCGCACATGTCAGCAATAAGGTGAATACGTGAGCAATGGTGGATCTCCCCATTCGGTCATCAACTGTGTTTCTTTAAAACGGAGAGATCTCCACATTCGGTTGACTGATTGTAAGTGTTCATACTTAATCTTTTCGAGCAAATTTTTTCGTAAATTCACATACATACACACAACTAATTGCTTTCGCTGAAGCCAAGCGATAGCGGTGTATATCAAAAAGATTGCCAGTAAAAAGAGTACATATCACGGTACAGTAGAATCCCTCTAACATTGACAACTCCGGCCAGGATCATTCGCTAATGTTGACACTTCTCTCTATCCCCACTTCTCATAACTTATTTTCCCCTATGCGCATAAGCATGCGCAGAATTGAAAACTGAGTGAAGGATTCATGTAAACATACATAACGCGCCACGAAACTAAATTCTATTGAGCAATAAAAAGTTCAAGTGGGCGAAAATAAAAGTAACAGTAACGGGAGTATCCTGTCAACATTAGCGAGAGAGCAACATTAGAGGGATTCTACTGTATATTGTTACAACGCTAAACCACGTTGATAGTAGTTTCGTGAATTGCTCTTACCTTAGAACAGACCATCAGAATTAAAGTTGAAATAAGTTACAAAGACCTCAAAGGTAGAAAGTGGAAAAGATTGGCAAGCAATTGCATGCAAACTTTTACATTCGAATTCGCCGTTTACCAGATCGATATTCAGAAATGTTCATCGTTGCCGAGAACTGAATATTCATATTAAACGAACAGTATCGTGAATACAAACGCGAGTGCAAATTCAAATCAGAATGTTAATTACACATGGGAATACGAACTCGTCCGATTATCGTCGCTTGTGAGAGTCACGAGAACGGATTAGGTATATCTACGTTTAAGTATCCCTTCCTGTTTGCATTCACATAAAGCGCTTCAATATTCTTACTGTTAGAAATGCTCCGTTTTCCACACACTTCCTCTTCGACTTTGGTAAGCAAACAAAGAGGCAAACAATTGCGTGATCACGTGAATTACAGGATGTGTCGTAACGAGTATAACGTCGGTCTATTTAATAGTCCAGTGTTTGTAATTTTGATAGTGCAAATTTTCTTTCGTTGTGTCGTTACAAGAAGTTACTTTCGTAGCCGGTTTGTTTGCGGTTAAACGTATTCCTTGCGAACTAATTAAAATAATGCCGGATTTTGTAGTAACTTCTATCGTAGGAATTAACCCTTTCGCTACTACCGGTGACTATAGTCATCGGCCACAAGATGCGTCCTATACCCGACGGTGACGATATAGTCACCCGCTCCAAAAATGAAACCACGAGAAGTGCCATATAAAAATACGTTCATGAAAAAATTATGAATACATTGTTATGAACACAAATCATTTCGCTTCTAAATACAATGTCATAACGTTGTTTTTTAGACAAAAGATTTAGATCGGAATGCTGAACACTGCGCGCTCTTACTGTGCGCACTTCCGGTGCGCCGTAGCGAAAGGGTTAAATGTACTGTTTCGTGTGCGAATGATGCGTTGAAATTGTTTATAATTTCAACCGTAACTCCTGAGATAGTAGTTGAATAACTTTCACTGTTAACATTAAATTAGTAGCCTCAAGCTTGAGGAACCACCTTCAGTTAATAGGTAACCTTGAGTTTGGACAATAATCTTAAATTTAAGATGTAACCTTAAGTTAATAATTAACGTTAAGTTTAAAAAGTAGCCTTGACGGAATAATTAACATTAAGTTCAAGGAGTAGACTTAATTTAGTAACTAACATTAAGTTTAAGGGGTAGCCGTAAGTTAGCAATTAACATTAAGTTTTAAGAGTAGCCTTAACCCATTCCCTGCCAAATTTTTCTTGGTTGGATTGTTTCTGGAAGAAGTATTGTGGCAGTATAAAAATAAAAAGAATTCACAAACACTACTGTTTAAAAGTACAACTAAAACAGACTGTTTTAAAAACATTTAATCTCAGAAGTATGTGAAATATCTAAATTGAATGTTAAAGGACTTAAAAAATGAATAAATCCTCGAATGAGAATAATAGAAGTTAACCGCATAAGTTAGCCTTAAGTTTGAGGAGTAATTTTAAGTCTGGTTTGGTGTTACGGATTTTTGTTACAATCTCGTCAAATTGTGATATTGCCTGTTTATATGCTGTAAATAATGTTTTTCAGCTTGAGAACGAAATATATTATCTATATTATTAGGTGTACAAATTAATTCTCGGCCCCCAGATTTCATCGACCACAAAACCTATTCAGATTAGAATTTTTCCAAATTTGAATAGTCATTCAAAAGCGCCATTTGTTAACTTTAAAATAAGATATATCGCATGACTCTACTCCAGAGATAACGTGAAAAATCATGTGTAGAAGCGATGTCGTTCGATAAGCAACATTTAAGGCACTGTCTTCTTTTCGCGTTTCAACTAAAAAAAAAGAAACGCTATATCATGCAGCACTTGTAAAAAATGGTTTCAACAGTTTCGAATATTCTCCAGACTTAGCCCCTTCAAATAACCACCTATTTCGATCCCTACAACACCACCTAACTGATTCTCAATTCAAGTAAGTTGAACAGGTCTATAAATGCCTCAGTGATTTCATTGATGTAAACCACTATCATTTTTCCGATCTGGAATCCGACAATTACCTGAGAGATGGCAAAAACGTATAGCAAATGAAGAAGATTATGTTTAATATTGAATTTATATCAACATTGTTATAAATAAATGTCAAAGTTAGTCAAAAGAGGCCGAGAATTAATTTGTACACCTAATATATTGCTTCTATGGTAGACAGGAAATATTACCGAAGTATTTTTTCATGGATTACAATTAGTTCCAGTCTAAAACTGTGTCAGTGATCATTGTTGGATGGCCAGTTAGTTGAGAATCAGCAAAATAGATAACAATGTTTAAAAAATGTAATTTCGATCGCAAAATCTTAAGCCTCGAGAAATCAATTTTTAATTGGCAATGTATTATTATCAATTTCTTTTTAAAAAATATGCACTCATAAAGTACGTAGTAACGCTATGTTGTTACAAACGGGGTCACATAGCGAAAGAGTTGTTTGCAAGCCGTATAATAGGTCGAGCTTCCTGTATAATTATTTGTTATGAAAGTATGGGTTATAGTTTTTAATTTCTTGCACGCTGTAAGCAATACGTGTCTATTCTATTATGTTGTGTTACGCGATAGATTCTCATCGCAAGTCATATTTGGTAATAACGTCATTTTATTAAATGATCAGTTACATTTCACGAATAATAATTAGTTACACAAGTCGACTGACCTGAATTAAGTTCATACACAATTTCTCACCGCCAATTATGTTTATAGCAACAACATACCGATACTAAATATTTTACTTCCCCTTTATAATATATTTTTTTACAATATTATTTTTTCTATAATACAGAGTTAATAATTTGCAACAATATTATTTCAAGTGATTTATACGGAAGGAAATTTTACAAGTAGACAATCTACTGATTTATCTCGTTGTACAGGCTTTGATAATATATATTTTTAATTTAACACTAGATTTACCAAGCCAGTAAAAATGACTGGTACACAATTTTTTCCAAAAATTCTACGGGTTTATGAGAGAGCTGTAGAATAAATATTTATCGTCCATCGTATAAAACATAAATTACCGAATCTATCGTCTTTTCCACGTCTTAATTTTCCTTGCATTAAGGTACATATTTAACATATTTAAATATAATAGATTTCACGCTGGTAAATCTAGTGTTAATTCACGTTCACTAATTTACGTGTATTAATTTAAGTACATACCGATCTGGCTCAATAACCCTACTTATACTATTGTGTTCTTAACTTATTGTTAGTTTCTTTATCTCTTTTTCCCACTCCCTCTCCCCATCCCCCCTCTCATTCGTCACAAATAAATTTCATCAGAAATCCTATATTTTTGTTTAATCCATCAGCACGCTTTCCCAGAATTGAAACGTCTAAATCTGGACACGTGCAGATACTACAAAAAATATGCTTTGATTTATGTTAATCACTATCTCTAGAGCACAGTATTTTTAGTCACTGAAAATAGGGGTTCGCAAGTAATCAAAATCATTGGAGGTAATAAACTACCAACTATCACCATTCAAAGTTTCTCGACGATGTGAATCCTCGAATGTGAAAATACGATAGGCGAATTTTATGGATAAAAGATTATAAGTTTTCGCATATAAACGTGATTTCAACGCCGAAGGTTAATGTACCGATAATTGTAAGTCGGTCATTAACGTACACTTAATATTGATATTATTTTTAGAGTATCAAAACGGAAATTATCGATCTGCCATTAGCGATTCGCTCGAATAAAACCTATAACCCTGCGCTCGGATGATTAATTTGAAAACAGACTAATTAGTATGTATCGTATTCGGATAACCGACCACCGCGAGGTACTTTACATTTTCATTACAACGGTCAACGGTCGTCGGAAGTATACAGTATTCCTAAATGGCAGTTTACAATTTTGCATATACTTCCAAGCTTAAAGTGTAGTAATAAACGATTTGTAAACATCCGCCGATATGGCGGGAGTTTGGTTAATTAAAATACCACTCCGATAAGGCATTAGGGCTAAGCGAAACAATGTAAGTAATTGAAGACATTATGGAAATTGTTATGGGAATTCTTCGAAGATGATTCACGAATACTTTTGAAATCTATGAGAGGATAACAAATAAGGAAGGTTGTCTTTAGATCTGAGACGTGTTCTCCAAGGTTGGAAAGATTATTTATATATTGTGCAAGTTAAATATGTTCATTTTGTATTCTCGATATTGTGTTCGATAAAAAATAGTATACATAACGAAAAATATTCTACGTGACGTATAGAAAATCATAGACTTTAACAGAGAAAAAAGATTTTACTAATTTCAGTTCAAAAATATTTTCTTCATTATTATACAATAGTAGTTATATAATGTTTATTTACCAAAAACTCTGTTTTAGGTTCAGTCTGAGGTGTAGATTATTATTTAATACGTTTAATTCAAATTCTAGAAATTTATATTTAAAGCTCATAAAATAGTTGTTTTTTTATTTTGATCTTTGCTATAGTCATAATTCTACTGTGTGTATATTCTGTTCGATAAATGATAGAATATTTTACATACAGCATCTGAAACTGAATATAAGAATCTCTCAAAGTAAAGTTAATTCTATGGACCTTTGCGACTTTGATGTAACATTAGACACATCTAAGATATTCACAGTTAATTTTTCATCTCTGCCAAATATTATAATTTAGCTCACAAAAGTATGACATTCTTTAAAATTCAATGTTTAAAAATGAAATTAAAACCATTATTTAAAGTCATATCTTTATCATCTTCTAATTGTGACATCGAGTGAACTAATGCCACAAAACATTCAGTCAATAGAAGGTTAAAGGAGAAGGCTTCCCTATCTAAATTTTATGTACGCAACTATTCTTATGGTTTTAGCTTTGCTATGGTTATTCCGTGCCACTAGATCGTATATGTGGCACATAGCTGAGCTAAGGAGAATCATTTAATTCGCTGACGTCTGAAATGACGTCTTTTATTTCGCCGAATGTACAATTTGAATATTTTAGTCTCGAAGATTGCAGTACTGTCATCGTTAAAATTATTATGATGTTGATAATGAATACTGACTGCTACCAATTTTTTACTCTATTAATATATTGCACGGAATTCGTCGATGGTAGTGACAATCACAATATAAAACAAAAAACAACCAGTAATCTTTATAAAACTCTTTAAGTCATCGTTGTACTTTAAGTGCAAACAATTCCTTCATCGTTGAACTAATTAGAATCTGTCACTTAAGACTAGAATTACTGCAGCAAGAATAACGGATGTTAGGTCATTCCTTACCAAATTACTCAAATTAACAACGATGCATTGAAATGTTTCATGGCTTATTTTCTAGCGCGGAAATTATGAAATTAAATAACACACTTTCCCTTACAGTCTACTTAAGTATATATATGTGTAAATAATGTATGTGTGTTTCTTATCAATACTTAAAAATTACAGTTACAATTAGTCAGTCCTAATTTACATTGAATACATCAAATCACCATACAAATATCGATACTAATTGACCTTCATCCGTTCCTAGTGCCTCTTTTGACCTAAACTCATTGGCAGATTCAAATTGATCCAAATCAAAGAGAAATTTTACACAGCGAATAAAAGTAGAAATTTAAAATTAATGAAAATAAAATAATAACACGTAAAAATTGCAGTTATAATTAATTAGCTGCAATTTATATTGAGTACATCAAATCACCGCACGTATCTCGATGCTATTTAAGCTTCATCCGTCCCTGGTACCTTTTCTGACCTAAACTCAGATTTAATGTAACCCAAATCGAGACCAATTATACATAGTGAATATACATTATTCCCAATAAAGTTAGTATAAAGAAAAAGTAACAAAATCTTATATAAAAATAGACTGGGGGTTAGAACATATCCTAGCTACTTTACTGTGATTTTCTTTCAGGAACGAGTGAAAGTTAAGAAGCCTCTAAAAGTGCAGATCATCGATGATTCTTTAAATCAAGAAAAGGAGTTTAATTGTTAAACTCTCAGCAAAGTCGAGAAATACTTGAACTGCAAATATCTCTTCCCTTTTCATCCTGAACACAAACATTTACCTTCTCGTCATTAGTGTCATTGACCCCAACCATTTCGCGACGAACGCCCCAAGGTCACATTCAGCTTAGTTAACATTTTTAGATCCGTCATAGATGCCCGTTAAAAATTCTTAACAAATTCTCGAAAAGTTAAAAATGAATATTCCACCGTGAATCGCCCGAATTTGAAATTAAATCCCCACCCTCCAAATCGATTTCCCACCTCGTAAGAACATCTCACAGGACACGCGCATGCGCCAAGTATTTGGTGAGAAATTCAAATTAGTCCGAAACGAGCGCTCGTGTCTTCGAGTATCTGGCGTAGTCGTAAAATTCATTTTAAATACTGTACACGCGCCAGCACCAAAGTCTATTTCTATAGCGGCTTTACGAGGGAGCGATGCAAACTCTGAAATGTTTCGTACGAAAGAAACGAACGGGAAGGAGATGGAAATACGAAGAGGAAAAAGGAGAAGGAAAGATAGAAACTGAGAGAGAGAGAGAGAGAAAAAAAGAATATAAATACGGTGTCACAAGCAGTGTTTGATTTCCCACGTGAACCAGGAGTAAATAAAGACCGCGGGACATATTAAAAGCAAGCCAAGCGACGGTGCAACCGAAGAGTATACTCCTTTTTTTCTTCCTCTCCTTCTTCCTTTGCACCGAGTCTTTTCTCATCGCAGCGGTACGCGCGCTTGGTTATGCCCCTGACTCACGGTGTATTCCACCGGTCGAGTAATATTAGAACGCACACAGTCGGCTGCACGTTCCTTGGCTCCTTCTTTTCTGCTTTCTTTCTCCCTCTTACTCTCTGCTCGGCAAATTAATTGCGAGAGGAAAGTGAGAGATAAAGAAAGCAAGAAACAAAGAGGTTGAAGGAAGCGCATGTACGAGAGAGAAAGGCGACGTTGGTGGATAGAGAGAAAAAAAAAGATTGAACGCAAGAACAAAGAGAAAAGGGAAGGTGTTAAGGATGCACGCAGGGGAAGAGAAATAATGGATGTGCGATAAATAGGGAGAGAAAGATAAAAAGAATGGGCAAGGGTAATGAGAAAAATGGAAGGGATGGAAAGGCGAAAAAAAACTCGACTATGAATGTTGAATAGTGTTACATTTAGGGAGCGTTATGGTGTCGAGGGTGGAAACCCTTGGACTCTTGGGTGATGGGACTTCAGTTTGAATTACTTCGCCTCTGGGAATTTTCGAGCGTTGAAAATGTATGTGATGTTGATGGCTTAGAAGTCGTTTACATCAAACAGGTACGAAATATGACTGTAACAGCTGGAGGGAAGAGTATAAAAGCAAACAGTGTTGTACTCTTTTAAGCTGTTAGCTAGGAACTTCATCTATCGAAGACGCTTGCGGGTGTAATTTTATAAGAGAGAAGATGAGCTAACTCGCCTGGCATAGCGAGTTTAGTTTTTCCAATGACGAATTAACTCGTCATCCTTGGTTAAGAGGTTAAACTGTGCTGCGTTGTCGACGGATGTAAAATTGCAGGCTCTCGAGGTTCCTTGTACCTTATATATTCGCGTGCACACTTTTTTCATATGAATATGAAATTAGATAAATTGTAAACAACAATTTAGATGCGTATCATGTAGGAACTTACGAGAGTCCTATTTTATCTTTTTTTGTATATTCAGGTCAATACCCGGGAACGATGATGGACATGAAGTTGAAAGTTTAGGCTCCTAATTAATGTGTCCAAGTTCAAATCCCTGTCAGCTCCCAGAAATCTTTATTAACCTTTTGCACTGCGTTGTCACCGCAGCCGTGATAAACTAGTAACTTCGTTGTTCGGTGAATCCGGCGTATTTTTATATTTTTTTATATTGTAAAACATAATTTTATAATGTATATGCTTCTTCTTTAATGGCAAAGCATGGCATAAATTACGTGGTGTGCAAAGGATTAAGCTTTCACTTAACCTTTTGCAGGCAGAGACATTTTTGAATATTGAGAAAGAATCATTTATCTGGCGATGAAAGAGCACTTTTTTATTGGAAAGACGGTCAGTATATAGAAGTTGAAATTTACACTTTGTAACATAACATTTGAACGGTTATATTTTAATTTTTCAACTCTAACCGTTTATATGTGCACCGACAAACTATAATCAATTTTTTTCTCAGACCGCATATATGCGCCCGTCGTCCTCAAAGGGTTAACCCTGTATTGAGTCCTCGTAAACGCAAGAGACAAGACAATCGTTAAAATATGATTACACAAATACTAATCCATGATTTGTATACAATATTAACATTCTAACTTTCTTATAAAAAGGTGGTTTTGGATCGCTAAATAAATGGTTGCCTTCCAATATTTAAAAATATCTCCGTCCGCAAAGGGTTAATAACCCCGAAATTCTTCATACCTCAATGTTTAACCCTTTTAGTGCCGACCGGAAAAATTGATTGAATTAATGAAAAATATAGTTGTGAATAAAAAGAATTGTCATTTGGCGATAGTTTCATATAGAATATGCAATATAGAGCATAAACCCTGTATTTACAAGTATCTGTCATAAAATTAGTGATATCTTATTGGAAAAATGAATATTAACCCTCCGATACCCAGTGTTAGTACTATCGTTAACGACGATACATCGTCGTCCGGCACTAAAAGGGTTAAAAATCGAAATAAATCCATTCTCATAAACTATATTTCTATCATTTCCTAATGTACTATCGTGCAATTGATCTTCAAATAGCACCAAAAATTCGGATTCGTGGGTTAACCCTTTGAGGACGATAGGCGCATATATACGGTCTGAGAAAAAATTTGACTACAGTTTGTCGATGCATATATACACGGTTAATGTTGAAAAATTGGAATATAACCGTTGCAACATTATTATACTAATAGTAATTTTCAACTTCTATACGTTAACAATCCGACTTTCCAATAAAAAAATGTTCGTAAGTTGTGTAGGAGTTGTGTAAGAACAGTAGTTGTGTAAGAAGTCTCCGTCCGCAAAGGGTTAATATATTACACCCTCGGATTTTCTACAAATATTTTTAAACTGATTCTACACCCTCCTAAAACTGGCTGCACACCCATCTAAAGTACATGCTCCTAGTCAAAATGGCCATACAAGTGAAAGCCGAAAACTACAAAAGGAGGAGAACAACAACAAAGTCCTCTCCGAATCTCCCCTTATAGCCTTGTCGAGCGAAGCGTACAAGCAATGCCAACATGGTCCACCCCGAAAAGGGCTTTTCGGAGGATTCCAACGGTGCTCTTCCTGCCGACGAACGTCGGAAGACAATAACCCGCTTAGTCAGCCGACGCTTTGTCCGTTTAGGCAGCCAGCCGTGCGGAAAAAGGGGACAACGAACAGTCGATGGCCCGATGAGCGCGATGAAAACCATTTCGTCCGCGTACCTTGCGCTTCGGTGTCAACGTTGGCTAAATAAATCTACCAACCTCCTGCTGCCCCTTCTGGCAGACACTGATAGCGATAAACGGAGACGAGAAGTTTTGTTCGGTTTCGTTGCACAAATATCGAACGATCGAGAATACGTGGACAAAGATGGAAAGTAGATGTAGAACGACACTTTTGGTTTTTCTCACTTTGCAGAGAGAATAGAGTCCTTGAACGACCTTGAGGATTATTTTCAGATTGACGTGGGTTAGGACTGTGTTGTAAAATGGCAGCGTTACCATTTAAAGTCAGAGGTCGCATTGGCCATTTTAAATCGTTTCCAATTGCAGATTTGTTTTACAATTAGTTTCGAATGGGATTTTCTGACTTTGCTCTTATTTTCCTATCTTATGTGTTATACGAGCTGAAGTTTTAGCATCCTCCAATGTTAAATCATTCTCTGTCAAATTTTTCTTGGTTTGATTCTCTCTGACAGAAATATTGTCATAGTGTGAAAATAAAAATAATTCTTAGATTACTGTTTAAAAGTACAACTAAAACAGATTGTTCTAAAAACATTTAATATCAGGTGCACGTTAAATATCTAAATCACATGCTAAAAGACTCAAAAAATGAATAAATCCTCAAACGGGGATCATGGAAAGTAATAAGTTAATTGGTTTCTACAAATTACTTTCTATCTTAAAATTATCAAATTAATTCCAATCATGGACATTTTAACCAGTTAGCTGTGTTTGACGAGTATACTCGTCAGGCGTAAAAGCTACTACTGGTCATTTAAATTGTAGTTTTGACGAAAACTAAAATAGATTCGTAAATTTCAAGATGTTTGCAATATTTTGAGGCCATGCCGAGGTAAAACGAGTAACTAAAGGGTCAAAATAATTTGAAATAGATTTATGCTCATCTCTCGATTTTCGTGGCCCAGAATTCAAAAGAATTTTCGCCACAGTTAAGTGGTTAAATCTACAACTCAATATTTAAAATCTAAATTATAATGGAATGACTTCCGCAATTTTCTCATAAACGTGTTAAACACATTTATACGAAATTGCAAGTCACTGCAAATTAAATTTGTGTGATTGCAAACATTATTATTTACATACACCTTTTTAATCACAAAATATTCTAGTACCGTTGAAATGAACTGTGGCAGCTAAAACCGCAATTATCCAGGGCCATTGCTCAACCGACGACCTCAGATCGCGCGCACCTTTCGTAGCTAAAAGGTCAATGGGTATAATTATCGATCCTGCGCTGTCTTGGAAACTATTATCGATGCAGTTTTTTCCCCTTAAGAAAGCGATATCCAACACATTCAAAATATTTAGTGTCACTGATATCAGCCATGAAACGTTGAAAACATGGTTATTTTGAACCGGCAAAATCATTCACTGTCTGGAACCATTTGCTTTATAATATGCCTCGTTAATGGGAAATAAAATTAATTTTATTGTACTTTATAATCCGAGTTCTTAAAATTTCTGCAACGTGAATTCGTTATGGTGACATTAAAATTGAAATTACCACGGTGATTTGCAAGTTAAATGGTAAAAGCATGTATACGATTCAGTTTGGGATAACAGTAGCTCGTCTGTTTTACAATTTACGAATGTTGATAAAGCTTTAATAATAAAAATGGAAATTATGGTTTTTTAATAGGTTAGTACTTATTAAATAATACTCTGTGGTAAAAAGTGGTTGACGAAGAGAGTATTATTGCCGTTCGAAATGATTTCCAAGACGGGAAAGGTGAATCTTGGGGAAGAGGGTAGTTTCAACCCTCGACCTTTCAGGGCACTGCGTCGAGCTAATTGCTATCAGGAATCAGTTTCAACTTCGGAATTTTGCGTCGATTTTCCATTACTAATTGAAGGACATTACAATAACGGAAATTAATTCTATCATCTAATAAAGCTTAATACATATCTCATTCAATGCCAACTGCAACATATTTCATACTTTGTGCCATCATTGTAAATTAATGAGTTGGCAGCAATTCTCAAGAATGAATGATAATTTTTAAAAAAAACTTTCTTTATTAATATAAATATCAAAATTATATTTGCAATTTATTGATATATGATTCTAAGACATTTAGCTGTACTCTCCAAACAAATTTTGGCACCGACGGCAAAACTTGCAAAATTTTCCTGGCAGTGAATGATATATCCAATTACTGAATTTTCCCAAATTAGTTTCATTCATTCAAACGACAAATTTGGTATATTAATAAAAACAAAGTATGCATTTTTTCTCATTTTGCACAGATATTAAATGAAGCTGAGTTGCGCGAACTTTTGAAAAATAGATTGATGAAAATTACATAATTAATGCAAGTGAACCGTGAAACTTGTTTCAATCGTCCAAGTGTACTGCTCCGTGTGGCTTTATATAACATTTGTATTAATAGTACTGCTATTTTTATTTATTTCAAAGTTCCACTATAAATAACATTTCCATTAACGTCAGCCCGTAGTGAGGCAAAGAAAACAAGACGATAAGCACCAAGCATTGATTTTGACAATAAGAGGAAAGGAATTATACGGATGTCTTAAATAAATCTTCCTTGGAAGAAATATCTTAGAAGGATTATTAATCTTTCAAGAAACTCGGACTATTTTGAAAATGAATTATTAGTCTGTAACACAACTTATATTGATCGAATTTCATATTCGTTACGAGTTGTGTTGCAAGTCGATAATTCATTTTCAAAATAGCCCGAGTTTCTTGAGAGATTAATATTCTGCTAAGAGGCCTGTCGCCTTGCTAATATATGTATTATAATATCAATATATAAGTTAAAGCGAAAAGAAATGCCATTTTTTTACAATGCGAACAAATTTACCTCTAAAATAAAAATAAACAACATTTATTCTTTACAACTGTACACAGTAGACCTCAGTTGTGATAGATGAATCAGATTTTATTCAATCATAATAAATCACGCCAAAAATTGCAGAACAGACATATGAAAAAACGTATTTCTTTTTGCTTTAACTAATATTAACGAATGTTGTGATAAACCAATAAGTAAAATATTAGATATTTGATATAAATATAATAAATTCACCTTCTGCTAATATATTGAACTTTCATTAAGTTTCACCGCTAATTGACTTCTTCCGTGACAGTAAAATTGATAATACGAAGGTAACACAGAGGTGTCCATAAAATAATTCAAAGGGTGTACCTCTGCGCTTGCGTAATCCTAGAAACTTTCCTTTCTTACCAAATAAATCAATAGACGACGCTAATATAAACTTCGTTATACTTTGATTTAGAAGGATTGAAATAAGTATTCGCTTATTTTCCAAAAGAATCGCCATCTCGTCGAAACATAAATAGATGCAACATTTAACTAATAAGTTACAGTCACAACCGTCTTTTCCTTTTGCTTTATACTTTTCGACTTTAACCCTTTTAGTGCCGAACAACGATATATCGTCGTTAGCAATAGTTCTGTCATCGGGCATAATCAGATTGTTATTTATTTTTCTGGCATAATATTAGTAATTTTATGGTAGATAATTGAAAATACACAATTTATGCTTTATATTACGCATTCTATAGAAAACTATGGCCAAATGACAGTTCGTTTTATTCACAACTATATTTTTCATTAATTCAATCAAATTTTGTGGTCGGCGCTAAAAGGGTTAAATGATACGATTAGTTTGCCTACGGTCCATTGTTTTAGATGTTTTAAGTACTTTTACGTATGTTATGAAAAATAGAAGAAAATGAAATTTATATAGTTTTAGAATAACTTTCCAGGAATGAGGGACGAGGATTTGAATATGGCCCCGCTAATTGTAAATGTAAGTTTCAGCCTTTACCTCCGTATCCATTACAGTTTCCTTCAGGCCTCTTACGACAGTTATGCAATTAATGGCTTAAATTCGACCTTTGTGAAGAAAAAAGTGTTACGTGAACGCACCGAGGGAAGAAACACAGATATACGAGTCAATGTCAAGGTACAAGCTGAAACTTTCCATCTAGTCGATTATTACTCGCGAGGGTCGTTCTGGAAAAGAGAGAGGAAAAATAAAGAGGAAAGAGCAGACGAACAGTGGGTTAGGCAACTTGTTTCGATTTGTATTTACTTCAAAAGGAAGGAATACCTACATAACATTATCGATTTCCAAGCTGCTTTGAGAATTTCCAGACTTTGTATTATATAACACTATTGCGAGATTTACGCTCCGATAATGAAAGAGACTATGTTATTTGGAGCGAACATGAAGGGACTTTTAAGGAAAATTAACACGACATTTTCACATATTTCGCTGATTATTGTATTCTGACGATGGTGTTAATACTAGATCTATCATGATGGTGAAATTATCTGTTTTTTCGTATTTTAAAAAATTACTGAAGCTCATAACGATACAATTTAGTTGATTTGTAATAATAAACGATCAACGAGTAGCATTTAATTTTTAATTATTAACAGCGTGAAAAATTTAATGAAATATTATTCAGTTTTGTGTAAAAATTAAAAAAAAAAAATTTCAAACTCGAAATCTTTTTTTTCCATAAAAAAAAATACAAACCGTTAACGACTAATACGGTTCTAGGCCAATAACCTTAAAATATGATATACCTGAATTAATTTTGTTAGATTAATCTCATTACATAACGTACACATAACATACATTTTAATGTAATATTGTTTTAAAATAGGAAGCAGTTTTTAATAAATCAGTAGTTTCTTACTATTTAATTTTAAAAAAGTATGTAAATAATAGGCGTAAGTAGAAAATGTCAGCTGCGTTGTTCAGCGTCGTGATAGTGCTGGACATGTTAAGCAATTTGGCCCCAGGGTATTCCGAGTAGAATGGGTCACCGTATGCCTAAGATATTTTTTTTTATTCCAGATTTCAGTTTTAGTTGTTATGGTATTTTTGCCTAAGGCTTACAACTTTAGGTGAGCTCTTAAATGGGTACATGATGCATTGAATGAAATTTGAAATTTTTTTTTCATAAAAATTGCAATTTTGATTTATGGATTAACTGGATTCAATTCAGTAAAAATAGGTAGATAAGTAAATTTGTCTTGATTTGATTGTTTTTACAAGAACCAATCATTTGGTATTGTCACAGTGTAAAAATAAAAGTAATTCATAAAAATTACTGTAATAGAGTACACACTGTTTTAAACAGATTTAATCTCGAAAGCACGTCAAATATCTAAATTGCATGCTAAAAGACTTAGAAAATATATAAATCTCCAAATGGTGATCATAGAAGCCTAATAGGTTAATGTACCAATTTTATAAAAATACTGCATAACCAGGAAATTGCACAGTATATATATTTTCATACAACTGACATTCCGAAATGCGTTACTTCAACGATTAATTCTTTTTTACAGTGATTTGACTTTAACTGAAAAAGGCAGGCGTTGTTTGTGTAATTTCATCCTTTTAAACCTCTACATTTCAATGCAGAAAGCTTCTCAACCCCTTACTCATATCATTATCGAGAATGAACGACGTTCCATAACTCCTCGTATGTTATTCCACGTGAATTAACGCGGTCGTTGAAATAACTCACTCGGAATATCACAGAAATCCTCTTCTTATCGTTCGTAGGACGTTTAATTTTCGAATAAAAGTGGCTATTTGCTTCTAACCATTTTTTCGTTTTCACAGATGGCCGTTGTGCCATATTTCCGGCCAATTACATTGATTTCCTTCAACTCTTTAATGTTCCTGCTTAACATAATATTGAATAACGAGACGGTCGTCGTGTAAGTTTGAACGCGAGACCGCAGAGAAAGGCACACACCTGGATGTGATTACGAGATGCGTTTAAATTTACGTAACGTCAGCGTCAAAAGATGGTGGGCGAATTTTCTCGAATGACAAACATCCACATCCTGGTTATATTGATGCAACGATGGAAAAGCGTTTACAATTGATTTCAATGTGTACTTTGCTATCGTCTGTCGCGCCATAGTCTACTAAGCTATAGCACTGTAATACCATATGTTACGGGTTTGATTTTAACATTTTCCTGCCGTAGTATATTGAAAATGCAATACAATAAAATTTCCCACTATGGCGTGTTGTGTCAATAGGGCCGGCATGACCTTTTGCGGGGCAGGGTTCAAAAATTTTGCAGGGGCCACAATACACATTCAAATCCGATTCTTTTATGTTAACATTCAATATCAGCATTTGGAATACACCAAATATTCAATCTTCTTCTTATATAGAAAGCTCAAATACCACTGAATGACTCACTCATCACTAGACTGCGGATTTTTATGCATTTATGACAAATTAAATACGGCTAAAATATACAAAAAGGACATAATATAAAAATATATGTAAAATATCTAAAGTATGGTATTTGTTGTAATATTTATTGAGTGCAATAAATCCCTAGATAGGTTTTCCTGTCTCACCTGCATTTGTGAAACTCGAAATTTGCATAAACATCCGCAGTCTACTCATCACTAAATCTCAAAAACCGCAGAACGGATTGCAATGAAATTTGGAACATACCTTCTCCTTGGGTCTTAGGTGCTCACTAAGAAAGGGTTTTGAAAAATTCGAAATTTTAGGGGGGGGGGGGTTGGGGGGGGGGGGGGTTAAAGTATGGGCCGAACTCATCAACGCAGAGCCGAAACTACTTGACCTAGAAACTTACAATTTTGCATGAGCATACCTTCTAGGGTATAAGCACCCACTAAGAAAGGACTTTTCAAAATTTTAAATTTTAAGGCTTTTTTTTAGTTTCGAAGCACGTAAAATGTTGCAGGTTTTAAATGATCCTAATGATATTGAACCGTAGCGAAGCACGGGAAGTTTCAGCTAGTTCTACTATATAGGGAGTCCTTACAAACGTTTGATGAGTTTTAGTAGAGCGCAAGGCCTTTCAAAACGCAGGGCCGGGTTCAAAAATTTTGTGAGACCAGAAGACACATTCAAATCCGCTACTTTGAAGTTAACATTCAATATCAACCTTTGGAATACACCAAATGTTCAGTTCTACTATATAGGGAGTCCTGAAAAACGTTTGTTGAGTTTTAGTAGACCGCAAGGCCTTTCAAAACGCAGGGCCGGTTCAAAAATTTTGCGGGACCAGAAGACACATTCAAATCCGCTACTTTGATGTTAACGTTTCAACGTCTGCAATACGTCAAACATTTAATCCTACTATATAGAGAGTTTTGCAAAATGCCTGATGAGTTTTAGTAGTCCTTTCAAAACGCGCGGCCGGGGTTACGGCGAACTTACTGAACCTGCCTCGCGGTGACCTTGTATGTGGTAGTAGTGATTTTAGCATAGTGTGCGCTCTAAAATATTATGATGAGTGAGGAGATAAAGTCTCAGATAAAATTGTCCTTTGACATCATCAAAAATTTATTCAAAACTATCATTTAATATACAGGCTGCCATGTACAATCCGACAACTGAAAGATGATCGCGGAGCGACAGAGTCACTCGTTTTCAACCGCCTATTCTCTTCATTTCATTCTCGGAATCTCCAAATTCAGCCTCTTGTAGTAAACGACTATGCGAAGCGTTTATTTTAGAAGACTAGGTTTGGAAATTTTAAAAACGAAATGGCGGAAATGGGCATTTGAAAACGGGAGGTTCCGCCGCTCCTTAGCCATCTTTCAGTTGTTAGACTGTAAGTGATGATACAACTTAATAGTGACTGATTTAATGTTAAAAAGTAAGGAAAATATTAATTGATGTACCGTAACTTCCCAACTTACCAAAAAGTGAAGGTTCTAGGCAAAATCACGTATTCATGTAAAGCAAAAAAAGTGTGAAAGAAAAAAATAAAAGAACGTTGTATTGATGAATATAATATATGAATACAATATATAATAATAATAATAGAATAGGAATAAAAGAATATAATATATATGAAAATAATATAAGCACTAATATGTTAGTGCTTTATGTACTACCGACGAAGAACAAAAAGACAAGATTTTGAAAATAAACAAAAAAATTGATTCGCCACATGGAACTTAATAAAGTACTAAGTAAAGTAATTATAAACTATAGACATTCACTGAGCAGTGGATGAGAAAAAGAAATGCTAATGTTGAAATTTAAACTGCCAACGGCAGAATATAAATCTCTGCAATCTAAACCCTTTGTTATCTAAAGTCCTTGAGTCATTTTTGTTTAATCGATACCAAGGTAAGCACAATCTTCAACTATAAATATCTCCCAAATGAAGACTCACTGATAGCCCTTGAAGCGATATTATTAAATTGTGAATGCCTATGTTCAATCGTCAAAATTTCAATGCAAACTATGAATGACCTATAACTTAGTATCCTTGTAATTCATCATTTACAGAACATTAGTGGGGAGAGGACCAAAGGACTGACAAAGTGAGAAAAGAAGAATTTTAAAAATTCCATTCCATCAATCAACCTCACTAGATTATGCAATCATTAAGCTCCTTACTTTCATTCTTCAATATTTCAACAAAAACCATGAAAGTTATATAGAGCAGATTCCCTGCTATTTTGCATACAGAAATTTCTGGAAAGAGGAATAGAGGAATGGCAAAAAGTTAAACGAAATTTTCGAATATTCCATTCTATCAGTCAACTTAATTAGAGTATGCTTTAATTAACTCCTTGCGGCAAAATGAATCTAACTCGTCATCGGCTTTTCATGGCGTACCATACAATGACGATGACGACGTACACTTGGCATGTGAGTGAAGTTACTGTCGAATATGATAATAATTAATTTTGTTAACCATATTGTGTAATTAACAGTATATATAAATTATCAAATGAAAGATATACTTTTAAATAAAAATTAAATAGTTATTCCACGCACAATTTCTCACGATTAACCGTTTGAATACCGGGAGGGTTTTAAAAAATTACT
The DNA here is from genome assembly GCA_910591515.1 of Cerceris rybyensis. Lineage (NCBI taxonomy): Eukaryota > Metazoa > Arthropoda > Insecta > Hymenoptera > Crabronidae > Cerceris > Cerceris rybyensis. The sequence goes on from OU342789.1 coordinate 42,401,552, forward strand.
TCGAAAAAAGCGAAAATCTACTTTCGCGCTCTTGAGATTTTATTTCAAAATAAGCTAAAGTTGGTGTTTTATTTTATGTAGTGCACAACAAGAACAATCTTCTCGTGCTTGTATCCTAATTTGAAATTACTTTATATTATAAAAGAGAAACTTGATGCATTCCTAACAAAATATCTTAACAAAGTCTTCCTTCAATTGTCAACATTGAAAAAATATCCTGGCATTTTTCGACACAAAAACTGAAGAGCGCGAAAGTGGCTCGTGGTACGCAGACGGTTAAACTGTACCGGAAAGGGTTAAGCTGTTCACTTTTATTCTTCAGTATTTCAACGAAAACCTAAAAGTTATATAGCGTAGTTTCCCTATAAGTTTGCGTACAGTGTGTCGCTGAAGATGTGCTGTTGATGAAAAGAGAACTACAGATACTGAGAATGTGGAAAACAAGTGTTCTTCACACTTCGCTTGATCACGCTATCTGAATCGAATGTGTAACATTTTCAGCTGATAAGGCGTTAAATCCAAGAGCATGAGAAAGAAACGGCATTCGATTCTTATTTAGTCCACATTCCGTTCATTCAACTTTATCCAGCAGTGCGCGATACCTTTTTTCTCACAATCAACGGATACAGTTGCTATGATGTTAAAAAGTCCTCTCAAATAACGGGATCAAATTCAAATGCCCGACTCATCTGACATATTTCTTTATCTGCCATTTTACAATGTTTGCTTCAAGAATTCGAAATTCTTTTAAAACTGTAGGCTTTAAAAGCAGTTGAAATGTGCATAAGAATTAAAATCGAAATAGAAAACAGTAACTTTCTTCTCGGCTTCTAACAATACATATAAAGCAAGAGAAATTTCCCATCGGCAAAAGAATTCAAATTTAAACTCGATATCACTACGTTCATACCAACACCATTTCTATCTACAAAATCGAACGTCAGGGTAATCGACTAATCGTGTGGACATTATTGCCCAAGAGTGTTATGTAATGTCTCGCTGTCATGTCGTTTTTCGTACGCTATTTTTGTCGACTGTGAAGCAAAACGTCATGGAATAACGATTACACGAGTTCACTTTTACGTTGTACAAAGTAACATCGAACTTCGGGGCGTTAAATACAGGATTAATCTATTCAAAACGGTCCGCTACGTTCTACTAGCTGGAAAATGGGAGCAAAGTAAAGAATCTCTCTCGTCTCGGTTTCCACTTACAATTAGTGAAATTCCTTCTTTCTCATGACTGGATCGTGTTGTTTATGAAGGAGACAGAGAGAGGACGGAAAAGAAATAATGAGTGAGAGGAATATAAGGTGCATGAAATAAATAAAGAGAGAGGGTAAGATAGCAAAGATACAAGAAAGTAGACAAAGAGAGAGAAGAGAAACAGAATAATGAGTGAAAGAAAAATAGCGTGGGTGAAAGAAAGAAGGAGACTGAGAAGATACCAGAGGAACAAGAAAGTTAGAGCAGGGGTGGCCAACCCAAATGATCTTGCGGGCCACTTTGGAAATGCATCATAACTCCGCGGGCCGCATATAAAATTATATATCCCTATAAATTAGATTCAGACTCACTATAGGCACTTTTTCAGAGTGAAAAATTGAAATATAATGAGTTATTATTATTGTGTTTACTATTACTCTTACATGTAAACATAAATAATATAATAATAATGATACTGATGATAATCTCGCGGTACGGAAAAATGTTCAAGGCGGGCCGCGGGTTGGCCACCCCTGGTATAGAGCGAGAGAACGAGAGCGAGAGAGAGAGAGAGAGAGAGAATTAATTTCCTGACACCACCGGTTGATAAATCCTGAAAAACTGCGTCCTGCGTTGTTATGCAAGATGACGGTACCACATTTAAAATTCATCCAGACGTCATTGTCGCAACCATGTCCGTTCGATTAGATAAGACTCGTATCTGAGTTTTGGAACGCCGTTGTCCGATTTAGTTTTACTGTAGAAGAAAATCTGCGAGACGTAAAAACGTGATACGGGAAAGAAGTGAAACTTTCACGGTTTCATGTGCCGTTTCAATGATTGCGTGTATTCGATGGAATTTTTGTTACTATTTTAATTGGTACGTAAAGCAAGTGATAAGTAATAAATGGCGATAATTTATACGAATAATAAAATATCGAAAGGATAAATAAGAATAAGAAAGGAGAATTGTCATAGAGTATATCCCCAATTAATACATTAAGCGTCCACTCCTGCAGACCGACACTACACTTTTTAGTAAAGATATCTTTCTATTTGCTTTAATAAACTACATGAATTTTTGATAAAATGTTCTACTTCTTACTTACAATTAGAATCATTAATTATGGCTCGATCAAGCGCTACTGAATAGCCTAGGTTAAAAACTAATCGTTGATTTTCATTGATCAGCATGAACATTAATGAAAAATCAACGACCGGTCCCTAGGGACCGGAGTGGCGCGTAACGTGTAAAAGGATTAGAGTTTCTAGTTGATCTTAACACATTGTACGCCGGCTAAATATCTGCTATCAAATTTATTATATTTGATAAACACATTATGTAATGCACAATTTAAAGGGAATAATATTGCCTTCTCTGTCCACTTTACCGTTTTCCTCAAGATAAAATAATAATGACTGATATTGATCGGTAAAATCCTAAAATCATATATTTGAAATCCCGCATTATCGCGGGACCGGCGTACAATGTGTTAATAAAAATCTTCATCATATTTGGAACATATTACATACTGTTTTAACCATTTTAGTTTGTTTAACATAAATCCTTGCTAAAGCATCAACAACAATTCAGAATTGAAAAAATATTGCAAAATATGACTGCATTAAAGTCTTTATAAACAGTAAATCCCCGGTAATATATTCACAAATGAAACTTCAAAAACAATGAGTCATCGATAATAATAACAATATCGAAATTTTCTATGATATCACGATGAAATAACGTTTCACACACCTAGACAATAAATGCGAGCTTCTACTCTCCTACACGATATATATATTACAATTCAAGAACGGAAAAATTCATTCAACACTGTAGATTCTGTGCAACCTATCGTAATAATTAAAATTGAGATATAACAGAAAAAATTATGTGAACATCCCGAACAGGTCATCAATTTATTTCACGATATACCGTGAAAGAAACTTTCGCATCGTTCCGCAGTTATTTCGGTAATTGGAACGTTTAGGAAGGACGCGAGTGCATAATTCTAACCCAGATTTTACGGTCTCCCGATCGACTTCGGGGGCATCTCGCAGTACGTGAAATATCTTTCGAAAGCGGCGCCGAATGCGCAAATTTACCGAAGTGTTGCGACACTTGCTGAGTAAGTACCATTTACGGCAAGATGGTAACCCATTTATTCGTGTGGATTATTACAAAAGATAACGCAAAGAATCGACAGTCTCGTTTCACATCAATGATTTTTGATTGTATGGCAATTTTGTCCATTCGCGTGTCACTTTTTACGGTCGTGAACTGCGCAATTAAGGCTACGCGTCAGATGAACCTATAAAAAGCGTTTGACACGTTGAACGCCACTGATATTTCGCTCGTACTGTGAACTCTATTAACACTAGATTTACCAAGCCAGTCAAAATGACTGGTACACAATTTTTTCCGAAAATTCTACGGGTTTATGAGAGAGCCGTAGAATAAATATTCTTCGTCCATCGTATAAAACATAAGTTACCGAATCTATCATCGTTTCCACGTCTTAATTTTCCTTGATTTACGGTACATATTTAACATATTTAAATATAATAGATTTCACGCTGGTAAATCTAGTGTTAAACTACCCGAGTCGAAAAGTCCAGCCTAAAAAGAAACTTCAAATCCTAGATTCTTTTGATTTTTCATTTGCTGCTTAATTATGTATACCATTTTGAACCTCAAAATCCTCAACTAGTGTGTCTACACGCCTCAAAGTCCTGTAAATATGATTTTTAACAGGTTGAATACCACCGATGTTTCCCTTATTTCGTCACTTCTGGTGAAGCGAAACATTTTTTATGAAAATCACATATTCATAAAACAGAAATTTTAATGACACTGATTGATCGGTGTTTAGCAGATCTTCATCTTCTTAACGCCACAATTTAAATATTCAATATGTTAAAAAATTAATAAATATTGCAATTGAACCGTAACATAAAATTTCCTTCAATTCAATAGCGCCGGTCACCGGTGACCCCCATGGCACTCAACCTGTTAAGAGTTATATGGATTGATCAGGTAAAATTTTTATTCCAATTTAATTTGACATCCCTTAAAAATATTTCAGAAGTTTCAAGTCTGACGACTCATATTCTAAAAATAGGACTTCCAGGAGCAAGTAGCAATTAAATTATCATTATATTCCATATAAATTTTAAATCTCCTAAAATCACTCCAATTCCGATCCAATTCTAAAACTAATCATTATAGAATGTATGGCTTTATATTGGGCTTAGATTAATTTTCTAAATAAAAATGCTGAGGATTATTTTGGGCTGTATGAACCCTAAATTGATCCTAAACTAGGCAAAACTGGCAAAAATGAACAAGTTTAGGGCGATTGCGGAATTAAAATTTTCATTCTTTTATATGTAACATATTTTTCCATATTCAGCCTAAATATCCTAAGTTATTTGGTAATTTAGGAGGATTTTAGGCTGAAATTTTCGACTCGGGTAATGCTTCTCCTATTCAAATTCCATCTTTGTAAAGCAGAAACTTTAAAGATACACATAGATATATATTCAGCAGGATTTTCTCTTTTGAACGTTAGTATTTAAATATTGAATGTGTAAGAAAACTCGTAAATATTACAATTCACCGGTCACTGGGTCACCGGTGACTCCCATAGCAGTCAACGTATTAATGGTATCAGAGAATCGAAATACAGCGTGAATTATGTTGACAATGCTAACAAACGAAATTATAAAATATCATCGTAGGCTATGCTCAGGAAAGTGTTTCAAGAAATATCATAACACTATCCATAATATTTATTTTAGAATAAACTCCAAAAATTAGTAAATCCGAAACCTATTTTTATTTATCCATTTTTCAATGACACTTTTTTCATTTTTATAAATGCAAATTTATATTCTCTGACAATCAAATGTGATTTTGCATCAAGGCGCTGATCTTGATAAATACCAGTCATAGTTCCTTTGTTTCGTTATAATTTTTGTATTAAAATACTACGATTAATATTTCAGTGCGATACACCAAACAAAAGAGTATTCAATTAAAAAAAAATCAACTTTAACACTTTGAAGCACAGGAATTCACAAAATAAAATGACCCATGTTCCACATAACCTTTTTTTTCGTTTTAAGCGAATAAATTTGGTTTATATTTATTGACAAAGTTATATAATGATATAAATTATCGAGGTGGGACGAAAAATGTCCCACCATGCATCTTCACTCATCAAAGAGGTGGGACACTTTTAATTTCACTATGCCTCAATTAGTTAAAGCGTTCCATCTTCAAAAAAAAAAAAAAAATCGCCTTCCAACTGCTTCATCCTCAAAAAAGTTGGACGCGGTTTGTGCAGTTGCAACAGCATATCGCGATGGCAATCGGTCAAGGGGTCTCCACAAAATCAGGGTCTTCGAGTGAAGTAAATTGCCGTTGTCCTTGAATCGCGAGAATCGAAGTTATGCAATTGCGCGAAACTGCGTTAAACGCGATAGTTCGACAACTGTACCATCTTACGTAATTCTTCTGTCGTACACAACCCAGTGCAACATATTTACGTATTCGATTAATCGCCGACGACTCATAAGATAGCAAGATTTTATTATCGTGCTTGAAAATAAGTGTACAATTCGAATGATAAGATCTTAATAAAACTGTACAATCTATGCTTCTGCATTGGTAATAGCGTTTCTCGATTTAATTAGTTTCTCGATTCTAAGTTACATATTTGCATTCGATGAGGTTTTATGAAAATATGGGAGAAATAACAATGATATTTTTTTATCAGTGGAAAGAAATTTTTAATATTCGCATTAGGTTTGTTAACAAACGCACTGAGGCACAGGAATGCAGAAATGAGATGATCCATGTTACGTAGAAATTTTGTTTACTGAATCAAGTTAGATTATTTTTATAAAGAGAATTATAAAGAAATATAAATTTTTGAGATGATACAAAAAATATTCCATTATGCATATTTACGTATGAAAACGTGGAAGCACTTTTAGTTTAGCCGTGCCTCAAAGAGGCGATGAAACGGTCCTTCTTTGAACAATGGGACGGTTAATGGGCATCGGTTGATCAATTAATGTTAAATCTACATAGTTACGGTGCCCCTTGTGCAATATTGTCCCTAATTTAAATTAGATTAAAAGTACACTTACGAAAAGAAAAAAATTGTTCATGTTTTGCATAGGACATCTTACAAAAAGAAATAGTTAAAGTACAGGCAGCCCTCGACTTTTGCACATATTTAATTGGTTCTTAAAAATTGTACGAATTCTGCATGTTCGGAAGTAGAGGAATACAGGAAAAATATTAGAAATTATATGTTATTGTGGTTTCATAGTGAACTTGAGATTCTCTAATATCTAGTATGTAATACTAGAAACAATGTAACAATGTTAGAAAACCTGTAATAGGCAATGTGAGTGAGCGCGAGCTACAGCACTCCTTGGTATTAACTGCATGGAAACAAACATTTCTTGAATTAGTGACACAAATTTTTAAAAAACGTGCGAAACAACGGATTGTGCTAAAATCGAGAGCTACCTGTACATATATTTCTTATAGCCTGTTTTTTTAGTAGACTGAAGAACTACATTGAGTTCAAACAGTTAGCAAACTGTTTAAAGAAGATAAAAATTCAATTACTCGTACGTATGAATAAGATGGGACTATAATTTGTGGAGACACCGTAGGACAATAATTTAACTTCTTTCAAGTTGTATGACTCACATGTTTGAATGTGACGTCACTGTGCTGTACGTAAGGCCAATTTGTGAGGAATTGCATACTTCCTACTAATTCACACTTGATCTTTTTCGCCTCCTTTACACGTCATGGGTACATAAATAACGATAAAAAAAATTATAAAAATTAACTACATAATTGTAGAATGAATGAGAAAAAAAGGAAACCTATAAAAAATATCATCTTTTAATTTACGTAGCGTTGTTCAAGGCACTGTATATGTTGATAATTCATGAAAGGCGATAAAACCAGTGGCTCTTTTTGCAAATTAATCGTTTAATCTATATCAACTGTTTAAACAAACGCACTAAAGTCCGCATGGTCTTTTCTGACTAGTAGACTAAGAGCCAGCGCCTGCCAGACCTACGTTAAAGTATAAAAGCTGAAAATTTGTTTGCGTGTTCTTACTGGTGTAGGGAACAATGTTTAGGGGCTAAAAACCTTGACTAACGGTGCCTTCGGCAGGTAACAGGTAATTTAAGGTGCAGTACATGACCTCTGGCACGTTATAGTATAAAAGCTGAAATTTACACAGAGTCTTCAAATGACCATTCTTAGTCAATATTTAAAATGACAGACCTATCCGAAGGGTCTAACACTCCCCCAGACGCGATAGAAGGGCAAATGCACTGACAATGAGAGAGCATTGCTCAGGTATATGAATGCATTTAAGAGAGTATTCGTGCAGTTTAAATTTTATAATTAATGCAAATTATATGTGAATATTACTTAAAAATTATCATACAATAATTTTCAAATAACCAGACATATTCGAAGGGTTAAACACCCCCTTAGACTGAATAAAGGCCAGCTAGAACTATATATGAGAGAGCATCAGAAAACTGTTAAGTTAAGTGAACTTGATGCGAAGAAAATTATTTATTCAGTACATAGACATTAAATTTAGAATGTTTATTTATTAATATAAGTAAATAAATTAAATTATCTTAATGTTAAGTAGTAAATACACATATATATATATATATCTTATTCAAATAGACCTAAGTGTTCGAATATTATTGCAAAATAATTCTCAAGAAAATATATAAAATACAATAATATATTAAAATATTATATTCATATTTCGTTAAATATTATTAAATTATTCTAAATTTTTTTAGTTATGTCATGATTATTGGATAGTACATATCTACTTATATATATTTTATATTATTTTAAAACTCTACAAATTAATTCCAAAATACTGACTAATATTATTTTCCATTTATTCATATACATAAGTAACGTTCTATCGATGAATTTGTCTTTATACCGCTAATATACAATAATATTTTATATAGTAATATTTTATAATATAATAATATTTTATATTATTTTGAAACGCTACTAATTAATTCCAAACGAATATTTTTTTCCATTTATTCATATACATAAGTTACGATCTATCGATGCATTTGACTTTATACCGCTAATTAATATTAAGCTAAATTTAATTTATTTACTTATATTAATAAATAAACAATCTAAATTTAATGTCTATGTACTGAATAAATAATTTTCTTCGCATCAAGTTCACTTAACTTAACAGTTTTCTGATGCTCTCTCATATATAGTTCTAGCTGGCCTTTATTCAGTCTAAGGGGGTGTTTAACCCTTCGAATATGTCTGGTTATTTGAAAATTATTGTATGATAATTTTTAAGTAATATTCACATATAATTTGCATTAATTATAAAATTTAAACTGCACGAATACTCTCTTAAATGCATTCATATACCTGAGCAATGCTCTCTCATTGTCAGTGCATTTGCCCTTCTATCGCGTCTGGGGGAGTGTTAGACCCTTCGGATAGGTCTGTCATTTTAAATATTGACTAAGAATGGTCATTTGAAGACTCTGTGTAAATTTCAGCTTTTATACTATAACGTGCCAGAGGTCATGTACTGCACCCTAAATTACCTGTTACCTGCCGAAGGCACCGTTAGTCAAGGTTTTTAGCCCCTAAACATTGTTCCCTACACCAGTAAGAACACGCAAACAAATTTTCAGCTTTTATACTTTAACGTAGGTCTGGCAGGCGCTGGCTCTTAGTCTATAGTCTATTTTCTATTAAGAAATAAGATTTTTTTACTTTTTCTTTATAATAATCTTACTGTCAGTGAGAATAATATGTATTGGATATGTACAATTTGTATCGATTTGGGCGAAGAAAGACCAGAGGGACTGGTGAAGGTTAAGTCACGTTGTATCGAATGATGGCTGATTATTCAGAAGTTTCAATGACATGCAAAATTGCCAATGTATATTCACACATTTTTCATCATCGACTTCATCCCAACTTTATTTTCGTTGGCAAAGAGGATACATACTACGCGATAGAATAATTAATATCTCTGCAGATTACGGAAGACGATAATGACAACTGTCACGAAGTTTATTACCATCAGTTAAACTGTTATCTACAAACGTGCAATTAGTTTTACGCACGCGAGTGACTTACATTCTGAATCGAAAGAGAAACATTAGTTTTAAAAAACACGTCCCTTGGGATTTTTATTATCTTTTTTTGTTTTTCGAGATTCAATTTCTATGGTTATCTCGCTCATGGACCATTGGTTTAAGTGGATTCCGAAATTGTGAGCAATTATTCTCCAATATGCATCTAATCAAATGTAAATTGAGAAATTTGTTAAACAACAAAAGTTTTGTAACCGCCAAATTGACAAGTTCCTACTTTTTTAAGAACATTTTTCAAATTTATAGAGACGCAGTACAGCAGATATTTCACGCGTATCTTTTAATACTAAAGTGACTACATATTTTATTGCCTAATCCATTTTTGTTTCAGTACTTATTTAATATACTTAAATATACCAGATTTAGCAACCATAGATCTAATGTTAAGACAATAAAAGCGGTAATAATATTGAATCTGAAATTATGCAAATTCTTCCAAACCAATCTAATTACTCCTCACTCTGATGTGTGTTAGGTAAAACGAAAGAAACTGTTCCTTTTTACAATGAAAAAAAAAATAGATTACAAAAAGGCCCAATTTCTTCTAGTTGCCTAAAATAGATCTCGGCCATGATAGATTGATCAAATTTAAATATTTTATAATGAGTGACACCTGACATATATTCTATCAGATATCTAAAAAAAATACATTTTTTGTCGCTTCACTTAACATTTCTGCATTAATCTTTTTCCAATACGAACATCCTTGTGTTAAACCTCAACAAAGTACTACTGACCTATCACAAAGAATTATAGTTCCAGACAAACATAAATCACTTCCTCAACTTAGCAAAATTTCTCTCGTTCGATGTAAGCATAAGATCTATCGAGTTCCGTCTCAATCCATCGCGTCTCTTTTTTTATTTCTCGAGCGTAGAATCGTTCGTGCTCGACGAGAGAAAAAAAAGAGGTAAAAAAAAAGAACAGCATACCGTCTATTGTACCGGTAAACAGTTATTATATCACAAAAGTAACGGTATAACATTTCGCATACGCTTCGAAGTAAAAAGTCAGGTTGGATCGTATAGAACTTTTGCTCATAGACAATCGATTGTACGACGTGAGGGAAATACGAGCGTTTATATGCACCTACGTCAACGTCCATTTTACACGGTCACTTGACGTGTATATACGACATACATTTGACACCCACGTTGATATTTTCTAGCTGAATAAAATGGGTGAAACGGAAGGGCAGTTGAAATCCATGATGCAGAAATAATCTGAGAGGGGTAAATGGTATGTTTAAATAGAAAAAAGAGGAATTTGAGATAGATTTATGCTCATCTCTCGATTATTGTGATCCACGTAGGTACGCACTCTTAAAACAAGTCGTCATAGTTAATTAGTTAACACGTTCCGTGCCGCGTGGGGCATATACGACCCCCATTAACCCTTTACGGACGGAGACATTTTTGAATATTGACAGATAATCACTTATTTGGTGGTCCAAAACCACATTTTTATCAGAAATTTGGACTGTCACTCTGTATAAATTTTAAATTACTTCATATTTAATCTTATCTCACCGGTTGTATTTGAATTTTTCAATTTTTACCGTGTGTGCATACGGCGATACACTATAATTACATTTTTTTTCAAACCGCATATATGCGTCGCTAGTCCGCAAAGGGTTAAACTTTCCGTTCAGGCCGCTTGCATTTCTCATTGCAAAACGAAGAATTTATTTGTAAAAAATATATTGTAGAGTTAAGTATAGGCATCTTAAGATCATGTATACTGCAAAAAATGTATTTAATCGTAAAAGTGTGGATCGTATACGCCCACGCGGCCTGAACAAAAAATCTTTAAAAAATGATCCGGAACGGAACGTGTTAACCCTTTGCAGACGGAAGCATTTTTGAATATTGATATATGACCACTTAAGTATTTGACAATCGAAAACAAGTTTTTGATGAGATAGTCAAAGTATTAATGTGTAGAAATTACAGATTACTATTCGTATAAATATATTTCAACGATTAAATTGAAGTTTTTCAATTCTAACCGCGTATACATATGGCAGTGAACTATAATTAAATTTTTTCTCAGACCGCATATATGCGTCTGTAGTCCTCAAAGGGTTCAACTGTGGATTTTTAAATAGGTAATATATTTTTTTCAACTCTAAATGTACAACTTCATATTAAATTATCAGCGAAAATGTAATACAAAGTCAACGAGTCGACACACCTGTGCTACAAAAATATATTCGATCAATAAATTGGAAAAAGCATGCGTTCGGTCAAGAGTTCATGGAACGATCGTTAATGAACGTATAAAGATAAATTCATATGTGCAAAAACAAAATGTGAGATATCTACCACATAGATTTATCATGTAAAACTCTGTGCAAACACGGACAAGGAGATATCTGTTATGCTGTTACAATGAACTATTCGCAACGGCGAGGAGTTAGCGATGTTATGTAATTTGCATTACGATAAGATATAAGAAATTTTTCTGAATTTCCAACCGCCTTGATGTACATACGATAAAACGTTGTTTATTTCTTATCTCACGGTTTAACGTTTTTTCTATGTCGTGAAAATTGCATTCGCTTAAATTTTCGCGGCCTATTTTTGTTGTACAAATGATATTATCTTTTCAAGTAAAATTGGAAAGTGGTATAAACATAGAAGGCAATTTAAATCTATGTTAACCCCTTGCCGTGACATTTCTTTTGTGATTAAATGTGCAATCAGAGTTAATTATTCAAATAACAAGCTAGCCCCTAATTTCGAATATAGTAATTGACTTAACGTAATATTGAATAGCATAGAATTAAGCTTATTTTATCAGAATCCACTGACATTTTTGATAAAATAATTTTTGGAGTACTTTAAAATTGACTATTCCATTTATCGCGTCACGAGTAGCATTTGTTATTGTACGCCAAGGGATTAACCATTTAAAGTACAGTATAATAGTTACAACTGGTTAAATGAAATTTTGCAACGTCTTAACTACTGGAATAGTTAACAGATAAGTAAAACAATTATATCAGAGATATTTCACGTATTGTAAAAACCAATGTCATAAAATCGGTATAACAAAATATTAGTTACTCAATCGATCTAGTAAGGTTCAGTGGAAAAAAAAGGATTTGAAATTTCAACGGAAGTCGCACTTAAAGAGAATTCGCAGGTACCCACTACTGAATTATACCATAAACAAAACTATTATATATACCTCGGAAACATGTTAGTTCCTTGCTTTGCTGGCTAAGAGTAGGCATACGATGGCAACGGAAAAAATACTTTGCTGGTTGAAAGTAGACTAACGATTGCTAACTGAGGATGAATACCACGGTGAAGATGAATGACCAAGTATCTCAGAAAAAGATGTAGTTGATGATTCTAAATCTCGTCTTCGAAAGTATCATGTGCGCACTAATAGATGAAATTGATAGTAGATAATAGATAATTGATAATAGATGAAGATGTAAACGACTTGTTATTGTTAGAGGACCAAGGAAACAAATACCTGCAGAGTGCGATCGTCGAGGACCACCGAGTATGTTTTAACGACACGCAGAGGTCGTCGTACTCGACGGTTAGTGAAGTGGAAATAATTCCTCTGGCTGCTCGTATTGTTAATCTTGTTATTGCAAATGCAGTTGGACAATATTGTTTATTTATATGATTAAATGTATAAAAATATAACAGTTTGTTTAATGTTGCGTTATTGTCAGAAAGTAATTCGGAAATAATAAATGTATTTGTAAGTACTGTAAGCTGGCAGTACTTTGTATTTGAATTCAACTATAAACAAAAGTTATGTTGCAAATTTCAGTTATGTTTTTTACAAGACAAATGTCTGCCCTACCTCCACATTCTATTAGAATTCCTCCTAGGCGACTGGTTTTTAACCGTTTGCGCACCATGAGCCACTTTCGCGCTCTTCAGTTTTTGTATCGAAAAACCCCAGGACATTTTTTTCAATGTTAACAATTGCAGGAAGACTTTGTTAAGATATTTTGTAAAGAATGCATCAGGTTTCTCTTTTCTACTATAAAGTAATTCCAAATTAGGATACAAGCACGAGAAGATTGTTCTTGTTGTGCACTACATAAAATAAAACACCAACTTTTGCTTATTTTGAAATAAAATCTCAAGAGTGCGAAAGTGGCTTTTGGCTTTTTTCGAAGTAATTTTTTAAAACCCTCCCGGTATTCAAACGGTTAAGATAGGCTGGAACACGTCCACAAAAGTTGGAGCATTTTGGTCATCATTATCCCTTTGAGCAATGTTTAAACATGTTTAAATATTTAGAACGTTAAAATAATATACATCGTTACATTCAGAACAGTTTGTAGAATCATTGCACACAACAAAGAATAAACAAATTTTACATTAAAATGTAAAAAATTCGGAAAGTAGATGAGCTTCGTTTCTTTCCAAAACTGATTTTCACAAATTGAAATCTGACAGAGACAATGGAATTCATATTCCTGTTTGTCGCCAAATGTTTTATAAAAAGCAACATAGATGTTCTTCGAGCAAAAAATCGTATCTTATTGTCAGCAGAAAGAGATCTCCGTCGATCGAGAACCACTGGATTGATCTGTTCGAGTTCTAGCAGCTTTTATTTCAATAATAAGACCCACCGTTATTCACTGGATCGATTAAACTCGATTACCTCCTGTCTTACCACTGAACGCGTACAATTAAGGAGGAAACACAAGTGGCGCGAATTTATCGCGTCACGCTTCCTGCAAAATATTTACTTCAATCGAAATGGCAAGACTAATCCGTTACAATAAAATGCGCATAACCGGATCGTTTCCTTGTTCGACTTACCATCTCTCTAGTATTATCTTTCCAGTATTCGTACATATTCACACGGCTGATAAACAATCGCGGATAAAATGATTTTCACGAGATAACGCCAAACTCTTCCCATTTTAATAGAGAAGAATGTCGCAACCTTCGTTAAAGGAAGGTTGGAACAGAACTGAAGAAGCGTCGTTGCATCTTTGAATATGTATATTGGCAAACGATTCAAACGTCACTGTTGATCGATAAATTCAAGAAAAAAAGTGATAATGCTAAGATAAACAGAACGTTCGATAGAGGCGGATTAATTTAACGGATTAATATGGCAATTCATTTGAATACAATGCTGTCGTGTGCTTCTGACGAATCCCAACTGGCATTTTAAATCGTCATTGTCGTCCCATGGAACCTCGATTGTTTTACGATTGCGAGGATTTCTGTTCTCGTTCTTGTCGATTCATTGTACTTTATTTTAACCCCTCGCCGTACGATAACGAGTGACACTGGTGATGCGATAAATGGAATAATCAATTTGGAAGTCATACAAAAATTATGAAATGAAAAATATCAGTGACTCACGATAAAATAAAAGTAATTCCGTTCTATTTAATATTGCGTTGAGTCGTACGCTATATCAGAAATCTGAGATAGATTGTTATTTCCGCAATTAATTCAGAGTTATTGTACATTCAGTCATAAAAGAAATGGTACGGCAAAGGTACGTTTGAGGTTTGATGGAATATTGAAAGTGTTATTTTTATTTGAACAGATATCAAGGTATTAATATATTAACGTCCAGATATGTTTTTTCTTAATTATTCATGAAATTCCGAGTATCTGTAATTAGTTTTGCACACTATTCATTAAATGCCAACGACATATACCAGTGATGGTATATAAACCTAGGACCCGTGGGTCAAATACTGAGGTAGCCTTTTTGACAATAGAAATACCGAGCAAGTCAAAATGTCTGGTTCCCAATTTTTTCTATAAGCTGCCCAAGTTTATAAGAGAGTCATAGAGCAGATATTCTACGTTGATCTTATAAAATAAAGATTACCAAGTCGATCTTTTTCTCCATCTCTTGGTTACTCTATTTCTAAGGTAATTATTTAATATATTGACATATAATAGATTTAACACCGGTAGTTCGAGTGTTAACCCTTTGCGGACGGAGGCATTTTTGAATATCGAGAAACTATCAATTATTTAGCGATGAAAAAACACTTTTTCATCGGAAAGACAGTCTGTTAATGTACACAAGTTGAAATTTACTCTTTGTAAAATTATATTTCAACGATTATATTTTAATTTTTCAACTCTAACCGTTTATATATGCACCGACAAACTATAAACAATTTTCTTCTTAAGGCGGATATATTCGCCCGTCGTCCGCAAAGGGTTAAATGACCTATGGGTTGATTTTCATAAACTTATTTTTTATATCATAAAACAGAGAACGGCAAATCAAAACTATTAAAAAACTAAAGTATATATATATATTTAATATTGAATTGATAAAAAAATTTCCAAGCGGTCACTGATTAGCTGAGAACCAAAAAGAAGTAATGTTTGATTATCCTTCCCGATAATTGCGCAAAAATAACATTTTAAATGATGGATTAACCTTCATTTCAAAGCACTTAATTGTAAAGGAAGCTTATGGGTTTCAAGGATTAAATTACTGCAGCTGTAAAAATTAAAGAAAGGTTAAAGAATAGAAATACAGATATATCTTGTGTTAGTTCATAGTGACAAGGTTCCATAGATGTTTTATCCTCTGTCGCTCTGTCCCAAAAGTAACCGGAATGGATTTAAATAACCATAAGTACATCAGAATAGTTGACAAAAATCATTTTAATAACTCGAAATATTCTCCCGCAGCAGAAATACAACGATTTGCGCATTCAAAAAGTTCATCAAATGACTTTTTTCTGTCGCTGACCAAAATGGTGCTGAGGTTGCTCGTCGATTACCGTTGAATGTCTTCGATAACTTCTTAAAAACGATTGTAACTGGAGAGGAGACGTGGTGTTTCAAAAATCAAATTTTTTTGCCTAAACATCGCCAGTATTCATCCGATATAGCGCTCTGTGATTATTTTTTGTTCCCAAAGCTGCATTTAGCGATGAAAGGATATCGTTATGTATCAATCAAAGACATTGAACGGTCAAAGACGAACAACCTCAGCATTATTCCAATTAGCAACATAAAAAAGTCATTTGACGGACTTTTTGAACGCGCACATCGTTGTGTTTCTACTGGGGGAGAATATTTCGAGTAAATAGAGTGATTTTTGTCAACTATTCTGAAGTATTTGTATTTAATTAAATCTATTCCGGTTACTTTTGGGACAGAGGGTGTAGAACAAAAGTTAAATTTCTACACCATCACCCATAGGGTATTTCTCACACGTGATGGCGTTTAAACCCGCTGATACGAAATTTGTCTGAAATTGTCGGTCCTCGGTGAATAACCACAGGTGAAACCAAATATTCTAAAATAAACACGAACCAACTAATTTTCGATGGGAATGAAATCACATAAGGAAACTACGGTCTCGAATAATCAACTCGAATTTGAATTCCCAAGCTGTCAGCCTTTAGGGAATTTCTTGTGTAACATGCACGTATAATAGAACCAATGTGACTCTCAATTTATCTAAATGTTCGTCCTCAGTGATGACAATGTTACAATTAAAGAAGAACATATTAAAGTAAACAGTAAACAACTGTTTTTTCTATATGAATGAAGTACTGAAAAAGAAATATCTTTTGGCCTTTTAGCGGGAGTTCCTTTCGTGAAAATTCCACGAATAAACTTTTAACAATAATTACAAAGATTTCGAACTGAATTTACAGAAAAGACGCACAAGCTGTAGTGTTGCCTTACAAATCGAACAATTCCATAGAAATGATATTTCATTAACCAAAAATGCACTCATAGCTGAAAACATAAATGTCTGAAAAGTAAGAATAAATGTTACATAATTGCCTATACAAATACAAAACAACAAGTGCAATAAGGAACTTCTAATCTTCGATATTTGATTATCAATTAATTATCAACAAATGAGAAAGAATTAAGAAAACGATAAAACTTCAGAAACTCCATTAAGTTTGTAGCTACAATATTCGAATCGTGATTTTCAACGGACCGAGTTCTTAATCGAGTTACCATAGTCTATTATCGATTCAGAGTGTATATACCATGTTCTCTATTCACTTATCGCGAATCTCCATACATTCGAAAAATTCATTCGAACGTTTCTTCGGCTCACAAATAGATTAAACGGCAATTAAAATACTGTTTGAATTAATCGCATATTAAAAATGTGTAAACACCGTTCAGCAGTACATTATTGATCGTACGCTTGGAAACTAATCGCATGACTTTATCATTGTAAGCGTGAATGCTTTGTGTTTACAACATTTGAAGAATAACGACGTACGAATACTATTATATTACAATGTATCAGTCACATTGAATGATACGTGGAAGAAAAATCACGTTAAATGTTAAAATTTCACGACTACTTTGTTGTGCGAGTTCCGACAGTGCTAAGCTGAAGAAGTCAGACAATGTAATTTGACACTTTCGCACAATTCGCTATTCCACACATTTAAAAAAATTTAATTTTTAAACATTTTTCTCGCTATTTCAAAAATTACCGCGAAGTTATGCGGTTCGCGCATGCTCACACATTGCCTATTAATCCCTTAGCCTACCAACTACGTTTGATACTTGTAGCGCGGAAAATGGAATAGGAAATTTTGAAGTCTTCCAAAAACTATTATATTGACAATATAAGCCGATCACGAAACGGTTTCATTGTTTCTGTACTATTAATATCACGGTCAGTTATACGGTCAATTAGAACAATCCGCAGTCAAAGGGTTAACACTTAATGTTAGCCGACCGAGTGGGGAGATCTCCCCGTTTCAAAGAAAGACAGTTGATGACCGAACGAAGAGATCTCTCATTGCTACCTTATGAATTCCCCGTTCTTCTGAATTGTGCGTGGTGTATAGCACACAGCTTATTTTTTTCTCGGTGGTCTGCTAACAATAAGTGTTAACACGTTCCGTGCAGCGTGTGGCGTATACGACCCCCACTGAACTTTTCGTTCAGGCCGGAAAAATGCTTATTAAAACAGGCGATATTTATAACAATATTTTGTCATGTAAAATAAAATTTATCGCTTTTCTGGTTAAAACATATTAAAATATACACTTTTTTTTTAACACTTTACCGACCGGTATTTTTTTGACATCCTACCCCCTTCTGACCGATCACTTGGCAACAAATACTCCCTTGATACAGATATCTATTCGAAAATTACAAATTCTCGTCACTGAGTCCTTAACACAGGTAACCGCAATGATAAATGATAATTTATTAGTTGAAGTGGCAACCAATTAATAAGTTAAAAGCTCAAAGGCGTTGGGTCCGAAAAGTCTTAGGCTTCCGGTCGGTAAAGTGTTAAGTTTATGGTTTTGCATTATTGAAATATTGTATAGTGTACTTCAAAAATATATTTGTTTAAACCACAAAAGGATACATACGTGGGTCGTATACGCCCCACACGGCCTGAACGGAATGTCTTTAAAAATGGTCTGGCACGGAACGTGTTACAACTTGAAGTCGGCGAGTGCCAACCGAAAACTAAACACTTATTTCGTCGTTAATTGCTTTTTCGGCTAATCAATACAATAGAATCGAAAGTGCGTGAGGACATGGAAAGTCTTTTACCCGCCGGGTGAATCACAGCAAACCACTTATCAAGTGACTTCTTTCTAAATCCTTATAATGTACCGACCCTCCGATCAATTAGTACGTAAGATAACTTTAACTAATATTTGATAAGGACAAATATTTTGTACTTCGTCATCACTGATCCACAACCTCAACACCAAACAATCCTATTTTTCCATCTCAACCCTTCAATTCCTTAACCTGTTAACCGGGCGTGACGAATAATTCCGTCATATCTGAAAGAAAACTCCAGTAAGCTTGTCGAATTTTTCTTCCTTAAAATTTTTAAATGTAATATGTTGAACGCATTACATTTTATCTCGTTTTCTTATCCGTTTAATCCTGACGTAGTACTTTAGATGTAATGATATTACTTCTCACTGTAAAAAATAATATTCGAATTTGAAACAAGTTGAACAAAAATTAATTCCCCGGTTAACAGGTTAACACAATCTCTATTCCTGACTCATCCCCGAGTCATCGTCCAAATCCAAGGTCCAACTTCCTATTCCTACCCCTAGACCTCAACCACTGACATCACCACTCCCACCCCTTTTTCAAACGCCCTTAAAAACCCTCTACCCCGACTAAAATAAGTTCATACTCACATATACTCTGTCGCACAACACACAACGTCACTACAGTATTTCACGGTACAATAAATTATAATATTAACACTTTACCGACCGGAAGCCTATTACCCCTTTGCGGTCCGAATTATTTCGTTAATGTTGGTAGTGAGCTAACTAAATCTAATTTCATAATATTTTTTATCATTGGTTATTCATTTTTTTAAATAACATCAATAACTATAGATATCGACGAATATTTGGGCGATATTGAAAAATCATTGTGAAATTGGAAAGTCGATATTAAATTGACAGAAAATAAAATGAAGTGAAAATCTATGTCGAGATCAACGCCTTTGAACTTTTAACTTATTAATTGATTGCCATTCCAATTAGTAAATTATCATTTATCATTGCGGTTACCTGTGTTAAGGACTCAGTGACGAGAATTTGTAATTTTCGAATAGATATCTGTATCAAGGAAGTATTTGTGACCAAGTGATCGGTCAAAAGGGGGTAGGATGTTAAAAAAACACCGATCGGTAAACTGTTAAAAGTCAAGTTCTCAAAGTTGGTCCTTCGCAAAACTTCGTGTTCGCATTACATCCTTACAATACAAGTATTACATTGTTTTCCCTAGAAAATATACAGCTTCTAAAATACACATAATCTTGCCAGCTGTACACGTAGATTTTGCTCTGAATTAGATGTACAGTTAAGTGTTAATATTTGTAATGAATGCCAAATTGGAAATAGCAGTAACCTTAACGCTGCTCATCGAGGGCAACCTCCACATTGGCTTTCTAGTTATCTCCGCTGTACTACCTCATTCTCCCACCATTTCTACTACCTTTTGCGCTTTCTCTCTCTCTCTCCCTCTCTATCTCTCTATCTGCCTTTCTCTCTTAAACTGTTTCGTTGCTTTTCTTACTCGGGTACACGTAGCTGAGCAGATATAGATACATGTATAAAAGGAACATGCATACGGATATCTAACCGAGCAGGCTGCTCGCCGTTAGCGTCTATAGACGTCTCTACAACTAAATATAACTGCTGTTTGCTGTGGCTATTTCCTACTCGAGAGATAAACGAGAGCCAAGAGGGCAGAAAATCGTGTTTCTTTCTTTCCCTTCTTACAATACAGTCGAATGATAAATTTGAAAAAATTGTTGGAATATTTCTCGAACGTATTTGATGAACATGATACCTGTATGGTTAGAATGTCTTTGCTATGAATTCAAAGAAGGTCGGATGCATTTAAAGTTTCACAACACGTACGAGCAAAATGTCATTAAAGCGGACGTTGCTATTTTGTGTAAGCGCGGGACGATTGTGCAAAAGGGTAAACAACGAGCGACGCAAAAGTTTATTTTAGCAGGAGCACCTTTCGACAAGTTTGCTTTGAAATGTAACAGTAATCAGTCCATTGAATGAAATTCTTTATGTAATTATCAACAATTGTTTCGTTGAGAAAATTTCTTAGTATTGATTCAGATTGATCGGTGAATCCAACATGGTAGATTGTTTCTTTTACGATGTCGAAAGTTGTTACAGTTATGAAGCAAGTATTTGAAAGTAAAGTAATTAGAGAGAGAAAATACTTTTGGAAATAAACGTGTTAATGGGGAGGTATTAATTGGCACAGAAATAGACAACAAAGTGTAGCTTTGACGTTAACCTCGAGGGCGCAAGGACTACGATGGAAATTTACCGTGTAGGCAGCTGGCACGTTTCTTTGTAGAAATTTAAAATAAGTCTTATTGTTAGAATTCAACACATTGGGTGGGCGAAAGTAATTTGAGGTTTTGGAAAGGTCTTTGAATTTCTACTTTCAGACGTAGCGGTAGGTTATAACATAACAATTCAAGGCTGAATAGAATGTACACAAACGTAGCTGTTCAAGTTTTTCATGGTTTTACAGAGTATCTAATATCTAAGTAACGATTGATAACATTTACAAAATAAATCCAAAGTTCTATAATGATTAATTCCGTTGTCACGTAAACTATCCTTTTTCTTTACATTATAGGAAAAGTCACAAATGTTTTGAAAATAATGAATTATAATATGAATAACATTTACTTAACAATTGTTATTAGTTTCATACGTCATGTTTCTATTTTCGAAAAAGTCGATACAGGCTAAATTTTGCAGCAATGCGAAACACATCTATATAAACTGTATCCACAACATTATCGAACAAAACCGCCATATTTTGATTGTACCAATAACCAAACATACAGTAAAACATTTTTTCTGGACCTAACCTAAAACACTCTTATATTTCCTTGCAACGATTAAAATTCTCATGGATGATACTAAAAACGAAACGGATAAATCACTTTAACGTAAAGCCAAATATGAGAATATTTTCACCGGCCTACAGCAATGTCACCGAACAAGATATAAAATGCGGTTATTACACCATCGAGGTAGAATTCGTAATGTCAAATAAAAACTCACCTTTAGGCGCTTCAGACTTCCATGCCTCGCGAAGTTGTACACTATGCTCTTAAAATCCATTTTCACATACTATAATCCCATGAAACACAGCGGCACTATCTGGTCCCTCGTGTTGCAGATCCTCCGTGGATTTACGTCTGGCGTACCCTTTGTCCGAAAGTCAGGCAAATAAGCTTTGCTACTCTCCTTCTCTCTTCCTCACTCTTCCTGTATCCGTAAACTTTCCGTTGCAATGTTCAAAGTATCGTCTATTATTCGATCGCAATAAAAAGCTCAAAGTATGAAAAACGTCCCGAAAGATCGACCGTTACCGCTACTGTTTCTCACTTCTCTACAGGAACAGTTTTACAGTTAGGTACACGCGCGCGCGCATACATGTAACACCGATCAATTCCTCTCTTTGAACGTCCTGTTTCGGTCGTTTTGCGAACGCAACTCCGGTATTATCATCAGATGGCGATACCTGTACTTTCGGTTCGACAGCTCGTCAACGACTGAGCTCGAGTTGCCAACTACGCCGGATCAATCGTGTTAGTGCCAGCTGTTCATATCTTCTCTCTTTCTCTCATTCGTTGCTGCGTATCACGCTCTATCCTTGTCAAGTTTATCGTGACTTATTTCGTTCGGGCGCATGCGCTAACTTATACGCTTTATTCTTTCCTTCTTTAAGGGACGTTCCTTACTCTCTATTAATTGTCTCGTGTAGATTCAAATACCTTCGTGTGTTTTCGGTGTGGTTGCGTGCAGTTGACGAAGGAACCAAGAGTATTTTTTTTAACGCTGTATCGCTTCGAGTTGCCGTTCTCTCGACGACAGAGAGCAGCACGGTACAAGCTGAGAAGAACGTTGATAAGTGAGTCGTACCAGTTTATTGGTTGTACGTTATCTTAATTATATGAAACATTTATTTTGAAAGTGACATAAGTCTGTTTATCGTGACGAAAAATGATGATTTGTCAATGACTGTAGGAAATTATTTATGGAGGAAAAAGTATTTCATTAGTTGTAAGAATATATAAGTATTGAAGGTAAAAAGTACGAGTAAAATACTTTTGAGAATTGGAGGTAAGTTTGGAACATGTTAAAAGGCAAATCTGAAATATTTTGACTTATGCCACATACAAAATAATGGCTCACATTTATATTTGTTTGCTTGAAGTTTCAGTTGCATTTTTAGTTAAGAAACTTTCAGAGAATTTTTTTAACAAAACTTTTGAAATGTTTATTCTACGCGCTTTAAACGTGAATGGAGATGTTTGACATCTTTCAGGTTTGGTACTAATTAACAATTTTTTAAGTTTTCATTTTCATATTGTTTTCTCATTTACATGTAAAGTTTATTCGATAAGCTCGTTTTTTGCAAATTATTTTTATGCTATTGAATTAACGTGCACGTACCTTGTTGCGATGTGACCTCAAGATGATCCAAAGGTTTGTAAAAATTCACGCTTTTCCATAAAATTCATTGAAGACTTGGAATTCTACTAATCATTCCTTGCAATAATTACTTCACTTTATAATAAACACGTTTCACTAGAAAATAATGAAATTCTTCGAAAAAAAAATTGCGTAGAAAAAACAACATGGTGTTCAGCTGTCTGAACTATATCTATTGTTTCTTTTCCGTACGTACTGTGAATTTTCGAGACAATCGACTTCGACCGTGAATTGTTAATCTCTAAATTCTCTAATGAACAAACACAAATTTCACGCGTATAGTTCGTAAAATCTTGAAACGTGATTCGTAAAACCTTCCATTCGTTTTCTTACAATCTCGGCTCAAGAATTTGGCTATCTAGTTGTTAAAAAAAGTGTAAAAGATCGGGGAAAAAAAGTTGTCATACTTTCAAAACTCGTTCTGTTTATGCATCGCCTATATTTTAATTTGTTTCACATCCGTGATATCCAACATTCCGGGCATTACATAATTGAGTCTCGCAATTCCCATTATATCACCCGTTAAGAATTTATGAAAGAGATCATGGTAACGACGAATTTAAAGGCTCAGTATCTAAAACAATGGACCCGAATTTTTTTATCGTACCCGGAAAATTTTTTCAACATAATAACTTATCGTAGCTGCGACGATTTTAACAAATATATCTAACTTTTTAAATAATATTCCTAAATTATTGCAGTCGAAAGTGACAGTCAAAATTAACATTACATCTACTGAAATCGTTAAGTTCAAGGGTTCCTACGCTTTTATAAATATTTCTTACATTTATGAAGAATTAGTACAGCAAATATTTCATGTTCGTCTTAAACTAAGCAAATTACTTAACACTACCAAACCGGTCAAAATGACCAGTACACAATTTTTTCAAAAAATTCTCCAAGTTTACATAAGAGTCATAGAATAAATATTCTACGTCTATATCAATAAACATAAATCACCCAATCGATCAAATTTTCCGCCGCTTGATTCCCCCTTTTTCGAAGTACTTATTTAATTTATTAAAATATGATAGATTTGAGGCCGGTAATTCTAGTGTTAATCGATGACGTTCTTTAAAGCTTGATTCTCCTTCTCCAAAGTTTTCACTTTACACTAGAATAAAATTTCATATGACTTTTCGACTGTAACATTTACGAATTTTCTATCGCATTCCATATTTAAATACTGGCGCTTAAAAAATAAAATACTGCCAAATATACATCTATTTGTGTCAGTTTCTGCTTTACAAAAATGGTATTGTAATAGGAAACATACCACTCCAGTAAAAAAAAGAGTAAAATATCAATGGCATTCCATGTGTTAAACCTCTTATATTATTAGGGGTACCGAAAAGTAATCAACAATTTTTTTTTGTTGGCGAAAAACACTTATTTTTTAAAGAAATGTTAAATACTAATCAACAAAATAATTTTCTAACACTTTTTGTCAGCGCAAAGGTAGTTTTACGTTCCAATTACGTTTTCACTTCTCCAATTTTGATTACTTTTCGGTACCCCTAATACAATTTATTAAATAAGTACTGTGAAAAAAAGGGAAATAAGATATGGAAAAGCTAATCGAGTTGGTTATTTATGTTTTATGACCTAGACATAAAATACTTACTCTACAACCCTTCCATAAGCTTGAAGAATTTCTAAAAAAGTTGAGAATCAATCCCATCGACTAGTTTGATAATTCGAGTATTAACATAATTAAGTACAACCGATGAAACACCTGTAGATCCAGTGTCGATATAATATACTTTTAATCCTTTGAGAACGACGGGCGCATATATGCGGCCAGAGAAAAAATTTGATTATAGTTAGTCGGTGTATATGTGCACAGTTAAAATTGAAAAATGAAATTATAACTGTTGAAATATTATTATATAAGTAGTAAATTCCACCTTCTATACATTAACCGTCTGACTTTCCGATAAAAAAGTATGTTTTCATCGCCAAATAAATGATTCTTCCTCGATATTCAGAAAGTCTCCGTCCGCAAATTGCTAAAACACTACAAAAACAAATAGAAAAAAGTAACAAGAACATCGGACATTGCATTACGAGATTAAGCCTACTCCGACGACAATGAAAGAGCTACAAAAATAATTAAAATTATTAAAATGAACTTTGCATGCCGAATGTTCGCCAAAAATTCAATAATAAAAGGATCAATACACATTGAAATGTCTTAACCAAAGTACACCCTCGATTCACCACGATTATCCTATAATTCGCTATTACAAAAGTGATGTCGTGACTTCGAAAGGTCTTCAATTATCGAAATGGAGATAAGCTAAGCGAGCAGACAGTATTTCGTCTCGTTCCTTTCTTTTTTCTACCGCGTGGCGCGCTGTCTTTTCGCGGAGAGAAACGAAAGGATGGCTCGGTGTAAATACAAGAAGTACAGAAAACGTTGCGTGGGTGGTAGGTGGGTCAGAGACAAAATGCGATGGCTGATAGATGGAAAAAGTATTCCGGATGTGTTCGCGTCTCTGCGTATACATGAAAGAGAAACGGACGGAAAGAAAATGCGCACAATGCACGAAGCAGCGAGACAACACTGTGCTCCTGCCGGAGGAATGAAAGACCATTACGGAGACCTCGTAAGACGTGAAACTAGTATTTTCGGTGACGAGAACTGAGTGGAGTAAGACAAAAATTCCCTAACAGTCGCGTTGCCTTGCTCGTCGACCTCGTTGTGAGATTACAAAACTCTCGAATTTCTGTGCGCTTCTTGAACCTTCTGGCGTCGAAAACACACGTATAAATAAGAAAGAAGAAAAAAATATCTCTCAAATGGAAATATTCGTGGAAGTATTTCAACTGAAATAGCGAGTCTGTAAATGAAATTGGAACGTATTTTAAACGATAATCAATGTACATTCGTATACGGCGACTCTGTAAATGAATGTTGTCTCTTTCTTACTTTTTCTCTTTTATCATTTCTGTAACTCTTACAATTTTTCACGACAGATGAAAAGACGTTTCGTCGTAGCGGAGGACGTTTGTCTGTAAACTTCATTATCTTGTAACCTGACGGAAAACTATTTGCGACTCCCTTTGAAAGTAGACTTTATTGCATTCTCGGAATCGTTCGAATAAAGGAATTGCAAAAAAGCCGGGGAAAAAGGAAACGTTGAGAATTATGTAAAGAATGAAAACGTTGATTGGCATGGGTATATGTGATGGAAAAACTTTCATTTGTACGAGCAATGCGATATACTTGGTTAAGTGTTCATTTATTAGATGTAGTAAAAAGTTCTTTTCGATCAATTTCATTTGGCTGCTACATTTATTTGACTCGGAAGTATCTTCTACTCTTTTGGCGATCTTTAGTACAGATAATAAGTGTAATTAAATAAGTGTGGAATTCGGAAAACTTCACAATACGACCTTCTTAATCCCTTGCCATATCATTTCTTTCGTAACTGAATGCGCAACAACTCTGAATTAATTGCTAAAACAACAATATATCCCTGATTTCAGATATAGCATATGACTTAATACAGTATTGAATAGCATAGAGTTAATTTTACTTCCTCGTGACCCACTGATATTGTTAATTTAATAACTTTGGTAACCCTTCAAAATTGACTATTTCATTTATCGCACGCGAGTGTCACTCGTCATTGTACGGCAAAGAGTTACTGAAATGACAAAAATGATGCACACAATCAGTTCCCAATTTTCTAAAAAAATTCCACTTCTATCCCTTTGGGAACAACTGACAACATATGCGCTTAAAAATGAATTTTTTTACCACTTATCGACCCAATATATAATAATATATGTCCAGTTAGAGTTGAAATGTTGAAATATGATAACGCCAATAGTAATTTATAATTTTTGTAGCTCAATTCTCTTGCTTTCTGACGAAAGGAGAGCTGTCAATCGGCATAGGAAATATTATTTTTCAATGTGAAAATAACTCTCCATCCTCAAAGGGCTACCTTGTACAACATAAATTACTTATTTGATTACCTTTTCCACTTTTCCATTTCTCTTTTTCCAACGTACTTATTCAGTATATCTAAATATTACAGATGTAATGCCGGTAGTTCTAGCATCAATTTACATTGTAAATGGAACAGAACATTCGGTATATCTGTATTACAATTTTCTTTCATTAGGAACTTTCACCTATTCAGCATGAAACAGAATTTGATCGTTAGAAAATTTCCAAAAATAAATGATGCTGAAAGAGATCTAGATAAATTCGATTCTACTAGAAAAATGGCTAAAAACTATAAGTAACAATGGTGATTATTTCAATGATTAAATATTTGTACTTTGTTTTAAGTGAAATGTTAATATTAGCGAAAAATCAGAAAGAATTTTTTGCTACTTCTAATAGAAGTGCGCATACGTTCTTTCCATCGGAAGGTAGAAATATAATGGACGTTATTATTGCAATGCTTTGTGCTTGCCCTTTCCATTAACAATTGAAAAAGTACCGATAGCATGAGTCTGAAAAATTTGTACCGCGTAAAGAGGCAGAGGTATTGCGATTCTTACAAATGATAAGGTACAGACAAAAGAAAATTGTTCCTCCGTAAACCACGTCATTATTCGACGATCATTCATCGTTTTCTCGAAGAAAGAGGTAGCTGCAGCGCGAACTCGAGCTGTACCATTGTCATTCAAAGCGGCGAACGTAAATATAGAAATCGTTTGTGTATTAACTGTCGAATACCATTTCTACGGTATTATTCAAGATGATTATTTTTTTGAGATAAAATCACATTTATTATATAATATTTAATGATAGAATTATTAAAGTCTAATTCAGTATATGTTCCGGTAATTATAATTGTGGTTTTAGGTTTTTATTGTCCCTTTTGAGATATTTTAAATTTTCTTTTACGATATGCGTAAAGTACTGTGTAGAGTACAATAAACTTCGTTATTCTACTTGGTACAAAGGTTTTAAACACAAAAATTGCCAACACTTTCAAATGACTTGTTTCAAATTTTCTCCATGCAACTTGAATCTTATAAAACCTAATTTCATTAATTGGTCAACATTATCACCTCTTGGTTTCTCTTTTTCCAAGATACTTTTTTAATACATTTAAATATAATAAATATAATACCGGTAGTCCTATTGTTAAAGAGACAGAAGTCGAAGTTTTTGGATGTTCTCCAACATGAGCGTAACGATGTACGCTATTTTGAGGTATTAGCTTTCGACCAATATCAATTTTTATTTCTTCACATTCTATTTTTTCTTTGTTTTAACCCTTTGCGGACGGAGGCATTTTTGAATATCGAGAAACAATCAATTATTTAGCGATGAAAAAACACTTTTTCATCGGAAAGACAGTCTGTTAATGTTTACAAGTTGAAATTTACTCTTTGTAAAATAATATTTCAACGATTATATTTTAATTTTTCAACTCTAACCGTTTATATATGCACCGACAAACTATAACCCATTTTTTTCTCAGGGCGGATATATTCGCCCGGCGTCCGCAAAGGGTTAAAGCCATCAATAACTTTACATCAATGCTTAAGTTTTCAGTATTAATTTGATATATCAAATTATGATCGTGATATATGATTGGTCTTTTTGACTAGGTACCTAATATGTTAAATACCTCGTGCGTAATTGGTCCCCAATGAGTTAAGAGGTGAACCTTTTTTGTCACTAATTCTAATCATTCTACAAAATACTTTCATCGTATTGTAATACATATTTGTTAGCAGGGCGTGGACAAGGAATAGAAATAGAACAAGACGTCTATTCCTGATTAAATATGTTTATTGAAATATATGATGCGTTTGGTACGTTGGGTTGCTTAGGACTAAATTCTCGCTCGACGCTCTATAGACGCAGAGGTCAAAATGACAAACGTCACGAGCCCCACCTACCGTTCGTTATCGCTTTAAGAAAGCTTTACGTCGGTAATGCCCATTTGCTTTCAACAATATTGGTAAAATAAGTCAACTTAAAATAAGTGATAAGTTAAGTTATCTAAATTTTTTACTGAAAGTGAAACCACTTTTATAATTACCGGTGAAGAATTACGTATGAACGTACAGTTTGTACGTCATTGCATGGTAAACAATTCACCGGTTATCAAAGTACATGACAAGAATTGTAAGAAAAAAATAAAAGGAAAAACATTCATACATTTCTCCGTTTCTACACAGCAATTATGCATTTTACCAGTATAATTCTCTACGTATACTAAAAACGTATTAAACGTTAAGTTTGTGCCTAAATATAACCGATCAATCTCAATTTGAATAACGGAATCTGTTATGTTATTTTAGTTTTGTATATATGCTAAAATAATAAATTCAAATTTTTAATTCTCTTATCAAGAGAATTAACTGAAACAGCATTTTTTAAATACTTCAAAGTTTCATAATTCAGAAATAAGTAAAAATGGAAATTTTTCAAAGTAGAAATGTCCTTGGTTCGAATCCTTGTAACTCTTCATACGTCAAAATTGTGAAGAGCATTTCAAAGAAATTTTTCTCGTTTAACGAAATATATACGTTCGTATAAAAATTTACCTCATGTTCCATTTAAGGAGTTGCAGTTACCATACGTTTTATCCTCTTCGAGCCGAATTTTTCTATTTATGTATTATGAAAATACCGTTTCTACGTCAAATGTAAAGAAAATCATTGAGACATCATTAGAGAGATTGCAGACATGGACTTGTATCGCATATGGCGAAATCTCCTCTTTTTGAAACAAGAAAAAAGTGAAAAGCAACCTGATTGACTTGATTCTTTTTGACTCTAATGAACTCTGATTGGATCTTTATTGACTAATTCTCTCTATTCTACGCAGCGATGTAATGTGAGTTTTGGACAAAATGATATTATAAATGCAAAATTACTAAAATGTATAATAATAGAATTTCCAAGCAACAAGAAGGACTTTTACCTTTTCTTAAAAAATTCTTTTCGAATTCTTGGTTCACCGTATTCAAATACTTCAGCTTTAAAGGCTTAATTGCCCTCATATACTTAAATGCACGCAAAACCTTCGGTAAAAATGTACCATTACAAATTCACCTAATACCTCAAGAAATTACAAACAATTTCGTCCAATTCACCAATTCCTCGATCACGCACCAAAAACTCTTTTGGAAGAAAATTATTTACCTTTATCGTCGCCCGAGTCGAAATATTGAACCTATTTTCATGGTATTTATTCCTATTTGAACCTAATATGATACTTTTCAATACTAAAACTCCTAATTTAAACCTGTAACTCCTTCTCAGTAAAATGATACTCCTATTTAGCTATCATCAAAACCTTTATCCCCTGAATTGGACCTCTTACTCCTCCTAGGTTAAATAATAATTTTTGTATTCAATACAATTTTTTTTCGATTCAATTTTCTTTAATAATTAATTAATAAGGAATGTATACATACGTAAATGTAACTAGTGGATAAATACTTCAAAAACAGTCATTTTTTATTTATTCTAGCTCTTTTTTATTAATAGGTAATGAAACATACATTTGGCAGTCAAAGTTCATATATACATATAAGTATACAATTCATAATGATGACATCTAGAAGAATAGCCTAAAAATTGTTATCACATTAATATAAATAGTGTTATTTACATTTATAATTGCAAACGAGTAAAAATCCATTATTTTTTAGTGATTTTGACTAATTTATTTTTGATATCTATGTGTATATATATGTATATATATATATACAAGGTGTCCCAGCCAATTTTGACATCTTGAATATTTCGGTATTGTGGTATGTAGCAAAAAATGTTTCACAGGAAACTTAAATGGTATCGAGCGTGTGGCATAATCTGGTGTCATCAGTTTTTCCGTAGGTGGACGCGTCAAGGACATATGAAGGTCAACTTTGTTTTTAAATATATATTAATATATATATATATATATATATATATATATATATATAATAATAATAAGAAGAAGAATAATAATAACATTAATAACTGGATAGGATATAAATCCTCGACGGAGGTTGAAATTGACGTCCTATTTTGCGCCTTAAGATGGCATAAAGGGAAATTCGTGCCACTTTTAGGCACTAAATAGGACCTTATTTTACATTGAATTTAGACGTATTTTTATACATCTAATTCCTAAATGTTGGGTATTAAAATGTTCAAATGAGGTTCAATATTTCGACTCGGGCTCTTTTGGAAGAAAACTATTTACCTTTACCGTCGCACCTGTGAAAAGGAAACAAGACCACCAAGAGATGCGATCTAAGACATTGCCGAGACGAAATAATTGAAGAGAATGAAACTACTTAGATATCGTTACGCTAATGGCACGTCAAAGAAGAAGACATAAAGGAAAATGCCTTCGATGCGTAGTTATTTCTAATTTACATATAAATATCGGGAAAACATTGACGTACCATGGATGTACGATGTTGCACGAATGTTGACGGTACTCAAGATAAGATCGTCCCATCCCATTAAACAGTTTCTTTTTTATCTTTGACGAAACGCAGCTTAGAAGCGAGTCGTTTCGTTGGAAGAATGATTATCCAGACGGTTCGCGTGCTTAGCAGGTTTTCAGGGGGTTCGTGCGCGCTATGGTGGTGCAAGTTAGATATAGCCTTTTTACGATGCCGACAGTAGATCATTCCGCCAGGGCATACTTTAAGAACGTGGTAGTCTTTAGGGAGGAACAACTTAACATCGACCGTGCTACTGAATCTTTCGACGAATAAAAGGATTTGTGTCTAACCTTCTATTTTACTCTTTGCCACGTTGTCGTTTACTTTTTTGGCTTCAAGTGGTATGACCACTTCGCTTAGTACCAAAAGTTGTAAGTAAGCGTAGAACTACCGGTGATGTGATATTGTTATTGTTTTGTATTTCGACTTCGACTGCTATAGTCGTTTTGCCTGGAACCCAATATTTGGCTGAGTTTCGGACCACCGAGACTATGATATACGTATCACACTTTTTCCTTCGATATTTTTTTATGTTTAATAGTCGAACTACCGGTGATATGATATTTTTATTGTTTTATATTTCGGCTTCGACTGCTATAGCCGTTTGAGCTGGAACCCATTGTTTGGCTGAGTTCCGAACCATTGAGATTATAATATACGTATTACACTTTTTCCTTCAATATTTTTTTATGTTTAACACTAGAACTACCGGTGATATGATATTGTTATTGTTTTATATTTCGGCTTCGACTGCTATACCCGTTTTGCCTGGAACCCACTGTTTGGCTGAGTTTCGAACCGCCGAGACTATGATATACGTATTACACTTTTTCCTTCGATATTTTTTTATGTTTAACCCTTTGCACTCCTATGTCGAGCTACACTCGACACAGCTTTTTGTGACACTTAATGTTTCATATACTAATTATCGACTTTTCGAAATCAACAATAATTTTGCATTTTAACAGGAATACACCGCAGTATCTACAATTGTTCCTAGTATTAAATAAAAACGAATAATCAAAAGTAGACAATTTTCCGAGATTATATTTGCTTATCTGACAAAAAGTTAATAAAATAATTCGGAGCGCAAAGGGTTAATAATCGAACTACCGGTGATATGATATTTTTATTGTTTTGTATTTCGGCTTCGACTGTTATAGTCGTTTTGGCTGGAACCCACTGTTTGGCTGCGATTCGAACCACCGAGACTATGATATATGTATTACACTTTTTCCTTCGATATTCTTTTATGTTCAATATTAGAATTACCGGTGATATGATATTTTTATTATTTTGTATTTCGGCTTCGACTGCTGTAGTCGTTTTGTCTGGAACCCACTGTTTGTCTGAGTTCCGAACCACCAAGATTTGAATTATGATTTGAAAGTTTATAAAACAGCTAAGTAAAAATAAAAACAATAATTAAAACATAAATTTGATCTTTATTTAAAAAGAGAGTCTGTCTAACATATGAAAATGAAGCGATAGCCAAAATTACATGTTATGTCCACAGTTTTTTACCTATTGCATATTGTATACCTATTTTCTAATCAACAATTATGTTTTGATATCCAGAAAAAATAAAAACAATCACTTAGAATATCATTAGTCACGAGAATACAAGAAAAGTATTTCAAATAAAGATTATTCAGTATAATGTTACATTAATTTTGTTATCGAAACATTTTTTTTAGAATTCTATCACCTTAAGTATGCAAGCTATCAGTTCTTATCGAATCACCTTGTATATTCGAATGGCATATTAATTGAGCTTTTAGCAGCAGTAAAAACGTCGAAAACCCGTACAACACGAAACGCGACGACGATAACTTACGCTAAAATAGAACAGAAAGCTTCAAATAATTTATACGCACGCACATTCCAATTTACCTTATCGAAATACCGGTATTTCGCATTGTTAAACGTCAGCATATCGTTGCGTGTACCGATACGCGAGGCACATCGATTTCTGTAATTATCTGCAAAATAGTTAAGGACGGATTTAAATCGTCCGAGGTGCATTATTAGTCACGCGATAAGAAACAAGTAATTCCGTTAATGTAGGTATGGAAGTTAAATGCTCGGTTGTTTTTCGTCTTACGCGATTAATGGAAAAATTATGCAGATTTTTGTCGAACGGCAGCCCGGGGAAGAAAGAAACGAACCCTCGTACAATTTTTTCTAATGCTTCTTTTTTCGGCTTTCGACGAGCTTGACAAGAATATTATCCAACCTTGCAAACGTAGGTTGAAGACTGAAATAATTCATGATGAAATCTTTAATTTGCTAAGGGATAAGGAACTATTACAAAAATTTTCTCGAATTTGATGGAGGTTGAATTTTCGAGTAAAGAATGAATCGAAAAATAACAATTACTGTCACAACATAGCAAAGTTGGATCATCACACAGTAAGGATAGGGTAAGGTTGCGTAAATCGTACCACCGCTTAACCCATTCGAGACCAATTGCACACCGTGTGTGCAATGCATTTCCGAGCCAAAAAGACCGACTGCACACCGTGTGTGCAATGATCTTGAATTGCAATTATGAGTCATTATAGAAAAAACAGCCCTCGAAATAAGACTAGCTTAAAATAAAAGGTATCTTACAAATGTGTAAACATTACATTTGGTATTTGGTTCAATTTCGACCCTAAAGTAGGTGACCCAAAGCCACGATCATTAGAAATACAAGAAGTGGTACATATAAAGCCAAAAGTTATCGGTCTTTCTGGATAGTCTCCAAAAAAATGCACGGTCTCGAATAGGTTAAATCGTACCTTCTAAATATTAGGCGTGATATCATGCTAACTGCACCTTTTCCTGCAAAACGAGTTACTCCCTAGTCAATTATATTGTTTCACATTGTATTCATTTCCCGCCATTACCGTAGAAAAGCAATTTCTCAAGAAGTAAGTTTATCGTAATTTTCGTATAACTTTTACTGCCTGTTTAGTAGTTCATCTTGCAAGCACATTATTGATAACAGCATGCGTCATATTTTCAAGTCATGTAGTAGCATTTAAGGAGTTGTTTACCGCAAACAAAATCGTTCTTGCTTTATTCAGTGTTTAGTTATGGCCATTAGAATTATAAATTGTGCCGTATCTTAAATCGTACCTATATGAAATTCCAAAATCGTACAGGTACAACTTAGGAGTTTACTATTTATTATTACATAACTTTTATTGAACCCTTTCGGTATTACTGCCGCCCATTGACTTTGCTTTAGAATTCTTAACACTAGAACTACCGGCCTCAAATCTATCATATTTTAATAAATTAAATAAGTACTTTGAAAAAGAGGGAATCAAGCGGCGGAAAATTGGATCGATTGGGTGATTTATGTTTATTGATATAATCGTAGAATATTTATTCTATGACTCTTATGTAAACTTGGAGAATTTTTTTAAAAAATTGTGTACCAGTCATTTTGACTGGTTCGGTAGTTCTAGTGTTAATAACAGTCGGTTTTGTAATATTTGCGAGGAAGACCGTGAGGAAAATTGACCTAATGCCTAAAATTCAAAGGATGGATACATTTATGTGCAGCAGTTGACAAAAAAATATCTTTGTGATCATTGTTGTAACTAAATGTACAAATAAATTAAACATTTTAGAAAATTAAAGATACAAAAATCCAACGCAATTGACAAGCAGCTAAAATAGTTGTCCTGGGTTAGGTCTTGGTCTACTGAGATCAAAAATATCTATCATCAAGTGAATCCATTACCATTTCCATTTCCCACACTATTCCCTATTTTCACCCACACATCAAACATCATTTTAAAAGACTTAACTACATCACCGATGACAAAAACTACCCTCTCCAAAAAGAAATGATCGACGATAAATAATTGTTTCGCATCGACACATAAGATGATACTTATTTAAACACATATACAGGGTAATACGATCCGTTACTATTTCACGAAATGCATTACTTTCGTTTCACTCGCAACGGGGTAGAGGAACTCTTACGAATATATCAACTAAAGGTTTCCAATTGCGTTTATGGCTCTCACCGTCTCTCTCCAGCTTTCCTGACGGTTCGTGTGTACACACCGACAAATAACATTTCGTTTCCGTACGAGTCGTTTCTTTGCAACCTCATTGCACGGTGCACCAGTGTGGGTGACCACCGGAGCTACGTAAATATGGTTATACGGAGCTGTACATTGATAATGAACGTGCGCGTGTTCGTGCAAAACTGTAGTGGGCTGTGGCTTGTGGTAAGGGCTCGAAAGAGGGATCGAGAACCGAAACACAATGCGCTAGAAGAGAGACCGAAAGTGTACGTTTCCCTTTGGCGCGCGCATCCACTTCGAACGCGCGTTATGCGTTCCCGCGGATTTCAGCAATGACACTGATAGTCCAATCGGAACAAAGTCAATGAGGAAGCTCGTATTGTTTTCGCACGTGCTTGTCTCGAAGAGACAACCGATTCCTGAGACGGTGTATGTAGAAATCTGATCGACCGATATCTCGGTCTATCGTGAACTCGTGTTGTATGTACAGATGAGGAAATTGAATATGGCTCGTAATCACCGGTGCACAATTACGTACGAATGTACTGAGGTGTATAGTATGTACTGTATTACATGGCAACCAATTCATTGAAAAGCAAAGAACGTGAGAAAAAAGTGTAAAAAAATACAAAATTAGAAAAATATTCATACTGTTGTCCTGTTTGTGTCCATTTCTAAAGAGTCTGGAAGAGACAAACGATTCGCGATTGCTGAGACGGCGTATGTAGAAATCTGATCGACCGATATCTGGGTCTTTCGTGATGTACAGATGGAGAAATTGAATTCGGCGCATGATCACCGGTACACAATTACGTAAGAACTGTACAGTCTGTAGTTTATTACATGGTAACTATTTCATCGAAAAACAAAGGGTAGGAGAAAAATTCTAAAAAGTACAAAGAGAAGCGATTTCTGAGACGGTAGGAATTTCATTGAACGTTAATTTGGACCTTTCGTGATGTGTTGTATGTACAGATAGGAAAATATAATGCGATAGCGTGTATTGTAATGTGGAGATAAGAAGTCTAAGTAAGGGCAAATGAGAAAGTGAAAACGCGGAGTATGCTGGTGACTTTCAATTAGTGGGACTGATTTTAAATCTGCCATCGCTTTGAAAAAATAGTCCTATATAACATGACCTTAATTTATACCGTGATTATGATCAAAACGGAGAGTCTCTTACAAAAATGAGTATAGCAGTTGAAGTCGAAGAAGTATCAAACGAAAAAAATATTCTAAATGCCTTTAATAGCATATTTGTTGAAAGCTAAATTACATGAGCTTCATACTACTGCTATAGATTGTGATAATTTAACTTCTCATTGTTATCTTATAGCACCGTGCCCATTGATTGCTTCTCTTCAAGCTGCATTGTTATAAGAGCACTAAGTACTATGATAATTTCAATTATCCACATTTGTACTATTATTGTTTATAATTTCCGATGACCCGTAGCAGGCTGCAATTCAAATTTCGTTTATCAACAAACAATTTTTTAATGATGTTACAGAGCGGAGATAAGTAAGAGTTCAGATTACAAAATGCAAATTGTGTTTATGATCGATGGTAGCTACTTTCGAAAAGCTAACAGTTAAACGAGTTGTTAGACATATTTTTATTACAAGTATCTTGGGCTTCATCAGCTAGTAGAACCACGATATCATAAGAGTGAACGTCTACCACTTGTAGAGATCAAGTGGGACATGTTTATATTTTGAAAGCATTGGCGTAGCTTCGCGGGAATTCTTAATTATTTATTCAGGCAAAACTACCTAAGTGTCCTCTACGGTTACGAGCATGCTTATAACAATGTCAGCGTTCCGATAAGAAGAGTGTTATGATCGTGTCAAAGGTTGGATCAGAGAGAAAACAAACCAAGGATACTCTTTTCTCTCTCACAAGTAAATCCCCCAAATTTTAAAACTATAATTCTGATGAAATTTGCTGAGGATTGTTCAGTTTAACCCTTTGCGGTCCAAATTATTTCGTTAATTTCAATAGTGAGCTAAATAAAATTAATTTTACAATATTTTCTATCGTTAGTTATCCATTTTTTAAAATGATATCAATAACTATAGGTATTGACGGACATTTAGGTGATATTACAAAATCATGGTGTAATTGCAAAGTCGACATTAGATTGTCAGAAAATAAAATGACATGAAAATCTATGTCGAGTATTAGTCGATATAGGACCGCAAAGGGTTAAGATAGAAAAGGGGTACAATTTGTTTTTCTTCGTATCCCTTTGAGAAGTAAAGTTTTATGTTAAGAGTAGCCTGTGGGAAGAATGCTAAAGATATTATATAAACAAAGTAGCAGATGGAAAGGCGTTTAGATACCAAATCTCATTATAAGAAGATATGGTACATATTCCGAATTGTAGTATCGTGTATGTAACGTAAGTAACTGAAGAAAAGGGCAAAATAATCTTCCTATCTGCATAGTATGACACTTTCAATTTCTCTGAGTGTACATTCACGAAAGCAATTGCGCGAGACCAGTGTCACATGTTAAATAAAGCGTCAAAATGGTAATCATGTAATGCATAAATATACCGACAGTGTTCTTTATCGCTAATTATAGCATTCTCGAAGCTTCTCAACCTGTTCGGTACGAGTGTATGAAGTAGTATTCCGATATTATGAAGTGTATCCTTGTTTTTCTCTCCGTGTAATCGAATCATCAGAGGATATTTATCGTGCAACAACCATCAATATCACACCTCTATTACTTTCTTCGTTTACTAAAACGCCTACCAGCGAATTGCCCGACTACTAAATAGAGATAAAATTTATTATTCCCTTGACTGTAATTGTTGCTCATAATAGAAACATAAATATAATATTTAATATTTCTTTTTACTTAATTAAATATAATAATCTCTTTGCTATTTTCATTTAACATTAGAACTACCAAGCAAGTCGAAATGACTGTTTTTAATTTTTTTCCAAAATTCTCCGTGCTTATAGGAGACTCATAGAGCAGATATAATAAATGGATCTTGATTCCTCTATTTTCAATATACTTATTTAACATGTTGAAATATAAAAGATTGAATGTCAGTAGTTCTAGCGTTAAAAATTTTCTAACAAAAAAGATTATGTAGCACAAATACGAAAATTAGTAGATACAATTTGAAAGATCCATGTTACCAAATAACGTTTACATATCAAGGTGAAATTTGGAACTACACACAGTAGAAAATCTTTGATGTTAAACGATTTCGACAATTCCACTCTACCATTCCATTCGCTACCGTGAATTCCGTATTTCCTACATCCATGCTACCGTTTCGTCGTTACGTCCAACATGTAAACACAAAACGAGTCTGTAGCATAATTCGTCCACTAAAGGTTCTAGAATCATTAAAAACAATTATCTCTCATTGCCTTGAGAACGATGAGTCTAGCATGCACAAAGTTCGAAATTCCATGGAAACTCGAATGAAACAGTAGCGTAGAAACGCTCGAGTTTTCTACCTTAATCCGTACTTTGGAAACGCTTTGTCAGATCTCCCTTCGAAAACGGCCCGTCCGCATTGCAATGCGAACTAAAATGAAATTCTTCGGCACGTCGGAGGGTGCGCCTCGTACTTCGTAAACTAGTTTTATGATATCCTACCGACACCTCCACAAACCATGCTAATCCAGCCACAAACTTTTCTTCGGCTGTGTTTGCTTACTCTCTTGACTACAACCCCGGCAACTCGAGCGACCCCTATTTCATAACGGCTATCGACGATATAACATAATTTTCTTCCTCCGCGAGTGAGCCAATCGATACAACAAATGCGGTGAATTCCGAAGGGCGAAGTTAGCATCAATTTCATCGTTTAATCACGCGATATTCCATTTACTCGTTACACATTACCAACGTTTAATGCGTTACGTTCATTATACACTTTCGAAATTGATGAGTCAATAAACGGAATAACGCCCGTACCATGAGACGTACGAGCAAGACAGATTTTCGTTCTATCGTCCAACATTATAACTCACCCTTATGAAGTCACTTGGCTTCATGTATAGGGAGACTGTCCTCCTGCCTATTCCCATCATAACCTTGAAGCCTGAGTACAACAAATGACAACTGAAAATTCAACACTTATTTTGTCAGTAATAATTTGAGTGCCAAACAGCGCGATCGCGCTTCTTCTGACTAGTGCTGAAAACTGCCAAACCAAATCAATGAATGACACTTTTTGCAAAAACAATAAATGTAGTACAGTAACACATTCTGACTACAATAGTATAGATGCAATATAGAAATATTTTTCACTGAAAAAGAAAACAACAATATTTACCACTTACAAGCAGAAAAACATTGATATCGAACTTTATTGCATTCCTCGATACAATACGAAAGAAGTTCGATTTCTCTGTTTGTCACTTTTCCACTAGATTTTCGCAAAGATCTCTGACACTCAAACGGTTAAGTATTTTTTTGACCAATCACACATTAGAATTGAAAATACGTACAAACCAGAGACGTCTCTATTCGTTGGACGAATCGGAGCAAACCACTTATCACGTGACTTCTTTCTCTGAGCCAATGATACATACTTCCACCAATCGTCACGAATCGGTAATGAAATATTTATTTGTTCCGTCGATTTGTTCCTCCATCCTATAACGTATCGATTCCACGATTATACTTTAGTCCGTGAGCTACTCCACACCTCACGGGACCAATGAGAAATATGGGTATTGGAATTTCAGAAAGCCGAGTCGCAGGTAGACAGCCTGATTTAGAACATCCCCAGTTGGCGGGCGTTTAACCGAATCGAGGATTCATCTTCTCGCGCCCTCAAAGCGCAGCAGACACGATGTACGAGCAGTGTGTAATATGATGAGCGCACGTATGTACCTACACAGAGATGGAGTGTCACCTACACTCACGTGCAGCTTACACCCACGTCGCGGTCTCTCCTTACATTGCCGGTTGACTCGTGTTGTCCGACTCCAGCGCACTTTGACTCGTTCCGTCTTTGTCCGACGTATAGTGCCGAACGCCCCATGCACGTGACACACAAGCAACGTTCGGCACTTGGTTCCGCCGCTCCTCCTTCTACGCTTTGTTGCCGTGCAAGGGCGAAGAGGATGAACGGAGAGACGGCGAAAGGAAGAGGGAAAGAGAAAGAGAGAGAGAGAGAGAAAGGTAGTTGCTGTTATTCTACGAGCAGGAGAGAAATGCCAAAGCGAGGATTGCGGAGTACCCGGTGAACGAGGGAGACGAAGGGAGAAAAGGAAAGACATATGTATAGGGAAGATTGTAAGAGCAAGAGAAACGGTAGGAGTGATGATGCGATGCACCTGTAAGACGAAGAGAGAAAGTTTACAGACCGAACGAACAAGAGAGAAGACAAAGGGGTGAGGTAGAAGATCAAGAAACGTAAAAGCGGAAGAGAGATCGAGCGGTATGTCGCATCTATCGTACGGGCGTGAAGGGGATAGCATCTGGGAGGATACTGGCGTCGAGTGCGAGAGGGACGGTTGAAAGCAGGGGTGTCGATAAAGATTTTTCAAACTGAGACGTTACGGCTCGAGTACCGATGCCTGGAAAATCAAGTGGACAAGCCGATAGATAATCTATCGTTATTTGCTAATTTCCAGGAAAATTTTCGAGAGACCTCATCTGAATTGTAAACTTTCGAAACTGCATTTCGATGCGGTATGAATACGGGGAAAACGTACATTTGAAATTTCCCTGGGATAAGCTTAAATTAAATTCTTCTGCTTTCCATTCGGCATGTACACCGCGTATTGTTTTCGACCTCCGTTATGCAAGTCGAAAGAACTCGCGACAAAACTTCATTAAAAACTTGTGCACCGAGTGCAGGGTTACAGTGTTGGTAAGTTAAACAGCTATTAAAATTTCCAATAGTAAGCCGGCTCGTGTTGGTTCTATCGAACTTTCAAG
Organism: Cerceris rybyensis; assembly: GCA_910591515.1. NCBI lineage: Eukaryota > Metazoa > Arthropoda > Insecta > Hymenoptera > Crabronidae > Cerceris > Cerceris rybyensis. The sequence continues at coordinate 42,443,364 of OU342789.1, forward strand.
CAGAAACGTTATTCGCTTTATCGATGAGCATACTTTAACGCGAAAAACTCTTGTAGAATTTTTCTATCATTACGAAATCAGACATTATTACTTTCTGTGATATAAGGAAACAACGAATCGCCCCTGTCGGTCGACGCCCTTGACTCGACGAACTGAGATACGAGTCGGACGAGGAAGGACCTACGAAAGAAGCGAGACGCACGTACAGCTCTCTGTGTACATTGGTGTCCTCTCATTGGTGCGTCGGTGTCGTCGCTGCGGTGGATGGTGTTAGTAGCCGCTCATTGGTGTTCGCCGCGGCGGCAAGCGGCGTTCACACGTTTCCCGTCATCCACTTCGGTACCCGGCTCGCAGTCGAGCGTCGTTCGTTCTACGGTGCGGTCGCGACGTCCGTGATTCGTCTCTTGGTGCTGAATCGTACGTTCGATAAATGTGTGTTGACTGTGTGCACGCGTTTTTTTCTTCGGACAATATAGAAAAGTGTTTGTGAGAGTGCGAAAGGATCGGTGAGTGTCCGTTTTTTTTTTTAACGTAAGTGCCTAGGTGGATTAAAGACCTTCCTTGTCGACACCGAGAGAAGAAGAAGAAGAAGACGAAGGAGGATTAACAAGGTATTATATCACGACAGTTCATATTCTTAATGATTTCCGCGTTTACAAATACACAATTGCGAGCGTTGTTTACAGTATCGTTTTGACGCGCGTCGCAAGCTTTCAAATTGAAACGTCTCGACGTTGATTCTATTCGATGTAGATAATACGGATCGTTCGAAATCACGCTAATGAGGAAGTAGCCAGGTATTTGTTTAACGACGAGACGGCCAATTTCCTGCGCGAGATACGAAGCAATTTATCCAAGAAAGCGTGTCGACGATTCTATTAGGTTGAAAGCAACGTACGTTAGACGAAATGCGGATGCAATGACAAAACGTATCGTTAGTATACGAAAATGTATCACTAATTGCTTCGAACGTTTGCGTATAACGATGTCACATGGCGGAAGATCGAGATACTCGTATGAAACAAGCGTTGATCGTGGTAACGTTTACCTCGACAATTGCTCTCATGTTAGTAGTTTTCCTCGTTTGTTGCCAACTTGACGATCGGTAATTATAGAAACTCGAGGAGATTTGGACGGCTTTCGACGACGCGCGTTAGAAACTACGCTTCAAAGTGCTCGTCGATTCCGAAAGGATTATACGTCCGGTTTAATCGAATCTTAATCGGCACGATATTTTAATCGATAGAACGACCTTTCGTGGAAAGGTCACTATATATATTTAACCCGCGTCATTAAGCGAGTTTGAGTGAAACTTACCGACGTGCCTCGCTCTTTCTCGCTTTATCAAGCGGCGCTGCTGACAGCACTTACGACACAACTACAAAGTAGATTACATACTAGAAAAAGACCACTTTGGAGGGAACGAGGGAGTTCGGTGTAAACCGAGGGTAATCGCGAATCAACGTACATGCCTCGTTAAATCATCGAGACGATCGTCGCGTCTTACTCGGCACTTTCTTCGCCGCTCGGCTTCCTGGAACGGTTATGATGTCATTTTCAGCTTCTTTCTTTTCATTGTACCGATTCCAGTAAATCGCTTCAATTATTACACTTGGACTTTTTAGACTATATATAACCGTGATAATCGTTAAGGACAATGAACAATGATTAGATTTAATACATTTAACAACTATATTTCTAATGTTATTTATAACTGTTCGTTCATGTAACAGGTACTTCCGAATAATTACTTGTTTCACGATTTATGAGAAGTTCATGTTAATTGATATATGCAAATTTTAGTTTTTGATTTTTATTGTTTTCAAAAATTTGAGGGAATTTTTCGATCGCAAATAATAAGGATATTCTTTTTGTTTAGTGTAATTTGAGATTGGTGTTGTTTATGGGACTAGGCTTACATAGTTTACTTGCAGTTTTTTGTAAGAATTCATAGGTTTAGGTTAGTATTACTTTGATAGTACATATACTAAAATATGATGTTAAAAACAGTCGATAGTTCATAAGCGTTAAAACGTAACAAATACGCTTTCAACAATGTGACATGCCCCTTCATTTTATTTATTTTTACAGTTTCCACAACTCAGTAATTCACATTGTATATTTCTCAAATCGTAGCTTACAATAGCAATAAGAATTCGTGTTTCGTATTACACCTGCTTTGAAATGCAAATTGCCTGTTATGAGTAGAATCATTCTAGATAAAAATAATTGTATATTCAATAATATTCTATACATTTTACACTAGTGTTTTAGAATGCAGTGTATCAGCAAATTCGTGAATATTATCGTTTGAAGGTTATAAGAATTTTCACTAGATTTAAGAGCGTCGGTCACCGGTGACCTCCACGGCATTCAAAGTGTAAATAGCCAATTCCGATACAATTTCTTACACTTCAAAACCCGCGTGATATACTGTCCCTTCCAACCTCTAAAATTCTCAAAGATATTTTACTTGCATTAACTTGAACCTCACTTCCGACAAATTCATTCGATAGTTCGAAACCCATCCATATCTACTTTATAGCCCAGTAATGGTCAATCTTTTTTAGCAGCCAGTCAGAAAAGAAAGAAAAAATTCGGGCGAGTCAATATAATTTATAAAAAAGAGGGATACCACCTATACCAAGCAAGTCAAAATGACTCGTTCACAATTTTATAGTTGCCAATTCTAAAGGACAATCAAAGAGCAGATATTCTACGTTGATCTTACACGACACAGAATTACCGAATCGATCGTTTTTTCCACCTTTTCAATCCTCTTTTCCTAAGTTTCTATTTAACACTAGAACTACCGGCGTCAAATTAACATATTTTAATCAATTAAATAAGTACTTTGAAAAAGGGGGAATTAGGCGGCCGAAATATTTGATCGATTGGGTGATTTATGTTTATTGATATAGACGTAGAATATTGATTCTAAGACTCTTATGTAAACGGAGAATTTTTTGAAAAAATTCTATACCAGTCATTTTGACTGGTTTGGTAGTTCTAGTGTTAATATATTGAAGTGTAATAGATTTGACACCGGTAGTTCTAGCATTAACCCATTAAGGCCCAAAGTTGCGCCAACGCAACATTTTACGCCTAATTCTTTTTCGGGGAATTGGATTAATTTAATTTATATTTTAACCTATGTCATAGTAAAAGAACATACCAAAGGCTTAATTTATGCACTTTTGTTCTGTAATCGTTCATCACCTTAAGTCCCACTTTTATGTAATCTTATAACAAATAAATAGTCGCATTTAAAATATTACTGTTATTTCAATAATTATTATTGAAATAACATTATTATTGAACATTATTAATCATACTTATCTTATAAAAACAACGCAATATGAAACAATACAAACTTGTGCACCTCATTTCATACTCTCTGTTCTTACAATTTCAAGGAAACTTGAATCAGTCCAATATCGGAAAATTTCGAAACCAACAAGATCAATCTTAAATGCAACAAAGTTCTAACGGCAGTAAATTCAAAGATAAAAAGTTATTCCGTTGGCATCCTTGACTGCGCGAGCTTTAATAGTCACTATAAAGATGGCAGTGTCCATCGTAAATATAGTAGGCGTTAGAATGCGACGGACAGTACGTACGGCGTCATTATCTTTATCGGTCAGCCGATGCAGTTTTCCGTTGAACGTTAATTAACCGAATACATTGTCGGCGTTTATCGGCGGCACGCGTCGCGGCCGGTGGAATCATCGAGTCATAAGCGGCCGTATCATTCGCGTCGATAAACTGCAATTTTCCCGGTGGCGGGCTAGTGTGGGAAATCCTTTAACTCGTACCGATGGTATATAACGTGCCTCGAGGCCTCACGGACGTGTATACTCGCCGATAACGATCGCCAGGAAAAGAAATCACGGAGATCGCGTGGTAGAGGATCTTAAGGCCGATTACGCGAGATTCGTGATAACTTTCTTCGTGACTCGCTCGTGCAGCTCCGTGCCCGTTAAAGGTTCCCTTCTGCGGAAATCCACGAGGACCTCGATGGTCTTTTACCAACCTTTCGAAATATTTATTTATAACGTTTTTCCTTTACTTCTTCTTAATTATAAAATTTCTTTTGATACCTGTTTAGAGGTCTTATTTGAATGAGTTTTTATCTGAATTTTATCATTGATGATAGCGAAATTTGTATGGATTTTTTTAGAAGTGTTGTTCCATTGTTTTGGTGAATTTTTATTTTTTTTTTTGTTAATTTATTGAAGGCTTAACGTATTTGTGTTGGTAGTGTGTATGTGTCGGTGATTATTAAAGTGAACTTTTGTGTGGGAAAGATTTGAAAAACTCGTTAATTTTAGGCGGCGATAATGTATTATATAGATGAAAGTACTTCACAGAAATTAGTAAAAATTGAATCTTTTAAAAATCATTTGAAAGCAGGAGCTTAAGCCTTTGAAATATAATTATTTTTGACCTTGTGTGTCTCGAATTATGTAAACAAAAATCTAGCAATTGGTCCGAACTATATTCTAGATTTTAATGTTAAAGTGACTACATGAAATTTGTTCGATGAAACTCTGTTATATTAACACTAGATCTACTGATTAATTCAATATATTTCAAATTTTTAAATAAATATTTCCGAATCGAATAAATGTACGGAGCAAAAAATTTGATCCATTCAGTCGCTTGAGTGTTCAAGATATACACACATATCAAAATTCAAAATGACTGATTTCTATTTTTTTCGAAGTTTTCAAAGTTTATAGGAGAGTCATAAAGCAAATATTCTAACAATAAGTTGATGTCATAAAACACAAATTGCCGAATTCATAATCTTTTCAAACTCTAAATTCCTCTTTTTCCAAAGTACTTGTTTAATAGATTTAATGCCGATGGTTCTAGTGTTAAATTATATATCATTTTTTTGCATTTTATTTAAGTAAAAACGTTGAATTATAAATAATACTACATAATAAAAATATATTTTCAGTTTGACATTAGGGTCACTGGCTTTTGTTTTCGCTTGAATTTTGCTGCAAAGGGTAAAAAATAATGTGTAGACAGGGTGAAGCAATAACTGCATGCCTTGAATATTACCGTTATTTTTTAATAATATGAAAAAATGTTGTATACAAATATTGCACGGTATAAAGGGGACACGTTGTGGCACAAACTTTTTTTGCGTGGCTGGAAGCATAAAGGAGATTTCAAGGTCAACTCTGTTTTTTTAAATGGAAATACTATATTTTTTTTAACACGATATGATACCCAATGTTGAGACAGTTTCGTCGAACTATCGTGAAAGGTCACGCAAGGTCGAATGTTGTATTAAAGAGTGCGTAGATAGAATGAAAATAGTGTAACCTGTATAAATAACAAAGCTTTTTATGTATGCAGTTTTGAAAAAATACAATTTGTTTATATACATTGTTAAGTTACTCCTCCTTATATCGGATAGTGTTCTTGGCATTAGAGGAAGAACTTAGATCTTTTGAGATAAAGGAAGAATGCAACTCTATGTAATAAATCTTTTTGCGACCTTTCATTGAATCAGCAGACATTTATGTCATTCTTAAACATTTAAAAATACTGATTTTTTTTTTTACTTGTATTGGCATAAAGGATTTTTAGTGTCACAAAAATAATTGGTTGAATTGAAAAGAGGGATGGTCATTCTATTGTGTGAAAATTTCTTACTTTTGAATTCTTTTATTTCTGTACAACTACCTGTTAATTTAAATAGAATATATTTTAATGCTTTACATTCATTTCAAAATATGGATTTAATGTTACGCAGAAAGTATGTATCTATTGAAAAAAATTTTCTTTTTCAATTAACCGTAATATTTGCTAATAATATTTAACATTGAGTGTATCTAAAGTATACGAAAAAGTAGAATTTTTTCCGAAGCATTTTTTTAAAATTTTTTCTATCAAGGACGTTTAATTTGGTTGTCAAAACAAATGAGGTTATTTAAGTAAAATCGCTTACAAAATACTTGAAGCAAAAGTATTCTCAAATCACGATAATTAACACGTTACCGACCGGTAGCCGATTAATCGGCTTTTCGGGCTCAACACTTTTGGACTTTTAACTTACTAATTTGTTGCTACGGCAATTTATAAATTACTATTTTTCATTGCGGTTAACTGTATTAAGGACTCAGTGAAGAAACTTTTCAATTTTCGCAGAGATATCAGTATCAGGTAAATATTTGCGTGCAAGTGACCGATCAGAAGTGGGCAGGATGTTAAAAAATACCGGTCGATAAAGTGTTAATATACATTCCTTTTTAACTTCACAAGCCAGCAAGTTCCTTTAACTTTAGATCAAGCTTCTCCAAGAAACAAATAATGCTTTAAATGCCCCCCCCCCCCCCCCCCAAAAAAAAGAATACTTCATCCACAATAATTGATCTACATTCCCTTTTACCTTCACCAGCCCTAAATCATCAAATTTCTTTAACTTCCCTAAGTTTTTCTTATTTCCAATTTCATTCATAGACTTAGTTTCTCCAAAAGACGAATAATTTTTTACATCTCACATAAAAAGAGAGGAAACTTCGAGACACTGCTGACAAATGTAAGCGTAAACACTCGGTAAGCAGTTTCTCCTAATACGTATCTAAGTACTTCCAGTAAAAGTGCATTTCGGGGAGGTTATTGCGGTATTAAACCGTCGAAAGTTTTCATCGGCTCGTTGTACGCGTTTATTGCAAATTGATGGAAATGACTGTTCAAATTTGACCGGGAGTTTTTCACATAGCCGTGTCCCATTATACCTTCGTCGCTCGTGAAATACATTATCCACGGAGAATGGACTGTTAACGGAGTTACATGACTCCATTTTCGCGTTACACGAAGCATCATTCAGCGTTACAAAGAGGCTGTAATGACACGTCATGTATATGTAATCGTACCGCTAAAAGCATACAAATAATATCAACAACGACAATAACATTCTTCATTTCAAATCAACATACTGATCGGTTCAACCCGTTCATAATACTTAAGTCAGGTGGGTCGTGTTTATACGTTCGCAAAGGAATAGTAGCTCGACGATGGAAGACGTGTATGTACGTCTATATTACTTATATGATATTACATTACTTTTTCTGTTTGCACTTGGAATATTAACCTTTTGCACTCTACTAACACCTATAAGTCTAACCATAAATCCACTGAAACCTATGCGGTGACTTGAACAATGAATAAACATACTTTTAGGGAATTCCCCACATATTATTTTTCAAGTATTTTTCTGCACTAACTGTACAGTTTTCTTCGGTTAGTATAAAAAATTAGAACAGCAAAGTTATATAGGAATATGACCACAAAAATATTTTTTTTTGTATTGTAACGTAACAGAAATATAATAAAATATATAAATGTAATATAATCTATGCGAACGCAATTATAACATTTTCTATAGAAAATCATACTTTTAATTTTTAATGTTCATAAAATATGACGTGGTGTAGCTGATAGGTGATTGCTGTTTTGGTGTGAAGTGCAAAAGATTAATCTATGTTAGTTGTTCATTAACACTAGAACTACCAAGCAAGTCAAAATGAGTGGTTTCAAATTTTTTCCAAAAATTCTCCGAGTTTATAGTAAAGTTATAGAACAAATATTTAAGTTGATGTTAAAAAACACAGATTACCGAATCATTCATGTTTTACACATCTTGATTCTTCTATTTCCAAAGTACTTATTTAATATGTTGGAATATAACAGATTTAACGCTAGATTTACGGAGTCAATTTGGCTCATTAATAATTTCATTCCTATATGTATATAATATATTGGTTGATTAATTTTTTAATAATAAATCTTTCATTTCAATTGAATTGGAACTATTTTCAAAACTATTTTCAACTTCAAAATGGCTTACTTCAGAAAAATAGGTACATCAACATCAGTAAATCTAGTGTTAATGACAGTAGTTAGTGTTAAGTATTAGGAAACACTGAAATGATTTTGACGTGACTATTTGTGATAATTCATTTTTGCTGAAATAACTTTAACTTCAAAATAGAATGACTCATTTTATATATTGAAATCAAATTTCTTTGAATCATTTCGTTTCAATAATTTATTAGCAAGCACCGGAAGTGAAGAGGTCGATTCTATCAATCTCACAGCGTCGACACTTTTCCGACTTCCAGTTTTATCCACTGCGATGTGTTATTACTATCATTTTTAATTATGAGTTTGATTTAATTCTTTGGATCGAAAAAATTTTTGCTTTTTCGAGATTCTGAATGGATTACGTTTTGACGAAGATTTTTCGAAATTTAATTAAATGAAGAGTAGAAAGGAAAACGTGGAAAATTGTAGTATACAGGAAATGGTACGTCATTTAAATGCAAAAGATGTTTACAAAACTCCCTAATTTGTCCGGGATGCTTCTGATCATTCCATTCGAATGTAAATTTTTTCCAGCATACGAGATGTATTTATTTTCGTTCCGTTTACATTTCACTAATGTAATTAAATAATGAAATTTAAAACGTACTTTTAACGTATCCCCCTTGTTTGTATTTTTCATACATATTTTCTAAACTAAGTTCACGAACTTTCTACTTTTTTTCAGTTTTCTTTTTTTTTAAACACATTTTATTTTCTTTGCTATCTAAAAAAGGACACGACAGCATGAAAATTCGTTTTGAGCATATATTTATTTTTCGAGTATAAAGTAGGAGCTTGGAATATATCTGTTCAACTGTGTAATAGCCGCCGTTCTTTTTGAAAATAAATGAAGTATACAAATCACGAAGACAGGATGTACCAGTAAAATTATTCGTTTCTTCTATAAAACCTTCATCTACTACTTAACCCCTTGCCGTACAATAACGAGTGAAACTTGTGACGTGATAAATGGAATAGGAAATTTTCAAATTTTCCAAAAACTATTAAATTAAAAATATCAGTGGCCTATGATAGGATGAAATTATTGCAACGGTATTAACCCTTTTAGTGCCGGACGACGATATATCGTTGTTAGCAATAGTGCTCACACTGGGCAACCAAGGGTTAATATTGAGTTTCTAATAGGATATCAGTAATTTTATGACAAATGATTCTAAATAGACAGCTTATGCTCTATATTACGTGTTCTATATGAAATATTGCCAAATGTCAATTGCTTTTATTTGCAACTATATTTTCCATTAATTCAATTAGTTTTTTTCGCTCAGCACTAAAAGGGTTAATAATGCTGTAAGTCATAAGCTATATCAGAAATGTCGGGCAAATTGTTATTTCAGCAATTAATTCTGACTTGCTGCGTATTTAGTCACAAAAGAAATGGTACGGCAAGGGGTTAACACGTTGGCTGCCGTGGGGGTCACCGGTGACCGGCGCAATTGAATTCAATGAAATTTCATATGACTTCGAAAATGTAATATTTCCGAATTTTCTAATACATTCAATGTTTAAATACTAGCTTTCTATAGATGAAACCCTGCTGAACATATATCTGTTTGTGTCTTTAATGTTTCTGCTGTACAAAGATGATAATATTAAACGTGTTAACCGTTTGAGTGCCAAGCGACGCGTTCGCGTTTTTTCTGTTCCGTTCTCAAAGAGTGCTCTAAGCTGGGAAAGCTCATAATTATAGCATACTCGGTTTCTTTCGAATATTACGGCAGCCCTTCAGTAATTCATGTAAACTGAAACTGCGCAATCGCGATCTTTGGTATTTTTGAACATGGAATATGTATGACAATCTCTATCACGCCGATAATTTTCGATCGGGAAATAAGAAAACTCCGTGGAACTCAAACGGTCGAAAAAGTGGCGCTAAAATTCCTAAGACCCTTAACCCTTTGCCGTACAATAACCAGTGACACTAGTGATGTGATAGATTGGATAGGAAATATTCAAGTTTTGCAAAATCTATCAAATTGAAAATATCAGCTAGCTGTAATATGATAAAATTATTTCTATAATATTAATATTGCGTTAAATCATATGATATATCCGGAATCACTGTTCAATTTTTATGTTAACAATTTAATTCTGAATCATTGCGGAGGTAGTCAGAGAAGAAATAGTAAGAGGTTAATACTTTACTTCCGATATCACATAAAATAGTAGAATAAATCGTAAATGAACGATATAAATTGTTCCTCGTTACTCAAACTTAAAGAAGCTTGGAAAATTAAGTGGAAGAAAACTCGAGATTTCCGGTATCATTACCGCAGCAAAACACTGTCGCGAGACTGTCCGACTTGGAAACTGGAACATTCGAAACGATTTGGAAACGTACACGGAAAAGTCCAAGTTGATAGTTCGTAATGAGCAAGGTTCCACGTATAGACCGTCTGCGTGATTTTAGTACGAACGGCCAATTCGATACTTGACAATTACTTGGGTATGACCCAAACTAACTCGCTGGAACGTCATTAATAACCCGTATATCGGTACGCGTGGTAGTTTGAACGCTCGATATTTCTACATGTACGTGATTTTACATTCGGAATCTCTATCGATTTCTATCTATGACTATGTAATAACGTAATTCAACGCAAGGATATCCTGTAAACTGAGATATGAGCTTCCTCCAGATATGAGCTTTTTTAAACTTTTTTCCCCTTTTTTTTCATATTTTCGACCTCATCTGCCATGATCATTTAGCCTAGGATTTGCTTTTTTAGGTAAATTGCAAACCGTCCAGGCTATTCTTTGACATTTTATGGAGGCAATAATAACATTGTAAATGTAGATTAGCGAAAGTACTGTTATAGATAACCTTTTGATTACAGTGTGGTACAAAGAGGACCAATCGATATGGGCGATGATATAAGATAATAATGAAACTAAAATCAGTTATTGCGAGTTATATATACCGGTGTACAGTATAATAGTGTATATAGTACAGTAGTAGTATATAGTCTGTGTACAACAGTATTACTTTATAAATGAAATATTGGGACATTCAGAGTGTTCATGCTCCACGTTACAGGTTTATTTTCGATAATGGACTAGGTACTTAGGAAACGCCTAATGATTGAAATAATCGACTCTTCTATTTATATTCTTCAGCCACTTTTCTAGCAGCATATGAGCTCCTTAATGATAAAAATTAAGAAGTTTTGAGGGAGTGAATCGTTGTGCTAGTCAAGTAATTGTTGCAGTGAAAAACTTGGTATCGTAATAGGTAAAAATTATACTGACCTTAATTATCCGAGTAAACTACATGTGATAAAATTGTGTATGCTAAAAAAAAACCTTCGTTCGGCCCTTAAGATATATGCGGAGCGTAGTACACACATGTCGAGTATGCCTCTTCGTTGGTGTTGTTGTTGATGTTTAGGATATTAGGTAATTAAGTATGATATGTCCGATTACCTAAAGCATCAAGTTTGATGCTGGATATCTCCGATATTTCACATCATCCGTCCTTTGTTTTTGTTGCATTGAGAAGGTACGCCATCTCGCTTTCAGACGCACTCTTTTATTTTTAATAATCTATCGTATTGTCGTGTGGAGGTTAAATATTGTAAGCCATGGATAGGACAAAAATTCGCGTTATTTTCGAGTATGAGTTCCGTCGTGGAACTAATGCAGCGCAGACAAGTCGAAATGTTAACGAAGAATTTGGCAAGGATGTGGCTAATGAACGTACAGAACGTCGATGGTTTGAAAAATTCCGATCTGGAGATTTTGATCTTTAAAATGAACCACGCGATCGGCCTGAAAGTAAGGTGGATGATGATCAATTGAAAGCTGTAGTGGAAGCGAAGCTATCTGAAACGACGCGGGAATTAGCAGCAAGGTTTAGAGTTACCATTCCCACAATATTATGATGTATTTTGATTAATTATGTTACTTTTTGCCCGAGATATAATAAACCAAACTTTTAATTTCAAATCGGACGTTTTATACTTAATGACCTAATATAAATTCAAGAGTTTGTATTGTGAAGTTTACTCATTCGTGCTAAATTTTATTATTCTTAATATTTATAGTTAAAATTGTTGCAAGAAAGGAAGATTCTTTTCGATATTTATGTGCGGTTTGCACTTTTATAATTCTTTCCAACAAGGATATGATTAACACTAGAACTACCGGCGTTAAATCTATCATATTCCAATATATTAAATAAGTACTTTGAAAAAGGAGGAATCGAGTGGCGGAAAGGATGATCAATTCGGTGATTTATGTCTTTTGTGACGGACGTAGAATTTTTGTTATATGTCTCTTCTATGAACTTGGAGAATTTTTGACAAAAATTGTGTAAGTACCAGTCATTTTGACTGGTTTGGTAGTTCTAGTGTTAAAGGATCTTTTTTCAACACTGAAAAAACGTTTCTATGTCGAATGAAAATTCATACTTGAGCCAATCGAGTAAGATTTTTCAAATCATAATTTAAAAAATTATCCCCGTAGCACCGGGATCCTATTGTACGTTTCATGTTGATAGATTTCGAAGATACATTCCAACTTTGCAGCAATAGACGCATAGATATTATTCATATATGAATAACGCACTATAATTACACCAACAGTTTTACCGAGAAGCATCTCTGAATTTAGTAAGAACGTTTTATCGCCGCTGCCGCTTTGGCACACTCCAAGGCCAAAAGATTAACGATTTACTGGATTTTTATGGCTTCAGCCACGTTAGAGTAGATTGCGGATGAATTCCGTCGTAGCCAATGACTTGACCCGCATATCAATACAGTATTGTAATTAAATATTGATTTTTTATAACCTTTGAGTAGCCATGGACGATGATCTTTCGTTAAAAATATTGAAAGAAAAAAAAAGCTCTTTCACAAAGAGGAGCTACATAGGTTCACAATTAACACGTTGAACGTCATCAGTATTTTGCTCTTTTCATCATTTCTACTGACTTGAAATCTTATCTTTTAAAATCACGTCTTTACAGAGTAGAAACTTTAACCCTTTGCGGCCCGAATTATTTTTTTCATTTTGTAGTGAGCTAAATAAAACTAATTTCGCAACCGTTTCTATCATTGGCTAGACTCTTTTTTTTAATGATAGTAATAACTGGAGGTATTGACGGGTATTTTGGTGATATTGCAAAATCATTATAAAATTTGGAAATTGATATTAGATTTTGAGAAAATAGAATCAAGTAAAAAGCTGTGTCGAGTACAGCTCGACATAAGACCGCAAAGGGTTAAAGACACTGATGAATGTATATCAAGTAGATCTTTATCTTTTCAATGTCAATATTTAAATATTCATTATGTTCGAAAATTCATAAATATTACAATTTCAAAGTTACACGCAATTTCATTGAGTTCAAATACCGCCGGTCACCGATGGCCACCATGGCAGTCAATGTGTTAATGGTGTAATGTACCGACCTTCCGCTTAGTTAGTATATAAGATAACTGTAAGAATATTTTATAAGCGCAAATATTTTAGACGCCGCTAGACTAACTTCCGTCATCACCTCTGACTCACTACTCCAAATCCAAACCTCCTAGTTTTCCATTTCGACCTTTCAACTCCCTAACATCGTCACCGCTCCTTACTCATCTCCGAAATCACCGTTCTAAGTCCGAAATCCTACTTCTTACTTTGACCTTCGCCTTGCATCTATCATTATCACTACTCCCACTCCTTCTCCAAAAGTCCCTTAAAAACCCCGTATTCTCAATTTAAGAAGCTGACTTTCAAGAAGTTCATATTCAGGAGTTCATTCAGTTCACTCAGATTACACATTCTTTTCACTAACTCTGTCATACGCAAAATCGCTGTCCGAACGCTGTCTGAACGAGAAAAGTTATTTTAATACACATACAAAAGTCCAAAAGGTTTATAAGTTCTCTTATTTGGCGGACCTTAAGTGCGGATCCCTCAATCCGCCATTACAATGGAAACAAATTCAAATTTATCGTCAACTTTAGGAAATTATGGTGCGATGGTGTTGAATGGAAGGTGCATCATATTATCGATAACCTAATGTAGACGACGACTGAGCAGCTTTTCGTTAGGAATATGTAGAAAAGAAATGACCCTCAAAGCAAAACCTATGGCGGGTGTGAAGCTAAAGGGATTGGACTCTCAAAAAGTGGGCTCAAGTTCAAATCCATCATTATCTCTGGTATGTTAGGGTGCAATGGCACCGAATTCTTCGAATCTCTGCGATGTTAAAATCTCGCGAATACCTTTGGTTCCTCCATAATTCCGAAATAATTAGTCAGGAAACCACAGAACCACAGCGTATTTTATTAGCTGTTCGGCTACGGTGGGTATAGAGATACACAAACTTGCAATTTTACTTGGCAGAAATTCTAATCCCCACTATCTCTATGTAATTTGTTTCTATGTAATATTTATATCATAGCCTCATTAGTATGGGACTCCGCTAAATCAGCAAAATCCAAGAAAAATAACCATAGAAGTTAACACTAAAAATACTGGCTTTCAATTTACTATATTAAGGGTACCGAAAAGTAATCAAAATTTTTGTTTGCTGACGAAAAACATTTATTTATTAAAGAAATCTTAAATACTAATCAACAAAATAATTTCCATAATTTTCTAACACTTTCTGCCAGCGTAAAGGTAGTGGTTCGATTCCTTATTTAAAAAAAGACCTTCGATTTTTTGTCGAAAAACAGTTTCAATTACGTTTTCACTTCTCCAATTTTGATTACTTTTCGGTACCCCTAATATTTAAATTTACCAAACAAGTACTTTGGACAAACAATTTAAGATGTGAGAAAAGAGTCGATCAGTTAAATAGTTTAGGTTTTACAAGACAGAAGTGAAATATTTACTACATACCTTCACTATCAATTTAAAGAATTTAAAAAAGAATTGTAAGTCGGTCATTTTGGCCGCATGGTAGTTTTGCTGGATTGCTAGTTTTTAGTGTTAAAGCCGCAGAATACAAAGGAAAGAAATGCCTTACATTCGTGACTTTCGTACGTGCCGTTTCGATTCTACGGCGACTTTGCGTTCGGCGAATACGACGGATGAGCGCACTTTCTTCCCGCTTCCTTCTTTTCTCCCTTTGCTTTTCTTTCTTGCCCTCCCTTTTTCTCCCTCTCTTCTCTTTCTGTTGGCTGTCCTTCGCTCGAAACACGCCTGGGAGATTAGGATAAATGCTCTCTTGGAGCGGCTGCGAGGCGCATTTTACGCGCCTCGTAAATCGAACGATAAATTGATCGCTCGGATCTGTTAAGCGCCGTCCACACGCAACGCGTATGAGCGTCATTTCTGTCGGCGTCCTTTTTATCTTTTGTTTTCGTGCCAATAACATCCAATGTTTTATTTGAATAATTACAGAGGAAGGCTTTAATTCTGTGTTACAGTAGAATCCCTCTAATGTTGACAACTCGGGCCAGGATCATTCGCTAATGTTGACACTCCCCTCTATCCCCACTTTTCATGACTTACTTTCCCCTATGCGCATAAGCATGCGCAGAATTGAAACTTAACCCTTAAATTCGCGGAGTTGCATTTCTGCAACATACTAATTCTATGAGAATAAAAAAAAAATCTGAACGGATTACGGTTTCTGAACGAACTTTGTCATAGACTATAGTGTACTTTGTAAATTTTTGACACTTGCAGTGGCACCAACTTTCAAATGTTTCAATTATTTGTCAGTTTTAGCGGGTTTTCAGCGGCGCGGAAAAAAGTGATATTGGAATAAATTTCCTCGGTCTTTGTTATAATAGAGAAAATAACTGTTTTTATAACTATCATAATAAATAGAACTATAATTAAGTACTAAAATATTTTTGATTCTATTTACATGAGTCAATAATTCCCCATACATCTGCTTACCTAGGAACGCGCAGTGTTGCATAAATGCAACAAAGGATTTTCAGGTAATTTACAAGCTGAATTCTTTCGAAAGAATTTTTTAAATATTTTTCCTATAATCTAAACTATATATGGATATTAAAAACATTTTTTCTGATTAAAAAAATAAAATCGCGCATTTAAGGGTTAAGTGAAGGATTCATGTAAACATCCATAGCCTACATAACACGCCACGAAACCTAAAATTCTATTGGGCAAAACAAAGTCAAAGGGGGGGAAAATACAAGTAACAGTAACGGTAGTATCCTGTCAACATTAGCGAGAGAGCAACGATAGAGGGAGCAACATTAGAGGGATTCTACTGTATTAAATATTTATTAACGCTAAACCTACCAAGCCGATCAAAATACCGTGCGAATTGAGGGACTGGTGTACTTATAATTTGCTAATGAGGGCTTTCTATTCTTTACTATTACAATACGATTTAAAGAAATAATCGCAAGAAATGGCAAAGTTATAGCACTCATTTCTTATATCATTTTTTGTGAAAGAATTAGCTGTCACGTGGAAAAAAAGCGCTTAACAGTAGAATTACCGGCCTCAAATCTAACATATCTTAATAAAATTAAATAAGTACTTTGAAAAAGGAAGGATCAAGCGGTGGAAGATTTGATCGATTCGGTGATTTATGTATATCGATATAGACGTAGAATATTTATTCTATAACTCTTATATAAACTTGGAGAATTTTTTGAAAAAATTGTACCAGTCATTTTAACTGGTTTGGTAGTTCTAGTGTTAAAAAATGGTACTATAGCAGTTTTTTCGGATAACCGCATCTTTAGAAATAGCAAGTAAATGGAACTACAGTATTTTAGGAAGTAAAAGCTTTAATTTTCATCTAATGAGTTTAAGTTCGATTCTGTTGCATTTGATTTACATGGTAGACTGTCTAATTTGGATTGCGTCATCTAAATTTAGGCTAAAAGACAAAATAATGATAGTACTTAAGTTTAAAATAACGCTCAACAACAATAATACACAACAAACTATTTAAATACAAGCTTTACACTCCAACATCTAAAATACACAAATGAGAAAATTGAAATAACTCTGTTCCCTTTCTTCACAAAAAAAAAGGAATAAAAATGAAGTCAATCAGTTCGATTCCCAAGAGCCACAATCGTTACTCCATTCCGCAATCGGAAGAAAAGTATCTGCGAATCGTGAGTTTTCCTCTCTCGAATTATTCTGTCCGTTAGAATGACTCTAATTGGCTCAATTCTCGAGTTTGCGATTACCGGAATAATTCGACGATCGTGACGAGTCTGCTTCTCTTTGACGAGCTTAAATATCGTATGCAATGTAGTTTCGTTACTCTCTATAGTTTAATGGGGATTATTCGTTGGTTTTGGGATTTCGTGAGTACATTTGTCGCTTGGGCATCGAGCGAGCGATAAAACCTCGTTTACATCCATTTTTACTTGCACCGCGTAATTTTGCATTTGAGGCTTCGATCGGCCTCGTTTTTCGCCCATCGAACGTTCGACCGTATTGATGAACGAGGAATTACTAGCTTTGCGAGAAACAAAAAGCATGCCCTTCTGTATATTCGTTTGAATTGTTGCCATTTTTCCGTTCTGTATGAAGGATGTAACTTCATTGAGACGGTATTATAGAGATAATTTGATTTTTTACAGAGTCATAAAAAGTTTTTAAAGTAAAGATAAAATAAAAGTGGAACGTAGAAAATTTAGGATGTAAGAATAAAAGAAGATAAGAATCAATGCTAAATTGTTCTTAGGCGAATAATTTCGGTAAAACAATGGCATTTCTCGTGGCGCAGTGAATTCTATGTCTGATCTTTGGGAAAGAAAGCAATATTATTTTTCAGCAAACTTATTGACCCGAGAATTATTCGACACAGGACTTTATTCTAGTTTCAGTGCTCTTTGCATTGTTGAAAATGGCCGACCTGATTCTACAAACTCGATATTTCAACGTTTAAGGTCTAATAACTTTTGGAAAAATTTAGTCGACTGTGCCTCGACAAATTATTAGTCGTTTCTGACTTTTCTCTTAGTTTCAGTGCTTTTGGAATTCTATTGTTGCATGGAAATCTCACAATCAAACAGATTGTTATGTTTTTATACTCCTATTTTCAACGCTTCTTTTATTTCGGAAAGTAATTTGATTCTGTATCTATTTTGGAAAGTTAAGAGTAATTTGATTGTTTAACAGCAACATTTAATAGTTTTATGCAAAGCTTTAGCAAATAGTCGTTGACTAAAGTTTTACCTTCCTCGGGCTGTCTTTCTCATATTAATGCCCTCAATATTTAGAAAATACTCAACCTGAATCTACAGTCTCAAATTGTACCATCAACACATCTTAATTTTTAAAATAATCTATGTAACAATTTCCAACGAGAAACATCTACCTCTATTAACCCATTCACTGCCAACTATGAGATATCTCTAGGTTGCAATATAAGTTTCAATTATTATAATAACTTGGCAATGACGTTGGTAATAACAATGTTCATAGTACCTATCATTACAAATGTTGAGATTATATTTTTGAATAATTAAATTAACGTTTTAAAAACTTACTGTAGTCTTCTCAAATTTTAGAACTTAAAATAATATTTGCCTAGTTTTTCTGGCAGTGAATGGTTTAACCCTTTGACGCATGGTGAGATGAAAACTGTCCCACCTCTTTGATGCTCGAAGATGCACGGTGGGACATTATTTGTCCCACTTCGAAAATTTATATTATTATATAACTGTGTTAACAAATATAACCCAACTTTATTCAATTAAAATAAAAAAAATGCTTGTGCAGCATTGGTCATTTTATTTTTTGAATTTCTGTGCCCCAAAGCGTTAATTTCCCATATTCCATTTTCTACTCATCAGCTCCTACCACGTAATAAAAATAAGATTAAAGGGTCGTAACCTTTCGTCACAAGACAATTCCGCCCTTATTTTCGATAGTCTCGATAATCACACATATCTTCCTTATCGTGACTAGCAATAATTGTGATATTTATCATTCAATTAAGAATAATAACTGGTTTATTAAAAATAAAGTATATAAAATATAAAATAAAAACAAAGATGCACTAAAACACACTAAATACACAGAAACTATACTACGCTATTCGCTAGATCGCTGTTCGCTGTTAACACTAAATTCGCGGACGGGAAATCTATTATACTGCAATATATTAAACAAGGACTTTGGAAATAAAGGGGTCAACCGGCAAAGAAGATGATCAGTTAAATAATTTGTATATTATAAAATACATGTGAAATATCTATACTATACCACGTCTCTATAAGTTTGGAAGGCATTTCTAAAAAGATAGGAATCCGTCAATTTGACGGCTTCCGTAAACCCAGTGTTAAACTCTGAAGAATATTCTGTTCGCTGTGACTAGGGATTGCAATACCGGAATACCGAATACCGGTATTTTGAGCCATTTGTACAATTTTGTAATACCGGTATTCACAAGTTTAAATACCGTTTTTTCGGTATTTACTAGAAATTTTTAAAATTTTCCACTATATGTTCAGGGTTCGCCAACATAGAAAAATAGTATACGTTTTTGTGTACGATATGATCAAGTTTATAGTAAATTTTCTTAAAATTTTTTACCCACAAACCTATCTACATTCAGAACAATTCGGTACAGTTATCGAAGATGATGATGACACTAATGTCGATAGTGAAAAGGAATTGTCTCTTCAATAAAAATTAGATATAGCGATAACTAAAAAAACTTCAACAAACCAAAATACAATACAGAAATCAGTTATATTCAAAACCATCCGACAAGAAATCGATTTATTTGAAAATGAGGGATTTAAAGGTAAATACTTGGAAAACGTATATCACGCATTGCTGACAGTACCACAAACTAGCGTAGATGCATAATTACATTCCAGGCTTAATGACAGTACAATTGATGTATTATGTTTTTTAAGATCACATTTCAAAAATATGTAATAGTACCATAGACTGAATAGTGATATTTACACTTTTTTGTAATTTAAATACAGAAGATGTTCCTTGTTCCTTTACTTTTTTGTTATTCTTTATATACTGTTATAATTTATAAGGTACAAATGATTTTTTGTGATATTTACTATCTTTAATAAAATTGACAAATGAAACAATTCCTACTACCGGTATTAAAACCGGTATTCCGGTATTAAGATCTAAAAAATACCGAATACCGGTATTGAACTTTTGCCCCGATATTGCAATCCCTAGCTGTGACGTTAGAATAATCTCTTCTCACTGTTTTAAAACATACTCTGGGCCTTCTTATCCATTCGAATTCCTCCGAAGGCCCTACACCCTACACACACAAACATACATAGTCATACACGCTCATCATCTCGCAGGCACTTTTACTTACAACCCTCTTTTACTCTTTCTCTGACACATACCTACACGCTGCTTCGTTGCGCTCTCTCTCTCTCTCTCTCTCTCTCTCTCTCTCTCTCTCTCTCTTTCTCTCTCTTCGAAATAAAATATCTATCTATCTATCTATCTCTCTCTCTCTTTCTCTCGGTCTCGCTATCTCACGCATTTATCCATCATGTTTTTGCATCCTACATAATCATAATTCCACGTAAGGTGTAACGAGTCGTGTTGCTTTAATTGCAGAAACCGGAGATCTCGATGGTGCACTCTGAGAAAAGATCATTGGCATTTCTCCAGAGTAGTAAGAATGTCACTGAGAGGAACGTCCGCGGGATTGGATCATGAAATGACCGTGCAAGAGGGACACCCTAGACACGTGTGATTCTTGCCAAGGACTTAATCACAATTAAGATGTACCCCGCGCCGGCGAGACACCCAGCCGCTCCCGTAAGTATCTGTCGAGGCAACCGGAGAACTTTTTTTCTTCCCCTTTTGTCGCAGTTTCGCCTCGTTCGAGTGTCCGAGGCCAAGTGGCCCGGACTATTTGGTCGTGCAATAAAAATCGCAGTAACTTCGAATGGATGGTCCGTTCTTGGTGGCGAAAATTCAGACAATAGTTGTCGTTCTGGTTTCGCTTGGTGGTAATACGTGACATTACGAAAATAATGAATTTTTTTTTATTTTAGGACGGTTTCGAAAAAGTATGAGAAATGTTACATATCTGATGTTAGTGGTGAAGTTATTTTTTTAAATGCGAATTTAGGTAGAAAATTGACTAGGCTTGTCGTTATCTTTAATAATTCGTGTAAAAGTAAACTGCATTTTTGCCAAGAATAATTAAATGACTTATTAAAATTGTAATATTTATTTTATAACATTCCGCAAATAATAAGGGACATATTGCGTAGCTTATGCTAGTAGTGAAGTTCAGTTTTTAAATGCTGATTCAAGTAGAAAATTGAATAAATAGCTCGTTACATTTTCGAATCCGTGTAAAAGTAAAGCACATTTTTGCCTAGAATAATTTCATAAACCATTAAAATTACAATATTTATTTTATAACCTTGATAATGGTGGATATCGGTCCCATGCACCGATGTCATTAGCACAATGTTTACTGGCAGTCCACTATCAGTCCCTTAGGACTAACGTCGCGGTCAATGTGTTAACACATTGCGTACGGTACTCTGCTGTTTCAATGTGCTCGCAGATTTTTAAGCGCTCCAGAGATTTGGTATATTTTATATATCGGATTATTTGGTATTCTTCTGGAAATTTGATTTACATTTAATTCGCTAAGTATTTGTCATAAGAATATTCAACGCTACGTTGCCTTAGTAAAGTAGCAAGAAGTCTTGAGTAGTCGGTTTGCCAAATACGAGATATCTCGTTACTCGTACGCAATTGTGATAACTAGACTGCGGATGTTTATGCAAATTTCGAGTTTCAAAAATGCAGGCGAGACAGGAAAACCTATCTAGGGATTTATTGCACTTAATAAATATTACAACAAATATCATACTTTGGATATTTTAGATATATTTTTATATTATGTTCTTTTTGTATATTTTAGTCGTATTTAATTTGTCATAAATGTATAAAAATCCGCAGTCTAGTGATAACACATTGCGCGTCTGATAAATATCAGCCACTGAAACTCTGAATGCCGGTCTCAAATTTTTTAAGTCAATATCAACTTTAAATGTATTAAATAATGCACAATTTAACCCATTGACTGCCACGCAAATTTAGCGCGTCTTGCCCTGGACGCCATGGCCATTTGTAGCCAATCTAAACTTGCAGCACACACTACGAGATATCTCGTAGCTGGTAGTTTTGTTACAAACACTTACTACGCCATATCTCGTAATTGGCAGTCAACGAAGTAATACCGCCTTTTTTTACCACTTTGCTGTTCTTCAAGGCAGAATAATATGATAGATATTGATCATCCGAATTGATAATTATATATTTGAAGTACCACATTATCGCGAGACCAGCGTGGATTGTGTTAATACTTAAGTAGAGTGCTGTGAGGAAAAGTTGAAAATGGAGTCTTAAGTATTAGTAAATTGGGCGAGCTACACTTAAATTAGTATTGCTAAAATTACTATTTATCTATCGAATGTTTAGTAAGAGAAATAGATATTTCGTAGGTAGAATTTTGAGAGTTTGAAGTATGGATTGCAACAACAGACATATTGCACGATGCTGGTGGTGAGATGCATACCCTATTTTTACAATTAGAAGAAATCTTAAAAGACACATAAATAGTGTATACTGAACAAAACGAAAAAAGTCTCCTAATGGAGCAGGAGAAATTGAAAATATAACTGTTACTTGTAAATGATGAAAACTTTCTTGTCTTTAATTCAGCAAGTAGGACCTAAATAAGGTATAACTAAAGCTATTATATCTAAATAAATATAACTAAAGGTACTATCGATTACGTAGTGAAGCTAAAAAATCCATTATAAGCGAAAGTAAAGGTAACATTTCAGATATTTTCTATTAAACGGAAGACATCTATTATTTGTAAAAGGAACAGCAACAAAGTACATTATTATACTTGTTTCAAATTAAAACTAAGTAGCTTAAAATAAATTAGATTAAACTGTAACAGCATATTTAGCCACAGTAATTGTCTTAAGTGGGAGAAATCTTCTTTTCGTCTCCCGATGTCTAGGGCGTCGCCGTAGAATTCTCTCTCTTTACACTTTCAGTGTCACCAGCTAAACTACGCATGGAAACTTCTCACTTTCTAGTGTTCATAATATCATGTTCTCCCTTCTATTTTGACACGATAGCTACATTTTTAAAAAATAGAATCATACAAAATTTAAAAAACTGAAGGACATGGTGGATAAGGACCATTTTTCATTCCATCAGGGTAGGTTAACCCCGTGCCGTGCCATTTATTTTGTGACTGCCTCTACAATAATTCGGAATTACATTAGTAAAATAATCATTGATCAATGATTCTTGACATATCGTATAATGTTATGTAATATTAATATTATGGAAATAATTTGATCGTGTCACATCTCACTGATATTTTCAATTTAATAGGTTTTGTAAGACTTGAACATTTCTTTTCGAGTTTATCGCATCACGAGTATCAGTAGTTATAGTACGGCAAGGGGTTAAGGAACTTTTCCCTATTTATAACATAAAACGATTCTCGCAATATTAAATCGATGACAGATATCACATAGAGTTAGAATTGTCACATCTTCTAATCAATATTTCTATATATACATTTATGAAGCCATATCTCGTGAAATTATATAAATACGATGAAAAATCTATGCTGTATGGTACGTATTAATACATTACGTCCCGCGTGCACATATTTGTGCGTTTTGTTAAATTTGAACTCAAACGCCTTTATAAGATAAGTTACATATAAGTGTATTTAAACCGTATTTTGAATACAGTTATATATATATATATATATTTATATATTAAACCAAAATTGAATGTAAATGAATCTATATATCGCCGAAAACGAGAAGTATTATTGCAAGTGCGGCAAACCAAAAAGACGAAACAAATAACGATGATTTCAACAATTCACCAAGCAGAAATTCATGATACGGGAAAGAAGGATAGATTGCTTTCAAAAATATCATTGCAATAAAAAATACTAAGCTTTTAAATTATTCATTTACCAAAATTATTAAAATATATTATCATTTTAGAAACTATTGAACTATATTATAATTTCTAATTAGTTATAATTTTGATAATGAAAAGTTGTATTGTTCAAATTTCTGAGGTTAAAAAGCATTTCAAATATAATTGTTTATTTTCAATTTGCCCCGGTACCAGAAGAAGTTTTTCTTACAAATAACGCCGGGAGGTAATGTGTTAATTGCGGTAGTGTGAACAGTAGATTCTAGGCGAATCGACTGTAAAATTCAAAGGTCGAAACTACTAACGAAAACGCTGCTGTGCTTGGTAAAGGTAAAAACTAAATCTTTGAATTTCCAATTAATAGTCTTGAGTTCAAATTTTCCTTCGTCTTAGGAAACTTTTCCTCGCGTGATATTTATCATAAACGGCAGTAGCAGTAGAAAAGAGAAGGAAGTCTGTTCCAAACTTTAAAAGTCAAAATAAATAATATCGTATAAAAACTGCAATTAGTTTTACTTTAGACCTTAGAATACAAAAGAAGAAGAGAAGTTTTATTTTCTGCATCGCACTAAAGCAGAATTTCCTGAAAGAAAACAGTGTAAGAACAGAATTAAGTGTGGTTAACTACGTTCTTTTGTATTGGAGGAAAAATACGATATTTTAAAGCCGTAGACGACCGTTTAATTGAATTTCTTTAACAAGCTATATAAAATCCACAGCGACACTGTAATTTGTCTTAGCAACTTTAAGTTCTGCGAGCATGCAGGCGTAGAGAATTCAAGCCGTGGAGTCTGCTGGTAATAACACATCGAAGTTTTGATCGTGTTTCATAAGAAAAGTAGTGCTTCTTGTTATAAATAAGGTAAAGATAACAATGTATAAAAACAGTATTCTTGCTGAGAATATTTGTTCAACTGTATCATAGATCCGCGTCAGGTGTAGTTTTCCTTTTAAAATAATAATGTCACTGAATTCTCAGAAAACAATGATTTAACTACTTACATACACTATCAGGGAATAAAAAGTGCGCCTTTACTCGCAGCCTTTCAACTTTTCTCTTTAAAGTAGTTTCTCCATCGATTGTTCTAACATCGTCTGTGATAGTTCGCATTAACTCTCTCGTCTTTTACGATCTTATTTTTAGGATGTGGTTAAACACACTTTAGTATTGAAAATAAAATAATAAATACTTATTTCAGTAATCTGGAGACTTTATATTCGTTCTTGCAGATACTAGATATACTTTCATAGCCTTTTTTTGCCTTCGTAAAAAACATCGGGCTCGCAAACATTTTTAACAATTCCATTTTAGAATCTTAGAAGAATTTTACTATTTATATATGACTAATATTGACTACGAATACTTTTGACCTCTAAACTATAAATTTGAAATTTTTCTTGCGTCTTCGATCCTCGATGTTTGACAATACTCATTTAACACTAGATTTACTGATGTTGATATACCTATTTTTCGAAAGTGAACCAATTTGAATCATACAAGAAAATCTAAGTTCTTTTGTGAAGAAAATAGTTCCAAATCAATTGAAATGAAAGATTTATTATTAAAAAATTAACCAACCGATATATTATATATATAGTAATCAAGTTTTAAATGAGCCAAATTGGCTCAGTAAATCTAGTGTTAATAAGTAGATTTTATATTTAGACAAAATGATTGTAGCAGGTCAAAATCAAAAAATATAAAACTAAACGCTACAAGAAATAAATTCTGTCCTATATTTTCAATCGCCTGAAATCAAAATTATATCGCCAATTAAAACGTACAGAGAGATATTCAACATTCAAGTTTTAAACTCATTTTGAATATTAAAATTGTCAAAGTTCCCAAAATTTTCGATTTCTAAGTCTCTCGAAAAATTCTTCCAAATCGACATATAGCCATGCAATAAATATTCCACTTCTATCTTATAAAACTTAAATTTCTTAATTGATCATCTTCACTTCCTGTTTAGTCTTCCTCTAAAGTACATTAAGCAGTGCACTGTATTTGTAACATTTGATCACATAAATAGATAGTATAGTTCAAATCGATTTACAATTTTAAGATTAATTCTATGAGCAACGAGAGAAATTATTTCCATTTCACTAGCCAACAAGTACATACAACCACCGTCGCGTGTTGTCAAAACATACTCGACGGAACACGGCGACGTAACCTATAGATATTCCTTCCACAAATTTTAACAATAAATCATTTCGACATTCGCCTCGCTATCAGTTCCCCCGCGACCGCGGACGAGTAAACAATCACTGCTTCGTGATCGAGTTCAATTATTTTCACCTATTAATGCGTGTATAATACTTTCGAAGACAAGATCGTAAGTCACAAAATAACTCTCTTTTGGCAGACTACTTGGTAATTCATCCTCACAGTATCAACCCTTAGTTGGCGTCCGTACGTCTGCTCTCAACCACCAAAGTACTTTCACCGTTGCCATTGTGTGTCTACTCTCAGCCTCCAAAACAAAGTATCGACACGTTTCGTAGATATATACAGGGTGGTTGGTAACTGGCGGTACAAGCGAAAAAGGGGTGATTCTACATGAAAAAATAAATCGAAAATATAGAATAAAAATTTGTCGTTTCTATCTTATTCTGCCAAAATTCAATCGCAAAAACACAATAAGACGTTAATTGAATTCTGACTCATGGTTCCCCTCAGATATTTTACCTACGTAACAAAACGAATACGATGTAGTAATATAAAAAATTTCCTACCCTTTCGCGAATTTTGCGGCGGATTTTTTCACAAATCTCCATCGGCTCAAAGGTGTAGAACAACCCCTGAATGCCATGTCAATTGCTTTTGAAACACCTCGTACGTATTCAGTGTATTTAAATATAGATAGTTTTAGTATTAAAGAACAGCGTCATCATACCCCGTAAAATCCTGTTACAACACAAACGAACGATCGTCTTTCCCGTAGAGATTTTCGCATTTTCACCTGACTCGCAATTAAGCACGCGCAAAAGGTAGAAGAAAAAAAAACAAACGAAACGGTGATTAGCGAGTTTACGGGAGAATGGATCGGCGTGGAGTAATATAATTGCTAGAGGCCATCACGGGGGAAAAGCGGTGCGCCGTATCCGTGCTACGGCCTGCTGGATTCAACCTTCTCATTTTCTTACTGCAAATAATTTTACTATTCAAAGAATGCCTCGAGCATTCTGCCTCCTCTTTTCACTCTTCCGTCGCGGTTATAATTTCACGCGTCACATAAGCTCAAAGTCTCTTACGCGAAACGAGACCACCGGGGAATTCACTGACACGGGAGACATCTAGAAATTGTAGAGCTTATTTATAGAGAGAGAACGAGGGGAGAGAGAGAGAGAGAGAGGGAGGGAATGAGAGAGAATAAAAGAAGAGTGAGAGAGGTAAGAGTCAACGTACAGCAATTGTCGTTCGTAGAAGCGGCTACTGGCGATATGTGGGCATACTCGCTTGCTCGTTTGCTTATTGGCGCTAATGTGGCGCCGTTCAAGGGGCACAAAGTGGCTCAATAATTCCCTCCCGAGGATGCTTCGAGCGTAAAACCATTCTTGCCGCGAGACGCTCTTTATTCCATTCATAGAAGTCGAGCGTGTTCCCCGTTATCGAGCATCGAGGCAGTTTTAACGTTAACGCGTTAAGAATTCTATTCCGATTATTACCTTTCTTTTGTAGTCTTCGATTTTCGCAATTCTGACTACTTTAATTTATGATTATGCTCGCAGATTGTTTGTTGTAAGTATTCTACATTGTAGAAATTTGGCTTTCATTGGATGAAGAAAAATAAATTAGCTGATGTTTTTCATTTCAATTTCAATGACGACGGTTTTAAATGGGTTTAAATGGGTTTTAGATGGTTAAAACTATCATTTGAAGTTTTTCTATCCTCTACTTCAGCATATGCTTTCGAAGATACCAACCAATTTCCATTTTAATATCGTTTGATAACGCTATTGATATGATTCGTAGGACTCTACACCCGACAATAACATTTTTGTATCTCTTAAATTCTTGAATTATACACCCTCTGTACCAAAAGTAACAGGAATGGATTTAAATAAATATAAGTACTTCAGAATAGTTGAGAAAAATCATTTTCATAACTCGAAATATTCTCCCCCATCAGAAATAATCAAATGACTTTTTTATGTCGCTGACTGAAATGATGCTGAGGTTGCTCGTCGGTTACCGTTGAATATCTTCGATAACTTCTTGAAAACGATTGTAACTGGAAATCAGATTATTTTTTGTTCCCAAAACTGCATTTAGCGATGAAAGGCAATCGTTATGCATCAATCAGACATTCAACGGTCAACAACGAACAACCTCAGCATTATTCCAATTAGCAACATAAAAAAATCATTTGATGCACTTTTTGAACGCGCACATCGTATTTCTACTGAGGGAGAATATTTCGTGCGAATAAAGTGTTTTTTGTTGACTATTCTAAAGTATTTGTGTTTATTTAATTCTATTCCGGTTACTTTTGGGACAGAGGGTGTATCTCGCACCTTGAGATGATAATTAGAACATTTGATATGTTGATTTATTTTAATCTGTAAGCAAATATCTCAATGATAAATTTGTTTGTCCAAATATATTAGAATGTTACATTAGTGGTTTCAAGATTTGTTTAAGATTTCTTGGGCGAAGATTACACAGATTCTTTAATTCCTTGTCGTACTATTCCTGCTTTGACTGTCTCTGCAACAGTTCAGAATAAAATTGGTAAAATAAAAATTGATCATAGATTCCTAACCCTTTGCGCTCCTTGCATTTCTTACGCCTATTGGTAGTCTACTCCACGGACTTTTAGGCAATATTTTGTAATCACAATACTTTGTAAAAATGCTGCAGCTTTTAGAAAAATGATTTTCTATTAACGAGAATTAATTCATAAACTTAGTTAACTTCAATGTATCTTAAAATAAATTCAGAATCAAAATATACAATTTGGTCCACATTTTTTAAAATAAAATAAGGATAATATTTATTAATAAAAATAATAAAAAATATTCAAATCATTCAAATAACGAACTTATATATTTTAATGTGTTTAATGGACACGTATCCACAATGATCAATGGATTTAACTAAACTGAAATTCTAAAAGAATTAACTGTTAAAATCGCAAATGTATACAAAACAGCAAAGAGCATGGAGAGAACATGTCTAATCTTGTTAAGAAAGTAACGGTATCAGCTATACATTCATCTTTCTTAGTTAGTAATAATTAGAAAATAAAATGTTGCCAGTAGTGCTGGTAGTTGGAGTAGATCGTCTTTACTTCTTATGCCAGCCAGACTGGTAGTTGGAGCGCAAAGGGTTAATATTATAGAAATCGTCCCTTCCGACTGACATTTTCCATTCCATTCGCATCCAACTGATATTTTGAATTTGGTAGGTTCTGTAAATGTTAAGAATTTTCTTTATAATAATCCACACCATGAGTGCCCCTCGTTACTGTACGATAAGGGATTAAAATGAACTACAATTAACATATAGACTGCTGTTACCAAAATATTTTTGACAAATAGACTTAGCCATCAAATGTAGATTCAGAGGGATGGGTGCAGCTCCTTGCGTGAACCGGCTAAAAATTGCAACTACTTTAAGAAGTACTATATTACATAGTTTCGTTGAGTAACATGATTATCTATTTTTAACTTACAAGCTATATCTCTTTTCTTCGATACTTTACCTTTAACTAATGTAACGTCGATGAGGATCTATGATTTTACGTGAATTCCTATATTTTCAAGTTAAAGTATATCTATAACTACCCGGGTGAAAATAAAAAACTGAAAACAGACTGAAAATTGGAGTAATTTTTCTATACTAATATACAGTCGGAAACTTAACTTAAAGAAAATTGAGGTAACGAACAAAAGTCGGAAAATCGTATGCGTTCCGATCGAGTTGAATCAATGTAAAATTTTCAGTCTGACTTCAATCTCGGCTTCAACTGAAAAATTCTTCCGTCTTGTTTCAGTTCCAATTCCGTTTGAACTTTCTAAATAGCATACGTCTTCAGTACATTTTCAGATAATTTTCAGTGACAATTATTTGTTTCGTCTTATTTCCGTTCGAAATTCGTCTAAAATCCTGTTTTCAGTCTTATTTCAATATTTTCTGTCTTTTATTTTTACTAGGGTAAAAAGAAATACTCTATTACTCCATTAGTTGATATCTTCAGCTCCTAACATAAGAGCCGTCATCGTCCCTGCAAACTATAGAAAATTTTTCTGTGTAATACAATTACTATTGTCCATATAAAAATCGTTCACAGTTTTATAACCCTGTGACAAACATGAATACTAAAAAAGAACAAAATCAAAATCAAAGCCATCCAGCGATGCCTCGATGAAGTCACGCAAGCTCATTGTGGTACTCCGTGTGTTATAAAATATTTGATTGTCGAATGACAACCAGATATCTAGAATCTGACATATCACCCAGCCATAGCTTTGCAAGTATCTCAGTAAACTGCTTTACAACGGTCGCCTTAAATATTTCCGCGGCACAGAAACACACACGAAAGAAAATTACACTCTCCAATTGCCGAGGCAAGAAGAAGGAAACCGATTTCAAATTTACCTCCTAAATGATAGATGGCCGGAGATGATAATAGAAGTAAACCGTCCCCTATACAACCAATCGCGAAAGAGTGACCCACTCTTTTCTGCTTGGCAACCAAACAAATGATGGGACGGCGAGGACTATTGTGCTCGTAAGTCTGTAACTCGAGCCTTCGCGAGGAAGAGAGAAATAATAAAAGCAGAAAAAGATTCCCCCGAAAGAATTCGGTTGCACGCGCTCGTTATTCTGGCAAACCGCAGAGCTATAAGACGTGAGAGTTATATATGTATGCGCAATCATGGATACTCCTTCGAAACTGTGCGTGTATATATGCTTTAACTGGCAGAGGATAGCGAAGATGCAGAAAAAGGAAGAAAAAAGAAAAATAAAGAAAGCGTTTCGTTAAAGTGCCTCAGTCTTCGAGGTTCTTATTGTTAATGTTTTTACGAGAATGCTTCCACAATTTAGGATAGGGCTTTGATGCATCCGTACAAAACTGGCTTCTTTTTCTCTCTTATCTTTATTGCATATTACCACAAATATCTCTCGGTGGCTGCTGATAAATGCATTTCAGTTTATTGACACGCTTTAATCGCGCTACCGTCAAGCGAGCGACGATAATTGCAACGATAATTTCCACGGTAATGATTATTACCAGTCGATTGCACGATACGTTTTAAGAGGGAAGGAAAGACTCGAATTAACTTGTTTTCACGTGGCTGTATTCGATGATCGCTTACAGTTTATTCTTGACGCACCTTGGATCTTAACCTATTAAGGCCCAAAGTTGCGTTAACGCAACATTTTGCTACTGCTTTTTTTTGGGGGGGGGGGGGGGGGAATCGGATTAATTTAACTTATATTTTGACCTATGTCATAGTAAAAGAACATACCAACGGCTTAATTTATGCACTATAAGATACCACGTGAGCCCAAAGTTGCATTAACGCAACATTATGTAACCCGAAAAACTAGTTATTCATTTCTTCATTTCCAATGCTTGGTCCGTAATGGGTTAAGGACGTTGCAATAACTCATTGATTGCTGCGCAAATGAAATTCATAAACATACAATGTTGTCGTTACTGTGTACCTTCTATATTAATGTGCAATGCTTTGGAATAATGAATTTATGAATTTTTACGTGCAATCTCTAACGATCATGCTTCTTCTTTGGAAAATATCTCGGCGAACGTGCAAATTCCAATTCGCGATTACCGTGAGTCTTTGATGTCATGTTTAACACGTTCACGACGGGCTGAGCCATCGGTGGTTCATTCATATTTATCCACCGGGCAGGCTGATCCACTGGTGATGGCACATTTAAACAATTGATTACTGTAATTGGTAGATTACATCTTTACATACTATAATATTGTATTTAACCCTTTGCACTCCTATGTCGAGCTACACTCGACACAGCTTCCTGTGCTACTTAATGTGTTATCTATTAATTATTGGCTTTTCAAAATCAACAATAATTTTGCATCTTAACATAAATATCCCGCGGTAATTACAAATTTTTTTTAGTATAATGTAAAAATGAATAATTATCAGAAGACAATTTTCAGAGACTAGATTTGCTTGTCTGACGGATAGTTAGTAAAATAATTTGAAGCGCAAAGGGTTAAAGTTTTTCTTAAGAAGCTATACTAAGATGACACTTGTTTGGATAAATCACGCGCCGTCGTGAACGTGTTAAATGGAGATAGAAACACGATACTTAACACTTTTCCGATCGGTATTCTTTGAACATCGTACCCACTTCTAACCGGTTACTTGGCCGCAAATTCTTCCCTGACACCGATATCTCTTCGAAAATTACGTGACTGGGTCTTTGGCACAGTAAACCGAAATGATAAATAACGATTTATTAATCGATAACTAATAATAATTAAGAAGTTAAAAGTTCAAAGTCGTTGAGATGGAAAAGCCTATTAATAGGCTACTGGTTAGTAAAGTGTTAATAACGACGCAACGGTTGTTTTATAATTAAATGTAGGTTTAGATGATATTACGACACCCGAAAGTCTCGCTGCGAGTTCTTTAGAAATATATCGCGCTGACTTGTGCCGCGCATTATAGCAAAGGACAAAGGGACGATGCTTTGTTTCCTCCTGTTCTTCTTCTTCGTTTTTTTTCAGCCTTCCTTCTACCTCGGTGTTCTCTTTTTCTCTCTTCTTTTTTCCCTTCCACACGCATAAACGCACATAGTCGGTTATACGAGCGCGTTCTTTTGCAACGTTTATGTCGTTTATGCGGCAGATTCTACTGCTTCACGGTACCCTTGAAACGTTCAAACATTTTTGGATGCGACTTTGTTGAAGGACTGCTACTTATGTTATTTTGGAACAATTTCTAGAGCGTGTTGGCAGTGGTGGCTGACCAGAACCTGTTGATAAATGATTTGTTATTTACAATGATGTTACTGAAACAATTTTGTTGTTTATTTTTGTTGAGTTGATATTTGTAACCCCCGGATCTAGGTTGGCAAGATTGGAGGGATGCTTGTGTGTTTTTTCTTGTATGGTGGTAAGGCCCCTATGGCCCCGAGTGAGCTTCCTTTCTGAGCCTTGTGAGAGAGTGAACGTATTTTTTTATATAACTATATTTTGTATCCTAAGCCATCCATTCTTATTAAAAGCATTTATTAAATTCAGAACTAATCGCTTATTTGAAATAACCGGAAAAAGCCAACAATTTTCATTCAGAAAATTGCAATGTAGCAAAAGTTTGTATGATTTCGTGAACAAAATGTAACATAATATAATATGTAAAGCGAAAAGAAATTTCGTTTTTTTTTAAATGTGTTTAGTAGTATAACTAACCCCTTGCGCGCTCGAGTTAATTCGAGCGCGCTAAACAGGCCAAACTGTGCACTCTCGAGATAATTCGAGCGGCGTTGTATTTGAAATTAAAATAAAAATTTTGATTAATTTTGAATTTTTTTGCCAAGACAATGTTCTAAAGTGTGTTTTTTTATATAAAAAAAATAGATTTCTTTGGCCGTTTTTTTGCAAAAAATCTGTGCGTTAAGGGGTTAAGATGTGATTCATTATGAATTATTTAAACTTGCTATCCATCACAGTCGAGGTCTAATTTACACAATCAGAATAAATAAATATTGTTGCGCGACTTCCGTGTTTGCAGACTCTTGTTAAAAGTTATTAACAAATTGACACTGTTTTAAAAAAATGTTCAACGTCTATATCTAGAATTGACAACACGCCTGTATCTGAGGACGTCAAACCGTAAAATCTCTTGTTCTCCTGTTTATAACAATTGACATATCTCTTAGCTTATAATGACTAACATTAATTCTATCGGCTACGAAATTACAATATTATATTTCTTTTTGTAAATAAATTGTTGTGTATGACAATAAAAAAAAAACAATTATTTTCGCTTTACTGATGTATACATATATACAGGATGTATAATTCAAGCACATTCCTAGCTGAGTTTTGCACATTTATAGCAGGTTATTTTGTGCACATCTTTCATCTCTTTTTTGATGTACTATATTTAATCCTTTGCGCTCCGAATTATTTTTCTAACATTTTACGAAATAAAAAAATACAATCTCGAAAAATTTTCTACTGTTGATTATTCATTTCTACTTAATACTAGAAAGAATTATAAGTATCGCTGGATATTTATGTTGGGATAAAAAAGGCATTGTTGATGTCAAAAAGTCGATAATTAATAGATGACACGTTAAATCTCTCAGAAAGCTATGCCGAGTGTAGCTCGACAGAAGAGAAGAGTTAAGATTATCGTATGCAGTGATTCATTTGAATAAAAAATTATCTACTTCGTACAGTTTCAATTGCCGGCTAAAAAGATTTATTAGTCCTTTGACTGCGATACACTCCGATGGAAATCAACTAGAAAAATACGGTGCAATGTTTGCATGACGCTTGTTAAAACTGGCTAGTACGCGTCATTTATACTGCAACAAAAGCGCGATTAAAGCGCATTAGCAGTCTGCTAATATACATATAAAAAAGAAAAAAAAAACAAATGGTTACCTCGACTGTTAC
The DNA here is from genome assembly GCA_910591515.1 of Cerceris rybyensis. NCBI lineage: Eukaryota > Metazoa > Arthropoda > Insecta > Hymenoptera > Crabronidae > Cerceris > Cerceris rybyensis. Next base: position 42,477,800 of record OU342789.1, read on the forward strand.
TACAAGATTACTTTTTTTGTATTTCTCCAACTGCTATGTTCATTTCACCTACGGCCAGCAATAACATATACATATATATATATATATCTCATTGTCAGTCCGACACTGTTTACGCTATTTATTGGAGATATAGAAGAGTACTTTAGAGACAACGGCACAGGGGGAATAAAAGTAGAGAAGGAGAAATTTTGGACTCCGGCTTATGCAAACGATATAGCTCTGGTGGCAAAGGAAGCAGTGGAGCTAAAGGTAATAATGAAGAGCTTAGAAGCGTATTTGGAAAAAGAACAATTAGTTCTAAACACAGAAAAATCGAAGGTGATTGATTGTAGGAAGAATGGGGAAGAGAGAAGATATATATATATATTAGAAGTCTATAAAATCTGTCAGAGCATCTTTCGGAATTATTGTTGAAACGTTGACAATGAAAGCGTATATATACACCTTTCACATATGTCGATGGTTCTGTGGAAAAGTACGTATATGTCTTTCGCAGTGAAAGGGTTAACCATCCTTTCAGCTCAAATTGAAAGGTCGATTGAAATTTTAAAAATTCCCCCTAAGCTCAAGATTTGTTCCACAAACTTATTTGTCTTGTTCTATGCTCTACTTTGTAGCGATTCTTGTTTTATAGTGAAACATTTTTCCGTTTTCAAATAGTTGTAGAACGTATATGTTGCACTCATTAAAATACTTTATCAGCGCATATTACCAATTGTACACGCGGCCTGAATGAAAAGTTAAACGTGCACCATCAGTGATACACGTGGCACTGAACGTATTAATCTATAAATGCGAATTACTGATAAACTACCTGTTACATAAGAAGGTAGCTCAGATTGAATGTGAGTGGTCTATTATTTAATATAACTGCACACGGACGATTTTTGAATTTACACCCCAAATATCACTTACCTTGAAGCTTTGATTTCAAAATCGACAAAACGTAGAACAAAGAAACAAAAGTCCAACATAAACACAAATGGTTACCTCGATTATTTCTACACAATTTCTTTTTCTGTATTCCTCCAACTGCTGTGTACAGTTCACCTACCATCAATATTAATTAAAACGGCAATAAAAATGTATCTAATCGGAGACTCGAAACCAATCTACAATTTTAGATTGCTTCCCAGTCTTCGATTAAATTCATTTTCATTACCATTTTTCCAATTACCTATATTATACAAGAATTACATCCCCATTACTATTCTGATCATTTAAAGAGAAGTCACTTGATAAGTGGTTTACTCTGATTCGTCCGACGGGTAAGAGACGTCCCTCGTTCTCGCGCAGTTTCGATTGGTGATTGGTCGAAAAAGCATTTGACCATTTGCAGAGTAACGCCGCATACATGCGTTCCTCCTAAACCATCAATTTGGCCTAGAAACTCATATATGCGTTTGACAAAAACAACTGATACAGCTGAAAAACTCATATATGTGTCTTGGAGCGCTATGAATGAAAATCGCGTTTAAGCTAAAATGTGTGCTGGCAATTTTAACACCAGATGTACGGGCGTTCAATCGATTATACTTTACACATTGTTGACTGGCAACCCGAGTCGAAAATTTCAGCTCAAAATCCTCCGAAATTACCAAATAACTTAGGATATTTAGGCTGAATATGGAAAAATATGTTACATATAAAAGAATGGAAATTTCAATTCCACAATCGCCCTAAACTTGTTCATTTTTGCCAGTTTTGCCTAGTTTAGGATCAATCTAGGCTGCATACAGCCCAAAATAATCCACAGAATTCTTATTTAGAAAATTAATCTAAGCCCAATATTTAATATTTTAATTTAATAATATTTAACTTTAATTTTAATTTAATAATATAATAATATTTAACCCAATTTTTAATCTAAGCCATACACATTCTATAATGAGGAGTTTTAGAGTTGGATTGGAATTGGAGTGGAATGAGTTAGGTCCAAAAAAATTCTCAATATCCTAAAAATTAATTTGATTTTAGGAGATTTAGAATTTATATGGAATACAATGATAATTTAATTCCAACTTGCTCCTGAAAGCCCTATTTTTAGAATATGAGTCGACAGACTTGGAACTTTTGAAATATTTTTAGGGGATGTCAGATTAAATTGGAATAAAAATTTTACCTGCTCAGTCCATATAACTCCTAAAAATCATATTTACAGAACTTTGAGGCCTGTAGACACACTAGTTAAGGATTTTGAGGTTCAAAATGGTATACATAATTAAGCGGCAAATGGGAAATCATAAGAATATAGGATTTGAAGTTTCTCTTTAGGCTGGACTTTTCGACTCGGGAGGGAAAAAAGATTGTTGCAGAAATGTATAAAGTATCAACTATTCTTTTTACCTATTTATTGTACAGAGACAAGCAAATGAAGCCGGCGCTTAATGTGTTAAATAACTATTGCACCAGCCGTTCGGTCTCAAGGTACCGTTTACTTTGAACCATCCCGTCCACAAAGGGTTAAGAACAAAATAAGAGTTCAGTTGTCAGTTGTCATTCGCCGGCACGATGGGAATAATGCGCTAAGAGTACAATCTCCCCTAACCCCATATCTCATACCAAGTGTTTTCTTTCTGTATCCTCAGGGTAACTGCATACTCTCACATAATCCCAATATTCTACACAACTCACCACCATCACCTTCTCTCTCCACACGATACAACACCTCACGATATCCTCCATTTTGTAACTTTCGTCCTTCATATTGCTTACTCTCTTCAGAGGGGTAGCAGTTTGAAAATTGACGTGGTTGAGAATGACGGATAAAAAAACGAAATTGCAATATAAAAATGAATTTCCACCGCGAGATTTTTCAACGCACGCGGTTCAGAACACCGTAGGGTCATGGAGGGGGGGATGGGGGATTGGTCCATGATGGTAGGGGAAACAGGGGGAGTGGTGGGGGGATACACCGATGACAATCGCTGATCAAATTGCACGACGACTAATTGTTCGTCGAGTCGTGCCATCCGAATTGGAACGAGGAGTGAAAATTGAAATGCTCGCCGGAGGGTCACTTGATTCTAAAATAGAAAAAGTCATACCTAGGCAGACGATTGGTAACAATAGATGGCAATGGCAAAATTATACTTATGTACCGGAAAATAGAGACATATACACCGTGGCTTTCGTACTGAAACTCGTTCACGGTGTATATTCCTTTATTGCCATCGAGACGAGAACGTAATAGAGGGGAATAACGTGAACGCATAGAAAAATAACGTCGAGGAGATATAAAAAAAAAGTTGGGATTTACGGGACGCTAGTACGTCTTAAGGCGGTGAAAATGCCTTCGGGGTCTCGCGTTGATCTTTATCTACACTCGACTTCCTTCTTTTGGAACAATGGAAACGTTCCAAACTTTTTTACGATCTTTCACTACTTCGTCGAGTGTCTAGCTCGATATCTGAAAATTTTAATGTCCTTTTGCTGAGAATATTTCATAACTCGGTCGATGAGAGGGCACGTGATTAACGTTCGGCTTATCGCGATGGATTTTCTTCGCGGTGAGATTACTATGCAGAGATGATAAGTTGACATTCGATCAAATTAGTTTTCCTGCTCCTGTCACACGTATTTTTTACTTTTCGTTGCTATTGGCTGAGTCAATCACGTTTACAAGTTTATTGGACGATAAAATTCGTCAAGCTTGAGGTATCTAAACAGAATGAGATAGAGTGATAAAGAACTACGATCAAAACGCATTGGCATAGTATTCGGTTTAGGATAATGAGGATTAACCCTTTGCACTCGGAGCCATTTCTGGCGTTTTCTATTAGCAACTCGGAGGCACTTTACTATTTGCTATTTTGTGCCATTTCAGTAGAAATGTTCAGGTAAACATACATTTCTTAAAGTGTTGCGATGTAAGAAGTTCATTCTCTGTACCCGAGTCGAAAAGTTCAGCCTAAAAAGAAACTTCAAATCCTAGATTCTTTTGATTTCTGATTTGCCGCTTAATTATGTATACCATTTTGAACCTCAAAATCGTCAACTAGTGTGTCTACGCGCCTCAATGTCCTGTAAATATGATTTTTAGGAGTTATATGGACTGATCAGGTAAAATTTGTATTCCAATTTAATCTGACATCCCCTAAAAATATTTCAGAAATTCCAAGTCTGTCGACTCATATTCTAAAAATAGGTCCTTCAGGAGCAAGTAGGAATTAAATTATCATTTTATTCCATATAAATTCTAAATCTCCTAAAATCAAATTAATTTTTAGTAAGTATATTGAGAATGTTTTTGGACCTAGATCATTCCACTCCAATTCCAATCCAATTCTAAAACTCCTCATTATAGAATGCTGAGGATTGTTTTGGGCTGTATGAAGCCTAAATTGATCCTAAACTAGGCAAAACTGGCAAAAATGAACAAGTTTAGGGCCATTGTGGAATTAAAATTTGCATTCTTTTATATGTAACATATTTTTCCATATTCAGCCTAAATATCCTAAGTTATTTTGTAATTTAGGAGGATTTTGGTCTTAAAATTTTCGACTCGGGTAGTCACTAGTAACCTCAAAGGTCAGAGGGGGCAATCGAGTGATATGGTAGACTTACAACGTCCGTCAAGTGGGACATCCGAGTACAAAGGGTTAATATTTATTAACTGGAGAAAAACATGCTTTAATTCATTCACTATCAACTATAAGATATCTGATGATTGTATTGTGAGCTTGATTTAATACAGCAGTAATAACCAAGCGTGTATAGTAATTTTACACGCTTGTTTATAGTTAAAAGAATTTGTAAGACTTTGTAAATAAAAAGTTATAATAAAAACGTTCTTCATATTATTACAAATCGAAATTATATTTTTAATTAATCATAGTAATCTTCTAAAAAGTTTCTGTTGTTTCAAATTTTAACAAGCAAGAAATATTTACTTATTGTTAGTATTCTTGACACTGAATAGGTTTATGTTCTAATGGATATTGAAATAAAAAAGGAATAATGTAATATTTAGGAAAAGAATTGCTGCTTGAAAATATGAATATATAGAATTAAATTTATATCGCCCTTTCTTATGTATGCCTCTGTGAATACGAAAGCTTTATCGTCGTGCATTGTATCCAAACTGTAGGGTATAAGATGAAGCACCAGGCACAGTCTCCTTGCCACTGCGTCGTTCAGCTTCTTGGATTTTTTATGTTAGTTTGCAGGATACTTTTGTTTTTCAAAATCACAAATTTAACACATTGCACGCCGGTCCCGCGATAATGCGAAGTTTCAAATGTATGATTGTAAAATGAACTGATTAATATGTCATAGTAGTGTGCTTGAGGAAAATGGCATCGTTGACAAGAAAGACAGTATCATTTCATTTAAATTGTGCAGTATTTAATGAATTTAAATTTGAGATTGACTTAAATGGCAATATTGTCAAATATTACAAATTTCGATGCTGATATTTATCCGACATACAGGAAACAGTAAAAATTGATATCCTTAGAGTCGATACATTTATGGAATCTGGGATATTGATTTAATTTCAAGCTTTCGTGTTAATCAAGTGATAGATGGACATTCTTTATTGTACTGTAGACGATCTTAAACAACAAATTTGTTTTATGTTTGTTTAAATGTAGATTTTAATATTTTTACTATGTTTTATTCGATTATTTTGTAATGCTTTCAAAAACTCCTCCAACGCTATTTATTTTGCCTGTATGTCTCTATTTAATACATAGAAAGATTTTTGGGGCGATGCAAGGGATTACGTATATTTTTCAACTTGCTCGACGTTGAAAAATATTATTTTCGAACGCGTGCAATTTCATTGTCTTTTAGTTTCGCGTTTTCCCGTTTCGACGAAATAATACGATGGAAATCAAATATTTGGTATCGTTGGAAATACGATTTTTTTTTGTACATTCCACTGAGGAAAATATCGTAATTCTGTGAAAGATGTTTGTACGAAATTTCGTTCTTCAGAGTACTCTATTCTTTTTTCTATTATATTTACGGGAGTATTCCGTGGAGAAAATCTCAATGTTTATTTTTTGCAATTTGTTTGGATGTTTTCGATGTTATTAACATTTCCGTATTTTGCGTCATGGAAATTTGGTTTTCTCGACAATTCTAGACAAAATTTTATCTACATTATCATTGAATATTTTACAGCCTCGCTGGTAATAGAAATCCTAGTCGAAATAACAGTAAAAGTTACAGCGGAAAAAGAGCAAAAAGATAATAAAAGGAAAGAAAGAAATTTAATTTCAACGATGACATTAGTTAATGAATATTCTTTTAAAACTGCATCTACCGATTTAAAACTTATTATATTTCAATATATTAAATAAGTGCTTTGGAAAAAGAGAAATAAGGAGTCGTAAATGGTAAAACCTTAAAACACCTCCAATTTGTCAGAAAATTGACATATTAGGACTATTTATGTTGCTAATTACAAATCTTAATTAAAAATTTCTAAAAAAATGACGGATAGAAAATATCAATAAGCAAAATTCGATACTCCCGTCCTATGCACATAAATGCACTGTAATATAAAAGGCTAGAGATCACCAATTGTCACCAACTCGAAGGACAGCAGAAAGTAGCAACTAAAACCAACCGACGTTTGTTCCAATCTAAGCCAACATTTTAACCCCTTGCCGTACCATTTCATTTGTCATTGTCTCCGCAATCATTCAAAATTGAATTAGTAAAAGTAAAATTGGTCGATGATTTTCGATATATTGCATAAACTAACATTATAGAAATAATCTTATCCTGACGAATCTTTCTGATATTTTCAATTTGCTAGATATTGTAAAACTTGAAAATGTTCTATCACTTTTATCGCATCAGAAATGTCACTCGTTATAGTACTACAAGGAGTTAATTATTTCCTTCGGAGAAGTGAAGAATTTAAAAGATTTTTTTTCATTCTTTCTACTGTTCTACTATTGCCAATGATATAGATATAAATATTGACTAATATTGTCACCGTCTCTGTCAAAACAAGAAACATACGAAATTATTTGATAAAATCCTATTACAATAAAATATCGTAGTTGACAGGCATTGATAAAACTTCTAGAAAAAAACTGGGATATTACATCCTCTTTTTCTACCTGATTGTCCTTTTTGAATGATTTATATATATGTACATCCGTAGCGAAAACGTTAATAACGTCAAAACACAACGTCAGTCTCAACGATGGCCGACGTTGCAATCAACGAGTTAAGTCTTCCAACGTTCGATTGCTATGCGATGTCGACTGCAATTACAATTGAAAAATTGTTTCCCATGGATAGATCTTACATTTAAATTGTCATGGTCCCCAAACATTTCCTTTTCGAAGAATACGATGCGACATATTCGTACGTAAATATGTGTCCTCGTACTTGATGAAAATACGAATGAAAACGATCCGGTGGAAGATGAAAAGCGATTCGAGGAACTAAATGTGAGGATTATCGCAGAGAAAGCAAAAAACTGTATGGTGATTAATTCGTCACGTGTTTGATATGGATGTTTCGTGAAATCGTAATCAGACGAATGGTCTTTTTCATCCACGAACGATAGACGTGGAGTACATCGAGAGGGTTTGAACTCGTCCCGCGTTGTTTCATTGTTCGCCATCTGGAGATTGAGATTCGTTATATTTCCTCACGTTTCTCGTTTGCCTTTGGGCTGAGTTTTGTTGCGCATATTTTTTTTGTTTTCCTCTTTTTCATCAAATTTTAAGACAGTGGTTATGTCAGTTATTTCATCGTCATTTTATTATACATATGATTCCATATTCGAGTGTTTACTCAATGCTATAATTTTTTCGAATTGAGATAGTAAAAACTTCCAAAATAGACAATATACGCCGAAAGTTGACAACTTAACACTTTACCGCCGGTAGTCAATTAATAGGCTTTTTGGACAACGCTTTTGAACTCTTAACTTATTAATCGGTTGCAACGGCAATTGAAAAATTATTATTTATCATTATCATAAAAGTTCCGATTTTTAGTTAACTTCAAAATTTTTTTAAATACTTGCTTTTAGTTTTCATACGATGCGATCAAAATCAACTTACATGTAACTTTGATATTAACACTAGAACTACCGGCCTCAAATCTATCATATTTTAATAAATTAAATAAGTATTTTGAAAAAAGGGGAATCAAGCGGCGGAAAATTTGATCGATTGGGTGATTTATGTTTATTGATATAGACGTAGAATATTCATTCTATGACTCTTGTGTAAACGTGGAGAATTTTTTGAAAAAATTCTGTACCAGTCATTTTGACTGGTTTGGTAGTTCTAGTGTTAAGACAGTTATTTGGGTCATTTTTTGAGAGATTCTTTTATTACTAATTTTTTAATGCCTAAAGTCGGAAAGTAACAATTTACCCCGACTTGAGGCAAGTTGTTAACAAGCCGGGATAAGTTGTTACCATATCTGTTAAAGCTATTACTTGTGAAATAAAAAACAATAAGTGATTAAACCAAGTCTGTTTATTTAAGTACTACTCAACAATATCGTACGAATTATTCGTGAGATAGACCACAAATACCAAATGCGAAAATATTTTCTTACGTGGACCAGCGAGGCACGTGCTGTCGTTCCGTTGTTCCAGGTCCCACTCGTTTGTTTAAAATGGATATTGTCGGTGCAATGTGGCGTTCCATTTCATTACGAATTTACACAATATTCTTATGTCTTCTCCTCGCGGAGTTATTTCAATCGGAACAACTTACCTCGGTAACTTTCAGCCCCGCTCTCCCCTATTGTGCTAAGGACTCAGTGACCAGAATATGTAATTTTTGATGACCAAGTGACCGGTCAGAAGTGGGTAGGGTATAAACCCATTCGAGACGGATTGCATATCCTGTGTGCAATGATATTGAATTGCAATTATCAGACAGTATAGAAAAAACAGCCCTCGAAATAAGACTAGATTAAAATAAAAGGTATTTCAGAAACGTGTAAACATTAAATGTGGTATTTGGTTCAATTTAGACCCTAAAGTACGTGACCCAAAGCCACAGTCATCAGTAAGACAAGGAATGGTAAATATAAAGCGAAAAATTGTCGGTATCTCTGGATGGTCTCCAAAAAAATACACCGTCTCGAATAGGTTAAAGAGATACCGGTCGGTAAAGTGTTATATACAGGGTGGACCGAAAATCGTAGTACAACCAAGCAGGGAGTGATTTTACATAACAATAAGAAAAACATTTCGTCTAACATTTCTCCATTTGAGTCTCTGTTTTTGAGAGAACCGACTTTAAAGCTTGATCAACTAGTAAACGATTTAGTATAATTTCTTTATCATGTATTTCACTGTTGCCATTGTCTCTGTCCGAGACAGTGTTTACAAGCATTGCTAATTGTGTAGTTAAAACAATACATAATGTTTCTGTCGATTACTCTTTCTCTTTTGGTACATTAAATAAACAAATTTTATTTTTATTTTTTCCAAAGGAAAATCACCTCATCCCCACATATGCACGTTGTTGGACCGGCACCCTCTACACACGTATTCGTTTCGTCGAGATTGTAAATGTAAATTGCGATATCTCTATTTGTAACCAGAGATTGCAGCCGATCCTCGAATCAAACCAACACTCTTGGTCATTCCATAAACATATCCAGTGCAAAGTTTCCCTCTTTTTGCGCGTATTTGTTTAAAATACCAACCCCACAGATTTCACGGCGTGAAATTGAAAGCGATGTGCGTTAGGTAGAACTCGAAAAGAGAGAAAGCACCGTTCAGCTTGCAGCCCTCGTAATTGGTGGGTTTTAGCGGCATAATTCTTGGCCTCGAGGCATATCGGAGGCCTATGGGGTTTGAGCCTTCGTTCACGGGTCCGATGGGGTGGTTGGCCGTCCGCCTCCTCTCTCGTATACACATCGTCCTCTTTCTCGCAGTGTGTACATGGGGGTGCGGCTCGGGCTTTACCCGACTGTTGGGATCCGTTAGGCTCCGGAGTTTGAGGGTAAGAACGGTATGACAAGCATTTGATGAGGGGACCAACGCCACCCACTGAAATCCCAACCAGCGGTTCTCATTTTGCTTTCAGTAGGTATTTTCTATGATGATGAACGATTTGGAATTCTGTAACTTTTTCTTTCGCAGTTTTATCATCGTTATTGCATTACGAAAATTGTTTTTCCAACACTTCTTTCTAACTGTTGTATTGTAGGAGTTGCGTGGAAAATAGTGTATGGCATGTTGGAGAATTTGGAAGTTTCTGAAGAGTTTTGGTTTTGGGAGTTTACATTATTTTACTAAGGTTCTATTGTTTTATGTTTTGAAAATGTGAGGTAAGGTGGGTGTATAAAAATGTGTTTGGATATCACATATGGAAGTGACGGTATTTAGAAATTTGCTGTCTCTATAATCTAATTGATTAATGGTCTATATGAATTTGAGGTGAACGATTTTCCAGAATCTTTGAGTGGTATTTGAGAAATTGGCGAGAGAATCGTATTTTTAAAGAGAGAGTGGTATTTTCTAACATAATTCTCAAACTACTATAAACAGTGAAAATGATTTGTAGTAATAATCCACCGATAGAGTTACTCCAAAACTCATAAAAAAGGGATCAATTTTGGAGTTTCTTTTTTTCACTTTTGCGACCTCAATTATGCAACTAAAATTACATTTCAAATACTTTCCTCTATTTATCATATTGTATAAGTTACATGTAAAATAGTGAATGCTCTTTTACATTAAGTACATGGGTCACCCTCTGTGCACAGTATGAACGTAAATGAAGTATACTATGTGGCAATCCAAGCCTTTATCCCCCTCGCCATAGACCCACTGGAATGCTCGTTCTCGTGTGTGTATCCGACGTAACAGACAAGCTAATAAGTTACCCGCCATTGAACGCAGCAATCGCATAGCACCAAAAAATGCTACACTGAAATCACACCGAATTACTATTCCTTTATTTCACGTCCAACCTTAGAAGTTCCGTGGCGACATATGTCAAAAATAATGAACCATGAGTATAGGTGAAGGACATGAACTCCCAATTGTTGAATCCGGGTCCAAGTCCTTCGTTACTTTTGTGAATTTTCCTAAATCATCGTTCAACACGTTAAATGCTACCGGTATTTCGCTAGTTCCGCCATTTTTACTGAAATGAAACTTTTTCTGTTAAAATAGCCTCTTTGCAAAGCAGGAAGCTTTGAAATACAAATAGATACATAGAACTTTACCGTTTTATTATTAATATTAATTTAAATGTTTCATGTGTTAGAAAATTCGTAAATATTTAACACGTTAAGTGCCCACTCCTAAAGACCGATACTACACTTTTAGGCCCTTTTTTAAGAAAGGTATTTTTTTTATTTGTTTTAATAAACCACAATAATTTTTGATAAAATGTTCTATTTCTTACTTAAAATCTATAATTACGGTTTGATAAGGCGCCACTGACTAGTCTAAGTGAAAAACTAATCTCTGATTTTCATTGATAAGCATAATCATGAGCGAAAAATCAACAACCGGTCCCTAGGGACCGGTCGGGCACTTGACGTGTTCGATTTAAGAGTCATGTGAAATATTATTGAAGTGAAAAGCGCTGCTCACCAATGATCCTCATGCCGTTCATTGTGTTAATATGTCATAATCTTGGGGGTTTAAGCCTGCATAAAACTGTAGAGCCTAGGAAAAATAGTCATAATATGTAAAGCTGAAACACAAAAAAACATGAGGCAATGGCGGCTGGGGAGCTAAAGGTTCGGATTCGCTATCAGTGGCTCCTGCATCAACTCTGGACAGCTTTTCCATCGTGTAATTTATATCGTAGTCTCGATGATTCGAAATTCACCTAAACCAATAGGTCGTAAGCGAAGTAACCATAAAAATTCAAGCAAAAAATATCAAAGAAAACAGGACTATGGCGATTTACACTAGAATTATCGGCATTAAACCTACTACATTTCAATATATTAAATAAGTACTTTGAAAAACGTAGAATCAAGGGTTTGAAAATATATTCGATTCGTTAGTTTATGTTTTATAAGATCAACGTAGAATGTCTGCTCTATGACTCTCCCATAGACTTGCAGAATTTTTGGATAAAATTGGAAACAAGTCATTTTTACATGTTTGGTAGTTCTAGTGTTAAGGACGTGAAGTCAGAGACTCGTAATCCATGGGCCCAAGTTTATCCTTATCCTCCGATCTCCCATTATCATTAAGACATTTTTCCTATAAAACATGTCTATTATAACCTCAGTGACTCCAAAATCCACCTCAAATAATAGGTCCTAAACGAAATAACATTTAACACTAGAACTACCAGCGTTAAATCTATTATAATTCAATACATTAACACTAGATATACGGATATTGATTTACCTATTTTTCTGAAGCGAGCCAATTCGAATCATACAAGAAAATTGAAATTTTTTGCAAAGAAAATAGTTCCGAATCAATTGAAATGAAAGATTTATTATTAAAAAATTAACCAACCGATATATTATATATGTAGTAATCAAATTTCGAATGAGTCAAATTGACTCCGTAAATCTAGTGTTAAATAAATACGTTAGAAAACGAAGAATCGTAAGGTGGAGAAAATGATTATTTCAATAATTCATATTTTATCAGATGAACCTACAATATCTACCCTATGGCTCTCCTATAAACTTTAAAATATTTTAGAAAAAATGAGGAACAAGTCATTTTGACCACCTTGGTAGTTCTAGTGTTAAAGCCCAAAAATACAAGATAAAACGAAACAATAATGATAACAATACATCAGAAATATCCTTACTGATAAAACTTTCTTACCATCGGGCGACTGGCCCGGTTTGTACGTTATTGTACTTGATGCATTTTTCTGTACGATGGGCGCACGGTCGAAGAATGTACCACCGTTGGAGAAGATTGATCACCACTGCCAACTGTGTCGGGAACGTCGCGCAACACTCTTGCCACACCGGGGAGTCACAGAGTGTCCCCGGCAGTGATTCTCACCAGGTCTTTCCTTTCGGCCGTGTCGTTCAAGCCGAAGGATTAAGAAGGTTGAGAATCCCTGGACGGTTCTTGTCCAACATTTACATTTACATGTCGAACGAGGTTCGACCCTCGGCTATCCTCGTTAAAGGACAGAAGGGCAGGAGAGAAGGGCATGGTCAGAAATATAGGTATACGCGTATGTTCGCATACACCCGCTCGTAGAAAGGCTGTCACTGTCGTCCGCACGAATTGTGCTACGAATGATGCGGATCGATTGGAAGAACGTTTCTGGAGGTGTTGGTTAGGGTTGTATAAAGCACTGAAAGTTGAAGACGCGTATGCTACTTGTTTTCGGTCTCTTCCATTTTTTTAGTATTTTTCAGCTTTAATTGCTTGTTATTTCAGCTAGGACTTACTAAGTTAACTGCTTGCGATCTTTTTTATGACCGAACGTGCAATAACTCCGAAATAATTGTTGGAATAATAATGTATCACTGACTTCCGATATGTCGGTATATGTTAACCCCTTGTCGTGCCATTTACTTTGTGACTGCCTTCACAATAAGTCAGAATTAACACTTTGAACGCCACCGGTATTTCGTTAGATTCATCATTTTTACTGAAGAGGAACTTTTTCTATTAACACTAGATTTACCAAGCCAGTCAAAATGACTGGTACACAACTTTTTCCAAAAATTCTGCGGGTTTATGAGAGAGCCGTAGAATAAATATTCTTCGTCCATCGTATAAAACATAAATTGCCAAATCTATCATCTTTTTCACGTCTTAATTTTCCATGCTTTAAGGTCCATATTTAACATATTTAAATATAATAGATTTCACGCTGGTAAATCTAGTGTTAAATTGGTATTTTTGCAAAGCAGAAACTTTAAAGATACAGATAGATAGATAATCGGCAGACCTTTATCTTTTTAATGTTGATATTTAAATATTTAATATATCCGAGAATTCATAAATATTACAATTTCAAAGTTACACGGAAATTTAATGAATTCAATAGCGCCAGTCACCGGTGACCTCCATGGCAGTCAAAGTGTTAAATAAGTAACATAAACATCGATCAGTGATTCTTAACATATACTTAGTATAACTTAATAATAATATTAATATTATAGAAAGAATTTGATCGTGTCGCATCTCGCTGATATTTTCTATTTAATAGGTTTTGTAAAACTTGAAAATTTCCTTTCCAATTTATAGCATCACGAGTATTACTCGTTATAGTACGGTAAGGGGTTAACGCAATATTGATAACATAGAACTAACTTCAACGTCTCCTGATCTATTGATATTTATAATTTAACAGTGTTTGGAGAACTTAAAATTTTTGTATTACATTTACCCGCGTCACGTGTGCCACATGTCATTGTAAGGCATGGGGTTAAGTCGGTTTTCGAAACACTGATGATGGGGCTATGATCTACGTAGAACAGGACAAATTTTCTAGATATGGTGAAGTGTTTGAACTTGACCTCATGAATTGAAATTTCGATTGTTTCAAACCCACCATAGCTCGTCAGTGAACAGTTAATAAGATAATCTAAACTTCCGTGATTTTCTGCAGAATCCTTTCGGTATTGAGAAAGAACTGAAGGTGGTTGTGAGGAGATTTCATTATTGGAAAAATACGAAAATCTTAATTACCATGATTATCACTAGACTGCGGATGTTTATGCAGATTTCGAGTTTCAAAAATGCAGGTGAGACAGGAAAAATATTGCAACAAATACCATACTTTGTATATTTTAGATATATTTTTATATTATATTCTTTTTGTATATTTTAGTCGTATTTAATTTGTCATAAATGCATAAAAATCCGCAGTCTAATTATCACTTTTATACACTTACATTATACACTTTTCGCCGACACGGTCGCACTTTAATTTTCGAGAGGTGATAGTAGAAATGGAACTTCAGCCCACTGTATCTTCTAACCTCTATCTTCTTACCCACCATAGTCAGCTGCGGACGTTTTTTGTAGATTAAGAATATAGCATCAATATTGGTATTAATTCTGGGTACAATAACGATTATATCATTTATTAGGAGAAACCTTCCTTCCGCTATCGTTCAGCCGTGAAGTTCCGTCGGAAGCAACGAGCCAGAGATAGAGTATTATTTCTATATCGATCGGCCTGATGGAGAATGGTACTGTGATATATCGGCCTGCTCCAATAAATAGATGGGGTCTGTTTTCAGGCTGAATAATAACTTAGAACGTAGGTTTGAGAATGGAACAGGTGATACGTCTTTTTTCTCTCATAGCAGCGATACGTTTACCACGTGGACGATAGCGATGTGTGCAGACGAAAGGAAAGGTCGATGGAAGTGCGCGTTGTTCGGTGCTTTGCGTGAAAAAGTAAAAGGGTGCTTGCGAAAGGTCGCGAAGGATGAGGTTAAAATAAAAAGAAAAAAAAAATGCTGGTTTTCTTGTAGAAACGAACAAACGTTCCATCCCTCGCGTGACGAAGGCATTTACGCCGTTATTGTCCACGTGGTCGATCGAAGTTTCTCGTAGTTAATAGAACGACCTTCTTTGTAGAATTGTCAGACGGGTGACTCAAAGATCCTCAATCTCGCTAGAAGCGAACTATGATGTGATGTTTTTTCTCCAGGAGGGTTTCCATAGCTTTAGCGTCGTCTTGATAATTCGACGAGTTAGTAGTAGGTACATGTTCTTTTCAATTTCAACTATGCAACTCTATTGCTCTTCTCACTCGTGTTTTCTTTCTATTTGCGACGTCGAGGAAGGAGCATTTTCATAAGGGTACAACTGTTCATTTATTGCTGTATTATTAATCTGCTGTAATATTATTAAAATAAATGTAGCAATCACTTTAGATCGTTTAATATATACGCGTTAACTATAATTAACTATTATATTCGTTATCGTTGTTAGGTTCCTTATCCAACTAAATCTATAGGCCAGCTATGATTCGTACGGAGTTAAAGGTTCAAATTCGCAATTAACAGGTTCAAATTCAAATCCCCATAACGTTTGGCAGACTTCCTCTAAATTACCATTGTGTATATCATGCTCTTGCCGTTTCGGTATCCACCTAATAGGTCAGCTATGGTTCGTACCGAGTTAAAGGCTCAAATTCTCAGTTAGTAGGTTCAAATTCAAATTCCCATCATCTTTGACAAAGTTTCTCTAAATTACCATTTACTATATCCTACCCGCATCGATTCGATATCCATCTAAACCTATAGGTCACTTTTGCCGAGTACGAAGTTAAAGGTTGAAATTTCCATTTAGCGGGTTCAAATTCACATCCCCATCATCTCTGGCAGACTTCCTCTAAATAACCATTTATAATATCATACCCGCGTTGATTGGATATCTACTTAAACCGATAGGTCACCTGTGTCGAGTACGAAGTTAAAGGTTCAAATTCCCAGTTAATGGGTTCAAATTCGAATCCCCATCACCTTTGGTAGACTTTCTCCAAATTACAATTTACTACATCATACCCGCGGTGATTGGATATCTACTTAAACCTATAGGTCACTTGTGCTGAGTACGAAGTTAAAGGTTCAAATTCCCAGTTAGCAGGTTCAAATTCAAATCCTCATCATCTTCGGCAGACTTGCTCTAAATTAGCATGTACTATATTATACCCGCGTCGACTCGATATCCACCTAAACCTGTAGATCAGTAGCAACGGGTTCAAAGTTAAAGGTTCAAATTCCAAGTTAGCTGGTTCAAATTCAAATCCCCATCATCTTCCGCAGACTTCCTCTAAATTAGCATGTACTATATTGTACTCTCGCCGTTTCGGTATCCACGTAATAGGTCAGCTATGGTTCGTACGGAGTTAAAGGCTCAAAATCTCAGTTAGTAGATTCAAATTCAAATTCCCATCATCTTTGACAAAGTTTCTCTAAATTACCATTTACTATATCCTATCCGCATCGATTCGATATCCATCTAAACCTATAGGTCACTTTTGCCGAGTACGAAGTTAGAGGTTGAAATTCCCAGTTAACGGGTTCAAATTCAAATCCCCATCACCTCTGGCAGACTTTCTCCAAATTACAATTTACTATATCATACCAGCGTCGCTTCGATATCCACCTAAACCTATAACCCAGCTATGGTTGGTACCTAACTAAAAGCTAAACACCCTATCAGCAGGCCCAACTTTAATTTCCCATCATCTCTAGGAGGTTCCCCAAAATGACGACTTGATACATCATCCTCAACGACTTTTGCAACTACCTAAACTAAAGGTTCTACACAAAGTGTCTACATAATTTAAACTCAAACACACATACGCACGTACACACATACACATACAAAAAGGCAAAGAAAACGTAGTCTCCCCCGTGAACATGCACGTTCATGCTCACCATTGCTAAAAAGGGTCCGTGCTTCCGTCACCGGATCACGTCGTCAGGGGTCTACGGAAAGGGACGTTATATTCCATCGGTTCTCCACTCGAGTGCATTGTGCGCGCTGCCATGAAACGTCTAACCTATAATAATCATACCGATATACAAGACGAGCTCCGTAATGCTCGTTCCCCGCGCCCGGCCGCACAGTCGAGCGTCTCGTAGATACGTGAGTATGGGTGTGGGTGTAGCAGTTGCTATAAGTTTGCGAATACGTGTGCGAGAGGCAAGCGGTAACGTAGCCGTCAATCCGCCATTGCGACATGGACGTGAGGTTACGCGCGTGAACGAGAGAAGCGAGGTTGCACTCGTCTCGTCGGCCCCTCTGCTGCCTAGCGTGCACAGCTATTACGCCAGCAAGGGTAGTAAAGTCTTGGCACAGAACTCGAACGGAAGATAATTCTCCTGCGATTCTACGTATAGTGTAGAGATCATAAGTTGCCGACCGGTTGAATTAACTGCCTTGTTTTAGTTACACGTATTTGTTATTACGTATCGTTATTGGCTGAGTCAATCACATACGTCTATTACGCGACACGGTTGCAAAGAGGAAGTATGTATGACTCAAACGTGTTGACGTTCAATCAGGATGGTAGTTATTAGATGCATAAATCTGTGAGTTTTGCTTTAGTAGCAGTGAATTAGAGAATATTCTGTTCTGTGGATATTTAGGTGGTACGCCTATGCGTTGGGACTGGGATGGAGTAGGCAGCTTAGTCTCTTTGCTTCTGTTTAGGGGGGTCTCGACAACTTACGATATCTGCACCATACCTTCCACTTCATATTGATGTTACCGAGATGATTTCTGGAACTGTTATAGCTCTTTCTTAGAATGGAAGTTGTTTTTTATTGTTGGTTGGTTTTTCAAAGAATGGAGAATCAGAAATTTAAGAATAAACGCAATCAACATTTTCGTTTAAAAACATCGGTACGAAGTTAACTCTCTATGTGCCTGTGTAACTTTGAAGTAACACAAAACAAATCCAAGCTGTTATTTATCAAAATCGATTTTTTAACTTTCTGAAATATTACAAGTTAACTCTTCAAAACCATGGAATTCTTTACAATCCAACGTTTCAAAGTCAAGTAGAATTTATTATCTATAATAGTACTTTTATTATTTTCTAATGTGCTATCGTGCAACTAATCTTCAGATATCACAGAAAATTCGGTCCATAGAGGGTTAAATTTCCAACTATTTCATTACTCAATCACCGTACCTTTCATTGCTGTTCAAAAACTTTCTTCCATGAAGACATTTTATCTAGGCTACATGACATACAACTAATATAATACAATTTAGAGGTTTTCCCGTTTGCGATCAACGTCAATTTATCGTATGAAAATATTTGTCATAGAATTAGAACAGATAAATGTTTCGCATCTATTTAATAATTACGTGGTTCTCTACATTTCCGTGCAACACGGAAATATAACAAGTATATACGTATATAGAGACGTATATATGGAGAAAGAGAGAAATATATACATATATACACGCTATCATCTCTTCCATTTTCGCGCTATCGCGACAGAGGTTCGCATAATTCTGGCTGTGCATCTCTGAGCGGCAGGAATTTCACCGCGTGCCCTCTCCCTTTTCCTCCCTTTCCTTTCACCCCGGCTTTCTTCGGCGAGTCGTCTCCCTTCTACTTATCCACCCTCTAAACTCAGTCTAGCTTACCCCAACAAAGCGTGCTGGTATTTGTTAGCACATTTTATGTCCCGACATTGATTGAGCATACGTATTCCTTCAACGCATTCCGCCGATAGACCCTCCTTTCGCATAATGAAACTCGGTTAAAACTTTCCTCCTCGGACGACCGCGGGAAGTGTATCGGATGAAAGCGGCGGAATTTTTCGAAATTGATTATTAACGGAGTTTCTTTATGAATAGAATTTCTTGGGAACTGTTTCGATATGTTTGTTCATTTTTAGTATAATGTTAACACTACCCGATTCGAAATGTTGAACCTACTTTCATGGTATTTGCTCCTATTTGAACCTAATATGATACTTTTCAATACTAAAACTCCTAATTTAAACCTGTAACTCCTTCTTAGTAAAATGATACTTCTATTTTTGTACTTTTAATTCCTAAATGTTGGGTAGTAAAAGGTTCGAATGAGGTTCAATATTTCGACTCAGGACAGAATAGGATGTAAATCCTCAACGGGGGTTGAAATTGACGTCTTATTTTGCGCCTTAAGATGGTATAAAGGGAAATTTGTACCACTTTTATACTTTTAATTCCTATTTTTATGTTTTTGTACTTCTAATTCCTAAATGTTGGTTAGTAAAAGGTTCAAATGAGGTTCAATATTTCGACTCGGGTACATTTGCGATCGCGAAATCTGGCATACCCTTGCCCTACGATTTCTTTTCTGACTAAATGTATAATAACTTTAAATTAATTGTTGGAATAATATATTATTACTGATTTCTAATGTAACGTACAACTTAATGCAACAGTACTAGTATAGAAATAATTTGATTGTCTCGTGATCGATTTATATTTACAATTGAATAGTTTTTGGAAAAGTTAAAAATTTCTTGTTTTGTTCACCACGTTACAAGTGTCGCATGTCATTGTAGAGCAAGAGGTCAAATATATTAAATAAGTACTTTGAAAAGAAATAGATCACGCAGTAAAAACTACGGTCAGTGAAGTAATTTGTATATTATAAGCAGACTGTGGATTTTTATGCATTTATGACAAATTAAATACGGCTAAAATATACAAAAAGGACATAATATAAAAATGTATCTAAAATATCCAAAGTATGGTATTTGTTGTAATATTTATTGAGTGCAATAAATCCCTAGATAGGTTTTCCTGTCTCACCTGCATTTGTGAAACTCGAAATTTGCATAAACATCCGCAGTCTAATTATAAGATGCGAATTGTATATCTCTTGTTCTGCTTCTCTACAAATTTGAGGAATGTTTTTAAAAAAGTAGGAACCCGTCAATTTGACGGCTGCCATAGATCTAGTGTTAAATAAACTATTTTTTTTTTAAATATAAAAAATTGGATCATTGCAAAATTTCGTGAGTTGAATTTCTTTAAAATTTTGGTCGCATGCATTTTTGGGAGATTCTAGAGAACAGTTTCTTAAAAGTTTTCAAGTTCTATACCACGCTGTAGTACTTGACACGTTTTTCCGATGTTGCAAACTTTCATAGAATGAATTTTGCTTTTAAAGTTTCATATGTAACTGTATTCTTTCAAGAAGTATTTTTCCAGAGAATTCTATAATTTACTAAGTAAATTTAACATGCTGATTTTATTATTATATTAATTCCAATTAGTCGAATATAATAGTATCTCGAACTCCATGCGGTTATCATTCCTACAGTTATTTTATAAATCTATTTCCAACTGAACCATATAATATCGTATCACGATCGTAAAGCCAATCGTTCTCTTCTATTTCAAATTATCCCTCACCGCAGAATATTGCCCTTGCAATCGCACGTTTAAAATCCTACCCCTACAAATCATTGTACCGCATCACGCAACCAAACACTCTCAACGCAACGCCATGAAAATCAATCGCACCACCCAATCCCCATATCCGTGTTAAAGAAATAAACCAGGTTACCATCCATTCACCAGAATCATTTTCAATTCCCCTTTAAATCGTTCGCTCGTCCACCGCCCTAATCGCGCGAGCACAGCAATTCCGATAATTAATAACGACGGCTAATAAAACGATCAGTGGAACGACCAGCAATACTATAGACCTCGAAACGTTGATAGGCAGGGATAGGCTACACCTTAAAGTAACATCACGCACGATTAACTACGGCCTCCGTCCCCGGGCGATTGCCCTCCGGCTATCTTCTCTAATAAGCGGGTTAATAAGCCCGTTTCCATCCCTTTTTTTTCCCTTCCTTCTCTCGCCACGGGGAAAACCAATTGAGCGGATATAAAAAGGTCGATCGTGCAGACGGTAAGTTTCGTTCTTTCCTACGAGATATGTTTAAGTATATACGTACAATATGTATGTATTTACGAGCGTGTAAAACGTTTTACGATCACGACACAACGCGGCCCTCCTGCGGGCTAATTACACCCCGTGTACTCGCGGATGTCCGTCGTCTCAAAACGATTATTCCTTTCGTTTGAGAACGGTCCATTACGTTATGACAGAACAGTCCTGGAGCGGCACGATTAATCGCTTGTATTCCAGAGATTCTGAGTATTCTGTTCGTGCTGGAATGGGAGTGCAAGTTTTCCGTAGCAGCGTTTGAAGATGCATTGGATGGTTCACGCATGTTGTCGAGGGGGATGGATGGAATTAGATTAATTGAGAGGCAGGATTTTAGAAACTTGATGTATGGACGATTGGAGAGGTGGATGTGTATAGTTGGGAAAATTTTGGACGATGAAGAGATGGGTGAATGGCAAAAGGGGAAATTGTGTCTGTGAGTTTAGGGTTGGAGTTAAATTGTCGATGTTTTGGAATAAGTATCATGGTTTGGAGCAGCAGATATAACAGTGGTGTATTTTTCGTTGAGTATTTTTACGAGGTTTTTGAATTTCCCTTTGGAAAAAGAAGTGCACGATATTTCCTATGTAACACATTTAAGGGTTTTCTCTTCTATTCTTGGATTCGCCTCATAAATCTTGGCCAATTCCTGACATAAAGGTTTAAGGGGAATTCAAACAATTCTTAACAAAGATGAGACTGTACTTTATTCGACTTCACTCTTCGATCGTTTCGCACAATGTGGCGACACTTCCGAGACGTGCCATTTTTATAACTTTCAATTTTTTCCGTTATCAAAGGCAACGACTTGACGTTGCTACAAAACCATTTACACTTTGTCGACGTATATCGGCAGCTTTACACTTACACACACGATCGTAGTGAATCGAAAATCGAAGTCAAAGAAGAAAACAGTAAACGGGCCAATCGGCAAAATACCCTTCAAACACTATGGATTATCTAGTCAGGTAATTCAAGATTGTACTTCGATTTTGCTTTCTCGCCATTTTAGGCATACGGAAATGAAAATCCACCTCTAGTTCCTAGCTACATACGCTTAAACTTTCAAACAGTATATAATTATAGTATAAGTCCTCTTCAAAACTAAGCAAAACATCGTTTATGAAGATGAAAGAAAAAAAACAGAAATCTCATCGTTCGCCATTTTATACGCACATTTACAAATACACTCAAACCTGTTTTTATGTGGTGGATAGGGACCGCATAAACAAAACTTCACGAGTAGCTATAAGAAATAGTTTTCCTAACACAATTAAAAAGTATTTTTTTGTGCGGTGAATAGGGACCGCATTAAAAAAATTTCACGTAGAAAATAACTCAAAACCTTACGAAATAACTAGGAATTGCTTTTATGAACGAAATAAAGACACGAAGCTTGACAACTACTTGAAATCTGATTTAGAAAATACACATGCGAACATTTTTGAAAATTTTAATTAAGTATTTACTTATTTTACACATACAAAACTTTTCAAAACGTATAACCATTATCATTCGTAAATAGAAAAAATAGTAAATTTATCTTCAATTTACGCTTTGAAATGAATCTTATCTTAATGGTCCAGGAATGTGAACACACTTTGAAGGATGTCAATTAATATTAGATTTAAGAATTAAAACACGTAATATTCTTTTTTATTTAATCACTTTATTTATCGGACTTGTCACTTGCGCAGATCAGAGACGAATACCAGCAACTCTTTGCGATTTGCTATTATAGAGTTCGATACACATATAATGTAATCGGCTGACACAATACTTACGTTATGTGATGAAATACATATTAAAAATCGAAAAAACTAAATGGCCAATCAAACCTACTACTTAGTAATTGATAACTTCGTCAATTATGTTTCAATTTGATTGAAATTTTCATATACCGCACAAAACAATTCGCACAAATGAAAAATCGCACAAAAACAGGTTTGAGTGTACTACAATTCTTAACCTTAGGAAAATTGTTTTAAAATCAGTACCATAATAACCTTCCACCACAATTACCCTGCACAAACACAATATCAACTTCCTTTGCTATTGACCAAGTCAAACAGATATTCCTCTTCCGACACAAAGTACCACGAAGAAGATTTGCAACAGTGCTAGCAAAGTCGGGCGCAAATAATTACTTCTCCACGCTGTCTGTCGCCTTTTCTTTCTTCTAATGACCAAACCGATCACCGTTGTCCCACGTATTCTCGGACTTATCGTTTTATCGATGAACCGTGCGCATAGCACACGCTCAGGATGACTTGAGGTTATTGTTTGTGCAGGATGCATCGCGCGTGTGTACACACGTGTACGAAACGACTTCTGCTTATTCGTTGGCGCTCACTGCACATCGATGCATCGATGTTTATTCAAGTGCAGCTGCTTCGTCAGCTTCGTACGGTCTGACTTTCAACAGCTTCGGAACATGATTCGAATGATACTCGACGTACGCGACTATTCAATTAAGTTCCTTCGGCGCTGTTTGAGAAAGGCCGATGATGTCTACGAAGTTGCGCGATTATTCCGTGCTAGGTGTTCGGTTAGAAGAGAAGGGAAATTGAAGATTCTTCTTTTACCAATTGTTTATGATTTATTACTATCTGAGGTTTTAATATTTATACGTTTATTATTTGAAATATTAGCTATGGAAAAGATGAGAATATTTGCATTGTCGGTGGTACATTTCTTCGATTTAAATTAGCTTTTGTAATAGGTGACAAATTGGATTGATGATGGTAATGCGAAGCTTAAATATTGTCCATAGCTTATAAAGATCGGGACTCTTAACACCTTGCCGTACGATAGCTTTTCTGACTGCATCCGTGATAATTCAGAATGAAATTGACATGATGAGCAATTTTTTACATATCGTATAATTTAACGTAATATTAACTTTATAGAAATAATTTTATTTTGTCGCGTCTCATTGATATTTTCAATTCGATAGGTTTTGCAAAACTTGAAATTTTCCTATCTAGTTAATTTTGTATTGTGCGGCACGGGTTACAATGATGAGCTCTGAATATTAACACTAGATCAACGGTAGTAGTCCAATTGATTTGTTTCTTCTTTTTAAAAAATATTTTTCCAATTTACGGCCAAGCGGTACGATGAATTTTTCAAGCGCACCATCTAATACACAAATTACGTAACTGACCATATTTTGTCCGATTCACCCATCTTTTTCCAAAGTATTTTTTTAACCCCTTAACGCACAGATTTAAAAAAAAAACGGCCAAAAAAATAAATTCTTTTAATGTCAAAAAACACACTTTAGACCAATGTCTTGGCAAAAAAATACAAAAGTAATTAAAATTTTTATTTTAATTTTAAATACAACGCTGCTCGACTTACCTCGAGAGTGCACAGTTTAGCCTGCATAGTGCACTCGAATTAATTCGAGCACACAAGTTAAGTGGTTAACACATAGAAATATACCAATTTTAGTAGCAGTAAATCGAGTGTTGATCAAATTTCTTTATCACCTGTACATCACCTTTTCTATACCTCTCTGATATCAAATTAGAAAAACCAAGCATGTCAATTGTATTGCGTAGAGTCAGTATACCAAACGTTTAAAAACTTCTTGTCTACAACTCTGTAGTACAAGTAAAAAAAGTGAAGCGTTCCACGGAGTTAATAGTGGCTCATTCCACACAATTCAACGCGTCCTCTACAACAGAAGTTTAAATATCTCGAAATAAAAAGAGAATGCTTTACACAACTTTTGTAATTACCGGTACAAATATAAACAAAACGTGTCCTCCGTTTCAAACAATACGGCAATTATAGTAATTACCTAAAGATAAATCGTTTAACGTAAAGATAGATTTTTCATGATTTATTATCGGGATTGATGTTTACCTTGGACACAATTTTGCTACTCCTAGATTAGTAATTTAGTTCCTGGAATTATTAACATGATACGGTTGGGAAGTTTCGGTTCGGCAGTTGTGGAGAGTTGTGAACCGGCCCTTAAGGGGCTTCTCGCTTACGTCATCCGATCTTTGGACTATCCTCGGCCCTCTGAAGACCTATTACCTTATTTACGATTCGCACGGCCATTATCTCTTGGTAACAAAGTGAACCAGCCGGTTTTTCGATAGGATCCAGCGTGCACACGCACACGCGTACACTTTCTCTCTACTTTCTTTCTTTCCTTCGTAGCCGCTCTCTTGCACCCTCTCACATATGCTCGTCCTTTTATTTTTTTCCTTTTCTGCTCGTCTTTTGTGCCCCTTCGACATTCTCTCTTTCGGTTGCCCTCCGCGTTCTTCCTTTTTCACACATTCTGTTGTATCTCCTTGCACGTGCTCTCCGGAGTTCTCTTCCTTCTTCCTTTTTCGCTCACTGTCTTGTGCTCCCTTTGGACAGTTTCTTTCTCCCTTTCTCGACTTTTTTCCTTTATCACTTGCCCCCTTGTACTCCCTCTCACATGTCCTTTCTTTCTCTATCTGTCTTCGCACACAACTCTGGCACTTTTACAAGTTTGTCCTCTCTCTTTTATGTTCTCTTCCTATTCTTATCTTCTCTGTTTCTTCTGTCCTTCCTTTCCTTCTTTCTTTCATATGTGGTCTCTCGCGTCGCTTGGTATATCTATCTTTCTTTCTTTTGCACGCTCCACCTCATGTGTTCTTTTCCTGTCTCACTCTTTACTCGTTTTTATCTTTCTTTTCCACATATGGTCTTTTGCACCCTCACGTTCTCTCTTTCTCTCTGTTACTCTCTGTTACACGCTCTATCTCACATGCTATCTTTCCATTTTCCTTTCTCTGTCTACCTTTCCATATTGGCAGCGGTCTCTTGCTCTCCCGCACTTCCACTCTTGCTTTTCGCCCTCCATATGGTCTCCTTTTCTCTCTCTCAATATTTCCTATACACTCTTTTCCAACATGTTTCTCTCCCTCTTTCAATATTTCCTATACACTCTTTTTCAACATCTTTCTCACTCACACTCTTTCTCTATCTTCGTCAATCTCTCAATCTTCCCTGCATACACTTTTCCAACATCTTCCTCACTCACACTGTTTCTCTCTCTCTCTCTCTCTCTCTCTCAATCTTCCCGACACGCTCTTTTGCAGCATCTCTCTCGCTCACTCTTTCTCTCTCGCACGCCCCTTCATTGATCTCGCTGGTGTGAAAGGGGAATCGGGCAGACAATGAATACAAAGCCCGTGTACATAAAGACGGGGCAAAAGTGTGCTCTTGTCGAAGGCGTCCTCCAGAAGGGAAGACTTTTGTCTTCGCTCGTTAATAACAGTTTTGACATAGCAGTGGAGGCACGGATGATTGGACGGCTTATGGGAGGGTAAAGAAAATTATTGAAAAATTGATTTTACGATTGGTACCGTTCTTTTGATCAGAACGAAGCATCGATCTGTACTTCATTCTCGCACACAAACGCTGCCGTATCGGTTTCACGTTCTATCCGCGAACACTCGCGTGTTCGCCGGTGAATAAGCGCGATTCGTTAAGTTCAAAGAGCAAAATCCGATAGCCGCGTCAAAGTACGAACGGGGATGGGGGAGGAAACGGAAAGGAAGAGGATATAACGTGGTGTAATTAAAAAAATGCTGAGCCTCCCCGATACGCCGCGGGTATTGAATAGCATCGGAATCGGCAGAGGAGAGATTTCGAAATTTCAATCAGCGACTGCCGAAATGTAACTGCGCTGATCGGAGGAGTATCCTTAAACGCGAGGATCTCTCGCATTTTTCTGTATTAAGTCTTTGAATACAGCTTAAAAATGTATATATATATATATATATATTAAAGAAACAATCTTATCATAGTTTTATGTATAGAACATCCTGTAGGATTACTGTTATTAAATTATGAATTATTAGGCAAGTCAATCGTTATAAATATTAGAAAATGAGATTCTACGGTCCGACGTCCTCGGATGTGGACGTGCTGTTAATCTTCAGATAAGAGGATCAGAAATAAGAGTTAGAAATTTGTATAAATAGTGTTGGCTCATGAACTTATTTATCTATGTGTTTACTTTCAGCCTTTAGTTTAAAGAGAAGAATGAACAGCATTGGTCAGATGTATAATTAGGTGAAATATTGTGTCAAGTTTTCAAAACAGATAAGAAAGCGTCTAAAAACAGTATAAGTGTGGGAAAATAACTAGACTCTTTAACGAGGCATTAGCATTACTTATCATACGATCAATACACTTATTGTAAAAATAAAATAGTACGATGCGGCTTAGGTATAAGAAGCAAATGTTGTCTTCAATGAGACCTAGATACATGGAATCGAAACGAAAGAAGTTCATTATCGTTGATAATGACAAATAAAACATCTCGAGCGTGAAAAATTGGTAACAATAGATTTTCGGTATATCTATACGGAGGGAGTTTGAATATTAAAATATATGCTCGATTACAATGAAACTTCTTTCATAGGCAGATTGATATTTAATAGGAATTCAAGCGCAGATCGACAAAATAATTTTTAATTGGAATGAATTTGGAAATTTGATGAGAGCAACCGTAGAATCTCTTTGTTTAATTGTTTATAATAAGCGATATATATTAGGGGTACCGAAAAGCAATCACAATTGGAGAAGTGAAAACGTAATTGGAAACATTTTTCAACAAAAAATCGAAGGACTTTTTTAAAAAAGAAATCGAACAACTACCTTCATGCTGGCAAAAAGTGTCAGAAAATTATGGAAACTATTTTGTTGATTAGTATTTAAGATTTCTTTAACAAATAAATGTTTTTCGCCAGCAAAAAAAATTTTGATTACTTTTCGGTACTCCGAATATATCGTATCCTAGGAACATTGAATCTACTAAGCTCGAGGTTTACTTGCATTTGTTATCGTAGAGACATATTTTTGTCAGCATAAATAATACCGTATAGTCATAACAAAATTAGTATTTTTCATTGCGATGAAGTGACTTATGCCACTTTCAAAATAAGCGACTCATACAATCGTTGAAATACTATTACGAAGTCATTAATTTACAGTTTTATTCAGTTCAACTTTCTCATTTTCCGATAAAAACACAGCTTTCGATCGCCAAATAACCGATTGTTTTCCAATATTCAAAGAAGTCTCAATTTGCAGGTGATTAGTGCTACAATAACTCCGTTGCATTTCATCTTCTTTGCATCGGTAAACGAAACAGTATTTTGACGCATTGTATCTCGTATATCGGCTTTCAAATTTCGAGTTTCAAATTTCTCACCGTTTCAATCATCGGCCACGATTATCAGGATAATCAGATAATTGCGTTGAGCGAATTTTCCACGTGAACTACTTCGAAATTCAAATTCCAAATGCACACTTTTCGTTCGTTTGGAGTAAAAGCGGGATAGAAATATCGTGCAGAAAGTAACGAACTCGAAGTTAGAAAAGTTATATTTAATTTACAACTCTGCATGTAATTTCAATCCCACGAAGCCTCAGGATGATCTCTTTTGCTGCATAAATGGACGGAATAATGCAACGCGTTTTTCTCTATTAATATAATTCACTAATTAATCAAATTCTATATTTTTCGTTTTGAAAAGCCTAGAAAAAAAATTACTTTTATATGTTTCAAATTTCTAAGTTATCAATTTCCCTCTGCTTGAATTATTAACAACAATTATCCCAATAGCCGGATAATCGCATCATTCTAATCTTTCCAGCGAACAATTTCAAAAATTCCAATTCTAAACACCCATCTCATTTCGCGTCGCGAAACAACAGAATAAAAACATCACAAAAAGTAGCGCATTCGAACTTGCAAAAAGCTACATTCAAATTACAACTTAGCTCGTAATTTCAATTCCACGAATCCTCAGGGCGATCTCTTTTGTTGCATAAATGGACGGAATAATGCAACGCGTTTTTCTCTATTAATATAATTCACTAATTAATCAAATTCCATATTCTTCGTATCGAAAAGCCTAGAAAGAAAAAATGCTTCTACATGTATCAAATTTCCCGCCGTTTGAATTATCAACAACAATTATCCCAATAGCCGGATAATCGCATAATTCTAATCTTTCCCGCGAACAATTTCAAAAATTCCAATTCTAAACACCCATCTCATTTCGCGCCGCGAAACAACAGAATAAAAACATTACAAAAAGTAGCGCATTCGAACTTACAAAAAGCTACATTCAATTTACAACTTGGCTCGTAATTCCAATCCAGTGAAGCCTCAAAACGATTCGTTTCACTGCGTAAAATGTCGAAAGAACGGAACATGGCTCGATGGCTGAAAAAAAAAACGGGGAAAAAAAAGGAAACGTCGATTTAATCCGACGCAGCTGCGTCACCGTAATACGATCCATCGTCGAAGATCGCGTCTAATTAATATCGATGACGCATACACGAATTACGTACGCGAGTATTCCTACAAGAGACAACGAAACCCGAACAAACGATGACAAAGCTCGAGCGCGATAGAAATTTCGCTGAATGGTATTTGAAATGATTGTTGATAGGGGGATATCTGTCGTTCGTTTACGACGGCGCTTTTCGTTTTCATGAAAACGAATTTGTCGTTGCCCGTATCACGGTGGACGCGTGTATGCGAGTGGGTTAACCATCGGAACAACAACCTGTTCGATGACTGTTCCGTTTGATGATTGCAACAAGTGAGGCCCACCGGCGTCCTCTTCCCCAACCCGCACCCAAACCATTTTACCACCGACAGCCACTCCCCGTTTCGAATTCAACAAGTGGCCAAATCATTCTGTTCGAGACTATATACCCTCGAAAAACTGGAATTTCCCAGCCAGTGGACAGTCATCGTCCGTTTAACGCTGCGGGAGGAGATTTTGCTCCGTCGAGGAATATGAGTTTGGAGGGAAGAGAATATGTATTTCTCGTGTGAGGTTTTCTTAGTGGGATTTATCCTTTATTGATTTATGTATTCATTTTTCTATTTGCATTGAAGGTTTTTAACACTAGAAGTATTAAGCAAGTCGAAATGATTGATTTCCAATTTTTTATAAAAATTCTCCAAGTTTATAGGAAAGCCGTAGAGCAGATTTTGTACGTTGACCTTATAATACGTAGATTATCGCATCGATCATCTCTTTCACCTCTTGATTCCTCGTTTTCCAAAGTACTTATTTAATATATTGGAATATATTAATTATAGATATATATTAAAAATAGATTTATCGCTGATAGTTTTGGT
This sequence comes from Cerceris rybyensis, assembly GCA_910591515.1. Classification (NCBI taxonomy): domain Eukaryota; kingdom Metazoa; phylum Arthropoda; class Insecta; order Hymenoptera; family Crabronidae; genus Cerceris; species Cerceris rybyensis. The sequence goes on from OU342789.1 coordinate 42,508,301, forward strand.
ATTAATTACGTGCGAACGATACAGAGTAGACAGGGTGGTTTTACAATTGCTGCTAGAAAGTTTGTCAGTGTCGCGGTGTAGCTAGGAAGATGTCGGGAAAGTAAGATTTTGCAGGTTTGATGTTGCATTATGGTCGATGTGATTAGATGGTTTTTACTTTGAATAATTTGAAGTCTAGGATTGAATAATTGTGTTAAATATTTTGTTGAAGGATCGTCCAATGTATATAGCTACAATTATTATTGAAAGAAGATAAATATGGAATACAGCGGAATATTATTAAATTCGTTTTAATTAAGTGGCAATGGATTGGAAAAACAAATTCGACCACAGATGGTCAATTTTACTAATAAGCATTTCAACATCAAATTCATGTCCCTTCATGATAATTACATTTATCCCAATACCTACATAAATTATGTACAAAGACAAATTTATATTTGTAACTTTTGTGAGCCGACCGAAATTAATTCCATAATATTCTCTACCTCAGGTATTCACTTTTATTCAAAACCATCATTCACCATACCTTTCACATGACATCTTACCACTTAAACATCCCGTATTGAATTTATACAACATTAACCTCTTGCCGTGCCATTTCCTTTGTGATGAAATGTGCAATGACTCTGAATTAATTACTAAAATAACAATCTAACACCGAATTTCGGATATAGTAAATGACTTACTTAACGTAATATTGAATAGCATAGAATTAATTTTATTTTTTCAAAACCCACTGATACATGTAATTAAATAATTTTTAGAGCACTTCAAAATTAGCTATTCCATTTATCTCGTCACGAATAACGCTCGTTATTGTACGGCAAGGAGTTAACAAAGATATCTATCTACACATATCAAATATCCCCAATTCAAAAACAACCCTTCACAAAACTATCTGTCATAAAACGCAATTTCAAATGCGACCTCACCCATTCCAGCTGCTCAAAACATTCCAACTTGCAATAGATGGGTACGAAACACCAATGATCCCCTTAATCTAAAAAGAAAAAAAAAAAGAAAAAAGAAATACACCTAGAGATCCGACAAGAACTTCCCTCCGGTATCTCCTCCCGGCATATCCGGATTGTATCCATCGGACTCGATTGACATCCTCTCGCAGGGGCGCGTGTAACGTAATCATTACTGTCATCGGAAAGCCTGATCCTTTTCTCGGTAATTTCAGCCGGCAGAAGAGGGCCGGTTGGTGCACGCGGCTGAAGAAGCGAGCCCGTAGACTCGAAGAGCTCGCTGTGGAATGGGTCTCATTAAGGACGCCTTCATGGCCCTTCATCCTTGGCTCTTGAGGCCTCGGGTTCTCCCTCTCGGCCCCACGAGGCGCTCGTCTTTTATACCTGGCTGCCCTCTCCTCGTATTTCTCCTCTCGGTTTCTGTGTCTGCGCACGCCTTATGCGCCCGAAGGCCATTCGATGGTGGTTCCTCCGTCATCTTCGGATTTAACCTCGTTACCATTTAAAGGTATTTCTATGACGCGATGGTATCCTTGCTCTCCCCTTGAATTCGGATTCCTCGGCAACTACTTTGACGTTAAATAGGAGAAGAATCTTTGGATGCAGAGAGATGGGTTTGATTTTTGTTGGGGGGCTTCTTTTAACTTGGTGTGGATAGGTTTATATGGCACTGTTTGGATTGGTTGTTGTGTGCATGAAGTTTGTTGAATTTATAGGGGAGATGAGGGTAATTGACATTTTTTGAGGTTTTAACCCTTTGAGGACGACGGGCGAATATATGCGCCCTGAGAAAAAAAATGGTTATAGTTTGTCGGTGCATACGAGGGCGGTCCGATAAGTACTTAGCCTACAAAAGAAAGACGAAAATTTTTGAAAAGTGGCGATTTATTTCTCTACATAGTCTCCTTTCAGCGCGATACACTTGATCCAGCGATGCTCCAACTTCTTTAACCCGTCTGAAAAATACGTTTTCTGGAGGTCTGCAAAGTAGGCCTCCGTGGCGGCGATAACTTCCTCATTTGACGCAAATTTCTGCCCAGCGAGTGACTTTTTCAAGTTTGGAAACAAAAAGAAGTCGCATGGGGCCAAATCTGGAGAATACGGTGGGTGGAGCAGCAGTTCGTAGCCTAATTCGACCAATTTGGCCGTGGCGACGGCGGAGGTGTGAGCCGGTGCGTTGTCATGGTGGAAGAGCACTTTTTTTTCGCCAAATGGGGCCGTTTTTTCTGCAATTCGGCGTCGAATCGGCCCAATAATTCGGCATAGTAGAGTCCTGTGACCGTTTTGCCCTTGCCCAGGTAGTCGATGTAGATCACACCTTTTGAATCCCAAAAAAGTCTTCGCCTTCTTCGGAGCACGTTCGCCGGGTGAAGTCCACTGTTTCGACTGTTCCTTGGTCTCTGGTGTGTACCAGTGGATCCATATTTTATCGACGGTCACGAAACGTCGCAGAAACTCCTTCGGATTGCGCCTAAACAGCATCAAACACTGCTCTAAAGTGGCCCCACGGTTGCGCTTGTTGTCCGGAGTAAGCAAACGCGGCATCCATCGCGCCGACAGCTTTCTCATGCCCAATATTTCATGCAGGATATGACCCACGCAGTCTTTTGAGATGCCTACTGTCTCAGCTATCCCGCGCATCTGCAATCGGCGGTCTGCCAATACAAGATCGTGAATTTTTTTCACGTTATCCTCCGTGTTAGCCGTTTTCGTGGTACCTAGGCGTGGCTCATCAAAAACCGACGTGCGACCACGTTGAAACTCGTTAAACCAATTTTTGACGGTTGCCATCGAAGGAGAAGAGTCACCGTATACAGCATCCAAGCGCTCTTTGATTTCGCTGCGCGATTTCCCTTCCAAAAACAAGAATCGAATTACCGACCGATATTGCTCTTTTTCCATTTTTCTAAAATACGCGGACACACCCGCTTCCACACGCTTTCAAAACAAAACTACGAGTCCGATTCGGCTGAAATTTTGATAGTAGCTGTCTACAAGAATGTACTACACGATAGTAAATTTCTCTTGCGATCGTGGCGACCATCGGGTGGTGAGGCTAAGTACTTATCGGACCGCCCTCGTATATAAATGGTTAGAGTTGAAAAATTAAACTATAATCGTTGAAATATTATTTTACATAGAGTAAATTTCATTTGGATACATTAACAGATTGTCTTTCCGATGAAAAAGTGTTTTTTTATCGCTAAATAATTGATTGTTTCTCGATATTCAAAAATGCCTCCGTCCGCAAAGGGTTAATGCATTTGAAGTAGCCAGGTAATTTAATTATTAGGTCTTTTTAACTATGACGTCATCTTTGACATTGAATTCTTGAAATAGGAATTTTACTACTTGTTTCTTGATATATGATTTGTAGGAGAGAAAATTAACATTGTGAAAATATATTAACACTAGAACTACCGGCGTCAAATCCAACATATTTTAATAAATTAACCCTTTCGGGACGATATTCAAAAAATTGTTTAATAAACAGTTTGTATAATAATTTTAATGTGTGGTATATGTTAAGATAAAAATCATAAATAAAATAATTTAAAAAATAGGGGGACAGCTGGGGAGACTGGTAAACCATTGTACCATCCGTTCTTTTTGTTGGTACATATTTGTACCAACAGTCCTATAAAATCATACAATTCAGCAAATTATGAATTTGTTTTATTGTACACTTCCAAAGATATATACAATTTATGATACAGTATGATAAAGCCTAAAACAATTTTTGCATAAAGGTATATCGCATTGCTTGTATACATAAAGATAACTGTTCAGATATTTTTAAACTTATGTGGTACCTATGTGTACCAACCGTACCGAAAGGGTTAAATAAGTACTTTGAAAAAGGGGAAATTAAGCGGCGGAAAATTTGATCGATTGGGTGATTTATGTTTATTGATATAGACGTAGAATATTTATTCTATGATTGTTATATAAACTTGGAGAATTTTTTGAAAAAATTGTATACCAGTCATTTTGACTATGAGATGTTAACTTTTGAGATGTTAAGACATCTCTTCTCTGTTCCCCTGGTTTTAGAGAAAGCAACCATAATAATCAATGATAAAAAAATTACCCAGTTGGCAAATTTTCCGACGCCTAAATCCTTTGATTCCATTTTTTCTACAACGAATAAGAGTCGATATTTCAAGATGAAGTGTTGCTAAAATTGCATACTTCAATTGAAATGAAAAATATTTTAAATATACAATTGCTCTGTTTTGTTTGTATTGAAAACATTTCGTTTGACTGAAGTTGGATGAAAAGCTCGAAGAAAATCCGAGAGCTCCGAGAAAATAAAAGCAGTACAAAAAGGTAGCGAGTCACATTATTCGCGAGATATCGAGGAATCGAAACTTAATCGGTGCCGGAGTCCGCGGCGACGTTCTTCTTAAACGAAGTTTGTCCCCGATGATCGCGCTTACAACCTTATCGCCCGTTCATCCCAGCCGATCTATTTTTCTTTCTTTGTTGCGGCTGCTTTGTCGTATATGCTAATCGAATTCTCTTCTCCTCTTCTTTTGCAGGGCGGCGGAGGAAGCGGCGGGGCTGCGGGAGGGCTGAAATTCACGGTGGCTGACACTTGCGAGAGGATCAAAGAGGAATTCAATTTCATCCAGCAACAGTACCACTCGTGAGTCCTTTTCTTTTCTTTATTTCCTTCTTTCTCTCGTTTTCCCTCTTCACGTTATTCTCTCTCCCTTTCTCTCTCTCTCTTTGTCTCTGTATCTATGTATCACTCTACCTGTTTCTCTGGCCTCTGTCTCTCTCTTTTTCTCTAAGTATTTATTTGTCTATCTACAAACCCTTACTATCTTCTCCTATTTCCTTTTCTCCAAGCAATTCTCTCTGTCTCTCGTTATTTCTTTCTATTCCATCCCTCCTTTCCACAATCTCTCTCTATTAATATCTCCATCTATCTCTCACCACTCACCCCCACATATACTACCACTTTTCTTTATCTTCCTTTCCGCCTTTCCGCCTTTCTTCTTTTCCACGTTTCCCGAAGATCCGCGATTATTTGCGTTGATGTTTCGCAACGATCTTTCCCGACATTCTTTCATCACAGGCGTCTCTCCTCGAGGCAGCCGAGTATTCGTCGACGTTTCACCGCGACGCGTCTCTCGTCGAATCGTTACGTGTCTCTAACTCGCACTTCCAATCCTCACCCATCCTCTCTGATCCTTTCACATCCTTTCGCGGTCTTTCTTCCTCTCTATCCATCGTGAAACTTCAAATTGTATCTTCGATATCGAAGTCTCTCACTCTCGTAATAACGCTTCGGGGTTTTTCTCGCGAAATCGAATCGTTCTCGACGATGCAAATAACGATGCGGCGGAATGAATGCAACGAGTGCAAGAGAGTCAGGATAAAATATCGGACGGTGTAGAGATATCGGTGGAAAAACGGGATGTCTGCATCGCGCGGCAAAGAGACGCCGGAGAGTGAGTATCGACGATTTATGGTAATTGATTATTGGCTCGGCGATAATTAATCGCCGTTCCGACGGTAACCGGCGGACCTTGCCGTGTGCCTCTACGATGATTACCGTTTAACGACGCTTCGCTCTCGAATAAACGCTAAGACAACACCCGTACCTCTACTTTTAAGCTCGCGTTTATTCGTACGTTAATTATCTCACCCAGGCGTTCGCCGAGGATGGGCGAAGCGTCGTTGGAGAACGTTGAATTTGTACCTTGTAATCGCCGTTACGACGTGCCTTGGAAATAATTCTTACGTTTAACGCGCTTCCCGCCACTTGGTATTTCGCAAATCGTTACCGAGGGTTGCCTGTTGACGATGAGGGTGACGCTGTTCGCGGTGGAATGGTATTATATTAGCCTTTTCGTTTAGGGCTGTTTTTATGGGCGATCATTGTTCTCGTTGCTTCGGTGGAATTGTTAATTTTGAGATTTACATCGGAACGTAGAATCGTAACTGCGCTGCTTATGTTCGATTTAAAACGAAACGAGAGATTTTGTGGACTGTGCTTAATGAGGGTTGAGAAAGCGGTGACTGCTTGGAATTATTTGTTTATTTTTTTTTTTTTTAATATTTGGTTGTTTTAACGTTTTGCGGTATTCTCTTGAGAAAGTGAAAAGAATGGTTATAATGACAGGCGCGAAATAGGATTTTTTTAAAGTGTGGAGAATAAAGGCATTTTGATCAATTGGGTTTTGTGAAGAGTTTTCGCAATGAATTGCAATTGTTTTCTTTTTATGTGCGTTCCTCATTTTATACGTGCCATATAAATAAGTGTTAAGTTTGTGTAGTCGAGGTGATTGCGATTTGTAGTTTATAAGTTTTTGTGATCTTATATTGAATTGTAATTGATGGAGCTTTCTATAATTTGACGTCGAATTAATTCTACTTTTATTACTGATATAATTATTTATTACTTTTATCAGATTAGTTTCATTCAACTAATATATTGAAAAAATAACGGGGGTGAACTCGCATCCATTTATAGTTGAGTTTATCGTAACCACTTTTCTTCTTCCTCTTTGCATTTTTCAGCGTGAACTGCCTTAATGTTTTCGTTTAAACCTTTCAGTGTTCGATAAGTTTCAAACCGCTAAAATTATAATAAATTAATCCTTTACACTTGGATTATTTGACGACATACCGTCTCAGCGGAAATGTTCAAAATAAAAATAAAATTCCTTCCATTTGAGACCCGACCCTTTAATATTCTCTCCATCGCTAGCTTTGATTGGATTTAAAGTATTCAGATTTTTTTTATAAAAACTCAATTTATCTCTGAATATTTCCAAGTGCAAAGGATCAAATGATAATTCAGAAAAATATCTCGAATGAGCGAATGAGCGTTTGAAAATCGTCCTTCACTTTTCCAGGCTGAAGCTCGAATGCGAGAAGTTAGCCAGCGAGAAGACCGAGATGCAGAGGCATTACGTTATGGTAAGGCACTTCGTAAGTTCGCTTTTTTTCGTCTGTCTTTTTATCTTTGTCGTTTTATTAACCACAGTTGAAAAGAACCGTCCGCCTAAACACCGAAAGGTCGTCGATTAAAGTTGAAGGGTGCGCTTCCGAGAATACTTTGCGACATATCGATTCGTGATTACGTGCACATTTTTGCTTGACAGTTTTGCCTCCGTTGGAGTTGCGATTTCTTTTGCAACCGACGAGAAATATGATTCTTTCGTCACGATATAACCGATTGTAGTTTCCCTTTGACGTATTGTTCATTGTTGATAATGAAATGAAGGAAAACGGGGATGTATTGTGCTGGTGGTAAAAAAAGTGGTATATGTTACCGCTTTGCTTCCGTTGGAATTGCGATTTCTTTCGCAGCCGATGAGAAAAGTGATTATTTCGTTACGATGTAACTGATATAACCGATCACAGTTATAATACTTTAGGACGTACCCGAGTCGAAAAGTCCAGCCTAAAAAGAAACTTCAAATCCTAGATTCTTTTGATTTCTTATTTGCCGCTTAATTATGTATACCATTTTGAACCTCAAAACCCTCAACTAGTGTGTCTACGCGCCTCAAAGTCCTGTAAATATGATTTTTAGGAGTTATATGGACTGGTCAGGTAAAATTTGTATTCCAATTTAACACTAGAACTACCGACGTTAAATCTATCATATTTCAATATATTAAATAAGTACTTTGAAAAAGAAGGGATCGAATAGCAGAAAGGATGATCAATTCAGCGATTTATGTCTTTTGTGATGGACGCAGAATTTTTTGTTCTATGGCTGTTCTATGAACTTGGACAATTTTTGAAAAAAATTGTGTACCAGTCATTTTGACTGGTTTGGTAGTTCTAGTGTTAATCTGACATCCCCTAAAAATATTTCAGAAGTTCCAAATCTATCGACTCATATTCTAAAAATAGGGCTTTCAGGAGCGAGTAGGAATTAAATTATCATTATATTCCATATAAATTCTAAATCTCCTAAAATCACTCCAATTTCAATCCAATTTTAAAATTCCTCATTATAGAATGTATGGCTTAATATTGGGCTTAGATTAATTTTCTTAATAAGAATGATGAGGATTATTTTGGTCTGTATGGAGCCTAAATTGATCCTAAACTAGGCAAAACTGGCAAAAATGAACAAGTTTAAGGCGATTGTGGAATTAAAATTTGTATTCTTTTATATGTAACATATTTTTCCATATTCAGCCTAAATATCCTAAGTTATTTGGTAATTTAGGAGGATTTTGGGCTGAAATTTTCGAATCTTTACTGGTCATAATGATATGAGAGGAAACGAAGATGAATTATGCCAGCGGTATATGTTAACCCTTTGCACTCTGATTTCTCACTTGAGAGGACATCGTAAATCTACTAATGATTACATCTATTATCCACTATCTATTAATGATTACAGATTATGAACTTACTGCACCGCAACATTTTAACTCTTTGCACTCCGAGCCATCTTTGACTTTTTGTATTCGCAACGTCGCGTCACCTTACTATTTGCTATCTTGTGCCATTTCAATAGAAAAGTTCAGGTAAACACACATTTCTTGAAATGTTACGGTGCAATAATTTCATCATCTATAATTAGTAATAAATTCGAAGGTTCCCTTAGAGGGATCAACTGAGTGATACCGTAAACTTACGATGTCCCTTCAGGTGGGACATCGAAGTGCAAAGAGTTAAAAAATGTATGTTTACCTGAACTTTTCTATTGAAATGGCACAAGATAGCTAACAGTAAATAGTCGTCACTAAATCGTTGCTAATAGATAAAATCAGAGATGGTTCCGAGCGCAAAGGGTTAAAAATTTGAAAAGTAGAACTTTTTTGCGCCAATGCAAATTACAATATGATGAGGCTATTCCGCAGAAATAATTAAGAACTGGATAGTTATTGACGTTAAGACGAGAAATACCAAGCAAGCCAAAATGACTGGTTTCTGGTTTTTTTACAAACTTTTCTAAGTTTGTAGAAGAGCTACAAAGTAGATATTCTATGTCCATTTGATGAAACATAAAGTACTGAATTAATTATCTTCTTTTGCGATACCTCTTCTTCTGAAGTAGTTATTTGATATGTTTTAATATATTGGATTTAATGGCGGTAGTTCTAGTATTAACCCATTGACAGTGTATTCCGTGATAGTCACGGGCGGAGCCACAAGTACCAAACAGTTTATCGAGTTTAGTTTGCCAAAGATATCTACGTATATGACTAAATTCTTTGCTTCCTTTGTTTTCTAAGATTGTTCTAATTAAAGAAGGAGACGTGGTTCAGTTTGCATGCCGACGTGTTTTCAAACATATAAAAAGTAGATACTTTTTGGACCAGAATTTGTAATTTTATCGCACTGTGAAAGGGTTAATATCTGTCTCATACCATAGAATTCAAGTGACACTCCAAGATAAAAGTCTGAATATCTCAAAATGACGTATAAATGATTTAGGTCACTGTAATAATTATTGACAAAATATTGGAAACTGCATTCTGTGAGTACCGTCGGTGAGTCATTGTGTCTTTGACGTAATCTCAGATAGATCTGCATTTCTTTTTTTAAGTTTTGATATTCAATGATGATGGCCTAGTAAACGAAGAATGAAATTGGCTTGAGCATTTCACGGTACGAAGGTAATATTGAAAAATATGGTGCGCCAAGACTATTCAGAAACTTACTATTAGTTTTATTAACGTAACTGTAGCCCATCAACGCCACTTAATTAGATAAAACATTTGGTGACTTTTAGACATTTACTGATCCAAATATATCTGATATTAAAATATGAACTAAAAATTAACGAAGTAGTATTCGAGGCATAACCATTTTTATCTTTAGCGTTTCTACGCTGTAACGATGTGGTTTTAATGGAAAAAGGGACGCCGTAAATACCTCCGACATTCATCGTGTTAATTATTTAGAAGAGTGAAATATTTTATTGCACTTCACACTCACGAGAAACGTAGATGGTAGCGACTTGCTTTCCCGACGGAGTCTGAATATACCAACGCAAGGAGGTGCAAAGATGCGCTCCTGCAATTATTTCCTCCACAGCTATAAATTTTGTAAAGTGGCAGAAAATCTGATTAAAGGGTTTGAAGATTACAAAAGTATAATTTTTTGATTGAAATAAGAGCTACTTTGTCATTTAAACAACAATAAATTAATTGAGTACAAGTACACGGCAATTTTTAGACAGAGGGAGTAGAAATATACAATACTGTATTTAAAGAAATTGAATTGCATCAGATCACTTTAGAACAATGGAAGTCAACAATTGAGAAGAAATTAGATTTAAAAAGTACAGTTTTACACTTCTTCCCATTATTTCTGTAATTTTCTTATGTGTTCCTTAAATATCACAGTAATTCTACCTGCGTTCCACAGTTTTAAAAGATTTCCAAATGACCAAACCGGAATATACATTTGCACCAGATAAAAATCTTTCAACGTAATAGTAATTGAAACTTAAAGCCTCTACTTAACACTAGATTTACGTCCGCTAAATCTAGCATATTTAAATATATTACATAAGTAGGGGAGAGCGGGGCTAAAAGTTCCAATTTTTAGTTAACTTCAAAATTTGTTAAAATACTTGCTTTTAGTATTCATACGATGCGATCAAAATCAACTTACATGTGTAACTTTGATATTAAGACAGTTATTTGGGTCATTTTTTGATAGATTCTTTTATTATTAATTTTTTAATGCCTAAAGTCGGAAAGTAACAACTTACCCCGACTTGGGGCAAGTTGTTAACAAGCCGGGATAAGTTGTTACCATATCTGTTAAAGCTATTATTTGTGAAATAAAAAACAATAAGTGATTAAACCAAGTCTGTTTATTTAAGTACTACTCAATAATAGCGTACGAATTATTCGTGAGATAGACCACAAATACCAAATGCGAAAATATTTTCTTACGTGGACCAGCGAGGCACGTGCTGTCGTTCCGTCGTTCCGGGTCCGACTCGTTTGTTTAAAATGGCTATTGTCGGTACAATGTGGCGTTCCATTTCATTACGAATTTACACAATATTCTTATCTCTTCTCCTCGCGGAGTTATTTTAATCGGAAGAACTTACCTCGGTAACTTTTAGACCCGCTCTCCTCTACTTAAAAAAAAATGAATCAATCGCCAAAAGTTAAGTAATTTGTGTATTATAAGATACGCGTGAAATTTCTACTGTATTGCTTCTCTATAAATTTTGAAAACTATTTTTAAAAAAAGTAGGAAGTCGTCTATTTCACGGCTGCCGTAGATCTAGTGCTAATTAACAGTCGAAACCTTAAGCTCCACAATTACCGCAACTTCCTCAAACTTCTCTCATAACCCTTGCAACAAAAATCAACAAATTTGCTCTTTGATTCTACACCCTTTGAAAACAATGGGTCCTAGGTGAAAAAACCATAGTTGTCGAAATCGAAATACAAAGGAATAACAACAACAAAGTATTCCTGTCGATTCGTAGATCAACTTTAACTTTACGATCTAATTTTTTCTTGAGGTACATTGTTATTAGACACGGTACTTATCTTAGATCGAGCGAATAGAGTCGTCGATATTACAATCGCAGTTGGGGAGTCGAAGCTTACCAGCAACGAGGTTACAGAGCCATTATTGAATTCGGTAATCTTTGTTGCCATTCCCTCAGGGATAGGGAAAAAGCGATCGATATTGTTCACGCTTCATATTGCCGGCTCTTCGATTTAGTTCCCATCAGCGCGAAGGCAATTAGCTCAACCAACCGTACTAATCGTATCGTCATCGGTAAGGAGCTTAACTTGGACTTACCTATATTAAAGTGCAGCATTAACGTGGACCGAAGTATTTGCTGGGAGTCCATTTCATTTTCTCCTTCTTTATTAAATATTTATTAAAGCGACAGAATTTCCTAATAGTCTCGAATTTGTCGGTGAAATTGCTTTAACCGAATCGCGAGCGGTGAAAGCTTTACGCGGAAATGAGATATATTTTTCTCGGACTATCTTTAAACTCATTTTTTTTTATTCATGATTTTTTCGACCTAAGTTACAATTCCTATTTTTGTATCATAATAATAATTAAAAATAAGTGTTTCGTAAATTTTGTTTTCTCGTTAAGTCGTGGGATTTATTTATTGATCGGGAATATAGATACTCCTGTTTACTGTTTGCTTGTTTACTGCTCTCTTGTCTTGTAATAATTGATTTATGCTTTCAATCCATAAATGTGGTTTCTGGAGAAACGACTTTCTTCCTGTATAAGAATAAACTGCGTCTTCTTACGCAAGTTATTGTGGCGTAAAACATGTTTTCACCCTCGACTTAGCAATCTGTTGTACGAGGACTTTAGACAAAGCCAAGAAACAAACATATTCTCAAGTGTTTTTTAAAAAGAATCACATCTCCTTTTAACCGCGTAAGTAACTTTCTTCAACTACTGGCTATTTTCCCAATAATCGTCAGAAAATTATTTTTCCCCTAGAAAAATCAACAAAAAATGTTTTTGAAGAATGAAGTAATAATATATAATAGATAATATTTATTGGAATTGGTACACAAACGTGACGTCAATCACGTGATAGTTTTATCCATCGTCAAGATATTAATACCGCAAAGAAAATTACAGATGGAATTAAAACTTCCAAAAATCACGTCAACAATTATAATTAAAGATTACTTCACCTACGACCACATCAATCACCAAGAACGTGTTCTCGCAATTCCAACCGGCTTTTCCACAAAACTGCCTCCAGCATGCTAAAACGCGCGTTGCAATCGAGAGGGTCAACGACCCCGCGATACTCAATTATAGATTTAAATCCATTTACATAAAGCGATCGCATTCAACGATCATACTGCGTTTATTAATTCGAAAGATCAGTGATCCGTGATCGCCGAAAATTCTCCACCATCCACCATTCAATGGTTTCTCCTGGAATCACGCGTACCCGTTTCTTCCTACCGGAAGTATCGTTCTCCATTATCGTTTAATCCTTCCACGCGATTATTTATAAATCGCTATTAATAATTTCCTATTCTTCACACATAATACTCGCCTTCCTATCACGATAATCATCCTAAACAATGTTATAAAAAAAAATAGATGAAAATAAACAAACCAATCATCGTCGATCATTTTCATCGTTTCCATCGATCGTAAGGTAAAGCTCGTAATACCGTATGACCCGCGTAGCGATTCCGCGAACCTTCCGTCGGCGGGATTCTATACAGATGTTAACTGTACGTTTGATCGTAATTGTCGCGAACTGTACCATCTCTGTAAACTGCTACACCGATGTGACACCGTGCAAGCAACCAAGCAGCAAGCCGGGCCGAGTGGTTGAGGCTTGGGGGTGCCAGTGGGAGTGGATAACGGGGGAGAAGGGCGGTCGGAGGTGACAGAGGGGTTGATGGGGGTTGGGAGTTGAGCCGGTAATCGATATCTCCAAAGTAAACGAAGAGGGAGCAAGGGAGAGAGCGTTGGTACTAGAAAGAGAAAGAGGGTGAGGGTGAGAGGGGAGATGGAAAGCCTGAGAGAAAAAGAGAGAGGGTTAGAGAGAAAGGGCGAGACAGGCCGCGAAAGGGAGGGAATACGGGGTGGGAGGGAAAGGGACAGAAAATAACAGGAGAGACGAGCGAAGCGAGAAGAGCGGCCGAGGGAAAAGGGGCTCGGAAAGGGAGGGGGGAATTAGAGACAGAGAGAGAAATTGATGTCGAGGGTTTGTCAACTACCGACAAGTATTATATACGTGCAGTCTAACAGGAAGGAGTGTTGGTGCGCCGTATGTACAGACTGCGAACGTGTCTCTGATATTCTAATTCCACCCCTGTGTATTCCAAGCAGTCACCCCCCTTACCATCTCTCCCTGTAGCGCCGTTCCTCCCACGATGCATCCTCCACGATTTTCATTAGGGTAACGTGCCACGTAAATCCATACGCCGCTACAATTTTTTCCCGTTCCATCTTCGTTTATCCTTTTGCCGGATTCGTCGTACGGATCGACGCCTCGTCGTGTTCTTCCTCTTAATGCTTTTGCGGATTGTACTTCTGGTGTGAATGTGGAAATGACGTTCGATAAATATTCTTGGAAATTGGGGTCGGAGGATTTTATCTTTGAGATGAACGTGGAAAGTAGAATTTTTTTGGATAATTAGTAAAAAATGAGGCTTTTTGTTAGTGAATATTGCTTTGGGCAAATACTGCTTTTAGATGGAGATAGAGTAGTGTATTTCCTTGTATACTACGAAAGTGTTATGAGAGTTATTTTTTTTTACTATTTGCTATCTTACTGTATTTTCCTTTGCCTAAGGATAGCTATTGTAATTAGTGGGAGGAGTTAGATAATTGCTCACTTTGTTAGACATAAATTACTGGTACTTTAATGAAACATTGGAAACAAGCAGAAATTAGATAGTGTTCTCGAAATGTAGCTCATTTTTTAATGAAACATGGATTTTATTCATTAATGATTTATCAATCCATTATTTCATGGATGAATATAATGGCTCTTTCATATGAACAAAGGTCAGTAGTGGGAAGCTGTAGCAATATTTTACAATCGAAAAAAACATTTTATCGAAGTTTAAACAAACTGATCCCATAATGTGGACTATTTATTAAATATTATTATTTACATATTATTATATGTATTTGATCTTTCACAATTGGACTTTGTCGCGGCAAAAAGACTAACAAGTTCAATTTGAGTTTAAGTCGAATTATTGCTTTAACTAATCACAATTTATGAAGGAGAACATTTTTTACAACCTAATTTTCTTCTTGACATGCTTAATCTCTTTAACCCTCTGTGGATGGGCACTTTTTTGAATATTGAGAGACAATCATTTATCTGGCAATCGCATAACCACCTTTTTATCAGAAAGTGATATACTTAATGTATAAATATTATAAATTACTACTTGCGTAATGATACTTCAACAGTTACATTTCAATTTTTTAACTCTAACCTTGTATACATGCACCGATAAACAGTAATAACATTTTTCTCAAACCACATATAGGCGTTCGTCGTCTTCAAAGGGTTAAGTAGCCGTTGATGGCTTGAGTTTCCGCTACAACGAATATAATCGAATTTTGGCGATAATAAAGGTCCTGTAGGTGATTTTAATCATGAGAAATATTGGAAAATGAAACCGCTATTGAAAAGCCGAATAAAATTATTCGAGAGTATTATATCAAATCCAGATATATAATATCGTAAGTGTCTGTATCACTGTAATGTGTTCTGGTTCGTTGCCAAAAAATCATTTCACCTCGACTTCATTCCAAACAACAACGCCGTGTCGATGTTTTCGTTGGAGCGTTAATGAAATAACTCTTTTAAAAGCGTCATTAAGCGAGGCTGCATGATGTATTTTTCAACTTGTCCTTTGTTTCAACGTATCGTACATGCTCGTCGAAAATATTCTACCGTTTTTCGGATCGGATTCTGCAAAAGTTTTCTCTCTGAATCTCTCTCCTTTTCCTCGATTTGTAAATCAATAATTTTGGAAATTATAGACAATTTAAATAAATGAAAAAAAAAACTGGCACACCGAAGCTAGAATTTCGAAAAAAACATCAGCCTTTCTGATAGTATTTAATCTACAATTTTACATATTCCATTAATCAACTAACAATAGTTGTCATTAAAACACGAGTTTATCAGCAATGACCTTTGGCTGTAAAATGTAAAAAAATAAATTTCCTAAATAACCCTGAAAGAAAGCAGCTTGCTAAAAAAAAATTCCAAATAATGTCATAATCCTCTCAAAAATGTTAAGAAATAGAAAACAAAAACAAAATTCTAGTATAAAATGAGAATCATTCTATTGATAATAAATCTCGAAAAGTGAGAGATTATTATGTGTCTACATTTACCATTTTTCTCCCATAAAATATCGTGTCTTCCTCCACTGGTCATTATTTCAATTAATTGTAGACACAGGAAAACGTACGGACGATCTGCGGTCTCCATAAAAGGAAGAAATTAACGGCCATTAGTGAAATTCAATGATCCGCGCCGTTAAAACGCGAAATCGTTTCTCGGTGTAGATACGGAAAATATTCTTATGGAAAGCAATCTCGTCACTCCATCGCGTTTTACCCTTTGAAAACGTAGACCCCTTCCGATTACCCGGGTTCTTTTTCTATTTCGTTTTTTCCGCGGCGCAACAAATTAAACATAACCCACATCCTCCGGGCACGTTTCTTGATTACTTTTTGTTTTTCCCATTTGCGTTCACCGTTGGCTTCTTTTTACAGATTTTATTTCCACCTTTGAAGTTTTTCCCCGTGCAATTTAGTGTTTCTTCCTTTTTTTCCCTTTCTTTCTCTCTTTCTCCTATTTCTTCTCTCTTTTTTCCTTTCCTTTCCTCCATCTCTTTCTCTCTTTTTTTTTGCCGACGTTTACGAAGTTTCATAACGTTGCCCCCACGTTCGTGAGTTTAACTGTTTTCGCGAATTTACGGATCTCCTTTCGAAGATTTTCGCCGATCTTTTCGAGAGCCATGTCCCTCTTGCTATTTAATTATCCTAACTGTGCGAGTTTCGCGATAATTCTCTCAACCTTGCGAGTCTCCAATTTCACTCTTTTATCGATCTTTCTTTCTTTATTGGCAATTTCGCGCACCATTCTCCTTGTATTTTTTTTATCTTTAAGGTAATTAACATTAGAACTACCAAGGGAGTCAAATTGACTGGTTCGTAATTTTTTAAATAAATTCTGTAAATCTATGAGAGAGCCGTACAGTGGATATTTTACATTCATCTTGTACAGTATAAATTAATGAGATAATTATATTTTACATCTCTTGATACCTTTTTCGCCAAAGTATTTATTTAATGTATTTAAATATACCAAAATTAACGCCGGTAGTTTTAGTGTTAACAATTGACTTTAAGAAAGACATTTGTCTTTGGTTGCGTTCTTAATACATCAATTTTTTTTCTCCTTCTCCTCTTATCGGCTCCATGGAATATAGGATCTTCGCTTCTAGATTCTCTTTATTGACTTTGGCTTATTAATTATCTATCAATTATCCGCGGGCTGGGAGTGCAAATTTCAGGAGAGAGGTCTGAAAGGATAGCGAAAAAAAGAAGAAGGAAACGAGAGTGACAAGATGAAACGAAGTATGGAACATCGAGATAGAATGGGGGATGAAGGATGTAGAATGGAAGAAGGGAGAGAAAAGAGAAAATGTACAGATAGAAGAAGAGCCGAGAGAAAAAGAAAGAAAGAGACAAAAAGAGGAAAAGAGAGAAACGAGGGGAGGGTGAGTAGGCGACTCAATCACCCTAGCAAAGGCTCGCTACTAAAAGATCCATATCGAATAACCGGAGGGGGTGAAATTATCGGTACAACCCCTATTATTGGGTTCTGAACCACGTGAAAATAGAAAAGGAAAGGCTGAAAGATGAGATCGATAGGACCCCTCTGCTACCGGGAGTTTCTCTTCATCCGATTATCGACTTGGCCCGCCGAACTCTTTTCTTCGTCTTGCGGACTTTGAAACGAGCCAATGTACAATCGTCTGAGCGAGGAGGAGGTATTTTATATCGTAAATCAAATTAATTCCCATCGAGACACCAATGCCACTCGATTCGAGCCTCGGTCTCACCGACAATTTCAATTTACTCCGACACTCCTCGACTCTTTTCCCCATAATTTACACCGTTATACATTTTTCAAAACCCATTCCTCTGTTTTAATTCCCGATGGATCTTCGGCGAGCTATATTCCATAAAATGGAATATCAACTAGTTACGGGGGTTTCAATAATATTTAATTTCGTATCATTAATTTTCTTCAAAACTGAACTTTTTTCTACGTTCAATACAGCAGTTTTATATACAATTTAATATTACTACTCTTTTTCATATCGTTCTGTGTTTGCTAATTGTGATAAGAGATCTAAATAATTTCTTTTCTGTTCTGATATATTTGTACTTTTAGATTGGAGCCATAATCAACTTCAATTTTTTAATGGGTTCGATTCTTTACCATTTCTTCCCACCCGCACCATGTTACACCAATTGGTATTTTTCAATTTATGATTTTGACCCACTTTCGTAATCATCAATGCATATATTTGCATAAACTGAACCCTCTCTTTCAATCCTCCATATATCATCGACAAATTGCATTCTAGAAAACATCGTATCTTCTTATTTCAACGTTGCAACGTTAAATAGAAAAGTCTACACTCCTTCAACCATATCACAACTTTCCTTAAAACGAGAAACGCAAAATTTTCATCACTTTAAAAATACATATCTTACATGTAATTTAGTATCCTCAATTCCTCCACTTCATGCAAACGCAACCACACGATTCCGTTTAACTCTCCCTCTGTGTACAAAAATTGTAACTTTAACCGTGTACACGAAGGGGTGTAATCGCATCCCTTATAATTTTCATGGAAAACGTAGAGAAAAATTTGGCTGTACAAGTATATCTTAGATTTTATTCATTTAACTTAATTTAAATGTAATTTAATATATCGAGATTAAGAAATTCTAAACCCGCTATATAAGGCAGAACTTTTCACCTCGGATCGAAACGGATCGGTGTAACCTCCTCACCTGCTGAAAGTTATTAAGTTCTAAGCCATTGTTATCTAGAAAACTTCAGCTCGTAATCGCCATTCAAGTTTTTTTTTTAATCCTCGATCGTTATAACCCGACTTACCTAATTTTCGAGAAATTATAAATCACACTTAAGTGCACAGCTATTTCAAATCCACTGATTCGAATGAAACCTGTTCAAATCATACGTGAAAAACATATCACCGATAACACATCCAGAAAAAAACTTTGAAAGCTTTCCATTCGTTAATTTTTTATTTACATCTCTATCAGCCAATGGTATATTTGCATCACTATACACCGAGATAGAAGGTTAAACCCCAAACTTGTAGTCCTCCCCGCCGCAACCCCAAACGCATTTTCGAGCAAACAGCCGTCGCCTATTTAATAGTCAACTAACACAGATTGTCGGTCTATTCCAATAAGAGATAATAACGCGGGAGGCACTGAATTTCCTGCTAGATAGGATCACCAGTACAGTGCTTATTACATCGAAGAGACCAGAGTAACACTCGTTAGGGAGAAAACACGTGTATACACGTTCCGTACGATATTTCGCCTAGTTGTCGCGATGCAGCCATCGTCATCGTGGTCTCGTCATGATTATCGGCTGCATTATTAAATTGGTATATTTCCATGGCCGATGCTATCGATCTTTAGTATCTCTCTTCCAGTGTGTAGGCACATGTGCGAACATATACGTCGTAAGCTTCCGATGCGCATATATACGTATACCTATCGATACACGTGTATATGTGTATGTTACATATACGTATCTTCTCCCAACTAGCAGAGGGAACCCCCCGAAGCCATTCGTCCCGGAACGAGCGGCTAAAGGCGGACACGCAGTGCTAAGCGACAGCCACTAACCGATTTACGATCGCGCAAGCGCACTCACGAATTGTATGATCCGATGCACTTTACTGAAACACAGGATGGATCGAACGTCCAGGGTCGGACGTGACCCTTCCTTTCCCCCTGTGCTTTCCGGATTACCTTCGTTTCTCGATGCTGAAAGAGATTACCTTTTCTGAAACATACGATGGCATAGCGACGCCGATTGATAATGGGAATACGTATGTTGAGGCACGCTCGATTTTGGTTTCTGTGGTGGGTGGTTGTTTTTCTTTTTAGGTGTTGGAAGGGTAGAGGAATTTTGGAGAAATTGGTAGAAGTGGCGAGATTGAGGTTTTAACGGTAACTGTATTGTCATACTTCAATAGTAAATTTTGATATGGCGAAAATCAGATTAGTTGGAAATGATAATTAAATTTGACCTACACGTATTGTGCGCGGTGAATGTACAGGTTTAATGAAATGAAAATATGGAATTTCTTGTGTTGTTAACGTTCTATGGGCCCATGTAACTTTGAGGTAACGCAAGACATACCTAAACTTCTATTCTTCAAAGCCACATTTTAACTTTACTTCATGTTATAATTTAGCTCGTGAAAATCAAGAAATTCTTTAGAACTCAAGGTTGAAATATCAGGTTTAATCCGTCATTTGAAATTGTATTTTTACCATTTTCCAATTGTGCTATCGCGAAACTGACCTTCAGTTACCACACAAAATTCAGTCTACAGAAGGTTAATTAACACTTTACCGACCGGTATTTTTTAACATCCTACCCACTTCTGATTGGTCACTTGCACGGAAATATTTCCCTGATACTGATATCTCTTCGAAAATTGCAAAGTTTCTTCACTGAGTCCTTGACACAGTTAACCGCAATGAAAAATAATAATTTATTAATTGCCATAGCAACCAATTAATAAGTTAAAAGTCCAAAAGTGTTGGGCCCGAAAAGCCGATTAATCGGCTACCGGTCGGTAAAGTGTTAAAGGCAGTTTGTTGTGTTTGTTTCCTGTTTTAAGTCAGCAGTCTTCTGTGTTTCTTCCAGAAAGGTATCATGGTTATTTCATAATCGGTTGAAAGATCAGTTACGATGGGAATAAATATTCAGAAAGTATCGGTACAATTAGTGTTAATGTGTTTCGTGAGTGTAGGATGGTGAGGGGTGAAGCTTGGAGGGTGTTAAGATTTTAGGGAATAAAATTATCGAATTAGAAAATGTGATGTTTCGGTATTTTTTAAATAGTTGGGGGATTTTCCGCTTAATGGATTTGTGGGTAGAAAGTTTGGATCGTTGAAAGTTAACCTGTTGCGGTTTAAATTGATATTCAATGTGACACCGTGCAGTTAAAATGAATTTCATAATTTTCTCTATTGTTGAATATTCCCCTTTCTTCAAACGTAGTAACAAGTTCAGATAATGTAGAACGCTTTGGTTAAATGTCAGAAAAAGATGAACGTTTTAATTTAATAATCAAATAAGTAGAGTGAAAATAATAAATAAAATAACTAGGAACATGAATTTTATCAAGCATATCCTTTTAGTTTTAGCTTATAAACACAGCCTTTAGTTTTTTTATAAAATATGAAAGAAAGTAGTTTCACCTGTGTTACAAACAGATCGCAAAAAAATTTGTATCTAATTTTCCTAGCTACCATCAAGCGAAAAGCTTCACAAAGACGGTATATTTCCAAAATTGCATTGTTAATTAGACTGAAGAAACAAATTAAATCTGCTTCATGTTGCCGTGCATAATACAGATGGCTGTACAATCAAATTGGGAAATACTGGCCTAGCAAATAACAACTAAGAAATAATTCACCGATGGCAGAGTATAGTGGGCTCAAATAACAGCTCACGAACGAAACATCACTTCCATGGGGTTCATATGTCCGCCCATGCCAATCTTATAGGCGCATTCTTGCGTAATCATTTTTCCTCTCGCACCCTGCCACATCAACCACGAGGGGTTGCTGCCCCATATGGTCGATTGTCGTTTCACATGAAAACTACGACCTTTCCTACTTTAATTATGTATCGTTCCATAGATTGACTTACGGCTATTGTAAAAAAGCAATCCACGTTTCTTTGATTAATTCTTTGAAAATTTGATACTGTATAAAACGTTGTGAACTTCGTTATTAGAATAAATACCGTATTTCTCCATGCATAAAAGCTCTTTTTCGAAAAATTTGGGGTCTAAAAGTTAGACGTGTGTTATTATAAATTTCTTTACTTGAAGTTTTAGTCGGAAGACTTTATGTCTCTGCATGAGGAATACATCAAAATTTATGACTTTGTATGATCATATTGCAAGAATTTGTTTGTTAATGTTAGATCTGCTGCTAAAACGATGGAGAAAAGAGTTATGGAGCAGCGTGGATTTCGTACTGAAAACTTACATGGGGTATTAGGTCTATTGTTATATATTCTCTGCGGTATTATGTAGGGTGTTCTAGGCTTCCCTTTCAAACTCCGAGGATATAATCCGTAGGCGGAAATAAGAAAGAATGTTATGTAAAGTTTAGTGACAATGGCTTTGTCACGGAGATATAAATAAATACTTTGAGCATGTACTATGTAATAATCTATTTTTTATCACGGTTTGCGAAAGTCTTCTTAAACTTGTACTTATAATTAATTAACACTGCTGTTATCATTGTATCTCACCTTTGTATTCCTTTGAGTTATAGTGATCGGATTAACGAAGATTCAAATGTGAAAAAATGTAAAATATGCAGAAAAACAGACATAAATATTAGAGATATTGAATATCAACGATAAGTAGCCGAAAACTTGGTACCTGTTAAAAAATAATTTGCATTTCGAATCACATGGATTCAAGAAAGTAGCAGGTATAAACAAGTATTCGTACAAGTACTGAGCAATGTAGCTACAAAAAGTAATATGTTGACTTATGTGTATCGTAATAAAAAGTACATAGTTAAATATTTTATATCTGCAATATTTCTTTATGAATCTACAGCAAAGTCTTCATCGTCACACTTTCTAACTTCTGCTTACAGTTTATTTCTTACAATGTGATACAAAACACCCTTTATATTTGATCAAAATAGCATTAACACTAGATCTACAGGAGCCGTCAAATTAACAAATTCCTACTTTTTTTTATAAATGTTTCTCACATTTATGTCGACGTAGTAGGGTAAATAGTTCCCGTGCATCTTATAAAACAAAAATTAATTAATTGATTTTCTTTACCGCTTGATTCTCCTTTTTTTTGAAGTGTATATTTAATAAATTTGAACGTAACAAATTTACCGCCTGTAGATCTAGTGTCAAAAATACACAATCTTCCCAATTTTGAACCTTACTGAAAATATTTCTAATTTTTGATAAAAAAAAATAGCACGCGATTACATTAATCTCTACATTACAGCAAACTGTGGTATTAAGATTCAAGTTTTTCAATTTATATCCTATAGATTTATATCGAAAGATCAGGCTATACGAACGTAGACACAATCATGTTAAAGTAGGAACGTACCGAGGCAGTTGTCGGAAGAAACGAAGAATCTATAACCTAGCATGGCGGTATTATTGGTCTCGGTTCCCTCGTGCTTTTTTCGTTAATATTATTTTTACGAGGGAGCTATAACGTGCCCCAGAATCGTCGCATCTGTAGGTAATGCGTCCCAGAACGAGTGCTTGATACCCAAGAGACTTCGGTTACTAACCAATTTATGATCAAGCGACTCTGCCCACGAATCGTGTACGGTTAACCTAGTTGGAATATTGAAAATTGCTACATTTTTTTCTAACTTTATCTAGGAACTAATAAAAAATTGTCTCGTACATTTTCTGTATCTTTTTTTGCGACGTCTCGTATCGATTTTACTAATTGTTCGTAACACTTTCAGGTAAAAAAAAAATTGTCTTTGATAAGAAAACGAAAATAAAATGAATATTCTCAACTGAAGGCGAATTACATATGAAATTAGTAATTTTTATTTGGTCAAATTTTTATTTCTATTTTTTTTATTTATGTTGAGAAAATAACCTCAGAATTCTTTGGGTTTATAAAACGTTAATTGCAGACAGTAATTAGGATAAGCGTGATACCTGCAACAAGTATCTGAAAACACATGAAGGACGAAAACTTCGTTTAAATTAAAACAATTAAGTTACTTTCTGCTAGCAACGTTTTCTTGCAAAATTCAAGCAACTTTTCGTATTGTGCAGTACGAATAAATCATGCGCAATTCAAATTTGGCTGATCTTTCAAGTTACTTTCTACACGATCCTTCACACAGTCAATAATACAAAGTAGTGGCAAAATATTTTATTCAAAGAATGCTTCATACACATTGGATTATTCAATACCAAAATTTCAGGAACAATAAACAGTACAGAGTTAAGGCTAAAGCTACCAACTCACTCAAAACGTCTGATTCTTAATTTCTTTGACTAATTCCTAAATTTCCTAACGCGCCAATTCCTTCAATTTTGCATTCATATATTTCTAAATGTATGAAATTCTATTGTTCGATAACTTTTCCCCATTGTTTCTTTCCTCTTAACATTCTTATTAACTGTCCCTAAATAAATTTCATTAACTATCGATAAATCTAGTATGAAACACTCTAACTCTCAATTAGCAGCCTAAAGTGCAAATTCCTTATCCCTCTAAGAGATTCTTTTTGTTTATTATAACTGACGTACTCTCAATAGATCAAAAGCCACCTAAAACAGTGTATGCTAGTAAAAATTACTGTAGCATTTAAAGATAAAATACAAAGCAACAAGATCAGTATCATCGGAATGCTCGAAATGCCTCAGGATCAGTTTCGCTGCGACTAAAAGGCAAAACGCAAATCCCACGCTAAAAGGATGAAAGTGGTCGGTCGATCCACCTCGTTCACGGAAGAACCTTGTAATGATCCCTTCCTTTCTTCGGTATTCTCGGCAACAAAGGATCGACAGAAGGATGAAGGAACCCAGAGGTACGGCGATTCTCGTTTCCCTGAGATTTACGAGTCTAGCAAGTCCCCCGTTGGATTTATTAAAACTTTCGAATCGACGGTGGCAAGGTGTTCGTGCCCCTCACGAAAATCTTGAAGGACGAAATAATATTGCAAGAAGACGAAAGTTAAGTGTCGCTAATGAAAGAAATGACGGTGAAACGAGCCAGGTCGGTGATATCAAACGGTGACAAGTTGTAACGGCTTCGACGTTCTTTGGGCAGCGAGTTATTGAACTCTGGTGGAATTTATCGCAGATAAAAACACATCATTGTCATAAATCATGAATTGCGGAAGCATTGCACTTAAAAAGGACGAATACGGGGGTTTATTAATAATTGAAATTTAATTATTTGTGCAATTTAACCGTACAGGCACTCTACGTATGTCTATTCTTACAGGGGTCATTGATTTGACTGGTTTTAAAATAAGGACAATATTTTCTCCTTAGATATACAACTAATTGTGAATTTAATATTAGAATGAACGCAGAATACAGTCTTTGTTTTATAATGCAAAAAATTAGCAATTTTCATGGTGTTGGACGCACGGTACGATTAGTGTTAAGCTGTAATCTCGGCTTGAAGAGTAATGATCAGACTGCGGATTTTTATGCATAATATAAAAATATATCTAAAATATCCAAAGTATGGTATTTGTTATAATACTTATTGAGTGCAATAAATCCCTAGATAGGTTTTCCTGTCTCACCTGCATTTGTGAAACTCGAAATTTGCATAAACATCCGCAGTCTAGTAATGATAATAGTAATTGTTATTATCATTGTTGTATTGAGAAAACGAAGGGAAGAAATACAATTAGCATGTTCACTGAGACGGAGTTTGTTCATAGAATTTTTCTACTTGTCAGAACGACATGAAACCGTACCGTTATTTTTGTATTTGGTGATCAGACTCTATGCTGCAAAAGCTCGGTAACTATTTATTACAAAAAGAAAATGTTAACTTTGCACACTACGAAGGTTCTATGAAAAACAAACATGTAGGGTGAAGATATTTTACGAGGCCTGTCTGTTTCGACACAGGGTGTGTCACCTAACTTTCTTACATTACAAATATTTGCTACAGTACAACATTTGGGAACTTGTTTCTTACAAAAGTATATAAGCAACGGTGCAAAAGCATATTATCATTACACTCTAGCCGCTATAAAGCTATATAGCTTTTGCTAGAAAGATTATTTCCAATTTTACATTATCACGTAAAATATTAACCCCTTGCCGTAGAATAACGAGTAATGCTCGTCACCTATCAAAACCTATCAAACTAATTGTAAGAATATCAGTGAGCCGCAATACGATAAAATTATTTCTATAACATTAATATTACATCAAATTCCACGATGTATCACCAATCGCTGATCAATTTTTATTTTACCTATATAATTCCGAATTATTGCGAAGGCAGTAACAATAAAAATCATGCAGTAACGAGTTCTCGTGACAAAGTTAAATGATACACCCTATATATATTATATTGGGTTGGCAAGGAAGTAATTTCGGTTTTGTAGTGTGAAATGGAACTTAATTTTTTTTAACAAAGAATTTTTTCGATGACCTTTTGCCATTGTTTTGACAAATTCACGATTCCGTTTTTATAGAAATACTGGCCCATATCAACAAAAAACTGAAGCCAATTCAATTTTAGGCTATCATCGCCATTGAAAGTTTCACCATTCAAAAAGTTTTGCAAGCTGAAAAATAGATGGTAATCTAATTGTGTCAGATCAGGGCTACATGGAGGCTGTGACATCACTTCCCAACCAAGCTTAGATTTTGCAAAAAATAAAAAAGTTAAACATATCAGAAATGTTCGTTTTTCACTCTATGTTAAAATTCTCTTAAACAAACAATTACAAGCAAAATAAAGCGTTATTTGTTTCTAAGCCAAGTCAAAAGTTTCACAACTTTCGATTGTTAGAAGAAAAAAATCATAACATTGTCAGAAATCATTGAGAACAAACGTAACGCTGGCTCTCATCAAAAACCGAAATTACTTTCTTGCTGACCGAATATATCGCAGTGAACACGTTACAAAATCTATTAAGATCTCCGTTAAATAAAGATTTTTTGTTTTCTGTTCCAGTACTACGAAATGTCTTACGGTCTCAACGTCGAGATGCACAAGCAGGTAAGTCGACTCTCTACGGTTGAAATTTCGCGTGATATTTTTAACTCTCCTATTTATCTTTGCCCCGTGCAGAAGTTCACCCGTTTGAAAGCAATCTGAAACGTACACCCTCCAGAGTCCGGTATACTCCCGCTTCCCTTTTACCGAGTTCGTAGGAAAACATTAAGACGGAGAATGTCGCGACCCGATTTCTATCGCGCGCTTCTGAAGTTGCCGAGGGGGTAGTTTAAGGATCAAAAGATTTCTCGTTAATTAAGTTCGGAATATGTCGGGTGGATCGTACCGTAGGGTCTACGAGCGGACGGCCGCAAAACGAGGGGGTGACGGCGCATCTGGGCCGGGAAATCGCGTAATTTCGGCTAATTAGGGGAAACAGTGGGCCATCCCCCTCTGTCAGCAATTTTCTTAAAAGCGGCCACGACCCCTCGTTGCACGCGAACAGGCTGCTCGAAAGTGGGGAGACTGGCTCCTAAACTCCAAACAACCCTCCCTGACACGACGAGCTGATATTCATTAGCATTAGCGGCCGATCATTTCTCACCCTTGTACCCAGGGGCGGAGCTTAATGGGGTGCAAGCCGAGGGACCGAATCGGGGATGTCTTCGTCGAATAGGCCGGTCCACGGTTAAATCGGCGAGAAATTGCGGCCGGTAGTCGGAGTGACAAGCCAGTTAACTTGAAATGCTTTGTAGTATCGTAGTTTCATTTAGGTTTATAGTATCCATTGCGAAATCTTGAGGAATTTCTTTTTCTGTTTCTTATTTGAAGGAGAAAGTTTAACTGCTTTAGACCCGAACTTTTTTCGTTTAAGAAAAATTTATTTTTATACTAAAATTAACTTAATTCATGTGAATGAAAGCAACAATATACTTTTTACAAAAATATTTATTTATTTATAATTTGTAAATGTACATTTTAATGGTCCTTACGCAAAAGTAGTAACATTAAGGAGATTTGTAGAAATATTTGTATAAAAAAATAAAATTCATTAGGTGTTGAAACGAAGTTTAAACCTATACGTACTTAAATACAGCACGAAAAGTATTATGCATATTACAATGTGCACACGGTCCGAAGGGGTTAAGGAATATTTGACAGCTGAGGAGTAGATAGTTTTTTTTTAACTTGTGGATTATATTGTTCTTCTCGTTACTGAGACGGACAATGTTTTGTAATTAATTGTGTGATGTAATGCATGTAATTTGCGGACCTGTATTGGTTAGGTGGGTTAAAAACTGTCTCACCTGCTGCTTGGCTTTTTACACATGGCAAGAGATATTTTAACACACCTCGAACAGTTAGAATTACTCTTTCAGACATGGCAGTAGAGAAAATATCCCAGCTTTCTTTATACCCAAGTTGCATGGTGGGATTTCTCCACACCAACTTGCAAGTTTTGGAAATTCTGTAGCAAAGTAACAGAAAACGCCACATTGTATTGCTGTCAAATAAAGTTAATCTATCTGTGCAAGTAGGGAGTATTTTTTCCTTGTAATTTTGTTCTTCAAGAAGTTAGACTTACAATTAGCTATAGGAGGAAATAATCAGGTGTTCAAATTTGAAGAAGATTCTTCTACAAAATTGTTGTCTTTTATCATTTACAACAAATTACATCTCTTGTTATCAAATTGCGAGTTTCACTATGTGCTTAACAATATGTTTTGATTAAAAATTGATGTGGTTATTTGCATAATAAACATTTGTTACGCTCTTTGGATAGGTTTTACGAAATTATTCATGAAATTGTACGAATCTATAGATGCGAATATGCTGAATCTGTGGGATTGCCTTAACTGCTTGAGTACCGAAGTAATTCAGTAACAACAAAATTAGTATTGCACTCTAAATCAGTTTCGAATTTTCAACCTTTTTAATCAAAAAAGATACATAGAACCGGCACAATTTAATTCTCACCCAAAATTATCGATTTCATACATATTTCTAACCCCTTGTCTTACAATAACGAGTTACACTCGTGGGACACATTATCTTCCAACCCCGACAAACATGAATCGCCCTTCGTCGTCCATAATATCGCTCTCTATTGCAATTATCATTTCCCAATCTTCTCGACAAAACGCAAAGATAACACGGGAAGAATATTCAGTTTGCCTAGAATCATACCGTTCCACGTTATTAAACGGAGAGAGACTTTATTATTCTCTTCTTTTCCATCCGCTACGGTATCCCGGTGGTTAAATAGTCGGCTTCGTTTTCAAGTATTAAATATAATTTGACCCACTGCTGGCTACCAATAATCGTAACCCTTTTTCATTCCAATTCATTCATACTTTTTTCTCAAGTAGAATTTTTCTCAGATATATACAGAATCTATATTAACAATCAAAATTAAAGTAATCCAAGCTGAAAAATTCTACTTAACGTAACATCATCAAATTCTTTTTATGTCATTCGCTTCGAAATTTACGGGAGCTAAGACAACCTACAATGAAACTAGTAAAATTAATTTTATCCTACATAAAATCAAAAAAATAATTCATACCAGAAGCAGTTAGAAAATTAGTAAAATAGTAAACCTAAACGTAATACAGGCGGCCGTCGACTTTCACACAATTCGCTATTTCGCACGTTTGTAAAAATTCAATTTCCATAATTACAGTCACTGTCACAGAGTGCTGTAGGTCACTCCCACATTGCTTATAATTTTCTAACGTTGTAATATCGTTCCTAGTATTGCCTTCTAGCTGTTAGAGAATATCAAGTTCACAAAGGAACCGCATTAACAATTTATTATTTTTTTTGTATCCCTCTATTTTCAAACATATAACATTCGTACACATTTTTAGGGACCAATTATGTGCGAAAGTCAAGGGCCACCTGTATTTACATTTAAAAGTAATTACAAATTTTTTATCTCACCAGTGTAATATTCAACGTGTAAACCTCAAAAGAAATTTTAGTACAAGGGATAAAACTGCGCGTAAAAAAAATACAAGCATCCCTTCAAAACCTCGACCTTCAGCTTCTCCGTGAACTTGTTACCTTACAAAGGGGTGTTTAAGAAAAACTGTTGAAAAGAGAACCAAGAAAATGTAATCGTTGAATACGATCGTACAACTGGCAATACATGCACGGAAGAACAATGAGGGTAGCACGAGGGAAAGGAAAATCGTTGGTCACCAGAAAATCAATCCCCTTCGGGCATAGCGGATACGAGGAGAGAAATTGCAGCGAGGTAGAGTAACGTGGCTACCCCGATCTTCCAACGCTAATTGAAAGAGAAACGAAAGGTTATTGGTTCTTTGCAGCTAGCTAATTAATCGAGGTAATATATCGTTCTCGTTGCGGATACGGGACGTCAATTAAATCTCTCTGGTGAATCGTTCGAGTTGCCGTCGAATTTTCGAAACGTGCGAAAGGAAATACAATATGACGATTTAATACTTTCGATAGTAAAAAGGTCGTTTTAATCGGTCGGTTAGGTTTCGATGATGAAAGGAACGAGAACAAATGGCAGTGGCCCATTGGAGATGGCTTATTAATTTCCGCGAGTCAAGAGTTTCTTGGCAAACTTGGAATGTTAACTCGCGCGGTTGCTCAGATAGGATGGTAGCGGAGGAACGATTAATACGCTCCTTTGGAGTTGGCGAATTCAATCGTCTAGAAGGTTTATTACTCGACGTTGACGTCAACGTGTTTGAGTTTGATATTTTCGTGTCGTACCTCGTGTTTTCCTTTTAATCGTAATAGTTCTTCGCCATTTGCGGTTCTTTATCGAACTATACCTTGCAGAATTTTGTATTGTAGTTAAACTTTCTATCTTTCTAATTTTAACTTTGAAATTTTACAATGATTTTCTATCTTTATTTAAAATCTCTATTGATATCGAAGCAAAATTATTATCATATTGGTGACGTTAACATTGGAGGCATAACATGTGACGTAAATGATTAATCTCTTACCGTACTATTTATTTTGGTGATTAAATGCACAATAATTCAGAGTTAATTGCTGAAATAACAATCTACCCCTCGTTTCTGATATACTGTATAGCTTAATGCAAATATTAAATAACATAGAAATAATTTAATCGTATCGTGACCCATTGATATTTATCATTTAATAATTTTGTGATTCAAAATTACCTATTCCATTTATAGTATCACTGGTGTCACTCGTTGTACAGAAGAGTGGTTAACACGTTCCGTGCCACGTGGGGCGTATACGACCCCAGTAAATTTTCCGTTCAGTTTTCTTGCATTTCTCATTGCAAAACAAAGAATTTTATTGTTAAAAATATGTTGCAAAGTTAGATATAGGCATCTTAATATCATGTATACTGCAAAGAAATTTATTTAACCCATTCACTGCCAACTACGAGTTATCTCGTGCTTGCGCTATAAGTTGGAATTAATAAGTTAACAATAATCACCGAGTGTGTATAGTAATTTTGGAACAAAAAAGCTCTTCGTATTTTTATAAATGTCGATATCATATTTTTGATTCATTATATTAATATTCCACAGACTTTCTGCCGTTTTCTCAAATTTTAACACGCAAAGTAATATTTGCTTAGATTTTCCGGCAGTGAATGGGTTAATCGTGAAAGTGTTGGTCGTATAGGCCTCACGCGGCCTCAATAGAAAATCTTAAAAAATGATCCAGCACGCAAAGTGTTAAGTATTTAGGAAAGTATAAATTTTGTTACATGATATTGATACTTAACAATTCGTTAACACAGTGTCCAACAAATAACATCGTTCTTCGTTCGATCTCCAAGCGTTTCGATTAGGCTACCATAGTTTTGCCTTCTCATTTTCAAATGAAATCGCAGAGAAAGGGCTGAAACAGAGGTGGAGTGGGGAGAAGAGAAAAAAATAAATCAAGCAGCGGTTTGGTTGTCTCCGGCACTTAGCCGGCTTTCAAATCGCGGTCTTCGGTCCTCGCGCCTTTTCAATTTGAGCGGCGAATGAAAACAATCTTCCCCTACGAGGTTAGACCTTCCTTTCTCCCCGGTCGGCTTCCCTTTCTCCCTCTGTCATCCTCCCCTTTCATTTTTACCCTTTTTAGTCGCCACCGTCGGCGAGTCTCTCTGACTTCATCCTTTTCGTTCTCTCACTCTCTTTCCCATTAGTCCTCTGTCGCTGGCTCCACTTTTCTCCTACTCTCGGAGCTCCGCTCTCTCCCTCTTCATCCCTCTGCCATCCTCTGCCACCCTCTCTTTGGCCACCCCTCGCGCTCTGCAATCCCCGTTCCTCTTGCCGTCGCTCCAAGTCGACATTTGCCTCCCACCCTACCGTTAAAGCCCGCAGCCACCACTTTACCACTCGCTACTCGACTAACTCGAATTTGTTGGCAATGTCCCAGTTCTTATGCGAGTCTTTCCCTCCTTCTCTCTATCTTTTTCACTCCTTTCTCTCATTCCATTTCTGTCTTTCGTGTCGCTCTTTCTTTCTCTCTTCTTTTTTCTTTTCTTTTTCTTCTTTCTACCTCTCTTCACTCTTTCTTTGCTCATCTGTTTCTCCTTCGTCTTTTCACAGTTTTTGCTTTTTTTCGTCCGTTATAACCTCTCTTTCTATTTATTTTTTTTGGTACATAGTGAGAAAGTCAAATTGGATAGATGATTTATTTGATGGAGGACAGAACAAGTATATCTGTTATTAACATTGAGACTATGGGTGTTAAATTTGTTATATTTAAATCTATTAAATTAGTGCTTTGAACAAGGGGGATCTTAGGGGTAAAAAATATTGTCGATCCGGTAATTTATGTTTTATGTGATGAGCTTAGAATTTTTATTATGACATTCCTATAAAGTTGGAGAATTTTTGGAAAATATTGTGTATCAGTCACTTGGATTGGTTAGGCAGTTTTATTGTAAAGTGAATGGAAATGTTGCTTAATAAAATGTAAATTTATAGGAAAGGAATCCCACAAATCTTTTCTGTAGCCACTCGAAGCTCGCCGAAAAACAAGTGAAGTCCGCTCCCAATCCGCACAAACTCAGAGTGATTCACATTTACACGATAATACATTTTTCCTTGTTTCTTCGTTTTCCTTGCGCCCTCTTTCTTTCATTTTCCCTTTCTTCCTCTCTATCTGTCTTACTTTCACTTTACTTTTTCCTTTTGCTTGTCCCTTTGTCCGTCTTTGCCCCTTTCACTCTGATGCTATCTCCCCTTGCTTCTCGCTTTGTCATACTGTCTCTTAATATATAGTATCTGTGTCTCTGATACTATCCCTGCTTCTCTCTCTCTCTCTCTCTCTCTCTCTCTCTCTCTCTCTCTTCAAATAGTTGCACGACGGACAGTTCGAATGCGGTCACGTGTGCAAATGTTTCAAGGAGCCGATTCGATACAGCGATAGTTCCGCTGAGACCATTCCGTCGGTTCAGCGAAATAATGATAAGGTCGTGGCAGAAGTTCTGTACGTACGTGCGGCTTACACCCTCCGACAGCGAAATCGCTCGGTAAGCGAAAAAAACAGCAGTAACGCTCTGTGGTTATGCCTGAATCATCCACAAAGAGTTTTCGCTGTTCGACACACTGACAAAGCGAAATGATGTTTCGACTCGATGTTTGCTTGCCGTGCTATATCTATGACGCATCGGGATTGTTCCTTTTTTCTCCCATCAAACGATTTTCACGTTGGGGTGTAACACATGCGTTCTATCGATTAAGTATTTAATCTCCTGACAAACGAAATTTTCAATTATTCAGCCGAGAAACTTAGGGAATCAATCATTTCACTTATGCCTACTTAACACAGATACGAACGATTGACCCAAATATCGTACTAGATAAGTATGCAGCTTTTTTTAGAAGTAGATATCCACGTAAAAAAAATTCTCAATGGTGAAATAACAATTTAGTGGTCTTTTCGAAAGCCTATTCCATAAAAATTCATAAATTGTAATTTACAATTGGCTACTTTGACTTTGAACTAGTAACTGTCATCCCTATCATAATAGTATATTGCGTCAAAAACCCAAAAACTCAGCAGAAACGTGCAAATATTTATTTATTATGTGCATTCACGTATACATTTATAGAAATATACAATTAAATGGGAAGATTAAAATGCTTAATTTAAATTGTAGTAATAAAAGATACATGAAAATAGAAGTGCCTAAGCACTCATGGGCGGTGGATAAGAATTTCGTTAGGCAAACAGACTTCTCAAAGCGTACGAAAAAAGTCAAAGAAATATATTGTCACAAATTTGAAAACATTCCTTAAATGTTAAGGGACCAGTCAGTGCGATTGCTTTAACAAATCTCACATTAAGCGATACACTTGGTAAAATACTTGTACGAAATTGACGTATCGATTTCCGCTATTCTACACCTCTTTGTGCATCATTTTATTCGAGCCATCGAGTCTCATCTAAACGGAGTCATCTTCTGGAATGAATCTTTATCGAATTAAAGGTAAACTGTAATATTAACGAGAACTGATGAGAAGCCTCGAATCGCGAACGTTTCTACACCTATTTTGACAACGAAACGTCCTTGCTGGTGCTCTCCTATACATAAAGCGAAACTGGCAAACAAGTTTACGTTTCTCTCAAAGGTAAAAACTTTATTGCGCCGACATGAGCCGCCACTTGCAGCTAAAGCCCGATAAAGTTAAAAGTTTAGTCTCCCTGAATTTTACCATGCTGGAGCACCCACGGCCGCAATGTAATATCGGAGTCGCTGGTGTACTCTAGATCGACTAATTGCTCGCTCGATTATCCGAATGCTCGAAATTTTGGCGACTTTCCTGGAAAGCGGGATCGCCGATTATCACTGAGCAGGACAAGATTTGTAACGCGGAAATCTGAAATTCGGTCGCCCAATGCAACTTGAAACGGAAGAGATTAATCACTAACGAAAACCTCTTTGCGAAATTAACACCTTACTTGACGATTACTTTTCTCACTGTGTGCATTATATATCAAGATTAATTTTCTGAAATAAAAATTGTCCACGTGATATTTACTTTAGTACAAGCCTTAAACTAAAATATACCCTATTGTACGAGATTTTTCAATTGAACAGCTTTAGAATATGCAATTAGTTCCATTTTATTTTCCGTGATGCCAACGTGTTGCGATATTCTACAGAAACAAGTTAAGATGCATAAAATATACAGGATTGAAAGAATTATAAAATAAAATAGCTATAGTTGTATTTTCACTTCCTTTCTTCATCGAGCACGGAGATCTTTCGAATCTATCCAATAACGCTTACCGTTTGAGTCTCAGTTAGCAGATTCGTCATCCCACTGGATCTACTCACAATCCGTAGCCATATACCCGTAATTCTTCGATCTTCCCAAAAAACTTAAAACGCTATTCTATTCGATCCTGGATCTCATGCTAGCAGGAATTTTTCCTCATACGAATATCCTCTCGAACAGCATAATATCATCGCGTCAACGTTGATGTATTATCGTTGGAGATCCGTGCACGAGATAAATGGTCCGGAGGTCGGTACAGTTTCGAGGAGCCAATTACTCGAGCAAGGATCAGGGATCCTCGAGCCTCCGTGCAAATGGAGCGAACGTTTCTTCCAAAAGAACATTGCCACTGCCGTCGGCGGTCGTCGATACAAGAGTAACTACCATTTCCCATCGTGGGTACGCCCGGCGCCCGATAAAAAATGTGCAGGCTGACCAATTGCATATAACTCACCCTGCCTTTCCAGTTCTTCCTGCCTCCATGCATATATATATATATATATATATATACACACACTCATATATATACATACATATTCACATTTATATATATATATATACACATATGTGCATGTATATACATGTGGGTGTTCACACAGAAACACACGGATATATAAATGTCTATCTATCCGCGCACGCTCTTCTCTCCCTCTCCCTCTCTCTCCCTTCAGCTTTGCGTCTCCGTTTCTCCTGTCCGCAGTTCTCACGTTCTCTCTTCCTTTCGGTAGTCGGGGGTCGCTTTTCCAGCACTCTCTCGCCCATATACACATATTCTGTGATGCGCGCGCGTATACACTCTTGCCGCACGCGCTTACACAAACGCGCCCACTTACACGTATGCCAAGAGATACGTATACACCGAGACGCGTTTCAGGGGTCGTGTATTCGAGTTCTTTTATTTGGCCCTGCGGGGGTAGCAGAGGGTTGAGTTGAGCGAGCGAAACGAGGGTGCGGTGGGCTGGGGGCGATGACATCGATTTTTTACCCGTTGCTAATCTCAATGTTACCTCCTCCTCCTCCTCCTCCACCTCTTTCTCCTCCTCTTCCTCTTCCTCCTGCTGTTCGGCCACCTCCACCTACCCTTTTCCACCCCCATCGACCCTCTTCGTTCTCCCCCTTCCATGCTTCCACATTCTCCTCCTCCTCCTCCACCATCGGACCATCCGTTCTGCGGGAAAATGTGCATGTGCATCGGACACATTCGAGAAGGAATAACCATTTTTTCGTGCCGGACAACACTTGCGCCGCGCCGCCCCCGCCGCGCAAATTCTCCCTGTCTCTTTCTCCTCGTCTCTCTTCTCTCGACCTCTCCCTCGACTTTTCGCTCGGCCTCTCTCTCTCTGTTTTTCTCTTTCTCTCTCAAACGACCACTCTCTTTGTCGCTTTTTTCGTCGACGCTTTTTTTCCGTTGCACACCCTTCGTCTCCGCCTCTCCCGAGTCGAGCGAAGCGAAATCGAACTGACGTGGACGCGCGGCAGTTTTCCATCTTTCTGTCCCCCGTGGGAACGATGACATTTTTTTCGGTTTGAAGCTTTGGATGCGCGGCCGTCGTTTTTCCAGCGTCGGCTATCTCGCGATGGAGAAAAATTACGATCGGCTATCGAGCTTTCTACCCTTTCTTTCCATCGAGTAAATTAAACGTCGCTGGAATTAAAGCATCGACTTGGAACACCGAGAGGACCAGTCGAGATTGGGATTATGGTATGGGTAGGATGAAAAAAAGAATTGTTCGGGTGGTGTTAATTATGAGACGAGGAAATAGTCACTGTCCTTGTTTTTCCGGTTTTTATACTTTCGGCTTCGAATGTCGCGGTCGTTTGCCAAGAATTTATCGGTTTTACGGAGATTTCGAATCACTGAAATTGTAATATTGCAAAGCGACGTTACGTAGTGGCTTGTGATGAAAAAAATTGTAGAAAGTCGGAGGTAGAGAGAGATTTTCATTCGGATTCGCCGTTTGGGTTATACGAAACTTCATTATGTCGCCTTTGTAGGTAGCATTCGCGATTCAAGCGGTGAATTCAATGGAGAAAAAAGAATTGTAAGACAAAAAGGGTCGACGATGAGGTGTAGTCATAGGAGCATATTTGCTTCTTATAATTGGTGATAAGAATGAGCAATGAATCGAAACTGAAAGCTACTCTAACACTTTCCAATATAAAGATGCGCTTGAAAATCCGACACGTATTTGCATATCTAGCAGTGCGACCCTCGTGCATCTTCTAAATTGCTCTACATGTTGTGATGAATTAGCACATCTTCCTCATCATTTATTATTTATTATAAAACTAAAGATAATTATTATTTATTGGAGGCCTCTCTTCTTTAACTCTACAATGACCGATAATTTATTTTGATGTGCTGGATAAACGTTTGAATAAAGGGGAAAAAAGGGAAGAAAGTTGATCCATACAGCTCTTTACATTCTCCAACACAAACTTAAAAAAATTAAAGGAAAATAGAATGTTAGTAATTTCTTACATTCGTAACACTTTAGTAACTGGCTCACACATGTGTGTAATAGCTGGAAGGAATGTAGACATGCGGCTATGAAAGTGTGAAAGACGATTAAAAAACAGTAATTTTTACCATTAAATAGATCATAATATCTCAAGCCCTCAAACACTCAAAAATTTCAGATTAAAACAATTTTCTCTTTAAGACCTAGCAATTTCCCCAACGACCAACTATTCTCGACAAAATCTATCGTCCTACGTTCATCACCGTCCGATATTCGATATAACCGATTAGTACTAATTGTTGCAGCTGATCCATTACCAATTTCATATAAATACCTATCGCGCATTGATTACCATGCTGCACGTTACAATGAACGACGACGACGCCGGCACAGAAACGTGGAATTTTGCGTTAAACGGCTCGATAGGACGAATCAAACGGTGATCGATTCAAACAACGGCAATTGCAACGATTGGAGGGGACGATGCGCTCTATCCTCTTCCCTCTTTTTTTTTTCCTACTATGAAACGCGGCAACTGTGCGTGTATCACGTGGCCAGCCGTCGGTGTAATCGCGAATCGATTTGATCGACACACATTAATGAGTAATCACTCTCGTTCCGAAAGGATGACCGCGCTCACGTGGCCGTTGGACGGTCGTCACGTGTCCTGCGATTACCGCAACGTAACCCCGAATTTTGTGACGGCCCGTACGGCATTTTCGGGATTTATCCGCGTGTCCCGT
Source organism: Cerceris rybyensis (assembly GCA_910591515.1). Classification (NCBI taxonomy): domain Eukaryota; kingdom Metazoa; phylum Arthropoda; class Insecta; order Hymenoptera; family Crabronidae; genus Cerceris; species Cerceris rybyensis. Next base: position 42,546,189 of record OU342789.1, read on the forward strand.
TGCCAATTGTACGGGAGGTTCTTCGATTTTTCAATTAATTCTACTAGTTGTCGGGATACGTATTGAAACGGGATATATTGGGGTATTCGATTTCGTGCGACTGATTCCACGTAGACTACTCGCATTTTTTGGTAATGAACTGACACTTGGAATTTCGTAATTAATCGGGACGTTATTGACGTTCCTTTGTGATGCTGCGTGGAGTTCGTATTGCAAAGTATCCCCAAGATATATTTTTTTGAGAGTATGAAAGGTTTTGTTGGAGTGGTACTTTTTTAGGCTGTTTTATGCGAATTCACGTAATTCTGCATGGTCTAACTGGCGATTTGATTTTCGTTTTTGTAAGTATTTTATTTTTAGAGGTACTTCTTGTTCGTTCTGTAGAGAGCTGCGAAGATAGCAGTTTACACTGACTGGCTGTAATTCATTGTAACAATTTGTATCAACCGATGGCACATAAAAAACGACACACACAAATTTACCTTATTTTATAAACAGTCTCATCTATTAACATAAATTAACCCTTTGAACTCGGAGCCATCTCTGATGTTATTTATTAGCAACTTGGAAGCACCTTATTGGCTGCTATTTTGTACCATTTCAATAGACAAGTTGAGGTAAACATACATTTCTTAAAGTGTTGCGGTGTAATAAGTTCATCCTCTAACTAATAAATTCGAAGGTCACCTCAGAGGGTGCAACCGAGTGATATAGTAGACTTACGATGTCCCCTCAGGTGAGACAACCGAGTGCAAAGGGTTAATGTATTAACTGCCGAACCGATCCAACTTTTCTCTTGCCTCCCGTATTATGAATTAGTCAGCTCCGCAACTCCCAATGATACAAATTCAGATTTTCACCATTAAGCAATTTCAACGTCTTAATAATCTACATCGTACTAGTTCCATCAAAGATTAATTTATAAGCCACTTTTACAGGCGCTACGTTTACGTTTTACCATGCTTACAAAATATCGATGCCAACCTTTTAAAAGATTTACTCGTACGCCTATTTTATAATTCAGGATGTTTATCTTTCTCAGCATAAATAATTTCGTATAGTCATTGAAAAGTCTCCTGTAAAGTGGCTTATGTCACTTTTAAACAAAACAGTTTATACAACCCTTCAAATAATTATAAAAAATATTTGTAATATTAAGAAATATCATTTCCAGCGCGATCACAGTTTCTATAACCCTTCATTTGCGGCAGACTTTGATATATACCGCGAGTAATACATGTCAACCTTTTAACACATTGCGTACCGTTAACGAGATATCTCGTATTTGGCAAACCGACTACCCGAGACTTCTTACTACTTTACTAAGGTAACGTAGCTTTGAATATTCTTATGACAAATATTTAGCAAAATAAATGTATATCGAATTTCTAAAAGAGTACAAAATAATTGGATATATAAAATATACCAAATCTCTGCAGTGCTTAAGCTAGTTCTAGGCACTTATCATTTTTCGATAGAATTCCTTAAAATTTTGAAAATATATTCTTCATGATATTTTATAATTATAACCGGAATCTCAACGAGTTCATCCACACGGTTTATGAATAAATCGTGTTTAAAAATAACATATTTAACATTGGCCTTATGGAAAAAAATTTTTCCTGAGTCCGTAAAATCTTTTTTTATTTTTCTAATGGAAAAACGAGTCGATGGATTCTAATAAAAAATAAGTACTTAGTGTATTATTTAATGCTTTTGGAATATTATTGAATCTTTTCATAATTTTTTACTTCGTGGTTATAGAGAAAGATGTTTTTTAATGTCTAAAAAGTGAATGAAATGTCCTCTGTGAAGTAAGCCCCTGCATTAATTCTTACGCAATTTTTTTCATTTCTAATGAAAAAAGAAACTTTTAGTTCTGAATCCAGCTAGAACTACCTTAAAATTCGGCGGGCACATTGAAACAGCAGAGTGCCGTACGCAATGTGTTAATTGCAACCTCTACTGACGATGAATACTGCGATTTGTGTCAGCATCCATTTCTGATAAGATATACTGAAACAATCAAAACACTCAAATGCACTACATTAACCCTTTCGATACAATCAGTAACTATAATCACCCTCCTTCGCACGTTGACCGCATTCTACCGATGATTATAGTCACCTATCGATATTTTTCTTTCTGCTGTAATTGATGCAATCTAGATTTATGTGAGTATCCATATTTTCAAATTTATCACACGAAATTAAACTGCAAAGTAATTTCGAAAATCTACATATAATATCCCACCACTTCCCTACTTCTCGATAAAATGTCCGTTCGCCACGCAGATTAACGAGGCGTTCAATAGAAGCATATTCCCGAAAGACATATTCTTGTCGAAAGGATTAAACCAATATAATTGATGAGCATAAACCAGGTATAGTAAGCAACCACACTGTACTATAAGCGCTTTCAATGTATTTCGAGGAGAGTTGATCAAACGTTTATAAGCGCCACCCGTTTCAATGAATTAGATTATGTTAAGCGTCTTTAGGTGTCGATAGTAATCAAAGGGTTAACAAAACTTTTTCAAATTATTATAGTTTCGTCATTCGATCAACTGCCACCATTTTTTTTATACTTACAGACGGAGATCGCTAAGAGGCTGAACGCGATAATCGTCCAGTTGCTTCCGTTCCTGGCACAAGAGGTGAGTCTTTGACTTTCTGTTTGGCACGTGTGCCGCACAATCTCACAATCGAGAGTGACAACGACGCGATAATGATAGCATGGCTTGCAGCATCAGCAGCAGGTGGCCAATGCCGTCGAGAGAGCGAAGCAAGTCACGATGTCCGAGCTGAACGCCATTATTGGGGTGAGTTTCTGTCATTGATTCGATTAACTTCTTACTTTCAACAAATAACTAAAATCGATCTTTCTGTTATAAGTTTCACTCGCAATTGTTTGCACTTCTTTCCGACAAGTTTGTGCCTCAAAGTTTACTCGACGGGTCGGGTTCTTTTTTCCTTTAATTCAGAAATTTTCATCGTTCGAGTGTTGAAGATCTTTAAAAAATTTATCGTAGAACGTTGAGCAGCACGATGGTTAACCCTTTGCGGACGGTGGCATTTTTGAATATCGAGAAATAATCAATTATTTAGCGATGAAAAAACACTTTTTCACCGGAAAGACAGTCTTTTAATGTATACAAGTTGAAATTTACTCTTTGTAAAATAATAGTTCAACCATTATATTTTAATTTTTCAACTCTAACCGTTTATACATGCACCGACAAACTATAACCAATTGTTTTCTCAGGGCGAATATATGCGCCCGTCGTCCTCAAAGGGTTAATTATTATTTTACTGGTTAGTCATTTATCACTACTCGATGTATTAGTCGCTGTGATCACTACATAACTGTTACGTGATACTTGAATTGTTGGGGAGTGTAAGCGCTTGCGATTGTTGTTTATTTGTATCAATACTTATTTCTATCTAAAAATGTACTTATCATTTTATTTTCAAAAATTCGAATTCTTAATTAATATACTGTTATTAATATACTTTACATTAATAGTTTAAAGTTATGTTGTTCCACTATGTCCAGTTATCCGACATACTATGGTCAATAGATCTTTAATTAATATAAACTAACGTAAATTAACAATTTGGCTGTCATTAATTCTGAAACTTCTGTCCTGAAACTCAGTCATATCGCTTGGTACTTGGACGGTTAAAGTTGATCTTTTTTAACTGTTCCAAGCCAAAAATCGTAAGAGGAGTAACTAATTTCATTCATGTTTCTACAGCAACAGCAACAGCAAGGTTTGCAGCAGCTTTTGGTAAGCATATTACAATTTTTTCGAAACCATTTATCAAGTTTCGTGCTAAGTAGAATTTCATAACATCTTTCAAGTATATTGGATAAAAGAAAGGAAGAAATTTCAATGTTATTTTATCGCAAAGGCAAATAAATAACGCGAACTTACGTATGGTAGTTACGAGCACTTTGGCGATGTTCCTTTAAACCGCCTGACATTCGAAGTTAGTGCGGGGTCAGATAGCTCATCTTTCGGATGTATCGAGTATAAAAGTCAAAATGTCTGGTGCTTTCCATCTGTAAATGCGCAATAGGCGAAATGTAAATAGGTTGACTTCGATACTTTATCATTTAACTTTATTTTCAACCACCGGATGGTGTACATTCCTCATTTAAAAACAACGCAAAAAAATTGAAAATGTAGAAGCGTTTTAATATCACTAATCTCGCTGTTTCTAAGTGTCTTGTATTTATTGAATAAAGAAATTTGGAATTAATATTATAAAGACCTTTGAAAGCGTTCAGTGTCATTGATTGTTTGAGCTTTCGTCGATTTTTTTTTGCAAATAGTAGGAATATTTGAGAATATCTGCTTAATTGCTTCGAAATAATGGTCGATTTTAATATATATGTAACATTTGTCAGCATTAAAGTGTTATACAATGAGCATTTATGCTTTCTCGATAAATGTGACGAAACTTCGTGCGTCATGTGTAAATTTTATGTTGAAAGCCATTTACAAAATTGACAACGCGAGAAATTTCAAATTGACGTGTTCTTCATCGTTCTATGTACTCCATTGTGATATTTTTCCGTTTGTTTTAATTTCATATATCTGTAATATGAATTTTTTGCCATTACTGTCAGTTAATAACGAAAGCTTGATTTATATATGGTAAGCTTTATGAATTTTTGTCGTGTGTAACGCGATACTTACATTATGAGCATTCATTATTTTAATGCGAAAAAGAAGCATTGCAGTTTATTATTCATACACATTGCACTTTTCGTCGAATCTTATTTATTTGTAGAAAATAAACGGAATTTTTTTTAATTGACGAACCAAAAATGCCAGTTTGTCTCGTGAACTACACACGTTTAGAAAACGTGATTTTAAATTAAGGGGTTAATCTTTTGCGGTCCATTTAAGTCTCAGGGAGCGAATTTCCATAAAATACGACTAATTGCAGGCGTATCTCATTTTGTGTTCGTAGCGTTAAACTATTATTATATTCATTTTACCACAGTGGACTTTCGGTTTAGGTCATTTGATATTTTCGCTATTATAACGTTCAATACTGAATAGGAAAATTCATTTCATCCCTTTATAATTTTTAGACGATAACATTTATAACATTTCTCCGTGTATTGAATATTGACGTACCGCGGTACAATATGCGAATGCTATTCAATATGTAACTACTTTCATTTTCAAAATTTAAACTCCATAACGACATATTTTTAACAGTGAAAACTTCATTTCCCCAACAAAAAGTGCGACGACGCAATTGTACGTTCGGCGTTCTGCGCTTTAAATGCGATATTATCATAAAATGTAATTGTAATGTTGCATATATTATGAGCGCATATTACGTTTTTGCGCCGATTATAATAACGGTCTATGAAATAAATTTAATAATGACAAAAAAGTATAACAACTTTTTCAGAATCTTGTTTTTAACTATTTACGAAAGATGAATATAAGTAGAGTCTAATATGCTATTTATTCCCCAGATTAACAACATTGATTACTATTGAAATATTGCCTATAGTATAATCTCCACCCCCAACTGAAAGATAATACTAAATTTAACAATACTATTTAATTTCACATTGTAATGGAGCGATTCAAACTCATTTGGTTACTACTACCTTCTTTTTTCTATATTCAAAACATACCTACCACCGAATATTATTAAAAGCAATTGCAAAATATGAAATGAATTTATCCTATCAGACTAATATTTAACATAGAAAACTGATACAACCAACACTCGCTCTTTCAAACCCCAACTTTTCAAACTTTACAAACATTCCAAGTAAAATTGCAATTCTCAATGTCAAAATCCCACGTACTTTAACATACAAACGAGAAAGTCTTCCCACAAAAAACGGCAGAAAATGTGTTAATCACTGACAAAATAGACCGCAATCTATAGCTTATCTACCCTAATAATAGTTTAACTGCGACGTGGCCGGGGGGCATACTTGGACCGCAAGCGCTCTCCACCCGGTATGCCGGCTAGGTTTAGAGAAGAAGGGAGGAGTGAGAAGGAGAGGAAGAGAGATGGACCGCAAAAGGCTAATCGATAAAGGGTGTTCCTTGTGAGAAAAATCGGTCGGCTCGGTACGTTTCAGCAACAGATCCACGCGCAGCAGCTGCCACACGGTGCGGTGGTCGGTGGTCTTCCGCCGGCCGGGTTGCTGGGCTTCGCAGGTGCAGCCGCGGCAGCCGCAGCCGCGGGGGTTCCTCCTCATTTGGCGCCGCCACCGCATCCCGCAGCTGCGGCTGCGGTTCAGGCGCAGGCGCAGGCGCTTCTCAAGCCGTCCGATCTACAGCAACACCGAGCGGCAGCGGAAACGCCCGAAGATCGTAAGCCGATCGCCCTTACCGACGAGAGACTCGGCAGATCCGTCTCACCGCCAGAGAAATTCCGCAGCCGCACCCCCGACCTCGAGAGTGACCCCAAAAGGCGGAAGGAGGAGAAGCTCGGACACGTGAGTTTAATCTTGCTTCTGTTATCCATTGTTCTCGTGCTTTTACGCGAGCACGTCTCTTCGATCCACCTGTTACGCGTAATTTAAGAATTCAAGGACGCGAATCTCCCGCGTCCTCGCTGATCCTATGTGGCGCGGAGACGGCGCCTTTTGCGACGAAACCTTTTTCGTGAAATTAGGCCCTGTTTCTTTTTTTGTTACGCGGAGGATGGGCACGATTTAGATATTTTTTATTGTGTTTTGCGCAGATTTGTATTGTTGTTGTAGTTTCTTTATGAAATTTTTCGACTACAGGTAAGTTTATGAGGGATGAGATCTTTAGATTATCTATCTATAATTACTCAACCACCGCGATTAATCTAGAGACGATGATAAGAAACCGGTGGTCACTTTTAAAATAAATACAGCGGTGAGATTATTTCAAATTATTTCTATTAATATCAGGAAAAGTGCACCCACAATTAATCTCGAATGCGGTCGTAAAAGAAATCGATTCTGCACGCCGCTGCATTTCTCGATGAGAAAAAAAATCTCTTTCATCTTCCCCTACAAAGTCTGCGGCGAGAAAGCCGTAGCAGCTTCTCTTCGAAATTCCCGCGCAACATTTAAGTGATCCCGTCTTCGCAGCGCGCAAATTGAAAGAACGAAGCGTATGAAATATCTGCAATTCTTTACCAGCAGATGCACCCTAAAAAAAATTGGATCATCCTCGTGGCACCCTTAGAAAATGCAAAACAGTCGGGTAGTGCAAACGACGGTGAGAAGAATCCGCGTGTATGACGGCTGAGCACGTCGTCGGTGGGTTGGAGTTGGAGGCGCGCGTTTCTCCTTGCCGCGACTCCGTAAAATATCCATGAAAACATGCTCCTTTGTCAGGATCGCGACGACAAAGTGCGCGACCTCTGCACAGAGGGCGGCGACGCGGAGAGGCGCGTAATTAAAAACCGTGAAAACAGGCGAACTACAGGCCGCGCCTCGGTTCGCGCGCGCACTCCCACTAAATTGGATTATTTTTCTCAGTCGCTCCTTTTCCTCCTTCTACCGTGTTCTCGCGCTGTTCTTTTTTCCTTTCTGCTTCTCGACGATTAAAATACTCCTTTCGCGAGCGAAATCCTGCTTTCGCGTAACCTCCGCGTCTTTTTCTTCTTCTTCTTCTCTTTCCTTGGTCTTCTTCCGGCTCGACAATTGCTCGGGCAAACTCTCGTTCCACGATCGAGAATGCGACGCGTTTTATAATGAGCGAGAGAAATAAACGGCTTGTTCAAGGTATGCAAAATACGAACGGAGTGATTTCCATTGAGTAGGAATTAGAAAAGTGAGAAACTAAAGGAGATCGTGGTTTATGTTAATGCTCTTGTGGATATCTGTTTTTAAGGGTGAACGATCGTTGTTATAATTAGAGTCGAGATAGAAATTGAAAATAATTCGATTGATTGATGTTTTTTCACTGTTAATGAGCTGTGAAGTTATGTTTTCCACTGTATGCTTTGTAACACGATACTTAGAGTATGTTTGGTATATCTAATGCGTGTATAAAGGTATAAGATCGTCATACATGTCTGTCACTCCACAGATACCCAATTTTTCAAATTTCTGGTTTGTTCGATGTCGTAACAAATATCCGCGGACAAAAATATCAGTATTCTCTATATCCACATCTCTCTCGGGTACTAATAAGTATTATTGAATTTTCTACATAACTTGTTAATTTTTCACATACTTCAATAATTTACGAAGTATCTATTTCATCATCCCTTCATTAACACTAGATTTACGGATATTGATATACTTACCTATTTTTCTAAAGTGAGCCAATTTGAAGCATACCAGAAAATTGAAGTTTTTTTGCAAAGAACATAGTTCCAAATCAATTGAAATGAAAGATTTATTATTAAAAAATTAACCAACCAATATATTAGGTTGGCAACTAAGTGATTGCGGATTTTAAATGAGAAGGAAAATTGATGAGGGACCCATAAATCGAGTATCGTGACATAGCCAAGCTGTTCTAATTTTTTTGAATGCATTTATGCGTTACATTGAGCTTCTGTGCAATTTTACGTGTTGTGGTATAGCGATCTGAATCGATAATAGCCTTGATATATGTCTCACCAACTTTAACTGGACGGCCAGATCGTTGCGTATTTTTTCAGTGAAAAATCACCAGAACGGAATTTGGCAAACCAATTTTGACACTGCCTCTCTTTCAAGGCTTCATTCCCATATACAGCACATAACTTTTTGTGTGCTTGCTATGCGTTCTTGCCTTTTCGGAAATAATACAGTAAAATATGTCTGAAAAGCCCATCTTGTTCTTCCATTTTTAAATTGGAATAAAAACGAAACTAAATACCTATTAGACACAAATTTTTTACTAAATTAAAGGTGGAAGTCCAAACAAACAGAAAACAGTACAGTTTAGGTGCTTTCAACACGTTGACAAACCAAAAGAATGCGCTGAAATTATCTATTGACAAAATCCGCAATAACTTAGTTGCCAACCCAATATTATAGATGTAGTAATCAAATTTTGAATGACCCAAATTGGCTCCGTAAATGTAGTGTTAAATTACACCATGTCTAAAGATATTTGAAACCTAATAATATATTGAAAAATTTAATGAGAACATAGAATGAAGAACATCACGTTATTCTTCTCGTCCATCAATTTTTTTCGTGTACAATGTATCTATAAGACGGCAAAAAAGTAGCAATTATCCCGACAATTCTAGTCAACATATTATCTAATTCTAGTCAGACAAGTCTACATATTATCAACGGGATGCAGTATCTACTATCTTATCTCGACAGATAGTAAACCGTAGTAGCGAACGTGTCTTCCGGCTGTAGTACGTAAACGTTAAAATTGCTTCTGAAGCAGACAACCGGATACCCATACCTGTCACGCCCAATTGTCGCGTTGAACCTCGAAAGACCGAAGCAGAGACCCTAAGTCACGCCCGTACGATTTTCGTCTCCTTTTTCCTCTTCATTCCTTTCCTTTCTTCTCTGGCTCTCCGTCTTTATTTAGTACTCTCTTTCTCTTCTTGTCTTTCTTGTAAGCACTCTTTTCGTTGCACCTTTCTCTCTCGTTGGCAAGCGAACTAACGACGCGTCGTTTACACGGGCAATCCCTTCGCAACCCCAAGGGTGCCTGGAAGTTTGTTTGAAGTTGAGGCACTGACCGGACTCCGTCATCGACTCCATTTACTCGCGCAGGAGTTTTGCTGTGTCTGTGTGTAACTACTGCGAGCAAGTGCGATCGACTGACGATGTCGTCCTTTCCGTTCTCTTGCACATGTGTGCACTAACTAGTATTGCCCGCAATTGTAACGAGGGAAGTACCTGAAACGCGAAACACGATGACGGACAATTCGAACCTGAAATTAGCAACTGGAATTGATCGTGTTTGCGATCTTGCATTTGCTACCAATCAATAATTGTACTGATACTATACTTCTTTTTTATATTTGTAATGTTAATTTTTTACTCCTGTTTTTTTTTTTGTTTCTTTTTTTACGTTGCTTTATTTATGTTTCATTTCTTGTTTGCACGCCTTTCACGTACCTTTCAGAGGATACTTCATGGGGGTCTTCATATGTTTCATGGTTATTTGAACTGTTCATTTTGAAAGTGATGTAGTTAAGTCACTTTTAAAAAAAAATCGAGTTAATTAATTACAATTTCGCGGTATCTCTTTATTTTGATGAAATGTTGCACTTGAAGGAATGAAAACAATTTTAACTTCTCTAGGGAGGAATTTTTCTGATTAACACGAGAGCTTTATATCAGCGTTATATATACTATGTTTTAACACATGAAATAAGTACTCTGAAAACAGAGGAGTCAGGATCGATTTCGTAATTTGTTTTTGTTGACATAGAAGTAGAACGTATCATCAACAACCGTCATATAAATTTACAGATTTTTTGGAAAAATTGGAGACCAGTCATTACGACTGATTTGATAGTTATAGTATCTTCTAACGGGATAACAAACATATTAATTTTGAAAATTTCACAAATTACCTTACCATAAATGAAAATGGTGATTTTGTAGCAATTATATAAAATCGATTACATTTAAAAAAATGTAAGAATTCAAAATAACCAGCACAAGTGAATCTTCTCGAAAATTGGCATCAATATTGTTAAACATGTTAACACTAGAACTACCAAACCAGTCAAAATGACTGGTACACAATTTTTTCAGAAAATTCTCCAAGTTTACATAAAAGTCATAGGATAAATATTCTACGTCTATATCAATAAACATAAATCAACCAATCGATCAAATTTTCCACCTCTTGATTCCCCCTTTATCAAAGTACTTATTTAATTTATTAAAATATGTTAGATTTGAGGCCGGTAGTTCTAGTGTTAAAAAGATCACTACTTAAATATCGCAATTTAACAAGAAAGTGACTTATACCACTTCCAAAATAAACGTCTTATATACATATATTGTATATATTGTACAAATTATATTTCCTTACGAAATCTGTCTTGCCAAGAAATATTAAGTTTCACGACTACTCTTAATTAGTTACGGAATAAAATAAATTATAATAGTTCTTCGACAGTCGCAGTTCAACAAAATGAACACCTACAAAAATCTCGAGTAATTCTCTCTTCATAGTTATTTTCACAATACTCTTGTGGATAACATAGATGTATATCTCTAAAATTGAGGTTGTGTTATTCTCCAGCAACACCAACCTGACCTCATCGTTAACCTTTCCCTCCTAAAGGTAGCTATAATCACCTTCCGTCGAAACATATCCATATACGAGCAACCATATTCACCCACGAAAATTTCTCCAATAGTGGAAATGTTTTATTTTCAAGTATAATCAAACGCTTGTCGCTTTAAGTGCTTAGGAGAGATAGTGGAATTTCCAACTAGAGAAATGCAATATTCTATCGTTTTAACAATTATTGAGAATCTTGTTATAACGACGTATCCCGGTCCATATTCATGGGATGGAGACACGGAAATCTGGCGAGTCTGAGCTTCATTGCCCTGCTTTGATGTGGGTGAGGACATTGGCGTTCGATGCCTCGGTTGCGGCCATACTGGCTGGTGGACCTCAAATTTCTGTTCGTTCTCTTGGTAAGAGCGTTACATAGCCGAAATTGTTACTTTACTGTCCATTTAAAGTGATAATGGACACTTCTGCGATGTTCGAAAATTCGAATTTAGAGACTCGCTGGATATTTTATATCTTTCCTCCAAGAGCAAGAAGTGTCTATGTAAGGTAAATGTGAAAATTTCTAAAGAAGAGAAGTCAGTAAAACACAGTTTAATTCCTTGAGACATGACGGTAATAAAAGTGTTCCAGCTTTTGATACGGAAATATGTATGGCGGGATATTTTTTGTACCATCTGGAAAATTAATATTATTTTACAACATTATTAATAATAGTAAAGCAAGTTTGCTCGATTAAAAGAAATATGATTGTGCAACATGGATCAGCTTGTTTTCTAAATTTCCTTGTCTCACAGAGTTAAATGACCTTTTTTAAGTTTTTCTACTTTGTCTACTAGAATTGGTGGTTATGTTTTATACAAATGCTAATGCTACAATACTATTTGTTCATTCGAGTCACCGTTGCAACGTACTGTGCGGAATTTTAAAAAATGAGAGAGAAAAGAATGCGGGTCCGGTTCGTCAGAATAGAATCATCTAATCCTCTCTTACGCATTGATTTTCAATTTTAACATCCAATGAGCAGAAACAATCATATTTCCATTGCACGAATATACTTATCAGATTGCCTAATAAAGAATATCAAAGAATAAGATCAATTGGGGCGTACAAAGTGTCCTTGCACTCATGTCGTAATGCAAGCCTCCTTTCCAGTTCCGTGCTATACCTCGATGAGACGTTGGAAGCACCGACATGGTATCTAGCGGGAAGCGCCGAAACTAAAAGCAATGGTGTTACATCGAGCCGGCTTTAAATCCCATGGCTATACTTGCACAATGACAGTGCTTTTCGGTCGGTCCTTGCCATAACGATAGGATTAACTAAGCTTTACCCCTCGTAGAGTAATGACGACTAATCGTGGAAAGGTGATCCCATTCTCGAACTATTCTCTCATAGAAAAAGATGGATTTAATTTCCAACGGTTTTGCAAAAACCGTGAAAATATCCAGCCGACAAACATCACGTATTATCAGTGACAAAACGCGTATCGAATTATAAACGACATTTCAACGAAATTCATTGAAGTTGGCATCGCTTAAGTTGGCAGCCCACGCTTGGATCTGAATGCAAGACGTGATATACCGGCGAGGTATAGGCATATGCCGGAATTCTGAACAGGAAACTGGGTACGTTAATTCCGAACACTAAAGCTCGCACCATGTGACGTGGTATGAATGCAAGAGATATGTGAATTACACTCCATTGTTTCGAGGACAGTGCTCGAATCGTGGGGCGTACACGAATAAAGATCCAAGCACAGACTCATACCTACTAGAAGTCTAAGCAACTTTTCTCATTCGATACCAATGGTGCGAACTATTCCAAACACAGCAATATTAACAGATCACCTGCTGATCTACTTGTAACCATCACAAAAGAGCCAACCCAAAAGCCCTCGTTTCTCCTTTCAATACGATAGGTGAAGTTCACCAATCAAATGCACTTCTACAAATTAGTCGACCATGTCTCGTACGATCGGAACGTTTGTTCATCGTGAGCATACTGGTCGAATGCTTCGTCAGACGCTTGAAATTTCACAAACATACATAGGTATACGAGTCAACTCGTCGTTTTAAACCGACACACGTTTAAGACAGTGCGGGAGAGTCGGTAGCGTGTGATTCACGACGGACTATGTACAGAGCTTAAGTGTGCTCCCTTGTGGGATACGTTTTCTCTCCTTTCATCGAGGATGTGTATTAGTGCCGGAGACACGGACGGGAATGAGAGAAAGGGAGAGTAAAGGAGAAAGAGAGAGTAAGAGGAAGAAGGGTATAACCGGAAATGAGTTCTCGCGTGTCCACGCTTGGCTCTTGGAACTACTATTCAGTTCCTCTTTCCCTCCTAGCTGGTTGGTTGGCTGGCTGGTTGGCTCACCCCCGTTGAGGATTAGTCGTAGTTCTTCGCCGCCTCTGCCGGCTCCGTCTCCTCACCCTCGGTCTACCTGCTTCGCCCCGCAGGAAAGCATTAATCAAAGGAGCAGCGGTGCGCCCTGTTACCGGCACGACGAAAGATGGAAATACCGCACACACGCTCGAGATATCACGGAAGCAGGGTTAGGTTACGTTACCTCGTGCTGTCTAACCGCTGTAACCACCTCCGTGACACTGTCTTTAACGCCGCCCTCGCCCCGGGAATAAAATTCTCGATCCGTTTTACAGTTTGACGCCCTCGAAACGGTACCTTCCCTTTGCATTTCTTTTTTTTTTATTTTTTGTTTGTTTTTGCTTTATTCCAGTGGGAGAGGAACGAGAGGTAAACTTACGAGTGGGAGCTTTGCGAGACGGAAAGAAGAACTTTTTTTTGTCCTTTATTCTGAAACGGAATGCAACAAAAGAATCGTTTATATGTGGTTAACCCTGTACCTTGTAATATCGAGGCACACTCGTACCACTGAATCCGGCACGAATGTAACAAACGCGAGTTACGGCGGGCACACGGAAATGGAACGATGTGATTTGAGATTTCGAAAATACCAAGTTGCGACGAGCGTACGGGATTACTGTGTTGCTTTGAACAACGTGGTTATTCTTTTTCTGTAGATTTTATTCTCTTCCATTGGGGGGGGGGGGGGGGGGCAATTTATTTATTTGATACCGAGTATTTTGTTTTTACGTATTCAGGAGACGAAAATTATTAAGTAATACCATTCTTGGAAAATTGTCCTTGTATGTGAAATTGGTGGCATGAAATTCTAACATACCTATACTGCGTTCAAAAACTTGAAAAACATTAAATAATTATTATGTACGATATCTCTGTAATTTGCAATTGAATTCTTATTATCTTTTTCGTCAGATGCTCTTTTGTCTGTTTGAATTTAACACTAACCCTAAACCTAGCCGGTCAAAATGACCGGTTCCCAATCTTTTTTTTAAATTCCCTAAATTGATAGAGGAGTCATGAAGTAAATATTCTACTTCTATCTTATAAAACGTAAATTAGTTAATTAATTATCATTTTCACATCTTGATTCCTCTTTTGCGGAACCATTTATTCGATATATCAAAATATGAATACATATAATATCGGTAGGTTTAGTGTTAATGCTGCCACTCTTATGCACGTAGAAATAAATTACCGTAAAGTGATATTGTAAAATGCTGTATAAATGTTCACATATACATATATGTACTTGCATTATTGTATTGAAAAAGTATAAATGACCGCAGATTTTTTGATATTTGAAGAGGTGTTTCTGTTCTGTAAATGCATAGTTCTTACTTTCCTCGATCATTCGGAGCTGCAAATCTTCGTATTGTTCGAGAAATTGCTGTAATTCGATTACTACCACATATCACATATTTTAATATCATTTAATTATTGCCTATGTATTGTTACGAATTATCGTAACGAAATTGTCTCCCCTATATTTCATATCAATTGCGAGAGTCTTGGCAACGAATTGCAAATGTTTAGATATTGATTTAATATTATATATTGAGTTGTCTTTGTGCAAGAAGTTCGGATTGATTAAATTAGAGACATTATTTTATAATATCTGATTATTTAATTATGAAGCGCCGTTACAGTATTATTTCTCTTTTTAAAGCAATAAAATAGCAGGGAACAGTCGATACCAAAAAATAATATCCTGGAAAGTTAACCAAACGACTCCAGATACCTTTATTGATTGTCGAAAATCCGAGTAATATTGAGAGGGTTTTGTCGAAAATTTGTAACTGGATCGTGTTACTCAGTTCTATTTAACAGGAACAGTGGCTGAGAGAAGCGAAGAGAATTACAATGAAATAACGCGATCCGATGCGCAATTAGCTAGAGAACGCCTAACATTGGCTATGAAACGTAACAAGAAATATCTATTCATAAATGTTTCGTAAAACACATACGATATTTAATATCCGGTAAAAATTAATTAGAATTAAATATTCTGCTTCTTCGTAATCACTAAAAACCTGTCAAAGAGAATTTTCATACCTCTTGCAAAAAATCATATTTCTATGGCGTGTACTTTCATATCTACCATTTATACGGAGAACAAACGCAAAGGTTCATACAGTCGGCTGGGTACGTAGTTCGAGTAATTTAATGCGAAGAAATTAATATGAGAAAGAAACGAGATGCTCGATTTATTTTCTCCCATTGATTTACTTATTTACGCATAAATACTATGTTTATTTGCCGGTGAAGTATTCCGCTCAGTTTAAGGGGAAAGTAGCGCGTTCACTGAGTTAGAGCGGAGTATTTCGGAAATCGGACCGAGTTTCGTAACTTTTAGTCGTGTGCGAGTGACCGCCGGTGATTTCATTGACGAGCGCGGTGCCCTCGCTCAAAATGCCTGTGGTTGAAAATGGGGATGAGCGAGTTAAGTTCAGTGGTCTGAAACACGACCATCATTATCCCAGTAGTTTATCCGACTTTTGGTATCAAAGAGGAGAAATCTTTCACGCATTTTTACTCATTGATTACTTGGCCGGATACTTTACCTATGGCAATGACAAATCGTAGAACGCTGTAGGGAGATGTGGATAATTCAATGGTCTTTGAGTAATTATTGAAATTGTGAAATGAATACGTTGGTTTGTTTGTTGAAATTTTATATTTTTGTTGAATAGCTTTGGTAGACTGTCATTGACTTTTAGCGATAGATGGGGTAGACATTTTGAAATATTTTTGAACCATTTTAATAGAAAATGAATGTATCAAGAAAGAGGGTGCAAAATTGTTTGCCTTTCTGTTAAAAACCTAGGAGATATCTTGGGCCAAAGAATAATGCTAATTTCAAAGGATACAAGTTAAAATATTCTAATTTCGAATTAGGCAGGTGAAAATTCTACTCGTTCGTGTTATTCAAACCTACGGTGCCTAGTTATATCGAATACAGCTTGGTGATCGCTGCTGATCACTTGCTGTTTCACTGACTATACTATCGAGTTAGTACTTACATGAATTAATCTACTTATTACTAATTTAATTTACTATTTTGAGGATCCAATTCGCAGTTAATTTTAATAACAACCTAGCAAGAAGAGATAGCTAGAGAATCATTTTGACCTTGATGCCAGACTTCTAAAAATCCTCCCTTCATCATTTGTGACTCCTTGGTGAAGTTGTCTTCAAGTAGCACTCTACTCGCTCAATGATTCAGTTCTATGTCTTTCGGTAAACGGAAAAATTTCAATACACCACTCAATATTGTCTCTATATGTCTACAGATTCTTTTCGAAAGCAAAAGCCTTTTCTACCCTCTAATTGAATCACAACCTCGATAGACAATTCAGAAGCAATCTAAAATCATAGATTATCCAAAACAAAAGCAAGAAAGCAACAAAAATTATTTTCATATAACTGTAAAATTCAGCTGCACTCAAGTTAAACTACACGCTTAATAGCTAGTACGATCATTTCTTTCAGTGTTCTCCAAGGTACGCATTTAAGGCATCAGAAGCGCCGGAAATTAGCTCTGTACACGTTTCGCGGGATATTATCCGACGCGAAGACCCGATCTAAAGACGACGAAAATGCCTGTTTCTACGTAAACAACAAAAAAGTCCGGCTATAGAACGAAAAAGACAGAGAAAGAGCCATAGGCATCTACGGGTAGACGCGTAGATTCGTTTGGTGGGAATCCGGGCAGCGCGATGGTGGAAGAGCACGCTGTAGCAGTGCCGGTGTGCAGCGGTAAGAGGAGGAGGAGGCAAAAGAGGAGTCGGAGGGAGGATGGGGGTGGTTGAATTTTTCATCTGACCACGTCGAACCAATTAAAGCGGACCACGGTACCCACCTCCACCCCCGACCTCTTCCACTTTTTTCGTTCTCTCTTTATTTCCGCCCCGCGAGCTGGCCTTTATCCATTCTCTCTCGCTTCCTCTCTCTTCGGTCTCCTCTTTTTTTTTTCCACCTCCCCCGAGCAATTCCCTCTTCCTCCTGTCGTTCGTCTCCCTTCCGCTCGCTAACTCGCTTCGTTCTACCCAACCCCTCGGTACCCTTGCTATCCACGGTATCCTCGGTATCCTCGGTATCCTCCGCGCTCTCCCTCTCCTCTTTCCTCCATTCCTCCTCCACTCTTACTCCTCTCTTTCTCTTCCTCCTACCCCGACCCTCCCGTCTTCGTCGTCCACTCGCTCGTTCGCTCTAGCGACTCGTTGGATTTTTTCGCGTCACGAGGCGGTGTAATTTATTTGGCCGTGCTAGGTACCCGCGGAGGTGGCCGAGGAAGGCCAGTGGACGGGACGAGGTGGAGGAATAGCCGGAGGTGGTTGAGAGCCGAGCTGCCACGGAGGTGGAGGTGACGCGGCCGGAATGAGAGACTCCGAGGGATGGGCAGGCAGGCAAGGGGGGTGGTTTCAGTTTATTTTGTGGGTCCTACCTACCCGCTCGTCACTGTCCAACCCCGTTGGTCGCTCTCGGCCTATACTCTTTCTCTGTTCTTCTCTTTCCTCTCTCGTTCTCTCGTACACTTATACACCGATGCGTCCTCACGTTCCTCCGTTTCTTCTCTCTTTTGTATTTCTCCTTTCCTCCTCATCCTCACCGTCTGTCTCTTCTATTTCGCTTTATCGTTTCTTCCTAAGTACGCGTGTACGATTGTTGGTGTACCATTCCGTGAGGGCCTTTGGTACGATTCAGTTCTCAAGGTCGATGTGTGAAGAATTCAAGATCTTTTGTTAAATTCATTGATAAACCTTAACGTCGATTCCATACGGTTATTTTTTCGTTGGTATACTTCCAGTCTCTTTATCTGTCCTTCTCACGTGCTGCACAGTTCAACGACGAAGTCATGAAAATTGTAAAATCTCTTTTCTCATAAACGAGGATTCCGTACTTCCTCCTTTCAGTTAGGTTTTACGTGCAACAAGGACGATTAAGGGATAGAATTAATCGTTGGCTCTTTCAACGAATACCGTTATCCCGTGGAAAAGATTAACATTCGCAATTAAAGCACCCATTAAAATTACACCGCCTTATCGGCGATATCGATATCCTCAACAAGGGACGGGATAATTATTTCGTTATCGTCGGTGAAATTGAAGCATGTGCAACGCGATAACGCGGATTATCTCGTCGCAGGCATCGTACGTAAAATTCTTTAATTACTTGCAACTTCGAAATCTTTTCTTCAGCCTCAAATCGTACAACCTTTAAAATCCGATTTCTCATTATCATTGTACGATACAACTGATTTTAATTGATCACGATCAGACAGGCTTAAAGGCGGTTTACAGAGCAACGAGCGATAAGATCATAATTTTCTCATAATGCCTGTCACAGGCATCGTAAGCCGGGCTATTCTAAACGTCGACTATCGATTCGCGACCTCGTATTACCTGCAATCGATTAGATAACGGTAATTCAACGAAACCTGAGTATTAGCGTCAGCTGCGCAATTCTTGCTCAATTATTTTCCATCCTCACTCACGCCTGCCCCGTGAAGCTTAAAGGGTCTTCGCCCGCGGCTGTTATAATGAAAATTGCTCCCCTAAGGATTCTTCATCCATCATCTTCGCGCCCAGCTCCGAGTTCGTGTCGCGTGTGTCTTTACAGACTTTATGGACGTGCGTGACTAACGTCTCGAGATGTAAAGTATTTATTTTTACGTTGGTGAATTTCAATAGCGTGACGGTGGTCCAGGATACGTGCGCTTTTTTTTGGTAGCGGTTTGGTCGCAGAAAGTCGCTGTCAAAGACTATTAAACGGTAACGTGAAAAATTACGTCGATCATACGGAGTTGCACTTATTTTGCATTTTAATCTTAGTCAATTTACATGTCGAGATATATCGTGAAGAGTGGCTACTCTCCATCATCAAAGGCGGAATAGTTTTTGTGAAATTGAAATACTTCTACTAAGAATATTGTATTTATCATTATATCTTTGTACTTGATTAAATGTAGTTTATGAAGAAATACCCATATTTAGGTAAAATTAAGTTATTAATGAATGACTGTCAGTTACATGTATCAATCGTGTTTGTTTCAATGACATGACATGATCATGAGAATCTCTATTACGGTTGTAAGGGATAAGTAACATAATCTGAGCTATCATGCAAATAGAGTAATGGCTACGATCATTTCTACTAAAAAGTATTATTTTAGATGAATGCGAACTACTAAGAAAATAATACAGACGGCCCTCGACTTTCGCCCATAATTGGTTCCTGAAAATGTGTGCGAATGTTGAATGTTCGAAAGTAGAGGGATATACGAAAAATATTAAAAGTTGCATATTAATATGGTTTCTTTGTAATTTTGAGATTTTTCAACATCTAATAGGTAATACTAGAGAGAATATTGCAATAGTAGAGAACCTCAGGTTCCTCTAATATTGTATTTGGTGACCTCACTCTGAGGAACTGCATAGGAGTAATTTTTGAAATAGTGACAAAAATCTTTAAAAAATTGAATTTTTAAAAATGTGCGAAAGTAGAGTGCGTAAAAGTCGAGGGTTGCCTGTATATTAAATGATAATTGTAAAAGAAATCTTTGAAGGAATTCATGGTTTAACCCTTTGCATTCCGTTGTCGCCGCAGCGGCGACAATATAATAAAAGCGGATGATTCCGTTATCAGATAAATTCGTTGTATTTTCATATTTTATTATATTGTAAAACATAATTTTAAAATGTATACGTTTCTTTGTTAACGTCAAAGCAAAATTTTAAATTTTCCACATATGTGCATTCGCACCGTGTAAATAGTCTTAGAGTAGCTAGTTACTGATAATAAAAATTACTTGGAGTACAAAGGGTTAAATCTCTCGTGGCTCTCCTTACTTTCCTTAACACGTTAAGCGCCACGCTCGTTCTTAAAGCACTTTCCGTTTAAACCCTTTATTAGAAATGATATCTTTCTATTTATTTTAACATACTACATTCATTTTTGATAAAATGTTCTACTTTATACTTAACTCCACTAATTGTGGCTCGGTTAGGTGCGACAACGTAGCTTAGGTAAAAAATTAATTGTTCATTTTCATTGATCAGCGTCAGCATAAACGAAAAGTCAACGCCCGGTCCCTAGGGACCGGTGTGGCGCTTAACGTGTTAAAAGTAAAGTACATTTACTTTATCTCAAAATTTAACTCCGTTCCCAACATTCGAACTCCTTACTAACAAATATCATTTTGACTCTGTCTCTGAAAAATGCATGATCTTCCAAACCAGTGAGATAAAACACTCCTTCAGTTCATCGGAAAATGTCTATCGATGTTCCGGAAACTTCCTCTTTAGAATCAGGACGGCAACGTTCAATTTCTCGAATCAAATGCGATATTATCCACGCGAGACGCGATCTGTATTACAAACGCAATTGGTGTCGGCCGTTCAAGTCGCTCGTGTTCGCGTCGATAACGACTTAATAATTTAATACCATTCTATACTTAACCGTCGTATACCCAGCTCCCTCTTTTTCTTCTTTCATTTTCCATCTTACTCCTCCTATCCCTGCCGTCTTCCGTTTCGCTATATATTCATTCTCCTTCTATCTGCTTTATTACTTTTTCATTTGGAAGGTTGGAATAGTCGATATCTCGAGGCAGGCTCTTGTTACAAAACGGTCTGTCGAGCTTTCGCAATTGCGCCAAGAGGCGTCGGAGACGCGTCTTTCTTGCCCCAATGGAGTACTTCCTCTACGGTTCGTTCCTTCGTCTACGAAGCTTCTCCCTTCCTCTTTTCCCTCGTTGCCTCTTTCCGTATCTACTTCTTCGTCTCTTCTTCTTCCTCGTCTTCTTCTTTGCGCATCTTCGCGAGAGATGCTTTTCCCAGCTCCCTTCGCCTCCGAGGAATATAAAGATCTCGAGTATTCGCGTTGTAACGGGTGTGCCGCCGGCGCGGCATCAAATTTCAATCTACCTCGGAAGAAGACAATTTGTCCCTTTTTCTCTCGCGAAGCTTCTTGCTAATTCTATTTAACATCGATTGATCCACGTTTTATCGTTATTTTACGCGCTTCTATGCGCCCGTGTTAAGTTTGTATTGTTGGGGTGGTTTTTGTGCGGAAATTCTGAGGAGGACTTGAATATGTTGTGGTTTTACAAATTTTGTCGCGAGTTGCTTTGACATGTTCGAGAAAGAGATTAGAGGTAAAAGTAAGGTAGAAGTTGGGTGAAATATGCAGATTGTAATGGCACAGCTAAATATCGAAGTGTGATCCTTTTTGATTAAGGAGGTAGTCCCGTTCTTCTTGTCGGAAAGATCGATACTTTAGCAGTTTTTATGCGGAAAGCTGTAACAGCAATTAATTCGAAATTTTGTGTTTTTAGTTATACCTTCTTTGCGTTAATGAATTTCTTCATTTTGATACACTTAAAAATACTGTCTGAATTAACCGTGAATTAGGACGCTGTCCACGTAAGGGTTTACATGATATCACCCCCTCTCCCAATTCATCTGAAATACAAAATTAAGTTTCATCCGAAATAATAATTTTCTGAGAAATGATAATAGTCTGAAGGCAAGTGTTTTGTTTTCCTATAAAATATTTTCAAAATTGAACGATAAACGGACCGTTTCTTAACATGCAGTTTAAATTTCAAATTTACGCGTCTAATACCTTTTTCTAAATCATGTTAACCGTCCGCGAAAACAGTGTACCGAGAAAAATGCGTTTAGAGTTTGCTCGATCGCATGCCACCGAGTGTAAGGCGTGCTTTACAAGCCTATAACTTTGACGACATCATGAATTTTATTTTAACATTTGTGGCAAGTGAGAGCCAGCGAAAGAAGAAAAGAGAGTGAAATAGGAAGAAAGAAAGAGAAAGAGAGAGAGAAGTGCGAATGTGATCACGTGTGTGTTATGAACGAATTAGAATGCTTAAATTATCGGATGATTGGTTTTGACGAATGAGGTGCGAAAGGTAAGCGTGAGCGAGAAATGTACGAAGAGAACGAGAGTCGATTCGTGTGCAAAAAGCGAACAGCAATTTAGAGGAAACGAGCATGTATTGTATTGTTAGTTTAATAGAAATTAATTTTGTTCGCGTTTGTAATCACTTTTGCCAACACATTTTGTAAAGAAATTCCTACAAAGTTAATCTACAAGCTTCAGTAATAAAACATCGATTTTTTTGTCTATAGAAACGGGAGTACCCTCTTAAATCCAAGCGGTAAGATGTGTAGAAGTGGCTGATCGTAAAAGAGAAGTACCGAGATGGTGTATTATTGGAAGGCAAGACATTGGAACTTGACTTTCAAGCGGAAACGATGCAAGAGAAAATCATATTTATTCGCTGTAGCCAATTCCCTTCAAGAATTACTGATTTTAGGTTCTCTGTAATTCAAGTTACACGATGGACTTGTAGGCGTGACCGAACCAAACAGTAATGACAATTTATCGGGATAGGGGTGTTACTGCTACTTTTCAACAATTCTGTTGGGTAATGGGAGTGGACGATTCTCCCCTTTCTCATATCGTTTTAGCTTGTGGCTAGTGTTCCTGCATCTCGTTTCTCTGTCATACCTAGCACTTCGCATATTATTTTATCGCACAGCATCTAGCATTATATCTAATATTATCTTCTTCCTTAGCTCTTGCCATTTTTGTCTTCTCGTATCCTTAATTCGGTATACTCAGTTTTTACTTCACAGCGCCGAACTAATATTTTGGACGACTCAAAAAATTAATCAAACGTTTCGAAACAAATGTCGCCGTGATCGCACGAAATCTCAAAGTCTGGAGAACGATACTCTGTCGTTGAGTTACATAGAGTTCGCGCGAATCTTCATGGCAGCATGGGGGTGAGATGCGCCAGCGCTTCTCTAAAAAATTGCAACAAGAGTCGAATCGCTTGGCGACAAGGACGAGTCCTAATTAAAGGAAAAAACGAGAAAAATCCGTTACCGATCGGCGATCCCGAGGTGGGTGCTCGTCGTCCGCGTCGAAGCGAAGTAATTAATTAATGAATTAATTAATTAATCGGCATCGCCGTGCCGTCAGAAGTACCAATCAGTGCTTCAGCCGCTTTATATTTCTTGGACGGATATTCGCGCGCCTTCGTTCACGGAAATCCGTGTTAGAGATGGTCGCACACGCGCGCGTATCCGAGCACCGTTCGTTCGAAAGTCTACTATCGGAGATACCTTTCGAAAAAACTCACACCCCTTCTCTCCCATGCACCCCCGCCGCCCAATATCGCCTCCTTCTATCAACTCTCAACCCCATCTAGCTGGGCTCTCTGTGTCAGTGCACACGCGAGCGTTCATTCGAGAAAAAACGAGGACCGAACGACGAGCGTAGAGGAGTGAGAGGTGAAGGGTGTTACCGAGAGAGAAAGAAAGAATGAGAGAGTGAAAGAAAGGGCAAGAGGAAAAAAGGGAGCGAGAAAACGGCGGCCGGGACGAGTGGCAAAGGCGAAGGAAAAAAAGGAACATACCCTCTCGTTCTCTCGTGCCGGAGAGAACGCGAGAGGGCAAAGGTGGGTGAAGGGGGGACGGGGAGAGATGGAGAAAGAAAAAGAAAACTGCCCCCGATGCTTTTGGAAACCGTGCGCCGTGGCGAGCGGCATAGGCGGCAGAGGCGGCCAACCCCCGAAAGCATGATAGAAAAGGGCAAACACGTTGGTCCGCGGAGCCGCACAGGTAACCCTCTCTCCGTACACTTACACCCGTACCGCTACCCGCTCGATGGACTGTACGTATGCACTTACCGGGCGCATCGAGCGACACGCTAATACAAACGCGAGGAACGTACGTATCTCCGACACTGCGGCACGTTGGTCCCTACACTCTAAGCGCGCGTACACACACACACGACACACACCAGACCGCGTGGATTCATCGTGTGAGCGTTCTTCGCGTGGCAGAGGAACGCACATATCCGTGCGCACTGTGACACGTACGCGTACACGCACGAAGCAGTTGGGATACCTAAAGCGGAAATTCGAGGTGTGTACGTGGTCGCAAGTGTATCTGCCGCGGGGCCTTGGGGGCAGAGAGCCGCTCGCGCGGGGGTGAGTGGCCTGTGGAACGGGTGACGGGTCTGAGGGGATCCGGCGGAAGTAGGGGGGCTGGTGGCGCGCAGGGCGGTATGATGACAAAACATTCGCTCCGAGCTTCCGTAGGGGGTCGCGGTACAGCGGGCGCAGGAGGGAGAGGTGGAGGAAGAGGCGGAGGAGGTGGCGGAGGAGGAACGGGAGAAACGGGCGGAGGCGGAGGGTTAGGTGGAAGCTGGCTGGGCGGGGTGTGGGCTACGAAGGTGGAGGAGGATGAGGTGGAGGAGAAGGGGTGGCAGGTTAGGTTCGAGGTTGCTCTCGGGGGCTGGGTGGCCGCGGGGGTGTGGGTCGAGCGGTTGGTGTGGGGAAACGTGAGCGCCAGGCGGAAAGAGACTCCCCACCCTCTTCTGTAAGCGAGGTGAGGTTGCCGCGTGTTCGTGTGAAACGTATATTCACTTGTGTGTATGTATATACGGGGTGTTCCGTTTTAATGTGTGAACGTCGTTTTCTACGGGGATAATGGAGATACGGGGGAACGCTTCGGAAGGAAACTTGATTGGCTTCGAGGGGATAGCCCGTGATGCGTGTACACCGCTTTCCAGAGAACTTTTTCCAAGCCAGAGATTATACTTAAGGTTCGAACTACTTGATACGGATTTTTTCAAAAAATCGCTGCGATAATCGAGGATACTATGATCAAGGATTTTCTCCCTTCGGTACTATCATAATAGAGTACCTCGCGCACGGAAATGCAATTTGCAAATCGACTCGAATGATCGCGTTACCCGTTAACTTAATCGTTGCGAGCTCATATTTCGTTCTTGGAAACGACATTTACATTCAGTTTCGGGTTTCCAAATTACCGATTGCAATTTACCGTTTGACCTTACCGAACGACTCCGCGAATATCAAGAAAGATTCGAACCGATTGAACGACAAAAAAGTCGATAAACCAAAGTTCTGAGAAATGCTAGCAGAGAAATGTCTAGCTCCTCGTCGATCTTTGCTTTCTCAACCTATCCATCTTTCGTCTAAGAGGAATCCTAGCAATTTCCGAAGACTCTTGCATATAAACAGTACACCCTATATACGCACATATAGGTGTACCCTCGCGGAGATCAACGTCGCTGTGCAGCGGGTAAATTGTGTACGTGTATCCCTGCGAGGGTGTACGATGGCGAATGCGGCAGAGAGAGCGCGCGCGAAAAAGAGAGAATATGTGTGTTTCGGAGAGCGCGAGAGAGACAGAGAATGACAGAAGAAGAGAGAAAGTGAAACGAAGAGAACGAGCGAGGAACGGAGTACAGACGAGAGGAAGCGAGAGAGGATGGCGGCGAGGCGAGGAAGGTTTATATCCATCATTTTGTATTTCTCGCAGACATAAAAATCTATACCATCGTAAGCCCGCCCAGCCGCCCTCCGCGCCACCTCCTCGTCCCTTGGAGCGACCAACGCTTCGCCACCCACCCGCATCCTCTAAACCCACCCTCCCCCTTTTCTACCCCGACCGCCAGCCGCCCCGTCCTCCGGTGCCGGAGCCAAAGCCTGGCTGCATCAAGCCGCCACCTCGCTCTTCTATTCCACGGTAGGTGGGGTGCAAATATCGTATTTATTGTATGACGGGTCCGCGTATCCCAAGCTAACGCCTCCTGTCGGCTCACCCTACCGCCAACCACCTCTCGAGCTGCATTTCTCTCTTTACTACTTTCTTTCTCTTTCTTTCACCATCCGCGTCTTTTCCTGCTTACCATCTCACTGTTTCTTCTTCCTTCTCTATATTTCACTCTCCCTCCTCACCCACCCTTCTCTTTTTCCTTTCTGTTCTTCTCTTTTGGTCTCTCACTTTCTCATCGTTTCTTCCTTTCTCACTGCTCCGTTTTCTTACCCTTTCCCACTCTTCCTATTCCCGTTTTCGCCCTTCCACTTCTTCATGCTAGGATACACCCGGTGCAGCGTGTCGCACCTTTGAAGAATGCTTCTTTCGCTCTTTATGACGCGTCGGATACTCGGACTCCGTTCTCCACGTTCAGAGGGCTGTTTAAGGGCGCCGGAGAGAGCGAGGAAGATCATCTCCGTGACGGCCTTTGTCGCGGAGTCGTTTGAAAACGAGAATCGAGTTGTTCTCCCGGCGTCGTCGACGACGTCGTCATCGTACTCGTTCGGTTCCTCTGTTCCCCTGCTGCAAGCATAAAGGATAATTATGAATAATGTTCGACGCCGAAGCGAGTAGTAAAGGTAGCTCGATCGTGGATTTAATGAAAGGTTTAACGACGTTTTGATTAGTACTAGCGGATTTACGGGAGGGCCGGAGAACAGTGGGTGTTCATTGTCCGAGGTAAACGAGGTTTTGTACGTACGATCCGGTGCTTTGTGCGCACGATAACGGGGCGGCTCTTTATTTCGACGAAGCTTCATTTCGAGCATTAACTAAGTAGATTCGATTTTCTTTCCGGCTTTAACTCGCAACGGAGAAAATAGTGCTACGTGATGAAAGTAAAGGGAAAGTTTCACGAATGTCGTCGACTTTGCACGATCGTTATCAAAATCGAAAGAAAAATAAAAATTTCTTAATTAATAGAATACTTCAAATAGGTAATTGGAGGAAATTAAAGTGTCTTAACTTTTTTAGTATTGTTCTGTTTTATCGCTGTACAGACAATTGTATTGTGAATGCGGTACCATTATACAGGATAATTATAAGTGCGAGTATAACTTTACATACAATAGCAGATAGAATTTATTGTATAACGTAAATTATTGGTGAAATGAAAATATAATAAGGAGAATTTTGTAGCAATAAAATTCAAGAAAAAATTGAATTATATAATTCCGTGATAAAGGTGTTCACTTAAGCCTATATCGCAAATGTTACAACAATAATAATTTTTCCGTCTCACATAATTCTTAGAGGATACGATGAATAACTTTTTTCATTCACCCGATCTAATTGTAAGTTATAAATTAACATGGAATGTTTACTGCCGATTATAGTCACTATTAATACAGATGACATAAAGTGTTATTATTCAGCTACCATTAATTTCTTTAATTCACTATATCTTTTTTCTCAAACAAAACCTTTGCGAGTCTCGGAAACAAATGAGTTTCCGGTATGCCGAAAGATATCGAAAGAGTCCGTAAATTTTCACGCATGAAAGAAACGATAGAACTGGTCTCTGGAAATTGCAAAGCAAACGCGCCGCAGCTTTTCTACCCTCCGTCCCGTCCTACCAACCCCTTCATCCTCTTCTTTTCTCCACCCTCCGTCGCGGGACTATCGGTCGGCCACTCTCGGATTTAATTTCTACCCGCGGCGGCAACGTCAAAACACGTTTACGAGCTATAAAAGATCACCGATGGAAGGTGCGAAATGAGAGAAAAAAAGAGCGAGAAACAGGAAAAGAGAGGGAGAGGAAGGGAATGAGAAAGAGAGGAAGAGAGAGAAGCATGTGCGTTCGACCGCAAACGAACGGAAGAGTGTCAAGAGACGAGTACTCGTCTGTCGCTCAACGATCTTCCGCGAGCGTAAAAAAGTGACGATGAAAGCAATGGAAAATATACGCCCGCGCATTGTGTTCCCTGTAAATAAATGTGGAAGTCTGCCCGAAAAATTGAAACTTTTGTGCGTTTTATCGCGAGCTTTTTTTAAGCGTCCGTGTAGCTGGCACACATTTGCGCTGTTATTTTTTAAAGAGCGCGCGTTACGTTATCTCCGGGTTTCGCGGTTTCGATAATTATTTGAAAACCATGGAGGCCGTGGATTTTTTCGAATATTTGAAATTCAGTTCTTTAAATTACGAGGGCGTTGGTTTATATTGTTTCTGGGAAGTAGAGAGGGTTGCGTTTTATGTTTGAGAAATAAATTTCGTTGAACATAGATTAAAATTGAAATGATAGTGGATAAAGAAAATTTCCATTTGTTTTGAAACGAACTTGCCAATCGGTTCGTTACACGTGAATCAGCTATAGAAATAAAATTTCATATTTGGTGGAATCTGTAACATTTTCAGATATACATTCTGCTTTCAAAATGAGGACTTGTCACATCAATTACTTACAAAAATGCTCGCCTTTTTTAATATCTGTTACTCGAGCGTACTGTACAAACACGTATTTATCATTTTATTGCAAAGTTCAAAATACTGACACCGTACAGACATTTGAAATTCCTACGCAATATACTTTGCATCAATCATTGAATTGATAGAAACTTATCGACAAACATGGTCACGAAACTAAATACAATAATCAAACATAATTTTTGACATTGTCAGTATCTATAGTACTTCAACTCGCAAATGCACATTTAACTTTTTGCTATTAAAAATTGTTTTCAAAGTTTTGAAAATTTGTACAAGTAACATTAAACAGATATTCAACCTATCGTATATATATATATATATATATATATGTTGTGCTTGGCGGAAAATGAATATCTGTTTAGGTTATATATATATATATATATATATAACCTAAACAGATATTCATTTTCCGCCAAGCACAACAGATCAGAATCTCACAATCAAACGCAATCTTTTTCAATATCGGAATGCACATTATCCTCTTATATTTTACGATTCAAAGACTAGCATTACTCAGATATTCAAAATTCATGCCCAGCACACTTTGAATTAATACAAACCTATCGACAAATATGACTGCATACTTAAATATGTAAATGATGCGCAACCTCTTTCAATATCCATAGTAATCGGACGTATCCAGCGGACGCATATTTATGTTGTTACTTTTAAAGACCGTTCGCAAACCTCAGAAGACTGATACTTTGCAAACATTCGAAATTCATGCAGGGTATACTTCACAGGATTAACGTAAACCTATCGGCGGATATGGTCGCATACTTAGGTATGCAAATGAACCGCAACCTCTTTCGATATCCAAGGTGATCTAAGCATATCTCGCGGGTAGAAATGCGGCACAATTTCTCCGTCTTCCCGTTTGCAAATCCATCCCATCGGGATTCATCTTTCCTCGACGAATACGAATTTGTGATTTTAAAATGTAATCCACCGTTCGACAATCAGAATCGGTTACCCTCGATCTCAGCGCGTGGATGCATCGTTTATTAACGTAGCGAAAACATCGAGATTGTTGGACCGAAACCTGATGCAGGAGATTTTGTTTTTGTAAGCCTGGATAGAAATGACAAGATGCATCGTAAAATTTAAATTGCAGTGAGACTTCCACCCGAAATATTTCCCCGTCAAGAGGCTTCGTTTCTTTTTAAACCGTCTTTCTGCACTTTCGTTGTTTTTTTCTGCTTTAGTCCGCTCGGTGTCTCAATTTCTTACTCAGATTTATCCTCTCTTTCTCATCCTACTCCATTTCTGCATTTTTAATCCGCCCTTTTTTGCTCTGGTAGGCATACTTTTTCTTTTTCTACCATCCTTACACTTTCTCTCGTTCTCACATTGTTTTACTCTTAGTTTTTTCTTCAGTGTTTTTTCCTTCTCTCGCTCATATTCACAGCATCTCTCACTTTTCTCTTTCCTCTCTGTTTTTTTATTCTCTTCGCCACTCTCTCAATCTACTTTTCTCCCTAATTCCCTCTTCCTTATGTGCATACACACCCTCGGACATTCTTTTACTATTTTTCTCATTTTTGTGTCTCTCTCTTTCATATCTTTCTTCCTTCACTCTTTCGATTCATCTATCTTCCTCACATTTTTCGTCACTCTACTTCTGTCTCTCTCTCCCTTCTATTTCCTTTTTTTTGCCAACCGGAGCTTTACACATGCAAAGCGCAGAGCAGCGCGAACTCTAAGTTTTCCGATGTCGAATAATAATTCTCGGGCGGCAGGCAGTGGTAAATGTACCCCAAAGTAAACCGATGATAAAAGTTCCTCCCGACTTTTCCGGCGTAATGAAATGCAAATTGCAGTCGCGAGGTTGCGCGACTGTTATTGAAAGAAATGGAATAACAAGCTCGCTCGTGAAACCTGGCCAATAATCCGATAACAGCACCAAGGAGGATAAACACGTGTGTGCGATACGCTTTCCTATTGTTCGACTTCGTTTATCGCTTACCTTTCCTATCTACGAATTCAGATCCAATATTAATATATGTCCATATGTGTGTCCACGGGAAAGCATCGTACCCCGAGAGATTTTTATAAATCATATTTGATTGCTCGACGTGTAAATGTGCGCGCAAACTCCCTCTCAAATACGTCGGAAGTTATCCCAATAATGAAGGTCGCGAGAGACGGATACCGTTAACAAATTATATCGGAGGGAACAGGCAAAAGTGCGATAAAAGAGGAGAAATGAGGGTGGAAGGAAAGAGGAAAAACGATGGAGTGAAGCAGGTAGGGAGAGGAGGAGGAAGAGGGTGTGGAGGAGGAGGAGGATGCGAGTGAGAAAAGAGGTGGCGAAGTAAAAGGGTCGAGGCCGCAATGAGCCGAGCTTCCACGCTTCCCCTAATTACATTTTCATACGAACCGTTTTCCCCTTTATTTTCTTCTCCCGTCCTGCGACCATTTTTCCTGGAGCCAACTCAGCTTCCCGGGTTCCCGTTTCCCGTCAACGTCTACCTCTTTCTTCCGTTTCTCCGTCTCCGTCTGCGTTTCTCTTTCTCTGCTTTTCTCGTTCGTTGGAAAAACGCTTTAATACGTTTTCATCGTTCGTTGCTGCCGTGGGAAAGAAATGGAGAGAGAGAAAAAGCGGGTGAGAAAGAGAGAGAGAGAGAGAGAGAGAGAAAGAGGATGGAAACAAAAAAGTATCACCTTTCTCGCAACGAGTCAAAATGTGCAAGGTAAATTTTCAGTTTGTATGGAATACCACGATAAAGGACCATTGAAGCGTGGAAAAAAAGGATCGGGACCAACATTTTTTTTTTTAGGTTTATCTCTTTGTTTAATAAAGTTTCTCTTTGCTATGTACGTATACCATGCGAATATTTTCAACTGACTTTGAAACTTGTAAAGCGTTACGACAGCGATGGTTTGGATGATTCCTCTTTTTTTTCTCTTTGTCTCTCTTTTCTCCTTATTTTTCGAAACGAGTGAAAACTACAAAACGAGAATAAGCGTTGAATGACTTTGATCGACAAAGTACAACCACTATCACAACTAAATTATTTAATTCACTCAAAGAATCGCCCACCATTTGGATAATAATTACCAAGTATTTCTCCCGATAACCGCAAAAAAAACTTTCCCTCTATTTTTCCCCATACATCTCGCGATTCATCTTTAAATGTATCGAGTGTAAAATGCATTTGCCACCGTAATGTGCGTACACATGGAGTGTCGTGTTACTTGACTTTTCCCGTAGTTCCTTCATCCTTTCCTTTTTTCTTTAAATTCTACCTTTTGGCCAACGATCGATCGTCGGTCTCCATTATGACACTTAAATATGACATCGACTACCGCAAGCATTTTTCATTCACCCCATCCCCATATACGACCACCCTCTTTCTCTCCTCCTCTCCTTCCCTATTGTCCGCGTTTCCTACGACCTTTCTTTTTCCTTCTTTCTTGTTTTTTTTTCACCTCTGCTTCCCTTCGCGATAGCACGTCCAACGTTTCTAGGCTTTCGTCGACGGCAACTTCACCCCCTTCGCTTTTCCAGGCCCTCCAGGGGTATATCTTCTTCACCCGAGATAATCGCTTTAATACGTTTCCACCCGCGTTTCTGTTTCGAGACATAAAAGCAGTTGTCTCGTAAAAGTTACGGGACAATGCTTACCACCACCAACAGTCACAGACGACTCTGACTCCCTCTCGGTTGTATGCGTAAAGAGTACCATATCGTTTATTTGATCTCGTCCGCGTTGTCTTTTAAATGTTTCTCTTTTAATTCACCCCTACCGAAGAACAAGCATCTGGATCGCGCTTCTCTCGTTTTGCGGTGAAAAGTGCCAGCAAGCGCACAGTGGAACGAATCGACAATCTAGGTGGAAAAAAAAATAATAACTCGAGAACCATTCATTTTGGAGAAAAATCTTGTATACAAAAGTTGCGTAGTATCGTGGAGAGAATGTTGGTGTAATATTTATTTTTTCTTTGTTATATTTCTTCAATGCCGTTTAAAGGTCGCTTTCCTTTCTTATACGACAATTTAAAGTTTCGACGTAGATTTTCACTGTACATACAGAAGAAATAAAGAAACTTTTGTAAGAGTCATTTCCTTGTTGGATCTTACGTTAAGACGTTGAGTGTGGCGCCAATCCTGCTATACTTTCCACTCAGACGGTAGAGAGTAAGGTATTCACAAAATTCAAAAGAAAGAAAAAAAGGCGCATAAAGTTTGGAAATACTGTGCTAAATGTTATAAATTTTCACATAAAATTTTTAATTGTCATTAATAATGTATCTCTTGACAATGCTGGCCTCATGCACCGATGTCAACCGAATGAAAAATTCGCTGTCAATTCCTAGGGACTGACACCGCTTGAACGGAAAGTTCACTGTCAGTCCCCAGGGACTGACGTACCACTCAATGTGTTAAAAAGATATTAATAAATACAAGCTGACGAAATCCTTGTCGAGAATGGAAAGTCAAATGATGTGCCCGGGATTGTTTAACTTGTTATATTACTTATTTAATATTGAGGTAACGTCATTAATCATTCGGTAGTTTTACGAAATTCGAGAAAAAAATAGACCGTACATTCCACGAAGAAGGGAAATTTACGAAGTGGTAAACTTTGATTTTGATAAAATTTTTCATACATATTTATTAGACCTATTTTTCATGATCAAAAGGCATGAAGAAAGATACTGTACCCTGATAGACAGACAGTATAGTCAGTACAGATAGGACCCACAGAACATACAGACATAACAAAGCAGGACAGAGAGTGCAGGCAGGATCAAATGAAATTAAACTACATGTAAAATTTTTGAATTTCTTCTGTTGTCTTGCCTGTCCTGTTTGTCTAGGTTTTAAAATGCTACGCATTCTTCAGTTTTATTTTAGTCATATAATTCAGCAGTTCCGTTTGTGACAAGTACGGAAATTTAAGTCATTGAAATTTTAATTTTCTCTGCTACAATTCTCTATGGATTTTCTTCTACAGAACGTACGATGTAAATCCCACGCACAAGACATTTTGTCAAGTATTTACAAAATCTCTTACTTTTCTTATTAACTAAAGAAAGAAAGAAGCAACGTTATTACAAATTGTGGCAGAGTTAAAAATATTGCAGTAAAATGTGAACTATCGGAAATATTTTATAAAGACATACATTATTAAGGCACGTCAATTAACGTAATAACAAAGTCGACAACGCACTCGACATGCTGCGATGCAGAAATTAACACCCGCCGGCGCCGCATGGGAAGCTTTATCTCGTGTAATCTTTCAATTTTTTCCACTCTAACATTCACTTCGGCGTATTAAAACGTTATCTTATCTGCTTTAACGAAATATTGATCGCTCGTGGAATAAAACTAGCGAACTTTTATAATATTCTAATTAACAAATCCCGAGAAAAATAGAAAAGGAGTTTTCTCAACCTATCTAAAAGTGCACGTGCACAAATATACTTCATTCATAGATACTTTTCATATGTAAACATCGTTTGATAGGTAGACAGTGTAAATTTAAATAAATTGGAGATATAAATTGAGAAAGTTTCAATTTGAGTTCGAAAATCGTGTGAATCAGTTTGAGGAGCTATAGCTTCCGTTAAGATTTTTCCTACGTGTTCTATGTTCCATGGTCTATCACGGCGGATTAAAACTAATCTGAAACCTTAATTACTCTGCGGGAAGACCGTAATTTTCTAGTTGAGAATTTGTAAATAGAACAGGTGATGTTGGGTTACGACGGCTGACTATTATCACTCTTAACTGTCAAGGGACTGTTAGAGAATACTAAAAAAAAGTTTAATTAATACGAGCATTACATAATTGAGTTACTTTAAATTATCAATTTCTGAAGAATTTCAAGAATTTTAGTATTCGCTGCCAACGACTGAAAGATTGTCATCTTTGATTATATGATATCTAATCTAATGTTCATGCACCATCCGTCATGGATGACACAATTTATCTGCCGTTAAATATCTATCTCACTAGAAAACACTAAAAAAACCTAGGATCCCTCTTTCTTTAACATTTCAACACTATTCTTCAATTTTAAGTATATTCTGATTTTCAAAAATTAGAAAGTCAGTAATTTCTAATTTTCAAAATACGAATATAGCACTAATTATTGCAAGCACAATTATTGCCACTGTTATAATGCTACATGCACTACTGTCGCATAATACACACAAAGCTACGTTGAATTTCATAAATGTCAAAAAAATAACCATAAAAATTACACATTTCTCAAATTAATCGACTAATTGTAAGCACGATTAAGTAGTTTAAAAGTGAATCGACGCGACTGTGGTGTTTCGGACGCAATCGTCGCTTAAGTTTGTAAAGTTAACGCGAGTAAATGTAGAGATAGGAGAAAGAATAGCCGGCCGTTGGGAAACTTCCGGCTGCAGTTTTGTTCTTTCGCGTTTCCTTAAGGGTAAAATTTAAAGGGAACCTCGCGGGAGTTCTGTCCGACGAGCCTCAGCAGAAACTTGTCTACGAAATCCGAATAAAGATTTACAGCTTTTAATTCTTCTCCAGTGCTGCCTTTCTGTTATTCGTCTATCATAATTCTGAGGATATATTTTTGTTCTTTGTTTGTTCGTGCTGCTACTAAACAAGAAGTTATGAAGTACGGTAAACGGTGCATTAAGTTATTATCGTACAAATTTTTTTATCTTTAGATTTTTTTGATGCATAAATATTTATGTATGTATTATAATAGAGACAATACTATTGCTCCTTGCAATACGTAAACATTAAGAGTGTTAATATGAACATTTGCAAAAGAAATAATTGCAAATATCTTAAGTGAAATAAAAATAACTTGTGAATATACTTTTTATACCTGATATATTAATAAGCATTGAAAATGATTGACACTCAATGATTAACAACTCAAATTTCTAACAATTATCTTTTGTCATTTTACTACACCTATTAGAAACACTATTAATTCGATTATCTTTTTGCTTCATCTCTATTATTTTATTTCCAACAAAATAGTTATTTATATCAAAGTAATATCAGTAATTCGACTGTCAGTTATCAGACGTTTATTTCCTTTATTTGAAATGGACGTAACGAATGAATTAATTTAAGTGGAAAGAAATTAAGAATTTTAGAACGATGATCCCTACTAATACCTGTGTAAGAGCGCGTCATAATTCTGTTTAAAGATTACGTAATAGAAACAGAAATTACCGAGAAAGCATGGTGAGACAGCGAACCTTGCTCATTTCGAGTAACTTCTAAATTATGCATCTACCGAATAATTGTTGCATGCCGAAGTTGCGCGGCTCCGAGGGGAACATTGCATAGCGTATGTATTTCTGTTTAAGATCACAATTTGATGCCGCAATTCGAAGCAAAATACCTCGTTGACCGTGGGATTCAGAGCCAATGTAGCCTAAAAAGGTTTTACTAAATCTTTTTTAAATTTTTATTTGAAAAATTCATCATTTCGTTTAAAGGACCAAAGCTACTTCTTGAAAATTTGAAATTACTTCTCATATCATCTCTAACCCCTTGCAGTGCGCCTTCTTTTGTAACTGCCTCCGTAATAATTCAGAATTAAATTGATAAATGAAACTAAGTCAATAATTTTTGATATATCGTACAATTTATCGTAACATTAATATTATAAAAATAATACTGTCGCGTCACGTCAGACTGATGTTTTTAATTTGGTAGTCTTTGTAAAACTTGCTATCCAATTTGCGGCGTTACAAATGTCGCTCGTTATTGTGTAATAAGAGATTAAAACTCTACTTGTTTTGTGTAATTTTTAGCAAATGAAATGAAATTATTCTCACTAAAGTTTCTGCCGCTAATTAAGTTTTAAACGATGATATCATTAACAATATAATTCACAATTCTCAACGTGTAAATTGTACGAGGTAAATGTGTTCTCTAAGGGGGAGCTAAGAAGAAACGTAAATTGATTGATTCAACTATTCTAATTCTATAAGATAAGAAGACTTAGAAGTCTTAAGGATTTCTGAAAAAAATTAGTAACCAATAAAATTTTATCACCCTTCTAGATCTAGCAATAAATATATTTTGAAGAGATAACGATAAGAGAAGATATATTAACACTAACCGCCTGGCACTTCATGTATGTACACCTATTGTATCTTTATTTATTGTACATTTGGCCGGTTATAAAGCAGCAATAACACTTTCACCTTAAAGAAATGCAGAAGATTATCAATTAAACATGAGACACAACACAGAAAACAGTCTTTAATTAACAATTCAAAGAATCTCATATTTTCATTCCGTGGAATCGTTCATTTTACTGCACACAGTGAATATTGTAGATTTTAGTGACACCGTTACTTTTAATAATAAATTACAAGAAGGTGCATTTT
This sequence comes from Cerceris rybyensis, assembly GCA_910591515.1. Taxonomy (NCBI): domain Eukaryota; kingdom Metazoa; phylum Arthropoda; class Insecta; order Hymenoptera; family Crabronidae; genus Cerceris; species Cerceris rybyensis. Next base: position 42,583,201 of record OU342789.1, read on the forward strand.
ACATAATTTGAATTTCTAAACATCTACCGATTTATACGTAATAGTAGACCTCGATAACAGAAAAAAACATCACTATATTTCCACATCAGTACACAATAACACGGTATATTGATGCAACTGCATTTACAGCTATGTACATTTGCATGAACCGCTATACCGGCAATCCCAATATCGTCGTACTTCCGTTTCAATAAGGGTTACCACGGCATAGCATACAAACCTCAGCATAATGCCGTTGTCCTACGTTTCGATGGAACCCCATGATAATTTCAATGCCAAGTTGAATCTCTCCTTACCACCATCTTCCTTTTTCCCCCGTTTATAATCGTTGCAATCTCACTGTTCGTCGAGATAATTTTATCCTTCTGGAAAGCGGTCGCATTGTTTTTTCCAATGTACACCGACGTCGCTGTAGTTTGCAAAAGTCAGCTCGAGGCTGGGCAGATGAGGTGGTTGATAGAAGGAGAGAAAGGAAGAGAAAAAGAAAAGAAATGACCAGGCGGAAAGGAAGCTTCGATTCTTCTTCTTTCGCGCTCGTGCGTTTGTTTACAGTAAACCCAAAGAGAAGAACGGGGTTGTCGGATGAGGGTCGAAGGGGGTGCCGGAGAAAAATACGGCGAACGACACGCGAAAGGAGGACGGAGGAAGGATAAAGAGAGAAAAAGTAAAGAGGAAAAGAAGAAAGAGGGTAGTCGAGGACCGAGAAACGAGAGAAGAGTACAGTGATGCAGAGAGAGAGTAGGTAACAGTAGGGGAGAGATAGAACGAGGAGAAGGGCTAGCGGAAAAGGGAGACTGGGGAGGAAGAAAAAAAAAGGATTCGAGGATTCTCGAGACGAAGAGTCGAGTGGTTGGGTGGTCGAATAATAGAGCTGCCCTTAATACCGTCATCCCCGCTATACCGGGTTAAACGAGGGAAGAAGCCGGAGGAGAAAGCGGTTCTGGTTAGAGGGAGACTCACTGGAAGAGATCGGTGAGGGAGTGAGAAAACGAGAGGGAGAGAGAAAGACAAGGTGGAAAGAGGAAGAAGGTAGACATGAAAAGGGAAGGGGGTGAATAGTCGCTCGTGGTTCGTGCCACGAGGGGCGGCTTGGGGAAAGGGAACAGAATAGAAGGGATGATAACATTTGTATCATATTTAACGCTAGAACGAGCAGGTTAAGGGGTGGAAGACACCCTCCGGCTCCTCCTTCGTCTCCTTCGGTCTTTCCTCCTTCTCATTCTCCTTCTCCTTCTTCTCTTTTAACCCAACGCTCTTCCTCCCTTTTCCCACCCCTTTACACCGTCCTCTCTCGTCTTCCCCTCCGCGTCGGTTTCCTCTGCCTCTTGGTTGTCCTCCTTCCTCCGCTTTATTCTCCTCCCGTCCTACTCGACCACCTTTCTCCATCCTTGAGCGCCCTCCACCGCCCGAGTAATACCACTGAAATCAATACCACCACACTCTGCTTTCTATTTACACAGCCTCATCGTCCGTACACAAATTTATTGCGTGTCCCTAGCAGCTCCAACGGCGCTCTCCCGGCCGGAAATGGATCGCGGTGAAATCACGACTCTGAACTGGAACGTCGTAATGTTGCGTCGACGATTTGGGTTAAAAAGAGGACGTACTTCTTCAGGGTGTACGAGGCGATTAGCGTTATTTAGAATTTACCTTGACGAAGATATTCGAAATGAGGTTGGTTTTGTATGGGGATTAAACTTGATTCTTGGTTATTCCGTATCTTTACGTGAACGTGATTAAGTCTGATGGAAGGGATGCTGGGGAGTTGTGGTGGAATTTTGGAAAATTTGTAGACAAGATTTGAGTAAGGGTAAGGAGAGAAAAATGGTTTCAAATGTTGGGAGTGATTACGTTTTTGCGACACTCAATGGAGTACGGAATGTGCGATGGAGTAATGTAATTAGGGTGACTGTAATGATAACAGGGAGACAGGCTGGAAATTTGGTACACGCGTAATAAAATGTATTTTATTGCGGTCTTCTACTCACGGTAGATCAGGTGATCAGTATTTGTTCTTATTCACTATAAAAGGGAAAGCTGTAATTTGACAAGAAAGAATACTGAATCTTTTAGAGAATACAAAATTGTATTCTACAGTTTTCTTAAACGAGTCATAATTCTGTAGTTGACAACTTTTAACGTAAGTCGCTTTTCGCCGCGTTAGCGTTGAAACATAATAAACCCTGAAAGTCTTCTCTCCAAAGTCACAGTTTCTCGTACACGCAGAAATTACGGCTTCAAAAGTACAAGCTACGTCTCAATTATGTCTTTAATTGCCTCCAGTCAGCTTTGTGAAAAAAAACATCGTTCTGCATTAGGCAGAAAAAGAAACGTTTCAAATTTGCCCTGCGGTGCGTTCAGAATTTTTCTTTCAGTCTCTCTAAATCACTCGTTGAACAGAGATGCTCACAGGTGGTTCTCTGCTTTGGTAAACGATGCATATATATACGTTGGAACATCTTCGACGTAGTCTATGTATGCATCCTGGTAGACGCATAATGGATGGATGGGCGGTGTACACGATATTACGTCATTAGGAAGGCAATACCATCGTATGCCCTGCTTCCAGCTAATTGTATGCGGCTTACAAGGTGCAGGTATTCCAAAGAACCGGCTGTTCATTGGAAGACAGGGCTAATTAGCAAATAAACCACCAAATGGGCCCTACTCGTTATCTAATCGTTCCCTTTTCAATTTTCGTGCAACGCAGTTTTACGATTCGGTGATTTTTGAGGAATGAGTTCAGTTGTGGGTATAATCTACTATCCAAAGTGAACTGCATAAATCTTTGTGTAAAGAATATACTATTGTTTAATTAATTGTTTTTATATTTTCCTGTACAATATCCATCGTCATGGTTCTCAACGTCCACTCTTTTAATTTGGCTTGGAAAAACAAAAGTCTTTAACATTAGATCTATCTGTGATTAATTAAATCATTTTAAAATCGATTCGGTCGACAGTCTTCGAGATAGATGTAGTAAATGAAAAAGAAACAGTGATCGAAGTTTCAGGAACATTTCCAAAAAATTCATAGGAAATCATCCTGACTATCTTGATACAACTAGTGTTAATATTTTCACATGGAAAATGTCATAATACAATAATTCAATCTTTCAAATCAGTACTGTGAACCATTTGACTTTACGCTCTAATCTTCATCTACGATACTTATATTATTCAACTAATGTCAAACTAAATTTTAAGTATTTCCTTAAAATCATTTCTAATTTTCAGAAAAAAGACATTCTCCGAATTCGATATCAAAAGGTATCAGAGCCATGTTCTCCATTAAAAAAAGTTTCAGCTTAAAAGTTATCATCCTAGAAATCTTATTACATTTTCCCTTTCACCTCCTGTCCTCACACCGTCTACAACCTACCCTCGTAAGTTCTACCCTCAACTCTATGATATACGTATCACACAAAAAGGAGTTCCCCCTCGATCCGACAGAACTCCAACCGAAGTCCACTATTTGGAAGACAGCCTCTTCATCCCCGCGGCCATCCTAATCCCCCTTCTCTCGTCTTATCGTCGATGTCGGGTTAATATCGATTCGTGAACAAGACTCGTTTCGAGTGCCAAGGCGACGACAAAAACGAACGATCTCGTTAGGAACGTTTACACGGGGATAGGATAAATATCAACGTTTTACAGGCGTTTCAAGTTCTCCGAATAATACCTGAGTAGTTATATACCGTCGCGTGTGCAACGGTACACAAGACTCACAACTGAAGTTACACACCTTCGAACGTTTAATTCTTCGTTCGGCCTTTATTTATTGTTCGCTTAAGCGCGCGACTGCAAAACGGAACGAGCGCACGCGATCCACATCGAGGGAGTTAATGCAACGATAAATTTCTTACGTGTAGCACCAAAGGCTACTCTAAAGTGGTAATGTCTCATTTTTATCGAAACTGAAACAGCAGATGGATAATTTTTGTAAGGCTTGCACGAAAAGTAAATAGGAAAATTAAAATTATTTACGTGCATGATAATTGCATTTCTTATATTGTATTCTGATTATTTTATGTTTTCATTCCTTTGTACTTTTCGGGTTTGACCCTTCCGATACGAGTGGCATGTCCTTCTTGGTATTCCTGTTCAACGAGATATATCGAGTTATCTCGTTCGGTAGAAACAAATGAGAGTGAAACAGTCTAAAATTGCAAGTATGGAAAGAGATACGGAGGGTGAGAAAGGGAGCGAATATAATCGACCGTCGTACGTAAATGTTATTTTATGGACAATGACTATAGTCGCCGGTAGTATGCGAATGGTACTTTATGGTATGTGAATCGTATTTTATGGACAGCGTATATAGTCGCCCGTTGTACGTTAATCGTACTTTATGAAGAGCGACTATAAGCGTCGCATATGGAGGGTACTTTACGAAGAGCAAGTATTAAAAGAGTTAAGTGTTATGATTATTTTATGTAGGAGTTACTATTTTAGGTAGGCTCCCAATTACGGAGTTTATGATATACATATCACGCAAAAATATGTGTATGTAAACAAACGCATTACAAGAAAAGAAATGAAAGAAGCAAAAAGATAAATTGCAGCAACAGCTTGCAGTCTACAAGGAAGACATGAAACATTCTAAAAAATGAAACAGCGTTAAAAATTTCAAGAATATTTACATAAAAATCAGAATAAGTAATTTTAGTAGATCCATTACTACAACTGGAGATTATTTAAAATTAAAATCGGAAATCCCGCGTGGTTACAAAAATTTGAATGCATTCGGCTTCAATTTTATCCAATCAAATTTTTTTGCGACTCCACGAAATTTGCAACATTTTGCTAAAAAAAAATTGTTGAGTAATATCATTTGTTCAGTCGCACCTTATTTAATACGTGTAACAAAAATAGATTTAACCAGTTAACTGTGGCGAAAATTCTTTTGAATTTTGGTTCACGAAAATCGAGAGACGAGCATAAATTTATCTCAAATTATTTATACCCTTTAATTATTCGTTTTATTTCGGCATGGCCTCAAAATGTTCCAAACATCTTGAAATTTACGAATATATCTTAGTTTTCGTCAAAATTACAATTTAAACAAGCAGTGGTAGTTTTTACGCATGCCGAGTATACTCGTTAAACACATCTAATTGGTTATTAAACTTTTCTTCTCAGATAATACAGTAGACACAGACGCCATTTAGAAATTCCATGAACATCTGGCAAAAAAAAATTTACAAGTCATTCTCACCACCTTAGCAAGTACATCCAGTTTTCAAAATCTCGCAATATCGTTTCCCGGGTTAAACCAACGGCGGCTCGGGTTTCCTTTCGAGTCCACTCTTTTGATCTGACTTTCAGGGTGTACATACGAGGCTTGCACCGTTTATGCTGCAACAGTTGCAACGTTTTATGCATATCACACAGTCTTGTATGGCCTGGCTCGTGCTCGTTACGTTCCATGTAGCCTGGCTGGTTACAAGCCGGGAACGAGCTGCTCGGAGAAACTGAGCGATAACTGGTAAATAAACGATGAAAGATACGCGAAATACAAATTGCACTTTCCTAGACCGTGCACGCTGCTCAACGTTCTACGGCCCTATCGTGTTTTGTTTATTGCCGTACAAGGAGCATTGCTTATGGAATACGGTGCCGGTAATTATTCCACATTGTTCCGACGAGGGAAAGCATTATGTTTTCCAGTAAACTCCTCGTCATCCGGCGAGCTTCGCCAGTAAAGCTTCCTAGATTTCGGGATTTTCTGGATTTCCTGGATTTCAGTCCCTCGTGCTAGATCCAGCGAGATCATTTTCTCTGTGTATTTTAAATCGCTGCAAAAAAAAATAAATAGTCCTGCTGCGAGGATTTTTACTGCATTGACTGTTGCGATTTTTGTAGCCGGGATTCCTTACTAAGCTGTATCTACCAAAAATGTAATGTGGGATGGAACATTTTCTCGACAATGAGCGGCGAATTTAATTTTTTACGCTTTGATGTTTTTAAATTGGAGAAGCAACTGTGACTTTTCTTCTTTGGCGCGCTTGTTCAATGGAAAATGAATCCATTATGAGAACGGCATTGAAATTGTTACTTAAGTACCTGACACTTTTTTGGTGACACGTGTATCGTGTTCTGAGTGGATCAGAAGTGATATAAAATTGTAGATTGTAGACTATGTGGCCATAGCATCTAACTTCTAAAAGAATAAAAGGAAAATATTACCGATCCGTCCCTATGTTCCAACCATCTATCATTTCTTTTCAGATAAAACCTGGAGCATATTAAATTTAAATATTTTTAAAGAGAGACTGTTAAATTCACATATTTTTGACTAGACAATATTAAGCTTAAATATTTCTAGTTACAGAGTATTAAATCCTAGTATTTCTAATTTGATTGTAAAATTTACATATTTTTAACTAGACAATATGAAAACTCAAATACTTCTAGTTACAGAGTATCGTACCCCAGTATTTCTAATTACACTGCTAAATTCAAACATTACCGACAACTTCTCTGATAGTCATGTATCATTGAAGAATTAGCAACTACGCATTACAGTTCTATAATATTTTATTTTGCAAAGATTCAAAGCTCACGGCGCGAACAATTTTATCGCACGCCCTCCTCGAGTACCGTGGCACTCGCGAATGCTTTCTGGCATCGTCGCAGACGAAAGCCGTCGTTACATCCTACGTATGCATGCAGCCCGTTATCGCATTCCCCATTTTCAAGCCGATACGCACATTGCGCCGAAAGTGGATGCAAACAGCCGCCCCCGTGTGGTAAAAATCCGAGAATAACTGGTAAACAGATGATAAAAGATACATGAACAGCAAATTGTGTTTTTGTCGCAGCACATTATTTCTAGCGTTCGATTGGTCTCTATTAGTTCAGCCCACGCTCCGCACTCTGTTTCGCTTTGCTCGAATTTTATCCGTTTTCTCTTATCGCGATAATGGTTTACGCAATGACGCGTCCTTCGGGATATGGCGATTTGAATTCGCGTTTCGCGCTAGGTAAATGGATTTTATTTTAAATCGATCACTTCTGAGCAACGCCAGTTGGCGCGATTTAAATCAGTGTTTCTCAAACTGGGCTCCACGGATGTTTAGAGCATAGGCAAAAAGTAATTTTTATAATTCAAACTGTGGCCTGTGTACTCCTTGGGCCCATGAAACAATTTTTACAGTATATGTCCCAAAAATCAAATTTCAAGAACGTAAAAAACTTAGGTTTCGGATGAAGTCCGCGGTAAAAATGTTGTTTAAGGGAGGGTCCTTGGACTACATAAGTTTGAGAACCACTAGGAAAAGATTGGGACAGCTGTACTCCGCGGATCTGATAGAAATTTTGAATTTCAGCCTTCAAAAATAATTAATATGTGTTTTTATTTCTTTGTATTTGCAGAACTTCCTATAGATGCTGCTACTGGGAGATAAAAGAAAAGTTATACTGCCATGTAATAACTAAAATCAAAAAGACATAATGAGTATTTTTGCACACTTTGGTTGCAATGTTATTAACCTTTGCAAATGGATACATATACTTTTCTGAGATATCCAGAAGAGTCAAAAAGAAATAAAGTGTAAAGTTGGAACGTTATATAAGGTGTCTCAATTGTCCTCCGCATTTCATAAATAAAGACTAAATTTGTTTTGTATTCCCAAAATTGAAGATTGGGTTTTAAGATACAATACAAATATAAACTGTCCCATCGAAATATTTTGAGATACATTTACAAATTCTATTCCAACTGGTATAAAATTCTTTAAGCAACAGTGACAATAAAGCCTCGTTCTAAATCATAAATCTTCCACTTTCTAAATTTTCTGAACAATTTTTTCTTATGTATTCTTTGACATCTGTACCGAAACTTAACATTTTTAATTACTGCAATTGCAACCGATTCTTCGTCATAGATAATGATTTACAAGAAAGTGATTTCGTGGAGATCAACTAACGCTCATTTCCTAATGGCTTTTCATTTCGATGCCGACGCGTTTCGCGAAAGTTAATAATTCTCACGATTAGTAGTACAGATCTGTTACCAAGGGATTACGGTGGCGATGGGGGTAGAGTCTCGGACTCCTAAATAGGGGACTCGAATTCGAATCCCTTTGTCGCCGGGTTTGGGGAATGTCCCTATGTGATACCTACATTACTGCCTCGGCTGTGTGGAACTTACCCAAACCTATAAGTTTTAAACGATACGACCATGTTGAAAGCTGAAAGTGCAAAAGCAATTGACGTGCACATAATTATAGCAATCGATAAAATTGCAGGAAAAAATAGAGACGGCAATGAAAGATTTTAAAACTGCGAAATATGAAACGTAAGTTTTCGAATCTACTTGTCGCCATTTTTAACCCTTCCGTCAGAATGGACGAATAGAGTTGTTCATCACGGAACGTTGTTCGTATGGTAGGCTTATACTTACTCACCATCAAGCGGAATTTACCTACATTATCTGGCACTCGGATTTTGACAAACTATCGCGAAGAACACGGCAAAATGGCTCAAAAGCTCGACATTTACGGATTTCTAGCATAAAATCTCAAATTTTACGGGATAAAGGGTCCAGTTAGATAAGGATGGAAAAAGTGTCCCCAACGCAAATTAATGTTAAGCCATACGATAGGTCTTTTAAAAAAACCTTTTCTGCAAAGTGTGAATCCCGTACCCCTACCGTAGGGGTAGTTCCAGAATCTAACGTATTTAACAGTATCAACCCGATTTCTCCCGTCTGTCATCATAAAAAATTCTCAAAAAAATTACAGATATGTCAAGTTACAAACCATGTTAACAACGAAGCTGTCGGTACTTTTTAGTTTTCCAGTTTTGAAGTTAGTGATGTAACCCGAAGAGACTGATTCACGGGTAAGCCGCGCACAGTGAAGAGGTTAATAATAAGTTTCCATAAAGTGTCAGTACAATTAATTGAAATAATAGTTTCCGGTAACTTTATACATATGTATGATACGTTTATTCCTTTTACGACTTAACACTTTACCGACTCGAAGCCTATTAATATGCTTTTCGGACTCAAGGCCTTTGAACTTTTAACTTATTAATTGGTTGCCACTCTAATTAATAAATTATCATTTATCATTGCAGTTACCTGTGTTAAGGACTCAGTGACGAGAATTTGTAATTTTCGAATAGATATCTCTATCAAGGAAGTATTTGTGACCAAGTGATCGGTCAGAAGGGGTAGGATGTTAAAAAAATACCGGTCGGTAAAGTGTTAAAATTTAAAAAAAAAAGAACGAAAACAACGAACCACCAAATAGAATTAATTTGGCGAATTCTACAAAAACTGCTGCTTTATATAATACAACATTCACATTTATTTGTAGTTATCTTCTTTAACGATGCAATTTCAATGCAAACGTGATTGTAAAAGGATTCTAACATATTCCCATTTCTTAGTGCGAATATGACGTCATCGGTAACTTCGAAATTTACTCGTGAAAATTATAAATCTTCTTCCCAACGAATCCTCCGTAGTCGAAGCCACCAGAACAAGAATACAACACTTTGACAATTGCAATAATCTAAAAGAAACGATAAAATTCCGCATCTCCCGCATGGCACACAGAGCGAAGCGTGAAATCCTGATTACAAGAGTAATCCGGAATTCCATGCATCTGCATTTAAATCCCGACCGAGATGTAACGAGTCTTATGCTCTACAAATGCGAGGGAGCTCTATTCCCTGTCCGCTCTCGTCGAACGTCTGGGCCATTAAGTTAAAGTGCAATCGGAAAATCTTTCGAGTGCGGCACGCCACTGGCAATGGATTGAATGTACGTGTTTGGTGATGTCAAACTTTCCAGTGTTAAATAAAAGCCTTTTCGAATGTCCCACATTTTTATGCGCTGTTGCAGAAGATTTTACGTTTTGTATTTCAGAAGTAGGTGAGGGTTAACATTAGAACTACCGACGATTAAACTAATACGTGAGTCGTTTATTTTAAAAGTGACACAAGTCACTTTAACGTAATGAAAGTGTTGGTTTTTTAATATTAAGCGGAATTATTTATTCCGATGAAAATATAAGCTATATATTCAATATAGCAGCTCGAACTAAATGTTCTCGTCAAAATCCGAGCGAACTTTTAGTTTGAGCGACATCCGAAATGGCAAGTTCACACGTGGTGCCTCAAACTAAAAGCTCATCCCGATTTTCGAAACTTTTTCTCCATTTTACGATATTTTGAACCATTATTCCGAGATTTTTACAAAATTCCGTCAAAATCCGAGTAAGCTTTAAGTTTGAGCCACGACATGCGAGCTTGCAAGCTCACATGCGATGGTTCAAACTAAAAGGTCATCCCGATTTTAGAAAGCTTGAGCCATTTTCCTATATCTGGAGCAATATTTCCGAGTTTTCCGCGAAATTTCGTCAAATCCGAGTGATCTTTTTAGTTTGAGCATCTAGACCTGAGCTTGCAAGCTCACACCAGACGGCTCAAACTAAAAGCTCAATCCGATTTTCGACAAAATTTCAAATTTCCTCCAAAAATATGAGCTTTTGAGCATTTTCTTCGAATTTTCCGCGAAATTTCGACAAATCCGAGTGAGCTTTTTAGTTTGAGCATCTACATCTGAGCTTACAAGCTCACACCAGACGGCTCAAATTAAAAGCTCAATCCGATTTTCGAAAAAATTTCAAATTTCCTCCAAAAATATGAGCTTTTGAGCATTTTCTTCGAATTTTCCGCGAAATTTCGACAAATCCGAGTGAGCTTTTTAGTTTGAGCATCTACACCTGAGCTTGCAAGCTCACACCAGACGGCTCAAACTAAAAGCTCAATCCGATTTTCGACAAAATTTCAAATTTCCTCCAAAAATATGAGCTTTTGAGCAATTCCTTCGAATTTTTCGTGAAATTTCGACAAATCCGAGTGAGCTTTTTAGTTTGAGCACTGACATCTGAGCTTGCAAGCTCACACGTGATGACTCAAACTAAAAGCTCAATCCGATTTTCGACTGAATTCCAAATTTCCGCCATCAAATATGAGCTTTTGTACTTTGTGCCAGGAAAATTAGGAGGCAGACAGGACAGACGGAACAGACAGGGTTAGAAGGGACGGTCAGGGCTTAAGGGATGAGCAGAGCTGGGAGGGCTAGGAAGGGAATTATGGGACGAGTAGGTTTTAAGATACCAGCAGGGGTGGAAGGGATGCGTAGGACTGGAAGGGACAGTTAAAACTGGAAGGGACAGGTAGGACCGGAAGGGACGGGTAGGACTGGAAGGGACGGGAGAACTGGAAGGGACGGGAGAACTGAAAGAGACGGGCAGGGGCTCTAAGGGACGAGCAGGGCTGGAAGGGACAAGTAGGGGTGGAAGGGACGAGCAGGGCAGGAAGGTCTAGGAAGGACTGTATGGGCAGACAGGTTTTAAGGGACCTGCAAGGTTGCAAGGAACGGGCATCACTGGAAGGGACGTAAATAACTAAAGTACTCTTTGTTTTTTATCCTTTTGGGTTTAAGTACTATCATTATTTTGCCTCGCACCTGTTTTAGGTACTTTCCAAACCATTGAGCAAAATACAAAAATAAAATAATAAATTAGCCTTTATTTCTGTTATCAGACGTAGTCCTCCTTTTCTATGTATTTTTTACCTTACACTGTTATAATAAATTAACCTAGGACCTACTGTTTGATTCCCTATATAATTTATATACTTTAGAAATATATTAATCCCACGTTTTGCAAAGAATAATTCCATCATGGGTATTTTAAACAAATAAATACCAAATTATTTAGAATCATTTTCACACGATCCAACAGTTCGGCACTTCATAATAGCTCGCCAATTAGTAATTGATTTTTCTCTTAATTTATAACTACGAGCCCATCCTCCTTCGTTCTCTTGAATCATCTGCGCTATTAAGTTATCGTGCAATCGGAGAATCTTTCGAGTGCGTCATGCGAGTGTCAAGATTAATAACATGTCTCTGAAGATGGATGTATCTGTCAGTCGGACGAATAGGTGAATATAGGTCGAATCTTTTCGTCTCTCTCCTCGTTGACGTGATCTCCTTGGAAATATATATTAATTGTATCCGATAACAGAAATTATTGACACGAACAGTTATTATATTAATCCTTTGAGGACCACGGATGCATATAAGTGGTTTGAGAAAAAATCTGATTAAAGTTCATCAGCGTATGTATACACGGTTGAAGTTGAAAAATTGAAGTATAATTACGCTATTACGCATTATACCATTACAAAGTACAATTTATAACTTCTACGCATTAACACTGACTTTCTGCTAAAAAGAGGGTATTCTGGATCGGCAAATAAATGATTATTTTTCATTATTCAAAAAAGTCTCCGTCCGTAAAGGGTTAATATTAAAACTTGACATCGCACGCGTCTCTAATATGTTCCGGATTTTCTTTTCAGGACAGCGACGGGGAGAAGAGCGATCAAGACCTGGTGGTGGATGTCGCTAATGAGGTCAGTTCGTTGTCAGACAGCGTTTAATATTTAACAGCGTTACCGTTGCAGCTCGTTCGGCGAAAATATTCCGATTAAATTTAATCCCCGTCCTGGACGTTGTATAACACGTCGAATTCTCTTTCACGATTCCCCCTTCGTTTCTTCCATAGAAGATTAAATCCTCGTATTATTTAAACCGTTAACGTTCGTTTTAACTTTTGACCGGGATAGCGAGAGTCACTTGGATCTTTAGCCGGAAGTTTATTTTTATTAGAAAGATAATTTTAGCGCTTGACCCGGTTTATTTAAAATATATACATAATTCGATGCCTGGTGTGTGGAAATCGAGTAAACAATTATTGTAACGATGATAAATGTAGAAGAAAACCTCGGATAGATATTGAACTACGAATGATAATTGCAATATGTTGAGGTATATTAAATAACTGTGTTACGAGATAAAAACGCGAAAGACAAGAAGCCTGATGGATTAAATTGCTTCCACTTTACAAAATAAATATAGTAAATTGCAGAGAAATCGGCTTTAGGAGTCTCAGGGAAATTTTTTAAAAATTGGGAACAAAATTACTTTGATTACGGCAATTATCTTCATTGACTTTGTAATTATACCGTCAGCCCACCAACTGCGGGCGAATTCTTGATTTTTCGGTGCGAAATTGCAGATTAATATTATTTATTATATAGTTCCAGGCTAAGAATTAGATTAACTAGTTGAAAAGACAGGAAAGAGATTTAAGAAAAATACGAAATTTCCCTGATACCTCATCAAATTTCCAAAAAATACGAACATACTTTTATCAAGAACTACGAACAAGTTTTTGCCAAATATTGATAGATGGTCCACTTAAAAAACATTTTTTTTTCCTGTTTTTTATCTAAAAGTCGGCAAAAACTTCTCGCTGCATCTGATGCATTCTCGTGAAACGCGAATTTTACGTTGCTCTTTAGATGGTTATAAAGAAGACTTCCATTTCTCTCAAAGTTTCTCAATATTTCTTGAAAATAAAGGGTATATTTATTGCACAAAAGGAAGCATCGTCTCCTCACGCAAACGGCGAACACTCGGATCCACGGGAGAACGGAACTCTGGAGAAACTCGGTGCACCGGGACACGTTGGACCCACTTCCGGGGCCGGTTCGACCTCTGTCAAGGACAGGCCACCCTCGCGAAGCGGAAGCTCTTCAGCTCGTAGCACGCCGTCTCTGAAAAGTAAAGATGTAAGATCTCGCGGAGAGCAAGCTTATTCGGTGACGTAACGGTCCAGTTCCCTTCTGTCTACGTCCGTGGCAACGATTCGATCGAAACTGGGCCTCGTCGCGATAAATGGCATTTAATCTTCGCGACGCTTCGACTCGAGCTTCTGCGCAATTGGAATGAAATGATTTTTTTATGGCGACGGAAAAGAAGGAATAATATAACTGTTGCAACCTAGGGATTTTAATATGGTCGAATTACGATAACTGGAATCTTAAGGGAGGGAGAATTTTTTCATCCTGCAGGTTTTGTTTTGTCAGGCTTTTGCGAAAATTTAACGAACGAAAATTCCAAATACAGAGTCTTACTTTTACCGTGTTATTTAACATTGTTATTTTTTTTTTTGCTTCAACTTTTTTGTTATTTAGAAATGGTAACGGAGAAGAATGAACAGCAATCGTTACTTAATACATGCAATGCAATATGGAGTGTTTAGATCCCGTGACGTTTGGTCAATTTGTGGAGTATAACTTTTTATTTTTTTATACTCTTCTCTGCAAGACTGATATGCCATTTTAATTTTGATTGCCGAAAGCATCATTGAAGTCTACTCATTATAAAATAGTTATATATTCACCTCGTATCGTTAAATAAGAAAATTCTGAAAAAATAAATCGTCGTAACGAGAGTATTAAGTTTCTTTTTTAATCTGGTGCCTTTTGGACTCAAGCTATAGCCGCTGTTTCTGAAGAAAGCAACTGACGATCATAGAACCAGTGATCCTGTCGAGCCGTCTTCTCTGACGTTCGAACAACATTTTATAAGCATCATCCTTTTTTAGATTCCAATTATAGAAAAAAAAAGCACAAAAAATAATTCGTTTCAAGGGAATCTTATATTCCCTTAATGGATCCGCCCCTAAATGGACGAAAAACAATTCCCTCCATTCATAAACCCTCGACCAACAGATATCCTTATCAAAGTTCGACTGTATTACCAAAATCCACAACCGTAATGTCGAAACTCGTAAACCAAAATTCTCTATTCATTCCATCAAACAAAATCTGCAATCACCCGCACGTACTCGCTAACAAAACAAAAAAGTAATCCAACGAACGCGTCTCGTTTGCTTTTGTGTAAACTCTGCCGTAAAAGTTATCATTCTCTTTCGTTGACCGCCCCCGATGGTAACTCGATTTGGCGAACGAATTTTGCAGATCGACAAGCCGGGTACACCTGTGGCGGCGGCGAGGGGGTCGCGCAGTTGTACGCCAACTATGGGCGGAATCCCTGGGCCCTTGGCATCGCGAGTTTATCATCCGCCATCGTCGCAGCAAACACCACCGCAGGGTTATCAGGGCTTGCAGGCCCGCGGCAATGAGCCGCCACAGTCACCTTCGCCGTACAGCAACTTACCATACGCGAGACCCTCCATGGTAATTACCAAAGACTTTTCCTTTCATACGGTGAACGTTTGCGTTCAGCTTGCATCTTATTTTATACGAAGTTGTATGGATCGATTGATGGTCTTTTGCAGCTTGGCTTCGACGGGCACGTGAGGATACCCTCGAGTAATGGACTGAGCAACATTCCAGGTGGTAAACCGTAAGTGGTGTTTGTATGTTGGAAGAATTAGTTTCCAGGGAAACGTAGCAAAATTCTATACTTTGATTGGAGTAATTAATTTGGAGGGATAGTGGGAAAATTTTATACTTGAGTTGGAGCAATTAGTTTGGAGGGAAAGTATGGAACTTTGGTGGAGAATGGGGAGAGTGTGTTGATTATTTGCAGATATACCTATGTGAATAACGAGTGACACTAGTGATGGTATAAATTAAATAGAAAATTTCGAATTTTCTAAATACTATTGAATTAAAAATGTCAGTGGGTTACAATATGATTAAATTATTTCTGTGTTATTTATTACTTTAAGTTATGCGCTGTATCAGCAAGCAGAGATGGATCGCTATGTTAGCTATTAATTCTTAGTTACTGCGCATTCAGTTGCGAAAGAAATGGTACGGAAAAGGGTTAAAAGAGATGTCTTTACATTTTAGATTGTTAATAAAAGTAACAAATGAGATAGATGTAAAATGCGTAGTTTCTTGTTTTGATGTTTGTATGGTGTAGTAAAAATGGTTGGGCGTTAAAGTGTTTAGTTACTGAGATGAGGGGTCTGAGAGAACCATGTTGAGGATTGTAGAAATGCTTCATTCGATACAAGTGAAGTGTTAACAGCGTGGATCTTGACAGCAACAATGAAATATGTCTTCCAAGCCTGTATTAGAAAGCTTTAAGAGTCGCTACATCAATCGGTGGCGATTCTCAGGAGTTTAGTTTACAATCTTACTATATCGTCACTTCAACTATTACTATTACGTAATAAATATATCGTAATAGTATTAGTAATCATAACATTGTAACAGTACACAATGCTAGAGTAGTACATTTTCAAGTTCTACATCACACATGTTATACAACCACCTTTTCTGCCACCTACACATGTTATAACACATTATTTACGATGTTGACTTAAATACATCCCATACGTTGACTTGAAATAGCGAAAAGTGAACACGTTTAAATAAAATTCTAATAAAAACCCTGTGAAACAAATCTAATATCATTTTATGACATACAACAAACGTATTGAAACATTAAAACACAGATGTATGATATGTTGAATTCAAGTTAGAATGGCCCGTCGAGGGTTAAAACATCGTCTGTAGCGACATCGATAAATGTCAAACGGATGGGGTACCATCTCTGTGCAGTGGAGAAGTCAGGATGCGAGTGAGAAAGCCCTGTAACAATGTGTATAAGACCAGAGTGCACGAACACCTTGATCTCACGGAGGGGTAACTCGTCCATGAGACATTTATCGACCTGACCGTACAGTGAGCTCGATAAATGGTGACGAATGGACGGATACCCCCTCCACGAGTCATTTATCAGTCCAAGTGTACAGTGAGCTCGATAAACGACGAGTGGATTAGATATCTGTTTCAAGGGACTTACGTTTATTGTCACATTGTTTACTTTAGTTGATCACGAAAGATGCAAAGCTTCTTGTAAATTCTAAAGTAGTCAAGTTATAAAAGAAAAGCAACAGAGATTGGGTGGTAAGAAAAGATAAAGAGATTTAAATTTGAGTTTGTAACTAGTGTTGCTGCTTTAACTCTCCGAAGAGGTGTCCGCCCATACTGTATAGCCTTGCGCAGAAATTCTGACCACGTTTTCCCACTGGAGCTCTCACATCTAGGCCATGTGGAGAGGCCACTCTATCCACTCGCCATTTATCGACTTGGTTGTACTTACGTGGGAGAGACTGCGGTTACGGCATCGGAGGTTTCGATGACCTTTTAAAGAACGATTCGAGGGTGAAAATAAGCAGAATACGTATATTGCCGACCATTTGTCCGGATCAAGCTTACTCGTTGGTATATCAAAGTTCAAAGGGCTCTATAAAGTACACAATACTTAAAAGTACCGATCTCATCATTCTTCACGAAACATTTCTTTCTTCTTTTCAATGGGCTTTAATTTGAAATCTCAAATATAAATAGTAATTTACATAAATAAAAAGAAATATAAATAAGGAATCAATATTCAAACAAATAAGTAGATAGTAAAAGTGTTAACCAGAATTTTAGAATAATCATCATACTAATTTAATAATTGTTACTTCGCGCAGTTCCTTTCAAGATCGTCTCTCTACTTGCGCCACATTGTAGATTGTTGAGTATCGAAGAAACAATTATTTGGTTTTGATTGACAATGGTTTCGATAGATTAAGGCATTTCATTACGTAATAACGAAGCAATTGCTTCGACACTTATTTTTTTCCACAGAGCATATTCGTTCCATATGAACGGCGAGGGTCAACTGCAGCCTGTACCATTCCCCACGGACGCACTGATAGGACCGGGAATTCCGCGTCACGCACGTCAGATTAATACCTTGACTCACGGCGAAGTCGTGTGCGCTGTTACAATCTCAAATCCGACCAAGTACGTCTACACCGGTGGTAAAGGATGCGTTAAAGTATGGGACATCGGTCAGGGAGGCGGTGGCAGTATCAAGCCGGTTTCGCAGCTGGACTGTCTGCAACGTGACAATTACATTCGGTCAGTCAAGAGACATTTGGAGAATTTTCTGCGAACAATTATATGCACCTTTGTTCTTGTCATGACTATCAGTTGTAATATAACGCTAAAACTATTATAGCCTATATTTATTGAGTTTATTTTATGTTTTCAATAGTTTGTTAGTTGTTTGTTTATTATTCTGGCCCAAGACTGGTATACAAAATGTTGTGTTTATAACAGAAAATAAAGTATCGTGTCTGGTTGGCTCGACTTCCGGAAAAGTCTCTGTAGAGTTATATGTAAAACTACTCTAAATAGCCTGTTTGCTCATACTGTCTCCATATAGACAACAAATTATACTAACACGATCGTAAACTTAATTTCTTCCAAGGATTGATTGCACGTATTAATACTATGCAAATAATGTATGAATCAATACTGTTAATGCTACTTTACATCATACTATAGTCGCAAGTGTTCCATCCATGTAAACATGCTGAAAAATAACATAGGTATGAGTTGCGCTGTAATATGATCCGAACAATTTCTCTGTTAACCGTTTGAATATCGGAAGGGTTTTAAAAAATTACTTCGAAAAAAGCCAAAAGCCACTTTCGCGCTCTTGAGATTTTATTTCAAAATAAGCTAAAGTTGGTGTTTTATTTTACGTATTGCACAACAAGAACAATCTTCTCGTGCTTGTATCCTAATTTGGAATTACTTGAGAAACCTGATGCATTCTTAACAAAGTCTTCCTTCAATTGTCAATATTGAAAAAATGTCCTGGGGTTTTTCGACACAAAAACTGAAGAGCGCGAAAGTGGCTCGTGGCACGCAAACGGTTAAACTACTAACTCACACCAAAGCACAAATCGAAAAAGTTAGTTCCTCCTCTAAACTATCAACTTACTCAAAATCACAGATCGGTAAAGCTGCTACCAGACGGTAGGACATTGATAGTCGGTGGAGAAGCAAGTCAACTGAGTATTTGGGACCTTGCCAGTCCGACACCCAGGATCAAAGCCGAACTGACCTCTTCCGCGCCAGCCTGCTATGCTCTGGCCATTTCACCAGACTCGAAAGTCTGCTTCAGCTGTTGCAGCGACGGTAACATCGCCGTTTGGGATCTGCAGAATCAGTCCCTTGTTAGGCAATTCCAAGGTCATACGGATGGTGCCTCCTGTATCGATATATCCGCCGATGGCTCAAAACTTTGGACGGGAGGTCTTGACAACACCGTGCGCTCTTGGGACTTGAGGGAAGGAAGGCAATTACAGCAGCATGACTTCACTTCACAAATATTTTCATTGGGATACTGTCCTACCGGAGAGTGGCTCGCAGTGGGCATGGAAAACTCGAATGTTGAAGTTCTTCATGCCTCGAAATCCGATAAGTATCAGCTGCACCTACACGAGTCCTGCGTTTTGTCGCTCCGCTTCGCCTCTTGCGGCAAATGGTTCGTCTCTACCGGCAAGGATAATCTGTTGAATGCTTGGCGCACACCATACGGTGCTTCGATATTTCAGGTAATACTTTATTTTAAATGGTCAGGTGGAATTATGGAAGATAACATTGAGAGAAAGATTGTCAAGAAATGTTTGATTACTCTTAGTTTTATGCTGGGTCGCGGTTCAGATTGGTGCAACGTTTGAGCGGTAGAAATTACATGCTAAATTCTGTACGTTATTGGAGATTAGAGCTAAATAGATTTACAATAGTCGACCTGTATTGTGCAGAAGTTATTCTTCCAAAAGAATTTTTTGGATTCACAGTTAATCAATGCTGTGAATTTTAACACATTGAATTCCAAGGGGGCAACGCTGACCGACACTATTGAATTCAATGATATTGTGTATCCATTTTTAATTGTAATGCTTACCAATTTTGTAATACATTTAATATAGAAATATTGGTATTCAAAGTGTGAGATCCTGCTGGCAATAGGTCTACTTGTGTCTTTAAGGTTTCTGATTTGTAAATATCGGTGGCGTTCAACGTATTAAATTCTAGGCTGAGTTTTGATGCTTCTTTTTCCAAAATACTTATTCGGCATATTTAAATATAACGGATATAACGCTAGAAATTTCAGTGTTAATCAAAGAATCTTTGAATTCCCTGATTAAATAGACCATCTAGAACTCAATAGTTATCTCATTCATAATCAGATTACTCAATTTCAATTTTTGCTCTTTCTAGCGCAAAACTGATTACATTCAAACTGTTATTCGAAGATGTGATGTCAGATGTTTATATCATTCACTTGTTGATCTGTTTCAGTCGAAAGAATCCTCGTCGGTACTCAGCTGCGACATCTCCGCCGACGACAAGTACATCGTGACCGGATCCGGTGATAAAAAGGCCACTGTATACGAAGTGATTTACTAGGCATACCTTTCACGGTAAAGACATTCACTTTCTCCCTCGATCGTAAAGTCGAACTCTATTAACCGATATGCTCTCCCCTTTCGCGGGAGAAAGGGAACTTGCAAGTGAGACTTTTAGCAGCCTTAGGAATCTAGACTGTTGCTACTGTGTATATATACATATAAATCTATATTACGGTAGAGTTACGTTTTAAAAGAGAAACGGAAAAAAATTCAATGTGTGTGCCAGAGAAAACCTGTATGTATATTAGAGTTGCGCATGCGTGGCCTGATTGTACCTACGACTATGTGATTACGTAGACCAATTTTTCTTTATCAGACGTATACAACGAGAACGTGTTAATAGAACGTTGTTGGTGGTTTCGCACTTGCGTTAAGAGTGAAACACGATTTCGCGAATCCCCGATGCGACAGATAGAAGAGCGATTGAGTTCATAGGACGTCTGTGAAATGACATTACGCACTCGACAAGTATGGATACAATTGTAAACGTTACTCGAGACTTCTTACTGTAATTGTAATCGTTCGTATCAAATTCGACGTCTCGTTGAGATGCGCAACGAGTAACTTGCGTTTGGATTGTTGAACTCTCGAGTTGTAAATGCGTGTATCGTAAAAATGACGGCTAATGAACTCGCAAATAAATTTATTTTTAATAGTAACCCGTGATAATTTGCTACTACTGTTCGTTCGTGGATAACAACAAGGCGCGCTCCTCGAAGTAGGAAAAAAACATTCTGCTGAGAGAGCAGTGTTGTGCATCGTTTCAATTTCACGATTTGCCATGACAATTTAGCTTTAAATATACCAATTAACGATGATTATATTTTGGCATTGAAAATTACCACCCGGATTTCGAGCAAATGTACCGTTATATTTTTTATCTTCGATGAAGTTTTTGAGATTGTTTATCTGGCCTCGGTAATAAAAACGTTAATAGAAAAAGAATAATACGAGAAGGTTTGCAATTTATGTTTCATCATATTGGAAAGGATGTTCGCTATTTTTTTAGGTTTTTCATTTGAGAGGAAAGACTGTTATCGATTAAAATCAACTCCTTCGCTGCGGCTCGCGTAAGACAAGAAGCTCCTATTATCTTCAAGCTGAAACGAAGAGTTAACGATACGTGTTTGTCTTTCTTATTACAAAAAATTAATAATAATGAATTGTTCTTAACTGACGGCAACGTTATATGACACGAAATGCAAAACAATAAATGTAATAAAGTGCAGCAAAAGGGTTAACACAATTTTTCACGAATCTATAAACCAAACACTTGGCAGCTATTTCTTTAAAATTCCATAGGTTCTAATTTGCACAATACTGCTCGGAAGTGCCGGTATGACGTCGCAAGGCATACCATCGTATCTTTAAAAATATATATATATATATGTATATCAAAGCCTCAGCCTATCTTTTCCCTATATCGAATTTCGTTCCGCAAGACTTCTATCCGTGCATACATATATAATTCTATGTTCTGAACGAAGTTCTACGTAATCTTGAGTATGCGTGATTGACGAAACGAATCCCTTGTACAAAAATCCTTGTACATCTTTCATGATTGTGATCGATTACACGAGACAACTCCAGTCGTATGTCGGCTCGAGCTTTAAATATACCTATGTAAAGTACAATCCTGTGCACAAACCAGACAAAAGCTATTTCTCTACTTTGATTAAGTAGCAGCCTGTAGACGAAGCACAGACTAAACCAGAGAATTTTTAGTGCCATATTTAACGTATCTATAATATTCATAGAATGAAAATTTAACGTTATTTGTTCCAATGAGTCTATCCTTATATTAAAAAAGAAAAAAGAAGAATTTATTATTCACCTATACGTGTATATTTGACAAGATTTCCGCTTATACGTTCTTTAGCATAGGACAAAGTAAATGTCGATAAATAGTCACGCATCGAATAATTATGGGAAAAATTGCAAGACCTATTCTAAAGCTTTCCTCCCTTTGTACTCTGACTTCAGTCTGTCTTCGTCGAAAAAGAAAAAAAAAACGATGGATCGAATAACGTTATCAGCAGAAAGACGGGCGTGTTAAATAGATCGCTTTAAAATAGTTGCCAAAAGTAACGTTTAGGGATATTCCGTATGTAAATACTAATTTCTTTTTCAACCAAATACACGTTTGCAAATTAGCCAGAGTTTCAAAATGACTCGGAATACTTTCTACGCTATCTTTCTCTCGTGATACGAGGAAATGCATTTCATTTCGTTGAAGACAATGATGTATATGTATGTAATAATGAACATTTAACAATTGTGCGATCCCCGTCTTACTGTCAATGTTAGATGGATGATGATTTTGTAATAGCCCATACACAGAACTGTACATGCACCCCCTATAAATATACATATATACATATACATATATATGTATATTTATATACATATTATAAATATATATATTCGAAAGTACGTGTCGAGTAAAAATGGCACGCCTTTGAAAAATTTTCTGAAGAGATAAGGGTCTATTCCATTTCTTCTCGCCACTGTGTCCCTAGCGGTAATAATATGTAAAAACTGATATTATGATTTTATTTATTGTCTCGCATCAAGACAATTTTTCTCTACCTTTCTGAGTGTGATGAAAAAAACGTAAATAAAATCATTTTGGCCATAAATATGTGCGCGATTAGTTTCTTATGATCTTATCATTATAGCATTCCATCATTTACGAATATATTCATGGATTAAATTAAATTATGCGGGGTATATATATACGTATTATTAGTTCCCGTTTAAATGACATCCTCGTTTTTCTACGGTATAAAATTATTTTATTATATCAGTCAGTTTCGAGTTTCTACGATCTCCATTTCTCGATGCAGTTTGTCCGTCAGTATATTACTTTTTTTTTACAATTACATATACACCAGTATCGAAGTACGAAGAAGAGTACATTTCTGTAACAGTCGGAAATGAACACTTATTCGTTACGAATAACAGAAGAAGGAAGGAAGAACTTTGAAAAAAGAAGGAAACGAGCAGCAGGTATCGCAAATTTACTTCTGGAATTTTCTTTTCGATGTATTTACATTTACGTGTAACCGTGTGTACAAGATCGTTAAAAACATTAAATGTTTATACTCGCGTTACGTTATTATATCCATGTATTTACATGTGTATTCGTGTGTACAAGATCGTTAAAAACATTAAATGTTTACAGGTCTGATTTTCGTATTGCCCCGCGCATCGTTAATTCGCTTCTCTTTTCTCTCTCTCTCTCGCTCTTATTCATACACCATGTACACTTTTACTCGTTCACTCATTATTTTTGTCTCTCCCTCTCTTTTTCTCATTCGCATACATACAAAACTTTTTCTCATTTAATCGTCACTTTTAAATATTTCTCACATAACGCCGCTGTTTTATGTACAAGTAGAAAAGACCTAATAATATGAACTATCACACTCCAGCCACCATTACAAGTGGTTGGTACATCTCATGCGCGTAGTTTAAAGACGTTTGTACCGACTGTCACGCTTGTTCTTACATTTTTGTTCGACTTTTCACGCTGTTTCTTATGAAATTTCAATAAAATCAGGCTGGTGCGGAAATATAAACGCTCCTTGTGGAAAAGAAACTTTAGGAATCAAGGACTTTCTTTATCGTACATCGACACATACGCACGTAAGACATTCATACAACTCTCCCTTTTTCTCTGGTATGTACAATCTAGAAAATACATAACGCAACTACATACGCTTACAATAACCGATTTTACAAGAAATGTACAGGTGAATGGTGACACTTCGCACTTATATTTTTTCTTCCTTTTTTCCCTTTTTCTAGAACTTAAGTTTATACGTGTCGTCTCGGTCTCTACACTCTGTTGGAAGGTGTCATTTGTTCGACGTTAGAAATCGGCACAATTCTCGAATTGTCCTTAAAATCATCGACGCTAAAGGACATTACGTTCAGTCTGTAAGAGTAGTTCAGAATAATTCTAGTCTGCCAAATAGAAATTGATTTAAAAAAATTTCATTCATGAATTTGGAATTTTACTTTACGAACGTACGTCTCTACGGATGCGAATATATCGTAAACGATGTTACGATAAAACTCTTGTTTCGTGTCAATTTACTTCGTTTCGAGTGAAAAATGCTTAGAAAACCTGACAACCTTCCATTGCGCAAAATATAAAAATTCTTGATGCGCTTTAAACATTATGCTTACTAAGCGCTTCGACGTAAAATACATTTGGTCGTAAAACTGTACGCTTCATGTCGGAACGAGGCAATTCTTGATACTTCCATCGTTCTCTCACAGAAGGTTCTTAATTCTAATAAAAAGCTATCAACGATTCTCGTATAAATTGCGTTCACAGTTATGGCAACAAAGTAACCATTTTTTTTCGCACTGTTCTTTAACTATCGCGCGAAACGCAAATCTTAACTCGATGATTTGAAATAATGAATAAGAGGAAATAAATTTCGTTAACAGTGTCAATTAATACCGTACTAATCGCAAAATTAATAAACAAATAATTGTTAAAACTAAGCACATTTGTGCCCGCCGCATTCTCCGATGCCGACCACATAAACTTGCATGTAGATGATTTCTTTTCTTCACAAATAACGTGACCACGCTATATCCCTCGCAACGTTGCCAGATTCCATTTTACACTCTCAACCTCAATAATTGTGTATTTGAGAGCGTGTGACAAAGTAATTTATTTTATGACTAGTTCTGCCCCTCGGTAACTTTATCTGACAGATAAGCAACAAAATCCTACTCGCATGTTGAATTAAAATATAGGATATCTGTCACATGCTATTACCTAGAAAAGGAATAACCAGTATTTGCAAAGTTTTGCTCTGTAAAATAGTAATATACACTATCATATACATTTACGATACATCTCTCATTAGAATTTACTTGGCAAAATTAACAAATTTAAACGAACAAGTAGAGTCTGGCAACGTTGCTTTTTTGTTTTGAGTTGGCGAAACGCATGAACGATCTTCTCTGTCAGTGGTGGTTTCGCATTCACTCCCGACATATACTATATTTACAAGTCGCGCTAAATAGATCTAATATGTATATTATATTATCTTACTATTCTTAAGGCTAGTTTAGCTTGCCGCACACACATGACGTGGTCCATATGACATATGAAGACACTGGGTGGTCAGTCGCTGTCCGAGCCCACTGGATTAATCTTTTTTCTCTTTTTTGCTTGCTTTGGATTAACAATCTCCTCTTCCTGTGCCATGAGGAATAAGTTAAAACAAAATGATTCATATCGCTGCGTTACGTCTTTTACGTTTCCACATTTGTAGATTATTTACCTCGCTACTCGATGTGCTGTCAAGGTGGTATCGAGGAGGCGGTCTTTTGGAACTAGACCTTTCCCTTGTATTAGCACCAGTTTTTCTATGTCCTTTACCACCAGCACCTCCACCTCCGGCGGCCGAGGCCGCGGCATGTTTTCGCGCTGAGCTCGTTGGTGGAGGTGGAGGAGGCTCGTTTTCTTCATTAACTTCAGCAAGTGCAAATAGATCTCCATAGCTCTTTCGTAGAGAATCGCTACCAGCTGCTTGTGCTTGTTGTAAAGCTCTTTGCATTCCCTCGGAATGATAAAGCTGCAATTCCGCGGCGGATGTACAATGCTGCCGTAATTGATCTAAGTGGCCGAGAACTTGTTCACCGGTAGGCGGGCCAGACTGTTGATTGTGTTTAGCACTCGAACGTTTCCGTTTGTTTGGACTGGTCGCGGGATAGCGACTACTTAAAAGATTTGCGAGTAATTCACCGAGCTTCTCTTCATAGTCGCGGCACCAATACCGTAATGCTGCTACCACAAACATATCTCCGTCCACATTTTGTCGCGCAAGCAATTGTCGCAGAAGCTCTAACGTTGGTCTACAAACAAACGATCGACATATGTAAGAGAATTTCATAAACTCTCATCTCGTTACCGGTTATCTCTTAAGTTTATTGGTCTACTTACTTTTCTTGCTTAAGCATTAATAGAATCGACGTAAGGGCTTCTGCGTGATCACGAAATTGTAATTTATGTAAAACAGGCAGTACGTATTCAATCGGAAAATCATGAGCGAAAATAAGTTGCCAAAAGCAATATTGCTCGAATGTTTCCCAATTTAAACTAGCTGTGAGTAACGACGTGAAGGATTCCTTTTTCAACATCTTCAGGTGACCTTGCATTATTTGACAAACGAGTTCTTGCAACTGACACGCATCGACAGTAGATACAACCAAGTGTAAAAGCTGAACGTTGCCTAGAGTCACGTTTTGAAATCCCATGTATACGTCAGGCACAAGATAACACAGCATGAATATGTTGTCTTCGTGGCACAACTATAAAAAAAAAACAGTGATAGCTTACCACATGTGTGCTTGAGAACACTGATGATACGACTATAAACGTATTAAATCTTCTGCACTTATATTATGAAAATTAATGTACCTTTAAATCGGATACCAGACATGCATCCAATTTCTTTTCCCGATGCGCACAAAAGTCCTTATATACCGATGCTTTTACGTCGTTTAGAATATTGCTGAAGCAAAAGAAACATTGTAAATATAAAATGATAATTAATCGTGGCTGTTTTTCCACTTTATCTCGTACTTCTTTACTAACCTCGGTTCACCTTCTCGTTTTTCTTCCTCCCTGCCCCAGACTTTTAGAAAGTAAAGTAACAGATAACCTATTCTCGGCTGAATACTTTGCATCTCTGCTAGAACCCTTGCTAAAAGTTTCCGCCTATTGTCTTCTTCTTTACACAACTGAAACTGATTTCGAAACATAACAAATAACGGCGTGCTTATACTATCAGTCAAGGTTTCTTCGTTCAGGTTGTCCGATGGAAATATCTGCGCTGTGATCTGCGACGATAGAATACTGGATATGCAGGAAGCCAATGATGGTATAGTTTCTGCATCTATTTCGTCTTCCACAACTATTTGTACTATCCTTTCCATTGTCTGGCATTTTACTTCATTATCGGTTTCGACGTGCAAACTTTCCACTGCAGTCCTCAACTCTTCCGGTTCCAAAATTAAATTTAACTGTGACACAATGTCCTCTTTCTTTACAACACAATTTGCATTCTTCTGTTCGTTTTTAAGCTTCACCGTTGCCAATGGTACATCTTCCTCGTCTTCCTCTTCAACTTTCGTCACTATCCTGTAAAATCGTAAATCAATGTTAATTGTGATGTATTACTTAACGCATTAAGCGCGACGTCAATCCATAGAGACTGACTGTAAACTTTCCGCTGAGCTGGCGTCAGTCCATGGGGACTGATAGCAAACATTTCGTTTCGGTTACGTCGGTCCCTTAAATATGTCATTCTGTTACATCTTGAAACATAAATAAAGCATCACAATGACAGTATTTGAAATGTTTGCAAGTTAAATATCTTTCCATACAATATTACTATCTTTCACAACTGAATGCTATACACACTTTTTTTATAAAAAAGATCTTTACAACCGGACAACACGCGAGGTGATCCCAACTGTGCACCACTTGAACGGAAAGCAAAGCAAAATCGGCACCGCGCTCAACGTGTTAACGAGGATTAAAATATAAAGAAACAGACCTCAATGGCATTTCTTCTTCGTCGTCACTGAAAGCTGGCTCAGGATCCTGGCCGACATGATTGTTTTCAACCGTTGCATTCCCTGTATTTTCCATAATGGTTGGTGTTGTAAGATCCTTATTGAGTTCTTCCATTTTACCTGAATATATTGGAACCTTATTGCCTGCTTAAAAAGTCCATGCAAAAACGAAAGTTAGTAAGCATTGAATGTGCTGAAAGCCTAAGGGAAGAATGGTGAATAGTAGAGATTGTTAGAATAAAAAGGGTAACTCTGAATTCTAAATTGTGCTTAAAAGTTGTTTGTTATACTGGCAATTTGCAGACCCACAATCGAATACCTTTTTTGAATTATTAATACTGTTATGTGAAATTATGTATGCTTCAATATACAAATATACAGTCGTATACTCAAACACGCGATACATATACGCACACACTTATTACAAATATTCCGTGTACAATGATCAATGATGATATAAATGTACATATAGCTTATACACTTTATACAATTATAAGCAGGTATTTCAGTGCATTAAAACGGCATGCAATATTTCATGATTATTTTACCAGGATCTGCATTAGGTGGTAAGCAAAATTCTTTGAATGTTTCCCTTATCTTGCTCCTTAATTCACGATCTAATTTTGGGCTATCAAACAGCGGACAAAGACTTGGTAAAACCCGTTTTTCCAAAATTTGCCTCAACGACGAAAAAATTCCGTTCCTCACTTTCTCCGTTAAGGGTGGATAGAAATTAGGTATTATCTATACATGTAATAGTAAAATAGTATCATAATTATATAGAAAAAAAAAGTGTATACTACCATAATAGATTTCTTAATTTATTAACTCACTCTGCATAAGAAATCTAACAATGTGGCAGTGACTGGTGGATGGGATCGCATAGAATTGTGCATTACAAGGATAGCAGGTTCAATGTTCATAATATTATCCTTGTCTGGCTCAAAAAACAACCAATCGTAAAAGAGAGCCAATTTTGCATTACTTGCTGCCACTGTCGATGTACAAGTAGTAAACAGCCATCCTATTACTGCCCATCTAGGTATAATATCTGAACACAAGAGCTCGTTTGTTGGATGTATAACACCAACGATAAATCGTATAAGATCGCATCTCAAGGATTGTGATTCAGGTGTTGCCAGGTACTGTCTTTGAAACCAGTCTTGATACCGTTTATGATTACCAAAACGCACTTGACTCGTCAGAAACACAAGCTTCCTTTCCATATCCGGCGTAAGCCTGGACTGGAGAAACCTTCTAGAAGTTCGTGTTTGTAAAAGTTGAAGAACCCCATTAAAATTTGGACAAAGGGACTTTGGATTAAGAAGCATATCTTTCCAGAGCGCTTCAAACTCAGATATTCTTGCCACATTTTGTAATAAGCGTACCAAATCCCTAGAATTATCAAAGCATATTATGTTATTAATCGCTAGAATGCATTATCATAAATATAACTTTCTCATTGTACTTAAAAATTACATTAATTAGAAATATCCCTAATGATTAGAGGGAGAACATAAGTGAGGAGATAAACGGTAAGAATTATTCACCTTCCTATTACTAAACAGTCAACCATTCGTTCTCTTATTAGAGATACGGTAAAAGCAACTTCTTTTTGCCGTAAACCAGATAAATGAGGGGCATTGTGATCTTCTATTAACCGTAAATACGTGTAAACAATAGATGCTACTAAAAAAGGAAACCTGTCCAGCCATGGCCGGTTTTCTTGAAATATGTCTAAAAGCGCATCAACTAGAAATAGATTTCTTGGCGATATATCCCCGCCTGCCGCGTGCCTTAATAAACTTAAACAAAGATTATCCACACTAGCTACACTGGTCCTTATCATTTCCCTTAGCAGCCAGAGCAACTGACTTCGGGTGATGTCGTTCAACCGCAAGTATCTTTCGAGTACCAGTTGATTAAGGTGTCCTAACACTATTGCAAGACCATCTCGAGTAATTAAAGTCAAGTCTCTATAACTTTTTGCAGCACTTTGAGGATCCGTCAATATGACTACCAACAGCCCTAACGAAACTTCTTCGTGCGTTTTGTCCTTACACACTGCATTATTTAACGTATCATGGGCTTCTTTTTCCGACAGTCCTGCGGTCAGGTTTTGAAGCACTGCATAACATCTTTCGAATTTCTGTAAAACAAAATAACACATTTTAATCCCACATAAACATCACAAATAATAACTACATTATTGTAAACAAGATACAGATAAGAACTCAATACAATGAAAAATATTTACTAGGCCAAATCGATAAACATATGTTCAAAATTCATCGATAAAAACAGATGTAACAAAGTTTCAAAAAGTTCGCACATTACTACGATCCAATTAGAATATTTCACGACAAGAAGATAAGTACTTCTATCTCTTACTATATAGACTTCACATCGTACTTCATTATTCCATCGACGCAATCGATTCTCATCGAGAATAATTCACGAGGTTATTACCAAACAATAAATCCACAATTATGCTAATAATTTGAAAACTGCCGCGAAGACGCGTGGTTCGACATGTGGCGCCGCGCGGTCAGCGACGTGCGCGACCGTCGCAACAATGGCGGAGCCCCTCGCACTCGATACGTATCCAGTGACTATTTCAAATATTTATGTTACCTCCTCCAAGTCGTCCTTGTTCTCTATGCAGCTCGTACTGAGTAGCCGGGACGCGGGAGTTTTCGCCTGTTCCATTGCTGCTGGTTGGCCCGCGGCCGTCCCGTGAACGTTATTCCAGGCCCTGTCGAGCCCTCAGCCCTCAGCCCTGTGCCCCTGGCCGCTTGTGCTCGCCTCCGTGCATCGTGATCGTCTCGCTGCCTGTTCGTTCTCTATCTCTCTCTCTCTCTCCTTCTCTCTCCCTCTCTTCGTCTCTCGCGCGGTCTCTTCACTCTGTTTATTCCTTGCCACGGACCTCCCCGACTCCGTGAACCGTTCCGATGCGATTGCGCATTGATACATGCGCTTCGTCGCTCCTCGGCCTCGCTTCGTGACGCGTCGTATCCCACCACCGACGGCAATCACCGGCTTAACCAATCACAATCCACTAGCTCGTACACACCGATGAGCATGGTGGGGTGACCGTAGAAAAGTAGTGCGGCTTACAGGAACGTATTTATTAAGGGTGCGAACGATGCAAACGGGGAGGACGGTCACCTCGAAATGTCTGTGTACCTTCTAACCAGTGTATTTGCCGTGCCGAACTACGGACAAAAAGGTTTTACTCTTCCCGCGTTTAAACGGTTCGTTCCTTTTAGATGTCGCACCATTGTACACCGGTTATTTTCTCATGGCGTTTACATTATTGTTTCACAACTTTTTGATTCTTTGAAATACTTCGATGTAGCTTCGTGGTAGAAAGTAATTAACGGTTCTGTACGTGTAGTCGTTTATGATAAAAATGTATTATAATTATGGTATGGAAGAGAAATTGCAATGTTTTTTGCTCAACGTATTTTAAAGATATAAAGGAATGGTAAAGAACCGTTGTGATCGTTTGAAATCCTATCACGAGATTGTTCTGTAAAAGAAACAAATGTGATTGTTATAGCAATCTATTATTGTAATATATTAAAAATTAAATATTGTAATAATAAATCGCGTGTATTAATATGGATATTGAGACGACGTTATTTTAATTACAAAGGAAGTACAATGAGGTCATCGGCATCTTGACTTGAAATTGCGTTTGAACTTTATAAAAATAACTCTATCTTTATTATCACAGCGAGAAGCGCAATAACATAAAAAATCATACGGTTAAAGGTCATTGTCCTTTCTCATTAAAAATACGTATTCCCACAATAAGTACAAAAATATATTTCACAAAAGTATTGTTCAAAGAGTTATTGTAAATTCTGACATTCGAATGCACATGTCCACCTCGTTATTAGATATATAGACACGAACCTGTAGCATAAGTCTGCGCATGCGCATATACGTACACCAGAGACCATCCGACTAATCGCATTGGGTGCCCCGGCCACGCTTCCCGCTTCTCGTTTCCTCGTGTCGCTTCGCGAATATCTTTACGTTCTTTGCCGTAATTTTCGTTGTTTTGTGATTGCAAGTCTCATACTGGGCTTTTAACGTCTGTTATAATTACTTGTCAGAGGCGTCCAAACGAGGACGAAGTCGCACCACACCGATACATCCGTGTACGTCAACCTAACCCCCAATAAGTGCAAGAGCCACGGGCCTGGCATTCCATTACGATGTATAAGGCTTTCCTCCAGGTATCCGTGGTACCACAACTCCGTTTTCCTTTCTCTTTCTTTGTCTAGTACTCACTATATAACCGTTTTTGTCCGATGTTACTCCTCTATATTTTTCTCCTTTGATCCGTTATAATATGATTCAACGCGAGGTAGTCCTCGTTCATGGAATTTCCTTTACAATTCATTTATACAACAGTATGCTTTCACGGTCGTAAATGAATTGGTTAGATACAAGATACTACGGTATTTGTACTTTCTACTTCGATCGTATTTCATAATGAAGGTTTCAATAACATATGCTGCGTTGTCGTGTAATCGCGTAATAAAATTGGTTATGAACAAAGTAATTTGAACGTTACGCTCCTAAACGTATATTCTAGTTAGCAAATAATTCCGAATACAAACAGTTTATAACTGTTGATTAATGGAAATTTCGGAAATAAGTGTAAAGAACGTGAAGATACAAGGACTTGATAAATGTTATTGATGACTCTTTCGTTGCTGATTACTGCGTGTCATGTCTGTCTACAGTTTCACTTTTCGAAGTGTACAATTACG
This sequence comes from Cerceris rybyensis, assembly GCA_910591515.1. NCBI lineage: Eukaryota > Metazoa > Arthropoda > Insecta > Hymenoptera > Crabronidae > Cerceris > Cerceris rybyensis. The sequence goes on from OU342789.1 coordinate 42,615,709, forward strand.
TATACTTCGATCTATAGTTTGTTAATGTGAAATTGTATGCTTTGAAATTATTCAACAGAACGGATAAATTATGTTTCCCTACTTATTTCAAATCGTTTACGAGAAAAAGAAGTACGTTGTTTCTTTCAAGTCGTAACCTATCCTGAGATGTGCGTCGTTCGAAGGTCCTGAGAGAAATGACCAGCCACAGTATATTTTACCGTGCCTACTTGTAAACGTCAATGAACGCATGCGCACAAGGGAGTACTGTGAATAGGTTCTCATCAGGATCGTACAAGCTAAAGAAAGAAAAGAGGGGTTGTTGAATTATCGAAAAAAATATTGTAAAAGTAATCGTTTTAAACTTCACCAAAAAAATTTTTGTCGACCATAAAAGTTTTGCGGGAAAATATAATGAACTTTCGATTATCAATGAAAGGAAAAGCCAAAAATTTCATCAAACTTTTTTAACATAACAAACAAGATAATCTGGAAAAATCTTGATCTTCTGATAACCTTCGGAAATCCATCTCAATATTTCTTGATACGTTTAATCATAGTTTATCTTTACCTTTGAATTTTCACTCTTGTAAAGAAAAAAATATACTTGCAATAAAGTAGTCAAAAGATACTTTGAACGAATTTCGTAAGTTTCTTTAAGTCCTTAAGTTCTACGCGCTATTAGATTTCTATTATTTCTTATTATCTCATTCTATGTTTATACGCCAAGTAATAACAAGATGTGTCAACAGAGGGATGACGCGTGTTAGGAGTTTTAGATGTAATATTCACAGATGGGAGTGCCGTATGTTCATCTTTATTGAATAACTATTTAACATCGTAAACAATTCGAAAGGTATGCGTATTTAAGTAAGTACAACAGCCTGTATATTCGGGTTCACAGTCATAAGAGTTCCCGATGATCTACGGATAACTGAGCTTCGGGTATTTGGCGTGTAGCCAATACCCGTTAATGCTAACATCATTCCTTCATTTTTCTTTTGCCGTATACAAAACTTTTGCGATATAGAATCGCGACTGATAGCAACGTCTGTGTTACCTTCGTACATGTTTAGAAATAATGGGCGTCAATTAGATTTAATTCGTTGTATGCAATATCATGGTCGTTTTAGTTGCTCTTGTAAAATATTGGTAATTAAGCACTTCGTATAAAGTTTCATTTATGTCTAATTTAGGTGAAAAAACTATCCTCGCACGTGAGGTATTATATCTTGGCGGATTTGATAGTCAAAATGGTAGAAATTAATTCTACATCAGTCTTAATGACCAACTCAAAATCGGTTTCTTTTTTAATACTAATTAGTGCATTTTTCTCTAATATCATTCAAATAGAATAATTAATTTCGTCATAGACTAGATAGGATTTCGTATTTAATCGATAAGAATTGGAATTGTAGTAAAACTTGATATAGTATATTATAGTTAAGTAAGGTCCATTATTTTTTAACGGTTTACGAAAAAAGTTTTTTTCGTGTGTTTTGTATCATTGAGTCTTTTCTGGGGCAAATGTAAACGACTTTTTTTTAAATGCGAGTATGTTGGTTGTGGCCGTAAAATATTAGTAAGATACAATTATCTTCGTAGAAAATCTAAATAATGAGAAATCGAAATATACTATGTCTAATTATCAAATAGCAGCGACGAAATTGATATGAATTGCGATAAAACGTACGTAACACTCAATGTGAAATACCCTGTTCTTTTCGGAACAGTATACACATGTTCCACACGAAAATTTTTCATAAACTGTCTGTGATATATGAATTCGATTATAATTAATAAAATATACACAACACACGGACAAAAAGTTCTAAGCCTTCCAAATTCTTGCATTTCTATAACATGCTAAACTATTTAAGTTTCATGAAATGCATCTTAACATTTTTATAAATAATGTTATTTAAATATAAATAAGTAATTAAGTACGATAATGTAGCATTCATACAATTCTACGATATAGAAATTTTGCGTGCTCTAATGATATTACAGTATCTAATTTTTTTTTAGAATATAGATGTATAGTGAAAGTAGTATATTTGGAAAAATTGGACTTTTTTTTATTGCATATTAACCCGTGCAGATTTAACATGCTTGTAATAGGAGAATAGTGTAAGTAATTAACAATTATTTCAAAATGTAAAGACAATAGTACATTCTAGATTTGTGGAATTAGTACTGATTTGTCTTTAACAATGCTGCCTTCTGTTAGAGGACTAGACAACAATTTTCAAAAAATGTATTAATTTTAGTTAGAACAATTCTGTATGTATATAAACAGGTCTAGAAGTGCAGGAAGTAGAAGAAACTACAATGTTTTTTATTGCTGACTTGAAAAATCATATAGTTCGTTGTATGTGAATTGTATAGACAATTTTGAAATTTCATCATTCTCTATAATAACTGTGTAAAATTGTAAATTTTATGTTTTCACTATTTCCGTTTGAAAATGAAATATTTTTCATATTTACGTATCCTTGTGATGCATATAAGAAACACAGTTTTTGCTTCATTTTGAAATTTGTAAATATTTGTACTAATACACTTACTGGCAATTTATGTTTTCATCGCAGCCTTATCTGTATGTTTTATCTTAAAAGATTAGTGATACATCCGTTCCTGTCAGGCGAATTTGATTGTACCAGTAGATCTTGTATAATATCATAATTATCTTGCTTAAAATAACCAGAAATATGCAGTTTTCTGGCTTGTATTTGGAATATATTAATACTATTCAACAATAACTTAAGTGTATCAAGATGTAAGTTGTTTACATCAATGCAACAACACTGATAAACACGTTCCACAGATTTCACGAGATGTATTGAATATTAGATAAATTTAAAAGTTATATGAAAACTTGATTGGTATCAAAACACACTACAATTTTGCTCTCTTGAATCTTTGCCGTGCTTGAGCTCTGCTGTACTTTGGATGTTTTTCCTTCTCACCATTCCTTTCTGCCTCTATTTCATCAAATTCCTCTTTATTTTCATCAAAAAGTTCCACTGGTGGCTCTAAAAGTGACTTTCTTTGACACTTTACAAAGTAACGGAATCCTTTTGCTATGGCAAACCCGAGCATTGCTATAGATATTGTTAATAAAGCCATCAAAAGTGGATGCTGCACAAAATGAGAAGAGTTACATATTTTTGTAGTAACAGAAATACTTAAACTTTTTTAAGATTAAAGGCATATATGTACCGTCAATGTAGGTTTGTTTGTGAAAACATAATCGGCAATTACAACTATTACTCCAAGTATGATACCTACACCAGCTCCAAGCCATGGTATCTGTTGATCGGCTATAAAAAAAATATATATACATATATATATATATGTATTACAATATTGTAAATGTATTATTAATGGACTGACTACATCGAAGATTCACAAACAGCTGTATGTATGTTGAGATTTTGACTAATATTATTAAATCGTACTTTCACAATGAGACCTTAATTAATAGCGACTTCAAGTTTGAAAAAATTATATTGATAATTAGTACAATTCCAAAACAATAATGATACAAATTATTAAGTTGTAAATTTTTCAAATTATCCGCATATTACGGTTAATCTCAGGCATTAAATACAATACCCCTTTTGTCCTTAATCAGCAACCTGGATGCTTGGTTTATTGCTTCTAAAATCCTAGGTTCATTCGGTTGAAGTGATAAAGCTTTATTATAAGACTGAAGTGCTTCATTGAAACGAAATGTCTGCGATTCAACTTCAGCCTTCCTAAAATAACCCTGCAAGTAGAAAATTCTTAGTGTTATCTTACAGAAAAATTGTAACTAAATAGTGATTAACCATATCTGTGCCCTTAAAAAATTCAATAGAGGTTAAAACATACATACTTTTGTCCAATCGGGTTTCAGTTTAATTGTCATTAAAGCATCTTCCATTGCAAAATGATATTGTTGCATTTTCAAGAAGGCAAACGATCGGTTACTATATAGAGAATAATTCTGTGGATCTAACTTAATTGCATGAGTATAATGAAACATAGCTTCTTCATATTTCTGCTCTCTCACGCATGCATTTCCTTGCTCCTTAAGAGTCTGAACCTAAATAATATTTTTCATTCTGTATCAAAGGTTTTAATATACAAGGTATGTAAATAAATAAAAGAAACAGTAAGTTCCTAACTATGTATGTATTCTGTCGCTATCCAAATTATAAATAGAAAAATCTGTTATCGTATAGAATTTGGAAACAACTTCAAGTACCTCTACAATATTTACAATATCATTGAACAGCCAATTGTTCTTTATGATTATTATTTAACGGATATTAACATTCCAATATGCGATAACATATTCATATAAATTACAAAGTCCAAAATGATAACACGAACTCAACGAATTCTCACCTCTGCTTCTCGTGCATTCGTCATATTGTAGAAACTCTTTCAAGACAAGTTCCTTAAAACAAATCTCACCAAGTGTCATATAATACACAATTTGTCATCGTCTTCCAAATGAGTTCTAATTGATCTTTTATCCTTTAAAAATAATCAACAATGAGCGATAGCCGAAACACCTGCCATATCTTCTAACCGGTACGTGCATGCGCATGGAACGTTGACATGTGATACTGCACTGCGCATAGTCTTTCACTTATCGTCAAATGCACCATGCACCGGGGGAGTAAAGAAGGATAGAAATAGTCATCTACCTCTCTTTCCAATGGTTCGCGTCCTCTCTTTGAATATAGTCGTTGAGAACTTGCCTTCATAAAAATGGGCCAACGATCTTGTCGAAACGGGCACAACGTTTTTCCATGACCCGAAAATGGGATTTGACGTAATCGATAGGCGCAAAGTAATTTGTACGTAAATTAGCATGATTATTATTTAGTATCATCAATTTTCACATAAATTGAATTCCATGCCGCGAATTTGTTGCAAATGTATGGAATATATATATATCGTACTATTGGAAACTTGAAATTTTACCGTTAGCTCTGTATGAGAAAGTTGAATACCTATAATGTATTAAACAGATGTTTAAACTGCTATACTTTTATAATTTAAGTACTTAAAAAATAGTATAGTATATTACATAATGTAATACTGGAAAATAGTAGACCCGAGAAATGATATAAGTATTCAGATGTATCGTATTATATACAGCGAGAAATTGATCGTATCTACTTATCTCGAAGTCAGTAGTACGGCATGACTGATTCTACTTGTAGAATTACTTTGAAATACATCTGTCATAGTTACGTAGGATCGATGGCACAAAGTGCAAAGTAAAGTAACTGCATAGATAAGTAGGTATGAAGGAAAGGTCAGCGTCTTTTTCATCATTTTAATGTCTGAAATTCTCCATTTCATACAAATTAAGTGGGGGCGTTATAATACAAACTTAAAATATATACATCGATATCTCGTGAAACTCTTCAAATAGCTATGCAACTCATCCATTAATCCATAATCTATAGATCTCTTTCCGTATTGTTGATTTTTTTGTATGCTTTTTTTTTCTTTTCTTTTCATTTGAACCTACATCGTGTATACTGTGCAACGAAACTGGCAAGTCGTTCGAATAAATATTTTTAATTAGCCGGCGCCAGACATTCCTTACGGCCGATTTGTATTTTGATAGAATTACCAACAATGGAGAATCGGATGCAAACTCTACTCTTTGCGTGTGTCACGTTCGCCCACACACGTCTCCGTCAACGAGAACATTTCTTTTTCCTTCTTTCATTAACGACGAAACGACAGGCACTGATTGCTAGTGTCGAAGCTCTTTTATTTCGATGTTTCTCGTCCTGATCTCTCAAACCCTTTCTCTCTAGCAGACATCGATTACGCGATGTATCGTTCGACTGGGCATACCAACCGTTTCTGGACGGTCAAATTGCTCGTTCGCTTGCGTTCGTTGATCTCGGAATTCGACGAAGAGCGGCGAATCTCGTTGAAAGTCATGAATGAATATGGTCGATTACCGACGCGTGTCTCTCGAGTAGGCTAACAAAAATCGACATATTGGACAGATTAAAATTTCTTACAATTATGGAGGACTACAAACGGCAAACTTTTTCTTTCTCGCCAAGTCGATGTACTTATTGCCCAAGTGGGACGGAAGTCACGGATGATTTGGCACTCCTGTTAGGTTTCTTAATGCCTATCCACCTTCCCTCTCTCTCTGTCTCTCTTTCTTTTATCTAGTTTCGCATGCTTTCTCACGGAAGAAATTCAATTTTACGCAATATCTCGAATGTTCGCTGTTCTATTTTTTCTTCGCGTTAAAACGCAATGGTGCATAGTACAGTGAAACATTCTTATAAAACTGATTCAATATTATCAAAATTGGAAGAATAGCATCTTTCCAATGGTATTTCATGTTGTAGAAAAGAAAAACATTTTGCTGCTTTGTTCATGTTTGTATTTAGTGAGAAAGCACGAACGACAAATCTGAACCGAGAGAGGCTTGACAATACGAACGAAACCTGGACGAGATCCGTCGCACTTTGCGACAAAACATAGAAATAACCACACGGAAAAGAAGCATCGTACCAGGACGAGAGTCGATTTTTCGGGCCGTGACTCTAACTCGATCCGATTCTCCATTATTAAGTTACTCCAAAGTACGTATATACGTTTTATGCACAACCCACATCAGTATTGTTATTCGTTACTGTAAATGTAAATGTAAATTGTTTTTTTGTCCACGCCTAAAATACATTTTATACATACTCCACCTTATGCTCATCTCATGGTACAGTCGTCGCCGTAATTGTCGTCGTATCATTTATCGTTAAGCATGGTCGTCATCAAACACAATATATCATCGTAGGTCGCATTCATAAAATCCTTCGACTTGTACGCTCACTCTCTCTCTTTCTCTCTCTCTCTCTCTCTCTCCGTTCGAGAACGTCATCTTACAATTATCTCTGTAATCATCTTCTCGTTTCATTTTTTTTTGTGTGGCCTTTACATTCGATACTTCCACGTATATTTAACACGCACAATTCGTATCTCGAATAAAACAGAAGCACGGGGAGACGGCCGGAAGTACACGTGAAACAGAATCGTGGCAGGAAGCGGAGGAAGTTGTTTCGAGCAAATAACATCTCGATTCTCTCTGTATGCCGTACGTCGGTAAGTAAGAAAGAACGGCGACACCGAAGAAAAGGGATCTCGAGGCTTTCTTTTTATTCTCTGTGCTTCTTCAACGACTTAACGCGTCACCACGGGATAAGTTCCGCATCGTGTAACACGCGAGAGATCACTTTCCTTCGTGTGCGCACGCGTATACGCATATACGTGTATGCGCGTGTGCCTGCGCTGTGCAACGTGTGCGGCGACCTTCGAGGGCTCTCTGAGAAAATTCGTTATTCGTTTCGCTATTACGGTAAACATTGAGATACCTGCAAACGTTTGCGATAACGAGCACAAGAAAAAGGCTTATGCGACTCTATTGGAAAGTAGCGATTCGTTGCGACCCCGTTTCAAAGCGAGAAATTAGGCGGAGATGGTAATCGGAAGTTTCCGATGCGCTTCCTTTTTTTTACTTTATCGTTGGTTAGGTAACATAACGTGTTTTCAAATCCGTAATAGTTCGAGTCTGACGATATGTATAATTATTTTAGTATCTTATACACTTCCTACATTCGATAAATGATATTACTGCATTGAAAGCCATCAGTATTTTGCTACTTTCATCATTTTTACTGAAGTGAAACTTTTTCTATTAAAATCATATCTTTACAAAGTAACATCAAAGACACAAATAGCTATATAGTAAGCAGGATTTTATCTTTTTAATGGTAATATTCAAATATGTCATAGATATTAGAATTTTTCAGTCATATGGAACATTGAATTCAACGACCCCGCGGTCACCGATGACTCACATGACATCCGACATATTAAGAACTTTCAAACACAAAAGAATCAAGTAGTTTCGTATGATTTTGTTACATATCTCCAACAAAACGTATAAGATACAATTAGTATGTAACACATTTAATATTTTTGCATTCATTGTAAGACGTTTAACCACAAGCGTGCAAGTGTATTCACGAGTACGTTTAAAGAAGGGCATCGGTTGTTATTCCGGTAAGGACGCGAAACGCACTTACGTCAGCGATCGCAAGTATCATGAAGATCGAGTCACTGTAACACTACGTACATGTTTCGCGCATACGCGGGCGTATTTATAGTAATCTGGACGTTTGTACTGTTTGGATAGAACATCTGCTTGTATGTACTGTCCGAATGATACGGATATCGTATTATTTACACGATTTACGTGTTCGTGTTTCGCACATCAACGTAAACTATCGTTTAATCCAGATAACACGACAGACGATTCATCGGATCTTCAAGTCGATTCGTACCGATACGCTTATTTGGTGAATCTAGTATTAACCCTTTCGTTACGTTAGAATCAAGAAATTGTTCTACGGTAAAATGGGCACAGGTAGATAGTAGAATTTCTCCTTGGAGCTGTCGAGGCAGTTATTTTCATTGGTTTAGAATCCTTTATAAAAATTATTTAAAATTATAAACCATATTCAGAGATTTGATCACTGTGTTGCGATATGTACATGTTTGATTTGATCGAGTTACTATTCCCTCTTCGTTCCCTTTTTTAAAATTAATATACTTTTAAGTCGATAGCACGGATAAATTGATGCTAGGTCACGAAACATTCTACGTGCTGAACCTCGACCTTTACAGTTATTGTCAAACACACTTTAAATATTTTTTATCAAATATTTTGCACTAGCTCATTAATTTCTGCTGATCGAACGAAGACATTTAATAACAATAAATAATGAAATATTTTCTAAATTAATGATTTTAGTACTTTTCGTTAATGCTTCCGACTTCTACTTTGGAAACCATTAAGAAACTCGAATTAAATAGAAGTGAAAATATATCTCCTGCCATCTTGCGCAATTCCATTAAAAAGATGGCTGTCTGAGAGAGTCAACTTTCTTATTAAATTAAATAAAAGCTTTTCAAGCCAAAATACCGGGAAATTTTGAGGAGGACAGCTTCAGACAATTCACTTGACCCTTTATAAATATACACGTATCTAGTTTCACCAGATTAACCTTGATAGCTCCAGTTAATCACTAAAATTATGAAAATAATACTACATTTACTCCATTGAAATTGCGGGTGGAGTATTAAAAAATTAACATACCCTTAGTTCTTTAAGCCTTTGATCGTGCCGTTGATCATAGTCTACCTGCCTCATCTGACCATAGTCACCCTTAGTATCGAAAGGGTTAAGCACTAGCAATCTCGCCTTACAGTGCACGGTATTATTTCTGTCTTGCGAAACGAGGTCGCGAAACAATAACGAAACCATCTTTTTCTTTCCTTTTTGCCCGATGTACTTGTCCCACGAAAGTAGAGCCTCGGACGTGTATCTCAGTAGTCTACATTTTTGATTTACCATCGTTCTACCGTCTTATCTCTCTTCCGTATTTTCGACCCTCGAGGGACGTCCTACACGAACAGTTTCGAAGACGCAATTATTCTACGTAGTCTAATTGCGATCGTAATCGTTGATCTCAAACCGCAACATTGCACATCCCAATCTAAAATCGAGGACAACGCAATCGAAAGGTTAACATACAATAACATTAATAATAATAATTATCAATAATAATAGTAATAAATCATAATTATAGTAATATAATAATAATAGTAATAAAAATAATAATAATAATCAATGTAATAATCGACGGAGGAAAAATGGAGGGGGGAAAGAAAAAGAAACGAATTGGAATCAACAGAGAAAATGTCTGTTTCCTTCCCCCGCGCGTCTTAAACGGCTGGATCCCATAAGAAATAAACGCCAAGATGCGCGTAGAATTTCTCATCCGTCGTAAAAAGTGTAACGTTCCTCCACGTCGATAATGTTCCACGCGTTCTTTCGTCGCGCTCCATTCTCGCCAACAATATTAAATTCCTCTTTATCCACATTTTTTGCCTTTGTATACTTTTTTTAATTAGTGAATATAATATATATGCATAGGTAATAATTGCAAATACAACTATGTAATGAATATACGAGCCTTTGTCAAGGGGAGCAATGCAGTCGTCGTCAATAAAAGAGTCACGGGTACATTATTTTTACACCTAGAGGCGAGTCGACCGATCTCGGACAGTCACACCGTGATAGGACGACGCGCGCTGTCGTCCTGAATACCTCCTTGCCGCTCGTTCGCCGCATTTACGAGCGCAAACCCAAGAAAAAGGAAGGGGATGGAAAGAGGAGAAAAGAAGAGAACAGAAAGGAGGAAAGAAGAAGAATGATAGTGGAAGAAAAAAAGAAGAGAGGAAAGGGGTAGAGGAAAACAACGTGCGCGCACTTCTTTCTCTTTCTCTCTGTCTACGCTTTCATCCTCCAACCTCGTTGCCGTGACCGTACGACTGTTCTTTCTCTCGATGGCAACGAGGAGGGTCGACTTCATCGAACTTCTTTTAAAGGACAGGAAGTTCAAGATGCTCTCTCACTTTCTCTCTCGTAACACACACACACACACATATACACATACAGTTCGTTTAAGTCACGATTAATAATTGTTCAGTCGTTCGAGTACGCGAGGCGATACGCACTTAAGCACTTAGAAAATAACGTTCCCCGTTTTTGTATACTCTTTTTGTTTTTTTTTTCTTATCTCAGGACACAGAGAAGAAACAGGCTGCGCAATCTCGAAAGCAGAAAGGCAATACTCGTCTGGTCCGATTAATGGACATGGCGAATCTGTTCGTGAGTCGTTCGTATAATCGCGAGGCTCGTTTCTTTCTGTGATTCTTAAGGATTAACCCTTACTTTGATATGGGTAATAGAGAATAGCGTCTCTTCGTTCTTCTTCGTCCTCCTTCTCTCCCGCCTTAAGGAGATCGTGTGCTACGGTTATATTGGGTGTGTTTACGCGTTTCTATATCTTCTCTTCCTCTCTCTCATTCTCTCGCATGTTCTTGTTTTTCTATTTTTTTTTCTTACGTTCGTTAAGTTCTCGAGGTTTCTCCTATCGTTCGATCGTGTACCTTCGATCGTGAATGCGAATTTCGATCGAACGTCCATAATGCCCTCGATGAGAAGAAACAAAATGTGAAAAGCTGTTAGACGTTCCTCGACGATGCGAGGTGTAATCAATGTTTCTTTGTATATAAGGCAGACCTTTGTATAACGCGGGTATATGTTCATGGGTTGTGACGATGGACTATCAATTACTTCGAGCTACTGTGGATACTATCGGAAACTAGGATTTCTTGAAAGTCTTAATCGATTAAATACAACTTTGTTGTACCGCTGCAGAAGCAGTGGAGGAACCGTACTTAAGTTTTCATAGTTGAGAGAATGTTGTAAATATTCTTCATTCAAGATTTGTGTGTTTCTATGTCCTTGTTCAAGTACTATTGCGATATAGTACGACCATTGCAAAAGTAATGTTAATTATCATAATTTCTTTGTTCCCTCTTAATAACCTTTCATAATTTCCAATGTATTGAAAATACACAAGAAACAATCTTACTTTTGATACAAAATTGGAGTACATTTAAGACCTCTCAGTCGTATTAATCTTATCAATCTAACAGTCAGTGCCTATATACTGATCGCAATGATCTGGCGATAGTTACAGTCATCTATAAGACGCAGGTTGCGGTCAAACAACTATAGTCACCGATTACGTAATACTCGTTGCAATCAAACAGTGTCTATAGTCATCATCGACAATACGTCCAACGTTTAATTTCTCTTGGCTGTAATTAACAAACTGACATATCGACATGTCGTCTAAATAAAGCTTGAGGCTTCAAAATCTTCTTAAAGTTTCAGAGACTTTCAAGAATTTCAGACTCCATATATTTCTCGAAGCGATTCGAAACTTTATGGTGACTGAATATCTCGTAAAAGTAGCAAAAGAATGGATTGAATGTCCATCGCTATACGAGAATGAGAACTACTTAATTTATGGCTTAAAATATATTCCCGCATATTTTCAACCGAACTATGTGAAACCATGATTTCCTATCGCGTTATACGGTCGTTTATGGTGGCACATCATCGACATCTACCGGTTTAATACGATAACGACGCGAAGCAAACAAGGAAGAAAGCATTTCATTCTGTTTTCGGCGTCTTCCATCTTCCGTGGAAATTCTCTGACCCACGCGAGCAAATTTAAAGTTGCGTTTAAACTTGCACAACGCCTACAGCGCAACATTTCCATGTCCTCTGTTTGTCTACGATGTAGCGACGCTTTTGTAAACTGTCTTCAAAGGACAACGATGTACAAAGAATCGCAAGTGGACAAACAAAACGACGCTCTGAATATTAAATCTTCCTCGACGCGCGCATTGGTTTGTCGTGTTTCATATTCGACAGTGTTTTTTGCAACTTCGGTTCAATTTCTTTGACACCAGTTAAAATTACTCTGCGTTCGATCAGCAAATTTTGTTTTGTCTCTTTAGCTCCGATTTGAGCTAAAGGCTGCTGTAACTTATTCAAAGATTCTGATACATACGTAGACGTATATGTTTTGAAGTATTTTTAACACGTTGAATGCCACTGGAATTTCGCTAGATTCATCATTTTTACTGGTAGAAAACTTTTTGTATTAGGATCATAACTTTATAGTGGAGAAACCTTAAAGTCATAAATACTGGCGCGAAGAAGGTTTACGCGGTTTAGCGCGTATTTTGAAATACATTTTACACGACCCCCTATATAGTGAGATTGAATGTTTGGCGTGTTTCAGACTTTGACATTAAATGTTGACATCAAAGTATCGGCTTTGAATGTGTATTCTGGCTCCGCAAAAAGTCACTCGTCCCTACACAAATCACATATAGGCAGCAGCCCTCTACCTTTTTAATGCCAATATTTAAATACTGAATGTATTAGAAAACTCGTAAGTATTACAATTTAACAGTCATATGAAATTTCTTTAAATTCAATGGCCAGGCTAACGGTTTTCCCTATGGCGTTCAACGTGTTAATAATTTTGAGCTAGTATTGGGGACCGGATGTAACTATTGAATTGTAAACGGAAAGTCGAAAAATATACCTAGTAGGACAGTATTTTCTGCGGTTAGGTAAATGTAATATGAGAATAAAATTTTTTCTTCACTTTGAACTTAAGCTACCCGTGCCTGCGAAGGTTAATAGAAAGGTTTACGTCCATTACGGGCGATAAAGTCAGGAAACAAGCAAGAATTTTATCGTCTGGAATTGTAAATTTTGGTGCCTTTTCAACAGCGTGATGGACGTACCGGATTTCGATAACATACTAACATAAGAACTGAAATCACCTCTGGTATCCACAACATCCGCCGAAATCGGATCAGTCCGAGAAAAATGTCATTAAAAAAGCAGAAACGTTCAAGAACATTGGGGTTTTCCTTCGAGAAAGATATTTCTCCAAGGACAATGACGGTTTGGTTCAATTTCAAATTATAAACTGAACACCCAAAAATTTTCAAATAAGATCTAGATTCGTGCAAACGATAGAAATAAAAAGCTTCCCAAGTGTTCTATCTATGTGGTAGAAAGCGTATGACTTCAGATATAGTTAATCCTATTAGCCACAAAAAAGTAGACTAGCAGATATGATATATACCTAATATAATAACTATGGTCATGATTTTAGTCCTAAGTGGAAATTTTCTGAATCAATCCACAATTTCGAATTGTACAGAGTTCTTGTTCTGATCATTATGTTCAGGACGTGTTAATTAGTTTACAGGGATATGCTGATTAGGCGAGAACTAGTATCTCTAGAACAGGAAGAGTGACATTTATACCGTAGATAAGTTCAGTTTACGTACCAGGACTCACTAACGTAGTGTTAGTGTTATTGGATAACACTTTCGTACTATGAGTCAATCACGTGAACGTTATGGGACACTATATATCAATATATCTCGATCAATTTCTATATCGATCTACATATTTTAATAGTATATGGGAGAAATAGTTAACATCCAGTTCCTCTGAAATTGTAAATTCTGAAGTCCAAGCTGGAATAAATTGTGCAATTATAATACATGTCTGCTAGTAGAATCTTGAGGTGTCATATTAGCAATGACATTAGAACTGTAGATATCTGTATGAATCTACCTGCAGATTTTGCCACCATATAGGAAGAACAACTGGGGGCTGGCAATGTATCCGAAATTACAAAATTATAAAATTCAAGCTTGAATAAGTTGTGCAATTACATGTCTGCTGGTAGAACCTTGAGGTATCATATTAGCAATGACATCAGAATTGTAAATATCTGCATGAATCTACCTGTAGATTTTGCCACCATATAGGAAGAACAACTGGAGGCTGGCAATGTATCCGAAATTACAAAATTATGAAATTCAAGCTTGAATAAGTTGTGCAATACATGTCTGCTGGTAGAACTTTGAGGTATCATATTAGCAATGACATCAGAATTGTAAATATCTGCATGAATCTACCTGTAGATTTTGCCACCATATAGGAAGAACAACTGGGGGCTGGCAATGTATCCGAAATTACAAAATTATGAAATTCAAGCTTGAATAAGTTGTGCAATTACATGTCTGCTGGTAGAACCTTAAGATGTCGTATTAGCAATAACATTAGTGTTGCAGATTTTTGTATAAATCTACCTGCAGATTTTGCTTCTATATGGGAAAAACGAATAGCAACTGGCAACGTATCCTATATATCAATGAAGCTAGCTTGTAAGAGATGTGCAATTAAATGGTTGTAGGTAAAGTGTGTTGCATTGGGAACAATATCAGAATTATATGAAACTGTTTAATAGATACTGTCAAGGATGTATTGGATGCATCGAGTATCTCACCGAATTCTAAGCACATTTATAATTGAATCCATTGAACTTATAAATTATATATGCTACAAAAATAATTCTACAATAAGATAAAATAAGTTCACGCAAGCATAGCACTGTCGGCGAATACTTTGCGATAATTCAAAACTCCAAACCGTCGCTCACTGTTTTCCACATAATTAGAAAGAACTTTGACCTTTTACGATTTTAACTACCGAAATATCCTATTCAAATATTCATTTATGTACACGTCCTTTGTCATGCAAAAGTCAACTTCAATTACTACCTGAAACAGCTTAAGAGCATCGTACATTTACTCCGTTTTAATTCAACGATGAACCATCGCTAATTTTAGCTCGTGTCAAAGAAATTTTCACAAACCGAAGGATGAATTGCGGTAGCGTAGATCGGAATTATAAAAGAAAATAGGAAACCAGTAAATTTTCGATTCGATACGCGCGTCGAACGAAAATCTGCTTGCAATTACGAATTATACACAAAACATCTAGCATCACAGTCAAAAAGTATAAACGGTCACGATTACATCGTATTTCATCGTGTTTCTTGCCATGGGACACAATGTCCTCGTCATCGGAGAAAACAAAATGATAACAATAGTAACCATCATCTCGTTCGTCGTTCGAAGCGGCCACAGTTTACCTTTCTTTTTTCAAATCTCCCTTTCACTTCGAACGGCGATAATTTACTTTTTAGAGGTTTGTAACGATAAACAAATTTAGTTCGAGGCACTCGTTTCAAATATTTCTCTCACGGCTTCTAGGCAAAGTTCGTATATAATGCCCACGCTGTCGCTTATTTTTGATGTTTTTTCTTTCGTTTTAAGATGTGTAGCGCGAAAAATTCAACGCTTTCTTTGACAATCGCGCATGCTAAAGATATTGCTTGCACGACGGAGAGAAAAGAAGAGAGACGATATCGGTGCTGTTTGTCCTCCGTTTTTATTTTCAAGCAAAGACGTTGGTTCGTGGCTTCGATATTTGTGTTGTGTAATGTGTTTCTTTTGTCGTTCCATGATATTTCTGACGATTTTCTGTCGACGATAATATTTATGTGCTAGAATATGCGTTTCCTTTTGTTAGTTTAATTTATAGGAGCTAATTACAGTCTATTATTTTTGCGATTTTTGTAATTAATTGTTTGGTGCATTGTTTATTCACATTTCAATCTGTTTGATTATCGACAGTAAGGCTATAACATTTGAATATGTTGAATAAGTACTTTGAGAGAAGAAGAATCAAGTGGCAATGAAGATGATCATTTAGGTAATTAATTTATTATTAGATACATGTGAAATATCTACTGTTCTGCTTCTCTGTAAGTTTGAGAATATTTTTATGAAAAGATAGGAAACCGTTATTTTTTCGCTTTGACACTTCTAATGTCAAAAGTATAAAAACTTAAAAATTTTAAAGCACAAATCCGTTGCCATCCAATGCTTTGACACGGCAAGAATTGATAAAATTATGAACAATCTTCACGAATGAAGCCTCTCTAAAATATCAAAAGAATTCAAATTGAATACAAAAGAATACAAATATTCAAACACACATTTCGTAATAATTTCTATTCTTCTAGCTCGTCATAATTCTGTAATTAAGCTGCCAACGTTTAACATCCTCTATATTCAAACTCATAGACACTAACAGAAAAAATATCCCAAACAACCAAATTATAAACACCAATTAGTGCTTCAACCACCCACACACAATTATCCAAGCCCACGTTTAGTCTATAAAACGGAGAACACCATTGCCGATATTCTTCAAACAGATGCTAATCCGACGTGTCAAAATCTACTAAAAGTTGGCAAATTTCAAATAGCAATATCCTCATAGCAACACATCGTGTGTCCTTCATTTGCCCTTGTAACTGTTCTATATCTACGCAAACATGCTGGAAGAGTACAGGTGTTTTCTACCCGCACAATTCATACTCGGATTAATTAACTACTTAATGCACTTTGTCCGTATGAATCGTTACGAATCATGGTGTCGCAAATAAAATCCTGCCTTTTTCGTCCTTTCCGACGTTATCGTCGAAAACGAACGGAAATGGAACTTCTCTCGTGCGGGAAGATACGATCTCGTCTGTCTCTATCTGCTCGCCCGAGGGAATTGGAAATAGAATCGCGAAATCTGCCAGAAGATTCGAACGTATAAAAATACTCAGATATCCGAGTATAATTCTCATTTTTCCTTCTCCCCTATCAAAACGAGAAATGTCCTTTTGACAGTGCGTTTCGTGAATAAATGAGAGAATTGGAGGAACTCCGATGATGATTATTCGGATTGGCCTCCATTTTTTTATTTCTACTATTATGAATGTATTTAATGGAGAAAAGTAGGTCATTGAAAATATGAGAAACGTAGTTGGATGGTGGATAATTACTAATTAGATTCATTGGTAGCAGTAATGAATGGTTGGAAAATCGAGTCTGATGTTGCATGAAGTTGAATGGTGTAAAACTGAGAATTTTATTCATCTTCTACGTTCTCAGTTAGTTCTATAGTGTCAATCAGGTAAACTTTAATGAGTAATAAGTTCCACCATTGAACATTGTTTCTTTATGATAATAATAACTGCAGGCTTTAAAGGACATTTCGGTTATATATAGAAAAGTACTATTAA
Organism: Cerceris rybyensis; assembly: GCA_910591515.1. NCBI lineage: Eukaryota > Metazoa > Arthropoda > Insecta > Hymenoptera > Crabronidae > Cerceris > Cerceris rybyensis. The sequence continues at coordinate 42,633,171 of OU342789.1, forward strand.
ATTTCAATTCGCAATATCATTAAAAATTAGCTAATATAGAAATTCATGTTAACCACAGCACGATTTAAGATCGCAAAGGTTTAATGAACGTTATATTTGATTCTACGTATCGTTCATTTCTTTTTCACCTATTATAATTATCAAAAGTCTAAAATGTGCGAATGACCTTTCTTATAATATACTCCTTTCAATTTTCGCAGATGTCAAACATAGAAATTTCAATCATTTCACAAAATTTCATCATTTTTCGCCTCACTAGTTAGCATTCGACACAGAATCTGTCTAACAAACACATCCAACTTAACATTCTTATCATCGACTATTTTATTAAACGGAAAAGAAAAGAACAAATTTTCCAATATTTTCAATTCACTTTCAATTCTACATCGATCTATCATCATGCACGATTTTAACGTTAGAAAAATTCTACGTTCAATCTGCATATAGAACAGATTTGAGTCATCATTGTCAATGGATCTCGGAAAACTCGGAGCTCGAAGGGTGAAATTTCCCGGAAAAACTAGCTTGCTATTGACAGAGCGATGCCGCCGTAAAAAATGGAAAACGAAACGGAAAGAACGAACGCTCAAAAGATTCGATCGATTGCCAGTTCGCAACGGTCGACCGGATCCTTTAAGCCGCCTATTTTAAGCCTCGAGCTTCCTGTACGAGCCTTAATCGTAATATGGAAGAACTCTTTCGTTGTTGTTGAACTGACGATCCGGTGACGCGTCTCCGTTGATCGTTTCCGAGCGAACGAGGTCTCCTTCCAGTTCGACAATTCCATCGATCGCTCCTACGCCCGATATAATCTCGATGTTTCGGTAATATTTAACCCCCTCGGCTATCGACATATACAGCTTCGAAGGAAACATTCATCATGGACTGAGATCTTTAAAAACTGATAACGGTTTCAAGAATAATGATCTTATATTAACCCTTTGATCTACAACAACGAGGGACACACGGGCCACGGAAGATAGAATTAAATATTTGGAATTCAATTAATACGGATATAATTTATAACGTCTCATCTCTAATATTGAAGATGAGATTTGATATAATTTTGGAAAGATTTTGGGATTTTCTTTTTAAAATTTTACATTTTATTTACAAAATGTTAGTATATATTGACAAATTTGAAAAATCCGTAGGACAGGTCATCACAATGTTATGCCCACTATCAGATGTATTTTGAAGTGTGTTATATACGAAAATCTAGTGATTAATTTTTATTTTTGCAATTTAGTTACCCCCCCTCCAGAAGGCAATGCCCTACCCTCAGAGGATAATGTCCTCTGGGGGAACATTAATTGAAAATAAAAGAAGTTTTTATTTAATTGCGGGATGCGCGGTCACGGAAGAAATCGCAGAGTAAAGAGTTAATTTTAGAATTTTTAAATGTTAGGAAAGTTTAGTATGGTTTTGTATGTTGAACTGTTTCTGTGATCTAAAATAATTTAGTTCTTTTGATGTAGAGGATATAGTTTAGGAGCTGTACACGAAGAAGATCTATGATGAACTTTTAAAATTCTTCGAGAAACAATGGTGGAATATTTCACTACCGTCTTGTCATACCGGAAGGTTTAATACTTTGAGCTACTATCGATGAGCTGTATTTACCATGCTTCAAGTTCATAGTTCATATGATAAAAATTCAAGTAAACATTGAAATATTAAAAAGATATATATTAAAATGAATTTGAATATATGTTTAAAAAACTACTGAAAATTGGTTCCGAAATTTTTAAACACCAAAATAAATGAAATTGTACGTATAATATTTCCAGGATGCGGTAAATTTTATCAGTAAATTATGCAGTTCGTAAGTACTAGGCAAAATGTCAATAGATATGAATATGGCCGTCTTTGCGGCAGGTGATTTTTGTGTAAACTTTTATAATTTCCAGGAACGCTTAAATAATCGATTTAAAAGCCATTCCAAATAAATCCACCTCTAAAACGTTTTCGGTTGAGTGCATGTTCCGCTGGTTTAATTAAACTCTCCGTCCACGATGCGTTTCCAGCCGAAAGGGTAAATGTCAAAGTTCGTCTACTATGAAACACTACGACAACGAATTCTAAGCTTTAGAATATAATTCCTGCGTATAAATTGCGATATATATTGCTGAATTATTACATCGTTGAACGGCACAATCGTTCGCCAATCAATGGAGAACATTCACCAAAGATGATCGAACGATTATCGTTCTCGGATCTCTGAGAACGTTGATTTATCGGTCACATAGACCTCGATAAGTGCTACAATTTCTAAGTAAAATATATCTCGATAATGAAACACGGAACATTCTATTGCCATCGGCGCCATATTGGAGAAACTGTGACGCCATAGCCCTACAGTTTTTAACTTTCGTCAGAAGTTAGTCATTAGTTTGATTTCTTATTCGCGAATTCAATTATATAAATATTATGATATCGGTAATAATCTACAATTTTACATCGATTTCCGAATCTTTAACGATACATAAATCGTAAAAATTACGGATTAGAACATCATCGAACTACGAATTTCTACAATGAAGATTCTTCAACGTTTAATGCCTTCAATTCGACGAATCTTGCGATACTATTAAAATTTTCCTCTTAGTTCGTTCTTTTCGTTCGGCTGGGTTTCGATTATGGCAGAACAAAGGTGTTTGCAAGATATCTGAGGGAGAAGTTTGACGTGGCGAGGTATGATAAGAGACTGCGAAGATAGAGTGGAAGTGTGAACGAACTGGCTGCCGATGATCTTGGAAAATTGTTCTTCCACGTTTTCGTAAAGATTATTAACGGTAACCCCGAGAAATAGTTCAAAGTACACGTTTTGGGCACAATCGATGAGTATTTATACGAAGCAATTGTGTAAAGTGTACAATGTCTAACGGAGAACTTGTGAACGTTCGTTTGATTTCTTTCTGTATGACTTCAAGATACAAATCTCTGTACGTTGGTTATGATGAATGGTCATTATATACTACTTCGTATGCAATTATTCTATGCATACTTTAAATTGCCACTGCTATTGTAATTTCATAGAGGACCGTCTGAGATGGGTATCCAACCACCGAACCTATGATACACTTATCATAAAAGGAAACATCCTCAGTTTTAAGTTTACTAACAATATATGAGGGCTCCGTTTATTATTTAATGGGCACACTTTATTTCCATTGCTACCATAGCCTCTTTTTACGCTATTCTTAGTACCAAAAATCATTTTTCACTTACTCCGCTATTTTCGACATTATGTGACGTAAATCGATCGGCAAGGATTTAAATTTTTCGTGCAAATTTTAAATCCTTACGGTTATAATAAATACCGCAAAGGTATTTGTAGGAATAGTCAAAGACTTTAATCCAAGTTACCTTCACAGCTCTCGATGTCTTTGCAATAAAAATCCTACGACTTCTAATCTTCCATGCACGTCGATATAAAAGTAAAAACTCTCTAGCTAATGAACGTCCGTAGATTTGACGAAATTCGTACAAAACCATGGAAAACTGTCTACCACGGTATACCGTGAAGCCATTACGAAGAAGAAGCCTTCACGTTCGAAGCGAAAGAAACGAAAGTTCCAATCGACAAAATCGAAAGTCACGTTCGAGGAATTGGAGAAGCATCGATAACCACATTCGATGTCTGACTACCATCATCTTATTCCACGCAACCATCGAGAGAATTATATATCATCGTATTCGACGTCTAGAGAGAGAAAGAGGAATTGAAGTATCCGCGAGAGAAGTACAGAAAGATAGATGCCTACTTAATATTAACGTACTTAATTCGTAAACCTAAACGACACAACGGTACTTCTTTCAACTTTATTTTTCTTCCTCTATATAATTTTATCTACGACGTGATAATTCCTTGTTAAAAATTTCCCTAACTTGTGCTCTTTCGGTAATCACGAGGTGTTTCATCGTAGCATCGAGAAACGAACTGAAAAGACGATGGAAATCTTTGTTTATAACGATATTAACGATCAGTAATGACAGTGATACGTTTCATGTCGAGCAAAGATCCTTTCTCGATCTTCTTCCTCGTTCGCGCATACGTTGGTACAGTTCGCGTATGAAATAATGCACGTACTGTTACGTCTAGGTACATTCTGTGTATATATAGATATATATAGATATATATATATTTTTTAAATATATGTATGTATACTCCTTTATTCTCGTTTCGCTAGAATTGGCACTTGGATTCTCTGATTTTTCCCTCCTTATTTTCGAAGAACTGAAGAAAGAATCGAGAGGGACAGAGAAAAAGAGAGAAAAAGAGAGGGAGAGAGAGACAAAGAGATTACGACGATACCGTGTGATTCACGAGGTATTCTGTCTTGCTACCGTTTCTCATCCGAGAAAAGTGACATTCAATATTCGGACGATAAGACACTGCGTGTATCCACGTTTAGTTACAAATCGAAGATAGACTGTGAATCATTAGCGAGAAGACTCGTTGGCTAACGGCGTATAGAATATCAATTAACCTTTCGTCATTGAAATTATCAACTTTTTGTTAACCCTTTCACTACATGCATCGAATAAATTTCATTCGATGTGATACGCTTACTTCTTTGATGAACTGAGCACGGAATTGGATGATGTTACGTGCAAGTGTTTCATACTCGGAATTTACTGTACATTCGAGGAAATTGAATGTCTCTAGGTGTTAGAAACGTATCTAGGCATTAGCGGATGAGAAAGTTTCTCTCTGTTAGTTCAGCCGCATGGTACAATTGCCACTCTCAGCTTCAGTGAATTTAGTAGGGGAAACCTCGCCATTTCCTCAGTATTTAAGTTGTCGCATTCAATTTCCGCCTATGTACAGATACGTTCTCAGTGAATTTCGTTCAATACGATGTACTTATTTTTGCGCTGGAATTATGTGCATGTGAATAAATTATCGTATATCATATCCTCGCATTCAAAACGCAATTTAACACTTTATCGACCGCTGGAGAATTGATCGGTTTTTCAAGGTTTAACGATTATAAACCGATAGATTGTTAACACTAGAACTACCGGCGTTAAATCTGTTGGATATATATCTATTAAATAAGTACTTTGCAAAAAAGGAATTAGAAGGTGGAAAAGATGATCGATTCGGTAATTTATGTTTTATAATTCTCCTGCAAACTTGGAGAATTTTTGGAAAAATTGTACACCAGTAATTTTGACATGTTTGGCAGTTCTAGTGTTAATTGGCTATTAGAAATGACAATAAAATTATACTACTTTGAGACATTCGAAGTCGAAATGACATAATGAATATTACTTTGCATGTTAACCTGTTAACCGAGTATGACGAAAAATTTCGTCATGTCAGAAAGACAACTCTAATGAGCGAGACGATTTTTTGGTCTTCGAATTTGTAAACGTAATACGTTGAACGTATTATATTTTATGTCTCTTTTATTTATTAAGTTCTACCGTGGTATTTTAACTATGACAATATCACTTCTTACTGCAAAGTAAAAAGTCACCATTGCGAAACGGGTTGAACAAAAATTATTTCCTCGGTTAACAAGTTAACTTTAGAATGCCGGAGTTGAAGTGACAGAGCTTTATAAATTAATTGATACACTTCTGCACGATATAAAAAATGTGAGCAGTTGATAAAGTGTTAATAACCTTCTATATAATTGAAAGTGTTATCCGTGGAACTTTTAAACCTGCAAAACTTCACGTTAATCAGCGTCGCGTGTTATTATCAGTCTCGAATACCAGCTCAAGTGATTGATTCTTACTTGGAGCTGTAGCTAAAGGGTTAAATCACTTTCGAGAAATCTATTAGCGGGAAAGAACATCGTTCGTGACGTTTTAAACTCCTGCAGATCGAAAAGGGAAGCCAACGAGGAGATCGAGGGAATAATCGTTCGATGATAATAGAACACGAAGACACCGAATCGCTTTTCATGAAAGGAAAGGAGAAAAGACGATAGTCTCATCGGGTATGAGTGAAATGCAGTGAACGAAGAGTTTATCAGCCTAGTTTCATTGCGTTGTAAGGTTACAGCTATGGACTCGTAAAAAGAGTAAAAACGTACGACGGACCTTAGTGTTACAAAATTTTGATTCTTTTTTTTCGAATGGGCGAATATACTTTTGTTGTTATTCGGTTTGGAAGATTTTGTTGTGCCAAATGCGCTGATTTCGGTTTTCACGTACAAAAGGGGGCATTGAATGTGACATTTTTGTGTTTGAAAAAAAAAAACGTTTTTTTTCTGTTGCAGAGAAATCTTGGGAATTAAAAATTTTCGGTCCTGATGAAACTATTTGGGTGATGTTTCATTAGGTAGCGTTTATTAGTTTTAGATTAGTGGGGAATCGAAGAGCAAAGGTCCTATGGGTAGAAATTAAAAATTAAATATTTCGATATATTTTACTTTAATCATACTACTATTACGTAACACTTTATCAAAAGAATGATTCCGGATTTGCAAAATTCTCTTAGATCGGTTGAGTTTTAAGTTCCAAGAAATAGAATCAAGCTAAGCAAAGTTCTTTATCTGTTAGTGCATGCAAAATATTTAATTTTTCTTGTAATGCGTTTATTAAATATTAACATTCCATTCCATAATGTACAATTTCCGATGCAAATGGAGTAGGAACTTGAATTGCAAACATCCATGCTGACGAAACTAACACTTAAATTCCTCTTACAGCTACCAATTCTAAAAATTTTAAAGTTGATTTCGTTAAGCAAAAAGTTCAGACTACAAGATCAGATTTTCAGATATTTCATGAGCTTTGAAAACCACTAAAGTTATTTTTTAAATTAAAGAAAATTTCGACGTTAAAAATTCATCGAAATGCTTTTCCCTTCTGTATGCATGAAGTACATTTCAATTACAGATATACGTGTTATATCACGGTGTATATGAATACAATCGTCATACATTAAAAAACAAACTGAGAATGGGAAAAAAACTGTTACACTAAAACCCAAAACTTCTAAAACAAAACAGCCATATTAGCACGTATCTAGTATAAAATGCCACATTCAATTTCTTCGAGTGTACCAGACGCACTTATACGAATCTACATCAATGTCGTTGTCCTAAAGCATCATCGAATCACTTCAAAATGATTTTATTTACCAGAACAACGACAACACACCGTAGATCGAAAAAAATCGGAGGATTTTTCTCGAGGTAAACTCGAGGCTCCACTCAATTAAAAAAAGAAAAAAGAAAAACCCAGAAAATCAACGGTTACACAGATTGACGATTATAAAATCGTAGATGAAGCGGTAATTACGAGTTATCAAACGCATCGATAAGAGCACTTACATTCTCGAAGACGTTACTTTCTGCAATAAGCTAGTCCTAACGCCATCCGTTGAACATCCGCACGGAATATGGCGTGAAAGAACGTTTTTGCCTGTTAAGTTTCTTCAATTAATCTCAAACATTCGCTCTGACACAATGAGTATTCGTCTATCGAATCTATCGGTTCTAAGGAATCTCGTTTTCGAAGGATGAGGCGCACGAGTTATGCGCATTTTATTGCATCGTTTACTTAAGTTGCACTTGAATTCTAAGTATTCCCTATATTCTTGAGTGTCTTTTTAAGTTCAGTCTCTTTGGCACTGTTTGACTCTCTCTTGTCGGTCGGGTCATCGAATGATGGCTTGCGGAATCACCGAGTGTCTCGGATTGAATCGGAACATCCGAGGGATCTTTTTTTATCCCGTTAACTGTACGACGATACCAACAGTACCCGATTGATTCGTCGTGAAAACTAAAAACGTTTACGTCGGCTTGTACTGCCAGTTGATTATTTTTCTTTGTTTTTATACCTTTTTTTCCATTTCATTCACTTTTTTCCCCTCTTTTTTACTGAACCATCGTGCACCAATCTGGATACGTATGGCACAGTGCAACAACGTTGACACGATCTATCTCGTTTTATATCGTTTTTTCTCGTAATACCTTTTCCAACGATACGAAGAGCCGGTGAACTTGCAACTCTCAGTTTTCTCGATTATCGGTCCTCGTTCTTGCTAAATGAACGTGTGTAATGACGGTGAAAAGAAATGCATAATTCTCATTATATTTCATACTTTTTATTACATTTTTTTTATGTTTCTTTTGTAAATGCAAAGAGAAAGTGAGCAAAAAAAAATAAAGATGCCTAGTGTTATTTATTTATTTATACCTACAAATCGGAGCGTAGTCCAATTCGTAACAACGGAAATATATTAAACCAATAATAATTCCTCTACCTTTAACTACAACCCATATACTTTGTCGTTTCGATTTTACAATTTCTCGCTTATCTATGAACACACACGACAGATTTAGCACTCGCATTAATAGGTATTATATAAAAATAGAGTAGAATATTTAATCCTGGCGTTCTCCCCGTTGCCACTACGGAGAAACGTTTGTCGACACTGTGCCATGCCTTCCAAAGAGCGCTCAGTTAGTTATCCTTTCTTTTTCATCCTTAACGTTCAAGGATTACACGAGTCCTCCATAATCTTTCGTCCGTTCGTGTTTCAAAACTACAGATATTACGATACGTTTCATAATGTAACAATTTAACATCGATCAACAACATTTTAGCGTCGTATGAGCGCCTCTCGTAAGTTCTCCTGTCGTTTACTCCCTTTTATTATATTATAGTGATAAAAACTATCATATATATGTATATATGTACAAACAAACAAACAAACACATTGCACAGGGATTATAAGAATGAAAACATTAGCTATTAAAACGTCTGCGGAAACAAAAGTCGAGCTGCTCCCAGATAAACATTAGCATGACGTTCTCGCGCTCTGGAGGATCAATCGTATAAATTAAACTACAATTACAACTTAAGGAGACACGTTTCAAATCTGGTCGCGAAATTTTATCGTAAAAGGATTTCGTACTATTCCAGTGGAACGCGTTCTAACACGGCGCTTAATATGTCTTTTTTTCTTTTTGTTACACAATAATGATAAACTAATTTTAAAAAATAAAAAAGAAGAAATAGGAACGCATTCTTTAAGCGATATTTAATTAATGATCGTGCTCTCGTCGGACGTTGCGATGTCGAAAGTTGTAATTTTAAACGACAGAAGAGTCGGACGAAAAACAAAAAAGGAAACTAAAAGCACCAATGACGATGCACGTTGAAACTTCAGTAAAAAAGACAGAGCTTTCAAATTTTTTTTTTTAATTGAACACGTTTCACGGTATCCAATACCAACTGACGAATCCTCGGCGTTGAAGTATTGCAACGATTTGATGCTCCGATGTTAATCCGAAAACACGAATGGCAATGAGACTTATAAATTTGTAGGTATAACGACGATGTTTCTCGACGAAACACGCACGGCCTGATAAAATATTCGATATTAAAATCTTCCTCTGCCGTATTATAAAGAATCGATGAAACATTTTACGATAAAAGGCATACTAAGGACATGTAACTGATTAAATTGCGAATAAGTACCACTTGAAACCGATCTTCTTCACCTAAGCGATCCTTAGTATGAGTAAATCCGTGATATAATGCCGTACAATAATGAGATGTTACATCAGGATATTATCATCGGATGCTGTTTCTTTCGAAACGTTAGAGAACAGACCAGACTCGCTGATAATGAACGTTCGTTTCTCCAATGATCGATGATTCGTGTACATATATTCGATCGTTACGAACTAAATCCTGTCTTTATCTTTTCTCATTTATATTCGATTTTCCGCAAAAACACTTTGGTCAGTCGCGAATTTTCGTCGAAACCAAATGGTGCAACCGAGACACCCGTGTTATCGCGGTATCGTGCACAAATGTAAAATGAATAAGGAAAACAAAACAAGCCGTTTTACACGTTGATTCAAAGTAAAAACAGGACGATTAACAAGCGTATAAAAATTTTTCTTTAAACTTTCTTCGCACGTATTTACGGATCGGCGTCTGTTTAAACAATTATCAAATAATACTCCATGTGTTATCGATATCGAGGTAATAAAAAGAAAAAAGATGTGACGTGTTACCAGTTATCATTAACGCCGTGAATCTTTCGTTATACATTCCATTGAGAACACCGATTCGAATATAGTCAGCGTTGCTTTTTCATTCGGCGTCTCATGCTCTGGATCCTAACGCAGATTCTTTTTTTCCCCTTTTCGTGGTATCTATCTATTTAAACGGTAATACAATAATAGCAGTAGCAATGATAGTAATATTAATAGTATTCTTCGTCATAATAATAATTACACGGAAAAATGTATTAATTGTATGCGTAATAACGCGCATCTGTACAATTGTATACTATTACGGTGTCGTCAACGACTATTAATAATTACTGCGAAATCTGTTTTGATATTAACGTGTTCCATGTTTGTTTTTTTTCTCCATTTTTAACTTTGTAGAATATTATAAAACCTTTAGTAATCGATGGCGCCGAGCATTTCTTCATTTCAATGACTAAATGTCTGGAATTGTAAAAAACAGTTCTATCCTAGCGTACGGTATACACAACCGGAATCACTACGACTGATCGCGTTGAAAATTTCCTTTAAGTCAGGCCTTCAGCTTTGGCCCTGATTCTCCACCGCATATCTTCAAAGGACAGTGTCCTCCATTAACTATCACGCGATCAGATAATTTGCTTCGTTATCACTTTATGGCAGATAATTCTACGGATTAAAAGTATTCAGCATTTCCTCCTCATTTTTTTTTTAGCTTTTGTGTATTCGATCCCCAAATTGTATCGTTTTTACTATTTATAAGTATTGCCCGACTCTGCAACGGAGAAATGGGCTACGGCGAAGAAGAAACAAAAGAACGAAGAAGTAACAAAGGATCGTTACATGCACGACGCGTAACGGTCTCTCTCTCTTGCGGAAAGCTAATCCACTTTACTCTTTCTCAAAAAGAAAAGAACAAAAAAAAACGAAGAAGAAAAAAAGAAAGAAAATGGCGAGCAACGCACGAATCTCGTATAATTCGTGCCGGCTCGTGGACAGTCTGTGCTAGTCGCCTTTTTTCCTTCCGGCGGAAAAAAGAAATATAGTCTCCTCCGGACGTGGCACGTGATAAGCCCTACTACCTTTTGGACCCTCGTCTCGCACTCGCATTTTTTTTTTCTTTAATCTACGTACTCTTAAACTGGACGACACACTTGGACGTGCGCACGGTAAGTAACTTATTATAGAGTTAATTACTGCATTCTCATTGCCTTCTTTCTTCGCTTTTTTTTTCCTATTATCATTCTTCCGTCGTCGGAGGACAGCTTCGAACTTCGCGTAGCATCGGCTTGCGTTGTACCTGGCTCTCCGAATGCCCTTTATCTCGTTTTTTTTTTTCTCTTTTGGGATGGATTTTTCATTGTTTGTCAAACGTACCGATTGTCGTAAAGCCTTCGTCGATGATACCATTGGTCAGGGTAAATATAACAAGCAAGTTCGCGTTTACTTGCGAGACACGGCGTAAATCGAAGAAATCACAGTTGCAACGTCGAGTAGAGAGATCTCCGACTTTCGCGGTGGCTTTTGTGTTTTCCTTTTTCAGCACAAAAGGTCCGGATGATACGATGAAACATCTCTTACAACCCCGGCTCAGAGTTACTTGACTTTTCGGCGATAGAACCCAGGAACCATGTGGACAGTTAGATCAGCCTTGGAACTTGCCGAGAAAATGCAAATTCTGCGACAACGGCGACAACGGCGACAACAGCGTACCGACAACCAAGTAAGGTGGAGGATGAGAGGCGGCCTTTTCAGTTTGTGTCAGTAGTGCAAACTGTCCATTTCCTTCATTTCGTTGCTACCACCGGCGCTGCTGTTTGAAGTCATCATGCTACCGCCACAATTCTGCGTGTCATATTCCAAGACCAGCCGTTTGATGTGACTCAGCTTTTCGTGCAGGTAATGAAACCGACGTTTCGTTTCCTTATGTACAGGATCGCGCTTAGTTTCGTTATACTCGTAGAGAATCTTCCGCCTTATTTCCTGCAATGACAAAAGTAACAGTCAATGACACATTACATTTAATACCAGCATCTAGAAAATGTCTATCTAAAACCAATACTATACAATAAACGATATAAATAATTAAACAAATAATACCTGATACTCGTCCCAGTTCCCAGAGGCCTCTTCGTGCTTCAATCGTTCTTGGAGTTGCGTGAACCGTTTAGAAACCTTCGCCACTTGAGCATGCAACCTTCGATACTCTTCGTAATCACCATTAAATTCTGCCTTATAACGTCTTCTCTGTTCTGCGCTGCTTATTGTCGTATAGTATCTAAAAAACAAAACAATAATCATATAATCTATACCCTTTCTCGATCAAAAGACCACGACGAACATTTCGTTTCGTCGACAACTCAACAGCTACCAAGATAAACTTACGTGAGGTAGTCAGGGTACTCCGAGGACTTGGGGCTCTCCGGCAGATCGAGACTACAAGTCGACGTCGTAACGGTGCTATCTTCGTTGCCAGTGTACTCGGATGCTCCGAGAGCCGATAGGTCATTGTAAGAATTGCCTCCAGTCGAGTTGCTCCATTTCCTCGATTCTCGATCTCTCTCACCTCGTCCCCTGTCGTTCCTTTCGTTTCTATCTCTCCTGTCGTTGAACACTCCGTTCGAGGTACCACTGTAACCACCAGCACTACCACTATCACTTACGGCACTTGGCATCGAACGCGCAACGTAATCCACACTCGCACTGCCATTCGCATCGGGACCGAGGCTACTAGATTTCCCGGGATGATGATGACGGCTGCCGCTCAACGAATTACTATGGGTTACACTACTATGAGAATTATGGCTGCTGGTCGTATTGTTGACAACGTTGCTCCCAGTAGTCCCGGTGCTTGCAATACCATCTCGGTGACCACCGGTTTGGTTGTTATCCTCACTGTCACTGGTCGGCGTCAGGCAGGGTTTACCGCCGCCGTAGTTTCCACCCCGCAGCACATCACTGTTCGCTGCTCTATCGGGCCGATAATCGCCACGACGATCACGTTGATGTTGCCTCTGGTCCCAGCCGTCTACGACACCGCTGGTACCACCACTTCCACTAGCACTACTACTACCTGCTCCACCGGGAACGGCACTAACACTGTTACTATTACTACCACTACCAGCCGTCCTTCCGTTTTCCCCGGCATTCGAGGAGCTGGAGTTGGGCTCCGGTTTTCTGTAATGGGATATTCGCGGTTTCTTCGTCGGTAGACCGTCGTTACCTTGACTGTATCCCGGTCGTTTGGTGCTGAGCAACGAGGGTGGCGGTGCCGTGATCGCGGGAGGTGAACCTGGATGAGTGGAATTGGGTGACTGTCCGCTGCCTGAAATAATTATAATTGTTGTATGATAGTAACGATTTATCATAGGGATTATGTAGTCTTGGAATTATGCGTGTAATATGTGTGATAGTATTAGAAAATAAATATAACACTAAACCTACTAAACAATTTGGAAGGACTGGTGTCCAATGTTTCTTTTTTTAAATTACCTATCCGAGTAAAAATAAAAGACAGAAAAAAAAACTGAAATAAGAGTGAAAATAGGATTTTAGACGAATTTCGAATGGAAATAAGACGAAAGAAATAATTGACACTGAAAATTATCTGAAAATGTACTGAAGACATATGCTATTGAGAAAGTTCAAACGGAATTGAGACTGAAACAAGACGGAAGCATTTTTCAGTTGAAGCCGAGACTAAAGTCAGACTGAAAATTTTACATTAATTCAAGCAAACTGATGAAAGCAGACTGTTTTGAGACTCATATATCAGTTATAGTTCACACTCATATATAGTTTAATTTCTGGATATTTTCAGATCGTTTTCAGTTTTTTTTTCGCTTACGATTTTCCGACTTTTGGTCACTACCTCAGTTTTCTTTAAATTAACCCTTAGCGAACGAATGCCGCCATATTCGCGACGCTATACGTTATAAATACATAATGCTCGTTCGTTAAGGGTTAAGTTTCCGACTGAATATTAGCATAGAAAAATTATTCGAATTTTCAGTTTTTTATTTTCACCCGGGTAAATTTTGATTTCTTGATTTCTCTTATTCCAAAGTGCTTATTTAGTAAATATAAATTGTAGTAGATATAACGTCGGCAGCTTTAATGATAAAAGTGATGGTTTCTGTATGATGAATAGGATTGACTTATCATTCAAATATGTGGAATTATAGGCTACAAATTGCATATGATAATACAGTCGAGAATCAGATGCTTCTTGTAGAAACAAAGTATACAATTCATATATTCCTATCGGCAAATGTAGTTTAGTCTAAGCGTAATAATGTCAATTGTTCTTTCGTTTCTTCCCACAGATCCTAAATAGATAAAAATCAAAGAAAGAAGCAGAACGCACCACTGGATCCACCGTCGCTGGAGCCAGGAGGCGTGAGATTTTGAGGTTTTCTTCTCTTCAGCATTGCTTTCTCCTGTTCGGTGTAATAAGGCCAATCTTCCTGAACGTCGTTCCAAACGTACCTGTGTAGGTGATACGTGTTATCCCTCATGAAAGCCACCTGTTTCAGAATCATCATCATGCCGTTACGCTCTCGTTCCACTAAACCCTCTGTAAGCAGGAAACGAGCGTTAGATGGCTCGTTCGACCAACAGCGGCGTCATTCTCCCCGGAAGGGCCAACGCACGGGACTTTTTATTTCTCGTTTACCTTTTTTGATGCGATCGTACAATTCGGGCTTCTTGTATGGCCTCAAAGCGAGAAGGTGTATAATCCTCTCCCTGTACAAACAGAAAAAGTTACCGTTACTTCTGGCTTCGATTATTTCTCTACTTACGCAATTTCCTAATTGCGTGTGACATTTTTGCAATTTTTTATCTTCATCTTCTCCTCACTTCCCCTATTTAATGTCGTGACTTGTAATTTTTGTCGAGTCCAACAAAATTAATAAGCAAAGAAATTTAACAGTGTAACAATAAGCTACTTATAGTAATAGGTATTAACTATTAATATTCTGATACTTTCTATTAACTTTAATATTTTTATTTTCTATTTCACGAAAGAAATTTTGAAGATTATAGATCCCTCTGCGCATTTAAGTTGTAACGCATACTACTAAGAAAATGAAACCCCTTACAATGATTTATTCTCTTTGCGAAATCTTATAGCGAGTACCATAATTACAATACTTTTACATTCTAAAAGTTTCATAATTACATAGAATACTGTTCTCCCCCCATCACAATCATAACCAACTATAAATCAACAATATGTCCCGTAATGTTTCCTACAACATATTCGTGCTTCCTCTTCTCAGTTCCTTATTCCAAGCCTTAAGATTGATCTTCAAAATCGTAAAACATTTATTCATCGACAAATTCATCGCATTACCCGACGAAATGTATTCCCAGCAACGGGAATTTTGAGGCACAGTTTCCGTAGAAGCTCGCGCGAGTTTGATCGAAAATCTTATATATCGACAGCAGTTTGCGTCAGGTACCGTTTTCCATGGTAATATTTCAGAGGAGACTTGACGTAGCAGGACCATTCGATCTTCATTAAGTATATATATAACGTGCATAGAGGAAAATCATGAGTCACGATATATCATCGAGAATCGCGACAAAACGTACTTGAGTGGCCTGCGCATGATATCGGAGACTTTTTTCTCCGGCTGGCTACGGGCTATCGGTGGATTACTGGGTGCTGGCCTGTAAGACGAGGACAGTCTGTGCTGACTGCCGGAAGTTGGAATGCTCGCTGATTCCCGATGCCTCGAATTCGATGGAGACGGTATCGTTCTTCCGGTCCCTTTCACCTTCACCGTGCGCCCGATATCCGGACCGTTTGCCTTGATCACCCTGGTGCTGTTGAAGTAAAACGTGACGTTTAGAAAATTATACGTTGAATGTAAAATGCAATGATTAGAAAATTATTGTACTTTTCTATATTTAACGATTATTGGATTGAAACTGTAATTTAATTGAAATTATTATAAATTGCTGAATCTTTTTTTCCTGAAAAGTTATGACGGTTGATGCAGTGGCTTCTAGTTTATTGGTTTTAAATGGAATTATAGTGGACGTAAGATTCACCGATTATTATAATTAACATTCAAATGTATGATTTTAGATTTTACCGATCAATATCAGTCATATTATTTTATCTTGAGGAAAGCAGTAAAGTGGACAAAGAAGACAATATTATTCCCTTTAAATTGTGCATTACTTAATTCATTTAAATTTGATATTGATTGAAATAGCAACATTATCAAATATAATAAATTTGGTAGCAGATATTTAGCCGGCGTGCAATGTGTTAATTTGTTGGTTTAAGTAATTTGGATTTAGTGAATTGGTGGTTGATGCTGGTTTGAATTGTGTTTTATCGTGAAGGATGGTTTATAGTTTTCTGT
Organism: Cerceris rybyensis; assembly: GCA_910591515.1. Taxonomy (NCBI): domain Eukaryota; kingdom Metazoa; phylum Arthropoda; class Insecta; order Hymenoptera; family Crabronidae; genus Cerceris; species Cerceris rybyensis. The sequence continues at coordinate 42,649,525 of OU342789.1, forward strand.
TTTTAACGTTTCAAATACTGACGAGTTTTTTCCACTTTAGTGCCAGTGAATGAAAGTTAATTAAGTAATATTTCATGGCGTTAGATATTCTTCTTTAACAGTAATAATAGCTGTAGGTATTGTCGAACATTTCAATGAAATGGACGAAGTAGATGTCAAATCCAAAAATAAACTTACTCTAACGATAAATTAATTGTACTAAACAATGATATCTATTATAATTCGACATAAAGCCGCAGAAAGTTAGATCAGTGACAATGAAAATTAAAGCAATCTTAAAACTGTTTAGAAATTTCGTATAACTAGATTTTATAATGTCGCATTTCGTGAGGCGTTTCTGATGAAACAATTTCCCAGAAGTCGCGTAGCAATTAAGGTGTTAATGACCGCAATTAATCGACTGCTTGTATCGCGCGTTGCTTGAATTTATTCTATGCGGTGGGAATAATTCGTTCTTTCCGACAAATGGAGAAAATTACGAATAGAGAAAGAGTAATTTTCCAAACATGTAATATTTCGTAACACACTTTTAAAATTTCAATATCACATTTTCGTAAACATCGTTTCTGCATATCTCCATTAAAAAAAAAACGCGGTTAAAATTTTTATTGGAATTATCAAATATCCAGTATTACAATTGAAACGATCTAAAGTTAAAGTGACCGTCGACTAATTAATCGTTAAATAAATGCGTTGACCTTGTAACCTATAATCGAATTACCGTGTTCTAAATTCTCCATTATGTAAAGTGAAGTATTTCGTTAATATCGTCGCGAAACAGGAAGGAAATTCTTGCCGATGAAAATGATTAATCGATCGCAACCCCGTAACGTTAATGGTTTCAAACGACGAAGGCTTATTATCATGGGCTTTCGTCATTACACGTCTTATTACGTAAGCGACGCTAACTAGGCGATAATATTGTTATTCGGTGCTCGGCTTACAAGGAACATCCGCCGATTTGCCGACCTTGATTTTAATAAAACGTCGTATATTCGTTGCATGAGCAAAATTAGGGGACGTGGCTTTTTTATTTGTAGTGGTTGGAAGGCTCGAGGGGAAATTCACCCTTCGAACTTTTATCCCTCGCGTGTTGCGTTCGAAACTTTGTAGACAACGGTTTTATGGATTTTGAGGGAAAGTGATGGGAAAATCAATGGGATATAATGGAATTAGATTGAGCGTACCTGACGATGATGGCTATTAATTTCACTTTAGTTATTACGGTATTAATTAGTAACGAGTTATGTCAAGGAGAAGTGGTAATTTGAGAATCGACAGGCAGGTGTTTTTGGCCGGAAGAATTCTAATTGAATACAAAGTTTAAACAAAGCAAAGTACATCTGTAATTCAACCTGTAAATTACTTTTCAGATGTATGTTTGTTTGGAAAGTTAAAATGCGTATCTTAGTTTAAAATCAAATCAGTTAAATGGCCACGGTAATCAGCCAAAAGCACCCTTTTCAGCAGCAATATCTCTAAAGATGAGATAACATGTTTAACCTGTTCTGTACCATCATCAAGCTAACTAATCTAAAAAATATGATCGTCTTTCCCATTGTCGACCCCATATTCAAGCACAGAAGAAAATTACAAATTAATTTCCGAATACATTCTTACATCCTATCGATTTTCTATTGACTACCTTCATATTTAAACAGAAATCAAAATCAAATTTCTCAAATCAATAAAAAATATGACATAAAATTAATTAAAATAAATATATAATTAATACAATATGCAGTGTAAAATTAAAAAGAAAATGCCTCAGCCGTTTTAATAATAAGTGCCACAATCGCGCGTTTTCTGTTGAGTGCTTAAAAGTGCTAAGCTGATCTACCTGTAGAGTAGAATGCCACTTTTTCCATCAACAAAAAGCATAGTTGAGTAACACATTCAAATAGTAATCCATTGCAATGATATATCTACAATATAGATAGTATCACTAACTGACAAACAAAACAACAATATTTACCACGTACAAGCAGAAAAATTAAGCATCAAAATCTTATCGTATTACATTTATCCGTGCGAAACAAAAGAAGCGCGATTCCGCTGCTTAACACTTTTCGACCATTTGTTTTAAAATGCTTACTACAGCACAGATCAGTTTGCAGGTCATTCGCCGCCAGCAATTTAACACTAGATTTACCAAGTCAGTCAAAATGACTGGTACACAATTTTTTCCAAAAATTCTACGGGTTTATGAGAGAGTCGTAGAATAAATATTCTTCGTCCATCGTATAAAGCATAAGTTACCGAATCTATCATCTTCTCTACGTCTTAATTTCCCTTGATTTAAGGTACATATTTAACATATTTAAATACAATAGATTTAACGCTGGTAAATCTAGTGTTAACAATGAAAAGATTAAAATGAACCGCATAAACCTAAAATGTGTAGACCGAACCTCAAACAATTTCCACCAACGAAAAAGCCAATTTAACGCGTCTTTCAATTTCTCCTCCTCCTCCTCCTCCTCCGCTCAATCGACAGTTTTACCAAAATCTCACTGCGGCCACTTCGCGGACGTTTCTCATTTGGGGAAGCGCGTCGGTGCAATGCTCCGGAGTAACGCAATTTACGGTATTATTGGTTTTCCCCGGTGAAAATCTGTTCGCTTCCGTTATGCAATTTATTCGCGGTGTCGCCGTAACGGGTGGACGGGGCTCGAGATGAAGAAGGGTTCGGTCATGACGTACACGCACTTGTGAGGCACTCTTAGCCTTGACCGTCGGGTCGTTAAACAAATTAGTCGATCTCTTCTCGATATACGTTCCACGATCACGGATCGACAATGTCTTAGTCCATTAAAGTAACGGAATATTAGTGAATTGTATTTATCAATTGTGAATTGAAATTTATTAGAGTAGATATTTTTTAATCTTTCTGTCTGGTCTTTTTTTTAATCTTCTGTCTTTTTTGGAATTGTTCATGATGTAGAGCAATAATTCTCGTGCTTTTTTAGGATTTTTTGCGTGAAGGTTTTGTTCGCATTTTTTAGATTGCTAATTGATGTTTTAAAATTAAGTATAAGTAACATATGGGCTACTGTTGCCAAGATATTCCTGACAGAATATTATTTATTTAGAAAGTGGAAAATCTTAGGAAATGTGCATTCAATGGGATGAGCTTTGCCCGAATCAGGCAAAAGTATTAATTAATAGTACGTAGAAGTAAACTAACTCAGCACTGGTATACTGTTTGTTTTTAGTGGCTTTTTTAACACTAGAATTAGAGGGGATACTCAAATGTACTATAATTTAATATATAAAACAAGGACTTTGTAAAAAGAGAAATCAGCAGGTGCAAAATATGATCGATTCGGCCATTTTGTTTAATGAAATTGAAGTAAAATAGTCGTGCCATAAACTTTGATAATTTTTTAAAAAAATTGAGGACTAGTTTTGACTGGCTTGGTATTTCTAGTGTTAAAAATAAGCAAATATTTAGGCAAGGTCTATATTGCAGAGATAAAAATCGCCCAACTTATTTCGACTAGATTGTGCGTTGTTAATTGAAACAAAGTATTTAAAGAATCGAAAATGGATTTACAACTTTCATCAAACAGTATTATATCAGTATTAATCAGCCATACAGGTACATATTGCATCACCCGATACACCGACTGACTATGTTACATATTGCATCGATGTAACACTAACTACCTATGTAATAAATGCGAAAACCTCGCCACTTTGGCGGCCTTTTAATAGAAATGGGCATGTAGGCGGCTGCTACAGTGACCTTTTGCACTTAGAAATGTATTTGTGGGCGGCCATTATATTTAACAGCATGGTTTCCATTGTCTTACTTCCCTAGAATATTTGTCCTCCCAGTATCAGTGTAACAATTCAGGAATTTCCTTCATATATTAACAATATATGTAGTCTAATCATTTGAAATTTTACAATCTCTAAACTCCTTAATCTTACGGATATCTAGACGATTAAAATTGAACCTACATACATGCGTCATATGCTTGATTGCTAATGGAGTCTTTTATGTCCCTTACCGCAGTCTAATATCAATTTTAATAACAATGACGTATTATCGTACGTACAATAAAATTATAGTAACAAGTACAAAATTCTTCATAGAATATCCATCTTATTGCAGATTATTTCACATTTAGATACAGAAAGCCCAAAATCTTCACGGAATATTCCGTTTCATGATCTAAAGGAGCTAGACGTGATCTTTTATATAATCCTAACTCTTTCAAAACTTTCGTTCTAAAGCCATTCCCATGCATTACTAGAAACAAGGAAACAACGGTAAGAAGAATTTCCTTCCTACCCCAAAACTTGTATAAAGCATTATGAAAAAATAGTGCAACAAAGTCTGACGCGTTTACGATCTCACGGTATGTAAAAATATGAGAGTAAAAGCACCTAAAGCGAAAGGAACGGCCATCGAGAGAATTTGTAGCAATCTCGAGAAGAGAAATGGTCCTCCGTCGAGGATCGACGAGGCCGAGCAGACTTTTTCGACGTGCTTTTCCTCGTTCGAAGGGGCGACTTACCATTTATTCTTGTTATTCTCCTCGGCGACAGCCATTCGATGCCTGGTTGTCTCGTACACGTCGTCGTTCGCCTGTATCCGCATTTTACACGGCAATGCGCCAAGGCTCTCCAGACTCCTGGAAAAAAAAATGTTCCAACGATAAAGAAATCAATAGGCTACTCGAACGACTTGCTCGTTTCTTCGCTCTACCGTCGTCGGGTCGATGATTCTTTATTGAAGCGTTTCCCAATTTAGTTTCACCGCGGGAACCCTCTTTTGTGTTGCGTACAGTAATTGTGGTATAGTTTGTACTTTTTTCTGTATGGGTTCTGAAAAGAAGGTCGACCAAAGTTTGATAGAGTTTCTTTTCTTTCTTGGAATAACAAATCTAAGTGAACTCTTTGAGGGTCAGAATAAATATGTTTAACCTTTATCGATCTAAATTATTTTGTCAATTATTTACGGAGCTAAATGAAATTAATTTCACATTTTCTATTGTTGGTTATAAATTTTTTGTATAGCTATAACTATAGGTACTGATGGTTAGGTGATATCGCGAAATCATTATAAAATTGGAAGACGGATATTAAATCGTTAGAAAATAAAATGAGCTGAAAAGGTATGTCGATTATAGCTAGACATAAGACTGCAAAGGTTTCATTGGTTGATTAAAATTAATTTTCTGATGCTTTGCGCTGCTGGATATAATTATCTATGATAATAGTAATTATAGGTAATGTAGATCGTTAGAAGTCCAAAGTTGAAATTACTTTAATGAATACATTAAGTACGGTGGAAAATTACTTCCGCTATATTTGAATCTAAGATCGTAAAGGGTTGAAGAATTCTAGAGCTTCGTGGATCATCATTCAAAAGAGGTAATTATAATAGAGAGAGAATTAAGTGTTTCTTACCAACGGTATAGCTTTAACGCGATAGCAATTATATAATATCTAAATATCGATTCAAAGCATGGAATATTGGGACAAAGTTCAAGAAAAATAAGTTTAATTGTTCGAAGTAAACCGCAAAATGCTTAAGAATAACTAACAGTGAATTCTTCTTTCATTCCACTGCTGTAGTTACGTTTTCATGAAACAAAGTGTCTGTTAATTGGCCGAGATTGCTGCCAACTTTCTCTGATATTTACCGGAAGTGTCATTAAATGTGGTTCTAGAGGATATCAACAATAAAATCAAACCCGAGGTGCGTAACGCATCTCTTTAGAAATTTAGAGATTTTTGAGGATGAAGATATACAATGTACAGATAGAATAACGGAGAAATTAAGACACAAACGTAGACAAATTATCACTAAAGACCTAAGGACATAGAGATATAGAGACACAGGAGTATGGTGACATGGAGCAGCTAAGAAATAGGCGCAAAGACTGGCGGAAGCATGGAAATATAACTGTATATAGAAATGTAGCATAGAAGAATAGATACACAGAAACATGAAAAGTCTTAGAGTTAGAAAGACAGAAAGAAACATAACGTAATAGAGGAACAGAGGTAAGCAAAGAAACACGAATGCATAAAGTCATTAACATAAAAAGGACCAAAGACGAATGTGTCATTATTTAGAAAAAGGTATGTCTCTTTTTGAGAGAAATATGTTACACCGACATTTTCTCTTCGTATTACAAATGGCAAAGTAAACAGAATAAAACCACCCCCATAATTCCGTCCAAAATGGTTCAACTGCTACATTTCATAACATGAAAACTTTTCTACGAACTTTCAAAAATCTCGATATAAAAGGAAAGGCATTTGTACCACTTTTAAATATAATTGCTCAAATAGCCATACCTGGATAAAAGTATGAAAACACAGGTATAAGAGAGACTACAAAATCGCAAAAACTTAAATCAGCGCAAGTAACTTACTTGGGTCCGGTCTGCTGGATGCACTCGAAGCCACCCTGAGGACCCTCGATGTCCTGGTTACCGGAAAGGCTGAACGTGAAGTTCGCCGATCCATGGCTGGATTGCGTGGATGGAAAGGAGAGTTGCTGGAATCAGAAGACAGAAGACCACCGGTTATGCGTGTTCCTTCGTACCGCTAATAAGATCGCATTAAATTACGAAACGTCTGGACGGTGTAGCCGAGATTCGCAAAAGGTACGCGGCACGGTCTGCCACCCAGATAGCAAGCGTCTCGTATACCCGCGGCTGGGTACATGTCTGCCCCTCGGATAGATGGACATGTACCTCGGAGATAGACACGCGCACATATGTATCCTCTCCTGTCTATCCGTCTATCTATCCGTCTACCAGAGCTTCTAAATAGGATCTTTAAGAGGGATCTAATCTCGAGTGTTATCGTATTCGCTCGTTTTGCACGTAGGCGTCGGAAAAATAATCGGGTCGCAAACGACTGTTTCTTGGGAGAGATTTGAACCCGAGGCTTTTCGTTCATTGCTTCTTTTAACACTAGAACTACCAAACCAGTCAAAATAACTGGAACACAGTTTTCTCCAAAAATACTCCAAGTTCATAGACGAGCAAGAGAACGAAAATTTTACGTCCATTACAAAAGACATAAATTATCGCATTGATCATCATTTCCGCTACTCGATTCGTCCTTTCTCAAAGTACTTATTTAATATATTGAAATGTGATAGATTTAACGCCGGTAGTTCTAGTCCTAATATATCTTTCTGTTCTATTTTCTAGGCTTTAACTGTATTGTCAATTAAGATCTAATGTTTTAAATGGGTTTTGACGACCACCAAGGCTTTGATAAATTAAATAATATTTTGGGAAAATTGTTAAAAAAGTGACTGAGAATGTGCGTATGGATTTATCGATTATAAATTTAGGTCTTTAGCTTGTTAATCATCGTAGTCTCTTTGTAATTTTTCAGCGCTTGAATTGTTTCAAATCTTCTTCAAGACGATAGATGTTTTTGGGGATTTGTTAATTTCTACATTTTGTAGCTTCTTGTATGAAAGTCTTTGATAGGAACTTAAGACATTAAGTCCATTCAAGTTATAGATTCTTCTTTGTATCATCACAAATATCAAAATTACACTTATAGGGTGTAAATTTCAAAAAGTTTATTTACTGCCATCAAACTTCGAGATAGAAAAAAAATCGCTTAATTGCCCTGCTGGTAAATGTGTTTTTAATGAATTGAACACCCTCGTCGACATTTATCGAATTTTCCCCCGCGATATTTACTTTCGCCGCAGCCTCACTGTCGCGCAAAACCCATCCTAAAACTGTCCGTCAGCGGTGAAATGACCGCAATTATCGAGGCCGAAAATTAAAAGGACAAACAGACAATAACCTCCGCGTACTGCGTTGGTTTGCGGTTGGTCTATCGGATTTAATGCGACTCCGTTGGATCGCAATTACCATCGCCAATAAAAGCACGTTTATCGTGATCATCGATGAGCTATACAGGCAATTTACAGTGCAATGAATATGCACACCGCTGAATTTACTTTGCTGGACGCAAAATAGGGCTTGTTAAATGCCGTGAATACGTACGAGAAGAGGAGCAGACGTGGAGTTTGCGGAATGAACGCGTAATGCGTGTAATCGAACTAAACTCACAATCAATCGTCGAACGGATATTAAGCTTGCTCGTCAAAAAGTTGAAATAATTGGGAAACGTGGTGGTATAGACTAAAGTAGCTACTTCTTACTTAAAATTAGTGCAAAAGGAATTAAGAGTCCTTTTAATGTTTAAGGTGCTTAGGAATTTTTAAGCAGTTACTAGGAATTTCGTCTGTATAGAATTGATTTTCAGTAACTCTTTGTGAGTTTAAGGCGACAAAGTGTTCAAGTTTCATCAGAAGCTCGTTTGCTAAGGATTACGTAATATATGTAAGGTAAAGGTACCAGTAGTTGACACTTTAAGGAATTTTTTTCCTATTTGTTTACATAACTGAGGCTATGTTCACTTTATGGAAAATTTATGATAAGTTGTTGCTGCACAAACTATTCTTCTATTATATTACGACAAGCATTCATTCCTGCTGGCGGTTGTAATTGTTTTTTTTTCCTTTTTTCTAAGAGTAAAATTTGATTCAATAGTTGACACCCAGCGAAAACGAAAGATTTAGTACTTGACATCTTTTTCTTTCAGTAGTTGACACAGGGAGAAAAACCAATTAACGAACTAGGCTTGGTAGTATATTAATACAGAAAGTTATTGAATGTTTAAAAAAGATTATTCTTGAGTAAGTTTACAAAAAAATATTTAATAATTAGAAGTTACTTCCTTAAAAAATCTAACTTAGTTCGGTAACTGAATACATATTTCTGGTACTGCTCATTTTAATGGTTTTGTTGATACGAAGCACCACAGCTTCCCATTCATAATCTAGCTTTTCCATTTTTTCCGGTCACTTTACCCTTGCTGAAATCTTTTGCAGAACAACTCTTTTTCGTAAGGAAATACAACATATTTCCCTATGTCAACTACTGAATAATAGACAATTACAAGTTCCAATAGTTGACACAGAGGGAATTTCGGCAATTTAGCATTCTTTGTTGCAAATTTTAATACATAAACCCTTTTTTAAGATTCAAACAACATAAACGAATACCTTTTTATCCGCAATGATTAAATATTACAAACTTACAAGGCTTACATTTCAACCAAGTCCTTAGCGATTCCTATAAGAAAACACCCAAAAATCGTAAGAGTCGAGCACGGGTTTGATTAACCGGTTGGTATGACACTTCTCAACGGTGGATTATGAGCAATAGTTCGCAATTAAGCCGGTGAAAGACGATACTATACAAACTGATAAGATTTAATGTTTTCCAACTTGTGGTTTCCTGATTTATTTACATTTTTTGAAGAAGTGTCAACTACTGGTACAGTGTCAACTACTGGTACTTTTACCTTAAATAGATTTGCAACGAATGAGTGACCCAATTTAACGAAGCAGAATTAGTTAAAGAACGTGTTAATGAATGAGTTAAGATAAAATTGTGATGGAGAATTTGAGAAAGTGTTATATTTTATACTAGTGCATTCTATTCATTTGATTAGAAAGTCAGAAATAGAAGAAAGTAGTCAACTTCAATATTTATCTGCTCTTCTCGGTCTTGGTATTAGCAAATGGATCACGGCAAGGGGATAATTCGGATATTAGTAGCAAGTGCATTACTTTATAGCCGCAACTGCAACCACTGTTTTCAAGAGCACGACTTAAAATATTATTCAAAACAATTAAAAACGGCTCTGCTGGCTGGAGGTTAGCAAACATCAGACGGTGTATAATTTGCATCAATTTGCGTGTATTTACTTCGAGCACCCGCATCAGGATCGAATTGTTTCTTTTATTATTTGCTGAACAACCGGTAAATCAAGTTAACGCGTTCTAATATTTGCTTTATTTATATCCATCGATACCACAATTCCTATATCCTCTATTTTCCAAAAATTAACCTCGTCCGATCAAAAAAACGTCTTACGAAAAATACAATCCAACTGAGGATATTAATATTAAATTTTTATCATAACAAAAGAACATCAATTTTTAAAGAAATAGAGATAGAATACCGAAAATAAAGAGCTTGTTTTTTGCAATACAAAAAAATAAATATACGGCATAACCACATTTATTCAAGAATAAAAGTACATCGATAGTTCGATAAGAAAAAAAAAAGGAAAAACATTCGGTTAAATCACATATCCGCTTTCTGACGCGAAAACCCGAAAATTGTGAACATCGGTGCACGGAGAACGGAAATCGTCAATCATACTCGATCATTATATCGAGCAGATTAAACGTGTTTTATCGAGGCATTCATAGAAAAAATCCTATGCATCTCAGAACAGTTGTAAAACTCAAAGTGATTCTCCACCTGTTGTTACCGAACGTTGCAATTAAATAATTGCAACCATATCGCGCGCTTCTCAGCAGACTTCCCCCGATGGTGCTCCTCGGTATCATTGCGGGAGATACTAATTGTAATTATAAGTTTCGCCACGTGTATTTATCTTTTACTCTCAACGGTATAAACAAGATAATACGCGGGGTAAATTTGAATTAAAAAAAAAGAGAAAAAGAAGAAAAGGAGCACCGTACGCAAAGGAAGGTTAAGGCACGGCATATTTAACGAAATAATGTTTTTCTCCGTAAAGGTCGCCCCAATTGGTGACCGATCTCGCAATGAGAGACGATAAATCCTTCTTTTTTTATCGCACCTCCGTCTGCGTATGCGAAGAATTGTATAATTGAAGTGCATAAAAACAGGTTATAAAAATGAGATCGCGCGAAACGGGTCGTCGTATCGACTTCGAAGGTCAGTGCAATCGCGGCCTCGGTTTCACTTGATGGTCCGCTCGTAAAGTTTGATTTTATGTATCGGGGGACTCAGTAAACAATACTGAATGCACGACTATGTGTACGTCGAAACACGATAAAACAGAGGAAAATTGAAAATACATTTGTTGATCGGATTGCCGGTTTTCCGTAACAATGCGCGAAGATTCCTCGTTTCGGGAAATTTTGGGTCGTTGCACTTTTAAAACGGTGCAACGTTGGAAAAATCGATTGGTCTTGAATTTTGGAATTGTGCATGAAATTTGTACTGTTTGTATCTTGTTACAATATATTTTTCATGAGAAAGAAATTATCCTTTCGATTTCATCTCTGATCATTTTTATTATAATCTATTGTATGCGTTTTTCAGCATATGTGCGTGTTTAATTTGGGACTTTGCACAGTGAATTTTTGACGATAGATAATATGAAGTTACGAATGGCAGAAAAATCGTGAGATAAAACTTATTTCATTGTTATACTGTGAGGTTACTCGATAGTAAGCTGAGTGATGTCGATTCGCAGTATAATAATAGCCCTTGACGTTTTAATGATATTGTTACGCGACGTATACTTGTGAGACGTGATCGAAAAGCATGAGATTTTAAAAACATACAAACTATATTTTACGAGTAATTGATTACAATCCTCTCCTCTATTGTATTTATAACAATGGTATATTGTTGTTAGACATTTGCAAATTATTGTCATGTAAGAGGAATAATTTGTGACAATACACGAGAAGAAAAAAAATTAGAATGTTCCAATAGTAGTTTCTAACCGAGCGATTCTACGAGACAAATTGTCGTTACGACGGCTTTCTTTAAACAATCTCTTAGCAATAAACGCCACCATGATAATTATCTTCTATAAACCTTTCAGTCTCTCCTCGTTAGAAAAGGCGGCAACCACGGTTTCACTTATTTCAGTCGATTATGCTAGTTACACGCCTAAAATCATTACTTCATTGCAATACACCATCCGTAAAATAAGATTTCAGCTTCGTCGAAAGTTCAACTTCGATATCCTCGAATCCTCGCACAATTAAATCGATTAGCAGAAAGCATATACTCGACGCCAGCTATCAGAATTTTCTTTTATTCGATGAACTTCACTGGCAATGTCAAGCGAAAATACATTGTACGACAATTTCTACACTTTCCATCAAATCAATTTCTATCTACACAAAGGGGGAGAGCGATGATCCATTCAACTTTTTCGCGATTGAATTTCATCGAAAGTCAGTCGAGTAGGATCATAATCCTTTCACAACATGAACCGCTCCCTCCTATCTCTCTTTCCACTCTTCTTCCTTTCTCTTCCTCACCGCGAAATCCTTTCTTTTCCCTTATGTTTCTCCACGTGCCGATTTCGCAACGACTCCTGACATTTCGGAATCGTTCTTGACGGGCCAACGATTTTTGGACGATAAATCGGGAATCACAATTGGAGTGGTTCGCCGAAAGTGGTTGGATTTTTCGAAAACGGAACACTGTGAACGAATTTTAGAGAATGGAAAACTGTCAACAAATTTAGAGAACGCAGGAGTTTGGGCGAAATTTGGAGAACGGAAGACTGAACGAATTTTTTGAGAAGTCAAGAATGGAATTGGGAGTACATAAAATTAACAAAACACCATTGCCAGGCTAAATAGGAATGTTGCTGCAATCTGGATACAATATTATTGAACCAGGAAGGGAGGCGAAGTTGATCTAGGAATAAATCTATGATCTAAGAGCGTGCAGTGTTACTAAATGGGTGGGACTTCTGTTTTGTTTGGAAAAGAGGTGAAAAATGCCGTGTACTCTTTCATCCAGGAAGTTTAATGTGTACCGCGCGTGAAATCTAACAAAAATGTATTACATAAACTTATTAAACGTAGATTTCATGGAAGTAACAAAACCTACAACCACGGAGTAAGAGGCCATCAGTTTTTGGGTCTCAATATTTAAAAAAAAAAGTGAGTGTCCTATACATAGCGAAATATATTTCGGTGTATTGGTGCACCACTAACTACCAACCCGCAAATACTTAAATTTTCAACGCACCTTAAAACAACTGTCCAAATTATTTTCCCACATACACAGCGATCGTAATTATAAGTTAAAAACAAGTTCCCAACGGCAAGCAATTTCCTCAAAATTAATTCCAACCGTCCGATTACAGAATGAACCAATAACTCAACCCATAAACGGCAAACCATCAGCCTCGGTGCGAAGAAAATTCAGTATGCCAAATTCGTCCATACAGATCCCATGAATTTTATTCGAACAAGTACGAAGCTGCATTCTCCACATATAGGTAATTTCACCTGCTCTTACAGCTTACGCATATCTCAAGTTTTATTAGCGACAAAAGTTCTCAACGAAACGAGTAGCACACGTTGACAAGGGAAAAAAAGACGCCAGAGAAGCATGTATATTAACCGACATACAAGGAGCAATATCGGCAAAACGACGGCGACAAGACACGCGATGACATCGTAATACTCCAGAGAGGAGACGAGAGGCAAGTGTGAGAGAGAAGAGGGGAAAAAAGGGGTGAGAAAAAGGAAAAAAGAGAAGGGAGAGAGAACAAAGAAACCAGAGAGTCAAAAGAGAAAAAAGGGAGAGAGAGAGACACCCAAAGGAGAGGAAAATAGAGAGAAAAAAGAGAAGAGAGAAGAGACAGAAGGAGCAGGAGCGAGAAGGAGAGAGGAAGAGGAGAGGGAGAGCTTCTCTCACGGACGTTCGCATATCGAGGCCACGGGGGACCCCTCTTTCCTCCCCTCGTCGTTCGAACGAAAGGTCGAATCGCGCGAGAATGCGATATGAAAGTTTCGTGAAGGGAGCAAACCCAGGAGCGCTCGTTGAAATTTCACTGGGCGGAAGGACGGCTGCCGTTTGCGTCCGCAGGAGATCGTTTGCGCCCTCTTCTTCTCTGTGTGGGCGCACGTATTTGTGGCACGTTGCTGACGCACGAGAGCGCGACTCGTGTCTCCGGATGGTTTCTAGGAGAACCCGTGGACCGGATACTGGTTACGGTTTCTCACGTCACTCTTTTATACGTAACTCGAGGAGGAGGACTTCATTCGTATAAAAACGGAGCTTTAACGGTGTCCTTCGTCTCTCACAATGAGGACGATGGAGCACGATGCCTGGGAGCGGGCTTGGATATTGTTTATAGATGCTGTAGTGGAAAATTGTACTTATTGTTTCTTTAGTTACGGTTGTTGGGTATTGTTGTTACTTTTGATCTACTGTTTGTTGTTGTGATTAGGTGGTTGTTGGTTGAGTGAAATTTAATAGGAATAATTATTTCAATACGTTATCTTTGTTGTTTGTTTTCTAAGTTATGTGTCCCTGTCTCGAGACATCATGTATAATACTGAAGGGTTCAGAGGTAGGAAGAGATCATTTTTGTTCGGTGTACATTGTGTACCGTGGAAACACACTTTTGACTGACTATTAAGAGACACTAAACATAGACAGGTTACGGTAAGAATGTTTTTTTCATTGTACCGTAAACTGAACGGTAAATTTGCTTTTGAAATAGAATGTTAGATATTTGGTGACAAGTCGTCGGACCATTTATTACCTCCAGTCCCAAGAACAGTTCCAAAAAAATGATTCACAATATTTTAGAGAAGCAATTTGGACGATAAGTGCGCGAATCGAAACATTATTTAATTGTGTTACCTTTTTGTTTGCATGTACTACTACAAACTTTGCGAGAAGGTAGAATATGAAATGTTTGACGAAAGCTATGGAACATATACATTAATGCCATTATAGATTAATTAACTCCTTGTCGTACCATTTCGTTTGTGACTATCTCCGCGATAATTTAGAGTGAAATTGGTAAAATGAAAATTGATCAATAATTCTTGATTATCGTATTATCTGATGTAATATTAATATTATGGAAATAGTTCTATCATGTCGCGGTCCACCGATATTTCCTATTTGCTAGGTTCTCCAGAACTTGAAAATTTCCTTTTCAATTTAACCCTTTCCAAATTAAGCCCATCACGAGTGTCACTCGTTATTGTACGCCAGAGGATAACACATAATACGTTCTCCATTATCACCGTATTGAAAGGAACGAATACTACTTGAATAAAGATCGAAACCATCGAACCATCGAGAGAGATATCTCAGTATCTCGTGAAAAATCTACGATAATTACGAGAACGCCTCTAACAAAAGCCGATTACACGTGAAAGTCTCCGCCGCCGCTAAGCTAAATATAATCCTTTCAGAGAGCTTCGATCTCAACTATCGCAACTTAAATGTCCCACATAAAACTTCGTCCCGATAATCAGCAAGCGTAATTGTCGTTTAGTACTACGACTAATGATGTGACTCATTATAATCTCGAAGGATAAACCCTATCGGCGAGATCTCGCGACATCGTACATTGTTGTAATTTTCCCATTCGTGAATTAATGGTCGAGTGAAACATCTATCCGTTTTAAGATAGATCTAGATGGATTCAGAACTAAAAGTTTCTTTTTTCATTAGAAATGAAAAAAAGTGCGTAAGAATTAATGCAGGGGCTAACTTCACAGATATCATTTCATTCACTTTTTAGATATTAAAAAACATCTTTCCCTATAACTATGAAGTAAAAAATGATGAAAAAATTCAATAATATTCCAAAAGCATAAAATAATACATTGCTAATTTTTCATTAGAATCCATCGACTCGTTTTTCCATTAGAAAAATAAAAAAAGATTTTACGGACTCAGCAAAAATTTTTTTCCATAAGGCCTATGTTAAATATGTTATTTTTAAACACGATTTATTCATAAACCGTGTGGACGAACTCGTTGAGATTCCGGTTATAATTATAAAATATCATGAAGAATATATTTTCAAAATTTTAAGGAAATCTATCGAAAAATGATAAGTGCCTAGAATTACCTTAAGCATCCATAGGCGTATTATATTAACGGTTATATTTGCGTAGCCACTTCGCGTAATTACGGTCGATCGGCCGACCGCGGGGTAACAGGAGCCCGCCCACCTACTCAGAGTGCCAGGTTCGAATTATTTTTGGTCCTTAAGGCCGCAAGCAACAGCTGAGAGAACGATTGCGATTTCTCGAGCATCACATACACGGCATTCTTGACTGTCCGATTAGACGCTTCTTTCTACGGTGGCTACGAATAATGTCACTTGTCATTGATACATGGCTTTCTACATATTGCTGGTTTTCAGAACGACACATTTGGTTTTGTGTCGTTATCGAGTTAATTACACAAGAAGAATCTACGTAATCTTTATTCCATTGCGAATAAAACTCATAATATGACTATATAATACATAATTTAACAGGTTGAGTGCCATGGGGGTCACCGGTGACCGGCCCTATTGAATTGAATGAAATTTTTTGTTACGTTTAAATTGCAATATTTATGAATTTTCTAACATATTGAATATGTAAATTTTGGCGTTAAGAAGATGAAGATCTGCTAAACACCGATCAATCAGTGTCCTTAAAATTTCTGTTTTATGAATATGTGATTTTCATAAAAAAAAGTTTCACTTCAGTAGAAATGACGAAATAAGGGAAATATCGGTGGCATTCAACCTGTTAATACATATTTTATATGTTTATAGATATCAAAGGATGAAAAAAATAAAAAACTAAAAAGAGCCTACTGTAAAACTGTCATTTCCGAAATGTGTCGTTATTCTAGAAAACCGGCGATATATGTAGCACTGTGCCCAAAAACAGATGGAGGCCTGTCCAACGACTTCAATTATTCGATTGAAAAAACTTAAATGGGGAACTATGGTGGATAAGGCAAAGGTTTGGGACTCGTGATCAGCGGACAGAGATCAGATCCTTTTTCATCATATTTGGGAGTATTTTGAGTGGTCGAGAAAGAGCAGACCCTTGACGAAATGACAACAACTGTTGAGACCGAAAGAAAACAAGAGAAAAATAAAAAACTCTGTTTAGACTCTTAACACTAGATTTACGGATATGATGTACCTATTTTTCTGAAGTGACCCAATTTGGAAGATACAAGAAAATTGAAGTTTTTTGCAAAGAAAATAGTTTCAAATCAATTTAAATGAAAGATTTATTATTAAAAAAATTAACCAACCAATATGTTATATATATAGTAACCAAATTTTGAATGAGCCAAATTGGCTCCGTAAATCTAGTGTTAATTGACAGATAAATGGCAGACAATTATCATTCTGCAATTATCATACCGCAGGACACTGTAGACTACTGCGAGTCACTCTTCCTTCTTCAGAACTAGCTCGACGTATCTTAAGTAATAGAAAGAAGATTCCACCTAATATTAACATCACCTCCGATAAAACGGCTCTCGAAAGATCTTACCTGAAGCAACTTAGGACACAGCTGGCTGATCTCCACGCTAAAGGGGACATAGGGAAAACTATCAAATACATAAACAATGTGCCTTGTATCGTAGATAGTCCGTCATCCCCCAGTTCAAAAAACTAGGATCAGCTCTCTCAATATACTACCAAAACGTTCGCGGCCTCCGGACTAAAACGAACCTCTTACGTAACACCGTCCTAACCACCGCTGTTAATTTCGACGCTATTATCTTCACCGAAACATGGTTAAACTCTAATATAGTCAATGAGGAACTAGGGTTAACTGAGTACGCTGTCTTCCGAGTTGACCGTAACAAGCTCTCTAGTACTGCCAAGAGAGGAGGCGGAGTTTTAATCGCAGTCAGGAAAACCATTCCATGTCAATTCCTTCAGACTCCGTCAAACCATATCGAGCATGCCTTTGTCAAAATTTTTCTTCCTTCTACGCAGCTTATTATCGGTACTATCTACATACCTCCTGCTTCTCCCTCGTTTACGTACATCGAACACTTCGATTTTATAAACAGCATATACCAATCAAATCCCCAAGCTAACATACTCATTGCTGGCGATTACAATCTTCCCTCGTTTCGATGGCCGCCATCAATCAGCCCTCTCATCACACCTATCCTTCATCCACCAGCCAGCAGTAACCTCCAGGTAATTCTCGAGCACTTCACTGAATTTCTAAACTTAAATAACATCAACCAACTAAACAACTTAGCTAACTCTCAAGGCTCAATTCTTGACCTTGTCCTATCAAACATTACGGAAGCCTCCGTATCCAATACTCTCGAATATCTCATTCCAATGGACAATTATCACCCACCCCTACTTATCCACATAAATCCCTTCCATCACCGCATCCCCACCTCCAAAAACTCCTACTCACTTGACTTCCTTAACGCAGACTACTCCAACATAACCGAGTTCTTCAATTCCACTGACTGGGATGGTGCTATGCTCTCCTCTTCTCTTGATGATGCCGTTGACTTTTTTTATGCAAAACTTTACCAATCCATTGATCTATTCGTACCGAAAATTTCAAGACCAGCCCACAGTTATCCCAAGTGGTTCTCCAGTGAGCTTATCTCAACCATTAAAAATAAAAAAGTTGCTCACAGATTATTCAAGCAATCTCGCAGCACCATCGACTATACTTCTTTTAGTAATCTTAGATCTAAGTGTAAAAAGCTCTTTCGGGAATGCTATTCGAAATATCTGGCTAAAATCGAAAGCAACATTCAATACGACATCAAATCGTTCTGGAAATTTGTTAATTCCAGGCGACGTTCAAATACGCTCCCAACATACATGTCATGGAACAACATATCTACACATGATGAAATATCTGTTGCTAACCTTTTTGCGGATTATTTCGAGTCGGTGTATAATAAGCAAACAAATGGGCTCTACCATCCACCTCAAAGCAGCTCTATCCTTAACCTCTCCAGCTTATCTATTAGCATTGGCGAAGTCCTACACGAAATCGACCAATTAAACCTTCACAAAAGTCCTGGTGAGGACGGTATTCCGCCTATAGTCTTCACAAAATGTAAATTCATTCTAGCTAGACCACTTTGGATCCTGTTTAACAAGTCTCTAGAATCGGGTTTATTTCCCAAAACATGGAAACTAAGTCTAATCACTCCTATTTTCAAATCTGGCGACAACTCCGAGATTAGTAACTACAGACCCATATCTCTCCTTGACATAGCACCCAAGATCTTCGAATCCATCATTACAAAAAAACTTAATTTTCTTCTGTCTACCTCCCTGTCCACCGAACAGCATGGCTTTATCAGTGGTAGATCCACCGTTACAAACCTAGCTGTATACATCGACTACCTGTCCACTGCCTTGGACAGCCACTACCAGGTAGATTCTATTTACGCCGACTTCTCCAAGGCTTTCGATAAGGTAAATCATTACCTCCTTCTGGACAAATTAGCCAATTTTGGTATTTCCGGAAATCTACTTAACTGGTTCCATAGCTACATTTCTGGTCGTACTCAACGAGTTAAGTACCGTGGACGACACTCCAGAGATGTTCATGTCACCTCCGGTGTCCCTCAAGGCTCCCACCTTGGTCCACTTCTATTCACCATGTTCATCAACGACATTTCCGTAGCGCTCAAGAATAGTAAATTTCTGCTTTTTGCAGATGACCTAAAGATCTATAAAACCATTACCAACATTTCTGACGCCCTGGAATTACAAGAGGACATCACAAGACTTGAATTGTGGTCCATGGCCAATCTCATGGACTTCAACCTTGCCAAGTGTGTCAAAATCAGCTTCTCTCGTAGCAAAAATCCAATCCGTTTTACATACAAACTTCAAAATCACAATCTAAGCACCGTAAATTGTGTGAGAGACCTTGGGATAACAATTGACTCCACCCTTTCATTCTCATCTCACATAATCCATATTACGGCCAAGGCGTCTAGAATGGTGGGTTTTATCAAACGTAATTGTACCCAATTCAAGAATCCCAAAACTCTTATCAAACTTTATTCGGCGCTTGTGCTTCCTCATCTTGAGTACGCCTCCATCATATGGAATCCTTATACAATGAGGCACAACGTCATGCTAGAGAGAATCCAGCACCATTTTCTAAGATTTCTCGCATTTAAATCTAATTGTCCTATGAATTCTCGCGAGCATGACTATACGCACATCATGAGAATGCACAAGCTTTCCTCTCTTCAATCCAGACGAACTATAACCGAAGCCATGTTTCTTTTTAAAATTATCAATGGTCAAATAGATTGTCCTCAACTTCTATCCCTTATATTTCTCCATGCTCCCATCCGTTCGACCAGATCTCCCCTCCTCTTCTATCCTAAATCCTTCTCCTCCCGTTTCAGCCACATAAACCCGGTCATCCGAATCTGTATCCTAGGCAATACACTATCCAATAATGTCGATTTCTTTTCTTCCTCAATCTACGCGTTCAAGAGAGAGTTACTACTTTCCCTATCTTACCCTAATGCTAGCCCTTAAATAATTTGTTTGTTATGTATGCATTTACTTTATTTATGTATATACACTGGTCTCTTTGTGATTTATATTTTTTTTTTGTTTTTTGTTATGTAAAATTTATTATGTTATTTTGTTTTTAGACATTTATATATTTTTTTTTTTTTTTTATATCTTTATAATCATTTATGTTGTACACTTTCTCTTTGTAAAGGGATTCTTCCCGTCAATGCAACAATAAATAAATAAATAAACAATAAATTCTGTGCTTATTTTCCGATGGGGCTGGAAATTTTTAATTTAAGAGCTATAGTGAGTAAGGGGTGACGGTTTGAGCCTCGTGATCAGTAGACCCAAGATCAAATGTATATCACCGTCACTTCTGAAAAAGTTTGAACTTTTCCTA
Source organism: Cerceris rybyensis (assembly GCA_910591515.1). NCBI lineage: Eukaryota > Metazoa > Arthropoda > Insecta > Hymenoptera > Crabronidae > Cerceris > Cerceris rybyensis. The sequence continues at coordinate 42,670,055 of OU342789.1, forward strand.
TATAACATATATACCGTAGTCTCGCTGGTACGGAGTCTACCTGTAAGGTGGGTCCTAGCCAAAATTACCATGTCGAAATACAAAAGAAACCAAGTGAATCAAACGATTACAACATAACAGATCGTTCAATAATATTGTTCGTCCATACTGCACTCTATGTCTCAAGTATTGTGATTATAGTTAAGCATCGTAAATACGAGAAAAATCATCAAGTACCACTTTGCACTGGAAACACGATACTCAGGAATCATCGGTGCGTTAAAAGTGAATGACATTCTGCTTTCGAGCGCATAAATGACTATACGCTTTGCATCGACGTAACAATGTAATCGAGAACGTTATGTAGAACTACTTAATCTTTTTTAATGCCACGCAAAGACATCACATCCAACATACATTTACATATAATTCCAAGTGGTACAAACGAAACTTCCAATCAACTTTGTATTACCAAGAAATAATTACCGTTCCACCTATAAATTACTGCCGCCTCACAGGAATTGAAACAACGCCGATCGTTCTCTACGAACAGAAGAAAAAAAAAATCGAAGAGACATAAGCGGTGATCGTAACACTGACGAAACCTGGGTACAAGCAAACGCAAATATTTTTGCGAAGAAAAAAGGACAGGTTTCCTTGAACGTTCAGTCCACGTCTGACCTGAATAACGCAATTTGGAAACAGGTCCAACGCAGGACTTACACACAATAGACGTGATCTTCGATCGAGTGCAAAGGAGAGTTGCTTTCACTGCTCGAGCGCTGACGTGCGTGTGTAACGGAAAAAGAAAAAGACCACTCGTGGTACTTGCGCGGGTGACGCGCGCACATGCAAACACATGCAGCGTGCATTCACATATGTAGTTTGCATACACACATATACTTTGAATACACACGCATCATACATGTATGCATGTCAGTGCGTACACTTGTCAAGCTCATACCATTTTACAATGTGTCAGAAACCGCAGACCACGCACACACGCACGATGCGATGACCTTACGGTTTCTCGAGAGCCACGTTGACACACGTGCTGAGTTCAAGCACGCGTCGATTCTTGCATGAATTCGTACTATATTGAATTGTCGAATAAAATATTTGGGCTTAAAATTAGTACCGGCCTTGTATTTTATCGTGGTTTATCATTGTTCAATACCGTTAGATGGTACCGATAGAGTCATTAATTGGAGTTTCTGCAATGTGAAGGAATGGTATTTCTATCGAGTTTGAAAGTTACAAAACGTTGAAGTGGATTTCGAAAACACCTATTAAGTCGTTAGGAGTATTACGGGTAAATTAAATGTTTGGAAAGTTTTATCTTGGGAACGAGATTGGTGTAAATCAGATTTGATGTCGTAAAATTTGTTACTTCAGTTGTAATTATGAACTGAAGAAAGTAGATGTTACGGTGCAATTTGCATTCTAACATTTTATAGTTGGAGGATTAATCGGTCAACCGAAGCGGATTGATTCGAAAATCACATAAAACATTGGAGCCGTGGTGGAATTGGCCGTAACAGTTGAGACTGGAAGAATACCAAAGGAAAGAAAAAGGTGAAAATCTATTTTAGATAGACGGAGGAATTTCAATTTTAGGGGTTTACGGTGAGTGAGAATGTAAACGTTTCAGAATAGTGATCAGTGGACAAAAGTACAGACCCTTCCTCATCATAGAATATTTTATTTAACATATTATAAAAAAATGGCGACAAGATGCAATAACTATATGAAATGACAATGTCAGTTACAGGCAGAAAGTACAAGGAGAGAAATAAATAATATATTCTGGGGAAACTGGAGGAGTTACACCGCTAAAAGTTTCGCGTCAGAAAAGGTGCGAACGCTTCTATTCCTCTTGACAAAAGGACAATAGAGAAAAAAGTATAAATATGACAACACCAGCCAATGGCCCTGGCTCAGGCTGAAACGCCATCTGGCACAAGGTTACCGGCGTAGAAGCGTGCACCTTCTTTTCTCGCTTTGCATCGTGCGTATATCACGTAAAATTAAAAATCTCCATGCCACCCGTTTCTCGTGCATCGACTCGAGAGAGTTCACGGTGACTTCATCGTTGTATTCACTCTTTTTCTCCTCTAACATTCTTCTTTGCCCCGTTTGGAAGCCGACGAATACGAATCCCCGGGTGGCTTCGGTTCTCGCACACGCATGCCGCGTCACGTCGTCAATTAACGTTACCCATGAAACGGACACGTTCGATGTGCACGCACATCGACAGCGTAGAAAATAAATAGCGCTAATTGTAAGTGAAAGTAACGTCGCGCTGCGAAACGGCGCACCGACTGTCGCGACACGACGCCGTGCTGCGATATGTTGCCCTATTAACCTGTCTTTTTGCTGACACCAGAAACTAATTTTAGAAGGTAGATATATATATATATATATGTTTAAAGGCTCATGCTCATTATGTTGTTCGAAGGAACAAGATTGGAGGATGGGTATGAATTTAAACGTTAAGACCCTTAATGATGACACCAGAAGGTACTTTTAGGGGATGGGTATCAAGCTAAAGATTTGAACTCTTTAGTTCGATGCTAAGGAGCAATTTTTTGGGGGTGGACATATTTAAAGGCTCGGGTTCTTTATATTCATACCAGGAGCAATTTTTAGGTGGTGGATATATTTGAAGGCTTGGGTTGTTTATATTAATGTTGAGAACAAATTTTAGGGGGTGGGTAAAAATTTAAAAGGTCGGATTGATTATTGTTGATAACAGAAAAAAGACTAGGAGGTCGGCATGCACTTAAAGGTTAAGGCTCTTTATGATGACACCAGAAGGTACTTTTAGGGGATGGGTATAAAGCTAAAGATTTAAACTCTTTAGTTCGATGCTAAGGAGCAATTTTTAGGGGGTGGACATATTTAAAGGCTCGGGTTTTTTATATTCATACCAGGAGCAATTTTTAGGTGGTGGATATATTTGAAGGCTTGGGTTGTTTATATTAATGTTGAGAACAAATTTTAGGGGGTGGGTAAAAATTTAAAAGGTCGGATTGATTATTGTTAATAACAGACGAAAGATTAGGGGGTCAGTATGAACTTAAAGGTTGAGACCCTTTATGATGATACCAGAAATTATTTTTGGAGGTAGCTATAAAGGTACAAGCTCGGACTATTTATACTGATATTGGAAGAATTTTCATCTGGTGGGTATGAAGTTCAAGGTTTGGATTTTTTACTACGATATCAGAAACAAATTTTAAGGGCTGGGTCAAATTTTAAAAGTTGGGTTCGTTCTGTTAACACCAGAAACTATTTTTGTACGTGGCTATAACGACTTGGACTATTTACGGTGACATCAGGAAGAGTTTTTAGGGGGTGGTTATGAAGTTTTAGTCTCTTTATTTCGGTACCAGAAACCAATTTTTGAAGGCGGACATACATTTAAAGGCTCGACCTCTTTATATCGAATCCAAGAACAAATTTTAGAGCCGGGTACAAAATTAAAGACTAAGACTCATTATATTGACACAAGGAAGAAGATAAGGGAGTGGATATGAATTTAAAGGAACGAGCTCTTTATGTTGATATCAGGATTAATTGTTAGAGGTCAGTAAAAGGCTTCTTGACTATCAAAACTTGTTTACCCTCTTCATTTATTTTCTTCAAATTCATCTATTATCTATTTTTAAATAGATCGAATAAATTGTCGATAGGTTTAGCGTCAACGAAGCGAACAGTAGATCAAATGTTAATAACCCTTTGGGGACGACAGGCGCATATATGCGGTCTGAGAAAAAATTTGATTACAGCTCGTTGGTGCATGAATATACGGTTTAGGTTGAAAAATTAAAGTATAACTTCAACTTCTAACTTTCCGGTAAAAAAGTGGTTTTCCATCGTCAGATAAATGATTCTTTCTTAATATTCAAAAAGATCTCCGTCCGCAAAGGGTTAATATATGATTGACGGTAGTTTCGAAGTCACGTAACGCAATCGGCATTAGGAAAAATTATCGTAGAATTTGAAATATAAAAAGAAAATTTCTTGCAACGATAGTATACTTTTTTTTATCGCAAGCGATATTCGACGACCGTGATATTCGCGGGTTGCGCAATCTCGAGGAACGCACGAATCGAAGCGGCATTCAACGTCCTTCGTACTCGAATCCGCTGTCACTGTTTTGCGAATGCTACTGATGCAATGGATTATTGTATCACGAGGCTTCGTGCTACGCGCAATTTCTGCTCGGGTGTCACGTTTGCCGTGTTGTAATTATACCTGTCGTGTGCGTAATCAAGTAATTACGGTAATGCGTGAAAATGGTACAATTGTACGTTGACGCGAGAGGCCGTTGTTGCATCTTGAAAGTTCACGAATTAAATCGCATTAAGTGAAAGTGAACGTTGCGACACGCGACATATAAAATTCGTTGTGAGCTTAGGATTTAAGGAAGTGTCGGAGTAATGCGTCTGCTTTCTCGTCTAATTTATAAACATCACGTTTCACCTGAACGAATAGAATTCCTGCTTCTTTTCAACATTTTAACGGGAATCGGTTTCTACGATTTATTTCGAATATGTCATAGTTATTATTCTTCACTTTTTATCAAAGTAATTTACCTTGGTGATTTGTAAAAGGAACACATGAAAGATATACTTGGCACGTAATGGAAAAAAGTCAATGCAAAGGATGGAAACATTATCGTGAAAATAAAAAAGTCTCTTTTCGAAATTTACATACGAAGAGTACGAGAGATATTCTTCTAGAACATTTAATTATTTCTGCCAACATCATACGCAATTAATGAGAAATGTCTTCCTGTTAAATGAAGTAGCAGGGATCAGTTGACTCATTGCTCTACCAGCTGTTGCCATTCCCCGTGCTCTCTGAGTATGATAAATTGCACGTGTTATTTCGAATTTAAACATACAAGGTAATAAAACTCGTACATCGATTCAGGCTTAAATTAATTAAAAAATACGTAACAAGCAAAAAACAGAACCGTAATAAATCTATACTCAGGAATACGTAACCGCCGATCGCTCTATCTAAATTCCCTCCTGTTTATCATAACTCTTCTGGATACTATAGTGGGTATAAAGGTATTGGGGTCACTGCACCGGAGTTCAAATCCCACGCTACCTTTAGATAATTTTTCTCATCTACCATGTACAAAGTATTTTAAAAGTATTTGTCTAAGGTTTCACGGGTAATCACATCTACGATGATCCAAAATCGATTTAAAACAATGAATTTTAGACGAAATGACCATAGGAATTAAAGACAAAAAATACCAAAGGAGAAAAAAAGATAACCACAATTCTCCGTCCATTTTACGATAGATAGAGAAACGCTAGAAAGGTGCAACAACTCTCGGTGAAAACGATTTCATTATCTCAGAAAGTAGTTTCCCGCAACGTCAGATAGACAGAGAGGGAGGAATACCGAAAGTCCGAAACGTTGGATAATTAGAGGAGTTAAGGCGAACCTAAATCGACGGAAACGGATCAATCGAATCACAAAAGACCTGCTATATCGAGCACCAGAATGGGAAGCCGTCCGTTTCGGCCGTTGGGCTGACGCTGTTGTAATCGTTCGTAGTGGAGAGCTCGTTTAAGAAGCCCCTGTGGGGCAGGGTTTACACGAATGTCAGGTTGCTGATACAACTTCATTGCGAGATGACAACTCGAAATGGATCATCCAACCGTTAAGGAAATCGTGTTAAACCTAAAAGCACAGTTCTACGGATGCGCTTCAACTCCCTGCGAGATACGTATCAATCTGTATTTTCGAAAATCACGTTAACTTATAAACGTTACGCAAGTGGTAATTATCGAAACGTGCAACATATTCCTTAGGAATTAATTAGAAACCTAACGCTCTTTTAGGTAGATATCATAACTAATTCACAAAATTTCATCATTAATTTCATCACTGTGTAATTTTGTAATATGGCTTTTCGAAATATTTTTCGAATGAAAATATTCAACAATATTCGCCTGCCAGGTAGAGCATTGAACAACGTTGATAAATGTAAATGTATTTAAACGACTACTTCCATAATACTTCATTCGAATATGTAAACTGCTGTCGGCCATTGACAGAAAACGATACACTCCCCGAGCGATCGTTTAAGTGGCAAGTAAAAGGTCGAGTTAAAAGAAAAAAAGTAGTATCGCGATGCTCGGTGATTCTCTAAAGCACTCCTACAGTCGCCTTCGGCACTCTAGAATTAACGTATAGTACGTTCTGTACTCAACCTTTATCGCGCGATGTATACGCCATATGGGCCACCAATGACCCATAAAGCAGTGTACACTACAGACATTTAGAACTTGTACAGTAGACTACTTGTAGAGATGCTGAGATCAGTATTAGTTTGTTTTTCTTTTTTTTTTACATTGCAGCTTTAATTGTTATGGCCACTTCGCCTATATCACAGTGTTGTAGGTCAATTTTTTGCCATTAAGGGGATGAAAAACGTGTCACGTGGGAAGAATTTTACAGAGGACTTGAGTTCACAAATTGGAGGACTAAAACTTTTTACCTAAAGAGATAATGGCATGAAACTATTAACTACCTGGTGGAAAAGGACCCACCACAGTCCTCTACAGTTTTATCAGCCATTGAAGCGTATTACGCACCCAACCCTTTGGCTCCTTTTATACTTGAATTTACTTTGTCATTTTTCATTACAATTTTACAAAATGAATTGAATAATATAGAATCATTATTAGATGTGGAAATAAGTTCTTTCCCTTATTTTCACGAATTTGAGATTTTATTACGGCTTCCTTATAAATCTGGAAAACTTTTTGGAAAAATGAGAAACCAGTCTCTTTGATTGTTTCGATAATTCTAGTGTTAACACATTGACTATCATCGGGGTCACCGGTGACCGACGCTATTGAATTCAATTAAATTTCATATGATTTTCAAATTGCAATACTTACGAATTTTATGATACATTCAATATTCAAATTTTGTCGGTAAAAAGATAATCCTCTGCTGAATGTATATCCATTTGTGTCTTTAAAGTTTCCGCTTTAGAAAGACGTGATTTTAATAGAAAAGTTTTACTTCAGTAGAAATGATGAAACTAGAGAAACACCGGCGGTGTCCAACGTGTTAAAGCCACGCGAACATCCTTTCAGATAAAATAGAGATTCAGATTCCAACACAAGTTATGAATGTTGAAAAAAAACAACAGAGAAAAAGATTTACTTCCTATAATAAAATAGTAAAAAGAATAAAAATATTCTCATCGATTATACTGCAAAGAATTAAGTATTTCGCATCGAATCCGAACATTAATACACCCTCTGTCCCAAAAGTAACCGGAACAGATTTAAATAAACACAAGCACTTCAGAATAGTTGACAAAAATCACTTTATTCACTCGAAATATTCTCCCCTAGTAGAAATACAATGATATGCGCGTTCAAAAAGTGCATCAAATGACTTTTTTATGTCGCTGAGTGAAATGATGCTGAGGTTGTTCGTTGTTGACCGTTAAATTGATTGATACGTAACGATTTCCTTTCATCGCTAAATGCAGCTTTGGGAACAAAAAATAATCACAGGGAGCCATTTCGGGTAAATACTAGCGATCTTGACGAAAAAAAAATGGATTTTTGAAACACCACGTCTCCTTTCCAGTTACAATCGTTTTTAAGGAGTTATCGAAGTCATTCAACGGTAAAGGACGAGCAACCTCAGCATCATTTCAATCAGCGACATAAAAAAGTCATTTGATAGACTTTTTGAATGCGCAAATCGTTGCATTTCTGCTGGGGGAAAATATTTCAAGTTATTAAAATGATTTTTGTCAACTATTCTGATGTACTTACGTTTATTTAAATCCATTCCGGTTACTTTTGGGACAGAGGGTGTACTTCACCTTTATTTGAGAATTACGCAAAAGATCGACAAAAATGGATTAGATAAGTTTTGATCGAGTCAAAACTCGTTTTCACAATTACTTGTCGCAAGCGATACTACAGAAATTGCGCAATGCATCTCTTCGCTCGACTGCACTCATAGATTCGACGTAGGTACGTCGAACGGAGGAACATAAAAAAACTGCAGTATAAACCTGCAACTGCGCTCCCTCTTCATCGGCTCGACCCAGTGGCATTCTTCGTTGCGCATCGCCGATCGTTCTTCTAGTAATAAATACACCCAGATTGAATGAAACACGTTCACCTAGCACTTCGTTCATGTTACTCTTTGGGGTATTTTTTTTTTTAATTGTTTATCATCTAACGTGTCTTTTTTTAGCGCGTGCTAATTGAATTTCTCTGTAAGAATATACAGATAAATATTTGTTAACGTTAATATTACCGGAAGTTTATGTATATATATTCTTATCGTAGCCGGTCATATGATCGGCTATGAAACAACGGTTATGGTCAATTTAATATAGGGAATCACGTAGAATAGAGTCTTTAGTTAATTTATAAAAAAGGATTTTTCACTCCATTGGATCGATCATTTGGTTGCACGTGGTACGATTTGTGTATGACAATTAAATGATGTGTTATTAGATACTGAAGATAATAGAATATTTTTTGCTTCAAAATTTTGAAATATGTTAACACCAGAACTATCGACGTTATATTTATTATACAATATTCATATATCTTGAATATAGTTATAGAATATATCTTGAATAAAAGTGGTATATTCACTTGGTAGTTTTAGTGTTATAACATTAATGTAGCTGTCTGTTAGTGGTCTAAAAAAATTTTCAGATTTTTATGAAGTGTAGTTGAGTTTTGACAATAACTTTTTGAAATTTTCATTTTAATCGGAAAATATAATTTTAAATGGGGCCAGAACCATCGAAGATATGATTTGTTATTATTTCATTAAATGATGATTTGGGGTTGATCTCTGAGGAGTTAGTGGAGATTTTAACTCGGACCTACTAATTGGAAATTCGAACCTCTAGCTATACTCTCCACGGATCCAAACACCAAATCATACTTAAAATCTCAAAATTAAATTCAAGAAGTGAAACCAAATTTTTATTTAAATCACAGACTATAAGATGCTCGAAACACTATGAATATCTTTCCAAGACTATGACTGAAATCAGCTAGGGGTAGGACAGAAGACGATGTTTTTCTCGTAGCGATAAACTAAAGGACTCAGACAGTTTTATCGAATTCTAGTTAAATTATGAGGATTACACAGTTCAAGGAACAGTCCCGCGTGACGCAATATTGTCCAGTTACGAAAGATTCTTGCACCTTTTCCTGAATCTAATGACGAATTTTCTAATTTCGGACGAATAAACCAGTCGATCGCAAGCATTAAGTAGCGACGAATTTCTAATTGTAAGTAATGGTGCGTGGCTCTGGAATTGCGTAATCTAGTTGACTACTAACGATTGTGAAATTAACGTGTCAAAAATGAACAACGTTTGAGTAGATAGTAGTACAGTCACCGAATCACTGATAATGGTTCGAAGTTTTGTCAATGTAATTCGCAAATCGATATATATTTGCTGTTATTTAGCACCATAAATAATTATAATTGCTCGTCATAAAAGTACTTCCGTGAAAGTTGAATGATTACAATTATTCATTATATATATCTGTTATCATGACAACTAAACAACACATTGCACAGTCACTTGCACGTAATCAAATAACGTCATACCTATCTTCATAGTTAAAATGATATTGTCAATATACTCTACGTAAGTGTGAGCAAATACAATGAATGCATTTCATAAATCTGACTAAACTAACATTAATCACTTTATTAATTTCCGCTTCCATTGTACGTTCATTTTCATAACGAAGCATCGTTTACATAATGAAGACACATTAATTAAATTAAAATCAACTTTATTGTCATTATCACACGAATAATTTTCATTAAATGGAACCAAGGGAAAAAGGAAATTGTATTATCTATTAAAAGAGGAAGTAATTCTGTTAACAATATTCAATACAGCTAGAAATGTTTTTGAACCTCTTAGAATTCGCGGTTCCACTTTTCGTTTGCGAACAATTTTTCGCGATAGCTAATGGAGACACACTTTCTAAGCCAATTCCGCGCATTACTTGCCACGCGATATTAGGCAATTCCCAACCGATACTGGGTCTAGGTCTTTTTCAGAAGAGGAATACTAATACGCTTCGCATAAGCCTCTTGCAATTCAACGCATGTTCGCAACGATCGGCTAGAATTCAGAAGAAACACCGGGCCTGAGAAATCACGGAGTTTCGGGTATTCCGTGCCTTTCAACATATTACAAGTCGCTACTTTCTAAATCGCCATTCACTTTCCAGAGAAAATCTAGTGATAGCAACAATGTCACTGTTTTTAAAACTTCACTCTTTGTATAATGTATTAAATTCCTTCACCGTGTAGTAAAACAGGTTGTCGAGACGTTTAGTTGTTTGGTTTTATTTATTTTTAGTTCCAAGGTGCTTTAGTTATTTTATAGAGAATCTACTTCGTAACGATTCATAGTACTTTATGTGGCTTCATAACACTTCACAGTGTATTAGACTTGTGCCAAACTGTAATACGATTTCAAATAGGCTCCTGTCGCCAATGTCATAATACCCGCATCACGTTAAAACAGTTCAATTTAATACACTTACTGTATCTCTACCGTCAAACTAACATCACAAAGATACTTTTTATTGTTATATCTACAATGCAGAATTTTGCGGTCATTTCTCGCAGAATACAGTTTTAATATATCCCAAACCATTAACCTATTCGAGACGGATTGCACACAGTGTGTAAAATGATATTGAATTGCAATTATCAGTCATTATAGAAAAAGTAGGCGTCGACATACGACTAGTTCAAAATAAAATGGATTTTAGAAGTGCGTAAACATCACATTTGGTATTTAATTCAATGGACTCCCTAAATTACGTGATTGAAAGTCAAAATCATCAGGAATGCAGGAAATGATAAATAGAAATCAAGGTACCTCTAGATGGTCTCCAAAAAAATGTATCATCTCGAATTAGTTAACTGTATCATGTACCTATTAATGTAGGATAAAAAATACATAAAAACGATGGTTACTTCAATCCCAATCCACTATTTCAAACTTTGCGCTCATTCTCATAATCTGAGCCATATCCGGATGAAACGGAGAATCAAAGGGAACGATGATATGCCAATGCAAAGGAATTCAAATAAAAAACACGCAAATTTTTCGACACTATGGACTCGTCTCGCGTGCATCAAAGAACTTTACAAGCTATGTTCGCCAAAAAAGTTGAAATTTTACGATCCCTCGCACGGAAGATAGCATTAATCTAGAACTCAACAAAGACACCATGAATGCACGCATATGGACACGTGATGCGTGAAACGGTATAATCATCCGGCTGGCATATGTCGGAATATTAATTAATCGGTCGTATTCATTAACCGAGTTCGGTGTTGCACGCGACGAGCAATTTCGCGCGAAGTTCATATTGAGAAAAAAAGGTGTGGACGGTTGCTTCTTTAATAAAATATATTTATTATCTTAACAATAGGCATTATAACAAATGGAAGAACATAAAATTCACACGAAATATATGAAAAAATTTACATAAAACGAAAACCACGCCATACCGCATAACCGAGAGAAACTTACTGTAAAACGGAAAACCAGGAAACAAAAACAATAGGAAAACGTGCGGAAAGGAGCAGTCGTTACTACATGAAAAAAACGCAAACAGCTCACGGATTGAAAAACGCACATTAAATACAAAACAAAGAAAAAACCTTTATTCCAATAGTTTGCAATTAACCTCGTTAATCGTATCGCCTCCGATATGAATACCAAAATCAATTATCATAGCCGAACGTATAGGTTCGAAATGTCACTCTTTTACAATCAGTTTGTAAATAGGTGAAAAATGTTAACATATGTTAATGCGTCGTCATTATTATTTAATTTTTGGAGTTCCGTCTTTTTTTTCCCTCTCATGTCATCTATAAGTTCATCGTACTCCGTTGTTTTTATACGAACACTTCCAGATTCGTGTTTTATCGATCACATTTTATTCTCCCGTCGTGAACGAGGAACGTAATTAGAATAATTGTATATTCTTGAACGGCATTTCCAGTTTTGAACGGCGTAAAACCTGTGCGTCGCACAGCGACGTTCGTTAATTGCGGAACGCTGGAACGGGCAAACCGAAAGGGTCGATCGGATTCAATGATTTTCGAGCGAGCACTTTCAAATCGTTACCATGAGTAATGCAAATTGCGTCAGACGTCTAATCCGCGCTAATCCTTCGGCGATGGTTTATATATTGCGCCATAGGATGGTATACGGCTGGAAATTCAAATTCGGTTGAACAAGTATGGAATGGAATGCTGTTCAATTTCCTAACGATTTGCATCGATTTGATTGTCCTTATTGGATGAATTTCATTGTTTTAACGTTTCATGCATTTCTGTTGCTCAGAACAATGAAAAAAATTATTAACGGCATTTTAAGTGATAATCTTATCGTTTTGGAACGTAGCAGGATATTTAAATATATTGAATACAAGGTGTCCCTTGTGTATTTACAATTTCGATTGGGTTTGGAAAAAATAAGTTAGTTATTATAAATCAATGTTGTTTTAGAAATGTAGAATTTTGAGATGAAGCAGTCGTATGTAAGACATTTTAATTTTTCTTTGAATGTTGATATTTCATGTACTTGTAGAATCGATCATTTGTAAGTTTTCTAAAACGGTGTCACCAAATCTTGACTGATCGATTAAAAAATCGTCGGTGCAAAAACATTTATAGTCGTGCAAACACCGCAGTCGATATTAAAAACGACAAAGTGAAAGGAATCGACATTCCAAGCAAAAAGAGAAAAATACTTGAAGCCAACTCGATTGGCATTCGCAGTGGGTCGAGTTATAGAAATTAAAACCAGCACGTTGAATCGATGTAAAATCCAATTGGGAATTATGATCCATGGAATATGGTACAGCGAGTCGCAGTTCACGCTTCTCAAAATTTGAAAAAATATTCTAAGAATATCTGCATTTGATCATGTAAATGGCTAAAAATTAAAAAGAATTAAACTCGTCACTTATCTTGTAATGAGCCAAAGTAAATTACCATATCGTAACACTTCCTAATTTTTTCCCTTTGTATTTTTCGATATTATCTGCTATGATTACTTCATCAAGGGCTATTTTAAGTTAATTCCTATCCACCGAGGCTATGGAATATTAAATAACAATTTAATTGAGAGAGGATGTAATCTCGGTCCTTTTAATTGCAATTCCAAGCCTTTACCTTCTATCCCACTACAGACCAACTACTACTTTGTAATAATAAAATATCCAACCGTTTAAAACAATTGACAGTTGACTCATTGTACATAACTTAAAGCACACCTAAAAATAAATTTAAACATCTCAAACTAAAGAATAATGACTTAACACTAGAACTACCGATGTTAAATGTATTATATTTCAATATGTTAAATAAGAACTTTTAAAAAAGGGGAATAAAGAGGTGGAAAAGATGATCGATTCGGTGATTTATGTATTTTGAGATGGACGAACAATATTAATTCTATAGCTCTCCTATAAGCTTGAAGAATTTTTGGAAAAAATTGGCCACCAGTCATTTTGACTTGGTTGGTTGTTCTAGTGTTAAAACAGTATTATAGCTATCGTCACGCGCCCGTCTTGAATTTCATGACCCACCGTGCATCATTAAAACCATATTATATGGTGAGGAAAAGATGTCCTGCCAAAGGAGTTCCAAAAGTATGCATGTCTATCTGATTAATTAAATTGGAAGAAACATGACTCTTCTCCTATGTTTTTTCTGATACAACCAACCATTAGCTTGCTCTCTCGCTAATGTTGACAGGATACTCCCGTTACTGTTATTTGTATTTTCCCCCACTTAGACTTTTTATTGCCCAATAGAATTTTAGTTTCGTGGCGCGTTATGTGGGTTTGGATGTTTACATGAATTCTTCACTCAAGTTTAAATTCTGCGCATGTTTATGCGCATAGGGGAAAATAAGTCATGAAAAGTGGGGATAGAGGGGAGTGTCAACATTAGCGAATGATCCTGGCTCGAGTTGTCAACATTAGAGGGATTCTACTGTACTTAAAACCAAAGCTCGGCGAATGACAACCAAAAACTAAACTTTTAGTTCGTCATTAAGTTTTTTTTCGGCCAATCACGCATTAGAATCGAAACTGCGTGAGGACGAAGGACATCTTCCACTCGTCGGGAAAATCACAGCAAACCACTTACCAAGTGACTTCTTCGTAAATTCGCGCCGTAAATGAGATATTTCGAGTCCCGTGGAATTTCTTTTCAGCATCGCACGATAGCAGAGTTAGTTTCATCTTCAACACTACCGATCTTTGTCCGATCCGCGTGCATCAGCGTGCCTTTGTACGCAACAATTTCTTCGGATAGGATCTCGCGACGGCTGGAAACCGGGAAGTGCCGGCGAGACGGTCGAAGCCGGTGTATCTCGCACGGAAATTCGTAAGATTCAAATCGGCCGATCGGCGCCGGTGAAAATTCCTCCGCTGCTTGAGAATCCGCGTTGTTAAGTTTTTCCAAACCGTTATGATCGTATCACTGGGCGCCTACGGTTTTAGGAGGTATTTCAGACTGCAATACATGTTACGTAGGGACAATTCTGCATAGAGAATGATGAGGGAGTTGGAAGTTACATATACTAAGTTTGCAGTTTGAAAATATATTTCTACAGCTAACATAGCAATATTACTGTCATATGATGACACAAATAGTGTTTTCTTTATTGTCATATTTAAAACCTGGTCTATCATGCGCTTAATGAAACTATTATATGAACCGTTATTTTTGAAAGTGGTATAAGTTTTTGAGAAAAGTGTGTAAGTTGGTTTTAGCTAAATATAAGTGTCTCATTTTGCGTTTCATATGGCACAATACATAAATAGAATGGAATGTCTACGTGACTTTGTTCAGAAAGGACGAAACCCTTTTTATTTTCTATGAAATCTCAAATATCTTAATATATTAGGGGTACCGAAAAGTAATCAAAATTATTTTTTTGCTGGCAAAAAACATTTATTTATTAAAGAAATCTTAAATAGTAATCAACGAAATAATTTCCATAATTTTCTAATACTTTTTGCCAGCGTAAAGGTAGTTGTTCGATTCCCTTTTTAAAAAAGTCCTTCGATTTTTTGTTAAAAAACTTTTTTATTTACGTTTTCACTTCTCCAATTTTGATTACTTTTCGGTACCCCTAATAAGAGATAATAATTATCTTTCATACCATATAGTAAAATCATTTCAAAGCCGCGGACATTGAGCTAATGAGAAACTTCATGATACGAAGTAGCTAATATGGATTTACCTGCGAAGAGCATTATTTCTGTATTATTTTTCTCTTTTTCTCACTATTTTCTAAGTTCAATTTCATATTTTTTTGCGGACGACAGTTTACGAAACGCTGCTCCAAAGAGACTGCAAAACAGAGATCAACGTTTGATAAGTCCAAAGATCTATTTTCTTTTCCTTCACATTTTCCAAAGTGATCACAATCACTGCATCAAAAGCTTGCAATTTACGCCAATTTTCCAATCTCCGGTGCAACTGCACCGCACTACAGTTACATAAAAATAAATGATGTCTAGAGTTGTAGGCGGGAAAATTCAAACTCGGCCTTAGTATTTACAAGACCAAAGTCTCATTGTCGTCAGCGTATCTCCACGAGAATGCCGTGGGACACGTTGTCGCGCGATGAGCGTGTGCGTTCACACGAAACAGCGGCTAAATGTGCACGCAACCTGCGTGCCCGTTGGCTCGTATGTAAACCGAAGGACGCGTATACGTGCGCGTAGATTCCTCTGCTACGTGATATCGATCGAACGTGCTCCTACACGTGAAACCCCGCGTTTGGGTATGTCCGCGGAATGCGGAAAATTTGCCGATTCGAGCATTCGCCGCCGCTCGTCGGCTCACCTCCTGCTTCGAGTTTGCGGTGTCCTCGTCGATTGAGATACAAATTAGAGAATTCGGAACGAAAAACATTAATTGGAAGTAGTGGGAAAGTCTTGGACTCGTAATTAGTGAAACTGAGTTTACACTTGAGACTAAAACTACCGAGTTAGTCAAAATGAGTGGTTCGTAACTTTTTCTAAAAAGACTCCAAGTTTGAGGGAGAGTCAGAGTGGATACTCTACGTCTACCTCATGAAATATAAATCACCGGATCGATTATCTTTTTCGTCTCCTTATTTCCTCTTCTTGCAAAGCATTTATTTAGATTTAACTTTTTTCGTCAGATTTTTGTCAGTGGATGTGCGTAAATTGCTATAAACATCGATAATCTAATGAAATTGGTAATCCTTTGTGTTACTCTGACGAGTGTGACTCGTATCCACTATTTCCAGTTGTATATCATTAACAGTGTGATAATTTTGTAGATTCTGTATCGTGTCGCAAAGTTTCAAGACTCATTGTTAGAGAACGAGACGGCGAGCGTCAGCTGTTGCACTTTTGTCCCAGATTTTGAGTGGGTAAATGTTTGAGCAAATTACGGAAAAATTATGAAAATCGGGCAGAAAGAGAGGTGTCAGAATAGCGTGAGATATTGTACGCGAATTTGAAGTGTGATTTTTGATACGACACAATATGACTGCTACGATGCACATAGAGTTGAACGGTTGAGAACTCCTAATTAGTAGGATTAATTGCGTGCTCAAATTTCGGACAGTTCCTGACGATTTCTCCTAAATATCCATCTAACGGATCATACACTCGGTAATTTGCAAGGCAGTGAAAATTGTATATCCAACACTAAAAGCCGAATGATATGATGCAGTAATATGAACTCTTCCATGGGTGCAAGAATAAAACAAAGCTTGCTTAACAATTTATATTGCCAATCTCTTCGGCCTACCACCCCATCCACTGTCCCTTTTTCAAAAAAAGACACATCGCCACCCGGTCGTAATATCAAACAGTGTAACGATTACATTGCTGGCAATAAAAACAAATCAAACGGCAGACCTATTACGATGCTTCAATACATCAAGGGTTAAAAACCTCTAGAACTACTTATTGAAACATGCGTTCGATGATTTTTAGTATTGATCAAATTTTTTAGCACATTCTTCTAAATACTGCCTCAACGTTCCCTAAATTTGTCTTATACCAAAAGAGCCCTAAGAGATCTCTGCAACACCCACCGGAAAATGGTACCAACCCCATTGGGAACCACTGTCTTCCACGTTCATTTCAAGAACGAAACGTTGCATGATCATGCAAAATTACCACGACGGTATGATCAAACATGGAAGCGTGAAAAATGTTACTAAAATTTCTCGCCACGTAACGGATTCGTAACGAGCGGGGAATCCGGGACGAAAGGCGAGCGTGTGCACCTATCAACGTACCAAAAGAGAACAGAAAGGCCAAGTAATGTATGTAAAATCTCATATAGCCCGAGTATAACTTCTTTGTAGTATGATTCACCTCGTCGTCGAACGAAAGAGGTAAGGAGAAAGAGTGTGAGAACGAGAGAGAAAGAAACGAGTCTATAAATAATGCGTTTTCTGACTCATCTGTTCAACGATGTTCCATCAAGCTTCTCAATGGCCTCTAAAATCACCGACCTTTTCCACATTTCGAGTTACCATAACCCCATCGATGCGTTCCCATGAGGACGACTCATGGATTTCGTCTTCAACGATCGTTCCGTGCGATTGCATCGGAATCCGCTCGACTGAGGATAACGATTTGCCAAGTGCGCTGCCAACAGCGGCGCGAAGTTTCTCTTTCGAGACAATTCGATTCGTCGTTTCTTTTTTGCACGCTGACGAACGAATGGAAAGTAACGTTAGGAATAAACGTGCCGGCACAGGTGGAATTAAAACGAGCAAGCTTCGACGATGTCCGGTCGGGTTTCTCGAGCGTTATTGTTCTTACAACTTTTAGTAACTCGTTGGAATTCCTCGTATTTTATTCACACGAGAATGCTCCTCTTATGTTTCAAGGACAAGAAATATTGAATGAAATGTATCGCATCAGGAGATAGCAATGGACATCCTAAGGGATGTCCATTTCCAGCGTCTTATATATTTAAGGTAGTGTTCTTCGATCAGCTGGAGCGCATAGTTTTGGTATCTTCTTGTTTTAGCAACGACATAGCGACAGGAGACGATCAAGATCACCAAAATTGGCAAGATAAGTCTAATGGAGAATCGTCGTTGCAACATTGTCCGTAGTTAGGTTGGAATAAGTAATTATACAGCGTCGCTCTAGGTGACTCGGGAGCCAGCCGAGGGTAAATGCGATCCGACGATGGCAGACTGGTCGTGCAGCGATTAGTGTGTCAGTGGGTTGCCGATTCGAATAGCGATTCGGCCAAATTTGGCTGTGGTCGAGGTCGGGGTGCCACGTGCTCCAACCACGTCCCTGCATTTGGCTAACAAAAGTACACCGTCGACTGTACGCGACGACGTCTTTTCTTTCTCTCTTTCTGTCTCTTTCTCTCTTTGTCTATCTATTTCTTCGCTTTTTCTATTTCTTGCTAGCACTTCGTATTCTCTTTCGCTCTCGCGTCTGTCTTCCTTCTCTTGCTCCCTCTTTATATCCTCTTCTTTCTATGGTTTGCTTTCGTCACATCGCCAGTTCTCTAAGTTTCTTTGTCACTTGAGATACTTCGCTTCCTCTCCTCGTATCTATCTTTCTATTTTTCTCAAAGAAACAAACTCAACGAGAAGATAAGTCTTTCGAAAAATATTTCACATACGTACGATGCCTCGTAATCGTCCATGGAAATGTTTGTATTATTCCAATTGACGTTCTTCCATTTTTCATAGAATTATGCATACGTTTTCGAAACATTTTCTGATCGTTCGATGCAAGAAAACTCGCTATGATGAAAGGCACAATTTTTTCCATAATGTATTTTTATGTGTTTGGTAATATTTATTTCATTAACGAGTCATTCTACGGTTTCCTCGCGCAGATAAGTTCAAGTAACGACAACGACGGCGGTTTAATTAATTTCCTTTCGATGTTCCCGACGTTGAATGTGTTTTATCGTATTTAATTGTCACTATGGTGTTGAGTAAAAGAGAAAAATGCTGAGATATTACACTGTAAAATGCTTTTATTGTAAAACATCGAGAAGCATCGGCACGCCGTCACCGGAAGTTGCGGAGTAGAAGCAGTTGCTGATTGTCGGTGAAATTAATTAAGAAATTATCGGTCGCAAAGGTTGATTATCGAATGGAGCGATACTGTGAGCGTTTTGCTATCTCGAAGCTCGATTGAAATTATATTTGAACGTTTCCTGGTCGATTAGCTCAATACTGAATTTTCTCCAAGTCGTTGCTGTACAAAGATCGTTATCGTTACCAGGCCGGTTTATTTACACGAACGACTGACACGCGTTTCAGAAGTTTCTCAACCGTGGCAATAATTAAAACCGTCCAAAAATTCGGCGTAATTTAATCGACAACGAGGGATCAGATAAAGAAGTCTCTCGTTCGATACAGTCTCTTATCGGCGGGTTCTCCTCTCTGTCTCGGGAGGAGATTAAGAATTACAAAAATACGTATCGAACAGGTACGTAAATTCCAAATTGTACAAAATATTCTGAGATTGTTATCACTCATTGATTTTTTGCAAACAAAAAAATAATGCTCTGACACTTAAAAAGATCTTGGAATGGATTGCAGAAATTTTACAGCTTCTACAAAATAAGCTTGATGGAAAACAGGTAATTTAGAATGCAAAATTGACGGAACTAATAAGGATGTAAATAGGAAGTTTGACACTTTCACCCAAATAAAATTCCTAGAGGGAAAATTTCTCTGCAGCGAGATTTTACCATCAACATGTAATTTACAATTCTACGTGGTAAAAATGAAAACAGAAAGTATTAATAAAGAGGAAAAAGTTGAAATAAACTTTTCAACTTTGAAATGATCAATTACAAAAGAAAAGTAGATAATGCGAATCGACAAGTGGAAAATATCATCAAAAGTCAAGAAACCGAGAGCCCATAAATGGAAGAAATGATAAAAGAGATCTTTCGTCCGCACAAGAGCAAAAAGAGTCGACATATTCAAGATTTTCGCGCAAAGAATGCAGATAGGAATGTCCCTCCGCAAAAGCGATGGAAGAAGTAGATGGCGGAAATTAGCCATCAGCTTCCGTCGTCGAGGAAGAAGGACAGACGAAAAGCGCAAAGGCGTGAGAAATAATAATAAGAAAGATTATCGATGACCCGACCAGGGGTTAAAAGGATTCAACGCGTCAGTCTGCGAGAGCTCTTTGCAATTCAATTGGTGTCGGCCCCGGTTTGCCTTTTGTATTTTACCATCGACCATGCGACTGTGACGTAAGTCGCGGTGCTTCCTTCTTCCCATAGAACTCGAGATAACCCTTGGTGGATAAAAGCAACGCGCCCCAATGCATTGAGAGGGAAAGAATACTTTTATGATCCTTTCGTTTCCATTGATCGATGAAAAATAGACAAATTTCAAACGAATCCTCGAGATTAGAAATCCTCAATTTTGCTACAAAATGTATTGTATTACTAATTTGTGCATCCATTCATGGTCATACACTGTTTTTTCTGTCATTTCTCTACTTTTTTCGTGACTTTGAAGGGGAGAAACTGAGGTAATGCTATTTACATTGATGAAATCTGTGTAGCAATTGTGTATAAATAGATAACTTTTGTAATGTGACGAAAACCTAGATGAATATAATCATCACGAAACTATGCTGCAAGTTCCATTCTCTTGTTACTGTCATCACTACGTTTGGCCTAATCGGCCTAAGGCCGATTATAATCGTTCAGATAAAATGACATTATGGTCGTTTTGCATAAACTGCAGCGTATTGTACATATAATGAGTGATTGGAGTCAGTATAAAAAAATACTGTCAAAGCAACTCTACTGCAGTAAATGCATCCACTGACGATCTGTCTCGCGCAACATGCAAACTTTTGGCGCCGCAAGCCATTCACGCCGGAAAAGGCGCCCGTAGCTAAAAGGTTAATTATTACTTATTATACCCTTATCATCTCCATTCTTGCATATATTTATTCTCTATAAAATCCAAGTAATTAAAAAAAATCACTAATTAGCGAGAGAGATTAAAGAAACTGATCCTCCTTTACATTTCCCTCCAAACATTCCATCTACGGTCACCTCCGCGACTGTGGTAATCATAAAATACCGTGAAACTCGACGCAACCGTGGAAAATTTTTTTAAATGCATTCGAATTTCAATTAGCTTCCTCAGACTGCAAGAAATGCCCGTACGTCATCGAAATGACAACAAAAACATGTACGACGACAAAGGATGATACACCTGCCATAATCGTAGCGAGGATCGGAGAAATAATCCGACGAGCACGTGTTTATTCCGAACGTACGAGCGTCACGTTAAATTATTCCAACGTCCCGTAACATCAAATGTTATTTCTATCTTAGTCTTATCGATCCACTTGGTAACACGTTACCCGTCCTCGGCATTCGTGAATTCGTGTGCAGGAATGCGTGTTAATTACCAACAAGCCGCACTTCGTCTTTCGAGTGTGCGTAAAAGAAGATAGCGGCACACTGTATACGATGATACGACTTACCATACGGAGAAGGTACCTACTCGCCTCTTATCAGAGCCTTAACCAAATATACTTGTTTTTGTGAGCAACGATAGCGGTACTCGTTCTTCCTGTCTTTGTTTCTCCTATTTCGAGATTTCGCGGTTTCCCTTTCTCCCTTTGTTTCTGATAAAATCCAACCACGAGACGGTCGTGGAATATGTTTATCGCGTCCTTGTTTCTAACTTGGTTTAACGGAAATCGGAAATCTTCGGTTGAATATGAAGATTTAATTTTATCAGTGTTTCGAAAGGATACATTTTTTGCATGTGGACTTTTAACAACAAGTGTGATTTCTAATG
This sequence comes from Cerceris rybyensis, assembly GCA_910591515.1. Lineage (NCBI taxonomy): Eukaryota > Metazoa > Arthropoda > Insecta > Hymenoptera > Crabronidae > Cerceris > Cerceris rybyensis. The sequence continues at coordinate 42,691,950 of OU342789.1, forward strand.
GTTTTTTTTAGGCTTGTTTGTATTGCTTCATGTTTAATCGAGTTTAATCAAAAGACAGTCTTGGATTACAGATTGCTTGTTTTTAAATCCGGCTACGGCGGAGAGTTTGAAATCTTTCAGGGAAATGTAAATTTGATAATTATTCTTGCAGTCTATAGACGCGATAGACTTTATCAGTTTATCGTGGGCGACAAGTTTTCTGTCCGCTGGGTTTAATGACGAATGTGTCGAGCTTTTAAATGTTACTCGGTTACCTATTTTTACGGCATCGGTTATTCTATAGTATCGAATACTTTCTAGACGCGCTCCTTTCTCTCTCGCGGTACTTTTCACTTCAAAACAACCAGTTTTCCGTTTCTCTTTGTAGAAATAAACCGTTTGAACGAACGATGGTTGCTAAATGAAAACAGTCCTTTGTATCGAAAACACGGTTAAAGAATTTTCAGTAAAACATCTGGATGCCTTAATGTCCTATACAATATGAATGACTGTTTTCACATTCTATTTGTTATCTAACGAATTTTTTTTTAAAGTCTATCTCTTCGAAACAAATTTGAAAGATCTGAAATTTTAAATATAGTACTTTATTACTCGGAACTAGAATTTTTCTATTTTTCTCAAACAAAGTCCGCATTTTCATTTCATCATTTGAAAACTACTGTTTCAATAGATCTTTCTTACAAATGAAACATAATTATATGTTCTCCACAACTTCTTCGTAAAATATAATGTTATTCAATTACGAGCAAAACAAATAATGAGTCTTTGGATAACGATCGAAATACGTTCCTAAGATTCAGGGCGCTAAACGAGGTCAATGAGCAAAAGAATGATACAATTTTAAACACTGCGTAAGTCACACCGCGCATGTGTTCACCAAACGAGTTTATTTTCCACAAAGCTCGCCGCCAAAGTGACGATTTATCACACTATCCTTTGACGTCGTAAAATTCGAGCAATCGCCGATTTTGATTGACCGCAATGCCGTAAAGAAGCAACGTTACTTATTTAAAAATAAGTTACACTGCAGATTGAAATCATAAAAACTGTATTGTCATATATCTACTAAAATGCCAAACTTGCTCCAAATGGAGAGCATTCGCTTATTTTATTGATAACTAACGACATTATACGGAGGTTTCTGATGATAACGGTGGTAGGAAGCAGAAATTTAACCGTTCGAATACCGGGAGGGATTTAAAAAATTATTTCGAAAAAAGCCAAAAGCCACTTTCGCGCTCTTGAGATTTTATTCCAAAATAAGCTAAAGTTGGTGTTTTATTTTATGTAGTGCACAACAAGAACAATCTTCTCGTGCTTGTATTCTAATTTGGAATTACTTTATATTATAAAAGAGAAACCTCATGCATTCTTAACAAAATATCTTAACAAAGTCTTCCTTCAATTGTCAACATTGAAAAAATGTCCTGGGGTTTTTCGACACAAAAACTGAAGAGCGCGAAAGTACGCAAACGGTTAAACAGTAAATTGGAATACAATACTGTAGATTCTCAGAGAAATGACTGAACCTCCAAACAATTGCAAAAGCAACAAACAAAGCAATGCAGGTAAATAAAACAATCATAATCGTTCATCATTGAACGGTTCTCACTGAACCGCTATAATCGTTATTAAATGATGAGACACTTACTTCAAATATAGTATCTTCCGGAAAATTATAATCGCTCGACGTCTACGAATATTATCAATTCCATTCGACTATAGTCGCCTTTGATGACAAAAAGATTAAACGAATAGATGTCGATTGCAAACAGAGTATCTTCCGGACGATTATAATCGTTCATCGTCTACTCCCATTCGCTCAGACCAACTATAATTGTCTGTAACTGCAAAAAAATTAGACGATGAGATGCCGATTACAAATACGCTAGACAATCAAAGTCTAGATCTATTAATTCGATTGTACTCTCAAAGTTAGCCGAAGATAACGACGACAATCGTTTTCTCGGACCATCAAAGTACCCGTGGAAATTCTTAAGGCAAGATTTCGCGGAAGGCGCGTAAATTTCACGCGAAAGAGAACATCTCTCGAGCTTCCTAATCTCTCTGAATGGCCACGAAGGAGAAAGAAGGACGGAGAGGCAGTGACGACGAAAACAAGATAGAAACGAGCGGACTCGAGGAATCGAAGCCGGATTTAGAACTCAAGGCTACATTCTCCATTTGTAGAATCGCTATAAACAAAAAAAAGGAGGAAAGAAAAAACGACCATTTAAATGTCACATACCGAAACCAACTGCTCTCTCCTCGCGCGATCCATCCTTTTTAACTAGCTTTTAACGAGTCATAATCCATCCTCGTAATTATTTACGATCGTATGCGCCAAAATGTCGGACGAATTAGGGTGAAACCGAGACGCGCTCGTGTCGCTCGAATCTGACGATCTTTTAAGTATCTTTTAACGAGTCGTAATTGAGTTTGAAACTTTTTCGATCGAACAGTTATTATACAATAAACAATCAGCGATTCGGGAGAGAGTAGGGATTTAACGAAAATTGTGCGGGACTTTGGAGTTCGTTTTTTGAAATTTTGAGTTAATACACGGATATGTTCGTGTTTTTGTTCTCTGTATGATCTTTTAACTTTGTTGATTAATATAATATTTTCGATCGAAGTCTGCAAAGTTATTTTGCAATAAAATGCTTTTAAATGAGAGATGTTTGCTATCTGCTGTAACTTCTTGTGACTTCAATTTAATAGTGCATATTCTTGCTCTTCTATTCTTAGACATATCCACTTCAACTATGTCAACTGTTATGATATTCATTTCCTAACTTCACGAACTTTCTTCATATCAAAATACATTTCAATGAGGAATAACAATTTCTCACTGTTACTCCTAGAATCTTTAAGGTAATTCAATTTATACCTTTTCCTATTCTTTACCACGACCTTTTCAACTTTGTCACCTTTCACAATTTCACTTCAAGACCATGCGAACTTTCTTTACTACAGAATACTTCCAAGCAAAACTTAACGTACGATGGTATTACTTAAGATGCTATTTTTAACATATATCACTGTCCTATTGCTCAACTGATTTTCAGAAAATTCAAATTATACACCGTTAAGACAAGCAATCGTTCCGAAAGTGTATTTCGTAATCGATTTCGAAACGATGTATTTCGAAAGTTCGTCCCGATTCGATGCAATTCATCGCATACAGAGAAAATCCAATCGAACGAGACCGATTTTCGTGAGGTATTCGACGAAAACGATCGTCCTCGATGTTCGAGTGACCCTGGTGCGAGTGTTCTGGGTCGTGACACGAGTGCATCGAGTGTACGATGCATTTTCCTCGTCGCGACCCGTTAAAAGAATCGACATACGTGTGTGTACGTTCGGTTGAACTTTTAAAGGGATGAAAATGTGTGGGTGCGAGAAAGCGAGTGTTAGTTAAATCCATGTACGTCCTTCGTGTACCCGTGCCTGCCGCTGTTTGCCAAGCCGAATGTAATGTGGACGGTGAGGAGGAACGAGAGGGAAATTGACGGCCAGACAAGAGGAAGAGAGAAAGAAATAGAGATGACAGTGAGAAACCAAGAGAGACAAAAAGTACTACCACACGTTCCAGTTCGTTACAAAAGAGCCATTTTCTCTCCCTCAATACCGAATCGTGCTAATGGTATTTAATGAAACCCACGTATTTTCTCTCGTTCCTTTGTCAGATACTTCGTGGGACAAACAGCTCAACTATGAAAATGGGATACATAATTTCACGAGTTTCGATACTCTCCCAGAGAGTGGTTAACCTTAGCGTCGATGATTCAGCGAAATGAAATTCTTTCGTCGAGTTAAAGCACCGTCGCTCGACGACGAGATTTAAAATTACATTCTAGAGAACACCGGATTAGAATTCGTCCGTGTGTGTGCTCAAAGAAACAAAGAGATCTTAAAGATCTTTACCGGGAAACAGTTCGAATACAACGATCACCCCTGTGAAATTATTTCATCATCGTATTTCCAATCGACTGACCAGCTGCACGATAAGACAAAATAATTGAAAAACTGATCGACGATAATGTCGTCAACAACGTTGATTTGTGAGAAGCTAAATAACAACGAAAGATTTGCGGGTAAAAATACTTTGCACTCGCTACGACGAATCGCGTCGACGGAAAAATTCGCGGCGGTCGCACGTCTGGTACGAGAGTCGAAGAAACGGAAGAACCAATCGGAGACGACGTTGGATGCAGGTGTCTCTAACAAGTACATCTACGTGTGTCGACCCTGAAAGTACACTTTGCAAAACGAACCGTCGACGTTGTACGGGGGTAATGCGATCGTATGTGTACGTAGTCCGCGGAGAAACGCGAGAGAGCGAGCAAACGAGAGAGAGAGAAACAGAGACAAGCAACTGAAGTGAGAGAGAAATTTGGAAAACGAGGAAAGAGATACTCGAGCGAGAGAACGACAAATGGAGAAAGGGAGAGCAAGAGAACAAGAAAAAGAGAGAGAGAAAGAAAGAAAGGGAAAGAAAGAGAGACGGAGGTACGGTACCAAGGTAAAGAAAGTGAATTTCCGTTTTCACGGCGTTCCCTAGAAGGCCTCGTCGAGCCGGAAGTAATTACGATCGGATTTCTCGTGGCGAAGGCCCCGCTTTTGCTGGACGAACGAGAACTCCGTGGCTATCGCATATACAGGTTACCACGGCATCTATCACGGCTAACGACTGCCGTGAAACCGCTCCTCGATATGCCTCCTAGGTATCTCCCTTTCGTCTTCTCTCTCTTACTTCCTTCTCGCAATTAGAGCGACCTTTCCTTTCTACCGATAACATCCAACAAGTGAGTTGATATTCCAAGATCTATCTCAAGAGGAACGCGTAATGAACAAGTCCGAAACTCCTCACGGCAATTTTAAGAATTCATCTGTCTATAATTTGTCTCGACGTTCCATCATCCATCGTCGACAATTCTCAAGACTCTCCTCGTGTGATTTCGATGTAAATCGAAACACACTCTTGTGTCTTTTTGCTTCGTCTCTTTCGGAGGAGTTACGCAGAAGCGACCCGAAATTCAAAGTGAACGCTAAATTCTTCTTCGAGGCTTTTTTAAGATCGTCCAACCGAGTCGCTCTGCACGGGACCATAAATAGCGGCGAAGAGTTTCTCTTCGATTTCGTTGCCCCGATGCACCGGTGCGCTGCAATATGGCTCGGGACAACTCATGCGCGACAAATTATTACGTTTGTGCATTCGCGTGTGCACACAACGATTCGTCGACGATATCGAGCCTTACTACCCTCCCTCCTTTCCCCATCGTCTCTTCCATCGTCCTTCCTTCTCTTTTCCCGCTGCCCCGCTGCTCGGTCGTTCGTTCTTATTATTATCTGCGGCGCAACACCCAACGTCTACGATTGCGCAACGTCTTTTATTAGCAGACTCGCCGGGGCGGTCGCAAAATTGTCCGATCGTTTCGCCGTGCGCGTATTCGAGACCTCAGGACGACGGTCGCGCTAATAAAGCGCCCACGTGAATTTACCATCGTGATAATGTCTAGGTCGAAGCGAACATCTTCGATTATCTCTCGCATCTCGAACGAACGAGTCTTTGTCGTTCGAGCATCTAGGAAATGCGCATAACGTATGATCGATGAATCGTAACGGCGGACGACAGGAATGTAAATTTATCGTTCAGCTTGAAAAGCGACTAGACAACCGAACGCGGGACTTTCGAAAACAAGCGGAGATCGATGACGTAAGAGTGATTGTTCGAAGCGGTTCCATTGCACGACAGTGCCGGAAATCCCCATGAGTCACTGGGTCAGTATATTTTCCGTTCCGTGATAAGTCTTGGAGGACGTACAATTTTTTTCCCCCCACGAGTTCACCTTGAACGATGAAAAAAGAAGTTGAAATCCTCGAGGCACTGCTCGGCGGGCCTTGGGCCGATGCACGGTGTGACGCACGCGCAGTGTCCGTGAGTTTCTTTTGCACGAAGAGACAATGAGCGAGAGAGTAAGAAGGAGAGAGAGAGAGAGAGAGGGAGAGAGAGAGAGAGAGGGAGAGAGAGAGGGAGATAGAGAGATCGTCAAAGAGGGGAGAGACGGAATGTGCGCGTGTGCGATCCGTTCGACGCGACAAGAGTATGCGTGCAAAGATCGTCGTCGCCGCCCAGATATCTCGTTTTACTCGATACATAGATCCGTACATCTATTTCGTACGTCCGCCGATCTATCTACTCCAATCACTATATCTCCAAACCAATTAAACCGTCTATAACGTTCGGTAGCAGCGTATCTCTATGTACCAAAGTATCTACGTATTCGCGTCGGTTATTGCAAATAACGTTTCAATTGTCTTTCTATGCGCCATCGCGGGCATGCGCATACGCGACGCACGTGCCTCGGACTTCTTCCATTCTTGTCGTGAGGGCAACGTTCCGCGCGTGCGCATTGCGCGCGTTTCTCTATGACGATACGACCAACGATCGAACTACGTCATTTCTCTACCGGTCATCGAAATCGATGACCTACCCCACGAGAGTACTCGTGACGGTACGTGCCACGAGACTCTTTCCAAAGCCTCTTTCTCTGGATACCTCGCGCACGTGCGCGGCCTTTCTCCATTTCTCTTGCGCGGCTTTGCCGTGACGGCGATCTTCTGCGCTTTTTTTCCATTTCGTTTTTCGAACAATTTCCTAGATCGTCTCGGGTCGCTCGGACTCACCGTATCCCAGTCGTATGAGCCAATTCTCTCTCTCTTTGCCCGACAAGGCAATGGTACGCTTATGAACGTACTTCGGAGCCAATCCGCGAGTGGCTGATTCCACGGGTTGTCGGTCGTCTTTATATACCCGCGAGGCTGTGTCACGTGGTCTTCCACCGCCCGTGATTCGTCGAGCGCGGCAGACTCCGTGCAGCGGTGCACACGTACGTACTTATGCGTGTGCGCGGCTGCGTGTATACATGTGTTGGTGGTTGGCAGCTACCAGCGACACGGAAAAGCCTCTATGTGGTTAACGGGGCGGCCAAAGCAGAGACTAGGAGAATCGGGGAGCCACGCGGTGGTGAGCGCGTGCGCCGCGAGAAGCATTGCTACCAAGCACCTACGAACCGTGCCTCTGCGTCGTCCGTACAGGAAAAGAGCATTATGCGGACACAATGCGATGCCGTGTATCTCGCAAAATCCTTACAAACCTTTATAGAAATTCTATGAAAGTAGCGAATAAATATTTTAGATGATTTGCGTGCGTATAGCATTATTACACCTTCTCGCGAATGCTTTTACATTTGTAATTACGGTGATCTTTTTTTGCAACTACATATCTTAAACGGTTTAAACGATTATCTTGCATACTGGATAATATCAAAATTCATGTTTCTAAATATCGTCTGAAAATGTCACTTGTACTGTGCAACGAAGCGTTTCGATGACGCAAAGGAGCTCGAGAATAGATCGCAAGAGTGGAATGGATGTATACTGTAATTATGTAATACGCGCATTAAAATATATCGAGTAGTCTCCTTATCGTGCAGCTCATGATTTATAATCTCCCTTAGCGTCGATAATTTACCCAAAACAAATTGACGTCGGCTTGCCGTTTGCACGCAAACGTTAACACCAATTTTTAACGATACGTTGAGCACAAAGAATACTACAAATTTTACGGTAGTGATCTTATCTGCATCAAAAACTAGGATTCTCATGTATGTAAATCCATAATAATCAATCCTACGACTTAATCAAACGATTCCCCGTAAACTACCCTTGTCACTCTTTTTACCCTTAACAAGGGCAACAGAAAATCTCAAGTTTACGTACATTTTATGGCATAAATACATTGTGTTTACTTTCAGTAGAAAACAGAAGGCACGAAAGGATTACGAGAAACGGTAAAAGAGTAAAAAAGAGGAAGATAGAGAGGCGAGGGAAAAAGACGACGAGAAGAGGCAGAAGTGGGTTCGGGTTACGCTGTAAACGACCTTAAAGGCGGGTCGAGGAGGCGCAGACCGTTGCGATAGTAACCTACATAGCGCCGGCAGGCACATCGGACTGCTTAGGCTTGTTTACAACGAGACGGCAGCGATGAGAACGACGAGTCGAGTTACGGTTACAAATCCATCAAAAGAGGACCGATTTTCCCAACCACGCGTGACCAACGTCTCGACATCCACCTGCGGTTAATATAACCGTCATTGGCACGTTCGATGAACTATCACGCCTAAGTTGGACACACGCGAAGCTAGAATATCTCGACCTATTTTTTACTTCTCTTCTTTGCTCTCCTTCGTCATTATCCTACGTATAAACACGCCTCTTGCTTCGGGCTCAGAAATTTCAAATACTTTCAAATGTTTATCGCTCCGACATCTCCCTTTACAATTTTTTTTTTCAACGTTCTGCGTGTTGGAATTTAATAACTAATTTTTGCGCTGAGAAAATACAGAGTGATGTCTGATGATTTCTCTTCGCATGGTCGATTGGATTTGACATATTGTTATGTACTATTGCAATTGCAAAAAAAGAATTACGAAAGTTGTACTGTATAGGTTGGTAGAATAAGAATCGGTAGCTTCAATATTTTAAAAAATAAGATGGTAGGAAAAGTTTCGTATAGACGACATATTAACGATCGCCATCTTTAATATCTTTGAAACTATGAGAGCAGAGGAGACTTTTTTTATAATAATTAATTAAATAAAAATTGATGTGATTGTGTCAATTTAAAAAAAAAGGTTGTCTGTACAAATTTGGCAACTGCAAAAACGAAAGAATGCAACAGGTGAGCGTAGAGCTAGTAGCAGACATAAGTTTTTCACATTTACCATGTTTGGTAATGTATGGCATTAGTCATCTTTGTTTTTTTTATGTAAATTTGGCATGTATTCCCATAGACGAGTATCCTTCGTTAACAATAGATACGGGATTAAAACATGCTGCAGCTATATTTTGAAAGAATGAGTTCAAACTCAGAAGGAATTCGGTATTTTGCGATGACAGCGTTTTCAGCATAATCTCCATGCAAGCAATACACAAATTAACGTTCTTCAGCTAACGTAGAACTATCGACGATGCAAAAATTTCCGTAAATCGAGATACGACGTTGTTGAACGCATTTGCAATGATTGCGCAATTCGTTGTGTTAGTATGCGTGCAGTAGAGCCGCTTTCTTATCCGATTCGTCGCGTATTGCATATCGTGCTTTGATATCGCGTATTTGCAAAGTTTATCAGCAAAAATCCCCTTGTACTGCTACACCCTGTAGTGCTTAAATACTTCTGGATAATTAGATTGAATAGCAGGTGATTCGAAAATCTTGAAAAGTCTATCTTGATTTCCATTCTTTATTTTCCATTGAAAAGAAAAATCTAAGGTGATGAGAATTTCTTGCAGAACTTCAGAACAAGTAGAATTTCATAAAGAATGAGCGCCATATGTTGGACACAAAAGGACCTTTATTATTATTATTTGCACATTTTATGCAACGAGATCTTCAGCTTACGCAAAATGTTGTTACTGTCTCCGTGCTGCTTGTTTTAGAGAAACTTATGTTTTAACAGTTGCAATGACGAAGATAATCTCAAGAAAATATACGAAAGATGATAAAAAACATTTTCCCTGTTTTGTCGATCAGTGAAACAATACTTTTATAATCTTGAGATTCTACAGTTTAATGTATTCTTATTATTATATTTTCCATTTATTAAATGCACAGCATTATTTCATTTACGGATTTCGTTGCAGTGTCGATCTTTATGATAATTTTCATACTCATCATCGTCAGAACGTTTTCATAACTTACGTCGTGAACATCAACGACAAATTACGACGAACGACTGTACAAATGGAGACAAGGTGTCCACATTGAGTTTCTCAGAAATGCAATGATATTGAGAAATGGCAGCCTGCTTTATCGACGGTAGACAACGTCGACTACAAAAGAGGCCCAGATAAACAGAAGAGCTTGTACTTTGTACGCCGTCATGCGATTTCCCGATTATTGTTCACTCGAGAACAACTGTTTCTCTACCTCTCTCTCTTCCTCTTGACGTACTTTCTCGCTTCTTTCCTCGACGCTTTTAATCGCAGAGGCCGATAAACAAGACGATTTATCTCTTCACGGAGCTGAACGCCTCCACTGTTACTAGATGGAACGAAATAGCGGCCGAAAATTTCTTCGAAGATAATCGCGCCTTGTATTTTAAAGACGGTCTATTAATAAAGATATCGAATTTACAAAACATCGAAAAAAGTTGCGTGGAAGACCTGAAGAAATGCAGATACAGGAGGATACCGGACGGAGACGAAGGTAGTCTTTGAAGTAGCAGGAAGTATTTCAAGAAATTAGAATTCATATCCTTTCAGTCTCCTTTTGATATTGCAGCTTTCACGATTTACTATTGTCGTGGATATTATTGCGGTTGATATAACGTTCTGGCAATGTTTCATCAAAATAATCTTGAGTCTTAATAATTATTTTGTAAATTTTATCGAAGTATTTTTCAATAATTGGTGATCATTGGTATTAGCGAAGAAAAATTCGTGATTTTTATTTTACTGAACTTGAAGAACTTGATTGAGATTATTTAAAATTAAATTGGTAATATAGTTTGCTTGAGATGTTAAATTCAATGTACGAATTTAAATTATACAGATAATTTTAATTATATATTTTTATGTAATGATGTTCCTTCGATAAAGAGCTTTATGGAGATAGCTTGCAAAACACTTATACGGGGAGAGAAACCGAGCAAAATTGGAGGGTGTAATGTTTCTCGGCTCCTGTGGCGGCAATGGAGATCGAATTTCGGTCCTCCAGATAGTGGGCACAAATTGGAGTCCCTTTGCCGTTACTTTTGCCAAATTTCCTTTACGTAAAACTTTTTATAAGTAGTAATACTTTATATAATTAAGATTCTTATTCGGAACTTATTGTTAGAACTCGGAAGCTGTTTTGTTGTTCGAAAATGTACAATAAAAAGTTATTTTTCCTGCTACATCTCCCTCTTCACTTACAAACATAATTGAATTCTCCTTAAGTCCTTATAAATCTAAACTAATACTTTTTTTTCTTATTCGATGTGTATTTCCATATTACTTCAACTTCCTAAACTATTACCATTATTCTAAAAATTTACAAAGCTTTTGTGCAAGAAAATAGCTGTAGATAAAATTTACTAGTCACTTAACACGCTGTTAAAAATTATTCAACGTGTAATTAATTTCCATATGCTCTAAAGACCACATAACAAAGGATTCCTATATGACGAATATTATGCAGATCATCAGCGAGAATATAATCGAATATCAGTTCAATTATTGACAACACCGTTACAACGGATTTTTCTAACAATTCGAAACGCAAATGTTAAAATCTCACCCTTCAAAATGATTAAAACACATCCAACGTAAACGAGCTTTTGCAAAATTGTTGAAAGTTCGATCACAATTTAAACACGCAGACGGAATATGAAGAGGGTGCGAGAGCCGGCAGTGAAGTAAGCGTGGGTGTCTCATCGAGTGCGCCGGAAAATGGATTCTGTGCCCGTAATCCGACAACGAGGCGCCATATGACGTCACCGGCCGTCAATATTACACCCTCGACAGGAGGTGTTTTACCCTTCCAAAGAGAGCCAACCCTCGCCAAGCAGGATTACAGCAACGTTGGCTGCTCATTTCCGTGACCTAAGAAATTCGTAAGGGCTTGTTTAGAACCATCAGAGGCTGCCAGATCGATACAACAATCTACGGGTGGCGTCGTTAACAATGGCCTCTGAATGTGGTTACCTTTGAGTGTTCTTTAGTCGTATTTATTTTTTAATATTATAAAAATCTGTTTTTATGTCCTGTTTTTTTTCCTCGACATTCTCTGGATAAAACTGTTATGGTTATTTTTCCTAAGACCTGTTTTAGGTGAGTTCGGAACCACCGAGGATATGGTGCACATATGATATAGAAGAAAAATTTCAATGGCGACGGGAAATCTGAACTTGGACTCAACGATAAAGAAGTTGAACCTTTTTACCTTTATACCCACCATTGTCCCTACATTTTAGTTGTCTCGGTGTTTTTAGTTTGTCAATAATCCTCGTAGATTTTTTATGTTTAGTGGAATCCTTATAAGGAGCCATGCATCCTTTTGTAATACTTTTTGCAATAAAATTACCTGCAATAATGCATTAACGTACAAAAAGAATTTGTTACTTTATCAGATATATACATGGCCTGCTTTCAACATTGTTTTCGTTTTAAAGAACATTTTAATTTATTATTTCTAACATTTCTCATCTCCGCGCTGCAATTGTTGGAAGAAGCAATTAACTCTGTATCAATTGTTACAACATGGAAGATATAAAATGGCGCATCTTTATATGTATCTTTCTGAAAGTTGTGGATTCCTTTCAAAACCGTAAAACGTATTACAATAAAACCCACGCTGTTCAAAACCGCATTATGCAAGGTATTACCGTACCAAGCCTCGTTCCTTTCTTACTGTTTTATCTTGCTGATCCTTTTGACGGAAGTGTATTACTTTTTCAGTTATTATACCATCTATTCCACGTTTTTTCGTTTCAACTCGTTGCTCGTAAAGCTACCCGTTAAAATGAATATCAACTCAAGTAGAGCGTTCATGCAAGAGTCGTACAAACGTTCTTCGTTTAACGCTGCACAGCGCCATTCGTAATACAGCAGAGTATAATTGGTTTGACGCCATATGGTGTTAAAAATATTTTCATTCGTTAAAATTTACTTCCAAGAGTATCTCTAAAATATATATTTTACTTACAGAATCGAAGGTTTGAATTACGAATCAGTACGTTCGACCTCGAATTCCCAAACCTTCTAAAAAATTTGTCTAGCTAAATATGTGCATCATAATTTCGATGGTTCTGAATCCACCTAAAACTATAGGTCCCGGTCGAAATTATGACCGTAGTCTCAAAGCCAAAGTGAAGACGAAAACTCTTTGCATCCGAGTCGAAAAGTCCAGCCTAAAAACAAACTTCAAATCCTAGATTCTTTTGATTTTTCATTTGCCGCTTAATTATGTATACCATTTTGAACCTCAAAATCCTCAACTAGAGTTTCTACGCGCCTCAAAGTCCTGTAAATATGATTTTTACGAGTTATATGGACTGATCAGGTAAAATTTTTATTCCAATTTAATCTGACATCCAATAAAAATATTTCAGAAGTTCCAAGTCTGTCGACTCATATTCTAAAAATAGGGCTTTCAGGAGCAAGTAGGAATTAAATTATCATTTTATTCCATATTAATTCTAAATCTCCTAAAATCACTCCAATTCCAATCCAATTCTAAAACTCCTCATTATAGAATGTATGGCGTAATATTGGGCATAGATTAATTTTCTAAATAAAACTGCTGAGGATTATTTTGGGCTGTATGAAGCCTAAATTGATCCTAAACTAGGCAAAACTGGCAAAAATGAACAAGTTTAAGGCGATTGTGGAATTAAAATTTGCATTCTTTTATATGTAACATCTTTTTCCATATTCAGCCTAAATATCCTAAGTTATTTGGTTATTTAGGAGGATTTTGGGCTGAAAAGTTCGACTCGGGCAGCTCTGCATTTCATTACAGAAATTAAAATATAATTGAGCAGTGATTTTTTACATAATTATTCCTACAGGTTTAAACGAATCGCTTCCAGGAAGGAAGAAGACCGTTCGCCAAAGCAAGACGGTTCTTCCTGTCAAACGATTTGCCGGCTATTTCACGGCGACGGTAGCAAGAAGAGGGGCATCGTCACGAAAACCGGAGGGATCCTTTGTCGACGTTGCGACGGCGTTTATTTCAGTCGGACGTAGCTATTTCTAGCGGCACCAGATCGAATATGCTTTTTCGTTCTGGTGCGTCGAGAGCCTCTTTCTCTCTCTGTCTCTTTCTTGGATTAGTACGTGTCCATTCTCCCCCTCTTTCTCTCGACCCTCTCTCGGCCGGGTGCACAAAAATACAGGCAAAGAGAAAAGGTAGGAGAGGACGCGGAGATCAGCTGTGTCGACCAACGTATAAATAATTCTCGGCCCACTTCTATGGATGCAACGCAGCAAACGGAGCAGTCCTGCTGACGACGACGTCGACGTCGTATTTCGCGCATTTCATCGAAACCCCCTAAAGTAACGGTGTTATTTAACGCTCTGTCAAAGCGATCTTTTCCGTATTTCAACGAAGACATTTTAGACGCCAACAGACACACCATAAGAGTCTCATGATGTTTCCTAAAGCGAAGGAAATAGGGGGTTGGCAAGAGAACAAACACCGGTTTATTTCTCCGTTGGAGAACTGATGTCCCGTGTAAACTCTTACCCCTTATGCTTCCGTGTTACGTTTACCGTGTATGCTAATTAGCTGTACGCATGTTCTTTGTGAACCATGTTAACAGATTTCGTCGGCTTCGTTCGTTATTCCCGATTCGCTTAACTTTTCTCTGAATTTTAAAGTTAACGGTCCGCTCGGAAATCGAGCGAGGTAAACAGCGACCGAATGAACGCCCCGAAAGCATGGAAAGGGAGAACAATATTCTGCACGACGAGCCAAGAATGCCGATTGCCAATGAGATTTCTCATTGCCGAATAAGGACGGAGACAAGACACTGTCGACGGCAATTCGGAAATCGACTTTTTTGGAATGTTGGTTCGAGATTGTGCGAGGCCCGTCGCCGTTTAACCCTTTCGCTGATGGATATATGCGTCATGGAAAATTATCCTTTGATGTTGCAGGTGTAGGGTGAATGATGTAATGTGACTTTAGGTGATTGTTTTATTCTTATTGAAATTGTTTTGTGTAATGTGGTCCGAAGGTTGTTGATCTTTGGCTTTATAATTTACTTCAAAGCTTTTGATAGAAACGATATAATTTCATTTACTTCGACGATTTTTACGTATGGAAAATTGTAAAAAGATAAAATTCTGCTGCTTTTAGATACTGTTGTAATATGATCACGAAATCTGTTGGATATATTGGATTATAATGAATCGAAAAATATATAATTTTTTAAAAGTTAATCCCAAAATATCGAACAGACGCAAGCTGTCGAATTTAAGTTTTCTGCAACGATTTCAAGTGAGCCAAGTAACGTCATTTCCACTCAAAGAGATAAGATTATACTTTTAATTTCTTTTTACATGCCAACATAGAAGCTCGTCGAATATTTCTTCAAATATCTCATTGAAATTGAAATATCTATTAACCTACAATTTCTTATCGCTTCTATCGGTACAAGTTTCGATCTTTGATTTGTATATCGCATGCAACATATGTATATTGGATAACGTGTTTATTCAATGACCAACGGCGTTTTTTAATCTGAAAACACATTTTTATTGGATTACACTTAGAACGACGATAAAAAATTTTATTTTCGTTCATGCAGAATCGTTATTCGTTCGGAGGTTTGCAAAAAAAAGAAGTCATTTCTGATAAATGTTGTCCGGTTAAGGCGTGATATCATGTTGCCGCGCGTAAATAATTAAAAAAGACGTTTCAACCTATTAATCGTCCAAGGGGGAATCGAAACATCGTTTAAAAAAGTCTCTAACGTGAGCGAGACGAGATAATGCGTTGTCTTTTCTCGGGGTTAAACGCGCAGGGACCGTTTCTCGTCAAAAATTGTGCCGATTAACCGGTTAAGCGAAAAAGGTGCGTTCTCCGTCCGCCGACGATACGATTCACCTATTTTGTAGTCGAGACTAACAAGAACACGGCACGTCACGCGCGTCACCGATTCTTCTCAGTTTTTGTAATCGTAAAGCACTCTGTGAACAGAAATCTGTGCGTGTGAGAAAATACTTTTGAGTAATAATGTTAAAATGTCTCGCAAGTCTAGATTTCTTCTGCGAGGTTGAAACATATACAAATTCCTCGGCGTAAAACTGTTTACCACGTTTTAATATTTTATTTTTCATAATTTATCCTTCTTTTGAAATTTTAAATATTTGTTTCACTTTTTAAATGACCAAAGTCATTGAAGCTTTTATACAAAGTGGAGTTACTATTTTGGTGAAATATTTAAATGCTTTTTATTTCAGATTTTTCTTTTAACACTACATTTACGGTTGCTAAATCTGGTGTATTTTAATATATTAAATAAGTACTTTAAAAGGGTATTGATCATTCGGCAAAAAATGCGTTCAGTTAAGTAATTTGTGTATTGTAAGTAAGTAATGTGTGAAATATCTGCAGTACTGTTTCTCTAGAAATTTGAAAAATATTTGACAAAAGTAGGAACCCGTTAATTTGATGGCTGACGTAGATTTAGTGTTAAAAACGCCCATGTTTGATGAGGTTTCACTTAATTATTTCCCGAACTTCAACGAGTTAAAACTCACCCCGGTAAAATAGCTCAATCTTACAAAGTCGACCGGAAATCATAAAGAATACTTGCTCTCATTACTGATTATAACGTGCACATACATTTCTATACGCCGATTACTTCCGTTTCGTATAGAAAATTTCAACATCCTCCGACATTTCCTCCCTATCGTTAAAATCTGCCGCATAAACTAAAACAAAACCAACGACACGTTTCTCCTAAACTCTTCTTGTATTCCCGCATACTATCTTTTTTCCTAGCCTCGTCTCTATCGAAACCATGCAACTCAAAACAAGAAACTCACCGTCGTGAAATTCCAGCTCACATTTCCTTAAAAACACCACGATCACAACTAATCGCAGGAAATACTGGAGCAACGAATACCGCATCTCGATAGCCGCAAAAGAGTAACTCAAACTAATCAAAGCTACGCTAAATTACCGTCGATAAGAAAAATCTGATAGCTCCAAGATTCAACCCAATTCCACGAAAGACTCTGAGTCCCAAAATTGCCGGTATACCGATCGAGAATTTGGTATCTGCTGTTTCGGGGCGTCGATCGTATGGGGAAAAAACAATTCCGTCCAGCTGAGTCGTTTGCCTATAAGAAGCTCCGCACGGCCAGTGACGAAGGTAAAGGAAATTCGTGTATGGGGAACAACGGTATGGCGAGCTCCATTGAGTGTAAAGCCAGCAAGGTAACGGTTTCCGGGCAAGGATGTGGCACAGCCTACATACCTTTGGTACCAAGTAGGAGAAGGAGGTAGGAAGCGAAGATGAGAGAGAGAAAGAGAAAGAGAGAGAGAGAGAGAGAGAGAGAGAGAGAGAGAGAATGAGGGAAAGAGAGAAACGAGGAGCCACCGAGCAAAAGAGAAGAGTAAGAAGGAAAGCACGTCATCGTTGAGAGTGAGAGAGAAGGAGAGAATGGACGGCGAGAAGGACATGCACGAGGAAGAAAGAGAGAAGCAAAGATGAAGCGTGCTACTGGATAGAAGAGAGAGAGAGACCTTCTCTCCCCGTCTGTTTCTTCTCTTATCTCTCGAAGATCCAAGTCCAGCCGAGCTCCTCGCAGGGTGTAATTAGGTTTGTCGGCGTTATATGCGGCTGCGCGTTATACTGCATCCAGTCCAAATTTATTTCGCTTCCATAATCTGCTCGCAAAGTGTCTCCTCCCTCCCAATGAAAAAAAAAAACTCCGTGAGAGTGTGAGAAACGGAGACAGAGGACTACCGAGAAAGAGAGAGAGAGAGAGAGAGAGAGAGCGACGACCGTGCGACTGGCGAGTTTCTTGCTCGCCCAGAGTTGTGCAGTGAAAGGAAGTACAACGTGGCTGGTACAAAGTTACTTAATCTCCGTTTGACAGAAACGAGGTCATTTTTATCGAGGCCCCCGTGGAGTCGACGCGAGAGAGACCGTCGGCGCGTTTCTGCAAAACAATTCCGATCGACGGGAATACCGAGCAAAAACGACATCGTTCTCCTTCCGTTTCGCGGAGAAGAAATCCGCGGCTACCGACGATTCCGGATTTATTCTACGCGCCCGAGCGATTGAGGAAGATCGCATTTTTTCGCATACTCTGCGTATAGACATGTAAACTTCCTCTTTGTAAATTGTCGGCTCTGAGTAACTTTGAAATAGTGTTAAAGTATTTTCAGAGATTTCTCAAGTTGTAGCTTGGTCAATATCTATATATGATCATTTTCCTGTATTGAGCGGAAATTAATGTGCCATATGATATCAAATATAATGTAGCCACGTTTGCGGTCTTCGTACCATCTCGTGCTCATTATAAAGCAGAAGTTTTAAGAGTCATAATCCGTTCCAATAAATTGAATTTCATCTACCTAGCTTTAATACTTTGCTCGACTATCAGTGTCATGGTATCGAAGACATCTAATTTTAAGTAGTATCTTCGGCAACATTAATTAAAAGCCTATGGGTGTACAAATCGTGCAAAAGAAACTTATCAAAGGTAATAACAAGAAGTTTGGATGCACTAATTAGAAGACCGACTCTCAGTTTCCGTAATTATCGTAGTACCCTGTAATATATTCACGGAATTCACGATCTCAAAAGCAATCTCGTTATCGTCTCCTTTTGTTTTCTCCCCAGCGTTCAACGACAACCCCGATACACAAGTCCCTCTTGCAAATTTGATACCATTAGCATATTAACGCATTGCCCGTCACGTCGTCCATGCACGTCGGTTGCCCTTAGCTTCTTCGAAATAGGACAGCTTATAAAAACCGTAGAAATCTATAGAGCGTGTTACAATCAAGAATATAGTTCGTTATGAAGCTTCTCGCTGCGGTGGAGTCGAATCGCGAAGGGTCGCGGTAATCACTGAAATTACGGAAGTAATTTATTGAAACTTCGAGTGCTTCAATGAAGTACTCAATTTCGATCGGCGACTATGGGGTGGCTACCCTTCCTATACGGATACCACTCAATGGCAAGTGATTATAGTCGCCCTTAGGCGGCGAAAGGGTCGAAGACCGAGGGGATGAAATATCGGTGAAATGGATCTACTTAATTAGCAGCTGTTTATCGTGAAAATTAACAAATCTCACGTTACTTTAAGCAGAAGATTGTGCATCTAAAATAGCTTCGGTAAACAACACATTGTGTAATAACGAATCAGAGCCTATAACGTTATATGTATTATTGTCCAAAGACGATAAACATGCGTCACCTTCGCGGTACTCAAGATCGCGCTATATTGCAATTACTGTTGCTCAATCTCGTCAATGAAACGCAGAAGTAATACGGCAAGAAATTGAAGTTTGCTTAGTAACTTATTATTCCAAGCTATTAAAGAGAATTTACTATTGTTACGTTGCAATGTACGATTTTTTGCCGTGTAAGTTGCAGTATTCCAGTTAGCAAGTAGCCAACACTGCTGCAATCGAAAACTAAGAAAATCGTACAACTTTTTATTTTGTTTAACATCGGAAATTCTTATAAATAAATTGCCAACTTTGCCACGCATGTGCTCCGGCTTGTAAGATAATTATCGTTAATGAAGTTTCGCGAATTCCCGATGCAAAGTACGTCGTCCAATTCAAACGTCCTACTAAAAAATCAGCAACAGCAATCTTCCTGATTTCGATCGCAAAACCCAAGAAAAATAGTGAAATTTTAAAGCAAATTGTACAAAAATCTCTGTCGCGCTAACCTCACGAAGATTCTGAATAGTTGCTCTATTTTCGAGTAAATTAATTGCACGCGTCGATCCAATTAGGAGGGCAAATTTAAAGAGCGCCCGACGAAATCCTCGACAAAAAGAGAATCTCTCGAGTGGGGAAAGCATTGCGATAGAACCGCTTCTTTTTTCGCGGCCGCCATTAAATTCGTTGGTTGCCGCTCGAGGTGAGGGCCGACCGGTGCAATACACAAGAACACTTTCGCCGACGTGCTTGCTTTTCCCTCCTGCCGATCTAAAAGCGCGTCGATCCCCCCTCCGTTTCTCTCTTTTCCATTTCCTCACTCCGTTCCTCGTCTCGTTCACTCGAGCCGTGGCTCTTTTAACCGAATAGGAGTATATCCCTTCCTTTCGAATCTCTCTTTCCCTCTCCTCTGATTGTCGAGTCGGGTGTCCCTCCTTCACCCTCACGACCCTCGCTCCATCTCTGTTCCACGTCATTGTCTCTCCTTTTCTCTCCTATAGACACTCTCCTCCCGAGCATCACCCCGCGTAGCTTCTCAAGAATCCGGATCTAGTCTCAAGGTTTACATAAAGGAGCTTGGACGAAGCCCCCGTCTTTTCTCAGCGTGCTATGATTAGCTTCGTTCTCCTCCGAAGATTTTCTATTATATTTCGCTTTAAGACTCGCTAACGATCCGCCGGGGTTTCCTGCCAAGACCTCTGAGAAGTTATACGCCGCTGAAAAATCGACGGACTTCTCCAGGGATGAGAGAGACGGAGATATATTTGTTGGGAGAATCAGAGAGACAGAGGAAGATGAACGGGAAGTTGAAGATGCGAAGAGACGGAAAGAAAGATGAAGAGAGTAAATGAAAGAAATGAGGTGGATGAAGGGAGTAAAATAAAGAAGTGGAGAATTCATTGATAGACGTTGAGAATAAAATTATCATTTTATCTCTATGTACCATTGACTTCGATCTAACTTTATGTTGGATTGATAATAAAGTCGTAATGTGATTTTCCTCAATACCGGAAATTATGAATAAAGTGAATTGTACTTTGTCCAAAGTTTTATCGGATGGTATAAGTATTATTCGATCAATAGTATCGAACGATCTTTCGCCTCGGTGTTTCCCTCTCTCCTATGCTCAATCGTATTAAAAAACATTGGACAACTTGCCAATGTTTCGTCGATCGTTTCTACCGGGTGTTTCGCAACGAGGCAGGTACGAAAAGTACCGAGACGCGGACCGTTAACCGAACGAAGGAAAACGAGCTGCTCGGCGACCATTACGACACAATAGCGAGCCAGTCGGTATATTTATGTATATATACATACATATAGACACACATGTATATATATATATATATAAAGATTACTTTCTCTACGGCGCAATCGTTATACGTAAGTATATACCGACAAACTCGACTTTATACGCTCCGAAAGCTGTTCGATCTTAATTGAGCCCGAAACTGCCGGACGATACGATCGTCGAAAATTCTTCTTGTTGGATGCTCGCCTAGTACGATCGATAGTATCGATATCGAGAACTTTGCCTCGAATTCGTCCATCTCGACGAAGGTATCGAGCAAGGTTTCGACACCTTACGCTCGGGGCGGTAACACCTGTATCCCTGGCCTTTTCTTACGTAATCACGATGCTACTTTTCGTTCTCTCAAAGATACGCGATAACGAGGAATCATGGTGAATTGCATGATAATTTGCAAATTGATCGACACGTTGAGAGGTCGTACGAATTTCTTGGGGATTTAAGATAATCGAAGGTGTTTCAAGCTTTGCAGTTGCACTTTTCGAGTCCTTGTGTTGGAGTATTTCGAGCGAAAGGCTGATGGAAGTTTTAAGATATTGCGAAATTGTAGTTTTTAACGAGTAATTTATAGCGATGGATTATCGGGGCGTACGAAACTCGGAGTGAAGTATCCGTTTGTCCTGACAGCCTGTTTAGAAACGGGGAGAAAGTCTGGCAGAGATAGAATTTTTTCTTTTACAAATTTTAACAAGCTATTGTTAAGGTCCAGTAACCGGGGAATGGATGTTGTAGATTTTCATTTTGATTTTCAAACTTGCGAGACAGATGTAATTTTAACGAAATTTTGACAAATTAAATTATAAATTTCAGATTTCTATGCGTACTGCAATTTACGGCTTTGGGGCTTACTTCGAAACACCGAGGATATGCACATTACAAACCAAAAGCGTCCCAAAGGTAACATGGAATTTAACACTAGAACTACCAAACCAGTCAAAATGACTGGTACACAATATTTTCAAAAAATTCTCCAAGTTTACATAAGAGTAATAGAATAAATATTCTACGTCTATATCAATAAACATAAATCAGCCAATCGATCAAATTTTCCGCTGCTTTATTCCTCCTTTTTCAAAGTACTTATTTCATTTATTAAAATATGATAGATTTGAGGCCAGTAGTTCTAGTGTTAATCACGGGCCCATTAATTGAAAATCCGAAGGTCTAACTCCATAAACGTCATAACTGCTTTGCTATAGAAACTATATTTACATAACCACGTCACCCTTTAATCGCATCCCATTCTATAGAAAAGGCTAAAGATGTTAAAAAAAATTTTTTCTTCTCTTTTCCCTATTGTATTTTCTCAGTTGAGCACGTTGACTGCAATGGGAGGTACTGGTGACCGGCGCTGTTGAATTCAATGAAATTTCATATCACTTTAAAATTGTAATAGCTACAAATCTTCTCACGCATAAAATATTTAAATGTCGGCAGTGAAGAGACAAAGCCCCGCTTGCTGCATATCTGTGTACTTTTGTCTTCAAGGCTTCTGCTTTGTAAAGATGCAATTTTAATAGAAAAAGTTCAACGTGTTAAGGTGCTATGGTCAATGGATCTACTCGTAATGAATTCCAAACCAGATTATAATATACAAATCAAACAGAAAGAATTTTTCAAATATGACGAAGAAAGATTTGAATAAGGACACAGTGATTGTAAATCAAGATCTTTAATTTCTTACCCACCATAGCCGCTTCCAAATTGAAATTTCATATCGCGAAACCAATTTTAACTTCATTGCAACACTCTCTTTATCCGAAAGATCTGAATAATAATCCATTCCTAATTTCGGATACACTACGTGACTTAATCAGTTAGCTGTGATTGACGAGTATACTCGTCAATACACAAAATTCTGCTTTTTCTCCATGACGAGTATACTCGTCAATCACAGCTAACTGATTAAGTCACGTAGTGTATCCGAAATTAGGAATGGATTATTATTTCAGCGATTAATTCAAAGTTATTGCTTATTCAACCATAAAAGAAATGGTAGGACAAGGGGTTAAGCTGCTGTGGTCAATGGATCTATTACTAATGAATTCTAAACCATTGAAATTACAATGTACATATCAAATAGAAAAACTTCTCAAACATGACAAAAAAGAATTTGAACTTGGACACAGTGACTTTAAAGCAAGATCTTTAATTTCTTACCGACCACAGCCCCTTCCAAATTAAAACTTCACATCGCGAAACCAATTTTAACTTCATTGCAACACTCTCTTTATCCGAAAGATCTGACTAACAGAGGCATCAGTCAAGGATTATCATCGCGAGCGATTAGAGGGGTTAAGAGGGACAACGACTTCCATCCTCCACGATAGCCCGATAATCTACTCGAGACGGAGAGGAGAGACTGCGATTAATGCAGTCGGACGTAAAGCGGTTGCGTTTCGTGTGTCATCAACAGAAAAAAAAAAGGATTTTATCGAATATTTGGCGAATGTCAGCTGCGGGTCGGTGCAATCAGCTTCTGACCTCGCAAAAAATGTAAAAAGAGAAGTCAAGTCCGAGTATCCGAGAACGAGAGATAAAGCTCTTTAAATCGCGGTTATAAATAAACTGATAGTCAGTACGATAGATCCGATGCAAACAATGGATTTACATGGATCAACAGAACGCTTCTGTTTCCAGGTAAACGCACGGCGAGGGTTGTTGCGAATCATTTACGCTTTTATCGATGACTTGCCGATTTATAGTCGTCTATATTCGTGGAATTTCCATTACCGAGAATATAGAAGGAGAAATCGAGTTATGAAGAATGATTATACGAAATTTCTTGTTTTTCTCTTATTTAAGAAACGTCTTAATTTTTTTATCATAGGTAAATTTAAGTATGGTGTTAGAACTCTGGGAATTTTTGGTTAAAGTGTAATTAATTGTCGGAAAAGAATGTTTTGGAGATCGAGATATTGAACGTAGTCTACGAAAAGCCTTGAATTTACCGTAGAAGTTTCTATATTCTAATTGATGTTGAATGAAACGACGATAAAAACTTAATGCAATGTTCCTACGACTCTTCGAGATTTCTCCAGGCTCGAAGTCTATCAAATAAATCCATGTGAGAATAAATTATGGTTGGTGGTGCAAAATATGCGAGAAAAGAAAGTCACGATACTTACAATTAGCGTATCGCGATTGATTCTCAATTACTTGGCAATTGCCACTTGTGGCTTTAATTGTTACCGAGCTTCATAGCCGCAATTTCACTATCGAGTTGTGCAGCGATAGCGCACTTCCATTGATTTTGCATACTTCCGGTCGCGACCGTGAATGTTTCCGGTTACGTCCACGAGAACTTATTATTTCGCAGTCTTCGAGAGACGAAGAACTTCATGCACTTAACGTGCAAAGAAAATTTACAAAAACATCCTATAGATTTAATTCACCCTTTATAAAGTCATAGGGTGAAATTTCATCGGAGATCCATGTCCAGATACTATACAAAGTTTGATTCCATTAAAAATATGCTGTAACCTGATTCCATTTTAGTGAAATATAGTATAACAGACTAAAAATAACACTGCTTAAAGCGTAAAGAAACCGGAGGATGTTTTCTACAACTGTTATTAAGGAGGAAGGTCAAATATATGAAACAAGTACTTAGAGAAAAGAGGAATTAACCCTTTGAGCAGGTATTTTTAAACATTGAGAGATAATTGTTCAATTAGCAATCTAAAAGCACTTTTAAATTAGGAAGATAAAATATTACTATATATAAATTGTGAATTATCATTAGCGTAATTATACATCAACAGTTGTATTTCAATGTTAAAACTTTAATCGTGAATATATACGGTGATAAATTACAATCAAATTTTTTTGTCACACCACATAATGCGTCGCTAGTCCTCAAAGATTCAAGATTTGAAAAAATTGATCAACTCAACAATTCATACCATACAACTTTCCTATAAATTTGGATAATTTTTGTAATAAACTAGGTAACAGTCATTTTGGCTAATCTGATAGTTAAACAAGAAAAAGAAATCGAAAAGGCGTAATCTCTCCTTACCATCTAATGTTTTCGTCTTTTTGGAGCATACTCTCCGCAAATAGCACGCGCAAGTTTCGCTGACCTTAATGACGTTCGATTCTTCCCTAGAAATGTGCATGTAACATTGCGGTGGTAGTTTAAAAGCTTGTACGGGTTCTAAGGGAACGTAAACGCACCGCGTAAATCCGCGCGTCTCGCTCTTACGAGCATCATGAAAGTCAAAATCACCAACGATTTTCTCGCGTCTCTTCGAGAAAGGATTCTTTCTTTGCCAAAAGCCTTACTTTCATTGGAAAAATTTGCTACGATAATAGTTATCCAGATCTCCTCTCGAAGAGCTGACTTGTCCCATTACCGTGTTCCTCCTTGAATTTGCATAACCCGAAGCGTTTAAGATTCGACGGGCCAGTGAAGCGTGAGAAATTCCTAGCAGGATGAAGTTCAACAAGGAAGCGACTAATTTCAATAAGAATTGGAGGACATCGTAGCTTCCATCGATTCGAATTATATTCGCGTGGATAGCTCCCGTGATGTAAACGCGTTTTCCATGCACCAGGGTGACGCTCCTTAACCCACTGACACACTATTTAGTTTCCTGTCATATCGAATCAACCTGCAAGATCGAGACACGTCGTTTTCATTGAGATCAGATGCGATTAAGTCTTTTTTCTCTTCGGTCATTACGACTTCCTCGGGAAGCTGCGAAGGTGGAGATGCATACTCAAGTACTTGACACAATCTACGCCGAATAAATATCTGCTACCAAATTTATTATATTTGATAATGTTGCTATTTCAATCAATATCAAATTTAAATGAATTCAGTAATGCACAATTTAAAGAGAATAATATTGCCTTCTTTGTCCACTTTACTGTTTTTCTCAAGATAAAATAATATGACTGATATTGATCGGTAAATCTAAAATCATATATTTGAAATCCCGCATTATCGATGGACCGGCTTGCAATGTGTTAACTAATGAATTAGAATTTATCAATGACTATATCTTTGCCTAAATATTCATTTATTCTTATAATTAGTAGTATTATTGAATAAAATGATAGAACAGATAGAAAATTTTAATGTAGAGTTTAAGATGATTAATGACTCTGAACGTACTTAAATCTCGGTGTTTCCAACGATAAAATCGTATTAAATGGTTAAATTCCAAAGCTAAAAGCATTGAACTAACTTTCGATATTCATAAAGTTGCAAAAAGCTATTATACTACGATAGTATACTATAACAGCAACGAGAGCAGAAATCCCAGCTGAATTCAAGTTTGCATCTCCTCGCTTTCCCTTCCGTGAAACTTTTCTCCTATATATCGTAATTCCGATGATACGGGGCCGATGAAAAACCATAAGTTCTCGACGATACGACATTGTAACGATGGAACGAGTAAATGTAAAAACTAACGAACGACTTTCGCGATACGTTTTAGTCGCAGATTTGAAATTCGCGGTGGATGAAATCCCGACATGGAGTATTGCTGGATGTAATTTCATTTGTGACGATTAATTCCGCACAGCTTGAGAGCTAGATAAGGGCATTGGAGTTTCCTTTTGTATCATTTTACAAGCGTGCTGGGGGAATTTCCTGCTTGGTACATCCCTCTACGTATAAACCACCGATAAGATAACGGGAGGCTAAAGGATAAAGATTATGAACGTATTTCCCGGATGACATCGTGTTCCGCGATGTCTACTGGCGAAATTCGTAATGCGAGCCGTGTTCCGGTGATCCTCGAAATTCAATCCGATAACGGGGAACGTTTGCCGTGTAAGCGATAGGGATGTTAGTACACCATGACGAGAACCTGCCGAAGACATAAACATGCTACTAGACGAGTTACATTAGAGTACAAAGATTTTTTTGATTCTGTGTACAGTCGAGATCCTCTTATTTCGAAGAGTCTAATTCGATTTCCCCTCGTTTTTTGGGGGGAGTTATCTCACACGAGGAAAAGAGAAAGAATGTCATTTATCTGTATCTTTTTAGTCTCCCTCTCTCCTGGCAAAGGACCATTGGAGGGGATCGAATTAGGAGGAACTTCGGAGAAACGACATTGGAAATAAGAGGAGCTCCACTGTGCAGTAGAATCCCTCTAATGTTGACAACTCGGGCCAGGATCATTCGCTAATATTGACACTTCCCTCTATCCCCACTTTTCATGACTTATTTTCCCCTATGTGCATAAGCATGCGCAAAATTGAAAATTGAGTGGTGGATTCATGTAAACATCCATAATTTATATGACGCGCCACGAAACTAAAATTCTATTGGGCAATAAAAAGTCCAAGAAGGGGGAATATACAAGTAACAGTAACGAGAGTATCCTGTCAACATTAGCGAGAGAGCAACATTAGAGGGATTTTACTGTACCCTAGCAATTTTGTATGTTTGGTATATTTTTTTATTCATTCGACCATCTATATTGGCAACTTTTGGTACAATATATGTTATGGTAAAATTTCACTGGCATAGCGTTGCCATTGTGTAATTCTTGGGAGATCTTGAAAGAAGAATCATTTAATAATTTAAGTATTTTATATTTCCTATATAGATAGTTGTCATTTGTGTCTGATTATAATAATTTGTAGCATACCGATAGTTCTAAAGATAATTCTCAGTCACTAGAAACTATACTGTCCATGAAAGTATTAGTGGTCCTCGGTAAGGGACAATTGTAGTCATCATTCATATATTGATATCTCTTATCATCTCATAATTATAGTAGATCTTTGTGCAATTATATTGTTAATGAGTGAGTATAGTAGGCAGTTATCAATAACTCTCGGCATTGTATGATAATAGAAGCTCTTAGAATAGTGATATTTGCCATAAGTGATTAATATAATGGTGACCCATCAACAAGTCTCAGTACTGGATAATAATAAAAATCCCTGTCACCTTGATATCTCTCACAATCAGCAATAAGTATCGATAATCGATGATCCTTATTTCTCAGCGCTAAACGACTGTAATAACCCTTCACTAGTGACCCTTCAGCAAGTCTCAGTACTGGATAATAATAAAAATCCCTATCACCGTGATATCTCTCAGTAATAAGTATCGATAATCAGTAATGCTTATTTCTCAGCACTAGACGACTGTAACAATCCTTTGGATAGTGATATCTCTCGGCATTTGGTATCTACAGTCACGCTTAGCGGGTGAAAGGTCAACTTGTACATTTCGTTTAGAATCTACAAACTCAGACTTTTGAATAATTGAAGCCGCAAAACGTGCAACACGTTGGAGTAAATTCGAGCGAATGAAAAAACAAAATCGAGACGATTCGAGGTGCATGCTCGAGACTCTCGAACGATTACGGCGAATGTGAAAAAATCCGAGACGGCAAATGGAATATACGGTCTGCGCGAGGTTACTTGGACGTTGCAGCGCCGAGTGAAAGTTATTCGCCAGCAAATGAATTCGGAATTTCAGTAACTGTACGACGTTTCTGCGCCAGCATATAGTGGAATAAAGGCACGAGCAAGAACTCTCGATAAAAGGGAGATCATAGCGAGACTTGGTACACTTCCGAATAAAGAGAAACAAAATGAAATAGTAACACATCGAAAGACAGTTGAAAAGACGACAGGAGACAAAAGTAGCAAAGAATATTAACACTTTGTCTGGCATGGGGGTCACCCATGACCGGCGCTATTGAATTCAATAAAATGTCGTGTAACGTCTAAATTGGAATATTAATGAATTTTCTTGAATATTTTTATATCGGCGATGAGAAGATAAAGCTCTGCTAATTATCTCACTGTCACTATCCTCAAAGTTTCTGCTTTATAAAGATATAATTTTAATAGAGAAAGTTTCATTTCAATAGAAATGACAAAACTAGGGAATTACCGGTGGCGTTCAACACATTGGATTGGTTGTTTTTTTATATGGACATTTATTCCTATACCTCACAGATCCAAAGATGATCACTCTCAGAGACTTTCGAGTAATATAAAGAATTTATAGAGATACGACTATCATTCAGTCAGGGAAAACAAATTTTGCGAACATCTATAAAGTATTAAATATTTTCTTCAACTACTAATTGTTCGGATACGAGCAAATGTAGCCGGCGCTTAATGTGTCAAGACACAGTGAGAAAGAAGAAAATAAGACAGAAGACGGAGAGGGGGGAGACCGGAGAAAACAGAGAGGAAGAGAAAGAGAAAGATATTATGCAGGACGGCGAATAGCGCGCGCGTGCGAACGATCGCTGCTACCACGCTCGCACGATCGCTCACGGAATTTCCGGCCTAAATCGTTCGCACCGTGTTCGCTCGCGACCTTGCGGGAATTTCACTCGAGGACTCTGAAAGCGAGACGAGAACCGCACCCAAGCGACTTACGAGCATCGACCAACCGTTACTCTTATCGTTTCCATGCAGTAACCGGCGTTTCGTTACGTCCATCGATGCTGGAACCATTGCGGAAGAAACGAGACGACTTTGGAGTCAATGTGCGACTTCTTTCTGCGTATAATTGCACGAGGACGGTAGCTTGGAGTTTTACGATGGAAAGAAAGCGCGTGGTCGAGCTTGCTCCAGAAGAAAGGAGAGTAATGTATGCAAGAGCGTCGTTGAGTAACATTCAACTTCCGGTTTTATGCTTATATTTCTTTCATCGGTCGCCGCTCGAGGAGAGAGCAAGAGGGTATGAACATCTGTATTGATTGTGTTTTACATTTGCAGAACGCGTTGCTATGAGCGGCTAATGCGCGAGACTTGCCAGTCGGGCATCTGAGTACAGTAGAATCCCTCTAATGTTACTTGTATTTTCTCCCACTTGGACTTTTTATTGTCCAATAGAATTTTAGTTTCGTGGCGCGTCATGTAAGTTATGGATGTTTACATGATCCTTCGCCCAAGTTTCAATTCTGCGCATGCTTATGCGCATAGGGGGAAATAAGTCATGAAAAGTGGGGATAGAAGGGAGTGTCAACATCAGCGAATGATCCTGGCCCGAGTTGTCAACATTAGAGGGATTCTACTGTATATACCATCCTGCTGGTTGGATTTTTTCTAAGCAGCCTGGAAGTATGGATTCTTGCGAGCTTTGCTTCCAGTTGAACGGGCTGCTTTTAATTTTGAAGTACTACTTCGATTGAACGAGGGTCTTGGAATCTTGCGTATTCTAGCGATGGGAGAATGAGATGGGATCATCGATGGTGGAGGACCGTGGTGGTCGAGAATTTTAATAGGCCAATATTATTTATTAAATAGTTTCGTAAGTGAATTTTTTGAAAATTAAATTGAAAATTTGGGTCGTGTGATGTGTACCGCTGATGTAGTAATTGGATGGAACTTTGGCGTTTGTTTTTTATAGGAGCAGTATATGGGAGTAGACGTTGAAGATAAAAATACGAGAAAGTAATTAAATAGATTATATGATAATATAGATGCGATTGAAACGGAGCATTAGAATGCCAGATTAGATTTGAAACGAATATCATAGTTATCAACTGTGAATGTCACACTCTCGGTCAAAAACCCCAAAACGTGAAAAAACAGATCTTTGATAGCCAAAATATCTTATAAGAAGAAGGCGACGGAAACGAATTCCTTTCAAACTTCTATATAGTAAACTCAGCGTCAACACTAGATTTACGGATGTTGATCTATTTTTCTGAAGTGAGCCAATTTGACTCATACAAAAAAATTGAAGTGTTTTGCAAAGAAAATAGTTCCAAATTAATTTAAATAAAACATATATTATTAAAAAAATTGACCAACCAATATATTATATATATAGTAATCAAATTGTGAATGAGCCAAATTGGCTACGTAAATCTAGTGTTAAATCTCCTTACATATGAAAAACTCTCCCTTAAATCCCCTATCGTAACTTCATTAGTTCCTGACCCATCTAAATCAGTACTTCCTCAGCAGCTACAACACCGAAGCCAAAAAAAGATAGAAACAACGATATACAGTTCAACTTCGCCTCGACTTCGATGCTTCTTTGATCTGACGACTTCATTACGCGATACCCTCGTCTCTTTTCCCCTGGTATACCGGCACCGATTGAGAATCAATTCGGCGCCATTTGTCGAAACGATCGACGCGTCCTTGCAGCGCCGACAGCCGACTTAATCGATCGACTCAACGGAGGACACGACTCTGTCCGCCGTTTCTCGCCAAGAGAAATCGCGAAATCCCAGGCGGTGATCGGTTTCAACGAGCGAACAAACGATCGAACGAACGACAAACCATACGAGGAAAAGACAAAGACCACGACGAAAAGACGATCCGTCCCGGACGCGTGTATCGCTGTTCGACCGGAGGGCAGGATCGATAAAGCGTAATTTATTCTCCTTAACGTCCGGTCTACGATAATTAATGAGGAAGCAACGGCCGTCGATGGCTCGACGATTTGGTTAGAAGTTTCGCCGGGGAGTTGGCCGGATGTTTTAACATTTTCGAGAATAGGCTCCTGGAAGTCTGGGACTAGACTGTGGGAGAAGGAAGCTTTTGTGGAATTAATTATAGCGGCACGTAATTAACGATCTCTATGCGCATATCGTTAGATAACGCTTCTTAGTCTTGGCGATTTCGATTGCCTTCGATTTCTTGAAGATCGACGACATCGAGTTTCTTTTCTCTCCCTCTCTTGCTCCTTCTCCCGCCACATACCGCTAGATTTGCGTTATGTGTTTGATTCTAACGGCACCGTCGCCTGTGATAATTATCCGAAAATCTGCTTAACGGTATCGGCTGACGTAAACCTCCTCTTTTAACCGCTACGGGGTGTCTGAAGCTACCGAGGCTATCGAGGCTACAGAGACATCAGATATCAAATTGTCTCTATCTCTCGATCAACGACGAAAATTTCTCTATTTACAATTATATCGCGTTGATGTTCAACGGATAAAACCACATCGATATATCACAAACCAAGCACTCCAAGTTAAAAGGTTTTATTTCGGGCTGTCCATTATCATTGCGCTTCGAAAACTTACGGATAAAACCTCTCGCTGTCGTTTCACGTCGGTTACGTAAATTAAAAACATTTATCGCGAGGAATTGCTCGTCGATAACGTCGTTGGTATCTTTTTAACGTTATTCCTAATTACGTAAAATAATAACGATTATCATTTCACGTTCAACGATCGTAGTCTGTTAACTCAGTGAATTCTTATCGACTGGCTGAATGGCGAGTGTCAAGGCTGGACTTTCTTTGCTGTTTCTCGCGGCCAGAGAGGAAAATGGCGCGGAAGAGAAAAGCCGGAGGTAAATCGCTCCTCGAAGCGGATGGTTAAAATATTCATACCTCGATGCGCGTTCAGGTGGGGTTCTCCTCGGTGGTGCTTTAGAAAGACCTGGAGGAAAGAGGGACGATGTACGCGTACGGGCTAACTCCAAGGGAGAGAGAGAAGTATAGAGGATAGAGTAGCAAGATAGAGAAGGATCTTTCCTTAAAAAAGAAAGAGAGAGACGAAGGAATACCTTTTTCCCTTGAGAGAAATCTTTATTGAAAAGAGAGAAAAAGAGGTAGACAGAGATGTAAGAAAGGAAAGGAAAACTAAAAGAAGCAAGGAGATAGGGAACGTGAAAGAGAAATGCCTGTGCATAATTCATGGGAAATCGTCCTCCGGTTTAGTTGCAAGCTCGCGTGCAGCACGTGCTCTCCTAGCCGATAGCTCCCGTCGGCGTTATACCGTGCAAAGCACTTGTGCGCGCTTTCAACGAACTTTGCGGAACAAGAATCTGCCACGAGCAGAACCAAGAAGATTCTGTAGTGGAGAGGAGTATCGTAAGGGTACGAGTATTCGGTTGCATCGTGGATCAAGGGTTGCATGGTGGATTCAGGGCTGAGAGACTCGCTTTACGTTGGGGTATGGTAAATGAAGCTAGGTGAAATGTTGGACATTTAACCGTTTGAGTGCTAAGGAGCGATTTTGCGCTTCTTCCGTTCAGTACTGAAAAGTGCCAAGGTTATCGACCGATAGAATGAATGACACTTTTAGGATAAATAATAAATATAGTTCAGTAGTAGGGGAGGGTGGGGCAAAGTGGGCCCCTTCAGCAAAAAATAGTCATATCTTTATTTTTTTGGGCTCCAAAATTTTAAGGGGCCCACTTTGCCCCACCCTCCCCTATATACTGATTAGAACAGTACAGCTACAACATAGACAATGTTTTTAACTAACAAATAGAACAAGAATATTTATCATTTGTTAGCAGAAAAACATTGAAATTTTACTTTGTTGCATTCCTCGATACAAAACGAAAGAAGCGCGATTTCGCTGCTTCGCACTTTTCAACCAGATTTTCGCAAAGATCTCTCGCACTCAAACGGTTAAGCAATCAGAGATGAAGCTTGAAAATATGGATATGTTAACATTCAAGTATATCTTGGGTTATCGTATTCTGCAGCATTTTTTTTATTTTGCTATTTATGCCAGAGTATTCAATATTAGATTACTTGGCCAAGCATTCAATTTTTGAAAATTTGCATACGAGTACTTTCATTTTACAATTTCATCTTGAAAATGAGTGTAATGGGTAATGTTGCGGTTTTAATAATCCGAAAAGGAAGCGTTCGATGTGTACTCCAATTGTTATGCTCTGCAGTACATGTCGTAAATGTTTTATTCAATTCAAAAAACCCGCGGTGGCTGCACGATTACTCTTCGTTGTTCAGAGGATACTACTTTTTGATGGATCCAACTTCACGTTATTTTACGAAATATATTTTTTTACTTATACAGTGCTCTCTAGAACACCATAGATGTCTGATTGTCTGCAAAGGGAGGAAAAATTCCACTTTTCAGAGAGAAACCTCTCCGCAAATAAATTCGCAACTGACTCAAGTGCAGGTTGCTCGAGAATTCTCTTTAAAATAAGGAAGCGCGGCAGATTTGAAAAACGACCACCAAACGTCGAAGAATCGACGTAGGAATCTACAAGTGAATTCTCTCTGGTTGACGTAACGTTTCAACGTCGCTGCGATATTATCGTTCTCCCCATAGAATTGCAAAGTTTCCGAAATTCCAAGTTCTACCTTGGCCGAATGCACCTCTACGAAGAAAATCGAGCAACGCTGAAACTCGAGTTTCAGGCGAATTCACGGCGACATCGGGCAGTCGAGTCGAGTAATTTCAGTGTATACATCACACGAACGAAGGGAATCCAGTTTTACAGGTTTAAGGATCGTTTGGTATAACCGTTCCTCGTCAGGACGACTGCAGCGTAGAAATGTATGCAGGATCGAGGACGAGTCTCGGAAATCCTGACACGAAACGTCCAAACCCATGTTCGATCTGTCGTTTAAGCGATAAATCGGAGAAAACGGAGGGCTTTTTGCAAATTGATGCATCTTGATGCGATGTTAAGATAGGAGGAATGTATCAGTAATTGGACCCATAAGACATGACAAAAATTCATCTTACGCATGTTATTTAGTCGAGTACGAATTCTTACGCACTTACGAGAAGTTTAAAAGCGAAGCAGAGCATGGAATGCATACAGTTTAGAAACATATTGTTACGCAATTTGTATTTATTAGGAGGTATGATTAGAAAATATGAGGTTTTATGAAATTATAAATTAGATTTTAAAACTAGAACTATTAAAAAAGTCAAAATGACTAGTTTCCAATTTTTTCCAAAAATTCTCCAAGTTTGTAGAAGAGTCCTAGCGCAAAATAATATTCTACATTGATCTTATAAAATGCAAGTTATCAAATCGATCATGGTTTTATTATTTGCAAAAATTCTCAAAGTTTGTGGAAGGGTCCTAGAGCAAAATAATATTCTACATTGATCTTATAAAATGCAGATTATCAAACCGATCATGTTTTCTACCTCTTGCTTCATCTTTTTCTAAAGTACTTAATTAACATATCTAATTGTAATAGATTTAACGCTGATAGTTCCAGTGATGAGGATCATTGATTGCACGAAAATGACCGGCTTGCATGTAAGTTCACTGACAACAGTTTTCTCTATGGCTGTCTTTGTAATATCATGTAGCAACTAAAAGATTTACAAATCAATATAAAATAATCCAGAAACCAAGGTATATAGCTAATTGAAAGAAACTAGATATGTTGTCGATTAAAATGGATATATCACTTATCTCGGTTCTTGCTACAGGTTCCTATTCTTAAGCCATCTATTTCCAAGGGGATGTACTTATTATCACAAGCCAATGAACGAAGAACATTTTTGTGGGAAATTCAAATATAGGTAAATTTAAACGTTGCAGAAATCTTCAGATGATACGTTCAAGAGTTATAGATATTTTCATGAATGCCAATGAAAATTCTTTTCAAAACACATGCTTGTTCTTTTCTATACGACGACTTTTATCGAAACTTTTATCCTCTGCTTCTTCGCGATACCGCATTGAGTAGATTATTTTTCTGGCACCCATACGCAGTCGAACTGGTAAGAGGGAACGTAGCCTGGCAAAGGTCTTTGGAACCAGTTTTGCCAGACACCTCGCAGTGAGCCGGCAGAATTTTATTTCTCGGTTGACCAATTGAGACGGTGCCCCTTTTTCCAGCCGGCGTCCTCTGGATTATTTTAATACAGCGACAAAAGCAGACGCGTGGCGAGATGGGCTAAATCTTTTCGGCGCACCGATCGAATGTTACCTTGCGATTCAAACCGGTGAGTTAAAATATTTCGAGAAAGACAACACGGTCCTTCGACGTGGGAAAAACCTGGCAGGTCCTGGGAGCTTGTTTGAATCATGATCATGTCGAAGATCCTTTCTTGCCTGTGCAACCGGATCCTGCGAGCTCCGAGTATCGTAAAATTTTGGTAACGCAGTTAGGTCTTTCGAAAACATGCGTTTTGTTTGTTAACAAGTATGGGTCTTAGGGTGCTAAATTTTCAGAAGTTAGCCGGAAATGATTATATTTTCGCGATCTGTTATATTCCTCTGTTATTTGATAGAAATATTATTCTCTGTTATGTTACTATCATCTAATATAAACACTGGAACAACTGGCATTAACCTGTTAACTGCGTTCGACGTGTATACACGTCATTCCAAAGTTCTATTGCGGTAGCCTTTTAACACAAAAATGTAAAAATTCCACATTTCGCTTTCTCCTTTTCATAAAATCTATAATAGAAGCATTTGCTTTGTCCTTAACGTATATATACGCCATTGCTCCACTTTAATTCCGTACCCTGCGAGGAGTTCTCAAATTTAAATTCCGCAGTTAACTGGTTAAATGTATTATATTTCAATATATTAACACATTGTATGCGGGCCACGTAAAAATTCGTTTTTCGGAAACTGTGTATAGACAGTGAAAAAAGGCGATTTGTAGCATTAATCGCTTGGACTTCAAAAGTTAAGTATATTTTCGAATTTAGAGAGAGCAGTTTCCAGTTTATACTAATTGTTTGTAAAAATAAAATTCGTGCACAAATTTTCCAATAAGTTTTCCTCTTGAGTCTTAATGACGCGTTACAAAACACCCGCATTCAATGTGTTAAATAAGTAGTTCAGAGAAAGAGAAATTAAGAGGAATATCTGCTCTATGTCTTTCCTATGAACTTGGAGAACATTTGGAAAGAATTGGTAACGAGTAATTTTGACTTGCTTGGTAGTTTAGTGTTAATAGTATTTTCTATTACAGTACTATCACGTATCATTCTTTCTCATAATACTATCATCTAATAACAATTCCGTTCTTCATTATACTACTATTATCTAATAATACAAAACGACCAAATTCTGCTTTAAATTACTATCTCAAACAATGCATAAATTACACAATGCTAAAGAGCACTCAAAAAATCACCAACCGTATTATCGCTACTTCAATTCTCGACCCTCAATTTCATCTCTTCCCTTCTGTTCCCGCTACTAAATAAAATGCCATCTATTACAACCAATTATTCCCCACCATGACTCGAATCAACTAAATCAATATGTCGAAACGGCACGTGGAAAAAATATTCCATACCCGGCAATCCCACGCGAAAGCTCTTCCTTCGCGTGGGATTAACGAGCAATTTCCGTAGACACCAAGAATCTTTTCTTGCCGATCACCGTCCAGCGGAATCCCCGTCTCCCTGGAATTTCCACGCTCGTTGCTCTTTTTCAGGATAATAAGCGCAACGAGCAGAACGAGCACGACGAGCGACACGTGCCAACGAGCATAACGCGCAATATTATCGCGCACGTCGCAGTCGTAACGCACCGCGTGAATGAACGCCGTAGGAAAGAAGGGGGGAAAATTAATAGCGAAGAGCGCAACACCCGCATATCGCCTACATGCGCACAAGGCCGCAACGATAACGCGCAACGCGCACCAACGTACTGGACCCACCTCTCGTTTTTCCTGTCTGGCTGGATTCTCTTGGATTTAACCCTTTCACTGATGGATTCAAATCCTTCCGGCATGAAGACACGTGATGAGTCACTTATCACAGTCTTGATTGAGTTTTATGTAATGAGATTTATTTAGTGAGATTTAGCAATTAGTTAATGTGAGTTTTAACCTTTTAGGCACTACGCTCCACTATAGTGGCTTTCGCGGATGTCATCCTTCTGAGCAATGCGCCATTACAATGGCTTACTCGCTCATCATTTGAATGAATATTAAAGTATGTGTATCGTATCTTTAAGGAAAATGGTAATTTAATTACCAAAAACTTAATTATTATCTTCTACTCGCGTAGTGATGCGTTGCGGTGCTGTATCGTTTACACATAATTGGCGTCTGACTCTGCAGTACAGAGAGACAGCACCGCGCAAAATTCAGCCGTGTCTAAGAGGTTAATATCGTTATGGATAAGGGTTGAATCGAAGCTATGGTGCGAGTTTGAATTTTTCGTCACCTTGTGGATGTTTTTTTACGTGGTTCGAAGGTTATTTAGAAACTGTAGGTTCTTGGACGAAATTATTAGAGTAGTTCAAGTTGAAATGTTATAGATGTAGTGGAAAGTTGAATTAATATTATTGAGGAAGGGAGGGAAACTTTTGGGAATATTAACCCTTTGCACTCCGATGTCCCACCTGAAGGGACGTCGTAAGTCTACCTTATCACTCGATTGCCCCTTTTAACACTACAACTACCAGCGTTAAATCTACTGTATTTCAATATATTAATTAAGTATTTTGAAAAAAAAGGAATCAAGAGGTGCAAAGCGTGATCGATTCAGTAGTCAATGTTTTATAAAATCAACGTAGAATATCAACTCTATGACTCTCCAATAAACTTGAAGAATTTTTTGAAAAAATTCAGAATCAGTCATTTTGACTTGCTTGGTAGTTCTAGTGCTAAGGGGATCTTCGTATTTATTAGTGATTTCAGAGAATGAACGTATTGCATCGCAACTTTTTAAGAAATGTATGTTTACCTAAACTTTCCTATTGGAATAATACAATATAGCAAGTGGGTAATTACCGCCAAATTACTAATAGATAACGTCAGAGGTGGTTCGAAGTGCAAAAGGAGATTGTATGGTGTGACGTCCCGAGATGTGGAAGGTTGGAAATTCTCGGGTTGAAATGTACTTTATATGTCAGCCCGTATCACGATAAGAATATTTAAACATGTTTGTCTGCTCATTTAGTATAAATTTGGTTAATGTCAGAGAGGAGAATAGAAACACTGATGGAAAATGTATTTCACTTGGTTGAATTCGACAGTGAGACTGTAGGTTGGAGTGATAAGGATTGAATCTAAGAAATCGAGAGATCGAGCGAACATTTTGAAAAACGTATTGTTATGGTTGTAGCAATAGACGAATCAAGTAACAATCAACATTCAATCAGTTTTTGAACGATGTTTAGAATTTTTTGAAAGAAAGAACGTAAAATTTGCTTGGCTAGTCCACTGTAACTTTTAACCCCTTGCCCTACAATGACGAGTGAGACTCGTCATGAAGGAAATTTTTAAGTTATTGAAAACCTATTAATTTGGAACTATTAATGAAACGCGACGGGATTATATTATTTTTCTAACATTAATATTACGTCAAATTATACGGTATATCAAGAACCATTGATCAATTCTTTTCTTAGTAATTAAATTCTGAAATATAGTGGAGGCAGTGACGAAACAAATCGTAGGGTAAGGTGTTAAGCAACATTTGAAAGACAGAATCAAATCTATGATCAAAGTAATGCCTTTTGTGAGATATAAAATCAGCAGATTTATCAATATAGAATTAAATATATTTTCTGCATTAAGTCTGAAGTGATACTCTTAACCACCACAAATATATTAACGTATATCCATTATATATATATAATCCAAAATGTTTGATACCTTCAAAAATTGTTAGTTTCGAAAAACTTTCAAACCCTATAACTAATATCAACATGATTCACTGTGACACATTTCGCCAAATCCTAAAAATGAATGGAAGCAAATGTGATACTTCTTTTCCATATTTTCCATGGACTTGCCATGACCCTGGAT
Organism: Cerceris rybyensis; assembly: GCA_910591515.1. Lineage (NCBI taxonomy): Eukaryota > Metazoa > Arthropoda > Insecta > Hymenoptera > Crabronidae > Cerceris > Cerceris rybyensis. Next base: position 42,731,139 of record OU342789.1, read on the forward strand.
ACAATTTCTTTTTCTCCTATGACGAAAGCACCTATCGTTCCTAGAATTCGCATCGCAAAACGGGGTCAATGGCGAAAAACGAATAATTGTAAAACGCTGCACAATTTATGAGCAGCAGGTAATAATTGAATGCGTGCACTTCGTATAAATCTACGTCGCATCGTCGATAATTGGCTGCGTTATCGCTCAACACCATGGTAGTCGGGGAATTACCGTTTTGTCGAGTGTTGCTTACGATGTACTGCAACGAAACAGTGTCGAAGAAGCGTTAACCGGGTCCCCACTGTGCGGCCTGGTAGATAATTATATTATTATTTCAATCATATTGAAATTTTTATTTATAGATATAGGAAAATATCGATACAGAGATATTTTCACTCGTGGGGGATAGGTTACCTTTACCATGGAGTTATTGAGCTTGTTATACTTAGGGTCTATTGTTGAATTAGATATAATATGAAAATTTAACGTTTTATAGATAAAGTTACGATTCTACTTTGTCTCTCATTCTTCATTTTGTAGTTGAACATTGCGCTTAATGTTGGTAGCATTTTGTTTCTCCTCTATTCTTATCCTTGTTATTTATTTAAAAATTACTGTTACTAAAATGGGAGTACAAGTTACAAATTAGTGTTTTACTTCGATCTTGATTCTCGGTCCCTTTTTGTGCTTAAGAAGATACTATCGCTATAAAGGGAAAGCAAGGAACAACCGTGCATCTTGTTTCTTGTTCGATCTTCATTCTCTTTCAGTGTTTAAAAACACTATTGCTATAAATGGAGAACAAGCTGTAAGTGCCCATTTTGTTTCTTTCTCGAAGCCCATATCACTTCTACATAAAAAAACAACACTATATAAGAAAGCAACTAGCAAGTGTGCGTTTTGCTTCTTGTTTGATCGTCGTTTCCTTTCTGTACTCAAAAAACACTATTCCTAGAAGAGAGAAGGCATCACAAGTGCACATTTCGTTTCTTACTCGATCCCCATTCTCATTCTCTATTTAAAAAGGCGCAAGTACATTCTTCCAAGTATAAATCGTAAATACTTGTTTTATTCTATCTTGACTCTCATTATTTTCTTCAAAAAACGCTATTAATAAATAAAAAAGAAAACATCAACTTCGCGAAATGAATTTCCACCCCTTTATTTCATCACATTGAGTAATATATTTTCTCCATTTTCCCGTTGTATCGATACAAACTGTGTGTATGATCGATGCGAAAAATAAAGCACTGGTATCTGTTAATTCTGTTTACGATACTGCAGTAACTGATAAACAAATACTCATATCTGACAACAATTTTGTTTACGACTTTGTACCGACTGATAAACACAGGTTACGTTGTCCACCAGCGGTTAAAGAAACGTAAATTTCATATGGTACATTTTCAAGTTAACGATACAGTAGCCGTTGCAAAAATTTTATCTATTTGCTGGAATGTTATATGTGTATATTTAGATCTATAAAACGAGACACAATTAGCAAACAACTCGCTCTTGCCGAGTCATCGGTAGTTCAACTTCCTCTTCGCAGTGGGTCATTCGCTCTAATTTGCGGAACTCCGACAACTCCATTTGCAATCTCATCGATGCAACTGCAACTCCATTTACGGAATCTATCTTGGATTAATTATATGAGTGGTACGTACTAAGTGGAGAGTTCATGGAAATTCTACGAGAGACGGATCATCCTTTCTAGATCGTGGTAACTCTCGAAGGAAAGTTTCTATTTAACCCTAAAGGTCGCTCGAAAGTCTGATTAAATTCCAATTTTTATCGAGTTTCGATTAGGTAGATTTATCAGGAATGTGAGAAAGAACGGTGAAAGAATATTATATAATAATTATTAATTATTTGTTTTTAGTTTTTACTTGGAATGAAAATGTAGAAAGAGGAAATTATATGAGGATCGACAGCGAAGGATGATTTTTGCAAGGAACTAATTTAGGAATAATTGAGTCTTTAATGAGGTTGAAGACTTCTAAAAGGAATGATGATCAATGAGCTATCTTTAAATCAGAAGCTGGCAAAGGAGTTTATAATTGGAGGAAGTAAAATGCGTTAAAGTTACGCTAGAAATGCATGGGGTCTTTCGAGGCCCTAATACTCGTCAATGGTTTAACGAGGCGGCTAATGATCCCTCAGATCGATACCGCTAATGAAAGAAACGGCAATAATAACCTCCATCCCGTTAATCTCCAATGACGAGCAGACTTACGATTGAGTTAACTCGTTTCTGCGAGTCCGTAATTGCACGCCCATGAGGCATTATCAATTTCCTCTGCTTAACGGGTTAAAATGTTCCCTGTTTGTCGAATTATTGTGAATTTTGATCAGAAAAGTTAACAATTGTGTACGTATCTTGAACTATTGAAAGTAGGCTGGAAAATTGTTTTTAAAAAGTACCAAACAGTTCTACCTTTCTTCTGTTAACTTGTTATTTGATTATTGTCTTAACGTGTCAGGATAACAGTTAACTTTTATAAATGTTCTATTTACTACCTTCAATTTACAGCGTACAGAATTTTACGTATGCACATTCTAGTGAAAGAGAAATATTTACTTTCTTTTCGGTAAAGACTAATCGACTGGAACCTTATTATGTTAAATGTCATTAAATAACATCATCTTAATGGTTCAGATCGCCTAATTTCTCTCTGTTAACGATTTAACGCAGACAGGCAAAATATCGAAATTCTTTATTGACTGTAATTTAATATCTATCAATAATGTCGAACAACGTGAAATAAAACAGTTAACGTATTAACACACCACATCTGTTACCACTGACGGTTGCAGTCTCGCATTGAGTTATAGCTATTCAAAGATGCAACTATCCACCACTTACTTAAAAGATTCTACCATGATGCATTTAATCACTGATTCAGATAAATAAGGTGATCTTAAGTCATCCAAGAATCAGTAACTTTCTATGAATTTTCTACAGGACATCCGTCAGATATTATCAACGAAGAAATTTCCTTATAGTCACAGTAAGTTAATATATCATTGAAGCAAACAGAAATTCTTGAAAATATCAGTGCTAATCTTGATTCATCCAAAATGAAATAATTTCCTATAAATTTTTTACCGCCACATCCATCAGATTTTTTGCCAAGGAAGACATTTTCCTATAGTCACATCAGTTAGCACATCATCAAACCCAAGTCATTCCTCAAGATACCGGAGTTGATCTCGAAAACATTCAAAATTAAATAATTTCCGAAAAAATATTCTACCGCCCAATTTATCCATTTTCTCAACAAAAAATCCTCCCCACTGCCACCTCAGTTAGCCCAGTATTAAAATAAATATTGTAGGATGCAAAAGCGCGATGGAATAACTGCGAGAGATAGCGAGAGATAGCGAGAGAGAGAGAGAGAGAGAGAGCAACGAAGGAGCGTGTATGTGTGAGAGAGAGTGAAAGAGGGTTGTAAGAGAAAGTGCCTGCGAGATGATGAGGGTGTATGGATGTGTATGTTTGTGTGTGTGGGGTGTAGGGCCTTCAGAGGAATCGAAGTGCGTAAGAAGGCCCAGAGTATATTTGACAGCGATAGAGAATAGAGTTTTTACCAGCGTCACAGCGAATAGAATATTCAGAGTTTAACAGCGACCAGCGATTTACAGAGTAGCTTAGAATAGTTTTTGTGTATTTTGTGTGTTTTAGTGTGCCTTTGTTTTTATTTTATATTTTATATATTTTATATTTAATAAACAATTTATTATTCTTTATTGAATAATAAATCCTACAATATCTATTCCGGAGCCACAAGATATCAAAGCAGATCTCAAAAATGTTCAAAATGAAATAATTCCCTACAAAGTTTTTTATCACCACATTCATCAGATTTTTTGCCAAGGAAGACATTCTCCTGTAGTAACATAAGTTAGCACATCATCAAACTAAACAGCCATTCCTCAAAATACCAGAGGCGACCCGCGAACATTCCTGGCGAAGTACGAAGGACAAAAACTTGAATCGCGTCATCGACCTTCCGGCAAACCGAAAGACCTTTGCCTCGTATTGTCCCTGCGCTGCGATTCCGTCGATTATTTCAGGGTGACCTGCTTTTTCATTGTAGTACTTAGATTCGACTGCTAGAATGGTAAGTGGGTCAGGCGTAAAAGTAACTGTGTTACGGCAGCGATGTTTCGTGTCGGTTGTAGCGACACGGTCCTCCCGGCAGAGTATCGCCTCGAGCACTAAGAAACGCGCATTCGCAATCAACTTCACGGTTATACCTTCGCGGAGCACGCAGTCTATGCGTGCAAACCGATCGCCAAGGAAATGATTGAAAAGCGGAGTATAAACGGAGAAGAACTTCCGGCCTGGAGCTAAGATGACTATAAACTTAGAGGCTCAGACTCATAATCAGTGAGACACAATCACATCTCTGTTATCTTTGGGATATTTTTACTATTTGCTCCGCGTGGAGTAGCATATAAGCCAATGGTTGAACCCCTAAACTTGTGCGCTCGAGTTAATTCGAGCGCGCTAAACAGACCAAACTGTGCACATTTGAGATAATCCAAGCGGCGTTGTATTTAAAATTAAAATAAAAATTTTGATTAATTTTGTATTTTTTTGTCAAGACAATGTTGTAAAGTGTTTTTTTTACATTAAAACAATGATTTTTTTTGGCCTGTTTTTTTCAAGAAATCTGTGCGGTAAGGGGTTAAACAAGTTTGTAAAAGAATGTTATAGAGAGTTAGAGAGAAGAGGTGTCAGGATTGTGTGAGATAAAATATCAGAAATATGTTCTGCGATAGTGTATAATATGGAGGGTCTACGGGGTATGTGGAGTTGGAGAGATCGAACTGAAATCTTATTGTTAATTAACTTCGCCAGATATTTTCTGTATTGTCATATGTCGCAGCTGCGATGATTCATTCTCTATGGAAAATGGATCCTAGTCGAAAACACTGTGGTAGTTTCAACAGAAGTATAAGACAAGAGAGAATTGATTTAAGATCCGTATGGGCAATAGAGTTCTTTTTTTTGTAGTTTTTGTCTTTAATAGCTAAGTTTATGTTGTCTAGATCATAAAATTTTAGGTTGATTCGAAATCACTGACATTATGAAGTTAAAGGATCGAACTCGTAATTCGTGGGTCCGAGATCAAATTACCATGAGCCCTGAAATATTTTTCTTGCGTAATAGGCTTATTCTAACTTTGATAGTTCAAAATGTACTTAAAACTGTAAGTTCTGGGAGAAATGATCATAGCAGTTATAATCGCCATACCAAACAACAATAAAAACTTCCGTGTGCCCGTTAAGCGCCGAATATGGAAAGGATTCTCGAATGAGAATCTTCTTTCTCTAACAAACAAATACTCGGACGTTTTTGACCCGTCTCAACCCGTTAACACGTACCGGGTCACGGCTTAAGTACATATTTGTTCGGCGGTTTTTCGTAATACGTGAGAAGTATTACGTCTACGTAGGTTTCAGGACTTAATATCGGCGTTTCAGAGCTCACCTCAAATAGTACGTCCAAGGAGAAATGACAACAGCGATTTAAGTCAAAACACAGACGAGCGGGTCTTAATATAAGGCAAGAAGATTAAATTTAACACGTGCTGTTACTTGTGATATTGAATTCCTATTTATACATCTTTTTTCTATTTATTTATTCTTATTTTTCATGCAAATCATGCGAAAACAAATATCAACTTCGTTAACCCTTTGCCATATAATAGCGAGTGACACTCGTGATACGTTCAATTGAATAGGAAATTTTTAAGTTTTGCAGAACTTATCAGTGAGATATGATAGGATAAAATTACTTCAATGATGTTAATATTACATTAAATTAAACGCTATATCAAAAATCACTGATTAATTTTTATCTTATCAATTTAATTCTAAATTATTGGGGAGGCAATCACAATGTTTAAGCGGTTCAATGTTTTCTCACTTCTACAAAATTTTAGTTTCCCAATTTTTTTATCTAAATCATTATAGTCATTTTTGGCAAATGTGATCTTTTTTTTGATGATACTCGAACGAATTTTTTACTGGTTGTTTATTTTATGAAAACCAATGCGGATTAACAATGTTCATTGGTACCAAAAACGTTTTATCGAGGATTCTTTTGTAACCTAAGAGTACTATTGGGAAACATGCAGGAAAATTCAGTCTACAACTAGTGAAGTATTTGGATCCTATCGGCAGATGTTACGAAAACGAGATTTTCGACGTGCAGCAGGTAAAAATGGTTTGGATCCGAACATGGGAAATACGAAGGCCATGCAGATGGTCATCCGCGTGTTACCGTCGAGTTAAATATGGCGGAGCACCGTCACGCAGAAGCCATCTTCGAAGTCTAACGTTTCGAGCGATTTTATCCCATAACTGTTCTAAATGATTTTGTAAAAAATTGCAATCGCTGCTCCGGTTAATCCGTTAGGCAAAACGAACGGTTCTAGTGAGTAGTCGAGTGTCCATTATGCCGGCCCACTTATTGTTAGACGTTAAGTCGCCGTTGTTTTTTCAAACATACGATCTTCCTTGGACGATGATAGCTATTGTGAAAATTAAATTCAACATTCTTTGTTGAAACAACCTCACTTACAAATAATGAGAGGCATTGAAAGCCAGTAGAAAACAAAATTGATTATAGTAGAATGTCGTATCGTACATACGTTTGTACGATCCCTCCTTTTTTTCTGTATTTTTAAATACCGAATTTTCCACCGTGATGTAAAACTTGCATAACGCGCGTTTGACTGGAGTTCTTTATAACTGTAAATGAATGTAAAGCTTTCAGAAATAAATACTTCACAGTGAACACGCTTTCTCCCTTTTCGGACCAGTAATTGACCATCGTAACGAATCAGTTCGATAAAAGCACCGCGCAAATTTCATAAAAAAAGAAATATTTAACTGTGCGCAATATAATATACGCATTATCGACTTTTTCTATAGCACGGAACTTTCTCGAAGCCAATTAACCGCATTGTACAGGGTATTACATTGACTACAAGGTATTACAGTAGTTCCCATGTATTACAAAACACCACGCGTATATTTGGCAAGTTTATTTTCCCTTCTCTCTGTATATGTATTTTGTTCAAACTAGATCAACAAAGAATCAAAAGTTTTTTTTCCTTACAAGTTTTATCTTACTTTCTCCTACAATTTTCGACGTATATCTTGCAAAATATGTTCAACTAAATGGTTTATATACTTTTTCCCATAATCCTCTCTTATTTAACCCCTTGCCATATAATAACGAGTGACGCTCTTGGTAACATGGATACGTAATTTTCAATATTTACAAAATCTATTAAATTGAAAATATCAGTGAGAGACGAAACGTTAAAATTATTTTTATATAACGTATAAGGAACCGCCGACCAATTTTTATTTTATTAATTTAATTCTGAATTTTTACGGGTGCAAGCACATAATAAATCGTACGAAAGGGTTGAATACATTTATCTATCACTTCTATATAAACTGAATTAACGATTGGCAATTTTAGCGTTAAAGGACGAAAGTTACGACACAGATTACAAACGAATTCGCCAATCGGTCTACACTCGTTAATTGTTGTAAATCAAACCAATTTCTCGGAAGCAAATTATCAGTGCGGAATAATATTCCGATCAAGCGAAAAGGCAGTACGCGGAATCGTGTAGATCATCGTTTTTCTCAAGGGTTACGCAATGAGAAGGATGAAGCTCGAAGAACCAGAGAATCCGACGATCGTTTCTACGAAGGATCGTCTTCGATCGTTCCCGCTTGACGTCTACTTGATGAATCGATCCGTCGATATTCCATGTCCCGATAAGACCGACAAGATTAGCCCGCTTGTTTCTCCTCGAAGAAGATTTCAATGAATCCCCTTCGTAGAACGTGTAATTACAATTCAACGCTCGGATTTCGCCTTCGACCGTGGTTTTTCCGATTATCATGATTTTCCGCGTTCTAGTAGTTGTGGAAGGGAGCCGTCGATTTTTCGAAAAAGTCGACGATCGGCCTCGACGTGACTCGGGGCCGCGGCTAAACGCCGCCATTCCTGGATAAAGTATACACATAAGCGGCCAGCAAGAAACCGAGTGAAAGGCAACAATGTGAAGGCAAGCTTATGTGCACAAACACAGGGAAACTTGTGTTCAGATATACACACATAGGAAACGATCGGCGCCGTTCAAATACACTGAGATATCGCGCGAGTGCGAACCCACGCATGCCGCGCGTGCACGTGCAGATTTAAGTGTGTGTATAAAAGTTAAAGTAACGAATAGAAGGATAAGTGCAAGTATATTTAACGCCAGATTTATCAAAGATGGTTAAGATGGCTTGATTTGAATTTATTGTCAATTTTTCTCAAATCTCTAATGCTGGTTCTTTTTCAATTGTGTAACGTGTTTCATCGAGAATAAGATGCGGTGTGAAAGTAAATCCTATCATGATTTTTACGGATGGTTTTAATCTCTTGTACTATGTCATTTGAGAGTGAATTTGCAATGGTACAGAATTAAATTGATATATCAACCCTTTGCGCTCCGATGTCCCACCCTGAGGGGACATCGTAAGTCTGCGATATTGCTTAATTGCCCTCTTTAACCTCTTGTTGTGCCATCTACTTTATGATTGCCTCCACAATAATTCAGAATTAAATTAGTAAAATAAACATTGATCAGTGATTCTTGACATATCTATAATTTTACGTAATATTGATATTATAGAAATAAATTTATCGCATCACGAGTATCACTGGTTATAGTACGGCAAGGGGTTAAGGAGACCTTCAAATTTATTAGTAATTACAGAAGATGACCTTCCTGCACTGTAACATGTGAAGAACTTTTCTATCGAAATGGCAGAAGATAGCAAATAGTTAAGTGGCGCCAAGTTGCTAATAGAAAAAATCAGACATGGCTTGGAGTGCAAAAGGTTAAAAACTGATTGCAGAACTAATTTTATGATGTTCCGTCTCACGATCATTTCAATTTGATAGGGCTTACAAAACTTGAAAACTTATGCCATTTACCGTAGAACTAGTGTCACTCGTTATTGTACGGGAAGGGATTAGTATAAATCCTGTAAATAAGAAATAATGAAAAATCCATAAATTAGCATTATATGGTTCTGATCAGACGGTTACATTTACATTATTCATAATATCAAATAAATACAAATTTTGATTAGTAAAAACATGAATTTGTGCAGATATTTCCTTTTACATGAGAACATAAGACTGTCTTATTTGTTTTGAATTTTTTTTTCGAAAACATTTAAGCCCCTGTTCAGAACTAAGTTCTAGTGCATTTTCTGGGTGCAAAATTGATATAACATCGGGTCTTAGTTTGAAGAAAACACGGTACATACGTCTGTCTTTATAAACTGCAAGCGATTAAATAAAATAAGTTTCTTGTTTACTCCATTTAGTTTCTTTCAATGTTTTTACTTGGCATTTTCAAATATATTGGATTAATCATAGATAGACGTAACATCATAACAGACATAAAGTACAAGTGTGGGCGCATTGATAATTACGAGTGCAACTGTATTTGAAAGTGTGATTGCAACTATGTTTAAAGGTAGAAGTGTGAATGTAATTGTATTCGCCATGTAGCAAAGACGTAAATTAAATTCTTAACTCTGTTAATACTATCAGTGTTTATAGCCACCTTTTATCAAATGGCTACTTCTACCGGAGACTATGATCATCTATCGTTAGAAGTCCGCTTCATCCCACCACTGATTTTACGTGACCGTCAAAATTTCTGCGATGTAATACCGTTTTTTAAATTTTTGTATTACTCCAACTTCAACTACTATAGTCATTTCGCCTACAACCCACTGTATTAGATGGGTTCCCGTCAACCATGAAGTAACCATACCGAAAGGCTTAAAAATTGCTATTAATTGAAATTCTAATTCCCAGAGCTGCAACAAAATCGTGGAAAATATCTTCAGCTCAATATATATACGAATCCTATCCATTTTTAGCATTACATTGTCACTAATTGCCAAGGTTTCATCGTGCAATCCTAACCCTAGCCAAATTCCTTAAAAGATCACATTTCCGGAAATTCCTTTGTTGCGACAACTCAAACACGAATACTGCCACATCTAATCGATTTTACGACCTGGCAGTAATCTGGGTGTAACAATCCATGCACAAGTATACCAAGTATCCAAGTATATTTGCAAGTACGTATCCAAGAACAAGCACAAGTGCAACGCGTGAAATAATACCACAAGGAGGGAGGCCGAGGCGAAAGAGAAGACTGCCAATAGAAGAGATAAAGACAGAGAGGAGAGCAAAGTGAGAGGGAAATTTAGCGTATGTCGAAAGAAAACAAGAGAAATTGGAGAACTCAGAAGAAGAAATCTTCCAAGAGAAACGAAGAAGATGCGCATGTAACTTCGTACTTTGGAGCTAGGTATTATTGTTACACATGAAATCGTTGGTTGCACTCGACTCAGTGCAGTCAACACGAATGCACTCGCGGACGAAGAAACGAACGTGTCCGAGCAGGTAGAAAAGGTGCAACAGAGCAGATGAAGCGAGACGCTGCTCGGTTCTCCGTGAATACGTCAGCAGCGACAAGGACGTCCACTAAATGAGCGAATTATACTGAAATAATTGCTACTCTCCTGGCGAGGCTCGTAACGAAAGTACGGGAACGGAGAGACGTTTTCCGTGAGGACATGGAGTTTTCTGGAGTACTTCTTTGTTTGGAGAATCGAGTTTGATGGACACAGGTGTCAAAAGGAGGATGATAGAGATGGAAATCTTTGAATGAATTGCTGATTGATCGTGCACTAAGAGATGCGATTGGCTCGCTGAGTAGTCAAGTTTCATTGATGTAGATGTATAACAAAGTTTGCAGAGATTCACTTTGCTGCAGAATTGTATCGCTTTGGAAATTCTCTCTTTGGGGGTCGAACTTTTTGAAAGGCTCGACTGGAGATGCTAAACTTGTAGAATAGAATGGAATTGGTATTTTGGGAAGAAGCGAGGATTGCGAAAAATGATAAAGAATTCCATAATTTTACTAACAATTAGTAGTTCTTGTAAAAAATTGAAAATAGTTCCTGACAATTGGCAGTATTGACGATATTCAACAGCTATCGATGCAGTAACCCTTTGCGGATGGAGGAATTTTTGAATATTGAGAGAGGATTACTTATGTGGCGATCCAAAACTAGCTTTTTATCAGATAGTCAGAATGTTAGAATGTATAGAAATTATAAACTACTATTTGTATACTTATATATCAACGATTATATATGAAATTTTCAACTTTAACCGTGTATACATATGGCGATAAGCTATAATTATATTTTTCCTCCGACCGCATATATGCGTTAGTAGTCCTTAACACGTTGCCGGAAATAACGGCTATAGCCGTCCGATTTTTGGCGATATGTAGGCAAATGACGGCTATAGTCGTCCTACACATTTCAATTAACAAAGGAACGTCATTAGTACGAAGTATACTAATGCAGTTATTTGTTAATTATTTAGTAATACATTGAAAAAAAAAAGAGATGTAACATTCCAGATAATATATCAATTGTTTTTTGTGCGATTTCTCATGCTTTAACAATTCGAAATATTTTCGTGTGTGTTTCTAAGCACGATCGTCAAATTAAAAGTATGCGGCAACGTGTTAAAAGATTAAATGTTCGGACCAAAAAACTTCGATATGTCATTGGACTAAATGTCAACCCTATCGGGTTGTAAAGAACTCAGTCTATATAAATGCACGTCTAAATTTTACTCATTGTCTGATCCATGATTACCGTCGTATGCAAACTTGAAAACCTAATTATCAAGGCTGTCCTAAAGCTAATGTAGAGCATATCATAACATAAATGAAAATCCACAAGTAAAATGTCGAAGTACGTTGAATAACTCGTACAATTCTATCCCGTTTGATTGCTCGTCGTCAACGGCGATATAGGAAGGCGAAGAGACGACGCGAGGTGGATGAAAATCCAGAGACCAAGAAGAAGAAAAAGCGAAGGACAAAAAGGACGGCCGATGGGATTTCCGAAGACGAAGACCGTCTCTAAGAATAGCCATGCGATAAACCACCGTGCAGAAAGAGGAGTCAAAGTCCAGGGAAAAGAGGAGAAAGACGACGAAACAGAGGGCGGACTGACAGAAAGAGAGAAAAGGAGAAGAATAAAAGGAAGAGAGAAAGGGAAGGAGAATGAAAGAGGGAGGAGGGTATAGTCTGCGGTGTCGTTTATCGCGGATCGAGAAAATATGGAAGTCGTTAATCCGCAAGGGCTCCCGTTGGACCACGGTGACAACGGATTAAGCTCAGCGGGTGTATACATGCAACGGCTGAAAAGAGCTTTAACTGGAATCTCTTCTGGCGTCAGAGAAATATCCGGATACTCGAGGTTCTCGACGTAAGAGACAACCTTCAGCTTCGTGGAAAACTTCGCGACCCGAGCTTGTCGTGGAATTGCAACTTTCTTGTGGGCGCTTTACAATTTTTGTCGGTGGAAAATCAAAGGAACTTTGTCGGGTATTTTTTGATACTTTTCCAAGAAAGGTGAGATTTATTAGACTCGTCATGTGCTTATATTTGTGATTTATAATTTTATTTTACAACGTTGTCCAAATTTGAGCCACGCGTGATAACGTTAATGGCTTAGGAAAGCAAACACTGTCGGTGTGAAAAATATCTCAGGATGAAGAAATATTAATTGTAAATTTTAACCCTTTGCGGACTAGCGACGCATATATGCGGCCTATGAAAAAATGTAGTTACAGTTTGTCGCTGTATGTATACACGATTTAAATTGAAAAATTGAAATAAAACCGGTGAGATATAATTAAAAGAGGAGTAATTTATAATTCAGATACGTTAAAAACCCAAATTTCTATTAAAATGATGCTTTTGGAACGCCGAATAAATGATTATCTGTCAATATTCAAAAATGTCCCCGTCCGCAAAGGGTTAAGGTTCGAAATTTGTATCTCCTTACTGAACGTCCTAACTTCTTCCCATGTCGGCACAATCTTCTGTATAATAGTTACATTAGACGAAATAAAAATTGCATAAATCTTAAGTACTTAATCCATATCGAAGTGAAAAGACGGCAAATCGAATTGACCGTAGATAAGTTCAATTGAAACATCTTCTGAGAATAAAAATCCTTGATAAAATTCTATTTATCAGTATCTATCATGGAAACGACTTTCTACAACGCCGATAGTTCTTTTCCAAGGATTCACCGCAGCCGAGTGAATCGGCTCTGTAACGAGTCGTCTTTAGAGAATAATTTTCCAGGTGCTCGGAACGAGTATGGCCCTAAGGCTCCATCTCGTTGATTCTCGAAGTGAAAAGGTCAACGTAGGCGCATCGATCTTCGGCGTCTTCGAGAGTAGAAGTCAGTCAAAGGTCGGCATAAAGCGGATGGTAAAAGTGAATAAACGCGTTTGATGGAATTAATGAAACGCTAATAAAATTCATGATTGACGGAGATTCCCTTTTCCGCCGATTAAGCCAACGGACGCGTTTCCCTTCCTCGCAACAGGTGATACGATAGTAGAACGAGATGCGCTGCTTCTAAAGCGATTCCACGGGCTACATTCAGGAACGGATTGCCCGTTTTAAATGCCCAGGGGTGAAAAACTAGGGATGACACGATGATTATTGGAAATTTTACTATAATTTGCACAGTAAACTTATGGAAATTGTGATCAATTTGGTTCCATTAACTCATTAGGGACCAAGCATTGAAATGAAGAAAGAAATTTATAACTAGTTTTTGGGTTACATAATGTTGCGTTAACGCAACTTTGGGCTTACGTAGTATCTTATAGTGCATAAATTAAGCCTTTGATATGTTCTTTTACTATGACACAGGTTAAAATATAAATTAAATTAATCCGATTCCCCGAAAAAAATTAGAAGTGATATGTTGCGTTAACGCAACTTTGGGCCTTAAGGTAGTTCTTTCACATAGGAGCGGATTTTATGGATGCTATGAATGGGCCCCATTGAATTTCTATAAAACGAATGATAATTTATTGAAATATCGATTTAAAAAACTTTAAATTTGATGTACGCGTACTTATCGACAATGCGGCGTTGCCAAACACTCTCATTCACAAACAGTGGCCATATTGTAAACGTGAAATGCATGATTTTATAGTTTTCAATTAATAATTTCTTTATTAAATATTCGGCAGCTGCAATTTTTTTTGTCAAATATCTATTCGAAAACGTTCCCGAATTAATGATCTCGTTTTTCGTAAGCATTTGCAGTATGGAAGATTGGAAAATTGAACGGTAAAGTCGGAAGTACTATTTCTCTCTCTCTCTCTCACAATCATTTACGTCAATGTATGAAACTGTATTTTTAAATTCGATTTTTTCATCGAAATGCCCGGTAACTGAGCTTTTTTTTGCTTGTAACTTGTTCGTGACAATCTCAAGAACGTCATATTTTAACATTAAATTTATTTACAGACTTTGGTCAAGTGCAAGAACTACCTTAATGGGTTAACACGTTGACTGCAATGGGGGTCACCAGTGACCGGCGCTATTGAATTCAATAAAATTTCATATGACTTTTCAATTGTAATATTTATAAATTTTCTAACACATTCATTATTTAAATACTTCCGTTTAAAGGATAAAATCCTGTTGAACATATATCTATTTATGTCTATAAAGTTTCTGCTTTACAAAGAGGGGGTCTTAATAGGAAAAGTATCACCTCAGTAGAAATGATAAAACGAGCGAAATATCAGTGGCGTTCAACGTGTTAACACATTACCATCCGGAAACATAAAAATACGTTTTTTTTCTTGATTACTCGTGAAATGGCGGTGCATATAACTAGAGTTCTACCCACTGTGCATTAACCCATTGACAGTCGCGGGTGAAGCGTCAAGTACCAAACGGTTTATTCCGTTTAGTCTACGGAAGATATCAAAGTCTTTGGCTAGATTCTTTGCTTCCTCTGTTTTCTAAGATTATTCTAACTGAAGAAGGAGACATGGTTCAGTCTCTACAATTCTGGAAGACGTTTCTAAAATGGTAGGGATCCGTCAATTTTACGGTAAACCTAGTGCTAGAAGTAATAAATTCTTCCTTTGCAAAGATATTTCTCATTATAATCGTTGGATTAGAGCAAAAGAACTTCAAAAGAGGGATCAAAGGTCTTCAACCCCTTGAAAATGTACCATTGCTACGAATATGGTAAAATTGGTATGCACCAAGTACCAAATTCTTATCGAGGAGTTGACCCAGATTGATAACGATCAAATCCATCTATCGATCGAACTCCAAGTTGTTATTCAACAGCAATACAGAATACATAATAAAAGCTTCCTGTACCAGCACCAATTACGACCTATAAATAGCAATAAATATCGAAAATGACAGACTCTTTTCAAATCCACCATCGATTAACTAACCAGAAACAGATATAATATATCGTGTACACCATGCGAAGAGAGTAACACGTTTTTTACGTCAATATCCAACATGTGTTTTATTTACGGTAGAACGGTGCCCACCGTGCGAGCATTTCTCGGGACTTGGTTGGAATCGTTCAAACGGAATTATACTAAATCTACTCGACAGCCGGCCACACCCAAAAAAGAATCCGAGGAAATGTAGAAGGAGGAGGTCGATTACCTTTCCGTCATTAAAAGCGATTTCGAATCTACGATCGACGACGGCCTTTACGAACGAACACAACTGTACGACAGAACGCGTGTGGCTTTTACGTCCTAACGTTGTTGCTTCGTATCGTTCGATGCAAAGCAAGGTCATCTTTTTGAGTCTGCATAAATAATCAGTCTAACACGCGCTGCCACGATGTCCACATTTTTCACGATGGACCACCTTTGGAAGGGGTCCTTCTTCTCTCTCTTTCCTTCTTGAGGCTTTACGAAACGACATCCGTAGAGTTTGGAACTGGTTTGTAGAGAGGAACAAAAAAAAGAGCTGGAAGATAAATCGTGTATCGAGAAGACCGATGACATGTTATCATTAAAATGTAATTACACATTGAGAAAAAAGGGATAATATGCGGCAATGTTCAGGATTCTCGTATCTTCCGGTGATTGCAGAAGGAACACGGTGGTCTGAGATTTTTTTTCTTCTCGGAAGAAACGAAAATTCTCAATTTGACGAATAAATACGAACGATAATAGGAGCGAGATTTTTGCATTCATTTTCTAGCAAAGTAGTTTCAATGTTTTACCGAGTGATTGAACCGAATTTACAAGGACTCTCTCTTTCTCCGTTTCTTTTCTCTCCACTCGAATGAAGTCAAGCCAAACGAGAGTCGTCCGTCTTCTTCGACGACAGGAGAATGTTCATCGAATAGAAAAGTCGACCTCGAAATTCGATATTCCCGTTGAAAAATCGCAAGTGCCGTGTCTTTTTCACGGTAAAAATCATCGAATGGTGATCGGGCAGTCGCGTTTCGCGGGAATTCGAGAAGGCTCTTGAGAGATCGAAAACCAAGGAACGGCGAATCGAGCAACGCCACGAGAGAAAATGCCGTATAACCTTGCTCGAACGACCTCGATCGCCTTCACCGTATAAACCTTCGTTCAGCTCGCGCCTCCGGCGTCGTCGATGCTGTCGACGTCGTCGTCGTCGTTGTCTTCTCAATTGTCGTTGCTTGTTTACACGACAAGTTTGCAAACACGCATGCTATTCGTGGCAAAGGCGTTGGATCTTGTTCGATATCTCGATCTCTTTGCGCGAAGATCTGTTACGATGAGAAAGACGAGTACGAAGGCGATCGAGAATCGTCGACGAGACGACAACGCATCGGGCACCTCTCACTCTCACTTTTTTTTTTCAGCAAGCTGCCAAAAGGAAATTTCACCGCGTTTGCCTTCTCACTACAGTATCATTGTTTCTCTGTCCCTCTGACGAGACCGGTGACACTTGTGCGAACGTTTTAGCGAACCACCGATCGCTTTTATCAGACGCGACGCGCTTTAATCCGCTCGAGAGACTTTTTTTTCTGCTTGAGAGGATTCGCGAGGTGCCAGAGTGGAGGATGGGAGAGGAGGGAACGTAGAAGAGAGAGCAATATGGAGAAAGAAAGATTTGCAGGTAGAGATGAAACGAAAAAAGAGAAATAGAGAGAGGAGATGGGTTAGGGGGAAAGAGAGAATTGAAAGAGAGATAGGTTTAAACGAAATTGGGGAGAGGAAGAGGGAAGGAAGTTGCCTTTTTTTACGTCAAAAGATACGTGGAGATAGAACGAGAAAGTGAGGGAAAGAGAGGATACGGAGGAAGAGGGGATTGGAGAGGGAAAGATGAACAAAATCTGCTAACTGCCCCGCGGGCGGGCTATTGGCGATTTGAGCTTTTGCACATCAAATAACACTTTCTCCTCGATTGTAGGAACGTGGAAATTTTTTTACACTGCTTACGCGTTAGGCGGCAAGTTTTACGTGTTTTCGCTTATCCTTCTTATCGTTATCAGTGGAGGAAACTGTCGCGTCGAGACAATCGAACTGGTTTCCGGAAGATTTATTCGTCGGACTAAATGTTTATAATCACTGCTCTTAACTCATTTAAATCCGTATCCAATTTCCATGGAATAAATGTGACAAGTGAGAAGAGCTTGTCGAAGGCAAGTTTACTATTAATGCATCTTTTATGCGAAAAGTATTTTGTCTTTATGGGATTCATCGGGTATACGTCTCTTCAAAACCTTTGAAAACGATTAACCCTCTATAGTCCGAATTTTTTGTGGTATCCGAAGATCAGTTTGACGATAGCACAATTAGGAAATGATGAGAGGACCATTTTAAATGATGGATCAAAGTTGAATTTTACACATTGAATTACAAAGAATTTCACGATTGTTACGAGCTAAATTATGATACTTGACAAAGTTGAAAATTTGACTTTGATGAATAGAAACTTAGATATGTCTTGCGTTGCCTCAAAATTACAGGGGCTCATAGAGAGTTAAATTAGTAAATCGATTAAAGAACGTCTACAAAGTGAAAAGAACTTTTTGTTTTCATACTTTTCTATAACAATTCTAATTATTATTGTTCTTGCTTAATTGTATTATCTAAAAGAAGAGATGTACCCATATAAAATTTTTGAAAACACAAACGATTTTTTCGACGCTCCTTTTCGCATTAGCAAGCTCCTTTTAACTCTTTGCACAGACATATTATTTTCTTAACTGAATAAAGTTGGTTTATATTTATCAATTAAGTTATACAATCATACAAATTCTCGCGGTGGAACAACAAATGTACCACCACACATCTCCACACATCAAAGAGGTGGGAACTTTTAATCCCGCAGTGCCTCAAAGAGTTAAACCAATTGAAATACCGTAAAAAGAAATCACGTGGAGCGGATAATCCGTGTAAATTAAATCCGCGTAAAGAGAGACAGGTGTATTTGCAATTGCAGTGTATAGCTACCTTGTAACTAGCTTAACAACGACTATAAAAGTTCATTTATTTCAAACAATTATCCTAATATCATCTTACAGTCATTCGATACCACACCGCGGTATATACGCGGTACCCGAAGAACACTTCCGGTTCCCGTGAACCTCAAACCGCTTCGTTCTCAAAGCTTTTAACACTCCCGGCACGTAATTGTCTTCGAATTAATTCCATTTGAATTCGTACTTTCTACGTTACGCGTTATTATGCTCTAACCTTGCGTGACCTACGGGCAGTAACTGCCACGTTAGAAAATTATATGGCTGTCGACACCGAAATAGGACAAATATCGTGTAAAAAAAGAAGTTTCTCAGCGTTGTAGTAATAACCGCTTTCGTCAAAATCAAGCTCTCGTTAATTGTATATCGAGAGGGTTAACGAGGATAGATTATATTTCGACCTGGATCGAAATGAAACGCGATGAGTGATAACAATTGTTTGCGCTTCCAAGTTGCACGTGCAAAATTTATCGCAGTTTTTCGCAACAAGTCGTGACGGTATTCTCGTTATTATCGTAAGGACGTAGCCTCGTTAGAGTCTTTTAAGGATGTTTGGGAGGTACAATCGGAGACAAAAGTACATGAAATTAGAAATTCGCGATAAATTGGGCTTTACAGCATATCATGAGGGAAATAAACACTATTTATACTAAATAGAAAGTATATAGTTTGAGAGAAAATTTGAAATTTTATCAAAAACTTTGAAAAAAATGAGAAATAACAAATAATGTGGAAAATTTGTAAGTAACTTTTGGCAGTGAATATGCTTCGATTTCAACTTAGAAACAAAAAAATATTAAGTTTCAATCTTTATTAATAATGAGCGTATAACTTTTTAATATGTTTAAATAATAATTAAAACTTTAAATTCGTATTTATTTAATACAATTATAAATTAAAAAAAATTAAAAAATGAATAATTGCACTCTATACAGAACGAAGTAAACGTGACAACACTGTAGCATTTTTACGTTGGCATCGCTGGTATGTCTTACTCTTACATGATAAAGAGAGAAAAATCCTACACTTACAATTACTATAGGTTATCCTTTGCAATCGCGCACACTACAATATATAGACAGACACGTTTTTGGAAAAACATTTTTAGTATTGAAGAAAAAAATTCATTAATATATGAAATGACCTAACCTAGACAGACTTATGCTTCTCCGTTACCTAACTGTTTTACCACTGATGATACAATAGATAAAACTATATGTAGCTCTCAGCTGACTACAGTGTTGCCGCACTTCCTCATACACTTATTAAGATATCGAGTAAAAGGCAGATTTTCAGCTAATTTTTTATTTTTTACTTGATAACCGTTTAGTGAATTTGAATAAATTTATGCCTAATTGATTCTCCAGAGTTCAAGTTACTTATTATAAAAGTTTGAAATTTCTGGTAGCTTTTTTTCTGTTAATAAAAATAAATTTAATCTGTTCGGTTAACGAATCTACATAAGATTACGTGTAAAATTTCAGTTTTTTAAAATTGTAATAACTTTTTAACGGTTTAGTGAATCGATTTGTAATTTTAACAGGAGCTTTAGAATTGAATGAGGAACGTTCTCCTAAATTTTCATTTGACTGGTAGCATTTTGACATACCTCCCAAACATCCTTAACATGACGCTATCCGATTCTTTCGTATCTCGGCAA
This sequence comes from Cerceris rybyensis, assembly GCA_910591515.1. Lineage (NCBI taxonomy): Eukaryota > Metazoa > Arthropoda > Insecta > Hymenoptera > Crabronidae > Cerceris > Cerceris rybyensis. Next base: position 42,751,240 of record OU342789.1, read on the forward strand.
TGGCGCCGTTCGCGTCACGTACGCCAAACGACGTTTCACGGAAACTGTGAAAAATAAACCAAAGCGAAACTATAGCCTGGCAACATCGACGTCTTAATTTCCCACTCTGCACGATACGTGGAAAATAGACAGCCGTGACGAATCGAATACTTTTAACTTCAAAAAGGCTCATGTTGAAATCCCGTGAATTTTCACGGCGGAAAAGTTTTGTGAAAGAGAGGAAGACTGTTTTGAAATGACGGTCCATTAAGTTCAGCTTGAACTTTAATATGTTAGCTTAGAATCACTTAGGAAAATACGCGAACACTCTTTCCGCATATTCACGTGTCGTGCAATTCCTGTGACACACGGAGCTGCCTTGATTGACGTGTAATTTGTTACGTTTGCGAGTCATTTTCGCAAGAAACACTGACGCGTAGATAGAACGAATTCGATCTTGTAATAGAAAAAAAAAACATTGCGCGGTAATTTTAAAAAGATACTTTTTTTCGACTCATTGCATTTGTTCTGTTATCGGGGAAACGCATTGCTGCGGATAAATCCGCTTTTATTGCAATCTTTGGCACGAGATTGATCGATAGCAGGTCCGTATGCAAATACGGAAAGTCTCTACCGAGAATCTAATCTCACACTCACCCCTTCGTTTCCTAGGAACTGTATGGTAGGGTTCTGGCTGATCTTGTTCTGTAACAAAAACAAAGAATCATAAATTAATATTAAATTCACAAAGAAAAGAATTGAATTGAAAGAATTATAGATATATATTTTTTAAATATTTGTTTTTGACCGCTACGGTTAGTTTGTTTAAGATCGTTTTAAATGGATTTCCGGTCATCGAAGCTATGAGTTATTAACTCTTTTAGAGCCGGATGACGAGATATCGTCGTTAGCAATAGTCCTGACACCGGGTCTCGCAGGATTATTATCTAGTTTCCTCAAACGATATGAGTAATTTTATGACAGGTAATTGGAAATATACAATTTAAGCTCCATATTTCGTGTTCTGTATGAAAATGTGGCCAAATGATAATTCTTTTTATTCGCAACTACATTTGTCAGTAATTCAGGCAATTTTATGGGTCGGCACTAAAAAGGTTAACCTTCATCCGCCCTGCGGACTTTTCTTCTCCAAATCGGGATTTAATTTAACACAAATCGAAACCAATTTGAAACTCATTGAAGTTATTATGACAAAAAAGAAATAAATGTTTATTAAACAGAACATACACTATGTTAGAAAATATCTTAGGGACTTTGCTACGATGTTTTAAAGAGGCGGATGACGGTTAAGTAATAATTTAAGAGAAATCTTCCAGAGTTAACGGAGAATTTAAGACACTGATTTGGACTCCGAGTCTTTAACTGTATATACACCATAGATTATACAGAATAACGAGCACTAAGTAGATCGTGGAAGAATATTTAAAACCTTGGCACTCTCTCGATTTTCCACATTTTAACAAAGTAGATCGAATGGTTCCACGAATCTGACGAAAGAATCTTTCAACGTATCGCAAATTAAACGTTGCGGAAACGATTTCATGCGTAGTTTCGCCAGTAGAATTTTCTAAAAAGTTTCGCACGCCTTCAGGTATTCTGTTTCACGGAATATCGCCATCTCGTTAGGAACATGCTTGCCTCGGACAATTCCAGTTAACGAGAAGAAATCGTCGAAATTACCGTGACTGCTTTTGCGCATTGACGCGCATTTGCATAACACGCGTTAGCACTTTCGAGTGTCCAGAAAAATTCAGGTCCCCCTGGTTGATTCGGGGAGGGAGAAAACGTCGATGGTTTCCCGCCGGGTAGTTCACAGGTCGTTCGCACAGTCGTTATGTGGAGAGAATGAGGGTTATGGCGATGATGGGGATAAAGGTTAGAACGCTCGAATAGTGGTATCTCGATTGACATTGCTTTATCGATGGTTCTTGTGTGTAGGGAGAATATGATAGGTTTGGTGAAATTGAGATAAAAAATGTTGGAGAAAGGGTATTATAGTGTTTTTTATTGCTTTATATTTTCGTATTGACTTCTGCTACTGAATTATTCATTAGTGGCTTATTGTTTTAGGGGTATTCATACTTCTAAGCTATGATATACATATGCCAAGCAGAAAAAATGCTTTACAAGTAGTGGAAATTTGAATTTGATCGCTTTAAGAGTTTTCAATATTTAACTGTACGATTTGATAGGTTGGAACCCACCTAAAACAATAGATCTTTGATGAAAAGGCCGTAATAATTGGAGCCGAAAGATACAGAAGGCAAAAAGCTGCTCGTATTCCTTTGTTCGCTTTTGTCTGAGGTCTAAGACCTTACGAAAATTCTACACAATCCCCTGTATTACGTTCTTTTAACACCTAGCTGTCTTCAATCGATACGGTTGTCTTCAGTTCTTAATTTTCAATCAATTCAATTTCGACTTTTAAATTCACCAATAATTTTCTATCTTCACCGCAATATACCTCAATACAGAAAATTGCTTTTGTTATTCACATTGTTACGGTGATTCAGCAATGGTAGAAAATACACGAAATTAACTTCCCTTAACTGACAAAATATCGAAAAAATAATTCCTCCCTCACAGTGTTAATAAATTTATGCCGGTTCCTACATTAACCCTTTGCGGACGTTGATTTTTTTGAGTGCTGAGAATTAATCATTTATTTGGCAATTCAAAACCAGTTATTGTGTTAGAAAATCAAAGTGTTAATGTATGGATATTATAAATTATTATTTGTGTAATTATATATTTCAATTTTTCACCTGCAATTGAGTGTGCGGTAATAAAGTATAGTTTTTTTTTTCTCCGATCACATATATGTGTCCCTTGCCCTTCAAGGGTCAACTAAAATGTTTAAATCAAATTTAATTATACTTCTACCATAAAGGCTGGCAATAAGTACCATTAAAAAACTTTGCTTCTAATAATTAACGATATACGTAAAAGACAATTTAGCAAGTACTTGTTCGATTATACATAGTGCTAATAAACAATGTCTCACATCGGAAAGACAAAGTGACACTCGAGAGCTTTTCCTAAATTTATGACACGTACCATAAACCTAGGGCGGGCAAACAGTGCCCGTGAAAATCTGGCAGACACGTGCAGTTATTCGATTAACGTTTGAGCCTCGAGGCAAGAGAGTGCATGCTTGATATTACAAAAGCAACGTCAGACCGGAACTGCACATTGAATGCTTTAAAGAGGATAGTTCCCAACCCCGCGACGGTAAGCCCGCAGTTTATTATTATACCTCAACGAGGATGGAACTTCTCAAAATGCATATTCGAAATCTACTTCCTAGTAGCTTTGACGAATTCTGCATAATAGATGCTTATCATCGGGGTACGCTGTCTGGAGACCAATTAAAATTTCAATTGTAATATCGATCATCTACAAATTTTAGTTGTCTTCAAAATAGTTAGCATGATGATTATATTAGGTGTACAAATTAATTCTCGGCCGCAAATTTCATCGACTACAAAACCTATTCAAATTAGAATTTTTCCAAATTTGAATAGTCATTCTAAAGCGCCATTTGTTATCTTTAAAATAAGATATATTGCAGGACTCTACTCCAGACATATCGTGAAAAATCATGTGTAGAAGCAATGTCGTTCGATAAGCAACATTTAAGGCACTGTCTTCTTTTAGCGTTTCAACTAAAAAAAAAAGAAACGCTATATCGTGCAGCACTTGTAAAAAATGGTTTCAACAGTTTCGAATATTCTCCAGACTTAGCCCCTTCAAATAACCACTTATTTCGATCCCTACAACACCACCTAACTGATTCTCAATTCAAGTAAGTTGAACAGGTCTATAAATGCCTCAAGGATTTCATTGATGTGAACCACTATCATTTTTCCGATCTGGAATCCGACAATTACCTGAGAGATGGCAAAAACGTATAGAAAATGAAGAAGATAATGTTTAATATTGAATTTATATCAACATTGTTATAAATAACTGTTAAAGTTAGTCAAAAAAGGCCGAGAATTAATTTGTACACCTAATATATATATTTCGTATATAAACTTCTACTTCCTCTGATCTTTGAGATTATAGTATCAGCTTTTTAGAATTTTAGATCTGCGGAAGTTACTTGGGGGGCAAACACCAAATTTGGATTTATTCGTAGTTCTCAAACGCGGGAAATTGTAAGACATCACAACAAGAGGGTATTGTCTTCTGGGGGGACACTAATTGAAAAATAAAGAAAAAATTGAAATACTTAACGCAGTGATTAATGAATCACGAAGAAATCCTCATTTCCTCGGATACCTAATGTTTCTAATATTACGTTCAATTCGAATTACTTCATGTGACTGCGTATATATCGCCCAGAGTTCCACCACTTTCGAACTATAACATCGTATTATCGATGATTCAGATTTTGAATTTCCAAGAACTATACAAACAATAAATTCTCAATTAACGGAACGATAGAAGAATGAACCACTATCGCAAAGCAGCTCGCCTGAAGAAGATCAGAAACAGTGAAGAACAAACTGGGCCGTTCATTTGGATAAGAGCGAATAGAGGATCTAATCACGACACGGTGTCTCGTTTTCTTCTCGCGAAATCAAATTGCGGTATGATCTTGTAATGTAATACATTCCCCGCGTTACATTACGCCGTGCATATGGTGATTTTGCGTGCAACTTGTGCATACGCACACGTCGACGCTCGTTTGAAAAGGGAAAGTCGTTAGCGAGAGCTTCGTTTGCCTGCTCCTGCTGTTGCTCGCGCACGAGCAAAGACAAACGTGAATTATTCCCGATCTTAAAATTGAAAAGCGTAACGATCATTATTATCACTCGTGCGACGTGCGCTCAAGCGACCGATAGAGTCGAATATCCGTAACGACAATAAGATTGAAACCCGATAGAACGGAAGAAAGAAATAGAATAAACACTTGCTGCGTGTTTTAATCGCAAAAAGAAGATATTGGACTATTGCCAACCCGAGGCGAAAATTTCAGCCCAAAATCCTCCTCAATTACCAAATAACTTAGGATATTTAGGCTGAATATGGAAAAATATGTTACATATAAAAGGATGCAAATTTTAATTACATAATCGCCCTAAACTTGTTCATTTTTGCCAGTTTTGCCTAGTTTAGGATCAATTTAGGCTTCATACAGCCCAAAATAATCCTCAGCATTCTTATTTAGCCCAATATTAAGCCATAGATTCTATAATGAGGAGTTTTAGAATTGGATTGGAATTGGAGTGATTTTAGGAGATTTAGAATTTATATGGAATAAAATGATAATTTAATTCCTACTTGCTCCTGAAAGCCCTATTTTTAGAATATGAGTCGACAGACTTGGAACTTCTGAAATATTTTTAGGGGATGTCAGATTAAATTGGAAGAAAAATTTTACCTGATCAGTCCATATAACTCCTAAAAATCGTATTTACAGGACTTTGAGGCGCGTAGACACACTAGTTGAGGATTTTGAGGTTCAAAATGGAATACATAATTAAGCGGCAAATGAAAAATCAAAAGAATCTACGATTTGAAGTTTCTTTTAAGGCTGGACTTTTCGACTCGGGAATGCGCATGGAACGTCGTAAAAAAAAGTCTATTAGCGGCCATAATTTCTAGTAGGTAAGGAAAAAAATGTATGCGTCCTTGGTCGTTTTAATTGTTTCTCTTCCGATGGTATACTTAAAGCGAGATTTCAATGGTGCGATAAACATTTTACGGTGACGTGTACCATAGGAATAAATACCGGCGAATCGGAATTGTCCTTTCAAAAATATTGCGTCAGTTGCCGTTAACCCTTTAATTAATGCCGCCTTCCGAATTGGTGCAAATTATAAATGAGTGTCAGTAGAGGAGAAATATGGTACCGCTGATTTAGACTTGCGTATGGTGGCTTAGAGAACTCTTGGGAAGTATCGAGCAAATTAAATATGAGAGTGTGGTAAAAATACAAATGTGTCATATTGAACATTCTTTAGGGTATAACTCTTTGCGGGCGGAGACTTTATTGAATGTTGGGAAATAATTAATTATTTCGCTGCTGAAAACCGCCTTTTAATAGAAAATCAGAGTGAACTATTGTCGTCGCGATTATATTGCAACATTTCAACTGTAACTAACAATGAGTATACTTCCTACGATGTGGCATGGTCTCTGGCAGACACTGGGATAAAAAACAAATGTGAAAGAATATTAAGCCCAGAGAGCCGCATTGTTAATACTCAAATTCTACACTTCTTCCAAAATTCCTTTCCACTAAGTGCTGAAGTTGATCAAGAGATCAAATTACTTAATAGAAAAATAGAAGAATAGTATTTGTTCAAATCTTAGAAATATCTACGCAAACGGATCCACAAGGACGTACCAGCCAGATTTTCCCATCACAAAGAGTTAAACGTTCCTCGGCGATTCGACGTTTGTGTCCGCGTTCGTCGAAATAGATTTATCGACGTTTGTGAATTTTCTTTTCATTCGAACTGTTGTCACACTTTAATGAGAGTAAACGCTTATAGGGACGAACAATGACAGAGGAGAAAAAGGGAGGAACGCAGGGAGTAAACTAATCGCGAAAAAGAAGACCAACGGAGCTACACACGATGTCTACTCCATAGAAGCCATGTGAACCATGGACGAATGCTTTCACCGACGCATCCGGGGAATCCTTTTTCAGAAAATTCGCGATTACCTGTAAGCCATAGAAGGAGGCAGAAGTCCAAGAAAAATAAACAAGCTGGCCCATCGTAAACGAAAAAAATTTTTTAAATCAACAGGCCTTTTGTTCCTTCTTTTTGTTAGTCCTTTAGCTATTCTTTTCATTTTAACAATTCTTCATCGGTGCATTCGTCAGATGCAAAGGGCGAAATGCGGACTGCCATTAATGAGCGGACAATTATTTCTACGGCGTTACATAAATGAAACGAAATAATCAAGCGTCACCCGGTGCTTTCACCCGGCAAAGTGGTTTCATTATGATTTTAATCGTTGTAATAACGGTTGCAATAATTATTTTGACATTCGAAAGCGTACAGTACATTCAGTCACACGCCACGCCTGTACGATATTTTTTTTAGTAAAATGGTAGACGAGTATTTGTTGTTAACTCGGTTTAAATATGTAATGGATGACTGATTTCCATCAGTTGACTACGTTTTCCAAGCTTTAGCTCACGAAAATAGAACGAGGAAGATCAGCGTGCTTTTACGACACGATAAAAGAAGTATTCTTGATGAAGCTTATGGACTACAGGGGTGGCAAAGGTTAAGTCTTTCGGTATTTCGGATCAGCAGAGTCAAGGATGATGCAACAGGGAGAAGAAAGAACGAATACTTTGTCAAGTGAATTGCTTCTGCATAAAAGTGAACTTACACTTCATAGATATGCTTGTCACAAGTAAGAAAACCCATATTTCTTATCCTCACGATAAAGAATCTAATTTGGTATAATATCTTTGAAGATACCCACGATAACGTTAGTGGGACAATATGATTCTAGAATGTTTCTGATTTATGCATGTCCTATTTTTTGCATACGCGCTTTTCTCCATCGCTAGTTGTAATTTTCACGAAATACAAATAAACCTAACATCAGAGAAACTGCATTTGTCCGAATCGGTCGGCGTAACGATCCGGTCTGAACTGTATTAGATACACAAAACAAAAGTCCTATCGAAGCAAAGACAGGTAGGATTTCGTGGTTGCCACCCGTTGAGCGATTCGACTCGTTGCTCGCATTCGCAAAGGAGAAAGTACGAAAGGGGTATACGGTTCGTCGACGGGGAACCATTATAGTCGGGCGTGTTTTGTGGATAAAGGGATGCAACGATCCCATAGGTTCTATTTTCACAGGAAGGGGAAGTCTGGAGTGCCCCGTGGCACATAAACGTCCCGAAAGAGGTCCTTGCGAGCCGCCATCCACCCTCTTTCGACCGAGGACCTTCCTGTCAGGCAGGTCAATAACTCTTCGTCCTCCATGGTCCTTCTCCTTCTTTCCTGTAGGCGAGACACTGTGTCTCTTTCTCACTCTCTTTGGCTTTCCTTCAATCTCTCTCTCGTTGTCTGGATACCATTCACTCTTTTACTCTCTCTTCATCTCTGTTTTCGCTACCCTTTTGATTTTTCTCTCTCTTTCTTTGTCCTTTGGACTTTCCTCTCTCTTTGTCCCTCTGTTTCTCTCTGAAACGGTGTGTACAACCTTCTTTGTCCTTTTGGACTTCTCTCTCGTTTCTCCCTCTCTTTCTCACTTAGACGTTCGTGTGTATCCCTTCTTTGTCCTTTTGGACTTCTCTCTCCTTACTCTCTCTCTTTCTTGTTTAGACGTGCGTGTACACCCCATCTTTGTTCTTTTGGACTTCTGTCTCTCTTTCTCCCTTAGACGCGCGTGTACACCCGCGCCTTTCCTCCTTCTCCTGTCGTCGTCACGTGTCTCTTTTTGACTCGAGGTTTTCTCTTTGCCCTTCTTCTCGACGAAGTTGAGTCTCCGGCCGGAAGATACGACAACAGTAATAAATTATCACGTCTTCTCTGAGACGTCCAGCGAGTTACAGAGACCGAGCAATTACTTACCTTTTTCGTTTGTGCTTCCGAATGCGCGGTTAATTGACTTCGACTGAACATTCGAGGATGGATTATTGGTAGTCGAGGATGATTCGCTTGTGGATGCGGGTCCCATTAAATACGAGGAAATGGACGGAAATTGAAGAACACGGTGGAAGGCGGTTTCATTGATCGGAACGAGTTAAACGAATTTATCATGCGCCGCAAACGAGAAGAGCAGAGGAAGAGAAAGAAGTGAAATTCCGTTACACCTGTTGAACTTCATTTTTATAAGTAATGTTCTTGAGACGACAAATTTACAGGCTACCGGCGAAAATGGCTTTCGTTCAAATTGATTTATGTACTCTTGAACGTTTAAATGAAAAGATGCTTCGGAACGATGTAAGGAACGCGGTTATGGGGTAATAGAAAGTAATAAATTATCTTATATTTCTTTTAACGAAACTATCTTGAGAGTTCAATCCCTATAATCAGGATTAGGAAATTTCTGCTTCGTAATACCAACATGATAGTCTTGATGTCTCGTATATCATTAAAGATTTTAACACCTGGTTTACACACCCAGTACGACTTAAATTGAAGATGACCAATAAACAATAAACGACAATAAGATAATATTAATTAATAATAACGATAAATAAGTAGATTCTCCCCCATATGGCTGTCCATAAAAGAAAATCGTAATCGTAACTACACAAACGGCCTTTCCCTTCTCACGATTTATTATCGTCCGACTCTTTGTTCTTGTCGCTATCCTTTCCATCATACGTTTCCTCTTTCTCAAAATAAAAGACCCTGGCCTATATTTTAAAATCGCATAGTCGCATCTTCCAACCAAACAATACAAATGCACTGTAACTTTTAAAAATCCTTGAACGTAAACGCGCAAGAGAAACAAACTCAGTCGATATTATCATTCCATTTTCCCGCGTAAAGCAGAAAACTCTGAAATGCGAGTAATGCGCAGACGCGCGCGCCGCGAGTTTCGTTTATTTCTTCGCGCTTCGCGAAGAAATCGAACCGTAAGAAACCGGTAACCTCGATACGTTAGCGTCCGATGGCATCCGGTTGCGCAAGCGCACATTATGTGTATGCGTTTTGCATCGTATCCCAGGTACACTGGTAACGCGTATTGTACGAAATTCTAATTCGATTCCTCATGCCGCAACGCGTCGCTGTTGCACGCTGAAGTAGCGAAATATTTTGCAATCGCTACCCAATGCGGAAAAAAATCATGATTTTCGGTTCGTTAACTTTGCACACAGAGCGTAGACACGCGTAACGGACTGCCCGTTTCCAGTTCGTGGCCAATTCGTGCCGGAGGAACGTGGAATTCGTGACGTCGTTGCTTCGCGTGGCAAGAAAGTACAGTGATAATTGAGTAATTGAACGCACAACTATGTTACTTGCAATGGCACGGACTAAAGAATACGTCGACGAGCAACAAATACCTATTGCTCGAAGACATTGTATCATTCCAAATATGATCCGAGTAAACCGTCCAACATATTTTCAAGTATCGTATCGCTTTACAGGTTTCACCTGTTGGCAACCGAAAAATAACTTAATTACCCAGGAAACATTTCTTTGAACGAATCTATCTATAAAAGATGGAAAGCAAATACAAGTACAGGCGGCACTCGACTTTCGCACAATTCGCTATTTCCTACGTTTTTAAAAATTCCATTTTTAAAGATTTTTGTCGCTATTTCAAAAAATGTTTGCTTTCATTCGCCACTGCCAAGGAGTGTTGTAGCTCGTATTCAGTAATTGCTTATTAGAGGTGTTCTAACATTGTACTATTGTTTCTAATATTAGCTACTAGATGTTAGAAAATCTCAAATTTACAAACAAACCGCATTAACCCTTTGCACTCCTATGTCGAGCTACACTCGACACAGCTTTCTGTGACACTTTCGAAATCAACAATAATTTTGCATTTTAACAGGAATACACCACAGTATCTACAATTGTTCCTAGTATTAAATAAAAACGAATAATCAACAGTAGACAATTTTCCGAGATTATATTTGCTTATCTGACAAAAAGTTAATAAAATAATTCGGAGCGCAAAGGGTTAACATACAATTTATCATATTTTTCCTGTGTTCCTCTACTTTCGAACATTGAACATTCGTACACATTTTTAGGAACGAATTATGTGCGAAAGTCGAAGGTCGACTGTATACCTGTCCCCATATTAACACTTTATCGACCTATAGCCTATTAATAGGCTTCTCGGGCCCAACGCTTTTAGAGTTTTAACTTATTAATTGCTTGCCACAGTAATTAATAAATTGTTATTTATCGTTGCGGTTTACTGTGATTAGAAATCAGTGACGAGAATTTGTAATTTTCGAAGAGATATCGGTGTCAAGGGAGTATTTCCGGCCAAGTGACGGGTCAGAAGTGGGTAGGATGTTAAAAAATACCGGTCGGTAAAGTGTTAACAAAAAGATTACCGATCAATTTATCTTCAGAATCATTTAGTTCTCTAAAGTACAGGTAACCCTCCTATAACACGGTAGATACGTTCCTAAAAAATGCCGTGTTGTGTGAAACCGTGTTGTATGAGACCCAGAGCAAGTACAAAAAGAGGGGTTACGTTCCGAAAACTTATTAAAAACAATTTTTTTTCTTAAATTCTACATAAACAACTTAATTTTTATTAAAAATATATAACTGTATGTACAACACAAAATAAAAAATATTATTTCAATTTGATGCAACTATAATTTAATAAATTTCTTTATCGTCACTGTTCAGTATAATCAATCGAGAACGTTTTTTTGGTGGAATGATATCGCCTTCAATTTCAGAACTTTTCTCTTCATTTCAAGTTTTTGTATTTTCTTTCCTCTTTAAAAAATCTGTAATTTTACTTTGCTTTCTGGTTCTTACCGGATCAATATTAATTTTTCCTTAATATTTTAAAGACGAAAAAATTGTTCTCTGACACACCGTGGTTCGACGCAGACTGTCGATCAGCAGCGTGAAATACTTTTGTTTTCAAGCCACGGAGATGAAATCAAAATAGTTTATGCCACACTGTATCTTTAACCCTTTGCGGACTAGCGACGCATATATGCGGTCTGAGGAAAAATGCTATTATAATTTATCATCGTATGTATACATGCTTAAGATTGAAAAATTGAAATACAACCGGTGAGATATGATTACAAGTGGAGAAATTTATATTTTATACACACTAATAGCCCAAATTTCTGATAAAAAGGTAGTTTTGGACCACCGAATAAATTATTAACTGTCCATATTCAAAAATGTCTCCGTCCGCAAAGGGTTAAGACGGCAAGCCTCGTCGCTGCAATAGAAGTACAGTGTTGTATAAAGGTTTTTGCAATTTTCTTACCATGTTACAGCGAAACCGTGTTATAGGATACCGTGTTGTAGAAGGGTTTCCGCAATTCATAAATGGTGTTATAGCGAAACCGTGTTGTAGGAGGGCTACCTGTATATCTCTACATATTGAAACTTCCATTCGTCACTTTCAGACAATTCTAAGTTACATTGTAGCTTTTACACAAGCTAGTCGAAAGTCGCCGAATGGTCGATCATGATGGAAAAAGCGGTTCGCCAAAAATCGCAGTTCGGCTCAATTAATCGGTCGACGCGGGCATAATCGGTCGGCTCACGCGTGGTTGCCGGCTCGCAACAGGTAGCCTGAATAAAGTACGGCACAACGGTGCTACTAAACAGGCCGCGGCGAGAAATTCGGCAACGTCGCCAACTGGTTCACTTTCTCTCGGACGGCGAACTCGCAGGCGGTTCTCTGCCTCCCTTCTTGTGACGCGTGGTATACACACTTATACGTGCCGTTGCTTCGGTGAACGCGCCTATGTACGCGTCAGCACGCTCACGCGCACCGTCCGGCTCTTTACACGCCTTTACACAGATTCTAGATTCTAGATCGTGACAAAGCGATCATAGATCCGGGTACAAGACGCCGCTGGATCTCCCGATAGAAAAGACTCCTCGTACGGTAAACGCGGAACGAATCGGTGAGGATTTACCGTCGGTAAGATCTATCGGGACGCAAGTCCAAAGGGGGAGAGGCACGCACGATCTTTCATTTGGTACCATTGGCCACGCGGGTTTCGCGCTGGTAGATGTGTTCCCTTTTGCGAAAAAGTAACAGTGCATACTTTTTGCACGAGCGATAGATGATACGAGAGAAAGAGAGATGCGTGACAATGTGGTTCAAACGTAGAACGAGAAACGGGTCGAGGTGAAGATTAGTCGCGGTGGATTTTTGGTAGATATCGATCTAAGTCTGTAAGATGTTCAAATATTGCTGAGAATAATTCAGGGTTTAAACGGGAAGTGTTACTCATTTCTGAATTTGTATTGTTTTTCTATAAAAAAGATATTTTGAAGAACTTTGGTCTTAACACAATGAGCGCCACACCGATTCCTAGGGACCGGTCGTTGATCTTTTGTTCATGTTCATGCTGATCAAAGAAAATCAACGATTTTGTAATACGGCTACTCAATTGTGCATTACCGATTCACAATTAATAATATTAAGTAAGAAATAGAACATTTTATTAAAAATGTATGTAGTTTATTAAAACATAGAATGTACCTTTCTTAACACTAGATCTATAGATTGTCAAATTGACGAACTCCTACTTTTTTAGAAACTGTTTCTAGATTTATAGGGGCGCAGTACAGTAGATATTTCACGTGTAGTTGATAATATACAAATTATTTAACTGGTCATCTAATTTGTCGGTTGATCCCTCTTTCCTTAAAGTACTTATTTAATATGTTTAAGTATAACAGATTTAGGAATCTCATTTTATAACCTCATTCACGAGGAGTCGGGGTAATCCGAACGTCCCACCACTCTGTCAAGAAAACCTTAAAAGGTCAGTCATGTTTCTAAATCAGAGACTTGTCCAGAATAACTGACAGTTTTCATCTCTCGGCGTTATCTTAAATTTATTAAAACTCCGAACGCAAAAGTAGTTTCTTCAAAAATAAAGTGCTGTAAAGCACTATCCGGGATACAACAAACAAAATTTGGCGTTAGAAGTCGGATACAACAGATTTGCTGAATTTGGGTAGAAATTTTGTTGATCTGAAAGAATTCACTTCGAGGGAATTTTTCATGACTTGGAATGTGAAAGAATACTGTTAGGATGTGACAGATTTTATGGTGAAGTATTTTTTCTTTGGGTATTCATTCGTGGAGTACCTGGTATTCTGTGAGAAATTGTAACTTACATTTGTAACATTACTGGTATCGGAATTCTCCAGTGTTTTTTTCTAATTCATTTGAAATTCCAGATCTGAACTACGATCAGTGCAGCATGCAATGTCTAAAGTATCAAATATATTATAGGCAACTGATCGATAAAAAAAAAAGAAATTCACCCGATACCAAGCAAGTATGAATTCAAACTTATAACTTCAAACTTTCAGAATCCATATCTCCGTCAATATTACACTTCTATAAAATGTAACCCACGCACGGAGCAAATTTCTTTCAACTTTCCGCAATTTGCATTTATCTTTGGTGGATGCTACATCGTACATACAATATTTTGAAAACAACGGCAAACCAGTTCTCAAACTACATCCTCCAGCCTTCTTTCAGAAGAAGACAACAGTTTCAAAAGTCTACATAGCAAAACTTGGCAATTCTTCGCGAACCCATGTCATTTCAAAGAGGCTATAAAGTTTTACGGTCAATACATAATCTGTCTAAAAAAAGAAAAGGAACACAGGTCGAATATGAAAAGGGGGAATTTGACCAGAGTCAAATCGCTATTCGACCCTCGATGAATTAATTTCGTACACGCCATAACGGTTGACATGAGGCCGATAATCATCGACGGTGCTTAACCGATGATTTACGATGGGGAAAGGTCGGACATTCCATCGGACAGGTGCCAGACGGTGTCGTTTGTATTGAAAATTCTGTTTTACAAACAACAGGTCAAATATTTCTCTCAACGTCCCAATGTCGTTGAAAGATTCGATGGTTTTATCTGTTTTTGATTTTCAGCTTTGATGGCTTTGGTCGTTTCATCGAGGATACATAGGTTTTAAATAAATTCCAAACAACCCAAGCTGTAACACGTGGGAAAATATTTCCAAAAGTAATGGTCAACCGTACTCGAATCGATTATTAGACAGTTCGAAACTTATCTGTTCTACTACCATTAAATTGACTGTAAAAATCGTCGTAGGATTTAACGGCGTTGAGAATAAACGCATGGGTTTCTAAGCCGAGCTTTAGAATTCAATCCCTCATAACTTTTAGAAAATTTCTCTATGATACCTCTATGACAAACTTTATACTTTTCATTATGCCCAGTATGTAACATATTCGATAAAAAAAAAAATGTTTATAGACCTAGCTACTGTAATATCACCTTTGCTAATCTCTTCTATAAAATGCAACATTAGCTAACTAGTATCATTCGGCTATCAATAGAAACGAATAACTATAAATATCTACATTAGATAAATTTCAAAATATCCCTCGCTACGTAGACGAATTGCAATAAATTGCACTGAATATTGTGAAACAACTACCGGTATAAGTGCAGCAGTAGCGTAACAAGAACTTCTGTAATCGATGAATTAAATAAAAATGACCCTCCGACTATAATCGACGCCATGAACGTACGTTTGATGATTGTCGACTATAGTCTACAGTTGCACCGAAGAGCTTATGCCGTGTATGATAGACTTTGATGATAGAGTGCATGTCAAGAGTGCAAATAAATAATTATGATGTGTTCAACAAAACAGAAGTCCGTTAGTCAGGACGTTTCAACTGATTGTGAAGTATTACTTAACGTATTACGTGAAAACGCTAAGTTATATCAGTAGATTATATCAAACAATGAGCCACCGAGGTCGTCATTATCGATGACAAGGGTCGTTTTTACCGCTGCTTTTATTCAAGAATCGGACGATTTATTAAAACAGAAAAAGAAACTGAAAAAATATAGTATCGCCGTTATTGCAATTCTTGCCGACTCCGACTTCAGAATTCGATAAAATATCGATCTACGGTTTTCCCAGTGCGCGAGCACCCAACGATTATCGGTGTTGCGAGAATACAATTAAAAGTCTCATTGTTATATCTTATTATAGAAAATTGTCGAGTATCTATGATTCTTTGTAGTAATCGCAATCTTTCCTGTATTCTTACGCAATACACTGAAGTATGTAGAGATATTTTCTTTTTACATACTTCAACGTCATGAGTTGGCGCCTATCATCGACGACTTGAACACTAAGAAAAACATATCGCCGGTTTTCAAGAACAACGACAGATTTGGTTTTGTATCGTCATCGAGTTAATCGAGTTAATTACATAGGAAAAATCTACGTAAGCTTGATTCATCACATATTGTGATGAAATAACAAAGAAATGTAAGTACTTCCGAAGGATTTGTATGTTTATAGATATCAAAGGATCAAAAAGATAGAAAACTAAAAAGGGCCTACTGTAAAACTGTCATTTTCGAAATGTGTCGTTATTTTAGACTCTAGAATCTAGAGAACCGGCGATATATGAAATCGAAGTCAATCTAATACAGTTGGTCTTCCGTGACTAGTTAAGGTTAATTAGAACGTTGAATGACGAACGTATGATTATCTAGCTATTTAATTTGAAGTAAAATTTTTATCCACGAATAGACATAATTATATAGCATAAATATTAAGGTGATGGACACTATAAAATGCAAGTGTAGGAAATACACAGCTACAGTCAGTTTGCCCATCGAGGTATATCTAATTAAATAATAATTGGATATTCAATAACGTGTCCACTCTGCTTGACATTCCTTTTAATACCCAATGTAATTAGAGAAAGAGAAACAAATATGATATCATTTTTCAAGAATTATCAGATATTTCATCCGATTCAGCGTCTCCGATAACCTCTACTTGGCATTCGGCGTGGTAGACAGTAATAAATATTGCCGACATCCTAAGCAGCAATTGTAACAGGTAATAGAGACGATGTGAACCAGGCTTTAAGGATCCGGGACGTCTAGGGTGCCGTAATCAGAGCGATTAGGCGTGGCCGCGATAAGCACAAACTGTTGTGCGGTCGTTTCTTCGTGGTGCGATAAATCGTTTCTGGGTCTACACCAACACATATCGTCACTTTCGAACATATTTTTCAAAATTTACACATTTGCTCTGGCTTCTTTCATGGCATTCGCAGGCACCTATAGATAGTATCTTCTTTTGCACTTTTTTGGCTACGATTGTTCTGGTTATTTTATCGAGTTATCAAGGTAATGTTCGGATTTTTATGCATTTATGGCAAAATGAGGTAAGATATACAAAACGAACATAATATAAAAATATATTTAAAATACTCAAAGAATGGTATTCGTTGTAATTTTTATCGAGTGCAACAAATCCCTAAATAGGTTCTCCTGTCTCAGTTGCATTTGTTAAACTTCAAATTTGCATAAACATCCGGAGTCTAGTTATCATAGATGAAAAATGACCTAGAGGTACGGAGGAATTTGAATTTAGACAAACCGATTGTGAATCTGATCCTTAGTTTCCTCTCCTACCATAATTCTCATAGACCTTTTATGGTGTTTGTTTTATATTCTTTTGATTTTAATTTTTACGGTTATTTCTTTTAGGATCTACTCTTATTGATGAGTTTCGATCCACTGGTGCTATGATATATGTATCACGCATGTAAAATTTTCCAGAGGTGATGGAGAATTTGAACTTTGACCTAGTAATTGAGAAGTTCAAGTAGTTTGCTTCCTTAACCATTGTACCAGCTATGTATCATTTATTCAACTTTTCCAAACGTTGGTCCTTGTGAATTTAGGGCACTGTAGTGTTACGCATAAGTTATCTACACGATGGACTGATATAGGAATGACTTAATATTTGAGTTCGAATAATTTCTGCGACACTTTTCCTAATTTATCACATAATGCAATATTACTACTCGATAACACGAAAAGGTTACAATTTGAAGATTTTTTTCTTTTTCTTAGTGATATAATCATTGAGGTTTGGCTGCATTTGTCTTTGTAAGGTGGGATCTGAGAGTCTGACTTAATCTTAATCATTTTGCCTTTAACACTAAAACTACCGACGTTATATTTACTAAAATTTAAATTTATTGAACAAGCACTTTGGAAAAAGATAAATCAAGAAGTGAAGGGATTAGTTAATTAACTAATTTAGGCTTTATATGGTAAAAGTAGAATTTTTACTTCACGGTTCCCCTATCAATTTAGGTAGTTTTTTGAAAAACTTGCGGACCGGTCATTATGACCGCATTGATAGGTTTAGTGTTAGAACTGATTGTGAGTCTTACATTCTAATCTCTGATCTATCCTAATTTCGTTTTGTTAACGGCAGTATCTTGATTTCCAATCTTAGAAATTCTTTTTCACAGTAAGATGTAATAAAAGAAATCTAGTGGTTGTAAGAGCTACTTTTGTTCATGTTTCCCAATATGTTATCTCATAAATCATTTTTCACTGCAAGAAAGAAGTTGTAATTGCTTGGCAAGCAATATTGACAATTTAGCGACAAAATGTTGAAACTTTCACGTCCAAAATAGTTGTATCTCTTTGCTGCTTCTGTGTCATAATTATTCTTCAAAGAGTCTTATTTTTCCAGCGCAAAAAACTCATAAACAGCTGAGACTTTACTTTCTGCTCGCATTAAAAGTAAAATCAAGTAAACACGCTGATTAAACGATCGATAGGATTAGGGAATCTAGAAATACATTTAATTCTATCTAATTCATCGATGTGAGCGTTTAGTATGCAGCGTTGAAACTTGACTAAGCACTGCATTTAACGAGGAACACAGTGTACTGCAATTAATAAGTGGTAAGATTTCTTCACGAGGTACTCGCGATATCAGATATCCTTGTTATCTTTTGCTCTATTTTTAGATGGTGAAACAATTTCGAAATTCATAACGCCTTTGTTTGCCATGCAATTTCATCGAGGGCCTAAGATACGATGGAAATTTGAAGATGAAATGCGTACTAAGATTTATTACAAGCGGCTTTATCAAATTTTAGGGTACAGGGACACTGAAGATTAAGTAATTATTATAAATATTCAACACTCTTACAATTTTATAAATCGTGCGGAAGACACATTTTTATTTATATACTTCAACAAATAATCTGCTCCTACAATGGCAGACTTTTAACATTATTTCCTTCACAACTGAATTTTGAATTTAGTTCCCATGATTGTCTGTGTACTCATCCAACATATTTAGGAATGTTAAAATTAAAAATAAAAAGTTCGTATTTCTAACACAAAATAAATAAAATATAAAAGTTCATATTTTGAAATTTAACGCTAGCCATACCAAAAAGGTCAAAATGACTTGTACTATATTTTAAAAAAGTGTTTTTTAAATTGTAATGCCTGTATCCCGTTCAATTTTCTATATCTACCTTATAAACCGTAAAAGATTAAATCGATTTAGTTTCTTGCACAATTCATTCTCTTTCCTTTGAAGTATTTATCTAGAATTTTTAAATATACTAAATTAATAGTTCCTACTGCTAATAAACTTTTCATCAGACGTAAATTCACAATACAACTTTTATCTGCTTTAGGATGTTAAATTCATTTTCAAATTAACAAAGTTAATACCAATCGCGCATTTACCTAAGCAATTTCACAATTAGAAATATCTTTTCTATACCATCTAAATTAAATATCCGCATACGTGGCACAGATCTCGAAGAAGTAAAACTCAACGAGAAAGGAAAGTGCAAAGAGCTATTATCTCCACTTCGAGATATTCCGCTAGAAAACGACAAGCGTCCCGAACGGTTCAAAATGATCGGTAGCATCAAATGATCGTGAAATAAATCGTACAGGTTAATTGAAATACGACGTTGCAACAGTCACCAGCAGAAGTGTCGAGACAAACGGTCGAGTCCACGTTGGGTCAGGGTAAGCTAACATCAAAGTTAGACCAACGATCGCGCGTAAACCTAAATGTCAAGCGAGCTCGTTCGAGCTTGTAAAAAATTCAACTCGCGGCTCGATCAATCGATGCCGATCGACTTCCAGGTGAAACGAACCGTGCGGAGAAAGGACTTGCGTGTCCTTCCCCTCCGTGTACCGATTTACAGTGAAGATCGATGTATCGAAAGACGCGTTTAACCCTAGAATGCTCGAGTGAGAAGGTTTTCTGAGGAGGTATTTCTGTTTCGAACTTTAGGAAAGTCAAGTTTTTTTGCATTTTCTTAACCCATTACCCGCCGTAATTCAACGATACAAAAAATAATTAAAATAACTGTATAATGAGAATCATACTAACCAACTAGAACAAAAAAATGAAAATGCTCAAAAAAGGTGGCATTGGAGGATAATGAGTTAACACTAGATTTACGGAGCCAATTTGGCTCATACAAAATTCGATTATTGTATATATAATATGTATTGGTTGGTTAATTTTTTAATAATAAAACTTTCATTTAAATTGATTTGGAACTATTTTCTTTGCAAAAAACTTGAATTTTCTTGTATGAGTTAAATTGGCTCACTGCAAAAAAGTAGGTGTATCAACATCCGTAAATCTAGTGTTAAAGTACATACATATCTTCGTGAACATTGTTAGAGGATATGTTGAAATTTGTGAAAATAACGTAAATATAGATATTCATGGAACACCGTAAGTGTTTCCTGCAGCTGTACGGTTAGACATAACTAAGTTTTTCACGAAATGAAGTTTTCAGACATTGCTAACGTGATATTTCAAGATGTAGTTGTTCGATTAATTTGAGACTTGAATGTGTTTTTCACTAGAATTGTACCTATAGATGAAAAAGAAGGGATGAAAAATAATGTGTATAATTATGGTTTCCATTATTTACATCACAAACTGTACTGGTAAAAGGAGTGTGTTTCTCCCTTTGGCTCTGACGGAAGTGGCCGACAAAACGCCAGCATTAAATGGAACTCCATGGTCTAAGTGCAAATTCGCGCGCGGACGTCTTCCGGTGTTTAAAGTTTGTTCCTTACGCCTCAGAGAGCTGCTTTGACGATGCTGTTTTTCGAGACAGGCCTTTCAGTTGTAACAAGATATTTCAAGTTTCTCAATTAACATAGAAAACTATGTGGATCATGGGAAAGCGGCCATCTTTAATAATATTCACAAATCTTTTAATATATTCGATATTATTACACTAGTTAAAAAAATATATAATTCCAAATTTATCAAGCTTTTTTAAGGAAAGTCCCAACCTTTCCTTTCTATAAAGATGTGATATTAATAGAAACAAATGTGACTTCTACATAATTAAAGAGATACGCGAAACGCAACCGTGGTTCAGTATAAACCGGTGTTAAAGCAACTTATAATATTTCTCTTTAAAAATAGTAATTAAATATTCACAAATACAGCGTCATTAAATCTTTTTAAATATGACATTTAAGAGGAAGTAAGTGTTACATATCAGGCGATTCTAATTGCCAATACGAGATTCGTTTTATTTCGAACAACCATAGTCGCCCGAGGTACGTGATCGGCATATCGTGGCGAGCAGCAATTTTTGCTCGTAGCAGCGAAAGGGTTAATTGACTTGCATTAAAAAATCTTCCGACACACCCGTAGACCTCCCATAGCACGAACCATTGAAAATTGCTGATCTAGTTCAATTGACGTACAGATTCGTATTTGTATTCCTTCCAATATGACCTATAGCTTTACCCCAAAATTGTAACAGTAATTCTTCATTTCGAGATTCAAAGTCTTCTTTTCAAACACGCGATAGATTTTATGTAAAGAGACAAATATACATCGATTTTGTCGAAAGGTTCAATACTTCATAATTTCTAAAAATTAATTCTGTCATATTAGAATGTACAGTGGTGGAACATAAAATAAGTGATTAATAGGAGGCTATGGTTGGTAAATAGAAAAACAGATTGATTTTCCTAAATTATTATATAATATGTCACAATCTCGATGGTTGTAGATCCACCTACAATAGTAGGTCCTAGGTGGAATAATGATACCAAGTAAGGTCGAAAAGATACAACAGAAGAACAAATAGAAGACTTGCCCACCCGAGTCGAAAATTTCAGTCCAAAATCCTCCTAAATAACCAAATAATTTGGGATATTTAGGCTGAATATGGAAAAATATGTTACATATAAAAGAATGCAAATTTTAATTCCACAATCGCCCTAAACTTGTTCATTGTTGCCAGTTTTGCCTAGTTTCGGATCAATTTAGGCTTCATACAGCCCAAAATAATCCTCAGCATTCTTATTTAGAAAATTAATCAAAGGCCAATATTAAGCCATACATTCTATAATGAGGAGTTTTAGAATTGGATTGGAATTGGAGTGATTTTAGGAGATTTAGAATTTATATGGAATATAATGATAATTTAATTCCTACTTGCTCCTGAAAGCCCTATTTTTAGAATATGAGTCGACAGATTTGGAACTTCTGAAATATTTTTACGGGATGTCAGATTAAATTGGAATAAAAATTTTACCTGATCAGCCCATATAACTCCTAAAAATCATATTTACAGGACTTTGAGGCGCGTAGACACACTAGTTGAGGATTTTGAGGTTCAAAATGGCATACATAATTAAGCGGCAAATGAAAAATCAAAAGAAACTAGGATTTGAAGTTTCTTCTTAGGCTGGACTTTTCGACTCGGGTAACGTATTGTTAGTCCTTCAAACACACATAAAACAATTGATCCTAGGTGAAATAACTGTGCGCTTAAAATCAAAAAGTATAAAACGAAAGAAGAGATGATAAGTTTAATTCTTCATATTTTCTACTTAGATTACTTTCATAATCATTGATTCAATTATCTAATTTAGTGGTTCGAACCGACATAAAATAGTACGTCCTAAGCGAAATATATAAAGTAAGGTGGAGAAGATACAGAAGAAGAAAAAATAGGAATTATCCAACTAGTTATATTGCTCTCTGAAAATGAAGCTCGATGAAACGATATTATTTTTATTTCATCGCGTCGCGTCGACGCGCTCATCATCACCCTTCGACCTGCAAGAAGCAATTGAGCGAGGAAGGCGGAGACGTAAAAGGAGAGAAACAAAGGCATCGATCCTGCCAGCCGAAGATACGTCTCCCTTAACGAAGCTCATTGTTCTCGTTCTTTGACGAAATCCGCAATGCCGTCTCCACGTTACTCTAATTATAAGCAACAGTTCTGCGTTAAATTCAAAGTTAGGTCGGTTAACGCTAGATCTATCATCATGGTAAAAAGAAAATAGTATTTTATTGTTTCCTTAAATTCGTCAGATTTAACGCTATACCTACCAACGTTAAATTTGTTCAATTTAAATATATTAGTACTTTAAAAGAAAAGGAAGAAAATATAGGAAGTTGAGGAATTTTTATATATAAAAGTTAGTCATAGTATTAAAAGGCACTTTCTCCTTGAACCCGATCATTCAATCAGATCAATGGAATTTTGTCAAATAAATCTAGAAAATCATTTTTCATCTTAACTCTTCTTTCATAAATTTCTCCACTGTGAGCTATCATTAAGCTATAACATAATTAATGACTCATTGGACAGGAGCTACATGTAATTTTTCACACTTAAAGTGTCTCTTGAATTGACTCCATTGGAATTGAAGAATTGAAATTATCGAGCGCATGGAAATTGTATACTTTGACGACATCCATTATAATTGCAAAAATAAAGAGAGATTCCAAGAGACATTGAGAAACTTACAGCTCGATAATTAAGTTCGTTGTGGACAGTACAGAAAGTTTCACCGCGACGAATATAAATTAATATTTCCAAACTTGACGGTGCAATCGACGAGGCAAACTTTGTTAGCCTTCGGCACAACGAAAAGGGAGTGGTGCGACATCCTTTTTTTGGTCGCCCTAAAAGCGCCCTGCAGGAAGAAAAGGTAGAGTAGCAACGAAACCTGAACGAGAAGGTATAATATATCATTATTCGTACGTTACCTGCTTGGATACAGAAAGAAAGAGATATGCTAAGGTGGGCAAAAACGAACGAGGAAAACGAAGAAAAGAAAACGCACGGTCAAAAAGAAGAGAAGGACAATCAAGAGAATAATCAAAGACAAAGTAAGTGAGCGAGCAAAAGAGACGCAAAGAGGAAAGTAAGAAAGCTAAATATATCTAAAGTGAAAGAAAAGATACCACAAGGGAAACAAAGAGAAGTTCAATCGAAGAGAAGCGAAAATAAGAACAAATGATCAAAAAGAAGACGAGAAGAACAATCAAGAAGAGAATCCAAGACAGAGTTGAAGAGAGACAGGAAGACAAGCAACAAGGAAAGCAAAGATCTGAAGATATTTAAAACGAAAGAAAAGGTAGACCAAGGAAAACAAGAGGCGAGGAAAGAAAGGTAGAAAGGGCATACAAATAGAATGATAAAATCAGGAGAAGATAGGGAAGAGAATAGAAAAAGAGGGATGGAAAGTGATATAGAAAAAGAGAAAGACACAGATTGAAAGGGAAGTAGAGAGAAGAAGGTAGACAGCGAAGGGCGGTAGGTATATACGAGGGTGTCTCGTTTTCCGAGTCGAGGATTTCGAATGATTCGGGTGCCCTCGACTCTGTTAAAGCATCGTTCCCATCTATGTACACGTCGCTCCAGTGTGTGAGAGTCTGACCCGTGTGGCTCGTATTTATGTGGCGAGTACCACCTGCCTTATACGGGTGTATTATTCCGCCTTGGCCCCGACAATTCACACGGGGTGGCACTCGGTAAACCTCTTTAGAAACGTCATGTGCAGAGTGCTTTCGAGCGCCCTCCTATCTCGAATAGAAATCGCGAGATCCTTTGAACGAGACGGAAAATTATGTAGACGATAATACATCGTGATATTCAACTCTTTGATCGTTCTATTTCGAATCGATGAAACTTTTACCAGGTTTGTCTTTATTGTTCTCGGTATAGGAACGACATCGTTAAGAAGAACATTTGGCAAGATTCGTTGAGGAAATCTGAAATGCTATTAGAGACGATTAGACTTTGAAATGGGGCTTCTTGGAATTCTTTCGTCATCAAGTTACTTTTGATCAAATGAGGCTCTTGAAAAATGTGATGGGGATATTATGTCTTGTTTTGGATACTTTTAAATTGTCTTTGAATGTGTATTAGGATTGAGATTTGTTACTTTTTGGGACTATCGTTTCGTGAGTGAGTTGGTTTGGTTACTAGTGAACTAGTAAGTAGTTGTTGCACATTTTTATTCCCTTGCAATTATTTATACTATGGAATTTCTTAATGTTCTCGTTTAGATTGTCACGAGATATTTTATTCATTAACACTAGAACTACCAAACCAGTCAAAATGACTGGTACACAATTTTTTCAAAAAATTCTCCATGTTTATGTAGGAGTCATAGAATAAATATGCTACGTCTATATCAATAAACATAAATCACCCAATTGATCAAATCTTCCGCCGCTTGATTCCCCCTTTTTCAAACTACTCATTTAATTTATTAAAATATGTTAGATCTGAGGCTCGTAGTTCTAGTGTTAAAAGTGTGCAGCAGGTTAGATGAGGACTCAATACAAGTCAACTTATTCACTCTATTGAAATAAAATTGCTGGGATGAACCATTGTAACGTTTAATCCTTTGCACTCCGAGTACTTTTTATCAGGTGCTGCCAGCTACTCCAACACTATTTTCCCGGTATAAGTGCACATCAGTGGAAAATTAAAAATCGTGCTTCGATATTAACAAAGAAGCGTATACATTTTGAAATTATGTTTTACAATATAGAAAAATATAAAAATACACCGAATTTATCTGATAACGAAATTGTCAGCTTTTATTACAATGTCGCCGCTGTGGCGACAACGGATTGCAAAGGGTTAACTATGCTTATTTTTTGAATCAAAACAAAAAGTGCAATTATGTTACGTATTTCTAAAATTAAATGAATTTTAACATGGTTAACTCACTGTACGATTTCTTATATGTTTTCTCCGTAATAATTCAAAATCAAATTGGTAAAACAAAAATTGCTCAGTGATACTTGATATATGGTATAATTTAACGCAATATTAACAATATAGAAATCTTTTTATTGTGTCGCGTCTCATTAATATTTGTTATTCCATCAATTTTTCAAAACTTGAAAATTTGCTATACAATTTACCGTATCACGAGTGTCACTTGTTATTGTACAAGGGCCTAATAATATTACAAACTGAAAACATGTGCCAGTCCTTCAAAATGCAACTCTACCCAAAATTCGATCGTGGAGCTCTTTAAAACTGTCCACGAATGAATACATGGAGAGGACAACTGATACAAAAAAACTCCGTTAAATCCAATTATTGCTGGCAAAGAAAAAATTCGCCTCAAAATAAATTTATCGCCTTTCAAACTCCAGAGTGTAATGATAATTCCTGCTGTTAATTCGAAGAATAAGAGAAATTGCAGGAACGATTCTAATTGTAAGGAGAGTAACAAATAAATTTCACGAATTGTTCGCGAATCATCGAATAAAACGGGAGTTAAATGCTGCTGAAAAAGTTACGAATTACTCCATTATCAGCGCATCAGGAGAGTTTATAATAACGTTATTAATGTCTGTGGAACGCGGGCCATAGGTCGGCCAAGCATTTTTCCCCTGAAAGTATTTTAATTCGGAAGTTCCCCCGTGAAATATTACGTACTTCATATTCGCTGTGGAATGTTTAGCACGTGAAATGCTGCCATGGTAATTACCGATTTTTTTGAATGCGAACGAACGAGCAGAGAGAATCCTGAGAAGGGCGCTTTATGCAATTATATTCGCTAAATAGAACGGAATTTTATGTACGGAGAACTTTTTAACTCTGTGGATTTCCGCATAACGACATATAAGCAGCACCCTTTGCGATATTTTTAGAACAACAGATTTATGATTCAAATGTATTTTATTTCACCGAGTTTTGTTTTTAGTACTTGAAGTTCTATAGCAGTCTATTGCCATCGTTTACTTCGATGCACTTTTGTTGTACTTATGAAAGTCTTAAGAGACGAATGACTATAGTCACAATGCATACAAATATAGCTCTCTGTAGTGGGTACATAGTCACTTAGAGTTCACAGCTAACTCTGAAAAGTGAATGAATATAATCTACTTCTTGCATAGAAATTGTTCTCAATAGTAATTAACTTCAAACTCCTCTTATGTATCAAGAATTCTCAAGGTTGGATCACCTTGCAGTTATAACATGGAGATAGCTTCCGATAAAGTGACTATAGTTACCCTGTGTACAAGTTGCTTCAAAAGTAGTTGTCACAGCTTTCGAGGGTTCCTCTACAGCCTTGAACCGATGGAAATTTGTGAAAAAAACCCACCCCAAACTCGCGAAAGAGTAGCAAATTTTGTATTGGCTCACCACAATCGTCCTGTTGCATTTAAATGTCTGATAAAATGCATAAGCATGGGTCAGAAACGAACCGTCCTCACGCAAATTAACTTTTACTTGTATTTTCAATTCATCAGTCTTCGCTGACCATCTCATTTTTATTAAACTTATCCGAGGCGTAGATCTCGAAGGAATATTTAACACTTAGTTTTTCTATCGCTCTCTTTCTGTATTAACGTGTTGAAAATGACTCTCGTTACAACGAAATCTATCTATGTAATTTTTTGGAGGCTACAAAAATGTCAATAATCAGCGTTCAATGTCAGATTCGCTCAAGAGCTCTCCTCAGGAGAAGAACATAAACACTCGCGCTTTCCTTCCTAGTTCAGTGACCTACTCCTCCATTTTTTAAATTTCGCGTATCAATAGTAATGATACCTCATGCGTTTCTTTCCAAAAGGTCGGAGACCTGGAGGCCTGACTTATTCAGCTAAAATTCAATCGCGAAGACACAATTAAAATTTAATATGCGTGAGAACAATTTCTTTCTGACCCATGGTTCCTTCCAGACATTTTACCTGCGTAACAAGACGAATACAAAGTGTCAATGAAAAGAATTAGCTATCCCTTCTTGAATTTTGCAACAGATTTTTTCTCAAACCTCCATCCCTCTAAGTTCGTAGAACATCTTCCTGCAAGCCATTTCAACTATTTTAAAATACCCTGTATATAGATAAGTTTCAGCAGCGGGTTAATTACAGTCATGCTTTGTACATAGGCAGCACTCAGTGACTGACGATTGAAACAATCCATCGCATACGAATCACCCTCGATAGGAGGGTTACAGCAGTCACCCTCTATATACAGATAGCTCCCAGAGTCGGGTGACTGTATCGATCCTCCGCATACAGATATCTCCGAGTAGGGGATGACTTCAGTCACTCTTTGCATACAGATAGTTCATAGCAACGAACGACTATATCACTCCTTTGTACATAGGCAGCTCCATGTGAAGGGTGACTATGTAAGTTTTAAGTACACAGATACAAAGCCGTCAGAGATAGATAACTATATCAATACTTCCTAGCTATCATTGGTTAACTAAAAAAAGTCACTTGGTAAGTAATTTGCTCCAATTCAACCGAATAGTGACATTCCTCGTTCTGATGTTATTTTCGATTCTAACTTATTCACCGGTAGCCTATTAACACTAGAACTACCGGCGTTAAATCGATTGTATTTCAATCTATCGAATAAGTATCTTGGAAAAAGAGCAATCAAAAGATGGAAAAGATGATCGAATCGGTAATTTCTGTTTTTTTTAAAGACCAACATAGAATATTTGCTCCATGATTCTCCTACAAAATTAAAGGATATTTGAAAAATATCGCCAACTAGTAATTTTGACTTGTTTGGTAGTTCTGGTGTTAATAGGTTTTTCAGGCCCAACGCTTTCAGTTGGTAGTTAATCGGTTACCACAGTGATTAATAAATTATTGTTTATCATTGCGGTTAACTGTGTCAAGGACTCTGTGTCGAGTATTTGTAATTTTCGATCAGTATCAGGGAAATATTTGCGGCCAAGTGACCGGTCAGAAGTGAGTAGGATGTAAAAAAAGATACCGGTCGATAAACTGTTAATGCGTGATCGATCGAAAAATAAGCACCTCAAGAAGGGCTACTTATGCTACTTCTACGTGTTCAGAGAACTTTCAGAAATAGATGGCAATAATTGTTGTTATCAGCAAAATTGTTAGCAAAGTGTTATGCGCGATCGAAAAATGTATTGTTACAAAGTAAGCAATTGATAAAACAAACATTTGCTTTAGCTTAGAGACGAGAAATGTGACTCGTTGTGTTACAAATACGCAAATCTACGGTCTGACGTTGCACGATGTAAAAGTATTCGTGTGACGTTCGTGATGTTATTACAAACGTCAAACGTTTTCCTCAATCTTCGGTGTATTCCGCAAGCAGCTCTTATGGCCGATAAAAGAGTAGCTCGTAAGTTCCTAATACGTATGTAATGTTTAGGTTTTCTGGTAGCAATTGTTTACGATAGATAACGCATATCGCACGCGTATGAAGTTACGATTGGAAGACACGAGTACGTAGACTATGTTGTAACTGATAGTTATGATATAATATCTAGACGTCGATATTACTTTTCAATTTAAACAATAGATAGAAGAAGTTGCACTAAGATACTTCTCAATTAAGGTTTAATATAGACAATCTAGTTGACCGATAATTAACAAACATTGCTTAAGCTCCTAATATAAACTATAATTACATTAATATAATTAATATTATGGGTACCGAAAAGTAATCAAAATTTTTTCTCGCTGGCGAAAAAAATTTATTTATTAAAGAAATCTTAAATACTAATCAACAAAATAATTTTCATTATTTTCTAACACTTTTTGCCAGTGTAAAGGTCCCCGATCGAAAAGTCGATCCCCTTTTTAAAAAGTTATTCGACTTTTGTTGAAAATCGTTTCCAATTAGGTTTTCACTTCTCCAATTTTGATCACTTTTCGGTACCCCTAATATAAACTATAATTAACTGTAATTCTTAAAATTTTAACACATTGAGCGCTAGTCCCGCGATAATGCGGGATTTTTTGTTTCTTTATATACATATTTCTACGTCTCGCAGATCAAAAGATTAGAGACTTTCGCGTGATATGAAGAATTATGAAGGTATTAGAATGATTGGGTCAGGGGAAAAAATTGTTAAGAAAATGTATAAGGTATCAATTCTTTTTTTTAGCTACTTATTGCCCGGAGGCAAGCAAATGAAGCCGGCGCTTAATGTGTTAAAATCTTAACAGTTACTATACAAAAAAATGGCTAGTACAAGTTTACAGTAAATTTCACAATCGTTGAAACATACCAGTTTCTGTACAAATTCATATTGAACAACGTAACAAATAATTGTTGCGTAAGGGAAGAGACAAGAATTCGTAGCAATATTATTAACATAATATTTGTAGCATCCTCATTCCAACCGGAGTAACACGAACTACGAGAAATTACGGAATCTTTGTATTTCGCATGACGGCACAATTATATGGGCGATTATTCGCATTCGAGGTTCCCAGTGTGTCTCGCGTGGTAATATTTCGTAGGTCGGCACGTTTCGACTGCCCATTTAAATATTTCGCTGGGAACTTTTGTCACGAGAACTAGTTTGGGGTAGGTATAATGTCTTTTATTGCTTATGCAAAGCATAGCCCTGCGTGCCCCTAATTTCACTAAACTTTCCAGACGCCCGAGACGCTCGTTTGTATCGGTCTTTATGAGGCCGGAAATTCAGAATCGAGTGATCGCAATCGGCGAGCTAAGACATCGATTTGATCACTCGAGTACCGCTAGATTCTTTCAGTTTTACTTTTTTTGAGAGCTGCGCTGAAAATAATTCTGGAATCTTTGTGGAATATTTTTTTAACAGAATCTTGATTAAACAATTATCTTATGATAAGATAAAGTGCACGACACTCTGAACTTTGTTGATTAACTGGCTGAACGTTCAATTGTATTGTTACTTGAAGATTCTGCATTTTTTTTTAGAAATAATCGTAATAAACTGTTAGAATACTATGTTACTTCGTAAACTTTTTGATCCACCGCGAAGTACAGATTTTTAACCCTTTACGGCGACTGATTTTTCCGATGGGAGTACCAGTTGGGGCAAATTTAACTTATTGGAGTCATTTTTCCCTTTGTGATTTAAGATATATAGATTAATTTAAAACCATGGAATATGTTGAGTTTGATTTATAGAATTTAGAGTAAGTACTTAAACTACATACAAATAGAAAGTTTTAAATTTAGTAATTTTCCACGATCATTCAACCATTCACGACGCCGACTTCTACGAAAATTTCGAAATGCGGCCACTGTGGCGGCAGGGACTGCAAAGGGTTAGAATTAGTGATCACTCATTCTATTGTTTTCTTTAATTCGATTACTTAGGATAATTACATATAGCAGTAGCGTTCAATTTTTGTAAATATCGCACGAGTATTTCTATAACACTGCCACCCTCTAGAATTGTCAAATTCTACCCTATAGGGTGGGTTTTTCCGCTTTTTGAACGGCTGATGTAGAAGGAAAATCAGCAATTAATTTTCCTGTCAAATTTTAAATAACCTTTGAGAGTGTCAGTTGTGGAGGGGTTTGAAAATGGTACGGAAATAAATAGCATTAGCTGGTCATATTAAAATTTTTTTAAGAAATAAAAAGAGTATGTAAATGAGCGTCAAGGAAGTCGCTTTATATCTCCTCTCGTTACAACTGTGAATTATCTTGTTCCCTTTGCGTAATTCATTTTATTGTCAATCGATACAGTGTCGGCTAGCCGGCAGAGAGATTACGCCAGAGGTTTGATTACACCGCGAAAACTGAAACTTTCGTCAGTTCGGTTGTCCCTGTTTCTTCAGTCAATTTCTTCCGTTTCGAACGTCGTCGGCTCGTTCCACGGATATTTATTCCATCTCGCGGATCATGCTACCTGCATTTATTTTTACGGATCAACGATGAGAAGAAAGGTAATCCTGTAAGAATTACGTAGCATCGTTTGCGGTTCGCGAAACTGTCGCAATTTCAATGTTCCTCGATGGATCATAGGTTGCTTCGAATTCTTTCATGTTACGATTTACTTTTAACGACGTTGGAGGACAAAGAATTGCAACGGATGCACATAATGCTTCATAATAAATTCGAGATGAATGTTTGTCAACAATGGAAGTTTAGTTCTACGATTGTTGCAAAGTTAGTGATTTTTAATAGAATTTAACTAGTATTTCGACGTAATATAAATAAAGTAATGTTAATTTTTTAATCAAATCTTCAACATTAACAGAAATAAATTTAAGAAATTAGATTTTTGTATGTAAACAATTTTTGAAACAGGTAACATATTGACGTACCGATTACGCATACACTACATCAAATCATACTCAATATCAACTTTTGATCCATCAATTTCAACGGCAGTAAATCATAGCCATCCTCGATATCAACATATTAAAATCCAAAGTTACAAAATTCTAACACTACAACCTTTTCCCAAGAAACAAATACAAACATCGTCTATCCATCTTCCAAAGTCGATCAAGTATTCAACGCACCACCATGAAGCATCTAACTAACTTTAAACACATTCACCTCATTAATTCATGTAACCCTACAATCACCTCACCACAAAATATAAAAAGAAAAAAACGTCAAAATTGACTCGCAGTACCAAGAATTTGGCCGAAACCACCTGAAAAACAAGTTCTCGCAGTAAACGGGATAAAAGAAGAGCAGTTGCGTAATAAGTTATCGCGCAACAACATTACCACTCAACGATTACGTAGCCGGTGGAAGTAACGGTGCAATAATCGCGGGTATTCCTCGAGGAGGTTGCCGCATCTTGTAGGAGCAAACACGACCGAATAATCTTGTAATTGCATTATCTCCCGATTCATTGCAACCACCTACACCGGCAGCGTTTTCCGTTACTAGGACGAAAGGGGTGCTAACGTGGTTAAGTGTCGGAGACAGAGATAACCGGGAGACGGCGACGGCAACGAAACCAGGAGCGTATTATCGATTCGTAGAAGGAGACACGGCGGTTGCTGCGGTTTCCACACAACGGTGAGGAGGTGCCGGAAGAGGAGGACATTGAGTAGAAAGAGGAAGTGGAGGAACGGGAGAAATTGAAGGAACCATGAGCCGAAGGAGGAAGAGAATTAACGAGAGAAGGAAGACGATAGTATAGGAAGAGAATTGAAGAAGAACAGAAGCACAAAGTGGATATGGAGGGATGAGTGAAAAAGGAAATAGAGGAGACGCAGAGTGATGAAGCAAGGCGGAGAAACTGCAGAATCGACAGAGAAAAGAGAAAGAGTAGAACCATAGGGGACGAGGTGATGGTGAAGAAAGAGGACAAAGAGGAAGTGGAGAACCACGACAACTACGACTGCGACGGTTACGACGACCAACCACGACGGCGCACCTACCTACCCTGATAGACGTTGGACACGGGCGCCTTGTCAAGTGATTCGAGTACTTTGACTAGATCGCACCGCACCCCCGGAAGCGGTATCCGCATTGACAGACGACTGACACTCGCTATGGCAGACGTCGAGAAGCTGAGATTCGCGACAGCGCGCCGTAGGGAATTTCAGTTTAAACGTGAATTAAACATCCACCAACCAGCAAATCATCCTACCATCAAATTAACGCGAAGACATCTTTTATACGGATATTTGATTATTTTAACCAGTTAACCGTGGAATTTAGTTTTATGAATTCCTTGTGGAATATGGAATTAAAATCGAGAAATGACGTGTATATTCGTCGAATACGGGGCAAATGTTTCTGTTATAAATTTTACGAAAAGAGGAAAGCGAAATGTTGAAAACTTATGTTTTTAGTCCATAAGAAATTGACGATTCAGTGCTAAAAAGGCTACCGCGATAGAACTTTGGATTGACGTGTATATTCGTCGAATACGGGGCAAATGTTTCTGTTATAAATTTTACGAAAAGAGGAAAGCGAAATATTGAAAAATGATATTTTTAGTCCATAAGAAATTGACGATTCAGTGTTAAAAAGGCCACTAAAATTGAACTTTGGATTGACGTGTATATTTGTCGAACAGGGCAAATGTTTCTGTTATAAATTTTACGAAAAGAGGAAAGTAAAATGTGGAAAAAATGATATTTTTAGTCCATAAGAAATTGACGATTCAGTGCTAAGAAGGCTACCGCGATAGAACTTTGGATTGACGTGTATATTCGTCGAACAGGGCAAATGTTTCTGTTATAAATTTTACGAAAAGAGGAAAGTAAAATGTGGAAAGATTATATTTTTAGTCCATAAGAAATTGACGATTCAGTGTTAAAAAGGCCACTGCAATTGAACTTTGGATTGACGTGTATACACGTCGAACGCAATTAACTGGTTAAAGATGAAGGGGGATTTGTAAATATCACAGGGTTGAAATGTTATATATGAGTTATTGCTAACTATTTCAACCCTGTCACGTTGAAACCAGAGACGTATTGTAATATGAGAGACTTTGCAGAGGATGCTGGGCGAATAGGGCGGAGATGTTGGCTAATTGAGAGCAAAGTTGGCGATATTGCATGATCGTGATTCCGACCGGTTTAAATTCTCGCTTCGATGGGGATTATATTCGTGTTTTATGGTTTATGGTTATGACTGCAGCATGTTATGTACGATAATTCGTGGTATGAACGAGGGGATTATGATTCTTCGTGAGAGATTAATCGGGAATCTGGGATGAAGATTTCTTACCGAGAGATTTGTTCTTGAAAGGTTGAAGTTTGAACGTTTGTAGAGTGTGTACACTTCAATGTGTCTTAAGACGATTTGTCTTCGTTAAGTTTGTTTACGATGGTTTGTTTTCGGAGAGCTTCGTCGATCAAAGGCACATTAAGAGACATCTAAGTCGAAATGGCTATAGTAGTTAAAACCAGAATGTAGGACAAATGGACAAAAGACTCAACGTCCACGAGTCTCATCCGGTGGCTGTATTTCTATAACCTCCCGACATTTCTCTACCACTCGTTCTCTTATTCGTAATTATTCAGTTTATCTAATAAACGTCTATTCTAAATATTAAATGGGCAGCGTGTACAATTTGTAATCGTTTCATTAACTACAAATCCAATGTATTACGTCAAATATCTACCAAAATCTATTCGACTACCTTTCTTCCAACCTTAACACTAGATTGACGCTACATCTAGCATATTTAACACTAGAACGACTAAGCAAGTCAAAATGATGTATTCACAATTCATTCCAAAAATTTCCTAAATTTATAGGAGAGTCCTAGACTAGAAATACTAAGCTGATCTTATAAAACATAGATTTCCGAACCGATCATATTTTCCACATCTTGATTTCCATTTTTTCAAAGTACTTATTTAATATATTTAAATATCACAGATTTAACGCCGGTCGTTTTAGTGTTGAAAATATTAACACTAGACCTGCCGACGATTAATTCAATATATTTCAAAGTGTCAAATAAGTCGGTCTGGATCCAATAAATGAGGAGGGCAGATAATTTGACCAATTCCATCGCTTACAGTCTTCAAGATAGAAAAAGAAATTAAAAAAGAAACAGCGTTGGAAGTTACAAGACAATTAAAGAAAAAAATCATTGTAAAACATTTTGACCACCTTGGTAAATCTAGTGATAAATAATTACTTCGAAGAAAGATGGATCAAGCGTCAAAAAATACAATCAGCTAAGTGATTTGTGTATTACAAGATAGGCATGAAATATCTACTATCTCTGTAAATTTGAAAAACATTTTTGAAAATGTAGGAATCCTTCAATTTGACGATTGCCGTAAATCTAGTGTTAAACGACAATATTTTACCATTAACACGATAAGCGCTATACCAGTCTCTAAGGACCGGCCATTGATTTTCGTTCATGTTCATGATGATCGATGAAAATCAACGATTAGTTTTTTACCTAGGCTACTCAGTGGCGACTGATCGAGCCATAATCACTGATTTTAAATAAGAAATAGAATATTTTATGAAAAGTTAATGTAGTTTATTAAAACAAATAGAAAAATACCTTTCATAAAAAAGAGGGTAAAAGTGTAATGCCCGTCTCTAGGAATTGGCGCTTAACTCCTTGAGGCACGGTGGGATGAAAAGTGTCCCACCTCTTTGACACGTGAAGATCCATGGTGGGGCATTTTTTGACCCACCTCGAAAATTTATATTATTATATAACTTTGTGAATAAATATGAAGCAACTTTATTCGATTAAAATTTTAAAAAAAATGAATGTGCAACTTTGGTTATTTTATTTTTTCAATTCTCGTGCCTCAAAGAGTTAACGTGTTAAATTGTATGAAAAGTCAAATAATATTCACTGTATTCTAAATATCGAGAATATTTCAGCAACACGGAAAGCAGTTCACGAAAAGCTGTAAACTCGTTGCAGAATCTTGTAGGCGGATGAAAATGTCACCTCGCAACGGACACCTTGTAATTCGTCATGCCGTGCGGCGTTTCACAAGAGCACGGTACCACCGTGGCGCGTAGTATTTAACATTTTAACGATTTACGTACGTAAGTGCCTCCATACGTAGGTACTTGTTTGCACGTATCTGTGATCGCTATCGTCGACCGGAGCGTTCTCGAGAGAGCAGAGTGAAAGGAGTGCCGTAAATTAGACGAAGAGAGAACGATACGAGAGAGAAGGAAGGATAAAGCGATGCGGTCGTTCGATGGATTTGTAAGTCTGCCGGCGAGCTTTCGGAATTGGAATTTCGCTCGCGGTTCTCGATGCTTCAAAATTCGACGAAGGACGTCGGGTGAGCAGTTGCCCTTGGAGTCCATGAAAATGCAAAGTATCAGCAGCTTTGAACCGTTATTCGTCCTTTGAGGAGCAGGCTGCGATTGAACGATTTTTTGCGGATGGAATATACATATGTGGAGGAATATAGAATGTAATATCGATAAATCTACTTGCCCTGTGACATAGGGGTTACAATTACTGGCTCAATCTTCATTCTGAATGATTTTTAACACGTTGAATGCCGCTGATATTTCACTTCTTTTATGATTGCTACTGAAGTGATACTTTTTCTATTAACACTAGAACTACCAAACCAGTCAAAATGACTGGTACACAATTTTTTCAAAAAATTCTCCAAGTTTACATAAGAGTCATAGAATAAATATTCTACGTCTATATCAATAAACATAAAACACCCAATCGATCAAATTTTCCGTCGCTTGATTCCCCCTTTTTCAAAGTACTTATTTAATTTATTAAAATATGATAGATTTGAGGCCGGTAGTTCTAGTGTTAAAATCCCGTCTTTGTAAAGCAGAAAGTTTAAAGACACAAATAGATATATGTCAGCAGAGCTTTATATGCAGAAAGCTAGTATTTAAATATTGAATGTGCTAGAAAATTTGGAAATATTACAATTTGAAAGTCATGAAAGTTCATTGAATTCAATAGCGCCGGTCACTGGTGACCCCCACGGCAATCAACGTGTTAATTGTATCGATGAGCGGGAAGGTGGTTGAAAGTTTTTTATACGTGTATAATCTTTCACAGGAGTGATTTTTAAAAATTCAATTCTTATTTAGAGGTATGCAAGTGGTAGCTTAGGATTATAGAAAGCTATGGCTTCTAAACAGAACAATGAAATTAGCTAAAATCGAAATAGGGTTACGATGGAGCAGCAGTTCAGCGATTAACTCGAATGTTTTGAAAATTAGTGAGCATTTCTATGCAGCATTCAGTTATAAGTAAAGTGAAAACTACTGCGGCTTTATTTCAACTTGCAACACTGTTTCACGAGGTTGTTGATAAGAAACTAAAAAAAAGGACTCAAGTTTAGATAGCAACGTAATATATTTGTTCTGCTTGTCATTTGTAACTTCCACACTTTGAATTCTATTCTCCACTAATTGTAACTGCAACTGTGTTGTCAACTATAGAAAATATGATAACATATACATAAAACTTTGGTAAAAGATACTCAAATCCCTGTTTATCAAGATCGACAGCTTCTCCGCCAAGTGCAAAACGTCTGTGAAGCTCTCATCCCGTATCTTGTAACGTGCAAGACATAAATCCGAATTCACCTTTTTCTTCTTTGCAGTATGCCGCTCTGCTCGTAAGGCTACTGCGTAATAATAGAAATTCTACGATAAAAACGTCCCAGATAAAACTTCATTATTGTGCGACTCTATCTTATCTAGCCTCAAGACTCACAATCAGAGTTGGTCTCAACATCGACGTACAAACGCGTGCGACATCCTCAACGTTCACCGAGAGCGATAGACTCTGCTGTAGCTTCTTAATCGCTTCCTGAATTGTAAACGAGCGATCTTCGTTCCTCGTTACGAACCGGCAATCTGAGTCGATGGTAACTGAATTGAACTATTTTTTAACGCGAAATCTCTGCTCTTTTTCCTTCTCTTATTTTCTTTCAGGTTTACGTGCTACTGTGAGTTTGACGAAGATCTGCTTTTAGTTAGTTTGCAAATCACATAAACTATGATGCACACATTATATGGGAAACATTTCCTAGAGATGAAAGCAGATTTGAACTTGGGCCCACTGATTGCAAGTTGTTCACTTTAACTCCTTATCCGGTATAGGCCCACTTTTATTTCTTTCGAGCGCTTAACCTGTTAACTGAGTTAGACGTGTATATACGTCATCCAAAGTTGTATTGCGATAGTCTTTTTAATACTAAATTGTCAATTCCTTATCGACTGAAAATTTAATTCTTCCATGTTTTCACTTTCCTCTTTCCGTTAAATTTATAACAGGAGCATTTGCTTTATGTTCGACGTATATATACGTCACTGCATTTTAATTCCGTACCCTACGAGGGATACCAAGTATAAATTCCGCAGCTAACTGGTTAATTTGCAAATTAATACGATACTTGTCTATCAGCGACGAGCCTTTTCCTATAGCCACTTGTAAAAATTGTTTTTCTAATTTTTTACTTAAAGTAGATGCGATATTAACAGTTTTTTAACTCCTCTTGCTCTCATAATATCAAGTATGAATTTCAATAAGTTAGTTCACCAAATTCGAGTTAGATGTTATACATAACGTTGTAGATTTTATACTGCAAAGAAATCCTTTTGCGATTCAAGTATTTGCACATAAATATTGTAGTTAAGAAAGCATAAATTGTAAGTTCATTGATGAAAAAGTAAAAATCTTATTACAATGTTTTTACAGAGATCTTAGATTCTTATTTAAAAGTTCAATTCATTAATTACAACTACCAAGCAAGTCAAAATGACTGGTTTCCACTTTTTTACAAAAATTCTCCAAGTTTATAGGAGAGCGACAGAGCAAATATTCTATATTGATCTTATAAAACACAGATTACCAAATCAATCATCTTTTCTACCTAGTAATTCTTATTTTGCCAAAGTACTTATCTAATCAATCGAAATACACTAGATTCAATGAGTGTACTTCTACTGTTAAAGTTGTACATACATTTCGCTATTGTTTCCTTAAGTCTAATAACAGTATCCTAAGTCTTACACGCCTATCGTCAAGCATAGTCTTCAAACGATGCAAAAAGTTTTCCACAAGTAACAAAACATACATGCAATCATTTCAAACAAACGATTACTAGTCGCACAAAACTCAATGTCTTCCATACCTCAAACCTCGTTTCACAATGTTCAATGACGATCAATAAAAAAACCAGCAAACATCCACACCCATAAAAAAGATATTTAACAATAACAATTTTCCACGTATAACGATCCTTGATCGCGAAAAAGATAAAGTGCTCCGCTACACCCAAAGGGGGGAAACCCCGATACGCAAACAGCAAATGCGCTCGCGTTACGAAGCCGTTGATCGAACATCCAGGCTAAGCGTTAATTGCCAAGTTTCCCGGATGTATTATTAATTTCATTCTCGCGCATAATAAAGTTCGTCCACGTAACATCATCCTCGTCCTACCTTACTGTTACGTTGCAATCAAATCTGCCCGGTTACGTAAGTACCGCGTTTCTTGCTCGCGGTTGTGCCCCGTTCGTGTACGATGGCAGCGTCGTTATTGTCGT
Organism: Cerceris rybyensis; assembly: GCA_910591515.1. Lineage (NCBI taxonomy): Eukaryota > Metazoa > Arthropoda > Insecta > Hymenoptera > Crabronidae > Cerceris > Cerceris rybyensis. The sequence continues at coordinate 42,790,768 of OU342789.1, forward strand.
CCTCTCTCGACGCGGAATTTATTATTTGCGCTATGGTTTCTCTGAATCGCGCGAAATCTCTGGACGTCGTTGACGGTGAATTTAGACTGTACGTGTGCGCCGCGAGGCCGATGGAATCGAGGTCAGGAGGTTAGGATCGTGGAATTTTGATGGAAAAAAAAGAAGCCGGGCATACGGAGAATAAAATGAAGTTAACGCGCGTTCATGGTGGTCGGTGGTGTTGAATTTTCAACGAGTTTCGCGACGATTTAACCGAGAAAGAATTTGGAAATACGAATTTTGTTGTGCGTCTTGTTAGTATAGGATGGCTGATGGAATTTGATTTTTGGTGAAATTCTTTGAAGGTTGTTTGACACTGATTGATAGCGATGAAGTTTTGATGAGGATTCTTTTTGCAGAGAAATGGTATTATTTGGAGAGATTTGTGGAAATGCTCTATTTGATTTTGGAGCTGTAATAAGTAAGTTGTCGTTAATTCTGGAACTGCAAGCGTTAAATCTACTGTATTTAAATGTTTTAAATAAGTGTGTTAGAAAATGAAAAATGGCGAGGTGAGAAAGATGATCAATTAAGAAATTTAACACTGGATTTACGGATGTTGATATACCTATTTTTCTGAAGTCCGCCAATTTGACTTATACAAGAAAATCGAAGGTTTTGCAAAGAAAATAGTTTCAAATCAATTTGAATGGAAGATTTATTATTAAAAAAAAAATTAACCAACTAATATATATATTAATTAAATTTTGAATGAGCCAAATTGACACCGTAAATTTAGTGTTAAGTTTCATGAGGACGAAGTGGAGTATTTATTTCATGGCTCCGCTATCAATTTGCAGAATTTTTTGAAAACATTGAGAACCAGTCATTTTAATTGCCTTGGTAATTCTAGCGTCAACTTAGACTAATTAGAATTACTTTGTCAGATTGTATGGAGGGTTATGCCTTATTAGAGAGGACAATACTCGCTCACTTTGTCCTAATTTTTTTTCTTATCTTTCTGATAAGGTTTCAAAGTATTTTGTGACGCAGTTCTGTAAATCGATACTTTTTAACTTTCTACAATTTATTAGATCTTTCAACACCTTGCACCTTTGCAATAAATTCCTTCCCTATCCAATATTTCCATCTATCGGCAAAGGAAAACAATTGAAATCTTCCGCTGCAAAAAGAATCTAAAGATCCAGAAGGAAATCGAGTTGCATTGAGACCATAAAGGTAAATTTCTGCAGGAAAAATCCATCGATTTTGAGTATTCCACCGTACTCTATATTTTCCACGAGATTTTCTTAAACTCAGAATTCTCCAATTGAAATTCTTCGCTCGCAAATCGCATCATTGGTAGGATAAGAGTATAAAAGAGAAAATTCCATATCCGATCGACTTTTCTATCGCGAGAAAAAAATGCGAGTTCTTCCCATCAACGGAAGCAATTGAAGGTGCGCGCGTTCGGGAAAGTTTGCATTAATGCGCCAATAAAGAGTATGCTGGGCCGACAACCGACGACGGCCTTCGGAATTCCTCGAATTCCGGAAATTTCAATGCCCGCCGATTCCGACAAACCTGATTTCTCAACGGTGGAATCCGAAAGAGAGACCGTACTCGAGTTCCGATCGTTAGTATAAGTATCTACAAATATGTACCATCCATCAGAAACGAGGTAAAACGATGAAGCAGAGAATTCAAATTGAACACCTTCGCACCGTTACTCTGCTAATGCCTTTGAATATTTAAGATTGAGTGTTTCTGTTCCACGTTTGGACTGGCGAATCAACGTCCCACGCTAACCGTACAGCTTGATCTTCAACCAGTGATTCTCGAAATTCTTTCTTTTTATGTTTTTGTGTTCCCTATTACGGTCATCCCACGTAAAGCCCTAATTACTAAGTCTAAATAAAGTCCACACCTGTGTCATAGGGTGCTGAAAAGAAGTACTGCAGGACTTGGATTTATTTCCAACTTATTTGGAAATTTGACTCTTTAACCCCTTGCCGTGTAATAACGAGTGATACTCGTGATACGATAAATACAGTAGTCAATTTTGTAGTGCTCCAAAAATTATTAAATTAAAAATATCAGGTACTCACGATAAAAGAAATTCTATGCTATTCAATATTGCGTTAAGACACATGCTATACCTATTCGAATTTTCAATTATTATATACAGAGTTACTCCGCATTCAGTCACAAAAAAATGGTACGGCAAGGGGTTAATTCTATCACCAACAATTCCTATCTAAAAACCATTTTATTCTTTCGTTGTAATCGATATGCAGTAATGAGTGCAATTCAATTAATTGCTAAACCTAAACAGGCTTGAAGTTATTTGCAACTTATTTGGAAATTGGACCATTTAATTCTATCACTAATATAGCTGCTATCTAAAAACCATTTTCTTCTTTCCCAGTAAATAATATCCAGTAATGAGTGCAATCCAATAACACCGTGCGATAAAACGTATTTCTTAAAAATTCCATAATTATAGTGCATATTAATTTTTCCATTAGAAATATTTCAGTAGCCTCGTCATTTCTGCGGAACAGACTTTTTCTATTAAAATCATACATTTATTGAGAGGTAATATTTTTCTTTTAAAAATGTTAAACATAAAAATAGACTTAGTAGAACTGTACTTTTCTAATGGCAATATGTAAATATTGAATATTGGAATTTAAAATTCGTGAAAAAATTGTATCGACTTCAATGGTACTAATTACTAGACTGCGGATTTTTATGCATTTATGACAAATTAAATACGACTAAAGTATACAAAAAGAACATAATATAAAAATATATCGAAAATATCCAAAGTATGGTATTTGTTGTAATATTTATTAAGTGCAATAAATCCCTAGATAGGTTTTCCTGTCTCTCCTGCATTTTTGAAACTCGAAATTTGCATAAACATCCGCAGTCTACTAATTACTGATGATTTTTATGGCATTCAACGTATCAAAAATATTTCAGTAATAGTTTGTCCGAACTACTTCTCATTTTTTGGATCAATATTTTCCAACGTACGGACAATATACGCACGCTTCCGTATCAGACCGAAAAGTTTTATCAGTAATGTGATAACCTATCGACGGAAACTGATACGATGACAATCGATCAACGATATAACTTGATGAACGAGGATCATCGACCTGCGAAATTTTCGCGTATGAAAATAACCTTCGTACATTGACTGCTCCATTTGCTGACAAACAATGCTGATTTACGGTATGAAATAAAATTATGTTATATTCGAATCATATTTACGAAATAAAATCATTCCGATGATTTAAGTTTGTCAGGCTTTTCTTCGTCGTAGATTTTCTTAGTAAAAATTCCTGAAGTCACGTGGCAGCTAACGTGTTAATAATGAAATATGAAACAAACAAAAGATTCTACATTCGCTCGTCACATCCAATGGCCGTAATTCCCCAACGATTCACGATTTCCTTGCCAAACGTTATATTACGTGCAATTATTCAGTTTAACCCATAAACCTCTATTGCAACAAGTAAAAGGGCAGCATAAAGTGTGCTGCATTATCAAATATTTACCATCACCTGAGGTTGAATATATCAAAGTTGTTCAAATAATCAATTTTTAAATGAATTTTGATAAATTATCACAATTTACAACAACACTGTTACTTTCATTCTCTACATATGTTTTGTGGAAACTTATCAATTAAATGAAGCAATTCTTGCAAAACATTTTCCCATTTCTCTACTTTCTTCGTCGTTCTTTTTCTGTTCAAAATTTTATTTGGTTTATAAATATATTAGACAAATTGTCGACGATTCTGTCACCAACAAATATAATTCTTATCTCCAAGACACAATAAAAATTACAAGTTCGCCACACCTTCGCCCACGACATATCGTGACAATCATCTCACAAACTTCTGCAAAATTCATTGTTCAAGTATCGCGTCGACACCCATAGAAATACCGAGTTTCGATCTTCGAGCCAATCAAAGAATCTTCGTGAAATGGCACGAGGCAGGATCGAGCACGATTGTTATTTGCGTGGCCGTCGATGCATGCTCGCAAAGTGCATCCAACGAGCGGAGTTTCTTTCGTTTCAGCATACAAAATCGCGTAGACAATGGTGAATAAAAAGTTAAAATTGAAATTAACTTACAATCACTCAGCCCGAAATCAAATTAGGGAAATAGGTCTTAGACAAAGAGATCATAACAGAGAAGACAGAAAAATTAAAGAAAGAAAGACAGATTGGTGGTTGCAGAAGTAAACAATCGTTGCGAGCTTTGGGAGATTTTTTCTGAATTATTATTCAACATATATAATAGATGGTCCGAAAGCCAACTAAAACAATAGGTCCTAGACAAAACGACCGTTACAATACCTATATACTGAATTTACTGGATAAAATTACAGAAACTGATAACAGTCTTTTCTGCCACTTGTACTAATTTCTACTACTAACTTACACTATTCCCATTCAATGGACAAAGTATAAACAAATATATCGAAATTTATTTTTATCCAATCTTTCTGAATTAGAAATTCCCTATATGGTATACCTCTTGACCTGTTTCGCCAGATATGAATCAACAAGAAATATCAGAAACCCCAGTCTCAATTATCAGATGCTAGCTCAAATCCATTGTCATTTCTAAGAAATTGTTCATAAATTATCATTTCACACGTTGGACACTACTGGTATTTCGATAGTTTCATCATTTCCACTGAAGTGAAACTTTTTCTATTAAATTTATATCTTTACAAAGTAGAATTCTTATAAATACAGATAGATATTCGGCAGACCTTCATCTTTTTAACGTCGATATTTAAATCTTCAATATGTCCGAAAATTCATAAATATTACAATTTTAAAGTTGCAGGAAATTTAATTGAATTCAATAGTACCGGTCACCGGTGACCGCCATGGGAGTCAAAGTATTGACATGTCATAGAATCGGTGGTTGGAAAGACACTTAAAACAGAAGGTAAGGCAGGTAGGCAAAATTACCATAGCTGTTGAAGCCGAGAAAGTGCAAAGCAGGAACAAAACGGAATCGCGTTTTGTTTGGCCATCGTTTCACGACACTTCCGAGTTACTTCGGACAAAAGTAACACCGTGTAACTTTACGACATACTTTTACAGCTTAACGGCTATATCGTAATCCGTACTCGTAAATCAGACAGGAGCGTCGAAGTAATACGTCGGATTTTTACGACAGATATTTACCGTGGCCTGTGGAAACAATTTATTGCTGAATAATATTGACAATGATACTATTTTTGTAGTAATTATCCGAGGTTGCTGGAGATGTGTTTATAAACCTGCTATTTGATAAATGCAAATCTGGTTAAGTTCTTTTTTCATGTTTTAGCCTTTTCACTTTCAAATTACTGGCAAGCTAATCTGTATCAAATGATTTTCAGGTATTTGTTGTTATTTCAACAAGAAAGTAGTAAAATTGTTTTAATTAACAGTTCATTAATTATATTGATACTAGACTAGATACTTGGATATAACCAGAAAGTTGCTTTGGAAAAAGAAATGTAAGAATAACGAAAATTAATTATTTTAGTCATTCATATTATATAAGATAAACGTAAAAACATAAAGGCCATTGCACTGTTAGACATTTCCGCAATCAGTCGAAACAATTAGAAACCAGTTACTTGGACTTTGCGGTAGATTTTGATATAAAGTTAAATAATTGCGATATATTAGCTCTATAACGTTCAAATTATTGAGCTACAGTTTCACGTGTCAGGTCTAGGGTGTTAACAAATACTTGAAGAAATCTATCTACAATATTGCATGGCAGACGATTCGCAAAATGACGTAATACCATCGTCACATACGCGTGACGCGCTCATTCTCGCGGGACATATAATTTATGTTCTACCTATGGAAACATTTGAAGCGTTAAAATGTGTAAATGTCTGTATATCACTGGATTTCTGTTAGCACACACAACATTAATATTGCATTCTGTTGACTCGTATCGCATGATTAAAGAACAAACGCTGAATTGAATAAAACTGACAATACTTCTTGTAATATCATTCTTCCACTTGAATCATCTACAACTTGAATTTTTGCAATTCTTTCGCAAATCTATACGCCATTGGATTCGCAAATATTAACAATATTTCAAGTCATTTTCACATACATAAATTTCATTTGGAAGGAATTCATTGAACCAAAACTTTGCCAAGTTGAGATCAGCAGTCAGCAAAAGAACTAATAAATGGCTTACAATTATCTGTGTCCATGATTATGAAAATATTTCAACTGAAAAAATTAAACTTATCACTCATTTTGTATTGCACTACTGTGTGTTATAATGTTCTGGAATTATTTTGAAGAAGTGATACAGAACTGAACCATTTAATAAAGGTTACAGTTGTTTCTTTTCGCAGAACTTAGACTTTATATTGTTAAATTATTCAATTTTTCCACTCGTGCTTCAACAGAACTATTACTTTACTATTTTATAATGTTACTTAACTATGGTCCATTCAGTCTGCCTACATGTTATATAGCAATGCAAATTTCAGAATAAAATGTTCCATTTCTAAGCTTGGATATAACTATTTACTTGGTCAAATTATTACTAGAACTATCGGTATTAAATTTATCATATGTTAATATATTAAATAAGTACTTTAGATAAAGAGCAGTCAAGAGGTGGAAAAGATTATCAACTCGCTAATTTGTACTTCATAAAATCAACCTAGAATATCTGTTCTTCAACTCTCTTATCAACATTAAGAATTTTTGAAAAAATACAAAACCAGTTATTTTGACTTGCTTCGTAATTCTAGTGCTAAATAGTATTTTTCGAACGCGTCAAATTCCATTTTATCTGTATGTCAAGGGGTTAATACGCAGCCAACATTAAGATCTGAATATCTCGAAATGAAAAATAAATAACTAAAAATAGAAATGAAGAAGAAATAAATAAAAAAGTCACAAGGTAATGTTAAGAATTAAAAGCTAACGAATGATAGAAAATAAATTTCCACGTAAAAATATTCCTTCAACATCTCAGAATTCAATTTTGTTGTGGAAGTATTGAGAAGATTGTGTTGCATCAAGTAAAAGATTTTCACCGATGAAGAAAAATGTCCATATCCGAGAGAACGATCAATGACAGTATATTAATGTCGGCGATACAAACCGAGACTTTCCTTCCGAGGTTTAGCCTCGAAGCGCGAATCATCGCGAAGAAATTTCTTCGGGTACGTCCGACCTGTTTTCATCGAAAGCCGGAAGTAAGGATCGATCGCAGCTGCAATCTGGTGTTCCGCGTTCGATTATAACAATCGAGAAAGAAAGAGAAAAAGATGCTCGCTCGGAATTCAAGTAAGAATGCCAACTTTTCGATTAACTTCAAAGAATGTGACTTGTTTAAAGTTCGAAGTAACTGTCGGCGATTAACCTGCTATATTTGGGATAGTTGCCAAAATTATCCAGCTTAGCACACTGTCTGAGAGAGAGACTTTCTTAGCAATAGCTACAGTTTGATTTACGATCAATATCTATGTATTGATATATAAAAGTGACTTTTTTCTTTTATACTATTCAGCTTCAATTAAAATTGCCATATCGATCAGAGTCTATTGTTTTAAGAATCTATTGGGTTTGGAACAACCGAGGCTACGATATTATTAACCCTTTACACTTCAAATATATATTTCAATTTTGTTAGAAGTAGCTCCCAACGCTTTTAAGTGTTTTGTTTGAAATTTACTTGAACAGAAAATAGGGCAATTTAAATGATTTAAAGGAAGAAACAAATGCAGTTATATATTTGTTGTATTTGCAGTATTTTGTAATTTGCAAGTGTATGAAATCTCTTGAAAAAATTTCTAGGATGCAATCCTGGTTTCCTTTTCCACGTTAAGATCTATTGGTTTGGACTTGACAAAATTTCGAGTGAGACAAGGCAAAGGAGTTTCTGAGATACAAACTAATGTCAAGTTACACTCAATATAGGAGTGTAAGTTAAATAATAACAACACAATGTTCTAGCGGTGACTAACTAAAGTCCTCTAATTACGAGTCTGAGGCTTTTCCTGTTAATGACCATACCCTCATGAAAGTGGTTAAGATATATTTCTAAAGTTCGTAGGAATAATAAAGATCCAATTTTTTTTCGCTGTGAAGGAAGTCTTATTATAGTTATTTATCGTTCTTTTCGTGATATTCTTCCTTTTGTTTTCAAATGCGCATTGAGTTCTGCGTAAGAAGTTATTTATCAACTTCGTTAAATAATGCAACTTCTTATCGTTTCTACAAAGTAATTCTATCGTATTATAATGTATCCAGGTGCAACGGAAATATGTGGTAAATTCAATTTTTTTAACTTTTATCTCAAATTGCTTTCATAATTAGCACAATTACCTACACATAATGCACACTTCTCCTTCAACTTCATTTTATCCTCTCTACCTCATTGACGCCACAAATCTGCTATCTACATTTCATACTCTCTTCAAGTCTGTTATTTACATCGAACTCAATATTGACACAGACGATCGACTGAACCAAACAAATCCATCACGTTATTATTTCAAACTGAGTCAACCGCATCAACAAAAGCCTTATGTCCTTGTGCAATTAAAGCCCGAACATTGAGCCGCCACTTTCAAACCGCAAATCTTTTAGCCTTCGATCAATTACTGAAAAGGAAAAAAAAGTTCAAAAAAGAAAAAAAGGATTTCACTCAATACAATGGAAAATTTGTTGAATACTTTTCTTACTTTTTTGAAAATCGATTATTCCCTCAATCGAGGAATGCAGGCCAAATATGTTTGGCCTCGATGATTGAGGGCAAATCCGGTAATTCGTTAATCCCCTGTACGAAGAACCTCGGCACAGGTAAACGATGCGGCTGGTCGCGTTTTGTAAGTAAATTACTCAGAGCCCTGCTAAAGCTGATTGTTATCCCGGGGTAAGCGGCAAATTTTATTACCGTGCAGGAGTTCTTCGACTAGTCGTAAATGCAGGTAATAATAACATTGTGTTAATTACTTTTCCGAAAATCGGCTTACGTCATTGGATCAACGATTGTTTGTAGGCTGAGGAATGAATTTTCTCGGAGAACGATGACGCGGTAAACAAATGATGTATCGGGTGTTGCTGGTATATTTTGAATGTATTTATTTTTTCTTTGGTAAAACGAATTCATCGGTTATTCTGCAATGCAGATTTTTGTATGTAAAATATTGCGGTAAAGTTCGTTCGTTGAAATCGATAATACGTATCTGGTGGAAGATTTATTAGTAATGGGAATGTTAGAAAATTGATGGAATATCTATTTTTCGGAGGTAAAAATTATTTTTAGTAACACTAGGTCTACCAAGGCGGTGAAAATGACTTGGTCTGAGTTTTTTGAAAATGTTTGTGAAATTTCTGACGCTGTTTTCAATTTTCTACGTCTACCTTAAACACTGTAGGCGATTGAATCGATCAATTTTTCTGTCCCGTTTATCTATCTCAATGAAACATATTTATTTGATAATTTTAAATATATTGAATTAATCGTCAGTAGATCTAGTACTAAAAAATCTAATGCCGTAAGAATGCTTATTTTATAATAACTGTTGATGTAAAATTATTATATAGTTAAATCTTCATGGGCAACCTGAATTATTTGTGTCGGTAATGAAATTTCATTCCTAAACTACCGTTTTTACTGATTAATGTTGAAAATTTGTCTCAACAAAGGTTTTTGTATTAAAATAGAGACTTTACTGAGTACACTGGAATTTTTTGCGATTTTTGAAAACTCTGAAATTAGTAAAAAATATTGTCGATGTAAATGTCTTATACTCCTTACCAGGAAATCAATTTCAGAAACATTTCAATCCAGTGCGAAGACATACTCCCATTTTTCGAGTTTATTTTCATTACAAAACATTGTACCAAACAAAAATTTTCTTTCGCCAAAAGCCAATACAGAGCACAGTAACATCTATGAATTCGATCAAATATAATTTAACGTCCAAGAATGAAAAAAAAACGAAAACTCCAAGTGACACGGGCAACGTCAAAGTGTTAATTATAACATAAAAATAACCTCAACAATTTCGTCCATCAAAAATCCTCGATCTTTCGACCCGAACTGCCGACTGACTAATAATCTGCACAAATTACAAACTTCACGACGTACTTCTAACGGGGAAGTCCCGTCGTTCATGTTTCCACAGGGAAACCCCATCCAATGATTATCCACCGAATCCCTTTTTAAACAGATTGTTCCTCGTTGAGCGAGCCCAGTAATTGGCAGCGGTTTGCGTTAAAGCAAAGAGCCACGTAACTTTACCTAGACACAGCGTTACCAGAAAATGGCTCGATAATTTATTACTTTTCGTCGATACCAGAGGCGTTCAAGGAACGAGAACGGTGGCTGTAGTAACGAAAAGTGTACGTTTAAATTGCATCAAGGGGTTCTCTCCTTGGCCGATAATATCGGCTTCATTAACAACACTATCGGATAATTTTAATTACCCCGAGTATTAATTCTCACGATGTACACTCGGTGAAATTGATTTGGTTTCCAATTTTTCTCCTCGAAGCTACTGCCGTAGGTGGACTCCGAGCCATGAAGATTAGGATATACAAATCACATAGGAAAACTTGCCCAGAGATGGCGGGAAATTTAAAATAGGGCCTGCTAAAATTAGCAGTTCGACTTTTTACCTCTTTTCCCACGATAACCTCTATCCCTTTGATATTGTTTTCTGCATTTCGTTATTTCCATTGGAAATGAGGTTGGTTCCAAACCACCAAGACTAGGATATATACATCGCATGGTAAAAACTTTTTAAAAGTGATAAGAGATTTGACTCGGGGTCACTAATTCGCAGTTCCACTATTTAGGTACCTTCTTTCCTACGATAACCTCTCTCCCATTAATATTTTTCTCTTGAATGCATATCGTTATTTCGGTTAGAAATTACCATTTGACGTGAGTTCCAAACTACCAAGACTAGAATATATATTCCCTTTCATGTTATTTTGCATATACTACCTCTCTTTGTTATTTTTCACCTGGTATCACCATTTCGGCTCAGACTTACTGTTTTAGCTGGGTATACAACCAACAAAGCTATGACATAGGTACAAATCACATGGAAAAAATTTCCTAGAGATGACAAAAGAATCTTAAGCTTTCGCGGATGTCATCTTTCTGAAGGATGTGCCATTATAGTGGCTTTCGCGGATGTCGTCCTTCTGAACCAGCGGTCGTCAAACTTTTTAACCTCACGGACCAGTAAATTCATAATTTAAATCCCGCGGACCACTAAAAGGATTTTTTAAGTTTTAAATATATTTATAAAAAAAATTGTAATCTAAGAACACATAAAATGTATTGTTATGAATTGAATTATGATTCGATGCATCTTAAAACATAACTTAACGTGATGAGAAAGTATATTCCACATTTTTTCTGAACGACGCGCCATTAGATATAGTGGCTCACTCGCTCACCGTTTGAATGAAAATTAAAGTACATATATGTATTGTATCTTTAACCGTTTGCGTACCAGGAGCCACTTTCGCGCTCTTCAGTTTTTGTGTCAAAAAACCCCCAGGACATTTTTTCAATGTTGACAATTGAAGGAAGACTTTGTTAAGATATTTTGTTAAGAATGCATCAGGTTTCTCTTTTATAATATGAAGTAATTCCAAATTAGGATACAAGCACGAGAAGATTGTTCTTGTTGTGCACTACATAAAATAAAACACCAACGTTAGCTTATTTTGAAATAAAATCTCAAGAGCGCGAAAGTGGCTTTTATTGAAGTAATTTTTTAAAACCCTCCCGGTATTCAAACGGTTAAGAAAAATGTTAATTTAATTATGCAAAACTTCATTCCAATCTACTCGCGTAGAGAAAAGCATTGTCCGTGATACATTGCAGTGTTGTATCGTTTACACGTAATTGGCGTCAGACTTTGCAGTACAGAGAAACAGTCCCGCGCAAAATTCAGCCGTGCCTAAGAGGTTAAACACGGGCCCCGTCCATTGTGACCTCGAGCATTAATCTCCCTATCTACCATAGCCATCCTAGGGTTAACTTTCATTAGCCGTTAAATTTTCACGCAGATTCGTGGTATGTATTTTCTATCCAATCTTTCTCAAAGGAGAGCTATTCGATCGAGAAAATGCACGCGACAATAAATTCTTAACCAAGTGCAACGGCCTTGAGACGAACTCTTCCAGCGGCCCGACGTCCTTAGAGAGAAAGGACGTCTCGGAGGCCTTCCTCGGAGAAAGCATTTGCTCGGTAGTAACTATCTACACGAGATACTCACGCACACGAGAAGAGTTATCGTGATATTAATGCCGTTCTCCCTTCACCGATCTTTTTAACGCACTCCTCGACGCGAGAGCGATTTAACTAACAATGCTGAGACGTATCGCGTGAGCTTTTTAGCTATTAATCCAATAGCGAGACGCGGTTAGTCCGCGCGTTTCGTGTGCGAGTCACTGTGCCTCTTCAAATCGACGTCTTTCTATTATATATTAATGTGTTAATCGAATTCTAAGTTGATTAAACTTGAAATTCCATTCTATTTTTAATTTTTTAAATTTTATTGTACAACTTGTAATACATGTTAAATTTACGAGGTGTACAATTTGAAAAATTCCGAAATCAAGAGTTAAAGTCTGATGTTCATAAAACTCATTAAAGAGTTGTTTGTATAGGTACATTAATTTCAGAGTACATAAGTGTATGGAATGCACTGGAGAAAATGTATGGAGGTATTAGAGAGAGTTTGAGTTTGTGGCTACTATTTGCAATCCTGAGGTGTAGAGATCATTCGTGATTCTGTGGATTTCTTTGCTTATTATCTACGTACATTTATATATTTAATTGTTACTAGCTGTAAGTTAATTGAACGATACTCTGCAGTTTTTATTTTTCATTCTTGAAATTGTCAAAGAATTTTCATTCACAACGTTGAAAACCGCTATGTGTCTTACCAGTTTCGTTATTTCTATGAGAGTGAAACTTTTTCTTTTACAATCACATCTTTGTAAAATAGAAACGCTTGAAGAAAAAATAGTTATATATTCAGCTATACTTCAGATTACAGTAGCAAATTCATCAGTATAATAATGTAAAAGTCGCAAAAAATTTCATTCAATCGTACAGCGCCAGTCACCAGTGACATTCAACATGTTAACCCATAAATAGTATATAAATGAATAAACCATGACAGTAGTTCTATGTAGAAGGGTGTATTATAATATTATTGCTATCTATCTATATATAAAGCTCAAATACCATTGACTGACTGACTCACTCACTCATCACGAAATCTCAAAAACCACAGAACGGATTGCAATGAAATTTGGAACATACCTTCCCCTTGGGTTTTAGGTGGTTTTGAAAAATTCGAAATTTTAAGAGGGGTTTTGCAGGGTTAAAATATGGGCCAAACTCATCAGTGTAGAGCCGAAACTACTTAACCTAGAAACTTGAAATTTTGCATAAGCGTTCCTTCTAGGGTATAAGCACCCAATAAGAAAGAATTTTTCAAAATTTGAAATTTTAAGGTTTTTTTCTTTAGTTTCGATTAAACCGTAGCGAAGCACGGGAACTTTTAGCTAGTATTATACATAGCAATTAACGCAACTATATCTCTTATAATATTATGTAAATTTTAAACTACTATGACTACTATAGTGTTTCCGTGAAAACAAGACCCGGTCATATATTAATATATTCACGATAAAAAGTCTTATATATTCACGATAAAAAGCCCAAAATGGCAATACAGTCTTGTGTTCTCGTATAAAAGAAAAGACCTGCTTGAAATTCAGCGATGTCTCATTTTGACAAACAAAGAAATGAATCGGAATAAATACAACACAAGAAAACAATTGAAATCTATTCAGTAACTCTGTAGAATTACCAGGTAAAGTCCTGGATCAAAATTAGTATCACGTTTTCAAACATGTAATCAATGCCTCTCAAATTAAACTGCTCGTTTCAATGAACTAGATTTTCAAAATCTCCTAAACATAAATAACAACAACAGAAAAATTCCATATAATGAAATATTTCAGAAAAGAACAGACCATATAAATTTAAATTATAAAATTGAAAATTCCAGATTATATCTCGTAGCTTGTTAATTTCTCATCCCCTTCTAAATCATTAATGATCTTTTTGAATAATCAACAGCTTATAGTACTGATGCACAAAAAGTGACATTAATTATAAGCTCATACACAGAAGTTAGATGTCGTGCGTTGAAAAACACGTGACATCCGAGGACAGATTACGTAATCGCGTAACCCGACGATGTATCGTCGATAAAACGATTACATCAAGATACATTTACACGAATCGTCCGATCGACAATTTCGCTGGGTTGGCACAATTCACGTTTGTCGAAGTTAAACACTTGTAACTCGCTAAATTCTTTGTGCCGAAATACGACGTTGCCTCATCGAGCACCATTGCGCGTCTGATAAGACTGCAGATACATTAATTAATCAATTTCATCGGAAATCGATATCGTAATAATAACTTTTCACGCTGATCCTCGACGATCGTGAAACAACCTCGTATATGTGTATCGTGGCACGTAAAAGTTACTAGAGGGCTATTCGTTGCACGTCGAAGCTGAGGAGACTTCGATAACGCTGCGGTCGTCCTCGTTGTCGCGGAGTGCAGGTGCAAGGAAGATGCACTTCGATGAAGTTTCAATTGCGTTAAAGTCTCATCAAACCGCGCCAGATGGAGGCGATCGTTGAAAAATGAGAGGAGAATTGAGATGATAGTGGCAAGTCTTAATGTGTGGTAAAATCGATTACATTTACTTTGAGTGATTAATGTAATTAAGCTTTTATTTCATTTGATCTTTTTTTGACCGACTGTAGAAATAATTGGAAGTTCTAAAGAATCTCGGGTAGGAATATTAACACTAGATTTACGAATGTTGATATACCTATTTTTTTGAAGTGAGCCAATTTGACTTATACAAGAAAATTGAAGTTCTTTGCAAAGAAAATAGTTTGAAATCAATTTCATTGAAAGATTTATTATTAAAAAATTAACCAACCAATATGTCATGTATACAGTAATCAAATTTTAAATGAGCCAAATTGTCTCCGTAAATCTAGTGTTAAGTAATTGAAATACTGCTGAGATTTGTTGGTATTAAGTTCTATGTATGGAAAATTATTTCTAAGTGTATCATAGCCAGTTCTAAATTTACCCAAAATGGTATAATTGTATAAAACAATTAAATAGATAAGAAAGTACATAGTGCAATGATAGGCAACGTAAAATATATAATAATTAGATGGAAGACTGCAAACATGCTCCCCCACTCTCCAATTGCATGTGATTTTAACAACAAAACTACCTAGGTACTACTGTAGACAAAAGAGAAACAAAAAGATGGAAAAGATGATTAATAAATTAATTTAAGATTCATAAGATAGAAATGGAATTCCACTAGGTACAGACATTTCGCAGGATCAGAAATTAGTCAGAGCTGGTTAATTCTTTGCACTTCAAATACATCAATGCTAAAAATTAAATTATCAATATCTACCGAAAAGTTCAGCAATTATTTTCAAACACACTTTACCAATGTTATATTTGATTCGTACATAGAAGAAATAATTTACATTTCCCTCGTCACTGACAATGTTACATTTCAAAGGGTTATCATCAGATCTCATGATTTTTTTAGCAATTGCGTGAACGTCTTCGGCCGCAATTTTTTTCACGAATGCATATAACAGTATACGTTATTCTATTGAAGGAATATCATAAGGGATAGAGTAGAAAATTGTACGGTACACCGTAAGGATAATGAAGTGTTCCTACGTTCCACCCCTCTGCTAAACTTGCTTTGTCGCCGCACGCGATTTATCGGTTGCATTCGCTCGTTCGCCGATACAGAGTGTATACCTGACATGAGAAATAAGGCACTCCTATCTGACGATGATAATTTTGTTTACGATGTTACGGTAAGCGGTAAATAAACACTGTCTACTCGGATACGACCGCTACGATGACCTTTTGCATTTAGGGATGAACAATGCGGGTGGTCATTATTATAACTATCCGCATTTATGTAGGAGCGAGTTGGTAGACGGTCTTCATACTGGTGTTTCGCAGAAATACAATTAATATGAATCAGGCTACCGAACAATCTACATATTTTTTCTGTATTGCGTCTGCATTGAAAAAAAGGAATTAGTACATTATATTGTTAGGTAGATAACAAAGTGTTCTATAAGTCGTTATGTAACCATTATTGTAACAATCCACAACTAGGGAGGGGTCCGAAGAAAGGTCTCTGTAGCGGTCTTTTGCGCAAAAACAACCCTTTGCACTCCTATGTCGAGCTACACTCGACACAGGTTTTTGTGACACTTAATGTTTCATATACTAATTATCGACTTTTCGAAATCAACAATAATGTTGCATTTTAACAGGAATACATCGCAGTATCTACAATTGTTGCTAGTATTAAATAAAAACGAATAATCAATAGTAGACAATTTTCCGAGATTATATTTGCTTATCTGACAAAAAGTTATTACATTAATTCGGAGCGCAAAGGCTTAATATGAATATTAGGGTAGCGAGCAACCTACACATTTTCTACATTGCGTCTTTATTGAAAAGATTGATAAAAGATAACTTTAGTATGTTATACCCTTAGATATATTACAGAGTGTCCCAAAACTTGTTATATGCCTATCTGCATGTAGTAAATTTCTGTAGAACACTTAAGGTTATTGGCCTAGAACCGTATTAGTCGTTAACGGTATGTATTTTTTTTAATGGAAAAGAAAGATTTGGAGTTTGAAAATTATTTTTTTTAATTTTTACACAAAACTGAATAATATTTCATTAAATTTGTCACGCTATTAATAATTAAAAATTAAAAATTAAATGCTACTCGATGATCGTACTATGTGTCATATAATAAATTTGGCAACAACGCATGGAAATGTATATGCATATATATTATATTCATCCATAATTAGTGTATTGTAAACAAATAGTTTTATTTTTATTTCCTTGTCAAATTTTATTATAACCATAGAATGAAAAATAAATATTATTATAAACGCAATTATATGTTATCACGCTCAGTAGTAGATAAACTATATGTAGTTAATTTTTGAATTTCCCGCTTTTTATGCAGTGTTGCCAAATTTCTTTGCAGTCAAACATGAACCGAGCCTCTGTCATGGCTGATAGTTGTCTCACTAGTTTTTCATTATTTTGAATAAATATTGGTCTAAAATTACGCGTGAATGTATATGTTTTATAATTTTTATAGTAATTAAAACGGTTAAAGTTCTGAATAATAAGTTTTTTGAACATTTTTGAATAGCCAATTATGTAAAATTTCAATAAATAGGACATTTCCGGCAAGTTCTTCCGTTTACCATGTGTTAAAAGCCGCATTTTTAATATTTAATTATTCAAAAACTATACGACCAATATTTTTCAAAAAAATCAGTAAAACGTATGAGCTGTTTATAAATAACATATCAAAATTCTAGAATTTTATCTATACATTGCTCTAAAGGGCGAATAACCTTAAATCCAAATTGTAACCGTAAATTGTACGATGCTGTTAATACTTCAACCAATATTCAAGAAAACGTGGAATCATAGATTTATACAAATTGTTCTTGTATATACTAATAAACATTCGAACGGGTATGCTAGAAGCAGAAAACACTTTCACCATTCCTAGCAAAAATCGGTGTACACGTAACGAACATTCTATCAAATTTTGTAACAAATACGTCATAAATAAACAAACATTCAACTGCAACTCCTTCTATACAGCAACTTTAGAGCAACCGAGGTATAACACTATATTTCAAGTTAAAATAAACCCTCGGATTTTCGTCTAATACGTGTCAAATTAAATTTCTAAAGCTTCTAAAAAATTCACCCTTTATATCTACTATTGCATAAACTACAAAAAAGAAATAAACCTTATTACTAGACTGCGGATGTTTATGCAAATTTCGAGTTGCACAAATGCAAGTGAGACACGAGAACCTATCTAGGGATTTATTGCACTCGTTAAATATTACAACAAATACCATACTTTGGATATTTTAGATATATTTTTATATTGTGTTCTTTTTATATATTTTAGCCGTATTTAATTTGTCATAAATGCATAAAAATCCGCAGTCTGCTTATTACAGTGACTTTGCGGATCGCTTTTTAAATCACAATTTATATAATCGATTCGGCCGTTTATTATAAGGCTGAGAGTTTGAAGAGCAGCCGGAGCTCTTTATTTCAAAGAAAAGGGAATACAAAATGCGAAGGGTAGAGGGCAGAGGGTAGATGGTGGCAGGTTTTACGTGTCGCGCGGCTCGCCGAGTCCGCCGGAGGCACTCGAGCGTGCATGGTAATTATTGGCTTGGAATCGCACAGCACGGATCGACGCAAGAGGAACAACGAGGACAGAAGGTGGAAGGTGAAAAACGGGATAAAGGAAGTGCGACGTTGAAAGCGCCGGTTCTGTTGGAATACGCGTCGGAATAATATGGAATAAAATTTCATCGCGTTTCCCAGCTTTCAGGCGGCTTTCTGGTTGGGGTCTTCTGTTTACTGTGCGCTGTTTTTTTTTTGCTATGTGTACCTTTGCGGGAGGAAATAATTAAGGTGTTGAATTTTATTGAATATTCGTGTTTAAATGGCTGCTGTTGGGTATCTAATCGTAATGGAGAGCTTGTGAAGATTGAACTTCATTCGTTTTAATGCGACAGGTTATGTAACACTCGGTGGATTATTTAACCCTTTGCTGTGCCATTTCTTTTGTGATTAAATGTGCCATAACTCTGAATTGATTACTAAAATAACAATCTAGCCCCTAATTTCGGATATAGTAAATGACCTAACGTAATATTGAATAGCATAGAATTAAGTTTATTTTATCAGGACCAACTGATATTTATGATAAAATAATTTTTGGAGCACTTCACAATTGACTATTCCATTTATCGCGTCAGGAGTAGCGCTCGTTATTGTACGGCAAGGGGTTAAGTAGTGATGATAAATTATGGTTAAGTACTATTTTCTCAATTTTGCTAACTCTTTGGGGCGCGAATTCAAGAAATAAAATGACTCATGTTGCAATCAATTTTTAAGGTGGAATGAAAAATATCCTATCATGCATTTTCACGTTAGAGATGGGGCACTTAACACTTTACCGACCGGTAGCCGATTAATCGGCTTTTCGGGCCCAACACATTTGGACTTTTAACTTATTAATTAGTTGCCATGGCAATTAATAAATTATTATTTTTCATTGTGGTTAAATGTGTGAAGGACTCAGTGAAGAAACTTTGCAATTTTCGAAGAGATATCAGTATCAGGGAAATATTTGCGTGCAAGTGACCGATCAGAAGTGGGTAGGATGTTAAAAAATACCGGTCGGTAAAGTGTTAATACTATCGTGTCACAAAGAGTTAACACAAATTTTTATTTAAGCTAGCAGAGGCAATCCAATAGCCACTAAATAATGAAATATATTCAAACCAGATATATAAGAGTATTTTTAAATTCTAAAATTAAAATCATAGTTGTAACAAATTGTTTGCAATAGAAAACTATACCGGGCATCGTTCAAAACGTTACTTCGTTATAGATTATTTCTTCAAAGAAGCAAACGGAAATAATAATAACTGCGTAGGATAAATTTCAGCACATTACGGCACAGTTAAGGTCAACTATACTGAACTATCCTAGGACGTCACTTCAAAATAGGCTAAATTAAGGTTCTTACACGAACACATAACACTCAAAAGTTTCAAGTTTTCTCCGACATAGTTTACGAAAAAATATTCCCACGTGTCAACATATATTGCAGTAGAAATGCATCCATCGCATCTTGAGAAAATTGAAACCTGCTCGAGCGAGAGGAAGTTCTGAAGCATCGTTCGCGAAAAGCATCGTTGTCCAAGTCAAACGAGCACAGAGATTCTCTCTACCGAGGAGGCTCGACGACTACATTTTTCGCCATAAAAGCTGCCGTAGCGGCAGTTCCACCTTTTTTACGATGCTTTTACGCGGCAAGTGCGCGTGGAATTTATAGTCTCAAAGAGACTGAAACTTTGTACAATACAATGGCGTTTCCCGCGTAAATAGTCTGCATGGCCGTCGACGCATTCCATGGATAATTCCACGTATCTTCTGCACGCTGGGTTTCTTCTTCGATCCATCCGACTGATCTAAATCCTTTCACACGGTACAATAAACCTCTTGTACATAAATATGCTCTGTATTAAATATTTACATGAACCATTCATTCTCCTCAGCACTTCGTTCATTCTCATGGTACCTGATAGAGTAAACTTTGACTTTCTCTTGGTAATTATCTTTGCAAATGTTTGAAGTATATATTAATTTTAAATTGGTTTAGATATCTTAATTCTGATTTTGTCTAATATTGTTTAATGTATTTATGGCAATTTAGATCTATGGTAAAGGGAGGGAAAATGTAAATATGTAAGATTTACAACGAAGTGAACATTGTAATCGACTAATTGGCTTTCATGCGAGTGCTGAACTATATCAGGAAGAATAAATAAGCGCCATTTTTCGATTTGAAATGCGATAGTCATTTTACCTAGCCTCACACAAGCATTTTTCAATGATTTCTTATTTCTAATTTATGATACAGGTATCACGTAAGAGAAAATAGTCAGAGACAATGAAAATTTGAATGCAGTCTCATTATCTGGAAGGTGAAGTCTTTAGCTCGACAATCATCATACCCCTTTTGGATAAAATTAAATGTTCAAAATATATGGAAGAGCTATCGATCATTGCGACTCTTATATTAATACTAGACCTACCGAGCCAGTCGAAATAACTAAGTAGTTCTTAATATTGTTCGAAAATTGTAAGAGCTCTTAAAACTGCAACTGCTTCATTTTTCTATCCCCACTTTGCTAAATACATGCAATTGTATCGTTCAAAATTTTTTCTCCCGTTATTTCTTTCCTTTAGACATTTTTATTAATTATTTCTAAATATATATAGTGTATTAATCCTTGGCAGTTCGAGTGTTAAAAAATTACTGATATTACACTATAAAATCAAGTCTCTTTAACTTTTAATAGACATCATAGTAATAAAAAAATGTTAGCATTTTTTAAATGCTGTATTTTAGAAAATAAGTTGAACAATAAACGCGTAAATCGTGCCATCAAGTGTATTTTACTGCTAACATTTAGAAAATAACTGATGTGAAGTTCAGTCTTCCTTAATCGAAGAAAAGAAGATGTTAATTTACGTTCCTTTTGTTAATGAATAAGAAGCGAAATACGCCAATTAGAGTCTCCCGCCAATGCTATGTTAAATTTCAGTTACAAAGCCGACAAAACGATTCTTTGAGACAGCTCGTTCTTACGTTTAACACGTTGGCTGCCACAGTGGTCAACAATAGCCGGTACTATTGAACACAATGAAATTTCACGTATCTTCAAAACTGCAATCTTTATGAATTTTCGGACATGCTAAATATTGAAATATAGGCATTGAAAAAATAAAAACTTGCCGAACATCTGTCTATCTGTATATTTAACACTAGATTTGACTTATACAAGAAAACTGAAGTTTCTTGCAAAAAAATAGTTCCAAATCAATTTAAATGAAAGGTTTATTATTACAAAATTAACCAAACAATATATTATATATATAGTAATCAAATTTTGAATGAGCCAAATTGGCTCCATTAATCTAGTGTTAAAGTTTCTGCTTTATAGAGATGTAAATTTAATAAAAAAAAGATTCACTTCCGTAGAAATAATGAAATTAGCGAAATATCGGTGGCGTTCAACGTATTAATTCATTGTCAAGCTTGTATCCATGGGAAAAGTAAATTTCGACGTTCAAGTGTGCATGGAAAGAGAATCATTTGACAGAGGTTTGATGTGAATCAGCCGCGTGGATTTCGTTCTCACGGCAGGGAAACCTTCCGATTTCTCCATTCTGATCGAAATTCACCGACAGTGAAAACGATATGTAGCCTTTCAGTAGGTTCGATCGAAGAAGCAGTTCGGCTATGGCGTTGGAAACGGAATCCTTTTCGCGCTTGCATTATCACCGAAGACGTATGACTGCATTCCAAACGCGAAAACAGGATTTCCTTCGAGTACCGTATGGCAAATGTATTTACTCGTTGTTGTTTTTTCTTCTCGAATCGTACGATAATCATGTCCTTTGTCGTTGTTTGAAGACATTTATTAATCTTTAGACAACCATGCAACGTCTAAAGTTGATGTTACGTCAATTGAAAATTAAGTGCTAATATTAAAGAGGTAAAATGCTACAATTAACGTTTCTCAATGCTGTATCATATAATTAATTTACATGCGCGACAAAAAGGTCTAATTGCAAAGGATTAAGAATGTTCAAATGAGTGAATGATTTAACGGTACGATTACTTAGTATCTTTTTTCTTCTTCTACCTCTTGATACTCAATCAAGCATAGATAGAATCTTAGTTTTGGTGTAAGAACTCTTTCTGTTGCTCAATACTTAAAACGTTTTTACATTCGACACAAAAACTAATACGAGGCTATCGTAGGTAAGGAGGTAAATATATAATCTCACAACTAGCAGATTCGATCGCAAATCATCCATCACCTTTGGGAAAAGGTCCTAATGTCCTAATTATTCTAACTTATTAAGACAAAGAATGACTATTTAATGTGTTCGAGTCTGTAAAGTTCAAAAACCATCTAGAACAGTCGATTCTAGGCAACATAATTACAGCAATTAACGTCAAAACGTATAAAACAAAGCAAAACTAATCTCTACAGTCATCCATCCCTTAATGTCTATAATTTCCACGTACTCACATGTACTCAAAAAAATCTTAAATCCATTACAAAAAACATAAACATTTTCACATTCCAGTCCACGATACTTAATCGAGTAAAAATAAAATCCTACAGTTGACACAATAATCTTCCCATTCGAAGAAAAGTCCGAGAAAAGACGGCACGTATAGTCGCTTAATATTCTTGTAAACTCTCAGACGAGTAATTATTATTAACCCAAGGAGAAAAAGTGAAGGTAATCGCATTTCAGTGGCGGTGCGTGTCTCACCGCAACATCGGTGCTAGTAATTTCGTATTTCTTCGCGTCTCCATTACACGTCGGCCCATTTCGTCGGCACGTACACGCATCTTCTCGTACTTTTTGGTCGTTCGAAGCAGGTTTCTAAATTCGTTCGAGGAAACTGAGCGAAAAGAACGGCCGAAGGACCACATCGAGCTGAATAAGGCGAGGGTCGGAGAGGAAGAAAATGGGGAGGGGGGGAACCGTCGCCCTACAAAAGGTTGGCCCTTATTTCTATGCGAATCTCACCGAATATTCGTAAAACGCCCAGGTGGAAGTAGTTCTTTTCACTGTTCTTCGAATTCGAATGGAACCACGTCGGTGAGGAAGGGATCAATGGGCTTGCCGTTGTTTGTTGATTATGGTGATGCGGCTGGTAAAGGAGATACTGAATTTTCATGGGAATATGGATTGTAGGGTTTGATTGCTAGTTTTTATATGATACTTTTCGATTGAACGTTGTATTTTTTTTTACATTTTTGCGCGTTGAATGTCACGTATGTTGCTCGAATTTTATTATCTTTGAGGAAGTGAAAGTTCTTTCATTAACACTAGAACTTTTTGAGAATTTCCTGAAATTCCTGACGCTGTTTCTTTTTCTATTTTCTATGTCTATTTTAAAGACTGTAAGCGATTGAATAGATCAAGTTTTTTACCTTCTTCATTTATTTCATTGGGACAATTTTGTTTAATGATATTAAATATATTGAATTAATCGTGGTTAGATGGAGTGAAAAAATCGTGCTTTTATAGGGTTTTAAAGGTTGAAGGTGAAAATAATTATATATTTAGTAGTACTTGAATCTTCTAATAGCAATATTTAAATGTTGAATATATTAATAAAATCGTAAACGTTACCATTTTTTTAAATGTGAAAGGACACTATGCATTTTTGAAAAAAAAGTTTCCTAAATATTAAATCGATCCATTGTTGTTTATTGATAATTTTTAAATGTGAAAGGACACTATGCATTTTTGAAAAAGAAGTTTCCTAAATATTAAATCGATCCGTTGTTGTTTATTGATAAATGTTCGGATACCGGGCGGAAAGTTTCTTATGAGGATAAAATTTAGTAAAATCTGGTAGTAGAAAAATCGATTCTAAATTTAATATCACTTTAAGCATTGCACCTCCGGTTTACCGATTATTTCACAACCGGATGAACACAATGAACACATTACATTTTTTCTCTAAATACATAAAGCCCTCTTTAATCAACCATTCGAGTAAAAACCTGCGCGGCAGGGTTAATCGTGCCAGTTAATGGAAATACGGTCGATTTAAAATTACCGCGGCACATCAAAACTAATTTTCGTACATCATCGACTACTCTGATTTTGCTACCAATGCCAACGAAGAAAATTCAACGAAATATCCCGCATTTGATCCTTAACGTTGCACATTAACTTATTTTTCTAAAACAATAAAAAATGCAGAAGAGAAGAGTCAACAAAAAAATGGGTAGAAAGTCCTGGGAATATTATCCAAACAAATAAAAATTTGTCGCAGACAAAATATATCAAATATATATCATAATCGTTAAAGTTATCAATTAAGTAAATTAATAGCTTTCATCGACTTCGGTATAATTCCTGGAATAAGTTGACCTTGCTGATTTTTTTTCATTTTTTCCTAACACGATATAGTCCTTCAACTCTTTGCTCTCCGAATTATTTTATTGACTTTTCGTCAGGTATGCAAATATAGTTTCGGAAAATTGTCTACTGTTCATTATTCATTTTTACTTAATAGCAGGAAAAATTGAAAGAACTCCGAGATATTCGTGTTAACACATTGAGCACCGTCCCCGCGATAGTGTCGGATTTTTTGTTTCTTTATATGGATATTACCTCGCAGATTAAAAAGTGATCACCCTCAGAGATTTTCGGGTGAAATGAAGAAAATTGAGAAAAAAAAAACTTGCAAAAATATGTAAGTTATTGTTTAGATACAAACAAATGAAGCCGACATTTAGGCTTTAAATGACTGAAATGTAGGCGGCTTTTAACACTAGATTTACGGAGTCAATTCGGCTCATTTAAAATTTTATTACTATATATATATAATACATTGGTTAGTCAATTTTTTAATAGTAAATCTTTCATTTAAATTAATTTAGAACTATTGTCTTTGCAAAAAACTTCCGTTTTCTTATATAAGTCAAATTGGCACACTTTAAAAAAATAGGTGCAACATCCGTTAATCTAGTGTTAATGCGTTATCATGTAAAATTATTGTTGGTTTCGAAAAATCGATAATTAATATATGACACATTAAGTGCCACAAAAATCTGCATCGACTGTAGCTCTACATAGGAGTGCAACGGGTTAAAAACAATACAACCCTCAATTCAACTTTAATCCACATCTTACCCAATACCGTAAAAATTCAAAATAGTCTGAAACCTCCAGAAAATTCCAAAAGTCACATTTTCACCCTTACAACCACTCCTCACCAAAAGAAAACACCAAAAAAACATTCCATTCTAACAGTGCAAAGTTTATTTGCACAAAGTATCAAATTTGTATCAAATGTTCAGCTTCCCGCGAAAGTACAAGCTCGAATTACATTTGCTCGTAATTACGCTTACTCAAGACGATTACATAAAGTACAACGTAACGAACATCAAGTAAAGTTTCCACTTAAAAGAATTCCGCACGTATCAACCGCGTAAATATGATAAATCGAAGAAGAAGAAGAAGAAAGAAAAAAAACGAAGCAATGATTGTGCAACTTGTGAAATTCTTTAATTTCTAAAGAGTAGAAAATTCCGTGGATTCACGATCGTCGAGATTGATAGTCTGAAAAGACTTTCGAGAGTCCAAGCTTGGCTGACATTAGTTTTCGAAATGTGCACTCCCCCCTGATATATCTCGTAGGTTCACTTTCACCTCGCACAATTTATTCTATGCCGTGCATAATGTAAATCGTAGATATCTCCCGTCTACGAGTCGCCGTTTTAATAAAGCTATTACAAAGGAAAATACAGCTCTCTCATTGTTCTATCATATTATTGTCCACCTATGGACGTATGGATAATAATTCTCTACGAATATTTCTCTACGCACTTTACGATTGTATTCTCGTAAAGTATTTGACACTGGAATTGGTGGAGTTTACTTGAAATATCAACAATCGTGTTACACAATCGATTTACGAGAGTTTTGCGAATACTTGAGACTTTTATTTCTATTTTTACACTCGTAGAGTGCAGTGTTAACGGTAAGTAGACTGTGCTATTTAGATAATGGCACGATTGGTATTATTACGATACCGATAACAGAGATACGAGAAAAGAAATCCTAGTTGGAGTGAGGAATGTGAGAGAATTCCTATTGTTCGTGGATGTTATGAATGTTTTCACGCAATGTCGTCTAGTGTATGTGGTAGGATTGTGAGAATACGTCTGGTATTTGAATAGAGGTTGAGAGATTCTGTCAAGTAGGTTTTTGATACAAATTTGGAGATGGAGGTATCCAATTTTTTATACCAAATTGTGAAAAGTTATAGTAGTTGTGTACTTGATTTTAATTTTATTTGATAAAATTCTAGATAGTATACTGTGGAAAATTGCGTGAATCCCGTATTGTAATTAGGATATTGCTGAAGCGTGAAGTTTCATTTACTGTTACACTAAGGTTTTGGAATATCCAGATAAGGAAAAGTGCACGAATCCTACATTGTATATCAGATTTCACCAAATTATTAGCATTTCTTTTGTTATCGAGAGGCTTAATTAACTTTCAAATTTCATTTTGATAAATACTGTACAAAATCTGTATTATATTTAGAACGTCACGAAATTGTAAACATTTCGTCCGTAGAAAAATGTAATTAATTTCCTCGATATTACTCTAAGGCAAGCAATCAAATGCATATCTTACAATTAATTTTCTAAATGCTGTTTTAAAAAGGTTACTCTAACTTTTTATCACACTCAAAATATCCTTAGAGTGTGAAAGTCGTCTTTTCAAGTGCAGTACATAAATATTTCAGATATCATTTATAAAAACCTATTTCAACATTCAATCACATTTTAAATATGGCTAAACCGTGACAATTATTATTATATGTAGTACTAGTTCTAAAATTTTCTGCATGTCATTCTAGCAAAAACTGTATGAATATTCAATGATAGTGTAGTCTCACCTGTATCGCCTAAAAACGGAATGCAAAAGTGATAGAAAATAAAGATAAGGGAGTAATAACGACAAAATACAAATGATAATAAAAGAATGGCAAGAAACCGCGATTTCGAAGAAAGAAATAGAGAAAGTTAAGAGAGATAAAATTGGTATCAACGCCGCACCAAAGATAAAGGTGTCGACGTAACAGCTGCTCTTTCCGTAACCGACGATTGACTATCCTGTTCCAATTATAGCTGCTTTAAATTCACCACAGACAGGAATAAAATCTCCGGAAAAGAAGTCCCTAGTGATACTGAGAAACGACATACATATATCGAAATGTCGCTCGAGTTTTAAATATTAATAGTTTGCCATATAAGAAAAAAGTGCCCTATATCTCTCAAAGAGTGCCTTCTATTAGCAAATGCAGACACTCGCTAAAAAGAGGCAAGAAATAGATAACAATAAATTACCATACTTCGTAAAACTTTAAGTCTTATCTCGTTTGAATTTTGCAGGAGCTGGCTTCCTCTTAACACTAGAATTTCCGACTATTAACACTAGATTTACGGAGCCAATTTGGCTCATTCAAAATTTGATTACTATATATATTAGTTGGTTAATTTTTGTAATAATAAATCTTTCATTGAAACTGATTTGGAACTATTTTCTTTGCAAAACACTTCAATTTTCTTGTATGAGTCAAATTGGTTCACTTCAGAAAAATAGGTATATCGACATCCGTAAATCTAGTGTTAATTCACTGTATTTTAAGATACTAAATAAATACATTAGAAGAAAGAGAATGAAATATGGAAGAAACTAATTTGATTTAATCTCTCACGTTTTTCAAGGAAGATATAGAAAATAAAGCGTGGTACAGTCCTAAAAATTTCAGCAAGATTTTTAAAAGATTCAGTAGAAGTCATTTTGACCCTCCTGGTATATCTAGTGTTAAAGTTTGTTAAAAAACGGGTGGAACGAATGTAATTGTTTTGAAATTAATACAAAATGAAGATATATGATAAAGAGGTTGATGTTATCATCATTATTATGGAGTCTCACTTTTGCACTCAATTATAAAATGTTTGTTTGGAGAATCATTTAAAACGATATTCTCTATCGGCAACATCCTGCTAATGATCCAGGGATCGTCTTGATAATGAATGAAAGAAATCAAGGTAGTTGCACTATAAATAGAACGACATTGGTAGATACTTCCAAAAATATTCTCGCAGCACGCAACACCCTACAAGTATCTTCGATCCAACTGCTCGTTGACGGTGTAATTTGGAGAACACTTGAAAGCAGTATTCTAAATTAATTCCTCAAAGACTCTTCACACTTAGCAATCCTATAACGAGTAACACTCGACATGGTTCTTCCCATTTTTTCTCTTTGCACAGAAAATTTCACGAAATTGCCTCCCCATAATTGACAAAAAAACTGAAAAAATAATGGAAACCACGAGTTGCAGAAGTGCAAAAATTCTCATAAAACAGCTACGGAGAATTCGGTGGTTCGCAATTCGTCTAAAACAATGGACCCTAAACAAAATGACAATAGTAATTAAAACGACTACGATAAATAAGGTACAAAAGTAGATGAGAGTTCAAATCTCCCATTACCTTTGAAAAATTTGTCCCAAATTATTATTAATCACATTATAGTCTCGGTGTTTCGCAATCTACCTATTAACAATGAGCCTAGACAAAATGACAATAGTAATTAAAAGGGATACGGTAAATGAGGAATAAAAATAGATGGGAGTTCAAATCTCCCATCACCTTTGAAAAATTTGCCACAAATTATTATTTACTACATCACAGTCTCTGTAGTTCGCAATTCATCTAAAACAATGGGTCCTTTGCAAAGTAACCATACCAGTTAGACCTGGCAAAATGCAAATAAAAAAAGCATAGAATTCTCACGAGTACTCAACTCCGTGTAAGAAAGAAGCCCGAATCGAAGAGTAGAATCGATGCTGCAATTCGAAGGACGCCGGAGAGCAGTATTTCTCGTTCGTAAAATTTCCAGTTGTCGGTGCAGTTTCGTTCCCCTGGATCGTTATTCAAGTTTCGAGGAACAGCTGTGCCGCTCAAAGGGGGCCCCAGACCTCTTTTCTTACGGGGTTGTGGCAAGTACCCGGCCAACAGGCCCGAAATGCCCTCTGGGAGACTTTGCTACGGAAGCCCTTCGAGTCTCGCATTGCTTTTTAAATAACCGTATTCTATTCTCTCTAATGCGTCGGTGCAATCTAACGTAACTAATGCTTCGTCTTAAATGCCTAAGTGGATCGTTAAACTTACAATTAAAAACGGGGAATGTTCAATGTTGGAACGACTTCTCGGGGAAACGAGCGGAAAATATTAGCGAGAGAACTATCGATGATTAATTTAGTATGATCAAACATGTTGGATAAATACTTTTGAATGGAAAGAAATGAAAGGATGAAGAAAACGAATTAACACGATCCACGCCACCGGTATTTTGCTAGTTTCGTTCATTTTTACCGAAGTGAAACTTTTTCGGATAAAATAACTGGTTTACAAGGCAGAAACCTTAATGATACAAATAGGTATATAATCTACAGGGTTTCACTATTTTTTAACACTAGAACTATCAAGCAGGTCAAAATGACCTGTTTTTAATGCTTTCCAAAAATTCTCCAAATTTGTAGAAGAGCCTAGAGCAAATATTCTACATTGATCTTATAAAACGCAGATTACCAAATCGATCATCTTATTCGCCTCTTGATTCTTTTTTTCCCAAAGTATTTATTTAATATATTTAAACGTAATAGATTAAACTCCGGTAGTTCTAGTGTTAATACCAACATTAAAGTATTAATTGTATTAAAATATTCATCAATATGACGACTTAGGAGTGATTTGAAATTTCATTGAATTTTTAAAGACAGAGGCAACAGAAATCAGATGTCAAATGCTAGATATTTAAGAAAATGCAGATGCCGTTGTTTTGACTCCCTCGGTAGATAGAATTCTAAGAAATCTGTAAAAGTACTAATTGTTGTGCTAATTAAATTAGGATCTAAAGATTACACTTATAAAGATATAATGAGCAGGTATTTATACAGTGCCAGGATCATGTTTGAAGAATTAAAATCTATTCTTTTGTACGCGATCGTTTGTATTTCAATTTGCACATGTGGGTATAAATACCCGTGTGCTTATATTCGCAGATTCGTTTGTTCACACGTGCACTTAACACATTACGACTAGCAATTGAAGTGAAAACAACTTTGTACATCGTTGCAATTGAAGGACACCCTGTCGCACAGAATTTAAAAAATCTACATACCACTAATGCATTAATTGCGTTGAAAGTAAAAACCTCCGAGGAATTCGTCAATATTAAAAACAATGTTGATAATATGATACATTGTTTTGGCAATTTTTATGTCAACGAAATTCGAGTAAATTGGAACATTTGGAATTTCGATTCAAACATACAAATAAATAAGAACATGAACCGACCGCGTTTGTCCTTGCTGAAAGAAGAGAGATATTGCGAAAGGTTTCCAAAGAACGTAACAACGAAGTCTTCTGCCCTGTTGTATCGATTCATCGAGACCTTCGAGATTCGCAAGTTCGCCGAGAATGTACAGATACCTCTAGAAGACTTTCGATCCTGCAAATCTTGCGAAACGTTTCGTCTCCTCTTGGATCTCGAATCGAGAGACCGAGTCAGAAACAGTTTTAAATGCCATCGTCGATCGCAAGTCGAAACGAAAAGACGCAATGATTGAGTCAATCGTCGCAGTTTGCATTAAAAAACATCGCCAAGAACATCGCCTATTACGTCCGTCTGTCCGTCCTGTGCGTACTGACGATGGAGTCTTGACATTCAAGGTCAGCGTCGTCGTTAATACATGCACCCTGGCCTGAATTACTCGATGGCCAACTATATGCAAAACTGCGCAGCACGTTCCCTAGCACGATGATTTTGAAAAATCACACGTCAAGCAACAAGAACCAGTTATTTTGAAAGTACCATAACTCACTTTACCATAATGAAAAATGATGGTTTTCAATGATTATATAACAGTATTTATAAGTGGTAAGTATAGTTAATACTTATATAATAAAAAAATGATGATTTCTAATGACTAGATGAGGTCATCTATACTGGCGAGTGTAGTTAATACGGCCAAAAGTATATCCAAAATTGAAACAATGTTTCTAAACACGCTCAAACGCAAAGGTTAAGTGTTTTGATTTGACAACAGATCTGCTAAGGTGATCAAAGTGGCTTACTCGGAAGTTTTCGAAAACATTGCTGAACGTTGATTTCGAAAAATGGCACTGCAAGCAACATGAGCCGGTTATTTTGAAAGTGGCAGATGTCACGTTACCATGATGAAAAATGACAATTTTTAACCCTTTGCGGACGGAGGCATTTTTGAACATCAAGAAACAATCAATTATTTAGCGATGAAAAAACACTTTTTCATCGGAAAGACAGTCTGTTAATGTATACAAGTTGAAATTTACTCTTTGTAAAATAATATTTCAACGATTACTTATATTTTAATTTTTCAACTCTAACCGTTTATATATGCACCGACAAACTATATCCAATTTTTTTCTCAGGGCGCATATATCCGCCCGTCGTCCTCAAAGGGTTAATGACTGGATGACATCATATATAGTGGCAGGTATAGTTAATAAATCCAAGTAAATTGTTCTCAAAAATCGAAATTAATATTTTTAAACACCCTGAAACGCAAAAGCTAAGTGACTTGATTTGACGCTGGATCTACCAAGGTGGTTAAAGTGAATTATTCGGAAATTTTTGAAAATATTGCTGAAATTTCTAACACTGTTTTTGGTTCAATATTCTAAGCCTGTCTTGAACAAGACGAGATCTTTTATCGTGCAATACTTATTTGATAATTTTACATGTATTGAATTAATCCTCCGTAGATTTAGTGTTAAGATGAAAGTGACTCACGCCACTTTCAAAATAAATGGGACATATTTGCAAGAGTTATTCTGATGTAACCTACGTTTATAAGTAAATGCATAGCATAAAAGGATATGTACATAGCTATATATGAAAATTTTGATACCTTAATCATTCAAAGACCTTCTCCATATCGGAATGTAAACTATTAGTAAAAGATTAAAATATGTAAGTAATTTGCGGTAAAATCGCAGTCACAGTCGTCATTATTCCAGTCAGTATACTGTTTATTATCGTTGTCATTACCGTAGTAAGTCATTAATTTCCTATCGTACCTGTTGTCATTACCGTCGTCAATATAACTGTCAACGTTAATACTGCTATTATTGATGTACACCGCTGATAATGAAAGTCGTCTAACTAAAAAATCTCAAGAGTATAAAATTATGCCTTATTTTGCCTTGCATCAATACACATTACAATACTGTGTAACAACTTTCTACAAGTTAAATCCATCCTCGTTTAACGACCTTTACAATTCTTCAATCACGCAGAACTAATCGCATACCTTAAAACAATATTCGAAATATCTCAAAACAAAGAACAAATGACTTAACCCAACGTCATAATTGCCAACCCGTGTCGCCTTTGTCGTCACTCTTGTTTTTATGGTCAACCATCGTTCTTTGTAAACACAATTAGCATCGTCATCCTCTCAAACGTCATACCCGTTACTGTAGTCGTAATTATCGTCATTGTTAATATGGCCGTTGCTACCGTTACAATTATCGTCATCACATTTGTCGCCGATCGTTATCCAGAGCTGTACACATTTTCACCGGCTGCTTTCGCGAGCATACCCTCGATATTCACGGTGTATAGGTGCGTGACACCCCGCGGCTGTATTATGCAACTGCATTGGAGACAGGGAGATTCGAATGCGCTCGCACGTCTGCGAGACATAAACGTAAAACCGAGCAAGCGTCCGAACTGAGGAAGTTTCGATTCGCCGGTTTAACACTTGAACACGATATTATAGGGTTTCTTGTTTCTTTATACGGATATTCTTACACCTCGCAGATCAAAAGATGATCACTCGCAGAGACTTTCGGGTGATATGAAGAACTATAAAGGTGTTAGGATCATTGGGTCAGGGAATAAAAATCTTGTGAAAATCCATAAGGTATTTATGGTCAACCAGTCAAAATGACTGGTACACAATTTTTTCAAAAATTTCTTGAAGTTTATATAAGAGTCATAGAATAAATATTCTACGTCTATATCAATAAACATAAATCACCTAATCGATCAAATTATTCGGCGCTTGATTCCTCCTTTTTCAAAGTACTTATTGAATTTATTAAAATATGTTAGATCTGATGCCGGTAGTAGTTCTAGTAGCCAGTTCTAGTGTTAAATATATTCTTTAAATATTTAAAGCTTCTTTAACTAGCTTTAAATGACTGAAATTCAGCCGGTGCTTAATGTGTTAACTCTTTATTGACTAGTATTTTTTTAACATTCTACCCACTTATGAAGGGTCACTTGTCAGCAGATACTTCGCTGATATTGATATTTCTTCGCAAATTACAAATTCTTGCCACTTGGCACAGTAAACCATAATTTGTTAATTGCTGTGGCAACCGATTTAAAACTTAAAAGTCCAAAAGCGTTGTACACGAAAAGCCTATTAATAGCCTACCAGCCGGTAAAGTACTAATGTTACAACTACCGGCGTTACATTTATTGTATTTCAATATATGAAATATTGTACTCTGGAAAAAGAGAAATGAGGACTGAAAAAGATGTTCGATTCGGTAATTCTATATTTTACAAGATTAACGTAGAATATGTGCTCTCTTATGTACAAAGTCGGAGAATTTTTGGAAAAATTGGGAACCAATCATTTTGACTTGCTTAGTAGTTCTTTGCAAATAGCTTTTTGAATGAAACTATTGTGTTTTCATTGTGTTTAGCTTTATCTCCGCTGTTAAGTACTATATACGCTATTATATAGTTCGATCGAACGATTGTTTTCTTGTTGTACGATTTTCATATGGCTTTCGTATGGACCTATCGAATTTTGCGGACGTTTAGGTCATCTACTATGTCAAAATATGATGAACCAGAAAGTGATGGCAATTTGAAGGGCATAATCTACAAAACTGTTTGAAAGGAACTTTCTAGAAGTGCATTTACACTGTTTATCAAAGAGTAAATGTGAATTGTTAATAGGCAGAAGAGAAGGTCATCCAGAACGCCAAAAACTGCGGTTGCAATGTCCTTAAGGGAATTTTGTTGCGCTATGTTTTTATCTACACATCGTTGATTATTTTATAATGATATCTCACGTCTACTAAACATTTTAAAAAACCCAGAACAGATTTTATTATCTTCTCTATCTTATATAAGTTATTTTATATAAGTTCACTTTCGATAGAATGTGTGCAAGTCGAACAACCCAGATTTCATAAGAAGCCGTATAGTTTATAATAACAATTGCCTCGTTGATTGATATAAATATTCAACAAAACGAATCGCCAGACCCGGCACATCCGACGTTTTGACCGGTGTTTTTTTTCACCTTTGTAAGTGCCATATGTGCTTTATTTGACGCACGAGTGAGCGTGTCTCTACATTTTACTTTTAAAAATCGCGATAACAATTCCCAGGCTACGTCGCTTACTGATTTAAACAAAAATTTCATGGGTGACAGTTAACCCGTTACTTAACTAGGTCCTATGAAATTTATATTCGCACTGTATTTAATTATACACGCATAATCGTAAATAGAATTAAAAGACAGAATACAATTAACGTTTTATTTTGTTTAGATTATTATCCGATATTAAATAATAATTTAGAAAAAACTTCTCCGAGATAACTAAAAGTCGGGTGCATTAATTGCAATTCTGATTCTTTACCTCCTTATCCACCATAACCACATAAATAAACGTATGAAAAGATAATTCGCGAAAACAACTTGTCGGTCAATTAATTGAGGAGAATTCGCCTGATCATCCTGAGACGCTGTTTCATTTTGAAATCGCAATACTCGCAAATATGACAGTGGAAGTGCACGTCGTACGTTGGTAGGATAAATATTAACCCCTTACCGAACAATAACAAGTGACACTCGTGATACACTAAAATGGATAGGAAATTTTCCAGTTTTGTGAAACCTATCAAATTAAAAATATCAGTGAGAAACGAAACGATGAAATTATTTGTATAATATTAACACATCGCGTACGACACTCTGCTGTTTCATCGTACTCGTAGTGGCTGCAAATTTTTAACACTTTACCGATCAATATATTTTTAACATCCTACCCACTTCTGATCAATCACTTGGCCACAAATACTTCCCTGATACCGATATCTCTTCGAAAATGATAAATTCTCGTCACTGAGCCCTTGGCACAGTAAATCACAATGATAAATAACAGTTTATTAATTGACGTGGGAAGTAATTAATAAGTTAAAAGTCCAAAAGCGTTGGAACCGAAAAGTTTATTAATATGCTACCTATTTGTACCACCTAGGTACCTAGGATCGGTAAAGTGTTAAGCACTCCCGAGGTTTGGTGCATTCCACATATCCGAGTGTCTTGTATTCTTTTGGAAATTCGATATTCATTTATTAATATTCAAGGTTTCGTTGCCGTAGCAAAGTAGCAAGAAAATCAATTTAATTTTAATTTTTTGTGTCGTCGATATCTACGTCCATATGAAAAATCGACAAACGACACACCTCGTAAGCCGGCCACGACGATCGGTTTGCTAAAAACGAGAAATCTCGTCACCCATACGCAATGTCTTAATATTACGTTAAATTGCATGATGTATCAAGAATCACTGATTAATTTTTATTTTCTCAATGTAATTCTAAGTTATTGTGGAAGCAGTAACAA
The DNA here is from genome assembly GCA_910591515.1 of Cerceris rybyensis. Taxonomy (NCBI): domain Eukaryota; kingdom Metazoa; phylum Arthropoda; class Insecta; order Hymenoptera; family Crabronidae; genus Cerceris; species Cerceris rybyensis. The sequence goes on from OU342789.1 coordinate 42,826,866, forward strand.
GAGAAATCGTACGGCGAGGGATTAATCCACACGAAAGGAGACGATGCGCAAGAATCTTTCGAGCCGCGTAAGATCACAATGCCACTGTATCTCGATGTGGAACGAACCAACATTTTGTCGCATTCCAATCGTAACTTTGCAGATTGTCGCCGCGAAATGCCATTTATTCGTCTGTCTTTTCGTCGTTTACGCTTACAAGTCAGAGGCACGATTTCAACCTAATCCGTGCACTGTAAATGCAGATAAGAGAAAATAAAAACATGCTCGTTTTCCTAGAATACTGGGCTTTTCACGTTGCACAGATTTGCATGCAAGAAAATATGCAGGTTTCAACTGTTTCATCGGATTTTTGTTCGATAATGTGAATGATGTAATAACGATTCGCTGGCAATGAGGTGAAAAGTCAGTTGACCTCTAGCTACCACGGTATGCCTTACAGTTTTGGGTGGTTGAGCGTTGACGAAGCATTAGAATTTTATTGACATATTAAATTTCAGATATCAACTAATATATTCATTTAACACGGCGATATAATTTTGTATTCGCATATAATAGTATAAGGAAAGGGAAAATACTTTTCCTCTATTTTCCATGTTATATAATTCATTTATAATATGGTTATCTACTTGTACGAGATTACAGCACTATATAAATTAATGATTTTGTTATTTCTTGGAAAATAATTATATATATAAATTAAAGATACATATTACGTGTTATTATATGCATTGGAATAGCCCTTAGCCCATGTTCTGAAGTAAGCAAAATTGAATTTTCGTTTAAAAGCCTTGGGCTCTATCTTCGTGGCTATCGTAATCTCTATGTCGCGATAAAACCGGAAAACAATTTAATAAAGAATACTTTTTACGCTACTATCCAACATAGCCGACACTTTTTTCTTACGCAACTTCAGTATCTTTCATTCGGTGGTTCTAAACCCATCTAAACAAGGATTTACTGACATATATAATAACTGCAACTATTATTAAAAATCATATTTCCAAAAAAATAAATTCATTGGTAATATATGAATTCTACGTCACGATCAGTTCTCACTAATTTTTTGCATGTAAGACAGAACACAGTTATTGTAGAATCAAGTAATATGCCAAACGCAATTTTTTATCAATCATTAAAAATATTATCCTAGTGCTTAAATTAATTAATAATTAAAATCGTCCTAAAAATTAATACATCTCTCAGATAGATCAAATTATTAACAATACAAAGTCATGTATGAATGTTTTTAAATCCACTGTCGTATATCATTAATTTCGGTCTATAATTGACACATTTCAATCTGAAGAGCACAATGTAAAATTCCGGTATGAAGACTTCTACAGATATTCTATTTAATACATATTTTTTGATGATATAAAAGTAATATCTATATCGATACGAACTTATCAATCCTACCTATCTATAGAGAAGTTCTTTGCAGTTGCGATATTTTAGCTTTTAGGCTATGAAACGTTCTACAGGAGAATCGTCGTGTCATCGCGACGTTAGACGATTTTCCGGTATTCCGCGAATGAAAGTCGATCGTATACTCAGAGATGATATTTTGGAAAGAAAAATATCAGAACTTTGAAGATCGAAATCTAATAATATCTACTACGATTCGAACGTACTTTCAAATATGGAAGATGAGAAGCAGAACAAGCAAAGACTCGTGAAAAATTGAGAATACTTTTTGCAGATGTATCTTGGCAGTGATATTTTTCAAAGTTAAAAGTACAACAATCCAATGAAGCGTAACATGCATTACGATTGATTCGAGAGTCGATATTTTGACGAAAGGCACGCCCCTTTGACGACTTTACTTTCGAATCTCGTCCAAGAGGTTAGAATCAGCTGGTTAAAGTAATTTCCAAGCCGTAACAATTGACATATACATGAACAAAATCATAACCATGCTCGACCTTCCTCGGGTCATTGTTATTGAAAATTATCTTAACGATATAAAACTTACTACAAAGCATGGATTCGACAAACATAACCTTGCAAAATTCGTAACTCTCTCTCTCGGTATTGTACACGTGAAATAATATTATTAAATGATAAAATGTAAATTGAAAGAAACATTTTCCTCATAGTACATGAAAATTCCACGAAACGACGTTTCTCGGTTAAGATTATAAGATAGGACGGTTGGTAATTTCAAGGCAGTGACTAGCAGACAAGATGATTCATCTATTTTCACGTTCACCACGAGCAGAAAGTAAGCGGGATTATTCGCGAAACATTTGGATCACGGTGTGCCCTTATGTAAGGTGAAACAGAAGCATGCCTGTGAAACTCGGGAGTAGCCTGGAAGTTAATCTAACGAGAGCCGACTGCCTTGTCAGGCCTCTTATTACGTAATGTCGTTGTCAAACCATACGGATACACTGAGTCGACATAGCCAAACGAGTCAAGTTCACGAAAAGGGCACTCGTGTACGATACGTGTTGAACGATATCGAATATCCTCGGTTAAACGTGCCGAAGAGATCAGGAAAAGTGTACAGAGAGCGCGTTATGGTATGGGTTAGGTAGCCCAGCTGCTAGCTAGCCAACGTGGCTTCGTGTATTTCATTCGAAGATTTCTTTCGTATCACGTTCTCCCGACGATAACACTTATCAGTTTGGAAAATAACGATTGCGGTAATTTCAGTAACGAGACGCGAGGAGTCTTTGGTGATCGTGCTGCCGAAATTCCACACGAAATATGGCGAGCGAGCTATGACGATCGGGTGTCTCTTTCCTTGGCACGACATTACGACACACGTACGCACACATGGCCGCACGGTGGCACATGCAGAGGCGTGCACACACCTACACGATTGATATACGTACGTACGCTTACACACACACGCGCGCACGTTCACGGCACAAGCTCGCGATCCTAGCCTCTCCGTTATGAAAGAAATAAACGCGAGATAGTTGATGGGAAATGATCAGATTCACTTACCCGATTCCTGAGGAAGTCCTCGATGGCACGCTGCGCCGAGTCGGTAAGCTTCACGAAGATCAGGGACTTGTTTTCGTGAAAATTGCTGTGCGACGACAAACCATACTGGACACCTGCCACCAGCGCCGCCATTTCTCTGTCTCTCAGCAGCGGGTTCTCTCTCGCACACGTCCCCCTCGTAAAAGCGCACACAGCTGACGTCCTTCTTGTTGGTTAAACGAAGCACTTCTTTATCTTTACTTTTTACCCCGCGATACGAAACAGCGCATTCTCAGAGAAAAACACTCGCCGCGACGGTATATTCACCCGGAACTCTCGAGTGGATAAAAGACACAGAGAGAAACAGAAAGACGGTGGGATAGAGAGAGAAAGAGAGGCAGATAGGTAGAAAAAGGAAGACAGAAATAGAGGGAAAGAAAGAGAAAGGAGAGAGGATAGGAGAAAGAGAAAGATAGGTGAGAAAGATAAGGAAAGACAGAGAAAAAGATACAACCCCCCCCGAAATAGAGGATTCTCTCACACTGGCCCCGCAGCCCTGACACACACGCGTCTTCTCTTGTTTCTCGACGTATTTTTCACGCTCTCCACCTTCGCCACTTCTTTACGCGGTCCGTTTTCCTCGTCACGCTTCGAAAGTGGTAGCACCCGCGCGTAAACCACCCTCTCACACGTTCCTGGTCCTCGTTTCCTCTCAGCCGTCACATATTAGCGCGCCGACACGTCTCATTTCAGATTTTCTCGCGATTGGGTACGTCGGGGAGAGAGCAGCGCCCGTCGTTTCGCCGTAAGGAACTACACAACTACACTTTCGAACGGCCACCTGGTAGGCGGGGCTTACGCGAGAACCGTTGACCAATCACGACAAGCGTTCGGATAGCGTGCGAGTAACGACTCTGCTGTCCTCCTACGGCGGCGGTCAACGATCGACTGAACTCAGCGCACGAGCACCGTGCTCTCACGGGTGCTGGTGCCGCCATCTGCTGGCAAACTGCCAAATTTCTATTGGTTCGTTATTTCCTTTCGGAATAATTAAATGATTCGAACTTTATATAATTTTACGGCACATTTGAGAACGATGAAATTGAAATGGAAATGAATGTTTTTAGTCGCTATTTGGAAAATTGATGACTTTTTAATTCGGCGGTTAAAGTTACTGATCAAAATTCAAAAATATAGATAGGCATTGTAGTTTCTACGTAGTAATACATGTTTGTAAAATTATATTTTTACAGGTAAACTCATAGGAATGTCATTTCTTTTGTGGCATGAGAAAGAAAATTTTAGACAGATTTACGTATTATTTTTTCTCAAGAAAGTTTGAATTTTTAAAGTACTTTTATAAGATGTATTTTGCTGGCAGTTGTATTTGATTACATTTAATATTTCCTACTTATGTATTATTATTTTAAGAAAATATTCTTTGCAGTATTTAATTATAAGTATTTCTTATTTCGAAGAACTAAAGAATATAATTGAATGGATATCACTGGTGTAGATTGACTATTCGTATCTTAGCAAACATATTTATCAATTATGGAACAGTGGGACATTAGTTCTCAACATTTCATTTGGCACATACGAATAATTATGCACATTTCTGCATTCTACCTTATTCTGCTGTAGTACTTCCAAAATTGCTATAAACTTTGCGAAAACACTCCTTCAATTTTCTACCTGCTGAATACTGTTAAGCTCTATAGTATGTATGATTTACTTTAAACTTACGTCTGTGATTACACCACTAACAAGATTACTGCACCTATGATTTTTCATTTTTCACTCAAGCGGTAATGGGAAAAATGTATTAATAATATCTTGTAAATATGTGATTGAAAACGTTCGACGAATAAAACATGTATATAACCACATTGAAACTATACTGTAAAGATGGCAGCACATGACACATGGACGAATAATATTAGCTACTGGTAGTATAATTTCTTGTTTACGTAAAGCGCAAAGCAAGTAAAATATTACGTGTAAAGTATAAAGAACATAGTGGCAAATAGTAATAGATAGTCATGACTGTTTCCTACATCCACGGTGCCGTTGGCATGTTCCTGGTTGCAAATTATGGACTGACAATGGTCTACAGGCCATTTGGACGTAGTTTTCTTTTCCAACTAAATGAACCCGTTACTATCGAAAGTGAAAGAGAGAAAATGGTATGTTAATATTTGATATCATTTATTAAAAAAAATTAATACTGGTTCTTAAAATAGTGCAATGAATTTCATTTAGTGTTAGGTATTTCAAAACAGTTATTGCAGACTTGTGCACACATATGTGTGACAATTACATACTATAGTTTTACATATTAGAAGTCTTATTTTCTGAGTATAAAATTGTGCATACTTAATATAACTTTAATCATTTCTTACAGAGACAGAAGAAATTGAGAAGCTCATCGGGTGAGAGATTACATCCATCGGAAAGTGCGAATGGTGGAGATCTATTTGCTTTCGTTGACAAGTAAATGGTTGAAACATAAAGTATAGCATAAAAGTTGTTTTGCGTACATAAGTATACATTACCAATTATACATGTGCGTGTATTTATATAAACAATTTGTAAAGATAGAAAGTAAATAATTGTTAAATAATTGTCATGTTCTATTTGTCGTAATACCAGCCATGAATGGTAACAGTTATATTATATATTGCATACAGGTATTGAAATCATCATAGAAAATTGAAACTTAAAAAATTAAAGAACAATATGTAGTACTACAATAATGGTATATGATAAAACTGTAAATCTGTAAATTATGAAGAATATTTAGTACCCTCCAGGGATATGATATACTTGTTTTTACAAAACTATTTAAACTCTATGAGTAGCTATATTATATATTTTTTCTTCTTCAACTCCTATATGCACTTTTGCTTTGTTACATGGGCCAAAAAAATATCTTTCGTATTCAAAAATCAATTTATTTCATCTATGTAAAGGTACATTTATTACCAGTAAATCGAATTTGAGTTAAAACTAAGATTACCCATGGTTTCAATATCAGGTAAGATTAGTTTCTACGGCAATCGATTGAAGAAAAAATAAGTTTTTGTACAGTACCATTAATTGAAAAATTTCGCTTGCAAGATATTCGATGAGTGGTCGTAAAGAAAAGTATAAGATTGCAACACGAAAGGGGGCATCGAAAAAAGTGAAATATCTTTAGGCTGATAAGTTTTGATGATTTATTTAGAGTCCTTGGATTATCTTCCTTTGAAGCAGCTCATTCCACATTAAGAAAGCCATTCTTTTTCTTTATGCTATTATTTACCATCTTATATTGCAAACATTTTGTTCCGCTGTCCATTTAAGAGCACCCTTTCGATATGGTACATTTATGTAAATGAGAAACAAGAAAACTGTGCAAACGGACAACGGGAGTGGACAAACACGAAATTAAATTCCTTATATCGAATGTAACGTTTATCTACTTCTTCAAGATAACCGCATAGTCTCGTGTGGTTATTTCGCTAATTTGTAGAGACACAATACCAGCAGTTACACTTGGCGTGGGTACTTGACTTTCGATACTAAGAATAATAAGAATTTCCTTACAATAAACGAAACGTATTAAGTTTATTATTCGACTTATCAAATATCATAGTACAGGAAAGCGCACGCGGAAAGGTAATTGCTTTTATTATGCCTTTACAATGAACGGTAAACAACGGCGCCTCGGACGCTACAGTTTTCAACATTTATAAAAGAAGGACGAGTAACATTTTCCTTGCAAAAGAAGCGCCATTTTGTATGGTAATATTTTTCTCAATGTGCCTCTGGGAAACAAGGAAGTTGGAAAGCTTTTTTATTTAGTCGATTTGAATACCTACACCCGTTAATGTGACATGCTCGTTTGTTGTTGTTTTTTTACGAGTTAAACGAAGAAAAAAATGACATACGATTAGAAAAAACACGTAGCACATTATAATAGACAAATACTGAGATGCACATGGAAACTTAGGAATTTTATGTTTTAATGGGTTAGGTATTTAAAAAAAAAAACGTGCCATTTCTTTACTGCTTCGTGTTTTCTCTTGAATTTATCTGCCGTTTCGCAAGTAAACTTTCGAAAGTAACACAGACGCTTGGCGAACTCGTTAAGTCCTTGCTATTTTACTGAAACACAAGGCAGCATCTGGCCGCAAAATGTATATCATGATCATGTATATGTACACTCGTAATATGTATATATAATATGTGCAATTGTATGTGCAATATATTTCGTGGTTACACGCTTGAAATGCGATCATATCTTACAAGTGCTGTACTGTTAATGCAAAAATTATAGATTACAAGAAGGTGGTTGGAACAAGAAACGGACGATTCGAAGGATGCCGGCGTGACGAAGAAAACACTGGCCTGATTGTGATTTAATGATAATGACGAAGATGATAACAACATTAGCGATGATAAAAAATAATGGCAATGACGATTAGCCACGGTGACATTCCTTTTTTTGTTTTCTCTGCCAGACGAGAATCTAGAGGATTCCGATGAATAAACGGAGAAAATAGTTTGTAACAAATATTATGTAATACTAGCAAATGTCCAAAGCAGAAGTTTCTGTCGCCATTAAAGCCAGATGTATTGCACATTATCTACAGGAGGGTCTAGAGTCAATTTTGGGCAATATATCTGTCAATGGATATAAATCGCGTCATGAAGCTTCTGTGACATTGAACATCGGACAAATTATACTCATTTGTACGCCACTTGTTGCAAGCGGAATCTCCAGATTATCACTGGTGTGTATGAGTTTTCCTTGTACAGCGAAAACGACGATACAGATAATTATTTCTTAAAAGTATATTTTAGTAATTAATAATAATAATATTTAAACTCTGTTCTCGTTATAAGACATAATGATATGGAACACGGCACAATAATTCAACGGTGATAAAACTCTAATCGACTTCCATCTTTTCTGACACTTTATTCTCGCGAAAAAATTGATTTATTGTATTCCTTTTTAGCTAGTCAATTAGCCCATTAGACTTACTCTTACAATAGTCTCTCGTTCTCTTTCTCTCTCTCTCTCTCTCACTCTTCCGTTTTCACTTTCTCTCTTCTGTTCACTCATACTCGACTTTTATATTCCAGAATTTTCGTACTACCTTCTAATTCTTTGCTTTCGCTCGTTCACACTTTATCATATTGCACATATGCCTGCCATAGAATTAGCTCATCGATTGAGTCTTGTTAGCCTTTCGCACTGTACGACACACTAAACAGAATTATCTCCCTTTTGTGAAACGTATCTCAGAGATCGTCAATCGCAAATAAATCAAATGTTTTTCATTCGTATCCACTGAAAGTGTTTCTGATCAAATGGACTCTATATGATCCTAAATTTTTGCAATCACGAACGGAGGATATTTTTATTCCGATATCGATTTAATGATTTTACACTGAAACTTATAGAACAATCCCATTTGTGATTATTAGATAAATGAAAAAAGAGATGTATTATTCACACTTTAAGGTTAAGGCTGTTCGGAAAATGAATTCGATGTTAAGTTATGATTAAATATTGACAGAAAGCCCTCATTTAATTCTCAACGTGTAAGAAAAGAACAAAGAAAATGAATAATGAATTTCGTGAATTGCGATATCTATCAGAGTGGCCAGAATCGTCGAAAGATCGATTAAATATCACAGAGGTTCAACTAAAAGTCAACATGTCAAACTATGTTATTAATGAAGACCCAATGAAATGTATGACAATGTCGATGATTGTTTTTCGGCCAGAAGAATGGCATCTGATAATAGGAACGTGATGCAAATGCATGGGCATTCAATACGATAGAGGTTTTTCATAATGATTGAAGAATTTGTTATTCACTGAAGAATGAAATTCTCCGTGTGAGTGAACGAACGAAAGTGAAACATTTATTAATAAAGATCTGGGCTTCGGTATATAGGTATCATTTTTGTGTTGAATGTGCGTGTTTGACTCGGATACAATTGCTTTAGGTTACCTATATTTGGAGGCTGCGCAGTGGCGTGTTATATATATGTATATGTATTTATATATATATATAATTTTTTAATCTCCCTCTGCGTTAAAAATTTTGATAACAACGGCGGTACACTCTCCGTAGGTTGACGAAATGACTCTTTACTCATTAGATATGATACCTAATAAACACGCAGTCATCCGCATGTACGCACAGAATTACGCGATCCGTTTTTGCAAATGCGTCTCTTTACACGATTACAAGTTTATTCCTTAATATGCTTTACTTACGAAACACAAACATCCCGTCTTTTTTTTTTATATATTTTGTTAGGTACACATTATATACGCGTCATACGATTTTCAAGCATAGTATTGTCAACAGTTGTGTATATCTTTTTTTTTCGCTTGTTTGTTAAATGGTTTCTCCTGCTACACGCTTGACACAGTAGTCTAAAGTCTGGATCGAATCCCTTTTTTTTTCTTTGGTTCTGCGCCTATGTCGGCTACTGGACGCAAAAGTTCGCGGTAATGCCTCCTGTCCCTCTCGAAGAAATACGAACACTTGACCTTATTCCATTGTATCTGTTCCTCTTCTATCTCTTTCTCGTTCCTAAGACTCTAGAGAGCCGACGGATCGATTCGTATGACCTAGACCATTAATTTATCTCCCTTTGATCGATTTAGTAAGAAGAAATACCTATGAAATTCAATGCTTTCTCGTACTGCTGAGATATCATGGATATGTATGGAAACGCGATTTATTCTAAACTCTGTGTCTGTCATTTTTCGACATTAAACGGCTCGACGTTTCTTTCGTCGGTTTAACCTACATTCGTGAGATATTTTAGTAAGTCACATGTACTTACGGGTATACGGACTAAACGAATCGAATAATTTGAAAAATTTCCCATTCTATTACGTAATATTGCCCCGGATTTACGATAATTGAAAGTTCGCGTTATCAAACTGTATAATTTCTTTATGCATTATCATGCACAAACGCTCCGATGAGATTTCTAATTATCAGCACGAATTCGGATAGAGATTTAAACTTTCAAACGGCAGCGTCGGAAATACTTTCTCGTTAAAATCCTCAAACTCTCATTGCCCAATGAATTCCGTTAGATGAATAAACATTTTTTGTTTTTCCCTACGCGCGATACACTTTTGCGTCTCAGCTTCGAAAACTGTACGTAACATTGTATCTGTACTTTCTTTTTTATCGTTTCGGTTGGCAATATCGCGTACAAGTGTTGCGATCTGTGTGCATCGATCGCAACTATTATTGCAGTATCTCTCGCTATCACACCGACGAGACTTCTCGGACGTTTAATGAGTATAGAGAATAGAAATCGAAATATACCTTAAAAGAGAAAAATACTGTTGCTATTGGAATTTATGTAATCACGTATTTCTTGTCGTTTTCATGTATGTGTATGTATGTTTGTCATTTGTTTAAATGAGTAATGTTTATATACGTGTGTCTGAATGTATATTTATTATATATGCATGTGTATGTGTGTGTTTTCTATCGTGTAACATGTACAGTTCGACAAAAGAGAGATGGCTAGGAAGCGGCGGAGCCTCTCATTTTCAACCTCCTATTTCCATAATTTCGTTTTTGGAGCCTGTTAAAATAAACACTGCGTAGTCGTAGCATTCTCGTATTTCTACTTGTTTGACTCAGTAACTGCGACGTGGATATCCCCTCCGCGAATTAGTCTTGCATTCTTTTGCCTAGCCATCTTTAAGTTGTCGGACTATACACGGTTGCGTATAGTGTACTTTAAGGGGTAATTATCACAGAATACACGAGATATTTTTTTAAGCTTACAAGATATTAATCCAAGCGGAGAATAGGAGGAAAAATTGATGGCCAACTCTATCCACGGTGTGATTGCCAAGTGATCTTGGAATTTTACGCCTATAGACGTCGAAAGAACAAAGGTCACCCGTTTACTCGTCGACAGAGTTGGTTTGGGATGCCGAATTCGTCAGCCCGATTTCGTAATTAGTATGTACTTAGGCAGCGGAGAAAATAGACATTTTTAGTAAATGAAGATAGTAAGCGAGATCGCGGACCTGTGTTTCACTCTCTTCGTTCCCTTTGTTTCTTCGTCCTTTCCCCGTCAATGTCAGTTCGTTACGCGTCGTTACTCGCGAATGCGGCGTCTCTGTTGTTTTCCCTCGACAACGCATACCGTTCTTTCCGATTTGAAAATAGTTTCACCGTCGTTTCCAGACGAGGTGATGTAATCGACGAGTTTACAATGACTCGTCGATAATAAACAATGTCTTAAAAACGGCCTAAAAAAAAAAACGTTTCATCGAGAAGAATCGCGACAGGAGTTTTCCAATCGAATGGCACAGATCCGGGCATATTTGAAACAATCTAAACTATTGTACGCGTCATGGAGTACATTTGCTAATATCTCTCAGAAGTAAAAGATATAAAGATTTGTATTTTCATTATTCTTTCGGCTCTTGCGACGTCATTGTTTCCAGAGTCGTAGAATCGACTCTTACGATTTATTATCGTGAGGTGACGTGATGTTACATGAAAAGGTAATTTCAAAAGTATGTAAATCCTTACAGTATACATACGGATAATTCGATAAGCATCGAGGTAAACGAAATTTCTATCTAATCGAACATCTTGCGCCTGACCTGTGTCGCGCATAGACGCGCGCATCCGGATATGGAAAGCACCTGGAGATAAGATGGGCTCAAACGTTCTTTTTTCCTCTCTGCTTTTTTTTCTTTTCGTTCCACGGTTGGCTCTCTCTCTCTCTCTCACACTTCATCTTTCTTTTCATAACCAAAACCCGCGTTCGCAGCTACGTATCAGCATTTAGACACTATACACAATACGTAAGTATATCTAGACGTACTACGTAGTAGAAACTTTTGGATATAATCGTGTTAATCTCTGAAGTAGTTCAGTAGATCTATCCGGTCAGCAAAAGTCGGACGATGAAATTCATTTAGGTTTTGAAGTCGCGTGCATTTTTTGTTTTTCTCCCGAGGAGATCCGATCGAAGAATCTTCGTGCAAAAGCCGCAAGATCGCAGCAACTTCGCGAGTGTCTCGGAAGTCCTTGAAAGATGTCGCGGGTGTGACAAATCACACGGCTTACCCGCGAATATTTTCGAGGACCTTTTATACTTTGTAGCAGATCGAGGGACCATTTAACTCGTTCACCTTTAAATTCAATGATTGCCATTGCTGGGGGAAGTATTGCGGGAGAGCCATGTACGATTGTTCACTCGGAAAGTTTTTACGAATTTACGGTGTTTGATTTATGTACAAGATTAATATCGATGATATTAAAGCGAATAGACAGAGAAATATTAATGTCCGTTTCCAAAGCTCGCCTCCACCTCACATTACTCTCATTTCCATTGCTCGCACAAAAAAGCAGCGATCGTTGTAATAGAGTGGAAGTTACTGGTATGTGATTATTTTAAGTACTCGTAATATACTACAACGATATAAAGTTTAATTTCGAAAAATCGGCCCATATTTCGTAGAAAGATTTCCCAGTGTATGGTCGGCATTCAAATTTACCCGCTCTCGTGTTGTCGTGCGCGCGCATATCAAGGAATTCAAAGGTGGACGTAGAGATTTCGTCAGTTGCGGTGTATATTAATACTTTTCTTCTATTTTTTTTTTGTTTCTTTGTCGACGTCCCATTTCGAGCATCGTCGTTCGAACGAGACGTGGCTGTTACGGAGAGTGCTCGAAGTCTTCGAGCGGACCTCGTTTTATCATTCACCACAGCAATCAGACTCTTACGATCTCGTGTTATTCTTACGATAAGAATGTACTTTACATTACAATGCCTATTTATTACTAACGGCCCACCATGAGTGACGTCACGGTGTGCCTATTGGTCGTACGCAATGCTACGTTTAAACTGTTATTAGAAAAAACTTCTTCGTCAACAATGTTTTCACGTATCTACAGTAAACTCGTCTTCCCGAACAAACGGCCTAAAACGTCGTCTCGCACAATGAGTGCGTTTAAATAATCTCTCCTTGCATCGGTGCGATTCGCTTTCAGTTTTGATACACGATCGCGTTTCGCGATGCTCTCTCAGCGAATCCCACTTTATCGCGAACGATACATCACCCCCTTTGTTCTTCCATTCTCAAATTCAGCTAATCGTTTTCTCCTTTCTTTTTTTTTTTACCTTCAGTCTTCCATGGGGCGGGGGAGGGGGGGAGTGTGCGCGTTCCGGAGAGTCAGTCGCGCTCGACGCACTTTACGTCTAATTCGACTTCTCGTGTCCTCTCTTACATTTACGAATATTACCAAATATATTGCGTACTGGCAGCACTGTTTTCACGTTTCGCGTCTATTCGAAACACTCTCCAATACCTGAGGCTTCGTGTTCTCCCTTTCTAACGGCACTTGGGGCCGAACAAGAAGGGACGATGTTGTCTCTGTTTACCGGTCACCGTATTCTAGGCTTCTCTATTCAAATGCGTCTTTCGCCTCGTAACATTTCGAAAGAGCGGGAGGAAACACCCTTGCGCGTGTCTTTTATTCATTCGTTTTTGTTGAACGAACGTCAATCCAGGGAATGGTTCTCGGGCTACGCGGCTCGATACCATTACCAAATGGATTTCTTCTGCTTCGTCGTTCTTAGAGGACGGGGCTAAAGCTCTGTGATTCGTAAAAAAGAGAAAAGAACACGCTCGACCTTAATCCCCAGTGGAATCCTGCTCTTTGAAGGATGCAGGAAGGATAGGACCACGCGATTTATTTTTTGTTTGGATTTTGCCACCGTTTGAATTGTCGGAAGCAAAAGAATTCGCTTGATCATGTTCATTTGCGATTTTTCATGTATTTCGCGCGTAGTTTTGGGAAATTTTCTTCTCTTTCTTTGAAGGTCGAACGTTTCCAGTTTACCCCGTGAACAAAGCTCACAATCCTCCTCCTCCTTCATCATTCTTCTTCCAACTTCTTTTGTTCTTTCTCTCCTACTCCTTCTCCTTCTACTCCTCCTTTTTCCCTTCGAGCTCTTTCCAAACTCGAAGGACAAATCACTTCGCTGTCGGCTTATTACTGTGTTCCTGCACTTCAGGTAGGATTCTGCAACGGCGTCTCCTGCCTGATATCGCTCTTTAGCTTAACAAATTCCTTCGCAATCTCGTCGTTGTTCCTCTGCGATAGAATTCGCAAAATCGTCCAGCCCGTCTCGTCCATTTGAATTCGTTTGCCGAGCGACAGCCAACAAGCGCAGGAGCCTTCCTCGACGATGTCTTTTAGCTGCATTACTGCAACGCCGACCAGTCGGTCCTCTCTGGCGAAACAGTAATCCTTCACACAGATGTGCAACTCGTAGAAATCCAATTGTTGTTGCTCGTTGCCAATCATGCTGAACGACAGAGTTAGGAAATAATGTTAGTCGTGATATTAAATTAATAATGATTGTTGAATACCATTCGACAGAAATAAGAAGTCACTTGGCAAGTAGTTTGCTCCGATTTGCCCGATAGATAGAAACATTCCTCGTTTTGATATTATTTTCAATTTTAATGCGTGACTGATCGAAAAAGTCTCACACTCGTTACATTATCATGGGAATGACGAAAGACACTCTCTCCTTACCGAACCAAGTGACTTCTTTTTTCTGTTGAATTTTTCTGGGCGATTAATGAACAGATATTAATATTAAGTGAAATCAGGAGTCATATACTTACAAATCGAAACTTTCATTGAACTGAGGCGACCAGTTATTACTCTTCGACTTCGTCGACTGTTTCCTCTTCTTTCCTGTTAGATGTGGACCTATTAGATTTACTTCTACGTACGGCCTGAACATTCCCGTTGCAAGCTGCCATTTCAGATCGTTTGCAGCGATCACTGAAAAAAGTCAATCGCACACAATTAAATAAAGAAGTGGCCAGAGTAATGAGACTATTCAAGTTTGACGAAACGTTTCGCGGTACCTTTCACGGTGACCTTCTGTTCACCGGTTCCAGGATGCGTGAAGAGATCCACCTGAATGCTGACTTCACCGACGGAACCTTCTTCTGAGCCAGCGGTATCTGGAACTATATTAGAAATAGTCAGAACGGAGTGTCTCATTTTGTTATTCTGAAGGCTAATTATCTAAATTAGCATTTAGATCTATAGCTACAAAAGAGAGCTTTGATCGTTCCGATGCTATGTTCAAACGCATTTCGCTAGAATTCTATACTTTCTCTCTATTTCTAGAGCAGATTACATGCTCTAATGATATGCATGAAACTTTGTCTTTTCGAGCATCAATCAGAGATGACGAGGTTGGCTTGCCTGTAAGCTTCCCTCGATTACAAAATACAAATCATAGGCATTAGAAATTAAATAACGTGCTTATGACGCGGAAAAAATGTTCATTCTCTTCAATTCCATTATTACATATCATTTCTCTCTATACAAAGTATCACTCCCACATTTCTGAGGTGTTGCAATACGACCTCGCAAATAGTGCGTATAATACAAGTGCACATAGTGCGGGTGAATTCACAATCCATTTTGCGCATTGCATTCAACCCACGAAAATCCTCCTATGATAAAATCGTATAAATTCCATGAAGAAAATCTTTTTCAGATTTCCTCGAGGAAGTTAGTGTTCAATAGCAAAGTGACAGAAATGACGGTGATCCTTTAATACAATCCGTGTATGTGTCTGTATCTGTATGTGTGTTTAAAAGCCTTGAAGAACATGACCGAAGGATGCGTACTGTGGTTTGGCAAGGTTCTCGATAGTAGCAGCAACAGCGGCATTAGTGATAGCAGTAGCGCTACCTAATACAATCATCTTTCACCGAGATGTCTTAAGAACCTCTTTTTTAACCCCTTAAAAAAACGCAGACTTTCTGAACATTGGAAAATAATCATTTACTTGTCAAACTCCTTTTGATCGTTCATACTGTTAAGCTATAAAAGCTATAAATCGTTATTTGCACGAATATATTTCAATGATTATTTTCCAATACTTCAACTTGGACTTTGTATACATGTATCGATAAGCTGCGATGAGATTGTTTCTTCGAGCGCACGTATACATCCGCAATATTCAAAGGGTTAATAAAGAAGTAAATTACAGTGTCTATTGATTTGACGATATCGTTTTAACGCTAGAAATACCAATGTTATTTAACTCTTTGAGGCACAGTGGGATGAATACTGTCCTACCTCTTCGATGCGTGCAGATGCATGGTGGGACATTTTTTGTCCCACCTCGAAAATTTACATTACTATATAACTGCATCAATAAATATAAACCAACTTTATTCAATTAAAAGAAGAAAAAGATACATATGGGTCATTTTATTTTCGGAATTACTGTGCCTCAAAGAGATATATTATATTTAATCCCTTGCACTCTTACTTTATCTATTAGCAACCTGGTGGCACTTTACTTTTTGTTTTTTTGTGCCACTTCAATAGAAAAGTTCAGGTAAACATACATTTTTTAAAATGTTACGGTGCAATAAGTTCATCCTCTGTAATTACTGATAAATTTGAAGGTCCCCTTAGAGGAGGCCATCGAGATATGGTCGACTCATGATGTACCCTCAGGTGGGACATCGGAGTGCAAAGGGTTAAACATACTCAACAAGTACTATAGAAAAAGAGAAATTAAACCGTGAACACGTTGAACATCTAAGTAAGTAATTAAGGTTTTATCAGATAGAAATTCCATATTTATTATATGACTATGCTATAAATTTGGATATTTTTTTTTTAATTATTAGGAATCAGACATTTTGATTTTTTTGGTAGTGCTAGCATTAAACACGATTAAAAAGAAAGAATATATCTGAATTGAAAGACTTCTTGGTGAACGATGTAAAACAAACAGTTCACTACATCCTAAACGAGCGTCTAGGAAAGAGATCGGAAGTCGGCCAAGAATTCCCGTGTCTTCCGGTTCTAAGGGTAGTGCACTGGTACCTTGTCGACTCTCTCGACGAAGAGAGGGCTTGCTCTGGCGAAGGGGTTCTTCGAGGCTTTCCATACCCTCGGCTCCTTCCCCTTCGTCACCTCTCTCGCTGCTCATCGAACGCTGACGCTGACGTAGCGTTGACGCATCGTTCAGCGGCACTGTCGCGATAATTTCGGTTACGTCATGACAATGACTCGATGGACAAACGTGCGTCACCAACGTATCATTTCAGCTAACAAGTGTAGCGCGGTGTACGCGGTATGGTGTATAGTGTACCGTAAAAGGGACTACATCATTATTCTATGAGGGATGTTCTGGCGCTTTCCTTTGTATCTCGTTATATCATAGAAATTTCTGGTACTCCAGATAGAGTTAGTTTCTTTTAGTAATTACAATTAATATGGGAATTCATAACGAGGATTTTGATAATATGGTTTATATAGTAGAGCTTGCGCTGTCGTTAATAATTGAGAGTTTTACTTTTTGTAAATTATACGACACTCGCACGAACGATGCGAGAATATGGTAAAAGGATAAGATCAATCGCAGTTAATAAAAAAAAAATAAAGATAATTTATATATCTGAAAATCTGAAGTATAGCTGCATAAAAGGGAACGTAAGTAGAATTTTGAGATTTATTGGTTACTCGGTCGAGTTTGATAATCAACTTACCCTGATTGACTTGTGATGTAACGAAGGTTCTGATGAGTTTGTCAGTCGTTTGCGTGTATAAGCTAAGAGCGTATCGAAGGCTCTGCAATTCCGTAGATTTCTCGAGGAACGTCTTCTTTAAGCCGTTTCCACCTGCATGGAAGTATTGCTTTATTGTGTCGAGCGCGACGTCGAGGACGGCGCATTGTTTCGGCGAAAGATTCTTCTCTACTTCCTTCGAAATGTCCTGAAAGAGTTTAATCGGGTGTTTATTGACTGACAATATATTATAAATATTGGAATTAGAGACAGACATAAGTTTTATAGTGGTGAATGACTAAGACGGTAATACCATTAGAACTACCAAACCAGTCAAAATGACTGATACACAATTTTTTCATAAAATTCTCCAAGTTTATATAAGAGTCATAGAATAAATATTCTACGTCTATATCAATAAACATAAATCATCCAATCGGTCAAATTTTTCGGCGCTTGATTCCCCCTTTTTTAAAGTACTTATTTAATTTATTAAAATATGTTAGATCTGACGCCGGTAGTTCTAGTGTTAATTACATCGCTAATAAACGTGTTTCTAATGATATCGAAGCAGTCACACTTCATTACATTCACTTTACTTCACTTGACATCATTTTGCTGACACTGTCACAATTTAATCAAAAATTTGATATTAACTTTTGAGTATCCGACAATACTTCCGTTACAAAACGTTTGTATCAGAAAAAAAAACTAATAATTTACCATTACACCGCTGAGAGCGTTCTTCACGTCAGGTTTGCCAGCCATGTGGTTCTTGAACAGCTTCGACATGTCTTCAATCTTTGCATTCGCAGCGAGATTCTTCGCATTGTCCGTCAAGTTCTTGAACATCATCTGCAGATCGAAGATTATTTATACAAACAATTCTTGCATAATGTATCTTCGTATGTACTATAGGAGACAGTGGTGGCGAATCTATGACCCGTGCAGATTTTAAACGACCCACGCGTTGATTTTCATAAACTTATTTTTATAACATAAAAGAGGAAACAGATAATGGCAAATATTAACAAAGTAAAGTATATATAAAAATGTGGGAATGCAGATTGAATGACAAAAGACGCGAAAAAATATTTTCTTATTTTTTAGTTTGCGTATTTTATATTAATAAACCTTAATCAGTAATAGTGTGACTGTTGGCACCATCATAACAAGTATCTCCATATATATCTAATGTCGAATTTATAAAAAAATGTTTCCAATTGGACTTTAGTTAGTTTAGAACTAAATAAATGTAGTTTTTAACCATCTTCCCCTCCCCATTTCTAAGTGAAGCCATTGACTTACAGACTCACGAGTTAGTACTAAAAAAAAATAATGAACAAAATTTGGCCCACTTTTCAAAAAGGTTCGCCATCACTGATATAAGGTTTTATGTATTGTAATCCCTGTGATTACAAGCCCATTAGCAACTTACGCTCTTATCCGTCATTGGTGGTAGGACGACAGTCTTCTCTAGAATTCTCATGACGATCTTCCAAAGCTCTTTAAGCAGTCTCTTCAGCACAGTCTTTTCGCATGATTCCGCGTACAGAGATAAACTTCCATCTAGCAGAACCATGAGAGGTCGGAGTACCTCATCAGCTTCCACAGCGACGTTGTTTCTCTGCGCAGGCTGCGAAAGAGTCACTTGTCCGCCACCCTTGATTGCCAGCAAGAGATCGCCCAGTTCTTTCACCGAGGCTGTTATCCTCGGTTCCAAACTCTTCGCGAAAAGCATCGCCAGATCGTCGAGGGCACCGTTTAGTTGCTGCTGAAGTTCTTTCAGAATATTCGCCGCGTCTTCTTCTAGCTTCTCGCCACCCATCGATTCGAACATTTTCTCCAGTTGCACTCGGAGTTGTTGGATATTGTTCATTAAGATGCAAGCCTATGGAAATAATGGAATTAGGAATCTGTTTGTTTGAATGATAGAGGATAAATTCTAATTTATTGTTATGAAATGATCCACGACTTGGATTTATATGGAGTTTTTCGCTTCGAAAGTTTTTCTGATGTAGATAGCAGGTTGATTGACTTTTCTGTCTTACAATTAGACAAGTAAGTATTGCTATCAGAAAACGATACCTATTTGAGCTTTAAAGGGAAGAATGGTTTTTATAAAATTTGTTAGCTTTTAAAAATTGTAATTTTATAGAAGTACATTGAATAGTAGAAGAGAAATAAGGATAATTATCAAATTGAGGCACTTACGATCCGCTCTTCTTTGAGATGACTTGGGAATTCCTTTTTGACGATATCGGCATACGCCACTAAGACCTTGACGATAGTCTTTGCGAATCTTTTCATATATCTCTTCCAAATCTCCGGATCTGGACACTCGAGTTTGGATACAACGTCGAAGCATTGCGTCAGCTGGGTGAAGACGTCGACGACGGAGACACTGAAGAGAGCGTGTTCACTGCTCTTTTGGAACTATAAGAAAAATTTGAAATTGAGATTATTAAAACGAAATATTAGAACGTTACTATGATACAATTAAGTCTTCATGCAGTACACCAGACCTTAACACTACAACTACCAAACAAGTCAAAATGACTGATCCTCAGTTTTATAAAAAAAATTCCTAAGTTTATAGGAAACTTTTAAAGTAGATATTCTACGTGGCTTTTATAAAAGCCAGATTTATGAATCGATTATCTTTTACACCCCTCAATGTATTTTTTTCCAAAGTAATTTAATACATTGAAATACAATAGGTAGTTGTAGTGTTAAACGACCTCAAGCACTCCAAGGCTACTTATAGATTTCATCGTTCCACACAGAGAACAGACATTAATTAAATATTTGCAAATCAATCTTAATTAAAAAATCAATAGTGGTATAAATAAAAAAGGAAATCAAACTCACTCCGTCCTTCTTGTCTCTGTTAAAGGCACCATGGAGATATTCGAGTGATACATCGTCGTTCTCATTAAGCCACTGCATGACGAAGGGCTCGAACCACGCCGGATATTCCGGCACAGCGCCCTTATATGGCGGCACGTCCTTCACGTAATTCGTGTGTAACCATTTGACCTTAAAGTGAAGGTTCATGTACGCGGAGGATTTGCAGAGTCTATGTTGTTCGTGTTCCTCCAAGGCATATTTCATGTCGACCGCGAACAGAGACCACATAGTCGCCGCGGACAGTTGACCGATGTTAAGTTCCTGAGGGAATTGATTCAGTACAGGAGCATAGCTGTTCTTATCCTCTTCGATCACCGAGACTATTAAGGCGATTAGCTTATGCCAGAAGTCGAGAGACTCCAATCGTGGCCCGTGATCGTCCGCGTCCCTCTTGGCTTCGTTCGGATCCACTTGGAATTCTCGATTATAGAGATCGTAACAATTTTCGAAGAGGAATTGATACGTCGAACGGAGGCACGCTTTTACACAATCCTTCACAACGGTGCTTGCACGGGGTGGACTCGACAATTCCTGCACTTTCATGCGGAAGAAGGTAATACTTGTTAGTAAGTCGACCGTGCTCTTAAGGTCCATCAATTTTTCCTGGCTTGAGGCTGGGAAGTTATTTCGGTACATCGACAGGTCGATTCGTAGAGAATTGTGCAGTTGATCCAGCAATTTGACGAATTTCTCTTTCTGTAATTCAGGAAATCGACCGTGAACAAAGTGATATGTTACTTTTCGTTGGTTTAGGGATGGTTAATATGTTGAAAGTTTGTTAACATGCTCATTTGTTCGTTGTTATTGACAAAATTAAAATTATTTTGATTTGGTTTCATTATTTTTGTGTTTTAATTTGTATGCACGTTTGGAGAAAAATAACGGAGGTTGTTTTTCTCCTAAGGAGCAGGTATATTCGAAGGAGTCGGTTCACTTCATTTTGGTCGTGAGGTATACAGTCCAGAGAGACTATGACGGAAGCAAAAATAAACGGTCAGTCCCTCGGATAATAAACACGAGTGAATCACCATAATTCTAGAAAGAGTTTAGATATCCAGAAACTATATAAGACTCGTTTGTTGTATCGTCTTAACACTTTACCGATCGGTATTTTGTAACATCCTACCCACTTCTGATCGGTAACTTACACGCAAATATTTCCCTGATATTGATATCTCTTCGAAAATTACAAAGTTTCTTCACTGAGTCCTTGGCACAGTTAACCGCAATGAAAAATAATAATTTATTAATTACCGGAGCGACCAATTAATGAGTTAAAAGTCCAAAAGTGTTTGGCCCGAAAAGCCGATTAATCGGCTACCGGTCGATAAAGTGTTAAATTATGGGAGATTGAAATTAATCAAGCAAAGATATAGCTTTCGCTTGTACATAAACCATTGAATACTTAACGTAAATAGGACTGATCAATATTAAAATACGATAGAAAAATTGATTTGGTGGGGTTTATCCCACATTTAAATTGCGTCAGGAAGCAACTACGTGAGACGCGGTTACGCGCTCATAGTAGATAAGAAAAAAGTGCGATGTCGTCCATTATAAATTAAGTGAGCTATAGTTATGTAGAGAGAATTCTTGTATTAATTAATAAAAATGGATATAATGATATTGATATATACGTATAAAAGCCAACATAATTTCTTCCTGTAAGCTAGATTCCACTAGGTTTCCATCATACTAAGAAGGAAATTTTCTTTCATTATCCGTGAAAAAAGCAGG
Source organism: Cerceris rybyensis (assembly GCA_910591515.1). Classification (NCBI taxonomy): domain Eukaryota; kingdom Metazoa; phylum Arthropoda; class Insecta; order Hymenoptera; family Crabronidae; genus Cerceris; species Cerceris rybyensis. The sequence goes on from OU342789.1 coordinate 42,849,069, forward strand.
CAGCCCGTGAAGTCAAATTTCGCAGGGAACATCCACAATTTTTCGTTTTTAAGGCAAAAGAGAGAGAGAGAGAGAAAAGAGAAAAATGAAAAGGTAAGAACTTGAACTTTTCTTCGAAATTGCCCTACTTTCACTCGCATCGGAGTTTGGTCAACAATTTCGAAGGATCAGGCGGGAGAATTGCTCAAGAAGACGAGATTTCGGTTCGGCAGTAGTATTCGTCGAGAAAGAGACTGAAAACAGCCCGGACGAGGATCAACAGGAAAAATGGAAATCCGAAAGTAACAAGAAAAGAAGCACACGATAAGGAAGCGCGAGATTCTTCGAGAAGATTTACTGGATATATCGTTGAACACGAACGTTGTCCAATATCGCGAATGACGGCAAGATTTATTATTTTTTCGCTTCGATACAATTCCTATTTTTCTTTTTCGTGTATTTTCCAATCGATTGCGTGTATTGTAATTCTTCGTGAGTCTTATGTATTAAAAACTATCTTAGGATTGAGGCAGACGATAATTCTCTAAAACTTGGATATCTTGAAAATCTAAAAAATTTAATGTTGCTGAAAACTGTAGAACATCTTAATTAAACTGTAATTTATTAGTACTTTGATTTTACGGAAATTTAATCATTTTATTGATTTAGTTATTTAAGAATAATTTTACTAAGAATTTACAATGTACAACAAGTATTATGGTGCTGATATGTGTAAGACGTGTTCTCATGTTTCCACAATTAGTGCTACGTTGTTAATTTACAACCAAATTATCTATACAGGGTGGGGCAATAACTATTAGCACCTCAGATATCTTCGAAGCTATAAGTTTCACAGAAATATTTGCTGAAATAAAATTGCACAGTACGAAGGGGGCGATCCGGTACCGATAATAGTTTTTTTGCAGGTGGAAGTACTTCGAGCATTTGAAGATCACCTTTATTTTTTTAAATGGATCGGTATGTTTTTGCTTCCGTATCACGATAGAGGATCTTAAAACGAGTTCAACGACCTATTATACAAGGTCATTCACGGTCATAGAAAGTAGAGAAAGGCGATAATGCTTAGGTTTTTGTATTAAATGAAACATACGTACTGTAAACTGTAGAGTATGGCGTAATGCTTATTACGCCATAAAAGAATGATCTATATCAGAAACAAAGAATGATCTATATCAGAGTGCGTAGAATAAATCTGACAATGAGTGCAAGCGTTTGTTTGTTTTGTAACGGCGAAGAGCCTAGCGCCAGTCGAGAATAAACGATCAACGAAGTAAAGCGAAAATTACTTTTAATTACGTTTTATAAATATTTTAATGTAAATAAAATAAATAATATTACTTAAATATACCTTTTATTTATCCTGGATTTTAATAAAACTTAGTGTTTGAAATGAAACCCTACATTAATCTTATCATGTTTATCTTATCCTGCAAACTTATTAAAGTGTCCTTGAAGCAGTGTTTACTCCCATTGAAGTAAACGGTAAGCATTACGCCATACTCTACTGTTTACAATACGTATGTTTCATTTAATACAAAAACCTAAGCATTATCGCCTTTCTCTACTTTCTATGACCGTGAATGACCTTGTATAATAGGTCATTGAACTCGTTTTAAGATCCTCTATCATGATACGGAAGCAAAAACATACCGATCCATTTAAAAAAATAAAGGTGACCTTCAAATGCCCGAAGTACTTTCACCTGCAAAAAAACTATTATCGCTACCGGATCGCCCCCTTCGTACTGTGCAATTTTATTTCAGCAAATATTTCTGTGAAACTTATACTTTCGAAGATATCTGAGGTGCTAATAGTTATTGCCCCACCCTGTATATTAACACTAGATTTACGGAGTTAATTTGGCTCATTCAAAATTTGATTACTACATATATAATATAGTGGTTAGTTAATTTTTTAATAATAAATCTTTTATTTCACTTGATTTGGAACCATTTTCTTTGCAAAAAATTTCGATTTTCTAGTATGATTCAAATTGGCCCACTTCACAAAAATAAGTATCTATATCAATATCCGTAAATCTAGCGTTAATACCTAAATATCAAATTGCCAAATAAAATTATACAACATGTCGAGTAACATTTATCGCAGCGAGAAGCTATATAGTCACGTAAAACAAAATTTGCTATTTTTTACAGGTTTTGTTAGGCTTTCGGGTGATTTTATCGAACGTTTTCCTTCCACGACACATTTTGGATTTTAAGCATGCACAAGAGGCGATAAAAAAGTTCGAGTCTGCCTTAGAAACTCGTAGTATGGCCGTTTTATCGGAGACCGTCGACAAAGATAAAATTCTTGGGATAGATCTTCGTTCAAATCCATATTTTTGAAAGAATGTATCATGCATAATTCAGAAACGTTGAAAACAGATCCCGTTCATCCATCATCTTTCCTCACGGATCATTTTTTCCTTACAAATTCCTACACTTCTTTTGTATCAGACACTTTTCCATTGGAAAAAACCAAGACCCACAATTTCTCCACGATTAATTACATTTTTTGAAGACTGCTTTGAATAACAGCAGTGTCAATAACATATAAAATAATGCGTTAAAACTTTCACGCCGCCATGTACCACTAGTTGTACGAATAAAGTTATCTAATTCATTCACTACCGGGGAAATGAAGAAACTTTTTCCCTGCATGGCAGAACTTTGTTTCGGGAAAACAACAGAACTTCGTAGCATAAATCATTAATTAGTTGCAAACATAATCATACCATGTACATTGAAAAGCCCATTACTATTTCTATAATCCATAGTCGCCCTGAGGCATTATTAACAGCTTATCAGATTAGATTTTAATCAGAGCAAATTACGAGACGATTATGAAGATACAGCATCAAATTTCGAATTATATGTTGGGAAAAATTTTTCAAAAGATTTGAATATCAATTAACGTATTAAAACAGCTGCCTAAATTAATTAACCATGAATTGCTCTATTAACGTCAACGTGTTAATTTAGAGGTTCCGAAAATTTTATTTAGTTTGCTGACCCCTTTTGAGAAAAATTAATCATCACCCCTTGGGTCGTTTATAACTTGCATTTTGTGTATTTACTACCCCCTGCGACGTTTCAGTTCCTCGCAGGGGGTGGTATTCCCTGCGTTGGAAACCTGAGCGTTAAACGAACGGAATGAGAAGTGTAAAGTCGATAAACGGCATATTTCGCATTAAAGTAGCACATACGCGGGTATCGCCAGTTCCCGAGGGAGGAAAGTAAAAGGACGAGGAGAAAAGAATCTTAATTAAAATCTTAATTAGACCGGTAGGTGTACGTAAACCGTGTTCCCTTTTTTCACTTGTGCCTCTGAGGATTAAGAGGTACAAGGAAAAAGGAGGGTGGCCCAAAGGGGTTAAAGAGAAACTGAGAGACTGAGGGGTTGAGTGTAACCGTTGAAGGTGGAAATGAAATTGATAGAGCTGTGCGAATATATGCTGTAAAGTTGCACGAGTACCTGCTCCGAACCAATCCGAGAATAACGGATGGTTTTGGGCCAGCAGGAAATTACAGAAGCATTTCTCAATCATGACGTTTTAGATACCTGATATCTCTCTCTGTTTTCTGCACTTTGTCTCTTTCAATATCTGTCTCTTCTGAGCTCTCTTTCGCAATTTCTCTCCCTTCTGAACTCTCTCTCTCTAACCCTATCTTTACTGAACCCTCTCTCCCTCTCAATTTCTCTTCTTACTGTATTCTCTCTCCCTCTCTTTCTCTCAATCTCTATTTTTACTGCTCTTTCTCTCCCTCTCAATTTCTCTCCTTTCTGCACTCTCCCTCTCTCTCAATTCCTCAGTTTGCTGCATGCTCTCTCTCAATCTCTCTAACTCTATCTTATTCAATTTCTCCCTTTCTCTCTCTCTGTTTCTAAATTTCTCTCACTACTGTACTCTTCCTCTTTCTAATTCCTCAAATTACTGCATTCTCTCTCTCAACCTCTCTCACTCTACCTTATTCAATTTCTCCCTTTCTCTCTCTGTTTCTCAATTTCTCTCTCTTTCCTCATTCGCTAACCCTTTCAATTTCATTCTTATTCTCTCTCTCTCTCAATCTCTCAATTTCACTCTTCCGCTTTTGCTCTTACAACATTAAAGTTTCTCGCATCCTCAATTTCTCTCATTTCTTGCTTTCTCTCTTCCTCCATCTGTACTTATCTCTATCAATTTTTTTTTCACCCAACTTCTCAGTTTCTCTTTCATTCGCAATTTTTCTTTTCCACCCTCTCTCTCTCTCTCTCTCTCTCTATGTTCTTTTCAATTACTTTCTTTCTCTCCCTCCCCATTTCTTTCCTGATCCTGTTTGCTCCTTTCTGGATGCCTAGAAAACAGCTTTTTAGATTCCAAAGCGTACTTACCCCGAAGTTGCTGGCGGCGAATCTATCACTCGCCGAGACGGCAGAACTCGCGGTCGTGTGAGCATAGTACGCGTTTATGTTCGCCAGGAGAGTCGACATTACCGCCGGCACACCTGGGCACAAGTACTTCGTCGAGAGGCAGTGAAAGTGTCTGGAAAATTTCAAGAATATTTTTCAGTCGAATGTATGTAAATCTCATCGGGTTTTACTATCGCGATAAATTTGGACGTTGCACATAAATAGGATCGGCCACTATAAAAATTGAAGCTTAATAGGAAGTGCGATAGGAAGATACCATAGAAATGGACGAAGTATGAGCTTCTATTAAGAATTATTTCATTTTGTAAATCACGCCATTTACGAGATATCAATACTTGATATTCCAACGAATTCTGATAGCATGTCAACAGTTTAAACCTTTCTTTCTTAATATTTTTTTTATACTTGGGGGATAAAAATGACATAAAATTAGTTGAAAGTGTAAATACTGCTGACAAGAAGTTGGGTAGTATACTGCATTTATCTTTTGCGGTTGGAATTGTTTTTTAATTTTTAATCAGCCAAGTGAATTAACTTCGCGAAATTCTCTAGTGCTGGCTATTCATTTGGACACTGTAATATTAACGAGCACAGGCACTAAGAGAACCTTCAAATAGTAGAATCAAGTTTTGAAAATGAATCAAAACGTAAAACAATGCCAAATATAGCCTGACATAATACACTGGCAAAAGGTCAACACTTAAAAGCTATTAAATAATGCAGACTCTAAAGTACAATAGAACTCTAATTCAGTAAAATTCCACCTGTAACTACGAAAACCATTGGAAGACGAATTATCAACCTTTAACCCATGTTACCACAATCCAAAGTTTACATCTCCACATCATCATCCTCTCAATTTAAAACGTTACCAGCGCCCACCAAATATTCAAGCTGCACCAAATATTCCCACGTACATCGTATAAATCTCATGCACAGTTTCATGGATGATCGACGACCCGAATCGGAAATGACGACGAAATCTTGAAAGTACAATATTATACTCACGTCATCGCCTGATAGATGCTCTCGATGCCATATCGCATGGCGAATTCGTCGACGAGTTCCTCGCCAGGTGGATCGAAGTAGACCTTCCAAGCATCATCCCCCTTTGCCTGCGGCAAGGATACGACGCCGCCATTCTCCTCGCAGAGACTGTGGAAGAGGTTCTCGTGCAGACAGGTGTACTGTACGTGATAAGGTGCAACCTTCTCCTCGCCCTTGATCTCCACGCTGATATGCAAACGGATAGCACCCGAGACAGCGCTCTTGTCCGTTCGTTTTTCGAGGTTGTACCATACATCCATTTCACCGCTGAGGGTTCTCACTTCGATGATCGTCTGACCGAGAAAGTCGTCGCTCTCCCTCGTCAATTTCTGCCGCAACTTCGACTTCAGGTCATTGTCCTCATCCCAGACTCTCACTTTTATGCGATCGGACGAATTGTGGCATTCGCTGGAAATATATTTTTTTTTAGTTTGCTTCCGTATTATATGGTGGATTTAGGGTGTTTGATAACACTAACCGTACCATTCGCACTCAACTGGTCGGTTTTGTGAAATAAAAATATGTTTTGTACGTTGTTTCCTATATTAAAACATCTTGCGCGGGTGCTTTCCCGCCAAACTTTCATGGAGTAGCGGGCGATTTTTTACAATTCGTGCGCTAAATTACTTCTGCACATAATAGCTTCGAACTTTCAGTTTTCTTTTATTAAAACTTTTAGTTTCTCTTTAAAAATCAATTTCTCTATACACTTTAAAAAAATAAAAATACTTTCTCAGAAATGAAAATCTAAGAAAATCAAGAATTTAAAAGTGCTTTAGCTAGTGATATCTTTCAAAGCACTTTCCTTTGTGCAAGTGTACATAGCAAAATTTATAAGTATACGTATAATTTATGTCAATGCACAGCTGGAAGCTCCGGTGTCGAATACGCTTATCGTAATATAACAGCACCAACAAAGCGCAATTATGGGAATGCATTTTTGCAACGCACGTTTTGAGTTGAAGTGTACGGACGTCGACCTAGTACTTATGGGTACCCGACTTATTGTAAAAACATTACACAAGCCCACTAGTAAATAACAATAATCCACCAATAATTCATAGAAAACGACTTTTGGCGTTACCCGCGCTTGACTACCAATGCGTACAAAACGACTTTAGTCGCTTCCCGCACAAGATGTGTTAAGTGGACAGTGTTCTGCATTGCTTTCAGAACGGTATTATTGTTATTTCATAATCTGTCACAGGATCTGCTTTATTAAGAATATGTATCTAAAAATGTCGGCACTGTTAGTGTTAATTTCGTGGATTTCGTAGTATAGGTTTAATGATCGAGAAATTGTGAGTCGCATTTTTTAGTAATTTTTGGTGCCTGAGTGGTGTGATGGTATTAAAATGTATTATGATTTATCCTTGTTCTTGATCTCCTAATTAGTGTTGGTATTTTTGATATCAACAGAAAAAATTTACCCGGAGGAATTCGAACTTGAATTCGTTAATTGAGAGTAGAAGAATGTATTCTCACATCCAATGTAAAATTCCAAAAAGAAATGTCAAATTAATTTTTATTTTCAGTCATATTGCATACATCTCGTCAAAACAAACTCTTCAATTTGACTTGTAAACATTCAAATGGCCGCCATTTTACAAATCCAAGATATATATCAACGTCCATTACTTTTCTGATAAGAGAACGCTGTTTAATTGCTTTGAATAGTGGTATGATGTAATAAAATTTAAAAATCTGGGTCTCTATATTCTTTAATGATAAAAAAAAGGTGACAGATTAGTTCTTTTCGTTTTAAATCCATTAATTATTATTTATCTACTACATCGCTCTTTTTTTTCTCGATTAGAATCGATATTTTTAAAATAATGGATACTGCAATTCATTGGGATCGAGTGTACCAATCTCCCGCCAATTCTACCGGTTTCGTCGTTCCTCGGGTAGCGGATTATTTGTAATATCTTCGTAAATATCTGTCGATACTCTATCGACGTGTATATCCGACGTTGTAATTCCTCTATCCACCCTGTCGATGGTTTGAAGGATCGTGAATTATGACTTTCCACGTTGGCGCGTTTCGTTTGCCGATTCGTGCACTATTTCGCGATGTGTAAAATTTTGATGAATGATTTATTTATATTGTTGGGAAAAATTCAGACAAGAATTGTCGACTGTTGTTACCGTTATGTTATATCGTTTATTTTCTTACCAGAGATTGCAGCAATAAATTTTTGTAACAGATTTATGATATTGTTACTTGTAGAATTATATACAGGAGGTTGGAGGAATATTTGATAGAGTTTATACGCATTAAGGAATTCAAGTAGATGGAAAAAGGTTAATATCATTTAAAGTAGAAAAAGGTTTATTATGTATAAGACTTTGAGGGTCCTTTATTAAAGAGTTGTTAAGATATTTTGATTTTCATAAAGAAGTGCTGGAGAATTAAAAAAGTGATTTTTTTTTCTTTATCGTGTTAATATTAAAAAAAATGAAACATTTGCCAGCAAGGTAAGCAATTTATCAAATAAATCTTCTTTCTTTTCAATGAAGTTTTTCCAATGAGCGCTTAGTCCCTTAAAATTACTTATTAAATTATTTTTAACCGCGAGATCATAAGCCTCTTTCGCGTACTCGACCCAATTAATACACTATAAACACGATCGAATACTTCTTGCTAATGAACGTCCAATCTCTCACATCCAATTAATAAATCACTTTTACACGGACTAACACAAGCACCTTATTCTTCCGTTAATATGCTTTACAAATTTGCTAACACGCTATTAGCTTGTGTATCGCTAATCCCTTCAAATTAATTAATTAATAATTGCATTTTCAAATCGGATTTCCACAATTTTTTTTGCCTATTTAACTTCGTTAATGTATTTATCGTTCTGTGCATTTTATGGATTAAAAAAGGGCATTCTATAATAAACGGTGTTCTTGTTTAGCGTGTCTCATGTGTAATTCATATTGTTGATTAATAATAACCACGTACTATCAATTGTACATTTAACATTTTGTCTCTTGATACATCTGACTGCACAAATATCTCGATGTGATAAGTATTTTATTATCATTCCTATAAATTTAATAATGGACAGTGAATATGTTAATATTCTACACAAAACCACTATAGTAATTAGTACACTGAGAATATTTATGCAAATTTCAAATTTGATAAATCCAGCTAATAAGGAAGAATTCAAGTAGAGATTTTGCATTTTCTCAATGTTACAACAAACTCCATATTTTGAATATTTCAGATATTTTTTTATATTACATGTTTTTCGTGTATTTTACCCTTAAATTTGTCATAAACGCATAAAAGCCCTGTAATAAAGCCTTTAATAAAAAAAATAATGTACTGTATATATTGGGTTGGCAAGAAAGTAATTTCGGTTTTGTAGTGTGAAATGGAACTTAATTTTTTTTAGCAAAGAATTTTTTCGATGACCTTTTGCCATCGTTTCGACAAATTCGTGATTCCGTTTTTATAGAAAACTGGCCCATATCAACAAAAAACTGAACCCAATGCAATTTTAGGCTATCATCGCCATTGAAAGTTTTACCATTCAGAAAGTTTTGCAAGCTGAAAAATAAATGGTAATCTAATGGTGTCAGATCAGGGCTACATGGAGGCTGTGACATCACTTCCCAACCAAGCTTAGATTTTGCAAAAAATAAAAAAGTAAAACATATCAGAAATGTTCGTTTTTCACTCTATGTTAAAATTGTCCTAAACAAACAATTACAAACAAAATAAAGCGTAATTTGTTTCTAAGCCAAGTCAAAAGTTTCGCAACTTTCGATTGTTAGAAGAAAAAAATCATAACATTGTCAGAAATCATTGAGAACAAACGTAACGCTGGCTCTCATCAAAAACCGATATTACTTTCTTGCTGACCCAATAAATACTCCGTATATACTTAAACATGTAAGCAATGCGCAGTAATTTACTTACAAGTAGAACTTCTCGTGCCAAACAGGATTTAATTCCCTCGGCATCGTTCTCGTGCGTTTCTTCACTTTCCCAACTTGGACCGTCACGTATGGATCAGACGTTCCGCTCTTATCCTTCGCAATCAATCCTTGAGCGCTGATCACTGTGGAAGTTTGATAAAAACTACGGTCAGATAATTGTTTCACTTAAAATGCCTAACGCGACTCGCAGCTGAAATTGTATTTCTGAGGTTGGATAAATTTTTTTTCATTGGATATATAATCGTTGACGTTTATTTACAATTAATTGTTTAGGATGAGAATTGTTTCGTAAGGAAGGATATTGTAGGAGGAAAACGTGTCATTTATTTACAGGTGTCCGTACTTACCGCCACGTACCAGTTGCTGGGTTAAGAAAAAGTATTGAAAAATATGTCATTGAAAAATTCGTGCTACTGAAATCGTCGCTGTAAACGTTTACCTGTTGCATTATCCAAGAACGCGAGACAAAGGAGTTTCTTGCTCTATTACTTTGGAATTTAGGAGTTCTTTTGTATGGTCTATTATGCTTTGGTTGGTGGAACTCATTGTTAGTACCATTGTGAAGACGTAGTTGTACCTGATTTCATATGTTCTTGTTTTATGTAGAATTACTAAAAAGTAAAGTTAACTCTAGGTACACGAAGTTGGATGTTAGAAACCAACAAAGAGTTAGTTTCAATAAGAATTATTTTTTAGAATACACGCTGTTTTTTTGCTTTCTGCTTCTAATTTGTTGCCAAGAAAAATTCTTTATACGAATTAATTAGTTACTTTCGAATCTCTTTATGAAATCTTGTTACACAAAATGACAAAAAATGTAATTCAGATGTAGTAATGAAATACTTTAATTACTATGACAGGTATGACTCATTGCCAGTACCGTCAAACTTATTTAAAAAAAATTCTGCTAATGATTGCACCTATCCTCCCGCGATTTATGCAGAATATCACCTCCTCAGAATGCCGTGTAAATAAAATCGTGAAGAAAGATCCTGCCATCGAAAATTGTTTATTTTAAACATTTTTGTTTTTTAAATTCGCTCTTTCGAAAACTGTGTAAACACGAAAGTATGTAAATAAAGTACAGGATAAATCGGCGGAGGGGAGTCTAATTGTAAGCTGATTATAATACGTGTCTTCGTGTGTATGCACGAAGAACGATTACGGTTATCCATCGATATTTTTACCATAGACAGAACTTTTTGTTTCAACTGCTTCAATGAAGTAAACAAACGTCCACATACAAGGAAACATCATTATACCATTTACCTTTTACCTCTACTACCTAGTTCAATCAATTCAAAGAAAGAAAGTAAACCTCCTAATTCAATGAATCACTCTCCACACTTCCCTCGCAATTTTTGCAAATACAGTATAAATAGCACTGAATAGAACTGAAACCACCCCTATTTCACCTTTTTCCATCGATTCTCACCAGTATTACTCCTAATCAATCAATTTCCCATTTGACCTTTCCCCGTCAATTTTACCAAAGTAATTTGCAAGATTGACTCCCATCGAACGATCTAATTCCCGATTGTTATTTCGCGCACGCTATGGCCTTGTCCCAATTGCGAAATTAAGACTTCGATTACCGTATTGCCATTTGTTAATATGAATGGCGGTAATAAAAATGTAGTAAAATGACGAGATCGGAAAGAAAGAGATGGTGCAGAAGTTCGTAGAGTAAAAAAACGGGGCTGAGTCTAGTGTTTTGGGAAGTACCGTGATAAACGAAATTACGATCCATTTTGGCCGGTTGATTCACTCAGGTTCAGAAGCCGCTACCTGAATGATCGTCCGCAAATTGTAGTTACGAGTTGCGAAACTGGGCTGCGCCCTTCGTGAAGCAATAAAACTTTACTGCTCTACTTCGGTTCAATTCGACGACGACGCATTTCATACATGCATGTATGGTGGTTCCATGTTAATTCTGTTTTGTGTTTCCTGATGCGTCGTTGCCTGAATTTCCGTTTGGCGGTCTTTCGAGTTTGGAAATAGCAGGCGGAAACGAGCGAGAAGTTTTATTTGTTTTGCTCCTTCGAATTGATTTATAGAAGTTGTATGGAAGTCTGAAAATTCTATTCGAGTTGTCTTCTGGAATTGTTAGAAATATAAACGTTTATTTATTCGTACTCGTTTTTGATAATGTGAAACTATTATCAATGTTTAACTTGCAATGATTGTTACACTTTATGTTTGTAAAGAAATCTTAAATTAAAAAATGGTAGGAGTGTTGGATTTTGAGATTTATATGCAGATTGTGAGGATAATTAATTTATCGATTATTCGTTAGTCATTAGGTAGGAAGAACATTTTTTTGTTTTGGGTTACTATAAAGAACAATAGTGCAGGAAAAAGTTACGTGGAAAAACAATTAATAAAGTTAATGGGGCTGCATTAATTGTTGTTCGAGGTTGAACAATGAACTAAAAATTTACACCATGTTTTAAATGAATTCACATTTTTTTCTGTGTCAATCGATTTTCCTGGATTTTAATTGATGACGGAGAACAATAATGGAGGAGACAATTATGTGATATAATAATGAAAAAACTTACAAAAGTTGTGTTTTCAGAAGTTGAACAACGTATGTACCAGAAAGCTGCATTGATTTTTAAAGAAATATGTAGTTTTTATGTAAATATAGCTCAGAATGTCAGTTAATAATAGAGAATAATAATGGAGGACAAAGTTGTGTGCTACAAAAATCAATAAATTTCTTCAAACTCGCCCCTTTTCTAAATGTAACGACATAAAAAATTTTTGCAGTATTAGATTGCCTTCTTTTTCTGTGGAAATACATTTTTTAAGTATTTTGCATATGAAAGCAGTCGCCAAATATGTAAAAATTGAATACTTTTCAGAAAATTCATTTATTTGCATTAAGAACATACTTTGCTGACAGAGGTGTTCCAGGGTTCTAACCCTTATCACGAAACCTAGATAGGAACTCTGTTTGCGAACACTTAAGGACACAACACACGTTATCACGAGCATTTACGTTATCAGCGACATTCAACTATTCGTAGCACGACGGTGGAGCACTTAAACATCTTCTTCAATAAACCATGATCTTAATTTAAATGATGAGAACATCCCCAGAAATCCTCCTTTCCCGAACCCATTACTGTAATGCTTTTCAGTGTAGAAAAATTCAGGAAAATCGATTTGTACAAAGGCAATATTCAATTCCACTTGAAAAGCGGAAATTTACATATTTCTGATGACAAAAGAAAAGTTTAAATTGATTTACAAAATTATTTACCAGTGTTATTTCAACTCTCCAGTTTTTTTAAATCATATGAAAAAGGTAAATTACACTTTATTCAAATTATCCTAAACCTTGCGTAATTCTACGAGAAATGATCAAAGGGAACATCGATTTACTTTCGATTGAAAGAGACTTATTGTTAGAATGTGCGAAGTTTAACGGCTCTTGGTCTCATTTTAGAGGGATTTTATGAGAATGGGATATACGCATCCGATGGAAACTAAACGTATTTGAGTTGGATTTTACGATGAAACTATTTTAATAGTTATTCGTCTGAACATTGTCGAATAGCCCAGCATTATGTCGACCTCGGAAAACTTAATTATCATTATGGGATCTCCCCATGATGATCATATATTAATAGACTGCATAAAATCTGAAACTGTGCATTCTGTTCAATCGACATTTCGTATCTTGCAATTAATTGCACTGCTGAATTATACGTACAGCTGTTTAATTCGGCTGTTGATTAAAAATGTCACGAAAGATATTACCGAAATGTTGAGTTGAATTTAAAAATACCTCCAGAATTACATTCAGTACGAAATCAACGAGCTAGGGGAATTTTTTCCTTATCCTTCTTATCACTGTTTTTTAGTCTGCGTTCTTGGATAATGAAAAACAGGTAAATGCATTCGACGTTTTTTAATTACGTCTGTATCGACTCCTTCGTAGCATGAAAATAAAAAGAAAACAATTCTCCTTCGCTTCATTTAGTGCGACGATGAATTATATAAAAACACAGGGAAACTTATTGTACGAAAGGTGTTTCCTGTTCTTTGTTCACATCGATTCTTAACATTTAACCGCCGACCATCTTTTCATCCAAATGAATCTCGAATATTTCGTTATCTGATTTTCAATTCATAAAACTCTTTTGTATTATAATGCAAATACAATATTCAATGACTTACAATGTCCGCAAAAAAGGGTTTGCGCAAATGATATAGGGAGGGTGGTATTGTTGATTTTAACGAAATAAGAGGACTTTGATCGAGATTCTTTGCAGGACGAACAGACGATCGTTTAATCGCTTATAATGTTTAACCACTTATGTTCTTAAACGACCATACACGATATCGAGACGCATGCACAACTAGGGACTGAACAACCATCGAACTGAGCACTCCATATTCACGTTTGTGGCAGCCACCTCGTAAGCGTGCAGAAGCTCGGCGTGAGTCGTGTCGTGTGTGTACATGGATAAAAATATATACATTGCCTGTAAAAAATATGTGGACACTTACTGTTTTTATGGAATTTGTAGAGATAAAGTATGAGATAGTTGATATGTTACTGTTATTTAAAGATGTTACTGATAGTAATGGAAATGTATACTTGATGTGTACTGTTCAAATGTGTGAGTTGATAATTTGAACCAGATAAATAAAAGCGAATTCAATGTGTCTAACGTGACTTTATATTTTCTGTGGCTTCTGAAGATTTCTTCGGTCTGTTTTGAATGTCGCGCCATTTTAGCGCGCAATCTTTAGATTAGACTCAAATAATCGACTAATAGATTCTAATAGCTATACTATGCTACCGGAAACTTCTGTCAATTTTTTAGTTAAAAGCAAATAGTATCTACTTTTATTGCTACTATTTTCTTAAATGATCTTTGTCAACATTACTAGAAAAATGTATTATTTAGACCATGAAAATCGCTAAAGATTAACAAAATTCTTGAAAGATCCAATAATATTTTCATTAAGAAAATATCCACATACCTTCGACATACAATGTACATACATACATACAGTATATAAGAAACATTTATATACCATACATGTACCTAGAAAAACATGTACACACGTGTAAAACGCATTATCATATAGAGATATCGATGGAACGTGCTGCGTGTTCGGACATACGGACAGACACACATGCCCATGCTACTAACTCCTTTTATTTGCACCGTGTCGATTGCAATGGGACGATCGCCGATGCTTCCTGTCCTCGACGAATGTCGATTTCATACCTAATCTCATTAATCATCGAGTCACGGCCACAATCCACTTCAGGACGTCAACAGCCTGTGCGTGTAAAATGTGCGTGTGGGTTTTCGTGTGTTTGTACGTATATTCGTGTCCCGTTAGCGCCTGTTACGTGTAATTTCGAATAACCGCGTTGCGTGATACAATTAACTCGCGTCCTACATGGATCGTTATAATTCGGTATTATGGTTATATCGTGGGCCCCATGGCCGACACCGTCGACCGTTATCCGTTCAATCCCACGGAGTTAACTCGTTTACGAATGTTTACGCGGCTAGAGGGAGAAAGATCTTTTCTATGCAGTTTGTATACCGAACTTCTACGGGTATGAAATAGTACTAGAAGTTTCTACTGAGATACATAGAAAGATAAAGAGGAAGATATTATAGTGATAGGATAGAGAGATCAGCTATAACAGTCTTCCTTGTTCTTCGCTAGCAATGAGATCTAAGAGAACTTCTAGGTGACAGGAAGTGGTTCTAGTCTCTATCATGATAGCTCGTAACGTTGGGATTCGTTCTGATCGTTGGTTCGGTAAGTCGATCGTTCTTATTCGACTTCGATCAGAGGTTTTGGTATCTATGTAGCTCCACGATACTTCTACGATAGATTGTCGCATTCGTTTGAATAGTTTGATAGAATTTAGAAGAAGAGAGAACGCCGGACCAGATACAAAGCTTGCTGTATTTTATATGTATTTATTTATTGAATTACGTTGAGACATATTACGTCCTAACCGTTACCATCATCATCATCGTTCTTGTTATTATTATTAATGTTATTGTTATTATTAATATTAGTCGTATCAGTAATCGTAGTACTCATGTAAGATAGACACACACATGCATACCGACTTTCCTAAGGGCCCATTCTACTCCTCGTAATATTCATCCCCACCTACCGAGGCCCCTGATGCCCACTCCTAACATTTCCTAATTTTCCGCACCCACGACTTCCGTTTCCGTTTTACCTTTTCGACAACAAACAACACTCATATTTCTACTTTTCAACATTACATACAGATATTAATACAAAGAAATAAAATAGATATTATAAAATATAACAAACTGATATATTTAGTTTTCGCAAGTTTAAACATTCCCTCACGAAAACAAAGTGGTGCTCGTTTCGTAACAGACGTGAAAATTTTAATGCTGGAAAAATAATCGGTTGTTTCTTTTTTGATCTTTTGTATTTTTTTTACTTTATGGTCACTTTCTTTGGGACCAATAGTTTTACGTGGTTTCCGAATCACCGAGTCTATGTTATTTGATAATAATTTAAAAGAAAATCTCCCAGAGTGGGAGATTTAAAGTCAGACTCACTGATTGGGGTGCCGAGGTTTTACTTCTGCATTCGCACTCGTGGAATTGTTCCAAGAGAGAAAATTAAATCATTTTTCCTTTGCGGCAGTAGTTGAGTACTTTGGAAAATGATTGCACAAGTAGCTCCGTTAAGTATTCTCGATGGATTTGATCATCATTCTGTTTCGAATCACTTGGAATGTCATCCAAAGTTACTCAGTCGCGAATGTAATGAGAGATCTTGACAGATCTTGAAAGTCGAACGTTTCAAGAGATCAGAAGTACTACAGTGTTCTAAAAATTGCAGAAGTTGTGCGAGATATCAACGATACGTAAACTACAGACGTGAGCGGAGTTTCGTTCGTTTGCAATGTTCGATTTTCTTTGTAACGGGTTTAATATATGTAACAGTTTCCGTTTGGTACGATATCGACAAGCATGTATTTCCAGGACTTTTCAAGATCTTCGTGTTCTGTTAAAACTTTCAAAACTGTGGAATTGAAAGTATATTTTTTAATGAATCCCTAGAAAGAACAAAATAAACAAGAATATTAAAAGAAAGCAGACACTCGTATTAACGACGGAGTTTCGTGGCTACGGTTGCATAAAGAAATCTGGCTCAGAAAATGCGACTAGGATTCCTGGGTATCTTTTGTTGTTCACTCATTTTATAATATTTTGAGATTCAATGGGTTATTTAATTAACATCAAGTTAGACGATCCTGAAATATCGAATGTCTGCAATATCGCAGGTATTAAGTCATACTCTCCCAAATTTTTCTTAATTTCATTGTTTCAGGAAGAAGTATTGTCACAGTATAAAAAAAATTCACGTAAATTGCTGCTTAAAAGTACACATAAAACAGACTGTTTTAAACCCATTTAATGTCAAAAGCACGTCAAATGTTTGAATTGAATGATAAAAAACGAATAAATCTCCAAATGGGGATCATGGAAGGTAATGGGTTAAGCTCGAGGGTCAGGACCACTGGAAGATCTTGGATAACAGGGATAGTAAGAAGACAGTATGGAAATATTGCCTACAGCTGATCAGATGCTCACTTTTTGCATTATTTGCTTCGCGATCTGATTAATATATCTGTTCGTTTCTACAAATAGAGAGTTATAAGTAAATATGCAATCTTTGTGAGATGAGACCAACCACATTTATGCTGAGTGATTAATTTTACATTCTTTTTACTCGTCTTCTTTGCAGCTCTGTGAAGTATCTCTATTTTTCCCCACATTGTACCGATCATCGAAGTATGTATATGGGAAAATAAGGTAGAAGAGGAGTTCGACGAAAAGGTCTCACATGATGTAAAATGCCCGAGTCGAAATATTGAACCTCATTTTAACCTTTTACTACACAACATTTAGGAATTAAAAGTACAAAAATAAGTTTAAATTCAATGTAAAATAAGATCCTATTTATTGCCTAAAAGTGGCAGAAATTTCCCTTTATGCCATCTTAAGGCGCAAAATAGGACGTCAATTTCAACCTCCGTTGAGGATTTACATCCTATCCAGTCTCGAGTCGCAATATCGAACCTCATTTGAACCTTTTACTACCCAACATTTACTACCCAACAGGTCCAATTCAAGGGATAAAGGTTTTGGTGATAGCTAAATAGGAGTATCATTTTACTGAGAAGGAGTTACAGGTTTAAATTAGGAGTTTTAGTATTGAAAAGTATCATATTATGTTCAAATAGGTGTAAATACCATGAAAATAGGTTCAATATTTCGACTTGTGTGTCCACTCGCTTTATCCACGTACATCTATACTCTAGTACACTACCATGTAGTCCATCCAACATCGGACGATATTCGAAATGATTCGAACCCATATATCCCAAGTGATTCAAAAGGTTCAACACATTACCACTACTTTGATCATTTGAACTATCCTCAACCTCCACGAACCGATTACTTTTCCATTCCTCTTAAACCTAACTGCAAACGAATCGATCTAACTTCATCGAAATCTTTTAAATTTCTCATTACATCAGATAGAATCGATACTTTCGTCGTAAGAACATAAAGATTCTTATCCACGAAATTTCTCAGTACCGTTTTACGATCTTTTTTTCACGGTCGCTTTTACATTGCAAATCTTTCGATCTTTCAACCTTCCATAAAATATCAGGGAAGGAAATTCCCACGGTAACACGTTCTTACGTATTCGTTGCATTCTTCTGGATGCACGTTATGTACATTTTGTGTTTGCATCTTCGTGGTACAGATATTTACCAACCTCTATTGATTTTATGCGGTACACTCTGTACTCTCCTATTTGGTTGCTAGTATAGTCGCATGTATTATCTTATTTACACGACAGTGGGTGGTCTAAAGATAAACGAAACAGTTCGCCCGAGCAAACTGTTTAATTCATGCGGTTCACGTGAGAACAATTCGTTAGCGCGCGGCGTGACTTCGATGTCAGAAGCCACTGATTCGAATTAACGCGTTTCCTCGTTCGTTGAATGTCTAGCCGTCGAACGTTCGATCCTGACGTTCGAACGACAAATGTATTCTGCGCCTGGCGAATTTGTCTGTCATCAATTCGACGGTTTTCGGGCGTATATGTCCGTTTCGATGTTTACCGTGACTGTTCCGGATGTTACGCGCGAAGGGTGGAATATTTCATAGGGTGTTGAAGATATAAAAAAAATTGTTTTTACAAATGTTGTTTAGTAGAAAAGGGCACATTCTGTGATCTGAATTTCTTTTGCCTGGATGAAGTAATAAAGGAAATTTCGGTATCAATTTGTGTTTTGTTTTTTTTTAAATAAAAATCTGATCATGAGTAGAGTAATAGAGTAGCAAGAGACATTTATTCAATGAAGGAGTAAGTATTTTGTAAAGAATTTTTCAGGTAAGGTGAACGACGCATGTAAAATTATATGATTCATTTAGAAAAATGGAGCTGACCTCAAAGTTACCCACGTTACTTCTAGTTAAACAGCTTTGGCTAAAGATTCAATAAGTACTTTATTCATTTGTGAAATATACTATTGTTTTTCTTTAAACTATTCCTTGTCAACTTTTTCTTGGTTTGATTGTTTCTGAAAAAAGTATTGTCACAGTGTAAAAATAACAGTAATTCATGAACATTACTGCTTAAAAATACAACTAAAACACAACTGTTTTAAATACATTTAATCTCAGAAGTACAGTAAAATATCTAAATTGAATGATAAAAAACTTTGAAAATGAATACATTTTCAAATGGGGATCATGGAAGTTAATTGGTAAAACAAAGGACCTTGCATAATACGATTTCGCACGACATAATACCGATTCTACTTTTACTGACCGAGTTACTATGTCATTGTTGCTTAACGTGTGAGTTTTATAATTTCACACAACAGATAAATAGGCTGATAAACCACAATTCCTTTCATTTTTTCAGTTTCTTCGTACTCCTCAACGTAACGTCTGAGAATTTTTCGTAAACAAGCAGCAGTGAAAATACTTTCTGAAAATGTGTAACATTTCTGTAGTAGTGAAATTCGTAAATTGTCGGATGTGCTGACATCGTCAAAACATCACTTGAACATCCATTTCACCAGTGTTTCGTAATTCCTAATACATGCGGAGATACAAAAGCGACACGGTAGCTGTAATTAACGCTAGATACAGCGACATCAACCCCCTTTAGACTTTTTCTGGGGTATGCCATTCTCTTTTTATCTCGTGTCTACCATTGTACTGCCTCTTCGAGCGTTAACTGTTGGTAGTAAAAAAGTAAATTTTCCTATGCAAGTTGTATCGGGGTATAATCAACAATTTAAACGAGGAAGCTGTTTTTTGATTGTGTTCTCTTGTTAAAATTCAATTCACAGTGTGCTTATATTAAAATTAATCGTATCTTTTTCTCTTTTCTTGTATTTTTCGATTTTTACTGACATGTTCATTTTATCTAGGACTTAAAACTTTAAACGACTAATGAATCGTTGTGAAATGATAACAAAGGAAAAATTTTCCTGGCATGATGGAGATGGAACTTGGGTCTATTGAGTATGAGAATTTTTAAATGTGAAGCTATCATAAATCTTTAAAATCCGACTATCCAATCTATTGATCATCAAACACCATGGATCTATACTTTGAGATGACTTAGGATCCACCAAAGTTATGATATATTAAATATAGAATACAGAGCAGATCAAATGGCAATTAAATAATCTCCATTTCTTTGTACGTGACGAGAATTTGAATTTCATCCACTAATTGAAAGTTGTATTCTTTAGGACTACATTTGTCACAGTCCTTTCGTATTTCTTGTTTCATTGAAACAGAATCCGTTTAATGTTTCGCAAAAATTAAAATTGTGCGAGAAGCAAGAGGGATGATCTACAAACTCATCGAGCCTGCATTGGTTGTTCATATCGTGTTGGGCAGATTTTAAGAAATGCGGTCCTCAAAAGGTTTTGAAACACCTTCGATCGTCATTCAACCTCATTGAATAAGTCGACAGTTTTAATGCGAAGTTTTAACAAAAGTTTAGTAGACTCGACAACCTTAATGAGAATGGAAAACATGTAATAGTATTCAGATTTTACATTAAAAGTAAAGTTGCTTTCTGCATAATTTAATAATTTTAATTGTCACAGGGATGTTGTAAAAATGTAATGTAATTATAATCTTTTTATGGCGTATATATTACGAACAATGCTTGTATACTGATACAAAAAGCGATCTCTTGTAATTAAAATGGCATTACCTCTACAATAGAAGTTCATGAGACAACAACAATTTTTTAATGACAAAAAAAAAACAGAATTTTCCGAATAAAGAAAATTCAAAAAACTTTCCACAGTTACCTCAACCTCTAGGACAAATTAGTTGAACATCTTTCAAAATAATATCTAATTTAGAATAATATTTTTCCCTTAAAATAACATTGCAAGATTGAAACATCTTGACATGTATTAATTAAACACATCTTAATAAAATCATTTCAATCGTTTATACACTGACAAAACATTACTCAAATTGAAATCCCTTAACATGTCGGTATTTTCTGCAAACCATTTAACTTCTCGAATCAGTCACGATTTAAAATCCCCCCGATTTTTTAACAATTTGAACACTTTTTATAACGTCTACAACCCAATGACATTCAAATTTGTTTCAATAACTTGCCATATTTATATTTTCGTAAGTTTAACCCTTTCGGTACGGTTGGTACACATAGGTACCACATAAGTTTAAAAATATCTGAACAGTTATCTTTATGTATAAAAGCAATGCGATATACCTTTATGCGAAAATTGTTTTAGGCTTTATCATACTGTATCATAAATTGTATATATCTTTTGAAGTGTACAATAAAACAAATTCATAATTTGCTGATTTGTATGGTTTTACAGGACTGTTGGTACAAATAGGTATCAACAAAAAGTACGGATGGTACAATGGTTTACCAGTCTCCTCAGCTGTCCCCCTATTTTTTAAAATTATTTTATTTATGATTTTTATCTTAACATATACCACACATGAAAATTATTATACAAACTGTTTTTTTAAACAATTTTTCGAATACTGTCCCGAAAGGGTTAACCTTATTCCTAGATTATCAATATATATCTCTTGAAAATGACTAATTATAAGTTTCTAAAATTTCTTAAACCTTCTCCGTCTCTCTTTCAAGCAGCGATTAAAAAAAAGTTGCCTCAACGATCCGACTATCGCGCATTATCTCACGTGCAGGATCGTCGCTTCGCAATTTCGTTAAGTCCGAGTTGCACCAGCTTTTGTTTTCCACTTTCCGTCGACTCTTCCTTCCTTCTCTCCTCGTTCTATCGTCGAAATCTTCCCGTGTCGACTGTCGAGTCCCAGATGCGATTTTCAGTCGGATAGCTGGCTCGTAGCTATTTTAATTTGCGCCCAGCGAGTCAAGAGATTTGATTACTGGGGCGGAAGCGGAAGTAGCACCGACTGCTACCGCTTCAGCACTCTCACCGATACACTCCTATATACTCCGACGACTTCGTTGACCCTTTCACTCCTATTTTCCTACCCCTCTCCGATATCCATCCTTTCTACCGATACGTTTCTTTTTTTTCATTCAATCGCTTCAGCTATTTCCGTTTGTTTTTCCATGCTCGTTAGATTTGCATCCTTTATTTCATCCTCTTTGTCTCGATCCTCTCTGCCATTTTATTTCGTATACGTTTCAACTTTTTCCCCCCGGTTTTCCGTCGATATTGTTCCACGGTGAGTTCTATTATTTCACCCTTTGCCCTCAGGCTTTTTTTTAACTTCGTGTCAATATTTGTCCTTCTACATCTTCATCTTATGACATTCTTTCTTATTCTCGGTCCTTTTGTTCGAATACCTCATTGTCCTTGAATTACCGTTTTACTATTCTATCGCGAATAGCGTCACAAATCTTACAAATTGTATTACCTTATACCACTTCCGTCAGAACCCTTCTTACGTTCCTTTACCTCCACCGTTTCTTAAACCTCGGATTTCCCGTTGGTCGTTTCTCTCGAAATTGTTCCCAGCTGACGAATTTTTGTTATCGTGCCACCCTCGGACGATTTTCAGAATGTCCACCAGTTTTCAAGGGTTCGAAGTTTCCTTGATCGCAACGGGCGGTCGTAGTACGCGGTTACTCATTGTCAAAAAGGAGAATACCTGCGAAGTTCGACAGCGGTGCACATTGCCGTGTCTACGAAGCCGAGAGAACAAAGAGAAAAAAAACTGTTGACCCGCTTCGTGACGAGGCGGCAATTACTCTAATGATCGTCCGCCTCCTCCTCCTCCTCTTTCTACCTACTTTTCCTTTTTCTTATTATACTCTTCCTCTTCCGTCCTCAGTCCCTCCGCCCTCCCTTTTCTTCAGTTCTGCCACAAACGTTTCCTCTTTTGCTGCCCAAAATGCTGTAATTGCTACAACATTCTGTGATCGTCATGAGTGTGGGGTTTCTGTGTTGGTTTTTGGAAACTGACGTTTTCAGTTGAGCTTGCGATTGATTGAATCGATTGGGGATTTTGGAGATTTTCTCTTTGGTTATTCTGTTATGCTTTTGTTTAAGTTCGTTAGATGGTTGGAGTTTACCTCTAGCATGTGAGGACTTAATTTTTGTGGATTGAACTCTTTTTTTAGTATTTTTGTTTATCTGATTATAATATTTTTATTGAATATTGTTATTAATTTATAAAATTATTATTTTTACTATTACACTTAGAGATCAGGTAGTGAGCTTGAATTGGAATTTACATTATCACGAAGAATACTTTTATTATTGGGTGTGAGTACTTCAGAGTTTGTGATACGAGATCCACAAAAATTAGTGGAACGCGAAATAACACCGTATAAGTTCACAGATGGTAGATTTTAATAATTTGCACGACAGATACATTATTCTGTCGTAAAGTAGAAGATGAATTGTATTCGTAACTGAGTACATAGATAATCTGTGAAGGAAGCCTTCATCTTATCTGCCAGTGCCTAAGGTGCCACATTGAATTTTCCTTATTGTATACTCAATAATCTCTGAAAAAAACCTTTTTCGTGCATTCTATTGAACTACGGAATTTAGGGCGAGGTCACCAATTTTCATTTCATGGCACTTCCTCAATTTCATTCATGTATGAAAGTTTTAGGCTACTTGTATAAACGATAACAAACGTCTTTGTATATTTTTGTAGCTATGTCTTTGGTCATATAAAAATTTTTCCATATTCCGTATTTGTGGTATAAATTGATTGTTTATTGCAGCAGGAGTTGCTTGTTTTATCAATATTTTATTGTGGCTTGTATTTTTTATCTCATAATTTTTTTTTATGAAATAAGATAAATAAAACTGCTTTGAGACTTTTAATGAATCGTGCTGATAAAGATTAAGGTGACGCCTCTGGAAAAAAGTATCTTTTACACCTTGACCTAATTAATCGATTAGACTTTAATGGAAATGCAAAGAGATAGGACCGAAATGAGATCTTGAGAGGCTTCGTTTTATAGAGCCCCTTTACGACTGCTGTTAAGAACTACTTTTAAATACAAATTCGGTATTAAAGTTTCATTAGCGATATTCTGCCCTCAGAGAGTTTCTTTTATGTTATTCGATACGGCTTTTCCTTAATTTCCGCATCGAATTGATGCAAATAGTTGATGCGAATACTCGCTATTGTCTGCCCTTCTTGAAATTGTAAACTGTTTGATGTAAATTCGATTCTATAAAACTGGTGCATTTGTATTCACAAATTAGTTTTAATTTTTTCGCATTTTAAATAAAATATTATTGTTGCAGCAGAATTCTCCAGATCCTCGGAAGTAATGGGGATTTCATTGTAAGATTGAATCCGCAGTGAAATTATAAGTTTTCTCCATCACGTAATGATTTCTAAAAACAAATTACCTTCGAAAAAATAAACATTTTATACCGAATGTAATTTACACGCAACCCATAAGTCCAAGTAAATCAGTAAACGTTTAATCAAAGCAAAGTATTCTCAACGAACAGCGTAATGTTTTGCGCAGAGGGAAACCTTCTCTCAAAATCACGGTATATTTTTCAATTAACCGACCAATCACTCATCTTTTTCCCGTAACGTTTACCTCGTCGATTCACTTCTTCTTGTGCTTTCTAATTATCCACTTTTGCCACGTTACTTTTCACCGGAGTTTACCTCTCTATGTGTATGCTCGACAAGTACTAAGTGAAAGAAAGTACCGAGGGTGCACCGGAGGAAACTTGAAAATAAGAAAAAGTTGCCTAATGCCAGCACCATTTTGCGTGCTTTTTTCTCTTCCCCCCTGCATGCTGCCCTATTTACTTATCTACGTTCTGCTGGTACTATATTCTCTGCCTTCGTTTTACCGAGTTGTTCTTTTTCGTTCTTCCAGTTTCACCGCCGGCGAAGCCGGGGAAAATCTAGCCCGCGTTCATCTTTTTGATGCAAAAAACTTTTCGTTCGAGTTCGCGCGCTTATATCCACCGTTTCGTGGCACAGTTTTCCTGTCTGCGATCTTTTCTTCTCACGTTACATTGACCATTTACGGAGTTCTTTTTGTTAACGTATTTTTTGCCGCGGTGGTCATCGATAGCGGTTTCAGTTGCATTAAATTACTTTACGTTAACTTCCATGTGAAGTTTTTCATGTTTTTCGACTGATATGTTTGAGGAAACATTATATTCAACGAATTTGAATGTTGCAAAGGTTTTATTATAAGTTGTACGTAATTTTGAGATTGTTTTAATTCTGTGCGAATGAAACTCCATGGACAAGATTAGATTGAATTGTTTGTGACTAAAATTGTAATAATTGAGTGCTGAAAAGAATTCATTTAAAATTGTAACATACAGAGCTAATTTGTAATATACGCCATATCTGATATGAGGCAATGGTCCATTACATTCGTTTTAATTGTTATTCTGATATTGATTGCTTTACTGTACGCAAAAGAGTGAACATAAAGAAACAGCTATTAGGCAGTATGGTGGATAAAGATATAACTTCTGGAATCTTCAATCAATAGACCCAAGTTGAAACTCCTCGTACCTATGGGAAATTTTTTTGGTTTTGCTGGTTCATAATGAGTCTAAAACAATAGGTTTTACAATCAGATGAAATGGTCATAGTAGTTAAAACTGAAAAATGCAAAAGAGTTATTAACTACGTAACCTTCTGGGGACGGAGACGTTTTTGAGTATCAAAAGATATACAGTTATTTGGCATTCCAAAACCACCATTTTATCAAAAAATTAGACTTTCAATATGTATAAATTATAAACTACTATTTGTACAATCATTTTTCAACGGTTTTACTTCAATTTTGTTATTTTAACTGTGTATACATATGACGATAAATTATAATTAAATTTTTTTTCAAGCTATATATCGTTAGTCCTCAAAGAGTTAATTAAGAAAGTTTTACTCACAAACGATTGTATCAATTAAAAACGCACAAAAATATCCCCTGATTACTAAAGACAGTAACTGACGATAATATCAAAATAGGAGAAACGATTTAGAAGAACACATACCTACATTAAAACGATGTAATACCACAGCACTCAACCTCGCATCTATTCCTCACAATTTCATAACGTTCAGAAGCGTGAAAATCCTCATTTTTCTGGACCTTTTGAAAAATGTCCTCTCAGTGGATACAAAGTGTACGGCAAAAGTATGTAACACAGTTTTGAGTGAAAACGTAATTATTATTTTTTTCTCGGTCGTTGGAACGGCAAAGCTTGCAAGTTGGAATGAAGAAAAGGTATTTCGGCTGGTAGTCCGCGGTCGAGTCATAAACTCGGCAGTTTAGTTAAAAATAACGCGGAACTAGGATATATGTATACATATTTCTCTGTATTTTACGCGTCCTACATTTTTTCCTGTATGTACGTTTAGTTCTTGATGTACGATCCTTCTTTTTACTACCTACGTATTGTAAAAACGTTTTTTTTTTGAATCCCCAGTGACATTGAGGGCATTGAGGGGAAGGGGCGCGAAAATATGACGATTTTCGTACCAGCGAGAAACGACAAGAACAAAAGCAAACTGGAATATTGAATTACGCGTGTTAAGTCATCGTAACTGCATGTTCAAAATTCATGACTATACTAAAAAAATGCTGTGGAAATAATAACAATTTTTTACGTCTGCAAACAAAAAATTAATGGATGAAGATAGAATACAATGGATAAACAATGTCCAACATCGTCAAAGTTAAATATATAATTCATCGAAGAATTTGGAGTTATTCCAATGAAATCAATCACACTCTATTCCTGTATTTTTAATGTTCTATAAATTTCCAGAATATATTTCCCATTTCAGTCCTTGTAGTACCTTTTTTTCTCAAATTCGAAAACCACACAGTTTTGTCGCTATTATACGCCTATAGTTAAAGAATATTTTTCATTCGCGAGACTATATTGTTTCAATATTTTTTAATTCAACGAAGGCTGACGTTATATCAACATAATGTTCTTTTCAATTTTTCCCGCCATTTATTGGTCGCTCGTTAAGAATCGATTACTCCCTTTGAAATTACATTAGCAGCTTCCTCTCACTTCCTTGGCGAAAGATGGAAATTCCTTTCTTCCTTTCTTCTGTTCGGAGTTTCAAAGAGACACTGGTTCCACCTCGACACCGATTTTCACAGGCGTAAATTCTCGCGGTGGGAACTACGGCATTTTCACGAGATACAGGGCCAAACTTCATTCGCGGATTTTATCTATTGCGAACCGCCTTGGGAATGACGGCAGGGAAATCGAATTTTCTTGGAATTTTCTGCATTCTTGCCCGACGCGAATGAGAATATTTCTACCGCTTCTTGTGAGACAGACGCGGACAGTTGGCATTTTTCAGGATTTCAGATTTTAGGTCGCGATTGTTTGGAAGATATGTATCTACCATTTTCTAGCGCATATTTTTGCCGATAAATTTTTTCTAACAGTGACATTTTAATATTTAATCTTTTGTAACTGATTGGGAGACATTAGAGACCAAGACTCTTGGGAACATATTGTTGCTAATATTTTTTATATCTTTAACTGCTATAATTATTTTGCACAGGACTTACAAGTTTTATATCGACTTTAACACTATTTCTACCACGATTTTCTGTATACCTATTTCGACCAAAAGGTGTCTTTTGACACCTTTTCATTTGAATGCAAACAATTGTCAAAACTGTTGAGATTTCAAATTATCAGTTAAATGTAGATAATTTGAGGAATATATTTATTGATACATTGATGTGTATTTATTAGAAATTATTTAATCAGCTTGCAAATTTTAGCAGTGGTGTGCAGCTAGTTGTAAAGTCACTGCAGCGGTGTACGCTAAAATGTAACATGGCGGGAAATAAGAGAATATCAAAGTTATACCGCAACTCCTGTATTTTCTGTTACAATTGAAATAGGGATTCTCTACTCTAATTATAATTGATATGGTGCTGCAAAATGGTGTTAATATTAATATGTAAAATGGTTTAAGATTAAGCACTGTCAGGAAATCCTTAAAGTGTCAAAAGACACTTCATGGTAGAAATAAGTATACCATATGGACATTTTTAGATCTAGGATGTGCTGGTGGAAAATGATATTGCTGAATTAATTTAACAACTATTGTATGAAAAGTCAAAAAATTAATTGTAGAGAAATGATTCAACTTAGAGAATAATTTTGAGTTTAAACTTGAAAGGTGTCTTTTGACGCCTCTCGATAGAAATAGTGTTTAGTTAAAACTTTGAAGGTGTTTTTTGACACCTCTTGGTAGAAATAGTGTTAAACCAGAGTGACTATGATGTATTGTGTGAAAATTTAACAAAAATCTTGTAAATATAACGGGAGTTTTAACTTCGATCAAATGATTTAGACTCTAAATTTTAGAGCATACGTTCTTTGTCTTTCTCTGTGGACTCTCCTCTTTCGAAAAAACAGGGGTGTGGAATTAGTCCTCAAAACCCCTTAAATTTACAGTGGACCAAAAAAGCTCCCTTGGATCTCATCAGCGCCCAACGGTGGCCGGTACCACCCCTGTTGGAAACCTATGATTTAGAGGGTGAGCCTTTAACAACATACCCACCACAATCCTCCGTGGTGACAGGTATGGGCAGATGTGTGAATTGCTATCTATGGAACGTGCATACCTGAGGAACGATTCTAGTTATCGTCAATTTAACACTATAGTCGTCGTCGATAACACATTTATCACGTTTGCCGTAGTAGCCTGCACATTACTATAGCATGTAAGTTCTAGTAACATAGGGATGGGCCAGTTGACTTTAGAAATTTTAAATCAAATGTGCGGTTTTGAAAGAAGACTCTTGTGGAATGTATGTAGACTATCTACTTTAACATTCTCTTGAAGGATCATAGAACTTTTTATCCTTTGCATACATTGATTTAAAGCAGGGGTGGCCAATCCGCGGCCCACCTTCAATATTTTTCCGTACCGCAAGATTATCATCAGCAACATTATTATTATATTATCTATGTTTACATATAAGAATAATAGTAAATATAATAATAATAACTCATTACATTTCAATTTTTCACTCTGAAAAAATGCCTATAGTGGGTCTAAATTTAATATGGGGATATGTAATTTTATATGCGGCCCGCGGAGTTATGATGCATTTCCAAAGTGGCCCACAAGATCATCTGGGTTGGCCACCCCTGATTTAAAGTTTTGAGTCAACTGAATGTAATAACGAACGCTGCACTGCGTGTTCCGTTAACTCTGCATGTAACAAATGAAATAATAATAGATTAAAAGTTTGAAAATATCTTTAATACAGAAGCAGCACAATAAAATATTTAAAAAAATGAAAAATTAAGCAGCACTGAAGCTTGCTTTCCTATACACTAAAACCTCAATTTCTTTAATTGGAGTATTGTTTATTTGTTAGTCATATTGAATAGCAATAAAAAAATCATCTATTGTCGATATCTAAGAAGTTAATGTATCATTGCAAAACAATACTTAGACACTTCCTTCATCACCATGTAATTTCAAGGTTTGTAAGTTAAATTTTTAAATCCGCAATTCTATTCTCGTATTAATAATGGAAAGAGAAAGTGTACAGCCATTTCCCAGGATGGTAATAATTTCAGAATTTTCACGGTGAGTAAATTGGCTTTTCTCATTGAAACTTTTCAAGGTACAAGTTAAAGCTTAAACGGTTAAACGGTTAAAGTTTCGTTGGTTCTTATTTGTGCGCACTAGAAGTAGATACTATTTTTATCGCTGATCGAGCAATTAAAGTTACGGACAAAATCAAATTTCAGCTTGTACACGTAACGCGAACAGAAAAGTGCATCTTCTACCTCCCACATCTGACGTGGATCGAAGAAAAAACGTAATCTCTGTTCGTACTATCCGATCATCCGAAAATTTTTATCTAAACGGCGACGGGTGAACCACGAAAATGGCAAGGTCGATACTGTTCCAGTCGTGCGTGCCGAAATAAAAGAAAATGCCGGTTTGTTCGTTGGAAATCGAGATTGCAGCACAGGACCCATTCAATTAGAGGAGAACGTGCCGGTAGATTTGATAGAAAGGAGCAGAGAAAAAGGGGTTAAAATGTGTGGCCGTCTTTGCGTGTCAAATGAACTGAGGAAATCGATTAAAAAATTCTGTTTCTTTCAATTTTTTTATCTATCACCGCATAGTATATATCGAAAAAAAGTATAAATAATTTTGAGAAAAATGCTACGTATTTTTACCTAAACTTCTTCTTCTACCTTTTTTTTCACTGACGTCACTTTTGTGAACGGGTTAGATTGTTTCTCTTGTTTTATATTTTGTGTTTGATTTCTATTGTCATTACGCTTAACCCCGTACTATAACGAGTTACACCCGTGATGGGGTAAATTGGATAAAAAGTTTTCAAATTCTGTGAACTCTATGAAATTGAAAATATGTGTGAGACGTGACACGATAAAATTATTTCTACAATATTATTATTATGTTAAATTATAGGATATATCAAGAATCACTGACCGATTGTTAGTTTGCCAATTTAATTTGGAGTTATTGCAGAGGCAATCAGAAAAGAAATGGCAAGGGGTTAAGAAAGACAGCGGTTTCCTAATTAGAGTCAGCGGTCCTCTCGGGGATTACGAAGGTGTTACAATTTGTTGAAATTTCGAATTGCCTCAGGTAAAACAGATTCACTCATTCCATTAATTGCACATTTGATAATTAAGATTTGTTATTTTCTGAATAAATAATTGTTTGTTAAAAAATGCTTTAGTAATAGTAGCCTATAGGAGAATTGTAGTTAATTTTAATGGGTCAGCAAGCAATTTAAAACATTGGAAAGATGTCATTAAGCAATAAATCTTCGAAAAATTTGAGAACCACTGATCTATAATATCAGGTGAAAAATTTCCCAGACATGACGGGGATTTTAAACACGGCGCTACTAATTGGGAGTTCGTGCCTTTGACTTTAATCCACCATAGTGCCCTATGTCTTACGTTGCGCGACAGAATATCACATGCATCGCACGACTGACTTTCAAGGGGAGGAAATATTTTGCTCATGTTCGAGTATCTGCGGTCTCACTTCTTCCTTCACTAATTGTAAGAGTACACATTTGTATTTTGTCACATTCTCACTGTAAATACACTATAACTGAAAATTTGATTTTCTTCTATCAATAATAATGATAAGTATTGCAGTACATTTATTACAGTGCTATTTTAAACACATACGCCTGTATTACTAACAATACTTGAAATTATTTATCTCTCTCTTTCAACATAATTAAATCTTTGGCTTCAGGTATCACTTGTGCTCCCTATAACGAGACAGTTCTTTTATTCCATTAAATAGTTTGATTTGTTATCATTGCTATATTTGACCATATTGCAATATACATCGGTGCAACATCTGATAAATTCAATTTTTCCTGTTTTTACCTTACAGCACTCTCGTGGCTATCAACACATATCTACTCCATAACAATATTTCTTCAACTTCAAAACTCTCGTCCCTGCGTAGCCGGCAAAACAAACAAAATACGTGCGGCATTGAACGCGCGAAAGGTTCGAGGCTGGTGGGTCGACGTCGCGAATGCAGCCAGGTAAACAGGCCGCAAGGGCTGCACGCGGTGCATTGCAGCCGCTGCACTTGCCTGTACGTTGAACTTATCGATCGCTTCGGGGCGTACGTGGACCTCGATGTCGAAGCTCTCTTGTCTCTCGATTTGTACTCGGTCGAGTTCGCGAGAACCCTACCTTTGTCAAACTCCTGTCAATTAATTCACAACCACGAATCGTTGTCGATTATTTCGAATCCTAATTGGATTACCTACCGATCGACCTGAACTTGCTTTTAGTGGTGAGTTTAAGGCTACCAACTTTTGGCTGTATTTGACGATCTTGTAGTTGTAAAGGGTTCTTGGAACGGTCGTTTAGTAGTGTGTGACAGATTATTTAATTAACGATGACCGTACCATGTGTGGTAAGATAACTGGATGAGGGGAATCAAATAGGAGTGGAATTAGCAAGTGTTAGGGACTTAACACGTTGAGTGAAGCGGTGATCTTGCTATACTTTCCACTCAGGTGGTAACGCGTAAGGTATTCACAAATTATAAAGGAAAGAAAAAAAGGCGCACAAAGTTTGGAAATATTGTGCTGAATGTTATAGCACAAGCACAAAAACATTCGGACGTAAGATCGCCAGGAAACTTACAAAACATGTTGTTAATTATTGCAATTTGTGCAAAGCACAACACACCTTTGCTTAAAATATTTTGATACCCTGCACTAAACTTGAACATAAAATATTTAATTGTCATTAATAATTTAACCCTTGAAAATGCTGGTTTCACGCACCAATGTCGATCGAATGAAAAATTCGCTGTCAATCCCTAGGGACTGAGGCCCCCTAACTGGAAAGTTCAATGTCAGTCCCCAGGGACTGACGTAGCACTCAATTTTATTATAGCTAAATGTCACGTAGTCCCATGCGGTTCAATTGCAGCTATTTAACATCTTTTTGCAACTTCTGATAAATAATCATTTTATCAAATAATAATCTTGTTATATATAATTTTTCAAGATTCTTTCCATCTTTTTCCGACGTCTCGGTCTCCCTAACTCCAATCGTTTCTTCTTCTCCATTCCTCTCTCGTTCTTTTTCATGAGAGAACATTCTCTTATCTCTTCGAGAATCAATGATGATTTATTAATTCATCGAATAATGATTGTATTATATATAATTCTCCAAGATAATCTTTTTCTCTTCTTTGCTCTTCGAAATATGTGGATGTTTCATAATACCTCTCGTGTATTATTATGTTTAGAGTCTCTCTCTATATGCGTTTCTATTGCATATACCTAACCCAGATGCCTTTTGGTATAGAACATTTTAAAATCTGGCATTTTTGCAACAGTTTCGTCGAACACATCAAGGTTATTGTTACTCGTGGAAATTGGTGCTTGAAAAAATTGCAGTAAAACTGGCTTGCTACTTTGTCAGTTATCTATTATATCAGTTTTATTTTATGTCATTCTTCGTGAATTTTGCCACTCGTGTCCTCTCGATATTTCGAAATTTCATGTTTCTCCCGATTGATTTTCATATTGAACTGCAAGCGAATGAAACGGAATCATTTTCGCTGTTTGTCGCTGGACGAATGCTTCTTTTGTACATGCACAACGGTAATCGAACTATTCAAACACAAATTCGTCGCCTCGGGTGTTATTTTTTTTTCCAGTTGCCTATATTTTCCCTGGAAAATGGAATTTCATTCGACGAAGCGTTTCGCGAGTGATGATTTAGTCAACAAAATGAAACGCTGTGTCAAAAGTGCACTGCTGCGGAATTTTGAGTAATTTTCATCGTCTTGATACATTGCCTGTGAAAATGCGTCTAATGTGATTTCAAAGTGTTTATATTATGACACAGAAATAATCTGTCACACATATTATATTTGAATTTCATTCTGATAACTTCATAATAAGTTCGACGTGTGTTAATTGGTTGACCGAAAGTCAGAGCCTGCAAACAACATTTATATATGCTCCCGTGTTTCAATGTGCACGTACTAAAGGCGTAAATATATACGTTCTCAACAAATCTCTATCGGTAAGCCATACATACATATACAGGGTGTCCCAGCCGATTTTGACATCTTGATAACTTCGGTATTGTGGCATGTAGCGAACAATGTTTCATACGAAATTTTATTGTATTGAGTGGGGCATAATCTGGTATAATTAGTTTTTCCGTAGTTGGACGCGTCAAGGACATATGAAGGCCGACTTTGTTTTTTTAAATAGAATGAGGTACTTTTTTATGCATCAAGCGATACAGCTAGACATTCTTCATAAAAAAGTACTGACCTATGTATGTCGAAGAGCTAATAGTTAACGAGATATTTCAGTATAAATAATCTAAATACAAAAGCATCATTTCTGCCGCACTAGGACGTGAGCTCTGTTTATCTGTCTGTCACCTGATTTAACGCCGCCCGACTTTTTCTTATGGGGCTATTTAAAGCAGGGGTGGCTAACCCGCGGCCCACCTTGAATATATTTCCGTACCGCGAGATTATCATCAGTATCATTATTATTACTCTCTTAGATCGAACCAGTGAGATTTTACTGGTTCAACCAGTGAATACAAATCTCACTGGCGAACCAGTGACATTTGCGTCCGCTGCCGCAACGCCATGCGCTGTGTTTTATTTTTGAATAGGCTGACGAGTGTAATTCACTGGTAAACCAGTGAATTTTGATGTCCGCCGTGATCACTGGCGGAACCAGTGAGTGTCATTGGTAAACAAATGAGTTTCCACTGGCGAACCAGT
Organism: Cerceris rybyensis; assembly: GCA_910591515.1. Taxonomy (NCBI): domain Eukaryota; kingdom Metazoa; phylum Arthropoda; class Insecta; order Hymenoptera; family Crabronidae; genus Cerceris; species Cerceris rybyensis. The sequence continues at coordinate 42,883,355 of OU342789.1, forward strand.
GAAATTCCACTGGTTCGATCTAAGAGAGTACATTGTCTATGTGTACACATAAAAATAATAGTAAACATAATAATAATAATTCATTACATCTCAATTTTTCATTTACATTTAATACGGGGATATATAATTTTATATGCGGCCCGCGGAGTTATGATTAATTTTTAAAGTGGCCCACAAGGTCATTTGGGTTGGTCACCCCTGATTTAAAGGATGAAACGCGAAGTTTGAACTAAAGTGAGTGATATGAAGCAGCACATTATCGATGAATGTAGCAAAATATCAGCCGATACATTAAAAAACGTAGGCCAGTCCTTACTTCATCGATTTAAAAAATGCTGTGGTGAAAATGGTCGTTATATTGAACCATGCCTGTAAATAAACGCTAATGCAATTACGAATTTTAGAATTACTTAAATTGAAATATCTTCTAAACTATTAGCTTCTCGACATACATAGATTTATTTATAAAGAATTATAATTATTTCTTTATAATTATTTATAAAGAAGTATTTTTTTATAAAGAATGTCTAGCTGTATCGCTTGATGCATAAAAAAGTACCTCATTCTATTTAAAAAAACAAAGTTGACCTTCATATGTTCTTGACGCGTCCACCAACAGAAAAACTAATTACACCAGATTATGGCCCACTCGATACCATTAAAGTTTCCTATGAAACATTTTTCACTAAAACCTACAATACCGAAGTTGTCAATATGTCAAAATCGGCTGGAACACCCTGAATAAGACTTTATATTTCCCTCAAGTAGCATGGTATCAGAAAAACCATGTTGCATAGCATTGAATTTGAAATTCCTCCAATATTTTATCCTTTGGATGTTACATCATCCAAACTCGCAGTACAGGTTGCAACCTCCGCTTCAGAAATTCATTCCGAATTTATAGAGCCGCACCCAGTTGCACAACGTGCTATGCCGCAATCGAAGTGTTAATAAAAAGCATTCACGTGGCACAATGTAAGCTAAGAATTCTAATATCAGAAAAAACTCTCAAGTTTTAATATCAGTTTAACGTCTGAACATCACGCTAAACAAGAGTTTCATCGGATAAAAGTAGAGATATGCCATAATTTCACGCAACATTCTAATCCAATCTTCCTCCTCAATACTCTTCCTCCATCGTTCTCCAAACTCGGTAATAAAATTCCTTTTACAACATCGTCACTTCGAAACGAGCCATTGTTCGCGTTAAAATATTGCAAAAAAGTTTTATCATCGTGCGAAATGCAAGAACTTCGTAGGAATTTGCGCGATCGCCTGAGAATAACTACAAAATATATTACATTGTTGTCGTTGTATGCAAAGACTATATCACGACGACGTAAATAATATCTAGCTACATCATTTTAAATCGTATGCACTCCCCGCAATTCCCAAACTTCATAGTAGAATCACGTTGAAATTGCTCGTACCTGCAAATTTTATATCAAACGATCTACAAACTTCGGAAATTGCCTTAGTCGAAGGATACTTGCTGAAGTTTAATGCGCGCCCACGGAATGCAACGCATAAGTAGTTCGCGACGCAGAGTGCATCGTTATCGATACTGTTTACGATCTTTATCCCTGATAGCTTTGTATCTGATCTGACTCAAAATCGTGCTCAAGAGAAACGTGAATTCTCCGTAAGTGAGTTATGTGCCTTATTAAGAAAACGCAAAATTCGTTGGCCGGAAAATGTAACGTTCTTCGTCTTGATCTAGAAACTTCGAATTTCACATATTTCCTTAACCCTTTAGCTACGGGGAGAACAAAGATGCGACAGTACCTTATGTCGTGCCATCCTCGTGTTTGTTGCGTTAACACGAGAAATGGTATGTTTTACTACTGTAAATGACTCTGTATTGGATATGTAAATGTGCGATTGCGCAAATTTTGCACTTTGAGTGGGATGGTATATGCACGGCGTTCGTTCGAAATGAACATTCGAGGTCGTACATACACGGTGTTCGTTATTGTGTCATTACCTCTTTATGCAGTATATACAGCGTTTTTTAGCTAAAGGGTTAAACTAACGTAACATCAAATTTTTTGAATATTACGAATTATTAGAATCAAAAATTCTGAAATACATAAAAGCAATATTCTAATACATCAAAAAATCCAAATAATCTATTCAAATATGTAAGAAATTTAATTTAGTAGTAATATTTAAATGATTTGAATTAAAACAGCTTGGAAAGAAATCGAAGAAATCGAAAAGAGTCCAAGAAATCGTGGGTGTATTCACAAAAAATATGAAAAATAATATAAAGAAAGAAACTCGAATCGCCAGATGACTTTGAAGCCAATAGAACGTTACTTTCCAGCCACACGATATAATTTCACCAATATTCCCGAGTATAAAGCGTGTACGTGTATCATATACGATAGAGAATCGTGGGTGATAAATATCAGTTAGATTGGTGGTGGAGAAATTCTTAATTCTCTAAAGTATCACTATCGTGTCACCTGTGATGGCGATCTTGCAGGACCACTTGCTGGTACCCTCAAGGACGATCTGTTCGGCCTGCTCGAGGCTGTCTATGTGCGTGTCCGGGTCGACTGAAAACGTCGTGCTGAAAAGAAGACAATGTCCTCGTCATCTGAACGTCCTTCGACAACCTCTTGTACCAAACACTCTCCAGCGATCACTCGCTCTAATCTCTCCTGCATTTTTATCCTCCTTTCGTTCTCTTTCCACAGAGAACATTCCTCCTCCTCCTCAAAGAGGAGAATCCTCGAAGAGATCGTAGTCTCCTTTCAAAGGGGTACCTTGCTGAGGCCACCGAAGGACGCAGGACGGTCCCGAGGCGGAAATCGTGGAAAGTCGAAGATAAAAGTCGTGGAAAATCGTTCAACGTCATCCAGCAGCGGCGGCGATTCAGCCCAGACTAGCGAGAGTCTATTGCGTAGCATTTAACGATAGGATTGGTTCTGTTTTTCAAGGATGTTTGAACTCGGGGATTTTACGCGGTGAAAGCAAAGCATTTTGTGTTTTCATATGCTGTTCACGTTCAACGTTGAAACGGCACACGGAGGGTTGTCTCTTGTCTGGCTAAACGCTTTTGTGCCATCGAAATGGCGGCTCTGTGCAAGCATGGTGAACGGTCGTTGCGGTAGGACGAGGAGGAAGAATTGGTACATGGTTTTCAGATTGAAATGCGAAAGCAGGGTATGCGAAACTATATGAATAGAACGATGAATCGAGGATGAAAAGAAAAATAATATAGAGAAGAAAGTCATAGCTTTTGGAGAAACTTAAGGTTCGAAAGTGGAGAATGTTATGATAGAGTTAACGTGGTAGAAAGAATAGTCGAGTCTTGACTTTGTGTGACAGACATGAGAAATGTTTGTAACAAGTATGTATGACAGTCATTTTGTTAGTTATTTTGTTGAACTTTTGACCGTGGAAATATTACTTTTGGTTACTTCTGTGCGACGTTGATGTTGATTTTAATGTTGGAATTGAAACCCATGTGACTTTAGGCAACGAGTAAGGAGTACTATGTTGAGAAGAAATTGCAATGTTATTCTTATATGAATAATTATCAGAGGTTTAAAAAATGTTCAGTCAACAGTTTCGAATTTCTAAAAATATCTTAGAAGAAAAAGCTGATTTTATATTTACCTATATGATATTGTAATCTACACAAATACAGATAGAATATTCGATCAATATTCTCAACCTCTCGAAATTGCATTTTATTTATAAACGTAGCAGGAATAAGGTCAGCAACAAGAGTGAACATCAAATGTAGGAATGCTTTTGCGGAAGAAATCAATCGACGAGAAATAGAATTTCACGTTGTAGAACGTAATTGGTTTAAACGTCCATTAAACGATAATTGATAGTGTCGAGTTCCAAGTAGTTGCATCATAACATCTTTCTCTCTCTCTCTCCATCCATCTCTCCCTCTGACTTCTAACCGTTGTATCAATTGTCTAGTGAGCTAATATGCGTTTACCGCTTCATCGAAATACGGATTCTACAGGGCTGTGAATGCACGGAAAGAGACGATCGATCAGCCACATTGTCAGGATCGATGCGACTATAGTAAGCATACCACCGATGCCACCTGTTAATCCTTAGGACGATAGAATTAGCACCGTTACCTTCGTATCTAACAAGGCTAACCTGCTTGACAGCTTGGAATAAGAAAACTTGTTGCGCTACTTCCTGATGGCTCATCGCCAACTTTCAACTTTCGTCGTTTTATCTGATATCGCATGATCGCGACGTTAAAAGCATGCACATTTCGGAAATGAAACACTTCAGGCGTACAGTTTTGTTCTATAGATGCCGTGATAAAATGAGACGTTTTAGGAACATGTGAAATTAAAGTGATTCTGGTTCTTTGTTTGAGATTTCTTCTAGAAATTCTTCACGTTTCGGTACCTTAAATTCTTAACTTTTATAGAGCGATATAGGCACAATTTTTATATTTGCAGAAAAAGCGAATGAAACAGAGAGTTGACAATGAAATTGAAATTGTAAAATTCTCGCCACGAAAAATGCTAGTTTATCAGCAGATTTTGATTAATATGTTTCAATTCTTTTGTTAAGATTCTCAATTAATATTCTCTGGAAGTTGATAATTTCGCATAATTTAATTTTGCAGTATCTTCGTTCGCCAGATATATCTATTCAAAAGTTCCCGCAAAATTAACATAGAATTACAACAATTTAAATTAATTTCGCAAATTATATACTGTACCTACCCTCCGATCAGTTAGTTCATAAGATAACTCTAAGGAATATTTGGTAAACACAAATATTTTGTACGCGGCCAACTCATCACCATCATTAGTCATTCTAGAATCACCACCTCAAGTCCAAAATCCTATTCCTTGTTTTGATCCTTACTCATCCACGAGTCATCATCCATATCCAAGGTCCAACTTCCTATTCCTACTCTTAGATTCCCAAATACCATTATCCTACTCCCTCTCCTCTTCTAAACCTTTAAAAACCTTACATTCTCAATTCAAAGTGACCAGTTCTCAATTCAAAGTCACCAGTTTTCTCTTACTCTTACGTTAGTTCAAGTTTATAATTACTAAGACCAACGAATTGTGAGAGTCATCTTCTAATTCTAATTCCAAATCCTAAATCTAATAGAATACTCTCACAAGTCCTCATCAAATCATTCGACACACAGAATCTCTCTTGGAACGAATCGAGTATTTTAATTGGTATATAAAAGTCCTAAAAGTTTAAGTTCTCTTTTGTTTGGTTGATCCTGATCGCGAATTGCATCATTCGCCCATTACAATTAAAAATTGACACTTTATCAGCCAGAGGCATACTAAATGGGTTATTGCAGGTGATAATAAAATTAAAGTTACACTATCCTGGATAAACTTCATCTTTCGATCTAAAAATTATAGAGCTTTATAACCAAGTATATATATATTTCTATACAAGTACATACAATTGATTGAGCTTTACATAGTTCAAATCAAATTAAAATAAATTAAGACAAACTCATACATCGCAAGAACAGGTAGAAACTTGAAACAGTTAAGAATTTTCGATACCTCGCGTAATATACTCGACAAACATACCAGATTCGAAATCTCGCACGCTTTAACGAAATATTTAGATCAAGGGGAGACGTCGAAGTATTCTTGACAAAAGAGAATCACGGCGAAAGGTGAACTCGATACTCCTCCAGCCGGCATTATTCTATCAGTATATGGGTCGTAACTATAGTAGACGTCCATGCACAAAGAGTCACGATATCTTCGATCCGCCAATGGACAGACAAAAATATCTCCTCTATCATCGATCATCGCAAGAACGATGTTTTCGAGCGAATAGAAACGACGCTAGACACAAAAGATTGTAGGTCACTTTTTTCCCTGTGTTTGTCCGCTATGAAATCCAAGACGAAAGAAAATACTGTGTTTTTGCTGGCTGTTTCAATTTACGACGAAGAATAATAACGTAAAAAACTAAAATGACGAAAAGAGAAGAAATCCAAGGATCTTGTAAGGCACGCACGAGACGTCTGTCTCGTTAGTTAAAATTTTCATCGGAATATTTTTTTGCAAAGGAGTAAGAGCTACCATTTAAACGTCCCAAGCTGAATTCAAGAGTGGGAAAGTCGACGGGGAACTACAATTTCGATGCGCTCGCAAGGAGGCAAGCCAAGGAAACTTTCCGTATTTTGCTCCAGGAAGTATAAAAAACTTTAAATGACCCGCTCTGCAAAGCCGGAGGTAAGCGCGACACGTTTAATGCGCGGGAACGAATACGTTATACGCCTTTACGTTAGAACGTAAGTTTGCGTATGAGTTAAGAATAAAGTGCGAGTGGGAGCAGTGGTTTATGTTCTTGGAGAAAGAAAGAATTTTGAGAAGTGCGTTGAGCTTTTTCATAGTTTAATTACCGCGTGAGTGTAATATCAAGTGTTTAAGTGTTTATTTGTAATAAGTTTTTGCTTACACAGAGTAATTGAGCGATTGAGCCTTTGCACTCTGATGTCGCAACTGAGGGGACATCGTAAGTGTACCATATCACTCGGTTGCACCTTCTAAGGGGACCTTCGAATTTATTAGTCATAATAGAGGATGAACTTATTGCAGCGTAACATTTTAAGAAATGTATGTTTACCTGAACTTTTCTATTGAAATGGCACAAGGTAGCAAATAGCAAGTGCCGCCAAGTTGCAAATAGATAAGGTCAGAGATGGCTCCGAGTGCAAAGGGTTAAAAGTAAATCATGTATTATCAACTCATTTGCATCATATGACAAATTAAAAAATATTTCTTTACTATCAAATTTCTTGGTATTACGTCTAAGTCTAACAATAAGAGTATTTCAAAAAGTGATATTGTACTTTAATCGCCGAATGTTGTATAAATAATTTAGACTGGTCGTATGTGTTGCTAGTTACTCACAATGTGAATGCATAAATGCGTTTCGATGATAGTGACTAGAAAAAGTGCGCGCATATATGCGATTGTGATGCAAATGGGTTAATTACTGTTATTAATCAACTTCACATACTATGCAATGCCAAAAAGAAACTACTTAAGTCCATGACGACAAGCTTGAAAAATCACTTATATATATGTTTTAATCAGCTTTTAGTGTTTCAACGCCTCTGAAAACTAACATTACTCCATGAAAGAGAACTATCGCACGACAGAAGTGGAAGAAATAGAAACCAATCGACAATACGTTCATTACAAACTAAATTACACCCCTACAATTTCGCACAGCAAACATGAAACCTTGAATTTCACCACAATCCAAACGATTCTCCAAGTAACAACAACGTGGAGAAATTCGAGACATGATGTACGAAGACTGTCCATTTGAAATCCTACACCTCGTCATCAAATATCTTCGCCAAACGGAATGACAAAAGTACGCCACAATCAAACCATCCATACTATTCGGTATAAGGGAAAGTTCTGTCGTTTTTGAACACATGCACTTTTATGCGTTGTCGATCCTTGGCAAGAATTCTGATTCAACTGAAACCGGTTTAACCCTTTCGCACCGGACGAGACATGTGCTGTCCCAGACTGAAAAATTTTTGATATTACGGCTGGGACAACATTTGTCGTAGTTACCGCAAAACATCTAGGGCAGAAAATAACGTCAAGTTGGGCCTCCGAACTGATTCTCAATCGTTCTGATTGTGAGTCCATAAATTTCTCATCTCGATCGTCCACGATCTAATCAAACAAGCGACAACTGTTAAGGTTGCTCAGTTTTCGGCATAAAAATTATTTTATCCAATAATCGCTTGGAGGAGAAATAATTGATCCCGGTAATGGGGCGCACTCGGACTGGATTTTTCGCCGTATCGAAAGGGTTAACTCTTTGAGGCACGGGAATTCAAAAAATAAAATAATCAATGTTACACAGACATTTTTAAAAAAATTTAATTGAATAAAGTCGGTTTCTATTTATTCACAAAGTTATATAATAATATGAATTTTTTTAAGTGGGACAAAAATGTCCCACCATGCATCTTCACGTATCGAAGAGGTGGGTCACTTTTCACCCCACCGTGATTCAAAGAGTTAAACAGTTAGATTAGTATATGATTGATAATTTATACACACTTTTTCGTACTTTAGTCAGTTTTTTTGAACTTGTAAAACTGTCAACATGAATGAAGAAAAAGTGCACTTAACACTACATTCACGGAGCCAATTTGGCTCTTTCAAAATTTGATTACTATATATATAATATATTGGTTGGTTAATTTTTAATAATAAATCTTTCATTTAAATTGGCTTGGAACTATTTTCTGTGCAGAAAACTTCAGTTTTCTTGTATAACTCAAACTGGCGCACTTTAGAAAAATAGGTGTATCAACATCCGTAAGTCTAGTGTTAAGACATTGTATGTTTTATGAGCTCCAAAAAGGGAATAACGCGATGGAGGCAAAAAAAAAACTTGGGTGACGTATTTGGAGAGGACGCAGTAACAGCTTCGGGTGGTTTTTCTGTGAAATATGAACCCAGATCTGGACGGCTATTAGATGTCAATGACAATGTGCTACGCAGTATGATCAGGACAAATCCCACGTTAACTTCCCCAGAAGTGTGCTTCAAGCTTGGAATTCATCAGAGTACTGCTTTGGATCACATTAAAAGGCTTGGTTTCGTGCCCAAACTCTCTGTTTAGGTGGCACACGAATTAAAAACGTCAGAACTTTCCCTTACACCTAATACAAATACCGTGCAAAAATTCCACACTATCTTCCGCTACGATTAATTAATTTATTAACGAGTAATTTAAATTCTTCCATCACCCCAAAAGCCACAGGTGAATATTCCATCCAAGCATGAAACGTCGATACGTTCAGTCAGCCGTCGTGAAATTTCGATGATTTCACGGCATGGTAGCTGTACGCCATAGATTACAGGTGGTTGGCAGATTGCTTTCGATAAACGTCGCTACGGTATAGTGGTACAGATAGGAGTTGCTTCACGAAGCTAAAACGATAGAGTTGGCTTAGCTTTGACAATGGCACTGGCATACACGACCGGAGCCACAACAAGTTGCCATGTGACCTTAATGGACTTTCGATTGAATTCCTTCGCAAAAGGGTTCGGTAGAGAGAGAAAGATAGAGAGAGGGAAGGATGTACTTCGCGTGATAGCAGACCGCCACGACCGCACGATACACGATACACACCTACGTGCTCGAGGAGGAGGCACGTTTACGATGCCATCGTATTTGTCGTGCGAAAGGGTCACTGACTGATGACTTTCCCTGACAGGGTTGCTCGTGCAGATTGAATTCAATTACTTTCCAATTTTACTTCTCGTTTCCGTTTGTAGAGAATTACTTTAGTTTATAACCACACCGGATACCGGACGTTGGTCACCAATGCTATCCATTTAGATTTGTTTGAAATTAGTTTTTGGATATTTCTGCTCCTTCCAGCAAAGGTGGAACAAATGGATGGAAATGATTGGAAGAAAAATTGAGCTTCGTCTTGCTATGGTGAATGGAATTGTATGTTTGCGATGATTGTGGCTTCGGTGACCACTGGAGAACGCGAGAGGGTAGATAAAAAGTACGGACATTCGTACAAAGGTAGAATAAAGATACGTATCAGGCTGTTTTTTTAGAATAATGTAAAGGTATTATCGTAGTCAGTATTATAAACAATCGTAGAATGAGAAATGTAAATCGCAATGTAATGCCAGATGCAAACATGACGACGAATGGTGACCGTAACTAGGTTCAATTATACATGGGGTTATCGTGAATGTTCTAGCACATGAGAGTGCAGGAGTGTAATTGCGCTTATTAGAGGTATGTTTGCGCTTATCGAGCCTAAACAGCTATACTTTAGAGTAGCCGGCAGTTTTAATGGGGTCTAACGTCTAAAGGTTTTCTTTAGCGCAAGCCCCGTAATTACAACGATCCAAGATTACGGACGATCTATGGTTGTAGATCTGCCGATCGAAATCTCCGGGTTTCTTGTTAGAGAATAAGTATGAGGAGTACGTTCCTCGAAATGTGATTCAGTTTTTGTCGAATAGAGGGAAATTCTACGATATCTTACATCGAAAGGTAGAAACTTATGGCGAATTATTTCAGAGATGCTTCGAATACGCTCAATTGTCCTTATAGTAAAAGACAGTGCATTAACTTGATAACCTTTTTACAATCATTGAATTAAACGTCTTCTAATTCTAATTTTGTCAACGAGCTTCTCGCTTTGAATTTCGAATCTAATTCGAAATACCTTTTTCAACGTTCCATTTTCATGGAGACGGTGAAGAATCGCTCGCCATTTTGTGGATTGTAGAAACACCGAGACAGCAACTCTGTGTGTTATATTTGTCGTTTTCATCGTGATGCTTCGAGTGTAGTAAGAAATAGTAAACTTATTATGGATGGACCAAAAGATAGAAACGTAGGATTTGGGATGATGAGGATCGGATAAGCGGTACCAGGCGAACCCCTCGTGGAAACGTCCAAATTAATGGCGCACGTTAATTGTCAACGCGCAATATCGTTACATCCAGAGACGAATGTAAATTACGGAGGTGACACTAACGTAACAGCGACATGACTTATACAAGCCACGTGTACGCCATGTTCGATGGAATCATGGGAACAATTGCGTGGATTCGTGGTTGAGTGTTTTAGTGGGATGACACGTAGAAAGTATGCATCCGTTCGTCGTACTGTACGCACGTTTTTGACCTATTAGAACCTGCATTGTGGATGTTTGGCATATTACGCCTCAAATATATACTTATTCTTTATGTATTCGAAATATAAGTATGTTAACACTTGAACGACCGTTTGGAGATTAATGTTCGTCTAGAATTTACCGTAGTGTTTGATGAAATGTTATTATTGCTTGGTTGTAGGACTTATTCATTCCTTGAAGATAGTAGTAACGTGTATAAAAAGTTAAAATTGCTGGTGAAATATCTAAGAGGAATTGCCCGATAAAAGATGACTCGCTTGGACTAGAAGATTAAAGTTTTGTTAACATTTTTTATTTTCATTTATATTTGAAATTTTTTATTATTGCATTCTACAATTCGACAGATCGTCAAATTGCTTTATGTATGTACAACATTCAAGATATTGAGAAAAATTTATAATTTAACGCTAAACGTACCGGTATTTTACACCTACCTACCTAATCTTACCATGAGGGGTCATTTGACCCCTTACGAAATAAATGTTGATTTTCAGAAAAAAATACCCAATTTATTAAAGGAAATAATTTGCAACATCATTTCTGATTTCTAATAAAACAATCAAATACAAATTTTTACTTCTATAAATACAATAATCAATAAATTACACACGGCCAATTGAATGTAACGGAAACTGTCGGGTATTATCACTCCTTGTCGAACTTGATTTCTTGTAGACTCTGATCTTTACTCTCTAACTCTCAATATACGACTGCACTTCTATTTCGTTTAGCTTTGGAGAACTAATTGAAGGGAGTGTTTCTTGTGAATCTTCGAAAACGTTCTTTTCGGTTTATGCGTTACGTCGCACAGTGGTCGATTTCGCTGAAATCCTGGCTAACATCTCAAAAACCTTTTTTGCGGTTTTCAAAATCTAGCAATTATGTTTGATTTATAACACATCAGAGAATCCTTTTCCACTAATTAAAATTTTTATTGCACAACATTCTTAGAGATATGTAATCTGAAAATAGTTAATCTTAAACTCTTCACGCCGAAAAAACACACATATTAGGTTCAAATAAATGAAACCTTCACTTCAGAAGCGTATCTGAGTTTAGAACTAAGGTTCCAGTTGAAGAAAAATACGTAAACTTCGTATGGGGTCAAATGACCCCTCGTAGTACGTATGTTAGGAAGAAAATTTTTGACGGTAAAAAATAAGCTACGATAAAAATGGAAAGCGAGAAATTGAATAATCAGATGATATAAGACTTTACAAAAAGTCAAATGAGCGAAAGAAATGACAATGAATGTATGATTTTAAAGTAAACTTTGAAAGGGGTCATTTGACCCCGCTTGGTACGTTTAGTGTTAAAAAGTTCTACTTTAACCCGCTTGCAATTTAGTTTCATCTCTCGGAAGCTGCCAATACACAACAGACAGCTACAATGATGTCTTCAACGAATCTTCATCAAGTAACAAAATTCCATCCTCATTCTCCAAGGTAATCAAATCCTTCTAACTTCAAATACTTGTCTCAAAGTAGCCGTCAAACTTTCCCTGAAATTTCCACAAATTTCTCCCATAATCTCAGTAATTATAGAACCTAAGCCCATGCAATTCCTTCTTAATGTAACCCTATAATATAGCGTAAGGGTCGACGACTTCATCCTTCCATTCGCCCCTCTAAAGCCCAGACTGCCATCAACGGAAAACAATATCCTCCAAGACGGATCGTTTAAGTGTTAATGTCGATACAATGACTATCAAGATCAAGCAGTATATATATATACACACACACACACCAATCAAAGTGCAATCTACGTACGTACACAGACGCGAAGAACGGGTGCACTTGGACAATATACGGCACAGCCAATCACTATACAATATACCCATGACAATCAGTACAACACAGCAGCAGCCGGCAGAGCGTCAGACTCGACGACGAAATAATAATGACAACAGTAAGTACCAAGATGTATACAAGTAGTGAACGTAATAGTAATAATAAGAATAATTAAGAAGAAGTGAAAGAATAAACAAATGACAGAGAGAAAGTGTAAAGTTTTAATTGTGAGTGCGTATGTAATGGGAGTAAAAAGGGTGTCGCGGTTTCGCATGTCACATATAGAGGCATATATAGGTCGTACACATAATAATGTATCGTATATAGACGTATAAATCGAGCGCTGCGTTTCTCGTTCGTCGCACGGAGGGGTGCAAAACCGGTCAAAGGGCCGGCAGTCAGAACGAGCTGGCCACAAACCTGTAATGGCGATCTTCGCGGACCACTTGCTGGTACCGTCCAGAACCGACTGCTTCACCGATGCCATGTGACCCATGTGTGCCTTGTCGTCGACCCCGAAGACTGACCTAAACTCCGACGAGACTTTTTTTCACATCAGCTCTGACAACGGCTTAATATCTCGTCCTACCTGTTTCTTTATTTAACTAGACACATTCTCATTCCGACGATCGATTTATTCACGATCGGTTGGCGCGCAGGATACTATTTTAGTTCGAGTATCCTTTTTGCAGCACGATGTGAACGAATATCGAATAGATGTTTTCGATGCAGGATTTTATATTGGCTTGTTTTAATAATCGATAAGAAGGAAATCAAATGGTTGTCGATCTGTGTGCTCATTATTGGAAATTCATTAAGGAAAAATTGTTCGTGCAAACTCTTATCGTTGTGTTTTTTTCCTTTATGTTATTTAACCGGGTGTCATTTTTAATTTACTTCCAAGAAATCAAAAATCCCCGGGCACTGTGAAATTCTGGAAAATAGTGCACCGTTGCGAAAAATTCCTTTGTACACATATATGTCGAACATCCATGATGGTTCGCTTTCAAAGGGAATAACGTATGTCGTTCTTTCCGACGGTGTCAGTTCATTTTTCATCCGAACATAACTGTAAAAAAGTCTCATCTAATATTTACCATTCACGAAAACTCCTTTTTTTTTTCAATCAACGAATAATCTAGTAGGTCAACCACTCTCGATATCTCCTAATTATTTTGCATAAATCAAGAGGTGAAAGATTGCTCGTCACCAGGTGGGTAACTTACGAACCACGGCATTCGAGTTGATCGAATATTTTTAAAGCTTTGCGAACGTGAGCCCTTGTAATTAACGCGATTGGCCATCGATCAAGCCGCTAACGAGGGCGTTGATTGCTCGATGGCACGGTACCAAAATTCCCTTTCGACGGTAGTTCGTCTACGAACATCACAATTTTCACGCGACCCTTCCTCTGTGGAAACCGACCTTATGGAAGGCAGTCAGAGTTTCCGGTTCGTTTCACATGTTCCTTCACGTATCCTTCGTACGTCGCCATTGCCGTACCTTCTTTCCTTGTCGTTTCGCTCAATAAAATCGTTATTCCATTGTCGTAGCTCTATTGTCACCGACGGACACGGTTCCTCGGTTTCACGTTACATCGCCGAAAAATGTATATGACTTTCATTATGATCTCCTATTCTCTTGTTCTAGTTGTACCGAAAAGCCAGCAGAGCTTGAAGTACTTGAAACTTTAGTGAACGCCGGTACATCGAATGACGAGTTTATGCGCACCGGTTTTTTTCGGGGCGTATTATTAACTCTTTGGCGGGGTACGAGAGTGTACAAACATGGTGTTGGCCGTTGAAATTTTTGAAATTACTGCTTATTTGGGATCGTACTGGGTCGTGCGCTAGATATGTAGTTTTTTAGTGGGTGCATTGCTCTCTTTGAAAGGGTCATTGGTAGTGGTATCAATAATTAGTGATGTAGCCGAAGAATTAATGGCAGTTTTCTTGCATTGTTATTTTTAAAATATAATTAGTATTTTTACTCTATTTGATGTCAGATACTACTTTTGGAATGGTAGAAAAATTGTTTTTTTTTTTACTTAATTTCAATAATTGATAATGATAATTAGAGTAGATTCGAAAACGTACCAGTTTTAAGATATACAAATTTTCGAATGGATATTATAATTAAGTACGTAACTTTATATGTATCACAGTACATATATCAAATTTATTGTTATTTTATCGATTTTAATAAACAGGGACTGCTTTGCCTGTAAGTGATTAATAAATTATATATTCCTCTGAATTTTATAAGGAACAGTTTGAAAGACTGTAAAATTCTCGTTTCTTGTTACTGCCCTGCAATATTTGCAAATTGTATAATCGAAAAAATTTAATAGGTTTACGATTCAAGAAACTTTATTTATTTGCCATAGTTGTCGATGCAACCTATGCACTCATTTTAATATCTGCCGGTTGCATAAATTGCAAAAAAAGTTATCCCTCATTATTTCAAGTACTTGCAGCAAGCAGCACAACAGAATATAATCTGTTTTTATAGAAGTACAGATTTCTGAACGAATAGAACGCGATATTGCTTATATTTCGCAATAAAAAGCAAAAGGGAATCCATTAAACTCTCGTTTGCATAAACAGAGAAATAAATGATGCAAAAAGATATGCAAAAACTGAAACTTGATAACATGAAATTTATTTGTTTGCAACGAATGTATATATAACAAAATATAGCGTAGTTCTTTTGGTTTCAATCAATCAATTTTTATCAAGGTATACTTCAACTTCGAGTAGTAACTGTTTACTTCACGATATCGAACTACTTGAAGTGTTCTCGTTGATGACAAACTTCGGAAGGTACTAATTAAAAGACGAACGGTTAATTAGAATTCTTCATTCGAGACGTATTTCATTGTTTTCACTGATGTGCTTCAAATTCATTTCCAATTTGGATGATATTCAATAAATAACCATTTACGCAATTTAAGGATTTATTATTTTATTTGGAAAAAATTCAAAAATTTGAGGTATCCTTCATATAATCAATTCGTATATCAATAATTAATACTTTGTTCGATAATTCTGTAATATTATCAGTGTCCTCGTTAATTGCACGATTACATAAGCTAGTCAAAGTTACGCCTTACCGTAATTAGAGAAACCCCATTAACAGGCGACAGATCGTTAATAATGCTCTGGAAAGCAGATACAGTGTCGATTAATTTCGCAATGCGCGAAGATATGATTAGCAACGTTATCACAGTAATTAAACCGAAGATAGGAAAATCATTAGAATGATTAATCGTCTTATGTGCATAATATATTTCAAAGTTTTAACTTCAAATTAGCCGGAAGGATAGTCAGCTTCGGTCTGCAACATATTCAAATAAACTTCGCTAATTCGAAGCTCTAAAACTTGAGAAACTTTATAAGACAGAAATTGTTTTTATTCGCATTGCCTTCATTTTTCAAAAATCGGAAACTTAAAATTGAAATTTTCAATATCTTAAAGTAGATACATGTTACACGTTTAATATTATATATTTTGTCTCTAAAACTTAACTTCAGAAAAATTGCAAATTTTATAAGTTGATATGATTTTAAGTATTGAAATAGAATCCCGAATATTGGTAATACCAGACAGGTGTACTTGGTGCAATAATGGCTAAAAAATGTAAACGCGTTTTGCCGACGTGTATTACTTATACACGTTTAATTCTTTAAGCTCGGGTTTTACGATTTTATAAATGTACATATGAATTCTACGGGAAGCTTATGTGATGCTTCTAGTGGCACTTTGCAGTAAAACTGCGAATTCGTATTTCTTGGTAAATCCCCTTTTTAAATACGAGACAAAATGCTCAATTTTCCGACAAGTTAATATATGTAATTTATATAAAAATATGTTCAGCTCATCTTTCATTGTTGTATTTTTATGGAAATTTGTATGAACAATGAAGAAGAAAATATGGTATCGTACGAAGTTCTTGTGGAAAATTTCTAAGGCGTTAATAAAAATATATTTATAACTGTGACTTATTCCGGAAATGTTTATCTGTTGAGATATTACGATTTCTTATTATGTTACAAATATATTACGTTTATCGTTAAGGTACGGTTTATTTATAAAACATGAAAATACATTTCCTTATCGCAGTTTCCAGTGCGCACACGTTAAGGACCGAGATTAAGAGAAGCGAGATTGTCATCAATTTATGTTACTAATTACGTTATTAATTTTATACATAAAATTTATAAAATTACAAGAACAAACGGACACGTCTTCTTTTGACATCACTGACCTATTTCGATTGGAATTTTTTAACTGTAACATCGTAAAAGGATGAGAAGGCAATGTGGTTTCAAACGTTGCATAATTTAATTACTCCAATTGTTTCCCACTTTCAACCATTTAGTTAGAAATTCACTGGCGTGTAATTAAAGTAAATGGAATTGCAATTGCTAATTTTCCATATATAAAACAATTATTTAAATCTTGATTATCGAATTAATTTTTAATAACACCCTATTGTGTCTACTATAATAAGTTCTATTAAAAGCTTCTTCCATTTTACAGAAAATTGCAACGTAGCGTTAATACTACACGGCAATTAGTTTTATAGGCAAAAAACAGTTGATAAAAGTCTCTTATCAATTTAATTACTAATAATTTGTAACTGTATACGCCTATTTTTTACAAAAGCCTCGTTTTGGAAACATCTATCGTTATTATTCTTTTTATAGAAAGATGCAACAGCGTGTTAAAACCAAATAATAACCGGACAGTTAATCGGCTAAACGTAAAATAATTTCTTACCACTTAATTATGAAATTCATCATCAATAAGAATCAGTTCAGCGTCCTTCGACAAAAATTCTCCCTCTCATTTTTCATTAAGCGTACCCCATAGGAATCACAATTTATAAAAATCAATACTGCGAGCAATTTTGGAGTGGTGCTCGTTCCAGGTAGCCATTCTACTTGACAGGTGATGCTTGAATTTTAATTGCTTATATCTTTAAAGCTAATGAAAGAAAACGGTTAATATTTTACATACATTATTAAAAATTTGCATATTATCATCTACCAAAAACTTGTTAAAATTGATATCGGACAGTAAAGATTTTTTCCTTGTAAGGGTTGCGTAGCTCAAACAAAAACATCCTTGTAACGCAGAAGAAATGTGGGACCCGTTAAATAGCGTTTTAACAATTGCAGCGGATATAAAAATGCAACTCCAAGCCGGAGCAGAGTCTTCTTTCCGATTACTCTGCCGAAAGTCACATTGTACTTTTCCTGCTAATACTGATTAATGCATTGCAGATGATTATGCAAATTTAAAGTTTGATAATCGCAACTAAGAAAGAAGAACCCAAGTAGAAATCTCTTTCACTTGCTAAATGTCACAACGATTACCATATCTTGGATGTTTCAAATATTTCTTTACATTACGTTCTTTTTGTATATTTTAACAATGCTAAATTTATCATAAATCTATTAAAATCCGTAGTCTACTGATTAGTTATTAAACTTTTATTTAATTTATCCGACGGCTATACTTCTCATTCTTTCTCCATGCCGTAGCATCTATTTTTATAAGATATTTTTGTTACTTCCGAACCATGCTACTTTCCCATCTTTCAATTTCCAAAACCATCGCAATTCATCCTTCAACTTTCTCGTCTACGTCACGTCCATGTCGTGATCGGAAATAAATGATGCGTTATCTATTCCGACTACCGACGCACGTACCCTGTGTTTGCAGAGGGTTAAACGATTCTTTGTATACGAATTGATTTGACGTGTTTCAGGGCGTAACGATTTGTTCAGCAGAACGTTTACGTTCGACAAACGTGATGGCGCTTGACGTGATTCACGATCCCCATAGTGGTATAAATTCTCAAAGCTTCTAACGAGAGTCTCTAATCTCGGCTAATCGAAGACTCTGCTTTGTAAAGCTGCATTATTTTTCTCGCATCTCCGCGATCAGACGGTTCGAGATGCTCGATGTTGCTAGTATCGAGTAACGATCTACTCATTCGATTGCTTTAACACTAGATTTACGGGCTTAAGTTTTTTTAATTGTTCAGCTGTTCGATCAAAGACTATTGGCTTGTTTGTTATCCGCGATGGTGAATGTAGCTGTAAGTTAGGGTTACCTATAAGTTAGGGTCACTTCTGACACGTTCGTAAGGATCCGAGTTTCCTCAAAGTCCTAATAAACCTTGTCGTTCAAACACAACGTCAACTCGAAAGCGAATTATAATATTAACACTAGATTTACGGAGTCAATTTGACTCACTCAAAATTTGATTACTATATGTATAATACATTGATTGGTTAATTTTTAAATAATAAATCTTACATTTAAATTGATTTGGAACTATTTCCTTTACAAAAGACTTCAATTTTCTTGTATGAGTTAAATTGGCTCACTTCAGAAAAATAGGTATATCAACACCCGTAAATCTAGTGTTAAATATATTAAATAAGTACTTCAAAAAATTTGTGTATTATATGGTGCATGTAAATTATCCTGTAAGTTTCGGAAATGTTTAGAAGAAAATAGAAGTTCGCCAATTTGAGGGTTCCTGTAGATCTAGTGTTAAATGAGAACGGCAGTGCGACTTTTAGGTCACATTAACAAGTTCACTAATCACTTGCCAGGTGAAAAAGAAGTTTTTAGTAAAAATTTACCTACATATCAAATATTTTTAATTGGAATTTTATTCGAAATGAACACATAGTAGTAATTCACAAAATCGGGCATTTTTAATCCTGCATAAAAATCGGTGAAAAAATTCAGTTGGGAAGCAGAAACCGAATGTATTTTATGACGGTAAGAATTTTTGTTTGAAAAATTTCGAAAGAATTCACATTTGAATCGGTGTTTAATGCTCTTTCGCTGCTTGAAGTTTGAAGTAATTAATCCCAGTATGCCCGTTATACTTTGGCTTGATTAAATTTCGGTGGGTTCTAAGAGTATTATTTGCTCAAATTTCAAGCATTTCGTAATGCGGAAGCACAAGTACCCCAGGTAATTAGATATTATTATTTTAATAGCCCACAATTAATTTGGCGTTTAAAGCCGCCGATGGAGGGACTTTTAAATGGTGAAATTGTTCCTTGTATATTTCTCTTTTGTTTCTTCAAATTAGTCCTGCCTTTATACACGTGCCTTGTCTTCTTTCTCTCTCCATTCAATTTTAATCGCCTCTGTAGTTGTAAAATAATTAAACCACCTCAGGTATGCGCCAGGAAATATAATTAAACTTTCCTGCGCCTTGCATAACAGCGAAGAGACACATATTTTTAATTTTTCATTTAATTACCATTACCCTTAACATTATGGGTAAGACTCTAACGATTCTTATCCCTAACATATATTACCTAATTGTGGTATATATAACTCACATTGTTTTATTATATTCAGTCCGGTTTATCTTCTTTTAAATTTCTCATTTGCTATTAATTCATCAATTTTGTCTATCAGATATCTGCCTTCGTAAACTTTTGCACTTTACGAAAATTTAATGAAAAAAAGCTCCACGTCCATGAAATTTTATGGAGCTCATGTATCCTGTACAGTAGTGAATCCCTTAAGATGTAAATCATATATTCTTTGACGCCCATCGCACAGTGTCCGTCTGACCTAAATCAGGTTATTCTACTTTTCGCAGCCGCCAAATGCAGTAATTTCTCTATGTAAATTCGCATCCCCGGATAAATGAAGAATCGTATGTAAATTCGAAAGCTTTATATAATGTATGATAAAACTCCTCGCAATATGCTAACTACGGAGTCGAAAGTCTGCCCGGATACTCCTTTGTATCACGGATTAAACGTACCTAATCTGCAAATCCGGGTGAATTGAATATTCGCTAGAGCCTGTGACCATTTCACTTAATACCGGAGAGAAATATAACTCGATCTTTCCCGACATCAGAGATAATGTTAAAGCGAACGAACAATGGCGACGGGTATTTATCGTCGTATTCTACAGAATCGACAACCATCTACGAAGGATTTTATTTTCTGTTTTTTTTTTTTCCTTCCTTTGCCTGTAAATCGTGCATCGGTATCCATCAACGGTATCGTTTCGATATTTCTCGCGTCAATCGTGCTGCTTTTCAGTTTAAAAGAAAAAAGAGAATAAGAGATACGTCAAGAACGACTCACCGGATCAGCTCGAAGATCTCTGGCTTTTCTCGTTCTCTCTGTTTCATTCTCTCCTTCATGGCGGTGATTATGCTGTTCGCCTTATCCTCGGCACCGTGCTTCGAGCTCTTCTCGGCCGCTCCTAAGAACATGAAATATACGTGTTAGAGAAAAATTGATAGTGGCTTAGAATTTTTTTGACTTTTATTACCAATATTACGTCGATACTTCGCCAAGCTATATTTATTTATTCTGCCATTTTTTTCTGGAAAGGTATTGGGGTCGTAATTTTAAGGATACACTAGTGACGATTAATTGCGAGATTTTAGGAGCCGATGTATTTTTGTAACATGATGAATGTCACTGGAACTTCGTTACTTTCCTTATTTCTACTGAAGTGAAATCTTTTTTAATTAAAATCATAATTTTGTTGAGTAGAATCTTTAAAGATAGAAAAATCCAATAAACGACACCATCCGTTACTTTTTGCATTACGTATTTTCCATTTCATTCTCATTAAAATGCAGTGCTGGATTGGAAGTTATAGAGAATACTTGGACTTTGAAATTTCATAATTTTATGTTTGCAATATTCGATTGTTAGCGAGTTTCTTTGTGTTTATGAATGTCTACATGCTTTTATATCAATAGTTATATATTCACCAGAACTTTACAGTTTTAATATCAATATTTAGGTATTAAATGTATGAGTAAATTCGTAAATGTTACAATTTAAAAGTAATAGGAAACTTCATTAACTTTAATTGCACCGGTCTTCGATCACCGTCATGATATTGAAAGTGTTAATAAATATTGCTTGTAATTATTTATAGAATTTTGTGCCGTGGCTGGTTAATTTACTTTGCGGAGGTTTTCCTTGGCAGTGCTCCAGAGAGGTGGCATATTTATAAATATAATAGTATAATGCATATGAATGATTTATATGCAGATTCTCAGGGGATATTTTTCTCTGGAGAGAATGTTTTGCGTTTAACGATAAACGACACCATCCGTTACTTCTTGCATTACGTATTTTCCATTTCATTCTCATTAAAATACAGTGCTGAGTTAGAAGTTATAGAAAATACTTGAACTTTGAAATTTCATCCTTTTATTTTTGCAATATTTGATTGTTAACGAGTTTCTTTGTTTTTGTGTACGTGTGCATGCTTTAATTTATAACCGGGGCTTGAAAAGTATAACATTGAAATTTAATAATTTTTTTGTTTCATTTTATCCATGATTATTGAAGTATCTCAGTTTTGACAATAAAGATAAAAATGTGATGATATTAATAACAACGGTGACAACAAAAAGAAAGACAAACATAATAATGATATTTGCAAAAAAATGGAAATTAAATTATTCAGAGACTAAATACACCTGACTCAATGGAAAACTTGGACAAGCAAAAATTTAATTTTTGCCAAGCATGAATTACTTAATCCATTATATTCTAAATTTCCAAGTTTTTCAATTTCCATTATCAAAACTAACACGCGCGACAAACAAGGAAACAAGTAATTGCACAAACGTAGCGATGAAATTAGAGTTTCTAGACCACAACGAACTGACAAACAAAATTCTAATTTCCGAAGAATCAAACTCACCATTCACCGGAAACTCACATTTTCCTCAACCTCCTCAACCGCAACAGCAAGGCACCGTTTCAATCAATTTTTTAGCAGACGCACAGTTTGAAATTTTCAACCACCCTCGAGCCTTGAAGGTTCTCCAGCATTTTAAAGTTTCCTTCCGATGGAGTTATTTTCCACGGGCATTATCCCGCGAAATCATTTTCCACGGCTCTTTTTATCTTAAATTCCCGGGAGTTTTTATTTTCCTTCGAATGGACATCCGTCAAAAGACGTACTCGTAAACTTTTTCCTCGGCCGACGTTGAAGCGACCAAACCCTTTACGCCCTCTCCGTCGACCGGAACATTCGAGGAGGCTTTAATTTTCCGGTGCAAGCGCGCCATAGCCGTTTTATGCGGACCGAGATTTTCACGCGAAAATGTTGCCGCGGCTTAAACCGCCCGGAAATTACAGGTACCGATCGTTTCGATGAGGGACGACGGAACAAACTCGGAGGCAAATGTCGAGGGAAAATCGATTTTACGGGGGAAAATAGGGCCGCTTGATACGGAGGTTAACTTGGAACATTGGAGAGAGGTTGCTTCGGCTGCGTACAACCTTTTCAGACCTTTACGGACGTTCTTCGACGATGAAACACGTGAATGCAGGAATTTCAACGGGTAGTGGGTAGTTGGTTGAGGAACGAATGTCTCTGTTGGCTCTTTAGTACTCGTTCTCTAGCGTAGAATCAACTTCTGGCAGGAATTATCGAGGATTTCCTGGAGAGCTGTCAGGCTAGTGTATTCTCCGAGTGAAAATTGTATTTAAAAGTCTCTTGTAGAATTCGTATTTTTAAAGTATCACAGATGTGCCTGATGACACTGAGAAAGTTGATAATTGTGAAAATTTTCTTTTTTTTAAATATTCTAATGAGTTTTATTTTTTATTTGAATATTGAATTTGTAGAAAGGGATATTGAGAATTAGGCATTACATTGTATAATTAACGAGTTAACTGTGGCGAAGATTCTTTTGAATTGTGGGTCACGAAAATCGAGAGATGCGCATAAATCTATTTTAAATTATTTATAACATTCAGTTATTAGTATTACTTCGGCATGGCCTCAAAATATTGCAAACATCTTGAAATTTACGAATATATTTTAGTTTTTGTCAAAATTACAATTTAAATAACCAGTGGTACCCTTTTACGCATGACGAGTATACTCGTCAAACACAGCTAACTGGTTAAGAGTTGCTTTCACTATAAAAGGTATTAAAATTCTCCTACGCGGTAGATGTAAAATTGTAATGTCTGATTTGTTCTATGTAATGGTACAACGAGGAAAATGTGGGTAAAATATGTAATTCGCAACAGATTTGCAGGGAAGTCTGAATGTCAGCGTGAAACAGGGGCATAAGATAACCGCAATGATTTCCATCGCGGACAGCCGTTTTATGTGCAAGCGACAACGCAAAACGAATCGCTGGAAAATCGCGAAAATTGTATCACTTTTCGTTACCGCATTTCAAGCGCAGATATCGCGTATATCATTTAACCGATTCCAAAATTATTAATTAACTTTGTGTTTTTCGGTACACTTGGATAGCGCGTTTTAATTGAGTCTATGGTGAAAACAAAGGATTAATGCTAAAGTATAAACCAATTAGCATTGTTACGCACACTGCAATATAATTACGCATTATTATGTATATCTGTAAACGTACTACAGCCGCGCAATAAAATAATTGCAAATTAATAATTTCCTTTTGAAATTTCCAGCATTCCACTTTCCAGGATACAAAACCTTTTTGTTATGTCGGAAGATAAGTTATGAGATAGGATATTAATTAAACTTAGAACCGATTAAAAATTATGAATCGATCAATAATTATGTTATGACAAAGTTTTATAGTCATAGGCTTATTTCAAATTCGAAATTGTAGGAGAAAATTTTCACATCGCACATTGTAAGAGTTCGTAGAAAGTAGAAAAACGTCCAGCTATCGAATAAAAACCCGGAAATTAATAATTTTCTCTTGAAATTTCACTATAAAGCAGAGAACGTTAAATGGTGCGCAATTACTGTGGAAATATTTGATCGCGTTTTATCTTACTCATAAAAAGAAGCATTAAAAAATTTAATTTTGCGGAAATATTAATATGCATGTAATTTTAAGACTGCCTAGTAATTTTCTCTGTTTAAAGCTCAATACCATAATCTATAATCCCGTAATATCTAGTTAAACGTCAGTAATTAAATGTCAGAGTACATACTACATTGGTCACCGATTACTAACGTAAAGGTCAAAATGTTACTGTTAATTACCGATATCCATTGTCGCTTTAGAATGATATATACCTGAACTACCTAGGTAGCCCAAATCGCAAAAACGTATTCAATTTTCTAAAATGTAATACTTCCACGATTCATAAATATTTATGAAATTAACAAAAGCAGTAAAATAAAATATTATTTCAAATATAAAATTCCCACTAAAGTCATAACATCTGATATCTCTATTAAGTACAAGTTAACATTCCCTTTTTATCTTTTTATTCGAACGACTAAAGTGCAGTCGATATCGGACGCAGTTCTGATTAAGTCCGTCCTTTCTCGCATTCTGAAACGTGCCCTATTCGACGAAGTAAGGTCACGTTGAGATGTAGGATAAACCACGGAACGTTTCATGGGGTACATCGAGGACGACAAGATTACAAGAAGGTGCGGATGAAGGAAGAATTAATCGTGAACGGAATTACATGGAGGCGCTCGAGCGATCAGCCGAAGACGAAGGAGCTGTAAATTAATGACCCACCACGTCCAAGCACGGACAGAAACTTTATCGATAATAGAACCAGGCTGGCATCATTAGTTCGGAACAGACGCAAAAATCTGCTGGTAACGAAAGAAAATACCCGGAAAAAATATTGAAAGATCGAGTTCGTGCAACGGCTAACAAGGGAGATGATTTTTCTCGGATAAAATTGAAAATTTCAACGTAACGACGTTATGATTCTACGTCTTGTTTCGATGGGAATGTAAGTTCTGCTCTTTCTATGGTTTCGTTAAATCTTTTCTTCATCACGATGAAATTTCTTCTATAGAGAGAAAAATGTCGTTCGTTCGTTTCTATCGGTATTATCAAAACGTTCGTTTGTCTTGTTGAAATATCTACGTACAATTATGAATACTTTCACATTTTTCCTTTGTACAACTTTATTGCGTTTTAATTCGGAATTGCAAGTTGTAGAAACATTTTTAAACTCGACCATCTTCAATGTTTTATCTTTGGAAACATTAACACGTTCGTCGCCCAGCGCGATTTGGTTGAGTTTCTCGTGGGGCCCAAATCCGACTATCGCACAGTTGAAAAACATAGTAACTCTAGAACCATTGATTTTAGAGAAAAATTTTATATACGAAAGTTTCACAGTATCGCGAAGAGAATATCGGAGCGATATTAATTTTTTATTTGTTATATTTTCTCAATGTTATTTAAAGGTCAACTTCATTTTTTGATAGGATAATTTATATCTTTCTTTGTAGATTTTCATTCTATAAAAAAAATAAAGAAACTTTTGTATAAGTGATTTTCTTGTTGGACGTTCTGTTAAAAAGATATTTAATAGAAAAGAGCCTACTGAAGCTTTTTTCGATAGGCGGACTGTCCCCTGTCAACAATAAGAACAATTTAGTCATAAAAGTGATTTTTAAATTTTTTATGTTCTAGATCCTATATTTATACTTCAATGTTGATTCTATCAAATTCCTTTTAAAAATTCAACTGAAAATCCTATTTAACTTGAACAAGAACCCATATCTAGGTGACGCGGCGACGAAGGTGTAAATATTCTGCACAAATTGGCTTACTTTATTTCTTTTGGCAATGTACCGAAAAAGAAGTAATCAGTTTTGAAAGAAACGAAAAAGAAATTTGTTGTTTTTAACCTGAAACGCGAAGAATATCTAACAGTAAGTACAGTAATGAATATTTAATTATGTCGTACTCAAACGACACATGTGGACAAAGTTTTATCAAAGGGAGAAACAAACAATACAAATGTCTTTCACAGAGAGTTTTCACTGTTTAGAAAGATCTCCGTCGTCAATTAGTAATTAATTCATAACCAGAGGTGCTGTGACTAGCGTAAACACGAAATGCGTAATTGAAATATCATCTTGTTTAATTCTGTTTAACAAGATTCAATATTTATACCGGCAGTTTTCTCTCGAATTCTCATAATAATTTATGTTCTCAGATACTGTGTCAAGGCGAATCGACTTTGGCTAACACGTTAAAATTTGCTCGTTAATTTTGCTGACAGGTCACAGAGCAAATTTACCGATTTCAGTAAATATTTATCGATCGATTGATTTCTATGGATTCCTCACTTTGCAAATGTACCAACGTGATTTCCAGTTCGATTAAAGTTAATTATCACCTGAATACTGTTCTCGTTCTGAGCGTTCTATGAGTATCCGCAGAATTCTATTCATTGAGAAAATCAAACGATTGAATATCTGTCACATCGGATTAATTATTACAAGCATTGTTTCGATCAAGAATATTTTTATTTACTTAGTATTCAATAAGTATTTGCTATCATCTTCGCCAATACGGTGTCAAAATTGAAAAAAATATGAAAAAGTACCTATCTTCCTTCATCTTGGACGCGCATTGAATTGTTAAGAGTTATTGTTTTATTTTAGATGTTATTTTACTATTTTATTTCAGTGTCTTTTATTTGTGTACTCATATTTGTTATTATTTACCTATTTTTATTATAATAAACTATATATTTTCATCATTTCTATAAAATCCTACATTTTTGGATTAGAGCATCATTCATTTCTCTTCGTTTCAGCGACGCACAATAGGTGTAGATGATTTTATATGTACTTATAGGCATTCTTCGTTTATTCTTATCATCAAAATAGATATACAGTAGACACAATTTTTTTTATCAAAATAATCTCTCTATGTCATATTTAGTTATCATTAAATTTAACGAGCAAATATATGTTAGTGACTAACGTATAGTCGAATTAGAAGTAGTTGCTAAAAATCAAAGTGATAAGCAGAGTTGGAAGTGTATAACGAGGTGTCACGGTTTCGATGATTCTTACATTTATATAGAATTAGGAGTCGCAAAATATTGGAAATTTAATTAAAACATTCATTTTCACCAGTATCACTGGCGAAATTTCACGAAACCGCTTATCTGTAGTTTCTTTCCTTTTGCACTCGATGCATTACGCATTCTGCCAAAAGTAGGACACGGTCTCAATATTAATGTTTCCATCTTTCATGATGTTTCTACTTTAATATTGTAATTGTAGAATTTGATACTTTTTAAATTTTATAGAAAATTAATATGAGGCAGTCCACATTTGTTATAAAGTATTCGACATGCTAAATGCCTATTGAATTGACTTGTTGGAAATTTCGAAAATCACTTTGTATTAATGGTGAAGTGTAAGTACTTCCACCTGAAAAAGTCCATGAATACGTAGATGCGTTTAATACCACTGTGAACAACAATTTATAGTTGCGTTTATAAATCTGTTATAAAGTATGCACTCATTACACAATTAATATTTACTATCTAAAGTTAAGCACATATAGAAAGTTTCATATGAACAATTTTAATCCATATTGTTTTCTATTTTTTCATGAATAATTAATCTTTCTGCCTTGTCCACCCTTACTATCTATGCGTTCCATAAAAGTTAAAGAGATTATTTTATAAGACCAATATTGTTCCGCACTTGCTTCAATTTTCCCATAAGCAATCCTCTTTTTTCCTCTTATATTACAAATTATATTCGACCTCTTATATAATCATTTCATAAATTACTAGTCCCTTTTAGAAGGTGTAACTACACTTTACAAGGACGTTTTTTACAAGTAATCGCCCATTTCCGGGAACGTATATAGTGCCGTCGTATATATACGTATTTCATAGTGCAGGGATTAAATCGAGCAGGTCATATTAAGGTTTTAAAAAATACTAGAACGCCTGATACGAAGCAAGATAAGTCCAATTTTTTGATAAACCAAGCATGGCGCACAGCATACTTTCTAGACTTTAATATCCACGCCATATTACATTTTACAACCGCCGTCGGGAAGGTTCGGTGAATTCTTTTTTGCAACTGCTCGTTTTGTCTTTACTCCGGCATACATTCCATGCAACACGACAGGAATTCATTTAAAGAGGCGCGTCATCATTCCATCAGGTTTTTCAGCGCAGACTCAAAACGGTAATTCACGCGTCTATGGAAATTCTACAATCAACTTAGAGTCCGGAATAAATTCTGCCCGGTAAATTTGCACGATGTTTCACGAAGCATTTAGAGCGCGTCTCCTCGTTAGTGTTAATACTTGCATCGTTCACGGTGTTCGCGAAAATTCAACGATGTATTTTACACGTTCGCATGCGAGTCTCGCGGTTTGTTTTTTGTTTTTCCCGCCTCGACCTTTACCGCGGGAACATTCGAATATACCCACGTTCGCTAATTACGTTCTCGCTTTTCTATCCAATAATTGCGTCTGGAGAAATGCGGTTTAACTTTGTCGCTTATACCGACGTAGTTTATGGTGGAGTTGAAAGTCACCGAGTATGGGTCCCCCATGCAAATCGCGAAGGAACTTTTCAAATTCGGGGCGAGAGAATTGTATGGAAACTCGGGGAAACTTTGCCGTGACTTTTACGCGACTTTT
Source organism: Cerceris rybyensis (assembly GCA_910591515.1). Classification (NCBI taxonomy): domain Eukaryota; kingdom Metazoa; phylum Arthropoda; class Insecta; order Hymenoptera; family Crabronidae; genus Cerceris; species Cerceris rybyensis. The sequence goes on from OU342789.1 coordinate 42,912,270, forward strand.
TTTTTGCAGCGAAGAAGATTGGATGGTATTTACGCGTTTTGTGCGCGACACTGGTGTTTCGCGATTTAAACTTACATTTTTGATAAGGAGGAACGTTTTTTTTTTGAAGGTTTAGGAAATTAATGGGTTGCTTTACGAGTTCGTTTGTTGCTGTCTAAGGTTTTTTAATTGTTGCAGTGTTTGCTTTTTGTTAGATATGATTCTAAATAGAAAATTTAATTTTAATTAAGATTAATTTTAATAGTATGTTAAGAATTTTTAACAATATATAAATTTGAGTTTGTAAAAATATGAATGACAATGAAAACCCAATATGAAAGTAGTAATTTTAATTTTAAACGAAAAATATATAATGCCTTTTATAGTCCCCAGTTATTTTGAAGTTCTCAAGGTGGTAGTTACAAATATGTTCAATCTGTAAAGTACCCTTAGGTATTCATAAATGTTTCTCTGTATTAGGGCTTGCATTTTACAAATTTTGAAAAGATTTATACTAATTTGTGAGAACATAAACTTGTACTTGTTGTACTGAACAGTTATGTTTTTCTCAGCATTAATAAGTTGGTCCAGTCATTGGAAAGTCAACATTTTTCACTTCTTACAGTGATTTATGCCACTTTGAAACTTTGTTATATCTTTAAAGAAACTTAACACTTTACCGACCGGTAGCCGATTAATCGGCTTTTCGGGTCCAACGCTTTTGGACTTTTAACTTATTAATTGGTCGCTACGGCAATTAATAAATTATTATTTTTCATTGCGGTTAACTGTGTCAAGGACTCAGTGAAGAAACTTTGCAATTTTCGAAAAGATATCAGTAGGAGAGAAATATTTGCGTGCAAGTGACCGATCAGAAGTGGGCAGGATGTTAAAAAATATCGGTCGTTAAAGTTTTAAGTGCAGAATGAAGAATTAGGCATAGTTTATCATTTATTACTTTAATTTCTTTATGAAAGAATTAAGTATTGTTCCCATACCTCCAAGAAATTTCCTCATTTCATTCAATGGATAATTTCATCCCTCAAAACCGTTTAAAAATATTAAAAATATTCTCCACCAATTACTTTCCCTCTCCGCAAAGATTTATAAGCCATGAAACTCCTCTCAACTCTTTCCACAACTTAAATCAAACAATTTTCCAGAATGCCAAACGACACCTCCGCAAACCCGCAAAGCAATTAAGTACATGTCAAAAGAAAAAAAAAATCTAATCGTCACAAGTGTAACACTAGAAAATTCGGCAACACTGCGCGAACTTTTGAAAAACCAGAAATATATGGAAACAGCAGTTGAAGAAGTACTCGACGTACAATAAAAGCCAGAAATACTCGACAAGAGGTGAAATTGCACAGCGGCAGGTACTTACTCTGTAAGCAATCGGCGTTGAGGAGGTCCTTGCACTTTTCGTGGCACTTGACGCCGCATTCGGTGCATCGTACTCCCTGGCGAGCGATGCCCCAGAGAAGGCCCTCGCACTCGTAACAGTAGGTCGGCGAGGTCGCCGTCCACGTGACGAATTTGTGCGGCGTCGTCGAGGAAATCGGGTAGATCATCGCTTGCAGAGTTTTCTTGTACACGTGCATCTTCTGCGGGTTTTTCATCGTCGTGCATCGTCGTTAAAATGTGATCACTTCTCAGATTGGTCGGAGAGGTTGAAGGGAGAAGGGGTACGGAGTATTTTTGTCGTACATTCGATATACTTCGATTCTCTGGGTAGAAAATTTATCATTTTTTTTTTAGGAGGTGTGTCACAATGGGGAAAACTGATGTAGGTTTTATTTTGTAAGCTTTGGTTTAAATTTGGATTTTGAAATGGTTTGATGTTTAGTGGGAAGGATTCTTTGATTTGTCCATTTAGGGAATATTTAATTTTGTATTTTGAGGAATGATTAGGAAATTCTTTATTTGATTGATGAAACTTTAGTTTAAGAATTTGGAAGTGGAGAACTATGAAGTGTGATTATTTATTTTATTTAATAATAAGACTGTTTCTGAGGGGAAAGGATTCTTTATATTCTCAGCTCTGATTATTAAAATTTTGCATACGGTCAATGAAATTTTAACTAATGGAATTAAAGTCAATTGAATAATGATTTTTCGCGATATTTTCTTCTTAGGAATGTAAACGATTATTATTTTACTGACATAACGATAGAATTATGTCCGTAAAAGAACAACTCTTTCGGTTTTGAGATATAGTTTGAATTTCTTCTGATTATCTGTTTATCACAGTATAAACAACTAGTGCTTTTATTACCTTTTTTCCACCGACCATAGATTTCATCCAAAATGATTAAACGTACATCGAACGTTTATTTTTCATCTCACATCACGTACTCGTATAGAAATAAACGAAACAGAAATTGTTAAAACATGCACGTGACCAAAGCCACCTGTGGACGTTACAATAGCACGAGCGTCGAAAATTTTATCCGGAATCTTGGCGTATTTAATTCGTCGAAACGAAAAAAATCGAATGACCAACTGGCGGGATATTTTCTGCCAGAGAATGCAACGAAATCACTGCACGTTTTACGAGCCGTGAAATCTGCAAAAAGACTGTAAAATAGAATCATATTATTCCATCTTGTTTATTCCGAATCGATCAAAATGAATAAAATTATTGGAGGAACATCATTCAAGAAGAAAATCATTATTTATCGTTACAACAAATAAATACCTTTAAAGAAAACACAGGGAGCAATTCTTCAAGGAGATTTGAAGTTATTTGCATAACAAATATTAAGAATCCTCGTTTCATTATTAAATTTCAATAGAAGTTTCATCTTCAAACAGAGAATCGAAGTATCAACATTCTCGCATAGACAGTCGGCTCTTTGAAAATGCAGAGGTGCTCGAGATTATGGAAATCACGAAAGTTTCGTGCTTCGTCCTTCACCCCCGGATAATTTCGCTCCAAGGGCCGAAGGATCGGGAAAATGTCTCGACACTGATTTCCCATCGGCTCTGCGTTTCCAATCGTCTCAGCCATCGACACTTCTCTACCGAACACGGCTTTCGAACTTGCCTCGTTGTACTTTTCATCCACCGCATGCAAAACTGGCATTCTCTCTCGCAATATTTCAAAGCACGCAAACCGCATTGCCGCTTTCGGAGATTCATATGTACTAAAACAGCGCTGGGCACGCGTTGTTGCTTAATTCATAGACAATCTTTAGTCGATGTTGTAATTTTTGGACAATCTTATTAAGATTTGCGTAAGGTGAGATATTTTCTTTCTCTTGTTCAGATATTTTCAGAGAGATTATTGTAAATGGGATCAATTGCTGTTCATTTTTCAGTGAAGATGGAACAAAGTATTGCACTGTGTTGGATACCAACTCAATTCATGTTTTCTCAAACTCGCTATCTTCTCTGACAATAAGATATTAGCTCCAAATAATCCTCAACGTGATTCAAGGTCCAAAAGGGAACTATTAGTCATCTTCCACTTCCGTCATCGCTTTTCCCTCAAAATATGTTTTCAAGACCTTTGGTCTTCGCGAAAGTCGCTGGAAAAGCGATCGCCCTTTAGGAACCTTAGTCACGAGAAGTCAGAGTCATCCAAACCTCCCACCACACTAGTTTAAGGTCCTTTAAAAGGCCACTCTCATTACCAAATTCAGACAGACTAAATCAGGAATTTTGCATCGAATCGCTGACGGTCGGCATCTCGCGACGACGTCACCCTTGAACTGTTAAAACTCCGAGCGCGCAATAGTTCTTTCTTAATAAACTGTTGTTAACCATCCACGGCATACAACATTCAAATTGGTGTCAGAAGTGGGATACAACAACTGATTACTGAAGATCATATCTTTTGCATTGCTTTAATGGTGGCCATATTTTTTGCGATAAAGAATCATTTTCTTTGGTCACTGATTGAAAGTACTAAGATATAGACAAGGAAAAGTGAATATTTAGAACAATTTATCAAGTTAAAGAATTTTGAATATATCTGACAAAAAAATGTCTAGTTACCTAATTTATTAGAATTTTTTTTTATAATAAGACTGCTTTGTAAATGGAAACACAATCAATTGTGTTCGCGAGAGATTCAATACCAACGTACTGATATTTTTGTAATTCTCTTTAACACGTTAAGTTAGTCAATTGTTATATATTTATTGGAGTAAAGTAGATTTTCAAGATAGTAAGTTACTGTGGCATTTTTTTTAATATCGTTATGCAGTGACAACGAAAATAATAGTCTAATATAAAAAAAATAACGCTGATTCGACGCTGTGGTTGTGTTGATAACACTACAGAAAGAGAAATGAGAATTCTTTCTATCTTTACTTAAAAAAGAACTTCAATCGATCCCAGCTGCAAGTCCCATCTAATTTTCCGTACACCTAAAAATTTGAAACGTTTACCTATAGAAAATCAGCCAACCGTGAAAGTGCAATGCATCAGTTTCAATGATCTTTTTCCTGTTACAAGGAACGAGATCTCGTAAATCGATCCTTGGGATTTACCTTAGATGGTATTCTCGACAATTGAGATACAGTTAAAGACTGGAGGCTTTCTCGGTCATTGTTACTATCACAATGGTTTGAAGCTTAACAGTGTAAGCCATGTCTTGAGTTTGGATAGAACAGACATTTCGTCGGCAGTTAGTCGGGAATTCAATTAAAATCATTGGCTGACCATTGATCCACTACAAGAAACAGGAGTACGTACAGAGGAAAACGGAAACAGATATTTTGGTAACAGAATCTACTCCGTGCAGCTAATTGCGATGCTTGAGAAGTATCTACAAAACTTAATTAAAATTTCTGATCGACCTCTGATTTGCTTTAACCAATATAATACAATATGTAGGAAAAATGAGGGCAGTAACTTCAACGTCAGCTGCTATTCCAATTTTCAAATTCTCTGCAATGCAGGTGAAACGTCAGTTCAATTAAAATCTCTGACGTGCCTTATATCTGGCAGCTTCCGGTCATTGTGATAACAGAGATGCAATATTTCTAGCCATGTATTACAGTCTACACGCACGTTAAGCCAGTCCTTTCTAGACATTTGTAAGACGTTTCATTTTAAGCTGACAGAAATTCCACTTTTCTATTTCTCGTTTCTCCTCGTTTAATTCCTTAATCTTTCAAAAACCTAAAATACACTTTTGCAAGATGCTACATCTCTCTTCCGTTTCAAAATAGAGAATGTTAAAGTTATCTTTCCACGTTACAATTATGTAATATCCATTGGCAAAAATAATTTCATCATTCGTGCCCAACGCTGTGCTAAAACATTCGCTAAAATGACTCACTCTTTCGGTCGAGGTACGCGTAATTATTGATTCGGAGATTGTTTCGTGCCTTCCAGTCCTAATTACATACGCAGTCCACATATGGACACTGATAAAACTCAGGAAATTCAGGGCAGGGCAAGGGATTTTGAGCATTGCGGACGAGATTCGTAAGGATCATTTAATCTCGATATACCTACGATGCTCTATTCATGGTGCATCGCAATATCCTTTCGAATCTCGTTTAACGAAGGGACTAAATTCAAGGACGAAAGCCGAGGACTCTTAAGTAGCTCTATCGAGGTACCTCCGATAGGGTTTGAAAACTACTTGCTCTCTCGAACGTAAGAGCCGCAGAATCCTCATCCTGCGGCTCTCCGAGGATTCTTTCCTCGTTCCTTTCATTTCTTTTATCTCCCTCTCGCATCGACGCTTCGCAGGACCTTTCTGCGAGATGGACGAAGGATGGAAATTTATACACATATTTTTTCCTTCCCCACGGCAAAAAAAAAAAACAATTCTTCTCCTATCGATTCTACGGATTCACCCTCGTTTCGATTCTTTCGGTCGTTTCGTCGTTTTATTTTCACGATCTTACGATGGAGGACCTCGAGAGAGAACAGATTCTCTAGAGACGTACTATTGGAGCTTTGCAAGGGATATAAAAGCATCGATCCGCTAAGAAGCACTATAGGGTTGACGCGTGAGTTCTGGATGTTCCCCTGTCTTCCTTTTCTCCCGTTTTTTTGACATTCCAAAGTTCACGTGTTCGCTAAAAGTTACGTTCGTGCATTACAAACGAAAAACATTATTATACTTTCTTACGGGACGATACACGAAGAAAAACGTCTATTCGATGAGCACGATAAGAAAAAAAAAATGTTCTCTCCTTTCAGAGGAGATTCATCTCATTCGTTATCCTTCCCGATTGAAATGCTTGCGTACGATGGAACGCAAGAGATGATTTATCATTCACTGATAAGCACGAGAGATACTCGGAGAAACGTTGATCCAGGTGGGAAATCCAATATGGCCGATAATGATAGAGTCACTCGGTTATTCGGGAGTGACGGGAAGGTGACAACCGAGCTAGCAACGCTATTCGGTACACGAGGAACATCCGACATCACAGGAATCGGAGTAATCCTAGCACTAGCCTAATTATCCCTGGTTTACGTGGCTCGCTCCGGTATTCCATATCCTCCTAGATTCCTATACGTGTTTCCTATACATACACAATCGTGGCCGTGTTCTTTCGACTACTGCAGCCTCGCCTAATGTTAACTCTTATTTACAGAGATATTTATACAGACAAGTTCGACGGTTTTCCTAGCCTCTAGAGACGTGAGTTTCTTTTTCTAGATCTCTACAACGTTGCTTTCACGGTATAGTGTACAGTGAGAAATAGAAATAGAGAGAAAAGAGAGAAAGAGAAAGAGAGAGAGAAAGGGAAAGAGATAGAGATAGAGAGAAAGAGAGTAGAGAAAGAGATAGAGATAGAGAAAGAGAAAGAGAAGAGGTAGAAGAAAGTACTGAAAGAAAAAGAGAAAGTGACTGGGCCACACTTACGTGAAAGAAAATAGCGTGGAAATGAGGATAAAATGCAGCACGGTTCATATGAAAAGAAAAAAGAGATTTCAGAGGTTAAGTTAAGCTCCGTCGAGAGAATTCACCGAGCTCGTATAAGGATATTTCGTAGCTTAAAATTATATGACGCGTGCCTTAGATTTCCTAGAGTCCTTCTTTTATCCGTCCCGCAATCAGAGCTCATCGCGGATTTTTCTTTAAAACGACGGGCTAATTCACTTTGGAAAAAAAATGTTAATTAAACTAGTTCGCGTTCAGAGACGGTGCTGACGGTAAAAATTTCTTTTCTACGTATATTTCCTCCTTAACATCGAATATATTTAACCGTGATGCTCCGTTTTTCTAGAATTCTCTTACGTTTTTCCTACTGCTATCGTAGTGCTTAAAGGGTTTATTTTCATTAAATTTGCAGAAAAAAAATGTATAAAAATTTTTCTAATAAACCTCGACGGGACAGATAACGATAGTGATTGTGCTTTAACGAATTTGTCGGCTCGCTTTCAATTGGAGCGTGATCCAGACGAGAACGTACAACTGAAATTCTTTCGATGAAGTTCTTCGACAGATATTAAAATTCTCCGTGTCGGGGAAAGTCAGTCCCTTTAATTTCAATTTGTCCTCTCGTTTCTGCACGGAAAGCACTTTTTACCCTTGCTTTAGGACCGCTCCGCCACTCAAGGGCCGAAGGGTTCTTTCACCGGTCGTCGCAGAAACGCGGGAAATTTATTTCCTCCGGTGAATTTATGCCTCGTTTGCGACGTCGGAATCAACGTTACGTTTAGGATTACAAACCCCCTTCGATATTCTTATCGCGTTGAAAAACGATCGGGTGAAGAAGGAATCTTATTTGTTCTTCCTACTCGGAAGTTTTTGTTTGTACTTTTAGAAGTGTTTGAGATGTTTCTATCTTCTCGCGAAACATTGTCTCATCTCATTGATAGAAATTAAGGTAACATTGCAATAAAATTATAAAAACGAAAACAAATTGATAGATTTTTGTATGTTTTAACGAAGAACTTAATTTAATTTTACACGTAAACGATCATTACTTCAGTGTACCAATTTACAGCTTGTAATTACAGAATGGTTACAGCAATTGTGTAGAAATATACTATAGTATGATAGTTTTTGCTCAAAAAATTATTTTACTATTTCACGCGTTAATGAGTCTAAAATCGACATTGTAAATCTAAATCTAAGAATGTTTTTTATTTCTACATATATTATTCAAAACGAGAATTAAATAGAGAAAATTATAAAAGTGGATTAACACAACAAAATTTAAACGAGTTTTTTTACAAAATAGTGTTTAAAATTGTAAATAAATACTAAAATATATTGCCGAAAACTTCTTCATTCGTTAGGAGTTAACACTCAACTGACAGTTTAAGTGTAACAGCCATTGCTGAAATCAAGTTTATGGTATAAAAATATGAATGTAAAGAACATTTTTGAAAAGAAACGGCGTGTAACAAAACGTTGGCACACGTTTCTTCTCCGAAGGTGTACGATCGTTTTCCACGCAGAAAAGTAATCACTTAGGAAGTTCGAGTCACGGTCGGTTGTTTCGTCACTGAAAAGTAATATTCTCTCCTCTGTCTTTTAAACGCTGACGCGAAGGATGACGATGATGCCTGAAAGGATAGTGATTAAAGGACGAGTCCTTACCAGCTCTTCGTCGTTGAGTGTTGCTCTCGGCACCGCCGAAGTCAGGCCCGCGTTCCTCTTCGTCGCCGCCATTGTCTGAGAAAAGATAGAAATTAATGTTCATCTGATGCGAGAATAATGCCTTCCAGTCTCTCTATTGTATAGGCAGTGATAGAACAGCAGGAAGAGAGAAACTGAAAGGGAGAGAAGAATGATAATAAGAAGAAGTAGAAGAAGAAGAAAATTAAAAGACGATGGGAAAGAAGAGAACAAAAAATTAAGAAGATATGATACACAAAAAGACGTCTCATTGATATTGTCATTTACAAAATCATATCCCTTCGACATCGATATTTAAGAGAAAACACTGTTCGTTAATAACTTTACGTAAAGATGAAGAAAAGAAACAATTACTTTTGAGACTGTTTAAGAAAATTACGAATTGATGGAAGTAAAAAATATTGAAGAAATTTGACATCGAAGAGAAATTATATTTGGCATGGTCTTTCGTACATGACATATAAGAAATTTTGTATTTTAAGGAATAACTAAGTATTTTAAAAATAATAAGAATTGTAATTACGTTAGAATTTGAGATGTCTTCATGCCAAATATATTTGTATATTGCATTGTTATTTACAGATATTATGTACAATCACAAAAAATCAGTGTTTTATTTACATTGGCTCTCTCAGAGCCGTGCTTAAAACGGTTTGTCATAAAGTTGAAGCAATCTTCTCGATCTTCAGTGCGCTCTACGAACTTCCGGTTACGTGAAACTTATACAAAAGAAACTTATGTAGCTTTCCATTTAAACCATAAATCCTAGTACAAATTACAATCGACCAACGTTTATTAATCTTCATCTTCGACTGAATAAAGTAATCAAAACTTTCTTACACCTTCTCTTCAAGGCAGCAAAAATAATACTTTAATCTATATTTCTCCGTAATTGAGCCATGCAACTTTTCGTACAGTATTTGCATGTAAATGGAAACGTTATTAAACAAATACAAACTGCAAGATCGAGGAGCCTTGCTCCAAATCCGTTTAAGAACAATAACTCATACTAAACATCGTATAGATAGTAAAACAGAATGGGTGCATAGATAGATGAAGACAGAAAAAAATAACAAGAGGATGGCAGGATGAAATAAATAAAGCTCGATATAAAATAATAATACAAAAGAGTAAAATATAACGTAAATAAAATAATAAGAACAAAAAAACTAAACGTAAGACAATGTCGAAGAAAAACAAAAAACGACGAAGATAAATGAGAAAGTAAAAGAAGGAAAATAAGAACGAAAGGTCGTAAAAGAACAGAGAGAAAAAGTAAAAACGAGAGCAGACAAAGAAAATGGTCGAAGAAGATTAACAAGGAGAGAAAACGGAAAATGTGGGAAATAGAAATTAGAGATGGAACGACAGTGAGAGGCAGAGCGAGTTAGAGCACGGTTGAATCTTTACAGAGAAAATCTAATCCAATTAGCCCGTGGCGCCTAATAGGTCTGGCGCGTCAGGATTTGCGGCTGGCGCAGATTTCAATTAAGATACGTATTATGCACGGGGCCCCGTGCAGGGTGCATGCGCTACTGCCTCCTTTCCATAGACAGACGCTAATTTTCAATCACTAATTTCGCTGATATTCTAGAAAAAACTCCATTTTACTCTATCGACTCTCCTACTTCTGAAAGCGTGTTTACAGCGTGTTTAAAGCTTTTGCACGGGGCACCGTGGCCATTGCCATTTTGTACATGTTCCTTCATCTTCGGAAAATCGCAAGCAGGAAGAAAAAAATGTTTTCTTCCGTGCCTCGAAGGAAATACGGATGGAAAGCCTATGTTACGATCTTCGGATCATTTCTTCATGAACATTAAATAAATAAGTATTTGGTTGCAATTAATATATCGTTTTTATCCTTTTTTTCGTGGGTGAGATACAGTTGTAGCAATATTTGGATTGCGCTTTTTACATGATTTTTTTTTCTGCGAAAATATTGGCTATTTTTCTGTCACCCCTTTCTCATCTCTCTGGAAGCGTTCAGATCAAAAACGTGTTGAGCTTCGATGATGGAAATAGAGAGACAGAGAGAGAGAGAGAGAGAAAGAGAGAGAGAGAAACGCATAGTACGAAGGGGAAAACGATTTGCGTCAAATTAATTTATTTTACTGTGAGACGATCGCTTGACCGTCTCTTCTAATTACAGCTAGGTGGCTGTTCGACTAATTTGATGGTTGTAGGTCTACGACTACGTATTTCTAGTCTAATGACCATGCTGTACGTGATTATCACGACGAATTTGCGTGCGGGTACGACCAGAGGATCTAAATGTTAAACGAAATTGTCGGAAAAACGGGTCGACCTTTCTTGAGTGAGTAGAAAACCTTTGGGAATTTTGTGGCTGAAAATTCTGATTCGAGTACGTTTTGAAAACCTGAATTTACGCTGGTGCAGAAAAAAAATAATTTCTTTCCTGTAGAAATTTAAGAGTGGTCTTAGAAAATAAAAAATTAGAAATAAATCTTTAAATACAATTTAAAAAATTTTTGTAATACAACTTTTTTTTAAAAAACGTTTAATTAATAAAGAGTTGGCATAGTTTTATCAGTTAATTATATTATGTCTCGTTTTTTGGAAACATTCTGCACAATTCACGGATCTATGGATGAATTAAAATAATTATGTTAGTAAGAAAGAGGGAAGTTATTAATTTCCAATTTAGAATTGTATTCACCAGTAAACTTATTGTTAGATCAAAACATAAATAGCGGTGATAAGTACTTCTGTTATAAATGCTTATGCAACCATAAATTATATCGTTACATTCGTACAACGTATTTACATGTTTATACGTGAAATTTGATAATCCCAAGAACTAAGTTGCATAAGTTACTAATTTTATTTCGGCATTTGGATGAATTTTCCAATACGATGCAATTGTTGCGTTGTATTAAAACTTTTCACCTATCGCTTACAGTTATCTAGTTATATCGAAGCTACTGAATATTCAGCAAACTTCGAGAGGTTGTTTCCACCCTTTAGAACGAATTTCCACAGGAAAAAAGTTTCCCTTTACTCGCAGCAATATGCTTCGCGTTCCTACGAAGTTCCACCGACATCAGAATTTTCCAATTGAGAATTGAAACTTAGGAATTTTTTCAAATAAAAATTTTTTACAATGACAAAGGTAGTCTAACATCTTAAGAAAGGTAGTAGATTTATCGATACATCGAGAAAAATAAATTGATACATACACATATGGCATAAACGACAAGCGAACAATTGCAAAGCGTGAATTTCGTTGAAACGCCAGCTACATTTTTTCCCCCATTTTAATTATTACCGTTCGTTTTAATTGCTACTGGAATATTTGAAATAACGTCGATTTCCGGCAGTTCAGATCCCCTGTTCTTTCGAGTAGGTTAAGTGAATTGGACGTTTTAATTGCATGCTTTAATTAGCTAGGCCAGTAGCTGGAATTATACATTAACAATTAAAACAGAGTATACCGTAGAAATTTTTTACGTTTTCTTTTCCTTCGAGGAAAAAAATATCTGGCGAACGTTTCAACATGGTTCTATTGCAGAAGCATACGCGTGCACATGGAATATGGAATAACTGAAATAAATGAACGCGAACAAAGCCAAAACGCGAGAGACAATTCAAATTGAATTTGACGTACAGTGATAAATATCAAGATGAACAATGGCATGCAACGTTCGAGCAAGCTTCTTATTTAAGTTCGTTAAAGGAGGCATTTGATTAGTACCTTCAAGACCTGGAGGTAGAGTTTTTGAGATATTTTGAGAGGTTTTTTTCAGTGAGTGGTTTTGTTATTTTCAGGTGTTCAGGTGGATACAACAACGGGCGCCACAGAGAACAGACAAAGAAAATAGCATTATATGCCGGTTAGTACGTGTATCACTTGCTTTTTTCTTTCTTTTATGATATGGATATAGGTAATTTCAGAGTTTAAACAAAACGTTTCACCGAGGTGAATCTTCCAGATTTTCTCCTATAAGATAGTTTTCTCGCAAATTTATAGTTATAATTGTTATAAAACAAAAGCTATCTTCATTTTTTTGTAAGTATATTTTGTACAGGTCAAGTTTCACCTTGGTGTAAATAGAAACTGAAAAATTACTGGAACACAGACCTACATCTACATTATGCATTCTACCGATTCTACAATGGTCTTAAAAAATTTCGCGAGCTTAGTTGCACAATTAACGAGTCCACGTTGCCAAAAAGGAATCTCGTTTCATAAACTACCGCGTTCCAGTAACTTTTCAAGCTTCCTCATTTAAATGCCTGGACGTTTTCATTCGCGACTTATAATTCAGCACAAAAAAATACATATCTCTTCGAAATGGGTTTTAGGAATGAAGGTCACGATACACAACAAATAGGTAGAAATTTTCGACATCGAACATACAGGGGACACAGATATGGCGTTTTGGGTTTTAGGGTGGTAATGGATAAAAGGGGTAGTCCAAGAAATTTGAGGAGACGTGCTGAAAATATGGGGAAAAATTTGAAAAATACTTTAAAATCGTTCGAGGTATACTCTACGGCAGAGATGGCGAATCTATGACCCGCGGGTCAGATACTGACCCGCTTAGACTTTTTAAATTACACATGCGTTGATTTTTATAATCTTACTTTTTATATCACAAAAGAGAAAACGGACAATCAAAGATAAAATACTTACATATACTATTTATTTATAAATTCGACATTGGAAACATTATATTTAAAGGAACAGGGGAAGATGATTAAAAACTATTTCTTTTTGGTTCTCAAATGGCCAATATCCACTTGAAAATATTTGTTTAGAAATTCGACGTTATATATATCGCCGGTTTTCAAGAACGACACATGTGGTTTTGTGTCGTTATCGAGTTAATTACGCAGGAAGAATCTACGTAAGCTTTATTCCATTGTGAATAAAACTCATAATATGAGTATATAATACATAGTATAATACATATTTTATATGTTTATAGATATCAAAGGATGAAAAAAATTAAAAACTTAAAAGGGCCTAATGTGAAACTCTCATTTTCGAAATGTGTCGTTAGAAAATCGGCGATATGTATGTCGTATTTATAAACAAATATTTCCAAGTGGGCATTGGCCATCTGAGAATCAAAAAGAAGTATTTTTTAATCGTCCTTCCCTGCTTCTTTTCAAGTGACGCCAATGACTAGGTAACCCACGAGCTAGTGTAAAAAAAATATAATGAACAAAATTTGACCCACTTCTCAAAAAGGTTCGCCATCACTGCTCTAGGGTGTTTAGAATGATATAATAGAAATATTGATCACTCTCCTCGAATTTCTCGTCGGGGGAAACGTTATGTAATTTTCAAGGAAATCCGTCCTTATCGATTACACTGGACTTCACACAAAACATTTACGATCACGTCAAGAATGGGTCGAGCGAAAATTAGCATTTTTTCTTATCGCAATTCGTGTAATCGGAAAAGCATAAAGCTGTTCACAGATTTAGAAATTTTAGCGAATTATTTGCGAGCTGCTCGTGAAGAGGAAGTATTATATCAACGTTGGAGTTTGAGAACAGTCCGTTAATAGACCACGAACAGTTAGTGGCTTGTTCGCTTGGTATTTACGGTCAGTTTACTATTAGGGGATGCTCAAACTGGACAGAACTGTTGCAGGATTATTTATGCAGAGAGGCAGCATTGGGTTTAACATGGAGTTTAGAAAAGATTCGTTACTAAATCACAAGCACTTAGAGGATTGTTGGCTCGTTGTTAACGAATAGCTTGCCATTAATCTTGATTGTTAACACTAAATCTACCAAGCTGGTCAAAATGACTTGCCATGGATTGTTTGAAACTGTTCCTCAAATTTCTAACGCATTTCCTTTTATATTTTCTATGTCTATATGGAAGATTGTAAGCAATTGAATCGAATAAGTTTTCTGCCTTCTTTATTTATTTGATTTGGACTGATTTATTTGACAAATTGAAATATATTAAATTAATCGTTGGTAGATCTAGTGTTAAGTATACACGACGAGAATCTACTCTTTGGCGAACTGCCTCTCGAATGAAAACTATCTGCTGTCCATTTCGCTAATAGTTCTTCCAAAAAGTGCTCATAATATCTGAGATTGTTTTCTGTTTGCAAACTGCCTTTGCAGACTGATTTGATATTCGTAAAAATACCCATACGAAGAGCGAATAGAAATTTTGTTATCTCAAATCAAACTGTTCTCAAATAGGAATGTAAATATAGTCTGAGTTTTTCAAGCCAACCGAACTGAATTTCTCTTTCGTGAATATTCAAGAATAATCGAGCTTTAAGTAGGCGAATAAATTCAACATAAGAGGAGATGAGAAATGGAAATTCATCGCAACACGGCGACCAAGTTTTCCGGTCTGAAGTCGGTTAAGAAGGAACGTTTAAGTCGTAACATGAGAACACGCGAGCTTTAGGGTAGCAAGGGCGTTCGTGACGTAAGCAAGCTGTTTTTGAAATATCGCATATTCCCATGCACGCACAGGTATTCGCCATTGCATGACAGACTGTGTGCACCGGAAATAAAATTTCCAACAATGTCCAAGCAAAAAATGTTTAAAAGTTAGTTTTATTTTTCGATCCAATTTAACCATGGATTTCAGGGGATGAAATATTTCGCTTGGAAGAGACGCGAGAAAATTCCGTTCTCAGTTTCATTTCAAAGGAGAATCTTTTCAAAGCATCGAGACGTTGTTTCGCACTTTTGTCTTTCGGCTTTCGCGCGATATTTCGTCGTTTAGACAAAAACATGGAAATGGAATTAAATAAACGTTCGTTAGAAAATGAGCTTATTACTGCTTGCTTTCGTACGAGTTAAGTTTTCGTTAGACACGTCCTATTTTAACCAGTTAACTGTGGCGAAAATTCTTTTGAATTTTGAATCACGAAAATCGAGAGATGGCCATAAATCTATCTCAAATTATTTATGCCCTTTAGTTGCTCGTTTCATTTCGGCATGGCCTCAAAATATTCCAAACATCTTGAAATTTACGAGTATATTTTAGTTTTCGTCAAAATTACAATTGAAATAACCAGTGGTAACTTTTACGCATGACGAGTATACTCGTCAAACACAGCTAACTGGTTAATAAATATTACACTTTTTTGTTGGAAGTTGAACTGCATGCGATTTATACACAGTGTTTTATTATAATGAAACGTAATTGCTTTAATTGCTTTAATTATATGCAAATTGAAACATTCTACGAACAGAGACCATGTATCGCAATTAAAATTTACATAAAGGACAAGTTATTTATTTTAACCTGCATTTAAAGTAAATACTTAAATACAGAAGAAAAAGATCGAATAAAAGAGCACCCATCTAACGAAAAATTAAAACACCTTGACATTAACCCCTTAGCCTACAACAACGTTTGACACTCGTGACACGTTAAATGGAATAGGAAATTTTGAAGTCTTTCAAAAACTACTAAATTAACACTAAAACGACCGGAATTAAATCTATGACATTTAAATATATTAAATACGTACTTTGAAAAAAGGGGAACCAAGAGATGGAATATGATCGGTTCAGAAATCTGTGTTTTATAAGATCAGCTTAGAATTTCTAGTCTAGGAGTCTCCTATAAACTTAGGGAATTATTGACAAAGATTGTGAATAAGTCATTTTGACTTGCTTGGTCGTTCTAGTGTTAATGATATTAGTCGAACAAGAAACGAATTAATTATTTCTATAATATTAATTTTGCGTTCAGTTATGCGAAATATTAGAAATCAGTGAGTATTTTTGATTTTAGGAATTACTTCTGAATTATTGCACTCGCAGTCACGAAAGAAACCGTAGGGCAAGGGGGTTAATGATGAAAAGAGTCAACTTCTTCGATCGAATTTGAATGAAACATCTCCTTCAGTTAATTCCTCTAAAATTAGAGAACCTCCTGAGAATGAGCAGTCGCATTATACCAAACATCGTTTGAACATCGTGCAAAGTGCGCTTCGCGCGAAGCGCTTTGTAACTTCGAATCACGAAGTTTTCCAAGAGGAAATTCGATGCATTTTCGCTCGACCCATCGAGAACGCAAGCGCCAAGGAAACTGTCCGATAAGCGAATTTTGATTTTCACGATGGAAACTTGCACCGCTCTCATCCCCGCTTATTATCGTTGTCGTCAATTTTTGCGGGGATTCCTCGTAAACACCAAAATTTCAATAATTGACCGCAATCGATGAAAAACTAAACACAAGTGTTTATGCATGCCGATTTATTTTTAGATTGGTAACGCAAACGCAATTTGTTATTAGCTACAACATTCCAAAGGGGTGATTTTGTAGAGACAAGTACAAATTAGGTAAGAAAATTACAGTTGCGTAGATTAGTTTTGATATTGTATCATGGCGTTGCGTTACCAGTCTGACATAAATTACGTAAAACACTTGGACTCCATTAAACAGAAATGTACCATAGATGCACTGGCATCTGTGTCCTCTATCGAGAAATTTCAATGCGAAATTATTTACCTTAACCCTCTATAACCCCTTCTAAGTTTAAAATAATGATCATACATCTGTCTTCCTTTTATTCAATACACTTTTCTCTGTTTTGTGAATGTCTATAAATACCCAGCTTCATTCTAAGATGTTTCAGTATTATTTCACGGTAAAATGCTTCTGAATGAAATCTACCTATCATCTAAGACACTGTTCTGGACATTTCTCAGTACACCATTACTTAACACATTGCAAGTCGATTCCGCGACAGTTTAAGATTTCAAATATATGATTACAGATTTGACCGATCAATATCTCTCATATCATTCTGTCTTCGGAAAAACCCAACTTTACTACCCAACATTTACTACCCAACAGGTCCAATTCAAGAGATAAAGGTTTTGGTGATAGCTAAATAGGAGTATCATTTTACTGAGAAGGAGTTACAGGTTTAAATTAGGAGTTTTAGTATTGAAAAGTATCATATTAGGTTCGAATAGGAGGAAATACCATGAAAATAGGTTCAATATTTCGACTCGGGGGAGTTACAGGTTTAAATTAGGAGTTTTAGTATTGAAAAGTATCATATTAGGTTCAAATAGGAGGAAATACCATGAAAATAGGTTCAATATTTCGACTCGGGGGAGTTACAGGTTTAAATTAGGAGTTTTAGTATTGAAAAGTATCATATTAGGTTCAAATAGGTGTAAATACCATGAAAATAGGTTCAATATTTCGACTCGGGGTGTAAAAAAGGCAGTATTATTTCGTTGAAATTGTGCATTAATGAGGGCATTTACATTTAATATTAACATAAATAGCAACACTACCAAATACATCAAGTTTGGTGGCTGATATTTATCCGGCGTGCAATGTGTTAAATAATTTTTAAACCTGTCCAAAACATCATGTTACAGAGGGTTAACTTCAAGTAGCATACTCTTCGAAGCTTTAATAATAAACCGTATTTCAAGCGATGTATAATAAACTTTCGCAGTCCTATTATCACCTCATTGATGCTCTCTTATGATATCGTTAAAACCACTTATTGTTAGAATAACTCTGCGAAAGTTTATGAGCCATTGTGTCTCCTTGATACGTCGCGCATCGTCGAAAGATTATGTTTCGTTCCGATGCAACGGACGCAACTGGGTTAAAAGCAGAAAAACACGTTCGACAACGTGAAGCCACACTCGAGAGACGTTCCTTTTTCCTTCTGACTTACGCTCTCTGAATATTCCGTGAAATTGAAATTCTTAACCGTCGTCGCGTGTCAGGCTGGTTCCCTTTTCTCTCGAAAGTAGCGCGAATGCCACGCGGATTTCGATCGTGCCATAATCCTGTTTCGTATTCAACGTCGTCGTCGTCCCGCCATGTCGATTCGTACAGGGGAAAACGGTAATTTTTTATGACGAACAAGTGACGACAGGGTGACACGGACATTCGTGGTATGCGGATGTAAAAGTGTAGAGATACTCGGCAAGGAAATACTATGGGGTGAGATGGCAGCGTAATTTGAAAATAAAGTAAGCACCGAGAGGGGGTAGGAGTTGTACGTGGAATATGGAATGGGTGAAATCGATTTCTTGGGAGGTAGATTTGCATAGCTGGAATCTTTTCCTTGCACTGGAAACACTGATAAGGTTGGGGATCTTTTGAAAAGATGAAGGAGTAATTCGAGGGAACGGCGGGTAAACATTCATCGCACGAATCTTTGATCAGTCTTCGTCGTGGTCGCCGAGTTTATTCTTAATTTTGAGAATCATTCTCGTTTTGATGAAGGTACTTGGCGTTTTTTTGCTTTGACCTGTATAGCTTAGAGTTGCAGCTGACTTTAGAAAAATGAATAGCTTGAAAGTTCCAAAGGTACTTCTTTTTCTGTAGATATTTTCAATGAGATTATTAGTTCAATTTTAATATTACTGAATCTATAGATAGCTTTTTGTTAGTACTTTATGTTATTTATTTAAAAGCAATTGTAATTGATTTTGTATGAAGTTTTCGAATGATAGTGAATACAGTTTTTGCGCGAATATAATCGTTCGTTAAGGCAAGAAAGAACAGCGTGCAAAATACGAACCATGAATTTAAGTAAAATTATTTCCCTGCAGTATGTGATATCAGACACATATTTAACAAAATTTATACAAAGAAATAACCTTTGGTGCAAAAAGAATCCCATGTATTTATGTACATATACTTGGATGCATGGAAATTCCCTTAAAATTACTTCAAGTCCCAATTCAATTAAGAAAATCCTTTACATATTCCTACAAAAAATTTTAATTTCGTCTTAAATATAATTAAATACAAAATATAAAATTGACCGTAAGCTCTTAAAATGTTCATACTCGTCTTCACCATATCGTGAGAAACATTCGAATCATCCAAACGTATGGTTGTAAGTGATTATTGTATGAAATGTACAAAGTGAGCTACCAAACGGCAAAGAATCAAGTCGAACTGTGCCAACAAAACGTAAGAATTCGGCAAAAAGAAACGTGCCCGGGAGTCACTCGCTCGGGCTAATTAAAGTGACTCAACCGGCCAATTAACTCGAGTTGTGCAAGCGAAGTTTGTTTTCCCGGCCGAAAAAGAGTCCGGTGAGTTTGTAGAAATTCTCAACGACGACCACTACAAAGACGAAGGATGAAGACAAAAACGACGACGTCGACGACGACGACCACAAAAATGGCGACGATAATCCACTGGAAGATACCAGTCGGTATCACAATTAATTTCCACGAATACACGTAAGAACGGTCCAGGCAATGTACATTCATGTTTGTGTGGAACATGTAAATGTAACTGTATTTGCATTTGTAGATATAGATATATATCTATATACTCGAAGAGACAATACGGCCGAATGTTGTTAATGGATAATCGGCTACCTACCAGCTCGGAGACCAATGGTATTGACTTCCGGCGAGGCCGAATATCCGGCATGCTGTCGATGTTGCTGTAGAACGGATTGTCGCCTGGATGCCTGAAACGGAAACATTTTTATGAATATAAATGATACGATTTCGTTGAAACTCAAATTAGAGAAGATTTAGAGCTTGTATTTGTGACTTTGAAGAGAGAGGTGAAGCGGGAAATGAAATTTAGCAATTCATTTATATACTGTGATGTTGAAGAATTTCGGAAAATTTAAGAAAGTCAAGATATTGCTGGAGTTCTCTCAACAATCGTAAAACTGTTATTTTTGTTACCTTAACCTGTTAACCGGGGAATTAATTTTTGTTCAACTTGTTTCAAATTGGAATATTTTTTTTTTTACAGTGCGAAGTAATATCATTACATCTAAAGTACTACGTCAGGATTAAACGGATACGAACGACATAAAATGTAACACGTTCAACATATTACGTTTAAAAATTTTAAGGAAGAAAAAATCGACAAGCTTACTGGAGTTTTCTTTCAGATATGACGGAATTATTCGTCACGCTCGGTTAACAGGTTAATAGATTTAATATTAAGTATTTCTTTCTATAAAATAATAAGTCAGCTGTTTGGACTTTTCTGGATTGCCGGATTGCTTCAGAAAAGGATAATTCTATCTTGTTTTCACCTTTGGACGGTTACAAAATTAGATTACTCCACAGATTTGCATTTGACGTGAGTATAAAAACCGAAATATTTTTTATAACATTCAAATGAAATTTTTTGGTTTAGAAAAAATTCAGAGCTACTTGTATGAGAAGTCATTTTCAATCGGAGACCATTAAAACTAATCTTCACTGAGAAGTTGTAAGTAATGCTGTCCAATCGACGCCGCGATGTACGAAATGGTTATCCTAAAAGGAAGTTCAACTTAAAATATCGTCACATTGACGAAACTTCTGAAATTCGTTCAAGTTCTAACGACCCGGCACATTCACGGTACGTTTCGAATCCACCGAGACTTCGATCGCACAATGATCGCGTGTCAGAAGGCGTCCGAACGTAATAAATCGTGAGTTAAGTCGGGAGCTTGATTCAACGTCGATTGGAAAGTAATCGAACTTTCGAATTAAATCGGAAACTTGGGCTTTGACGAAGACATCGTGTAACCTCGAGAATCCTGAAGATTGCGACGAGAACTTGGGCGATTGGACTTTCAGAAGAGCTGAGATTATTTCTTTCCTTGTTACTCTCTTTTTTCGTTATTACATGATGCAAACTTCTAATCATCGATCGGTATGAAAAAGTTGCTTAGCAGGGTTGGATATGAGATTGATTAAACAGAGCTGTAATGACATGCCTCACAATCAGCATTGGTGTTAATCATTTTTAGCATTTTTTATGCTCAAATATTAAGTTTAAGGGTCTTAACTTGCTTAACTTTGTATATATTTTTGTCATAGTTTGGTAGATATTTTGCAAGACAGATCTACATGTTGAATCTATAAATTTGTTTGAATCTACTGTCAGAGTAGTGCTACATAAATGGGAATAAATGAATACAATTTTCGTCTAAGCTTGCTTTGTTAATGTAACATTCAAAGACAAAGAACATGCGTTTTTTGAATTTTTAATTCTGAATGCATCGTAAAAGAATATCTACACACTGTCACAGTTAATAAATCATTTCCTGTTTAGCTTTTGGGTATAATTGATTACAAATAATGGATAAAACCAGGATAGTCTACAAAGAAAAGAATGTATCAAATACCGAAAATGGACAGTGTTAAATACTAATTTAACCAGTTAACTGTGGAATTTTTAAGAATCTCTCGTGGGATACGAAATTAACATCGAGCAATGACGTACATATACAATATATTGCTCGAAAACAGGGGAAATGTTTCTGTTACAAATTTTACGAAAAGAGGAAAGCAAAACGTGAAAGAATTGCATTTTTTGTCGATAAGAAATTGATAATTCAGTATTAAAATAGCTGCTGCAATAGAACTTTGGATTGAGTGTATACACATCGAACGCAGTTAACACTTTATCGACCAGGATTTTTTTAACAACCTACCCTCTTCTGAACGATCACTTGGCCACAAATACTTCCTTGATACAGATATCTATTCGAAAATTACAAATTCTCGTCACTGAGTCCTTGACACAGGTAACCGCAATGATAAATGACAATTTATTAATTGTAGTGGCATCTGATTAATAAGTTAAAAGTTCAAAAATGTTGGACCAGAAAAGCGTATTAATAGGCTTCCGGTCGATAAAGTGTTAACAGTGATTATTATTAAAATCTCAAAAAAATATATTGCACGCAATCTCTGAAGCCAAAGATTTAATACATTTTCTTTCATTTTTGGTATCACCAAAAATAAACATTTCTTTCCAAGCACCCAACAATATCCCACAAAAACAACTGTAATCTTTTCCATCCGACATGTTATCAAAGCTACACAAAAACTTTACAACTAATACCCCCGACCTTACAACTCCATATTTACTTTGAATATAACTATACCAATTGTACTTCCCGTTCGAGGATTGTCGTAAATCGAAAACTTTCGATAACACAAAAGTCCCGGGATGTTAAACGGCTTCGAAGTTTCACGAAATCCATGCAAATACAGAAGCACCGAGAATTCAACCAAACTTTGAAATTCGTATAGCTGTAGCTTTTCCCGAGATTTATTGTTTATTATTAACGCCGACCCGATTCTTCGCTCGAGTTCGCGTTTAATTGTACCAAGTTTCCTCGTAGATCGTGTCGGACAAGAATGTATTCGGTAAGCACGACGCAAAGTGATCCATCATCTTGCGGGATGCTTCGCAGCATTATCTCCTTCCAATTTCTTCTTCCCCCTTTTTTTTTAACCGAAGAAAGGGCGTCACGCGAACTCGTTATTTAAGCACCGTTAAATTAGCATTTCTTGCGCTTCCACGTTACAAAAGAAGAAGCATGCTTGCAGTTGAAAGACGCCTTCTTACGTCGTTCGTTAACAATCGTCTGAAATATTTCACCTCGACGTTTCAAAGGATTTCTTAATTGCATGGTATTTTTTTCATTTACGATAAAAATCGGAAAGATAAAATACGAACGTTAGAAGGTAAGCTCGAATAAAAGAAACTTTGAAGAATGGGAGGGAAGTAAAAATATGTTAACTAGCGCATTCGTTTCTCCTTTTTATATAAAACATTCTATATGAAGTTTGTAAAGGAATTATGATAAAAGTGACAGCTGTGAAAAGGATGTCTTCGCGATATATATTCATCTTACGACACAGCATTGTATTTGGTGCTTTATCTTTAAGGTGAGCAAAAATTTACGAACCAGAAGCTAATGTTTTGTGCGCTTCTATGTTATCTCTTGTTATTTATTACCCTATAAAGTTTCAACAAAGTTAACCACCACTGTAGAAGGAGATTAACGATGGATTAAATACGTAATATCCCCTCGTTGGTGAAAATTTAACGGATCGTCGACCTTGTTTGTTCGTCGAGAGTCGACTGTTTTGATTCGATATACTCGAATTTTTGACGGTATAATTAATCTTCCTCGAGTGTCGATCGATAGCTACCATTTTACCTATCGCTCCAATAATTCACGAAAAGGGCATGATATTAATCGCAACTTTCCAGTTAGAATTGTAAAATTTCTTTATCATATCGTTTCCATTAAAGTATTGCAGGTATTAAACTAATGGTATTACAAACTAAACATATGAAAATAACAACAAATAACTTTATTATAGATATTGTGAAACTATAAAAAATAACGAACATATTAATTAATAAAAACTCTAAATACTCTAACTCGCACTCTCACAAATTCTCTAACTCTCTTCTCAAGATTATACTCTCCACTATTTCTCAACTCACGATCGTTGATATATGTTCATAGCTCAAATCTATCTATGCCTCAACTCTGTTTATGCCTCAACTCTGTCTATGCCTCAACTCTGTCTATGCCTCAACTCTGTCTATGCCTCAACTCTGCCGATGCATCAACTGTGTCTATTCCTCAACTCTGGTTATGCCTCAACTCTGGTTATGCCTCAACTCTGTTTATGCCTCATCTCTGTTTATGTCTCATCTCTGTTTATGCCTCAACTCTGTCTATGTCTCAGCTCTATCTATGGCTCTACTCTATCTATGATTCAAATGACTCTCACAAAGATCACGCTTGCATCCACCCTCAATACACTTTCTCACAATATGCATCATTCGCCTTTCTCACAGCATGTATTCTCTATTGCACTTACTAATTTTCTCCTTATCCGCAGACTAAATATTCACGTTAGCTTTGGCATTTGTCGCCTTCCAAATCATGTATTCTAAACATCCACTCTCGCTCATACAAAATCCATCCACACTCACTAATCATAAACTATTCCCTAACATTACAAAATTTCCACCTATTATTCATTCTTATCAAGTGTTCCAGCAATTTGGGTGAAATTGAATGGAACCAAAGGAATATCGAAGGCATAAAATCATCGAATTGTCGATCGAAGTCGTACAAATAAATTGGAGAATATTATCGAAGTATATCACAATTCCAATCACGATCAGAGGTCCACGGAAAGTCTCGAAAACTTGCCTGGCAATATTTCCCTTCCGCGTGATTAAAGTTATAGCTGTTCTTTTATCTCGAATCAGTTTTGTCCGTTTCGAAGCTCAGGCCGTGGTTTTCGACCTACATGAGTCTCTATTTACGATCCGATGGCTTTTCATTCGACCTTACCTACGTTATATAGTGTGTAGTAAACTGAGCAATCGATTTCCCTCCTTGTACGTTTCAACGTTTAATCAGCAATTTCACGTGCTCGTTACGCGATCGACTAAACGTTGGACAAAGAAACGATGAACTTTTACTGGCTAGGGAATTATACAAATGGCCGAACGACGGCTTTCAACTTGATGAACACTTCGAGGAAGGTATGCCGTGACCGTTTCGATGTAATGGCGAATTACGTTGGCTGTATGTTATGGCACGTTTTGTGGAAATTTCCTTTTTTCGTTTAGTGACAGTGTTTTGTAAGGTGGTTCTATTTTTGGTGGTTAAAAGTAATGAGAGTAAGGTATGACAATATTTTGAGGATAATTTCCATAGTAGGGAGCTGAGATGATGGTGCAGTGTGCATTTTAAGGACATGAGATGTTGGCGAGGTACCTATATGACCCGTTTATTTTGAAAGTGGTACAAGCCACTTTACCGTAATGAAAACTGGCGTTTTTCAATGATTGTATGAAGTTATTTATACTGAGAGTAATATAAGGATGAAATATATCAAGTATAGGTAAATTGTCTCGAAAATTGTCATCAATTCTTTTAACCCCTTGCCTTGCGATTTCTTTTGTGACCAAACGCGCAATAACTCAGAATTAATTGTTGGAATAGTAATATATTTAGTAATATATGTAGTTAGTAATAAATTATTAGCACAGAATTAATTTCAACTTCTTCTGACCTACTGATATATTCAATTTAACAGTTCTTGAAAATCTTCTGTTCCATTTAACGCGTCACGTGTGCCACATGTCATTGCAAGGCAAGGAGTTAAATAAGTACACACTTAAACTGTAAGTATTTTGAATTAAACAGAAAGTGACTTATTTCACTTTTGAGATATAGAATTTATATATCAAATATAGGAAAGAACAGTATCATGTTAATGAATACTACTTGAAAAATTCTGGCCGCACATTCTTGGAGATTCATATTATGCAATAGACTTTTATAAATGACTGATATAATTAAAAATGAAAAATGTAAGTAGAAAATTACACCAACTTCTTGTTAGTCAGACTCGATTTTCCTTTGTGCTGCTTTTTCCCCAACGATAAGTGTTAACGGTAAACAAGTAATGTGCAGATAAACAAATACATGATCTAAAATACTTTAACCAATCTAATACCCAAAATTATCACAGACTATATAAATTTTTTAGTAAAGAACGCTACAGAAAGGACACAGATAGATAAAGAATGAATAGAAAATCTAAACACAAATATAATCAGGAAAGAAACACAGGAAATCAAAAATAAGTAACAACAAAAATTAAGCGATTGCGATTAATCTAAAAAAAACTCAAACCATTTTCTAAATATTGATTCGACTATTGACTAACTAAACATTTCCATATCTCAGAAAGAAGAAACATTAATACTTCTTATTTTCATCTACCCCCTATCAGCAAATAACAATGTTCTCCTGTCAAAACGAAACATGTCGTAAGTAACAAGTATGACCATCAATACGTGCAAAGTGATCCAAAGTGATACAGAGAGCCGATATGTGATCTTGACTCTCAAAGGACGCATCATGTAAGGCTCCTTCAGCAGTTAGACACGATTTACGTATGTGAGACTGCACAAGGTTGATATTGACCGACTAAGAGGCATACTGTTAGCAGACAGATCATCGGAAACATACACTGTGTGTATGCTCGTGTAAAGTGTACACAGTTGTACTACTATTTGCGAACTCGGTGTACGCTACAATACCGCCTTCGAGTTCTTGCTTTCCATTGAATAGTCATCGAGGCAGGAAAATCTCAGAGAGAAGTCGAATTTCTTTCTCGTAAAAATTCGGGAAAAAACAGCTGAACGTTTCTAAGAGCGGGATTATCGATTGCGTTGGACGTAGAAGGGATCGGATTGACAACAATTAAGAAGCACTTTCCACGTCGACCCTCTTTAAGACCCTCCCAACTTGTCGTTTCAAGATTCTAGTTTTTCTCTCGGACGTCGAGGGATCACTTCTTTTTCCATTTCTTTGCAGGATAGTAAAAAGTATCTGATACCATTATCGATTACTCGATCAGTGCCAACCGCATTTATAAAGGGATTATTAGACGAGTGGCAATTAATTAGGCTGTGAATTATAACGTTTTCAATTTTGACAAAATAGTTATTTCAACGAGACTGAAACATGTATTGTGTTTTTTAACAAGTTTTATGATAATTTGTTCCTAATTTTTAGAGCTTTTTAATCCTCTCACGATACGGTCTTTCGCGATGGCTAATTTTCTATCGCATTAACCTTCTCTTTAATATGTGCCAATGGTTTTCCAGTCATTGCTATTGTCAAAGGAAAATTAATTAATATTCGACGGAAGAGAATATTACCTAATTAATTTCAATTGAGCGGCGGTAGATCGGAGAAAAAATTTGGTCCGCCTGGCAGTTAATAACGTCGTTCCTCGGAGAATTACCTGCACTTGATGGATCTTTTGCTGAACGTTCGAAGAACGATTTTCGATATTGTTACTGCAAACGAATCGATTCACCGTACGGAAATTTCAATTTCGGTCAAACGAGGCGAATCGTGGAAAGCTCCGGGTGATTCTATCGTGTTAGAAACAAACATAGAACCGTCAATCTTGCGGCCGATTCTCCTTCGAGTTCTGTGGGATGGTTTCCGTTCCATGGGGCTTCGAAGTATCCCCCGAGCGTACCCGTAGAAATTTACAACTTACAATAATTTTCTACCTCGACGGTAAGTGGAACGCGAGAAGTTTTATCGTGGCTGAGTTCTAACTTCTCGCGGAAACGACTATTTCTTAAAATTGAATTTCCCTATTACTCCTTTACCTTCAGAAAGAACAATGATCAACGTTTCTCGGTGATTTTATCCACATAAATTTTTCTCTTTATTATTCTTCAGAGACGGTCAAAATTGCATGCAGTTTTTTAACTTTCTGATAGCAGTTTAGACGAGAATTGAAATTAAAATTGTAACTGCAAGGATTGATTATTTAATGATATTTTTATTAGCGTGTCTTTTTCATCATTTATATTGTTCAAATAAAAGCCACGTAGCGTTGAAAAGTAGATTTAACCCATTCCCGTACTTTAATGAGTCTGACTCGTGATGAAGATTTTGGTCCAGACATGAATGTCACGAGCCTGGCTCGTGATTAGATAGTCGGGCCAAATATAAACATCACGAGCCATGCTCGCGAACAAAAAATCGGGAATTAATGAAAAATATAGTTGCGAATAAAAAGAATTGTCATTTGGCGATAGTTTCATATAGAACACGCAATATAGAGCATAAACCCTGTATTTACAAGTATCTGTCATAAAATTACTGATATCGTATTGGAAAAATGAATATTAACCCTCCGATATCCAGTGTTAGTACTATTGTTAACGACGATATATCGTCGTCCGCCACTAAAAGGGTTAAACATCATCGGTAGACATAAAGGTAGATAGGGCCCGCATGAAAGAAACCGCACAAAGCAATATGCAGAAATTTCACTTATAACAAATAATTTCTTACAACATATTAGAAAAAAATTTTTGTATGCGATGGATAGGGACCGCATAAAAAATGTCACAGATTTATGAAACGGTGCGAAAGTACTTTCAAACAAATTAATAATTAAATTACATACGGAAACATGAAAAAAAAATTTTTTTTTAAATTAATAAACAATACGGCTCGTATTGTGATTTTTCTCGAGCATCAGTCTGGTTTGTGTACCACGCGTTGACGCCTACCATTTGAACCCGAGTTTCGTCGAGCTAAATGGCACGGCAAGGGCTTAAAAACACAATTATTTGGATTTCTATTACTATCAATAAGTTTAGAATGTTTTGTACAACTGTCGCTAACAATCTTTTCTATTAACACTAGATTTACGGAGCCAATTTGGCTCATTCAAAATTTGATTACTATATATATAATATGTATATTGGTTGGTTAATTTTTTAATAATTAATCATTCATTTAAATTGATTTGGAACTATTTTCTTCGCAAAAAACTTCAGTTTTGTTGTATAAGTCAAACTGGCACACTTTAGAAAAATAGGTGTATCAACATCCGCAAATCTAGTGTTAGTGAATTTATGTATTTACTATCTCTAAAAATATTATGAGAAGTGGACGATAAAAAGAATTGATCCTTTAATTGCACCTCTTCCTTGCAAAGACAAACCTGTTTCGGAAATTCGTTTAAAAGTACAAAGGACAAATATAATCGTAACTCCCAAAAAGTGGAAGCATCAATCTTCCCCTCTCTCTTCAATTTTAAATACAATTTCAGTAGACCATGCACAAGAGAAGATCGGTGGAGGTATGACAATCACTTTATGCAAATATTCGTTGTATCTGTCCTGAAAATTGCGCCAAAAAATGAGAAAAAATTTGACGAGAAAAGTGTCCTCTTGAAGTCCGTACTCACCCGTTTCCTCGTCCGCCGGATTCGCCTCCGGGTCCGCTGCCGTTCTAACAAACAAAAAAACAAGTTTATTAAAAACAAGCTTAGTAACAGTTCGAAAAACGAAACGGAGAATGTGCGCGTTACCGGTCGTGCGAAAGATGGCGCAGGCGTACGAAAAAATATTGTATACAGTCTTTGGAAAAACGCTCGGCCACGGAAAACCCAAGGACATCGTTTACACTTCGAGAATTAATATGGAAAAACTCGATTTCATTTCGTTTCTCATCATTCGCGTTACGTTCTTCAGTAGGACGTCCATTTTAAAGGCGAGTATAAAAAGGACATCGTAAAATGACGAAGATATTTCCGTGGCCGTGCACGCACAATGCTTTGCCTCGTACAGAAATCAGTCTCTCTTAACAATTAGACTAAAGCCTAAGGGAAAGCTCCGATTGGGTGGATCAGAGACACGAGAGGAAGAGGAACTTCCGGTTTATGTGCTAAACTCACAGGAAAAGGCTCTACCCTCGATCGAAGTTACCTCTGGAGACGGAGAGAAAAAGAGGACAGCTTTGGTCGCATCATTTTTATGGTCCTCTACTTGCCGTTGCCGTCTACGATTCTTCTTTGTAGATTGAGTTACCATTTTTTAGAGAGCGTTGCTACGAAGGAGTTTCTTTTTATAGTGTTTTCTTCTATCACTCTTCTATCATTAGGAGAGATACCTTTGGTCCGGTGATCGGTGTAAACTTACAATCAGCGATCAAAGACGAAGTAATGTTCTCCACCTAATCCTTCACCCGGACTGGTTACACTCCTTCCTACTGTTTCTTCTTTCGATGGTAACTTCTTCTTTCGTTTCTTCGAGTTCCTCGATGCTGCCATTAATCAAAGTTTCCACTCAGGCCGCTGGCTACTTTAAAGAGCGATGTCCTGCTGGATGTTAGGAACTTGGAGAATCATCGACGACCACGTTCAGATTTATTGAACTCTGACAACACGTTTCTTATGCTACTTTCCAAAGATACGAATTACCTCTTGTAGGATTCTCTATTTCCAGAAGAACTGACACTTTTTTCTCCTCTTTAATCCTGCCTTTCAGGTTTCCCTTCGAGGAGAACGTTCAGTTGAGGTGGGTTAGCTCGAGGAACATTCTTAATGGGATATCCTTTTCCATATTTGTTCTGCAGTTTCTATTTTCGGTCTTTTATCGAGACCTCCCTCACGTCCTCCTTTCATCGGTATAATATTTACCCGAATTTCAAGATTGGGGACTTTTCTGGGATCCTTTTCGTTCCCTCTTCTAACGAGTAATTGAGGATCTCTATTTCTCTATTTCTTTTCTCCTCTGAAGATTTACTTCTTGTTCCATCTCCCTCTGAGTACTCTTCTCTACTCTTTTTTTACTTAATTTTTGCACTCGCTTGCGCCTTCTTTCGGCCTCTCGTTTGCCCGGTCGCACGGAGAAATGGAAGATTGGAGATAGTGTTATAACAGCCCGTATAAATATAATATCACGTATAATACTCGTAAATTCTGTCACGATAGAGATATAATATAAACTTATCGATAGCGTAACAAGTATAACTATTTAGAGTTAGAGCCGCAGGTATCTTCGTCCCTTTATCGCCGTTGTTACTTATTTTCTCACTCATTTTTTTCTCATTCTACCGTATCATCCTCTTACCTCACTCTGTGTACTCTCTTTTCTTCTTTTATTTCGATCTCGCGAACAGTCTTGCGGAAAAAAGGGGGTTTCTTTTCACCCATGAAGCTTAGACAACGCTGGAGCGTGACGATTTTCGTTTATTCTTTTCGCGTTTAGCCACAAAGTGGTAGCCTTCGAGGGCGTCTCCTTGATTGAAATAATTTTTTTTTATGTATTTAAAAAAAAACAAAATGAAGGAACGTTCACGATATGCGTACGTATCTATGATACTCATTATGAAGTGAATATTCTAACGGCTGGCAGTAGAGCACTAATTTCGATTGGAACGCAGGTATCAAACACTCTGATGTTTGTAAAATTGCATAGCAAAAATAGGGAAGTAGCGTTTAGGACATTTTTTTCTTTAAATATTTCAAAAGTGTTTCGGTATATTCGTCACAAAATATGTGGAATAGAAATAGGCGGAGGATTTCTGGGGTTAATTCGGTGGCGATTGGAAAATTTAATGAGTATTTTTGAATGATATTTGTTGCTAAGTGTTAATGATTGAGTTATCTAATATCGCGTGTAAAACTGCAGAATGGAGCTGATGTTATTAATAATTTAAATATCTTCAAAATTGTGACTTGCAGAGATACATTTTTGTCTTTCGGATGTTATCAAAGCCCCTTTACTTTTTTCCAGATAAAGCGGCATCAGTTTTCGTGAAAATATAATTGTAGCTTTTCAGAATAGTTTAGCGGCAGTTCAAAAATATGGGTTTTCTATCATTAAACTTGTTTCAAATGATACTAATTTGCTTTAATATAACCATATTTTTTATCCTTGATTTAGCGATGCTTCTAAAAAAGTTCGAAGTTATTCGAATGTAAGCCATGTTAATTCGCTGTTTTGTAATTTAAAAAATGATAAGTAGTTTGGAATATCATACTCTTTAAAATTTCCTATGATACTTTAATGAAGGTGTTATATTTTTTTAACTAGATTATCCGTCGTCTTTTTCAGCAATCGTTATTCAGGTTTTTTCGAAGCTATTATATTTTTACGAAGCACCCAGTAGATTAAATGTTATTGAGAAAGGAAACTTGCCAATTGTTTGTAATAAATAAAGAGTTGAGATTCTACGTGTTTCTTTAAATAAACGTTCTCAGTTTTTCTCTAAATTGTATTCTATTTAATTATGTCCGAAAAGATAATGCGTGCGTGGTCGACCCGTAACAATATTATAAAAACGAGAAACTTTTTCATCAGGATAAAAGTGAAGTTAATATTGAATTATTCTTTACTTTTTATGCTTACTTTAAAGTCAAAACAGCTGCATATTTAACTAAATTCACAGTTCCATTTAAATATAATTATTTTACGAGAAAATTTATTAAATCTTCGCAAACACCTTCGCATATTTCACAGTCATTCTCGAAATTCTGTAAAATGCTGTATAATTTGATAGACTGACCAAAAATGAATTCGAAACTGTCTAGACTACTTTTTAATTTAGCACAATATCTAAATTACTGGAATCGAGGATCGACGTAGACAAAGCTAACAATTTATAGTTTTTATAGCTATTGTTAAAATTACATGACGCATTTTTTACGATGCATAAAAAACAAAGAGAATGTCAATCGTGGCGTAAATAATAAGCGGCGCGTTTAACTGCCGCGATATTCAGTGATTGAGGAAATTAGAGCTGAGGTCAACGTGAAAATTTAGCCCCGTAGCGAAATCAAAAATCGCGTCACCGAATGCGCGATTCACTTCAATCTCGCGACACGGCGAATTTTGAAATTGACATTTTAAATAGATTTCCCCGACTTTTTGCGCCTCTATAAAATTCGAATCGTTGACGCGGTATAGAAAATAGCTTTACGATGGAAAATGACAGCCTGCTTCCGTGACATCATCTTGTCAATCATAATTTCTCATCCCTTCACAGGAAATATCTACCTGATAATTTTCGCTGGAAGAGAAAATAGCGGAAAATATCACCAGTCCATTAATCCAATTAATAAACTATCTATTATTTAGATCAATTATTATACAAATTAATCACCCCCTACGTGTTGAATCTCTTTCACAAATATCCCTATACTAATTTGACAAACTATGCATCACTATAAAAAAGTCTTTTACAGCTCACTAAAAAATCACTTTTTACAATTATACATTCAAATGATACGACAAAGTAATCATAAAATATAAAAAAAAGATCAATAAAATCCCCACATTCGATATATAAAAATTCCAATTCTTAAAAACCCTCAAAATTTTACCAGAAACTTCCGATAAAACTCTTGTTTCTTCGGTTTAACTATGACGATAAGGAGACGCCCTCAAAGACACTGAAGTATACAACTGATCGGTATTACATCTACGTAGAATAGCGTCGCTTCGCGAGTATAATTCTGACAAGCGTTTACTTAACAACGAAAACACCGTGTACTTATTAACCGCTAACGAGTTAGTCGATTATCTATTAGGCCTTAACGACGTACTTCCTTTAATTCGCTTAAACGCTAAATCGTCATTCGACGTCGCTAAATATACGCTAGAGATCGAGAAGCCTTAGAAGAAATCTTTTTTTTATTTTTCGCTGTATACTACATCGACCGACGGATGTATGATACTCCGTCTCTTCTTGCTTCGTCTTCAATGATATGACACTTAATGAAACGACATCAATGATATGGAGGATGCGATAAGGTGCTCCCGCTCGTCGGGGCGACACGACACGAACTATTCTCAGAAGCCAAAGATATAACGTGATAAGGAACATCGATATTGACTAGCAATTAATATCGTTTGTTTTACGATATTTCAACCTTTTGAGTGGCTAGCTGTACGGTCGAGTTTACTCCTGTTTCGAGTCGAAAGATATCAACTAACTTTACCCTAGGATGTTCATGAGGTGGTGTTTTTGACTCTTTTATATTAAATGTTGTTCGTTATTTTCATTAAATGCAAATATTGCACGTGAGAGAAGTGAAAAGACTTGGCAAAATATATAATTGTGGAATGATTGAATTTTTTTTTACGCTTGAGGTTTATGGTGAATGGAAGGGAAATGATAGATGGATGGATCGAGAAGTTTTAAGGAACTCTTGTAGAGGGAGTCGAAAAAAATTCGGGTGAGTTATGGAGAAATTTCAGTCTCTCGAGATACATGATGTAGAAACGTACCATTCAACAGAACAAAGAAGTCACTTGGCAAGTAGTTTGCTCCGATTTGCCCGATGGATAGAGACATTCGTCGTTCTGACGTTATTTTCAATTTTAATGCGTCAATGGTCAAAAAAGCATTATACTCGATACAGTGTCATGGGAACGACGAAAGAAATGTTTTCTTTTCGATTGTCATTCGTCGATCTCAGGTTTGCAGGAGTGATATCGTGGAGATAGGCGGTGCAAGTGATACTTTCCCTTTAACCCTTTCGCACCGGACGGGACATGTGCTGTCTCAGTCTGAAAAATTTTTGATATTACGCCTGGGACAACATATGTCCCAGTTACTGAAAAACATCTAGGGCAGAAAATAACGCCAAGTTGGGCCTCCAAACTGATTCTCAATCGTTCTGAGTCCATAAATTTCTCATCTCGATCGTCCCCGATCTAATCAAACAAGCGACAACTGTTAAGGTTGCTCAGTTTTTGGCATAAAAATTATTTTATCTAATAATCGCTTGGAGGAGAAATAACTGATCCCGGTAATGGGACGCACTCGGACTGGATTTTCCGCCGTATTGAAAGGGTTAACACGTAACCAAAGGGACTTCTTATTCTCTTTGAATGGTATATAATGTAAAAGTCAACGTAAAAAAGTACAATAAGCGCGCAGATATTCAATATAACATATTACATTGTAGTCTTAGCATTTTATTGTCACTCTTGTGCTTTTTATCCATGTAGTTATTTTCCTTAAACGTATTTATGCTGTATAATGATCAGAAAACCTTATTCATCAGTTCTTACAAGACA
This sequence comes from Cerceris rybyensis, assembly GCA_910591515.1. NCBI lineage: Eukaryota > Metazoa > Arthropoda > Insecta > Hymenoptera > Crabronidae > Cerceris > Cerceris rybyensis. The sequence continues at coordinate 42,946,973 of OU342789.1, forward strand.
GTGTCTTACATGCCAAACAAAACATTTAGCGAGTATAAAAAAGTATAAAAGCGTAATCCAGCAATTGATGTGTTTCAACGCGAACCAGGAGTATCACGACAACGCTACTTGTCATTTTTCGCACACATTTTTACCATCGTTTGCAAACATTTAACACCCAGTAGATAAACCTCCAAGTATCCATAGACTTTTTAACGGTGCGCGAAGTAAAGTCCGTACTACTTGTTTCAACGTCCACTTTTTACGACCGGGCTTAAGTTTGATGGCATCCGGTCGGTCGTGGGAAATTCACGTAAAGGACAAGTTCTACGACAAACCATGACGTTGTTTTTGTTTGTAGTACGTATAATACTATGGAAATTTCTGCGTTACTTCGTCGTCGCGTGCCCTCGACGAGGTGACATTCACGATGAAGCTAGGGCGCTGTTCTCGATAACCTGCGCATTGTCAATTACATACGTGCAAGTGAGAATCGACAGACGAGAGTTGTTATTGAAATTCTTGTCAAGTATGCAAATTGCATTTGCCAGCCGGACGACAGATTACGGAAAGCAATCACTTCGAGAGAGTAATTGGAATTGTTGTGGGATGCGTGCAAAGAAGGAGACCATGGTCGACCATCTTGGTTGCACTTCTGGGTTCGATTGATTAATCCTTTGTGTTACGATGTCTAGACGTTTTTATGGGGTCAGTTGTGATGTGAAAAGTTTGATTGTATTATTTATGATACTTGGAACGGAAAGTAGCTGATAGATTTTTGTTTATTTTTATACAACGATTCATAAAATATGTAATTTGGAAATTGGAATTGATGGTCTTCGATTTTTCATGTGAAAGTAAATAGGTTGTAGCCGTAGCTTGGTGGTTTGAAATATTTATGTAATTACTTGAAGAATTTTTAGTTGAAATTAATATAAAAAAGATTCAGCTGGAATTATTCTTTAATATACTAAATATGCTTTTAAATACAAGATGAAAAATGGCGTATTGTAACTTTGAAAATATGTAGATTACTTTTAGAATACAAATGGAAACCGTGGAATTTCAAATTTAGTATCTCATAAAAGTAATCCACTGTAACATTCCGTGTCACAAACCATACAACTTTATCTAAACACTATTTTCATATCCATAACTATTTTGAAGATAGCATAGCAGAACTGAATTTTTGTATTTATATTATCTTTCCTAACTCTATTATGCTATCTATAAAATAGTACGTGCTTGATTTTTTTTCTCTTCAAACATTACTTTTGTTTAAACCTCTTATTACAATGTTAAAGAATAAAATTCCACCGACAACATTTTGCACCCAATATCTCCAAAAAGATGAACTACCGTATCCAATCGCAAAAATAATTCTCCACAAACGTATCGAATCATTTTCCAAACCCCATACAAATTCTAACCCATTAACACTAGAACGACCAAGCAAGTCAAAATGACTTAATCAAAATTTTTTCTAATAATTCCCTAAGTTTATACGAGAGTCCTGGACTAGAAATTCTAAGCTGATCTTATAAAACACAAATTTTCGAATCAATCATATTTTCCACCTCTTGATTCCCCTTTTTTCAAAGTACTTATTTAATATATTTGAATGTCATAGATTAACGCCTGTCGTTCTAGTGTTAATAAAGGCCAAAATTTCGCAAACCACACTTGCATTAATTACGAAAAACATAACTACTGCATCCAATTCCGAAATTAATTCTCCAAAAACATATTCAATATTTCATCAAATTCCCTGCCAATTCTATTACAACAATAAAGATCAAAATTTCTCGGACAACACTTTGCATCAATTCCAAAATGGCTAACTACCGCGTCAAATTCCGAAATTAATTCTACAAAAACATATTCAATTTTTTAAGACCTTCCGTGCCAATTATAATAAAGGCCATAATTCCTCGGATAACATTTAACACTAAATATCTCCGAGAACATTAACTACTGCACCCAACTGCGAAAATAATCGCAAGGCAAAGGATAAATGCGTTGAACCCAGGTGCAACTTTAATCCACCGCGGTAAGCAGTGATTTCCCGTTAACCCTCTCTTTCCGAGTCCTTCCTACATCTTGTTGTTGTTTCATTAAAGAGGCGCTTCCGATTCCACACTCGCATGCGCAATTTCCGTCGACCGACTGGAGTTTCCTCTCCGGATGCAACTCCGTTTGTTCGATTTGCCTCGCGCGGATTCGCTTTTCACGGATATCTGTGATACACTGATATGTAAATACTGCCTCGATCGACACGACACGCGTCCAGTTGTGCAAATACAGATTAAGCGAATCGAAGTCCATGCACATAATCGACTTTTGTCGGCTAAGCCGTCGTTCAATGCGTGGGATTTTCGCAGGATGATTTTTTATAATTTTTCAAACGGACGATAAAATTTGATGTTCTGAGAATGGCAATGTTTTATAAGGAGGATTAAAGAAGGGCAGTATATTTGTTTTATCGTCGATGCAATGATTTCTAGTGATTTTCTAAAGTTTCATGGAAAACAATTGAAAGTACCGGATAATTAGGTTTTCGCGGGAAAGCTAAGAGGAGTTAAGGTAATTAAGCAACTTTTGCTGCAATTGGAAAAGTTGCGAAAGGCGTTTCATTGAATAGAACTTGTGATATAATTCGTTCAATGGTAAGTCACGATTTACGTGGTAAGTCAATTGACGCTTGTAGTCGAAATCGAAGTGCACACGTTTTAACGTCGGGGAATTCTTGAAAATCTTGAGACTCTTGGAACGATTAGTTATTTACAAATCTCAATGCGGTACTGAAGTGTATTATTGGAAATACTTTTGCCGACATGAACTTAAATACAATTTTTTTGCCGCGGCGATAATAAAAAAAAGAAACATCCAAGGAATTACATTTTTCACAAAACGGAAAGCTATTTTTGGGAAATCGAGTTTCTTTATGTAAAAAGTCGTCAAATTTTTTATTACTTCATCATCAAAATAGAGCTATTCCATAATATTTTCAATGATAAAATAACACAAGTTTCTTACAATCTCTCTTTAATCTCTCATCCAATTGAATTAACAAAAAAATAATTACAAATCTTTCAAAATGGTTCTACATTTAAAAGAATCATCAATCCAGTTTTCTACCTTCCGTAAAGAGTAATTTAAAAAGAAGTATACTAAACCCCATAAAGTTTTCAAAGTTTTCAATAATTTCTGATATTCAAATTACCGAAGTATTTCGAAGTTTAACGATAAGCAACTTTGTTAAAATTTGCAAAAGGTCGGATCAAACGTTCGACGCAATTTGGATGCACATTCTCCGAGGAACTATTTGCAACATGGTATCTTGTTTATCCCCATGAAAATGTAAAGGAGAGTCCAACGTTACCCGTACGTTGCATGAAAGCTCCTCGGATTTGTTCGCATACCAATGTTGAACTATAATCACTATTCTCTCCTTGGATATGCATGCATGCATGTTCCTCTCCGCAGAAAATCGCGGAGGAGACTTCGCTTCGAAGTTTATACGCGGTCAATCGCGTCGAGTTTCAGTTTCAGCTGGCGTCGACTGTTTCGCGAGCACTTGTTAGCCTTGCAAATCGATTCCGCCACAAACTGAGAATACGTAACTACCACTATTTTTTTTTGCCTTTTTTGCATTTTTGTTTTAGCGACGGAAAAAAAGTGATCATAATATCCGACGTGGCAGTGTAGATTTTCGTTTGGTTCTGCGAAAGACCGTATAACAATTTTGAACGAAGAGATTGATATGTTTTTTTTTTTTTTTATTTTTGAAAATGCGGGATATGTTTAATTGAAATTATTGTACCTGTGTTGGAGACAGGAGGGAACGTTGTTATTTTATAACGTTGAATTTCTGTCTGATATCACAAATGGAATTGAAATTTTTTACCCGAGGTTGGGGGAAGTTTTAAAATTCGAGGACGTATCTGCGAATAATTTAATCATATCACAGTGGCCGTTAGAGAACAGCGAGGACAGAAAGTAATGGAATTAATTGCGAATTATCGCTTTTTATAAATTAAATTATGAATTTAAGTTTTTCATCAAAGGGAATCCGCGATACGTTAAAATATTAATTGGTACGAATCGGCTGTGGAAACTTTCGTGAAATTTCACGATGAAAGTGTGATTTCATACCTTTACAAAGTGAATAAATACAGCCCCATTGACATATTCAATAACAAGTAATCTCAATTGTTGGAATTTTGTGTATGCAATTTCATCGTTCAGTGTATTCGATCTGACGATTATGCTTAAAAAGTTAATACTTATTTGAACGATTGTTAACTGGTTACACTTTTACTGTTAATTGAGTTAAATATGATAACTTTTTATGCAACTATTAGTAATTTTTTTAATCAATCGTCAATTGTTTCATATAAATTTGGTATCAGTTGTTCTCTATGGCCAAATATTTACATATTCTTCTTTGTTAATGGAACCAATTATAGGTACTGTAGGTTAGTTTGGTTAAAAATATCAAATGGTTATTACGTCACAAAATCGATATTACATTATCATTAAATGAGCTGCCACGTAAAATTGCAAAGAATTGATTTCCATTTTGATTACGTTAGATGCACTCTCATTCTAAGTCATCTTTAATAAAATATGACAGCATTCTAGACTTTTACATTTGATCTTCGCAGAGAGAATTCACAACCGACAAATAACAATCTAGTAATTGATATTTATAACATACATTTCATAACTCCTCCTTCTGTAAGATTTATTCGACAAGAAATCTTTATAATTTCAAACCTCTCTCTCTCTCATCTTCTCCAATGATCTTTTCCATCTCTTACATTTTCCTCAACAAAACGCATAATCTCAATTAATTCTATTCATTAACAATATTCTCCTCTTTAACTCTCAGTCGCCAAATTACAAGAAATCTTCCACCAAAATTCAACATGCCACAAATCTTTAACTACGAAAATCCCACGCGTTTCAAATTCGAATCAGAATGCACGAGAATCGAAATCTCTCCAACCCTATGGAATATCCACCACATGGTTTTCAATCTCGATCGAGGGAACACCCCATAAGTGCGCAGGTAACCGATAGCACGCGCGTGTATTTGTGGTAACATCAACACCGTGTACGTGTTTGTATGCGTGCGAAATTTCCTTCTTGGTGATGATATGTCGAGCGGTATGTGTATGTTCACGCATGTTTATGCATGGATGTATGTGTGATTTTATGGCGTCCGCGTATTTAATGTACGTACATGTAACAATAGTAACATAGTGTGCGGCTAATTGTGCTAGCAGCCAGTTGTAAATCCACACGGTGCGCGACCCTTAATCCCACATTCGCCTAATCATCCCACAGCTCACTGCGGTTTATCCTGCAAACGTTTCTGCATGCGCAGCCGGCAGCATACGCATCGAATAAAATGACCCATCGCTTATCGCGAAATTTGCACTAGACTCCGCACCATTCTGGCATTAAACGTTTCACGCGGATTACAAGATAGCTTCCTGGATCCACGTTCAACGCATCCTCGTTTAAACGTTCGCTGTGGGAACGTTTACGGTGTTTTTGGCACGACGACGATGCCGAAGGGGTTCTACGTTGTTCGCGCGAATTACTGGTGCAATTTGGCGACAAACCGGATGGAAAGTGATAATCGATTTACGTTAAGGTGCCCTTCGCGCGCTGTCGACTGGCGGTTTGAGATTTGGTTCGTGATATTTGGATATTGTTAATTGGACAGCTAATTGATTGAGTTAGGCCTGAGTATTTTTAGTGCGTGTACTTTTTCTGGCCTTAGCGTGGTTTGATGGTAAAGAGCTGTGCAGAGATGAAAGAAGTCTAGTTTAACCCCTTGCCGTATCATTTTTTTTATAACTGCCTCCGCAAAAATTTGCAATTGGATTGATCAAATCAGTCGAAATATTGAATATATTTTCATGGTATTTACATTTATTCGAACCTAATATAATAGTTTTCAATACTAAAACTCCTAATTCAAACCTGTAGCTCCTTCTCAGTAAAATGATACTCCTATTTAGCTATCACCAAAACCTTTATCCCCTGAATTGGGCCGGTTGGGTAGTAAATGTTGGGTAGTAAAAGGTTCAAATGAGGTTCAATATTTCGATTCGGGACTGGTTAGGATGTAAATTCTCAACGGAGATTGAAATTGACATCCTATTTTGCGCCTTGAGATGGCATAAAGGGAAATTTGAGACAGTTTTAGGCGCTTAAAAAGGATCTTGTTTTACATTGAATTGAGACCTATTTTTGTCCTTTTAATTCCTAATTGTTGGGTAGTAAAAGGTTCAAATGAGGTTCAATATTTCGACTCGGGCAGTCATTCTTGATACATGGTGGAATCCAATGTAATATTAATATTGTAGAAGTAATTTTATTGTGTCGCGTTTCACTTATAGTTTCCATTTTGGTAGATTCTGCAAACTTCGATAATTTCCCATCCAATTTACCGCATCACGAGTGTTACTCATTATACGGCAAGGGGTTAAGGTGATAGAGGTCACAGAGGATACTTAGTTTTCTTTGTCTAATCGGGTTTTAAACATTGAGATTTTTGTAAATATTCTTGTATTGACGAAAAATATTTAGTTTGGCAGAAATAATTCATAAGCATCGATATACTTCACATGGTATCGACAATTGGGATTATTCTCATCGTAGCACGAATTTGTCAGTATGTAGATGTAGCCCAAGCTGCCAATCACAAAAATATATGTGACATGAGTTGCAGCTCTTAAGTCTAGAGCACTAAGGGACCATCGATCATCAACGGTACCCGCATTCTGTTGACCGGACTTCTTTTGATCTCTCTGCTGTACAGCTCTTCTACGATCGAATGCATTTTTCCAAATAAAACGTGCCTGGTGTCATAAAATAACACGAAGCCTGTCAAATAATATCTAAAATCTAGTCCAATATTTCGATTAGAGAGATTTATTCTCTGAACTGTGATATAGATACACTAATACTCAAAACATCCCGTCGACAGTGCGTTAAATATGATTTCATGAATTCGTGTGTGGAACTTTGTATCACCGTACTTGGAGTCATCGTGAGACTTTCTAACTTTGGTGAAATTTCTACGGCTACAATTGTATCAGTTTCAGTGATAGAAAATTTAATTCGTAGGATACTGTAAATGGTTGCAGAATTCGAAACACCGAATAGGCCACGAAGGAGTATTACAATATAAAAGAGATTACAAAGATGCGAAGTATGCTAAAGGTTTGCGTGTAAATTGTAAAGTTTATAAAACTTCCGTGAGCTACTTTATTGACTGGGGTAAAGGGCAATCTGTTGCCAGCTGTCACGCGTTGCATTTCCATGAAGCTGCATAGTGAATGCATTGAAACGAACGCGATTAATCGTGAGACATTAAAAATGTTAAAAAAAAATTCGGAACTTGTTGACATCAAATCGTAAAACTGTTTTCTCAAAACCGTGTCACAATGTTGTTTTTTTTCTGCGAAACACCGCAGTAAAAGTGTAATTACAAAATCTTATTCAAAATTTCTCCTGCCTCGATTCTTATACGAAGACACTTCGTGAGTTTCTTTGTGAATCTTTAGAACAAGTTCTCCAAAAGCACTGTAATACTTATTAGAAAATTTGCCGATAAAACACGGTAAAATTATCGCTCGTCACGTAAACGTGATCGATGAAAAAAGCACGAAGAAAATGGCAAATTCGCACGTATAAAATCACGTTTAACACTAGAACTACCGGAGTTAAATCTATCATATTTCAATATATTAAATAAGTACTTTGAAAAAGAAGGAATCGAGTAGCAGAAATCATGATCAATTCAGTGATTTATGTCTTTTGTGATGGACGCAGAATTTTCGTTCTATGGTTCTTCTATGAACTTGGAAAATTTTTTGAAAAAATTGTGAACCAGTCATTTTGACTGGTGTCGTAGTTCTAGTGTTAATAATGCGTGATAAAATTTGACGTGACATTAATATATATTCCTATCTTTACTTTCAAATATCCCGCGCATATTTTAATTAACCAGGAAGATTTATATTATTATTTATCGCAGTTCATTCGGCGAATTGTATTCTAATACATTCGGGTAATTCGCACTATCTCCGGTTTCTCGCGCGTGCAATGTTTCATAGAACGTGAGGAATCTTAATGCAAGCTGCTTTTAAGTTAGCGCACTAAATAGCGCTCTCGCATCTCGCGTGGCAACGAAATTCCGAGCTTGATGTCTCGACTGCATGATGTAGGTCAAGGTGCATTAGAATTTCACTCACCGCAAGTTCTGCACCAGCCGGAAATGCGACCCGTTGCTTTCCTAATAAATGTATTTGAGTTGAGTGCACCTTATGTCAGTGTTGCTGTAATTTTTTTATGAGACGACGAGCTGGGATCTAAGACAGTTTGCGTTTTTGGAAACAAAGTGAGAACTTGATAAAAAATACCGCCTTTAACACGTTAAGTGCCACAGCGGTCCCTAGGGACCGGTCGTTGACTTTTCGTTTATGCTGACGCTGATCAATGAAAATGAACAATTAGTTTTTTACCTAAGCTACGTTGTCGCGCCTAACCGAGCCACAATTAGTGGAGTTGAGTATAAAATAGAACATTTTATCAAAAATGAATGTAGTATGTTACAATAAATAGAAAGATATCTTTTCTAATAAAGGGCCTAAACGGAAAGTGCTTTAAGAACGACCGTGGCGCTTAACGTGTTAACAATGTTCAAATGTATTATTCTTTTGCGAAGTTTGTAGGTATGTTTGTTTTATATCTCACATTCGAAATTCCTTCCAGTCATAATGACACGGCGAACAAAGTTTCACGTTTTAACACTAGATTTACGGACAGGAAATCTGTTGCATTGTAATGCATTAAATAAGGACTTTGAAAAAAAGGGATCAAGTGACCAAAATGATTATTCGTTAAGTTGTTATTGTATTATAAAATGTACGTAAAGCATCTACTTCACAGATTCTCTGTAATTTTGTGAAATGTTTTTAACCCCTTGCCGTACAATAACGAGTGCTACTCTTGACAAGAGAAATGGAATAGTCCATTTTGAAGTGTTCTAAAAATTATTCTATCAAAAATATCGATGAGTCCTGATAAAATAAAATGAATTATATGATATTCAATATTAAGTTCAGTCATATACTATATCCGAAATTAGGGGCTAGATTTAGTAATTAATTCAGAGTTATTGCACATTGAATCACGAAAGAAATAGCACGGCAAGGGGTTAAAAGAAATACGAGCCTTTTTAATTATAAATAAGATTGAATCTTTTAATGAGTTTATGGTTTCCTGATGCCGCAGAACCAAAAGTGTAGTTGAAAATAAAGTTTTAAATGTTTTTAAATGATAAATATATTAGTATTTTCATAATTAATGGAATATATGTGTATGAATATAGTGAAAGCGATATTGAGGAGAGCAGAAAGGCAACAAATAGAAGAATATCGAACATATATGTCTAAATTGAAATGTCCATGGTGGTTTTTGTATAGCTTAGATACAGTGATACATTGTAAAGCACGAAATCGAAGAGAAAAGGCCGAAACAGAAATATACAACTTTAAGAAAAGAATGCTCTAAAACAAAGTCTGATAAAGCATTCAGTCCAGAGAATTTCAATTGTTAGATAAGAAATCAAAGAACTTGCCTGGAGGAAACTTTTAATTGCCAAGTTCTCTAAGTAATTTAATTTCTCTCATCTTTATGCAATTTTTTCATTTCTCGTCCTATGTTTCAACTCGCCGCCTCTTTCTATTAGTCGCAGCTGTTTATATTTCGCGCTTCGCATACTTCTGCTTTTTAACCAATTGATATCGATCAAAAAACTTTTATACACTATTTCTCTTCTTCTCAATATTGAGATTCAGTCGCGAATATTCTTATGTAAAAGTACGAAATCTATATTACAAAACAACATTTTTTCTTACTTATCAAAGTTGAAGTTCTTCTCCCTTCGTTAAAATTACTGTTTTTCCAAAATGCAATTACTTGCAGTGATCAATATAAACGTCTCACGATTTTTCGCATCCCCTTCGTCTCCATGACATTTCCCCCACGATTTTCACCAAGTACATTAACTAACAAGATTTCACTTGCACTAGGACAGGCATAGTGCAAGAGAAATAACGTCAAAAAAGATGTACAAATCTGTTATATTTTCTTTAAAAAAAAAGTGGAATCTTCTATTGTACTCTATTGTAGTCGTCAAAATAAAACAAAAAGGTTCTTGTCAATTCGGCCACGATTATCCTTTCACATACATACACGTGTATCCCAAAAGAAATGTAACAAGTTCATCCCAGGTCATTTCGTCTCGCCCATGAGCGTGTGAGATGCGATCAGCTACGTCTTTGCCACGATAGAAACTCTCTAATTCTCCAGTTATCACACAAAAGCTTATATCCTACGTATCGTCTCTCTCCGACCGGAAAAACACGGCTAAACGTTTCGTTATAGTATTAATTGACACAAAACTACCGCGTAGGCTAACAGTATCGTTACAATACCTATATGAATTTTTATATATATATATAAAAGTTTTATTTATATATATATATATATACTCTCTGTGTAATGTGTTTAAAGGAGAGCGTGTGCAACGCGCGCATATATAGGTGTGTGTTTATGGGTATCGTAAAAGAGTGTTTTTTGGTGATAAGTGCATGGTCAGCTCGATAAGCGGTGCATGGGAAAGTTATCTCCTCTCTGCGGTTCAAATTGTCGACTACGGTATTCTAAGGAGTCAAAAAGAAGGCAAGTATAAAATAATAAATTCCCATTGGTCGACACAACTCCCTCGTTGCCGCTAAACTGATCAACTGTGGTATTTTAAGGAACTGAAAAGAAGGCCAGTGACGACAAAAATTCTGATTGCTCAACTTCTCTTCCATTTTGAACAGTTTTTAGCAGTAGGTCATAAAGCCCACAGGCTGAAAATCGCTGTTCTCCTCGCATTTGTATCCCGTGTCCTATCTCCCTATTTTGAATTGCGAAATAAAATAGCAATAACACTTTTTTTGCACCCTTTTTGATAGGAAAACGAATTATCAAAGATACGACACATGTATATTCCACTGGAAAAGTATCCCAGCGACAATGTTAGTTTAAACTCAGACTATTTAGGAATCCTAATCTTTATTCTCGTTTCCGTGATCTCTACGTGCCTTCTTATCAGTTCCATATCATACTTTCTTGTGTTTCAACCTCTCTGTCGCATGAAGAAGATATCCCACCCATAGACTTTATTCGAGCCAACCATATGCGTACTTGAAACACGTGGGTGTGGTGCTCAGTGTCTACGTCTTCACCATAGATAGTGAACGGACGTCCAACTGGGAGGCGACACTTTGGTTCCTTTAACGAGCACGGACTCACCCTCGAGCCCTTGAATTTAGGGTCATAACGGATACCCTCTTTGTTTCATCGATCCTCAGGGAGGAGTCTCTTTGAGGATGCGAGATAATCGCGAGGAATCTAGTAGCGGAAGTACGAATTTAGATCTTGAAAAAGATCCCCCGTGTGGAGTGCGAACCTCTGACCGGGGCTGGGCGAGCATTAAACGAATGATCTTCCATTTTTTTTTGTTAGAAATACGGATATTCGTAAATCCAATCGATAGTTCACGTAAATTCGATGGAGATCGTCGATTTTGCTTGCTCCACATTGATTGTGTATTGCTATTGGCGTTCTTTCAATAGAAATAAAAAGAAAATATGAGAATACAAAATGGTTCTCTCGTGACCGATGTTTTTAGACTACGTGAAAACGACTTTTCGACGAGAGAATATGGGACACGACGGGTGTAACACCAGAAAAGAAGTCCCGATCATAACTGTATGAATATTTGACGTCGTGTCTGTATCCATTATTCAAACATCGTAAGTAGAACATCGAGCATCGTAGAAACATTTAAATGGACATCCGAATATTGTGCGACACGCCAACAACTCTTTGGTGTATCCATTATTTCACACGGATTGCCGATACAGTTTTACAAGGATTTTGAAAACTTCTACAATCCGATTCGACATTTCGCATTCGTGTATGTACGACGGGAAATACGAATATCCATGTGCTGCAGCGAATGATAGCAGCCCCGTGATGAATGAGAGAAAAAAAGTGCGTTAGATTTAATGAACAGCATCGACAATATACACGTAAGATTATTTACGATCGTCTCGTATAATCGTTTAATATACGTACAAAGAGTTAACGTAACTAGGCGCGTGTACTTAGCCCCTGTTTCTGCGTTATTCGTACTTTAATTCGTTTCATATAAAAGTGAGAAATGGTACAGAATTGGTCTGACGTTTGCTTGGCCCCGTTCCGAGGCGCCTCGAGAGGACGATTGGTATTTCCGTCGTTTCGATTGGCGAAAATCGAACCTGACCGCCCCTTTTTACGCTCGGTCTGGAAATAATTCAACAACGACGAGAGCGCAGGAGAGAAAGAGATAGAAAGATCGAAGAGGAGAAATTGATTTACGCGTTGACCGCGAATTTTCCCCGATTCGAATCGTTCGAACTCTCGAGGCAATTTCGATACATCGAGGAGGATGCACTCGGAATCGTGTCTGAACATCGATCGGGCAATTTTAAAGGATTAAACATTGCCGTGACGGTAAGGACGAATTTCGATTACGTTTCACTCTCGCTTTATTTTTGTCTTTTCGATTGAAATGCTCGTTTTCAAGGAAGTACGTTTCTTTCTCTGACAATTTCTTCGAGGAGTATTCTCAAGAAATCGACTTGGGAGTCAATGAAGCGGAATTTAAAGAAAATGTACTGGGTGTATGTTCGGAGGGTGAAATGTTTCCGTCGATGGCTGTATTTTATAGAATGGACATCCGAGAACAAGAATTTTCCTCGATATATGGGAAATGTTTCCAGAAGTAATCGATAAGAGGAAAAAATTACTCGAAGAATGAAAGTATTTTAAAATAGAACAAAATTTAACCCTTCAAATTGGACGTTATGTTCTTGGCCGGTTTCAATATAATTTGGTGAAACGATGACAAAAAGACAAAATCACCCGCTAAAAAGCAAGACATTTTTTGCCACTTTTCCTCTGTTTTCGTAAATAATTACAAAGTTTATAACAGTAATTTATGAACTGCAGTTGACTAAATGTTACGAGCAATATTTTACCTTTTTATTCTTCATTTAATAAAAACGCATGTAGCCTGAAATTAACGTTCAAATTTATGTCTCGTTTTCCTACATGCAAAAGTGCCATTATTTTTGTTTTTTCTCAGACTTGCGAAAAGTTTTCCAATAACTTTCACGATACAAAAACGGAACTGAAATTAAAACACTCGAAAGCGAAAAAGACGTTTGCATTAAATCATATTAACCCCATGTCACTTATACCAGGTTAAAATAACTTTCTTAATAGTTAATTTGTTATCGTTTTGAGGTCAGTTTCAACATTTCTTATTGATCTTGCCTCTTTAACGCTAATGCCTCTGAAAATTCTATTTTTATTATTACAGGAAAAATTTATACCTGACAGAATAGAATTTTATCAAATTAAAATGTTATCGCAAATTTCTTTTTCAAACGATATTCCACTAGCAGTTTTTCAGCAAAATCAATCGCTGTCCAACTTCTCCCGGAATTAATTTAAACGCGGAGAAACTTTAAAATGAATTCCTTTCGGTTTCCTTGCGCGCGTGCTGTACGTCAACGTGTGCATGTATTTTGCTCGTTAATTAAATCGCCGTTAATTAAACCAACCCAGTTAAAGAGCCGCTTGCATTATTCGTTAAAAAGGACGCGGGAGAGAATCTCAAGTCGTTTCATGGGTTCACGATGAATAATAGAACTTATCGCGCATCCGAAAGCTGGCATTTATGCAAATTGCATGATAATTCGATTCTGGTCGACGATTTTAAAAGTCAAAGCGTACTCCGATCTTCAGTTTATTTTTCACGGTGATTTTCCTTTTTCCAGATCCTTTCGTTTCAAGAATTGCAAATGCTTTTCGCCCTTTCAGAAAAACGGAAATAAATTGCACCTGTATAAATTTCTTTTGAGTTTATATTTTAATAAATTGACCAGTAAATGATAATGGGACAAAGCGTACGAAGAGACGTATTTAAATTCTACTCACGAATCTCAGAAATACGACGAATTATTAGCGTTATTGCTTGTTCGGAAGAAGAACATGTCTGGAAAGTTTTTTCCCATAGAAAGTCTGTTCTACGAGTGCTACGTGTTCCAGCATAGAAACCCTACTGCACGTCCGAATGCAATCTCTTTGAATTACAGGAGAGAATGAGAGATGTTATGATTCTCATGAAAACCTCGAACCTTTCGAGATATTCCCTAGGTAGGAATGGATTCTTGTCAAATGAATGGGGGAGAACACATTCGCAGACACGAATCGTTTTCATATATGCATACCGCTTCAATGTCTTATCGTTTCTCATTTGTCGCGAGGTTCTTGCAATTAGTGAACGAGGATTTTTTTGTTCTTACTTCGCAATGAATTTTAAATTCACATCGTTATTTAGGAATAAAATTACAATTACATTTTATTGTTAAAGTCATTCAGATTTTTGACGACATTGAATTTTAAGTATTTTATTTCTGTAGGCGCCTGTTAAGACTACGCGGGATTTTAAAATGAAAGAACAATACGTGTTTGCGGGTTGATTATTCTGACACTTTTGTAATTGGTGGTTCATTCTCTCTGTGTCTTTTTTGTTAGAACGACCTTAGATTTTACGCTTTTATTTATGAATACAATTATATTATTGTTTATGTTTAAAGAGATTATTATTTTTAGATACTAAGATTTTTAATGAAATTGAACGATTTTTCTACATTTTTTCATAAGATGTAGTTAAGTTTTATGCTCCGCTTAAAAAATCCGTTTAAAACTTCTTCTTACAATTTCTTTTTAGTCTCTTACTTTCTAATTTCAGAATGAAAAGTAACAAGAAGTAGTAGACATGAGATTTTCATTATTCTGGCACTCTTGCAATTAGCAGGCGATTTTTGCCTTTAAGTCTTTTTTTAATCAAGTTAAATCTCACAAGTTGGAATGCTGTAATAAAATTACCTTCTTGCATTAAACATATGGATTTCAAATGCTGCGTAATTTTGAACGTAACAATTTCGAAGCTTTCGGGGATGCGAGTAATTTGAAAATGGAACATAACAGGAAGCAGAACCAGAGCCTTTCTCAGTATAATACATGAATTGAAAATGAACGCTCGGAGCATATTTTCTCAACGTTACGGTTGGTTTATTTCACAAAGTTCGTCCGCCGCCAGATAGAAGGTTGACGAGTTAATTGAAAATTTTAGCGTTAGATACCTGTTCGTAAATAACTTCATGCTTCGAGAATGTTCAATGTTTCAACTTTGAGTAATACCAGATCGACTTTGTGATGGGAAAACGGCGTAGGTCGAAGAGACCAGGCCCCTTCTTATGGTAAGTCGTTATTAAAACGATTTTCTCCTCGAATATCGTCGAAAGACCAACATCAACTCCACACTCCACCAACAATAAGCCTTTACAATAACAGTGCCATGTTTTTTCGAGAGAAAAATTTTCAAAGTAGCTTCTAGAGAGAATCTATAACGTGGTTCATCGGAATTTTGCAAAATTACGTTGACGTTAAGGAATATATTAAATGTTCAAGAAGATAAGAACTTACTTTTGAATTATTTCCAACCACTGAAGAAAAAGCGAGAGTGAATATTAATCAATAATTCGTCATTTTTGCAAGCATCGCAACTTTGCAATTTTTAAACATTCCGCGCAATTTAGCCGTATGAACTGATCAGATTGAATGAGAAATAATAATTTTTAATACAGAGTACAACACCCTTCGATGTGAAGCCCCGAAAGGAGAGCCGATTTTCCACTGTTTCGAAACCAGCACAGAGATCGACTGTCTCAAGGATACAACATTTATCTTCCCTGTGAATGCCCATTCCTCTCGAACCATCATCTTAAAATCGAGTATTACGGCAATTCTCTCGACAGTTTCTCTACTATTGACATCTACATCAGCTCCGGCGTGTCATGAACTCTGACATCGGCCCGGCACGTTTCACCTCTTATGTACCGAGAAGCCTATTGACGTTTTGTTGGTACTTTCATATTTTCCACCACGACTCTATGCTCGCATTGATTGCATCCTGCAATTTTTAGGTTTAGATCTAAAATTGTCTGAATCGAAGCTACCGTAAGAAATATTTTTTATTATAGCAAAGAGATAGAAACTGCAAGTCAAGGGAATATCAAAGCTTTGTATTTTTTATTGGTTTTCTCACTTTTCATGCAATTTTAGATAGAAACTGAAAGTTAAGCTAAGACTAACAATAAAAATGGTTCGAGCCATGGAAGTTATGGTCAAGAAAAATTTCTATGTCGACGAAGAAATGTAAATTTTGTTACAATTGCAAATTAAAGACTTATGCAGCCATCGAAACAACTCTCTCACTACAATTTTAGCTCCAAACCTCAAACTGCCCAAATCGAGGCTACAATAACAAAACTTCACTGGAATAGCAAAGAGACACAAATTCTACCTCAACACGAAGATAAATATTCCACAGCCACTGTAGCCTTTCTGAGCTTTTTTTAAGTTTTAAGTGAAAACCTCAAATTGTCCGAGCCGAGACTACATTAACAAGACTTTCCTAAGACAACATAAACATACAATTTTTATTTCCAAACCTTAGTTAACACTTTAATGGCCGCTCACACAACATGTGTGTGATGCTACCGCCGAAAATTATTGGCCACTACCACACTCTCTGTGTGATGAATTATGAATGCAAACAACTGTTTATATTGTTATTGGTTTCATAGTTTTGTTTATAGTCTTTGGTCTTATAAAATCTTCTCATAATTTTTATCAACTTTTTTAAAATTAATTCTTCACAAATATAGCCAGCCGGGCCATTAATCTTTTCTTCAATTTTAAGGTAGTTCTAGGCACTTATCATTTTTCGATAGATTTCCTTAAAATTTTGAAAATATATTCTTCGTGATACTTTATAATTATAACCGGAATCTCAACGAGTTCGTCCACACGGTTTATGAATAAATCGTGTTTAAAAATAACATATTTAACATGGGCCTTATAGAAAACAATTTTTGCTGAGTCCGTAAAATCTTTTTCTATTTTTCTTATGGAAAAACGAGTCGATGGATTCTAATAAAAAATTAGCAATGTATTATTTTATGCTTTTGGAATATAATTGAATTGTTTCATAATTTTTTACTTCATAGTTATAGAGAAAGATGTTTTTTAATGTCTAAAAAGTGAATGAAATTACCTATGTGAAGTTAGCCCCTGCATTAATTCTTACGCAATTTTTTTCATTTCTACTCTCTTAGATCGAACCAGTGAATACAAATCTCACTGGCGAACCAGTGAAATTTGCGCCCGCTGCTGCAGCGCCATGCGCTGTGTTTTATTTTTGAATATGCTGACGAGTGAGATTCACTGGTAAACCAGTGAACTTTGGTGGCCACCGAGATCACTGGCGGAACCAGTGAGTATCATTGGTAAACAAGTGAGTTTCCACTGGCGAGCCAGTGAAATTCCACTGATTCGATCTAAGAGAGTAATGAAAAAAGAAACTTTTAGTTCTGAATCCAACTAGAACTACCTTAAGTAGAAACGACAAAGTATCCGAACAAAGTCTGCGCCAAAAAACCATTTTCAAGAAGAATACAAATCATCTCATCACCAAGTCAAGAATTCTATAGCCACCATAATCTTTCTGACGTGTCCCAGAGTCGAAGCGATCAAGTGAAACGTGCCGTTATTGGTCAGACCTGAAAATCCAGTCTCCTCGAACCGCGAATTCCTCGTCGGTCCTCAAAGCTCGTATCGCCAATCTCGAGAAGCCACAGCCCCGGAGTTACCTAATACTAACACCGAAGTACGCACGACAATTAATTACTATCTTAATTAGAGTATTATACGCCTGCGAGTCTTTAGATACGGAAGCATATACGTTGGACGTGTGTACGCGTATGAATGTTCATTTATCTCCCCGTCTTCCCTTCTGTCCTGTGACCTGGGTATGCCTGCGGCTTGTCCCGTTCGATCTCCCAATCTATTCTCGACTCCTCTGTTACGTCGAACGGTTATCGGTACACGTAATGCGATCGATCGTTTCGAGATTACGAAATTGTATGCATTCACGACGATTACTACGAGGAAAGTTTGTTTAGTTTCGCGAACTATAGTGCTTCTGTCGTGATCGGCTGTCGTGTCGGTATGCATCTTCGACTTGATGCCGTGGAACTTAATTGGTCTCTGATCTGCTTCTGATTAGATGCTGAGTTAATTTTGAATAGCAGTTAGATGTCTTGGAAACTAAGCGAGTTAAATATAGAAGTGATTGTGCTGATAGAATTGGCAAAGTAATGTTTTGGAAATTTGCTTGTTTGGAATTAGACTTCTATATCTTGGGACAATTAGTGACGTGGACAGTTTTTCTTTATATGAAAGGAGTCAGAATGATGGTAAAATCTGATATAATACCTTTTATATACTAATTGTAAGTTATAGTTGTGTTTGTTTCACCTCAGTTGCAAATCTCAGAGAGTCAGAGTCGATCAAAGTTCTTGATGCACACATACGCAACAGTCTACGCGTTATTACTTCAATTATGTAATTCCTATCACCCTATCAGCCTACAATGATGTATACTATTATCAATAACTATGAGATGCACAACAGTAATCATTAAGTCTTATCGTTTTCCGTTGTTCGTATAAATTCGTCGAAATCTCATTGGACGAAAAGCTCAAGGCCCGAATTTGTGGCCCGTTTGATCTCGAACGTCACATCGATCGTTCCGCGGTAATTGAAGCTGCTTTCTATCGAATCGATCGTCCAAATCCATACGACTGTCTGTCTCGATCAGCGAAGATCTATCGATAGGGGATAAATTAAAATCAATGAGAAAAAAAAGCGTCACACCGAAAGTATCTATTGTCCACGTAATACTGCGTAACGTGATTCCGCAACATGGCGGGAAATTACGTTGACCATTCGACATCCTCTTCGCATTCTAGCACGGAATTGTATCGGTTTCAACGACGAATTGAAGTTCAACTTCATTCAATACACGAGGACGTATCGTCGGGACAATTGGCAAGATTTATATACTTGCAAGATGTATCTTTAAAAATGACAATTTTCATCGTCTCGCGGAAGATCCCAGTGAGGAAGTTTAATCGATATTCGTCTATATGCGGTTAATTGTGATCCAAGAAAAATCAGTGTCCGAAAGTATCGGTGGTCTGGTAGCTCGCCGTGACAGCCTAGCGGCATTGTTGACTCGATATCGAGTCGATATAGTTAACCGTGAGAATAGTTATCGTAAAATTGACTAACATTTCCCAGTCCGTATTTTCTCAATGATGTCATCCTCGTGTGGATGTAACATCTATTGAGAATTTTATTCCGTTGGAGTGTACTTTTTTTTAGGGTATACAACAGGAACTACGATTTTCCGCATCGTCGTGTTCTGCGTGGCTTTACGGTCTATAAATTTCACCGGGGTACGGTCGAAATGTGTCTGGGACGGATCCACGAAATCCTGCGAGGGTGAAAATCATACTGGTATGCATTCTCGGTCTCTCTTCGTCCCTCTTTTGTTGGGATTCAACAATCAGTGAGGAATCGATGGTCGGTGTACACTCGGGGAATTTGATGGTGATGTATAAAGAGGATCGCATGGGGGTGGAACTTCCCCCACTTTGCTAAACGAGGTTGAAGGTAACGTCGAACGGTGGACGATGCGTTTTTGCATGATTGGTTGCGAGGACTCTTGATATTCCATTTTGAGGTTTAAAAATCAAGGTAATGGAACTATGGGAAATTTAGCTTTTTGTACTGTAAATTCAGATTGATATATAGTATGATTCTGAACGTGTAATAATATGGTCAGTTTGAAAATTGTTAAGAATTTTTAATTACAAGTTTTAGTAGCGTTTTAACAGCATTCTGATGACTACTGGATAGATGAGTGTAATTTTCTGATATCTTATAAAAAATTGATTACTGTAATTAAAACCCTTTGCGGACGGTGACATTTTTCAATGTTAGAGAGATAATCATTTATTTGGTATTGAAAACTATCCCTTATTCAGAAAGTTAGACTGTTAATGTATACAAATTATAAATTACTATTTCTGTAATCATATTTCAATTTTTTAAATCTAAACGTTTAGAGATGTGGAGATACAACATAAGTAAATTTTTTCTCAAACCACATATATGCGTCGCTCGTCTTCAAAGGGTTAACCCTTTTAGTGTCGGACTACGATATATCGTCGTTAGCAATAATCCTGTCGCTGGGTATTGTACGATTTTAATTTAGTTTCCTCACACGATATCAGTAAGTTTATGACAGATAATTCGAAATATACAATTTATGCTCTATATTGCGTGTTCTATAATGAAATTGCAGCCAAATGACAATTATTTTTATTCGCAACTACATTTATCATTAATTTAATTAAATTTTTCAGTCGACACTAAAAGGGTTAACATTGAAAAAGCTACGTAATGTATTGGCTATTATACTTTATTAATATTATTCACACGTTCAATTTTTTTCAGAGGTGGTAGAAATTTGTAACTCCCTTCAATTACCTGAAAAATTGAAGGCCGTACAACTGAATTCCTCGAAACCTTGCAAGAGTGTAAATTAACTATCACTAAATTACAAAAAGATTTAATACTTTCGTTAAAAAAAGTCAATTAAATAGACAGCCAATTCCGATTCTACGTCAATTACAAGTTTTTCCATAAATTCAAAAAATCTACTCTAAACGCATGGCGTTGAGAACAAGAAAGAAAAAAGTTATTCCCTCGCCTGAACTTTTTTTACATTCCACGATCAATTTCCACGAGTGTATCTCCCTAGAACTCATTTTTCGCGACATCTCGCGAATCCGTCAACGTGCAAGTGAACTCTGTGAATTTCTGGTGATGTAGAGTTTCGTAGGAATACACGGCAAACCGGAAAGCACCGGTCGTTACAGGGGTGAGCCATTTTTGTCTGGCCATTTTTTTTCCCACTCGCTTCTTGGTGATACATGTTCGCTATGTTCGCGAGTGTTCTCCTTTTTTTCGGCGATGTTTATGGGCGTTTTCAGAAATGATTGATTTCGATGTGCATGAAGTGACATTCTCGATAGTGCCTGCGCGATTTGCTTCATCTTGGAAGTATATTTCCTACAATAGATTTTGTGCGCTTAAGGGGTTCATCGTTTATCTGTGCGGAAAATTGGCTGGACAATTTATCATAACAATTTCATGAAAATATTAAAAACGATATTCTTCAAGCAACAAGATTCCCTTTTCTCTGTAGACTTCTGTAAAAGTAGAAAATCTACGCTTGGAATTTCTGCGGAGAGAGCCGCGTCTCGATTAAAAAGCACCCTAAATTTCTCTTAGAGAGAGATCTTCACAAATACGCAGACTTTCACTCGAGTCAATCGATGCTTCCATCACATCGATAATTTTATCGTAACTCTTCAACATACGCGCACATATGTACATACCTGAATGTACATACCATACGATCGTCATCTTCAGAATCACACACGTAATCACACGCTAATTCATTGTCAATTTTGTACTCTGAAAAAAGCGCTAAAATTAATTAAATTATCGCTACAATCCTCTCCATACGATATTCACGCGCTTCGCGATACTCATCGGTTGTACTTATTTTTAGAAGAAATAATAATTGACGAAACAATATCTCTCGCTCGTAGATTACCACGAGCATTTCTCATGAAACCGCGCAGGCACGCGACACTTAACGAGACTACCTTAAAGCGTATCGATTAGTAAAGCACCATCTAATTAATTATTTCTAACGATATCAACTAAGTAAGCCTCCATCGTCATCGGCGTTACGCGTTATACGCGCAGAATATCCTACGGCTCTCGAAATCGATCGTTATCGATTACGATTACCAACCGATGTTTCACAGTGCCCTTTGTCCCTTAGAAATATTGCTTGGCCAAGCGTTAGTGACATTGCACTTCAATTGACTAGTACCATCGTTATACGTAATTTAAACTTCCTATCGATCGTAAACGATTAATCTTAAGTCATTCTACGTCTCGATCGGTCGAAATCAAAGCGAACGACGGTATGCCGTTTGCTTCGATAGCGAAGCTTCACTTCCACTTTACATCATACTTAGTATTGACTGGATATACGTGCCACCTGCGGCGGCACAGACTTAATCTTACGTGAAATATCTTTAAATTCGTAGTTTCCCTCGATTTACAAATCGTCAGCTTTCAGCGTACTCGATATTCAGGATATCCAAATATAATCTGAATTTTTACCCCAACAAATATTCAACGATTGACATATTTCCAATACTTTGATTAATAAAAAAGAAAACGTTACAATTGTACACAGAATTGGTCAACAAAGTGTCCCCAACCGACAACAAAAACATTGATCATCCATACAACAAAGAGACGAACAAATGAATGACAAAAAGGGTACAACACTGAGAACAATAGGTAAAATCTACGATTTAACCCATCCCCCGAATCTCGAGTACGCCTTACAAAGGTTTTCGTGGCCTCACTTTATCATGATACTCACTGCCGTGGGTCCCTGAGAGATAGCAGCCTCCTTAGAGGCCTCCTCGACCTCTTTGAGCTTCTCCTCGGCCTTGCGTTCCTTCAACGCCTTTAGTAGCTTCCACTTGGATCCAGGGGGACCAGGACTCACCTGGCCCTCCTTCAACGTCGTGTCTGAGCTACCGCAGGACGAGGAATCGATTTTGATTTTCGGCAGGCTCAAAGTCGCCGTGGTACCTGTCTCGGCGCTACCGGCTCCGTCGCGCTCGAGGCCTTCAAGGACGGTGCTCTCGGAATCCCAAGCACCCGGGATGCTGACCGATACCTCGCTAGGTGGTACGCTTACGCTACCTTCGCGAGAGAGTGAATCCGAACCCTGGAGAATCTTCTCGCCGTGTCGTAGAGTCGAACCGCTGGAACTTCGTCTTGAATCTTGCTCTTCGATGTCTTTCGGTAATTCCTCCTCCTCCTCCTCCTCATCCATCGATTGAACGGGACTGTCCGGGCCGGAAGTCTCACCGGAAGATCCTTCCTCCATGGACGTGGGAGTTTTCTCCTTCTTAGCTTCTTCCTCGTGAGCCCAGGTGTGATAATCCGTTACTCTGGCGAATACCGCTTCGATACTCTCGGCAGATTTTCTCTTTGGAATTGGTTTCTCATCTCGATATCTGTCTTTCTCCATTCGATGATCTCTAGGTACAGACCCATTGACGATTGTTGCGCGTAATTCTTCTTTTTCATCCTTGATCTGTTCCTTTGTCTTTGTAACTGCTTTTAATTTCAATTCTTTCAATACGAATGACATCTTTTCTTTAACTTCCTCGTCCGGTTGATAAGGCTCGTGTTCCTCCGGTTCCTCGACGAGTACCTCTCCCATTTCTATCTCTATTTGCGATTGCCTCTCGAGTTCCTCGAGTTTCCTTAATTCGTAACGGTACCACTCGTCCTCGGAATCAATCGAGTCCTCGGTACTCTGCCGTCTAGAGGAGACTCTCGACGTGCTTCGATAGGAATGCGTGCTTCGATTATCTTCGTCGAGTTCTCCAGGGCGAGCACCCGTCCATGGAATTTCGAGGGATTGCTGATGACGCGGGAGAAATCGACTACCTCCAGTTTGGCCCCTTGTACTCGACGCGGATGGACTACCTTCCGACGGTGGTGCTTCTTCGGATATGCTCGTCACTAATTCGGGTAATCTTGTACTGCTGGACTTCTCACTCTTCTCACTTTTCTCAGATATGTCTTCAGGATATTCGAAACTCGCCTCGAGAGTTTGCCCTGTACCATCGTCAGATCTCTTTTCGTTGTTAGCATCGTCCGTTATCGGTTGTTCGTCGGAAACGGTTGAGGATTGCCGTTGACGATATTTACCAAGAGCTCTGGATACTGCGAATTCCATGCTGGAAGCACCAATCAACGTGACTGGTGGAAGTTTTGGTGCTTTCTCGTTTGAAGTCTCATCCGAGCTGGCAGTCGATCTTTTGATATCCCCGACAGTTTGGAATATCGATGATCCGCCAGATCCCGAGCCGGTGCTCTTTCCCGATGTCTCATCCTCCAGACTTCCGAGTTGATCTGGAATATCGAGCTCGATTTCCTTTCTCTGATCCTTCTCCAATGTCCAGCCATCCTGGACGGCTTGCTGTTGCAATTGTTCTTGGTGCTGTTGTATTTGTTGCTGAAGAACTTGCTGCTGCTGTTGAAGATTTTGTTGCTGCTGTTGTTGTTGCTGCTGCTGCTGCATGTAATCTTTTTGCTGCGGTATCACTTGTTGTGGCGTTTGCTGCTGTTGCTGAGAAATCTGCTGTGGCACCGGTTTCCTCTTAGTACTCGCTGTTTTTACCTTAGCGAAGAATGGCGGTTCCTGATTAACATCAGACATAACACTATCCTCATCCTCCGACAAGCCACTTTGTCTTCCACTGCTCCATTCCGTTTCCGATTGTTCTGGATCGGAGAGAGATTGCGATTGATGACTTCGTCGTTTCGCTTTCTGCAATATACCGGACACCGTAGAAACGAGGGTGTGTTTCTTTTTCTTCCTAGGCGCCTGTCCTCTACCACGACCTCGACTCACCCCCGTTTCCGGTGCTCCTCTTTGTTGAACTTCTTGAGACATATCCAAATCTTCTCTTCGAACTCCACCAGGCAAAGAATGACTTCTATGCCTCTTGCTGAGATGCAAGTCGGGCAACCAACTGCTCATAGAGCTCATGGCATTCTTTAAAGAAGATCCTCTTCTCATCTTCTTCGTAAGTTTCGCATTCTCCGCTTCATGATCCTTCAAGTTCGTGGCGATACTGATGTATCCGGATTGCGACACGATGACACTCGAAGCATCATAATACTCTCCTTGCTGATGCTGAGGTTGTTCAATGGGTATCCTACCACTCTCATGATCCTGAATATATTGATGCTCGCGCTGCCACTGTCTTTGGTATGCGTCTGTAAGTTGTGCGCTTTCGGTGTTACTCAGTCTTTGGCTGTAAGGTTGGTATTGTTGCTGATAGGCCTGCGGGTAATTTTGATTCGCGTAGGTATGATGATACTGATGAGCTTGATACGCTGGGGGCTGAGGATACCTCCTATCCGTGTAAGGACTCTGACTGTAACTTCCATCGGAGGTCAATGATCTGATACTGGACGATGTGGAATCATGTGGTATCTGTTCCTCCATCGAATTCAGCCACGAATTTTCATTTGTTTCCGTTCGTGGTAAATTCGCACTGGTTGGATAATAGGACAAGGCGTCAGTGATATTCCCCGTTGGGAACATTGTGCGATACATCGCGGCTTTGTAACCCTCATGATTACTTAAGCTGTCCGAATAGATGGTACCTCTTAGTGGTTTCTTAGCGTGTCCCATTCCCGTGGATTGTTCAGCGTATTGAAGAGCGACATAGTTGTCTTGATAATTCGTGTATTGTTCCATAGAATCCGGATAGTAGCCTGTTGTCGTAGTCTTTGGACCGTAAGTTCCGGATCCACTGGTGTAAACGCTCGTGATTGCTTGCTGTCGATTACTGCCAGCTACGGAATAAATAGCCGGTTGTTCCGATCGATAGACATAGTCGATCGTAGTTCCAGTCGCAACGGTATCGTAAGTGTGTTGAAGGCTCTGCTGACGGCTTCGTTTCTTCGGGCTCTGACAGGTGGTTGCGGTAGGTGCCGGTGGAGGGACAAAGTTGTAATCTTCTTTGGTTGTAGGTGATTTGATACTTGTATATGCCGATAAATGATTCATGGTCACGGCAAATGAATGAGTAGTAACCGTGGTAGTGGCATTGGCAAATGCATCTCTACCTTCGGGAGTGTCGTATAAAGGTTCTTGAGTGGCGACCGTGGTAGTCGTTTCCGGAAGAGGAGGTATGGGACTGCTGGTTCTCACGGCTTGCGTGCTAGGTATTAAAATCGGTCGATCACGTTGATGATCCACCACGTAAGAAGTGAGCATTTTAGTGATGGAATTCTTCGGAGAACTTGGAGATTTGTCCAGACTACTCCAACCGCTCATGGAAGATAGGCCGGAATCGGATTTAGCTGCGACGATGTTCACCGCGCTGGGCTTTGCTGTGTGCTTAGGCGATACTTTCGGCGATTTAGGCGAATGTGGGGTACGTGGACTTAGACGACCTTGTTCCAGAGTTACAAGCTTCTCTGCGTTCCTCAAGAAGGAAGGACTCTGTGGTCTCTTGACATCGGCTTCTCTTTGTTCAGTGCCCGGCATCAAGAAAGATTCCGTCGAATCTCGTGGAGCTGGTGGAGGTGGCGAACTTGGCGAAGGACTCGGTGGTGTTCTGCTCTCTTGGAACTCTAAATTCAATCGTGCTGCACTGCCAAAATAGCCATCCTGTCTTGTTCGAAGACTCTGCACGCTATGTACGCTGTGGACGCTATGAACGCTTCCTGCTGAAAGGGTTGGAGATGGTACTTTCTCGGTTGTTGTGCTGTAGATGGTGGGGGAGGCGCAGGTAACTGCTGCAAAACTTTCGACCATTAAATCTGTTAATTCCTTATTCTCCGCGTATCCCTTGGCAAAACTACCTACGTCTATGGGCAACTGTATGACCGATTCAGGACTTTTTTCGAGCACGGCCGCGGTATATGCCAATCTAGGTGGGGTGTAAGTCGTCGATATAGAATCCAGATTTGTTCTAGACGTGGAAGTCAGTCTTGGCGAAATTGATCTTGTTGTAAAGTCACCATCCGTGGCCAAGCCACTGTCAGTGCTGACTCTCGAAATCGATCTACCCGTTGATCCAGGACTCTTCGAGAATGTCCAACTATCAACGTCCGTTTCAGCATATATCTTTCGAAGTTGCTCGTCTATGCTACTCGCCTCTTCTGCCAACTTTGCCTCAGCTTCCGACGAGTATTGCCGTTTTGGTGAATCCATTAGACGTGATTGCAATTCTATTAAATTCTGAGAATCCTTCTGCAGCTTACTGGTCAGTCTATCCAGCTCGTGTAACTTTTCCAAGGCTACTTGATCGAGAGAACTCAGCCTGGATAACTGCGCGAGATCCTGTTCGCTGACACACGGTGTATTACCGCGGTAACTCTTGTAATCCGCTGCACTGAAAACCTCACCCTCGTCTTCATCCTCATCAGCCTCATCCTCTTTTTTCGTTGTTGTCTCTTGTGTCTCTTCCTTCGTCGGTTTACTAGCCAATTCCTCGATATCTTTTTCCTTCGGGACGGTTTTCTCGAAAATACTCGTTTCCGTTTCCTTCTTTCCATTAACATCCTCATCCTCAGCCTCTTCCCAGATCATTCCAAGCTGCGAAGTTGGCCTCGAAGTGTCACCACAGATCAGATCTTCTCTGTATGCATTGTTCAAACTTCTATAGAACGCCTCATCTGGAATATTACTCTCTTCCTCGAGAGTCTCCAGAGTGTCTAGGTTCCGAACGTTTCTGTGCATGTCAGTGACAACCGCAGCAGCGGCTGTACTGTCCTGCGTCAATCCATGCATTCTTACCAATTCCTGCTGAGCGAGTTTCTCTCTAAGTGCATTTGTATCCTCGATACTCATGGACGTACCTAAGCTCTTCGCGATAACGTCCAATTCTCCCACGGTATCTGGTTGAGTTGGTAATGTCTCTTCTACGACGGTCACAGGTTCATGGGTGCCTCCGCTGGCGTAAAATTCGATCAGCTGACTGATGACCGTCTGCTGTTCGTAAAGGAGGCCCTCTAGTTTCTCCAGTCTCTCCCACATTTTAATGTACTCCTGACTGAGAAGGTCTAGGGCTCTCCATGCATACTTGAGTTCGGTCTCGAGTATGTTTAATCTCGTGCCTAGTCTCTCCATGTAGTCGCCGATAATATAATCGATATTGCCATCCGTGGCATTGGTATAACTCGGAAGGGGTGGAGAATGAGCCCTTGGGCTGCTGGTCGGCGCTGGACCACTAAGCTTCGTTGATTCCATTTTCATCAAGTTTGTCTCTTGATAACTCACTTCTCTGTTTTGCCTCTATATAATTCTAAGCTTCTAGAGCTGATCTAGGCTTTTCGCTATCCCTGAGGTGATTCATCGTGCGTATTGTGCGAATGGAATGAAACTCGAATTACGTTCTTTCTCGTGGCCCAAGAAAGAACATGAATAGAGCTTTAATATATCGCTCGAGAAGGCTTTCGATGCGGTCGAATGATGGTGTCTCGATGTACTGCACACGACGATTATCTCCATGTCGAATGACGCTCCTTTCTCACATTGTACTTGAGGTCGATTTAATTACACTTTATTACATTCACTGTGTCCCTTTTTCTTGGATGTTGATAAAGATATATCTGTATATGGATACTGTCTTTGATTACTATTCCGGTTTATTTTTGTTTCTTGTTCTACACACTATTACTGCATACACAAAGCTTGGAAGCTGTCGGGCGCGATCTTGACGGATCGTTCGAGATCGCGCAACACTCTGCAAATGGCACTTCGTAACCAGTCTCGTGTGTTCATGCCGCTGCCGCTATCTGGAAAATAGGAACAAACGGTTTGCGTGGCTTAGTACGAGACGTGCTCGTACCGAGTCATCGCTGACACAATTTCCATGGCTTTCGAGACTTATTCTAGAGGGTTTACGACACATACAGATATTATATAGAGTATGAGAGCTTGATCAGAAAGATTGACGAGATATTTGCGTACATTCCTGGAAATTCGAATCAGTGTACGATCGAGAGTTTGCAGTTCTATTTGTGTTTTATGTGTTGTGATGTTATAATGGAGTTTGATGATACAGTTTCTGTGACGATTCGAGATATCGTTATGTGCTTTGTGAAATATGCGTTTTGGTCATTATCTGTTGACGTTTGCAATGATACTAATTGTTTTGGACTAGTATAGCACGTAATTGAATTGTGGAAGAGTGTAGAAGAGGATGGCAGAAAAGTGTTGGTTATTCGTACAGTGGTTATTTTAGTTTTTCTGCTATTGAGTGCAAATGCAGAAAAATGTAGGAAAGTATGTCATTAAATTATAGGAAAATTAAAGAACCCATTTTAATTATAACGTAACATGTAGAGTGAATTGCAGTAATTAAAACATTATCGAAAGATCAATCGAAATTAATATGAAAGATTGAAAAGTCATAAACTTTGTACATACGTAAAATGTAAGTAATATTGTCCATAATTTTCAACGGAGAATTTTTTGAAAAAGTTGATATTGCAGTGAAAATTGCAAACACAACTTTCGAAATTTTGCAAACATAAGACAGGCATTGGACTCCACAATTGAAAATTGTGTCATCGGTGTTGCCTGTAAAAGTACAACTCATTGTGAGCCAATTAAATGATACGAACTGATATCAATGTCGGCACTATGAAGTACATAAAATTGAATTTATTATAGTCCATAAAGTAGACTTCTCTATTAGGAGCGAAGCTTAATATCTTTGATCTTATCGAAACTGTTACAAAGTACGGTTTCATTTCGTATGCACGATTACGTCCTGTTATGTGAATTATGAAAGTTGAACCACCATTCTATTGTGATACTCATATATAAAAGCACCACTTAAATCAGAAGCTCTGCATCGGTTTACAGCTTTGTCATTAACGATGCACAAGCATGTAACCCAGACTTTCGGAACTCTAATGCTGACTTCCCTGTGTCAAAGGACTTCCAGTAATTTCAGGACTCTCAGGAGTTTCATTATCTTTAGAAACCTTAGTACTTTAAAAGCTTGAAAAATCTTTAGAATTTTTAGAACATTCAGGAATTTTATAACATGCAGAATTTTTAGACCCTTCGAGGCTGTCAGGAATTTTCATCATCTTTAGAAATCTCGCTGCTTCAAAAACTTTAAAAATTTCTGGAGTCTCAGTGCTTTTGAACTTTGAAGGCTATTTATGGTTTCAAAACACCAGGTTTAAGATGATTTGTTAAGTAAGTTTTTTGAATCGTTTATGACGCTTTTTTTAGGAACCATTTTCAAAACGTACTAATACGATATACTTTTTATATTTCTAAATGTATTAAAATATAAAAATGAAAGTATGATTAAAATCCACGAATGAATTCCTTGCTAGGCAGTAAATTATACAGCTCAGTACGATTTGTCATCAGGTTACAAATGTTCGCGTTAAAATAAAAGAGAATGAAAATATCACCTCTGACCTACAGAGGATTAGGCACGCATTCTTTTACAAAGTAGAAGATTTTCCACGTTTTTATTGCCGTTTCCAGGCGATCTGCGAACCGTTCGTTTTATGCGTTTCTGTCCTTCCGGCTTGTTTCCTTCTCCCCATCGTAATACCAGAGAGATATGGGTTTTTATGATGATCGTAAAATTACTCGCCGCATTACAAGGGTAGTAGACGTCGGTTTGACCCAACACGATATCGGCGTAGGTTGATGAAACGTTAAAGTCACCATAAAATACGATATTTTCAGGGATCTACGAGAAGTGCGCAATTATCTTGTTTCCCATCATTAAAAGCGATTTTTTTTTATTCACTCTCTGCCATTTTAATAAGATCCAATCGCACTTGCCAATTTACTGCGTTAAGGTCACATATTTTTGTGTGGTTATGACAGAGTATGCTTTCACATTTCGCGGGATAAATTATTATTGCAATCTATAATTCTTTGATTGAAATTAATTTATTACTGCTCGCAAAATGTGAATAATTCAGGGTACTTCAATCGTTAAATAATTGTGGATTAAATCGGTAGGAAATTGTAAGGCCATAAAAGATTAATATTACTAACATAACGTAATACGATTATATTACATTCGTATTTATCTACTTTTATATATAATGTTTGATATATTTCCAATTCATTACGACACTTTTTCATGCTTTTGAATTTCAAAGTGCATTTTAATGCAAGTGACAAAATGGCTACGAAAATAGGCAATTAACATAATCAATTTCCTCGGAAAATTCAACGCGTAAAATGTTTATGAAGGTAATAAAACAAAAACTGTCGAACATAATCACTTAAGATAAAAGAAAACTAAATTGAAACTGTGAGGTAAACTGTAAGGTAAATATATAATTGTACGACATTCATGGCGTTTTTAGCTACCAGCTGACATTCCACTAGGATTTATCATTAGTGTTAATGACAAATTCGATTTAATTATCAGTCTGAATAATGTATATCTGACCTTTGAACATCAGAGAATCGATAGCTTCGTTAGCAGCCATTAGCATACATAACGGAGTATACATATCACGATGAAATCATATAGATCTACATTTTTCAAAGGGAAGAATGTAAATCACTTTCACGTGATTTTATGGTTTCGAAAAAGATTTTCCATAATAATGCCTGTCATTGTTATGCACTCGATATGCCCTTAAATTCACGTTTTCCTTTTGTGTGTGACGCACGAGCGTCAGCTTTGTCCTATTACATATATCGCATCAGTTTTCCACTTTCGTCGTATATCGCAAAATATCTACGAGAAACGCATAATAACCTCGCAAATACTTTTTATATATTTTCGCCGAATATATTGACGTTTTATTGCTTGCTTCTCTAGATCGAAATGATCGTTTGAAAGTAGGGATCGGAGTTGGCGAAAAAATGTTGCTACAAGAAGACTTGCTTTAACTCCTGCAACAGTGTTCTTTGATTTAAGCCACTTTTTATGTAGATCTTTGTAAAATATTGATAAGAATACATCGAAATTCTATAAATTATTGACCTTTGCGCAGAGATTCTGAAATGATTTATTTGTCTTTTGAATATTTGCTGGCATTGAAGTCTTTTAAGCGGATTTTCATTTTTTGATATCACGAACTTTAAATTTTATATGTACATATACTTTTATATATATTTTTATGTATGCTGTAACAAGTATATAGACATATACTTATGCCTTTTCTTTTATTTTGTGAATAATGTATTACATGAATAACTTTTGCCGGGAAAAACGCATGTGTATAAACAAGTAGATCTATAAAAGCAGTGAAGGGAATAGATATATAGTTTAATTAAAAAATAGAATAAATTTATTACCATGGAATTTCTTTGACATCCCACATTTAGTTTGCAATCTGTAAGTGACTAACTAGATTAATTGTCTTTTATCCCTTACATCAGCATTATATTAAAACTTTGAATTACATTTAATCAAAGTTTTCGAAATTACAGACTTCCTTCTTCAGTCGCTAACGAAGAGAATCAAGGTGGCAGAAAAGTCCGGAAATTGGATCCGGAAATTGTTAATCTCTTATAATTGGGTATCTTAATGCTACTTTTTGTCAAATATTTTTAGCGGAAAAAGTCTTTAGAAGTTAATTATCAGATTCATCACAGAAAAGTGTGACACTAAGAGGATGTAACAATCATTCGATCAGTTGTAAATAGTGCACATGTAGAATCATCATATCGATAATTTATGAGCTTATTTTTGTATAACCGTTTTTATTTCTCATAATGTTATTATTGCTCTATTATTTTTTAATATTAACAAGTTCGAAGCATATATTCGCATTTATTGAAGCAATACGCATAATTTGGTTTGTACGAAGCAAATTCATTACGTTCACAAAACAAAATTCATTCCGCTTTCCGTCGCAAAAAACCCTTCCAACAAGGGGACTGAAAGAATTAAAAATTTAAATGCACGATTAATAAAATCTACATCTTTATTCGAAAAACAAATAGTTCCGCCGTGAATTAGCGAGGGAAATTCCGGGCGAGAAGTTAAACGAAATATCATCAGCCACGTTGAGGGAATATAAAATCAAAAGATTAATCCGAAATACAATATCGGACAACGTAGACTTATCCAATGAATAGTTGATGTACAGTAACACCGGCGGATGACTCGAAGGGTTTGTAAATGGTTTCCAAGTCAATTCTAACTACCCCCACGCTTCGATTGAATGACGATGAAGCCTTTTAAGGCGTCGCGGCCCCGTTTCCGCCTTTAAAGAATTTTCCAATAGTCTTGTGGTCTAAAGAACCCAAGGAAAGTTCTGCCGCAAAAAAAAAAAACAACAAAATGAAACGGAATTTATTATCGTAGAACCGTCTTTCGAGGAAGAAGAAGTGGAAGAATGCTCAATACCCTCGGTGAAATTCATTAATTTGTGAAGCTCTTACGGAAGTTCTCCATGAATTTCTAATGTCTTTAAATTACATCCTCATAATTATTAAGGAGTTGCATTGTAAATAGGAGAATTTAGAATAACTGGCACACTTGTAAATTGCAAGGTCGGAACTTGGAGGTATAGAATTTTTCAGAAAAAAAGACGGAGGAAGACCTTTAGGAGAGACGTTTCGGTATATCTTTCTCTTTAAAGCTAACCAGAGACAAAGGTAGATATAAATATCGTCGAAGATTTGTGAGCATCGTTTTTATTTTAAATCCGGCTCTTCGTATTTTTTGAACGTTCTGGGTATACTGAAAATTGTCGGAATATAGAGAAATTAATGTGGAAGTCTGTCACGTGCTACGAAAAATGGCACCAGTCCGGAAAGCCTCGGAGCTTATTTATATTCTTCCGGGTATGTTTACAGAAAAGAACGTCTCTTTGAAGCCTGAGAGAGGGTAGACTGCCGTAAGACTGCGAGGCGCAAAGAAACGTGGCGTAAAGGATGCAAAAGGAAATGGGTTGCCACTATAATTACCTATGGAACTACCTGCCTGCGACTGCGCCAAAACTTTCAAATTTCCCCCTGCAGGCGGTGCCAGCAGTAAGCTGTTTAATGCTAACATAAATTTTAATTTTCAATTTCAGTAGGACGTGTGCCGCGAACTTTTCACTCTGTACCATGTTTTTCTACTTTGTTTGCCAAAGGGACAAAGTGATTTATAATCACGGCAAGGCGCCACAAATTGAAGATGAAGGGGAATTGTAAGAATGTTTTGTTTTTCGAAATAGTTAACTTTAAACTCTAAGTTTAGAAAGTACATTTTTGTGCTATGAATTTTCAAATTATAATTACAGCTATGCAAACATAATTGGAAGGTCTTGACACATTTTACAAAATGTCATAATTTTTAGTTATTGATGTAATTAATGGACTCCTCCTGTAGGTACTTGGGTTAAGATCTTTGAAATTGCAATTTTTCCCTGTTGTGGCAAATGGAAGGAACGCTTAAAATTGATTGAAATACTGCTTATAAAATAGTACCTACTCTGAAAGTATTTCACATTTTATATTTTCAATTTAGAGTGAATTGAAATATGAAATTTGTTTTCTGTGGGGATTCGCAGCCAATAAAATTTAATAATCGTTGACCTAGACCAGTCGGCGTTCAATCAAAGACTCGTTGGTACCAGAGAAATCTTAGGTCCAACATCAGCGAATCTGTTCACTGCAAGCAGGATTTTACTCGAAACGAAATGAATTACACCATGTGGTACACAATTTATACTTCAAACCATTTTTGTTACCATCAGTCGTTTTGGAATCGATATGGGCGTTTACTTTATTTATTTGGATCAGATCATAGTTCCCTGTGAGTTGTACTGAATTTTAATTTTTAATTTAAATTTTGATTTCACGGGATACTTTTGAGAAATATGTAGTGGTAGCTTAGAAGTTATTTGACTGTAGAGGTGTTTTATATACCTACATGAGAAATTTTCTGTTGATTTATTTGTTAATATTAATTTTATTCTGTTAATATTAATTAAAGCGGTCAAAGAATTTTAATATTTGATGTAATATAATTGTCCCTTTAATAATTTACTTAATAACATTCATTTCCTTATTCATCGTATAAAATCACTTCACTTATATATTGTTATTTTAAATATCCCATATTAGAGCCAAACACATTGTTATTTAATAATACAGATTTATATGCTGCTCTTATCGAAATTCAATGTTTCAATAACCTATTATTATAATCTAAATCAACTACAGAAATCGTTCACAAGGATTTCTATATTTTATCCACTTTCGTAATAACTGCCCAAATTATTTCAATTCACCCAGAAATTTTTCCATCGAAAAAGAAAATCTCAAGCGGTAGGTCATACAAGTTTTATCCCTAAAAAATAAAAACGTTCAAACTGAAACGACTCGAAATATATTAGTCTGAAAAGTTTTTCATACATATTAATCCTACACTATATATCATCGTCCCTCGCATCCCCTCTACCCATTGGATTTTTAGAAAAATGTAATCTCATTATACCGCTTGTCGGGAAACCGTTTTCCCCCGGTTCTTTTCTACCTTTTTTATCTTTCCTTAAGGAGTATGTAGGTCGAATGTTGCGCGGGAAATAGGATACGAGACACAGTAGCTAATCTCATTTCCGCTTATGTTAGGTGGGAGAAAAAGGCGGTGTTACATATCCGGAAGAGGGTTCTAGGATCAACGACGAAATTTCTTCAAGGACGTTGATCGTAATTTCCTTGACACGAAATGGTGCATTAGCAGATCCTACCTGTTTAAAGCGAATGCAACAGGTAATACTGTTTGATCGTTGTAATCGTTGTGTGTTTTTTTTCGAAAAAATACAACTGATCCTCCTATTAATCGAATTGAAATTTTCAATCTTGTAACACGCCCCGACTTTTATTTCATTCAAGTCCAATAGGAAACATCATGCAAGAAATTGGGACCATTTGTAGTATTACAATTCTTTTGTAAGATTGGAGTACAAAAGGAGATAATGGTGTCTCTGTTGGGAAATCTGCTGTACTTTTCCAATTTGCTGTTTTCTATACTTTTCTCTTGTCAGTTAAGCGGTGAGCCTCATCAGTATGTTCGAAATTTACGGAGATAGTAGAATTACTGTATTATAAATTATTTTACAGTTTTGGTGAAATACTTAAACCGCTCAGAATTTCCGTAAAATCCGATGTTCAATATAAAGTCGACATCGTGAGGGAAGTAATTAATCCTACTCCATATGGAAAACCACTGTTTGTAATGGAATATCGTTTTCAATATTTTTAAGAGAAAAATTAAAATATCACAAGCCAAGAGTACCTTTCGAATGCTTATTAAATCCAATGCTAATTCTTTCTGAGCCTGTTTGTTTCATGTATCTGCTGTTTATATCGATATATTCGGATCACCAAACCGAATTATACAGACCGCAAATCGTACATGCAAAAGTGGATTTGAATTACCAGTTTTATTATTTTTTACATTCGTTTATTATGAATCCCCGATTCCGGTCGATTGAATTTGTTGCAACTGAATGCATTTTAAGAGGAACGTGAATTTAAATGGCAATATGTTTATGGGTCATTCGGTGACTTGTTATTTATGTTATTTATGTATAAACAATTTTATCGAAGGGTACGGTTCGCTATGTGTAATGATAGAATTATGAAAAAGCAGTTTCAATGTTAAAATTTTTATTTTTATTTTGTGTTAATGACGATGTGTTTCGATATCTTGGACAACTGAGTGTTTTTCTACGGTTTTCTTTCTTGTTTTTGTATTTTTTTGGTTCTTCTTTCAATTATGTGGATTTCATATCAACGAGTTTATTGTATACATATCGTAAAGGGAAAATAAATATTTTTTCAGAGGTCATGAGAAATTTATTAAGGTCTTTTGATTGGTAATTTTAGTCTCTGTTTCGTAACATATAATAGCCGTGCCTGCCTATGGTAAGACTCATGGTGCGGAGCCCATTTAAAATTGTACTATCATGGTAGTTAAATCCAAGAAGATAGCAAAAAAGGAGGAAAATAAATGAATCTAAAAATTGCATTAGGACTTTCTCTTTCTTATTTGCATTGAAATTTCGAGTGCTGACAAAAGTTTTTCTTCTTCTATCACCCCTATGACTTTGATGTAAACTAAAACACATCTAAATTTCCATTCTGGAAAGTACATTCTTTGCCAAATATAACAATTTAACTCTTTTAAATCGTAGACATTTTTACGGTTCAACATTTAAAAATAAAGCTGTATCCATTAGTTTGCATTGCACCTTTATCAGATTGTAACGTGCTATCGTCCAATGAAACTTCGCATGTGGCAGAAAATTCAAGCTATAGAGGGTCAATGCAAGAAAGACTCGATCGAAGAGGAACAATT
Source organism: Cerceris rybyensis (assembly GCA_910591515.1). Taxonomy (NCBI): domain Eukaryota; kingdom Metazoa; phylum Arthropoda; class Insecta; order Hymenoptera; family Crabronidae; genus Cerceris; species Cerceris rybyensis. The sequence goes on from OU342789.1 coordinate 42,984,058, forward strand.
AATGTACACGGCAAATGACAGTTGTGATATTCTTTAAAAATGGAAATGAGATGTTAAAAGAATTTTTTTTTTATGGTAAAATGATCTTTTTTCCTCCCTTTCTTATTGTGAAAGAGCAATTTATATAGATACTTGTAGCTCTAATTGGTGAATCTACCTAGGCTTCCTTTGTGCGACGATGTTTACTGTCACGAAGCGGAATAAACCCAAAGAAGTTGATATTGGATTTTGTTCGCCAGCTTTACGTACGGCTTCGATGAATGAACAATATACGTAAGACGGTAATAAGAACTATATCTTGAATATTATGTTTACGATTCTACGATCGAAAGCGCCGATAAATCAAATGGAGCAATGAAATAAAAGTCGAAGATAAAGATTTTTAATTTCGGGAGGAAAGCTCTTATAACTCCCATAAAACTTTTATTCGCCGTTTCACCAAAGGCAGACGAAAATAGCTCATACTTCAACAGACAATCAATTATTATTTAATAGATTTCTTAATATCCTTTAATAGATTTAAGGGATTTAGGTTTTTTTATCCAATCGAAACAATTTCTTATTAAATAAAAAATAATTATGAAGTGATAATATAATCCATACTGCAATAAAGTTTCCTGGAGCTTTCTCCATATTACGTCACTCAACAAGACTTCTGACCTGAATAGAATATAAATACTCGTGCGCATGTAATTTTTACACATTCACAAAATTGTCCATATTATTTTGAAACAAAAACACGATACGTTTTGCAACCGTAATACGTTAATTCACTATTACAAAAACATAACAACCGATACGAACCTGGACAACAGAATTTTTTAACCCACTACATATTAATTTACAAATATTCATTACCTAGTTGATATTGAATTTCAGGAAAAATTTACAAACATCACTGATAATTTTTAAATCCAATCGTTACCTTTTCCATATTTTTCCCGAAGCTGATTCATTCCAAAAATCACTCAATTAATAAACAAAATCTCAAAGAACAAATTCTCATTCTTTGCAACGAGGATTATCGTGAAGAAGCGTACCATCTCCGTAACAAAATTGGATTTCTCTAGTGAGCTTCACGTACGGCCTCGAGAAGTCCAGGAAGCAAACCCGATGTCAAATGAAATTGCGTTCCTCATGCTGCGAACAATATCACGCAATGTAAACGCGACAATAATTTCTACTTTTCTCCACGAAAGCGGCGATATTTTATTACGTCTACGAATGTTTATCGCGCTTCTTCTTCATTCCGTGTGACAATTCGTTTGACACAAGGACGAACCCAATGTGAAGAAGTCTGGGCTGGGTAAGTAATTGAAAGGGAGCGCAAAGGAGTTAGGGGAATATAAGACTTTGAATTTGAAGGCTTCGTTCGAAGGATATAGAATTTGAGGGGTTGATTCATGGTAATTGAATTTGAAGGCAATTCGAGCGCTGAAGAAATATAAGAAGCGAAAAGAGAAAGTCTTAACGAAGGGGTTGCTTTGTGAAAATCTTACTAGTGGCGGTTAAATTGTATATGAACCATTGTAAGGAAGAGAATTTGCGCTGAAAACTAAAGAAAATTATTTTACTCGGTTTTATGCGATTAGATACACATAGACATTGTATAATGCAATTGTTTTATACAAGTATATATAACGTTGAACAAAAGAAAAGTGCAAATACGTTGCTTCATTTCTTCCTTATTTCGATATTCTGACGATATTCTTCAATTGAAAATTATAGACCTTCTACTAAAAGCAAAAATAGTGTTTCTACTATAGAGATTCAACTAAAAACACACACACGAGGCTGTTCATTTCACAGAAAATGACAGAAATTTCACGACAGATTAAAGTTATGAGAAATGTTTTAACAAAAATTATTTGGCGTGAGAAGAGGCATTATTTCATGCCACAGTATTAACAGTAACTTCTGTTACGACATTTATATCATAAGGCAATTTTTTTTTAAATATTCTACCATTTCAAATTAATGAAAGCAACATTTATTTCATTGACGTTCCAAAGCATATTTTCGTTGTCATTTAAACCTGCTATTTTGCTCTGCTCAGTATAAATTTTCGTTGACGAATTAGGACAAATTACAAGAAACGTCGAGTGAGACATGCCATACATTATACTTTGGAAGTTCGACAATTGTAATTCCACAAATAACGTCTCGCCTTGATATAGAGCCAAAGTTTGTTCAAAGCCGAACCCTCGTAACGAGAGATCCCTTATTTTTTTCCAGGGATGATTACAGTCTTTATTCCTTCTTTAAAACTACATTTTTCATTGGTCCATAGTCCAAAAACGTTCTCAATGAAAAGTTCGATTTCAAGGCAAACCCGCAGGAATGAATTCCTTGAATTTCTTCCGTCCTGCTGCGAACAAAGAAGTTTTGCGCCACGAACGACGGAGAATTCAGGATTGTCAGCGAGTTTTCTCTGATCTTCATATTCGACGAGATAACTTCTAGAGGAGAGATCAAAAATATAAAAATCTACACACGCTTCAAATTCATCGCGTAAAGTTTCTTCACTTTCTTGCCACTAAAAACGACCTGCAATTAGTTTGAAAGGATGTGCTTCGTACTTTCTGAAATGGTTTATCCAAAACGGAAGAATTCTTAAGCTGTTTCGTTCGCCGTTTCGAGATTAAGGAAATTGCATTCCGGTGGAAGAACCTTTATGATAGTTTGGAAAGATTGTTCTGAATTCTTTTCGAGAATAGCACGCGCGTGTACGTTTCTGTGATGGGGAAACTTTTATGGTCAATAAGATACCACTTTACTGGTACCTGCGATGTTTTGAGAAATACTTTGTGGATTTTAAGAGAAGCTATTATTATTGCTGTAAAATAGATTTGCTGTAGGTGCTCAAACTTGACTATGGACATAAAAGAAAATTAGAAAGTACTGTACGAAGTATAAAAGACAGCGAGTGAAAGGAATTTGTATCTAATTGGTTACAATTATACAGACAGGCTTCTCCCCATAAAAATTTTCAATTGTAACCATTTATTTGTAGAAATGATGTACTAATTAAATTGTGTGGACAAAAGTATCAAAACAAGACAGAATTCCATTATAGTATTCCTTTCTAGAATGTCATTCAACACTGCCATATGACAATGATTGAAATCATCATCAATTATGCTTTGATGAAATCTATGCGATGATGTGAGAAAATATAATGAATTTGAAATTAAAAGGTTCTACTCATTTGTAATTGGAATAAGCTCGTTACTTATCAACACTGATGGATCAATGATCCACAAGTTGGTACGTGTTCCATTAACAAGGTATTAACCATACACGAGTGCTGAATCCAGTCCATACTTCAGTGTAAACCATCAGATTACCGCGTTTCAATTTTCTCCTACAACATTAGCAAATTACGCTCATTTTACGAGTATCCAATTACACATATCATTAAGCAACAAAGAGTTACAGTAATGAACCAATTTCGCATTGAATAATTAATTTGTACCTCGATATGGGAAGTAACATCGCCATCTCGTCAACTATCATTGCGGTGACCGACTTCAGGGAATTCTTAGTTTCAAACTGTTCTATAAAGCGTTACCACGTTTTCCGTTGGTTGCAATTACTGTCGCTACGTGTTGCAAACCGAATCATTTTAAAATGGGCAGATTTCCAATGTTAATAGTTTTATATCGAATTGGTATTTTTTCGTGTTATTGTGTCCTTTGAAAAGATTTCTTTGATCGTTTAAAAAAATTCTAACCGTCGTAAAAAATGAATTTTTGGAAATATTTCTTTGCAGAATTTAAAAAGCAGTTAATAAGAATTGATAGTGAAAAATCTATTAATAGATTTCCGGTCAATAAGCGCAAGTAGTGAGAAGCTTGTTAACAGGCTTCCGGGCGATGAAGTGTTAAAGCTTGAGGGGTAGATTTAGGATTGCACGTGTCGTGAGGCGTAAAGGAGAAACAGAATTTTAAAAATTCACGTAATCGACGTCTTTGGAGGAAAAACTGGCAATTTGTGGACACGTGAAATATCCCGAGTAAATTCCCTCCAGAGCTGCTTCGTTCTTAAAAAAAATGAAAATTGAAAATACACGAAATATAAGTTAATTTTTATACTGCAAAAATAAATGATAAAGTAATGGATATAGAGCAGTACATAAATTTATATTCTGTTGTTTGGATGTTAACAACATAATTGTTCAAATATTTATTTGTATGCAACATTCTTTACAAACTCTACGAGGAAATTAAAAGAAGATAACGTTAAAAGTTCTCAGCAATGAAAACAAAACGTGTGTCTACTACAAGGGTTACAAACTTTTTGTACATGTTAAAATATTCATCCTAATATATTCACCACAAATTGAAGGCGTGGGTCCAACTATATAATTATACAAATAACTGATATCCAGAGAAATAACACTAATAGGGAATCCAATATCTTATATGAGTTACTCTCGTAGTACGTTACATGCATCAGGATAATTATACCTCGTCCTGTATCCCATAGGTACGAGATTAATTAACGTTTTGAATGGTGGTTATGCAGAATGCACTTAGAGCACGAAATTGGCCTGATTAGCATTCTCGTCTCTCTTCGTTAAACATACTGAAAAACAATGTGCGGCGAACAGCCAGAGTTAGACTAAACATATTTCTGTATTAATTGTACCTTATAATAGAACAGGTTCTAAATATATTATTTTATAGGCGAGTATTAAAACACTATAAAATACAAATTATTTGAGAAGAATTAGAGTAGTTCTTGGAAGTATTATCAAATCAACTTGCAGGGAATTTTTCTTAAAAATGAAACTGCTTTCAAATTCATCTTTTAATCCTAGGATTGAATATCATTACCGAAAAAATGAAATAGTAACTTGCGATCAGCATTCAACATGCTTATTAATAAATGCTATGTCAAACGTTCCTAATTAATTAGTTAATATATGTATATCATAATTATACGAAATATAACACGATGAATTATTTTATTCAAACTAGCACCCTTTGTCAGTGTTATCTCCTTACCCTTGCAAAACATTTGCTAATTTAAACACATTACCATGAATTCAACTCTCAAGGAAAGATCTTCATCCATCTCGTTACGTTTATTATTCTTTGTTTTACGATGTGCAGCTTTGAATTCCATTAACTTCTGACGTCTAACTACCCGTAAATGTATTCACGGTATCGCGTATTTTCGTGGTTACTCATTAAGGGTTCCACCACAGATACAACAGCTTTGCGAAATATCTCATTAAGGGTGCAACCTATTGGAACGACACGGTGTATTAGACGACGTTGGAGGCATCATCAGCAGCGATGAAATTTCGTGTTGAAACATTCGCAACCTGTCATAATTCTCCGAAACCTTTTCATCATGACTTTGAATTCGTGTGTCTTGAAGATTACAGTTAGACAAGTTCCTGTGGGGCGTCAGAAATATCTTTACGAGACAATTCACGTACTAGATTTTTGAGGTTCTATAAAACGTGTCTTTAGAAATGTGACGGTTGAACTGCGAAATTCTATTTGTACAATTTCTGCTATTTGTAGGAAAAACAAAAATTTTATCGAGAGAGTTAAAATGTTTGGGTATTAATTTCTTTGAAAATTTCTACACATTTATGAAGTTGCAATTCTCTTAGTTTTAAAAAATAAGAGAGTAATACTACGAATAAGTTCTACGAGTCGATTATCCTTTCGGACATAATTATATAGAACACAATTTTATAGAAAAACTAAGAACGTTCCCGAGTCGAAATATTAGTATTTTTTTAAGTCTCCAAAGTCCTCATTTCGTTGATGTAGAAATTTGCCGCCTACAATTGAATGCGAATATAGTTCTCAGAAAGTCTCAATGAGGATTTTGAGGACTAAACCGACAATTAAACAATTACTTTAATTCAAATGGAAACCTCAAAATTCTCAATGGGTGTTTTGAGGACTAAACCGACATTTAAACAATTACTTTAATTCAAATAGAAACCTCAAAATTCTCAATGAGGTTTCTGAAGATATTATTAGAAAGTCGCACATACTTATCATTGTAAAAATAGTATAATATACATTTATAACTAATTGAATAATTATTTCGGTTTTAATTGTACATTTATTTTAAGTATTTATAATTCTGCATGGATGTACCAGTTTTAGGCCTGCTTATCATAAAATGAAGAAAAACGATAAATAATATTCATTTGACATCAATAATTATCCATTTGTATATTCTACATAACTAGATGTAACCAGTTATAGCTATTTATGTTAAATGAATATTATTTGTCATTTGTTTTTCATTTTATGATAAACAGACTTAAAACTGGTACATTTTTGGAATTTTCTCCCCCTTTCCTATGCTCTTGAAATAGTTATGAGAATTTTGAAGATTTATTTAGAGTTAAGAGGGTTTTGAGAACTTTTATGGGTTTAATTTTATTTTAAGTATTGAGACTTTTAACGATTAAAAATGAATTAATAAAGCCAGTTCCAGTCCTCAAAGTGCGGAATCGGCGCGTAACTAAAACTTTGAGGACTAAACCTGTTTTTAAATTATATGTATTTACCGATCCAGGAATTCTTAGATAAGTCTCAAAATCTTCATTGAGGAGTTTGAAGACGAAGAATGACCGAAAATTTCGTCTCGGGTTTATTTAAGAGTTCAGGTCCGTCAACGAGGACCACCGAGCGTAGAATCTAAAATTTTTTCTTATTACAAATAATTGCCAAGTCTTGTTACCCAGTAAGATTTAATCCACTGGATGCTTCGTAACAATATTATGTTAATTACCTCTCGTTTGTAACTACATTTTTTGAAATAAATTTACTTGGATATCGAAATTTCCTGAATTTATTGTCCATAGTTCTACTGATAAAACTGCATAAATGCAGATCATGATTATAATATGATAAAATATGTAAAATACCCAACATGCGGTGTTCGTTATGATATTTGAAGAGTGAAGCAAACCTCTGAATGTGTCCTAATTTTTCAAGTGTGTTCGTAAAATTGAAATTCGCAGAAACATCCGCAGTCCAGTTATCATCAACTGAATTAAATCAATCAGACGTAATCTTCGCGAGTCTTCTAATTACTTCAGTATTCGTGTACAATTAAAACTAATAAAACCGGTCTACAGACTGCGACGTATCTGAGTGCGTACGAATTCATGCACCAAACGAAATTTGCATTAATTCCTGCGCATACACACGAAAATTAATTAATTTTCCCACCGGTATTTAGCTTAATTATAATGCGATGCACACGGTGTCATATTACGTTCATGAATACACTTTCTAACTTTGTGAAATTTATTAGTCAGTTTCGAGTTTAAACAAAGTCCTGATGATATATTTACTTTTTATAAACCTTTTTCTGCATTTTACTTTAATCTCTTTCCCTACGGCTCGTTAGGGGACGACTGTTTTACGCTTTTGACTTTGCATAGAATGTACCATGAAGTTGTTTGTTTAGTTGTTTTTGTTTTCCTTTGGTGCCACCATAGCCTCGGGTAGAACTGAAACCATTGGGAGCAGAATATACATACCATGTGGGAGAAATTTCCCAAAGGTGATGACACGAGAATTTGAACTCCGGTTCGCCATTTGGGAATTTGATATTACGACCTTGTAGTTACTATCGCTTCTTAAATGTGAATAGTGTTTTCTATAAAACAACAACTTTAGCTTCATAATCTTTAAAATATTTTATAAAACAAATTTTGTTGTCTGCGAACTCGTTAAAAATAACGAGTTCTATACGTATTTTGGACTCTTAAAAAATTGCATTCACTGGGAAACTTGAATTTCATAATTACTGTGCACTTAGGGGACAAGTTTTTATCATTTGCGAGTATTTTTAGAAACAGTTACAGTTTCGATAAATCTTTTAACAAATTACGCTTAAACTTTGTATTGAATATTGCAAAATAATCAAAATATTCAGATTTGTATCCTTCACTACTATCTTAGAAAATTATAACTTCCACTGTCGCTTTTTTTAGTCACAAAATTACATATGTAATCCAGACAAATATTTTTGATTTCTTCAAACACTTTCTAAGGAATTTGCACATATAATTTTGCAATGAATAGGTAATAAGAATCAACCGTCATTTCCAGTGAATGCTTCATTCACCGACAGTTAAGATCTTCTACTCGCAGTCATATCCAGCATACAATTATTCTCGAATTCAACGTCAGTTCGATAGACCAGCTACTTTGTTACTCTCTCTAATGGGTTGCAAGTGTTTACGATTATCGTTCAAAGCCAACAAAACATATTTGTAAAATAGTACACTGCCTTTCACATTCACCGCAAAATAATTCTGAGACTGCGGCGTATTTAATCGCAGCACAGGCACTCAGCTGAAATAACGAAGACGAACGGACCGCATCCGTCGGAAAGAGTGTCCCTTTTCTCCATTTCGAGCTAGTAATAACGCGAGCAGCAGGATATCTTGGCAATTTCTCGGGAGCCCAAACGAATTCCCTTTTCCATTGGCTCTTCCTCCGCAAAGTGACCTCTCTGGAGGTTGCCTCCTCGACACGAGATTTTCTCCTCACTTCCTCTTACATTCTCGAGACCTTTCCTCACTTCTCACACTTTCTCGGAGGACCTGGAGTCGCTCTCTCATTAATGACGGTTCGTTGCAACATAAATAAGATGAACGCCAGAAAGCAGGGCTGAACCGAAAGGACATATTCACGAAATGACTTTGCAAAGGACATGGTCCTGCCGTTTTTAGTAGAGCGCAGAGATTTTGATATTTTTGGGAAATATTGAGCTAAGAGTATTAGTTTGGTGGACGAAAGCGTTGATGGTACTTTTATTTTGAGAGATGGACAGAGCAAATGTGGAGGGTAAGCTATAATTTTGTAAAGTTGGGGTTAGATGGCTTAATTGGTTCGGCAGAGATTTTTTGTTTTGCACTTTTTGATTTTAAATGGTATAGTTAGTTTGCCTGGGACGAACTGCTTCAAGTTGTTCACGAACCACCGAGGGTATAATATCGCATAGGAAAAATGTATCGTTGGTAATGGGGAAACGTTTGTACACATACTCGGATACACTAATTGAGAGTCTGAGGTTTTACCTTCTTTGTCACCAGACTTTTCCACGATAGAGGCATTTTGAATTTACTTTGTTGTGATGCGATTGATGAGTGACTATCTTTTAATTTACGTTTTTCCTAAAATTTTCTTATATTAATTATTAAGATGTATTTGGTGGTCGGTCATTCTGTATGATGTTTGCGCTACAAAATACAGGTTTTAAGTTTATTTTTGAGAGATATAAATTTAACACCTTACCGACCGTTATTTTTTTAACATTCTACCCCCTTCTGACTGATCAGTTGACCACATACACTTCTTTGATACAGGTATCTATTCGAAAATTACAGATTCTCGTCACTGAGTCCTTAACACAGGTAACCGCAATGATAAATGATAATTTATCAATTGGAGTGGCAACCAATTAATAAGTTAAAAGTTGAAAGGCATTGGGTGCGAAAAGCCTATTAACACTAGATTTACGGATGTTGATATACCTATTTTTCTGAAGTGAGCAAATTGGACTCATTCAAGAAATTTGAAGTTTTTTGCAAAGAAGATAGTACCAAATCAATTGAAATGAAAGATTTATTATTTAAAAAATTTACCAACCAATATATTATATGTATAGTAATCAAATTTTGAATGAGCCAAATTGGCTCCGTAAATCTAGTGTTAATAGGCTTCCGATCGGTAAAGTGTTAACACTGAACGCTACCGGTATTTCGCTCGTTTCATCATTTCTACTGGAGTCAGAATTTTTCTATTAAATTCACATTTTTGTGAAGCAGAAACATTAAAGATACAGATAGATACATATTCCGCAGACCTTTCTCTTTCTAATGCCAGTATTTAAATATTTAGTATGTCTGATAATTCATAAATATTGCAATTTAAAAGTTATATGAAATTTCATTGAATTCAATAGCGCCGGTCACCGGTGACCCCTCATGGCAGTCAACGTGTTAAGCGATTGTAATTTGGCTAAGTGAAAGTCTAATGCTTCTTTTAATGAATGTCGCTTTAATTGGGTCGATGATTTTTTACATTTTTTGATACATCTTTTCCTAACGCATCTCTTCTCGCACATCTTACTTTAATTCTGCGTCCTTCCTAATTCTCCCGATACTATCAGAAGAGATTCAAAATTCCAAAAAATTGTCTATCTCACGAAAGAAGTAACAGAATAAATATCAAACATAAATATTAACAGAATGGGAAAAAATATGGAAAACATCTAGAAATTGTATTCCAATGGAAGTAACAAACTGAATATGGATAGGCTCGTAGAAGCAAGAGTTATCGAACAAAACCTCGTTTCTGTTTTCAATGATCAATTGACGATAGCAACCGATTCACGTAATTCTTGGGGACTGTCCATAGTCGGGATTCGAACCGAGAAGATTAACGAACGTACAAAGGAAACATTAATTGTCGAATCGATTGATCCGGCCAGCAGAAATAGGACGTTAAATTGTCTGCTGTTCGATCGGACTTTTTTTCCAATCTGTGGTCTTTTTGCCATCCTCTTTGTTCCGCTTCGTTGGATTTCTAATCCGTTTGCCGTTTTTTTCTTTAGGAAGAGTTAAAACGCGTGACTTTTAAGTGAAAGGTTACTTCATGCATAGGATCCGATTTGTTTCGTTGATGATTTTACCGGTTTTCCTGCAACGGTATTCGCTATTTTGAATATAAACTTCATTAACGCGCATGCACGCATGTGTTTATCGTTACTACAGCTTTTGTCCTATTTGCCGTCTTCCTTTGTACTGCAATTTTACTTTCTTGTAATGCTTCTACAGCTGGCTTTATTATCTATTCACGTTTGATTGTCTGTTGTTTCGGTCTTACGATTTCTCGTGCATTGTTACTTGTCTAACCGCTTGGGTACATTTGACGACTAAGTTTCGTCATGCACTTGTTTTGCTCATATTGCTTCTTGTATGTATTTAGATTCAATTTAGAATACTAATTACTCATCTGTGTACATCATATCGCTCAAAGAAATGAATTCTCACACAAAGCCTACTGTCTTTATATATTGCTGCACACATCAGCAAATTAAATCCGTTTCAAACGCAAGAATTTTTTCATATAAATTGGTACCCGAGGGGTTAATTGTACGTGTTCCCTAAGTATTCTTAACGCTAGATACTTGGACGTTTTACTAGAAATATCGTTTAACATGTTGACTGCCATGGTGGTCACTGGTGACCCACGCTATTGAATTCAATGAAACTTCACATGACTTTTCAATTGTAATATTTACGATTTTTCTAACACATTGAGTATTTAAGTAAATGCTGGCGTTCAAAAGATAAAGTTGAATATATATCTATTTCTTAATTGAAAATTTCTGATTTACAAAGATGGGACTTTAATAGGAATAGTATCACTTCAGTAGAATTGATAAAACGAGAGAAATATCAGAAGCGTTCAACCTGTTAAAAAGATTAAGATTTATATAATTTATATAACATAATTATAATGTATATAATTTATATAATATAGATAATAATTTTAACTCTTTGTGAATACAAACTTTTTTGGATATTGCGAAATAATGCCTTTGTAAAGCAAAGCCAGAAGATTAACCCTTCGCGGACGGAGGCATTTTTGAATATCGAGAAACAATCAATTATTTAGCGATGAAAAAACACTTTTTCATCGGAAAGACAGTCTGTTAATGTATACAAGTTGAAATTTACTCTTTGTAAAATAATATTTCAACCATTATATTTTAATTTTTCAACTCTAACCGTTTATATATGCACCGACAAACTATAACCAATTTTTTTCTCAGGGCGGATATATTCGCCCGTCATCCTCAAAGGGTTAAAGTGTTAATAAGATAAATGACTATTTACATTTCAATAATTTAACTCTAACTGCGTTAATTAACGTCAATGAGCTATGATTGTTTCTCTGGAGGCATATATGCGCTTGTAGTACTGAACGAGTTAAAGATATCTTTAGAAACTCAAGTATCTACAACTGACACAATCCTGTAATTACATTTTCTAACACAGTTGTCACGATAAAAGAATTCCATATAAATATAAGCTTACCGTTTACACTTAACAAATTCCAATTTGTATCCGCGATATTATGTAGTACCAAGAGCCAAGAAACGTTACAGTGGTAACGAATTTATCTGTAAAATATGGTCTGGAGGCGAAGGAATCCACGAGATTCACCAGCTGTTGAATTAACCGCGACAGAACGAGGGAGCGAAGAATTTACAATTACGTACAAACCAGCTGATACCAAGTAAGCGAATTTCCTTTCGCAAACCGCGTCAAATTTTCCCGAAATCGTTGCTCTTAGCAGATAAAATCACGACAAAATGGGAACCGGTTTAGAGGAAACAAGAAATTTTCCCACTTTCGTTCAAATTACAAATGCCCCGAAGTATCGCAATGGTTCTCTCTATATTTTATACCACGTTTACTGCGAGATTAAACACGCGGATGTTTCATAAGAGAGAATCGCAACGGTGAAACTGCTTCGTATCGTTGCATTTATCGTTGGGAACGGTAGGCAACAATGTGTGGCTTTAGCAAATGACGCATCGCATTCTGCGGTTTCGTATGTGCGCCCTTATTCGGCTAAAGGGGATGAAAATTGTTGTTGAAAATATAGATTAATATTTCTTATTTTGCATAAATATCCTCTCTTCTACATTCGTTATAGCAATTTAACCGTTATACTGACGACCGAAAAATTGATTGAATTAATGACAAATGTAACTGCGAATAAAAAGAATTATCATTTGGCAATAATGTAGATAGAAAACGCAATATAGAGCATAAACAGTGTATTTGCAATTATCCGTGATAAAATTACTGATATCGAAATGGAAACTGAACATTAACCCTTTGAAGCCCAGTGTTAGCACGATTGCTGACGACGATATATCGTCGTCCGGCACTAAAAGGGTTAAGCTACAGCTTCTAACTTATTTTTATTTTTATATTACAGGCTTCTTGCTTTAATTTTCATTAGTTGTTAGGTACCCGATGTAGAACGTGAGAGTAACAATATTTAACTAAACTTTCAAATTTAATAAAAGTTTTAATGAGGTACTTTTAGCAAAAGGTATTTTATACAGTGCGATTTAATAATTTTGAACTCTCTTAAAGTATGAATTTTCTAAAAGTTTTCACTTCCAATTAGAATGGCTTTTATGTAAGTTGCAATGTATTAACTGTTTTGTAAGGGGATTGACTGCATTAATTATTAATAATTTTGCTTCCATAGTTTAGCGATGATTTAGCAATTACCGGTACATTTTGAACAATGTAAACGATTTTCCGTCAGAATTACTTTATCCCCGGCAACACAGTATTTTTTCACGTTAGTTTCACTCCAGCATTTTTCGTTTCTATCAATCGCATTCCTGCTACCAAATATTCGGTTAAACCGAGCAAGCGGAAAAGCCATTTTCTACCTCGCAGACTCGTATTTTCCAGTGCTTGAAAAACTGCACAAAATGAGAGTTGGATAATTCCAATACATGGATACAAAACACATTGAATAGAGAAATTTATGTGCCTTTTATTCAAGCCTGGGTGACAGAATCTTCAAGAAAGCTGTACTCCTTAGAGACGTTGATTTCAAACACATTTTTAAATTTAGTTTCTGATCAACAATTTCTAGAAAGTCAGGTTTCTGCATCCCAATAAAAAGGCAGTCGATGAAATTGAAATGAAAGTGTAACGAACAAACGAAGCTAAACGAAGTCGAAAGAAGTTCAAGTCACTGTAACGATCTCATCGATTTCTTTTCACCATCTACCAATTAAATACAGCGTAGCTTCAAAAGTGCATCACTTCGTTTGACACGATTTCATAGGAAATAAGAGCTAGGAATAAAACTTGGGACTACGTTCATCGCGTAGCATTTACGTCTGTCGAATATAACGCTGACATCTCTTCGGATATTGCAAAATGAAGGCGCGTAAAGTTCTCACAATACGTCGATCTATGAACGAAGTATATAAAATTCTTATCTCTCCTCCTAGCGTTATGAAGCTCTTGACGTTACGAAGATATAAAATCGCAGGCCTCGTTCCGTCAAAACAGTTCCATTCGACCAATTTCATCGTTCCCAATGGCTCGTAATTTATCAGAAACCAATTCGATTCCCAAAAGAGTTAAAATCTCAATCTTCTGCTACAATCTACTAGCATAGAGGACTTTATAGACAAGAGTTTTACTGTAACTCGTTCGATTGGGAATTTTATTGTGAAAATAACTTAAATGCAAAAATATCTTGGGAATGAGGCTCAGAGGGAGATTGGAATTCGTGGGGATTTAAGGGGAATCGATGTTATTCGCCGAGGCTTAACGGAAACACCGAAATGGGGTTTACCTATTAACTCGATCGACGTGGTTTACCAAACTCGTCCGGTGCTCACGTTACACAACAAGATCTACGAAGAGAATACATGCTCGTACTTAGCCTAGACATTTCGAGAGATACTCGTCGCTAACACTCAGACACGTGTTCGTGTTTTCTCTGAACAATCCTCTTTGCGCCTACAACAATGGGGTAAACAAGAAGGTTGTTGCATGGTCTTTAACGTGCCCTTTTTGACGATGGTCGTTTAGCAACGTTTGAAAATGCTTTGTTTCTTGGAGAAGTTTTTCCTGGTAATTAACAGCTGACGACGAGAAAAGGGGGTTGACATAGGAAATGTCTCTGATTTATTATAACTTCAAGGTTATTGTGAAAGTAATTATTAGTATGATATTAAGAGAAAAGAAAAAGGAAAGGAGGAGATGTTAAAATTGCATCTACGGATATTAAATTTGGCATATTTAACCCCTTAATCTACGATTTCATTTCTAATGAGGCGTGCAAAGACTCAAAATTAATTCCTGAAATCTAAAGGTTTCACTGGTTTCTGACATTTTGTGATATTAATAGTATAGAAATAATGAGACCATTTTGTGATCGACTGATATTGTTAATTTAACAATTTTTGGATGACTTCAAAATTTTCTATTCCATTTTCCACCCTACGAGTCTCACACGTAGTTACAAGCTAAGGGGATAAATGTATTAACATTTCTGTTCTTCTCGGGTGTACAAGATCCGAAATGAAATTCATGTTTTAATAAATGCTATGGTTTTGAGTAGCTATTTTGATATTCAATGTATTTGAAGTCTATATTAGGTCGTTTGTGCATTTTACATTTTTAAAATATAAAGTTTTGTTTGTCGGGTCGCTATGACTTCGAAGAAACACAAATGTGAATTTTAAATGAGTGGAACAGCAGGGTTAAATAACTATTTTAAAAGAAGGTGGATCAAGCGGCAAAGAAGATGATAAGTTATGTAAGTTGTGCATCATAAAATACATGTGAAATATGTGCTTTACTGCTTCTCTATAAATCGGGTCTGGAACTGCAATTGAAATTCAACAAAACTATGTGAATATCGTATTTGAAGGTATGTAAAGTGTGAAGTACCAATTTCAAAATACTTTCCTCAATTTTTCTTTGAAATTTAAGAATATTAAGAAATATAGGATCTATAAAATCACGTGACTGTTTTTGAAGTAATAAAATTCTTAAAGTCATTTTATTGTTGTGAGTGTCGTCAAATTCGACTGACGAAGGTCTGCCATGAAAGAAACGAAATGCGAAGGTTTCAAAAGGGGTCCTCGTCGAAAGTAGTCAGCCAGGAAGTTACTACCGAGATATGAAAGAAAATTGTAACTTCGGAACTAAATTTTTTTATTCTATTTTCAACGAATTGTTATTCGTTGTCATATATTGTACGAGACGAGAATACTCTAACATTCTACCAATGTTACACCGCGGTTTTACGAATCAATATTGTCAAAGGATAAAGCTAACACAAACACTAAAACTGAGGACTAACAGCTGTTTGCTTATCCTAATGAGCAACATACGTGTTCAAAGTTTGAACCATTAATTAGTACACATTTCACGTACACTAAATATAGAAAAATTCTTTATTTCTATTCGCGGAAGAATAAAAAGACCCATAGTAAATATAATTATTTTAACCTACAGGCAAAAGTGTAAAATGTTGATTTCCCTGAAATTTTGCAACAGATTTGACATGTTTGTTATGTGATTAGTTCTATTCGAGTTTCTGACACACTTGGAAAATTTGGGAACGTCTTTAACTCCTGTTCTATGCAAAAGATTATAAATAACAGAAATTAAAGGAAAAAATTAAT
This sequence comes from Cerceris rybyensis, assembly GCA_910591515.1. NCBI lineage: Eukaryota > Metazoa > Arthropoda > Insecta > Hymenoptera > Crabronidae > Cerceris > Cerceris rybyensis. The sequence continues at coordinate 43,000,309 of OU342789.1, forward strand.
TAAAAAAAATCTACAACCTAAAAGTCCCTCAGATTGCACTGGATTTGAAATACCTGTCACTCAGTCAATTCAATTTGAGTTTCCTGCGCTATCAACATTTCAGATATGTTCCGGGCTAATACCGAATAGAAAAATTGCGCGCATTAGAAATAAACACGAAAGAAATCTACCCATTGACATCGCATATATACCTTTAGACATTTAATTGAATTTTAACTTCAGTGTGTTAGTATTAACGTGCAACGAATATTTACACTAAGCTTTGACTTTCTAATTTTACGTTTTGCGTCATAAGCGTCGAAAACTTACGACGTTGTAAAGTTTGTGAACGGTACAGCCATATAAGTCTGAATGACAGATGTTTTCCTGTTCGGTCTGAATTTGCCTTTTCTTTGCTTTATCGCTTCCATAAAGACAACTTAAAAACATAAGTATCTTTAAGGCAAGATTTTTGACAAATGCCCTAAATCCGTCGAACAAAGAAAGTATGAGCTGCAGAAATATTGTCATTCTCTTGGCAGGAAGACAACTACTTCTAAAAGCTAAAATTATCGCTATAAAATAATATTTTCCATCAGAAGGAACATCTCGTGTAGCTAATGACAAGATTTTCCATCCCTGCATTAATTCCTCCAACGGGAGAAATCTTTTGAATTCATCGAGCGCGAATAGCGCAGATGTTGTTTGACCCAAGTATCAGCCCCACGCTCAAACAACAGAGTACAAAGTTTCTTGGCAAGAAGACAACTGGATTTCAAAGTTAAAACCATCTTTTTAAAGAAATATTCTCCAACACACCTTAAAGAACGTTTCTCACAAGTACACGCATATTCTTGCGAAGCCAGACATCTTGAAGATAAGATTTTTTATCGTCGCATTAATTCTTTCGTCAAGAGAAGTCTTCTGAATTCGTTGAGCGCGAAAAGCACACCCTTCGAGCACCTATATCCTTCAGAAAGGCGCCTAGGGACCCTAGTTCTTAAAGTAACGCATGCACTCGTGGCTTAACGTGAGTACCTAACGCGTCTCGGATCTCATCAGCGCATTAACTCTTTCTCATCGTAAAAAGCCACTTGCGACCTCGATGAAAGCAATAAAAGCTCAGTTTCAAGAGCGCGTTATCGCAAATGCGAATCCTACGAGTGTGGCTTTCAACCGCGAAACTATAGGGCGTCGCCTGTGCTGACATAGGTACCTATTTACTTTAGACGAATATCTTGGCGAATGGAAAATATATTTTTTTAAAGATCCTTTGACCTCTTTATTGTGTATATGTTACCGGAAATGTATGAAATCTAGGAATTGTATACAAATCCTAGGAAATTTATATAATTCCGAAGCTGTTTAGGAAATGTATAAAATATTGTTTCAAAAACTATTTAATACATAAATGTCCTAGGAAATGTGCACAATTCCTAGGAATTGTATATAATTCCAATATCGTATTAGGAAATGTATAAAAATAATGCTTTCGGTAATAAAACACGTTGTTAAAATGAGAATAATAATTTTTATTAAAGCACTCGTTGAGACAACAACGTTCAGGTAACAGTCATATCGTAAAATATAATAATCTTCATATTATCTTACTAATTAAAGCTTCCAAAATCAAGTATCTAGGAACTTTTAAAATGTATTTATCACAAAATCGACTTATATTATTCTTATAAAGTCAAACTTTCGTTTGGTAAGTAATCAGTCTGTTATTTAAGTAATTATAAATGTCACAATATTAAAGTAAGTCTTTATATTATTATATTATGTTAAATGTAAACGAGTCAGTCCATATGGCTATTTATTTTTGCAGGGTAAGCCGAAATGGCACTTGGAAGTACACAATAATTTATTTTTATAGCACAGACATCTTGCTGTAGTACAGTTTTTCTTGCAAAGAAAATATCTCAAATATTTACATTTCCGATTGCTATTTAGACAATGTATAGATTTCCTAGGAAATGTGTCTAATATAATTTATTTTACACATTTCCGTGCGATTTTAGGAATTACATACATTTCCTAGGAATTGTATACAATGACGGATTACATACATTTCCGGTAACATATATAAGGAAATACATTATCTTGTTGTATTTGTACTTCCTTTTGATAGAATTTTATGGTACTTTTATAGCGAAGAACGTAAAGAAGTTTGTAGATTATTTTAAGCAGTAAATTATGCGAAGATCTAGTTTATTTTGTAATGCTTTGTCGTAAAAGTGTGTGCATTTTATTCTACTTTTAGTTAGCTTACAGATTTATAGCTCTTCTAGTGTTTCTACCACGTTGTTGTCACGTTGATATTCCAAGTAGCAGAAATGTTAATTTAACTTCTGGGAGATAGGATAACTTCAGGTACGGGTTACATCAAAAACAGTGCTTCCGCAAATGCATTTGGGAGTTTCGCGCGAGTCTTTCACCTTTGACGCTCACAAACAATCTGCATCTACGCGGGTAAACGTAATTAGGTTAATTATGACACACGGCAGGTGAATTTTATCTTGGTATTAGTGCGTGTAGCCACAGGTCGGGGACGGTAATTATGACGAACGATTTGTAGCTACGAGTTTAACAAGGGCATTCCAACAAACGCGTCCGAAAGAACAGCTGTTCGCGTCGAAAGTATAAATGTATGCCTTAAAAAAGCTTGACGCCCTTTTCTTGCAAATTTTTATTCCTTCTAATAATGCACGAGATTTCTACAAATTCAATTGCATGTTGTTTTAGATATTAAAATAGTAAGATTTTAAATGTATGCGTTAAAGAAGCTTCCGCCCTTTTCTTGCAAATTTTTTCCCGCCTAATAATGCATGAGATTTTTACAAATTCAATTGCATGTTGTTTTAGATATTAAAATAATATGATTTTCAATGTATGCGTTAAAAAAGCTTCCGCCCTTTCCTCGCAAATTTTTTCCTGCCTAATAATGCATGAGATTTTTACAAATTCAATTGCATGTTGTTTTAGATATTAAAATAGTAAGATTTTAGATGTATGCGTTAAAGAAGCTTCCGCCGTTTTTTGCAAATTGTTTTTCTTTCTAATAATGCATGAGATTTTTACAAATGCAATTGCATGTTGTTTTAGATATTAAAATAATATGATTTTCAATGTATGCATTAAAGAAGCTTCCGCCCTTTCCTTGCAAATTTTTTCCCGCCTAATAATGCATGAGAATTGTACAAATTCAATAGCATGTTATTTTATATGTTAGAGTAGTAAGCTTTTTAAATGTATGCGTTAAAGAAGCTTCCGCCCTTTTCGTGGAACTTTTTTCCCGCCTAATAATGTATGAGATTTGTACAAATTCATTTGCATATTCTTTTACATATTAAAGTTAATATCGATTGAACATGAGATGTTTGAGAAATTCCAAGTTTTTGAAACTTTTCAAGAAGGTTGTTAATAAAACCTTGAGCTTTTGTATTTGCTGTAGAATTTTACTTACTCCTAATGAAATTGGTCCTTAACGTTGATCACTAACGGCCCTAAACCTATATTATAGCAAGCAGCAATTTTACACAAGGTATTTGAAAAATTTCGAGTTTTTCTATCATTTGTAGAAGATGAAACCTTCAATTTCTGTATTTCCCCATGGAATTTTATTAACACTCAATGAAATTACTTTCTACCGAAATAAATTATACCTATCCTTCGATTTACACGGATGATACATTTTTTAGAAAACCGTGCAAATCAAAAGCAACGTAAAATATAAATAATTCAGTCTTCGTTCCAAAGTAAAATCAAAGTTCTTTTTTTACATCTCTTACTTTAAAAACCGTATGAAAGTGAAATCGTACAAAAAAAAAGTATGGTATAAATCCAAAGATAGGTATATATACCATAATGAGTTTCAATTTTATGTAAGGTGTTTAAAAAATGCCAAGTTTTGAAATTACTCGAGAAAGATTTGAATGAGAAGTTCAGCTTTTCATTTTTACCGCAGAATTTTATTATCCCCGATAAGACTGATTTTTAACGAAACCGATATACTTCTTTATTTTTCTACAAAATTCTCCGTGCAACGAAGCAGAATTTAACATGGGGCTATTGAAAGCGCTAAAAACGGCAAACGTGAAACGGCACATCGCAGGCAATCTTCCTGCAGGATTTGAGGTCCGGCTTTAACTCGTGCCGAGGATCAATATTCGGCAGCCCTACAAAACTGTGAGCAAAGTTCTCTCCCTCTCTTTCCTACCTTCCCTCCTTTCTCTCTCACTCTCTCTACCTACCCCTCTTACTTTCTCTCTTCCTCTCTCGCCCTTCCTCCCTTTCTCTTTCACGTAAATACTTAGACCTCCCTTTTGCAGGTTATTTCCTTCCTCATCTTCGCCAAAGTGTCTTTTTCTTTTATTTTCCGCCTTATATCTCTTTATCTTCCTGATCCTCTTTTGCCACTCTCCTCATCCTTTACCAGTATTCCTACCCTTACCTATATAAAAAAAGATCGACATTTTTTCTTTATACTCTCTTCCTCCACGATAACCTATTAGCGATTAATTTCACCCCATTCCGCCTAACCTTCTTTCCAACCCGGTTATTCTCATAAATTCTCATCTCAAAACTCCTCCTAAAAAAAACTCTCACTTAAACATTCTAACTGCGAGGTATACTTTGCCACTGAATTCATCATCAATTTCAATGTTATTACTCCGTATATTATATCACGCAGGGGATTCGTATTTATACCGTATCTCTGTTCTGTCTTATCTTCCCCGCATGACTTATCCTCTGGTCTAAAGATAAAAGCATGGATATTAATCTATATATCTTACGTCCAGCTATACATCGTATTTACTTTCCTTCGTGTCTCCACGTCTTTTACCCTGATCTCTTCCCGTTTCCTCGAAGGTTAGAGTATATTCAGGAAACCCTCTTTCGCGCCACCCTCTCTAGCTGTCTCTCACACCACTGTTTCATTCACTGTCTGAAACACTGTTTTCGTTCAGCCATTTCTTCGGCGAAAGTTAACGACCGGAGGGAAACGACAGAGGGGCTGGACTTTAGAGTGTGCTTCACGTTCACCGAACCCGCTACAAATTTTCATTCATCCCTTCTTTCGTGTCGGCTCGACCTCCTCTTGAGGTCATCTGATTTCTTTTGTTTCTGATCGGCATAATTTATGCTCAATGAAAGAGTAGCTTCTTTATTCTGTTTTTCACTTTCCTTTCTTCTTCTATGTATTTTTAGGGTTTAATTGCTATGGTTATTTTGTTAGTTGTAAGTTACTGTTATTTGTAATTGCAATTTTAACTTGGACGTGTGATTTTTTGATGGTTCATGAAGTATCAAGTTTGTGATACATTGACTTTTTGAAGTACAATGGAATGGAAAATGTTCGATTGTTTTTTATGCATAAGGTGCGTAATGCAATGATTTTACACATTGCTTAAAACTTCTTCAATTAGTTTTAAATTATATAAAATCTCTTTGTCAATGAAACTTTGCGACTCAGAGAATTAAATAGTAATTGAGAAAAAATCTTCTACGGAGGAGTTTGAAAGAAGTCTCTAATTTGATATCTTTGGGGTCTTTAATTTTGTATGCCCCGCTTTCGCTGTGTGATATGCCATTGTTCTTTTGCGCTTTGCAATTTATTTAAGACGATGCACTTATTTAAATCGGATGCAACAAATTAATAAGAATTATGTGAAGATCCTAAAGATTTTTGGTACTTTAATTTCTAGGTTGTCAAATTTTATGGTTGGCAGAAAAATAATTTAACTCGTTTCAATTTAGAGATCTTGGGCAGCGTAGAAAAACTGTTTTATAATAAATTATAGGTGAATATTATTAGAGAGATACTTCTGTAAGAATCTGAAAATCAGATCTAGAACAACACTTTTGAATAATATCTGCTTTTTATTAAAGAACCTGTTTACAAGCAGTGGAACTTTGAATTTCCTGTAAATTGTTTGTGCACTTTTCGCGTCTCAAACGCCAATCCTGTTTACCATATTTGCGTAAGAATTTGCACTATTCGATCTTATAAGATAAAAGATTGTCGAACGAAATTGCGTAGTACATACATAAATTCAAGAGTTTGTTTCGTTCGACGAGATGCAAAGTTGGTTTACCATAAAAGAAAAAAGAGTATTTCAATGTGTTGGTAATAAAAAAGTTTCTTCCGTTCTATCAAGCTTTTATTAAATCTGACTGCTTGCGTACATCATTCTGCAGGCTTTAGAAAAATATTCTTTATTTCATTCCATTTTGAAGAACCCAATTTTCGATTACGTCGAAATTTTTTTTGTAATAAAAGGCAGAAGCTCTTACATGTTGAAGTTTTGCTCATCCTTTTTGCACTTTTTGCATACGTTTTAGCGTACGTTTTAATCTCCAATTATAATATTATTCTTTAATCTTTCGTTAATTGATTACAATTACTTAATTTCTTGAAGTTCTTACTAATACATAGACAGATTTTCACTTTTCCTTTGTCAAAAATCATAACAGCAAACACAAAATGCATAGAGGTTAAACATAAATTCATAATAGCATAAAGTTACAATAATTTGCAATATCGAATACTCAGTTGCAATAATGATCAAATAACGTCATCTGTAACATTAACAACGTTACAAACTAATTATTTATTGAGCAATATTGTCACTCAGTTATCACCAGTACCCTATTTCCATAATTATACTCCAAAATGTACAATAATTATTCGCAAAGTGAACATTACATCGATAATCTCCATTCTTCTTTTCTCTGATCGAAACAACGCTGCTTCAAATTATCATTATTTCATTCAGACAATTTTTTATTGAATTAAGAAGACGTTTCTAATATTTGAGCAGACTGATTATTATATTTATCTATAGAGCTAAAAATATATTCGCAACCGATCAGTATTTTATTGGAACGAGCAATTAAGCGGAAATGGTAATTTGAGCGAGGCTTCCTCCAATTGTTGTTTAGTTGGTCCTTCAATTCATTCAACATTCAAGTGTATTGTACCACGGCCAAATAGGAATGGTGCTCCAAGTCCTAGTTACATTTGCCGACTAGCATTGAATTCTGTTTCATCGGAATGAATTTGAACCTACTGATTTAAGCAATCTCAATCGGTTTCACTACGATATTTCTTTCATTCTTTGTACCTCCTCGACGAACGATGACCTCGTTATGGATTTAATGAAAAGAATTCTTGAATACAGCAAAGAAATTCGAACGCACTTTGCTGCAGGGTATTTTGTTCGAAAGATAGAATATGAGAAGAAGAGAATAACAAGTGTTTATGATAAAAGTGCAGGGGAATTTGATGTCATGTAACATTCATGAGATTTATCTGCAAACGTCTTAAATTCTAGGCTACATTGCGACTTAATTGAGAAGAGAATTTATAAAACCCAGAATAATTAACTTGAACGAAAATTCACGAAACAGTAGAGTATAGTCTGACAACTGAAAGATGTCTAGGAAGCGATGAAATCACTCGTTTTCAACTACCTATTCCCGTCATCTCGTTTTTGGAATCCTCAAACCCAACCTCCTAAAGTAAACGATTATATGGAATGTTTAATTTACGATACGAGGTTTAAGAATTTAAAAAATGAAATGAGTGGAATAGATATTTGATAATGAGAGGTTCTGCCACTCCCTAGTCATCTTTCAGTTGTCGGACTGTACATGCAAGGCAGCAGCACTGTGTATGTACCTCATTGCTTTCGGTACTCTTTTTTGGGGGATGAAATCTCCAGATATGGATAAGATTGTCAGGTTTCTTTTTCAATTTGTTGAAACTATCATGGTCATCTTTCATGGGGCCAACAAGTTTTAGCAAGTTTTTATATTTTTAAGTGACGTTATACACATGAGAAAAAGGAAGATTTTTCAGAGATGTCAGAAAGAACTGGTTCAGAGAGATAATTAAAGTACTCAAGTAGAAATTAAAAAATTAAAGGAATTTTTACCATAACGTAAGAATTTTAATGGAAACCTCTCGCAAATAAGAATCCTTTAATCCGGCTTTTCTCGCGGAAACTAACGTAAGCTCACGTTCCAGATAGTATTTGTTGTTACAACAAATTGAAAAGTATGTTTCTATTGCAACAAGGGGAGGATTGATTTGCATTAAAGCTGAATGTATATCTCAGTGGTATTTCCAATTCTCCTGTATTTTTATTCCCATCACGAACTTTCCTCTCACCAAAGCCTGTTTTATATCCCGGAGCCACGTAAAGAGCCTGACTTTCCTTTACCTCTTTGTCTGCTTATTTCCGGATTTCGCGTCAGCGACTATTCGATAATAGGGCCGTAAGGATGCAAATGGAGTGGATCAGTGGATCGATGGGTGACACTTTCAGGAACGAGAAAAAAGTGACTGGGAGGGTCGACATCCCCCTGCGGGAAGAGAATCAGGGATTTTCTTCGACAGGATCGGAGTCACGGGAGGGGGAATCTTATTTCCTCTGAAGTTCATTACCATCGATAAGAAAAAAAACGCCATGGAGGTCACCTGCACTCGTTATTGAATATTTAGATAATGACGTTGTATCAAAATTTTTTGAGAAACTTTAATGGAAATATATGACCGGAGTTTTTTTAATTATGGAGAATTTTGAAGATAAAGGTAGATCTCTGCCAATTGTTATGAAAGTGATTTAAAGCAAAGAATGAATTAAAATTATCACTTCTATTGTTTTATGCAAGAATGCATTATGATATAGAAGTACCTTATAAAAGGAAAAGAAAATTAAATCATTTAACGAAGTTTCTAGTTGTCTCGTTACAGAGTAGTTACACCCCTTCCTGAAATTTTTTCTGGGTTTTTTCGAGAATAGGTAAAGGCAGTGAATATTACAAAATTACTGAAATTTTATACTTCGAATAAAGTAATGATTACAAAAATAACACAAATACAAGACAAACATACGACTAAACGTAAAAAGCAAGAAATGAGAGTGGAAAAAGTACGGGTCTTACTTTTATACGGCCTCAGATGTAATCTAAATAACAAATTAACGAGGGAATGGATTTGAACTTCTTAACGAGATACTGTCATCATTTTAACGATGCTGCTAGAAGCGTTAATTAAAAAAAATAGTAACAAACCACCGTGGTTATGGGTCACATCTGTACACTGTTAAAGAAATGTTTAAAAAACAAAATAACAGGGAAGTTACTTTGTACTTCTCCATAAAAGAGGATTAATTTATTTTTATCGAAAGTCTCCTAAGTCAAAATATATTTAATAATGAAATACAATAAATTTCATTCCAGTAATCACTCGCTAAACGTAATCACTCAATGTTATCAAATATAATATCATGGTATACATTTACATCTCTAATTTAATTTAAAAAATGAACAACAATATAGGCATTTATTCCGTATTTGAGTTTTCAATTTTGAAAAAAATTGATATTCTCTTATTAGGAACTACAAATCGATACTCCCGTTATTTTGATTTTCCATCGTCGAAACGAGAACCCAATTCCGTTTGCGCGAATCCCATTGATTCGACGGGAGAAAATAAATTCGTTGACCTTTTCAAGAATACCGTCGGACTGAGTAATTTAGCACAAACACAATTCGCGTCGCAGAAATTCTCCCGGCGGCGCTCGTTTCGTCGATGAGTTCGCAGAATTTTTATTCGGCATACTTTTGCCAACTTCCATTCCTTCCAGGGTTTTCTCGTATAATAATGCGGTTATACATGCACACATTCCTATGCAGCCTCGTTTGCCATGAAATCAAACTGTTTTTTTTTGCAACGCCTCATAAAAATCGGCTTCTATACGCGTGTAAACGTAAAATTGCAACAATACCCGTTGTAAAATTCGACGAGGTCGGGATGCAACGAATTTTTATCGTACGCTCCGTGCCAATCGGTTCGCGATTGTGCGAATCGAGCCACGTGAAAATGCTGTTGCAACGAGGAAAAGTAATGTAAATAGAGGATCACGACAGAATTTAATTGTAGATTATTGTTCTGTAGCAACGTGTTTATTATTGCTAATACTTGTCGCGTTTTAAATTAACGAATAACGTTTGGATTGGAATTTCTATTGTTATATATTTGTAGTTTGTAGAAAATTTATAAACTATTTTTATAAATGGTATATAGGTAATTATGCTATGGGAAGCTGGGATTAATAATAATTTTATCCCTTTTTATATGTTTATATCTTGGAAAGGTAATTGATGGAACTGTAGTTTTGGGAAAATAGAAAAAAATAGATCTACTGCGTATATTTGAATTTATGAATTTAATTCTTCCATGAAAAAAACGAACAGAATTCGGATTATTTATCACGGATTCGACGGGTTTATTTTTTAAATTTATGATTTTGACACCTGAAGTGAGTTTACCGAAGAATTAGCAGTTATAAACTGTTTTGATTTTCGTTTTAATGCGTTCATGGGTTTATACTTTTAGTTTTATCTATTCTCGTTATTTAACCGAAGATTGATAGCATTAAGTGTTTCTGGGTCACTGAGGTTACGAGATTACACATTTCGTGAAAGCAATTCCTGAATGGTAAAATCAAAGGTCTCTATACATCACTAGTAAATATAAATGCCCAATTTTCTTGGGAATTGTTTGCACTTAAAAATAATAAAACGAGTCTGACTACGACCGTGTATGTTTCAAACAACAGACGCGAAAAAGTAACGAAATTGCACTGTCATAAATCCAAGTTTTTTTTTAAATTTAAAAGGCAACAGCTCTGAGTGTTTTTATAAATCCAAAGTTCAAAACGTCGCGTCGTCTCCATTGTCACCATTATCTTGTTGATTCTCAACCTCTCATATTTTCAGCATCCGTATCCTACAGACAAAAATTGCCCACTGAAATCCAAAGAGGATTCGAGCAAATTTCGTGATCCGGTACTTCGCTAGAATTTCTCCCGGTTTCAGAATCACCAAGTTTATTCGTTTAAGTTGCATCTCCACTCCAATTTCCCCGATTCCTCGAATTTGTCAATTCCACTAACGTTTTTGATCGTGTCCCAACTACACCAATATTGCCATCGATCGCCGACCGAACTTTCGTCGTTGCACTTTCCCGGAATTGTATTATTTTGTAAAGAGAAAAAAGAAAGTATAAAATCCCTGTAAATTTTGTCGACACCAAGGAGTAAAACACCGTTTTTAACGCGACAGAGTAATCATGAAAGAAATACACTGTCTTTAAGAGGATTTACATGTAGCCACATGTTATCGCGTGTGACTATGTAATCGGAAAACTGACGGTGAATACAGATCGTCTAGGTAAACACCCTTACACAGCAGAACCGTCGGTTAGGTAAGTATAGTACAGAGATCGTACGTTGTCAACAAATGAGATTAACTGCCTTCCCTCAGTCACACCTATTTGTTACTGTCTATCGTTACTGGCTGAGTCAATTACATACATTGTTTTATGGTGAGACAAAACTACTAACAAGGGGACATCCCGATGTGTAAATCACCGATTTTTATAAAATTTTAGTATGATATAGTTCTCGCGAAAATATTTGACCCGTATTTTATTTATTGGCAATCGTCTACGTTAAAGGGGTGAAAACCACCCTCAAAGTTGAAAAAAAAGTATTTTTTATCTTATTGTTTAAACAAATGGGTTTTTTTTTTAAATGTTGATACCATTGGATTCGTGGTCGATATACGTTAATTTTCAGTCCTTACGAAATTTTCGAATCTCTAATAGTTTCGGAGATATTCGATAAAATAGTTTTCGTTACCCCAACTTTGAGGGTGGTTTTCACCCCTTTAACGTGGACGGTTGCCGATAAAAAAAATACGGGTCAAATATTTTCGCGAGAATTATATCATACTAACATTTTATAAAAATCGGTGATTTACACCTCGGGATGTTCCCTTGTACGAAGAAACGTGAAAATAAAGGGAAATGAGGCGATAGAGAGCTATGATTGGCACGTCTTGATGTAGTAGTGGACTCAATATAATTAGTACTAACAGTATAAATTGAAGAATTTTGATTGAACTGCATTAAATTCAACACTTTGCGGACAGTTGGTGATATGACAGAATTCGTATTAGAAGTATGAAAAGCGCCAAACTGACGTTTTTTTTTCAGTCATACAGTATATAATCCATATGTCCTTTTGTTGTGTATATTAATAACATAAAAATAATTTCATCGTATAAAAATCCATCCATATTATCAATTTAACAGTTTTTGAGAAACTTCGAAATTTCTTGCTCCAATTAATCGCGTCGTGTGTGTCACTTATTATTATACGGCTAGGGATTAATAAATAGCAACATATTAAAAAAAATTAAATGAATCATTCATTATTAATATTTTAATAACAAGGAACTCGCCGTAATGAGTTGTAGTTCATTTGTCATCATGTCTTTGACAAGCAGTAAAACACAGTAGAAAAAGCCTTCAAATAAACTGTGTGCCACAAATCATTAAGAGTTAATAATAAAATTTGTAAGAAAAAAAATGTAACTTAAATTCACATGTATAAGTAATTTAATTTGTACTTAGATTTAACTCTTTTGCACTTACAAATAAATATATACTGCGGTTATTGCGAAATAATAGAAATAAGGCTAACGAAATAGCACATGAGCAAAAAGGGCCTGTTGCTCGGACCTTCTCCTACTTATTGTTACTTTCAATGTGAATCATTTACTGTAATATGTGAATAAGTACCACATTCCATTTGCATTCTTTCCGCTAGCCTTCTTTGTAATACCCAACAGTATGTAAATGTTATTTCTATGAATTGAGACCGATAGGGTGGGTCAGCCTAGTTCCCTTACCTCCGTGCCCTTCAGTTCGTAGGCTATCGGTAACTTCTACACATAACTATATACATATCTTTACACTGTTCGTATGTGCATACGTGATCTATGATCGACGATTAAGCGAGGCATAATAACAGTGTCTGTCATCGATTGCTGGCCGAGCGTAGAAAAATCGTTATCCTAAACTCGACTGGGCAATCTCAGCTGGATGGTGGTTATCTTCTAGTAAAGGTATCGTTGCCCGATATCACGTGCCAGGTAATTTTACTTCGATCGATATCATGGTTCGAACTCAAGATGAAGTAGCATAATAAAACAACCCTCTCACTTCGATCCGTCCACTTTCTCGTGCTCTTTTCTCCTCCAGGCATACCGTCCTAGATATATTCATTTTCTTTCGTTCTTAAAGTCTCGTAAGAAATCGATTCGTCCTGTTTCATGGTGCGTTGCACGCGATTTCTATGCAACATTGAGTGAGCTGTTGGATATTCGACATTCGTACAGTGGGTTTCATAAATTTTGTGGAGAACAGTGAGTATTTTACTAGGGTGGGTTCCGTTTATGGGGTTTTATTCCTGAGGCTGTATCTGTTGGAAGATGTTCCAAGTGAAATGTGAGTCTGAGGTTTATGCGGAGGATTTGGATGCATTTATACATTCCTTTATTTATACAATGTTAGGGAACGTTGGCGGGAATTTTGAAATAGAGAATCGCTAATTGAGATCTGTAGAGATATGTAGATATTTATGACAAGATATGGTATTTCTTTGAAATCTTTGATTGGAGTATGCTTGACATTTGTTGAATATGATAATTATAATGTGTATTTAAGGGAAGTACCATTTGACTCATTTAATGATCGGTATGATTGTAAAAAAATGTCGAGTAGGATGGAATCAAGATTGCACAGTGAATTTATTTGTGTTGAATATTTTGGTTTTAATTATGATAATTGTTTCGTTTAAAACTGAAAGCTTTTTTGATGAACACATCTTCACAGTATGACTATCTCAATTTTTAAATCAATAACCACCATATCTCCGCGTGAAATTCGTTGATATATGACTTAAAGATTTAGCACACGTCCATATCTAATTGTTAACTCATTTTAAACCCATTTTTAGAAAACGTCAAGTTGCCTTACTCCATCTTCGGTACCATAAACGCGACCTCATATTAAACCGTAAGGGATTTAAAAAAGCTTCAATTCGAAGCGCGACACTATTCGCTGAAATTCTGTCAAAGAATCCTGGCACTATTACTCTAAATCACCCTGGTTTTTATTAACGTTTTAAATCACAAAGCTGACACGATTCGTTAACAAGAAGTGCACGGTAGAACATACTCCTCTATTGTGCTTCATTGTTTCCTTCAACGTAACAATACTACTGAAACCTTCATCACAAAACCATGGAAAAAAAGTAGAAGTCATGCATGGAATTGATTTTTTTTCTGTAGTAGAACCACGCGTAATTGAAAGTTATTTAAAAAGTATTTTTATTCCAATAGATCCCGTAATTTCAATTATATCGTAGATATCGGTTTAATTAACCATATGATTACCATGTTTATCGAATATTCCAAGTTATTTATAAATTATTGAAATTTACATGTAATTATCATCGATGACAATTATCACGCACGGCTAGTGTTTATAAAATAACGCATGACAAATTAACTGCACCGCGTACCTTCGAGTTTAATTGGAAAATCTCAACTCTACCATGAAGAATGTCAAATCTCAGGGGTGATCTTAAATCGCTGTCGCCTCTACATTGTCCATAAAACAATCGTGTCACCGGGGCAAACGGGGTTGCCGTATTTCACGGGGAAATTGCATCGCGAAAAGTTTCGACGAAATTATGCTCCTCTTGTGCGACGCGTGACGTACGAGCTATGGTGTCAAATTAATTCATTGACAGAAGACGGTGAAGATAAGAGACTAACGAGGTTAGTTATAAGGTGAGAAGAATGTGCAGCGTGACATGCTGGAAAATAGAGAGAAAAATGCGAATAATCGTGCCAACGAATGACAAGCACGTATGCATGTGTATGCACAACGAGTGCATAAATTTCGAGAGGGATGAAGATGCGTGTGATTAAAAGAGAGAGACGTACTGGTCGAGAGTAGAGGGATGAAACAACAGAAATCATTAAAATGGAGAGAGAAAGAAAGAGAGGAACTACGGTGGCTAAAACGAGAGGAGCAAAGAGGAGGAAAAAATGCAAAAAATGGACAGATAATTAACTGCAAAAAGTAAAAAATCTGGAAGGAAAAAGGACCGAAAGGTGATACAAGCGAATGAAACGAGAAACGAGGAACAACGGAGACAAAAGTTAAAGACTTCTAAAGGGAAGGAAAAGACTCAGTAAAAAGTAGACAGATACTGAAATGAGAAAAGGTAAAAGAAAAAAGAAAAAGAGGAACATGGAAGAACGATGGTGGGAAGTGGAACGAATTGGAGAGGAACAGATTGATAAAGGAGAGGAAAATAGAGGCGACAGGAGAGAATATCGCATGAGGCTTGTCGTCATTTTATTTAGCGACAGAAAATCGAATCTGCTGCAGCTTTCCCGGGGGGAAATGATAGTACGAGTATGTCGATCAACCTGGGCACTGTAATTAGTCAGGCTTCCCTGCAGATGAAATCCTCGCGTCTATACCTTCTCCTATGTTGTTCAATTAAATGTGCTTGCGTTCAATGATTGAATTTTCCGCTTTCCCCTTCATTTTCTCAGATTTTCTGCACATTCTTCGGTGAAAGGAGCACGCTGGAATAGTTATGTCAGTAAATGTTATTAAATCAATGCAATTGATGAGAAGCCGTTAAAGTTCCAATTGCAAGAACGATTGTGATATCGTCTTTAAGGGATGAGAACTGAATTTCATTCACGATCGATGGAGCGAGGTCTGGCGAGAAATTGTTTAATTGCATCGGACGTTATTTGTACAGAATTTAGAATTCGTTCGAAATAATATTATTGTATGGTACGTTAATATAATTAGAAATAGTGGAATATATCGTGAAATTTAACTTCCTGACTCACGATCTTTCACTGGTTGTCAGTTGTCACATTTCGTTATTTACTTTTGGTCTAATAAAATACTAAAGTATTTGGGAAGAATGAAAAGAAGATTGTGTTGCAACGTGAAAATTGTAATTGGTATTTTCATAATAAATAAGCATTCTCGGTATATTGTATGCTCTGATGGTATAGCTTTTGAGCTTGGATGGCGAGATTTAGTAGTGATAATTGTGACATAGTGTGCCATTATGAACCACAAGGTTAATTTAGCGATTCCTCGCATGGATCGAGTTTATTTCTCTGCCACCGCATCTTCAATTGTTCCTGCGCTCTGGATGCATCTGCTTATACCTCATACTCCTTGAAGCAAAAGTACCTTCCTCCAATTCCTACTATGTAACTGTACGAATTTAGATACATATTTTACACTTTAATGCACTACAAATTATCAACAAGCAAATAACGCACTTAACAAACTTTCTTAATCAAAAGCCACGATTATTTATCCAGCATACCTTGCTTTCAAATATCTTTCACTAACTGTTCGCCACACAATCACGAGTGACGCTCGTGATGCGGTAAATTAGATAGGAATTTGTCAAGTTTTGCAAAATCTATCAATTTGCAAATATCAGTGAAATGTAGCACGATAAATTTGTTTCTATAATATTAATATTACCCTAAATTATACAACTCACTGATTACTTTTTACTTTACCAATGTAATACTAAATGATTGGACAAAGAGTCTCATACAAAACATTACGTCATGGAGTTAAATAATTCCAGATAACATGGAGACTACTGAAAAATTGACAAAATATTTAATATACAATAAAACTTAATTTATCTCTTTCAATCTTATCTATCTTTTTCATCTTACCACCTTCGTAAAAATGGCTTTTCGTAAGATCACCGTTCTTTAACACTAGAACGACCAAGGAAGTCAAAATGACTTGTTCACGGTTTTTTCCAAAAATTCCCTAAGTTTACAGGAGAGTTCTAGATTAGAAATTCTATGTTAATATCATAAAACACAGATTACCAAACCAATCATATTTTCCACGCCTTGATTGCTCTTCTTCCAAAGTATTTATTTTAAATATTGAAATGTAACAAATTTAACGTCGGTCGTTCTAGTGTTAATTATCAGACATTCCTTCTCCCTCTCTTTCGTTCAACAACTTAACATAATTCATAAATAATCAAAGAAAATTTTCCAAAGGAAAATACTTATTACAAAATAGTAAGTTAAAAAATTTCAATTTCTTTAACGAACGCTCTAAATCAATGATTTTTCGCTCACTGAACCTTCTCTCCCGAATTCCCTCTTTTTTTCAAAGGGATAGAGACAAGGGAAAATGATCCGAGGAGGGAACCCGTCGTTCCTCATCAGTTATTGCATCCCATACTCTGCCAGTTAACAGGGGGATCGATATTGAGGTCACATAATCGCGTCGAAAGCAATTGCCAATTGGAATTTCCTCTCTTCGAAGATACTCTCGTACGAGTCCTGTACGGATCCTGCGTGTTTATTTGATTTTCCTCATCGCGGTCCCCGAATAGTTGGATTAATTGCAACGCTCGACGGCAAACGGAGGGGAAAGGACTGCCCGGGAGGTCAATCGTCATACATATCGTTTCGTGCGAAGGGAAATGAGATCTATCGTGGCCACCTTCACCAAACGGGAAATGGCATTGGCCTGCCTTCAATCAGTAAAGGGAAAATTAGTTGATGCCCCATAGGAGGAATCTCTTGGCTTTCCCCTCGCCCTTCTCTCTCGTGCTTCCTGCTTCTCGAGCAGTCGCACACGTCATTACGGTTCCATACCCATCGATTCATCAAATTGGGGCTATTAAAACTTTGTATCGAGATATCTCGAAACGACGGAGGTAAATGATTTAATTGAATGCGAGAAGTTAGGGGTGTTTTTTAATTATTTTGATATTGGAAGGAGAATGTTTGAAAAGTTGGAATTGAAATATAATTATGAGAACGAGGGGAGGTGACGATGAGTTGGAAGATTTTTTTTTGTATTTTTAAGGGTACCATGAATATTTGGGGTAGGTTGTAGACAATTTTAGGTGGTTTCTAAGCCATCGAAGCTGTGAAATGACAAGGAATAATTCAGGAAAAGTCTTTTAGAGTTGATGGAGTAGATTGAAGTATTATTTTGATTCGTTTTGTAGGAATTTTGAGTGGACGAATGAGTAGGTTAAAAGTCAGCAAAATCGTAGTGTTGTATAAACTCTTTTAGGAGCATTGTTGATGGAAATTTGAATTAAAATATAGTCGTCTTATTAAGATGGAATTACTATTAAGACTCCGTTAGACGAATATCATGGCTGTTAAGTAGCTCCATGGTGTCTAAGCTTCTTTAAGGGTACTTTGATCATTAAAAGTTGTACTTAAGCAGTTAGTCATGGAGGTGGTTACCACCTTCAGAGGTAATTCATTGGGGAAACATCTGCACGATATGGGAGAGGTAGTGGAATTTCGTAACTCAACCGATTCGTTTTCAACACTCCCACTTCGCATCATGAGGCACAGTATTAACGTTTGATGTCAAAAAACTTCTACATTTATTGCAGCGAAAAATTTCAACTGTGTAAGGCAGTTAAGTTGAACAGAACATTAATAATAATGAACAGAACATTAATGAACACAACATTAACACTAGATATACGGAATCAATTTGACTCATTCAAAATTTGATTACTACATTTATTAAATATTGGTTGGTTAATTTTTTAGTAATAAATCTTTCATTTCAATTGATTTGGAACTATTTTCTTTGCAAAAAATTTCAATTTTCTTGTATGATTCAAATTGGCTCACTTCAGAAAAATAGGTATATCAATATCCGTAAATCTAGTGTTAATAACTAAAATTCTGAAAGGTTTAAGAGGAAACATATGTCCTGCACGAATTTTGAAAACAAAATTTCTCATTATTTATTAGGTAATTATTTTTAACAGATTAAATATAAATTTATTAAAGTCTATTGATTAATCCTTTGCAGTCGGATTTCGCATTTGAGGGAACATCGTAAGTTTATCATATTATTCGGTTGCCCCCTCTGAGGGAATATTCCAGTTTATTGGTGATTACGGAGAATGAACTTATTGCATCCACGAAATGCTACGAACTTACTGATAGATAATGTCAGAAGTGGCTCTGAGTGCAAAGAGTTAATAAATGCAAGACAAGCAATGAAATTATTACTGCTAAAATGATTATCATTATTAATTACTTTCATTGCCTAATATATAAAGAAAATTAACATCGTTTATACTTCTTAACAAAACTATCGCTTACAATTAGTCTTTTCCGAAGAAAGTGATTACTTTATAAGGTATGTACGAATGTAAAGTTTCCAAAGAAGAGAGAAAGTTTCTCCACAACCGAGAAATGAAAATTAGTGGTGCTACTAACGTTAATGAGATATACTCATTACTATCCAAAGCGCTAAATGTTCCCAAGTTTCCACCAGCTTTGGTATTTTCCCTAAAAGCTTTAAAGAAAATTCTACTTCAAAATATCCCGCAAGACATCATCATTCAATGTTACAAAACTGACAAAAACTCGATTTGTTATTTCCGCGAAGGGAAACTTACAAAACCAAACGTTTTCTACATAGTATTTTGCCCTAGGCATCAAAGAGGAAATTTCAGTATCCGTGTGAATTTCTTTGTATCAGATGGTGCCCGAAAAATCGTATTGTTTTCAATTTCTGCACAAAAGTCACAAGCGTGAACTGCATTTGGCGGAAATACACGAAAACAAGGTGGTACAAGGGAAATACCTCGGTGAAAGTTGAAAAGTACAATCCACTGAAAACATCAAAGTCCTACGAAACGAGATATACATGGATCTAGCTGCCTCTGTTCTTGCCAACCTGGAAAATGGAAATATTCGTCGACTTGAAATGTGAAAGTCTTCCCACTCTTTGTCTGTTTTCCTTGTCCTCGACGATTTTCTCTTAACGAACCTCGAAAATGCAACCGTATTTGGAATCATCGAGGCTCGAAGTAATCCAGGACTTATGATGTATTTGCGTAACAATGCGGGGGATGTGCGAAGGAGGTGCCAAGGCAAATACAGCTACCAAAAGATACGGTGTGTAAATTTGTATGTATATACAGTGGCAGAGCGAACTATCGCGTAGTTTACAGTCGTGGAATTTCAGATATGACAGAAAGGGACTGGAGAGACTGGAGAGGCGAGAAAGGCCACCCTTTTTGCTCAGGCGACAGCTTCGCCGTTCTAATTTACCACGTGCACTGCAAACGTTTTAATTTCACCGGGATGTATAAAATTTATGTCGCATATCTTTTGTTGCTGCGGTTCAGGGAATTTTTTTGTTACGGATACAATTAATAGAAGATTTTTAATAGAAGGGGATAGAGATAGTCCAATAATGTAATTGTGAGAGTAGTAAGTATTATCTGATAAAAATAATAATGTGAGTGATTACGCTGACTACTAGATTTTTCTTTTTAACTCTTGGTATTTTTTTTAAATAGCATCCTGCGTTTAGACAACATAAAATAAATCATAGACTGCCAATCTGTCACTTACAGCACAGAAGACGGAAAAAGTGTTAACAAATTTTGGCCGTCATTTTCCCCTTGACCATTGTTTAAACATGTTTGAGTATTCGGAACATTACAGTAATTTTCATCGTTATATCGGGAAGGTTTGTCGAACCATTTCGAACAAAAAAACGTAAGTAATTTTTGCGGTTAAAACACAACAAATTCTGGAAGTTGAAAATTAGAATTATATTCAATATTGATTATCTCAAAAAGGAAGTCTGACGGAAACAAATTGGCTTCATTTTTGTGTTCAGAGCCACAAAACCTATGAGAATCAGAATAGATATTCTCCGGATAAAATATCGTGTTCATCAGTGTTATCATCCTGTGCTGAAAGAGTTTCGTGGGGCTCAACAAGTCTAATTGTCCTCGATACGCGATTCAATTAGTGTACGTGACCATTTAGCATACAGCACGTCCCATTCGAAAATGCAAATAAAAAGAGTCGTATTTCTTTCATTTCAATTAATCAGATTTGTATTCCTTTAAAATTTGTTTCAGGAAAACAACATTCCAGCATCGCATTAAACGAAAGAACGCTATATGAAGTACAGCTCGTCACAATGTCTCAAAGAGTTAACTCCACAGTCACCATCATTTCAAATGTCTTTATCAGTGATAATGCAGCACATCATGTACTGCAGAGCACGAAATATAATACGTTAAACTGTCCCAAGTTATAATAAATTATAAAATGATGACATCTTGAACTCGCATTAACCATCGAGATTGACGTTGAAAGATTAATCCGTTTACGCTGAGAGTCGCGACCGAGTGAGGATATGGGAATGTACGTAGACATGGTAACCATAAATGCAGGAAAGTTCGCCGCATAGGGCGACGGTTTCGATGAAATTACGAAATATTTCAGTAGAAAGAGAAGCTGCTGCAATGCACGACGGAAACGAGAAAGTTTCGCGGATTTTCTGTCCGCAAGGACGAAATGGTCGGCCCTGGGGTTACAGGATTTCGAAATCCTCGAAGCAGACGAAACCATTTACATTCGTTCCCGCAAAGGGAGATGAAAGTTTTCCTCGTCCGAAGGGGAGGTTTTCCTGTTCCCTCGACTGTTTCTCGTTTGCCTCAGTTTGCGGGGGAAACTGATTAATTGATCGGGAGGAAGGTTGAGAATAATGGAGGATGAAGAAGATCAGAGTGACGGTTTTAAGAATATACCCGATAGTTTCCGTGTATCGCAATGTTCACGGGGGAATCCATCGTTTTAAGTGGGAGATTGAATGAGCTGAAATTGTATGAAATCTTCTTATGGAGTTTTAAATGTATAAATCACCTCAATTAGTTAATTAAAGGGTAGAATCTCCGGTTTGAATGTTTAAGTTAGATGAATACTGTTGCACTTGTGTGAGCTTCGTTTACATAGATTAATCTTAAAGTAATTGTACTCCAAATGCATATTATTCTGTAATATATCACCGGTAAGTGATATTACTTCAACTTTATTCGCACTGTACAATCAGTGTTCTACTTTTTCTCCTTCTTTAATTTGTCGTACACTGTTTTTTCTTTTAATTTCCATGTTCATTAGAAATAATTTCCAATCACACAATTGAATCATTTATAATATTAATTCATTACATTCCCAGCCACTTTGATTATGTACTTGGTTATATGAATGATGCATATGTGCAAATGCATTGCAAAAATGTAAAATTTCCTATAATGCAGTAAGAATCATTGTTAAGCACAAACTGACCACGGAGATTTAAATAAAGTTATTTTTCTTTTAGTGCGAGTCCACATTTCTCCCACAGCTCAAACGAAAATTCAAAATCCTGTATAATAACACATAATCTTCCCATATTACAAAATGATACAAAATTAAATGTATCTACCATACCCAATATTTACAAATCCACCAGTTAACACGCCATTAAATTAACAAAGAAGCGCCATTTGTAGATCCAGATCGACGATGTTTCTCTTTCATTTGTCAGGATAAAATTGATTATCAAATAAGAGCGTTATCGCGTATTTTCAAGGAACGAATTCTTCCAGCCTTCGCACGAAGGCCCATTATGCTCGCGGCTCGTCTTATCAGCTAATCGAGCATCCGGAAGTCGAAGCTACCGCTCGGCTTTCTAGGGTAGCTCTGTTAATTAGCATAACGAGGTCGTTCACGTTGCTGTATGCGTTTTCGGGCAGTAAAGGGCTTCCATGTACGGGTACTTTCAATGGCAAATCCATGATTGCGAGGGCAGGTAAAGTAAGTACATCGATGTACATGATTGTATAAGTAACGGGCATTCAGACAAACCTCAGGTCGGTGGAATGCAAAGGTATACAGGAGAATTCATCATTGACCATGGTGATTGAAGAAGTTATTATGTCTATGGAAACAATTTAGTTAGGACTGAAATGTCAGAAATAACATAAGTTGACCTTAACAGATTTAGTACGGTGGATCCGATGGGCATTGGTGACTTACAATTACAGTGATAAAAACAAATGAAAGTTATTCTGTTAAACGATAGTATTTATGAACTTGCGATAATTAATTGTTGTTCATGTAATACTAGTATAAAATGGGTATAGTACTATTAATCATACAAGTGTTTTTACCATTAATGTTTTTATTCCATAAAGATATGATAACATGGCAATATACCTAAAAAGTAGTTCACCCCAAATATTTTTTCAGCATTCTGCCTCGATTGTTATGTCAATTTTCATAGGACGTGCACAGAGACGAAAAAATGTATCACCGTTTAATATTAATGACAAGTTTAACAAGTTAAGTGTGTTTGACGACTATATCCGTCATAGAGAAATGACATATATTTCGTGTCATGACGACTATATCCGTTATGTGGGAAATTTATTTACCATTTGGTATTTAACCAGTTAGCTGTGATTGACGTGTATACTCGCCATCTCTCAAAAGAAGTCGCCACAGTTAACTGATTAATTTGCTTTACATATCCTCCTCAAGGCAAATTCCATATTGAAAATCTGTCCTATGCAAGTATACAGCCGCCAATAAAAGAAGTCAGTATACACATAAAGTCACTTCACGTTCTCACCTGTATTTATATCGAAAGCGAATTATTATCTAACAGATCAAGCACTTGCCAGAGTTTTCACTAGGGAAATATGTTGTGGAAAAAGCGACAAAATTCCGAGGGGACACGAATTCCATTAAATTTTTAGACTAGCAAGAGGTGAAAATTTTCATTTCGGCGTGAGCACGTCCGACGAGAGTATACCAGAAACCGCGGAAACCTTCGCCGGATGTCAACGAAGGAAATATCACGTACGGGATGCACGAACAAGCATGATCAACGAGAAAGAGAAAAATGAACGAGCGGAGTAGCCAGCCGGGCACGTGGCTACTTGCTGCGCTTGCTTCCGTCCGGAAGTTTATGAATGAGAACTCTCTGGTTCTCTCGTACGTGGAGAGAAAGGGACAAAGTTACCTGTTATCGACTACAGGTATTAATTAATATCCGAGAGCAAGAAATACGAGGTACAGTGATCGGTGCGCGAATTTCGGTGGTCGAGAACAGAGAGCAGTTCGCTATTGATGTTGGTGGAATAATAGAAACAACATTTCTTTTATGTAGAAATTCGAAAGGGGAAGGAAATTGTATGTGGTTGATGAGTGTCGATGGATTTTCAAATTTTTGGGAATGTTATGTAACGCTAGATCTACTAAGGTGGTCAAAATGACTTGTACCGAATATTTTAAAAATCTTGCTGCAATTTGTAGGGCTGTACTATGCTTAATTTTCTATATTTCCCTTGCGAAACGTGAGATACTAAATCAATTTAGTCTTTTGCGTATTTCATTTCCTTTCTTCTCAAGTATTTATCTGGTATCTTCAAATATACTGAATTAATAGTCGCTAGTTTTAATATTAAGGATAGGAAATCAAGTAGCACTTGATTTTTGAATAATAGGTATAATTTCTATTAAAAATTTTGGTTGTAAGCTTTAGTGTACTGAAGAATTTATTAGTTATAATTAACTTCGTGTGGAGATCTTTTTGTTATGGTCAGAACGTGGTGTGGGTGTTCTGAATGTTACGATAATAAAGAGTTTGTTTGTTTTATTATGGTTGTTATTCTTTATGAGATTTCATGAAGCTTTAAGTATTAATTATTAACTGCGATACTAACGATACAAGGCTTTTGAAAATTTTTTAAAATTTGCATGCAATAGTTTAGGAAGACTTAAAAGTGTTAAGGAAAACAGAAAATGAAGAAACACTTAATACTATCTGCTTTTGAAATTGCTGTTGAGATTAGCTTTACTATTACTTAATTTGGAAATACGAAATTAATGAGAGGCTTTGGCTATCTTAGTATTTTTATGTTGAAAGTAATAATATTTTTAATGGTACGCAGAAAATTTTCGAGAAGAAAGGGTAACAAGATTTTTTATATGATCAAATCCCATTTTGAATTAAATGAAGTTTCAATTGCACTAAAGTAAAAAATCGTTGAAGTTTCAGAAAAGTGTCATTGAATGTTACATCCTTTAATATCTTGATGTAATATGTACTTCCAAACTTTTAAAAGTTTCGAGACTTTCGTGACTTTCCAGACGCCGAAGATTTTTGAGATTTTCAGCATTTTCAAGAATTTCTGCTTTCTAGACTTCAACTTATTCGAAAGTCTCGTCGTATATGTACAAAATGGCCCTACTTTAATCGAGTTTGCTGATTTTCATCGAAATCGTCAAAAATAGAAAAGAATATTTCCGATGAACATATTTACCTTCTTAACTATTTCCGCATTTTGAAAACTGATATAAATTCCACGTTAACGATCACAAGGGGACACAAATACTGTAAACTCTCTAGATTATATAATTCAATATTTTTGAATCTCCAAAGATTTTTTAATAATTCATGCGTTCATCATTAGAAAAAGTGTCATTATCTTTTCCCAATTTTTAAAAAAGCAAAACAAAAAAAGTTAAGTTACTTTTTGCCTTATAAGCACTCTAGTGATAAGGATGGTGAATTAAAACTTCGCCCAAACGGTTTCTCCCAAACCTCCTTCACACATTATTCACCCAGATCAGTTTAGTCTACAATCACTACTTTCCTTTCTCGTTTTATCTCTCCATCTTTAACAATCTCGTTCCTCAAAAGACTTAAAACTCGATAAGAAATATTTCTCAAATTCTGGAACAGTATTTTCAAAACATCTCACGTTACAATTTCGTTGTAACATTAACGTCACAGTAACGACACACGATAAATTGAATTTTCCCTGCACAGAAACCGTGATGCGGTCAGCCACAGTACTTAGCCCTTTCGTTACGGCAGATTTCACCATAAAGCGTTGCCATTCTATCGTAGAGCGAACCGTAAATGCGTATTATGCCCAGTGCAGTGTTTGCACCTCTCGCTTTGTCGCAACATGCATTCCACCGGCTGCATTTTCCGTTACACCGATGCAAAATGAGTATGCGACGGATGTCACGATAGAAAAATTATATATTTGACGCACTAAATCACAATACCATTTACAATAGCATGACCACTGGTAATTAAACGCTGCCTGTCTATTTGCGAGCACCATTATGACGGCCTTTTGTCCAGACTATAATTAATGTATGATCGTCATAGTGGAGTTTTATAAACAAAGATACAGGCATTTACGTGTGACTGTTATAGTGGTATTTTGTATGGCAGAATGGATTTACAGCATAGTGACTTTTGTAGCGAAAGGATTAAAAAGTATTCAGAGCTGAGGCATGCTGCAAGTTCAGTAGATTAGTCCATGCACGTACAGACCATTCGTCAAAAGTTGGCGACATTAAAAGGACTAAAGATGTACGGCGTTGCATTTTGTGAGACAAATAGTTGAAAAGTTGAGTTGTTTAACAAGGTTTTATTACGGCTAATAAGAAAGTATCGAGGTGAAGAGTGTAACGGCTGTGGCCTTTGGGGTGGAGAGTTTGGTGGAAGTCCAGGTGGACACCTCTAAAAAAATGACCCGTATGTATTGTTACGAGGAAGTGAAGCTGCCTTCGATTTGTCGATTGGTGAGGAGTGCGTTGTACGGGGCATCGATAATCGAAGATTGCAAATCGTGTCAGGGGGGGACAAGAAGAAACAAGATAGTTGAGAGTAGATTCCGGATATGATCACGGCGCAGAGAAGCGGCTACGATAATTCACCTTTCTTGTATTTAGGACAAAATAAAGTTGTATTAGTTAAGAATGTCGTGCGGCGACTCTTCTCGGCGTAACAGTATTATATATTTCTCGAACGAGGGCTATGATGTGTTTTCTGCATTTGATTTGAACGGAAAATTTAAATAATGAAGATGTTGAAAGTTATTTTGGTTTGTAATAAAATTTCATGCCATTTTCTATTAATTATTATTAAAAAATTGAGATTGTTGTTAGAATTGCCAAAATAAATAACAACATAAGTAAGAATCCCCATTTAATATTTTATGACGCTGTTCCGCCCAAAAGGGTGCCAAGTAGATAATGTGTGCGAGGAAAGACCATCGCACGGCAATTCTCATGAATTAGACCCATATCCCTTTCATTTACGTTGTTTTCATCTCCATTATAAATTTTCATTATAGCTTCGTTAGAAATCCATCTAAAATATTATGTTCCAAGCGAAATGAAAATAGTAATTAAAACAAAAAAGAGAATATACAAGCAACAGTAAAATTATTTTGATTTGCTGCAAGAGTTGTCTACAAATTGTAATTGTAATTATCTAATTTTGAGTTTGGGATTACTTGATCGAAATGGATTCATGTTTTTAAGATCAAATGTAATTCATTACAGTAATTAGGAAATTAAGATACCAAAAACCTTGGAAGTTAAAGATTTAAAAGTTTAACGTTCAATAATACGTTAATTAAATGGCGAAACTTGGTGAATTTTCAGAGGAAAATAGAAGGAAATTCTAACCGCAGAAAATTCATTTGTATTCTCTAGAAACAAGACAATATTACGTATTTCGGAGCTGCTTGTTCGAAATTACAAATATTTTCCCGTAAATACGCATTTATTGCGTTCGTGAGACGAATGCGAATTTCGACCAGGCAAAACGACAGCAGTGGAGAATGTTTGACGGCAATCAACAGAAATAATTCATTAGATCAAGTAAAAGGAGTAGCGGACGAAGCAAGAATGAGAAATAGCATTCCGTAATTCTAATCTCCACCGTTGAGAAATTTCAGAATAAAGGATTAATATAATACGAACGTACGTGCAGAGTGACGCGAGATAATGGAGGATGAATTCAACGGACTAATTAGTTCGTTAAATTACATGTAAGATAAGAAACTGTCAACGCAAAGTCATCGGGCAATTTTTTCTCCGTAAATCAACTCTACAGGTGCAGGCAATTTTTCAAACTGTGCTGTAAATTTAAATATCTTAATTTAAATAATATTTCAACCATTTAAGTTAATCAATGTTTTAATTAGTAAGTCATAAAGTATGAAAGACAACTTTTACCATCAAAATTATATCATTCCACAGAACCTATCTGATTATGAATAATAAAAACTTACAAAAGTGAAATCTAATAAACTAATACAATTACGTTGCAGAACACGCTACTAAAATTAACAAAGTACTTTAGAGTAAATTAATTGTAACAAAGTACAAAATCTAAAGCTTATACTGCCTCCGATTTTAAACGGTTGGAGTGTTCTCCACAAAAACGTAATTTCCACAGTGATAAATTTAGCAGTAATTTAAATTTCTATCAATCGAACACGCACATTTTCTCGACAATTCAGCATGTTACGCGCTATGAGGAAATCTGCAAATGGCTTAACTCAGACTCCACGTTTAAAGACTTAAAAGCTATTTAATAGGCGGTTCTAATAACTACTCCAGCGAAATTGCTCCTACATTTGTGTCTCTGGCAGACATGGTCGAGAATACCGCGTTGAATACCCTTTAACGATCGTGATAATTATTACCGGGTTACGCGTATTTGCACCAGTGGTTCGTCCTTCTGACCGAAAGGGCAGAGAGAGAGAGAGAAAATTTGTGGGGGAAAAGCGGGGAGACAGTTTTTCCAGCGAGGAGTGAATTCACGTTGGAAGAGCGCCTGGATCAGCTTCCATCTAGTTATAGTAGTTTCATGAGTTTACGAAAATTCTTTCAGTGAATGTTGGGAAATTTGAAAGTCGGTTACAACGAGCACCGGAAGATTACGTTGCGGTTTGCATTTTGTTTTGCGAGAAATTTAACATGTTGGATTGTTAGGAATTGCGTAAACGGTTTTTGTAATTTAACGTTATTAACAAGTTAAATGCCGATTATATATTGTCTTGTTCGTTATTTGTACCGAAATAAAATTGTTTTCCTTGACACCTGACTTACAAAGGAGGTCAAAATTACTTGTTTTGAACTTTTTTGTAAATGTCTCTAGTGAATTTTTTTTAAATTTTTTGTATCGTTCTCCGTAGACTGCAAACATTTAAATTGATCAAGTTTTTTGTTTTCTTTATTTCTTTTCTTCCACTGTATTTATTTGACATTTTTAAGTATATTGGATTAGTCGTCGGTAGAGCTAATGTTAAAGTTATATCTTCATACAGTAGAAACATGAAGAGAAAAAAATCGTAAATAGAAAAAATATTTTAAATTGAAAATTGTTATTCCATTATATTTTTTAGATACGAAGAACGATACATTGAACTTTGCGATGTAATTGTCGCTATATGTGGATAACTTCTTTCTTTGGGTATTTGAAGAAATGGGCTAATGGACCATTGACACTCGAGTGTATTTTGCTATCAAGTTTCTGGAAATGTCTGGACGCTGTCGATGGTAATGTGCTTGCCGTTGCTTCAAAGATATTAACACATATATCTAACAGAAGTTTCGAACTACTTGGATTGTTATTTGAAAGCAGAAATCCTTGAAAATTGAGTTCTGAGAATCTAAAACGTCTGAAAAGTCTTACAAGTTTTCAAACATGTTGTTTGTTCAATGTCAGTGCACCTTTGCTGCTATACTAACACAAGATGTACCATAATAGTCTAATCAACTTTTTTTTTAAATTTTTCTAAATGAACGATAAATTTCTAAAGCTCTTCTCTTTTAATCTCCTATATTTATTTTCTAAGGTACAGACGATTAAATCAATAAAGTTTACTACCTTCTTTTTCTTCTTCTAACGTATTTATTTCTAACGGATTAATCATCGGTAGATCTAATGTTAATAACAAAAGGAACATATCTAAAGTTTTACAAAAATTGGCGTAATGATTGATTGTCGTTTTCATTGTGCGCCTCTGAAATTCTCTAATAAGAAAGTTAAATTACACTGCAATGAATATGTTATTTCAAATTAATAATATCATTTGAATTGGAGCAAAATGCATTATTATATTATATAATATATAGTGTAAATTGCACATTGTATTGGAATATAACAGAATGCACGAATTGTTTTAACGATAAACATGATTGAAATTCATACAACGTGTCGTGCATGTTTGACTTCCTTTTTCCTGAAAACTATGAAATAGATATTACCAAATTAAATTGTCACTGATGTATCATCCGCTTTTAAATTGTTCAAGTATTTGCGCATTTCATCTGCACCTCATTTCGAATGTAATTGGGATAAGTGATACTTTTGCTAAATAACACCAGCTTTTTCGGCTATTCGTGGATTTCGGTAAAAGCATTTTTACGAATATTTCCCATTAAATTTTCGGTGGTATCACGTTACACTAGGGGAACTGTATTTTCTCGCATTAAGTTATGTTTGGCCTTGTGACACCGGTATGTCAAGCGAAATAACGAGAATGGTTGAAATTCCCCTTTTTTGAGTATCTTTTAGTTCCAGCCACATATCCGGGTCAAACGATATTAGGCGAATAAGCGCAAAAGTATTGTAATAATTATTTCACAGACATTTCATTTTCTGTTGTTTTAATGTATGATATTTTTATCTGATATAGCGAAAGTAATTTCTTTAGCAAAGCATCTTGTTAATTTAAAGATTTGTGATGAATAGATAAAAAAGTAGTTACAAATTTTATATACTTTTTTCGAAAATATTCGGTCCACGAAGTGAGAGGTAGTCTTTACATTTTCTCTAATGGTCAGATATTTTTATATGACTAGCAAATATATAAAATTAGAAGCGATAAATAAAGCAAAACATTTTACGTGGAATTGAGAGTTACTGGATTAAAAAGAATGCCGTTAATTTCTATAACTGGGGACAAACACGTAAAACCATTTATTAATTTGCAATTTGTTTTTAATACAGATTTTTAAAACGTTATTTACAATATATCGTTACTTTCAGTCAATAAAAGTTTTCACTGTCTTTCTACGACGTGGTAAAAACTATTTTGCAAAAAGATAAATAACGTGGTCTGTCTATTAATACTGCTTATTTATATTGAAAAATCTGACAGTTCTATATTTCACATTGTCGGTCTACATCTCCTTTTTTAATAACTTTCGAATGATTAATTCATTGAAAACCACAGAGAACTGAAATGTCACCTAAGTGCTTTTTCTGCGATGCTGAAGTATTCGAGCAGCGTAATCTATGTGTCTTGAATTTTCTCAAGAAGTTGAATACTTTAATGAAAGAGAAATGAAATATGCTTGAATTTCGTTGAAAGAGTTTTACTAAAGACATCTCTTTCCAACTGAGAACCGGAGATGTAAGAATTCCTCCTTTCGACATGCTCGAATCCCCTTTTTAAACACAACCCCCTTATCTTAAATTCTCTCGAGACGTCAGACATTTGTATATTAAAATCCCAAAATCTTCAGCTCATTGCAAACAATAAAGAAGGAAAGTGTCTCCAAATTTCGTTGTGGAAGTTTCATTTAACATATTTCTTTTTCAATGAGAGGGAAAGTACAAGACTTCTCTTTTTCAACACGCTGGAATTTTTGAGAAATATGTAATAATAATAATTCCTAATTCCCCCTAATTCCTCTCCAGACCTTAGATATTAATATATTAATATACTGACATTTTTAATTTATTATAAAAAATAATGAATTAAGATACTCATGAAATTCATTGCAAAAGTTTCATTTATAACGTCCTCCTAAATATGTAGGAATGCAGATTGAATGAGAGATTGAGGGAGTGAGTGAATGACAGAGAGAACGAGAGGACAACGTGAAAAACAAAAAAACAGGACAGAAGAGCGCGAAGTTAAAGAGTTGATAATGAAACGTGAAAGAGTAAAGACGCGATAACTGCTACGACATATTTCTCTATTATATTCCGTGTTTTATACTTATATATTCCTATTTTTAATTCTATCTATTCTATATTAATGAATTTTCGCAGCAATAAATCAAAAGTATCCCCACAAATATAGAACCGGAAACGTTACATTTCGGTTTTTCTCCATACTCAAGTTCTCTCAAAGAACACAACTTCCGTCACTTAAATCTTCTCTAAAGTCAAACATTTAAACATTAAAATCTCGACTTCTCCAACAGCAAAACAATGAGGCAACAAAATATCACCAAAACCACATCGTCAACCTTCCATTTAACAAATCTCCTTGAATCTGAGCCTCAACACTTTCCTCTTTCTCCATACCCAAATTCTTTCGAAGAATACATCTTCGGCCCTTCAATCTTCATCACAAGACACACATTTATACATTAAAATCCCGAAATCTCCAACATTAAAGCAATAAAGCAACAAAATACCCCCAAAAACCTCATCTTGAATCTTCCGTGTAACACATCTTGAATCTGAGCAATCCAAGACTTTCCTTTTTCCCCGTTCTCAAATCTTCTTGAGGAACGTAACTCCCGTCTCTCTTACATTTTCTGAAGAAGTCGATCCTTCTCCGCGTGGAAGACGGCCCTTTACTCTCAAAGGTAGAGCGGGTTGAAAACGATGGCCTCGTGGATAAACGTGGATAAACGTCTACGTGTTACCGAGACATACGCGTCCTCGCGAGTTCGCACAAGGGGTGGAAACCCTGAGATACGCTTTGACCCGGCCGCACGTTCACATTCGTCATACACAAGATTGCTTTGGCTGTTATGAAAGCTCTTCTTCTGGAGCCTAATGGTACAGGTGCTTTTACCATCACGAAAGCAACCTACTCTTCGCCCACTTCGCAAATGAACGAAAAAAGTCTACGTATATACCTGTAAACTGTTAAATGAACGATCGACGGTAATACGGCCGGCTCAAAAGATCCTTACGAGGTAAAGAAGGAAAAAAAAAGAGTTATTCCGGAAGCCTCTGAAAAGTCGACGTATCTTTTGGAAGGTCGATTCGCGGTGGGTATAAATAACACAAAAGCGCAACCAGCAAGCACCTTTTAAGCTTAAAAGCGTTGCACGGAGATGTAAATGAAAGGTAAATGCATCGGCGTAATGTAAGGTTTACTAAAATTTCGATAATATTCCTTTAGGAAGCTTTTAAAGAGTTTGGGTTTAGGAATTTCCAGATATTTTGCATTTTTAGTAACTTCTTCTTAAGCCGTTTTGGGTGTAATTGTGGTTTCTATGCGAATGTACTAGTTTGAGGTAGGAGAGTTGAAAGGATTATGGAACAGAGAAGAGGAAATATTTCCAGTGTTTTTCTAAGTTGGAGAAAGAATTCCTCTCGTAAATCTGGTGTTTGCCTTCGAAGATTACAATCTTGTTTGTGAGAAAACGAAGGAGAGAACGTGAAACTTGGAAAGTCTCTGGAAAATCTTTTACACGTTTGGATTTTACGGTGATAACGACGAAAATATAGAAAGTGGAGAAAAAAAGTGATAAAAAGAGAGGGATAGAACGAGAAAGAATAATGTAATTTGAAAGAGCTATATCGTGAAACAACTTTTTTCGTTTCACGATTTCCCCTAAAAGTTGTTTCCCTTCGAAAAAAGTGGGGGTTTTGCCGAGACATCTCTCCGGAAGCTTTCAAAGGACTCTGATTTCGGTTCTCTGGAAACTTTCTTCTATTACGCGGAAAATGAGAGTTTTTCTTTTCAAAATGTTCTCTCAAGTGTCCCTTTCTTTCTGCGGAAGCTTTAAGCGTTCGTGTTTCAGATTAAAGTAGAACGTTCCCTTTGAAGAGCATTAGTTTATTACCGCGGAAGTAATTTCGACGAAGAAGAACCTCCCTGGAACTTACCCCAGATCTTCTGGCAATTTTTCAAAAAAAGAAATATATATATCAAAGAAGGGAAAATATAGTGCGATTAATCGTGAGCCATTAGAACATCCTTGGATCGTTGGATAATCCTGAGAAATAAATACGAAGCTTTCGCTCCTTCCGTTGTTGTTCGTTAAAGGATTCATTTCCTGAGAAGGATACGAATTGCGCGATTTCTCGCGAAATCTGTGGAAAATCTGTGTAGCATATTTTTACGAACAACACGTCCGACTTCCCTGACACGAAAACAGATAGACTTATCCGTTTTTAATTCCGTGAGCACGTGGCTTGCTGGAAGATTGATGAAAACAAGAAAGTATCGGAAAATGTGCACTGACCTGAAACCGTTAACTTACAACTATGTTGCAACCAAGTCGTGGAAGAGTGCAACCGAGTGTATGATGAGTTGCGATCATCATTCGGTGATATGGAAAGGTACCCACGATTGTAAAATTACTGTGCATTCATTATCCCGCGTTACGCTTTCTTGTTGGAGCGACAATTAAAGTAGGTCACGGAGTTCGTTGGAAGACCCAAATTTGGAAATCTGGATCGTATCAAAACAGAATGATAGTAACTGTATTTAACAAAGCCTTGAAACGAAGACTGTCAGAATTGTGCGAAGGTAAAAAAGGGAATTGACATTATTTTGTATTTCAGATCGGAAGTTTCTTATATCAACGCTCAGAATTTGTTATTCTGACTATCTAATGTATTATCTAATTTCTTGCTCAAAATTGATATCTCTTGATAATTAGGGCCTTTCTTAAGCAGCTCTAGAATTTGAAATCATTTGCTATTGTAGGGGGGGGGGGGGGCAGAGTGGGCCCCTTCAGCAAAAAATAGTCATATCTTTATTTTTTTAGGCTCCAAAATTTGAAGGGGCCCACTTTGCCCCCCCCCCCCCCTACTTGTCTGAATTAACGGTTTCGATTGAAAGTATTTCAACTCCGTGAAACTGAGTAGACACCTCAAAACTCTCGAATTTCCTTAACACTAGATTTACGGAGCCAACTTGGCTCATGCAAAATTTGATTATTATATGTATATATTGATTGGCTAATTTTTTAATAATAAATCTTTCATTTAGTTTGATTTGGAACTATTTTCTTTGCAAAAATTTCAATTTCTTGTATGAGTCAAATTGGCTCACTTGAGAAAAATAGGTATATGAGCAACAGCGGTATATCTAGTGTTAAATTGTACTCATAGATCTATGTTGACATATCAGCGCATTTCCAACACGCGAACATTTTCCCAAGTCGATCATTGATATTGGAAAAATGTTTAGAAAAATTTTCCCCTTCTATTTTGGTCAATCAGATCTGTCTTTCTTTCACCCTCCTTCTTTTCAGCTCCGCACAATATCCACTTATCGATTGAGGATGCAAAATTATGAGAATGTTAGCTTTTAAAGTATGGATCCCAGATAAACAAAGATGGCAAAAAGTAGTTAAATTTAACAGAGTCAACGTCGATGAAAATTTTCCGATTTTATTAACTGGACCGTAGTTAAATTTGACCTTTTCGTCAAACGAACATCGATATCCGCACGATTCAATGAAGTATTATCGAGGACGACGCCATTTTACACAGCGAGCTATTTTTTACAATTGTAAAGACAAGTACGAAGCGTTCTTTTTGAGTGATATGAAAGAATCATAAAAAGTTTCTTCGGACTTTGCTAATTTATTGAGATTTATGTTTCTCGTTGCAATAGAATTAACATTTTCACTGTGAAAAGACGTATAATAGAAAAAGCTGTCGTAATTTCTAATGTGAACCTTTTTAATTATATTCTTTGAAGGTATTAAGTAATTTATTTCTTTTTGAAGGAAACAGTATCAGTTATACGGCAGCGTGAGAATAGTTAAAGCAATGTTACTTCAACGGCTATAATGTTTTCTACTGCGTGCAAAATGTTCGTTGACTACAGCCGTCTTTACCGTCGTCAGAGGTTAATGCCGCAATGATTATTTTATGCGACATGTGTAGCTATAGCTTCCTGCAAAATAAATTAGTTCTCAAAGAACTTGGGGGAAAATATTCATTTTGATTTTAAATGATACGGCAGTTTCTGTTATACCGAATGAATGTTGCCTTTTTGCAACATGTGAATAAATTTAAATATTTTATCGTGAGAAGTTTCACCTATGTACCTTACGGAAAGAAAGACAAAGATCGTTATATAGCGGATAATATGATTTAATAATTATTTAATTTATGGAAGTAATTTGTTCAATGTGAAAGTCCAGAAAAGATTGAAAGACTTGAAACGAGGGGTACAGATTGTTTCATTGAAAAGTAATACGACTTTATTGTTAGTATGAAATATTTTGATGGGTGACTATGCTCGCACTTATTGTTAGTCTAGAGACGTCGTTTAATAGTCATAGTAATCTTTAGCAATAGATTAGTTAAGAAGTTTAGAAAATATATTTGATTCACGAGAATCTCGAAAAGTCAGAGTCGTTGAATTTCTGGTCTACGTTTCTCATCGGCCCATTATCGTCAAAATTTCCATATTTTTAATTGGAATTAGAGCTTGAAATTATCTTTTGCCATTTATTAGGGAAAATGTATAATTTTTGTATCTATGGTGATGTGGTGAGTGTGTATTTCTCTGATCCTGATGAAACTATATCATTCAGTGTTTGGTTTCGCTTAACCAATTGTTTATGTTGAATGATTGCCCAGATTCCTGTGAACCGTAGTTTATTTAAGAGCTCCAATGATGTCCCATGAAATCCCACCGGAGTGAAGAGAAAATTCAGATCATCGTATTCATTATACTTTCAATTCGCAATTTTATTTTCCAAATCAGAAAACCCCGTGAGTTTTATTTTCACATGATATTTATCCACAAAACTAATCTAATAAATTAATGGCAATCAACTGACTATATTTTTAGCTCTCTACAGTACTTGTTTTGCAGGAATCCAGAACATTTTGAATATCAACCACAGAAAATTAGAAATATAAGTTCCGAAGAACAACTTCATCTCTCCCATTTTGCCTTCACAAAGGCAATCGTGAATGTAAAAGAATGAGAGCATTGTAGATGAGTAAAGTGTTGTTATTAAATTCTTTCTAACATTTAACCTTTTGAAGTAAACATATTTGCGAGAAATGAACTTCTTAGGCAAAGTAAAACAAACAAAACAAATTGTGCCCCTAAGAGAAACAGTTAAAACCAATGAGAATGAATGGTAACTAATTCTTAGAGAAATAAGGGTTAACTCTAATCATAGCACAGAGAAAGGATCGACCCAAATTGGACAATAGCATCAGGATCTCCAATCGACCGCCGCACAGTGGTCGATTTGGCCGAAATCCTGGCCAAAAGTCAAAAAATTTTTTTAACGATATTCAAAATCTAGCAATTGCGGTTGATTCATAACATATCAGAGCATCTTTTCTCAGCAATAAAAATTTTTATTGCCCATTATTGTTAGAGATATTCAACGTCAAAGTTGACACTTAGATAACGTAACGTTTTTACGTCGGAATTGAGAGTACATTTTCAATGTGATATCAAAGTACAATCCTCATTTTCAGTATTGGTAACTATTTATCATACTTTTAACTTATAAATATCTTGGTTTTATTTTTTTATTTAATTTTTTACAACTGTAACAGTACAAAATATAAAACCTATACATTTCTTTCCTTCAGGTAGGGAAATAGTTGTGAGGAACCCAAAATACCTCCGTGTTTTTTTTTTTAAATTAAAGTTTAAAGCTTCCGGAAGGAAGCCTCGTTGATGTTTTTTGCTACTTTTTGCTACTCCACGAGTTATTGTTATTTGTTTGTCGCGCGCGCCATACTGTAGGAAGAGCGTTTACGACCTAGGGCCAAGATATCATGCTTTTCTCTATGGATACTGTTAATCCTGCACTAAGTTCACCCTGGCAATTAACGAAATAATGTATATGTTTCATGGGCTTAAAAATCGAAATAAGTTTAAACAGACTGGTGGTCTTTTGTTTTGTGGTAACAATAGCTAGTCGAGGGTACCCCGACCGCTTGCCGTCATAAACTGGAATATCTTTGAGGATTCGACTTTTACGTGGCTGGTAGCAGGTATGGAGATGATATTTGTTTCTTATAATATTCCGTTTCTCTCCTTTCACCGAGATTTTTATTAAAAAAAGGGAAATTCGGAGGTGGAGAAGCAGAAATATGTTGGTTTCAAGATACAGTGACTGTTTCAATAAATATCGTTATAACTTCGCAAAGAATAGAAATAACTCATCATTTTTTTTTAAATTAATCTTTGAAGTTTCCCAAAGGAGGCCCCGTAGCCCTGTTTTGCTACTTTTTGCTACTCCACGAGTTATTGTTATTTGTTTGTCGCGCGCGCCATGTTCGGGGAAGTGCATTTATGACATAGAGCCGGGCTATCGTGCTTTACCTAATGAATACTGCTAATCCTTCTCTAAGATCAACCTGGCAATTAACGAAATAATATGTTTATTTCATGGGGTTAAAAATCGGAATGAGTTTAAACAAGCTGGTGGCCTATTGTTTCGAGGCAACAATAGATAGCCGCGGCTACCTCGACCGCTTACCGTCATAAACCGAAAGATCTTTGACGATTCTAATGAAAATCTGGCTAGTTGCAGGTATGACGGAAATATTTGTTCCTTACAATGTTTCATCTTTCTCCTTCGACCGAAATTTTTATTAAGCAAAGGGAAATTCTGAGATGGAACAGCAATGACATGCTTGTATTAGGATACAGGGACTGCTGCAATAAATATCATTAAAACTGTAGAAGTCCGTGGAATAACATAATATATTTTTTTTTAAATTAAACTTTGAAGCTTCCCGAAGAAGACCTCGTTGAGTTTTCTTGCGACTTTTTGCGATTCTTCGAGTTATTGTTATTTGTTTGTCGCGCGCGCCATGCTTGGGGAAGAGCATTTATGACATAGGGCCGGGCTATCATAAGACTACTAATTTTCGAGCCGATCCGACAATTTTTCGATACTCGCACCCGCCATATTTGAGCTGCCATTTTGTTTTTGGAAATTCTGAGTTCGGATTCTTAATCAGCGACCAGAAAAACATAAGACTACTGATTTTCGTGCCGATCCGACAATTTTTCGATACTCGCACCCACCATATTAAAGCCGCCATTTTGTTTTTGAAAATTCTGAGTTTGGATTCTTAATCAGCGACCGGAAAAACATAAGACTACTGATTTTCGTGCCGATCCGACAATTTTTCGATATTCGCACCCGCCATATTAGAGCCGCCATTTTGTTTTTGGAAATTCTGAGTTCGGATTCTTAATCAGCGACCAAAATAATACTAATATACCAATTTTCAGCTAAATTGAAAAACTCCTTATAGTTTTGGCCAGGATTTCGGCGAAATCGACCACTGTGCGCCGTTTGCTAGCCGAGGGGAATTGTATGGTGCACCGTAACGGTGATTTCCCAAGATAATTGTTGATGCATCGTCCGGCAGAGAACATGTTCGCTCTGTTCAAACCGTGTCTGCACAAACCCTTGCAACATACAAGCAGGATATACGAATATGCACTGAGAAAGGATCGGATTATTAGATGGACGAGACATGAATACGAAATGCATAAACAATACGGCGAATTGCGGTAATTAATGGTCACCGATGATCGTCTAACTTATCTCTGTTATTCTCTCCTCTAATGAACCCCACGACGAAACTACTCGCAATGTTTCAGTCGAAACAGGGAAGGTGATATTTCCGTTACAACTTTAGAACGAACGGTACAAGTTTGAATTGAATGCACGCGGTAAACTGTTACTGTCGAATAACATCGAACTTTGGCGAGCTGTGTACAAATATCGGAAATTCCTAGGAAAGATGTGGCTTGGTAACTGCAATTTTCGAATTCATTGAAAGAATGTTATTGAGATTCCTATCGAGAGTTATGAAGAATAATTAATTCTTATTCATTCACGTCACAGTTTGCTGTATTTTATGAATTTGCCTGATTATCGAAGAAGGTTTGAAAAGGTTTTGTAGAATTCAAAAGGTAAAAGAATTTTTCATGTTCGCTAGAACTACGGGCGTCAAATCCAACATATTTTAATAAATTAAATAAGTACTTTGAAAAAGGGGGAATCAAGCGGCGGAAAATTTGATCGATTGGGTGATTTATGTTTATTGATATAGACGTAGAATATTTATTCTATAACTCTTATATAAAATTGGAGAATTTTTTGAAAAAATTGTGTACCAGTCATTTTGACTGGTTTGGTAGTTCTAATGTTAATAAAATGTCTCTTGATACTAAAAAATTATTTTCCTCTTCAGCAGGAAAATATACTTTTTAAGTTGAAACACTTTTTTCAAAAGTACATATATGATAGGCCGATAGTGTTTTATCTTCATTGAAAGAAAATAATTTCTCGCGAAGTTTAATTTGGACAAACTAAAGAAACTTACACTGTCCTACAATGTTGCAGAGCCAATTTTTCCACGATTTCGAATATTTCTGCCACGGCTCAACACGATGTCGGAAACGAAACAGTCGTCAAATTTTCTCATGTAAGATTCAATTCGAAGCACGCACGCTTCGTTTCAGTATGCGAAGATGTAAAACACGAAGCGCGATAGAAGCGAGAGATTCGTAGTTTCCACTACAAACAGATCAACAATACCACAAGGAGGCCTTCCGTTGCCGTACATATTTTCGATCAAAGTTTCCCAGGTGATCCCTACGGTGGATATCACGAACGTCGTTCGATTTCGGCAAATAAAAATGGAAATTTGTCCGATAACAGAAACACGTTCGACATGGATATCGTTAAAAGCAGAAACTTCCCTCCAACACGATGGTTCTAATGCATCCGAACATTAAAAAGACATTAGCATCGTACTTCGTAGCGGCTCATGGAAGATTCGATTGTCTCCAGATACGAGAATAAGTTTGTTCGCCTCTTCGGATGAATTTATCGAGAGTCTATCAATTCTCTTCTCAAGGGAAAGTTTTCACCTTTTTCGAGCCACGTGGAGAATTCTTACAAAGTCGAGATCTCTACTTTCCTCGATGCGATGTAAAATAATCTCAACCAACCGGGGAGCTTGCAAGCCACTTTAACGGAAACGATTCTGCGGTCGCCATAGCACCCTCTTATGGATTCAACTGCCACTGAATCCACCGTGAATATAGCTCGAGTACCAAAGAGGTCAATGATTCACCTCTGGCACAAATACAAAACGTACAGTGTTTTGTTTTCGAGGTGCTTCGCACGGAAGGGTCAGGGCTTCTTGATGGCAAGACGATCGATGGAGAACACGGCAAAGTAGTTGGGCTCGTAATTACGAGAGGGTGACGGTGCTGGTGGAACTTTTACGCACGAGAGCTCGATTGTCCCTGCGTTTGCCCTCTTTTGAAGGTGGGGACTTATCGAAGAGCCACAATGAGCCAATTAAAGGAAAAGTAACGAGGAGTTTGCGGAAGAGTTTACATCTTAGAGGATCGATAACGGAAGGTCAAATAAGAATGGATTGAGGTACAACTAAGGATGTTGAAACTGTGTTTGCAGGATAATAGTGGAGATGTACGTTGCTACCAGTTATTACGTTCCTTGTTATATGATGTTGATTTGTAAATGTCAACGGTATAATTTTGTTATTTTATGGATAAAAGAGGTACTTGCAAGTCTACGGATAACCTCCCGTTTTGATCCTTTTTTTTTAGATTTGTTAACATAAATGATTTTGAAACTGTGTTTGCAGGATAATAGTGGAGATGTACGTTGCTTCGAGTTATTACGTTCCTTGTTAGATGATGTTGGTTTGTAAATGTCAACGGTATAATTTTTTTATTTTATGATAAGGGAAGTACTTGCAGGCCTTCGGCTAACTTCCCGCTTTGGACTTTTTTTTAGATTTGTTAACATAAATGATGTTGTCCTTTCATCGAGGAGTTACAGTTTAATTTATTAGATTTAGAGAGAGTTTATTTTATTAGATGTGACGCGAATTCAAATTCGAATAGATTACTTCGGAGTATCAGATTTTAATTTATGCTCATCGTAACTCTCGGTTGATTGTTGAAATTAATTATTGTTAAAATATAGCCCAGGTCTTGTTAAAATTTTGTGATTCACAGTTATAGTTTGTAGCACATTTGTGAGATGGTATGTGTTACGGAGAAAAGAGATGGTCGGTAGAAAGTAGACCATTTCTACAAAATGTTATAGTTTACCGAAGTAAACTGGGAACGAACATTCCAGGGTTACGTGTTCACCTTTACTTTACAGTAAAGTTGCATTTTCATTGATCGTAGATAATGGACGTGTTGGTGCCATTCATGATGATATTTCGAGGAACTACTTTTACGATTACTTTTAAAAATGAATCGCTAAATTAAAATCTATGTCAGATCTAACTGGAAAACCGAGAATTCTTTCAGCGTTCCATTGTCATTAACACTAAAACTATCAAGCAAGTCAAAATGACCCGTCCACAAATTTTTCCAAAATTTCTTCAAGTTTATAGGAGAGTCATAAAGTAGATACTCTGCGTTGATCTTATAAAATACAGATTACTAAATCGATCATCTTTTCCACCTATTGATTTCTCTTTTTCTATAGCATGTATTTAATATATTGAAATATAATAGATTTAACGTCGGTAGTTCTAGTGTTAACAAGTTAAGAGCCTTGCAATTTCTGTGGAATTTTTTCAGATATAATCAACGAGAGTAGAAATTTACAATATGTATTCATACAATGTTAAAAATTTTGTACATGTTTTAAGATGACCTTAAAATACTCTGTCACAACCTGAGTGCACGAAATTAAAATATTGGCACTACTTGAGTAAATATAATTTATCGCCCGAATAGAAATTAACCGTACTTGACATTCTTAGTAATTTATAATATTAAGTA
This sequence comes from Cerceris rybyensis, assembly GCA_910591515.1. Lineage (NCBI taxonomy): Eukaryota > Metazoa > Arthropoda > Insecta > Hymenoptera > Crabronidae > Cerceris > Cerceris rybyensis. The sequence continues at coordinate 43,042,674 of OU342789.1, forward strand.
ATCTAATTACCCAGAAGAAATAGAAACACTATGTCATTATTGAATTACATCTCCTGCTAGTAGAAGTTGTTTACCTAAGAATTCTTTTACATCATGCCTTTTTACTTCAAAGTAAATAGAATATCCTCAAAAGTGTACAAATATTTGCAGAAAAATTGTTGTCGCTATTTCTGTACGTTTCAGAATCCACGCTCATATTTCAATCAAATAAATATGCGCTTTTAGCGACAAACGGTAAAATTGTCATTTTATCCCTACAAAGATACGACGGAGTGAATTCCTCTTAGAATTTCTTCAACGAGAAATATTACCCGGCAATACAATTACCACGAAAGCTAAATCAAAGCCTTCGCTTTAAATATATCGGTGCAGCTGTTACTAAATCTTCGTTTTGCAACCGTCGTCCGTTTCTTTACAAAATAAATGTTTCTCATTCGAACACTTTTCGTTTGCCGTCTTTCTGTGATTTATTGCACAGCAAGAGAAACTTGAATTTCGTAATTATCGTTTAAATAGATGCACCTATTAAATTCTTCCAACCATTTGAAATGATAAATGCAGTTAAACATAGAGCTATGATAACATGCTTCCCACATATAACGATCCAATAATTGTAGCGGATTATTTAAATACGTTTTCCACATAATTTGAGAATTAATAATATTGAACAATCTTCACATATCAGGAATTTTTCAAGGTTTCGATTAACATAGTTTCTCTCCAGTGGGAAGCAAATTAACTACGTCATAGAAAAGTTAACTATAGTGATGAAACAAATTTTTGTTACTATAGTTTTAAAAGAAATTAGTAAGAGTGAGTACTTTTCAATAGCAAGCTACAATTTGCGCTAGTATCTCTTTTTTTCAATATTACTTTGCTTTTGTTTATTATTTCAATGAGATGCTGTACAATTCGTCTTTATCTATATTAAAAACTGTAAGAACATAAATTTCTTGAATTTGCAACTATTTTACCTCTTACTATAACTAATTGTTTATTAAATAACTCATATTCGACATTTAACACTAGATTTACGGATGTTGATTATATCTATTTTTCTAAAGTGAGCCAGTTTGACTCATAGAAGAAAATTGAAGTTTTTCGCAAAGAAAATAGTTACAAAATAAATTTAAATAAATGATGTATTATTAAAAAATGAACCAACCAATATACTATATATAAAGCAATCAAATTTTGAATGAGCTAATTTGGCTCCGTAAATCTAATGTTAATATATCGATTTATTGTAAAAACGTTCTTTAAATTGCTTTCCTTTATATAACATCACTCTAAAACATAATAATAAAACATATAATAATCACTCTAAAACAGCAAAATTTATTTAACTACTATATTTGCCAATAATAAAATCAAAACAATTAAGCGCTACTATAATCGATCTTTTTTTCTTCCTAAATTGGATACTGTATCATAAATTCTCGTTAAAACTACAAAAACGTTTCCGCTGTTGCATATTTACAAAGAATTGAAATTAAAAAAGATAAATTCGAGAAGATATAGGATTACTGCGGAAATACAATTGAAAAGTTCTTGATCGTAAAGGAGAGAATAAGCGGTGCAGGAACTTACGCGTGCACCAAGAAACAAAGGAACATATTCTTCAGCGGCGCACACGTTTCCGCAATCCGCAACCGGAAGGACCCTTTTACGTCGACCGAATGAAATTCTTTTAGAAAGGACCGGACATTGTGATACCGCCTCTGTATTGACGAGCACCTGAATTGCTCGTGGAATACCAATGCGTACTTTTCTACCTATCGAGTTTTCTGGATCGATCACTGTCGTTTAGATAATTGTGCCTGAACAAATTGTTCATAATTTGTAGTTTTAACATCGATGTCTACCCTGCAATGAATCGTACGCGTTGGAAGATCATCCATCAATCGCGCTTTCTTCGCTGCAATTTAATATCACTTGATAACTTATACATTAACGAATCATTGATGGCACGTGATTATTTCATAACTATAAATCTTCAGAAAATAGTGATTATCTGTAGATTGTAGTCACTCTGATGACGATTTACATCCTGTAGAATATCGTGCTAAATATATAATATAGTTATTTCATTAACTCACGTGTTAACTTTGCACTCTGTTGTCGTCACAGCGGCGACATTGTGATAAAAAGCTGATAATCCTGTTATCAGATAAATCCGGTTTATTCTTATATTTTTCCACATTGTAAAATATAATTGTAATATGTATCTGCTCCTTTTTTAATGGTAAAGCAAAATTTTCAATTTTCCACGGCTGCACTTTCGCACCATATAAATAGTCTGGGAGTACCAAGCAGCTCATAGTAAAAATTATTCAATGTACAAAATCTAGCAACGTCTATTAACCCTTTGCGGTCCTATGTCGAGCAGTACTCGACATAGATTCTCACTTCATTTTATTTTCTGTCAATTTAATATCGACTTTCCAATTTCACAATATATGTAATATCACCCAAATGTTCGTCAATACCTATAGTTATTGATATAATTTTAAAAAATTGATAACCAACGATAGAAAATATGAAATGAAGTTCAGTTAGCTCACTACCGATATTAACGAAATAATTCAGATCGCAAAGGGTTAATAAGTTTCATATGATAAGACATACAGAATGGATGATCCATCGATGATTTATTGATTCTCATAGAATGGTATTTTGTACCAGTGTTATTCCAAAAGTGAAAAAGTCCATTCTTCCCGGAGACCAAAACTAAAAAGTTACTTAAAAAAAAGTCTGAATAATCGTCAACATTTTCTAATTTTTGATAATCTCAACGCCACCTCCGTTCGGCACAAAATTCTATATCGCACTGGATGATTCAACCTGTACTATGTCAACAACATTACCATCCCATAATAATATCAAAGATTTTGTTCTTTTCGAAAGCTTTGTAACCATCAATACCCCCAGTTTGAAGCAATTCAACACAGACCCGATTCACCTCTGAACGTCATTTTGCGAATCGTGCACGACCGTACCGTCCATAGATCTTGCCATGGAGTCGGTCTCGCTCCATTACAGTGTCCCCAGTGTTTCGAAATTCTCGGTCATGGGTTGAGCCATGAGTGTGGTAGCAGTTTCCACTTGGTTTCTCTTCGATTTCTCCGACGGAAAGCTTTTTGCTTCGTTCGTTCGTTCCAATGCTGTGCGACGACACATAGATCGCTATAACGCGAGTTAACTCGTCCCGAAGGCCCGAGAGAGTTCGAGAGACAAGTTTCCTAGAGGTCCGATGCAGGAGCAGTCTTCCACTGCACCGGCGAACGGGGCCACCCCGTTGCGGGATTTAAATTAATGCAGTCCACGGTGCAACGGAGCGTTGCAACAGGCTCTCGGTCCTTGGAACGACGTTTCCGTTTCGTTTCCGGCGAGGTTAGAATTACTCGGCAGGGATTTAACTGTGAATGGATTTCTACGGTGAGAATGAAATTGAGAAATGATTATACTGAACTTGATTTCGCAATTGTTTGCTCTATTGGCTTCAGCTTTGGTTGGGTTAGAGGTTTGTCGATTGTGGGTTGTGTGAGATAGGGTAGTTTGGAGATTGTAATTCATTTGGTTAATTCATGGTCAGTTTATGGGTATGCGCAGTGTTTAGTACTTAGGTGGGTGTATGGAGCTTAGTATTATGGTCTCAGAGAGTAGGGGATTTGACTGTTAAGAATCTTACGTGCCTCTACCTTTCTCAGAGGGATGAGAAATTTGCGGGATTTTTTCCAAAGATAAAAATTATTTATAGAAATGTGAATTGAGTGGAAAGAGATGAAGTTAGTATTTTATTATTTTTTTCATTAGATTGGAATATATAGGTAGGTCTTCTATAATGCAGTACCTTTACGATGCGTTTTCGCTCCAACGCGGTTGGAAAAATGCGGAAATTTTCTTGCAAAGCGGTTTAGAAAGTGTGTCATATTCATTATCTTGTTTGTAAAACCTGAACCTACCGGAAGTGCAGTAGAACATGTCGATGAAGCAAGCTCAGATCTCGAAATAAGGTCAGTCAAACGTTCTCAAACATGTATAATATGTGACAATGACGAGTAAATTTGTGGACATAATATTATGTTTCTTCTTCATTTTGACTTCAAATTATCATCAATTTTAGTTTTTATATGAGGGGTGGCCAACCCAAATGATCTTGCGGGCTACTTTGGAAATGCATCATAACTCCGCGGGCCGCATATAAAATTATATATCCCTATAAATTAGATTCAGACTCACTATAGGCACTTTTTCAGTGAAAAGTTGAAATATAATGAGTTATTATTATTGTGTTTACTATTACTCTTACATGTAAACATAAATAATATAATAATAATGATACTGATGATAATCTCGCGGTACGGACAAATGTTCAAGGTGGGCCGCACGCGGCCCGCGGGTTGGCCACCCCTGTTTTATATGATGTTGATTTTCATTTAAGTTTTACATGAAATGTTTTTACGTACATAAATTTTAAAAATGCTGAAAATGTTGCAGGATAAAAGGCAGTTTTTCTTTTTTTAGAACCGAATCCCAGTTTCTGTTTTAAGTGGTGTGGCCTATAACGCGATTTCCAACAACGCGGTATTTTCAAGGAACGTATCTACCACGTTGTAGGAGGCCTACCTGTAATAATGTATATAAAGTGCGTAATCTGTTAATTAAGGGCGAGAAGACAATTTAAATTTTAATAATGGGCGAAATCCCTCAAATTGTGAGTCAATCAATTTTTTCAAAGTGTTAAATCAATATAATTTTACAGTATCATATTAAGTGTCGTAGCTCTTTTTACACATTATAAAAAAATTATTATTGATAGAGCTACTATTTCATTTGTTTTTCTTAATGTACATTTGGATAATTGCAATGAGTATGCAGAAACCTAACGGGATTTAATGAGTTCTTGTCACATATACACCTTTAACGACGTTGTTTATTAATTACGTCGTCTGTCTATTAAAACTCGATCCTTTATAAAGAATTTATTTAATGCTTATGCGAGGAATATCGCATAATTACTGTTCCTCCGTCACGCGTTTCGTAATGAACTTACCTTTGGTGACGCCACATACTCTTGTAATTAACTAGGTCGGAACTTTTCTGGGTGCTTTCATCGGGAGAAATTTTTAGTGGGACGCTTATATCGGATTTTCGTCTTTAAAACACAAGTTTCTAATTCCACGATGTTTCGTTCCGGAATAAAAGTGGCCTCTTTAAAAATGCATCCGTGTAACGGAAAATCTCGATGGAATTTTCAAACTGTACGCAACTTTTTAAACTATAATTAATTGAACTTCCGCACGGTATCTTCTTACAGAACTTTTGAGCTGCAGCAGATAATTGAGTTTAAGATCTTTTCACGAAAGTGGCATTAAAATCGATATCCTTATATTCCCTCCATCAAAATCCTCCACTCAACAATTGTGACGTAAGAATTTTCATTTACATAGAGCGAAATATTTGCAAAACGTTTGCAGATTTTAAGACTCGTGATCCTGTTTATAGGTCAGTGTGATAAAAATTGCATTTTGTCCAGCTGGTATAGAAACTTTTGAAATTTGAAAATTCGTAGTTGGTGCTAGGTCAGCAGAACAATGTTTTCAGCAAAGCATTTTCTTAGTATTACCAAGAATTGGAAAAATTAATTAATTCTCGCAGCTTTGTGACTAGTTTCGTAAAGTTAAAGAGTTGAGAAGCTTTCAGAATTTTTTACCTAAGGTGATTGTCTAGGTTTCTTGAAAGTTATCTCTGACAAATATTCGCTGAAGCCAATTTCGCATCAGTGGCTAAACTAAGACACAAAGTGCTTTTTTCTCTTTCCATCTCATCCCATTTCGAAGTCTCAATGGCCTGAGAAAAGTTCGTGCCAAAAACTCGTAAAGCGATAGCTAATAGTCACTTCTCAATATTTATAACTATCCTTCTATCTAAAATCGGTCACAATGAAATAGCTCAACGTCTTCTCTCATTTGTGCATCTCAAATTCAAAGTCAAATTCCCCAGTGACTCAATCCTTATCACCCCTCTCCACAGAATGATCGTTTCTCAAAAATTTCTTGCATCAATTAATTTTGACTAGAACAAATCCTTCACAAACAACAATCTTAAATCTCTCAAGTCTTTTACAACATTCAACAAAAAAATTCTAAAGCCACAAAATATCTACAATTTTTCACCTAAAAAAAAAATCATCTTAACAAAGTAATATTAGTCACATCACATTAACCCCATACCGTACAATAACGAGTGCTAGTCGTGACGCGATAAATGAAATAGTCAATTTTGAAGTGGTCCAAAAATCATTTGTTTACAAACATCAGTGGGTCCGGATTAAATAAAATTAATACTGCGCTATTCAATATTACGTTAAGTCATTTACTATATCCGAAATTAGGGGTTAGATTGTTATTTTAGTAATTAATTCAGAGTGATTGCACATTTAATCACAAAAGAAATGACACGGCAAGCGGTTAAATATCCAAAGCCTTATACACCCCATAAATTCTCGAATCAATTACTTAATCTCCCATGATTTATCCGAAGCACGTTTATTCCATATCTTCCAGGACGTTCGATAAATTCCAGAATTTATTAGCGTCATAAAAATCGTCGAAACAACAGCAGCGCAATTCGATGCACGCCCAGAGAACGTTTTGCCACTTGCCAGTGCGAACTTTTCCTCCAAGAATTCCCAGATATCGATAGTCATAAAGGGAATTTTACACGTAGGATGCAGTCGACGAAGAATATGCGACGGGGTTGAAAAGTCGAGTGTTAGGGTCGATTTACGTTACATGGCACGAGAAGGTACCCTATAGTTGTCACAGACACGTTTAACGCATTAGTGTATGGGTGTAGAGTCAAAGAGAGGTGAGTTCCAATCCCTCGCTTTACCGTTCTTATTCTGCCACGTTCTTGCTGATATTATCGTGGTTAATTCCGAAGGGAGTGCTTTAGAAACGGCTAAATGCGAAGGGTAAGTATCTCTTGCCAAACTACTTTCAGCAGGATACTTGGAAAGTGTAGGAACGTGCGCATCCACGCTACGGGGCGTTGAAGGTATGATATATTTAGACGTTTTACAGTAAGGGAGATGAGGGTTGGTTGATGGGGATGCCTTTTCCTCTGCATTTACGAGGGTATTTGTAAAATGCAGCGTTTGGTATTAGCGCGAAATGCTTTTGGTGGATTGATGGTGTGTTGTAGATGTTGATGACTTGGGCATAATAAATCTTATCGTTATAATACAATTTATGATTATACATGTAATTCATTAAATCTAATATTGGCAAATTTTAGGTAATAAAAGGCCTGATTTACTGACCTTTGTATCTCCAGTAATTAACGGTAATAGGATTAAAGCTAGAATTAGTTTCTGTCATTTGCAGAATAAAATGGCTTTTGGAATTCTGATAATCTGATAATAGTTTGGTCATGTCTCCAAAACCTTATTGCTGCAGCATCGTATATTTCGTTGCGCACAAAATTGGCATTCAAAAATTAAATACTATTAGTATTAACTAATTTTAAAAAATTGGATATAAGAATCTATAGAAATATCCATTTTGCCCGATTGATGAACATCAAAGATGGCAAGAACTTGTATTAGGTATAAGGGAAAGTTCTGTCGTTTTGAAACATGTGCACTTTTATGCGTTATCAATCTTTAGCAAGAATTTTAATCCGACTAAAACCAGTTTAAACACTTAGATTAGTATATGATTGATGATTTATACACATTTTTTTGTATTTTAGTCAGTTTTTTAAGCTTCTAAAACTCTTAACAAAAGTGAAGAAAAAGTGCACTTAAGACATTGCATATTGTATGAGTTGCAAAACGGGAATAACGCGATGGAGGAAAAAAAAGACATGTGTGACGTGTTTGGAGAGGATGAAGTAATAGTTCGAAAATGTCAAAGATGGTTTACGAAATTTCGCTCGGGTGATTTTTCTTTGAAAGATGAACCCAGATCAGGAACGCAATCGCAGTATGATAAAGACAAATCCCACGTTAACTTCCACAGAAATGGGCTTCAAGCTTGGAATTCATCAGCCTACTGCTTTGGATCACATTAAAAGACTTTGCTTCCTGTCCAAACTCTCTGATTGGATGGCACACGAATTAAAAACGACAGAAATTTCCTTCACACCTAATAATTTAATGCCTTTCCAACTGTTAATTCAAGGTAGTAAATGTATTGTAAGCGACCAAGAAAGTAATCCAAGAGAAACCAACAACATAAACCAATCCCAACGCGATCATTGACCTGGCTCGTGTTATACTCTGTGAATCGGCTTTTACTGGTGATAAACTCAGTGCATCGCCGGTGCACGTGCGGCCATATTTGTGGCAATGGAGAACGAGACGCGCCCTACGTGAATGCATTTCCCATGGACATTCCAGTCCTCGCGACGTCTAATAGAGTTTGCGGCTCACGTATAGTACAATTTTCACGGCGCGTCTGCGAAGGCATCGCATTACCGTAGACAGTAAATGCACACGAGACCATGGAATTTGGGATACTTCATGGTGAAATGTTATCTATCTTCTGTAATAAATGATTATTCACTGTCTACCGTTGACGATGGCGACAAAAGTACACGTTGAAACGATAGTTTTTGACTTTAATGTCAAAACGATGACTTCCTTTAAACTACGCGAAAAGTGTTTTTTCCTTTGATTCCTATTAATGTGAATTATGATTATCGGCGGAAACTGGAGGGGATTTATGGAGGACAATGTTATGGGATAGGGAGAATATCCTATGGAGTTAAGGCGATTAGAAGTCGAGAAGGGGAGAGCCCGAATGGTTCCAATCGAAGTGGACGAGATCTGATTTCCATGATGGTGGCGATTTTTCAAAATTGTCGTATATAGGGAAATTAAATCTAACAAAGGACTCCCATAGATAACAGAATTTCCAGTCCTTTTCAGATACATAGAACAAACAATATTTAGGCTGTCGGAGGATTCTTACTAACTGAATCAATGTTTACAACGGAGATTGAACATTAAGTTATACCTGCTCAGAGAAAAGTAGTAAATCTTCCAAAGAAAATGGTTGAGGTCTTCGTAGAAGGATGTTGATACATTTAGAATGAGCTTTTCTAAAGTCCCCCGAATTTGAGACAATGCAGATAGACAACAAATAGCTCGTACGTTTTTATTGCACTACTGTTCAACACTAGCACACAGTTAAAAAGACTCAGGCGAACGAGTAGTCATCCTCAAATTAGTTAATAACCAATCAAGAAGTTCAGGAGACGATGATAATTAATTACAATAGGAGGATCGCAGTTATGCCAACCCAGCCATTCAAGTAGCCCAAATAGATAATTCTCCTAAGTGTAAGCGTAAAACGGCCGGTTATAGCAAGAACAGCCGATTTCGGCGTTCCTGGATTCGGTAGCAACGGCGAACAATTGCCGACGAAAATTGAAGGAGAAAGAAAACAACTGAGCGTCGCGGCGTGTCGCAACGTGTCGACGTTCGCGAAAGAAACGAGGCAGTCCAGTCCCGACCACTTTTCAATAAAGATCGTTTTATATTTTTTTTATGAAGAAGAGTTTACTTCCACCCACCCCCTTATGTTAATTTGAAGATTATGTCCGGTGGAAGCTTACATAAGCACAATTATTTCTCTGCACAACATGGTGAAATGATACAAATCAAGGGGGGTATTTTGCGTCCACCGATGAACAATAAACATCTATACATAACTAAATTTATCAATAATAGCAATCATTATCAATAGAGTTGTAGGGACGTTGGTTTACGATCCGGTCTCCACCATTGTTCGACTCTGCGCCGAGCCTGTTAGCTATCTTTAATTTGGCAAATTTCTGACGCTTCAGGCCCGGCGCGTTTAGGACCGTCCGCGGTGAACAGGGGCCGGGTCGTGAACCGACAGTAAAAGTAAATCCTATTGTCTAGGTGGGTGTGTTGCCTCGAGGTGACCAGGGCCTCGAGGGGTGTCCATCAGATGTGGAATTTTCCATACCAAGACGCCCCCACGGTTGCGAACGTCTCGAGGCGACCTTAACAATTTTTCGCAACCCGCCTAGACAACGATAAGAAAACTTTCCCTTACTCTAGTTATTCGAGAGTAGGGAGAGAAAGTGTCAAGAAAGAGTAGGGGTGACTGAAGGGTAGAAAAGGGCGACACGCGGTGGTCACAGGATTCTATTCTTGTGGAAAAGCGAACTAGTAAAGAGCGACACGATATATGTAACCAACTTTGTACATTTATAAATAAACACTACTGTATCGTTCATCAAGGACACGATCTCTAAAGAGTTATCACTAGACTGCGGATGTTTATGCAAATTTCGAGTTTCACAAATGCAGGTGAGACAGGAAAACTTATCTAGGGATTTATTGCACTTAATAAATATTACAACAAATACCATACTTTGGATATTTTAGATATATTTTTATATTATGTTCTTTTTGTATATTTTAGTCGTATTTAATTTGCCATAAGTGCATAAAAATCCGCAGTCTAGTTACCACTATTATACTAAAATAAGTTACTATCAATATGATAGTTCAAGGAAATGATTCTCTTTTCCCCTGTGCAATTACAGCTATGAGCTAACATTTCACACAATACTCGTTACGCTCAATTCAATCTACATTTCCACTCGTGGAAAGTCTTTTAGCTTCGTTGTGCTAGAAAAATTCATATTCCGTCTAAAGCATCGAGTTGGCACGACAAACAGGTCGGAGGATATTCTTGACATCAACGATCTATCGCGAAATCCAGAAAAAGGATGATTCCAGGTTCTTGTTCGATTTGCATACACGTATGAAGTGCAAAGATCGATCGACGGCCGGAATTACGAATTCAACGACGAGACAAACCCTTCCTTTCCGGGTGACAATCCAGTTCGATGACATTGAGTCGCCGAGGAGCAGCGGGGAATATGAATAAGTCCATCGGCATCCCTTTTCTGACGTTTATTTGACAACTGATGCGGCGAATTCGAAGCAACCATTGTGTATAACAAGGTCGGAACAACGAAATCAATGAACCTATTGTAATCTTCTTGAGAATTATGCGAATAAATATTATTGCGGTCTGAGTATATATTTATATATTTTCTAACGGGTGAAATTCAATGATACTTTACTGAGAGTGGGATTTTATTAGAGTTAGGTAATTAATTGCTTTAAGTCATTTATAAGTATAAAATTTTAAGTATAAAATGATAGTTTTGAATGTTCTTTATATTGAAAAATACAATCTAAGAAGTCGTTGTCCATTGTACGATGAGTATGGAATTATAAGGTCGCACTCTCTATTAAGGTAGTTCTATTTTCGATAGATTTCCTTAAAATTTTGAAAATATATTCTTCATGATATTTTATAATTATAACCGGAATCTCAACGAGTTCGTCCACACGGTTTATGAATAAATCGTGTTTAAAAATAACATATTTAACATGGGCCTTATGGAAAAAAATGTTTGCTGAGTCCGTAAAATCTTTTTTTATTTTTCTAATGGAAAAACGAGTCGATGGATTCTAATAAAAAATTAGCAATGTATTATTTTATGCTTTTGGGATATTATTGAATTTTTTCATAATTTTTTACTTCATAGTTATAGAGAAAGATGTTTTTTAATGTCTAAAAAGTGAATGAAATGACCTCTGTGAAGTTAGCCCCTGCATTAATTCTTACGCAATTTTTTTAATTTCCAATGAAAAAAGAAACTTTTAGTTCTGAATCCAGCTAGAACTACCTTAATAGGTACGATAAGTACAAATTCCACGTCGCCTATGGAAAATATTTCCTACGAAGTAAAGAAATGTGGAATGAAATGATGGAATTAGATTTCGAGTGAATACCTGATTGTACAAATTTTGCAAAGTGACGTTGTTCACGTTGTTTGTCAACGTCAACGTTGTTTGACGTTGAAAATTTTGCAAAGTGATTTTGCAAGACTTGTTTTGAAATTATAGAGAATGAAGAGAAAGCACGTAGAGAAGAGTGACACAAAGGGATAAGATCGATTTTATCAGAAAGACGAGTGTGACTGCAAGTGTTTATAGAGTTATCACGTGCTTGAAAGCAACGAGGTTTATGTGGATAATGGGAAATGAAAACTTAACGGTGGAAATTCGTAACTGAAATTGAAAATTCCTCAGATTCCGAGTAGACACGTTCCAGACGGTGCACTTAACGCTAATGCATGTGCAGGATAAATATCTGTGAGAAGAGCGTTAAAAGACTTTTGTGCCGCTTTTCTCTTTCGACGTACGAAACGTTTCGCAATGAAATTATGGATGAACACATCCACGTAGTAGAAACGGTTAGTAGTCGATTTTTTTTTAATTACGCGAACCACTATCAGTAATATTCACACGTTGTTGCATAAAATTTTAAGAACTTCATATTCCAGTGTAAAATTATTCCGTTCATAAGGAAATATGAATATTTGGAATCATTCCTATAATATAGAAATATATATTTTTGATATTGAAATATCGCAAATGTAAATTTAAAAAATGAGAATTTTATAAATATTCGAGAATTAAAATTGCATAATAAAAATTGTAGTTTTAAGTGAAATAACATTCAACAATAAATATAAAAATTGTAAATTATAATTATGTAGTCATTCTTTTTGTCATAAATCTCCATCGATCCAAGGATATAGAACAACCCTTGAAAGCCATAACAACAACTTTTGAAGGACCCTTACACATACAGTTGAAAACATGAAGAGAAATTGAACAGAAATATGTTACCTACTATCAAAATGTTAATGATGTTCATTTAAAGTCGGAATAAAGTACAATTGAATTTTGATTCACGTTGCATTATGATTCCACATGATTTTACATCGGCTACTGCGAAATAGGAAACGATATTAACGAGATAATGAAGAGTAATAAATTGATCGTTGAACGAACGCCGAGAATGAAATATGTGTATAACATGTGTTCTCGCAAGCCTTGTAAATAGAATATTTAGTAATAATATTTGCTGCGCCATTAACTCCCCTGCATTCCGATCGTGATGGTTCCTGCTATCTATTAATTGTATCTGCATAAATTACAAAAACGATTAAATGTATAGAAGCAACACGTTCGTCCGTCATCTATTGCTAGACTCTTAATCATTTTGTTAATTATCAATCTCGTGAACTATGAAATATCTAACGGCAATCAATTTTCAGTTACTAGAATTAAACGGTTACGTGTTATTTAATAATGGAAGGGTCAAAGAGATGGGGAAATGGAGAGGCACGAAGACAGACAGATGAAAGTACAGAGAAATAGAGAAATAGAGAGATAGAGAGATAGAGAGATAGAGAGATAGAGAGATAGAGAGATAGAGAGATAGAGAGATAGAGAAATAGAGAGATAGAGAGATAGAGAGATAGAGAGATAGAGAGATAGAGAGATAGAGAAATAGAGAAATAGAGAGATAGAGAGATAGAGAGACAGAGAAATAGAGAGATAGAGAGATAGAGAGATAGAGAGATAGAGAGATAGAGAGATAGAGAGATAGAGAGATAGAGAGACAGAGAGATAGAGAGATAGAGAAATAGAAAGATAGAGAAATAGAGAAATAGAGAGATAGAGAAATAGAGAGATAGAGAAATAGAGAGATAGAGAAATAGAGAGATAGAGAAATAGAGAGATCGAGAGATCGAGAGATAGAGAGATAGAGAGATAGAGAGATAGAGAGATAGAGAGATAGAGAGATAGAGAAACATAGATGCAGAAAAGTAGAGAAGCAGGGAAAGGCAGGGAAACAGAGAAACAGAGAAAATACACTTCCGCAGAGAACTGGAGAACATTAGAGAGGATTAGAAGGTATTACGTGAAATCGAGGAAAATTAGACCGATTCCAAGATAACTGAGACGTGTGAAATTAGAAGGATTTCACTTTAAAAACAGAAAATTTTGCGTCGACCGCAAGATAAATCAAGAAATAATTTGACGGTTTGCACAGATATTTCTTTTTCAAGACCGACTGTAAACTGTAAATAGTTACGTGAAGAAATTCAATGGAAACGTAATTATAACGATTCACGTCGACGTTCTAATTTATTAAAACATTCTGTGCTTTGGATTTCGAAAGGAAACAATTCCGTGTTCTTTGCTCTTTCGTCCGAGTTTAATGCTGAGCACCTTCGCCCGTCTTCGTTTAGATGCAATCAAGCTTGCGGAAGGATCCTGGCTACTGAGAATAGGGAAGCCGACCGTTTTCAACGTTGTTTCTATATACAATAAATTTCGTTAAATGTGCCTGAGCGATGAAGGCAACATCCGTTGATCTGCTAATGTTGCGAGAGTATTTTTCTTTAAAAGTGAATTCTCACGGTTGTGTAATTGTTTGTCTTTTTTTTACTTGAAAATACTGGGGTAATAGAGACATTGTTTTATAACATTTTAGCCGTTACGGAACATATTAAAAGAAGAAAGAGAATTTTAGGAGTTGCAAGAATTGATTTCGTTTTCTGGAAACAGATATTATCAGACGATTTATTATTTTTTGCAATATATAGAAACTAAAATTTAATGAATTTTGGGAAGTTCGAAATGTGAAAATCGCGCGTCTACATCTTTCGTTATTTACTATTACTTTAGATATTTTAAAAATCACTAATTATGTCATATTTATATCAAAATCAGTATAGGAATGAAATACTTTAATGAGTGTCTGAAAAAATTCTCTTCTGATCGATGTTAAAAATATTAAATTAACCGGTTGCAGTTGAAATTATTTTTCCTCTCCTGTCGGCCCATAATTAAAATGAATCATTGAAATGTCTACTATCGGGTATTCAATTTTACTTTACGATAGGAATAACAGCGGTAACGAACGATATATCTCAATTGAATTTGCAAAATTGTTCACGTGCCAGAATCGAAGTGAACAAAAAATTAACAATAACCAGTAATTCAAAGATAATAAAAATATTATAAAATATAAAATATCATATTTGGAAAATCGGGGCGGTTATGGTATTACAGACAGAGATCCTCAATTAATCGTTCTAAATTCATTTCTAAAAATACCTGGCTTTTCCTATGTAAAATGAGTATCACAGAATATAAATAGTGAAACATTTATTTCACTTAAATCTACAAATTCTGTGCAAAAGAACCATAACAGTTTAATCTTCAAAACTGAATAAAAATAAAATTACTTTATATTCTAAAAAAACGTACATGTAAAAGTCATTCAGGAGCAACATCACGTCTGTCTGTTCGCACAGACAGTTGTATCAAAAGTTTTAACAAATTTAGAAAGGGAAAAATGACAGGAAAATGGAAAAAAGGGAGAAGAATCGATAATACCTTTCCCTAGGCTACTTGTTGGACAACACGTTAATGACTTGGCTGTCAGGAAACATACGCGACAATTGGAAACGTCAATGTGCACTTTTAAGGAGAATCGGATGAAAGATACGTCACGAGCAAGTTTCAGCTCCAAAAAATGTAGTTCAACATCCGGCAACCGGTCACCATGGCTACAGGCTATCGCACGAAAAGATCTGATCCTATTGTGCAGCTTTGCGGGAAGCCAGGAACTTGCTTTTGCAAAGAAATCCTCCTGGAAAGCATCAAAGGTGCCTGATAAGGATTTCGTTAAGCGCTAGACTACGTCGTGCAAGTCGTCGCTTTTTCGGACAGTGAAAATTGTCATTGGACTCTTTAAAGAATTGAAATTTTTACAGAAAAATGACGTTCGAATCTTTAAGAGCGTCTATATTATTATGAGTCATTTTTATGCATTTATGACAAATTAAACACGGCTAAAATATACAAAAAGAACATAATATAAAAATATATCTAAAGTATCCAAAGTATGGTATTTGTTGTAATATTTATTAAGTGCAATAAATCCCTAGATAGGTTTTCCTGTCTCACCTGCATTTGTGAAACTCGAAATTTGCATAAACATCCGCAGTCTAATTATGACTGAATATCCTATCTATCAAGATCATATATATATCTTTGTTACTACGAAATTATCCAGTTATGGTTATTAGTTGTTAGCTTGAAAACTATTGAGTCGTTTTTTATCTCTTTAATGCCAGAATTAGATTTTAAAGATAATTCAGTGCATACTTCACGTAGTAATTTCAAAACCAAATGGTGTTGCAATTTCATACAGACTATAAAATATTGTATATTGAAATAAAAACCTACAAGGAAAGATAAAGTTCTAGTATTATATCTCGTTTAAAATATCGAATATTAATATGCAAAGTTGTGCCTTTTCTATGTCGCTAAGGTAAAATCTAACCGTTAAAAAATTAATTAGCAGATATAAATAAAGCAAAAAAGGGAATTAAATTTCGAGCTGAATGAGAATACCCGACATACAATATTCGATGAAGTAAACTGCAGGAGGAGAAATAATTTTTGTATTATACAGCGAGCAAAATATTGAACGTGAAGAGGGTAAATTCATCGAATGCATTGTGGTAGGTTTTGAATAGAGGCCGAGCATAGATAGAAGTTCGTATTCGGGGAACATATACCGTGCTCGATAAAAAGATAGCCCATTTTTCTAATAAAAGGTTCTCAGGTCTATGGTAAACTTTATTTTGTCAAAGCATCTTCCATTGAACGTGTGGAAGAAATATGTCGAGAGATTTGGGTATCGTTTCCGTAGAAGAAAGCTGAAGAAATGAAAGAGCGAAAAACTGAGTAAGTCAAAGTATCAGAAATATTTTTGTACGTTTTAAAAGTTAGAATATTAATTCGGAAATACTTTGCAATTTTTATACCAGCCGGAATTATTTAGTTGTTTGCATACCTGAAATATTATAGGAAGAAGCAAGTAAATGTGAATTTTAAGAAATTTGTAAACATATTAAAGGAGCTGAAAAAGATACCAATAAAAATATCTTACAATTAGTGGCCAACATGAATGACAATTAAAAATTACTGTGTTAATTGTACGGTTTTCTTTAAGGGGCAAAGTTTAAATTACGTTTCAAGTTTATTAGTGATGCTTCAATTCCAGTAGAAGTAATAAGCAACCAGAAAATAAGCGAGACAAATGAAATTAAAAAAAGTAGTCTAATAATGGCACCTTCTGAGTTTCACATTTCATTATGACAAAGGATTATTGGTCACAATTAATTGGAGAGTGTCACTCGCGATATGTGTCTATAAGAAATTTAAAAAGTATAATACTTCACCTTCAAGGACAACTTTCTTATTCTCTGCTAAAACATGTATGTGCAATAAATAAGTCTACGAAATATAATACTCTTTAATTCTTACAGTGCAAGAAGGAACTGAATAGAAAGATAGCCTTGTGTGTTGGTGTGCTCACTTAAATGGTAAAATTTATTTATTGCAGAAGGTATAGAAATAACATATCGAAACTTGAATGACTTGAACACAATGAAATTCAAGATATGTCTTTCTAAAAATAATATAACATGCAAGCTTCGTCCAAGGCTGTCATTTCAATTTATGGGGAAGATACGAATCGTCCACCCTAAATCCGGGGAAAAGTATTTTCAGAATTTTCCAAATAACGATTCCGCAGAGTTCAAGTTTGAATTACCCACTTTTATATACCTGCTTGCATAAGTAAAATACGTTTCTTTCAAAAACTACGATTTTACTGTAACAGAATGCCTTGCAGTATACAGTGAGTCCCATTGTAAAATTTTCTGTTCAACGATTCTCTTGCCAGATCGTCGGAGTTTAGATTATCCTACTTTTGTACGAATAAAATGCACCTGCATAATAAAAATACATTTTATTAAAAAACTGTGATTGCAAGTCGAGAGAATCTCTGACTCATTGTCAGTGCGGGACCAATTGTCAGTATTTTCTAAATATTCTGTAAGCAAAGTTTTACCATTTTGATGTTGACTTTTAGACCACCATGTTTTATATAACATTCGCTTGCATAAGTTATTTATCCTTCTTTTAGAAATGGCGATTTTACCCAAAGAAGATGTCGGACCAACCCTAAAACTCTCTACGACTCCTTTTAAAACACTTGAAGCAAAAATTCCACACCGTTAAAGTGGAGAACTTTACGCTACTCTCTTTTTATATAATATAGACCTGCATGAGTTATTTATCTTTCCATTAAAAATCATGGTTTTATATAAATAAGGTGCGGAATCCTCTGCGAAAACTACTGTGAATCCTTTTAAAATTCTCCAATAAAAATTCTAATTTAAAGAACTAATTTAAAAAAATTACTGGTTTCCACCTTCTATAATGTCGATTGGAAATATTAAGCAACAACATGTTGTTATTATGAATACCTTTTAAGACACAGTTGTCCGCGAGTTTCTGTTTATAACTTATTCGTAAAATACAGTCGTTAAGCTTTTAAATATTGTAGAAGTTCATTATACCTGCCGAAAATTCTGAAAACCGTAACAGTATTATTGTTTATGATCCGTTTAACCCTTTGAGGACCAGCGACGCATATGTGTGGTCTGAGGAATAATTTAATTATAGATTTTCGCCGCAGGTATACACAGTTACAATTGACAAATTGAAATGGTACCGTTGAAATATGAATACAGAGATAGTACCTAATTTGTAAATTATGAACAGTAACAGTTTAACTTTCTGATAAAAAGTTGATCTTGCATCACCAAATAAATAATTATCTTTTAATATTCAAAAATTTCTTCGCCCGCATAGGGTTAAGAATTGTCATTTACGTTGAGAAGTTTTCTATTTCATTCTCGAGATCAAAATGAAGTCAAATGGAAAATCTGCGAAGCAGCAAAGTAACGATGCAAACATTACATACCGGTTTTGACATGAGACGATGAAATTGGACACTAAACTTGGCAGCTCAAGATTCAAACTATCCGACCCAGATAAGCTCTGCGTTAAGTAACTTCCTCATCTTCAAACAGCGAAACCTAAGATGATCCGATTTCTGCTCTGTACTCCGTTAACTAATTCATGACGAGTTAATAATGGGATATGACAATTAAAATACGCGAAATTGCAAGATCGATGGATAAGCGATAAGCAATAGAAGGAGAAAGAATGATGCGACTTGAGTAATTAGGAAATTTCCGATGATTGGTTCCAAGTAGGGAATTGGCGATCGACAACAATCGGATAGAAGAGGGAATTGCTTCCCTTCATCGAATAATCTGTTGTACTTCGCTGATGAGAGAGGGAAAGTGGATATGAATGTACATTTCTGAATAGACAATTTCAGAATGGTCACTGCAGGATAATTCGTTTCTTAACTACAGCTCTCAACGGGTGGCCTCAGTAAGGGTAATAGTTTCTCCTCAAATTCGTACTGTATACCGGAACACATATATGTAGATGTCAAAGAGTATACACAAATTTATAACACAGAGATGTTTATGGAATTTTTAACTTCCAATTTTATATTTTATAAACTTTTAAAAATCCAATTGAAAGGAATGACGTTCAAATCAAGTTCTTAACACTAGAACTACCAAGCAAGTCAAAATGGCTCGTTCCTAATTTTTTCAACAAATTCTCAAAGCTTATATGAAAATCATACAACAAATATTCTACGTTGATCTTATAAAACATAGATTATTGAATCAATCAACTTTTCCACCTCTTAATTCCTCTCTTCCCACAGTATTTATTTATTACATTGAAATATAACATATTTAACGCCGGTAGTTGTAGTGTTAAAAAACAGTTAGTTATATTGGATTACAATTATTGATGTACTATTAGCATAGTTACTATATGCAGCTTGTAGTAGAACTATATTCAATTTTTAGCCAACAGTACTCGGTGATTCGATATTATTTATACCAACAGAAGAGACTAGATTGTGTAAGTAGTATTATCCTTTTCACTTTCAATATCAACAGTGTAAAATATATTCAACTATCAAAAACTTCAAGTTCGAAAAGAGTTGTATAATGTAACAAATTGGAAAAATTTTTGCAAAATCCTTAACCGCGTGAAATAAGAATTATATTTACTTCACGACAGTAATCAGTTTTATAATCATTTATAATACAAATTTACTTTTGTATTATATTGGCATACTTATTTTAAAAAATGTACACACCTGACGAGTAGTTCACATAAACCAAGAGGTAGATACCTATAAATAATCTACAGAAAAGCCGATAATTCGCAACAACAAAGTCTCAATATCGCATTTTATCGAAACCTCTCTATACTCTTCATACTGTAGGGTAAACTTTGAAATTCACTTTGAAAACTGATACTGAAAATGTATCATGGCGAGAAAGTAATTTACAGAAGGGAAGTGATCTCTTTGGATATATAAAAAGTTTGGCTGAATTTAAGCGAAGATAATAACACTGGTCAACACAATATTTGTGTGAAAAAAAAAGAACATTCATGCTGATTTTTGTCGATTTTGTAGCACTAAATACGAATATGAAATTCGCCATTTTCTAGCATATTTGAGAAAATCAGTTTTGACAAATACCGAAAATTTTCAATTTTCAGAATTCTATCTTTACAAAAACATTGTATAAATCTTGTCGAATACAACGATGCATGTTACTTTAATGTTTTAAACATCTCAACATGTATAAACAATGCTCAAACCGAAAACGATTCATAAATGTCCCACTTATTTGTAGATAATTTCCTATCTATCTTTAAAACATTACCTTCAGCTTTACACAAGGTATATTTTTAGAAAATATGTTTCTTTAAGAAACTGTAATTGAAATTCGCAAAACGACCTTTGTTTTGTGCTGAGAAATTAAAATTTCCGTAAATAACAATGGCGTTTTACGCAAATAACTAAAGACAGCAAAGGTTGCAACAAAGTATAATAGAATTGCAAAGTATTGTATCGATTTGAATATATTGGCGAATCGTCAAGAAAATGCAACTGTTGGGTCTCGGCGTTGCTTTATACGAAGATTCGACGACGAGAAACTTTCTGATTGACGTTTACACTGACCGAACGTTTCGATCGTAACTTTATAATGGGTATGTGCATCGAAAGTAGATCGAAAGAGTTGTATGAAAATAGAAGTTTCATGTTTTTACCTCTCTACTCTTTGTTTTATGAATGTTCATGTCTTTTCATGTTTACCTCGGAGAACTAGAACTAGCACGTTCGTCGATTTATCGACTAATTAATGTAAAATGAAGCAAGAATTTATTGTTGCAAGTCAAGGATATTTGCAACTTTTTTCCAAAGTTATTCTACTTGTTAAACAGATTATTGTACTGGTGTCTTTGAAGTTATATATAATCTAGTTATAGAGTTGTTTGTAAGACGCGGAATTTTATAGTCAAGCTTTTAAATTTTATGACTATAGTATATAGTAGTAGTAAGTATTAGAACAATAGCAGAGATTTATGGTCTCTTAATGTATTCAGCTTTTTACTTTGAATATTTTATAGATGATTGACAGTAGTCTATGCATTTGCAGCTTTAAAATAGTGTATTTACGATTGCTTTCGAATACAGGACGTATAAGCTAAAAACACACACTTTTATTGAAACAAGGTCCTATGGGTTTTCGGAACTTCCAACGTAGATCCTATAAGAATATATCTTGGATGCATGGACTTAAGAATTCCATTGTTACCACGGAAACTTCTCAAACAGCAAAGAGAAATAAATATTTTTAATGGAGAAATACGACCTAGACCGGTTTACAAAAATGGCTGAAACAACGAGGTGATTTTAACAACGTACAAGTAACGAAAACAAAATTGAGATATAAACGATAATAACTATTTTCTCAAGTTGTTTCTGTTGTTTTGCATTTTTTAATTATAAAAGTCATTTCACCGGGAAATTTTAGTTTTCGATAGATTCAAAACCACAGGGATCACGGTACATTCAAAGAAATTTTGAAAAAATCTTGCAGAACATAAATTAAAACTAAGACTCACTATTTCAGAGTCCTAATTCTCAACTTTATAACTATGATAGCTTCACTAACTGTAACATTTTATAATCTATCACTACCACTATTTGCATCAGTCTCATCGATCAAAAATTTGAATATACCACATCAATTTTTTTCTTAGATTATTTTACAAAAATCTCTACATTTTAAATGCCAAACAGTGACAATTACAACAGCTTACAATGATATAAAGAAACTTTTTGAAAAACACCACTCTACACCTTCCTCTTCGACGATTTCGATTTCGTGTAAAAGTAAAAAACAGCGTAGAAAACTTCGCCGTTTAATTTGTCGAAGAAAGCGATTGCTGGTCTGCGAAATGTTTCTTTTTCCATCGCTTCAAGCTTACAATAAACTTCTTGCAGCATTGGTGTGTTCACCAAAGAAATCTTGTTCGGTGTAGTTTGAAATTGCCTTTCCCGGAGCATGGCATTGACGTGTCTGAAAGTACGACATATACCAAAGAATTCTCACCTTTCACGCGTGTCTGATCGATCGGCGAAAAAAAGAAGTACGTGAAAACAATACAATGGGCAGAAAACAGAACGAACTGTACATCGATCATAAATAAGTGGCAAAGGAAAGTAGAAAGAATACACGAACTTTTACCAGTTTGCGAGTTTTGCATTCGAACGGAGATGGAATTAGTACTTGAAATTTTGAAAATTCTCGTTCCTGCAACGAAATATTTGATATTTAAGGGACAGAAGAGTTATTTTCCGAAAGGAAAATATTTATCATGAATATTCGCTGATGGGTTAAATAATTTCACTGAACTTTCGAGAAGTTTAAAACAATTCGATGGTAATGGAATTATTTTTGAAATGCGAATGTCTGCGAATAAAAAGTTTGGAAAGTAGAACGAATATTTATTTTAAAATTCAATACAACCAAGTAATATTCCTAGGGCTCGATCACGCTGATGTTGATTCGAAAGTTTTGTAACGTGCATCCAGGATTTTTCCAGCAGCAAAATATTTTTTACAAAAATGGTATATCTAAAAGGACCTGGAAAAAGTTTCATTTTTAGTACACGAGGAGATATTATAATATTCGTAAGTAATTATGCATTTGCCAATGTTTTTATACGACCTGTACAACGAAATGAAAACGATAAGTGAATAAAAAAGTTTGACCTTAATTTTTAACATTTTCCCAAATTTTGTGGTTGGGTTCTTTCATAAATTTTCATCGATCAGAAAGTGCAGAACAAGACCTAGTAGGTCGTAAAATAAAATTCTGAAACGCCCTGTTTCACTATCAGTTAATTAAGAGCACAAAAACTTTTGACATAATGGTTTCGAAGTACGAAGATTTCTCCATTAAATATCAGCGGTTTCTATTCCTGGACTGTAGATGACATTGTGTTATACAAAAAATGCAATATACTGTTCAGAAGCGATTTAAAAATGCAGAGGATAAGTTTCAACAACTGCTGAGACTGCAAGCTTCATTTTCGATAATTGCGAATGAAGAAAATTTGTATCTTTAAAAAAAAAATCTCTGGAACGTATTATCGAATAAAGTTGCATAGAAAAAATATTTCACCGCGTATTAAAAATTTGTGTAATTCGAAACGTATTAACTTCCATTAATACGAAACTCCCGTTCGTCAGTAAGTGTAAATCTGCTGATTTCATTAGCAAGAAAATTTTCCAAAAGTGGCATAAAAATGTTCGCTGGAAATATGAAAATGCAAAGCTGAAGTACCATTTAGGTAAAATTGACAATAAAAGAGAAACATTAACTAATATTTCAGTATCGATAACTACTGGTTTTACGATCAATAACAGTTTTCGGATTTCTGAAAAATCGGAGTCGTCGATTATTCCAACTTTCTATAATCTTTAATGAACTTTCTATATTTAAACATCTTTAACTCTAACGGATAAATACGGTATTATTTTATATTTAAATATATTAAATAAGTACTATGCAAGAAGAGGAATCAAGAGATGAAAAAAGTGATTATTTAAATAAGTTATGTTCTATAAAATAGACATGGAATATTTACCATCTAATTCTCTTGAAAATTTAGAGAACTATTATAAAAAAATAGGAATCCGTCATTTTAATCGCCGTAGTAATTTTTATATTAAAGAATTTTATAGACTTTATATGAATACAGAATCGAAGCTTTTAATCTCTTTAACCTCAGCTTGTCTATGATCTAGATAAAGTTACCTGTATGCATTCGTCTTTTGATCGTTCTGAGTTATAACATATATGTCTCTTTGACTTTCATAAAGTTTCTGTACTTCGGAGGAAAACATGGGTCAAATAGTTTAGTTTGACTTCGGCGTTATAGAGAAAAGTTTCAATAGCTCTATCTTTCGTCCAGTTTCTAGACTTTGTGAGAAAACTACAGTTAAGTGATGTTGTTAGGACTCAGTTTCTCACATGGTCCTCCGTGTGTTTTTGTCTCTTGTGATGTCTGTACATTTTGGAAAAAGACCGGAGTCAGGCAATACTTTTCAGTAATAATTTTCAATGAAGAAGTCTGCGTGACGTTAATTTTCTTCACGTTAATACAATACTTCGTATATGTTAAGAGCAAAGTCAAGTTTAAACACCGTTATTTTACCCTGGTTTTCTCTCTGAAAAGAACTCAAAAGTTTATATCTTCCCAAGACTATTTTCAGTTTGGAGGAGTAGAATCTTTTCTTGACATCAGCAATTCACGATTTCTGAATTACAAAGACACTGTCTGACACACACTAGGCTGAAATTCTCAATTGTAACATTTAAAACTTCTTTTTTTCATTAAGTTCCTACATCCTGTGCTACATTCAGTTACCCTCATCATCTTCAACCCCACAAGGGATTACAGTGTAATGTCAGCAGTAGATGTTTCTTTCTTTTCAAGCAAGCCATATGTATATACAATACGTATGTAACATCTAAATGGCATATTTGATTACATAGTGTTCGGAATATATTCACAAAGCAGCAATAACTGAAGCGCTTCGCGCGGAGCGTTCAGCTATTGAAATTATTCGATTCTTTAGATACCCGAATTCTACTGTTTATGAAATTGTACGAAGGTATGTGGCTGTAGAGAAGTTCGTTGAAGGATCTGCTAATCGGTCAAGGCGAATTTGTTCCAAAGAAAAGTCTGTAAGCACAGCGGCTGCCGACGAAAGAGCTCAGCATTAACAATAAACTGTACCTCCGGATCATAATTTCATTAGTGAAGCCAAATATGGAAAGTGTAGCATCCTATTTTACAATAGGTTGACGCACAAGCTCATACGAGTCATTTAATGCAAAACTGGTTTTCCGATAACGTCGAAATATTTCGGTCCAAAGACTTCTGGCCTCCCAATTGACCAGACTTGAAGCTTCTAAGTTATTATGTTTAGAGCGTTATTGAAAGGGTGTTTAATAAATCCAGGCACCCCATCGTGGCATCCCTTCAGGTCGCTATAGAGGCAACATTCACGAATTTGGACAATGATCAGGTGAGAAAAGCATGTTCGCCCCTCAGATCAAGAATCCAAGAAGTGATCGCAGCGGAAGAAGGCTATACTGAATGATAAAATTTAATAAGGATCCCCTAATTAATCTACACATTTTTTTTCATCAATACAAGTAATTTCTAACTAAACAAGTGTATGAATGAACTCTTAATTTTGTCCGGATTTTGCTGACGGACCCTGTATATGAAGCTAAATCCTCCAACTTCCAACCAGCAAAACCAAATTCAGATCTCAATTACGATTAAAAAATATTTTCCATGACTTGTTTTGTATTTGCAACATAGCATTGACTCGAAACCTTCCTACCAGCCATAAAAGATCTGATGGCGCGCGATAAATCAGTGCGGTAAGAGAAATTGTCCATCGCACCTCCAATTTCAACCCTACGGATCTTGGAAACCTGAAGCACGACCAATAACAACCGAAAACAAAGAATCTAAGCAACATAGTATCGAAAGTGACGTGCAAAAAAGGAATATCTCTATCTGTCTGAAGAATCAGATCAAAACACTTGCCACGCGACATCAAGTCGTTTGCACCCGATAAAGATACATACGTTGAACAAATTATCCGCGCCATTGTCAAACTCCCTAAAATGCATAAAAAGGAAAAAGAAATTGTATCGTTTTTCTAAGGAATATACGTAGCACTAATTTCGAGTTACAAATAAACGCAACAACGGAGCATCTTCATTTCTTGTACGTTTAACGACGCGACGCGTAAAGTTCTTTGTGCGAACTTGAGTACTGCCGATCTAGGAACAGAAGGAACGTACAATCTTTCCTCTGTGTTCTTTAGCCGAGGCAAAAATTCTCCGACTGGATGGCGGACGAAGAAAAACAAGGGTGTCGTTAGAGAAACGAGAAGAAGAGTCGCCGAATGCGAGAGTGTAACGAGCGGAATGATAAAACCGAAAAAGGCAGTCGGCTTCCCTAATGTCAGTCATCGTTCACGGGTTCCGGTTCTTCCTCTGCCTCGTTTCTCTTTTTAATTTCCCTAACGACCTGTTCTCGTTAAAACGATGCGATCGAGCGACAATCTCCTATTCGTTCGATTAGTCTTTTAGCAAAAATTACCATCTCATATTTATTTTATTGGGTGGCCAATTAAATTTGAGAACTTTGATGATTAAATTCCTGAGAAAGAATCCTGTTTTTCGAAGTGCACGATTAAGGTGCTGCAATTACCTTAACACTAGAATTACCGGCGTTAAATCGATTATATTTTAATATATTAAATAAGTACTTTGAAAACAAAGGAATCAAGAGGTCGAAGGGCTGATAGATTCGGTGATTTATGTTTCTTTAGATAGACGTAGAAGATTTATTCCCTGACTCTTCCATAGACTTGGAGAATTTCTGAAAAAAAACTGTGTACCAGTCATTTTGACTGGCTCGGTAGTTCTAGTGTTAAATCAATGTCCAAGGATATAACTTGCAGCTTGTGAAAAAGATAATATTGCGGAGTCTTTTGATGAAAATGTGAAAGTTTAGAGAAATTGAGATAATTGTAAGATTTCAATTCGAGAAACTCAGTTTCTTAGTTTTATAGACGGCAATTTCTGAGTAATTTTTAACTACATCTACTTAACGCTCTGAAAGGAGCGGGAAAGAAGTAATCTAAACAAGTTTGTTTAACGATCTACGAAATACGATGCCAATTGTACAATTCTTTAATAAACCTGAAAAATTAGGTCATTTTCATGTCCCCCACAAACGAAATCGTGATTTTTTGCAAAGTACGTGAAACTCTTAGATTACTCTACGATTGTTTTATTTTCGTAGTTACCTGCCATAATCATTCTTTCTTCGATGTATTGTTTTAAGTGGATTTCGAGCAACCGAGGTTCTGATACGTCAAATAATAATTTTGGAAAAATTTCCCAAAAGAAACGAAGGACGATTTGAACTCGGACTTACTGATTGCGAGAGCGAGCTTCATACTCCTCCATAATGACTTAAAAAATCGTTTAACCTTATTTTAATAATTAATCATATGACTCGGTAAAACGTGATCAAGTATTTATCATCGACTCCACATAGACACATATTTAATCTCATCTGCAACTATGCATGCAAAAAAAAGTAATATACCTAAAATTAATCCAAACGAAATCTTATAATCAAATCGAGAAAAGAATTCTCGAATACCACGAATCTAAAATCCACTAAAACTTTGTTTCCTATGGTAAACAAAATTCTGTCACGTACTACCATCTAAAATTCACGACCCACAATTTACTTGTGCCATGACTTACTCCTACATGAACACCCTGATCCCAAAAAAGCCCTTCTGAGAATACTGATAATGAATTATACTGTATATGCGTTGCCATGAATATCGCTTAGGAATCAGCTAGAAACCGTAATGAATTCCTTCTTACCGATATCGTTTTCCAGCGGCTGAACAATTCATTATGTACGTTTTCGCTTCGATAGTTCGCATTATCGAGCGGACAGGCGATAGTGGTTTCCGCGGGGCGATAAATTAGATTTTACGATTTCGCCACGAAGGAAGGTAGGAGAATTGGTACGTGCTTGGTGAAAATTAGCCACCTTTCGTACCTGGCATAGCTGTAACGAACAGGTTACGGTCTGTGTATGCAAATCAAATAATTTTATGGCCATTATGAGCCCTTGCGATGCACCAAAATATTTTACCGGTCGTAGTTTCATTATTATTTGTACGTTGAAATTTGTTCGGTTAGTTTCTTTGTTGTTATTGCTTTGTTTTTTTAATTGATGATATTGCAAGAAAGTTCTGAATGTGATTGATATTTCTAGAAGCGTATACTTTTGTAGGTACACATTTAAATAGTTTTTTCCAGTCCATTTTCTACAGTTTGAATATTTGTGTATCATTATCTATTAAATATTTTAAAACTTGAACATTTTTATTTCATTTTCCATTATATTTATTATTGTTTAGTTTTTCAAGGGGGCTATAGAAATTGCGCTTTGAAATATGTGTCCTTAGCGAAATAATCAGAGCAGTTGCACAAAAATAGTATAAAACACAAAAGAACGCGTTTTTACCACTTTTTTTCTTCCACATCAATTCTACTATCACTTACACGTATTTCGTAGCAAACGTGTAGTATTATGTAACATTGTAGAACAATGCTCAGAAGTCGCATTATTTATGATTATATTATGCTTATAATATGTTTCTTACGATTTCTGTGCGTAATATTTCGCTTATTTTTTCCCAATTATAATTTTTCTCTCCTATAGTTTATACCTTTTGTGTTCATAAATATAAAATGAAGAATTTAGATTTGAAATTATATCTGCACAGAATTATGAATCGTTTGGTCATAGAAAAAACGTTTATAAGCTCAACTTAATTTCCGAATGAAAGATACTCTCCATCTTTAATGACATTCTTTTTTTGCTGCGGCGAGTTTGCGTCGAACAGAGTTAATTAACACTGACCGTTCTTCTCTGATAACTTCACGGATCGATGGAACGCTAAACGGCTTCCGTTTCTTACATCTGTACCTAAGGCAATAACCACGATCCTGGAAAGATCCCACTAATCCTGGATTCCATTTAATCTAGATTCCGATATCAACCGTCTAGTAGGTGGAATAAATCGAAGACCGTGGATATATATGGCCTGTAAAATTTTATCAAACACATCGCACAGGGTGTGACTATTTACTTTTCAATGATAAAATATTGCGGATGGATTGTAAATACTGGCTGAATTTACGTTTTTAACCCACTTCTTTAATCCTTTGCTTTAAAATATCGAAGTGCACTTGCGAAATAATAAATGGAAGAGAAATATTTGGGAATTTAAAAATTGTCGAGTTAAAAAATTCTATAAATTAGTATGCTATGAACACATCGTTATATAACTAATTTTATTTTACAATACGCAATAGTTGACATTATGTAGTAAATTATTAATTAAATGAGCAGTTCCAAAAATAATTGTGAGGCACGGAATTAATTATAAAACAAATAATAAGATTCTTCTTAAGGAAGCTGATATATAAGTTAATTCCTATTTAATTTTTTTGTACTAATAAAATTAGGAACATCTTTTATTAATTATTGTGAGATTTTTCTAAACTATCTTTTACTTTTTTCTCACGTTTCGCAATATTCCATTTATATGTTTCGTTGCATTTTACAATCCCTTTGCGCTGCAGCAAAATAAAATCCATTTCACCGAAACGATTTACCATTGATTATTTCGAGGGCAGACCCGACTTTCAGTACATCGGACTTTTTAAAATTCTATAAAATATTCACTCACTCTTTTCTTCTGAAATTTACAATTTTCCGCGAATATACTCTTTTCTTCCTTTGTTCCATTGGGTTCCTATGAAATTATTGCGTAGGAAATAATAAATATTCTCTTTGTCTTCTTCTTCGTCTCCGTTATGAGATCCCGTATATTTTGTCGTATATAAACGACACGCTTTTGGTAAAGAACTTTCTCAAACGTCGCACAAAATGTGAATCGTTTAAGTCAACGTTAAAATATCTTCTTTTTCAATATGAAAAATAATAGAGATAAGAAAGAAAATTAGATTTGTGAATAAATAAAAATTTGACATTCCATATTACGCGTTGGCAAACATATATCTGTAAAGTAAAATGTTTTGTTAAGGCATAACATTTGTAATGTGCAATATAATTCATTTTTTTCTGTAAATACAAAACGTTATTCGCAATCTGAATGGTTTGAAAAAGAATATATGTTGGAACGAATGTTTTGTGAATTTTATTCTTCCAGAGATATTTTCAATATTTCCATAGGTCTTTTATGTTCTTTTTGCGCAGAAGGTTTTTCTCTAAAAGGGTTACGCTATTAAAAGATATAATGGTACGAATGAACACTAACTCTTAAAACCAACTAATTCTACCAACACGTATCAAAATTCAGAAATAATGATTCACACAGACGAAAGTCCAAAGGTATTAAAAAAGAATAGACTTTTCAAACCTTTCAATATTTTGAAAGTCCTAATCGACCCATTCGTATAGAATTCTTTTGATTGCGCATCAACCAATTAATGTTTCGTAACTTTTTAAATGAGTAATTTCAATCAAAGAATTGCGAAAAGATTTTTAATGTTATTATTTCTTAAAAGATAAAGTATAATGTGTCTCAGATAACTCTCAAAAGTATAAAATTCAACAAGCACGTATAAAACTTCATCGCAGACGTCCATGGAGACAAAGGACGAAGAAAGTAAAAAATAAAACAAGTTCCTGAGAAGCATCTCGTAACTTTCTAAACGAGTAACTTAAATTAGGTGTTACCAGTGGGTCCCTAAAGTTATTAGACTTCTAAAAGGCACGAATTAACGCTAACTCCCAAAGCTAGCAAACTCGACAAATACGTATGAAACTTCAATCGTCAACGTGCACGAAGACAAAGGAGTGAAAAATAAAACGAATATACACTAGTTTTCCTATAGACTCGCTTCTTCTTTCTTCGATATGTCGTAAATCATGATCGATTGATTCTTAAAATACTGTTATGGTCGTTAAATAGACATTCCATTTAGCAACTTTTCGAACGAATATCTTGAAAATTTCATTATGAATGTCCACAGAGATAAAGAATTAAGAAATGAAAAATTGAAATCAGTTCCCCAAGGTCAGATCATGACATTATAGGTAACTGACTAAAATTGCTACCCTTTCGAAAGACACGAATTAACTCCTTGCTCTTTAAGCCCAATTGACAATAGAAAGCTACTTTTCCGGAATTCTTCTCTTTGGCAATGACCATTTATTTAACTAGCTAAGCGATAAATATCTATGTTAATCACTTCTCTATAAAATAGCTGCAGTGAATTGGGTTAAAAGTGATTCCAAAAACTGGCAAACTCGAGAAAAAAAAAC
Organism: Cerceris rybyensis; assembly: GCA_910591515.1. Taxonomy (NCBI): domain Eukaryota; kingdom Metazoa; phylum Arthropoda; class Insecta; order Hymenoptera; family Crabronidae; genus Cerceris; species Cerceris rybyensis. Next base: position 43,073,899 of record OU342789.1, read on the forward strand.
ATGGACCGTTAATCACCATCGGCTCAAAGTCAAGCGACACCAGTTATTAAAAATAAAATAAATTAAAAATAAAAAAAAATTTCACGAAACACCTCCCCATTAGACTAGCTATACTTTTCCTCCTCAGAATTTTGAAAGCTCTAATCGATTCAGAAGTGAAGTACTCTCGATTGTTGGAAGCAAGGCCTCTCGGATTGGTAACTTTTTGAACGAGTAGCTTAAATTAAGAATTACGAGTAGGTCCACGTAGCTTCAAGACGTGTGCGTGACCGGATTACCAGTCTCGAGATCCTGTTCACGTACGCGAAGAAGAAAAAAAAAATGAAGAGGAATAAAAGGAAAGTCCTACAGAGTCGCTCTTAATTATCAAATTAGATATTCTCGGCCAAATCGAAGTGCACTCCGGTCATTATTGACAGTCTTAATTAAATAAATGATGCAACGTGTGTATTTTTGCACCGGGGTTTCGAAAGGTGAAGTATCGATTGACCGTCATGGTTATATTTGTCCACTCCTGGATTTCGCTTGTTCTATTGTCGTATACAGTCGATGGAATTAAGAGGGACATTCGTTTCAAATAATATTATTTCAAGTAGAATTTTCGGCCGCTGGAGGAATATTTTTAGAAAAACATCCCTACAATTTTAATAACGCACCTTCGGCGATATTTTGGGCAATAGAATGGGAGTTTGGGAATTGTAACGTGGGTGGAGAAGAAAGGTGGTTCAAAGGGGAGTCGTTGGTAAGCGTGAAAGGCACAGTGGTCTGTTGGGCGAAAGAAACGAGACCTTTGAGAACTTTATATTTTTACAGGGAGATAAAATGGTATCGGACGTTCTTTAAAGGGGCGAAACAATATAGCAGGGGTTGTGGCAGTTACGGAGTTAGAGGCTCGGTCTTCGAATTAAGGGGTTCAGGTACAAATTTCTATAACTTTTGGGATCCTTTGTCTAAATTATCATTTAATATGTCACAGTATCGGTCATACTAATGCTATGTGGAAAAACCGTAGTAGTTAAAATCGAAGAATGTAAGAAAAAAAGAATAATATATTAATGACCTATATTATGAGGCCCAAATGATTGTATTGCTTAATGATGGGAGTAATCATCGCAACTCTTGATGCCTGGATTGCTGGAGCTTTTATAGAAGAGATAACATTGGTGATTTTAGTTCCCTTTGCATGTAGTATTTTCTACGTTTCAGGTTTATAAGTGTTAATTTTTTAATTTTTGTAATGTAAAAATGATGCTATGGTGGTTGCACGGTGTAATTCTTTAAAGTATTAAATAAATGTTTCTGAAGTAATCCTCTTTAATGAAATATATCTCAGACGGAAATTTTTACATTTATATGAAATTGATGTATTTTCTTGCTTTTTACCTCAAGGTGTGAAATGTATATTTATGTAGTTTAACCAGTTCACATGATATGGCCTAAATTGGTTTTATAACGGACATTTAGGTATCAACGATATGCGTCATAAATTTTAATGAAATATTAAGTCATCCGTGATATGGTTGAGGAAAATTTGGCAAAGTATTTTGCCCTTTGATGCAAATGAGTGTTAATTTAATGGAACCACGTTGATATGCACGTCAGTAAAAAGAAATTAATAGAGCTGCCCGAGTCATTTCGAGTTAATTAGAGGTCTTCTTGCTGTCTTGTGCTCGAGTAATATCAACGAATATAGTTGTGCTATTATCATGCAAATGTAATACAGACAACGATGGGTAGAATTTCTTCGAGTATTTTCACCCTCTTTCCATCAATTTCATAACAACTTTAATATAATCGATATAAACGAGGTCTGCTTCAGTAGTACAACTCGATAATTGGGCAATCCAGTCTCAGACTGGTCGGCCGAATGGTGAGTTAAGGAAAATTAATACAAATTAAACAATAACCATTGCAATTTGTCCTTTTGTAAATTATGATCCTTCAGCGGCAATTAAATGGAGTTTAAGTATTTGGAGCTCTTAACGAGATTATCGGTTCTAAAAGTATCGGAAGAGCACTTCAAATTCCACTTCGGTAATCAATGTTTTCCCGGAGAAATTCGATGCAACAAGACGTTCACCTGCCACGATAATTCTTCATCTAATAAGAACAAATTTTCGATGTGATTTGAAAATATTTATTTCAATTTTTTTATCGATCGATCGAAGGTTTCGAATATTATAATTATTTGTACATTTATAGCGGTATTTTAAAAAATTTATCTTGCAAATGGAATATCTCAGCAGATTTTTCTTAAGCAACGGAATTGACCGAAACATGGAAATTTCTTTTCCAACTTTTTTCCCATCGCTTAAATTTCGACTTACGTTGCAGTATTCAAGGTAAAGCGACATTTCACGACTATCCTCCCGGCGCATTAATCGCTCTCGCTGTTTTCTTTTTTCTTCGGCACGACAGTGCGTCTGCATCTATTGTTTCAGAATGAATGATGTCGCGCAGCGACTGTGCACCGTAAAAAAAAAAATCCAATTTCGTTGGGAAAACTCATCGATCTTCTTCCTCCGTCTGCCTTCTTTCATGGAAATGCTGCGTCTAAGGCTAATAAATTGCAGCTGCTAAGATCGTTCGAAAAGAAATAGATCATTGAAGCACCAATCGAAGAACTGAAAGTAAAAGATGACATTTTGACGATCGATCAACAACACTCACATATTTCTCGTGCATTGGCAATATCCTGTTACTTAATCGGTGAACTTTAACAGAAAAAAAAGCAAAATATTTGCTGTGTCAAAATTGCGATTTCGTTTCAATGAACCCTGTCATTAACTCCTTGCCATACAATAACGAGTGACACTCGTGACGCGATAAATGGAATAGTCAATTTTGAAGTGTTCCAACAATTATTAACCCTTTGCGGACGGAGGCATTTTTGAATATCGAGAAACAATCAATTATTTAGCGATGAAAAAACACTTTTTCATCGGAAAGACAGTCTGTTAATGTATACAAGTTGAAATTTACTCTTTGTAAAATAATATTTCAACGATTATATTTTAATTTTTCAACTCTAACCGTTTATATATGCACCGACAAACTATAACCAATTTTTTTCTCAGGGCGGATATATTCGCCCGACGTCCGCAAAGGGTTAACCCTTTCGCTACGGAGCGCCGCTAAAGTGGAAACATTAAGCGCGCGCGATCTTCAGCATTCGGGGCCAAGTCTTTTGACTCAAAAACGACGTTGTGACATTGTATTTAGAAACAAAATGATTTGTGTTCGTAACAATGTATTCCTATTTTTTATTGAACGTATTTTTATATAGCACTTGTCTTAACTTTTCGTTCCATTTTTGCAGCGGGTGATTACAGTCACCCGTAATAGCGAAAGGGTTAAAATAAATATATCAGTTGGTCATGATGAAGTAAAATTAATTCTATGCTATTCAATATTGCATTAAAATGTATGCTGTATTTGAATTTAGTGACAGATTGTTGTTTTAGCAATTAGTTCAAAGTTATTGCACCTTCAGTCACGAAAGAAATGAGACCGCAAGTGGTTAAAGATTCTTATTAAAGTTTTAGTCCTCCTATTTGAAACTACCATGTAGCAGAGTGATAGAATGTGTTGATTTGAAAACATAGAGAGTATGATAGACATACATATGTTATATTTACAAAAATTCGATCTAACTGCTACATGTAATTAACCTAAATAAATATTCAATGAAATAGTTTAGTATAGCTACGAAGAACGCGGTAGGTTAAATACATACCTTTGAGAAACTATGAATAAACAATGTCGTTTTAGTTGCATAAAAGATATTTAACCCATTTACATCATATGCGTGCACTTTTTCTGGTTACTATTTTCGAAACGCATTTATGCATTCACATTGTGAGTGAATGGCAACACATACGACCAGTCTAAATTATTTATATAATATTCGTCGATTAAAGTACAAGATCACGGTTTGAAATACTGTTAGACTTAGACTTAATATGACGAAATTTGATAGTAGAAATATATTTTTGAATTTGTCATATGATGCAAATGGGTTAACTCTGCTGTCTTTTCTTTACGTGCAAAAAGGACGATTATATTTTTCAACGAACATAATATCATAGATTTTGAGCTTGACGGATAAATTGAATTCGTTTATTGCACCATTTCCCGTATTCATAAGGGAGCAACAATTAATTGCACGTCGCAATTAACTTTTGATATACCTCATCGGGAAACGACGACTCGCCATTGTTTCTTCTGGCAATTTTACGAAAACACTTTTCCCTGTGAATCGTAACAGTATTACCTGGCGTAATTGTTCTCGTCCACGAGGCGAGATAACAATGTAACCGAGGGTGCCAATAATTGCACGATTCCCTCGCACCATCGTAACATATGTATTCACTTGCACTCGATACAACAACGACCTATTTCCTTTTCAGTGACGGCCCTCGTTACGTTGCATTAATTTCTCACTTTTCGCCCTCTGCTTGTAGAATTCTAGAAAATTATACGGAAGCTGCGGCCAGATAAGAATCTATCGAATCGAATTCTATCGAATCTATCGAATTAAGACTTGGAATAGTTTTTCTATAACACGGTAACATTAGTATGAAGGAAATTTAAAGTACAACCGAATTAGCTGTGATTTAAAATAAAGCAGGAGTTAGTAATCAATTTATGATCCTGCGTCAATTGGGTGCAAAGTTATAAGAATTGGCACTTTATGTATTATTGAAGCTATGAGAGTCAATTTTACTTTTAATAGGGGAGAGGGGATGGTTTCTAATTAATTTCAGAGGTAATTCAAAATTCAATTAAATTAATACCGATGCATTAATAGCTTTGCGTTGATACTTTATAAAGTGACAGGAATTAAAAAGTAGAGTATTTTTGGGATAGCAAAAATCAATGATCAAGAAATCAATTGAATTAACATGACAGTATCCTTATCAATGGTCGATATTTAAAATATCACATCTACAGTAAGTGAGCTTACATGAGTTTTTTTCAGCACTCGTTGACCTTGTGATATGAGTTTTTATATAGTTCTGGAAAACTGCTATGAACTAATGACAGCAAAAAGCACGGAAAGCTAAAAAACGACAGAGATGATCGTTGTATCTCTTAAGCAACCCCATCTACGAAATGAGGTCTTGAATACTCACTTTTACAGCAAATATAATATTAAAAACCGTATACACGTGATATAAATAGTGGAAGACAAGATATAATGCTTCTTTAATTATCATCTACTAATTTTTATACTTATTTTTCATTCCTAATAGCTGCATTGAATAATAGTTCTCACAGTTTTTCAATTCTCAGCGTCCCTACGGAACAAAGATTTTCCAAGGTTTCCTGTGTGCAATTTTAAAAGATACACTTACTGAAGTAACCAATAATCACTGAAATTTGAAATAGAAATAAAGTGATGAAAATTGTGTAATATTTCAAAGCACACCTATGAGAAAGTTACAACTTTCTAATTGTAAGATTTGGAGGCAAATACTATAAAAATGTAATAATCAAAATTAAATGAGTTACTGTAGCAAACCATTAAAGAATGTTAAATTTAACGTATGTAATTAACATCATGTACAGTTTAATCCTAACATTCTAAAATTGTCAACACCTTCATGAAAAATTCAACATTCCTACCGCACCTCGAATGGTTTTGCGCCTTTTTCCGTGGTCACCGTAAACTTTGTATCTCGACGAGGTGGCGGCTGATTAATAATCAAAGCCATTTCCATAATTATAGCCTGCACCGAGCGTATCGTGGAGATCGTTGCGTCGAGGTGCGATTCAATTACAGTTTGGTAGCGTCGCTGCAGATAAATTCAGGCGTTAATTTTATAGAAAGCTATTCCAATGGTCGCGGATTAAATAACGATAAATATGCTGAATGCGGTTCTATGGAATTACCATTATGACAGTTAAAAAGCAGTTTCCCACAGTGGGTATAATTACGGAATCGTTCTGTCATCGATAAGGGAAATATTTCTACGTGTTCTACTATTTTCCCGGTTTTCAATGTTTTTATTAATGTAATCGTGAAATTTGTTTCACAACAATTTCATAGCTCTTTTTCCTTGAATGTAAATATACTATAAACCTAATAATTCTCGTTTTTAAACAAAGTTAATTTGTACCCGAGTAAAAATAAAAGACGGGAAAAAACTGAAATCAGACTGAAAACAGGATTTTAGAAGAATTTCGAACGGAAATATGACGAAACAAATAATTGACACTGAAAATTATCTGAAAATGTACTGAAGACGTATGATATTGAGAAAGTTCAAACAGAATTGAGACTGAAACAAGACGGAAGAATTTTTTAGTTGATACGGAGACTGAAGTCAGACTGAAAATTTTATATTGTTTCAGCTCCATCGGAAAGTAGACTGATTTGAGAATCATATATCAGTTATAGTTCATACTCATATATAGTTTAGTTTCCGGATATTTTCAGATCGTTTTCAGTTTTTTCGCTTACGAATTTCCGACTTTTGTTCACTACCTCAGTTTTCTTTAAGTTAAGTTTCCCACTGTATATTAATATAGAAAAATTACTCGAATTTTCAGTCTGTTTTCAGTTTTTCATTCTCTCCCGGGTATTTAATGAAAGATATCGGCATTACTGAATTTAATATGGATGCCGTTTAAGAAAAAGTAATTTAAAAAAAAACTGTACTTTGAAAAATAAAAATATTTACTGTGAAAATGTTAGTTACAATTCGCTTCACATTTGATGTGTTAAATTATTACAAAAGTGTTGACGAAGTCTGTTAATAAAATAATACGCGATATTTGAATAAGAAATCGCTGTGCAAACGGCTACTGTTAATAAAAGAATGTTTGTTTTCAATTGAGACAAATCTAATATTAAGCTAACAAGTAGAAAAAAATCAAATATTTAAACTCATCTCAAAGTTGACATTTTGTCAGACGCGTTTATGCAAACTGGTTGCGCAAAGGTTTGCAACAATATTGAAGTTTCAATGGCAACCGATGGCTCCGTTCGTTAAAGTCTAGCCGAATGCACATGGAACTCGTCATTTCAATCAGATACGGGAATTTCCATTGAATGTCCAGTAACATTCTCCGATTGTGCCAAATGGAATACGAATCGATCTCAGTTTATCAAAATTTGTATGGCTGAACGCGCGCCCGGATGTTCTCAATTCTATTGACGAATTTGATGCCAATAATTATTATAGAATTATCACAAAATTGTAGAAACTCCATCCTTAATACCTTATAACCCTATCTGATTTAACGATTATGCTTCGTGTAACAGTGCTTTTATTCATTCGTTCAGATTTTTAAACTTTATGTAATGTTATAATTTCATGGGATACAAATTCTATGGGATAATATTGTTTAGCGGTAGAATTGTTTTAAGATTTTCTGTATCTGAGATAGATATGTATATTACTAAGATTTTCCATTTTCCTGTTATAGATTTTTCTTTACAGTGACTGCATTAGTGATTATAGCGATTCGAGTGAAAATATCAGCTTTATACCTGTCGAAAATATGTGGGATGTGGACAGCGATGTGGAATTTTAACGAAAAATAGTTTAATAAAAAATGATTTTGTTACGGTATAATACGATCTAACATCTTTCACTGCGTGTTGGCGACTACCTTTCTTTCCGCTTTTCACCTTTTTTCCATACTCATCCACACACCCATACACACATGCATACCACGTACATTCATCGTCTTTCAATCGTTATACTTCGGTGATGTCGCTCGCCTCACATATATATCACGGAAACTATATTATATCCCGTCCCATAGTGAACATTCTGTTATTTGTGAATGTGCTATTTTACAATTAACATTAACTCTATGAGGCACGCTGGGATTAAAAGTGTCGCAATTCTTTTATGCTTAAAGATGCATGGTGGGACATTTATGTTATAACTTTGTCAATAAAAATAAACCAACTTTATGCAATTAAACAAACAAAACGAAGTTTTTGTGCAACGTGGGTCATTTTATATTTTGAATTCCTCAAAGAGTTAAGAAGCTACAAAAAATTAACTTTGTCCAAGATTAATTCTAAAACTAAATCATGTATCATCCGAACATAAATCAACCACAATCTCATTCAATATTCACTAAATCTTCAACCTGCACTTTTAAAAACTGGAAACTGAGAGAAATAAAAAGATCAGAAAATGCCTAAAACACATTGAGATACGACCTGAAAAAATGGCAACTCGCCTATCTTATCTCACTTCAAAGTGGAAGAAAAAAATCGAATTCCACTCGGTTCATTTATCTTTCAAATTTACATTTTCGATTCCGATTGCTGGATTGGCGATCCAAAGCGAAGAGTTATCGTCGAGGAAGAGCCGCAAGAAACACATTCCCCGCTTTTTCTCCCGCTAGAATTCCCCTTTAAAACGAAGAGAAAACGAGGGGGATTCCAAGGAAGCGAAGGAAAAAAATGTCTTATGCCGTTTTCTTAGGTAGGAAAAATTCCGACAGCAGCCGATACCCAGGTCCAAGTGGCATGGACGTACGGTATGCGATTTATTAGAAAAAGGGGTGAAAGCCGAAGGTAGTCGAAGGGGCAAAGGGCAGAACCGGCTAGTTGGCCTCTGTAAAGGTTTCCCCCGCAAACTATAGATCACCGACCAAGGAAGATTACGGTCATACGTAATCTTCTCGGCACCCTGCACAATTTCCTAACACGACCACGAGATATCTTGCTACTTTATTTCTGTTTGCATGCCCGACGAAGTTTCGCACGGTTGGAGAAATTTTGTTGGGACGGGTGGCAAGGGACGATGGGGTTTTGGCCTTTAGTTGTTCTTGCACGAAGTATGGAAAAGCTAGAACTGTGCGAGTTTCGTGTTTGGACGGGAATGAGAGAATACACAGAGATCGAGGTTTAGAAATAATTGTTAGCTTAAATGTTGGTAGCAAAACTAATGAATAGATAGAATATTTATGTAGTTTTACAGTGCACTTGTTTTATGGTAGATTAGATCGTTTGATTAATATTGCAACATGCTCCACATGTTACAGGTCTTTAACACTAGAAGTACCAAACCAGTCAAAATGACTGGTACACAATTTTTTAAAAAAATTCTCCAAGTTTACATAAGAGTCATAGAATAAATAATATAGGTCCATATCAATAAACATAAATCACCCAATCGATCAAATTTTCCGCCGCTTGTTTCCCCCTTTTTCGAAGTACTTATTTAATTTATTAAAATATGATAGATTTGAGGCCGGTGGTTCTAGTATTAATAGTTTGAAATTTTGTGTTTTAGTGCGTTGGAACGGAGAAGTTTATTGAGATCTTGCTTTTTTAGATTAGTGTAGCAATAATAGCATTTTCCTTTTCCCAAATGAAAGCTGCAATATGATAAAGGAGTAATTTGTAAAATGTATGATACTTGTATGTACCAAATGATAAAATGTCTGACGATTTAATTATGAAAGCGTGTTTTAATCATTGTTATTCGCTATAATTGGGTGATTTTTTTTTTAAATATTCATCAAATTATATTTGCTAGTACCTAGGTATACAGTTGAAGGACACAGCCTTTTCTTTGATACGCGAAGGATACAAAGTATTTTTGTAAGAATTTAACTTGTAAAAGCATATTATTCAACAACAAAGTTGTCGACAGAACCGCTTATTTAATATTACAGGAGAACGGTAAGAGAGTTACCTTTGGGAATTTGTTCAATGTGATACGTATACCATAGCCACATGTACCATAGTGGTTTGCGATCCACCTGAAATTATATGTCCCTGGTGAAAAGACTCTTACTGTTAAAACGGAAAATGCCAAAGCAGATAAGAAGTCAGTAATTTTTTATACCGATAAGATACTGTAATGGAAACAGTGGTGGAATCGACACATGGAATTTGGAAACAGCAAATTGAAATCACTTTCCTGCAGCTTTGTGAAAATTTTTCCAATCTGAAATGCAAATCACAATTTCCATGATTTCCGATTTGGTTGAAAGTGTGTTCCTGTTAAAATAATTATAATACTGGTAACTAAAAATATGAAATTGTGAGTAACCTATATAGGGCAGTAAAAATAATCCACTATCATTATTATACGAATTATATTGATATATTTTAGGAACGGTAAAATGCACACTTAAGAAGCGCAACCTGAAGGTTCGCAATTAGATATTTTATGGTATCCCATGACCTTATACTTCTATAACCTTTTGTGACTTTAAGGTAAGACATTATCTATTTTTTTCATCATATATTTTTGTTCTCTCACACAATGTTTTAGCTATTATCAAGCACGCAACAAACGTTCTTGAAATAACGTTTTAACTAAATAAAATCGATCGTTATCTTGGAATTCTATTATTAACATTCGCAATTGTATTATCATCCAGTTAAATTTTTAATACCGCAAAAAATTCGGATTATAAAAATCCCAGAAATATCGCCGAACGACAGTCGAGAAATGGTGTTTGACAGCGATTGTCTCCCTATCTGAACTTGCCTTAACATTCAACGAGGAGATCGATAGAACGCGGAATAATCGAGGGATTACACGTCTATCTTCGGCGTTCAAGCATTCCTCCCGAAAAGTGGCAAAAAATTTCACGATAAAGGCTTTTGATGTTCGATTACGAAGAAGAAGAAACGTCCGATTTTTGGTTGATCTTTTATGCAACATATCACGCTTTGGAATAAGTGAAAAAGAAAGAAATATTATTATATTTCAAGTTTCTACTACATTTTACACAGACTGATTCTGACCCCTTAACGCCACGAGACTTATCCGTCTTCTACGCTAGACTTGTTCCGAGGGTGTTATACGACACCGTCTCGTAAGTTGCTAACTGCCTACCTCATATTTTATGTACAGGGTGTTTTAAAAATGTTTAACCTGACCTCCTTTATTTTATACCTTTGGATCGATGGAGATTTGCAAAATGAGACCCGAAATAAGATTATCTTTGAGTTTAAAATTCAAAGGCAAATTATTCGATCAGTTTATCAGGAAGTAATAGAAATATAGGAGTACTAAAATTGTAACTTTTTCATTAGCCCCACATTATCTCGGGGATTTCCCATTAAAAATCACTAATTTCATCACCATCTTTTCAGATTATCGAAATATCCAATGGGATAAATACGATGAGCTAATAAATAATTTTTCCTTTTAATAGCAAGGTTTAAAAACAACTTCTAACAACAGTATTCACATTATAAATGACCTTGTTAGAAAGCTGTATTACTTGAAAGAAAAGTTTATGCTGTGTGACTGTTTTCATTACACTTTTGCGACCTCAGTCGTTATTTCTTCTTATTCTTTCTTTTCCTTTCATTAACGTTTCCTATCGCGCTTTGTACTGCAAGTAATAAATATAATAAGCAATTCAACGTTTGCTCCAGCCATATCTGATAAATGAGTTTAATATTGCTTGAACAAATTTTGAACGTTACACTTTTACACACAACGCTCAAAAATCTAGAATCTGGAATGTATAAATGTCTGTACTTCAAATCCCCTTTGAAATTCTTTTAAGACAAGTAATTACCTGTCTCAAAAATCCGATTCATCCCTGAATAACGATCTTAAAATTTTCAAGTGACTGAAAAGTCAATTCTCAGCCCATCAGTCTCCTCGTCAAACTGAAACCATAAGATTAATGGTTCTCTGGACTCGTCCTATGTTTTCCCGTATCTGACAGGAGTGTTATCAGGGGTCGAGCGGTCTCCTCTCTCGCCGTTGCCTTTTTCAAAAATTTCATCTTCCACTGTAACTACCAAAAGCTGAGACCACACAATACTAAAAACGAGAAATCAAAGTACTCAAAAATATTTATCTGCCTGCTCAATTTTCAGGACCGTTTGTATATTTTCACTTCTAAAATCCCGCGTTCATTCTATATTTTAACCTCGTTTTATAATATTAGGGGTACCGAGAAATAATCAACATTGGAGAAGTGAAAACTTAATTGGAAACGTTTTTCAACAAAAAATCGATGGATTTTTTTAGAAAGGGAATCGAACAACTACCTTTACGCTGGCAAAAAGTGTTAGAAAATTATGGAAATTATTTTGTTGATTAGTATTCAGTTCTTTAATAAACAAATGTTTTCCGCCACCAAAAAAAAATGTTGATTACTTTTCGGTACCCCTAATATATTCGTTCACTGTGTCTCATTGATGTCCTTAAGGGTTCAATTAGTCTATAATAACACGAACTATCTTCTATCAATTAATTTGTAATCATTAGATCATGAAGCTTTGATATCTACTACTAGTTAGTATATTATCTCAATGTTTTTTTCCACTTTGATATTTTAAAAGTTAAAACGTAGGGTATCATGTATATTGGGATAATAAAAAATCGCTAAAGTTGGAATGTGTAGAAATAATAATTTATACATTCATTCGTTAATCCTTTGTCTTTACGCAAGTCTGTATGATTTCAATTATAAGTTACATTCCTATGTAACTACGATATAACTTTATCCCATCAAATGACACGAAGTGATCGAAGAAAATGCTACCTCTACCTTCGAATAAATCACAATAAAATATACATCAACAAATTAGAAATTGCAAAATAGTGAAACAACTGCCTCGTATAATTCATTTTATAATTTTGGCAATCTAATTCATCCCATTCCTAACTAGTCCCTTTTAAAGCACTTCATCCCTTACTATACCCCAGAATCTCATTTCGCGGTAATACCACACCTTCAATAGTATTGTCAAAGCTTAGCGTTAAACCATTGAAAATAGTTGGTCTTAAACGAAACAATCGCAGTATATAAATCCAAAATCCACGGAAAACAAAGAACCGGTTCACGGTCGGAAGGCTTGAGTTATTCGTCTCCATGGAATACTCCACGATCGCCGTAGAAACTAACGCGCAAACTGCAATGTGTCTCCGCAAAGGTTGTGGAGATGCAGGGAAAATAATAAACGTTCTCCCTTTACGGTGCGCTGTTCATCAATTTTCCGGAGTAACACACGGCACGGAGTATCGGATACAAAGTGCACAGGTCGTATCAACTGGATAAAGTTACAGTCGCGCATGCATCAAAGCACGTCGCGTTTCAGCAGCTTCGCCATTCTCCACGGGATATTCATTCACCGGCAACGATTGAGATAAATTACAGTCGTAGGAAAATAGGATGCCGTCAATGAACCGGACACGACGGAGGACAGGGGGAAAGAAATCTTTATAAACTACATGTGACATATGAATATGTGGACAGGATACAGGTAGTAAGAAGGGACTATTATTTTTGGAGCTATTTCTCTGAAATAGAAATCTAACGTGAAACATTAAAAGGTGGGTGTGGAGTTGAAGGGTTCAACCTTCGATTAGTCAGGAAAATTTAAAAATGATTATGAAACTTATTTGAAGGAATCGTGAAAATGATGTTCGTTCTGATAAAAACAAATTTATTTGAATTTAGATTTTTAGAGATAGAGAGCTATGATTGACGTGGAGTTGAAGCGCTAGACTTTTGATTAGTCGAATTGATTTGAAATTAGTTAATGCTTATGACATTTATCTTAGTCTTACTAGTGATTTCGTGGCTAAGAAAATAAAGAGTGTGTTTGAATTTAGATTTCTATAGATAGATGATTATGATTGATATGGAATTGAAGGGTCTGACTTTCAATTAATTGGCTCGATTTAGAACCACTTAATGGTGATGATCTGAAAGAATCTTAATAATTATTCTTATTCCATTAAAAATAGTAATATTGTAATGTGGACTGCTATAGATAGAGGGCTATGATAGAAACGGAGGTGAAAGGTCAGGAGCGAGGAACATCAATGACTATTAATCATACTGATATATCTACTAAATTCAAGAGAAGGATAAAGAAAGATAAAGAGAACAAGTAATATTAGACTTGAAATATAATTTTTATTTTTAATTTAATTGAAGTGAGTGTTGTCGCGTCTCATGGGGATGCACTGGCAATTAAACGCAAATGGGAGTGTAGGAATAAAAGAAAAATTAAAATATAAATTACAGGCTTTAGCAATTTTCTCAAAGTACCTTTCAACTACATTGTTATCTTAGAGCCTATCAATGGTTATACCAGATAATATGGCTAATTTTATTACCAAGCAATATTCTTCATAAAATTGTAATGGAGTAATATTCATATGACGAACTACTTAGTTGATTATATTCATCGTAAGAAAAATGAACTGACCATATTTTCATACGTTTATTCTGGCGTTCGCGCCAACGTAAAATGACAGTTTAAGCAGCAGCCAGCAACAATGAAAATATGAAACGTCAGAAGAGAAGAGGATAAACGAGTAAAAATGATTATGATAATGAAGTAGACGGTAGAACTGAAAATACAAAAGTTCAAATGAACATTCTTTATGCGACGCTACGTCACTTAACTCATCCGTCCTTTCTTCTTCCTCTTTTACCATTTCAAACTTTCCTCGTTCGTCCTCTTTTCTCTGTTTTTACAAATTTAGTACGTTTTGATTGGTACCCGAGGACCTCCGTCGAACGATCATATCGATTTCCTCGTATCCTATTTTTTACAGCCAACGATGCACCGTCACTTGTCCCTCTTTTCGATTATTCTCTCTTTCTCTCTCTCACTCTCTGCAAGCTCTTTTTACTTTTCGTCGAATTTAAATCCTCGGATAACCGGAGGCTCGGCTTTAAATTTTCGTCTCGGAACGAAGATAGAACGCGATCGATATTGAAATTCAACGAAAAGAAAGAAAAATAAGGGAGAACGTCGAAAGGGCGTATGAACAAGGAGTAAGAGAGAGAATATTGAAAATACTGAAAATTACTGGACGGTGTTTCGGCACGTACAACGAAAATAACTGCTCGGTAAAATGAAAACGAGTGGAATAGAAATTGACTGTCTGACGGACGGTGAAGAATTATTCTAGAGCGTGCAGTCGGTAATTTCAAAGGATCGAGTTCCAACTGACGGGCCATCGTTTAATGATTTAACATTGTCCCGACACGCGACTGCTTTATGCATGAAGTTACACCGGGAAAGTAGACGAGGAAATTATCGATCGGAATGGAAGAAGACTGTGAGCGATCGTTTAAATGGTTGACAGGAAGACTCAATGGATTAGCGTTTCGTTGGGGTTGGATAAAGAGTGATGTCTTTATGTCTTCATCGCGCTTGAGGTACTATAGAAGTTTAATTCGTGCTATTAGGAGGATGAAAAAAGAGTGTGGGATAAAAAGTAAAGTCCTACTGAAAAGGGAAAGAAAAAGAGAGATGTGGAAAGAGAGAAAGAGAAAAAATTGATAAATAATGAAAGGTTACAAGGGATTAATGTAAGTAGAAAAAACAAGTGAAGATTGAGAGATAGAAAAAAAGGAGAAGTTAACGAAAAAAGAAAATGATACATTCAAACGAAAAGGCTGACAGTAATTAGTAGACTGCGGATTTTTATGCATTTATGACAAATTTAATACGGCTAAAATATACAAAAAGAACATAATATAAAAATATATCTAAAATATCCGAAGTATGGTATTTGTTGTAATATTTATTAAGTGCAATAAATCCCTAGATAGCTTTTCTTGTCTTACCTGCATTTGTGAACCTCGAAATTTGCATAAACATCCGCAGTCTAGTAATTAGTATACAAATTTCAAATATAGAGAGAGATTGGTGAAGAGAGGGAGTAGAAGATACTTGCCGAAGGTAGGAAATTGAAGAAAAAAGATGATGTAAAATGCAGACATACATAAATGAGTACATTCAAGAAGAAAGGAAATCTAAAACGAAAGAAATTAGAGGGTAAAGACTTATTGGATACAGGTAAAAAAGATTGATAAAAAATTTAGAGACGAATAACAACCAAAGAGAGTTTAAATAAAATAGGGTAAACAATAGATTAAAGGTAGGAGTAACTAAAAGAAAGGAGAATAGAGGAACAAGCTTCGAAAACCAGACCAGAACAACAGTGCTCGGGTTTGATGGAAGTAAAAAAACCGAAGTAGAAACGAAAAAGAAAGGAATGAAAGAGAAAGAGCCAGCGAAAAACTGAAAGAATGAGGCAAAGGCAGAAAGAAACGGTGGAATAGCGAGGGGATGAAAAAGAAAGGGAGCACGCGTTCATCTATTGAATGGAACGTGACATTAAATTCTCAAACGACTCTTATCGGGAATTTTCTTACTTGAAAGGTCAGATGTCTCTACCCGTAAAATGCAAGGTAAGTAACGACAAACGGCTGTGCAACGAAATCTTATTATCGTGGTGCATCCGATGCATCTGGCGTTCTAGTGCGAGAAAAACGCATGGGATATGAAAACGCCTCAGAGGACAGTTACGAGTTGAATTATCTTTTAAATTTATCCGCAGCTGCGGCTGTCTGATATATTAATTCAATTTAATAAAAACTACAGCAATACGAATATGAAGTTTGTGAAAATTTTTACAAATTTTCCGTAATTGCAGCATTCTAAATGGAATAAATTAAATTTATGAAAGGTTGTTGAACACGATAATAAGGTGTGTCCTTTGAAGATAATTTCATTACTGCGAGTGTAGGACAGATTTAACGTAATTAAAGGAATATTAGATGAAATTTCAATTAATATCCGTGACACATTTCTGTAGAGTATTATTACAAAGTTCAGGTGTAGGGAATATTAATACAGCACATATGGGTCAATACATATGTAAGTTCTGTTTAATGAAAATATAAGAGCAAATAAAATGAGGAGCAAAATATTTGCTTGTGCAATGTTATTGCAAACATGTTAAATGTCGAAAATATAGTAACTTGTATTCCTAACACATTTTGGTACCATTCTTTTTTTTCCGTTTTGTCACATTCCTCAAATTCATCATATGTGCATTCATATGATCGCAAAATAAGGCTTTTTTCCTCGTGAAATAAGGCGACGAATTTGGATATTGCTATGGCAGTCGATAGTGGAACTGACAATGGATTACCCATATCATTCTTTCCCTACTTTCCCTTTTCTTCGTGGAGATTAATCTTCCTTTAATACCAGTGTCGACTTCATGAATCAGCGTCACGAAACTTCTTTTATCGAGATTTTCCTCCATGCAAATTCCACGAAACCGGTAATTTCGTATAAAAGCTTCTCGCCAGTGATGCGAGGATTTTGCGCTGATTTTATCAACGATGATTGAATCTGTATCGCAAAACGCCATCGTTTTGCGCGTGTTTAACGAATATTCATCGTGATGGTCCATCGATGGACGATCCATCGATATTCTTCTACTTTTGAAGAATATCAAAGTTTTCAAGAGTATCTATTTTTTAAATTTTACGCCGCACTTTTTTACCAACAGAAAATTACTCTAGGAGTTTTTCGACAGAATATTTGAATTTGTCATTTAAATTTGAGGCCATAGAGCCGCAAAGTGTATTTAATCCGAGAAAACTGTCGGATTAAATTCTATTCTTAAATTCCACGAGAGTCTGACTACCCTTTAGTTGACGAAGAACTTTTCAACGTTCAATATTTGCAGATTCCCCGTTTCTCCGTACGTTCTTGGTGAAATGGAATTAGAAGTTTTAATTCGGTCCGCACTTTTCGGCAATTTGAGTTACACCAATCGCGGGAATATTCTTCTCACGTTTCTTCCGGGGGATGTTAACTCCAAGGGTGATACTCCTCGTTGACCCGACCGTTGGGATACATTGGGGAAAAACGATTCTGCTCGTCGTTGGCTTCCCCGTCTCGAGAAATTCTTGGCAATGTCGGCCATCGTTTGTTTTCTCTCGCAATGTAATCGTTTGACGGCAAGGCGAACTCACACGCACATGGGGAACGCGATTGACGGCTGGCCAGATTAGGGGAAAAATTATAGGGGTACCAAAAGGGATGAAAGGAAGAAAGTGGCGCAAAATGTGCTGTAGGATATAGTCTTAGAAAGATAAATAGAGAGGCAGAATAAAGTGGTGGGATTTAGAAATATGACTAAAAAAAAAGAGATGCTTCAAAGTGTAAATATACTAAAAAAAATAAGGAGGAACGTAGTAGAAAGAATCTGCAAGAGCAGGAAGATGAAGAGAAGTAGAGAGATGTAGGGACATAGGAGATCTGGGAAAAAATTATCCGGATACCAAAGAGTATGAAAGAAGGAAGAAAGTGACGCAGAATGTTCTGTAGGGTATAGTCTTAGAGAGATAAATAGAGAGGCAGAAAAAAGTGGAGGAATTTAGAAATATGACTAAAAAGAGAAATAGAGATGCTTCAAAGTGTAAATATACTAAAAAAATAAGGAGGAACGTAGTAGAAAGAATCTGCAAGAGCAGGAAGATGAAGAGAAGTAGAGAGATGTAGGGACATAGGAGATCTGGGAAAAAATTATGGGGGTACAGAAGAGGATGAAAGGAAGAAAGTGGCGCAGAACGTTGTGTAGGATGTAGTTTTAGAGGGATAACTAGATAAGCAGAAGAAAGTGGAGGGATTCAGAAATATGACTAAAAAGAGAAATAGAGATGCTTCAAAGTGTGAATATACTAACAGAAATAACGAGGAAGGTAGGAGAAAGAACCTGCAAGAGTAGGAAGAAGAAGAGAAGTAGAGAGATCTAGGGGCATAGGAGATCTGGGAAAAATTATGGGGGTACCAAAGAGGATGAAAGAAGGAAGAAAGTGGCGCAGAATGTTTTGTAGGATGTAGTCTTACAATTAGAGGGATAACTAGATAAGCAGAAGAAAGTGGAGGGGCCTAGAAATATGATTATAAGGAAATACACAGATGTTTCAAAGAATGAAGAGATTTGAAGAAATAAGGCAAAAGGGAGAAGAACAGACATGCAAGGGAAGAAAGATAGAGAGAAGTAGAAAAATCTAGGAACATGGACGGAATTAAAGAGCAGAATCTTGAAGAGATAAAGAGATGAATAGAAAAAAGTGGAGGAATGTACAGAAGTGGGAAGGGAGAGGGAAAAGTGGACATCTACAAGTATCAGTAGTAAAAGAGAGCGAGAGAGAGGGAGAGAGAGAGAGAGCCATTTACAAACGTGCAAAGAATTGAAGATATAAGGAGGAATGCAAAAGGAAGAAGGACCTGTGAATCAGGAATGTAGAGATATAAAGATGTTTAAAGAGTTAAAGAGAAAAACAGAAGGAAGTAGATGAATCTAGCGGGATAGTAAAACAAAAAGAAGCAAAGGGACCTCGAGACATGGAGGATGCGTGTCAAGGCAGACAAAGAATAATAGAGTTGTGGATAGAGGATCTGGGAACGCAGTCAGAAACAAGAACAGAGAACGGACGAAGAAATATAGAGATCTGGAGAAACAGAATTGCAAGCAGGCAAAAATAGAAAAACCTTAAGAACTATAGCCAAATATAAATGGAGAGGCAAAGAGATATAGAGCAAGACACAAGATACGTTGCTACTGCGGTAGAAAGATGTAGAGACACGTTGAGAGATACGTAGAAAGAGGCAGACAGGAGATAGAAACAAATAGAAAAATTCAGAGAGATAGAGAGCCAAAATTCTAAATGTAGTGGGCGGTGAGGGAGGGAAGGAGGAAGGGAGGGAGAGAGAGGAAGGGCTCTAGAGCAATAAAGGAAAACAAAAAACAATAAAGCTATCGCGAGAAAAGCGGAAGAAAATAAGTGAAAACAAAAAGAGACAAGCGGATAAAGAAAGACGAACAGGACAGGAGAGGGAGGAGGAGGAGCAATGCAATCTGTGGAGGCCTGCACATTCACAACCACACTTGCTTCATGCACCATGTGGCGAGTCTCTTTGATCTCTCTCGAAATACCTTGGTACACTATTGTCTGGAGGAAAAACAACGGGAAAATGGGAGGAAAAAATGCGCGAAAGAGGAGGACGGGAGTGGGGAGGGGTCTGGCGGGAAATAAAGTGCGGAAAAATCGAGATAGAAAAGGACGCTGCGGATAGACCGGCCCTTTCGTTCAACGAGTTCTAGGCAGACGTGGTCGCTTAATAGCGGTAGAAATGACGGTAAAATATTATATTTCTATGGCCTTTTTTTCTTCGATGTGTACGTGTTACTTTTTCAACGATTCGTACGCCCTGCGCAATTTTTTGTTATTTTTCCTTCAATTTTCGATGCGGTAGATTACTTATATCATGGTCGGAGTATTTTTTCATTATAGCTATTCAATTGTTATAATTGATTTGGGGCATTATAATGAGAAGAACTTCTGTTTGTAGGTATTCGCAAATTGGAAAATTTAGAAAAATACAATAGTAGTGAAGTTATCATATTGGTGAATTAGTGGTACTTAGTTGTTATATTTTAGCGAGAAATTTTATTTTATAAAAAATAACGTTATTTTAGACTGGTTATAATTTGTTTTTGAAGAGAGGGCTACAAGTTACAATTATTAACAAAATTCATTGTGAAGTGTTTATGTCGTAGTATGTAATACTTTAATTTCGTGATATTCCGATGAAAAATGTGTTACAGATAAAATCGGGACACGCAAATCGAATGCTAACGTGAGCTGACAAAATCCATATTGTCACGTGCACAATAATATTCTTTAGAGTGTAATTGATATTCGGAGTTTATTAATAACGCAACGTATCGGAAATATTCGTTGAAATTCAGCCTTCGTATCCGATGAAACGGGGTAAATTTAATGGTGCTTTTACAGATATTGACAGTGGCCTTTTTAAAAGTTGCTTTCGTCGCAAGCTATCTTTCGTTCGCATTAATTCTACACTTATTACTCGCAATTATTTGCAACAGCATTGCATAACGTTGCATCCATGAATTAACGTTGGAAAATTGAAGCTTCTCTGTTGAGAAAATTAAAGACTTGATCAACTGATGGTTCTTGTAATTATAACTTTTTTTACATTGCTTTTTTATAATGATTTTTTATTTGTATGACGTTCTATGTACTTATAGATTATCTTAATAAACCTTAGTACACTCTGTGATCCTTAATAAGATCTTGATTGTCAAAGGACAATTTTTCCATCGACATATTTGCGATTATAGGTACTAATATATTCAATATTAAAATAATGTAAAACATGCTCACTACTGTTAATTATGCAATGGAAATTACATCTTGAAGGGCTGCACTATATAAGAATGCAATTTTTATAAAAAAGTTCCACTTCAGTGTTAATGTTAGTAGATGCAAAGCACGGCTGACATTCAATGTGCCAATATTTCTTAAATATCTTTATTTATGAGAATACTGTTATAAGAAAGTAGTGTCTTTCCAATGCGTATTGTTTCGAAAATATTTCTCGTCCTATTATAAATCTTGAAAGACATTTAAAAAAAAAAATAAAGAACTTTCTTCCACGCGAAGTTTAATTATCGTCACCGTCCCGTCCCACAGATTTATCAAGGATATCTTATGAGAAGTGTGCGATGTTTTCGCAAAAAGCGAAGTATTAAGTTTGATATAGATAAGACAGCGGAGGAAAACAGCTTCGCTGG
This sequence comes from Cerceris rybyensis, assembly GCA_910591515.1. Classification (NCBI taxonomy): domain Eukaryota; kingdom Metazoa; phylum Arthropoda; class Insecta; order Hymenoptera; family Crabronidae; genus Cerceris; species Cerceris rybyensis. Next base: position 43,095,288 of record OU342789.1, read on the forward strand.
CAAAAAGATTTGTTCCGATGAAACCAGAATGAAGATCCATTTCGAATAAACTATGAAATAATTTGGCGTACGATAGGAAATCATTTTAAAATGTTATTTCACTCTCTAATACACTGTTATTTAGAACAAATAATTTCCTTTAAGGTATAGAAATATGAAAAATTTCGATAACAGACGATCTGTGTTCATTAAGTCAGCTAATTAACTAAGAAGATTATTCTATGCCAGAATTTAGAAAATGGTGATTAATATCATTAACCACCGATTTTAAAAGAGTAAAAGGTAGAAAAAGAGTTTATATTAAATATTGTCCCACTATATTCTATTGCCTTTGAAGCAATAAAACTTATTAAATGAATTCTCACAATTGAATTTTAATTAGCCTTATTCCTCGAGAAATTAACATTCGTTCTCGGTAAAACACAATAGATAGAATTAATATCTTACTCATTATTGTAAAATATGTAAATATCGTTATAATTGCATATAAAATATGTATAATATAAAATAATAGAAGTATTCTCGTGAAAAATTCTCAATGCATATAGAAAGCCTCGAACACTTTGCGAGGGAATGCAACCTATAAGTGCGCGAAATGATGTTAAAATCGGATGGAATAGTGTTCGGTTTAAAATTTAAATCACGTTGCGATTTTCAGCTCACAATCATTGTGGTAATGCTTTGGAGATTATGTCACTGTAAGGCGGATTAAGGAGCTTCTTTATGCCGTATTTCGCAGTAGAAGCATTTCGTGCCAAAGTATGAAATAGATGCATCACGAATTTTTAAATAATCCCTGCATCCTTGAAAGAGAGATAAAAATTGAATTGTCAGTATTTCAAATTGCACGAGCATTAACGCAATATTTTTATCTAGAAAAAAGGAAATCATTTTTTAAGACTAAAAGCTCTAAACTTCACCAACTTTTTATAAATGCCAAATCCGGCGAAAATTTTTTATTCTGAAAATTTCTTTCCGAGAAGCTCTACAGCATTAGTAAAAAACTTTTGGAAGTTTGTCCGTAAAAATATATAGATGGGCCGGATAACAATGATATTTCATTATATTAAATTTTAGCAGCTAAATTTGTGACAAATTTTTATTTTTAATGAATAATGCAATCACACTCATTACGAACAACCTTTTGCTATCCAATGTGCAAATTTTCAATACCGAATCGATAAAAATCAATTGGTTTTTGAGCAAAATATCTAGAAAAACGACATTACTTTCGGGTGCCTCTAATAGTTTGTAAGAAGTAATGGTACTTTTTTTATTTCAGTAGTGTAGGTCAGTGTAAGTTAAGTAACGGTGAATAAAGGTCTCGGATTTTTTATGTTGGTCAAGTTGCTTGTCAATACTACACCTCCTCACGCAAGAGTGAATCAAGCTTGCAAAGTGTTAAAAGCTCTTTCGCAAAAAGAAGAGCCCCTAATGCGTTTCCAGTGCAACAACGAAAATACTTCCTAAGAGAGAAAGTTCGGCGATAAATAAAATTCTTGTGGATGGTAAATCGATGCTCGGTGTGGCTTATCACCGAACACTCTTTTGTCTTTGTAAATGTAATAGAGGAAAAGAGAGAACGGAAATCGCCTTTTTCGAGATCGAATTTAGTGAAAATAAGCGACCCAGTTGCTATCATTAATCGACAATGCATTCTAATGGAGAGCGGGAGAGCGAAAAGAGAGGGAAAGTAAAACTCTGAGGTAGAGGAATTGTAAATCAGTAACATGTAATGGAAAAATGTGAAAGAGAAGAAAGAACGAAAGGAAAACTAAAATTTTACCGTAGTAACATCATAAATTACTACCAGACCATAGAAAGAAAGGAAGCCTGAGAGAAAAAGAGGGAAAGTAAAACCTTTAGACAGAAAAATATTAAACAAGTAAAAAGTAATAAACAAAAAGAAAGGGGAATCTGGAAGGACAATATAATTTTGAAAAGAAGATGTAGTAAATATTGAGTTTGGGGAAAAATTTTCTTCGCATTTCAGTGCAAAAGTGAAGCAAGCCTTATACTCAGAAATCACAGAAGTGTTATGGTTGTACCTAAAAAATGATTGAACATAGCCGAACAAACCTGCACATATATGGTTTAATAATCTTACTTTGATACATGAAATAACTCGTTTAATTTTTCCCCCAATATATGGAGAAACTATTTCCCCAATTTAATAAGTAGTCGATGATAAAAAGAGTGAAAGGGGGGAAAGAATAGGCGAGAAAGAGCAAAAATACAATTCTAATTGTGAGATACAAGTATCACGCACAACTAATGGACTATGCAAAAAAATAAAGGAAAAACTAGCTAAGGAACGGAATGTAAGAAAAAGTAAAGACGTAACACAAAAAGAAACCAGAAAAGGGCAAAGCGTTACGAAAGAAAGAAAGTCAAATCAAAGAGACTCTTAAGAGCAAGAATAGAAGAACTTAACAATAAAAACCAGAGAATCTCGAAAGAGAAATTGAAGAAATATTGATCAACGCGCTATTTCGCGAAAAAGTCAAAAGCTAAGTCAGCACGTGGTCCAAATAGGTGGTTGCGGATTCGCGATATCGTTGAAAGTAATTCGACTTTCACGTCGAGAAAGGACTTTCCCCGACTCGACGGCACATTCTGGCTGCTTTAAGAAGCCACGACGATAAAAAGAACTTCGATGGGAAGAAGGGAAAAAAGTTAAAACGAAGGTGCAACTGAAAGAAAGGGGGAAAGAGATACAGAGAATGAGAAAACGAGATAAGGGTTGAAAAAGGAGACGATCTGGCGAACCGCACGGAAAAAGAGAGATGGTCGAAGAAAAGGGAGTGATTCGGGAGAGTAAGTGAATCGATATGCGAAAAAATGTAAGTGAGGACGAGAGAGAAAGGGAGAAAGGTGAAAAGAGAGCGAGGGTGAAATAGAGGCCAACGGAGGAGAGTCAGAGAACGTGGAGCAAGAGAGCGAAGGGTGGGACAGGGTTGGAGTCAACGACTCGCGAACCCCCGGCATCGATTGCAAATATTTAAAGTACGAGGTCACAGCCGAGCGAATGCTCCGAGCTGAGTCTCTACGGAGTCCGGCCGGAAGAATAAGTAAATAACGAAGAAACGAAAGAGAGAGGGAATGAGAGGAAAACAGAGGGAACGAGAGAGGGTTTACGCAACCCGTCGCATGGGATTCGTTAAATCCCTTTAGTTACCGTGAAACGGAGTTCATGTTCCGCCGACATACAAATCAGAAATATACCTCGAGCGAGTCAGCAGTTTGGATTTTGACTTTGCAAATACCAGGAACGACGTCGGTGTCCCTCAGTTTTTTTTCTCAGCTACGGATGAACATGGACAGCGAAGGAAAAACTTTCCCTCTAGAGGGGAGGGACTTCCCCTCTAGTAGAATACAACACGACGATACTGATAATATCCTTCGCATTTTTTGGCATTTCCACATAATGGCAAACAAGATTGACGCTAAAACTATCGACATTATATCTACTAAAATATGAAGACACTTAACATGTTGAATGACACTGATATTTCAGTCGTTTTATTATTTCTACTGAAATGATGGTGATTAAAATTCCATCTTTGTAAAGTAGAACCTTTAAAGACAGAAATAGATATTGTGGGGTTTAATATGATAAAAAAATAATATATTTAAAATTAAAAAACATCTTTCTCTATAACTATGAAGTAAAAAATTATGAAAAAATTCAATAATATTCCAAAAGCATAAAATAATACATTGCTAATTTTTTATTAGAATCCATCGACTTGTTTTTCCATTAGAAAAATAAAAAAAGATTTTACGGACTCAGCAAACATTTTTTTCCATAAGGCCCATGTTAAATATGTTATTCTTAAACACGATATATTCATAAACCATGTGGACGAACTCGTTGAGTTTCCGATTATAATTATAAAATATCATGAAGAATATATTTTAAAAATTTTAAGGAAATCTATCGAAAAATGATAAGTGCCTAGAACTACCTTAAGTAGTTTTTAGAAAAAATTTGGAATCGGTCTTTTGACCAAACTTGGTAAGTTTAGTGTTAAGGATTTGTCTGTAAAATCCCGATCGGTCGTTGCAAGGAAGTTTTAATGGGTATGGTGAAACCATGAGACAGTTTTCCTCAATGTAGAGTCAATGGTTGTTTTTGTCGGTCATTTGACAGTCATTTTGTGTTAAAGGTGAACGTTTATTTCGCAAAGTAGAGATGAACATGTGAACTTAGATAACGCTTTGTACGTTGAAGCGACAATGCCCTTAATACCGGAGAGAGTTTCTCTAATTTGTTGCGCTTATCGTCCGTGTTCTGTCGACGTTCTTGAAACAATTATACAACTACCACATGAGAGTACAACATCGACCTAAGCTCCAAAAGCTTCCTGAAAGAAATAGCCGGAATCCCTTGAGATACATTTCAGATGTTTTTTGCTACCTCTACCACTGCTAAATAATTGTTAAAGCGTAGACCCGCAAGGAAATGTTGAACGTTTAAATAATTCCATTTTGAGTTTCATTTAGACGAAAGTATTATATCGCTTGAATTTTCATAGTGTCGAAGGATTTAAACAACTTACAGTTCGTCTGCAATAAAGGTTTATATTTAATGGAAAAAACTGTGCGTTTATGTTGCGCGATAATGAAGAGACAAAGGTAACCTCGAAAATGAAGTTTGACGTTGGTACACTTTATATATTGAACATAAAGTTTAAAGCCGCAGTAGAACTGATCCGACGTCTGACCATAAACTCGGATTATCTACTGTCCAGTATCTCTGCAATTTAGTTATAACTGTTTTGTAATTGATGTTACTAACAGTTGACTTTTGGTCGTTTCTAAAATATTCAGAACGAAATACAGTAAAAATTACGTTTTTTCTTAAATTTAATTAATATTCTATATCTTAATATTTGATTTAATTTGATTTTTTATCTCATTCAAATTTTGCAGATCAAAATTCATATTTGAACAGAATGTTTTAGTTTGAAAAAAAAATTTTTTTAATTCAATATTATAAGCTATTATTATTCATTCTTTTGTTATTATTTTTTTTTACTCGGTAACTTTTAGAAATTGTAAATAATAATCTCGCCGTATGAATTATACGCGTACTTATACACCCACGCCTTTAATTATGATAAATTTATCAGATGTCTCACAGTATTTCTGCACCTAAATGAGATCAGGAACACGCGATACTTAGAACCTGACTCTACGTTAACTCTGCTATAATTGCTGCAACTAGAAACATGCCTTCACCACTGGCATTAATCTCCGACATTTTTTCTCCACCGTTCGAGAAATATACAATTCGATATATGTACTCAAATTGGTTAAAACCGAAGCAATAACATTAATCTTTACTAATTTCATCGATAATGCAACAAGTACACGAGGTACTTCACTTAATATCGGGGTCTCCTTTAACCCCTTCCCGTACTATAAGGAGTGGTACTCGTGATGCGGTAAATTGAATTGCAAATTTTCAAGTTTTGCAAACCTAACAAATTGAAAATATCAATAAGTCACGTCACGATAAAATTATTTCAATAATATCAATATTACGTTACCTTATACGATATGTCAAGAATCACTGATTAACTATTATTTTACTAATTTAATTCTGAATTATTGCGAAGGTAGTACCAAAATTAATGGTACCGCAAAGGGTTAAATCCATTTCAATTTATTCTTACGCTGATACATCTAAGAATGTGTAAAATAGAGTTTATAAACAAACATTCCAGAAATGTTTGACATTTCAATCAAGTTAAAAGCACCTGGCCTACATATAAACAGCATCATAAAAATTACCCATTAAATTTTATCAGCGACACATAAAGTCTAAAAAAACAGCGGAAAAAATTCAATACGCCACAAGATCCAGTCTCGAAAAAGCACTAGTGCAAAATGTCAACAATAAAATCCGTCTGAAAATTTCATTAGCGAAACGAAACAAACATCTCCCCAATCAACGAAGAAACAATGAACAAGCCGGGCAGTCGACTGTAAAATACAACAATGCAATATGTAAAGCAGTAGCACAGTAAATCCATCGGTCTGCTACAAATTGAAGCCAAAATCTGGCGTTATAATCCATCTACGATAAACGCCAAGAACAATGCGCGCGACCATTTGATCCTCGAAGAGTGATTTCAATATTAAGCCGATACGGCTTATATTAATTAGTCCGAGGTCAACTATACTCTAACAATATCCTTGTTAATATCACACTAAGCCATCGAACTTCCTGTAATTTCAGCTATAATTAATATCACCTCTTCTACCATCGAGAGAGCTTTCTCGGTTGAGGAGCAACAATAAGCAACGTATAGAGGAATTGGATGGGGGTCACATTTCACGAGAAAATTCAGTCGCCTCTCATTTTCAGAGGACCAACCCCTCGTTTATCCTTCTATCAAGCTCGACGATTTGCTCCGCTTTAAAGAGCCGGCTTAAAATCATAGAGTGGATTACTATTGCCGCACACCTTTTAGAACGTTGAAGAGATTACTTTCGTTTATGTCTTGCACGAATACAACTCGTTGGTTCTTTTTGTTCGGATAAGTTTTACGGTCGAGGAGCTCGATGAATGAAAAGCGGCGAAGCAGTTTGCCGATTTGGTTTTATGGATAATAAAGTCATGGATTAGCAATCGTTGCAACAAAGGAACTACGTGAAATTATGGTGTTTCAATAGAGACTTGTATTGCCAGGAAAATGTAATTATTGACGGAATATAGAAAGTTCGTTGAAGGATGTGGAATTGTTATTGAATGAGGTCTTTTCATTGGTTTGTTTCTGTTGGTAAACGGTTGGCATAGGAATTGCAATATCGGACCAAAAGTTCAATACCGGTATTCGGTACTTTTTAAATCTTAACCGGTTAACCGGGCGTGACGAATAATTCCGTCATATCTGAAAGAAACCTCCAGTAAGTTTGTCGATTTTTTCTTCCTTAAAATTTTTAAACGTAATATGTTGAACGCATTACATTTGATGTCGTTCGTATCCGTTTAATCCTGACGTAGTACTTTAGATGTACCTAATGATATTACTTCTCACTGTAAAAAAAAATATTCCAATTTGAAACAAGTTGAACAAAAATTAATTCCCCGGTTAAGAGGTTAATACCGGAATACCGGTTTTAATAACGATAGTAGGAATTTTAGAAAAAGAAAGAAAACACAGGTGTTTTTTTTTTGTTTTATTTGCCAGTTTTATTATAGAGAGTAAATATGACAAAAAATCACTTGAAACTTATAAAATATAAGAGTATATAAAGAATGACAAAAAAGTAAAGGAACAAGGAACATCTTATGTATTTGAATCACAAAAAAATGTAAATATCACTATTCAGTCTGTGGTACTATTACAAATTTTTGAAATCTTAAAGATCTTAAAAAACATAATGCATCAATTGTACTGTCATTAAGCCTGGAACGCGATATACCTTTTCCAAGTATTTACCTCGATATCCCTCATTTTCAAATAAATCGATTTCTCGTCGGATGGTTTTGGATATAACTGATTTCTGTATTATATTTTAGTTTGTTGAAATTTTTTTATTTATCGCTAATTCGAATTTATGTTCAAAAGACAATTCCCTTTCACTATCGACATTAGTGTCATCATCATCGTCGATAACTGTACCGAATTCTTCTGAATGTGGATAGGTTTGTGGGTAAAAAATTTTAAGAACATTTACTATAAAGTTGATCAAATTTGACAATTTAAAATATTTCTAGTAAATACTGAAAAAACGGTATTTAAACTTGTGAATACCGGTATTACAAAATTGTACAAATGGCTCTAAATACCGGTATTCGGTATCCCGGTATTGCAATCCCTAGGTTGGCAGTATTGCTTATGTTTGGGAAGAAAATATGAATGTGGTGGAATTGAAAATGGTAGATGAAGGAGTTTACCCTATAAAGGATGGCTGTATGAACTCAAATGTTAGTTATTAGCGTCTTATATTCAAATCGGTATATTAACACGTTGAGTGCTACGTCAGTCCTTGGGGACTGACAGTGAATTTTCCGTTCAAGCGACCTCAATCCCTAAGGATTGACAGCAAATTTTTCGTTCGATATATATCGGTGCGTGAGACCGGTATTGTCAAGGGTTAAATTATTAATGACAATTAAAAATTTTATGTTAAAATTTATTGAAGGTTATTAAAATATTTTAAGCAAAGATGTGGCTGAGATTTGCACATATTACAATAAGTAACAAGTTGTTTTGTGAGTTTTTAGACGAACTTACGTCTGAATATTTTTGTGTTTGTACTATAACATTCAGCACAGTATTTCCAAACTTTATGCGTCCTTTTTTCTTTCTTTTGAAATTTGTGAATTCCTTACGCGCTGCTGCTTGAGTAGAAAGTATAGCAAGATCGGCGCCGCACTCAACGTGTTAATTGACTAAGAACTAGGTAGTTCAGAAAATTCTAATCTTAAAATTTGAAGTCTAATGTAATACCAAGAAAGAAAGTTATTTGAGAAAATTATGAAGCAAATAAGATAACTAATAATAGACATTTATTTTTCGATCATCCTATTATTCGTTTTTAGAGTAAAATTACTCCATTCTGAAAACTCGAACTTTTCTTTAGTACAATAGATTTCCAGAATTTTAAGCGATACCAAAAGAAAATTTTAATGTTCTCTAATTATTTGTAGAAGTAAAAATTATCCACCCAAAGATTTCTGCATTGGTAACAATACCTGGCTGTAGAATTTCAAAATTTTTCTTCCATTCTTTTTAATATCAATGCCCGATGTATAATAAGGTCAACTTTCTTTCGCCATTGTCCGTGACATCGTGTCAGGTCTTACAATGGGCTTTCGCAGTTAGCAGTTGGAAAGACGACGAGAATCGAGAACGTCGTAACCAAGAAATATGACCTATCCTGGTCAACTCGGAGCGTCGAACAGCAATTCTTGCACCAGAATTCCTTTACTGACACTATTTAGCAAGCTTATTCTTCGCGACACACCGAAAAGAATTCTTTTTGATACGCACAACACGACTCTTTCCACGTTATAACGTGTCAACAAGTGTCTTGGCACGTTTAGACGGTTTTCAGGCCAAGTCGTATTTCTGGTGAAACTCTTAATGGCACTTGATCCTCCCACGATGCCATCGAAAGATTGCAGGGCAATGTCTTCGTTTGTCGAGCGGCCAGAAGTTTAGCGTTAAGCGATAACTATGGGAGGAGCTAATCAATCATTTCGAGTTGCTCGTCGTTATTTGAGTTTAATATCGTGTCTGCGTGCTTACTAAAGCAGATTTGAAATCAAATCGTTGGTAGAATATAAATCTTTTATATATTTAACTGGGAGTCAGATGTTTGCATGACATCTCGAACGTTGTTGCTGCCACACCCGTCCCTCAATTTACACGGTTTTTATATGAAGAGAACGAAAATTTAAACAATTTTTTTTCAATTGTTTTGCATTGTGCCATTTATAAGTTAAAAGTGTATCGTGTTAATGAATGCACTGTTTTAAAAATTCGAGGAAAAGTTACTGAAGTAACCTTTGCAGAAATTAAATTATAATCGTAAAATTCATAGGTTTTGTGTTTTATTTCTAATGAATTCAAAAAAAGGAAGTAAACGTTGAAATTAGAGGTAAGTACTTACAGAAAGTTTCACGCAAGATTTGTCTTCGGAGAAATTCCGCCTACTTTTCTTTATTCTCTTCACATCAATTTACACGATTTACAGATTAATTGGATATATCTTTCTATTTCGTACAAATTTTATGTTTCGATTTGCACGACTTTTTTAAGCACATATTTTTTATATGTATAATTATAGTTCTTTTGCCTAGAACCTATGATTTTATGTAGATTATAAATAATTCAGGCCATAATACATTAAATAAGATTTGAGAAATAATTTCTTACAGGTAATAAGTTTTGAAGTTCAGCCTACTAACCGGAAGCTCAACAATTTAACTCCATAGATTTCATCGCCTCCTTTTCACCTTCTTCCATCTACCGAGATAAGTACTTTGTGTTTCTGTATCCAACAAGTAATAAGAGAAATGTAGACAATAACAATCTTCCAACCAAAGTGGTTTTCATGAAAATTAATTCCCAAAGTCTGCCCAATAAGCATAAACTTGTAGTTGCAATAAGATAAGATACCATTTGTAAAGGGATGTATAGCATTTGCAATGCTTACGCGATGTTTACGACCTACTAAGTTGAAGAAAGCATGGAAAAATAAAGCGCAAGCACAAACATTCTCTGCGTCAATTCCGCTGTCCTAAATAAAGAAGAGGTAGTTAAACGTCTTTTACAGTTCCCAAAAGGTAAAAATTGTCCTTGATAAAAATTATTCTTGCAGTTTATGTTGTTACGTACCCTGTAAAATACGTGTAAAATGTTTTACATGTAAAAATAAATCTCTCTCGTACTGAAAAAAAAAAACATACCAAGCAAACCATAAAATAAGGAAATCGGAAACTTTGAATTATTCTGTAAGCGCCATGTGCAAAAAAAAATTAAATTTCTAAAATATTACACCGAACGTATTTTCGTCTGTCAAAGGCTTTCTCGAGTTTTTCGTTTCAATGTCTTCTTCGAATTATTTCAAATACCCTGCTTACTTATTTTTCAAAGACAATTTGATCCAGTTAGGGTCCTGTCTCGTAACGAAGACGAAGCCGTTCGTCGATGCAATCGACGTTTCCTAAGTCATCGCCTATATCCTGAATTACGGTCTCAAACGTCGGAGGAATCACTTGTTTCCCATGAAATGACAGGTCAAGTCAACTGCAAATTCCATGGGATCGAGTTTACGATTTATTTTATGCTCCCGTTTGAGTGACGTTGGGAAAAAGCGATTGGAAGTTCGTATTACATTATGTAGAGAAAAGAAATTCTTGCTGATAATTTTCTTTTTGTTACCCAGTAAAAGACGAATTGTCGGTTAAGCTATTATCGATTAAACGAGGAATTATAAACCGATTGTTCGTGATAAATTGGGTTCTCGCTAAATTTATCTTGTGATTGAACGTTGAAACTAAACTTTCAAAATTTCCAGTTGTACAAAGCTGGAGGATGCGAAATTTAATTAAAAAATTTCATCGAGTTAGAGGTAAAATTTAACGTTTGATCTAGTCGATTATATAATGTGATTATAGGATAATCTCTTAAAGGCCAATCAGTCAGTTTGAAGTTAATCTCCGTGCCGGACGAGTCAACTTTACAAAGTTTTAGTAATTACGGACCTCTCAATCGTGGAATAATTATCGAAAAATATTAAAGTTCTTTGTTCAGCTGGTCCGCTGCACATCACAGTATACAATCTATTACTAAATTCTATTCCAAAGTATATCCCTTAATAGCAACGTTATAAAAACAGATTTCTATCGCTACACTAAAAATCCAATAATTTCTTAATCTATAACACTTCAAAGATGTATAATTTTTTAAAGCATACTGATCAACGTAACAAAAAGGATATAAGCTTGTCAAAAGAATTTTTATGTAATTTTGCCATATAAAAAGAAAATACAATTTTGATATTTACCCGTTTTTTATCACAAGGCAATTTAATCTTCTAAAACCAAATTATGAAACAAATAACTATTACGACGCTACAAAATCGCCCAAGTAATCTCAATCAATTCTTATCAATAGATAAAACACAAAGGCCGATTTCCAGCGTGCTATCGGCGATCCTGGAATTTGTTATTCGATGGCGCGTAGCGTTGCATCAAAGAAAACGTCCCTCCAAAGATAGTCATAAATTTTAATCAAAGTCCAAAGCAGAGTATCGTCCAAAGCAATCATTTCTTTTTCGCGAGACATTGAGGTAGGTCAAGCAGGAGCTGCTTGAATGTTTTATTACTCGTTGCCTCGTGTCATTTTGTCGGCGTCGTTCAAAGAGACGGATCTCCGAGTCCTCGGTGCTCCTTTTCGGGCTACTGCACTGGACATGGAACGAGAAACCTAATCGAAATCAATGACATGGAACAAACCGGACGGCAGGGAAAATAGATGGGAGTATACGGAGAAAAGGGATTCGGATTTATGTGACTAAAATAATTCCGGTCACGCTTCGAACCCTTTTGTCGCGAATGGCGAATGAAAGAGGATAGGTAACCAAATCTGACGACCTTAAATTATTCGACGGTTTGTCGTAAGAAAAGAATTGTTCGCTTAGAATTTTTTGTGTACATGTGGCAACCGATTAATATATTAACCCTTTGCAGTCGGCAAATTTCGCTCTTGGGAGTACCAGTAGGTCGGAGCATATTTAACATGTCGCAGTTACTTTTCGTTTAATACTACTTATAATAAGTAAACATAAAAAATTAATACTTAAAAGCAATTTAGCGTTACTGTAATAGTTAAATGAAGCTTTAGTATTAGAAATTCATTAGGAAGCGGATTAGTAAGCTGACTTCCACGGCAACTTGGGAATGTCCCCGCTACGGGGACACCGACCGCAAAGGGTTAAAAGTCCAAAAGCATTGGGCACGAAAAGCTTATTAATAGTGTAGTGCCCCTTTAAGAAGAAAAATTCTTTCGAGTCGAAGGAGTGAAGTAGGCTCGAGCGAGATATCTTAAGTTTACGTTTAATCTAAATGTTGGATTTATATTAACAATATAGTATTACATATATTGAATAAGTACAAAAACGACTCTCTGCTCTAGGAATTCGTAGACTAAACAGAAGACTCTCTGCAGTGCAGGGGAGAGTCAGATAAACAGTTTATGTTACTAACAATAAGTGGGCCCGAGCTCTACTTTTTGATCGTGCCCAGTCAGTCGGTTCTAGACCCGAAACATATAAAGACATATTTTATCTACCCTTCGAATAAAGTAATTTTTAATTATAAAAGTATACAGTATTATTTTAATACCCATTTCCAATACTAAACAACTGTGCTAGCGACTGCCATTGGAGTTCGTTTTGAGCATCTATGCGAGTTGGCTGCGAAACTTAAATACCTTTATTCACTATTATTAATACCATTCTTATTATTCATTATTCATTATTATTATTACTGTAATTATCATCGTTATATTATAATACTCAATATTTTACATTTATCTAAATATATATAAGTACTCTAGTTTTGTTTTTGTTAATTTATGAAGTGAATTTATTGACTATTTAATACCCCTCTTACTACAATAGGTTACTGGGCGCTAAAGTGTTAATATCATGTATACTGCAAAGAAATTTATTTAATCGTAAAAGTATGGGTCGTATACCGCGTCACGCGGCCTGAACAGAAAATCTTAAAAAATGATCCGGCACGAAATGTGTTAAAGGTAGGAAAAAGTAATCATTTATAAATTCGAAGGTCTCCTTAGAGCAGGCTATCAAGTGATGTGATATATATAATAATATAGTTATTAATTCGAAGGTCCCCTTAGAAGGGGCTACAGAGTGATATGGTAGATTTACGATGTCCCCTCAGGGACATCGAGATGCGAAGGGTTAAATATTTCGTTACCATGACCTTACGTGTTAAGGCGTTGAGAAAGAGGCTATCGACGAAGAAAACGTCTTTGCGAAGTATATACATTGTGGATGATCAATTAGGCGTTCTTATCTTCTTCTGTATTTTTGTGCTAGACCTAATTTCTATTACAGGTCTTTGATCAGTTCGGAGTTGACGGCCTCGTCTGACGAGTCAACTTTCGAAAAGTTTAGTAATTACAGTTCTCTTGATCGTGAAATAGTTATTGAGAAGCCAGAAGACTTTTTTATAATTTTTGAGAAGATTATTCCGTGCTTGGTGATAAAGAGTAGATATTTTTCGCGAAATATTTAATGGGAAATTGAAATATTTCCATTAATTTATAATACATCTACAACATGAACAACATTTTGCTTCTAAAATAAATATTCACCCTTAATGACCATTGCTAACTCATTGGTTCAAACTTTAATGAAGAACTCCAAAATATCTCGTAATTTGCATTTATGGTGCTCTAGTGATATTTTGCAGTTGGAAATGAATATGTTAAAATTTCATCCCGTTATATCCATTTCTACTACCATTTTCAGTAGTTTGATTAAACCACCGAAATAGAAATACAACCGGATAATTCGTACGTTAATATTTCTACAGGATTGCCATTTAGGTATTTAGGACGTAAAATCAGAAACATTAATTCGCAATTGATTTTTTGTAACCATCAACGCAACTGCGTTCTTTAAGATCTTTTCGTTGTTTCGAATAAAGGATTGTACTTTGGCAAGTCAGGTTTTTACGAGACCAGCTTCGTTGCGACTTTTATCAGAGCGGATTCCGCCACGATGTCCCTGCATTGTTCGCGAAACAATAAGCCTGTTGTGTGAACGTCATTTTAATTCCTAAACGCGTACCACGGGGAACGTGGTTACGATATATTCGGAAAAGAATTCCCCGCAAATGTTTTTACGGATTTTGCTTCGAATATTTCGCGATTACGTCGTTTCTCTTCTTCTTCATAACACATGTATTCTCCTATATCTCTAATGTCGTTGAGTGGTTCGAAACATTTGTAAAATTAAAGATGAAATTTACAAGCAATCCCGGAGCATAACGAGGAAATTTGCGAAGCGTTACACCGAAATGATTTTAGGAGAAACTTCGCAACATTGTATGATAATTAACGGATCAAATTCGGGATAGATTCCTGTCGTTTATATTACATTTATGTTTGCATTGTCTAGAGTTCAGTTAATAATGTAAATTTATTTAGTAGAAATTCTAACACTTCGAAGTTCAAATTATTTTTATAATCCGATTTTAGTCTACTGGAAGTAATTTAACACTTTGCACTCCCATGTCCAACCTGAGGGGACATCGTAAGGCTACCATATCACAGTTGCCCCCTGTAAGAGGACCTTCGAATTTATTAGTGACTAGCTGAAAGTACCCGTGCTTCGCTACGGTTTAATATCATTAAGATTAAGGACTACTTAAATTAGTAAATATATACATATTCAATCATTTAAAACCTGCAATAATTTACGTGCTTCGAATCTAAAAAAAAAAACCTTAAAATTTCAAATTTTGAAAAACCCTTTCTTAGTGAGCACCTAAGACCCAAGGGGAAGGTATGTTCTAAATTTCATTGCAATCTGTTCTGTGGTTTTTGAGATTTCGTGATGAGTGAGTGAGTCAGTCAGTCAGTCAGTCAGTCAGTCAGTGGTATTTGAGCTTTATTTATATAGATTACAGTGAATGAATTTACTGCACCGCAATATTTTAAGATCTTTTCTATTGAAATTTCACAAAATATTAAATAGTAGAGTTCAGTCAAACTTGCTAATAGATAAGGTTAGAGATGGTTCTCTGGCAGAAGGCTAAATATGGTTTTATTAGGGGGACCGGAAAGTAATGTCGTTTCTCCAGATTTTTCGTTGCAACACCAACTGATTTTTATCGATCCAGTGTTGAAAATTCGGACATTAACTGACAAAAGGTTGTTTATATATAACGAGAGTAATTAAAGTATTCATTAAATATCAAACCTTGTTACGAATTTATTTGTTTGGATTTAGTGTAAAAAAATGACATTACTTTTCGGTCCTCCTAATACTTCGGTTATCTCTCTCTTTTTATGCAGTCCTATATTATTTGAAAATTCCGGGAGCCAATGTAATGGCGTTGTTGCCAATTTATACTGGTACCAAAGTTCTATGTGGTAACAGTTGGAATCGCTACTGATGGCGCGAACTTTTTCATCTTTACGCGAACCATAAAAGCGTCGAGAAGAAGCTCTTAAATGCATTAGCGGATAGGATAGGAGGATTACAGAATAAATTCTGAATGTGAGAAAATTTCTCTATTTTCTTTACAGCGTACGAAGAGAAGAATAATTATTTAATCAATAGCAGAATTGTCATTAGTTAATTAACTTCTTCCTTTACGATTCCCTCATTACGTCTACGTACTATAATTAACTACTGAATTTTTGAAACAAAGATTAGTTAATTAAACTTTGCTAAATTTATTGTCCCTACGTTGTACTTCACATTATACCCGCATATTCGTTACCCTACATTGCACTTAAACCCTTTGCGCTTCGAATTATATGTCAGTTTTGCTACCAGTAGCTCCCAACGTTTTTAGTGTTTTGTTTGAAATTTAATTGAACTGAAAAATAGGCCAATTTAAAAGAATAAAAAAAGAAACTAATTCAAGGAAATATCTGCTTTATTTGCAGTATTGTTGTATCTTATAATTTGCAAGTGCATGATATCTCTCCAAAAAATTGCTAAGATGCAATCCTGGTTTTCTATCGGACGTTAATATCTATTGATTTAGACTTGAAAAAATGTCGAGTGAGATTCAACAAAGGAGTTCCTGAGATACAAACCAATGACGAGTTACACTCGACAAAAGAGCGCAAAGGGTTAAGACAGAATAGAACAAAATAATTTAATAGCACCTTATCCCATAGATTTTCTTAATCACATAGTTTTTCAAATTCTCTCTGGAAAAAACTCTACAAGTTTCATCCATATTATAAGGCAAATGATTAAATAACCGCAAACACCGTCACCGTCATCTTTCTGATCATCTCCCAACAGACTAAACTCCACTTCTTTAACCTATCCGTAGAAAAACGTTACTTCTCTTACAAATTACGACGAGTAATTTTCTCGTTAATCTCTATTGACACCCCGAGCTCATTTCAGCTGCGATAGCGTAAAAACTTCCTTCCAACAGCATCCTTGAATTTAATCACTACTCAGCGTAGCAACTTTCCTCTGCCAAACGTTTGGCAAATCGAGTTGATCTTCGTCCCCACAAATATTTACCAAGCTTCTTTTAAATAATTCTACATATTTATCCATCAAATATTTCCCGCCTTCTATTATATCGAATTTGGCGCGCAAATGAAACGAACACTTAACACTGACTAAAAATAATACTAACTAGCGGACCTCATAAATGGAATTTACCGCTGAAAATCTGCACGAAAGTCGGATATATCGAGATATAAATTACATAGAATTCTTGCGAAACAAGAAGAAACGCGTGTTTTATCAGAAGTATATAAATGTTGAATATTCCAGAATATACCGGAAGGTAGATTCGATCCGACAAGAGAAGAGGGGTGGATGCTGCACCATGGAAATTGTGTTTCAGCGAAAAGACGCGCTTTACATTACTCGTCTCTTACCTTCGGAATGGCGAGGAAGGAAACGCGGCCTTCCCTTTTTAACGGCGAAGTCTTAACTGCAGATTAAACCAGGTACAACCATTGTCGAGGGTCGACTCGAGGACCCTGCGCGCACTATTATATCTAGATACGTTTTGTAGGCCGTTTACCGCTTTTACTCTCCTTTTTCTACCCTCTTTCACTTTCCGTTGATACCCTCTTCCTCGTTCGTTGTGAGATTCTTTGATTCTTCTTAGAGGAGGTAGATTTTAGAGGAATACTACGGAAGAATCGGCTTACGTAGTAATTGAACGGTCAAGACGTTTGACCGATTGATTATATAGTAATTGACAGCATTCGATTTGGTCGTTAAGCTTCTCGTTTCCTTTGTTTCCTTTTCCCACTTTGCGTCCCGATCTCCTTCCTTATCTTCTTCACTTACACGAATCACACTTAATGCACGCGCACACATAGATTTTATAGACATATATATATATTTATTTATTTATTTAAATTGATATATAATTACGTTATTTATATCTTTCTTTAAATTTCAAACGAACAATAGATTTAAATCACTTCACGGAATTAAATAATTATTTTCTTTCTCTCAGAGACATAGATATACATATATATATATATTTTACTCGGAATATTATATCATCTTTATGTCGATATTAATAATTCGTGAAATTTCGTTAGGTCGTTTCACTGCCGAACGTAGCATAATAGCCTGCCGATTTCTTCTTAATCCCGCATTCCGTTCGGCCGATATGTCACCAGTTACCCACTCTCGTTCTACCTTCCTCCCGCGGCTCGGTACACGTCCAATTTCATTTTCTGCCCCGTCACATTATCCCTCGTTCTTATCTCCCGTCCTTATCCTTCGTCCTTCTCCTAGCCTCAATTTCCTCGTGTTCTCGTCTCCGCTTCCTCGTACGAGTTATCCTGACGTTCGTAGCAGGCGCGATATTTTCGTGTCACTCGCGAATACGGCTGCGAGAGGAAGAACACTTTCGAGAATACGACTACCTTTTGCACACCATCGACAACCTCTCGCTGAAATGGGATTTACGAGGGTAGAACGGACCCGTGGAAAGCGTATCGATAAAGAGGACCACGCGGTACTATGAGCAAAAGGGGATACGAGGCCGATAGTTTTGCGAGGATCGAGATACTAGCTTCTATTTACGGGTAATACGCTGCTCGTATTTTGGGGTTTTTTTCTTCGACGATCTGTCCCTTCGGCATGGAATGGGAAGTTGCTTTGAGAATGGGTCGAGAGTTACGACGAGAAGAGAAAAAGAGATGGGGTTGCTTGGGGGGTTGTTAGTGTCAAGTTTTGTCGGATATATCAAACTTGGAGGAGCGCTATTTTTGGTGGTGTGAGCTTTTACGTGGGGGTTGTTTTAAAATGGAGGGAAAAGATGTATGTTAGTGGTAGAGGCGGGGGATGGTGCTTGGAAATGAGAAATTGCCGTGAACCAGTGGTTCTTCAGGTTTTACGATTTTCGATGTCTTTAGAGACCCCAGAATTTTCTAATGTTTTTTGTTATGATTTTCTATGAGAAATTTTAACGACTATACTTTTGTAGTGGGTAATATGTTTGTAAAGTGTAAAATAGAAATTACTTAAATTGTGAAAATTGTGTTATATTTAAGGGTGATTTTTATAGTAGTTTTTATAGTGGTTTTTGGTTGAGATAGAATACACTTTGCAAACCACTGGCGTAGTCGATGCAGAAAGTAGGAAGGAATATGGTTCCTAATATTACAATTTCTGAGGTCGGGGTTATTTTAGAATCTAAAGTTTAAATCTATATTAGTGCAAATGGCAATACGTACTCTTAGAACTGAAATGTACTCTACGATGTACTGTATGAAATTGGAGGGGAGAGTATTTTTGGCACTGTATAAATACACGAACAACATGTAGATTACTTAATAATAGTCTGTTCCAAAAATGGGAAATATTGGCCGTTAATGCCAAATTGGATAAAGTACTATTGCAGGTACCCGATTTCTTTTTTCAGTGTTATTTCAAGATATAGAAACAAGATATGTATTATTATGGTAGACAGTGATCAAATTTTGAATTAGAAAAATAGCTTTGCCATATTAATGTGAAAAAGTAAAGTTTTGATTGTGCTGCAGTTTTTGATAGTTTTATGACAGTTTTACTTCAAAAGACCGAATTTAGGTATGTATTAATACTAGCAGCAAAAGTTGATCTTTGAAAATAGCAAGAAACAGAATGGATGGATATTTGCTAGGACAATTGAATAATAAGTCCAGAAAACTGGCCGATTTCTACTGGTAAATAAAATTATCAAAGATTTGGCTTTAGTAGACGTTGACATGAAAATTTAGAGAAACTAGTAATAGTCAGAGTATTCGATTTACGAAGAAAATCAATGAATTTGGTTAGTATTGTTATAAAAAGTAACGATGATTATCGTATCAAAAACAAAATAAAAGAGTCTAACGTGCAGACGATGGAAAGGTACTTTTTTGCGTACGCTTTGGGATTATTAATTCCTTAAATATTGTGCTTTTTAACCTTTTTCTCCTATCAGTCGACCATGAAAGGTGATATAAACTGATTGTGAGTGAAAATTGTGTCTTCGCCACGAATAAAATAGCGACTATAAAAGCTTTCAGTTATATTTTCAGAAAGAAATTATTCCAACGTATCAAAGAATGTTTGACATCGTTCTGACCTAATGTGAGAAAAAATTGAATTTTTGCAAAGAATGAAAAGAAAATTTCTTAGTACTACATTCATTCTCATTTACAAAAACCTTTTAGCCTCTATCAACAAGCTATTTGTTATGACACAGATCTATTTGTATCTTTTCAAGGCTCTCGACTTCTCATAATGTAAATTTTTTATTCCTAATACCACATATTTCACACTTGCGACGAGAAATTTTTCGTGCAAACTGAAATTTGTTACCAGACACTTCTTCCTTCCATTATTTGACACATAATAAAGCACTGAAATTCCCGCTTTCACAACTGCAAGAAGCAATGCACATTCTCCTAAATCGATCGTTCCTCTAAAATTGTCGGGCAAGAACTGTCGCTGGTGGTTTTTACTCTTTGTCTGTCACATTAATTAATTTTCCAAAGATAACTTCAATATCACGATATTCGAGGAGAGGTTTTCATGTCGCACTTTGAGAAGCACACCGACATGCTCGTTAAGGACTATTACGTCGGTCGAAGGGTGAAAAACCAAAGGAATTCCATCAACGTGTCCCCATACTCGATATCTTATTTTAATCTTGTTATTTCCCATGACTCTCCATTAACATTAGATCTACCGACGTTAAATCTATTATATTAAGATTTAATAAATAAATATTTTGAAAGGAGATAAATCAGAAGGTAGAAAAAATCATTCATTCAACAATTGTTGAATAATTTATACTTTATTAAATAAGCGCAAAATATCTACTTTATGGATCTCCTACAAAATTGAAGAATTTTTGTAAGAAATGAGGTACTCATTTTTTAAACTGGCTTGGTACTTTGAATGTTAATCGATATACTTTAAAATAAGAAACTAAAACTTTAAGATTTAGTCGAAAAATAAACGTTCCAGATTGTCGTAGAAGTGGTTTTATAGGTCGCTTTAACGATTACTATAGCTGGATTGTATTATCATGGCTTTTTATCTACGTTGTTACGAGGGATACGCAAACTCTTGGTAATTATCGTGCTAAAAATGTTGTATAGCTTGAAAACAATTAGCGCAAAAATGATAAATAGTTTATGAAATTGCAGGGGTACACGTAACATCGGTGCAAGCTGGAGTGGCAGAATTAATGATCCTGGGTGATACGTTCTGGGTAAATATGTTATTTTCCCGCAAAACAAAATGAACGTGTCGGTTAACGTTACAGAAGAATACTTTTATGGTAGAACACGATTCTTATACCGTTAGATGGTCTTTTCTTGCAGTGTACTTTTCCTCGTTTTTCCAGAACGGTGATAAACGAGAAATAAATCTTAGTTTCACTACAGAAGTATAAATGTTAAAAAAAAGCACCGTCTTAAAATGTCATTATCAAAGATAAATTTACATGCAAGAAGAATTCGAAATTTTGCAAAATTATGACGGCTAATATTTTTTTAACTTGACAGTAAAGTGGGTACTATCTTTTATTTGTAAGGGATTACGCTGTGAGTGTTTGTACTTGTAATTAAATATTTTATAAATTGCGACACTGAAGGTGCACACGGTGAATAAGTGATTCGTAAATTTCTAAACGTTTCAGCGTGTACACGTGTCTCTCTTTTTCAGCGAGCTAACGTGCTATTGACCCGATAAACCAATTTCCGGGGCACAAATTCGGAAGATTTTCATTATCGAGAATCGATCATTTTTGTTACGATATCCTATGCCATGCGGACTAAACTGCTCGCTATTCCAATGGAAAACTTTGACCTGCGACAAAATTGCTCATTCGGACTCACTTTAGTTAAATAATTCTGGGTATTTTGCGTTACAAAATCTCATACTGGTGCACTTTTGCTCTTCATAAATGTTACACTCATCAATCCCTACCAAACGTTGTCATTTTGTACAGAAACTAATTCATTATAATGGAAGGAAAATTCATTGTCATAATTAGGAAAATTTGAATGATTAAATTTGTATCTTACAACAAATTGTGTAATTAGTCAGGTTATTTCTGCACCTTTAACTGCAAAGGAAACGAGATAAATGTAAAAATGCTCTCATAGTTCGCCTTTATCCAAACTATCACTGGATTGGCGTCACGCTTGCTATGGTACGAGTTTTCTACAAGAATCCTTTCTTAAATCCAATTTTCGAAATACTGAAATTCGGTAATGGAAGAACCACGGTGAATTTGGATCATCGGAAACTCGTCTTCCTTGCATTGGAAAGAAATTCATTTTTCTTCTCTTGCGAGAATACTACTGTTACTTGGAGTTCCTCTCCTCGAACCCGAGTATCGAACATCTAAAATATTTCAGCCGTTGGAATTTTCACGCGCTTTGGTTCAATGAACTTCAAAATTGCGTTACTTGAAATACTTCGAAAATTGACATAAAGATTACCACAATTCTCATATACAACACCTATCCATTTTCATCTCAGACATTATCGAGAACAAGTCATTAAAGTGTAACATATAAAGTAATACAACACGCTCAAACTTCATCCAAAACCTATTTGCAAATGTTAAACGCGCGTATCTATGAGCAGCATATTACCCATCATTCATTTCTACACTTCAAAATAGCGCTATTAGAATCCACCGTGAAATCCATGAAAAAAGAATCAACGCTTTCCACGAACGTCCTAACACCCGCGTCAAAATTCAAAATCTCCCCTCACAACACCAATTGCAAAAATGTGACAAATCTTCATCTAAGAAGCGCGTCGAACTTTCAACGACACCATTCATCAATTATTCCAACCAAGAACGATCTCACGTAATGCTCCGGCACTCACAAACGTTCACGATCACGGCTTTCAGTGAACCCGTTCACCGTGAAACCGCCGACCCTCTCGGAAGTCCGTGTTTTCCGATCGAACACGTCAAGCCGAATTCCACGAGCCATTCCCAATCGTCGAACAAGCAC
The DNA here is from genome assembly GCA_910591515.1 of Cerceris rybyensis. Taxonomy (NCBI): domain Eukaryota; kingdom Metazoa; phylum Arthropoda; class Insecta; order Hymenoptera; family Crabronidae; genus Cerceris; species Cerceris rybyensis. Next base: position 43,118,027 of record OU342789.1, read on the forward strand.
CACGAATTCTCTCGTCTTCCTTGGCCTCCCATTTTTTTTCCTTTCCTACACGCGGAAACCTCTCCGCTCGTCTTCTCGATTTTTACGCGCGCGCGCGCGCACACGCGGTCGAACGCACGCACCCTCTTAGCACTCGCGATTTTTCCACGCGCACGAGCTTCCACGCCTTTCCGAAGTTCCTCGTCGGCCAGTCGCCTTCTTCGATTACACGATTTTTTATAATCTCCAGTACTCTTCGATAAACACGACGGATTTACCGGAAACCGGGGAGAGGAATCGCCGTGTCTCGAGGTCGACGAGAACTCGCGGCCGTTCACACGGAAGCCTCGCCGGCGTTCACGAAGGCACCTAGCTCGTGTCGCCGGCGGGACGCTATCCGATGCCGGCACTTCCTCGTTGCCATCCCCGAGCAATTGCCTCACCGTTGGAAAACTCTACGATGGCTCAACAACGACGACAACGTGAAAACGATGATGACGACGCGTTGGATACGATAGACACGGTGGACACGGCCGACGAGTCGAGCCGAGGATAAATGTGGGGCAAGGCTGACCCACGCACACGTCGTGTGGCCTAGCCGTGTAGGCCGTGTTAAGCACGGCTCTCGCTACTGCCGGCTGGCACAACGTGTACCTCCGCTACTAACCTACCCTGCCCTCCCTTTCGACGCTTCACCCCTTCTTTCTCCATGGTGCGCCCCACTACGTTCTACACCGAACCACACCGATCTCCCCTCTATGCCCCTTTAGCTACCTGCCGGACGACCCCCTCCGCGATGCGATGCCCAACCGCGCCAACGACGATCAACCCCTAGAACCACCACCCTCTCGTTTGCGATGCTGCGCATGCTACAGTGCCGTATCGAGACGAGACTCTCCATGGGGCCTCTCGTAACACCAATTCTGACGGTCGATCTTTTTCTCGGTTAGAAATTGCGGGGGGTTGTTTTATGACAATTAAGAGGGTTTGGCGACTATTCGATGCTCGATTGGACGATGATTCTATCGGGCCTGAGAAATTTCTAAGAGAAAATTGTCAGGTTTTTGGTTAGAGCTGAGAAGGGTTGTGGTTTAACACTAGAACTATCGGCCTCAAATCTAACATATTTTAATCAATTAAATAAGTACTTTGAAAAGCGGTAATCAAGTGGCGGAATATTTGATCGATTGGGTGATTTATGTTTATTTATATGGACGAAGAATATTTAATCTATAACTCTTTATAAACTTGGAGAATTTTTTGAAAAAATTGTGTACCACTCATTTTGACTGGTTTGGTAGTTCTAGTGTTAAGATTGTTATAGATACTATTATTTTGTTGCAGAAACTTTTGTTGACGGAAAATGTAATGAAGTATTGTGCAAAATGGGTGAGATAATCGTGGAAGTTGGCAAGATACTTCTGTGCTAAAGTCCTTGCGCATCAACCCCCGGGAATATCCAAGTGGATCATATTCCTGCGTGCACTTATGCTGGTACGGGGCAGGATTTTATTAAAATCTTTATGAACTACCGTGGAGGCCGTTAGTTCCTTTATCGTTAATATACGCAAACTTTCTTGTCTTGCACGTGGAACGATACTCCAGGTGCTCGTAGGATATTCTTCCGTGGATAACTGAGACTAACAATAAGAATAATTTCCGCTGTCGTGAAGATAAATGAAACCGCCAACTACACACGACTTAAAAATCCATTTCGGCCGCATAACAAGTGTCTTTATCGCTCGTATCTGCGGGCAATCATTTCTACGACTCTTGTCAATTTTCCGGTTCGTTTACCGCCTCGAGGAAGTGCTCCATAGCCGCGAATGACGGGCACGTATTCCGTACGGTGCGCGCAAGCGAGAATAAAAACTATGCCATGTTCAACAGTTTACCCTACATTCAACAGTCTTCCATAACAAGAACGAGCGAAAGAAGCGCGCCACGTCGCATCCAGTAAGTTCCAAGTGTGCGAAAGACATCCATACTTAAACACAAAGACGCAGAACTGGAACGAGACCCGCTATCGATGGAAATCGCACACCCAGCCGCACAATACGCGCCAACGATATATCGATCGAAGGGAAAACGCGAAATTGCGTGCGTTCCCTCTGCATGGTAGGTCGCTGGGAAATGGAATCGCGTTACCGGCGGTAAACGCGAGAACGCCAAGTTCTCGTTCTCCACTCGATGGCGCTTCTTCCTACGAACCCTTTCGACCTACCCCCTGTTCATCCTCTGATATTCTCCAGAGAAATTATATTCCGCTCCGAGGCGGCAGAAACTCGAATGCTCGAGGGGCGGTCGAGGGTGAAGGGAAGAAAAGTAGAATGGCCACGCGGGGTATATTCAACCAGTGGTAGCAATACCACCAATGACGATGCGGTGCATGTTGACCCAAGAATGCTGACGACGAAATCTCGTCTCCGGAGAGTCTACAGAGACCGATCTTTGGCAGAACTGGTAGCGATAGGTGCGAAATGGCTTCCTGGTTCTACAATTTCGGCGAGACGTTTAGCTGTACGTTTCGCAGAGGTGTCGAGGATGATGATGCGAGGCAATAAAAAGGAGGATCGCGCGCGACCTAAAATGTGGAACGGTGGGAAGAGTGATCGGGGAAAAGTACGAGGATGGTGAGAGTGAGGGAGGCAGTGATACAGAGAAGAATGAAGAAAGTAAGAGGTACGAAACGGGAGAGAGAGGGAGAACACGCGGTAGCAGCCGCCACGTCGTATACCAACGCCACTCCATATTGATTTTCCGGGAAGGGGTGAAATAGCTGCGGGAGAGAAAGAGAGAAGAGAATGGGAGAGCAAAAGAGAGGAGTACCGAGGGTAAGAAGGAGGAAGAGAAACCAGGAGACAGAGAGATTGTGGGAAAGAGAACAAAGAGCTAAGAGGAGAGAATAAACTTGAGAAGTAAAGATAGAAGAAGAGATGTAAAGAGAAGGGAGAGAGAAATGACGAGTATTCGGGTGGGATTAGCTGCTGCCTCCCTTTTAACTGGAGCGAATAACCCCGGAGGTTAAGTACGAGAAAGATGGCGGCCTATTCGCCGGCCGGTATAAATATTTTCCTTTTAGCGCAATACATTAATACACCGTTTGATTCCCGCTAATTGGCAGGAAATCATATTTCACAGATATCTACGAATCTGTCGATTACTTTCGCGTCAACGTTTTATCAAATTTCTCGCAATATTTATAGCTGCGAATATTAATTTTCCAGCTATTATATAATATAATATGGATTATTGAATTTCAATAAAAACTTATAAATCAGGTAATCCTCTCGTCGATGAAAAATTTCTATTAGCAGCAAATTTAATGTTTCCCGTTCAATTAGAGTCAGCGTTTATTACGCCGACAGGGTTGACTTTTAAAACTTTTATGAGAGACCATATCGAGTAGTTTGCAGACTGCAGACAATTATTTTGTTGTCTTTATTCAGAAAACTAGAAGACTCTAGTGCGTGGCAGATACTTAAGGATAGACAAATGATTCGATGACGATGTTGCCGTGCCATGAGTTCGTACGGCACTGAGCACGAGATCGTTCCTAGTGTTCGCTGAATCCCCTTTGCCTACCCTCTGAAAGATTCGGGAAAACTCGGCAATACTCGTTCACCCTCGTGAGATGTCGGGATAAAGCGCACTTTCTTTCGCGATTCCACGATCACCGCGATTATTCATTTTTCGGCGAGTCTTAATGGGAATTTGTCTCCGCGGTTCTTTTTCATTTTTTACATTAAATACATAAGAACAATTTGCATTTTATTTTCATTCCGATTGAATCGTTCGATCGCACGAGGAAGTGTTGGCAAAATACGATTTGCTTTAAATGGTTATATGAGTATTCGTTTCAATGTGTATAAAGTCTTGGAAATAGGTGCGTGTAAAGTTGTTCTATAATAAAGATTAATCGGTTAAAGTAATGAAATAACTAACAGAATTAAACTCGATATATGATATTGTATTTCATGTACTCCAGCGGTCTTTATGATGAAAAATAACGTAACTTTGTTTCAGAACCACATATTTTTGTTAGTTGGTGATGAGACAGAATTAGCTTCGTTTATTCGCGTTCAACTTTTCTAAATTAAGAGTAAATCTGGTTGCACAATATAAAAGAACACTCAAATTATCATGTTGCATATGAATATCTTTGTTTTAATCTGTTGAATACTTCCGGAGCGGAAATTTTAGTGTAAAAAAAAGCAATACGATTAATTCATCACTCTTTGAAGTATCATGGCTCCTATATAATTCACGTTAGTAATTCTGAACTTCACAGAAAATGCACGGTTCTCACATTGGCCATAAAACACCGTTGCCACCGAGGGAAACCAAATATCTACGATCTCAACGAAAAGAAAGTACGATCCTTCGAACTGACCAATTTATGCAACCATTTGACTAGCTTAACCCCTTGCACTATTTCCACGAGTCTGACTCGTGATGAAAATTTTAGGCCAAACTTGAATATCACGAGTCTGACTTGTAGTATTAATCTCGGGCAAAATATTCATATCTCGAATAAGATCGTATGTCCCCGTGCAGGATTATTAAATTTAGATTTTGATTCAAATTCATTTGAGTTTCACAGAAGTTCCATTGCGTGAAGTAAATATTAGCGCGGTAATCTTTGTCAGTCGCAAGATATCGTATATCGGGCGTTCGGTTTAGGCAGGATTCTTGCGAGTTTACCGATAGTGTAAAGGGTTGAACGATGAAACTTTACTCCGTTCGAAAAATGACCAGGAATAATTCAAAAACAAATATCTCTATTCGCAAACCTGTCACGAGGTGCAATCCAAAAGTCTAGAGTCTACTAACTAAATTGTTTCTTCTAATATTCGACAAATAACCTTCTGCGGTACCACATCGAGGAGGACTTTAAATTGCAACGTGACGCGACTTGTGATATAACAACAGTTTCATCTCTCCTTTGGAATTCCAAGGAAAGTTTTAACCCGTATTACCAGGATGCACGCGAGCCAACATAACGGAAGACCGAAGGAAGACTGCATTTGATTTTATGAGAGACCAAGGTTTCCACGTACGAACAAATATAGTCGCGCAACGATAAATCAAGCTCGACAAACTGACGCTCGTTAGAAGTTCGTCGCGACGCTCTCGTTTTAGCGGACTCCAAAGGGTTTCGTACTTACTCCCGACTCGTTATATTTGCCAAACCTACATCCGCGGGTGCAACGACTCGCATGGACCAAAGGATGAAGAAGTAGGAAGAAACATGAAGATAAACGAGCTCGACATCGAACGAAAATGTTTATCGCTTGATTGTACTCGTTTTTACGAATGATGGGGCTTTCTTAACCGTTTGAGTGCCAGAGCTCTTTGCGAAAATCTGGTCGAAAAGTGCCAAGCAGCGTTTCGTTAAAAGAAAAATTTCAATGTTTTTCTGCTAACAAATGGTAAATATTCTTGTTCTGTTTGTTAGTTAAAAATATTGTCTACGTTGTAGCTGTACTGTCCTAATCAGTATATAAGGTAAAAGTACCAGTAGTTGACACTGTACCAGTAGTTGACACTTCTTCAAAAAATGTAAATAAATCAGGAAACCACAAGTTGGAAAACATTAAATCTTATCAGTTTGTATAGTATCGTCTTTCACCGGCTTAATTGCGAACTATTGCTCATAATCCACCGTTGAGAAGTGTCATACCAACCAGTTAATCAAACCCGTGCTCGACTCTTACGATTTTTGGGCGTTTTCTTATGTGAATCGCTAAGGACTTGGTTGAAATGTAAGTCTTGTAAGTTTGTAATATTTAATCATTGCGGATAAAGAGGCATTCGTTTATGTTATTCGAATCATAAAAAAGAGTTTATGTATTAAAATTTGCAACAAAGAATGCTAAATTGCCGAAATTCCCCGTGTGTCAACTATTGGAACTTGTAATTGTCTATTATTCAGTAGTTGACATAGGGAAATATGTTGTATTTCCTTACGAAAAAAAGTTGCTCTGTAAGAGATTTCAGCATTGGCAAAGTGGCCGGAAAGAATGGATAAGCTAGATTATGAATGGGAAGCTGTGGTGCTTCGTATCAACGAAACCATTAAAATGAGCAGTACCAGAAATATGTATTCAGTTACCGAACTAAGTTAGATTTTTTAAGGAAGTAACTTCTAATTATTAAATATTTTTTTGTAAACTTACTCAAGAATAATCTTTTTTAAACATTCAATAACTTTCTGTATTAATATACTACCAACCCTAGTTCGTTAATTGGTTTTTCTCCCTGTGTCAACTACTGAAAGAAAAAGATGTCAAGTACTAAATCTTTCGTTTTCGCTGGGTGTCAACTATTGAATCAAATTTTACTCTTAGAAAAAAGGAAAAAAAAACAATTACAACCGCCAGCAGGAATGAATGTTTGTCGTAATATAATAGAAGAATAGTTTGTGCAGCAACAACTTATCATAAATTTTCCATAAAATGAACATAGCCTGAGTTATGTAAACAAATAGGAAAAAAATTCCTTAAAGTGTCAACTACTGGTACCTTTACCTTACTACTGAACTATATTTATTATTTATGCTAAAAGTGTCATTTATTCTATCGGTCGATAACCTTGGCACTTTTCAGTACTGAACGGAAGAAGCGTAAAATCGCTTCTTGGCACTCAAACGGTTAACACATTGCGTACCACTCACGAGATATTTCGTATTTAGCAAACCGAACGTTGCGGACGGGTCACGAGATATCTCGTTTTCATGTGTCTTTCGACTGAATCAGCGACTTAAGCAGCCAGAGACGAATATTTTTCTTACATTATCAGGGTAATAAAGTGTCACGCGTTTTTCAGACAAATGATTAGCGAAATAACTGAATATTGACATTCCAAGAACATAAATAGAAACATGTAATAACTCAGTATAGCCAGTACATCATATATATAGCTCCTCGAGCGTTCGAAAATGTGCGCGTCGTGTTCGCACGTTGTCGCGCCTCGTGAGCGGCTTTGTTATAAAAAAAAGAAATGCGAATCGGCGGAACGTGGAATGTTATATCTACTAAAATTTAGATCGAAATTAACTCTTATTAACTCTTTCGTGAGAGAAGCCGTCTATATACGACGGCCACTTTTTGGTCCACAATGGCTAATGCCGCATTTCTACAGCAGTCATTTGTTGATTTACAGCGGCTGATGGCGTCTAAATACGGCAATCATTTATTGATTCGCAAGCATACTTTGGTGGCGAAGTATGGTGCAGTTGTGCCGTGCCGAAAGGGTTAATTACAAAAATGGAAGTATGTTTTCTTTTATACGGTAGAAAAAGAAAGTTGATGAGGGTAAGAAGATGATTAAATACTTGCCGTACAATAATGAGTGGCATTCGTGATGTGATAAATTGGATAGAAAATTTTCAAGTTTTGCAAAACCTATAAAATTGATAATAACAGTGAGATACGGCACGATATAATTATTCCTAAAATATTAAAAGTGCATTGAAATGAACGATATACGAAATATCATTGATCCATTTTTATTCTACCAATTCAATTCTTAATTATTGCTGAAGCAGTCACTAAAGAAATAGTACGGTAAAGGATTAATTAATTAATTTAGGCTTTCTAAGATAAAAGTGGAATGTTTACTTCACGGCTACCCTGTCAATTTAAATAATTTTTGGAAAAAACTTGAAACCGGTCATTTGACCGATTTGCTAAGTTTAGTAAAATGCGGATGCATTGTATTAAATAACTGTATAAGTATTGTACTACCGTCCGTCTCTTACCGAAATATGTACTCTATATTATTTTGAACTTAAATATACCATTTCATTTTGCATTGCAATGGATCAATTTAAAATGGTTAGGTTACTATTACATGTATTAGTTTACGATCGAAAGGTAAAATGGCGAATTTTGATAAAGAGAATTACAAGAATAAGGGTGAATGTAACACGTCATATTTAAATTTCGCACAGCAAGATGATGCAAATGACACTCTCCTGTGACATTCGAAGTGGTTTATTCTTTAGATATTACCATAGTTTTTGTTAATATGGTTTTACTCACTGGCCAGTCACAATACTAACGTATATTTTATAGCGAATTTGAAAAAAAAGATGTGATGTTACATTACAACTAATGTAACACATTATAAATACTTGGATTTTGAAGCTTGTCTAGACATTTAAATCGATGGGATTAATTTGAAGATATGATTACATAGGTAAATTAACATCACATTATTTAGGACAATAATGGAAAATATCTATGAGTAACTATAGTCACTGGTGGCATGAGAAGCGTTAAGATATGTAGCACGAATTTACGTGAAACATCGGTCCAAATGTAGAAACTCGTAGGGCCAACGAAAAGATCAAATTGCAAGGTCAGAAGTTCATCTCTACGTTCTCGTTTTGGCGAACTCCAAAGGGCTTTGTAATTACTCCTGGCTCGTTACGTTTGACAAACTTACATCCGTGGGTGCAACGACTCGTATGTGCGAAAGGATGAAGCCAGAAAAGATATGGAAATAAACGGATGCGCAGTCGAACGCGAATATTTCCCGCTCAGTTGTATTAATTTTCTCGAAGGACCGGCCTGTTCTTAAACGTTAATTTGGTAATTGGGGTAATGTGAATTAATGTAAAACATCGCTCCAACAGTAGTTACTAGTAGGACCAAAGAAAAGATCAAATTGAAAAGTTTCCTTCGTGTTACGACGCGAGATGGTTTCGTGAAGACTTTCTGAAAGTTTTCACGTCTGCGAAGTTTCCGTTCGAGATCGCGCTGGTATCGATAGGTAGACAGCGTCTCCTGCGCTCTGAGCCGAAGTTAGAGACTCGTATTTTCAGATCGATCGTACGAAGTTTGCTGCCCTTTTTGATGGATCTGTATCGACAATAATAATTCTTTAAAATTGTATGACGGGAATTACAATCCCGTATAATGATTTCTGAAAGAAGTATCGTGCTTTCTAGGGAATAAAATAATATACTATCATATCTCTGATGGTACTTTCAGAAACACAAGATTATTATAAATTTCTAGTTGAAAAATTAACATTTGTTTATGAATAATTTTCCGTACTAATAAACAACGAATTACCCAGAGAATTCTAAATACAACGGATTTACAAAATCCCTGACGATAATTATAAAATATTAAACTATTTAAGACTTATCAACTACGCTCTTTAAATCTTTCTAAAATCCTTCGATTAAAATTATGTTGAACTATTTCATTAAAACTACTAAAAAACTTTGATTGAAATTGTGTTAAAGTATTGCATCAAAATGACTAAAATGCTTGGAACTTTGTGTAAAATTCCATTTCAGATTAAACATTCCCGACTTGGTCATCAGGAAGCCAACGAAGTGAGCTAGGGAGCAGCAAGTATCTTGTAGAAAAGCAAAACTCTACTCACATGTCTACTCTTGTCAGAGTTCAGAGAGACTGTGTAAATGGTCACAAGGTCAGACTCTTGCCGTTTATCTGATAGTATAGACGTCTCTGACCACCCTCTCAGGCTTTGCTTGACTTCACATGTAAACGTGAAAGGACTCGATTGAACATTCAGTGGTGAGTCCATCAACCTGGTTGGACTTCTCTTGGTTTCACATTTCCAAACTACGTTCAGAGGAGTGAAGTTTACGAAATGCACAGGACTCAGTAAAAAATGAGAAGAAATATGAGTTTTCCTACAGGAGATGTAACTTCTGCAAGTAATCGTTGGCAAAGTGTTCCATTCGTGAAATTTATTCAAATGCCAACATTTGCTACGCATTGTATTACGTGTTTACGATCTCTTTCTTACAGTAGCATATTATATGAATATATTAGGGGGTCCGGAAAGTAATGTCGTTTTTCACTTTAGATTCAAACAATTATATTTGAATCTAAGTCTTTATTGTACTAAGTTTTTATTTTTAATGAATGATGTAATCACCCTCATCTAGTGTGGAAATCTTCAATACAACTTAACATTTAACACTAGAAGTACCAAGTAAGTCAAAATGACTGGTGCTTAATTTTTTTCCAAAATTTATCTCAATTTAAAAGAGAACAATAGAGCTCATATTCTACGTTATCTTATAAAACGCAGATAAAGAATCGATCAATTATTCTTCCTGATGATATCTCTTCTTTCAGAGTACTTATTTGACATTTCGAAATAGCAAATATTTAACATCGGCAGTTCTAATGTTAAGAATTAATACCCTTTGAGTGCTTGTCGTATGTACTTAATGAAATGAGAGATAGATAAAAGTGTCTTTTAGAATCACATACGTAAATTATATATGGACCTTAACAGGTTGAATGCCACCGATGTTTCCCTTATTTCGTCATTTCTACTGAAGCGAAACTTTTTTTATGAAAATCACATATTCATAAAACAGAAATTTTAAGGACACTGATTGATCGATGTTTAGCAGATCTTCATCTTCTTAACGCAAAAATTTAAATATTCAATATGTTAGAAGATTCATAAATATTGCAATTCAAACGTAATATAAAATTTCATTAAATTCAATAGCGCCGGTCACCGATGACCCCCATGGCACTCAACCTGTTAAGCAACAAGCGGTAACGAAAATTATTCAGGTGAATGCTGGCGTAACGAGTTCTCCTATTATCTTTTCACTTGTGAGGACCTGTTGTTTTTTCAAAAACACAATTTCAACACACTACACGATATCGTATCAGTGGAATATTAGAAACAATGTATCAAATAAACAAATCGTCACTTCGCGGTGAACATGCCAAACGCGCCGAACGACATGCAAATATCCTTGCACGGTCTCAGAGGTGCAATGTTCGAAGAAAATATTTAATTAGGATATTTCTAACGTTATAATCTGATATTTCTATTGTCTGTAATATAACTATCTTCATTGTTATTTCATCAATACGTTCCTTATCAATAATAATGAAGATGGATAATGCAATTTAAAAAATCACATATATTGTACTACAAAAGGTGTTAAAATTAATAATACTGCATTTTGCTGTTACTACTATATTTTGTTGCTGCGGAATACGGCCGTTTTGCAACAAAACTCATAAGAATATATTGAGGATAAATGCACAAAATGCACATTTCTCTGTAAATTGTTTACATTTGTATAATACGATCCATAAATATATTATAAAAATTACTCTATATGAAAACATTACCTACTTCCGCGTTTTACAACAACGTCCCCAGTGATTCGTTTTATTGACGAATTCTATTGTTGAGACATTTTATTATGAATCTGTCCTCTTGCAGTTATTGCATGTGCACATATTACAAAACGTACGTCATAAATTCCCGCTAAACTGGTTATCGTCTCAAAGAATACTCTTTCTCATAAAATGTCAACTTTTCCAAGAATCAGTGAATTGCAAGACAAAAAGGAAGATATGCAACATTTCTTGAATTTCTTGTGGAACGGCAAGAAGGAAATGATGCTGTTCAAATCCCATTTTTATGTAAAGATCTCCGAAAGTATGTGACGGGAAAGTGAATATTTGATTCCAACATAGGATTTCAATGCAAATTCAATCTCGTTACTTATCGTGTCCTGTTTAAACGGTGACCAGTCGTGAAGTATGCATGCGAATCGACGTACCGTGCAGAAGCAACATGCAATGTGCCACTTTGTTACATTGATGTGCAGATTCGCGGAATGTTATTTTCAATTTGCATTAGCGTATAGAGCTTTCTTTTCAAGATTCTAACATGTTTTTGCACTTCTTCGAAATTGTATAGCTAGCACACCGAGGTACTGTAAATTACAGGCTACATACACAGTATAGTGTATAAATAGAGGTTTCATTCATTTAGAAGGTTTACTCGATACTCATTTCTAGTAATTGTTCACGTTTGACATAAATTAATTACGAATTAGTACCGTAAAAGCACAAGAGAGAAATAAATCTAATTATGTTTTAAATACGACTAAAGTTTGTATTGGATAGTATCAATATATAAATGAATATTAATTGATTACTGATTTCTGACAGCTGTTTGCTGATAACTGTAATGCAATAAAACAAATAGGATCAATGTTGAAGTTATTTACAGTTCTAATTGCAGTTTCTATGTTATATTGCACGGATGGCACAATTATTCGTATGAACTTGTAACCCTTTGTAACCTGAATTCCTTGCCGCGTTTGAAAGTTAGTTTTCCGACACAATGGGAAATATTAATGTCTGTACTTTAAGTAACAGATCAATTTCATGTGGAAGTATTTTGAAGCAACAGAAGTTTGCAAGGTTAAATGATATTGTAGTACTGGGAAACTTAAAAAGCTGGCGTCGAAGAACATAAACACACCTATCTTTATAGTGTATAACATTCGAGACACCGGAAAATGTAAAGAGTTACGAAACACCAAAAGAGGAGTGCTTAAAAGAAATTGTGGTGACTACGGAGTTAAACGCTTGGACTACCAATTAGCTGGACCAAGATCAACTTTCTGTCATCGCTGAACTATTTTTTTATTAATCATTCTCAATGTTCTACTTTAAATTATCATTTAATATACTGTAGTAATTTGAAATTCTTCTAATACTGTAAGTCTTATATATTCTTTTTTCTATTAACCCCTTGCCTCACAAAGAAGTGTGGCACACGGGACGCGGTAAATGAAATGGAAAATTTTTAAGTTTTCCAAAAACTATTAAATTGAAAATATCAGTAGGTCAGGGGTCCCTGAAATTAGTTCTATGCTATTAATATTACTTTAACATATACCGGTATATCAGAAATCAGTAATAGATTATTATTTCAACAATTAATTCTGAGTTATTACGCGTTCGCTCACAAAAGAGATTGTAAGGCAAGGGGTTAAATATAAATTTTATAATTTATTAAAACTGTTAAGCGAAATCAACGTTGTCAAAGTCAAAAGAGAGACAAATAATGAAAGATGAACACTATCACTACTAGAAGTTTCCGTTTGCCTGTTATTCTACGAAGAGCCAACGAAAAACTGTAACGTGTTCGAAATTAAAAATTTAGAATTCACGTTAACGAACTCGAGATCAATTTCCCATCCATCTTTGGCAGATTATTTCCTAATTATCATTTAATCTATTAAACTTTCAGTGATACGGAATCCATCTAAATCTTAGGTTACAGCACTTAAACCCAAAAAATAAAGAAAAAGAAGCTTCAAAAATTGCTGCGCAAATCTGACTTCCCCTCAACCCAAGTTCTCAGACTATTTACTCCTCTTTACAGAGACTGCAAGGAAATCGTATACGATAATGTCAAGGAAGGAGTATTCCAAGAAACAGCTTCTCCCGACGCGTTTCCATTAACTTTTATTACGTCGTTGCAGTACAAAGATAGATCGAGTCATATAACAACTGTCGCACACTTTATCGACATTTTTTTTTACATCATCTATTACGCAAACTGTTCGCTCTATTGAGCATCCTGACGGGATAATGCGTTTTGAATTAATCGGGGGTAAGAGGAACCAAAGCGTCCGAGTGGAAAAGAAACAGAAGGGGCGCTTTAGCGTCTCGATTTATTTTTGGACCCTTCAATGGCCATCCGTCAATTACGTCGGCCCTTGTAATGGGAGCCAGTAGATCGAGACGAGTCCAAGGACTACCGGTCATTTTTTTTCCCTACCACAACGGGCATCCTTTCGTGCATAAGAGAAAGTTTTTAATCATTTTAGATCAAACCTACTGCACTTAAAGGTTCAGTACTTGTATCATATTTCATTACATTTATAAACGATTGTCTGAAATGCTTGAAAATATCCTTGGACTAAAGGATAAGGACTCCTTCTCGCTAAAGACCGCCTATTCGCACCGTTTTTTTTATTTAATCCACACTTCTCAGCCTTCTGAAGGAGGCACTTGACAAAGTCGTGACATTGAAATATTTTTATTAAAATATCTTGACGCCTGGCGAATCAGATCCTGCAGAAACAGGGCTTCCTCCAAGGAGACTTCTTGAGGTTGTCGCATTATACATTACACTAAGTTAACTTGTGTTTATAGGTGCTGCAAAAAAAAAGAAGGAAGGAAAGAAATGAGGCAAACAGAGTTTGTCATTCGAGTCCCTCGACATTTCTGGAAAAGTTGTTTGTGATATTCTATTGTAACCTTGGTGGTTGCGAAATCATAAAAAAAACAGTAGATTTTAGGTGGAATGACCATAATTTTTTAAGTCACAAAAATAGAAAATAGGAGGCTATGGTGAATTAGAAGGTGAAGGTTCTAAATGCGCAGTAACTCGAAATTAATTGCTGACATAACAATCTAACCCTAATTTCAGATGTAGTATATGACTTAACGCAATATCGAATAGCACAGAATTTATTTTATTTTATTTTGAACCATTGATATTTTTAATTTATTAAATTTTGGAGCGCTTTGTCAGAGTATTCAGGGATGACACAAATAAAGAAAATGAACAAAACAGTTTCTTGATATTATAATTAATTAATACATATATTGAATGCAACACTTTCGTCCGTCTATTAGCGCGCTCTCATACATACTGCCTTCTATCTCGCACATATATACACCTATCATTCTAGCTGCAGTCATTCAATCGCTTGTATACTTTATCACGTGCATACCTTCATACACACAGCATGCACCTTCACTCTTATAATTTCTCCCAACTTCAAAATTGATTATTCCATTTATCGCGTCACGAGTGTCACTCGTTATTGTACGGCAACGGGTTAACGAGTCCTAGTTGAAGTAAACTCTTGTTACTCCTGCAAATTCGTGCAAATATTATATGAAAATTACAATTTCAGTTAATCGGAGCCCGCCTAGAGCAGTAAATCGTTGACAAAATGACCATAGAAGTCCAAGCAGAAAAAGTAGAAAAGGAAAAAAAGAGTTGGTTACAATACAACAAAATATAATGCAGAAGTAAATGTTTTAATGTTTAATGGTAAATAATGCTTGCGCAATTAATACAGTTTAAAATTTGAAGTGACCCGAACATGTTTCTTTTTTTATCGCCGATAAGGTATTAAATCGGGCGAAGACTTGTGTGACATATGTCTGCCCCCAATCTTCCTAATGGCTTATCTACTGAGCGTTTCGCATTGAGCGCTTAAACTACTGGCACGGGATCCTAATGCCACGACTCATTGTTACCGTTTCATGCTGGTACGATTGTGAATTATTATTTTCACGTATCTGAACATCTCCATTCTTCCAGAACATTATGGCACAAAACGTTGATTCCTTGTTTTGCAGTAGTTTCTTTCATAGGGAAATCAACACAGTTTTTAAGAATTGTGGAGTTTATTAGCGTTTAATGAAAGATATCTTTATTTTAAAGAGTGTTCTATCACGTGTATCCTGTTTTATTATTGCAAATAAGACTTTTACTTCTGATACTCTTACAATTTTTAATTCAATTTAAAAATCCAATATGCGTTTAATTTTTCAATGTTTTAAAAAAAGACTTCCTTTGGCTCTGACTTGTCTGTATGGAAAATTTGGAAAAATCATATAAATGTGTTAAAATTCTATTGGAATTAAATTTTAACAATCGTTTTATGACACTGCAATTCCTTTATATTCGGAGAATATCGGAGCTGAAGCTATTAAATGAACTTCTGTTCATTTTAATACCATAAATCAGACAGTCATCTTCAAATTCACGGTGATGTAACGTCATACAATGGATATATTGTAGTTTCCGTTTTTTTATTATATCCTCTAAGAATATTATTACGTAAATTTGTTTATTTTAGAATTTGACCCTTTGACAAATCGATAATGTCCTACTAAATACAGTCGAATGTACATTTTGTCGAAAAATAAATTATTACGGCCAATCGATGACTGGTTGTGAGATACGAATCTAGGTTGAGGAAAAACGCTCCTGTTCAAATATCGACTAATGGTATGTACGATTGTTTCCAACGTCTACCGTGCATCACCTTTCCACGTTAAAACTCCAAAGATCGATATATCCAGTACTCGAATCTGCAGCACTCGTACGCGTCTCTCGAAAGTACGAACAGATATTACACGACAGTTTCGGCAATCGATGAATGATGCAAAGTCGCGCGCGGAAAAGCAACTTTTCAGTCGAATTCTTGCATATTGCATTTGAACCGTGTATATTTCAGTATTGAGAATGCTGTATTCATTTCTCACATAGTCACTGTACAAAATTCGAAATGGGAATACTGGTCATAGAGTAATTTATACTTCTTATTATGCGCTTCATAAAAAAAGTGTTCTGCTTTTAACACTAGAACTACCAACGATTAGATGCAATATATTTAAAGATATTAGAAAAATTCTTCGGAAGAAAAGGAATGATGGATGCAAAAAACTTGGTTGATTTAATCTCCTTCATTTTATAAAATAGATGTAGAAAATTAACCAAGATACAGTGCTAAGAATTTTTGGAACTTTTTGAAAGAAATTTAGAACAAGTCATTTTGATCACTTTGGTAGATGTAATGTTAAATTATTCAATTAAATTTTTTCCTCCTGTTTTTTCACTTAAAAGAGAGGCTATATTTTTGACATGGGTGAAGATTTGCATATTTTTGGAAAAAGGATCATTTCTAGTTGAAAGATTTCTTTCAATAAATTTTGTTCGGCTTTGATGGTTATGAGATCATTTAGCCTAGGACCCTTGTGCTTTTGAACTTACAGTGCCATTATGTAAATACATCACGTAGGAAAAATTTCCCCAGAGGTGATGGGGGTATTAAGCACGTCCTCTGTAATTGTGAGTCCGAGACTTTCTCAATGAGGCTCCTTGCTCACCATAGCTCACCGAAAAGAAAAGAATGTACCTGAACTTTCTTTTGCAAATCTTTGTTTACAATGTTTCAACTATAATTTGGGGTTGATGACTCAGCTACTATCAAATCTGTAGATAGTCATTAAAGTTAATGAACTAATTCTTGTTTCAAAGAAATCCCGGAGAATTAAAGAGAATGTTCCTCCAAAAGAGGACTATAATGAAGGATAATGAATTAATCACAATTTTGGCGCCATAAACTCTATTGAAACTTGGAGAAAAAGAATCTATAACTACGATGCAACGAATATTTTCATTCTGTCCTAGTATATAAAAATAAGCCTTACAATTTCCACATTTTCCAGTTCTCAAATTGCACTTAAACAATTTTATGTATTTTATTTACTTTAATAAGTATTAACACTAGAACTACCAGCGCTACATCTGTTATATTTAAATATATTGAACCAGTACTATCCCTTATGCGGAATTCAAATATTTACTGTTCATTTTGACATCCTAAATAGCTTTGGTATTAAAAACAAAATCATATCTTTCCCCGAGGAACTTCATCATCCGAGGAACAAAATGTAGTGGCAGCGACTCAATGACTTTTCTTTTTCTTCTATTTTTTATCGTTAATCGAGGGACCAAATCGATACCGATAAGTCGCGAGATTGCGCGATACATATTAGATGAGTTTCATGTAAGAGTTATGGAATAGTTTGCCCAATGCATCGAGGAAAGCTCGTTAAGCAATCCGAGAGCTGCACATGCGTACCGACGCGGATCGTTACCAAAATTAAAGGGCCGCTACGTCCCCCTTGTGCCGCATCATTTTTACTATCGCCAAGAGCAACGACAGCACGTGGATCCGTATGTCGTTCCATAAATTTGAACAATCAACCGCGCTTAACGAAGATTCGCAAGTTCTAAGTCCAAGGGCCTTTATTAAGCTAGACTTGATTGCTCTCTTTGTAACGCCCGAGAAATGTGTGTAATTATAAGATAATGTTTGTTGGAATCGATGAAATACGGTTGTGGCTTTGATTTGTATTTGATTGCGTATCATTTGTAAAAATTTTGAAGGCGCTGTATCTTTGTAACATGTTAACTTTAAATTCAGGCAGTCTATTTTAACACTAGATTTACGGAGCCAATTTGGCTCACTCAAAATTTGATTAATATATGTATAATACATTAATTGGTTAATTTTTTAATAATAAATCTTACATTTAAATTGATTTGGAACTATTTTCTTTACAAAAGTCTTTAATTTTCTTGTATGAGTGAAATTGGCTCACTTCAGAAAAATAGGTGTATCAACACCCGTAAATCTAGTGTTAAAATTATGGTAAAAATCGTAGAAAATTACTATTTATTGTGCACTCTGTGTTCAATTAGTTTCTGAACATTGGGTATTAGAGTAAATGATAGTAGAAGGAAATCGGTCTAATTGTAAGATTTAACATATTTTTTGCTGGTAATATTTTCAGCCAATAACATTTATTCAGGGGACCTTTTGAGGGATATAATCTGAAGAATTAATTAAAAATAATTATTAAGAAGTATACTTATTCTTTATAAAAATATGAATGTGAATTTGTAATAGGTTATTAATTGATAACTTTTCACTCCTGTGTACAATTTATTCGTCGAGTGAACGGTAGAACCATTAAAAATATACTAATAATGAGATACAACAATGATACATTTATTACACTAGATAATCGTATCAGAAGAAAAGGAACGCAAGAGGAATGATAAATAATCCATTATAACTCTGTCATTTTACTAGATAAACCAAGAAACACATTGAGCCGCCAAGAATCTGAGAAAAGTCTGAAAAAATTATATTTTTTTCGAATAGTCATTCTGTCTACCTTAATACATTTAATATTAAATGTTCGAAATACAAATAGAAGCACTATCCTATTTTCTTAATAATTTCCAAATAAACGTGCTTTAAGTATAAACAAAAATCTCAATTATCAGAAGATGTCACATAAAGGGGAAAAATTCTACTAAAGGCTAAGAAAAATTCATTGGAGCTAAATAAAGCATCATTTTTTTAATTGGGTTATTTTTTATTCAATGCATACGCAATTATAGGAGTTCAACGTTAAAAGAATCCGAGAGTTATTTCACAGAGATTGCGTGCATCATTTACTTTTCGTTTGTAGCGTTCACAATAGCTGCGGTTCGTTAAAATGCTTTATGCATATATGTATTTCAGAATTGAACGTACTACGTCGAACAGCTTGTTAAGATCTGCAATCGAGTCCGCATCTCAACATCTACTTTTCAACGGAAAATTTACGGCGATTCTCCGCATCCTAGATACCGATAATTCAATACACTTGTAATTATCAGCCACGGATGTTCCAATTCGAGAAAACTGTGTCACAGTACTCGATTACAGTATAATTAGACGCGAATGTGACGAACGATACGAAAAAGAATTGCGATAAATGAGGGTTCGAGAAGAACGAGCAATATATCTATTTTTTTCTACCGTTTCTTTGTCTTTTTACAGTTCCGACCGAGAACAGTGCACTTTTTCCGGTTAAAAAATCTTTTCTTCTTTCTTCTTTTTGTTATAAGAAAAATTAAATGTTTAATATGACAATGCTCATCGATTCATACCTTTCTAAACCGACAATATTTTTCTACGAATTTTATTCGACGAATAAAAGGAAGAAACTTATAATTTGGAAATAATACAGTTTATTATTGTGAACCAAAGGGTGCAAAGTAAATGATTAATTAACGTGAAATTGCAAATAGGATGTTCATGGAGGTACACATCCATTTTCTCGTAAATTTGCAACGCTACATTTTCCCTAATTATTGTTTTAAAATAGTAAGCACACATTTAACTTGTAAAAAGGAACTATGCTTAATTATGCAATAATAATACATCAAATATCTGAATTAAATGTCAAACTCATCCTTTTATGAAGAATATTTTAGGTTGAAGCTTTTTCCTTTGGTACACTGAAAAAACTACTTTGCTACAAAACTTTTTTTGCTGGAAAAAGTTATTTTAAGTTAAAAATCGCTTAGCTTAAAAGCATTATTGTTATAATACTCAGTTATTTAATTCATAATTTACCGATAACGGCTTTTCGAAAAAGCAAGGCATGACGAAGGTTTGCATAGCTTCGAAATTTCCCAACGTTAAATGAAATTTTACGAAATTCCACAATTTATTAAAATTGATAACATCTCTCCATTATTAGCAGTTTGGGAGTTCTTTAATAGCTAGATATATTCACGCTGCATATTGAAATTCTACGACAGACAGAAAAACAATACCGTGTGAAATATTCAAGTATTAATCAACTACAGGTATGAGAATACATACGAAAATCGACCTTAGCAATTTGTATCACAATGGGGAGCGAAAGTGATTTCGAGCGTGGCGAGATAGAGGAGTCAGGTTGCATTTATTATAAATAAGGATTCAAACTTATGATTCGCACTCGAGCGTCGACGAAGAATATCGCGAAACTAATAAGGAAAGGTAATGAGCTCTGCAGTATGAAAACGGTATTTCGTACGAGAACATCTTGCAGACACGAAATTTCACTCCTCGGATTCCATCGTCAATGTTTCGATTAAAATTCATATTTATTGACTAGATTGTTCTAGAAAATATTGTCATTCGATTGAATGAAAAATAATAATTCCATGAGAGAAAAAATAACACTGTAAAATATAATCATGTAATATTTCTATTAAAAATTAAGTATACCGTAAGATTTATAATTTTTAGCATAAAACAGGCAATTTCACTATATGCATCTATTACCTCAGATTATATTTTAAGCCTATTATATCCAGCGTTTATTATTAACTACATTCTTTATAAAAGGTTCGCAACATTGAAAAACTATCCATCAAAACATCCATTAGTTAATAAAAAGATGATAAATTACCACGTTCTCCGATCAAGAATTAATAATTAATCAAAGTGTTACCTCATGGTACATGAAAAAGAAAGTTAAATAATACTTTACACCTTTATTTGTTAAAAATAGAAATTTCCATCTGAATACCGTCGGATAGTTTCATCCAGTGGCAACATTGAGATCGCGTAAGATGATATTGTTTTCAATTCCGTTGCAACTTCGTTAACTGCACTACTTTGTGAAGTGCAATCATCGACAACGATATTACGTTATAGTTTAGCCCTATACACTCAAACACCTACCTACCTGCAAACGTATTATCAAGGGAAATGACAAGAAATTAGATACAGGCTTACGCGAGTATAGGGTCTGAAACGACAAGCGACGATAGAGGCAGGTGCAAAGGTCCACGAAGTCCAAAACTTTCTGTAATTAAAGCGCGATATACCTGTACAGAGTGTCGAGTATAATTAGTGGTAGTTAAGATTCGCGGTTCTAGCTAGCTTTTACAGCTGTACGATCGCGTTTAGATGAAACCGCATCGAGGAAAGTAATTTGTCTTCAGGGAAGAAAGGCAAATTCTTTTTGACGTAATATCAATAGCATGTAAAATTGATCGAGTATAAGGAATTGAAGGGCAAAGAAAAAGGAAACTATAGTGCAGGGTATTTATAAAAAATACACATTAATTATATAAATACAAATGGAAACATTAAATAGATGGAAAATATAAGAACGCCGTCTAGTCATATCCAGTCGTCTATTTATTAGTATCGTCTAATTGTCTATTCGTCTACTCATTTATTGCTCTAATCGTCTATACTTCTATTTCTGCAATTTTCGTTTAACCCCTTGCCGTACAATAAGGAGTGATAAATGGAATAGTCAATTTTGACGTGCTCTAAAATTTATTTGATTACAAATATCAGTGAGTTCTGATCAAATAAAATTAATTCTACGCTTTCAATATTACGTTAAGTCATTTACTATATCCGAAATTAGGGGTAGATTGTTATTTTAGTAATTAATTCAGAGTCATTGCACATTTAATCACAAAAGAAATGGCGCAGCAAGGGGTTAACTATGTGTGGGTCTATCGTGGCAATCGTCTACTTTCTGTCTACGTCTTCTCGTCCGCGTGCTGCTAATTCTGTCTTTCGTCTGTCATTTGTTTTACTTTGGATTTTTCTAGAAAGATTTAAAACAGTGATGGCAAACTTATGACCCCTGGGTCAAACACTGAGCCACGCAGACGCTTTAAATGACTTACACGTTGATTTTTATAAAATTATTTTGTATATCGTAAAAGAGAGAGAGCAATCAACAATAATAAGACAAATAAAGTATGGATATCTAATGTCGAATTGATAAAGAAATATTGGCAAGTGGACATTGACTGGCTGAGAACTAAAAAAGAAATAGTGTTATTTATTGACTCACGAGCTAGTATTAAAAAAAAAGTGAACAAAATTTTGTCCGCTCGTCAAAAAGGTTCGCTATCACAGGTGTAGAAAGATCCGCGCAGAATTTATAAAATTCCCACAAAAGGAATGTTGAAATATTTGAATTGGATATACTGACTGTAAAATATATTTATATGGAACTTGCAAAGATAATTTGTTGAATTCGAAACCAATTGTGAGGTGAAACATAAAGTGGAATATTGACATAGACATTCTCACGCTTCCGGTAGAAATCATTGAATTTAATTACAGAGAGTGTTCAAAATTAAATATTTTAGGACGATCCGAAGATACTGTCAAGCTTTTAAATATCGGCAGACTTGCAAACCTTTCCATGTGTCTGCCTCTATTTAAACGAACCTCTGACAAATCTACATCCAAACGTTCGTCGAATGTCCGACCTTAAATTCATGATCTCGAAATCAGAGATTTCACCTCCTCTCTTGCTCTATCTCTTTAATAAAGGAATCGATGAAAATTGGTCGCGTATCTTCTTACAGTGGTTCAAATGGCGAAACGATATCCACGAGGAGGCAGCCGAGGCGAGTACATATTCGGTTTATTCCCTTTACTCGTCATTTCCAGCTGCCATTATATGTACACTCGAGGAAACAGAACATGACACCCTAAACGGCAACACGAGAGGAGGGTTTCCCCTCCTAATTCCGTTATACGGTGCACGTCGCATTGTATCGCACAACCGACCTATTGTATGTCAGAACGAACCTTGTGGAGGGACTTTCTCATCCTCACTTGTCTATCACGTTCAATTTTCCTCACTGTACATCTAGATCAAAGCTTTGTACGGGAACGGAAGGTGGGCTACGGTGAGTCAGGAGGTAAAGGCTTGCACTTGCAATCTGTGGACTTGAATTCAAATCTACCATTGTCAAACTAGGACAATTCTCAAATTGTTTTATATAATAAGTATTACTTATCGCTTAAGTGGTTCAGAATCTACCTTAACACGTTAAGTGCACGACCGGTCTCTAGCGACTTTTTTCGGTCGTTGATTTTTCGTTCATGTTTATGCTGATCAATGAAAATCTAAGATTAGTTTTTTACTTAGACTACTCAGTGGTGCCTTATCGAGCCATAATTGTAGATTTTAAGTAAGAAATAGATCATTTTATCAAAAATTAATATAGTTTATTAAAACAAGTAGAAAGATACCTTTCTTAAAAAAGGGCCTAAAAGTGTAGTGTCGGTCTTTAGGAGTGGGCACTTAAGGTGTTAAGCTGTAGGTTCTAGACGAAGTGACTACTAGTCTAGTTCGAAAAAAGAAAGAAGAGACTTAAGAATAACTATAATAAAATAATTATAAATAAGTATTAAATATAAACAACTACAGTAAATATTGGGACTCACAATCAGTGAGTTCGAGATCAAAGGGTATAGCCGGATAAGGATGGTCAAAGTGGCCTCAAAGATAATTAACCTTGAGGCATACCATTCGATAGGACTCTTTGGAAAAACCCCTCCTGCAAAGTATGAATCAGCTACCTCTATCGTAGGGGTAGTTAAAGGGTGAAACGTACTTTACAGTTTTTGCCCGATTTCTCCCGTTTCGCGTGATAGAAAATTCTGAAAAAAATCACAAATATTGTACCCAATGGTGTGCATACTTTGGAATTTTTTCAGATTTTTTCGTTGGCAAATAGATTTGAAAAAAAACAAAGAAGTTTATAAACATTAATTTTTTATTGAAAATATGAAATGAACACTTTTATATTTTTACAGTACTTGCATAGTACCCTAATTATTAATGTCATTTTTTCAGATTTTTGAGAGTTGTGAATGGCAGTTAAAAAAATTAAAAACCAACAATTATTTATATCTTTAGCTAAATTATTGATGTGATCACATTCATATTTTCACAGTTTCTCAAGTTTGATATAAATAATTAACTGTAATTTTTTCAGATTTTTCGCAAACTTGACGAACTTTTCTGAGGTGATATGAATATTATAGCCTCAGTGGCTCCGAACTCAAAACTGTAAATTCTAGAAGAAATGATGATAGCAGTGAACACATTATATGCGGGTGTTTCGTGTCGCCTTATTAAGACTGAAGTAGGAAACTTGTTGAAAAATTTGCATGAATTTTATGTTTACAGGAAATGAGCACAAATTGGAAACTCTTTACTCTCTAAATAATAATACACCTAACCTTTCCAATCTAAGTGATTAATACCACTATCCGCCACTTTTTTAGCAGTCTGTGGACAGTTTTCGAAAAACATACATTTACGTGACCAGCATACAATGTGTTAAAGTCGAAATAATGCAAAAAAGAGGTTCACGAGTGTACTATTGTTAGTAGATATTATAAACGCTTATTAGAGTAATTGCTGCGTACTCGAAACTCCTCCTGCTTTCGTGTCAACGGAAACGGTGTTAGCTAGTTTCATGAAAAAAAAATACCCACGTGTCAGGTCGTTCGATATACGCCGGAACATCGAACGGTTGAACTCGTGACTATTGATTGCTATCTCACGAACGAGCGTAATCTATCGGCACATACGATCTTCCAGGTCGAGACAGATTCAATCTCGCGAAGATAATTTCTCCGGATATTCTGAGCCTCGCGACGCCAACGAGAACATTAATGGAGGACGATCTTATAAATTATTAATCCACTGACGGATTGCCGTCACTTCGTGTTAACGTTACGTTACTGCGACTTTCTGTTTTGCTCGAACCTCTTGCAGAATTCGATCACTCTTGCGATTTTCCATATAAGCGTAAGGGGGATTCTTATCGAGAAAAGCGGAGAAGAAATACCGGGTTGGAGTTATCGTCGACATACTGAACTCGATAAGAGTGATTAAAGATCTAAGGGTTGAGGATACATTTATAATATAAAAGTCATAGAGGCGACCCTCGACTTTCGCACAATTCGCTATATCGCACATTTTTAAAAATTCAATTTTTTAAAGATTTTTGTCGCTATTTCAAAAATTACTTCTATGCGGTGAGCCCCTCGGAGCGAGGTCCCCAAATACACTATTAAAGGACCCTGAAATTTCCTACTATTGTAATATTATAATACCTACTATTGTATAATAATATCTAGTATTACCTACTAACTATTGAAAAATCTCAAGATTATAAAGAAACCATATTAACACATTTTATGCGGGCCACGTAAAAATACGTTTTTTGGACTATGCATAGACAGTTTAAAAAAGGCGATTCGTGGCAGTGATTACTTAGACTTGAAAAGTTAAGTACATTTTCGAATTTAGAGAGAAAGCAGTTTCCAGCTTATATTAATTTTTTGTAAAAATCAAATTTGTTAGACGTGCACACCGAGTATGGTGTCATCTGGAAGTGCATAACAGAAGTAGGGCCCAGAGGGAGTCGCGAATCATTCCCGATAGTTTTTTGTTTTGGCGTTGTCGCCATTGTAAGGTGACTTCCTTCTTCTGGTGCCGTAGCTTGAACCGGCGACACGTGCGTCACGTTTACTCAATATATATTTTTCCAAAAATACTATCAAAATTCGTACAAATTTTTCAACAAGTTTTCCTCTTGAGTCTTAATGAAGCGTTACAAAACACCCGCATATAATGCATTAATATGCAACTTTTAATATTTTTCGTACATCCCCCTACTTTCGAACATTCAACATTCGCACACATTTTCAGGAACCAATTGTGTGCGAAAGTCGAGGGCCACCTGTACAAGGTATTTCGTATAATTGGAAGTCGTGTAATGTCTTATGAAAAACTGAAGTTGTCGAATTATTTTTCGATAAAAGTTCTGCGGTACAAAGGGAACTATTCTTATATTTGTCTCATGTCGAGTGACAGAGACAATAAAATCATTCATTTTTACAAAAATACACTGTACTATTTTTAGTTAAATAAAATAGACTGTATATGAGTTGGCTTATGGGCGATATGAGACTGCGAAATATCAACTGCTGTGCGAAAATTTCATCCGAGTTTGAGAGAAAACGTGGAAGCACAAAGAGATATGTAACACTTTTAAAAAAGTGATACCGTTGCGCTCGAGGGGTATGCATTGCCGCATGGAAATTTTTGAAAAATCGTGAACAAATGTAACTGGGAATAATATTACAAAAAGATTCAAGTCAAACGTCAATCTTTTTTTTTAAATATCTCTTTTTTCACATATGTGGCAAGTTGCTATGTACATATAGGAAAAGAAATATTTTCTTTTATAAATGAAAGCGGAGCAGAGTTGTCTTTGTAAAATGTTTTCTGTTTTGCCACATGTTTGTTATACGCTTTTTAGTAGAAATTCTCTTTGACTAGCTTCTTTTGTTTCGTTGTTAATTTAAAGTTTTAACAAATCATTTCCATCTCTGTTGCACAGAAGGGAGCATGTTAAAGGGGAACTCCAACGAGAGTAGGTTTCAATCTTTTCAAAGTGGGCGAGAAAAAAGTCGGAGAACCGAAAAGAACAAGAGCAGCGACTACGTAAACTGGCGAGTACCTAATTAGTGCTCAATGCTCATCTGGATCATTATAAAATAATTCTACGAGAGAAAGGAACGTAAAATGTTAGCTGACGATCGATACCGTGATACTTTTATCCTCGTATTTGCAGGTTTCTCCTGAGATGGATTATGTCGACACTTTTAATGTAATTACTAATTTAAAATGCATATTAATCAACGAAATTCACCATATCCTTACAAAGATATCAAAGTTTTTAATTTGCAAAGAATAGAGTAGAGAATAAATTCAACTTTATTCCGCGAAATTCGTATTAGACATTCTCTATTTCCGTAAAAAAGTAGAGAAAGAATAGAATTTTATGATTGGCATGGACATCGGAATTCATGGTTTTTTGCTTTTCATTCGAGTGAGTTGTAATATATGTTGACGCATTCTGGACATTGTAATTCACGTCATCATGCTAGATTTGAAATGGAAGCTGCATCTTTTTTCTTTTTTTTCGAGAATGCAAGGTGTCACTTGCAATTTATAGTTTTAATACAAAATAGAAATACACCTTCTCGCAAACCGAACAATTTAATATTTCTGTCCAACCCGTCCAGTTTCAAATCTACTCTGAAGATGTAAGCTGCAATACTCTTCGAGAATAAATAATCTCGCAATCTAAAGTTGAAGTTATACAAATCTGAAATCTGTCGGTACCTAGAAAATTGGAAAGTCAGATATTTCTGTCCTCAATCCAGTTACAGATCTTTTTATGCCTCTCTCCATGACTTCCAATATGGAAGAACATCGTAAATGTCTTAAATCCTTTCACAAATATCATATCACTGAATAGACAAGCAAACATCTAATCTCTGATAAAAATAAAGTCTCATCTCTCATCTAAAAATCGAACCAACGATCACTTTCCCATTGAAAAAATTACATTTTCCGTGTAAATATCATTTCGTATACTATGTTAAGCATTCAATTGTTTTCTTGCCTAAATGAACTTCACTTCAACCGGATAGAAAAAGGTAACATAAAACGAAAAGCCATTGTTATCGGCAACGAGCGAAGCATCGGTGTGAAACAACATGTTACCATGAGTTCGAGAATATATTTGTCACAGGTGATATTTATAACGTACATAGTGTCCTGCCTTTGGTGTCACGCTTTTGGAGTAAACATTTCTGTTACGCGCTTGACGAACTTTGCTGTTACGTGCGATGGAGAACGATCCTTTGACGGAAATAATTCAGTCACGGACAAAGGTCTCCTCTGAGATCATTAATCAGACATTTTCCGCCTGGGGTTAGTGCAAACAGTCTACAGTACTAATTGCTTTCTACTTTTGGATTCATTTGTCAGTGCAGCAACTTTGTCTAACGTTGGTTGCCCATTTTTACTATGAAGCTGCATGATTTTTAATTATTATTAATACTTGAGATCTTTTTTCATCGAGATCGAAATTTCATTAGATTCACCTCGTACATTGTACACTACGAATTTGTATCAGTCTCAATAAAGTTGTTATAAAAAAATAAAAATATATTTTTTTTAAACCCTTGTACGTATAATGTATGAGAGTTGTGGTATGACGATTGGGTCAAATGTGAAGAATACGTTTTATCGATGCACGTCGTACATCGATCTGGGCAACTTTATAATTCTTTGTATTGCATGCATAATTTATTCAAGATAATAAATGTTTCTTGTTCACTGATGAATAGTTCGACGTGTGGCCGAACTAAACGTTGATTAGAGCACGATCCAACGGAACTTAAATGGTAAAACAAGGGGTTCATAGAAGAATGTATTGCGGGTCTCGAAAGAGCCTAAAGAGTTTCACGTGATTTTTTAAAAATCGGATGAACGGGGATTGCAAGTGGCTAAATATTTTGATTTTTTTTGTGGTTAAGTTTTGGGGTTAATAAGGTGGTTAAATATGTTTCTTACTCTAAGTGTCAACTGAATTTATGATGTACTAATCCGTTTTAAATAATTGAGGTAAAATCGTGATGACTTCTATAATTCATAGAAATTACATCTAGACTACCAATCAATTTTTCTAGTGTGAAGAAACAGAGTCTTAGACGATTATATGCCGGATTAAACAGAACTTTAGAACTGCTTAGTGTTTCACTGGGAAGAGAAATATTGTACAGAACAGGAAATCGACTGTATTTGAGCTATAAGTCACACATGGAACCCACGAAGAGCCATTAAAACCGATAACGTTACCTAAAGCCGATACAATTATGACCGTGTAGCGATTTCATAACACTGTTTAAACTTTAACAATTGCTTTATATTCTTCCTATTTACCCATTACAATCGCATTTTGCATAGTTTTGCATTCCATAACGAATTCATTAATTATTGCTTCACTAACGTGCAAAGGTATTCGTGAAGATTCTAAGTGCAATAAGTCAGAAAAAAAATGTTCTAAAATAATTGCAATTTTCACGAACTATCATCCACTGTTGCTCAAGTGATTTATAATTATAATTATAATTATAATACAACGTTAGCCTACCTATAGTCCTACAACTCTAACTTAGCCAGCAAGCTTTAGACTTTCAGCCACTGATTTTCGCTATTTCGTTTTCGGAATTCTCGATACCAGTCTCTCAAAGTGAACATTCCACATAGTCGTTTATTTTAGGAGACTCAGTTTTTTGGATACCAAAAACAAAATGGTCGAAATAAGCGTTGAAAACGAGAGGTTACGCCACCTCGCCAGCTAAGTTACAATTTTCGGACCCTATATCTCGTACATTTACCAAAAAATCTTTCCACTTCTAATAAAAAAAGAAACCGTGGTACACGATGTACTGAAAGGGAAACGATTAACGTTATCTTAAGCGATAATTATTCTTCGATGATTGATTTAATCGACGAAACTCCTGAACAGAGCAACAGCGCTCGGTTTTCGCAAGAAAGGGCAACCCCATGCCGGTGGACGAAATGATTGCCCACTTTCACGAAAGGCCGACGATTAATCGTGGGTGTAGCCGTAGGTCAAGGGAGTTAATGGATGGTCAAAGGACGGTTTGCTTTGTTAACATTAGTCATCGACTCTTATCGCGATTTCGGTGAAAAAAAGTCGCTCTTTTATCGTAGAGCAGCGTATTAATTCAAAATGTGTATTAGCAACACGAGGAAAACAAATTATTTTGCCTATCTCTTGGAATCTAGAAACAACGATGCAATTAATAACAAGATACGAGCGGTAAATGTATTAATGGCCATATAATGTGCTTCGAGTTGAAGCATAAGCCCTTAAGGGTCCTTGTAATAAAGTATACTTTGCAGTAAGCTGCAAGAAGGTTGCAAACTATTCCTAGTAAAAACGACATGTACTTGTGTAGGTATAGAAAGTTGAAATTGACGAAAGTACAAATGAGAGTGTGGGCATGTGTGCCTTTGAATGTCTTAAAACAAATGAATACAATAGCGAGCGAGGATGGAAGATGAAATTAGGAAGAAAGTCAGTTGGCATACTACCGTCGAGCGAGAGAGTATATTATTTATGTTATCCTTTTTTTCATCGTTATTTCATAATAAATACATTATTTAGATCTTGTATTTATCTGGTGCCCTTCAACCCATTCCAACATATATATAAGACTAGAGAGGAAGAAAGACGGAATTCTATACGTCCTGTATAGTTAACACTAGATTTACGGAGTCAATTTGACTCATTCGAAATTTGATTACTACATATATAATATATTGGTTGTTTAATTTTTGATTAATAAATCTTTCATTTCAATTGATTTGGAACTATTTTCTTTGCAAAAAATTTCTATTTTCTTGTATGATTCGAATTGGCTCGCTTCAGAAAAATAGGTAAATCAATATCCGTAAATCTAGTGTTAAGGAAATATGAGAATAGTAGTAATAAAATTAGTAATACTATTTATAATTTCATTGAACAATAATAGACTATTTGCATAGAATAGTGCAACCGAATCAGCTTGCCCTACACCATAACAATTCCCAACAAGTTAGGTTCTCCGAAGAATAAACTACTTTTGTATTCTTCCTAATTGTTTTATAAAACTTTCAAGCTCCTTGAAATTGAATCAAAAATTTCACGAAGGAAAAAACTCAATGTACAATATCGAATTATTTATTCTTAACCAGTAAATTTTTTGACCCTTTGGTTACTGTGGGGACCCATAGGTCCCACCAGATTTTATATATTCTCTATTGAGAACATTGTTTTTACTTTCTAATAAATCAGTTCTGCCACATAATACTGTAATTAGTACATTCTCAATCCTGATCCGCAAAAAATGTCATAATTCTCAAAAGTGCACTTATTTTTGATAAAGCAATAAATAATATGTAATTAATCGTACGTAAAATCAATTCAGGGTTGAAAGGGTTAAGTTAATTCAAAATTTTGCCTGGGTTAAAGAACTGAAATATTTTATACGTTCTTGTATCAAATAAAAAAGTATTCCTTGGCAAATTTTAATTAAGTACCTTTCCTTAACTCTTTGAGGCACAGGAATTCCGAAAATAAAATGACCTATGTTGCACATGCATTTTTTTGTTTTTTCAATTGAATAAAGTTGGTTTATATTTATCGACACAGTTATATAATAATATAAACTTTCAAGGTGGGACAAAAAAGGTTCCACCATGCATCTTCACGCATCAAAGTAGCGGGACACTTTTTATCCCACTGTGCCTTAAACCACTGGCTGACAATAATTGCGAAAAAATTTTCATATCTTCCTATCAAGACAATACAACTTATACCCAGAGACTTTCTGATTTATCGTACGTAAAAAAACGGAAGAAAGTTTCGATCGTAATCGGTATCACTTCTCAGTGAACTGTTTCCAATGTCGTCCTTGGACGACGTGAGATATATTTTATCCGAAGAGTGACCATCGTTCAAAACCCAATGGTATTTTATCCCAGAAGGCTCGTGCTTCCGTGCATGAACCAACCGCGTCTCCCGAGTATTCCATGAGTTTAGAAAATCGCGGAAATTTCAACAACGTGAGCCGAGTACGAAATGACTAACACACGTAGCTGTGCCTAGAAACCATGTGTTTTCCTCGGTCACAATTATGTAGGTACCATGGCATCCCTCGGCGATGTCAAAGCCGATCTTTCTGCCGGAAAATTAACCGACCCGACAAGTTTCTGTCAAGGCACATCACTGTGGTTGTCCACGACTTTGTTAGTTATCAATTGTGTGCGAGTCGTGATACGCAAGAGGTTTCGTGGCCATTAATACAAAAACTACCAACTAAATTTATCAATTATATTTAAAAATATTCAATAAGTACTTTGGAAAAAGAGAAATCAAGTCGGGAAGAAGATGATCAATTAAGCCATTTAAGTGTTATAAGATAGACGAGGTATATTTACTGTATGACTGCTTTATCAATTTGCGGAATTTTTTGAAAAAAATTGATAACCGGTTATTTTGACTGCTTTGGTACTTTTAGTGTTAATGAAACTGTGGACCCTAACGATTTTGATGATTTTCAATTACGTTGGCTAGATTATTATTCTGATCAACTTTAGTCTGAAAATGTTAATATTTTTGGTATTTTAGTATTTATAGCAGTGTGTATTTTAAATGTTCTGATTGATCCTAAATGAAATTTTTGATGAAATTAATATCTGGTTTGGTTTTGTGTAAGCTGTGTTTGTGGAATGCAGTGTACGATTTTAATTCAAGTATATACTACGTATTTATACGTAGTATTTGGAATCAATGTTGAATTGCTATTGATAAAATATTTTCACTGTTTTTATAGATTTTATAGAAAGATAATTGGATATGTGAGATGGAAAAATTTGAGAGAGTAAAATAGAATTAAGTAAATACAGTTGGAAATGTAAGAATATGGGTATATAGGAAGGGTTGGTTCTGTATCAGACTTTGTAACTCGGAATGACATGGTACATTGCATGATAAATCATGTGGGAAGTATGGTGATGACAGAGACAGAGGCTGGAAGTCTCAAGTAGTGGGTCAGAGTTCAAATCCCTCTGCGCTACTTATAAGAAATATTTCATATATGAAACGTATATAGTAATTGGTGACTTGAAACTTCTATAAAATTGTACACTTTTTAAATATGACTGCAGTAATTAAAATTTATGGTATTGAATGAAAACTTAACTTTCAATGCCGATAAAGTAGGCAAAGATGAAAATTACACGTCGAAGTTGCAACCTCATTGTCAGCTCTTAGAAGAAATTTTTTTATACCGCGAAAAAATAATTTACGTCATTTATCTCGTAAACGTAAATAACTGCAATCTCCTTTCATTCACGATTGTTAATTTTGCCATTACATTTAATGCAGTAAAGACTCAAGATGTTGATGAATAGCAATCGTGTACAAAGAAACTAAAATAAAA
This sequence comes from Cerceris rybyensis, assembly GCA_910591515.1. Classification (NCBI taxonomy): domain Eukaryota; kingdom Metazoa; phylum Arthropoda; class Insecta; order Hymenoptera; family Crabronidae; genus Cerceris; species Cerceris rybyensis. Next base: position 43,150,914 of record OU342789.1, read on the forward strand.
ATAATATACACTTTTGAGACTAGTTTCTTTGTATGTACATGATTGCTATGAAAATTATTGCTGTGAAAATTAAAATAAAAATAATATACACTTTTGAGACTAATTTTCACATACCCAAACAGTAAACTAAAAGTCTGCGGTCAACAAGTCACACGCTTGATAGTTCAAAAACCACCTAAACCAGCACATCTCTATAAAACATCTCAATAAAACAAACACAAGCTTTCAACTTGAAAAAGGCAAATACTCTCGATTATACCTCTTTTTTTTTCTTTATTATAGCACCATTATTTTCAGAGCAATACCAAACAAGCATTGCCTTGAAATTGAAAAATCTATTATAATACTACCATTCTTACACCGCAGGAAACCTCGGCATTTTCGCAGTTCATTGTTGTTTCCGAATGCGGTATTTTACGGACATGAAGTCTAAACAGGACGAAGGTAATTATCACGAAAGTTCATCGTGCATAAACAACGTTTAAACGACAATCCGTACAGTGAAAAGAATTGGTCGTTGAATCGCGTGGCTATCGTCCTAGATTTTAGGCGAGGTACGAGACCGTAGAAGAAGAGAAGACGAGAAGCGAACTGGGACGAGGAAAGCGGAGGAAAAACGAGAAAAGGGTCGGCTTGAGTCGACCTCGCGGCGCACAGTTAAAAGCCTGAAATGCCGTATAACGATACTAACAATAAGTGCAAGTTGGTTCCATGGCAGTCGGGATAAGCTATGAATTACGAAATGAAAATTGAGGCATACCATAGCGGAAAAGTGTGAAGAGAATGAACGGCGACAACATAGGGTATCAAATTTAACAATAGATTTACTGATGATTAATCAAGTACAGGTAACCCTCCTATAACACGGTAGATAAGTTCCTAGAAAATGCCGTGTTGTATGAAACCGTGTTGTATGAGATCCAGAGGCAGTACAAAAAGAGGGGTTACGTTCCGAAAACTTATTAAAAACAATTTTTTTTTTAATTCTACATAAACAACTTAATTTTTATTAAAAATATAAATGAAAAAAATATACATTAATTTAATGCAACTATGATTTAATAAATTTCTTCATTGTCACTGCTCAGTATAATCAATCGAGAACGTTTTTTTGGTGGAATGATATCGCCTTCAATTTCAGAACTTTTTTCTTCATTTAAAGTTTTTGTATCTTCTTTCCGTTTTAAAAAATCTGTAATTTTACTTTGCTTTCTGGTTCGTACCGGGTCAATATTAATTTCTCCTTTATATCTTAAAGACGAAAAAGTTATTCTTTGATACACCGTAGCTCGACGCAGACTGCCGATCAGCAGCGTGAAATACTTTTTTTTCAAGCCACGGAGATGAAATCAAAATAGTTTGCGCCACACTGTATCTTCAAGACTGCAAACCACGCCGCGGCTGTAGAAGTACAGTATTATATAAAGGTTTTTGCAATTTTCTTATCATGTTACAGCGAAACCGTGTTATAGGATGCCGCGTTGTAGAAGGGTTTCCGCAATTCATAAATCGTGCTATAGCGAAACCGTGTTACAGGATACCGTGTTGTAGGAGGGCTACCTGTATATTGAAAATATGCTTGAAAATATATCAAATACATTGAATGTCCGCTTGCAGTCTATAAAATACCCATGGGGAATTGAAAAAAAAGTATTGTCAAAATTTAACAACATGTACAAATATGTATACAAGATTTTTTGCCGATTAATGTTGTATATTTAGGAAAAGAGTCGCTCACATTTTGGAAAAGAGGAAGCAGAATTAGACATTTAAGAAAGTCTTGAAATCAATTAAGAACGTGGAGTTGTGAACATTTTTTTGAACACAATGTTAATTACAAAATTGTAACCTAAGTAGGGTATTTGACAATACACTCAATTTGAGATTGAGTAAACCAATTTAATTATATCGCTTCTCTATTTAAAGTAACAGCAATATTTGCAATATATGTGTAGAAACTACATATTTGAAGTACACGTCATCATTAGAGTACTAATAATATGTAGTGTCTAGTTTAATTAGAGGGTAGATTTAATACAGCGTAAGCGGTAGTAATACTCGATGTCAAAGTGCATTACGAGAGTTAACATATAGTGTTAGTCATCATAATAATATTTAGCGTGATAATAAATTTCTATCTCATTTAATAACATTAATTCGTCATCAATATATCCAGTTCTTCATTCTCTTAATCGAAACGTCATATCCCGCAATTATGCTTTGACACTAAAACCGTACACTCGTACTTTCCCGCGGCACCTTTTTTCGCATCGCGACAAACACATTGAAGCTCTTCCTGCGACCTCACTTCCTCCCTTTTTAATCCTAGCCGTACACCGGCGTCCACGTTTTAAATCTACTTTTAGCTTTTCACTTTACTGCACACCAGAAACCGACGGATTCGTTAAAGGCGATGCCTCGAAACTGTTTTGTTTTATTTCAGCTCTAAGCTTTATAACATCGGCTAAAGTTACTTTAGCTTTATACCTGTCGTTTATGGTGCCACCTAGATATAACGACTGCAAAGAATTTACTTTATTCGCATTACTTTACGATACGAATCGATAATAAATTCTATGCTATCGTAAAATTAAACTATTCGAAGCAATCACGTTAAATTCACGGGGGATAGAAATGATACGATATTTCGAATGAAATTGGATTGTAATGGATTTGTTAAATTTAATTTGTATTTCAATTAAATTTGAAGCAGTTAATGAAAGAAGAAAAATGCAAAGGACTCACACTGTTTGATGTAGTCTTAATTAAGGATTGAAACAATTTTGTGGAATTGAAAAAATAATTAAACCAAATAATAATTGAAACAGTGAAGGGGAAGGATATTGAAACATTGTAGTTAAAAGCTCGGATCTGTTAATTAATAGTTTGGAGTTAAAATATCTGTTATCCTTGGGAAATTCTATTTAACTTGTTACTTACCATATCGATACTTGACTACTCGATACTTGAAATACCATTTAAAACTGTAAGTCTCACAATTTGGCAAGATTAGTAGATATCTAAAGCCGAAAGGTAAATAATAAAAACATACAAAAAGTTATAACAAAATGTAGAACTGACGTTTAAACAGCAAGAGAAGGAATTACGAGAAAAAAAATATAATTTCCCAAGGCAATTAGCAAAGTAATTTCATAATGTAATTGCCAACTAAGTCCATTCGAAATTACCCCTTAATTAACAAAAAAAAGAGATCTATTTTAATCTGGCCGTCGTGGAAATCACACATAAACGACAAAATTGCAATTATTCCAAAAATTCATAAAATATTCGTAAACTCCAAACGAAAACTTCGATTACGACGAGATTGGTTATTAATTTTAGATCACCTGCTCCAAACATAATACCAGATGTAATTAAATTTTCCTACGAGCCTTAACATAAATCACCGAATCCGTCGAGTAAAGGGAGTATTTAGTTATTGCTTCCATTCATAGCTGTGCTCTGAAGCGAGATAATCAATGTTCCTGGCTCACGGACTCTCACGTAGCTAATATTTCTAACATCTCTCCCTCTTTACGCTCCCGCGATCCATCATATCACGATATTTACATGCATCCATGAAATGCAAGTGTGCGATGTGCATCGAAATTATTTTTTAATTATTCTTGGATTAAGAAGAAATTCTCTAGAGGAAATTCTTTCATTTGCTACCTCTTCAGTGGCAAATTATCTATTATACAGGGTGTCCCGTAACTGGTGGTACAACCGAGCGTGGGGTGATTCTACGTGAAAAACTGAATCAAAAATATAGAATAAAATTTTTTCATATGACGCTTCGTTTTTGAGAAAAATAAGTTTGAAAATTTATCGAGTACACGGGCACTGGATCCACGTTTCAGCTCGACGGATTTCGCTATCTTACTTTTACGAGTAGAAGAGCATTTCTGTATTTCGTGCAGTGTTTAAAAACATTGTCAGGATGATGATACCTCTTGTATCAGTTCTACGATCTCCTTATACTGATCGAGCAAGGACCTTTAGTTTCCGAAATACTGTGAGTATATATAATACTCGATAAATTTTCAAACTTATTTTTCTCAAAAACGAAGCGTCATATGAAAAAATTTTATTCTATATTTTTGATTCAGTTTTTCACGTAGAATCACCCCACGCTCGGTTGTACCACCAGTTAAGGGACACCCTGTATAAAGCTCAAATACCACTGACTGACTGACTCACTCACTCATTACGAAATCTCAAAAACCACAGAACGGATTGCAATGAAATTTGGAACATACCTTCCCCTTGGGTCTTAGGTGCTCACTAAGAAAGGGTTTTGAACAATTTAAAATTTTAGGGAGGGTTTTGGGGGGTTAAAGTAAGGGCCAAACTCATCACCGCAGAGCCGAAACTACTTGACCTAGAAACTTGAAATTTTGCATGAACGTTCCTTCTAGGGTATAAGCACCCACTAAGAAAGGATTTTTCAAAATTCGAAATTTTAAGGGTTTTTCTTTTAGTTTCGATTAAACAGTAGCGAAGCACGGGAACTTTCAGCTAGTTTGTAATAAGTACGGACAACTGAAAGATGGCTAAAGGGTGGCGGAATCTTTCGTATTCAATCACCTATTATTGCCATTTTGTTTTTGAAATTTTCAAATCCAGTCTCCTGAAGTAAACATTCTGCATAGTCGTTTAACTTAGGAGGCTGGGTTTGAGAATTTAGAAAATCGAAATGGAGACATCATGCAATTGAAAACTCGAGGCTTCGCTTTGATCCACGGCCTCTACTACGATATAAAACGGTATAGAATGATATAAAATGGTACATTGCTATACAATATGTAACGTAACAGAGAATTTATTCTAACGTAATTTGTGTTGAGTTTAAATAATTGAAATTATATGCCTACGTGAGGGCACTGTATTAAGTTTGCTCTGTGTTCTGTAACATATACGAGCAGGAGTTTTTTACATCTTCAGAGAAATAAATAAAATGGGTCGCAGCGAACGGGAAAAATGCAGGAAAATGAAGTACGGCTTGGAAAATAAAACTTTCCCGAAAGGGCGTTGTTTTTTGTGTCTTTAATTTATCACACATGCAGTAGGTCGCAGTAGGGAATGCGGTTTCTGTAGTAGAGCAACAGTCAAAATGCATTTGAGACACGGTGGCAAAGAATCTGATGACTGATGTTGAGGAATTGTAGTGGTTATGGAGGTAGAGACTGTAAAATTACGGTATAATGCTTTGTTTGAATTAACACTTTACAGTGAAAAAATTTTTCACTACTATGTCGTCATTTGATTGAAATTAATTTCCTAATATTCTCTACTAATTGCAATCATTACACAGCACCTCTTTTTAATGTTATGTTAATTGCACGAAATAGTTATAGATTAACAAAGTTGAAACTACACAAACAGAAATTTAATTGAAGTAAAAAATTATGTGGAACATAATGCCACATGGATTGAAGATCGTTACAGGAGGTATGAGGAATATTTTCTACATTGACAACGTCAAAACTTCGGTTCTCCAATCGTCCATTTTAATTCATGATTTAACACTAGAACTACCGACCTCAAATCTAACATATTTTAATAAATTAAATAAGTACTTTGAAAAAGGGGGAATCAAGCGGCGGAAGATTCGATCGATTGGGTGATTTATGTTTATTGATATCGATGTAGAATATTTATTCTATGACTCTTGTATAAACTTGGAGAATTTTTTGACAAAATTCTGTACCAGTCATTCTGACTGGTTTGGTAGTTCTAGTGTTAAGTGCAAAATCCTAATTCTGCCCCTTTAACTCTCGTATTTTCACTCTTGTCCTTTCCTTTTTTCTCCTCTTTCTACCTCTAAATCCGCAAAAACCTAATGTTTCTCTCGAAAGTAGCTTAATTCACAGTACAATCTCAATTTGGTTAAGTCTTACTTTTAAATAAAGCCATGGATGGAGTGGTCATTTATTCCCTTTTATTTGAATCTCTCCAGTAGAATACAATCACCGTTGCAAGTGCAAAGTTAAGCTTCATTCTCTTTAAAGTATTCAACTGACCTAGAGAAAATATTTTTACACGGTAGGTAAAACCACAATTAAAATGAGAGGACATCGATTATTTTGATATTAGTAATACAAGTGGAAAAATATTTCTTCTGTCATGTTCTACATACATATAATTAATGCTACGAAATTCAACTGAGAGCGTAGTAATAGACATAAAGAAATATTGTCGACTTTTCAAAAATACCTGCATCAGGTTTCGTAATTTTATTAGAGTTTTAATTGCTGAAGGAATTACCTAAAAAGTGTTTTAGCGAAGGTGAAATCAGATTACCTTCATGCGCGAATAGGAACGACTTATGAGATACATTAACCGTGAATTCGCAGAGTTATGCAAAAATTCTTTGATTAATGTAAAATCTGATTATCTTGAAATAAGAACAGGAAGGAGTTTCAGGATGCTTTAGGTCAAGAGTGTTGTTATCTAACTAATTATCGAATTAACGTGGATTTCGATAAATTAGAACCAAAAATAGAAACGAATTACAAGATTCATTGGCAGAGAATTTTTCTCAAGAAAGAAGTGATCTTTTTTATCCCAAAATAGCTGAAGTTCTGTTAACGATCACGAAGACAGATTGGAATTTACCGTGGAACACATCATTATGAGCGTGCACCTTTCACAGTGATAATGAATTGTAAGGACTAAAATAACTGACATGTATTTGTTTCCAACTACTATTATTTGCTCTTAGAACCATGAAGTGGAATTACTAATCTGCAAAATTACGTAGCGCTCTGGTAATTTATCGGAGAAAAATATACGTGGATGTGGCACTTACTATTATTAAAAATGATACAAATCTGTACAAGTTATAAAAAGAATAACTTGCAATAATAAATGAATGATTCCTTTCTTTTACACAAGATGAGTCAAGTCACGCGACGATTCTAAATAAAATTATACAATACGTACTCCATAAAAAAATGTTTTGGATAATTAATAATAAAAATTTGCACTGTTACGCATATGCCATTCAATGGTGATACGGTTTTACGCTGTTTTACGGTTTTATCTTGGTAAGTGGGTCATTTAAATTTTTGTAAAATGGAATACCTATATTTTATTTCTAAATTTGTATGATGAATCGACTACTATGTGAAAAATCATTATGCTGTGCAGGGTTGAAAACAAATAAATACTGAAATATTCACGCAATAATTATTCTGATCTACAACACATGTTTGTTCTGGGGCTGTTACGACTTCAAGCGCAACTTTTTTAAATACGATTCTAAGTATTAGACATTATCAATATGGAATGTCATCTAAACTTGGTAATAACAAGATTTTTACACGTCATATTTTAGCTCTGGAAGCATGTTAACTGTACGCCATGATAAGCAATTACAAAAATATATTTCCATTGACTTTCATTGTCAGCGCAGCCATTTCACTCACGCCGCTGTTATGGTTTCCTTTAAATATACATGTTTCGTTTACGAATTATTTTATAACAATGACGAAACATTAAACAAGGCATTGTAATTGTAAAATTTTATCTTATAAATAAACAATATTGTTCAATTCGATTCTCAATTTCAAGGTTATACTTGTAGGTTACGGTCGCTGAGTCTCGCCGAGTATCTTTTGACAACACGCGGCCGTTGTAAATACTTCTTGGCTAGTGAAGTGGAAATAATTGTTCTCGTTGCACAGAGAATTAATCTTAAAATTGTAAATGGAATTGATCGATATTATAAACGCAGTGCTTTGTTTAATGTAGCGTTATTTTCAAAAAGAAACTCATAAAAACAAAATATATTTGTAAAGCAAACTACACATAAAAGCATATAAAATCATAAAATAACTCAAAAAGAATAAATGTATACTTGTTAAATAAACTGTAATAGAAAGATGTCTGCTGTATCGCATCCTACCATTCGAATTTTTCGTCGATGTCTATTGTTTTGCTTAAGTTGATTCCAAAAACCCTATCGAATATAACGTTGATAAAATTTGTTGTAATTTCTACAAATTCTTATTGGTTGAAATAAACAGAATACTGAAAGGTAATGTAATATCATTTTTAGAAAAAGTTTCGACCAGCAACTATGTTTATTTTGGAGAATAGATAATGTTCGCCGACGGTAAAATATAATTATCTTTAGCATCGGCACAATTATTGGTACTCTGGTATTAACATAATTCTGCAATATTCTGGTAGATAGAAGGAAAGTTGGCATTAACTTTCATATTCAGTAGAATCGACGGAGAATTTCATCGGAAGTCTTTTTAGTCGTTCGGTCTCCTTATAATAGGAAATTCGCATTGCGTGCAACGATCCAATTATAACTTACAAGGAGAAGCCACACTTGTTCAGTTACCAATGTTGATAAAACTTCTTCTATTAAATCTAGAACAAAAATAAGTCGTTCCATATCCGGCCATTTCTGTCAATACTCACTATTTACAAAGCTAATCAATATGAAATTATTGACTTCGTAAAATAATATATTACTTATTGTTAGACAATTTTCAAGAACTGTCGCAGCCAAGGTGGTAGCGTGGAATATTTCTAAATCGATTTATATCGCTGATTCGTAAATTACTCTGTGGACTTTCATTTTTTTCTGTTTCTCGTTTATCTGTTGTCATTTTTTCCCTATGCATATATGTGCATATGAGCTTTAATTACTTTTGCAAATAGTGAGTATTGACGAAAACAGCCGGATAGGGGATGATTTATTTTTGCTCTAGATTGAAAAGGAAAAGTTTTATCAAAATCAGTCATCCAATAATTGTGTCTTCTCCTTGTTAGTTCCATTCAAGTTTTATGTAACGGGTGCAATAATTACAATTGTATAATTCTTCCATGGCCCAGTCAACGCCGAAATTATGAGTGAGACTTACATGCATAAAAGCGTCATGAGTGCTCCGTGAATCAGACTTTTCACTCGACGATTGTCAAAAACAAACTTTCCATTACGGCGAGGAAAAACGATACTTGGAAATTTTGGAGAATCGCCAGGAGTTCATGGAGCAACACGTACATTCGTATGGCGGTTTTACTTTCGTTATTCTATAAACTTGACACTGGTATCCAATAACTGTCCTTTGTACGATAACAACGAGAAAGATTGACGGTCGTAAATCGTCGACTAAACTTTTTCTAAGGTTATTGTGATTTTGTGATGTGATATCTGCTCTAAAAAACAGGGCAAAGTGAAGCAATGAAAGTAACAATAGCATACAATCTGTTTCATTTTTCATTAGCTTAGAATTATGGTTTTTGCATTTTTCTGCCGCTATTATTTTAATTAACACTAGATTAATCAAGCCAGACAAGATGACTGGTACACAATTTTTTCCAAAAATTCTACGGGTTTATGACTGAGCCGTAGACTAAATATTCTTCGTCCATTGTATAAAACATAAATTACCGAATGAATGATATTTTCCACGTCTTAATTTTCCTCGCTTTAAGGAACATAATTAACATATTTATATATAATAGATTTCACGCTGGTAAATCTATTGTTAAGATCAACAGTTGTTGTCAGTTTCGAATCATCAAAAGTATAACGTGCTAACTAACAACTTAAGACATATTTCTTATAGGTGACGAAATTCGAAATTCAACCTCCTAATTGGAAACCTACAACTTTAATGTTGCTGTTTGGTACTTTTGGCTTCAACTATGTATTCCATTATTGACTATTTCACGTTATTCTGCAGTCCTTACTGTTCTAGATGCATTAAGAGCTCAAGCAATAATTAAAGTAATTACAAGATAATCTCAAGCACTACCTTGCAATGTATCACAAATGTAAATTTGTAAAAACCAAGCATAAAATTTCAACAGATTCATTCAACACACCCCTTGCCCGTTCGATAAACTCGAAATGTCGTTGACTCCGAGGAAAATCGTCGAAAGTGCACACCACAGTGGTACACCAGTTAAAAAACGAGGAAACTACAAACCACTCGAATCGAGGAAAATATTTTCCCCGCGATTTCCAAGCAACGAGACGAGAGAACGTCGGAGACCGGGGATGGATGCTGCCTTCGAAAGAGCATTTACGAGTTTACCCCTGCCGTGTACTCTTTTCTGTCAAGGAATTCCGCCAGATAGGAGGATCAGAAGCCGAAGAGAAGTACGTCGGCTAGATTTTCGGTAGTTCAGGGCCAACAGCGGAAAGCACTTAAAAGCGTTTGAAACCGAAGTATTTCGTACGAAAAAGCGGGACGCGCCTCGAAGGGAAGGAGGTCGACACTGTGGATGACAAAGACGAGCCATTCTCGACGATATCGAGATGTGAAGAAGAGAGAGAGAAAGAAAGAGGAAAAGAGAGCGAAGAATGAAGAGAAAAATAGGTGCACCAAGGAAACCAGAATCTGCACTTGAAAATGTGTGTACAGATAACTGTCTCCGCGCTGTTACCTTCGTAAAAGGTGTAGTATCGTCGCTTTTATTACCCTGCAAAGGGAAAATTCTATCGCTCAATCGTCCAGAAGAGGTCGCTCCGACAGTTCTTTTTTTACTTTGAACTTTTGGTTGTATTATTTTGGCAAATCACAATTCCATTTTCCGCTTAGGTAGAGGTAATAAGGAACAATGGGAAGAAAAATAACAATTTGAAATTTATTTATGTACGCTGTAAAGGTCAAAGAAATTAACTATCGCGAACTGAAAAATTCTGTTGCATTGGGAACGAAAAAACGAAGTTCATGCCTGGAAATTTTCAAAATTGATACTCCGTGATGTCATATAAAATAGGAGGATTATCGAAAGTGGAACAAAAATACAAATTTCAATATATAACTTCTATCATGAAATAAAAATTGTGAATAAAAAATTTTAAAGTTTATGTCAGCACATTGTTGAACTTTATATTGCTACAACTTTTTAGTAGGATATTGCATACTGTGCTGCAATATTTATTGTACTCAATTTACAGCCTTTTATAAAAAGTTAACGAATATGTCCAGTTCGATAATGGATATGATACAACGCACTAGTACAATTAATCAATAATGATTGTATTACAAGGCACATCACAATTCGCTTTTCCGTTTAGCCGGAGAATGAATCGGTGTCAATGAACAATGGAAAAAAAAATAAAAATTTGAAATTCATTTATACACGTTGCTAAGTTGGTTATAAGAGGGAGGGTGTGTAGAGAGAAAACGATTTTCCGTGGTATTCGAGAGTCTTCAGATGGATTGATTAATTGAGTATCGATTATTCGATTGGCTCCTAATTGTTTACCCGGCTGGGCTACCTTGTTTGGATGGATGTTCAATCGTACCTGGCTAGTCATTCGATAGGCAGGGAGTTTTCGTCCGAGAGAAAGATTATCTTTTCCCTTCTTTCAACTGAATTATTGGATGGGCGTGGATCAATTTGTATCAAAACGTTCTCTTTTACAGGCTGATTCTTTTGAGAACAATTCTATTTTCTGCATTATTATAGTTCTTCGCTAACAAAGATCGATCACACTGTTATTCAAATAAATAGTTGCTTAGCTCATTCAATAATTAATAGATATCAGTTCTTAAGCATCACTCATTAAGTTAGCGTTTATACTACTTTACTACACCATTCTCACCAATTCACTGAGAATGAGATTTAAATGCTTCATCAATGATTATAAATTTTTGAATACAAAGATAAAGAACGCCCAAATGCAGTGTATGTACAACACGATCCTAAATCATTAATGATAATATACGCCAGTGGTATAACACAACACAAAAAAATATCACGTGAAGTTTTGTCGCTTCTGCCTCACATTGCAGTTTCGCAAGTTGCACCAAATTCAATCAACAAATCATCAATAAAATTTAGTATTTACTTTAGTAGGAACGTGTACATTTATCGTACATGTAAATGATCACGTCGCTGTATATATACAACTTTCTCCCTTACTACTATTTGTAAGAGTGTTAATATTTATATAAATGTAACACCGAGTATTTTCGTCACCGCTGCGACGACTGACTCGCGTTGGCTTGTCGTCCGGAACGACGAACAGCATTTTATATAAATATTCAGTTAGTTGTTTAGAGAGATTAGAAGCGAACGGATAAATAGTTTTACGACAGATATTTAATTTACGTATTAGAAGTTATGATTTATGTTTGAAGAGTTATTTTATGTGATTAAGTGTTATCTTATGTTATTAATTTATTAAAATAATTTGTAAAAATAATAGTTTTTCCTCTCTTACATATTTCTACCACGATTTTTTGTATACCTATTTCGACCAAAAGGTGTCTTTTGACAATGTTTCGTTTGAATGCAAATAATTGCCAAAACTGTTGAGATTTCAAATTATCAGTTAAATGTAGATAATTTGAGGAATATATTTATTGATACATTGATGTGTATTTATTGGAAATTATTTAATCAGCTTGCAAACTCTAGCAGCGGTGTACAGCTAGTTATGAAGTCACTGCAGCGGTGTGCGCTAAAATGTAACATGGCGGGAAATAAGCGAATATCAAATTTACGCCGCCACTCCTGTATATTCTGTTACAACTGTAATAGGGATTCTCTAATCTGATTATAATTGATATGGTGCTGCAAAATGGTGTTAATATTTATATGTAAAATGGTTTAAAATTAAGCACTGTCATGGAATCCTTAAAGTGTAAGAAGACACCTCATGGAACATTTTTGGATCTAGGATGTGCTGATGGAAAATAGTATTGCTGAATTAATTTAACAATTACAGTATGAAATGTCAAAGAATGAATTGCGGAGGAATGATTCAACTTAGAGAATAATTTTAAGTTGAAATTTGGAAGCTGTCTTTTGACACCTCTTGGTAGAAGTGTTTAAGGTATAACACATTACGTTTACATGTTTCTCTTCGTGGCACATTAATCTAAATAAATGTAGTAACGTTAAGTCGTTCTACGTGCGAATTGTCATTGTCTGTGCGAACTTCCAGCTGCAGCTTGCAGACTCGAAAGGGAACATGACCCCAGGCACTGTCAGAGAAGAAGGTGTCCCTTGTTCAACTCATCGTCACTTACACGATCTATATGGCATTCTGTAGCAACGCAACACATACTACGCATATAATTCAATTTATTGGACGCGGCACTGTCTCATCTGCCAACAGCTGGAATGCCAGATTTAATTTCCTCCATTGTACGCCGGTGATACTTTTCCTGCTATTCTTACGCTTCTCGAGTTATAAACCAAATATGTTCTTTTCGTCTAAATGGAGCAAAAATAGGAGAGCAAAGAAACCTACGATTGTTATGTAAAAGTCTGATCTTTTCAGGGATTTCAGTGATGTTGAAATATGTTACGCAGATAGTTGATACGTTTACGAAAACTGCTATTAGTAATGCAGTATTTTATCTTGACGGAGAAGTTAAAATACAAAAATTTCAACAAGAGACCAGTAAAAACATAGTAGCTCAACTCCATGTAATCAAAACAAACCGGAACTAGACTCAAAAGAAAACAGAACTTTTTCGAAACAAAATACGTTGAAAACAATTTCAAAACCGAGCATTTTGGCAATACATTATACTCTATCTAATTTTACGACCCAACAGATTGCTTCCGTAACTCAAAATTAACAAAAACATTTCTTATAAACGTCGTATTAGAAAAAAAATCTTATCATTATACTCTAGGTCCCATAAAACTATGTAATTTTTCTAAAAAAGAACACTTCCCCTAATATTACGTTACACCACAAATGTTCGAAAAAGAAAGAAAATAAGGCTAGATGGTGGGCTCTGCGTGTAAGAACTTACTTCTCACATCGTTTCCCCTGACATTCTTCACTGAAATCCATGAGAAAATCCAATCCTCTAAGCAATTACCTCTATATAAAATAAGAAAAAGTAAATCTTCTATCATAGCCAACCATACATAAATCTCCAACCACAAGAGACTTAATTGAGTCCGTGTCAGGCAACCTGGCCGTTTAACGCCATATGGCTGATCTATTAGATTCTATTCCACTGAGTTCACCGAGCGCGCAAAATCGGTCCGGGTGAACGCGCCCGCTCGCGAATCGAACGTCCCCCGGCATATCGTCCCGTCACTTCGTGACCGTTCGCCAAACTTCTCGAGGTCGAAATACTCCTTCTTCCCCTTCGCAACGGAGAAATCGAGTCTGACATATTGCCGAACACGAAAGCCGGCCGTTGTGTGGACGTCAAAGTTATGAATTCCCGAACGAACGGACCGACACTCGATTTTCTTGGCGGATCTCGTAAATGCCCATGGCGGAATCTTAAGCGAGGGGGTTGCTTCGGCAATCCTGAACGTTCGAGAGCTGTCATTATGTTACCGAAGGAATCACGGAACCCTGGAAACCTGCCATGTCGGTGGTAGTACAGTAATTTGGCCATTGTCCTTCCAGCGTTCGAAATTCAATAGCTTGATTGCAAGTTTCTACACCGTATACTTGGGAGAATGCACCGAGAAATATGGACAAGAGTTTCGAGGAGTGGAAAGGGTGAATTGAAATGGTGAAGGAGGAGTTCTTGAGGTTTATTGCTGTTGATTATCTTTCTTCTGTTTTGGTAAGGATAAGTAGATAAATTTTGAGGGGGTGGCTGATATAATGTTTCTTGCCACGTAGAATATCGGGAGAATATCGGTAAACATTCGGATAGCTGTGTATATTATAACAATGCTGTGTGAAAAGTGCGGGGCAGAAGAATTTTTTTTAAATGTACGTGGGTCGATCGAATATGTAGTAAGGGGGGTATTAAATAGTCAATAAATTCACTTCACAGATTAACAAAAAGAAAACTAGGGTATATATATTTAGATAGATGACAAATATTCAGTTTTATAATATAACAATTATAATAATAGTAATAATTATATGAATAATAATATTGGATAATAATAATGGTATTAAAGAGTGTTTCGCATCCGACTCGAATAGATGCTCAAAACGAGCTGCCTAAAACGAACTCCAACGACAGTCGCTAGCACAGTTGCTTAGATTAAACGTAAACTTAACACTAGATTTACGAATATTGATTTACCTATTTTTCTGAAGCGAGCCAATTTGAATCATGCAAGAAAATTGAAATTTTTTGCAAAGAAAATAGTTCCAAATCAATTGAAATGAAAGATTTATTATTAAAAAATTAACCAACCAATATATTATATATATAGTAATCAAATTTCGAATAAGTCAAATTGACTCGGTAAATCTAGTGTTAAGATATCTCACTCGTTCGACTCGAAAGAATTTTTTCTTCGTAAAGGGGCACTACAAATGTAAACGAGCCTTTAGTGGCTGAGAGCGGGGAACGGCATTTGTGTGAGATTGGGTATTTCTAGTCGTTAACTGGGGATACCTAGAGTAGGGAAACAACATGAGCCGGCTTGTCCAGTGCTTAAGTTAGTAGCAATTGTGATGAGTGAAAGGATTATGCCCGTCGCATTTGAGCAACGCATAATTATGAAGTTCCTCGGCGGTGAAAACGTGAAACCAGCCGATATTTACCGCAGACTGTATGCCCAGTTAGGGGAAGCTGCCCTGTTATTTTTGAGAGTGAAGCTTTAGTGGAACAAATTCAAGCAAGGCCGTGAACGTGTTGCGAAAGAAAGAAAGGCGAAGAAATCCCGCTCAATTTTTGCGCAACTGGGTAGGTACACGTTCAACTTCATTCTACGAGAACGAAATGAAAAATGACCACAACGTTGTGAAAAATGTACAATAAAAGAAGGAAGTTATATAGAAAAATAATTTGTAGAAATGTAGCTGTTGCTTGTAAAATGAATTTTGTTTACACAAAAGGCTCGTTTATATTTGATCGACATTAATATTATAACGTAACAAAAATAGGTAGAATTGTGCAGCAAGAGAAACAGAATATTTCGATCGGCCTATATGGAAAGTGGAGCAGAAATAGCTCAGCATAAAGAGTGTTAAATGTAGCAAATATTATAAATTGTACTGATGAAATATACTGATTGTAACGTTATTATACTCCGTAATAATCGTATACGTGAATCTGCAAAGTTTGTGAATCTCATTTTACATAATGCCCTGCATTTCTGCAGCTAAATTAAATGTTTCTTTCCCAGTTAAATACCAAAATCTTGGATGCTATTTCAACGAACTTTTATCATAAATAACGTAGAAACATTCGATGCTATCATACTCTATGAGATATGTCTAATTGAATAAGGTTTCTTCAAATGTCTCTCATTTGCTTTAAACTGTTTCGTTAATTACAATCTTCGTTTGCGGTGAATCGACCTGATTTTATAGCACCGAGGATTTACATCTACGAAAGAAAAGGTAAGCTTCTCGTATCGTAGAATCAACAGAGTTTCCCCTTCTGCGAGTAAACTTGAGAAGATTTAAGGTGAGATTTGTCAACTCCCCCAAATTTATAAAGCCACTGGACGAGCCATTAACTGTTTTATCGTGGAAAGTAGATCGAAGATCCAGGGAACAGGGAGTAAGTTAGTAAATTTACTCAGTTCGCTTGCTAATCAGTCAAGCAGCCATTTATTTCTGACTGTTCAGATATTACAATTCCCTCTGAACAGACAAGAAATACAAAAAATTATTTCCTCTCGACGTGTGCAAAATCAGAGACAAATATTTGAACTTTTTAACAATGGAAACTTGTAAACTCGATGTATCAATTTACAGAGCAACGAGATTCATTGTTTTCCCTCGACACGTGGTAATTTTGCAGATGTGTTATTTAATCTTTATGAAATATACCAGGAGGTTGTATACATTTCGGAATCACAACGCGTTGCACGCGCGAGACAAAATATCAGAGATTTTACAAAGCGCCGAATTCGATGCACCGGTTGCACCATAAAAATGTGCTATTATATTTTCCCAGGAAAAATATTGCGTCACCGTGTACGTCGGCTAACGCAAAAAAATATCTGGACATCAGCGGGGGTTAATATTGATTAATTGCTTCTTTTTGTAGCACAAAATTTCGTTAAAATCTGCAATGCGCAAAAAGACACTATTTTGTCGAATTCAACGTATTTGCTTGAGTCGATTAATCATCTCGTCTCGACGGAACAGAGTAGATATGTATTTCATCTTGGAGTCGAGAAGAAAAGAAAGAAGATACATAGAAGATGGATGTCGACTTTTGAAGCTCGGATGTTTCTTTTCCTGATTCCCAAGGATATTCACATCCTGAATGTACTGTACTTTTCAGATTTAACATGAGAATCGTAACGTGTTCATGGAATGAGTTTGGAATACCAATGGATTCCATAAACATACAATAGACTCGGCGTATGCTTAGTGTAATTTTTGTTGCTTCGCATAAAGTTCTTAAAACGTACATGAAAAAGCATTAATTTGGCGTGACAAGAAAATTAAATTCGTGGGTATTTTTTAACACTTTACCGACCGGTATTTTTTAACATCCTAGCCATTTCTGGTCGGTCCCTTGCATGCAAATATTTACCAGATATTAATATCTCTTCGAAAATTGCAAAGTTTCTTCACTGAGTCCTTGGCACAGTTAACCGCAATGATAAATAATAATTTATTAATTGCCATAGCAACCAATTAATTAGTTAAAAGTCCAAAAGTGTTGGGCCCGAAAAGCCGATTAACACTAGATTTACACTGGATGTTGATACACCCATTTTTCTAAAATGTGCTAATTTGACTTTGTAAGAAAGTATGGATAAACCTACTATATCGACTTGTGCAAATTAGTTGTATTGATGGGATGGTGGCGCGCATAATCTTTTCGTTTTCTTTTCAGTTAATTAGTTAGTCTGTGAGCTATCGTCCTGTTGCCACCACGTGCATAAATGTATATTGTTTCATTTAATAAATTAGTATTGTAAAGTGTGATAATATTATATCTACTATATTATTATCCCAAAACTTCTGTCAGACTTATACAAGAAAATTGAATTTTTTTGCAAAGAGAATAGTTCCAAATCAATTTAAATGAAAGATTTATTACTAAAAAATAAACCAATATATTATATAGATAGTAATCAAATTTTGAATGAGCCAAATTGGTTCCGTAAATCTAGTGTTAATCGGCTACCGGTCGGTAAAGTGTTAACAGTCTTGGTTAAAAACTTGTGTCTTTATTGGAACAAACATTTGCATAAGTATTTTTTGCACGAAGTAAAATAAAAGGTTGCTAATGTACCGTCTAGAAGTAAAGAAAGAAGACTGGGATCAGATTGCAAGATTTACTCATTGGATTAAACATCGCTGCTTTAATGACATCGGATTTTGCTGAATCGTGTTACTCCAATTCTTAGCTGTCATTGTAGCGGATTAAGATTATTGTTTTCTATTTTATGTTAACAATAAGGCAACTTTGAGTAGACGTGATAGGTGTTGTATCAAGGAGAACTGTTCCCGTATTTAAAGTATGATTTAATGCGAGATTCAATGGAAAGAGCTATGAATTAATTTTGATATCAAAGATAACTGCACCAGCATCTTAACCCTAAATATATTTAACTATATTAGTATAGCGTAGAATTAAAACAAACCCCAAAAAACATCCACCCATTGTTACTCTTACAGAGCTAACGTTTTCAAATATTTTGTCACCAGTATTCCTGAGACATTTACAAAAATCCAGAAATCCGGTGACAGTTAATGTATTCTTAAGACTTTTAACAACAAAGGAATAATTAATAAGTAACAAATTTCACTGTTTTCTATTTAATATTCTAAATTTAACACGGGCATAAAATTAATACTAGAAGGTTGTTGTATTACGATATTAGCTACTAACGTTAAATCGCGTCGAATACTCAGAAACTGCCATCGGAACGTTCTAAAAAGGTTAAAGAATTTTATTGGAGAGACGGGAAAGGACGAATTTGCATCATTCTGTGTTCCTTTGAAATAAAACATCGCAACGAGAGGGCGAAAATCTTTGGAAATGCAGTAACGCTCGCTTTAATCTTCACGTCCGAGTGTTTCATTAATATTAATACAGTCAAGCGTATTTCCGGGGGGAGCAAGGGAATTTTATCAGCATGCAATAAAACAAAGAGAAGCTGATTACATTGGATTACGAGCAACCAAATCAAATATCGCGAATTGAACAATTTTGTTGCAATGGAAACGTGAAAATAAAGTTTATCCCCGGAAATCTTTGAAATTAATACTGGATGATAATACATAAGGTATGAGAATTATTAAAATTCGAACAAAAATACAAATTTCAATACGAAACGTCTATTACGAAATAAAAATTGTGAATAAGAAGATCTATAAGTTTACGATGAAATATTTTTAAACTTTATACTGATGTTTTAGTAAGATATTGCATACTGCGCTGCAATATTTATTGCATCTAAATTACAGCAAGTTATAAAAAGTTAATAAATAAGTCCAGTTCAATAATAAAAATGATACAACGCAACAATATAATTAATCTATAATTATTGTATTACAAGTCCAATCAAATACAAATATATCAGAAAATGGACTCATTGTAAATGACGATGAAAATATAAAGTTTATAACTTAGCTTCCGGTTTATTAAAAATTCCGCTCTTCGTAAAACGTATACATCTCCATTTCCTTAAAGGCTGTGAAAAACTCACAAGAATAGAAATGCACAGAATGAATAATCCATCCTCTGAAGCTTGGTCTCCCGTAAAAATCGAATTCCAAAATGTACGAAAAATTAGTTGACTTTGTCGAGATACAGTGCCTTACATACATTAAAATCTCCCATGCCCTCGTCCTAACATCTCAGAAACCGGACTATGCACGTAGGTTTAAAGAAATTAAAATTATTTTATTATTTTTCCCAGCAGAGGAAAGACACATACACAGTATATTTTCCACGAACATTATCCTAAATGCATATACATTAATGTATGGTATTAACGCTAGAACTACCAATGAAATCAATATGCCTGGTTCCAAATTTGTTCTAAAAATCCTTCAATTTTGTAGAAGAGTTATAGAGCAGATATTGTACGTCGATCTTATAAAACATTGAATCGATCATGTTTTTCACCTCTTGATTCCTCTTCTTTGAAAATACATATTTAACACTTTACCGACCAGTATTTTTTAACATCCTACTCACTTCTGACCCGTCACTTAGTCGCAAATACTTCTCTGATACCGATATTTCTACGAAAATTATAAATTCTAGTTACTGAGTCGTCGGTACAGTAAACTGCAATGATAAATAACAATTTATTAATTGCTGTAGCAACCGATTAATATGTTAAAAATCTAAGAGCGTTGGGCCGGAAAAGCCTATTGACACTTTCACAACCGGTGACAACTCCGTGGTGCCATCGGCAGGCGATACGTTGTATGCCGGTGACACTCGTATGGTGTCATTGGTAGGCAATTCGTTATTTGCCGGTGACACTCACGTGGTGCCATTGATAGGCCAGTCGTTATTTACCGGTGACTCCCACGTGGTACCATTGGCAAACCAATTGCAAAACTTTTTAAAACGTCAGATGCTTATTTTATTGCGTAAAAGCTTTTGACTACTAAACAGTCTATCTCGAAACGCTTCGGAGGGACTGAATACTATCGCTAGGGACTGAATACTTTTTCAAAAAATACATTTCAATTTTTGCTTATTGATAGGCAACAAGGTATGTTGTACACAAAGGAATAAATATTGTTGTATAATAATGTCGCGAAGAAATGTTTACAAATAGTGCGGACGGCAAAGTGTTTCTTCAAAAATATTGCCGGCCCCTGGCGACGTTTCACTGCGCAAACATGCGGTTGTGAAAGTGTTAATAAGCTACCGATCGCAAAAGTGTTAATATATTACAATATAATAGATTTAACGTCAGTAGTTCTAGTGTTAACATTATATGCATATATATATTATTGTATATTTGCAGAATACCATAATAGGCTCGCAAACGTCGCAAGTTTGTATTCGTAGCATTCCATAACAGATTGGCAGAGATTGAAAGGCTCAGGTAAGTGGGTAGACGAATGAACTCAAAGAGAGATAAAAAGTCAAAGATGAGAAAAAGGAAAGCACATCGGATTTGTAAGTAGCCAGCGCATGCTCCACACGAAAATCATTAATTAAGCGGACCGAGTGTACGCGAGGTAAGCGTGTAAGATCTCGGTCATAAATTTTGTGCGACCTCGTAAATCATAATGAGCATTTCGTTCGGGTTCCTTTTTTTTTCGAGATCTTCCAAATGGATGAATCTGGCGCACGATATTCTATGAAAACGCTACGAATGCGACGTTTCTAAGAGCGGGCGCATAATTCACGAACGGGCAAATATCAAAGGCAATGTAACATCATCCTGATGAAAGAGGAAACGAAAAGGAAAAAAGTTTATGGCTGTAAATTTGCCCTCGAGTCGTCAATGTGTGTGCGTTTTTGAGTTATTGGCATTAAGCAGTCGATGAATTTGGATTCTGAAGTGTATTTCGCAGTAGAAATTTCGATGATTAACTTTGACTTTTAAATCCATTTAGGTAAACATTAATTTTTATCAGAATGTCCTCCCTGCTTGTTTAATTTAAATTCTACATGATAAAGTGTATGATAAGAAATTAATACTTGATTTTTGAGTTGTTTGCTAGAAATTTTCATTCAATGTATATAATTAGAGAAGCTGCAGAAAGGAGAAGTTGCTCAGTACGATAATTTTTGGAAATGTTTGTAATATAAATTAGAATATGCCTTAATGAGCATTATTTTTTCACTATTTATTACATATTATTATATAATTCTCACAAGTTTCAATTATTATTGCTGTTAGAAAAAATTGTATATTGTCCTTTTGATATCCTTTAGTAGTTCTAATAGTAAGCTTAATTGGGATTACTGTGGTTGAAAGCGAGATTAATTAGATATTGTAGTTATAGTTCGGCAGGGATTTGCGCCGACTAAATGTTGCTTGGAGACACCAGCATGATTTACGTCGGTTATGCATGTGTAACGACACGAGTTTGCTGTACAATAAATTTTGTTTATCGAGTTTCTGCCTTCTGTCACACGTTTGGAGAATTACTGTCGTTTCGTTTCATCATACCGAGACTTATTCGTATCGTTTAACCATTGTATCGGTGAAATATGGTCACGTTTTAGATGAGAATATCGACGTGCTCATATTAAATGTCTAAAGTTTTACTTTTGACTCATAGAATCATACTCTATCTTGTGGTATAGACTAGGAATGTCTGTTTGGATTTTCAATCTAATTTTAACTCTTATCTTTGTAAAAAAAACAACAGAAATTATTTATGTGGACTTAAATTCCATTCACATTTTCCTTTCGTAATTTTATTAAATATTAAGGATTATTATAATTATTAAGGAAGTTTTCTTTTCGTCTGATACTATCACAATTGTAGATCTATTTCAGACCTTTAAACGTAATGAATAAAAATTTTAGAAGAAAAAAAATAGAGGGCACCAATTTCATCCCTTACATTTTGCAAAATTAACGTACAAACCTGAACGAAAAGTTGCGTCAAGATTTCTATTAACAATTCAAATAATTTAAAAATTAGTCATTTTAATCACCTTATTAAAGTTAGCGTTAAAAACAAATAATCTCCCTATAATCGATTGATATGAATAAATTCACAATCATTTTGTTACGGCAGATTGAAGAAAGCGTACAATAGATTTAATAAGAAATAACGAAGGCAGTCTATTACGAATTTCAATCAAAACAATTTTCCGCGTCCGCAAGCAGTAGTTCAGCGCGATTCGAGCAACAGACCTTCGCGATTCCTCGGTCAAGCAAATCATTTGCATTCGATTCGAGTCAAGTCGGCCCACAAGCTCAACGGCAGAGCTTAAAATACAGTCGGTATGTTGAAGTGGCAAGGTATCCTGGCTGCCCGAAAGCATTTGCAGAAAATAGACGATATACGTACGCAAGTATAGCTCTATTTCACCGATTTGATCGATTGATAGGAGACTCGTTAAATAATCACGATGAGTGTCTCAATATTTCAAAGTTCATCCGGAATCGTCTTCTACACTTCACTTTAAACTGACGATTACAAATTAGAAGTTCAACGACGGTGATGAATGGTGCAAATTGATGAGAGGTATGCTGGTTTAGTGGTAAATTAACACGTTGAATAATTCAGGAATCAATGGAAAGTTATTCTGTTCTATGGAGTATAAATTAGAACTGCGAAGGATGTGCAACTCACTGTGGTGTACTGCATGGATTGTCTAAATGATTTACATTTTAATGATAAATACTGACTTTAAAATTGTATACAGAAATTTTCTTATTTCTAATCTTTCTGTCTACAGTTGCGACAGGCGATAGAAAGGCATACGTATTGTATTTCTGAATTTTATATTTTTCCATTTTCCTATATTTAGACTTTAACTACCTCGATGATTCTGCTTAAAACCTACAGTATTAGATGACTACAATCACCTTAAATGACATGGAAAAAGTACACATTATGTCAGAGACGTAACGGAACTTTTTAAATTTGCAAAAAACTACCAACGCCATCTATTAAAACAATGTATCATTTGAAAGCTGTATATCTGCTCTGCAAAACGAGACCACCCTCATTAGTTTTAATCAACGTATTGTTAAGTTATAGCTCTTAAAGTGTCATAACCTTTTGTCATCTCGTCACAAAGACACAATTGAGTAAAGAGCTAATATTAAATTTTGTTTCAAGCTCGGTGAAACTTTTGCAGAAACATTTGAATTAATGAAGAAAATTTATGGTGACGATTGTTTATTACGTATACGTGTATTCGAATGGTATAAGCGATTCCAGGATGGTCGTAACGCTTTGGAAGACGACCCAAAGCCAGGCCGGCCGAAGAGCAACAATCACGATGAATTGGTAGAAAAAGTGCGAGAAATAATCGCCTATTATTCGAATTCGACTGTGAGATGGATGGCGGAAGAATTAAATACGACTAAGAATATGATTCACGAAATTTTGACAAAAGATTTAAATAAACGGAAGGCCTGTGCTCGATTCGTTCCTCACGCGTTAAACGAGGACCAACAAGTTGCTCGCGTTGAATATTGCAAGGACCTTATTAAAACAGCCAGACAGAACTGCACTTTCCTGGAATCAATTGTAACTGGTGACGAGGCTTGGTGTTTCAAATACGATTCTCACAAAAACGTTTTATGATAATGTTATACATGTCCAAGAAGCCATGACAAGAGTCATTGACGGGATTTCACAAAATGGTATAAAAAATTTGATGTTAGCATTGGTTGGACGTGCCCAGCGGCGTATCGATGCGGAAGGGATGTACTTCGAATAAAGAAAAATAATTTTGGCAAAATATCCGATTGTCTTTTTTCTATTTAAAAAGTTCCGTTATTTTTCCGACATACTGTGTATGAGAGAATTTATGGCAGTTTAAGCTTTGAAATTCTACTTTACCTAAATTTTCAGTATCTAGTTGTATAATGAAACAATGGCAACGTTAAATCGTTCGAAACCTGAATATCCGAATATAATCAATTCCAACAGAAATTAATGAAAGTTCCAGAAAAAGAGTTAATTAGAAAATTATTTCTATCAACGTATGAAGATACTGAATGAATATAAATTATATGCTCAATGAAAAACATGCTCGGCTACTAAAAAAGTGATTACTCCCATACAAATCGATCCTCCGTCAATTCTACAATGCACAGCTACACACATCGTGACAAAAATATTCTCGAAAAGGATTCGACTGTCGCATTTTTAGTTTCTCTCCTACTACCTATCGACTTTTCAGCATCCCATTTTTCCCGACCCCAGTTGTCCCCCAATCGCGAAAATCACCGGGGGCGGTGAGGGCCGATTCTCTGATTGCTGCCACCCTCTCACAACTTGTATGCGGTATTTCGTGCGTTTTTTTCACAAGCTGCGAAAGCGGGACGAAATAGCAAAAACAAAAAAGAAGAAAGAGAAAGGGGTGAGCATGCTATCTTTCGAAGAGAGTGGTAGGAAACGTCTGTCAGTGGAGAATTGTCGAGGAGGTTTTTTTTTTCAAACTGGAAAAACCGGAGAGGAAAATGTTTCAGTTCTGAGATCGCGAGCGTCTTCGTTAAATGCAAACTAAACGGGGAAGTCGAAGAATAATAAAAATGATTCTTATACCGCTGTTAGAAGTAGTATCAAGATCTGTTTATGATTCCAAATCGGAAATTTTATCTACACAGCAGCTACCTACGGACAACCCTATAATAAGAGACATTTTAGAGGTGTATACCGAATTAGCAAACAAGGGAACGCAAATAATAATATCATGGATACCCTCCCACCAAAGAATACGAGGCAACTGTAGCGACACGCGGTTTACTGTTTCTCGGAATTCCTTAAGCCGACTTGGAACTGCCGAGGGTCAAAACAATGATCCTCAAAAGTAGTTACAAGTCGCAGATGTTTTTGACGACAATGGATAATAAATAAATAAATTCTTGCTCGCGTACGGTTGTGTCTAGCCATCTGCTGACCACCTGGAATGCACCGTCATAAACCGCGGGTCGCAAGGAAGTCAAAAATCCTCGGCCACGGCGTGACTCACCGCCGGCCAGGTTTTCCCCAAAAAACGTCCTCTCTTTTCCAGTCACCACCTCCAAAGTGGAGGGAGTTTTTCTCTACCAATCAGGTTAATTAACCAATCAAACTGTAATAGAGAAAAACTCCCAAAACTTCGCTCCGCCTACAAGAAGTCTACGTCGGTGGAAAATTCTCACCGACTAGACACTTGATCGCGAGCAGTCATTCAGAACTTATTAAATAAACGGTGTAGAAGCACTAACCTTCCACCTCAACCAACCAGTACTTTAATCTACACTTCGTATCCACACAATGAAACCGCAGATGCAGCATGTAAACAAGCACTAAATATACCCCCAACAGAAGAGGTATCAGTTCCACATAAGGAGTTTCACAAAAAAAATAATAACATCAGTAAAGGAAACCTGGAATAGTAAGTGGAGGTCTGTGAAATCACCTAGTTTAAATAATTACACCGACGACTTCTTTCGGGACGAAATTGGAAGATCCTTCAACCGAAGACAGCATATTGCTTTAAATAGGATTTTGATCGGACACACCAAAGCTACACATGAATACATCATGAAGAGGACACCGTTACCATATTGCGACACTTGCCAATGCATATTAACGCTTAAACACATATTGTTATCCTGCAATCGGACTGGAGCGTCCCTAAGTCTATCAGAGCTACCGGGATCACTCAGGGAATTCTTCCGAGACGCAGATACTGTAAAAAACCTTGTAAAATACATCGATAAAAATCAGCTAACGAAATCGCTATAAAAATTAAATACAATGTTACAATCACTGTAACACGTCGCTAATAACCTAGCTGTTGATGCGACGTTAAACTATGAAGGAAGAAGAAGAAGAAGAAGAAGATCTGTTTACGATTTTACGCGTCACTGATCCTCTGACGTTACCTTCGTATGCTGCATTAACGTTTTGCTGTTTTTTTTGCAGTACATTCGCTTTGAGCTAATTAAAACGCTTCGGGATAGACGATGCTTAATTGACCCTTTGCGATCCAACGCGCAACTTCCACCAAACAACATTTTTTGCTTTGATGAGTTTTAACCGGAGGTGGCAGTACCTTGTGGTTTTTTAAAGTTTCCATAAGCTTGATAATAATATTCTACGGTGGGTTTTTAGCATTATGGCCTTTAAGAGCAGGTTTTGTTAATAATTTAATTAGCTGGAGGAGAACACCTTTTGTAAATATTTTGTTTTTGGTTTTTGAGATTTTTTTTAATTTGAGAAAATCGAAACATTATTGATGTGGCAAATTGAGTAGGAAATATCCATGTTTTGCAAAACCTATTAAATTAAAAATTCAAGTGCGATGCGACACGAAAAAGTTATTTGTACAATATTAACCCGGCGTGTGTATACTGGGTCTTTTAAGGAACAGTCAAAATTTAAACTTCAAATTTCTCTCTAACATTTTTCAACATTCTGCATTTTTAAAAATAACAGTTTTAAATTCCTGACTTTAGCAACTACTGGGCCACATAGTAGACACTCCAATAAGTATCTCAGAATTTTTGCAGATTTTTCTGAAGTCGAGAAAACCTTTTAAACCCGACTGTTCCCTCAAACGCCCAGTGTACACACCGTACCCTTAAAAATTGAGTATACACACGCCGGGTTAATATTGCGTTAAATTACACGATGTATCAAGAATCATTGATCAACACTTAACAACTTGATTCCAAAGTATTGCGGATATAGATACAAAAAAAGCGTACGGCAATGGGTAAACTGAAGGATGCAAGATGAGATGATGAAAATTATATCGACATCTTGTGAAATTGAAAAACTGATCGTATTCCCGTAGCGACGTTTGATGCGGATCATCGTGACTTTCGTGTTTCAGCAATTTTAAATATACGAAGTTGGGCCTTAGAGTGCAATTAAAAACAACACGACTGCTGTGCGATGTGTTAATAGAGAAGGTATTTTAGCTGAGATAAAAGTTTGGAATTTTAAACAGTAGCTTCGAGCTCAAACTCGCTCGTCGTTATCTATGGAAAATTTCTCTCATGTGACGCGTATATCTTAACCTCGGTGGACCAAATTTCACCTAAAACTGAGGCTCTTTGCCGATATTGCCGTGTAGTCGAAATACAAAAGTAACGTGAAAAAAATTACAGTAGAAATATAACGATAGAAACAGGGATAAATAGATTTATGAAATTCCAGATAAGCTTTTTTCTGAATACCCTTCTCATTACCCACGAAAAGATTCTCTTTTATCGTACTCACAATAAGTATATCTAAGCTTCGTTCGTTGAGAACCCATTTAAAACTGTGGATTCTCACAGATTTCATTAAATTTGCAGAGCCGAGATGATTCGAATAAGATATACATCGATAAATGAATGGAGTAAGTCATCGAGATACAAGAAGAGATTATCGAGATACAATCGAAATAACAAACAAGCACGGCAAAACAGTATAATGTAACTTGTGCAACGAAACCAGAATTCTCAAAACTCTATTTCTCTAAAACTCCCCTGTCGCTGGTTCCGAGACATCCTTGCACTTAAAATACAAGACGAGTTGTCCTCGCTTCTTCGGTTCTCCAAGTATATTTTGCCTGGACCACGCTATCCTTAAACACGTCACGTGTACACATGTTTTCTCCAGCGCTTGCCTACTTTCGGAAAATGCGCTTGTCTGGACGATGTGACTATCTTGAAGGATCATCTTGGTGAAAAATCACCAACAAAGCCAAAGTACAAAAACTACAGTAAAAACATATGGATATAGTACTAAGATAATAGCAGAAATGCATCCTCGTAATTCTAAATAGGCTGTTTATCGAGCACCGTCGATATTATCTCTGAAAATTTTCTTCCTCGTGACACATATGCGTCGAGGATTATGAAAGTGGACCAACTAAAAAATATGAAGAATTAAACCATATCTACATTTCATTTTGGGAAATAATTAAATCTGTCTTTTACCTTAAGTCATCTTATTTTGTCTTCTTCAAACGTGTGTTTCCACCATATGGAAATCAACTATCGATAATTATAGTGGTAAATTCGTTTCGTCTAATATCGACTTGTAATCAACCTAACTTCCTATCCCAACTAACTTTTCAAAAATGTAATTGAAATCTTAACATTTGAAAAGTGTTTCACCATGTAATCAAACTAAAAATGTCCAATACATTAACTTGTAACATCTTAGCGTCAAGCACCTCATCCAACCCCATAAATCTTCTACATCACCCAAATTGATCTACAATTAAACAAAAGCGCCGACCGGCACATCAATAACAGCTCTCCCATCGTCGAACTCAAATGGAAATT
Organism: Cerceris rybyensis; assembly: GCA_910591515.1. Taxonomy (NCBI): domain Eukaryota; kingdom Metazoa; phylum Arthropoda; class Insecta; order Hymenoptera; family Crabronidae; genus Cerceris; species Cerceris rybyensis. Next base: position 43,179,693 of record OU342789.1, read on the forward strand.
CTGAGTATCACGATTGCCTTCAATCAATAGCGAGAAACTATCAAAGAAGGAAGTCATAGCTAAAATATAAACTACTAACTCTTTAAAAATACAATTTGAATCTTAATATATGATAACTACGTTCAGCATGTAATCCAAATATCTATCCAATGACTAATACATTACCCTACTGCATCTTATCATTTAAAATCACATCCAACCCTATAAATCTTCTACGTCACCTAAATTGATCTATAATTAAACAAAAGCTCCATCCGACACATCAATAACACCTATCCCATTATAGAGTGCAAATAGAAATTCAGAGTATCGCGATTGCCTTAAATAAGTATCAAGAAACTATCAAAGGAAGAAGTCATAGCTAAAATACAAACTACTAACTTTTTAAAAATACAATTTGAATCCTAATATATGATAACTACGTTCAGCATGTAATCCAAATATCTATCCAATTACCAATAAGTACATTACCCTATTGCATCTTATCATTTAAAAGTTCTTCTACATCACCTAAATTGATCTACAATTAAACAAAAACGCCAACCGACACATCAATAACAGCTATCCCATCATCGAGTGCAAATGGAAATTCCGAGTATCACGATTGCCTTCAATCAATATCGAGAAACCATCGAAATTTGTCGCAATTAGTCTCGAATCAAATGGCTATGAAACAAGCTCGTATTTCGGTTGCTAGTCCGACGATTCTGCACTTAACCCGAGTTCGACAGGTTGTCCGACGTCTCGTTCATAATCCAAGGTAACACGAAACGCGATATCCTGTTAATCGTATCTCGTAGGGCGCAACCTCGCGTGCTGGATTTACATGGAGTGGGATAGGGTTAGATGAAATCCAACAGGAGAGTGTAGAGGCTAGCGAGCGTAATGAAGCCACCATCAAATTGTACGAGACAAATCGCTAGAATGTAACGACTCGCCTGCCGATAAATGTAATTACCTATACTGAATACGAGCTGGTGCTATTTGGAATGGTATACGCGTGTACAACTGTAACAGGTGCGCGATAATTTCGATGGTCGAAAAACACTGGTGAGTTTGCAAATTTAATTATCGTGATTTAATCACAGCGCACTTGGTGCTAGGTACGTAGGGATGTAGGTATGACATAAAAGGAGGATTGAACGAACGGAGAAAATTGAGAGGGTAGATACGACGATATGAGGTTAAAGTTTTGACTACCGTGTGAGTACTGGTGGTATTCTGTGTCAGCATTCAGTGGCTCCGCAATTTTGTCTTTTGAATTTAGCTGTTGGCAGAGAGAATTAAGAGAAGAACGTTTAAATACTGTCCGATTTAGATAGAATCATGAAGCTATAGAGGGCATGACATTCAAATTTCAGAATCTCAATTAATGGAGGCGAGAGTTCAAATACCTGAAAACTCTCGGAGATTTTTAGTGCATTATAATTTAGTCTGTTATTATTTCAGTTATTTAGTACTCTTCTAAAATTATAGATTTTAGATAAGGTGGTTGTAGCCGTTTCAGCTGAAAAATGCGAAAGGAGAACAAATAGGAAATATTTCCTAAATTACTATTAAATGATACGAAAAAATTAGTAAACTTTACTGCTTGAAAATACTGTTAGGTTGTAACATATAAAGTGTCCGATTTTGGTTTATCATTACTTTAAATTCTGTTCTCCAAAAATTATTAAAATATTTAGGGATATTTTACATCTATCGTTAAGAGCAGGGTTTCTTATGTCAGACCCGATCTTTAACACTAGAACTACCGGCGTCAAATCTATCATATTTTAATAAATTACATAAATACTTTGAAAAAGGGGGAATCAAGCGACGGAAAATTTGATCGATTGGGTGACTTATGTTTATTGATTTAGAAATAGAATATTTATTCTATGACTCTTATATAAACTTGGATAATTTTTTGAAAAAATTGTGTACCAGTCATTTTAACTGGTTTGGTAGTTCTAGTGTTAATTGTTATGCATATACAACTAACTTTACAATTTTGTACTTCGATTTACAATATGAATCAACTCGATTTTCGCATACTTTTCTTGTACGAGTGGGAAAATGATAACAAAGTATCCGCAGCTGCTCGAAATATCAATGCTGCATTTGGCAATGATGCAGTCGATGAATGTACAGTTCGTCAATGGTATCAAAAATTCGAAACCGGAAATGAAAATGTTGAAAGTGAACCGCGTGGAAGGCCAGAGCTGAACATTAACCCTTTGCACTCCTATGTCGAGCTACACTCGACACAGTTTTTTTGTGACACTTAATGTTTCATATACTAATTATCGACTTTTCGAAATCAACAATAATTTTGCATTTTAACAGGAATACACCGCAGTATCTACAATTGTTCCTAGTATTAAATAAAAACGAATAATCAACAGTAGACAATTTTCCGAGATTATATTTGCTTATCTGACAAAAAGTTATTAAATAATTCGGAGTGCAAAGGATTAACGACGATTATTTGAAGCTTGCAGGTGAAACGAATCCTCGAAAAACGGTCAGAGAACTTCCCTAAGAATTTAACGCAAGTGCTATGACGATTTCACGGTACTTGAATTTGATCGGCAAGAAAAAAAACTTGGATAAGTAAGTACGTGTCATGTCGCATGAATTGAACGATCGGCAAAAACTTTATCGTTACGAAATATGCAATTTTTTACTGATTCGAAACCAAAATTTTACTTGAAATTATGAAACATTGCCTCATCCTCCTTACTCCCCGGATCTATAACTGGCGGATTTTCATTTTTTTAAACATTTAAACCATTATCTAAATGAAAAAAAATTTAGAAATGTGGGGCCGAGTTGTTTTGGCGGCAGCCCGATGCGAACGCGGACTTATCGTGCGGCACAGCAAAGAATAGCTTCTAAGGATTTGCCGCCGATAAAGCGGCACGAGTAGCTTCCGCTGCGTGATGCTGAAAGTGTGTGTGTGTGTGTTTTCAAGGATGCGTGTGAGATGTGTGTGTGTGTTTTGCGTGAGATGCGCTGGCGAAGCGCGTTGAAACGTAATTTAATAAAGAGAGTTTTATTTGTTTGTTTTCTGTTATATACAAAATCTGTGGTTTTGCTTTGGTCCCTCTCCCACAAAAATTAAGCGAACATTGAAGACACAGTTCGAGAATTTATGACCACCAGAAGACCTGATTTTTATCAAAAAGAGATTAAAAAACGAGAAACTTGTTGGCAAAAGTGTCTAAAATCCAATAGTTGTTATTTAGATTAAAAATATTTATTAATAACAAAGTTGTGCTCATTTAAAGGAAACCTTAAAAATCGGATATTTCATACGTTACAACATAATATTTACAACCAATAGTAATTGTACTTATCACAATACATTGATACTAATATTTCATGCCGAAAAAATCATAAGACCATAGAAAAGTAGATATAACGCATCCCATTATGGAATTCACTGTACAGCACTTCCACAATTACTCAAAAGCGGAACAGATCGTTTCCGCGTCTCCTGAATGGCATTCCAATTTTCCCCGTAATGCAGTACCACCGATACAAAATTCGACCGATTTCGATCTAATTATCGCAAATGAGTCATACATAGATTTCTCTTAAAAATAAAAATCTCATTTCCGTCCGTTCCTTCGAGCGAATCTCCATTCTCTTCGTCGATTCAAGGCAGAAATTCAACCGACCGCAATCTCTATTGACTGATATTTAAGCTTTCCTGTAGATTCGAGGACGTGCATAATCATAGAACGAGAAACCACCGGATTGGAACCTATGAATTAACGTAATGAATAGCGATCATCAGTTAGCTGACCGCGCTCGGCGGTTGTCGAAATTGACGCCGTGCGGTGCACACACAATTCCACCCCCCTTTCGCTGTCAATTTCGAGGACTGCAACTACGCTTGTTCGTCGGCGGGATTAATGGAATTGAATTTATATCTGTCATGTAAATAATTTTATAGGCGACATTGCCACCGATTGTCGTCGACTACATTTCATTTGAGTTACAGGCAGTATGATAATTAATTATAGAAACGCCTGTGTCAATGTGAAATGCTGGTTTGCGCTATAGAATATATTGGAAATTATAGAATATTCAAGTTTTATGCACTATGGACAATATTTTATTTTATATCGTAGCAGACGAAGCAGAGTGACATCTACTCTTATGATACAAAGTAGTCGATTTTTTTTCTAACGTATTATGGTACACTATGTGCAAAGAAAATGCATGTCAAAGTGACCACAAGTAAGTTTCACTTTTAGGGTTTATGAAAAATAATCCAGAGAAAATTATTAGAAAATGTCAAGATGGAATTCTGGTTGAAGAATAATTTTTTACTAGCTTTTTTAGATACAATTCCGTCTAAGCGACAGATATGGCTATGTAAAAAACTAAGGATATTCAATTCGAATTTCAAAATAAAAGAAAAAGGCCTATGAAATGTATAAATTACTTACGGAAATGTCTGACCAAAATAAAAGTTCTGAGCGATGGCCAAAAAGTAAAATTAAACCTGCATTATGAAGGGTCGATGTCCCGGAGGATACGTCCGGTAAAGTCAGTTTTTTAAATGCACACCTACCGTAACATTTCCATTTTTATTTTTCCCATTCAACTGGCTCTCCCTCAGAACCCTTCTCTCCAGCGTGTTATCATTTTACGCGTTTGATATTTTACGTGTCCCGTGACAACCGAGAGAGTCAGATAAAAAAAAGTGATCACAGCTGACGTATCATGTTTCCTTTCATAAAGGAAATGTTCCATCCAAAAAAAAAAAAAATGTCAGCGAGCTCGCGTGACGATGATCGTTGCCCCCGATTCGTTCCATGATATCAAAAGGGTGACAGAGCTCAGATGATACTCAACTGATAAGCAGAAGCGACAGAGTCGCGGGAAAGAAAAAAAGGAAACTTGAGAAAGGGGAAGCAGAGAGGGTTAGCTAGCGAAAGATGAAGATAGGAAGAAAAGAAGAGAGAGACTGTAATTAAATGGAGTAAAGGAAAAGGAAGAAAATATAGGAAAAAGATGGAATAAGAGATAGACGAAAGAGAGAAATTAAAATAGTAGAAAGAGCAGAAATAGGGGAGGGAAAATTTAGAGGAGAAGTGAGAGGCTACGAGAATAGGGGAAGCAAAAGTAGGTAAAGGGGTGAGTACGAAAGGCAGCGCCAGAGGGATGAGACAAGAGAGACTAAAAATGCGAGAGAGAATATGGAAAAAGGAGGAGTGAGAGAGAGAACAAAGAGATAAATTAAAAGAGGAAGGCGAGAAAACATGGGGAGAAATGTGAGAAAAAATAGAAGAAAGAGAGAGAGACTAAAGGAGGAGGGTGACCAAAAATAGGTAAAGGGGTGAGTGATACAGAGAGAAAAAAAGAGATCCGTAAAGTTGAGAAAGGGGAGACTTAAAAAACCGAGAGATGCAATGCAGGCAAAGGAGCGACTCAAACAAAGAAGCAGCACAAAAAAAGAGAGAGAAAAAGAAATTAAAAGAAACAAACCAGATAAAGAAAATGAGATAAAGGGTATATGAGAAAAAGAAAGAAGTCAGACCAAAAAGGTAAACGAGAGGAAAAAGGAAAAAGTGTAAGTACCGCAGAGAAAGATCAAGTAAGGAAAAAAATTCAAGGAAGTAAAGGAAATGGAAGCTAAAAAACAAACTGAAAAAGAATAAATGCAATAAAAAAATAAAAAATAGCAAGATATAAGAAGAACGTAACAAGAAAGAAATGGAAATAGTGGAACCAAAAACACGAACGTTAGCGGCAGCTCCGATAGGCATCACTCACTCGATTTCGCAGCAGATTTCGAAAGCGTTTAACCGAATGGTCAGTTTGATGTTACAGTCACGCGATTTCGTCAACCACCCTCGTAGTTGGTAACTGCAGGCGCTAAAATCCCTCCTATCTCTCCTATCCGTAAGTCTCTTCCTGCTATTTCCATCTCCTATCATAGTTTCAACGTTCGAGTATCGATTCCCCCTTACCCGTTATGTTTTCGGCATTAAATTACTTCTCGTTAAGTCGATGTCCACGTAGTAGCAATTTCGAAATTGAACGGTGCTGCTTCTTAGAAATGCACCCCGTACTTTGCATGAAGAAGAGCGCTCAATCGATTCGTGGGAAAGTGTTACGAAACGCGAATTAAGACATTGCTGAAATTAACAATTGAGAAACTGGAGAAGCATTTGAATAGGTTGAATAATTGCACTAGTTATGGAGTATTATATCATTAGGCACAAATAAACAGTCATTTGGCAAGTGGTTTGCACCGATTCGCCCGACGCACAGTGGTTGATTTCGCCGAAATCCTGGCCAAAACCCCAAGGAGTTTTTCAATTTAGCTGAAAATTGGTATATTAGTATTATTTCGGTCGCTGATTAAGAATCCGAACTCAGAATTTCCAAAAACAAAATGGCGGCTCTAATATGGCGGGTGCGAGTATCGAAAAATTGTCGGATCGGCACGAAAATCAGTAGTCTTATGATAGCCCGGCCCTATGTCATAAATGCACTTCCCCGAGCATGGCGCGCGCGACAAACAAATAACAATAACTCGAACAATCGCAAAAAGTCGCAAGAAAACTCAACGAGGTCTTCTTCGGGAAGCTTCAAAGTTTAATTTTAAAAAATTAGTAGCTTGGATGGTTGTGGACTTCACAACTATTTCACTAGCAAAAGGAAAAAAATATATAGGATTTACATTCTGTACCATCACAGTTGTACAATATTGAATAAAAAAATGAAACCAAGATACTTAGAAATTAAAAGTATGATAAATAGCTACCAATACAGAAAAAGTGGATCAAACTTTAATTTCACATTGAAAACGTATTCTCAATTTCGACGTGAAAACGTTACATTATTTAAGTGCCAACTTTGACATTGCATATCTCTAAGAGTATTGTTCAATACAAATTTTTATTAATGGAAAACAATGCTCTGATGTGTTACAAATCAAACGCAATTGCTAAATTTTGAAAATTGTGAAAAAAAATTTTGGGGTTTTGGCCAGGATTTCGGCGAAATCGACCACTGTGCGACGGATAGAGATACCCCTCGTTCTGACGTCGTGTTCCTTTTTAATGCGTGATTGGTCGAAAAAGTCTTACACTTATTACGTCGTCATGGGAACGACGAAAGAAATGTTTTGTTTTCGATTGTCATTCGTCGATACGGGGAGCGACACTCGCTTCTTACCCCGTAACTGAACCAATTGACTCCTTGTTTCTGTCGAATGGTATAGTCCGACAACTGAAAGATGGCTAGGGAGTTACGGAGCCTCTCGTTTTGAACCATCTATTTCGCAATTGCGGTTTTGGGATACCCAAATCTAGCTTTCTAAAATAAACGACTATGTGGGGTGTTTACTTTAGGAAATTGGATTTGAGGATTTCAAAAACAAAATGGCTCTGATCGATTCCTGGCCAGCTTTTAGTTGTCGGACTGTATTTACATTGATGTGAAAAGTTTAAGTTACAAACTCTTTCGAACGGACGTTAAATTAAATGAGAGCTTGTTAATATTCGGAAGAATAGGAAGGATGAACGATTGCAGTATTATCATGGGGAGATTATTTTATCTTGATTAAAATAGGTAATCTTGCATTTCAGTGCTTAAAATGCGATGAACGTGCTACCGGAGGATTTGAATCTGTGGATCCGAGAAATTAGGAATAATGGAGTTAATAACGAGCTTGAATACTTCCTCGCTGAGGATTGCGGGGATGGAAATAAATTATATACCCGCCGGCTGTTCCTTGGAATTACGATTGCTTCATTTGTTACAGTTCGATTCTTTATGAGTAAATAAAACGGTCGTAAATCTAAAATGAAAATTACTCGCAAAACGAAACCGACGAAGTTTTGTTTAGTACGTTTTCTACTTTTGTTTCGCATAGTTGTTAGGGAAAGTTTATAATTGCTTTAGCGTCAAAATCACTGAGCAAAGCTGTGAAAACATGTTAGTATTCGCTTCCAATTCGTTTTTCCTAAATTTTACAAATAGTCGATTGATATCGCGGTAACTTCTGATGAAACAATAGAGGAATTGCGCACCTACATCATCATTTAGCACGTTTTCATTTGATATCGTTGTTTCTCATTTGCGATATTAATTGCCTAGGCAGTTATTTCGCGCTGTGTCACGCAGATTGCGCCACAATAATTTAGTAGCCAGATTATCAAGAATTGTTAATATTTCACGAGAGAAAAAACGGCAACAGAGATTACAGCTACGTCCGGCGCACGTCGTTTTCCGCAGAACCCTTTTTACTCATGTTAACTTCATCAGCGCGTAATCGCGTTTGGTGTTTTCGTATAAGATTTATAAAAATTTCACATTCTCTTCGAAAAATGTACAAAACTACAGAGGCTTCATGTGCAGAATAGAATGTCTTTTGGATATAGTGCGTTGCCAAAAAGTAGATTAGTACGGAGACCAAAAAAATTCTATTGATAACGCTACAGCATTAACCCTTTCGCTACGGAGTACTTTTCCGCAAGCTTGCTAACACGACAGGAAACAATTCCGCCACGGACGAATAACTTTTAAGGACTAACGACGTAATATAAATAATTAATTCTTTATCGAAGTAACAACGTATATAATACAGAAAAAATAAGAACTTATGGTATTTAAAAAATATTTAATTACAAGATATGACCTTATAATTAATTCTTCGGATGAAATTTTGTCAAGTGACTATAGTCACCGCTAGTATCCAGCCAATATCAGGCTGCAGCTAACTATAGTCACCGGTAGTATCGAAAGGGTTAATCTTAATATATAATATTTGTTAGAAAGGCACCCTCTCATTTTCAATCTGATTAATTAAATTTCCATGTCTTTAATTCATCGTTCCAACAACAAACAATACATAAAGATACTACGTGGAGAGATATAATAATAGACCCTCCACGGTCTATCATCCGATCAGACCGTGCACATTCCGTAAATGCGACTATTTTCACAAAGTACGTGTAACGTCACAGAACTCAAAGCACAATTCTGCCATCGAACATTTGAATTTCCAACCATCCTACATTTTTTGAATTTCTCAAAGCAATTAGACCTCCCAACTCAAATCTATCAACCTCGTTTCAAATTTTCAACCAAAAATTGACTTCGTGACTATCCACAATTATTCAACGAATCCCAAAAACTCAATCGTCGTTTAATCAAAGGACTTACAACGAGAAATACTTTTAAATGTGAACCTCTACTCGCTAATTTGAACACCAGGTTGAAGATAATGGACGAAAAATGAATTAAATAGCCCCTTTGATGCTCGAGATTAAGCGGAGTGGAATAGAAACGAAGAAAACTAGAGTGCAACCGTAGGATGAGTGCATCGAAGCGAACGTTCATCCTGACCCACATAGTATTCGTAGTATCCGCAGAGAGTATTCGGTATTCGAATCGGGGTAAACCGAAGCCGTGCTCTCCCGATTTAACGACGATTTAGCGACAAGGAATTCCGCAACAAGGGCGTAAAATGTAAATCCTGTCATTGGTCGTTTCCGGTGGTCCATGGTTTCGCGGGTCATCGAGCCGACGAAAGTGTGTACGTTTCGATATTCGTGAAATCGAACGGCCGATTGCCGGATGGAACGGCTGTTAACGAAAATTGCATCCTGGAAAATTTCAGGTCCCGATCGGAACAACGCTAATGGGGAAGTTGATTCTCAATACAGGGTGGTCGGAACTAAAATTGCTGGTGGAAGAGACGATAGAGTTAGTGCATTGACATAATGATTGGCTTTATGCACTTTCGATAAATGATTGTCCGTTTTGGAAGGTGTGTTAGGCTGATGGATCACAGAAATGCAGGGAACAATTAACTGAAAGTGGTTAAACAAAAGTTAAATATGATGGGAGAAAAAGAGTCCAAGTTGTGACCTGTGGAATATATTGCGCGGAAGTTAATCTTGCTTTCAAGCGTCAGTTTAAAAGTCACTTGTGTTAAAATTTTCTCTCTTCAAAATATGAGAAAATACACTACAATTCATTATAATGAATGAAGTGATAGCATGTGCTACAACCCGGTAAGCCATTTTCTTACGGTTGCACATATATTTACCTTGATGAAAAGTGAAATTGATCTTTGTTTTTAGTCGTCGTGTTCTATAATTTAGTTATAATTCAATTTCTGATTTTCAATATCACCTCATGTTTGATGGAGGGATATTATTGTTGCCATCGTGAAATTGTGCAAGTGTATAGAAAAATACTATCTCGCACTTGACTGTATTGTATGAAAACTACCACTGTTTAACACTAGAACTACCAAACCAGTCAAAATGACTGGTACACAATTTTTTCAAAAAATTCTCTACGTTTATATAAGAGTTATAGAATAAATATTCTACGTCTATATCAATAAACATAAATAACCCAATCGATCAAATCTTCTGCCGCTTGATGCCCCCTTTTTCAAAGTACTTCTTTAATTTATTAAAATATATTAGATTTTAGGTCGGTAGTTCTAGTGTTAAGTATGAAATATTGTGAGATCTTGAAAATCATTGCTTGGAATGAAATAACATTAATTAAGATATTACCTTATGATATCAACATTAGCGTTGTAAAATTACAACAAGTATATTAAATATGTAAATGTACCTCTATCTTATAATATCCGATAGGAATGATGAATGATGGTAGATTATCAAAAGATACTTTAAGTAAATACATAGGCCGAAATAAAATGTCAGCCTTGTGACACTTAAAATGAAGCGGGATTATTGGAATTCACTCGAAAGCCATTTCACCCGTACTTCATAAATCTTCCGTGGCTTTCAATAATTCCGAATCGAAAAATGTCCGAACTTTCATCTCCGAATGTCACGTCGATGAAAAGAAATATGCATGAGAGAGTACATTACAGTACTCTTTAAGCATATTTAATCATTATGGCAATAAAAATCTTCACGCTGCTCTCGATACTTGCAAATGCGAATATATCAATGTAGCTTCATTTCCTAAAATCGTAAAGTGTATTATAAGTGATTGAATCATACTAATCGTTCGTCAAATTTTTTTGTTGTACAGTATCTTAAAAACTGAAAAAAAATTATCATTAACTGTAACACAGAGATCGATTGTCCTAAAATTATACTTAATACTAAAACCATGTAACTTATCAATTATGCAACAAGTATAAAAATTAACACGTTGACTGTCACGTCAGATTTGCATTACATTTCTGATATTAAATTATATTTCATAAAATATACTGATATCGCATTTCCCATGAAATCTTTAACATTAAGAAAGAACTAAGTAGTTTCTTAAAAATGCTTTAAAAATTTGAACAATTGGAAAAACCACAATAATTGTAACCGGTTCATTAAATATTTATTAAATGTTCATTAAGCACAAAGTTCAACATTGATACAAGTATAACTTTCTTATCACCAAAGTATTAAAGACACATGCGAAACGAATAACTGCATAATTGAATTTCCCAACACAGCTTTTTTTACAGAATTCTAAAACAATCGTAACAGACAACGTGTTAAAATCAAACGTGTTCTGACCTGAAATCTTATATTTGCTTTTACCTAAAAAAATATAGAGAACTGTCCATCGATTAATCGCTTATTACGAGAAGTGAAGCTTCGCTTTGATATGTAACAATCATATAACTTCGCTGTAGTATACAGCAATGCTGAACGACAAAAGAACTTAAATATCGTTGATCGGTACAATTTTCTTATGGTATGAATGCGATATGAAGAATTCGCCTTTCCCGAAGGATTTAGCACGCTAACGTTATCCGCTTAGGGTGTCGCTGGCGTTATTACTGTCGTGTCACGCTTTTCAACGGGACATTTAGAAGCTGAGCATAAAGCGACGATATCGTACGGTAGACGTTAATTCGAGCTCGTATTAATACGCCTGTCGGTTCTATTCATACGTCGTCATAATTAAGGGCAAAGCATCGTACGAAATATAGAACTCACCTGCGACCAAAGATTTCGCACGTCGGATCGATGCCGTGTTTGAGAAAATGGAAAAAATATAGGTACTCACCTGTAACAAAAAAACAGAGAAATATTAAGCATATTAGTCATATGGAAAAAGATATCGTTTGTATACTAGCTTTTTATAATAGTATTTGAAAAGTCATTTCAGTAGTTCGTGATACAATCTTTCGTTATTGGGAAAATTGTATGTAGCGGAAGACATATGATTTGTATTTACTTTATGACGTTCGTTTAATTTAGATTATGAAAGTTGTAATAACATAGATAGTTTGAGAATGGAAATACTATTTCGAGAGGGCAAAGTTCAAATCCTCTGCCGTCACCATGCGACATTTTACTTATTGTGACATAATATTAGGTGTCACTCCCCTTAAATGCGTGACCTAGAGAGAAGTGGGGGAGATCATCTTAACACATTTTATGCGGGCCATGTAAAAATACGTTTTTTGGACTGTGCATAGACAGTTTTAAAAAGGCGATTCCTGGCAGTAATTACTTAGACTTGAAAAGTTAAGTACATTTTCGAATTTAGAGAGAAAGCAGTTTCCAGCTTATATTAATTTTTTGTAAAAATCAAATTCGTACAAATTTTTCAACAAGTTTTCCTCTTGAGTCTTAATGACGCGTTACAAAACACCCGCATATAATGTGTTAAGAGGTTACGTCTCAGGATGCGAAAGAGACAGTTGAGTTTTAGAGGAACTGTGCGACGTATAATTTTTAGACACCCTTAGATACATTACATCATTAGTTATCCAGTATTTCGTTTTTTTTTGTAATATATATATTTCATATACTCAATAAGATATATCCTATTTATTTATATTATATCCTTAGTGTGTTTTGTGTATTCATTAGTCCTGACATTTAGTTTCTTCCTTCTTTTTTTATTTTATCCACGCCTACAACTTAGCCAACTAAAATCTTCTTTAATGCTATTCCACCGAATCCTACTACACTATGTAATATACATCTCTTAACCTTGGTGGCTCGAAAGTCACCCAAAACAGTAGATCCTAGGCAAACAGCAGTTAATGTAGAAAAGTATAGAATGAAAAATACTATTGTGAATTTTTAATACTCATGAATTATATTCCAAGCTGCTTGTCATGCACTCTAACTTAAAATTTCTGATTATATGTGTAGGATCGTGAAAAAGAAACGAGAGGCGCGCGGCAACCCATCCAAGGCAGCAACTCGGCCAGAGTAGCTTAACGTCGACGATCGCCTGGGTCGGCGCGGAACCACTGCGCCAGCGACCTCTCCCTGATGACAATTCCTTTTCACGTCCTTTTCTTTCTAACAATAAGTTCTTCTATAGGAAAGCTTCTCCGCACCGATCCCACATATGTTTGATACCATAAGTAACGAAGAGACCTCTTATTAATTTCTTAGAACAAAGAAGCGGTATTTCTTTTTGAAAGATTAACTGTAGCAGAAACTTTTAAAGAAGTGTGAAACACAATACGTTGACACCAATTTACAATCTCTCCCCATTCTCAAAAATGTCGATACCACGGGTCGTAAAAATAGCAACTTCATTAACAACAAAGAACTGTATCAATTATTTCCAAAACTGACTTCCTAAATGAAATATAATTTATAATACATAATGTGAAGTGAATTCGAATTCAACGCTCTAAACACAACGGTTTCTTTAATGATATCAGGAAACTGTGCCATCGTGCCGTCTCAATCGTAAATACGAAGTTATACAATAACATAGAGACACACAAATGATCTACAGATTCGTCGAAGTAATGAGAAATGCAATTAATAAAGGGCTGGTTGAAAACGAGCACGCCGCCGGTTAAAAATCGAAAAGCGAACAGCTGCTCGAGTGGAAACAAAAGCGTCGACATTGATGGTAGAGCCATTATTGTTTGCAATTAATGGCGTTTAGAAGCGCCACCATGCGCGCAACAAAGCTTGCTTGTAAATATGAACAGACGAGAGAGACCGTTTTAATTATTCCGTCGGTACTCATGAATAAATATGAGCTTTAGGCGCGTAGCCGAAAATGTCTCTAGAAACATGTGCCAGAGAACCGCACACGCTTGAGTAGAATGAAAGGGGCACGGGGAAGGTGCACAATTTTCGTGGTGCTAATGAAACTGTGCTCGGCCGACACATGCTTGCAAACAGAAAAACAAACTGCGAATTTGCTGGATAACAATTTGATATTATAGGATTTTTTCTTTGGAAACGCAATATGATAGAATGGAGGTTTTAATCACTCATTAACTGCACAAATAAACTGTTTAATAAGAATAATATTCAAATGGAGATACAAATAGAATTAAAAATAAACGTCTTAAACTTTTCGTCTTGAAATTCTCGTCTTTTCTCATTCACTGATCTCTACGCACTATTTAAACATTCGTCATTCGATAATATCGTCAGCTCATTCGCACACTCACTTACCCAATACAAACGCACATACACACTTTTTTATAACGTTGACAAGAACGATTCCTACAATATTATTATTTTTAAACGGCGAAATCAAAAGTCTGCTTTTTGCGTTTGATGATTGTTTTTATGTTGAATGCTATTCAGATTAATTAGGAAATAATAATTATTGCGGTAGTTGTGAGAGAATAAAATTTATCAAGAATTGGCCTTTTTGAAATATTTACTGGGGGGGAAAAGAAAATGATGATTGCTTTGCTGATTGAAATGCGATGCAAACTTTATTATGGTTTCATGAAGATATTTAATTTCTTCTTCTACAAAAGGTTGATGTCTGTAGTTGTATGAAAATTCAAACGGTAAAAATAAATTAACATGTTTACCAAACATGTTAATAGAAAAACAAAACGCGAATTAGTCGAATAAGAATTGAGAATTAAAATAACTTCAAGAGGCCCAATGTGATTCCTTGAAAAGTTAAATTAAAACGTAGAGATCGAAGGCAAGTTTTTAAAGTCTCTGTGCCAGTTTTTGAAACGTTTTTGTAACACGAGTGTTTTTATTAATAAATGAAACTTTTCAAATATTTTAAGCCAATCCCGTCAGTTGACCTCTCTATTTCCCTAATTAAAAAGCAAAGGAAAAACCTTTTCATGGTATTAAAAAAACCGTGTTTTGCTTTTCGGGTCTCATTCGAAAAGCAAACCGAAAAACCAACGAATGAGTGGTTGAAATTAAAAATTGAAATCATTGCGAGCTGCCAAAGTCAAATACAAATTTCCCTCGCGTTTCGTTCTGATTTTTCGACCGTTAATGAAATGTTACTATTTGTAGATGCAAGTCAAACCACTCACAAGCATTAACGAGTCATCGTTAATTGACTTTGCCTTCAAGGAAAGATGACAAAAGAACAACATTTTAACATTAATAACAGGCTACTTGGCCAACGTATAATATGAAAACGGGATAGTGCATTTACAAAATGAAAATTAAAAATTGTAATTGAATTGAGTTTTCAAAGTGTAGCGTAAATTTTTCACATTTGTATGCTGATTCCTCGTGAAATTTCAGCTACCGCGATTTAAAAATATTTTTGACGTACCGATGTTAATTTAACTTCCGTTTATCATAAAATAGAGGAAGGGGAAAATTTCTCTGGCAAAAATGGAAAACAGTGTAAATGAAATCATACATCATAGATGCAAGAGAGCAAATAAACAAACAAACCGTGTATTTTCAGAAAAAATGGACAACTGATATCATTCCCAGTAACCAATTAATTTATTCCTACATTTTATATACTCATTTTTCGGTCGTTTATATAATACCTTATGTTTCCGGTTTAGAGAGAAACTATTCGAAAATAGTTCGAAATCAGCTTACAACTATGCCTTTACGGAAAAACAGCCATAACGGTTAAACCTAAAAAATATAAAACTGCAAGAAGAAAGTAGAAAAAAATTTTTGTCAAATACAAATGTGTCGTAAAAAGATAAAAAAAATTCTAGTACATTAATTTCTCGAGAATTTATACAGTGTCGCGATGTGCCGTTATAAGAGAAACACCAAGAACAGCGTAACATGAAATCGTTAACTGACCTCCCTTTGTCGTTAAATGAGAAAAGAGAAAACTTTTCACGGTGTAAATTAAATTCTGCAGAACCGACACTCGCGTCCATTTAGAAAAACCAACCACGCAATTGCGGGGTTTAAATAAAAATCTGAAATAACTCCAGGCTGCTGAAGTTAATTATAAATGTTCCTCATGCTTCTATGTTTATTTTTCGTTTATGAAGTTCTCGCTCCGTTTGTAATATAAACTTTGATATCCTGAGGTGCTGAATGAATAAGTATTTTTCTGATACCTAGAATATTACTGAGTTGGCGCAATTTGTTTAATTGCACGAATTTTTAATAGATATTATATCTTCCTATGTGGCATAATATTAGGTTTAAATGCCCTTAGAATGACTTCTCCCCTTAAATGCGTGACCTAGAGAAAAGTGGGGGAGATCATCCTAAAAGGTTACGTCTCAGGATGCGGAAGAGACAGCCCGAGTCGAAAAGTCCACCCTAAAAAGAAACTTCAAATCCTAGATTCTTTTGATTTCTCATTTGCCGCTTAATTATGTATACCATTTTGAACCTCAAAATCCTCAACTAGTGTGTCTACGCGCCTCAAAGTCCTGTACATTTGATTTTTAGGAGTTAAATGGACTGATCAAGTAAAATTTTTATTCCAATTTAATCTGACATCCTCTAAAAATATTTCAGAAGTTCCAAGTCTGTCGACTCATATTCTAAAAATAGGGCTTTCAGGAGCAAGTAGGAATTAAATTATCATTTTATTCCATATAAATTCTAAATCTCCTAAAATCACTCCAATTCCAATCCAATTCTAAAACTCCTCATTATAGAATGTATGGCTTAATATTGGGCTTATTGTTAGATTAATTTTCTAAATAAGAATTCTGAGGATTATTTTGAGCTGTAGGAAGTCTAAATTGATCCTAAACTAGGCAAAACTGGCAAAAATGAACAAGTTTAGGGCGATTGTGGAATTAAAATTTGCATTCTTTTATATGTAACATATTTTTCCATATTCAGCCTAAATATCCTGAGTTATTTGGTAATTTAGGAGGATTTTGGGAAGAATTTTCCGACTCAGGAGTAGAGTTTTAGAGGAACTGTGACACGTATAACTTTAAACACCTTTAGATACATTAGGTCATTAGTTATTTAGTATTTCGTCTTCTTTTGGTATTCTATATATATTTTTCCATATACTCAATATATATCTCCTATTTATTTATATTATATTCTTAGTGTGTTTTGTGTATTCATTAGTCCTGACATTTAGTTTCTTTTTCTTACTTTTTTGTTCTTATTTTATCCACGCCTACACCTTAGTCAACTAAAATCTTCCTTAGTCATATTTCACCGAATCCTACTACACCTAAAATATTAAGCTGTTAAATTATAAAATAAAGGAAGAACGAAGTATATTGCGATAAAACGTTCGATAGAGAGCGTGATTTAATTTTTCATTTCAAGCGCAAGAAGGCACAAAGAGTTTGGTGAAGAAGGAAACATAATGGATTTCCTTATGTACTGACTTTTCTTAGTTGCCAAAACAGTCAGGTAGTTGGCTTCTCTCCAGAGTCACATTAATGTCTGCCACATTGAACGTATCTGGTCTGCATCGCGGAAAAGACCGGGAAATCTAACGATATCCTCTTTTATACAGCCCTCCCTGTAAGGGTAGGGGATTTAAAGTGTTACAAGATAACTGCTCGGAGACAGTTAAAGGTAATGATTGTCATTCTTATTTAAATTAAACGGCACATAGCAGAATACCTTTTGGCTCTTAAAATTTCTGTTACAGTTTTGCATTTTGTAAGACGTTGTGATTAGAGATGCGTTTCATTTGTTTTAGATAAAAATATGAAGAAAATATCTCACAAGATAATTTTTTTGTCGGTGCTCTTTTTTACAAAGATCGCCCCCTCACTTGCAATACTAACGGTTGTATAAGTTAGAAGGAAATACCCAATTTATAATTAAATATTTTGAGTGGTAGAGTATGAGGATTTTTTAAGTTAGAAACAAAATAAATGATATTTCAGTTTGTCAGAATTACCACAATTTAAAATAGTATTTGAAGATCACGATGAAAGTACTTCAAGGATCACGATAGCTGAGAGAGTAAACTGTTGAGAATTGAAAAGAAAGTTTGCTATCTTTGGATAGTGTCTGATGTAAAACTGAAAACACATTAGACGAATCAGAGTGTATTATTTCCTTACGTATTATATTTCACAATATTTTCTATTCTGATTTTTAAATCTTCATGCCTACAACGTCCAAAGAATTTACAATCCTTTGTAATATTTTACTTGCAATTAGTTAAATATAATTTTATTTTTATAATTATAATTTTAGTTATAAAATCTTCGTTGCCGGCAAAGTACCGGCAATTATCATTCGCTGCAAAAAGATCACTAAGTTGTTCTTAACAATTAAGAGATAATTCTCTTCTCACGTTTTCAGCGCCTCACTCTGCATGAATGTACCGAATTACAAAGCATCACCTAAACTAACAAGGTGTCGACGATTAAATTTGATTTACGTCTTTCCGGAGGCGTCCACATTTCTTTCGTTATTAATAATGGTTATTAAGCCGAGTTCTGGCAAAATGAACACGTTTCCCGCGCGAAATTAGAAAATTTTATGACGCGTCCAATTAAAGTGAACTATAATAAACGTGACTTTTCTTCCTATTAGGTAGTCAATTAGGCCACTATTATATTCTCTTTTCTGCTGTATTCTGGGCGTATTAATGAGAACGAGCAATGCTTGTTCGTGACTCTCTTGTGGAATTAAGAGTATAAATAATAGAATGAAGATAAAACGATATATAAAAAGATTTGCGTTACAATTTTGCTAAAAAACATATTGCGAGGAGTTGCAAGGCTTTTCTGTACAGCGTTAATCGTTGGCCTTAAATACTGAATATTTAATAATATTCTGAATAAAGAATGATAGGTTTGCTAAACGTAAAATAATCTTACGGTAATTTTGCAATAGATACGGATTAAACTTTTTTAAAGTGTCGTTATCGATATTCTTTCATAGTTGATCAAACTTTTCTTATAAATGAAACTTAATTTTAAGTTCTAATCGTAACCTTGATTCTCTTAAAACTAAAGTTACAATGGTTTCAAGATAATAGAGTTATTAAAGGAACTCTTCGTACACGTTTCAAAAGATTGATTTTGTGATAATTTAGATTAATTACATTGATTCATCAAAAAGACGAATTTGTGACTAATTTGATTTTTTGTTAAATATATTATCACGGCTATTTTTGCATCGACGTCATAAATATATTTAATACATATTTATAAGTAAGAAGTTCTATGAAGATTTTTCTACAGTGTCGATTTTATTCTGTATTAAATTAATATTTATGTGAAAAATAATTAGTGTGACATTTCAAGCTCGCACTGAAAGAAATTGAAATGCCAGTATTAAACACTCTCGTAAAGTTTCTATAAATTTTAGTGTTAAATACTTTCTTTTAGGTGCACCGCATATTCTGGAACTAACGAGCATAATTATCTTGAAGCTTCTGTTAAAAGTTCATCAAACTGAGACCAGGAATTAACGAATGCGTTAATTGCTAACTAAGTCAGGCAAAGTTTGTACTTGGATCAGGGATCTCGACAGCAAACTTTTCAAGGAATCCTAATTGCTTATTCCGGGCAACGATTCACTTAAAGACACATTATTACTCCAAACTTGTCGACCTTTAAAGTAGAACTCTTTTTAACAAAAGACGACATTTATGGTGTAAGAGATCCACCTCATATTACGAAACAATTACAAAAATATTGTAACGGCTCTTCATAATTAAACAACTCGAATATTACAAAACAATGTCTCTATTTTAACGGACCCAAACTTCTCGCCCAAAGCCAACTCTTTTTTTCTCTATTAAATCAACATTAACATTTGCAGTTCTGTTGTTATCATTCTCATAATCGATATCAAATATAGGGGAGGCAATTTCGTTACGATAATTCGTAACAATATTAAAGATATTAAAGTGAACAAAATATTCCTAAAAAACAATCGTAATACCATAATACCCAATGACAACTTCTATTCTTCCTATTACATTCTATTTTTAAACAATTTTACTTTCTTGAAGAAAAGATTGCAAACAGTAAAATCTCTTAGCAGTTATTTCAATATTTTCGAATGATATTTCTCCGAGGCAAACAATATTTCGTGAAATTCACCAAGTACAATACTGCAAATAAAGATGATTGTTGAAATACGTGTACTTATTGCAATAAAATAAACCGAACGAGGGAAGGTATTGTAATATTTCCGCTTCCGATCTGAATACTATGTTACGCAAATACCGATAGCGATACGCTTTTAGGTAAAATCACCGAGAAATCGCGCTGTCATAAAAAGTTATACGTTCATAAAACGCTAAGATGATACTTATACATCGACGGTCTGAATGTCGCCGATTTGTTCGATGTCCTTTATTTTACCCAAATGCCTTCTTTCGTTGGATAAAATCGAACGTTTCGTAAAGGCATTCGTAAAAGAAGTTTTCATCTGTAATATCTACAAATTTACGTATAACAAAATAGATTCAAATTGAAACGTTCATATGTGTAACTATGTCTGCAGTAATTTGAAATATGTATAATGAATCCACCATTTTAATCAGTGCAGTCGATTTTCTACGAAATTATTGATGATGCAGATCAAATACTTTAGGTACAAGTTGGAAGATATTCAGGTCAAAGAGTTTTTGGTTTCTTTTTTTCTAAATAACGATAGAAAAGAGATATTTTTAAGTACTAGTTAAATATTTAAATATTAAGTTAAATATTTAAATATTAAATGTATAAATATTAGTTATTTAGATTGTAATTTCCGGGAATATCATCTGCATTGTGTTGTATCACAAAACGTAGGCGTCACGTGGAGGAAATTAGATTTAATTTTTGATAAGTTTTATTAAATTGTTTAAGCTATTTTGCCAGTGTCATTACTTTATATTATTTTATGATACTTAGATATCATTAAGTATTAACAATTCTTTAAAATTCCAATGCCGTTTAAATCTTAAAATTATTTAGAACGCTTAAATTATATTACATCGACATTAGAGCTTGTTAGAGGTTATTGATAAGAAAAAATCTTTAAAAGTTATCTATGACGTTTGCGTATACCGACAATTTCCACGCGACGTCGCGTGTAATTAAATCACGCCTCAAATAGCTTTTATTTAATTTAAAATCTGAATTACGTTCATACTCTTTCAACTTCTAATTTTGAAAAATCGATAACATTTTCTGGTGCTGAAGGCTACAAATTGCCTAAAATTGTTTCTCTAATTGTTACAGTTTAAAGTTTTGAACTTATAGAAATCATTCGTCACAGGTGTTTCGCTAATTTTTACATTTCTTTTGACGTGAAGCCTTTTCTATTGCAATCACATCTTGATAAATCATAAATTTTAAAAATGCTGATAGATAGAAATTTGACAATTCCTTATCTTTTTAACGCCAACATTTAAATATTCAATATGTTAAAAAATTCATAAATATTGCAATTTAAAAGTTTCATAAAATTTCATTGAATTGATTAGCGCCGGTCTCCGGTGACCCCCATGGCAATCAATGTGTTAAAGCTCCAAAAAACTACGCAGAAAATTAGAATTCATCGTTTATTCGAAACGATGTCATTTCGTTCAAAGGCCATTCAAATCGACACAAACGGTAAAAAGCGTTTGAATTAACAAAGCAAAAAACGATGCCACTCGAGGATGTCGAATTTAATTGCGGATTTAAAGCTACATCCCTTAAAAGGAGATCACCAGGGCGATATTATCGAAACGATCGTGCAGAAGGTTTCAAGTTGTCCAGAGGCAGAGGCCGAAAAAGATTGGCAAAGCAGAGAGAAGACTCGGAAAATTCGCAAGACTCTGAGAACGGTCGGCTTCTTCTCGTTTGCCTGGTAGAATGGATAAGGGAGGGACGTTTCCGAGGATCTGGAGCAGACCCAATCGGTACGATTCAACAGATATGAACATTCTCAAAGGATAAGAGACCCTTCTTTTAATTTCTTTTGCACTGGGCAATCTCTTTGGCAAATACGGAATCGTGAAATCTTTGCAAATTGAAGGGAACTTGCCCGGAGCTGCTTCCGTGTTTATTTTAAGAATAAAGGAAGACCACCAATTTTTTTCTACCTTCATCTCTTCGTTTCTCTGGGTCTTTGTCTGTCTGCATGTTTCTTAATGTATCTTCCTCTTTCACTATATTTCTATCCTTCTTTTCATTCATTTGTTCTTCCCCTTCTAGCTATTTTTATAATCGATCTCAAAGGTTATTGAAATCGTTTAGTTCGTCGTTTATTAAAAAGTATCTTACTGTAGCAATTGGAAACGATATCGAAGATAATCTACGTTTGGTCTTGAATGAAAAGCGAAGCTGGATTTATTGACCGCGGTCGTTCTGATTGTAAAGTATTGAATAGTGCAAATAATACTTCCTTTGAAAGTATTAATATTACAGGTGAGTGGAATCTTTGCAATCTTCAGTTATAGGAATAAATCTGGGGAATAATGTAATCTTCTGTTTATATGTATCAACTTAACGATCCTGAATTATCTATTAGCACTTTGTATTATCATTCTACAGAGACATTAAAATTAAGTCTTTCCATCACATTGGTTTATTCTTCTGATATATTTTCTGATTTATACGTCATAAATTGGTTCCCTTCACCTACGATTTTTTTTCTGACGGGGCGCACATAGACTCAAACTTAATTTCTGATACTAAAAGTTTTCACTGAATTCTGATGTTTCTTGTAACTGAATGTAATATTAATAGTATAGAAATAATGAGACCGTTTCGTGATCGGCTGATATTGTCAATTTAATAATTTTTGGGAGACTTCAAAATTTCTTATCCATTTTCCGCGCTACGAGTCCCATACATACATGTGTATGTATTATATTTGGTATAAGGGAAAGTTCTGTCGTTTTTTAACATGTCCACTTTTATGCGTTGTCGATCCTTAGCAAGAATTCCGAACCGACTGAAACCAGTTTAAAGATTAGTATATGGTTGATGATTTCTACACATTTTTTTGTATTTTAGTCAGTTTTTTTAAACTTGTAAAACCCTTATCATGATTGAAGAAAAAGTTAAGACATTGCATGTGGTATGAGTTCCAAAAAGGGAATAACGCGACTGTTTGGTAAGAAAAAACTTGTGTGACGTGTTTGGAGAGGATGCAATAACAGTTCGTAAATGTTAAATATGGTTTATGAAATTTCGTTCGGGTAATTTTTCTTTGAACGATGAACCCAGATCAGGAAAGCCATCGCAGTATGTCAGGGCAAATCCCACGTTAACTTCCACAGAAATGGGCATCAAGCTTGAAATTCATCAGACTATTGCTTTGGATCACATTAAAAGATTTGGTTTCCTGTGTAAACTCTCTGTTTGGATGCCACACGAATTAAAAACGACAGAACTTTCCCTTACACCTAATAGTTATACGTACATGTAGTTATAGGGTAAGGGGTTAATACTTCCTGATTATACGTCATAAATTCAATCTTCCATTTGATACGTTACAAATTCCTACAAATTCCATACTAAAACGATATCTCACTGATCCCGAGTCGAAAAGTCCAGCCTAAAAAGAAACTTCAAATCCTAGATTCTTTTGATTTCTCATTTACCGCTTAATTATGTATACCATTTTGAACCTCGAAATCCTCAAGGAGTGTGTCTACGTGCCTCAAAGTCCTGTAAATATGATTTTTAGGAGTTATATGGACTGATCAGGTAAAATTTTTATTCCAATTTAATCTGTCATCCCCTAAAAATATTTCAGAAGTTCCAAGTATGTCGAATCATATTCTAAAAATAGGGCTTTCAGGAGCAAGTAGGAATTAAATTATCATTTTATTCCAAACAAATTCTAAATCTCCTAAAATCACTCCAATTCCAATCCAATTCTAAAACTCCTCATTATAGAATGTATGGCTTAATATTGGGCTTATTGTTAGATTAATTTTCTAAATAAGAATTCTGAGGATTATTTTGAGCTGTTGGAAGTCTAAATTGATCCTAAACTAGGCAAAACTGGCAAAAATGAACAAGTTTAGGGCGATTGTGGAATTAAAATTTGCATTCTTTTATATGTAACATATTTTTCCATATTCAGCCTAAATATCCTAAGTTATTTGGTAAGTTAGGAGGATTTGGGGCTGAAATTTTCGACTCGGGATATTACTTATCGTAAACAGTTTTGTATTATTCCCTTTACCAAACATACAAACAAAATGTTTAAACATTCAAGTAAAAATTCCTTTTTAAGAAACAATCAACCATACCACGAAATAGTCTTCAGATTTCATGGGCAATCATCGATAAGAGTAAAACGATCGACTTTCAAAGGCATATTTTTGTTCTCCCTGATAATGGATCCATTCGTTATCATGGCATCTGGGTAATAGTACGAGTCAACCACAGGAGCGTTAACAAGGACTTGGAGGATTACTCGCGCCGCGAAGAGGTCTGCAAACTGAGATTGCAGCTGACCGCAGAATCAGCTAATCCAGGATTGATCGTTCTCCTGTTCCTTATCGACACTGTTGATCGACCTTACGCGCGACGGAAGATCTCTTATCCATTAAAGCATTCTCCGATTGAGTGTACTAGCTTCACTTAATTGCACAGTTGCACATTAATCAAAGTTCCTACTTAATGGGTAAACGTGCCACGGGCATCCTCGTGCGTAGCTTGCACTCGCACCTGCATCGTGTGTATTGCAACAGAATGGGCAAGATCTAATTGACCGTACTAAGCTGAGCGATTCCGAGTTACGATTTGCTTTCGAAATACACGAAATATTTGAAGCTATTTGCAAAGGATTGAGGCAATTTTTTAAAATGTTAGAATGTATAATTAGGTTGACGATTCTCTGATGTACTGTTATTGTTTTTTGCTTATTGTCAATGTTTACAATTTTAAGTCGGTTTCGTGCCATCGGAGCCAAATTGGTAAATGATAATAATTCAGGCAAAATCTGCAAGAGATGACGGGAATTCGACATCTGTTTTTTAAATAGACTGATTTTATAATTCGTAAAATTGAAAATATATATATGTTTAGATTGTATGATATAGTTAGTACTTTTCTATTCCACTGTTTTATGATTCTAGCATTTGCCATTTGAATTTCTGTAACCTACTTCTTACATTTTCTGCTCTTCTGTCCTTTCATTTCCATTTTAGCGCGACGTGAAAACCTTGAGTTTCTCAGAAAATTTAGCACTCATAATTACTGCAATTATTTGCGCACTGTATATCCATTTCACTTGAATTCCAGCTTGGGAGGTAACTATAATACAAAAAAGTATTCTATGAAGAATTATAAGTACCAGGCACAAAGGCTAATTATTTTCCAAGACCTTCGGAGTTTCTAACTTTAACAAATTTCGTTGCATACGTAACAAAAAGTATCTCTCTTTAAGAACATATCTTTAAAAAAAAAAAATCAAATTATTCCTCTTTTTCATACCCGTATAAAATTGGAAACGCCATTAAGACTAATAAACGAAAACAATTTTGACATGTGACAGTAGTTATGACAGTGGCCTAATTACAAATTATCTATCCCTTCCTTCTCAAATTTTGAAAGTTGAAAACTTCAACTTTTGATATTGTGTGCGCTTTGACTTCTGTAAAATGTAACAACCATCAATCTCAATAAACAGTTCCATTTTTTATGATCTCCAACAAATAATTCTATCATACTGCAAATTATAGTACATGTGATCATTTTTCACACTGACCACTTTCATTATCATCGATCCACATTTAAACAAATAACAGCAAGTAATCTATCTACAAGCATAAAGCTTTAATAAATCCAGGCGATAACTTGGAATTATATTTCTCAAAGAATCATCCAAAAGGCGCTAATCTGTTTACCATCTAGCGCAATTAACGCCATAACATGATCCCTTCACATGAAAGTACTGAAACTACGCCCATAGCTACGTTCGCACGAAACTTATAACCGAAGTGTCCTAATGAAAAAAGTATGCCCCAGTGGCAATTAAAGTACGAAGTTCCAAGAAAGTTTGTTACCTTTCTGCAGCCAGTAAATACCACGGCATACCTCGAAGTGTTTTTGAGTATCAGAAAAGAAAGGAGAAAGAAAAGATCGAGCGAACGAAGAAGAAAATGTGAGATACCACGGAGATACCGAAATTACGGGCAAGTTAACTCTCAAAGATTTTTTATCTTCCCAAGAGACTAAAGAGAAGAGTGCACACGGAGGTCGTAGGATCGAAGTTTATCACTGGCTGGCAACTTTCTCGCGCGTACTTCCGCAGGTTGTACGTTATATCAGCTTTCCTCGGAAAAGTCGATGCACAGGTACAATGGTATCCTGTAGTACACCGTATCGCAGTATCGTACGTGGAGCATATATTTTTGCGGGTTTATCGGTTGGAAACAGGTTGCCGTATTGCCAACGCGACGATAAATTCCGACGGCTTTGCAGATCTCCTTGTTTCGGCGACCACCAGGTGAACGAGCCAATTTTTCTTCGGGTCTTTCGAGAGAGAACTGGCGGGAAAAAACGTATCCGTTTAAAGGGCTCATGTGACATGGACACGCGTACACGATACTTCCCCTATACCTCTCTCAATCTTGCTACAAGATTTGCCGTTGGTTTTATCGAAGATTGTCTCTAACTGATGATGTTAAGTTCAACGACTTTTTGTAATGATGATTTGCCATGACTGGAATAAAATTGAGGAGAAGTCTTGGTAGAAAACGTTATAATATGTAATACTTGATTTTTGTTCTGGAAAGGAGAGAGTCAATATTTTTCTTGACACGTTGCAAAACAGTAAAATATTAGTATATAGGAATGTATATTATGGTAATGAAATATGCATTGACGTTAAAAAACAGAGTTGGTATCTCTCATTTGTGGCATAATATTTGCTGTCAATGCCCTTAGAATGACTTCTCCCTTTAAATGCGTGACCTAGAGAGAAATGGGGAGATCGCCTTAAGAAGTTACGTCTCAGGATGCGTAGGAGGCAGTTGAGTTTTAGAGGAACTGTGAGACGCACAAATTTTTTTTAGACACCCTTAGATACCTTAGATTATTATTTATTTAATATTTCGTTTTGTATTATATATATTTCATATACTGAATATAGATATCCTATTTATTTATATTATATTTTTAGTGTGTTTTGTGTATTCATTAGTCCTGGCATTTAGTTTCTTCTTTTTTATTTTAATTTATCCACGCCTACACCTTAGCCCAATGATTCCCAAAGAGTGCGCCGCGGCTCCATGGCGCGAAAAAATCCGATTATTTAGGGTGCCGCAAACCGAAAAACATTGGGAACCTCTACTTTAGTCAACTAAAATCTTCGTTAGTGTTATTTCACCGAATCCTACTACACATTTTTTAATACTGAAATGGCGATATTAAATTTAGTTGTTTCCGATACTGGTATTCATTTTACATTTTTTAACCTACTCACAGATATCTATAATAGTTCTAAATAGCAATAACAATTTGAACTGATTTTGAGAACAATAAACGTCGTACACCTTTCAGGTATGGATAACGTGAAAATCGCGTTCTATAATTCTTGTAAATCTTCGCAGGTCACGCTAGAATCGCATTTCATTTATCTCGTGATGCACTTAAACAGCGGGAGACGATACTTGCACGTAATTATTTAGCATGGAACTTGACCCGTGAAAGGCGTCATTTTCCTCAACCTTAATCTCCTTCCTCCTTGTCTATTATACTTCTCTTTTTTTCCAACGTCGAACACGATAAGCCCATCCTTCACATAACGTCTGCGAGTACTGAATACATTTCTTATTTTCGCGCTCCCTCATATTTCACTAATTTTTACCTTTTGAAAATCTAAATCAAGAAATAAAATTAGTCCGGGTTTTGTTTTAACAAAAAAATAGATAAATAAACAATCGCAGTGATTGCTGAAAAATTATTTCCAAAAGAGCTTTTTTTTAACGGGGACATCAAATTCAGCCACATGCAGTAACAGTAATGTCCTTTAACTCTGCAACTTAATTGGTACCCTCTTAGGTATATGAGAGAATAATTGGAGCGATTAGTCGGGAAAATGAAACGAACGCGTACCACTAAATATTATTTACGAGAGCTTTCACGGTGATTAATGAAGTCTGCTGGAAAAATACTGTTAAACCGGGTGTAAAATTTCCCAGAATATTTCATGCCTTTGACATTGCACTTTGATAAATTAGCAAAACACGGCTGGTAATGAGCTAAGAATAAATTCTTTACAATTTTATTGCGCGTTTCCGCACGTACAGTTCGCGCACGACAATTCCTTTTGCGCTGCAAACATTTTTAATTCTAAGCATTAAACTCAGTTTAAGAATAGAAAAATTTGTTGAAAAAAAGAAAAAAATTGTTGAAGTTATACCATTCCAATTCAAATGAAACACTAATATTTCAAATTGAAAAAAAAGATTCCCAAATGTGCAAAGGAAATGCAGAAAATACGAAGGCCACGTGTCGAAATATGCAAATTTATTATAGTACTTTACAATTAGAGATTAAAATGTCGAGGATCTCTCGCAAGATCCTGATGACGGGTTTTTAAACTTCTACATTCTACCGTTGCACTTTCCAACTTCCGTATGCGGTTCTTTTCGCATTCTAGATTCTGAAATGCGGTGCTAAAGACACTGGAAAATGTAGCTGGGAAGACACTTTAGTTAATTCACACGCTGAGTACTAATAGCTTTAGAAAGAATTGTCGTAGATTTGTGAGCAAATTAACGCAAAAAGGAAAAGGCCATTAACAGAACTTTTTCTACCTATCTTTTTTTCTAACGTGATAATAAATCGTGAAATGTAGGTAATAGTGTCTTAAGTAACAGATTTTCACTTGGAAATATTTCACGCTAATAAACTTGATTATTGACAATAACATTATGTTTGACAAAGCTAAAAAAATTATTATAAAAACACAGAGTGGACTTAACAGCAATAGGAATTATTTGATTCTTTATAGCAAAAGGATTTTAAGAAACAGCAGTGTGCTTATTATGTAGTATTATTTGTCGAAAAAATCCTTTAAAGAATTTTCAATGACTCTGTTCATTCTCGGAATATTTGATATTCAAACGGAAATTTAAGTCTTCTAAAATGTTTTAAAAATGTAAAAAGGGACGGAGGTATGCACCAAAGAGGGCATTACGTGGCAGGAAGTCGTAGGAGGAACGAACGAAAGACAAAATTCGGAAGGGTGCAGATCTTTTTCTGTGTCAAGCTTCTTTTCTACCGAATTATTTATGAATCGTACTATCAACCTTCTTCGAATCTCTAAATCTAACTCTACACTTTTTTACCCTTCGTACAAATACGGTAAGAGTTGAAATACATACATTATTCCTCTTTTCTCGAATGCGAGAAAGATTGATATGCGACTAACAGAATAATTCAAATGTAACTGAAATAACGCACTTAATTAAAAGAAGAAAAAGAAATACTGAAAAGGGCGAGATTGGAAAATGACTAAACTCTAGTACGTTAGAGAGAACTTGCAGATAGATTCCATCTGAAAATGGAACAAAAGAGAGCAAATCAATTGCTTCCTACAAATATTTACTTTTATAGAAAGAAAACTTTAAAAAATGAAGTGTATGAAATTATTATATATTTTGGTGTTAACTATTGACCAGGAAATGACAAAATTACAAATTAAATACCAGCAAGAGAAAATTTTGGCACCGAGACGTTCAGTAAAGATGTAATTCTGTTTCTATGGGTACTTGCAATACAAGATTGTATACTTATCAGTAGACTGCGGATGTTTATGCAAATTTCGAGTTTCACAACTGCAGGTGAGACAGGAAAACCTATCTAGGGATTTATTGCACTCAATAAATATTAAAACAAATACCATACTTTGGATATTTTATATATATTTTTATATTATGTCCTTTTTGTATATTTTAGCCGTATTTAATTTGTCATAAATGCATAAAAATCCGCAGTCTGCTTATCAGATATCGAGGAAATTCTATTCATAGCTGCCCGAGTCGAAATATTGAACCTCATTTGAACCTTTTACTACCCAACATTTAGGAATAAAAAGTACAAAAATAGGTCTAAATTCAATTGTAAAATAAGATCCCATTTAGCGCCTAAAAGCGGCACCTTCCCTTTATGCCACCTTAAGGCGCAAAATAGGACGTCAATTTTAACCTGCGTTGAGGATTTACATCCTATCCAGTCCCGAGTCGAAATATTGAACCTCATTTGAACCTTTTACTACCCAACAGGTCCAATTCAGGGGATAAAGGTTTTGGTGATAGCTAAATAGGAGTATCATCTTACTGAGAAGGAGTTACAGGTTTAAATTAGGAGTTTTAGTATTGAAAAGTATCACATTAGGTTCAAATAGGTTCAATATTTCGACTCGGGTGAAACACCCTAAACACTGATGATGTAGTATATCCCGTCTAATGACATTAACACAAAATAAATAGCCACTATTCAATACCCAACTACTTTAATTCTTAACATCAAATTTTACACTACAACCATTAACTTTTAACAGCAGAATTAATATTCAATATAAGTTGCTTGTTAACTGAAACACATCCACCCTTCGAAAATAATTAATCTCAGTTTTGGAGCGATTTGTCTCAGGCTTATTTCTCTATTTTATAATATTCCACGGAGATTAATTTTGTTCAGCCGCAATGTTCCAGCAAGGAGGATAACATTTTCCACCACCGAGGTAAGTATCATTATAATGAAAGGAGTCTGGAAAAGTATAACTAGGAGTTAACTCTTAAACGATGACACTAAGTTTCTGCCGCCGCGTACAGGAGTCTCATCTTTAACATTATGAAAGTTCCAGGGCCGTTTTAATAAATAAGAAAACACATCAACGTTAACCACCTTTTCCTATACTTTCTTGGTCACTACTTGATGCACATTTTATGATGCAGCCTCTACTATATATAGGATCGTAAAGTGTGACTTTACGGAAGGATTTTGCGACAGGTAAAGTTCACTCTTGGATAATAGTCAAAAGGAGAGATTGCAGTTAGATACAATTTTGCCTTAATGCTAAAACTACCAAGCCGGTCGAAATCACCTTTTTCAATTTTTTGTAAAAATTACGTAAATTGACACTGAAGTCATATTACACTTCTATCTTCTAAAATTTAGATTAACACTAGAACTACCGGCGTCAAATTAACATGTTTTAATAAATTAAATAAGTACTTTGAAAAAGAGAGAATCAAGCGGTGGAAAATTTTATCGATTGGATGATTTACGATTATTGATATAGACGTAGAATATTTATTCTATGACTCTTATATAAACTTGGAGAATTTTTCGAAAAAATTGTGTACCAGTCATTTTGACTGGTTTGGCAGTTCTAGTGTTAATTAATTAATCATATTTTCCACGTTTTGTTTTGTCTTTTTTCCGAAGCAGTTATTCAACATATCTGAAGATTAGTAGATATAACGCCGGTAGTTTCAGTGTTAATGAAAGCAACAATGACATTGGAATCGCGTTCTATTATATATTTTTTAATACTATTGCAATATCGCAACAATTCACAATTTGCTTTCTGACTGTGAGCTTGACGAAATCTGTTTTTTCAAACCTATTTTTGGAGGATTAGAAGAAGACTACTGCGTCGAATTGTTGAGGATTAAGAATTTCATTAATTGTAAATGGAAATAGATCTTGAGTTATTAACGTGTGTTCGGAACAGAGAATTTAGGATTAATTAGACGTTCTTGAATTTTAAAGGGCATTATTTGAGGAGAAATGTTATTTAAGGACTGTGAGGATTTTTGCAACTTCTGTCTTTGCGTTTGAAAATAGGTTTACAACTAGGTTAATGATACATGTTGAGGAATTGAAGAAAACGGGCAATTTTAGGAATACCTTGAAAACTGAAAACCATATCGTTTATAGTACCGTTACTGTTGCTTCTGTAGATAATTAGAACAATAGGTTCTTAGTTTTTACAACTTTTCCAACAAATGCTAGTATCCTTTATTTGTGTTCGCTCCCGGACGAAATTCAACGTATATTAGGAAAATATCTAAGCACTACATGAACATTATTCGAGAACACCTACATCGTAGTATCCAATTTTCCCTCAAAATAGCTGCTGAAATTCAAACTTTAACAACCAACTCAAGTGTATATACCGTTAATAAATTCATAAACCTGTAACAACGATATACATTGTTTCACGCGTTACCGCTAACTACCTCCACAATATTAATTTATCGTTCAATGGTGAAAAGAGCAACAAAATTTGACAACTCTCGAGAAAGTCAAACAACTCTTCGACTTTTACATCAGAAGTCTCAACTTCAACCATAACAATATCAATGTCTGCGATTTTTTCAAAATCATCCACAAAACCCATCTCATTCGTTATATTTGATAAACTTTCTAATAAAATAGTAAGTAGAATAATCCACAGTATCTCAACAACTGACGAAAGAGGAATGCAGGACATCCACCGATAGAGAGCACCCTACAACAAGAGGGGGAGAATGTACCATGAATATTTCAAACCCCGTAAGTGTCTCTTGCCACGACTACAGAAGCTGTTTCAAGTTTAACGAGGCACCTCTAGTTTTAGCCTCCACCCTCTCTCCTTTTGTCTCCGGTCGATAATGTCATTTCTTTTTTGCATATACGCGTGCACGATACCTCCCATAGCGTGGATGCCGTGTCGTCGCCGATAAGATGTACGATAGAGTATCAAAATATCGCCATCGCCTTGACTTTTTCCACCGATGCGAATGCATCGACCGAGGTGGCACTAATGTGACATCGATGCATAGGAAAGCGTTCGTTTGGGAAAAGAAAGTGGTATTTTAAGACGTAAGGTTGGATGCTTTAAAAATAAACTGTTACACGTTGCAGAGATAAGAAATACTGGAAAACGCTGTGGTTCATATTTTCATGCATTTGCGGTCTATTCGTACCGTTTGGGAGCAGAAGGGAACGTGTTGCAGAAATAAAAAAAAATA
This sequence comes from Cerceris rybyensis, assembly GCA_910591515.1. NCBI lineage: Eukaryota > Metazoa > Arthropoda > Insecta > Hymenoptera > Crabronidae > Cerceris > Cerceris rybyensis. The sequence continues at coordinate 43,212,747 of OU342789.1, forward strand.
ATAAAGGTATAAATGAGAGAAAAATGTAGAAAAAAGAGAAGTAGGTTGGCACGTGACTTTTAATCCACCAACTCATTCTCGTACACCGGACGATTTACAGAACGAGACACGTTCGTACACCAGTACACGCAATAAATGTACATCCACGAATATTTTCCACCCCCCTGTCTCACCAGTCGCTGCTTTATTTTCCACACCGCGTAAACCCGATATTTAGCGCGTCAAAAGAAAATTACGCTTTTCAAAAATATCCTCCGAGGTTGGCTTTGAAGTCTTGGAAAAAAGGGTCTCCGAAGGTAAACATACATAATACCTCACCTATTCTAAATTCTAATTTATACCGTCAAATAAAATTTCACGCTTTAATCAAGCATTCAGTCGCGTTACAACGCGCACCCCGTATCGACCGAAAGGTCTACTTTAATGTTTCGTCCTTTTCTTTCAACAACACTTACGATATCTCTCTTGAGGGTTCTGGGACTAAGGACCACCATACGCCTCTGCCTCTTTATGAGCTTGCTCAGTCTTTGGGTTCGTTGAGCACAAGTCAAAGGTTTCCCGGTAAGATAGAATTCATCCTGAAGCTCGTCCTCGAGATCCTCGAAGCTTTTGTCCACCGGTGGACTGTGTCTTGGGGTGACAGTACTCAATGGCACAGCTTTTGCTATTAAACTCTCACTTCTCACACTCCACGTCGAGCCACCGTATTTCTTCATATTCATTAAGTCACCGATGCTACCACGAACGTAGATACTACCAAGCTGAAGATTCGTCCTGGACATTGCCGGAGAATGTGGCAAAGATTCTGAACATTTCTCCGTTGATCTTACAACGTCCGGTAGGATCGGTTTGCTTTGAAGTTTGTCGAGATCGGATAAGGACGATCCTCGACGGATTATAGGCTTGGTAAGAAGATTCTTCTTGGCGATTCTCTCTTTCTCGCGATTCACGCTTTTGGAGGATAAGGATGATTTCATGGCGAAGAGTCCTGCTTTGAGGGGGAAGAGGAGAGCCCACTCGGTGGACTTCTCACGAGTCTCCATCGTGAAATTGTTAATTTCTTACGTTAAGTATTATAAATTGAGATGATGAGCGTACTTCTTGAGATAGTTCATTTATAAAAGAAACGAATCTGTGGTTAAACTCGTCGACTACCATCGAATATCAGCGATACACGATGCAACAGTCCGATCGTAAATATTGCAATGGGGCTTGCGGTTACACGGAAGATACTATTATCCACGCGATAATATGGCATCCGCTTTGCCATTTCAGTCCTTCCTGTTGGTTACTATCAAATTTTCATGATTGCACGCACGAAACCTTTCACGTACCGATAATTCGTCGACGTGTAATAAATTTCCTCACGATCAGTCCATCAGTACGTTACATTCTACGATTTTCACCGCAAACCATTAAATTCACAATTCCCACGAGAAAATCCTCAAGTCGATTGGAAGTCCTAATTCCCAAAACAGAAATTTTTCTTTCTCCTTCTCTCACATCACAATTAACCACGGACGTTTCACTAATTACCCTTTCCAATGGGCACATTAATTGAAAGATACATTATCACTAGCCTCGTTGAGATCTTTGAACGGAACACGAGGAAAAAAGGCATCCTTCTCCTCGGAGTATCGCGATCAGACTCTCTGACAGATCGTGCGGGAATTAAGGCAAAGGAGGTGGTCAGCCTCCGGCGGACCTCTTGGTGATATTTTCACTTAAGTTAACACGACCCCCCGTGCAGATGTTCCCTTTGCAAGCTATCGACAACACTTCCGTCTAATAAAAGCCTAATAACGATCGATAGAACCGCTCCGCCTTTCTCTGCTTTCTCCAAGCAAACCCCGAGCGGATTCTTGCCTATGCTTCCAGAAAGACCCTCCAGCCGATGAAACGTTTTGCGCTCGTTGAGGACCAATGGTAATGGTGTTCTTTCTTTTCCTCTTATTTCTTTTTTTTTTTCACGATCGTTCCGCGTTCTCTACGTCCGGCAAACTGATACGGCATCGAAGGATGCCAAGTTCGCTCGGCAAGTAGCAACGATGATAACCAAATGGCGGGAGGCAGAAACCTTGGAACGAAGGTGATACGGCTGACACTTCGTCGACAATCGTCATACGGGCTTCCGATTACGGCAGGCCCGAACAACGTGGCCTACATAGATTGCAGACCCTACGAGGTCCTATCGGGTGGAAGGAAAGAGTAGACCCTGCTAAAGCGAAAGAACGTGCGGTGCCTTCGAAAGTAGAGGTCTCTTCGCGGTGATTTGCTTTTTCGTAATACTATTTCAAGTGGACGGTGATTTGTGCGGATTTATTTTATTGCGATGGATCAGTGGATTTTTGTTATTTATTGGAACTCTTTCTTAGAATCAGTGCGATCGAGTAGGTGTGCGATGATGGAGAAGTCAAGTGTTTAACCCTTAAATTCGCGGAGTTGCATTTCTGCAACATAGTAATTCTATGAGAATAAAAAAAAAATCTGAACGGATTACGGTTTCTGAATGAACTTTATCATAGACTATAGTGTACTTTGTAAATTTTTGACAGGTACAGTGGCACCAACTTTCAAATGTTTTAACCCTTTGGCTGCTATGGGCGCATATATGCGCTCGGCGGAATCTATCGATGGAGACTATGGACGCAAATATGTGTCCAACAATCTTTGATTGTTTTTATGGTCTTATATGTATGTTCGGTAATTATTTCTACCGTACATCCAGATTGCACGAAAAAGTATTCGGTCTCTAGTGACTGCATTTGCAAACTATATACCGCTCGCGCGAATTGCTTCAATTTAAAACAGTCCGCAGTCAAAAGGTTAATTATTTGTCAGTTTTAGCGTGTTTTGATCGGCGCGGAAAAAAGTGATATTGGAATAACTTTCCTCGGTGAAATATAAGTATTTATCAAGGTAAGTGATGATTGTTTTTTTATTACTTGAGAACATATTTATTGCTCAAGGTAAAATGCATATCAACATTTCGATTCCCCATACATCTGCTTACCTAGGAACGCGCAGTGTTGCATAAATGCAACAAAGAATTTTCAGGTAATTTAGAAGCCGAATTCTTTCCAAAGAATTTTTTTAATATTTTTCCTATAATCTAAACTATATACGGATATTAAAAACATTTTTTCTGATTAAAAAAATAAAATCGTGAATTTAAGGGTTAATGAGCGGTAGAGCTTTATGGTGTGGTTGAGTGGGTAATTGAGAGATTTTGAATTGTAGAAATAATTGTGTTGGATATTAGGATCTTCTTTTTACGTGTTGTTAAGTAGTTTGCTATTTTTTAGTGCATTGAGAAATATAGAAACTGTGTTTTTGTAATTAAATAGCTCTGTTAATTGATAATTTGAGGATATTTTGATATTTCAGATCTTTGTAGTTGTTCTTTGCATTGTCATTTGACAACGATGTTCATAGTAAATGAGGCAACTTTTTAAATCAGGTTTGACAACTTGCAATTCATTTTGATTTTTGCAGTTTGATGGGTTATTTATATTTTATAATTCTTCGTTATTTTTAGTAGTAGCAGATTGCATGATTTCTTGGAAAATAATGATCTATTTTTGAGTTTACGAGAATATGGAAATATAACGAGGGGAAGGAAAACGATATTTTTCAAAATATATAAATAGCACGCAGAGGAAATAGCCTGTGAAATTGAATTTATCGGTAAATACTGGTTTAATTAAAAACTATCTATTTACATAAACAGTGATTCCGAAAAAAAACTGTTACAATAAAATGGGAAATTTTTAATCCACAATAAATCTTCCAACTGTTAAAATTCTCATAAAACGTAAATGTATTTAAAAAATATTAAAATGCACAGAACTACCGTTACTTGCGAAAAGACATCAAAATTTTATACAAACTAAATAGTTTCTTCATTAATTTTCACATAATCGTCAAAGTTCATTAAATATTTTTTATTTCGGCAACCCACCAAGGTTCTTCTAAACAACAATAAAGTAATTAAAAAAGGCAAAGATTTACTTTTTAAATCCATGAGACAATCACTAATACAAATATTCTGCAAAAAATAGATTCTAAAATTCCTCGATTGTCAGGTGTTTATGATAAAATTTTGCGCCACGTTTCAGAAGGAAGAACCTCAAGGCGGTTAGTCATGGGACGCGAACAAGCATGGAATACGAGTCACGGAGGAATCTGAATAAAACTGCAAAGTGAACGCGATTCAAGCGTATAAACGTGAATTCTTACGGGAATAATAAAGCGGCGCCACTAAAGGAAATCCGCAAGATACCGGGTATTACCGCAGAACATCCGCTCGGAGACGCGATCAGGACTTAAAACGAGGTTCGCTTACACGCCGAAACTTCTTTCGCTCGTAAAAATGTAAAAAAAAAAACTCAAAGACACAAAGAAATGGACTTTACCAAGCGCTTGTAAATCGTTTCAGCCAACAGTTTCGGGTGACAAAAAGTATTCAGTGGGGTAAGATTCCATGGACGAACCATTTGCTCGTTGTCTAACCGGAAGACACAAAGTCGGCGGCAAAAGATAGAACACAATGATATAGTGAATATAGAGTTAACACGTTCACGACGGGCTGAACCACCGGTGGTACATTTTTGTCTGTCCCATCGGGCGGGTTGAGCCACCGGTGGTACATTTCATGTTTGTCCCATTTAAAGAATAAATGACTGTAAATGGTAAATTCATTTAGATCTTTATATAATATAATATTATATTATATTGGAATGTTTTTCTTAAGCAGATATAATAAGATTGCATTTGTTCAGAGAAATCAACGCCTTTTTTGGATTACTATGCTACCGGATAGGAGAAAATACGAAAAACACAACCGCCCCATGGTGGGAACACTACATTCAGGCCCCGTCGTGAACGTGTTAAAGGCTTGAACTTCCAACTACGAAACCGAGTTCTAACGTTAGTTCACCTCTGACAGACTTATCCATAAACTATTACACAAGGTGTCCCATGTAACACTTTTCACGATTTTTCAAGTATTTGCGACAACCTGATAAGAAAGTATTTTAAACAAAAGTTGATCAGTTTTCCATTGGCTACACATTGAAATAAAAAAAAGTTCGAAAACATATTTTATTGTTAATTGTTAATTGTTATCAAGACCACCTACGTTCTTCAAAATGACACTTTGTACTTTTGACTTAACAGTATCATAGCCTGTATCAAGACGAATTCAACGACTTATCATACCACGTCCTTCGGATGACCTTGAAGGCAAAGAGATTAAAATTTCAACAAAAAATGAATCCGACAAATAAAGGAGATGAGAATAACAGAAAAAAGGCAACATTTCCTTAACATTGTCTAAGAAATTGTTATACGGAAAAACAATACTCGATGCCTCGAAATATTCTCCAGGGTTACTACAGTATTTAACCCTAGATCACTAACCTTATTTTTCGACGCTTAACACTAACCTTCGTTTTTTCGACTACGGTGTTTACAAAAGTGGTTAAAGGGTATTATTTAAATAAAATTTCAACATGTTTGTTTGTATTATTAAAGATAGGTATTACTTATTACGATAACGTTAACTAATATGGCATACTTATTAAATCCGTGTCGTCGAATCGACGAAGGTTAGTGATCTAGGGTTAAAAGGGCGGGAGTTTGAAAATGAAAAGAGTTGAGAGAAAGGAATGTTCATGTGGGATTTGAGATTTCGCACGGCGAAATAGAACGAACCACTTTCACGTTCCAGAGCTCGCACGGATAGTACAAAATTAAGCAAATCGATTCTAATTGTTTCCCGGGGGACAATCATTCCAGTGTGGATAGTGCTTCCAGCGCATGCAATGAAGAAAAGGAAGAAATTCAGCAATAATGAACGATCAAACGAAGACGCGTGAAGATAATTATTGTACAGCCAAGAATTCGTGTTGAATTCAGATTTCGGGCGTTTGAATACTTTTCCAACACTTTTTTAAGAAGTTTAAAGGTAAAGAAATCTTTCACTTGAATCTTGAGAAGATAGAAAGGACGATTGCCTGAGAACGCCTTTACTTCAGAGGAGTGGAAACCGTGTAAAATCACGTTCATCGACTGGTATTAGAAACCTCGGAAACTTTCGAGATGTAAAGAAGACTCTAACGATCTATTGTAAGGAGTCGTTTTGCAAAAAATTGATTCAATGATGGAATAACGAGATCTTATACATAATCGACGCTATATTCTAATATTTAATTATGCTTAACGAATCAGAGGAGAATATCACATTTTGTATTGGCTCTCCGAAACGAAAATTTGGGCGGTCTTAAAATTATCTACGAATCAATAATTTTGAACTAACCAATATTACGATGAATCTTTTGATTAAATGCAATATCTATGATAAGGAAATTTCAAAAGATTCCAGGCGCATTTATATATTTTTATAAATAATTAGGATAGTTCTCTTGTATTAGATTGAAATTAGTCAGACATTACGCTATCGCCAACAATCGGTGAACTAAAAATCGTATGTTTATTTTCAAGTTATTTGCTTCCTTTCTACCACTGCATTAAATCAATATCTCGTTCAACCATTGACAACGAGCACAGATTTGTTCAAGCACATCCAAGCGACCGAGTGAAAACAAAAAAATATGAATTCCACAAAAATGCCTGATTCTTATTGATTCAAACATGTTGTTTCAAAGACAAATCTAATGCTCAAAAATAACATCTTATTGCACACCCCATAGATTTCATACCTTCAATAAATAACATCCAATTTCATTTCTCCATAAGCAAACATGCTACGACGTAATTCCATTGTTCTACAATTCGCGATATTCCGAGAGACATTCGCTTAAGCGCAACACTCGATCGATCGATTCAAGACAGATGTAAATTATTCGCAATTAATGCAACTGCTGCATCCCACACCTACTTCTGACGTAGGTCCAATGTACGCAGTTTCGTGCAGTGCAAACAATTGCCACACATGGACCGTTCAAAGTCCGCTGCAACGTTGCCTAGAGGAGCTAACATTTTGCATCTTCAATCATAGGACCTCGGGTTCTCATTGATGTATGGAATACGCAGCTTCGCTTTGTGAAAACAGTGCCATGGACGTGAAAAGTCCGTAGCACCGTTGCCTAAACGAATTAACATTTTGCATCGGAAATCACAGATTCTTGCACTCTCAGTGATGGTGTACGTTGGATCGTATGCCACGCATACGACGTAGAAACGTACAGTGCGGCTCGGCCAACCTGGCACCTCGGCGGCGGAGCTTCTCGCTTTCAACCGCCTATTCGCACCATTTTGTTTCTTGGAATTCACTCACTCAGCCTCTTAAAGGAAGCAACCGACAAAGTCGTAGCATTCAAATATACTTACTAGTTTGGCTGGAGGAGCGAGACATTGTATTACATTGTTTTCTCGTCGCGCGTTCCGTTTCATCAAGGAGAATCTCCCCATGTGGTGGGGGTAATTCTGCCGGAGTTTATTCTGTTTTCACTATAGAGATGTTAGAAATCTGGTGCCTACGCCGATGTCCTCACTGTCGCCACCCAAATCGCGTTGTCTCCCTTGCTTCGATCTGCAGCGTTCTCTCTATTCGTCTTTTAGTTCGAATTGTATGTGTAGCTCTTTTAACGAATCGCCAGGTAGAACGTCAAGTTCCTTCGTGTAATGTGACAAGAGGCATGACGCTTGACGCCTGGCAAATCAGACTCTACCGAAACAGGCCTACCTCCGAGGTGCCATCTTGGCCGAGCCGCACTGTAGTTTTGCTCAGTGCAAACGATTGACTTAAATATATTCGACCGTGCAAAGTATGCTGCAACGTTACCTAGCCGAATTACAGTAAACTTTACAATACTCTAGCAAAAAGTGGAATAGTCCACTTTTTGTCATTTTGTATTTTTCGACATCGACTATCGTTACTCTACCTAGAATCCATTATGTTATGTGGGATCTGAATTATGGTGACTTTGATACACATACCACAAAGGAACAATTTGCGAGAGGCAATAGGGGATTTGAACTCTGGTAAAGTTCGACAACTGAAAGATGGCTAAGACACAGCTGAGCCTATCATTTTCAATCATTTATTCTAGCCATTTTGTTTTTGAAATCTCCAAATCCAGCCTTCTATAGACTGGATACATAAAAAAATCACTTGGGGTGAGGTACGCGGAAAAGGGAGACTATTCTCGCACTGTCTTACTCCCATCGTATCCGTTCTTGAAACCTGAGCTCGGCGAATGACAATCGAAAACTAAACTCTTATTTCGTCGTTAAGGATAATTTGTAGATACAATCGGAGACATAAGTACGTGAAATTTTGATTAAACCAATATCTCTCAATATCTTTTAAAATATGACATTTTAACAAAATGTCTTTTGTTCCCAAGCTTATTTTTAATACCAAATTTTTAATAAAATGGAAATTCATTTGATTTTAATTAATTTTTCAATGAAATTTTTAATATTTGTCACAATCATAAAAAAAACTTTTGATAGTGACTGTACCTTGAATTCACGCTGTAACATAGCCTATAGCATATTTTTAATTTACTATAGTCAAGTTTAATTTTATGTCCCGTAGCTGTTTGCGAGGTTGCCATGTTTTCACTGTGAATTACGCTCTGCATTCAATTATACCATAAATATCTTTTTTTAATTTTATGTATTAATTACTTATGTGCTTCATAGATATTTAATCTACTAGTTTACAATTTTGTGGATTTTTCGAAACGTATTTTCAATGATTTTTTTTTACTTTAACTTGTCCTGATAACATGTTTTCCATTTAAGTACGTGTAAATTTGTTATAATTTAAAAATGCTATAACTTTTGAACGAGCTTGTGAAAAAATTTCCATTTTTTTAGGCGTTTCAGAAGACTTATAAGAATAATATATAATTTTTTCATAGGATTCTCATCGCTTTTAATATACCAACAAATCATCATCATTAAGTGCTTTTTCGACCAAACACGCATTAGAACTGAACGTGCGCGGGGACGAGGTACGTGTCTTGCCGGTTGGGCGAATCAGAGCAAATCACTTATCAAAAGACTTCTTTCTAAATTCTCAGTATAATGTAAATGACTACGCGGAGAGTTTACTTCAGGAGACTGGGTTTGAGAATTTCAAAAACGAAATGGCGGGAATAGGCATTTGAAAACGATAGGCTCCGCCGCGCCCTAGCCATCTCTCAAATGTCAGACTATACCTTGATTGCGAGTCCAAGGCACTCTTATAAAGCTATTCTCACAAAACACGGTACGCATTATTTTGTACTAATTCTCAGTTTCTTGTAACGCGATACGAATTAATGGCGTTACAGGATACACATGGATCGAATGTACTATTTTTTATCGTACTTTTGATGCAGGTCCGAAATATACAGCTTTGTGCAGCGCAAACAATGGTTTCGCATTCAGCCGTACAAAGTCAGTTGAAACATTACCTGGCTGAATTAACATTTTCCATTGAGAGTCCGAGTTCCTCTCATCGGTATATGGAATATATCGACTATTCTGGCTTCCAGGAGTGTGCCAGGTGCGTACTTAGGGCGGTACGATTGGGCGACAAGGCTGCGTTAATGGAAGTTTCGTGTTGGTCGCTGTTAATCCGTAATCGCGATTCCGACAAGTGGTAGACTTTCAAGGTGACGGGACTACGGATAGGGTACGGTTGATTCGGAGATACTTTTCGATAACGCGGAATAATCTGATGTGGGAATCGAAGGTAAAGATATTGTTTGGGTTTCGGTCTTTTTTTTGCTGTGATTGTTATGGTAGTGACGGAGAGTTACGGTTTTTGGAAGATGTCGAGGTATTAAGATTGATACGTGTTACGCAGGTAGAATTCTTAAAAGGGGTTGAAAGGAATTTGGAATTCTGTGTCCGTCTTTATCTTGGGGTTTCCTTTGTTTTCAATGAGAACAGGGGTTTCTTGGTTATTTTATTAAGAAGTTGGTCTACGGTAGACGTGGACGTGAGAAAAATCCCATAAAATAGAAAGAAAGAGAAGTAACCATTTGAAAATCCGTAAAGCAAATGGAAACGGCCATGTGTCACGTTGGGAAAAATTAGATATTTCTACCCTCCCAGACGTAAAATAATGTGTTATATTTGCCAATAACTTTTGTGATGGTACAAAAATTCATTATTTTTCTCTGCATTGTTATTTACAAGTCTCAAACATAGATTCTACAATATGCATTTCACGTTCAAGAAATTCTTTGGAGCTGACTGCGAAAATAAAACTCGAAAAACTTATTTAAACATGCAATGCTCTAACTCTATTTTTATCATATTTTCTCCCAAAAATAATTAATCCATTACTTGATCTTCCACAAAAAGTTTAAATTTTGATTACTATTGATATAATAATTTATTATTACATGATTTTATTGTACATAGCGTAAAGATTATAGAAGGAACGAGGAGAAAGAAATCGAAGTTTAGTTCTCGTTGTCAATCATGCTCCTTCCACTCTGTATTTATAGCCTGATATATTTTGCACAATCTCTAATAAAAGAGTTTGATGGACGTTGGTGCTGTTTATACTTCAAGCGACACACGAGTAGAATAATAAGGCTTTCCTGTATGACACGAATATCGTGACAGCTTAACATGAATATCGTCTTGAATCTGTACGCCGGGAATCACATTGAGAATCGAAACGGTTATTTTTAGCCACGAATTTAATCGTTAATCCAGATCTGGAAAAATAAAAATTCCGGGCAAATAGTGTACTTGTTCGAGTTTGAATATCATCAATATTTTCTTAGTTAAACAAACTTCTGACGGTGACAAGAAGTAAACAAAATGAATTTTATCGTGATATATCGCTCCTTTTTGTAGGAATGGGAAATTTCTGTTATTAATAGATGAAGTAAATTGCTATTCCACCTATCGATTAACAAACAATTTCGAAGTAAGACGATGCAATCTCGATGTAGGAGCATACATAGTTCGTAATGCAGCTATTCCGTGACTGGCGAGCTCTGATTTCTAATTTCAAGAAATGATTAAGATCGATGAATTCCCAGAAACATCTAAATCGTAAATAATGCAAATAATATTAAACCTCATATAAGATATAATAATTTAAAAATTCTTCGGCTTGGTTATCCAATAAATTCAAAATATATGAGATTCTTCGCACGTCTAGCAATAAAATGCAGTTAAAAGATGGATTAAATGTTCGGGAAGAAAAAGATATCTTGAATTAATTAAATGTCATTTTCATCGATATTAGAGAATTTCTTATTTCGAAATTAGTCTAGAACGTGCAAACTAGTTATAAAATCACAACACAATAATGAGTAGACTGCGGATGTTTCTGCAAATTTCGAGTTTCACAAATGCAGGTAAGACAGGAAAACCTATCTAGGGATTTATTCCACTTAATAAATATTACAACAAATACCATACTTTGGATATTTTAGATATATTTTTATATTATGTTCTTTTTGTATATTTTAGCCGTATTTAATTTGCCATAAATGCATGAAAATCCGCAGTCTAATAATGAGTAACACCCGTTGGCACCAACGGCAAATCCTTTCCTTCTATCATGAGTCATTGCAAACGAGGATCAACGCACTCTTACTGACCTTCCAATTTTGCGACAAATGACGAGTCAAACTAACGATAAACCACAGAACCCGTAGATGCACTGTCTGCTGTGACAAGTATACGTGACAAATCGATATGCCTAACGAAGGTATTGATTGACAAGGCCGCGTCTGTTCGCCAAGGATTGCGAGAAATGCGGGTCGTTGATGAAGAGAGCCGCATTTTTCGGAAGGTCGATCGCAAGGTCGTTGACTAGAATCACGTTCGAACTGTATATCATTTACGTTTGTCTTACAATTAGATACGTGAGTTATGATAGATCTATAAAAGTGGAGCTGTGTCTTTAAATGGCACCTGATTTTTTAAACGTTACAGTCATCATGAGAAAATAATTAACATATTAAATGCCCTGGGAGTTACCGATGATCGGAGTTCCTAATTTCAGTATAATATTTTATGAGGTTTAAACAATGATACTTATGTTTATAATATATTTAGTATTAAAATATTAGTATGGCATATATGGAGTATTATTAAATATATCATTATTTTTGTAGTCAATATTTCTCTTCTTTAAAGATATAATTTTTATAGGGAAAGTTTCACTTAGATATAAATAACATGGCAGGTGTAATACGGTCAGTATTCAATGTGTAAAAGAGACAAGGTTTAAAATAAAGTGCTCTAAAAAGGGGATGTCTTAGAAAGATGTATGTTATCGAATAGAGGACAGGGTTGAAAATTCATATAATAGACCTAACAATAAGTTATTATTTTGCGTTAATAACTTTTTTTACGTTAAATGTAATCGACAGTATTCAGTTTAGGAAATATGTATTAATTGAATATGTGAGAAGAATCAGTGATATGGTCATGTTAATTACTGCAAAGTAGTTTAGGTTTAGAAGACGGACCATTATTTAGATTATAGTTTATTCTACTTCTAACAAACAGAAGAATTTTCTACTCCCACACTTGTTACAGTTTCTATACATTTCTCAATATTTCGTGGGAAATTGAGAGATACTATGATGAGCTCAGATTTCACAATTGATTATATTGAAAAACTAAACTGTCTTTATAATAACAGCGAGCAATATTTTACAGGCTGCACTGCAGAATACTTTCTATGAATCGAATAATAATTTCACATCATTTCCTGCCTATTACTGACAACACCAGAGGCCTTATTCTCAAATATGTCAAGTAAATGACCTCCAATGAAGTCTGGCCCTCTTGGACCCTCAACAATGTACAATGGCAGAATACTTTCTACAAATCGAATATTCGTTTCACATCATTTCCTGCCTATTATTGACAACACCAGAGGCCTTATTCTAAAATACATCAAGTAAATGACCTGCAATGAAGTCTGACAATCTTGGACCCTCAACAATGTACAATGGTTGATGCTTCCATATTGTTAGCAGCATCAATGACTCCTACAAGTTGTTAGTTGCACCAAAATCGAATGTATAGATGAAAATTGACTTACGTTCAGCTGCATGATGATCTGATTATACGCCCAATGCCATCGCTGTCTCGCTGTCATCTCTGGCCGTTCCTTGAGCTGCGTAGGCACTGGTGCAACACCAACCATCTCGAGGAGTTCCTCGTCCGGTGGTGGTTCGGGTGGACTCCTAGGTGGAGTATCCATTTGAACACTTTCTTCCAAAGAAGCTTGCTTCGTAATGCTTCCTGCAGGTCAAAAGTTACATTTATAATATGTAAAACTTAAAAGCACAAACTATTATTAATAACAAAGTATAATTATAATTTAAGTACTTGGCTGTGGTGGATTTTTGAACGCTATGTTAACCACTCTCTTGTTTATATGAATTTTTAGTATCAATTTGTACATTTGCATCTGAATGGATAATTGTGTAAATAATTACTAGAAAAAGTAATGCTTTTTAAACGGGTAAGTCTAATGAAGAAATATTATTAAGTTTAAAAGATGATGTTAACCCTCTATGGCTTCATGTGACTTTGAGGTAACGTAAGATACATTTAAACTTCTATTCTTTACAGACAAATTTTTAACTTCGCCAAATGTTATAATTTAACTCATGAAAATCATGAAATTCTTTATAATTCAGTATTTAAATTCAGGTTTAATCCATTATTTAATATAGTACTTTTATCATTTTGTAAATGTGCTATCGAGAATCTGGTCTTTGGATACCACAACAAATTTGGACTATAGAGAGTTAAAGTAAAGTTCAAAATCTGTCTTCCAACACACTTCCACTCACTTGGTAAAAAATAGCGTTGAAAAATTATGCTTTTATAAAAAAACGCCCATGTGATGATTTTAAGTTGAACTTGTCGATTTGAGAATAATTTTTAATGATTTAAGTCTAAACTGATCTTACCCCGTGGACTGTCCGTATGTGACATCGGCGGTGTTGTTTTGTACGTGTCCACTAACGAGCCCTCTCGAGAGCTACGAATCATCGCTTCTTCGCCTCGATCGTACCTTAAAAACAATAAAACATAGAGAAACATGTCTACTGCACATTCACTTCTTCCGATATAAAAAATTTAATGAACTTAACATCCAAAATAACGCAACAAATGAAGAAGAAAGTTTGATCTCAAAACATGAGAATATTCTCGAGTATTATAATGCTAAAGGAACATCTCATTGCTTCTTACCCTTGAATGACAATATTCTTAAATAACACGAAATGACAATACAGTCACCTACTACAGAATTTGATGCGACCATAATTCGCCGTTTGCAAGTTTGAATAAGAATCCTTCTCAAGATGTTGGTTAACCTATTTGCATCAAAAGCTCATATATGCACGCACTTTTTCTGCTCAGTATCATCGAAACGCATTTATGCATTCACATTGTGAGTGAATAGCAACACATATGAACAGTCTACATTATTGATACAACATTCGTTGATAAAAGTACAATATAACTTTATGAAATACTGTTAGACTTAGACTTAACATTAAGAAATTTGATAGTAAAGATATATTTTTGAATTTATCACATGATGCAAATAGGTTAAGAGAAAATATTAAAGATCAATTAACAATCATTGATCATCACCTTTCGAGAGTCTCGTCCCTCATTTGATAATCTCCATTGATCGCCCCGCCGAGACCAATATCAGGCTCCTCCAACGATTCTTGTTCCTTAAAGTAGCCACGCTGATAACTATCCGTTCTAGAAAGAGGCTGAGGGACATTGTAAGCCTGTCTACTGCCTCTTCTCTGGTACGAATCGGTCCTGGTAAGGGGCGGCTTAGAACTTTCCTGTGTCGTCGAAGAGAACGATTCCTTTCTCGTCGGTTGTACGTAAGAATCTCTTCTATTATAGGAATCTTCCGGAAAATGATCAGAGGCATACGAGTCGCCTCTCGTGAGTTTTGGCTTCTGAGAATGTTGACTGTGTTGACTATGCTGAGAAGAATGCTGACTGAGCTGACTCTGATGGGACAACTGTGAGTCCTTCCTCTGTGGTTCCTTTGGAATGATCTCCGGATATTCTTCGTCCTCGATGACCTCTTCTTGATACGACTCTGTCCTGGCTAATCGTTTTCCATTCGCAGTGGTCGTCGTATGAACCATCGCTGTCACTGTCATACTAGTAGTGACATGATTCGACGTAACATGATTTACCATTGTCGTTGTAGGCTGTGCCGTGCTCTGAGGTGAATCTGTCAATGTTGGTGCCGCAGGACTGGAATCTCCGGCAGTTGAGTATTCGCTAAATCCTTTTTTCTGCTGGCTGCTACTGATAGAACTCACCGCAGTCTCAAAAGATTCTTTCAATTCGTCGTCACGAGACTCCAATGAATCGGTGTTCTGCTGAAGCAGAGGACTTGGCTCATGTTTCCCAAGCTTTTTCCTCCTTGCTAATCCAACCGACGAGATTTCCTGGCTCTCAGTCGACGTAGGATAAAAGTATTCCGACTCGCTCGACTGATAACCATTCGTCCTCGTTTGACCTCTTGGCGTGGTTACCGACAGTTCCGGCACCTCGCTCTGTCTTCTTTCTGTTGTCGCAACAGGACTGTCTTTGTAACGTTCTTCGAACGATCCTTGATAAGAATCCTGATATGAATCGTCATACTGATCTTGATAATCTTGATACTGCTCTTGATAACCGTTTTTATAAGTCGTACTGATCTCCTCTTCTTTACTGTATGGCGTTTGATAATCAGGAAATTGTTCCTGCTGTTTCGTGTAGGTCTCTTGATAATTGCTCTGCGAGGTGACGGGTACTTGATTGTACGTTTCTTGATTATAGCCATCTTGATTGAACGTTTCCTGGTTATAGGTATCCTGGTTGTACGTGTCCTGGTTATACGGCTCTTGATTATACGTATCTTGATAAGTCTTCTGATAACCGGTCGATGTATTAATATTGTACTGTGAATCATATTGCTCCTGCTGGTACTGATTGTAAGTGTTGGTCACGTTATTCTGATCGTACACGCTCGACGGAACGGTAACCCCGTAATCATCGTATTGTTCTTGATACGAATCTCCTTTGTAGGTCTCCTGGTACTGCACATTATTCTGATCATATCCTATAACCTGATAATTATCTTCTATCACCATATCTCTTTCAGTTTTATCGTACTGGTCATTGGCCTGACTTGTGTATTGATCGTTTGCTTGACTGGCATTGGGATACGTTGTATCTTGATACGTTTCTTGATAAACCTGAGTGTTTTCTTGAGCATATGGCTGTTGATATTCATCCTTGAATGAGTTCTCTATGTACGTTTGACCATACGTATCCTGCGTTTGAGGCTCCTGATACGTACTCCTGAACTGATCATCGACCTGAGGTGGGTAACTTGGTTGATATTGGCCATCTTGTCTGACTTCGGGATACCGAGTTTTGCTAGGAGCGTGTCCTTGGTCGTAGACACTTTGCTCGCCGTAAACGCTGTCAATGTATGTATCCTGAGGTAAGTTGTCTTGGCTGCGATAAGCGTAATTATAGTCCTCGTTGTAGTCAGACTTGTAATAGCTCTCCTCGGAGGGAGTTCTAATCTTTGGCAGTTGCCTGCTCGGAGTGGCAGGTAAGGAGGCAAGCTTACGACCGATAATAACGTTACTCGGCTTGGTCGGCGTCGGTGGTAACTTTTTTCCCGTACCCTCTTGCCGGGACGTCGGCCTTTGTTGCGGTTGAAGCGGTTTTCGACGACGACTGTGACTGCTTTTAGAAAAAGAGATAAAAAGAGTTAGAAGGTGTTGTAGATTGATCACGAGGATTTATACATTTTTTAACCCCTTGTCTTATAACGACATGTAGCACACTTTAGGTGAAAAAGAGAATAGAACATTTTTAAGTTTTCCAAAAACTGTTAAGTTGAAAATATTAGTAGGTCAGGAGACGTGAAATAAATATTGCGTTAACTTATACTGGTATATCGAAAATCAGTGATAAATTATTATTCCAACAATTAATTCTGAATTATTCCACGTTCGGTCACAGAAGAAATCGTAAGACAAGGGGTTAATAGACTTTATACTTTACATTGATTGGTGTAATAACTATTAAAGCTTCAAATGTATTCAAGAATTTTAACAGTAAAAATTGTGCAGAGAGTATGTCCATATAATCTCCGGTATATGACTATTATTGCAAATGAAAGCGCTAGGAGATGTAAAGATAATATGCGTGTTTTTCAAACGGACAATTCTTTGCTTTTACAGTGCACGTGATTTTTGAGATGAGTTCAACCACCTATGGAATGATATTACTCCGAAATGTAAAAGCAGAAATGAAATCCAAAAATGGTATCTGATAACAGATTCGAGATTAAAGCCTTCTGCTACTATAAATAATACTATGAGACAATGTACTCGCAAAAATAAACTTCCAGCAACTGACTAATAATCTGTCGTGCTTTATACCATATCTACTCTACTTAAAGTGCAACCCACAAATAGACCCGAAAGATCTTGCATAGATGATTAAATCTATCTCAAAATTTTCTTGTCATGCCAGAAATAGTTACATATCCCATCGTTTAAAAATCACATGACAATATCGATCTCTCCTTCCACCTCCACTTACAAAGACACACTCTCACAATAAATTTTCCCAATCCTATTCTCAATTAAGAAACTTCCAACTTTCCAAATTTTAACATTAACACCAAAAATACTTCCACGGTTAATAGTTATTATCCCAATTCTAAACAAAAATCCTCTAAAATTATACCTTACTAAACATCAACTCCATATTCTAATTCGACAATAAAAAAACAAAGATAAACCTACCTATAATTTAGTTCTTCCGATTCGTAACTACGTTGTCTTGTAACAGTAGGTCTGTAATCGGGTCGATGAATGCCGATGCTAGAGGCAGGCCTCTGAGGAAGCGTTTTCCTATTCCGTTTGTTCTCATAATAGGTACTCGTTCCCGAATACCACTTCCCTCCGCTGTCCCACTGCCTGTCCTCGTCGTCCTGACCATACCTAAAAACGGCACAAGAAACGTCTCAGCTTGGAAAGTCCCGATTCATCGTCCTACTTTTTTAAAAGCCTCTTTATCATTCTCGTACGCTCACCTTTCGTCCTGATAGACGTATCCCGTGATAGTGTCGTAATACTCGTTGTACCTGATGTCCGTTTGACATTCGGGGTACGTCGCGCTCATTTTTCCCACTCTCCCGTCACTACTGTAGCCGTCCGTATAATAAGAGTGGTCGTCGTACAAAGTCATCTGTCTTTCCAAGGACGGCCGTCTATGAGGACCTGTTAGTAGACAGAAACAAAGCGGGTTACGGGTCTTGCTATATTATTAAACCTGACGTTGTATCGACTAACTAATTTCAACGTTATTCGAACTCTACTGTCTATAGATAGAAACGAGTAGACAGGTATAATATAGGGTGCTTCGTTATTTTTATTAGCACGCGACGTCCTAAAATTAAAGGTGCTCTCGACTTTTCTTGGCGTGGCCAAGTAGGTGTGAGGGAAAAATTAGTAAATGGCAATTCTCTCCTCTGTTATTTGCTTCTCGGATGTTCGGTTGTACGTAGGAGGAATGATTTCAACGGAAATAGCAGTGTCATTTTATAAATACTGTCTCTGGAAGGTACTGATAAAGTTCTGGATCGTTCACTTTGTTTGGTAGGTGGAGAACGATTAAACTTGGAATTGCACAAGATTAGTTTTGAAGAAATATAATGTTGGAGTAAAAGAAAGTACTCGAGTACGCGTGTTATTGCATTTGGAAAATTGAAAGTGACGTAAGCTTTGTTCATTTTTGGATACAACAAAAGTAATGAATGTGGTATCATTAAATAACAATGTAACGGTAAGTTTCCAAGTTTTTTAATAACTTATCAATAATTCATGAAACTTACTTTTCGCAGTGTAATTGAATGTTCTTTTATATCATCAATTCGCTAATTGGTGTCAGGCTTCCATTCAAGTTGAACGAGTTAATAATCTACATTTCTGTATAATTACTACCCCTTTAACTAACTTCGTTTTAATTTCACCTATTTACATCACTCTGAATCTAATACACTAATAAATAAATAATAAAGGTCTTTCATTCTCCAAACATACACTAATGCTAATACAATTATGAATAATTACAATTACAAATTCAATTGCAAGGCCCACAACACAATAAATAAAAAAATATTCCAGCCTCTATTAATTACGAATTGTTTCTGCACCCTTAACGAAACACCCTCCAGATTGGATTAAAACAAGCCATAAACGATTGCAAACTGACAAATAATCCTCTTATAACTTCATCATACTCCGACTTAAAAGAGCGTGACTTAACGCACGCAATGCTCGTATAGCGCGGGAAGAGTAAATTATTTTTTGCGCGTCTAAGTGGATATTTTTTTTACCTCTTCGTCTAGAAGAGCTCGTAGTGGTGCTTGGGTAATATTCCGTATCGCTGTAAACCCTCGTCTCGTCGACCCTCGTGCCGTGGTAGTCGTAACCCTCGCTGTACCAACCATCTTGGCTAAAATCACGGGACAGTGATGAAGTAAAATCATCTTTATCAGGTACGAGGGATCGAGGCGCGGATGAAATGGCCCGCGATAAATGGCGATATTTTCCGTAGATGCGATGCTCTATGTAAAAGAAACTTTCCCATTGAACTTCGGCCGTACTAACTGCATCATGCAACTACCTGTGGATATTCGCTACACTTATTCGATCGTGTTGTTAACCCTTTCGCTACGAAAGATTACAACTTTACGGTTAGTTGCAAATATTCATTTATCAGGAGATTTTATGTATTCTTGTATTGTTATACGTGAAGAATATGGTTGATGTGGTAGGTTCTGTTGAGTGGATGCTGTATGTAGAATGGAAAAAGTAAATTTTTTGTTGAATACCAGTACATCGTTGTGGGATGAACGTTAAATCGTTTTAAAAACGTTCGATTATTCGTTCTTGAGTTGTGTCTTTAAAAAATCGCGGTGTTGTAGTGGTAACTTGTTTATAAAAATAAATTAGTTTGTTGAGATTTCCCGTGAGAGAATTCACGTGACCAGCGTAAGGATTTTTAGATTTGGGACAAAGAATTTTTCTAATTGGACTGATATTTGTTGATTTGAAATAGAGAAGAGCTGACTTTAAGACTTCCCGCTTTTTTTAGAATTTTCTTATAATTATCAAACACACATATGTGTCTTCCTTTTCCATGTGGCAATTTTTTAATTGCTACACAATAGCGAAAGGATTAACTACATATTATTATGAATGGTCGTATGTTAATATTCTATGAATTTTGCTATCTCAGATTTCTATGGTTAAATTTCTTTGTGTTTCTATGAAACTCATTTTATATGTAGAAATAGAACAATTTTAATTTTGTGCTATGTTGTGAATAAGTACAAGCATCTCTTCAGTAATCGTAAAGAATGCTCTCTAAATGTAAAAAACGACGTGAACGATTGTGAGGAAGCAATTATATGTTACAGAATGCATTTCTCTAATTAGTGTGCAATATGTTTTTGAATGAAAGATACTCGTACGATACTAGAGATATCGAACCGACAATGAACGACTGTCGAGAGAATGTGTGTGAGGACGAAAATGAATATGTATGCGTTAAAAAATCAGTGAATCGTTCTCACGAGACTGCAGGGGTACTCGTTTCGTACCTGTCCTCGTAATCCCATGTGTGCTTCCGTCTTCTGAATCAAGCAAAAAAATAATAAACGTTTTTTTTTTCAAGTGTATCACGAAGTCACGGTCAGGGCCGTGCAAAAATTCCTCGATAAGTTTCGTGTCTCTTTTAACATTAAAACTAACAATATCCTGTAAAACATAATATTCAAATAAATAAATCTAACAGAAATAAGAAATTTCCCAGCATACTGCACGACCCTGTTGAGAATATTCGACTCTAAATCACTCCTATATCCTTTCGTCGGTTACATTATTATATTCTCGAAAATGGTAAAAGTAAAATATTTTCACAATAAATCACATTGTATTATTCTTTCCTAAGGTGAAAAAGTTGTTCTCCATACTTCATGTACAACCCGATGTAATGCATTTAAATGACCAAATACCTGTATTCCTTATAGTGTCTTGGTCTACTGTTGTAGAAGAGTGGCTCGGAAGATTCTGAAGCGTGCTGAGACTGCGAGTACCTTTGCGGTGGGCCCTCATCGGGGTACGGTTCGTCATATCGTGGACTGTGGCCTGAGCCACCGTAACCTCCGTAATTGCTCGGAGCTAATCTCCCTCCGATCGTAGCTGGAAGCTGAGGATATTCATAATTCGTGAATTATTTCTTTTGCTTTATGTGCACATTCATCAATGATAAAATTATAGGTCGAAATACAGTGGGTTGCGAAATTATTAGGGACTGCCACATTTTTTTCAGATTCTTACTTTAGGCGCACTTGACTGCAGTTTTAAGTGGTTCAAACTGTGCAGAATTGTGTTATTTGAAATTGCCATGTGTCTGTTACTTAAATTTCAAGTGTATATTGAAAGTTAAGTGATATATTTCTTTTTATACATTTTTAAGCAGCATGAGAGTCGCAGTATACTTTAGACGCTAATGGGTGAAGGACGAGTTTTAATATTTTAAACAAAGTAATTTTCATTTTTGTGTTTTATAATTTAGTTAAAATGTAAGTATTACTATTATATTATCATAGAATTTAATTATTTGCCAAAATATAGTAATAAAAATATATTTATTTTATGCCTGTGGTTTCATCACCAAATATTGAACTGCCCTAACGTCGCCCAATTTTTTACTTATTTTTTATTTGTCTCTTTTTTTGACATTTTTTGGTGTTTATTTTATGTCATAAATAACTATTCTATATAATTAAAGCTTTTATTATTGGAAAACGGTGTAAATCTAATAAATTTAAGACTAATACTTTACGAATACAATTTTTTCGTGACTGTCCCTAATAATTTGGCGACCCACTGTATATGTATTGGAATTTGTTATAAAATGTATTTAAAGTGATGAGAGTCTATTCTTTGAAGAATGGCCAGATCAGGGGCGAGTAACTCTTTTCATCAATGGGCCCATTTTAATTTTCATGTCATGACGGGGACCAGCACATACCGAATGGATTATAAAAAATTCAATACTTCAAAAATGTTCAATGATTTGAATAGCCAAAATATTAAGATATTAAAAAATAAAGATAATAAATACAAATTGACAATCCATTTGCGGCATTGCCATGTGTGAGTTAATTGAATTATTTTTAATTTTAAACTACGTAGCGGGCTGGACTCGATAACATTGCGGGCTAACAGATGATTATTAAATTTTAACAAATTTAATGATTATTATTAAAGTAGAGTTACGGGTGAAAATGAATGCTTTTAACACTAGATTTATAGCAGTTGTCAAATTGACGGGTTCCTATTTTTTTTAATATTTCCCAAATTCATGGAGAAGCAGTACAGTACATATTTCACGCGTATCTTGTAATACACAAATTACTTGATCATCTTTTTTCAAAGTTCTTATTTAATTAAAATGTATCAGATATAACTGTCGTAAATTTAGTGCTAAATGTGATATAAAAATTATTGATTGAGGATTGTAATTTTTAAGAATATCTTAGCTACGAATTTTTAAAACGAAATTTTTTTTGAAGTTTCTGAGATGAAATTATTGGTTAATGTAAATGTTTTGAATAATTTTTAATAATATTGTTGAACTTATGATGGTACAGTTTAAGTGATAATTTCATCGTTTGTGTAAAAAATTCATAGATTTCATTAATGACGGAATGATCTAATCTGTGTCAATTGCTGAAATGTAAGAATTACTCAAAGCTTCAATAAATTAATTTTCTAAAAATATCTCAATCAATTGTTTTCAAAAGTATAAGCACCGACTCGCGAAAGCTCGAAGGCCAAATATTTCCAATGTGTAATCAGGGTCTCGACAAAATAGCTGACGACAACTTAATGATTCAAAGAGGCACGTTATTTGTGACGTAAGAGGATTCTCAAGTATTCTCACTATTATGTATTGATATTGACGCCGTCGGATAAATGATCTCCACTGAGAATAAAGAAATAAGTCGTGGCATTATACCTTTAACGGACTTTAAAATAGGCCGACGATAAGATTGAGTATTATAGACAAATATACCGTCTTCAAGAGATTCATGGAGGTATGATACGCTTCAAAGTTTCCGACTATAAAAGTTCTGAAGTCGGTATATTAATCTCATATTCTAACGTCCCCCGTCTTTCTTAGCATTTCGTAGCTAGAAAATATCTAATATCAAACTCTTAATATAGAAATTTATTTTTTTAATACATGTAAACGTCATAGACAACTAAAAATATTAGTAGTAAAATTTAAAGCTTTGGAACGTTATTTACTGGTCAAAAACTGTACACTTTATTTTAAACAGAAATATAGAATAATAAAATAAGGAAGTTTTAAGAATTGATACTTTTCAATCATTCTTTCAATCTGTAGAAGATATAGAATTATAAAATTACTGGAATGGAGACGCTAAATTAGTTTTAATATAATTATATGGAGAATAAATGAATGAAGAATATCGATAATAAGTTGAAGGAATACCTGATGGTCGTCTCTTTCGTAACTATTTTCTCTCGAGGTTTCGAGAGATCTTTGAGGAGTAGCTAATTGGTTGGCAGCAGTACGAAATTGCGAAGCAGAACTGTTCGCACCCTGTCCACCTACTGGATAATTTAAGTCCGACGTGTAGTCCGAATCCTCCGAGTACCCCGCTGGAAGACAATTAAAATTTATGCGAGACGAACAAAACTAGAAATCCTCTCAATTAAAACAATACGTCTTTCCATCGAAGAAGAAAAACCGAAGGAAAACCAAACCTGAATAAAATCAATTAAAACATTAAAATCAATCGACTTGCATTTCATAAAAATCATTATTTCATTCCATATAATTCATCGATTTTCCATTAAATATCATTCGTACAATAATTAAACAGAAAAAATTGCAATTAACCAAACTTACGATAAAATATACCTGTCATAGAATTTCTATACTAAAACTCTCTCAAGTGCTCGGTGTACTAAACTAGCAATTAAAATCAATAACTACAATTCTCTGTCACATTCCCATCGTAATAAAAAGTCATCGATACGTAAAATCGTCGTTTCAAAAATGTGGATGAATAAATGACCATAAGAAATTCGTATAACCGAAATGACCCTAAGAATTTCAATATCACCAGCATCAAACGCATTCTTTAATCTATAACGATCGGTGGAATTTCGTTTTCCCTTAAACGAAGAAAATTGGTCGATATTGAAAGAATCCGTAAAGTATATATGTACGAAACCATGAGAAACTGTGCAGGAAAGTATAGGCAATAGTATCTAACATTCATGCGATTTATCGATCAACGTCGATTACGTCCATCAACGTCACATCAGACAAGGGTAGAACGTCGTTGTTTAGGGGTTCACAGCGGGAAATTACAAACGGGGTCAATGAATTTCAGTATACATCGACAAGTTGAAAAGACGGGAGGAAAAAAAAAGGAGCGCTAACAAACTCTTATCATGCTACGAATGTCGTGATCGCCGATAGCGAAAGATACTTCGATAAGGGTAGTTTTTAGGGGTAAGTTACCGACAACGATACCCGATGGTCGATAAACGCTGCTTGGATGCTCTTTCGTCACACGATTGTTACTCAGAAATATCCGAATGGCGCACTCGACAGATAATGCAATTGCAGTTGCATAATGTATTCTTACGGTCGCTGATCGCAGATGAGATACTAGCGCGCCGGAGAATCGATTTTCACGGAAGGGAGAAAAAAAAATGGGGCAGTAAAAGTTTTTACGACTTATGCGGAAACGGTATTTGAGCAACCTGCTTCGAAAGTAATGGCAACGAACAAAAGCGCAACGAACTGTCGAGCGAATGCTGGCGAAAGTAATTACTTTTTAATTAACGGAAAAATTGAATGGTACTTTTGCCTCTGGTAAAAATGACAAAACGAGGCTTTCGATACTGGAGCATTCACCCTGACATACAAAACGGTGATATTTGAAAATTTGTCATTAGTTTTCAGCCTGATCTGTATTCTCGTCCGCAGTAGAAGTTTCTTTATCTTTTTTTTTGCAACTGTACTTCTCAATAGGTGTTGTTTGAAAATTCTTGTTAAATTTCACTTTGGTGACTTTAAATTAAAAAGTATATGGCAATCGCCGAGAAGCTGATCAGGTGTAGAAGTTGGGTGACGAAGAGTTCGGAAAGTTTTTATATCGTGTTTTCGGTGATCCCTGGCTTATGTGCTTCTTGTTATCGCGATACATGAAAACTTTTCTTTGTTAGACTCCCTTATTTCTTTTTTTTGCAAAACGATATAAATTATTCATCGTTTTGGGGAGAATCTAAATCTTGGCGATGATTTGGTGAATGTCGCGTTAAATTGTTTATATGTCAGGGAGAACACAAAAAAATATGATAAATATATCATGTGATTTGATCGTTAGACTGCTGTGATCGACGGTAATAAATTTTAAAAAAGATAATGGCGAGATTTCTTGATTGTAAGATTAGTGGTATGAACAATTTAAAGTCTTTTCTATGAGTTTATTTAAAAATATTCTGCTAATATAGTTCATAGTGTATTATCGATTCAAATAGCAAAAGATGTTATCTGACATTCATGGAAATGTAAAAAATTGTGGTGTAAATTACCAACAATTTTTCTCCTTAGGAATTCACTTGGAAGAATAAAATTTACTCTAACAATAAGACTAAAATTATCCCATAATGTTTGCCGTTTTTCCAATATAAATAAACGAACAAAAGAGACAAAGAAAAACTTTTATGGGACTGTTATTTACATTATATTGGAAAACCTTATCAGACTGTGTCACGCGAACACTATGAACATACGCCATCGTAACGTTATTTACATCATTAATTTCGAACAATATATTAGACACCAGCTTTCGCATGGTTTACATCGTGCCACGTTACAAAGGACGATTAATGCTTTTTGTCCTAGATACACTATGTACTCTTTAGATTTACCGTATAGAACCAGCTCAAAAGGATACACTTAGTGACATAGTTTCAAAAATTAATAATTTACTCTATCTGGTAATCCGCTAGGTCTTCCAGAATAATACAGTTTCAGCGTAGACAGTATTTTTCCCTAATTATAATATATTGGGGCGACAAGAAAATAGTTTCGGTTTTCACTGAAAGCTAACGTTAAGTCTGTTCTCAACGACTTCTAACAATGTTATAATTTTTTTCTTCTGACAATCGAAAGTTGTCACTTTTGACTTGGCAAAAAAAAATGTGCTTTATTCTGTTTTTACTTGTTTAGGGTGAATTTTAATGTGGAGTGAAAAAACGAACATTTCCGACATATTTTACTTTTTGATTTTTCGCAAAGGCAAGAAGTGATGTCACAGCATCCCTATAGCCATGATCTGGCACCATCAGATTACCATCTATTTTAAAGTTTGCAAAACTTTTTGCTGCAAAACGCATTTAATTCAGTTTTTTTTTCTGATATGGGCCAAAATTTCTATAAAAGTGGAATCATATATTTGTCGAAAAGACGACAAAAGGTCATCGAAAAAATTCTTTGTTAACAAAAATTGAGTTCCATTTCACACTACAAAGCCAAAATTACTTTCTTGCCAACCCAATATAATGAAATGTCATCATAATTAATATCTTCCTTCATCTTAACCCTTAACGCTCCAACTTTTAAGTGTGAATATCGACCGGCAACTCCAACTTATTCTCATCATATTTTTACTCGCAAGTTTTTATGTATTAACCTTTAAATGCTACAATTGCGTGTAAATAATAATATTAAAGTCATTGAAAACATTTGTTATTCAGTTCAGAAGTAATATAATTTTGATTGCAATATTTATATTATGAATTATATTTGATGAATGTGTGGTAGTTTTTAGAACAGTAATTGGGATGCAAACCGGGTTTGCATTCACTGGTCTGACAGTAGAAAACTGTTTGTTTCTTTACCGCATTACTTATTTTTGGCTAGTTAACAGTTACATCATTATAAATGCGACACAATTGAAAAATAGATGAATTTACAATAAAACAGGTTGAGATCTGACTTTCATTACTGATCGCTTGTAACTGACTCAGAAGTACTATTTTTTATCTATAAATAATTTCCTATAACGAAGTAAAAAGTACACTTGGAGTAGCACGCTTCAAATCAGGGTTGCCTGACAAGCACACGTCGAGCGATAAGGGTTAAACTACCATATTCTACAGTCATCTTAACAAATTACAGATTCTGCAAACCTTAAGGGAATCCTTCGTGTTCTTACAGAATACTTTCCCAAAGAAGAAAGGACCTTTCTTTACACCAACAATCTTACAATATTTTCCAAAAAGAACAATATCTCCTTGATAACAATCGTTGAAAGTAATTCTAAAGCAACATCGCCATTATCCTAAAAACCGTCAAAGATCCAGCCACTCTAACAATAAGGATCAATCGATACATCTTTTAAAAATCGTCGACAAACGTTCACGCTTCGATAACCAAGGATTCTCACGTGGATATCAGAACTTTGTCCGCGTTAATCGGAAACTAAAAAGAAAAGGGAAACTGGCGCAAGTGGTAGCGCGAATAAACGAGTCAAGAGAGACAATTGATCGGGGACATTCCTCTCGTGTCTTAGAGAGCATCCGAATGAAATAGCAGCCACTTAAACTAACTTGTCGGGTACTTACAGTGGCCTATATTGTACAATATCTGTCGTCGTGCCTGTTCGGCTCGTGCTTCCTGGTCCATCATGTTGTTCAGCATTTCCAGCTTCCTCTGCAGATCGGCCGCCTCGGTGTTCTCAGGGTCTTTCGAAAAGATAGAGATCGGTAGGGAAATGGTTAATCGCGAGACTCGAGTATCTAATGTCTCTAATCTGCATCGATTACAGAGGTTAATACGGCGCGGTATAACCGAAATGAAAACGTGGAAATACGACGGTACGTTTTCTGTTTTTTTCTTTCTTTACCCCCGGAAACTCTATTACGGTGCGGAATTCTACATTTTCTAACGACCTAAAATGGCCGTAGGAACACCGTCTGAGTTCTCATTTCTTGGATGACGCGAACGAAGCTGCACTCTGCCGTCTTAAAAGGAAAATCGTGTTACAGTTTCTTTTTGCGCAAATCTGCGCGGTCTATGCACGTGTTAACTCTCTGAGGTAGGTGTTGCTCGAAAGTCACGAAGAGTAGAAAGTTTTGCCGTGGATTCTGAAGGGTGTGTTATTAATGAGTGTTCGTTAATTGTCAAGGCTGTGTATCCACTTGGGCGTATAGTTGATTACATTTTAGGAGAAATTCCATGAAAGTTTCATATAGTTTGAGTTATTTGACTGGTACATCAATTCCTCGGCATATGGAAGAAATGTGTTTGCGAAGGATTTGTAAATCGATGTTACGAATCGGATTCTGATATATTCCACGAATCAAATTTTTCAACCACGAAGCGAAGGTAGGATTTAAGTTTACGATTTCGTTATGACGAAATCCGATGTAAAGTACTTCCGCATAGCGAGGAACGAATGTACGTACACTGTTATCTGTTTCTTGTACTTTCGAGTAATGGTTAGCTGGAATTTATCCATTTTTAGAAGCTATTTGTAATTTTCATACAAATAATACACCGCAGCTTTGCTTTTGCAATTTCCTTATGTCATTTCCAAACGACGTATACTTTTCTATAGATCTACTTCCTGTAGACTACTAACTGTAGATAGCTAAATTCATGCAATAAGTCTACTTTCAGAAAAGATCTCCAATCGACACATTAAGAGGACGACTAAAAATTAGTAAATTATTTATGTCTAATGTATAACAACATTACGAATATATTAGAGTGACCGAAAAGAAATGTCGCCGTTTGCATTAAATTTAACCAGATAAATTTCTAACAACGTTTCATTTTGAATGAATGATGCAATTACCAATCCCTATTAACCCTAGATCACTAACCTTTGTCGATTTGATGACACGGATTTAATAAGTATGCCATATTAGTTAACGTTATCGTAATAAATAAATACTTATCTTTAATAATACAAAAAAACATGTTTAAATTTTATTTAAATAATAGCCTTTAACCCCTTTTGTAAACACCGTAGTCGAAGAAACGAAGGTTAGTGTTAAGCGTCGAAAAATAAGGTTAGTGATCTAGGGTTAACAACCTTTTACTATCTAGTGTGAAAATTTTCAATACCGGAGCGTTAAAAATCGTTTGATTTTCGACCAAAATATCTCTAATATATCAAACCACGTTACTTTCCGGTCCCCCTAATACGTCTAAATGAAGATAAATCTAATTTCCCTACGTTTCAGTAACTTCGTGGCACATGTATCATACAAAATAAATCATTTTGGATTTGTCCACCATGAAACAGACGAAGTCATCTAAAATACTACATTTAGAAGGAATCTGTAATTGACACATCTCGTAAATAATTCTCACCCATTTACGTTGAGACCGCGACATAAATCAACCTGTGCCACGATCTCTGTTTCAGATATATTTATATCCCATCGAAACAAAGCGAAGCTTCGACCGTCCCTCGGAAGTCTTCTCAAAACGCCAGATAGGTGGATTCGCACAGGACACTAATTCCAGAGCTCAGGAACGATTTATTACGCGAGCAGCCAACTTACACCATCTCTTTTCCTTTACGAGGTGACACAACACCTTCGTACTTCATCGTCAAATAAGAAAGCGAAGTAGGAACGTCTCTGATGTTTACCAACGCACCCTCTTATACGGAGTGCATCAATTTCCTGTATCAACCCCTCATTCCGTCTTTCTATCGGCCGGCTGGAAATTTGAGGAGAAACCTCTAACTCAATATCCATACCAGAGGCGAATGCGAAACCGTTAAGTTAACCCCTAAATGGAATCTCTGTGTATAGCTTCGTTCATTAATCTTCCGTTCTCTTGACAAAAATTCTGTAGGGAACTTAGCACCATGACGTGAAACGGAAAACGTGTTATCGAACATCGTGAATGTGTATTTCGTGCAAATATATTATATACACGAGCACACGTTCACAGTTAATAGGATGGTATTCCTGTGCGAATACTTTGAGTACGCGAGGAAACGTTGAAAATGGATCGATTCGATTGTAAAATTACAGAATTTTTTTTCATTGGATACGAGAATTTCTACTGTGCGGATAACCGATCAGCTTTATTTGGCTTTTCAATCGGAAATCGAATCGAAACGAGAAGGCGAGCAAACAGAACGTACAACTTTCATGACGACTGTCCACCTTTGAAGTTACCATTTGACACACGGTATCGATCATCCGTTTGTTGCTATCGATTCGATGGTACCAAAGTAAGTACCGAGAAAGGCACTCACAATTAGTCGTAGGAAAATGTAACGGTCTATTGTAAAGTTGAAAGATTCTTTGAAATTGTAGAAGAGTCGATGTTGAAGAGTTATGTAGATTGGTAGAGGATCTTTGTATTCGAGACAATTAGACTAAATTTAATTGCCGGCGCGAATCGCGGAATGGGAAATGCGATGTGATTGTAATTGAGATAGTGGTATTGAACGTACGAATTGTAATGTAATTGTGTCGTGAAATATGCAGAATGGTCAATTATATTGTCGATGGTACCGATATATATTTATTTATGTTATCACCTTTCATTTTTTACCACCGTTTTTTTAGCAGGTGTTACCAAAGTAAGTTTAATAATCCGGAAATTATGCTTTGTTGGAAGAACGAAAAGATAATTTTAATATATTTATCTTCATTATTTTATCTGCGGAGAGTTATGTCGCCGTTTTGATGACATTTTCTTCGTTAAATATTTGACAGATCATTTATTTCATAATTCACTCTATCAGTATGTTAGCAAACTTTGCTGACTTTAAATAATAATTCTAGGAGAAAATACTTTTCGTTTTATAATAATGGAAAGATTTTATTTGTAACTAACAAGAAGTAAAGTATACTTCCACAAAGTTTTGCTATTTCCGTCAAAGAAACTTTCGGCATTTAGGATGAAACTTGCTGAATATTCCTTTCATCGTCAGCGAATGAATCGTGGTGTCTTTTTCGTCGAATTTTAGTTTGCAATCCAAAAAATGCACCACAACTATTAACGTGGCACATTTTAAAATAAAAATCTACATACCGCATTACATCGATTATAAGACGCCACTGATTATAAGACGCACCCTAAATATTTCAAGCTAGAAATAAAAAAATACCTGAATTAAGTATTCTTATTATAAAGTGTAGAATAAATAAAAATATGTATATACTTAAAGAACTGAAAAATATAAGTCAAGTCTGTATTCTTATGAGCTAAAAACACGTAAAAATGTGCATCTTATATTCGATGTAATACGGTAATCATTTTCCGCCGAGAAAATTATGAAAATGAATAAATGAATAAAATAAATCAACTAAAGACATTATTCCCTCACAAACATATCTACAAATCTTAAATAGCAATAGTTAAAAAATTACATATCATTTCATCAAGTCAATATCGTCACAAACGTACAAAATTTCCATATAAATTCAGAAAATAACTTCACCGTCGCGATATCATCAACAAGTATGGTATCACTTCCGTCCTTAGAAGTAAGCAAATTCGTATGCACTCTCGTCGCATACACATCGACGATTTCCTTCAGCAAATCTAATAGCATCCTAAGAAACGTACCGTACATGTACACCCACCGAAATACATTTCAGTCACGCGAATATTGCTTCTATTGTTAGCATTTGAGTTCACGTGTCATTCTCGAAAATCGATAACCCATCTATCCAAAGAATCCGCTGCTCAATGTACATGTGAAATTAAGTCTTCCATTCGTTCATCTAACTTTCATAAGTATACCTACGACCGACAAGACCAATCGGTTCTTTATCCCTACACAGAAACAATAAATCCCATTGATTCACCGGAAAATCCTGAAATTCCAATCGCTATTCTTAGCAGCAATCTCTCGGAATAATAGCAAAGGCACAACATACCGACGCGAACCCATCAAACTCAGATTAAAAGTAGGAAAAAAAAAATCCGACGGGGAAAAGAGAATATTAAAGGAAACGAACTCGATGCTTTCAAGGGCGACCTTGACCCACATATTTTGCATTCCACCCCTTCTTTTCAACGGCCGAACGTCGAGAAGACACGTACCGGCAACGAGGCTCGTTCTGTCTCCTCTACAACGTGCAATTTCGAACGACGACGACGATGAACGCGAATCGTCCCGCGGCGGAAGTCTTTCGCGAATTCTTTCTATTCGTCCCTCGCCGTTGGAAGTCACCGTTCGCTGTTTCTAACTTTGGTCTGGATGCAATTAAAAAAAGGGTCAAGCCCTGCCAGGAGAGCGTCTCGGTAGCGCGAGTAGTTCTTTTCTTTGAAACCTCCAAGTCCCTGCTGGCGAGGGTTGCAACCCCAACCCTCTGTGAGGGTGAGTTCCTCGCTGCCCCGCCGACCCGAGTGCCGGCCGGGGTCCTCCACCCTGGTGCGGGGACGTCTCTTTAGTAAAAAGAAGAGTCCACTGGCTGCACTTCAACTCTCCTGTCCCTCGAGGGCGACGCAAAGTATTTTGCACTTTGCAGTCGCGTTTCGACGTTCTTCCTTGCTGCATTGTACTAGTTTTTCTTTTTATGGCTTCACGATCGAAGATAGAGATTGTTGCGATTGAATGAAGATTTCTTTTTAAAAGTATTAAATTCTTGTTTTTGATGGCGTTAGAGTGTTAATCCCTTGTGCTACAATAGCGAGTGACACTCGCGATTAACCCCTTGCCGTGCCATTTCTTTTGTGATTAAATGTGCAATGACTTTGAATTAATTAAAAAATAACAATCTAACCCCAAATTTCGGATAGAGTAGATGGACTTAACGTAGTATCGAATAACGTAGAATTAATTTTATTTTATCAGGGCCCGCTGATATTTGTAATCATATCATTTTTGGAGCACTTCAAAATTGACTATTCCATTTATCGCATCACGAGTAGCACTCGTTATTGTACGGCAAGGGGTTAAGTAAATGGGATAGGAAATTTTCAGATTTTCCAAAATTTATTAAATTGGAAATATTAATTAGACGCGATGCGATATTATTTCTATAACGTCAATATTATGTTAACCAGTTAACTGCGTTCGACGTGTATACACGTCGATCCAAAGTTCTATTGCGGTAGTCTTTTTAATACTGAATTGTCAATTTGTTATGAAGTAAAATCTAATTTTTCCACGCTTTTCTTTCGTCTTTTCGTAAAATTTCTAGCAGAAACATTTACCCTGTGTTCGATGAATATACACGTCATTACTCGATTTTAATCCCGTATCCTGCGAGGGATTCATAAAACTAAATTTCGCAGTTAACTGGTTAAATTATACGGCATTTCAAGAATCACTGATCAATTTTTATTTTAGAAATGAAATGCTGAATTATAGCGGAGGTAGTCAGGAAACAAATCGTAGTGCAAGGGGTTAACTCTTTGCCGTACAATAACGAGTGGCGCGATAAATGGGGTAAGAAATTTTCAAATTTTCCAAAAACTATTAAATTAAAAATATCAATATAGGTTCAAATTATTACAGTATTAATATTGTGTCAATTCATAAGGTATATCTGAACTTTGGAACAGATTGTTATTTCAGCAATTAATTCTGATTTACTGCAGAATTCAGTTATAAAAGAAATGGTACGGCAAGGGATTACTATTTATGTGATTTGAGAACATAATTCAAATTTGGAATGTTTGCAATGTCATTATGAAACACACTATAGACTAGTGATAGTGCAAAAAAGTTGTACTTGTTTGTTTACTGATTGCACAACTTCTGAGATAGTTCGTGTTAGGCTGTTGAAAAAGCAGAGAGAAACTTCATAAGGTATGAAAATTGTGCCATGTTTGTCCTAAGCGACAGTTTGGAGAAGATGAAAATTAGGACAGCAAGCATGATATTCATGATTGATAACAGCAAGATGTAATGATTGCTGATATTCGTACTACTTTTTACTATTATAATTATCGTTATGCATTCATCCAATGTTAATGTAAATATGCATTATTTAAGTATTAAATGAGTACATATACACAGCTACTGAGTAATAATTAGATATATTTTTAGTGACATATCTACAAACTTGTAAGACCCACTTTCTACGCCTATACCTTAATCCCCAGTAACCTACAACCCTACTTCCCCTCTTCTCAAAACCGAGAGTTTCAGTTCAATAACACATTTCATCTTACATACCCTGTCTCTTCGTAATTTTGTAGTAAATTCGAGTAAACTAACACGCAGAATTAAATTATTAAAAATTTCTACAATCTATTTATTCGTGACTCTATTTTAATACTTACAACGTAAGACGTTTAAAATTCAGTGAGGACGAAATTAGACACAAAAAGTATTATTGACATATTCGTGTCTGTGATTATCAAAGTGGTCCATGTTAAAAATTAGAAAAATTGAACTTATCATCAATTTTATATTGTACATAACAATATGGGATAATAGAGGAGAATCAGTTAGTAAAAATAACAAAAATTTGAACTGTTTAACACTTAGCCGACCGATCGGGTAGATCTACCCATTTCCAAACTAGTCGGTGGCCGACCGATCGGGTAGATCTACCCTTTTCCAAGCTAGTCGATGGCCGACCGATCGGGTATTATTTTTGACCTGAGGAACACTTCTTTCTCCATAGAGCTTCTTATTTCTATAGAGTACAACATATAATAAAATGCACTAATTTTTGAAGTCTTTTATTGGCCATTATAACGGCTCTACGCAGAAAAATGCGCGATGGACAGCGCAGTTTGGCTTTCCGAGCGCTGTGGAAACTGTACAGGTCTCTGTAGCGCGTGCGGTCGGCTAAGCACTTACTTTACACGCAAATGATAATTATATCATTACGTAAAATCAATTGGCAGTGGAAAACTTTAAGCATCTCCTAAAGAAGTATATATAATTTAGGCCACTGTCACGATTACCGGCACATTTGATCCAGTGATTCGAAACTCACATAAAATTTTAAATTCCTAACAATGAGGCCGCAGCAAATAAACACAAAATATAACAACAAACAAAAAATATACGACTATAAGTAATAACAAACAAAGTTATTTACACAAAAATGTAATTACATAAAATCAAATTGTTCCCAGTATTTAGGTTGACGAAATATGGTTAAATTTTTAAATTTTTATTCACTCTACATGTTTCGACATCTTACGATGTCCTCTTCAGGAGTATCTCTCTTCAGGAGTATGTCGAAACATGTAGAGTGAATAAAAATTTAAAAATTTAACCATATTTCGTCAACCTAAATACTGGGAACAATTTGATTTTATTTAAAACAAGGTTGAAATATAAAAATAAAATGTAATTACAATGTTGTGGATAACGCAAATAATTTCATTTCTAGCAAACGCATATAGTATGTCTGGAAACTTGAAGTACAGAGATAGTTATGTGCGTTTAACAAACAAAAGAAAAATGCAAAAAAAGGCAATGTAAGGACGATCGG
This sequence comes from Cerceris rybyensis, assembly GCA_910591515.1. Lineage (NCBI taxonomy): Eukaryota > Metazoa > Arthropoda > Insecta > Hymenoptera > Crabronidae > Cerceris > Cerceris rybyensis. Next base: position 43,248,323 of record OU342789.1, read on the forward strand.
CCATAATGGGCCGAAGGTAACAGCTGGCCGACGATATATTGACAAACTTGGCGTAGAGGAAGAACGGGAAAAACGGGAATGGCGGAAGTCTCCGGGCGTCTTTGTCGACTGAAACTGCTCCCATCTCGTACCGGAGTTTCTCTTTCTATTTTTCATTGTTTCATTCTCTGGCTCGTCACGGCCCGAGACTGCCAGCGTGAAATGTTCCCGGCTTAAATGTTTCTGCCTCTCTGCCTGCCGTGGACAAGGAATATCGATAAATCGGAAAACTTGATGAATTGCGTTGAAAATACGCTCCGATGGAATGCGAGATTGAGACGACGTTTGGATTCGTTGAATTTGTCTTCGAATTATTTGCCAGTCCTACCGGAATTAATCTATTTCTTTTGCTGTCGCGCGTATTTCTACTCTGTAATTCAAGTTGTGCCTTTCGCGTCAACGATATTTCTTTGGTTTTGATTGTGTTTCGATGAAAAACAGTTTATCTCTCAATGATTTTATTTAATTGAACATTGTCAAGAGATTTAATCGAATTACGTGTCAAATTAGCGTAAATTATTTTCCTTTCTTGCCAAATATTTATTTTTCACATATCCAAAAATAACTTTGGCTTTTCAGCAGATAATTGTCTTTTAATTTCTACATTAGCACGTCAAGTCAACTTCCATTGGTGAAATTCCATTGGTAATTCCTCATTGATGGCTTCCTATGTGTTAAATTACTGTTTTATTCTAAAAATGTCTCGGTACACACGGAGTAATAATTTCTAAATCACAATTGCTTTTACCAGATTTATCCTTTGTGAGGCTTCAGTGGTAGGCAGAGGATGAAAAAAAAGAAAACATTTATTATTGTTGCACGTGTGCCATTTGACCCGGTTTCCACTTTTGCTTTGAATCAATGTTTATAATCTAATTACGCGACCAAACAAATTATAGAAACATGTACAATAAACTTCGGTAAATTTCTATTAACTAGTTTACTGTGACATTTATTGGAACATAAAAATACTTTGATCTCAAAAATTACGTTAATCAAAATACAAATTAATTTCATTGGTTTTGCCACCTACTTCTACCAACAAAGTCTGTATAATAGATATGTCGCGGCGCATCGTCGCGAAATAACTTTTTACATTGACTGTCAAACGCGGAAACTTTCTGCAGGATCTGTCCCTAGGTACGATCATAAAACCATACCTGGGCGCAGACCGACAGAACGAAAAATCGGCAACGTTCGTCAAGTGGCGACCAAATGTTTCCGCGTTTGGCAGAAAGGTTGTTCCCCTTCTCCAAGCATAAGCATACCGCCCCTTGGAAAACACGTATATATAAGAACCGAGCGCATCGGCTCGGGCTCTCTCTCAAACAAGCAAGCTCAGCAGAAACGTCACGTTATACATCACATTCACACAACCATTGAAACCAAGTTGTACAGTCGTAGTTTAAGTCTTGTAAATATATCAAGTTAACCTCAGTGGACTTTAATTCAACTACCGATCGAGCATCCGCGATCGGAACGCCAAGAAGCACCTTCTACGGCGTAACATTTGGTCCTTCGAGCCGGATTCAGCGGTCTACTGGAACTGCAGCCCACTGATCCGAGTCTACTGAGAAGCAACAGCATCCGTGCATCAACGGAAACATCAACGCAACTAGAAGAAACTACGTACTCGAAACAACCCAGACAAGCTGAGCAACGAGACAGAGAGCAGCATCGCCGAGACCAGCAACATCCAGTCATCGGTCACGTGAGTCGTATTATCGTCTTCCTAGATCATTTCCAAATCGTTCAAGATGGCTATCGATCTCAAAACCCTCGAGCGTCAACGCGCCGTAGTTAAGGGTAAGCTAACGCGATTAATCAAAACGGTCGACGATACAAATGACTCCGTCGGACTCAAGAGTCGTCTCGATACACTAAAACAATTAGAAACACAATTTGACTCGGTACAATTCGAAATTGAGGGTTTGGATCAATCGTCCGACCACGAATCCACGCGTGCAGAATTCGAAACAAAAATGCATGAGACCACGGTTAATATCCACCGAAAACTCACCGAGTACGATCCAACCGCAGCAGGGGTTCGAACGGCTTCGCGAAGCGAAACTCCAAAGGGGGCAACACACAGTTTACTGTCGCGAGTAAAGATACCGATGTTCTCCGGAGAATACGACGAGTGGGCCAAGTTCCACGACACTTTCAAATCTGTCATACACGACGACGAATCTACACCCGCGGTACACAAATTCCATGTTTTAAAATCACACTTGTGCGGGCCGATAGCCTCGGTGATGGCCGATCTACCAGCCACCGAGGAAAATTATTACGTCGCATGGGAAATATTAAACGAAGAATGCAGCAAACCCCGACTCGAGATACACGCACATCTAAAGGCTCTATTAGATTTAACGAAATTAACGCAAGATTGCCCGATCGCTCTAGGGAAACTAACCCGCGTAGTCGATGCGCGAGTAAGAGCATTAAAAGGTCTCAACGTCCCAGTCGAACAATGGGATGACATACTAGTATTTTTGATAGCTAGAAAACTAGATCGAGTCACGCGCAGAGTTTGGGATCGCGGTCTAGAAGACACAGACCGTCCATCGTTCCCGCAGCTCATGGCGTTTTTAAAAGAATATTCGCGAACCGATGACGTAGAACCGGTATCTAAATCAGTTAAACCATCGTCGGCAGGCGACAAGGGTACTTACAGGGGTTACAGTCCAGGTACGCGCGAGGCGCAAACGTACGTAGTAGTCGCACCAAACGTAGCCTGCGTTGTTTGCAACAACGTACATAAAATATGGAAGTGCGCACAGTTTTTAAAAATGACCGTCGGGAAGCGTTACGAAGCAGTACAGCAGGCACGGATCTGCATCAACTGCTTAAAACCGGGTCATTCAGCAAGCGAATGCCTTAGTTCCGGCTGCAAGAAATGCGGGAAGGGGCATAGTACGTTATTGCATACGCAAGAAACGAATCAAGAAAAAGCAGTACATACGTCACGGGAAAGTCACGATGAGATGGTCGGTCATTGTTTTCTGGCTCAGACGAGCGTGGAACAAGAGCCGTGGAAATTCGGGAAGGGCAAGGAAACGGTCAATTCATTTTCTAAGCCCGACCAACAAGCGAAGACCGAAGTCCAATACCTGCTAAACACGCGCCGCGAACCTCCGGAGCAGGTACCGAAAACACGGGTAGCTACAACGCGAGGTAACATTGAAACGAAGCCGCATAATGTCGAGCGGTCTTACAATATTTCGCAACGTCCAAGCCGTTATTCGCGTTCAAGAAGAGGCCATCTTGAATTCCCTACCAAATTTTGTCGATCCCAACGTCTGCATTACCCTCTCTCCAAACATTACCTCATAGGCGATAATATGAGGAACGTATACGACTACACTGCAAATCCAATGTACAATCTCAGAAACGTGCCTATTAATCAATCATCTCAGCGGCAACAGATCCTGAAGGCGCAACAACACTTTTGGACCCGCTGGAAACAGGACTACTGTACGTACTGCACTCTTGCAGTAAATAGTACATGGGGAAACCGAGGAACGCACTAGACAATATTCACAATGGTACTGATCAAGGAGGACAGCACATCTACGGTCCAACGGAGGCTTGGAAGGATTGCCGAACCACATCCATGGCATCAGACGAGAGGCCATCGTCAAACCCTGCTCGAGCATCTGCGAGCCCATCAAGACCTGCGCCCCTTCCTCCTGAAGCCGAGACTGTCCCTTAACAGTACCACATACACACACACACACACACACACACACAGACCCATCCGTACCGGGATGGAAATAGTTTAAGCATCATCAACATAATCAACTCTACACACACGAACATAATTAATCTCAATGTAATTCATACAATCTTACAGAAGCGTGCATATCATGTTATTGAACATAACCGTTCAAGGGCGGCGGTATGTCGCGGCGCATCGTCGCGAAATAACTTTTTACATTGACTGTCAAACGCGGAAACTTTCTGCAGGATCTGTCCCTAGGTACGATCATAAAACCATACCTGGGCGCAGACCGACAGAACGAAAAATCGGCAACGTTCGTCAAGTGGCGACCAAATGTTTCCGCGTTTGGCAGAAAGGTTGTTCCCCTTCTCCAAGCATAAGCATACCGCCCCTTGGAAAACACGTATATATAAGAACCGAGCGCATCGGCTCGGGCTCTCTCTCAAACAAGCAAGCTCAGCAGAAACGTCACGTTATACATCACATTCACACAACCATTGAAACCAAGTTGTACAGTCGTAGTTTAAGTCTTGTAAATATATCAAGTTAACCTCAGTGGACTTTAATTCAACTACCGATCGAGCATCCGCGATCGGAACGCCAAGAAGCACCTTCTACGGCGTAACAAGATATTAAAACATATTCCGGCTATTAAAGATCAAAATGAAATTATATTACCATGGAAATGTTTTACTTTCAGCACAAAATGTTAAACCTTCCTTTAATTTTACTGCATTGCAAAATTTCATGTCAGATCTAAGTGAAATACGTACAGCCATCTAATTAAGAAATAGTCATAATGAAACCGCATTAAATTACGCGCTTTCCCTGTCTAGATAAAAGAGGAAGTAGCTTCAAACTGTTTAAATTTCTCATCAGATCTTAAAATTCAAGGAACGACTACACCAAAATAGTTTTCCCAGACAAAGAAGAGAATTTCCCGTGAGATTTTCGAAGAAATCAAATAAATTCAGCACAATGGAGGCAAGAAGTCGCAGAGACCACCTTCCCCATGTATCTGTCACTTAAAGGAATTATACAGGGAAGTCTCGTATCTCGAGCATATTTCTCCGTTGGTTTTGTCTCTTGAAAGGGCCCTTTAAACTTTGTCAGTACAATTAGATACCCGACGTTTTCGTGTGTCATGAAATTTATTACGAATATCTCCTTTATCCCTGTAAACCCAATAACCGTAAATCATTTTCCTGAAAATTAATTAAAATCCTTTTAATATTGGATTATTATAGAAGCTTCCGAGATATTCTCTTAAAAAAAATATCTAACGTTGTACTTCTCCACGTGATGTACACTGCCGCTCAAAAGTATATGGACACTTCCTTAACTCTGATAACTACCTGAACAAAGTTTCGATATCTTCGGCAAAATTAATTATCCTGTAGGTATTTCTGTTTGTACAGTATTGGAGAATATGTTTTAATAATAATTTATTAACACTAGATTTACGGAGCCAATTTGGCTCTTTCAAAATTTGATTACTACATTTATAATATATTGGTTGGTTAATTTTTTTGTAATAAATCTTTCATTTCAATTGATTTGGAACTATTTTCTTGTATAATTCAAATTGGCTCACTTCAGAAAAATAGGTATATCAATATCCGTAAATCGAGTGTTAAATATCTCACCGATAATGGTAATAGTTAATTATATCTTCTTTTCGTCTACATATCCACCGCGTGATTTTATGACCGCGTTTCCTAATTGTGGCATCCTGGCTATTAATCGTTTAACTATTTCGCTGCCAATCATGTTTATAGATGTTTAATAATGTTACTCTAGAGAAGGCAAGAGACCTCACTTTAGCAATGCAGTGCCTAGAAACTGCTAGAGAAAAACCTCAAAAATTCTACGCATGCAGTGCAATATAATGCAGCTTTCCTCCCACCAGATCGATTTTTTTATTTAAAAGAATTGAATAACAATATTTGTAATTTAGTACTATTGGAATACATTACACACATATTCGTAACAGAATTGAGCAACAAAAATTGATTAACAACAAAAATATACCTTATCTATCAGAAATTTCATAAATGTGGTAAGTGTGCACATACTTTTGAGCGGCAGTGTATACATATTCACGAATTTACCGAATTTACATAAAACCACTTTCGTATAAACAGCATAGTGACGTCGGTTAAAGAGGTCAACAGTACCGAACTCATTGTCAGCGAAATAATCCTTTCGTTTCGCGAAAATCGCCAACTATTTCTGGCTAGCTATGTCGTAGGTTAATTAACTTAATTAAACTTTCTCTCGACGGATCGTCCATTTGACTTTAAAAACAGAAGCGTCGCTTTCAGAGGTCCCCGTTCAACCTCGAATATCGTTTCGTCCCTTTTCTTGCAACGAATTAACGTATTCCAAGCGGAAGCAAAAAGCCCGCATGACTCGCGTGGTCGCGGTAGGTATGCATATATGTTATATGCCGCGCGGCGCCGACATGGAACACACGGAGAACTTTAAATCCCCCGAAAAGTCCTTTCCGTTCTGCTAATCATCGTCGGCCACCTTTACCTCTAATCTCTAGCATCCGGTTTATTTATTCGGCCGTACGTGCAATTCGTGGTCGAAAGCGTGTAATTTAGTCTGTTTCTGCTGGGAAGACTTTGTTCTACCGGGTGAAAATTAGAGCGCGTCAATTAGGAGATTGGACCGGTTGGATTATGTGAAAGTTAATCTCTTCGTTTGTGGTTGTAATCGGGGGGTTTTGACATTTGTAATGTGGTTCTTCAATTTTTGTACTTCGACTAGCTGGATTTATAAAATAATTCATTTTCAATTAGGTTTGTGTCTTAGAATGATGTTCGCAATTTTTTATTTTTTTTATTATTGGTTTGTTTAAGATGTAACACGTTGAATGTCACCGGTATTTCGCGAGTTTCATTAATTCTACTGAGATGAAACTTTTTCTATTAAATTCACATTATGTCATAAATAACTATTCTATATAAATAAAGCTTTTATTATTGGAAAACGGTGTAAATCGAATAAATTTCATACTAATACTTTACGAATACAATTTTTTCGTGACTGTCCCTAATAATTTGGCAGCCCACTGTACATATTACATTAAGTATCTCTCGCGTTTTATGGAGTCTTATTCTACTTACTCTTCGCAAGTGTTCAAAGTTTTACAGTTCATCGTAGTTGTTACATTAATTGTGCTCTATTAATTACAGAAGTAACTTGGTTTAAGTAAAAAACTTTTAAACTATTAAATTTATTCCTGATTCTGAATATTCATTTCTATATAGTATAACAAGTTTATAAAACTGAATCTTCAAGCAAGTTGATGATTGCCTTCTTACCCAAAACTCAACGTGTATTTCAAGTACAAAATTCCAAACATCTCCAAACCAAAAAATAGATGACTTAACATTCAACCTACCAAGCCAGTCAAAATGACCGGTATTCCAATTTTTCTAAAAATTACTTAACCCATTTGGTACCAATATTTTTTCAATACGTCTTATATTATATTTTTTAAGTAGAATTTAGCTGTACTTATAATAATATAATATAATTTTGATCACCAGTTACAAAAAATACGATTTTTAGAAGTACAAAACGTTGTACAGCCATACCTTCAATTTTGGAGCTAAATTTGAAACGGTATATCAACGATAGCGAGATTTCGAATTGTTCCCACTTGGGAACGCTGGCTACAAATGAGTTAAATTGATAGGGGGACCATAAAGTAAATGTTCCATTTCTACCTTATAAAACTTAAATTAGTTAATTAATTGTCTATTTCACCTCTTGATTTCTCTTTTTCCACGATACTTACTCAGCGTATCTAAATTTCAGTAAATATAACGTCGGTAGTTTTAGTGTTGAATCACTGCCATAATTACCGGCGCATAAGTAACCACTTATCGCACAAATGACTGTCATTCCATGAACTGAAAAAATTCTCAGCCATGTCTTCCTGTAGTGACTCTTCGGACTTCGTAAATAGTCGGCAGAGGGTAAGTATAGTTGCTCTTTAGCCACAGCGAGTACTCGGAAGACAATACTTGCTCTTAAGACTCTACGAGCACTCACTCTCACGATAGTCATCTTCCATAATGAAAAGGTTAAACGCTCAGCATTATTCAATGACTTGCTTTCGTTTCTCCACTAGATTTCCAACTATACATATACGTATATTCTACATCGCTATAAATATATGGTTTCCACAAGTGATAAACGGTTCTCCACGACGTACGTGGTCCACAGCCGAGAAGGTACTGTTAGGCTGTCTGAATATCCACATTTAACTGTGTACCATAACTCTTAACCACGTCTAGGACAACTAAACCTTTTGTCGCTGACGCGACGACTTCCTTTCAATTCAAATTCTGCATCGTGACTTTCGAGCAAAGTGTACATACATTTTGTAATACTGTGAAAAAAAAGACAATCATTTAATGATCTGCCTACAGCAGAAATAATACGTATAATCGTGCATAACTGTGAGAAATACTCGTTAAGTTGAATGAAACGAATGGTAAAGATCGAAAGAGCGCGTAGCACCGACATTTATTCCGACTGTGTTCCTTATTCGTCCCGTGAATATTATCGCAGTAATCGTCACGGAGAAAAAGAGACAACACATTTCACGATGCTAATTCATGCGTAAATAAAATCTAGCTAAGAGGGATCACGTAATTCTAAATGATAAAATTCGTACGAACAGCAACGTCGATCAATGTCGCGGTAAATGGCTAAAAGAAGAGCAAATAAATAAGAATTATTCTCGAATCAAGAATTTCGACGTTACGTCGTTGTACTCGGTATCCGGCGTCGAGGAAAGCTAACGCGTATAGTCGCTTGACTCTAGACAAAGAGAGGGTAGAAAAGAATTGTAAGAGAAGGAGACAAACGTTTAGGGACAATTGGTAACCGATTACAGTGTCGCAGCCATAGCTCGATGCATCTGCAGGTACCCTCTTTTTCATGTTCTCATCATGGAAAATCCATCTTCTGCATGGTATAATCGATTCTCTCATTCTTTTATATCGGCATTCCCATGGCCGGCCGACCCACCCCCTTTCCATCCCCCTCTTGTGCTATCGCCGCGCCACTGCGTGCACGTGCGACGGTGCTGCGGACGTGAATTGTGCACAAACAAAAGTAGTCCCGAAGGGAGGAAAACTCCAAGTGTCTCGTTTTCAGTCGATTCAGTTTAATATCGACCAATTGAACGAACGCCATACGTTGGGGTGGTGCGTTCAAGTTTATACGAACGGTGAGAATGACTCTCGAAAAGGAGCGTGAAAAAACGATCGTGACGAGAAGTCGATCGGTATCGAGCGAAGTGCATAACGCTTTCGAAAGCTTTCGTCTCTTCTTTTTTTTACGAGCGAGAGCTTTTTTCGGAAATTTCAGCGGAATGTCGACGATTGTAACACGTTGATTGCCATGTTGATCTGTGATGTGTGAAAATTGTAACTTTTTGAGAGTAATCAAATTATGAGTGGCATTACAGAAATGTCTGAGAGCTGCGAATGGAAATTTTGTACGTTTGCGGTTTTACTGCGAGATACTTAATTTTCTACTAAATAGTAAATAATAAATTCCTCTAAATAATATCACTTGAAATATTTAGTTGCAGTGTTCTACGATACTTCTAATTACTGCTATCGTTAAATAAAAATAAATTCCCGCCAATATAAAATACTACTCACTTAATACCTTACTTCCAAATAACTAACGGCATGTTAATAAAAAATAAAACTATTCAATTCACAATTATCTAGTATATTGATTAAAAACTCTCGCAGTAGACCCACAAAAAGTTCTAAACCACAGAATAACGTGGCAGTCAAAGTGCAAAACGTCCACCACCAAAAACCACCTTCCAAAGTCGTAGACTTCCGTCTCCAAAAGTTTTGTTTCACGCGTTCATCTCACCTTGAAAAGTATAAATTTGAACATCATCATTAACATCAGATAGTACTCGCGATCGAATGACAATGACAAAACGAATGACAAAATTCGACGTAAGTAATGCGTCAATCGTGAAAAATGATAATGACCGCGATTAACGATGATCCAAAGACATAAATGTGCAGTAGACACTCCGTGCAAATGTTAACATCGAGAATATCGTTTTCTTTTTTACTTTCGTTTTTTTCTTTCAGAATCAATATAATCACGTCGAAATACTTGTAACGCGATAGTTCATCGAGAAAAAAACAAACAAAAAAAAAACAGGATTTTAATCGAGGGTTAATTCACTGGCCGATATCCGAGGAGTATTTTCCTTTCGCTTCGCCGTAACTCATTACTACCCTAAGAGAAACTCCTAAGGGGATAAAAACGAAGTTCTCTTTCACTACGTGCTTCACTCAAAAACACGGTGCTTCTTTCAAAAGGCACGCAACGTTCGGTTACTGCTTCGACCGGCATATAGGTGTATCTATACTCTTCAATGTGTTTCCAAATGGAAACGGTTAAAAAACGACTCTATTCCGACTGGCTTGCAACGTTATCGATTCGTACGTTGCAAAGCTCTTCCGTTTTCTTCGCGAAGCAGAATAACAACGACACGTCACGGGATTGTGACGGCATTCGAGAGAGAAAGAGCAAGAAAGAGAGATAGAGAGAGAGAGAGAGAGAGAAAGAGAGAGAAATAGACAGTTAGAAAAAGAGAGAAAAAAAGACAGAAAGGACTGCGAAAGCAGAAACGCCGAACATCCCACCTTCTCTAATCGAATTCACACACGGCCAACTCACACGCAGGTATGTTTTCGCAAAAAAAAAAACAACAGAACAGTAAAAGGATAGAAGAATTTCAGGAAGAACATAAAATACAGTGCACATGGTGACCCGTTGCCACGTTAATTCTCAAATCCCGACGATTGCTCGGTTCTGTGTTAAAGGTTGATGATATGGTAGGACGAAATACATTTGGCGCGAACGCGATCGCGGAAGCGCGAGCCAAGTTTTCCTCGGCCATGTTATCGTGCCGGTCGATGATTTGTTTCCTTTCGCGGCTAAAAAGTTTTACTAGGTTTCTAGTAACGCGGCTACCGTGATAGCGTAATTAAACTCGATTAATCAGTCATGAAATCGTATCAAAGTACAGCCGGTAACGACTGAAACGAGTTTCGGTCGCGTGACTCTATCCGCTGGTCTCACCGGTCTGCCTACATCGCATCTATAGAGCACTCAAAGGGGACTCTACAATTAAGTTAATGAAATGGAGCCGAAGGGAGTGCACACGTACGAAACGAGGAACACCCGCGAGACCAAAAGCTCCGAATGAAAGAGAGGGAAAGAGAGAAAGAGGGACAGAGAAATAAAGGAAAAAAAGAAGAGTAAAATAGAAGCACGGAGAGGAGGGGCTCTTAAAAATGCGAGAAAGTGTGTCATTCGGGTGGCACGATGAATTTAAAACGAGCCTCTAGCCGAAGGAAATTCATCTTTTCGTTCATCAATCACGATAATGAGAGAGGGACGATAGGAACGATCCTTTTCGTTTCGACACTTTGCTGGATTTTCTCAGCTTCAGGCATGAATTTAACACTTTACCAAACGGTATTTTTTTAACATCCTACCTAATTATGATCACTCACTTTGCCGCAAATACTTCCCTGATATCGATAACTCTTCGGAAATTATAAATTCTCATCCCTGAGTTCTTGCCATAGTAAATCACAATAATAAATAGTAACTTATTAATCGCCGTGACAACGGATTATAAAAGTTAACCCTCTATTGCATGAATTTTTATAACAACTTGAAAAAAATATATATGACTATTGTTTTATTTAAATTTTGATGTGGTACGTAAATAAATATCAAAATGTTGATAAACCAAATTATTTATTGAACTTTATTACTGTTCACATACATGTATGGATAAAAAAATCTTAAAACAGAATTAACAAATAAATATATATTATTGCTTTAGTTTGTGCTTAGACGAAACAACTTTATTTTAAATGAAAATCTCGAAAACAATTTTGTTGAGCGTAAAAACATAAATGTATTTGGCACGTATCACATATAACACTCGATTTTCCTTTGCACCCTACAACCTCACATCGTTACCTATTCTCAGTCCACGAAGGCCATTGTGACATCTATCCATTTCATTCATAAGTTCAATGTTCCCATTTGGAATCAATATACTTAGAATTTCAGTTTTGATTACAGTGGAGATCCTCTGATTTCCAATGTTGTTTCTCCGAAGTTTCTCTTAATTCGACCCCCTCCAATGGTCCTCCGTCAGGAGAGAGGGAGAATAAAAAGAGACAGATAAATGACATTTTTTCTCCTTTCCTCGTGTGTGATTTGGTTTTGACAAACATAACCTCCACCACGAATACACAACCTCCATCACGTGACGGGTAAACGAAATGAGGGGAATTTTAAAGAGTGGGGAGATAACTCCGCCCAAAAAACGAGGGGAAATCGAATTAGACGCTTCGAAATAAGAGGATCTCCACTGTAAATTATTCGTCTATGAAATATTTTCAATTAAGTTCTTAATAGAGAACAGAATGCAAAGAGGGTTAAAAGTCCTAAAGCATTGATCTCAAAAAGTCTACAAATGAGCTACCGGTTGGTAAAGTGTTAATGTTACATCGTTAGCAGCGATAAAGACATTTCCCTTTCGACGTAACTTAATTGCTGCTATTTGGATTCACTTGAACCCATTTTCAAGAAATCGTGGATATTTCGTATCTTCGTTGAACTCTAGCTGTTTAAACGATTTGAGTTTCCTTTGTTCGGAGAAACTGTTAGCTTTGCAAAGGTTTCATTTAAGTAATGTTACTTCGAGAATAGACATGATGTCATGGAAAAAGATTTACCCCTTGCCTTAGAATTTTTCATTACATTCTGTCGATTACGTTTTAGAATTCGTGACATCCGCTATTAAAGACGAGTATAGTTATTCAGTTGTTAAGAGTGTCTGAACACGAAGGGTGACTATAGAGACTCAATGAAATTTGCTCGACCAGCGACAGAGTTGCGTTATCTTTCTCTGAAATAATTACACGCTTCTTGTTTCGAGTACTTCGCTGAAGCACTCGAAGTTTCACTGAAGGTTCGGCAAATTGCTTCCTTAATTTTGGTGATTATTAAACGCCATTGTGTCCATTTATGCACATATGGCTCTGTCGTTTTTTGTTTTAACTCAACTATAGCGAAGCTGTTATAAAATGTGATTCACCAATGGCAACCTCTTATATTCCATTGGCTTAAATTTGAAAAAGAGAATTACAAAAGAAACAATTAAAGAGATAAAAAGAATAATGAACCAGGATGTCATTTTAATAGAATTACAATTTTTTAAAAGTATTATTAGAAGTGAATATAATATAAAGTTAAATAACATACAATAATTAACACTAGATTTACCAACGTGAAATCTATTATATTTAAATATGTTAAATATGTACCTTAACCCTTTTAGTGCCGACCGAAAAAATTGATTGAGTTTATGGCAAATGTAATTGCGAATTAAAAGAATTAGCATTTGGCGATAGTTTAAGTAGAACACGTAATATAGAGCATAAACTGTGTATTTACAATTATCTGTCATAAAATAACTGATATTGTATTGGAAACTGAATATTAACCCTTCTATGCCCAGGGTTAGGACTACTGCTAACGACGATATATCGTCGTCCGGCACTAAAAGGGTTAAAGTAAGGAAAATTAAGATGTGGAAAAGACGATAGATTCCGTAATTTATGTTTTATACGGTGGACAAAGAATATTTATTCTACGGCTTTCTCATAAATCCGTAGAATTTTTGGAAAAAATTGTGTACCAGTCATTTTGACTGGCTTGGTAAATCTAGTATTAAACATTGCACTTTCAATTCAATTTCAAAGCTTCTCTCATTGTCTCCGGGTTGCAAATGTTTAAAAGGCAAGGGGTGAAAGGGTTGAAAAGATAAATTAAAACATTGACTTTGACTCGTTTATTTCTCTCGGTGGTTTACAAAACGAAAAAAACAAAGCAAGGAATCGAAACGCACGAATGTTCCTTCCATCCTTAGAAAAGGATACGTCATTTTAATGATTAACGATGACGAGTTCCTTCGGGGCTCGGGAATATCTAAAGCGATTTTCGATATCCGGCGAACCGACCAATCGTCGTCTCGCTCTATCTAAAACGGTCGAAGGAAGAGAGAAAGGGTGAAAGGGTGTAGAATTAGAAATCGAAGTAGAAGTCTCAGGTGCAGTGGCTGACGAGCAAGAAGGGGTTTATTATGGCTAATTACGTACAAACAGCGTGGATTATTTTTCTCGTGGATCGCGAATTCGTGACTTGTTTCGAAATCTCCGTAGAATCGTGCACATTGAAACATTTGTCAAGAAAGAACGTATTTCTACAATGACCCAATTTTATCTCAAATTTCATCCAAACACTCGACCAACAAATACTGCGACACGACCAATATTTCTCTTCTTTATAAATAATCCACGGCAAACTAAAAGTTCCGAATTTGTATTATACACTCAAACATGTTTTTCTCTCCCACTATTATCATCATCAACAAAATGTGACTTGAATAATCAGAAATTCCAATTGCCAAATTTAAAACTTCCAGGAGAAATATAACAAAAAAAGTGACTATGTTCACGATCGACGAGAAAACCACATGACGTGGAAGTCAGATGCATTGGTCAGAAAACCAGGATATTAAGCGAAACGATGATCTCGGGATCAAGGACAATCCTGAGATCAGGACGGTCCTACGATCAAGGACCAAGGATCTTGACGAGGGTACCTGAGCCACACATGGGCCGGGCTGCTCGCAACTGCATTGCCGTTTCACTCGTTAGCAGGGCTTTCCATCTCGTTCGTTGTTCGCACTTTCCTGATTGGTCAGAGACTGATCAGACTGAAGATCGGACGTGCATGATCCGATTGACGATCATGTCCTCATTTTTTTCAACCCTTGAGCGTATGAGATAAACCAAGTACAAGCGATTACCAAAAGTAAATTATACATTTCCTTTATAAGTATCAATTATTCAACGTCTATTTCGACGTTCGATCATCTACGGTTATTTTCTCGGTTAAAAGTGTAGTATCGTAATGTTTTAAAGATAGGAGATAACTTTTAATTAGTGAGTGTGGATGAATTTTGTGTATGGGAGAGTGAATGTTTAGAATATGTGATTTGGAAAACGACCAATTCCAGAGTTAGAGTGAATGTTGAGTCTGGGGATAAGGAGAAAATGAGTGGGTGCAATAGAGAATGCAAGTTTTGAGAAAGAGGATTGAGGGTGGATGCGAGGGTGAATTTTTGGGAGAGCTAGTTGACACTTTGAGTTCGTTGCGAAGAGACATACAGAGTTTAGTGGAGAGTATTACGAATAAGAGTTATTAGAGTTATTTATTTTAGTTAGAGTTTCTAATTTATTATTTTAATGTTTAGGCTATGATATTGTTAGTTAGTTTAATATAGGGATAGAGGAGATTCTACAAAAGGAATCTGTTATAGGAATTTATAACTCTGCATCATTATTGCACTAAAAGATTCGTGCATGGGAGTACGAAGGACGTTTAGTTATTGTTTGTTAACTCGTCTCAAGTTGCACGGCATTATTGTACATAATTTATGTAACGTTTATGCTCGGCAAAAAGACACGGAATGTCAGTATAAATAATAGAAAGGTAAAGGAGAGAAAGGGAGGGAGACAAAGATATGAAGGAGAGGAAAGAGGGAATACACTGGGAGCTTCAATTTGCGGCCAGCATTTCTCTTCGTATTATTTCGATCGAACTTCACCAGCATATACGACAGTTGTGTAGTGCACGAGAAAAAGGTAGAAAGAGGTCAACGTATATAGAAATTTTCTATTCACGTGTCTATGGCCATATATACATATTACACATAGACATCCAACAGATATACGATCGTTCACAAATGCAACGTTATTTTTAACGTATTTCCTCCTGCAAAGCGTAGCCACCTCACTCAACGTGAAACGTAGCGCCATATAAAACGGTCTACTCGGCCCACCGTTACGAGATATCCACGTAAATTCCCCATAGACACACGTGCGTTCTCATTGTCCGTCCGCGATAAATTTCACCGTACATCTCGCAATTTTTCACCGGTCGGGCAATCTTGTCGGACTGCCACAAAGTTACTATTAAATATTCTGTTTAGCGATGACCGAGAAGATTACAAATTGTTCTGATAGTGATCTAACTTTTTCATCGTCGCAAAGGCGCCTTCTGTACATGTCGATACTTTCCTTGATAAACAAGAGCCTCCGGGTTTTTCGATCATATCACGCAGTTTTCTTCCTCCTATATCTATCTTCCGATACTTATTTCTCTCCCCTTTGTGCATCGAAACGACGAGAAGTCGATGGAACGGGAAGGGAGCGAAACGCAGTTGTTGGGTCGATTTTCCTCGACTTATCCTCCTCGGAAGAGGGTGAGAATGCCGAAGTTACGTGAGGAAGGAAATGAAGAACGTAGGGACGAAGGAGAGAATTGTAGAGGTAAGGGAAAAAATCGTTTAGAGGGATGAGAGGAGAAACGGAGAAAGAGATAGAGGAGAGGGTCAGTTATTTCACGACAAAAGATCTTATCCGTCATGACAGGAAGGCTCGAAGGGAAGGGGTGGCGTCGATACGTCGATACTGCGATACGACCCCGCGTGATTCCAGCAAGAGGATAGTGATTTATAAAGGTGCGATCTAACTGCCCAAACACCCGAAATAACCGTTCACGTAAATGACATTCGGCTTGGCGTGGCTTCTACGCTTCTCTGCCGAAATAAGCGTCCGATATACCGATTGTGGCATATAAATAATTTCTCGGCTCACTGACTTGGCAGAGATCAAAATGATTGAGCTACTGGTATCGTTCTTATCGAGGCAACAGATCGTTGCGGTTTGGTAAAAAAAATTGGAGGGGTAACTTTGGGAGAGTAGAAAGTTCTAGTATTGGAAATTAACACTTTAACCACTTGACATACAATGACGTTTTGGGGATGTCATTCCTTTCTTGTGCCATGATAAACTATGACATATATTATTATATTATTTAATTGTTTCACTTGTACATCAACAGAAATACTTGTTTATTATTTTATAATATTACTTGATTATTGTCCATTCAACGTGATTAGACGTTACATAGCAATGCAAATTGTTAGATAAAATGTTCCGTTTTTAAGTTTGCACAAATAACTGTTCAGTTGGGCAAAATTAAATAGTATTTTTCGGACGCGTCGAATTCCATTTCATTTATATGTCAAGGGGTTAATGGCCGCACGTCTACGCAATCAAACGTTTCCAGAGGCAGAAAATATTTTTGAAGATTTCATTTAAAAAACTAAAAACAATATCCACACTTGTTTACATCCATAATTCATCACACAGAGAGTGTGGTACTGGCCAATAATCTTCGGCGGTAGCATCACACACATGTTGTGTGAGCGGCCATTAAAGTGTTAAGGAAGTGGTCCGATTATAAGTGTAGAATTTGGGGAAGAGCGCTTATCAGTTATCTTATTTTGCACTATTTTACGGCGATATGGTGAAAATCATTTTTAGAATTGACAACAAATAAAACATTGTAATAGAATTGATAGTGGTCTTGAATCAAAGAAGCCATCGTACACCCTACTCCTCCACCCTCAAAAGTAAGAATATTGAATTTCTAAACGAAGCAAAGATGAAATATTATCGTAACTATTCGTAAATTTGTACGTTGAAGATACAAATATGTATTGTAAAATTTTGGAAACTCTTTCAGCTGGTGGAAGATGTTTACCAGAAAGGACACATGAAGGACATCGAATTGACAAGAGATGAGGATACGATCCCCTTAAATATACTTCGTATATTCATATGCGCATTAACGAGAGCAATACATCCTCCATTTATCTCGCACCGTTCCAAGCCACCCTTTTCTCCCTTTCCTTTAACGCGTTGCCATCCACTAAATTGACCAGTTTCCTTTTAAAACACTATTGAAGATACTAAATCGATGATTGCACACTGCAGTGACAGAAAAGTCGCACTAAATGATAAATTCATAAGAGACGAAAAAGCGTCCAGTCCTCTAATACCAAAATATATATTTATCACTATAAAAAGTCTTCAATGTATTAGGAGTACAAATTAGTTCGGTCCGTTTTTTTTGTGGTCAAAAATGCATTTATATCAGTACAAAATGAATGAACAGATTAATCAAAGTATTGTCCATCACTGGCTACTACTTTTTCCCACTCCTTAGGCAATTTTCGAATTCCATCTCGAAAAAATGTCTCGTCTTTTGAGGCGATCCAAGTTAGGAGCCAATTTTCGATTTCTG
Organism: Cerceris rybyensis; assembly: GCA_910591515.1. Lineage (NCBI taxonomy): Eukaryota > Metazoa > Arthropoda > Insecta > Hymenoptera > Crabronidae > Cerceris > Cerceris rybyensis. The sequence continues at coordinate 43,266,399 of OU342789.1, forward strand.
CGAAAGAAGTGAACCGGTGACCTGTCAAATAGTGCTACATCCATTGGAACAACCAGTAATCAGAAGGAGCAATGTCCGGTGAATGTGGCGGGTGCGGTAAAATATCCCGTTTGAGCGTTTTTAAATATTTTTTTACGACTTTTGTGACATGAGGCCGAGTGGTGTCATGCATAAGAATAACTTTGTCATGTCTTTGCTCGTATTTCGGCCGTTTTTCTCGTAATGCACGGCTGAAACGCATCAATTGTAGCCTATACCGATTACTAGTAATAGAATCGCCAGATTGTAGCAGCTCATAGTATACAACACCCTTTTGGTCCCACCAGATACACAACATGACCTTCGAATCATGAATATTCGACTTTGGTGTTAATGTTGATGTCGATGGCAACGATTGGCCGGGCATAGTGTAGTATTTTTTCTTTTTGGAGTTGCCATAGAATATCCATTTCTCATCCCCAATCACAATCCGATGTAAAAGCTGCACTTTCTTTCCAATTAAAGCAGAAAACTAAAACCTCCCGCAAATGGTGCTTACTTAACACAAAATTTGGCATATTCAACACAGTAAAAAATAAGGTTTTTGTATGAAACTCAAAGCGATGCAAACTGAATATGATTGACAGATGTCCAACCGCTCTGGAACAACTAAAATCAGCTGTCACTATGAAACATTCATAACAGCCAGAGCTATAGTTTGAAAACGGACCGAACTTATTTGTACTCCCAATAATATTGATGTAAGCTAAAGGAAAGGAAAATAAAATATCATACAGTGGTTGATGAAATTTCATTAACACTAGATTTACCACAGTCGTCAAATTGACAGGTTCCTATTTTTTCAAAATATTTCTCAAATTTATAGAGCAGCAGTAAAGTACGTATTCCACGCGTATTTTGTAATACACAAATGACATAACTGATTCCAATTTTTTGACGATTAATCCATCTGTTTTCAAAGTTCTTATTTGATATATTTCCATATACCAAGTTTACCAACCGTAAATGTAATGTTAAACTAGCCCTGCTGTCGAGAATGGAGAAACTGTGGGTAGACGCAAAGCAAAAATGAGGAAACAATAAAAAGAACAACACGGAGGAGGGGCGGAGAAGAAAAAAAGGGGAAAAGGTAGACGAAACGTCGGCCCTCGTTGCTGGTGGGTTTATTATAAACGGCCTCGTTTCCCTCGTTTCGCAACACGGTCAAGTGGAGCATCGCGTGGCGAAAAATAATTTGCGCCTTTACGTCAAGGAATCCGTACGAGCCGAAGTGAGCTACGAGCAGGAGGGAAAGAGAGCACACCGAGCGAAATTCGTTTCACGCTCCACATGCCGGATGAATTTGTTAAATGCTCGCTAAGCCGTATCCCGTTACGTTTAAATGTAAACGCGCATTACCAGTGCAATCCGAATTATAACGTTGCCGGGGGAGAAAGAGAAATTTTTCATTTCGCGACTGGATGGCATAATTTCCTGCAAAACTCGGCCGACGTTTTGACTCGCGTCGCTTTAATTAACGAAATTAGAAAACAGCGAGAGTTGCCGAAACGCTCCGCAAGGACTTTACATTTTCTTTTGGAGTTTAGAGAATAAACAACTGGCCGGTATTATTTTTCGTCCCTTAAAAGAGTGATAAAAGAAAAAAAGAGTACAATTCACGGAGAATCTACGGGAGACTTTAGATTCTGTCTTTCTAGGGACAAAATTAGACGGGATAGATATGTTATTCCTTTGAGGACTAGCGACTCATATATGTGGTCTAAGAAAAAATTTAATTATAGCTTATCGTCGCATTTGCACACAGTTGCAGTTGAAAAATTGAAATATAACCATTGAAATATAATTATACAAATAGTAGTTTATAATTTATGTACATTCATAGTCTATCTTTTTAATAAAAACGTGAGTTCGGATTACCAAATAAATGATTATCTCTCAATATTCAAAAATATCTCCGTCCACAAAAGGTTAAATCGTAAAGTGTCCATTCCTTGAACTGCAATATTGAATTAAATATGTATTGCAATAAAATAATTGGCGTATAGATAAGCCCAACCATAAAAGATTAAAATGCACAATATACCAAAAACCATTTACCGTTGGTAAATTATTATTTCCACAATTTAATGCTGAACCACGATTTTAAAAAAAACACAATGAAAATCGTAAGGCAAGGGGTTAACCTCCTTTTAAAAGGCCGAATCGATGCCAATGAATCGTCGATGTTTGAGTGTCCATCCAATGGACGAAAGCAACGGCACGTTCGAGGGAAAGGAATCTGACGACCATATCATTCTCCCTCCTCCCTTAGGAATGGGAAGTTTTATGGATAGCAGTACGCGTTTAGTGCTATATTTGCTCAACGATCGAAGAAAAAGTCGAACTTGTTGCTGATAGAGGTCGAAAACGCGAACGCATTATAACTGCATGGAATTTGAAGAAACGATACTATCGTAATTACGTCGGCGTGGCAATAATGTCGAGGGGATCAAAGAACGTACATGCTCCCCCTCGAAACGGCTCATTTTTGCCATTGTCGTCGAGGTATTACTTCGAAGTGGTCCTCATTATCTTGCATTGTTCCTCTAAAAATATCATTTATCTGTTGGTCTAAATCAGTTAACAGCAGGTTACGAGCCATAAAAATACGGATTTACATATTTCCGCAGTCATTCAGCCTCTCCATAAATAATGCATGGTGCTTGCATTGCAAGGAGTGTATACTTGATCAACGAATCAGATTGACGCACCTGGCTCGGTAGCAGTGTTCTTTCTTTTTCACGGGGAAAAACGCCATAACTTCAGCCTTGCTATCGATCCAACGACAAAGTTACGGAGCAAATAAGTAAAATCAGTTCTGCGCGTTATATCGCGTCAACGGACGGTAAATTATTAGAATCGTTAAATATAATATTGCCAAACGGGAATTTACGATTGTAGTGTAAACGAGTAGATTGCAGTATAAATAGGTACCAGCGAATCTTTTATTGCGTGTGCAACTGCTTACCAAGTAATGTTCAAGTTTTCCAAAAATTCGATAAATTACACTGGGGTGTTGAGATAAGGGGAGCTTTGAGTAGAAATACTGGAGATGATCTTTAAATCCTTTGGGCTTAACTTCATCACAATTAATCTCTAGTCTTTAACACTTCTCAATTTATATCCGCGAATGAACCGTTTGTACCAAGGAGTAAAGTACATTACATTACAATACACAATTTTGACGAAAAAGAAGCTTTAACCCTTTGCACTCCGAATTATTTTACTAATCTTTCGTCAGAGAATCAAATAGAGTCTTTAAAAATTCTCTACTGTGAAATATTCATTTTTACTTAATACTAAACAGAAGTGTAAGTACCGAGGGATATTTAAGATGCAATATTACTATTGATTTCGAAAAGTCGATAATCAATGAATATGAGAGTGATTCGAGCTAAGAAGAAGAAGGAGATAAGGAGGTGCTAAGAGGAGAATAGAGTAAGGTGTCAGATGGTTTAATGTATGTAGGCGTGGATAAAGTTGTAATAATAAATGTCAGGATAACTAAAATAAGAATAACACATACACTAAGACTTACTATATAATAATAAATAGAATATATTGTTACGCCTCGGAGAAGGTCTTTCGAGCTTCGGCATTCTTTCCAATAAAAATTACTTGGACTACGCGAATTCGAACGTCCGTCGTCTTCGTATGCCCAGTAGCGACTTCCTGTCAACAACAGTTCCGGTCGCTAACGCAACGCGGCCGGCCGATCGATGAAACGATTCGATACTTGAATCCAGTGAATTCGAGGGGACAGTTTCGTTCCGTACGTCAACTCAACTAACAAGTTGACTAAAATATCTAAAGATTAAAGAAAAAACGTTTCTAAGGTCTCACTCTAAGGAATTTCTAATGATAACTCTCCGAATAAGGGATCTCTAATAGTAACACTCTTCCTGCGTCGCGAGACACAACCTCGTAAGACCATCTCACCCACTTTTTTCTACGGCACGCATCTTTATGGGGAGACGTCGCTCTAAGGCAGCGGTCGGGGAACCGGGGTAAATTACCCCAAATGGGGTAAAACTGAAATTTTTGGGGGTAAAAATGAAACTTTTGTGAGTAAAAAGCATATATTTTTAATTTGCTATTTTATAAACCTGTTAGTATTTTTTTCAACTTAAACAATTTAGCGACATATGCAGGCATATTGTTATATATATATATATATATATATATATATATATATATATATCACTTATATTACTATTATTACCGTTATGTATTACTAGGTATTACATTGATAAATTGAATAAATGATGTTTAAATTATATTTTTAGTTATTGTTTTCTTTTCAAAATTATCATGGGGGGCTATAATATGAAAGATGCTAAAAAGAGACGATTTCGTTTTTTTTTGCTCTTCGCCATGGGGTAATATCAACTTACACAAAAATATTTTGGGGTAATGATTAAAAAAGTTCCCCGACCGCTGCTCTAAGGGTATCGATGGCTAAATATTAGGGTCGATCAAATATAAACGAGCCTTTTCTGTAAACAAAATTGATTTTACAAGCAACAGCTACATTTCTACAAATTATTTTTCTATATAACTTCCTTCTTTTATTGTACATTTTTCACAACGTTGTGGTCCTTTTTCATTTCGTTCTCGTAGAATGAAGTTGAACGTGTACCTACTCAGTTGCGCAAAAATTGCACGGGATTTCTTCGCCTTTCTTTCTTTCGCAACACGTTCACGGCCTTGCTTGAATTTGTTCCACTAAAGCTACACTCTAAAAAATGACAGGGCAGCTTCCCTTAACTGGGCATGCAGTCTGCGGTAAATTTCGGCTGGTTTCACGTTTTCACCGCCGAGGAACTTCATAATTATGCGTTGCTCAAATGAGACGGACATAAACCTTTCACTCATCATAATTGCTACTAACTTAAGCACTGGACAAGCCGGCACATGTTGTTTCCCTACTCTAGGTATCCCCAGTTAACAACTACAAATACCCAATCCCACACAAATACCCTTCCCCGCTCTCAACATAAAATGCTCGTTTATATTTGATCGATCCACGTATTATCCCACATAAATAACACGTTAACACTAGAACTACCGGCGTTAAATCTATCATATTTCAATATATTAAATAAGTACTTTGCAAAAAGAGGAATCGTGTGGCGAAAAAGATGATCAATTCGGTGATTTATGTCTATTGCGATGGACGCAGAATTTTTATTCTATGGCTCTTCTATGAACTTGGAGAATTTTTTGAAAAAATTGTGTACCAGTCATTTTGACCGGTTTGGCAGTTCTAGTGTTAAGTGTCACAGAAAGCTGTGTCGAGTGTAGCTCAACATAGAAGTGCAAAGGGTTAAATAGTTCCTAATGCTATATCACATCTATTTTTCCATATAGAGAATTTCATATCATTCACATCAGCTATATCGTTTCAAAAAGACTTAATCCATTCGTTGCATTCGTCTGCATTATGAAACGCGTTACAGTCGCACGGGTCACGCTGGTACAACGATGGAAATTGAATGGGACACCGTAGGAACTGGCAGACGAGACGCAATATTCGCTACATATGGTAGACGGAGGATGCACCACGTAACGGAGGTAAGTAGGGGAAATCTTCTCCTCATGTACCGGTCCCCAGGGTGTCACGTTCCGTTTCGTCGAGGGTACTTCGAAGGGATTATATAGTTGCGACAGCAATGCTTCTGGCGTTTTATACAGGGTGCTTCGTTTAATATGGGCTCTAATACTGTGGTGGACGTGAAAACAACGAAGGAAGTTCGTATGTAAGCGTGTTCTGTCTGACCTTGTTTTCGAGTTGCAGCAATTTTTATGTTTCCCTGCATCTCGCGATGAATTGTGTTGACTTGATTCAACAGAACTGTTTGTAAACGATGTTTGATACTTTTGTAAGATCAAGTTGAATATTTTATGAATGAATCGTGGCATACTTTTTGATATTGTACTATCAGGAATTCCAGGTAGCCATTTAGATAAGGTAGTTACGTCGGAATGTGTTGTCCGACTGTGCATCTAAAGAGATTGTAAATATGTTAACACTTTTTTTAGAAAGCTTTTTCATCTAAACTATCTGATAGTAGGTTATCTTGAAAATACATTTATGCAAAATTATAAATTGCTAGACTTTTTTCATATTACTCTAATTCTCTCCGTGTATGACTCACAATCAAGATAGGTGATTCAGATATTGGCATCATTGATCAAACATAATTTAACGCTAGGATATAGCATCATCGATGACGAACATGGCAATTAACACTAAACGTACCGGCATTTTGCACCTACCTAATCTTACCATGAGGGGTCATTTGACCCCTTATGAAATAAATGTTGATTAATTTATTAAAGGAAATAATTTGCAACATAATTTCTCATTTCTAAGAAAATAATCAAATACAAATTTTTATTTCTATAAACGACACAATCAATTAATTACACAAGGCCAATTGAATGGAACGGAAACTGTCGTGTATTATCGCTCCTTGTCGAACTTGATTTCTTGTAGGCTCTGATCTTTACTGCCTGATTCTCCATATAAAACTGCATTTCTATTTCGTTCAGCTATAGAGAACTAATTGAAGAGAGTGTTTCTTGTGCATCTCCAAAAACAGTCTTTTCTGTTTATGCGTTACTTTGCACAGTGGTCGATTTCGCTGAAATTCTGGCCAAAATCCCCCCAATTTTTTTCGCGGTCTTCCAAATCTAGCAATTGTGTTTGATTTGCAACACATCAGAGCATCCTTTTCCATTAATAAAAATGTTTATTGTACAATATTCTTAGAGACATGTAATCTCAAAGTTGGGACTTGAATAACGCGTCGTATGGATCCGATCGGGTCGTTCAAGTGTTCACGCCGAAAACAAACACACATATCGCGTTCAAATAAATGAAACCATCACTTGAGAAGCGTATCTCAGTTTAGAACTAAGGTTCCAGTTGAAGAAAAATTCCAAAAAATACGTAAACTTCGTATGGGGTCAAATGACCCCTCGCGGTACGTATGGTAGGAAGAAAATTTTTGTCGGTAAAAAATAAGCTGCGGGAAGAACGGAAAGCGAGAAATTGAATAATCAAATGATATAAGAGTTTACAAAAAGTCAAATCAGCAAAAGAAATAATGAAAGTATGATTTTAAAGTAAAGTTTGAAAGGGGTCATTTGACCCCGCTTGGTACGTTTAGTGTTAACGTGTTAAAACAAATGACAAATGATTATAAAGCATTGTTTTCCAACATTTCCATGGGAACTGGCTACTCTTTCAATTTATCATATGAATCACTGCAACTCAAAAATGAAAATAAATTCAAAACCAAGACTTTGTATTACACAAATCTCCAAAAAAACGTTAAAATTGCATTATTCAAAATAATACAAAGATTCTAAATAATAATGTTACACTACCATCCAAATGGTAGAGATCTGCATAAATCATAATTTCATCCAGTCAGCTGCCACTCCGTTAATTTGACGCGCGACGGTAGGAAGAGCAACAGGATCTAGCAGTCCCCGAGGAAACCGAATCAGTTCGATGACCCAGGTAACACTGCAGTTATAAAGTGCTCCTCCGAGAAGCCAATCGAAACTAATGAAATAGACGTCGTTATCGTTTCATTTCGCGATCATAACTCCGAGAATGGTCGATGCTCGATGGCAACGTGAGACGCAGGAAGCACTAAAACTTTCAACAACGAAACTTCGTAGACTCTTCCCTTTTCTTCGAGGATTCTTGCCCCTTCTCTCTCGACCCATCGACGATTATCCCCCTTCGAATCTCGCGTCACCATAGTCGCTCAGGTTCTACCCTCTCGCGTCTCGAAATTCTCGACATCGAAATAAACCTTGAAGCACGTACGACCATGCGGCATTACGGAACATCGCTTGGAATACACGACGCAAGAACGAGCCAGAGCCAAGCCTCGACAAGTTTCTAGACGTACTCAATTAAAAGTTCCTCCCTCTCGAGCGAAGTAGCAAAAGAGAGAGAAAGAGAGAGGAAGGTAGAAATAGAGGGAGAGTGGAAGAGAAAGGTTGCCCGGACGACACGGAACGATCCTGTCTTCATTTTTCCTCGAGTAGTGTCTACGTCGATCACAGGGAATCGCAGGAGCCAGTGGCATTTCATTATCGCCCCGATTACACGAGCGCTCCTGGTTACTGCCAGCCAATTTCACTCGACCCTTTACATTCACTGGCGCGATGCATTCTCGACTTAACCGCCATCCTTTTTCCCTTGCTTTAACGCATTGCTGGCTGTTGAATTGTCAGTTTTTTTTTTACTTGATAAATTTAAGGACAAGCTGTATTACAGGAGGTAATTGTGCGAAATTCTGTTTCACGCGGTTGTTGAAAATTGACTTCATTTTAAATTAAGACCTTTACATTCACTGGCGCGATGCATTCTCGACTTAACCGCCATCCTTTTTCCCTTGCTTTAACGCATTGCTGGCTGTTGAATTGTCAGTTTTTTTTTACTTGATAAATTTAAGGACAAGCTGTATTACAGGAGGTAATTGTGCGAAATTCTGTTTCACGGTGTTATTGAAAATTGACTTAATTTTAAATTAAGACCTTTACATTCACTGAGGCGATGCATTCACGACTTAACCGCCATCCTCTTTCTATTGCTTTAACGCATTGCTGGCCGTTGAATTGTCAAGTTTTTTTTTCACGTGATAAATTTAAGGACGAGCTGTATTACAGCAGGTAATTGTGCGAAATTCTGTTTCATGGGGTGGTTGAAAATTGACTTAATTTTAAATTAAGACCTTTACATTTACTGCGACGATGCATTCTCGACTTAACCCTCATCCTTTTTCCCTTGGTTTAATGCATGCTGGCCGTTGAATTGTCAAGTTTTTTTCACGTGCTAAATTTAAGGACAAGTTGTATTACAGGAGATAATTGTGCGAAATTCTGTTTCATGGGGTTGTTGGAAATTGACTTAATTTTAAATTAAGACCTTTACATTCACTGAGGCGATGCATTCACGACTTAACCCCCATCCTTTTTCTCTTGCTTTAACGCATTGCTGGCCGCTGAATTGTCAGGGTTTTTTTTACTTCATAAATTTAAGGACAAGCTGTATTATAGGAGGTAATTGTGCGAAATTCTGTTTCACGGAGTTGTTTAGAATTGTCTCAATTTCTCTTTGTCGTTAGTTTAACGGAGGATTCTGGAATAGTAGGATTTTCTGTTTAGGGTTGCGGAATATAAATGGCATGGGAGTCAATGTGTTAATCTTTTTGCGTTGTTCGAAAAACGTTGGTTTAAGTTGTTAACTATATTCTTTGTCTGCCTTGACTCAATTATTTTAATAATAAGTTCAAGTCGAACTGTTATAGATTTTTAAGTAGTTCTGTTGTCGACGAATTTTGAATCACTTCGACAAATATTCGGAATCAGAAACATTTAATGGGGAAAATTTTGAAAGAATTCATAATAATTTTATTAAAACTCAAAAGACTTGAAAGACTAACAATTTTTAAGGCGTTAATTATTCTCAAAAATTTAGAGTATGTACATGGCAATATTTATATTTGAAATGAAAATAGCAATTATTTTTGAAGTGATAATTATTATCACGTTAAACATGGAAATAGTATAGAATAACGATGCTTGTGCAAATTAAAGACTTTTAATGAAGAAAGGAGCATTCAAGTTGCGTTAAAAGTAATATCTTTCATGTATTACTTATACATCGTTAAAATTGCATGTGCAGCATTATCCCTTAAGACATCGTTGCAATATAATCTACTTCTAGTAAGTGTTTCAAGACTTCGACAATTTTCGTCAACTTCTCACTCAGAACATTGTTGAAAGTGATACTAAACTTTAGTCATATATGTTTGAAGTAATTCAAAGTATCTACCACGTTCAAAATTACAATCATCTAATAATTAAAGGCACTACTCAAGTGTAATCTCGTCAAAGAAAATCATTCGACGAGCTCCAAATAAAACTGACTTCTCTCTTGTACTTTTGGCAATCGCTTCGCAATGGAACATCTCACACGATAAAGAGCGTTCTACTTCTTTCATCGCATCGTTTTTAACCGAATTGCGAAAAGTATGGCGCATATTGCGTGCACCATGATGACGTGTCGTATATGATAAGGGATAGATAAATGAATAGAAAAGAATAATCATTCTTCTTTCGAATCTATATACATTAACAGCAATACTAATGTAAAATTTCATTTCCAGTCTAAATAATCTCACCAACCTCTTTGCTATTTTCCAAACATCAATGTGCGATCCGAGTATAACAAATTCGAGTAACACTCGCGATGCAGAAATGATAAAAATCAATTAAAATTAATTGATAATAGATAATTAATAATATCAAGTAAGTAAAACTTCTATTTATTTTATTTCATTATCAACAAAAGTACGAACAATCACGAAACAAGTCATTCATTGAACGATTTAAAATATCCACACGATATGCAGCCAGTCAATAATCTTTTATCCGCGATATATGCGAACGTTCAAATTGTAATTACGAATGATAATGACTAGCAATTATCGGCCGCCGCACTAACTACATCGCGAGTGGATCAATCGAAATAGGAGACTGTACGCTATTCGATTGACACGGTTGTTGACTGGAAATTTATCGTGAAACAACGCCGAGTTCAGTGAGAGTTTCGTTTGGCCGAGCAGCTGTCAAGGCTGTCAAGTGCACATGCAGAGATTGGTCCAAGCGGATAGTACAAATGACTTTCGCCAGCTTTTAATGCAACGCCAATACGGAAAAGGACTAACGAAACAACATTGTCGTCAAAGATAAGTAACGAACGATCATAAAGAATCGATTAATCTCGACGACTTACGAGCTGCTTCGTGTTTCGTATTTTTTTCTTTCTTTCATCTTTTCTATTCGTTTATCACGATGTTACGGGTATACATGGGTTTCCGCGCACATATACGCTTACATTCGACAGGCATGCTTTATACAGATGTTCAACGACATGGAATTGCATCCAAACTTACCGAAAGGCAGCTCCAAACGGCAGTCTATGAGAAGAGTATGTCCAGTCGGCTTCTTCGTGCCGATTATCTCAGCGCCCCTCATCTCGAGCTCCGAATCTAAGCTAACCCACTGTCCGGAATTCTCCTGGAAATTCAATTGTTGGAAATTTTATTAGTAACGTAGGGTCGATGAGAGGAGATTGAGGAAACTTAATTTGTACGTAACCCTACTAATAAACTCTGTGTGCGTTTGATAGTTTGGGTGAGAGTAGTCGCATGGCATTGATAAACATTTTATTTTGTATTTGCCTTGTAGCGTTGACATACTGATGCAAGAATATTAACCCCTTGCCATTTACTTTATGACTGCCTCCACAATAATTCAGAATAAAATTAGTAAAATAAACATTGATCAGTAATTCTTGACATATTATATAATTTAACGTAATATTAATATTATAGAAATCATTTTATCGTGTTGCATCTCACTGATATTTTCAATTTAATAGGTTTTGTGAAACTTGAAAATTTCCTTTCCAATTTATAGCATCACGAGTATCACTCGTTATAGTACGGCAAGAGGTTAATGTAGTTATCGTGTATGATGGAAATACTGGCATTGGAGTTGTCGTTAGTGATGTAGGATTGGTGGAACGAAATCGGAGACACCTCATTTTTATGTAGGACTGTAAGGGTATTTTCTGTAAACAAGTATTATACTTTGGATAAAAGCAGACGTATAATGTTGTTCAGTAATGTAGGAATCGTTCTTGTCCACGTTACGAAAAAGTGTGAATGTGTGTTTGTATTGGGTGAGTGAGTGTGCGAATGAGCTGACGATGTTTTCGAATGACGAATATTTAAGGTAGTTCTAGCTGGATTCAGAACTATAAGTTTCTTTTTTCATTAGAAATGAAATAAATTTGCGTAAGAATTAATGCAGGGGCTAACTTCATAGAGGTCATTTCATTCACTTCTTAGACATTAAAAAACATCTTTCTCTAGAACTATGAAGTAAAAAAGTATGAAAAAATTCAATAATATTCCAAAAGCATAAAATAATACATTGCTAATTTTTTATTAGAATCCAGCGACTCGTTTTTCCATTAGAAAAATAAAAAAAGATTTTACGGACTCAGCACAAATTTTTTCCCATAAGGCCCATGTTAAATATGTTATTTTTAAACACGATTTATTCATAAACCGTGTGGACGAACTCGTTGAGATTCGGGTTATAATTATAAAATATCATGAAGAATATATTTCCAAAATTTTAAGGAAATCTATCGAAATATGATAAGTGCCTAGAACTACCTTAAATAGTGCGTAGACATCAGTGAATAAGTAGAGACGAGAATTTCAAGACGAAAAGTTTAAGACGTATATTTTTCAAGACGTTTATTTTTAATTCTATTTGTATCTCCATTTGGATATCATTCTTATTAAATAGTTTATTTGTGCAGTTAATGAGTGATTAAAATCTCCTTTCCACCACATTGCGTTTCCAAAGAAAAAATCCTATAGTAATATGTTGTTTTTTTGGGGGTCATTTTTGGGGACACCTGTAGTATAGTTATCATACTGATGAATCTGTGCCGATATGAATTTCGTGTCTAATAGAAACTCAATTGTTGGAAATTTCGTTAGTAGCGTGGGATCGGTAAGAGGTGATTGGAGAAACTTAATTTGTACGTACCCCTATTAATAAGTTCTGAGCGCTCATTTGATAGTTTTAGAAGCAGACACATGGCATTGAAAAATATGTTATTTTGTATTTGCCTGATAGCGTTGCGATGCTGATGCAAGGATATTGACATAGTTATTGTGTGTGATGAAAATTCTAGCATTTGACTTCTCGTTAGTAACGTAGTATTGGTGGAAAGAGATCGAAGAAACCTCATTCGCAGGTACCAGTGTAAAGAAATTTTCTGTCGACAGGTTTGATATTTTGAATATAAGCAAACGTATGACGTTATTCAGTGCTAAATTGCACTTTTGGTGATATTTGTGGTGTAGTTGTCATGCTGATGCATCTGCACCGATATAAGTTTCGTATTTAACACGTTGACTGCCAGGGGGGTAACCAGTGACCGGCGCTATTGAATTCAATGAAATTTCATGTAACTTTTAATTTGTAATATTTATAAATTTTCGAGCAAACTGAATATCTAAGTATTGGCGTTAAAAAGATAAAGGTTTGTTAACACTAGATTTACCAAACCACTCAAAATGACTGGTGCACAATTTTTTCAAAAAACTGTACGGGTTTATGAGAGAGCCGTAGAATAAATATTCTTCGTCCATCGTATAAAATATAAATTACCGAATCTATCATCTCTTCCGCATCTTAATTTTCCTTGCTTAGAGGTACATATTTAACCCATTTGCATCACATGACAAATTCAAACATATATCGTTACTATCAAATTTCTTTATATTAAGTCTAAGTCTAACAGTATATCAAAAAGTGACATTGTACTTTAATCGACGAATATTGTATAAATAATTTAGACTGTTCGTATGTGTTGCTATTCAGTCACAATGTGAATGCATAAATGTATTTTGATGATAGCGATCAGAAAAAGTGCGCGCATATATGCGCTTGTGATGCAGATGGGTTAACATACTTAAATATAGTAGATTTCACGCTGGTAAATCTAGTGTTAAATATCTATCTGTCAGTGTCTTTAAAGTTCCAGAAATATCTCTGCTTTACAAAGATCTGATTTTAATAGAAAAGGTTTCACGTAAGTAGAAAGGTATGAAAATAGTGAAATACTGGGGTCGTTCAACGTGTTAATGAAGATTTTGTGGTTGGAAGTGTCAGTTGCAGTGTAGAGTGAATAGAAGAAGATTCAAGGAGCTTCGTAGTGCAGCTAATTATAAGATCCTATCTGCTGATGCTTTTCATATTTTGGATGTAAGTAAAGGCATGACAATGTGAAATATTTTATCGAACCTTTGACTGATATCGTTATCTTGTATAATGCAATATTTAGATCCTGCGCTGTGCGTGATATACGCAACGATCGATATGCTGTTGCTGGGCCGCATGCATTAATTCAATTTCTTCCTTTACGTGCATCTGTTTCGTAATTTCGTCTATTTGATTATTCGTTAGTGTAAACGATACTGACATTTTACGATGATTGCCGTGGCGCATTTTGTCATTGCGTCACAACGGATTATTGCAGCTTTAGTTAAAAGTACACGTGCACTGGTGATTACGAATGTTGTCTAATTGTAAATAACAAAATTACAAAAATCCAACCTATTTTGCATTGGACCAATCAATGGTATATTCAATTCAACCGTTTAACAAAATTGATACTTGCCTCACTGAATAAAACTTAATGTTCGATCTCAAATAAAAATTCGAAGTATCTCGAAGCAAGGAATAAATTATAAATAAATTACGCGCAATATTCCGACAAAACGGCCATAAATCGCACCCTCGAAGAGAGATTCTGCCGATTGGCTGGACTATGATTTTTTGGCACATCTGGTTGCACTTTCCCCCACCACGTAGTCGCAGGGGTGAAATTCCACCTCTATGGGGCCCTTCTTGCCGGAAGTTCCATGGAGGTGGTCACTTCTCTTGGAGGAAAGTGCAACCAATTAACACCTCGCACCGCGCGAAAAATCGAAAAAAATCGTCTGCTGAAACGTCGCAAAAATTCAACAAGCGGGGATATCCAGCCTATAGCTTCGTCAAGCGTCTTCGAAAGAAAATCCTTTCGAGTCACTTCATTTTCGATCCTGGTGAAGATAACTACGCTAACTGATCTCACTGACAATCAAAACCAGTCACAGTTTGCTACTTTGGGAATTTAAACTCTATCGAGAATTCGACAAGTTCGCCAAATTAACTATTTGTTCACTCCAGAAAAAAACGTCGCGATTCCGCGAGGGACAATAGAGGTGTCGATTTCATCCACGTCAGACTTGGACGCCACAACACACAATGACATAGACTATAGAAAACTGTCGTAATTGCTGGAATGCCCGAGTTGAAATATAGAAGTCCATTTTACTCTACAAATGCTTATTACTTTGAACTTCATTTTTGCCGCCTGAATGTAAGCAGCTGTTTTATCCTAACACTTCTTACAGTAGGTGGTTAAGGTTTAAATAGATATTAAATTTAAAATGTTAACTTTCAAATAACTCTACAAATTTCTTTAAATATATTATATAGGTTAAAATAGAGATTTAAATGTATCAAGAAGTTTATAAATTTTTACGTGGATTCATGTGGCTTTCATCACAATAATTTGATACGTTTATCATTAAATATAATTGTATTTTCACATTTTACACAAATAGTGAGATGATATTGATGAAAAGAAAGCATAATTAAGTATAATTATTTATTTATTATTCTAATTCTTCAGTGTTTATTGGTAAATATAATTGTTCGTCAATTCTAATTGATATACAAATTGATAATATTGATTGGACAGGAATTATTATGAAACTATCTTCTTTCTCGCATCGGTGGAGATAAGAAATACATTTGTTAACATCATTATCACCTTGTACTCTGATGGAGTTTAGTGATATTATTTTTTGTATAATAGCATAATAAACATTTTGACAATTACAAGCATTTTGACATCCACAATTCGACGCATTGATAATACAGTAAATTGAACCAAATTTTAAATATTCTGTATCATCTTCAAAAAGTACATGTGAAGAATTTCTTTGAAATGTTCTTCAATATTCTTCAGATATGTATAGCCTGTTATCTTTTAATAATCGCAAATATTTTCTAAATGAATAACCGGGTAATGAATCATCGAGAGCAATTTGAATAAAATCTGGGAAATTATTTATATTTTCTAATTTATTTCTACCAACACTACATCACCCATCAACAGAATTTGTAGAGTTAAAAAGATATTAGTGATTTTATGGAAATAAGAAGTTGGAGAGTTACAAAAAGTTTTATACGTGTCTTTTTTAACCTTATAACATGTGGACATTTCGGCTAGTTGGAGCTTTATAATGACGTTTGTTTTTATCATTCAAATATATCTTTTTTAAAACTCTTCTTAGTGCTATAAACCCTTAGATTTTTTTTTACCATTAATAGGTTCAAATGTAGTTCTATATTTCGACTCGGGTATATACCAGTTTCTATTATCTATTAAATCTGATAGAAAATCACATCAAACAAACTGCACTAACAGTTGTTTCGAAATAAAATGTTACATTTTAACTGAATCGTCATGGGAACAGCAAAGTCGGTCGTAGCTTCCTTGTCGGGTCAAAGAGGATAAGGGCATTGACTTCCGATGCATCGGGGCTATGCAGTTGTATCGGCTGATAATCCTTCAAATACTAAGAAGAAAGATTACCGTGTCCCATTCTTCGGATTCTGTAGATCTACTCGAAGACTAGCCGTTAGAGTTATCGAACAGGGCGTGCTCTAAATGCTCCCGGTTAAAGTCCGCATCTTATCGATAAATCGATACATGTATACTTGGATCATGCCCATAAGAATATTAACAAAAAGTGTTACAACTGACAAGATAGCATTTCGCATTTTATATTAAAATAGCAATGCTGTTAAATTCTCCTGTCTCGTGTTCTTCTAGGACTCATTTTGTAAGTGTATTTTAGAAAAAATGTATTTTTTTGCAAAAAGCTTTAGCCGGGGAATACGATAGCTAAGAAGGTGGAGTCTTGGGTTTTTCATTCAATCTCATCGAGATGAAATTCCCATCGCATTTGGGAGATTTTTCCCAGGTGACGTGTATTCTTGTCTCGGTACTTCGGAATCCAGCAAAAAGTGTAGAATATATTCGAAATTCCTATATCACTTAATGCTTGGGTGTAGAAATAGAAACGAGAGCATGTTAAATTAGATTTACTTAGCCAAAACCCTAACTGAAATCTATCTTATACCTTTTTCTTGTTGGGGAAAATAGTATTAAGAACCGTGATTCTCTGACAATAAAAGAACGAAACTATTGATACTTTAACTTTCGGAACATTCCAACATTTTGCAAATATCAAAAATAAATGGAGTTGATGAAATTCCAGCTAATTTTTCAGCCACATTAATTTTTTCTACCGGAAATCTGTCACGGAAGATGTAAATTCTAGCATCTCTAATTAAGAATCATTATATTTTGAAATGCACTTCGCTAATGACGAACGTATCGATCAACCAATACAACCTCTAAAACCGTCGTTTGAAATATCATCGCCGACACGGTAAAATCTGTCGCAAAATCATGGATACTCATGCGGCAGAACATGCATCAGCAAATCCGCAATAACGCAATCTCGAATTTCGAGGAACGTTAACGATGCGATTCGAACAGGTACACAGGTAACGTTATGAATAAATTAATGCGCCTCGTTATTGGCTCGGGCGAGTAGCGCGTTATTATTCGTCCGACGAAATAATTCATTCGAAACAATCTCTTAGCGTTAAGTTGAACCGTGCCGGCCGAGCGGTTCTCGAGGGAAAGCAGGGTGCAATTATTAGATACGAGCCAAGTGTAATTTATGTAACTGGAGTAACTTCGTCGAAAGCATTCTTTGGGCGATATATAGGATTAATCTTGCCCACGGAGCAGCCATAGCTTGGTGGCCTTTTCTCTTCAATAGAGGCACGTAACGCGTGCATACAGGGTGTTATGAAAAAGGGTTTTAACGGACGATACAAGGTATTTGAGAAATTATTCAGAGAAATATTCCTCATGTACATAGACCGAAGAATTTACGGCTCGAATCAAGGAAAATTTTCAGTTATAGCAATGAAAATTGCTCAGTTTTACTTATTAGCACTAAACGTACCGACAGTTTTTCTTAACGGCAAATTTACGTTGAAAAGGGGTTAATTAACCCCTCTGTGGAGGCTTTAGTGCTAAATATAGTAAGTGAGTATAGAATTAATACAATTTATATTAATACTGTCGTTGACTTTGACGTTTTCTTGATTTTTTAAGCTTTTTGGTCAGTCCACGCTTGGTACTTTGATTTAATTAATCTCTTGCCCTACAATGATGAATGACAGTTGTGATGAGGTAAATGATACAGAAATTATCAAATTTCGCAAAACCTATCAAATTGAAAAAGGTAATAGTATTATTTCTATAACACTAATATTACGTTAAATCATATGATATATCAAGAATCATTGTTCAATTTTTATTTTAGCAATTAAACTCTGAACTACAGCGAAGGCAATTACAAAACAAGCCATAGAGCAAAGGATTAAAAAATACTTTGCTAAATGTTAATTTCACAGGAGGAAAAGTAGAAGCACTTGCTAAACTAATCTTATCTTTCGGAGAAATTAACTTTTAAATAAATAATCTGACAGCTCAATCTACCATAAGTTTTGTAAATATGAAGCAATATAAATCACTAGCACATAAATATCAGTAAAAATTTCCACGTTACGTACTTAATCACCCCTTTCCTCCCTTAATACAATAAAACACCAAACATAACACTTGTGAGCACAAAATTTCACTTTCCATTCCCCCATCCATCTACCCACACCCTAAAAAATTCAGTAAACTTTAAAAACCCTCCGGAAACTTAAAACAAATTACTTACTGTAACAAAAAAAAATTACTTCCACGAAAACGTTCCCCATATCCACAAACTTCCATTAAAATCCAAACTTCCACGTCGGTAATCTCCTTCAGTGTACATTTCTTCCTAATTTCAGTTACCATCACCCTCTAAGTCCAAATACCATTTTTCTTAACACCCTGTATAAATTCTAAAAAGACCACTTTCCCTGTACACCCTCCGTTCAGCTTGGAAACGAGCTGCGAAGCGTGGCCATGAAAGCGTGCTCGCGCGTACGCTTACTTGCTCGCTCACGTACGAGCGAACGAGCGAGCGCACAGCCACGGGGCTGTTTGCAAACGGCATACCGTAATTAAAGCAATTCTCTTTTATTCGCAGCTGCTGCCACTGGTGCTGTTACTGGTGCTGCTACCGGTGCTATTACCGGTGGTGCTATTGCTCCTGTTAGCTTCCTCGGTGACTTATAACTCAAACGAGTACTTTGTAGTATTTTCTCGCGGAAAAGACTCGTGACTGCAATCTGTCTTAATTGTTTGTAACGGGATCATACTGACAAATTGGCAGGCTGCTCTTGTAGAATGTCTTGAAGAATATGTTGAAGGGGGACTGTAATTTTTGTAATCGAGAGGCTAATGTCATTGGTCAGGTCGGTGGTATTGGGTATTTTAACACTATTTCTACTACGATTTTCTGTACACCTATTTAGACTAAAAGGTATCTTTTGACACCTTTTCGTTTGAATGCAAATAATTGCCAAAACTGTTGAGATTTCAAATTATCAGTTAAATGTAGATAATTTGAGGAATATATTTATTGGCACGTTGATGTGTATTTATTAGAAATTATTTAATCAGCTTCCAAATTCTAGCAGCGGTGTGCAGCTAGTTGTAAAGTCACTGCAGCGGTGTGCGCTAAAATGTAACATGGCGGGAAATAAGCGAATATCAAAGTTATGCCGCAACTCCTGTATATTCTGTTACAACTGAAATAGGGATTCTCTAATCTGATTATAATTGATATGGCGCTGCAAAATGGTGTTGATATTCATATGTAAAATGGTTTCAAATTAGACGCTGTCATGAAATCCTTAAAGTGTCAAAAGACACCTCATAGTAGAAATAAGTATACCATATGCACATTTTTAAATCTAGGATGTCCTGGTGGAAAATGACATTGCTGAATTAATTTAACAACTACTGTATGAAAAGTAAAAAAATTAATTGTGGAGAAATGATTCAACTTGTTTAAGTTTAAATTTGGAAGGTGTCTTTTGACACCTCTTGGTAGAAATAGTGTTAATTACTTTTCCGTTTTGGAGTTCCGGTGGCGTGAGTTTGTGGTGTAACAGTCAATTGAGAGGATGGAGAGAAAAGGCGAAATGTGGAAGTAAAAGAGGGAACAAAAGGAAGAGAAGAAAGTGTGGTCGAGAAGCAGAAGAGGTGGAAAATAGGTTGATCGAATGACTGAGAGTGACATTTGAAGGGAGAGAAGAGGGTAGTTTGAGACAGAGGAATTCTACAGAGAATGACATCACAAGTTTCAATTTATTAATATTTTTTTTTGTTTTTTATTGTTTCTTTTGATACTTGATGTTTTAACTTTAGTGGCAATGAGGTGAGATTATTTGGAAGCGAGAGACTTTGTTGGTAATTTTGTGTTGGACTTGATTCTAAAGTTTGGAAGACTTTACGACATTTGGAAAGAATATTTCTGCTGTTTTTCGTATTGTTTCTTTTTGCTTGACACGATACCATATTTGGGAGCAGGGAAAAAATGGATGTAGTTGTGATTTGGGAATGAAAGCTGTGAGAACGTAAAAGTAGCCAAATTGGATTATTACGATGCCACGTTTCATTTAAAGCTCCGGTTTTACGATGAGTTAAGACACCTGCTTGCACCTGTTGTACCTACGTGTAGTGCATTCTCCCATTCTTGACTTCGACCGACATTCACGCGATATTTCCGTGATTACTTTCCACAAACCTGAACGATGTGCAAACAATAATTATGTCCGCCCCCCACCGTGATAGCCGGCTGAACTTTAACGTTGCATTTTTAACATTCTCGTCCGGACATTCTGAATAATATGACTTTCGCGATTCCTCACCGTAGTGTTTTCTTTCAAATTTTTCTTTATATTTGACTATAATATTTTCTTAACCGTTTGAATACCGGGAGGGTTTTTAAAAGCCACTTTCGCGCTCTTGCGATTTTATTTCAAAATAAGCTAACGTTGGTGTTTTATTTTATGTAGTGCACAACAAGAACAATCTTCTCGTGCTTGTATCCTAATTTGGAATTACTTTATATTATAAAAGAGAAAC
Source organism: Cerceris rybyensis (assembly GCA_910591515.1). Lineage (NCBI taxonomy): Eukaryota > Metazoa > Arthropoda > Insecta > Hymenoptera > Crabronidae > Cerceris > Cerceris rybyensis. The sequence goes on from OU342789.1 coordinate 43,287,286, forward strand.
CTGATGCTTTCTCAACAAAATATCTTAACAAAGTCTTCCTTCAATTGCCAACATTGAAAAAATGTCCTGGGGTTTTTCGACACAAAAACTGAAGAGCGCGAAAGTGGCTCGTGGTACGCAAACGGTTAAAGCATCTTATGGATGAAGCTCAGAGTTTTAGAAATTTAATAAAAGAAATTAAATTCTTCTTTTTTATATCTTCGATTTTAACTCCTCTGATTATATAATCAAATATCTGCTATTTTATGTTGATTAGTTGAAAACGTGAACATGATATTAAAATTCGGAGGCGGGTATTTTATTGTAACGATTGAGCGTTCTAAAGGTCAAAGGCTACCCCTCTACTTTGCAATAAACCTCACAATATTAAGCTGCAAGCCTTAAGAAAAGTGATAGGCAAAGAAAAAATTGATGCATCGCAACTACTGAGCCAAAGGAGCTTTCCAACATTTGAAAGTAATTGTATTCTCAAACAATTTTTTTTTAAATAACCACAAAAATTTGTAAAAAAATATACATTGTCTCTAAAGAACTAACAATAAGAAATACGTCTACCACTTGCAAATCGTAGAATTCGTAGTCTCATGACTACATCATTGCCAAAATAGCAGTAAATTATCATACCGGACTATCTCGACTTTCTTAACCAGTTAACTGGGGTGACTTTTGTTGAGAGTGCGCATCTATCTATTTATTATATGTGAATCAGGAAGACCGGGCAATGGCGAGTATACACGTCAATCACAACTAACTGGTTAAATAGCAAATAGTAACTAAATTTCCCGCATAACGGATGTAGTCGTCGTGGCACAAAATATATGTCATTTCTCCATGACAGATATTGTCGTCAAACACACTTAACTAGTTAATAAGAAGATGCCTACAAATCTACAAATAACTTCTGTCATTTGCAAATTCTAAAACCTACAATGCAACGCGTAGATGACAATAAGCATAAAATTGTTGATAAATAATCCTACTTCCCTATATTGACTACAATCTTTTGACAAAGGACTATCATATCTAATGTAGCAAAAAGAAACTTCATCATTTGCAGATCGCCAAATCTGCGCTGCAACTAGTGCATCGGTACTATATCGGTATATAACGATAAATTATTAGACCACATCTGTATAATATAATCGAAACAAACGATAGCTCTGGGAACGGATGACGCTATAAAACCTCCATCCATTTGGAGGTTTTTAAAAAAAAAGCGCAACCTCAAACTCCGGCGGATTTGCGGCTTAAACGCTTGGCGACGGCCAAACGATCGAATCAATCACGCTCGAACGAGAGCTTTGTTCCCGTTAATTTGGATTTTTGCGTACGAAGCCGATCCTTTTCGAGGATTTACCGATACGTTTAGAGGTCGTCCAGGATTCCCGCTTAAAAATGAGAGAAAGATCGAAAGCCAGGGTCGATTAGACGTTTCCTTCGATCTTCTCAAATTAACTGCAGCACAAATCTAATTAATTTCTCTACCTTTACCGAATTAAATCCACTTTTAACGGATTACTTTCGATACTAGAATATTAAAAGACATTCAGAATATTCCTCGTCCTTGAGATTTTATCATCAGAAAAATTTTCGAGGAAAATCCAACGATCCGTAAACAGCAAGAAGATCTCTGTTTTTCGCGGACGATGTTTTCAAGGGGATGCAAAAGCTTAAGCGAAGGGCAAACACATCATGCCTGTACGACGTTGATCGAAATGGAGAAAACGGAAAAACTATGATAAAAGTACGGAGTCACCGAGTTGTATCTACGAAAACAAGAAACAAATTTCAAGAAGCCACTCTGACGCAAATGGATCTGTTTGTCTTGAGAAATTTCACGCAAATAGTAGGACCAGTGAGGACGGATTTTGGGGTTAACTTTCGAAAACGAAAACACGATCAACGGAGTGGACGATTATGTCTTCTTTCTATTCCAACGTTTCGAAATTGTTTTGACAGTGCTGTTTACGTCTTTTTATTGCAAGCTTAACAATTTCCTAACAATTTATTAATTTAATTGTACTCAGAAAATAGTCAAGTGATAAAGCGGAAATACGTAGATATATATGTATATAATAAATAATACTGTCTATAGCAGTGGTGTCGATCTTATGAACAGCGTAGGTTTTCTAAATGACCCACGCGTTGATTTTCATAAACTTATTTTTTATATAATAAAAGAGAAAACAGAGAATACAGAATATTAAAAAAGTAAAGTATATATATAATGTAGAATTTATACAAAAATATCTCTAAGTGGACATTAGCTAGCTGAGAACCAAAAAAAGTGGTTTTTAACCATCCTCTTCACCCCTTTTCCAAGTGATGCCATTGACTTATTGACCCACCAGCCAGTACTAAAAAAATAACAAACAGAATTTCACCCACTTCTCAAAAAGTTTCGCCATCACCGGCCTATAGAACGAGAGTAAAATAATAAAGAAAAATTTGATAATAATGACAATTTCTAAATTTTAGAATTGCATTATAAACACAAACATGATAAGATTCTCGTTGACATTTCTGAACGTGCCGAGAACTGCAGCAACGATCCGTTTTTCCTAGCTGTTAAAGATCGTCGTAGGACGTAATTCCTGTTTATCACGCAAACTTGTGTCATCCTGCACCAGTAAACAGAAAGTTTCTCTTTTCCCCTTTGCTTTGCACCTACGACTTCGCTCCCTAATGAGAATCTCGAGCGAAAAGCCACTGACACGTAGATGCTGCATATCGACAGGGAATCTCCGTTTATACAGTGAAATGCAAAAGAGAAGGGGTCTCTGATTATTTGCTGATGGAAAGTCGGAAGTTTTGTTGTCGTGCAAAAAATTGCGAAGGTTGTACAATGTCGCGGTAGAAATGTTCACGTAGAAAACGATTGAAGTGGAAGCTGTAAAAATAAAACGTTGCAACTTCTACGTAGGTATACATGGGCAAAACAATCCATAGATTCTTGGAAATTGTATGTTCAGGTATAACGTCGATAAACTTTGGTTTATCGAGGTCGTGGCAACAGGGAAAAATATTTTGACATTTTCTCTACACAAAGATCAATATATGGTCGCACACAATGATGAACAGCGACAAGAACAATAATTTGTAGGGGTTGTAGGAAAAACTATTTGAAATAGCTACTTTACTTTTATACTCATTGTTAGAAAAAAATCATCTCCTTCGTGTCTGTTTTATAATATCTACAAACCTGTTTCATCTGTTCCTCTTTCGCGTGTTTGTTCAAAAATCCTAGATCACCTTTTCCATTCGTGAAGTTTTAACCCTTTGCACTCCGAATTTTCTTACCAGTAGCCCCCAACGCTTTTAAGTATTTTGTTTCAACTTTACTTGATCTGAAAAATAGGGTAATTTAAAAAAATAAAGTATCTTGTAATTTACAAGTGCATGATATCTCTTGATAAAATTTGTAGGATGCAATCCCGGTTTTCTTTCGTACGTTAACATCTATTGGTTTGGACTTGAAAAAATGTCGAGTATGACTCGACAAAGGAGTTTCCGAGATACAAACTAATGTCGAGTTAGACTCGACATAGGAGCGCAAAGGGTTAAAAAGAGACCGATACTGCCTGTTTCATAAGACGATATCCTTCAAAATATTTTAACCCTTTGCAGCCCTATGTTGAGCACAACTCATTATACCTTCACAGTTCGTCTTATTTTCTGACAATTTAATATCAACTTCCAAATTTTATAATTATTTTATAATATTACCTAAATATCCCTCAATACCTACAATTATTGATATCATTTAAAAAAAATGGATAACCGTTGATAGAAAATATTGCAAAATTAATATTATTTAGCTCACTACAAAATTAAGGAAATAATTCGAACAGCAAAGGATTAAAGTCTGTAATTTCTTCTATTCGTTCTTTAGCCAGAAACAGTTGTGAACACCTCAACGTTTAACCTTCATCTTTTACCCTGTACAAACAATTCTACACTTTACTTACAATTCTACTATTCTACCGTTTAATATAAATGTCCTTGAATTCTTTGACACTAGACATCGTTACTGTAAAGTGTTTTTCCAAATTACAAGCATAGTACCAGGCGAGTCACGCAAGAATCGACTTTGCTCATCGTCGAGGAGCAGAGAATTTTAATAGTACATGAAGTTCGCATCAAACTCGTGTCGACTGTGGTATAGCGGATGGCAGTAATTTCATCGTTAACGAACAGACGCCACACACGCAGTTGGTAAATACATGGTCCCATTGCTTACCAATGTTTTCTACATCGGTCCTCTATTCATTACACGTGATATCATATTGCTTAACGATGCTTACGTTTAATTCATACCCAGGCCAGGAAAATTAAACAACTTTTGATTTGGGTGTCGAAGTTTAAGGAGAGTAGGTAATGTTCTTACAATTATACCTTAATTAGCTGAAAGTTCCCGTGCTTCGCTACGGTTTAATCGAAACTAAAAAAGAAACCTTAAAATTACGAATTTTGAAAAATCCTTTCTTAGTGGGTGCTTATACCCTAGAAGGAACGCTCATTCATAATTTCAAGTTTCTAGGTCAAGTAGTTTCGGCTCTGCGTTGATGAGTTTGGCCCATACTTTAACCCCCCAAAACCCCCCCTAAAATTTTGAATTTTCCAAAACCCTTTCTTAGTGAGCACCTAAGACCCAAGGGAAATGTATGTTCCAAATTTCATTGCAATCCGTTCTGTGGTTTTTGAGATTTCGTGATGAGTAAGTGAGTCAGTAAGTCAGTGGTATTTGAGCTTTATATACATAGATTAGCTGCAATATAATGTTGGAATTTGGTACGAAGAATATTTTTTTCATAAAATTCCTTTTCATTTCTTCTCTTTCTTCTACATTTTTTCAGCTACCAGTGCCATGGCCATTTTTCCTAAAACCTACAATTTTAGGTGAACTCCAAACTACTGAGGATGTAACATACATAGGACTAGGTGGTGCTGAGGTATATTAAACGTTACACCTATTCTATCCTACGATTAAAATATAATTAAAATAACAAAGTAAGAGAAAACACTACAAAGTATCTTAACGCAGCAACACAGTTCTTTCCTTCATCAACCCTCTTTTCCGATTGACTCTCCATTCTTCCAAAGCCCTCTTGAACACTCTCTCTGTCTCTCACGCACATTTCTCGGTGCCAAACTAAATCAACACTCACTCAACGCATCTCATTCACACATACACCCACATATCCCTACATACATGTTGAAATGGGATAGAAGGGTACCAGGTTAATACAATATGTAAAATGTGTTTATTACGGAAAATGGGAGAATAAAAGAAAAGGAGATAACTTAAAGAAACACACTCTCACGCTCGATGGTTGTATGCCAACTACCTCCCTTCGTTGCGTTTCATCTCCCATCTTCATTCATTCTCGAATTCACGTATCCAGGCCACGCAAAACTACACGTATTCACTTACACTCTCATTCCTTCATACAAATAACATAAGACCGATTAAAAATTTCTCAGAAGCGATAAGGAATTTATGCTCGGGCTCACTTATTTGTGTCTTTATCTACTCCCTTCTGTTTCTCAAATTCCTGTCTACAATTGATAATTGCTGCTGACTCCAGTTTATAACACTCAACACGAGATATCTCATTATTGGCAGTGAATGGGCTAAAAACACGCACATGGTTTGCGGCTGACGTTTCGTAGGCTCCTCTACTGTGAAAGCTATGTACTTTCCTTTCACCAATTTTATAGGCGTTCCTTTTTGGTGTTGATTATTTCTAGGAGGACTGTAAATAATTGATAATGCACGTATACTGTATAAGGCTATAATGGCAAAGAAAAAGCAAAACCCTATAAGAAGACGATGATGCATCCGGCGATAAAGACCTGATCCGCTTGCCCTATTTTCACGAGTCTGACTCGTAATACAAATTTTAAGCCAAACTTGAATATCACGAGTCTGACTTGTGGTCGTAATCTCGGGCCAAGTATTAACACTTTGTCGTCCGCACGTCTCATCAAAATTTGTTTGCTTGGCGCTGGTAGGACTGTTTCAGGTCATTCCTCTTGTCATAAATCGTCAAGTTTTATTAATCTCATCATCAGTTCTCTTGAGTTTTTAATCCTGTCCCTCTATTTTCATGAAATTTCGAGGATATATATAAATATGTAAATAAATGTAAAACTTTTTTGCTTTTTTTGTTGGCCCGCGACACCACTGTGGTGTCGCCGGCCATTGAGCGATGGTTTCCGCGGGACACCGCAGTGGTGTCGTCGGACGGCAAAGTGTCAATATTTCGAATAAGATCGCGTGTCCCCATGCAGGATTATTAAATTTAGACTTTGATTGAAATTCATTTGAGTTTCACAAAAGTTCCATTGCGTGAAGTAAATACTGGCGCGGTAATCTTTGTCAGTCGCAAGATATCGTTTATCGGGCGTTCGATTTAGGCATGGATTCTTTCGAGTTTACCAATAGCGCAACGGGTTAATTAGGGTGGATTAGTTAAAATCTCCGTCATCTCTGGGAGATTTTGACTGAATTATTATTTAATATCCTAGCCATAGTCAAAAATTTCAAGGTTACGTTGTATTTGTTTTACAAGAACCTATTTTCATCAAATTAATAGATTCGCAATAACATTGAAATGTTTTTTGTTTAATTATATTCAAGTTTGTCACATTCTTTAATACTACATCTACCGACGATTAATTCAATAAATTAAAAATTGTCAAATAAATATGTCAGAAACAAATAAACAAAGGAAGCAAAAAAATTGATCGATCCAATTGGTCATAATTTTCAAAATAGACATAACACATTGAACAAGAAATTGCGTTAAAAATTATAAGAACATTTTCAGAAAATTCAGGGCAAGTCATTTGGCTACCTTGATAGATCTACTGTTAAATAAAATGTCTCGATGTAATCACATCTATGAATAAGAAAGCGATTACAAGTACAGTTACAGTTCGGAGTACAGCTAATAAACGCAGAGAGTTCGGCAGGTGATTCATATCGCGCTTTACATCTCCGGTTGCTGAAATTCAAAAGAAAAATCGTCTCTCGACATTGTCATTACCATGGATCGAAGCGAATTACCGTCAATTACTGGTTTCCCTTTGAATGGTTCGCGTACGATCGTGTTATTCTCTCCGACATGCAAACGAAGGGGAATGAGAATTGCGGAAAATTGTTCCGATTCGACTCTCGATTACGATCGATCTCGTAAAAACGAAGTCACGGTAACCATCAGATTTCTACAGATTTGTCAACAAAGCTTGAATGTTGGTTGAAACGATCCATTACTTCTCGATACGCGAGAATGGATAATATCGCCTGTTCTTGTATCTTCAACGACGTCTGTACCACTTGCTTCTCCAAATTGCCCGCGCAAACAAAGAGACATCAGAAGGGGGCACTTTGAGATGAAAAATAATGCAAATCTCAACGGCAGAGAAATAAGAAAGGAAGGAGAAAACCGAATGAATAATGCGCACTAAACAAAAGAACTTCTTCTCCATGGAATAAAAATAAAAACTCATCTCTCTCTCTCTCTCTCTTTCATTCTAACCCGTTTGAAAATACCATCTACAACGATCCTGTGGAGAAACAAAACCTGCGCCTTGATTGCATAAGCATTCCTAAACGAGTCTCCCTGCTCAAGATCCACGAGAGACCAGCAGCATTCATTTTTATTTTAAAACTCTGCCTTTTGTCTAAAAACGATCTTTCGTTGTTTCAAACACGAGACCTTCCACGACGTTCCACCTGACTCTCATACCGTTGTTTCACGAATCGTCAATTCGGCTCCTTTCTACGTATATAATCTTGCTTCCGTTGTTTTTTTTTTCCTTTTCTTTTTATAGCTGTCAGTAAAATTGCAACTTAGTTTCCTCTCCCCGGAGAAACGATGTCGCTCACCGACAATCGAGTTCTCCGTGGCGGTTAAAATAAAAGTGCATTCCGCGTGGCTCGGCGAGAAGGTTCGTTCCAGTTAATTTTACCCCATTACGAAGCTACTAGGGAGACGCGAATTAGGTTAGCAGTCACGGGGACTGGTATGACGCACGGTCTCTCCCCTCCTTTCCGGTTTCAATCTGTTTCCGAGCAACCGAGCCCAATTATCGTGCCGATCGCACGAGAAGAAATAAGAGCATGCCGGTGAATGGGGCGCGAGCCACGAGGGAGACGCACCTGTAATACTATCGATACTACAGCATCGTAGAAAAACTAACCGATTCGATCGATTTTCTACGCTTATCGAGACCAGTATGTACCATCATTGATCGGTGCGAAAGATATGATTTTTCAACGACACTTTCCTACGGAGGAAATAAGTTTTCGTACGATTTAATCATTTCTTCCTGGACAATTCTCTGTCTGTATCTGATTTCCTCTTTCGATTTTGTTGTACACGATTTGGCTGTTCTTTCCTGTTCGTGATTCTTGGAGTTCTTCTTTTTTGTTCCGTGAAATTTCTTTTATTATGCGTTCCTTCTTCATCGTGATGTTTACTTTTTTCTCTTTCTATTGTATTATACTTAATTATTTGTTCTCTTTCCTTCGTTCTCTGATTTTCTTTCTCTCTCTTGTGATTTGCTTTAGTCTCTTTTAACACATTGACAGCCGGCCCCGCGAAAACGCGTATTTCGCGCATTCAGTGATCAGAAACAAGCGAACAAGGCCGGCGTTTTGGATTAAAGTGGTCGATACGTTGCCGGCGCTCAGGCTTTAAATGTCTCTTAAGTCGCCGGGTGTCAATGTGTTAATATTTCACTCGACAATACAGAATCGAAGAGTGCGAAGCTTTATTCAATATTCCGGCTCACCGTTGATATTCCCTTTCGACTTCGCGGCCGTTAACAGTTTTTTTAATTAACTGAAACTCATCCATCGGTAAGGTTGAAATGGTGATATTAATGCACGATCTATACGAATTATGACGCGAATGTACGCGTGCAAACATTCCGTAATCCGGTTACTCGAATTGCGCAAATATGCATGCCGGTTCAATAACGTGAACATTCGTATTATCTGATTCGACGGCATACACACAATCATACGAAACGATCGGAAGATATTTTAATACGCGTTATTGCGTCATCGGGTCAATACCTAACTGCAATAATACATCTCTATCCACCGTTATTATTCCGCACGTGCTAACCCCACCAGCCAATCTTCTCTCTCTCTCTCTCAAAATGAAAGAGAAAAGATTATTATTTATCCACTCCAAAAAAAAACCACAAACGTCCCACAGATACAGTCAGTTCAAAAGAGTGTGTCGTTTCTTACTTTGTCAATGGGTGACATTTGTGGGGTTGAACATTTAACTTCAATGTTTTGAAGAAAAATTAGTAGTTTCGGCTTCTATCTGCTTTGAAATTGAGAAAATTAAGAAGATAATGACCCGAAAAGTGTAAACCGTCACGGAGTGGAAACGTGAAAATGGGATCAGGACACTTGATTGGCCTTTTTAGTCGCCTGACGCTAATTTTACTGAAAATATGTGGGCAGAAATGGAGGTTAAGGTCAGGGAAAATCGAGTGTTCAATGTCAAGTAGCTGACATATTACATCCATCAAATATGACGGCCTATACCCGAAACCATGCCGGAAAATCTTGTCGATAGTGTACCTAAACGCTAGAAGGCTATGATTGACACTGATGACGATTGGGCAACATATTAAGTAAATGCATCGTAGTACAATATTTATATTTTGATGATATGAGTTGAATTATAAACATTTCCTTTTTAGTAAAAGATATGATCGACACTTGTGGAAGAAAGTGTACGTTATTTCAAAAAAAAACTCTGCAACAACTACACACAACTCACTATGATGCATAACAAAGAGAAATAAATGTATTATATCGTACATCACAGTGCATTATTATTATATTACCGAATAAAGTACATAGGTAAATGTAATTTCGTGCTAACGACTGCAAACGTGGTTAGTTGGTCAATATTCCAACTTTGCATCATTATCTACAGCTTTCAGGGAAATATTATTAAGCGGCATCACTACCCCCACCCTCTCACCCTAACAAATGATCCATCGATTAATTAAATTTTGCAAAATTCTCGTCGACATTAACATTTTCAACGGTAATTTCATCCTGAACTTTTACCTCTTTTTCCATCTAAATTCTGATTTTCTCATCGACGTCAATGTCGTCTTCGTCATCGTCGTCACAGTCAGATACTCGCGACGGAGTTGCGCGAGATGAAAAAGAGAATTACAGCGACCGCGAAAGCTCCCGAATGGGCTAAGACGCCCCCACAATTAAACGAGCGACGATACAATGACTCTCAGGCAGCCTGGAAATAATTACAAGCACGGATTCATCGTACAAGGTTTGCGAATGCGACGATTTCCGTCTGTGGTAACAGAGGAATTCTGAAGTATATTAACGACAGTGTTGCATCTACGAGAGGAGACGACGATGGAATATCGAAAACAAGAAAATCTGTCGAGGTTTGCTTCTTTCGTTTAAAAAAATGAGAAGCGCGATGTCGGGATGGCTGTGATTTTTTCCTATTCATTGACTTATAATATCAAGTTGTACGCGTGAAACTATAGCAATTTTTTAAAACTACAATGTTAGTGTGAAATTAAATTATCAATATTATTTGAGCAATTCATTGCTTCACTGTGAACATTATCAAAGAAATTGTAAGGTAAAGAGTCGAGGATGTTTTGAAGATAATGTCACTCTTGAAGAGGATTATTACCATAGAGTAATGTTCTAATATAGGCATTAAATTCAGCATCCTTTCAGAAATAAAAAATCTTAGAATAATTTCAATTAAAAGTATTGCGTACTGTTAAGAGTTCCTAATGATTTATAATTAACAACAAAATAAGAAGAATTCAAATCATCTTTGAAGCAGAAAATTGCAATTGTGCGGGAAACCATTTCCAAAACCTAAAGTCTTAGCTCTAATTCAAAAATTCTTTTGCATATAGACTTTTAGATTCCCAACTTAGATCGATTGAAATTTAATTTAAAATAGTTTGAAATAAATTTAAGAATAAAAATGTTGCGTGAAAAGGAAACTTTCCCCTAAAACGACATGTACATTAGAGCGAATCATATTGAGTGTACAAAGGTAGTTTGCGTGGTAATAAATGTCACAGTCCTTTAAGTCGTAAAGCCGAAGATTCTCGAGTAAGCATAGCACAATAATGCAGTTGGAATAACAAGTTTAGTGTCGTGATATACTCCATAACTTTTACTCAAGTAACATCTACTTCACAATATCATTTCACCATCGTATTACATCTCGATCTCTTTCCTTTTCTGCAATTACCTTTTCCCACATTTCAGAAAATTCCAAGCACCACTATAGTAAGAAGAAACGACGAAGAAGTAAAGCGAATATCGTCGAAAACTTGCCAAGAAAATTACAAGTCGATTCGATATCTTACCAACATCAAGAGTATCGTGGAAAGCGAAACGTCTCTGCGTTTCCGCAAATATTATCGCAGGAAGAAATAAGAAATTTACACGATCAGGTAGTAGAAGATCGACCACATCGGAGAGTATGTTACTAGAAATAGGAAGTGGAATAGCAGCTGCCTATTTGAGCGGAATATATTCATCACGGGCATCCGAAGACACGCGCTCCTATGTCTGACGTTTGCACGCCTGCATCTACTTACAGGCACATTTATTACGGGCGACAAGACCGACGATCTGTCTGACATGTGCAACGGAGGTTCTCCTTGCATGCAAGCATTATTTCGCTCGAGTTGACGCGAAATGCAAATCGTTGAGGGTGGGAGGGCAACGCATTCGCGTAATTGAATGGCGAACTAAAACTGCGAATTATTCTGTAACGCGTGACTCAACTTAATTCACATATCATTTGTGCATTAATTCGAACGTAATGATTATTCAATGGTTTGTCCGTTGACTTTGGAGACAGATGGTTCGATGGAATTTTAACACTTTATTGACCGGTATTTTTTTAACTTCCTACCCTCTTCTGAACGATCACTTGGCCACAAATACTTCCTTGATACAGATATCTATTCAAAAATTACAAATTCTCGTCAGTGAGTCCTTGACACAGGTAACCACAATGATAAATGACAATTTATTAATTGTAGTGGCAACTGATTAATAAGTTATAAGTTCAAAAGCGTTGGACCAGAAAAGCCTATTAATAGGCTTCCGGTCGATAAAGTGTTAACACTACGAGGAAATTGAAAAATGTAGGTTAAATTTGGTTAGAATGAATTTTGTACAGTTTTTCTGGGATTTCAAATGACATTTGTATTCGGCAAATATATACTCTGCGAAATATGTTTCTTGAATGCAGCGGTGTATTTGCACGTTTATGATGATTGAATCGATTAATCCTTTGCAATCCTTCGTCGAGCTACTGTCAGTGTAATTTTCTGTTATTATTAATGTTCTGATGGTTTCGTTTTCGGATGTGAAAATGATTAATACGCTCATGTAAATATTCTTCGTTAATCATACTTATTGCTATCATCGAATAAAAATAAATAATCCACGTGGTCTATTAATGAAATGTTGAATAGAAAACATTGCAGAAAATGTCTAGAAATTAATTTGTCTTAATTAAAAACTAATTCAATGTACAAAGGAGCAACAGGATAATAACTCGATTTCCGTTACTCCTGCCAAACCCATCTAATAATTCGACGAGGCAAGAAAAGAATTCTATTTGCCAAAGACACATTAAAAAAAGACACCATCTAAACATTGTACCCTGAAATTAAAAAGGTTCTTCCAATTTGACCGAAAATTAAGACATAAAGGAAACAGATATCACCGGAGATACAATCTTCACCGTTTATTTCCTCCAAGCCGGTCGAAATCTATATCCCTAAGGCGACGATAGTGACAAATTTCTCTATTTGTTACACCAGACAACGAGTCGACCCGTCCAATTGTTTAAGCATTTGTCACGCAATTCCGGCACGCGATCGATTTTTTCCACCAACCGAAAGAAAGGAGATTAACCGCAACTGCCCGATAAAACTTCCATTCCGTGGCTTCCACCACCCCCTCGAACGATCGAAAAAGGAGACAAAAAAAAGTACGTACGTCACACGTCAATTCCTCGGGTCAACAATTCATCCACGGAAGGCACGCGAATCCCTCGTCACGAGCAAACAGGTAACTCGTCCCTCCAGCCATTGCTACGTGGCCGGAGATCCGCCAAAATGTTTGAACTCCCGACGAATCTGTTGGTCGAAAAACCCGTTACGTTCGTCCCAACGATAGAATCCTTAGCCACGTGTCGACCAGACGTGATTTCTCAAGGATTAAAGGAAGCGATTCCGAGCTGTCCGTTTCTTTTTTTTTTCTCTATCTCTTTTCTCGCCCTTACGAAGTGAAGGGAAAGAGAGAAGACAGGCAGAACAAGAGGGAGAATATAAGGGAGATAGGTCGATCGATCGGTTGGTCTTCCACTTGCTTTCCCACCCTCGTCCGTCTCGCGAGGGATCGTCCATCAGTCTGAGATTCTCCATGGATCACGAAGATGATCCTGGATCTTTTTTCCATCAAGCTCATTGTCAGAGATAGACCGAACTTGAGCTGGTTTCTTTTCGTTTTACGGACTTTACATCCGACACGATTTTTCTTCTACTACTGCCACCTACGATCGGTCGTGCATCAACTGCAATCCTGCATTTAATTTTTATCCGTCCACCCTAACATGAACGGAAAAAGTTGAAGGGACTCTCGAATATCCGTGATTAACGGATGGGAGGCTTCTCTTAGGGAACGGAAAGAAGAGAGACATTGTTGACGGAGCACTCTTCAGCGGGACTTAAGCCGTTAATGAAAATGCAAATTCCAGAGAAGTAATCTTCTTCGATGAAAACTCACATCGTGAGTAGATGGATCTACTTTTTCTTTTTTTCTCTTAATACTCCGTTAAGATCAATCTTGGAATAATTCCTTGGATTTATTACTATCGATGACATTCCAAATATTTCGTTTCCATCGACTAATCTATATATATAAAGCTCAAATACCACTGACTGACTCACTCACTCATCACGAAATCTCAAAAACCACAGAACGGATTGCAATGAAATTTGGAACATACCATCCCTTTGGGTCTTAGGTGCTCACTAAGAAAGGGTTTTAAAAAATTTGAAATTTTAAGGGTGGTTTTGGGGTGTTAAAGTATGGGCCAAAATCATCAACGCAGAGCCGAAACTACTTGACCTAGAAACTTGAAATTTTGCATGAGCGTTTCTTTTAGGGTATAAGCACCCACGAAGAAAGGATTTTTCAAAATTCGAAATTTTAAGGTTTCTTTTTAGTTTCGATTAAACCATAGCGAAGCTCGGGAACTTTCAGCTAGTATTCTATAGTTCCAACTTCCATCGAAATTTTTATTCGTCCTTATTTCTACCCGTCCTTTCTTCCACAGAGGAAATGCGTACACAATGAAAGATAATACAACATAAAAGATTTCAATACGGTTGACTCCTCCATAAAGGCCGTCTTTCACAGTTAAACTGTCATTTTCTATCCCTTGACACATGGCATACTGAAATCCTACGCAGAACGATGTTCTCGTCGGCCTGAAATCAAGGATTTCGTCGGTGTCGCGACGAATGCAGCCGCGGAACATGCAGAAATGGCAGACCGTCACGGCGTAGGACAGGGTAGCGGTAGAGGGTGTTGGTAAGAGCTTTGTCAAGCCTCTGTCAGAGAGGAGTGGGCGTGCACGAACACCGATTACCGAGGATCACCAGCACAGCCAAAGACGAATCAACGGCGATACCGTATGTGGCGACGTTTCATCGTCATCCCTCTAGAGTTACTTGACATACCCCAGTCAGCGCATTTCTAATGTGAATCGAACCGGTCCGTACGGAGATCTCGCGTGCAGCTTTATGAATATTTTAAGCCAGGCCTGACCCAGATTGTCCTCGTAACAGGAAAAGCAACCTGGCCTCGCTTCGTCGGCACTCGCTTCGGCTTTCGGCTTGCTTTTCTCCTCTTCTTTTCTCCTTTTCGTCGGTCCGTATGAAACTCGCATCGTCGCGTACGTAGCCATCTACATTTACTTCGTCGATTACTCAGTTTTGCTGTTCTCTACTCGTTTACTCTCATTTACCGTTGTCTCCTCTTTGCGCATCGACCGTCTATCCGTCTGCATTATGTTTGTCTCTTTTTATCTACCTTTCTTCTTTCTTTTCCACCCCTACATCGAGCACTGTCTCTTTTTCTATCCACGTACATGCACACATGAAGGTGTACGTACTCTTTCTTCACCCTCGTGTCTCTTTCCATCTTCGTCGTTCTCCGGCGTGTCAGGCCGCTGTTGGAGCGGCGAGCTCGTCGATCGATCCGCCAGAAACGTGAAAGAATGAGTTTGTCCGTGATTCATCAATCCTCTTTCCGTAGCCACGGTCGCGGCGTTTCCAAGTAACGGACTGAGTAAAAAGGATTATTACGGCATAGACACATAGTGCTTTGCGAAAGTCGATCGCGAAGAAAAATCGAATGGCCAAGAAATTTGGGGGGAAGCGTGAGACGAGGGTTGTTTCGCGAGGAGTATCGATATTGGTGAGTTTTGGTATTTTTGGTGAAATTTATGGTTTGAGGGGAAATGTATGTTAGATTTTTGTAAGTTATATAAGCAAGTTGTGTATTCTTCCAAAGGTCTGGGGTAAGTGCCGTGCTGTTCCTCACAGTCCTCTTACCAGAAGATGCAATACCTTCCCCACTCCGTGGCCAGATCCTTTAAGAATACGTTTGTCTCTTTTTAAATCTATGCAGCACCATGACGTTGGGTCATCGGCCACTTCGTGTTCCAAGAACACCACTCGAAATCGAGACAAACTCCAAACGCAGTGGCGACGCGACGGTCCCAATGCGGATCGACCCCATCTGCTCTACAGGGTGTCTTACCCTCATAAAATGCGCTGGCGCTAACATGTTTGTTTATGGTTGTTAAATTGTAGCTTTGGAGAAGCTGTTAAAGAATTTTTTTGGAAGATATTTGTACGGTGGTTACACATTGATTTGATTGTAATTTTCTCGAGTCGTTGATGAATTTTGCAAAAATAAATCGTTTTAACACTTAGCCGACCACACCCGCCAGTGAGACCTGTACAGTTTTCACCGCGCTCGGAAAGCCGAACTACGCTGTCCACCGTGCATTTTTCTGCATAGAGCCGTAATAATGGGCAATACAAGACTTCAAAAATTGGTCCATTTTATTATATGTTGTACTGTATAGAAATAAGAAGCTCTATAGAGAAAGAAGCGTTCCTCAGGTCAAAAATAATACCCGATTGGTCGGCCACCGACTAGTTTGGAAAAGGGTAGATCTACCCGATCGGTCGGTTAAGTGTTAACACTATGTATTTGTTGCTATGTAATTTGTTGATTAGTAGGTAGCAAGATTTTAAGAGAGCATTCTTGTAGAAGTCAGTGTACAGTGGAATTTCGACGAAATGTTACAAATATTTTTGCGCTATTTTTCATTCTGATTGAATTAAGGAAAAAATAATTTTACTTCAAAATTATATCACAGGTTTAGAAATTTGGGAATTCAATATTATTGGATTTTGAAATGCATATCGTCGTCCCCACGACATCTATGGCAGACTGTTAGAGAGGAGTACTTACCTGAGAATTTCGCTTTTATCAGACTTTCTTTTTATATTGTCATGCAAATAATTGATAGAACACTTAACACATTTGCACAGGAAGCATAATGAGTGTGAATAAACGTTATTATCAGTGACATTGTCTGAACTCGTTCTGCGAAATGTAAACAGGTATGTACATAACTCATAATATTGGTTTGTCGGACTTCCAGGTAAATAAAGTGTTTTTTCCATATTCCTCTTCAAACACGATGATTAAATAATTAGAATTAAATAATTAGGTATTAGAAATGGTGAAATTCAATATATCGAACGACATAAAATATACTCAATATGATAGCTATCAGTGAAGTGAGAATCATTTTCTACAAAGATATGTATGCGTCATCATTGTATACCAACTTCATCATTAGTACGTTTAATTGTTTAAAAGATTCTTGACGCCACTTCGTTAAATATGACCTACATCTACTCTTTGTTCGTCTACAGAAGTGATTTCGAGAAATCGACATCCATCAAGATGCATCAGAACTCCTACAGCACACCTACTCCTTCATTATTAAGATTAATAACCTAAATTATTGTCGATATTGGACATTTCATTAAACACATCCTACACGTCCCACAAAGTAATTTCACAACAACCTATTTCCTCTAGATTCACTCGGAATCTCATTTACTCCTAAGTAGCCATTATTGTGACTAATCATCTAATTGTAAGATATCACTGATTATTATTTTATTAATTTTGCCATTTGCGTGGGAGATAGATCTCAAAGCGTGTTTGGAGCAACGAATAGTTTATTTCAGGAAGAATTCTCAAGTAAGGGGTCACAGTTCAAATTCTTAACACGCTTGAAAATATGTTCCTTTTGGTATTTGTGCGTTTTAATTGTTGCAGTTAGTTCCCCCACTTAATTTGTACATCATTGCTCAAAAATATAAGGATTCACGTAAAACTACAGATCCTACGTAAAATGATTATAGAAGTCAGATTTGAAATGTAAGGCAAACTAGACAAAAGAAATTATTATAATAATCTCAGCTACACCGACTTCATTAACGCTACATTCATGGACGTGAAACCTATTGCACTGCAATAAATTAAATAAGAGCCTTGGAAAAGGGGAATCAAGTCGCAAAGATGATAATTCATCAAGTAATTCTAATGTTGCAAAATACACGTGAAATATCTAACGTACTGCATCTCCGTAACCTTGAGAAACGTTTATAAAAAAAAATAAATGCCCGTCAATTTGGCGGCTTCCATAGATCCAATGTTACCCCTTCTTGGGCCCCTGTGACATTGAAATGACGCAAGAAATGTTTCAGCTTCTATTCTTCAAAGCCGAATTTTCAACTTTGCCAAATATTATAATTCAACTACTGAAAATCATATCATTCTTTACAATTCAATGTTTAAAAACCAGGTTTAATCTATCATTTAAGATTACGTTTCTATTATCCTCTAATTAAACCGTCGTAAAACTAATCTTCTGATACCACACAAAAATTCGGACTATAGAGGACTAAATATTAAGTGAACCAACAGAAGTGCAATTATTCGTACCATCCAATTTTATTCGTCTTTTCAGAAAGAAACATTCTTTCGTCTCTATACTATAACTTCACAAATGGACAACTTAACCACTATCCATCCCAGAAACCTAGTAACTTCGTCGACACGGAACAATCTTGTTCCCGGTTCAACTCTACATACAAACACAAGTATTATCTCAATGATCGCTACCCACGCATACCATCCTTCATCCTACAAACAATTCCACCAAAATAATCTCACGTTCAACTATTCCCATCCTACACCTACTTCATAATTACCAACCCCAATCATCCACTTCATCAGCCTCACAATAAATAATCTCTCCAACGCATTCCTCAAACGTAACATTCCTTCAACCCCCTGACGTAACACGCTCCTCCAACGCAGCAGGGTTGACACGTCTCATCCCCTTGGCATTCCATTCCAGGATAAATATCTCGGCTGATCGGAACGCGTGTGCTCCAATCGAGGAAATCTTTTGTCAAGGTCGTTGGCACAGGTCAACTCGAATGTGTGCACGCAGCATAACGACGTCGTGTCGTAAAGCTACGAGCACGAGCACGTCGCCTTGGCTTCTCGGACAGTTTCATTGAGCGTTGCGAGCTGGCCGTGCGCCAAGTGACGTCACTGACAGAAGAGCCTCCGGAATTGTCGAACGGGGTGGTAGCGGTGGTGGTGGTGGTGCTGATGGCGATGGAACCGCGCTGGATATCGTGCTCTGGGACGAGGGTGCCGATGGCGGTATCGATAGTCAACGTGTCACTGGTTTCGACTCGATTCGAGAGCACCGAATGAACGCTCCCTTCGCTAATTCAACCTTGTTCTACGCCATTGTAATTCAGTTTGCGTGAGTCTTCGAAGAAATTCTAACAGATGTCGAAAGAAAACAAAGAAAATGGGCTTTCTTTTCTATTCTTTCAGTTTTAACTGCAATAATTATTTTTCCTAGGATCTATTATTTTAGGTGAGTTCCGGGTATCGCTCAGGGTGGAGATTATATAGGAGAAATATTTTAGATGTGATGGGTGGTCCAGATGAACGCATGAACCTCACAAAATTAACCTTTTGCCATACAATTTTCTTGTGACTGAACGTGCAATATTACTGATTTCAAACATACCGTAAAATTTAAAGACTTATTAGTAGCTTGGTACTAATTACAACGTCTCCTGAGCCGCTGATATTTTCAATTTAAGAGTTTTTGGAAACTTAAAAATTTTCTATTCCATTTACTCCGTCACGAGTGTCAGACGTGATTGTAGGGCAAGGGGTTAAGGATGTAAGCTAGATCACTTAATAATCTGAAATGTTTAGCAAATGATTTATTTACTTCCACCGTTCTATCGTAGATATTAATACGATGTCAGTAATATTTCAGAGATCATAGCTGAACTTGGGTGAATATGGTAAGTGAATTGGCAGGTGGGTGCACTTAACTACTTGTCGTGGTATTTCTTTTGTGATTGAATGTGCAATAATTCTGAATTAATTATTAAAATAACAATCTAGCCCCTAATTTCGGATATAGTAAATGACTTAACGTAATATTGAATATTATAGAATTAATTTTATTTTATAAGGACCCACTGATATTTTTGATAAAATAATTTTTAGAGCACTTCAAAATTGACTATTCCATTTATCGCCTCACGAATAGCACTCGTTATTGTACGGCAAGGTTAATAATTACTAAGGTATCGACTGTGTATCCAGAGATCACAACCCTAGAGATTGACAGGGTAGTAAACAAGGAATGAAAAACTTCCATCACTTCCCACAAAAAGTCTTTCGTAAGAATTAACGAGTTACGTAAATTAAACGAACGATGAAGTAGTGTTAGAAAATTCCAGAATATTTAAGTGTAACGTAGAATTAACTGAATCTAAGAGAAAGATAGTTTTAAAGAAAAATGGAGAAGACGGTTTGTACTACTATTTTTACCCACAGGACGAATGCATGGTAGACTAAAGGTCTACGACGAGACGGAAGGTTTACGAAAGACGAAGGACAGACTTCTCGAGGGAAAGCTACTCTCATTGTTCCCCTAGTGGAGCCTCATCAGCCAGGGTAAAGTCCCCCAGGCAAGGCCCGCCGACCAAGAGAACGTGCAAAAAGAAAGAGAGAGCCTTTTCTCTTAAATACAAAGATGGACGAAAGACAAGGACAAGCGAAGTGTTTTGCGGCGAAGCGAGATGATACGGTATTATTCGGAATTCATTTTCTCTGAAGACACGGAAACTTGAGGAGCGTCTGAGCAAAATGAAACTTTTACACGAGTAATAAGAAGTTATCCGAAAAGTGTCAAAATGGTACAAAACATTATCAGAGGGACAATGCTATTTCATTCACACTATTTTTTCTTCATAATTATTAACTAAATTTACCTTTTTACTGCAACATTGTATAAACAGAAGTCACTGTTGGATGTGGGTGGTCCAATTTTAAATTGTCAAAATCAATGACTACCATTTATAGCAGTAGCATAAGACAGTTTTTATAAACCAGGTAGTAGTATAAAAAGTAGTAAGATCAATATACTATTCAACAGAAGCAAGAAGGAACTTGGCAAGTAGTTGCTCCGATTCGCCCAATGCACAGTGGGGTATTTGGCCAAAAAAAGGCGGACAAAAGTCGATTTCAAATATTTTACGTAATTTGAAATTTTTTTACTGTCCGCAGTTGTTGAACATGTAGACAACAATGTGCTCAATTTTGTTTTCTCATTTGTACATTCATAAATCATTAAACTTCATCGAAATTCAAAAGATTATATGGCCTATGTCGTATTTACCACGATGTTACAGCGCATCATGAATTTAGTAGGGATTTTTATATGTGTAATGTGTGATTGAATTATCGGCTGAACGTTAAGGATTGCAGGGAATGACAAACTGAAAAGTTTCACTGTAAGAATACAAGAAATTTTATTAATTAAACTATCTGCCTAAACTATTTACAATGTTTACGAACCTGTAAGAATACAAGAAACAACATTCAAAGTTTGTTCTTCGCAATCTTGTTCCTGGTATAACTATTCGCTTAACTATAAAAGTAATGACTAGTGGAGGTTAATTGTCGGTGTTCACACGTGTCTCGAGAATCCTTGGTTTTGTTTCTCTGCCGCTACTGCGGACCCTTACTCATCGACTCGCTGTATTGAGCGGGAAGATTTAAATCAATTAAGGAGCGCACTCCTTACATATGTTTTAAAGAAATTATGTAATTTCTTGTGTTATGGATACATTTTAAGCAAGTACGTGATACAATTCCAAATAGTTTGTACTTTTTGATCAAACTTATTTGTGTAGTTATTTATATTTGCAGATATGTAATAATTCAGTAATTATTTTACCATGATAAAGTTTCATTAACGATTTTGTTATAGTTCTGAGTGAGTCCCGATGCTCTTTTTGGTCACAATTACGTTCGTTAAAGATTAGTGATTATAAGCCAACAAAGTTTGATTCCGGATATGTCCGGATTGGAATTTTATAGCTAATTTAGTATTAAGCGTTTAGCGGCGTTTCGCGTACGCCTGTGCGTTCGGCTGCGTTGCCCTGCGTGACGTCTTACAGACTATTTTACGAAACTGTTTACATTGCAGGTACTTAAATGTTTATATCATGCTCCAAATAAGCGTTTAACTTAGGCTTTTACTTCCTTCTGCAGTCAGCTGAAATAACGGGTTTTTCAATAAAGGCGGGTCGATTTTGAAATGGAGTAAAACAAGCTATGTGTGAGGTGTGGACGGAATTTTTTTTTGTTTGAAAAGCCTAGGTATGCCATTATGTATGGAGTATAACATCGTTCTAATGTCCGCCGCGGCTTCGCACGGTGGCACGAATCCTAGAGGTCCAATTTTTAATGACTCTGCCGCATAGATTCGGCTGAATTTCAGCCATGGCTTCGGTTATGTTGGTTTTGAGGGCATCGGTTGATTGCGGCTTATTGGCACAGATCTGCGACTTCAAAAAACCCCACAAGAAAAAGTCCATTGGGCTCAAATCGCACGATCTTGGTGGCAAATTCACTTCACCTCCGCGAGAAATAACCAAACCCTCAAATCGTTCATGCAGAATGTCCATATATGTATGTCATTTGAATATAATTTATGTGCAAAAATCATTTTTCTCAGCTTTTCAATGCAAATATAACATCGCCATCATGGTTTCTCCATGATCTGAGGAAAAAATGTTAGAAAAAAAATTTTTTTTTACAACAAATAACCATGGATTCAATTTTATAAATGTTAAAACATGTTTTTGATTTTTTAATGTTATAGTTGATGTTAAGACGAATCGTACGACCTATGATATTATTATGTTAAGCCTATAAATAAAGGGAAAATGGTTTTGTCCGCCTTTTCGGGCCAAATACCCCACTGTGCGATGGATAGAGACATCCCTCGTTCTGACGTCCTTTTCGATTTTGATGCGTGATTGAACGAAAAATCCTCGCACTACTTACTGTTTATTAAGCTTACGTTGCATTCTCATGGGAGCGAGGAAAGAAATGTTTTCTTTTCGATTGTCATTCGTCGATCTCAGGTTTCCAAAAGTGACATCGTGAAGATTGGCGATGCAACCGACACCGAACCAAGTGATTTTCTTGTTTCTACCGAATGATATATGTTTTGTGCATATCGATATACACACTTTCGCAGACAAAGGATATATCGAAAGCTCGAATTTCTAAGGAACTGTTTTTGGCGCCAAATCCCTACAATAGAGAGTGTCTAAACGGAAACTGCACCAAATATTACTATATTCCATGATGTGCGCGATGTCAAGGAGACACGAGGAAGCTTAAGAACATTGATGTCGATAGTAAAGCGTATCAGTAGTTTGAGCGCCTTAGGGAAGATTACGAGAAATCAGTGCGAGAGGGTTGCCCCCACAGGTATCCGAAGGATGACACTGGTATTCGAGTCTGTATAAAAGAAGGGGTGGGTTCTCGCACGTGACTGAATTGCGCTCCTATCCGAGGTAAGGCTGCCCTCTAATTTAATTTGTTCGACCCTCCGTCGAAAGGTAAGATGCACTTGGTGCACTTCGTGCGGAAAAAGCAAACAGGGCCTTTTAACTTTTCGCCGTCTTCGTTTCTCTCTTTCGTACTTTTCGGCGGCTCGTAGATATCGGCTCTTTTGGCCATTTGTGTTTTCTTTTCCGTTCTTCATCTTTAACTGTATACTATGACACATTTGGAAGTTCGAGGCTAATATATTAAATAATTTTGAAAAATTATTTTTAAAAAATGTATTAACGGTTATGGAAACTTGAATTGACGTCAAGTAAATGGGTGTCCAATTTCATAATTCTACCTATCGATATTCCTAACTCTACCCATCGTAGCATGAGACTGTATCTATAAAATCTTGCCAATTTTCGTCACTATAATTAGCAACCACCAATTTTTATAATTTACCATAGAAATGGCGAAAGATGTATTATATGGCTAAAAGAAATCGTCTTTTTGAATCAAGATAGCTATCGACTCAGTTTTGGACCTCGCCTTTACATTTAAAAATGCTGTGCTTTTAATCAAGCAGGTTACAGTTCAAAGCAGCTGTATTTGAGTAGCAGACAGGGTAAAACGCAACTTCTTTACCCTGCAATTTTTGTAAATTGAAGAACGACAAAGTACAGGGTGTTTTGAAGGCAGTTGTAATAGCTTTCAGGGGTTGTTTTACACCGCTGGATCGCTTGAGATTTGTGAAAAAACCCACCGCAAAATCCGCCAAACCAAATGTGTAATCGCATTTAAAACGAACCTACTAAAATCTGAGTAAAAATTATGTATACCTCAGAAACGTGGTGATTCTTTGTTTTGGTGTCTGCGAGTAGATATATAGTACAATGACAACGATGAAAGTGCTTTGGTAGCTGAGAGTAGACGTACGGCTGCCAACTAAGGGTTGATACCACTGTGAGGATGAATTCCTATGTACGCAAAAAAGAGGTATTTGGAGATCCAATATTTCGTCTTCGAAAGTATTATACTCGCACTAATAGATTAAAATAGTTGAATTCGATCACGGAGCAGTGCTTACTCGTCGGCGGTCGCGGGAGAACTAATAGAAAGACAGGCATCGAAATGTCTTATTATTAAGATTCGTGGAAAAGATATTTACCTGTAGGTTACGATCGCGGAGTTCCGACGAATTTTTTTTTTTTTATAAAATTTTGTTCATTCAGCGTGAAAACGAATTTGTTTTGACAACACGTGTCGGTTGTTGTACTTCTTGGTCAGTAAAGTTTCATTTCGCGAATTTTGCGACAGTTTTTTTTTTCCGCAAATCTCCACGAATCCGAAGATGTAGAACAACTCCTGAAAGCCATGAAGAATACTTCTGAAACACCATTGACCAATGTGTGCCTCGTTAGGCGTCAATCAAAGTGAAAGATTTAGAAAAGTGAATATGGTTTCACAATAAAGAACTGTCTCTATGTATAAAACATTTTAAGTTGAGTCTCTAACAGTTAGAGTAATCCATACGGAAATCTGAATTCAATTGAGGAATTAATTTCTGAAAATAATTTCCTTTAATAAACAATAATATTCAGTAATGTGTTAGTTATACACTACTGCTTAATTATAGTATGAAATCATGGAGAATTATGAAGCAATCTTAACTTTTGAAATAACAAAGTTACAACTGCGAAAAAGTGAATCAGTTCATTCTTAAAAAATTCTTAATCGTCAAGCAATGACTTTAAACAATTAAAGTATGCAAGAGAAACAACGAGTGTTAGAAAACTTCGCAAATTTGTCGCTATTTATTCGAGTTAATTGAGAATCGCGACATCGGAAACGTTGTTTTCCCGAGACTCTTAAAGAAATTGTTCGGACAGACGGGTTACTAGTTACAGCCTCGTTTCTTTTCGCATCGCTAGGATGAAGAAGCCATCCAATTTAATTAGCGTGAATTCCTCTTTATCGTCCTATGAAGGTGCAGTGGACCGTATCTCACAAATGAAGAAAGAATGGAAGATGAAAGGCTTCTTAGGGTGAAATCCTTCTCGAGAAAATTTCCTAGAGGTTCAAGAACCTCGAAGGACGAGCAGTGAGTATAAGAAAGGAGGCAATGGACCTTAATTTCGTCGTGTGCCTTTCACACCCTTTTATTTCAAGCGTGTCGTTCAAAGGGAAATCCGGCGCCTTTTCACTGGCGTATGGAAAAGTTAAATGAAGCTAGCTTAAACGGGGAAAATTGTCCGGAAAAATGGCATATTATTAAATTTTCTGGAGAGAAACATCACGGAGCGTAGTCTACAAGCGGAATACCCCTATTGTAAAGCGGACGAAAAGCCGACCAGGACAATACGGCGATTATAATCATTTAAAAATACAACAGAATTCCAAGGAATTGAACAAAGCAAAGGAAAACGTTTATCCTTTGTTTAACAATATTTAATTCATCCCACGAACTTCTCATTAAAAAATGGGTAATTCTGGTTCAACTCAAAATTATACACATTGTTAAACAAAACATTTTTAAATAGGTTCCGTAAAATAAAGTTTGCCTTCAAAAAATTGATTGTGCAAAAACATATTGTTCTTCAAAATAAATTATATATATAAATTAAATAAAAATTCCCATAAACTTTTAACCATTTATCAATCCATGATATTGGAATTAATCAACGTAAGTAAAGTTGTTCCACGAAATAATCCGATAACATTCAAACAGTGAAAAGAAAACAGAAGCAGTATCGAGTGAAGAAGTAGTAACAGAAATAATAATTCTAACAACACTGTGTACATTTGCTAAATGTTAACACCTAAATTATTCTACGACAAACATTTCGAACACAAGTGCAAACGTGCAACACAAAAATTACAATTTGAACAATGCTGTGTAAGGGTTGCCGTAATTTTCAGACCGTGTTGTACGAAAATCGTGTTCTCAAAGTGGCATGTTACACGAGAGCAACCTCGTACAGTGGTCGACTACCGGCTCATTTGAAATTCCAGCCGTCAAGTTTCTCTACCGTTGAAATACATTAAAATAATTATTCTCGTTGGCGAAAAGAACTTATCATTTAACACGTAGTATGATTCTACACATCTAATTTGTCATAAGATTTCTAAGTAGAGGCACAACTTACTTTATATGCAAATCGATATCGCCAAGTTTCCCGAAGCATGTATTCCAGCCTACGAAGAAATGGTCGACGGATCGAGCGATAAGTGAAATTTCGTTTCTAGGTACTATTAACATTCCCCGTTAATTATTAATGGCTCACATTACCATAATATGAATTGTAAATTCACCGTGAAGCAAGGAAACGTAAACCGTCACAATCGTCATCGGGCATGCTTTCTTTTCCCTCTTTTTCTTTACTTTCAAAGAAATTCCATCAGGAGCAGCATGCTTCTCGATTTTATCGAGAATTCCTTCGAGAAAACGGATCGTTCGGGGATGAATAAAAGACGCGTCGATATTCTACGGAACAATACAAGTAATATCTTCGATTGCAAAGAGAACTGTCCTCCTGCGACCAAGTCTCATCTTGTTGCCGATTCAACTGCTCAATCTTGGAACTTCGATCGTTTCTTGCTCGAAGGAGCAATTTTCCGCATAATACGCGCGACGATGGAAAATAACTACGACAAAGAACCGGAAGACGCAAGTGGTCGACCGTGGCGAGAAAACGTGACGAAAAAAAAGTGGAGAGTAAAGAACGATCGACTACCTCGACATTAACGCAAGGCGAATTTAATCCCGGGATCGATTATGGTGACCCGCAAACTCGTGATTATGTGACGAACTGTACCTTGGTTGGTCGAGGGAACGTTAGTTTCGCATAAAAGATTCCGTTGTAGTCGTTTTTTCATCTAACGTGTACCTTGGTGTTGGTAATTTGACGAGTAATTAAAAATGTATGCCGTCGACCATGTAAAAGCGAAAGATTAAATAGAAGTTTTAATTAGAAAGGATAATATGATATGTGCTGGTAATTATGAAAGTAGTTTGAGATAGAAATGCAAAGAATTGAATTTAAATACGCTAAACTGGTTAATTTTATTATCACTTATACAAATGTTTCTATCATATTGTCATTATTCGAATAATTATCTCTTATCTCTTATATAATAAAACTCAAGTCAGAATCCAAAATAGAAGCGTTAATATTTCAAAACGTAGAATAAATGGCTTATTGTTAGATGAGCATCATTATTTCCAGCACATTCAGTGAAGTGTAATTATGGAAGAGAGACAAATTAACACTAGATCTACCGATGATTACGTCGTAATAAAATAAATGAAAGGTGCAAAAAACTTAATCGATTCAATCGCTTTCAGTCTTTTAGATAGATGTAGAAAATTGAATCAGAAATAACTTTAGAAATATCAAGAAAATTTTAAAAAAATTCAGAGCAAGTCATTTTAACCGCCTTGGTAGATCTAGTATTAATTAACTTGCTTATTCCAATAAAAGCTCAGTATTTACACATCTAATTCTATTATAATCTACTTTGAAACTATAGAAGCAATGATCCTTGTAATTTTAGGCAAATTTTGAATCATCCAGGCTATGAAATCACATAGAAGGAGCTTTTCGGAATATCCGGTAAATGGATTTTCTACGAATTACTCCCATGTGGTGTATATGTCATATAATAGTATCGATAATTTGGAATTTATCTAAAGCTGCACCTTCTCGAACACATAACCGTTACAATTGAAACTCAAAGTGGCATATCAAATTACACATAACAAATTTCAGATATCGATAGTACCGTTCAAAGATATTACTTTGGCGATAGAGAGAGAATCGTAAATTTCTAAATGGATGTAGAGGAATTAATATCCCCTTCCCATTATAGCTAGTTTCTTTCTCGTAATTGTTATTGAGAAATTCACCTATAACAGTAATGATTTGACTAACACAATGACAGAATAAAATATAGTAAAATCCTACTTTCAAATACTGACAATGAGCTCTAGTTAGCATTTCTCGAGGAAAGATTCCTTGTACAAAGAATCTTGAAATGCTTCATCTTTACTTTTAATAAGATCTTGAATCATCAGAACCGCTCGAGAGAGTTAAAATGAAAATTTCTCTGTAACTTTATATCGATGGGTTAAGTCAGAACTTATCTTTACTCTTCAAATTACTAGAGAAACGTAGTTCGATCGCTTAAATTGAGAGGGAATTACGAAAATCCTCGAGTCGACTCGAATCAAACAATTTATATACAGGTTTTGCATTCCACCGTAGTGTAAAAGCGTAAAATTCAATCGACCGTGAACTCTTTTCTATTTCCAACAAAATTCATTTCCCACAACTTGTAAGATTACGATTTTCTCCAAGGAAAATTTCACAATATCCAAACTTTATCGTGTTGTATCTCTCGTTTGCAAAAAGGCAAATGCATTGTTCATTTATATTCGCATTATCGACCTGTCGGGCCAATGTGCACATATTTATTCGATACTCTTGGCCCAAAAAACGTCATGGGCCGAAAATCACTCAGAGAATAACGTTAAATACAGAAATTTCATTACATTGAAAGTGAACTCAACTAACGTATTCATTTTCATTTTTTAATTATCATTTTTGAATCTCATTATAATCTTAATCCTCACTTTCAGAAATACCAAAATTCAAAGGCAAGATCAAAGATTCTTTTCTATAACTTTCCTCATTTTCATTACAAGCATTTTTAAATAATTGGCGAAGAAAATATATATAGGGGGAGTGAGCTTTCGAGAATTTTTCTTTTTTGCAAAATTATTAATTTATGCAAATGAGTGTTGGAAAAAACCTTGTTCAACTTTTTTCAATAATTGAAAATAAGAAGTGTGATTAGAAAAAACATTTCTTGTCAATATTATCCGATATTCGGGTACTATCCCGAGTCGAAGTTATGAATTTCTGTTGATTATCTCGGACCCTTAAATCATCATTTATGATTCTCTTACATTTTCTTCATATTTCTATTATTCTCCTTAGTTCTCTATTAGTCGTTATATTTCTCTCGTGATTCTCTTTTATTTTCGGAAAATAAATATACAAATTTTTATTAATTAGACATCGAATTGTAATAGATTACAGTGAAAATCCTTTTATTTGTTAATTTATTTCTTATTTATTTCATGTCAACAATGAAAATAAAGATATAAATAATTAAATAAAACCAGCGAGAAATCATATTTTTCATTATATTATTTAATCATTGTAAAGTTTACTATACATTCGTCTCTACAACTGTCATTCTTTATATACATTTTTAGAATTTTATGGACTTTTCATTTGAGAAGTATTAGATCACTCCAACTCCTTATTATTTACAGGTATTCCTATGTACAGTATATCATTAATCATCATTTTTATGCAAACATTAACAATGTTAATTATGTTAACAGCTTTGATATTTTCACTTAAATTTCCTGAAATTAAAAAGTCTCGGGTTGTATATTGTACGTTGTGGTCCTCTAGAACAAACATTTCATCAGGTTCAATTTCTTGTACTATTACAGTATTAGTTATTACTAATATAACTAAAATGTTATACAAATAAAGTTTCCGTCAAATTAATTTTTTCGTAATTGTCACTCAATTTACTTTTTAAAAAATTAAGTAATATTAATAATTAATAAATAATAAAAAATTACTTTTAAAATACAATGAAAGAGGATTAAAGGAGAACCTAGAAAATCTTTCTATAATACTCTTTCAATTTTCTTCAAGTGTGAAAACGGAAATATCCGCATCTACAGAGTACCTACAGATAATCAAAATAATACAGAGTTTAATGGTCAGATCATACAGATTATAATTCTCTTTTGATTTTCTTCAAGTATAAAAAATCGAGAAAACCAACAGAAAATCAATCCTTCGACTAGGGATTTGATTTCATTTATCACAGTGAACTTAGTTGCTCCAAGTGTGACAACAATGACCTGTACGACGAAACGTAAAATTGCAATCGGTCGATTCTAGCAGTAGGATTCGCGTAAACACTTGCTTCAGTTTCATTTTACGCGCACCGAGATTTGCAGCATTACTTCCGTCCAATACTGTCGCAGTATTTTCGAGTCTGCTCTCAACCAGATCACACTCGACGAGCATGGAATATTTAACTCGATCGGTGAATCGATGTCGACGTTGAAAAATTAAAATTGCACTCGATTCCTGGCTGTATAGGAACGTAGAATCTCCACGCGTCGAATTGCCGCGTTTCGAGTATTCAGGAATTATTTTAAAGGCTGAAACGCAATTTCGAAAGCGGAACTGTTAAACTCCACTTCGGAGATTTATCGGCGAACTTTTGCAATTTCGTAATTCAGCGTGAAATGAACATCGTGAGAGAAGGAGAGCTCGAGTAGAAGAGTTGGCCAAAAAAAAAAGAAAAATACGGAGGAGCGTCATTCTAAACGAGAGATATTACGTTCTGTTATGAAATTCCATAATAGAATTCTTGGGAACTAAATTCCTACTCCCTTCTACGTGTACTTTTACAAGCTCGCTGATAGAGTCGATCATGTTGGATTTTTATTCGACCAGTCACCCTACTATTTTCACCCTTTCGACGTTCCCATAACTTGCAAATACTGCTAAAATGACCTGTTATTTTTTCCCAATTTCTACGAATTCATACGAGCCGGTGAACTACTAAACTCGTACCTTACTATCCCTCCATATTATTCGCACAGAATTTTTAGTACTTTCGCGCGCTGCTCGAAATTTATCGCTTAGACGATTTGCGAGAGCAATTTTTACGCGATCTTTTTTTTTGGAAGTAGCACTGCCGATCAGTCGTACATGTGAGATGTAGATCGAGGCGATGGCGATATCGTATTTACCATCGTTCTTTCTTATTACCCTTCGTTGAGAATGTCGACAGGAATTTACGCTCAATGGAGCGCGATTTCATCGTCATTCACTGGCACGCGGTTCGAAAAATGGCTACGAGGGGACGACCAAAATTTTTTGTTCGTTACTGCGAGCCGAAGATTCACGGAACTGTGGAATTGATAGAGTAATCAAGTTTGGTAAACGTGGTTACCGTAGTGGTAAATAAATAAGAAGAAAATAATGATATTTGGAAAATTTGGTGAATATGGGTAAATAGAATTGAAATATAGGATAACAAAGTTTGTTAGTATATGGTTTCCATGTTGTGGTAACAATATTGATGGATGGTGTGCTCGAATTTCCAAATACAGGATGCAAGTTCGAATCCGTATAGGGATAGTTATGGGATATTTATTTCATGTTGATATACTATAGAATTGAGAACTCAAGAGCCACATGAAACTAAATTCTTGAATTTATTATAAAAGAAAATGAGAGATGTTAAATATTAGTGACAATTTTACTAGGAGCCAAGAAATGTGTCGTTAGATTAGTTTTAAGTGAAAAAGAAAAATGCAAGTCTATTATGGAATTTTTTTTCAAGATTTAAGAAGTAGGAAAAAATAGATTCTTAATTAAACTTTAAAAGAAAATGGAAGATCTAATAATGCTTCAGAAACTTCGTCTATTGTTTAGGTCCTAAATTAAATTAACGGTGTATATTTGCATTTTTAACTTTATACAAGGGTCTACGATACTTTTCCTAAGATTGACATGAATTTTAGGAAAAACAAAATTTCCCAGTAGTGACAAAAATTTGAATTCAAGCCCGCCAGGTGGAAGTCCAAGCCTTTATACTCTGTAACCACCATAGCTGCCTTCGGTATTAATGAAATTCTAACAAGAAGCTACAGTGATGATGGAACTAAAACTTTGGACTTATAAATGTTGTACCAAAGTTTGAATTTTCTCGCTCATACTATAACCAAGCTTTCCTATATGGTACGTACATCGTAATTTTAGCAAAACCTCTTCAAAATCTACCTATAAAACTGAAGATCCTAGGATATGTAACAATAGCACTTTAAATCTAAAATAAACGAAAATGATTAAAAACTTACATACCGTCATTATTCTTCAACAAGATAATTCTTACATAAATATACTTGCATTTCCTATACCAAAATTCAATAAAAAATCATCGAATAATCATCTGATACTTTTTGTCACCCACTCCCAATTTCTAAAGTATCCATCGACAAGCAATACTCCACATTATCTTGAAAAATTCCCACCAATATTAAAAACTATTGCTCCCCGAAACATTTAACACCACGATACAGACATTAATTGATCTCCATTGGTCCGATGCACAAATTCACCCCTTCGAGTTTCGTTCCACGTAACAAATTCCACCATTAATTTCACCAACACGATAAAAGAAAAAAGATATCCAGCACCAATGGGGGTATAGGAAAAAGGAGCAACGGCTACGTGCACAGAGTGAGTAAAGATTTCACTCTAAATCGCCGTCGATACGCGTCGACGTGTCTTCGAAAAGCTTTCCCCATGTTCGACGTAAACTACAAACGCCACGCTACGAAAAATGTCAAGATACCTTACCACCAGTTTAGTTTTTTGTCAAATGAGACGAAAACCGTCCTCAACTTTGTGCAGTTGCACTCGAAACTTCTTTGTTTAGACGATGAAATTATACCGTTGTACCGAACCAAGACGTTGCCTCTCCCCGATGAGTTGTATTATCAGCAAAACAAAGAAACTCCCATCAAGAAACGTGTTCTCGTCTTTGTCGTTTGTAGCTGATCGAAGCAAGAACTAGACCGATCGTACGATATCGTTTCCCCCCGAAATATATAGTAAAGCGTCACGAAATCTCAGGCGCTAATCGTTGGAGTAAAAGCGATACGTTGCTGCGATAACTTTTACTTCATTAAAATGAACTACGTGTGTTTAATGGAGATACGATGTTTCGCTATGCATGTTTCGAATAAATCTCGAGAAAGGGCTAACGTGATATTTAAATACGTGCATGTATCAATTAGTGTACCGTGTTCGTGCTTTCTGGTGGCTGTGTGTTGCTATTGGTGTCGCGCATGCTATCGGGAGATATGTGTTGTTGTTGTTGTTGTTCTTGTCCTGTCGGTGCCGTGGTGGATGCATTGTAAGACTGCTTAGACGTTACCTCGTTCATGTAGGACACTTCTGATAACGGGATATAATAGTAGCCCAGGAAACGATCCCATAGGAAGCCCTTGCACCAGACTTCGACGAGGAGGCCCGTGTTCATGTCGTTCGTTTCGCTGTATAACAAAGCAATATTGTTAATTTCAGATTAGCATGTTAACTAAGATTTATGAATTCTCAACATCACTGAGACGATAGTAAATGTGATTGTTTAACGAGTTTGTCGTTTCATGAATTTTATGACGTTTGATGGAAAAATGTTATGAAACTACTTCGTAAAATTGATACGACTAAGAAATTCTAATAACACAAAAATTCTAATTTTGTTTCTGATAATAGATAATAATATTTTTTTTCATCTTTATACTTCCTATATTTACTTTTATGTACACTGCCGCTCAAAAGTATGTGGATACTTCATTAACTCTCATAACTACCTGAAAAAAGTTTCGATATCTTTGGCAAAATTGATTGTCTTGTAGGCAGTGTTGAAGAACATATTTTAATAATAATTTATTAAATATCTCACCGATAATGATAACAGATAATTATATCTTTTTTTCGTCTACATATCGACCTCGTGATTTTACGACCGCGTTTACTAATCGTGGCATCCTGGCTATTAACCGCTTAATTATTTCGCTGCCAATCATGTTTATAAATGTTTATGTTACTCTAGAGAAGGCAAGAGGCCTCACTTAAGCAATGCAGTCCCTGGAAACTGCTAGAGAAAAACCTCAAAAAGTCTACGATTGCAGCACAATATAATGCAGTTTTCCTTCCACCGGATCGATTTTTTTATTTAAAAGAATTAAATAACAATATTTGTACTTTTGTACTATTGGAATACATTACATACATATTCGTAACAGAATTTAGCAACGAAAATATACCTTATTTGTCAGAAATTTCATAAAAGTGGTAAGTGTCCACATACTTTTGAACGACAGTGTACGTATTCGTTATTTGTAAATATAAATCGTCTGACAAACATATATAATTCAGTGCTGAATAGAAGTCTCGTAAGGCTCGAAATGTCTCGTTCAATTTGAATCACATTAAATGATCCTGTTTTACGACTCAAATAATGCATATAACCGTTTAAAAATAGCACATTAAACCGAAAATGCATGCGAGAAGTGTCGCGTTCCTATCACTTTGACTCATTAGACTGACACTCAAATTGAACTCCTTGCGGAGAACTCCCTTTTAGCATTGCATAATAATGCATCCGCCAAACCCTATCGGACGTCCAAACTTAATCAACCCCCATAGATAAAAAAACGGCAGACAGTGATTTCCATTTTCATCTCGTCAATAATTGAAAACATTAAAACACTTCAATACAAACAACTCTCAGCTACTTACATTTACAATATCTCAACTGTGTTTAACAAAACAACATAAATGCGCAACGAGCAAAACCGCATCGGTAAACAACCTAACGAATTATTGATATTTATTGTGAATTTTACCGTGAACGCTAATATTAGCACGGAAATTCTGGCAACGATCGAAAAGTCAGCCAATATACATTTAATAAGCAAACGTATTACCCAGATATCGATAACA
The DNA here is from genome assembly GCA_910591515.1 of Cerceris rybyensis. Taxonomy (NCBI): domain Eukaryota; kingdom Metazoa; phylum Arthropoda; class Insecta; order Hymenoptera; family Crabronidae; genus Cerceris; species Cerceris rybyensis. Next base: position 43,322,026 of record OU342789.1, read on the forward strand.
ATTCATGAAAAAAAGTTTCACACGAGACAAATAAATACCAAGCATCAAATATTATGTCAATCACAAGATGAAAAATGTCGATTTATGAATCAACAACCGAATTAATTATAAAACACTGTACCTACTTTTAAAACTACCCCCTGTAAAATTGGGAACAGACTTCTATAATGTTTGATCAGTATACTCTCGGTGTTCATATTTTTAGGCTCCTATTTCGTCACAGATTAAATAAATACGTTTTAAATAACGTGCACGGTATACGTGAAGACGCGCATCAAAGGAAAAGTAGGTTAAAGGTTCGCAAGTTGGCAAGTAAGGAATCTGTGGCGCCAGTACGGAGTCATTTCAAAGAGTAAGGATCCAAAATTCTCTCTTACATTTCCGCACCCCCATGAGAGTCGCACTTCTCTCACTCCTATTTTCCGTCTTTTCAAGATAGCTTCCCACTTGACCGTCTTTATTTCAAGCAGAAATAAGCTCGATTAAGAAAACAAATGGGAAAATCAGCACACGATTCAATACAACCAGAATATCTTACAGAAATAAAATCATAAGCGATCGTAAGTTAAGTACTACGAGAACGTCTCTCCTTTATTCGTTTGTCAAGAGCAACGCATTCTCGATCGTCTGGCAGCCACGACGGAAATACGGATCGCATTTGTAGGTTGCATAATTTGGCACAACTTGGCACTCTACATTCATCCCTTAGAATCTATCCTAAGATCTCCACAAACGGAAAAACTGCGCGTCCGTAAGCTCTTCTCATGAACGTGGACGAGCCCGTCAGCTCGAGGATTTACCGTCATAAGTTTGGGGTGAAAAAAAAAACACTGGTCGTCGCGAACTGATTCGTGGATTTTCTCATGCTTATGGCATGTGAGAAATTCATTTCTTCCACGGTTAATAATATTTTGCCTTTTTTTTGTTATGTCATTAAGTATTAATTAATACAGATTATTAGCTGAATTAAATGGCACTTCTTCTGATTTTATTGAAGGTAAATGTGAGTTGATTTCTGGTTTTAATACTGTATACTTTAGAGGGTTATTTTCTTTGAAAGTGGTGTAAGTCCATTTTATATTATATGGAGATATTTAAGGGGTTGTATTTGAATGGTTTGAAAAATATTGGTATATGTTAATACGCTCTTTCTATGTTTTTTTAGATGTTAAATTGATTTAATTTTATAACGTAATAGTTTTTAAAGTATTAGTTAGAAGAAATTTATACTGTTGATGATCTCAAATGGACTTACACCACTTTCAAAGTCAACAAAATATGAAAATTATACATTGATGAATTATTAAATATGGGATTCAAATTGAATCAAACCAATTTTTTTATGATATTTGATTTAAATATGTCAAAAAACAAAATGAAGGGGTTTTAGTTCAATATTTCTTCAGGTAATGCTATTTAAATTATATTAATTACAACTTTATATTAATATGGTCCATTTTTAATTTTTTTCGTTATGAGAAAGTTGTTGAAAGTAGTCATGATGTATTGGAGGAATAAAAGGTAACATAAAAATGAAGTAGAGAAATTATGTAGTATAATTTTTAAACTAAATATTATGTCTTTGCGGAAAGTGGCCTTACACCACTTTCAAAGTAATTATATTTGTAATTTTATTAACTACGTAAATTTATATTGACAAAATAATGAAAATTTTGAAGGATTTCTTTGGGAATTGTTTATAGATTAAAAGTTCATAGCAGATTGCATTCAATGTTATCATTAACTAACTTTTTGTCAAAAATGGACTTACACTACTTTCAAAGAAAACGGCTCATTTATTTAATCCATTCTCTGTCTTTTTCTTGGTTTGATCGTTTCTTGAAGAAGTACTGTCGCAGTGCAAGATAAAAATATTTCACGCAAACTACTGCTTAGAAGTACGACTAAAACATACTGTTTTAAACACATTTAATCTCAGAAGCACGTCAAATGTGTAAAGTGAATGGTAAAAAAATTAGAAAATGAATAAATCTTGGATTATCTTTATAAATGGGGATCGTGGAAGCTAATAGGTTTATTCTTTTTGGGAATATATTCTATAATTTAAAATAATAAAGAAAAATGATGAAGAATTCTATTGAAACGAAAATAATGATAGAAAGAAGAAGAGCATAAGAATACGATTTATATTTTGAAGGAATTCAATTGAAATCAAAGGAATTCAAGTAATTTTTTCCAGAAGTTCTGGCACCAGTAATGTTGATTGTCTTGGTAATTCTAATGTTAAATTATGTAAGAATAAAAAAGAATTTATGTAACTCAAATCTGTGTAAATCTAATCTGAACGTAATCTAATGAATAATGAAGCTAATAAATACGACCCTAGATTTAATCTAAATACTTTGTCACAATTCTATCGTGGAAATTTCATACACTAAAAAAACATTGCATGCACGCAGGTGAGTTCTTATCAAATTGAGCGCTTAGATCGCACAGGTACATCTACACATATATAGAGAGTTTTCCTTAATGAATAAGATTCCTGTAAAATGAGTTTACATCACGTCGTGCCAAATTTCGCGCAATATTACCGACATTCAGAAACCGCTGGAAACGGAATAAACTGATTTTCGATAAAAGAAAGTGTTACAATATTCAAGAAACTTGTTGGAGAACGGCTAAACATATTCTTTACGAGGAGCGTTGCGAAAATTGGATTTGGTACAATTTCACCAATACTTGAGAAAATCGTGAAAAATGAATATATGTACATATATACCGGAGCAAGAGTAAATGAATAGTTTGCAGAAAATTATCATGGTAATTGATCCTTCGTGACATATTATCAATTTTCAACAAAAAGAATGTTTCTAAAATGAAAACAAATCGGTACTTTGGAAAGAAGTATCATAATAATTATTTTTCTGGAATTATCATCAACGTACAGGAAAATAACCGCAAAAGAAGCAGCTCCGTTTTATACAATTGTTCTTTCTTCAATTTTACCAGTACTAAAAATCTCCAGACCAAAGACAATCCGATACATTAAGCGAAATTACCCTAGCAATTATCCTTCCTGAAATATCATCGATATTCAAGAACCTTACCGAAAGAAAGACAAACCAATACAGGATAAAAAATTGTCGGAAAAATTACCCCTGAAGCAGTTTTGCCAATATCCAATAAACCTAATGAAAAAGAGTAACCCAATATTCAAGCGACAATTAGCGTGATAATGGGCAAAACCGGGAGCGCAGAAACTTATCGAACGATTAGCTTATCGAGATATCCTAGCCGTTCTATCTGATTTTACCAGCTAACAATACGTAGCTGCATATTTATATCAACCATGGATCGGATTACCTCTTAAGGGTTTTCGATAGTCGATCGCAAAACTCGACGTTTTTCCGCTTCGACGTAAACCCGATAACGAACATGAACCGAGAAAGCGTACGCGTTCGAACCTTCGTTATTCCTGTGACCCTTATCATTTTTATTCATCATCGAGCACTGGGTATAACCGTTGGGCAGAAAATTTCCGGTGAATATGAAACCACCGAGGATACACGACGATAGGATTTCCAATTGGAAATTCAAATTCGAGATCGAGGCGTTCATAGTTCGCTGATTTTCACATCGAAACTTCGTTCCCGTGTGTAAAAATCATCGAGAAATCTACAAAGTTCGCGATAGCATTACAACTTTTTTTTCCCCCGTGGAATTATTCTACACGCGTTCGCGTAATTACGAGGGAAGGTATATACTTACAAAAGAAAGTCTTGCTCCCAGCATGGATTGGCCCCTTTCACAGTGACTGTCGTCGACTTCACGTTCTGCAGCTTCAGTGTTACGTAGGAATTGAACTGTTCCGCTGAAATTGTCAGTCCTTCGAATCATCTTTCCGGTGCAATATACACAGGAATTTTAAGATCTGATTTATGGTACTTTCACGAGCAAGAGGCGACTTTTAAGAAGGTTATGTGACTTCGGCCTATCATGAGACGATATTGCATATTTACTGTTATGTGGAATATATGATGGATATAAGTGCTTGTTATTCTATCTACAAGAGATTTTTCATCGCGGTGCTCGTTCGAGGTAATCGTTTTGCTTGTAAAGCGGTACCTGATACAAGCACAATTTTAGAAAATAAGAAAATAATTGATTATATACGTGGTGATGAAAGGAATTCTTGGAGTACCGAAAAAGTACTGTATTTTGAAATGTCAAAACGCAGGGTCCGACCAGTCAGACAGTCATTTTATATGATCGCACGATTTGAATTTTAATTATGTGTTACTACGTCATTTTTAATTTCTTGTTTTATAAAATGATAGTGAATCGGGCGGTACTCTGGTTATTCACCCGTTGCTGTACCATTTATTTTGTGTTTGCCTTCGCTATAATTCAGAATTACATTAGTAAAATAAAAATTGATCAGTGGTTCTTGACCTATGGTATAATTTAGCGTATTTTTAATATTGTTATGAATTATCGTAACGAAATTGCCTCCCCTGATAAGAGAATGATAACAACGAACTACAAATGTTAATATTGATTGAATAGAGAAACAATAGTTGTCTTTGAGCGAGAAGTTTGGATCCGTTAAAATAGAGACATTATTTTGTAATATTTGACTTCTGTGAAATAATTTTATGGTGCCGCATCTCACTGATATTTCCAATTCAATAGGTTTTGCACTACTTCGAAATTTCCTATCCAATTTACTATATCACGAGTGTCACTCGTTATAGTATGGCAAGGGGTTAGAGCTGCAGAAGAAAGGGACGTAAAAAAGAATTGTAATCAGGGATAGGATGCTGGAGCCGTGGTTCTGAACGGACCCACGACATCTCCTACATTAACATTAGATCTACGAAGGTGGTCAGAATGACTTGCCCTGAATTTTTTGAAACTCACCCTGAAATTTTTAACACTGCTTTTTTTCAATTTTCTACCTCTACCTTGAAGACTGCGAACTATTGAATGGACCAAAGATTTCGCCCTCTATTTATTTGCTTCCAGCAGATTTATTTGGCCATTTTAACACTTTTACCGACCGGAAGCCGATTAATCGGCTTTTCGGGCCCAACACTTTTGGACTTTTAACACGTTGAACGCCACTGGTATTTCACCAGTTTCATCATTTCTACTGAAGTGAAACTTTTTCTATTATAGTCACATCTTCTCAGAGCAGAAACTTTCAAGATACAGATTGATAGTTATTCGCCAGATCTTTATCTTTTTAACGTTACTATTTAAATATTCAGTACGTTCGAGAATTCATAAGTATTGCGATTTAAAAGTTAGACGAAATTTCATTGAATTCAATAGCGCCGGTCACCGGTGACCCCCGTGGTAGTCAAAGTGTTAACTTATTAATTGGTTGCTACGGCAATTTATAAATTATTATTTACTATGACGGTTAACTGTGCCAGGGACTCAGTAAAGAATCTTTGCAATTTTTGAAGAGATATCAGTATCAGGGAAATATTTGCGGGCAAGTGACCGATCAGAAGTGGGTACGATGTTAAAAAAGTACCGGTCGGTAAGGTGTTAAATATATTAGATTAACCCCTTAGCCTAAAATGACGTGCGATAAATGGAGTACGAAATTTTGAAGTCTTTCAGTAACTATTAAATTGAAAATAACACTATGTTACGAGACGGTAAAATTATTGCTGTAATATTAATACCGCAATCAATTATACCAAATTTTAAAAATAAGAGAGAAGTTTTTATTTCTGGAATTAATTTGCATATATTACGTAGGCTGTTAAAATAGAAACCGCAAGGCAAGCGGTTAGTCGTCAGTAGATCTAGTGTTAAGTTACTCGGCCGAAGACTTCGTACAACGACGGGTTACCGAAACATCTCTTTACCGTTTACCTAGATATTTATCATTATATAGAACGTAGAATATTATATATTATTACATAGAATTTGAGTGTAGAAATGAATCCGCTTAAAATTATAGGTCACAGAAAAAAATGAATTTTGTTATTAAATCTGAAATATAGGACGAAAGAGAAAACGGGCATAAGCGCATTATCCATATAAATTCAAAAATAATATTTCACAGGATATTTAGCAGATCTGAATATGGAAAGTCACATCCAATGGGAAGATTTTAACTAATTGATTGAAAAATTTATATTTTTCGTAATACTGCTGCAAATGGAATACTTGAAAGAAGGGGTATTTGCAGAAACGAGTTCAAGATCTTCACTAAGATTATTAGCAAGCGAACGAGTACGATTTATCGCATCTGCATCGGAATATCTGATTTCGTAAATCCTGCCGTGAAGTAAACTGGATTTTCTTGAAGACTTAAGTAGAATGTGTGTTTCTTGAATTTCAACAATTTCAGATTAAATATCTTAAGAAGATTAAAGCATTTGCTGACAGAACCTTATTGTTTATTGAGCACATAATCAAACACAGTTGGAATTATTTGAATTGATCAACCTACTTATGTTAAATCTTTTGAAGAAGCATGGAATGTGTTCAAGGCGAATTGGTAGAAACATGTCTAAAATTATGAAGTTATTAGTGTGGGATCGGGGCGGAGAAGCGCTCTTATAAAGAACTTAGGAAGAAAAGGACGTGAAAAGGACGTGAAAAGGAATTGTCATCAGGGAAAGGTCGCTGGCGCAGTGGTTCTGCGCCAAACCAGGCGATCGTCGACGTTAAGCTACTCTGGCCGAGTTTCTGCCCTGGATGGGTTGCCGCCCGCCTCTCGTTTCTTTTTCACGATCCTACATTAGTGTTCAATAAAAAGTTCTAATAGTATCTAATATCTTACATCGGCAAAGTCAGCAATGAACGATTTAAGAGAAAAGAACCGTACAGGAAGTCCTAACAACATTAGGGATGTGGTATGGAAGTTTTATTTGGAGTTACAAGAGACACCGAAGTCGCGTACAACCTTATGATGGTAAAGTAACCGAATTACAGAACGGATGTGAAAAATAAAGCCAAGAGCTGAAAAAGAAGATGAGGTATAGCATTTCGAAACGCTATTCTATTTTTTTGCAACGATTTTTAGTCCGGTCTCGGTTACACTACCCAGCAGGAATTCTTAGTTACACTACCAAGCAGAAGTCTTAGGAAAGTTCTTAGAAACATGGATAAAAAGCAGATGTGATTAACATCAGTGGTTATTAAATAAGATAAATAAGAGGGGTCTTAGCTACGCGGGTTGAGGGTTGACGGATTACGAAAGCTAGTGTTGAATCTAGTCGAACGAAATCCCTGGATTTGTACGAACTGATACCAATCAGATAGATATCTTTACGACCGAGAAGGTAAGAAACTTCAACAGTCACGAGCGAATATAATACAGTAATTTGCTAATTAGAATTTATCAAATAGCTTGCTAAGAGTACAAGTTACATCGCATAAATGACTCAATTACAAAATGAAGTGCACTTACGAAGAGTGTCTTCTAACTCGGCAAAGTAAACTTTCTTGGAAGAAGGGAAAACTGTTTTGGAACATAAATGAACATTATTTTGTCAATGAGGATTATGAGCAAGGAAGTTAATATTTATGAAAGACATAGAACTGCCTTTTTCCTTCATTTCAAATTTCTAGGTTTGAAAGTATAATTCTACTAATTATATCTTTCTATTTATAGTTCAACATTGAAGTGAAATATAACTGTTCTCCATTAGTGAAATTATGAAGAAATACTGAGAAACGAATTTTCATACCATTTTTATAATAACTGAAATATCACATTTTCAAATGTGTCATTATCGCTGAAAAAAGTAAAATAATTAGTTTTAGCAAATCGACAAAGTAATTTTTTGATTCATAAAGTTAAAGCATTTATTTTGTGTGTACATTTTAATACCCGGAAATGAAAATTTAACCCTTTGCGGTCCGAATTATTTCACTAATTTTGACAGTGAGGTAAAAAACATTAATTTTGCAATATTTTCTATCATTGGTTATTCATTTTTTTAAAAATATCAGTAACTATAGTTATTGACGGGCATTTAGGTGAGATTACAAAGTTGTAAAATTGGAAAGTCGATATTAAATTGTCAGAAAATAAAATCAAGTAAAAATCTATGTCGAGTATTGCTCGACGTAGGACCGCAAAGGGTTAAGATGCACTAGTACTAATAATAACTCTCTCACCGTCATTTCTAGATTACCAAAAAATTCCGAAATATTATTACAAAATCTACGTAGCATCGAAGGCACACATAGAACTTCGCATTAAAGGTACCTATGAAAGTCCTTCCAATTTGTTTTTCTAGCACCATTGCATTCAGCGAGAAACTTTCGTCCAATTTGGTTCTAAAAGTCTCCTTTTTCAATACAAAACTGTAAATATCAAAAATTCGAATTAAGAGAACGTTTACATCTTTAACCGTGCATCTTGAATACGAATCTAAACGTGTTGAAGGTTGTCTCGGTAAAGAAGATCGGCAAGTTGGAAGCTTCCAAAGGAGGAAATTACCATTGGCGTAGTTTCAAGAAGTTCCGTCAGTGATATCGTACTGAAAGACTTGACTGATACTTTATTTATTTAAAAAATAAATAAATAAAATCCCCGTACTTTTTTTACATTCAATTTTTCGAGAGTCCGAACTCACATATGTGTGCCGTTAATTAAAAATATTTTAATTACTGCAGTTCTCGTTCGACGCTTGTTTTCGCAGCTGCTAGTTTTTCGAACGCGACAAATCATTACTATGCGAACGAGATTATTACGTTTGCAAATGGAAAATCGTTACGATGCAAAAATACCAAGCAGTTTACAATCGTCTTTCTTGTTTCGCTATTAACGTTAATGTATCGTTAATGCAATGTAACACAAGTATGTACACATATAAAATTATTAATTCGAGGTATAGTTTCATCAAGAAAGAATTCTGTATTTGCAAAAAACAATGTTATTTCTTCAGTACATTCCTTGAAAACCATCGCGACATTCAATGTTTTTGAAAAATTACCAAAACAATTCGAAGCTGCTCGATGGTTGAATCGTTTGAAAATGTACAGCATAACGAATCGAATTCCCATCGTTAATCGCAATACATTCGTGAATAGAATCCGTTACCTCCAACATTTCGCTTCATGAGAATCGTCCGGACGATCGGAAGCCGTTGGACCGTAGCAATTTCAGAATATAACCTCGGAAAAAGCTGTTCTAATTAATTGAAAATCGCTCGATTAGAGAAGAACAGGAGGGATGGTTTGTTAACGTTAAATTAAAATGCCAAAATAAATTGCAGGAAAAGGGAGAACGAGCAGTTCGTGAAATTGTTAGTTTCAAAGCAATTAACGAAGAGAGGGCGTTAATCGATGAAACTTTCGTTCTCCTTGCGGAAAATATTTCAATTGTCCGATTAATCGAGAAAATTATTATTATTTTTGATAAACGAGCAACGGAATTCTGTAATTCATAGAAATAATAAGCGTTATTAATTAACGTCCGTGCGATCGTTGCCGCTGCAAATAATTAATGGCGGACTGAAAAGCGCGTACCGTTTAACGCGAACGTTCAAACAATGCTTTGCGATCTTCTTGATTGTAATTGTCGAGACAACGTACCATCTGGAACTTCGTTACATTTCCACGGATATATCGTCGAAAAATAAAGGACGCCTTATTGTGATTTAGATGATGTATTGCCCGTCCTTGCGATTCTCTCGACGATTTTTCATTCTTCTGAGTTTACGCGCTTCTAATTCACTTCACCGAAAGTGGCAAAAAACTGGGAGCACTGCTTGCGTTTTTCTTTGTGCACGCAAACTCTCAATCTTTTTGTTTCTTTTTTGTACTGTCTGTAGCAAGGGTTTCCAAACTAGCTGTCGCGACATTTTGTGTTCTTTTGCTGAACGTACGGATGTCGCGTCGACGTTTTTCCAAGCATAGAAGTAACCAAACGTAATTCCTTTGTACATCCGTAAGGAAAAATAATAGTTTTGATGGTACTGTTGTTTGTTCAAATAAACAAATAAAAAGACTGAAAAATGAAGGAAATGTAGAGGGAAAAATTGATTATTTGAATGTATTTGAAGCAGCTGTGTGTCTGTGAAAATTTTAATATTATATTTCTTGTCCATGTAAAACAGTGTGGAGATATGAAAACTACATCGATAGCACAGAAATATTCATGCAGATATGTGTAGAACTTGATGCATTGTTAAAGTTTTTATTTTTTATTAAACTGTAATTAAAATGCACGTGTATTTTATTATTTGTGGGAGATAAATAAAAGAAATTTATGTCTCAAAAATGATTGTTATTATAATATTTCATTCAGTCGTGTATTCTATGATTTATTATGAATTTGCGTTTATTTATTAATCGATTGTTACGTTGTTAAACATGTCGTTAATTATTCACAGGGTCTGTGAGATTTACGCGTCGAACTATTTAATGAGTTTAGCGAGAATTATAGCGAGATATTTAGAGTTTAATTATAGACTGTTTATTGAGAGTTTAATAGAGTGTAAAGTTACTATATCATTGCGTTAATTTCAAGGCTTGCAAAAACATTGATTTTCACTGCTATCAGGATTTTCAGTTTTCCATTGATATTAACTACTATATCTATTTTCAGATTGGAAATATACTTTTTTAGCTAATTGGAGTGGAAATTAATCCTCTGGTTTCAAAGTAATTTTTCCAATTTGTTATCAGCTAATTGAAATTACTTTACGAATACACAAAACATTATTTTTATGATAGCAGTAACTATAATTAACTATGCAAAGTATTATAATTTTAAAATCTCAAAGAAACTCAGATTATTTCAATAGAAGATGCATTATAATGAAAAGTGCTGTTATAAATAAACTTTTAAACTACTCGGCCTTTGATGCCGAAAATTTTCGATACTACAATATTTCGAACCTTCCCAATCTCCGTGTAAAAGATCGAATTGGACATTTCCTCGCGAATTTTCTATAGAACAACGGAAACTAATTTCGCTCAGGATCGGCTCCACTAAATATAGACATTCGACGATCTCTTCTATTGGCTGTTTTAAACGATTATCACTTAACGTGAGATATTAATATCTGTACAAACCAATCTGTTTTTACGAGACAATACTCACATAGAAAGGCACGGTATTAAATGAAAACTCGCGAGCCCAGATAACGCCATACAAAGGAGCATGAAATTTGAATTGCGTATCGGTTTTGCATACGACTTTAACGCGAAACAATAACGTCCTCTCGGATGTATCGCGTCACTGCAAAACGCGTGTCGAGAATCGTGGATTGTTAAAAGTAATGGCTCGAGCAAAGATAAAGTTATTGGGAACTCTCCGAGTCTTTTTCCGCCCTTGCGGAAAAAAAGTGCGAAGCATCACGAGGAGCTACAGAACCGACACGTTGGAGAAGTACAACGAAAAGTTTCAGGGTTAGCAGTGCATAGTGAAAACTATGCTTCCTCAAGATGGTGGAATTACTTCGGGGTAAATCATACAACGTAAAGCGCTTTTCTCGTGCCATTAAAAGTGAACGATCTTTCGGGAAATAGAACTCCACTTCCGCCTGAGAAAGGGTGAGGAGGGGGGAGTGAGAAAGAAGAATAGAGTTAGCTATTTTTAGTTCGAAAAGGAAATGCCCTCCTTCGAGTGAAAGAATTATTTCCAACGATGGGTAAAAATTCTTGTAACGTGATAAAAAGGTTTCTTTTGAAAATCTTGGGTTTAATGCTGAGTGATTTGGATCGAAAGTAAAATGCTGGAATAAATAAATTTTGAGGGGAGATTGTAGAAATGAAATTTAATGGTGGACGAAATTTGTATAGTAAGTTTTGGTCTAGATACATTTTTATGAGTATGCAGAACATGTCGATGTAAATTATATTGTTTTAGAAATTGATTGTAGTACAAGACATATTAGGTAATTATTATTAATAAACAACCTGTATCTATTTGTTAAGAGTAGCCAATCTTGTAGAAAAACAAACAAGATATCTGAAGGGATGGTTACAACCGTGCAACACTGGAACTACCAAGCAATTCAAAACGACCCATGCCCAATTTTTTCCAAAAATTCTCCTAATTTATAAAAAAATTATGGAGCACATATTCTTCGTTGATCTTATAAAACACAGATTACATAATCGATCACTTTTTCCATCACTTGACTCTTCTTTTTCCAAAGTACTTATTTAACATACTGAAATATAATATATTTAACCCTTTTAGCGCTGGGCGAAAAAAAGGTGTCTATGCGAAAATAACCGGCCGAATTTCACGATTTCACTAGGTTTTGGAAAAAGGCTCATAAAAACCAAACAAAAAACAATATTTACATAATTCAAAGAGCAGTGCATTAAGGTCGAAATAGAGAACAAAACAATGTATAAAAAAAGGTATAAATGATCACAAAAAAAAATAAAAATCGAGTTCTCTCTTACAAAACGTATTTGCACATACGAAAAGTCATCTTTTCATCATAACTTTATATAGACCATTTATTACAAAGTATATACTTTACATTTCCAATATATTTTGTAACCAAATAAATAATATTGCATAACAAAAATAAAAAATAACTCCAAGGTATGTACATGGCACCAACTGGCATAAAATATAAGGAAAAGTTAAACCGAAAAACTATTTTTTTTTAATTCTCTCGTAATGAAATTAGACCATTTATAACGTATTATAAATTTAGTTTGAGATAAAGTTCTCTCGCAATGCGAATAGTAAAGCGCTACAAGGTGTGGGCCGATATATCGGCCTTCGGTACTAAAAGGGTTAACGTCGGTAGTTCTAATGCTAAGGTACATTTTTGCAAGGAGATATATTTACCCACTTAAACATTGAAATTAAAAATTTTATATCAAAAGCACCTATTCCATTGCAGCAACAATCGCTAAAATGATTTTAATCCTATAAATCTAACGAAAAACAGTTTAGAATGAAAAATGCAAGAGATTTCGTGAACCTGCCATTTCCGAAAGATACCCCGGACGTGAAGATCATTTTCTGTTTCTGCGGAAAAGTTATTTCTGGATGAACAGAACATCACGATATTCCGGCTGAGAAGTCACATAACCTTTAGCTTGGCTCCACTCCAACCGGAGTGCAACAAATTTTGCACGGACTTCCGAACTAGAGCGTGAGTAAGAGTCTATGCTGCGTTTTACGAAAGTATCGTCCACATTCAATTTTCGGGACAATCGCGTAGTGTACGATTCGGTTTGCACGCGAATTTGCGCCTCGCTCATGGAAGTCCAGAGGCCCAGCCTGGAACGATTCCCTGGAGACGTTCCCACTTCCGGGCCCCGATTTGACTTTTCTTCCTCCTCTGGATACAAACCTTCCTCGCAGACGAACCGCGCCTTCTTCACTGAAATAGAAAAAGATTTCACATATTAGAGATCGATGCTCGATGGATGAAATTAGCATGCAGGATGCCGGTAACGTACTTGATGATACTAGCTTACACGGAGTCGTTTAATTTCGATGAAACAACGAGTCTCCTGCGTGCATCTGTGAATACGTTCGCAAAGTGAATTAAACCGCAGGACCTCGCTTAAATATACAGATTGCAAACGGTAAAATAATTGAAGCTGCGTTGTTCCTTGAAACAAGTACCTACTCGCTGGATATTCTCGATTCAACTGTTGGAAGTACACATTTGTTCAATATTTCATAGAGACTGAAGCTCGTTGGGAACGGATTGCTGTAAATTTTTATGATTTAGTGACGCAATGAAATACCTTGTTTCATTCTTTATTAAGTGCTTTTGTATTTTAATCGATGCTTTTCGTTGACTTTCCTTTTGTTGCTGTTAGTGAAAGGAGTTTCGGTCAGCAGAATAAAGTCTTTGCTATCACGGGTAATTGTAGTCGCTCGGCACGAAATACTATCTTTTAATTATTAATCGTTCAAATATTTATGAAATTTTATTTTCTATGAAGATTAAAACTTACGAGGATATTGCATATTCAAAATACCATAGTAAAGTTGGCAATTGTTTAGCAATATATTCACTGTATGTCTCAAAATTGGTAATCTTAAAATATAGAAGGTTATTCACACGAAGTACTTTCAGCGCACTTTGTTCACAGATGACGTCCTGACGCGGAGGACATCAAAGGGGTTGAAAAACTACAAGTAACTATAAGTAAGAGTACCAAAACTACTCTAAACGGAAATGTACACTCCAAGTAACCAAAAAAAAATTACTCTCTTCTTCGTACGTCTCTTGCGGTGGAACACACAATTAACAACACCGAAAAGGTTGTAATCTAAGACGTATCGTCAAAGGAACAATGGGTGGAGCTTCTACAGGGCGAAAGTTTCGTTAGGAGCATGAGCTCTCATCAGGATAGGTCAGGAAGCCTGCCTGGATGGTCCAAAGGTCAAACTCCTGCCGTCTGTCTAGAAATCAAGAACCCAAACACCCTTCCGAGATTTTGGGGTGACCTCGAATTCGATATAATATAGGGGTGCGATTGCTATTTCAGCGGATCGTTCAACTTCTCTGATCGACATCCCTTCTTTACTCGCCCTTGAGAATTGCTTTCCTTTCTTTTTCTTCTCAATGATTTGAGAATAATAGGTATGAGTTTGCAATATTCGAGGCAACAGAGATTGATTGTCTTTCTATGAGTGATTTAGAACGTACCTGACAGTATCTGGAGTGTAAGAGAGATTTATTGGAAAAAAATGTTCAAAAAATTCCTTTCGTGTTTGTTTTACTTTTACGATGGTCGTATCGGTATGTTAAAGTTCCCTTTTTCTTTTTACACCAAGAATTCTTCCTGTACAATGAACACAAACAACGTAATTGAAATAATGGAAACAATATCCCCTTTTGCTTTTCTATTAGTAAAACTATGGCAATCAGAAAATACTCAAACTCTATTTCGTCAAAAAGAATATCTCAAATTGAAAATGTTCGTCTCTCTAGTTATGGATTAATTTTTTCACGTAGAATCACCCCTTGCTCAGTGATACCACCAGTTGCACATCACCCTCTATCATACTTAATCACCACGCTCTTTTATCTTCCTATCATCTACACATTTCCTAAATACATTTGTAGTACAGCTTAATAAGCACAGCAAAAATATCATAACGTGAAAATTGCCTCATTATTCTCTGTCATCCTCCCATCGATTCTCCACCGCAATATTAACGCGTGAATTCAATATCGACGATGCTCGTTGACAGAAAATCGAGCCACGCGAATAGATCGGTTCTCCGCAATTCATTTGCGAGCCTTCAGTGACAATGAGGTTCTCTGGAAAGGCCAGTGATACACATATTTACTCAAATCATAGACCTACCATTTACACACACACGTAGCTCGACGGAACTATTCCAATACGAGCGAAAAATTCAATTTCTTCCAGAGGAAAGCATCGGTAAGGACATGCAAAGTTCACTTACTCGAGTTCTTCCGGGTCGAGAGAACCAACTGCATCGTCGTAGCGAACTAATCAATAACGACCCGGTAAAAATTATAATTAATAATGGTCCTCTTAGAGCACAAGAATAATTAATTGTCTACTCTTTAAGCAGCCTTGCCAAATTCATTTCATTTTCAGGAAACTTAATTCAACTAGCTTTCTGTTAATTTTCCTTCGTTCATCTTTTTTGCAATTTGTTTTAACTCCTTGCCGTACTATAATGATTGCCACTCGTAATGCGGTAAATTGGATAGGAAATTTTCGAATTTTGCAAAACTTATTAGATTATAAATATCAATGAGACGCGGTATGATAAAATTATTTCTATAATATTAATATTGCGTTAAATTGTACGATATGTCAAGAATCACTGATCAATTATTATTTTACTATTTTCATTCTGAATTATTGTGGGGCCAGTCACAAAGTAAATGGTACGGCAAGGGGTTAAACTAATCAGGAAGAAATCGCAACTGAGAGGAAAATTGAAACAAATCTGCGAGAGTCAATGGTATTATGTTGTTAGGTGTTAGAAGAATCGTACTATTTGTCGTAAAGGACGAACGACGATGTCTTTCGGCGTGAAGGATTTTCCTGTTCCAACACTCGACGTGTAAGTATGTTGACTTTCGTGTCCTCAGGGTGGTTGACCTCGTATTTCGCACGTTCAGTAGGATGTTATGGTAAATTCGTAAATTCCTCTACCTGTTGAGGATGAACTACACGATACGTGAATATCTATGCAAAAGTACATGGACTCGAGGCTGGGAATTGTCGGACATCGAAATGAGTTAGACTATATATGAGACTTGGATTTATGTTGGTAAAAAGTGTTCCCAAAACTGTGTCCGTGATAATATTTTGTACTGTACTAATGTATACCCAGGTTAGTACTTTGAATCGACGACGACATTTGATGCTCATTTTTGTAACATATGTTTATGTAATTTATTATTTCAAAGTAGGCTATAAACTTATATTATTATAATATTAAGAGAAAAATTTGGACCACTAGTTTCCCCAATCTAAACGATTTTTTAAGACTATTGTTGCTTTTACATTTTTAAAGTAGTTTTGTTTCATTTATGAGAGGTAGTAGTATTAATTACTTTTATTTTTGTCTAAGTACGACGTTAATGAGATGCTCGCAGATTAATTTTTTTTTAGAAGAGGCTTTTAACTTTTTCTCAAAGTTTTTGAAAAGGATAGAAAGTTAAAACATATATTTCCTGCCATGGACTTCATTGTAGGCGATTTTTAGTCAAGGTGTTCATTGAAGGTATCAGTTGTTTGCTTTTTTGAGCGATGTTCGGAACGAGTATATTTTTAAAAAGTAAAAAGACGTTTGAAGAACTGTTGTACTAACAATAAGAGTAGCCTATATTAAGGAGAACATAGTTGAACCGCCAAAGAAACTGGGGGATGCTGTATTGTATTATTAGGCATAAGAAACAGAGCCCAAATCGCCTGAGGGTGAGTCTGTCTGGTTATGGTGTTAACGTCATATTCTACTACTGTGCCATACGTTTGTCATTTCGATTATCTCGACAGTGTTAACTACAATTTCTTATTACACAGAATTGATTAAGTTTCACGACCAATCCAGTTTATTCAGTGCACCCAATTTATATCTATATGTTCGCTTTTTTCTCCCCACAATATTTGTGTCAGTGATTCCGGTGAATCATTGGTGAGAAAATGATATAAAACAAATTCTGCAGCTTGCAATATTTTTGTAAAATCTTCCTCGATTGTTTCAATACAATTGGAGAATCGTAACGATTTGCAAAAACATGATAACCATGTAAGCTTTATAACAATCGTTTATACATGTGAAACAAATAAAAATTATTTGTTGATAACTAGTTTTACTTCACTGAAAGCATGGAAATTTCAAATATAACGTCGCTGTAGGATTATTAATGCAGTTATATAAATTGATAAAAAAAAGTTCCATTTCTCTTACCGAGTGGTTTGCATTATTAGTAGCGCGCAGAAAACAACGTATAATACGCGAATGTCTCATCTACATTTTTCCTCGCTTATTTTACACATTTTTTAAAGTAAGACCCTGTCTGGTGGAAATTATATTACTGCGGAGAAGCAACAATATTTATACCTCATACGATTAAATTGTGAAAATGTATACAGATGTGTATCATTAAATATTTTTCTTTACGTACTAGCTCTTCTCAACGTGATTTATAGAATTCCGAATGTCTCTGACAATTTTTTTATCAATTTGTGTAAAAAAATATTCCCATAATAATAGTTTCAAGCAAATACAATACAATTTTTTAAAATTGTTTAACTTCTATGAAAATAGAAATCAATCAGTAAGACTCTTGCAAAAAAAAATTCTTCGAAATGCTCGATTTTTGATGCCCATAGGTAATAATTTGCTAAATCAACAACCATTCGAATTATAATGACTTTAAAATATGTTCTTAAAGTCAACATTCCAAACTGCTAGTCACATATGCATATAATTACTCAGTTTTTACATCTTACTGTTAAGTATCTGTAAAAATACTTTCAATACCATACAGCCACCCCCCCCCCCCCCCCACCAAAGGGACTATCCTGGACGCTTGGGGAACATTATTTGAAAATAGAAGTTTCTAATATATTATATTAGGTTGTTCGGAAACTAATTTCGTTTGTTCCCAATGGAGGACATAATTATATATTTCCATAGCCAACTGCACACGTAATTCGCATTGCCATAATATATTTTGATAGTTGATATAGCAACACCTGTTTGCGAAAAAATTTGTTTGATTGTATACCATAGTTTTTGTTTGGTTCCCTATTAAAGTTGGAAAGTCGAAAGCAGCATTTTCTGCATATTTTACTTTTTTACTATCGAAAAGATAGAAATGCTGTTGAAGTAAGAAAAAATTATTCGATGTGTATGGAGAAGACTCATTAACAGATTGTCCAGTGCCAAAACTGGTCTGCAAAATTGTCTAAACTGCAAAAGCTTTAAATTGAACGAAGACGTCAAAAATGACTTGAATCAGTGTTTTGCCAGCAAAGATCAAATCTATTATCAGAGTGGAATCGTGCTATTGCCAGAAAGGTAACAAAAGATATTGTAACAAAATGAAGAATATATCATTCAATGAAATATTTCTTGGACTACAAGAAAATTGTCTTTCACTTTCACTGAAAAAAAAAAACAAAATTACTTTCCGAGCAACCTAGTATTATTTACAGTTTATATGTCAATGTCGTAGGTTAATAGCATTTGATTGCCTCTAGAATATGGCAATATTACCAATAATCAATTTTTCTTTACATTCCTGGTATGTGCTTCACGTATGAAAACTGCGTGCTACGAATAACATGCATAGACAACTCCAACTTCACCCCGAAAACTTAAAAATTAAACTCAAACTAATACAAGCATATTCCTCACATGAGAAATACTACACACGATGAAAGAAACACTTGTGTGTAAAACTTTAAAACTAAAGCCGGGCAGCGATCGCATATATCCACCTATAAAGAACAGTTATTTAGAATCATGCCCCTGGCAATAAATTTCAAACTCATTAAAATCATTGAGGTCGTCCGCTTTGTAAATAATTATCCCAGGCTTTATAGTCGAAACAATTTTGCATAAAACAACAGTTTTAAATACAAGCCATTAAATAAAGCCCTCGGAAACAAAGGTCTTTTCACGTCGACAATTTAAAAGACCTCGCAAAAAATTTTGCAGGGAAGCAGTTTTAAATGAATCCAATATTTAAAACACAATAAACATCAATGAATACAACCCTCGGAGACAAAGACCGTTTGGAATCCACGATTAACAAGACTATACAGAAATTTCAACAGAAAATACTTTGACATCTTTTACTTCGAATGAAATATCGTCGTGTACTGAAAACAATAATGTCATGATGGAAAATTTACTGTTAATTAACTTTTCCGCCATTGAAGTGGAGGATTTAAAAGCTGTATATCGTGGAACGTTTGAGGCCTATTCCGATACATGTGTTGATGTTTCATCAGGTTTTATCAACACTATACAGTAAGATCGATGGTCCGATTAGACTTAACAAGATTCAAAGAGGCCTCTAGGTCAGACAATAAAAGTATTATCCCCGCGAAAGTTGTTCCAGCAATCGGAACAGTAATAACACGACTACTGTTCAGCTTTCCAAAGGTCATTGGACATTTTAAATGATAGTGATTGTAATAAAACACTATGATTCGTCGAAATTGAATGTGCGTTTGTCATTAGTTGGATAATGTATATACGAGGTGGTTATGATAAGTGTAACGCATGGGTTATAACTCTTTTGTGGATAAACATAGAGAAGGCTAGAGGAAAACAGTAAAAACTAACTTTCTGTGACTCTTCCTTTCTACAGCTCTGCCGGAATGTTTGTAAATTGCATTTGTGTTTTCTGTCGATGCAGTGCTAGCTGTATGGAATGCAGATACGTGAATGGGTATGAATAGAGGGATGAACGGTATTTAGGAATTCAAGAAGTTAAATTTTGAGAAGGATGTTAGTCTTTCCTCAAGTGAAATATAACAATGGCACGAATGACGAAGAATAACAATAGCGAGTTATAAGTTGCAGTGGTAAGTCGAGAATATCGGCAGAGTTGCGAATTATAAAGCTATTCTGTACGTTAAGACATGTTGCAGTTATTCATTAATACTTGGGTTTCATGAAACCTATACAACTTTGACGCAGCAATTAAGATAGGATACTAATTCCGATAATGATGTAAGTTGCTTTTATGGCTGATTTGCCAATGACAAATTGCGTATGTTACAAAGTGTATTATGAAAGCTATGCAGCCTTTCTCACTGACTAACTACACACAGATTAGAGAAGATGGAAATTGATTTGACTATGATAACTTCGTCTAGAATCTACTTGCTGTTTTATCACGTTCAGAAATTATTTAATTTTGCTAATACTGAAAAGTGATAGAAATAAAGAAATTTAAAGATTAGCTGTAACAGCCTTAATACAAAGAATATGAAAAAAATTTGAGAAATTATTTTGCAATATTAGACTTGCAAGAAACAACTAACTAAGTAGTCAATAAAAAAAGGTACGTCATACGCATATTCAAGTCGACGTCAAATAAGAATAGATTTCGAAAAAGTCCCACTTCCCGTCGGAGACTGAAAATGTCTGAACTACGCAATTTATAATATTTATTATAAATATAAAAGTATCAAAATATGTTCGATGCAAAGTGAACAAATTGCCATAATAATTCAACATTTTAATGACTCATAAACGAACATTTACGTTTCCTTAACCTAAATGTAGCTTTTCGACATACATAGGTCAGTACTTTTTTATAAAGAATGTCCAGCTGTACCGCTTGATGCATAAAAAAGTACCTCATTCCATTTAAAAAAACAAAGTTGACCTTCATACGTCCTTGACGCATCCACCTATGGAAAAACTAATGACACCAGATTATGCCCCACTCGATACCATTTGAGTTTCCTATGTAATATTTTTTGCTACATACCACAATACCGAAGTTATCAAAATGTCAAAATCGGCTGAGACACTCTGTATAATACAACGTACAGAATCTCTATATCAAGTTTACTGCCTCGTATTCGCGAGTTACCAAGCATCTTCGCACACGCTGTTTACATTTCGCGACGTTTAGATCTATTTATGTTTCAGTCGATTAGAGTATCGCAATTGTAGAATCTGCAATTAAGTTGATTATTCAATTAACGTGCATTTAATCCACTAAAGTGGATTTTTTACCTGAAATGTTGATTTTCCTATGAATTATTCATCTTGCCATACAGTGAAAACTTCAGTTTGATTGTTTTATATGTGAAACGACGAAGAATTCTTTGATGTAACAAAAAGAAGAGTTTCACTGGATTTTTAGAAAAAGTACAAATGCATCACTATGTAATAAGAATCGCTTTGTGTAATTTAAATAAATCATTTGTCGATGTGACTCAGCGGAGTGTATGCCTATCATTGTAAAACATGAAACTTTTTTAACAAAAGATCGAATGATGATAAGAGAAAGTATAAATTGCCCAAGACTTGCAACGAAAGTGGAATATTATCGTGTCAAGCATTCAAAAACGAGGAACGCGAGGCAATGCACGCCTTACAAGTAGCTTTTGTGGAAAGCAAAAATTATATGGAAAAATTATGCTAATATCGAAGTATTGTAAAAAACAAATATTCCAAAATTTCTATGTGCTCCAATAATTGAAGAATTACACAAAGCGAGCTTTACAGCGTTGGTCGGAATGTTAAAAAATTTTTATTTAAAAATCTTTTGTATTCATTTGTATATTTAGAAATGATTATGTTGTTACATCAGGAAGGATGCGTTGAAATTGGGCGCATTTCATTACATTACAAATACAATGTAAAAGTGGTTGTTTCTTTGTTACTCATTGTTTTAATAATTGAATAATTAGAGCACGCTTATCCATCGTTTAAAATTACTGAATTTGTAAATGAAATTTAAACTAAATGTATGCATTTATTATTAAATATTTTATCTACAGTATTATAATGGGAATGCTAATATTTCACCAACGATAATTATTATTGCATAATACATCAAGAATAATATTGTGTGTCACAGTTTGCAAAAAAAATAAAGTTTGCATTTGCCTTTAATACCGTTGCAGAATTTTCATAAGCTGTGCCAGCACGTCCAACGAAACCACGCGATGGTGCCATTTTAGAAAACACGATAAATTTGATAAAAATATCGATTTAACTTTTATAACACTCGTAACATGTATACCTATGAAATATACCTGAAACAATTTATGAACCTACTTTTACAAACACATAAAATTGCAAAATAAAGTCTCAATATTAGATATTTTGTAACATTCGAAATTGATAAAAGATATATCAGTCATACTAAGCCATTTTTCTTAATTTGGAAAAAATGAATGGCAAAAAAGTTATATTTTAAAATAATCTACCGACTCTTGTATCACCTTATATTTATCAATAAAGATAAAATAATAATTTTAAATGCCCTGCAGCCTCTAGTAATATCTGAAAAAATTCGCTCCTCCTAAATACAATAATATATTCCCTCTTTTTCCACGAAACAAAATTGAAATCAAGCAATGAAATACAGCCGTTTATTTTGTTATACTCTATGAAATATTGAAAATCAGATCAGCCTCCACCATCGACCAACCCCGAAAATTCTCAGAATTAAGCAAAACGAATTCGCGCAGCACGATATCGAGACCAATAGTTAAAATTCGATTTGACGTCGCCGTATCCACGGAACTTCGACAGTATTCTTTTTTAATACGCCTCTAATGAAAAGGTCACGTAGCGACCCGTGTATATATACACATACACACATATATATAGGTATCCATACATACATGTATATACATATAGCCACTTCACATAAGCCAATACGGCCGCCGACGTGTCGTGAGTTTGCAACCCCCACGCGACTGTGTATGCACGCCTATAAACGTACAAGTGGAGCTCTAACGAACCGGAGGAGAGATTTAAAGCAATGACCTGTGCTAATAAATGCCAGACAATGTGCTGGAATCTATGAGAGCGAGTAACTGGCCTAAGGTTAACTGCGGTACACAAGAATGGCTTCACCGAACTCACCGTAGACGATTCGTTCGCGCAAACGAGCATGTAATCCGTCTGTTGAGTGGTGAATCCAAGAATTAAGGCATTTTTAGAGAAGCTTCAATTGACTACATTGATACGAATAAAGAGTAGTTATATTTCGAGATGTAACATTTAGGAGAGAGACAGAGGAATTTTCGAAAACGTTATCCCTAACGATTTATAAGGTTTCACAGTTTACTATTCGAACCGTTTTCTTTATTGAAAAGAGAGAATAAAAATCTGTCATTGAGAGACCATTCATTGCTAATTTAAGTAGTATAGTACCTCTATTCTATAGCATGCTGTAGCACGTGTTAGCAGTTTCGTTTATGTCTGGAAGATGGAGATTTCTGGTTATTGTTGGGGTTACCTCATTACCTTTATAGTCAGAGGTCACGTGGTCTGCGGTTCTCCAGACGATCTGAACTTTCGGTTAGTTCCTGTGATCTTAAATTCAGGAAGATAACAATGCATTTTATTGGTATGACTCTAAAATCTAATGGCGGACAGTATATGACAAACAAGAGTGTTAGTTTCCATTAAGAAATTCTATTTTACAGCAATCACAATAAACGTTTGATCATTGCACATTCTGAGCGTGATTCAAGCAGGTGGTAAAAGATTCAGCTTTGACAGCATTGAATTATTATTTGAAAAATGTTCAAAGGATTTTTACTCCGGTCTCATGGTAGTCGATTTCCACCCTCGACGTAAATTATGACGTACCCTTGAGCATCACTGAAGCATAAGAAGGGTAGCTCAAGGAGTCTTTTGACACTTTACATGGAGTCAATGTTGCAGTGATTTCATCGGTATTTTATTTATTGATAAGTCTGGAAAATTGTTACTAATTGCATGCCTTCTATTGGAGTCTTTGAGCTACCGCGGTAATTTACACTCATGTGGCAAAAATTCACCAGTGAAAAGCCCTTTTCTGACAATGAGACAAGGAAAAAGATTTAAACAAGAAGTGAACGACAATCCATTGTCAACAATTTAAATAGTAGTCGATGCACTTACATTTGAAGTTCAATAGAATTTATCACAATGTACAAGACTTATATTTCAGTTTAGAATTATTTACAGAATTATATTTCAGTTAATAGAATAGAAGTTGAAATATATCTAATGATAGATGTAGTAGATCAAATACTCGCTTCCAAAAATAAACTAAATTACAATCCTAAATATTAATGTTCTCGTTTTATCATTTGCACTTTGCATTTTACAAGACTTCGTTGTTTCACTGTTAAAATTACTTCGCAATTCAGCATCATATACTCTGTCCTCGTACGCCCGAAATCATCCCCCTGCTACGCGTCCTCTTCTACATAAAATATCCTTTCATTTGCTCACACTTCATCTGTTTCGTACACTCGGTCTCATCCGAGAGTATCTTCTAATCTATCCTCGTTCCATACAGCTACAATTTTCCCTACCCCAAAATTCTACGGTTTGAATAATCCTCCAAACTTTTCATCAGCAAATTGCAACTAATTTCGTAATACCTTTAATCTCGCAGTTGAATATTCAATCTTCATAATAAGCTGTCAACTTCATTAAACAAATTATTTTCCAATAATTATCACATTGTAATAAACAATGACACAACCAAAAATAACTGATCATTCCTCATAATTTTTAATTTAGACGATTTTCATAATCATCAGCACAATTATCCTTCAGGACCACTCATCTCAACAAGCACGCCTGTGAGTCATCTGAAAATTACTCCCGAAGAAAATATGATCCTTAATCATAAACATTAAGATTCTATGCACACAGCATCACGTCATAATTTATAAAAAATAAAAACTTCAGAACCAGAGGCAGAACATTAATTTGACGCTCAACAGTGAAGCCGCAAATACCTCGCGGCGCCACGACACCGTCGTTATCTCGGTAGAATTATAGTCGAGAAGGAATGTCTAACGTGTTAATTGTGTGAGGGTGTGCATCCTCACCGTTTGTGCTACGATGCGTCTTTTATCGAGCGTATTCGTCTTCTTCCGACGACGTAATTGCCCGGTTGAAATGCAGCCCCTCGCGTGATGATTTCTGTCGGGACGACATAATGTAGGTTGACGAATAAACATGTCTAAATAGGCCAACTGTAATAGGCACGCATAATCAGCCGGAGAGATGGAAATTTCATTGGGCGTGTGTATGTGACGTACAAAGATTTTTAATAATTAATGTCATATCGATTTTTTTGTATAATATTAACCCTATCTCGCACGCGACGTGATTCGTCCTTTAAACGTGGAGTTTAAAATATAAATAGCACGTGTAAATTCTTACTTATCCTTTTATACTTGCAGCTTTATTCTCGTAAATTTTCATAAAAACTCGCGTGTTCCATTGATCGATGCTGGCAACCGAGCCGGATAATTTCAACGTGCGGGTACGATATGAAAATGAGTCTTCAAAAATAGCAATCTTTTTTTAAATACAACGCTGATGAGAGATTCGGTGAGATAATTCTCTGGAGAGAAGGGGCGATAATCTGACATTAGAGGAAAAATCACTGGTGATTCGACTGGAAAGAATCGGCTTAATACATTTGATGTTAATCGTTGTAGTATCTGGAGGAATAGTTTGCTGTGATGTGTATACACATGCAAACGGAGACTACAATTACTCTCCGAAAGTACAATTACTTTTAAAATTGCGTTTTCTCTCGGTAAAGTAAATAGTTCTTATGGGAATCCAAAACCTAGCCGAATAGTTTTAGCTTTCATTTTTGGCTTGACCTACTATTGTGATTTCGCCTAGGATCTATTATTTTAGGCTGATGCCGAACCACAAAAGCCAGGCTATACTAAATCATAATTTAGAAAAAATTTATCGTAGGTGACAGAAGATTTTGTTACTCCGAGCTTGTACCTCCTTACCCTCCGTAGCCTCCATGATTTGTATAGTATCCGCAATCATTAAATTTTGTTAACATTTAACCCTTTCGCTTATAATATTGTGTGGGAGACATAGTACGTAGACTGGTCCCAACGTAAACGCCACGTATCAGACACGTTGTACCTCGGGATACCTTAATAATTTCTTTGATTGCATTAATAATTTATTCAAGATATCCTTCTTGTTCAGTGATGAATTGTTCACCGTGTGATCGATATTGTCATTCATTAGGGCACAATCTATCGGAACTTAAATCGTAAGGCAAGGGATTAAATAATGTTATAATTTAAATTATATTTAAACATGTCAACTGGTAGAAAATTAAGTCAGTAATTAGTACTATACCTAACTGTGACTATGATATCTTTTACTTAAAAACGTTCTACTTATTGCATAAATTTTACTGGAGATTAAAGGAATTATATTCACACTCTACGTAATTATTAATAATTTCGATACTATCAACGATTACTATCTACATATATAGCAGTTCGTCGCACGATCTCTCTGTTACTGCAATAACAGGCTATCACGATCTTATGTCGGAGCCCAAAGGGTCGTGATTCGCTTCACCAGAGCAAATACCTGCAACCCTCTGCTACTTAGCGGACAGTCGTAAATGCCAACAGGTGAATACGATTCAGTTATGTTCCCCTTTCGCAAATTAATTACTCCTAGTCACTTAAAAATAATTGGACTCACGTGTACACGGTACTATTTGGTATGTACGTCTTGGCATGCAGCCAGTTGCGATTGAAACCCAATATGCAACGGGGAAACCGCGGAAAAAATTCCATCGGTGCTAAATCGACTCTACAATCATTAAATGGAAGAGAAAAGCGCCGTATTTAAAACGATAAACGTGTATCGATACATGCTCCGAGAACTTTTTTAAATTATATATTAAACTACACCGATACCGGTTGCGAATCGATTGGGCTTTCGATGAAATTTACTTTTTCGTATGTGTAAAATAATCATGAATAACGACCGCTGAACTGATACTATGAAATATGTCCCCTTCTCGTATGAATAAATTTGATGTATGAAAATTTTCGATTTGGAATGGAGATAGAATTATTTCACGACTCCGGAATCAAGCGATTCTGATAATCGTGATGGTAGTTCATAATAAAGTTAAACTGATGTGAAAGAAGATTAAGGATAAGTACGTTCTTAATATTTCTTTTACTTCCGCTTCCACCGTAATTCTCCTTTTGCGATAAAATTTTAAATGCCATGAGGATAAGCATCCGTAAGGACAGTACTTTGACCTCAGATTTTTTAGTTGGTCGAAATTTGAATTTACTCAGCGCTGACTTTAATATAATGCTTTCCGATTAATATATAAAATTGAATAAAATTGTAGCAGCAAATAGAGGCATTCAATTTTGAACACTTCTAAAATGTTTAGAATGGAATTTTAGTAACTGTAAGAACAAGATTTTGCCTCGTTCAGCAGTATGCAATATTATTTTGTGCAAAGACAAAATGTAAAAATATGTTGTAGCCTTGGTAACCGCTGAATTGTAATTTTTTGTTAGAATTGACAAAATATGAATACAATGTATCACAACTTTTCTGCAGCTATGAAATTGCAGAAACAGCAATGATGGTTGCAGAGATGAAATTTTGACGGAAAGCAAGTTGACGTCAAACGTCAGCTTAAACAAGTTTCTCTCACTTTAAATGTATACTATAACCTTGGTGGCTTGGAACTCACAATCAGTTAAACTCTGTACCTTTGACGGTAATTATAATAGTAGTTAAAAACATCATAACAAAATAACAAAATTTGATTAGCTATAAAACTGTTACAATCATATACAACTTGAATGAAAATAAAACCTCTAACTGCAACATAACAGCTCTGAGTTCAAAGCCCTTTACTGTCACCTTGAAGTAAGTTTTTGTACATACATACATAACATATACTCCATGGTCACAGTAATCCTCCTCAAACTAGCGACTTCCTAACAAAAGTTCACGACATTTGAGGTCAAAGGTGTATAAATAGTAACAACAAAACTTTTGTAGATCCACGTGTACACTAACACAGAAATTGTGGTAGAAATAATACACCCACTAACATGGTTTACAATTTCAATTAACAGAAGTTTTCTTCTGCATCTCACATTTCCAACGCCCGTAATCCTTCATAAAGGTCATCTTGTTTATTTTAGAGGTCTAGTAATACATCCTGTTTCCCATTTGTGTCTATTGTCCAATTTCCGTTCAATGAGATCTTGCAATCCACGGAAAGCTGAACACTGACCTGATCAACCCCAAGATTTCATAAGAAAGAGATAGAACTGATAATAAGACCATTTGTCTGATGTTTTCAGAACCGTTTTTTCTTCAAAGATGTTTGCAATAGTCATCGGTAATTTGAAGGTTAAAATGTTGCAATTTAACCCATTTAACCGCTATCTTATACCCTAAAGCAGTGGTCCCCAACCCCCCGGTACTGTTTCGTGGGCCATTTGGTACTGGGCCGCAGAGAAAGAATAAATAACTAGGCAGAAAAGATATTACTCATATTACGTTGTTGATGCGATGTTACGAGGACGCTGCTAATAAAGTTGTATACGAGCACGCAGTGGGTTCACGCTTATTATTGTGGGATCGGAGCGGAAAAGTCCTCCTATAAAAGAACTTAGGAAGAAAAGGACGTGAAAAGAAATTGTCATCAGGGAGAGGTCGCTGGCGCAGTGGTTCCGCGCCGACCCAGGCGATCGTCGACGTTAAGCTACTCTGCCCGAGTTGCTCCCTTGAATGGGTTGCCGCGCGCCTCTCGTTTCTTTTTCACGATCCTACATTATTATATTTAAAAAATACCACAATTTTTATGCCTGTCATATCATTTTATTTGGTGTATTTATCCGCCACACCTTAAAGACCGATCCGTGAAAATATTTTCTGACATTAAAACTGTCCGTACCTAGCCCAAAAAAGGTTAGAGACCGATATTCTAAAGTATCTTAAATTATCCCATTCTACCCTTAATACTTCTTTATTTTTTAATTAATGTTCCCCCAGAAAAACAAACTCCTCTAAATAAAAACGGGGATGTACGACCACTCGACAAACTCAGTTTTAATAAACTGGAACAACACAGACCACCCGATAGATATATCATCATCATCTCCTACGTCTCGCCACTCAAGGCGTAAAAAGCATAGAAACTCCGTCCGCCAGGGTGGTCCGATAAGAACGCTTTCCGAGGATTACATAAACAAAATGAAAGCGTCAGCGGAAAGCCATAAAATAAAAAGCTTGCCTCGTGGCATCTCTCACGGGCCCAACTGGCAGAGGGGTAAAACGACTCCGTCGAATGATACTTGACAAACAACAAATACCAGGAAGAACGGGAGTACACCTGTACACGTGCAGTTACGGCCGTACTGTCTTTTACCTTCGAACAACTCCAGACAATGGCCGTCTACCTATGAATGCCAGTTGAG
Source organism: Cerceris rybyensis (assembly GCA_910591515.1). Taxonomy (NCBI): domain Eukaryota; kingdom Metazoa; phylum Arthropoda; class Insecta; order Hymenoptera; family Crabronidae; genus Cerceris; species Cerceris rybyensis. The sequence continues at coordinate 43,351,408 of OU342789.1, forward strand.
AAGTTCTCGTCGACGTTTGTGCAGCCATTCTATCGTGCTCGTGGTATCTCATTCTCTGATCTCACGCTCACAGAACCCGGCAATGTACGCACGTTAATGGAATACTTTCCACCCTTGTCTCTTTCTCTCTTGCTCTTCTCTACCTCTCCCTCTTTTTTTTCTTTCTCTTTTCCGCTTCTATCCGTGACGACGAAAGGTGCGTTTCAATGGTAGGAAACTCTCGAGTCGCGATAAAGGAAAGTGGAAAAACCGTCGCGGGACATCGCGGAAAAACCCGTCTATTATACCGGAGCTGTCGTTATTTATAGCACGGTTCTATCAGGGACAATATTTACGCGGACCGCGTAAATGCGATATCTTATCGCGCCTTATCAACCCGGACTCTCTTGGATGAGCCCCGAGTGTATCTCCTTCGCGACCGATCCCTGGCAACCACTCTCTCGTCGACTTGCTGCGTATGAAACGTTAAGTGGTTTGTAGCTGGATTTGCCCTCAGGAGAATCCAAGGTCAAGGATTTTCTAGATGACAAAATGCTACTTAATTTTCTGTCGATTTTCATGTTTCACTTGACTAAAGCAATTTTTAAATTTAGATACGGTGGAGGTTTGTTTAGAAGGAGGGATGGCCAGTGATTTTTCTTGGAGATGAGAGATTGTTTGACGCGGATGGAGATGATTTAAGGTAGTTGCGATGTTGATTTATGTTGGAAAAGTTTCAGATGATAGAGAGACGGAAGATTTGCGGGAGGATAAGAATAATGTGATGTTGCAAGTAGGTCTTTCAAAGGGTATACTAATATTTATTAATATGTATGTTTCAGTACTGTTTGGAAAGTGTTACTTAAATGGAGAAAACTGATAAATTTTAGATAGTTTCATTGATTTTCTACTACTTTTCATCAGAATGCTAGTGTAGGGACGACGGTTTACGATCTGGTCTCCGTCATTGTTCAACTTCGGATGATTGACCATCTGCGGAGCCTATTAGCTATTGGGAATTTAACGAAATTCTCAGGCTTTGGGTCCCGCGGGTCTGCGGCCGTGCTCGGTGGATGGGGGCCGGATCGTGGGCCTGTTGGATACCAACTCAATTCATGTTTTCTCAAACTCGCTATCTTCTCTGACAATAAGATATTAGCTCCAAATACTACTCAACGTGATTCAAGGTCCAAAAGGGAACTATTACTCATCCTCGATTCCGTCATCGCCTTTCCTTCCAAAATATGTTTTCAAGAACTTTGGTCTTACAAGGAGAGGACCCCAACTGTCCGACTTCCATTTTAACGAGGCTTTGCAAGACGGTAGCATGTAGGTCCCTAATGATATGTATAAAATATTAGCCGTAGTTATGCAGTAGTTTTAAAGATATAAGCGATTAAACTTCATACCTCTTCATATACTATAAATGTAGGTAAATTGGGTTACAACAGCTGTGGTAGGGCAGTGGCAGCGATTTAAGGCTCGAGTCCCAATGATGGGTATTTTTTTCTTTTCTATTTTAATTTGATAAAATTGCACGCAATCCAGGATAACAATTATCGTACACTTGCAATATATACATTGCTTGCATATATACACCACAGCTGTTGTAATCAGATTTACATTTATAGTATACAAACAGGTACGAACTTTAATCGCTTATATCTTTAAAACTACTGCATAACTACGGCTAATATTTTACACATATCATTAGGGACCTACATGCTATCATCTTGCAAAGCATCGTTAAAATCGAAGTCGGACAGTTGGGGTCCTCTCCTTGTTAGTGAAAGTCAATGGAAAAGCGATCGCCCTTTTGGAACTTTAGTCACGAGAAGTTAGAGTCATCCAAACCTCCCACCACATTAGTTAAGGTCTTTAAAAGATCAGTCTTGTTCCCAAATCAGGAATTTTTTATCGAATCGCTGAGAGTCGGCATTTCGCGACGACGTCACCCTTGAACTGTTAAAACTCCGAGCGTGCAATAGTTTTTTCCTTAATAAACTGTTGTGAACCACCCACGGCACACAACATTAAATTGGTGTCAGAAGTGGGAAACAACAGGCCGTCAAAACGATAAAGCCTATTATCTAGGTGGGTACTTCGCTACGAGGTGGCCGAGCCTTGAGGAGTGTTCACCAGATGTGGAATATTCCATATCAGGAGTATCCCCATGGCCTACGGATGTTTCGAGGCAATCTTAACAATTATTCGAGACCCACCTAGACAAGGGTAAACGATTATGTCCCCCTACCCTCGAACAACGAGAGTAGAGAGGCGAATCTAGCTAAAGGAGTAGGGACGACCGAGGTTAAAAAAAGGGTGACTCGCGGTCCTCCAGAGAGATTTTTGGAAGCGCCCTTTAACACTAGAACAACTGGCATTAAATCTATGACATGTAAATATATTAAACAAGTACTTTGAAAAAAGGGGAATCTACTCTCTTAGATCGAACCAGTGGAATTTCACTGGTTCGCCAGTGGAAACTCACTTGTTTACCAATGACACTCACTGGTTCCGCCAGTGATCTCGGCGGCTATCAAAATTCACTGGTTTACTAGTGAATCTCACTCGCCAGCATATTCAAAAATAAAACACAGCGCATGACGCTGCGGCAGCGGACGAAAATTTCACTGGTTCGCCAGTGAGATTGTATTCACTGGTTGAACCAGTAAAATCTCACTGGTTCGATCTAAGAGAGTAGAGGTGGAAAATAGGACCAGTTCGGAAATCTGTGTTTTATAAGATCAGTTTAGAATTTCTAGTCTAGGACTCTCCTATAAACTTAGGGCATTATTGAAAAAAATTGTGAATAAGTCATTTTGACTTGCTTGGTCGTTCTAGTGTTAAGAGTAAAAACGTAATTTTGTACAGCCTTCTAAATAAAGTCACCGAACCGAAAAAAAGAACTTTACCTCTAAACTAGGAAGGTCACGAGTTTCAGGATAATCGCTAAGATTGTTTACAATTCTAAACAGGCAACATAGAATCCAGACGATACACGTAACACTAAAACCCAATAAAATAGTACGAAATCTTTAATTCCCTCAAATCTTCGCATTCTCCAACAATACTGTTCCACAGTTAAACATTTCTTTTCAGTATTGTATCCCGAAGGTGGTTAACAACACTTTATTTAGAAAGAATTATTGCGCGCTCGGAGTTGTAACAGTTCAAGGGTGACGTCGTCATGAGATACCGACTGTTAGCGATTCGGTACAAAATTCTATAATTTCGCGACAGGAGTAACCTTTTAAAGACCTTGAACTACTGTGGTGGGAGGTTTGGATGACACCGATTTCTCGTGCCTAAGGTTCCAAAAGAGCGACCACTTTTCCAGTGATAGTCGCTGAGACCAAAGATCTTGAAAACATATTTTAGAAGGAAAAGCGGTGACGGAGTAATAGTTCCCTTTTGAACCTTGAATCACGTTGAGTATTATTTGGAGCTAGTATCTTATTGTTAAAAAAGATAGTGAGTCTGAGAAAACGTAATCTGAGTTGGTATCCAACATCAGTGTCCCGTGAAAATTCTTCGAGCATTCAAAGTGTAAACTAAAAGACCAAGAAGATGAACCCCTCTCAATTTCAGATGCACTAAACTCCCTCACAAAACTGCCTCGCTTGAACGGCAGAGCAAACACCACGTATAAATACCGTTCCCAAAGAAACCCCGATCCGGGTAGTCCAAGTAATACTATACTCGTGGTTAGGGACAAAGCAAACTGGACAGCGTTTCGCAATCTTCTCTGTCCTCCCTGTCTCCTTTGACGCTTTTCTCTCCGTATAAATCCACCCGAGGAACAAAGATCCAAGAAAAGTCAGGAAGGATCTTTAACATTCTCGAGTAACCGAAGATTGCGGCGTTCATTCCCCAGGATCGTCTATGAGAGTCCTTTTTGCGGCGGTATGCATTTGCTATGGGAAAATAAGAAGCAACAAAGATGGGATAAAAAAAACTTGAAAATCCTTTTGCAACGGTCATCGTATTACATTCGAGGAGTAGGTAAGTCCATGAGCATAGCGGCGCTTTGTCGTTGTTTCCTTATGAGAACGACGACGTCCGAAATAGAGGACGCCAAGGATTATGGCCGATTCGCATGTGCCTGGCGTGCCAAGTGTCCTGCAAAATCCTTCCGCCTCTTTCTTCTTGCCTCCCACTCACTGTCTCTCTGTCTCTTTCTCTCTTTTTCTCCTCCTCCATGTGTGCCCGCGAGACTACGTGACTCCCGCGTACTGTTACATGCACCGAAAGAGTAAATTGATCCGAAGGAAAAGGTTAATGAGGCAGCATCGAAGAAAAATAAAGACTGAGACGTGGTTAAATAAATGGCATGTTTTTTCTTCCTCGGGCCAATATTACCGTGGAATTTTCTTCGACGCTTACATGTCCTTTTTTGGTTGCAAAGAGGATGCGGAGGATGATTTGAAAAGTAGGGGATGAAATTGATAGGAGCGTTTGGAAGAGATACAGATTTTATGGGGAAAATAGAAGTGTTAGGAAAGATTTCTGTTAAGATCAGATAGATGGAGGGTCGACTACTTGCTTCTCGTGTGTGAATATTTAATTGAAAATACCAGTCAATCTTTTAGCAACTGTGAATTTTATAAGAAATGAATATTAAAGCGCGAGAGGATAAAAGAGGGGAGTAAGAAGCTAAAAAGAAGGAAAAATAAAAAGGAGATGTAGTGAATATTAAATGTGGAAAGAATATATTTTTCAATTCATATTTGACACCGGATCTTCATTCTTCTCTTTGTATAAATTTCACTGTTCGGTAATTCGTTTTTCAAATAAGATTGCGTAAAAGTCCTGTCTTGTGTAACAGCGAATAAATTGATTAGATTCATTCACCAGTAATAATTCGACCATACAAACCGCCTAGGCCTCCATTCTTCTTTCACAATGTGAACACGTAATACAGACTCCGAAGGGTTGATTGTATTCAAGGATTCCGGTCAATTATTAACACAATATTTTAAGAATGTCCTAGAATTCTGACAATAGATTCATACATAAAAATTATTTAGTACTCAACCGACACGAAATAGGAGTAACAGAAATTATTCACCCAATTTTTATTTAACACTAAGTCTACCAAAATGTTAAAAATAACTGGCCCAGAATTTTTTGAAAAAGGTTCCTCAAATTTCTAACCCTCTTGCTGTTTCAATCCTCTATATTTAACTTAAAGACTGTAAACGATTGAATCAATTAAGTTTTTTACCTCCTTCACTTCTTTCACTCGAATATATTTATTTGACAATTTTTAATATATAGAATTAATCATCGGTAGATCCAGTGTTAACAAATACTAGCTAGCATCCACTCTTTTATAAAATTACACAATATTATTTTTTCTAACAACGTTAGAGACGATATCGAGGCAAATTCAAAGACATTGAATAAAGTTTTTCTAAACCAGCAATAAGTAACAGTAATACTAATTACCAAAACTTCTTGTTCAACGAATAATTAGTACTACCCCTTCTTTTATTAAATTACGCAATTTTTTTTAGTCAACTTCATAGATGGAGCGAGGCAATCTTAACGATCTCGAAACAAAACTATTTGTCCTCAATAACTTGCTTAGAATCTGCATTAATTATCTCCGACGTCGCATTGGACGGTAAACAAAATATTCCCAAGAAGACGGCACAATTTTGCCCCACGCGTCCGCATTCGCGATTGACCTTTGAATTCCCTCTCCGAGGGAGACACAGGTGCAGCCTTCGAGATTCCTCGTAATTACGGAATCTCTAATGAGACAAATCAAAGGAACCTTCGTACCCTACCGAACGAATTAATTACTTCGGTCGTTGGGCAACGTTTCCTCACTGACGATTTCCCTAGAATTTCCAGGGCGATTTGTTATCAATGAGGCTGACTTTACATGTTAACGAGTATAGTCGTTACGTCTATTATTAAGAACCAATAGCGTTATTCAAGGAACGGGGCCAACTATTTCGTGAAACAATGTCGTCACGTTTCCTTCCATGCCTATATTGTCGACTAGTAAACTAAACCAGTCATTGGAATGTGAACATTTGAATTTATTGTTCTTTTATTATTATTATTACTATTCATGTATTTTTAATTAATTCTGATTTAATAACTCGTTTTATGTATTATTTTTCAAATTTTGTATTACCTCAGTCAAGGTAATTTCATGGAATTCTCTGCCGTTGGTTATCAGTGTTGATGGGATCATAATAATAACTATAGATAGTTAGAGATACTTCGGCAAAGATGGAAGGTCATTGTTAAATTCCAAAGTTGAGATTGGGTCCATGGAAAATTAATTATAGCGGATAACTATGCAAAGTATACATCGATATATGACTGTTAAGGGTTAACACGTTGAATGGCATAGGGGTCATCGCTGAACGGCGGTATTAAATACATTTTCTTAAGTCTTTTAACGCCAGATCTACCGAGGTGGCCAAAATGGCTTGTGCTCAATTCTTTGTGAACATTTCTGAAACTTCTACCACTCTTTCTTTTCTAATTTTCTCCATCTAGCTTGTTAACTAAGAGCGATTTAATCGATTAAATTTTTTGTCTTATCCATTTCTCTTATTCTAACGTATTCATTTGTTATTTTTAAATGTATTACATGGATCGTCGGTAGATCTAGTTTAACGATAATGTTCACTTTGCTAATATATCCAACATTGAAACGTACTATAAAAAAGGTATTTTTATTATATCTTATTTATATCTTTAATGATCCTACTCTGTAAATTTTTATTTAAATTGCCAAAACAGCCCTTAAAGTAATATCGTATAAGTGCGTTTACTTCAGTAAATATTTTTCCTAATTTATTTCTGCTCTGTGAGATCATTGAAACATAGTATAAAATAAGGTATTATTATGAACATATAACTATTTATATCTTTAACGATCCTCCTCTGTAAATTTAAATTGGCAAGACAGCCCTTAAACTAATATTGTATAAGTGCGTTTACTTCAGTAAATATTTTTCCTAATTTATTTCCGCTCTGTAAGATCATTGAAACATAGTATAAATAATGTATTATTATGAACATATAACTATTTATATCTTTAATGATCCTACTCTATAAATTTTTATTTAAAATGCCAAAATAGCCCTTACACTAATATTGTATAAGTGCGTTTACTTCAGTAAATGTTTTTCCTAATTTTCTTCTGCTCTGTGAGATCATTCTGGAAGTGCATAGTTGTTTTGTTTGAGTTAATGATACGTCCTCTATATCTTAGCCGTATATTTATTCAGTTTGTTTCTTTATATAATAATTACGGAAATTGTCGGGCATTTAAAACTTAAAAGCTACAGAAATATCGGCGGAAGGCAGCTACATGTATAAATTTTGAGAAGACCCCGATATAAAATGATATTGGAGAAAGAAAACTGAATTTCGTCGAATATTTTCTATCTGAGAAGGAATAATAGCAGTCATAAATCCGATTCAATAGTATCGTGTATTTATGTTTCGGGTAGGACGAATGAGAAAGATAAGATAATCATACTTGCGATTATCATTCAACGTGGTTTTTCCATAATATGACATAAGCGAACATATGGTCCTATTGACGCGGTATATTTGAAAACGGAAGGGCAAGCGCATTTTTTTAATTGAAGTAAAATTGGCACGCGACATTTCTACAAATACTATTGAAAATTCTATATAGGTAGAGGTTTGCACTTTTCATTTAAATTCATATTGATCGAAGCGAACACATGGCCTCGTTAAGGCGATACATTTTAAAAGAGAAAAGGCAAATAAAGGTTTTCAATTCAAGGAAAATTGACTTGTAAAGTTTTTAGAAATACTACTGAAAATTCTACGCAGATGTCCTTTTTATTTCAATAAAAATCTTTGGAAAGTCCATATAATACAGATGACTTGAACTTTACCTATTACCTTGCTATGAAAAAAAGTAAGAGAACATTTCGATTACAATCAAACTTGCTTATAGAAATGCTTTTCACAAATATCGTTAAATATTCTACGTCGTCGTTTTCATCTTCTATTCAAATTCAAATGAATCGAAGCGAACATCGTATATATGGCTTACATGGCGAACATATGGCTTTATCGATAGGGTATATTTAAAAAGAAAGGACAGAAATACTTCGGAATTCCAGAGAAATTATTCTGCAATATTTCTACAAATATCATTGAAAATTCTAGATCGATGTGTGTATTTTTTATTTAAACTCAAATGCATCGAAGAGAACATATTGCTTTATTGATGCAGCATATTTGAAAATGAAAGATAACAGGATTCTTTAACTCGATTAAAATTAATATAGAGTATTTTTATAAAATCATTGAAAAATTTGCAAAAAATAATTTAAGAAATCCTGGAAAATTGAGTCAAATTAGTCTGCGATATTATTACTAAATTATTGGAAATTCTACATCACCGCCTGCGTCAGCCATTTAGAATTTAAATACATTAAAGTGAGGCATTCAAAAAGAGAGCGCATGACCTTATTGCTACGCTGCGTTCTAAAAAAAACTACTACAAAAACTGAGTGTACGATATTCCTAAAAAAGCATCGGAAATTCCAAATCAATATTGACTTCCTCAGTTTTAATTTAACCGCATGTAAATTAACAAAACTAGAAGAAATACATATTTGTGCATATTTCGAAGTGAAACAGCATTTCTACAGAAGAAAAACATTTATTAAAAAATTCATTAATAATTCCGCAATTTTGGCATACATTTTTTTGCGTTTCACAATATGAACAAAATTTGTTATCACTTCTAAAAGTTTTTGAATGACAGCACGTTGGAAAACCTTAGTGACAGTATTTTAAATAATAAATAGACTTTAGTCAGATCCACTTTATAGCTGAGAAACTCTATAAGATTCCGAAATGAAGTCATATAATAGTCCGCAAAGTTAAAAGGATTATACGAAAGAAAAGAAATCCAGATTTACAATTTGTTACCTCAAAATCCCACGGCTTGGTACAGGGTTAAAAAGATTAAGCTACAAAAAAACGAAAGAAACGTAAATTGTAAAGAATTTTTGAATGCAAGAGTTAATTCGTAATATTTCTGCAAAATCACAGAAAATTTCACGTCGTCCTCACCTTCCTCAGTTTAAATTCAAACGGATTGAAGTAAGGAAGTGAAAAGGGCAGAAATCGATGAAGCCCCTGATGTAGTTTAAACGCGAAAGATGGCAAGAATTGATTGGACGTTTCGAAAAATGTCCGAAGTTAAAAGACTGCAAAACTGACGTCCCAGGGAATAGATTAAAGTCAACTAGTGTAATTGCAATTTACTTCTCCGTACGTTTCGTGCCCGGCATGATGACACACGAATATATATCGTATTCCGAGTAAATCGAATGAATCCTAGAGATGAAGGAGATAAGGCGCTTTATCCCTTTTTATCCTAAGGGCGCCCTAAAACCTTTCGAAAACCAATAAAACCTGCTCGTTTGCTCTCGCGATAAAATCAGGCTGTTTGCTGCCACGAATGAGGCTCTAATTTATTCCTAACACAATATTAAACGATGAATGTTCCTTGAATCGTGTATCGTTTGGCATTCATTTCTGTTTCGTATACTTTAGTCGAAACCTGCACCGTAAAGTACAATAAATTCCGACTAAATTCATTCTGTGGAAATGAAGAAGTAAAAGAAAAAAGAATTTTTTTACTTACATTAGCTTAATATAAATTGAGGAAAAATATTTTTAAAAACTTGGTATTAACACTAGAACTACCGGCGTCAAATTAACATATTTTATTAAATTAAGTACTTTGAAAAAAGGGGAATCAAGCGGCGGAAAATTTGATCGATTGGGTGATTTATGTTTATTAATATAGACGTAGAATATTTATTCTGTGACTTGTATATAAACTTGGAGAATTCTTTGAAAAAATTTTGTACCAGTCATTTTGACTGGTTTGGTAGTTCTAGTGTTAGTAAAAATGGATTAGGGTTTCATTATCCGGTTCTGAAAAAAGTCTCTTGGATGAAATTCGAAAGGGATGCGAGTCTGATTGGTAAAAATGTTAGAAAAACAACTTTTTTCATATGTTTGTTTCGAATGTAACATGCAATTTGCTAAACGATCACATACTCTGGTGTCATTGTGCAACGCATGAAGTAAATGAAAAATTTCGGAAAACAAAATTGCTACGAGACTGCTCTTCAGCAAATTAAAATACTTTTGTTTGTTAGGAAAGAGTTGTAAATTATACTTGTAATTAGCGGCAATTTAAATGTGCTGTTAAACACAGTACAATGAGAAATGTAAAATTGAATTTTGACCCTCAAAGTCTATTAGACACATAAATAAATTGCAGCTATTAGATTTCCCATAAATGCGCACTTGCAAAGGAAAATTAATTGAAAAATCTGCTGGATTTCACGGAGACAGATTTTCAGCGGAGCGTTACGAATGACATAAAATCTAATATTCTCTTTTCTTCTTTTCGTACCTCTTATAGGAGACATAAATCAGCGAAGACTTTTATCTAACTTTGCTATACCATGAAATTCAATATTCGTACGCATGACTTATGATTGCGTGTGAATATGTGCATAATCGCGTTTAACATTCGTAGATACAGACGGGATTCTTGCATTTAAAGAAATTGGTAATATTCTAGTGTAAGATTTAAAATTAAGAAAAAATGCGGGCAAATCAGCTTTGCAAAAATGTAGTAAATGGAAATCGATTGTGAGTTTGACGCATAACGTTTAATAAACTTCTCGAACAAAATCCTTTCTGCAAAGTACTCAAAGTTTGACCACTGTTTCCACAATAGCTACTACGTGAAATCCAATGAGTATCTTAATTTGTTACAAATATTAACAAGACTTTTGCATCCCTCTAAATTACTGTCCATAAAATACAACATTACCTTCGTTAGTAATACTAACTCACCGATTTAAATTTAAGGGATAAATTTTTAAATATCTCGCAGACAATAATTAATAAATTAGATTTAATATTTACTATTATGTCTTGCAAAAATTTGCTAAAAAATACAGCGATAATCTACCCGATGGTGTACACATTTATAAATTCCGCTATAATTTTCTCTCATATACACGTTAATAAAAAAAAAATTGCGTCCTTATCGTAATATAACGCGTATATATATTGGTTTCACATAAAATATGATGAAGATACATTTTTTTTTCAATCAATACTCGAATATATTGCGCCGATGTTAAAAATTTCATTGATTCGTTTATAACGAGCGAGCTAATGGGATCAGTTCGATAACTCGTAGCGTTTAATTAACCTCGTAAATTTTTCATTTCTCCGTTCTTCATATGACAAAGGTATACCCGGAAGAAGGAGGATGACGTAAAGCATACGATCTTTTATAATCCACTGGCTTGGCCGGGTATAAAGCGATCGATGAGTCTCATAAGGTCAGATATGATAAAAATTTGAGGTCCAACACTTTCGCAAATTTCCACCGGAAAATCTGCGTATCACTATCCGTGACACTTTGCTCCTTTGTCGTCATGGACAATTATTGTAAATTAAGGGAAATATCGGAAATCACTCAGTGATTCAAAAACTAAGCGGTAATTAAGACTTTTTTCTAATTGTAAGACTTCTTTTCAAACCACCTGTCCAATAAGTAAGGATGAAATGGGGAAACATAATCATTCGCCACTGATTTCTGATATATCATGTAATTTAAAACGAAATTAATAGCATGGGAACAAAGACTAATAGCATGAAAATAGTGCACGACAATATCGATTACGAATTTAGGGAAAGAAGCAAACTGATGGATAAGTAGAAAAATTAACGACTCGGAATTTGCGCCAACCTTTTGTTCTCCTTGAACTAGGGTCATTTAAACTATTTATCTAACATTAGCGGGACCAAAAAGTATTGGCGTTTTTTCATTAATTCCAAACAAATAAACTTGCCAGAAGTTCTTATTTTTAATGAAGGACGTAACCACCTTCGTTTCCAAAACTTGTTTTCAACCAATGTGCTAATTTCCAGTGTCAGATCAATAGAAATCAATCGATTTTTTAGTAAAATACCTGGAGAAACGGCGTTACTTTCCGGCCCCTTTATATTATATCTTATTCTACACAATAGCTTTATTTACATCTTAAACTTTACAATTTTTAAATCTTTCCAAATTTCACATTCTACTTTCCGCACCAAACAGCGTTATGTCGTCGAACAGTTGCAAAAATAGAAGGAATTTTACGGTGCTAATTACAGTAACACTGATGATGTGCTCATTAAGACGGTACACGGTCTTATTTCACTTTTAATAGGAGGAACGTACACAAATGCCGTCACGATAATGAGAGAAATTCGGGGGTTAATGTAATGCATCTCTCGTTACGAATCTAATCTACGGTAATTTGTTAGACGAGCGTGAACGAAGAAAGCAGCAACTACTCCTACCGAGAAATGTGACCCAACGTTCGCACGTAAGCCGGATCGACTTCCAGGATAGAGATTACCGATAATAGCGTTATCCAATTAACACGTTGCAATTTATCACCAGCCGACTAATTTTCTGCGAGGCAAGAGTGCAACGCGATTGACTCTTCTCTTACTTATTCGATGTTTCGTTGATTGCGTTACGATATTCTTGTAATTAAGGAAGATTAAAAGAAACTGTCTTATGCTATTGTTTTTATTTTGAATTATTATGGATATAGCTTGAAAGGCCTACTTTTAAACAATTGACGAAAAAATTCCTAATTAGATTTCTCTTCGAACGATTTCATCTTTATAATTTTTATTATCTCTATCGCTATTATTGTTATAACAGAAATGGGCCACTTGAAATTTAATTTGAAAACTTTGGATAATTGATTCTGCAAATGGACTGAAAGAAATTATTTCAAAAGTAGTGGCAAGTGAACCCCGCCTGAGATTCGATATTTGAGAATCAGATACCAGGACACCGTTACTATCCTAACCCCTTCAAGATTATCGAAGTCACAATTGATTATTTAAAAATCTGGAACTCCAAATTCCCCTATCACCTTCCCATTAATTTTAAATTATCAATACTACCAACTATATCTAATACCACCTAATGTTGCGACCTATGAAAAACGCAAAAAGCAGCAAAATAAAAATCATTACTCCAAGGCAATCTTAATAAGATTCTGGATGAAATCGCTTTTCAACCTCCCGTGAATAAATCCATCCCCATTTAATACAATAAACGATTTCTTATAAGAGGTTTAACCCGCTTGAGCATTGATCCACTTTCGCTAACTAAATCGGCGAAACCTCTCGAGGAATCATTAATAACGGAATACCCCTCCAATTCCCAATGAAATTTGCAATTTAAGCACGCGATACCAATCAATTGACGAAGAAAGAAAGGTACAATGAACGACATTGCAGAACATCGTTCACCAGATGGATCGTACAACGTGATATTAACCCCGTACACAAAATTACACGGAGATGGCTGCTAATGAGCCGCATCGTCGATTTCACCCTTAACGGAATTTCGTTCTCTCTCGTCCGATAATTCGTTCGATAATATTGTTTTCGCGCGTAATTAACTCTCTGGGTATTGCACTAGCCTTCGTCGGTTCCTCTGTCATGAAATTTTCGATTGGCGGCTGCTCCATAAAACCAATAACCGTCAACGTAGTTACTCATATACGACCGCACGAAAATTACCGCCGGAGGACGGGACGTACTGTAGAAAAGCCATGGAGGAGGAGAAGGACGAGGAGGACGATGTCTTTCGTGCAACGAGCCAATCGACGTCGAACGACGCCAACTAAGGGGATTATGAGAGAATATTATTTTTATTCTGTTTTTCTTCATCGATCGATGGCTACAATTTGAAAAGGATGTTCTATGGTAAAAATAGGAGGGGGAATGTTCTACTTCGGGTACTTTTGAAAATTCTACTTTTAAGATTTATGAAATGGATGGAAGCGGAAATTAAGAGGAAATGAAATATTATTTTTCTTACGTTTTGAGTTTTTGTGGGGGAAATATAGCAATGGTGAGGTAACGTTGAAGGGTTTTGTACCGATTTGTGTTTGTGTATTTTACAAAGTGTATAGACGGTGTAATTTCGCAAATATTTGATTTTAACCGGTTTCGTTGGTTCGCAGGATTTAGAGTCTTAGGGCTATTTGGGAGTGGAGAGTCGGTAAGTTCAATTTTATAATTAGTGGACATGTTTCAATATTTCAAAAATAGTATGTTATACTTTCCAATGATTTGGAATGCACCTAAAACGGTAGAAGCTAGGCAAAATGGTAAAATTCAAAGTCGAATTACAGGACAACTGTGTTAGGAAAATTCTCAGTCACTGATACAATTGCATGCACCTCTTATACTTCGATTGATTTTTTACATCGTGCTTAAAAAGTTACATATAGGGGCTACTTGGAGATCACGGAGTAGCAGATAAGTAGAAAAATAAATCATGTCCAGATTTTTATCAATATTTCACGATATACGTAAAAGGGTTTTGTTCGTAGCATTATAACACTTGGCTTACTTATCATACTACTTGTTAATTCACAAAATATATTATCGCAAAAAGAATGTTAAGTCAATCGTTCAATTACACTGTTCAATCCTGCAATAAAACAATTACATTTACTTTCCATTCATAAAAATTCCATTCAAAAAAAAATAATGAAATACAAAACATTAGTAAGATTTGTCCATCACGCAACGTGTACTATACTTCAATAACCGCACTCTACCATGTTTCCAAACTCGTCCTATTACCAGCACCAGCTTATCGTCGAAATACCTTTTCAGTGACTGTGGCTTCCGCACATCGCGGATTTTCTCCGTTTATCGGAAATATATAGAAAGGAGGAAAGTACGATAGGAGGAAGACAGATTAGTAGAGAACACACGACCGAGAGAAAGAGAAAGGAAAAGAAAGAAAGAGACATCACACTTACTAACAATAAGTGAGACAGATAGAGAGAGAGGAGCAAGAAACGGAGAAAACAGTGAAAGAAAAAGAGAAAAGCAGTCGATTGAAGAAGAAGAGACATAGAAAGAGTCGAGGAGACAGTGGAAGGAGTGAGCCAAAGGACCTTCTGTCTGGCGACAGTCAAGCAATTGCTTCCCCTCTTTTCCCCAACCACGGAGTTCAAAGCACCCCATTTATAATGACGATGCCCGTATCTTTAACCAAGGATGGTCCTTCCTGCGGCTACAAACTCCCGCAGGATCCTCATATTGGATTCCTACTCGCTCCTCTCGAAAACCTTACGATACCTAGTTATCTGACTCTGAACGGGAGAAAATGGAGATGGATTGCGTCATCGGTGTGCATACGACCAGCGAATACATGTAAAATGATTAATAAGTTATTGGAGGTGTAATCCCATCGAGCACGTAACGGAGAATCACTTGGCTGATTTATAGGGAACAGTTTCCTAACTACCTATAATTCTTCCGTGAAAATCGCACGGCAAATACTGCACACTCTTCGGCTGATCTCAAATTAATGATAAATATTGAGAAGTGATAGCGGTTCCCTTTTATTAGGCTTTGAATTAGGATCTACTAAAACGATAATGAATTAAACGCTTATGAAACTTTAAGGGGATTATTGCACAGGCATGCAGAACTTTATAATCAAATGTATGAATCACAGAATGTTAACCCTTTGCGGACGGAGACATTTTTGAATATTGACAGATAATCATTTATTTGGCGGTCCAAAACCACATTTTTATTAGAAATTTAGGCTGGACATCTATATAAATTATAAATCACTTCACATTTAATCTTATTTCACCGATTGTATTTGAATTTTTCTATTTTAACCGTGTATACATACGGCGATACATTATAACTACATTTTTTTCTCAGACCGCATATATGCGTTGCTAGTCCGCAAAGGGTTAAATTGAAAAATCTCTTTGTTACTGTCTGTTTATAATAGAATTTAATTGTAAAATCTACAGCTTTAATCTGGTCGTTCCCCATTGTTAATTCTGTTTCATGTCCGAGCTTAAACAAGAGTTAGACATTTATTCCTAAAGACATTTTGTTGCATTCTATACATTTTCTATATGTAATTTTAATGTTTACGTAAAAGCAAAATTCCTTAAATTGATTTGTTACACAGGAATTTCACAGTCACTTAATCAGTTAATAAGGGGTAAAGGGTGTAGCAGGATAAGGGCGTCAAAAGTGCTCTTGAGCCGATTTTATTTGACGATGGGTCATTCGATAGGTGATCATTAAAAACCATTGTACACAAATTTTTAATCCGATACTTTCACCGAGAAGGTAGTTATAGGTTAAAATCGAAAAATCAGTTTTTGCCTCATTTTCCCCAATTAATGTGGTGCAAAAATTCCAAAAAAATTCTGACACCTTCTAAACATGAATGTACACGTTAGGGATTTTTTCAGATTTTTCCTTTGCAAGTTCAATTCACAAAAAATGAAAAACCAAAAAAAGAATTTTTAAACATTGATTTCGTATTGAAATCTTCCGAACACAACTTTTTACTTTTTACCATAGTTGCCTAATGTTATCGTTGTTATACCCTAATTTTTTCAGATTTTTTTAGTACGGTGCATCACGTGTACATTCATGTTTAGAAGGTATCGAATTAAAAATTTGTGTTCAATGGTTTTTAATGTTCACCTATCGAATGGCTCATCGTGGAATAAAGTCGACTCAAGGGCACTTTTAACCCCTTTATTCTGCTAGACCCTTTCGTATAATAGAGATTATGGGGTTATCAAAATTAGAAAAAAAAAACAGTTATTCCATAATTTTTCCAAAAAATAACACTGCTCGTAGACAAGTGAAAAGTAATATATTTTTACCGAGTACTCTCCACTTTTCCTTATATGCATAATCCTTAAGAGCGATGAGACGAAAAGAAATTAAAATTAAATCAATTATATGTAACACAGATTTTCTCCAAATTGCAACGGCATTGCATAAAGTCCATGGAAAAAATGAAATATACTCGGTCGCCCATCTAGACTGACATAAATGGGTCAAGATGCTCAATACGCACGACTACACCCCGCATGACTTTTCCTTTTAAATTATTTATTATGAGAGAACAAAATATAAATATAACTCTATGTTTAATTTATCCGCCATAAAATGCGGCGAATTCCATGAATCTTATTCTGTACAGCATACTAGCAATCAGTATTCTCAACGCTGCAGACTTGGCGCTCAACCACTGCATCGTGGGTTTCCTCCCAGTGGATCTACCTTTCGACATCCTTTTCTCTCACACTGCTGTGTAGCTTACCACGAGACTTTCCGTGTTTTACAATACTGTAGTACAACCATGTACACACAACAAGATACATATTCATGTACCGACCAAAGGACTATTAAAAGTACCAAATGCCAAAATAAACCCTAATTGAAATCAGAAGCTATGATGTCTGTAAATTAAAAGTCTCGACATTTTCTAGAATCTGGCATTTAAAATTGAGTTTAATTCCTCGTCTCCTTCGCATACTCTTCCCTACCTCGTATATAGGCCAGTAATTATAATTGTGACCTAAACAATTTATTTTCCATTAGCAAATGTTTAGTTTTTTGTTTTAATATGTGCAGGAAATTTTATAAAATGGGAATGAGCATCTACATAAAACGGTACAACAGAAAAGAAATGGTTGTAGTAATATTTCAGATTTTTTAATTAAGTTATTCTCATAATCATCCCCACACAGGTAGATATGCATACTAATATGCATAAAATGATACTAACCTAATGTTTCGTTCTTAATAAAAATATTAATAAGAAAAATTAGTAAAAAATCAGAATAGAGAGAAGATTGTAGTACTGAAGATCAAGAATGTCACATTTAAATTAAAGTTTAGAATAGATCTAGGATCCTATAACAAAATTCGGTATTTCCGAGGTAATTTAGTTAGAAGCTATATAAATTTTTAAATTCGAATATCCACGAAGATCTGCGAGCATTATCTTAATTATCGGGGAAGTTCGTAATTAACGCCACATGGGAAAGTTTTAGGTTAATGAATATTAAGCGATTACATTAAATGCAAGCATTGTTTGCGTGCAACTTCGACGTATCTCTCGGATGAAGGGAAAAAACGTGTTACCAACACGACAGACTTGGGTGCGTTACCGCAAAATTATTCCGAGAAGTACATCATTCCAGCGGATTTCGGATTACATTTCCTCGTTTAGATTATCTGATTAGTGGGAAATAAGAGCTGGATTAACGTATTTTTAAGAATGCAGATAAACATGATACATCCAGCTTATGATTTCAAAACCTCTTTTTACCCTACTGATGGTAAAATTATTATATAATTAAATTAATCAAATTAATTAAATTAATCAAGTAATTGATTAACAATTTCGTGAAATGTTCGTGCAAATTGCACCAGTGACATTTGAGATAGAAAACCTCATCGTAATTGAATTAGTTCCAACCTGCATTAACCCCTTACCGTACAGGGTGTAAAAAAATTAATGGTCATGGCTTTAAGGGGTTGCTCTACACCTCTGGATCGATGGAGATTTGCGAAAAAAACCGGCCGCAAAATTCGGGAAAGGGTAGCAAATTTTCTTTTGGCTCATCGTATTCGTTTAGTTACGTAGGTAAAATGTCTGAGAAGAAGCATGGGTCAGAAACGATTCGTTCTCTCACAAATTAACTTTTAATTCGGCCTTCCGATTAAAATTTCGCCCATATGGCAGCCTTCGGGTCACCGACCTTGCGAAAGGAAACATATGAAATACCCTTCCTAGCTCCAATAGTTGAAGCAGAGGCAACATAAACGAAGATAGAAAATGACTAGAAAAATGTCATTGACCTGCGTTCGGTGTTGGGTTCGCTCAAGTGCCCACCAGGGGAGAAGAGCATAAACACATGCACTTCTCTTCTGGTACGGTGACACAGTGCTCCATTTTCTAACTTCGTTTACGTCGCCTCTGCTTTAACCAATGGCGAAATTTTAATCGGAAGGCCCAATTAAAAGTTAATTTGTGAGGGAACGGTTCGTTTCTGACCCATGGTTCCTCTCAGACATTTTGCCTACGTAACAAGATGAATACGATGAGCCAAACAAAAAAAATTTTCTACCCTTTCCCGAAAGTTGCGGGCGTTTTTTTGCAAATCTCCAACGATCCAGAGGTGTAGAACAACCCCTTAAAGCCATGACCATTAATTTTTTTACACCCTGCACAATAACGAGTGATACTCATGACGTGACAAATGAAATAGTAAATTTTCCAGTGTGCCAAAAATTATATTCAATTAAAAATATCAGTGTGTCACGATAAAATAAAATTCTATGATATTTAATATTGCGTCAAGTCATATACTGTATCCGAAATTGTGGATAGATTGTTTTTCAACAATTAATTCAAAGTTATTGCACATTCTGTCACATAGGAAATGGTACGGCAAGGGGTTAAACTCTTCAGTAGTGTCATCGATGACAAATAATACCCACCACATATCATCTAATTCCTTATTAGCGTCCTGTCAAAAGACAAACTTCCAATGTATCATTACAATACTCATTCTTCCTTCTTTCATATTTAACCCTTATCGCTCCAAGTGTGCCTCTCAGGCACCAGCGATGTGCGGCATTCTACTCCAAGTGTGCTTGTCAGGCATCCCTGATTTGAAGCGTGCTACTCCAAGTGTACTCTTTACTTCGAATATTGTTCGGGTCGTTATCGGTAATCGTTTATAGATTAAAAATGGTCCTCCTTAGTCAGTTACAAGCGATCAGTAAAGAAAATCAGATCTCAACATATTTTATTATAAACCCATCTATTTTTCAATTATGTCGAGAAGGAAAATAAATTATCTTTGTGAGGAGAATATTGATAGTGGCGATGACAATTTTCATTTTTACATCTATAATGACATAGTTGTGACTAACCAAAAGGACGTAATGCGGTAAAAAAACAGTTTTCTACTGTAAGACCAGTGAACTCAAACCTGGTTCGCATCCCAATGACTGTTTTAAAAACTACCGCGCATTGATCAATTATAATTAATAATATAAATATTGCAATCAATATTATATTACTTCTGAAATGAATAAAGATTATTTTGAATTACTCTAACATTATTATTTACACGTCATTGTACTACTTAAAGATTGACACTTAAGGTAGTTCTAGCTGGATTCAGAACTAAAAGTTTTTTTTTCATTAGAAATGAAAAAAATTTCGTAACAATTAATGCAGGGGCTAACTTCACAGAGGTCATTTCATTCACTTTTTAGACATTAAAAAACATCTTTCTCTATAACTATGAAGTAAAAAATTATGAAAAAATTCAATAATATTCCAAAAGCATAAAATAATACATTGCTAATTTTTTATTAGAATCCATCGACTCGTTTTTCCATTAGAAAAATAAAAAAAGATTTTACGGACTCAGCAAAAATTTTTTTCCATAGGGCCCATGTTAAATATGTTATGTTTAAACACGATTTATTCATAAACCGTGTGGACGAACTCGTTGAGATTCTGGTTATAATAAAAAATATCATGAAGAATATATTTTCAAAATTTTAAGGAAATCTATCGAAAAATGATAAGTGCCTAGAACTACCTTAAATACTTGCAAGTCAAAATATGACGAGAATAAATTGGAGTTGCCGGTCGATATTCACCCTGAAAAGTTCGAGTGTTAAGGGTTAACTCACAATTAAACTACCACTATCTCTGATCCCGAAGATACCAACATTTCCATATCCCATTCATATCATCCCAATTCAATCTCACCTACAAACTCCCCTTAGATTTTACAAAAAAAAAATATACAAAACACAAGATATCTTCACACTCATAGAAAATCTCCACGTAAACACAGATTCAATTCGCCAACTTCAGCAAACCTTCAGCCAAAGTATACTCGTTATATTTTAAAATATCGACGATAACAGGTATCGCGCTTTAGAGAGGACTAAAAAGGTGGAATTTCCACGTTTCATCGAACCACCTGTCGTACCTATCCGGTAGCCGATGTTCGATTCAGGCCGCATACCCTTTTCGTGGTAGCCTAATATATCGACGTCAGTGTAGGAAGCCGAGGACACAAAGTGCCAACGGCAGAGGGTCGGATCAAAGCGTTCCTAAAGTTCATTCCGGGCGAGTCGACGGGCCATCGTCGATGCCAAGCCACCGGATACCTTGGTGAGATAAGAAGAAATTCTGCGAGCTATGGACGTTAAGCATGGACGATAGTGCCGTAGAGGCTCGTTATTTTTAGCGAATAGACACTCGAAATCACTTTCTATTTGCTTACCCGGGCACCACCCTTTCAATCAACCTAAGTGGACTGCATTGAGAACGGTAAAGCTGAAGGTGGTCCTCCAGTGAGATGTAGAATAAAGGAAGCTTTTTTTTTCGAAAATATCGCCGAAACGAATATTCTACCTGGCGAACGAAAAGATTAAGGTTTGAATGCAGAGAACTTTTGTATAACGATAACCACTTAGACTAGTGAGAAAACATTCACGAAACTAGATCGAGGAGATCGAGGGAATATTCTAGTAGTTTTCGAAAGGATCGAATCAATTTTGAACGTAAACAAATATCGTCGACTGACGGCATAAGCCATTTCTATGAGGTTGGATTATTCGGTCATCCAAGCTTATCGATTTTCCCATGGCTCTTATTAGAACTTCTTTTAATTCGTATCGCCGATATCACTGCATTTTGTTGGTGATTTCGAATTATAAATTCTATGAGCGTGTTTGAAATATTTTAATGGAAATATAATACATTTGCACAACGTTAATAGGATCGTTTATATACTCTTTTCTGCGTAATTCAAAGTTTTCTGGGAAATTGTTTTTTTTTTGCTGTGTTATCAACGAATTATCGGAAATTTTTGTATTTGGAGGAAACAATGGTTGGATAGGGTAATATAATTTCTTCAATAATTTTAGTTTTTCACTTTTTCCAACGAGCTGCGAGGTATATTTCGCCAGGCCAACGCATAATTCTATCTTGACTTTCCATAAATATCGCACGTTAATTTGACGGTGAATAAAGCACAGCGAAACAGTACTTGTATCGTGTAAATTAACGTTTTCCCTCAAGACTACTTTGTATACTGAGCAACTTTCACGATTGTTTCTGCAGAGCAACAGCAAACGCCATTTAGAATTCGTAGCTTTTCCGTTTGTTATTTCTCAAATTTATGCCTCATATTTTATGTAATCTGGACGAGGCAACCTGAGAAATGAGTAAATACTTTTATTCAAGAAGGTAGAATGTAAAGCAACAATAAGAGTAGCAGAGGTCGATTGCTGGAATTACAATATATAAAATGTAAAGAAGCTGGATGAAGCTTTGTTTTGAAATTTAAATTTGTGATTTTACGATCACTGGCACTGTTTTATAGTTTTTGTAAGCAAAAAGCATGTAGTTATGACTTAAAAGGATTACTGAAACCTTTGTTAACACATAATTGATGATATTCGTCATAATTTTCGTTCGAAAGTAATTTTCCATTAAATCAATTTCAACTTTGGAATGTGATAACGATTTTATATATTTTCCGGAAGCGTCATTCAGTGCCTCTGGCTGCTGCTGTTATCAGATGAAATTACTAACGTGGAGAAGATTACCAAATTTATTTCATTCAACTGGCATAAAATCGGAAAAATAATTTGAAGCTCGAACAATTAAATACTAATGAAAAATAATACAGGATGGTTATTTTCTTACGGATGAAGTAACATACATCGAAGCTCACTAATTTTAAAATTAATCGTCTTTTTCAAGAACATTTAAAATTCGCCGCAACCACGGTTGGCTGTTTATCACAGCTTCGATGGTTTAAAATAGACAAAACCTGTAAAATATCTATAATTAATCAAAAATTACATAATTAACTTTATTACACCCAAATAAGTTACAATAAATATTCATAGCGCCAACAAGAATAAAATTCTTTCATCCACCATCAAAAAACATTTTTCACCATATCCACGATACCTCACCCCCACGATTTCACACTAGATTTACCAAGGTGGTCAAAATGATTTGCTCTGAATTTTTGAAATTGTTCCTGAACTTTCTAAAGCTATTTCTTTCTCAATTTTCTACCTCTATATCGAAGACTGTGAGCGATTCAATCAATCAAGTTTTTCCCCCTTCTTTTATTTAATTCAGACACATTTATTTGACAATTTGAAATACATTGAATTAATTCTCAATAAATCTAACGTTAAACCTCATTCACAGCAGCATTGCAATTCCAACGAAAAATTCTAAAGGACAATAGAACGACAAAATCGAAGTGGATAAAACGTCTCGTTCTTCGCAGTCTGAGATAAACAGCATGGAAAATATGTTCCACGAAAGAAGATAAGCCGTTCCTTCGTTTGAGAACGGTAACTACTACAGTTTCCGCGACCGATAACATTTCCCATTCTCATTTTGAAGCGAAGCTACGGCAGACTATGGAGTCTTTTTCCTGCGCACTGTAGCAGCCATGGATGTGCAAGATTGCAAGTAGTCGAGAATACCACAAATCAGCCGCCTAACTTCTCACTTAAGCAGCCAACATGGCTTTCTCAACTGCCGAGAGGAAGTAACAGAAACTAAATAATACTCTTGGGTATTAAAACGGTGTGCTTTTATGAAACTAAAGATTCTACCGAGGGAAATTTACGAAGTCTGAAGATTCCGTGGTGGGTGCGCGCTACGAACGTGCAATTCCGACTGCACATTTTGATTGCGAAACATGCGGTGCATCGGGCGTATTTAAACAAGCGTGCAATAAACACGTACACAGCCGCAAAACAACAAAGGTCTTGCATTCGATGCTGACACTGTATACGGAATTCGAGCGTTGCGATGGAAACGAGTTTTCAAATTTTGCAGAGGTAACATTTTTATTTCAGAATTACTATTCTTTCTCGACGTTAATATCTTGCTTTATAATAACGAATTGCGTCCGTTGCATGGTGGTGCAGGGTGTTTGCAATTATTTCGGAATTCCTTTACGAAAGACAAAAGCAATATAATAAAAATATCTTGTTATTACGCGAGCACAGAATGCGAAAATATTAAGGGGAAAATGAATTTATTACATTTGCGTTGTGAGTAGTTTTTTGTTTGAAAATAAATGTAGCTGAATTAAGTGAATTTTTCAACTATGTGGTTCTAAAATTCGGATAGGTGTAGAAAAGTGAATCATTTTATCGTATACTGTCTGTGCGTGTAAATTGCACTTCTAAAAAAGTAAAATATAAGAATTTTATGTATATTAAGACTGCCTTTATATTCGTACATGTAAAATGAATCGCATATGAAGTCTCTACTATTCGATAAACGAAAGAAATATTGTAATTGAAAGTCCCTGAGAATTTCAGCCGTAAACATTTTTAAGACCAGCCGCACAATCAATTTGTATATAAATATGTTCAGTTAATATAAATACCAAGATATAAAAAAGTCATATCATATGAAACATTGTCAACATTTCTTGTTATTATTTCATAACTCAGGAAAGCAAGAAAAAATATCATGTAATTCACTATGAATTTTTAGACAAATGGATTGTTCAAAAGGTTAAAAATTTTATTCAAATCACCAATGGATTGCGTCAACGCGAGGAAATTTTTTTAACGAGACAAATTAATTTTGAAAATGTCACCCGATTGTCACGCATTCATTAAAAAGGAATGAAAATATATTCAAAGAATTAATGTTCTTTTAAAAGCGCACGCGCTGTGATTTGAAAATTATGCACCCATTAAAACAGAGGAGTGAACATTTTTAACGACGAACCAGTAAACTGGAAGTGAAAAACAATACTCATAATGCTGTTTCACAATTTTAGTACGGAGCAGTAAAAGAAAAAAATTTAATACGGTGTCACACTGTGTTCTAGAAAATTTCAAGTATCGCACTACGATCTTCCATTGCTGAAATCATTAAAACCTTTACCCCCTTTTAATAGTACTATTTAATCATGTCAAAGAATTAAACCTTTTTATTGATAATAAAATTTTCTTGCTGTAGGTTCGTTTTACAAATTTCGTGTTTCAAATTTCATGCATTGCATAGAACAATTATTCTATGAAATAGAACATATCGGACGCCATTATTTCAAGTTCCAACGTCAAACTCATCCAGCTTTTTTAGAACAAAGCTTTTAGGATGACAACGGCGCCGTTGTGTGTCACGAATGAAATTTTACACGAAAATATTCGGATAAAGAAAGGAAGTCAAATTCTAAAAGGATTAACTACAACATTAGATACTAGCCAACGATCTGATTAAAACGCCGCCAAGAAACAAGCGGTTAAAAAAGATATGGTTCATAGATGTAATGTAAATAGTTAATCAAATTACAATAGTCTCCTCCTAAACGGATATTAATAAATGCTGCTTTTTCCCACACTATACTGATATAAACCACAATTAATAAATTACATATTACGAGTCAGTTATACCTTTAAGATAATACTATATAGTAAAAAGTTATTTCCTGCATAATTTTATTATGTAAAATGTACAAGAGGCAGTCATAAAAAAAGATAATGTAACAGCAAGTCAAAAATTTATAAAACAAAGCTTCGCGCTTACTTTGTGTTACCCCAATTGTAAAATGCAATTATTTCATCAATTAGAAATAGTTTACAAATATTACCAACTAGAATTATATATCGTTACTGATAAATCCTGGATTCAAGTGCATAAAAATAGTCTCTGAAAAAAATATAAAATCCCTAAACACGAAGCCACAAAAAGAAATCTTACAATTCAAGGAGACAAGCATAAAACTGAAAAAATGAACGGAATTTTTATTTGACGCCACCAAAGTGCATCACACATCGAATTAAATATATCACCAGGGACGAGGCAGTATGGAAAAATTAATTGAATTTCAAGCAAAGAGAATTCGTTGACCGGGATACGTAGAAATTTCCATGGACATGACGTTACCGTCAAAGAATATTTCCATCCGGCGTGAAGCCATTCACGCGCAAAATACTGCGTGCAAAATAACGGGATCTATTTCAGTCCTCCTATACAAACGATTCCGCGTGGCATCGCGCCGAAATAAAGTTTGCCCGACCTTTTACGAGTGCGAAACAGATTGTCCTCGTTATTGTACGCGATGCATCTCCATTAACGATGACACATTTCCATGACATGGTGAAAAACGCGACGTTAAAATGCAACGTTGTTCCTCTTTCTAAGTGCGAGTTGTAAAAAGTAGGTCTCTGGCAGAGACATTGTCATTGAAAATATTATACGCCGTGAATGGGAGAAAGCTCAAGCGGGAGGATTTGCAAGCGAGAATCCTCCCGGCTGTGCGACAAAGAAAAAGAAGAAGAGAGAAAATAGAGACACAGAGAAAGAGAGCGAGAGAGAGAGAGAAAGAAGGTAACCGACGAAAGAAAGAATGGCGAGGGTAAAAATATAAAATGGATCGAGTAAACCGTGGCAGGGATCCACCCGGATCCTTTTCTCGGTTTGTTCTCCAATCCCACGAATTGCCTAAACGTTTTTCGGCTACCTGTTATCCTCAAGCGATGACTGGCTCTCGACCTTTTCCTTCTTCACAGTACAAAGAATGAATACGCGTCTCAAAAATTACACGCTCTCTCTGTTGTATTTGGAATATGCCAGCCAAATACTGCCACAGATTATATAGTATGCCATTACGTAACGACCCACCCCTTCTCTCCGTTATCTTAAACACATGGAAGGGTCTAATGGAAGTGGTAGCAATCGCGTAAGTGCCGGATCAATTACAAGTGTAAAGACTCAAAGCACGAAAAGTGGAGTAGATTCAAAGTAGGTGCTAGACCGCATTATTTTCTTCACTGACATATCTTTTTGTTCCGAGCACTCTTCCCACTTCCTTCTCCTGAGCGTCACTAGCACCCCCCGTGTTACTTTTACGAGGACACCTTCTTCTGTCTCGTGTATTACACTCCTGACATCTCCGTGGTACAGTTTCGGTAGAAAAACAGAGGACTTACAGCGTCGCGGTTGAGAATAAAATAATGCTCGTCTTTGAAAATATTATTCTTTGAGTAAATATATTCCCGTGGATCTTAGGATGTTGTTTTTAACACGGTGTTAAGTCTTTATAGTTGATTTTTCTCGGTGCTCTGTGTATTAGGGGAATTCGTGATTGTTGGATTTTCGTTAACAATATAGGATTACATATATGTTGGAATGGGTTGAAGGGAATAACAGAAAATACGATATATAAAATAATATATATAAGATAACCGAAATTAATTTGACTCTCTCTCTCGACAGTCGTACGCCAACTGTCTTTCCTTCCGTTCTCATCTTTCATCCTCGCCTATTCTCGCATTCGTTTGTTTCACGCACTCACAAGCACACATATCCATACACGCTCTCATTCCTTCATATATTGAATAAGTTCAAAAACGACTCTATGTTCGAGAATTTCGTAGTCTAAACAGAAGACTTTCTGTAGTCCAAGAGAGAGTCTTATAAACAGTCAAGTGGGCCCGACCTCGTCTTATGGGCATTCACGTTCAGTTGGTTTTAAACTCGATCCCTATATCCATCTTCTTTCTCAAAGCATTATAGTAAAATTATTTTTAATTTAAATAATATTGATATATTTAAATCCCCATTTCCATTGGTATTTTTAAAGGAATTGTTAGTGTTATGTTACTGATGTTCCTGATAAGGATTGTGATAGAAGAAAGTCGATTTTTGTGCGTAAAATGTTATGGATTTGTTTTTACAAAGTTTGCACACTTGTTGGTTTTCTATATTCAAAAAGATCTATACAAAAAGTTAATTGAAAGCATTTTGCACCACGTTTTAATTTCTGACCGTGAGAAAAGTGTACTTTGTTTGACCATACGCGAGCTTATACTACTGCGCTTCTACTACTGAAAAACGTGCACTACTTTGCGTTCGTAAAATGCATAGTAATGGATAAACGTTACTTAGGATTTCAAGCCAGTAAAAAATGAAATTTTACTTCAGATGAATTATATTATAATATTGTTGAAGAACATTACAATGTATAGAATTAATATCTTCGACATATATATTAATATGAATAATGAGCAAGAATGTGCATGAAGTTCAAATACTTTATATTACATGAGTATTTTTGTAAATCCAAATAACTAATGAAACAGATATCTTTCATTTAAGCATTACAATGAATGTTATGTTTTAGATTTTTCATTATTTTTTCTATGCTGTACGCATTCCGTGCATTTTTGCGGATTTAACAATGTATAGAAAGATACAGAAATCGGAAATCTGTTAATTCATGAAGTTATAATTTTTTACAATGCTATTTCTAATGTTAATCACTTGATTATTCAATCATCCTGGATACAATTAATTTAACACTAGATTTACGGAGTCAATTTGACTCATTCAAAATTTGATTACTACGTTTATAATATATTGGTTGGTTAATTTTTTAGTAATAAATCTTTCATTTCAATTGATTTGAACCTATTTTCTTTGCAAAAAATTTGAATTTTCTGGTATGATTCAAATTGCCTCACTTCAGAAAAATAGGTATATCAATATCCGTAAATCTAGTGTCAAATAGTAAGGATTCTACTACACTTTCGTTCCTAATATAAATTATAATCTGCCAAATAAATGCAAGTCTTCAGATATTTTTAAACAATATCGTGTACGTTTGTGATTTTTCTTTTTTCTATTTATATTAGCCATGCCAAGAAACTTTAACGCTATGACATTTCCAAAGTTGTCGTTTATCGAAGAGGCAAGTAAAAAATGACCTACGATAGCCGTTATCCGATGCTTGAAATGACCGGTAACAATGTGTTAATTTTAATCGCAGTTCGTCGATCAACGACGAAGTCAGAGCCGAGAGGAGAGAATTTCTTTATTAGACCCGTTTCTACGGCGTATTTGGATTTCGAGGTGACCCGGATAACCTCTCTGTCGCCCTGACGACGTCCAGAAACGTATGCGCGAAGAATAAACCCCAGAATGGGAATTCGATTCGACCGATGTTATACTTCCAGAAACGATCAAGTAATTATAACTAGACTGGCTGTACCAAATTACACGCGGTCATCTTCAGGAAAAAAAGAAGAATGGGGGATTCGATGATTCCGAGTTAGATAAAACTGCAAATCCTGAACAAATGCTTTTGACGTACTTAGATCATTACGTAAACGAAACTTAAACTTTACCGAGTTATATGATACGATAATAATATCACATCTTTAGGGCAATAAACATGAAAATAGAACAAATATTTTCGAGCTAAATGGCAATCTGAAAACTATCCTCACTGAACGTAACGCAATTAAAGGAATAATTAAATTCTGTTAGAGATATAAAATTTTACTAAAAAAGTAGTCAAATAATTATTAAAAAACTATGAGGAGAAAATTGCAAAATGTTCATGTCAGTCGTGCTTTACAGATGAGCATGATGAAATTGAATTTAATCAAGGTCTGGAAACTAGTTTAAAAAGTGTCTTCCGTTTAATAATTAACTTACAGCTTTATTAAATACATAAAATATCGTAATACTGTAAGCTCCGAGGCTTATAGAAAATATTTGTAAGATAAATTTCATACAAGTTTCTCACAGATTAATTATACCTGTATGCAAATGTATGTCACTCGTGTACAATATTTAAAAAAGCGTTACGTCCAAAGCTGTGAAAAACATTTTCTTCAATTTCTATTTAAGTTGGACAAAGAAAAGGAATTTACTGTTAGATGTATTCGATGCTATTTTCATAAGGCTTCCAGAGGGAAAAATCTCCCGCAATTTTTTAAATGGAATAACATATAAAGACTTCTGTGTAGGTTTTATTAAGCCGGGTCATATTTATTTGAGACATCTTTTTCTATTTTGTATAGCTAAAGGTATAACGAGAATATTTTCCAAAGGAGGACTTGAGGACGTGCACAAAAGGCACTAAAGCCGATATTTTATGGGTTAAAAGCCATTTTATTTGTAACGTCCGTGCCGTCGAAAGGAGTAGCGTCGAAGGAAGCATAATCGATAAACTACGGAACAGTATAAAACTGAAGATTGAAAAGTTAATTGCATTGAAAAACAGCTGAAAATTATAAAATCACAATCAATCGAAATATTCAATGCAAAAGTCATAATAATTCCTCAAAGAAATTGTTATCAATTTGAAACATATTCCATATTTTCTATTACTGAAAGCATTTTTACAAAGTTCCATCATATTCCATCACTTTTTACAAATACTTCCATACAATTCTTTTGTTTTTCACGGTATGCCCAGAAAATCCATACCTATTCAGCCAACAATTCGATCAATCCTATTCAAAAACGTTCCCCTAAAATTCCAATATATCCTTCCAAATTCCAATTCCCTATGAATCCTATTATTCAAAAATCCATAAACGCTCTCCATCCTCGCACCATTCCCATAACATTCATTAATATTCTACATTTCAATCCTACCGTTCATCTATTCACTCCATCATTGGTAACAAAACGTTAAACCTTACAGAACATCCCCATCCGTTATTAACCCCTTGCCGTACAATAACGACTGCTCCTCGTGACGCAATAAATGGTATACTCAATTTTGAAATACTTCAAAAATCATTATATCAAAAATATCACTGAGTCCTGATAAAATAAAATAAATTCTATACTACCCAATATTACGTTAAGTCATACTATATCCCAAATTAAGGGGTAGTTTATTATCGTAGTAATTAATTCAGAGTTATTGCGCATTCAATCACAAAAGAAATATCACGGCAAGGGGTTAAAAAAAGGCAACGACCCGTCACGAAAGGTATCCTCATAGGTATAACGGATGTAACGTTTCTCAAGTTCTCGCATTCCAGGCTGACCAAGCCGGAGAAGCAAGGAAATGTAGGTGGAGCATCGCGCAAGTTCGTTCATGTCAGTCAAGATATGTACGGGAGTTTACGTTCCCGTAGCACCTCGTAGCTACATCACGCTAGCCGGGTAAGCAAGAGGAGAGTAGAGTTGCGTGGTTGCAACGGTAGGGTTGTCGAAGGATGCGAGAATGAGAAGGGGTCGAAGAGGAGTAGTAGGAGGGACGGCTAGGTGAGCGCGCTGGAACCGGGAACGGTGGGGGCTTGCTACCGGCTGAAGAAGGGAATGACCCCGTGTACCGGGGTCAACCGTTGCACTATGCTCTCTTCTCTTTCTCTCTCCAATATCTGACTCCGTTCCTCTTTCTCCAATTCTATCTCTATCTAGATTTCTCTCATGGTATCTCCATCTCTGTTCCTCTATCTATCGTTTTCTCTTTCGGTCTCTTACCCTTTTTCTATATTTCTGTCTCTATCTATCTTCCTCTCTTCCCCTTTTTCAATGTATGTCTTTATCTATCTAGCTTACTCTCTTTCTCTCTTTTTCACTTCTCTATCTCACAGTCATAGACGAATACTCATGCGCCGTGATATCAGTGTGTACCAAGCGCACACTGGTGAAAGAGGAGCTACCACCTGGCCATATCTACGTGGGTTTATTCACGTGCACTTATATAGCACGGTATACAGGTAGATTCTTGGCGGACACACCAACCGGCTGTATTTCCGAACTGGCGGGCGACAAGGATGGAAGAGGAATCGAAAATATTTCTCACTTCCGACCGATATATTTTTAGTATCTTGAGTTTTTTGTTCGCTCGACGACAATGGCTTTTTCTAGATATCGCGGTGTCCTCGGGAAAAGAACTGTGGACGGGCTTTTTTGCGTGGACATTTCGGGATACGAAAGTCGAACGTGATTTATATTTATTTATGCAAAACCTCTTTTTCATTTCTATCGCGGTATCACGAGAATTATTTTAAACGTGCGAACGTCTTTGAAGATGTCGATGGGTCATCGATAAACCATTTTAGTTGAATTTCGTCGATATTTCAACGTGAAAAAATTCCTTAAACTATCACAGATCCTTTTGTGACACCAGATAAACCGAAGTACGACGACGTTGCTCATTGGTCGAGTTTAATTCGACCCAGAAATATCTTTTCAAAGTGACTCTTCCACCAGCCGCTTGTAACACTTGGTTACGTCGTTGAATACCTCGAAGATATAAAACCCAAATATAAAGGAGCTTGCAAATTGGAGCAAAAATTTTCAATATTTCGATCGGTCGACGTCAAAAAAAAGTGGCACATCCACGAATACTCAGGAATTACATTTTCTTTCCTTGAAAATCGAGAACAACATATGAAACAGACATGTGTTACCATCCGTGTGAAAGAAATGCATAAACGTTTGTCCATTTGTGCTTATTAATTCTCAGAGCAATGACGATATGAAATACCCACGCATAATAAATGTTTCACTCGCTCTGAAATATTCCGACGTTTCATATGTCTCTACGTGACATTTGCAAATATTAAAATCTCATACGACAAATATTTTTATAAAATGTTAACATTCGGTAATGTTACGCCGTGATAAAATGTTGGATGGATTTGATTAAAAAAAAGTGAATATGTCAAAATTGTCACTGCTTTTACACTCTTAAAACTAGATTTACGGCCGATAAATCTGGCAGGTTTAAACGTATTAATTAAGTACCTTGCAGAAAGATGGATCAAGCGGAAAAAATATGATCAGTTAAATAATTTGTATATTATAAAATACGCGTGAAATATTTACTGTACTGCTTCTTTGTCACTTTTGAAACAAGTTTTTAAAAAAGTAGGTATCCGTCAATTTTGGTGTTAATTAACTACCACGTACAAGAGAAATCCCACTTCGACTTTTGGGACTGATGTAAAAGAAGGCCGATCTAACCGTATCGGCTGATATCAATGAAATTATCGCGACGACTCTTAACACTGCACTCTACCCCTCTCTCTCGCCATCTTCGAATGGTTTTCCAATAAAAAGGGCTCCCTATCTGCCTCGTATAAACGTCCATTGTCCGAAACGTAATTTCCAACTTTGAATACTCCGGCAATTGCCGCAGAAAAAGTTGTAACCTTTGGCTCGGCTTTTCGGGCACGGTTCATAGCAATTTATAACGTTATTAACGTTTGTATTGCCGAATGGATGGTAGCTTTAATTTCTATCTGCGGTATTCACGCTTGTAAAGTAATTAAAGGCAGGCTGATATTTGTTAATGTCACACGTGATTTGTGGAACAATTTTAATCTTTCGACGGTATTTCATTTGCGACTGCACATCAAAGAGTGAACGAAATGATAAATCCTGAGCGACACGGAATTTTAGGTAAAAATGTTACATTCTGCTCTCGTGTTTCGTTTACACGTTCTTACATTTAGATTCTATATACGTCGTAGCTGAATATTAAAGCGTGTAGGGAAATCTAGAAGAATTCATTTGACTGTTTCGTGCGTTGCTTCGATTGGGATAGCCAGGAATTTGCAGTCTTGTTTAATCTCGTATGGGATCTTTTTAAAAGGAAAATCAAACGAACGTTTGCAGACAGAGATAATATTTTACAATTGATTTTATCGTAAAATAATATTTGGGTAGAAAATTCAATGGATTTTTCGTCGATTCGGGCATTAAGAACCAATCGTATTTCACTTGTCTCTTTATTACTATAGAAATAAAATTTGCACCGTTATCGAGTGAAAATTTTAAGAATAAAAGTAACTATGTACGTTTTTCATAGCCCTCCAGTTTTTTTATATAAATATTTTGATACCGAATAACTACAAAATTCGTCAATATTGCCATTTGAAACTTAAAAAAAAAGGTTCATCGGATACGGCAACGTCAATCACCGATGACCCTCACGACGTTCAATGTGTTACGGATTTAACCCTTCCGCTCGGACAGGCTTCTGAAAAAATACACTCGCTGCCGGCAGAACGAAATATTGATGACTCGAGGCACAGATAGATAGAAAGGGAGCAGATAGCTTCGATATCAAAATTCTTCTAATCAATAGACAATTCTTTCATGATAGTTGAACAGCCCAAGCATTTTAATGGTACTTAACGCTTAATTGACTGTTGTATCTTTTATACAAAAGCCAAGCAAATTTTAATATTCTATGCATAAATGTACACATATACCTTTTCAATTTTCCAACGGTGCATCTACTCATGTGCTGATAATGATATGATTATGATAGTGGTCTCAATTGTTTATTCATCTGTTTGAAACGATTAGACTTTTTCGAGGCGCGATTTAAATTCCGTGTAAGAAAAGAATTATCAACTTTGTTAAACGTTTCAAATTTTTATCATTTCTGCGAAGCAGTTCTACCGTATCGTAAGGTGTGATATCGTTGGTGTAACATAAAATAGTTGATAAGTTTAATTTTTCTATCTTTTTAATTCTAATTAAACAACTTTTATAATCACTTGCATAGCATACGCTTCAAGACAGACCCACTTTGTCTCTGAATTGTCATAGTAATATTCATAACGTTGCCAACTGTTATGACTCAATTCTTGAAAGTTACAAACTCTGTTTGCAATAAAATACTAAAAAATCGTCTTAAATCTACCATTTAGAAGTCTTTTAATGTGACCTTTTCTAACTAATTCTCAGGCAGAGTAAAAAATCCTAACTATAGAAGGTTAATTAGTTTCAAGACCTATTAGTCCTCAATGTCCCATTATAACTTTTCCATTCATGTGAATGTGAAATTTTATAATTTATACATCACACTGCTCGGCAATAAAGCCTGCATTTGCATTCCAGCAATTATATAATGTACATTACAAAAGTATACAGTGTACTCTCATTGTTTAGGTCATTAGTGACCCACGCGGGGTAGACTAATGATAACGCGATAAAGCTCAGCCACTGAGTGCGCTAAAGTTCGAACGAAATGAAACCTTTATCGCGTTACTTTACTAATCCTCTATAAACCGTTTTTATTGCGACGTAACATTCCGTTACTGATGTTACGCACACATGTTGTCCATTTCAGCCGATAAAGAGACAATTGTTTGTAAAATAAATAGAACAATGTTTATTCATATAATCGTGAAACGTTATGTAGAGGCGTACGTTTTGTGCGAAATTTGAGAGTGAAATCTCTTTTTGATAAGCATTTACAAACAATGGGACGGCCGGTTTCTAACAAGGGATGATTCTCCACTTTAAAATTCGGACTTTTAATGAAACTTTGTGGGAACGTAGAGCATGCTGAGGTAAGCGAGAAATAATAATTTTTCTGCGAAAATTCACTCCGAGGGGATGAAAGCATCCCTCAAGTCTCTTGAATTTTCAGCATTTTCTGTAAAACTAGGCTGTTGTGAGCGATTGAAGAAAACTTTTTTATACGTCCAATTCGAAAATCTATTGGATGTGAAAAAAAATTGTGCACTATTGAAACTTGAAGTACATATGTAAATGCATTTTTTTTATGAAATATCAAACATTGTATGTTAACACTAAAACTACCGATGTTATATCTACTGAATTTTAGATATACTTGATAACTATTTTACAAAGAGAGAAATGAAAAAATAAGCAAGATGTTTAATTAACTAATTTAGGTATTATAAGATAGTAGTAGAATATTTACTTCATTGCTACTGTACTGATTTAGATAATTACGAGAAAAAAGTTTGAAACCGATCTTTTGACCGGCTTGATAGCTTTAACCCTTTGCAGTCCTACGTCGAGGTGTACTCGACATAACTTTTTACTTGACTTCATTTTCTGACAATTCTATTTCAACTTTTCACTTTCATAATGATTTTTTAATATTACCAAAATGTCCGCCCATACCTTTAGCCGTTGATATCATTACAAACAAAGAATAACGAATGATAGAAAATGTTGTGAAATTAACTTTATTGAGCTCACTACAAAATTACCAAAATAATTCGGACCGCAAAGGGTTAATGTTAAATACCTATGGCTGTGAGATAATATACAAAGTCAATTTAAAAGAGTATCATAGTTTATTAGTATTTAAATGTCGTGGTTACTGTATTAAAGAAGACGATGAACGAGTTTTTTCTTGGAACTATTTGCGGAGCAATCGATGGAGCACTGTGGAAATCCAGTTCTAAACGTCGGTCCGGTGATATGGTTTCAAAAATTAATTATTTTCCTGCCTTATACAGAGGAATTATAATATACTTTTTGCAAAAAGAAGTATCTCCTTCTGCTTATAATTGCCTAGCAAATAGTATTCAAACAACAAAAAACCAATTCAACCGGTTATTTCTACTCCTTAAACTAAATTTTTACTGGAAAAAATTGTTGTTCGTTTCAACGAACGTACTCTCTGCATTTCCAGACATTAATTAAAAACAGAACATTCCATTCAACAATCATAAGTTGTAAAAATTTACTGTATTGAAAATCTCATAAGTGATAAAAATCATATATACATTTGCTACTAATTTTAAATATTTTTTTTTTTATTTTGTAACCCGATAAGTTCGACGAACGACTTCAAATCATCAAATCCTCTGCCAGATTTTTCCTAAATTAACTTTTTACATATTATAAGCTCGGAGTTTTGAAGCCCACTTAAAACTATACGTCCTATGTGGAACAATCATGAAAGTTAAAATCATAAAATGCTAGAAAAAAGGAAACAGGAAGTAGAATTATGATATAACAGTACAATCCGAATATTAAGCAAAAATTACGTAAATCCTGTTATATAATTTATTAACGCTAGATCAGCCGGTGTTAAATTGAAGAAACACTGATATTTCGAAATTAACCCGTAACCACCCTTCTTATCAAAATGTACAATGATCTGTCGTTGGATGAAATCGGTTAAAACACACTTTCGACTAACGTACCCTCCTGTACCCTTGGAGGAAATTTTGTAAAAAAAAATATTAAACCCGTTATTTCGATACTTCCAATGTTAAAAATAAAGCACTATATTTAACTGCAATCAGATAAATTCAACAGCAAAGACTATTTTACCCTTGCACAAGAAAAGTGCGTAAGTGGGCGCGAATAAATATGACAATGTCTCCTTGAAACGCTGGAAAACATCACGCTAAAACCTAACCAGAGAAAAAATTCCCTAAAGGTTACGGTACAGCGAGAACACGACTGAAGGATTTCCTCTTGAAGAGTCAAAGTAAAAGGCTTGGTAACGATCGATCGAGCTAAGAAAAATTTCTGATACTCGACCGTTTCACGAAAGTATCTCCAGCTAGAACTTGCAGATTAATCGATTTTGACAATTCGTCGACGCGAATGCAAACAAAAACGCTCGCTTGATTGTTCGCACGAATAATACACACAGAGCGTAAAAAAAGTCCCGTTTAAAAACGGCCAAGTGCAAACATTTCCCACCGTTCCGATTTTACAGTGCAACCGGTATTTATAACACAACCGCTAACTCGGGGGAGGAGAAAATATACAATTTTCACCGATAAAAATATAAATCAATTTATTCCCACACGTTCGGGCGGTCTCTTATATCGTAACCTCCTTGTGATCTATTCTTTGTGAAATAAAAGTGGTCCTAAATGAGATAGTAGTAATTACTAATTACTAATTATCCTCCAAAAAGGAAAGACCTAATAATATTAGGGAGACCGGAAATATTTCGCTTAAAAATCAATGGATTTTTATCAACACGGCATTGAAAATTTGCACACTAGATAGCAAAAAGTTATTAATGACGAGGTCGATTATATCGTTCATTAAAAGTAAAAACTTATTAGAAATGTAGTTGTTTGATTTGAATATTAACCGTTTCAATTTTGGGCACCGCAATCGGGCTTTTCCATTTCAATATGAAAAAATGCCAAATAGACCGAATTGTACAATCGATAATACTTTTCCATGAACAATAAAGGTAGTTTAACGATATATCCTCAGTTTACAACAGTGTATATATAGCTAATACCTTTAATTGACTAAAAAAAGGGCGGTATTTACTGCTTACAGTTAAAAAAAATCATCGAAACTGTGTTTTCTTGCGTTCTTCGATACGAATCAAAGGAAACACTTTCGCGATGCATGACACATTTCAACAAGATTTTCACAAAGCCCTCTGGCCCTCAAACTATTAAACTCGTTGCTCAATTATGCAACGTTCCGACGACGACGATAAAAATATGAAGAGGATTGAATGTCGAGAGTGTATTCTCATCTTTTTTATCCTTCTTGGTAAGATGTATCATTGAAAATACCAGCAGTCGCCTTTGGTATTAACATAATTAGCGACTTCATTAACGCTAATTAATTCACGCGTTTCGCCTCTCGCGTCTCCCTTTTATGGCCCTTGCCGGCCGTTTTGCGAGCTATTTCCGGTTACTACCCCGTATCTGAAATAGCTTCCTACCTGTGCCCCCTGGGTGTATATACGGCCTCGTAAGTTTTACTAGGATTTTCCTCACAAAAATCGGAAAAAGCTTTATCTGTGATGAAGAAGTCGTAACATATTCGATTCGTTTCGTGGCAGCCACCCCTACGACAATCTAACCTTACTTTATTGCTGGCTCTACCGCTGTAATTCACCGTGTTCTAGAAG
Organism: Cerceris rybyensis; assembly: GCA_910591515.1. Lineage (NCBI taxonomy): Eukaryota > Metazoa > Arthropoda > Insecta > Hymenoptera > Crabronidae > Cerceris > Cerceris rybyensis. The sequence continues at coordinate 43,389,783 of OU342789.1, forward strand.
ATTTCTGATAAAGTGGACCGGAACGAAATACTCTTTACTGCTGCAACGAATCTGAGCCGCGGTTTTTTTTACGATGAATTTGCATGTTGAAAAAATGAAGTAACTTCGATGGGGATTAAAATAGGTCTCGTAGGGGAAATGGGGCGATTACAGGTGTTATCTGATATGAGATTGTCTATCGATGGAATTGTGTCGAGTTGCTTTCTTGGGAAAACGAAAAATTCATTTATAATAATTTTTTTTACGAATTAAGCTGTACTTTCAGAGATGATAGTATTTTTGATATGTGAAATCTGTCGTTAGAGAATTCTTGAAATAGGAAACTGTAACGAAATATTATTAAATAGTTAACAGAGCAAATACCGAGGCGGAATTAAAGACGAGTTCCTATTGTTTTATAAAAATTCCTCTTTATAGAGAGGCAGTTGATGTTCAATGGGTATCTAATAACTCACAAATTATTTAACTCTTTGAGGTACGAAGGGATGAAAAGTGTCGCACCTCTTTGATGCGGAAAGATGGATGTTTGGATATTTATGTACCACCTCGCAAATTTATATTAATATATAACTTTGTTAATAATTATAAACCAACTTTATTCAATTTAAAAGAAGGCCGGTGCAACATGAGTCATTTTATTGTTTGAATTCCCGTGCCTCAAAGAGTTAATTGATCATTTTCTTTGTCAGTTGATTCCATTACTTTTAAAATACCAATTTGTTGCATTCAAGTATATTCTATTTAACGACGGCTATTTTAATGTTAAAATAAATAAAATTCACGACATTCGCTTCAACTTTGTGTGTCGTAAAAAAATTATACTAGCTAACTTCAAGAAAGTTTAAAATTATTTTGGTGAGTCACCAACTAATTTCTCATATTGTCATATTCTCATATACAGAAGATATCTTTAAAAAAATTATTCATATGGAAAACTGGAAAGGTATATTCCTTATTATTCAAGGCAAATGAAAGTGACTTTTCCTGAAAATTTTTATGCTTAAAGAATCTTCAACAAAGAATCAAATCATTTCAAAAAGCTGTTTGTCAATTCAAAGTTATCTAATTCACCACAAAGTAGGGTTACCAAATTGCCAATTTCACACGTAGCCCGAGGACGTCCATAATTTCTCTTTGCCAACAGTATAACAGAAATTATTAGAATAATAGCATTCCGTCAAATACGATTTAACGTTTAGAACGTTGAATACATTAAACCTAAAGCAAAAACTAGCTCACCCACGCAACGTTAAAACGACAGGAATCAACGAGCGTAAAATATGAATATAAAAAAAAATCGTTGATTATCATGGAAGGGTATATAAAGTAAAACAATTAACTGGAGAGAAAAAAACGTGACCCAATGCTTATTTCCACGTAATCAATACGAACCGGCATCCTCGCATACAAAAGGAGAGAATAAAAAGGTCAGAAAAAAAAACTACTCACCCGTGACGCTGAGCAACGACATGGTTGAAGATCTTCGGTAGATCGGCTTAACTCTGAGAGTTTGACTTAATTGGCCGAGAGGCACTCGATGTGGCGTGGAGATTCGTACGAAAGTGATGCAGCTATATAACGAGACACGCCGGATCGAAGGAGCACACTCGCGTATACGATGTACAACTCCCTTCCTTTCCGCACCGATATTACTACTTTCTTTCGCACTGTGCGCCTGTACCACGTATATAACGTATGAATGCAGAATACGACTGTGTTTATACGTGAATGTATATCCGTGTACGTATATCTATATATATGTGTGTATAATACGTCCGTATATATTTATATATGTGTGTGTGAGAGAGAGGGAGACAGAGAAAGGCAGACAGACAAAGATACAATACGTGTACGTATATGTGTCGCGATGCAACGCTACACAATCCGAGAATTTCGGAATAGAAGCGCGAATTTAACTGCCGGTCGATCACACCACTGTTCTTCTATTTGTTCACTTTTAATACGCCACAGTGCGTCCGTTTTGTAATAGTTTTTATCTTTTTTATTTTTCGCCTATCGTTACCGGCTCGCGTTCTATTGCCCAACGACGACGCCCCCTTCTCTCGTCCCACTACTCCCGAATGAATGCACTTTTTTAATTAATTCACCCCTACCAGCTAGTAGCACAATCGTGCACAAATAATATCTCACGAATTTATGACTAACTTTCCCGCACTGTCCGGTGACTTGGTCACTGATCCGATATAGCACACGTCACACGCGTACTACTAAAAACTCCAAAGTCTGTCAGAACCGTGGCACGTTACCCGCGATCTGCGTCACGATTCGATACAGCCGATTGTAACGACGATTAGTGTTGCTATTTTATACACGAGGGCATAGTCGTAACCGCTACACGCCGGTAATATTAATCGCACTCACTCTTATCACGGACACGGCGCAACAACGAGGCTCTTGGTCACGCGTAAAAACGACGTCGTACGTTCTGGCGGTTAAAACGATTACTGTCCACGCTTTCGTACACCGTACCTCTTTTCTGTACCTTTTTTTCTTCCACTTCCTTTTCCTCTTCCTCCTCTTCCACCTCCCCCGCCACTTCCTCACGTTTCCCACGACCGTTTCCCTCGTCTTCGGTATTTCCCTTCTCTTCCTCGTTTACAGTTAGAAGGGTAGTTTCGATCGTTTCTAATTCTGGTTGCACGATCTTCGCGAGTACTTTCACCGATTCTTCCTCGTGGTCGTCAGTGAGCGTGCGGCGTTCTGACGTTAACAGCGAGGCGGTGATACCAGCACGAGGGTAGTGGTAGCGGTAGCAGTAGCAGTAGTAAGGGTAGTACGGCAACAGCAACGGCACAGGCAGCGCCAACGCGACGCAGCTGCTGCTCTTCTGCAGGTCGGTGCCCACGGTGTCGATGTTGTCGTCTACCCGGCCGGAACGAGGCAGCATCGCCGTAGCACCACGGGGTGCCTCTTCTGACCGCTTTTGTACACCGTAGGTTCGGCCGAGCGCCTCTCGCTTCAGGAGGAGCGCCCACCGTGCCACCTTTCTCGTTATTATCATAGTAGCAGGGGCTGCAGTGCATGCGCCGGTTTGCACGTATCCCGTGCTTGTCAAGGAACCGTACACCAACGCCAAGCGTCTCGTCCTCCTCGTTGTCCCGAGGCACGACCGGTTACGGGCATTTCACCACGATCGGAAAGGTACGGGGGTAGAACGAGTAAGAGAGAAAGATAGAGCGATACAAGGGGGTAGTACGACGTGACGATGGATCGGGGAAGAGGGACAATCGACGAAGACGTATATATACTCCGGACGTGGAGCTTGCGAAGCACGGGAAGGTGAGAGGTAAGAAAAAAAGGGATCAGGGATAAAAGAGAAACGGAGGGAAAGGAAGGGGAGGAATAGCGAGTTTATGGAGTAAGGGATGAACGATTAGCACGCGCCACGAGATAAACCGACGAAAAATTCTTGCGAAACGAGACGATTCGTTCGCTGACGCGCGCGCGCACTAACACACACACGCACGCACGCACGCACGTACACCGATCTAAGTATTAGCCGTATTTCCGCACAAGTCGCGACGTTCCGCTGTCGTTCGACGTTTCTCTTTGATTATCGTGAATTTACGGTACCAAACGCGATAAAGTACCGTGGACACGGACGTGTGCGGTACTCCGGGTGCACTACCACATAAATGCGGTGAAACGTTGTTGCGAACGTACGCGGACTGCTCGACGTCGAGCACTGTGCAGACGGAGACGCCTCCGACACGCCGCCGCCATCATGCTACGTCAAGAGGGTTTCGTTGCGCCGGCGTTGCAAACTCGAAGGTATACGAGAAACGTCGAGGGTGGCCGATCGTTTCGGCGAGCACCCACGAATCAGCCACCCCTTTTTGGCTTCTCTCGCGAACCTACCGTACATTTCACCCCGATTGGTCTCCTCGTTTCTTTACGATGTTCCCGAAGACGATAACACGTTCTGCCGGTGTTACGAGGATTTTTAAGTAAATTCGATGTATGATTCTTATCGTTGCTATTAATAAGGCTCGATTTATTTTACCATTTTAACCTCTATTACATTCTGTGGAATTAATGCACCTCACGTAGACTCGTAGCAGTAACGTTAATTGTTATGATAGACGTCGTGCCAGGTGGAATACAAATGTTCCTTGCATAAAAGAAGATCTTTGAAAGGAATCGGATTAAGTGATGGAGCGAAACATCGGTACGGACAAGGATCGGTATAGTTTCATCACTTTCTACTCGAATGCTTCGTTTATCCTAGCGTTCTAACATAAGAGGCACTAGCATCCGTGTTATCTTCCTTCATGCCTCGGGGTTTGTAAAGAGGACTCCGCACTGTTTCCTCTTGAATTTCAATTAATTTTCTAAGAGTATGAAATCGATTTAAGGTATATCCAGTCTCAGGGGATGAAAATCCTCTTTTAACTTCCCGATATGATTCTGGACTTTACGTAAATGCTACATCGTGCACGGAGAAATAAGCCGTCGCGAATTACGTCAATACCGTAAATTGAAAATTGGCTATTATCGTCGGAACGAAATTAATATTTTCTTTAACGTCTTTAAATGTCAGATCGAACTATGTAACGATCTTTGAGCGCAAAATGGTGTACACGATCGATAATCAACAATTTTCACGATGTTAGAATTCCGAGATATTCTAAACGCGCGCATTTTAGGTAGAAAATTGGTTGGTTTGGATAACTGCACATAAACCATTCCCGGTTGCGTGAAAATCGGCCATAACGCAGAGTTGAACGAGCTGGAGGACATGCAATCCCTGGAATTTGAACTTCTTACGAATCTTAGCTGGTACGGAACGGTGTGTCATTAGTAAACTATCGATATCCGTGATGCAATCGTCGTGTGAAACTTCATCGTAATAAAAAAAATCACGGAAATTACAATCTATTCTTCGTTTTATGTTAGAATAGAATCTTTTCGTGCATTCTAATGACTTTGGAACTCGTTCTGCAGTTTCTCGTCTCATTTACCGCTCGCCGTGTCGAAGTACCCATCAATTAGTATATATATATCCTAGATTCCACAATTGTTTCCATAGACTATCTTATACGTTCTAAATAATTATAAAAATTCCACCGAAAGATAAACTTCTAGTCAAGTTTCAATTTTTAATCATAGTGGAGTCAGCTGTGTTTGCATCATACTTTCGTTTCACCGTAAGTAAGTAATAATAAATAAAAACATTGATTATTTACAGTGGTTGAGAAATACTTAATATAATCTAACCGATATTAAGTCTCAGTATTCTATCACAAAGCCAAGTGTTATATATTATAACGAGTCGACCGCTCACGCATAATCCTTCTGAACATAAATAACCCCTTAACCTACGATTTCTTTTCTACTAGGGCGTGCAAAGACTCAAAATTAATTCCTAAAATCAAGAAGTTTCACTGATTTCTGATATTTCGTATAACTGAACGTGATATTAATAGTACAAAAATAATGTTCGTTTCGCAGTCGGCTGATATTGTCAATTTAATAGTTTTTGGAAGACTCAGAATTTCCTATTTCATTTTTCGCCCTAGAGTCTTACACCTACTTGTAAACTAAGGCGTTAAATAGTACACACATTTATAGAGAAACTAAGAACGTTTTATTCATAGATTATTGATGGATTATTATTCATCATATTCATAGATTATTAGTCAACCAGAATCATCGACCATAGAATCAATCTATCTATTTACAAACAATTGACATAGCTCATTACCCAGTAACATTAATTCTACTTAGTGTTCCGTAACAATATATACCCTTTTTCGCGAAGCTTCCAGACTGAATCGAGCAGTACATCCCCGCGATTCTACGTAGATCTACGACACTGAAGCATTAATAACCGTTTCACCATTCTCTGTTCCAACACGCGCATCGAATGCTGACTCGTACTACTGAGAAATCGTTTCCCCTTTTTTGCACTCGTACTACTTGCTCGTGTCCTCCATTCGCTAGCGTGTTGCCACTCACTTCTGACGTGTCTGACCGTATACTCGCTGATTCCACTTACACCCGTGTAACATGCACCGTACTTAACATAGAACGGGTAAATTATTTTCCCTCCTTACAAATCTGGAACGTATTGTACTATCTCTCTATTTTCTTTTCCTTTTCAGCGAAACAACGATAGATTAATTTAAACATAAAGATAATTAATTCGTCGACGATATTACATTACAGGTAATGCACTTACGACGAAGGAAATTCTTTGAAAGGAAACAATGCCGGGACGGCGTGGAGCAATTTAACGGCATGCGATATAAATAGGCTTTCATGCTCTGTAGTTATCAATAAGAGATGCGCCGGGCACGGTACCGTCGATGTGCTCTTTAGACGTCGTGTCGTGGCATTTTTAGACACAGGTTGTGACCCCGCGTGATTTTTCATCGTTCCAGCAAACAACCGAGAAGGAATATAATTTTATTGCATCGGGAAAAAAATGACTACCGTTTCATTCACATTTTTTATTCGATCTTTGTTAATTTATCACATTGCATTTAATCCTTTCTCTTGAATCTACAAATATACGTTTGGACGTATTGTAATTCCGTGCCGCAGAAGATTTAGTCAAGCGGGGAATGGAATTCTTCGGTGACCCCGATATATAAACATATATTATAGCCTATCTAACAGTCGAAATCCGTGGCCCGAACGGAAGAAAATATTTCTGAAAAGTACTCGCGTACGGCCGAAGAAAAGCGGAACTTTCGTGGCTCGCTTTCAATGCATCGTGTCGGTGGTCGTCTTTCTCGTTTCAGGCATCACACGAAAACCATTTTACCCGGATCCTCTCTCAAACTCCCAGCCGACATCTGATCATTCGCCCACGTATACCGTTCTAAGTGCAAGAATGACGTAATACAAACTTCCCCCTCGCGCTTTCGAGTACCATTTGGAAACAGTCTTGCCTATTTTTATCTACAATCTGCTACGTTTCGAATGTTGCGTCACATTACAGGAGTATCATATGCCGATGCGTAATGTCAGAGTGATAGTTTTCATTTAAATGCAGAGTAGGAAGCTGTTACCCTGATATATTCCTCCCTTTGAAGACTTGAGAACGTAGCGATATGAAAAATTTACGGGAAGTGCTGCTGTGCAATCGGAGGATGGAACTTCGCTCTCGTCTTCGTCATTTTTTATTCTTCTTTCTTCCCTTTTCTATCTTTCTCTTTCTTTTTTCTCTCTCTCTTGTTTTCGAAACTTCGACGTCGACCTCACTCACTTTTATGACCCACGGTTTAAGGTGGGTTACAGAACTAACGACGAGATTTCAACTTGAACCTTCCACGTACAAAGTGGAGTTTTTAAACGCTCGAATTTTACACGTTTTACTGAAAGTCTGGCATCTTAGATACGTGATAGTTCTTGTGATAACTGTACGAGGTGGAGCGCTTTGAAATTACTCCTAATCTTTATACCCTAGACAAAGATGTATATATTGTTATGTGTATTTTTATATCGTATCTTCCTTTCCCTTGTGTAATATTAGTTTGTAAAAGTTTGTAGCGATATAATTACTTTAAATGTGGCCATAGGTGAAAGAGCCATGACCTTTAAAGCAAGGACTATAATTTATTTTAAATTGAAGGTAGAATTACACACCCAAATAAAAAGTATTGTTTGATAGAATATGTCAGAGTACAATTAAATGATTTGCTATTATAAAACTATCTAATTTTTTTTTTGAGAACATTGATAATTATATTCACAAACCATAGTTTATATTTTTCTAATTTTTCCTCGCCTCTAATAGTAAAATCTTATATACGTTGTTATAGTAGGAGTACCGGAAAAAAATGCATTTCTTTTCGAACACATAACGAAAAAGGGCTCATTGAATATTTTTAATAAAAAGACAGTGAATTTTATGAGCGAGGTATCAAAACTGTGCCAGATATTTTAGATTAATATTTGTAAACTATATTCTTATAAGTATCCACATATTTTATTTAAAAAAACGACATTATTTTTCGGTTCTCTAAAAAATCAGACAATATATTAAAAAGTATACAGTAAATATGAAAATGCAGCGAAGATTTAATAATCGTGAAACTATTGATATATATATATATATATATATATATATATATATATATATATATATGAATCCTAATATCACGGAGAACTCTGATTGGAGTGGTGTGGAAGAAAATTTATTAATATTCGAAATACAGGTCTCAGCGAGGCTAAAATTTGCGATAGAAACCGCAGTTCCTTCATTTTCTTCGTTCAACTTGGCGAAACTTTCCCGACGAAGTTTCTCCCACTGATTTCCCTGGGTTCCATTGTGGTACGTTCCCTTTTGCTTGAATGGAGTATCCGTGCTGTTACAGGTTTATTTAATAATTCTATTACTAGTTGCTGCTTGCTACACGGTTTATGGAGGACAAGTATGTCTTTAGTCATGCATACCAATAATAACTGAATATACTATATGTATAGATTGAGTAATAAAAGGATTAAACCTATTTAATATGTTAATTAATATTTTAAATAATGTAGCACAGTGACCAATATTTTTTAAACTCTTTATTATGAAAAGGGTGTTTGTGTCTGGTTAAATAAGGGGAATAACATTTTGTAAATTCTTTATAACAAATAAGGGGCTTATATCAGCTCAAACTAAACTCTTGAAAATATTGTTAATTAATTGCAGATACGTACTACTAATTGATAATTTCAAATAAAAAAATACTTGTTTTCTTCCCTTTAATCCTTTGCAATTCAAATTATTTTCTTAATTTTGTAGTGAGCAAAATCAAATTTTCACAAAATTTTCTATCATTAGTTACCCTTCTTTTTAAACGATAGCAATAACTATGGATACTGACGGATATTTCGGTGACATTACAAAATCATTATAAAATCGGAGAACCGATGTTAAATTGTCAGGAAATATTATAAAATCAAGAAAAAAGCTATGTGGAGTGCTGTTCGACGTAGGACTACAAAGGGTTAAATATTTTTCCCTTTTTGTAAGCCGACTTTCTTAACGAACTTGCCATTGAAAAGAAGTAAAAGAGTATAATAATATAAAAAAAGATGGTTATTGATTTACATCAAATGGTTTAAGAAAATACTTAGATTAATACTAGAACTACCGGCGTTAAATCGATTATATTTTAATATATTAAATAAGTACTTTGAAATCAAAGGAATCAAGAGGTCGAAGGGGTGATCCATTCGGTGATTTATGTTTCTCTAGATAGACGTAGAATATTTATTCTATGACTCTTTTGTAGACTTGGAGAATTTCTGGAAAAATCTGTGTACCAGTCATTTTGACTGGCTCGGTAGTTCTAGTGTTAAATTAATTAAATAATATCAGCAATGAATATCAAGGAAAAAAGTTTACTTTTATCTGTCCAAACGAGTCAGCTTGCACGAAGTCGAGGTAGATAAAACTTGACAGATAAGGAAACCTATGTGTAACCAAAACTTCTTGCACAACTGCCAGGGGTGTCCAAGATCCTCAACGCCGTCAAGTTCCACTTCTCAGATACAAGCCAGACTCAACACAGACAAAATATATCAAATAAAATCGATTCTGTGTTTTCTGACCTATTTAAAGAACAGAAGGCCAATACTCAAAGAGTAGTCATTCTTCCTCGTTTAAAATTCTCTCAACTATTCGGCTCGAATAGAATTTCAACAAGACGAATAGAATTCAAATTCCCTCTACCTGTTCAAACTATTCATGCAACTGAAGCCATTTGAGATATCAAAACATCACTAGGACCTTTTCGAAACTCAGCCACTTTAATCGACCCAAATTGCAGAAATCCAATTGAACTAGGTGTTCTACAAACTTGCCTGAATCATTCGGCTGCCATTCCGAGTCATTTGACCATTCGTAGCTCTGTTAGGGTTGTTTCAACTCAAACCTTTGCAACCAACTTGAATCGGATAGATCTAATCTGACACAATCTATTCTGACCAAACCATCTAAAAATTCTTTGAAATCTTCTAAAAATATACTCTCCGTTATAATAATTTTAAACTTAAATTGCCTAAATTGAATTACATGAATCAGAACTAAACTCTTTGTGACTTATCCGAATGATATAACAGAATACACGAATTCTTGGAAGCAAACTTACCTTCGTCAGAACTTTCTAAATCCAAAGCACCTTAACTAATCCAAATTATATCTGATTGGGTTGATCCAGACCCTCTGAACGTTTCTTAATCATGTGGTAAATTTGCCATAGAGCACCTAAGCAATATCAGCCTTGGTAGACCTGTTTCAACCCAACTCCGTCCAAGAAGGTGAAATCGAATCGTTTCTGTTCGATTCAGAGCACTATCTGAAGCGTTTAGTTCTTGATCCAAGCTAACAGAGTAGCTTCTATCTCGTCTGAGTCGTTACAGTGAAAGTTACGCTCGACTGACCCGTATCAGAGTGAAACTTATTCCGAAAGGACGATACCGGGCTTAATTGACTAAACAGAAAGCATTCGTAACCTCTGATAAACATTCGGCATAGTTTTCGTACGATAGAGACAAAGTTAGACTTCACCGAACTGACACTTTAACTTAGTTTGACCATGTAGAGTCAAATTGATCAATGTTGACTCGAAAGCTTTGAGTTTGTTCAAGCCAACTAATATCTGTGTGTCTCTGTGCCTCTAAAACTCTCACAGCCTAAGTCAACCCGCATTGAAACAATTCAAGTAGGGCTTAGTTTCAATTACTACAGATAATTATTCCTATTTTGTAGCATATTTATGTCATTAGAGCCATTTCAATGCCTTGAATACTTTGTACTTGGTGACCGGAGACAAAAATTAACCACTTGACATACGAATGAAATGGAATTTGTAATGTCCAAAAAATATTAATTTGGACCAACTGAACAGTTAGGTGCAAGCTGAGAAACAGAATATTGTACTTTGAAATTTGCATTGCCATATAACATGTAATTAGGTTGAATGGACAATAATTAAGTACAACTATAAAATAATAAATTAGTAGTTCTGTTGATGCACCAGTGAAATAATTAAATAACGTAATAATATACTGTACGGCGTCCACCGGAGACAGTTTCTGACGTCTCAGAGACGTCAAAGTCTACTATGGCATATGAAATGAATGACGTTTCGCAGATGTCATTGTATGTCAAGGGGTTAAGTAAAATAATCCGGTTACGTCGGACATGAGACATTTGTGGCCGGTTTGAACTTATTAGTGCACGTTTCCGAATTTAAGCTTAGTCTGTCAAGATTTTTTAACGTATTCAGACTGTCCAGTAATTCCTTTGTGCCAGTGAAGACAAAAGGAAAGTATCAGTGCAAAGGTCCAAAAATGAAATTAGTTTCAACTCACTTGTATAAGATACAATCAGTATCCTATTGTAGCCAATTACTTTTGAGTTTTCCGGTTTTATCTGTTCTAGTTATTTTACCTAGGACTTACAGTTTTAGATAGGTTTCGAGTTACGGAGATTGTAGTACGCATATCACATAGGGAAAATCTCCCAGAGGTGATGGGATTTTTAAATTGAGTCCACTAACCGGAAGTACAAGTTTTTAACTCCACAACCACAATAACACTTTGATCCTCAATTTCTAAATCCTATTTGAATTTTACTTTGTTCTTAATCTGAAGCTATTGCATATCATTTTAACCTTCAACGAAGTCTTTTACTTGGCCCTTGAACCGATCTACGCTCTAAAACTAAATATCTAGTCTGTTTTACCACCTGACATTTAAATAACTGATTCTCGTGTCTAATAATTGGATTTGGCATGAGGCAGAGATGTTCTCATAAAATCAATTGTATTCTTCGACAACCTCAACAAGTCTCCTGAGCGGCGGAGCTTCTCGCTAAAGACCGCCTATTCGCACCGTTTTTTTATTTAACACTAAAACTACCGGCGTTGTGTCTACTGAAACTCAAATGTACTAGATGAGTACTTTGGAAAAAGAGAAATCAAGAGATAATGAAGACAATTAATTAATTAATTTAAGCTTTGTAAGATAGAAGTAAAATATTTACTTCATGACTGCCTTATCAATGTAGGTAATTTTTAGAAAAAAATAGGGAGCCGGTCATTTTGACCGCCTTGGTAGGTTTAGTGTTAATCCATCCTGCTCTGCCTCCTGAAGGAGGCACTTGACAAAGTCTTAACATTTAAATATCTTTATTAAAATATCTTGACGCCTGACGAATCAGATCCTGCCGAAACAGGCCTACCTCCGAGGAGACTTCTTGACGTTGTCGCATTATACTTTATGAACAAAAAAATTGTCGAATGCAAATCGTATGAGTTATGAACTCCTGGCTGGAGGAAAGTTGCTGTGTTTCGTTCCGGTTGGTAGGTATATATTGAATTTCAGAAGTAGTAGGGAAAATAATAGATGACCTCAGAAAGTATAATAGATGTTTTATTTGCCCAGGGAACAACAGGTTTGACCCTATCAGTACATTTTGATCCGTTTCGATGTACTTTGATCCACTTCGGGTAAGTAGATTATGGCTTGCATTAATACAATTCTAGTAAAACATAGAATATCCGAAAGGCTCAAATCGGAAGTTTGTCTTTCCGAAGAGACTATGAAAAGTTAGCTTTGGGTATGTCTAATTACTTTCTATTTGGTCAAGCTGATACAAATTCCTTGGATTCTAAAGAGCCCAGCATCAATATGCTGGGTAAAATTCCGGTCCGATCAATATAAATCGCAGTAATTTATTCAAAGCTACACGTAGTTATCTGCCGATCTAGTCAAAGTGAAATGCAGCAAATCTATTTAAATTAAAATCATTTAATCGTCATATAATATTCGACCAGTGAACATGAATCAGTAATGTAGAATTTTGGCAAAATTTGGTTCATTTTCGACTGTGTCGATCTGCTTCGGTTCAATCAAGTCTGGCTTATATTGAAATGATTCCCGTGGAGAAAAAAATGCATAGTTCGTTCAAATTTAATGCCGGATAATCCAGATAAATCGTAAGAATTACGATTCTACAGGATGTTATACCTTTCAATAGTAATAGTTTAATATTGTAATTTTCCATAATTTCTATAGATTTTTTCAGTGTCAAAATTTTTCGATAGAAGTGTCGAAAAAAAGTATTAGGGGGATCGGAAAGTGATATCGCTTCTTCGCATTAAATTCAAGGGAATAAATTTCTAACAAGGTTTTACTTTTAACAAATGATGTAATCAACCTCGTTATCAAACTACCTTTCTCCATCCAGTGTGTACATTTTTAATGTCGAATTGATAAAAATCAATTTCTTTTTGATCAAAATATTTGGAGAAAGGACGTTACTTTCCGGTCCCCCTAATATATTACATAAAAATAAAAAATAACTTTATACTTCGTTAAATGACAAATTACAATTAGGTACACTGCTACAATTACATTTGAAAGTTTCATTAAGAAAATTCCATCGAGTTTAATCTCGACTGACATTCCCGCCTTCGTTTTATGAATTATTCTGCTTAGAAAAGTCGCTGACGGATGCAAGGTGTGTTGGTAGTTGAAACCGTATTGATTACCGGTGCTACCAGTTCCGTTAATGTAGACACGAAGAGAACGCCGATACCGAAATTCTCTGTTACACATCACCCATTAATTGTGGATGTATGACATTCCATTACTATATCCCGAGATACCTATCTCGATGGGAGAAACTATCACAGCGTTGCAATGTCAGTCCATCATCGCATTATAAAGACAATTTGCTGGAGATTGAAATTCATTGATAGAACTGTATGCAAAGGAAACGAGGAAATATATGTTGAATAAAATATTGGGTCGTATCAGTTGCAAATATTCTGTCGATGCTAACGATCAAACTTTTCAATATTTGAAGTGCATTGAAACGTTAGATACGTGCGTCAAAAGAGAAAAGTTTAACAAATTACCTTCGTTTATTGAACAGTTTGCGACTATTCCATCTGTAGATCAGTAGATGTAGAAACTGTTGAATGTCAACCGATATTTAATATAATGATGGTTATTGTCATTTATTCTTTTGAGAGGCGGGCGCTTTTACTGTTTAGAAACGAAAATTGTAAGTAAATAGTGAATACTTTTTTCACGCATTTCTACGTAATAATACGGAATGTTACTATATAACTTAATGTAACTTGATATAATTAGTCTATATCTTAATATACTAATTCGGATATTGCAAGTTATTTGTTGTTCAGCAAGGTGGGGCTACTTAATGTCGTATTATTAATTAATCTTAAGTTAGTCCCGTGCACTGTCACTATAAATATTAATAAGTATCGTTTCCATAAACTTCTATAAAATGTACAAGGTCTTTTTATTAGTAAGTCCCTTTTTAAAGGGCGTCGTCGGCTTTATCTTTTATTACTGTCTACAGGAGGACAATGACACTGCCACCCCCATGCATGTATACTAAACTCGGGGACTTTTCCACGCTCTCAAGGCCCCATATTTCAAGAACCATTGTCCATTCATTCCATCACTTACATTAACACTTTACCGACCGATATTTTTTACACCCTACCCCCTTCTGACCGATCACTTGGCCACAAATATTTCCTTGATACAGATATCTATTCAAAAATTTCAAATTCTCGTCACTGAGTCCTTAACACAAGTAACGGCAATGATAAATGATAATTTATTAATTGGAGTGGCAACCAATTAATAAGTTAAAAGTTCAAAGGCGTTGGGTCCGAAAAGCCTATTAATAGGCTTCCGGTCGGTAAAGTGTTAACATAGAGTCAAACACTCGGCAGTCTTTCGATACTTAAATATAGATAACTAAATAAATTTTTCCAAAAATACATAACCATAATATTTTAATCAATTTAGATCTTTAACTGCTTTGGATTAAATTTTAGACAAGATGATCCTAAATGATGGTGTGAGAGATATTGACTGACGTGAGACAATTTTATGGAGACGTATGAGAAACAAAAATGGATGTTATTTTAGCGAAAAAGAACGATCTTTAGTGAGGCGTGAAAAAATGTAACGAGGATAAATAGAGGGAGTGTATGTAAAAAGTATGTTTTTAGATACAGCTTTATTCGTTTCTTCAAATATATACCCTAGTAAAGTTTTTGCAATTCGGTGTACCGAATATATTTGCCCAACCCTTTAGTTATTACGGGCAACTACAATATAATCGCCCGTCACAAATCTCCGTGTAGATATTACGGGTTACTATCGTCGCTCGTTGCGAAACGACCACTTAATATTATAGGCGATAAAATCAGATGTTATTTAGCATGTTATATCCAACGAATATAAAGTTGCATTAAACCCGGAATATAAAATATATCATCAAATACTGATAAAGTATCCTATAATATAACACAAAAATGAAATATTACATTTCAGTGAATTCAATTTGCAGTGTACTTTCCTATACTCAATGAAGAATTAAATAATTCGATCTAAGGTAAAGAACACTGTGATGTTGATTTACTCAATGAATGTATGTGAAATTTGATTAATTGTATTAAAATAAGTAGGTAAATTTGATAAAGGAATCATAAAGGTAGAAATGTACATTACTTTTTATGAAAGTGGTATAAAAAAAAAATTTGAAAAATTGTTCATCATCTGTTTTTACCAGAGATGATAGTTGCTGCATAACCCTAAACCGAATTGGTATTTGAAACAAAAAATATGAATGTTTTGGAACAAAGAATAAATAACTTAGTTCATTGCCGTAATTCGCATCATAGTAACGCTCTTACATTAAATTAGATATTTATAAGGTTAAGTTGGCGGGCTGTTGCGTGGAGCGAAATTAAAAGAACTTCTCCCCCTGAATTCACGGTGGCATGTTCTCACCCCCATCACAATTTACCTTTAAACCTAACTAACCTTTTGCGAGTAATTTTCGATTTACAGCCTTAGAAAAATATTCGAAAGGGACACAACCGGACTCCAACCTTTATTCAGACTTTCAATATTATATGTATAATTATTATATAATATTAGATTATAATGCTGTCAATAGATTAAATTATAATTATTATATTATATTAGATTATAATGCCAGACTACTATTTTTCAACACCTACACACCGCTCATTTTATATATCCCGAACCTTATATCAATATTTTAAAAGGAAATTTCACTTGTCGTTAATTTTATTCTTTCTAATCTAATATCGATTCAATACAATTAGTCTGAGGTACGTATACTTTGATATCCACACAGTTTCATCATGCAACATTTCTCATTAGCGAAATGTTTAAATTAAGCTCCACAACATCCTCTTTTTCACTCAGAGCTACTCATCTCAAAGCAGAATTATTTTTCATTATTTTCAACGATAAATGCATCCTCCCACCGAACCCCGATAACTTTATAAATAAATTTGTTGCGCTAATTGTAACTGGTAACAAGTTTTCCACACAACGAATGCAATGCGTACGCACTTATACTAATGGTGTGCAACATTGTGTATATACCATGGTACGATGGTACGGAGTAATGAGATAACTTTGTAACGAAACACATTTGCCCCTAACGTATAATGCAAAACGAAGGGCAGGCGTAAAATATAGAGAAGTTTCAGCCACGAAATCAGATTCGATAAGCAAAACGCGAACTCGCATATTTCATGTTGCGGCGATCAATGTCCCGGTTTATTATGTATCGAATACAAAACGTAATGTGACATTACTCTACTACGCGAAAAGGAATCGATACCACACATTGATGTTACACTACTAAATTTTACATAGTTAATTTATTTCATTATCGATATATAAACAGCCTCAGTCGATTAAACGAGCACAGTTAATTGGGGTTTACAAGTTTTTTTTGTAACATAATGTAAACATCAATTTTATGGAGGAGAGAATTTCACGGTAGGATGTTGAGAAAACACATTACAAATGAAATCAATGCAGCATGTTATGGTGTGCACAGAGTTAAAAATTCAAGCTCCTAATTAGTGATTAACACTAGATTTACGGAGTCAATTTAGCTCATTCAAAATTTGATTACTATATATATAATATATTGGTTAGTTAATTTTTTAATAATAAATCTTTCAATGAAATTGGTTTGAAACTATTTTCTTTGTAAAAAACATCCATTTTCTTGTATGAGTCAAATTAGCTCATTTCAGAAAAATAGGTATATCAACATCCGTAAATCTAATGTTAATTAACAGGCCGGGTTGAAATCCTCCGTAACCTCCAGACTGTTTCCAAATTATCACGAATTTTTCATAATTAGGAACTGTCTAAAAATAGCACTTACTAAAAGTATATATTATTACTTACTTATTATGCGTCCTATATCAAGAATTTTTCGAATCGTGGAACCGTGTTGCCTCCTTTACGAATTAATTGACTCGTGGACGAAAAATCAATGCTTCACAATAATAAGATTTCTAAAAGGAGATTCTAAATGTCAAATGATTACTTAGTCTACGTAATTTATTATTATAAGTAAGATTTTGCAAAAGAGGATTATTTATAGAGAAATGTATTTGAATTTCATAAAATCCTCTAAATCCGATTACTGATGTCGGCTATGGCAGTAAAAGAATAAAGAGTGTCATGGAACTCCCAAATCGTGCACGAAGAACTGCATTAGTTATGAATTCTGCTTTTATCTCAACTGCGCCTGAATAAAAATTTAATTTTTATCTTATACATAAGAGAGCCTTCTCTCTACTTTCGAATAATTAATCAGCACTCCTAACTTTACTATTACTTTTGAACTACTACTTTTAGTCAATAAAATAAGCGTTCTTACTACTAAAAAGTTCTGTCAATTAATTTCACTTTGACTAGTTACATATAGTACATAAAATTCGCAAGTTTCCGCGAAAATCACAATTTTCCAGTGGTATTCGCAGAAAGAATTCTTTCCCTCGATGTTCACTTCAATTTATAGATCGTTCGATAGAGATAACATTTCAACGGGATTGATGTTTAAAAAATGCAAGCGACCATCGAACAGCTTGTAGCAGGGAACAGAACGGATAGAGAGCAACACAGGAATGTTAGAAGCTACCAACAAATCCAAGCCCTTGATCGATTAGCACAAATGCTTTCGCATTGTATGACAAATTTCATAGTCGTTGGAGAAATATCGATAATTATTTTTTGATTGTCCGAATTGGATACAGTTTTCATTATTGTTGAGGAACATACAACTTGTACACTAATAATTGACTAATCGAGGTTTAAAAATAATGTACGGGTGACATCAATTATAAATTTATTTAAGAATTTAATTACGGTGGGATATTAATTTGAAATCCAATTTTTAGTACTATGTGTGTGTATATATACATGTTTTTTATTGTATATTGAGATTGAATGTTCAATGAATTATTAAACAATTGTTAAAATCGTATTAGAGTATTGTTAATTAATTATAGAAAAGTCATTTCAAAATTTGAAACAACTATAAGATAATTTGTACGAAAACATCTCTTGCACGAATATTAAATTTATTTTTATATGACTTCTTCTCTAAATAAAAATGATTTTAAGAAATGTCAGACAATGTAGGTATCTATTATTAAATGTTAGCTACATTATCGATATGTTAGAAATTCAAGTATAAGTAATATAAGCAAAATCTTTTCACGGAATGTCTGATAAATATTTCAAGTGTCTGTTTTACTTAAAATTATGAAATAAAAACTGTTAAAACTTATTACTTACTGTTCGTTAATTTTGATAGGTCGCTACATGGTCGATAAAGTCCTTTCAAGTCGATAATAACATGCGCCAAGTATTTGAAACTATGAAATTGCGATATTTCAATATTCGTTTTAAAGTTTTGCTAATCATCGATTGTTCTCTCGTACAAAAAATTCTTAATTCTTGGAAGTCGCGGTTAGTGTATTCGTTTATATGACATTAATAATATTTCTTGCAATCTTTTCAAAGAAATCATAGTTATTTTGACATAGATTTGGTAGCGCGAGTAACGAATTCTCAAGTATATCAGCTGTGTTCAGTTGGAATAATTAAATCTCTACGTAAATTTTAAAAGTGTAATCTTTAAAATAATTTTTGAAAATGTGTTACCATAGATCGTATTGTTAGAATCATTTATGTACCTCTAACTTCGATGACACTACTGCCATCTTTTGCATACTTCGAGCAACCAAAGTTGGTGACATTACACCTTTCTTTCGTATCCTACAGTCGATAAACTAGGTGATACTACCTCTTGTTACCTTTTGTGCACGTACCCTCTGATGGTAATACAAATTTCAATTGTTTTACTCAAAACACTGTAGTTTCGCTAAGCATGCAGTATTGAAAACATGTTCTTTGATAATCTTTATATTTGCAATAAATAATTTCACAAAATATAGAGAATCTATATTGACTTACTGTTTTTTGTGTGAATATCTCATTTTTTATGAAAAATAGATGATAACTTGATTCAGTTGGGAGCAATAAATTGAACATACCCCCGGAGGGGTTGTCCACCCCCGGAGTAGTTTTCCTCCAGTGAACATTAATTAACATTAAAGGAAGAATTTATCTATTAATTCCTATTAAATGAACACGTAATCGTATATAATTAAAGCTATAATATCAATTCGACTACTTACTATAATCTTCTCGTCAAACACATTTAAATACGACCACCTACAGTTTTTCCTATTTAAAAATCTCTATTGATTTGAATGTTAACACTTTCCCGACCTGTATTTCATTAATATCTTACCCACTTCTGACCGCAGATACTTTCCTGATACCGATATCTCTTAAAAAATTACAAATTCTCGTCTCTGAGTCCCGGTCCTTACTGAGTAAACGACAATAAGAAATAACAGTTCATTAATTGCCGTGGCAGCCGGTTAATAAATTAAAAGTCCAAAAGCGTTGAATCTTGAAAGCCAATTAACACGCTACCGGTCTATAAGGTGTTAAGGAAGGACGTTCCGACTTATTTTTCAATCTATGTCTAATTTTTAAAAAAATCGAATATCGGCAACAAACTTAATATCAGAACTGTGTATACATGTAAATATTTCTTCCAAAAAGGAATTTTGCATTCGAGAATAATACATGTATATAAATTCACTTCTAAATGTCACTTTACTCTACGCATATATTATCTTTATCAATTTTTTTTTATAGTCCGTATCAATCTTCAAAATTAAAATTGTATAAAATCATGAAGAAAAATCGTTCAAAATGGCCTGAAAGAATCGAAGGGAAGATAAGGTATAATTTATTTCGAAAATACGATTTATTAACCTGCCGAACGTAAATTCTGCAACGCGCGCTCGCACGCACCGTTCTCTGTCATGCTCTCTTTTACATTCTCACGCACGCTGTATACAAAATCTATATTGTTTACTATGTTTAAACATCGTAGCTCGCCTGATAAACATACGCTATCCTAGAGTTCGTGTTAATTATTATGTCGATTCGAGCAATTCGATCAACAACATCGATCAATTGCCCCCTACGTAATTAGACAGAAATTCGCGGAGATACACGGTACACCGAAGACACCCCATGATTTTTTGGCGAATCACTGCGCTTACATTAATTTCCACTCAGAATTCGTTTTTATAGAAAATTCATAGCTAGCTGCTTGTCGTGCGTTCTGATTTATTTCGAAATGGTGAAATTTCATTCAAACGTAATAAAATTCCTCGTTTGCAAATTCAACGAGGAAACTATTGGGAATGAAATGATCGTAGAATTTAAAATGAAATTTCAAGTTTGATCGTGGATCAATATCACTTCTAATTAAATCAATGACTCTAACAATTGCGTGTAATTACATCATCGCTGACAGAAAATTATTACGTAACAGTTCAATTTGCGTGAAATTTCTTGTGCCGCCCCTAACGATCAAATTTCCATTTCTTTTTTTTATAAATTCTCACCTGTTCTTACGTTCGAGTAAACAGTGTTATGTACTTTAGTTTCAATTTCGTTAATATTTTGTTTTAATTTAACAATAAACTGCATAGATGTACAATGAAATAAAAGTATATTAATTGTTTGTAATAGAGATTTTAGTTTCCTTTCTTACGTATTCTGCTGAATAGTAATAAATTTATCATCTGAAACACTTAACTCAATAAGTTGTCTATAGAATATAATGAAGCACTTGTTATGCAACTTTAAGTCACATTGAAATGAAATTCATAATCAATTGAATATATGGTACAGTGGACTTGATTAATACCGAGTAAATGCGACATTTTCTCCATACGTTCAAGGTGTTGGACCTATTGTTACATACGTAACCAAATATTTCAGCTGATCGCACTGTAAGCCTAATAGACCATTAATGAACAAAGTACTTTCTACACGTAACCAAAACATTATTTGGTTTTTTGCCTTCGTCATTACTTTTTTAATTAAATATATTTATCCGGTCGTTAATACGCTTATGTGTAAAGGTAAGATCTGATACGCAGACTATTATTCGAGCCGACTGTACAATAAATCGAATAAAAAACAAACGAAACACCGTTTACGTGTGATCAAGTTATTCGTTTGTGTTCCTATACAAGATATTTACTTGTTTATTCACAGTCTATTGTTTGAACCGTTTATATTTTGAAAGTAGTATATCGCAGCTAAAATTGCAGCCGTGCGAACAGGTCATCTCATTCATTCGCCATTTATCAAGTTCACTGTACATTATGAAACTGTGGTTTAAAAAATGATTGTAAGAACATTAGCTAATAATGCACCATATAACGCGGTACAAAGAAGTCAAAAATAATTCGTAAATAAAAGTCTAATTGAAATTCATCAATGAAAATCAAAGTGGAGCAAAAATTTGTAATTTTTAATTCTTAAAATTCTCTTTCAAGTCATGGATAAAATTTCTCCAGACAACATTTTTTTTCGATTTCCCTTGGAAATCATTTTTACTTGTTCATATCGACCGCGTTTGAAACAAGATCAACGATCAAACGTCACGATCGACGACACAAAATATAAACAGCCAATCGTAATTTCTTCCATAACAAAGCTCCCCGTTTGTAAACTAATTCTTAATTACACTTGTAATTACTTCTTACTAATTATAAATTTAAACATCTACCATTCACTAATATGCTATCTACCAATTACAGTTGCAATTAATAATTAGTCGACGTTCGTTCGTGGCAAACGTCAATAAGACATTTATATTGTTATCGTTCGCACGTAAAACAGTTACATGGACGACGTGCACATTTAAATTCTCGTGAATTTCCGAAATTCCTTTTTTTTTGTTCCACGCAAAGGACAAACGAAAGAAGGGAATTACCATTTTCGTGTGTAAATGTTTTGTGGTCTTTTGTCATTGTTTTTGCGTAGCACACTCTATAGCGTAATTTGCAATTTTTTTATTCGTACGTTCGGTGGTCGTTATTCAACGGCACGTGTATACAGTGACGGAATTAATTGTAATAACAATCAGAGAAGATCATAGAAAGAAAGCTGGGATAAAGATCACGAAAATTTGCGATCCGTGGGAAACAGTTATTTACAATAGATACAATGAGCAGTAGTTACAAGTACACACAGACAATGTTACAAGATATTTACAGAATGAGATATGCGATCGAAGTTTTCCCGAATGGCCGACGAATGTGTAGGTCCGTTCTCGTGAATCTGCAGATTTTCGTTTTCCACTCCATTCCTTCATTTAGATTAATGGATCCGGCAAGATATTGTAACACTTTTGCTTGAAGAATTGCCGAAGAATACAAATTTTTTCATAATTTTTCTGTAAGAAAAAATAACTGGAAAGTACTTGAATATAGTGTTTCAATTACAAGATTACTTTCTGATATTCGATTCCCAATATACGCCTGATTACTTTATTGAAGGAATCAAATAAAAATTTCGATATTTTTGAGCATAAAAAGCACACAATAAAACAAAAATTCTTACAGAAATTTTGAAGATTCTTCCACCATGAAAATCTCTTGAGGAGATAGTATTAATAAATATAAATACGCCAAATGTATTTATATTTTTCTATAAATGTACTAACTCGCCTCTGCAATGCATCGCAGATTTCGAAACTTAGTTTTCTTCTCTAAACCAATCTGAACAAAGAGCTTTCCTCTTTTATCTACTACATGATGCACACGGTGAGTCGTATGATGAACCATACAGGACACGACGCCAGCATTGAGTTATAAATTCCGAAAGTTTTGGTATGAAACGTTAAAATATTTGTCATGGCATCAAAAAAACTATCGTCGGTCATGGGTGATCGTCATGGTAGGCATTTAACCCTTTGCAGTCCTACGCCGAATTACACTCGACACACTTTTCTCTTCTAATTGATGTTTCCACTCTTTACTTTTAGCTCTAGAATGTGAAAGAGTTTTTGCATCTTTATAATCACATTCCACAGTACATATAATCGTTCCAATTAGTACTAGAATTACCGCACAGATCAAAATAACGGGTCGCAACTTTTTTTTTATAAAAATTTCGTTTCATAGAGAAGCAGTATAATAAATATTCCACATGTATTATATCTTCGACTACATAAATTATTGAACTGATTTTATTTGTCGTTTGATTCTCCTTCTTTCAAAGTACATATTTAATGTATTTCAATGTAATAAATTCAATCCTGGTAGTTCCAATGCAAATTAAAAATGAATAATCAACGGTAGACAATTTTCCAATATCATTTTCTTTTAAGTGACTGAGAATTGAAAAAAAAAAAAACATTTCGACTGCAAAGTGTTAAGGTCATTTCAAGGATCGTCGATGGAGCTTTGAATACTTTACATCCGCCACTGTACGACACAAGATTTACGCATAGCGGCGACCGTAACGTCGAATGAATTCTTCTTCGGATACGGCAGAACATTTTGTCTCTTGAAATTTTGCTACGTACAAAAAATAGTCTTACCAACTAGGTACGATTTATGTACAATGTACCTACGAAGTTTTTTGAATGATTGTAATCGGTGCATGTGCGCTCTGTACAACCGGGTAGCCTATACGTCGAAGGGGAAATGGGGGAAAGAAGATCACAATTTTACAGAGAGACGCGAGGCGCATTGCCGTTAAGTACAAGTATTACACGCTCTAGAGTTAAGTTTCATTTTACAGATTACACTTTCTTCTTTTTTTTTCCACCATTTACATTAACCAACAGTTTTTTATCATTTGGCCTTGATAATTTACGAGAACGATATGACGATTTGTCTTGAACCCTTCGTTTGGAAATCTTCCCTTTAGAAGCAAACAATTCTCTCATTTTAATTGTTTAATTGTGGACAATTATTTTATCTTCATTAAATTCGTCGTTTGTACGTGTCTTAAGATGTAATGAAAGATTCTGGACGTTGATGTTATATTTAATGAATGTATTTTCTTTTGGATGATATTTTTGAGTGAATTCTATGGTAATCACTTGATAGGATTCTCATCAAACGAAGGGACAAGAGGGCGGATCCCATTTAGCCAAGACCGAGTGTATAATTAGGCCGAACACAACGAACATCCATAGAGACAGTTATCAAAGTATCGAAGTACCGAGTACGCTTTTTCTATGTACAAAATGTATACAATCGTATAAAAATCGTAAGTTCGTGGTTAAAAAACCAGTATTTTCGGCTGACGATTAAGTCCGCTTTGGCGAAGAGACGCTTGCGGACGCGAGTCATTTCTTCTCTTCTCGGGATGGATTTTTATGCGCTGTCGTTTCGTCTAGAAATTCTCAATTCCTTTCTTGAGCGACTTTCTTTTCAACCCTCGACGAATATCATCGAGTCATCGACAACTCGTTTTTTTAAAATACTTTTTGGGCTTTAACACGTTGAACGCCAACTGTATTTCGCTAATATCACTGTTTCTACTGAAGCGAATATTTTTCTATGAAATTCACATCTTTATGAAAAAGAAACTTTAAAGATACAGATAGATAGGTATTCGGCACACCTTTATCTTTTAAACACCAATATTTAAATATACAGTATGTCTGAAAATTCATAAATATTGCAATTTAAAACTGACATAAAATTTCATTGAATTCAATAGCGCCGGTCACCGGTGACCCCCACGGCAGTCAACGTGTTAATTGTTACGGTCATTTTGCTAACTTGCTGCATTGGGTGAATTCCGAATCATTGAGACTATGTTGTACACATCATAGGAAAAATTTCCCAGAGACGACGGATGAGGATTTATACTCGGATTTATACCCACTAATTCTAGATCTGAGCTATTTCCTTACCCATCATAGCCTCCTATTTTGTACTTTTTTGGCTTCGAATGCTGTGGTCATGTCGCCTTGAACCCACTGTTTTATGTGGGCTTCGAATCATCGAGGCTATAATATTTATATCACATGGAAAATGTTTCCCAGAGGTGACAATGGAGGACTTAAACTCAGACCCACTGATTGAGGGTTGAGGTATCCCTTTATCACTTCACCCACCATAATCTTGTTCAATGACTCGTTTCAGATTTACAAGAAAAAAAGACACTTTATGAACCAGTGATATTCGCGCAAAAATTTGGATGGACGTATTCTTTGCTCTGGAATGAATCGCTATATTTTGCAATAGGGTATCAGCCGTTCTATCATTATGTAAATGATCATTATGAAAATGATTTAACCCTTTGTGGCTTTATGTCAAACTATGGTCGATGCAGAATTCTATCAAATCTAATATAAAATAGTTAATTAAAATAATAAAATAGTTTTATAACTATTACGTAGACTTCACAGAAGTATCATACAATATTTGTAGTCCTTGCAAAAATGAATATTATATAATGAAAATGAATATATGCCTACAAATAGAGAACTGATATATTAATTTCAACTAATTACTGACGGATTTAAAGAATTAGTCTCACCTAAAAGAGTTAAATTATATATCTTTTGTTTTACAATACTTGAATCATCAACATTAAGTACGAAATGACATTTTTATAACGGTACAATTATAACAGCATTAAACCTTATAAATTTCGGCGATTTTTCTTTCGTATTTACTTAAAGTGTCAATTTTTCATTGCAGTTTTAGAAATTAAAAATATTTTAGAGTTATTTTGCAATTTGAGCGGTTACTTTGCAACTATTGTGTTAAAGCGCAGCCGATATTTCATTCGAGTCATCGATGATACGATATTCGCAAAAACAGTGCCTTTCGAGGATTAAATCAGCCCTTTTCTAATCGTCGATCATTTCTCTCCTTTTTCGTCTTTCACTGCATGTCTCTCGCGCAACGAAATACTTACATTTCAACGTCGAGATGAAAGAGCGAAGGAATAACGGCGATAATAATAATGGCATTGCCTAGGCAGGTGTACGTTCGACAAAGTGTATCTTGCAGGAAAAAATCGTTTCTGCTTTAACAACGCGAAGAAAAATAAACGTGACGGATAAGAGGATTACTGTAAAGCCATATTTCGTAGTAATACACGTTGCTTGACACCACAAAGTGTCTTTAACCCTTTCGATACAAATAATATTGAAAGAGGAGCGTTTTATATGTAATTAATCTGTTGGAGTTATAATATACCTCCTATAAATCAAATGAGACTTTATAATTAACATATTAAGACCTGGTCAAATAAAAAGTTTTCCCTAGATTAGCGCCATTTTGTTGTTGCATCATTAGAACCTTGCTCTAAGTCACAGAAGACACGAAATGTCTCATTTTGTTTCTAAATTACGCTCTCGGACCCATATATGCGATAGTTTTACAAATAGCACGTTATACGTGAAAATACAAGTGAGAAAAGAGTCGTGCTTCTTTCACTTTAATCAATTAACCCTTTGATTGCTATGGGTGTATATCGATATAAATTATCAACGCAAGTACACGCCAGACGAAGGCGTCGGCTGTTTGCTGTGGTGTCATATATATGTTCGACAATTGTTTCTATCGTATATTCATACTGTGTAAAAAAAAGTATTCAAACCCTAGTGATCGTATCTTCAATCCAAATTGAACTGCCCACATTCAAAGGGTTAATCTCGCATTCCTTTAGGACTCATGCGGCTTTTCTCTCCAGCACCGCACAATAGTTTTAGAAAAACAACTTTGCATATGATGTCATGAACTCTGACTAAAAGGCTTCTCACAAACACTTGTGTCGCATAATAGTGAGAGATCCCTTCTCTTCAAATATTGGTGTAATAGTCCAAGTACACAGAGAAAAATTGAACGAACACTTTATCCACCAACGGTCCAAATGCATTCTCAATACTCTCACTTCTGGCAACGTATGTATATATATTCACCTCAACTTTCAGAATATCCATGTCACATTCAATTTTCTCGAATGAGCGTATCTCTAATGAGATTTCTTTTTCAATTTTGCGAAAAAATACGTTACATTTTTTGTCTTAAACAATTTTCTAATACTGCGTCGGAAGTAAATAATTTAACCCTTTACACTCCGACGTCTCAACTGCGGAAACATCATAAATCTACCATATCACTCAGTTGCCCCCCTTAAAGGGACCTTCGAATTTGGTAGTGATTACAGAGGATGAACTTATTGCACCGCAACATTTTAAAAAATCTATGTTTGCCTGAACTTTTCTATTGAAATGGCACAAGATAGCAAATAACAAAGTGTCGTCAAGTTGCTAATAGATAATGTCACTCATGACTTCGAGTGCAAAGGGTTGATTCCGTTCAGCACAGTATATTTCATTAATGCATTCAAGAAAGATTAAAAGCCAGACTCACTTGCCAGTATAAGACAAAGTTATCCGTCCAAATATACAGTATCAGTTAGAATCACCAATCTTTAAAAATCAATCATAATCAACGAAAGGGTAAAGACACTTAAATTGGTCTCGTCGAAATTGCCTCTTAACACTTAAACTTACAAAAGAGTCATATACAAGTAACTGAACGAAGATGATGAGAAAGATTCTCTTCGTGAACTTGATCTCGCGCTAAAAAATGGCCAAACAGTGATATCAACAGGGTGTAGGGATGAAGGCGAGGTGACGGACTGCAATAAAAGCGTAAAAGATTAAACCAACAAAATAAATATATATGTATATATATATTGTTATTTCAACATACGCCACATGCTGATCGCAGTATACGACAAGAGGGAACAAAAAAAGAATATGGTAAAAGACCGACAATTTTCTATCATACACCCATTGGCTCGTTATACGACCACGATCCGGGGGCCAAACAAAAATGATAAAGAAAAGAAAACGTAAAGAGCTTGCGGAACTTTCGCGCGGACATTGAAAACACAACGATGGGAGAGACGCGGAAAGAAAAAAAAAAGTACGTAATCAAAGAACGATCGCGCACATAAATGTACATCGATATTACATATCTCTATCCGTATACGTATATACGCACATACACAAATACACGTAATGCCCAGACGTGAATATGTGTATCTTTATATATGTATATGCGCACTTATGTATATATACATTTGTACCTATACATACCTCACATATACATACATATGTACACACATGCACACAGAATATACGAAGGTGTAAATTGTCTTTCGTTCACAGTGCGCAGACGGGGATGGTGTTTCAGCATTTTGGCGGCAAAATTTGGTTTCTTTGTCTTCTACCTCGCGATCGCCTTTCGATCGTCCTGACGAATCTTTAAACGAACGTAAATTCTAAACAACGGGAATAATATTACGCCGTGTCGACTCCACTAAGACGATCGTCCTTTGTTTCTCAAAATATTCGTCCGACAATTTCAAAAGAGTAACATCGAAATAGAAGCATAATTTGAACGCGAACTCGTTCAGGTCTTTTAAGTAAAATCAAAAATTAAAGTGACCCGGTAAAAGTTGTATTAAATGATAAAGAACTTTTGAGAAAATTCACACAATGCGAAGGGAATTTTCTGATAAAACTTAATCGAGCCGAACGAACGAAATTCGCGTCCAAATTGATTGTTTTTTCGCGCATGCCATTTTATGCATTCTACTTTCGACGAACATAAGTCACTTCGCAGGCTTAGCATGCAGTTCGACGAGCATCGTAATGATATATTTAAACCCTTGCCTTTTTCGTAATTGCGTGTACCGCGATTAATATCCAAATTGCTCATATTTTTGCAATAAAGAAAATAAAACAATATCAACTGATATGTCTTTTCTACACAATGTTCTTTGTGTACCCCTATTCTCACACTTTTGAATACAATTTACGAGTACAACTCGTTTCAGCATTATCTGAATTATAATGTAAATAACGAGTTAGAAAATCGTTAAAAACTCGCATTACGATTTTACAAGGCAAAGGATTAATAATCTGGCAACAAACAAACGACGACTGTCTTTTAGCTATCTCCTAACACATGCCAGCGCGTTGCATTTACAGGGGCGTACATCTAAAGAGCACCAAAGAAAATTAAACACGGCATACGAACGAATCTAAGGGGCGTGGGAAAAATAATTAAAAGAAGAAAACAAAATTAAACGAGTTCTACGAAAAAAAGAAAACAGAAACAGTAAAATAAAGTATTATCGTCTGTTCAACTGTGTAAGGACGAGAGGTACTCGACGGTAGTGGTAGTATTTACGGTTATTACATAACTATAGAATTAAAAATAAAAATCTAAACTAATGGTAAAGTTACATTACAATGGTACTGCTAGCGTTTGGTAGCTGAGACAGTGATACGCAGGTCGAGCAGGATCACTGTGATTTTCGAGTCAAGTTTGAACGAGATTGTACGATTTTTCTCGTAATTATCAATTTTCAACGAATAAGTTAATACAATGAATATCCACTTTTTTAATTACATTGAAGATAATTCATCGTAATGCATAAATGAAGATACGATTGTGCTGCATTTGAAAACGTTAAACGCCGGTGATTTCAGTCGGCTCTTTCTTCTTTGGGATGAAACATTTTCTAGGAAACTTTCATTGTAAAATAGAAATATCCAAAATGAAAGGTGTACATTCAAGTCATACTATGTTACTTATTCTACATTAGTACTTTCATACTGAATATATTAAATTTGTTCAATACAGTAACATCTGTCGCCAATAACCTCATAGAATTCAACGTGCTTACACGTTCACTGCAATACGAGAATTATAAGCCCACAATTTTTCTTTCTTAAAACTTCGTTATGTACGAAATTGTCATTTTAATCTCTCCTGTGGCAAGCACTAATTGAGTCTTCATAGAATAAACTTTGTAACAGTCAAATAGCAAAATTCCCAAAAGAGCCACTGTAGTAAATGAGTTAAATACATCACACAATCATTCAAGCATTAAATTATTCGTCGAAAACATTTCTTTTGCTATTTTAAGTACATCGATTAATCGTCGAATGAGTGATCCACACTCGCCTTCGTAAAATTGTTGCAAACAAGAAGAACAAGCCTGGATCGGGGCTCGAATATAATCATCACGTCCGCTACCGTCCCGTAAAAACCGACATATAAAAGTTTTTTGGTCGTGACCACAATTGGTCACGTTGTGTCACGATAATTAACTAACAATACGATCGGACAATCGATATATATATATTTATATATATATATATATCAACAGCGATACGAGAATAAATTGTAACCATCATTTCTACAAAGTGCTAATAATAATGGTAATAGATATAAAAGTAATAATTGTAGTGATAATAAAGTTCTATAATAATGATACCACCAAAAAGAAAAAAAAACATAGCTATAATAATCATATAGTAGTAGTAGTTGCATAATAGTATAATATTAATAAACTATCAAGAAAGATGGTAGCAATATATCGTAATAATAATAAGGGTAACGATAATAATTGGTGAAGTTGGACATAGCAATAATAATAATTAATAATAATAAACATAGCAGCACTAACAACAATATAAACGTACGTGCCGGAAGAGAATGGTGAAGAGATGACACGAACATAAAAGAACGATATATTAAATTGTAACGTTAACTTCTGACTAGGCTCCATTTGTATTTAACGCGTGAGACTAAAATTCTGTGTACGCGTGCTCGATATTCTTTCGCTTTGTTAGACGTTACCGATTGAAAAACGTGGATGGATTAGTCGTTAGCATTGCGTAAGTACATCGATTAATTAAAACAAAAAAAAGAAAAGAGACGTCTTTGGTAGTTTGCACGGAGCACGACTCGCGGGTAACAACGACTTTCCGAACATCGTATGACGATGGATCTTTTTGTGGTTTATTTTTTCTTAGTGCATAATATGCCATCTAATCGTAACGTTCGTTGCTCCGTTCATTTGGTCTGACGCATATACGTGTACAGGTTGACGTTGATTGTCGTCGAAGGAAAATTCGAATTTGTAATTTAATTTGCATCTTACGTTGAATAAGAATTTTATCTACCATGGTTAACTAGATCCAATAATCCATGATTATATGGAAATAATGTTAAGTATACTTTGAAAATTCCGAGGGTCTTTATCAAAAGTATTCAAAGCTAAAGAACGTTTGGTGATTTTGTCGAAAGATAATGTAAGTCTCAGCGAATATCTTCCATGAGTAACTATAACTGTTCTCTTATCGCTAATGGTGCTTAACGGAGAATGGCTACAGTCACTCCTATGTGAACTGCAGTTAGTATGGAATAACTATAGTCACCATTACCCAAACTGTGCTAAAAATTGGATGACTGTAATCATCCTTATGCCAATGGATGACTATGGTCAAACCTTCTGATGTGTATATTATTCAATGATGGTTAACTATTATGATACTATTTAGCAAGGCTACAATTTCCCATTTTACGCAGACTGCGTTGAGGGGAATGACTATAGTTGTTCCAAGTAGCGTAAAGGTTATAGAACCATAAGCCGTATAAAACACCATTGTTTCTTGGCTCTATAGCTATCATTTCAAAATTTTCAGATCCATCAATTTTACTATGCCAGAAACTTATACATTGTACGTATATTTTATTAGAGAAATTGTACCATTGATTTTAACCACTTACTAAAATTACAAAAAATATTTAAGTACCAAAATTGTAAAAATATCCAAAAAGAAATTCCCTGAGATGTCTTACAGCACAATAATTATTAACATTTTCGTTACTTTCCATGAACTATTATTCGCAAACTCGATTCGAAATTTTTCGGAGATATCTATCAAATTCGAATTTCCTTCGACGACGTAGGAAAAGAATTAAGGCGTATGAGATGCAGTTGGATGAAATACAAAGACTCAATGATAAGAACGAATTGGGAAAAGGAAGTTAGCTACGACGAGGCCAGCCAGGATTATCACTTGGTAGAGTTATACGCCGAGAGAAAACGACGATCGATCATTCCTTTGCGCGAAAAATTTCTCACGATAGATACATACGAGCTTTATGTACCGTAAAATTGAATAGACTTGAAAACGAAACATTTTCAAAACTACCGATCCTCTTTCAAAACGGTCGACCTTTCTCCCTTTCTTTCAAAAGAGCAAAAGAAAGAGGACTATAGGGATTTTCTTTACGGCCGTTATTTCTTCGGTTCCTTTTTCAAAACTCGTCATCCTGGCTCCGATGGTGTCGACGATGCTCCGTTCGAATCGCGTCAACGATAAATCTCGATGTCGCGATCTGCACAACGGGAAGGAAGAATGTTGGGGAGAAAAAACGGTGATGCAAGGAACACTGAATGGATTACCTTCGCATCGTAATTAACAGCTACCATTTTGTTTTTGGGAGGCAGGGAAGGGGTGGGAATCTTGAATTTTTTCCTACGCGGGGATCGTACACGAAGTTTTGAAAGTTTCAATAAAATTAAGTACCTAGAATGACGCCGTTAAGTCAGTCTTGCATCAGTAACGACGGTGATATTGTAAATTATGTAATTCAGGCGAGCCACTTTTTTTTTAGCCTAGTTCTTTTTTTTTTCCTTTTTAAATGTTCAAAGTCAAGTGCTATGTCCAAAGATGGATAAAGCGAAACAAAAATATATTTTTCATTATTTCAACACCTGTGCACTTATATTCAATGTTTATTTGTTTCGTAAACAAAGAGAGTAAGAATCGTTACTGATTCAAGTGTCTATTCTCGTAACTAGACGTTCTGCTTTTAATTGCCGTTCCCGCGACTAGAAAACTTACAGCGAATCACTTCAATACTTCGCCTTGTACTAAAAACGTTTTACCATTCTCGACGGGGTTTATATTTCCGTCTGGATCGCGGTATGACGGAGATCATTGAACATGAATGAACGATAAGTACCTTCGGGGTACGAAGGATGAGAAAAAAAAAAAATTAGAACGATCACGAGAGTGCGCGGTTGAAATTCCACCGATGGGAAATTCG
This sequence comes from Cerceris rybyensis, assembly GCA_910591515.1. Classification (NCBI taxonomy): domain Eukaryota; kingdom Metazoa; phylum Arthropoda; class Insecta; order Hymenoptera; family Crabronidae; genus Cerceris; species Cerceris rybyensis. Next base: position 43,422,983 of record OU342789.1, read on the forward strand.
ATTTTGGAACTTTCCCTCGTTAAAAAGTTTTTACGTACGCTTCAAAGAGCGACCCTAGTCCGATCCTACATATATGATACAACGTTATCACAAAATCATTACAAAATGTCTCTTATATTTTTGTCTTTCCTACTTTTCGTCCATTGTCTTGTTCCTTCTTTTTTTTTGGTATCTTTACACGATCTAATTTACACGGTAAATCGAACAGGCCGTTTCACACGGTCCAAGGTTCGTGTTGCCGTATCTTCTCTCGTCTACGTTGCACTTTTCGATCTACTACCTTTCGTTCTTCTTTATACATTTCCCTATTATCCAGCCGGCACATCAGTACGCATATCTACATATATAAACAGGCGCTTCGACGCTGATAGCGATCCCGAAAGTGAGCCGATAAAAACGATTCTCAGTCGACGGTTAATACATGCGTATAATACAGTAGTATACCTCATCGTTTAAACCGACAAAGTATACTTTCTCGTCTCTTTACGGCTAGTTAGTGATTGTACGCGAGTGCTTCTTACATTAAGGTCCACGAACATTTTGCTACGATTTAAAATTGATTTCTTTTAGACATTCTCTCAACCAACGTTTCTCAATCTCATTTACGAGATGACATCCCTCTCTGAGATATGATACGATACAATCAACTTTAAATCGCAGAACTCGCTCGCATACGCACATTCTCGTACATATATACATGCACAGATATATGGGTATGCATACGTTCGTACATGTTATGCCTATATATACACACATACATACACAGAGACAAAGAGATAAGTTAGCGTCAATTTAGCCCGAGGAACATAAACGGAGTGCACGATCGGCGATGCTCCCACTTCCGCTTCGCCGGTCTTTCCCGTATCCGGCTCTCTCGTTGTTTCTTGCTCTCCCGAAGGTATATCGCGTAATCACACGACTTTATTTCCCACGACGATTCTTCTTTTAGCACTCCCGAATAATTCCCAACGACTTGGTCCGGCCGGGTTTGGGTCCATGATCATCGTAGACACTTCTCTTCTCTTTCTACTAGACTCAGTAGAATTTAAGGCGTCGCGACGCGTATCGACGTTCAGCGGCCACGTCTCGGTAGAGGGAATAACCAAGTAGTGGTTTCGATCGCGAGATTTTGAAGACGCGCGAGGAAAAAAACAGTAGTAGAGCTCCACGTAAATGGATGGAGTTTCGAGGAGTCGTGCCGGACGGTCGTACGGGGAATAACTTTATACGGGAGAAGAGGCAGGGCTTTCTCGTGAGAGGAGCGAGAGAGCGGGCAGATGTTCTTACAGGCATCGACAGACACATAATGACTGATCGAGAGACTGACCAAGGAGTCGTGAGACCGATCGACCGACCGATCGATCGAACGATCGACCGATTTGACTGACTGAGACTGACATGGCACGGCGACTCCGATCGAGAACACGGTCACAACGTCACAGGCCACCTGCTGGCACACAAACAAACACACGGACAGGTTAGTCACCACCACACACCAGATATGTAGGATCCCTGGGTATACGTGCTCGGTGATACGATCTCTCAAGAACCTGCGAAGTTTTTTCCTCCTTGATAATTATCCTGAAATTATTACATAACAGCTATGCTTTCGTTTAGAATCATGCTAGTTTTCTGGCAATTTTAGATTATTAACGCGTTAGTTTCAAACACGTATGGAGCGTACCAGTAACACTTGCCAGTAGAAAGCGATAAGAAAGAAACGGATATCGCGATGTTAAGACAATGGAGTTTTCATGACTGATCGTAATTGGCAGAGGAAATGGTTGTTTTTGAGTGCGGTGTTCGCAGGATCTTTCAGAGGACGACACCGTGCATCGTGTACACAGGTTGTTTGCTGATACGTCGTTTTCGAGCGTGAACAACGAGGATTTCATGTAATTTGGACTTTAAATAACAATCTACTTTATTTGGATTAGATATATTAGACAAATTATATTCTGATCCTCATTATTCCACGATCGAGGCACGGTTACACGGATCTGTCGATATTTTCTCCTTTAATGTATATAAATAGTGTGACTATATCAAGGAATACTTTGAAAGAACAAATACTACTGAACGATATTATGAGAAGAAATCGGCAGATCGTTTCTCAATGATGATCGTGCCCGACGATCGGCGACATCCCAGAAAAAAAAAACACACGGCAATGTTAGTACTACCAACTAATGAAGCGTCTTAGCGTGATTAACCATCAAATTTAGTGATACTATTATCACGATAGAACGTTTTCCGAGTTCTGTGTGCCCTGTACAATAAAACGAGGGACTCGCGTGATGGCGTAATAAATAGTGGCGTAATCATTGAAATTAGTGAGGTAGGTCGTTGTGATTTCACTGCCATTTGTCGGCAGAACGACGCACAACTACTAACGATTTTCGTTAGTGTTATCTACGAAAGATATATAAATAAATTTAAATATTTATATAATATACTATATATATATATATAATAGCAACAACATTAATAACAGAAATAGAGAAAAATAGAGAGAGAGAGAGAGGAAATAAAAGATATGGAAAAAAAACAGTCCGTAAAATCTGGTTAAGGTACGTTGGCTTACGTTGCGTGAAAAAAAAACTCAAAAGCGGACTACCTTTTACTTATCCTGAGAAAAGCTACGTAATGTTAGTGAACTTCACGTACGTAATTCCACTTTGTGCACAAAAGTTAGCACAGAAAGCTTTACTGGCAGCCTTTGCAACGAAATGAAGTTTGATTACACCACTGGCGCGGACGGGGGTCGGCAAAGGGCTTAGAATGAGGTAGGCTGGCACCTTTGAGAATCGAAGGGACGACCATCGGAAGCGTTGTGCACGATCGTGCTTATTTCGTCTCATTGATACACCGTACTATGGTTTAACTATACACGTATTTTCCTATAGGCCTGCTGCAAAAGCTAGAACTACTTTGTACTTTGAGCGAGAGAACCAAGTGCTTGTTCTGAGTACGTTTCATACACGAAAACAATTAATTCGGCTTTCGAGTACTCGAGTACTTCTTGCGGGTACTCGTTCATGATAGAAATCTCGTTTAACACCAAATCTACGGCAGCTATCAAACTGACGTGTTCCTATTTTTTACGTTTATTGAGAAAGAGTGCAGCAGATGTTGCACGTGTATTTTGCAATGTGCAAATTACTTAACTGATCGTATTTTTGCCATTTTTTTTGGAAAAGAATTTTTTTTATATTTTAAATATATCAGATTTAGCAGCCGTAAATGTAGTGTTAAGAACGTTGGATGAAAAATTAATGTGTGATGCAATAATTCGTTTTTTTTTGCGTCCAATACGTTAATTATCATTTTAGTCACTAGTGGCTAATGCTGTACGCCGTGACGGAACGAAGCTTTATTAGAAATGCGAGGATTTTTGTTAATTGTATTTCTGGGATATGTTCTTATCTTTGAAACAAGAAATATAGAGTTTTAAAGAGATTTAGAAACAAGTAGATCTCCGGGTTGTATTTTGATAATGTTGGCCACCTTTGGCAGGTACATTTGATACGGACACGGTTGTATATTCACGTGGCAGCTAACATGTTAAATGATTATAAAGATTATTAATTTAAATGATTTTGTATGATATTTAACTTATTTAAAAATATTTAAGAATTTGCTGTACGATATATTTCATTTGTTTCTTCCCGTAGCAAATGAAAGGAGAGAACGTATCAGTTTACTATATGCACCTTTTGGAGAATGCAATTTTTACAGACTTATTGAATGATTTAATAAAATATTTTGGAATTAATGATAATGATAAATCTGCTTACACAGAATATAATTGCACGGCAGATTACTTGCTCAGATTGGAGTGTATTAATGAGATGAATAGAACATATTGGCGTGCTTTTTTTCACGAATTAAAAATATGTTGCGATAAATTGCTTTCGTGTATCGAAACAGCGGCGATCATTTGAGCAATAAAATATATACAAATACGATATGTAAATGTTATAAATATCTATGTTAGCATATAAATATATGTTAATATAACATACATAGTTTTAAACACTTTTACCAGTGTTTTAACACAGTCCATAATAAATCAAACAAATTATAACTCACTTTCTTCTCTTTCGATTTGAGATCAAAATCGATATCCCGTCCTCTATGAAAGTCTCCTTAAAGTCTAAGCATCACCGATTCTACTCAGAACAAGCTGGTCTCTCACTTTTTTTTTCATAATACAAAACTGATATTCTATTCTCGAGGAACGACACGTCGCTAACACGTATTAACTAGGAGATATAGATACAACGAAACACGAGAGAAAAAAAGAAGTATGGATAAGACTGCTAAGGTACAAGAATACCAAAAATATTTATATATGTATATATATAAAAGGACGGACTAACAGGCAAAGAAGTAAAGTCGAAACGACAATAATTCGAGTAAAGCGAACACGTTTAAAAAGGACGATGCGTTCCTACTCGGTGGAAAAGGTCCGACAACGTATATAAGTCTTCCTGATTATCACAGCCTCGTTTCGAAGAATATATATGCAGATTTTAATGTTGCCTCCTCAGCGCTTAATCGCCAGAAGTTCAACACGCGTCCCTCTTGAAATCTCTAATCTCGACCATTGTAGAAAATACTTGACTAGAGAGCATTGCGAACTAGTATCCCTTCTCCTAATGCGTCGAACGGAACGATCTATCTTCCAGATCGAGGCTAATACCCGATCGGTGACGACGCGGTTTACCAAAATGCGTGAACGTGGTTTTGATTAAGGACACCAGGGTCGTTGGATCCGAGCCGTGGTATCCGAGAACTCCTTGGTATCTACCTACGAACGGTGGGTGACGACGGCTAGTACGGCTTGGACGCATCCTTGGATCGTTTGAGTTGAACCTTCAGCCGCTTCATGCCGATCTGGAAGCCGTTCATCGCTTGGATCGCTGCTTGCGCACTCGCCGCGTTGTCGTACGATACGAAACCTGAAAATTAAAATGCGATACTTTTAGAATGAGCAAGATGGGTTCGTCAGGTGTGTTCTTAGCACTTTTAAATATGGCACGCCACTATAACGACTTCTGTAGAGAGCATTGATTTTAACATTAGATCTACGAGGGTGGTCAAAATGACTTGGTCTGGATTTTCTTACAATGGTTCTAAAATTTCTAACTCTGCTTGTTTTTCAATTTTCTCTATCTACCTTGAAGGCTTTAACTCTTTGAGTCACAGTGGGATGAAAAGTGTCCCACCTCTTTGATGCGTGAAGATACATGGTGGGACATTTTTGTCCCACCTCAAAAATTTATATTATTATACACCTTTGTCAATAAATATAAACCAACTTTATTCCATTAAAAGAAGAAAAAATGCATGTGCAACATGGGTCATTTTATTTTCTGAACTCCTGTGCCTCAAAGAGTTAAACGATTGAATCGATAAAGGTGTTTGCTTCCTTCGTATCTTTATTTCTGACATATTTATTTGACGATTTTAAATATATTGAATTTAATCTTCGATAGATGTAGCGCTAACGGATCATCATTATAATGGTTCTCGTTGATATTAGGTTGTAACATATGAAATGTCCGATTTTGGTTTATCATTATTTTAAATTCTGTTCTAACAAAAATTATTAAAATATTTAGGGATATATAACATCTATCGTTAAGAGTAGGGTTTCTTTTGTCAGATCCGATTTTTATTTGTTTTGCATATGCAACTAACTTTATAATTTTGTGCTTCGATTTCCAACATGCATCAACTCGATTTTCCGCGTACTTTTCTTGTACGAGTGGAAAAATGATAACAACGCATCCGCAGCTGCTCGAAATGTCAGCGTTGCATTTGGCAATGATGCAGTCGATGAACGTACTAATACGTACAGTTTATCAATGGTACCAAAAATTCGAAGCCTGAAATGAAAATCTTGAAAGTGAATCTCGTGGAAGGCCAGAGCTGAGCATTAACGACGATCATTTGAAGCTTGGAGGTGAAAAAAATCCTCGAACAACGGTGAGAGAACTTGCCCAAGAATTTAACGTAACTGCTACGACTATTTCACACCACTTGAATTTGATCGGCAAGAAAAAAAGTTGGATAAGTGCATCCCACATGAATTGAACGATTGGCAAAAGTCTCATCGTTACGAAGTATGCAATTCTTTACTGATTCGAAACCAAAATTTTGCTTTAAATTATGAAACATTGCCTCATCCTCCTTAGTCCCCGCATCTATCGCCGACGGATATTCATTTTTTTTAAACATTTAAACCATTTTCTCAATCAAAAAAATCTTTAGAAATCAAGCGAACATTGAAGACACAGTTCGAGAATTTATGAACACCAGAACATCTGATTTTTATCAAAAAGGCTTTAAAAGTTAGAAACTTGTTGGAAAAAGTGTGTAAAATCCAATGGTTGTTATTTCGATTAAAAATATTTACTAGTACAATGGTTCTGCTCATTTAAAGGTAACCTTAAAAATCGGACATTTCATACTTTACAACCTAATATCATGATTTTGGACGTTTCATATGGTATTTATTTAAAATCTATTCCAAAATAATGTCGCAGTGAAAACTATTTTTGTGACATCCGCGGCTAGGTGCGCAGTTCCAGGGGTACAATGTCGTCGTTAATCGCGCTGTATCTAAAAGGTTAAATGGGTAAGCCTTACAAAGGATAATGGTTCCTGGGATCATGGTGGATGTAGAATTAATGACTTGGACTCTAAAATTCATGGGTTAGAGTCCAAATCACTGTCACTTTGGGATATTTTAACTAGACGACGAAAATCTTCTAGCCTTCGGAATTTATAAATCACTCTAAAGTGACCATTCTGCTGTAGTAGTTCAAATGCAAAGTAGGAAAAAATACTAATAAAAATTGTTTCTGATGGTTGATGAATTAAGCTTACAGAAATTACTAGAGTAATTCTAATCATTAATTGGCAGCAAGTTGTACTTTGCGAGAATAATGAATGGCCTAGATTAACGTATAATTATGGTTGGTTGCAATTTAGTACAACCGAAACGGTTTATTTCACTGTATTCACGTCGAATCGATTGAAGAACCATGCGAAATAATTTGGTGAGCTCTATGTGTTTATTCAATATTAGCACGTGCAACTAAGCAAATTACCAGTAAACGCATTATTAAGGTACGCTTACAATTAGCAGAGTGCTGTAAATTCAACGCATTCTCAAAAAGTCATATCAACGAAGAAAACTCTCGAAAATTATTTTCTCCAGGTACTAGTTGTAACAGACGGTATATCGTCGATTCGTTGAGAGACAAAGTGCACGGTGTTCACTGTGTCGTCGGCTTGAAATGTGTTAATCAAGTCCAGCAGTACAGTGAGGGAAATTGAATATGACACTCTAGGCACAAGCAGATGAGGAGGCTTCCTCCGCTAAGCTCAGTTGCGTGCACAATGTGTCTTACGTTCCCCGACAGAATGGAGTATGTACCACGTAATCGCCAACTAAGTGGCGAAAGCCTCTTCCTCAGCTTGTAGTGCCTAAGGTGTCGCGTTTCGTTTCGTCAAGTATACACAAATTATTGAGTAAAATTACGTAGCAAGTCGTAACGCTGCTGCAAAATATTTGCAGTGCATTATAATCATTTCATTTCATACGTTATGTTTCTATTTGAGTTTTATGTACGTTTGTGCTCAAATGTAATAAGGTTTCTATCTATAGGACTACTTGGCAAAGTAATTTTTATCAACTGATGAAGGTTTTGAAAAATATAAAACTCTTTGCTTTACGATTTCTTTGAGGACAGTAAGGAACACCACAGAATTAAATTGCTGAAATAAAATTTTATCAATGACTTCTAATTCGACTTTAAGACAATATTAACACTTTTAATGCCACCGATATTTCGCTTGTTTCCTCATCCCTACTTAAGTGAAACTTTTTCTATTAAAATCACATGTTTATAAAGCAGAAACTTTAAAGACACTGTTAAATCGATATTCAGTATATCTTTATTTTCTTAATGCCAATATTTAAATATTCAATATATTAGAAAATTCCTAAATATTGCGATTTGAACTTAAAGTGAAATTTCATTGAATTCAACAGCGTCGGTCACCGGTGATCCCCATGGCAGTCAACGTGTTAATAGCATGGAAATATTTTCAACGTTTCGTGCCTCACTAACATTTTCAGTTCAACAGGTTTTGGGAATCTTGTAAACCCTCTACATGTCATGAGTCTCACTCAAAATTATAGGGCAAAATGTATAAAATTGGGTGAAATTCCTCAACAATTTTATAACATTCCTTACATTTATCATAATACCACCAACTAAATATCCCAACCCGAGTCGGAAAGTCCAGCCTAAAAAGAAACTTCAAATCCTAGATTCTTTTGATCTCTCATTTGCCGCTTAATTATGTATACCATTTTGAACCTCAAAATCCTCAACTAGTGTGTCTACGCGCCTCAAAGTCCTGTAAATATGATTTTTAGGAGTTATATGGACTGATCAGGTACAATTTTTATTCCAATTTAATCTGACACCCCCTAAAAATATTTCAGAAGTTCCAAGTCTGTCGACTCATATTCTAAAAATAGGGCTTTCAGGAGCAAGTTGGAATTAAATTATCATTTTATTCCATATAAATTCTAAATCTCCTAAACCAAATTAATTTTTAGTATATCGAGAATTTTTTTGGACCTCGATCATTCCACTCCAATTCCAATCCAATTCTAAAGCTCCTCATTATAGAATGCTGAGGATTATTTTGGGCTGTATCAAGCCTAAATTGCTTCTAAACTAGGTAAAAGTGGCAAAAAGTAACAAGTGTAGGGCGATTGTGGAATTAAAATATGCATTCTTTTATATGTTACATATTTTTCCATATTCAGCCTAAATATCCTAAGTTATTTGGTAATTTAGAAGGTTTTTGGGCTGAAATTTTCGACTCGGGAATACATGAAGCTCTCTTCATCATCCACTTCAATCGAAATTACCTACACTCTGGACTTTCTCTTATCACGGTGCTTAGAACGAAATGTACATATATATTTAGACAAGTCAAACATGAACTATCTATTACCAATTAACCGATTAGCAAACTTACCGAAACATTTACTCAATTGCGTCTGCTTATCGATGAAGACCTTGGCGGATATCACATTCCCGAAGGGTAGAAATGTAGTCACGAGATCAGTGTCACTGAACTCCTGCGGTAGGTGGTAAATGAAGAGGTTGCAACCCTCGGGTCCTTCTATCTGCTTATCCGTCGCGGCGAACTTGGTCTTCTGTGCTGCCGCTGCAGCCGCTGCCGCCGCTGCCGTAAAAGCTGGGAACCCTGAAATCGTTTCATTTCATACAATCCGTTCTCCATTTTTTTCTTCATCCTCTATGTACTGTTATCTACGCATTCTTTCGTATCCCAGTTTACGAGAGTCCGATTCAAAAGTGGAACGCGTTGCGTTATTTCTCGCTAGATGTGCGTTATTTATTAATTAGATAAAAGAAATTGCCAAAAGGTGACCGCAACACTTTGCTAAGACACCGCAACAACATCGGTTGCCAGCGTAACATAATACCGAAGATGAATCACGCTTCTTTCTTCTTCTTTTTTTTTTAATCACGCTCGATCCTTCTTATTTTTTTTCTCTACACGCTCAGCATATCTTGTGAGCTGGGATATTTGTATGTATGTTTATTTGTGTGGATATATTTTAATATACTTGATTACGTGCAAAGTAATACATCAGAATATGTGTAGTTCTGCGTTATTATTTATAGAACTAAATTCAGGCATTCCACTCGTGTTACTCACTATGCAACTCTTTCTTTTCCACGGTCACCGTCGTCTTTCCAATGAGAGCTTTAAGGCGCACAGTTACTCGTTAGAATGACACTTTCACGATACGATGGGCAAGTATAAGAATAATCTTGACTATAGATTTGGTCAACGTATCCCCTTAACCTTTTCGGTACGTTTCCAAGGATTCCCTAATGTGGGAATGCAGGAAACGACGATTTTTTAGACAGTGACTTCCTTTCTGATTAAATTGTCAATAAAAGCTTCTCTCTGTTAGAATGAAATAGATATTTTCTGCTTTCTGGGATAGTGTACATTTAATAATTACTTTAAGTTATTAATGTTAATGTCATTAATACCAGGAGTTTTTATTATAACGAAGATTAGTACTATTTCTGATATCAACTTCTTTCTATTACCATAAAAATGGTTATCATAAATATATTTCGACATATAATTCGAGTATTTTTCATCTGCGATATTCACAATTTGTTTCATTTTACTGTACCAACTCTTATTTTCTAAATACGAGGGAAAAGGTTACAATATATGCATTATCGTGAGCAGATATATTTGATCAATAACAATAATTGACCCGTTATCTATTTTCTATTACAGTAAATTTCTAATATTAACTTTCCTTCATTCCTATTATCATAAAACTTCATTTTACAATGAAAATACAGCTAAAATACTGTCTCTCATATTATTTCTATATATCACAGTGATGAAACTTTCGTTACAAAGAAAATACTGTTACATGAGTGCTATTTATCCAAGATAATAATCTTCCTCTATTTCTGCCATATGGAAAACTTTTTAATTACGATGAAAATATTACATGTTATCGTATGGCGACATCCGTATGCAATTATCATACTTCTCTCCCATCAATTGACGTACCGAAAAGGTCAAAGAAGGATCGTCCACTCTACGTGGAAAACTTACCTGCGTATTGTTGTAAGCTCGAATAGGCGTTGCTCAGAGAATCTTGAAGTCCGTTCAAGGGCGTCCCCGTAAGAGAATTGAGCGCAAGGGACGTCACGGGACTGAGACTACCTCCGGTGGACCCTTTAAAATCGAAATCAATGAGATTATTTATTTCCGTCCGGTGATGCATCTCGATTTTTGCGTAGCTTTGCCCAAGGCTGATCGTCGTATTTGACTTTTGATTGTTCAGCGAAAAAAAAAATTAATATCGCCTGCATGCCTCATGCTATCACACCTTGGTACAAAAAAGAAACCTTCGCTGCCCTTGTGGTAACTAAAGTTGTTAATGGATACATGTACTGTCGAAAGCTGACTAGAAGACATTTGGAATGTTTATTTCGTTATGGCGATGTCAGGGTAAACTCAATGAGTTTTCATTTTTCGGTACTTATTGAAATTTCTTATGGATGGATGTTTTTTTTTATTTATTTATTAAAACTAAACGACGTTATATCTACTAAAAATTAGGTACATCTAATAAGTACTGTAGAGAAGGAGAAATGAAAAGGTGAAAAAGATGACTAATTAATTAATTTAGGTTTTATAAGTTAGGAGTGGAATATTTACTTCGCGGCTATTCTACCAATTTAAATAATTTTTAGAAGAAATTTGGAACCCGTATTTTGACCGGCTTGATAGGTTTCGTGTTAACCCTCTATAGTCCGAATTTTTCGCGGTATCCGAAGATCAGTTTCAAAATAGCATAATTAGAAAATAATAAAAGTAGAATTTTAAATGATAAAATAAATCTGATTCTTAAACATTGAATTGTAAAGAATTTTATGATACTGACTAGATAACTTACAATATTTGGCAAAGTTAAAAATTTGACTTTGAAGAGCAAACTTGAGAAGTTACTTCAAAGTCACAGAAGCTCATAGAGGGTTGAGATATAAGCCTTGTATGAAGATTATTAAGTTAACTGATACGAGGAAGTTTCTGAGCATGATCAACACTAAATTATTGTAAGAATATTTACCACATAAAGTACGCGTACAGTTAGCGTTTAATATTGTATATCTACATGAAGTAACCACGAAAGTTGCAAAAGTGCGATTTGAATGCCAAAAGTTCATGTAATAAAAACGTTAAGAATCTGATTTTTTATAACTTAATTGTTCATTCTTGCATTCGCTATAGCAAGTAGGGGGTTGGCAAAATTTAGATATGTTGGAAGAGTTTTTAATTTTTAAATGATAACAGGAGACTTGAGCTCGGATCCACTGATTATGAGTTCGAGTCTTTATCAAAGTGAACATGACCTAGCGCCAAACTAAAGGTTATTTTTCAGTACTTTTCTTTCAGTTGTTTCACGCCCCTTCTACTCAGCTTTCAACAGTACAATGGTAATAAGCGACTGGATTCTAGCAATATTAAGTCGTTGACATAAACTCAAAATGCTGCTCATAAAAGTTATTCGATTTTCTTCTCAAACTTCTCGGCAATTTCTCGTATCCAACGATCATTAATTCGAGTAAGCGTTCTTATGTTCACTATATGCAATGGTATATACTTAAGTAATTTCAAACTCCATTTGATATATACATGTTAGAATACATCACTCGCAGAATTGCGACAAATAGCGTGTGTTATCCTTTCTCAAACACTGTACGTACATAATTATCTTACGGTTGTGGTTAATATTTACAATCTTTACATCGTAATTACTCTAAACGACTCACATATATGTAGATCTTTTTAAAAAAATAATACGTATATATGGATTAAAGTACAATTATAATAGATGGTATCCTTCCATCGATTAAATGACAATTATAATCACAAAAAAAAAACAATTCGCATCTTCGTTACATACATTATGTACATACAAAAAAAATTGGATCGGCTGGGCGATGATAAAACGATTCAAGATTAAAAAAAAGAGGAAAGTAGAAATAAACCAACGAAGAGGAAGCATCAATTTGTTACGATGATACGTTGCAATAAAACTGTAACCATATTACAAGATTACCATCTTCAAAGTCGTTTCTTCTCACCTGTGTTTCCTGTCTTTCCAAGAAGGGCAGCTACGCACGAAAAAAATGCGCACCGTTAAAACTCTGACGTGCGTTCGCATGAAAGAAAAAAAAAAAGACATACGATCTCAAAGAATACCGTAGGACAAACTGGCCTCCGCTGCAGATTGCGCTGCTGAAATTGCAACGGATATTTAACCCTTTGCAGACGGAGATATTGACGAATAATCATTTATTTGATTGTCCAAAACCACCTTTTTATCAGAAATTTCGGCTACTAATGTATATAAATTATAAATTACTCTCTTCTTAATCATATCTTATTGGATGCAATCGAATTTTTCAATTTTAACTGTGTATACTTACGGCGATAAACTATAATTAAATTTTTTTTTCAGACCGCATATATGCGTCGTTAGTCCGCAAAGGGTTAAAAGGACGTACCGAAGGGACGCGCTGACGTGCGGTCCCTTTTTTCAAATCCCGTCTACCATACGTTCCGGGCGGACATTAATGGTAATAATAATGAACCGAATATAGCCAGTCGCGCTCCGACTTGATAATCGTGTAATCTCGCGAATTTACGAGAATTCAATTTGGCACGTTAATCGATTACATTGAAATGGACATTTTGGCATCCTGCAGCCGAAGTAATCGTCGGGAGTAGCGTGTAGAGGCAGGGTATACGCGGGATCCAACGATATTGAAATCGAAATGTAGACAGAGGCAGAGAAACGCGGGAAGGGAGTAGATATTTACATTCATACGTATATGCCAAACGTATAGACGTTTACACATACTCTCTCTCATTCTCGTTCACTTTGCGACATACAGAGAGACACGTATACGCATAAATACAGCCGTATTTGGGGATTGCTCGTTCGTGCGACCGCTGCGGACGTATTTATGCGTACTATGAAGTAAGCGAAACAAGGACATCGGACCGTCAGTAGGGTTAGGATCTGTTGGTATGATCGAAATTAATTTAGTAATTGTTAATACTATACCAGGCAATGCGACACGTACATAGCGACATACCTGCTGTCGAATTCGCCAGTCCGCTTAACGCTGAAACACAGAACACGTTCGCGATATTAGCAAGCAGAGTTAGTAACGTGTTTACATATTCAGCACATAAACTTCGCTGAAATTTACTTGGGGGGCTGGATGGATAATATTTGAAATACGGTGCCCGACGTATTTTGGACACCGTCTGGAAATTATCGCGTAGCGTCCTGTTTTTTTTTTACCTCTCCCCTTAACAGTTCTTTTTATACTAGCAATATCAGATTCGTCTGAATGAAAAACTACAGAAAAATAATTTCAATCAATGCAACCTCTTGACTTTGAACATATAGAGGATTTTTGCTGTTATCATTGTTAATGGAAGTGGATTAATATTAGTTTAATGTAGTTTTTTAAAATGTTCTCCCTTGAGATTATACGTTTGATATCACCTCCGTGAGTCTATGCATGCAGGAAAAATGGAGTGGGATAAACGCGTTACGTTAATTAAAATCGCAAAATAAAGCTATATAATCTATCATATGTGTGTCACTGTTGAATAGAGCAAAATCTTTCCATCCACGCGCCGTATGTTTTATCATCGTTCGAGCAATTCATCCCATTTGATCAATACTTTTGAAAACCTGTCGGTATGGATTCTATTTTGGTCGATGCTTTCGGAGAGCTTACTGTGTATGATAATTTTATCATTTTCGTCAATATGTTCGGATTTAGTTGCTATGCTATTAATGTCATTGTGTTGTTGAGAACTTGACATTTTGACCCCTTGCTCTACAATTCAAGTTCCGATGGCCTGTGGCACAATGTGCAGTAATTCGATCACGTGTCGAATCATTTCCCAGTTGTCCGCGTTTGTCTCAATCTACTAACCACAAGCCTATGCCATGGGGATTGCCATGGCGTTTTTGGGCTCACCTGTAGGTCTTACGTTTGAACAGATTTCTTTGGGTTTTAATAGTCTATCATTTCGACATGACCTATTGTATAAAGTAGGTTTCAAACCGTCGAGGTTGCAATGTACCTATCATATAGGAAAAAGTCCCGAGAGGTAATGGAGAATTTGAAATTGGAGACAGTAACTGCGACTCCGAGCTTTTACCCCTTTACCACCGTATACCCATGACGCGATTTCCTTTTCACGCATCTGCCACACTATTGTGAACAAAAGGCTTAAATACAATATAAATCACTAACAAGAAATTACAATGTCACATTTATCGAAGCACTTTGCTCTGGGAGAGAATTGTGGAATTGAAGGGAATTGGGTGGTACGAGTAAACGATTCTTTTTTTCTCTGTACTGTATCAGTTTGTTAGTGTTAACGCATTAAGTGCCGGCTACATTTCCTCGTCTCTGAACAATAAGTAGCTGAAGAAAATACTCCTCACATATTCTAGAATAAAGTTTCTTGTTGATTTTAAACAAAGTGTTTTTATTTAAAGCCTTAAAACCAATATGCAATAGTAGCAAATTGCGTTATATATTATATTTCAATATTTATAATCAACATTGAATCTTCTGACTCTATTGCAAATAAATGTTTTCCAACACTCTCAGTAAAACTCTTCGTCCAATGTTCTCCATACCGACACTCCTAACTGACATGTACTCTTTTTGATACTGTTGCCTCTTTTTTCGTATTGCAAACCTCAACTAGTATTTTTATGGGCCAATCAATCCCTAAAGTGAGCGTTTCTGCTGCTCATCAGCATCCTTTCAAACACGCGAATTTAGATATGTCAACATAGACACTTATTCTCTCGGAGAAGTATTGACCAAATGCCATTGAGAGACCATTTATGTTTATATGCGATTGTTAACTGTATTATTGCGTTATACTCTCAATCAATGTTATTTGTATTTGCTATTTCAATAAAAACTTAAAAAAAACTGACATGTACTGCTACGAGAGTATCCGAGCAAGCGAACATCTTTCACGAGGACGAGATTATCTCAAAAAAAAAAAAAACATGCAACAATGTATTACATCCAAAACGACTCGCGAAGCATCCGGCAGGTGTATAATTCAAGGTGCATCGTCTAGTAACGTGTCGTAAGATGACGAAGTAGAATTTTTGCTACTCACTGTTTGGCGAAACCTGAAGGTTTCCATTTCCGCCGGTCATGGCTGCCAGTGTGACGAGATTTTGCATACTCATCGGCGAGACTCCTGCATTTGCTGCAATCCACCCAATTAACGATACATTAAGCAAATGAAATTACAAATTACTTTGAAATTGCTACGTGCTAACGTAATAAAAGAACCGTCGTCCGGTAACGTTCCCTCGATCCGTTTTCAAGTGCAACAACATGACAATGGAGGCCGATCCTCCTCTTAGTCGTCGTTGCAACGGAGAAACGTAATTAGTTAAGTAATTACCGACGGTGCAAAATCATAAGAGCGACTGGCATCATTTTGCAATTAAACTCCGGTGCGCGCAATGCGATTGCATAACCATGCCGTGTCATCGGGCGATCGTAGCTTTTCCAGCTATGGAACGGTAAACACATATTTTAAACTGTACGCTAATGGCAGACGTAGACGACGGCTTAACGTCGTACTGGCGTGTTTCCCGAATCCATTAAACGTAGAATCTTATTATTACGAGGACAAATGACGGAAAAGATACGGTCTTGTGTGACGGTTCGCAATAGTAATGAAAATTATGAAGGAGACGGTAGTGAGCGACGAGAGATTTATACGAATATGCATTTACTATGGTATTTTATGGAGAATTGTTTTTGCTCCAGGTGTTTATTGGTAATTTTTGGATTTATCGATATGAAGTACGGTTTAATTGCGTGGAATGTATCAGATGGGAAAATAAGTTCTACTGTGTCTTTTATGAGGTAGTTAAAAGTATTAAGACTTCTCTTAGAAGTGAGATAAAACGTGAGAATCTTATAAAGCACAACGGACTGAATTAATTATCTTTTCTACCATTTGATTCTTCTTGTTCTAAAGTACTTACTGAATGTATTTAACACTAGATTTACGAAGCCAATTTGGCTCATACAAAATTCGATTACTATATATATAATCCATTGGTTGGTTAATTTTTTAATAATATATCTTTCATTCAAATTGATTTGGAACTAGTTTCTTTGCAAAAAACTTGAATTTTGTTATATGAGTTAAATTGGCTCACTTCAAAAAATATTTATATCAACATCCGTAAATCTAGTGTTAAATAAGTAGACTTAACGTCGGCATTTCTAGTTTGGGACTTCTGATAAATTACCGAGCAGAATGCCATTTTTGTGAATTCTTTAAATATTTCAACATTTTTCTTTCCAAAAATAAAGAAAGTGTAATATTCCAACAAATTGTGTACAAAACCATCAATAAATGTTAATAATTGTTAGTATGTTAAAACAACTCTGAGTAGATAAAGTATTAATAAAATAATTTCAACTATATCGTCTATTATTATAATACTTGTATATTCTGCTCCCTGTGTCATCCACTTCATAATAAACAACGATTTGTAATGTTATTGCTACAACTTTACGAAATTCGTCAAGAACAAATATTCAAGAGGACAAGACAGAAGTTAAAATTCTGATTAAGTACTGTCAATGATTTCTACCAACTGTCCCGTACTGAGGGAGCGTTGTATCAAATAAAATGTGGTGAATCTAAAGTTTCATAAATTATTAAAGTACAGACGGTTTTAGATGTTACAGTTTACCGGCTACTACGACAGAACATGCAAACTAACCGAGCTGAAAAAGTAGGAACAAAAACTTCGGTTCATTAACACGTACACTAACTAGTGTTTGTAAAACATTATCCCACTATGGGGAGTAGTTACGTATTATTACTCTTTTTCACACTCTGAATTCACGGCAGTGAGGAGAGAGCACTCTATTCGCAGGTCATTATTCGAGACGTTTGTACGCGTGTTTTATTTTCTACGAAAATGTTAGTCTCGGTTAATGCAGTATCTGTTTAGACGTATCAATCGACGCGTAAATCAACGATTGGTGTACAATGTGTAGATGTTTGACAAACGCACACGCGAGTACGTTGATCGTGCGGATAACTTTCGCTAAATATATATATAGCTGCCAGTTTCAATCGCCATAGTAGAGTATCATCGAAATAATCAAAAATACAAAAGATTATAACAATTAACAATTGTACATGCAATCACTAATGGAAATAATTCTTTGCAAAATCTAACCGTGACTGTGAAGTCACAAAAAAAAAACTTTTCATTCACAAAAAAATAGTATTCCACGTTACACGCTTCTTCAAAATCTTAATAAGAAAAATTCAAGGTACTTCGTCGCGTCACAGGCCAAAAGTGTTAATGAAAAACCGAATAAACCAAAAAGAAAAAAAAGCGACACTGACCATACTCACCGGCGGTGTTACTCAAGGATGCGAGGGTAGCTAAACCCTGAAGGTTCGCGGGGTTGATTTCCGGTGGACTGGGCACCGCGGGTGCAGCAGCATGGGCAGGGGTTGCAGCACCAAGGCCGAGATGTTGTTGTAACAATAATTGATGCTGTACACTCGAAAGCGCATTTGCACCGGCATTCGCAGCGACCGGAGTCGCTGCACTCGTCGTTGCCTGCAGTTGTTGCAACAGTTGCAGCGAGGTGGGCGCCAAAGTAGGTGTATCGTTCTGCAAATAAATATATAAAGAATTGCATCAATACGACAGTTATTTTCTTCGAGATTTGAGTTAAGCCGATGAAGAATCATGATTGAAATTAGTAAGAAATAAAATTAAATCATTTTCGTTGATATATGTATTGAATTTTAATATTTAATTGCGATTATTATTTAACCCAAAGATGTATGATTCACGAGGAGTCTTAATTGTCGTAGATGGGAGATTTTACGACGTTGTAAGTTAGTTTTTTTTATATCATCTTTGGAATTTCTTAAGGCACTTAACACTTTAGCGACCGGTAGTCTATTAATAGGCTTTTCAGGCCCAACGCTTTTGGATTTTTAACATATTAATCGGTTGCCACAGCAATTAATAAATTGTTATTTATCATTGCGGTTTACTGTACCGAGGACTCAGTAACGTGAATTCATAATTTTCGTAGAGATGTCGGAATCAGAGAAGTATTTGTGGCAAAGTGATTGGTCAGAAATGGGTAGAATGTTTTTAAAAAACGGTCGGTAAAGTCTTAATTACTGATTCTAAGATTTTCGATTCAGAGAACATTTTTACAAAAGAAATATAGGAAATAATTTCAGATAAATTCGTTTGTATATTTCGAAATGGTATCACAATAACTTTACTGTTCTACATAATGAATTTTCTGTGATTGATTCTGTGAAAAATTTTAGTTAATCTAACAATAAGATCCGATTTGTCGGATTTGTACGAAGTACTCTAGAAGGCTCGCAGTGAGACTTATCAGACTGTATGATTTTGAAGACTACGTAAAAATGAATTTATGAAAAAGCACTTGATTCGCGATGCAAGCGAGGTCTTTGATATCGGGTAAAGAGGTCGGTTGTGAAATATTAAAGATACAGACGGTCAGGTAATGCGGCGCCATGTTGACTCCGGCTATATTCCAAAGATTCGTCTGGAGTTGCTGCATCCTCTTTTGGTCTTTTTCCTTCTGCGTGTCTGCAAATTTCACGACTAACGGCGACGAGCATCCCTGAAAAAAATACGCCATAATATAACGGAATATCAAACCTGTACATAATGCATATCAGGATAAAATTGCTCTCAGATTTCTCTCCCTGAATTCCAAATAAGTTTTGCATTTCTGTTGCGCTACATTTTTTATCTAACGATACCCTCGTTCTTACCGAGGGGCAAAGACTTCGCGCAATTTGTATGTAAAATTATTGAAATCTTACTCTTTCATTCTTATTTTTCTGATTTTTCCCTGTTTTTATCTTACTTCTCGTTTTAATCTTACTCTTGAATAGTATCACAATGATCTTGAATTTTCGGTAATGTACTTCTTATCTAATCATAGATTGTTTATTTTTACGAGGCACCAGTTCGGATGAATTACTGATAAGCACAAAATTGTGTTGTTACGATTCGAATTCGGATTTTTCAGGTAATATAGATTATTTAATTAAATGATTAATAAGAGTGCTATCAAAATATAGCTGAAAAGAGCTCTGAAAATATTGTGCAACTATTACAAGTTTTCTCTTAATGGACACTGCAATATGTAGACCCGCCTGCAATTAAACTTTGTAAGATAAGTTCTAGTTAGGCCTGATTTACGTTATAATTGTATAATTCTTGCAGACTTTGTATGTATGTAAATTATTAATATACTTTTCAAACTTCTAAAGAGCCTCAAAACACGAAACTCTTTCATCCCAAAACAATTATAAACTCATGAATATATCTGCTGGATTTCAATTCGATTGATTAGTTTGCTTTTGTTAATTCATCTGACATTAACATACAATTAGTACACGTACATCCAACAATTTTAACAACAACAAAAAGTAAACAAAAACATTTCATTTTCCCATTAGAAGATTATTTTCCAGATTAATCCTTTGCACTCCGTTGTCTCACCTGAGGGGACATCGTAAATCACTCAGTTACCTCCTTTAAAGTGACCTTCAAATTTATTAGTGATTACAGAGGATGAACTTATCGCTCCGCAACATTTTAAGAGATGTATGTTTACGTGAACTTTTCTATTGGAAATAGCACAAAATAGCAAATAGTAAAGTATCGCAAAGTTGCTAATAATTAAAGTCAAAAATGGCCAGGAGTGCAAAGGGTTAAATCTACACCTGCCTTTCAGCTTGTTGGAACATACAAAACTTTCCTGTAAATCCATCGTCAATCGAATCGAGCGTCTTCAATTTCGCAATGCCGATTCCTCAAGGAATGCGCAACGAACAAATAGAGAAGTCCAAATGTAACTTTTGCAAAATCGATCGCGAATTACGTGGCACGTGTGTACATAAGCGCGGAAGCAACGTAACTCGACTCGACTGTGAACCCATAAAACAGAACGAAACGCGGGGCTGTTTACATAGAGAATCAGAAACGTGAAATCGTGGCAGTTAAGTCGACCGCGACGAGCAAGTTCGAGGAACCTGCAGCAGGAAATATTCATGATATCAAAATGGAATTGCTGTCGTGCCCGCATGCCTTGGCACGGTTTGCTTTCACTGTTCGAAATAGGTACACTACATAGGCGTACTACGGGAGATACGGCGAAACAATTGCGACGAACGTATGGAATACACCTCTAGTCTTGTCTTCCAACTTGCATTTAATTACGTAACATTGTTCGACCTATAAGCTTGCCTCAGATACTTTGAAGTCGATGTAAATTAAAATTACCATTTTAACGCTACGTTTATTAACCCTTTGGCCAACGATTTCTTTTCTGACTAGACGTGCAGTGATTCAAAATGAATTTTTGAAATGAAAAGTTCTTACTTATTTCAGATATTCCGTAAAATTGAAAGTAATATCAATAGCATATCAGAAATTATGAGATTGTTTCGCGGCCGGCTGATATTTCCCAAGCAGTTAAGTGTGTTTGATGACTATATCCGTCATGGAGAAATGGCATATATTTCGTGTCATGACGACTATATCCGATATGTGGGAAATTTTGTTACCATTTGCTATTTAACCAGTTAGATGGGATCGGCGTGTATACTCGCCATAGCTTGATTTTCCTGACTCACGTATAATAAATAGGTAGATGCGCTCTCTCAAAAGAAGTCGCCACAGTTATGCAAGGGATAAGAAACAAGTCACTTGAGGCGAAATCGCACTGCGAGACAAAGAGAGAAAAGAAAAAGCCGTGGAACTGAGTGCGACAGCACGATATCGATCGTGAAAATCGAAACATTGACGTATGCATGATATTTTTATTATCAGATTGGTACACACCGATTTTACCTACTTAAATGAATGTGAATAGCTACGACTATATAGAATATAGAATAGAAACAGATAGGTACTGCGAGAGCAGTCTCCCCTTAAGTCCCAAGTGACTCCTTTCTGATCCCTTTCTATAACTGGTTAATAGTTTTTGAAAGACTTCAAAGTTTCCTATTAGATTTTCCACGCCACAAGCGTCACACATTGTTGTAGGCTGTGGGGTTGACCGTTTGCGTACCACGAGCCACTTTCGCGCTCTTCAGTTTTTATGTCGACAAACCCCAGAACATTTTTTCAATGTTGACAATTGAAGGAAGACTTTGTTAAGAATGCATCAGGTTTCTCTTTTACAATATAAAGTAATGCCAAATTAGGATACAAGCACGAGAAGATTGTTCTTGTTGTGCACTACATAAAATAAAACACCAACTTTAGCTTATTTTGAAATAAAATCTCAAGAGCGCGAAAGTGGCTTTTTTCGAAGTAATGTTTTAAAACTCTACGGGAATTCAAACGGTTCAACCAGGTTGAGCGATCGATTTGCTTTTTTTCTATAATAATTAGACGTGTTTATAACATCTTTGAAGAATTTACATGAGATGTGCAGCCGGGTGTAGAAGAAGAAATAGATCGATTTGGATCGAAGATTTCTGCCCGTTTTCAAAAATGAATACACAGCAGGTATGTACATCATATGAACATCATATGGTGATTGTAATTTACTCGCAGATGGCAATTGTTGAGGCGTAATTGCAGCGCGGGCCTGCATTATGACACCTGTCATAAATCTAGCAGTTCTCGTCCACACCTGAGTCACCCTCGCGGCCCAAGGCCCCCCTCTGCCTGGGCCTTCCGTGGGTTTTGGCAAAACCAATGCAAACGCTGCATTTTGGTAACCACCCACGAGGCCCAGGCAGAACCAATAACATTTCACCAGGGCCCAACATTCTCCTCCCTATCAAGCCACCCCTTCCTCCTCGTTGGGGTTGCCGACAGAGGAAGGGGTGCTTCCGAAATTGATAAAGGAACCGAAAGCAAGCAAATCTTCAGATTCTCCCGTAACTAGTTTCTCTCCCGTAACAACATTCTATTCGCAACAACAAGTTTTCTATACACATTTGGCTTGCTCGTATTCATATTTGTTATCTATTTGTTATTCTTGTTTTGTTATTATTTGTTTCCGTTGTATATACTGGTTCTCCGTTACAATAAACGACACTAAAACCAATTCGGTAGTGTCGTGTTTATTAATCTCCGAGAGAAGAAATCAAAACTAGACTCCAACGACTTAACTCTCCGACGAGTCGCAACAGCAATGCTGTAAATTGATTTGCAATTTGTATCTATTATTTCTATTTTTGAATATATTAATAATTTGGCTATTCAAGTAATTTAACATTTTTGAAGTAATGAATTTTTGTTGCTCCATTCAACCTGTTTTGGTTCTCACCGTGATATGAAAATTGAAATTGGCTCGTTAATGAAAAAAAGTTGCCCACCCCTGATATAGAGGTAGACATATGAGGGCGATCGTCGACATTTGTAACGGTACGTCAAATTACTTGCGCGCTAATCAAAACGGAACATTTATGGCAATATCATAAAATCACGGAACACGATGCTAAATATCTTATTGACAATTATCTCCGTAAGCACCCACATGTACAGTTATAAAAAACGAAACTAATTTCGTCCTATCCGCTGTAAAAATTTCGCTCTATCAGTGCGAAACTAATTTTACGACCATGTGATAATGGAGCCAGCTGTAAATTACACGATGGGAAGACAAGGGAGAACAGAGTGGCCAGGAGAGTGCAAGAGAGAAAATACAAGAAGAAGAGACTGGAACCAAGAGAGAAAATACTGAAAAAGGCAGAAAAAGAGATACAAAGACAGAAGAAGGGAGTAAAAGCAAGAGAGAAAATGAGGTACCGAAACACACCGCAAGAACCGATCGAAGAAAGAGAAGTACCAGGATCGAGATCGCGATGGGATAAGAAAAGAATAAGCGGAAAAGTCTCTGCGCGTTTCGAATCGTCGAGGTGTCGGCCCGTTCAGAGCTGGCTTTCTTTGCTCGGTTTTGGTTACCCCGAGTTAAATCGGTATATCATCGTGCCGAGGTGACTAGCCGGGGTTGTGGATGCACGGACGTTTCTCCGGGTGATAGTGGCAGCGAGCCAATGTCCAACGGCCTCGTTGAACCGCTATGAAAAGAAACGAGCCGCGTACACTTAACGAGCCTCATTTTCTCCCTCTTTTCTTCACTTTTCCTCTCTTTTTCTCGAATCGCGGAACCGTTGCACCGACCCGCGTTTCTTACCGTACCCGGAAAACCCGGGAAAAACCAGAGATTCGATTTACGTACACCTTGAACCGTGACCTTTTGATCGATTAGCGCTTTGCTCGGTGAGCGTGTTGCGTTCAATTAGCGCGCGTAATTAAGCTGATGCTGTTGTGAGATTTGTAGAAAATTATTGTCGTAATTTTTCATTAGTTTACGTTGATTGCGAATATTGGATTGATGAGCACTTTACTCGGTGAACGTGTTGGGGTTAATTAGTTTTTTTGCGATTATGAGTGGTGCAATTACATGTTTGGTAAGAGTTGAGGTAAATTAAGTAATTAAGGTATTTAAAGTAAATTTGAATAAGGCGATTAAAGTAAATTAAGAGAGAAAATTATTATTGTGAAGTTTGTACATTTTTGAATGACAAACCTTTGTCAGAGATTAATAGGGTAATATATTGAATCAAGTAGACATTGATGTTTGTGATTAATTGAAGAAGTGAATTTGAGAGGATTATAGAGAGACTTTTATCCGGTAGCTTGGCTCGATCGGCATTCTTTTCAATGATTGTGTATTATTCAATTAGAATTTAGTGCTCGTACGTTATTAAGCAAGTGCGTGGACAAGATTTATGGAAAATTCATATAGTAAATTTATTGAATTTATGTGCCTCCTAAATTGCGATCGAAGATCAATTAACAATTTGCTTGGCGAGCGTATGATGTTCCATTAGCCTTCGTTCTTCACGCGTAAAGGAGCAAGATCATCAGCATAGTCTACAGTAAATTATTATGATGTATTGTTTACACATGATTAACCGTTTGAGTGTGAGAACTCATTAGAAAAATCTTGCATCAGCGACATTTCCTTAAAACGTCACAAAAATGCCAAGAAATGTAATTATGCTTCCATAATTTAATATAAAAAAATGTCATATGCCTGAGCCGCCTTTTTTATATTCATAAGTGCGTGTGAGTTTTGCTCAATTAAAAAAGAAGTAATGTTCAAAAAGATAAGGTGTAGCGAAAGAGACAAGTCTATGATCCTCTATAACAGGGGTGGCCAACCCGCGGCCCGCCTTGAACATTTTTCCGTACCGCGAGATTATCATCAGTATCATTATTATTATATTATCTATGTTTATATGTAAGAATAACAGTAAACACAATAATTATCTATATATATATAAAGCTCAAATATGACTGACTGACTGATTCACTCACTCACTGACTCATCACGAAATCTCAAAAACCACAGAACGGATTGCAATGAAATTTGGAACATACATTCCCCTTGGGTCTTAGGTGCTCAATAAGAAAGGGTTTTGAAAAATTCGAAATTTTAGGGGGGGTTTTGGGGTGTTAAAGTATGGTCCAAACTCATCAACGCAGAGCCGAAACTACTTGACCTAGAAACTTGAAATTTTGCATGACCGATCCTTCTAGGGTATAAGCACCCACTAAGAAAGGATTTTTCAAAATTCGAAATTTTAGGTTTTTTTTTAGTTTCGAAGCACGTAAAATATTGCAGGTTTTAAATGATCCTAATAATATTAAACCGTAGCGAAGCACGGGAACTTTCAGCTAGTAACTCATATATTTCAGTTTTTCAATCCGAAAAAATGGCTATAGTGGGTCTAAATCTAATATGGGGATATATAATTTTATATGCGGCCCGCGGAGTTATGATGCATTTCCAAAGTGGCCCACAAGATCATTTGGGTTGGCCACCCCTGCTCTATGATCTAGATGTACAGTATGTTGCAAAATTATATGTAATAGCTTTCAGGGATTGTTCTACACCTGTGGATCGATGGAGATTTGTGAAAAAAACCTGCCGCAAAATTCGGAAAAGGGTAGCAAATTTTTTTATTGGCTCATCCTATTCGCCTTGTTACATAGGCAAAATACCTGAGAGGAACCGTGGTTCAGAAACGAACCATTCTCTCCCAAATTAACTTTTAATTGGGCTTTCCAATTAAAATTTCGCCAATGTATGTACATTAGCATCCTAACGTGTCCTCAATTTCACCCTGTGATTTCATACGGTTTTTCTTATCGTTATAAAATCCAAACAGTTGAAATGCAAGCGCATTGCCCTCAAACGATAAACAGGTGGTCTTAACCGAATAGAAAAGAAATCGAATTAAACTTAGAGTACTATATAACTTTCTTAACCTGTTAACCGGGTGATTAATTCTGCTCAACTCGTTCCGCAAAGAAAACTTTTTTTTGCAGTGAACAGTAATATTATCACACCTGACGTACCAAAGTAGAATTTAATGGACATGAACGACATAAAATCTAATGTATTCGACATATTACGTTTACCAATTTTGAAGAAAAAAGAATCCTCATGGACATTCGAGTTTTCTTTCTGATATGATGAAAGTCGTCACACTCGGTGAGCAAGTTAACACATTCGACACTAAACTCTTAAAACAAAATTATTTCCAATAGACAGGAAAGTTTACACATTTATAATAAAGAGTAAACGAAATTCAAAAATACAAGAATAAGCGAAACAAGTTTTAAGTCATTTTTATCACTGTCATTATCATGACTCAACAAGTGGGTCATCGTATTGGGAACAATTTTAACTATAACTCCCTAATAATGCCAATATTGGTATGCCCCACAAAGTGAATTGCCGATTATGGAAATGAGCTTTTGCGTGATCCATACGTTAAATTATGTCCATACAGTCTCAAAATGTGTTAAACTTTATTTTCTCCTGGCCAAATAACACCGAACATTTTCAATAAACTTCGTTTATAGCTGTGGACGTCGTAACGGTAAAAGGAAACACCATCGCGAGTATAAAAACGTGCTCGTGACGAATCGGCGAATGCAATGTTCACTGACCTCCATCGTTTGCGAATGATGAAGAGCCTTGATGGCGTTGATGGCGTATTGTTTACTAGCGAAGGTAACGAAGGCACAGGCTTTACTTTTTCCGGTACTATCTCTCAGCACCGAGCACTCCTCGATAGCTCCGTAAACGCTGAACATGTTTCGAACGTCGTTCTCCGTGAACTTCTTCGACAACATGCCAACGAACAGCTTGCGTTCTGAAACAATAACGAAAAAAAGGTATGCTTAAAATTGAAATAATGTTTTAAATTTTTATTGGCCCACACTTAAATTTTTGAAGTACGATAAAGTTTAATATTGCTGTATCAATGTATTCTAGCACTAGATATTTGAGATATAGATGTTGAAATTAATATGGCTGTATCCTGCTTAACCCTTTTGGTGCCGGACGACGATATATCGTCGTTAGCAATAGTACTAACACTGGGAAACGAAGGGTTAATATTAGGTTTCCAATAGGATATCAGTAATTTTATGACAAATAATTATAATAGACAGTTTATGCTCTATATTGCGTGTTCTGTATGAAACTATTGCCAAATGACAATTGTTTTTATTTGCAACTATATCTGTCACTAATTCAATCAGTTTTTTCGGTCAGCATTAAAAGGGTTAATTTTCTATACCTATCTGGTAAAACGTAGATATTAAATTAATTCAGTAGATTCTATCTTTAATTATACTGAATTAATAAGGGGTAGTTCTAGAACTAGAGTCTCTAACTCCTTGCCCTAGAACGACGTGTGTCACTCACGATGGGGTGAACAAAATAGGAAACTTTAAAGTTCTCCAGAAATTGTAATTTGAAAATATTAGTCGATCACGAGACGATCAAATTCTTTCTAGACTAATAGTATTTTGTTAAATTATATGTTTTACCAGAAATCAGTGATAGTTATTTATTTCCCTAATTAAATTCTAAATTGTTGCACATTCAATCAGAAGAAATATCGTTACTATATCGTAGGGTTAATTGTTATTGTAATCTCTTAAAACCTTTCGCTACGGTGGACGTTCACAAGTTCAAACATTCTCGTCCTCAAAGCGCTAAACGCTTTGCTCAATATTATACATAAAAAGGTACCAATCTCAATTTTCTACCACACCTAATTTTAAATAAAAATTGTAACTCTGTAATTTATTAATTCGTTCGTTATTACTCCCTATTCATCAGTATACACCTATTCATCGGTGGTTTCTGTCACCGCAAAACAAAAATACATATCCAACAGTACAGAACATCGCAATATAAATTTCAATTAAGTGACAATAAACTAAAGAAATTATTCAGATAGCAAGCAACCAATTGGTTCAAGAGTCATCTTCTAAATTCACTAACGCAAAGCGTACGGAACGGAAGCGCGTATAATCTTTCTGAACAAAAAGCGTTCTAATACGTTCACCACGATCTTACTGACACCGAGGATAAAAAAATTACAACGTTGTAAGCTGAAAGCAGCTGGGAAATGTTAATGCACTTTTACGCTCTAATTATCCTCCGATGGTAATCCCTGTGGGATTATTTAAACAGTAATTTCCGTTGCAACTTGAGAAGGTGTACAGGCTGTGACACTGTAAGAGGGAAATATTACATAGACCCTCATATTTTTCTCCAGTTTTTCTAAATGCAACGTTCCATTGTAATTGAAACACAAGATACTTCCACGGAAGACATTCTCGCGGGATTTAGCGGATCTGCTTTGAAACGAGATACTTTATGCCATGGAAGAAGATTAAAGATGCAAAGTTTACGTCAACCTATATGACCGTGTGTTAACTCATGCGCTCGCACGCGTGCCTTTGACCAAAGTTTCTGGAACGCGAAAATAGGAGCGCATCAAAAGGTGCTTAAGATACTCTTTTCTATTAGCAATTTTAATTCTGATTCTTTAGAATTCATTTACATCTCAATAATATGAGGTTTCGGTGTATGGGCGAACTTTGAAGTCACATGTAATTGGTGAGATGAGAAACTGCAATTATTGAAATGTTTGACAATGAATTCTACGTTTACGAATATTTTAAGATACACGAAGTTTGCGGATATTTTATATCTAGCACTCTTCGATCAAGTTGAATTTTAGGTAATGTAACAGTTCGTTTTAATTAATTTTCTACAATTTATACTAGAAAATTTAATATTCATTTTCTGCATTTAACCGAAGTACTTTTCAATATTTGCAGCTGTTGCTAGATTATACAAAATAAGTGTTTCACGATACGAGAGATTACCGAGTTAATATTAATTTACAAGAATAAATAAAATCATCAATTTATTATTAATTTTATTAAAGATAGCATTAAGAACATCAATTTATTTTATAAATACTTTTCAAGCAGAACGACAGTAAATTGGAAACTACGTGCGATTATATAACAATACAGAGTTCTTTAAGCCGAATACCAAGCGGGAAGCAATTACTGTAAGCCATAGACTGATAATGAAATCAGTCAGAATCTATATTTTTATATTAAAAATCACTATATTATATATTTTATATTAATAACTATTTATATTAAAATACTAAAAATTTTATATTTTTCCTTCACTTCACTTCCTGACTGTAGTTATTTTCCCTTAAATCCACAATTTCAGGTAGCTTTAAAATCATCAAGATTACAAGAGATACATTACCCACGAATAATTTCTCAAATATAACCAGGATTTGATCTAGACCCTATTAATTAAAAGTCTCAGTCTTCATTTTCACATTCTACATTTTCTTGCTTTTCTAGTTAGAAACTCCTCTGTGCTGCTCTTCACTGAATTAGACGTCACGAATAATTCGATAAGAAAATAAACGTAGCGTAGCGAATGAAATTTACTCAGGCAGTGTACGCGCGCTTCTTGTATATTAACCCTTCAACCGCAGCGCGTTCCAGCTGAAGAGTAACCGCTAAGTGCGGTCCCATAAATTGACAATTATACCAGACCAATGAAACTTGCGGTATTTCACTAGCTCCGTATATTACTACTAATTCGTCAAGAAAGTCAATTTAACATATCGAATGAAACTCCTTCAAACTGTAGATCCCATTTGTACAACGTCAGCATAGAAATGTATGTCGTTGTTCTACATTTTCGGTTAAACCTCTATGGGGATTTTATTCAGGACAATCTTGAGCGGTTTCTAAGTCAACGTGGTTATAATATACTGAAAGTAATTTAGAAAAAGTCTGCCACGGGCATTTGAATTCTCGCACATTAATTGAGAATTCTAGCCTTTAATTACACACTCATAATAGATATACAAATACTTCATTTCTGTTTTAAATTACACTGTCCAACACCATTTTTGTTTTCCGATAGCCACTATATAATTCTTATAGAGTTCGTCGTCCTGAACACAAATCCGGCAACGAAATTTCTGTATCACCCGCTGTTTCCGAAAAAAATCAGTATTTGTAAAAACGGTCGTTAAAGCAGCGGGTATTGCGTGAAAACTAAGAAACGTAGGTTGTTGTTCTTGGTCTCAAAAAATAGAGGAGTGTTTCCCGAGATTGTAAGTACAAGCAGTTATAAAATTCCTTATTTGTTTGCCTACTTCTTTCATAAACATTTCTTAAAATTATAAAGAATCTGTACAACAGCTACTTTACGTACACTTTATAATACAATAATTACTTAACGAATAATCATCTTTCCCGCTTGATCCATCTTTTTTCAAAGTCCTTATTTAATATAATCTCGTGCAATAAAATTCACAACCATTAAGAAAAGTTAAGAAAAGTATCCTACAAGTAACAGAACTCTGAATGCGAGTCTATTATTTAACACATTAAGCACCGGCTTCATTTGCTTTTCTCTGGACAAGAAGTAGCTAAAAAAAATATTTGTTACCTTATACATTTTCAAAACAATTTTATTCCACGACCCAATAATTCTAACACCTTCATAATTCTTCATATGACGCGAAAGTCTCTAAGGGCGATCATCTTTTAATCTGCGAGGTATAAAAATATGCATATAAAGAAATAAAAAATCCCGTATTATTGCGGTCGGGCGCTCAACGTGTTAACACTTAGCTGACCACCAAGAAAAAAACAATTTGACTGATTGCACAAGACTTTGTTCTTCTTCTCTATCTCTTGTGGGGGTGAAAATATTTTGAAATTTTGTTATTTCATTTAACATTTAGCCGACCAAATAGGGAGATCTCCTCGTTTCATCATCCACTGTCTTTTTATTTGAAACGGGGAGATCTCCCTGTTTGGTCGGCTAAGTGTTAAGGTATTCTACCCTTAATCCCCAGTATCTAGTAATATCTATCCTACCCCTACAAACACATATCTTTCCCAGGATTAGGATTTAATCGCTTTTCACGAGTACCAAAACTCTTTGGTACCAAAAGTACCAAAAGCCTCGCTGACTATAGGGACCAAACAGTCATTAGTCGAATTCTCGTCATACACTAAACTTCATAATTAATTCACGCTAGCGGTCGAGGCCGCGGATGACATTGCGATTTGACATCTTGTCTTCCGTTTAATAAGCGTTTACGCATAATGCGCCCGGTCAGCTATGGACCATTTGACGATGACGGCGACAATGAGAGGAAGAGGTGGCCCGGTCAATATTTGTTTAGGACCGAGAGAAAAGCTTTGCCCGGAGAAAAGCCGCTTATGTAAATTCAGCCTCGTAGGGGGTCTACAACAGTGACGCAAAGTAGCCGGGTGCATCTCTGAATATCTCTATCTGCACCCTCTACCCCTTTTTCTCTGTCCTCTCGACTCTGTCATCCCCTCTATCCGAGCACCCTCGATCCTCCTTCATCCGTCCTCTCTTTGCGCGCCTCGACATGCACATTTTATATGGGATGCATTCACCACTGCTTTTGCGGTTGCGAAATTTTTCAATTAGACGTGATTGTAGAAATTGGAATGTTGAGAGATTACCTTTTGATATTGCGGATTTTGTGGGTAGAAGGTATCAATGGAGAAAGATTTGTTTGCTTTTGTACTTTTGGATTCAATCGCGATTTTAGTTTTGAGGTTCCAGTTTGAGTCAATTCCGGACGGCTGGAATTGTGACGCAGGTAGTGTTAGGA
The DNA here is from genome assembly GCA_910591515.1 of Cerceris rybyensis. NCBI lineage: Eukaryota > Metazoa > Arthropoda > Insecta > Hymenoptera > Crabronidae > Cerceris > Cerceris rybyensis. The sequence continues at coordinate 43,454,810 of OU342789.1, forward strand.
GAAATTTTCTTAGAGAGGAAGGAATTTGAAATTTCGTTTAATAGTTTGACTTTCGAGTTATCTTACTACCGTCGTTTGACAAGAGATTGTTCGAGCGACGTAATGTAGAGAATATGATTTGCTTGTTTCGATTGCAAGTTAATCCTTTTAATACTCCCAAGCTATATTTCAAGTAACTGAAGTCACTAATGACGGTTTAGCCTACGAATTATGTTTGTTCTCAAGTAGTGTGTACCCCGAGACATTTAATTGTCCCAATGCGGAAGTGCCTGCGTACGCGAAGAACCTACAACTCAACCGGTTTAACAAAGTTGAAAGTTGTCTCATAACCCAGAACGAAACACACACCCCAATATTTTATTAGAGATACCGAAAAGTAATCAAAACTGAAGAAGCGGAAACGTAATTGGAAGCGTTTTTCGACAAAAAATCGAAGAACTTTTTTAAAAAGGGAATCGAGCAACTACCTTTACACTGGAAAAAAGTGTTAGAAAATTATGGAAATTATTTGCTAATTAGTATTTAAGATTTCTTTAATAAATAAACGTTTTTTCGCCAGCAAAAAGAAAATTTGATTACTTTTCGGTACCCCTATTAAAACGAAAAACAAACGATTGAGACCACTGTAAAAATTACCAAAGCGCATGTAAAAATACAAACTATAAATTCCAAAAACACAGTTAGCGACGAAGATAATCGACACGATCGACTAAAACCGGAACACCCCGTGTACCATGAACCTCCACGAACAGTGACGTTCTCCGTCGTCTCTGCTTCTCGCCTCGATGCATATAATTGTTGCGATTCGAGTGAATAGGAAATGCACTCTCTTTGCATATATCTACATTATTCATGTGTATTCTTTCGCGAGAGCCATGTAGGAGTACGTGCGGTCGGAACGTTTCTTAAAATTCATTCCCTCTAGCAGATTGGATGGTAGAGTGTAGCCGTGAAGATGGTAAACATAATAATAAAAAAAAAAGAAGACGAAACAAAGGAAGAGAGGGGAAAAAAACAGAAAGAGGGCGCGAGAACGGAGGGATATTGGTCTTCGAATGGGATCAAATTGGAACGATGCGAGTGCGATGGAATAAAAAAAAATGCAACGGTGACACTCGTTAAAGCGTTATTGATCATATCAGATAGTGTAGCGTCGAGCGAAATTGAGCATTTCTCAACTCACTGAACGACCAATACTCGCACGAATACACAGGTGACGGCCGCAAATTCATCGAACGAAGTGCGCGCGATGGCTTGGCGTTTTATTCGCGAATAGTAGACCTTTAAGCACGACATGGATTACACTATCGCATCGATTCGATCTGGAGGACATTTGAATGTTTGAATTGGATCTAGAAGAATGTTGGAATAATTGAGGAATATAAGTTGATTTTTATAAAGCTGTAACAATGGAATTGCCGAGATATTAGTATGGATATTCGTGTTAATGTAGGATATTTTGTCAAGTAGATATTTAAATAGGGGATGACATTCTTCGTGCAGAGTTACATCTGGGGTTTTGTGAGAGGATATTCCACGTCACCTGTGACACATGTACGTTATTTTGAAAATTAACATCTTGACTGTGTCAGCGATTGCGTGTGACTGACACTGCACTTTGACGTATTTAATCAACAGTGCTGTTATTATCATATTTAACAACTCTATTTTCGAGTTGTTGCTTCGTGTCATCGAGTAATCTTCATATCATAAAAAAGGGAACAACGAACATTATAATTCTAAGATTATCAAAATAAAAAATTCCATTGGATATATTGACATTTACATTAAACGTATCAGTACTTTACTCCTACCTATTATTACCATGAGGGGTCATTTGACCCGTTATGAAATAAACGTTGATTTTCAGAAAGAAATTCCCAATTTATTAAAGGAAATAATTTGCAACATAAGTTTTCATTTCTAATAAAATGATCAAACACATATTTTACTTCTATAAACAAAATGATCAATTAATTTCCTACACATTCTCAGTTCTATATTTCTTGTTTGATTCTAATTTTAGCAATTGACTCTTAACTATGAGACATCCACCATTAAAATAAATTGTATAGCAAGGAGTTGAAGATAGTAATAAAATACTTTATTACTACAGCTACAGGTAAGGGTAGCTACAGGTAAAAATTTCTTTTTGCGTGAAATAATATCCGTAATACCACAGACAACGAGAAATCGAAACGTTCTTCCACACCGCAAATAAGCAACACGATACCGCAAAAGTTGATACCCTTTGAACCGAATCAAAGCAGGAAATGCGGAAGCGTTAATCCCTTCGAAATTAATCGACATTCGACCAGGTCAAAACTTGAACTCTGCAGCCTTTCATTTCTGTATTCGGCTAACGAGCAGCACGCAAATATCAAAGGTATGTCGATAGCAGTCAAAGGCTTCGCAAAAAAAAACAACAACAAGTAAAAATCAGAGATCCAGAGAAAAGTTGAATCGTGAAAGAAAAGAAAAGAGAGATGAACGATGAGAATGAGTGAAGCAGCTACTAAACAAACGGAGAGGGAAAATACAGGGGAAACGGAAGCCCCATACGTACTCGTCGGTTCGTGGCAAACTCGTCGGCAGTTAACGATTTAATTAATTTCGTAACCCAGTCGGATACCTGTACATTGCTACCAACGGATCGGATTTTCCGTGAAAGTCCATGGAAACCGAACAAAAATTTTGGCCTCGCGCAATTATCTTGGATGGAAAAATTTCCAACCCTCTCAGGAGAAGAGGGTGGCTGGGGCGAAGCTACCGTGCAATGTTCCGGGGGCAACCCCACCCTTTGCCCACCTTGGTTTAAGCCGCCGGCGAAACTGCGGCCTTCGAGGAATGTTTATTAAATACCAAAGACGATGGCCAGATTCTTCCTTTCGTATGAACCAAAATTTTCCGTGCGAAGGTCGAACCGAGGGTGATTCGAGAGAGAACGTAGGTATTGAACGGTTGAAGATCGATCGCAGGGATGGGAGGTATTCGCGGAGACGAGACAGGTTTGTAGAAAGTAAAGACGACAGAGAGGTATATGTTGATTGGTAGAAAAATAATTTCAATTATTTGCAAGGATTAACTGGACTATAATGTGCTAAATAGTTGTATAACTGATCGTAATCGGTAGCATGCTGCCAATGGCTGATGACTATAGCCACCGGTAGTAGGGTACAGTCGCCAAATATCGCCCCCTTTTTTTAAAGAAAACTATAGAAAAAAAATATTAAGAAAAAAAAAATGAAACGTCAAAGATTAGGGAAAACGCGTCTTTATTATTTAGAATAATTAAGAACTCGTTATCTTTGTTATTATTTCTACAAGAATACATTTTACAATAAAGTGAAAATTCTAAGAATATATTTTTGGGCACCTAATTACGTCCCGGGAACGATATTGAGATCACAATGATCACTTGAACTTAAATTACATTTTTAACAATTTAACAATAATGTAATCATTATAATTATTGTATCTAATCAGTCATTAATCATTGGTATAGTTTAAGAAATTTCAATTCTCTCAGCATATTGCACAAATAACGTCGTCCCCGAGACGATAGCACACATGGGTGGACGATATTAGGAACGTGTTACTTTTATGAATAACATCCATTCAGCAAGAAACACATGTCACAACCTAAATGTTTTCGTACCGATTTGAATCTATACAATACCAATTTACTTTGTCCAAAAAATCATTTCAGTATGTCAAGCGTATCAATAATTAAACCATTCCGACAATATATTAATCAAAAACTCACTTTGAACAATTTTGTCTCTTTTTAAATATCTTGGCACTGAAACGACACCTCACCGCGAATTGTTTACAATGGCCGACTGAGGTCACCAACTTAACATTCGGGCTGCGGAAACTAAATGGCGCTAGTTAGAAAAGAAGAAACCTAGGGATGCTTTTTTGTGAAAACATATTTCAATAATCACAAAATTGAACTACACTACATTAAAACAATAGTTTTTTTTCTCTGAACTGAGTTACTATAAATATTACAAATTTAAAAGTGTCCTCCGTGTCAGAAAGCCAAATTACAATGAGCATATTTAGGCGCTTACCGTTTCAGAAAGCCAAACTGCATTGAGCATCTATTGGCGCTCTCAGTGTCACAAACGCAAAATTTCTAAGCGCATATAAGCGCTCACAGTAGCGAAATGGTTAATACTAACTCTATACTCACTGCAGCACTCTTGAAGAGACTTTATGAAAATCATACTTTCAGAGATTTGTTAGTGGGGAACTGAGTTACGAGCAAACATAATGGAGTGTTGAGAAGTCTGCTAAAGGGATAGACATAAACAGGAGTCCACTTGTGCTGATCTCAATTTTGTCATCTAGCTCTAACTTTATCCATACGCTGGCATAAAAGTGGGTTTGTCGAATTATTTCAATAATTTTACAAAGGCCGCTTGATTTGTTTAAACACATGGTAACTAAAGACTTCTGCAAGACTACGCAGATGACTTGCAATCATCGCTCTGTCTTACACGTTCTCTCTATCTGCGTTCACTTTCTTCGTTGTACGATTTAGCTTGGGTGCGACCCAAACTGCCAATCATGAGGATACATGTGATGTAAGATTTGGCTATCAGATCGTAAACAGTTATGGAACAACGAACATCAGTAGCTTCGCGATCTAAGCTTGGATTTCTCCTCCTTTGTGGCTTGTAATTATAGTTCAAATTGTAAATGGACTGCATGGTATTGTGTCAGTGACTATAATTAAGAAGTATGTCTGTTGCATGTGATTCTACTTTGATCGCTTACTTTGAACGCTACAAACTTCCGGTACCTTAAAACCAGAAGTCTATCGTTCAAAGATGCACGCTAAAAATCCTTCAAACTTTTTTAACACCTTCGTCAAAAACTAATTTCTAGGCTTTCATACGTGTCACATGTGTTACTAGATTCCCGAAATTATTCAATTATCTTTTCCAGTGTTTTTTCAGTGTTTTTCCGCGAGTGTGCTAACACGGTAGGAAACAATCCCATTGCACATAAATATTTTTTAACACTAGAATTACCAAACAAGTCAAAATGACTGTTCCCTATTTTTTTCAAAAATGCTCCTAGTTTATAATAGAGACATAGAGTGAAAATTCTACCTTGATCTTAGAAAACACAAATTAAAAAATGAATCACAGTTTCCACCTCTTGATTTCTATTTTTCCAAAGTACTTATTTTACGTATTGAAGTAAAATAGATTTATCACCGGTCGTTCTAGTGTTAATGACCAGCGACGTAATATAAATAATTAATTGTTTATCGAAGACACAGTGCAAATAATACATGAAAAATACAAACTTTTGGTATCTAAAAAAATATCCAATTATAACACTAAAACCACCTGCGTTAGATCTATTATATTTCAATATATTAATACTACATTTTCGGATGTGATATACCTATTTTTCTGAAGTGAGCCGATTTGACTCATACAAGAAAATTGAAGTTTTCTGCAAAGAAAATAGTTCCAAATCAATTTAAAAGAAAGTTTTACTATTAAAAAAATTAACCAACCAATATATTATACATATAATAATCAAATTTTGCATGAGCCAAATTGGCTCCGTAAATCTAATGTTAAATAACTACTTTGAAAAAAAGTAAATCAAAAGATGGAAAGGATGATCGATTTGGTAATCAGTGTTTTAAGATCAATAGAGAATATCTGTTCGAAGGGTCTTCTATCAGCTTGGAGAATTTTAAGAAAAAATTAGTAACCAAAAAACTAGAAACAATTAGTGTTAAAACACGATCTATTAATTGACATTTCGAGTGACATTTTCACAAGTGACTATGGTCACCTCTAATACTTAGCCAGTTGTAGGCGACAGGTAACTATATAATCACCGGTAGTATCGAAAGAGTTAAATCATTCAACATTCTTGTAATGTGGAAATGAATTCTCGAACTTACTTTGATATCTCGCGAGAAACCTTTGGATAGTCTCGCAAAGGAGTGACTGTTTTATTGCCGGCAGTTGGAAGTTACAAGTAGGAAGTACGAAGTTAATTGGCCGACTGCGACGATAATGAAACTTTAATGTTATCCCGATAAGGGTTAAAATCCGGCGTAACCGAGAAATTAAGCCGAAACGGCGGAAATAACTGGAAGGTAGCGACATCCTTGCATCTCTAATGCAATTCTCGTGCAAACGAGATTCGCGGGTGACGAGACACACGACGAAGAGGCTGGAAACCGGGAGATTGTTCGGTCGAATATAAGATGCAGATTGTGCCGTTGGAATATTTCTCTCAGATCTAGAAGTCCCACATAAAATCCATGGTGATGTTTCGTGAGGTAACAAAGTATCGCGCTTTCTCGATAAATCATGCTTTACTCCGGCTTTGCGTTTCTTGCGAGCGTCAGAAAGCGCGAATGCTTTTATTGTAAGATCTCGGGGCACAGAATAATTGAAGAATGTTGTTGAAAGGCACGTAATAAAACAAAAATCTTTGTTGGTACAGTGTTCACCAAGATCACCAGGGTGTAAGACATATAAGCCTGTACAGGGTGTAAAAAAATTAATGGTCATGGCTTTAAGGGGTTGTTCTACACCTCTGGATCGATGGAGATTTGCGAAAAAAACCGGCCGCAAAATTCGGGAAAGGGTAGCAAATTTTTTTTATTGGCTCATCGTATTCGTCTTGTTATGTAGGCAAAATGTCTGAGAGGAACCATGGGTCAGAAACGAACCGTTTTCTCACAAATTAACTTTTAATTCGGCCTTCTGATTACAATTTCGCCCATATGGCAGCCTTCGAGTCACCGACCTTTCGAAAGGAAACACATGAGATACCCTTGCTAACTCCAATAGTTGAAGCAGAGGCAACATAAACGAAGATAGAAAATGACTAGAAAAATGTCATTGACCTGCGTTCGGTGTTGGGTTCGCTCAAGGGCCCACCCGGGGAGAAGAGCGTAAACACATGCTCTTCTCTTCTGGTACGGTGACACAGTGCCCCATTTTCTAACTTCGTTTATGTCGCCTCTGCTTTAACTAATGGCGAAATTTTGATCGGAAGGCCCAATTAAAAGTTAATTTGTGAGAGAACGGTTCGTTTCTGACCCATGGTTCCTCTCAGACATTTTGCCTACGTAACCAGACGAATACGGTGAGCCAATAAAAAAAATTTGCTACCCTTTCCCGAATTTTGCGGCCGGTTTTTTTCGCAAATCTCCATCGATCCAGAGGTGTAGAACAACCCCTTAAAGCCATGACCATTAATTTTTTTACACCCTGTACAAAGTATCATTGATATGTGCAGCTTTCGGTGCATTACACCTTTATTATATATAATTTTTTAATGATTCGAAAAACTGAACTCATCAGTTATTCTACGTTGAATTGTAGAGACGATCTAAATTTGAACCGTTTAATTAAGTTGATGATATCCTTATTACATAAAATTCAACTCAGACTTAATGTCCAAGACAATGTCCAGAACCAAGTTTTAAATAAGTACACCCTCGATTTTACGGTACTCAATTCACACGGTTTCGCTTTTATACGGTTCTTAAATGAAAAGAGAAAAGATTTATATTTTTTAACTTTATTTTGATTGCTTTGCATTATGCGAGTTATAAATTAAAAGAGTATGGTGTTAAACATTTTTTTTAAAGTTACCTAAGCAACACTTGCAAAAATTAACTTGCAAACGTGAAAGTCATATGTTTAGTAAGGAAAGAAAGGAAACGTCTAAGTCAGAGGTGCAGAAATTTTGCACACTAGAGCCGTCCTTTGGGAAACGCTACCTACTCACTCATGCCTTTTCCTTTAATCCTAATCTCATTTTACACAGTTACATTGAACATATCCTCAACTTCGCTTTATTCTCTTGAGATCAATTTACACGATTTACAGATTAATTGAACATATGCTTCTATTTCGTATTAATTCTACGGTTTGTTTTACACTCTTTCGTTTTGCACAATTAGTTTTTAGGAACGTATCTTTCATATAAACCGAGGGATGGTTGTATCTCTAAACAAGGAGTAGAAACTGATATATTCAATTTTAGTGTAAAAAAAAAAATAATTACCGCTCTCGAGGCCATGTATTATCACGGTCAAATATAAAAGTCCAATATGGAATTTGTTAGCCTCCCGAGACGAAATATTGAACCTATTTTCGTGATATTTACTCCTATTTGAACCTAATATGATACTTTTCAATACTAAAAGTCCTAATTTAAACCTGTAACTCTTTATCAGTAAAATGATACTCCTATTTAGATATCACCAAAACCTTTATCCCCTGAATTGAACCTGTTACTCCTCCAAGGTTAAATATTAATTTTTGTATTCAATATATATTTAATATCGCATAAAGAACTTGAATTTTTTTTAATAATTAATTAATAAGGAATGTATACATACATAAATGTAACTAGTGGATAAATACATCAAAAACAGTAATTTTTTATTTATTCCAGCTCTTTTTTATTAATAGGTAATGAAACATATATTTGACAATCAAAATTCATAATGATCTACAGGAGTAGCCTTAAAATGGTTAGTTTCATGACAATTAATAAAAAATTTAGAAGTATTAAATGAGCGACGATTACCATTCGCAACAAAAACATGATCACAATTAAATTCTTGTATAATAGAATAGTGTTGATGCATTCAGTTACATATCCTATAATAACATTAATAACTGGATAGAATGTAAATCCTCAACGGCGGTTAAAATTGACGTCCTTTTCTGCGCCTTAAGATGGCATAAAGGGAAACTTGTGCCACTTTTAGGCGCTAAATAGGATCTTATTTTACATTGAATTTACAATTAGACCTATTTTTGTACTTCTAATTCCTAAATGTTTCGTAGTAAAAGGTTCAAATGAGGTTCAATATTTCGACTCGGGCTGTTACTGTGAAATATAAAAATTCTCTAAGGTCCAACATTGAATATGCTAATCCGTTATGTACTTAGGTCAAAGAAGAATTACCTTCGCCCAATGTACATTATTTTTTTCCCTTCACAGTAGAGAAATCTATTAGCACCCTTTTACCCGTCGGTGAATTATGCTTCGCATCGTTGGATTACCTCGGTAATGAATAATTAGAAGACTTGGAACGAGTAAATGAAAGTGGTTATAATCCGGCCCTTCTACCGTGAGAAATAATTTACGGCGAGGAACGGCCATACTATTTTTCGTTGTAAATAAATTAATGCGCATTTCGTTGCATCCCCCCTCTCTACCACTCTTTCACTCGTTCTCTCCTTCTCTCTCGCTCACTCAATCGATTCAATTTTCCTTCCATTATTCCCGAATCTGTTTAACGTTCGCTCCACTCTATTCATTTTCCAATTAATTCGCGATCAAACTGCAACGCTGCGGCATGTTTGTAAACGAAATACCTATCCCAGTCCCCATCGTGCTGAATGTTTTCTTGTTTTTCATTTACGCTTTTCTCGCGGAACTGAGCGTCCAAGCACGAAACTACGTAAATGTTTATGAATCAATTCTCCTCTCCGTGTACACTTTATTTGATTCCCTAATTAAATCACGGCTGCGACCATCAAATTTTCACGTTTCGTCCCAGGCAAATTGGAAAAAGACTCGCAATGGCCAAATAAAAATATTTACAAATTTCAACCAGAAACGAACGGACGGTCCGATGAAACCTAATTGCAACGATTAATTAGTTTTGACGTGCTACTTTGTCAATTTGCTACAATCTACTGCTACATTAAATATATCACGTATTATCTCCATTCTATTATACTTATTAATCTTTAATATTGTTATAATACCTGATCTCTGTACCGTGTTAGAAAATAAATAAGTTGATAATATTTATTTGCAAAAGGATTCCTTCCCCGAAAATATAATTTCTCAATACTGCGTATTTCCTACGTTCAAAGATAAGTATGATTACGACGTATGTAAATTACGTGCGAGTAACTAATTATTTTATTCACAAGAACATTCTTTCCATTCGTTCTCATTTTCTACACCCAAATTGTAAATTTGCTGGTCAACGTACAAAAACGCGTATTTCTCACCGCTTTTATTCTCGAGAATTCACAAGGTCGATTTTAAACAAAGTACTCTTATCCTTTTAGAGCGAATGCTTCTCGCAGTACGAAGATTAAGTAGAATCCTTAAAACCTTCCGTCCGAACCGCGGGGACTTCCGGCGAATATTACGAAAGATTAGATTTGCGTTACTCCTTGTTTCGTATTCGCCTAGCCACGGAGGTCTGGAAGGAATATTCTTGGTCTCTTACCGCCTCACTTCCTGGACCTCATGGTCCTTCGCCAGAATGAGAATTAACTCTGTTAATTCAATTCCTAGCTCGGCTACGTTCAAACTAACTGAATTTCAGACGTACCTGTCTCAACTACCGCGCTTCCAACTACTGCCTTCTGGCTTACCTGTAATACACCTGCGTGTGCGGCTTAGACTTACTTTGGTGTCGTTTTCAACCTCACACGTTTACAATATGCGAGTTACCTCTCTTATTTTTTGTATCTCTCGTGCATCTAATTGTACAGCAAATACTTCAAGTTTTAAGGAAATTGCTAATTAAGGTTATACTAATTTTGCTAATTATTGCTAATTAAAGTATACGATGTATTTCAATATGTGTACTGCTTTGTACTGTGTGTAGGATCAATTTCTATCATTAGCGATACTGTTGCACAGACGTACACTTTGAGTTATGGATCATTTTTAGATATGAGTTTCCATGCTTCTAATATCGCTAGGCACAGTTGCAATATGTACACCTGCGTGTTGGATTTTGACTTACTTTGATGCCATTTCGAACCCTGGAACGCACAGTTTCAAAGGGATTCTTAAATCATCGAAACTATGATACATGATCTTAAAATATCTTTATTTTTAGTCAGTCAGTGCCAGCACTATCACAAATAATCGTCATATGCTCATACAAAGTCGATTTTGGATATCCAAGAATTTTCAGCCAAGAATTCCCATGCTTCTAATAACTATCGGTTTATACATTACACATTTGAGTGTCTAGCTTACTTTTTATAGCTATTTAAAATTTTTTTAAAAATGTGAATATTATTATTTTATATGTTTTACGTAAAGTTGTATGGTCACATCATCCACAACTTAAAATTTAAAGTGGACCCTCTATTGTAAGGGTTGTAATGTGAAACGTTTAATATAAAAACTTCCCAGAGGGTAGACAGAAAGCATACCAATTTAAACTTACTAGTTAGAGTATGGCCGTTCGGAAACACGGACATACGCGTTATGTTATGGACATCCGGGAATTTTTAATTACGAGCTACCGCGTTCATAATTACCAAGTTCTGGTTTACCTGTAATACACCAACGTAATTTCTTTTATCGTGAATCAATATGGTATTATATTCCGATATCGTTCTAATTTTTTTACGCGCTTGGAATATCCAAATACATGTATTACATATACGAATCGAGCTTCAACATCCATCAGATTTTTAATCTCAATTTTTTCAACTGAATTGCTTAAAAGTAAATTAATCTCTCTATGATCCAGTTAACAAACTGACTGTGTCCACTGAAGGAATACTTTACCGGTGTAAATTAAATTTACAAATCTTAATACTTTACCGACCGGAAGTCTATTAATAGGCTTTTAGGGTCCAACGCCTTTGAAGTTTTAACTTATTAATCGGTTGCCACTACAATTAATAAATTGTCATTTATCATTGCGGTTACCTGTGTCAAGGACTCAGTGACGAGAATTTGTAATTTCCGAATAGATATCTGTGTCAAGGAAGTATTTGTGGCCAAGTGATCGGTCAGAAGAGGGTAGCAAAAAAAATACCGGTCAATAAACTGTTAAAGGCATCAAACGCGCCGTTTCTTTTCGATACCAACCAAAAATTGTAAATTACCAACGAAAAAGCAGGCTAATCGTAGATGGAAGCATAAGCAACGACGCGCATTCGAAATCTCTCGTCAATCCTTATCAAAATTAAGAATAAAAAGAATCCATCACATCCAATCATCCACTCTTTTCCAAGAGGCAACGTGGCAATGGATCGCCGATCGTTCCCACCGCTTAAAAATAGAAACAGACCGTAAACATCGCCACAAACGAATCCTCTTTACCTCCGAACAAATCCCCCTTTAACGATTCCCAACGACTCCCAACAAATCGGATCGTTAACATCGCTTCAAATATTTACTCCCGTTCGATTAACTCCAATGCATTTCGGGTGGCAGATAGAAAGTGATCATTTTATCTTACTCGGTAAAGAGCCGGGCCTTTAACCTGTGGCGAGGCAGAGCGTTTTTCTGCCAGAGTAAATCGTTGAATATCTGTTACATGAGCTTAAACGAGCTTACGTGTTTCTACGGGCGAGCACCGGTCGGGGAGTTATGCTCGTAAACTCTCTCTTGCCTCCCTCGTAATTTACTCTTTCACGGCACGAAAGCACAGTTATGCGAAAGAAGTTGATGCCGAGAGAGGGGCTTCTGCCAAGAGCGAGGGTGAAACCAGCTATTAGAGCGACGATTGTATAATAACCTCGCGCTAGGACAGTATTTTTAGGCTCGACCGATCTACTATTGCTACTACTACTACTACTCTTTTATACTCTTGCCTTTCCCTACTCTTTCTCTGTTTTGATTCTTCATGTTTCTACCTTTTGACTCCTTTTTTTATCTGTCGAGTCCAACTTCTACCTTATGATTCCTCTTTCTACATTTCGATCCTTTTCTACATTTTGAAATCTTCTGTTTTTCTGTCGATACGTCTTTTTAGCTATCAATCCCCATTCCATTTTTGGACATCTCTTTCTACCTTATTAATTTTCTTTGTACGTTTTATTCCTTTATCAACATTTCGATCCTCTTCTACTTTCAAATTCTTAACTTTTCCTGTCGATATATGTTTTTAACACGTTGACTGCCGACTACGAGATATCCCGTAGTAAGCGTCTGTAACAAAACTGCCAGCTACGAGATATCTCGTAGTGTGTGCTGCAACTTTAGATTGGCTACAAATGGCTGTGGCGTCCAGGGCAAGACGCGCTAATTTTGCGTGGCAGTCAATGGGTTAATTATCAACAATCTTTCTACTTTTTGAGTCTTCTTTCTATCTTTTGACTCCTCTTCTACATTCGGACTATTCTCTTTTACTGTTGATACGTCTTTTTAGCTATCAATCTCCATTCTACTATAGGATTTCTCTTTCTACGTTTTGATTTTTTGTTCTATCTATCGATTCCTATTTCTACCTGCAGATTCTCCTTTTACTTGAATGGTCCTTTCTTTCCTTTTGTCCTGCGTTGGATTGTCCTTTCCAATTTTATATACATTTTTTAGCCTTCTTACAATTCGAGGGTTGTTCAAATTTTTGTATTATCGAGTCGGTAAAATAATTTTAACTTAGCGCCGTTGAAACCGACGAAAAGCTTTGATCAAAGTGTTGGAGTTAGTTTACAATTGTTGACTATTGGTGGGACCTCAACCCTGTTCGTATAAAAGAAATTTTATGGAAAAGTCTACACCAGATATGGTAGAATTTATAGACCCTCGTCGAGTAAAAGTGACTTTATCTTTGACGTACTGGTCCATTGGAAACGTTAGGGTAGTTTTGAATATTAAAGGCGAAGCTTCGACAAAGGATTTTCCCGACTATAGTCGATTAAATTCAGTGCATACTATACACGTTGCAATAGATACATCGTGAGAAAACGATCTTTACAAATATATCATTAAAAAAATGTGAAATATCAGTATTACAAATAACAAATTACAGTAACAACCTTACTTTATAACTAGGACAATTATTTTGATACAAATAAATCGCTGAAATACGATAATCATTTCCAAATAATTTAATTACTAAAATCACAGAATCATTTTCGCACAAATAAATTGCTAAAATTGGGCAATGATTTTGACGCAAATAAATTACTGAAATAGGACAATCATTTGGAAACAAATTAATTACTAAAATCGAATCCCTATAGTGTTACAGATAAATCACCAAAGTAGGACAGTCATTTTGATACGAAGAAACTACAAAATTCGCTTGCATCTACCGATCAATTGGACGAACGATATCGATAGGGAAAAAAGTTGTTTCGCATTTCGCAAGTCGATCGCATCCCACTGTTTCCATTCGTACGGCCCTCTCGACGAAACGATCCCTTTTACAGGGACGCGATTGAACGTCGAGCATCCCGTTCTTGAAATCCCACGAGGTTCGTCGGCCGCGAGTTTCTTTCAGCGCGTGCAAATCGAAATTGCAGAGACTTTCAATAGAGCGAGAAAGAGAGAGAGAAAAAGGACGAACAGAAAAAGAGAGAGGAGGAGGAGGAGAGACAAACAGAAAGAGAGAGATAGAGAATCAGGTAGCAAGCATCTAAGCGTGGGTTTCGGCACAGGTATGCGGCTCTCGTCATTAGTATGTTGCGGGCAGAACGCGCAGGAAGTGACGTCAAAGAGAGCCAGGCGATTTATAGACAGCGACGAATTCCGATTAGTGAAACGTTTCAGCTGCACGCCGCGCGTGCTTGTAAATTTTCTTTTCGTCCGGCTAACGTGCACGGAATTCTTCCCTACCGGTTATGGCCGATAATAAGACGGGGCTTCGTGTAAATTCAACTTTCGAGATGTGCAAAGGCAAATTGACATGAGTGAATGCTGCGTTTTACCGAATAAGTTTACTTAACTGTTTTGTTGGGAGAAAGTATTTTTCGCTATAATTTCTTTTGAATATTTTAACAACACCTTTTCGTTTCAAGGCAAATAAGTGTGACGATAATTGATAAGAAACACTAATCTCTTATGAAGGAATATTAAGACTGTGCACGCGGGCACGGTTTTCCAAGTTTTTGAACGTGTAGCGGACAAGTCCAGGTTTCTCGCGTGCTAGTCAATTTGATCATTTACGAATGTTAGTGATCTAAAGGAACTTAATTTTGTTCCTTCAAAGTTACGCAACTGAGGTTACAGTCTCCCGCTTTCAATATCTGTTCTTTTACGGACTGTGATCACAGTCTCCGGCCTGCAATGTGTTAATTGAGAAAGAATTGGAAAAAGTGTCTTCTCACTCGTTGCTAAAAGGGATAACCTACCTAAGGTTTAATTCCTAGTTAAACTACACGATGCATTTACGAATCTCGAATATTACCCTTCTACTTCATCTATTCAATGTCAACCCTTAACACTCCAACTTTTAAGTGTGAAAAAAACAACACAATCTTTATTCGTTTCAGGAGTAGTATAATTTTGATTGCAATATTTATATTATTAATTATAATTGCTTAATGTGCGGTAATTTTTAACACAGTCTTTGGGACGCAAACCTGGTTCGTGTTCACTGGTCTCACAGTAGAAAGCTGTTTATTTTTTTACCGCGTTACTTCCTTTTAGCTAGTTAACAGCTACATCATTATAGATGCGAAAATCAAAATTTTCATCATCACTACCTATATTTTCCTTCTCGATATAATTGAAAAATAGATCTCCGATGTCCCACCTGAGGGGACATTGTAAGTTTATCATATCACTCTACTGCACCCTGTAAGGGGACCATGAATTTATTAGCAATTACAGAGGATGAACTTACTGCACCCCAAAATTTTAAGAAATATATGTTTACCTGAATTTTTCTATAGAAATTGCATAAAATAGAAAATAGTAAAGTGCCGAAAAGTTGCTAATAGATAACTTCAGAGGTGGCTCGGAGTGCAAAGGGTTAAATAATAATCCAACGATGGCCGGTGTTATTGCTAACGAAGTTATATCGTTGGTTCGCACTAAAGTGGTTAAATTGACTCATGCATTTTCTATCAACCGATTAATAAATAAGGACACATGAACCTCATTGACAGAATTTCCCCCTCTCTATCCTTCTCACAATCAGTTTCCCACGCGACATTAAATTCCTATACAGTACCCTCCTAGATCCATTCCCATAAAAAACAATACCATTAAAGAACTACAAAAGTTCTACGAAAATAACGATCACCAATTCGCCAATTGCGTCTGAAATTGCGAAGGAGAAACGTTCTACGTCTTCCGAATGGCCGCCGCGTGCGTTCGCAGTAGCGATAAATAACGCGAAACAATTGACCTCATGAAAGTCAGTAACACGTAGCCGTAGAGAAATAGACTTTTCGTCCCAGCATCCGCTTTCGTACTGGTGGTTCTTGCCAGAGAAGGAGACGAACCCCATTTCCCAGGGCACCTACTCTCTCGGCATTTTGCAAAATCCGTTTCAAAGGCGACGCAGGTGAGGAGCGTATTTCCGGAATTTCCTCCCGTTGGCCCGTATATTTCACGAAAGCCCTCGTCGTCGCCTCGA
Source organism: Cerceris rybyensis (assembly GCA_910591515.1). Lineage (NCBI taxonomy): Eukaryota > Metazoa > Arthropoda > Insecta > Hymenoptera > Crabronidae > Cerceris > Cerceris rybyensis. Next base: position 43,471,125 of record OU342789.1, read on the forward strand.
TTCTCGAATATCTTTCTCCCTCTCGTGACAACGATTGCGTTCGCGCCGTTGGGAATAAATGGGTCCATAAATTCCGAATCGCAACGCGGCTCGCGAGGATCGCGTACTACCTTCTAAAGGTTGCCAACGTTGTCTCATTTTAGAAATAAAAGGCGCATACTACGAGGGTGAAGGTACGGTTTTCACCGTTCTCTCGTCATTTGCTCCGCGGAAGACCCATAAGAGGTATACATTAATTGGGCATTTGTATGGGATCCGGCGCTTGAGGTTCCTTCCGGTTGGCTTTCTTCGACGACTTTTATGGTACCTTTTATCCGTCTTTCTTTTGTTTCCTTTTCCTCTGGACCTTCTTTTATCTTTGGATTTGTCCTTTCCTTTTTATTTTTTCTTTGCGTTGTTCTTTTTTGATTTTCATTAATTTCTTTGTTTTCTTTTCTACGTCCGGTGTTGTAGCACTTTATCGGGTTTCTAATATCTTCTTGAAACTTGATTGTTTTTTCTTTCTGTTACGAAGTGTAACGATATCAGGCCAATTTTTTGCGCAGGTTTCGAAGCACGGTTTTTTTGTTTCTGTATACTTTTAGATTTTTTAAACTTGGGATGATTACACAGAACCCTCCATTGCACGATGCTCGTTCGACGTGCTTTTGGAAAAAGTGATTGAAAAATAAATTTACAATGTTAGTTAACTCCATATGAAAGGATGAACGAAAATATTAATGAAATTAAAATCGTTGTAAAAGAAGTTTGTTGTTTTCAGTTACAGAGGCTTGTATTCGAATTGATTTAGCACGTGATATGATTTTTATAACTATTTTCTTAATTGTGTACAAAATTACGGATATAATTTCGAGAACTTCAGATGAACGTTTTACATATTCCTTTTTACTGATGAAAAAGCTTCTCATAACAGTTTTTTTCTATTCTTTGGAACGTTTGAAATTTGAGATAAATTAGAAAAATGTATTCGAAGTATTTCTACCGAATTCGTGTACCTCATCGTCGATGGATATTCATTATTTCCACTTCTTCGAATATCCGATGCAAAGTATCATTTTATTGGCCGTAAAAGACAATGTCTAAGTACGAAAAGGTTTTATAGGAGCCCGGATATCATGAAATTGAAATTCTGTCAAAGTTCAGAGACACTCGGTCGTAGGTCATATAGAAGCTTCTTACTTCCATACGACGAAGAAAAAAGAAATTGTCGAAATTTTTATTCTCAATATATGATTCGAGATCGTCTTCCCTCAATTTCAATTTCATATAACCCTTCTATCTTCAATTTGGACAAAGTTTCCTTTTCAGAATGCATGAAGATGTCCTCAGAATTATGTTTGAATTTGTATTCCCAAAATACTTGTAACTAACGTGATCATTGAAAGTACGACGTGTAATTGGAAATTCAGAAGGATTTTATATTGTATTCGTGAAATTCCGCCGTATAGAAAAATAAAAAATTTCCTTCCACTGCACGATAAAGGAGAATAACGATTTTAAACAAGTTACTTAACTTAATACAGATTAATTGCCGTATTTTGCGCGCTCTAAATGCTAAGTGGGACATTCGCATCATACGTGAAAATAACGTCGATCGGTGGAAAAAATTTCTCCTCAGATATCTGTACAATATCCGGAAAGAAATAATTCAAACGTATTAGAAACAATAATTGTTTCAGAATGAATTTCTCATCAGAAAGTAGGAAGTCATAAAATGCTTCAGTCGTTATATCTATATTAAAATCACGTAAAGAATAATCTTATCGGAACCTTTTCGTGCAACACTTTGCTGTTTGTAACAACTTGCGAATTTAATCTCCGGAAGCTCGGATTCGCGTGAGATATTCTCTCTAGAATAAAATATAAAATATTTCTATCGTTATGGCTAAGAAGATTAATGAGAAAATTTGTTCCACATTTCCTCGAAATGGGCTACGTTTGTTCAATGTCCTCTCGAGCGGCATTTGCATATTTCTTTCGCGCGACGACAATAAGGAATGCAAATATTCTTCGTACGCTTTGAAAAATACAAAAAAAATGAAGAGAGGCGAAAAAGGAAAATGCGAGAAAAAGAAAGATAGACAAAATGGAAAATAAGTGAGACAGGAAGAGATAAAGTGAGAAGTAGATGGGAGAGAAAGAGAAATAGAAAAAAGAGGTGAGAGAGGAAGAGAGACAAAAAATAGGGAGAATCTGTGAAATGGGTAGGATAGAACAGATAAAACGGGAGAAAAGATAGAAAAAGAGAGAGAGAGATTAGGAATTAGAAATAATAACAACTTAAAGTAGAATTCGAAATAGTTAATTCGATTCTCGTCTGAAATTCATGGCGTTCTTCGGCTCTCGCAGGGCGGCTCCGATTTTGCTATCGCCGGCGACTGCATGTCGGGAATTGTAAACCGCGACGGTTGAGTTCGACTGCCTGAATTGCCGGGTAATCACCGAAAATTCCGATAATCGTATAATTACTCAACACACTTAGCCCCGTAATCGTTGCCTCGTTAACGTAATAGGCGCGGCAATGCGTTGCCAGCTGCACGCAGAATACCGCAAAGCCTTCGTAATTCGCAAGAACCGACGTCGAACTACGAGATTCGGGCCTTGCCCTGCTAAAATAACGGAGGCCAATTTTGTTCTCTACAATTTCTCGCTACTCTGACGAGCTTTTTTACTAAAAGATTTTCGCAAAATACATGATAAACGGAAAGATTTGGAAAAAAAAATTAGAATTTTATAGAATAATTAAAATTTCTAGATTAATTTAAAAAAAACAATCGAGGAGATTTTTGTGAAAATCTTCGATATTGAGTTATAGTTGATATATCAATGATTTTTCCACCAACTGTTTAACCATTCGAGGCATACATATCGATAACAAAATAATAATTTATCTGGCCACCGAAATGCCGCTTTTCACTTATAAATGCGCTGCACACGCTGATAAGCTATGATAAGGTTCTTTAACTGAGCGCATATACGCCTCAATAATGCTCAAATGGTGAAATGATAAACGAACTTCCCCTTTAATGGGTTAACATTTATCCAAATTGCTGAAACGTGTACCCATAAAACACAGCGAGTGTTAACGGTTAATTTTTCGAGGTAAGTTGAAAAATATCCCGTCGTCCATGTCAGAATATTAAAAAAAAAGAAGAAAAAGCCAAAAAAAATGGTGACATTTTTTCAACTCACTGCGCCGCTAAGAGTTAAAGCGAATGGCGCGTAGAAAATTTACAGCGCGGTCGAACGGCCGTGTTTTATCAGAATACTATATGATACATTTTGCAGAGCTGTCAGCGAGAATTGCGATTACGGGGAGATCGTTTGTTACTTGAAGTATTTCCATGAATCAAATCTTCGCGGGGATGTATATACTATTTTGGAAATTCCGTGGCACGAATGTGGCGCTCTCGTTGCATAACGCGCCACAAATCTGACATCATAAATGTTTCCTGACACGCGGGTGGTAGATTGTACTCGCTTACCGGTCGTTATCGTACCCCTATCATAAAGAGAATTTTTTTTTTCCGCGTGTCACTTAAGTACACCTATTAATATTAGATATTAATACACCGCTCTTAACTATACGCAGCTGTAATTTCTCGTTTGCTGTGTAAATAAATCATGTTACATGGCTCTCTAATGAATATTGCAAACGACGTTTGAATTAATCTGTGATTTTTACTTAGAAATCTGCAAACGGGGATGAAACTTTGAATTTAAAATCTTTCTAATTAACAACGTCGATGGTTTGAGAACTGTTGCTAATTATGCATCTGTGGGAAGATGTTTCTGTAGAAATGACATTGTACATATGATTTATAATAATAAGTTATTATTATTCTCCGGATTTTTATGCATTTATGACAAAATGGATACGGCTAAAATATACAAAAAGAACATAATATAAAAACATATCTAAAATATCCAAAGTATGGTATTCGCTGTAATATTTAACGAGTGCAACAAATCCCTAAATAGGTTTTCCTAACTTACGTGCATTTGTTAAAATTGAAATTTGCATAAACATCCGGAGTCTAATAATAACTAATTCAAATTTTTTAGGCACTGTTACTAAGTCATTTGTACTATATTGTATTGCTTTTGATTATTTGAAGTATGATTAAAATAGATCATTGTCATTATAAACACTGAAACTGAAACTGAAACTTAAAGAATAAAGTTGTAACTGAACAGATTTTATTTAATATCGACGCTAAATAATTATACAAGGCTTTCCTTAGAAAATTTATAAGTTAAAATGGAATACAAAGGGCAGATACTAAAAAGAAATTTTATCATGCATAACTAACGAGTACCTCATATTCAAATCGTATTTATAAAAAGTCACGAGAATACTGGAGAGCAAAAATCGGCGATATTTGCAAAGGACGCTCAACGTCGAGTAAAAAATTGGTCCATCGGATTTCAGGCTATCGCGAAAGCGTGACAAGTCGGAATACGATGGTTCTAATTAAATTTTTAATTGCCACAGTCCGTGCCACTTTTTTCTTTCGTTGTAACTTATCTCGTGCGTAGACTGCAAAATTAATTATTATTTATTCGTTTTAACAGTGCAACGCTATTTCAACCTTTAACTCTACTCCATCCTCGGAAACCCGATGCGTAGAGGAAATAAAAATTAGCAGATACAATTTTATACATTGATAGACCAAACTGAGAATAAAAATAAACAGAGAACATCGAGATTCACAGACATCGTAGCTATATAGATATCCTTTCGTTATTTTAATTAAACACGTTCCCTCGAGCTTTGCAATTCTTTTCTCGGTTACTTTTGCTTCAATCCCAGAGGTATTGTGCGGAGCTGAAAATATGGCAGCCGCCTGTGATTGGTTATTCTTCACGGGGATAAACTTTATGAATAACCGTGCGAAGAGAAAACACTATTAGGTATATATTTCTCTTATTAACGAAACTAGGCATATATTATAACTAGACTGCGGATGTTTATGCAAATTTCGAGTTTCAAAAATGCAGGTGAGACAGGAAAACCTATCTAGGGATTTATTGCACTTAATAAATATTACAACAAATACCATACTTTGGATATTTTAGATATATTTTTATATTATGTTCTTTTTGTATATTTTAGTCGTATTTAATTTGTCATAAATGCATAAAAATCCGCAGTCTAATTATAACAATACACTGTAAAGAGATTAGATGTTGATACACCAGCTACAAAATAAAATTGTACGGAAATAGAGAAATTGTACATACACCTCAACAAATTTAGATTCTTTAGATTCTTACCTGTTGGATACCGACTTAATTCGTTATAATAACATAGTCAAATGTTACTAAATGTGATTCACGGTCTAAAGAACTGTTACTTATCTCCGATTCCGACATCGCTTTTCCTTTAACACTAAATTTACGGAAGTGAAATCCTCCACACCGCAATATATTAAATAAAGACTATGAAAGTAGAGGGATCAAGAGGCAAAAAAGATGATTATATAATTAAGTAATTTGTATATTATAAGATATATATATGAAATATCTACTGTACCATGTCTCTATAAGTTTGTAAACCTAGTGTTAAAATATGTTAGGATGACCTTTCATCCTAACGAAAGTCACCGGAAAAGCGATCGCCCTTTTGGTACCTTACTCACGGGAAGTCGAAGTCATCCGAATCTTTCACTACACTGTCCAAAAACCCTTAAAAGGTCAGCCTTGCTTCTAAATCAGGCAATTGTCCAGAATCGCGGACTGTCCGCATCTCGCGTCGACTTTAGCTTAAGTTTACGACGTTACCTATCATAAATCACTCTCAGGCTTTAGACCTAGACTTATTGTTTTTCGACTTTTGCTTTTACGGATTTTACGCTAACATCTGAACACCATTATCGTCGCACATGTATAAACTGGTTATACAAACTGATAAGCAGCTACAGAATGCATAAATTTATCTCAAACTATTTCTACTTTTTAGTTGTTCGTTTTATTTCGGCATGGCTTAAAAATATTCCAAAAACCTTGAAATTTACGAATATATTTTACTTTTCGCCAACATTACAATTTAAATAACCAATGATCGCTAACTTTTACACATGACAAGCATACTCGCCAACACCCAAAATTCTTCCGTTTCCCCATAACGACTATACTCGTCAAAAACACCTAACTGATTATGTCACTTAATTCGTTATCACAACTAACTGATTAAAACTCTAAGCGTGAAAATATTATCTTCTAAACCAAATGTGATTCAAATGAATCCAACATACCGAAATTGCACTATCAATTTTTATGCGAGACTGCGTCAGTTAATAATTTCAATATGTCTGAACAGTGTTGTCATCATTACGTTTCAACGACAATCGGATAATGCTAGTTAGTAATTCCTCTTTTTCCTTAACCACTACGTCAACATTCCATCTCCTTACAGCAGATAAAACGTAACGAAGCGCGCCAAGTTTTCTCTCAATTCCCGCAACATCCCACCTGCCAACATCTCAGCTCCCAACTCTACCTTCCTTCTTTCGCTACAAATTCCATAACTGTATCTTTCCAATTTCTCTCGCTGCAAAGTAGTTCGTCTCCCGCTCTTATCCATCGTGAGCTGTACTCTCATAAAATTTGATTCTCCAAGGGAAAGGGGGAGGGAAGTAGTCCGTTTGACGTACAAACAATAAGCACTCGCCGCTAAAAGCGACGTCGTATTCTTTTGCAACGCAACGGCCAACGAAGCGGGCGCCCATTACAGTCGGAAAATAACGAGGCGACAGTAGGCTAGCGGCTTATCGAGCCGGTAAGTAGGTTGCCACAGGTAGCTCGTTCATGGTGTGTACATACGAGTATTTCTACCTACTCGTACGGCGCGACACATGAGCACAAATAGACGACTACATACTCCCAATAGTATACAGGGTGAACCGTGTAAAGTTACAATCTCGAATCTTCTCATTTCTTGGTCTATTGGTTGACGTTTCTTTTTTTTCTCTTTAATTCTCTAAGTGTTTTATTTTACACTTCTCTAAGTGTTATATTTGTGTAGAAGTTATAGATTATCGTAGTTAGTGTGCGTGTTAGAGAAAGGTGTTTGAAAAAATGAGATTTCTACTCGGTGCTGTTAGTTGCAGCTCCACGTGATCATGTCGTGCAAGATTTATAGTTTTGGGTAATCAGGTTTTATATTAATGAACGGATTTAATCTGTTGCATCTTGAGATGCCGAGAGTTGGACTAACGGATTATCACCTTTGGAGATATCAAAGTAGAGAGTGTAGTTCAAGTTCAAGGGAGCCTTATAGTAGGATCGTTAAAACTTTTGGTGACACAGTTTTTTGGGGAAAAGGGTCATTTTCTGTGAGTTTGAAGTTGTTGGAAATGTATGTTTGAAGAAACAACAGCTGGAGAATAAAATATGAGCGGGAATTTCCATTTGGGCTGCAATTATTATCGTTACTATTATGAAGAGATGGTTTATTTAAAGAATACCGGATGCAACTTTATTTTATTTACTGTTATGTTATCATGCAAATTGCTATGTAACATACAATCATCTCCGACACCCGTGTTATTTAATATCCTGGAAGACCTTTCGCTTTGAGCATCTAAAGTCTCCAGACTTTGATCGCCGATGGCACGTTTCGTTCTTAGCCTGCGGCATTACGTTCGTTGCTTTATACGTACACTCCTGTATGTACATATATTCCTCAGTGGAATTCATTCGATATGACATATTTATTTGTGTACACAGTTAAAAAGTTATGATTTATTTTTCATTCAATTTTATGCATGCCTAGATCTCAATGCATGCTCTAATTACTGGCTTCGTGATTCAGTTGTAGCCCGTGGTTACAATTTAGCACAATCTGTGATTTATTAGTACTTCGTGAGTGAATTTTGTTTGATATTGTATTAACACGTTGAATGTCAGCGGTATTTTACTGGGTTTAATCACTTAAATTGAAGTGAAACCTTTTCTATTAAATTCACATCTTTAATACATCTCATCTATTGACCAAATTTTAAATAAATCAGAAAAATTAAAAACACTGATAGATAGATATTCGGCAGACTTTTATCTTTTTAACACTAATATTTAAATATTCAATATGTTAGGAAATTCATAAATATTGTAATTTAAAAGCTGCGTGAAATTTCATTGAATTCAGTAGCGCCGGTCATCGGTGACCCTCCTGACTGTAAACGTGTTAAATTGTTTAAATATCTGATGAAGAACTTTGACTTTTTATTGATGTTTTGGTTGGTAACTTTATAAAGTTACTGCCTTTAGTCACTGAAGCTCTGTCTAATGCTTATTGTTAGCTTACGGCAAGGCACTGTGTACACGATATTGTGCACTATCAAAGAAAATTTCTCTCTCGATGCGATATACTTATTTAATTGTAGTGTTATTAATTTTTTCACAATTTTTCGAAGACTAAGTTATAGCTTGGACCACACCATAGATAAATCGGAAAGAAATAAACAAATATAAAACAGAAAAGAACGGTAGAAAGACATTACAGCGAACGAAATGGAATTGAGATGGAAATGCAATCGCAAAAATTGAGAGGGAAAAACAGGGGTTAATTATAGACCCATAAAAATAATTGAAACAGTCAGTTTTTTAAGTTTTTCTTTTTGGGAATATGTACGTTAGTATTTCGAGAAAAATGCTACATGAAATTAAGTCACGTAAAATAAAATTTGAGTTCCCAGCCACTCGTCATATGTTGTACACAGAGATCAGTATGATAAGTGGGTTATACTTTTGAAAAATTTAGTTCAACTTGTGGTAAAATCTGTCTAAATTAACATATGCAAAAATTCTCACAGCATCTTCAAGAATTTCTCACAACCCCCTTTAACACTAGATTTACGGATGTTGATATTTTTCTGAAGTAAGCCAATTTGACTCATACAAGAAACTTGAAACTTTTTGCAAAGAAAATAGTTCCAATTCAATTTAAATGAAAGATTTCCTATTAAAAAGTTAACCAACCAATATATTCTATATACAGTAATAAAATTATTAATGAGCCAAATTGACTCGGTAAATCTAGTTTTAAACTACACCAATTACAACATAAACAAATTATTTAAAATTGTCAACTACTCAGCAAATAATTGAAGTACAAAGACATCTGTATCAAAGACATCTCATCGTACGGTTCACCTTATATAAGGATAGCCACAAAATCACCGTGTATGTACGAGTAATCGTCATTCCTCTTGCACAACCGATGGTCACCGGACTCTAGGAAAAGGTTCGCCATCGGTACAAGAGGAGAAAAAAGCTCGATTCCCTCTTGACTCGGTTCAAACGACTTTGGATCACCGGGAGTTCTTTAAGTAAAATCTCTTCGTCGAGCCAAGGAAACGTTTTCACCGGTGGCAGAGTCTACGATACGATCTCGAGATCTCTACTGCAGCCACGACTTTGTGCCGTACAACTGCCATTGGTATCGCTGCCTCTATTTCGGAGTTTAATCTTCCGGCTCCTTTTCTTTAACCCTCCACTCCTACCGCTCCATCTTTTTCGTGCTTTTCTTCCCCTTTTCTCCTGTTTCGCCAGGAGAAAGAGATAGAGAGAGAAAATTTGGCCGAGTTGTAGAAGAGAGGAACAAATTGGTGCACGAATATCGAGGTCGCTTTTCAGAGACTTAATAGATCTCTGTCGAAAGAATATCATTCACGAATCGTTCGATGAAAATGGAAACAATTATTGAAGGTTGTATTTTAGAAATGAGAATGATTTTTTACAATGTTATATAACATAAATTTTCTAAAAACGTTGTTTAACACTAGATTTACGGAGCCAATTTGGCACATTCAAAATTTGATTGCTATATATATATAGTATATTGATTGGTTAATTTTTTAATCATAAATCGTTCATTTAAATTTGTTTTGGAATTACTTTCTCTGCAAAAAACTTCAATTTTCTTGTATGAGTCAAATTGGCTCACTTTAGAAAAATAGGTATAATCAATATCCGTAAATCTAGTGTTAATCATTTGTCCTGTAATTTCTTTTAGGCCTACATGTGGCATAGTTAAACAGTAAATTATTCAAATAAAAATTTAGTAATTTATGTGAGTTTCAATGTAAATTTTAACACTTTACCGACCGATATTTTTTTAACATCCTACCCCCTTCTGACCGATCACTTGGCCACAAATACTTCTTTGACACAGATATCAATTCAAAAATTACAAATTCCCGTCACTGAGTTCTTAACACAGGTAACCGCAATGATAGATAATAATTTATTAATTGGAGTGGCAACCAATTAATAAGTTAAAAGTCCAAAAGCGTTAGGTCCGAAAAAATTAATAGGCTTCCGGTCGGTAAAGTGTTAATATTGGACTGAGAACTTCAATTCTGATTCAATGATGGGTTCTCGTATTGGGCTTGTAATTTGATGATTTTTTAAATATCTAGTGTTTTGATATTTCAAGTGTGTACCAACGATTAATCCACCATATTTAATCGTGATAAACAAATACGTTAAAAGTAAAGAAAATAACGGAATAAATAAAATCAAACCGAAATTTATTAAAATTGAATTGAGGTAATAAATTTAATATTAAACCGCGATATCTCGAAATATGATAAATATAACATAAATCTTGTTTATGTAATATTATATGAAAAAAATATACAATTTTTACATATTCTGTGGTATGGCGAAATTTTAAAATTCTTCTCATCCGATCGGTACATTGCAGAATACCCGGCACGATTTCGCGAAACGCGCGTCTTACGACTCGAAAATCTCGACCTATATTCGTTTGAGCCCGGCGCGTGTCTGGAAGCGTCAAAAAGGAGAAAATGTTCGACGAAGAAGATGCATTCCAGCATAAATTCAACGATCACGGAACACGTCCATGGTCGATTTCCCATGCTTCACGAATCGGAGCATTTAGGCGCGCGAACTGCCTATAGAGATAGCGATGCATTCGTGAGAAATTTTGCATCGAATATCGACCTTGTCCGAATGCAGAGACTACGATTCTTTCAAATTCCTTACGATCTTGCATTCCGCTTGCAGCGATTTCCTTCACATTTGTCGAGAGACACAGACAATGCTGTAGAGTATTTTTCAAGAAACAAAGGGAGAGAGTGTTCTTTACAAGTTATCACTGTTTATTGTTTATGCAGTTAAATGTAGAAAGAGAAAAATAGAGAAAAGAACTAGAGAATAGAGCAAAGCCTTCGTAATTCGCAAGAACCGACGTCGAACTACGAGATTCGGGCCTTGCCCTGCTAAAATAACGAAGGTCAATTTTGTTCTCTACAATTTCTCGCTACTCTGACGATTTTTACTAAAAGATTTTCGCAAAATACATGACAAACGGAAAGATTTGGAAAAAAATTAGAATTTTGTAGAATTAAAATTTCTAGATTAATTAAAAAAAAAACAATCGAGGAGATTTTTCTGAAAATCTTCAATATTGAGTTATAGTTGAAATATCAATGATTTTTCCACCTACTGTACTATTTGAGACATAAATATCGATAACAAAATAATAATTTATCTGGCCACCGAAATCCCGCTTTTCTATCAGGGAAACTAAAGGTCATACCTTGTCAGAATAAGGTGTAAAAACTATAAATTACTATTTACGCGATTACATTTCAATATTTCATTTATAAACGCGCTGCACACGCTGATAAGCTATGATAAGATTCTTTAACTGAGCGCTGTTTATTGTTTATGCAGTTAAATGTAGAAAGAGAAAAATAGAGAAAAGAACTTCAATCAGATAATGCTTCTACTGGTTGCATATGCATTTACAATAAGGGAGAAATAAATAGAGAAAGAAATAAAAAGATAGAGATTGAATAGTAATTTTTCTTTGGAAGACATCTTATTGTTTATATATTCACAGAGGCAGAATCATAGAGTCAACGGAATAAGCAGTTCTCTTTTTCAAGTATTTTGAAGTGTATAAACAATAAGAAAAGTTATCTTTTAAAGAAAAGTCAACGTATTGAAGGTACACAGAAAAGAAGAAACGTCGCAATTTTACGAAAGTTAGAATTCAAGAAAGCCACGTGATTCACGAGTTACGCGAAATATAACATTCTCAATGTCATCTTAAAACGCGCGCCCGATATTTCTATTTACTTTATTTCTGGAGCGCACGAAGCGAGCGCGCAACGGTGCATCGAGAAAGGAAGCTGCATCGAGCGGGAGAAGCAACGGGAAGTTTCGACGTCAGAAGACGACGTTTTGCGTTCCGTGACTCGATGCGAAACACCTGCACGTACGAGTACACTTCGGCCCGGGTGAAAAGGCTCTCTTGTATGACCGGTCTTCCCCGTAGACTCGTCTCGCTTGCGTTTTTCGCTTTGCCGAGGAGAAACCGACTTCCAAGTTGAGAGAAAGACGAGGGAGAGAGAGAAATATAGAGAGCAACGGAGAGAGGCAAGACATAATCGACAGAAAGAGAGAGAGAGACAGAAGTAGGGAAAGGTGAAAAGGGAGAGAAGTAGAGAGAGATGGAAAAGACATAAAAGAGGAATAGAGATAGACGAAAGAGATATAAGAGAGAAACAGAAAGAGACGAAAAAGATATATGAGAGAAATAGAAAGAGACGAAACAGATAAAACAAAGAAATAGAAAGACATGAAACAGATTATAGAGTGACATACTGAGAGAAGCGAAGCAGATTCAGGATAGAAATACAGGAAGACAAAACGGACTAAAAAAAGAAATGCGGGCCAAAGAATTTTAAGAAAGGAAAACAGGGAGAAATGAAAGGTAGGGCAGAGTAAAAGAAGAGAGACAGCAGAAGTCACACAAGGGGTGAAAGTGAATGAAAGACAGCCCGAAGGGAAAGAAAAGAGAGAAGGTACATGGAGAGGGAGGTGAAAACAGAGGGGGAGGGAGGAAAGAGAGAAATAAATACACGGTGCAACAGAGATTGCCAAGTGTATCTGGAAACCGGTCGGACACGACTTCCTGAAAGTCGAATTATCTACCTAATTTCACCGCAGTCAGTGAGCGATCTCAAATTCCAAACTTATCCGAGGACAATTACAGACCTACGAAGGACTCTTTTGACATTTGTTCAACTTTCTTTCTCCTCTGCCAAGACAAATAAAATGTAGAAACCAAGACATGGATTTTCATGAAAAGCACATTTGCATAGAATAAATATCTAACACGAAGATGATTATACGCAGTTTTCACGAGGCAGATGTACGCTGTACCGTTTAAAAGGTCTTTGAAAAACATTTGATTTATCTTCCAGCTAACAAAAGCTTGCTCTTTTTTCATTTTGCATACTAATAGTCTTGACTTGGTTCGAAAAGAATAGAAAACCCGTGACCTTTGTGATCCTGTTATTCTAACGAATAGAGATTCTTGTAGAAGTCATCGTGTTTGTGTTGTCGCGTTATTATGCAACCATTTAAGACCGTTCTTTGCAGGTTGAAATCGGCAGCCTCGAACCGGACGTTCAAGGATACCGTTGCAGCATGTCGTTTCTCGTACGACCTCGAGAATGCACGGGTTTCCCTTAAATACTTATAGATAGACTTCTTACATGTTCTTTCGTTTCTACATCTCTGACTTTAACTACTATGGTCATTTTACCGACGACTTTTACGTGGATTTTGAACCGGTAAAGTTACGTAATGTACCACTTATTTATTACTAGTATATAAGATAACTTTAGCACTAGATTTACGGATATTGATATACCTATTTTTCTGAAGTGATCCAATTTGAATCATACAAGAAAATTGAAATTTTTTGCAAAGAAAATAGTTCGAAATCAATTGAAATGAAAGATTTATTACTAAAAAATTAACCAACCAATATATTATAAATGTAGTAATCAAATTTTAAATGAGTCAAATTGACTCCGTAAATCTAGTGTTAACGAATATCTCAACACAAATATCAAAAACCAAATGTTATGTATTAGAGCGACACTATCACTCATCATCATCCTTACTCATCCCCGAATTACTGTTCCAAGTCCAACTGTGGCGAAAATTCTTTTGAATTTTGGGCCACGACAATCAAGAACTGAGTGTAAATCTATCTCTAATTATTTATATCCTTTAGTTATTCGTTTTATTTCGGCATGGCTTCAAAATATTCCAAACATCATGAAATTTACGAATATATTTTTATTTTGGTCAAAATTACAATTTAAATAACCAGTGGTAGCTTTTACGCATGACGAGTATACTCGTCAAACTCAGCTAACTGGTTAAAACCCTGTGTCCGTTTACCTCAAGGTTCATTCTCATATTAGATTCAATCATTTATACTAACAATAAGTTCACAAGTCAATGCTAATTCCAACTCATTGCTAGTTCATTGCTAATTCTAATTCAAACTCGTACAAGTTCAATACTCATTTCAAGTTCCTATTATTCTCTTATTCTTGCTATTATTCATCAACATCACTGTATCGCTATTCGAAGGAGACGACGTTTAACACTAGAACAACCAAGCAAGTCAAAATGACTTCTTCACATTTTTTCCAAAAATGCCCTAAGTTTACAGGAGACTCCTAGACTAGAAATTCTAAGTTGGTGTTATAAAACACAGATTACCAAACCGATCATATTTTCCACCCATTGATTCCTCTTCTTCCAAAGTTATTTAACACTTTACCGACCGGTAGCCGATTCATCAGCTTTTCGGGCCCAACACTTTTGGACTTTTAATTTATTAATCGATTGCTATGGCAATTAATAAATTATTATTTTTCATTGCGGTTAACTGTGCCAAGGACTCAGTGAAGAAACTTTGCAATTTTCGAAGAGATATCAGTATCCGAGAAATATTTGCGTGCAAGTGATCGATTAGAAGTGGATAGGATGTTAAAAAATACCGGTCGGTAAAGTCTTAATATATTTAAATGTAATAAATTTAACGTGGGTCGTTCCAGTGTTAAATATATCACTTTCAAAAGTAAAAGTTCTTTTGTTCCGGTGGATCCGGAAGCGCGAATAGCCTTATTCTCCATTACAGTTATAATATACACATCACGCATAAAACATTTCCTAGATGTGAAAAAGGAGGATTTAAACTCAGCTCTACTGATTGCGAATCCCGAGTCTTTACTTCCTTATAGCTCATTACTCTTTTTCCTTAAATCGCTTGTTTCTTTCTTTTTATATTTTATCATTTTATAGTGTTATGGTCATTTCGCTTAGGACCCACTGTTTTAGATAGGATCCAAATCACCGAGGCGATGGTATGATATAAATAACAATTATGACAATTTAAGGAAAATTTCGCAGAAGTTAAAGAGGAAGATTCTAACTCGGTCCCAGTTATATCAAGATCAAACAATTTACTCAATATCTACAACAATCATTCTACCTTAAAGGTACGCTGTGTCATACAGACTTAACATTTCTTAACACTAGATTCACCAGTGCGAAATCTATTATATTTAAATATGTTAAATATGTACCTTAAAGCAAGGAAAATTAAGACGTGGAAAAGATAATAGATTCGGTAATTTATGTTTTATACGATGAACGAAGAATATTTATTTTACAGCTCTCTCATAAACTCGTAAAATTTTTGTAAAAAATTGTGTACCAGTCATTTTGACTGGCTTGGTAAGTTCAGTGTTAAGCTTACGTTGCTAAGCGGCAGGATGTCATTTGATGACTCGGAATTCTTACATAATATTACAATGAAGAGTAGAACATTCGTGGGAATAACATTGAACAATAATGTAGAGGATCTGAAAGAAAGAACTTTGCGAAAAGAATAATTATGAACGGCAAAGGAAAAAATTCCAAGCCAAGTAGACTGTGTCGAGGTAATAAAGATGTTTTCGATTCGTCGGGCAACGATAATACAGAAATAATGAGCGACAAACGTTTTAAGGTTATATAATGAATAATAAGGGGATCCATAATCATCTATCATTTTTATAGCAGTTCTTCCCGGATTTTTTACAATGCCTTCACGACGTGTATAACGCTGCATTTCTTGCATGAACGTGCGCAAGTGGCACAACGGTAATGCACCAATGAGTGCGTCTCTCATTCTCTTTTTTCATGCTACCAAAGCTGCTATTAAATCGCAATATCAAATTATTTTCAATGTCACCAACTATTGTTTCTCTACCAGACATTCGAATACAGTTAACACTAAACCTACCAAGGCGGTCAAAAGACCGATTCCAAAATATTTTCTAAAAATTATCTAAATTCGTAGAGTAGCCATGAAGTAAATATTCCACTTCTATCTTACAAAAGCAAAATGAGTTAATTAATTATCTTCTTTATCTCGCCACTTCTCTTTGTGTAAGGTCGTTATTGAGTATATTTAGATTTTAGTAGATATAACGTCGGTAGGTTTAGTGTTAAATGTTTCCTGATATTTTTTGGAAAGTAATAACGGATTAAAAAACTATTATGGATTTTGAGGAGAATTTATTTTACGATTTTAAAAAATTGTTTGCACATGTAGAATTTTTTCTGCTTTAAGGCACTTGACAGACTAAGTGGATTTTAATGAACTTAACCTTGTGAATTGGAGTTTCAATTAATTATACTTAAGTTTACTGTACTTTGGGCAATTTCGAATTGTATATTGAGGGCAACTTATATATTGTTAGGGATTAAAGTGAAGTTCAATTCAATTGCTTATCTCTTAATGTTGGCTGAAAGGACCTTCTAATACTTGCGGATACTCGAGGAATTTGAACTTTTGAACTCTTGACGCTAAGAGCGATTTTAACCATTTAAGATATGCTCAACGCATATCTTCCTGGCAGCTACTTCTCCATCAATTCACTCTTGACCTTGGAATATAATAATGATCTCATATACCAATCTAAGTATTTTTCTGTACCTGCAGCTACGTCTACCATCAAACAAAAATCAAACTCAACACAGTATTAGTTTTTTATGAATCAATCATTCATAATCATCAATCATAATCATCATACTTGAGAAAAATTTAAAAAAAATGAATCAGAAAATAAACAATGATATTTCAATTCACCAAGTGACCCTTCCAAAAAAAGTGATTACAATTAGAAAAAGAAATACGAACAATCTGAGCCAAGCGAGCTCAAAGCAAGTGATGAACTTCAACATTAAAACTGCCGTTGCTATATTTACTAAAATTTAGATATAATGAGTAAGTACTTTGAAAAAAAAAAGAAATTAAGAGGTGAAACAGATGATTTTAATTAATTGACGTAGGTTTTATAAGGTAGAAGTTTAATATTTACTTCATGGTAGCCCTATCAATTGAAGTAATTTTTCAGAAAAAACTGGGAACCGGTCATTTTGGACACCTTGGATAATTAGATACTTAATAGTAGGTTTAGCGTTAAAATGAAAACCCCAATGTCACTCTCCATATTTCTTTAACAGTTAAATGTTTTAAGCATCGTTAAACGTATAATTAGTGTTCATAATCAGTTGATAGGAGTGCCAAACGCAAAAAATTGTAATTATTGTGAATAGCATGAACGTTCACGTCACTCCTCGTTAATAAACGACCATGTCTCCAGGGCAAACATACACGGCGTTGTAAGTTCGCATCCATTTCTCAACGGCGTACATATACGCCCCCCGGAACGAAAGGGTTAACAAATCTCCAGTTAATTTCAGGTCTGCAGGAATGCAAATGGTATCCAAAGAACATCGAGCGAAAGGTCGATTCAAAGCCGAATGGTCACGGTCGAGTCGAGCCGCGACTTCATTCAGTTCTACTGCCCCTAGAATTCTCTCTCTCTCCTTTCCTTTCCATCTCGCTCCATTCTCTTTCTCGTTTTCTCTCTCACTCCCTTCGCTCTTCTTGCAATAACGGTGTCCATTGATGAAATTTCTGGAGCCAGCAGACAGTGTCGGATCGGCCGCAAAACGACGATCGGGAGTTACGTGGACGACGTGCGCGAATTTATGGTGCTGATAGTCCCGAAGGGCAACCCAAGAGAAATTCTTTTTTTTTTCTTTTTTTTCGACGGTCAACGACAGCTGTTGCTTCCGTCGATTACACGATATTTCTGTTGCACGCGTAGCGTCGATGGCGTCGTAAGAAAGTTACGGAGTTTATGGGGTCCGATGGAACACCATTGCGAGAGGGAATTTTATTCGCGACCCAGCGTGTGTCCCTTGACGCAGCACGTAAAATTCGCAGGATCGATCGACAGATCGACGATGTCGATGTACGGAATCGACCTATGGGGAATCTCGTTGGTGCTACTGAGAATCGTTTTTTCTTTCCTCTGGATGGAATTGATTCCTTGGGAAGAAGGTGAGATGGAAAATGGAAAAGAAACGTTCTCCAACAAAGAAGTCTTTATCTCTTTGTCCTACGATTTTTGTTGTGAGTTAATGCACGATAACTCAGAATTAATTGCTAAAATAACAATTTATCCCTGATTTCTAAAGCAGCATATAAATTAAGGTAACATTAACACTAGATTTTCGGAAGCCGCCGAATTGACAGGTTCCTATATGTTTTGTAAACATTTTTCAAATTTACAGAGAAGCTGTACAGTAGATATTTCACGAGTACTTTGTAATACAATAAGTACTTAACAAATTGTTATTTTTGCGGCCTGATCCCTCTTTTTCCAAAGTATTTATTTAATATATAGCAATGTAATAGATTTCACGGCCGTAAATATAGTGTTAATTGAATAGGCATCATTTTATCCTATCATGACCCATCGATATTTTTCATTTCACAGTTTTTGGAAAGCTCCCAAATTTTGTATTCTATTTATCCCATGAGAAGTGCCACTTATTTTTGTACCGGAACAGGCCAACAATACTGTGGAGGAGTTTGATGCATTAGCGAGTCAATTATCAATTCGTAGATCGTTTACAATCTAATATTCCCACGATAGGGTCCCAATTCCTATCTCACGGTTTGTTTTTAGACAAACGAAGAAAAATTATGGAGTAAAATCTTTGCATCCGTTTTCTCCGTCCTTCTACCTTCTCCCACTTGATATCCACTTTCGTAACATTACTTACAAATCACTGTACAATAACACTGTGCTCAAAAACCTCTTCACCTATTTCATTCGACATCCACATAATTCTCCCACTTAATTCTCCCTTTTGCAACGCCATAAATCGACACCAATAAATTAGCATAAGTAGAACGACAGGTTCTATCGTGCACTACCTCAACACAGAAACCAGCTACAGGATTCCATCATGCGGAATGGCGCGAAAAATCACAACATGGGTGACTTAGCGCAACAACTTTGTGGTGGATATGGGATTAAAGTCTACAACTCCCTTACAGTGGACTCAAATTCGAATCCTCGTCACATTTAGGAAATTGAAAAAATATTATGATATAATATATCATAGTCTCAATGGTTGAGAACAAACTTAAAACTGTAGCTTCTAGGCAAAATGATATAATAGTTAAAGTTTAACCCCTTGACCTACGATTTATTTTCTAACGTGGCGCGCAAAGACTCAAAATTAATTCCTGAAATCAAAAGTTTTCACTGATTTCTGATATTTCGTATAACTGAATGTAATAATAACACGTTAAACGCTACTCATATTTCGCTCGTTTCATCTATTGCAATGATACGGTGCCTATTAAAGTCCCATCTTTGTAAAACAGAAACTTCAAAGGCACAAATAGACGTGTATTCATCAGGATTTTATCTTTTCAATGCCAGTATCTATTATAAATATTAAATATGTTAGAAAATTTGTTATTACAATTGAAAAATTATACAATATTTCATTGAATTCCATAGCGCCGGTCACCGATGACCACCATGGCAGTGAA
Organism: Cerceris rybyensis; assembly: GCA_910591515.1. Taxonomy (NCBI): domain Eukaryota; kingdom Metazoa; phylum Arthropoda; class Insecta; order Hymenoptera; family Crabronidae; genus Cerceris; species Cerceris rybyensis. The sequence goes on from OU342789.1 coordinate 43,490,878, forward strand.
CGTGTTAATAGTATAAAAATAATGAGAGCGTTTCATATTCGGCTGTTGTTGTTTATTTAATAGTTTTCCAAAGACTTCAAATTTTGCTATTTCATTTTCCGCACTACGAGTTCTACACATATCTACCTAGTTGTAGGCTAAGGGGTTAAATGCAGAATAATAATAATCGGTGTTTGAAGATATGATGATTATGTAGTTAAAAAACCAAACAACTAATTGGTAGGTATGAGTTCAAATCCCCGTCATTTTTAGGATATTTTCCTAAATATTTAACCAACCACCTAACGCGGATAATGATACGAAAACTGATCACCTTAATTGAAGAACTAAACCGAGAGTATCACAAACAGTTAAGACACATCACCAGCAAAGGAAGAAAACGAGAACGACAGGTGGAAGTGTATCACCTTGGTCTTAATTTGAATACGGCCCATTCCCAACTGATCGTGAATGGCAATCACGGTCTCCAACGTAGAACTCCATGCCGTTGATTCGCAATACGGGGCACCGTGGTGCATTCTATGCGAACGTACAATAATTCCCACCTAGAAGAAATAACGCGAGTGTCGCGGCGCCAGTAATTGCAAACGCGTCTCGTCGACCTCGACCAACCGACGGAAAATCACAAAAACGCAATCGACGCGCTTTCATTTCTCTTGTCTAGTATGGGAAAACGAATAAGCATTCACGCGGATCGTGAACATCGCATTTTTTTCTATCGTTCACCCATTGCCTGGATTCACCGCAATTCGATTGTATTAGATACCGGAAAAAGTTCGTGAGGCTGTTTTTTTAGCAATGAATATCAATTAGATTTTAGTTAGAAATTCGCTAAATATTTTGATGTGATGAATTCACAAATAGAATTAAATTGAGCTCACTAGACTTCCATAAGACACTCGACAATACGGCACCGTTTAACAAAGGAGATCGGACCAATTTGGTGTGTTTAACACTAGAACTACCAAACCAGTCAGAATGACTGGTACACAGTTTTTTGCAAAAAATCTGCAAGTTTAAAGAAGAAGCATAGAATAAATATTTTACGTACATCGAAAAAGATATAAATCACTGAATCGCCCATCTTTTTAACCTCTTGATTTCTCTGTTTTCAAAGTACTTATTTACTGTATTAAAATATAATAGATTTAACGCCGGGAGTTCTAGTGTTAATGGGCTATGCTTAGAATAAATCGATTTGAGTTAATTGGAGGAATAAATTATTTCATGTCGAAAGGAATTAAATATATTTCTGACTTTTGGTACCTAAGAGAATTAATTTTGCGGTAATTTTCTAACGTTAGTTACTCAATTTTGTTCCGTGGTAGCTGCAGTTGTAGACATTGAGGGAAACTTGAGTGAAGATGCAAATCTCTGTCAAGTTCCAAAGTCAAAGAACATCGATAACAGCTAGACGCTGTGTGGAACGTAACTCGATGTATGTAGGACTCTAAAGGGTTAAGTCGATCGAAGGTTCACTGTAGCTAATGCTGTTAGTACACGATTATCGGAGTTATCTTAGTCACAATTGTCAATCCTTTTGATGAAGTTACGTAAATAGAAACCATAATGGTTGTAAGGTTATATCTGAATAACAATATGTAATTCTCTAATTGGCAAGATTTTCCTCTTTACGATGTTATCTCTGAAGAGATTCTACGTCAAAGTGTACTTGAACGTCAACAATTTTCAGACTAACAAACTCTATTTGCGAATTAATAAAAGCTCTGTAACAGGTAATTACAGTAATAAATGACAGTAAAAAGTTAAAAATGTTTGCCTTTACTATTTTAGACTGAATTGTTTGAATGTTTCCACTCGCTATGGTTCATGAACTTTGAATTATTAAAATGTGTACACGTATTGCTAATATTGAAGGCTGAAATATTGAAATGTTCGCGCGTAACAGCAAAGGCCGAATTATTAAAATGTTTGTACTTAGTATCGTTAGTAACAAATTAGTGTTTGCAGAAATACCGTGTCATTACGCACCACGGTGTCTCGGTACTTCATTGCGTGTCGATAATAATGTAGGACTTGTACAAATACTGTATACTATGCAGTTATATTCCGTGTGGATTTATCGTTCGCAAAATCGATGGTAATAAGTATGAAGTTACAATTACTGTGAACGCAATACAATGTGTCTTTTGCTTTTCGAAGGCAGCGTGGTATTGATAGAAATAAAGGTATATTATAAAAAAACAGCAATAACTTAAATTATTCTGTAAATGTGCAATAATATATTTTCTATCTTGAAAGATTTTAATGAAAATATTATTTAAGGTTTTAATTTTAATAAGGTTTTTTTGTAGGGACTTTGGATAAATCGATTGATGAATTCAATATTTTGTGGTTCCATTTAAACGAAGGATGACCTGAATAATTTTAACTGTACGATGTTTCTCTGCCAATCATAAATTTCTTCCTTCGAAAGAATTATTAAACAACAATAATTTGTTCAGTTTTCTATAAAAATTTGAAACGCAAGAACGCGGCAAAAATATAGAAGCCACAGTCCTAAAATACACTTTGCCTCCGATAAAATAAGGAAGAATACAGATACATCTTTTTCCCATTCCACCGTCGATACTCTACCACATCTTTCCAATTTTAAAATTCATTTCAATAACACGTTACATAAGAATCCCATAATATCCTAAGTGGGTTATTACAATATTTCCTATTACATCGAATCCACGAAGTGAAAGTATCATTGTGCACGTCAGGCAGGTTTCCTTTCAAAACAGCTCCTATTTTTCGTTTCTCCGCCATCAGGAATTCCCGAGAATTTGCTGCATCGTTTCTTCATATTACACAAATACCGGCTCATCTATCTATTAATTTGATTGAACAATTCAATTTTCTATAAGCAATTCCTCTATTATGATACACTTTCATGCACTTGAAAATATGTGACAAGTTACATTTTTCAAATTTTTCATTTATACCATTTTCATAATAACCACAAGAATTTCAACCTTTTCAACCCATTCGAGTCCAATTGCACACTGAGTGTGCAATGTATTTCCGAGCCAAAAAGACCGGCGGCACAACGAGTGTGCAATGATCTTGAATTGCAATTATCAGTCATTATAGAAAAAACAGCCCTTGAAATAAGACTAGCTTAAAATAAAAAGTATCTTACGAATGTATAAACGTTACATTTGATATTTGGTTCAATTTCGACCCTAAAGTAGGTGACCCAAAGCCACAATCATTAAAAATACAAGAAGTGATAATTATAAAGCGAAAAGTTGCCAGTATTTCTGGATGGTCTCCAAAAAAATGCACTGTCTCGAATGGGTTAACTTAGAAAATTCTTCTTTTCAACAATTATTTTCAGCCTAATTTAAAGGTGTCATTTGAAGTCTCTCGAAAAAGACAAGTGGAGACAAAAGAGCGGCAAAAACCACGTTAATTTATATCTTCATCGCGCATATGTACGTTCTGCTTTCTCTCCTATCGTCCCGCATACAAGTCGCTTCTGAAAAGTCGGGTAACTCGTTACGCTCGACGGACATCTACGCACGTTCTACAAAGTGGAATATAAGCCGTTGAAAAGTTGTGCGACATTTTGAGGAAAATTTCTATGTCACATTTTGCACTCTGCACAAATGCAAACTTAATGGATGACTTAAGCGTTAGACAATAAGACGTTGCTCCTTCGAGGATTCACGAATGAAGTTGATTAGCATAAATGTAATTTGCAACCGATTATCTTTCTTCTTTTTTTAATTTAACGAAGAACATCGATGGTAAGTGCTTCTTCGCTAAATAAGCAAGTACACAGACATCACAGACACGTTTAAATGCAACGACTACTTACCATCAGCTGAGACTAGGTCACGTGCAAATTGGAAAGCAAGACGGTACTTTCTGCATACCACCATCGCCTCAGTCTTTCTCGAATGAGTCCTTCATGGTATTTCATATCGATGGAATGAAAATTCTCACGTAAAGTAAGCTTAAATTATAAAGCCTTGGGGGACGTGCGACTTCCGTTAATACCGGTCGACGAATGCATTTTATTGTGTGGTGAACTTAAAGAATTATTAATTTAATGCTTGGCTTGACGCATTTAACCCTTTGCTGTATGATTCCTTTTGTGACTGTCTGTGCAATAATTGGAAATTAAATTAGAAAAAGAAAAATTAATCGGCTATTCTTAATGCTTCATATAATTTAGCGTAATATTAATTTTACTTAATCACATTAAACAATTTAAAGCAGTTGTATATGACGAATGTCTTTATAAATCCGTAGGTTAACTGTTAGAAAGCCTGCAAACATGAAATGTAGCTTAGTGCGCGCAGACTATTTAAAAATGGGGCCTTTCAACTCGAATACGCTACATCAAAGATGGAAAGAAAAAACGGTAATAGTTGTGTAATATTCTACCAAAGATTCTAGCAGAGGCTGAAAGATCATTCATGAAGTAAACTAGGACGCCCATTCGAGTATCCACGTTGAACTTTCGTTTTTCAATCTCTTTATGCTTGTGACCTTGAATGACCTTGAGTGTCGACGGCCGTTATATTCGCTTTGAGGTAGGCAATCTTTTTAGTGCCTTCACCTATATAGAAGTCAAGGTGACCGAACTAGGTGCCTCTCAATGCTCTTTTATTTTCATCTGAACTTTTTTTTCACCTTCAATCACAAATCCCGGCGTTATTGTCATGAATCTCTTACACGAGAAGCAAAAAGCCTGAAGCACAATGGCTACTGCCGAAACAGTGAAAAACAAAAAAGGATGTCCTATACGAATTTCTCGACACAGTTCGAATTGAATTATTGCAATATAGCAGCAATTACGTTACTAAAGTGCTACGATATTTAATAAGTAATTATAATATAATACTCTCAAATACATGACCTTTACAATATTCCATACAACATTGTTTAATCCCAATAACAAAGCTGTCACCGACGTAATGTTTCTGTACATTAACCCCACTGATCGCTATGTCGATCATCAATGATCAACTCAACATTCTAACATCAAATTATGGGTCACATACTTTAACTTTTTAATGCCACTTTCCGTCACATATTTTCGACATCGTACTACAAGTTCTCATAACACCTCACGTATCAGCTCATTTCAAGATTTTTCTAAAATATTGTCGAAGCCTATTCAAATACATCAAAATAGTCCAAAACTCAATGTGTAATGCAATAAACGCTGTATCAATAACAGTATCAGTCGTATTAACTTATAGGCAGTAAACGTACTAATAACATCATCGATCGCATGACTCCATATACTATAAACGTCCTACCAATGACATCATCAATCGTATTACGCCATACACGATAAATTAAAAAACATTGTATTAGGTCTACTGGAAAGTTCTGTCCGTTTATGAAGAGGAAGGAATTTATAGGCCAATGCTAGCATCTGAACATGGTTCAAAATGGTTTGCTGAGCTGAGTTAGGCTTCTCCGCGATCTTCGAAGTTGTCAAAAGAAGATCTTGGTGTATCATGGTCTTCACAACATCGTCATCGACCAGAAATGGCCACCTACAATGTGACTTATCATTTAGGTCGAAATCACCTGCTCCAAATTTTTTGAACCATCTCCTACATGTTTTATCCGAAACAGTACCTCCATTAAACACTTTTAATTTTCGACACGCTTCTGTAGTATTTCTACCCTGTTAAAATTCATATAACATACAGTACCGTAAATGAACTTATCAGTGTCCATGTTTTCATGATCGCGTCTAACTTAACAATGAAATGAGATATCTTTATTACAAAAAGAGGTATAAAGAGACACAACTACATGTAGCTCAAAATACAGTAACCGTTACACTAAAAACCAGCAACATCCTTATTGCTCTATGTACATCAAACGTGCCAATGTCAGTAACAATCATATTGCTCTATCTCTCCCCTATCTCTAAATATATATTTATTCTACATACTTTTCTCTAATAACTGTATGTACATCTTAAACTAACTAACAATGCCATAGCCTAATCATTAAAATAATACAATAGAAACTCTCACTAAAATAAATGACTCTAATAACTCTTATTCGTAATACTTTCCACTAAACTCTGTACCTCCACTATGTCTTTCTTCGCAACGAACTCCAAGTCTCAACTAGCTCTTCCAAAAATTCACACTCGCATCCACCCTCGACACTCTTTCTCACAACTTGCATGCTCTATTGCACTCACTCATTTTCTCCTTATCCACAGACTAAACATTCACACTACCTCTGGAATTCGTCGTCTTCCAAATCACGTATTCTAAACATTCACTCTCACATACACAAAATCCATTCACAACCACTAATTAAAAGCTATCTCCTGTCTTTAAAAAAATACGATACTACAGAATAAATCAAAAACATTGTAGAACTAACATTAATAGTATTACTCCATGTGTAGCAACCCAAAGAACAGCAACAATCTCATTATTCTAGCAAGTTGTAAAAAACAAGTAGTCTGATCCGCATGAGATACTGTTAAGACTCGTGACAAAAGCCAACGACCAGGCCGAGCGATCAGCTGACTACGGTGTCACGTGTAAATCAAGATTCGAGGAAGGCAACCGCGACTCGGCATTGCCAATTCATTTCTCGGTCGTGTATCGCACGGTCGGCTCACTTTGCAAAACTCGGTCGTCGGAATTGCCGGTCGCGCAGCATTGACCTCTCGGCCCTTGGCATTCGAGTCTGCACACTCGATGGCCGACGATTCGTCTCCGCTCGGTTCTCGTGTGCTTCTGTCTCTTGGGTTTTAAACGGTTCTCGTTGCTGGACGACAAGAGGATCGTTATTAACGACCGGACATGCCGCTTGTCTTGTGAAATCGCATTAACCCGGGAGAACGGGGGCGTTTGTCGTTAAATCTCATTGAACGACGCGTCATTAGATGGTGCACGAACTTTGAGCTTGCCCGCTTTCTTCCTGTGAAATCTCTTCTGTGCGGTTATTATAGTTATCTTTAATCCAATGTATTAATTTGTTGTAATAGTTATCTGATAGAGATAGAATTTTTGGGGGAAATCCAGATCGTTTGGGGGTTTTGTAATTTTGCAGTAAAAAACTTTTGATTTTAGTTTATTTTCAGTGGAGTTTATTATGAGTTGGGGGTTTTAAAAGGAGGTATATGTTTAAAAAATATGGTAAAATTAAATTCGCTTACGTGGAGAAAAATTGGGAATTTTGTGGTAATTGTAAAATGTTCATTCTCTGTATTTGGTACTGTTTTGCTGCAGAAAAGTATTAATTTACTGAAATTGCTCGAAAGTAATGCGGAATATTTTGCATTCGTGAGGCAACTTTCTACTTCTACCTGCATTGCTAACTTTGAATATACTTATAAGATTAAGATTTTCTGTGAAATTCGAACAGCTTAAATATACTTAGTTCTAACTTTTGAGTGCAGCAGGTTTATTCGTTGAATGCTATGGACTATGCCATGGCTACTTATAGCCGAGCTTACTATATCCGGTAAAATGATTTTGCAAATTTTAAGCTTTAAAGATAATTAATTGCCCTGTAGGTTAAATATTAACCTGAAACATTGCTGAATGTGTGTGAAATTTCAGTTTCGATATCCTTCAAGACATTATTAAAAATGACGTGAACATTCAACATTTTTTGTCTCTTTTTTCTACGTTCTTGTGTAGATTGCACATTTTCTGAAGTTCTTTAGTACTTTTTGCGTTCTTTCTTAATTAGACTTGTTTACTACGGCTCGAGTTTTTATATTTTAGATACCGGATTCTCTGTAATTAGCGAGAGATGTGTTAACGCAATAGATTTTTGTATTTTTTCTTCGAACAGTATTCTCCATTAACGCTTTATCGACTAGACACTCCTCGGTGAAACAATGGCTCATTACCGAGGCATTAGCAGCAAATGGAACGATAATAAAGACCGATACCTTGAAATTTCTACGACTTTAAAAGTATTTTAAATGAAGATTTTACGACGTGTTTATATTTGAAACTTACACTAAATTTCATCTTAATTCCATCCCGTAGCAATAAAGCTTTTTAACGACCGTAAGCGGTTTGTAAATAGAGGCTTCTCGAAAATCAGTAAAACCTTCGGTAAACAGTGTTATGCGATTAAACAGTGTCATAATTTTTAACGAGCACCAAAGCTGAAACGCAAAGATTTTTTGCCTCTGAAAATTTCCGAAAGAATATTTCACGGTAGGATGATTATTTACGTGCAAAATCGTAAGAAAAATCTACAATATCGGCTTGACAAAACACCTGGAATTTCAGCGTAAACCTTAGACCTTCCGTTACCGTTAAATGCGAATTACAAAAGTCATTTTCTAAACTGTTCATCGAAGCGGTTGCTTTCTTCTTACCTTTCTGGGCACGGTAAATTTCTTGCTCTCGTAAAGTTGCATTTTAGAGAAAAATACTAATGATTGTGCGTGCACTTGTTGTGCGAAACACGTAATTACTCGAGGCCACGAGAAAGATCTAATATCAAAACGTGAGTTTTTTCTGTCTGTAAATATAATACTGCGTAACGGACGTCAAGATTTGAATGACGGAATAATACTAAACTTGTATTACTATTGTTGGAAAAAGAGAAGAGTGACTGTTTGATATCGTTTATTGAATTTTCTATTTTTTCACTTAGGTCACGCTAATAGTTATTGATGCAAAGCTCAAATTATATTATATTGATATGTACTTTGAATTGCATTGATGTTGCATGTATCTTTGATTGGACTGCTATAGTATATATCTCATGCTAATTTTAAGCTCTAAAATCTGTCGATACATTTGGATTTAGTTGGAAAGTATTTCAATATTAATTACAGGGTGAGCCACTATTGTATGTACCTCTAAAATGCAGTGAACTGAGGTGAGCTGAGGTGAGCTATTCTAACATACCTTTAACCCTTTGCGGACTAGCGACGCATACTATATGTGGCCTGAGAAAAAATTCAATTAGAATCTATTGTCGTATGTATGCGCCATTGAAGTTTAAAAATTGAAATACAGCCGTTGGAATATGATTACACAAATAGTAATTTATAATTTCTACATATTAATATTATAACTTTTTACTTGAACAACGATTTTGAATCGCCAGATAAATGATTATCTCTCAATAATCAAAAATGTCTCCGTCCGCAAAGGGTTGCGGTTATGCAGTTACGTCTAACTGCTTGACTCCATCGCTTTATATTAATGAAGCTAGCTGTTTATATCTCTGTGTGAACATTTGTAGTACCTACAAATTTTTGTATGTTCTGCTTAACTCTCATTGAACCATATTGAAACATTTTCTTCTACCATAGTCTAAATTTAATTCTCTGCTGTAGACTTTACAATGATCTGCTTGACTTTAATTGAACTATATTCAATTATATTATATATTAATTATATTAATAATATTCAAGCAAATATTCTTGTAACATAGATCCAAAGTTACTACTGTAGTATGAGTTTCAGAATGTCTACTCTAGGTGTCAGCAACCCTTTTTTTTATTAACACTAGAACGACCGGCATTAAATCTATGACATTTAAATATATTAAATAAGTACTTTGAAAAAAGGGAAATCAAGAGGTGGAAAATATGATCGGTTCGGAAATCTGTGTTTTATAAGATCAGCTTAGAATTTCTAGTGTAGGACTCTCCTATAAACTTAGAAAATTATAGGAAAAAATTGTGAATAAGTCATTTTGACTTGTTTGGTCGTTCTAGTGTTAAAGAGTTATTTTCCTTTAAACGAGTAAGAAATATTATATCGAAAAAAAAAATCTTCAGTCTTAGACTGAAGGGATAGATTTTAGATGAAAATGTGCGAGTTGCCGACCCTTAGTTTGCTCCATTCTAATTGAACTGTACTAGTTCGTATTCTTGCAGCACAGGCCTAAAGTTAAAATTTCGGAACAACTGGTCGTTAAAAAATCAGGGTGAAACGTAGAATTTTTAATATTTGTAATACTTATCACAAATATCTCTATCGTAAAAAAATACAACTAGAAACACTGGCGACCATCAAAAGCACTAATTCCTCCTTTCAACGGATACATGTTTTCCAGCTAATTCCAATTGAGAAATCTGACAAAGCAATGTCACGAAAGCTTTCAAATCCGTCTGAACGAATCTCCGAGTCTCTTTCGTATTACTTTTTTTTTCTCGAACGTCGTCGCGCAATTTCGCAAATTTACACCTTTTATTTTCAACGTTTCCGTAGAACGAAATACGGGTTTCTGGGACGAGCGAAACGTAGGAATATAAATGGTCAAAGTGGTACTGCAATCCGTAAGCGGAATTGCGTCGGAGGAAGCGTGTCTCGTGGTCGTTTACAAATGTACTCGAATGCATTAGAAACATGCAGTGTGTCAAGCATCGACGTGCAACCACGGTGTCGGTTGTGCAATCCATTAGCACGCGTCACCTGATTCTACTTGACTCTTCGTCCGTCGTCTTCTCTCGTTTCTCAGATTCGCAACCGTAAAAGATCGACAGACGGTGTTTTTCATTCGTCCGAACTCCTATTTCTTTTCGGCTTATACCCTCGTTGCAACTTCAGGGATGCTTTTAACGAAAATCCAAATAACATTCAAACCGATCGTTTCGAAAAAATGGAAAGAAAATTTCCTCATTGTATTTGAAAAAATAACTGCAGAAATTGTTCCATGTGACCGTAGAATTTCGAAGTGACGAAAATGAAAGATTCGTTTGAAAATTTGAGAATGACAGAATGCGAGAATTTTCTATGCTTTATATTACCTTGCGTTATTTCGCTGCGAAAATGTGTTTCTGTTTTAACGTTTCAGAGGTTCAGGTTATAAAATAATTTCTATATTTCATTGGAGTTATATTTCAATAAAATACTGTTCGACTTTTCTTTTTAATATTAAAGAAACGTAGAGAATAGTAGAAAATAATGTTTAGAGCAGAGAATATCTAATATAAAATAAAAAAAAGTGAAGAAGTCTATTCTTTGAGATGTTTTCATTTTCATCGAACTTGGATGCAGCGACGGGCTTAAGAAATCTTATTTACATACCGCCGTGTTTTCTCATTTTTCTCGGCGTACCGTTTTTACCTGCCTATCCGCTTAGCTGCGACTCAAAACCTCATTATGTAACTTCCCGCGTGCCAGTCCATAAGGAAGTCAAGGATGTTTGAAAGTGTAGTCGTTACAGAATACTCTTCCCTTGGAATTCTTTGCAAACTTATTCTCGCTTTCCGCTCTTTTTTCTCTCTCTTTTGGTCTCTCTTTTTCTATTTCTCTCGTCATCGATCATTTTAATTCATTCGGTCATCCGAGAAATTTACTTATCTCTTTCTCCAATAACTCTAGCTTTTTTTAATGTTAATACAATTTCTTTGGATTCATGAACTTCAGAAACATTAATTACTAACAGTAGTGTCTTAAATTACTGAATAATTGTATTAAAAGAAAGTACACTGAAGAAGAAGAAAATTGATCGATTTATCATTGAAATTGTTTAATACGGACAAAAAAAATGAAATTTCTCCATTACAAATTCGAGCAATTTTTGTAGAAAACTAAGAAGTAGCCATTTATACAGATAAGGTGAATACAGTGCTAAAATATTATTACAAATCTGTCGTTTTTTTTTATTTCTTTTAAGACTTCAAGTGCAATGGTCATCTCCCCTAAGACCTACTTATGTTTACGTGGATTCAGAACCATAGAACACATAATTTAGAAAATATTTGTTCAAATTCAAGAGTGACAGGATATTTAAATTCTTGAGTAATTAAAAGGTTAGTTATTAATTGTAAAAATTTGGAAGCTGAACTTTGAAGTTTTTGCACCAACGCCCAAACCTTTCAATTCACGCAGTTCACTATACTAATTAGATATAGAGTAGGATAATTTCATTATCGTTTTAATGAATGTAACTACTTCAGAGGCAGTTGCATAATTCAACCTGCCTTGGTAGCTCTATTGTAAACACTCGCCTTGCAAAAACGTTTCGATTCGCATCAAGTATAATAATTTTGTTATCGTCGAAACGATAAACGTGACTATTCCACGGACAGAAATATTACAACGCACGTTAACGTCTTCTTCGTTTACAGCGCGCATAATACTTTGCAGAATGCTCGTCCTTGACGCGTCAGAATAAATAGCACCGTTCTTATCGTTACAAGACACAGCCCGACATTTACTTAGGAGTAGTGTATCGGCATCGCGATCTAACGATTCGCAGACAAATCGGCCGCCTGTCGTGAGCTCGTGTCACCCCGATATTTTGCTTAATTACTACGATTCACGTTGATATTTCCTGACGGTGAGTCATTCGAACGTTGTCGAGTTCCGAGAGCCGATTAACTTTAATAAATCATCTCGCGCTGCTGTAACTCAACACTCCGCGTCCCTGGTATATTCTGCCGGTAGTTTTCTATGAGAAACAGAGTGGTTTGCTTACTGGATTATTGTGGCTAAGGAGTTAATGATTTGACTTTAACTTCTTATCAGATATGATAGGTATTTCTGAAATTGTTATTTATTATATAAGAACTGCAGAAGAGTAACGTGAAGATCTATTCTAACAATAGAATTATTAATGAGTAGACTGATATAAGGAGCTATATAAACTATAGCACTTTATTTTTGAAGATGCTGCTTTTGTATTCGAAGTTTTAACAACTTAAGGTGACGTCGTCGTGAGATGCGGACTTTCAGCGATTCCGGATAATTCTCGACAATTCTCTTGATTTTGAAAACACACTGACGTTTTATGGATTTGAGACAGCGTGATGGGAAGTTCGGATTATTCTAACTTCTCGTTAGTAAAGATCCAAAAGGGCAGTTGCTTTCCCAGTGACTTTTGTTATGATTAAATGTTTTGAAAACTTATTTTGAAGGTAAAGCGATGAAGGAATCGGAGATAAGTACAGTCCGACAACTGAAAAATGGCTAGCGAGCGGTGGAACCACTCGATTTTAGAAGCCCATTCCCGCCATTTCCTTTTTGAAATATCGAAACCCAGTTTTCTATAGTAGACACTCCGTATAGTCGTTTACTTCGGGAGGTTGAGTTTGAGAATTCCAAAAACGAAATAGCGAAAATAAGCGGTTGAAAACGAGAGACTCTGTCGCTCACTAGCCAAGTTAGAGTTGTCGGACTATAACAGTTCCCGTTTGGACCCTGAATCACATTTAGTAATATTTCGCTATTGTATCGTAAAGAATTAGGTCAGTATCCAACAAAGGCTTAGACTTCGAAATTAACGGGGTGGGCTTCAACTTTGTGCTACCTCCGAGTTTTTTCTCAAATTGTTATTTAATATATTATTATATTACAACTTTAGGGGAGTAATATGCCGATCTACGTAACAGTAGAAGTATAAACGATAATATCGATATATTTAAAGAGATTTATTGATTATGACATTAAAAACTCTGTCCCTCAATTAATGAAGTGGACTTCAAAGCTCCATCACCTTTGGAAGAAGTATTTGATCTTTCATTTTTTCGTTTGTGAAATATACTTAATATTTTTTTAAGCATATTAACGTAACATTTATTTCACACAAGATAGACTTGGATTCAAAATAATCTCAAGACTGCGCAAGAACTATTCTGGCTGTGTTCCGTCGTCGTTAAACTATCCCAAGCCCGTCGCAATTTACGGAAAGGGTGATGATTGACCACCCTTTGAGTCCGGGTGAGAATCGATCATGCTCAGGTTGCCATCATCGCCCCTTGAGAAAATGTCCGAGCTCGTCGAAATTGATATCCTCAAGGAGCCGCCAACCACTCTAAGTCCTTTGAGAAAGTAACCCTTTTGACGTTTCCCAAGCAAGAAATGCACCCTCTTCGATCGATACTTTTAATATTTAAGGTTAGGAGATATTACTTTTCGAATGATGGATTATGTCATTTGTTAAGTTTTATTGCACAGGATTACGCCAATATTGTTCTAACTTAATACTGAAAGGTAAATGTATTCATCGTTCCCATAGAGCTTGATTCAGGATATCTAGAATATGTCAATTTACTTATACAAATTTCTTAGTCCTTTGTATTTCTATGTCAAGCTATACTTATAATTGCATGTCGTTTTAAATAAATTTCTATTAGCTTCCTTTTGACTTAATAATTTGGCTACTATTGAGAGCCACCAACAAACTATTTTTCGCTATCAACAATCATTCTTGTTATTGAATAAAAATGAATCGACAACGATGAAGAATATCACAAAACGGATTTCGCTTAGTTGTCAAAAATTGTTGAAACATTATTAACCCCTTACAGTGCCATTTCTTTCGTGATTAAATGTGCAATAACTCTGAATTAATTACTAAAATAACAATCTAGCCCTTAATTTTGGATATAGTAAATGTCTTAACGTAGTATTGAATAGAATAGAATTAAGTTTACTTTATCAGGACCCATTGATATTTTTGATAAAATAATTTTTGGAGCACTTCAAAATTGACTACTCCATTTATCGCGTCACGAGTAGCATTCGTTATTGTACAGCAAGGGGTTAAGAAAAAAAGAAAAAAACCAAAGGAGAGTCGATAAATAATTCATGGTGCCTCGATTTGTGATTGAACTTTTCTACCAGAAGATCATTGTAAGAACTGGCATTATTCTAAGTGAACAGTGGCAGAATAAACATGTTCATGAAGCATACATCGTCTTATTCAGGATATGTAAGATATGTTAATATCTTTCGTAGAAACGTTTAAGGAAGAATGGGAAGTCAGCGCAAAGTCAATAAATCGTTTTTCATTTTACGCTTTGTAATCGAACTTTTGTGCCAAGAGATCGACGTGAAAATTGGCATCGATCTGTGCAAACACTTAAAGAATAAACAGGAACATCTAAATCGTAAAATGCACCATGTGTTTTTATCGAGAAGAAGAACTTAATTGTCTGTGAATGGAACTTAACGTACAATAATATTCCTTTTCTTTTTCCTTCAACACAAAGTGTTTTAAAATATGCGTGTACATAGACGTTTCAACCTTGAACCAAATAAATTGTATTTGAAATACATCACATCACTGACAAAGAGAATTGACTTCATAAAATTTTCAAGCTTCCCTTTAACACAAATAACAAAAGCAGAGTATTCGCCATTTACAAAATTGCAAGTTCTTTATTCGGTAAGAAATGAATATTTTCAGATAATATTAAATTATCAATTTAGATCGGTTTTATATTAATTGCGTAAAATAATAACCCATGATATTTTGATTTGTCAAATTCGAAGCAACACGATTCTTACTGTATCCATTTTCGGATGTAACGTGTAATTTGCTAAACGGTCACATGAAAGGCTCTGCTACATGAGGAGCTAAAGTATCAGACTCACAATCAGTGGTTCCGAATTCAAGCTCCTGTGTCACCTTTGTGAAATTTTTGTCACGTGATATGTATATTACAGCTTGGATTGTCCGAAATCTACCTAAAACAATAGACTCTACCTAAAATTTTCATAGTAATTGCAGCAAAAAAAAATACAAAACGTAACAAAAAGAAACGGAAATTTATACTATTCGCATCGCACAATGAAGAAACTAAATAATAAATTTACAGTCGAGTCCAATTAAGCCCACTACGTTGGTAAATTTAGGATTAACAACCGTTATAAAATAGTTAAAAATAAGCACATGCGTGCTTTCAAGAAATATTAAATTTTCACTTGCATTTCTACGTGGATTTCATTAAAAAAAAAAGCTGTAATTAAGCTCGCACGTCGTTACGCACGAAAATGATACTTCTTGAATTGCTGGAAAAAAACTCGAGTATTTTCGCAGAAAGATCACCTTGGCATATCGATTCTTCACCACTACGCCACGTCTGCGATACGTGCGTGACGTTATCATTAGCCGATGGCTTCGATGCAACATAATCGTCACGAAGAAGTTAAACAACACACGTAGGAACGCAAGGCTGAGCGCTTTGGCAGTCGACGAACAAATATTATCAATACACTTCCTACCATAATCGCGATCCCCTTTGCAAAAATATTCAGTTGGCACGTGATATTTATAAACTTTGCCATATTTATAAACTCACAAACTTTTTCGGTTGCTTTATCCTTTGCCCTACGCTTTGTTTTGTCACTGCCGCCGCCATAGCTCAGAATTTAATTGTTAAAATAAATTTGATCAGTGGTTTTTGATATGTATATCGTATAACTTAACATAATATTAATATTACAGAAATAATATTATTGCATCGAGTTTCTTTAATATTTTCAATTTTATAGGTATTGCAATATTTGAAAATTTCTCATTTATCTTATAACGAGTGTCACTCGTCATTGTAGGGCAAAGGGTTAATACCCTTGAGTACTGAAGACTGACATATGAGGTTAGAAAAAAATGTGATCATTGTTTATTTGGAGTTGGAGTTGAAATAATTAAACATAATTGGACAATTAGTAATTTATAATTTTGATTCCTTCACCCTCTAGCTTTTTAGAAAAGGGTGTCTCCCGATTACTAAATAAATGAGTATTTCTAAATATTCAAAAAGTCTCCGTTCGCAGAGGGTTAATTCATCAACTTTTTTCGCTCCTAAGTTCCTCTTTTTTCAAAATACTTATTTAACTTTTTGCACTCCGCTGTCTCACTTTAGGGGACAAAGTATACTACTATATCACTCGGTTATCTCCTCTGAGGGAACCTTCGAATTTATTAGTGATTACAGAGAATGAATTCATTACACCGTAACATTTTAAGAAATACATGTTTACCTGAACTTTTCTATTGAAATGTCACAAGGTAACAAATAGTAAAGTGTCGCAAAGTTGCTAATAGATAACGTCAGAGATAGGTTCGACTGCGAAAAGTTAATATATTTAAACATATTGGATTTAACGTGTGTAGCTCCAGTGTTAAGTGCAATCAGATGCACAGTGCAAACGTGACCTAATTATCCTGTCTTCGATTGCATATTTAATCATTCGTGGAGAACAACAACGCGTCCCTTTCCCTTTGCGTCCTTGCATCTTTCTTAGAATCGTGATACGCGTGGGTTGGTACTCTGCAACCACGAATAATTTTCTCCCTCCTACTATGTGTCTGTTGCGAATTCTTTTTCTTTCTGCAATACTCCGTGCAATTTGCTAATTTCTAATCCTAGTCGCGTGGTCGTTGGGAATTGCTGGTAGGTAAAATATACAGAAATATATAAAATCCATAGGAATATGGGCATACGTGTATATCCAACAAAGTAAAGAATAAAGGTTTTTATCTTACAATTAGCGAAGACGATGCATCCGTTTGCAATCTTATTTGAATTGTTATCGTAAACGCAGATCTATGAAATTGTTGAAACACTGAGAAGGAGGACAAGAAGCGTTTCCTTTGATATTTATTCTGTGATAATTGATTGAAGTTAATCGCAAATTTGTTTAAGTGTTAAGAAATTGAATGGAGGAAGATTATATAACGTCAGTAGAAACATTTTCTTTGACTTTAATTCTTGGTAATTGTCTAATATTAATTGCAAATTACGCTGAGTGCAAGAAATTAAGGGTTGAAGATTATTTACCGTGAAGATAAGCATATTTCGATATTCAATCTGTGATAATTACCTAATATTAATTATAAGTTAGTTAAGATGTTAAAAAACATCACGGGAAAATATTATTTAAAACAGAATTAAAAAACCACAGATGTTTTTAAAAGAGACTTTACCTTGGAGATCTTTGCATAATTTCTGTTTTTCCTTTTGTACAAAAACAACTATCGATGTCAATTTTAATGTGTTGCTTTTCCGATGATTTTTCTAGAATGATGTCAATCTATGGAAATTGAGCAAACATTCGTTCGTCTTTAATGGTTGCATTATTGGCATTGAAAATTAATTGGTTGTTGGTGATTTATGTTTCAATTACGTTTCCAACTGGGATCTAGTATTTAGAAGGGCGAGGCTATTTCTATGGCCACAATAAAGGGCTATCGTGCGCTGGAAAGGGAGGATTAATTGAACGCATTAATCTTTCGAATACTATGAACGCATATATGCGTCCGAATGTGACTGATGTAGATCATGAATTCTAATGCATTAGCAGGACATTTCTTTTATTTACGTCGCCGACGCAGACAGAAATGGATGCGAAACAAATGCATACACTTAATATCTTTTTGCAAAATTGAATTGACTTTTTCCGACATAAAGACATAAAGACATTGGACATAAATTATATTAGAAAAAAGAAAAATAATTGCTATCCGAGATGATTGCATATAATTATACTTTTAGATCTATTGGAAATGGGTATTTAAATAAATCAATGTCTTTATACTACTATTACTTTTATTCTTAAGCTTTAGGAGAAACGTCTTCACGGCAGTAGAGTTTAGAACGTACTGAACGTAAATGCCCAAAAGATGAAATCGGGCCCACCTACAATTAGTAACACATTAGGTGTAGAAATGAATTCTTTCCGATTTTTCCATAAAACGAAAGCTTTAGTTAAGAAAAGATACCACGCCCCATTCTTCGCATTCACTGTTATTATCAATGCATTTTCGTCACCATTTTGGCAACTTCTTCAACATCCTAGTTCGATAAAGTTTGGTAGCTTATTGTTAGAAGGAATAAAGTTATCTAAGCATTTCTTTGAAAATAAGAATTTTTATCGTCTTTGCTGCATGTGGGAGAGTGTTATCGTAAAGGAGAATAATCTTACAACTTCCTTGACAATACAATTGTATTTTTGTCTTATTATCAATATCGCTGCTTAATTTTGTTAATTGTTACTGATAATGTTCTACGGACTGCATTTTCTCGCATTTCAAAGTTTGCAATACAAGTGCACATTTGATTTCGCAATGGAACTCGCAGACTTATCAGAATTTATCGAAGATTTTTTTTTCTTCACATTATCATAGAGAATCCACTTCGTCAAAGTCAGTAGTCGAAACTGTTAAAAAATTAGATTCATCTTTTCCAGCATATGATTGTAGCAATGATTTGAAGTTCACCAGAAAGAACGTTTTTCTACACCTAATAAATTGTTTATGTGACTCTCACTTGCGTTGCAGATAGTTGACTGTTTAGCAAAGGAATTGTTAGAGAGTGGAGTCGTTTTTGACCTTGTTCAATATATATAACATTATATTGTTAATAATAATCCAATAAGATCTGCCGCCTTAAAATTGCTACAGATGGAATTAATAATTTGAACTTTCTAATAATAAATGTAGAAAGAAACAATTGTCGCCAATCACAAACTGTTTCCTACGTCTTACTAAGATAAGCCAAAGCACTTAACATTTAATTGAATTCAATATAAAACTATACATCTGCACAGTATTATTCAAGAAACATTTCAGCTAAAAATGTAAAAAACGGCGTAAACTACAACGACAAGTACAGGAAATGATATTCAATTTATTTGGTCTCATTGTTCTACCTACACGTTGTTAAGTCTATCGATTCTATTGTGTGCTACATACGATACATGAATTATTCGATATAACGTCTAGTTTTAAAGGCTTAAAAACGTAATATGGATGTCTCACTTGCCAAATCGATTACCTCCATAAAATAAGAAGTTGAGAAAAATGATAAAATAGTATATATATTTTTTTTTAAATTCTTCTCAAATTAAAAATTCAAAAGTGCGATGTAGACTGTATTACTACATATGCATCTTTTGTCTAACAACATATGGAAAGAATGAGATAGAATATTCTTAGAGTAATTGTTATTATTGCTACAATTTTTTCGTGATGAAGGGAGTTAACCGTTTTGGCAAGTGAAAGAAAATTATTAATTCAAATTCAGTCTTCGAATAATTCTTTAATTACGGAAAAACTTCATTATATAAATATATGTTTTATTAAAGATTTTAGCAAAATCAATTGCTTTTTTGCTCAACAATTACACATTTAGCATATCTGACACCAACACTCTCACATATCCCAACAATCCCACATATTTTGTTCAAGTTGGGTTTCTAACTGATAAAATTCCTCCATGGCAACTTTCCTTTGACCCGAAATGATTTTTTCATCGCACTTCTGAAGACATGGCAGATTTACAACTGTTTTTTCCGGTATTAAATACCCATTTTTATTTCTGTATCTTAAACTTTTTATTATTTTATGCTTTTGGACATTTCGGTCCCATTCAGTGTGATTACAGCTTCTTTTTCGTCCAATCGAATTATTTGTTGGAATTTTTTCATTGCTGTGATCAGACGATGAATCCGAACAAATTCGAAATCATTTTCTAGAGCCCTGCTTTCTGTCAATAAGTTGTATTGAAAAACCATCCATTCATTATTTTCCTTATTCGAATAATTCTTACTAACATCTTCCATTTTAATATTATAATGATTTAATGTTTTTTCTTAAATAACAACACGCACTAAAATTGAAATTTATAAGTACTTGCTTCTGCGGTAATTCGAATACAACTGATTTATAGTTTATATTTCTCGTACTTGATTCGTGTGAGCGATAACAGTTCTCGTCTAACGGAGACAATGAAATTAAAAGAACAACTTTCAGATATCTCCGCAGCAGAGGAAAAAGAGTGCAGTGGGTTAATTAAATTTTTATTATGATTTAAATACATTATAGGATGGAGTTAATCAGATTGGCTTCCGAAGTAAATTATTTATTATTCTATAGCTAAAAGAATTTTGTTATTTAGTGGTGTTAATACTTGTTATTAGAGAAATTTGTTTTGAATATATACAGCTAGGAGCCAATTAACACTTTACCGACCGGTATTTTTCAACATCCTATCCACCTCTGATCGGTCACTTGCCCGCAAATATTTCCCTAATAACGATATCTCTTCGAAAATTGCAAAGTTTCTTCACTGAGTCCTTGATACAGTCAACCGTAATGATAAATAATAATTTATTAATTGCCGTAGCAACGAACTAATAAATTAAATGTCCAAAAGTGTTGGGCCCGAAAAGCCGATTAATCGGCTACCGGTCGGTAAAGTGTTAAGTGCTTTGATACTGAAAGTAATAAAATTCAGAAAATGGAGTTAATCGAGTTGGCAAGTGAAGCATCCAATTATAGAAACATATGTAGAGTAAAAGTATATCCATGCGAACGATAAAGCAATATAAAGCTGTATAATTGTAGTATTCATTACTGTTCCAAGGTTCTCACGGTAGTAGTTAAAAGGTTAAATATACGTCGCGTCAATACAGTTATTTAGACTTAATGAGCATTGTTCTCGTTAGGGTCAGCGTTCATTATTCTTAAGAAAGAATCGTTCGTAGCTTCGGTTTTGCATAAGAGAGTTCAATCGTGTTGGATTTGTTCTTCAGAAACAAATCTGTAGCAACATTGGTTATTCGATTAAAAATTTACAATTTTAAATAGCATTTGGGTCAGGGAAATTAATATTATCATTACTTACAACAAAAACTCACCAATATTTAATGGAAATACGAATTTAAACTTTCACGTACTGGAAGCCATTAATTAATACCATGTCTTATAATAACGAGTGACACGCGTTGCACAGAAAATTAAATAAAAGAATTGAAATATCCAAAAAACTGTCAAGTTGAAAATATCAGGGAGACACGACAACATTAAATTATTCTTATACTGTCAATTTTATTTCAGGTTATATAGTATATTGAAAATCACTGTCTTTTTTTCTCTCAGCAATTCACTGCTCAGCTGTGGATTATACAGTCATAAAAGAAATCCTGATGTCAAGGGTTAACTTTGTGGCTAAGGTACTATACACACTTAGTAGCGGATTGTTATTGTTTATACATGGGTATTGATTATTATAATCCTTTCATATTTTTTATCTCATATTTCATGTTCTATTATTATTATAATAACCCAAAATCATAAAGTTGCAAGAGCTAATCTACAATTTCGTAGCCGCTATAGCACCTAAATAACGCTATTACTGTTCTATATTGTGGTTTTACCTACTATGATAATTTCGCCTAGGACAGAGTCTTAGCAAGATTCCATACCACCTGCTGCGAAACTATGACATACATTACATGCTACTAAGATCGAAATTTCACAGGGCTGACGGAAATTTAAATGCAGGTTTATTAGTTCAAAGTCGGACCCTTTAACTTAATATTAAAAAATATTACCAATGTTCTACTTGAATTTAACTATAATAATGTTTTTGACATTTTTATTATTTTTGAGCCTAGAATTATACGCGGATTCTAAGTCATAGAAAATTCGTATTTCTGAATTAGAAATTCAGCCCTTTAACCCATCTAATACGGTCGAGTTTTTTGTCACTACACTATTACTGAACCTTGGCGAAAATTTGAATAATTACAAAATTGAAGGTATAAAAAACTGCCAATTCTGACAAAGAAGTTATTTTTGGTAATACAATTTTCGGTTTTAATTGTTACGATTATTTCACCTAAGACTTACAATTAGAGTTTTAGGGTTCCGAACCATCGTAACTATGATTTACACACCATAGGAAAGTTTGTCAGAAATGATGGGGGAAGATTGGATTTGGACTTATTAATTATGGGCTCAATAAAAATTGTAATCTTCTATAATGTGAGAGGTCGAAGTGTAACTAGAACCACTGGCAGCAACGAGCAAACATCTGACTATGGGTAACTGTAACCACCGGTAGCACTGATAGAATTACCTCCACAATCATTACAATTCTTTAATAATAGTTTTAACCAACATAAAGTGTACAAGTGATATGTAATATTTGGCCTTCGCAGTACTTAGTATTATTGACGCAGCGGCTTGGAAAAGACGTGTCCTCGTGGCATCGTCTTATTTGGACTACGCCGGGCATACCTATGGCATATTTAATTAACGGCTTGTGAAATGCGTTAAACGGTTTTACCTTGCGAAACTTCATGTGCTAGTGTCAGATGAGGATCTATCTACTACTCTTGAATGAACAGCGAATAACTTACGAGGAAAATCACTAATTCTATTGATAACGGTAATTCGAAAGAACATGGAGCTACTTTCTTTGAGAGTCGAAAGTATGGAGATTGCGGATAAAAATGAACATTCCACGCTCAAAAACCGTGGAATTACGGAGAAAGGGGAGTGAAATTTTACACTGTGGTTTTCATGGATGCACGTTAATTTGAAAGTGCTAAATGATAAATTTAATTAGGCTGTATCAATTTGATGCATCGCTTTCCAAAATGCATAGAACCTGAATTTGTATGAGGTGAAACGGAGGGTTCTGCAAAATATGAAAACACTTCTATCAGGTGAAACTACAAGTCTTCTGAAATATGCAAATTATGAAAAGACTTAGATAAATGAAAAGTTTTAAACTTTAAATTTAACAAAACTGAACGAATTCTATGTCCTCTTTATGTACGATCACGATTGAATTTCGCGGTAAAACTAAATTGGGAAACGCTGACCTACTTTGAAAAATAAAGGTATTAAAAATGACACACCGTTGGAGTAACAAAATCGATTTTCGATTCTTCACCAGTGTCCAACGAATTCCGAAATCTGACACGGTTTCATCATTTTCATACCGCGACATAGAATAAGGAATCGCTAATTTCTTAACACTAATTCAGTCCATGGAAGAAATAAAAATGTAAAAATATCCCATCGTTTTTAAATTTACATTAAATTATATAACACTTCGTAACAAAATATCTTAAAACGTTCAATACTAAAATATTGCTACAAGACTATTTCTAGAAGCTATAAAATATTTCCATCTGAAATAGAAAGATTCTCGAGGTTTTTGATGTACCAAAATAAATATATTATTTTCTAATTCGTCTTTCGAATTTGACAATTTCGTTCACTGGTCTGTGTGAGCTTATTAGTAGGTCATTAAGTATGAAATGTCCGATTAGCTACAACATCAAGTTTGATGCTGGATATCTCCGATATTTCATATCATCCGTCCTTTGTTTTTTTTGCATTGAGAAGTTACGTCATATGGCTTTCAGACGCACTTTTTTATTTTCAATTCATATTCTATCAATAATCTATCATATCTATCTATCGTATTGTCGTGTGGAGGTTAAATATTGTAAGCCATAGATAGGACAAAAATTCACGTTATTTTCGAGTATGAGTTCCATCGTGAAACTAACGCAGCGTAGACAAGTCGAAATGTTAACGAAGTATTTGACATGGATGTGGCTAATGAACGTACAGTACGTCGATGGTTTGAAAAATTCTGATCTGGAGATTTTGATCTTCAAAATGAAGCACGCGGTCGGCCTAAAAGTAAGGTGGATGACGATCAAATAAAAGCTGAAGTGGAAGCAAAGCCATCTGAAACGAAGCGGGAATTAGCAACTAGGTTTGAAGTTACCACTCCCACAATATTATGATATATTTTAATTAATTATGTTACTTTTTACCCGAAATATAATAAACCAAACTTTTAGTTTCAAATCGGACGTTTCATACTTAATGACTTAATAATAATAGTATGAACCTCTGTGTATGACACATGCATTGTGTCATCGTGAAATACTGCATGGCACACATGTTGGTTCATCGATCTCAAATGCGTTAATAAAAGATGTAATTATGCGAATACCGATTAACATAAGAAGAATAATACCAAACGTGATATCATAAATATTCACGGTATTCGAGCAAGCGATTTATTTGCATATCGACAGCTTCGTTTCAAAGTCACATTCAGATTTAATTAAGATTAAACATTCGTCCGTAAAGTCTCATCCATCCGAAATCACATCCGAATATAAAGCCGAATAGATGTCAGAACTGTGATGTTTTAAAGTCAACGGAACAACAGAAGACAGTATCATAAATATTTACCATCGCAGACAGCGAATTATCTAATCTAATTGGCCTGCCAAATCGCGAACGTCCGGCTTAAGTTTGTATCGGTAGCATAAAGCGTGCATGAAATCGGTACTACGAAAATTAACAGACGTCGACCTTCGCTCATCGACGGAAAAAAATGACGTTCGTCCTTTCGAGTGTCTTATCGAGCGATAATGACAATTCGCGAGATTGCAAGAATCGTAGACGTCACTCGATTGGCCGATACGACGCATCGATAAGTTTCTGCACAACAGACGGGCATTCGCTTCTATCTTTTTTTTTTGTTTTGTAAAACTTCGATCAATTGTCTTGTGGCTCTTGTATAGAGTTTGTTATGGAGGAATACCCATTTGGAATATTAATGTTTTGAAATTGGAAATAGAATAGGGGTTGTTTGAGCGTCACTGATGGGATCGATGATTCAACCTCTACGGATTCGAATTTCTGACTGCAGAAATAACGAAGCCACTGATTGATAAAAACTAATATTCAATCAAAATAACAAAATAAGAAATACATAGTAATAAAATTCCTATTTCAAGACTTAGAAAGTTTTAAAAGTAAACTCCACCCGACTCTCAATTTGCGCGGTAGTCAATTTACACGGGTTTTTAACGAAAAGAAAAAACATTTTTTTTTTAAATGAAGTTTTATAAAAATTCGATTAATAGTTAGCTAAGTAAACCTTGCAAAAATTGAATTGCAAACGTGAAAGTAATGTTTTATGCGTTACTTCTAATGTATTCAAGGAAAGGAAGAAAACGTCTAATTGTAAGTCAAAGTTGCAGCAATTTTGTACGGTATGAGTATATCCTCAACTTTTCTCTGTTCTTTTTAGATCAACTTATACAGTTCACAGATTAATTGAACATATTCGTCTATTTCGTATTAATTCTGTGTTTCGTTTTACACTTTTTCTCTACCGTGTAAACCGAGGGATAAGTTTATATCCAAACGTAACTGTTAGCCCTTCGGGTCAATCACTTATATCAATTCGTCATAATCATATATATATAACTAAATTTATGACAGATTTGTATATATATAACAAGTGCTTTAATTAATTTAAAGCAATTTAGGGAACTGAGATTCACAGTCTGTGATAAATCCATTTCTCTATTGTCGTACGCTAAATAAGCCGAATATCCATACACGAGACCTGAGCAAGTTGAATAACAACGGTTTTATTTGGTTCAATAAAAATGAAGTATTTCTATCCCTCAATTTACAAGTTTTTTATTTTTTTTAAAGCGTTAAAAATAAACGTTTTTGCCGACAACATATTTCTACAGTCCACGATTTCGATTTACATGATATTCTGGGGAATCGATGTTTGTCGTCGATCGGGGAATGAGTGTACTTCTATAAAAACTTAAGGTCGATACATATCGAACAAGATTAGGGTAGTTGTAGTATCACCACTGTAAACATGGATCTGGAATACATCGCGATTGTCAGATATTTCTATTATTGTACCAGCAACATGGAAGAATCGTTTGGCTCATGTCAGAAAATCGATATATCTCGAACGTACCGAGATTAGCATGGTTTTATTGCCACGGTTGTAAACTTAGATCCCGAATTCATCACGATTGTCGGCCATTCCAATTATTATAACCACGATTATTGGGTTTACGAGGGCATTAATATTATTTGCAGCACGATTCCCGTCATTGGTGAATTTTATGCGCGGAAAACTATTGTCGGCAATACAGACGATATTGCTTTCACGGATCGTAATTTAAACAACGCATTTTCTGTCCAAAATATGAGTGAGAAGAAATTAGAGTTTGATGAAAGTAACTTAATAACTTCCTTCTTTACGGCGTCAAGACAAAAGACAGATAAACGTTTATCGTGTAATTTTGAGTTAATACTTATTCTGATCTAACACTAGAAGTACAATCTTTCTATAATACTTAATTATACTGAATTCGTGCTTTGAAAACAGAGAAATCAAAAGGTGAAAAAGATGATCAATTATGTAATCCAGATTTTATAATGCAGAAGTAGAATATCAACTTCACGATTATTCCACCGATTTTGTGGAATTTTAAGAAGAAAAAAAATGGGTACCGGTTATTTAGATAGCCTTGGCAGCTTAATGTCAAGAGTGACTATTAAATATGGAAAAGGATTAAGTAGATCGTAATTTTGGTAAAAATAGAGTACGGCTTAGGTTTACATCTATTATTGCCTTACATCTAGTATTTAAAAACCACATCATAAGTCCCTGTTAATTAGAAGAAAAACAAATATCAAACACAGTGACAATCCTCTACAATTTCCAAAGGAACATCGACAAATCTTATGTTTATATAGATCATACATTGTCTCTCCTTAAACAAACAATTTCTTAATATTAACCTGCCTACAATTCACTTGCAAAAAATTTCTACCCCTCTTTAATCTTCCATTCTCAAAGTAACAAATTCCCCTTACAATAACACCTCAAAGAACACCTCTTCACCAACACCCTGAAGATCCTCCAAAGTTACATCTCCCTCCAGACATTTCCAAAATTCAAAACCCATACATTTCTTATTTTATCAAAAGCAATAGAAAAAATCCACAAACCTCGATAAGAACAGGTAGCAGATCCTCTAACGTTACATCTCCCTCCAGACATTTCCAAAATTCAAAACCCATGCATTTCTTATTTTATACATAGCAATGGAAAAATCCACAAATTTCGATAAGAACAGGTAGCAGATCCTCCAACGTTATATCTCCCCAGACATTTTCAAAATTGAAAACCCATACATTTCTTATTTTATCCATAGCAATAGAAAAAATCCACAAACTTCGATAGAACAAGTATTTAGCAGATCCTCCAAAATTACATCTCCCTCCAGACATTTCCAAAATTCAAAACCCATACATTTCTTATTTTATCCATAGCAATAGAAAGAATCCACAAACTTCGATAAGAACAGGTAGCAGATCCTCTAACGTTACATCTCCCTCCAGACATTTTCAAAATTCAAAACCCGTACGTTTCTTATTTTATCCACAGCAAAAGAAAAATCAACAAACTTCAATAAGAACAGGTAGTAGATCCTCCAACGTTACATCTCCCTCCAGACATTTCCAAAATTCAAAACCCATACATTTCTTATTTTATCCATAGCAAAAAAAATCCGCAAACTTCCGCAGAACAGTGGCAACTAAAAAGAATATTACAGTCGCGTCAATTCAAGTCAACAACAGTGTCCAACATGCCAAAACAGTCGGGCGGCCGTTTCGACCCGCGTGCTTCGTGGCGGCAAATCAGAAACAGCCGTGTTAGGCATCAATAGGATCGGTTGTCCACGTATGGTCGCGAGGTTTCCCCGATTGTCGGCTCGAGGCACGGATGTCGACTGGCAGTGGAGTGACATGCACGTCGGACACCCAGGAGGGATACCTTTATTTTATTAATAGTGATGGCTCAGACGGTACACGCAACGCGGCCATGTATATTTATGCAGGTACGTACTTATTCATTCTCTTCGACGGCCCGCGAACTGCCGCTGACTATTCATAACGTCACCGTCTTCGTCGCGTCCGTGCCACCTTGCGACGGTCCGTGCTGTTTGACGGATCGATTTACTGATTTATTCGCAAAGGAGGATACGTCAAAGGGACGAGACGGGATCGATCATTTTCTCGGTAATTTGCTGTATTTGCGACCGAAGGGATCTTCCGAAATGTGCAATTACAGGTGAAAACGTGGACTATAATTTTTCCATGTCAAAAGAATGCATCGGACGTGACGATGGGAAAGAAAGATTTCCTGTGCTGCGCGCTTTGAAAGCTTTTTTTTCATGTCAATTGTGGACGAGTTGTTTATTTGTTGACTCATATACGACAGTCGCAATGTTTTGCTGAGTCTGAAGGAATTTATTGGATTGTAGTTTTTTTCTGTGTTACTTTCCTTGCTTCTGTTTTTGTGTCGAGAGCAACAGAAATGTAGGATTGTGGGGTATTAGATATATGGTGTACGATTTCGGGGACTTTTTTTATATTACTGGTGATCATCTTGATTGCACTTCGAGTTTATATTTATATATGCAACTATCTAATACGAAGTGTTATGTATATATCAATATTAGTTAGTTATTAATATTAAGCACAATTAGATATACATGTTAATGTACGATGACTTGAGCATTTTTATCGATGGATGTTGCACAATGTGAAATAATTAGCCGCTGCGAAACGATTAGCTGACGTATATATTTTCATACCTATATAACAGGTAATAATAAACAAAATCTACAGATTTGAACACGATTATGAACGTACCATGATATCAGCATTTTTTCATCAAACTGATAATTACTATACGATAAAAAATTATCGGACATATAACAATAGACCATGACGTATCGACATGTGCCACAAGCAATGAGTGCTAATAAACGTTTCGTATATACATTATCGTATCGTCGTATCCAACATTTTTCCGATTAAATCAATAATTTCCTTGTAATAACAAACAATTAGTCAATGCATAATAATACCTGGGACGGAGTAAGGGACATTTTGCGGTTGCGGTGCCCAGTAGGCCTGACTGATAGCCGGGTAATGACTCTTCGGGCCGAAGCCGGTTCCACTATACTGTTTCCGGCTCTTCATTGCCATTGTCGATGTTTCCGGCACGTGCGCCAACCGCGGGAGATTTGAACCGTACCGTAGCAGCACCGTCGTTATCGATTCGTCTCGCTTCGCGTGGTTCAAACTAGTGGCGATTCGAATTTCACGAACTCTCCTTCAACGGAGAACGCATTGTCTAACAATCGTAAAAACACCAAGCAACTTTTCACCTTCGAACTTTTCAACAGTCTCGTTTTCAATTTCGTAACAGCTTTTTCCTCATTTTCGATGGAACTAGAACGGCACGTATCGCGGTTGTCAAATCTTGCGCGGGAACGATGAATCTTTGAATCATCGACGTTTCGATCGATCTGTCAAATCGTTATGTACGGAATCACGAACGTTTTCACAGAGATCTCGTGGTATTTTTCTCGCTCGAGGCTTTTTCGCTCGTATAATCGAGGCGTACCTTACGTAACCACACGGACTATGCTTATGCAACACGCGTATGCGACAATCCTAACGACAACAGTCGCCGGTGGCCACTGTGAGGCTGCTCCTGACAGCCGCGACGTATCGACCAACCGTTCCCTTGAATCGAATATGGAAATAACAGGCCTCGTTTTGCCGTAAGGGAAAACGATACTCTTTCCATCGAGCGTTAATTCATCGAATCGTCACCCCGTTTACATCGATCGTGTATCGTTTTATCGAATCGTTCACGAGACGAATCGGCGAGGTGGGCCGATCGAGAAGAACCGAAGATATAATCGATGCGCGCGCACCTCGTGTCGGCGCGAAGACACTTGCACACTTGAGCACTCGAAAATAGACGCTGTCCGCTTTTCCACGGAACTATCCTCAACGGTGCGCCGGTGAACAACTTTCAGAAGACAGTGAACACGATTGACGATAACAATAATAATGATAACAATAACAATGGCAATTTTGCCCACTTCACACACTCTTCGTTTTTCTCATCGATTCTTTTTATCCCGTGGCAAACTATCGATGGCGCACGAAGAGGAGCACTTTTACGCGCAACTTTTTCGTTGACGAAATCTTTACGGTGCACACTTGATATTTTGTGACGCACGTACACTTGGAATTCTTGACCGTATTACGCGTTTAAGCCGTGGATCGAGTCACTGGCAACGCACGAGTCGGACGGCAAAAGGCGCGACTGTTTGTCTCTACCGGTCGTCGCGGACGAGGACGGACGGTAGGACGCGGTTCGTCGCTCGACACTCAACAAGTGAGAGAACCGGCGCTCGCCTCGAGCTTCCACCGCCACTCGTCGCTTCGTGCCTCTCCGTGCATTCGCGGCTCTCTTCCTTCTCCTCTCCCCTCACCGCCCACACATTCCCCCCTCTTCTGTTTTCATTCGTGCTCACTCTGCTTTCTTCTACCTTTTCTTCCCTCTTGCTTCCTCTTTCTATTGTACTTTTCTTCTTTTCTCTTTTCTCTCTCTTCATTTGTTTTTCATTCTTTCCCTTTCTTGCTCTTTCTTTATTACACCTTCTTTAATACTTTGTGTTTGTCTCGTTTTTCTTTGCTCTTCAGACGTTATGACTTCTTTTTTTTGCAATTTACTTAAAGTATTTGTCTCTCTTCATCACTTGCTTTCTCATTTTCACGTGTTATTACGTTATTCACTTTTCCTCCCACCTTAGTGTGGACGTTTATCTTCCTCTCTGTACCTGTTACATCGTCTCATCCTTTTTCCTCCTTGTCTCGATATCAGACGTTCAATTTCCGCTTATGAATTCGCGCGTGCATACGTTTATCTTCCTCTCCCTTTCCTCCGTTGTCTCGGCGATAATTCGTGTTTCGGTTCCGGAGACTTCCAGTGCGATGGACTTTCGACAAATTTAACCGCGTGCTGTCGTTAGCAAGTATGTGTTTATTTCGTTAGCGAATTATTCTCGCAATCCAGGCGACAACCGTTATCCCTCTACTTGGTCTCTTTACCTTCTTCGGTCGTCCGTACGTGCA
Source organism: Cerceris rybyensis (assembly GCA_910591515.1). Lineage (NCBI taxonomy): Eukaryota > Metazoa > Arthropoda > Insecta > Hymenoptera > Crabronidae > Cerceris > Cerceris rybyensis. Next base: position 43,522,189 of record OU342789.1, read on the forward strand.
AACATTTGCATTTGTTTTACATTCCGGTGGACCTTAACTATCGCGGTTTTCCATCAAACTTCTTCGGTCAAAATCCGCCTTTACCTGGTCGTTTATCTTTATCTTTCACGGTCAGATTAGTTTGGATTTCAGGAACAACTAAGTCCCATTTCTTTCCAGTTGGAATGGTTCATATTTTTTTACCGTATTCTTCTTCGTTTATAGAGAATTTCATATTGATCTCGATGTTTGTTCGTTTGGATTCTTTTACCGGAAATGAAGTATTGTATATAGCCGCGTCATGGGTGCTCCTTGTGGCGGTTCATAAACGTGATATAAGTTTACAGAATTGTTAATTACAAAAAGTCAAATATGTTAATTGATCCATATTTATAGCAATTTTCTCGAGTTTTTCGCTGCCGCTTTTCAATGATAATTTATTGCATTCTGCCTCGTCAAGTCTCGGCTGAAACCATTCAACCGAAGTAACGAGCTAAACTTTAACTTAATGACGAGTTGTCCGCGATTCAATGACGTTGCTTGTGCAATCCGTTTCGATCGGCTAAAATGAAGAGATTTTATTTTTTATTAATTACGGTGATGCATCGCTAAAACAATAATGAAGATAAATGTGTTCATATTTATTTAGAACCAAGAAGTATCACTCAATATGTTAATAATATTTAACTTAACAAACTAGCCTCTTCAGATTTCTAATTTTAACCCGTTGAATGCCAATCTTGTTTATCCTGTTTTGTTATTTCCACTGAAGTGGAATTTAATATAGTACAAATATCAACGATAAAATATCATATTGATTAAATTCTTTTTAAACATACATTAACACTCAAAAGTCATAAGAAATTTCCTCCACTGTGAAAAATAAATTAAGAAAGAGGAAGAAAACGTCAAACTGTAATGTTATCAAATTATATATTCATTCTAGAATTCGCAATGGAAGATTGAAAAGTGAGACCACAGAGATAACCGGATTGCTTCGCACACTTTAAACAGATTAAAGTATTCATTGCGTCACTTTAGTATGGGAGTCGTATACATAAAATATCTCATCTCTTCCACTTTCAGCTCCGAATTACTGTCCGTCGAATGAGTCAAAGTGCCTTCCGAACATCGGACGTCGCTCTCGAACAGATAGGACGCGACCGAGCCAACAGCTGATCGCACGAACCTCATGACTCGCGATGACCGTACAATTTTCTCTCTCGAAATTACTTTCAAGCAATTTGATAATTATATTGCTTTGTACTGCTTGCATAATGATCCGTCAGTGGTATTTGAAAATTCTTAATACTTTAAAAAATTTTATGATCGAATGAAAACGGAATGACTGAATTAAATGAAGTGTTATGTAGAGCAGTTTCTACAATAGTTACCGATGGATTTTTGCTAATATTGTAATAATATTTATATTACAGCCTATAGTTTACGTCGATGACGATTGTTAATTTTTTATTTTGAAATTTATTTTGTGAATGCATTTGCCAGAGTTGAGGAGTAAATTAATAATAGTAAGGTAAAGTAGTGGAATAGAGGTTTTGCTACATTGTATACTTTAAAATAAATGTGATAGTGTGAAAACAATGTTACGGTTTCTTCTTTCGTTGAGTTTTACAATTTTGCAATTTTGGAACTATTTTCAACTTTCTTTCCTGCATTTTCTATGGTACGAGAGTCATTCATTATCGCCAAAAAAATTCTGAGGTTTGGAAATAATATTAGAACAATTAACCCACTTCAATTTCCCAATTACAGAGATAAGTGCAGTCATGATTCTGTTCCTGATAATTATTAATTCGGTCTTGGAAGTGCTTATGTGCAATTATATCCTAACAATCTGTGTCTCTATAGGTTCCATTACGCTAAATAATAACAGAACGTAAAGTAGAATTTCGTTCGAGCTTGGCCAATTTTCTACCGATTTCACGCTCATTTCCGCCTCCATGGAGGACGGATCATCCTATATTTTCCGTGCTCAACATCATAATCGGCTTATACCGTAATATTTCACGCTGAATGCTCCAAACGAATCGCGTGATGGACTAACAAGTACTTCGAATCACGTTGAATATCATTCAAAACTAAAAATTTCGGAAATATTTCTGAAAACATCCAATTTCCTAACACTAAACCATTTACGAAACATAGATTATTGTGTCCATGAATGCTAAAGCTAATCACCTTTTTCACTTCTAGATTTCTCTTTCTCCAAAGTATTTATATACTACATTTAAATATAACATATATAAGGCTGATATTAGGTGTACAAATTAATTCTCGGCCCCCAGATTTCATCGACCACAAAACCTATTCAGATTAGAATTTTTCCAAATTTGAATAGTCATTCTAAAGCGCCATGTGTTAGCTTCAAAATAAGATATATCGCATGACTCTACTCCAGACATAACGTGAAAAATTATGTGTAGAAGCGACATCGTTCGATAAGCAACATTTAAGGCACTGTCTTCTTTTCGCATTTCAACTAAAAAAAAAGAAACGCTATATCGTGCAGCACTTGTAAAAAATGGTTTCAACAGTTTCGAATATTCTCCAGACTTAGCCCCTTCAAATAACCACCTCTTTCAATCCCTACAACACCACCTAACTGATTCTCAATTCAAGTAAGATGAACAAGTCTATAAATGCCTCAATGATTTCATTGATGTGAACCGCTATCATTTTTCCGATCTGGAATCCGGCAATTACCTGAGAGATGGCAAAAACGTATAGAAAATGAAGAAGATTATGTTTAATATTGAATTCATATCAACACTGTTATAAATAAATGTCAAAGTTAGTCAAAAAAGGCCGAGAATTAATTTGTACACCTAATAATTGTAACTCTAACAATAGATGGTACCAGCATTAAATAAAAACGTCTCAAAACAATTTTTCAATTTTTATAAACACAAACTGCACCATTTTCATATTCTTCATCGAATAAAATAAAACTTCATAGGAGTGTAGATTCAAAAGCTACGTGCACCTTGCAATCAGTCAGTTACGTAAATCACCGACATTATTCCACGTCATACGAAAAAAAAGAAGCTACTACTTCAAGATTCCCAAGTAATATGCATTTATTATCTCTTCTTTTATTCAGTCCCACGTAAGCAATCACTTCGCAAACGCATTTATTATCAATCGTACTCATGTACTCATATGTCCAGAGATCAAGGCTGATCGTGAAAAACGTACCTAAAATTTCCAAATCCTCCTTTCCTTCTCCGCAGTTACGAAATATTTGCCAGTGAGTCGCAGTATAACCGATGCAAAATGGTAACTGATAACACGTGACTTGTTGTCCGGCGCATGTCACGTCGCTCGTCGAATTGGACGGCCGAACGTGCTGGAACATCCCGGTCACGAACTCCTTGTTTCCGTCTGACGAGATTTCGCCTTTGCCGTCTACCTTGCAATTTCCATCGCGTTACGTGCCCGCACAATGCATCCATGGAAAAATCAACAAAGAACACCACGATATGGCTGTTACAATTTCTGCCCGCCTCATAACTCCTACATTTTTTCTCCTGCTCTGCAGGTCCACCAACGATGGTCCTTAAATATCTGCGGTGTATTTTATGATGTTTTCGATGCAAATGGTATTTCAGCATCGGTATTCTCGTAATACTGCTACAACCTTATCGGAAGTATCCATGAATCTTTATTAGTTAACTGTGAAATCATGGTTCCGCTCCGTATTTAATATTTATTGTATTTTAACACTAGAACGACCGACGTGAAATCTATGACATTTAAATATATTAAATAAGTACTTTGAAAAAAGGGGAATCAAGAGGTGGAAAATATGATCGGTTCGGAAATCTGTGTTTCATAAGATTAGCTTAGAATTTCTAGTTTAGGACTCTCCTATAAACTTAGGGAAATATTGGAAAAAATTGTGAATAAATCATTTTGACTTGCTTGGTCGATCTAGTGTTAAGATTATAGATAAGGAATCAGGTAGACATGAGCCTATATCTCGAGTTCACGTTTTATATACAACTGTGCCTAGCGACGATACCGATGCATATGCAGATGCGAAACCTTTAATACGATATTTAATACCATTATTATTATTATTATCATTATAATTAATATTCTTCTTTTGTTTAAAAATAAATATGCGTATATACTCTAGTTATTTTGTTAATTTGTATTGTGAGGTTTGGTTCATTATTTAACACTAGATCTACCAATGGGGTCAAAATGACTTGTACTGAAGTTTTGCTAAAATTTTTAAAGTTGTTCTATGCTTAATTTTCTATATCTACCTTGTAAGACATGAGAAATTAAATCAATTTAGATTCTTATATATTTTATTCCTTTCTTCTAAAGTATTTATCTAGTATCTTTAAATATACTGAATTAATAGTCGGTAGTTCTAGTGTTAATAGCCCTTACTACAATTTAAGTATACTGAATAATGAATCTGGAACAAGTGAAATCAAGGGATGGGAAAAATGGGGAATTAAGTAACTTGAGTTTGATAAGATAGGAGGGAAAAATTGATTGAATGGTTTTCCTATTGAATTGGGGAATTTTTTGAAGAAACTGGAAACTGGTCGGTGCGATGGCCTTGGTAGTTTTAGGGTTGAAATCTTAGAGTGTTTTCTTTTTGGGTTGGTTGAGTGAATAACGCGAAACCATGAGTCGAAGTTTAAAATTTGAAATTTCGTAAGAGCGAAGTTAAAGGAGGAATATTCTTATCTGTTGCGGTCGTCACGATGTTTTCCTCGTTTTATCGGTGCCATTTAAATGCAATTACTCGAAGGCTGATACGTTATTTCAGTATTACTTCATTTTTGTGAAACGGAACGGTGTTAGGAAAATATTGGAAATTTTTATGTTTGTACTATTCTTTCCGCCATTCTAGATAACAAATTTTTTACAGTAGTTATTTCTTCTCGATGAAGTATGTATTATTAGTTGTTCGCACATAATTCTGCTCGAAGTAATTGTGAAACGAAGTATTGTTTAAAGATTGTTGTGCAATTGAGATGACTAATTATTGAAGGTATTGATACATTAATGTCCGATGACGCAACATGACGTCATGAACTGCCTGAGCGTTAATGGGCATCCACTGTCCATTTCTGACATTGAACTAGTGTTTAGCACGGATTATGCAGTAAAAGTCATATTGCGTGACATCATTTTGTAGGATTTACTAATTGTCATTATTTACCGAAGCTTAAGTCTCTGAATACCGTGGGAATTATATGTTGTTGATGTCACAAAATTCAATACAATTTTTCGCAATTATTCAAACAATAATACAATTTCTGGCGTCTACCCTTTTATTTAAGTACTATACAGAACTATGGCTATTGATAAAAATTTCTTCACTATATATCTAAATACTTTTAATAACAAAAGTAATTTAAATATAAATAGGTGATTTAAATACGAGATGGAAGAAAAGTCTCTATTTCATTGAAAATACGATTTTCTGCACAATTCAATAACCTTCCTTGTCTAATCAGAAAGAAAATTGTTACAACTAACGAACAATTTTCAGCTTCTCTGTAAAGATATAAAGAATGAGAAATTGTACCACTCCCTGTTAAAATATAAATCTTAATTGCTTAATAATACTTATCAATCTTTCTTTTATCACAAATATACAGTCAAGTGAAATAAAAAGTCGAAGATTGGGTCATCCATATAATTCAGTGGTCGTTTGTCAATTAATTCTGTGGAAGCCAATGCCAAAAAAAAAGATAGCAAGTAATTCGGTGTTTTTAAAGTTTACTTGCAGAAGAGTCAATCACAACTCACAGTGTCTTTAAATCCGTGACAGTTTCTTGAATTGCATCAGGCAAGCATGAGTAATAGTGATTCGACAATTATAATTAAATGATTAAACGAACTTACCTAAGTGAAGTTCAATCATAATTGTATGTAGCGCCTCTTCCGAATGATCACTCGTAGTACTCCTACTTATACAGTTAATGCCACAGGTTCAAAGTAAAAGAAAAAACCCACTTGGATCGCCCTCTATCCATTGGTATTATCGCCCGATCGTCATTTCTTCAAAGCTATCGTGCTGTATTCGGGGTTCAAGTTATTAATTGTGGGACTAAAAGGGTGGGAGTGATCATTCGGAAGAGGCGCTACATACAATTATGATTGAACTTCACTTAGGTAAGTTCGTTTAATCATTTAATTGTATTTCGCGCCTCTTCCTTCAGATCACTCGTAGATGTTTAAAGCTCAGCACGATTAAAATCATCGTCTGTGTAAGAAGGACACTAAGTCCTTTGATTTCCATTTGTCACTTTTTATTTTGATTTTTCAGATCCTTCTAACATCGCTTTAGCGAAAGAAGTTTTATCTTCTATAACATTTAAATTATAAAATTTCGCGAATGTCATAGACTGTTGAGTCCAGCCAGCCATCTTTTTAATTAAATCTAAGCTAATACCACTTCGTTTTAAAGACGAAGTAGCTGAATGCCGCGTGCTATATGCTGTAAAAATAGTAACATCAACTCCACTGATCTCCAGCATCTCCTTTATCCATCGACTCATTGTTTGTGTTGACACTTCTTTAAATGGACGTCGATACGAAATAAATAGTCTTGATGAATTTTCTCTCATCTTCTTAGTTGCCCTTACATAATATTTGAGCGTAGAGGCTACACATAATTTTAAGTTTTTTGGGAAAAACGGTAAAATCAGCGTTGGTTGCACTCTTCGAGGGCCTGATGTCTTAATTCTCAATGGGATTTTTATCTCTATATGATCTTTTCGCTCTATTATGTCTTGAATTTGAATCAGCACCAACGTTTGCATTCTATGTGCCGTTGTCAAGGCCATTAAAACAGCTAATTTTTGCGACAATTGTTTTAGATTTAAATCTGTATTTTCTGGCCATCTATTTAAGACATCTAGAACTGCCTTTGGGTCCCAAGTATCAGTATATCTTGGTTTTGGTGGGCGACAATTGGCCACTCCTTTGCAAAATCGTTTTACCAACGAGTTTTCTCCCACTTCTGGACCCAAAAGAAGTGATAAAGCTGATCTATAACTGTTTACCGATCCGTATCCGATGCCTCTGTTGAACTGTTCCGTTAAAAACTTTAAAATATTTACGAAGTCGCAAGCATAAACTTGAAGATTATTGTCTTTACAAAACTCCCACCACTTTTTTAGAGGTGCTTCATATTGTCGAATCGACGAGTCGCTTACGGATGACAAGGCTAAATCCACTGATTCGGGAGGTACTCCCCTTAATTCGAATGCTCTCCTGAGACAACTCCTGCCACCAGGGAAAGCTGGCGCCATAGTGGATGAGGCTCCCTGTTAATAGAATGAATTAAGTTAATGTCTGGTTTAAAAACGATCGGCTTCGATTCTAACATTTCCATGAACCTAGGATACCAGGCTTGGGATCTCCAATTCGGAACCACGATTATGCCTCTAGCTTTTTCAAATTTTATTTTTCGTAACGTTTTTAAAATAACAGAGAAAGGTGGAAAGGCATAAAACTTATACCACGACCATTTTTGAGTAAAGGCATCGACAGCGATTGCATCCGGATCACTTTTCCATGAAAAATACTTCGTACATTTGGTATTTGACCTGCTTGCAAACAGATCAATTTCAGGTCGTCCCAACTGATGACATATTTTGTTGAAGGCCTCTTCTGACAGTGAATACTCCGTCTCTGGTTCTAATTGACGCGATTCTTGATCAGCGTAAAAATTCTCTGATGAACTAATATACGATGCAAAAATCCACAGTTTTCTCCTTTCACACCACTGCCAGATATTTTTTGCGAGACTGCTTAGATCTCTTTTCTGGATACCACCCATTCTGTTAATGTATGAAATTGCGGTTGTATTATCAATTCTTAGTAAAATATTTACATTCCTTAAGTTATTTGCAAAGCATTTAAGTGCAAAAAAGGTGGCAAGTAATTCCAAATAGTTGATGTGATTTTTACGTTCTTCCAGCGTCCAAAATCCGTGAATCTTTTGGTCCTCGCAATAAGCACCCCAACCTGAAGTACATGCGTCAGAAAAAATTTCCATTGCAAATTCAAACTGATTAATAGGATTACTAGTGTTTTTGATATTTTTGTTCCACCAATCAAAATCACCCTGAAGATTTTTACTCAGCATCATTTTACTTTCAAAATTTTGATCAGACTTTTCCAGCGCCAAAAATTTTTCTCGTTCGAAGTCTTTTAAATACACCCAACCATACTTGACGGCCATACAACAAGCCCCTAAAGATCCAATGAAAGAAGCAAATTCCTGAATTTTACAAGCAGATTTATTTTTAAATTTTTTTATTTTTCTGCTAATTTCTATCTCCTTGTCCCTTGGTAAGGTGATTAACATTCTTCTTGTATCTAGTAAAAATCCTAAAAATTTGCAGATCTGAGTTGGCACGAGATTACTCTTTTCTTCGTTTATAATGAATCCTAATTCGTCTAATAACTTGTAAGTTGCTTGAACATTTTTGGAGCAATCTGTGTGAGATTTTCCAAGCATAAGAATGTCGTCTAAGTACACGACCGATAGATAACCTTTCTTTCGTAAGAAAGTAACTACCACCCGCATTATTTTTGTAAAAATATATGGTGCGGTATTTAGGCCAAATGGTAAACAAGTGAATTCAAAACGTTGGTCTAAAAATTTGAATCTTAAGTATTTTCTGCTTCCCTTATCGATTGGTATCAGATAGTAAGCATCTTTTAAATCTATCGTAGACATAAAATAATCTTTTTCGATTAAATCTCTCGCTGTTCTAAGGTCTTCTAACTTAAAATGGACTGTGCTAATAAATTCATTTAATTGTTTTAGATTTAATATTAATCGACTAGATCCATTAGGTTTTTGAATTAAAAATATATTAGAGATAAATTCTCCCTCTACTGATTGACACTTTTCAACTGCTCCATTATCAAGTAGTTGTTTAAGTAAATGAGGAATTTCTTTTAATTCCTTCGATGACCAGTGAGGCTCTGTAGGTACAGTTGTTTGGTTAGGTAACTCCGTAAAAGGGATTTTATAACCGCCAATCCATTTAAGAACTATGGAGTCGTTAGTAATCGAAGCCCAGACATCTTTAAATGACTTCAATCTTCCTGCTAGTATACTTACATCACTTATTGTTAGTAACGCCGGGAGGACCCCTGGCGATGTCGCCTCGAGCTCGAGCTCGTGTTCATTCTCGATCTCGGATACGAGTTCACTCGATTGTTCCAGGATTTTTTCTTCTGTCCGCTCGACCTGGGCTGTGCCTTCCATGCAACTGAACGAGTCGGGCCCCCTCCGTTTTTTGAGATTTTTGTTGATGCTCTATCTTTCTTCATTAATTCCTTACTAGTGCGGTCTAATGCTTTTGACACTTTTATCTGTCCTTCTAGTTCAGTATCAAAAAGTTTTTCTCCCACAGGAGTTGCGTTCAGTGCCTCTTTTACATTTGGATTCAAATTTGCTACTACCAACGCTCTTCTTGTCTGAGATTCATCGAGCTGAACGTCTACCAGTAGTCTTGCAGCATCACCAAACTGACGCATAATTTGTAATTTCTTAGAACTGCGATCCGGATCTTTTATCATCGCTGATAAACCTTGTCCCATTGCTGACAATGCTACTGCAATTTTCGTTTGTTTCATAACAATCTTTTCATCTCTTTCAATAGCTCCTTTTGGTAAGGATATTTTAATCTCAGGATTCAACAGAGGAGCATTTATGTCTCTACAATTTTCCGGTGTTGCATACTCTTTAAATAACTTGTCTCGATCATCTTTCTCCAACCCCTGTTTAACTATCTCATTCCACCGAAAAGCAATTTCTTGTTCAATTGGTGGGCCTGTTGGATTTTTTGGATCTAGCCTTTTTCCTAAAATCTCGAGAATTGCGTCATCCAAAGGGGGATCTTGAGCTACCCCCTCCCCCTCCTTTTGAGGCATGACCGTTACTGGGACTGTACTAGTCAATGCAGTGTCAGTATGATGCGACGGAGGTGGCGCCACCGTCTGTTGATCCACCGCTGCAGTCAAATTCTCCTCTTCCGCCGACTGAATTTTACCTTGATTGTCATTTTCAATAGCCGACCTTATGCTCCGAGAGCTCGATCTGCTGTGATCGGTCGAACGACTTCGCTCGTAACGTCTCCGTTTGAATCTATCTCTTGACTCATACGATGTTCTCGAAGAACTATCCGAGCTCGAAGACCCTATGAACATAGAAAACAAAATAACCTCTTGGCTAATCTATGTGTTTCTTTAATATAATTGTTGATGTCAATTCCAAGACTCTTGTCATGGAATTGAGTATGCATCCAGTGCATGATAGAGGTTATGACTCTAGATAGGCGACTCGTGTCTTTTTCAATGAAACTCGTGTTTCTATTGAAAATGGACTTAACCGTGTTAAGAAAAAAAAATCCCAACGTTTGCTGAGACTCGTGTCTCCTTCAAGGAATTCTTATCCCTTGGAATCTTAACAATAATTTTCGTTGGGCCACCGACTGTTAAAAACAATTCCAACGTTTGCTGAGACTCGTGTCTCCTTCAAGGAATTCTTATCCCTTGGAATCTTATCAATAATTTGTTTTAAGCAACGTCCATTGTCACGAACTCTTGTTCGCATTAACGCAGCCATGCTTGATTTAAAGGTTATGATTAATACTTACGATATATTTTCCGTTGCCGTTTCTTATATTTCTTTAATTTTTTCTTTAATCGTCGGACTTTTTCATCCATCATTGTGTCCTCTTCATAAAGTCTTTTATTTCTCATTTCTTTTTGCAAAATTATTCTCCACAGACGAAAGAACCTGCTAACACGTTCTGCACAAGAAAAAGAATGACGATCGGGCGATAATACCAATGGATAGAGGGCGATCCAAGTGGGTTTTTTCTTTTACTTTGAACCTGTGGCATTAACTGTATAAGTAGGAGTACTACGAGTGATCTGAAGGAAGAGGCGCGAAATACAATCAGATTTATGCGATAGGTTTCGCAGCTGATAAACGTTTATTGATATTCCCGATGCGTGTGGCGCTAGACGCATATCGAGTGTACGAGGCCGATGTATATATTCAGTCAAGAATATAATTGCGCTTGTTTACGAGGGAGATGCGGTGCCAACAGACGCCAAGTTTGATGACTCACGAGCTCTCTCGATTGTCACAAGAATTCGTCGCATTATATCTATTTGAATCTGTGCTCTCTCCCTCCAATGCAATGGGAAACGCGTTAGTGTTTTAAGTGATAGGATAGCTTCAGGTAAAAAATATTTTTTTCCTTTGACTTATCAAAATTATAGACTCTATTTATATTGCTTAACTGTTGCAAAACTTACTGATTCACGCAAGGAATACAATTTTGCGAAGTAAAAGTTTATAATTCGAGTAGGCATGTTAGAAATTCCCATAGATCAGGGTTGGTAAATACTTTTCAGACTTGCATTTGCCTCGCGCTTTTTCAATTTGGAAATTAAAACATGGCTTAGTTGATGTTTAATATACTGGAGGAGTTTATGATATATATTATATTGCGGAGAATAATTTTTTCTAAACGTCTGTTGTGAAATCTGGAATACAATGTCGCGTCTTGTAAAGTGGAAAAGTCTTTGCTCAATGGAGCTGTTGTGTCTGAGATTGGCAAAGATAATTATTGCTCGTGTTGCTTGAAATTAGAACTCATCGTAGTCAACATGTATTTCAAACTGACAAATTTCACGATGTGTATTGTATTTCAAAAGATTTTTCAACACGTACACCATGGAAAATTAGATCCTTTGAATACATTTATTTGTCTTGTAAGTGTAGTGCCCCTTTAAGAAGAAAAAAATTCTTTCGAGTCGAAGGAGTGAAGTAGGCTCGAGCGAGATATCTTAAGTTTACGTTTAATCCAAAGAACTGTGCTATGTAGCGACTGCCGTTGGAGTTCGTTTTGAGCATCTATTCGAGTCGGATGCGAAATACCATTATTATTATTACTGTTATTATCATTGTTATATTATAATACTCAACATTCTTCATTTATCTCAATATATATACTCTTGTTTTGTTTTTATTAATTTGTGAAGTGAATTTATTGACTATTTAATACCCCCTTACTACATAAGAAACAAAATACCATTTGAAAGCAAGTACAATAGATAATTAATTTCAGGATTTCGAAGCTGCAGAGTGAATTTCGATTCTTGAGGAATCGTTTTAACTGACTAAATGGAAATAAGGTGGTCCTAAGTATTAATGACGTGTTTGATGAGTAAGGGTCTATAGAATAGTCGTTTTCCCTCTCATTTTCATGAAGTTCAAGGTCCTCGAAAACATGTCTCGAAGAAAACGTCATCAAGGAAATCACAAATAATCAGGAATTTCCATTTGAACTGTGATTCACTCTGCATGTGCATATTTATACTAGATTGCGCCTGAAATAATCACAAAGAGCCGGAGTCCAAGAAAGACTACTTATATCAAAAGATTCCCGCTGAATATTTTTTTTTATAAACCTCAGTAATAAAAAAATCACAAATTTCCTGCAAACAATTGCACTTCTAAAGGAATTTCGACGTAACATTTAACAAGCTTCATGAATTCGATGGTGTATTGTACTCCGATTTTCAGTACCGTCCTTTTGTTCCTGTAAATTTTGAAAACCGAAACGAAATAGGTGATCGACACCGTGAATATAAAAAAAATAGCTCCACCCAATAAAGTTCAATTTATTATATTCATTTGAATCATCGGCTCGAGACGGCGCGTTTCAAAAGCGAATAGCAAATAAAAAAAATGAAACAAAATAAAATATATCCTTCCTCGCGGGAATCCCTTGGTTTACATCGATTTGAAAATTATAACAAGGAGAATCAGATAAAAAAAATTGAACTTGCTAAATTGTTGACAAAATCGAAAGTTACACTTCCTCAGAGGATGCTTTTCTTGGGTTCGTTCTTTAACACTAGATGTATGGCAGCCGTCAAATTGACGGGTTTCTACTTTTGTAAAAAATTCTTTTCAAATTTTTAGAGAAGTAGTACAGTAAATATTTCAAGTGTATCTTGTAATATAGAAATTACTTAACTAATCATATTTTTTACCGATTGATCAATCTTTCTGCAAGATAATTATTTCTTTTATTTAAACCTACCAAATTTAGCAGCCGTAGATCTAGTGTTAAAACTAAATCCAGCAAGGTGGTAAAAATAATTTGTGCTGAATTTTTTGTGATAATTCAAAAAATTTCTAACGCTGTTTATGTTTCAAATTTCTATGCCTATATAGTAGACTTAAAGCGATTAAATCGGTCAAGATTTTTTCCTTCTCCATTCCTTTGTCGTTTATTATTTTTAAATAATTTAAATTAATCTTTGACAAACCTAGTATTAATCCTTCGATAAGAACACGCCTGGCACGAGACAGTTTATAAATAACGAGAGAATTTGCCAACATATCGATCTCCCTTTCAACGTCGTTGAATTATGTAAAACGAAGGGAGAACAACGGTTGTTCTTATGCAATGCAGATTTTTCGACGGTGCGTGCGGTCTCTGCCAAATATGCGTCATCGTTACGATGCCGGCTTGTAATCCCTGGAAGATCGTGTGCGCTCTGGCAAGTGTAAACAATTGTTAAACACCGCGAACAGGCGTCCACCGTGGATCGTACAACCGTGTTCATCATGGTTCTCCAAGAAAACAACGATAAATCGAACCAACGTCCGGTAATTCTGTTTTTAGCCGACTCGCTGATAGGAGGATTTTCGCGAGTGAAGATTTTCTAGAACAAAGGTCTTGGATTCTACTATGCATAGATGGTAACGTGTCGTTCAAACAAATTCGTTTTCCTGCTCAAGTCACACGTATTTGTTACTTTCCGTCACGATTGGCTGAGTCAATCACATCGGCAAGTTTATCGCGCGACAAAAGTCGCCAAGGTGAAACATTTAACCAGCACGGCATGGAGAGATAAAGAACGACGGCTCAAATGCATTGATGTAGTGATTGGCTCAGATAATAATAATTAATATTTATCAACAGAATGTAAATATGCTTTAACGTTTATAGAGCATTAAAATTAACGCAGAATAATAAAATAATTGAGGAAAGAATTAAATCTTGAAAATGTGCATATCTAGATTGAATTCTTATTTAATATTTTGTCCGATTTCGAAATTGGGCCTGAACTGGAGGGGATAAGTTGGAGCGCTAGGTTTACAATCCTTGTTGTTTAGTGTGTCGGGTTTGGCAATTATGTACCTCTGCATTGAACTTGTTCAACTATGAAAGAAGAAAATAGCCTATGCGATTAATCGAGGAATAATGAAAATTGACAGAACCTTGCCAAACTCATTTTCATGCGAGGATTTTAAAATTTATGGCACGAATTGCCAGGAAGAAAATTACCAATAAGAACAAGATATTCTATTGGGGTTGCGTATTAAATAAAATTTAAAAAAATTATGTTAGTAATTATTGGCTCTTCTTGTATAAAATATAGACATTGGTCACTTTTAATGTGCTGCGGCAGGACAAGAACAGCCAAACTCCCTAAGTAATTATGTACTCATTAAATTTTATAGTTTTTTTTTTTACTGAAGATAGCACTTCTTAATTTTCTACCATAAAATGTACCAAATTCTGACCTCAATATAAAGATTACCGGTAGCATACAATTTAAAAAATTCACCATTTAATAAAATTTACCAAACTTCTCAGCCGGAAGAGATTTACATAAAATAAACAGTTGAAGTAATTATTTTGAGAACATTCCAATTTGCAATCATGAGAATAATTTAAAGATTATTTTTTAAATAGAACCCGAGTCGAAAATTTTAAGCCCAAAATCCTCCTAAATTACCAAATAACTTAGGATATTTAGGCTAAATATGGAAAAATATGTTACATATAAAAGAATGCAAATTTTAATTCCACAGTCGCCCTAAACTTGTTAATTTTTGCCAGTTTTGCCTAGTTTAGGATCAATTTAGGTTTCATACAGCCCAAAACAATCCTCAGCATTCTATAATGAGGAGTTTTAGAATTGGATTGGAATTGGAGTGGAAAGATCTAGGTCCAAAAAATTCCCAATATACTAACAATTAATTTGATTTTAGGAGATTTAGAATTTATATGGAATAAAATGATAATTTAATTCCTACTTGCTCCTGAAAGCCCTATTTTTAGATTATGAGTCGACAGACTTGGAACTTCTGAAATATTTTTAGGGGATGTCAGATTAAATTGGAATACAAATTTTACCTGATCAGTCCATATAACTCCTAAAAATCATATTTACAGGACTTTGAGGCGCGTAGACACACTAGTTGACGATTTTGAGGTTCAAAATGGTATACATAATTAAGCGGCAAATGAGAAATCAAAAGAATCTAGGATTTGAAGTTTCTTTTTAGGCTGGACTTTTCGACTCGGGTACAGAATCACGGGAAAGTTTAAAGGGAATTTTAGATCGTTCGAATCGAAAAGGAGGATATATTTCCGTGCTACAACTCGAGACTACCGGTCGATTCACGGAGGGCACGGGGTCATCGCTGCCATCGGTGTTTCATGGATATTTGTGGTGCGCTCTGCATGCATTATTTATGCCCGCTCGCATGTATCGCATACACTGTCATCATCATCGACGATCGACGCATTATCGTTTAAGATCCGCACACAGAGTCGCCCTTCTTGAACGTGGAGCTTCGTCGCGAGATATCGCCAAGGGATCTTTATTTGAATTTCTGACGATCCTCGTTTCTTCAGCTTATCCATCTTGTTCTGCTTCTCCAGCCGAGTGAAACTCGATCGCCATGTGTTTCTGATTCGTGCGTGTGTCTACTGGATTGTTCATGATGGAAAACAACTTGGACAAATTGATAATAAAACGATAATGTGGGAATTGCATACAGCCTTGTATTTCTGAGTGAATTCAGACACTGATTTTATTATTATAGTAAAGTATAATATAATTCAATAGAAAAAGAAAGTAGAAAAATATCGGAGAGTGACTAGTATTTCATTAAATCATGTGTACATCAGTCTTCGTAGGATGAAAGAAATATTTACGGTTAATGTTAGATCTACTGGGGTGGTTAAAATGACTTTTATTGAATTTTCTGGTAATGTTTCAGAAATTGTTAATTCTGCTTGTTTCTCCATTTTCTACATCTGTATTGAAGACCGTAAATGATTGAATCGATGAAGCGTTTCGTTTTCTTCGTTCATATGTTTATGACATATTTATTTGACGATTTTCAATATATTCAATTAATAATCGGTAGATTTAGTGTTGGCTGAGAAAATAAGAATGTAAAACAAGGAGATCATTATGATGTATATTCTCCACGGTAGTTTCAATTAGATCTGTTATTTGAAAATATATCCAATAGGTACTTTAGAAATAGAGAAATTAAGAGGTGAGAAATGTGACTAAGTAATTTAAGTTTCATGAGATAGAAGTGAAAGATGCATTATGATTCCACTATCAATTTGGGGAATTTTTAGAAGAAATTAGGAATCGATCATTTAGTTTTAGCGTTAAGAACGAATTCGTGTAACTACAATAGTATAGAAATGACATTTCATTTGTAGTTCATTACTGGTACTGACAGTGAACTGAACTTTGAAAGCTGTCTGAAAATGTTATACCTTTTTAAACTGTCAGGATGCAACAAGGCAGGAAGCAAGACAAGATCAGTTTGACGGGAACTTTAGATTCAAGGAGGGGATGAAACCCCTATCAAGAGTCATTTATCGAGTTTATCGCACGTCAAACTCTATGATTATATAACGACCTAAAGATGAACGTCAAAAGTGCAAAACAATTTCAACCAAAAGTGATGTAAACAAACAAATCAATATCTTTACGTAGGATATTTTGAAATAACTTACATGACAGGCAACAGGCATGTCAGGTACGTTCAATTGTGAACCTATAAGTAACGATTTAACCGAGATGCATACGAAAAGGAAGGATATCGTATGAACATCGTTGCATTATTCATAACGCATTGACTCTTTCGAATCTTTCCGGAGGATCTTCTCTACAGAGAAATAATACGGTACACTTTGCGTAGAAACTGCAACAAGATTTTAAGAAGATTTTATCACCATCCTCGTTTAGAAAACATTTACAAATTCTCGGGGTGAACGAACGTTTCGAACGGTTTCATTTCGAAACAAATTCCACACCGTGTTCCACACGTTATTTGCATAATTTTAGACTGAATTTTCACGGTACGTCCGCTCAAATTGTTACATACAATGAGAGACAGTAAGTAATACTAATAATAGTTGCAACATTCGACGTCCGTATTTCGATAAATTCATTTCTCGACATTGTACGTATCCTAGAGACTAATTAGAGTAATTGATGCGTTTCTTTGAGAACCGTTTGGTACGATCGTTTAACGCGTTAGATTTTCTCGACATCGTTTCTGGCAACGTTTCCTCCCAGTTTCGAGATTCGATGAACGGATCCGTCGACGAGTGCTGTGTTACCAAGATTTCGCGTGTTACTTGAGTCATCTCGTCTTTCTGGCACTGTCTCTTATTAAATCTTCTTCGTACCGTTATATTACAAAATTCCAAGATGAAATTCACAGGCCTTATGCCAACTCGTTTCCCCGGCTCCCTTTTCCTTCGGATTCGCCGCGAAGAAAACAGGAAAAACTCCGAGTTCGAGCACGACGTTAAGTCGAATTTATCGCCACGACTTGGTAGGATTATTCTGTTGCTTGTTGTTTATACATCTTCAGTTTCGACCGCTTTGCAACGTCGAAGATCCGCAAATTTTAGATAGACATCGTGTCACGCGAATTTCTTAAACACGACAGCGATAGAATTTCATCTTAAGTTCATTAACTACAACATCAAACCACCATTCTGACTTTTATTTGTTTAAATGATTCTTACAGTATGGAGCAAGATGTAGCGAGATTGTAAAATCGGCTGGAGATTAAAGTAAGCACGTTTTAGTTACTTAAACAAGCAACTTAAAATGCATTTGATAGAAATACGATCAGAAGTGTAGGAAGAAATCTTTCTTTCAATCTCAGCATAGTGCCAATAATGAGGATTGAATGGCAACAGCAGAAGATGTTTTCTCATCGATGCTGACTTTTAAAAGTTTAATTCACGACCTCGTTAAACCATGATCTGAATAGTTACAATCTCCCCTAATATCTTGCATTCATACACAACCTATTGTATCATACCCTAAAAATTCATAGAAACGTTGCAACATAAACTTTAGACTTTATAGCTATATATTAACACTTTACCAACCGATATTAACACTAGAACTACCGAACCAGTCAAAATGACTGGTACACAGTTTTTTCCAAAAATTCTTCAAGTCCACACAAGAGTCATGGAATAAATATTCTACGTCAATCTAGAAAAACATAAATCACCGTATCCATTTTCTTTTCGATCTCTTGATTTCTATGTTTTCAAAGTGCTTATTAAATATATTGGAATTTAGTAGAGTTAACGCTGGTAGTTTTAGTGTTAATGCATTTTTCGGGCCCAATGCTTTTGGACTTTTAACTTCTTAATCAGTTCCTACGAGAGTTAATAAATTGTTCTTTATCATTGCAGTTTACTGTGTAAAGGGCTCAGTAACGAGAATTTGTCATTTTCGTAGAGATATTAGTCTCGGGAAAGTATTTACGGCCAAGTAGCCGCCCGAGTCGAAAATTTCAGCCCAAAATCCTCCTAAATTACCAAATAACTTAGGATATTTAGGTTGAATATGGAAAAATATGTTACATATAAAAGAATGCAAATTTTAATTCCACAATCGCCCTAAACTTGTTCATTTTTGCCAGTTTTGCCTAGTTTAGGATCAATTTAGGCTTCATACAGCCCAAAATAATCTTCAGCATTCTTATTTAGAAAATTAATCGAAGCCCAATATTAAGGCATACATTCTATAATGAGGAGTTTTAGAATTGGATTGGAATTGGAGTGGAATGATCTAGGTCCAAAATAATTCTCAATATACTAAAAATTAATTTGATTTTAGGAGATTTAGAATTTATATGGAATAAAATGATAATTTAATTCCTTCTAGCTCCTGAAAGCCCTATTTTTAGAATATGAGACGACAGACTTGGAACTTCTGAAATATTTTTAGGGGATGTCAGATTAAATTGGAATACAAATTTTAACTGATCAGTCCATATAAACCTAAAAATCATATTTACAGGACTTTGAGGCGCATAGACACACTAGTTGAGGATTTTGAGGTTCAAAATGGCATACATAATTAAGCGGCAAATGAGAAATCAAAAGAATCTAGGATTTGAAGTTTCTTTTTAGGCTGGACTTTTCGTCTCGGGCGATCAGAAGTGGGTAGGATGCTAACACATTGCACGCCGGCTAAATATCAGCCTCGAAATTTCTTATATTCGATAATGTTGTCATTTAAACTAATAGTAACTTTAAATGCATGAAGCAATACACAATTTAAACGAAACAACGGCGCCTTATTCGTCTACTTTACCATTGTCTTCAAAATAGAACAATATGACTAATATTGAGCGGTAAAATCTACAATCATATATTTGTAATGTGTTAAAAAAATACCGTTCGGTAAAGTATTAAAACCGAAAATGCCAGAATTGTCATTATCATTATATATTCACTAACAACTAAATATATTTCTATTTCGACACTATTTTCTTCTGTTCCACTTATCTCAATCAAAAATTGCCAACATCCATTCACAATCTCTCAAGTACACTGTCTCAAATGAGTTAAAAGCTTCTTATCAGTTTCACCCAACACAATTCTGTCCATCATGTGTAACACTTTTCAACGATTCGCCTCATTGCAGGTATAATTATTATATGGCGTGTTGCTCCCGTAAGAATCCATGTTTATAGTTGGAAAGAGAGAACGGCATATATATACCTCGAAGTTCGTGGTGACTATTCTTGTGCAACGACGAAAGAGGAAACACGAGGAAGAGCGTAAAACCAGATCAGCAGACATTACGAGGCCGGTTTCGGGGTTGCCTTTATATACGTTTCTGTGGGGTCAAGCACGTTAACCGTATAACGAGGCCGTACGATATTCTTGCTCTGACCCTGTTGTCACTGATCGAAGGATAACGCCATTTATACGAACCCCTCTTATGACCTGGCTGTTGTAAAAATATAAGTAGGGGTCAGCGTAAATCTTCGATCATAGCAGCAAGCTATGAACTAGACGAATAGCTATTGTTACGTTTATTACAACGCCGTTGTTTCATCCTCGACGTTATTATATCTTTTCGATCTATTATCATCGACGTGGATCGTTTCAGTTTTTATGGCGTTTTCACGTGTAATTATTACATTAGAGTCATTTATTGCATTAATATACTTCATGAGGATTTTTATGTTATTAGGTTTGCGCTAGCTTTTAATGGCGTTTTGATGTTGCTTTGGTTCTTTAATATCTGCCTGCTGGATTATGAGAAACGGTGATGTTTTTTTAATGGTAGCATTCATGACGGTGGTATTGGCGAGAGCTTCGTATTGCTGATGGCGACGGGTGTGAGTGCTGTTGAGTTGTTTGAGCTTATAGTTGCAATTGATAGATATTGATTGGATGAGTTTCTCTGTTTCGTGTTTTTAGGTTTTGGGGTTTTATTGAAAACTGAAGTGATTGTTTTTTAAACAGTTTTTGCGGGACTGTCTAAAGGCTACTCGCGTAACACATGTGGTCGACGAACGTAAAAGGTTGTAAAGTATACATCCATTTGATAAGGGAAAATAATATGATGCAACTAGGATATTTACCTGGCAATATCAACGGATGGATGTCGTTTGACAAAATATTTTTGTACGTCTGTTTATTTGTTTCCGAGTATAAATTTCATTTATTTTCAGAAAGTTTTCTGTTTTCAAACAAAATTGTCTACTACGCTTCAAACGTTATCAAGTTTTTAAATTTGTTGTTTTGCTCTCTGAAAACTGCATATTTGTTGGAATCAATCTTCGCGTCAACATTTTTTTCGAAATACTCTAAGATTTCGTTCAACACAAAGGCCAAATTAATGAAAACATGTATACCCGCCATTGAAAGAAGGTTGTTTGCGAAAAAATAATTTTAACGCAAAAACAATAAAGCCCTTTAGGTTCGTAAAAAGTTCAAATAATAGTAATACAAGAATGGCAAAGTGTACAAGTACAATCGAGTAATAAAATTTGATTATCAAGTCTGTGTAAATACGAATATGTCGAGTAGCAAATAGAAAGAGCGACAGTGAGAGTACAAAGTTCAAAACAACATTGTTCGAGGTCCCTGCCTATTACAAGGTGTAATTTATTTCCCACCTGTTCAGGAAAAATCGTAAAAAAAAGCATATAGGGTGATTTATTCACCTTCTGAAGTTAAAGTGTTCCTAACAAGGATGAAATTCAAAGAGGTACGAAATTTAGATAATTTTTACCAGAATATAGAGTGTAAAAGTTGAATTCCTCCGTGTTCTCCATTTGTCTTTTTAAAAACCGGATACTGCATGGAGTTTTACAGAAAAATTAAATTTATTTCATTGTTCTTCGAAGCGAACAGAAGACATCGCAGTGACCTGGCTGATACCGGTAGAAAAGATTTATTAAATTTGCAAATGAGCTAATTGATGTCACCCAAAAATATGAAAATCGAAAGGGTTAATGTTTCACACGGTAAAGAATCAAAAGAGATTGCTATAAATGAATCTCTTTAACCGGCGCGTATTTATGATTAGCCGTACAGCCAACTCAGTTACGTGAAATGGATTTTCCACACGCGAAATAATTGATGACGCTTGAAAGCCTTTCTCTGTGCCGGAATGTAACGGAGAATAATACTCACGTTCGAATTCATGGTTCTCCATATAAATTTAAAATGGACCGAGAATACCACCGCTTCTGCCAGTCCGGTTTCGAGTGAATATTAAATCGCGCAATAACTAGAAATTAATATTTCCAATGGAAAGATTGTAGTAATGTCTCTGCACATGGACCGATGAGCGTTACGGTACATATGATATCCGATGAACTATTAAAATTTGCACTAGAATGTATCACGTTTGAACTCTGAATTATTACGGATTGTCGTGTAACATATTACGCGAATATTGCACTTTGTGTTCGAGAAATTAATACTCCGTCTACAAATTAATGGCTGCTGCATTCGTACTATTATTTGTAGTTTTCTTTTTTTTTGTCAGTGAATGTGTAGAAGTTAACTATCTTTGGTTATTCCGGCGAATAATTTACACGATATTTTATTTACATAACTGCATTCGTACAATTATTTGTAATTTTCTTTTTTTTTGTCAGTGAATATGTAGAAGTTAACTATCTTTGGTTATTCCGGCGAATAATTTACACGATACTTTATTTACATAACTGCATTCGTATAATTATTTGTAAATTTCTTTTTTTTTTGTCAGTGAATATGTAGAAGTTAACTATCTTCGGTTATTCCGGCGAATAATTTACACGATACTTTATTTACATAACTGCATTCGTATAATTATTTGTAAATTTCTTTTTTTTTTTGCCAGTGAATATGTAGAAGTTAACTATCTTTGGTTATTCCGGCGAATAATTTACACGATACTTTGTTTACGTAATTTCATTTTTACTAGTTTTTCAAAATGTAGATTCAAAAAAAGAGGATATTCAAAATAAACGTTTTTGCTGTCGACATATTTCTATACGACTTCGATTTATGTGATGTCCTGAGGAAGGGATCTTCCGTGTAAATCAAGGGATAGATGTAATTTTTTATATGTTCAACATGAAATGAAATGATGAAGTCATTCATTGTTAAACATACTTGACAGTGTTTGGAATAATGCTTTAAAAGTTTCAAGGATATTTGAGAATAATTCCCAGGTGTGTCATTATAGATCCTTGCCCCGTTGTTGCGGTAAGACGTATAAGGATGTATACTGTGTCGAGATCGACAGAAGACTGAGCAACTTCGGGGCAAGAGGAGTGCTCTATATATCTTTCTCGATTTTTACATTTGACACTGTCCGTCAAGTGATTTAATATGTATAACTGACCCACTTCTGTAAAAAAACGTTAAAATTGAAACAATTTATGAAATGCAATTCATTCTTTCCAATTTTCCCAAATAAATCCACATTTCTTTTAACTGTCCTTTTTCTAGCTTTGTATTATACTTCTAATCGTAAGTATCTAATCAATGAAAGTCTGAATCACGATTGCATTTTGAACACTTTTCATAATACTCTTTTCTCATCCTTTGTAATTTCAAGTTCGTTGAAAATCTTATATTATATAGAATTGAAAGAATTTATGAAATACAATTCATTCTTTCCAACTTTCCCAAATAAATCCACATTTCTTTTAACTGTCCTTTTTTCCAGCTTTGTATTATACTTCTAATCGTAAGTATCTAATCAATGAAAGTCTAAATCTCGATTGCATTTTGAACGCTTTTCATAATACTCTTTTCTCATCCTTTGTAATTTCAAGTTCGTTGAAAATCTTATATTATATAGAATTGAAAGAATTTATGAAATACAATTCATTCTTTCCAACTTTCCCAAATAAATCCACATTTCTTTTAACTGTCCTTTTTCTAGCTTTGTATTATACTTCTAATCGTAAGTATCTAATCAATGAAAGTCTGAATCACGACTGCATTTTGAACGCTTTTCATAATACTCTTTTCTCATCCTTTGTAATTTCAAGTTCGTTGAAAATCTTAGGCTCACAACAAAATCTCCATAAATGACAAAATCGAAAAAAATTGCAACGTTATATCACATCCTACCAATGATAGTCTTATTATTTCGTTGCATCACCGTGATAGATTCTATTTTTTCAAGTCACAACAATCGACGTTATATCATACGCAATTAAACGTAAAAAATCCTCTATGCTTCTCGCTTGTTGCCTTTATCACGTTTGTTGTAACTCGACGATGCAATTACCGTAGACTATGAAGTAGCTCCACTCTCGGCGGCCCGGCCAGAAGAATGGACGCTATCTTCGTCCTCGTGGATTATTTAGTGGTCCGCCGAGCGTCGGTTTTATTATGCGGGAGGCGTTAAATACCGGCTATAATATAATGCGGGTGTACAGCCCAGCAAGAGTGTACGTGTCGCAGAACGTAATGGTGTATAAATATTTGGCCCATTTCCAATCGACTGCGCCGTTCCACCTTAGTAGCACGTTAGTACATCTGCTTTTCCTACGCCAAAGCCGCTTGTAAAGACCGCGATGATGCGTCTCCTCCATGAAGACGTAGAATGTAAGGTTACTCTGTTTTATATCTTACATTTCAGATCTTCAAATTCAATTAAATTTTCCGTCTCGCCGAGCAGAGAATTTGCGATCGCAGAGGTCAAGATTCGTGTATTCGAAGATTTTCTAAATGTCTAGAGCAAAGATTTAGATTTAACAATTTTAAATTAATCGTTGTTGCTTTTATGATCTTTTTGGAAAACTTATAATTTGTTTTCTTTGTATGCCATGTTTTTTTGGCTTTGATAAATTTGATTGTTAGAGCATGCAAAGGGAATTTTGAATTACCGAGTTAAAAGTACGCGTGTCAGAAGATTTGGCTGCTGATGTAGTATGCCTTTTGAACAAAGAACAAATGGCGTAGACATTAAATCTTCATATAGCAACTACATTCAATTAAAACAGTAATCACTGCATGAAACTTCACTGGTACCTACCACAAACTACAATGAATTTCCAGTTCTATATAGGGCATATTAAATTTACTACTTAAGATTAGCTTCTAATTAACACTGCAAAACAAGCCGAGGATAAAAAGTCGTAACATGTTAAGGCGTTGACTTTTCGTTTATGCTGACGCTGATCAATGAAAATGAACAATTGGTTTTTTACCTAAGCTACGTTGTCACGCCTAACCGAGCCATAATTGGTGGTGTTAAGTATAAAATAGAACATCTTATCAAAAATTAATGTAGCATATTAAAACAAATAGAAAGATATCTTTTCTAATAAAGGGCCTAAACGGAAAATGCAGTACATACATACCAGTCTTTAAAAACGGGCGTGGCGCTTAACGTTTTAATACCTCAAAAAATTCTCAAACAGCTTTTCTCATACTAATTAATTTACTTTTTTTTTTGTGAACTTATCCACCGTAATTTCCCAACATTCAAAGTTTCTTTCTTATCTGGAAGATTCCCCTTCGCAATCGATCAGTAGCCAGTTCTCGTGTTTCGCCTCGTAGAAGCATCCTCTCGCGGTTTCTTAGTATTCCGTCTCGAACGAATGCCAAATGCATTCGAATCAAAGCCTCGGAGACACGCATTCTCGAGTGCACGTGCATTCGTCGGAGGTCACAGGAATGGAGCTGCATCATCGCCATTATCCTCATTGTTAAGCACGCGGTAGTCGTACGAATCAAAGCTCGCGTTATCTGAGTTTCTTTTGTGTGGAGCCATGCACCTATTGTATTTATTGTAACGAACTTTCTGAATATTAGGAATACTTTGGTCGAGTTATGAAGATCCATCAATAACTGGAGAAGTCTACACTTCATGGTGAAGATTGAATTATTGTTGTTACGTTGAAGTCACTGAAACTGTTATATTTATGGTTTGAGTGTGTTTTATTGAAGCAATTTAAATTTAAATTTTACTTTTCCGATTTTCAATAGTTTGCATTAATTTTACTGGTTACTAGAGTTATCTGTGTGTTCAGATTTAAATGATTTTAACACTATATTTACCAAGATGGTGAAAATGGCTTGCCCTCAATTTTTTGAAATCGTTCCTGAAATTTCTAACGCTGTTTCTTTCTCAATTCAAGACGGCTGTCTGGAATACTTTAAGCGATTGAATTGATCAAATTTTCTATCCGCTTTACTTATTTAATTCGGACAGATTTATTTGAGAGTTTTAAATATACTAAATTAATCGTTAGGAGATCTAGTATTACACGATTTCAACTAGATGGAACTTTGAGTTTGTCCGGTCAGTCTATCAGCATAGAATCTATGATCTATCTACTTATTGCGTAGTAAAATTAACTGATGTACATGCTTTTTATAGACAGAAGTCATGCTTGTGCAGAATGATCAAATTAAAAATTAAAATAAATAAAAATTATAAAGCGTGAAAGTAGAAACGTTGAAATCGCGAAAGAAAAGTTCAACGAACAGAAGTTTAACGTAAAATTGCAAATGACAGATTTTAGAATATTCTATATCAGTATCAGTAATTTAATTCAAGTCATTATATATTACATCACTATGAAATAATACAATATTTTAATTCTATAGATCTTATATATTTATCTGCAATGTGCAGAAAATGCATTCGACATTGAAAGCAATTTTTTACATAATTTTCTGAATTTGGCGGTTTCTACCGAAATATGATTTATGGAGCTCTGCTATTCATAATCGAGAATAATAGTGCAACATTATCGCAACCAATTGTGTCAGTGGTGTATGCCGAAATATTTCTCCGTGTGAAACGAATGACAAACGCGTTTGAATCATAAATGCGGAGACATGCATTGTTGGTAATAGGTCACTGTAATAGGTCACACTGCCACGTACAAGCATTGCTTTTAATTGTTTGACCGGGTTATCCGTTATACGGATGCAGCCAGCTTTCCGATAAGTTATTCAGTTCGTCATGCATGTTGCAGGAGTTGCTTTCAAATGATGCACGAATTCCATCATTTCGCTACTGTCTTTGAATTCAACATTTTCTCATCACACGACGAGCAAAAATTCTTACTAATTTGTCTTCGGCATCTTTTTCCACTGACAAGAAGTGCATACATCTTTTAAGGATATGTAATGTACCAATCCATCCATCTATTGGGTTGTCGGAAAAGTCGTGACGCATTTTGCGAACAGGTGGCGGAAGATCATTTTTTAATGCACTAGAGTCATTCACATCTATATTATCACTAGACTCCGGATTTTTATGCATTTATGACAAAATGGATACGGCTAAAATATACAAAAAGAACATAATATAAAAACATATCTAAAATATCCAAAGTATGGTATTCGCTGTAATATTTAACGAGTGCAACAAATCCCTAAATAGGTTTTCCTGACTTAGGTGCATTTGATAAAATTGAAATTTGCATAAACATCCGGAGTCTAATTATCACTATATCATTTAACAGCTGGCGGTTTCAGCGCCATTTAAAAAAAACAATTGAGTTATATCGTTGATTTTTAGAGATTTTACAGTAAGAGTAAGATGGAAGATCAAAGTCCGCATTTTCGCCATATTTTGCTGTTTTACGTCCGTAAAGGGAAAAACGCGTGTCAAGCTTGAGAAAAATTGCGTAAAGTTTACGGTGACGATGCTCTACAGGAACCTCAACGCCAACGATGGTTCACAAAATGTGGCCCGAAAACGGTCTTGGTCCCGACATGGTAGTCCGCTTCGAACGACATCGAAAGCAGACATGCATCAGAGAAAAGCATTGCTCTCAGTGTGGTGGGATTTTAAAGGTGTCGTATTTTTCGAGCTCCTACCAAGGAACCAAACTATTAATTCGACTGTGTACTGTCGGCAATTGAACAATTTGAACGAATCGATCATCCAAAAACGTCCAAAGCTTGTTAATCGTAAAGGAGTGGTGTTTCATCACGACAACGTGAGGCCACATACAAGTTTAATCACACGTAAAAAATTGGTGGAGTTTGGATGGGATGTACTGTCACATCCAGAATACTCTCCCGACCTTGCACCATTAGACTTCCATTTGTTGCGTGTTGCACGAAACTCCTTGCATGGTGTATTTCTTAATTGCGATGAGGCGGTAAATCAGCACCTTTTTCAGTTTTTCGCTTATAAAGATAGGTCCTTCTATGAACGAGGAATTATGAAACTACCTGAAAGATGGCAAAAGGTCATCGAACAGAACGGACAATATATCATTGATTGATCTTTGTTCTCTATATAAAGAAATGACTTTGAAATACATACAAAATATGCGTCATGACTTTTCCGACAACCCAATATAAGATAACTTTTACGAATATCTTGTAAAAACGAATATTATATATCGCCGGGACCGCATCATTCACTATCATCCTTCCTCATCCCCGAATCACCGTTCCAAGTCCAATTTCTCACTTTTCTATTTTCACTTTTCAACTCCCAAAGACCGTAATCTTCCTCCCACTCCTTTTCGGAGCACCTTCAAAAACGCCTGTGCCCCTTTTCGTCAAGGTTCATTTTCATCAAATGAGTTAAGGTTCTAATTCGAATTCTTACAAGTTCATGACACTCAATATTCATTTCAACGGCAAGTTCTCATTATTCTCTTATTCTCTAAATATATTTCATCAACATCACGGTATTGCTGGTCAAATGTATCACATTCTTAAAAGTAAAAGTTTTCTTATTCCCGTGGATCGAGAAGTAATAGCCTTATTCGCCATTACAGATATATACTACTTATATAATATCTTTTTCTATGTTGATATTTTTATTTACATATTTTACCAATATAGAATGAGTGGAAGCACCGAGGAAAAGTATAAAAATATAACCATCTTGCTTGTTGCATCTCGATTGAGCTGTAGAATACGCTCTTCTACGGATACGGCCAGATCTACCGCGGCTGGTGTTCTTGCCTCGTGTTTTTTACTTTCCACGTTCTTCTCTTTTATTTACGTGATGGTCGTAGAAGATGTATCCGGTTACGTGTTAATTTTTTAAGTCTGTAAGACGTATGTACACGCTTGGAATGATGACTGTGTCCCATATGGATATAACTATTAATAAGTTATAAACGACTGTGTCATACATAGACATAACTTTCAAAGTCTCTTATTAAAATTTCATCAATGGAAGAATGAAGAAATTTCGAATTGTACATTTGGGACATCGTCAGAGTTCTTAATCACTGACAACGTTTCATTATCAGCTTACGATTACGTGATTCACCGTTTAGTAAGTTTATTCATTTTTTTATCAAATCATTTAAGTATTGAAATATTCCCAATTTGTTCAATTATCCACTAGAAATGTCTTAATTATTGCCTACTTATTATCAGTCTAAAATATGCTTTTTTTTTAGAAAACATATTGTTGCAAAGAAGCAAAGCTGTCTTCGGTGATTCAATCGATTAGAGAATACGTCCTACGAGACATCGATAGTCGAGAGTTGAATATCGTATCAAGGAGAACAGAATACACAAGATAGTTGAAGAATAGAGTGTAGTAGTGATTGTGGCGCGAAGAAGCAGCTCGAATTCCTAGTTTATCTGTATATTGTAGAATATAGATCCTTTGTAAATAAATTATGTCGTGTGGCGATACTTCCCGGCGCAACAATATCATTAAATATTATCCCGAGTCGAAAATTTCAGCCCAAAATCCTCCTAAATTACCAAATAACTTAGGATATTTAGGCTGAATATGGAAAAATATGTTACATATAAAAGAATGCAAATTTTAATTCCACAACCGCCCTACACTTGTTACTTTTTGCCACTTTTACCTAGTTTAGGAGCAATTTAGGCTGCATACAGCCCAAAATAATCCTCAGCATTCTATAATGAGGAGCTTTAGAATTGGATTGGAATTGGAGTGGAATGATCGAGGTCCAAAAAAATTCTCGATATACTACAAATTAATTTCGTTTAGGAGATTTAGAATTTATATGGAATAAAATGATAATTTAATTCCAACTTGCTCCTGAAAGCCCTATTTTTAGAATATGAGTCGACAGACTAGGAACTTCTGAAATATTTTTAGGGGATGTCAGATTAAATTGGAATAAAAATTTTACCTGATCAGTCCATATAACTCCTAAAAATCATATTTACAGGAGTTTGAGGCGCGTAGACACACTAGTTGAGGATTTTGAGGTTCAAAATGGTATACATAATTAAGCGGCAAATGAGAGATCAAAAGAATCTAGGATTTGATGTTTCTTTTTAGGCTGGACTTTTCGACTCGGGATATTACAGAAGCCAATTCGGCTTCGAATCACCGTCTTAAAACTCGACAAACATCGACCGTCATTTCATCGACCTAAAGGAATGTCAAAGAAGTTAGCGTGGCCGAAATACATTTCTCCAATTGTTGAACGAACAAACAAGTGCTCACGATCGGAGGTTTCTTGAAATTGCTCCCTCCTTCCTCCCTCTTATATACGAATGAATAATTTACATACACCAACGAAGTTAACGTCTCCGGGTCCGATATTCTGCGAGTAAACTCTCGGTCAATGGTAACGTCGATTCTTCGTGGCGACAATTCCAAGTGGCGTCGGGGTTTGCGAAAGTTCGTTCTATTTACTCAGGTATGATCCTTCTGATCTACTTTCCCGCAGTTCGTGCTTACTCTATGCATATTCAAGCGGGCGAAAATCCGAATAAAGTCTCGTTAACTTTGGATCTACGAGGCGATGTGCGTGCCGTTCTACTGGCGTGTTCCAGAAACTTCAAAGCGGTTATCTGCTTATCGTCCATTAAACTGTTAAGGAATTCGAAGAAAGGGACGATACCGAGGTAACTGAGAATTTCCGATAAGATTCTCGATGCTTGGTTTTTTTTTTTTTAATTTTCTCCTTTTCTTTCATTTGCAATGAAAAAAACAAGGGAATTGTAATACATGGAAAAATGGTTGAAAGTAAGTCAACGGAATTTGTATTCCGTACGCGGTAGGGTTTTGCATTAAGTTTCGAGGACGTATGATAATTCTTTGATTGTTTTGAATTTATTTAAATGACATTTTGCGAGGTAAAGTTTTGAAAGTGAAAACGAACGATGTATGAAATAACGGGGAGAAATTGAAGAAAACTGATATCAAACATTTTACTGGTATTAAGAAATATATTCTAATTTTTGAAGACTTTGTAGTATATTAAAATTGTCACAATGTTGAAGTCTTTGAAATACTAGATAGAAGAAAAAAAGAATTTTGATCAGAATGTTACAAATAATTTTTTCTATTTTTCACCCTGGTATTTTCACTGTCCAAGCTTTGAAGCGCGCAAAAGATTTTCCTCGATCGTTTCCCTTCTACGGAACGAATAATTTCAACGTTGTTTTTTTAAAGAGAAATATTTTAAAAATAGTCGGCAAAATACTGGTGCTGTCAGTGTAACGAGCAGTTTTTTTCTATTTCTTTTCGTGACACGTCTGCGATTAAACGCGTTAAGATCTCTGTCACTCGATGTCCTTTATCGGCGTAAAATATTCAAACGTTCCTTCGTTAAAGAGCAAAGTTTCTTAAGTTCAAAATTTTCTCGCACTGCACAAATAATTTTCTACATTTCCATTCCTGCTATATTCTTCCCAAAGCTTCGAATGGCGCGAAAAAACATCGTTGACTGATTCTTTATGCCGTCAATTTTTAAACTATTTTTCATTATTTTTTAGCTGCAAGAAGTTCGGAAGAGAGAATTTTGCTTTGACTGCGAAGTAAGTACCGTTATTTTCCTTTGTGCTACACTTCTTGTCAAGCCATCAAAATTGTAGAAGGGTATTTTTTACTACCATCTTTTTAACTAACTGCAACATCTTTTTTAAGTTAAAAAGTAAGTCTTTATTCTTTGCCAATATCAAAGTAAATGGTGCAACTGCAAAAGAACCATTCAAATCGTTTATTTTCAATTATGATGCCTTTAGTTACACTCCACACTTGATGCGTATCAAAATAGCTACAGAAGGATAACCAGGAGCTCTTATGTTCCCGAAGCGTTATCTTAAAAGGCTTAAAAATATAATTTGCGTCTGGCAAGTTTTGCAGTCTTCTTCAAAGTGGTGCAACGATCTGTCCGTGCGTGGGGAGTTTCTCAGAGAGGAAACGAAATCGTTTCAGCAAGCAGGGAGTAAGGGAGTTGCTTTAAGTCAGTGCATGTTCACCTTAAGCGAAGTGTTTGCCGAGTCATGTTTCATTGATGATGTTGGAAGATCTTGGGGATCGTTCTAGCGAAGTCTGCCGGAAAAGTCAATGCGCGTTTTCGACTGTTTGCAATCTTTCGTTATGTGATTCCCTATGATCTCTTTGAATTCTGTAAATTATAGCTCTTTTGGCGATGTTGTTGAATGGAAAATGAAAAGGTCATAGTATTTACATTTGAAGAAAAATTAAATATTCATAGTATATAGACGTTGACTTACCTAATAATAATTATTGTATAAAATATTTGGTTATTTATTGTTTTGATTTTAAGTATTCAAGACTATGTAATGTTTCAAATACGTATGCTTTTTGATGATGATTATTCAATAAATGGATTTGAATTTTACAGTTCGCTAGTTTCAGGTTGAAGGTCAAATGGACGTCACCTTGTGACAGGTCATGGAAATCAGTTAAAATCACTTTGATATTGGAAATATTTGAGGACATAAAAATATGAAATGAAATGTATTTGATGTAAAACGTTCTTTTAACAAATTTTATAATAGTAGATCTTCTATAAATACGTTCAAAGAAGAAACTCCACTCGCATAAAAAAAAGAGATTCGCGGTAGTACTCAACAAAATTAGATGCAATAAAAAACGCCTGATAGAATTAATTAATAAAACAGAATGTGATTAAACGGATCATATAAAATTTATGTTATGCCGTATTTTGAATTTTACTTACTCATAGTCAGTTGGAAACTTAATTCACAAAATTATAAAAATGCAGATACACATATAATATAATTAACAATTATGAAATGTAAATTCTCTGAATTTTTCTTCCAAGGTACGGTTTTTACGGAGTGCTCATTAAGCACTTATTTTACTAACAATAAGAATTCCTTTCCTTTTATACTCCGGAAAGAGCTTTTCTGCAGTTATTATACCTATTATGCTAATAAAAACGCAGATTTTTTCTCATACTTCAAAGAAAATGCAAATTTTCAAGGAAGTACATTCGTTGAAGAGTATTCAACGCAAATCATAGAAACAGGTAAATGATTCTTTTTCCTACAGGAGCAAGATTTGATATATTATCAAAATACTTCATCCAGAAAAACACCTGCTGAAAATAAGCGTAATGTAATTTTTGCAGATTATTGCAAAACGTGTTGCCCACTTTCATAATTCGCAACACAGAGTTTTTGCGCTCTCCAGAAAAAAAATCCCCCCTTACCAACCGTCAATTTGATAAAATTACGAAAACTTTCCACCGATTATAATGTATTCAAGCGATTATAACTACATCCTTCATCAATTTCTCTCACGTAGTTAAATTTGCCCAATCGCTATAAACCGTAAAATTTAATGGCAAAGGTCAAAGTGCACGTCGTATTTGGAATTTTCCGGAAAAAATTATACACTACGTTAATTTTCCTTTCTCGGAAGAAATTCAATCCATGATCTTGACTCTCTGACGGTAATTAAATATTTCCGTTCCCTCAAACACAAAAATTCTCCAATTCACTAGAACATACAACAGTTGACTCTTCCAATTTCATGCGAATATCATCCGCTTGTTTTCTTTTGCCGTGTATACGTCAGTTTAAAGCCTAAATAAAATATACGTCATTTCGGTATCGCGAAATCCAATAAAATGACATCCCAAGTCGAAAAGTCCAGCCTAAAAAGAAACTTCAAATCCTAGACTCTTTTGATTTCTCATTTGCCGCTTAATTATGTATACCATTTTGATCCTCAAAATCCTCAACTAGTGTGTCTACGCGCCTCAAAGTCCTGTAAATATGATTTTTAGGAGTTATATGGACTGATCAGGTAACATTTTTATTCCAATTTAATCTGACATCCCCTAAAAATAATTCGGAAGTTCCAAGTATGTCGGCTCATATTCTAAAAATAGGGCTTTCAGGAGCAAGTAGGAATTAAATTATCATTTTATTCCATATAAATTCTAAATCTCCTAAAATCACTCCAATTCCAATCCAATTCTAAAACTCCTTATTATAAAATGTGTGGCTTAACCCTAGATCACTAACCTTCGTCGATTCGACGACACGGATTTAATAAGTATGCCATATTAGTTAACGTTATCGTAATAAATAAATACCTATCGTCCATAATAGAAAAAAAACATGTTTAAATTTTATTCAAGTAATACCCTTTAACTCCTTTTGTAAACACCGTAGTCGAAGAGACGAAGGTTAATGTTAAGCGTCGAAAAATAAGGTTAGTGATCTAGGGTTAATATTGGGCTTATTGTTAGATTAATTTTCTAAATAAGAATGCTGAGCATTATTTTGGGCTGTATGAAACCTAAATTGATCCTAAACTAGGCAAAACTGACAAAATCGAACAAGTTTAGGGCGATTGTCGAATTAAAATTAGGATTCTTTTATGTGTAACATATTTTTCCATATTGAGCCTAAATATCCTAAGTTATTTGGTAATTTAGGAGGATTTTGGGCTGAAATTTTCGACCCGGGATGCGTATTATAACGCACGTTCGCGACAGGTACATGTTTTCTTCTTTTTTTTTTATGCGGACTACTCGCAGCAAATCTGTGGCGCTTCCACCGATAAGATAAATCATATCATCGACGAATAGCGCAAGGCTAACCGCGTAACGGGGCTTTCTTAAGACTTGCCACATTTCCTGATTCGCGACAGATTCGTGTGGTTTCTTGTTCTGATTACTCTTCCGATCGATACGCTCATAATTTATTTCTTCGCGATTTCAACGTCGAGAATCGAACGTGATATTTCACGAACGTGCAATCAGCGAATTGGAGCCCAACCATAAACGACTCGAGAATTATCGGGGATGGATTGGTGCACTTCGAAGAGAAGAATACAGGGGAAGAAAATGTTTCGTGGTTCAATCATGTGTCGTGTTTGTCGAGACGTCGGGTTTCGGTTTCAGATCTTTGCGGTTCTATACCGAGTTGCAGTAGAAACGGCTTATCGTTGTGGTTAAGGTTTTATCGGTTTAATTTCGGTTTTGGAAGTTGTTCATAATATTGTGCCTTTTATTAAATATTCCTTCGTTCTTATAGAACTGTTGGTATGATCGAATAAAATTGAATAAATAACAGTGGAGAATTTTAAGAAAGTAATTGTTTAGAAGGATTGAAGAGATTACAAAATTGGCTGATAAAAATTAATAAGAGATGTATGATTTATTTTCGTTCGATTTTATATTCGTTCAGAATTATATATAGTAACTGGAATGATCAGAAATGTACTATAAATAAATCATACCAAAAATCTCGCTTGTATAAAAATTAACGTAATTATTTTATTTCTATTTTCTTTTCATCTAAACATAACGTGTGATATTTCATTTTTTCTACGGTTTATACAGAAGAATGCGGAAACAATTTTGTGAGAATATGAAATAATTTTTGAGATGTTAATATGTTATTCAATCTTTTGCAGTGTCATACACGTTCGAAAATAAAATGGTACTGTTTCAGGCTTAAAAATAAATTAAATGCGGTTTACTTTGTTTTATTTACGGCATGAAACTCAAGAGAATGTCTCGCGCCGCTTTGCAAACGATTGCGTTAAAATTGCATTATAGTATTCTAAGACGGATTACATTAAGAGCGTTGCCATAATATTTAATAGGCATAAATCGTGAGTAAGAAGATCCTTGACGTTGCACCAGCATGACGCAATTATGATTACTTCACCGAGGCGAGTCAGACTGCAATTTGCGGAATCGGCTTTGTCTCTTTCTCTCTCTCTTTGCTTTCCTCTTTTTTCTCTTTTTACACCTCTCTGTTCCTCAAGTACCGTGAGCTTTTCTCGGATTTAGTTTTCTTTGCAAATTATAT
This sequence comes from Cerceris rybyensis, assembly GCA_910591515.1. NCBI lineage: Eukaryota > Metazoa > Arthropoda > Insecta > Hymenoptera > Crabronidae > Cerceris > Cerceris rybyensis. Next base: position 43,557,852 of record OU342789.1, read on the forward strand.
TCTTGCCTATTCGCGAAACAGCATTATTGGCTAGATACGACACAGCGAGTGTGATCTAACATATTCAGCACCGACCATTTCAATCAAAAGTATACTATGATTGCCAGAGTAGCAATAATTAAAGTTTTTCTGTACCAATTTAGCAAAAGATCGTATTCAAAGGGTTGATCCTCAAACTATTGAGCTGTAATGGCGGATTGAGGGATCCGCACTTAAGGTCCGCCAAATAAGAGAACTTATAAACCTTTTGGACTTTTGTATATTAAAATAACTTTTCTCGTTCAGACAGCGTTCGGACAGCGATTTTGCGTATGACAGAGTTAGTGAAAGGAATGTCGTGAATGATCTGTGTGAACTGAATGAACTCCTGAATATGAACTTCTTGAAAGTGAACATCTTAAATTGAGAATACGGGGTTTTTAAGGGACTTTTGGAGAAGGAGTGGGAGTAGTGATAATGATAGATGCAAGGCGAAGGTCAAAGTAAGAAGTAGGATTTCGGACTTAGAACGGTGATTTCGGAGATGAGTAAGGAGCGGTGACGATGTTAGGGAGTTGAAAGGTCGAAATGGAAAACTAGGAGGTTTGGATTTGGAGTAGTGAGTCAGAGGTGATGACGGAAGTTAGTCTAGCGGCGTCTAAAATATTTGCGCTTATAAAATATTCTTACAGTTATCTTATATACTAACTAAGCGGAGGGTCGGTACATTACAGAGCAATTAATTTCCTATGAATTTCATTGTACATTTCATTCATTGGATTTATCAATTTATCCCATTACTATATGATAGTAGATTGCCTATACTGATCAATGTATGTACATGACTTTAGTAAAAATGGTCTGAAGAGATATTTTCCCTATTCTATGTAGGTATGTATGTGTCTGGTTTTGTGGAGTAATTGTAATTAATTCAAATTAATCAAATTAAAACAAATCTTATCGAGAACTGCTTCTAGGTGTTGGATACCGACCGAATTCTTTATGATAAAATTGCCACTAGATATTAAACGTGATTCAAGGTCCAAACGGAAACTGTTTCTTATCTCCGATTCCGTCATCGATTTCCTTCAAAATATGTTTTGTAAAGTTTTAGTCTTAACGAAAGTCACCGGAAAAGCTATTGTCCTTTTGGAACTTTATTCACGAGTAGTCTGGGTCCTTCGACCCTTCCACCACACTGCCCAAAAGTCCCGAAAAGGTTAGTTTTATTACCGAATTAAAAAAATTGTACAGAGTCGTTGACAGTCTGCATCTTGCGTCGACGTTACCAAAAGTTTGTTAACCTTTTGCGCGCCTTGCATTTCTTGCGCCTGTTGGTAGTCTACTCCACGGATATTTAGGCAATATTTTGTAATCACAATACTTTGAAAAAAATTCTGTAGTTTCTAGAAAAATGATTTTTTATGAACGAGAATTAACTCAAAAATTTAGTTAACTTCAATGTATCTTAAAATAAATTCATATTCAAAATATACAATTTGTTTGACGTTTTTTTAATAATATAAACAGCAAAAAATCATTTTGATGAAATTTTTGTAGAAGTGTATTAAACATGGATTAATTACTAAAATATTGATTAATAATATAAAAATTCATATATTAGGTTAAGTTAATTTAGCAATATAATAATTTATTTCTTATAAACTTTTCTTGTATGATAATTCAAGAAAGAGTCGCCTACATGTAGATCGGTTTTTGTTGTACATATATCACAATAGAAAGTTGTTCTTTTTCTTCCAAGACCACCGGGAGTTGAACAAACCAAACATATTTTGGTCCGTTTAGGGTCACTTCTAATTAGTAATAATTAGAAAATAAAATGTTTCCAGTAGAGCTGGTAGTTGAATTAGATCGTCTTTACTTGTTATGCCAGCCAGACTGGTAGTTGGAGCGCAAAGGGTTAAAATTCCGAATAAAAAAGTAGTATTTTCAACAATAAAGTGCTGCAAACCACAAAACGAAATGCAACACAAGGAACAAATACTTCTTTGCCATGAAACCCCACAGTTATTCTACAAAAGCAAAGAATCCTACAGGTATCGCGTGTAGAATTATCTCCCACAAATGCCATCCAAATCAACTAACTTTAACCCTTTCGCACCGGACGGGACATGTGCTGACCCAGTCTGAAAATTTTTTGAGATTACGGCTGGGACAACATATGTCCCAGTTACTGAAAAACATCAAGGGCAGAAAATAACGCCAAGTTGAGCCTCCAAACTGATTCTCAATCGTTCTGAGTCCATAAATTTCTCATCTCGATCGTCCCCGATCTAATCAAACAAGCGACAACTGTTATGGTTGCTCAGTTTTCGGCATAAAAATTATTTTATCTAATAATCGCTTGGAGGAGAAATAACTGATCCCGGTAATGGGGCGCACTCGGACTGGATTTTTCGCCGTATTGAAAGGGTTAAAAGTCCCTCTGGATTCTAGGACATGTAAAAAACCACGCTCTAACAACTACGGTGATCTAACAATTACGGACATTACTACAATTATTCTCCTTTCGCAATTATACTTGTCTAACAAACCGTGTTTGCATTTCAACTAGAAGATCAATTATTCGCACCGCCTGTAATACATTAGACGATGAAAACTGACGTAATCGTGCGTAACGACGTTGAGAATGGAAGTTAAACGCAACGTAACGTTGGACCGAGTGGATCGTTACTTCGAAGAGAGTGGTAAGCCCGCGACGTCAGCCAAAATAAACAGAATGTCACGGGTATAAATAAAGCTTTCACTCTCTTCGCACCCTCTTCTTTTCACTAAATTGACGCAGCAAATGTCGTGACAGAGGTGTTTCTCGATCGACGGGCTTCCTGTCGGAACTCCCGTCTAAAAGCGTCCGTCCTCTTGACGCGCGTGCCATTAACGGTAGAATAATTATAGGCGGACGAATTAAATTCCGTCGGCTCTCTCGAGACGTGGTTTACAAACGTGCCTCGTAAATCGATCTCCTTGGGATTTGCACCTCGCGACTTAAGCCCGTTTCCAACTGCAGAACCGTAATCCGCGGCTCTCGCTTTCAGGATTTTCGTTGATTTTCGCTCGCTTTATCCCTGCTTCGCGCAAACGTGCGCTTTGTCTCGTGAACATTGCTGAGAAGAATTTTGAACCTCTGTTAAACTCGAATATGCGAATTGAGGAGAGGTGAGTCAGCGAGACGAGACGTACAATTGAACGTTCAAACAGAGCGAAGTATTGCCGATAAAAGTGATAAGGAGCTTTTGTTTTTGAGCTTGAAGTAGTCGAGCTTACTCGTATTGTAAATTGTGATGAGGCTAGAACGTATTGTTGATAGTGGAGTGCAAAAAGACTGGTCATTGTGGAATTCCGATCTAACTCATGTTCTTTATAATGACTTATACTATAACCCAGTTATAATTATAGTTGGGGGTGGGTAATTTTTGAGGGTAGTATTATCCAGAGACTTTTTGATAGATCATCGACTGTCCGACTAGGATTAGTGATAGCCTTACAAATATTTTGTATATCGAGAACGTGAGTCGATCAGAAGTCACATCTCCCTGATTCACTACCATCATTTCAAGCCCAAAATCCTATTTTTCGTCCTCGATTCCCTAACACTGTCGCCATCCCTCACTTATCCCCGAATCACCTTTCGAAGTTCCAAAATCCTTACTTTCTTACTTTGACCATTGGAATTTCAAACACCATCATCCTTTTCTGAAAGTCTTTGAGAACCCTGTGTCCCTTTTCGCCGAGGTTCACTGTTGTCTCATAAATTCACCGACTCACTGGTAGTTCATTGTTGAGATCTAGTTTTGAATACTCACGAGTTCAATACTCATTTCAACGCCAAGTTTTCATTGTTCACTTGTTTTTTAACATAAATCGATATCATATACGGTATCGCTGTTCAAAGGACACGACGTTTAAGTATAACACAACCTAAACGTAAAAGTTCTCTTATTTGAGTAAATTCAGGAGCGCGAATAGCCTTATTCGCCATTACAATCAAAGTATAAAATTGAATGAAAAATTGTGCAAAACAACATAGCATAAAATAAAATGTTAATAGTAACAGGTCTATTAACACATTGTTGACCGGGAACGTCATATGACGTCATTCAATAACCTAATGCAATTGACGAAGTATTATACATTCAAATTGTGGTTACTGTTAATTTACCGTTTGTCTTCGTCACATTTACAATTCAAACTGCAATTATATTATTGAGAAACTCTCAGTTTATAAGAAGACGTGGTAAGTTCATATAAGTTTATATTTAATTATGAGCATTTTTAATTTTTCCAAAAAATCGCCGGCCACACGCGTTAGTTCTTCCAAAAAAACACGGTTAACAACGTGTTAACTAATACCAAGGAATAAGCCTTTGTTACAAATAATATTATTTTGCTTTATGAAGATACGTAAGTAATACAAACAAAAATGAAGTATCACTGTATCATTACTCAACACGTCCAAAATAAATTGTAAACCCAACAGTTCAGAGGAAAATTCTGAAAATTCTATTCCTCCATTCTACTTTCATACCATGTCATTACAAATATACTTGCAGAAATTCATCGTCCTAAAAATAACGATAAACCCGTTAAATCTCATTTCTCCTAATTTTCATAATCTCACCCTTAAAGAGAAACTCTTTTGTCAACTTGTCCAGGAGGAAAATTTTTCGAGCTGACACGGCGCGTGTGCCGTTTCACGTGGCACTCTCCTCGCGTTTCTGCATCACGTGTATCCATTATAACTCGCGATTTCTCGGCGGGACGAAAAAAGGGCAAGAGAAGTAAAAAAAATGAGCGCAATCCCCGGTCCAGCCGAGGCGTTACACGTGACGGGTGTCGTTAATATTTCATTAGCATTCGTTTTTCGTCGGCCGCACCAACGTGCCGGTTTTATCCCCCGTTCGTGCACCCTCCGCCAACTGGTAGGCAGATTTTCATCGCGAGGGTCGTGCAATTACTCTGAAAAATTCGTACATTTTCCATCCCCTCACCGTCCTTCCTCTTCCCGGAATACTTTCCCTCATTTGCTTTTTAAAGCGAATCTTTAGACCGTGTATTTTTTTTCACTCCTCGCGAAATTCGAGTGGCGATGTTTATTTGCTCCAATAGCGGAGCATCCATTAAATAGTCGTAGTAACCCATTTCGTGGATCTATAGTTTTTCATTCGCGCGTGAAACTCTGGCGGAAAGTAAAACTTTCTATGGACAATTGGTACAGTGATTTGTGGCAATCGATATATCGCTATGTTTTCTACCATAAAGAATATATGAGGAGTTATCGACTGAAAATTTTGGGGGGAGCTTGTATTTTTCTATTTAGACTGCACACAGATACATGCATCTGTGCTCTCTGTTTCTAGTTGTTTAACCAGTTAGCCGTGTTTGACGAGTATACTCGTCATAAGTAAAAGCTACTACTGGTCATTTAAATTGTAATTTTGACGAAAACTAAAATACATTCGTAAATTTCAAGATGTTTGCAACATTTTGAGGCCATGCCGAAGTAAAACGAGTAACTAAAGAGTAAAAATAATTTGAAATAGATTTATGCTAATCTCTTTTTTCGTGGCCCAGAATTCAAAAGAATTTTCGCCACAGTTAACTGGTTAATGTAGACGTACAGGTTTTTTATTGATTTCAGTTGTTGTATTTCGTATGAGGTCAAAAATGCTTTATTTAAGAACTATTGAGCACTGGGGTTTTAACAATTTAAGAATAACGTTGTCGCGAGATACGAACTGTCAGCAATTCAGTACAAAATTCCAGATTTAATCTATTTGATTTTGGTAATGAGACTGGTCTTTTAAAGGTTTTACAACAGTGTTGTGGGAGGCTCGGATGATTCAAACTTCTCGTGAGTAAGGTTCCAAAAGGGCGACCGCTTTTCCTTAGGACTAAAGGTCTTCAAAACATATTTTGAGGGAAAAGCGATAACGGAATCGGAGATAGCTAACAATTCTTGTTTGGACCCTGACTCATGTTTAGAAATATTTGAATATGAAATCTTAAAGAATTAGGTCGGTATCCAACACAGTTTATGATATGGATTCGTCGTACAGAGTGTTTAGCGGAATTATGTCTGCATTTAAACGCGATCAATTCAAGAACAATTGCAATACAGTACCATTTCAATTATGAAGTAACAGAAAACACAGTAGATTATATAAGCGAAAGATATGAAATCTAAAGTAGAGATTAAGCTTTAAGTTCGATTGCAGAATTAAAAATATTCCGTAAATACAAATACTTAACAGGACATTTAATCTTACAAGTAGGTTGAGGACACTTCGAAAGAATGGTTACGAGGTTTAACCCTTTGCGGACGGAGGCATTTTTGAATATCGAGAAACAATCAATTATTTAGCAATGAAAAAACACTTTTTCATCGGAAAGACAGTCTGTTAATGTATACAAGTTGAAATTTAATCTTTGTAAAATAATATTTCAACGATTATATTTTAATTTTCAACTCTAACCGTTTATATATGCACCGACAAACTATAACCAATTTTTTTCTCAGGGCGGATATATTCGCCCGTCGTCCTCAAAGGGTTAAGTAATACAAGCGGATCGTCATCTGAAACTCATATTTATCAATCCAAAGTTATCGTACTGACAGCTAAGACTAAAAGAATATTGTAGTCCGAAAAGCATTGAAAAGATTTCTCTCCTTTCAGATTTATAAAAATAAAATCTTCCTTTCCTCTAAAAACACCTGTGTCAAGCGTCCACGAATATGTAACCCAATTCGAAATTTACTGTTTTTTTTTTCGTAACATTGTAAAGATAGAATATAAATTTAATTAAAAACCACACAAGCTGAATCTCACCTACTTGTATTTCCGAAAACAACGCTCTATCAAAATTCATTTTCATTTACTACCATTGCAAGGAAAACTCGTGCATTCGAATTTCCCGGAAATCTATGCATACATTCAGACAATAATCGGCCACAGGTAGGATGTATTCACTACAGTCGTTAAATCGCGTGGTAAATTTCCCAACGAACCTTACGACTCGGAAGTATAACGAATATCACGAAATTGACGACATAACGAACGAAATTTCCTAGAGACTACAACGTGGAAATACTCAATGTAACGCAACAGAAGAAGAAGGCCCGAGTCTTCCACGGTCGTCCTGGAAACAGCGGTATGCCTTCGTCGCAAAATCACCCTTTCCATCCCTTTTCTTCCCGTTTCCTCGAATCTCATCTCAAACTTCTCTCTCCTTCCACCTTCTCTGATCCAGCCGTTCCTCCGTAGCTCGATTATATCTTCTTTGACTACGCAATCTCGACAACCCCTCAATTCTGCCAATTAATTAGTACTTAATGAACAAGCTTTGAACTGCATTCTCCGCCGTTGCTGTGACGCAAACAGTGAGAAAGAGAAAACCGGTGGGGGTGAAATTCTCTTCATTCTTCGGAGGACATACTGAGAGAAACGAAGAAGGGAGGAAGAGAAAGAAAGTGAAAGAACGTATAACATTTCCGTTCAATGAACCCAGCGAGGCATTTTATTTTTTAACTGCGTAATTTGTACAGAAAGGTCGGGAAACTCCAGACAATTCCGTTTGTAATGTTAGTTAAAATGAAACGGCGGCAGGACTCGGAAGCTGGTCTCCGGTTGGTGGCGATGGTGCGCGTAAATTTGCGCGAAACAAGTATTTTCGTGGTGAACCGGGACCGTGCTGCCATTCTGCCGACGAAGAGGACGAAGAGGACGAAAATGACGAAGGGTGGGGGTCGGAGGGTGCGCGAGCATTTAAAAATTCTTTTCAACGTATCGTCAAATTTTTACTCACCATTTCTATTTTCACTGTCCGCCGGCTTCATTTGAATCGGATGGCGCATCTGAAAAGAAAGAAAGCCCATTTAATTTCGTGCGTAGAGACCGATTCAGTGTTGGTAACGGCATAGAAGGAAATTTTTCATTTGCACGGCAAAAGAATAGTTCATTATCTAAGAATTTTCCGTGGCGTGGAAACCGTTCAGGAGTGAGAGCATGTAAAATTCGTTCAAAGTGCCATCGGGGTTGCCTAAAATATGCAAGAACCGGCCGCCATTTTCCGTAGTCAGTGCTCCTTTTCACCTTGCCGGCGTTGGAAATAGGTACGGGGTGCTTACCTACTTTTATTTTAGAGATTCAGTCGCATTCTATTCGAGTTGGAATCAACTTTGCTCCACCTTGGGAAATTGACTGTTCCGTAATGCAGGAACGGAATGAATAAAGATAAACGCGGGAATATATTATATCGTCCTTGGTAGCATGTTAAATTACAGTATTTATCGGTTATATAAAATTCTTAACGTTTTGTAACCATCGTGATTTCATAAAGGTGTGTAACATGAATTCTTTACTTTTATTTACACATTTTGATGAAATTTTCATTAGTTAAAGAATCACGTTGCAAATGTGGTTTTTGGTGTGGTCAAAATCTCGGAGCGAAAGTTATGAAACCTACAGCCATTTAACCAGTTAACTACGTTCAACGTGTATACACGTCAATCCAAAGTTCTATTGTGGTAGCCTTTTTAATACTAAATTGTCAATTTCTTATGGACTAAAAATGTAATTTTTTCATATTTTGCTTTCCTTTTTTCGTAAAATTTATAACAGAAAAATATGGCCTGTGTTCGACGAATATATAAATTCCGCGGTTAATTGGTTAAAATCTTTTTGTAATCGTTTCGTGTACTTTGTCAATCTTAATTTATTTCTTAATAGTAGTACTATAAATGATGTAGCCACCTACATGCTAATAAATTGGAATCTCTTCGATTACAACTTATAATATTTCTGTAGGTATCACTTCGTACTTTTATAAATATTTATTCTTCTATAAAATGTGCAACTTTAGAAACAATGCACCAAGAAAGTTATGACCATCGATGAGAAAAGATTCTCCAAATAGAAGATCACTGTTTTCCTCGATGCAAAAGAGACGGTGAAATATTCTCATGCAAAACTTTCCGAGCTTTCATTGTCATAAATGAAACATCGAGATGTATATTCAACCTACTGAACATTGTTCTCAATTCAGGAATTTTCAATTATCGTTGTATCTGCATTCGTGCTTCCTATGTATCCACCTGCCGTCCATCGGATACAATAGCGTCTTATTACTTGAATGCACGACTTCGATAAACGTTATTACGAGATAAACATTATTTATGACAGTCGTAAAGCTCAAGCGACAAGATAAGCTCCGTCTGGAAATACCGCGAGTATGTTTATTCACGTGAAAATTATAATATGATCATGAGAGACACGAGATCGTCAACTCGATTATAATTTCGCGGCAATTACCACAAATACTTATTACATTTTGTAATCGGCGATGAGTTATTGAGCTGAAACAGCGTATAATATTCTCATCTAACAATAAGTTCAATCATTTTATTAGCGTAACTGTTTTCTGCAGAAGTAAAGAGTACAAACACCCTCGTGAAAATTTTAACAAGTTGTTTTAAAGGTTTCTCTCTTTGGATATTAGTACCTCAAACGTTAGAATTTTCGAGGAGTAAAATTCTGAAATCTTTCAATCTGTTTCCCGTACAGTGATGAAAAACACCAAAGATATATAAATAGTTTGCGAAATCTCTTGTAAATAAATCTAAAAATACAAAATAATCGAATGAAACAGTACAGATGTAATTCATCGTCTCTAAAATTTATTCTTCAACCTTGAAAATTCTCCATGGACAAACACATATGCCAACTAAGTTGTTTTATTCTAAAATGCAAAACTGTCGTTTCTCGACAAAGAGAAACTTCTTCTTTGCAGAAAAACAATACTGAAATGAAGGCTATTTGCGACGATAACAATGATTCACAAACGATCGGGGTAAGCACGTCAAGAGTGTTTTTCTTTGAAGATGAACACGCACATCGACGAGAGTCTGTACGATTATCTTCGTGTCCTCTGTGCCGGTGAGATCGTCGTGTATCGTCGTTTGATCTCGATTTTGCGAAACACGCTGGCAAAGTTTCCGGCGATACAGAGAGGTATAGGAGTCGAAACAGGGGGTAACGCGTGGAAAATTAAATTTCCTGTCACAGGTACGAGGCGGCAAAGCCTCCGTTGCTTTTTGCGCCTGACACGCGACAAAAAGTCCTTGCCAAGGGTCACTTATGGCGGACAGCATTCGACGGAGAGGCGATTGAGGATGCCGACACAGAGAGAAGCGCCATACGCCATGCAGAGATCGATTTTTCCACGGTTTGCTTTGCCCCGCGTTAATTTCACACCGACGCGCGATTAATCAATCAAAGATGCGACCGCTCTTTCATCGATTTGCGTGTGCTGACTTTTTACGCGGGAAAAGCTGTCGCGAGGTTTAACTTTTTACCTTTGTTCTACAACCTTAGACTTAGCATCGCGCTTTTAAATGATGTTTAATTTTTGCTTTCTTGGTACTGAAAAAAGTTATGGGATTGAATTGTGCAATTGAGGGAATTGTTCACTCCGTTTTGAGAAAGCTGTTGAAAGAAGGTGTCTATTTTTTGAGACCGGATTCTGTATTTGAGAAAAGTATTGTGGAACTTTTGGAAAAACTTGTCAATTTTCTGTTGAGCATGAATTAATTTGGTTGAAGTATATTCTTATGCTCTCTTCACAAAATTAGTTTGGTATCACATTCAGTTGTTCAATATCTACTATTTTTTTACAGTAACCACAATTATAGATACTGGAAGATGCTTTACTTGAATATAAGAAGTAGCTGTTACATCTTGAGCTAGAAATATTAACACTAGAACTACCGGCGTTAAATCTATCATATTTCAATATATTAAATAAGTACTTTGAAAAGGAAGGAATCGAGTAGCAGAAAGGATGATCAATTCAGTGATTTATCTCTTTTATGATGGATGCAAAATTTTTGTTCTATGGCTCTTCTATGAACTTGGAAAATTTTTGGAAAAAATTGTGTACCAGTCATTTTGACTGGGGTGGTAGTTCTAGTGTTAATTAAAAAGAAATTATCTATGTTTAAAAACCACGTCGGTCACAGTCTGGTATAATAGCGAAGAGTATTTCGAATTCGGAGTTCGCAAATCTTTCTAAAGTACTATGAAGACTTTTTTGTAAATAAGAACTTACCGAAACGGCAAAGTACCTTTAGATTAAAAAAATCGTCCTTCTTATACAGTATTCCAAAATTTAAGTGATTCAAACTTCTAAATATAATATTTATTTCGATAATTACTATTTTATTTCGAATAATAATTATTCTCTAAAATGTACCATACAAAATTTGTCCGGTGTTGAATAATATGAATCAGTTAAAACAAATAAAAATTACCACCCGCACTAATACTCGAAGAAATGCTACACGCATTAATCATGTCTCTATAATCTTTCTTTTCCCGTTGTAACATCATTCCCGTGCAAAGTATTACAGTAATCACCGTAACGATCGATCAACGGTTTCATCTTACAAGCCTTAATTTTTTAAACATCGCCATTACACGTTATTCCGTCAATTATTGTCTACGATTACAAGCCACGTCAAGAGCTCCTTGAAAATGTCGATCTTTCTTCGTCATTAGGGATCGAATGATGGAGCGGGATTTAACGAGCGGAGCAATTAAATTAGAAACAAGGAATTCGAGTCTGACCCAGATAACGATTTCTCGGCCTCGCTCGTCACAGTGAACCTCTCCCTTTGATTGAAATTATTCGACGATGGTAAAAATCAAAGGGCCTTCGGTGGCCGATAATAATTGTCGATAAGTGCTGGCATAATGAAGGAGGATACTTTTTCTAGTCTGCAATTTTCTTGATACTAAGAGAAATTTCATAGTGGCACAATTTTGAATATTATAACATTTTGTGTTTTCGTGCCTAGAGATTTTGTTAGTACAAAATATACTGCTTATTATTAACATATAATATTATTGTGACATTTAGCAAAGTCAAAGAATCGTTAACTACGGAAACAAATACCCGGTATTGGTATCGTTGCAGAGATTTTCCCAGAAGGGCTGCAACAGGAAATTTCTAAAGACAATACTTGAGATTTTTTTAACATGACTAAAGATTATTTAGCATGTTGACTCTCATGGGGGTCACCGACGAGCGGCACTATTGAATACAATGAAGTTTCGTTTAACTTTTAAATTGCAGCATTTATGAATTTTCAGACATACAGAACATTTAAATATCGACGTTAAAAAGGTACCTATCTTTCAGTATCTTTAAAGTTTTTGCTTTATAAAGATGCGAATTTAATAGAAAAAATTTGACTTCAGTAGAAATGATGAAACTAGCGAAATACCGCTGGCGTTCAACGTATTTTCAAGCAAAAAATTTGAGTACTTATAAAGCATTGCTTAATGTATATTAATTAAATATACTATTGTGTCAGTAGTGCACATGAAGATCACTCTTTAACCCTTTCCGGTCCTACGTCGAGCACGACTCGACATAGCTTCTCGTTTGATTTGAGTTTCTGATAATTTAATATCGACTTTAAAAATTCATAATTATTGTGTAATATCACCTAAATATCCTTCAGTACCTATAGTTATGGATATAATAAAAAACAATGAATAACCAATGACAGAAAATTTTGTGAAATTAATTTTATTTAGCTCACTACAAATTTAAGAAAATAATTCAGACTGCAAAGGGTTAAATTCTCGAAACAAAATATTTTTTGACAAAGATCTCTAGAGTTTAAGAGTTGCAATGTCATTGGCCCTTCACCCTTTCAGTAAGTGCTAAAGGTGGCTGTAGTTACCCGAAATCGAACGGAATTTTTATATATAGTATTTATAGTCACCTACTGCTGAACTCTCTACAATAAATTGTTTACAACAAACAACTATAGCCATCTATAGAAATCATTTGGTGAAAAACAGAATAACCTTTTGGCAGAAGAAATTAATGTTTTATATCTGGAATTCTTCCGTGAATAAAAGAAGTTCCTCTAAAATTTCAAGATAATGTTTTAAGAATTTTAGTAATTATTAAATCTTATTATTCACGTACGACATTAAGGCAGATTATGCTTTTTAATTGGGCACTACCATAGCGAAAAGGTTAATTATGAAGTTCATGGCACTACTTTATAAAGAAAATGAATTTACTAGAAACGGGATTAAATTTTCCCAGTCCATAAAGAATCCTTCAAGAATGAAATGAAGGTAAGAAAATTTCAAAGCAGTAGTCCATTACGTGTTTTTATTTTAGTAAGGCAAATAATATCTGCTATGCTGTTTAATACCTTAACTGTTACTCTTACATTAAGCTTAAACAAAGCACATATCAAACAGAATTACTTCTAACGTAACACTAAAACTACCAAACCAGTCAAAATGACTGGTTCACAATTTTTTCAAAAAATTGTCAAAGTTTATAGCATAGTCATACAGCAGAAATTCTATGTTTGTCTTATAAAACATAGATTAACAATTCGATAATCTTTTCCGTCTATTGATTCCTCTTTTTCCAAAGTACTTATTTAACACTAAACCTACCGACGTTATATCTACTAAAATCTAAATATACTCCATAACGACCTTACACAAAGAGAAGTGGCGAGATAAAGAAGATAATTAATTAACTCATTTTGCTTTTGTAAGATAGAAGTGGAATATTTACTTCATGGCTACTCTATGAATTTAGATAATTTTTAGAAAATATTTTGGAATCGGTCTTTTGACCGCCTTGATAGGTTTAGTGTTAATACATTGAAATATAATGGATTTAACGTCGGTAGTTCTAGTGTTAAATATGCTTTGGTAATAAAATTCCCGCAGAAGATGCGTTTTTCAAATATTCTCAGCTGACTAAAACTCTCTGCCCCTGTCCATGTCATTGTTTTCTCTAGTGAATAATTGCATTATTAATTACATTCATTTAACTCGAAAAAATTTGATCCGTTTTATCCACGAGAGTGGGAAAAATTTCTATCTGACCCGACAAAAGGAAATGACCAAAGCGTTATAAACTTCTCTATGATGTTCAATATAATTCCTGGCGGTTATTGTATTCCTATTAGCGTAATTTTGTGGAATTAAGAGGACGGAGCGTTATTCCGATATCGAATTCCAGGGTGGATCTCGGCGAATTCTCCATAGGGTTGGAATTATCGAGAGGGCCGTTGATAATGAGCCTCACCGCTGACGCGCGATGCTCCTAATCATTACTCCCGCTTCGAGATATCTATCAGTGGTGTCATGCTAACTAGGAAACGTGCCGGTACCAGAAGCAGAGGCCTCATTTGCCATTCATTCTCGAAAATGGGTTGCTTGCAATTGCGACACGAGTTCTCGCCGCCTCGGAGTTCTCCTTGCTCGGAGAGGGATGAAGAGGGTGTCGAGAATAGAGGCAGAGAAAGAGAGAGAGGAAAAGAGGGATACAGAAGGAAATAGGCAGGCAGAGAAAGAAATACATGGAGAGATATGCTGAGGGACAAGAAGTAGACAGAGAAGGAGAAAAATAGAGAAATATAAGAGCAAGAGGTAGATAGAGAGCTATAAAAATAGAGAAACATAGGAAAAGAGATGTGGAAAGTAAAGAGAGATAGAAGGAAACAATCAGAAAAACGAGAAAACGAGAGTCAGACTTGTACTAGGCACCTAGAGATTCAGAAAGAGGCGAAGGATATACTTGGAAAAAGAGAACTGAAGAAAGAAACATAAAGGAGCGGAGGACGATGTTTGGGCGTACATTCGAGAGTAACACTACGTGCTCGATGCACCGAGGCAAAGAAGCACATAACATTTACATTACAACAATAGCCTACAGGCTCGGATTGTACGGCATTTAAATGCAACAAAAAGTCTCAGGATACTGCATTATTTAGGCGGACATGCGTTGTTCAGTGTATTACGGACAAATGAAAATGATATTATTTGAACACGGGTACACCGTTATGGATGTTTTAGGTGAATTCGATAAAAGCATAGATTTGCTAGTCGCATATTTTGCACAGTCAATAATGGTCTATCTCACGATGTCATTCAAACGAACAAGGAAGGAATGGAAAACAATTCATTTAAACTACGACCTGTCTTTTGCAGAATGAAAGAGAAAAAGTCAAAGAGCAGGAGCAAGAACTGATTATTCTAGTCACAGAATAACTTCGGTAGCTGATGTATGCGTGCATATTAACTTACGACCTTGTCACGGGGATGTTGACTTTGGCAACATAAATAATTTTGTGCAACTTCATCTTTCTCACGGAATGCACGAATCAGTCATTGTTGCGGAAGAATGCAAAATGAAACTGTGTTGCATAATGTATCTTTCAACAGGATTTTATTGATATCTGTCAACGCCTTTGCGATCGAGAATCTTCGTTGGTAATTAAAAGTAAACAATTTCTAAAAATTGTTGATGCAAAAACAAAGAGCAGGATGCATGAATTAAAAACAAAATAGATCGAGTTTTGAATTAACAAACTGAGAGCCAGCTGGAATCGAATAGCAAATAGTACTAACATGTGACATTTAAAATTTGTGCCACAAAAATACAAATTACAGGTTGTTAATAAAGATATATTTAACCATTTGCACTCCGAATCATTTGTTTATGAGCAGTAGTGCAAGATTATTTACAATTGCGCGAGTGCACCCTGTGGGAAGTTGAAAATCTTACTTGGCCATTAAAAAAGAAGCATATACATTTGAAAATTATATTTTACAATATGAAGAAATGTAAAAATACACTGGATTTATTTGACAACGGAGTTATCAGCTTCAACAATAATGTCGCTGCTGCAGCGTCAACGGAGTGCAAAAAGTTAAAGCACACTACCCGAGTTGAAGTTATGAATTTCTGTTGATTATCTCGGACCCTGAAATCATCATTTATGATTCTCTTACATTTTCTTCATATTTCTATCATTCTCCTTAGTTCTCTATTAATCGTTATATTTCTCTCTTGATTCTCTTTTATTTTCGGAAAATAAATATTCAAATTTTTATTAATAATCATCGAATTGTAATAGATTACAGTAAAAATCCTTTTATTTGTTAATTTATTTCATGTCAACAATGAAAATAAAGATGAAAATAATTAAATAAAACCAGCGAGAAATCATATTTTTCATCTTACTATTTAATCATTGTAAAATTTACTATACATTCATTTCTACAATAGTCATTCTTTATATACATTTTTAGAATTTTATGGACTTTTCATTTGAGAAGTATTAGATCACTCCAACTCCTTATTATTTACAGGTATTCCTACGTACAGTATATCATTGATCATCATTTTTATGCAAACATTAACAATGTTAACTATGTTAATAGCTTTGATGTTTTCACTTAAATTTTCTGAAATTAAAAACTCTCTAGAACAAACATTTCATCATGTTCAATTTCTTGTACTATTGCAGTCTTTGTTATTACTAATATAACTAAAATGTTATAAAAATACAATTTACTTTTTAAAAAATTAAGTAATATTAATAATCAATAAATAATGAAAAATTCCTACTAAAATACAATGAAAGAGGATTAAAGGAGAACCTAGAAAATCTTTTTATAATACTCTTTCGATTTTCTTCAAGTGAGAAAACGGAAATATCCGCATCCACAGTGTACCTACAGATAATCAAAATAATATAGAGCTTAATGGTCAGATCATATAGATTATAATTCTCTTTTGATTTTCTTCAAGTATAAAAAATCGAGAAAACAAACAGAAAATCAATCCTTCGACTCGGGTAACTCCTCCACATTATATGATTCTCTATGAGAAAGATACTCAAATTTAAAGTATTCAAACATCGCGCACAGAAGTGCGTCTAACGACCACACATGCAAGAAATTACTCTCTGATCCACAACAGCTGCGCAAAAACAAAAATCACAATCGCAAAACACTGTCCATCCTCTAAACACCCACTCAAATGGCCTCTCAACTCGTCTCCTTTTCAGGCGCAAAACCTTTTCAAATAAATACAACACTACGACGATATTATCGTTAATATGAAAGTCTCCACGAATCAGTTTCGATTGCCGTGGATATCAACGACGAATCGAACAACCTAATACACGCAAACTCTTTTACAAGGTGATAAATAGTCGACGAGTTGGAGCGACTATGTTGCTTGGATGGGTGCCTGCTAACCAGACTCCGGTCCGCCTACTAAATCACCGACTTGATCCCTCGTACTCGAAAATCCGCGGCGTTAATATCGCGAGGCAAATTAATCACGGATGTTCTAGCGGTGCGACGCGGGGCTAATGAATTTATTTAGAGAGGAAAGCGATCTCGATTTCGGAGTACACCGTTGCGCCCGGTTGACTCGCCGGGTGAAACTTTAAGCGGACCGAGTCGCGTGTTCTCCCGAGACGACTTCCGTCTCAAATACCACCGACATGTTTCAAATTAACTATTAATTTCTACCGTCCGTTTGCCATTTCAAACGGCAAGAGAGTCAACGGAGGATGAAAATGATTCGTCTATGAGAGGAGTTAGTTTTGTAAAACCACCGATTTATCTTCTCATTATCTTTATCATTGATACTTAAAGAAAAACAGGAAGGAAAAGAAAAGAAATTGAACTTTTAACGAATTGTTTTGCATCTTCCGTAAAGTGGCACTTGATCCGACGACATTTGAAGATAAAAAAAAAGTGGATATCCCGGTTAAGTGGTTGCAATATTCCGGGCCGAAAGTTCAAGATATTCTATTTGCGAATCTGCCTCGCGATCCTCCAGGCGCAACGGAATTTCTCGTATCGTGCCGTGAGCCAGTATGAAATTCATATCTATGCTAAACGCGGCCCGCGCTTTGGGTTTAGCAGTGTCTGCATCGTGCCTTTATATCGTGCCCGATTCTGTGATTTTGTACACACTGACCTTACTCGAACGCAGAACGCGACACCGACGTCTCAAAATAAACTTTCCGCGCTTATTCGTTGGATGATTTATATGGAAATTCGCGATTCCTGGTCGCGAAGAGAGAAAACTGGGTCGTGGTTGCGATTATTTTTTTTTGTGGAAATGATAACACGGAAAGGGAAAAACTAACGGTAAATCTGTTTTTTTAACGTGACGTCGTGGTCGGAGTGTACTTTATTAATGCTCAGCGGATGGAGAATCTTTTTTATTTGTTTCAAGTTGTTGTTGATGGTAATTGTGTTTGTTTGTGTGTGTGTGTGTTTTGATACCTGATATTGTTATGGGATTGTTATATATGAAGTTACAAAATAGTAAAGTTTATTCGACAGACCTAGATACTACAGGTTGATGCAAACTAATTGTAAGTTGGTTTGGAGTCATTAAACATTTAAGAAGCATTGGTATCGTTTCAATGTGTAGTATCGTAATTTTTTAGAAATAAGAGATAGCTTTTAGTTAGTGAGTGTGGATGGATTTTGTGTATTTGAGAGTGAATGTTTAGAATACGTGATTTGGAAGATGGCGAGTTCGAGGGTTAGAGTGAATGTTTAGTCTGTGGACAAGGAGAAAATGAGTGAGTGCAGTAGAGAACGCAAGCTGTGAGAAAGACGAAGAATGCATGCTGTGAGAGAGAGTATCGAGGGTGGATGCGAGTGTGAATTTTTGGGAGAGTCAGTTGAGAGAGTTGAGAGAGTTGAGACACAGAGTTTGTTGCGAGGAGAGATACAGTGGAGTTATATATATAGAGTTTAGTGGAGATTATTAGCAATTGGAGTTATTAGAGTTATTTTATTTTACTGAGTGTTTCTATTTTGTTATTTTGTTGTTTACGCTATAATATTGTTAGTTAGTTTAAGGTGTATATATAGTTGTTAGAGAAAAGTATGTAGAATAAGAATATATATATCTAGAGAGACCGAGGAGAGATTCTACAAATGTAATAAACATTCACTTGTTAATCCTAGGATACTAAAGTATTAGGGGCAAATACCTTTCGCATTTTAAAAGTTTATAAATAATTTCTTAAGCTACAAAAAATTGTCAGAGATTTTTGCGAAATACAATTAATCTCGGTGAGTCTGAAATTTAAAAGTAAAAAATACCCAAAGCTCATTAAGCTTATCTCCGTCGACTATTTGCAAAAAATCAAGAAAGTTGCAATCATGCCCCGCCCCCTCAACCGCGTTCGTAATCTTCCCCGATAAAATCAACAGGTTCTCCTTCTTTCCTCGGCAGTCAACGTCCGTCGATCTCATAACGTTTAAATTCCACTTTAATCAAACGATATAAGCATCCCCAACGAATTCTCGGTTTCCGTCTCAATTTTAATCCCACTCTAATTTTTTCCCGCTGCAACTCTTAACGATTGCAATTCCTCGAGTTGACCGAAGAGAACCCTCACAGTATCATTTTCATTCCATCCCCCTCCCCCGTTGAATCTCCAGAAAGCGTCGACGTTCCGCCACGAAGGGACACGATTTAAAGTTACACTGCTGCTTAGGTATTCTCATTTTTCACTCATTTCCAGAATACGCCATCCACAAGCCCCTCTTTATCCTTCTCAGTTGCGTCTCGACTGCTAAAGTAGCAATTCTCCTTTCGTCCTGCCGCGACGACGAGGGCACACCCGGGGGGGCTCTGCTGACTCCAGGTTCGTGAGTTTTAATCTCGACCCCATTTTCGTGGGGGCAGGCTGCTGGAAGAGGGTAATTTTTATAATCTTTCGCAGAAAGAGCCAGGATGGCCGTGACGAGCGGAGAACTGAATTTAAACTTGCACCACTGCCCTTCCCACCGTTCCACTTTAAAGAGACGCTACGAGATTTCTTTCCCTTCTTCCTTTTCTCAGACTCTTTCCTTTTACCATCCTCCCTCTTCTTCCAAATGCTTAGATTCCCCCTTCGGCTACTGGAGAACTACAAAAGTGCTAGTTCTCACTTTCACTGTCTGCTGACTCTGACTCCGCGACTTTTAATCTCCAACGGTTCGTCCATAAGACCCGCTACTTTTATGATATTCCGCGGGAATTCCAAGTGTGGGAGGGTGGAAGAGTGAGAGGAAACGAGGAGAGGGCAAGGAGAAGGTATAGAGGCTGAGATAGGATACGTGAGGACCGAAGGATTTAAAAGTTACACCACTGGCAACACCGAAAAGCCGGCTGAGCGGACGAGACGACGGAATGCGGTTCCGTTCGAACGACTCGGCGAGAGGGGGTGTACCTTCGAGTGACGAGGGTGCGAAAAAAGGCCGTACGGTCTTACGGACGGGCGAGTATTAAAATCGACGGCTTGAGCTTACGTGAGGGCTCTCCATGCGACGCTCGGATATCGGATAGTGAATTTTATTCCCCCCGGAAGGGAGGAAGTGTTCTTGGAGAATTTAATCTCTGTGGGAGAATTGGTTTAGATTTGGTTGTTCTCTTTGTTTCGTTTTGCGTGGATTGGATTCACATTATGAAAAACTACTGTTGTAAGACAATTTTATGAATGGTGGTATATTTATGGTCATGGTGATGATGGGTAACTTACATATTGTTTTGTTTTACCTGAGGTTGTTGACTTGACTGTCAGATTGTCAAAAAACGACCGAGAATATTGGAAATTAATTTTATATAGGGTGCAAATAAAGAGACGATCAGAAATATATAGAAAATCACAGAGATGTTGATAGCTGTTTATGGGAGTAATCCCGAGACGAAATTTTCGGTCATTCTTCGTCTTCGAAATCCTCAATGAAGACTTTGAGACTTA
Organism: Cerceris rybyensis; assembly: GCA_910591515.1. Classification (NCBI taxonomy): domain Eukaryota; kingdom Metazoa; phylum Arthropoda; class Insecta; order Hymenoptera; family Crabronidae; genus Cerceris; species Cerceris rybyensis. The sequence goes on from OU342789.1 coordinate 43,578,466, forward strand.
TCTAAGAATTCCTGGATCGGTAAATACATATAATTTAAAAACAGGTTTAGTCCTCAAAGTTGTAGTTACGCGCCGATTCCGCACTTTGAGGACTGGAACTGGCTTTATTAATGTCAGTTTAGTCCTGAAAACACCCATTGAGAATTTTGAGGTTTCCATTTGAATTAAAGTAATTGTTTAATTGTCGGTTTAGTCCTCAAAAAACTCATTGAGAATTTTGAGAATTAGGTTTAGATTTTAATTATAATATTTTTGAGGATTTTGAGTTTAATATCTCAGTTTAAATATTCAAAAAACTCTTTTTTCATCCTCAAAATCCTCATTGAGACTTTCTGAGAACTATATTCGCATTCAATTGTAGGCGGCAAATTTCTACATCAAAGAAATGAGGACTTTGGAGACTTAAAAATATACTAATATTTCGACTCGAGATGTATACATTTAAGCCATTAAATGGTCTGTGGTATTTTCGGAACGTTTGATAGCTTAATTATTTAATTTTATATGAAAGAGAGTATACCCTGAAAAAATAAAGTAAAACACATTTTTGCAACACTTTTTATATTCGCTACAACTATCGAAAGGCTTAATCTCTTAAGTGGCTACGACTGATATATTTGTGATCAATATATGTATTACCAGACGTCTAAAACACTTAAGAAATTAATAATAATAGAATAGAGTCATAGTATCAGTAATATAAAGCCTTAATAACCGTAGAAAAAATTACTATCAGATCACTGAAGCAAGAAATCTGCCATGAAGCGCGTACACTTGTTACCGCTTTGCCCTGAACCACGACATGCTTCAACCGATATTAATTCTTAAGAGGCATCTTTATGCCGTACAGTCTTATCCGACCACATTTTTCCGAACAGCAACACCAACATTGTACCATAAATTGTAAATTTTCCCATAAAAGTAGATCGCGGCATGGTACAATTTTAACGCTCGAGGGTGTAGCACGGGCCAACGATGGTTGAAAAGAGGGGAACAGAAGCGAAGGACGAAGGACGAAGGTAGGTGGAGGGACGAGTATTAAAATCGACGAATTTGGCTCAAGGGCTCCGCCACGATTGCCGTATCGCCAGTTATAAATTCGTTTCGCGTACCATCGCGTCGGGCAGCGTCGACAGAATGAACGGGGAAAAAAAAAAGAGAATGCGCGAAGGGTGGACGGAAGGGGAGCTGCTTTTTCGGGGTGAACGCCGTCGAAGTCTCGTGAAAAATCTGCATGTATCCGCGATGCCGGGGGAGAAAAAAATGCGAGCGTCACGTGCAACCGCGCGAACCGACGTGGCCGGGCTGAACGACTCGACACGTCGAAACCAATGTTCTCAATGAAGGGAAAAAATGAAATACGGGGCTGCCGCTGCGGCATACAACCCTCCCCTTCGAAATGTTTAAAAATCAATCTTCTCGCGCGCCCTCTCATTCTCTCTTTCTTTTTTTTTTCTATACGTCTCTCTCCCTCGCGTAAGCTTTCTTTTTTACTTCGCCCTTTGTCACTCGCTCTTCCACCTGCCTTTTGATGTGAAAAATTGCGTGCTTTTTTCTTCGAATGGGAATAAATTTATTATGAAGTGTTTTCATAGTATTAAATTCAAGGTAAAAATATTGCGGAGGTTGCCTGTTTCGTGGTAATTTTAGAGTGTGAAATTTCTTTCCATTTTGACGGTGTGCATTTTGTTTTAAAGTGTTTTTTTTAATGTTGTGGTTTATATCTTATATTTTGAAGAACAATATAGTACTTGATAACGGAAAAGTAATGTTAAAATAACGTATAGGTTACTTTAAAGCAGTGTGTATTAATTTCGCGATATTGGAGAGTCCGTTTTTTGTCGCAGTGTAACAAAGAACTTTGCGTTGCAATAGTTCCTTGTAACAGAAGTTGTATTACTTTACGAGGAAAAATCTCACCGAAGATGCAATACAATTTATCTACAAAATTGCAGACCTTGCGTGAGACGAGTCACTTAAAACATTAAATACTTCGCTTTGGAGTAAAAACAAAGTAATAACTTCGTATGAACCGTTGACAATAGCTTTCGCAGAAATATTATTATCTTAGTAATTTAATTACTTCTTTTTTCCGCGTAAAATTGCTGGGGAAAAACCTTTGCTCTTAATCAGGATGAACGTATATTTCTTGGAAGCCCGCAATTTAAAATTGAAGAATATAACCATGCAGTAAGCCTTTGTTACCAGGATTCATTTAATATTTCTGAAAATTAAATTAAATTTTGTTGAAACAACAATTGACTTTAGTCTAAACAAATCGCAGCATTTTCAATTTACTACTTAAATAATTTCTTCCTGCAGTTTTTCCCTCCCACGATGATATACTCGTAAAAATTCCAGTAGTTTTCTTTGGCAAAGCATTAACCGAATTTTTTTAGTTTGAGCTCTCATCGGAGGAGATAAATAGCGCATTAGAATATATAATTTTTTCTACACCACGGAAGACTCTCCATTTTCTTTGTACGTTAATGAGCGAAATTGAAGCTCTTTAGCTAGCGCGTGAAAGCGTATTCGGTTTTCCGAGAAAGCTTAAGTCAAAAAGAGGTCAGAGCACCATTTATATCATTGGGAAAAATTTATTCGTCATATTTCGAGCGTTAATATCGGATTCCCCGTGTAATATTCAGTATTTTCACCTGATATTTCATATCGGAGTGAAGCGTAACATAATTTAAATGACAATCAAACTACCTGTCCGCTTTCGAGCGTGAAAAATTATGATTTCCTTCCTTCCTGCCATTACGTAATTACATTGTTAAAACAACTACATATCTCACGTGACGTGTTTCTAAAATATCGAAATTTGTTGAACCAAATGTCACGGATTTAAGTATTATTATACATTTTACGCGTTGACGTTTGCGACATTTTTTCCCCCCAAAATATGCCACACAAATGGCAATGCATTCACGCTCAACGTTCTTTGCCCTGGCAAAATTTAAGTAGAATTTAAATATTTTGAAAATATCAGATAATTCGCTGTGCGATGCAATATTTCAACGAAAAGATATATCATACTGTAAATAATAATGAAATCTGATATATTAAAATGGAATAGTATCTTCAAATATATAAAGTTAATAAAAAACTATAAATTTTCAAAAATGTCTTAATTAAAATCTTAAAAATCATACCGTGTGGTTACAATACTCACGAAGGACTAAACTTTGATTTCGAATCAATAGACTTTCATTAAATTCCCATTATATATAAACAATTTCGTCGTATGTCTATTACAATCTTGAAACATCTTCGACAAGACCACTGCACTGATCGAAATCGTAAAAAAAAGGTAACATAAAAGCAAACAAAACGTCGCGTCAACTTTTATCGTCCACCGATCATCCCTCGTTGTTATCGCACCCTGAAGACGCGCCGGAACGTCGTTGGTTTCTGTCGAGATTTGTAAACGCGACGACGTTATTCAATTTCCGCGACACAGGTCCCTTCCGAAACGGAGGAGAGTTCTTTTTCAGTTATTGATGTAGCCACGAGTTTTCGAGGGGTTTTCGCCGTTTATCCGTCGCACGATCTCGTCTTCATTTCCGCCGCGTCGACAGTCCGCGTCCCTTTTACGCCAACTCCGATCGGCCGTCTTGCCTACGTTGGCGAAATCTACTTGCAGACTTTTACGCGCGTACCACCGTGAAATTAGCGAATCGATAAGAAATCGGTACTTTTTTAAACACTAGATATACCAAGATGGACAAAATGATATTTTCCTAAGTTTTAATTTTTTGTAAATTTGTAAATATTTCTGAACTCTTTAACAATGTCTTTTCTCGAATTTTCTACGTCTGCGATGTAGGCTTCTTAACACTATATTTACCGGAGTGAAATCTATTATATTTAAATATGTTAAATATGTACCTTAAAGCAGGGAAAATTAAGACATGGAAAAGATGAAAGATTCGGTAATTTATGTTTTATACGATGGACGAAGAATATTTATTCTACGGCTCTCTCATAAACCCGTAGAATTTTTGGAAAAAGTTGTATACCAGTCAGTTTTACTGGCTTGGTAAATCTAGTGTTACATATTAGGAGGACCGGAAAGTAATATCGTTTTTTTTTTACATTACATTCAAAGAAATAAATTTGTAACAAGTTTTTTTTATGAAAGATATGATCACCCTCGTTATTAACACGGTCCATGCCGGATCATTTTTGAAGATTTCCTGTTTAACACTAGATTTACGGAGCCAATTTGGCTCGTTTAAAATTGTATTACTATATATATATAATATATTGGTTGGTTAATTTTTTTAGAATAAATCTTTCATTTAAATTGATTTAGAACTATTTTCTTTGCAAAAAACTTCAATTTTCTTGCTTGAGTCAAATTGGCTTACTTCAGAAAAATAGGCATATCAACATCCGTAAATCTAGTGTTAAGACGCATGAGGCGTATACAACCCACACTTTTACGATTAAATAAATTTCTTTGGAGTATACATGATATTAAGATGACTATATTTGACTTTACAATATATTTTTTACAATAAAACTCTTTGTTTTGCAATGAGAAATGCAAGAAACCTGAACGGAAAGTTTAGTGGGGGTCATATACGCCCCACGCGGCATGGAACGTGTTAAGTACTTTTTGCCATGTAGTGTGCCAATTTTCAATGTTGGATCGATAGAAATCAATCAGTTCTAGAGCCAAATATTTGGAGAAACAACATTACTTTCCAGTCGCTCTAATGTATATTGAATTAATTGTCACTAGATTTAGTTTCCAAGACATTTTTTAATTGAACAAGAATTTATCTAGCACCTTTGTATAACTAACAATGAAGTCTCACTGACAGTTGGATATTTTTGATGTGTAATTTTCCCAATAGCTAAGTAACGTGTTGAAAATCGAAGATTACAGATATGATCGATAGTGAGACAAATGAAAAAGCAAACTGATTGAATACTTGAGATAATATGAGAAAAATACTTGGATCTGACAGGTATTTCGAATGCCAAGAATTCTTCTCGCAAAATCCACTTTCATTTTAATTCCTATGCCTTTCGGAATCACCGTGATCACATATCATATCCAGATCATAAAGTACAATAAACTCGTGCGAGTTTGCAGTTCAGGAGAGATATACTGTTCCCGGGATAAATAATTCTTCATACTTTAACATACTGACAGTTTTATATCTTGGATTTCAACTGCTACGATCATAATTTCGAAGATCAATGATTCCAGCAGAATCTGTGCCATCGCAGCGGACCAACCCATTGACGAAAAACTCATATCAACATTTAATAAAAAAACTCACTAATTGAGTTTCTACTAAATTTTATTTCCTTTACAAGTATCATTTTCATACTTCATTATAATAACATGATAGAAAATTACACTATTTCTATATATTCTTAGCAAGAAATGAATTATCTCTATGAGAATGCAACGTATGTTCTTCATGTCGAATATTTCACTATCTAATAAATTCGAAACCGAGGTCTCATTATGAAGTAATCCATAGAAACCGATGGTTGTTCTCCGAATTAGTACATAACGCGTACGGTGCGTCATGGGTTTCGCGAGTTGCATACTTCATGATAACCATGGCGCGTCGCTGTTCTGGAATGTATTAAATACTAATTGTTTTGTGCTTGCATGCTAATACCAATATCCATACACTCGTGTATGCACATTCCCGCAAATGGAATTGTCCTTTCATTTTGTAATCTGTTGCTCTACGATTTTTTTTGCAACTGCATAAGTAATAACTCAGGATTAAATTGCAGAAATAAAAAAAAATATCAGGGTTTTTCATATATCGCATATTCCAGCATAAAAGCTATTAGCATGACAATTATTTTGTCATATTGCGATCTGTAGACATTTGCAATTGAATTATTTCTTGTTTTGGAAAACATAAAAATTTTCTATTCTATTTACCGCGGAACGAGTTGGGGACGTATTACTCGTTATTTTAAGGGATTAAACGCAAAAGTCCCTTTTAAAAATTGTCTATTGGAATTTCTATTTTTGTGTTATCATCACATTTTTAGCTCTATATCTCGTCTCAAAGTGTAATTTATGGATCACTCGTACAAAAAGTGATAGACACCATTCTGTCCATCGAATTACACAGAAAGCGTTTATAAGTGCGTGTATATTAATAGCAACGGAGAAATTGGTAACGGTTTCGGAAGATAAAACTGGATTTATAACAATTTCACGCTTATAGCAGTGGCTGTCTTGTTGGGACTATTTCCAGCGTTGGATTATTTGCTAATTTTGGAAAAATGAGCTTTATGCTTTTAGGCTTACTTTAATAATGGATGCAGGTCATTGTTATGCCGTCAGTTATGGGAGTAATGGTGTCGGTAGCCAATTACAAATGAAAACATTTTTAGAAAAAGTTATAGGGTTAAATAAGGACAGAGCACCAAAAACAACTAAACCAAGTAGACTTCACACCTGAAACTTTTCAAAAATTCATACAGTAATTCATTATAATTTTATAAAACAAAATAGTCTAAAAAAATTAAAACATACGTATTATCTCAAAATCACAAACGAATTATTGACGCTCAATAAAAAAAATGGTTCGAAAAAATAGTCCACTATAACGGCTCCTCATTTTTCCTTTCCATCAATCGTGACAGGAACGAAGGATTGCAATTTTCAGATTTCGATGGAAAGGGCAATGGCAGTGCGGTGCGATAGTTACGAGAAGAGATTTGCTATGCAACGAGATGACACCGTATCCATTGCAGTTCGATTACGCGTTTCCCCAAATTTGCAGGTATACGAGAGCGTGGCTTAATCGAGGCCGTTGTTTTTCAAAATGGATAAAGATTCGTATCGATTCCCGTTGCAGAGAGTCGTCTTATCGGTTGCTGGTGCCATTTCGGTACTTCCGTTAAAAGAGCAATAAAAATTCAACGAGCGTCGTGGATGAAATAAAAAAAAAAGCGAGAAAAAGAGAGCGACAGAGAGAAAGAGAAAGATCCAACAGACGGACGATCCCCGAATTTTTTTTCCTCGTCGAAAATACCAATATCTATGCGAATAGTTATGAGCCATAATTTAACAGTGTAGCGAGCGGCGAATGCGAGCACGCTCGTTGCAGTCGATTAACTGAATCTTCTCAAATACTCCGAAACGCAGAGGCAATAAAAGCCGCTGATACTTGCAACTAAACGGACGACGGGAGGAAAAAAAAAAAAGAACCGACCGAAAATTTATATTTTTACGGATCACTATGTACCATATATCTATTTTTCCATGTTGCTTCCTTCTCTTTGTAAAAAATAAAAATTGTAAAAAAAAAAATATAATAAAAAAAAAGGAAAAACAGAATCGATGGAATTTTCCAGCGACATTCACGAGAAACGTGAAACGTGGACGAGGGAAAAAGCGGGACGCTATGATCCCTCGATTTTTGGCGAAAACACCAATTTCGTTGCGCATAGTTATGAGTCATAATTTACCAGGCAACGACTGGTAAATGCAATCGGATCCGTTGCAGTCGATTGCCCGGATTTTCCGGAATACCAATGGGGCACTAAAAGTGATTAAATTACTTGGCAAGCCGGCACTCGGTAAACTACGCCCGGTGATTGATACGCGTGTGCGCCGCTCATCTGACCGAATGCGGGGCCTGCGAGCAACGCGCGATCATTTATGCGTGACTGACGTCTGTTTACCTCCTACGGATTTGCTCGAGTATAGACCGTCGATCGAACGATGCTCGTCAAAGAGCGCATCTTCGAGAATTATCAGATCGGATAAGCTACTGAACTTTGCTTTCAGACGAAGAACTTCGACGGGTAACATAATTGTTGTTATCGTTTCATACGTTTTGATTTTAATTACTGTTGTCATTTCGCATAGTATTTACAATTGTAATGTACCGACCCTCCGCTTGTTTAGTATATAAGATATCTTTAAGGAATATTGTGTAAACACAAATATTTTGTACGCGGCTCACTCATCACCATCATTAGTCATTCTAGAATCACCACCTCAAGTCCAAAATCCTATTCCTTGTTTTGATCCTTACTCATCCACGAGTCATCATCCATATCCAAGGTCCAACTTCCTATTCCTACTCCTGGATTCCCAAATACCGTCATCCTACCCTCTTCAAAACCCTCTCCTCTTCAAAACCTTTAAAAACCCTACGCCTCAGTAGTTCAGTGCGCTACAATCAGTTCTCTATTCAAAGTCTCTTACTCTTACGCTAGTTCAAGTTCATCATAAATTACTAAGTCCAACGAATTGTGAGAGTCATCTTCTAATTCTAACTCCAAATCCTAAATCTAATACAAGGCTCTCACAAGTCCTCATCTAATCATTCGAAACACTAAATCTCTCTTGAATCAAATCGAGTATTTTAATATATATAAGTCCAATAGTTTAAGTTCTCTTTTGTTTCGTGGATCCTGATCGCTAATCGCATCATTCGCTCATTACACAATTTTAGGTCGGTTCTGAATCATCGAGGCTATAGGAAAAATTTTCTCGAAGCGATGGGATGGATTTTAACTCACACTTTTTCGATTGAACCGTCTTCTTTAAGAGTATATCTCTTACTATAGAAAAATTGCATTTTTCAAAACGCGATTTCTCAAAATTGGGGGCCCATTCACAAAAACGCCCGCACGTGACACAAATATTTTTCGATGTACTTTCACCTAATATGAAGCTCATTAAAATCCCCATGTCCACGGGTGTAATGTCTCCTTGTCAGTCTTACTTTTTGTAAGTGTAACAATGAGAGTGTAGGATATGGTGGTGAAATAAAAAGGAGACAATTTTATGTAGGATGCAAAAACGTGAAGGGATAAATGCGAGAGATAGCAAGAGAGAGAGAGAGAGAGAATGAAAGAGGGTTGTAAGAGAAAGTGCCTGCGAGATGATAAGGATGTATGACTGTGTATGTTTGTGTGTGTGAATGTTGAATGTTGAATGCGTAAGAAGGCCCAGGGTATATTTTAACGCGACAGTGTAATTATCGGTAAACTACGCCAGGTGATTGATACTTGTATTTAGTGCATTTTAGTGTATCTTTGTTTTTTATTTTAAATTTTATATACTTTATTTTTAATAAACTTTTTATTATTCCTAATCGAATAATAATTCCTACATTTATAGTGGTTAATAATGGAAATAAAATAAATGTATTTATTAGTGATTAATAATAGAGAAATACTCACAATAAACAAACTGCGTAAGTGATCGAGGAGAACTGCTCCTTTGGTTTTTTCTGCAGCCAATCGATCTCGCAGAAACAAATCAGAAACACATGCATACACATTTATACTCACTCAACATTCATAGACTCACGCGATACTACAAGAGTTTATCTCTTTATTCACTAAAACTCAAGGGTAGGCTGATTCTATGGTACTTGCAAAGGAGAGCAGAATTGCGACGGTGTAATTAGCATGTTTGATTTGAATATTGAGAATGTTCTTTTACGATCAGAGAGACTTCATGATTTATATACAGTTCGACAACTGAAAGATGGCTAGGAAGCAGTGGAAGCTCTTGTTTTCCTGCCTTTTTGGAATACCTAAACGTCGTTTCCTTAAGGAAACAATTCACATAGTCGTTTATTTGAGAAAGCTGGGTTTAGGGATTTTAAAAAGAGGTTCCGTGACTTCCTAGCCATCTTTCAGTTGTTGGATCATACTTGTGGGAGAGTTACAGGTATTAAGCGAATTGGAAGATGTATTAGCAAATAATTATGCATTGTTCTACTGTAATTTTGCGTTTGATGTCTCTGATTTTATTTGTTTGAATACGCTGGTCAATGCGACTATTTGCATAAAGAATATTTATACTTCTTATAAACTTTGAGGCGCTGAATTCGAACACGAAGTACGTTTCTCTTTATTTTTTAACTTTCAGAATTTTTTGCATTTTAACGGTAAAAGTTGGTTAAGTCTCTTTTTTTTTTTAATTTCGTAGATCAGCGATATCAGAGGTGCTGATAATTGTACATTTGTAGTAATATATGTCGTATTGCATGAAGTAGAAGCTGAATTGCCGAGAGAGTTTGATATCGTTTACGGGAGCTATAATTTTTAATCACAGGTGACGTGGATTTTTAAATGCATTGTTTTTCAAGCCCAAAACTCTGTCTGCATTCTCATTATACCTTTTTGAAGATAGTTTTCTCGCGCGGAAAAAATCAGGTGACGAGAAAATTACGACTCGGATTCCGTTTTAAGAGTCGGAGGTTTTATCCTGATAGCAATTCATTTCTCGTTGTTTTTACATTTTCGGCTACAACTGTGACAGCTATATTGTCAAAAATATGAAAACGTAAAAGTTAGATGTTTATCGAATCTCCGAGGCGTCGACACAGGTACAGCATCAAAAAATTTCAGTTTACGGTGAGAAGATTCGAATTCGTGCCTCATTTTACCATTTCTTTGTCATATTTCTATTTCTGTCATTGCTATACGAATGATTTTTATAATAAAATACCCGCATCATGTTAACATTATTGTCCTACTATAATAATTCCTTTGTAATAAGCTGATCAGATTTTAAAAAAAGATATTTATTATCAATTATTATTTAAAGTGTCGACGTTTACACTTTGCGATATTTTATTTCGTTCGATTATTTAATACTTTTATTGCCTTATTATTTGCTTTTTTTCTGTAAGTAGTAGACGCTAGAAGTAGCTTTTGTGTCCGAATTTGAGTATCGCTTCCATGTTGCAAGAAAATATCCAATTGTTACCACCACTAACTTCCATTAAGTAACCTCGTTTACGTTAATTTATATACTTAATTTTGAAAAAGTAAATGCTTTCAGCACTGCCACATTTAGCTGTAACGAGCAATTATTGGTTAAACTGTAAAAACCACTTTATTTTGCACTTTGCCACATAATATTTAGTAGACTCAAGTGCAAAGCGCTTCATGGAAACGAGACTAAAGTAAAATGGTTTAAAATTCTTCCCTTCAATCCACTGTCATATTACCGCTTTTTGTCATTCTTACGTAAAATAAAATTGCAGAAAGGTAGAACAATTACGTTGATAGAAATGGAGGCACCACAAAATAATTATTCTTCCGATATTCACGATCAACAATACAGACCCAATTAACCTCGATACCTTCGTGCATTCTATCGCAAGAAACACCATAGTAGTATGGCTAGAGCACGTTTACGCGATCCGCATCTATTTCACGCTTTCAAACCTTCCTTCTACGGCGGAATGTTTCGTCGGCGTGGCACATTTCTCAGGGAAATGGAAATCGATTTGAAGAATGCCGCTGCGAAACTGCAGTTGGCAACACGCCCTCTGCCTGTTCCTCCGTGAGCTTTATGGGGTCGTCTCTGCTGTGTCCTACTCTCTTAGGTCGGCCACCTCTCTCCCTTTCCTTTTTCCTTCTCATCGGTGTGCCCTTTTTCACCCTCCGCCAAATATCTTCATGGCCACGAGCCGTGTCGCAATTTTTTGCCTCCCATTTCTCAGTGGTATTACGCTTTCCGAGTTATTTTCACCCTGAATCGGGGGTGGACAGTTTTGTCTTATTTTCCCTCTGTTGCGTTTAATGAAACGAGCCTCGAGAGACGGCCGAGAAACGTCGTCCGGTGTTTAGCGATTAGGGGAAAAGTTGGAGAACGCCGTAATTGAGAGCACCGTGAAAGCGTACAATCGCGGGATATTTATTTGCGACTAGACCGACGATGTTTATGCAAATTTAAGGTGTCGACGGGAGACGCGAATTTGCGTCAACTACCCTACGTGCAATTTCGTATGATATATTAAAATTACGGATAATGAATCGATAAAATGTACGGTGAACGCGAGTTATGTTGTTAATGTTTTCTTTTTCTTTTTTTCTGTTATTATATGGAATAGTATATTAGGAGATTATTATTATATTTTCACTGCTACGAATTGTTTGAAAATTCAAGCAGTATTGTATGAAATATTGAAGTTGTAATTAAATGAACTGTTAAAATATGCTGAATTTGCTTTTGTATCGTATGGGAACAATAGGACATCTTTATTATTATGTTTGCAACATTTTGAATAATTCCATGATGCTATGAAATAATTTTAAATAATATGCGAGATTTAGTAATATATATACTTTTCCCAGAACATAATTATTACAGTATTAAATTTTTATAAATCTAAGCAAGAAGGAAGAAGACTTCTTTTGGTCATTGACTATTATAATAACTCGTGTATTTTAAATATTGTATATATCTTTTTACTATATACATTCACAGTATTTTTACTGTTTCAAATTTCACCCAAATGTGCGAAACTCTAAAATCTATTTATGACATCTTTACGTCTGTGTAAAATCATTTTCTTTTTCGACTCAAAGTGTTTCCATATACTGGCGGAAGGTTGTAAAATTTGGCTTGAATTCTAGAAAAATTTTACTTGAAATACGCCATCACGAAATATGACGAAGCTTAAGTCAAGCATAGCCTGGACTTTCCTGCACTTGTTGGGTGCTAAAAACAGCTCAACTAGCTAGTCGGTTGTACTCTCCAACACTATGGTAAAGCTGTCGCAATAAATTGTCAACGATTTACAATGTTTTGCATAAATAAAATACATTACGCTATGCGTTGAAATAAAGCGTCTGATAGCATCCGCATAGTAGAATAACCGAGTAGTTTATTACGCCCACACAATCAGTGTTTGTCTTTTGCTTGTGTAGGGTTGCAGCAAAAAGATTAAAACTCGACATTTTGCGATTAATCGCAAATTGTAAAATGGCAGATTATAATGATAATGAAACTGAGCAACGATGCTAATAATGGGAATGTCAGTTTTTCTCTTTGAAAGTGCCCACGGGAACATTTATTTCGCTTAAATGACGGATATTACGGTGATACGAATAAATTAAGGAAAAAATTGCATACAGAATGCAATACATTTGTCGTTTCACGATTAAACCGTTCCAATAACAGATATAAGTGTTTTAATAAGCTTTCAAATATTTTGAAGAGATTCCTGTATTAATGACACAAAATCTTATGGACGATAGTCGCTGCGAGGAGCTACTTTCTCGTCCGTATCGTGTCGATCGACCTTCTCTTTTTTTCTATGCTGTGTCTTTTGTACCTTTCTTTTTCGCGCGCAAATTGTAAGCTTCTAATTACAAGATATACCACTATTGTTACGTTATGGAGAACATAACAAATGCAAAGAAGACACTAGCTGAGAGCCGTATTATTGTTTAATCTCCAATTATCTGCTACATATTTTAACATAATTGAGATTCTATGATAAGAAATTTCAAAAAGAATTTATTTAGCTATTCGTCAATTTGTACAACTTTCTAATAACAAATACACCGAAAAGTTTTTGTCATTAGCTATAAGCTGATTCAGTTTCTAAAATGGCAAAACCTTTTCAGAGTATCTAATAAATCTAATGTTTATGTTCAATTGTTCGTGGACTTATGATTTTAGATAGATTTCAAATTGCAGTAGCTGCGAAACGCGTATTACGTAGAAAATATTTTATAATAATGATACAGAGAAGATTGAAGCTCTAGTTTGCAGTTTAGAAGTCTGAAAATTACCGTCGAGATGACAGCGAAGGTGTTCGAACTTGGCTCCATTGTTTTGGAGTCTGAAACTCTACCCTCGTTGCCTGCATAGTCTCTCATCGGTTTGTGGAAAGCCACTAGAATCGCGCGTGGTACACGAAGAATTGGTTAACGGAAAGCCAGTATGGTGGGCGCAGTTGCCAAAGAATCGGTTGGCGGAAACCCCACATAGTTAGTACATTGTACTCAATTAGGTACATATTTAGTAGTGATATATATTCGAACAATAGGTTAGCATAAAGCTACGATAGTCATCTACAATATAAAACTCATGATTAGTGGGTTGTTCCGAGTTCAAAATCTCCTCCGCCTCCTTTGAAAAATTTGTCCTACGTGATATCCATAGAGCAATTTCGGTGATTAGGTATTTACTTAAAATAATAAGTCCTAGGCCAGTGGTCGGCAAACTTATTAGCCAAAGAGCCAAATATGAACATTACAACAATTTAAACAAAAATTGGGGGCCAAATCTGCTTGTTTAGTAAACTTTTATTACACTAACAACTTACCGACTTTAGGCATTAAAAAATTACTAATAAAAGAATCTCTCAAAAAATGACCCAAATAACTGTCTTAATATCAAAGTTACATATGTAAGTTGATTTTGATCGCATCGTATGAATACTAAAAGCAATTATATTAACAAATTTTGAAGTTAACTAAAAATCGGAACTTTTAGCCCCGATCTCCCCTACGCCGAAAACATACGAACAATTTCAGCCGGTAGCTTGTACATGGTTTGTGTTTACGTTTACGAAAACTAATAAAATTAAACTCGATGTTCGTTACATATTTTTACAACATAAAATTTTAATTACCTATCTATTTTTTAAATTAAACAAAAAATTATACATGTTCTCGATTTATAGAAGAATTTTAATTTATCAAAATAAGATGTAATTTTTTTCTTACCAAGTTTTTTTTTAAATGAAAATATTATTGCGCCTTCCGTGGATATTTGTGCCAGAGCCGCACTTAAAGAGCCAAAGAGCCACATGCGGCTCTGGAGCCGCACTTTGCCGACCACTGTCCTAGGCGAAAGAACCATAGTAATTGAAGCCGACAAATGGAAAACAAACAAAAAATAAAGCTCCATTGGGTTACAGGCGTTATAGGAGTAACTAGCATTGAATTAGGTTAAAGTCACTACAACGATAGTTAGCACTGAAATAATTAGTTATCGTGATAGTTGTTATAGTATACCTTGATTAGGTTGTATGCATTGTAGAAGTACGTGGTGTCGGATTAGGTACAAGTTATTAAACGGTACATAGTATTCTACCAATCAATTATCACATTACGTACTAAAAAACAACACTTTGTTAGATTAAATCTTTTTTGTAATAGATATCCCAACCTATTTCCTAATATGACATACTCCAATGATTTACAAATTCTTATAGATTAAAAAGAAATGAATATTTATTAAAAACTGTTTTCCATCTCCTGGATCTGTGAACATTCGAATACACGCCAATTGTTTACTAGTTTGCTAGTTTGCTCCACGTATGTTGCGTGTATTCCATTAAAAGCTTTAAATTTCATAAACACTTTAGCATATTCTATTATATGCTGTCGGTGTCTCTGACAATATCTCATTGGTTATTGAAACTATCACGCTGAATATAACACGATGTCGCATGAGTATTATTCGCTTGGTGCCGCTTCTCCCTGTCGAATTGAGACGCAAATCCTTTCTCTCGTCTCGTCAGCTAATAGTCGCGTAATTATATTATCGTCTACACGTGAAAACCCTTCGAGATTGTGCCATTTACGAATCGATGACAATCGAGGTAGCGAAAGCATCTCTACGATCTCTCGCGATCGTGTTACGCTCGATATCGCCGATAATGTTCCAGCCAATTAACTAATCGCAATAGTCATTAATGGCGCACACAGCTTGGACGTTTCAGAATTGCCGACCGATTTCGAGATGGCAATAAAGATCGAACCGACTTCTTTCAGAAGAAAGAAAACCATATAAGTATGTGCATACATGGTGACCAGGCTTTCGATGGGATCGCTTTTGTACTTCTTTGGATTATTTGTTGCGTTTTTATGAAGATAAATTGAATGTATGTTGCGTTAACATAGCGAATTTTCCACAACAGTATAAGAAAATATGAAGTCGTGTTTAAAGTTAGTAAAAGTGAAATGGTTTTTAAAGAAATATAAAGCAAGTGACGGAAGATGTTACTAAACATCTGAGCCGGATAAAGGTATAAGAAGTGCCCCCAAAGCAAATTAATCTTGGGGCATACTATTCGATTGGTCTCTTAAAAAAAAACATACCTGCAAAGTATTAATCCGCCACCCCTACCTTAAGGGGAAGTTACATGAAGAAACGTATTTTACAGTTTTTACCCGATTTCTTCCGTTTTGACTACATAGAAAATTCTGATAAAAATCACAGACGTTGTACCCAATGGTATGCATATTTCTGAATTTTTTCAGATTTTTTGATTGACCAATCGATTTTTAAAAAATTAAAGAAGTGTATAAACATTAATTTTTTATTGAAAATACGGAATGACCACTTTTATATTTTTACAGAATTTTCATTATATCGTACATATTAATGTGTTATTTTTTCAGATTTTTAGGTGTGGGGGAACATAGTTAAAAAAATTTATATCTGATGTTTTCTTACTCCCTTATACGCAAAGCAATAAAAGACATTTGAAATCAGCCACACTAACTCAGAAGCCAAGCCTTTAACTTCATAGTCCTCCATCAGTCTAAATACTCATCACTTACAACATTTCTGTCGAACAGCATGCGTATCAAAATTACAATCTCACCATTTCATTATTTCATAAATATAAATATTTTTATGATTCAAAAAATTCTGTAACCAAGCACCGACACTTTAAATATTCTAAATACAGGCGGCCCTCGACTTTCGCACATAATTGGTTCCTGAAAATGTGTGCGAATGTTGAATGTTCGAAAGTAGAAGGATATACGAAAAATATTAACACTAAATCTACCACGCCGGTTATAATGACCGAGTCTCAATTTAAAAAAAAAAGTACCTAAATTGATAAGAGAGCCGTGAAGTAAAAATTCTACTTCTACCAAATAAAGCCTAAATTAGTTAATTAACTAATCCTTTCACTTCTTGATTTATCTTTTTCCAAAATACTTGTTCTATAAATTTAAATTATAGTAGATATAATGTCGGTAGTTTTAGTGTTAAACTATTTACATCACAAGCGCACATATGCGCGCACGTTTTCTTGTCACTCCCATCGAAACGCATTTATGCATTCACATTGTGAGTGAATAGCAACACATATGAACAGTTTAAATTATTTATACATTTGTCGATTAAAGAACAATATCACTTTTTGAAATACTGTT
This sequence comes from Cerceris rybyensis, assembly GCA_910591515.1. Taxonomy (NCBI): domain Eukaryota; kingdom Metazoa; phylum Arthropoda; class Insecta; order Hymenoptera; family Crabronidae; genus Cerceris; species Cerceris rybyensis. The sequence goes on from OU342789.1 coordinate 43,595,410, forward strand.
AAACTTGGACTTAATATTAAGAAATTTGACAGTAAAGATATATTTCTGAATTTGTCATATGATAGAATGAGTTAAAAGTTGCATATTAATATGGTTTCTTTGTAATGAGATTTTTCAACATCTAGAAGGTAATACTAGAGACAATATTACAATAGTAGAGAACCTCAGAGTCCTCTTATATTGTATTTGGGGACCCCAATCCGAGAGACTGACTGCATAGAAGCAATTTTTGAAATAGCGACAAAAACCTTTAAAAAATTGAATTTTTAAAAATGTGCGAAATAGCGAATTATGCGAAAGTCGAGGGTCGCCTGTAGTCATATCAATAATACTACCCAGAAATCGATTACGAGAAACAATACTAGAAAAATGAATCGCATTCTGTATTTTTTGGTTTATGAGCCCCCCGGAAGCTCTGTCACGTTTCGTTCAAAGGGTGTCGTAAAATTCCATCGATCGTATGGTCGCTTTCCGATCCTCGCAGAGATCAGGAGAAACCGGTAAATACGAGAGGTATTATCGTCGGTATCTGCAGCTGTCTGTGAGCGATATATTCGGAAATTGAAAGTTTCCTGCAGCTACGCCAGAAAGGAAGCGACTGAGAACAAACTCGAGGAGAAGGATTTGTCTCAGGGCGTCACGGAATATCACTATTTCTTTATTTGCCGGAATATCGAATGGAACCGCTTCTCGCGCTACGGGATATCCGGGAAAAATGGAAAGCAGAGTGGAGGGAGAGGACACGTTTCGGGTTATAATGTCTTTGAAAAATTGGATTGCAGTTGTGCAACTGGATAGATCGCTATGTTACATTACGCGCACTGCGAGACAGAATGAGAAAAATGAAGGGAATGGCAAAATCTACTTCGCGAAATGACGTAATCTTTCGAAAATAAATCGGACGTTTCATACCTTACGACTTTTATTATCAGTTATCCTATTCAGAGTTGTGCAGGGTTAATAACTTCACAGATTTGTTTTGCAATTATCATTTTCGTTTTTTAATTAATACTGTGTCGAAATACATATCTACGGTTTAATCAAAATATTATTGAAATTTTTTTCTTCAAACTTTTAATTTTGCGAATATTTCTATACTATTTTAGTGATACAATAGTAAAACGAAATCAGTTGACAAAGTCATTTTTCCATTTGTGTCCTAGAAAATGTCCTCTAAGGAGGTCACTTTTTTTAAATTGCTATTATTGGAATACTATTTAAAAGGACAGAAGTAACATCTGAGTTAAATGTGAAAACAGCACACAATATGTACTTGTAAATATCCATCTCTTTTGTTTAAAAAGTATTAAAAATTTAATACTGCATTACTGAAATTAAATTTCAATAATGTCTCTTACTGTTTGCAAGTTTATCACATGTATTCAATAATAACCGAAATACACGATTAGAGGACTTGACAATTTTTGCGACAAAAGAGTTTAAACGAAATTGCAGTGTGACAAGTGATATATGAGTTATTTCACTAATTTTTTGTCGTTTCTTTTTTACTTTACTCTTAGAATGACCAGTTGATCGAAGACGTTGAAAACTTTGCAACAAAAGCATTCGAGGCAAGTGGCACGCTAAAGCAGAACCTCGTTGCTTTTTCTAATCAGAATGACGAATGGCATCGTCGAGGAAATAAATCCTTTCGAATCAAGCAATTTCGTTTCGATCACATAGAAAAATTTGTATGGTGTGCGCTATGCTGACGGAAATCTTCAAAAATAAGAAAATAGAGCGAAACGCACGAGTTTATTAAATACAACAGTTGAAATTAAAAATATCCAAGTTGTACTTGAACACGATTGATCGACGAATAAACAAAAAAGACTACTAAAATAATTCATCATGAACTTTTTACGCCGCGAACGAATCTGTTATATGCTTGGGTCTGTTGGTACTATTTTCACTTTCGATAATCAATTTCGTAGCGGGCGGGGAGAATTTGTTTGCCTGTAGAAAGTATAATTTTTCTCTATTAACTTTCAACAGACCATATGTATACGCGTGTCCAATTTTTCCCGATATATCGCATGCCTGAGAGTCCTTTCAATCAAACTTCTTCTCGTTATTGAAAACTTTTTCCATCGTTTGTCATAATAACGGTCAGTAACACGTATGTACATTCTGTATTCTCGATGCAATACATTCATATTTGGTAAATAATCGTTAAAAGTGTTTGTTCCTATAGAATGTAACTTATTGGAGAACGATTACAGTAATATCTTTGTTTTGCGGGAAATTACGGAGTTATTGATTCACGAAACTTTTCATTTCTTTCTGATACAACTGTTTTTTTGTTTTTTTTAAGAATAAGTATGATATATGAATTTAAATTCAGTATTATGCAGAAGCATTTACTTATATAGATATTTTTTCCTTACCCTACTGTGGTCATTTTACTTAAGGCAGTGATGATCAAACTTCAGACAGCTTAGAAAATCTATCTGGCGCGTCGCAGAATTTAAAATAATGTTATAGTATAGAAATTTTCAATTCAATATTTAAAAAAAAAATAGTATTTCTTCGTCTTTGTAGTGTTTTACAATAAATTATATTGGCCACCCAAATTTTATCGTCCTTTTCGGCGTGTTAACCAGTTAGCTGTGTCTGACGAGTATACTCGTCATGCGTAAAAGGGTACCACTCGTTATTTAAATTGTAATTTTGACAAAAACTAAAATATATTCGTAAATTTCAAGATGTTCGCAATATTTGAGGCCATGCCGAAGTAAAACTAATAACTGAAGGTTATAAATAATATGAAATAGATTTATGCTCATCTCTCGATTTTCGTGACCCACAATTTAAAAGAATTTTCGCCACAGTTAACTGGTTAAAAAAGTTGGTCCGTCACTGACCTAGGAATTTCTGTTGTAGGAGGGTTTCGAACCACCAAACACCTGTTCTTTTTGTATACATTGTACACATCATTATACCGTTTAAAAAGATTTACATATATTATGGGTAGATGCATTTAAAAGAATTACACATCGTTTACGAATGCAACGATCACAGTATTCCGACAAAGTCAGCAACAATTTTCGCGGTCGGAAGTGTGTTACGATGCGCACTTTTATGATATACGAGACACAAAGTCATTCTCGGTCCACATAACGGAAGCTACGTAACGTTGCGTAAATATTTACATTCCTTTAGTACTTTACTCTTCGCTTTTTCAAGACACATCCGAAGAGAGCGCAAATATTTTGGGAATCGCACCTTCAGTTTTCCATTCTTCGACTTTTCCATCTTTGAAAAATTCATAGCGCTTGCACGTTGTCGTTCTATACAGAATTATACATCGCAATGGAAAGTCGAGAATAACGATGGTATTTCTTAGGTTTCTGTGAAATGAAATCTCCCGATACAAATGGTGATTCGGTGATGCACAGCCGACGGATAAATACTCCATTATGCGTGCGAGACGAAGTGTCTGACGAGATTTGTAAGTCTTTCAGAATTATACATCATATTGGTTCAGAGAACAGAACGAAAAACCTTTTTCCTCTTCTTCTTTTACATTTTTTTCAGCATTAATTCCTATGGTTATTTCGCCATGAATCTAATAGTTTAGGTGAGAGTTTTGAATTGTTGAGGCGATGATATGTATCCAATAGGAAAAATTTCACAGTGGTAACAGAGGAAAATATGAACTTGAGCCCACTGATTGCGAATACGAGCCTTTATTTCTTGTAGACCATCGCCTAAAAATACATTTTTACCAACGGTCAAGGATAGAAGTGGAAAGAGGAATAGAAATAGATGGACATAAATTGGTAGATAGTTGGATAAGTAGATAGTCAGACAACTAGGTGGATAAATAGATAGATAAGTAGATGTGATAGACAGCCACACGATACGCAAGTATAATAGGCAGGCTAGAGAGAGGAGTATAAATCGGGAAAAAGAAAAGAGAAAATAGATCTTTGCTGTGTCTCGAGAATAGAGGCGAAAATAGGTGCAGATATACATGGGTAGGTAGACAGATAGTCGGATGGATAGATGAATAAGTGGATCGTTAGGAAACTACTCGGATAAATTGGCCGATAGACATGTAGATATAACAGGTAGGCGCATGTTGATAATTATAATAGACAGATAGACAAATAGATAAATAAATAGATCATCTATCACGCAGAGAAAAGAAAAGAAAAGAGGCAGTCAAAGCGAAAAAGTGATAGTGAAAAATAGAATGAAGAACGTCATTTAATTCCGTTACTATAGTGCACCATTCATCAATTATCTTTTTCATTAAAAAATTGTTCTCCATCCGGTGCAGGGATATATGTGAAAGCAAACTGTTCGTGAAAGAAAATTTCTCGAATAACGAGAGGCATTAACGTCATTACTATTCGCTTAAAACGATTATACGCCGATTTATCAGCGTAAAATTGACTGCGAGAACATGCCTCACTCTGCCTAAGTGCTCGAAACTATGTATCAATGAGTATCTCTCGATTCTGCGTTTACGTTCCGCGGAAACTTCGCGCTGGCCGAATTTCACTGTGGAAACATTTTGTATTATGTAGAGCATTACGGAATTTCAAATTTTTTCCGTTTGAACGTTAAAAAGAAAAATTCGGCGTTTGAATCGATTCACGGAATCCCACTTTTCCATGGAGCACCATTTGGGAAACGGTAATGTACCTCTTTTGACAACGAGCAAAGAGCTCTCGGTCATTCGAAACCACGAATAGTATAGTACCCCGATGGAATTTTACATTTCCATGCGATACATTTTGATTTAACGCGAATTATTTAGTATTTTATGTCGCTTCTGTATCGCGATCGGATATCGACGATAATATAATAGAAACTTTATCGAATATATAAATTAAAATCGAATATATAAAAAAACGTGTCATGATCCCAGTATATATTAAAATCTTGGCATTTAACACGTTCAAACTTGCGTCTTGTATACTAATGAATGACAATGAGAGAAAGGTATTGGAGTGTTGAAATCATCTCTGGTTTTGATCGATCAAAAATTAATTGGTTACTCGTCGACCATTACTTTTTCTATTGTAGAATATGAGAAATATACTTTTAGAAAATAGAAATAGAAAATTACTTTTTCTATTGTAGAATGTGAGAAATAATCATCTTAATCAGTACTTCTATATTAATGTATAACGCGACATCATCAAAAGGGAGTGTTTTAATCATGATTATACTGTAACTTATAGTTTCTTAGAAATTATTTTGCATGAATCGACTTGTACAATTTTCTATGTATAAGCTGCACAAAATTTCACACTCATAATTTAACCCATTAAGGACCAAGCATTGAAATAACAGAAATATTTTAAATGCGACTATTTATCTGTTATAAGATTACATAAAAGTAGGGCTTAAGGTGATGAACAATTAGAGAACAAAAGTGCATAAATTAAGCTTTTGGTATGTCCTTTTACTATGACATAGGTTAAAATATAAATTAAATTAATCCGATTCCCCGAAAAAAAAAAATATAAGTCAAATGTTGCGTTAACACAACTTTGGGCCTTAATGGGTTAAGATTAAAGCATTTTACGTCTAAAGAAGTGCAAATACCTTTGCCCCCAAAGACTCAACGATCGGCAACTATTTTTCAGTTGGCTGTTCATTAACCTCAACACAATCATTCTACCCGCATCTAGACTACTCATCGTGCAATACCTCTAAAATGAAATTAGTCGTGTCCGTGTCAATTAAAGTCGCGCAAACGTAACAAAACCAATTAATGTCTCGATTTAATCATCCTGCTATTATTTTACGCTGCTTTCCCATGTTTAATGTTCATTCTGAATGTGTTTATTTCAGTACATCACACAAAAGTCTTCAAGCACGTAGAACTCGTACTGTCGAAAACGTTGAACCGTCAGTCGTCGTCGACGTCATCGACTACGATGCCAACAGAGGTAGCGTCGGCGTCGGCGTCGGCGTCGGTGGTTGCGGCTGTGGCTGTGGCTATGGTTGTGGCTGCGGCGCCGAAGCAAAAGTCATTTCGGCCGGTAATTAGTTGGCCGAGTCACGACAAATTGAAAAAGTTAGTGAGAAATGGAACGCAATTTAGTCCGCGGCCGTGCGCAACCGGTCGCAACCGGGGCGAACAGGAGCCCTCCGCAGCCGCAATAATCAAGACCACCAAATCGAATGCCACCCCTTCTTTCTCGCGTTCTTGTTATTCCGCCGAATCCACCGACGAAACTTCGAACGACGAGTCGTAACTCCTTTTAGACGTTCGAGAAACACTCGCGAGATACGAGCACTCTCACGGTACGCGTAATTGGAAAATTCAGTCGCGCCGACTTCCGTCGGAGAATTGTTTTCAACTTTGTATCGTGAGACGAGTAATATTTAATCGGTCGACCGCCGAAGGAGACCGTAAGAATGCCAAAGTGTCAGGTGAAAGTTCTTTTTAGCGTTGAAGTAGATTGAACGATTGCTCCATTCTTTGTTGGGGGTTGAGAATGAGCATTTTTAGGGGATGGGTATATATTTTAGTGTATTTGGTATTATAGAATCTCTCCTCTGTCTCTATCTATATATATTTATTCTACATACGTTTCTCTAACAACTATATATAGACCTTAACTAACTAACAATATCATAGCCTAAACAACAAAATAACAAAATAGAAACACTCAGTAAAATAAAATTACTCTAATAACTCTAATTGCTAATAATCTCCACTAAACTCTATATGTAACTCCACTGTATCTCTCCTCGCAACAAACTCTGTGTCTCAACGCTCTCAACTGACTCTCCCAAAAATTCACACTCGCATCCACCCTCGATACTCTTTCTCACAGCATGCATTCTTCGTCTTTCTCACAGCTTGCATTCTCTATTGCACTCACTCATTTTCTCCTTCTTTACAGACTAAACATTCACTCTAACCCTCGAATTCGCCGTCCCACAGTGGTCCAGAGCGTGAATTTAGCCGGTCACGCACCTCGCGCAGTTTTCAATCTTTTTCAAATCGTCACCACGGGCTCAAAACACATCGAATTTAGTTAAAAATTGGTATTCTATTATTTTTTGGGTCGCTGATTACGCATCTGAACTCAACAATTTTAAAAACAAAATGGCGGATTAAATATGGCGGACAGGTTTGTTTAAAAATTAATTGTTTTGCACAAAAATTAGTATTCTAATGTTTTTTGGGTCGCTGATTATGAATCTGAAGACGCGTCTTCCAAATCACGTATTCTAAACATTCACTCTCAAATACACAAAATCCATCCACACTCACTAACTAAAAGCTATCTCTTATTTCTAAAAAATTACGATACTACAATATTATATTGTATGATGACGCGGCAAATGACACTGCTTAGTCTTATTTACATTGAAGTTTACTTTGGTTTGAGAATCCCAACTCTGAGGGCGGTTTTCACCCATTGAAAGGGGGCGGTTACCGATAAAGAAATACGTGTCAAATATTTTCATGACAACTATGTCGTACTAAAATTTCAACAAAATCGATGATTTACATTTCGGGATGTACTCTTGTTAGTAATAGATTCAATAAAGCTTAATGCAGAAGTAAACTTACAGTGTAAATACCTGTTATCGCAATCGCTGCAACTTTTGTAAACAAAAGAAGGAAAGAATTTCACAGTAGAATAACGGAAGCATTTACTGTGGGACGTACAATTTTCGGGGCGAATTATTGAATCTCTTTTTTATTAAATTTTCTCTATGTTTGCTAAGACTTTCAATTCTTTTCGATAGTTAACTTCATGTTATATCTACAGGAGATAAACAAAAGAATTCAGTATGTGGTTAGATGTTATCTCTTGTTGCCAAATAAAAAAGATTTCGAAAAAGTAGCAGCAGTGAACGTGTTACCGCGTAACTGTTAACATCGTAATTCGATAATCTGATTTCAAGCATGCTTTTGTTTCAATTTCCTTCACAGTATCGCACGTTTTGTCCTCAAGAATTCGGAAACTATAGCGTGCACATTTCCAACGTTTTAAGTGACTACCTTGTCAGGTGACTCACAACTCATGGTATACCGTTGCATTGACGCAGACTGCCAATTAGTCATAGATAATGTTAACGATGCAAAGCTACTTTCTTGTGTCTCGAAAATGGAAATACACCGACACGTGCTTGACAGAATGTCATTCTTTTCGTCATCGCTTTGTCCATTTTTCAGCCCGTTAATTTAAATAGTTCTAAATAACAAAAATGGAATTATTCCAACTACACTGTCAACACTATAAAATTCTATAAGAATTTAAATCACTAGGAATCCCATATAATGCTGTTTATCTCATTGTAAAATATCATATTTCTATATTTATAAAATTGTCTAATTTTATGAAAGATCTAAAATTTAAAAAAAATTATCCAGTTACCTAGTGATCTAAATTGGAAAAATATTTCAAATGGACATAGGTGGACCCATGAGGTTCGACGATAGAAACGTTTTTGGTAGGATCGATTTTGAAAATTGTTGGACTCACCACTTCACCGATCGCGGTTTAACCCCTGCGCTTCTCCATCCACAGCCATTATTTTATCGCGGTAACGACCTCCATTATTTTTTGTTAGTGCACCGCACAGCGTAATGGTAGGTCGAAGGTCGGAACGAGGCAGACTTCGTTAACGGTGGAAAAATCATGCGATATACTTACGGCGCGTTCGCTATCGTTTCGCTCGAATCGTCTTTATCTTCGTTACCGAAGTTTTCCCAGGACGTTTACATTTTTCTTGGATCGTGCAATTATTTCTACCCGGTGAGGAATGGCCACGATCGAAAAATTTAATGACCTGTGTTTCTTTAAAACGAAAGTGAATTGTTGGATAACGTTGATTTGTTAGCTTCCTTCTTGCGTTGGAAAAAATTCCAACATTTTAATGAGTGACTTTAAAAGCGGAGAAACAAAACTTGCGCACTGTTTTCGCTTTTCTCTTATCCAGTTGCACTGTAATTTATTTGTAGGTAGACCTTTATACAAGTATAATTAAAATTGTTAACCTTTAATACCCGGAGGACATTTTTCATGAACGGAGAGTTCAGTGATATTTACTTTTTCAGAAATACTTTTTCATTGACCTTACAAGATGCACTTGTCGGTGCAGAGGTAACTTAATTTTTAATTAATTTCCTTTGTGCTTTTTGTGACTGGATGTCTATTTTTTAATAAGCTTGAATAATATTACTGCTATTGTGCTGCTAATGTGTATGCCCGTAAAGCATTTGAATTTACTGTTACTTTGCATTTTAAAAATGGCCCATTACATAGATTAGTTATCCATACTATTCCATACAAATACATTCCGCACAATGTCGCATAGGGTACCAGTTTTAAAACGCAAATTGATATTTGCATTTCGTTTTTTTCACAAAATTGTTGGACATTTCAGCACGATTTTAAAAAAATTGAAATGAAAATATAAAATGAAAATTGTCTGACAGTGAGATAAATATATAGAAGCAGATGCATTATTCATCAAATCAAAACACAGTTATTTTACGATCTAAGAATTTTCGTATGTCGAGAAAGAAAGTGTAATAAACGAAACAAGACGATGTTTCTGTCTCTTCTTGTTGTTTTTTTTTTTTTTACATTTTATGCCTGTATACTTTAACTACTATAGTCATTTTACAAAAGACTTACATCTTCAGGTAGATACCAAATCATCGGCTTCTTAATCTTAACCAATTCTAAGAATTTTAACTTACCTCTCTTTTAATTGTAATTTACGACATCCTCATACATGTCACGATAAACCAAACGCAGACCACGTTCCTTTTACACTGTCCTACCGTATTTGCAAATTACAAAAGATCCAAACATTCAATCATACACAAACATATCTGACGTATCAATTTCAAATCAAAATCCATTCCAATTACACGACGTATTCACGCACAGCACAAAAACCGCCGCGACATGTTGAAAATCAGATCCGTCACGGATAAGCACGCCTTTAAAAATCTACCGGAAAAGTGGAACATCGATTTGGGGTAGTATAAAAATTTCCATTTGTCGAGATCGCCGAACGAAGATAAATGTCGGGTAGCGGGATATCTAATCCTTCTTTCGCGGGAGGAACGATCGAACGAAAGGTAGGGGAGAGGTCACCAAAGAACAAACGAGCGGCCGCTGGCGTTATTTAAAACGGAAATGTGGGTCAGGCATCCCGTGTCCGCGTCTGTCCACCTAGTCGTCCTCTCTTCTTGCTCTTCTACCTCGATTTCGTCGTGTGAGAAAAACGGTGAGACAACGAGAGGAGGGAAGAAAATCTGGGCGCATGTGTGCGAGCGCGTAGAAGAAAAGGAGACAGCGGAACGATCCACGTCTTTGACGATGAGCCGTGATTTATTTTCGGTACTCCCCTGGGAATCCACCCGTACTTAAGATGGTCTTGTAGGTGCTTTAGAGGTGAACGAGTGTCGTTGCTCCTCGGATATAAAAGGTGTGAGCGTACGATACGAATATTGCGGATGGACGATCGTTTAGATCTGTGGCTGGTTGGATTCGATCGACACAAATTTTTAAATAATAGTTTAGAAATTTTTTATTTTAGCATTTTAAAAAAATATCAATTTCAGCGCTTTAAGAAAAATATATTTAAGTCGGTGTCCCTTTTTCACGTATGCAAATTTTTTTATAGGAATTGAAATATTTAATGAATTGTAATGACTGCAATACAATTTTTTCTGTTTTATGCTGGTGCGATTATGAAAGAGTTTAGCCGTCAAAGGTTCGAAAATTTTCGATTTCATGGGTAAGATTTTCGGATTTAGAGACAATATTGAGATTGTACGATTATTTGGGATGAGAGTCGGGAAGAGAGTTTTGGAGAATCTTTGATTCTGTGATGGCAGACTTTTATAAATAGTTGGTGAATATTTTTGAGAAGTTTGGCAGGTTTATTTATTTTGTTAATGAAATTGGTGGGATAATCTTTGTACTTTGTCTGGTTTGTGAATTCGTATGTTTTATGATGTTAAACAAAGAACGAGTTAAAGTATATTGCAGCCTCGAAAGCCTGGCTTTAGGAAATTTTAAAGGGGAACAGTTGATCGAGACAGTTTCCAGCTCGCATCTTTTGACATTACACTTTTATCTGATGGAGAACTCGCTGAATTTCGACCAATCGTGAAAGTAGGTTCTCTTCTTTTTTGTGTGTTTTTCATTCAGATTTTCTGCCTTTGCAACATCCTGTGGATGTTGCAAATAGTCATCGTACTATATTTGCAACCTACTTGACATCATTTATATTCAAAATTGTGCGCAAAAACCACCATCTCCTTTGCATTTCTACTGTGTACATGTACTTTCGAATTCTTCGCTCTTGTACACCGAATGAATCAATGTTGGTATAAGTATATCCTTTTTTTTCATTTTTGTGTTTCATTTTTTTATTCAGTCCTTTCCAAACTTCAAAATGTGCTTCAATAAAAACCACGATGAATCGATTTAATTATACCTCCGGGCTCGTCAATAATTAGAAACAAAAGGGTATTCTTTCACGACGAGTTTAAAAAATGTTGCAAAAATTGCTGCAATTGCACTTAATATGATTTGCAAGATGTTTTTACCGAAACAAAAGAACAAAGTACAATTTGAATGGGGAAAAGAGTGAAAAAAGTACCCTTTGCTGTTGACCAATTTTCTGAATATTATTTCTTTCCACAGCACTTTTTCATTAAAATGGTTGTGCGAGTCAGCTAGGTGTATAGTTTGCCAAAGTGCTAAAATACTACATCATTTGTGTGTTGTACGTGATAATCGAGAATCTACATTTTATGGGGCCCATATTGCATCATCAATAATTCGTGCGATTGCAGAATTTAGATAATCCCCATTCCTTTTTCTAAATTCAAGAGCACAGTAAAACAAAATATTTAAGTTAACAGACAAACTAAAATTTAGAATACTACACTATTCTATATTTTATGTAATAATAAATTTTATAATTTTTGTTATAATTCACATTGTCTCGTAAAATATACACGTTACTGCAAAATTTCGAATGAAAACATCTTTTACAAAAGTATCTGTGACAGAATGTAATAAAACAAAGTTTTATGAGCGACCTAACAGATATGTAACTAGACCTCTACCGTAACTAATAGTTTTCTGGAATAACTGCGACTTTCTTCTCTTTTTCAGCGAAATTGGGGTGCCAACGGACATGGGGTGCTTGAATGACTTCCGGGTGACACTTGTGGCATGTGTGCGAAGAGGGAAAGACCGAGAATACATGAAGAAAAATAGACTCTTAGGGTAAGTCGACCAAAAATGCAAGTGACAAAACAGCACCGTAATCATACCTAACAATAACTTTATAAAACATCTTAAATAATAAATTGAAATTACAAACGTAATTACTACTTTGCGGTTGCAACAATTCTTCCATTCTACTAGCAGATAATAAAACCTAACTTTCTACTATCCTACACAGTAACCTATTTATTTAGCTTTCACGAAGCAGTAACTACTTCTACCCTGGAATACTTCGATCAAACATTTACACCTACAGAACAGCTATTAAAACTCAAAGTCAAAATTAATTTAACTATCCCGTAACAATCATAACTTACGTCAACTACACCCCCTCGCAAACCCGTAAAATCTTAAAACACCGTAAATCATCAGTATCCATTAAAACAACGGCCATAATCATCCCTCGAAAACCCTCTCCCCATAATCTTTCCATTTCACCCATCCACGTTGTCCGCTCGGATCCATTATCGTAAGGAAAACTCCACGCAGAAATAAAACTAATTTAATTTCAGCCATGCCGTTCGATTCCTCTCGACGGACATTCAATTTCATCCCCAAACGTATACAAAAATTTCGCTGCCAGAATACCGTCACGGAAATTCCCATCAATACGACGCACCGACTTCGTCGGCGGTCCAATCAATGGCGAAACATTGAATTCTCGCCAAGGTCCGTGGATTTCTATCGCACGGCGGATACCGGACGAGATCCACTTCTCTCGGTTGTAGATTCGATCGAAATAGAGAGCGAAAGGTGAGGGTTCGTTTGAAACGTCGAAACGTCAAAAATAATAAGGGATCGTTCGAACGTGGGAGGGTGAAGGGCTGTTGGTCGATCTGGTCGTTCCGAAATAGGAGCACCTTTCGAACAGCGGGTAGTTTTGTCAAGGGAGTATGCGCACCCGGTGGCGCATCGATGCGCGAACAGTTTTATTTCGACCGTAACGAATCTCTATTTACGGCGGATAGGATCGTTATATCTTGAACTATAGTATTTTAAGACCCTGAGCGTTCATTGTATCCTCTCACCTACCTATACCCTTTATTATCCGGCTTCTCTTCTTTCCTTCCGTTTCTTCCACCCTCGATCTCCTTCGAACGTCCATCCAACCCCTCTCCTGTGCTTTTTTAACTTTAATGCCGCTCTTAGTATAGAGGTCGTATAATATAGGTCGTTTCATCGAATGCCTCCGGTACGGAAGCCGAGTAATCTTCGTTGTTTCGCCACGTTTTGTTTCTTTCAATGGCGAGGGATGAGAGTGATGGTGTGGGGGTTGATGGCTCGCGCGAATAAAATTAACGAGCCGACCGTTCTTTTACCCTTACGGTTTATTGTCTTCTGTAACTTCTGCTGCCTTCGTTCTTCTTTATATATGAAAGCGAGAAGAAGCTGGAAAAATTCTGGACGGGTGCTAGTCTTTTCCTCCTCTTCGAGGAGACGCTGGAACGTATAGGACGGGGGTGGGGGTGAATTGAGGGACGGGGGTAAGAGTGAAGAAATGTATGAGAGTAGACGTGCACCTGGCGTTGCTAAATGAGGATATTAAAATGTGGAAATTTGTAAGAAGGATGGATGCGATCTTCTTTTCCCTCTATCTTCGTTCCCTGTTGCTCTCTTTTTAGCTGAACGGAGAGAGAGACGAATGTTCCTTCGCTTTTAAAGAGAGGAGAGATTTAAGGGAAGCTTTAAAATTCCTCGTGTAATCCTGATGATGAATTTTGAAAGGCTGACGATACCTCGATCCTTTGTATTTTCTTGACGTTTAAGTTATTGGATTTGTTTGCTATTGTTTCTTGAAAATGGTGCGATAAGATGTTATTATAGGTATTCTTATCTTTGGTGAAAATTTTTACGATTTTACTTGACTGGGTTTGACGAAGTGGCTCGTTATTCATGGTTTGTAGGTTACAAAGGAAATTTGAGTTAGGATGGGTTCTTGCAGGGATGCAGAAAACCGCGTGTGTTTTAGAATGCAATATACCGAATTGAACCGATGATGTAATTTTGTATTTTGAGAGTGAAGTTTACAAAAGTGATGACTACAGAACGATTGTGAAGCTTTGAATTGAGTTTCGAGGAATTAGAATTACTGTGGGTTATACTATTTGGAGGAGTGTGATAAAGTTTTGCTGGTTTTCCAAATTTTCTTTCTACTATTTGGTTTTTCTTTTCTAATATAAAAATTCATTTTTATTTAATTACTTAAGAAAGTATATAACATTTTAGCGAGAAAATATTCGTTCTCAGAATATTTTATTATTGTCGCAAAAATTCATTCTTCTGTAAGAAAGTGCATGGCCCTTTTGCGAAAATAATAAAATGTTTAGGAAGTAAGTTTCGAAGACTGGTTACTGTCTGTCTATCATTAGCGACAGTTTTCTCATGCAACGTCAAAAATACTTTATAATGCTAATTTTTAATAACATACAAGCTGAAGAAAAATATAAACTTTCCGAGCTAACAATAATTCATTGTCATACAAACATAAAATTTGCAAACATCATTGTTAAAGTTATTAACACAGACAAATCATCACCTGCATCACCAACCTCGTAAACACGTCTGTGCTAAAATTCCTACAATTTTCTACAATATTCCGCTGCAACTATTTTCACAGTCTCTAAATCGTGTTTGAAGCACATTCATAAAGATTATTCTAAATGTCAAGTTATCCACGTTTCACCAATCCGCACAAACATTTTCTACGATCCAACACGTGCGTCTCAAAGAGAAAGTAAAATTCATCGAAACGCAAAAAAGCCACCTGCCTTTGGCAACCGTTTCCAAAATCACCAACGATTATCCCTCTCTACAAATACGTATTACGATGCGGTAACTTATTTTCAGTAACCGGCGCACCAGAACCGAGTAACTTTGTATACACTGAAACTCCTTGGCAAAATATCGTCCGGAAGATCCCGCGTGCGAGAAAACTTGGATGTCTTCTTCGCGTAATCGAACGGCGGATATCCAGCAATTGTGAACTCCGAAAGTCGTTTCCCCGTAATAGACATGGAAGTCGTCAGGAGGGATAGAAAACACATCGACCTAAATTTTATGCAATAACAGAATCACCGTACTTTTTCGAAAATCCAGGCTTTTACGGTTCAGCGTGAAACGGTCAATCAACTGGGATCGTTCATTTGCCGTTGAAAATGCACCGGCAGCTCGCGTAAAATTTGTAGATTATAACCCTGGAATAAAGTAATTTAATATCGTATTTTTACGCGATATATCTTCTCATAGCATCGACTACATTTCCATTTATCTCTACCTATCGCATGAATGGAGTACCGTTATGTAATTAAACTCTTGTAAATTTAATATCGTGGATACTTGTATCCATAAATTGTTTTTACGTTTAAAATACATCGACGTATGTACTTTTCGCGTGTCCGGACAACTACTGTCCCAGTTTCGTTCACTAATTTCCGTAGAATGGAGAGGAGGAGAAAGGGTAGCGATCGTTACAACTTGCATATTTGATTCGTACAATTTTAGCGGCGCATTCACGGCAACGTTATCACGCGAGTAACGGCGTATCGGTATAATTTTACGCAACTTCGCGAGCCTGGTAAGCGTGTAATCGTGCTTTCCAATTTCTATATACAGGAATGATACAAATCGTTTGCAGTTTCATTAGCGGCGACGAATCCGTGAGCAGTCCAAGTATGTACTACGGTTCGACGGTGAAATTACGAACGGGACGCAGGTTATCGTCGTTATATGGGAATCGTGGATGAAATTAGAGAAAATACGATATTCGTTTAACTGGTTGCGTAACGATCGACCCACACATGACGAAATATTTCGATAGGAATTCTAGCTAAATGTTGATTTTAATATTGTTGACTAATCTGTAAAAATATTGCTTTCATGAATAGCTGAATGTATGGCGAAAATCTGTCGGTACTATTTTTGCCTCATTACTTCATTTACAGAGGTTTACTGATTCTTTGGGGTACCATTCATTCATTAGTGATTTTTACAGTGGAGAAGAAATCTTTACAATTTTTTTTATAATTGCGTTTAAAGTAAGTGTGCACTTCACTTTCCAATAATTATCGTGATGAATTATACAATTTCCATAATGTACATGCAATTGCCGTCACAAAATTTGTGTAATGTAGCAACCCTCCGATTGGGATTAGTAATATCTGTACAAATATTTCGTGTATCGATAACGTGACTCGATCATCAGTTACGACTCCCTGATTCACTGCCAACCATTATCTCAAGTCCAAAATCCCATTCTCACATTCATTTTCAGTCACCATTCCTTTCTCATCTCCGAATCAACGTTCAAAGTTCAGAAATTCTTACTTTTCTACTTTGACTTTACGACTCCCTAACACCGACATTCTACTCTCGCTCCTTTTTCGAGAGCCTTTAAAAACTCTGTGTTCCTTTCCGCCAAGACTAATTGCAAATTCACAAGTTCATTGCTAAATCATTACTAATTCTCATTCTAACTCTCATAAGTTCTTATTCTTTTACTCCCTAATATTGATCAACATCACTGTATCGCTGTATGAAAGACGTTTAACACGTTGAACCGGTGTTTCGCTAATTTCGTCATTTCTACTGAGGTGAATCTTGTTCTATTAAACTCACATCTTTATAAAGGAGAAACTTTAAAGACACTGATAGATAGATTTTCAGCAGATCTTTACCTTCTTAACGCCAATATTTAAATATTTAATATGTTAGAAAATTCATAAATATTGCAAATTAACCGTAACATGAATTTTTACTGAATTTAATTGCGTCAGTCACCGGTGACCTCCATGGCAGTCGATGTGTTCAGTATATCACACTAAAAAGCAAAAGTTCTCTTGTTCTGGTGGATCCAGAAGCGCGAATAGCCTTATTTGCCATTACGTCTTCAATAGGGAAATGTAATAAAATAAATCACGTAAATGAAAAGTGTCAATTCTAAATTACATCCATTAACCCCTTGCACTATCGGTAAACTCGCAAGAATCCATGCCTAAACCGAACGCCCGATATACGATATCTTGCGACTGACAAAGATTACCGCGCTAATATTTACTTCACGCAATGGAACTTCTGTGAAACTCAAATGAATGTGAATCAAAGTCTAAATTTAATAATCCTGCACGGGGACATACGATTTTATTCGAGATATGAATACTTTGCCCGAGATTAATACCACGAGTCAGACTCGTGATATTCAAGTTTGGCCTAAAATTTTCATCACGAGTCAGACTCGTGGAAATAGTGCAAGGGGTTAATCCTTTTCATATCGGAATAATGTTTCGAAATTTGCATAAAGATAAAGAAATTGTCCAGTGTAAAGAGGAATTAAGTGTAGACAGCTCAGCATTGCGATCATGAATATATCCTTCTCCCCCCATCAATAATTCCCTACAATATGACTACATAAAAATGAATAAAACAATTTCCGGCAACTCTTCGCAGCAACTATCGCAACATGTTTTTCCTATGGGCGTCGCACGGGGCTAACACGCGGAACGATCGCGATGCTTGTACAACCGATCGATTTTCCTCCTCCTGAAAAGTGTCACGATGTGACTCATCGCGTTATCGCGACGATATCGATTTGCACGCGCCGCGTTTATCAGCGAATACGATCGAAGGGGGTAACGTTTAATCGAGCGCATTATCGTGTAACGTTTTATTAAATTTTTTTCTCCTTTCTCCTCATTCCTCCCCACGCTCTTTCAGCAGCTCGACGTACCTCGAAATTTAGTAGATGGCCCATTGATATCGATCGTCCGGTCGAAGCTAACCGATAAGAGTGTTAACCTAAATATTTTAACGCCTCGCGCAACCCAGCCGGGACATCGACCAGGGTGGAAAGGGTATTCCACCCGTTTGCTCGGTCGATATCGAGATGCGCGATGTTTCAATCCGTTTTTCCATCGCTTTTCCATCATGGGATATCGATTTTGTATTTTGTTATATCTCGTATGCTTTCTATTATGCTTCGTGTGTTCCATTATGCCTCGCAGTTCGCGGCTCGTGTTTTCTTCTGGTCGTCGAATTTCATTGAAGGCTCGATGAATACCGTGATTTGAAAGATTTTTATTTCGTATCTTAAGAGCGTATTAATGATATTGCTGTTGTCGATTATCGATTGGATATTTCTTCGTGAATGCACTCGAGACGGTACGTTTTTTTGGAGATCAGAGATACCGACAAATTTTTACCTTTATATTTACCGTTTCCGGCATTCTTGATGATCTTGGGTTTGGATCGCGCATTTTGGGGTCTAAATTGAACCCAATACCAAATTTGATGTTTACACACTTCTAAGATATCTTTTATTTTAAACTAGAGTTATTTCGACGACTGCTTTTTCCATACTGACTGATAATAGCAATCCAATATCATTGTATACGTACTCTGTGTGCAATCCGTCTGTTTGGTTCGGAAATGCATTACACATGTGATGTGAAATCCGTCTCAAATGGGTTAAATTGTAATCGGTTGGTTTTAGAGAGAATGAAAGAATTATGATTACTTGGTGTACTTTTGTATGGCGCCTGGTTTTCGTTATGTCGTGGGTTGATGTAGAGAGAAATTGTTGAACGCTTTTATCGGGGGTGAAAATATACTATATTTTAGCTATATTGCCACTTCTGCTAAAGTGAAACTTTTAATATGAAAATAGCGCCTTTATGGAGTACAAGCATTAAAAGAGAAATATTTGTGTACACTGTATTATATTGCATTTCTTATTGCTTACTAGTATATTTTCTTTAGATACGTTACCAAAATCGTGAATATTGTCGTACAAAAATTTCAAGCAATTTTCTATTCAGCGACGGTGGTTATAGGTGACCTCGCGGCTTTCAACATGCTAACGTGTATGCTTCAGTGCTTACGAAATTCGATGTTTAAACCTTATTCATCTTCTAATCTGTTATGTTTTGCCACAGTGGACGAAAAAATAGCACTCGATATCATTTGATCACGAAGCAGATTGTAAAGTATTAACACTAACCGCGGTTGAACGTTGACTGACATCGGGGTCACCGGTGACCGGCGTTATTGAAATCGATCACCCATCGTCGAATAAAATCGGCTCAAGGACACTTTTGACCCCCTTATCCTGCTAGACCCTTTCACACAATCTTTCAATTGCAATATTTCCTAATTGTTTAACACCTTCTGTACTTAACCGTTTGAGTGCGGTGAAGCGATATCGCGCTTCGCTTGACCTATGTCAAAAATGCGGAGAAGTGACCACGCTACTGTTCGTTAGTATAATTTTCAAATTAATTGAGAACAGTTGTATTTATATCCATTGCAGTTTATTATTAATTTTGTTTAATTGTGGTATTTAATAATATAAAAATTAAAATAAAACACAATGGTAAAATATAGTAGAGCCGTGGATCATGGTACGGTAGAAGAAATGAGCCAATGTAAAAAGATAGATAGATTTCGACTTTAGAAAAATTGCCTGGACGAAACTTGCCACAGTGTGAAGTTTGCAATAAAAAAAATGGAAATGGAATTAAACGATAAAACTTAATTTGCGCTGTATGTAAAAAAGGAATTTGTGCAGCAAAACACTCATGTAATAAGTGAGAATAAAAAATATTTTTGTTAGTAAAAATTACTTTTTTTTATAATAATTAGAGTTAATTATAACCATTTTTATTATTTTCAAAAAAAAATAACTACGCAGTTCATTCCGCAATTTTAGCATATACATAAGAAAATTCTTCCGCACTCAAATGGTTAAATACTGACGTTCAAAAGATAAAATCCTGTTGAACATATATCTATTTGTATCTTTAAAGTTTCTGCTGTACGAAGACGGGATTTCAATAGGAAAAGTTTCACTCCAACAGAAATGATAAAACGAGCGAAATATCAGTGGCGTTCAACGTGCTAAATACCTAAATGTTTCGGAGGACTGACACTTTGGAATTTTTTACATCAATAACTAAAGGTTATTTGTTGCGTTGTTTCTAATATGAAATTGATAACTTCCTGTATAACTTTCAGAAAGAATATTATCGTTCATTTATAATCAGTCAAATGGCTAACCCCCTGCTAAAAATAGATATACGTAAAGTGCAATTACGTTTACTGTTCGCTACGACAAGCACAGCAAGGAATAAATCGTAAGTCAAATCTCCCAATCGTATTTCTCCATTACGGATCATCCGTACTAAACAGACATTTCCATGAACTATTGACAATGGAAAGTAGTATCGGACGAACATAACATTCCCATTTCCAACCCCGAAGTAGAACGTTCCGTTCGAATCCTCCCTTTGTGTTTCGATGACGCGATCCATGGTCGGCCGATCGCACCGCGGTATCCGTCATAGAACCGTTTCATTTTGCCATTTGCATCTCGCTCAGTGATGTTCGAATACCTCTTGTCCTTCCGTGCTTTAATAATATTATGCATTGTTGCGAGAACACGGTATGCGCGTTTGTAAATTCGCCACGGTTTTCCACCAATTTCGTGGCCGCGTGCCAAGCGCGTTTCCTCTTCCTTCCCGCGAAATTCATACGCTCTTACCGCTTCGGGTTTGCTCTTTTTTCACGTGACTATGCGCCATTTTTCCCTTGTTCGCTACCATTTCGCATCGACGCACCCCGTAGGGATGAAAAATTGGAAATATGTACGCTGGAGCCGAGGTTCCTCCGACGACGTTCGTGGAGTTGTGAGAAGACAAAATGGAGAATGAACGATGGACAGATTTTTAGTGACAAGGATAAATCGATTGTCGGGAGATATTGTATGGGGTTGAGATAATAATATCGTGAGAGTGAATGTAGGAGAGGAATTCAAGGGGATATTGAGAAATTTGGTGTCGTCTTTGGATAGAGATAGGACAAGTCGGAAGGTATGGACTTGTACAAGAATAGTAATACAGTGTGTGCCACTTTTGGAGATATCAGGGTTTGAACTTACTCATTAACACTAGAAAGACTGAAAGTTAGTATATAGGTATCTATATTGCCCAAAAAAAGTCAAAATGACTGCATTGTGAAAGAATAACTAATGTGTAAAGAAATTGACTTAAAATTAATTGTTAATATTTTTTTATATTATTTACAGTTATATAACAGGTTATAAGTAAACATTAACAATAAAAAAAAATGTATTTCACTTGGAAAAAAAATAATTTGTGCATTACGCGGAAAGAGACGAAGCTGTGATGCTAGCATCAAAATAACTTCCACCTAACCTACGGAATAAAGAAGCGCATGTACTTGTATGTTATCATGTAACGGTAATCGAAAGAAATGAAACATGTTATTTCAATACAGAGCTGAACTGGTCATATAAGAAATTTACTTAATTCAATAATAAGAGTCATTTGATTATTTTAAATTTCC
The DNA here is from genome assembly GCA_910591515.1 of Cerceris rybyensis. Classification (NCBI taxonomy): domain Eukaryota; kingdom Metazoa; phylum Arthropoda; class Insecta; order Hymenoptera; family Crabronidae; genus Cerceris; species Cerceris rybyensis. The sequence continues at coordinate 43,617,009 of OU342789.1, forward strand.
CAAGCAGTCAAAATGACGGAGTGAAGGAGTGGGGAGGTGACTACAATTATTCATAAACGCATTTATATGTTGTATAAAAAGTCACAAAATTCTATGAAATTGTATCATTATATACATAATTTTTTTTCTAATTGAAATTAAAAAGCAGCCAAAATGACTTCCTTGGGCAATCTAGTGTTAAGTATCAGACTATGTGGGATCGAGCAGGAGCATTCCTATAAGAAGTTAAGAGACAAGGACGTGGGAAAGAATTGTCATCAAGGAAAGGACACTGTTGTATCTTACTTCTGACACCAAATGTTGTGTTGTATTCCGTGTGTGCTGAACAATACTTTGTTTAGGAAAAACTATTGCGCGCTCGGTGTTTTAACAATTTATGGATAATATCGTCGCGAGATGCCGACTGTCAGCGATTCAGTACAAAATTCTTTGATTTCGGGGCAGGATTGACCTTTTAAAGACCTTAAACTAGTGTGATGGGAGGTTTGGATGACCCCTATTTCTCGTGACTAAGGTTCCAAAAGGGCGATCACTTTTCCAGTGACTTTCGCTAAGACATAAAAACATATTTTGAGGGAAAAGCGATGACGGAATTTGAAGATGACTAATAGTTCCCTTTTGGACCTTGAATCACGTTGGTAATATTTGGAGCTATTATCTTATTGTTAAAGATGATAGTGAATCTGGAAAATAACATGGACTGAGTCGGTATCCAAGAACGCTGTCGCAGTGGATCAGCTCTAACTTAGAAGATCTGTGAACGTTAAGCTACTCAGGTCGAATATGCTACTTGAATGGGTTACCGCACCACTCTCTTTTTCACGATTGCACGAATGAGAAATTTAGGTGTCCTCTTTGGATAGATATAGTACAAATCGGACGTCATAACCATGAATACAGTGTCATATTTCGAGATGTCAGGGGTTGAACTTTCTCGTTAAATATCCAAGTATAACAATTAAAGGAGATGTATTGAAAGTTTCAGAATAGGAAAATTGAAAGTTCGACTGATGCTGCCGTTTCCATGAAATACTTCCGGGAGAGACCGATGATCCAATGTCTTTCACAGAGTTTCAACTCCTTGAAAACATGTTTCCCAGGAAAAACTATTCCATGATGAGACTATAAGGAACAAATTTCTCGGATCCTCATTAATATAGCATCTATCAAGATCATGTTAACTCGAAGTTATACAGGCATCCAAATCAAAATTTGGTTTCATTACCCTCCTCTTATCAATCGATCCTCTCCAACGTCGATCTCACAGTTTCAGTGTATGCCATTCTCAAGGTTAACTCGACATAAAGTCATCCTTCTGCACGAGCATCGGACAAGTCGAATGAACCGTCGAATCAAAGTCCTAGTCGCTTTTCCCGTGGAATAAATCTACTCTCGAGCACCTAGCCAAGAGGCAACGGGTACGAGGGAAGAGAGAGAGAGCGAGAGGGAGAGAGAGGGTGAGGGTTAAGGAGTAGGAAGGATGGAGCGAGGGCGTTCGTAGAGTCACGAAGGGTGGAGGTCGAGAGGAGCACAGAGGGGTAACGAGGGTTCCCTGAAGCACTCGACTCATTTCTCCGAGCCAACACAGACCTCTCGACTCGACGCCACTCCTGGAAACGAAATCTGATACGAGAAAAGCTAAACTCCTTCAAATGCACAAGCCGCCCCCACTTCGCCTCTCCTTGCGTCTCCTTATTCTACCCCGCTCTTTGGCCTCTCTAGCCTCTCTCTGCTTTTCTCGCCCTCTCCACCCCTCTATTCCTTCTTCTTCATCTTCTTCTTCCTCCTCGATTTCCTCCACCCGTCGTTCCTCTCATCCTCGACTCTTGCTCCTTTCAACCACCCACTTATACTCAGTCAACCCTTTTCATTGCGAAAACGTCGTTCTGCAATTCACTCTTTTCTTTCTACCTCTCACTTTCTCCCTCTCTCCTTTCCTACTTCTCCCTCATCTTTCTCTCAACGCTCCTCCCTTTTTTTATACGCTTCTCGAGAGTGTTTTATCTTTCTTCTTCTCCCTCGATCCTCAGGCCAAACGAAGCTCGTGTTCCACGTCCGAAGGATTCTTTTCCACTAGTCACTCAACTCTTGATCGGATTCCCCCGCGGTACCAACCGATGAGGGGGTTGGAGGCTCGACTTCCGAGTGTTTAACTCCCTTAATTAACCTCGTGGAGTCACTCGTGGCAGGGAGGATTTCGGTCGCCTCTTTCATGGCACGCGACCTTTTTTACGGTCGGGGGAGACTCGAGGACTCCGACGGGTATTCGGCATTTCTTTTACCTTCGTCGTGTTTTTAACCGTGTAAGTGGCGACAGTATGTGAGAGATTTGTTCGTATTGTCGTTACGATTACATGTTACATGATTTACGATTCGCGGTGGAGTATTTTAGGAAAATCGAGCAGCAAGAAATTATCCCCTTTGCTCTTCGTCGTTGGACGGAATTTCCGGGGTGACTTGTGAATGAAAAAGATTAAAACGAGATGGCTGACGTTGTCGTAAAGGGAAGAAAATTGTTTGGGAGAACGAACGTAATTCTGATTTTGTTTCTTTGATCTAACAACGCGCAGATATTAATCGACGCTTCGAGCACCTCCACCTATCATTCACTTCAATTACAATCTGTCGGGTGTAATTTCGTTGTTGTGCGTCTTGTATTCTTTGCGGTATGAAATCGTTTTTTTTAGGCCATCGGGACATTTATTCTTTCAGACGAATCGCCATCACATCGAATGAATCTTTTCAGGATTTATCTATTTTTGTATTTAGAACGGTGAAGTTTCATTTGACACTGATTGCAATGATTTCTGGGTGTTGAGAATTTGATGTGAGGAAAATTTATTGCTTTCGATGTCTCATCATTTTCTTTCAGGCAACTTTGTACGAATGGTATTATTTGTTTTAAAGATAATTTAGAATTCTAATAGCCTTTTGGAGATCCATGTGATTCTTTAGGATTAAGTAATTCGACAAGGGTACTCGAAATGAAAGTAAGGATTATTGGCAATTAAAATGTGAAATTAATGAGGGAGTGGTTTATTGGAGAACGCTAAGCCCTCTTTTGGATATCCCTTCATCGACGTCGCAAGTCTTATTCAAGCCGATTATACAATGAGCATTCGTTCCGTATTACGTGAAATAATGCCTTTCATTAAGAAGTAAAAGTAAGAAACACAAGTAATTAAAACGTCAAATCATAGCTGACATCGAGGGTTTCCTCTCTTTGGAAAAGTACTAAGTAATTAGTACACAAAAGTTATTAAATTTACTTTATAATAAGACAGTTGTTGCATACTATATAACGTAATATAATATAATGATTCACCATTATCCATTTCAAATTTCGTTTACTATTTGCCTACACAACTATACATCTTAGAAAAATTGAACGTTAATTAAGAAATTCTAAATTAAATCTATAAAAAAAGTAATCTGCCAAATCAATTATAAATATTTTTTTCATTCAACGAACATTTATTAGCACAATTACTTTATCCCTAGTGTAACGGCGAATACTGTGATTCGCGTTTAAGTCCGCCAGAATAAGAGAACCTATACTTTTACACTTTTTGTATTAGAAAAACTCGGCTCGTTCCTAGAGCGATTCAGTATGATGTACAGAAATGAATGATTTAATAATGGTGAGGACTTGTGAGAGTTTAGAATTAGAATTTAGAATATGATTCAGAATTTGAAGACGACTCCCACAATTAGTTGAACTTGGAAATGAACGGAGTAATGATGAACTTGGAATAGTTGAATTTCTTATAAACAATGAGCCACACGCACTGCTATAAAGTCTGAGTTAATGAACTCCGGTGAAAAGAGATGTAGGGTTTTTAACACTAGGTTTACGGAGCCAACTTGACTCATTCAAAATTTGATTAGTATATATATAATATATTGGTTGATTAATTTTTTCATAATACATCTTTCATTTAAATTGATTTGGAACTATATTCTTTGGAACAACTTCAATTTTCTTATATGATTCAAATTGGCTCATTTCAGAAAAATAGGTATATCAACATCCGTAAATCTAGTGTTAAAGGTTTTTAGAGGCAGAGTGGGAGTGGTGATAATGGTGGATGCAAGTCGAAGGTCAAAGTAGGAAGTAGGATTTAGGGCTTGAACGATGACTCGGGGATGAGTAAGAAATGGTGACTGCGTTAGGGAGTTGAAAGGTCGAGGTGGAAAAATAGGAAATTTGGGCTTGAGGTGACGAGTCAGTGGTGATTATGAAAAGACGATTGTTGAGCGAGCCGCATACAAAATATTTGTACTTATAAAATATTCTTTAAAGTTATTTTATATACTAATTGATCGGAGAGTCGTTACATTACAGTAGCTCATTGTACCCTTGGATTTGTTTCTCACAACATTGCTCTACTACTACGTAAATATTGCACTTCTATGGCGTGACAGCAATCCTTTCAACATATTTCTCTTCTTTTGTATTTTATAAAATATTAGACTATGCAATATTGTGCACATTATATTACGTAAAATAATATCCATCCCCTCCATCGAGGGATAACATTAAAGGCGAGTGATCACGTGGCTCATTTAATTTACGAAGTCTAATTCAAACCAGTCACAGATTCATGAAAATAGAGAGTGAGGAAAGTAATTTGGCAAGAAAAGTGTGCGTTTAGTTAGTCGCTGATATGCGGCTGTGAGGAAGCTGTACGAGACTATACAATCCGCAGGGAGTAATTGGTACGATAATAAATATCCGAGGCTTAAGCGAACGACACAGGCAGTGCCGCCGCCGTACGAGAAGGAAGAAAAGCTCGTTGTCTCGTACTCAATGGATCAGCACCAAGAATTATTGCATTTGTACTTTTTATAATTTTTTTGTTTGATTTTGAATTTTGTAGCCACTTTTTTTTAATCTTGCGCTTTGAGGCTGTCTTCGACACACTGAGGCTGCGATTTATTAATCTGATGATTAAAGGAAAGTGTCTCCCAGAAGTGGCGGGGGATTTAAATTTGGGGTCACTAATTAGCACTGAACTCTATACTGATCATAGTTTTGTAAGAATTTTTTTACAAGTCTTTCATTTCTCTAAATTTTCCGTAAAACTATCGTGCTTATTTCGTTTAGTTTTTGCGGTTCTAGGTTGCTTCCGAGGTACCCAAGCTATGATTAATTAATGTGGTGATTAAGAAAAAGTTTCATATATGTGACGTAGATTTGAACTTTGGTCTAGTAATTAGAAGTACAAGTAGTTAACTTCATACCCACCATAGGTTCTTAAGAATTTTTTTTAAATTTTTCCGCAAGTATTTCTTTTTCAGCTTTAGATCTCATGGTTATTTCGCTCAGGATTTACAGTTTTGAGTGGCCATCAAACCGAAGAGTGTATGATACATTTAGTGATAATTTAAAGAATGCTTTCTATCGGCGATGGCAACTTAAATTGAAATCCATTAATTGGGTGTTCAAGAAGATACCTAAATGGCCATCGTAGTCTCCCAGGATTTTTTCCACAAGTTTTCTTTTCTCTTTTCTATATTTTTCTGGATTACATTTATTGCTATAATAATTTTACTTAGAGTCTTCAGTTTGAGATAACTTCCGAAACATGAGCCAATTTATATTAACACTACATTTACGAGCGTGAAATCTGTTACACTGCAAAGTATTAAATAAGGACTTTAAAAAACAGGGATCACGCGGAAAAAATGATAATTAGTTAAATAAATTTTGTATTATAAAATATACATGAAATATCTACTGCCCTATTTCTATGTAAAATTAAAAAATGTTTATTAAAAAAGTTGTATCCCGCCAATTTGACGGCTTTCGTAAACCTAGTGTTTAGTAACACGAAAAAATCTGCGAGAGATGATGAAAATTTGAAGAATATTTGTCGACTTCCAGCGAGATAAATTTTCTAATTTTTTTAAGCTGGAAAAATTTACGTTCGTTCTCAAAATAACTGTTCTATCTGAAAAGATTTAACGCTTTCCACCGAAGACTTATAATTTTGGATAAGTCAGACTCCTAAATATTGTAACGAACATATAAAGATAAAAATATCAGTAAACCGATATCAGGAAAAATTATTAATGTCAGTTCGTCAAGTCTCTTTATCGATCCTGCATTAATTAACACAAAATCTACATTACTTAATGAAACCTACACTTGAATAACAAGTAAAAACCCAGCAATCAATCTACGGCTGGATGGTATTCCACATTAAAAATATTTTAATGAGATCTTCAACAACGATGGAACAAAGTCGTAGTGATGTTTTTAATCCTAAAGTGTTCTTCGTAATGCCGTTCCAAGGAATTTGAAGAAATTGAATGTTGAACTAGTCATTCATTCTCAATTTGCGGCTTCACGGACAACGAAACGGAGTTTCTCGGTGTCTCGATCGATGATAATTATTCTCGTAAATTCAGGCATAAATGCACATGGGTAGGGTAGAAAAGGGATGGCGGGGGCCTGCTAGGTTAAATGCTCGTAATGACGTCTCGTAATTGCATCGAAAGTTCGCGGGGAAACTGTAATTATCGTACGGGCGCAGTTTCAACGATATCATCGGTCGTAGCACTGCAATTGACGGAATGCTAGCCTCAACGAAAAACTCTTCCGTGAAATTTTTAGATTCGCCACAACAGAAATATCATGGAAAGAAAGTTGAATGTCGGGAATCATAGTGAAAATTTTGAGCGAGAAACTCGATATTTTCTTGAAATGTTTAGCCCTGATTTGTAGTCGGACTGGTGCGAATAATTAAGAGCTATAATTATCAGGAAGAGTATCTTATTAGAAATTTCTGGAAAATTTTGTTGATTCTATTTTTACTTAATTTTGTCTATTTTCTATTTGATAATGTTCACTTCCTCAAATTAAACAGGATGTCTTTAACCCTTTGAGTACGGGAGATTTTGAGACGAGCCGGCCGTACCATACGACAGTAATCGAGTCACGATACACCGAGAATGGAGCACTTTTGGGTGTGCATTTTTGTAAAAACATATTTCAATGATCAATAAACTAAATTTCTTTACATTGAAACAATATTATATATTTCTCTGAACCGAATTACCATAGATATGACGAATTTAAAAGTGCCCTTCGCGTCGAAAAGCCAAATTACGTCGAGCGCCTATAGGCGCTTTCAGTAGTAAAGGGGTTAACCCACTCACTGCCAACTACGAGATATCTCGTGGTTGCACTATACGTTTCAATTAATAAGTTGGCAATAAAAGCCGAAAACGCACAGCATTTTTTAAACAAAAATGTTCTTAGTATCATTACAACTGTTGAGATTATATTTTTGAATAATTCAATTCATGTTTTAAAAACTTACTGTCGTCTTCTCAAATTTTATCACGTAAGACAATATGTGCTTAGTTTTTCTGGCAGTGAATGGGTTAATAAAGCAAGATATTTTTCCACTCTAAATTACTGCTTTTATTGACATAGTTATTTCGCGTAAGATTTAAAATTTCAAATGGGCTCAGAACTACTCTGGCTATAACATATCAAGTAATAATTTATAAAAAATTCTCTAAATGTGATCCATTCTTTTTGCATCACCAAAGTTCCTTCAATTGTTTTTCTATATCTTCAAAAACAAAATTAAGCTATGGAAATATTAACTTCGAGTAACTACACCTACAACTAGAAATTTAATTAACTTCCACGTACAAATCATTCAATCCAATTACCTCGGTCTGTTTAATTCCCAAAAAGACGCGATTGATATGATAATCAAAATTTTGTCAACATTCATGCAACACGATGTACTTCGTGGGACTCCAATGCATCGATGATTAGTCGAAGAACTGATCGACTGTCGGTCATGCCGATTTGAATAATTTATTCGAACGATCAACCGTATTAATATTCATTATTCGGTCAATATTCGATTATGCGAATCATCGGCACTCGGATAATTATCTACGTAAACGTTCATTATTCGGCCAAACGGATGTGTTCACCGACTGATCCGAATTCAGCGTGTGCCAACCAAGCGGCTCTTCAAACAATCCTGTTTGTCGAAATGCTTGCGAAATCCTCGAACGATTCAACACAAAAGACAATCCTCGAAGGATTTTAAGTTTCCTGACACATTAATATCTGGAGGCATAAAGATATGGTTGTCATTGACCGCTCGTAAAATGATACATGCATATATAGCGACTCTTTTTGCATTTCCCTTATAATTGCACGCGTAGTATAGCCCGTTTACTGCGTTCTGTTGTAGTACAAGGTCTGCCAGTCCTTTTCTTTCACAGTAGATTTTTAGATTTTTAAAAAGTTAAATGTAACGTGACGACTTCTATTTAACATTTTTGCAATTTTCGTTATGGTTGAGTTCTGTGACCATAATAATACGATATGGTCAATTTCACTCTTATTTAATTTCTTTTCTCGACCGATTTTATGTTTAATGACACAAATGTTTTAAATAAATGAAAAATTTAGACATCTGCTTCTAGTCACTATTGAATATTGTCAGAGTACATAATAATAAGTAAGTACACATCCTTCGTTCTCTAACTTTTTACAAGATACAAACATGTCATTTTATAATAGTGTTTAGACACTGTGCAGTAACACGTTCAACGTCACCGGTATTTCACTAATTTGATCAATTCAACTAAAGTGAAACTTTTTGTATTAAATTTACATCTTTATAAAGCAGAAACTTTAAAGATGCAAAGAATTCATAAATATTGTAGTTTAAAAATTACACGGAATTTCATGGAATTCAATAGTACCGATTACTAGTGACCCCCATGGGACTCAAAGTGTTAAAAGATACAAAATAATGTCCGTAGGATTTTCATCACTGGAATATTGTCAAAGGGGGAGATTAAGTTATTGAAAATGAGTTCCAAATTATTTTAGTTACGCATAAAATAATTCCAACTTATAATATCTATTATTTTTCATTATCACGATCCACATTGGGGTCCATTGAAACTGTAAAGTTGTTGAAAATTACAGTGAATTGAAAGTGGCACGTTTTGAGTTGATGCCATATACATAACTCGACATTGAAGAGTTAATTAGAAATTGTATAACATACCCCACTGAAAGTTTTGACGTTGTGAAGAGCATTCTGCGCATCCAAAGCTGCCTTCCTCGTGTAAAACGTTACGAAGCAGCATCCTAAAACAGAAAAGTAACTTTTCGTTAGAAAGGAGAAGCACTTTCGAGCGGATGAAAATTCGCGCGAATTCATTGCATAGAATTTTCAAACCCATCCACGCCCTACTTTACATGTGCAACTCTTCAAAACTATATGAACATTTCCTTCGTTATAACAACTATTCAAAAGAAGTTACAAAATCATTAATGACTTACTTTATTCCATGTACTAACATATTCATTAAATTAGAAAAAGCTGAAAGCAGCAGACTAAAATAGTGCCGCCATCGTAAAGTAAAAGTAAATATTCTTAAACAGAATTTAAAATATCATCAAACACACCGAATAATTTCTTGTTTATTTCCTAAATATCAAGTAAATAAATCTTTCAATTTAATAATATAAAAAAATCTTGAACATACACTTATGATATAATTCACTAGTAAATATTATCTAATAATAGTAACATATAATATTATTAATTATACTTTACACTTTTAGAATAGTTATCATAAAAATAGTAAGCCATCGTATTTTTTACTTTGACCAACAATGCATGTTAGGTACACTAAACTATTCTTAAGCATAATGTGAGATTACCATCTATTCCGCACGAGTTTTCGTTCGATTAAAAATTCAACGGAATGCAAATTATTGCCGCGAAGTATAAACTCTGAAGCAAACGCAACATGACGTATGTCTTGTATTTAGAACGCCCGGTTTACTACAGTGCAAGTTCTTCTATCTCGACGTTTTAGCGCTGCTGTATTTACGATGCAATTTTTTAAACTAACATAAGTTCGTCTGTAAGAAACTCTTAGCAATTCGAATTCCAAGAAGATCATGTTTCATCGCAATATTAAAAGTATCTCTTAAAGGACTCTTTACATGCGTAACTGTGGACTTGATGTACAGGCTGATTCACATGAGACGTTTTATTTGGTCTGCGATACTTGAACTACTCAATGTATGGAAAAGATTTTTAGTATTGATTCAATGAGTATTTATTTTTTAAAATAACTGTGATTTTGATTTTTTAACGTAGCAAGTGCAATTTTTTTTTAAATTTAGAATATGAGCAACAAGATCCAAGAGCGTTGTACTAATAACTTTAAACTGACGTAGATATTATGAGATTACTTTGAAACAGTTACTTACTGTTATTGTGACATTATTGGAACTCACACAGTAAACCTACCTGTCACAATATTTCGAACAAAGTGAGAGATAAAAACAAGCATTTCAAAGTAGGACGGGCATACTTTGTGTGCTAAAATAAATAATTTAAATGTAAACAGTATAAAAGAAAATTGTCTGATATCATTGTCAAACATACAGTGAACCCCGAAAATTGATTTTTATACCAAAATCAAGGTAAAACACTTCAAGATCATTCAAGTATCCCATTCCAGTACTCTTCACGATCTCCACTGTCGTCTCACCTAACAGTATCTACAATACACCATAAAATTATCAAAATAACCTCAATGAAAAAAAGACACTTTAAAAGGAATGTATCTCGTATCCAACGAACCTCTTAGAACCAGCAAACCACGAATCTTCGATACCACCTGACATTTATCGAGCTATCAACTTGTAACAAGTTAGGTGAATCAGCCTGTATATCATGAACCGCTGGCTTTAGAAGCTAAGAGGAGGGTGACATATTCTATGTAGCAAAGGGCGGTAGACGAAGTCGGTCACTCTTGAGAACCTCATCAAGGCTTTTCCGCATCCCCTGGCCGTCGTGGCTGGACGCCACCCAAGCCAGAAACGGATTGGATCGGTCGATAGTTTCGAGTTGGCAAAAGTTCGATACTACCGTTGTATTACTGCCATTTCCCGCCTCCTTTTCGACTCTATCTCCTCCTGTACCCCAAACCGGTGTTACCTCTTCCTCCCTCCACCTTTTCCTCTTTCTCATCCCCCGCGAAGCACTCTCAACGAGAGAGGAAGGCTGGATAGAGTCGAGAGGTTACGTTTTCCTACGTTTAGTTTACGAATAGGTACCTGCATAGAACCTGTACTACTCGCCTTCCGCAGTTTCGCGCAGTGCAACACACAGTCGGAGAAAGTCTATGGCACGGGCCGTACGTTCGCCCTGGGAACTTTCGAATTCCGGCAGGAACTTACATTACGCGAATGGCCGGAGCCAAATTGCTTCTACTTTCCGGAGGGAAAAAAGCTGGATAAACTAGCCCGTTTCCGGCCACCGGATCGAGATACCGCAGCCGATATTTACGAAGTGCATCGAGGCCCTCCGCTTTACCCTCCGGACGTCCGGTTTAAGAAAGTAGTTAACGTCAAATCTTGAGTTAGAGATGTGCTCCTTGGAGGAGGAAGCGATTTATTTTTAATATCAGAAGTTTCAGATGGTAAATTGATTGGGTAGGTTTTCGCGGAATGTGTTCGAGAGTCAATGAAGAATTTTCAACATGATCTTGCGAAGAGTCGGTGCTCATGGTAGAATTGTAAACGTGAACAATGAATCTAATGAATTGATCTGCTTGATAAAAAGGGTCCACTGGAATGACAATGTTTTATGCGGTTTGTTATCTTGTGTCTTAGTAAATATGTAAAATTTGTAGTTTCTTTTATATAACAATAAGATATTTTTAAACTGTTTGTTGAAAGCTGATGAGTAAGTTTAGCAATGATTGTCAATAGAATGCAATAACTGGTTTTCTGGTTTGAGGTATTACAGATTGGACACTTTGCATAATTGCACCTAGCTGTACAATAATTCTTAAATTACGAGATTATTGTTGAATTACGGGACCATGAATGCATCAAAACACGTTTTTCCTCAACATCCAAAATACAGGTAACCCTCATATAACACGGTAGATAGATTCCTACAAATTGCCGTGTTGTGTGAATCTTCCCACAATTTGTGAATCGTGTTATCGCGAAACCATGTTACAGGGTACTCTCTTAGATCGAACCAGTGAGATTCACTGGGAAACCAGTGAACTTTGATGGCCGCCGAGATCACTCGAGGAACCAGTGAGTGTCATTGGTAAACAAGTGAGTTTCCACTGGCGAACCAGTGAAATTCCACTTGTTCGATCTAAGAGAGTACCGTGTTGTAGGAGAAGCACCTGAACTCCATTTTTCCTTTCTTGAAATAGAGAATATTATTTGATGAACCGCTTATCATCCGAAAAAAAAACAGGTACAGTGGAGATCCTCTTATTTCCAATGTCGTTTCTCCGAAGTTCCTCTTAATTCGATCCCCCCCAATGGTCCTCTGCCATGAGAGAGGGAGTATAAAAAGAGACAGATAAATGACATTCTTTCTCCTTTCCTCGTGTGTGGTTTGGTTTTGACAAACATAACCTCCAACACGAATACACAACCTCTATCACGTGACGGGCAAACGAAATGAGGAGAATCTTAAAGAGTGGGGAGATAACTCGGCCCAAAAAACGAGGAGAAATCGAATTAGACGATTCGAAATAAGAGGATCTCCACTGTACAGAAGAATCTTTAAGCATTAGTTTCCTAAAATCCAATCAGATTTCCCCGATGATTAGTAATCCAACTTGTAAAATGATCTATTCGTAAAAATGAAAGTAAGATTAAAAAACGAGCAGCAACTTCGTCAGCATCCCAGCAGACGTTGTGACGTGAAATTACGACGGAATTGTAATACAATATCGCACCGAACATAATTATGACGTGATTACATTTAATAGTTTCGATAACGAGCTTGCCAATTACTCGGGGGAACGCCGATACGCTGTAATGTTTTGTTTCGTAACGGGGTATTCAATATCGCATTGAGTAACGCGCCGCGCAGAATGCGTAATTGCGAAACCCGTAATACGATATCGGGGATGAGGGATATTGGATTGAAATTTTGTTGCCGTACACTTACATTTCTAGCTTTTCCTCGTTTTGTGTGGCTCTCAGAGCAACAGAGAATACTCGTAAGAAGGAAAATGAGAAACCTGATATTCCTCCGGGCGGATCTCTGATCCATCCCCGCAACAGGATCGTCTCGACGGTCTCCGATTTCACTTACGAAACTTGTTTAAAATTGATCTTTCTTTGGAATTTAATTAATTTCATTACGAGATCGTATTGTACTACATATCAATTTCAATGAGAATACGAGGTTCGATATTACAGAAATCATTATAAATCCGAATCGGATTTTCTGTAATTCTCACTTCGTATGAATATTTTCATGCGATGTATTAATTTCGCGGATGTAATTACTCTTGGTTGCGCTTTCCTGAATAATCTCCATTCGATGAAGTGTGAACTAATTGTTCTTGCAATTGCCAATGTTAATTAATGATAACGTGGAAAATGAGCAGCTACGATTGACCCAAGTGTTTACAGTCTCGACCTGTTTCCCCATTCTGTGGAGGGATTATGTTGGATAAATCTCGTAACATGAATACAATAAAGTCGGAAATTATTCAATGTATGAAGAAATATTTCAGATATAAGTTACATGCTGTGCAGGAGCACATTATGATCTTTAATTAGTTTACCTCGATTTTCTTTCTCAAATCGAAGAATATCTAACTCACAATTAAAGATATCAAACAAATTTTGATTACCTATAGTTACTAATTAGTGAATGCTTATACCATCTTATCGCTAGTCGTTAACCACCCATCAACAAATACTCAATCTATTCTATAGCTTGATATAACCTGTAATGTACCGACCCTCCGCTTAATTAGTACATAAGATATTTTTAACACATATTTTGTATTTTAGAGATCGTGTTCTTGGTGAACGCAATAGCAGTGTTTATTTATAAATGTACAAAGTTGGTTACATACATCGTGTCGCTCTTTGCTAGTTCGCTTTACCACAGGAATAGAATTTTTGGGACGACCGCGTGTCGCCCTTTTCTACCCTTCAGTCATCCCTACTCTTTCTTGGTACTTTCTCTCCCTACTCTCGAATAACGAGAGTAAGGGAAAGTTTTCTTATCCTTGTCTAGGCGGGTTACGAAAAATTGTTAAGGTCGCCTCGAGACGTCCGCTACCGTGGGGGTGTCTTGGTATGGAAAATTCCACACCTGGTGGACACCCCTCGAGGCCCTGGCCGGCTCGAGGCAACACACCCACCTAGACAATAGGATTTATTTTTACTGTCATGTCGGTTCACGACCCGGCCCCTGTTCACCGCGGACGGTCCTAAACGCGCCGGGCCTGAAGTATCAGAAATTTGCTAAATTAAAAATAGCTAACAGGCCCAGCGCAGAGTCGACCGCTCGAAGCCGAACAATGGCGCAGACCTGATCGTGAACCAACGCCCCTACAGTATTAAGCTAAGCTTCCGTCATCACATCTGATTCAACACTTCAAATCCAGACCTCCTAATTTTCCATCCCGACCTTTCAACTCCCTAGTACCGTCACCATTCTTACTCATCTCCAAAAACCTCGTTCCAAGTCCGAAATCCGACTTCCTATTTGACCTTCGCCTTGGAGCCATCACTATCATCACTCCCACTCCTTCCCAAAATCCCTTAAAAACCCTGCATTCCCTTTCGATTGAGATCATTCTTTTCACTAACTCTGATATACGCCGAATCGCTGCCCAAACGCTGTCCGAAAGAGCCCAGACATTTTAATACAAAAGTCCAGAAGTATAAGTTCTCTTATTTGGCAGACCATAAGTGCGGAACCCTCAATCCGCCATTACAAACCCCTTGTCACATTTCCAATTCCACATTTCCTTACGACTTTTTATTTTCTACGTATTCCGGTACCTGTCGCGATCGCTCCAAATATAGGTACATAGTGTGGGATGCGAATGCCTGAAGATTTATTTTATATAAGATGTATAAATGTGAGCGCCGATCGCACTTTGTTTTTCGAGAAGCCAACGCGGCACTCTGTGGTTGGAATCCTCCGTGGATACACTTTGTGTTAGAATCCTGTGTGAACAAATCCTGTGTGACTAAATACGGTTTAGATAATACGCGATACAATATAATCTTTCTTCTTACTTTTCTTATAATCCGTCTTATATTATTTTCCCTACTCTTATTTGTAATTTTTACACTAAACATTAAACGTGTTATTAAGAAATCCTACTCTCTTAGATCGAATCAGTGAGATTCTACTGGTTCAACCAGTGAATACAAATCTCACTGGCGAACCAGTGAAATTTGCGTCCGCTGCCGCAGCGCCATGCGCTGTGTTTTATTTTTGAATATGCTGACGAGTGAGATTCACTGGTAAACCAGTAAATTTTGATGGCCGCCAAGATCACTGGCGGAACCAGTGAGTGACATTGGTAAACAAGTGAGTTTCCACTGGCGAACCAGCGAAATTCCACTGGTTCGATCTAAGAGAGTACAGTAGTTATATTTATATTGCATTGTAAAGTATCAAGATCTATCGTATTATTTGTATCAAAGTATCAAATATCAAATAATAAAAGTGTGAAAGTATAAAACAATAAAAAAAGCGTATTCATGATACAAGTATCCGTACAACGATTGCATGGTAGTGAAAGATAGCTATATCGGAAGGTGTTAATCGCGCACTCCATAGAACCGAGCTACGTGGGCATTCTTCACCTTTCCTGACAGAGCGAGGGCTCCCTTCCATGAAGCGAAATAAGAGTGGATATCCTCGATTCCTCACCGGTGAGTTTCGGTGAATTGCGACAGGAGGGCTCAGCAGGAGCCGAGAAATTATGTTCCGGCGGGTAACTAATCTTGAGGCATCATCGCTCGATAGACCTTTAAATCACACCGTGCAAACTACCCCCTCACCGCCTCTAGTCGTTCACCGACCACCCTGTAATACTCGTGTCTACAAATGACCCCATTCGTCCAGATGCCAACACCACCCCCTAACCTCCTCTCTCAACACCCCCTCGCTGTTAACGGAACTCCTTGCGGTTCGTCCTTTTCCTCGACCGTTCTAAAACCTTTGGATTATCTTACAAATCTCTTGATTCTCAAAATCGATCTTTCGAATCTTCTTACGTCGACGTTTTAGCGTATTTTCGACACGATGAGATTATATAGCGGATGCTATGGTGGGAACAGAGTTCAAGGATCGCTTTTAGAATCCATGAAGTTAAGGTTCCACTCCCATTGTTAATATGAGACTTTTCTTCAATTATCATTTCTCTAATAGATTGATTTTGGTGTAGAGGACACTGAATTGTGGTCTCAGAATTATAGGATCGAACTCAAACGCCATTTATTTTTCTTCAGAAATTATTTGTGCAATATATTGTTTTCAATTTTTAAGTGACACAGAATACGCTAAAATATAAAATTAACAGGACTTTTCGTAGATAACGGTAGCATAATCTAGTGACGATCATTGAATACATTAATCTTATGAGAGTGTAGTCATATAATCGCGAACCCGCAGTTTTAGTCACATTACAAATCCCCGACACGATTATGTCACATGAGAGAAACGTTCCAGAGGTGGCACAAGAGGATTCGACTTGGGACTCACCCTCGAGAATTCGAGGCTCCATTTAGGTCGCTATCGCATCTCTTTGAAAGTTGTTCAAAGTAAAACTTGAAATGAAAGAACCAAAGCATTCCTTTCTGCTTGCGTTAAACGAACTTCCCAACCATATTATTAATCTTCAACTTGACTTCCTCTAATTCCACTGTCCCAAACACCAAACCGACAAGAATTCCTCATGATCTTAAACGATAACACTCCATCCGTCACTATCCTCGCCCCATCGGTTTCTCATCGTCGATCTAAGGTGCTACAACCTAGGATGAAACTAGCGATACGTTCAATTTATCGTTTTACCCCGCATTAAATTGACGAATGGGTCGCAAGCAGTGCTCGGAGCATTGACGAATCGCAGTAAACTGTCGTGATAGAGAGGGAGAGAGAAAATGAGTGAATGAGTGAACGAGTAAGATAGAAAGAGAGAGATGGAAAGGGTAAACGCGAGGGTAAACCAGAGCGCGAAGGGTGGCGGTCAGACGGACTCTGATTTATTCGCAGGTTTGTCGGCTGACACGTCGATCGCGTTACGTTGCAGACGCGTACAAATTTGCCATAGGATTTTTGACCTTTAAAAAGGAGAAACACGTAAAAAAAATTACTCCCACTTGAAAGTTATACGATAGCTGGTAATAACGCAGCGTCGAGTTTCAAAAAATCGATGAATATATTTGTTATTCCATGGTAGAACCAACCCTTCTATTTTTCTCGTTATTTTGTTATCACGAAATTCGCGATGGCGCAGGCTTAATTTGTACTTTCTTTGCGAATTCACCGGGGATTGCGCTGGTGTGAAAGTCAATCTGCATTTCAAAGGGTTCGAAGATCCGACCGTGTTTTTGCGCCGATAAAAATACACAGCGGATGAGGTGGTAGAATGGCAATTATCTCGGTGACATAATAGGTAGATTGGAAGCAATTATTAATGCGTGATTTATCAACCAGTTCGTCGACGTTCTACTCGCGTATCGGTGCATCCGTATGTATCTAGGGCACACGGGTCTATGTATCGATAATTTAGATGTCCTCCTCGAGATTCAACGGCGTATAATTACCTGTCTCCAACTAGGACGAAGGGGAATCGAAGAAAATGATGTTGTAACGCATGAAATTAATTTGATGTAACGCAAACGCAATGGGAAACGCGTAAATATCGTTACGTATTATTTCCAACATCAAAATAAATGTCGGAATTAACTCGTTATTATCGGTACGATTATTAATAATTTACTGCGAAACAGTCGTATTGATAAAGCGAGATTAATCGTCGATAAATTATCAGTGATTTAGCTCGCAGTAATGCACCGTTCGACATTTTCGCAATGTCGCTCATGCGAACGTACAACGAATAAAACCTTTCGATATTAAAGTTCAAAGCTCTTCCATAAAACCCTTTGAATATTTTAATAGTATAAAAAAAAGATTCTAATTTCATATTCACTTATAAAATATAAAATTCCACTCCTAAAGTACTTAAAAATTCTCTTAACAAGATAGTATCAGACATCGAAGTCTCAGCGACATAAAATTTCCATGTAGAGTTTACTCGAATTATTAAGATCGATTTTTCATCATATCTCAGAAATATTCTCGAGTAATCGACCCTAACGATCGAGGATCCTTTTAAACCGTGGAACGAATTTAATTTACGCTTCGAATTACTCCGTCTGCAAAAATCATGACCGAGCGAGGGCAAGCGCGTAGAGACGAACGCACGGCGATGCCCGCTCGCAGGGCCACGGTCGCCATTAGGAATTCCCAATTGACGCCGTAATTATCACTAATTGGACTCCGGATTATACTCGCGCGACACTCCGCGCGTGAAACGCCCGTCGTTCGAGGCGCGAATTATGCATTGCCCTTTCTATAAACTGTTGGAATGGCGAACCCATCGGAACGCCATCGAACCGAGGAGGAGAGAAGCTCTTGGGGAAACTCTTGTGGAAACTCCTGGAACGGTTCTGTTCAGGTATAACGAAGAAAGACATGCCTCTGTGATGTTGGACTAAAAGTCATTTTTGGGTGGTGGTAACATTATCCGGTGATAGTACACATTTTCTTGAAGATGCATCTTGCTATTCAACACTTTGAACGCCATCAATATTTCATTAGTTTCATCACCTTTACCGAAGTGAAACTTTTTCCATTAAAATCACATCTTTACAAAACAGAAAGTTTAGAAGCACGAGTAGATATAGAGTCAGCAGGACTTTGCCTTTTTAACACTAAACCTACCGACGTTATATCTACTAAAATCTCAATATACTCAATAACGAGCTTACACAAAGAGAAGTGGCGAGATAAAGAAGATAATTAATTAATCAATTGTGTTACTCAACCTTACGATAATTAATCGTAGATTAGATAATTAATTAACTCATTTTGCTTTTGTAAGATAGAAGTGGAATATTTACTTCATGGCTACTCTATGAATTTAGATAATTTTTAGAAAATATTTTGGAATCGGTCTTTTGACCGCCTTGGTAGGTTTAGTGTTAATGTCAACATTGAAATATCAAATGTATGAGAAAATTTGTAAATATTACAGTTTAAAAGTCACATAAAATTCCACTGAATTCACCGATGACCAACATGGCGTTCAACGTGTTAAATGAATGCTACATGAAACTGAAACTTTGCGGCCGGATGTAAGTGACCACACTTGCTGCAACTATAGTTTGTTGTTTAATTCGAATCTCATGATTCAATAAACTACCGGTAGGCCTCCTACAACGCGGTATTTTTACAACGCGTTTTAGGAAATGTGTCATATTCGTTGTCATGCACACTAGTGCACATTAGCGTCGTAATAGCTCAGAGACACAGAGCACAGTCAAAGAAGAGCTTTTTCTATTTCCTCCGTCAAACTTTTGTTATTTGTTATTGGAATTCTCCATGTCGATACAGAGAAGTAGAAGAAAATACATTCAATTTTGTAGAAACGGAATTTTTTTAGAGATAAGAAGTAGTTTATAAATAGTGAGTGTAGCTGGATTTTGTATAAGCGATGTTTTTATGTACGTAAATTGAAAATTTTCATAAAATGAAAATGTTGCAACATGAAAAGTAGTTTTTTTCTTTTTACAACTGTATTCTAGTTTTTGTGTTAAGTTGGCGCATTCTATAACGCGATTACCCACAACGCGGTATTTTCAAGGAACGTAAACACCGCGTTGTTGGAGGCCTATCTGTATTTGGAGGCATCAGGTGCTGATTTGTTAAGTTTTTATAGATTTGTTAAAATTATATCCTCATCGAATTCTCAGAGTCTCAATATCAGTCGATTATGTTTATCAAGTTTAACACATTGAGCGCCGGCCCTGCGATAATGCGGAATTTTTTGTTTCTTTATATGCATATTTCTATACCTCGCATATCAAAAGATGATCGCCCTTACAATTAAAAACTTTCGCGGGATATGAAAAATTATGAAGGTGTTAGAATCATGTGTCAGGGAAAACAATTGTTTCGAAAATGTATAAGGTATCAAATGTTTTTTTAAGCTACAAAGACAAGCAAATGAAGCCGGCGCTTAATGTGTTAAAAGAGTTTAACTGCATTTTCAAAAGTCAAGTATCTAATTACATACTTTTTACATCAAAATTAAAGAAATTAGCACCTAGAAAATGTTTTATTAAATTTATGAGACAACAGGGGTATCAAATCAACTTTTATCCAAGCTTAATCTCCCCTCACTCGTCAACCAGCAATCGCCTAACATTCGCTTCTCCTGAATTCCCCGCCATAAATAAATTATTTCCGCATTTAGAAGCATCCCCAAATAAATTACTTTAGACGCGTCAAAGCAGTGTAAATTCGGTAGATCACGAGAATTAAACTCAAACGCATTACTACACGCCAAAGAGCCATGGCCGTGCATTTCAACCAAGGACCCCCCCCCCCCCCCCCCCCCATACTCGACAGTCTCTTCGGCTGGCTTTTGAGGAAACGCGAATTTCGAGGATGGAAGAAAAGGGAGGCGCCATCGTCTTTACGTTGAACGTTTATTTCCATGGGACCTGGTGGGCTTTGGAGCTCTCGTTCGTGAGGAATTCCACCGCGTAAAGAGACTGGAGACGTTTGGGAATTCAATGGTTTCCGTACGAGACGGAGGAAACGTAACGTCGTTGTGCTCTAACTTAACGCGGCGTATTGTATTTTAGCCCCATAGACGTTCCATTGTTTTAATCCAACCCGCTGTAGTTCCCTTTGACGCGATTCGTACATTTAATTATTCTCAGTCCTCTAAAAGGGATATTATCTTTTCGTCAATTTCGCGAACGAGGTCTCGATATTTGCAATCCTGTAATTGCGCGCTCGACGTTGGGGATGTTTAGGAAATTTCCGAGGGACACGATTTCCTCGCGAAATTGGTACATATATACTGCGTTTGTTTAATAATGTTATAATTTGATATAAAAGCTCATCGATATTTTGGAACTGTGATATTATTTTTTTTTCTTGGTTTTAATACCATTATCTCATTTGTAATAAATGTATTAATTTTTGACAAGTTATGTTTGTATTATCGGCTGAATAAACAAATGTTTTAACGGATACTTTTAAATCTGAGTGCTTTCGGATATCCACATTCTCATATTGGTATTATTTTAATTAACTTGAGAGAATAATAATGAACATGAATTACTATAAATAATTGATATGTAATGGTATTCGCATGCATCTACCGATTCTTAGTTAGTTTAATAAAATGTCTCCTGTACGAAGTTATTTTTATCGCTGCAATATTATCGGAATTTACATTTGCTTCTTCCATTATGCATTTGACCTGAACTTCATTATCTTTCTGCATCGCGTATGTGGCACAGTTCATTAACATTAAGTGCATGTTATCGTAACAGCGTGAAATCTATAACGCGATCGTTTGTTGAACGTATCTCAATCGGCATCGTCGTAGCTGCATCACGAATGCATTTCTATCTAGTTTCTTCGCAAGCCAGAAAACACACTTTGGATAATTTACTTTAATATCATATACCGTAAAAAGTCTTATCTTGACAATTTCCACAAGTGCATTGGAATGGAGAGACGCAAAATGGCGAGAAAATTTTTTCCTTTTTTTGACTTCATCCATTATAGTAATTTTGCCTAGATATTGTTTCTTTATGTTATTTGTACATCATTAGAGATTTGATATAGAAATATAATCACTGCTTAAGAAAAATTTCCTATCTGTGATGAGAATTTAAGCTTATCTTCGCTAATTTAGGAGTTCGGATAATAAACCCCTTACCGTACGATAAGGAGATACACTCGCAACACCATAAATAGGATAGCAAATTTTTAAGTTTCGTAAAACCTATCGAATTGAAGGTATCAGTGAAAGCGACACTATAAAATTATTTTTACAATAATATTACATTCAATTATACGATATATCAAGAATCATTGATCAATTTTAATTGTGAATTACTGCAGTAGCATTTACTAAAGAAATCGTAAGGAAATGGGTTAATACCGTGGCCCTCTCTCAGTGCATCACTAGCATTGTCATTGTTCTATATTTTCCCTAGAATTTACGTTTCCGAGTGACTTCCAAATTACCAAATTCATAATTTTTAAGATAATTAAAATTGTGATTATTAGAAAAAAATTGCCAGAAACAGGACGGATTTAAAATTGGACAGACTAAAAACACTTCAGCCATAGAAAATGATCGTCCCTATTTTGCATTTCAGTTTTAACTTTTGTAGTTTAACCCTCTATGGGCCCTTGTAACCTTGAAGTAACACAAAACAAATCTAAGCTTTTATTTTTCAAAATCAATTTTTTAACGTTCTCAAATATTACAAATTAGGGCTTCAAAACCATTCTTTACAATGCAACGTTCCAAAATCAAGCAAAATTTATTATTTATAATAGTAATTTTATTATTTACTAATGTGCTATCGTGTAACTAATCTTCAGATATCACAGAAAATTCGGCCCATGGAGGGTTAATTTTAAATACTATCGGTCATCTCAAGTATTCATTCTGGTTATAAGTGAGGCCCGAAACATTGTAGTTATAATGTAACTTGAGAAAAAAATGTTGAGAAATCGTTTAACACTAGAACGACCAAGCAAGTCAAAATGACTTATTCTCAATTTTTTCCAATAATTCCCTAAGTTTATAGGAGAGTCCCAAACTAAACATTCTAAACTGATCTTATGAACCACAGATTTCCGAACCGATCATATTTTCCACCTCTTGAGTCCCCTTTTTTCAAAGTACTTATTTAATATATTTAAATGTCATAGATTTTTCGTCGGTCGTTCCAGTGTTAAATTCGAATCCGCTATTTGCAGTTCCGTACCTGAAATATCCATTACCAGTGCAGTTGCTGCACGAATTTCTAAATTGACCATGATATATGACAAGTGTCGAAACAAGAAACCATAATTGTTTATATAAAACGATTTTCGATTCTCGACGTAGTTAAACCATCGCAGACTTGTGGACAATGTTTTTCGATGGCATTCAGATTACAGTCGGCGGAAAAAATCATAGAGAAAAGTTTACCCAGTGCTGGTTGGCCGATTATCCGGCGACTGTATCTACTGAAATCACTCCAACGACCGTTGGCTGACATTACATAAACAAAAATAGTTCGTTGCTTGTTTTCTTCTCGAAATGGAAAACTCGAAAACATCGCAATGTGCAGGAAACAATTCAGTTTATTCGGTGACTTTGTTTAGTGTTTGCGTTTAGCTCGCAACAGTTAGATTCACCGATGAAATTCGGTGTAATTTGGAATATACAGGATGCATTTTTGCAGATATTCTGAGAGAAATATTTTGACGTTTTACAAATGTTTTCTACAAAATTGTATTCAACGTTTTCATTTTTAAAGGAACGACAGTTTCGCGATGATAAATTTTACATTCAAACGTTAAATTCCAAATATCAACTTTACAGTTTAATACCGTATGTGATATTTAAGAGATTCTATCACATAATTAATCTTGATTCCAAACCAACGGTTAATTTTATTAGAAAAATCAGGAAATAATTTCTAACTCCAAACACCTAACAATAAAAACTGCTAGCACGTTGATTATTATCCCTGCCATAAGGACCTCCTATCATTCATGCCATCAGAAACAAAATATTTTAATCCAATGTATCCAATTCCCCCAAACTTAAGGTAATTCTAGCTGGATTCAGAACTAAAAGTTTCTTTTCTCTTTAGAAATGAAAAAAATTGCGTAAGAATTAATGCAGGTGCTAACTTCACAGAGGTCATTTCATTCACTTTTTAGACATGAAAAAACATCTTTCTCTATAACTATGAAGTAAAAAATTATGAAAAAATTCAATAATATTCCAAAAGCATAAAATAACACATTGCTAATTTTTTATTACAATCCATCGACTCGTCTTTCCATTAGAAAAATAAAAAAAGATTTTACGGACTCAGCAAAAAATTTTTTCCATAAGGCCCATGTTAAATATGTTATTTTTAAACACGATTTATTCATAAACCATGTGGACGAACTTGTTGAAATTCCGGTTATAATTATAAAATATCATGAAAAATATATTTTCAAAATTTTAAGGAAATCTATCGAAAAATGAGAAGTGCCTAGAACTACCTTAATAAACACCCCTACAAATACCATTCAACCACATTCCATCATAAAACAAGTCTCACATCGACATCCACTCATAGTCAATTTAATTAAAAAACTATATCAGAACAACAACGATAAACTGTAACATACGAAACACCGTTACTTTTCCTACAACTACTACAGTTCCCTCTAACAGTCAAACCCAAACTGAAAACGGTCAAAATCAACAACCAAACCCAGAGGTCATTCTATTACTCAAACCACTCATCCCCCATTGCAATAGAACCAGAAATCACCCTTCCCCGGAGTCACTGGACTTTTTGTTTGATTTTGAAGAACGCCGCAACAAGCTCGACGTTGAACGATATCCGTTGCCGCATTGCACACGACACTCGTATCACCGGTCCCATGGGTCCACGGCCTAATACTTCGATGCCGACGCGTGATTAGAGTCCTATGGGAAATCTACCACGGACATGCTTCGGAGGTAGTGCTCGCATCTCGCAGACCCCCCGGCGTGCCTTTCTGCACCCGATACGCGACCATGCTCTGGGTTCATTGGGCCATGGTATAGAGCCACCCCATAGAGTTAGACTGTAGAGCCATGCCGAATCCGCTAGCCATCGCCCAATTGAGCTAACTATGCGAGCAGATAATTTTACGGGCGCGTAAACGATAATGTACCGATCGGTAATCCCAACGTGTCTAATTAGCTATAATTTCCTGCGGACCTCGAATCGGAGATCGTTTTGTATTAATAACTACGCTCGATTGCTCCGCGGCGGGACTCGATGCATAAGTCTTTGGAAAATATTGGATAGGGATAATTGGATAGACTGTGGGCAGAAACAATGCGATTAGATGGATAATTGATGGTGCATTAGAAAAAAGTAATGTGTAGGGTGAATTTTGTTTGCGCGATTTTTTTTTATCGGAAGTAATGTTATTGTTGAGTAGCTGCATAAGATGCAGGTGTATTACACCACGGATTGGCTTTTCTTTTGTTTTTTTTTTGTACAAGCAGGCTTGGTTAATTGATTCTCTATTGCGTGGAGTAGATGATTTTAGTGGACTGAAGGACAGGTATAATCTGTTTCGAGCTGTGGAACGAAAATGGTGAAAAATTAAATGTCAAAGTTAACTAGTTTATTTTTTGGCATGTGTTTTTATTGACACGGATTTTATTGGAGATGAAGCAGCATTCTTTTATGGATTTTTTGTTAGAGTGCGCGCAACTGTGCGAAAGGTTTTATGGTACGTTCGAGTATTCTTGATGAGGTTCATTAGCTATAATTTCGTGGAGGTGTGGAATCCGAGATTGTTTTGCATTAATATTATAATTGCGCTCGACTGCTCCGTTACTGTTTGGGACTCGATGCATAAATCTTCGGGAATTTATGTCGAGAGGACGATAATTATATAGGCTGCTACTGGCGTACATAGCCAAATTAGCAAGATAATTGTTACATAATTAGGAAAGTGCATTGGTATTAAGCGAGAGCATTCCCTTCTAATAAATCAAATAAAACCTCTCAATAATTCGATTCCGAAATCCATCATTCTTTTAAATTAATCGAAATATAATTGTATACTTCCTCACATCCGGAGTATCCTTTAATTAAGGGGTGGCCAACCCAAATGATCTTGCGGGCCACTTTGGAAATGCATTCTAACTCCGCGGGCCGCATATAAAAT
This sequence comes from Cerceris rybyensis, assembly GCA_910591515.1. Taxonomy (NCBI): domain Eukaryota; kingdom Metazoa; phylum Arthropoda; class Insecta; order Hymenoptera; family Crabronidae; genus Cerceris; species Cerceris rybyensis. The sequence goes on from OU342789.1 coordinate 43,642,865, forward strand.
TATATATCCCTATAAATTAGATTCAGACTCACTATAGGCACTTTTTCAGAATGAAAAATTGAAATATAACGAGTTATTATTATTGTGTTTACTATTATTCTTACATATAAACATAGATAATATAATAATAATGATACTGATGATAATCTCGCGGTACGGAAAAATGTTCAAGGCGGGCCGCGGGTTGGCCACCCCTGCTTTAACCCCTTGTAGCCCCTTGTGACATTTCTGTAACAAACTAAAAAAGATTCTACAAATTCCATACGGACCATATTTATTCCCTTTTAACTCATCGTATCATCACTGCTACATACCATACTATCGAAACAATACACCATCTTACGCAGAGATGCCGCTAATTAGTATATTACTGCAAATTAATTCTGATAGTTCGGTTTTTATTTATTTTAGAATTTATGATCTGGGTTACAAGGGGTTAAATTGTAACCGATAGACATCCTATTATCTAATGTAACCGATAGACGTCCTACTATCTATATGTGCTGTTTATCACGAAGATGCGACGCATGACTACGCATCACCTACAAGTCGAAGACGCATCGAATACGCATCACGCCAATATAAAAGCGCGAACGACGACGAAGAGCATTCATTACCAATCCTCATCAGTATAACGCGACAACCTCAAGAAGTCCCCTCGGAGGTAGGCCTGTTTCGGTAGGATCTGATTCGCCAGGCGTCATAAAGATATTTCAATGTTACGACTTTGTCAAGTGCCTCCTTCAGGAGGCTGAGCAGGGTGAATTAAATTAAAAAAACGGTGCGAATAGGCGGTATTTAGCGAAAAGCTCCGCCGCTCAGGAGACTTCTTGAGGTTGTCGAACGATACCAGTTAACGTCGATCAACGTATTAGCTTATAAGCCTTTCTGTATTCTTTGAATATTCTAGTAGTGTAGTAAGATTTGTAGTTTGTTAAAAGTAGAGTTTAAGAGGACGAATAAATTCCCTTTTTAAAAACTCGAATCTCTGGACCTCGCCGGTAACAAAATAAACCCATAAAAATAACCTTTTGCCTCACTTTTGCTTTCTCACCCAACAGTGCTTATCATAATTCTTCTATTGTTTCCTACAAATCTCTATACTTTTTCAAAATATTTCTCCTTCACTTCATAACACAGAAAATTGATAAATAAAGAAAAAACGGTAACAGCTGCAGTTATAAATACATTGAAATACATTATATCACCACAGACCTAACTAAAAACCCGACAAACGTGACTTCTAAGACGCGCCTCAATCTCCCGTTGATCCACAGTGGCTCCAACAGAGGACAGATTTTTATGGGACAAACAGGACGGATGCGAATTGAGTTGCCGCGCTCGTATGCTCGGCATTCGTCCGCGGAAAGCACGGGAATGCAACTCCGGAGAAGAAAACGTAAGCTCGTCTCAAGTCGTAAATTGGTGTCGTTCCACGGCTTCGTAGGACTTGGGGGTGTCCTGGTTCTTCTCGTTTCTTTTCCCAGGCTTCTCTTGGTCTCTATACCCGAGGTCCTTTCTTCTTCTCGTTCGTCCCGATAACAGGGATCCCGCGCAAGGACGACAAGAGTGCCCGCAGAGACATCGATAGAGATATCATCAAAGCAGACCGTCGATCGTGTTCATAAATTTGGTATCTGAGTCAAACGTGCAACCGTACTCTTGAGTGGTATGGATTCCTTATCACATACATATTTTCTCCTCTTGTTTTTGCGTTTCTGGTATTCTTATTCCATTCTCAATTTTCCTACCTTCCCCTTTTTTTATTGGTCTGCTTGCTGCCGGACGACATCTTGGATACTTTCGAAGAATCTCTAGGATCTTTCTACCCGTTTGTATTTTATACTTTCTGGTTTTTTCTTTTGACATATAATCGTACTGTTCAATTTTTTTTTATTATGTTTCGATATTTGGGTGACTTTTTGACACTTTTTTTGGTTAGTTTATAAATATAACATTTACGGTGGGATATATTTCTGGTTTGAAGGAGTGCAACGTTGGATTTTGAGCTATGGTGTAGTGAGCTATGGACCGCCAAAATAGTGAAGTCACTTGGCTTGTGGTGTGGAGCTAGTGGAGACAGTCCTCGCCTATTCCCATCATATCGGTCATTGAAACTTCGGCGCTCGATAAATGACAATGAAAAACCGCGCAACTAACAATAAGAATCGCGGCAAACTGATGAAGTGACTTCTTTCACTGGGCCATTGATACCGTGCCTACATCTAATAAAGCGATAATACATATACTGAAAAGGAAAAGTAATGGCAGCTATGGAACTTTTTTCACTTTGGTTTAAGCACAGTTTTTAAAAAAAAAAACAACTTCAATTCACAAAGTTTTTCTTTAGCTCGTATTTTTACTCAGCGCAATCACAATCTTATGAGATAATGTGGCAGGCGATAAATTTAACACTCGAACTACCAACATTAAATATTATATTGCAATATATGACATAAGTACATCGGGAAAAAAGAGAATCAAGAGATTGAAAAAATGATCGATTTGATCATTTTTATTTTTTAAGACTAATCTAGAATATCTGGTCTATAACTGTCCTAATAACTTTGAGAATTATTTGAAAAATTCGGAAACCAGTCATTTTGATTTGTTTGGTAGTTCTAGTGTAAATTGAATAGAAAATAAAATAATTTCAGAATATATAAATTTCAATTATTTTGATTTATAATTGGAGTTGTGTTGAAACAAAGAAAGAAGAGAAGAGCGATCAATTTGTAACGTGTAATATTCTGTATGAAAGCGTGCGATAGGAAGTACCGGAAGTACAACATGACTGTCGATGGAAATAAGACGACAATCGTGTATCGACAGAAATACAACAACCAGTATGCATAGTTTAAGATCGATTCTTATTAAATATCCAACTGTTTCTTGTTACACTCTATCGGATTTCTATTGTTAGCAAAGCATGGAACCGCTTCTAATCTGTACAACGTGAAAACAGGACGTAAATGCTCGTAACTATTCTCAGTGAATGTATTTGCTTTGTATAACGGATAAATTTAAATTGCAATAGTGTACAGAAAATTGGACTTTACTTAATAAATTAGTTACGTGTCTTGTTTTGTCAGCTTTAACAATATAACTTGAAAGTTATTCTGTGGCAATAGTACAGGTGACAACAGAAACAAATTTATATAAATTGGAGACATAACTATTTAATAAATCATCAACACTTCGTCTCGAGACAACGCAAAAGTTACAAAATTTGCACACGAGTGTAAACGTAGAATTTCATATTAACCGAAAACATAACACAACAAATACATTTTTTATTTCACTTCAAGACTTTTTCTTCTTGAAATTAACACTAGAACTACCGATGTAAAAAAAGAGAAATTAAGAGATAAGAAAAGTTATAAATTAAGTAATTTAATATAGAAGTGCAATATTTGCCGCATCGTTTCACCATCAATTTCACAAATCTTTAGGAAAAATTGTGAACCGTTCATTTTGCCAATCTTCGTAGTTTTAACGTTGAATTCGTCAATGCTTCTCCTCTTCACAATAAATTTGATTTCTTGGGTGCACCCAAACAGAAACGTACAATTTTCCACCGAAAAACCGAAAACTTCACCATATTTAACACTAGATTTACCAGCGTGAAATCTACTATATTTAAATATGTTAAATATGTACCTCAAAGCAAGGAAAATTAAGATGCGGAAGAGATGATAGATTCGGTAATTTATGTTTTATACGATGGACGAAGAATATTTATTCTACGGCTCTCTCGTAAACCCGTAGAATTTTTGGAAGAAATTGTGCACCAGTCATTTTGACTGGTTTGGTAAATCTAGTGTTAAAGGGATAGACCTGAAACAGCGCCGTCGGTGTTTCGAATTTTATAACAGAGAAATTTTTACAAAAATTTCTTAACTCGTGTGGAAATTCGTTTTTCCAACAAACACACCTTCCTCTAACTTTTTTCTATTTTTAAATCACACTAAAAAGCACATCAAAATGATCAACCGATCAGCGAAAACTCCAAGTGCAAAGACTAAATAATTTCAAAACAGGCTCGTCTGCATTACCGCAGGACGATCTCAATTTGGAATATTCCCATGGTCCAGTAAGGCGTAATTTCTCCATAATATCGTGCCAGGACCAAGCGCACTCATGTAATACTCTTAAGAATTTACGCGTACCTTCGACGAAGGCAACGGCTTTTCTGTAACGTCCTGCGGTTTTCAGGCTCTATTTGCCGATAGTCGACAGCAACAAACAAAGATAAGACTCGAGTACTATCTAAGGCTATCTTCCCATCGACGCTTCGATCGTTTGACCTCTGATATCGTGGCACGTCGGTGCAAGGTGCAAACAGGAGTCAAACCGTGGTATATTTCGCTCTATCGAGAGGTGTACAGCTGTTTGCGTCTAGATGCGCGTGAGTGCCCTCCGGCAGGAGTTACCTTTGACCGATCAAGCAATGTAAATTCTCTGATTAGGTCGAGAACAAAGCCGAGTCTCTAAGGAACTTCACTCGATCGGGATCAACCACAGCCACGAGAGAGATCGATATCGAGAGATCAACTTCCCCGAGAAACGATCTTTCCGATAGAAGTGCCTCTGAACATCGACGACTCGGTATCGATCTCATGAGATCCTGAAGCTTCGACGATACGTCGATCAACTCTCATGCTCAGGCAGGAAAACTTGTGACGTCGAAATAATCGCGTATACTCCACCCTGTCGTACATTCACGTCGGATCGACGAGGATCTAGGAAAGTAATGGCATCGATAAGTTGAAGTCTCTTCGTTCTGGTAAGACATGGAGTTCCTCGAAGACCTAACATTTCCGTGTGCACGGAAAGGAAGATCGGTGGAGTACGCGACTGCGATCGATGTTTCTGTAAGACAGTTTTGCCGGCTGCTTCTACGTCGACTTGCGAACTCGGACGTACGTCGTCGGAGTTTACCGCAATCAGCCACCCTGGTATTGAGAAACCACCAAACGGTGGTAGAAAGAGAGAAAAGGAGAAGGAAGGAGTAGAGAGTCAAAGAGAGAGAGAAAGATCAAAAGGAGAATCGAATGCAGAAGAGAGAGAGAGGGAGATGAAGTAGAAGCAAGGGATGTCGATTGGTGGATCGATCGAACTTTCGATAGGATCGTCTCGACTTGGAGTTCTATATATTGGCTTCTGACCCGCTCGTCCATGAAAGCTCGAGGGTAAGAAGAGCGTCTTCGTGACGGAGATCGTAGCCCGAAGGGGATGCGCGTTCGAGCAGAGACGCGGGAGGGAGATTTCCGTGATAAAACCGAGATTGCAATCCCTTGCCAATCCCGAGGATACCTCCGCGGGAATGGACGAAACTATACCGAAACCGTCTTCGAAATCGCGCCGACTGTATCGAGTGTTTTTCAAGTGTACCAAAGGTGCACGTACGAGTCCGTGGAATTCCAAACCGAAACGATCGACTATTCTTGCTTCTCGGTCTGCACGAGCTTACTTACACGAGTGAGAAGACGCCGGAAGAATGGATGAAATCGTGGAGATTTCTTCGACGATGTTTCTACGAGATCGACGGAATGGCCTTAGGTAAACAAATCTCGGTCGATCTACCTCGAAACACTCGGGGGATGATTTTACCTTGACGACGAGATATTGTGATTTTACAAGCATTCTTCGCGAGGATAACACAATTTTCAGAGTCGTCATGAGGTTGGGGTGACGAATAGTCAGTTACGGGAAATAAATTACAAGTGTGATCGATGAATTTTTTTCGATTATTGGTGATTTGTGTGGTAAGTTAACCCTTTGCACTTGAGAACTTTTCCGCTCGGGCGATCTTGCAACTCGAAATGTTTTTAGCTATATTAGACAAGTGTTTTATTGGTGCTTTAAAATAATTTTATACCGAGAACGCAGGCCGTGTCTGGTCCATGAAAACATTTGGGATATAAATATCTTAGCATATGGGAAACAAAAATATAATTCCGGACACGCCAGGATACCGAACTGGCGCCTTTCGAGTGCAAAGGATTAACTCTACTCTTGAAAAACGTAAGTATATTAAGAATTTATTATTTCATTAACACTAGAACGACCAAGCAAGTCAAAATGTCTTGTTCACATTTTTTTCCAAAAATTCCTTAAGTTTACAGGAGAGTCCTAGACTAGAAATTCTAAGTTGATCTTATAAAGCACAGATTATCAAACCGATCATATTTTCCACCCCTTCATTCCTCTTCCTCCAAAGTTTTTATTTAATGTATTTAAATGTAATAAATTTAACGTCGGTCGTTGTAGTGTTAATAACACCTACCTCTTGTAAATATTTAACACTAGAACTACCAAACCAGTCAAAATGATTGGTATACAATTTTTTCAAAAAATTCTCCAAGTTTATATAAGAGTCATAGAATAAATATTCTACGTCTATATCAATAAATATAAATCACCCCATCGGTCTAGTTTCCTTCCGCTTGATACCCTCTTTTTCAAAGTTCTTATTTAATATATTGAAATATGATAGATGTAAGGATGGTAGTTCTAGTGTTAAATATTCACGCAACAATAGCAAATGGAAAAACGGATTTCCAAATTGCAAGATAGTGTAACATGTATGAAGAACAAGATAGCCAAATTGTCTGAGCTACACAATACTTAACCAAATACCCGATACAAGTGAAACATCGGCGACAAAAAGTAAATAGAGAACAACAATTGCAAAATCGGGGACTAGTTGTAGCACATCAAGAATATCTCTCTCTCCAAGTTTTCGATGAAATACAACCCCTTCCCCAATTCTTCCGAGAAATTTTGCCTACAAGAATTAGCCCACTCCCAATTAGCACTCTCTGCGTATAAGTGACCTCTCGTCACGTTTTCAAAATCAATTCACTTCATCACTGAGAAGTCGTCAGGGAATTATGCCCCGTCTCGTTATCTAGGATCGAGTTGCAATCTGACGGTGCAAAATCGGAGGTAACCAGGCAATCAGGAGCGTCACGTGGCATCCACGAAGTCGTACGTGTGGAGAACGCAATCCCCCAGGACTTTTTGTACATTCGATTTGCTCCAGAGACGTGAAACTTTTTGCCGTGAGATTGTGCGCGCGCGTGTGCTCCTGTCGGTGCAGCGTTTCTACGAGAAAGATGATACATATTCGCATGCACCGGTGAATGGCTATGTGCATACGTGCGCATGTATATACTCCACGATGGTTTATGTATTCACCATGTAGAGAGGAATTCAAACATGGTGTTTGAAGACGCCGGCATTTTGTGTCAGACAATGTACAACTTTAAAGCGCTTCGAAATAATCAAAAGTCTACCTTCCAATCGAAGCAGGTATAATAATTGTTTTAACCAGTTAACTGTGGGGAAACTTCTTTTGAATTTTGGATCACGAAAATTGAGAGATGAGCATAAATCTATTTCAAATTCTTTATACCCCTTAGTTATTCATTTTACTTCGTCATGGTTTTAAAATATTGCAAACATCTTGAAATTTACGAATATATTTTAGTTTTCGTCAAAATTACAATTTAAATAATCAGTGGTAGCTTTTACGCATGACGAGTATACTCGTCAAACACAGCTAACTGGTTAAAAAGGAGTTGCACTAGGTGTTGTGCGATTATCGACGTCACTTGCAAGTTGTTCTTTTGAATTTACATTTTGGTTGGTCTAGTCTTTATGGTTTTGCTTAAAAACTACAGTTTTAGGCGGTTTTTGTTTCACTGAGGCTATGGAACAACCAAGTGTTGGAAAAATATCACATAGAGATATCAAGGGTTGGAACTTGTGTCTATTAATTAGTAGTTTGAGTTTGTAATTTCATATTCACCGTAGAATCTGAAGTTTGTGAGCGTCTATTAGATAGCTTGTAAAAAGTTAGAGAATTGTATAATTAGAGAGGGATGATTTTAACTTAGAATAGTGAAACGAGTTCTTCCGAAGGAGCCTGTGGTAGAAGATTGTCATATTCTTATTACGCAGATACGCGTTTGTTGGCCGGAGAGTATCTCGATACACTTTTATCCGTTCTGGTGGCGTCATTGGTATTCTGAACGCGTAAAAGATGGCTTCCTCCCGTGGGATAATATCCCTTGGAAGGAGCTACTACGAGTCCCTTGCTTAGACTCCCTTTCATCGTGCTTTACCGTGTAGCATCTACTCTTTCGTCCTCTCTTCCTCTCTCTCTCTGTCTCTCACACACACTTTCTGTGCAGATCAACGTGTTAAAGGAAGCCTACGCAGATAAGTTCCCCATTTGTAGGTAACAGTAAGTGTCTGGGTTAGAACTGAATTATTTTGCCGTGCATTCGTGCTAAAAATTCCTCGACTGAGATTCAACTAACGCCATTTGCACTGATAAAAATATCCGCTCACATGTCTATTTTTTCCTCCGAAAACTGGTACAACGAGATATCGACTTACTATCACTCAAAAGTGCAGTTTCGAGATAGATATAAAAGGGGAGATATAATTGCAAATGATCACGTAACGAGGGAAAAATGTATTTTTTCAAATCATTGGAATATCATAAAACTTAATTGACCGATTTGAACAAATCGAATTAATGCTGTAATTTCAACAATTGGGGATACATTGAATAGCACCGAGATAATGCAGAGGCCATATATCGTGGTGGAATCTTGTTAAACAATATACCGAACGATTATAATCTGTCTGCCAAACGCATTTCAACGTTTCAAGGTTCGACGATAATTAATTCAAAAGATACAAACAGTGCAAACTCTTTTGTTCCATTATCAAAACGTCAATGTTCACCATTTCCAAGGTTCTCGTTCTTTACACTGCTACCGTAAAAATGTGCATAGAAAATTACACCAAATTCTTGATAACTATACAAGTCCATCCTACTTACTCCTTTCTACGTTCAGAACTTAAAGTAGCCTTCACCTTTTCATCTTTATATTAGTCCTATATTTTTCACAATTTCCCGCCAAATTAAATATGAAACAGAAAGGAATTAAAAAAGTATAAATATTAAAAATTTTAATAACTATAAACTTCTGCTCCTAGCATCTAAAATAACCTTCGATTCTCCACATTTACATCGGCCACAATTTTTTAAACATACCTTCTCTATTTATGTACATAACTATTACAAACTTTCATCCCAACTCAATCAGCATACAATAGAGAACATTCTATTACCATCAACAAAGAGCTCTGTCCCTTGATCCACCACGAGCGAGAACAATTCTCGACAGATCCACGACATGGTTACAGACCCTATTTCCCAGCGATTAAGCGTCAGCCTACGGCGAACAGCATTTTCGTTAAGAGATTAATAATCCCATTCACGATTAACGGCACAATCGGCGCTCCCTCTAATCCGGGCCACATTAGACACCCGGTTGCAACCGGTTAGAGCAGATATTGCTTTCCAGATCCCAGAAAATCTGTCCTGTGGGCAGCGCGTGCCTGTTTCTCGTAATCACGAACGGAGTTTCAATTTCTCCAACTCCTAAGGAGATTAATCGGCCGACTGGTCTGCAAAGCTGATCGGCCCTCTGTGTCCAGTCTGCTCTAAATTGCCACTAGGCAGTTAGTTAGTCACCGCTTCCACTAATCTCAGCGATATTAATTTGGATGCGTGCAATGCGCGCACGAACGCTCGACCGACCACGTGAGACACGGCGAAACGTGGTGAGACGCAGTGAGACGCGGTGAGACGCGTGCAGGCAAGTAGTTTGGGTAGGCGTTAAGGCGGCCGGCTTGGTGGGGCGGCGATGATCAACTGTGCGGCATAATAAACGGATCTGTCGACGTCAACGCCAGAAGGGACCAGGAAACAGGTGTCCTGTCTACGAAATCGTCGACAAGCAAATGAGCCGTCTCGTTAAGATACGAGGGGGAGGGATTTTGAACCAAGTTTACAGCTGTCTCTCGATTTATGTCATTAAAGAAAAAAGAAGGTTTGTCCTTTTTGTGTGATAGAGAGTATATACTTTCCTTTTTACAGGCCATTTTGAATAAAGTAGGTGATAATGTTTGTTGTCCTATGTTTTGTCAAATATGTTGGTAACAGAGACAAACTGTGATCGATTTTACGAATCTTGCTGGATAAAAATCAAAATTTCGAGTTGTTTGAATGTCATCATAATGAGCATTTACGAACTTAAGTAAGTACATACCTGGCCAATAATGAGAAAGTCTATGTCGTGGTAATACCTTCCAGAATTTTACCTGAAACGGGTTAAGGTTAAGGGATCTAGATATCTTAATTTATGTCCTTCAAGAGGGAAGCATGTTGATTTCATTTTCGTGTGTTTTAAGTTTAATTCATTGTGATATTATATGTTTTCAATGTTGTTGTATGGATTATATATGTCAATAGTTCTATAAATATTACCTGTCATATCTCATTATTTAAAGAACTAATTTGACACAATTTTTTGTATATTTAAAAAGTTTAGTAAGGCGTAAAAAAAGCTCCATTATCCTCCGCTTTGTGTTTTATTTTTTTATATCTGAAACGTGTATTGAAGCTAATAAAATAACGATATCCATCTCGAATCAGAGAAAAATTGCACAGATCTTTTTAGCGACCAACTACATAGGAGCTATATCACCGTCAAGCAAAAGGTGTACGTGGCTTATGTCACTTGTATCAATATAGCTATTTTTTAGGAAACTGCAAGACGCAGATGAATTTAATTGAAAAACATAAAATAGTTTATGATAACGAGAATTTTTAATTTGGACTCTCTAATCTCCATGCGTGGATAAGGTGTTTAGAAAGGTCGAAAATCGGAAAAAGCAAATTCAAGATAAATTTCGGTGAAGACGAAAAAACAGTCGAGGATTATGAGGATTCCAAACAACAGAAGTATATATTGTATTGGTAACTATGTAATAGGTAATTTGTAATTTGTAACGGTAAATATGCCATTAACATTCATTTTTTTCCCCTTATTAATGATTTTCAAACAATAAACATGACGCTCATTGGTAAAATTATTTTTGTCCAGCTAAATTCGCAAAATCGATCACAGTGAGACGTGCAGAATTTACGTTTCTTTCTTGGATCTCACATTTCGTACTTTATAATAGTATGGAAAAAGTAAGTGCACATTAGGAATTTATACTGAACCAATTTGAAAATAGAATTTGGAATGAAATGAAAAGTAAGATGATTTTATGTGATTTTTACTCTGGGCGACCTTTTTTCGGAAAGTAAAAAAATTCGAGGTTCCTCCGTTTTGAGCGTTTGAGACCGTTGAAAGTGGAGCCTGGTGTAGAGCGGAAACTTTTTTCTTGAGATGCAATTATTTATCCTTAAATAGATGAAATAGTGAACAACGAGGCAACATGCAACATCGAATTGACGTGTTACGAGCTGCTTATTGTTGGGGCTGTCGTCGGAATAACGCATGGCCAGCTACGGAATAATAAACGGATCAGTCTCCGTCCGTGGCAGAACGTATCGAGAAACAGGTGTCTCGCTTGCGCTGTTAATCAACGATGCGCCTCGTTTGCTTTCGTCGTGCAAACTGCGGGAATTGCGGCGAGTAAGTTCGTTATATTTTTAAGTACACCAGTGGTAATGCGAATAAATACGCAAACACGCCCTTTGTCATTCTCCGTGCGAAACATCCGTATTTTCGCGAACGTTTGTAATAACGCGATTCCCGTTGAAACGTTATAAACTTCACACAGATGGTGACAAAAGTACATACAATATGCAATGTGGAAATTAGCCATTTTCAATCGTGGACATATGTCCCGAGGATATTCGAAGTCAGTTAATTACGATGATTTTCTATTTAGAAACAGAATAAACAGATTTTGACAAGATTGTTGTCCAGTCATTTTATTCAATGAAGATTGAATAACTGAGATTGTGCCGGTAATTATGACAGCATTTTATATCATTTGTTCTTTGTTACAAGATATTTAAAATTTCTACCAACTACTTCCATGATAAAGTAATATACCTACATTATGACGATACAAAATAAGAGATGAAATTAATTTTTCCAATTTCTTTCTCAAACTATTAGGAGGGCTGGAAAGCAAAGTTGTTTCTCCAGCTATTCTGCTCCAAAAGCTAATTGATTTTTATCCATCCGGCATTGAAAATTTGAATAGTAGATGGAAAAAGATTGTTGATAACGAGGACAATTACATCATTCACTGTAAATAAAACCTTGTTACAAATTTATTTGTTTGAATTTAATATAAAAAAACGACATTACTTTCTGATCCCCCTAATACGATTCACAATTATCGACACATTTAACACTATTACAGACCTAAGTGGGTTATTTGTGATTCAAGAATTTAAAAAGGAAAAAAAAAACGTTCTATGAACAGCACAGAAGCCACAAAATATTTTCAATACTTAAATTCAACATTTTAACAAACGCATCGATTGTCATCGGCGTGTATCTACTAATCAACAACCATGCAAGTGTTAACAATGTTATGTAACTTCAACTAATACTATCACGTTCTCAGAGAACGTGAGAAACACGAAGAAAACAAAGCTTAAAGGCAACTCCAATGGAAAAACCGTGGGAGAAACTATACTGTAAATGACAGTATCCGACGTTAGAAATTTCAGTTTACTATTTACTCGATATTTTCGCAGAAACACGAACACCTCGTCCTAATAAACAATAATTATCAGTTAACCATCGTAGAAATGGAAGGAAGGTTTCGACGTACAGTGGATGTCTGTATGCTGACATTTGTTATCCCTGCTGTCACTTGGCACGCATCGTACCTACTATGTATATAGCTCGTTTATCACCAGGATAGATATCTCTATTATGTTCACCGAATATAGTCCACTCCAACGATAGAGGGTTTATCGCAGGCAAAATTTCGGCCGCCGATAGTCACCCGATGAAACCATTCTATTTCGAAATCGCGGTACCCGCGGAAAATCTCTATGGAAAAGTCGCATAATTCGAGTGGAAAATCGTTATCTGCCAGGAAATTGCAGCCTCCCTCATCCTGACGACCGAATGACTGGGTTTTACCATTGGCACGAACACGACCCAAGCTCACCCAATCCTCCCAAATTTCCCCTACCCTACACCCTTTTTTTATTTCACCCATTCCACTCAAATCACAATGATAACTAAAAACGACACGAAACGTCAGTTATTTCATCCAACTACATCCAACCGCATCTATCAATTCCAACAATCTTCACGCAATTTCATGATAAATTAACCATTGCAAGAAGCAAAAGGTCGTTTCTCAGCAAAAAGAAACAAAGGAAGAAAAAAAAAAGGTATCCAGTAAATCCAGTCCTTCCTGAATTCACGTAAACCACCATCACCTCCATCATCCTCGCCACGGTGTATTTCGTTATTTGGTTCGTTCCTCTTTTTTTTTTATCTTTTCATTGTACACCCAGCAGCCGGCGTGAAAGAAACGACGATAGGAAATCGATTGCCGCGATTGGTCGTTCGCCGAGTCGAATCGGGTCGGGTCGGGTCGGCTAGACGACGGATAAGCACCAATTATTAGACTTACCAGGACATGTATCGTTCGTTACTCGATTAAGGTGGCTGAAAAGGAATCCGATGAGTCCCGCCGGCCGGAGGAAAAGCCATTACCTCCGTGGCACCGTTAACCTACGAGTGCGGCGCGGTGCGGTGCAGCGCGGTGCAATGAAGTGCGGTGCGATGCAGCGCGGTGCAGCAGTATCGTGGAAACGTGCCGGTATACAGTTACTCTCCGAGTCTAATATCGCAGAGAGGCGCGTGGATCGGGTATTCGGGATGTAGCGTAGACCAGGAGGCCACCGTGCTTGCACGATCTAGCTATAATGCTCACCCGTTATAATGTATTTGCGCTATAGAAATTGTATCGTTATATAGGGACCGTCGGGCTAACGGTTATAGTATCAACATATTGCGAGGGACCTACATTTTGCAGGGTGTATATTACGGGTACATTAAGTACAGTATCGCGTGGAAATATAAACGGCAGTGTTCTATAATATCGTTACCATCGCGCCATCCTGCGATACTGGTACCGGAAACGAATGCCGGGGCTTTCATTACTGTTTTTATTAAGAACGACACTTCTTTCCGGCGATCTTAATGTTACGGTATGTTGGCTACGGTATGAATATTGGATTACTTTTCGGTTGAAATGAAAAGTTTGTGGTCATTGAAGTTTTTTTTTCTTGGTGGGATTAGAACGTTATCGAGACAACAAGAGGCATTTTATCGACGATTGCTGCTGGTTTTTAAATATATTGTTATTGAAAATGTAATAGATTTTTTTTTATTTCTTGAACGAATATGTTTTAGAAAGTTCGAACCTTGGTGGGTAGAAAAATCGTTTACGAAGACAGACAGATTTCGAGATGGTAAAAATTTGCTTGTAATAATTTAAGTTGTTGAAGTTTTTAATAAAATCTGCTTTATCTGAGTGATTCGAATAGATACATCAATTCTGACTTGTATTTCTTAATTGTGATTGGTAATTAGTACGTCAAGTGTGACCCACTTTTATATGGAAACGGATTAATTACTTCCTACGCGAACGGTATTTTCTTTTCTTCTACCAAATTTTACACTTTGGGTTGCACGACATTATAAAAAGGTTCTCCATCGCAATTGTATTATAGGATTCTCTGAATTTCAATTAAACCAAACATGTTCCCTAGATTATAAAACTAAGAATGTAAAACTAATGAAATAATGAAGCTCCTTAAACATTAACTCTAGCTAAAAATAACTCAAAACTTCTATCACTGTCTCAAGATACGTTCTCCACTCGCAGTATGGTCTCCACGGACTGGATATACCATATTATATCGATTATAAGACGCCACTGATTATAAGACGCACCCTAAATATTTCAAGCTAGAAATAAAAAAATACCTGAATTAAGTATTTTTATTATAAAGTGTAGAATAAACAAGAATATGTATATACTTAAAAAACTGAAAAATATAAGTCAAGTCAGTATTCTTATGAACTAAAAACACGTAAAAATGTGCGTCTTATATTCGATGTAATGTGGTATGTCCTTAACTTACGAACTCTTGAAAATCACACTTGGAACCACCCTCGATACTTTCTCTCACACCATGCACTCTGCATTGCACTCAATCATTCTCTCATTATCCACAAATTAAAAATTTGTGCCCTAACATTCGTCTTCCAAATCATGTATACTAAACAACCACTCCTACCTATATGAAATCCATCCATCCTCACTGATAGTAAAGTTAAACAATTTATTCATATTAAAAATTACAATATTTAATTTTATATATTTAAATTATTCCAATGAAAAAAATGTTCTACGATACAACCAGACGAATGGTTTTAACACGAATACATCCATCTCGACGATACGCGAATTGAAAAAATCGACAACAGTGTAATACGTCAGGCATGGAGCGGCGATATTTCTATTTTACCTTTGAATTCAAATATAAATTGCAGGTATATCTATGTCCGATGCATCGTTGGATAGACCAGCAAAAGCGGTACCAACGAAATAACTATGGCATCATTGCACGACGCCGTCGGCGATTTTGCAGTCGCATTGCTCGCCACAAAGTTTCGACATAATTCCTTCCCAAAGTCGACGCCGTTCGAACGAGCTGCCGTTTCGATAAAACGCCGCTCTCGGCACGTCCCCTCTCGAAGGAGAGATATGTACATACTCTCTGTCGTTATTGCACCGGCTCTTTCTCCTCTCGTCCTATCGTTTCGCACACTTTGTTTTCGCAATTCTCTCTCGCCCCTTATTGCGCCTTTGAATGCAAGAATGCAGGGACTACGGGAAGAGACGAGGAGAAGTTGCCTCGAGGAAGATGATTCGAGGGAAACGTTGTCAGGAGTGACTCTTATTTATCGGGAAAACAGACCGAAGTACCTTGCGTGAGATTTGCACGATTGGAGAACTTGTTCTTTGCATTTGCAAATTTCTTGCACGACAATATTTGACGGTATCATGAAAAAGAGAGGGTTTGAGTTATTTGACCCATACAGAATTGTAGGATTGAGAAAAAGAAAGAGAAATGCGCGGTAACTCATCAAAGCAGCGTACTACTAAGTTGCGTTAACGCAATATTTCACGTCTAATTTTTTTTCGGGGAATCAGATTAATTTAATTTATAATTTAATCTACACATATGTCATAGTAAAAGAACAAACCAAAGGCTTAATTTATGCACTATAAGATACCACGTAAGCCCAAAGTTGCGTTACGCACTATTATTTAACCCAAAAACTAGTTATAAGTTTCTTTCTTCATTTCAATGCTTGGTGCTTAATGGGTTAACCGCGTATTTCCGCCACTTCGTTTTTGGAATCCCCAAACGCAGCCTTTTAAAATAAATGACTATGCGACGTGTTTACTTTAGAAGACTGAATTTTATAATTCCAACAACGAAATAGCGGAAGTAGGCGTTAGAAGACGGGAGGTTCCTCCGCTCCCTAGCCATCTTTTAGTTGTCGAACTGTAGCTTAACGTCGACGATCGCCTGGTTTCGCGCGGAACCACTGCGTCAACGATTTCTCCCTGCCGACACTTTCCCTGTACGTCTTTTTCTCCTAAGTTCTTTCTAAGAGAGCACCGTCCCGATTCCACAGTATTGAAAATTATTGCTAACCTTTCACATTCCGAATTTTCTATTAAATCTGAACATTAATTTGTGGAATAGGACATTTGTAATAGTTGAAAACTCAATGCAAAAACCGAGCGCCAAATGTGATGCGGCAATTAATTATCGAAAGACGTAAGGACGATGTGTGAATGAGATGTCGTGAGTGAATACCGATATAAGTTAATGAGATTGAGATGAATGTAACAGATGGAAAATGTGTGAAGAATGAGAGAGTGTGTTTAAGATTGAGTGAGGGAGCGAGTCGGAAAAGAACGTTTGAAGAGGTTGGATGTGTGACCATGAGAAAGGTTTTTTTTGTATTGTCAATTCTTCACTTTATTATTTTAGTTAATTATATATCGTAGAATACGGTCGGTGCATTATTCCATTACACACATCTGCATCTCCCATTCCCACATACATATTATATACGAAATTTACCTCGGGTAGTAAAACTTTTCATTTCATAGCTACTTGAAATTTTTCTTTTCCTCCAAATCATGTTCCTGTTCCGTAATAAGTCAAGAATCCAACTTTCCTTGGTGTGAAATAGAAGTCAAAAGTGTGGCTTGAAGTCCGTTGAAGTTAATTTTCTTCAGGATTAAGAAACAAGATAAATATAAAACTTTGTAGCGAAAATCAACCGCAGACGATACGAACCATTCATCTTTAAATTGCTTCATTTTCTAATTTCAAACAAGTCGACTTCAGGTACCTACGTATATATGTAGGGGTGTGTTGTGTGACTGAGATACGATCAGTGAGTGGCGATATGGTTTAGGACCGAGAGATGTGTGTAAGAGACAAAGAGTGTATGAAGTGTGACAGAGAGAGAGCGTTCAAGAGGGTTTTGGAAGAGTGGAGAGTTAGTCGCAAGATACAGTCGGAAAGTGGAAGTCGGAAAAGAGAGTCGAGAAAGAGTGTGTGTTGCTGCGTAGAGTTATTTTTGTATTGTATTTTATCATCCATTTTATTATTATAATTATATTTTAACGTAGAATAGGATAGGTGTATTGTTCATCATATACCTCTGCACCACCCATTCCTACATATATATTTGCAATACCATTGCGCGTTCAAAGTTGTCTTTATATTTCTCACACGTCAAATTTCTCTACGTCATTATTCGGATATCCGTCTAGCTCCCTGACATGAGTCACAGGGTGAAAGAAGTTCCTTTGCCGGAAGTCCAAGAATCTCCTTAGACCGTGCCTTTCCACGATGTTACGCGGCCGAACTCGAGACGAAGGTGGAAGAGGAACCCTTGAGGAGAAGCGAAAGAGGGCACCGACTAAATGGGAACTTGCAGAAAGGTGGAAAACGGGAGAGAGAAACAGAGAGAGAAAAAAGTAAGAGGACGTTTCCGAGTGGTGAGAAAGAAAAGGAGAAGAAGATAAAGAAGTAGAAGAGGAAAGAGAAGAAGAAATGGGAATGAGAGAAGCAATAGAAAGAAAGAAAGAGATCGTTTTATTATTTTCCTTAAACGTAGAAACGACGGAGGAAGAAAAGGAGGGCGGTTATAAATCGTAACCCCGCATGAATGCCCGAGAAGAGCACCGGTCCTTTGCGCCCCGATGCTAAAACGCGCCTCCGAAGCATTTTCCCTCCTCGCACTCTTTTTCCTCTCGCTTTTTCTCTTTCTCTCATACTTTCTTACTCTCTTACTTTCTATTCACTCTCCCATCTTTTTCCAACGTCTATCCTTTTCCCTTTTTCGTACTTCTTCAATTTTCTCTCTCCCTCTTTACACCCCCTTCTCACTGGCTATATCACCTTCTCTTATCGTTTTTTCCTTTTCTTTTTCGATTCTTTCTCTCCCTTCGACTCACCTCTTCTCCCTCCTTGTACGGGGTGCCGATCCGTGAATCCGTAAAGGCGCCGAAGCGATATCGCTCCGGCGAATCGACCAAGCTTTTTCTCTCACACCTTTCTGAGTATCGCGAATAACCTAGATTCCGGTTTTCCTTCTGTGTATCGAGAAAATTTAGAAAGCGTCGACTGTTCGCGCTTCGAGAAATTCAAATGCGACGCTAACGACGACCTGTTCCTTCGCGATTTTCAACGTTTCAGAGTAAGCGGGTCTTTTACTGTATTACTGTACGATATATGAGGCTTTAATAGTCGTAGAAACGTATTGATTTATCCGAATTTAGTATTCATATTCCGTTTCTTTTCGATTTAAGTGGTAACGCTGGAGAACCGGTATCACAAGCTTGAAACGGAATATTGAAGTAGAATTGAAACTAAAATGTTGCACATCTGAAGACGTTGTTTAACCCCTTGAGTACTGAATTATTTGAAGATTTTTATGCCTAAAGAACGGATTTAATTTTGATGCTATTGGATTAATGTGTTAAAGTAATACATTTCATTTGGAACATACTTATATTGGTGATATAAATATATTGATGCAACAACATTTCAATTACAAAATATAAATTTTATAGAAATGAATCAAAATATAGAACAAGATTATATAGAAAAAGAACCAAGAATTTTGTGTCGTGTGGTATTTTTTAAAACATGTCGGTAAATGCAAAAGTACCTGGTATTGTTTGCATTGCCAAGTGGTTTCTTTTCGTATTTTATGTTTATAATATACAATTGCCGTTTTCATCATTTACACTATCTAATTCACTGTAATCACTGTTATCATACAGCTCTAATTTTACTTCATTGGAACTATCATTTTCGCTATCATACACATATAATGAATTTTTTATTTCATACATCTTAGGGTAGCGTATCAAAAAAATAGGGGTAATAAAGACAAGTGGAATTTCTTATTTGCAACTGTAAGATGTCATGAACAAACGTCAGGCAATTGTTTGCGATCAATGCCCTCGGGCTGTGGTACCGCAAAACTCAATACCTGCTTCTTAAATTCAGATGAGGAGTCAGACTCGTCCACCGTAACTTCGCCCAAGTAAGCAAATGACGAGTCTCACTCGTAAAATGTACCCAAAGGGTTAATATTGGATTTACGGGCGTGAAATCTGTTGCACTGCAACATATTAAATAAGAATTTGGAAGAAAGAGGTATCAGAAGGCAAAGATTATAATTCGTTAAGTATCTTTCGAATTATAAAATATACGTAAAATATCTGCTGTATTGTTACTCTGTAAATTTTCGAAATCTTTATAAAAAATATAGGAACCTGTCAAATTGATGGCTTCCGTAAATCTAATGTTACAGACGTGTATGTCGTGTAAAGGTAGGGGGAATTGCTAATTTAACAATAGATTTACGGTGCCAATTTGGCTGAATCAAAATTTGATTACTACTTACATGTATAATATAATGGTTGGTTAATTTTTTAACAATAAATCTTTCATTTCAATTGATTTGGAACTATTTTCTTTGCAAGAAAATTCAATTTTCTTGTATGATTCAAATTGGCTCACGTCAGAAAAATATATCAACATCCGTAAATCTACTGTTAAAGTGGACATTAATGTTGACTTCTATGTATCCAACTTGGAGGAGGATTGCAATTAGAAAGCCATTTTTTTCACAACAGTTAAATAAACATATTGAAAAATAGTATTGTAAATAGAAATCTACGATAATATAAGCATAACATGATCCAAATTACAAATGACAACTCTACTCTTATAAGTAGCAACTTGCAATTAACTCTTACAACTAATTTTAAGAACTAAAACTGTCTTCTGCAATTCGAAACTAAAATTTAACCCCTACCTGTAAACATACATTTTGAATACTATTCTTTCCAATTCATTATTCTTTTCAGGACTTCTTTTCAGTACCGCATAATATCACCCTAAACCAGAAACATATCATCAACCCCCGCAATTCCTTTCTTTCAACTCCCTCTCCCCTATCAAACGAACACGCAACAACTTCCTCTCATGTTTATCCAACAAATTCATCTTCAAACTTACACCCCTACTTTACGAAATACCCTATAGACATTCTCCATGGCAAAAAGATCAAGTCAGCCCAAGTGTGAGGTTCGCCAGTTTGGGAAACAGAAGTTGACAGAGGGCTGCGACGAAAAAGAAAGGGAAAAAGGGCTACCAAACGGAAGGGCTGAAACTGAGTCGATAAAATTTGTTAAGCGCGCAATACCGTATGACCGGGTCATTTTACTGGAGGGCGAAAAACGAGGGGCGACAGTGCGCCAAGTAAACACGACGTTCAAACTGCGGACAGTTATTGCGCTTTTAAAAGCGTCCCGGGTTTGCGTTTTCGTGCGCTTGAATTACTTTGTTGCGCATTAGTTACAGCGACGCATTTTTCGCGATTGAACGAACCCTTTTCTCTGTTTCGTCCCTCTTGAATTTCCTCGTCGATGGATAATGTTAGGGTATTCGGTTTGCTCGCGGTAAAAGAACCTTTCTTCTAACGCGATACTTTAATCAAACGTGTCTTTTCTTTCTTTTATGATATTGTTATTGATTTTTAACTGTTATATATTTTATGCCATGTTTATGCTATAATAGTTTAAACTATTTGAAAGAAATGTTTTCTTCTTAATGATGTATCAGAGGTTTTTCGACAGTCGCAACGGTATTGACCATTAATTACTTATTTTGAAGTATTAGCTTGCAACCAAGATAGATTTCAATTTTTATTTAATTTTTATCATTTAAATTTCATCTAGTTCTGCGCTATCACCCGAAACTATAAAATAATCATTATACATAAGGTTTGGGATTGGTTTTATTGGGTCCGTATTGCATTACATATCTGGTAATCATTGAATGTAATTATCTATATGTAATATCGAATATGTATAGTTGAAACAGAAGCAAGGGTTTATGTCAGCAATAGATTTACAAGTTCGAACTTCCAAAAGTGCTTCCAAATCCATTAAATTTCTGAGTACGACCAGTGTTCGATATTACACAGCAAAATGCAAATTGTTAAAATCAATATGTAAAATTGTAAGTCAACGTATATATTTTCTTCTTTTTCTCACTTTTTATCGTTACTGTAAAATATACTAATTAAAGATAATTAAATATTTCCATTTATCATTGCAACCCGTGAGACTTATCGCCAAACGAATTTAATTCTCGTTGCATCGATGACAAATTCTTTCGTGCCGCACGAAACAGCGTTTCCCTCGAGTCATTCTCTTGAAAAAATTACAAGCATATTACGTTCAAGAGTTTCAGTTACCAAGACCACCCCCCAAGGAATCGAAAATCTTAAATCTCTCGATTACTCAGGACATTCAGTTTCCATTCCGCTGACCATACTGTCGTCATTTCCGTCGGGAATACTTTGAGAGATTCGATCGAAATTCCATTAATGGTCACTCTTTGTTATCACCGGCCAATGTTAGCGACGTTATCTAAATTGAATTTTACAAAGAACCAATTATTATAGTAATACTCGTCTCGCCAGGACATCCAGCTCGCGCAAATTTTTTCACCAATTTCTCATACCTTCGAAACGAATAAAAAGAAACCATCAGGGATCAAGTGTACCACCGTTTTCTTACACGAACGTCATTCTCACCTTTGAAAGTTTCGTGCGTGCACAAACTTGCCGAATCAAGCGGATCTACTATCAGACGTTAAAGAAACGCAGCTTCGATGATAGTAACGAGACTCCGGAGACGACGAAGGTAAGAAAATGCGCGATAATGCCGAGGGCGGATAGAGAAATCGACGAGATTTCAGAGGGCTCTGGGACGAGGGGCGTAATAGAGGGGCAGGAAGAAACGTAGATTTCGAAGAAAGGGTACGATGAGGATGTCGAGAGTCTAAGGGAGAAAGAAGCTTGTAAAAGGAGAAAACTGGGCCAAGAGCTCAAAGGAAAGAGCAATCGCTTGCTGCGGTTGACGAACGTGACTTTGCTTTCCTGCCCTCCGTGGAAAGGAAAGAGGAAACGACCTTCTTCCTCTAACGAGTCACCGCGAACCCGCCACAGGGTCCCCTGATGATCCACAAGGATGATCGTTTGCTCGGACGAAAGAAAAAGGAGTGAACCGGGATCGGTTCTCTCCTCTCTCTTCTTTCGTGACTCGAGTTTAACGTTCTTCGCGCCAAGTGCTTCCGAATCACCAGGAAAACCTATCTTAAGAGCTTCGCTCGTCAATTCCATTACGACTGCACGGCCGAGTTTCTTGACACCGTCATTTCCGCTTCCCTTCGATGGATTTATACTTTCTTCTCATTCCAACCTCACCGATACTTCGTTCCAGATGTCCGTCGTTCTGTGTCAATTTCACGATTTACTGTAACTAGGGATACTATTCATATTTTCGCAATTCCATAATTGACAGTCAGTTCTACATTTTGGGTTTAAATAGTGTGACCTTTTTGCTTAGAACTTGCATTTGTAGGGTGCAGTTTTATTGGATGTGAATTTAGGAAATTAGTTTGCCAGATTACTTTAATGGTTTACTATCAATGTTGATAGTTCATCAACTTATAAGTTATTGAAGAACATCAGTATGAAGCACGAAATTGTCTATCTTTGATAGGGTATTCCTTAACTCTGTGCCGTCCGGTGACACCACGTTGGTGTCTTGCGCAATTAATCAGAACAATGAACAAATAAATACATGATACAAAAAAATCTCGCGCTAGTTACATATATTGTTACGTCCTAACCCCAATCTAATTATATTAATTATCACTATTACTATTATTGCTATTATTATCAGTAATTACTATTATTATTATCATTATTATTGTTATTATTAGTATTATTATTATAAATGTACTTTGATTATGTAAGATACACACACACACATACACATGTACACCGATTTTCCTAAGGGCCCATCCTGCTCCTCGTGAACCTCATCCCCAACTGCCGAGGCCTGAACTTTCTGAACTGAAAATTCGCACTTCCACTCTACTCTCAAAAGCAATCGGACAAACTACCATTTTATCTTTTCCACGAACCACACACACACCTTTAAAAACACGCACATAGTCATAAAAATCTACAAATATAGTATATTTATATATAAACATAATATCAAAGAGTTTATTTATTACATAAATTCACTCGAAAGACAAAGTGGTGCTCATTTCGTAACAATATCCTCGAAATCTCGTGAAAATAGAACGGGATTGAGAACTTATGATAACTGACGATGAGATTAGTAAAACTTAACGATTTATGATTTCCCAAGAACCTCGAAAAAACGAAATGATCGGTGTCAGTCGTACCGTCGTCGAAGAAAAAATCCTGATTAGACGTATGATGGTACAGTGTTAATACCCATACATATTGTTATCATTGCATAAAAACAAGTTTCACAGATTTAATTCCACTTAGCCGTCAAGAAAGTGGAAAAATAAATGAAACCTGAAAGGGTGATTTTATCGTCTCTCTTATATTTGTATCATCACGTCATAAAACGTATTCCGAAGAATGTTCGCCATTTAATCATGCATCGATCACCGCTAATGCACGAGTTTCATTTCGGTCGATGGAGATTGTATCATTACGATGGTACACTCGTCTTTGCATATAGAGTGGCGCAATGAAATACAATGTTTGAGTTTTATTTCGAAACATAGATCAATAATAAAAGGAGGTCCCTTATCTTGTTAAACAAAGGGTTTCGATCCATTAGGAGAGTAGAGGTTATTCTGCAGAAAGCAGAAACCATTCACAGCTTTCGACTCTCTCTCTCTCCCTCAATTTGATCCCTTCTCTTGTCTTCCCTACCTCTCTTCCTCTTTCACACCTGCACAATGCCGCGAATCATTCGAGAATTTCTGGGGGATTTCGCCAGTCAATTTAATTACGCTGACCCCACCCAGATTGTCCTTTCATCTCGTACGCACGTTCATATCGATGTGCATTGCTTTCTGACAGTCAAAATTCATTACAAGAGCTATATTAAATTAACATCAACATGACAGGGTTTTTAAAAAATTGTCATTTTTTTTTTATAAAAATTACAAATATTTATACTTTATAAAAATTGGAAATATGAATATACAGTTTTCTTTTATAAAAATTACAAATATTTGTATCTAGACTTTTACTTTTGGTCACTGAACTGTGAAATGAAGTAATATTCGAGCGCAGATTTTGTTTGTATTGTTTGCTACCCGAACCTTTTATTTTGGATACCGTGCAATTTTCAGACAATCGATAATTTGGTTTTACGATGTGCAATTTGTAGTTAAATTTTCGTGGCATTCATCGCGAACGAAGCCTGGGAAATTGTACGAAAATGAGACGAACGATTCGAGGCAGTTGTGTAATCGTTTTGACCCCTGTAACCCAATTCTTTTGCTTCGTATTAAGCGAAATAACGTTAAAATATTGGTGAATGATACAAATAATGAGTCATTGACCAAGAAAATTTTATTTTAATAATAATATTTTAACCGAACTATAACTTTAATATTTCGTTTTAAAACTTTCTTAGTAAAACCGATTATAAGAAATGACAATTAAATGTACTATGAATCAGCCATAAATTTTATGAAACATACATTTCTCGAGGGCCAATTGTTATACGCATTGCAGTATATTTTCAATATTACGAAATTTTTATTTTACCTGAAAACGTCGCCCCAATGTCACCCCATTTCATACATTACATATACCAATTTACGTTTAGAAATTGAAAAATGAATTTATATAACTTCTCCGTATTGTATTCCACGAAAAGGAATTTAATAATTTTCACAAATATATAGCGAGATAAACAACATTCTTTCACCAACTCCCAATAAATAATTCATCTTTATAAAAGGAAATAATTAGATTCTCATGTAAGTGAAATAATTCCGGAGGTATTAATAATCCACGACGATAACAGTAATTACGTGTACCCGTCGTATCTGCTTTTACAATCGAGCAATTGTTTTGAAAATTAGACGGCGCATATGCCTTGTAACGTCTATGTGACACGCATGAACGTACGATGTGCATGATGAAAATTTTAGAGAAGAAATTTTGTGGCAGTATGATGAGTGTCACAAAATTATTTTCCAAGTACAGAATTAATTGGTACATATTAATAACTATAACACAATTTTTCGTTTCATCCTAATTTATAATATTAACCGTAAAATATTTATGTATTCGGAGAATTTATTCTGTGGTTTTATCATTATTTTTGTAGTATATATTTAATCGGTATATATTAATATTCGCGATGATTAACGTACGCTACGCCTTAGTGTGCAGTTTTAACCACAGACTATATAGATTTGGACGCGAATAATTTATTTTGTGGTATGAAAATTATTTCTCTACCACAGAATTAATTTGTAGGTACAGATATGAATTATTGGCTTGCACCCTATCAAGTACTGACCTGTAAAATGTCTAATAACGATATGTTCTTATAATCAGAGAATTGCCCGTGAGCGTTTTGATAAATCGTTCGATCTCCTGCGTAATTAGTTGGTTAAACACGGTTTATAATTTCATAAAGTGTTGTTGCTTCTAATACAAGCGCACTGCGCGCTTGTATGTGCGTAATTTATTCTCTTGGCTCTCGATTATTTTTACCTTACGTGAATTATAAATTATATTACAGAAGCAAATAATTAAATTTTGAATGCGATTAAATCGAACTTCGTGCAATATTACGTACAAATGAATAATTGCAGAATGGAAAGTCACAGAGAGCGTTCGATAGAATCTATTTCTCGATTAATAATCACATAACTATATCTTGGATTTTTACGTATTTTTTCTAAATTTTTATTTGCAGAAATGAACAAAATGTATTTAATAAACAGGCATTATATGTTCAAAATACTTTTTATAGCATTTCGTAAATAAAATACATTCTTCCGTTTAGGATGATTTGGATTGGATTTTAAGGGATTTCAATTCTCTTTGAATAGTTATAAAAGGCTCTTATAATTATTCCAATCATTAAAATATGATAATTACGGTGAAGCATTTAACTACGAGGCGAAAGTCGTTGAGATATATCGCAACGTAGTGAAATGGTTTTCTCATTATGAAATGTGAAACACGAATTTCAGTCGAATAATAAAGCAGTGCTTCGAAACGATTGATCGATTAAACCCGAATACGGTTCCGTTTCTATAAACTAACGATTTTAATTAAACGTGCCACCCCACCCTTCCGCCCCTCTGACCTCGACATTCGGCTAATTAATTAATATAATTCTCTGTATTTTTCCACCGCGATATTTCAGTATTTAGGGCGAATTTACTGTCATGGGTAATTTAATACACGAGCAAGCGTATATGAGTTGTTCCATGAATTTGTAAAACTCTAATCATACGACCCGCGTGACTTCTGTACATTTCATAATTAAAATTATCGATCATATCTCGACGCAGAAATAATTAATGGACCGATCGAAATGCGAATTTTAATTTTCATTAAATATTTACGGAACTTTTCCGTGGGTATAATTGGACATTTTTCTTAATTTTTCGTGGACATTACATACATAATATTGATATTTGATTCTGTTACTTATGCAAATTCTGCGGATGGATTTCGAGGTAAATGAATTTGATTTTAAGCAAAGTATTATTATTTTAGAAAGCTCGTAAAAAGTTCTACCCTGTAAAGATGATTCTATGAATTATATTAAGTTTAAAGTTGAAGTTTAATATTCAATGCACAATTTCAACGAGAAACTTCCTGAAATATTTCTGCAATTATAAATGAAGATTGTATGACAATGAGAGTCAAGTTTCGATTCATAAAACGAATGTTTTCACTTATCATCTCTTCACTCATTTTTAAATGAGGTTTGAATAATTTATTTAGCCAAAGCTCTTTATCGTATGATTCTGTAAATACAATTTTTATCTGTATAGAGGCGTATACTTTGATAATAAAGTTCTCGTCGAATGTAGAACTGTCACATCTACAAAATACACTGGGACACAATTACAATACAATCTGAAATCCTTCATTTTTAAATTATACAGTTTAATCCGTAAACCATTTTTGTAATAAATAATAGAATAACGTTAACAAATAATAACTTCCACTCTTCTAAAAATTATCTAATGTACACATACATTCTGAGATAATCAACGCGTCCTCTACCCACAGTAAGTGAGCCCTCATTTCTACCAATCTGCAAATTTTAATCCACCTCCACTGTTAATAAGAAATGCTTTAATTAAGCCAGCCTATTTACGAACGACAACCAACGGCTGCACTGTGCAAGAACATCTCACAGAGCAAATGAGATTTTGCAGATTCGAAATATCCATTCTACCGAATCGCCGAGTTTTTGCAATCTCAGGAGACTTAAAGAGTCGAACCTTTTTTCCTTTTTGCCGATTTCATGATTTGCATAACTCCCCTTCAAAATCATACAACAATTGAACTGATAAAATTTACCGATAAAATTACTAATACCAATAAGAGACTGACCAAATTAAATAATTAACCTCCACATTTTACCTATCTTGATTATTTCAAAATGCCATAGAAAATTTCTCCGCATGTATATTCAATATTTAAAAAAAAAGAAACAGCTTTTAACTCGCCAAGATTCAAAAGTTAAAGTACCACTACAAATTAAAGCTTCTCTTTATGCCAAATGCACCAAGCTTTCAAGTTTGCATCAAATCACCGACACACACAGCAAGTTTAATTGAGCCTTCCCACTTTACCATTTGACAATCGCAATTTCATTCCACATAATCAAGACCGTATTCGGAACAACTGACCATTTCAAAGAAGCAAGACTTTGCTGCAAATCGAACGACGCGAGAGACTCACAGTCAAATTGCAAATCGTGCATGTAAACCGAAAGAGGAAGAGCTCACCAGGACGATTGGCTGTAAAACACGAAGCCGAATAGCAATCAGCTCAGAGATGAACAATGTGAATGCGACAATTCGTAAAGAGGACACGAGGTCAAAACAAAGATGCAGTTTCATTGGACGAGAGATGGCGAACAAACGGAAGTGGTACGTGGTGAACATGGAGAACCATGAATGTTGAAACGTGATCTGAAGAGGAGAAAATGAAAGGAGAAGAGGAATGTCTCTGTAAGAACACGAGAAAGAGGAACGTGAAAGTGAGATATAAAGAGGATTCGGTGCTGTGAGACAAGGCTCGTCCGAATAGCGCGGAAACAGCACGCGAAACGGTGCAGAAATTCGCGTAGATTGACGGCAATGCGAACAAAGGAGGAGATGGGGAAGAAAGGGAGAAAACCGAGAGGGTATGTAAGTACGAGGCATCTTTTGAGAATGTACGGCTTCCGGTACACGATTCCAGCATGTCCCTTTTATCTTCTGCAAAAACGAACATGGTAATGCGAAATCGGGAGTACCCTTTGATGAGGATCAAAAAGAAAAAGATGACAGTGAAAGGGCGTGTGGGAGAGAACACGTGGCATTGTGAGTTGCTACCCCATGTCGAATGGAAACGTAAAAGGTGGGATTATTTTTTACCAGGAATGACAACTTTAATTCGTTTGAAATCTTTGATTTACATTTTGTTAGATTTCAAGCGGCTGAATTTTTCGTATGGGAAAATAGCTTGACTTGTAACAGATTTGATTTATATTTGATTTATTTGTATTACTATATTTATGATGGAGATAAATGTGTGAAGTAGAGAGCAAATGAATTTTGGTGGGGGAAAGTAATATGAATCAGGAGGAAAAAGAATTATGATTGAAGGGAATGTAGTGACTGTAAGTCAAGAATAATTGGTGGATTAAAGCAACTAATCAAATTAGGTATGACCTAATTAATGCATGTAGAATATGAGAATACTTTAAATTAAAAGCGGAAAGCTTTTTTAAATAGGGTCGGTTGAATTTTTCTGAGCACGTTGGAATAATAAATAAAATAAAGTCGAGGAAGTATTATGTAGAGCAACGTTAATTAAATTATATAGGAGATAAATATTTATGTATGAGAATTTTTTTAGTAGTAGTTAATTTAAAATTGAGTAGTTTGATTATGCATGTTCGTAACATTCTTTTTCAGTAAAAACGAACTTCTGTAGTTGCCAGATGCCATTTTATTCTTTCGTATTTGGACGAAGCAGAAATAAAAATCTAAGAAAATTGTAGATGCATTTCTTTCTAAGTTTCTGAAATTCATGCAATACATGAATAAATTTGCGTTTTTAACATTCATTGAAGAAAGCTTCTCTTCAGCAGCTCTGCAAATATTTCGTGCATTTAGTCGAAAGCTTCATTCAACCAGGTAAAAGAGTGGTGTTTTTTAGATATTTAATGCTTGAATACGTATTTCTTCTCGTTCATCAAATTTTCATCATGTTTTTCACTTGGAAAAACATCTCCTCTATCTTGAAGTTTAAGAAAGCACTCACTGCCCTCTCAGAAGGTCACCGATCTTAATTACATTCCCTCTGTTACTTCCCTCCACAGAAAAACACTACAATCTCAGCTCTTATACAATTAACAACATTAACATATTGAATGCCACGAATGGCGCCAGTGCTACTAAATTCTATGTCCCTTTTGACTTTTAAATTGCAATACTCATGCATTTGTTACCATATTGAATATTAAAATATTGACATTAAAAAAGCACAGCATCTCCGAACATAAAACTATTTCTACCATCAGCGTATTTGCACAATAAAGATGTAATTTTAATAAAAAAAATTCTCTTTGATAGACATTACAAAACTAGAGAAATGCAAGTGGCATTCAATGTAATAAATTCAACATTTGTTGTATCCTACTTCTGACACTAAATTTATGTTGTATGCCGTATGGTTTACAACACTAGATTTAGGAATAATTACATTTCGCGTTCGAAATTTAAACAAACTTAAAGAAACGTTGTAACGAGCTGCAGACTGTCAGCTATTCAGTACAATTCTTGATTTAATCTCTCTTTGATTTCTGGTAACGAGCCTGCCGTTTTATAAGTTTTTCGACAGTGTGATGGGAAATTCTAATGACCCCGACTTCTCATGAGTAAGGTTCCAAAAGGGCGATCGCTTTTCCGATGACGTTCGTTAACCTTAAAGGTCTTCAAGACATATTTTGCAGGAAAAGCAATACGGAATCAGAGATAAGTAACAATTCCTGTTTATACCCTGAATCACGTTTAAAAATATTTGATTATTATATCGCAAAGAATTAGTTCGGTATCCAACACATTGTCAGTACAAAACAAAAGTATACTCATTTCTAAAACTGAAAGAACAAATAAAATGTTCTGCACATTTACCACGAAGTTTCAAAAACACCATGAACTTCACGGTAATCCATTTCGTAGAGTTCCGAAGTTTCTTCGACTCGAATTTCGGGCGTTGGAGTTTCAGTCTCCGTTTGAGAAGTAACTTCGCGGCTCATCTGCATCGGAAATCGTTCGATTCCGTTCGAGCCGAACAAATTCCGTGCTCGTCGGAGGAAAATCTCAACGTACAAAGATCACCCGACATTTCTGAGCCGACGTGAAAATTTCTCCAAAAACCTATCCCCTCTCCTCGTAACCGAAATAGCCACGACTTACGAGGTAATTCCGTGGAACAAGTTTTCAGTTCGCAACTAGACAGTCACTCTAGGAGACGAGTTAAGAAACTTTTCTCCTCGAAATTTTTCCCGGGCATACGCGATAGAAAGGTTTCTTTTCTTTTAACGAGATTGCAAGAATTCTGAAAAATTCAACGGGTGCCATTCCAGAGTCCGGCAAATCTCCCGATCCTTCTCGGTGAGTTTCGTCGAAATTGCGAAACTTTCTCGTACCTGATTATTTAAAAAATAGCCTTATAACGCGAGGAGAGTAGGAAAAGGGAAAACGTTTCGTGTAGAAAACTTTCTTTCAAGCTGTAACGTCGCCGCTCGCGTGACTTTCGATGGACTTCGTCCGAACGGCTGTTTTCGCACGTGCAAAAGAAAATGGAGAATATAAGTACGGTCGTCGAATTATTTAATGTAACGGCAGTTTCAAGCGTTTTCCCTTCGAAATGTACGAAAGGCGCGGTCGTTTATAAAACTGTTATGTCGTGGAATAACATAGACCGAATGCCATTGGTAGGAGAATTTCGTTCCCTTTTTTTTTACCCTTTCCCTCGGCTCGTTTCAAACTAATCAAGCAGTTTGCAGCCTTCCGCGTTCGCGAAAGTTTCTCGGGGGTTCTCGGTTTGGATCTTGACACTCCTGAAAGTTCACACTCTGTCGGAGGGTGCAGCTTCTTTCGTTGGATATAAGCGGCTTCTCTCTTTCTCTCTTCCTCTTTCTCTCTTTTCCGATTTTTCAAGCCAAGCGATGTCACTCGACAGCACGCCGGGTTGCGTTTCTTCGTTCCACGGCTCAGCGAGACTTTTGTGTAACTTGGCCAGGTCGTGGGGAGGGGAACTAGGAAAGTTTAATTACGTGTCTGCGTCTTTTTTCAGGTCAAGAGCTACAACTCTTGAGAGAACAGTCACTCTCCTTTTTCGTATTCGATGCTACAACTAGAAATAATATTTCGCTTCGATTCATTTTCCGTGTTTGTCAATATATTGCATATACATTCTTCTCCCTTTGTAGTACTACCTTCACGTTTCCGATTAACGAGGAATTAACTTATCGATAATCATTCTGTTTCAATGGGAATGAAACGACATCGATGGCACGGATGTATCGAATTACCGACGATATTACTCGTCGCACGAATGAATCATGGATTGTTTCACTTCTATACGATTGTAGGTGTTTGATATCTAATTGATTACTCAGTGTAACATACAAGTTATTCCATTAAATAACTTTGTTCAATATTTACGACAAATCCTAAGAATGTAAGAAACTGAACGGAACAAAATTCAGTTTGTATTAAATAAAACTGCAGTGGTTGCAATTATTGATTAATTATACATTAAATTACATCGTCATTAAAATGTACAATACGTATGGATATGCCTGTTTAAATAATTCCTGCGAGATGTTATCCGATTAAAGCACAATTTTATAGATTATGCTATGACAAATTGACAACTACCACTGTGTCTCATAATTACTCCCTCATCAATCATAGGAATCTGTGGATCTTTCTATTCCCATGAAAAATGCATAAACCATGTCAAAGCACGTAAAAACAAACAACTCACTCCTATCACCTCTTCAAGTAACAAAAAATAGAAGAATCATGCTATCAACGACATTAATCAACAAGTTGACACGAAAGACAAAATTGCAAGAACAAAAATCTTCGCGCATCGTCGATCTCTAATACATCGACCCAATTTGCAACCGGAGAGCACAGGGTGAAAAAAAAGCCGGCAGAAGGAGTGCAGCGTAACCACTTGTGAGAGTCGAAGCAATAGCGGGGGTGATTTTCGTCTCGCCAGCACCCTCTCCGTAGAAATCCTCCGACTGCCGAAGGTTAATTTACCTACGTAACAGATAGAACCGAGATCTAATCCGGGCGAGACCGCAGCTGCCGTACCAGGATAAACACGCTGCCACCAACCACCCCCCACTTGCACCATGAACCCTTTCGACGTTCCTAGTCTAACTGTATACAAGTTGCGGCAGAAGCGCACACAAGAGGTGGGGTGGAAAAGGGCAGGCCTAGGAGAATTTTCAAGCACGACGTCGCAATTACATCGGATCAGAGAGGAATATTTCATCCGGCGCCCTTCATCCGACGAAAACGAGAGGAAGAGAGCAAAAGGGGATGGGCCGAGGGGGGGTGGCAGACTCGCAGCCCTCCTCTTCTCATCCCCTATCCTTCTTCATCCAGCCCGGTACGGATTATTAACGGGCAATTTGCCGCGTCTGCTGCTGACTGTATTGTCTCTCTATTCTCTGGCCCTCCGACGCTCGGATGGCGCGAGCCGTCTCCTCTCTCTTTCCTTCCGTAGATTTTCTCGTCTTCTACCCGTATTCGGATCGTCTACTTCCCCTACTTCGTCTACGACGTCTTTGCTTCCACCCTTTACGCGCCGTAGCCTTTTCCTATATGGCTCCATCCGTTCCTTTATCGACCTTTTCTCATTCCCTGACCTCCCCGGCTCCGTCAATTTCTTCCCAAGTTCGTTAAGGAAGCACGAGTGGGCTTGGTTACTTGGAACCCCGTTGTCCGTGAAGTCATTAGATCTGTTTAATGAGAGAGCGTCGGGGACGACGCATTACCGGTTGCCCGTGAACGAAGGGGGATGTGGGTTAAAATAACGTTGGAACGTGGTGGAGAACGTGAGCTTGGGTTTCGGGGAGTGGTCGCTTCGTGAAGCGTGAACTGAGAGAGTAGTGTAAGGTGCTGGATGTGGTGGAACGATTTAAGGCTGCTCTGTTCTAGTATCATCGTGGTTCGTTCTCTCGTTTGTCGGGATTTGTATGAGAACTTCATAAAGGGGAGAATGCTATAGAAATCAATTGAAAAGAGATGTGTCAACTAAATAGATGTTGTATCCCGTATAGTGATTTACAAAACATTATGTGGGAAGACTTATGGCGTTCGGAGTGTTAACAAACTTAAGGTTTACTTCGTCGTGAGCTACAGACTTTAACCCTTTCAATACGGCGAACAATTCAGTCCGAGTGCGCCCCATTACCGGGATAAGTTATTTCTCCTTCAAGCGATTATTAGATAAAATCATTTTTATGCCGAAAACTGAGCAACCTTAACAGTTGTCGCTTGTTTGATTAGATCGGGGACGATCAAGATGAGAAATTTATGGACTCAGAACGATTGAGAATCAGTTTGGAGGCCCAACTTGGCGTTATTTTCTGCCCTAGATGTTTTTCAGTAACTGGGACATATGTTGTCCCAGCCGTAATATCAACAATTTTTCAGCCTGGGACAGCACATGTCCCGTCTGGTGCAAAAGGGTTAAGCGATTCTGTACAATTCCTAATTTAATCTACCTGGTTTTGGACACAAGACTGTCGTTTTATATGTCTAAGACAGTGTGGTGGGAGGTTCGGATGACCTCGACTTCTCGTGAGTAAGGTTCCGGAAGAGCGATCACTTTTCCGGTGATGTTCGTTAAGACTAAAGGTCTTCAAGACATATTTTGAAGCAAAAGCGATACGGAATCGGAGAGAAGTAATAGTTCCAGTTTGGACTCTGAATCACGTTTAGTAATATTTGAATAGAATATCTTATAGAATTAGGTCGGTATCAAATATAGAGAACCTAGCATACATTTTTCGCTAGTTCCATTGGCGAGTACTTAATTCTGCTGTTCTGTTTATTTATATCTCACATACGTATTCCTTCCATCATAGTGTCTAGGTGAACAAAGGTTCATATTTGAAGAAACATAAACTATACGAACAGGTAGACCTAAATGTGAAATACATTAAATATCAAACACTAATACTTACAATTAGAAACATACTATCTGTTAAAACCTAATCTCCATTTCGTGTCACATAGACCCAAGCAGAACAGCAAGGTTAAACAGAGTCAGGGTTAACTCTTAGAAATTCTTCATAAGAACTGTTACTTATTTTATATATAGGCTTGGCAATATCACCAATTAGGTGAATCATTGTATTTTTTGAAGTGTGAACGTGGATAGTTCTGGATGGGAGGTCGCCATAGAATTCCTAAAATGAGGTATATCTCAACAATAGGTGTATGGAAGAGGGTCGTCTTAAATATTGGGGCGCTGCAATTAATTGTGGTTAATATTAGGCGTGGTGCTTAAAGGTTGCTATAATCATTACAGTTTCAATCACTTTAATTTGAATAACAAGGGTTAACTATTATTCAGTCTGATTGATAGAAAGTTTCAGTCTTCATGGTCGTAACCACCATAATACCCTCCATCTTGTACGTTCTAGCAGTAAAAGATATAAAACGGTAAGTTTCCCTTCTCCCTACAAAGTTACTCCCTTTCCGCCCTTTTTCATTTTCTTCAAAAGTATTTGTAAAGGACCCGCATTGTAACTTGTGTATCAAGAGGAAACAGTTGCTTCGAATTTATTACATTTCAACGAGCATTTGTTCTTTTCTATTCGCAAAAGTCTAATATAATACGAATTTACAATTTAATTTCAAAAAGGATTCTATAAAATTGGACTCCATTGTTACTTGTTCTTCTATTTCTTCATAAGTGAACAGCTTCAGGGATTTTTGCAAAAGAAACGCAGGGAAAAGCTACGTTATGACGTTCATATCCGAGCTTTCTCGACAGAACTCGAGGAATTTTGGTGCAAAACGATTATCAAACGATACTCCACTTGAAAACGAGCGTTGCACCGTGCTTTCCTTTTATTTTCATACTTGCCCGCGCTTCTTTCGCTGACCTAGTTGAAAATTGCTTAGTCCTCCAAAACGGAATATCTTTAACCTCGCTTTATACATACTTATTCGTTTGCGTTTTTTCTCCCTCGCATCCTGTTTTACAAAATTTTTTCAATAACCCCTCCTGATCCTCGAGTTCTCTCCAAGTAGAACTGACTCGGGGGAATCTCGTTTCGCAGATATCTAAAATCCTCAAAATCTGCCTGACTTTCGCTTGACGGTTATATTTACATTCACGAAATCTTACGTTACATTTGCATTCTATTTGTTTGTACTTTACAAACTGAGAAAGATTGTAGACTATTCGCCGGAACATTTGTATATTTTTCTTTTGTACCTTTTGTATATTTTTCTCTGTACATTTCAATCCCTTCACCTTGGTAAGGGCTAGGCAAAAGGGACGTAATTTTACCGGCGCATGTTGATAACAAGAATTAAGGATTACTGTGATTTTAAACTGAATTTTTAAAAAATTTTTATAAGTTTAACAGTGTCCTTTGAACTATTTGAAACAAACGACATTTAACTATTTTACGAAAAATAGTGCAACTCTATTCCTACCATAAGATTTTTTATAGATGACTGTAGTCCTAACAACAGACAATTCTTAGTTACATAAACCTGTAATCAACGATTATTAATCATCCTCCGTAAACAAAAATCGAAAATCTTTCCACAATCCTAGTAATCTGTAAGAAAAACCAACCTAACGCGCCCAAACTAAAAACTTAAAAAAAAATTTATATTCACAAGTGAAAACTTAGAACCTTTATACACCGACTACAAACTTCAACGTTTCGCACAAAACCACAACACACCTCACCGTAGGCGTTCAGGCATTGCGCCAAACTAGCAAAGATTAATGTACTACAACTCTAAATTCTCTCACGACAGTCATAGGAAAAACATCCAACGACTCCATCAACCCAGGAAGCCCATAATAATGTTCCTTAATTACCTCAAGAGAAAGAAAGGAGTCGAAAGATAGAGAGAGAGACACGGTGGAGAGAAAGAAAGCAGAATAAAGAGGGAGAGAAAAGAGAGAATAGATACCAGAAATAAAACAGAAAAAAGTCAGAGCAAAAAGAGTAGTGGGAATTCAAAAGAGAAAAGAGGGAAGAAAGAAGAACAAAAAAGAAAGATGTGAAGAGAGAGTCGAGGCTTGCGAGAAGAGCCAATATCGTGCAAACAGTGCAAGAGGATGGACCCTGGCGGGAGGCATATTTACGAGACATTTGCCGGGTAATATCAGGCCTAGAAACCTCTGGTGGTACACGTGTGCGTGGTAAGCTCGAGAAAGGCGAAGAGCCGCTTGGTACTGCGAGTGGCACTGCTACTGCTATGCTTCTACCTGCAGCCAGTAAGCCAGTTAGGCGGGGTATTTAGGAGGGAATTTGGTGGTCCTGAAGTTGTACATTATACCGTCTACCCAGAGCACCCGGTTATACAGGTTGGCTCTGGACCTCAAATCCACCGTCTCCCCAGGGCTGGAATTTGTGGCTCGGTAAATTTAATAAGTCGACAACCAACGCTGTCCTACGATTCCCACGACGTTCCTGACTTCTCAGGCTACTTTCTTTGGTCAAGCCCTTCCTCCCACTGCGAGAGGGTTTTTGTCTATTTTAATGTACTTTCTTGTAGGTATTGAGAATGATAGAGATTGTATGTTGAGCAAGTATGGACTATTTCTTGTTTTTCTTTTTACGTGAATGGTTTAGAGTGTAAGCGTTGGGGGTGTTGACGTGCGATGTGGGCGGTTTGGTGAAATGACAGTAATAATTGTTACCTTTGGGGACACGTTAATATGGGGTCTCAAGTTGATTTTTTGCTATTGTAATTTTTGCTAGTATTTCATGTCCGACGTCACTGGTTATACTATTAGGTATAAGGGAAAGTTATGTCGTTTTTGAACACGTGCACTTGTATGCGTTGTCGACTTAAACCGGTTTAAACAGTTGGATTAGTATATGATTGATGATTTACACACATTTTGTCCTGCTTTAGTCAGTTTTTTGAAGTTGTAAAACTGTCAACATGAATGAAGAGAAAGTGAACTTAAAATATTGTATGTTGTATGAATTCCAAAAAGGGAATAACGCGATGGAGGCAAAAAAAAAATTGTGAGACTTGTTTGGAGAGGAAGCAGTGACAGTTTCGGGTGATTTTTCTTTGAAAGATGAACCCAGATCTGTAAGGCCATGAGATGTCAATGATGAAGTGCTATGCAGTGTGATCAGGACAAATCCCACGTTAACTTCCACAGAAGTGGACTTCAAGCTTGGAATTCATCAGACTACCGCTTTGGATCACATTAAAAGGGTTGGTTTCGTGTCCACGAAACCAGTTTAGTCAAAACAGAACTCTCTGTTTAGGTGCCACAGGAATTGAAAACGACATAACTTTCCCTTATACCGAATAGTTGCGTACTTTAGTTCAAAAAAATTTTACAAAGTCAAAGGTGAAGAAAATTTGATCGGGTCATCTAGATTAACCGTTTGCGTACCACGAGCCACTTTCGCGCTCTTCAGTTTTTGTGTCGAAAAATCCCAGGACATTGTTTCAATGTTGACAATTGAAAGAAGACTTTGTTAAGATATTTTGTTAAAAATGCATCAGGTTTCTCTTTTATAATATAAAGTAATTCCAAATTAGGATACAAGCACGAGAAAATTGTTCTTGTTGTGCACCACATAAAATAAAACACCAACTTTAGGTTATTTTGAAATAAAATCTCAAGAGCGCGAAAGTGACTTTTGACTTTCTTCGAAGTAATTTTTTAAAACCCTCCCGGTATTCAAACGGTTAATCTTTAGCTCCTTATTTTATTGAGGATGAAGATTCCGCACGAGCAATAAATTACTTAATAGAAACTTGAAAATGTAAAAACTTTGTAAGATTGGTAGCATCATATTGAGGCAACAAAACTAAAAAGGACGAAGCCATCGAACGACTTTAAAGTTACCTTGCCGAATTCTTTCACAAAATATCCCCTAAGCAAGTAGATCTCTAGCAGCGCAGTCAAACCGTCATAAAAGGAGCAAAAATTCGCAACAAAAAGTAAGAATTCTCAACAAAAGAGAGTCAAAGGAAGAATTCCAGGTCCGATTCCAGGCTAACTTTTCCGTCTGTACGATCGTCCAGATAGACGGACCATAGAAGCTGCTACATTTCGAGGGCAATAGCTTCTCAATGATGAAAGTCGAAGGGAAACATCATTGCTTATAGTTTGCCGGAAGATCAAGGACCCTTGAACGGGACACAGAGGTACTTTGCCGATGAGGTACAACGATCACGTCGTGGATCGATACTAACGACATTGAGGCTAAACTCACCGGTGGAGCTCGCTCCTTCGAATATTCACGTAAACCTGTCTTTAGGTTAACGTCCATGGACACGGTCTTTCTCGATTTATCAAGAACGAAACTGTGTCCGTAAATTCACTATTTACGACTGCATCGATCAATCGATTTTCGTTAATCCATTGATCCGATACTGTCGAATTATTTTAAACGAGTTTGCTTCTTTTCATTGGAATTACAGGGTACGATGTCTCGGCGATGTTGCGAGGGTAATTAGGGTCAGGATTACTTGCAGGCAAGTTTGTAAGATTGATGAGACATAGTAACGATTGGGACCGATATAGAAGTACAGTGGAAAAGATACTTTTAATTCGACAGTATGCCGTGGATGTAACATATTGACGTTTGGCAATGTGACAATTACATGGGATCCCTTGTAATACGGTCCCCCTATAATGGGAACCAATGTTTGAACTACTGCTGGTTCTCTATAATCCGATTAATGGCTCAGTCAAACGTAAGAAGATATTGCTAGATTGTTTAGTTTTAGATTTTAGCGTTAATGAGAATTTGTTTTAAGTGTCCCTCATCAATGAACTTAAACTTGGGTTCTATGGGAGATGTAGAGTTACAGGTTGGACTCGCAACCTTTGTGAGTTTTTTTGGCATTATTGTTTAATATAGCATAGTCTGGAATTTTAGACATAGTTACCACTAGAACTACCAAGGTGGTCAAAATGACTCGTTCTTCATTTGTTCTAAAATCTTTTCAAGTTTATAGGAGAGCCATAGAGTAGATATTATACGTCCATCATATAAAATAGAAATTTCTGAATTAATCTTATTCTCCACCCGTTGATTCCTCCTATTCTAAAATATTCATTTAATATATTAATATTTAATAGATTTAAGGACTGTAGTTCTAGGGACGTAAGGGGAGATTGCTCTCGCACAACCTATCTCTTTCTATTCTCTATGTCTGCTGTTCTCTTCATTCATAGTCGTAGCTATTCACATTCATTTAAGTAGGTAACATCGGTGTCTACCAATCTGATAATAGAAATCTCGTGCGTACGTCAAGGTTTCGATTTTCACGATCGATATCGTGCTGTCGCACTCAGTTCCACAGATTTTTCTTTTCTCTCTTTGTCTCGCAGTGCGAGTTCCCCTCAAGTGACTTGTTTCTGATCCCTTACAATTTGTACCCAGCGATTGACGTAGTATGAAAAATTGAACAGATTTCACTTAAAAGGAATGAGTGTTGGAGGTACTTTCGTGTTCAGTTAGTTGCAACTCCTATCCCAGGGATGCCATAAAAAACGTAAATGTGGTAGGTAGCTACCAAACATGGTTGGATATCCAATGCAACATGACATCTCTACTGTGCTACAATACTTCGAACAAATTTTTTTCAGCAGTCTAAAGAACGTTAGATTGCATGACGAATGGAGATCGAGGAAAGTGTACGGCTTCATTATTTTGGACTGTATCTTGCTTGGAAATGTAACAAGCAATGTTGCGGCTAATGCATATGTAAATTACTTCGTGAAAAAATGATCGCACAGAAGCGAGTTTAACACTGGAACTACTAAGCAAGTAAAAATGACTGGCTTCCAATTTTTGTGCAAAAATTCTCCAAGTTTGTAGGACAGTCACAGTGCAGGTATTCTACGTTGATCTTATAAAATACAGGCTACCCAATTGACCACTTTGCCCACCTTTTGATTTATCTTTTTCCAAAGTACTCACTTAACATATTGAAATAAAACAAATTTAATACCGGCAGTTCTAGTGTTAAAGTGTCATTATCAAATTGAAAAGTACAGCTGCGTGTCGCTAGTAATAATATCGAATTGAAATACTCAGTAGTGAAATTAGAGTATTAATTACGACTTAGAAGTTGTAAACTGCTAGTTGCACGTTTCAAACAGAGATCCTAGTCCTGCAAAGAACCTGTAATTTAGCAAATTGTTATTCCTTCTGAAGAGTAACTTCGTTACTCAAACATTTAAAATGAATCTCGAATACTGATTTAATAAAGTTGAGATAGAAAATAGTATTGGATTAGTCTGTTTAAGATTAATTTGATACTTTATTACTTTGAGTTACGGCGTTGGCTGTAGTGGGAATTTTCCAGAAAAGTGTGTAACTTCGAGAATGTTCAAAATTACTACAGCTATGACGTACATCTCACGCAGAGAAATTCCGGAAGTGACTGTAGAAATTTAATTCAAGGCTTAGGTAATTATAAACTATTATTTGCATTACGATTGTGATCAACTTAATAAGTATACCGTAAGTAAAATATACTACGAGCCATCGTAAAGAATTTTGCAAGACTGAGAAACTTGAGTGTTCTTCACGAAGGCCGTATAATTACTAAAATATCCAGGTCACTTTCCTCCAAGTTGGAAAAGGTCGACGAGCGCTAAAAGGGGTTAGTTATGGTCAACATGGTGCGCTAAGTTTATTCACGATCCTCCTCACGTAGCATCCAACACATTTTTTATGACATTTAATTTGACTCAATATTTAACCCAAAAACATACGACTAAAAGTATCCTAATTAATACAAAATCAACAGCCGAGCAACGTCCAAATCATTAATTTGAGTCATAACCGAATAAATCAAGCCCACGAAATTAAGAAAAGAAAAAATGAAAAGAAAAGGAAAAAAAAATACGAAACACCCTTGGAATAAGCAATATCCCTCGTTTCAAATTCACGTCACAGGCGTACGTTCCATCGCAGCTGCATCCCATTTTCTGCACTTTTGCCGTCCGCGACAAACATTTTCACCTTACACTCTCCTTTACATATTTCACCGTACCGTCTGCACGGACAGCGGCGGAATAAAAGCGGCGATGAAGGGTACAGCGACGAAAGGGTCAAACGTTTACAACGCTCGCAGTGGGGTGGCTATGGAGCCAAATGCCAGTGAATCATTCTACAAAGTAAACAAGATGGAGCCCGCCACGGCTTATCCTCGTCTGAATGCAACAAGCTATTTCCACTCGTCCAACGCTGTTTCTCCTGTCTCTGCCCTCCCGTCTGCCTGCTGTGTCACCCTCCTCGTATCTCTTCCGTCGAGGCACCCTGGCCAAGACAGTGCACCGTTTGCTCTTCCTGCTTCCACTTCTTCTTCCTCATCCTTTTACATTTTTCTTTCTCACTTCTTTTCCCTTCGCTATCTTTCTTCTTCTTCCCTTTGGTGTCTTTTTCGCGCATCCCTTTGCTGTCTTTGTCATCTTTCTAAGCGCTCTCTTTTTCGCATCTCTTCCTCAACTTCGTCCTCGTCCTCTTTACCTTTTCTTGGTTCTTCTACTCCTTGTCGAGGCTGTAAATTGACAGGAGAAAAGCAATTCCGCGTGCGAGGTAGACGCGTTCCGATAACTCGCCCTCCTTCGGCTATGTAGACTTCCATCTAAACAGGAGAACTCGAGATATAAAGTGTCGTCCTCATGGAACTGGAAAATCCATTACGGATTCATTCCGTATCACGCACGGTTAGTCGACGGTTTT
The DNA here is from genome assembly GCA_910591515.1 of Cerceris rybyensis. Lineage (NCBI taxonomy): Eukaryota > Metazoa > Arthropoda > Insecta > Hymenoptera > Crabronidae > Cerceris > Cerceris rybyensis. Next base: position 43,685,417 of record OU342789.1, read on the forward strand.
AACTCTTTGCGATCGAACTGCCAATCGCTCGTTGCTTTTGAGCGATTCGATTTTATCATTGTGTGCGATAGTGTTCTATGTTACAGCTGGAAATGACGAACGACTTTTCTCTACCAACTGGTGTTTAGTTTGTTTGATAATAATGTTTTAATGTGGATATTTGAATATTTCTATTCGAATTCCGTAAAAAGCTTCGACAGTTTTCGTTGATAGTAAACATCCTTCTATGGTTTGAAGTTAATTTTTTTTGCATATTTAACACAAGAACTACCAAACCAGTCAAAATGACTGGTACACAATTTTTCCCAAAAATTCTCCAAGTTCATAGAAGACCTATGGAACAAAAATTCTACGTCCATCACAAAAGACATAAATGACCGAGATGATCATTTTTTCCGCCACTTGATTCCTCCTTTTTTAAAGTACTTATTTAACATATTGAAATATGATGGATTTAACGGCGGTAGTTCTAGTGTTAAGTAACTACGTAGTAATTAGCAAGGTGAGCTCAATTTCTTTTTCAATTCATTTGGCACCAATGGAGCTGGTCGGTATAATAAATTCTGTATAAATACCAAGCATTCAAATCATGCCCAAAGGTTCTTCCAATTTATCCTAATCGCAATTTTGCAACAACATGAGATAAATAGTTTCTCAAAGTTTTTACGTTTAAATTAACACTTAACCGTGAATGATTTTGATAAGCATCCACACGAGGAATTTGCACGCACACGGGCATTAATTGCAAAGTATTCGAAGTCACCTTGGAAATTTTCCGTGAAATTGATTCGATTAAATTATGGACGGTAACTATCAATGAGCCAATAAGTGTTTCTCATTATTTCCAATCGCGCAAATTGTACGGATAATATAACGAGGAGAAATACGCGATTGCCCGCATCCCAAAATTATTGCCATGGAATTATTATTAAAATGGCATGCAACGTGTACCGACAGATTGCCGACCGTTGACTCCAATAACGCGGAAATCTACGGGAACAATATTCTTGGTCGTGTAATCCGATGGGAAAACGTAGAATCGGTTAGATATTAAATGCGATTTTACAGAGAATCGTTTCGCTTCGCATTATTACAACGTGTTCCACGGATATGCGCACGTTTGCGTATCGTTTTCGCGACATTCGTTCGCGTATGCATGGAATTTCGCGACACAGACGCGTTTCCTTCCTTTCTAAACTCAAAAATATCCTTCGCTCTGACTGGCTTTTCGTAGAAAATGAGCCTTGTTCTACCCTCCATGTCTTGCTGTTATGGTATGCGCGGTGACGAGAAAGAGAAGAATTTTGTAAGGTTTAGAGGGTAGTTCATGTATAGAAACGCAAGGAATTTCCCGATGGATTTCCTTTTTGGAATATTGTACGTAAGGTTCTATGTATTATGTGTATAGGATATTATATGTACGATTGTAACGGAAATTCTCATCTTTGATGTTTCTATAGTAAATTTGATCGCACAGCTAATTGTAATATTTGATTGTTTTACTATAATTTTTATATTTCTTAATACATTTAGTCACAATACTTTGCTTTACAATAACGAATCTAGCAGGATAAGGAGGTCAAAAGTGCCCTTGAGCCGATTTTATTCGACGATGAGTCATTCAATAGGTAACTATAAGAAATCATTGCACACCAATTTTTAATCCGATAATAGAACCGGAGGGTAGTTACGGGGTAAATTCAAACAATTAGTTTTTGCCACATTTTTCCCACATTTTTTCCACTTAATGGGATACAAAAATTCCGAAAACATTCTGACCCTTTTCACCCTTTGTTGGTTCAAAAGTCAGTGTAAATGTATTTTAAATTTTCAAACAATTATCTTAGTGTAACTTACGTAAGTGCCAGGTAATTAATTTCACTTTATCTGTTATACTTCAACTTGTATGACAATCCCATCACTGGTAAATTTTTATTTTAGGATCCGTGTCATACACTATCACAAAAGAAATCATAGAAAAAAAAGTTAGTGAAGATTTGAAGATTTATAAAATTCAACAACATTAAACACTACTATCTTTCATGAAACTCAACGTGTGAAAATGATCCGTTTGTAAAAGAAATTACGAATCCGTATTTCTAAACCCACCTACAATTATCCTAAACAAAACGAGACATAGACAAAGTTACTACATTTATTATCAAAATGCAGAACAAAAAAAAACAGAAATCAGTCACCGGCATAACGAAAGGATATATTCGTATGCGAACAGGTCGCCAGGTCAGGAATAATTGAACGCCAAATCAGAACTTCGCGGTAATATTTCACGTTGTCCATTATTACCGATTAAATAACGAGATACTGCTTTCACGCGAATCCATCGATCGACGTGTGCCCAACGAAGATCGCGTGTGCACACCGGACAGGAATCTCGTATTACGTACGCGGTTTAACGTGTAATGGCCACGATAACGATTGCGATTCACAGCCTTTATGTCGAAAAAAATAATAGTCCACGGGGGAGTGTCGCGTTTATGATTACGATCATGATTCAAGCGAATCGAGAACATCGACGAACGAAATCAAAGCATCGTCCGACGTTGCCGCGGAGATTCGAGTTAACGTAATACGGTGTAACGATCACCGGCATCAGATGTGCTCTATGACGGTAATGAAATACGAAACAATAAATCATACTGTGCTCCATAGGATAGTTATGTTTTTAGATATATTGCTCTTTCTCTCCGTTTATCTGTATACAGTAAGACCCCGCTTAACGCGGGGGATACGTTCCAGTAAGGTCCAGCGCTAAACGAAACAGCGTTAAACGAGGTCATCTTAACACCTAAATAATAGGGATAAGTGAAACAGAACAAAGAATAGGAAAATTTATCTGTTCTTTTTTTTGTTTTATTTTGTAACATTTATTGTTAAACAGTTTTTTATTGCATCAATTATAGACTTATTTATTGTTAACCCGGCGTGTGTATACTCAATTTTTAAGGGCACGGTGTGTACACTGGGCCTTTGAGGGAACAGTCGGCTTTACAAGATTTTCTCGACTTCAGAAAAATCTGCAAAAATTCTGAGATACTTATTGGAGTGTCTACTATGTGGTCCAGTAGTTGCTAAAGTCAGGAATTTAAAACTGTTATTTTTAAAAATGCAGAATGTTGAAAAATGTTAGAGAGAAATTTGAAGTACAAATTTTGACTGTTCCTTAAAAGACCCAATATACACACTCCGGGTTAATATCCATTTTTATTCATGAAACATTCATGAAAATCAAAAAAAGTTCGAATAAACTTGTCATGTTTGTGACGAGGAAGGTTGTTCCTCATTTGATATTTTTTGTTTTTTTTTATGACGAAGTCATCTAAAGACGTTTCTCTTTTCCCATTTCGTTCAGCAAGCACTCGTCAATAGCACGACACCGCATAAATGACAATTTGTCTTGCCCTTGAACTTCTATCAAAATTTAAATCATTTTGTACAAATTTATCCATAATTTCCGTTATAGTGACTAGACTTTTTTAACAAATTCGTTGAGAGTTCCTTTTGGTCGTCATGTCCAGAAACGCTAACTTCGTTATCTACGTGGACTTGTTGTTCTATTAATTCTTTAAGATCATTGTTAGAAAGGCTTTCACCTGTTGTAACTTACAATAATTCATCAATATCCTGCACATTTATATATAATCTTTATATTATAACAATACTACCGCGTAATACTGAAACAGCGTTAAGCGGGGTCTAACTGTACTTTATACTGCGCGGCACTAATAAGAAATCCCGCGGAAGAAATCCGAAAGAAATTCAGGTCTGATCGGTTGAAGTTAATCCTTTCACAGTGCGGTAAAATTACGAATTTTGGACCAAAAAGTGTCTACTTTTTTTATGTTCGAAACACGTCTCTAATGCGCTATTGGCTGAAAGAAACGCACTTTCGCTACATCTTTATGTGAACGGCGAAAGAAGTGTTTTGTTTTTGGTTGTTATTGGTCGATCTTCAGGTTTCCTAGAGCGATATTTACCGAGGCCTCATACCATGAGCCATCTCAATTTTTTCCGGCCGTAACAAAGAAAGTGGGGCATGTAATTTCCTTCAAAGTGAAACAGTATGAAGTATGCGATACATTGACGTAATCAGAGTATTACTGTTAACGTGACGTAAGGTATTAAACGTTTGCGTATACTTTGTTTTTTCAAATATAATATTTAGAGTAAGTAAAAGAAATATTGTAGTTCTGACGAAATACACCTTTTGTCACTGTACTGCCTCGCAAGGGTACTTTTGAATGCGACACCTTATTTATATCTTTTCCATTTTTCTTTTGCTTTATCTATGTCTTTTCTCTCTCTCTTCCTTTAAGTGTATATTTTATCTCCCTCCTTCTTTACGTGTATACTTTCTCTTTTATTACTTTTTTCTGTATATTTCCTCTTTCTCTCCAGTTATCTGTGGACATACGTTCGCCTTCGATTCCTGCAACTATACGTTTTCTCTTTTTCTTTCGTTTTTGGCTTATCTTTTTTTCGCTCTCTACATCTCATTTTCTCTTTTCCTCTTTCTCTCTTTGAGACTCACCCTTTTTCTCTATGTTCCTTTGCGAGGTAGAAATGTTTCATTATCGATGAAACTCGCCTTCGTACGAACGCAAAAAAGGTTGTACTTCATAAAGGGGAATTCATTTTAAACGACGCTATTCACTAAACGCAATTAGTGTTACGTTTTCATGGTTATTGTATTTTCGTTGGCATTTCAGTGGGAGTTTTGACATTTTTTATTTTTAAAGCTTCGATGTAATTCCCGTTGGATGTATTATGTCAAAAAGCCACTATATGTGAAGGATGAAATGATGGTAGCAAAAAAGTTGTTGCTTGTAAAGGGAAATTCGCTTGAAATGACGACATTGATGGAATGTAATCAACGTTTCATCTCTATGGTATTTATGTTTCTGTCAACAGTTCAATGGGAGAATCGACATTTTTCCGAATTACGGCGCAAATTTCGAGATACGTATTGTTACAATTTCGCGGTTCTCTTTTGAAAGCATTTTGCATTTGTTATACGGTAAAATTTCATACAAAGAACCAGCAATTAATTTTAATTACTTAATATCACAACTACAAAATTGTACTACATAATTGTATTACTAATATCGCAACTACAAACATTTCGGAAGTAACGAAAAAAATTAAATTATTTTACTTAACTTATAAAATCCTGCAAAACTCGAAACTTTATAAAACTACACAGAATATTAAACATGACGGATATCTTCAACCATATCAACGTATTTGAAATAAATACCTACACAGACGGGGTAAAGCTAAAGACCTTAAAGCTTCATGCAAAACATAAAACACGGTAATTAATCCCGTGGAAACGTTTAGATCAAATAAGAGTCTGCTGTAAAATTCTCCTCGCTTTAAATTTGATTCAAGGTGTCCGTGTATCTCCGCTCTTTGCGTTTGAGTTATCAAAATGAATTCCACGGATAGTCCTGTTACGTAATACCGGTAATTAAACAAGTACAGTGTTCGAAAAGTCGAGAGTTATCCGCAGCGTGAGGGTTGTTAAGTTTAACCTTTCGGTTTGCAGAAGGGTCCGCAAGTCAGACAAGAGAAGGGCCCGTGAAGAACGAATTGGAGGGTCGGTGAAAACGGGGTGGAGGATGTTCGTCTGGTTTTTAAGGGGCTCTCTCTTTCCCTCTCCCCTTTTCACCCTTGTTCTTTCTTCTCCTTCGCCGTTTCCATCTTACACTGTGTACACAATTTCCACCCACAAATCGTCGGAGAGAATATGCACGGTATGCAAGAAATATGCAGATATAGCATCGGAGGGAACGAGTTGGTTCGTTTTGGAAAATAAACAGACTTATCTCATTTTGTAGCTGTGCTGGAACTGCTACGCGAAATCAAGCAAAAATTGTTGGACTTTTGACAAAATTTGAAAATTATTATAAGAAAAGCTTTGTAAGATTATTTTCTGGGAGGATTCGGTGGATAATAGTTGCGCGATGATTTAAAAGCTACAATTCTTGCGACGTAATAATTCAAAGTCTTTGTATACGAGAAATTTTTTCTGTATGGTGGTATTAAAGAAGTTGCGACGTCCTGTCACACGATATTTCTCGAAAAAGTGATGAAACACTACATGCATTTATTCTCTAATATGGTGGACTGGGTCACCGAACTAGTAAGGAAAGTGCAAATGTTTATGTACTTTTCTCCAGGAGGGTCCTTGAGCGAATCTGACATCAAATTGCAGATCACTGCCATATTCGTACCTTTGCTCATAGACCTAATCTTAAAATTGTAAATGGAATTAACCGTTAGTATTTATTTTTATAACTAAAGTGCTTTGTTTAATGTAGTGTTATTGTTAAAAAATGTAACTCATAAACATAAAATGTATTTGTACATTCTTAATTTTCAAGTTGCCAGTAATCCATTACCTTCCATGATCCCGATTTGGGGATTTATACAATTTCAATGTCTCTTAGCATTCAGTTAACACGTTAAGCGCCACACCGGTCCCTAGGGACCGGGCGTTGAGTTTTCGTTTATGCTTACGCTGAACAATGAAAATGAACAATTAGTTTTTTACTTAAACTACGTTGTCGCGCCTAACCGAGCCACAATTAGTGGAGCTAAGTATAAAATAGAACATTTTATCAAAGAAAGTAAATATAAACCAGCTTTATTCAATTAAAATTTTGAAAAAATGTCTGTGCAACATTGGTCATTTTATTTTTTGAATTTCCGTGCCTCAAAGAGTTAAGAACGAGCGTGGCGCTTAACGTGTTAAGATATTTGATGTGCTTTTGAGATTAAATGCATTTAAAATAGTATGTTTTAGCTGTATTCTTATGCAGCAGTTTTCAAGAATTATTTTTATTGTTACACTGTAACAATACTCCTTCCAGAAACAATCAAATCAAGACAAATTTGGCAGAAAATGGGTTAATTCTACAATTACAATCGTATTCCCGTAAAACTACTATCGCAAATATAAAACAAAAACCACAGTAGATACGAAATAAAAATAATAATTAGTAGCATACAATCACACTAATTTAACGCTGCGATAAGCACAACCCACCAATCTCATAACCATTTAAATTACCGTAAATTCTATCGTTACAATTTAATTCTCCCAAGTGGCGTAAAAAGAACGAGAGAACAAAACAATACGTGACTCTGTTAAATATCAAAAGACACACCAGTGTATTTTCCGTACACCAGTGTTGATGTAATTTCCACCAACGTCTCTCCTTCTTTATCTGTGCATTTTTATCGCGAGAAGGTTGCATGCAAGCCCCGCACACTTGAATGCACGATAAAACGGTGTGGCGCACAGTTGGTGGTAAAGCCCGTCCGATTTCACGTGTCGTTTAGCGAACTTTAATTCAATTAAGGGGATACGACAGCAGAGATCGTGCGTAATTCCCGCCGGGATGGGGATGATTCTCCGAGTCTGTCGTGCTTTGTAACGAAGGTGCCGACAGCGATGTACAAGAAGAGCCGCGGATCGGCTTGTGTGAAAGGAGACAAAAGGTAAGTGGATAAAGAGGGAGGATGAGAGAGAAGAGTAAGAAGAAGTGAGGCTTCCATCGCTGCACTTCCGGTAAGTTTTATTGGTAGACACGACGGACAGATGGATAAAGAACGGTTGATAATGGAGTTCTAGGTAACTCTGTTTCCGGACGATCTTGAGATACTGGGAGAAATTAGACGATCCTCCTTTCGTGTATGTACGTTAGTAACATGGAATTCAACGATTCTTACGAAGACCACTATGTCTATTTTTTGTTTTGGGACTTTAACACGGTGACTGCCATGAGAGTGAGCAGTGACAGGCGCTATTGAATTCAATGAAATTTCTTATCATTTTTCAATTGTCATTTTTACGAATTTTCTAACACATTCTGTATTTATATACTGGCGTTTAAAAGATAAAATTCTGTTGAATATATATCTACTTGTATCTTTCAATTTTCTACTGTGCAAAGATGGGATTTTAATAGGGAAAGTATCATTTCAGTAGAAAACTAGCGAAATATCAGTGGCGTTTAAAGTGTTGATGTTTTTCTGAGCTTGTTGTGATATATAAATTTTTGGTAATACGAGTGTGTGATATGTATGCCATAGACTCGGTGATGCGGAATACATATACAGGGTGTCCCAGCCGATTTTGACATCTTGATAACTTTGTTATTGCGGTATGAAGAAAAAAATGTTTCATAGGAAATTTAAATGGTATCGAGTGGGGTGTCCACCCTACGGAAAAACTAATGACACCAGATTATGCCCCACACTATACCATTTAAGTTTCCTATGAAACATTTTTCGCTATATGCCACAATACCGAACTTATCAAGATGTCAAAATCGGCTAGGACACCCTGTATATAATATGTAATGTGTTAGATATATTATAAAATATTCTTATGCGCATTAATTGCAATGCAAGAAATTGCACTGAAAATTGTAAAAGAATTAGTATAATTGTGCAATCATAGCCTATCAAGAAAGCTTAACTAGCTTGATTGAATAAAATTTACCACCAATTATAATCCACGCCCGATCAGATATACGTGTTTAATGGCTGTCGATTATATTTGACGTTCACACCGCAGAGGTTAATTATTGACCTGTCAAGAACATCGTGAATTGTATATGGCTCGTGTATGGGTTATCGTTTCCTCGCCTGGGAAATCGTCCATGCTGACACTTCTTAAATGATTGCCCCGATAATATTCTATTATCTTCGGTGATATTGAGAGCTGGACAACGATTAATTACCAAAGCAATCTTCGACGAAACTCCAGTTAAAGCGTAACCTTAGTGTTGAAAAGTTTATTGCTTGAACCGAGAGATAGCTATTTATGAGAGCTTATTATTTTTATGAGCTTCATTCAGTCCTAAACGAGTTTTATATTGCCATCATGTTTTTATGTACACTTAATAGTGATTGTCCTGCGGTAAACTTGAACGTTGGTAAACCAATACAACGATTATTGTCTGTGCAGACTTTGTTTAGTTATGAATCTTGGCAAATCTCCAGAGTAGCGAATGCTCCTTCAACCCTTTACACTTAATAGTCAATGAGTCTCCATCGTGCAAGAAGTTCTCCAAAAAAACTTTAGAAAGATAATTAAGGGAGGCGACTTGGACAAAAATTAACTTCATGAACTAGGTTTCAAGCTGTGAGATTTATGTTTAGACTCTATTTCTTGTCACTCGTAAGAATATTTAGACTACGGATTATCGAAATCCCTACACTTTCTGTATACATCTCGTTAAACATTTTTGTTAAGAATATAGTCAACTATTGTGATACTAAATTAACTTTAACACTAGATTTATGGACGTTGAATCGTCTATACTTAAATATTACGGGTAGCCAAAAGTAATCAAAATTTTTTGCTAGGGAAAAAACATTTATTTATTAAAGAAATCTTAAATACTTATAAACAAAATAATTTCCATAATTTTCTCATACTTTTTGCCAGCGTAAAGGTAGTTGTTCGATTTCCTTTTTAAAAAAGTACTTCGATTTTTTGTTAAAAAACGTTTCCAATTACGTTTTCACTTCTCCAATTTTGATTACTCTTCGGTACCTCTAATATATTAAATAATATATACGTATATACACGTATACTTTGGACAAAGACGGATCAAATGGCAGAAAAGATGATCAATTAAGTAATTTGTGTATTATAAGACACACGTGAAATATTTACTGTGTTATAAAGGAAGGTGTTTCTAAAATCGTAAAAATCCGTCAGTTTGACGGCTTCGTGGATTTAATGTTAATATAGATACCTAAAAACAGATATAAAAACAAACTTCACAAACTAGTTTTCATTTTCTCCGAATATCAGTTGAATATTAAAAATTACGATTAGTGAAAAGTATCTACCCAAAAGCGATCTTTTTATACGAATTTCTTGTAAGTTTTCCAAAAGTGTCCTCACCATACATCTTTATGATCCTAAAGAATTGAGCGCACAATTGACAAATAATTTTCACCTACACAAGAAACTCCAATTACATTCCTGCAAGTACAACTAGTAAAATTAACGTTACAAAAAATATTACGAGACGGTGTCAACAATACGGCTGTTGGTGGGATACGACTTTACGGGGATAATTTAGTTTTGGTACAGCTGGCGAATTTAACGTGACGCGAAACGCTGGGGTGCGTATGGCACACGGAAGGGTAATTTGGTAAGATTCAGCTAGCACGTGGGAAGTTAACGAGCGAGCAGTTGACCTGTCTGACGACATAAAGACGCGGGGTCCAGGATAAATTGCAGGAAGATATAAACCACGAACAAAATTTCCCCGAAACTTGTCGTCAGGGCGTACGTGACAAATCTTACGACGTTTCACGCAAATGCATGCAACCACCCCTTCCATGTGTACGAAGGTGGTAAACTCGGAAACATTTCGCTCGAACGAAGGAGGTTAATGACTAAAGCAAAACCGACCAGACGAATTAACCGTTGATATTAAGCTCCGAGGAGAAATTGAACCGGAAATGTCAAACCGCAACTCGGCACGATCATTCCGTGCTATGAGTAATTTAGCTGAGCATGAAAAATTATAGTACTGGACAATTTTTTGCTGCTTTGGTTCTAATTTGAATGAATTTGATCAAGACTTATTGGACTTTGGAAGAAGTGATTTAGCTTGCTGGAAAATTAGAACGCTGCTGATTAGCCGGATATATTTACAGTATCTACTGAAAACGTCTGTGATTTAAAATGACATTTGACGAAGATACCACTTTAAGCTGCCATTCGTACCAATAGGTAAAATAAGTTTAATAAATATTACGTGTATGGAATGAAGATTGCCAGTGAAAATAGGTCAGACGTTTCCTGAGTTTGTTAACCCTTATCGCTCCAAGTTTGCCTTTCAGGCACCATCGATGTGCGGCATTCCACTCGAAGTGTGCCTGTCAGGCACCCCTGATTTGAAGCGTGCTACTCCAAGTGTACTTTTTACTTTGGATATTGTTCGGGTCGTTATTGGTAATTATTTATATATAAAAAATAGTACTTCTCAGTAAGTTACAAGCGATCAGTAAAGAAAGTCAAATCTCAATCTGTTTTATTGTAAATCCATCTATTTTTCAATTTTGTCGTATTTACAATGATGTAGCTGTTAACTAGCCAAAAGGAAGTAATGCATTAAAAAAATAAACAGTTTTCTACTGTGAGATTAGTGAGCTCAAACACGCTTTGCATCCCAATGACTGTTTCAAAAACTACCAGACATTAATCGATTATAATTAATAATCTAAATATTGCAATCGAAATTATATTACTTCTGAAATGAATAACGATTGTTTTCAATGACTTTAATATTATTATTTACACGTACTTGTAGCATTTAAAGTCTAACACTTAAAAACTTCCAAGTCAAAATATGACGAGAATAAGTTGGAGTTGCCGGCCGATATTCACACTTAAAAGTTGGAACGTTAAGGGTTAATATGGCATTGATCAGTTGTAACCTTGACCTGAAAATTTTCTCAAATTTCGTGCTATAGTTACGCCGACTATAACCCACAATGTTAAATGGGATTCGAACCACCCATGATATAATACATAACGAAAAAGTGTCTCAAAGATAATCAAAGCTGTAACACACCATCACTATTTGATGGATCAAGCCCTTTAACACAGAATCATCAACCCATTTTTACAACTTTCTACTCATAGGTCGAACAAGAGTCAGAAACATCAAGTGAGTAACCTACGAAATCCACTCGCCACGAACAGTGCAGCAACGCATAAAAGTGCCTCGCAAAAACGTTCGTAATATCTCGAGACTCGCGAAACGAGTGTCGTTACTTGGAATCCGGACGTCATTTATCGAGAACGCGAGTCCCCTGCCAAATCCGACATTATGCGAACGGAGTCTCTACGCCGTATTCTGCATGGCGAAACGTGAAAGGATAATTCGGGCACATTTCGTGGCAACGAGAGGGGTTAACGAGTACCGTGCGAGTAAGCTCGACAGGATGGGGTGCTGAGAGTTAGGAAAGGACGGAAAGACGAATGCAGAACCAGTTAGCGGTACTCTGCGCAATGATAGCCCGCGTTAACGACCACCGAGAGTTACAAGGTTGTCGACTGGATACGAGAGACGAGACCAGACTAGACCACGCGAGACCACGCGAGAACATCCGAGACCAAGCCAGACGAGACGAGACCAGACGAGATGGGTAGGCCAGCATCCTTAATTGCCGGCCAGGGATTTACGAAAGGTGCCAAGAATACAAATATCCTTCTGCAGGATCGCCGCCACTAGGAATTTCTACTTGCTTCACCGACCACCAACCGTGTCCCGTCCTAGCCGTTCTTTTTCTCCCGAGCTCTGTAATCCTTCCAGGGATTTTCTAGCGTACCGTGAATTCCTGCGGCGCATCGCGCCGTCGTACGTTTTCCTCCGGGCGAGGCTGGACTGCGAAATTAAAAGAGATCCATGCTTGTCGTTCCTTCGTAAGGAAACGCGACATTATCCTACATCGTGAATGAGATTCTTTATCTGCATTCCTTCATTTATAGTGGGAAGAAGTAAGCATTGGGATTGGTGTTTCTTTCAATCCTTTCGTTTATAATAATGTAGCGGGAGAAATGATATGTCGATTGGATTTAACGTGAACACTGTGTATTAGAGACGTGGTATGTTCGGGCAAAACGTGAATAACACGTTACAGACATATTATAAGCGGATTGGGGTGACTCAACTCTTTGCAGTCCAAATTATTATTATAATTATTTGTTAGATAAATGAAAATAGTTTTGGAAGATGTCCTACTGTTGATTATTCATTTTTATTTGGTAATAGGAACAACTAGAGGTACTGATGAATATTTGTGTGATGATTATTGTTGAATTCCAAAGCCGAAATGTAGTAGGTAAAATATTAATTGCACTGAAAAGTTGTGTCTAGTGTAGCTGGACAGAGGACTATCGAGGGTTAATAATTTTTTGGATCATATTCATGATTTATTTAACAGAACGAATATTTCTGTTCACTGTTGAATGGTTCATACTTGTAATATACTACATAAATATATATAATGCGTACTAATGCTAACGCATTAGCTAAATATACCTATTTTTACTGAAGTGAGCCAATTTGACTCACACAAAAAGATTGAAGTTTTTTGCAAAGAAAATAGTTCCCCATCAATTTAAATGACAGATTTATTATTAAAAAATTCATTGAAACCCTTTTTTACATAGAAACTCTTTTTTTGATATACATTTTCACTAAAAATTCTCTTTTCACGCGCGATGTACAAATCGAAATGATGACAGCAGTGGATCGGTAAGAAAGAGTAGCGAAGTCGCGAAAACAAGAGGATGGCTGTCATACAAATAAACATTGTATACAAGGAGAGAAAAATTAGAGGGGAAACAAATCAGGTGCGACTTGAAAGCTGCAAGATACCTTGCTCCAATGAAAGTTACAAATTTCATGTGTTATGCGATTAACTGTTAAATCATTTTATGAGTCAAATTGGCTCACAACCGTAAAAATACCTATACCACATACGATAATGTGGAATGAAGGTGTCTGCGGCAGAGAGGAATGAACAGTTACATATATTTCATTATATGATTACAAACCAACCTATGTTTTTCAAAAACTATATTTAACTTTTTTATATATATAGTAATCAACCTTTCAATGAGTCAAATTGGCTCAGTTCGTAAATCTAGTGTTAAATCGTAATACAAGGGGTTAGGAAGATGGAAGCTGAGGACATGGAATACGTGATGATCAATTTGGCTTGCTACTGTTACACTTTTCGTTGAGAAATCGTAAGAAATCGTATGGAATTCGTAAAGAAATCGTATGAATGTTTTGGAAATGCGTGTGAATTTTAACTTTAGAACTTTAACTGTTCCTGAGTAAACAATTGACGTGGCACTCGGACATCCTGTAGTTAGGGTGTTGTTATTTAAGGCCACGTAGGAGGATACTGAAATTGCTTATCTGTAAAATTCCACGATCTCCGTTCAAACTTCTCCAAATTCAATATACAAATCCAGTTCAACCTTCGACCTTAACTCTTTGCGACAACATCCACATCTTCATTTGCAATTTTTTTCTTCGTCCACACTTTAAACCTTTTCAACTTTAACTACTGGTATCATTTCACCCAGAACCCATTATATTACGTACCAAATCACCAAAGCCGTGGTGCATATATTACATAGAAGAAATTTCTTAGATGTGGCAAGTGATTTTAACTCGAACCCACTACTTACAAGCTCAAGTCTTTAATTCCTTCCTTACCATAGCCCCCTTATAATTTTCTTCGTTCTTTCCTCTCATTGAGGGCTGAGAAACTAAATAATCACCGACGAAATTGTAATAAAATCAGAGACGTCCTTGGCTAAAGCGACTTTGACATCGTAAAAATAAGCAAAGGAACATTCTTGGTTTAACGATTCGCAATCCACCGTTTTACTTTGGCTCGGTTGCAACGAATTGGTCGAATTTAAACGAAAGGGGTTACGGCACGTGCTAGTTCCGTGTGCGACAAATTGGCAAAGCGTTCGCCACGGCCGCCTCCGACTTTACTGTCAGTGTTAATAAGCGAGAATCCCTATTAGCCTCACTTGAACGTAAAGCGCTTAACTCCACGCTTCGTTCTGCTTTGACACTTTCGCAAACGTTTATTTCAGCTATGTAACTCCGAATAAATACACGATAGATTAAGAGAGAAAGGAGAGACTTATGATTACACTGGACGCGTTTCCCGAGAATTTCAAAGCTCATTAGATCGACGGAAGATTTAAACGATTTTGCTCTCAGACATGGAAAAAGGTAAACACAATCCGTGGAAATTATTAGCGCGTCGAATGTCGTTGACTTAGATTAGAAATTTATTACTGATCTTTAGTTTTTAACAGGAGGAAAGTGATTATATTCCATATCGTTATTTTCATACTTCTATACCCACTTTTGGAATTATTTTCTGTGAATATAATAAAACTATTACTGAACAGGTATTTGTGTCTACATTTAACGCAGCGATTGTTAAGTATATTCAGATTTACGACAGTACAGAGTAAAGATTTAATAACGAAACAGTCCATTTTGAAAGAAAATAAAAATTAGTTGCAATGTTTACTGACTGAAAAATACAAATTGATGAAAAATTTCAAATTTTTCGTAAGACAAGCAAAAATAATACTGGTAACTCTCCAAGTGACAATTAATTTGTACACAATATTAACAGGGCGTGTGTATACTGGGTCTTTTAAGGAACAGTCAAAATTTGTACTTCAAATTTCTCTCTAACATTTTTCAACATTCTGCATTTTTAAAAATAACAGTTTTAAATTCCTGACTTTAGCAACTACTGGGCCACATAGTAGACACTCCAATAACTATCTCAGAATTTTTGCAGATTTTTCTGAAGTGGAGAGAACCTTGTAAACCCGACTGTTCCCTCAAAGGCCCAGTGTACACACCGTGCCCTTAAAAATTGAGTATACACACGCCGGGTTAAGAATAACTATAGGTATTAAATAATATTTATCTGAAGGTAAAAGATCATCCTTAACACTAGATTTACGGATGTTGATTTTTCTGAAGTGAGACAATTTTACTGATACAAGAAAATTGAAGTTTTTTTGCAAAGGAAATAGTTAAAAATCAATTTAAATGAAAGGTTTATTATTGAAACAATTAACCAACCAATATATTATATATATAGTAATCAAATTTTGAATGAGCTAAATTGGCTCCGTAAATCTAGTGTTAAAATTAGAAGACAGAATTCAACAAAAAAAATATTAATTACACCCAGAAGCTGTGCCCAGCGTAGTCACACATAGCACTGCAAACGGTTAATGATCCTCCAGGTCAAAGTTCGATTAAAAATAAAAGAAAAGAAAAATGCACAAGCCTATATTTAACCGTTCAGGACGAATGTGTAAAAAAATGATCCAGGTTCCCGATATCTTCTCTTATCGGGACGATAATGTCTCTTAACGTATTTGCGTTTAATATTTTCTCGGGGGCCAACTAAACATTCCGTGTTAGGAAGGACGACAGTTTTATCGAGATATCTCGCGCGCATCGGACGCATAGGCGCGCTTTAATTTCTGTGAAACACGAGCTCATTAAGCGCCGTGCAGAATAATCTACTGCACGCTATTACTAACGAACTTGTAAAAGCTATTGAAAAGATCTGGGGCAATCCTTTAATTAACGGAGTTCGCAGCGACACTTTCTTCTCTGAATATTATAGAGCCTAATTATTTCGCGAATGCACAAATCACCGATGTTATGCGACTGCATAAAGTTATTTGAGAATACGACTGTATCGCAGCGACTGTCGAAAATCATTTCACATATTCTCTCGTCTCCCTTTTTCCGGATAGAGTGGAAATTCGAAATTTACAATGGAACGTGAATTTCAATACATCTATGTTGGAATGTCAGTTATTTGCCTGTTTTATGATATTTTTTATGATTTCGAATTATTTGCCAATTAATTTCTATCCAGCGATTCAGCTTCCTCGAATTTCATTAATTACGGATTATTGTTATCAATTTAGTTTTTTGTTTTTTTATTATCACTGTTTAATGGTAGAAAACATGAATAATGCAAATGTAATTTGCGTGTTGGTCATATTAATGTAATATAATTTCTGAGGTAAGATGTAGTTTACCTACGTTTATTGATCACTCTCCAGTTTAACAAAAAAAAGAGCAAGCGAAGAAAGTTCTAGAAATTACAGAAAATATTTCAAAGCAGTAAGCAGAGCTCTCGAAAAAAAAACGTAAACTTAAATTGGAATCCTAAAAACGGCAAAATTTTATAATTTTCTTTTGCGTCCTCGTGGTTTTTAATAGAAATGGTATTCGAGCGAATAAATATTCAGTTTACTTGCACTCATTAATTATTTCCAAGTTTCACAAGAAAAAGAGCAAACAAATAAAGTCGCAGAAACTACTGAAAATTTTGCAAGAGTGCAAACACAGTCCGTGAAGAAACGCAAACTCAACTCTGAATACTAAAAGCAACGAAATTCATTAATTTACCACCGCTACCACTAATAAATCAGAATTCGAACAAATACGAATCTTTAAAGAATAATCTTTTAATTCCATCGTAATTGTTACGCGGCGGCAAAGTGAATTTTAATTCAACGAATCGTCCTGGCGCGCTAATTAAAACGCCTATATCGTAAGATTCATCTCGGCGTAAGGATAATTTTCTTAAGACACTTCACTCGGCAGACGCAAACTACACGATAAGAGAGAAAAGATACGAATTAATTACTTCGATGTCCTCTCTCGAGCAACTGGAAGTTCAAATTCCCTCAGGACAGTAGTTTATCTTGATTACCTTTAGTCCTTTAGACCTTAGTCCTGGATTAAGAGGGATGATTGAGTAGTCCGCAAGGGCTCTGCCCGCTCTGAGCTTTTGGTATTATATGAAAACATTCTGTCATAGTGATTTGTGCTCGTTATAGGGAACGATTCGCTCGAAAGTAGGAGGGAAATCAAATTTCTCTTAATGACATCGTCCTTTTTACAGCACCTCCTCGAGCACAGTGTCTCCTCGTGTCCTTCGCGCTCGACATAACTACCGGCACGAGAAATTTCTTGTTAATTCTTACCGGCACAATTTGTGTTAATCCGAAGAGTGGCAATTTAATTACAGCTACGAGAGTCCATTTAGAATATTAGTAATCTGAATTAAAATCTCGCAGGACTACGTACTCGGTTTATAGCTGTTGCATTATTAAAGTACTCTCGGATTTACAGATTTTTTAAATCACATTATCATGCATTTGGTTATTGTAGGTCACTTTCGAAAATTATCTATTTCTTTTCCTTTCTCTTGAATTTTCTACTTTGTCGCTTTGATTATTATGGTAATTTCGCTTAAGATTTGTAGGTTTTAAGTGGTAAGAAAATGTCGCCCGAAGATGTCGATCTACATCGATTATAATCTCTGAAAATTTTTCTTACCAACCACTTTTTTCTCTTTTTTTTCAAATATTTTTTTTTATAGATGAGTGCGAAAGACTATGATATAGTTTATTAATAATAATCTAGGAACATGTTCCCAGTGGTGACAAGTATTTGAAGTCAGTCCCCTTATTTTTTTTTATCAAAGTTCAATAAACATTTGAAGAAACAATTTAAATTGTAGAAGTTTCCCATTATTGAAGATAGAAGCGTCGCTGTTTGTTTCATTGTATATAATACCCTAGAAGAAGATTTTCTTCCAGGTTTTACCGCTTCAAAGTCTTATACTGTCCTCGGCAAAGCTTTGTTAACTGGACACCCGACGTCCACGACGGAAGCAACTGGAACCTCCATTACCGACTTTCTGCACGGTGTCTAAACTCAGAGTCAACTTACAATCGCGACCAGTGGAGGTACTTTGAAGGATCTGTCCAAGAATCCCGGTGTGAAATCTCTACTGCAGCTTTGCAGCTTTAATGGGTTAAATTTTTGATGGCTTAATTACTGCAGTTATTTTTAAGCTCTATAACCTACATTTTGGCGTGTTTCTATTTTCAGTTTTCGCTTAAAAATGTTAATCTTAATTCAGAGTATCATAACTTATCTCTTTAATTATTGCATGATGTACTCGTGGTAATTGACACTTTAGGATAAAAGTTCACAAAATGCAGTATAATTCTGTTTACATCCTTGGTTATTATAATCTGTACGACTGATTGCTAATCTCTTACTTTTTTTATCAGCAACCGGACTCGTTTTTGTAAGATTTGAACCCTAATTTACACAACCAACACCACTGCTTTATGTATATAGGACTTGCTAAAAAAATTTTTGTTATTGATTACTTCTTTATTAACACTAGAACTACCACACAAGTCAAAATGACTGGTACACAATTTTTTCCAAAAATTTTCCACGTTCATAGAAGAGCCATAGAACAAAAATTCTGCGTCCATCACAAAAGACATAAATCACTGAATTGATCATCATTTCTGCTACTCGATTTCTCCTTTTGCAAAGTACTTATTTAATATATTGAAATATGATAGATTTAACGCCGGTAGTTCTAGTGTTAATAATTACCTATACTGTGCAATAAATATCTGGCTACCAAGTTGCTGCAACTTCTACCACCAGACATAATTTTAACACAGCAGAGAACACAGATGGCTACAAACAAAAGATAATGGCAGGAAAAAGCGATATAAATGAAACTTGCCTAAATCTATAAATATATATTAAAAAAAATGTAGTTAAAGCAATTACTTGCTTAAACTATAGTTATAACAATTATAATTACAATTATAACAGACAAATATAATATGGAATAAGGATACTACAAAAGACCACAATGACGTATAATCTATATATATAAAGCTCAAATACAACTGACTGACTGACTGACTGACTGACTCATTCATCCACTCATCACGAAATCTCAAAAACCACAGAACGGATTTTGCAATGAAATTTGGAACATACCTTCCCCTTGGATCTTAGGTGCTCACTAAGAAAGAGTTTTGAAAAATTCGAAATTTTAGGGGGGGTTTTGGGGGGTTAAAGTATGGGCCAAACTCATCAAGGCAGAGACGAAACTACTTGACCTAGAAACTTGAAATTTTGCATGACCGTCCCTTCTAGGGTATAAGCACTCACTAAGAAAGGATTTTTCAAAATTCGAAATTTTAAGGTTTTTTTTTAGTTTCGATTACACCGTAGCAAAGCACGGGAGCTTTCAGCTAGTTTTATATACTATAAAGTGTTTCCCTCTCACAGTCACTCTCTCGAAAAGATTAAGGCCGTTATTTGTTCTCATATACGCATTATATTATTACATATGTACATAATACATGCATATCGTTGTACGATCTCGCCATGCATCTTACCTATTTAGATACCTATTTAGAAATGCAGTAAGAAAAAAATGGTAAAAATTCCATTATACCACAAAGGTAAGCGAAATATCGCTATTCGACATGGTACCACCGTCGTACTTTCGACAACTCAACCGGAAACGCTCTTGGCGTCCCGCCTCTATTTGGCTGCAAGAAGTCGGAAAACTACCCTCGTAAGATCGTCCAAGTTTTTGCACGATTTAGCAGATTTGCTTCTTACCGCCGCGTCTTCATTTATCACGTGGCCGACACGACGGAACTGCTCGGTAAAATCTATCGAGAACAAAGACCCTCAGAACGGGCGATAATAGAAGAACCTTTGATTGTTGTCTTTCTGAAAGGATCGAACAGAATTCGAAGTCAATTACGAGAAGGAATAGCGAGAATAATAAGAATCACGAAACTCACAGGCCCATGTTGTACTACCTGCTCTCAACCCAATCTCTAGTTTAATTAGGAACTTTATTACACGCCCGTATGATCTAACGATCGCATATCAAAGATATTTTCATATTTGTTAACGAATTCCTCCAATTACTGAGATTTTGAATACAAACGCAAAGCGGAATCAACCCTGATGTTATACTCCGTTGTTTCGACGATCTCAGCCAACTCGAGAGCAAGGATTCCCAACGCGCATGGAGGTCAGTGACAAATTGCATTCTGAATATGGCACAGAGGTTTCTGCATAAGCGCGAAACGTTCGGGACCACGATACGTCAAAGAGGGCAAAGGTAACGAAACCACGAAAGCCGAGGGAACCAGAACGAGGGAGAGAAAGAGAAAGAGAGTTCGCGCGGAGAGATTTAACCAAGATTGAGTGGCCCGCAAAAACTTCGTTTCGCAGAGGCCGGTAGCTTAATGCTCGGTATTATGTCGGCTGATGGATGCCGCTCGTTAATTTTATAATTTCAGCAGCGAACGCTGGTTACGCGCGAGGCAGTCGATTTTACGCCGGAGCGCGTGGGAAGAGAAGAAAGAAAAGAAGGAAGGAAGGAAGGAAGTATGCTAGGAAGAATGAAAAGTAGAGAAGGAGAGAAAGAGAGGGAGTGAAAGAAGGGGTGGAGGCAGGTGGTTCGAGGACAACAAGAAGAGAAAGGAAGGTGCGGAAGGTCTGAGGATGATTGGCTGCTGGAGCCACCCTTGGTCCTGGGTACTAATATCAGGGAAGGTGGGATATACTCTTACAAATTGTCTGCTGCTGGTGGTGCTGCCTCGTAGGAGGGTATACGCGGAGGGGGATTTGTCTCCATTAAAGGGATTGAGGTTTTGTCGTACTTTACCTCCACTCCTTTCCACTGCTTCTCCTTCTATTCCAGAATTCTCTTTTCCCTTTGCGATTCTTCTCTTCACTCTCGCTTGTTCATTCATTAACTACACAACCCTCCTTTCCACCTTCTTTTATACTCCCCTTTACCCACAAAAGTAAATGCCACTTCGTTGGAAAACGTTGTTTTTTTTTTGTACA
Organism: Cerceris rybyensis; assembly: GCA_910591515.1. NCBI lineage: Eukaryota > Metazoa > Arthropoda > Insecta > Hymenoptera > Crabronidae > Cerceris > Cerceris rybyensis. Next base: position 43,706,773 of record OU342789.1, read on the forward strand.
GAACAGAAGGTTTTCTTTTTGCCGGAAATAGGATTTCTTCTTAGCCGAACCTGCTGGTAGCGAGCAAGTGGAAAATTTCTCTTCTCGTCGAACCCCAACGAGGACCTGGTGAAATTACTTGAACAAGCCACCTCGGAAGTCGCTAATAGTTCATTCCTGTATCCTCGTATCCGTTCCTTGTATTTTTGCTGTTTTGCACGGCACGCCGAGCGCAACAGTGAGAATAATTCACGAGATCTCGAGAGCTGACGGGTAGAGAAGGTAAAGAGGAAAAGAGGAAAGAACAAAGAGCAAACTCTGACTCGATATTGTTATATCGGATAGCTTTCGACGGGGACGATCGGAAAAAGAATAGGGTAGGTAAAAGCGACTGATCGGGTTGATCTACTGTTTTCACCCTGGAATCGGGTCAACCGAGTTTTCACAAGAGAATATCGTCTTTTCCTTTATTCGACCGATTTCGTTACCGTTCCTCGTAGTAGAAGCCGTTCGAAAACTATTTCGTGAAAATGATTCCTTTCCAATTCTTCCAACCCAACTATCGATTTTTGCGTTTATACGAATGACAAAATATAACGAATTATAAATATAATAAGCTGATTTTCAACCGTTGCTTGCATTGGAGATTAATAAAGATAGATGAGAGAAATATGGAGATTTTATAAATCATCTAACTTTTTTTATTCTTTTAATAACATACGGATTCATCAGGCACTGCGAACTACCTACAGAGAGATATTACAAACTTCTTCAAAAGTAGATACTGCAATACAGATCCTGCAAATTGAATTTACTCATGTTCTATTAATCTTAATCTTAGTTAATCTGTAAACCTATACATTTTCAGTATTCCATTTGCAACATCTCTCATCAAATATAAACTTTATCCAACTTATTGTCTCCAATTTGCTCATTATCCTTCATTTTCCCTTACATCCGTTTCCTATTTTACTAACTCTTTCGCAGTACCAATATCTTCAAGTTCCACCGTCTCAAAATACCAACGTTGCATTTCCATCGCCGTAACAACCCCACCATCCAATCCATCCCAACAAAATGTTTCTCAAGCAAAGAAAAGAAGCATCGTTTGCAACGCGAAAGCAGAGTCTCGCAAAAGAAAAGCAAACGCGAGACAAGTGGTCGAAAGTACAATACTACATCCAACGATTACGCGTGGCCCAACGACGGAAACGTTCGAAAAAGCGTTTGATAAATTGACGCAATTCGTTACGCCGACGAAGAGCACGAGTACGGCACCATAAATTCAGAAGGAGATCTTATTGCACGGAAGAGCTCGATGCACGTCATAATGGAACATAATATTGGGACTCGTTCCAACCCATTGTACCCGATGGCCCGTCGTGTATCGACGTAACCAGCAATGGTACACGGGAACTTCATCGGAATATATATTTCTTCTCTTCGTTTCTCTTCTCTTTTCTTCTTCCTCTTCTCTTTATCTTCCTTTTCTTCCTTTTCCATGGGGGCCAGGTCGTCGTTTACGGTTCGTTTCTGCAGCACCAACGTTTGTATCCGCGGAAGGATGTGAGCGCGTGATGATGTATTTTCTCGCAATAAACATACTTCAAAATGATTTATTCACGTTCAACGCGAGCGTCATTTTTCTCTCGTTACTCTATGTCCTTCGGGGACGCGAAAGTTTGATATTTGCAATAGGGACGTTTTCGTAAATTCTGCCAGCACTATGCGATCCCTCGGCGTGGAACGAATTGCTTTTAAAGCGAACGTTTAATCGCCAAATGCGCATTAACGTTCGAACATTTTGGGAACGATTCCAGCTCGGGGTAAACATTAGCGACGTTGGGGAAAAAAATATATATACAACGTCGAATAAATAAAAGGGATTGGTGAACGTGAAATATTGGGAGCAGATAGGAATGAATCATCGTCTGAAACTTTTTCTAATTACGATATTTTAATGGGAATTACTGGTAATGATTTGTTTTCGATATTTGTAACTCCTTGTTGTAAGGTAAAAGTACTAGTAGTGGACCATGTGCCAGTAGTTGATCATTTTTTAGAAAACATAAAAAAATAAGGTTTACATAAGTTGTGCACTTTCGATTAAAGTGAATTTCAAATACCACAGCATCTGTCGATTATATTTTGAAACAATTACATGTAAAGTGAAGTATAGCTATTAACAGCGAACGTTTGAATTCAATGAGGTAAGTAATATGCCGTTATATCTCTATTTCCTTAACGTTTCTGTTAAGAATGGCTGTACGGTTCAGGTAAAAAATTCATAGATTGTGAAGATTTCGCAAATGAATTATTTACTGTTTAAGACCTTGCAACGTTTTATAAGTAATATATACATCGTTTTTATTATTTTAACCACAAAATGTAATAATTTTTTAATGGTCAACTTCTGGATATTGGTACTCTACAATTTTCAGAAGTTGACAGGCATGGTTAATTACTCATTTAAATTTGTTTACGATTTGTAATGTATCCGTTTTACATCTCACTTTATTAGAAATACAAAATGTAAATCGATATATTGTAGTATACTGAGTTTTAGTCGATGAGACGGTCAACTATTAACTGCATTCGCGCTCAATTATTGATCAGTGTCTAATGTCTACTCTGTTATTCTTCTTCTTTTATTATTTAATTATTAATGACAATTTGTACCGGTAACTGTTAAAATTAAACGATAATAAAGTGATTTTCAGCGTTAATGCTGTAACCCTGCTTCGAATATAAGCGGTCAACTACTAACGAAAAAAGGTGGGCAATTACTAGTTTTATCGATCTCAAAAGTGGTCAACTGCTGAAGCATTTGCCGAATTTTTAAATACATTTCTCCAATTTTTATAACTTATGTTTTTTTAAAAATTGGTCTTGGTACATAATCTAGAATGTTCAAAGAACGTCTTCAACCATCGACTCTCGTCAGTTATTAAAAGAGTAAATAGTTACCATTGTTTCTATCGAAGATTTCTCTTAACTGGTCAACAACTGGGACCTTTACCTTACGATTTCTTTTGTGATTAGCTTTGTAATAATTCAGAATTAACTTGCTAAAGTAAAATAAAAATAAAAATATTATGGAAATAATTTGATCTGACTTTTAATTTCATAGATTTTGCAAAACATAAAAATTTCCTATTCAATTTTCAGATAAGGGGTTAATCTGGTTGCATTTTGTTTCTATCCATAAAAGTGATAATAAACTTGTATGCTGAAACCGTATAAAATCAAATGCATATGTTTATTATTCTACGTTAATGTTAATTGATTAGAAGAAATTGTTAAATATTTAAATATTGAAGAAGGGAGAGTAATATATGTTGAGAAATAGAAGATTCTTAGTAGAGACATTTTTATTTCACATGGATTATTCCAGGTTTGGTGATACAGCGAAGATATTTTTCACGGAATATTCCTTTTCACGATGCGAATGCGTTAACCCATTTACTGTCGGCTACGAGATATCTTTCTCGATTCAGACATACAGGTCTGAATTGATACCTTAACGATAATGACCGAGAATGACGGGATATCTATAGTAAAAAACATTTGTCGTATCCCCATAAATGACGATATCACATTCGCACTTATTTACTACGTCGTTATAAAAAGGTTCGCTATTTCCCTCAAAATTTTTCCACTCAATTTAAAGTACGCTTAATTTTTCTGCCATTAAACGAGTCAAGTGTGTAAAAAAGTGCAGACGACTCCTAAAATCGTAATTTTTCAAGACAGATACACCCTTCTATTCGACACCGATTCTTCATTATATTTCGCATCATACGACAGCTGCACGATGGGATAAGTTCCCTGCAAATTTGCCGGCGTTCGTCAGAATCAACCGAAATGCGGTTACAGTATCCCTTCGTTCTTTTTCCCTTCTTTTTCTCCACTCGAGCGTTCAAATATTTGCACGATCGATGACAGTCTTGTCATGACGTAACGATGAAAAAAGTGAAGTATTCTCGCCTCCTTCTACGAGGAGTAAGAACGGTCCAAGAAACCGATAAACGATAGGTAAGGAAAACGAGCAAGAAACGTAACTATGGACGTAGACAAGAATAACGAAGAACACCATGCAACCAAAGAAACGTAGAATTGGGTGGAAGTATTCTTCGAAACAAGGAGAGTATGAAAACGCAGAGAAAGCAGAAAGGACAAAGAAGAAGGAGAAAGGGATAAAAGTGGCTTCGAAGTGGATTTAAGAAATTAAACTTCGTAGCAGAGCCGACTGTAATCTTGGCCGACACCCAGAACTTCGTGGGAGTTCATTCCGATTACGAGACCGTAGTTTCCTTTTCTCGAGACCTCTTTCTCTCGTGTGTTCGATAATCGATTATTTGATAGATTCTTTCGATCTTTCTCCTTGATTTTCACGAAACAACCGTTCATTCTTGTCCCTGATTTACCTCGTACGTGCTTTACGCCATCGTTCGACCGCGTTAACACGGCTGACATTTATCAATGAAATTATGAAACTACGGTTCGGCGGAGGAAGATGCTTCCGGCTCCACAAGATTACGAGGATCAGGTCCCGTTTAGTCGGAACTCCAGGACGAGACTTTAACTGGCTTTAGTCAAAGTGGCGTAATTCCTTGCGACGAAAACGTAACGAGTTCTGGGAAATAGGGGCGATGCCTCTCCTCTCCTTTGCGCCCCTTTCCCACCCCTTCCATCCCCCATCCTGGAGCGAGGAAACTCTGAAAGTAAAAGTCCCAAATCCCGTACGCAACTTTAAATTAAGGCAGTTCGTTTTACTCGCGTTTCACGTTCTTACTTCCTCGGCACTTAGCATCCACCCTAAACCATGGGGTAGTTTGAAACAGAGAGAGAGAGTGGGTAGGGGATGAAGAGGACGCAGAAAACAGAAGACGTTAGGGATGCGTAAGAAAGAATGGCCATCGAAAAGGTCGACGTTTTTCGCCTTGGATACGTTTCTTCCTTTCCGGCTTTTATTTCTCCGATGAAAAATGTCTTTTAACCCCCACGGCTACCCTTCGAAGAACCTGTACAGAAATGCTCGATGATTAATTTACACGGGATTTCCACGACTTTGGTTTTGCACGTGTTGTGTAGTGAATTGTTTTAAACAGTATTTATTTAAGAAAAATAATTGGAGAATTTTATTATAATTAAATAATTAACGAAAGTACTGAAAAGATTTGGAGCAAAGTGATTCCAGAAATAATACCTTTAAAACTCTTTTTCGTTGTTGTACTAGACGTATTTTATTTTTGAGAGGTGTGTATTTTTCAATTTTATTCCGATCGTTTATAATGCTATATTGTCGAGTAAAGTTTTATTTATATTCTGCATTTTTAAAGTGAAAAGTAAAAGAATGAGTATCGAAAGTTGAACGACGCACGTGGTATGGCATACAGATATGCGAATTATTTCCCAGTATCGTAGAACTTCCTTCTTTCGCGAAATTTATTCCGCGAATACTGTGCTCAACTTCCCTTCGTTTTGATTGTATAAAATGGTAAGTCATGGACACTTTAATTTTCTTAACCGTACTACGTTTATCTTTCCAACGTATGTTATGACATTATAAAACGTTCTTTTTTGTTTTTGTTCCATACTTGGACTTTCGAACCACCGAAGCTATGATATAATACTTATACTTTAAATTCTCTACGTTAAAAACGATCCAGAAACGATGGAGATTTAACCCTTAAATTCGCGGAGTTGCATTTCTGCAACATACTAATTCTATGAGAATAAAAAAAAAATCTGAACGGATTACGGTTTCTGAACGAACTTTGTCATAGACTATAGTGTACTTTGTAAATTTTTGACAGGTGCAGTGGCACCAACTTTCAAATGTTTTAATTATTTGTCAGTTTTAGCGGGTTTTCATTGACGCGGAAAAAGTGATATTGGAATAACTTTCCTCGGTCTTTGTTATAATAGAGAAAATAACTGTATTTATAACTATCATAATAAATAGAACTATAATTAAGTACTAAAATACTTTTTTATTCTATTTACATGAGTCAATAATTCCCCATACATTTTCTTACCTAGGAACGCGCAGTTTTGCATAAATGCGACAAAGAATTTTCAGGTAATTTAGAAGCTGAATTCTTTCAAAAGAATTTCTTCAATATTTTTCCTATAATCTAAACTATATATGAATATTAAAAACATTTTTTCTGATTAAAAAAATGAAATCGCGAATTTAAGGGTTAAACTCCGATTTAATATATGAGATTCTGAATTTGAAGCTCCATAAGCCACAAAATGTTTCGTAAACTTTGCCTTTTGAAACCGCAGAAAATCATACGCTATTTTTCAATTAAATTGCTTTAAAAACGAAACTACAAAGATATAAAATTCACATATACTGCTTGAAATGTTAAAAGGAATAACTTTAAACGGTTAAAAACTAACTGGCATTTCATTATCTTTTACGAAAAAGTTACTTTTATATACGCATCCAAACATGTGGAATATTTTATTTTTCAATCTCTAATTTCTACGTACTACTATTTTCCCGAAGAGTGTATGTAAAAAATACCTAATGAATTTTGCAAAATGCATTTCATTGTATTCCGGAGCAGCGTTGCAGCATCTCATAATTAATTTCTTGAAATTAACGGTAGAATCTTATTTATGAAAGAATTCCAGAGAAACCAACGAGTTCCTGGAGCAATGATATTTAATACGAACAATATTGTATCGAGGCAACGAATGGAAGCTTGGATGCAAAAAGATGACGTTTCAAGATAATGCGTACTGTTATTGCAAATCGACCGGAAGAAGTTTTTGTCGCGTGTGCAACCTGCAAGAAGAGAGTCGCGAAACCTTGTCTTACGGCGACCATATCCAATAACAAGTTGTTTCCAGCAGTAACCGCTCACTCGCTATCACAGACGACTTATCATCCCAAATGCATTTACCGGAAACTTCGAGCAGTAATGCGAAACTCGATTTTACGGCACGGCAGCGCAAGAAGTACCAACCGAATACCACCGGCCGTTCTCCAAGTTTCTTCGCGATAAAAACTGCAGAATTAATGCCATCTTCATTCCATATTTGCAAATATCTTACGTGCGTTGCAAGCTTCTTGGTTGCACGCAATGGTGCACCTACAATGACCCAAATATGGTGGAAATGCGTTGAATTTTTAAAGGATTCATTTTGATTTGAAGTATTGGTTTGAAACTGGAAAAAAGTACCGCGGATAGAGTTCGAAAGGATGAATCTGTTAATTCAAAGTAATAGACCTGTGATGTTTTTAACCCCTTGACATACAAATAAAGTGGAATTCGACGCGTCCGAAAAATACTATTTAATTTTGTCCAACTGAACAGCTATGTGCAAGCTAAAATAACAGTACATTTTATTTTGCAATTTGCATTGCTATGTAACGTGTAATCAGGTTGAATGGACGATAATTAAGTAACAATATAATATAATAAATTAGTATTTCTGTTGATGTACAAGTGAAATAATTGAATAATATAATAATATACTGTATGTCGTCCACCGGAGACAGTCCATGACGTCTCGGAGACGTCAAAGTCTACCATGGCACATGAAACGAATGACGTCTCCCAGACGTCATTGTATGTCAAGTAGTTAATACTTTAAGGATTGCTTTAAATTATATGAGATAAACGCTTAGGACTGCACATTTTTGAGCAAAATGGCTCGCTTTTATACAAAACCCCGTTAACGCGGAACCGCTTTTTCGTGGTCGAATCGAATTTCCGCACCAGCACGGAACCGCTATTGTTTTGACGTGCAACGCACTTCTGAACGGTCACTTGGACACAAAAACTTCCCGATACCGATATCTCTTTGAAAATTACAAATTCTCGTCACTGAGTCATTGGCACAGTAAACTGCAATGATAAATAATAATTTATTAGTTCTCGTGGCAACGGATTAATGTTAAAATTTCAAAACCGTTGGGCCCGACGAGTCTATTAATGGGCTACCAATCGGTTAGAATGTTGAGGTGTTAATACGCATTTTTGGAAGCACGGAGCCGATTTTTTAAATGATCACATACACTTTATGAGTTACATAACAAAGGAATTAAATGAGACATTTCAAGTCCCATAAAATACCTGGTTAACACTGCATGATAGGAAAATCTTTGCAGAGGGAAACAACGTCGGATGATTTGTGCGAAGTGATTTACTGATTTAGTCTCATAATAAGACTGAATAGTAGGGAAAATTTGAATTTATTATGGTACATCAAGAAAGTATTTTTCAAATTTCAGTAATAATTAATTTTCATTATTTACGTACATTCATATAATTTCGATGTTCTTATTTCACCCTACGGCGACGAAAAGACTAAGTAACCCTAATATTAGCCCTGTCCTTAATTAACTGTATCTTTCATGTAGCTCCATAAAGTACGAAATAAATCGTAATTAAAAGAAACGATTAACCTCCACTTAAATGTCTAATCCTTTGTAGCCCTATGTCAATCAACCATCGCAATTTTGTAACAGCTAATTCCGTATCGAATTAATTTCAATCTGGATTTCGATAATAACGTTACGTATTTAAATTATTCATACCGGCAGGTAATTATTGCCACTTTCAAATAAAAGTAAATATTTGAAGTCGAAGAATATGATCAAATTTCAATACAGCGATGAAATAATTAAATGCATTATAATTTAACGACTTGTTAGTAATTTCATTGTTACATCGAAACTAACTGAACTTTTTTACCCTTAGAGGAATCTTGTAAAATTATAAAATCTATTAAAAAATCTATTTTAACTGGAAAAATTCTATTTAAAAGATACATCTATTTGATAATTCAAGGAAGTATTTCACGTGAAATTTAATCAGCACAGAAATTTCCCGACAGTCGCAAAAATTTGACTCCCAGCAAGGAAACACCGGTGTGATGCGACTGTCACGAAGTTTCCGTATTATAATAATTAGTTTTTCCGCAAGTTCCATCAAATGGAGCGGTTAATTCTTGGAAGAAAACTTCGAAGCTTGCGGCGTGAATATATCCTGACGGAAACTGTCGCGAAACGATGGAGACAGATGCAGCGGATGTAACGTCGACGTCAAGTTTACGACTTGGTAACCGCCAAAGACGTCGAAGGGAGAAACTGCAAAGGCATACAGGATGACGGAACTACCGTCGTACACATATACTACGTATGTGTACATGAAACTTGCGAACCTCTTCCTGTTAGGAAGATCGCTGTGAAATCGACACGATAAAATCACTTTTTTTTCTCTCGTAAAAGGGTTACGTTCGCGTTATTTTCTATTATAGGGATATTCTTTTACATAAGTTACAAATGGGATAAAGATAGTCTTTTTGTGTCCACAGTGTGTTCATTTCTGTTACAGACGAATTTTCCATTAAATTAATGCCATACAGCTTGTTCACAGAGTTTATAAATTGTAACAGGATGCTGAATTTATTAATATCGGATCGAAAGCGCACAGATAAAGAGTACCATTTTTAAGTTTGATTTGAAATGTATGTGACAGGGGTTCGTTGAACTTTAAACATGTATACGATCCCTGAATAGTCACTATTAATTGAATCTCCAATGTTGTTTATTTATCTTCCTTTAACGCCTGCTAAATTACTTTTTTTTGCTATGAAAAATGCCAAATGAATCGATAGAAGGTCAATCAAGAAATATAGCGATAGATGCGTGAGTTTTGATTCGAATATTAGATTTTTACTTAATATATTTGTACAAATCAAGGTTGTCATTTTCATTACTAACTCTTAGATTATTTATAACTAACAATACGAACACTCCAACATCTAGTTCTAGTTAAAACATTTATGTAGTTAAACTGGAGCACTAAATAATCTTCCCAAGAATTACACATCGTGGAAACACTAACGCCTGAGGCTTGTTGAAAGGATTTAGAACCTATTTATTAATTCACTAACTCTCTGTGCAGGTTAATGAAATATTTTCAAAGAAAACTTCCATTTTTTCACAGACAACAGCAAGTGTCTTTTCGAAAAATTACGCAGAAGTCATGATTCGATACTTTCAGCGCAGTGAGCTTTCCACCCCTAGGAGGATCGTCAGGCGTATTGCAAGCTATTGTCTGCTCTAGTTAATTTAACTGCACGTGCATAAACATTCATACGTGCGTACACACGATACGCTCGTACATATGCGCGTTCAAACAGGCGGTACTTGACTGCTCGATTAGAGGCCAAACACTCGCATGGAACTTCCGGCCTTCTGCTACTGTTGACCCATACCTCCTCGTTGACGTACCGTCCTTCCTCACTTCCTACAAAAACGTGTGTAATATGTGCTGTAGTATCTCGAGTTGCACGATACTAAAAATGGAACCTGTTTAAACGAGGTCATTTTGAAAATGGGTAGAGCCATGCATTTTTAATTAGAGGGATCCTTAACTCTTTGCGGACGGGGACATTTTTGAATATTAACAGATAATCATTTATTCGGCGTTCCAAAACGACCTTTTTATCAGAAATTTGGCCTGTTAATGTATATGAATTATAAATTACTCCACTTTTAATCATATGTCACCGGTTTTATTTCAATTTTTCAATTTGAATCGTGTATACATACGGCGATAGACTATAACTACATTTTTTCTCGGGCCGCATATATGCGTCGCTAGTCCGCAAAGGGTTAAATGTTGTTTGTTCCACGCAAGCAAAAAAAGAATGTTGATGGGAGAAAGTGTCTGATATATTTTCTCATTTTTTGAGTTGCATTTATGTAAATTAGTAGATAGTTAGTAAATAAATATACTAGGTTTCTGATAATTTGATAATCGATCGCTAAAGTTACTTGTCAGTTTAAAAATGTTACTGTATTTGGTATTTCATCATAAGTTTTTGTTGAACTGATCAATGGAAACAATTCAAAACTTCCTCACTAAAACGTAAAATAAATGTTTTAATAATAAAATATTATTTCTAATAATTCATGAGCTGATAATTCAATCGCAAGTGAAATAACCACAAATCCTTAAAAATCAAACACTAAAGACACCCCCCAACATAAATCGAAATAACGAATTAAACCGAAATTTTTTCCTCGAGAATCGAAACTCGATCTACCTAAACTGTAATCGTATAAACTTGAAAAATTCACGGTTCGAGAATTTCATAGAGAAACACGTCAATTTCCTGAAATTTAAAGTTCACCCTTTAGACCCTTTATACGGCAAGGTAACGGGAAAGTGTGCAAAAGTATATGAAAAGTTTTCTGAAATACGCGGAACGGATGGGCGCATAATTTTACCGAACATTCCGGGCAGGCGAACTCGAGAGAGGAAACCGGGTCCAAAAAATTTGCAAAACGTTGAGGCGTTTTGAGGGGCAAAAAAGGGGAAGTGGTGCTTGCCTATGAGGCACGTACGTGTTCGGCCGAATACAAGTACACCTCCTCTGCCGATCCGAAAGCAGCTTTGCAATAGTTTCACGTGGAAGTTTCGTTTAAAGTTTTTCGTCTAATCCGCTGGAGTGCGTCGTACGGAAAGGCCCTCGTCTTTTCCCCGAATCCTAGAAACTTTGGGAGAACGGTGAGCAAAAGGGGATAAAAGGGAAATTTCCGATGGACAAGGAGAAGTTGAAGCAGGGAAAACGATGGACAAAGTGATTAACTTCACTATTATTAATAATTACATAATTCCCTTCAGGGAATTATTTGTATTTGAATTTTTTTCAAGTTAAATGCACTTGTTGCGAATTTCAATAATAACTGAGTAATTGCAATATTTTTATTGGAATTTAAAAACATCCTCCTGCCGAAAGCTCTTCAATTTTTACGGGAAAATGTGAATACGCGTGTACTTGAATTCCTGGAATTGATGAAATGTTGAAATTTTGAAAAACATTATTGATACTGTAATCGGTGAAAATGCCCGAATGAAAGACTCGAGAAATTTGAAAATTGGCACATGGGTCTTGGTTTCTGCACAGTTATTTTTGAGAAATACTTAATAAGCGGGGTGGAAACAATTTGTTTTAAATATTTTTTTAATTATCGTAGAAGGATGATTTTTAATTCTCACCTTCACCGTCAAAAACAGTATTTCGTTTCTCCAAAAATCATATTTATTCCAATTAAAACCCTTTCCTCACGATACATCCCTCTTCCCTTTAACTCTCTATAAGCCCTTCTGCCTTTGATGTAAAATAAGTCACATCTAAGCTTCTATTCTTTCAAACGAATTAGCTAACATTGCGAAATATTACAATTCAACCGTACAATAACGAGTGCTACTTGCGACGCGACAAATGGAAAAGTCAATTTTGAACTATTCCTGAAATTATATAATTAATGATCTCCGTGAGTCCTGATAAAATCAAATTAATTCTATGCTATTCAATACTACGTTAAATCATATACTACATACGAAATTAAGGGCTAGATTGTTACTTTAATAATTAATTCAGAGTTATTGCACATTCAGTCACAAAATAAATGTCACGGGCAGTGGTTAAAAACCATGAAACCCTCTACAATTCAATGTTTAACAACGAAGTTAAATCCACAATTTAAAATTCTGTTTCTATCAATCCCCCATATACCATTGCGCAACCAATCTTCAAATACCACACAAAAAATCACACCATAAAGGGTTAAAATCACAAAAATTTCCAGATTATTAATCACGCCGACTAAAATTCATTCATACTCTCAATTCCATCGAACAAGGATCACCGACGACAGAACGAATTGCGTGCAGAAAGCTCGCGTACAGATGGCAGAATACGAAGTGCTTTCATTGAGCGTCGTTCTTTCGCGAATAGCGTCCAAACAGAAGTCACTCGATTCTCCTCGAACAGAGGCGCGCTTATACACGCATCGTAAAGCGTATTTCCCCGAATGAAAAGCGAGCAATGACGCGCTTAATGCAGGCAAGAGTACATCGATCTCTGAAATCGACTTGGAAGAGCAACCGTCGAGGCGTGTCGGGTCGCGATTGACAAATAGAGGGAAGGGTGATTTCTATGGTGAATTCGGAGACGGCGTCGAAGCCGAAGTTCGGCTGCAGCCAGGTAGGTCTTTCCTCTCGGGGTTGAAAAGGCTGAGACGACGGTGTGCCACCGAACGTCGCTCCACTTAAGAACGATTAATAGCGCCACGTGATTAATGATGGAGTGTACTTCTGCGCCCAGGAGTACCGGCAGAGCGAGTATGAGAGAGAAAAGAGAGAGAGAGGGATGAAGGACGAGAGAGTGTAAGAGAGAGAATGAGTCAGACATCGATCAACAAGCTCGAAAAGGGCAAGACGATCTAGCGAACAATTTCCATACGGTGAAGGTATTACGATCGAGGGAAGCGGAAGTGCTTCGGGTTCCTTCGTCCCGCGCTACCACCGTGCTTTCTATAGGGATGCGTTTGTTGTTACAGAAAGTCGTTAGGGGACGTTTAATGCTCGAGGAGTGGCTCGTTTACCAAAATTTCCATCGTCAATCGTCGTTCTTTGAAACTCCAAAGCTGTATGTGGTTTCGCCAATTGAAAAGAAAATTGGGGAGGGGAGAATGAAAGCGATTGAGATGATGTTGATGGAAATTTTGAATGGAGAAACGTCAGTGGGGATAATAAGTTTAGAACAATATGTGTGAGGGGTTGTTTAGTGATTTTGTAATAGTTTAACCCCTTAGTCTTCAACTACGTGTGGCAGTCGTGGCGCGAAAAATGGAATAAGACATTTTGATGTTTTTAAAAAACTATTGAATTGAAATGGTTTCATTATTTTTACACTATTAACACTTTATCGACCGGTAGCCTATTAATAGGATTTTCAGGCCCAACGATTCTGCTATTTTTACTAATTAATCGGTTACCACAGCGATTAATAAATTATTGTTTATCATTGCGATTGATTGTGCCAAGGACTCTGTGACGAGAATTTGTAATTTTCGAAGAGATATCGGTATCAAGGAAGTATTTGCGGCCAAGTGACCAGTCAGAAGTGAGTAGGATGTAAAAAATATACCGGTCGATAAAGTGTTAATATTACGTTTAGTTATATTGTTACGCCAATATGAAGTTGGTGTACCGAACGAAACTGTTCCCTCAAACTCGCTGGATTCGAGTATCGAGTCGTTTCATCGATCGGCCGATCGCGCTGTGTTAGCGACCGGAAGTCGCTACCGGGCATTCGAAGACGACGGATGTTCGAATTCGCGTAGTCCGAGTAATTTTTATTAGAAAGAATGCCGAAGCTTATAAGAATATAAGACCAATATAACAATATTAAGTATCAGAAATCGGTGAGAACATTTGATTTTAGGAATTAATTTTGAGTTATTGTTCGCTTACAATTAGTCAGAAAAGAAATCGTAGTCCAAGGGATTAAGACAACTGAGTAGGATACTTCATTGAATATTATAATTTTCTTATGAAACTATGCTAATAAATTGATGCTCTATAAGCGTAGGCGCTTTGTTTAAATAATTCCATGACGTTTTCTGTTTTTACCGGTATATTAAACGTCGCAGATTTTCCGGGATCGTTTGCGATATATATACATATATATATATATATATATATTCGTAAAAATTGCAATATTGCCGGGAATTAAATAAACGTTCTACCTGGCGCGGTAGTTAATTGAGAATCGTTATTATTATCGTGTATGAAAAATGATCGTGCAACCGGGCGAAGTGAAATTCATCGTCGGAATCCGCGGAAATCCGTGAAATTTAATTGATAGGAATACCGGCACAGCCTATACGGTAAAACGCCATAACGTCGGGATTTATTTAACGTGATTTAGAATACTCTGGTAGGGCTACGTTTAATACCGTCGGGCATTAAATCGAGAAACGAGCCTCCGAAAAATGTCACAATTTCCGAGCAGCTGAAACGCGAAATGCGATTTAGCCCCGTCGAGAGATCGAAACTTTCCGAAGCTATCTCGTGTCCGCCGCTTGCATAAATAACGCGACGTGAAACACCGTTTATTTTGGGGGACGCAGGTACCGGGGGCAAACTTCCGGTCTCTCGAGTACAGTGCACTGGGAAGCAATAAAACCTGCGTTCGCCGCGTGCTCGACGTACTTTCGGACTAATGTCTCGCACTTGTTCTCGTTTTGTTTTTTTGTTTTTTTGCTATGTTTTTCCTGTTGCCCGTCTACCCGCGGAGTCACTGGCTTCGAGTATTAACCGAACGGGAATAAACATCTCTTAAAAAATCCGGTGGATCGTGTCCGGACGCCTGGGCGATTTGACTTTCTATTTTGTACGGTGTTTTCGAAGATACATCGAATTTGTATTTAGAAAAGGTGAAAAATAATACAGAATTATGAAGCACTGTTAAAAGTTCCTTTAAGAAGCTAAAGGTATTAAGTGTCAAATCTTTGGAATTGTTTTATTATTAAATTGGATTGGATTATTTAGTAAATTGGAGTCAGTTCTTAAAGTTTTCTCGAACGCGAGTTGATTTGTAGAATTACTTAGTTAAATTATATTTAATTATTACAAATGCCTTTTTACAATTTCTCTCCATGGATAATATCCTGGACGATTTTAATCTCATTTTATCAGTGTAATTTAAAAGATATTGGGATTCTGAAAATTACAAAATTATATTCAAGTTGAATTCCAATGATAAGAATTTATAGAGCGGCACTTTCGTAAGAATATTTCCAAATATTTTTAACACTAATAAAGAGATATGACCGACGTAATATGGGAATTACTTGAGAATTGATTGTACGAAATATTTTACCCCTTTGAAGAAATAAATGGATATCGTTGAGGGACCCTTAGAAACTAGGAAGAGAGATATCCTTTCATGTTTGATCGAGATTCTACTCGTTGTTACGCCGTAAAGTACCAAAGTATCGAATTCCGGTACTTCACGCTGTAAAAGGAAGACATAGCCGAACGCTTCCAAGATTTCAATATATCAGATGTGTCGACGATTTGAAAACTTTTCGTTGATGTACTCTCACGAGAGTTGGGAAGTGAGAAGACGAAAAAAAAATGAAAAAAAGTAACGAAGAAATGCAACGAGAATAAACACGAATCTGTACCATTTTTAACACTAGATGTACCAAGGTGATCAAATTGACTTGTTCTGAATCTTTTGTAAATATTTCTGAAATTTCTAACGTTGTTTGTTTTTCTATATGTTACGCCTATCTTGTAGACTGAAAGCAATTAAATAGATCTAGGTTTCTGCATTCTCCATATCTGTTATTCTGACTCATTCATTTGTCACTTTTAAATATATTAGATTGATCGTCGATAGAGAACATTAAATTATTTATTTTAATTATCGCTCTTCTAAACATCTGAAATTCGAGAGAATAAAGCAAATCGTCTCTCCCTTCTATGATAATAATTGTCAGTCAAATATTTAATCTATCTCGTCCACAATTATTTTTCCAATGTGTTGTCGATTGATCGACGTTAATTCGACGGTGCACTCTAATGTTGAATATTGAGTATGCTTCCGGTAAATTTACAAAATCATTATCAAATTCTAAAGGTGAAATTAATTCAATAGGATTTGAGCTATGATAGAGATGATTTTCGGGCATAGCATGACATCGGAATGCAGCGGATTAATGCGTTTCACATATCGTGAATCGAATCGATGCTGTCTTTAGAGCCATATTAATTTTAAACAGCACATTTAACGGATGGATGGAAGCTAAAACCTCTGTGTCGAAAATTATTTCAATTAAAATTTGCGTTTCCTGTAATAATAAATATTTTAATTCTCATTTTCATCGTGATGTGTGATTCTATCAGAGTAAAATCTTGATAAATTGAATTTCAAACAAGGGAACAATTTTTTTGAATTCTAGATGTTGCACCTCATTGACTTTGCTAATAAGAGAGATTTAACGAACGACAATTTGACGGAGAGAAAGTTACTTTTATCGTCTCAGTCAATGTTAATGTTTCAAATTTGTCTTGGAGTTCGTTTGATTCAATAATTCTTATAAAAAACTTTGCAAAGAAGATTAATTAAAGTTCATAGCCCGAAGAAAGTAATGAAAATAGAAAACTTGTATAAGTTGTACCTTTAATATTTCACGAGTTGCCTCTGTGACATACATTATCATAGAAGTGAACAATTGACGATAGCAGAGCTAATAAATTAATAGAACAAAACTTCGACTCATAGAATCCAACATTTTTCTGAATTCAAGTTAACAAAGGAAAATTTACATTAAAAGTGTGCCAAATAATTGAACTTTATAAAAGTCCACATTTCAATTTGCAGTGGTTTTAATCACTGTGTTTTAAATCAAAGTGGTTTAAACCACAGTAAAAGAAAACGAAGAAAACATTTACCTTGCTGAGATTTTCGAGTTACCCAGATTCAACTGTACGATAAAAGGGAAAATAGTACTTAAAATTAAATCATCATTACCTGACATCTATCCTTCTTCCATACTGATTTTAAATAGAACAACGAACATCCATAAAAAAGAATCCTAATTATTTCCTCGATTAATAGTTATTTCACGGTTTCTTCCTTTTGCCGTCTAAAGCGACGACAAAAAGCGACAGCGCTCTTAGATAATTGCGAAAACGCTTTCAACCTGCAAATCCTCATTCCTCGTGCGAGTCCCCTTTGAACTCGTCGGAATAAGATCCGAGTTAAGCTCGAACCTTCCATCTCGTGGTTTCTATGGCTTTCCGCGCATTTCTTTCAACATTGGAAGGTTTTTACGAAGAATCCCAGCCAATGACTTTTACGTCCGACCTTTGTCCGGGCTTGACTCATTCTTCGAATCTATTTCCGCTCGTCGTTTCTCCTTTCGTTCGGATGCACGCGGTTTGCGAGTAAATGTCTCGCGAAATTTCTATAATACGATAATCGTTAGACGTCGTTTGTCTCCGGAGAAATGATAAATGACAAATGATAATCCGAGATTGTCTTCAGCCATGCGTAGATTAGGGCAACGTTGAATAGCATGAAGTTGACGAGGACGAAGGATCGTAGATCCTTGAGAAATTAACGCGTTGGAGCTTAAGGATGACAGTTGTGGTTAATGCGCTTTTTGGGTGTAGCTTCAGATGAAGTTTCAGTTGATGAAATTTGCCCAGATAATTACAAGTTATAATAATGATCATTGGACAAATTTGGAATATCGAAAGTGTGGCATAAGTTAGAGATCATATTGCCTAAAATTAACCCCTTGTAACCCAGATCATAAATTCTAAAATAAATAAAAACTGAACTATCAAAACTAATTTGCAGTAATATACCATTTAGCGGCATCTCTGCGAAAAGTGGTGTATTATTTCGATAGTATGGTATGTGTCAGTGATGATACAATGAGTTAAAAGGGAATAAATACGGTCCGTATAGCTTTTGTAGGATCTTTTTTAGTTTGTTACAGAAATGCCACAAGGGACTACAAGGGGTTAAAATTCACTGATAGAATTTGTTTTTGAGGCGAGCCTTTTTTAAAATCACGATTAATTTTTCATTGATCGATATTTGAGGTATTTTTTTAGCTGTCGTCATATGTATTGATAATAACAGGAACAAAAACCCCAACAAATGCAACAGCTGCAATGTTGACTTCACAGTTAGCCATATCCTCCAAGATTGTCCAGCCATCAACCATATTGGAAACAAATACAAACTTTCAACTGAACTAAGAATCTCACTGAACGACGAAAAACAACAAAAAGCAAGCATTTCGCTTATAAACGATATACAATTCAGACATCTTATATAAAATTAAATTAAATAGATCCATAGGCAAAACAGTCGCTAATAACCTGTGATGTTGATGCGACTTTAAACTAATTCGGAAAAAAAAAATAACAGGCACAGGTTTTTAAAACTTTTCAATTTTCTGAGTTTGGTGATTGCTAAGGATAACCACTCATTAAAAACTTTTCATATTTGCGATTAAAAAATTGTGCAATTGTAGAGTCTTCTCAAATCGACTTGACAATTCGTCTTTTCGAATTGCCGTTATACCATATATCGTGCATACAATTATTTATATCGCCTTGCAAATTAACAGGCCAGCAGTTTAATCCAATCGCCAAATTCGCGTGTCAAAACCGTCAACGTTGAAAGAAATTTCTACGGACGATGACCCGAGGCTTCGTCCCTTCTCGAATTCCCAGTTGTTTAATTCAAATGTCGATAACGTCCGTACGGTGAGTCTCGTTTCGTGCCGTAAATTATTTTCAATCGCGTTATCGTTACCTCCGCATTCTCTTCTATCTGAGGATATATCGTTTTTTTTTTAAGCTGGTCCTAGCACAACTTCCGAATATTTTACGCCAAACATGCAAGACCTATCGCAAATTATTTTCTACCAGCTTGATATTATCGTTTCTCTCATAAAAACAGTCAACTTTTCATCACGAAAAAACGTATTTCTTCGATCCATTGCTCGCGGGTATAATTATTATTCCAGCGAAGTTATTGACGTATAATTACATAAGCGACAAAACGGGTAATTTGCAGTTCGAAATTATATCTCGTTCACCTTTCGCCGTATTTCAACTGTATTTTGTCGACGTTTCCATTGTTAATTTTAGAAGAGAGGATGCGGAATTCCCTGGCCGGTGGCTTAATTAATTTAGGATTTGTGGGAATTTCAATGTTTTATTCCTCCGTAGAAAAGCAAAATGGCTACGTCACGTCTCACGTATTACAATATTTGCCTTCTGCTATACTGTTTGGTCAGTGGCTCCAATGTACGACCTCTTTGCATTTACTGCTATTTTAACGAAACGGTTTTTACTTTTCACGTCCTCCCGCATAAAATCAATTTCCTGTTTGTTTACGGCGACCAACAGTTTACGAGTCTCACAACGCTTAATTATTTTCTTAAATAATTATCTGCAAAATGGGAATAAGATCGACGTGTTCGTATGCAGAACGACCAATTAATATTAGAACAACTGACGATTAATACAAATTTATCAATTTTTATTTTAATTATATAGAAAGCTTAAATAAATATATATATTCGGAGAAAGAGTGCAAAACAGAAAAGTAAGGTCTCGGAATTAATATTTGAAATTTTACAACAAAGATGCGAAATATGAAAGGACAAGCAACGTTAAAAATCTGAGGATGTTTTCAAAAAATCTTCAAACCAGTTATATTAACTACTTTGGCAAACCTGATGTTATTTAGTATGGAAAAAAATTATGAAAGATAGTGATACAATAGTGGAAAAAGAAATAAGTTTAGATTCTTCGAGGACGAAACGTGGGGCACGCACTGACATAGATTTTGGATCCAAAATGTCGGCACACGAACAAACGACTCGCTGGTGGGACATTAATTTACCATTACGTCAAGGTAATCAAGTTAAATTTTCACAATGGCGAACGAATTTCATTTTGGCCGTACTCGGTGCTACCATCAATTTTGCAGGTGCGCATGACATTTACAATTCGTCTAGATTAATTATTCCGAAAGTTCTCAGGAATTTCAACGTTTCGCACGTTCACCGATTCATCCGATGGAATGTTCTGAGGTTTCACGTTTATTTCGATTACGATGGTAGATAAGACAAACGCGAAAAGAAGCCGATAATCGAGGCTCAATTCCTGACAAATAAATAAACAGAAATTCCATGCGGAAATTCTACCATCGTCAACGATAAATCAAAAGTTGCCGCGCGCAAGCCTGCGCTTTTCCACGTTGGTTTCATACAGCGAATGAAATTGCTCGCAATTTCAGCGAGCGTAAGATTTTCACGAGGTCAGATTATATGGGGAATTTACGAGATTTGCACCTTTCATCCCGCGTGCGTTCTCATATAAATGCATTTACGTGCAGTTACATGGAGGAAAAAATATGCTCGAACGCCAGGAACAGGAGAAAGAGAAAGGAGAAAGAAATAAAGAGACAGAGAGAGAGAGAGAGAAATGGAGAGAAGAAAAGCGACGGGGAAATTCAAGCGAAGCCTGCCAGGAACAACAATTTACAATTAATCCAAATGAGAAGTTTTAAACTACATCACTGCTGGAATATGCCGCAGCCGCGTCGTTCATTACCGTGAAATGCAAATTGTGCGATTATACTTTTGACCTTTTTCCTCGACGTGAAAACGGGAAAGCTCGGGTATATAATATTAATATTGTACTTAAAACAGTGAGGAAATTCACTTTAAACACCAACTAAATATAACACGCGGATATCGCGGAGGATCGGCGTAGGTTGCGCGACGTTTAAAACATAAAGACACGCATGCTAGATGCACACGAACAGTGAATATCCACGTTTAACGACCGAAAGTGAATCAGCTTTGTATTTTTAACTATAACGTGAAATTTACGTAAACGGCTAGTGTTTTCTTAGACGATAAATATACTCGAGACCAGAATGTTACCCAGTCAATGAAGGCAGACGTACGTGAACTTTGTTAAGCACGAAGGTCAACTTCGCGATTAAAGCACGGATAACGAACGGAGGTCTTAAAACGTCACTACGTTTGAATCTCAATGTCGCTGCTTCTTTTAATCGTCTAACAACTCCCTCGAGGTTAATTATCCAATTTAATAATCTCAGCATGAAAAAGATTCCTGCGATATGCAAATGACTCGTTGATTAATAACCCCTCTCGATGTACAATATGTCTGCTTATTTGTCTTCAAATACTACTTCAACGAGACTTTCTTTTCTTCCTTTGTATTTCTTCGTTTTAACTCCTACGCTTATATCACCTAGTATCTGCAATTTCATATGAGTTAATGGCCAAACCTATGACACATTCTATAAGAAAAGGTAATGGAAAATTTGAATATAAGCTCAGTATCTAAAAGACCAAGCCTTGAACCCCATGCCCAATATAGTCCCACCGAAAAGTCACACCAATCGTTCAATACATTTCTCATTATTTAACCCTTTTAGTGCCGAGCGAAAAATGGATGGAATTAATAACAAATGTAATTGCGAATAAAAAGAATTGTCGTTTGGCGAGTGTTGAGATAGAACACGCAATATAGATCATAAACTGTGTGTTTACAATTACCTATCATAAAATTACTAATATTGTATTGGAAAGTGAATATTACCCCTTCGATATCCAGTGTTAACACTATCGCTAACGACGACATATCGTCGTTCGGCACTAAAAGGGTTAACTAAGAGCACAGCCCCAACAGCATAGGGTTAATTCTACTAAAAAATCAATTTCAACCCCAATAGTGAAACTATCTATCCAATATCCAACATTTCTTACATTTCACCATTTTCACCGTTCTCAAGCAACTACTCTTTCCTTCCGCTCTTTCCAAAATCACGGTTCCATCCCTCTTTCAACGGGATCAGGGGTGAGAGGTCAGCGACGAACGAAAGTAAGTTGAAGCGGGCCGGACTCTCGCGAGCACGTATCGACTAATTACATAAATACATAGGTAGGTGGATACATTTGAAGGTAGAAGCGTAAGAGGCCGGGGGACAGGGTGAAGGGAGGGGGTGGTGGTTCCTCTCCCCGATCAATAGCCCGAGGAAGGGCCGTGGAAGCGCGACCGGCGGCCACCGCTGTCTGGGCATCGATCCTCCCCGCGTGTGCCACGTATACGAGTACTTACTTTCTCTATTCCCTCCCCCGACACCCTCCTCTGTCTCTTCGACCCCTCTCCGTTGCTGTATTACCTCTCCGATTTTACCCTTCGTGTCCTCGCATTCGTTCTTTATCGCGTTGCTCCTCACGACGCGTTTTTATTCAATTGCCGCGACATTTCTTTTTTATATTTGAAATGTATTGTTATTTCTTTTCTTTTTATTCTTTTAGGCTTTACTTGGTCTATTTATACTCTTGGAATTCTGTGCTGTCTCCGTGACGTCACTTGCTTGCTGTATTACCTCTCCTATTTCAGTATGTGTTTGTTCGTCATCGAGTTGCTTCTAATGATGCGATTTTAATTGTCTTAATGTTTGTTTTTTATTTTAAAGATTTATTGTTGTACTTTTTGTTTATTTTTTTAGGCATTGTTTACTCTGTTTTGTTCTGTGGTAGCCTGTGCTGTTTCTTCGTTTACTCGCCGCGTGCTTGCGTTCATTCCTTATCGCGTTGATACATCCGAGGTACATTTAAATGCCTCATCATATTTATTTTTTACTTTTAGTATGTATAATCATTTGTCTTGTTTACTTGTTCTATGACTAACATGAAGACAACAATCAAATTGTACTCGGCTTGAGTTCATTCCTCCGTTTTGATTGTTTTTAAAGAATTGTTAGAGTTTTTATGTTTCTTTCACTTGGACCGCCATTTCACTGAGGACATATATATATATATATATATATATACATCTAAGGATGTCTCAAAGATCCGCCGTATCGCGAGGGAGAAATTGCGTTAGGAGGTAACGCTGGCTGCATCTGAACATGACCTCTTTCACAGTTTTGCATTCATTTTTAACCCTTTTAGTGTCGATCGAAAAAAATTGATTGAATTAATGACATATGTAATTGTGAATAAAAAGAATTGTCATTTGGCAACAGTTTTATATAGAACTCATAATATAGAGCATAAATTGTGAATTTACAATTACCTATTATGAAATTACTGATGGTGTATTAAAAACTTAATATTAACCCTGCGATGGTCAGTGTTAGCGTTATTACTAACGACGGATATATCGTCATCCAGCACTAAAAGGGTTAATGTTTAAATGGCGTTACCTTTGGTTTTGCTGTTTTGCATGAGTTATTAACTCGCTTTCTATTTTACAGTGTACTTTCGTTCTCAGTTCTACGAAGAATTGCAGTTTAAGTGACACTAAAATTGCGCGAACGCGAACTTTGCATTTATCACACGATCACTCTTCAACTTTGATATCACATCTTCCGACTAGTTAAAGAATTAAACTGAGTTAACAAATTTTCCTCATGTGATATGTGAATTAGAGCATCAATGGACCGGAATCCTCCTAACAGTAGATCTCAGGGAAAGTGACAAAAATAGTTGAAAGCAAACAAATACAAAAATTCAATAAAAACTCTTGGTTTGATATATCGCGCCTCCAAACACCTCTCTAACATCTTTACACTTTGCACACTTTATATTTCTTTGGTTCGTCCGCATCTAGAATATGGATCGGTTATCTGGTCACCGTATAGCCCAACACAAAAAATCCTAATAGAGAGAGTACAACATAAACTTCTCAGATTTTTGCCTCATACTTTTCAAATTCGCCTCCCCCGCACGATTGTCACAACTATGATAATATATTATCTCTACTCAATCTAGCGACTCTTGATCAACGTCGTATGATAGCCAATACTGTATTTGTATATAAGATTTTCAATAACTTGATTAACTCTCCTGCTATCTTGAAGGAATTTGACCTCTTTGTTCCTACCCTCCGTTATAGGAAAAATTCACTTTTCGCAATGACATACCATCATACTTTATACGTATCAAACAACTGTATTAACCCTTTGATTGCTATGGGCGCATATATGTGTTCTGCGAAAGCCATCGATGGAGACTATGGACGCACATATGCGCCCGGCGGAGGCAATTGTTTCTGTGGTATATCCATACTATGCGGAAAAGTATTCAGTCTCTCCGGAGCACATCGGAAGAAAATCGTCCGCACGCAAAGGGTTAACCGTTTACACCGTAACTCAAATCGTTTTTGCGATTCTATAAACTTCTTCAATGTATCACTTTCTAATTTTAAGCGATCTTTGTTTAACGCCGTCCTTAATTCGTAAACATTTACTCTCTGTACATTTACTGTAATGAAAGGGTTTTCTCCCGTTCGATTCTACAATAAATAAAATAAAATAAAATAAATAAATCAATCAAAATACAATCACTAAATATTTCAAGATCATAATTCGATTACCCGAATACTTTCCTGAATACCACGCTCCCCAGGACACGAAGCACCCGACAAAGAGCGAATACAAACTTATCATTTAAACCTCAACCAATCTCCACCCCGTCATTCCGTCTTCCTTCCCCTCGCTATGAAAATTATTTTATTCTCGAATTACGTCGACAAGGCGTGGGCGAACACGACCCGATTTAATCTCGGTCTACGATCGTGTCGCAACGTTTTATCGTCCTTCCTGCCGCGTCGTAAATGCCCTCCATTTTCCCTCCTCTTTCTCACTCTCCATATCCATTCGCGGCCGTCACTCGGACGCGACGTTATACCATTGGGAAGTTGGCCGATCGTCGCGAGCACGCGAACAAAGGGATACGTCGCGTCGCTGCGGCCTCTTTAGCATTCTTCTTCCACCCTTTCTACTCCTCCATCCCCATGGGTGCGAACGCAAAAACCGATTTTCAAGCTCCGCGCGGCTTTGTTGCACTGGCTTTAAACGGATAAAAGGCTTATCGATAAGAACCAGTATCGAAAGTAACCTTGTCGGCGTCAGCCACAGGCTTCAATGGCTCTTTCCGTATCGATTCGCCGGAAAAACGAGCCACCGAGGGAACAAAAAACAGGAAACACCTATCGTTTTGCGGTATTACGGAGACTATGATGGGGTAACTTTCGGGGGGATGAATCGAGGGAATAGAAGTTGTCGATGTAATATAATAGTCACCTTTGATTCAACATCAAAGACCTTTCAGTAGAATTGGAGGGTGCGATGACGTTTACCGTTTGCTCGTTGGATGAAATCTTTCACAGGGATGTTGTTTATGTTTATTTAATGGCAATTATATGTATAGGTCTTACTGAGAAACTGTGATTTAACTATGATGTTATAATATCGTAGATCATAATTAAAGTGACATTTGGTTAACACTAAACCTACCAAGGCGGTCAAAAGACCGATGCCAAAATATTTTCTAAAAATTATCTAAATTCATAGAGTAGCCATGAAGTAAATATTCCACTTCTATCTTACAAAAGCAAAATGAGTTAATTAATTATCTTCTTTATCTCGCCACTTCTCTTTGTGTAAGGTCGTTATTGAGTATATTTAGATTTTAGTAGATATAACGTCGGTAGGTTTAGTGTTAAGGATTATCTTTAGTATTTAGTGCATTGGTGCAACTTGCTGAATGACACTGATGTGAGTAAACGAAGAGTATGGTTTTAGTGCGGTTACGAACAGAACTTCGAAATCCACCGTTGGATTTAAATAAATTTATTAAATAAAGAAACTTAAATAATCAAGCTACTGTTGAATATTACTGATTGTGAGTGTGGATGTAAATATAAGTAACCCTCCTATAACACGGTAGATAGGTTCGTAGAAATTGCAGTGTTGTAGGAAACCGTGTTATATGAGACCCAGGGGCAGTGCAAAAGGAGGAGTTATGTTCCCAAACATTTTTTTTAAATTCCATATCTCTGAAACATCAAGTTTGGCTGCAGATAACGCGTCAATTGAATGACTCTTTTCGCTATATCATAATTTAGTTTTTCAGTATCGTAAACAAAAAAATGTTATCCAGTGATGTACAAAGGTTTTCGCAATTTTCTTATTGTGTTAGCGCGAAACCGTGTTATAGGACGCCGTGTTGTAGAAAAGTTCCCGCAATTTATGAATCGTGTTATAGCGAAACGGTGTGACAGGATGCCGTGTTGTAGGAGGGGTACCTGTACTTGGTAAATCCTATTGCGGTAGGATATTTCGAAATTGCACTCCTTCGTCAACATTCAGAAGACAGCCGAAAGTTTGAATGTCAAAAAATCTTCCAGTTATAGCTCCTCATTCGATATACCCATCTTCTACTACTATACCTATATCATAAAAAGATGACAAACGAAAAAAGAACAGGATATTCCATTTAATTTTTGTCAAGGCTCGCTCATTGCACGATTAACGGAAAACGCAGTGCATAATTGGATTACATCCGGTTATCGGATTGAATTTAGTTATCGGTATTGTTAATGAAATTACCACAAGATTAAAGTATCCTCTGCACCATCGAAGAGCAACGAAAAATTCGGTTAGCTATCAAATACATCGCGATATGGAGTATCATTGGAAAAAAAAAATATCAGATAATTACATTATCGCGTTTTTCAGTCGATCGTGAGCTTCCCGCTCTAGTTTAAACTCTCTGCCCCCACACGCACGATGCATTTATTATTGAAAGGTCGCGCTCGTATCGCGTCGGAGAATTTCAAGTACGTCCTTCGATGGTACCTTGATACTTGGCGGCAACGTGGCCGATTCATGAATACGTTATAAAGTATACTCGTTGCGATCGATCGTTTACCTCTGTGACTACCGGTGATCTTGTCCCGCAGGATGTTTATCTGATGTACTCGACCGAACTCCTCGAACAACTTCCTGAGGTCATTTTCATCCATGTCGTGGGGTACCTGCCCCACGAACATCTTTATGTTGTCGGGATCTGGCTGCTCCACGCTGTTGTTGTTCATTATGCTGAAATCAAAAGAAAGAGCTCTGTTAGTTATATGGTTTACTCAACAGAACTGTAGTTTCATTGGACTACAATTGACAAAAATAAAGTGACGCAGTATGAGTATGGAGACTGTCGCTTGCACGGCCTATTCCTTGGTCTTGGAAACCTAAAATCGGTGAATGACAACCGAAAACTAAAGACTTATTTTGTCGTTCTCATGAGGACGTAACGAGTATGTGGTTTCATCGACCGGTCACGCAATAGAATAGAAAATGACGTCAGAACGAGGGATGATTCGAGGGATGTTTATAGGACTTCTTTAGTTTGGCCCCGCTACAGCGCGCTGTAGGCATAAGGTCGGCCTGGAGTTGGTTTGCGCTGATGATATATTATAATCATACTCTTCCATGTAGAATTGATAACACTAACTATACAAATATTTTCTGGAAATTTAGTCTCACCGTAACAGATCTATTATTATGAAATAGTAATGACTAGACTGCGGATGTTTATGCAAATTTCGTGTTTCACAAATGCAGGTGAGGCAGGAAAACCTATCTGGGGATTTATTGCACTTAATAAATATTACAACAAATACCATACTTTGGATATTTTAGATATATTTTTATATTATGTTCTTTTTGTATATTTTAGCCGCATTTAATTTGTCCTAAATGCGTAAAAATCCGCAGTCTAGTAATGACACAATTCTGAAAGGAACGTAGAAGACTATAAACTTAAAAAGGGAAGCAACGTATCAAACTGCCTTTACTTAATAATACAAGAAATTACATATTTTCATTTTGTTGGACTAATCGTTTGATCGCGTATGGTATGGTTAGTGTTAAATATATTTTCTATTTGTGCCGAGATACTTATTACACAATTTCGCTCGATGCAAGAATAACTCTTAAATTTTGGGGCAAAAGGTCGGTTCTGCGGCATGCTGTTAACAAATAATGAATAAACTTGTGTTTTAACTATACGAAAAAATTGAGATGGAAATATAGTGAGGACAAAGTTAAGCTGGCATTCGGCATTACTGAGCTAACTTCAACTCCCTATTACCTTCAAAAGACTTTTATAACGACATTCAATATATTTCAATGTATAAGTTATTAAAGATTGCAGATATCATCTGCGTGCTAAAAATATTATCTTCAGAATCGGTTGGCAAGTTCATTTTAAAAATCAATTGCCGTGCGATATGTTCTTGGAAAAATTACATCCACTTATCGATCTCGTTATAGAAGCGATTAAAGCTTTAAGTACTTCATTGAATAGAATAATCCAAACGCGAATTCACCCGCCATGCATTGTGGCACTCGTTGAAAGGCGCGTTACGATCGTTTGCCTTTATTGCGCTCACCCGAACGATGCCAAATCGACTCGTCACATCCCAACTTTTCATTCACGCTCTTTCACTCCAACACTATACTTTTAAGCTCACCGGGAACATTGTACTTTTACAGTACGGCAGCGAATTCATGAATATTTTAGAACGTTTCTGCGCTCATTGTGCCACGAAAAACTAGCATCTACGTTTGACTCTTTTGTCGCAAAAGGAATATATGAACGCTCTAATAGCACTTCATTTCAATATCTATTTAACACTAACCCTACCAAGCCGGCCAAAATGACCTGTTCTCAATATTTCCAAAAAACTACCTAAATTGATAGGGCGGCCGTGAAGTATAAATTCTACTTCTACCATATAAAGCCTAAATTAGTTAATTAACTAATCCTTTCACTTCTTCATTTATCTTTTTCCAAAGTACTTGTTCAATAAATCTAAATTTTAGTAGACATAACGTCGGTAGTTTTAGTGTTAACTATTCTATATATTTGGCAAAATTAGTACGTTTTTAAAATCTGCGGTGACATACTCGCAATACTTTCTTCCGTAGCCACTCCTTACTAGTGAATCTATAGATTAAACTATTAATACTAGATCTACCGACGATTAACTGAATAGATTTAAAATCGTCAAATAAATATGTCCGAATAAAGTACACAAAGGGTTGAAAAACTTGATCAATTCAGTAGCTTACAGACTTCAAAATAGACGGAGAAAATTGGAAAACAATCTGGGGCTAGAAAATTCAAGAACATTTTTTAAAAATTCAGGGTAAATCATTTTGACCAATATAGCAGATTCAGTGTTAACGAAGTTCCCATAAAATCACTCAATTGGTCACTCCTCGTTTATTACCAACTTCCAAAACAATAATATCATATTATACAAAATACATTTTACAATTATAACTCAAAAACAAATTCACCTCTCGCTTTTCGTAATAAAGATGTCTCCCTCAATCGCTTTAGAATTCCGGTAAAATCAGTTCATCAACGCGTAACTTTCTCTCTGCACCCTTTCTCTACCTACCCCCAGCGAAACGAGAGAGAAAGGGTAGGCGGGAACGTTAACATCGAATTTAACGCACTCCGGCTACACTCCGGGGACAAATTCATGGATATTTCAGTATGTTTCTGCACGCGTGCCACGAGCAAAAGACTGCGCTATGTTTAATTACCCCCGATGTACATATTTGACCGGGGCCTCCGTCTGTGCGCGGACGCTCTCAAAACTTGCGCGCCACTTTTCGCCGGCACGCAGTAATTTCGGGCGGATTATACGTGTTTGAGATCGTTCCCATGGGAGCCGCTCTCTTCGTATCCCTCAATCGCGTTAGCCGACTCATCCTCGCGGATTATCCTGCCGTCCGTCTGTACAAGTTCCTCATAATTTTCCGCCTCGCGTATCATTCGTGTCGCTTCATTCGCATTACCGTCCGTCCACGAGATACGAATTGCCTGGACGCGGGAGACCCTCTTTCGACCATTTTCGTCGATCACTTTTTCCTCCCTCTTTTTTAAGGGTATTAACGATTAAACGATCGTTCGCGAATCCAATATCGGAGAAGTAATTTTCGAGTACGTGCTGCTATGCGGTAGAAATTATTTGAAGGTATTATGGAACATATTATTCGTCAATAGAATTTAATCGATTTTTCTCGATTGTGCAATAGTTACTGTAGAACTCGTTATTTAATCCTTTGTGCTCCTATGTCGAGATATTTTTTCAAGTCCAACCCAATAGATGTTAATGTGTGAAAGAAAACCAGGATTGTATCGTAAAACTTTTTTTAAGAGGTGTTACGCACTTGAAAATTACAAGATACGATAATAGTGCAAATAAAGCAGGTGTTTAACACTAGAACTACCGGCCTCAAATCTATCATATTTTAATAAATTAAATAAGTACTTTGAAAAAGGGGGAATCGAGCGGCGGAAAATTTGATCGATTGGGTGATTTATGTTTATTGATATAGACATAGAATATTTGTTCTATGACTCTTATGTAAACTTGGAGAATTTTTTGAAAAAATTGTGTACCAGTCAATTTGACTGGTTTGGTAGTTCTAGTGTTAATTGAATTTGTTTCTCTTTTATTTATTTAAATTGTCTTATTTTTCAGTTCAAGTAAATTTCAAACAAAACACTTAAAGACCTTGGGAACTACTGGTAATAAAATTGGCATAAAAGGGGTGATAGTGTTTGCAAAACTTTATAGGAATGCAGTGAAGGTAATTTTAAGGAGACATACATTTTTCTTTGAGATTTTTTAAATTTGATCAAACTTCTACCCTTAGAAATTCAAACCCGCCTAAAATGGTAGATCGGAGGACCAACAGTAGTTAGAGTCGAAAAAAATATAGAAGAAAGACTTCCAATCAAGGCTTCTCAATTAGAATAACCACCCTTACATTCCTATTCACACATTGAACAACACAGTCTCAACGTAACAAAAGAAAGATATCCAGTAACCATAACTTAAAACTTTAAATTATTCCAATCTTACTCCTCAAGAACAAAGTTTCACAAATGTTTCTAAAGAACGTAGAAAAAACGCGTCGAAAAAATTTTGCATCGCACCTGCCGCACCCTGTCTTGCAACATGGTACGCAGACTTCGTCTACCAGTTATCCTCATCCTTAGGGGTTGTTTGTATCGCCGGAAAGCATGAACCCGAGTCGAATTTTTTCTCACGCACCTGCTGCACACCAGCTAACAAGACATTCGTAGTCTGCAGCGAGAAGACAACCCTTCGCAGTGAGTTATGTCCCTTCTTCGAGGGTCGGTTGTATCAGCGGAAGGCATTACCGTTTCACCCTCTACAAACGCGACAGTTTGTTGCGCCGTAAAGTCATGCTTGCATAAAGTTCCCCGTTGAAATAGTGACCTGGTGTGCCGGTTTGCCAGCTCGCGCACTCTTTCGAGATTCGATCGTCTCTTTCCCTCCTCTCCATTCGTGTCACCCTTTCGCACCACCCTTAAACCGCTCCGGCTATAAATCTCCGAACTTTAAAAGTCATCGTTGGTCGCGCGGCTTGCAACGCCGCAAAGGAGAAAGTTTCACGGCGAACGAGGCGACTGGTGCAACGTTAAGTGCATAATAATTAATGAGATAAAGTTAGGACGGTACCGCGTTGATAATTTTGTTTCGTACTTGTGTCCATTATCTGCCATCATCTGCTATAATGCCCCGCAATATTGCGACACCGCGGCATTACTAACTTTGTGGCAACATTTTTTTTTTCATGTTTGTTTATCGCGCTTGATGAACTTGTGAGGAAATTGGAGGTTATTAATAATAGGGAGGGTGAGTGTATTTGTTGGAAAGCGGGAAATTCAAAGTTTGGATGAAGAAGAGGCGCCAGGTGTTAGAAGATTCGGTAGCTATTTGAAAGAAACTGTAGCCGGGACAAGATAAGAGCTGTTTGTTTTGAAAGTGGCATAACACATTTTATCATCATGACAAGTGGTGATTTTTTAGGGACTATATTGTGGGGATTTTATAAATCCCGCGCGTAGTTGGTGAGAGCCGCCATGAGATAATCGACGGACGAAAAGACGATCGACTATAGACGTGTTTGACGATAGACGAGATATAGAGTAGACGAAGTAGACGATAGACGATTAGACGAACTGTAGACGACAGACGAATTATAGACGGTAGACGCATAGAGTAGACGAATAGACGACAGATAGAGTAGACGATAGACGAGTTTGCCGAATTATAGACGATAGACGAACAGTAGACTATAGACGCATAGACGACTAGACGGATTTTATATTGTATTTTATTATTTGTTATATTTAGTGTGTGTGTGTGTATATATATTAGAGTGTGCGTTCCCTATATTTTACGATAAAATTAAGTTTCCACTTGTACATATTATTCTTAAGTATATTGTTATCAATATCCTACAATATGAAATTATTTATACTGAAAGATGTATATAAGGTAAGCATGGGCAATAGCCGGTTCATGATGTTCTCGAGTTCGGCCTACGCAATTTCAAATTTTAAATTATTCAATTTGTTCGCACATGACAATGCTGAAAATGGTTGGTACCATTCAACAGAAATCAGAAGCCTTGGCAAGTGGTTTTCTTCGCTTTAAATTCAGGTCAATTTGTGTTTAATATTTTTTTATTATAACGTGTTAATAATTTGGTTATTCAAATAATTTAAGACTTTTGAAGTAATGAATTTTTGTTAACCCATTCAATTTGTTCTAGCCCTCGCAGTGATATGAAAACTGAAATTGTCCCGTGAATGAAAAAAGTTTCCCACCTTTGATTTAAGGTAATAAGTGTGTTAGATAACAATAAATTAACCAGGTAAAAATAATTGAGTCTAAATGCTTTACTTTGGTAAGGTCGAGGTGTACCTTTCGTGTTTTATTGCCATACTGCCTCGTCTTCAGTTTTTTCTTACACTGCTGCCACTCTATGGACGCATAACACGCTATTGCAGTTTGGCCAATCATTCAGAAAGTGTAAGCATACCTTCTCGAAAATTATTATCAACATTTTTAACAAGATCGAACACAAACATCTTTAATAAAATGAAATATAGTGTCAAAACACTCCATCCATCGGAGCAGCAACGACTGCTCTGTCACTGACAATGTAAAACAGACTTTACACAGTAAAAGAATCAAAATTTTCAACTCAATCTAAAACAGACTTGTAAATTCAATTTTGTCTATTATCAAAAAAAATTTTCCCAATTTCGGACATTCTCTGCAAAACAATCTAAAATACAATTTCTAATATCTTTCACAATTACCCAAGAAAAAAGAATGCTTCAAAATCGTAAGGTCAAGGGATCTAGACTGGTCTCTATCGATAGACGATCCGCCAAATCCAATCGGCATCGTCAGAGATATGTTCACGTACAGAATAAAGTTCAGTCGAAACTGATCGAGCAGAGTAAATAAATCGGTGCTGCCTTCGTGATGCCCGGAGGCCTAGGAAGAGGGTGCTCTTCCTGTCCGAGTCGGTATGCGAGGGGAGAAAGAGTTCGGGAATTTCACGAAACGATAGGAGAAAGTTAATATTAGCCGGCAAGGTTTAAAGCGATTTTCCAGCCGGCCGGTTCCTCTCATCTCCATCCACGGAGCGTGGAACGATAAAGTCGAAGAGGAAGCACCGATTACGATACTCTGCTGCGTCTTCTCTTGATAGCTTCTTTTCATTCCTATGGCTATTTCATTTTGAAATTAACACAATAGGCTTAGGAAAAAAAGTGGTGTGAGTAGGAGGAATAAAACACATTCGTCAATTGTGCGTCCAAAATTCTTTGTTTATCGGCGAGTTTGGGGCAGGTGGACTATCAGAGATTTATCGTTTATTCTGGCAAAAAAGACTTGCCAGGATTTCACGAAGTTTTTTCTGGATAAAGCATGACTGGAATGTAATTGTCTAACTCTCGTAACAATGCGGCAGTAATGAAATGAAATATTGAGTGGACTGTTTTAATTTAGTCCGATGTCGTTTAATTAGAGCAACGCGGAGATTGTCTGGAGCAGCGCTTTGATTTTATGTAAAATTTCAAAGTACGTAATGTCACCATTTGAGAGGAAATTAATTAAATTTATTACTGTATAATGCAGTCCTTTTTCGGAAAAAGTTAATTAACAGAGTTAATAATTATTGTAATATAAAGTGTACGCCTTCAACTTTAACGTTAACCTTAACTCGTGAAATGGGAACTAATTATTTCGCAATATTATATATTAAAATCGACAAGCCGTTGCTTGTTAAATAACGAATTAGAATATTTTAGACACTTCGATGAACGCGCTTGAACTTTATATTGCTAATAACAAGCAAGTATCTTTGTATTGAACACATTACAAAAAGAGAACAAATGAAAATTGCAATATTAAACTTTCCATGTATAAAGTATTAATTTTTCGAGTGGATGCGTAAATCATACTACGTAAAATTTACCATATACCATTATCTATTTTAACACTAGAACTACCGGTATCAAATCCAACATATTTTAATAAATTAAATAAGTACTTTGAAAAAGGGGGAATCAAGCGGCAGAAAATTTGATCGATTCGGTGATTTATGTTTATTGATATAAACGTAGAATATTTATTCTATGACTCTTATATAAACTTGACAGAATTTTTAGAAAAAACTTTGTACCAGTCATTTTGACTGGTTTGGTAGTTCTAGTGTTAAAATCGAAGATCCACATTTAAGATATAAATATTTAATGATATAAAAAGCAAAATTTAATACACAACACTGCAACGCATGCTACACGTCTCTACAGTTTTCAATCCCTCGTGTCTCCTCCAAAATCCACGCACTTTCATTTCCATCGTTCCTAAATTGTCCTCTACTTAACTATATCCAACTGCATACAGCTGAACACTAGAACTACCAAGCAAGTTAAAATAATTCATGATCAATCAAAAAGTTCTCCAAGTTTGTAGGTCAGTCATAAAGCAGATATTCCACATTGATCTTACAAAATACAGAATTACTGAATCGACAATCTTTTCCACTTCTTAATTTCTCTATTTCCAAACTATGTATTTAACATATTGAAATATAATAGATACAATGCCGGTAGTTCTAATGTTAAACTCAAACATATGACACCACACTAATTCAGCTATCATCAAATCTTCCTACTTTCAATACTCTGCCGGGACGGATAGTTGGTGAATAATTTGAACTTCAGTTTCCCGTGAACAAAAGCTTTAATACAAAAGTAGGATCTTAACTAACCGAGCGCTCAAAATATAATGTCTAAGTTACTATCTATTTAGCTCGAAGGAGCCGCTCCCACGCAACCGGCGAATTTCCGTGGCCGCTCAGCCAATCGGAAAACGAGAAAATTAACCGATTGTGCCCTCTTTTCCTTACGCCCTTGGCGCGCTTTTTAGGCAAGTAGGTTTACTTTTTAGGCGCTGGCAAGGGGTCGGTCACATACGCATTTCCTCCGCGCCCCCGCTTCGTCTTGCGCGGCCCAAGGTTGTCGATGGGCCTGCACTCGAAGGGACATCGGAAACGCGTAATTTATGGCACTTACAAGAGCTATTGAGAATGTGCAGGGATCCTAGAATACTCTAAGCGAAACTAAACGCAAAAGGCACTTTCTCTCAAAAATAGCTGTATTGCAGCAAATGACATAAGCCATGACAACCGTTTGCACGAGAGTTGAAAAACTCTATGTAGGTGGTCGCTACAACTCTATCAATACTCTTCCTACTTTCAATACTTCTTACCAGAAACATTCAGTAGCAAACATATAAAATTTTCACCACCAAGAAAGATTAAAACAAGAACATTATCACCAATACTCCACGTTCTACCACCACTAAAGATTCAATCCTCCCCACAGTATCAAACTTTCAACCCCTACGTTCAGCGTTTCAATGAAAAGTATCTAAAACATCCCATAACACGAACGTTACAATCTCATCTACTGTTCAGCAGCGTGAGCTAACAATAAATTGCACGCTATCACCAATACGGCCAGGACAATAATGGCTCGTGCACGTTCCGGGCATCAGCAAACGCTCAATTATCAGGCCACCATGAGGATTAGTGTCAGCGAATGTACATGCATCGTGATCCTTATCTTATCAGTAATAGAGAGAACGTTGCTGCTCCTTCCGGTTACCTCGTTGGAAGGGGATGCTACGAGGAGATCGGTCGACATTGGGTGGGAGAGATAGGATCCGCCGGAAGAACGGGCAAGTAAAAAGTGAACGGTGGCTCGGTCCGATAGGTGCACTACATCAAAGGAACGTACTTACGACCCTATTCGTCGGGCTACCTTCTCCGTCTTCTACCTGAAGTCTCTCTTTCAACGTTTCTCAACGAGTCACTCTCATCTAGTGTGTTCACGTTTCTTCCGTGCTTTCACGCAAACCAAAGAGACAAAGTGAAATGGAACTGATAGGCGAGAGGGACGGCATGAAGAGACAGAGAGGGAATAAAATGTAGAACAAAATACTTCTTACAATTATGTGCATGTACCTTGAACTTTGCAGTTACAAAGGAATATTTGCAACGGGAACGTAATCTCAACCGGAGAACAATGAAGATTGTAAAGATAGCGACATGTTGGAGTTTCTTTTTGTACGGTCTCTGCTAGTCTGTATTAAGAGCTATTTTATTAAAGTTCTGTATTAAACTAGGGCTATTGTGCTTTTTAAATTGCCCTGCTGTGAAATTGCATTTTTAATCCGTCGCTTGAATATGATGAACAGGAAATTGAAATTTTATGCTGATTTTTGTAGACTATAGTAAAAGAAGATATATAATATTCGCCTACGCCTTAATCTATGTACGTTTGGCTTCAAATACAGGAAGGTGTTATTGTAAAATTTGCAAAAATCTCCACGCACTCAATATTTTGTAAAATGTCATCAGGAATGATTTGGCTAAACTATAGATTATAAAAAATAGAAAGAAGCGTGAAAACCTGATTCTATTCATTGATTACAAATCTCAAGTGATATTCTCGTCCCGTATTTCAATTAATTTTTTATCAAAGCCGTGTATTGGAAGCATGTTAGTGAATTAGACATGTACATAGTAGGAATTAAAAACTGTCCTCCTATGCGGTGAATTTGATTTCTGTTAATTGGTATCGACGCCTCGTCGTCAATCACTGAAGGAAGTCGACGGGTTGACATCCAATTCTCCGCTACAAGCGACCTTTGACGAGGACTATGTATATGTATGGGGTGGTTAGGAACAAACGTCCTGTCGCGTAATCTCAACGGTCCAACGAGACAATGGTATTTCGAGTCGAGTCAGCAGTAGGGCCTCTTCGAGTCCCCGTAAGAGATAATGCGTAATTTAGGGCGATTCCGATGGCTGACTCGACTCTAAATAATACGTTCGAAGGTTGAGACAATAGAACGGTACAAGGACGCGCGAACCGATGGAATTTATCTTCGAGTTGATCCTCGATGCATAGAATTAATGCAATCTTGCGGACGGACTAGGTTATTGCAGAGGAACAGAATGCCATCGAGCGCGGACAATGCAGTTTTGGGGCACTCGTGAAAACGACTGTTTAATGATGTGATTGAAGGTTCAACAGAATGGAACGGCGAGAAGGTCAGAGAGTGTGGGATTCAGGGGTATCGAATAAACACACAGGATAGCTTACTTCGGAAACAAACTGTAATAATTAAAAGATCGTCACGTGCTGCTACACCATAGCCTCGTGTCCGTCGCCATGTATCTCCTTCACCCGTCTGCCTGAAGTTATATTATATAGAGGGATGAAGAGTCGGATGGAAAAGCGGAGTATCATGGTGGCAGAAGGACGAAGAGTTTGCATGAACGACAGAAGGGCAGAGAGACAGAAAAGTTAGTTGGAAAGTAGGAAGAGAAAGTAAAGCAACCGAGAGAAAGTTGAGAAGAGAGAATACAGACACGATTGAAAGGTAGAAGGGCAGGAAAATAAACAGACTAACAGAAAGATTGATGAAAGATAACATTGTGGAATAGAGCGGCTAATAGAAGAATAGAGAAGAGACCGAGCAATTAACAGAAACAAAGAAAGACAGAATAGAGTGTCTAACTAAATGACAGCAGAGGGTAGAAAAATAAAGAGGGACTGAACAGAAAGACTGGACTGGAAGATCGACAGTAGAATAGAAACAGAGAATTGTGAGACTAACTAAAAGACAGAAGGGCAGAGAAACAGAGGGGACTGATAGAATGTTAGAAAGAGGGGGTTGGAAATCAGACAGAAAAGCAAGAGGGCAGAAACTGATAGAATGGCAGAAAGAAGGGACAGAGAGATGAACTGAAAGACAAAACGGTAGAGAAATAGACAGACAAAGAAGAAAGAGAGAGGGGAAGGAAACAAAGACATAAAGAGAAAGAGGGGCAAATAACCAAGGGCATAAAGAAAAAGGGATGTAAGGAGACGGAAATTCGAATGTACGGAACCAAGTACAGAGAGACAGGAAATCAGACAGACGGAGAGATAGACAGATAGAGAAAGAAAGAATAAATGAAAAAGACGAAAAGAGTAAGAGAGGAAGTACTCGATGAAGCATAGCAGCTGACGTAAATGAATATCGAATAGAGGGACTCGGGTATAGCGGTTTCCGCCGCTTTTTCCTCCGTTAATTGATTGAGTCGAAAGCAATCGAGGAAGAAGTCCGTTCTTAAACGGCGCTATATAGACGTCAACGTGTATACGATGAGAGGACAATAAATCAGGCGAGGTTCCTCGATGGAACGCTCCTCGAACGATTTCTACCACCTTTTTTGAATGTGAAATCGATCGATATCGTGTAATGGAAGACTCGATCGTCGAGTGTGTAATTATTTCTTAATTGCGAGCAAATCGTTTTGCGGCTGGTCCAATTGCATCGTCGTACAAAATGGAAAATATACAATGGAATGATCATGAACGTTCTGTATCGTTAATACTTAAGTTTTAATAGTCGACTGATACGTTTTAAATCAATCTACATTACGATTTTGGTTTCACCTCTTTTCACTGGTGGGAAGCGAAAATTATGAGAATTAGTGAAATGTACAAAAAATAAAATAGAGAATTCAGTATTCACGGAAACGTAGATACCTTTTATGCACTTGCAACAAAGTGGAATGTGTAATGAGAATTTTTTTATTGTAGTAAAAATTAGAGAAACATAGGGAAAAATGAGTTATTTCAATCTTTCCGTGTTTGATAGGGATGAAGTTCCAAGCCGCTGACCTTATTTCATCTCTTAGTCCTTCGTACCATCCATAACTGTGAAATAACTTCGCACCAGGTTAAAAGATAATTAAACGGAACCGCTCATAGTAAGCCTTTGAATCATCTTCTTCTATTATATAAAGCTCAAATACCACTGACTGACTGACTCATTCATCCACTCATCACGAAATCTCAAAAACCACAGAACGGATTACAATGAAATTTGGAACATACTCTTGCCTTGTGTCGTAGGTGCTCACTAAGAAAGGGTTTTGAAAAATTCGAAATTTTAGGGGTGGTTTTGGGCGGTTAAAATATGGGCCAAACTCATCAACGCAGAACCGAAACTATTTGACCTGGAAACTTGAAATTTCGCATGAGCATTCCTTTTAGTGTATAAGCATCCATTAAGAAAGGATTTTTCAAAATTCGAAATTTTAAGGTTTTTTTTTTTAGTTTCGAAGCACGTAAAATATTTCAGGTTTTAAATGATCCTAATGATATTAAACCGTAGCGAAGCACGGGAATTTCAGCTAGTACAGTATAAAAGAGACGGAAAATTACAAGCTTAATTGTACTATTATTAATAATATCTCTTCTAGAAAAATCAAGAGCAGTTTCACGATCCTGTAACAAACTACAGTACACTTCGGAAGGACTTCCGCGACACGACTCGTTAGTTGGAACGAAAAGACCCGGCTAACCGTAGGACAAAGAGAGGGTGGCTGAAAAATAGCAGTAGGACGAAAAGTTAAAGATATCCAGAGAGCGGCTCTTCGCCACTCGTTCCGGTAATATATGTCGCGATTCCGTGAAGTTACCGGTCTCGACGAACAATAGTCTTCGTGAGTTTCGTTTCACGGTTGTGGAGGTCCGCCACTTTCGAAACTTCGTCGATATTTTAGAGGTCGTACGGTGAATCGTCCCGCGAGTCTCTCGGCTAGGACCGTTTCCCGGTGTCTTCTTCCTTACGAACAATTCACCCGTTCTCCAGAATCGAGCACGCCCCAGTCACCTTAAACATTTTATTCTCAAATCTTTTACCGTTACGTTCAACATAACGTCTCATTTCGGAAGAGTACTTGGCTCCGACTTTTCCTTGTACTTCTATATCTTTTAAAATAGTTCCGAACGATCGAAGTTAACCTTTAACATTCTGGATATCTTTTATGGGTGTGTGCTAGCAACTTGGGGGAGTAAAATTTATTTTCAGCTCGAGATCGACAATGATTGTTAATATGGAATCAGGCGGGAGTAATTATAAATTGAATTATATGTTTGTTAAGGGTACTATTTTTGATAGGTTTAATATTATTATTTGTAGTTTACATGAATAAGTACATAATTTAAAAATTAAGTCTGAGAGAGATACAGAAAATAGGGATTAAAAATTGAATTGTCTTTGTAAACAGTAAATTGTTTCTCAGAGAGTACGAATTACTGAGATCTTATTTATTATACAAATTTTTTAATAATAGATTGCCGTCAGAATATAATTCAATTTTCCACCTCGCTATTTTCTTTCTAACCGTGTTTACTGCAAATTGAAGATTATATTGAGGAAATAAGAATGTATAAGTTTACTTTTAAAATAACTTATTGCGCGTAGTAATTTGATTAGATCAAAAAGTACTGCATTTTATTGCTGTATATTTTAAGGTATCATTCCATTTTCTACGTCAAAAGTATAACTTGGCATTATAAGGTAAAAGATTTAAATTCCTCCCACGCAATTTCCAATTTCCTCCTGAAAAGCAATGTTGCAAAATCTAATTACATGGAATTGCCCATTTACATGCAAACTCCAAGACCGTCTAAATTTTTCTTCCGTCAACGAACCGCGATGCGCAATGGCAAAATATTGGTACTATTCTATCAAACATAATTTAATCTTGAAAAACAGTGGCATTGACCGATGTGTCTGTCAGAGTGTTAATAAATCCGACCCTTTTCCAGGCGGATGGACAGCGCGTTTCATTGTACCGGGCCATCCAAATTCAAGTGTAATTTCAACAAACGATCCTTGAAAAAAAAAATATATAAAAAAGTACTTCTACGGTATCGACAATCCACTCGTAGGAAACGCAATGAAATCCAAGAGAGCGTTAATTAAACCCGCAAATGCGATAACGAGAGATTTCAGGCTTGAGAAAATATAGTTAAGCAAGAATGTCGTCTAAGAAAAAGAAGAAAGAAATCGTAGGTGGTACGCACCAGCGAACGGAACGTTCGATGGACTAGGCGAAGGATATGAGAGGGTAGTTGGGGGATGAGGTCGGCCAGTTGGAGACACCGTAATCGAGTTTATCGGACAGACTAATTAGAGGGCGAGGATACGGAGAATAGACCCCGAGGGAGGCTCCGAAGGGCAGAGATCGACTGTGCTCCGACGTACTCGTCCTTAGAGCGTCCTAATTGGCACGAGCCTTCCGAGTGTTCGTATCTCAAACCTGTGGTGCATCACTTTCCACTTTATGATTCGTTTCAACGTGACGTACAACATCTACAAAGCGCACCAATAAAATAGCCATTCCGATATTATCATCATTCTTTAACAGGTTGAATGCCACCGATGTTTCCCTTATTTCGTCACTGCTACTGAAGTGAAACTTATTTATGAAAATCACATATTCATAAAACATAAATTTTAAGGACATTGATTGATCGGTGTTTAATAGATCTTCATCTTCTTAACGCCAAAATTTAAATATTCAATATGTTAAAAAATTCATAAATATTGCAATTCAAACGTAACATAAAATTTCATTCAATTCAATAGCGCCGGTCACCGGTGACCCCAATGGCACTCAACCTGTTAATGAAAAGAAATAAAAACTGTACATCGTCATCATTTCAAAGTTAATTTATATTCCTATAGCAAAAACACGACGGTTCGTTTGAATTTTTCGATACGATCGTTCGATTCAATTTCTACATTCTTTTTCTTCCTACTCTTTTTCACGTTCCTGTCTTTGCAAGCGGAGCCTGAAAAAAGTGTAACATTTAATCTCGCAACGAACGCGACTCACTCGACGAGTTTCGACAAAGGGATGAAAACTGAACCCCCGGAGGACAGGTTAGAGAAGCCCCGGAAGGTTCTCAAAGTAGACGAAGCAATTCGTCTCGTGCTGCTTCTCATTAGATCTCGCGATGTCTCATACTGCTTTCACTCTCTTTCCTGTATGTGCATCGAATATTTGAATATCTTTTTTTATTTTTTAGAAAGGCGACAAAGCGAAGCGGATGCAACACGGAACGAATAAAACGAGCATCGAAGGTCTTTGTAACCGCGGCGTCACGTCTCACGGGGATATACTTATCGATTCTTGGATAAACAAATGGAGGAACAGAAGAGAAACGGCCCCTCGGGTACCTTCGACGTCGTATTTTCCATCGAGATTCCATCGTTTCACCTCTGACGCATCCTTCATTCGTGCAAATTAAAGGATTTCCGAACGAATTTCACTTTGCTTAACGATACGGGGGGCTGAACGACGTGAAAGGCAATATTTCCGCGCAGCTGCTCATCCACGACTTGACGCAATTTTAATTGATTGCCGTGTGGAATTCGTTCTCTTTACATTCGCATGTCCTGCCGAGAATTATCGGAAAATAGCGTGCCACGTTGATATTGCTTCTATTAATTAAACATTGAACGTTAGGAGATAAAAATTACGACGGTAATTCGTTGCTTTTGGTTACAGATTAAGAGGAATGTAATACAAGTACTTTATTTTAAATTTTGCAGTATTATTTGTAAAGTGTGCTGTGAATCATTTGTGGCAGTGACTTTGTGGATGCGATATTCTTGGCGTTTTATAAAAAATCTATGTCTAGTATCTGGTTTAATTGATTTAGTTAAACTTGTATTTAGTTTAAGAAATAAGATTTCTCAACAATAGATGTATCAATATAGCCAATATAATGATTTTTTAATTTCTTTTCAAATTTTTTCAAATGTTTAGATATGCAATCCATCTCATTGAGTCTGTCGATTATGTAAGCAACTAAATCTATCTCCTTTTATTAGATTTTTTCTAACACATTTTGGGATTTCATTGTGTCGAAGAAAAATGACACAAATCATCGACGAGTTTCTCAGTTTTCGATTGGAGAGACTAAAATACCATGGCTTCGACTTTGCGTCACTGTCGTTTGTGTATCGGCTTTGTTTTCAAAGTAGAAAAATGCTGGCCGAGTGCAACTTGCACGTCCAACGTTTGGGTTAAAAAAAAACAACAGTAAAACTTTTCAATAAAAAATACACACGAAAACTGTCGAAAATCCCACGCAAACTTTT
Organism: Cerceris rybyensis; assembly: GCA_910591515.1. Lineage (NCBI taxonomy): Eukaryota > Metazoa > Arthropoda > Insecta > Hymenoptera > Crabronidae > Cerceris > Cerceris rybyensis. The sequence goes on from OU342789.1 coordinate 43,750,383, forward strand.
CACTTGGAGAACGAAACGAATTGAAAAATTCGTGCAGTCATATTCTAACATTTACATAAACTACAAGAAATAAAATGTTCTATACGATCGTTCAATCGATTGTGATGCTTGGGTAATGATACTTTTTGCACAATTAAAAAAATTACTTATGTCAAAGTTCTGCGATACTCTAATATTATAAAGTTAAATAAAAAAGATTGAGATTCGGGTATTTGCATGTTAAGTACTAATAGAATCTCTAGACAGGAAATGTGCGTCACGGAGACTTCCGTTTTGTTTGTTTTTATATCTAAGACCGTAAAAATTCTGGTGACCAATAACTGTAACGAACATCGTTGTTTCGTGGACTTTATTACAACGACGTTGCACTGGAAAATTTTACAGATACGGACTTTATATCCCGTAACTTTTTATGAAAATTGTGCGTTCCATAGTGACACGGCCTGCCATTAAAGATCTACTCTATAAAGTTAGACAGTAACAACAGAAATCTTTATTTTGATTCAGTTTCGCCTGCCTCATTTTCTTCCATTTCGTAAAATTCATCAAGTTTCACATTTTACAAAATTCTTGCTAGTTGAAATCATAATAAATGAACGAGATTATATATCTTATCCTTGTCGCAAATCAAATTAATTATTTACGACAAAATATGGTAGTAATAGCATGAATCGTTGATAAGAAATGATTTCTTTAGGTGAGGTCAATTTTATAGCGCTTAATAGACACCCTTCTAATGGGCATCCTGATTATTAAAAGAATACTGCACCTTGAGAAATAGTAGTAAGATTTCGGTAGCGCTTTCTTTCTTGATAATTTTTTCACACAATATTTCGGCAAGAGAAGTCCTGACACTTTATATCGAACAAGTTAATACCCTTCACAAGCAAGAGGGTAAAAAAGCGTACATTTTATCCCTGTAGAAAGGAATTTAAAATATTGAAATGAGATAGAGCGAAAGTACAGATATCAGTTTCAAAACACTCCCCAAGAATAGCCAGACATTCCACATCGTTAATTCGTTGCAATATTGGAACAATTACAGCCCAACAAAGTATTCTATATCATTCTCAAATAAATTATTTTAATATCTTGACCTAAGTTTTTTCACGTATACATTATATCGTATTTATTTGTTATTACTTGTTTCAATGTACTAAAAAAAAACAATATACAGGTACCCCTCCTACAACACGGCATCCTGTAACACGGTTTCGCTATAACATGATTCGTAAATTGCGGAGGCCTTCCTACAACACGACGTCTTATAACACGGTTTCGCTCCAACACGATAAGAAAATTGCGACAACCGTTGCACAACGCTGTACTCCTATATCATTGGATAACATGACTTTTATTTACAATATTTAAAAACTAAATTATTTTGAAGTAATGATGGGAAGGTATAATGAACCATAATGAGCCTTTACATAAAAATATATAAGTAAATAATAATTCACACATTTATAACGCTATTCCGATGTTATAGCAAAACGGGTCATGCAGTTCACGGCGTTATCCGCGGCGAGACGTACTGTTTCAGAGATATAGAATTTTTAAGAAAATGTTAGCTTTCATTAACCCTCTGCGGTCCGAATTATTTTGTTAATTTTTGTAGTGAGCTAAATAAAGTTAATTTCACAACATTTTCTAGCATTTTCTATTCGTTTCTTTCAATGTTATCAATGACTATAGATATTGACGGATATTTTAGGTGATATTACAAAATTATTACAATATTGGAAAGTTGATAGGGAAGGGGGGGGGGGGAAGTGGGCCCCTCAAAATTTTGGAGCCCAAAAAAATAAAGATATGACTATTTTTTGCTGAAGGGGCCCACTTTGTCCCCCCCCCCCCCTATAACGAATAAAAAAAATAAAGATATGACTATTTTTTGCTGAAGGGGCCCACTTTGCCCCACCCTCCCCTATTAAATTGGCAGGAAATCAAATCAAATGGAAAGCTATGTCGAGTACTGTTCAACATAGGACCGCAAAGGGTTAAGTTTTCAGAACGTGACTCCTTCTTTTTGACTGGCTCTGGGTCTCCTATAACACGGTTTCCTATAACACGGCAATTTCTAGAAACCTATTTACCGTGTTATAGGAGGGTTACCTGTATTATAGTTCTTCTAATTGTAAGATTACAATTCATCTGTACCAAAGAGCGCAATAAAGAATCACAAGAAAGGTAAGCAGAACGTTCTCATATAAGATAAAAACGGGAGATTTTTATCAGATTTACAGCATGCTCCTCGCATCCTTCCGTTTTGCTTTATCCATAGGAGAAAACGTCATTGAAAGAACGAAGCCGAGAGGACACAAATGGAGGACGCAAGAGGCAAGGACAAAATATAGATCGTCGCCTTTGGAATTTAACGAGGGACAAAGGTATCGCTCGACCTCCGACGTCCCGATGGGAAGTACCGAGGGTTGAAGAACTCTCAAACGGGTCCGTCAATTTCCGTGCTCGTTAGGTGGGTATTTATTCTCGCTCGTTCCCCCGTTCGTGCACCTTATACCATACCCTTTTACTCTGCCTCGCCGATTGATTTTAATTATTTTTCCGCCTTCCATCGCCTATGGGCTTCCATGGTGCTTCTGACGTACCTGTCCGGTAGGTCGATTAAATTTAAAAGCCAAAATAGGTAGAGAAACGGTTGACGGACGTTGCCCTCCTCTTTCATGGATCTTATACTTTAATTTGGCAAAGTATGAAATAGCGTGTCGTGCATTGAAAGACTTCTAATCAATTTTTTGCTGATATGGTTTTCAAAAAATTCACTTTCCGTGTTTGCAAGTATAGGTCAGTGATGGGCAAACTTTTTTTGGAGCAGGAAACAAATTTGTTGGTGCGGTAGTATAATTTATTATAAAATTCAATACGACTGCGAATAAATATTATGTTAATAATGAAATTGACATTTTTTATACGTCAATTTCTTCAACTATAACTTTAGACCATGTTCTATACCATATGGGACTTTTACAAAATCCGAGTAGACCGTGCGCTCCATTGACAATGAAAATTCGAGAAATGATACACTTCGATTTTGATAAAACTTTGCATAACTATTTATTAGACCTACTTACGAAAATAGTTTTATATGATTTGTTCGTGCCCGTTTTCAAGCTTGAAGGAGATACCAATCACTTTATCCAAAATTCCCTTTCTATATACATATTTGAAAGTCGTAAATAACAAATAATATCTACAAATTGTTAAAATAAAAGTTATACCGTTTCTCTTCAGCGAATATTTCTGAAATTAAAATTTATTTTCAGAAGGACAAATGCCAAAATGGAAACTGTTACTTTTATGAATGGCAAGTTAAAATATAGATCTCGCTAAAATAATTAAACGCTGTGGTGCTAAAAATACTAAAATCTCTACGTTTCCAAACAATAAAATCAAATATCCAAAATCTGAAACTATTGCAAATAACAAGTGCTGCACAAGCCTCGGACGAAAGATATAAAAAAATCCTAATATGACATATTTAGAAATTATTTTTAAGAACTATCCCTTCTAATCGTTAACTCCACTCTCACACAATGAATCTCCGAACTATTATTATTCTAAATCCGTTCCCCTAGAAACCAAACGTAAAAAGAACACCAACCAACAGTCTCCTCCACGTACTTCGTCCGTACCTATAAACGTTACATTTTCACTCGTACCTGTTACGATCACCCGTATCCGCAAATACTCGTTCTATTTTAATCATCCTACCTCCGATGCGATCGACATTCCTTCCCCGATCGTTACCGCTATATAATTCGATCAACGGTCGTTCCCTGCAAAATTTCAGCCCGTTGAAAAACCGATACAAAAACAGATCCAACTCTGAAATTTTCCATAGGTACGAGAGACCGTGCTACAGAAGGATACAAAAAAGAGATAGAGAAGCAAAGAGAGAGAGAGAGACACGAGGATAGACTATGCAGTTGCCGAGGGTTGTTTCCAAATAGTGGAGGAACAAACGAGTGTTTACCCAGCGGGTAGAGTCGTGATCAGTTGCGCGAACGATTCGTTAGCTGTTTGGCCTGTTTCCGCGATACGGCATCGTGTATACTCTCGGAATAGGTCGAGATCGACATATACAACGAACAGAGGGAGGCTATACCTTTCGATATCTGGGCTCGTGCGAACGTGATCTCTCGTAAAGATGCCGGCGCAGGATGCTTCCGAAGAAGAGCCATTCAAACCGTGGTTGCTTCAGGTTTTCGTGCGGTAATCGAAACGGACAATGACGCTTCGATTCCACGCTGGGTTCGCATCTACGAGCTACTTTTGTGTATACTCGCATCTTCGCTAACTCGACCTGATTTCACGAGAGTATCGCTGAAAGAATGAGACGGACTAGGTCGAGTCGTTTCGTTCTTCTGCGTACGGCAGATTTATCCGCGTTATGGCCTCCCATATCTTTCGGTATTAAAGTTTTATCTGTAGATGTACCGAATCTTGCTGTTTTGCAATCACCTCTGCAAATGCACCTTTGCTGGAAGAGTTTTACGATTTATCGTGCCTCGATGATACTTGTAGAAAGTACGAGGTGTTTTGGAAGTTTTGAAGAATTGGGATGTGGTAGAATGAGATTTGCGAGGTCGGTTTGGCGAGTGGAAGGATAGACTTGGTTTTAATAGTGAGGCTGATGATGGAGTTAAGATACAGAGGAGAAATAGTGAAATTACTGTGATCCTGTGGTAGTTAATTGGAAACCGGGAAAGAAGATTAGTAATTTCTTTTAGGAGGTTGAAAACTGGCGCAATGACTGCGGAGAAGAAGAGGTAGAGAATGAAGGGAAAAGGAAATGCTATGTATAAGAGAAAAGGGAAAAGAGGGTATAATGTAATTTTTAGAACCTTGTGATTGACTGCAAAATGACGATAGAATTATTTTCGCAGAATCAAAGTGTTCAGAGTCTCACTTTAGCCGTAAATTTTAATGAATTTTCACAAGACTCTCGGGAAAAGTAATATAAAATCAACCAACACCTGCTCGATTTGAGCGAAAGCAATGAAAGCAAATAACAAAAAGATATTTGACAATTTCACATATAAGTGATGGTTGAAAAATGAAGATAACATGAAACCAGTTCTTAAGGTAGTTCTAGCACTTGACCAAAGTCTGCAAATAAAAATGTTAAAATATGATGTTCTTGAGATTATCACGAACAAGTTACAAGCAAAAAAAGCTCAGTTATCGGGAATTTGGATGAAAAAATCGAATTTAAAAATACAGTTTCATACATTGACGTAAATGAGAGTGAGAGAGAGAGAGAGAAATAGTACTTCCGACTTTATCGTTCAATTTTCCAATCTTCCATACTGAAAATACTTACGAAAAACGAGATCATTAATTCGGGAACGTTTTCGAATAGATATTTCACAAAAAAAATTGCAGCTGTCGAATATTTAATAAAGAAATTATTAATTGAAAACTATAAAATCATGCATTTCACGTTTATAATATAAAAGTTACCTTTAAAATTAATTATTAAAATTTATAGTATTAATTAACAAAAAATTTTGTAATTTATCCAGTAATTACTTTAATCAATACTTCAATAAATTATCATTCGTTTTATAGAAATTCAATGGGGCCTATTCATAGCACCCATAAAATCCGCTCCTATGTGAAAGAACTACCTTAAATAATAAAAATAACAAACGCAATTCAAGATTCTGTAAGGATGTCAATCTTGATGATGATCAATGAGACCGAGCATCGCATGCGGTAATTGCGTGAACAGTTATAAAGTGTGTCAGTGATGTGAATTTGAATGCTGAGGGGATTGCTATTTGTACGAGAGCTAAAGAGCCTTGTGCGAGATTCTAAAGAGTAAGAGTCACACGGAAGAGTCTAAAAAGTCTGAGTCAAGTGAAAGAGTTTAAAAGAGTCAGAGTCACTCGAAAAACTCGGAGAGTTAGAAAGTCAAAGGGTCAAAAGTGTTAAAGGGTTGAATTGTCGAAACGTTGAACTTTTGAATATTTAAGAAGTAGCAACGTTTAAAGACTTCAACGATCCACCGATTCCTATTTAACCTCTTAACCTACAATGACGTGTGACACACGTGACACGATAAATGGAATACAAAATTTTGTAGTTTTCATACAACTATTAAATTAAAAATATCATCCGTTCACGGATGGTTAAATTAATTCTATAATATGAATATTGCAGTCGATTATACAAAGTATTTAAAATCACAAAGAAATTTCTATTTCTGAAACTAATTTTGAATTACTACAAACACTGTCAAAATAGAAATTGTAAGGCAAGGTGTTAATTTCGCTTTCTGCTATAAATATCTTCTAAGAAATAATTTTAAAAGACTCGAAAAAATGACAAAAATGTAAGCTTCCATGCATATTCGATTACAAGAGCGATGTGTACCATAGAAACACTCCCATAATCTTTTCACCGCGTTATACAAATTCATCATTCGCGAATCTTTATTGTGCTAAGGTTTACAAGATACTTCAACTTTTCTACACCTTCTCTTTCATCTCCCTTAATACTTTACAAAAGGCTACACTACTTTTCGCAATACATACAATATACATTTCTTTCACGCCCTACAACATTATCCTTCTGCAAGCTCACCCAAATTTCAACCTTTAAATTCCAAAAAAAACGTAGTCATTCTCCCAAGTAACCCTGAAAATCTATCTCTGTCGTTTGTCACCAGCATAATTTTTCACGTCCAATAAATCGTCGTCGGCGTGGCACGCTTTTCGAATCGAACGAGCCTACAAACTCGACCCAATTCGTGGCGCTGGTAAAACAGCAGCAAACTCGCAATCCCGTCAAGTTTGCCGATGGTAAACCGTTCTCTTTCTCGTTTCAATTCGTAGGGTTTGCCACGTTGACCCTTTTCGTACTTCCCGATCCTGTTCTCTCGTTCTCCGACTCTTTCCGGAATGCTCGAGCCGCGCGTCGTTGTCCTTTCTGCGCGGCGCACTCAGTAAACGCTCTCGCTTCGCCGATTAACTCGAGTTTTGAGTATTTGGAATGCCGAGTGGGTAAACTGCATCCAGTCACGTGCGCGAGTGGCTTCGTACCAGACGCGACTTCTGCTCTTCATGGTTAAGCGTAGTCGAGCTGAATACTATCCACTTTCAACGTGTCTTTGGATCGACGACCGCCAGAAGCTCGATGTTGCACCGGGAAAACAGTTTGCGCAAGTGTCTTTCGGACTTGACAGAGAACGAGTGAATGGATTTGTTTCTTTGTTTTCCTAGCTGCGACTTCTACAGTTATTTCGCCAAGGACCTATTGTTTTAGTTGGGTGAAGAACCATGGAGGAGATGATAAACATATAACATGGGAAGAATTTCCTGAAGGTGACGCAGACGGAGTCGAACTTGGATCCACCAATTGCGAAACTGAACATCTATTGGTGGCCAAGTGAAAGAAGTCACTTGATAAGTGGTTTGCTCCGATTCGTCCGACAGATGGAGTCATCCTTCGTTCTGACGTCATTTTTGATTGTAATGTGTGACTGATCGAAAAAGCTGTACAGTCGTACTGTCTTTGTGGGAAGGACGAAGTAAAAGTTTAGTTTACGGTTGTCATTTGACACGTTCAGGTATCCAGGGCCGATATGATGGTAATAGGGGTGGACAGGGGAGGGCGAGCAATAGTCTCCCCTTAAATACCCGGTATCTCATACCAAGTGACTTCTTTCACTTGGCCAGTAATAGCTCCTTACCCATTTTAGTCCCAGGATGGATTGTTTGTTTGTTTTTTCGGCTTCAACTGCTATGATTATTTTTATTAGGACCTATTTTGATGGACATGGTACCACCACGTCTACGGTATACATAAAATATGGAAGAAATTTTCGGGAAGTTACGAAAGATTTGAACTGAGCGCTATCCATCGAGAATTTAAATATTAACTTCATATCTACAACATTTCCAGTGTGACTTTGAGTTTGGTGGCAGTTTGTAGCTTGATATTTCTGTTTGTGAGAAAAGCAATTGGCACTTAAATAGCAAGTTGTATTTTCCGACGGTAGAATTTGTACAACTTGCATTTCCTCAGCTTCAAAGAACACATTACTGTTATGATGTGCAACAAACTCGAAAAATGATTCTCTTTTTGCGAGATTGAGATATGAGCGCGTAAATGAGAAAATAAGATAAGAATGGGTGTGTAAGACCGGCATGAATGGACATCTCCATCATGTAGACAGAATACCCCATCAACGGGGGTCGTTTATCGAGCTCTTTGTACAAATAAACCCGTTCCATCGACTACTATCTTTTCTGAAGAAGAACACGGTCATATAGAGCATATATCGTGGAAGAAATTTTAAGAGAAACTTTATCTCCCCATGCTGGACTGCATGAAACGGAAAGCTTCTGAGGGAGTGGCAACATCACAGCAATTAGTGGTTGGTCAAGTTACCTGTCAACTCGACGAAAGTTTTCGTCAAACTTCTTTGAAGAAAGTTACGGCGAAACATTCAGGGTGGTATAAAGGGTGGAAGAAAAGGCGAGACTCTGATTCGTAGAAAACGGGCAATTATTTTTTATATCAACCCCTGTTGATCCCTTGCCTTATTGGCTTGATAGTTAATGCGGCTTGTGTTGAACCGATTTCACAGGAATTTCTGTTCAGGTAATTCCTTCATGTTTGTAGTATTCTCAAGAACTTCTTCATCCTGTACAGTATTATATTTATTTCTCCGCGATTAAAGAATATTTACAAAGAAGGTATTTATTTTTTGCACACTGTACTAGTATCACCCATATTTTTTATGGTAACATTTTATGGTTAACCTGATAACAAAGAATATCTTAAGTAATATATTTCTAAAATAAAAATTATGCAATTTTCTATCACATTTTATATTGAGTTACTAAGAAAATCTAGTTCTTATACATTTAAAAAGACGTCTCTTTTAAATATTTATCCATTCTGATTTTTTCTATTTTTGAAATTTGATTTGCCCCAACAATAACAGAGAGTGCGTAGAGCAATAAAAAAAATAATCAACGCTGCTAAATCGTCAAAACAATATAACCATAACTACAAATACGACACGAGTATTTTATTACCTATTACCTGCCATATCATACGTGTTTTCATTCCATTTTCTCTGCCAGGAGAGGAAATCGATTTCGTAAGGCAAGGAATTAAGAGTGGCGAGACTTAATTGTTTGCTTCGCCTCGGAAAACCCACGATCCCTCGAATCCCCGTTTGACGAGCACTTTCCTTCGTATGGCACACGTCCGTTTCCTTCACGATTCCTCCACTTTCACCCTCGGTGACCTTTTCGTTGTATTCCTCTTTCTACGATCGTTTCTACGTATCCGGAAAGGTCGAAGAAACGGTTGGTTCGACGAGCTTCTTGCAGCACGTTCGATCAAACGTTCGTCGCTAACGAGCGTGCTGGGAGAGCCATCTCTCGAAGACAACGACTTGGAACGACTCGTTGAAAAAGCTACATAACGCACTGAAGAGAAATCTCAACGAATTAATGGATTTTGTTCAGTACGTGCACACTTTGCCGTTGAATGCTTTCTTACTTTTGCAACAATCAACTCCACCGTTGTAGGAATGGCGCAACAAGATTATCTCACTGCCAAATTGCGATAAGAATTTTTGTATAAGGATTTTTGTGACAAATTCTTACTACATTTGGATTTTGATATTTTTTATCAAATCTCTGTTTTTTGAGATGAATATAAAAAATTGTTGAAGAAACGGTGTTTGGAAGTTTGAGAAAATTTCTAACCAGATTAAGAATCGGTCATTTTGAATCTTTGTGGATTTGGCTTGAAAGAAGGGTGATTTTCAGGGTTGCAAGAAAATAATAATAAGAAAAGATACTTTTACTGGTTTCATAACCATTGCTTTTCCAGTTCAAAAATCTTACATATAACCTGAAAGAATTTCAAAATTTCAAAAAATTTCATAATCTTTCAACGAAGTACAGTCGACCTCCGGTAATCCGGCCCCTTTCTAATCCGTCACCCCTTGTAATCCGACATACCTATAACATGTAGGTACAGTCGAGTTGCGTTATGAAACTGCCACGAGGGGGGCGGAGGGGGGGGGTGTAAGTTCTAGAGCATTAATTATGTTAATTTTATAATAAACCCTAAGCTGTTTATTGTGTTGTTTAATTTACTAAATTGTACATCGTATGATTTAGGTATAGTACATATAAAATCTTATCACTTTGATATATTTGTCGGATTACATGATACGATTTTCCAAAAAGTTCCGGACTACAGGAGGCTATGACAGTATTCTATGGTCCGACAAATTTGACAATTCCGACATCGCCTTGCAAAACGTTCGTCGGATTATCAAGGGTCGACTGTATTTGGAGTTGAAGAATTGGAAATTCTTACGAGTGTTGAATTCACAGGAAACACAGCAGTCAGTTTGACTTTAACCGGTGTAATAAAATCGTTTGTTCCCGCTATATAATTTGTAACGCATAACATTGCCGGTGGGTAATTTCAATCTCAAATAATCGCGGATGAAATTATATTGTAGCAAGTATTGTTTTACACGGCATCGCGTATATTCTGACCGTGTTTGCAGATGGTTTAATTAAATTCTGCTTCAAAGCGGAAGAAGCGAAACTGATGAAGTACCACGTGAATTTAATTCTTCCGAAATGGTACGATTACGCGCTTTTCTGTAAATTAATACACACAGTACACATATACCGTCGTTATTCCACTTGCAGTCTCTTTCGAACCTTCACCGTCGAGTATATTTCAAGCAACACATCGCCGACGATAGGTTACGAGCGTCGCTGTTTTTAACATACACGAGAAACGCGTTTGCATAAGTATCGTCGCGTTTAAAGGCGGTCCGGATAAAAATTTGAAAGCCTTTCTCGAGTGAGATTTCCATGACTATAACCCGGCTTCCGCATCGTTTATGGTCCCCTTTCAAGGTGGGCTTCGTTTGCATTCGGTGAAAAGGGTCCATAATTTCGGCTTACGAACGAGGACAAATTCAAATTTAACGTTATTATACGATAGTAATATTATTACGTGCACAGTGTATCCGTGTAAAGAGAGTTTCTCAAAGCTTTCAAAGTACGACCGCGGGAGATTTCAAATACGATAATAATGAGAATGCGAAAGAGAGAAAGAGAAAGATTGCACGCATATGAAAACATAAAAATATCCCTCCAACGGTATAATTACTTTCCGCGTTTCCGAGAAAAGTGTGCATCGAAAACCAGTCGACATTTCGCAGCCAATGGCAATATTTTTTTCCAGAGTAAATACGGCTTTGGAAGGGAGGATTACGAGTGTATTCAGTTACAAAATATCAGTCGTGTGATTTCATTTCGAATATACGGGGTGATATTTATTTAATAAAGCAAGAGTCGAAAATGCTTGTTTCGGTCTGCAGGATGAATTTTTACGGTGTGTTTGATTGGACAAATTTTGGGGAATACCGTTCGATGGTTTTCGCTCTCGAGATAAATTTATAAAATTTTAGATAGCACCGGGGAAAAAAGATTAAATTAAAACCTGCAATCGATATCGGTTCTACTATTTCAAAAAGAACCATCGACAATTGTCTCTCACACATTTTCCTGTGTTGTGTGATAATTTAATATAAATCATGATATTAAAGAATAACCAATCCTCCAATATTTCCTCATTTTTACATCGTCCTTCCCATTCTCGCTGGTGGTATTATATGTTTTAAAAATTTCTACGAAACTTTTTTCGTCATACTGACCACAATAACCGCTATTCCTCTTTCATAAAACTTTCATAAAATAAAAATCCCACGTATAAAAATTCCTACCTTCCAATTTGCCTATTCATTGGTATTAAAACGCCTCTATAAAACATTAATGAATCCAAAAGATATTTTAAACAATTATAAACATTTCATCCCAAACATTTTTTCTCCTCTCCAATTCTTTCTCAAACTTTAGTAGGGTAGACTGGGTACGGTTGAAACGGGGGACGATTGAAACAAAGCGTATATCTCGACACCGTGTATGTTAAGGTGAGGGGTACAAGGGGAGAACGAAGCGGGCGATAAGTCGAAACACGAATTTAAGTGTTACGTCGCTCTTCGCGCGCTGGGTTTATGTATAGAAGGCCTCATTGTGTTTTTTGAGGGAAAAGTAAGTATTTCTTGTTTGTACATTTTTGCAATTATTATAGTTTTATTAAAGTTAGAATATTGAGAGTTGTGTATCGTTTTAATTGAAGTTTGTAGAATATGGCTGCATGATTAGTTTTTATTCAAATTTGTTATCATTCTTACTGTGAACCGTTTTATACCTAGAAAGGGGTTGGGGACAGTTGAAACATTTTTTGTGGGTACGTTTGAAACAGTTTATTTATTTAATTTTCTTGTTTCTTAGATGCCAAGGGTACGCCAAAGGAAGACTACGAAAGTATTTTTGTTGAAAATATTGATTTTTATAGAAATAATAAGTCTTTAGTTTTTTCTTACCCTATTTTGTGGCTGAAGTGCTAAAGTTTTAATTAAAACTGTTAAATCTGATTATCTTAAACAAAAAGCATTGAAGTTTTGTTTTGTCATTTGTTTATCTATGCACCAAAATGTAGATGTTTTTAGAAATAATGTTTTGAAGTTTCACTCAAAGTGTTTTGTTAGCTGGAGTGCTTAAATCTAGTTAATAATTAATGCTGTTGAATTCTGAGAAATATAATGGAAAGTAGTATACAAACATTACAAAAAAAGTAATCGTCACCAACATCTGATTAATTAATTTAAGTTGTACGTAATATTAATCTTTGAAGGCTGATTAAAAATAATGTTAGATTATTTTTAAGCATCGTGAAAGACTTGAATATTAATAAAAATATATTTGTAATGTTCAACTGTGCCATTATGAGTCGTAAAATGTTATTAGACGATTAATAAAACATGTTCATTTATTATATTTTGTATTATTTGCATGTGTTTCAATTGACCCCAGGCACTGTTTCAACCGACCCCGGCATTGGGACGGTTGAAACAAATTACACTTTTTTTTAAATTTGATTTTACACATAAAATACAATACAGTGATCTCAAATAACATTGCCTATTAGTAAACAGATATATGGTCTTTTATTTAATATATTTCTTACATCGCTTGCTTAGCTATTCCCGATGCAATGGACGATAAACGCTAAAATGTTTCAACCGTACCCAGTCTACCCTAATCCTCACTAATTCTACAGATATTGAATCGCATAAATAAAATTTGTTTAAAAACAATTCTCAAAAGAAAAGGTACAATCACTGTAATAATCTACTACTTTACTACTTCGCAGAGAAAAATTCAATTTAACTTTGTTTCTTTCATATCGAAAATTTAATATGCGATATTAATAAATTGTTTTTTTTTTTTTAATATTTATTGTAGGACGCGGTGCAACTATTCTGGTGTTTTCATCCAATTTAGTTCATCGTCTGCAGTTATAGCGAGACGAAACACGACTTCCATATTGTATCGAGGGACAATCGCTTATGGAAATCAATTCGTCGCGAAGATACGCCGAGCTTGCATTCGCTTCGACGTAGGTAATCCAATAATCGGGTAGACTTACTTCGAGACGCGTGAAATCGAATCAGACGAACGAATACGAGTTCAAACGAACGGAACGAACGACTAGGGTCCGTCAGTGTCATTGTTCGTATGTTTCAGGTGCACGAGCATGTTATACATATATCTGCAAAACCACATTTTATATCTCCTATATTAAATTTCAGATATGAAGGACGTAGAGTGAAATTGAATTTTTCTGTGCAAAATTGAAATTTAATAAATTACGACAATGTAATGAATTCAGTTTTGAGGCTGAGATTTAGAATTTTCCAATTTAATTGGAGTAATGTCGCTAGAATTAGTAGAAATTACTAGTTTAGAGAAACAGAGAAAAAAATGTTTGAGATGAAAATTCTATAATTTTTTCAAACGTTTCCTTGATGTATTTATATTTATTTCAAGTATTTTGATAATGTTTTTGTTATAAATTAGATTTCTAGATTGGATTTTACCAAATTACATTTCTGTTAGTTTGTACAAACATGAGTCAACAAAGTAACTACGATAAAGAGAAATGGTTTAGAATCAGAAGCAAATATATAAATATAAGTTTATTTTTATAAAATTAATTTAACCGCGTATAAATCCTCAATTTTTTCTACATATTTGCTATAATTATTACTGACTTTCGAATCGCGCAAATTGTTCTATCCAATCAAGCAAAAGCTCTCTAAACTCTCTCAATTTTCTTCTGTCATATGTTCACACATTAACAATTTGTTGGCTCGAAAAATGTGGAACTAATCTATACATTTTAAATAATTCAATTACTCTCGAAATTAACCCCTTAGCCTACAACAACGTGTGACACTCGTAACGCTATAAATGGAACAAGAAATTTTAAAATGTTCCAAAACCTATAAAATTGGTAGTATCAATCAATCATCACGACATAATTATTTCTATAGTATCAATATTACGTTAAATTATAGGGTATATGAAGAATCACTGATCAATTTTTATTTTACTAATTTAATTCTAAATCAATGCAAAGACAATCACAACAGAAGTCGTAAGACAAAGTGCTAATAACACATTGTACGTGGGCAACGTAAAAGTACGATTTTCGGAATCTGTGCATAAACAGTTTAAAAAAGCCAATTCGGCGCATTAATCACTTAGATTTCAAAGGTTAAGTCTATTTTCGAATTTAGAAAGGAAGCAGTTTCCAGTTTGTACGAATTTTTTGTAAAAATAAAATTCGTGCAAATTTTTCAACAAGTTTTGAGATAAATAGAAGATAATATAAGATATATAACAGATAATAGATAATATATAGATAATAGAAGATAAATAGAAACAAGACATATATATGTACATATCATAATTTCGTGTCTGTAATTATGCAATTATTCAATTGAACATCACGGACCTCCAATTTCTTGTGCTCTCATTTCCGACGTTGGCGCAACCCTAAACCGAATTACCCCGATGCACTATTTACGGAATATCTCGCGCGCAGATGTACCTACGTACATGCACGCATCCGTAAACAGTCGAAAGCACACTGTTTCGCCGCAGAGAATGCACTTGCATCCGCGCGCTGATCACACTCGGAACGATAGTTCTGGGGAATTCAGGCCGAGTCCCATACGCGCTACGGTGTCTGCGATTGACGTCAATGTGTTTCACCAGGCGTAAGTGAAGTGCGAGCGAAACGCTAGAGGGTCGTACAGGAGAGCCATTCTCTCCCCTTTCCTCTCTCCCCTTTCTCACCCCATAGCTCTCAACACAGATTCTGTCTCCCTTTCACTTTCTCTTGCAATCTCTTTGGCTTTCTCGCTCTCTCAAATATTGTCCTTCTCGGTCTGTTTGTCTTGTTCTCCATCGTTCTGTATTTCGATCTCTTTCTTCAACCCTTTTCTCATTAGCTTTCATCTTCTTTCCTTTTCTCTTTTATTCTCATCTTATATGCCCGCTGCGCTCTCTTTTTTTCTCTTAGAGTCTTCCGACACAGTCTGCTATTGTCTCGCCTTCTGTTTATCTTTCTCTTTATGTATCACACCGTCTTCTTTGCACTTTTACATTCTCTCTTTCTCTATCTCTCTCTCTTTTACTCTCCTAAGCATTCTCACCCCCGTCTCGTTCTCTTACCCAGTGGCCTACTACATTGCAACCCTTTCGTTCTCTAATCGAGCTGCAGATTCCATCAAAAAGACAAAAGACTAATTGCCTTCATACACAGATTTTACGTTGTTGATATTTCATGGTAATATTGATGAAACTTTACAATTATGAACTTTGTTACATGTAATATGATTTGTGTCATGGCTTTCACGTTTGTTTTTTAATAGATGAGATACAATGTATTGTTGCAAAAAGATTAAACGTAGCAGAAGTCACTGATTGCTGAGGTTAGTAATATTTTCAAGGAAGACTGTAATAATTCATGAAACACAATGTTAAAATGTCTTAATGAATTCCGTTGTTAAAACAACGGTATTAAACAAGTAAACTAATAATTGAATATGTACTTTCATTTTTATTGTTTCTATCCTCTAACGACACGATAATAGTAAAAAGTTCTCTTGGATATGAACGCTACGAAGAAACATTTTAATGTGAAATCCCCAAGAGTGCTACGTGCACTCTAAACGAGCAACAGTAAGCTTTTAATTCCTTCAGACATTTAAACACTTAAAAAAAATTGTAACATCAACCCTTACACCTTCTCTGAAAGTATACACCTCAGCAAAGTAAAAACACTAAGGAAAAATGCAATTACCAAACAATCAAAATTATCCAAACATTTACAAGTAGATTCTATATTGAAGTAAATGTTTCTTTCAACAGAATCCAAATAATTCCATGCCCGTTGCTCGTCGCAATATGTAAATTACACTTCATTAGAAACTATTTTACATATGAGACCACAAGTACATACAACGGTGGCGGCAATATCGCCGAGGCGAGACTAGAGGTAAAATTTCAGCATGGGCATCGTAAAAATTTGCTTTAATCGCGGTACAATGAAATTCATTCCGGCACTGTTTAAGTTTCAAATGAAACGCGCATCCAGCGCGACGTGTGCGAATCGCGGCCACATCCTCCCTGTGCAAGAGGAGCTTTGACGCGCTCCTTTTCCGCAAGCGGAACTTTCCACGCGACAAAAAACGTTCCGGGACCTGACCGACACATTCAAAGTGCGATCCCATCTGCAAAACCGGCATTACTAACGAACCATAAGCGGGCTAAAATTTCCTCTCTGAGCCCGGAGTTCAAAGTTTTTCGCGAAAGATAAACTCGTTGGTTCCATTCTGCCAGGAGTTCTCTTGCCGCGATAGTTTCTAAATACGATTCCATTCCCTCTTAATTCCTTCTCGGCTCTTTTCTCATCTTTTTTTCTGGTTCCTCGTTAGTCAGTTATCAGAGTTATGGTGACGAGGGAATGCGTTTTATGGTTAAACGAACGGAATCGGGGACATCATAGTATTTTGTACGATGCAACGAATTTCATTATGTGGCTGTCTTAATGAAATTATATCCTTTCGTCTATGCAACGTCTTGCGAAATGAGAAGATAATTGTAGGAAGTGGGATTGCATGTAATAGCAAATAAAGCTATTCACGCTTCTGGATCCATTGGCACAAAAGAACTTTTACTTTGGAGTGTGTTATATTTAAAAGTCGTCTCCTTTGAACAGTGATACAGTGATGTTAATTAAAAATAGCGAGAATAAGAGAATAATGTGAACTTGAAGTGAGTATTGAACTTGTAAGAGTTTGAATTAGAATTAGCAATGACTTAGAATTAGTAATTGATTTAGCAATGAGTTTATGAGCTTAACCCATTGACAGTTTATCCAAACGGTTTATCCCGTTTAGTCTAGCAAAGATATCTACGTCTATGACTAGATTCTTTGCTTCGTCTGTTTTCTAAGGTTATTCTGACTGAAGAAGGAGACGTGGTTTAGTTTGCATGCCGAAGTGTTTTCGAACATAAAAAAAACTAGACATTTTATGGGGCAAAATTCGGACGTTTACAAAACTGTCAAAGGGTTAATGAACTTGTGAACTTGCAATGAGAATGTAATGAGATGAACTAGCGATTGCGCCGAATATAGAAAGAACAGCTTTTACAGCTTTTTAAAGGCTTTCGGGAAAAGAGTGCGAGTAGGTGTGTGGTAGGTGAAAGTTCAAGGTAGAAAAGAAAGAATTTTTAAACTTGGTACGGTGATTCGGGGGTGAGTAAGGAATGGTGACTATCGAGCACGAAAAACAGGATATTGGACTTTGGCGTGATGGTTGGCAGTAAATCAAACAATAGTAACTAATAATCGAGTTACGTTGTCGATGTACAAAATGTTTGTGATTTGAGATCTCCTCAAAGTCTGAATTGACACATACCTACCACTCGCGAGGTATACACAATGAAAAATTCAAATAAAATCTCTGAAAACCGCAAGTATCACAGATACAAAATTTAAAAAAAATTGACAGATTAACAACCTACTATTACATTCAACAAAAAAGATTTATATTTGAATACATCCTCTCCAAGGAAACCTTCCACACTATAATACATTGTCCAGCAACACACATCCCTTATCGTAAAAGTTTCAAAGTCAATTGTCTCCAAAAAAGAATAAAACATTCACAACCCAACCGAAATCAGTTGGCCAAGGTTATGGTTTCCTGACAAAAGTACGCATAAATAAAGCATGGCTCACGTTGAAAATCGCTTATCCACCTTCCTACGACATCCACCGCGGGAAACGACGTCGGTGCATTCTTTCACGGTATAAATATGCAAGAGAGCGCGTGTCCAAAGCGTGTTTCGGAAGTGGCATCTGCTTTCGAATCGAATGTTCTCCGTCACATTGTTCGGAGACGATCTCTCCTCTCAGTTTCCGTTCCCTATCCAACGACACCGTTCCCTCCGGCTCCCGCGGCCTCCATACATGATACATGAAGCACATAGCTACGGCATCCGATGGCATGACACTCACCCAACCATCGTCCCGTGAAATCATGCCTCATGATTCCATGACCCCTCCTCTCTCCTTCTACCCTCTTTGCTTCCACTCTCCGATCCTTCTCCTCCGTGTCACCCTCAACGGTTCTCTCAACCCTACATATCCGCCCTCGATGCGTGTCTCTGTCGCTGGACTCGACTCACGTTCCTCGCGTCATTTACCAATTTGTTGACCCCTTGAATTATTTCGTTACTTCGAAAATACCGCACCCGGGGAGTCTGGTCACTTTGATTTGAATTTTATGATTGCAAAGTACATGTGCGAAAATTGTCTTATACTTTTAAGACACTATTGCTAGATCGGCGATTCATTCCTTAATGGGGGTACTGTTGTGGTTGGGGAATTTTCAAAGTTGCTGTGGTTTGTAGTTCTTGAAATGTTGAATGAAATATCTCTAGAAATGTTCGACATCAATTATGTGTACTTTTGAAATATTTATGCGTTTTGTTGGTATTGTTTTATTGAGAGCACACGAGGCTTATAGAGAGAGAGAAAATCCCACACGACCTTTGACTCGAGAGATAAAGCAACCTCCATAAGCTTATAATTAATAAACGTTGATAAAACAAACTAAGGACCTCCACAAAGATCTAGTCAAAATAGTAATAAGTAAGATATTAAAGATATCCGGGAAGCAACAGCTTTGATTGTTGATTCTCTTATTTTAGGTTAGTACAAAACGTGCTCACTTTGTAATTAGGGTAATGATGTAAGTAGACTAATAAATCTCTTATTTTAGACGAATCTAATCGGGTTGCTTCCATTGATTATTTACCATCCTTATATGTTTTTTTTTAGATATCTTTGAGGATGAAGAGGTATAACAGAAATGAAAATTTGTCAACTGTTATTGTTATAATTATTCTTATGCATGCCGACACTGTGATGTTCAATCTATTGGAAGGAAATATCTCTGTAATGTCTTTGTGATTACTGTTGATGACAAGGTTTCTAGGATTGTCGAGTAACAGGTTGATAGAAGCATCTGAATTTATTCCCTTTCTATTGATAAAAAATTGCTATTGATCGGCACATTGGAGGGGCTAAATATCTCTTCATCGATCTCTAATGCTTTTACATAAAACCTTGATTATCTCGTATCGCGTGTGTAATATATAGAGCTTTTATTTTATGATTTCATTTTCCTGTCACTGTTATTGCATCTCTATCATTCTTTAAAAAAAAAGGGTTATTTATAAGAATTAAATACTATTTCAACGAAGGTTAACTTCTTTGAAACTTAAGTTATAATTAACTTCAATAAAGATTTATTAATGAGCTACGAAAAGTATTTAAAGTTACTCGAATAAATTTGTATGTAGAATACTTGGAAATTTTACAGCAAATATCAGAAGTTTGCAGTTCGTATGAGTGTAATTTCTTCATGCAAAGCGCGCAGGAAGAAATATCGAGCGAAGAAGCAAGTTTTTCCGACGTTACGTCTCTCATCAAACCGACATAGGGTCGTTGTAATGAAAAGAGAATTTCCCGTGGCGAAAATAGAGTTCGTAAGTTCTTATCAAAGATGGAAGCGCGAAAATTAGAGTGCCAAGGAAAGGAGCTGTCAGAGAGTTATTGAATCGTTCACTGAAAACGGCTCGAAGTTATACTCGAGGCGAGCGGTAACTCTGTTTCCTTTGCGGACATTCGCGACTTTTCCACGGTCCTTCCATCGCCGAGTTTCCAAAGTCCGACCGCATAACGAGTGCCGTGGAATACTCTCACCTTCTCTCTTTTTCTATCTTCCTCTTATACCGTACATTTTCTTATGTCTTGCTCTTCTCTTACTCCTTTTTCCTCTCTTTTCCTCTTATGCATTCTTCAATCTTTCTATTTTTTCGACCCTCTTTATGCTTTTCTTTCTCTCTCCTCTTATACCAAACGTTTTCTAATTTCATGCTCTCTCTCTTTTTTATCTTCTCTGTGTTTTTCTCTTTACACACTTTTTATTCTTTTGCCCCCATCACTTTTCTTTCATATTATCCTTACACGGCTAATTGACAATATTGTACTTAAATTGAAACCATACAATGATTAAAGTTTGAGTTATTATAATTACCCTTTTGACTTTCATTACTATGCTCATATCACTGAGAAGTTAGAGTTTGTGAATATGCGGATGATGATAAGCACATCAAGCGTGAGAAATTTATTCGTAGCTTCTAACTTCTATCTCCATAGCTTCCGTATGGGTTGTGCATGAGTTTTCATATTAATGAAACACTTTGTACTTCACTTGCGAACAAACTGAACATACTAGTTAATCAAATAAAATTTATTAACATTCCTGAGTCCAGTGACACCACATCGGTGTTATATACGAGCTGATAGCCAAACGTGGATGACACCCTATTGGTGTCATATATAAACCGATAGTCAATTACCGGTGACACCGAACTGGTGTCATATACCAACCGATAGTCAGAGACTGGCGATAACTTACAGGCAATGCAAGAAATATGCGGCCGTTAAAGCACTAATATAATTATTTGCTTTAAATTTTGGCGCCCTTTTAAAAAACTGCCGCGGAAAATGGAATAGGAAATTTTGAAGTCTTTCGCTTTCATTATTCCTATACTATTAACATTGCGTGCAGTTATACGAAATATCAGAAATCTGGGAGAACTTTCGATTTGCGGAATTAATTTTGAGTCATTGCAGGCACAGTCTGCAAGAAAATCGTAGGACAAGGAGTCAAAAGGATAAAGTCCTGTCAGCTATATATCTATTTATCATTTGTTGTTTTATGATTACTTGTGTCTTTAAGATTACTGTGATTTTAGTAGAAAAAGATTTACTTCAATGAAAAGAATCAAACTAACGAAATACTGGTAGCATTCAACCTGTTGATATTTGGCAATTGCAGTCGCTATTCTTCCCATTCACATTATATTTCTATAAAAAAAGCTAGACTTTTTCTGTCTATTTTTAAACAAATTCTATAATAATGGTATTAAAGGGCATGGAAATTAAGAAGAAAAACAAAATACACAGCAAAAAAGATATGTTAAGAAATTGCATCATAATCAACTCGTCTGAAATATCTTAACAAACATTTTAAGAGAAAATCGCAAGAGAAACGATTGCAAAACATAAATGTTGAGTGCAATTCAATATTGACGCGTGAGATGAGAAAATTACTTGTTCTTATCAAAGAGGTGAAAGTGGACGGACATTTTGGAGTATTACATTTTCCTTGGAAGGCAACATCCGGCGAAAATTTTGATTCCGCTGTCGCATATACGCCGAGATCGTGTTAAGGCGAAAAAGAAGCGCAACCAGACGCGAAATTTCAGAACGCAAGTTTCAGTGGCATGACGTCTTCAAAAGTCATGTACAATTTTACGGATGAGCACAGTACGATAGGGCCCGGCACCTGGGGGCTGAAATAGCGAAACTTCCTGGCTTGTTGGCAAATTTCATTAGATTCTCTTGCGAATTCTCATTTCCCTCGCTGGAAAATGTTTCTTTCTCCTCGCTCAAGATCTTATTAGAATTTTATTTGTTTACAGTTCCTTTTCAGAGAGCACGGCAGGTCGTTAGTTTATGCTCTCGCTTGCAAACAAGAGATTTCCTTATTTTTAGTATAACAAATTTATTTTCTCTAGAATTCTTTAACAGCAACATTAAAATAGGTTACTTTGGTTGGTATTTAATCATAAGAGTTTTCAGTACTACCGTTTATTAAAAGATTTATATACTTTTCAATGAAATGTTTAAATTGCACAGGCTTTTGAATATATAAAATTGATAAACTCCAAGAAACTTTATTGAAATAATTAATTGGAAACAATTTTAAGCCCTAGCCCGATATCCACTAATTTGAAATCATTGCAAGTGAATAAAACCATTAAGCATCTAATAAGTTTCATTTAGATAAATCAGCAAAAAGTCTTTGAAGCTTTAGATCAAAGTATTTCAATTTCATGTTCTACGCCACGCGTAAAATTATTAAGCAGCTAAAAAAGTTTATTTAGATAATTCATCGAAATATCCTTTGCACACTTCGTCGAAGTATTTTAATTTTCCACTTTATAAAGCGAATAAAATTATTGAGTAGCAAGAGAACCTTATTTAAATAATTGTTGAAAACTTCGATATCATCATAGAGCGAGAAGCAGTAGCCCTGTGGCGAAACTTTTGAATTATCCAATTAAAATGATTAAAAATTCCATTAAAAAGAAAAGAATACTAATAAATTGCTGCAATTCATTCGACTCTCTTGTCCACGATAAAGAGGGATTTATGACCACGTGTTTTCCACGATGTGAATAGCGACGTTTGTTAGCTGACTTCCGCCAGTGAACAGCCAGCTTTTAGAGAATTAGTCGCTGCCGGTAGCCTTATAATGAGTACAAAGCTGAAAAGCGTGACTAATTTTATCATCAAGTCCACTCTGATTGTGATGAAAAAGCTGAATTAAGTAATATTACGTACTGGCACACTGAGTAAATATTTTCTTTCGCTGTCGCGTGACGGATGTCTATTTACAGTCACAAAAATTCACTCCGTCTAACAGCTATGCCGAAAGAAACTCAGTACTTGTACGTCGACTTATAATTAGTAATATGCATCCATTAGATGAGAATAATAATTGTATTTTAATGAAATGCTAAAACAATAATGGACGTAGTAGTAGAAGAATGGCAGATAACAACCGAGAAAATATAAACGGAAAGCAAATAGAAAAGGAAAGAGCGTGTTAAGAAAATTCAAAAAGACAATTTTACCATAGCTTATTGACGCATTGAAGTCGGAATATTAAAATGTAGGTGTTGAAACATGATGACGCAAAAATAATTTATAGTTTCTACTGCTTATCTTTCTGTTAAAAGCCGGACTTTCGATGTCCAAACAAATTAGAATTTTTCAATATGCAGAAAGGTCTTAACGAAAATAAATGGTTTCAATGAAAATAAAAGAACTTCAGTGATAATAATAACGTTAATCTAACATTACAAAATAAGGATGGACATAAATTCTCAGTTATTTTTCGTGGAGTAATAGAACTTTTTTAAGTCTCTCAGTGTTTCTCAAACTTGTGCTCGAGGTCCTTTATGAGACCACGAAGGGGTTTCTAGAGGACCTCAAAGGAGTCATCTATTATTGGTTCAAATTTTAGGCTTATTCAGACAAAGCAAATGCACTCATTACATTAGATGTACACTTAATGACTAAGATAGCCCATTTTCTAAAGAATTGTTTGTCAAAAAACATTATGATGCCTATATGTTAATTGCGGATAATTTTAAAATTACAATCTAAACAGTTGTACAAAGACCATCATGCAAAAAATCTTAGAAAAGTATGCCATGCACTGCTTTAGCCGTTTGAATACCGGGAGGGTTTTAAAAAGTTACTTCGAAAAAAGTCAAAAGCCACTTTCGAGTTACAAACTTTTTGACACACAGGCTAAAGTTGGTGTTTTATTTTATGTAGTGCACAACAAGAACAATCTTCTCGTGCTTGTATCCTAATTTGGAATTACTTTATATTATAAAAGAGAAACCTGATGCATTCTTAACAAAATATCTTAACAAAGTCTTCCTTCAATTGTTAACATTGAAAAAATGTTCTGGGGTTTTTCGACACAAAAACTAAAGAGCGCGAAAGTGGCTCGTGGTACGCAAACGGTTAAAGAATGCCGGGAAATGTGTAAAAACTAGATACCGAAGACATTATCTCTAGTGATCTTTACACACCTAATTGTAAATGTGTTTCTACTCTCGCCGAAATACCGAGGGTAAAATACTTAATTGACTCATTCGTATTTTCTTAATTTTGCACTACGTTGTATTTGCAATACGAGTAATTGCTAACTACCCCGGATAAAAGCTATATCACAAATAACAGACGTCAAAGGTTGCTCGTCAAATAACCAAATCGCTCTCTCTTTCCTGCACTATCATAAAATCATCTACAGAAAAGAATTTCTACCGATAGCATCACACATCAAACCCTTTCACATCCAAGAATTTGAAAAATTCGTTACTACCATTTACCCACAGTCAAATTTTAATCACTACATTTTTTTTGTACTATTACTTTCATATAATCCTTTCCATCAGTCATCGTAATTCAATCAAAAAACCGTCCATTTCAATATATGACACGTTGCTGAAGTATCAGTCAATCGTGTATAAATAAACGAGGTAAAGTCGATCGCAGAAAAAATTGCGGGAAATCAAGCCATCGCACGAAAGCATACTCCTTGACATCGTCGAAACGATAAATCATTTTGATAGTATCGAAAGAAAGTATCGTTAAAATGATAAGTACTCCCGTGGAATTGTTCAGCCGGATGGATCGGATGACGAGGAAGACCCTTAAGCGTTTAATCCGGAGCTGCTTAGTGCTAACCCTTTCGATTGGTTCATTCTCTCCTCCTACTTTGCGCCAGTTTACGATGAAGTTCCTCCGCGCAGCCGATAGCTCTGTTAATTTAATGGGTATACCTAAGTCTATCGTAAATTCGAAACTCCGTCTGCAATAAAACCGTGTACACGCTGGAAGGAGCCGATATTTTTAGTTATTTATTACCGGAATGTGACAGCAGAGAATACAAGAAATTCGAATAAATGTGTACGTTTAATGTCAGGAGTGGAATTAATTTTTAATGGCTTTAAAGTGCCTCCTTGTTCTTCACTATGCAGACTGGAAGAATAAGTTTCGTGTTACAAAATATTCATTTTTGCAACTGAAATATAATTCATGCTTAATTGCATTAAGTTCGTGAGAATGTAAAGCGAATGACTTTTGGTCTACTTTAGCCCAATTAAATTTGGTAAATTGCGTTTTATGTTTTAGTATATTGATATTTAATGTAATTGTGTAAACATTCTGAAAACATGCTTTCCTTATTTTTAACAGATCAAAAAAGGGAAATTTATTTTCTATGTTCATGTCTGTATTTTTAAATAAACGGTAGTTGAATAAAATGTGAGGAAAGGTAAGTTAATGATTTCGTTCTTTCTGTCCTGTGATACAGATATTACTATTTAAAATGTAAATGGGTGAAACAGAACATGAAAATACGAAGTATCTAGCGTCGGAAAAGCGATGTCGAAACTGATATTGTTACAGAAAGAATGAATTTATATGAAACGCATTCATATTACTGTATATGCGAGTATGTATGTCTTTTTGCATTTCAACTGTCCTCCATTTAAATGTAGTTAAATATTAATACAAGAGTTGACCATTAACGAATTGTGAGGACGTAGTTGTATCACAAGAGACAGACATTTCCAACAGTTCGTCACTAAAATGTAATATCAGAGTGCGCGGGAAATATTTCAGGTGTAAAATCGAGAATGTTACAAGTAGAATAAATTATGATGAAATACATGGAGAAGATGTTTTAAGTACAGTAAGACCTTTAATACAAGCGTTCGCAATTAAGAAACCGTTATTATAACATTTAATTATAATTCACCGATGTTTTTAACATTTCTTCTGCGGTAAGCAATGAAAAATTCAAGACTTGGTTAAAAGACCAATTACGTAGCGTTACGGAAGGAAATGTAAAACAGTTTAGTTTTAAAATCTAAAATTCTTCCGATAATTTGATTCTGCATGATAAAAGTATGTTTCTAATAGTAATTTTTGCGTGATTAACCTCGTGCCTTATGATTTCATTTGTGATCGAATGTGCAGAAACTTAGAATTAATTGTTGGAATAATAATCTATCACTGATTTCTGATATACCGATATAAGTTAACGCAATACTAATAATATAGGATTAATTTTAACGTCACCTCACCTATTGATATTTTCAATTTAATAGTTTTTGAAAAACATAAAAAATTTCTATTTCATTTACCGTGTTACGTGTTCGACACGTCATTGTAAGGCAAAGGGTTAAATTGCAATACAACGAAGCTTTTGAATACTTTTCAGATTGTACTTTTCTTATAACAAATCAAAATTGTGAGATGCTGATAAAACATAGATTTTATAATACGGCAATGATAGAAATTGTTTAACTCCTGTAATTTGTACGATATTTTACTTACTCAAGTTAACAAATTAAGAAGTATTTTAGCTTTCAACAAAATATCGATTCGAAGTTTCCTATTGGAGCCCACTTTTCGTTGAGAATATCAAAGGTCGATTGGAAGAGCAGTACAGATCGTTCGTCGTCGAATTGCAATTCTCAGACAGTACGATGAAAATACCGACCCTTCAAATAACAGATCAAACGGTGATTTGGTAGAGAAGAATGAAAGAGGGGAGGAGGTTCCGTCTCAGGAAGCAAAGACGGTGGTCAATTGTCTTGTTCGCTTTGATCAGAAGTATCTCTATTCGAGTCTCGAATCTTACAGATTTCTATGTTCATGATCACGATAATTGCGAGGAAAACGTTGCAGAGGTTTCTTACACAGACCTATCGTCAATTTACGTTTGAATTTTTAGTCTGTTTCATACAGTCATAACTGAAGAACATAGAGAATCAAAATTCAAAGTATTTGGCTTACAAAATTGACGAGTAAATAAGAAGAAGCGGACCAAAGATAAATGTAGATGGGCAGTCGAGTGTTTTAACTCCTTGATATGTCTTTCTTAAGATTCGACCATTAAGAATGATTCATTTTTTGTTTTGGACGAGAAATATCGAATTTCTAGACAAGGGGAAAATTTAATGGTTATCCTTACATTAGAGACTTTGCGATTCGGGTACAATTAAATTTATAATATTCTTAGATATAAAGAAAATAGAAGTAGAAATAATAGAACAGTTAAGAAAAGGTGATGGTAATTGTTCGACATTTCTAGATCTGGCATAATTCTGAAGTAAACTAATAAAATTCTCAGATTTAAAAAGAACATATTAATAATTCTAGCATCCTTTCAAATATTTTTCTATTAAAAAATCCTCACAAAATTCTTCCGAAAAATTCTTATAAGCGAAGAAAATCTATCGCCAATTTATATTAAATTTACAATATTCTTAGATATAAAGAAAATAGAAGTAGAAATAACAGAACAGTTAAGAAAAAGTAATGGTAATTGTTCGAAATTTCTAGATCTGCCATAGTTCTCAAGTAAACTAATAAAATTCTCAGATTTAAAAAGAACATATTAATAATTCTAGCATCCTTTTAAATATTTTTCTATTAAAAAATCCTCACAAAATTCTTATAAGCGAAGAAAATCTATCGCCAATAATAAAATTACTCCAGTCAGTTCACATTAAAAAGTCTACCATTTATTCTGAAATACATTCCAACTACTCTTCCATCTCATTGTATAACCAATAATTGAGCGGTAAAAGATTAAAATTACCGTAAGAACCCATCTAAATAATTAATTCCACCGAAAGACGATCGATTTTCGGACAATCGCTAATTACTTTGATCTATTCGCATCTCTTGAAGGGTACACGCCATAGAGTGACATCGAATTGGCAGAAGAGACTGGTCGAGGAAAGACGGCGGTAGACGGTGGTCAGTGCTCGCTTGGACAAGCACGGTACATCAAAAGCATCGGGTCTCCATTCAAATCTTTGATGGTCGTTGCCCGCGAATAGCCTGTCTCTGGAGACGCTCATAATCAAAGATGTCACGGAAGCCGGGGAAGAACGCTAAAGGGCAGAGAGAGACTAGAAGAGACGTGGAAAGTCAGAAGGCAGAGAAAGGGTAGGTTAGATGTGTGTATAGAAAGGGAGAAAGAAGAAGCAGAAGAAGAAGACTTCTCCAAGCCAGGGATGGGATCTACTTTAAAAGAGGAAGCGTTGGATAATCATTCAACTGCCAAGGAGGTGTAGGAAAGCAAGGGAAGAATAGCAGAGGAAAAAGCCGCCGGAGACCCCTTTCCGATTAGTTCTCCCTCTGCAAAGGGAGAGACATAGAAAGCAGCGAGATTCCTTGAAAACGAAGAGAAACGATGTCGCAAGGACATATAACAAAGAACAAATTCACCTTTTTTTTTTATCCTATCGAGCCCTCTGAAAATTACAATTTCAGCGATACGATTTTATGCTACCAATCTACCCTCCTAAACAACACAAAGAATTCTCAAGATATTTGCTCTTTTCAATCGGTAGAAGTAGTTCGTACGAAATTATCAGTAAACTTACGAGATTCAATTCTCCGAACTGTCCATGGATAAAGTCGATCTCTCGACCGAAGAACTTTTGGTTCGTAACCTTCTCGATAGTTAGCATAGGTGAGCATGGGAGACGATAAAGTCGAGGGACGTGTGGGTGGAGGACAACAGCCGGAAACGTTATCGCCTCGAGAATACTTGGGGAAGGGGGACCAAGATCGTAGAGGAGCATCGGACGTATGTTGGATTTCCCTATCGGGCCGTACGTTTGGAATCATCCCCTGCTTTCCGAGACTCGGAACCAGCCACGTTCGTACGTTCCCTTTTCCGCCAATCCCCTCTAGTAAGTCCCTCAAGGGGAACTGCATCCATTAATGTACGGACGGGACGAAGGAAGGTGTGCGTGGAATTTGTATGAATGGGGGAGAACTTGCGGATTTGAATTGATGAATAGCCACCTGTACTGGGAAGCGTATTGAATATTATAGAAGTGACTACTGCCCACGGGGACCTTCGATTTTTCCCTTTCTTCTATCTCTTCCTCTTTTTCTTCTTCTTTTCTTTCTTTTTTTCTCATTCCCCCATTAGATTATGCGCCTACAAAGTTGCCCGGTTCCATTGCGCGACGTTGCCTTTTCCCGAAACTTCTCTATTCGCGAGTATCAAAGGAACTCTCACGATAATCAGTCCAGCTTCGAATTTCTGTCAGGGGAGAACAGATAGACATACTGGAGAACTAAAAGTTCCATTTGGTAGCCGTTTTGCGAATATGAAGTATTTTCAGTGAGTAGAATTATAAGTCTAATACGGTACAACCCCGCTTTTACAGTCTGTATCATAAGAGCGTGGACGCGATATCTCTGTGGAGACGTAAAACCTGTAAAAACTTTGGAAATAAAGTGATCAAGCAGCAAAGAAGATAATTAGTTATGTAATTTGTATATTATAGTGAAATATCTACTATGCCACGTCTCTCTAAGTTTGGAAGGCATCTCCAGAAAGGTACAAATCAGTCAATTTGGCGGCTTCCGGAAAACTAGGGTTAATGCATTTACAGTCTGTATCACAAGAGCGTGGACGCGACATATCTGTGGGAATAAAACTTTTTTATAAGAAATATCATATAAATCGAAAGTACATTTAAAAAATTGATACGCACTTCCTTAATAAAATGTCCTATCTCCACCATTAGCGATTATCGTTTAACAACGTCTCGGCATGCTTTCAGCCAACTTTTCAGCATAAGGGACAGGAAGAGACTTCCATATCTCTCGAATTCGACGAACTAGGGTTTTCAATTTGAAAATATGCTTTTATCGGAGTCTGTACTTCATAACAGACCAAACATTTTCGATTGGATTGGCATCGGGGGACTGAGATGGCCAATCCAACACATTAATACCGTTCTGTGTTTTCCATTCCGTACAAAGACGGCTTCGATACAAATATATCTATATTAGTAATTTTATAATACATATACCTTTTTAATATACCTATATCTATGCCCTTTTTAGTTAAAATTGTTTGCGCTTTACGTAAGGAAAGCGTTGGATTCTTCGAAAAAAGGTGTAAAATTGCTATATCTTCCCGTTTCGAATCTCGACCAGGGAGATCATCGACACAATTTGTGTCTTTATACCCTTGCACCCACTTATTTACAAATGCGCGAGGTTTATGCAGATATTTTGCTGCATCTCTAACAGTCATTTTAGGACCTTTCGGGTGATGGCACAAGAAGACCGCTTTGAATCGTTTAGCATACACGGCACTCATTTCGAAATGAACTGAATTTCTCAGAGATAGAAACGATACGGTGGTTTAACGGCTGAATTATTGTCTGGCAAATTAATTCTAGATTTGTTAATACTTAAATAACACCATTTATAAATTTCAGCCATACTAAATTATTTTGAAAAAAAAAAAATTTTTTTTTAAATTATAATTAGCGTCTTGCATATTGTAAACAACAGTAATAATGTCTGGCAATAATATATTTAATTTTCAAAAACTTGGATTAACATAATAAAAAAAAAAATAAACCTTCTTGAAATGATTTGAAAAATGATTATTTTACCTGTACAGGTACGATGCGCACTCATGAACGCAACCTCTACCGCCAGCCAGCCATGCTATTTAATGTCGAGGGGAGTGAGAGAGACAGTATAGTAAAAATCTAGCCTTACTGAAATTCTCTCTCGAAAACGTTGCTAGCTCTTGGACTAGTACGTTCCCGGATGTTACGTTTTCCCGCAGTTTACACTGATTTTTTCCGGGCCTTCAATTTTCCTATGTTCATAATTTTAAATTATCCCCGCTTTTACACTTTCGAAATTAAATTTTTCCGCCGTTTACACTTATTGAAGCCATCACAGATCTGTGAACGTCATTTTTTCCATGATATTTTTGCTTTCTCTCGCAATGTTCTCTCTTTCAACGAGATTTATCTCGTTAGCATCCTGAATGTACTGCATTATATTGCAAAGGCATGGAAGGACGTGAGTCAATCCACCATAAGCAACAGCTTCAGGAAAGCTGGCTTCTTCCAAACCCATGAGGAAGAACTAAGTGAAGAAGAAGATAGTGATCTTATTTCTGCATGGAAGAAATTGAAAATAGATTATTAAGTTATAGACTTCCTCTATTTTGACGATGAACTTGTAACTGTGCAAACAGTGTCAGTAGAAAGTTTGATCACTTCAGTTCAGGAAGAAAGTGACAGTGATAGTGACTTTGATGATGATGACAATGATGGTGATAGTAGTGTGCCCACTTGTGCAGTAGTAGTTTCTGCAAAAAACACTATAAAAAAATATATTTCTACAGCAGATGGTGATCCTAATAGTTTTGACTATGTCTATGAACTTGAAAAGCAAGTTGAAAGAATTCACCACGAGAAGGCAATACAAGTCATCCATATTAGACTTTTTTAAAAAACGGTAGAATTTTTGTATTTTTATGTACTATATATTATTTAATATTTAAATATTTAATAAAAGTGTATTGTAAATTTTCAGTATTTTATTACACGTGCAGAAGGTTTTTCCCTCCGTTTACACTTTCCTGCGATTTACACCATTTCTTCGTGGTCCCTTAAAAAGTGTAAAAGAGGGGTTCTACTGTATTTAGTTTGCAATGGTTGTTTAAAAAGAGTACATACGAATTTAATAACCTTGACTTTACTACTTCCAGTTGTAAAGATAAAAGTCAAGTGCAATTGGATATAATTCACTATTCAGACCAACACCAAAAACTGAAGTAACGGATGACAATACGAATGAAATCACGCAATTTGAGATAGCAGAGAATGAGTTAAATCGTGCACATAACGCTTGACAAACTGACTTTCCCATTCCCTCCAAAACTTCCAACTGTCTTCTTCTCATCTACCAACAGTACATCCGAATTGTGTCTCGTTCCAACCCCCTTTATATATCCTGCTAGGACACTGTATTTTATTACCCTCTATTACAACCAGCGAGTTTTTCAGCGCGTTAACAGTGTCTCAAGCACGCTCCATTTATCCCCCTTCCTCTTCTCGCGTGTCCCATGAAAACCTACTTAATATAACGTCCATCGGAAGGCAAAGAGCCAGGGACGAGCGTCGACGAAGCGACTTCACGTGGCGGCCTCGTAAAAGGAAATCACGATGATTTTTCCATTCTCTTTCCGACTACTTTGGACGTCTTTCCGGAAGGCCGAAGGAAAGAGGCTGGCAAGAGGATTGGATCGAATGTTTTGGCTGACCTCCAACCTCGTAGACTCTTGACACGGTCGAAATCGTTATCGTTACTTGTAAAGAGGGAAAACGGGGCGAAGTTGTGACAGCGAGACTAGGAAACTCGCGGATCGAAGGACATTCTAATTCTGGATTAAGGTTTATGCTTGACAATCTGAGGATGGATTCGACCTTCTAAAACCGATGAGAGAAAATGCTGAGGTCGTTATCGAAGGTACTTTCGATTTAAGCACCCTTTCTTACTGTAGTTGGCTTTCGTGATTTTATGGCGTCTCGACTGTGCAATTGTTTGACGATTCTGATTGTTATATCGCTGAAATATGGCGATGTGGAGGCAAAGGTGAATTGTGCGTTTTGTTGTTTGATTGTTGCGTTTTGGGGACGTTGAAGTTATTATAGGATAGATGAACGACAGATTTGTATTTTTTTTGTTATGGAATATTATTATTTTGTATCTAATTGGAATTTCACAAAGGTCTATTCAACTCTGTAGTAGTTGTATTATTTTAAGACAGTGGACGCGGAAGAATGATTGACCTAGTATTTTGAAAAGTATTCTTGGAGGTATTCGAATGTAAATTTATGTCCCTCGTAGAATATCAATGTTGAATGTTCTAAATGCAGATTTCCTGTCTCGGCCTATCCATCCCAACCTATAATGCTGCTATCTGAAAACGTGTCTCACTATGCTACCAGTAGATAGACAAACGCGTTATCGTTATCTATTTTCTCCCCTCTGGATGACATCACGAAGTTGGTATTACTAAAAATATATGCGGCGGAACAAATCTTCTCTATCTCCCTCCAAGATCGACTTTTCCCCTCGAGACGTCGATTGAAATTAATGTCAGGGAGCGTATACTAAATGCAGCGATGTCGAGTCTATTTTAATCCCAGATTTTATCGACGCATGTTCTCACAGTTGAACCATCCATACTTTCAGCAGGGTAAAGTAATTTAAAGAATAAGTTAATAATGATTTACTAACGAAATTATGTTAATATCTCAACGGACTTGAGATTTCTATTTTCAAAATAAGGTTATTTCTCAGTATGAAAATATGTCCTAGTATTTGTTTATTAGAAACCTTGATTGAACAGTATTATTTCACAATTTTACTACAAGATGTATCAGTAACTTAATTTTTCGCTTTACGATTGCCTTTGTGATCATAATATTTAAAGATCCGATCACAGATAAGGAAGACTAATTCTCGGGGCCCGCTAATTCTAAGAGGGACCGGATGCCAACCCTCTGTTTATAATTTTTTAAAAAATACCTTTAACATATATATTTCATATCAATAGGCCTAATTAATCATCATTTTTAATACAAAAGTAACGCCAGTCATAATTAAATTTCCCAAGGCCTGTAACTTCTGCGACCGCCGCTGAGTAAATCCTACTTAAGCATTAAATTTAATTAAAATATGCTTACGGCTCCTTCCTACATTACACCTTTCAAAATGTCATAACCTGATAACCATGTACTCAATTCTTCACTTTTACAATAATTTCAGAAGTTTCAAATTTTCCTCCTTCATCTTCCTCCTCCCACAGATAACTCAATATCCAACAGTAATGTATCAGAACTTGAAAATTTTTTAACCGTTTGAATACCGGGAGAAGTTTTAAAAAATTACTTCGAAAAAAGCCAAAAGCCACTTTCGCGCTCTTGAGATTTTATTTCAAAACAAGCTAAAGTTGGTGTTTTATTTTATGTAGTGCACAACAAGAACAATCTTCTCGTGCTTGTATCCTAATTTGGAATTACTTTATATTATAAAAGAGAAACCTGATGTATTCTTAACAAAATATCTTAACAAAGTCTTCCTTCAATTGTCAACATTGGAAAACTATCCTGAGGTTTTTCGACATAAAAATTGAAGAGCGCGAAAGTGGCTCGTGGTAAGCAAACGGTTAAATGTTAACACTAAACCTACCGACGTTATATCTACTAAAATTTAGATTTATTGAACAAGTACGTTGGAAAAAGATAAATGAAGAAGTGAAAGGATTAGTTAATTAACTAATTTAGGCTTTATATGGTAGAAGTAGAATTTATACTTTACGGCTGCCCTATCAATTTAGGTAGCTTTTTGAAAAAATTGAGAACAGATCATTTTGACCGGCTTGGTAGGTTTAGTGTTAAACATTTCAACCATCCCTTCTACAAATACGCGTTACATCAGAACAAGGTACTTATCCCTTCGATCCTAGCCAAGAATACCGTCAAAATATCAAAGACCCTCGAACAACAATAGACTACGCAACAGAATTACACGAAGTTTCCAACGCGGGAAATACGGACATTGGGTGAAATCGGGTGACAATCTGCCTTTCATCGTGGGCTCGACATTGCGTAACAGGCCATTACGAGCACCGATGTTGCAGAAGGGGGTTGTAGGTTGCGCCTCTTTCGCCTCACGAGCACCAGGGGGTCGGCAATTTGCGATACAATTTAAAGAAGACGGTCCCGGTATCCTTCCGCCGTTTCTCTCGACCTCTTCTCACCCTTCCCATCCCGGCACGCTTTATATTTCGTGCTTGTAATGGCGAAACTTTTCCTTAACGACCCTGGGACCGCTTGAATTATGCACGACGCGCACCAACAACGGTGAATTTTCTTCCTTTTTTTATTTGTATTTACGTGACCGTGCCTGATTGGCCGCGATCCTCCCTTCCGTTGTCTTGGCCGGGATGTCCCGGACGAAGGAACAGGGACGTTCGAATGTAAACGCCGCGGGGAGGACTCGAAAGCAATCGGTGATTAATGGCCTCTACTTTTCTCGGCTATCTATGCCGTTCCTCTGATCCCAGGAAAATTAGACACGCGACGAACAATTGGCTGTTTGTGTCTTTGTTATTTTCTAGATCGTTTCTTTTCTACTGCGACCGTGGGTGGTCTGAGGGAAGTTGTTGAGGATGTTAAAAATCGTTTGAATGGTGAAATTATATTTCTAGGTTTCCGTGAGAATTTTCCATGCGGACAGGGAAAAAAAGAGAGGTGTCTAGGAAAATAGGTGGGGACGAAGTTTTAGAAGGGATGTGGTGATGGAAGTATTAGAAGATGTAATTGTTAAGTGAATGTAAGGAGGAAAAATGGGAAATGGGGTAAATAATACAGGCGATTGATTTTTTCCCTAGTTATGTTTTGTGTGATACAGTGGAGATCCTCTTATTTCGAAGCGTCTACTTCGATTTCCCCTCGTTTTTTGGGCGGAGTGATGTCACGTAATGGAGGTTGTGTATTCGTGTTGGAGGTTATGTTTGTCAAAACCGAATCACATACGAGGAAAGGAGAAAGAATGTCATTTATCTGTCTCTTTTTATTCTCCCTCTCTCCTGACGGAGGACCATTGGAGGGGATCGAATTAAGAGGAACTTCGGAGAAACGATATTGGAAATAAGAGGATCTTCACTGTAAAATATGTTTGAGGAGGTAGAATAATTAGGATGAATTTGCACAATGAGAAGCAAATATAATATGGGTACAGTTATATTACAGAAATTCTATATAAATGCAACGATATCTATGCAAAGTGTATCCTAGTTATTGCCCGAATATTCAGAGTTCGCCGTAATTTTCTATAGGGGTGAAAATCGAGACTCTCACACCCGGGAAGAAGGTCCCTTTGAAATTTCTCTGCTAACGATTCAGCGACAACTAAAGGTCGAATTTTACATAAAATCATGAATTCATCCTATGTACACCCTAAAATAATAATAAACTAAAGATAAGACACTTCTACATACGTCCAACAGTGCTCGTTTTAATTTAATCAAAAGGAGGGATCGATTATCCTAAATCCACAAAGAAACCCTCAACATTTCACTCACTTTGACCCCTTAACCTACGATTTCTTTTCTGCTGGGGCGTGCAAAGAGTCAAAATTAATTCCTAAAATCAAAAGGTTTCACTGATTCCTGACATTTCGTATAACTGAACGTGATATTAATAGTGTAGAAATAATGAGACCGTTTCGTGGCCGACTGATATTGTCGATTTAATAGCTTTTGGAAGACTTCAAAATTTCCTATTCCATTTTCTGCGCTACGAGTCTAACACGTAGTTGTAGGCTTAGGGGTTAACGACGCACATACACCGTCTTATAAAGCTAAAATATTTTCATCTATCGAAGGACAATTACTTCAAAAATTCGTCACTGGTGTAATGGGCGAATGATGCTATTCGCACTCAGGATCCACCAAACAAAAGAACTTAAACTTTCGGACGTTTATATATTAAAATAACTGACTCGTTCCAAAAGAGATTCAGTGTGTCGAATGATTTGATGAGGACTTGTGAGAGTCTTGTATTAGATTTAGGATTTGGAATTAGAATTAAAAGATGACTCTCACAATTCGTTGGAATTCGTAATTATTAACTTGAAGTAGCGTAGGAGTAAGAGAAACTGGTCACTTTGAATTGAGAACTGGTCACTTTGAATTGAGGACTGGTTACTTTGAATTGAGGATGTAGGGTTTTTAAAGGTTTAGAAGAGGAGAGGGGGTAGGATGATGGTATTTGGGAATTTAGGAGTAGGAATAGGAAGTTGAGCCTTGGATATGGATAATGACTCGTGGATGAGTAAGGATAAAAACAAGGAATAGAATTTTGGACTTGAGGTGGTGATTTTAGTGTGACTAATGATGGTGATGAGTGAGCCGTGTGCAAAATATTTCTGTTTATACAATATTCTGTAAACTTATCTTATATACTAACTGATCAGAGGGTCGGTACATTACACTGGTCCTTCATATTTTTGAGCTACGCGATATTTCCTAATGCACAAGCCAAGTAAGATAAATTGCAAGCCAGAGGAGTATAATATCCGAAGTAGTAAATCAAGCGTTATCCGTTGATATACTTACATGCACGTAAACTAAATGGAGAAATACGGAGTCGCGTTATGTCCGCGGCACTTAGTGGCCCTTTCAACGTGCGATAATATATTTCCTATCGAAGCAAAGTCCCGTTACCTATTCGCAGCATGAGTCACGCACGCCTAGGTTCACCCTTAATTCGGGTCGCGCCTAAAACAACATCGCGCTATCTAATGGAGAACACGACACTGCGGTTATATGCTAACGTGACTCATCGTGTTCGCCACTTGGGTGGTTCGATCTCGATGATATCCATTGGCAAACAGGGAAAGGACCTTCGTCCGATAGTGCTCGATATTTGTCGTGAAAATAGTCGAGCTGAGTGCACGCGATAGTAACGGATTTTTCCTACGATTTACACAAACTTCTAGAATGTAGGAAACTATTTGTTATATAGAATATTTCGATAATTTGACGATATTAGTCATTATTAGACTGCGGATGTTTATGCAAATTTCGAGTTTCACAAATACAGGTGAGACAGGAAAACCTATCTAGGGATTTATTGCACTCAATTAATATTACAACAAATACCATACTTTGGATATTTTAGATATATTTTTATATTATGTCCTTTTTGTATATATTAGCTGTATTTAATTTGTCATAAATGCATAAAAATCCGCAGTCTGGTCATTATCCTTCATGATAACGAGCTGAGGAAATTGGAATGTTTTGTTGTATCCCCTGTGTGGTCAACAACACTTTATTTAGGAAGAACTATTGCACGCTCGGAGTTTTAACAATTTAAGAATAACGTAGTCGCGAGATGCGAGCTGTCAGCAGTTCAGTACAAATGTCCTTTAATTTCGGGGCAGGACTGACCTTTTAAAGATCTGAAACTAGTGTGGAGGGAGGTTTGAATGACCCCGACTTCTCGTGAAGTTTGCAAAAGAGCGATCGCTTTTCCAGTGACTTTCGCTAAGACCAAAGGTCTTGAAAACATATTTTGTAGAAAAAGCGATGACGGAAATTGAAGATGACTAACAGTTCCGTTTTGGACCTTGAACCACGTTGAGTCTTATTTGGAGCTATTATCTTATTGTTAAAGAAGATAGTGAATCTGGAAAAAAACATGAACTGAAGCGGTATCCAACAGTTTGTAGAAGCAGTTATATTGTTGAGAATATTTGAAACTACTTTTCATAAATTTATTTCAATGTGTAACGAATTCTTTGTTGTTTGTTGATGTTTATTGATTTCACGTTGCGTTACCATCTTTTAATTAAAATACCGTGAACCTTCCAGGGTAATTAATAGAAGTTTCGCTTGTAAGCGGAACGGTATTATATACCGTAATTTTAAGAACTGAATTTTTTTAATCAAAGCGAACGTCGTTTACGAATGTGAGCTATTGTTCGCGTTGTTCTTCAGAACTGCCTTTGAAATGGCTGCTTCAACGCATAAAATATTTGTTCCTTTAATTAACGTTTCGGTGCTTTATGCTTTATAAAGGTTTACCAACGCTCGTCCGAGTAGTAAATACTAAAACTTGTAAAACAACAATATTCCCATTGTGCACTTTTGTTCTCGTTATACTTCATTCCAGTTCTTTCACCTTTCAGAACGATCCAAGCGTTCCTGGCCTTTGCATCCATGCATCGGTGATTTTCTCATAAGAACGTGGCTCAATTTACTTCGTGTTAATAACAAGTCAACGAAACAAGACCCCGGGCATGTTTTCAAGTGTTATTTATTAAACAATTATAATCGTGATGTTTCTTGTACATCGAAGTCACTTTTGTCGTGAGCAGCATTAGGAATTTATTAGCCTCAATTATTCAAACTTGAATAAAGCAAAATAGATTTGTCAGAATTTCACTTCGATTATTAACAGTAAATGGTATAATTTTCAACAGGTTTCAATCTGGGCATCATATTTTTCATACATATTTACTCGCATAAAATTATATCAGTCATCATTTCGAGCAGTGATGAGCAAACTATGGCCCACCACTGACTTTAAAGTAATAATACAGAAATTTTTAAAACTTTGCTACCACTAAGTTAGAGGATCATCCCTCAATCATCGGAAGATTTCATCGAACTCAGAAATTCCTGGCTTACGTCCTATCGGCTTACAAATTTTATAACGCTACAAATACACTTCCATATTCTATCACATTTCTCACTATCATAAAAAAAACTATGACAAAATTGAATGTAAATAAGTAATAGTATAAAAATTTTAAAAAGTTTACCTATCACTGACTTAGAGCATCCTCCCCAATCATCGAACTCAAAAATTCCTACCTTCTATCTTTTCAACTTGTAAACTTCGTAACACTACAAATGCAGTTGCAAATTTTGTCACAATTCTTCATTATTGTAAAAAAACTACGACAAAATTTTGTTCAAATAATCCCAACCCATTTACCCAGTTTTCATCAGAAACCCAGGCAATCTAACAATCCCACTCACAAGAGTGCACTCATCAGTTTCCCAAAATCATCGTCCATCAAGCACACATCCACAATCGCGCATCTCGAAAATCTCGTTTAATTAGGGACATTAATCAAGCCATAAACATCCCGAATAGTTGTACATATAAAACAGAACTTCCCCATTGTTCTTCCATACTCTCATTCTTCTGCTTTTCTCGCTCCTCCCTTTCTTCTATTTTCCCTCCTCCTTCTCGTCCTCCTCCGTACACCAAGCGGAATATCTCTGGCGCGAGAGCAGCCAGCAGATTACCCGCTGTTGTATCGTCGGTTAATTAGCTTTATGTGTTCAATCTCGCAAGAGCCTCGTCCGTAGCCGAGGTAATAACGCAGTACGCGGCCCGCTATACGTGCACATACGTCGGATTACCGAATGAATGTGCGTCCTTCGTCGAATTTCCCACCGCCCATTTCCCGGACTGGATTTAATAAATGGCCTTACATCTCAATCAGAAGCAGAAAATTTCATCGCAAAGCTTCTATCCATTCCGATACGCTCTTTTCCTCTGTAAAACCACGGGACGACGAGTTTTTACAAGGAATTCGATGAGATTGCTATTTTATCGCTTCCGAATTTCCATCGAATACCGATTCCGGACGGATACGTTTTATTTTACCATGGTGGTTTAATGATTTCGTTGGTTTAATGGTTTATGATATTTGCATTTAATTGCTATTCATTGATTTTCCATATTGGCGAAGTTTTTTAATTCACTCGTAATACGATATTTTGCTGTTAGCGAATATTGAAGTAGGAAATTGTATTCGGAGAATGGATGGATGGATCGAAACTTGTTACGGTGGATTTTTGGAATAGTTTTAATTGTTTGAGTGTTCTGATATTACGATACTTTTTAAAGAGATTTTTTTCTATTTGTCGTTTAATTTTAGAGAAGAGAGTCGAGCTGGATAAGTGTTAATAACGATTGAAGTTTGTATTGGCATAGTTTATATTCGAAGTACCTTTAGCTAGCAACTCTGTGTCTTGAAAATGATAGAAATCCTTTGTTAACATTGAAATGTTAATATAGATACTTTCTATTACAATTCAATCCTATCCCCTCAAAAATCCTAATCAAAATCCTCAAAATTGTCATTTATCCAACACATTCCACACAAACTTCAACGAAACCCATCAAAACAACCAAATTTCAACTACATGTCAACCATTCAAACTCCGCCTCGTTAAAGTAACCCCCAAACGTAGGTCCACTCCCAATTACCATGATTCCCGACGCCTCGTTTGTCCCGCGACATAGTCACCATAAAACTCAAACACGCCACCTCGCCTGTACATATGTATACAAATCCCAATCAAATGTCTCGTTCACCATGTTAAAACCATCCTCGTCTCATGGGTTTCAATTCAGTTTTGTTCCGATCTGCTCGGAGACGTTGGAGCAAATTGAAACAGTTCTCAGGGCATAAGAGGAAGGATGATTATATCGTGACGCGGACCGCGTGTAAATTTCGTAGCTATTATAGTCGCTTGTACGTCCAAGGGGGTTTGCAGGGGGGTCGAAACGGTATGGCGGGTTCCGCGAAACTGGTTGCAGCCACGGCACACCGGTATGCAACGCCTCGATGCACCCTGCTGATGTAACTCGGAACAGCCAGGAACCGGTGAGCGCACTCGGAGAAACCTTGCAAAACAAGGAAATCGAGGAAACTCTGCGGTGAAACCCTCGTGACCTGCGGGTGGCACGGCATTGTTCGCCGACCGGTTCCCGAACGGCTGCTGGAACTACGCCACTGGCAGCATTGCCTCCGCCTCGAATTCAATATGCATTGTTATCGAAGACGCAAAGATGTAACTCTCCATTGTCTCCTAGGATTAGTTACAGTCGCAACATAATTAATTGTCCGCGCGCCAGGCATCGCGTTCTCCAGCCAAAGGGGGTTGTGGGGTCGCGGAGATGGAGTCTTCCGAGGGATGCATTCTGGTGAATGTCGTTCCAAGAGAGATGCTATTGGCGGAGAACAATCTGTTGATTATCGTGGAGCGATTCATGGAAGATTATATTTGGGTTGTGAAGAGATCTGTCGTGGAGAAGAATTTCTGAAAAGGATTTGAAAATTGTGGGAATTTTTCGAGTTTGTGCAATTTTTTTCATGCAAGGACACTTTGTAAGTTTGTTTTCGAGTGGAACGATGATGTTGGATGAGAATATGATGAACCCTTTGCGCTCCTTGCATTTCTTGTTGCCTGTTGACTTTTAGGCATATTTTTGTAATCACAATACGTTGAAAAAAATGCTGCAGTTTTTGAAAAAATGTTCTTTTATTAACGAGAATTAACTCAAAAACTTACAAGGGAACATACCGAACCCGTACACGCCGATCTTTATGAAAATTATGTGGTAGATAGATCTCGAAGAAATATTTGACACGTGTTTTTTTATATCTGCTGTCGTCCACATTAAAGGGGTGATATTAGCCCTCAAAGTTTGGGATGAAAACAGTTTTTTCGAAATATCTCCTCAATTAAAGGGCGTAGGCAAAATTTTTTTTCAAATTGTGCGTCTTGAAATTACGAATCCATCGATATATATAATAATTGCAAAAAATTATTTGTTTAAACAATATACTAAAATTTCGAAATTTTTTTAACTTTTCGTTAGTTTTTCGTACTAATAATTCTTTGCAATTATTGTATATATCGATGAATTCGTAATTTCGAGACATACAATCTGAAAAAAAAAAATTTTGGCCTACGCCCTTTAATTGCGGAGATATTACAGAAAAACTGTTTTCAACCCCAAACTTTGAGGGCTATTATCACCCCTTCAATGTGGACGACAGCAGATATAAAAAAATACGTGTCAAATATTTCTTCGAGATCTATCTACCATACAATTTTTATCAAAATTGGCGTGTACGGGTTCGGTATGTTTCCTCGTTAGTTAACTTCAATGTATCTTAAAAGAAATTCAAATTCAAAATATACGATTTGGTTGACATATTTTTTTTATAACATAAACGGCAAAAAACCATTTTTATCAAATTTTTGTAGAAGTGTATTCAACATCGATTAATTACTTAAATATTGATTAATAATACAAAATTTATTCATATATTAGGTTAACACTAGAACTACCGGCCTCAAATGTATCATATTTTAATAAATGAAATAAGTACCTTGAAAAAGGGAGAGTAAAGCGGCGGAAAATTTGATCGATTGGGCTATTTATGTTTATTGATATAGACGTGGAATATTTATTCTATGAGTCTTATGTAAACTTAGAGAATTTTCTGAAAAAATTGTGTACCAGTCATTTTGACTGGTATGGTAGTTCTAGTGTTAAGTTAATCTAGCAATGTAATAATTTATTTCTAATAAACTTGTAAATGTATACAAAATATGAAAGCAAATGTATACAAAACAGCAAAGAGCAAGGAGAGAACATGTCTAATGTTGTTAAGACAGTAACGGTATCAGTTATATAT
This sequence comes from Cerceris rybyensis, assembly GCA_910591515.1. NCBI lineage: Eukaryota > Metazoa > Arthropoda > Insecta > Hymenoptera > Crabronidae > Cerceris > Cerceris rybyensis. Next base: position 43,793,487 of record OU342789.1, read on the forward strand.
TCATTTTTCTTAGTAATAATTAGACAATAAAATGTTGCCAGTAGTGCTGGTAGTTGGAGGAAATCGTCTTTACTTGTTATGCCAGCCAGAATGGCAGTTGGAGCGCTAAGGATGAAATGTGGTCAACTTGTATAAAGAAATTTTACTGTGCTTTGAAAATGTCTTTGTGTTGGAGATTCTGATTTTTCTTCAAATCAGAAGTAGTAAAAGTAGCTGTGAAGGAATCTTTATCGTGCAGTAGGACACTCAGAAAAAATATACATTTGTAAAAGGACTTACTTTTATTTATTTCGCTAATGTTTTACTCCATTAAAATTCTTACAGAAACATACCTGATCGGATTCTATTTCAAGAATTGGTTAAACCATCAAATTATCGCAAATAATCGAGTAAAGAAGAGCGATAGAAAGAGGAAAAAGAGCAGGAGATCGATTGTTCTTTGGCGATTGCCCGGCGATCTATCTAGTTTTCGAGGCCGTCGAATGAAATCTCAAGAGGGATGCAAAGTACCTACCCGATATCCCTTCGCGAAAGAGCGTCCGTTGAAAGATGAACGATCACCGGTCGATATTTTACGGTGTAAATAATACGAGGGAAGAGTAAAAGAGGGAGAAAAAAGTGTGAGATACAAAGTTACGTCCTACCGGATCGTTTGCTACGACCGACACCTCAATTTCCGTCGACCGATATGTCAATAATCTCGAAAGAAAGTGGTTTTATATCGAGCCTGCAAGCCGGTCTGGCTGTTTGCTCGGAAGAATAGAATGGAGTCTAATGAAAACAGAAGAAAGAACGGGAAGCGAGATAGGAATCCCTTTCCAGCAACAGTTTCCTATTCCTTCGAGAGGCCCGTCCATTGGACGGAGCAGCCGCGAGGTTTCAGGCATCGGAAGAAAACGGAAAAGAGCGGAAGAGGAAGAGAACGAAGGAAAAAGAGCAGAAGAAGGATTACCGGGAGGATCGAAAGAGGATCCAAGGTAAAGGAAAGAGCATTGATGTCGGAGGAAAGCCAAGTAAACAGCTACAAATCGAATTAACGATTATATGCGCCAAACGAATCGAACAAACGGGAAATATCTATTTGCGGAGAAAACATGTTCGTCTTGGCTTTTGTAACAATTACTCCCGATATGATATGGAATATTGCTATTCAAGAAATATATAATTGGAAGAAGAAAATTTATATGTTACATTTAATATGTAAATAAAATTTGCATGGTTTTAAATTTCCGTTTGATATTTTAGTGATACTTGGTCGAGTCGCTGAAAAAATTGACGAAATTCAAGAAAAAAGAGACAGTTATCAAATCAGAAATAAAATATTACAGTGGGTGTTACATTTTAAGGATGAGTTGAATTTACTAATAATTTTCAATCAGAAAATCACATTTTACCCGTTACAACGAATTCTCAATTTATGATTTTGATCGTTGGTATTAGGTTAGTAAGCTGCACTCGATACAGATCCATACTTTCAAATTATATTTTAACACGTTCAGCGCAATGGTGTTCACTGATGATCGGCGCTTTTGAATTTAATGAAATGTTACATGACTTTCAAATAGTAATTTCTGCAAATTTTCTAATACATTTAATGCTTAAATATTGTCATAAACGTTTCTATCTTCTAACGAATGACATTTTAACATGAAAAGTTTCACTTCATTAAAAATGATGAAACTAGCAAAATACCGGTGACATTCACCATATTAACAGCATTAAAGTGGCTCACTAAGATCATGAATTATCACCGCAAAAAAACGACATTAACCAAAGATAAACATTCACCAGACACTACACTAAACCACTTAATATTAAATAAATAATTACATCAAACTATAATCAAGCAACATAGATTAACAGAACTCCATTAACACTTTAATGGCCACACGTCTACGCAGTCAAAAATTCCAGGAGCCGGAAATATTTTTATAGAATTAATTTAAAAAACTTTTATTAAAGCAAAAAGAAGATCTTATAAAACCAAAGACAGAGCGATGAAATACGAGGCCAATAGAAATATCCACATTTGTTTACATTCATAATTCGTCACATAGAGCGTTTGGTACCAGTCAATAACCTTCGGCGGTAAAACCACACACATGTGTGTGAGCGGCCATTAAAGTGAAGATAGAACATAGTACAGTCAATGAAGTCGATACAACAATGGTCTATCGCTCTTCGTCACTTTCCATCGATCCTAATCTTCTCTTCCCTATGAATCTAAATGTACCCCCAAATTTTCATTCGACTCTTCGCCCGTTACGATTCGTGAAGTCGTAAACCGAGGATGCAGAAGAAAAAGGGAGACATGGTAAATTACGAGACGATCGAGAAATAGAAAGAAAAGAAGAGCATCGATGTCATTCGTGCCGATGGAGGAGGAAGCAAATAGCTACAAATAGAATTAGCGATGGCATACGAGGCGCGCTCCATCGAATGCCTGATTTCCCAACGGGACAAAAATGCCATTTAGGCACGAAACTAGCGTCCGTTCTATCCGCGCAATGAAATTGAAGGGAGAAGGGGGAGGGGGATGTTAAATGCACGGTTGTAGAAAATTTCCTATTACCCTTTGGTAATCCGCCACGCACTGTAGACGTCTAATTACTAATCCATATACACATTCACGAGGGTAAAGCACGAAAACATATACATAGAGGAAGGTACACACATGGGCCGTCTTTCGTTTCTGTCTAAAGCCGATTGCGGAATATGGTTTTGCATTCAAATGATTCAGCTAATATACCATATAAATAGCTAACCAGGCGGATTACAGCAATTAGAGCTTATTATTTGCTCATCGAGTTTGTTAATACGTTGGAGTCGTAATTTATTCGATTTCTCATGTATCTCCTGTTTCACGGAATAAAATATTTCGACTGGAAATTCATTGATCCGGAAATGTTGGGAGGGGCGGGGTACTTAGTGCGATCGGTTTGAGTAATTTCGAAATTGTATTGCATCTGGTGTATTCTTGTATGGAGAAATAATTGTGCATTAATTGGAATTAACTTGATAATATTTCTGTGGCATTGGATATTTATCTTTCTTTGATGATGATAGTAATTGTGGGTGATTTAGGAGACTTTAATAAAACGTAATTTAACGCTTTGAACGCCACCGGTATTTTGCTCGTTTCGTCATTTCTACTGAAGCAAAACTTCTTCTATTAAAATCACATCTTTGCAAAGCAAAAACTTTAAAGATACTGGGAGATAGATATTCAACAGACCTTTATTTTTCTAACGTCAATATTTAAATATTTAGTATGTCTGAAAATTTATAAACATTGCAATTTAAAAGTTACACGAAATTCCATGAAATTCAATAGCGCCAGTCACTGGTGACCCCCATGGCAGTCAACGTGTTAATGTCCTTACGAAAAAGTTATTCAATCTGTAAACGTCGAGTTAACAGTAAACGTATAAACAGTTTATGTATAATTATTTCAATAGCGACAGATCAAAATTATCGGTGTTTAAAGCAACATTCTTTTTTCATTCTTTTTAAAGCCACAAGATTTTTTCCAAAAATTCTTAAAGTTTATGGGAAAGTCATAAAGCAGTTACTCTACGCTGATCATATAAAACATAGATTACAAAATTAATCACTTTTTCCATCTCTTGATTCCTCGTTTTCCAAACTACTTATTTAACATACTGAAATATAATAGATTTTACGTCGGTAGTTCTGGTGTTAAAAATCTTGCTTTGACATTAACAAAGAAGCGTATACATTTTAAAATTATGTTCTACAATAGAAATAAATTACATCGGATTTATCTGACAACGGAGTTGTCAGCTTTTATTAGAATGTCGTCGCTGCGGCGACAACGGAATGCAAAGGGTTAAGTCAATGGTAAGCCGTTTCAATAAGTGACGGTTCTATCATTAACGTTATTCATTGTAGCTACCTTTGTGACTACTTAAACGACCAAATATTCATCAGAGCGAAACTTTCGTAAATGTCTACTTGAATTAATATAATTAGTTCGATCGAGCCCCTGAATAGACGCGAATTGATTTCTGCGACAGACACCTAAAGAATCCCAGCAACTTTCCAAACTCGCGAAGGGGTTAAATGACTGCAACTAGATCTATTCTCCCGTTCGCGACTTAAGTTACCTTCCCAGTTCCTCTATTTCTCTCGGAAAGTCTCCAAGTTCGTTGAACGTCCCAACGTTACTTCGTTTCCGTCTGCTGCGAAACGAGTAAACTTTGCGCGAGATAGCGCAACAACGAAATACCGTTCCAATTATCCATCTTCTGAGAAGTAACAGCCGTGTCCGTTATTTCGCATTTTGTTCGATTGGACTGTAAATTACCACTGTGTCTGTTTCATCCGGAAAGGAGTTGCGTTAATGTCTTACCGCTCTGAATCTCTATTACACACCGAATTAACTTTGTGCAATTATTTCTGTGCACCTTCTTGGTTCTTTAAATATGTTCATTGAGTAGAGACACACTATTGATGGTTTTGTAAAGTATAACTTATAATGTGTTTTAACGTCATATCGGTGATTGTATAAATTTTAACTTTGAAAGGTGTAAATACGTTATTGAAAATGTGTGCTATAGTAACCTCTGCAGATTAAGCTGCGTGGGTTTTTATAATAAATTGTAAAGAGAGCAGTCGATTAAATGTATTCGTGAACAGATTTTGAAAATTTGTTTATTGAACTTTTTTTTTATTAGAAAAGTATTACTGTGCCTACGAGGACTAATTGTGCGGAGTTAGTTGTGGCGGGGAACGAAGTTAACTTTGTCCTAATTATGAGGTTGTACAATCCTGATTTTAAAACTTAAGCGTTTATTTGCAGTATCTTATTGTAATATAAGCATTTTTCTGCAACGATGAAATTATTAAGAAAGTAGTTCTGCGTAAAAGTGAGCGTAGTCGAAGAATAATTCCAAGGAAATAATCCCTTGAATAACTCCCAGGAATTAAAAGTGATTTTAAGAGATCGATGTTCGAGAGAGAATGAATTATTCGGAACAAATTAGTCGATCGGTGTTCAGTACAGACTTTTAAATGATTATAAAAATCACTGTGTAACAGAAACACTGTAAAAACTCATTAAATATAATTCTATATTATATAATTAAAATATCACTTATATATTCGAACAGCGATTAAAATTCCATTAACACAATAGAAGCAAGAAAAAAATATATATAAAATGGGAAAAACAGAACGTTAATCTTTACTGGGAACGACAAAGAATTCAATATAGTGCAGAAAATGGAGTAAAATTTATGTTCAGAATGAGGCAGATAAAACGACATTTTCGGTGTGAATTTATAGTCGACGTAACGATCCGTAGTCGTAAAAATCATCTTTATTGATACCTCGGAAGGAGGACAATGCTCTATGAATAATTATCTCGCGCATTACCGACGGCAAATGACATTTTTATGATAATGGATGACATTAAATTTTCCTCCCACTAAATAAGTTATATTGCTAACAGCGACTTATTAGTCGAAAACTTTACGAAGTTTACGAGGGTGTACCGGCATAACGGGCGATCTCAGGTGCGAAATTAGGAAACGTACCGTTCGTATAATCTCTATTTATATTACGGCTCGGTATCGTCGACAGGGCTAATTACAAAGTGTCATTATTTATCCAATCAGTATTTCAATACCGTTGTCCCGGTGAAAGTAACGATAGATCGAAACAACAAAATGTATCTTCGATTTCGAAGGGTGGAGAAAAAAAATAGCCCGTCGGCAACACCACATGCGGTTACTGCTACAAATTTATTCGCTTAGCAGTCGCAACGCGGACCGTTTGTTTTCCCACAATAGAGTTTCTTTTTATGAGACCCTTTGCATACCGCTCTGGATCGATTTATCGTTATACGACGAACAGGAGGAAAAAGGAACTTTTCAATTAAGCGCTGGCTCATTTTTATCCTCATTATTCCTCATTTAATCAACGCTTTTAAACGAAGATAATGCAACGCAAGAGATGAGCGCGCTTGATTTTACTTTCGTTCCGTAAAAAATTGCCGAATAAAAGGCAATTAAATAACTTATTACGAGAGTTTAATTAAGAGACGCTTAATTAAATGACGTTAACGCGATGAACGACGGCCGTGTTTCTCTTATCACAATGCTTCTGACGGTTCGAAATTTTTTAGCGAGAGACTCATCATGATGGAGGGGAAATGTTGAGGATTAAAACAATTTTCAATGGAGATGTAATTAAGAATTGTAACTAAATAATTTAATTGGTCGCATGCTGGCGAGGGTGAACAGGAAATCAGAATAGTAACCATCGAAGAAAAGTACATATTATTATATATGTCAGTATTGCAATATTAAATGTATCAAACGCTATATATTTCGGAGATATTTTTACGAGACGTCAAGTTGATAAAAATAATTATTATTACAATTTATTACATTTAAATATATTAAATAAGAACTTTGAAAGAAGGGGTGGATCAACTTAGAATTTCTACTCTAAGACTCTCCTGTAAACTTGGGGAATTTTTGGAAAAAAATGTGAATAAGTCATTTTGACTTGCTTGGTCATTCTGGTGTTAAGAGAAAAGATAAAAAGTCAAAATGCTTTCAATGTCATTGATATACACTTTCGATAAAAATAAATCCAAGGAGAAGTTAAATTAATAATAAGAAGATTCAATTAACAATACTTAAAAAGTCCTTAAAACTATGCCACTAACAAAAATAAAATATTAAAGCGGTTCTATTTATCCCTCTAAATCGACAGGAGATAACTAAATATAGATTATCTTACGTAGTTCTTGCCTTCTTTTATACTGATACTAAATATAGATCCAGACTGGTAAATTATATTACTAAAATAGAAACCATCTTAATAATTCAGTTCAAGAGTAATAAATTTCTTTCAACCTCGGGACAAATTCTGCAACTTAATTGCAGAAAGAATACTCATCGAGAACTCTCTTACTCGTAGACCACTCTACATCACTTTCTTTCTCCCTCTTTTTTATTGCCTCACGGAATGTCTTCCGATTCGTCATTCGCAAGTGCGGAAGAAAATATACGTCCCTCACGTGCCGAATTTATGCGTCCAGGTACTCATAGGCCGTTTATTCTCCGGTAACGTCCCGCGTTCCTGTTTTACGACGCTCTTTGCATCCTGCCTCGGTCCACACAAAAACCATAAACATGGCACGCCACGACACTACATAAATATCGGTGGTCGGCCAGCGTGGACATTCGCTTTGCCGCAAAAGCGACGAGCATTTTATGCACCCGTATCGCCGGCTACCCTTCTACATTGGATCGCTTCCCCTTTGCACGTTCATCGTCTTTCGAATGCCTCCAAGCCTCTTTTTTTTGCCGCCTAAACTATCACGCGGAATGCAAAATTCCATAGAATATTTTTTATATTTCTATTTCTATTTTATAACTGCAATTATTCCATAAGTAAGGAACTATCTACCGGTGGAGCGATCAGGACATTAACACTAGATTTACCAGCGTGAAATCTATTATATTTAAATATGTTAAATATGTACCTTAAAGGAAAGAAAATTAAGACGTGGAGAAGATGATAGATTCGGTAATTTATGTTTGATACGATGGACGAAGAACATTTATTCTATGGATCTCTCATAAAGCCGTAGAATTTTTGGAAAAAATAGTGTACCAGTCATTTTGACTGGCTTGGTAAATGTAGTGTTAAAGATGGCGCTAGACCATGGGGAATGACAGCGAACTTTTTCTTCGGGTGTTGTCAGTCTCTGAAATTTGTCGACATGACTATAAACTCCAGAGAAATGGAGTAACATTCTCCAAAGTTTTTAAGATTAAAAGTTAAATTTCAGCTTTCAAAGTTTTGCTTCAAGAAGTAAATTAAATATATTTCAATATACGTAGTAAATCCATAGAACTGTAAAAGCATAACTTTGTAAATTACAAACTTGTAACACAACAACTGCAAAGATAGTCTTCCAGTTATTTAATGTTTCGAAAAGTTCCAGCAGCAAGTTAGTAAAAGAACGCCAGGTAATCAATTATCGTCTTTATTTACATTTCTCTTCATGCATACATTAGAGAAACATCGGTTCAACGTTATCACAGCGAAAGACGTGCATGATATTTGCCTTTCGTATTTACATCGATATTTACGTTCCGCGTGTGTAGCGAAAATCGCTTTAATATTCGGTATTTGCTTCGATGTAAACGTATTTTGAGAAAGATTTTCCGATACGTCCAATATGCGTACGATATATTGGAAATCTCTTTTAAAGTTTTCGTCGAGCAAACGGTATTCATCGGAGTCGTAGAAAGAATTACTCAAAATTATTGCAAACACTCCGTACCTAGAATTTTCAGAGGAAGAGAGTCGTTGAGTACGTGGCAGAGGATATCATAGTACAAAATAAAATCAACGTCGAGATGCAGGGAAAACTTTTTCGTTTCGGATGACTAGATCCCGGCAAAGTACAGGAATCTGATCCCCTTACACGCTGCGATACTTTAAAGTCACATAACAAGAGAACGAGGGTATTTTACACCCTATGGGGCAACTACCGCGTTAAAAAATACGAGCGATAAACGTGCGTAACTTGCTGCTTTGTAACACTTGATTCAGTTACGTCAAGTCATTAGAACACGGAGAATTTAATTCAATTAAATTTTAATTCGTTCATGTACATTATTAAACGTAATTGCATTGGTTTTAATTAACTACGTTTTTATACCTTTAGTAGATCCTTTATAGTTTTAGTTTTTTGTCCCGTTTGAAATTTAATTATGCGATGGTATATTGGAAACGGTGAAAAAGGAATTTTAATTAATAAATTTAATTTGCTTTGGAAACACTAAATTGCAAAGGTTTATTACTTTCAAGAATTAAATTATAATGAAGTAATGATTTTGCAGAATTGAAATGCGGATGGGAGTTACTTTGAAATCATAGAGACAAATAGACAATTTATAGGATTTTTCGGATGCTGAAAGCACTGTTCTGTGTAAAATTCTGATTGATGGAACAGCAGATACAAAAAATTGACATTCACTATTCCCTGCATTGAACCTGACACCCAATATCATCACGAACGACCATATAAATTAACACATTCCTTGCCAAATTTTTCTCGATTTAGGTTGCTTCTCGAAGAAGTATTGGAAAAATAAAAATAATTCATGAAAATTACTATTTAAAAGTACAACTAATACAGATTGTTTTAAACACATTTAAATTCAGAAGCACACTAAATATCTAAATTGAATGCTAAAATACTTTGTGAACGAATAATCCCCAAATGGGGATCGTGGAAGGTAATGGGTTAATAATCTAAATACTTTTCCATAGAATCAAACAGCTCGTTAAATTCCTAAAAAACATTTTATTCAATTCTGCGACTAACAAAGTGCCGAAGAAAATTATCTCTCTCAATTACGTCCAATCAAATTAAATTACCAGTCGATACTGCCAGCACCACTGCAGAGAAATCTCCCCATTCCAAGGAGATTGATTCCCTAAAAGCGTACGGTGGTTTCTGCAAGTTCGCCAACTCGTAGGACCATGATGGATCCTTGAAATCGTAGGTCTTCGCGACATGCAAGTAACGCGACGTAAGAACCCGGTTGCATTAGGTGATTGCTCACCTCCGTCAGCGTCCACCCCTCAACCCACGGTTGACGCTCGTCGACGAAGGGTGAGCAGCAGAGGTTACGCAAGGAGAGAAAAGAAACTTGACGTCTGTCCGTGGTCAGACCTGCAAGTTTTATAAAGACTGAAAATCCCTGCTGTCTCGAGTCGTTCCTCGTACTTTTTTCCACCGGGACGGTTTTGTCCGTAGTCCCTTTTTACCCCCTCGCCTATGGTGTCTTCCATCCACCACCCCTTTACCGACTCTTCTCGGTGAAACCACCGTGCGTACCTGGTAGCCACGTTGGATAGTTGAAAAGTTAAACACAGATTGGAAATTGGCATTCTCCGCTTCCAACGCGGTGGAGTTAACGTAGCGCGAAACTTTCACAATTCGTTCGATGCCCATGGGCGTACGAGTTTGCGTCGATCCGTGCCACGAATCGAGTTTCTCTATCGAGACTATCGCAACGTGACAATGAGATTTTCGTCCCGGAAAAATATGTTCCGAGAAGGAACTCTTGGATGTCCGAGACATCGACCGAGTGTTCTTCTAACTGGAGAACGAAGGCTAAACGAATATTTCGTAAAAATCGTCAAACTTTGAACACGAGGCTTAAGGAGATTCACCGTTCGGCAATGCGATTACCGTCGACAAGGGAATTCGTTAAAGTCTAGAAGATTACATTCCTTCGTATCTGAAAAATCTGGTTAAACGTCGTAACCGGCTCGTGCCAAAGTCTCTTCCGTCGAGCTGGGTATCCGATTATGAACGTCGTATCTGAAGCCGGATCAGCCGTAATAATCGTTAGCACGGTAATTGCTGCTAGATGGAAACGGTAATGACAGTATACTCGTGCGATTGTATTAAACGAACCACGTTGAAAGGATTCCTATGGGGTGTGATTTTCGCGCGTTCAACGTTGATGGTATATGCCACCATGGATACCAACGGCAGGGCGACATTTACATACAAATAAGCTGCCCACGTAGATATGCTAGCTGAGTTTATCCACTGGCATTCAAGCAGAATCGGTAGCGTTAATCGCTCGCCGACAAACGACGCCAATTAGTTGCCTCTTTCCACGGTACATCGCCACTTTTATTTTCGGGTATTACGCTGGTCTGACGTTAATTATTGCGGTGTTGCGGGCATCGAAGGGAGGCACTGATTTAGAACGGGATTTAGAGTTTATTCCAGGTTCGTGCTTTTTATTAATGTTGTATCTGTGCAAGACGGAAATCTCTATAAAAGAAAAATTTTCTTCGTTCCGTTTTGCACTGTGTAAAAAATTCTGCATATCGACATGCTCTTCTGCATATATTATGTGTACAAATTAATTCTCGGCCTTTTTTGACGAACTTTGACATTTATTTATAACAATGTTGATATAAGTTCAATATTAAACATAATCTTCTTCATTTTCTATGCGTTTTTGCCATCTCTCAGGTAATTGTCGGATTCCAGATCGGAAAAATGATAGTGGTTCACATCAATGAAATCATTGAGGCATTTATAGACCTGTTCAACTTACTTGAATTAAGAATCAGTTAGGTGATGTTGTAGGGATCGAAATAAGTGGTTATTTGAACGGGCTAGGTCTGGAGAATATTCGAAACTGTTGAAACCATTTTTTACAAGTGCTGCACGATATAGCGTTTTTTTTTTTTTAGTTGAAACGCGAAAAGAAGACAGTGTCTTAAATGTTGCTTATCGAACGACATCGCTTCAACACATGATTTTTCACGTTATGTCTGGAGTAAAGTCATGCGATATATCTTATTTCAAAGCTACCAAATGGCGCTTTAGAATGACTATTCAAATTTGGAAAAATTCTAATCTGAATAGGTTTTGTGGTCGATGAAATCTGGGGCCGAGAATTAATTTGTACACCTAATAATCAAGCTGTGTAGTAGAATCAATGCTTTCTTGATCAAATGTTTAACTTATCTAATAATACATCTTATTTTAAAAACAATGGTAATCCATCGTGAAATATTGCAGAAATAATGGAATAAACTTTTCATTTTGCACCTTTTACTCCGGGTTACAGGCTCTAATTAATCTTCTTTCCAAGCCGTTGCGAATAAATTATTCAAAAGAATCAGTTTAAAACGTACAGAGAAAATCGAAGGATTAAGACTGGTCGGAATTGTGAAATTAAATCGTTGCATTCGAATTTTCATTTGTTAAGATTCTTACTCGAAAAGTCGACAATGTATAAAATCTGTAAAAGAACTTCTAGAACTTGATTGCCATTTTTTCTGTCTCGATATTTTAATTATAGAGATTCTGTTGCATTTAATATATTGTTTATATAGCGGTTGATATCGAGAGAAGGTATTTATAGTGGAAAAACAGGACAAAATGACATGACTCTATCTTCGTTGCATTGATTGGCAAATCCAGCCGTTCTCTCTCTCTCTCTTTTCCCATATATGTATACTCACATTTTCAATAATTCTCCGTCACCATATTTATCTAATAAATTAGCACGTGCTCGTATATGCGCATCCACGGAATATCCAAGCGTGTGTCATTTATCCTCAAATTTCCATACAGTCCGACGATTCAATCCATTTCGATATAAACTCGCGGAGATTTTAACGTCGTTTTTAACGTCAAACCCGGGGGGTATTTCGTGACACAGCGATCGCAGGAGAAATTCAATTTTCCTCCAAGTCATTAAGCGATTTAAGTCGCGCCACAAATGGGCCAATCGAGACGTCCCATCCGATTCCTTTTTTTCCCGATCGCCGTAGGCGAATGGCGATCGACGGACGATAGAGGGCAAGACGCAACGTCCTTTCAATTTTACGTAATTTCCTGGAGGCTCCAAGAGCCTTTCGTCCCGATTTAATGAGCGTTTCGACGATCAAACGAGAAACGAAGAACCGTCAGTTTTTCCTCCGCAGGCTCTTCTTCTTACCAGACGACTAATTCTTTCTGACCCGCCCTTCGATACTTTGCAGAGGGGTGAAGGGTTGCGAAAGGGATACGAACTGAAGTCAACTTTCCTTCTCTCTTTTTTCCCCCTTTAACCTACACCTGGCCTTGTTTCGATATCTTGCTGCGGAGAAGAGGAAAAAAAGAAGAGGGTTGCACCGAGGGAAAGGCAGATAGGAAATTGATATCGAGCAGACGCCCGACGCTAGCAGTGCTCAGCAAGTTTGTTCGTAAATCACGATACATCCACCGTTCTTTCTCTCTCGTACTTGCCTCCGGGAAAATCTATCCCTTCCACTCGACCATCTCCTCCTTTTCCTGCCTACACACCCTTTTTAAACTCTTCTCTCTGTCCTTAAACCCTCTTCTTGTCGGGATAGAAGTCGACTGAAACTGCGAAAGGCAAAGAGCAAGAGGGACGCGAGAAAGAACGAGAAAAAGGGAGAGGTAGAGAAAGAGAGAATTAAGCTGCCTCGGATTCAGCCAACTTTCGTTTTTCTCGTGAATTTTAATGACCACAGTATACTCGTGCTATCCATGAAAGGTGTTATCTCGTTGCCTTTTTTACCGGCGTTAAGCGCGATCTTGAGCGATAGAGCGGTCTTAAGGAGAGATTATCACCCTCTTGAGATAAGGGTTGAGAGGGTGCGCTAAGGTTGGTCGTCCCGTGTTGTATGGTTGCTAGCAATTTGTTGCCGCGGTTTTTCTAACGTTGCACCAAAGCCGAGTGAATTACCGTGGTTATTTTGTTTCGTACTTTCTTCGATGGTTGCAAGGAAAATAATACCACGGTGATTACTGCACTCGATTAAGTATGGCCTGTGTTAACTCTGCAAAAAAGATATTTCTTTGTTACGTGTAACAGTTCTGGGTATAAAACCATCGGAATTGATCATTCCCGTGGAAATTCAACGAGATCGTTAGGTAGAATACTTATTTTCTTATTATTTATTACTTTAACACTAGATTTACGGAGCCAATGTGGCTCATTAAAAATTCAACTATTTTATACATATAATATATTAGTTGATTAATTTTTTAATAATAAATCTTTCATTTAAATTGATTTGTAACTATTTCCTTTGCAAAAAACTTCAATTTCCTTGTATGAGTTAAATTGGCTCACTGCAGAAAAATAGGTATATCAACATCCGTAAATCTAGTGTTAAGTAGTACAGTGTAAATAAATCAAAATTTTGAAGTGCATATTTAACTAAGTTTTATGTATTTTATAACGCGTCCTTCCTAATAAAGTTAACCTGTTAGAAATAAACTACTGGCGGAAAATGGTGGTATATAAATTTTTCAGTTTCATAATAAACATTAAAACTACTGACGTTATATCTACTATTTAGATACGCTTAATAACTAGTGCAGAAGAAGAGAAATGAAGATTTGAAAGAGATGAGTAATTAATTAATTTGGGGTTTATTAGACAGAATTGGAATATTTACTTCAAGGCTATCCTATTAATTTAAATAGTTTTTAGAAAAAATTTAGAACCGTTCCTTTCACCGGCTTGGTAGGTTTAGTGTTAAACAATTGGAAAAACTTGAGCCGAAAAGTACTCGCAAGTGACAAGTACATCACGAGTGACAGAATTCTTTTTACTCATCGTTTACCGGTGTCTCTCAAAGTGAATTACCGTACATTAATTAAAACTGTTGCATCTTCCCTTTCCCACTTTCCACAGACCACTCTCAAAATTCATTAACTTACTCTCCACGCAGAATTACTATCGACAATGTTAATATCACGATAGTCGAACAAAAAAAAATAATTAATCAACGATACCAAAATATTTTATCATATATTACAATCATTATATAAATTCCATTGTTCATCATGTTCCAAATGAAAAACACTTTTCATCTACTCCACGATAAAATAGTCCACCAGACACGGATTAATGATCGATATAATTATCACAATTAAATGTCGAGACACGGAGAAATGCTAGCCATGGAAGCACAACCCTCCAAAACCCTCGAAAGCTCGATCACCTGGACAAGTTCCAGAGGTAATCACAAAGAGAAGTGACCGTCCAGAATCCAAGAAGGGAGAAACGAGTGGGTCGTAAATCGACGAGAGAAAGTCCTGCTGCTATACTTCTACGAAGCTCTTACGGATATTATAGGTCGCGCACGAGCTCCGTACCGTGGAAAGTTTCGCACATAAAAATATCGCGGATTTATGAGGAAACTTACCGGATTCTCCTCGTTGCCACGGTAATTGTCGGAGATGTATCGCCTCCTGGCAAGTTTTATCTACCCGAGAGGAAGGAGGGTCCCGCTTACTGCCCGCTGCTATTTTACCCCCGGGATCGAAATTTCGACCTACAGACGCAAGCGCAACCACGTGCACACTTACACGACGATCTTCGAGGATGTATTCTCGATTCACCATAACAGGAAATTGCTTCGATGCTTGCGGCATCTCCGCAAAACGTATGACGTGCACGTAACGGTGCATGTGTGTGTAAGTAGATACACCCTCTGCCTTTTTTTTTATTTTCATCGAAGTATGTACCCTTGGGTTGGTATCGCAAAACCGAGGCAATTTTACGGTAATTTCAATAGGAGTAAAGTATTTGATGATTTGAGTTATTATCTTAGGTTCTAATTAATGGATGTCGCAATTTTGTGATATTTCGTTGGAATAGATTGGTATGTTTTAATTTTCTGTAGCATTTTGTTCTGTAGTAATTCTATTTCTTGAAGTGAGTTTTTGAATTTTGCTAACTGTTGTGATTTGATTTCTAGATGTTATGAATTTTCTTTGTATTAAGATGTTTCGGAATAGAAGATATTTATTGCTTAGGATAGTATTGTGAATATTTTCTAACATATTTCTTATGTAACTAATTTCAACGTATGAGATCCGACTTACAGATATTTTTTCAATATGTAGTTTATCTCTATTTGATTTATCCTATGGTTTTCAGAATTATTTCTTAAGTCGATTCGCCTGGAGATTGTTATTTTTCGTATCATTTTTACAATAAATTTTCCTCTAACTGTGACCTAATTTCTTTTCGACGACTACGACAAGTACGAAATTCTGGTACAACGGTTACTTAAAATTATTATTAGTAGTAAAATAATATTAACCAAGTTAACTGTTTGTTTTATCTCCTAGAGCGGTACAAGAGCCATTAATCTTATTTTTCTTCACACTTCTTGTTCTATACGTCGTACAACCTCCGTGCTTTTAAATTTTCACTTCGCAATGTTGTTTCGGGGAAAATTTACTACTCTACGTCACCTTAAAATTTTCACCGAATTTCCATCGTGATATTCGAATAAAATTTGTACGACTTTTGCGCCGCCATGACTTATTATTATCAGGTAACGTTTTTCCGCTCGTTTCTCCGGTGTCTACCCCGGTTATTCGTTATTCGGAAGCTTTATTAAAATTTCAGATTTCAGCGACAACTGCTCATAGTCACTGTGATCATATATTTTCACGGAAACGTTTGCACTTCACCAAGTGGAAACTTTTTGAGAAACTTGTCCACGCTGCGCAATGAGACTGTTAAAGAAGCTCAGTTTTTCCAGGGAAAGGAGGAAAAGGATAATCGTTATATTTTGCGCAAAGCTCGCTCGATCGTTCGCCGGTGCAAAAAGAAAATTGGAATCTGCGTTTGCTAAAGCCCACTTTTATAAATACGCGCGATTTGTCCAAAAAAAAAAGGGAAGGGAGGAAAACAGAACAAAATTAGGAAGCACTCATTATCTTTGCGAGTAAAATTTTAATCCTTCCGTAAGCCGCCCCCCATTAACTACGTTTTCGACGTTCCAGCAAAAGTACTTCGCTGTTGGTGTACGCCAAGTAAAACAAGTTTGCACGGAAGCATTATTTGCCTCTGGCTTTGAATACACATCGAAAGAACCGGAATGGTTTAAGCGGGTTAGAATACGAGCAAACAAGAAGCATCGTACGTGTGCCAAACCCACCTGTCGGTTCCTCGATAACCACAATTTTTTTGACAGTTGAACGCGTGATTCGAATCGCAAAAATACTGGAGAATTAGGTAGACTTGAATAATTAGGTTCACAGTTTTTTTAAAATTGCAAACGATGTAGAATTAATAAATTATTAATTTATAATAGATGATGTCACCCTGACATATTTTCATCCTGCATTTTTCTGTATTAGACGTAGAATACTCCTAATTATAGACATAGTTTTACCTTTTCTTAGTGTATTTATCTTTATTGTCACACTCAAACTTGTTAACCAGTTAACTGTGGAATTTAGTTTCATGAATCCCTTGCGGGATACGGAATTGCAATCGAACAATGACGTGTATATTCGTAAAACATAGGACAAAGTTTTCTGTTATAAATTTTACGATATGAAGAAAACAAAATGTGGAAAATTATATTTTTAGTCTATGAGAGATTGAAAATTCAGTATTAAAAAGGCTACCGCAATAGAACTGTGGGGTGACGTGTATACACGTCGAACGCACTTAACTGGTTAAAATCGGTATTCCTTATATTTTCTGATCTCTGCGGGTAGCTCATTGGTTACACTTTTCGTTACATTAATCCTTATCAGGCTAATAATAGTTTAACAAGTTTGTCAGTTAACTTCAAGTAAAGTTGTCCAATTTCGAAGAGAAAGATAGAAAGGATGTGTCATTTTTTATAAAACATTGATTTGTTACTGAGACTAGTTATGAATATTGCGTAGACACAAAGTAATATGAAAAGAAAAAAGTAACTTACATTTCTCCACTTTATGTAAAACAGTGAGACTGTTGGAGTGACAAACAACAGCAATTACCTACTGCCTTCTGTAACCTCTATTATACTAATAGTACGAATTTATTACCTAACTTTACATTGTTTAGAATTTCATTCGCCACTTTCCGTTCTGGAATTCTAAATATTCAAAGAACGAATTTATTAATATTAGCATAAAATACAGTATATTATCGCGGTACAAATTTCCGTATTTCAAATGCAAAAGTTATTTATTATTATTTAAATGAAAACTGTATTTGACTGAAATACAATTCCCTCGATCGTCCCACGTTCATATCGAGTGATTACAATGTTAAATAGTCGAATAATATCGAAATACAGGCAAGTTTGCAAGGGAGGTATGCGAAATTTAAAATCTTTAATAAAATATATATCAGGCCGGTAATAAAATACGCAATTGGGTAGGCAGTGCGTACTAGTCGGCGAAGTCCCTGGGGGCCCATGGAATTCGAGGGTGTTGGTAGCTAACCCTCCAGCACAGTCAATGTAAATTCCGAACACACGGGGTTTTCGACCGGTGGTAGTGGTGGTAGGTACTGTGGCCATCAATTTAACGGTGTAAGTCCGTAATATAGCACGAGTCCAGAACCGACCTCGGCTTCTACTACTACCACCCCATCCCGGCTCGCCCTTTCGCTTTCTCTCTTCCTCTACATCCTTCTGTCTATTTCTCTCACTTTTCTCTCCTACTACCTCTTTCTCTCTCTTTTCTCTTTTACTTTCTGTTTCTCTCTCTGTCCTTCATTTTATTTTCCTCTCTGTCTTTATACTTTGCTGTCCTTTTTCCTCTTTTTCATTCTATCTTCTTCTGTCTCTCTTCTATTGCATTTTCCTTTCTGTGGAACCCTTTATCGCTCTCTTTCCTTTGCTCTTTCCTTCTGTGTCTTTTCTTTCTCTTCTCTCTCTCTATCTCTTTCTCGTCTCTTTTCCATCTCTCTCCACCCCTCTTAACTGCCCAACGGGGTAAGAGGATTAAGTGCGGCTCGCGGGAGTAGGAGAAGTTCCGTTTTTATATAACCTTCCAATATTTCAGCCGTTTTTGCTGGTTCTCGCGTTAATCAACTCGAGAAATGAATTTAATAACCGACCGCGAAAATTCAAGAGAAGAAACAGAGAGAAATCCTTCGCCCGATGATTTCGTTGATCGTTTCATTTGTAAGAGTTTTCGCTACTCGTGGCGGAGCAAATTTCGCGAGGAACTTCCGTTGGGATGAGCTTTTTGCCCTCTAATGTTTCTTTTCTACGGTCGTACCTTTTGTTTGCCTTAGCCCTGTACCAGAGAGAAATTAACTGCAACACTGTAATAATTTCTTTTAATCTGGATTTAAATAATACAATGTGTTGTACTATTTAAAAAAAATTTTGTAGAAATTATTACAAATGTCTGGGAATAATTTCGTACGGAACGATAATAATTCCGTTTCACCATTTTGAATTTTCATCAGAGTATATCACAAAAATGACCGAAATTTATCGCACATTTTATAACAAATTTTTAACGTTGAACGAAAGTGTCCAGTAGATCCGCGTTAAAATTCAATATAAATTTGACATGATGGAGTAAAAATAAATACTTTGTCTTAAGTAACTCTATGGAGATAATTGCAAGTAGTTTGTACTAAGCCGAAAACATAAATTAATCCGAGAAGAAACGAAGTCTCTTAAGAGACTAACTTTCTTTAACGAATTTTAAAAGATTTTTGCAACCAAGTTTGCATTGAATTTCGTTTCCTACTTTGGCAAACTTAACGCTTTGGTTACAGAGTTAAAACGGCTATGAAAATGACGACGGTAATCGCATCCGGGATGTTCTCCGTGCACGAAGTATATGGAAATATTAACCCCTTGCGTTGGAATAACGTGTCATACGTGTTACGCGCTTGGCGCAAGCCATTTTCTCTGAAAGCCACTGGAACTCAAAAAAAAACGAGCTTCACATCATTCATCTGGTCGTCGTCAAATTTTACTCGTTACGTTACATCGTGTCAAATGTTTCTCCAGCGACCAAAGCTTTCATTTTTAAATCCTCTTGTTGCGCAATATTGTAGCCTTAAATTAAAAATGTCTATGCCTCTTTTTATCCTACACTGTAGCATTGAAGCCTCTGAATCTTTCACTAATAAATATACCATTAGATACATTTTACTATTAAACCTCATATTTTTTTTTTCATACCTTACTTTCATGTTTCTTCGAGTTATAGTGAACCGATGAAAGAAAGTACACATTTAGAAAAATGCAAAATCTACAAAAAAATACACGTATATTCAAATTCCTTTAATTTCAAAAACATAGTACATATATGTTAAAACATAATCATCATTTCGGGTCATATAGACCAGAGAAGAACAACAGGATTAAAATAGATTGAAAGTTGTAGAAATTTGATAGAGTTATGGGTCCCATTATGCGCACACCATACGGAACAGTTCTTAAGTAAAATAGTCTATAGAAGCCCCGCGACGTAATGAGTAAATGACATTTTGTACTAATTAATAAAATATTATAATGCAAATAGAAATTTCAACAATAGAAGGTAAGATTCTCATAACTATTTTTAGCAATAAAACAGATGAACAAAAATGTTGATATTTTACTCACAGCTTGATCAATTCTTACACTTTGTTCAGATCTAAAATAATGGACATAATTAGAATCATGCTCCGCGAGAAAATATTGTAAAGTGACTGCCATTTGGAAGCAACTGTGTACCATTTTCATAATAGAAGAATAAGTGCCGTACTTTGTTTCATTTTGAAGTTCTCGTGAATTGACACAGCAATATTGGAGATACAATTTACTGCAGTATCTACAATATTACCAATGGAAAATGTTAATCACTACGAATACAAAATCAATTCTCTGATTCAGTGAAACCCACATTATACAAACGTCACTCGTTGACGTATGCGTGCGTTATTCCTGGGACCGTGCACATACAAAGAAAAACGAGTTATTGGATTTCGATTAATCGATGCGACCTGCTATTAGGCTGGGAAGCGATGGAGGCCATTAATAAAAAGACTTAATAATGTAATTAAATACACATACGCGAGAACGCATACATTTGTAGATGATATCGAGCCCCAATTAAAATGATATGCCGACTATTCGAACACTCGATTATCGCCATTGTTAATAGAAACGATCGAAACCCTGAACGCCGTTATCGGAAAGATCGTCGAAGCTTATAACTGATTGGAACGTTCCAAATCAGAATCCGATCGCACGATCTTCATCAGCTATTAACGCATGTCGTCCATTAGAAAAATGACAGTTGGCAGGTTAAATTTCACGAGTCGAAGTTACCTAGATTCTATTTCCATCGTTCGAACCGTCACGTTTACTTGCGACTGTGACGGACAGACAGGCTTCGACGTGTTGACTAGCTTCGTTACCTCCTGGGAATTTTTTAGAGTTTGCTCATGTCAATTATTCTTAGCTGTATAGATGATGTACTTTGTAAAATATAGATGAGTCGAATGAAAATGCTGAAATGTATTTATATTCGATCATTTACACCATTACAATCTTTATGGAAAGTAACATATTAACCCTTTGCACTCCGAGCCATCTCTGAAGTTATCTCTTAGCAACTTTTGTCAGTACTTTACTATTTCCTATTTTGTGCAATTTCAATAGAAAAATTCAGGTAAACATATATTTCTTAAAATCTTGGGGTGCAGTAAGTTCATCCTCTGTAATTACTAATAAATTCATGGTCCCCTTAGAGGGTGCAACAGAGTGATATGATAAACTTACAATGTCCCCTCAGGTGGGACATCGGAGTGCAAAGGGTTAAGGCATGGTAGTAGTTAAAGCTGAAATTAATCAGACAAATATTATATTCTCTTGGAGAGCAAGAGAAGGAGTTCCACTAAATAATAAACAAACGTGAAATTTTTTAAAATACTTTCAGAGACTATTTCAAAGCAAGGACTTTCTTCCGCATGATATTGAATGTCAGAAATCTTTGACAGAACAATGAAACAGTTCGAATTGCATGACAATACCTTCGTGACATGCACGATACCAAATACACTGTTATAATAAAATTGCACAAACCTTCCAATTATAAAAGGATAGTTACAAGCAATAAGAAAAAAAAAGGAAAGGACCTTCACGAAATAGAATTCGACCTACTAAAGGTATTATTTGGGACTGCACCCACGCGACGATGTACGACTGCATTATTCGTTCGATCGCGTGTACGTGGTAACGCGGTATCGAATTTCGATTAATCGATCCGCGGACCATTAAGTGGTACCGTGGCCAGAGCCATTAATAAGAGAGCTTAATATTGTAAAGAGCGCCGAGAATGACGATCCACCAACGCGCTTTCGAAGTCGACACTTAGGAGATGGATGACGCGACGCGACAAGGACGAACGGCAGATAAAGACAAGAAAAAAAAAAGTAGAAGCCACAGAAAGACAGGGTCGAAGGGCGAGCAGACGGTAAGAGACCAGTGGTGGGTTGCATTTCTCAAATTTTTTCCCTCTACGGATGAGCTTTCGCACCTTCGTCTCTCTATAGTTCGTGACCTTTTATTCCTATCCCCTTGCCGGACCCATTCTTGTTCGTCGAGCCATTTTCGCTTTGACTCCGGGACGGTATTAGACTTGGCCTGTAATTTCTTAGGGCGAGCGTGTACGATGCTCACGCACTCTTTGTCACGGTTTTTTCATTTGCGAGCGAGTCGTCATTTGCTTCCATGCATTTTTGCACCGGCTCAAGACGGGGGAGAGGAAAAGTACGATGGAAAGTAAGGAGCATTTCGTCGACGCGATTGGATGTAATTATTTTTCTTGAAAATACCCTGCGTTTCATTTAAACCATTGGGTGGGAATGGAAAAAGAGGAATCATTAACAACGTGGAGTAATTAAAATGTGATGCTGAGTTATCGTCGTATGTTTTTGATTTTAATTAATTTGATTATTTTAGTGTTACGGTTTTAGGTAAGTCTTGAATCGTTGAGGTTTTTGTGTAATAGGAGAAGACATTTTCTGGGGATGGTAAGAATATGAACTAGAGTTCAGTGGACTGGAGGAGCCATTTCAGGCGGTCGATCGAATTACCTGTTAAATTTTCCACAGTATTAAAATATTTATATCACAGAAGTTTAATGATACCATGGAGCACGTTATTTGATATGAGAAAATTATGTCTTTTCAATATTTTAAAATGTTTATTGATGCAGCACTTTATTCTTTTCGTATATATACTAATTTGCTTGCGGTTAAAAGTCATTAGTATACTGCGGATTTTTATGCATTTATGACAAATTAAATTTCGGCTAAAATATACTAAAAGAACATAATATAAAAATATATCTAAAATATCCAAAGTATGGTATTTGTTGTAATATTTATTGAGTGCATTAAATCCCTAGATAGGTTTTCCTGTCTCACCTGCATTTGTGAAACTCGAAATTTGCATAAACATCCGCAGTCTAGTCATTAGTATAGAAAATATCTTAATCACAATATTGAGAACTACTATACACCTATATTTAATGCTATGACATTCTAATACGTGCATATATTACTAATACCCCTAATCAATACTAAAATTAACACGTTGATTACCATGGCGGTCACTGGAGCCCGGCGCTATTAAATTCAATGAAATTTCATGAAACTTTTAAATTGCAATATTTATAAACTTTCTGTTGGATTATTCTTAACAAAGTAATAATCAATGAGTTCAAAAACGACTCTACGTTCTAGGAATTCCTATTCCAAACAGGAGACTCTCTCTGCAGTGTAGGGGAGAGTAACATAAACAGTTTATATTACCAAGTGGGCCCGAGCTCGTCTTTTGGGCATCCACAGTTCAGTTCGTTCAGTTCGTGCAGTTCAGTTAGTTCATTCTAAACCAAAGCTATATAAAGACGTTTCTTCCAAGCCTTACAATAAAAGTTAATTTTAATTATAAAGTATATTGAATTATTTAAACACCCATTTCCAATAGGTTATGGGCCCAGTTTACGTTTAATATACAATATTTTTATTATTACAAAAACTGTGTAGCGTATTTTAGTGTTAAAAGACTTAGTATTTAGTGCATTACTTTTTAGAGCTTTAGTACTTAGTGATATAGTATTTAGTGCTCTAGTGTTAATAAAAAAAAAGACAATGGAAAACCTTAAAGTGAAAAGAAACATTAAACCTTTTGATGGTGACAGGTACAGTGTGTGGAAGTTAAGAGTACGTGCACTAATGAATGAACTAAACGTAATTAAAGTTATCGACGATGAAATTCCCGAAATGTTAACCGACGACTGGTTAAAAGCCGATAGAGTTGCCCAGAGTGTACTGGTAGAATACCTCTCGGATTCTTTTTTGGGTTTTGTGCAAAATGGATACACGGCGAGGGAAATTTTGAAGAGCTTGGATATGATATATGAACGGAAAAGCTTAGCTACGCAGTTAGCTTTAAGGAAGAAACTACTAAGTTTAAAATTGCAAGGTGATACAGAATTATTAAGGCATTTTGCAATTTTTGATGACTTAATTACGGAATTGTCAGCAGCTGGAGCGAAATTGGAAGAGACGGACAAAGTATCACATTTGTTGTTAACACTTCCTGCATCGTATGATGGTGTTATTACAGCAATAGAAACTTTATCAGAAGATAACTTGACAATAGCTTTTGTAAAGACGAGACTTTTAGACCACGAAGTCAAACTAAAAATTGAAGGCAGTTGCACGAGTTCTAAAGTTCTTCATGCTCATGTTAATAAAAGAAAGTATGAGGAAAATAAAAAAATATTTAAAAAAAATTATAAAGTGAAGAGGCCGAATAATAATTATAATAAGAACAAGGGACAGCTTATCAAATGCCATCATTGTGGTTGTTGACGCGTGATAGCGCAACAAAGACAAACGATCCGCCTAAGAAATCGGTGGCCTCGCGAAGCGGTCACCGGGGGCTGCATCGCGTACCGTTAGGCGCGACCTGGCTGATCATTGTTCGGCAGGATTACCGAAAATACAGGAATCGACAGGCCCATCTGGCTGCCAGATGTTCCAAGTTCAGTCGTCTGGTTTATGACTCAAGTCATAAACCTAGGCGACTGAAAATATTAATTATATTCAACGTCCGTACATCATTTCTTAGAACCGAACCACCGGTTCTTGGAATCCTGCCGTCTACAGTGACCAGCCAATCACAAAATTCGATTTCAGTGACCGACGTCACTTCCGTTCTATCTGCCAATCAGAAAATCATATTCTGAGAAGTACCGAACCCTCCAATCGGAAAATTTCTAAGTTTGGACATCACCCCTTCTCACTACGAACAGTGAGGAGGAGGGGGCCGATTGGAGGGCGATTCGGACTTTGGCGGATAGAACGGAATCAGAACTGTTTTGGCAATCGAACACATTAGAACTGCATTAACTACCAAACGATTAAGAACTGTTTTATCGTAACTATCAATCGACACGAAATCACTATCCTTTCATATCTTGTCATTATCGTCGTTTTAAGTTGTTTTTCGTAAAGTGTTGTTGTATTGTTGTGTTTAACTAGTTGTTAAGTGTAAATAAATCACACATAAGCTCAATCAAGAGTATCAGCTAATTCGGGAGACCCAAAACAACTAGGTTGCGGCACTTTAATTAGTCCCGCGCCATCACGTCAACTTCTCAATCAAGAGAAAGAGACGTGCGACTCAACATTTTGGTCCTTCGAGCCGGATCCAGCGACTGCATCCGATTGTCTCCCGAATTGCAACAGCAACAAACTATTAAACACGAGACTGGTTGTGCTCGAGCAAGAGGCAACCCAAGCAACGACAAATCCACCCACGGATTTTCATCATACCAACGCAAAGTTGCGCTCAAACAAGAGGCAACCCCAGCATCACAGAAATCCACTCACGGATTTATAAGCCGCAACCAAGCGGAGTCAAGCAGTGCAAACCGGAGCCAAGCAGTGCCAACCGGAACACAGCAGAGCCGAGCAGTTCTCAGCATCACGCAGCCAAGCAGTGCCAACCGGAGCCTAGCAGAGCCACGCAGAGATACGCAACCAAGCGACTCAACTGAGAGATTCTCCAACATCACGCAGCCAAGCAGTGCAAAACCGGAGCCAAGCAGTGCCAACCGGATCAACTGAGAGATTCTCCAGCATCACGTGGCCAAGCAGTTCTCGCAGCTAAAGCATCATCGGCAGTCGTCAAACAAGAAACAAGGTCAGATCGTACGCTTATTAGTCGCATCACCATCCTTTTATTAATCCAACCACGTTGCGCAATATCCTTGAGCGCCGATAATGTCATTCCCTGTTGAATCCAACATGACTACCGAGCAAATAGCCAATACCCTTCGTAACAAACGCACGAGTCTAAAGGGGAAACTGACCCTTTTTAAAAAGTTTTTAGACGGTTGCGATGAAAACACAGATCGCATAATTATTCGAAACAAACTAAACCGCATTACCCAACATTTCACAGACGTTTCTAAGTTACATTTAGAATTAACATGCGGTAACGATACGATCGATTGCGCGGATGAAGAAAATCAATTAGAAGACGAATTTGATCTCTTAGACTGCCGAGCACAGCATTTAATCATCACCGCGACTACAACAACGACGTCGACTCACGGCGCGATTTCTCCGCGAAGCGATAATACCAGTAACATGGGTGAGAGCGATATCAAATTGCCACGAATAAACCTACCATCGTTTAATGGTCAGTACGAAGACTGGCCAGGTTTTTCCGAACAATTCATCTCCTCGGTCCACGAAAATAACACAATCCCGGACCATAAAAAACTTACATATTTACAGTCGTGCTTGACCGGTGAGGCGGCAAAGGAAATACAGTCTCTCGGGAACTCAGCAGACAAGTATCAAATCGCGTGGTCCATGCTGAAGAAGGCCTTTGACCGACCATCCATTCTGGTTGACAACCATATCAGAGCACTAGTGTCATTATCAACCAAGAGCAAAACACAAAACATTCCTTTAAATCGGTTTCTCTCGGAAGCCGCAGCACACTATCGTTCTTTACAAACGTCGGGGCATTTAACTGTCGATACGATATTAATACACTTGTTAACATCTCATCTTGACAACGACTTATTAACAAAATGGAAAGAATCGAAGGGGACAGAATTCCCGGACATCGATAGATTCTTCGAATTCCTTCGCGAGCGGTGCGATATCATAACGTCGGTAAACGGAAAAGCCGCTGCACAACAAACGCCGCGAAATCATAATCAGAATACGCGTTCAAATCCTCACGCACTGCAACACGTTGTATACCGCGAAAAACCGCGCAACACTTACGTAACCCGAACAAGGGAACATTGCAACATTTGCCAGAATGCTCATTATACGCAAAACTGCGACCGACTCACTCAGACGAATCATCGCGAACGTATTAAGTTAATCGAACGGTTAAATTTATGCACTAACTGTCTGCGCACCGGGCATAGAATCGACGAATGCACCGCCTCGTCGTGTAAACGATGCAATCGCCGGCATCACACGCTTCTCCATTGCGAGCCTGACGGGATTAAACCTTCGCCGCAGACTGAAAAAATTCTTGATAGCGAATCTTCGTCATCACAAGTTCTAACAACTTGTCTTAAGTCCTCGACACAAGCTGAAGCATTACTATTTACAGCGGTAATTGATATCACAGACCGAAACGGAAGGGCTCACTCTTGTAGAGTCCTCTTAGATTCGTGCGCGCAATCTAATTTCATGACGGAAGAATTAGCAAAAAAATTAAACTTAACACGGTCCAAAATCGATATTCCGGTAAGTGGCATTAATCAAGTAGAATCACGCGTAAAACACAAGGTACGTACAAACATCGCTTCACGAAACGCTACATTTACTCAAGAACTAACATTCTTAGTCATACCGAAAATCAGCGAGACGCTTCCATCGCGTTACGTAGATCGCGGATCGCTACAACTACCGCGAAATATTAAACTGGCAGATCCAGGTTTCCATAAACCCGCTAACATCGACGGTCTAATTGGCGCTGAATTATTCAGCCGATTACTGTGCGTCGGACAGATCACTTTGAACAATGGAGCAGTCACACTCCAAAAAACGAAGTTCGGATGGGTCGTGTCGGGCACACCGCATCCGAACACAGTCATTCACACTACAAGGTGTCACTTATCGACAACCGGGCAATGTAGAAGTAACGCGAAGATCGTGAACCGCAAGGAGTACAGCGAGCAACAGCTCTTAACTCCAAAGAGACAAGCGTACGAAACGCATCACGCAATGCACACCAGTCGCGCCAAAAATCCAAGGCGATACGTAATAAATGCACCCTCTAGGAAATCGAATTGCAGTAGCGGAAACTTTTACATCGGCGCGAAGAAATTCCAGTCGGCAACCCAGTCGTTGGATTTCGGTCGCGAAATCGGTCCAGCACGACCGTACGAGTCCAAGGGATTCCAAAACGCGATCAACCATAGCGCCAAACATAATCATCCCATACTATTTCACAGACTCTTTCACTCCAGGCAAAATACATTTTCTAACTGCGCGAAGAATCAATCGATAAACGTAGAAGACTATCAACACTAGCAGCATTTTTTTAACAATCATAGCATCATCAGAGTGGGAGGTCGGATCAAACGTACCAGTATAGCACCAACGCCATCCGATAGCTTTGCCTTCTCTGTATAATTTTTAACTACCGTTCTCATCCACGAAATTCACATGAATCGTTATCATGCCGGAGCATCCACAATATTGAGCGCCATGCGCCAGACAAATTAGCCATTAAACGATGGAAAACAGCGGAAACATCTTATTATCATCATACATCATTATTTACGCAATCGTAGTCGCTGTGCTAGGCAACGAAGATCTAACATATATCGTGTAAATTTGAGGCGATTTTGAACTCGCGGCAGCTCATTCCAATTTCCCATAATCCTAACGACTCCTGATCCTGTCCTAATCGGTGATGCGACAACAAGCACACCAAATCGAGATCTGCGACCTGCGACAAGTGCAAGCTTGTCTCGCTCATCACTACTGGCAATGCGCGAAAACAACCATCGCGACGTAGTGAAAACTAGCGCGAGTGTCCGAGAAGCATCCGAATACCAATACTGTCCTTCGCGTTATTACATACGTTCGGCAACAAGCGAATAAGCAAAGCGTAAATTTAATATCACCGCTTCTGCTAGATATAGAAAACGAACAACCGCGAGCATCGTTACTCGTAGCGTTTTATCTTATATTAATCAGTAATGTCACATCTTACCTGTAGGTCTATCATATAGATTATGTAAATTATCAATTCTATATCATTCAGTAAGTTTGCATATTACTCTTAGCTCTATCGTATAGCGTATGTAAATCGTCTTCTTATAATCACATAACTATCGTATAATCATCTTATATTAACCATTAGCATTATCATATAACACGGCATGCTAAATGCTACGAATTTCCGAGGGCGTAATCTTCCCTAGCAAATCTTGGCGCATTTATACAAGCACGTATATCACATTGAACGCAAGCCGTTCAAGGGGGGGAGTATGTTGACGCGTGATAGCGCAACAAAGACAAACGATCCGCCTAAGAAATCGGTGGCCTCGCGAAGCGGTCACCGGGGGCTGCATCGCGTACCGTTAGGCGCGACCTGGCTGATCATTGTTCGGCAGGATTACCGAAAATACAGGAATCGACAGGCCCATCTGGCTGCCAGATGTTCCAAGTTCAGTCGTCTGGTTTATGACTCAAGTCATAAACCTAGGCGACTGAAAATATTAATTATATTCAACGTCCGTACATCATTTCTTAGAACCGAACCACCGGTTCTTGGAATCCTGCCGTCTACAGTGACCAGCCAATCACAAAATTCGATTTCAGTGACCGACGTCACTTCCGTTCTATCTGCCAATCAGAAAATCATATTCTGAGAAGTACCGAACCCTCCAATCGGAAAATTTCTAAGTTTGGACATCACCCCTTCTCACTACGAACAGTGAGGAGGAGGGGGCCGATTGGAGGGCGATTCGGACTTTGGCGGATAGAACGGAATCAGAACTGTTTTGGCAATCGAACACATTAGAACTGCATTAACTACCAAACGATTAAGAACTGTTTTATCGTAACTATCAATCGACACGAAATCACTATCCTTTCATATCTTGTCATTATCGTCGTTTTAAGTTGTTTTTCGTAAAGTGTTGTTGTATTGTTGTGTTTAACTAGTTGTTAAGTGTAAATAAATCACACATAAGCTCAATCAAGAGTATCAGCTAATTCGGGAGACCCAAAACAACTAGGTTGCGGCACTTTAATTAGTCCCGCGCCATCACGTCAACTTCTCAATCAAGAGAAAGAGACGTGCGACTCAACAGTGGTAGAAGAGGTCACAAAATTAAGGACTGTTTCTACCATAAAAGAAATCAGCAGTATAATGAAGATAGAACCAGAACTGTGCAAACAGTTAATATTACGGAACCAAGTGGATCGCAAGAACCTACTTCGGGTTTCGCCTTCATGGTCGGAAGTTATCGACGTCAAACCGAAGAGAAATTAAGTTTTCTTCTGGATTCGGGAGCCTCGGACCACATCGTCAATAAAGACAATATGTTTTCGAGTTGTACAGTATTACAACCGCCGACAAAAATTTCCATTGCCAAAAATGGAACCTACATAACAGCAACGAAGAAAGGAACTATCGATGTCACCAGCAATATGGGAATTGAAGGTGTCTTGGAAGACGTACTGTATTGTCCAGAGGTCCCGTACAATTTATTGTCGGTGCGAAGAATGCAGCAGGCAGGACTGTGCATTACTTTCAACGCGGAAGGGGTCCAGATAAGTATGAATGGAAAAACGGTGATGATTGGTAAGCCCTTGGATAATTTAATAGCCGTTGATTTTAAAATTAAAATAAGAGAATTAAATAAAAGAAATTCTCAAGTTCATAATATAATAAGTAATAATTATGAACTGTGGCATAAACGCTTAGGCCATATTGGCAAAGCTAAATTTTTAGAATTGAGAAATAAACAAATGGTCGATGATACAGAATACATTAATAAAGTCATACCTAACGACAATTTATGTGAAGCTTGTATAAATGGTAAACAAGCAAGATTATCATTTGAAAAAGTAAAAGATAAAAGCCACATAAAACGACCATTGTTTATTGTTCATTCTGATGTTTGTGGTCCTATCACTCCGTCTACAATTAATAATAAAAATTATTACGTACTGTTCGTAGATGAGTTCACTCATTATTGTGTCACATATTTAATCACTTATAAATCAGAAGTCTTTTCTGTTTTTCAAGACTTTGTTGCAAAAAGTGAGGCCCATTTTAATTTAAAATTGGTAAATATATATTGTGACAATGGTAGAGAATATTTATCAAATGAGATGAAGGAATATTGCGTGCAAAGAGGAATTAGTTTTCATTTAACAGTTCCACGAACCCCTCAATTGAACGGTGTTTCAGAACGTATGGTTCGAACAATAACAGAAAAGGCACGCACAATGATAAGTGGTGCTAGTTTAGATAAAGTATTTTGGGGAGAGGCAGTGCTTACTGCTACGTACTTAATTAATTTAACCCCAACTAAAGCTTTAAAAATACATAAAACACCTTTCGAATTGTGGCATAGTAAAAAGCCCAAAGTAAAATATTTAAAGGTTTTCGGTTCTACCGTTTACATACATAATAAAATTAGAAAGACTAAGTTCGATGCAAAGTCAATGAAAGGAATTTTAATTGGCTATGAACCGAACGGTTATAAAGTGTGGGATGTGGAAAATGAAAAATTTCTTGTCGTTAGAGACGTCATAGTAGACGAATTGAATTACTTAAAAACTCGACCAGTAACGAGACTTGAAAAGGGTGATGAGAACATCTATAATGAAACTGATGCATCTGACACACAGTCAAAATCAGTAGAAATAGATGAAAGGTCTCGAAAATCTGATAAAGATAAATCAGATGTGTCGAAGTCGAGTAGAAAAGTAAATTCTGAATTAAAATTAGGTGATGAACCTAATAAATCTGTGACTGAAACAGATATGCACGATAAGTCTTCATCTCAAAATGATAATCAAAATATTAATGATAATGATGATTTATCAAAAATAGTTGAACCTAGAAGGAGTGAAAGGATTAAACAACAGCTTCCTATATCCTATAATGAGAGTGACACACAATATGATCTTCTAATGTGTGCACAATCATTTACTAACAAAATTCCAAGTACATTTGAGGAAATTAAAAATAGAGAAGATAGAGTTCAATGGGAACAAGCCATTAACGATGAAATAAATTCTCTAATAACTAATAAGACTTGGATTTTGGTAGAAAGACCTAGAGATGTAAATATTGTCGACTGTAAGTGGGTATTTACCATTAAAAATAATGAACATGGAAATCCATCGAAATACAAGGCTCGTCTTGTTGCTCGTGGTTTTAGTCAGGAATATTTAACTGACTATAATGAAACTTTTGCACCAGTTGCAAGAATGGCTAGTTTTAGATTTATAATTGCTTTTGCAAATCAGTTTAATTTATTGATACATCATATGGATGTGAAAACTGCATTTTTAAATGGCGAGTTAAAAGAGGAAATTTATATGGAAGTTCCTCAAGGAGTTAAAAGTAAAAGCAATCAAGTCTGTAAATTGAATAAAGCCATATATGGTTTAAAGCAGGCAGCAAGATGTTGGTTCGAAGTATTTGAGAAATGCCTTGTAGAAAGGAATTTCCGAAGTTCATCAGTCGATCGATGTATTTATATCTTGGATAAAGGAAATATATATGAAAATATATATGTTATTCTATATGTGGATGATCTTGTGATTGTTACTGCAAAAATGGAAACATTAACTAACTTCAAGAGATATTTGATGAACAGATTTAAAATGACTGACTTAAAAGATATTAGTTTCTTCTTAGGAATAAAAGTTGAACGTACAAATGACAAAATAACCCTAGATCAGACTGCTTATATTAATACCGTTTTAGAAAAATTTAATATGCATGAATGTAAGCCCGTTAGTACACCTTTGCCAAGTAAGTTAGATTATTCAGCTTTAAATTCTATTGAAAAGTATGATGCTCCATGCAGAAACTTGATCGGCTGTTTAATGTATATAATGATATGTACTAGGCCTGATTTAAGTACTGCAATAAACATCTTGAGCAGATATACTAATAACAATAATAAAGAGCTTTGGCAAAATTTAAAACGAGTATTGAGATATTTGAAAGGTTCATGCAATATTAAATTATGTTACCAAAGAGGTGACTATAAAGACATAATAAGCGGTTACGTAGATTCTGATTGGGGAGGTCATGACGAAAATAATAGAAGAAGTACTACTGGATACTTGTTCAAATTATTTGAGCGATGTGTAATCTGTTGGTCAACGAAAAGACAAGCATCCGTAGCTGCTTCGTCTACAGAAGCAGAATATATGGCACTTTTTGAGGCCGTAAGGGAAGCTTTGTGGTTAAAGTCTCTTGCAGTTAGTATTAATATAAATATTGAAAAACCAATAACAATATATGAAGATAATAATGGTTGCATAAGTATTGCAAACAATCCAAGCAATCACAAGAAATCAAAACACATAGATATCAAGTATCATTTTTCCAGAGAACAAATAGAGAAAAATGTTATTAAACTTGAATTTGTTTCTACAGAAAACCAGATAGCTGATGTGCTGACAAAACCGTTGCCAGCAGCTAAGTTTGTGGAATTCAGAACAAGGATGGGCCTGAATTAATGGAGCCATTTACATATCAATAAAATATATTATAATTTTTGTTTTTTTTATCATAATTTTATATGGTCTGATTAGGTTTTCTGGGTTTTCCTAATCCTTTGCAACAAATGTTGGACCATTTGTATTTCCCCAGAGTAAAGGCAATGATGGGAACGTCTTTTATATACATATATTATATTTGTGTTGAGTATTATTGTTAAATTCGATATTAATTCTTATAATATTAAATAAGGATATATGTACTGTTTATTACTTTGTTCTAGAACGATTGATTCATTTTTGAGAGGGCGTGTTGGATTATTCTTAACAAAGTAATAATCAATGAGTTCAAAAACGACTCTACGTTCTAGGAATTCCTATTCCAAACAGGAGACTCTCTCTGCAGTGTAGGGGAGAGTAACATAAACAGTTTATATTACCAAGTGGGCCCGAGCTCGTCTTTTGGGCATCCACAGTTCAGTTCGTTCAGTTCGTGCAGTTCAGTTAGTTCATTCTAAACCAAAGCTATATAAAGACGTTTCTTCCAAGCCTTACAATAAAAGTTAATTTTAATTATAAAGTATATTGAATTATTTAAACACCCATTTCCAATACTTTCAGACATACTGAACATTTAAATATCGGTGTTAAAAAAGACAAAGATCTGCCAAATATCTATACATCTGTATCTTTAAAGTTTCTCCTTTATATAGATGTAAATATAATAGAAAACTTTTCACTTCAGTAGAAATGATAATACTAACGAAATACCGGTAGCGTTCAAGATGTTAAATTATTAAACTTCACGTTTTTAAGTTCCTATTCAAGAAAATTGTTTTGAAAAACTCGGAAGCAACTTTAAAAAAATTTTAAGTTTATAATACAACAAGTATAATTATTCGCAAATATCTCTTTCAATTTCAAAGGATGACAATTTCAGCAAGATACTCAGACATTGTAACGGATGACAAAAATAAGAGAGAAACGAACAAAGAGATAATTAGCGTATTCAGATTGTAATTAGAACGGAGCCCCTGTCGGTATTGTCAGCCTGGCCATTGACTCTGACCACTGTGAGTACCATAGAGGCCGTAGAAGCTATTTCGAATTCTCGTAGCTCGAGAAGGCCAGCTTGCTACGATTCTCGAGCCCTTCGACACGCTTGTATGATTCGACAGCTGCAACCACTCAACTTGAATATACAGTTAATTGTTGTAATTGTGGGATTGAAGATGATGCCGGTAATATACCTTTGAGCATCGTCTGCGAGCTTTTACTCTCAAAGGTATGTTTTACTTCAAACGTAAAAACTACCTAAAGTACAAAGTATAATTTTTTCAGTAAAAAATTGCCAGACATTCTGAAAATTTCCGGATGTTCGAACTGTGTGTCAAGACTTAAAATTTTGTTGTTGTAAGGTTCGTTATAAAAAATAAGAATCAGATGCTTCTGTTGGTTTATTAAGTTTTGTTAACCCTTTGCCGTGCCATTTGTTTTGTGATTAAATGTGCAATGACTCTGAATTAATTGCTAAAATAACAATCTAACCACTAATTTCGGATATAGTGAATGACTTAACGTAATATTGAATAGCGTAGAATTTATTTTATTTTATCAGGACCCAGTGATACTTGTAAGCAAATAATTTTTAGAGCACTCTAAAATTGGCTATTCCATTTATCGCGACACGAATAGTACTCGTCATTGATCGGCAAGGGGTTAATAATAAAACTATTAGTATTACTATTAATATTATTATTGTTTTAATATAACGATTTAAGTAGGTCTGTTAAGAAAATACTGTTCCTAGTATAATGAGATGCTGGAAAGAGGCCCCATGGATGAAATTTGAATGGAATGAGAGTCTGCTCGGTCGAAGTGCAAGTAGCTCGACTCTTTTCATATAACATTTTAAGATGTAATATACTATTAATCAGCTAAGTGACCACGTGCACTGTTCAGATCGCATAATGTAGAAATTAAACGAGATATTTAGCGCGCGACTCGTTTTTAACTCTTTACAGACGGAGACATTTTTGAATATTGTTAGGATCATTTATGTCTTTTAACTACATATACATTAATATCTAAATGTTACAGCACTATACGACATAAGATCGTTTATATGCGACTTGCTATCGTCAATACCCTTCATATTACAAAACATTCAAGAAAGGCTCCGGGTCATAGCCATGTAGACATGGCTCTGAGGGTGCCGGTATTGTGTGCGTGAACTATGTGAACTGTATGGTTGGTTACAAGAAAGATTGAGAGACTGCTTGTGCTGAGTTGTATAGTAAACATACAATTAAAATAAAGTGTGTGAATAGTTCTGTTCACGTGGCGTGAACTTCCTTTTTTCACCCCAAATTCCTTCAAATATTCCCAGATAATAATTTATTTGGCCATTCAGACCTATTTATCAGAAAGTTATACCTTTAATGTATATAAATGATTAATTACTATTTATGTAATCATATTCGAACGGTTGTACTTCAACCTTTCAACTGTAACCGTGTATGAATGCAGCAATAAACGTTTGATATTTAGTAACTTAATTCCTATTTGATGTTCTCATCTTGAAATTTCATGCCAATTTTGATTATAATGTCCATGGTCTATTCTCTATAACAATTTTGACATAGTTAACTCTGACATTCGCAAGCTAGACTAGAAGAAGTTTTCTTGCAAGGCTCAGAAGAAGATTAAAAGAATGTTTGCAAATTTGGACAGATTATAAGGTTTTATCGTAAGGAACACATCTGCAATTATGTTGTACAATTACAAGTAGAAAGTAAAGTTAAGATGGCAACCGACACGCCATAAAGTTGAAATCGAAGTTGGACGTAAACAGGTCTCGACGGAGACGAGATAGTCCTGGATCGAAAGATCGATTTCGATGGCGGAAGGAATGTGTGTACGACGGTAATACGATAAATAATCGATAGTAAACTCTCAGAAATGACATCATATTCTCAAGTTTTGACTGCAAAAACCCGTATGATAAGTTTGAAAATGTACGTGGACAAACAAAGGGCGTGAGCACACTTTCGAAACGTGTTTCGAGAACTTGGGAAAAACTTTTCAATTCTATACGGTCGACCGAATCGAGATTTACGATACTTTTCATTTGAGTCACTTGCATTCGTGCACATTTGCGATATGAATACTTTAAAGGTTACCAATGGCATGAAAAACGCATAGATGGACGTCTACATGAACTTATATACACAGACTCTATCCCAGTGACATCTAAATTTTTTAAAATTGGATAATATCTTTCTCGTAAAGTCGAATGGATAATTTGAGACATTTTTTAAGTAATTTCGACAGTGAATACGTTTGCAAAGTTCGTCGATTGTGGAGTGAAACTTACAAAAGTCGTTTTGCAATTAAAAACAATTTCTCATTTGGGCAAATATCATTATTTTCCCTGGGAATACGTTTTTTTATTTGTTTTTCTGCAGTTCCGAAATATTATTTTAAATTGTTAATAAAATCGAGCAAGTTGATTTATGTATGAGGTACTGTACCGGGATATATAAATATTAAATACCATGCGTGCATATACGCGTGTACATGTCTGTAATTTTAAATTACATACATTTTTGTTTGATGCTGGCCAATTGGAATATTTCAGTTCAACGTGTTTCGGATACTCTCGCATGCGTGTACATCGTAAAGAAGAAAAAAAACACAACACGTAATTTTCACATTGCTTTATCTGTTTACTATTAATCAAGTCTGGATTAATGTAGTATAAAATTATAAACATCCATTGTATGTTTCAATGACTCCAAAATATTTACGGAAATTTAAAAATTGCTTGAATAAATTATGGAAAATAAAATCAATATTTGAAACTGAAAATGTAATATGGCAGGAGATATTTGTAATGTTACGGTGTAACTTCAACTGGATCAAGTAATTTCTAAAAATAATTGAATTTCAGATGTATTTTTTGAATCATCTGAATAACCAAAATCAATTAATATTTCGCATTCTCCAGAAGCAGTTTGTGAACGAATCTCATTTGTATTTGAAATATTTTTAATTCGAAATTTATATATTTTAATGGTAGTCACTTTGCCTGTATATTCCAACATTTATTACTAGTCGCTTTTAATTTAAGAGTCACGCTAAAACACCAATTAAAATTTATTAACCGTGCATGATTTTTCTCCAACATACACTCCATTAAATGTAAATTAAAATCCGCCCAATTATATAGTCCAAAGTGCAACAATCACAGTTAATTCCTCATTGGCATTTTATTTACCATCCCTTCCTAGAAAATTTAGAAATTCCATTAACTTAACAATTCCATAATAAAAAATATTATTCTCCAAACATTTTCCAAGGCCCGACACAAAATTAAAGGACAATTGACATACCCTAAGACACCATGAAATCCTCCACACACATCTCTATCCCCTCGCTATCGCGGACTTACTTATTACAGTGAAAGAAGGGTTGACAGCACAGTAGGGAGGGTGTGCAGGTACTTGTTTCGTCGGGGGACACGTATGGGCTTTCATTAGCCACAGGAAATTAACCGAGAACCGCCAGTGCCACCCTCCGCCACCCGCGAGAGCATTCCGAAAAGCGTGATGCCGCGATAGAGGGTGTCGAATACCGCACCCCGAGGGGTCGAATCTCGAAAATCGAGTCGCTTTACCCCGCTGCAAGATGTTCCTGCTCGAGAATATTCCTGGAGTTGACGCTTATTTCCCCGTCCACCCTTCTCTCGCTTTCTTTGTCAATATTTCTTTCTCTCCGTCCTCGACACCCCCGCTTTTGCCCCAAGCCCCACTGTCTCTTTCACAGAATTGTATCTCTCTGCCGAGTCCGAAGCTTTCCATTTGGGAGACGACAAGCGGCAGTATTGCCTCTAGGCACAAAATATGGCTGCGAATCGAGAAGGGTGAAATTGCTGACTGGCTGCTGGAATGAGGCGGTGGCAACGAATTTGCATAATTGTTTTCAGTTTACCGGGACACCGTCGCTAATGAAGAAAAATACGTTTTCGGTGCGTCGACCGAGCCGTGAACAACAGATTTTTCTCTTTCCTTGTCGTCTCTTAACTACCCTGTAACCTCTCCTCAAACAACGTTTCTTATTGTGTTTCGTTTTTTTGTCGTTTATTTCAGACCACTATTGTTGAGAGTCGTACAAACGAGTTCTATCAAGTTACACTTTGCTTTGGGAGAAAATAATATGCAAGAGGACAATTTAATTCTGGTGATTAATAATAAGAATATCGGTTGAGAAACGATGCGATAGCGTGCTTACGGAGATGTATTAATTATTCAACAATTCCCTGATAAATGTAGACATAGATACAATGTCGCGAGGGATTATTGAAATAAAAGGAGAAAATACTACGTTATTTCTCCACGAGTTCTATTCCGGAGGGTAAGTTAGAAGTAAGAAGTTGAAAGTACTATCGATATTCGAATCATCTTTTCATCGTCAACAAGCTCCTCCATATATAATAATTTTATATATTTCATCATCTCAAGAATTCTCAGAAAATTCTACAAAAATAAGAATATTTTAATACTTGAAGCGAGAAGCAACAAAGTAGTATTACACGATCTTTATTTCTTTGAAGTCGAGCAACGTAAACTCACAAAACTCCACGCTCTTCCAGGACACCCAGTAAGCGCGTCGTCTTCGAAATCCCCGGATTAACGAAATTAATTTTCCAGCCGAGCAGTGACAATATCGAGGTCAATATATTTCACCGATTAAAGTAGGAGAACTCTAATTCACTTTCGCGAGCGATCGAAGGATGGGGATCGGACGGAGGGTGTTTGCCAAGGAAGAAAGAAAATTGCCTGGCATTACGATTCCTCCTTTCGACGAGAAGGAAGAAGAAGCAGAGAGAAGAGGGATGACGGAGGGGTGTGTGCGGACGTTCGCTTGTGTAAAGGGCGAACGAGTAATTTCGGGCGGACACCACGAGGAGACTAATCTTCGGGGCAAATCACAGACCGTATTGGCCCCGCAGGCACACGGGACGTGCAAAATCGAAAATGTCTATCGATTTTGCGTCCTGGAACGTTGTATGGAGCGGACGTACAAGGGTTGCCACCCACGTTTTAAACCCTCGACCGGCTAGGCTGGTCACGTGTAGTGTCCGGTGATACGAAAGCCGCATACAAAAGTTTTTCACCCCTTTCCGTACGACTTCACCCTCCCATCTACACAAACGGCACTCTTTCTTTTTCTCTCTATCTATCCCCCTTTTTCTCTCTATCTATCCCTCTATCTCGTCCTCTCGTTCTCAAAGTCGTAGTTGCGCTCACGTTACCGTCATCCTCCTCCCATTGCTACTCTACATCTACCTACCACCGTTTCACCCTCCCTCTATCTCCGCTACTTACTGCTATTCCAACCCTCTCTCATACACGCCATCGCGTCGCCGGTACCTTCGTTCGTGACGATGGCAGCTGCCCCGACAGGGAAAAACAAGAAAAACTTGCGCGAGCATTAGGAGGGACACGTACGTAGTATCTTCTCGCAAACAACACTTTAAAGAGAAGAAATACTTGGCTCGTACCCGGTACCAGTACGATCCACCCTTACCCTGTGCGACATAGCGAAGTGAAGGACCGAAGTATAATAATTCGTCTCTGGTAACCGAGAGCTACAGTGTTCGGTCAAGTATGCCGAGTTGGATGCATTCTTCTTTATTCTTCATTTTTATCTTCATCTTCTATTACAATGTCGAAAATAATGTGAATTTTCCGAGGATCATTATTCGAGGCTGAGGCGAGGACTGAAACGGAGGGAAACTCTTACTAAGCGACATTCCGACGTAGACGTCTTTTTAAAATCTCCCTGGCCGGAAATATTCGACGGATAAAAGTTTTTAATAGTCTTTCGGTTACGAACGAGATCGGAGGAAGTAGGAAAAATGTCCCTAATGGACTCTCGAAAGAAATTATTCGTGATCAGCGGAATACGTTCGTTACCAGGATGTGAAGCGAGCGTGAACGAAGATCGGTGGAGACAGACGAAAAAGGGGCATTGGGAATGAGGAGGATGAGAGAAAAAAAAATGCTTGGAAAGCAGCACGTTCAGCAGCCGATGGTGCTACGAAATTACTGAAAATCCTCGTCGACTTCGAGCGGCTTGATTTGCCCCGTGTTAGTCCACTTTGTTCGGTCCGGCCGCCGCTCGTTTATTCTCTTGCGTTTGTCTCTCTATTTTTTCAAACGTACTTGTAATCCATTACATTTTTCATGCTCCGTTATTTCACTACCTTTTCGTTACGATCGATATCGAGTGTTTGTCTTTATTGGTATTCGATCATTAAATCAAGGACATTGGTATCATATTAACCAGTTAAGGCCCAAAGTTGCGTTAACGCAACATTTCATTTCCAATTTTTTTTCGGGGAATCGGATTAATTTCATTTATATTTTAACCTATGCCATAGTAAAAGAACATACCAAAGGCTTAATTTATGTACTTTTGTTCTCTAATTGTTCATCTCCTTAAGTCCTACTTCTATGTAACCTTATAACAAATAAATAGCCGCATTTAAAATATTTCTGTTATTTCAATGCTTGGTCCTTAATGGGTTAACTCTTTGAGGCACAATGGGATTAAAAGTGTCCCACCTCTTTGATGAGTAAAGGTGCATGGTGGGACACTTTTCGTTCCACCTCGAAAATTTATATAATTATATAACTTTGTCAATAAATATAAATCAATTTTATTCACTTTAAACAAAAAAAAAGTTATTTATGACATGGGTCACTTTATTTTGTGAATTCCTATGCCTCAAAGTGTTAACACGTTGACTGTCGTGGGGGTCACCAGTGACCGGTGCTATTGATTTCAATGAAACTTCATATGACTTTGAAATTGTAATATTTCCGAATTTTCTAACACATTCAATATTTAAATACTAGCTTTCTGCAGATAAAACCCTGTTGAACATATTATATCTATTTGTGTCTTTAAAGTTTCTGCTTTACAAAGATGGGATTTTAATAGGAAAAGTATCATTTCAGTGGAAATGATAAAACAAGTGAAATGTCAGCGGCATTAACACTAGAACTACCAAACCAGTCAAAATGACTGGTACACAATTTTTTCAAAAAATTCTCCAAATTTATATAAGAGTCAAAGAATAAATATTCTACTTCTATATTAATAAGCATAAATCACTCAATCGATCAAATTTTCTGCCGCTTGATTCCCTCTTTTTCAAAGTATTTATTTAATTTATTAAAATATGATAGATTTGACGCCGGTAGTTCTAGTGTTAAACGTGTTAAGTGATCCTGATGGAAGAAGTGTAGTATGGAAAAGATGTTTGAAGTAGTAAATTTCACGTAATCTATTTTTTTCTATCGATCGGCATCAATGTCATTTTGTCTTGATTATAGTTAGAATTCGTTGCTCCATCAAGAGATTCTATCTTTGCCTTTTTCCACCCCGCTCTTTATTTACCCTTTACCTCTCTCCCTGAGATCTACCGCTTCTCAACCTCCGACCTTTTCTCGCGATTTCTCGAGAGCGATCTTCTTCCGCCAAATCAACCCGGTAAATTGGAGCTTGCAAATGATCCGCCTTAAAGATTCCGCTAATTGTGAGGAGGGTGGGGAAAACCGAGGGCGTCTGACGCAGTAACCTCACCGCCGAACTAATTGCGAGGCAGAAGAGCAGCTAGGAGGAAATGAGATGGAAAGTGATGAAAGAAGTGTTGATACTTTGCGATATAGATATTTACGTGATACTTGTGTTTTGTATGAACCGAGAATAATTCGATTATACTTGTTTCCGATGTTACTTTATATGTATTACATATATACAATATTTGGAGGAAGTTCAAAAAGATAATGATAATCAGGAAATAAGTGCGAGAAGAAAAAGCACTAAAGCAGATAGAAATATAGAATAACAATTCTTCGTAAATGCTTTCTTTAGTGAAATAGGAAATTAGAGATATTTAAATGTAGCATAAATTAGAACGAGTCTGCTATAAAGTCACGCTGTGTAAATGTAACTGCTGAAGGTGCAAATAGTAATATACGTGTTACAGCATTTACGGACATTGTGCTGTGTTGTAATGCTTAAGAATTATGATGCAAGCAGTAGAAATAATAGTTTCTAGTTAATACAGTAGTATACACCGGCCGCCAAAGATTTAATGACATTTGATAAATGTTTGGCTCTGATTTGCCAAACGGATAGAGACATCCACCGTTCACACGTATTTTTGGTTTTTAGTGTGACTGGTCGAGTTTCATGTTTCCAGGGTACCGGAATATGGCAGAAATAGGAGATGCGAGTGTCAAACTCCTCTTACCGCACTCATTTATTGCATGCCAACAGATCTTTTTCAACCGGGTGCTATATATTCTTTTTAAATATGCGATTTTTCTGAAAAAGTTTATTTCCTATATATATTAAAAATATGTAGGAAACAGTCCTTCTTCAAGCGGCCACATAAACAGAACCTGTGAGAAAATTTCTCCCAAACAACACTTCATTCCATGAACTACATGTCTTTTATCCCTTCAACCCCAACACTTCTCCGAAAAAAACCAATCCCCCATTCCTTTCAAGAAGTTTACTTCTTGGCAATAATAATACCCAACCTCGCAATTACACAAAGTTAGATCGGTTCGTATCAAATTCCTCGCCCACACTGACCCTACGAAATTCAAGCTAAAGTCGATCATCTACACGAGAAAAAAGGGGGTTGCGATAAAGCGGTGCGTGTGCGAAGAAGTCAGAAAAAACCATGGAAGGCCATAGGAAAACGTAGAATACCAGAAAAAGTGAGAAGAGGTCCGGCAGACATTTTAAATCTGTGCAATCTTTGGTCATACACATAATGTTAATTTTCTATTTTTACCCTAAAAGAGTTCTTATTGAGACAAGTGTGTCAGAGCAAACTTACGGTTATTTGCAGCCGCTCTGTGCGTTTACCCTAAATTAATCGCACGTTGACTAATAGAGGAAGCGATACCCTCTTATGGACCAATCCACAAAAAGTGATTTCCCCTCTTCGTAACGACCTCTAATCAGATTTTTTCCCGTCCGTCCCACTTTCAACACGTACCTCCGATTTCTAATTCACGGCAACGCCGATTTCTCCATTCCCCATGAATTCAATTCAACACCCACACTATTTCTTCTTTCCGATAAAAAAAAGCGTGTGCGCTAGGATGCCAGAAAAAGGCATGGAAGAATATAGAGAAGAACGTAGAAAGCAAGAGGAGACCAGAAGAGGCCCGGCGGATATTCGAAACGCGCCGATCGAAGATTCGATAATCGCAGGGAGGTCGTTCGCGGGAGCGATACGCCTGGCGGCGTCCAATTACCGATCGGTAATTGGGGCAGAATTTCTGCTGAGCTTAAATTTGTGCGCCGCGGTCCTGTCCAGCCCCTCGGTTGCACCGGTCACTCGGTAACGCTGCCTCGCTGCTCTTCGTTAATTAAACCGATTAAGCTCGAGATTCCGAAGATCGGATCTTCCCCCTTTTTTTTACTGCGGACATCGCCCTCGACTTTCTTCCGCGATGCGGAGGAGCGCGAGAATGGGACGTAATCGAGGCCGTGACTGGCGCTCTGCTTAATTGCTGATCCAGTTAAGAGGAAGTTAAGAGATTTTGCACACGCAACGCGTTTCAATGATGTAAATAAAGTTTCCGCTGTATCGGCATTCTTCTTCTTCATCGTGGATCATCGCGACTTTTAGCTTTTGTTGGAAGACACCCTTTTTGATTTGGATATTCGGTGGAGCTTGCAGCCAATTTGGTTTGGATTATTTTGGAGAAAATTTTCTGCGATGTAATCGAGCTATTGTGAAGTACAGTAAGGGAAATTAATTGTGACACCCTAAACAGAAATGGATGAGGAGATCTTCTTTGGCTTGGTTATCTGCAC
Organism: Cerceris rybyensis; assembly: GCA_910591515.1. Lineage (NCBI taxonomy): Eukaryota > Metazoa > Arthropoda > Insecta > Hymenoptera > Crabronidae > Cerceris > Cerceris rybyensis. Next base: position 43,837,457 of record OU342789.1, read on the forward strand.
GGTATATATTATGTTGTGGAAAATGGTGGATGTCGAAGGTAATTAAGTGAGGAAATATTCCCTTGTGGTGGTGCTTAGAGTGAGTTGTTCCGTTTTGTTGAGTGTACGATAATTGTTGGAGAATCATCGAGGGTGGAGGTAAATCGTAGGTGGAGATTTATTATTGTCGGGTACCATTTCGATGAATTAGGTCAGGTTCTTTCTAGGTTATATGGCACAGGGGTTAAAAGTAGTGGCACACCTTGTTGATCTATGGGACGCTAGAAGTGTGAAGAAAGGGTGGCCTTGTGCGTCATTAATTGTTGTCTTAAAAATCTTGAAAATCTCCTCTAACTTATGCGACAAGTAGGGTTTTATGAAAAAGAACAAATAAAGATGATATGCAAGAATTAATTGGGGAAGGAAATATGTCTATTTGGCGTTTAGTAAATTGGAAACTGTAGGATATTAAATATTTTGAATTTAATGTAAGCATTAAACGATTCAGTGTAGAGAATATAGAACTCGAATATCTGATACGCTTAAGTGTAATTCGTCATGTAACCCTTGCCTCATCTTCTACTTCGGGGAACACTTTTGACTACTTCTCTTCAGGCATCTAATTAAGCAAGCTCATCATTTTCGTGCCACTTCACAAAATGATCGTTCTTCGAGCTACCTCGATCGCTACCAACCGATACTCTTTTTTCGGTTAAAGGGCACTGTGAATTCTGTTAAAGCTTCAAACTTGCCGAACTTTCAGAATGAGATTATAAATTCCCCTTCAGGAATAAAGTTCATCGCCGTTGAAACATTGATCGTACGTTACTTTAAAATTTGAAAGAGTTAACATTTTCCACACTCAAACTTAGTAGCTTAAGTTGTATCGTTATATACTTTTTAGAATTTCGGTATATCTTTTAGAACGGTTACCGAGGAGTTTTTAATTGAAGAATTGAAAATTAAAGGATCGAAATTATATATTTTCGAAAGGAACCCCGCTACGTCTTCTTGCTACCAGGCAAAAGTGAATTAAATTTCTCTCCAACAGCTCAACTGACTCTTCCAAGCTACAATATTTAACTTCGATTAACAGCAGATATCTTGGAGTAATAGGGGAGGAGTCTTTGAATTTAAGACGTTAACAATTACATCCCTATCCACACCTACATCCAAAAGTTATATAAACTTCGTATCTAACCTACATAGACTTTAAAACAACCAACAAACTTTGCATCTAGATTTAACTAGTACCATCCTACCGCTGTATATTATTTCCAACTTTCATTACTCGATTCCCACACATTCGCAACCACCTGTCCAATAAATCTTCTACAAAATTCCAATTTCCTTCCATCCAAGCGTACGCCAAATTAAAAACCTTAAACCCACTCCCCTTCGAGAACCTCACCCATTTAAATTCTCTCCCCCCAAAAAAAACAAAAAAAAAGCATCCCACGCAGACCTTTGCCCTTCGCGAATGTCATCAGCGAAAAGGGTTGCATCTGCACCCCGTTAAAACCGAACAAAAAGCGACGAAAAACGAACCCCTACGAAAACATGTGCGAACCGTGAAAAAAAAGTATGATCAATTAAAAAGTGCGTATGGCATAGTTGGTGTGGCAGTCGGAGATAGCTGGAGATTATTCCCGAATCAGCCATTTAGCAGAGGCAACAGCTTTGCAAACCCCTCTTCTCGAACGAAGCACACGTAACAACGAGCATGCACAGAGTGCTTAGGGCGTTTCGCCACGAAATCGCAGTTTCAGGGTCTGCCGCTACGAGGTTACGAAATGTGCCAAGCTAAGAATATAGCCGAGAACAGTTTAACCCCCGAGGTATTATCGTTGGTGCCTTGGGTCGGGAGCATTATCTCCGAGAGATTATTTTTGCTAAGGCGTGTCACCCTTTCTCTTTTCCTCTCCTCCTCTCTCCCTCTCACTGTTGTTTTGCCGCTCCTCGTCCCAGTTAGCCCCGCTTTGTTCGGTGCACGGTGAAAACAATTACCTTCTAATTGAAATATTTACGATTCGATTAAACGCTTTTATCGTTGAACGTTAATCAACGATTTTCAACGTTGTCGCGGTAAGTGGATACATTTTTAATCGAATACTGCCATATCTTGACCTTTTGTGCTCACGTTTGTTTGTACTCGCCTTTTTCCTCTCCAGCGTTTGTCTGACACGAGAGTATTTTGTCGTTTGCACAATATTGTATACGTCTCGTTAATGATTTGAAAATGAAATAAAAATAGCAAGAAAAATATCTATTTTGAGGATGTTTAAATATTTTTTTTTTAGTCTGAATATTAAAATGGATTTGCAGTGTTTTTGTAGCGGATGTTGTTTTATGTGCAGTTCTCGAATGGAAATTATTTTGGTTCGTTTAAGTTTGGAAAATGGGAAAGTAGTCTATGTTGTTTTGGCAGCCAGAAATCAAATTAATGTTTTGCACGTTTTTCAGTGAATTCGACCTATTGCAAAAACTTTAATATACAGAAAGCTACCGTGAAATTGTTGTCCTCCATAAGCATCAGTTAGTTTTTATATCCATTCAGAAACAGAATCAATTATATTTCTGACAATCACAATTGAACGATGCGAGCAACTCACAGAATTATAAAAACTCCTATGTTCACTTCAATTCGTCGAATACTGTAATCAACAACGAAACGAATGCTTTGAATTTCAGAGAGAAACTCTTTCTATCAGACACAAGAATTACCATAAGTGAGAAATTACATTACGCAACATCTAACAAAACCGTAACAATTTCAATATCAAACACATTCGACGAGATGTAAAATACTAGTAATTATTCCGTTCGAGCGCGAGTGTAATATCTCGAAATTACTCGACGTATCGGTAGACGTAGGAAAAAGAAAATTCTCATTAAGTGTTCCTTTGACGTATCACGATCGTACGTTCTAAAAGGCGGGTATCCCGTTATTATGCATTCGCTCGTTTAGAGCTGATAATTAGTGACAGAACGCCGGCCAAATCAAAGTAATCAAAGGAACGAGCAGAATCCACACGATACTGGATTATTCGAGAAGCACGAATTTAATTTTAACCCTCTACACGTAGTTGCACACATCGAAGTGAGCCTCGCTAAGCGAACTAATTATTGCGTTAGTGTCGATTGGAGCTTTCACGATGAAACGACCGAATACGAAGGAACGAAAGTAAAAGAAAAAAAGTACAAAGAAACGTACGAAAGAGAATAGCAGCCGAACTCCATTGCGCTACGAGACTATCTCGCAATAAGCGAAAAGTTATTTTCCTGCGACGAATTCGCGTAGAGGAGGCTTACGATAAGCGGTTATCAGAGTGTAATTCAATTACTGGATCTTCACGCTGCCTGGAGCACCATTGTTCCATTTTGTTCCATCCCTTCCCGGATCGCCGTCAGGGTAGGCACTGATTCGTTATCACCCTTTGGCCGTCCAGGCACAATGGTGTTAAATAAGAGATAGCCAACGTGCTATCATACCGCCACCCTCGAATTGATAGCCAGAGCGACAAGTTCGTTAATGTAGAGCGAGGCCGCCTCACCACCTCGTTAATTAACCAATTAAATTTCGAATTTTAGACTCCTCTACTGATGTACATCCCTGATGGTCTACCAACGATCGGTGTAATTAAATTAATATTACTGTTGTTTAAAATGATGAACCTTGAAACACAGTTTATAGGGTTTGTACTTTCGATGAATTCAGGGCATTTGCTGACGAGAGATAGATATCTCATTAAACGGTATATTTGTAAAAATTTCGATGAATATGGGATGACGGTTTTGTCGAACGGATAGAAATTTACCTTGGGGAATGTTCCTCATTGGTTGGAAAAAGTGACGAGATTCTTTTTGCAGACTTAACGGGTCGTAATCAGGTTGGGAAGTAATTGTTGTAACTTAATTAGCGTTCCCCGAGCCGGAATTCGAATTTCTACTAATTACGGTAGCCGAGTTTTTAAAGGACATTTTACTTTCGAGCATTTATACATTCGTGCCACTTTTCGAGTGGTACTTTTCTGTTGGAATATTAGGAAATTCTCGAGTACCGTCGCTTTCAAAATTGTTCACGATTTGTCGCGTTTTCTGAGGGAAAAAGGAAGAAAAATCAATTCATCTTATCACTTTAAAAAATTGTTCATGTTATAATTTTAAAATGTATACAATTTGCCGGTTTATTCAGGATTTCAACATTTTATTGGGAATTTCCTTTAAAAGAGTTCTATCTAGAAAAGTGTTGTCAGAGAAAACCGATCTTTATTTTGTTCGAAACCACTTTCCGCGTTTACCCGAAAGAGATCGCACTTCGGCCAATTGGAGAAACGATATCCTCTTGTGGTCCAATCCGCAAAAATTGATTTCCCACTCTTCGTGACGACCTCCAATCAAATTTTTTCGCGTTCGTCCCACTTTCGACACGTATCCTCGATTTCTAATTCAGGACAGCACCGGCTTTGCCATTCCCCATGAATTCAATTCAACCCCAAGCCTGTGCCCGCTATATTTCTTTTCTTCGACATCTTTCTCCAACGATAAACGCCATAATTTCTTATACTTGGAACATAAAACGTGATACTTTAATACAATACTAAATCTCCAAACGTATATGGCTATATCTTAGCAACAATACCAATTTAATTCTTTATTAATAATTATTTACAACTTACGTACCATCATCATCACTTTTAAATCGTTTCCTCGCATTACACTCTCATATAAGTATCCCAATTTTTAACACTAGAAGTACCAAACCAGTCAAAATGACTGGTACACAAATTTTGGAAAAAATTCTCCAAGTTTACATAAAAGTCATAGGATAAATATTCTACGTCTATATCAATAAACATAAATCATCTAATCGATCAAAAATTTTCTGCCGCTTGATTCCCCCTTTTTCAAAGTACTTATTTAATTTATTAAAATATGTTAGATTTGTGGTCGGTTGTGTTAACCTCCGTTGAATTTCACAAACTTTTCTTTCTCATCTAAAAACATGACTTTATTCTCCCCTTTATTTCACCCTCACCTCATCCAATCTAAGATGAAAAATAAATTTAACCACCGTCCAATCCTGACGATACGTCAACCACTCAAAATCCCATTCTACCCCTCCTTTACACTTAACAATTCTAAAATATACTACCAATAAGTTCAATATATTTTTTGATATCGTCAGGAAAAATATTTATACGGGACATTACAGTATTTTCGAGACACCTCCCTCTTCGTGATTTTTACGGAAATTACATGACCGTAGGAACCTACCCCGTCGAATCGATAGAGGTTTGAACAGTGTGCGTAGGTTAGCAGCCCCTGTTGACGTAACGGTAACTTCGTTAAGCTGTACGAGCTATTGAGTCTTCAGTCAGCTCGAAGTAGAGAAACACAGAGGAGCGAAGAAAAAAGGCGGAGGGATGAGAGAAGAAGAGAGAATGGGCTGGGCTCGGTGGCGCGAAACTCTTTAACGACTCTTATTCGTGACTCCTCGCCAAGAGCGGAGGGTGAAGAAACAGAGAAGGAGGGAGAAGAAAAGAGAAGGAAAATAAACACTTAACAGCAGTCGACAATAATACCCATATCTCGATGCTCGTTAACCAACGAGAAAGAATTCATCCAGCGTTCCAGCCGACTACTGCAGTTGCGAATTTTAACCCTTTACGGACTAGCAACGCATATATGCGGTCTGAGAAAAAATGTAGTTATAGTTTATCGCCGTATGTATATACGATTCAAATCAAAAAATTGAAATGAAACCGATTAGATATTATTAAAAGTAGAGTAATTTATAATTTACGTATATTAACAGCTCAAGTTTCTGATAAAATTGTAGTTTTACAACGCCAAATAAATGATTATCTGTCAATATTCAAAAATATCCTCGTCCGCAAAGGGTTAATTCAGTATGAATTTTTTTAGCTCGTAAAATTCATTGATGTTATTACAAAATTGGCGATATGCTGGTTTATTCCTTTTTCTTATGACTCTTATTTAAACGTTTGTTGGCAATATTGGGACAATGTTATATTAATATTCATATGGTTAATACCCAAAGTATCAGCTAAGGGTTAACTCCTTCCCCTAAGATTCCTTCTCAGCCTGAATACATAATAAGGCAGAATTACTTGATGAAATAAAAAATTATCACTGATTTCTAGTACAAGGTATAATTTAACGCAATATTACTAATGTAGAAATGATTTGATCGTCTCGTGATCGACTAATATTTTCATTTTAATAGATTTTGGAAAACTTCAAAATTTCTTATTCTGTTCACCGCGTTATGAGTGCCATACGTCATTGTAGATCAAGGGGTTAATAGCAAATGTGTATGCGAAGTTTGATGGAACGTTTTGTGAAAGTTTTACATTCTCTGTTTCGTGTTAGGGATCGTGTTCTATGAATTTTTACTGTAGGGTACTATGTGTAGAAAAGAATGGTACTTAAGTGGTTTACGCTGCTTGCGTGAAGCTATTTGCAAATAACGTTGAGATTTATGGAAAGACAAGTCCTGGAAATGGTAGTACGATAGCACAGGAGCATGCACGTCATCGCTTCCTCGTGAATTTTCGGCTGTAAAGAACATTTTAATGATACTGTTACAAAACAAGGAGAATTGTGATGATACTGTAATACACCAACCACAAGTATAAATTACTGAGTAAGTATTCTGGCATAATATTAGTTGTCAATGCCCTTAGAGTGACTTTTCCCCTTAAATGCGTGACCTAGAGAAAAGTAGGGGAGATCATCTTAACACATTCGCGACCGCTGACGTGAATTCACGTCATTTTAAATCCTATACCTGGTTGCCGCTGACGTGAATTCACGTCCTGCAATTTCTATTTTTGAATTCGCCAACATTAGGCGCTTTGGATAATGGCTATCTCAATGAGACACCTTGATAGTCCTTATAGACTTTCAGGTGACATGACAACACAACAGTTGGAAAGAATTGCACAATCGGGGAAATTAAAATATCCACAAAAACGTTGCAGAGTTTGCAATACTCAATGAAAATGTCGTGACACTTCTTATATAAGCAAATTATGTAAAGTTTCTTTACGCAAAACTCATTGTTTTTTTACTAATCACACTAAACAGAAATATTATATTTTGTCTTCACTCTGCTTTTCTAAAATGCATGTAATATAATGCTAAATAAACTAAGCATAGTAATAACAAATGCTCCGTTATCTACCTATAAAGTAAGTATACAAATTATCAAATCTTTTTATTTTAAAGAACACATAATTACAACATTGATAGTTCAAAACAAATATTATAACTATCTTTGTTTTAACGATACAAGTTTGCGGCAACCAGCTTTACAATATCATTATTTTCGCCGGTACTCAGCATTAGAAACGGAAAAAAATTGCCGGTCGCGAATGTGTTAACACTTTACCGACCGGTAGCCGATTAATCGGCTTTTTGGACTTTTAACTTATTAATTGGTTGCTATGGCAATTAATAAATTATTATTTTTCATTGCGGTTAACTGTGGCAAGGACTCAGTGAAGAAACTTTGCAATTTTCGAAGAGATATCAGTATCAGGGAAATATGTGCGTGCAAGTGGCCGATCAGAAGTGGGCAGGATGTTAAAAAATACCGGTCGGTAAAGTGTTAAAAGATTACGTCTCAGGATGCATAGAGACAGTTGAGTTTTAGAGAAACTGTGAGACGCACAACTTTTTTTAGACACCCTTAGATACATTAGATTATTAGTTATTTAGTATTTCGTTTTGTATTATATATATTTCATATACTCAATATATATCCTATTTATTTATATTATATCCTTAGTGTGTTTTGTGTATTCGTTATCCCTGACATTTAGTTTCTTTTTTTATTTTATCCACGCCTACACCTTAGCCAATTAAAATCTTCCTTAATGTTATTTCCCGGAATTCTACTAAAGTATATACTTTGAAAATTAGAAAAGATATTGGCACAAAGTATAAATTCCACTAACTATAGTAAGAAAAGGATGGTATAAATATTCAAGATTAAAAACAAACAATAAAAATAAGGTAAGGGTTGGGAAGAAGCTGAAGAGAATGAGTACTGAGATTCTTTGAGCTACTAAAAGTTTGATATAAAATGTTGCAGAAAAATGGTAACTTAATTGTAATAAAACATAATTAAAGTAGTATTATAATATTTACAAACAAATAGTTTTTAAAACTCTGCCAAGTACAAGTATCTAGTCAGAACTTTATATCTCATCTAACAAGATTTTGTAGTTGCAAATTTCTTTTTTCCTAGAATGTCGCAAAGCTCTGGCATGTTTCACTTAACTTCCAAATTAAAGTTGTCACATTAATTAATGCCATGATTAATGATAAATTACAAAAACATATCAGAGTTACCGTTTCTCTACTAATTCAATTCATCTCTCCGATATAAATTCCATTATTTCAGTAAAGTACCTAAAGTAGAATTAAAGCAACTCCTGTATTTCAACGGGGTGAAAATCCACTGTACAAGGTAATTCTTGAAATTTTCGATGTTAATGTGAGTCTGTTTACGTATACTCTTGCAACGAGAAGCGGTATCGAAGGAGGCAGTAAACCGTGGCAAATTTTAAGCAGGAAAATCGTTAATCGCGAGAGGAGAAAAGACTGGGCCACTTTACGCGGCCCACTAATTGGCTGTAGAGACACTGCTCAGAAAGGTAACCAATTAAAAAGAGCTGAGCTTGGAGAAAAAAAGCTGATCGTGAAAGTTGGTTGTATAAACGATTCTCAAATCGACCCATGCCGTACAGAAAGTTCAGTCGAGTCACCACCGAAAGCTCATTATGTACATTTTAATTATTTCTTCACTTTGTTCGTATCTTCGCACGATGCTTGTTCCACGGATTTTTTTGGCCGAAATTCGTAACACCAATTAAAATTTTAATCCCTTATAACCCATCGCGACTTTAACGTAACGGTAGGTACTGTATACATATTAAAAACCTTTTTTTACGATGTTATTTTTTTTGCAATTCTTACTTTAAACAGAAAGATTATACATTTCTTTTCTTAACGCAATATTAATATAAAATTTCTCCTCTGCTTTAAATATAATTCTCAGTATTTGTCAGAAATTCAAAGTTCAACGTATTCTCAAATGTGACATAGAATTGTAATTGCGAAGCTTTAATGGTTAATACATTTTTAATCACGATGAAAATTTCAAAGTATTAACGAGCATGTAAAAAATTTATTAACTCTCTCTAATTTTACTTTATCGTCTGAAAACCATTGCATGATGGAATATAGGTAATTGTTAAAAATGTCATTTAAAGGACAAATAAATTAAATTTAACATGTGTATTATTGCATAAAGGATATAATAATTTCGTGTATGAGGATGCAATGAGAAGGAAATTATGTCAAAGAGAAAAGTGAAATTAATTTAGTGAGGATTAAAAATATAACTGATAATAATTTACAAGTATAATTATTTCCTCTCTATAAAAAAGGGGCCACGAACATTATGCCTACATATATCGTCGACAATTTTAGAAAGTGTAATATCAAATTATATTTTCCTGCTCCAAAAAATGTTTACTTACCATTAATATAAAAGGACGGAAAAAAAGTCTAAAAAGCAAGCGTGCGTACGAGAGTGAGAAATTTTTATATTCTCTGACTCTCTTATAGTCAATAATCTAGTTTAAAACATTAATTGTAGTAGCATACCGTTTAATTAATTAATTTTGTGCTTACCTAGTTCTATCTAAAGGCTGTTATTTGTGCATGCTTATGGAAAAGTTTCAACCGTTCTTCCTTATAAAGATTTGGAAATTTCTCCGTAAAGGGGATACGATTTCCTCAGTATACAAATTCGCAACTATAACTTCCTTTAAACTCACGTTAATATTTTGTTACACAACACCCAGTAGAATAAATGTTACTGGGTTATGGTACATGTCGATTGTTTATGAAATAATTAAATAAGTGATTCTTCAGTGGATAGTCATGTTTTAAATAAAATGTTGTTTCTTTTCTATAACAGTGTATTCTTTATTTAATAAGCAGCGGCCTGAGCGGTCGTCTACAAACAATATATTTTCCTTTTATAATTATTCCTTTCATTGCAATCGGTATCACGATGCTAGAAAAACCAATACTTGCAGTAATCTCGTTTCAATAATGTAAAAAGGTAAATTCATTCTTGGAGACAATTTTAGTACCCACCATATATCTTCAGAATCGCTGTACTTTCCTTGAAAGTAACATTGCTGTAGAAAAATCTACAATTTTAATTATTTCCCGCATCGTGCGCTTTGCAGCGATGCAAGCATAGCTAAAAGTTGCAAAAATTTCGTTCTAGTAATATAAACTTGAACTAAAAATCTTAAAGCAATTTTATTTACAATTATGATTCTCAGTATTTGCTACCAAATCATTGCAATCCTTAAAAATCTACAATTTTAATTATTTCCCGCAACGTATTCTCGCGTGGTGCGCAAAATCGAAAGTTTCGGCAAAGCAAAATAATTCGTCGAATGTAATCGCGGCAACCTTCCTCGCTGTTCGAGAAAATAGCCCGTAGCAAATGTAAACAACTTTTTTTCCAGCAGCAAGAAAGAAGAATCGGTCTTCTACGGAGAGCTCGTTTCGTCGACTAAATTTCTCCAAGCTTGCGTTCCCAAATGGCGACATATTAAGCACACGAAATACATTTTACTTTAACTTGAGCGTACATTATACGCGAAATAATTATTCTGCTTTGCAATTATTACATGTTTTATTACATTTCTATCTGAACCATTTTTTTTTCCTCTTATTCGGAAAAATCTAGCGAACCAGATGAATTTTGGAGCAGCGGTGAAACGATTATAAATAAAGGTATTTTTTCTCTTACCAATCCATTTGTTGTACATTGTTATTATTCTTATCAAGCTCGAGCGTAGAATTGCTGAGCAGTTTATAGTCGTACAGTAATTGTTGTAGCTGCCTCATTTCGCTTCGGTTTTCGCACACTGCCGAAATTGTCGCTTACTCTTCTTTAATTAAGCGCCGAAATCTTCTCTGCAATCGACAGAAAAATCCCCATATATCCTTTTGGCCAAACCTCGTTTTGGAGCCCAAAATTTGACTATTCAAATACGCCGTGCGAAAGGCAATTAATTAAAAATTTTGAACGTTTTCAAAACATGCTGTTAATTACCAATTTGTCGGAAAGTCGTGAAGTATTTTCAAATTTAAAGCGTCCTTTATCACTGATTGTATCATAACATAGGAAAGAAAAAAGCAGAAAAGAGAGAAAGGCAATTTAAAAAGATAAACGAAGAGAAATAGGAAGAGAAGAGATTGAAAGACTAGAGAATAGAAAGACTTATTAAAGGATTTACAAAGTAAGAGACTTTAAACTATTTAAAGTTTCGTATCAAAGTCGATTCAACTCGACACATTACGCAAAAGGCAGTCCAAAGAATCTCGTCAACATATTTTACGTGATTAAATTACTATATAAAGAAATATAAAGTAACAAATTTCTATAGAAAAATAGTACTTACTTACCAATAATCAATCGAACGTTCTCGATCTCCGAAGGCACACACAATGTCCCGATTCGCGGAAATCACCGAATTTCTCGATTGAAAAGGCACAAATATACGAGTGAAATCTACGGACCGCACGAAATCGGAGAAACGAATCGTTGAAAAAGAGAAAAGTACGGAGCACGATATTGGGGCGTCAAAATCGAAGTTCAACCGATCGCGAATCACTTAAACCAAACACGCGAGCGTACCGATCAACGGCTAGAACGAAACTAACGAAATTACACGCAACCTCACGGTAGATGAACACGAAACGTTCTTCGTCCTCTACTGTTTCTATTGAGACTCGCAAAAGCACAACAATCGCGAGATTCTTACTCTGTCCTTGTACGAATCATCGAAATTACCGAGATACTTTAGCGGCTATGGTTTATATTTAGCTGATGAAAATTCAATCAACGAATGGAAATATATTTCATGAAAAATTTTCGTTTGCTTTTAATTACAGGCGAATTGATCAAAGTACCATGAAATAATTTTAATACAGGAACAATCGGTGTTATATTTATTATATTTAAATATACGGAATATGTACTTTGGATAAAGCAAAAATAATAGGTGAAAAAGATTGTTAATTAACTAATTTAAGTTTTGTAATAAAAGTAGAATATTTATTTCATGGCTCCCTTATGAGTTTGAGGAAATTTTAAATACAATTAGGAATTGGTTATTTTTATTGTCATGGTAGTGCTAAAAATGATTTTACAAGCTGACGCTTTTTTTATCTGACTGATTGTGAATCAGAAAATGTTGTGTGGCCTTTTTTCCAAAAATGAAGCAGCATATGAAGATGTATATTCGTTCAGGATGTAAAAACGAAATATTTTTGTAAATTTTATATTTTGGATAGTGTATCAGGGAGTATTATTCATCTATAAACATGTATAAAGTACTAAATGAGAAATTGGTTATATAAAATTTTGATCATGTTCCCATGATACGGACTTTCGACATTTTCTCACTAATTAAGTCCACAATATTCAGTTTCTGCAATATGTCTTTTATAGATGTTATATGTTTAAACTATCATCTATTATTTGAGATTTATTTAAATTTTCACCATAAAGGGAACAACAATTAATGTATGATAAGAGGAAGAAGAAAAGAAAACATAAATAGAACAAAAGTAAATTCCAGCATGTTGTGGAATTTTGCAAAAAAAAATATTATTAGCTTGAAACGATGGTTTGGATGTTTCGGTGTATACGACCGCTATCCTGTAAACACTTGACAAGTATCATGATTCGCGAGTGTCGGTGGCATGCTCGCTGAATTTTCCCGAGAATTTTCCGGCTAATGGACACACACTGGTAGTCGATTGTAGCGAGGTTTTATATTTGATTGTCGATCGCCAGCGAGGTTTCATATTTGTACTGACGCCGCATCGAAACGCTTAAAATCGACGGTCTCCGGCGCCGTATTTTTCGGTTAAAGCAAACGAATTTTTTTTTAATTCATTAGCTGTAAATTGTTTAAAGTATACCGCTCTATTGGTGTAATGCTAGATTCAAAATGATAGAAGCTAGATAGAATGATTTTGACAAAACTATATTTTTCTACCAAAATATTACTGATAAAACTACTTGAAAACCTTTTGTAAACAACAATTTTCATTCTCCAATTTATCTTTTTCTTCAATTCTATGGCATTTAAATTGTTTTTCATGCTTTGGAAATTACTTCGAAGTTTACTTATCGTTAGTAGCAGCTTACTGCAAAAATGTTATTGAAATCTGAGAGCGAAATTCTAGTATTCTATAAAATCAAGAAGTTAACGAAATGACTAACTGTAATGTATTCTAATTTTCTCATAATAATGCAAAAAAATTTTCCTAGAAAATAATCAACCACTTTCAACTTCTTAATCATCAAGGACTGAAAACATTACAGCGAAACAAACGGGACTCACGTTTCTTCTATACGGGCCGCAATTCTTCCGGTAGCAAAACAGCCAGAATTAACGGCACAAGTGCAAATTAGGAGATACTTTCCTCCACAATAATTTCCGTCTGCATTTCTCCAGTTAATGACCGCTGTATCACATAACAGAAGGGCCGGTTTCGGTTTTCGCGTTACGCGAATACTTGAACCTGCATTGTTAGAGTTTAATTACTTCGACGAGGACGGAAATAAGTAAGTGTACACGAAGAATCCACGAGTTTTCGTTTCCATTTTCCCTCGTTCCTCTATTTTTTCCCTTAGCAGCAGTCGAAAAAGTGTTCATACGCAACCAGCAAACGGACGAGAGGACGAATTGAATACTTCATTTATTTTAAAACGACCATAACTCTGGATGCAATAAGGACGTAAATACGTATATGTTTATGTGCATATATTAAGTTTCGTTCTCTCAACGTATCTCTGTCCACGCCAGTTTCAAAAACTGTTAGCGTTGTTGGAATGTTTGAGAAATAAAATGAAATTACCCTAACGAACTTGTGCACTTGTTAACGATCGTTTAACGTCCGCGTCGTACACTTGCAATCGGGTTGGGAAAAAGTAAAATACCATAATCTCAGTTGTTTAATATGTTGCAGTCTACGACGTAAAAACTACGTTAAAAATGAAACCAGTTTGTGTGCGTTTGCACCGCGATTTTAGGCGCTCTCTGTTAAATGTCTCTCTTGTAGAAAATGTTCCGTGGATAAGTTTGAGAAAAAGCCATTTCTGAATTAATCCATAGCCACTGGAAAAAAAATCAGGTCGAAACGAGCAGGTCCTATGGATGTGGACTTTCCGTTTGTCAGAAAAATGTTTCTGTGGCTTAAGCTGTGTTTGACGAATATACTCGTCATGCGTAAAAGCTACCACTGGTTATTTATATTGTAATTTTAACGAAAGCTAAAATATATTCGTAAATTTCAAGATCTTTGGAAGATTTTGAGGCCATGCCGAAATAAAACGAATAACTAAAGGGTATAAATAATTTTAAATAGATTTATGCTCATCTCTCGATTTTCGTGATTCAAAATTCAAAATAATTTCGCCACAGTTAACTGGTTAAGGTATTCGGGAAGGTCATCACTTAATTGCAGTTTTAGGTGCCTTAACCCTTTGCGGTCCGAATTATTTTGTTAATTTTGTAGTGAGCTAAGTAAAATTAATTTGACAACATTTTCTATCATTGATTATTCTTTTTTTAAAATGATAGTTGTAGTTATAGGTACTGACAGATATTTTAGTAATATTACAAAATCATTACGAAATTGAAAAGCCGATATTACATTCTTAGAAAATAAAATCAAGTAAAAAGCTATGTCGAGTACAGCTCTATGAGTACAAAGATATAATTCAACATACAATATATGTATGTAAATGATAAGGTTTGGTAGTTATTGATATGATGAGAGCTATTTGGTGAAATACTGATTCTTCCTTTCAAGTAATACGTGCTCTATTATTAGATGGGATACAATGGTAATGCGGAAAGAAATGGCGAATGTTGGCTGTAATAACCCTTTGTATAAGCTTAGCGATTAATGGAAGGTAATGTAGTCCTTAATATTAAAAAGGTTATATTTCATTGTAACAATTGGGTCAATTATTCATTTATGATCATTGCTCGTTATACGGAGAAAAAGTGCCATCCGTTTCCATAACCATATTTTCAGAGCCTCAAGAATTATAAATTATTATACCTAATGAATTACGGAGAACCCTTCCCAACCCAATATTCTCTCAAACTTTTTAATTGTAATTTTTGCTAATTACAGGAAAAACGAGTCAAAAGGTTCGCGTTTTGGATCAAATTAGAATGGGGTGTAGATGAAATAAAAAGGGGTGGAAAATCGTTTAATAAAAATTAACGTATCTCCTGATATATTCAAATTTCCTATGCTACTACTACTATCCTCATGAATCTCTTCGTCCTTTATTATTTGTATAACTTCATAATTAAATATATGTATCGCACATAGTAAAATATATGAAGAGCACGCGCAAATAGCTTTCTTAAATGGACCTCGACTTTTTCATTACACATATTCCGCATTTCGCTGTCAAATAATTAACGCTGCAATGTACCATTCTGCAATTACGATTGGACACAACGAAACCCCTAGTAAAGTACACCCTCATGAAAGAAGCCCGTGTGAGAAAGCGCGACCCGCAGAAAAACGCAGACTCGCAGAGAAGCTGCGGGACCGTAGAAAAACTGATTCCCGTTGCTCTTTTCTGCTTAGAAACGCGTCTTCGTCCTCCACCCTTTTTCATTTTCCTTTCTGCTGTTCGACTCTTGAAACCAACCCCTTCCATTCGCCCCTTTTTCGTACGCTCTCTCCTTCTGCCATCTCTTCTCGAGCATAACGAGAAGAGCTCACTCTTGCTTACTCGAGAAATACAGGGGTGGGTGAAAGGGTGGTTGGGTGGTGTCTTTTTTGCGCCTCTTAAACTCGGGCTATGCTTTTCCCGCGCCAGTGCTCCAAATGGAATATCAGTTTACGCGCGAAACCTTCTTGAAATTCCACCTGTGCTGCGAAGCTTCCCTTTTGTCGCGTAAGATAGGTACTTTCGCATCTCGCGTAACCTCCTACAGATTCTTTCGACATCCCTGTGAACAACCGTATCCAATGACCTGCTAAACATCACTTATGTTTTAGCTAAATATGCACGGATTTGTTGTTACTTTCTCCTCGTCTCGTTTGGAAGTGTGGAAGTAGAAATTATTTGAAGTTGTTGCTTTTGGTGGTATTATGACTTTTGAGATTAGGGAGATTTGAGGCTACGGGTATGCTATGGTTATGTTATGGCTGTATGACTAACACAAACCGTATCAGACACGGTCAAATGGGCGATTTAATGTAATGAAACTTTGTCATTTTATTACTATAAAGGCTATTTTCTGCCTTCTTTTTAACCCTTTGCGGTCCGAGTTATTTTGTTAATTTTTGTAGCGAGCTAAATAAAGTTAATTTCACAACATTTTCTATTCGTTTCTTTCAATGTTATCAATGACTATAAATACTGGGGGATATTTAGGTGATGCTACAAAATTATTCCAAAATTAGAAAATTGATATTAAATTGGCTGAAAATGAAATCAAATGGAAAGCTATGCCGAGTACTGCTCGACATAGGACCCCAAAGGGTTAATATCCAATTGTCATTATCCTGTGTATTTTTTTGAAAAATATAATTATTTTGAAAATGGTCAAATCATCAACACCAATCAGAGTACATACAATTGAAGTGCCACTTTGGTTAGTGTTAAAGAGTTAAACTTTCAACTAGTGGGTGTGAGTTCAGATTTTCATTATAAATGTGACATTTGTCGTAAATTAGTATTTTATGTATCGTCTCGATGATAGTGTGCTAACTTAAAAGTATATCATATATACTTTAGACACTTGACGAGATGACTACATTACTTAAAAGCGAAAAATAGTAAAAAAAGAAGGAGAATATCTTCTATCTTGCGATAGTGCGGCAATAATTTAGGAGGATCCTTTCTTTGAGGCCTGATATTTTGACGTGGTAGACCCTTGGTTTGGAAAATAGGATCAAGTAATTTCAATTTTGATTGTTATCATTTCCTTGCCAAAGGAAAGGATTCTGGATGGATTATAAACTTGCAAAACTACAGCATAGAAGTAAGTCAAATAAATCAATTGACGGGAATTGAAATTTCATCTGGCTAGTAGAAACTCTGAATCTTGTCCACAAAATGATAAAATTCCAAGAAAAGGTCCTACCATAATATACATATTAAAAGGCGCACGTCCTCATTCTGAAAAAGAGGAAGCAAAAACACCTACTTTTTTCCATCTTTAGTTTCTTAGGTGACCCAGAATGTAAACTTCGCAGCGCCATTTTTTTCGGCGACAATGAGTCCTTCTTTCTGTTCCGTGTATTCAAGCAGAGCCTTCGGAAAAGATAAACCAGCACGGTAAAATAGCAAAAAATTTTGCGTTTTATATTTCAATCAAATTGGTCCAAGTAAAATTACCATCGACGTAACTGTTATATTGCGAGTATTTTTAAAACTTTTTTTCGGGTCGAGCAAGGGAAACGAATCGACCCTGATTTCGAGGCCCAATTAACTTAACCCCAGGCAATCTACCATTGGATAATACCAGCACAGTTAATTACGAAAAAAGTATTCCAGGACTATCAGTTTTTCCTAAACGAAACATTTTCCAGCAAATATTCCTGCCTTCAATGCCACTCCTAATTAACATCATGAATGATTCTAATATCTGACTATGAAGCTCATTGTCACGCTGTCACAATCACGCTGAACGTATTTCCGATAATAAATCGAATCGAGTTTTCCTTCTATAATTCCATTTTTATAAAAACATTTTTTACACCCACCAAAGAAACGCGCGAGATTTAAGAATTTTCCTTAAAGTCGAGATATGAAGGAAGACCTTAAAGGTTGAAAAAGGGAACGACAAAGAGAGAGGATGGGAGAGAAAGAGGGGAAAACAGAGAGAAAGAAAGATATAAAAAGGGAGAAAGAGACAGTAAACAAGAAAGGGACAGAAAGAGAGAGATGTTTTCTAATTTGAGTCTCGCATCGATCCTTTTTTCTTTCTTTTGCCTGCTCCCTCCTCTTTCCACCCATTCGCCGTCGCATTTTTGCCTCGGCATGCCGACTTATTACAAAAGGAAGCGTACCGCCCAAAAGGTGAAGATTAAATTGGCTTTCGAGCACCGCGAAAGTTTCGTCCCGGTATTACTCGGTTTACTCGCGCACCGCGAAACGAAAAGCCGGATCCATTATTACTTGAGTGCTTCGTCGAGTTTTTCCCTCCCTCTCTTACCCGCTTTTTCTCCTCCCAAGACCTCTTCCCGTTCATTCACCGATGCAAAGACGTTATTTCTCACGCATCGAGTCTCATTTACATGTATCCACCTACGTTTGCATTTCCCGTGAAATTGGCTCTACGATTTTTCGGATGGAATTTCCCACGATTAAAAGCGTAATTACACATGCCGATCGTAATTAAACAGTTTCGCTGGTCACGATGTTTTATGTTATTTCTATTCCCGGATTAAATTCACAGCGAACGTAACTACGTTCAAACTCCGAAATATTTCTCGATTAAACGGCCGCCGAGTGCATTTGCTTTTTTTTCGATCGTATTTTTTCATTAATTATAGGAACAGAGGATCAGGAAAAGAGCTTTGTCGACATTTCGAGAGTGGAAAATCCGAGTGGTTTTCTTGCAATGTACGAGCACGTGAATATGTAATGTGAATCGAGAATACATGGTTCGTTGCGATATAACGATAGGTAGAAATTATTGGAGGCTGCAATTACATTTTATTGTAATACGCGACCGGCAGAGATGCAAATATCCTCGAACTCTCATAGATTGTATCAGAGTAACCGTACGAAGCTTGGATTCTGTATAACCTCTGTATTTCTACATCCTTCTCGCTTTTTCCAAGAACAATTTCATAATTAAAATCATCATATTTTCCCTCATACTCTGAAGAATCGTCGAAACTCATTCTTCTATTTTTCATCCGCTATAACCCTTTCGCACCGGTCGGGACATGTACTGTCCCAGTTTAAAAATTTTTTGATATTACGGCTGGGACAACATATGTCCCACTTACTGAAAAAAATCTAGAGCAGAAAATAACGCCAAGTTGGGCCTCAAAACTGATTCTCAATCGTTCTGAGTCCATGAATTTCTCATCTCGATCGTTCCCGATCTAATCAAACAAGCGACAACTGTTAATGTTGCTCAGTTTTCGGCTTAAAAATTATTTTATCTAATAATCGCTTGGAGGAGAAATAACTGATCCCGGTAATGGGGCGCACTCGGACTGGATTTTTCGCCGTATTGAAAGGGTTAAGCAATCCCTCAAAATACATCTTCCAATTTATAAGCTTGTATAATGTGCCTTTACATACACTTACCATATACACAAATGGCTTTCACCATTTTGTCTCACCCCCATTAGCTTTCTCCGTTTAACCCTTTCCGGTCCGAATCGTAAAAAATTGTATCATGAACCAACCATTTATTTTTTATTTAAAAATACAACTTTTATTTGATAATTTATATATGGGCCGTTTATTTTGAAAGTGGTGTAAGTCCATTTGCAGCCTGTAAATATACATAATTTTAGTTAAATTCGCCTAAAAGAAATTTGTATAATCAAATTAGATATTGATAAATTGATAGAAACATTGTAAGATTCGTCATAATTAACCAATATTTTTAAATTGACAGATATGCTAATCTTTAAATATCTCGAAACAAGAGAAATTGAACTTACACCACTTTCAAAATAAACGGTCCATATACTCTTAACTCTACTATATGGTTAACGAAATGAATTATCATATTCAATAGTAACTTCAATCACATGGCAAGTGTAGCTCATCGTTGTACGATAGGGCATGGAAAGCCGATGACGAGTTAGACTCGTCATTTTACCATAAGGGGTTAATCGCAATGAAACACGATGCGAAGACAAATTTATTTAATTACTCACAGTCGCTCGTTTTTTTTCAGGTGGATCAAAATGGGGTGAAAGTGAGAGTAGCAAGGGATAACGAAAATGAAATAGGTTCGTCCCTGACGATCGTTCCGAGCCTGTTCGCGTGAACCCACGCGGAGAATGATCAACGTGTAAAGCAACCGGTCGAACAATGAATAATATTGCGCCTGTTTGCATTTCATCGTGCCCGCGCGCATTACTAACGCTCGCACGAATCAGTCCGGCTTTCGCGAATCGCCTTTCGATGAGGGTTGAAGAGGGTGAGAGAGACGACGCGAGACAAGAGCTCGTAAAAATGGGCGAAAACCGATACGATGCGGAGGGTGGACCGACACTCGCCGTTACTCAAGTAATAACGAAATTGACGGACGGGCAAAACTGGTCGCATCGCTTTATGTAAATACGAGTAATGCCAGCCACGGTTGGTGTACACCAATTAATTTGCCCGATACCATGAAACCCGGTGCTGCGCGAAACTCCCCCGTAGCCGGCGATGATCGATCGAGTCGCGAACGCGAGCCGCGACTGGCCGATGGTGCACCCACCGTTCACCATGGGGGAGACGTAACTTGGAGGCTACCTTCGCAAATTCTGTTTCGGTCTACGAAAGCAATAATTGATTTTGCGGTTACCGCTACGGTTCATGTGGACCGCGATAAATCGAACCCTCCGTCCCGGGGGAAAGGGTTTCGAATTTCCTGCTTTCCGATGATGCCGATGGATTCTTCGCAACTTTTACCTCGGTTTGAGAGGAAAATTTGAAAATTGATGAGGTGAAATTTATGAAGGACATGAGATTGTTGAAGAAACGAGGTTATCGTTGAGGTGTTCTTAGGGCGACAGTAAAAGGGAACTGAAAACTGGATGATTCGATCTTGTGTTTACCCTCGAAAAGACTTCTCTAGGTTTTCTTATATGAATGTTCTTTGTTTCCGATGTTACAAATATAGAAGTACATTTAACACTAGATTTACGAACGCGAAATATATTACATCGCAATATACTAAATGAAGACTTTGGAAGTAGAGGAATCAAGTGGCAAAGAAGATGAGTTAAGTAATTTGTATATTATAAGATACATGTAAAATATCTACGGTACCACTCGTTTATCAGTTTGGAAAACGTTTCTAAAAAAAGGAGGAATCCGTCAATTTGACGGCTTCCGTAAACTTAGTGTTAAGAGTTCTGAAAAATTTCTAGGTGTGCGAGAATTTTTAATAGTTTACAGCCCAGTTTATAGTTTGTATCGTTGCACTGAATAGTCATTATGTAGAGTGGTTCCTTTAAAATATTTAATTATTGTTTTTAACTCGTTTGCGCTCCTAGCTCGACATTTTTTCGAGTCCAAACCAATAGATGTTAACATGAGAAAGAAAACCAGGGTTGCATCCTAGAAATTTTTTCAAAAGATATCATGTACTTGCAAAATACAAGGTACAACAATACTGCAAATAAAGCAGATACTTAATTGAATTTGTTTCTGCCTTTATTTACATAAATTGTCCTATTTTTCAGTTCGAGTAAATTTCAAACAAAACACTTAAAAGCGTTGAGAGCTACTGGTAACAAAACTGAAATACAATTCAGAGTGCAAAGAGTTAAGAATCCATCTTGCATCATTGACAGCAAGAAAGTAAATCCGTTTCAGACTTCTTTCTGTCATATTTTCATGTCGTTGATGGAAAGATTATTGTGGTCCTCCCAAATATTCATATTCATTAAAAAGCGCTTTCCACTGGGGAATTAGTCTCAATTTATAGTACGTGCACAGTATGAAGTCACTTGGTATGAAGTACGGGAGAAGGAGAGGCTGTTCTCTCACCGTCTATTCCTCTTTACAGCTTTAACTCATTACCGTGCATTTCTTTTGTTATTAAATGTGCAATGACTCTGAATGAATTACTAAAATAACAATCTAACCCCTAATTTCGGATATTGTAAATGACTTAACGTAATATTGAATAGCGTAGAATTAGTTTATTTTATCAGGACCCACTGATAATTGTAATAGAATAACTTTTAGAGCACTTCAAAATTAACTATTCCACTTATCGTGTCCCGAGTAGCACTCGTTACTATACAGCAAGGGGTTAAATGTGTGACATGTGAGAATGTGGCATGTATCTTATTCTTCGAACGAATCGGAGAAAACCATTTATCAAGTGACTTCTTTCAGTGCACGAATGATACTTATACTTTTATATCATCCATTTCGATCAAGATTCTAAGCTTCGTCGAATCACATTTATTTAAACATCCAATTGATCACTACAATTCGGTTTTCAATGCAAACCAATTACAAATATTCTAACACTTATCCCCAGTAAATTATTTGTCGCGCCGATTAAAAACGCTCCTGCCTTCCATTATTCAGCAATTACGTACGATCAATCCGTTTCACCGATTGTCGTATACATCACACTCGGCCCGTTTAATTTCGCGTCATTTCGCGCATTAAGTAATAGGATTATCGCGCAATGCCGCTAAATTCTATTCCAGTCCCGCCGCAATTTAGGAGAATTAATGGCCGTTCGACGGTGGCGTGTTCACCCTGCCGAAGGAATACCATGGACACGGGGATCGTGGGATTCCCCTGTGCTTTTTCTCACGTATCGAGTATTCTCTCACTATACTGGATTCCTTTATCGTGATTCCCTTACTCTCCGTCGGGTGCTTTGTCTCTAAGGAATTTGCACGTTTTCTATCGTGGTAGGGGGTGGGGAAAAAAAAAACGAGGGTACAGTAGAAAAAGGGGTCTTATTTGCAGAAGCTTAACGATAGATCCGTTTCGCGAACAGAGCAAAAGGTAATTTACATTCAATTCAGGAAATCCCAGATGTCTATTGGCTAAAAGACCGTTCTCGGAAAGAATACTCGACTACCTGCCTTCTACGTCGGATATCCGGCATCTGCATAATTCTGGTTTCTTTCTTCCAGCTCTTTCCTTCCTTTTCCTATACACTTTTTCCTTTCCTTTTTATCTTATTCTCCCTCCCTCTTTCTCAATCGCCTGTTCTCGTTTTACTATCCATCGAACTGTAGAGAAGTATCCTTCTTTCTCACACCTTCGCACCTCCAAACTTCTATTTTCTCTCGTCCTCCTTTGGGGGGAATACGGTGTCCGTCGATTCAGACTTTCGGCTATACTAAGGATTCAGTTGATTTAGTCGAGACGGTGCAGGTAAAGACGAGAGCCGGAAGAAACGGACGACGGCGTAGAGGAGGGGAAGAAAAGGGGTGGGACGGTCGAGTTGCATGCAATTAAACTTTCAATCCCCTCTGTCTTAATTTACTTCGAGACTGCTAGTATCGAAGTATTCCCTGGCGACTAGGAAGTACGTCGAAACGAACGACGGACAGTTCTATTCAAATGTTTTCGTTCGCTCGTTACTCTTGTCTCTTATCTTCTTCCCTTTACTTCCGTTTCTTTGACTCTACCTAGCATCTTTTATTCCTCTCTATCTTCTCTATACTTTTGGCATGGCCTTTTTCCTCGCGCGAAAGGATTTCATCCAATGAAACGTTTGGAAACAACCTTTACTTGGGGAATATTGAACTTTCGGAACGGAGTGTCGCTAAAACTACGATCCTCGCTTTTACTTCCGCAGGTTGAAATTAAGAATTGTTTATACGAATCGTCGAGATTCATGGAGTTTTTGTTTGATCGTGGGAGATAAAGAAGATTTGCTTTTCGTGGGAAATGTACGTTTATTGTGCGATACTTGGATCTGAGATCGAAATCTTGTAAGCTGTCGGCAGGATTGAAAACGGTCCCGAGATAATAAACTTGGAAATTTATACCTCGCGCTACCATCGGAGAACTTTGAAGTTAAATTAAATCCACCTATCTCGTTATACGACGGTAAAATAAAAGCAGAGGCTGGAAAGAATATCAGGAGTTGTATGAAAATTTCATCCTGCTCCATGCGAACGGATGCAGTGGAAAATAACCAACAACGTTCCTACAAAACGCAATGATCAAAAGTCCGAAAATTGAAGTTCGAAATTTGTAGTTTAGGATATATTAAAATACTTGGAGAAATGATCATTTATATCACGTTCATAACATTCACAGAGTTTTTCAAATTCCTGCTCAAAGTGATGCTTGAATTTTATTTGCATTTCCGATATGTATTTTTTAGCAGCTGCTATTTTCAAAATTGTTATTATACTTTTGTATTCCGTGCTTAACACAGAATTCCGCTGATGGGAGAATAACTTTTCTACAATATTAAAAACCTGTTCCATTTTTCGCGTTTAATGTAAAAGCAAGTATTGCAAAGATTCACTGTAATATCAAAGTTTTCCAAACAGAAATTAATTAAAAATCACGTAACAGGAAAAAGAATTTGGAAAATTGGCAAACAACTTTTTAGCTTATGAAAATAAAAATTATTATGATTATTAATAGAATTGTACTTATTAGAAATATATTGGAAAGTTTACTAGTCCAACTAGTCTAAAAAATGGAAGACTGTATACCTTGTCTCAATAGTTCGTTATGTCATCATTCTATATAACAATCAAAATACAATCACGTCATTTTCCACGAAAATGATCAATCTGCAACAATTACAAAGAACAGAGTATCACGGGAAATTCCTCTCCAACATATAAATCTATTCACCGACAGTATCGTATCTACGAAAACACCATTCTTCCCGACATCCTTCGTTGTCTCTCTCTTTTTTTTTTGAGGACAAAAGCATCTAAGCGCAGCGCATCTAATTAAAAGGGGTCCTATTATGCTGCTGAAGATAGGTAATGGAAGCCGGCGTGTAAAACTCCCGCATGCTATTTCTCTCCTCCCTTTTCAGCGTAAATCGTCCCCAACCCCTGTCTTACGTCCCGTCTACCCCGCGCAACGTCTGCCCAGCATGCGACCCACTTTCTTAATTGTTCCTCTATTAAAATACACTCTAATTAATATCCATTGTGCTTTATATTTATTACTTCGGGACTCGTTACGCGTTAAAGCGGAACGGCGCTTTATATCTCGAGGACAGATTACCCTCTGCGCTCCGGAAAAAGTGTAGTCCACCCCTCCCACCGGAAACTTAATGAAAAACGAAATTTATGTAGCCTAAAAGCAAGTGGATCTTCGTTAACGCATAAAATTAATAACCTTCGTGACGGACTGACACATCTTTTTTGTATTTTTTTTGGTTTTAATTCTATGATTATTTTGCGTAGGACCAATAGATTTGATAGCGGTTCGAACTACCAAGGCTATAATGTATAAATTACAGAGAAAAATTTTCCCTAAGGCGACAGAGGACATGAATTCGACCTTTTTTCTACGACAGTGATGGCGAACCTTTTTAAGAAATGGGTCAAATTTTGTTCACCATTCTTTTTAGTACTAGTTCGTGGGTCAGTAAGTAAATGGTGTCACTTGGAAAGAGGGGCGGTTAGAAATTATTGTTTTTTGGATCTCAGCTAACCAATGACCCCTATAAATATTTTCTTATAAATTTAACATCATGTACATATACTTTATTTTTTAAATATTTTTAGTTGCCTGTTCTCTCTTTTATGATATAAAAAATAAGTTTATAAAATTCGACGCGTGAATCATTTGAAAAACCTGCGTGGGACAGTGTCTCAAAGGCTGGATTACGACCTACTGTTATACTTTGGTTTCAAACTACCCAGGCTATAATATCTACCAGAAACTGTTTCCTAAAGGTGACTGAGGTTTCGAATTCGAGCCCACTGAGTGCGAATTTGAACCTTAACCCTCCTTAACAGTTACAGTCTTCCACTGTCTACGTTTCTATTTTCTTTCGTTTTACTTCAAACCAACTACAAAAGGAATATACTGATAATTGTGCATGTACAATATATAGAGGAAAAATCCTACGTGCAATAGACTTTCTGGCATTCAAGGATTTTTCTATAAGTGACACATTTTCTAGGTGAAATGTATCTTCGTCCACGGGAAAGAGACAAATTGTTCCAAGGTTCGCCGGCATTCAACCAAACGGCCAAGAAAAACCAGTATTTTTGCGTGACCGTAAAATCCGTAATCCTTTCGCGATACGTATGACGGAATTAGCGTATCACATTAACGCGACACGGATATATGGTTATACTTTTTGTAGGTGATGCTAAGTAATAATTTTCCACCTGGCAGAAAGTCGTAATCATTTTCCGTACGATATAAAACAGCTGGAGGAACATGGCGTTTTGTGGGACGAAAGAAATAGACTTGAAAGAGATTAAGATCTACAATACGTCGCGTTTTTTCAACCATTTATCTTGGACGTTTGTTGCAAGTTTCTTAGCCGTATTACGTATACAGCTATTAATCATCGATTCGGGATCTACTCGCAAGCTTATGGCACCCCATTCAACCATTACATCTGCTCTGTGAAACAACAGACGATTTCAAACAATTCTCACATTCTTCCATCTCCTACATATAGGGTAATTCCGGGGGAGAGGGCCGTACGGGAGAGATGGCCAATAGAAAAAACTTCAAGTAGTAATTCGTAAATGGCAGTACTTTAATTTAGTATCGATTCGTTTTGGCACGGGCAAGAAGTGTTAGTGGATTTTTTTACGAAACAATTACGGAAAGGTGAGAAATTTGACTTTGTTTTTTAATAACACGTTCGATCTAAACTAAGCGGTTGACATATTAAATGGTCACAAAGAAGTTTTGAAAGTTTTTGCATGTTCTGGGTGCATGAAAACTGCACCGAGTTTGAGGATATGTGTTCTTACTGCGGTAATAAGAAAAAAAAGGAGTTAAAAGATCTCAAGGGCAAAGGGAAAGGCATAAAGAGTACTGGCCATCTCCCCCCGATCACTATGGCCATCACCCCCGGACACTCTGGGAGAGATGGCCAGTCCTAGTTTTTTTTTTAAATTTAAAATTACATTGTTTGCGTTCTTTAAAGTAACTTATCGTTAATGTTTGATAAGAGTAATAAATGAAGTTTATGTTCTATATTAATTCAATGTTTTATTCGTCATAATTCCTTCACAATAGAGTCTTAAAGTTACTAGGGCCATCTCCCCCGGACTTACCCTAATATTAAAATTTCAAAAACGATATTGAAAATTAGAACCCATTAGTCGGCACTCGACAGTCTCCGAATCAAATACGCAAGAATTGTTGAACGTACGATATCTAATTTTAAGTTCTCCAACTAAATTTCCATTTTTGTTAAAATCATCCACGGCGTTCCGTTAAAATCAGTGCTCCTTAGGAATTTCAGTTTCAATTTGCGTATGAAAATGACTCGGTGAGCATATACCGTCGAGGCAGGCCCGTCTTATCGCTCGCCATGCGATTTCGTATATCACGTAATAAGGAAGTCCTGGAAGGCCGGAGCTTTCGACGGGAGATTAGAAGATTCCGGTTAGAATGACTGAAAATCGGTTTGCGGATTCGTCGAGCTTCCACTCGCTTCTGCGGCATGCGGCAGCCAGTGGTCGGAAACCTATGCAAACCCGTTCGAAACTATGTAAAGCAATGCTAATCCGCCGATAAAACCCTCACCGACGAGCAAACTACCCTCACATTTCCGCCGCTGCATCGTTCCTATACATACGGATCATAGACGGCCGTTCATGGGTATTCGTTATTGCGTTTGTAAGCGTTCACTTATGCGTATGTGTGCAGGGTGCACTGCAATGCAGCGCCAGCTCTGGCCGTCCTGACGTATTTTCCACTAATCTCAGACCCCGAAGGTAACTCTATTAGATTCCTACGAAATGTTTACCCCCCATACCCTATCCAACCCCCTTTCTCGGATCACCACTTCAGCTAATACGTTAGGGGTTACAATATTCATCGGTAATTGCCGACTGGTTGCCGCGAATCAACTTGAGTTCTTTTTGTGGAGTCCGTGATATCTCATGAAGATTTGTAGGTGGCGGATGTTATGGAGATCTTGGATTTATATTAACTCATTAACAGTTTATCCCGTGACAGTCACGGGCGGAGCGTGAAGTATGAAACGGTTTATCCTGTTTAGTTTACCAAAGATATCTAAGTTTATGACTAGATTCTTTATTTCCTCTGTTCTCTAAGGTTATTATAATTGAAGAGGGAGACGAGGTTCAGTTTGCATGCCGAAGTGTTTTCGAATATAAAAAAAAACTATACGTTTTGTGGGCCAGAATTCGTCATTTTACCAAACTGTGAAAGGATTAATAGAGAGTTCAATTAGTACTACTTGGTGTAAAGCATTTGGGATTTTATGACATGATGGTTTGGATGGGATGAAGTGATGACTTTGAGAAAGAGTAATTTTTCTTGTGTCAAGTTTTTTTTAGGTTGATACACTTTTTTGATAGCAAATGATGAGCTATGCTGGAAATATAGTACTGTCATACTGTGTGATGAACTGATTTTAGGCTAGAATTTTTAATACAAGGTTCCAAAATATGTTAAGAAATAATATTAGTTTCGTTGTATATAACAAGAAAGCAAGAGAAATTTATTGGGGTAAGTAGTTTTGAATTTTTCTTAGGTTTAACACTAAATTTACCAGCGTGAAATCTATTATAGTTAAATATGTTAAATATTTATTTTTAAGCAAGGAAAATTAAGGCGTAGAAAAGATAATAGATTCGGTAATTTATGTTTTATACGATGGACGAAGAATATTTATTCTACGGCTCTCTCATAAACCCGCAGAATTTTTGGAAAAAATTATGTACCAGTCATTTTGACTGGCTTGGTATATCTAGTGTTAAGGTCGATAGATTGGTATACAATATTGTACACTGTGCAGAAATCCAGGAACAATAATGAGGTCTTATTCGCGGTGTGACACCCTCCTGTATTTTCAACATTCATAAGATTTTTTTACGATAAGAAATACAACATTTTTCAGACCTTCGTACTCTTGATTTATCTTTGAACTTTAACTCTTTGTAGACTTACGCCTCATTCGAAATTACTTCCAGTTATAATGAATTTTCTACCCATTTAACAATAATGTTCTTTCTTTGTTCAAGTATTTCTGTACGTACAAAAAAATGTATAACCAGCGGTAAAGAATTCTACAAAATTAATTTCATTTAGCTGATGAAAAATCAGAAAAAGTAATTCCAACTTTAATGTTTTTATTCAGAATTATTTAAATATTTAAAAGCAGTAAAAAATTCCAGGCATTTATTACCAGTTTATGCAGATGTTGATGCACTTTGAAGTGAATCTATGTAAGTGTAATTTTCTAGGATCGGTTTTTTCAGAAAGAATGTTTCCCATGAAAGATGTGAGCAGTTAAAGAAAACATGGTAAACATATATCTCAACTGACTGAATATCGTGTACGATGATATTAATAAAAAAGCTTTTACTTAGGAGCAAGAACGCACGCCGTTGGTGGCCTATAATCGAATTACATTTATCATAAAAAACAATTTACAAGTTCGTTTAACGCTATATTATCCTTTTTGAGTGGTGCACTTTCTCAGAATTTTATAGAGCCCATTTAATTAGAGCATATCGTAACAAAGTTGGAATAAGGACATCATACAAGTAGTTATGAATTTTACGACGACATTCAACCATAGAATGAAATGTTTTTAATAGGTTGTTTAATGTGAATAATATTCGAAATTCAAACCATTATTAACAAATTTATCTTATTGGCAAACTAATAATATTGTCAGTGAAGACATTCGTCACAAATTAAAACGACAGCTTTGTTCCCAGCGAATCGAAATATCTCATTAATTTGATCCAATCCATACCAACAAATATAACTTTATAAAATTCAACCCATAATTAAAATAAAATCCAAAGAAGCTTAATCAAAGTAAAAACAACAAAACACTCGTATAGATTAACACTAGAACTATCAAGCAAGTCAAAATGACTGGTTTCTAAATTTTTTTTTTAAATTCCCAAAGTTTATGTGAGAGTCATATAGTACATACTGTACATTGATCTTATAAAAAATAGATTATTGAATTGATTATCTTTTTCATCCTTTAATTCCTCGTTTCCCAAAGTACTTATTTAATTTACTGAAATATAACAGATTTAACACCGGTAGTTCTAGTGTTAGAGAATCCTCACCAACTTATCCCCTCAATACAAAACTTCCACATTTTAAAAAAGCAGTTAAATTTCTCTCGTTAAAGTACCTAAACTAAAATGAATTCTTTTATGTATCACAGTTTCAAAGATCACCATGATGCCCATTATCCGAATTAAACACGAGGCAGAAGATTCAGAATCTTCCCTGAAGAACTATTTAAAACTCTTCCCCGAAATTCTCCGCGTTACATAATGACATCGTTAAAATTTCCAGAGCATATTTAAAAGGACGAATATTTTTGGCGACTTTATCTCGACACGAAGGCGGCTGGAAAGCAAGGTCCCCGCGGTTTGCGACTCCAGTGTACGCGAGCTGAAAGTTACGAGCATTTTAGTTGAAGCATTAACGAAGGAAGCATTTAAAACTTGAGACCTTCCCAAAGTTCCTACGCGTAAACATTAAAACCAGCCGGCTAAGTGGCACCGTTACTTCTTCGCCAAGGAAATAGCCTGTACATGTACAGTCCAAGAACGGCCACCGTTTCTTGATTATCGTATTTCTGGCTGCTACTCGGAGGCAGACCTCTTCTACCCTTCCGACAGAAATGCGCCCCGAGAAAAATATCGGTCCGACCGGACGACCGTTCTCTCTTTCTGTAAGTGACTTCGCGTTTACTCCCGCGGAAGAAAGGAATTACGCAAGCAGCTCTTGTCCAACCCCGAAAATCTCAGCGGAAGAAATGCCAGTGGCGCAAAAACTTTGGTCAAATAATCGGACCAGTTTATGGCCGTCGAGTAAACGCTCCTCTGTGAGAGTCGTTAAGAGTTGAGTCACGTTTTTTTTTTTCCTCCATGGCTGAGAAGCTCTTAGGGTGAGTTCTGTTTTAAGTGCCTTTATTTCTTGTTACTTCGAACGCTAACTGCGTCGTGCTAGTTTCCAAGTAATTGCGTAACGTTTGGTGAACTGTGAATGGAGAGCTTGAGAATTGGAAGGGCTTGCGGTTTATTGTCATTTCTTTTTAGAATGTCGTTGATCTGTAGTTCGTGAGAGGGTGAAGAGGATATAATTAGAGTTGTGCTTTTGGATTTTTGGAATTTATGTAAACCGGTGAATTACTTATGGATTAACCCTTTGCGGACGGAGACATTTTTGAATATGGACAGTTAATCATTTATTCGGTGGTCCAAAACTACCTTTTTATCAGAAATTTGGGTTACTAGTGTGTATAAAATATAAATTACTCCACTTGTAATCGTATCTCACCGGTTGTATTTCAATTTTTCAATCTTAAGCGTGTATACATACGATGATAAATTCTAATAGCATTTTTCCTCAGACCGCATATATGCGTCGCTAGTCCGCAAAGGGTTAATATAGTTAATAGTGGCTATTTGTTTGAATAGGAGCATTATTATTTTGCTGTAATCATTCATACAGGTAATGACAATGAATGTTTCCCTTTCCCTTCCACTATTTCAACTTGTAGGTATTGTACAAATATTCCAACTTTGTACTATTTACGCGATAGCAGGTACAATAACGTGATTGTATGTATTCTTTAACCCCTTGCACTATTTCCACGAGTCTGACTCGTGATGAAAATTTTAGGCCAAACTTGAATATCACGAGTCTGACTCGTGGTATTAATCTCAGGCAAAGTATTCATATCTCGAATAAGATCGTATTTCCCCGTGCAAGATTATTAAATTTAGACTTTGATTCAAATTCATTTGAGTTTCACAGAAGTTCCATTGCGTGAAGTAAATGTTAGCGCGGTAATCTTTGTCACTCGCAAGATATCGTATATCGGGCGTTCGGTTTAGGCATGTTTTCTTGCGAATTTACCGATAGTGCAAGGGGTTAATCTATGTCGATTACACATGTTACAGTAAAAAATTAAAAAATTGAAAAACTACTTATGGATCAGGGATAGTCAACCTTTTTTATATCAACCGTCCTCTTTTGTACCTCTGTTGCCAGTAAAATTTCTTAGTGGAGGTTTAGCAAACAAAAATGTCATTTAATTTACTTTTCACATGAGTGATGACCGCAGGAGAAAAAAAGTAAGTAGCACTAGAATCGGACAAAACCCCTATCGCCCACCATGGAAGGTTGAATCGTACATAACTGGGCAATAGGGGGGTTGACTACTTCTGTTCTGATCAGACGATTTTGCATAAATGTTTTAAATGTTTAAATACCGAGTAAAGTGGGAAAAATAGAAAAATGAACGTACGTTGGAAAATGTTAGTCTTTCTTTTCTATAAATGCCGCCACGCGTTTGCAAAACGACAAAGCTTTTGTCCGATAACGTCATTTCTTTCCGGTGCCGTGTCAAGGCAATATTAACATCGTCGATTTTTCACTCTAGGACAATGATAATAAGGCCTCACGGTGTGACAATATGGCGCATAAATTTTTTCCCACTACACCCATAGAGTTCACTGTCCTTTTCCGTGCGTCGCATCGATTCTCTTATACTTTCAAAGACATTCGTGGCAGTGCTTTTTTATTTTTATGACATTCGTAGAGCAGACATTGGGAAGCGAGCAGTACAAAGCTTTTTCTCTCATTCCACGCCGACCCATTGGAATTTAATAAAACTCTCGCTCTTCGTATACACACACGTTTGAGGGACAGGAAACGCAGCTTCTAAACGCATTCGAACGCACCGAAAAGCGTACCACGGATGCATTCGTACAATGGAAAAGTTAATTGAAATTTAATCGATTAGCCAATGAATTAGTACTCCCAACGTCAGGAACAAAATGTCGTAAATTGCATTTTCCTGTGACCGACGCACACGGGTAAGAAAATGGCGAGCTTTTTTTTTTTATTCTTCCAATGAAACACGTCGATGCGCATCCGATGGAAATACCAATTTTCTATTCGCGGTAATCTTATTCCGACGTTATACTATTGGAAACGTTTTCGACGTCGAAAGAGGATGTTTGCGTCGGCGATTACGAAAGTCGTCTCTGACATGTATTTTCCGTTTCGAGATATTTCGAATTTTTCTTTGTGTGTGCTAAAAATATCTTTAGTAAGTTATGGAGATATTTTTTCCATATTGGTAGAAATATTTGTTAAAGTAGAAATATTTGCTGTAATCTAATATACATGGAATTTACGGCATATATAATATTTTCGAATATTGTAAATCATAATTCTCATGGTTTTGATCGTGCAGATTATATTGGATTTAAATTCTTCATCAACAATTTGGTTAATTGGTGTTCAGAGTTCATCGAAAACTGTTCCTTTTTAACTTTGTAGCTTTAACTCTTTGCCGTATTATAACGAGTGATACTCGTGACGCGATAAATTGGAAAGGCAATTTTCAAGTTTTACAAAACCTATTAAATTGAAAATATCAGTGAGATGCGACACGATAAAATTATTTCTATAATATTAATATTACGTTAAATCATACTTTATGTCAAGAATCACTAACCAATGTTTATTTTACTAATTTAATTCCGAATTAATGTGGAGGCAGTCAAAAAGTAAATAGCACGGCAAGGGGTTAACTGAGCCCTGAGGATATAAAAAGAATAAAAATATGGCTGAAACGACAATAGGAATTTATTATAATACCTAAGATTGAAATCCGGTAAATTTTCGGCACAACTAATTCGCTGCAACTATAAAGTTTCGCAAATAGTTCAAAAGAAGTGTATCTTTTACAAAATCAAGCCACTTTCAAGATAAACAAACACACTTTTGTTATCGGTCTAGTAATCACCTTCAATTAGCCATTATTAGACTGCGGATGTTTATGCAAATTTCGAGTTTCACAAATGCAGGTGAGACAGGAAAACCTATCTAGGGATTTATTGCACTTAATAAATATTACAACAAATACCATACTTTGGATATTTTAGATATATTTTTATATTATGTTCTTTTTGTACATTTTAGTCGTATTTAATTTGTCATAAATGCATAAAAATCCGCTGTCTAGCCATTATATTTTTATATATTCTATAAAGACATCCTCACAACAAAATCCCAGAATTCAATTCTGCCGTTTCCCAAATTCCATCCACTTTCGCAACAATCAGTACGTTCATCAAAAACCCTTTGAACCTATTATTCCCACCGTAATTTCTCCGTAAATCCACCGACCGTAGAATCGAACAATTTTTTCAATCAACTCAGAAAATAGGGACAGTCGATTGAACTAATCGTTCCCTAATCGTTGGCTCGGGGTATACCATAGATAAGAGGGAAATCTAAACGCGCGTAAAATCGGTCGTCTATGGAGTTAAGGACGTGCCGGTTTAATGGATGGTTAAAGCGTGTTTCGGTTTACGCTAGGAGGATACGGCAACGCCGTTATGCTCACCGTTAACCTTCCAAGGATTATAGCCTCGAGGTTTAGAACCCGTGCAGTCGTAACGCGCGTAAACCTTGCCCGTATATAAGCGCGCCCAGCGACGACCAACGATGAAATCCATTTTTCAACGCGAACGAGTATAACACCGTGCAAAGTGAACCTCGTAAAATACTCGTATCCCCCTTTCAAATGGTGAAGTTTCAACGAGAAAGGAAAAAAGTGCGTTAACGTAACAATGGGAATCGAGTAAAAAAAAAATTCATTGTTAATAACGGTATTCTTTTCAATTGGTCCCACGTCCTGGAAGCGTTTTCCAGGAACCCTCGCGTCACAGCAAGAGATGGTAGCGGTGGTAATGGACGAAACGTGCGCGAAATATTTGGAGAACAAGGTTCGCTTACGTCGAAGGGAAATTTTCGGGTAACGACAAGTCTGTCTTATGGGATACGTGCTATACGCGATGCTTGAAAGTTGGCAGACGTGCAACCATCGCGGGAACATTGCACGCAAATTTGCCACTTACGTGTTACGTAGTTCGGTAAGTTTACGAGTTGTAGTCCCAGAAGAGGCGGTGGAGGTTACTTACCTGAAACAAAGGAAACAAAATTCAATTAGCATACGTGCATCCTTTCGTAGGTGCGATCGTGACAGTCGCGAAACGTTGGCAATTACCGGAGATGAACAGTTGTGAGGATAGTTTCCGGCACACCTTTATTTTGTGCCGAATTTCAATGTTGACCCTTCGCTCTACAATAACGAGTTATACTCATGATCAAGTAAACGGAATAGGTAATTTTCAAGAATTCGGAAACCAATTAAATTGGAAATATTAATGAGAAAATAAAACATTTCTCTAACATTAATATTACCTTCAATTATACGGCATATCAAGAATCACTGATCAATTTTTATTTTACCAATTAAATTCTGAATTATAACGGAAACAGTCACGAAACAAATTGTAGTGTAAAGTACAGTAAGATGTGTAAGTACAGTGGGTAAAATTGTAAACTAATTTTATCTATTAGAATTGCGTTATAGACAACAGGGATGAAATTATACGGCATATCAATAATCACTGATCAATTTTTATTTTATCAATTAAATTCTGAATTATAGCGGAAACAGTTACGAAACAAATTGTAGTGCAAAGGGTTAATGGAATTATTATTACGTCGATGTGTAAGTACAGTGGGTGAAATTGTAAACTAATTTTATTAATTAGAATTGCGTTATAGACAACAGGAATGAAATATTCATAGAATGAAATTAATTACGGAAATAATTGCAACGATGATCGCACATGAGAATTAATGGAGTGAACGATGGTAATGATATAATATTACGATGGTATATTTGAAAGTGAAAAGTTATTCGGTAGTATAAATAATTTTGTTTCTCGAAATATTCCGACGAACGTGCTTAATAATGTTTATACAGTCGTTGAAGCTTCAGCGAAGGAAGTTCGCGAGTTCTTGAAAACTTGAGAGGTAACATAAATCAAGAATCGGCAAGGACGTATCGCGAAAAAAACTTTCCCTTCGAACTCCTGATCATTTAGCATACTTAACTGATCTGTCCAAATGTAAAGAAAATCCATCATGGTAGAAGTAGAAGAAGGAGAGAAAGAAGGGTGAGGGAAATTCAACAGACGTTCTGAGGTTACCGAGTTTTTTCATCTCGGAAAGGAAACTTTCACCAAACAGGAGTTGTAAAAAAAAAGGAAAGTAGAAAAACTGTATTCAATTAAAGGGTGAACTCGCCCAGAAATAAAAGTAATTTTAAGACTCCGTTGCTGCTTCAGACCTCGCTGCGAAAACTTTTCAAATAAACCGAGCGATTAGATAAATTCATATTAAGATCTTCGAATATTATTATCTTCCCTATTAAACAATTTTTTAGATTACCATATTTTTCGGTACATAACGCGCGCGTGTCTATACAAAAAAAGTTAAAATTTGATAAAATAACAACCTGAGCTTTATAATTAGATAGCGACATGAAGGATGTCAAATTCAATAATAAAACTGTGGTGGGATTTTAACTAAAAGTAGATTTACCAGCGTGAAGTCTATTGTATTTAACCCTAGATCACCTTCGTCGATTCGACGACACGGATTTAATAAATATGCCATATTAGTTAATGTTACCGTAATAAATAAATACCTATCTTTAATAATAGAAAAAACATGTTTAAATTTTATTTAAATAATACCCTTTAACCCCTTTTGTAAACACCGTAGTCGAAGACACGAAGGTTAATGTTACGCGTCGAAAAATAAGGTTAGTGATCTACTCTCTTAGATCGAACCAGTGGAATTTCACTGGTTCGCCAGTGGAAACTCACTTGTTTACCAATGACACTCACTGGTTCCGCCAGTGATTTCGGTGGCCATCAAAGTTCACTGGTTTACCAGTGAATCTCATTCGTCAGCATATTCAAAAATAAAACACAGCGCATGGCGCTGCAGCAGCGGGCGCAAATTTCACTGGTTCGCCAGTGAGATTTGTCTTCACTGGTTGAACCAGTGAAATCTCACTGGTTCGATCTAAGAGAGTAGGGTTAAATATGTATTTTAATGCAACGAAAATTAAGACGTGGAAAAGATGATAGATTGGATAATTTATGTTTTATATGATGGACGAAGAATATTTATTCTACTGCTCTCTCATAAACCAGTAGAATTTTTGGAATAAAATTGTGTACCAGTCATTTTGACTAGTGCTAAGAAAAAAAAGAATGCCGAAAAGATAGAAGTGCGCGTAATACAATATAATAGGTGCGTGTTATCTATCGAAAAATACGGTAATAGCATAGATTTCAATCGAAGATACTTCGATAACTATAATCAGACTGAGAAACGAGGGTAAAGAACACAAATCTCTAACTAACACATCGTTCTTACAACTTTACCGTGTGCTTCTACGGTATAGTCCAGTAAAATTAATCATTAAAATAGAAGTAAGGTTACAAAAATTCCCATAGAGCTAAAAATTGGTATGAATGTTCAGAATACTATTATAAATGAATTGTGAAAAGTCCCCATCAATCCCCCTTGTGCAAAAAATTTTATTGATGGTGAAAGTTTGCAAAAATAGGTTTTTCGCGTTTTTCAGCTAAACAGTGAGTTTTACAGCAAAAATAGTTCAGACAAAAATTGTAGATCATCCGATTCTCTACAAAAAATGTATCCACACTTTTTTTCATAAGTATTGTCATTTCCGTGATACAGCGGTTCAAAGAACTGAAGAAATTATTTTATTCGTAATATGCACGTTAATGTACTTTTATATACATTTTTGAACCGTTATACGAGTACAAATATGAGTCCCTATGTCTTATACATACAAATTATAAAATTCTTAGAATATAAATGAACGTCAAAAACTCCGCCCCTATTTTAATTTAGTCCCATGGCCTTGAGTAACATTTGTCTTCCATTCAATTGTCAGCGTGGCGATGCTCGTATACCTGCTCCGTTTCAAAAGTCTCATACTCAACAAAATACTGTTAGTCGTAAGCATTCCTTCGTAGTGACAACTCGTGGCTATCGCTTATATTTTGTAACAAAGTTTGTGCATTTTACTGTTTTTAAAAAAAAATGTCGCAATTCTGCTTTATTTGTAGTCAACCTTTGACTGAAAGTGGAGTTGTTACTGTTGATCGCGGCATGAAAGCATTAATTGATGCAAGTATTGAAAGAGGTGATGAGTTTTCGGAGTACCTGAAAGACCAGACATCTGTAAAGATTCATGTGCAGTTATAATCACTAATGGAATTCACTTCCTTCTTTCTATGTACGGAGCTCCAAAAAAAGTTACCTGCTTGGATAAACTCCGATACTTATATTTTGCAAAAAAAAACTTATAATAAAAAACAAGTGCAATTAGCTTGTCTTCCCCCAACCTCTGCTGCTGCTCAACAACATCTATTCCGGGTATATTATCAAGTTCAAGTGTGGCTTGGTAATAAAATGGATCCAGAAGACTGGGGTTTGGAAGTTAGTTGACAATGCATTGGAACCAATTCATACGTTACTCCCACCTGCACCAGAAAAACTCCTTAACACCATCTTTTGCAATTGCAAAAAAGGTTGCAATGCTAAATGCGGCTGTAAAAAGGTTGGACTGTTTTGTTCTTTAGCATGTACCAATTGTCAAGGACAGTCGTGCTCCAATGTTGAATCGATACTAGATGAGGATAATTACGATATCAGTGATGAGACATATGATGTATCACTTTTAGAACATATTTGTATCCAGCAGGAAGATGAAGAAAAAGAAGATGATGAAAACGAAGACAGTACACTAGAAGTTCCATTGGATTATTATGAATCCGACGAATAATTTTTCCAAATTATTTTTTCATTTATATATTACATAATTTACACAGCTTTCATCATTTTCAATACTCAATTTGAATTCAATAGGATCACAATAGATCGTGGAATAGGCCTACCGGGGAAACCACGTTAAAAAAAAGCGCCAAGCACACTACCTCATAGGTGGTGTGGAAACGTGTGCATATTACGAATAAAATAATTTTTTCAGTTTTTTGAACCGCTGTATCACGGAAATGGCAATACTTATGAAAAATAGTGTGGATACATTTTTTGTAGAGAATCGGATGATCTACAATTTTTGTCTGAACTAGTTTTGCTGTAAAACTCACCGTTTAACTGAAAAACGCGAAAACCCTATTTTTGCAAACTTTCACCATCAATAAAATTTTTTCCACAAGGGGGATTGATGGGGACTTTTCACAATTCATTTATAATAGTATTCTGAACATCCATACCAGTTTTTAGCTCTATGGGAATTTTTGTAACCTTCAAAGTCTTATTTGACTGGACTAGTAGTAGCATCAGGTTCTATACCAACAACAACAACAACATAGTAGAAGAGAAGATCGACTTGAACAACGATGGTGACGCGGATGCTCGTTAGTCGTTGCAGAAGTAATGGAGGACGAGTTCGAGTTGTAGCACCCAACTAAACCGATATATCTGGCGACCCGGTGTCTGCAGAGTTTCTCCCAGCACACCAGCTTCATCTGATAAATGCGTACGAAATTAATTAATTAATTAATTAAGACTCGTCGCTCGGCGCCGTCGAGCCAAGTTCGGTCGCATTTTCCACGGAAACTCTGACCATCCCATAGAGATGAAGACTAGCAGGGAATCTTTCACATTTACCAACGATTCTCTAGTTTCCCATGAGACACGAAAAACGTCCAGCAGATTATCTCGGGTATTTGTCGGAGGAAAAACCATTACGTGCCCTCGTGGCATGTTACAGTTGTGGATGGTAAGCTAAAATAGAACTTTTTACGATGAAATAATCGTGGAATTTGCTACGGCCAGACTCTGCCATTAATCCGAGTCAAAATGGGACAATCGCGTGATTATAAGCGGATACGATTTCGTTTGTCTTCGACCGACTGCAGGAGATTAGATCGTATAGGTGGAAGGGTAGATTGTACGTATATACGTATTACGTTGATCGGCTTCTCTTCTCTGCAACCTTGTCGACGTTCCAGTGTAACCGGAATAGAAATACCGTCGGTTTCGCGTTGTTGCCGCCGGGAAATACGTACAAGGAGTAGGTAGGTAATGATCGTTCTCGATTTACAGATTCGCCTTGACTTTCATGAAACCAATAGCTGCTACCGAGCGAAGGCGAGCAACGGATATTGCCCTGCAATTTGGCAATTTCCCAACAACGGTTCCACGATTTTCGCCATTGCGATTCGCCTTTTTGCGTCTAAACGGGCGGACGGTTGTTCGAGGGATGGAAACGTTCGTGGAATTGTTCTCTGATTAAATGAATTATGTGATGTAAGATCGATTTCGCTGTGTTCGTTCGTACGTTCGGGTTATATCGAAAAGTTTACGGTAATTATTAGTTGGTAATAGTTCTCGCAATAAACGGTTCGCGGAGCGTTCATAAGTGAAGTACTTTTATCAAATAACCGAGAGAATTTCTGCACCAAGTTGGCGTTTATAGCGTGTAACGAGATGAATGAAAATTCACCGAAAATGGAAATTACATTGTGAGAAGGATGTGGTGTTATTTCTATTTTAGTACGATGAAAAAGAAACGGTAGATATTCTTGCACTAAAACGTATTGGACAATTCAGGGTATTATTATAGATGTACTTATTCTACTTTCTGACATAGGTTTACAAATTTTAAGTCTATTTAAATGCAATTGGTGCAAAAAAGGATGATATTAAATATGAAAATAAGACTGTATGTCGAACAACTTTGAGTGCAAAATGGAATATCTATCATCCCTGAGAAAAAACTGCTAGTTACATGTACAATTTCTACGTACAAATATATTTAGAGATTTTTTACAAATATAGGATAAATACTAGGACTTTTACAACACAAACACTAGGTGTATTTCATTTCCTTTCATTTCCATGTACATACTGATTCAATACAAGACCATCTATACCAAAAATAACATACACCATCTGTGATTAGAAATCCATCTAAAATCATAAAACCTACACAAAATCACAGCACTTCAGAAAAAAAAAACAAAAAAACCTTCTAATCTAGGGGTAGTCAAAGTTAGTAGGCAATTCAAGCTTTCGTAATGAGCAACAGGGATTTTGTCCAATTCTAGAGATACTTTCTTTTCTTTTACTGGAAGCCATCACTCGAGTTCAGTTTGACTCAACTTCATATAAGAAGTGAATTAAATAATATTTTTTTACTAAACCTTCGCTCAAAAATTACAGGAACATTGCAATGCTCCTAAATTATATAAATTACTGCGAAATCAATGGATGGTAAGAAAATTATATTGCCAATAAATATACAAGAATAGCCGATAGGTATAGAAAGTTTGACTACCCCTATTACCAAAAAAAATCATTCTATTGTATTTTTCTTTCATTGTTCTCTTCCCAAGGGACAAAATTATCAGTGTTCCGTGTTCCGACGACAGTCGCGTGTAAAATGCAGAACTAAAAATATTAAACGATTCCATTGATCCGAGGGGTGGGGGGGACGATGAAAGGTGACTGTCAAGAGCAGGTATGCAGGTGTTCTCCAACCGAATCTTAATTTACCTGTCCATTCTCGTTTCAATCAATTCAACGTGGAAGCTTGCAGCACGCATTTGCGCTCCCTTACACACGCGATACGCATCCCCGCACAAAACGCTCAGTTTGCTCGTCTAAACCGACAGACGCGCGATATACTTCGTTCGTGAACTCTTTCGTGACAGCTCGTTAATTCTCAGATTGCGTCAGCATTTGCCAACGTGCAAAGCGAGACGATAATTGAAAATGTCAAACTAATCGAAGGGTACATACTCAACGGGGGCAAGTCGAACGAGACGAGTCCATTCGGATATAGCCCCCGGAGAAAATGGGAAGATGGTTCGCCTGAACGATAATGTATGAGCGTAATATTAGCGATTATTAATATTTAGGTATCTATGGATAATTATTATTAGTATGGTGAAGTATTAAAATGATAAATCTAAATCATCTTTCATGGTTTTTACCACTTTCGTTAGATTGCTCGATGGATTGGTTGAAAAACATTTAGCATGATTTGTTACAAAAATTCCAAAGATTTGTTGTTAAAGATTGAAGAAAGGTTTATTATTTTTTATTCTATGTTATTAACCCTTAACGGCCGAAAAGCTCCGCTATGGGGACATAATATGTATGGCGTAGAAAGTTCTCGGCCGTTGAGGGTTAATATAGACATCTGACTCCGTTTGTTGAGTGATAGACTAGTTTTTGGCCCAATAGTTTTCTTACTATTAGATTGAAACACCTGATAAGTACACTATGCAATAGTGACTATACAACTAAATATTTTAGATCCGCCTACAAAATCAATTTATAATTATATTGTATGCTACCATTTTTTATCGGTAACAGCTTGTGCACGCCGACAAATAAATAAGTCTATCAACGACAATATAAATAAACGATAATACACTTTTGGTTCATAATCTCACAATAAATGTCTTCTCGTTAGTAAAATTATTTAACGTCTAATTTACACTTAAAATATTTTAGTATAAAATCCTTTCAGATATAAATGTCAGAAATAGCTTGAGTAATTATAATAAGAGATTTACAATTTTATCGAATTTCATACCCCCTGCGACGGGACAGTAACGTCGATGAGCACGTTCGAATTATTTCACTAATTTCACACCGACCGTTGTAATAAATCATTATAAAATTTCGTAATAGCACGTGATCCCCTTGTCAAACGCCTGACGCGCGGATATAGTATACACCATCGAACCGATCGTCGCTCAGTTTCGTCGCTCAATCATCGATGGAATTCGATTGGCCGCATTCGCGTGTACGAAATTTTAATTAACGAACTGCCGTCGCTCTCTGCAAAAACGGGCGAATAAAGTTACGGTTGGTGAAAGGCTATTAGACGCGCAAAACGCTCCCCACGGAACGCTTCGCAAAAAGCCGCGGACAGTGCTTTGCCCCTTTCTCGTCGTTCTCTCTCTCTGTCTTTCTCTTTCGCTCTCTCCGTTATCATTTCTTCTCCCCGTGAGGAAGCCTTATCAGACGTTGCACTCTGTTCCCATACTCATTGAGAAATTAATATAGATTAATTATTAAATAAAATAACATCCCGACGTGTGACGAAGACCGCAAGTACATGCGAAGCTTCATTCATACTTTATTAAGTTCTTTATCGATCGTTCGGTAAACAAATGTCAGAGTTTATGACATCAATTATTCTTCTATTCTGAAGTACATTTAGCAGAGGCTGATGGCTGCTAGGACAAATAATACTCAAATACTAAGATCGTACGCGAATGTGGTCGTTAAGTCGAGTGAACTTTGTCGTTTGATTTGTCGAATGAGCGATTGGTGCTTTAACTGTATGCAGGAGAGAGATATAAATATTAAGGATGCACGCAACTGCGGAAAAG
The DNA here is from genome assembly GCA_910591515.1 of Cerceris rybyensis. Taxonomy (NCBI): domain Eukaryota; kingdom Metazoa; phylum Arthropoda; class Insecta; order Hymenoptera; family Crabronidae; genus Cerceris; species Cerceris rybyensis. Next base: position 43,880,747 of record OU342789.1, read on the forward strand.
GATAGAAGGATAGAAGGACTTTTAACAAATTGCGAGATAAAATAACAGCCGTTGATCGATCTTGAACTGTAAAAATGCACGCTGGAGTACAAAATATTCTAGGACAATTGGATCGTTTAAATTTTTCAGTAATTACAAAAATGATATTTATCCATACTTATATTTGACAATACTCCTTTTCGTCGGATGCTTCACACTTAGAAATTTTACAACAATCACAGAACATCTACTGCATTACCTAACTCTTCAAATAACAATCGTAAATTTATAATTAATAGCATACTATTACAAATTTGAAACTTGACAAGTAGAAATCATTAAATTTTTATCAGTATCGGATTGATTTTATATCCATATTTCAAAACCGATACATCAACGAAAATTTTGCTAAACGTAATATCCTCAAACACAAGTAATCATCCAGCGTATTAGCTCAAGATTCATCGTCACAGGCAGCACAAACCAAATAGTGGTATGCCCTAGATACAATAATTGTCTCGTTGTTTATCTCCAATACCCAAAACCGGCTATCGAACCGAAGGAGACATCTTCCGACGTCCATCTCCGTATAACTTCGATCGGCCATGTCCATTCGAATGAGCCCCTAGCTCGAATAGATCGTACGGCACGCAATCTTCTCTACCCCAAAATTTTAGGATCGAGACTCTTCCGGTAGGCAAGCTCATGCACCGGGGAATCTGATATAGTGTGCATGGATGTAGTTCGGACAATGGGCAGGTTTGTTGGGTTGGCACTGCTGGCTGCTCGCCAGGCACATTGTCCACGGTACGGTTAGTACAACCGAACTTCTCCCTGGTACACCAACCCCCTCTAAACGTGTGCATATATTATATACGAAGCAATGATAGAGAGACCACTTGGCAACCACGCGTGACTACCATCGTAATGGAGAGGTGAAATTGTTTTCGCGACTTCTCCCACGAGTACATTTTCGTGAACAAGCTTTCCAGAGTGAGCCGATCGCAATCGTGAATCGATGTTACTGGGAGTTCCGGAAATTACTGATGCTCGTGATAGAATTGCTGGTTTTGGTGTTGGGTTTGGTTGATTAGCTAATTCTTAGGATTTAATGAAGGTAATAATTTTAGTTTGTGATGTGTATGTATGTATGGGTGTCTTTAAGAGGATGAATGAAGTACGAGGTGTTTCAGAACTGCTTTTCAGAAGCTGTTCTTCAGCCTTGGATCGATTGGGATCTGCGAAAAAATCTGCTACAAATTTTGCAGAAGGGTAGCAAGTGCTTACGTTGATAAAATGTTTAAGAAGAACCATGGATAATTAACGAACCGTTCTCGCACAAATTAACTTTTAATTGCGCCTTCGCGATTGAATTTTAGCTGTATAAGTCAGGCTTCCAGGTCTTCGACCTTTTGGAAAGAAGCACACGAAATACCGTCACTAGTGCTACACGAAATTAGAAAATGGAGAACAGTTGATTACAATCTAAATGTTGCAAGAATGCATTTTCCTAAATAACAAACAGGTTTCTAGAGGAAAAATGATTTTACAGGCAAAACTGGAATATCGATTCGGTATTAAACTTATGTGTAATTTGTATTACACAGATCGTTTCTAACTTCAAAACTAACATTTTCCTCTTAATCAGTCCCAGTGTGCTACTCTTTCATCAGAAAGACACTCATTACCAACAGATGTCACTACTAATTACCACACTCGCCCCAAATCTATCCATAAATCATTAAATGTTTACAAATTCATTCTAACAGCTACAGCAATGCTTAAAATTCACTATCATGATATCTTTCAGCCCACGAACATATACGCGACAATGAAGAATCAGGGTCGCCGACCCTTGTTTTCGTCCTTTGCATGCATGCACCCTGTACTGCCGCGTGTATTTCCCGAGTTATACAACCACCGTTATATCCTTTCTCTTCTACAATCCTGTCTCTCTCTCTATCTTCACCCCCGTATCTCTGTTGGCCTTTGTCTACACCCCTCTTACGCGTAGGCAGTTCGGCAGAACGTATCGTCCTCAGGGTCCTCGCCGTCCTCGTCGTCGTCCTCGCCATCCTCGTCGTCGTTCAGAGGGGGTGTAGCCTCTGGCCCGGTTCTCGCGGCGCATTTCTGTGAGCCAACACCCGCCGTGAGATCGGAGACACCTGCCCCTTCGGCTCTTCGAGCTACCGGCTCGAGGCTCTCTAAGCATACTTATGAATACGATTACCGTCCGCCTTTATACCGATGGGCTCATCGTAAATTTCAGATTCCGCAGTTATACGGGCCGCTACGCCGCAGCGCGCTGATACTTTCCATCCTGCGATTTAGCGACGGCAAAATGGCGAGACGACGCGCTACGACCTCGATGACCTCGATATTTTCTGTGTTTCTACGAACGTGTCGTGTCTCGATGACATAGAACGGGGTATGAAGAGAAATAATTGTTCTTTTTTTGTGATAGGCGAGACGTGTAGTGGAGGTAAAAGTGGAAAATTGCAGTATGAATCGGGGAGGGGCAAGGTATCAGTTTGGGGGGATGACTTTCGATGTAATTTTTAGAAATGTGTATAATATACTAAAATATTCTATATATATAATTATCTAAGTACTATATAATAATCTATATGTATATATCTATATTATCTATATCAATTTAAAACTAATATGTACTACAGTCGAATCTCTCATAATGTAACCTCTCAAAGTGAAACCTCTCTCAAAATGTAACAAGGTCATCTCTCATAATGAAACTTCTCCTATCCCCACCAGTTAAATGCTACAAACCAATCAAATTTGAGATTATGACGCGACATATTATTTGAAAAGATTTAAATGTTTGTATGGAAAGGTTATGTTCACTTTTTACTTCTGCGCATTTCTTTGCGCCGACGAAGATAGGTACTATATGAGAAAGATAGACTATATAATCAAGAAGTGGGGATGAATATGACTGTAGGGGAATGTTGCATTTTGAGAGAGCGTCCGGTCCCGAAGTGTTCCATTATGAGAGATTCGACTGTATATATAAATACTTGAATATTTGTTAGACGATAAGTGATTAGAAAAATCCATATTTTGATACAGAAAGTTCATTGTATGGCGTTCTTGTAACTAATAGAGTAAATAGTTCTCTATGATTGGTACATTTTGACAACTGAAAGATGGCTAGAGATCAGTAGAGCCTCTCATTGTCAACAACCTCCTTCCGCGATTTCATTTTTGCAATCTCCAAATCTAACCTCCTAATGTAAACTACTATTCAGAATGTTTATTTCAGAAGAGTGAATTTTTAGATTCCAAACACAAAATGGCAGAAATAGGCGATTGAAAATAAGAGGTTGTACCGCCCTCTAGACATCTTTCAGTTGTTGGACTATACGTATGGTATTTTCGTCTGAAGGAGTAAAGTGAAAAGAGCATCGTTTTTAAGTGATTGAGGGTGAAATCGTTGTACGCTATACAATCCGTGGTGAAAGCTTGCTTTATGGTATTATAGGTAACATATCGATTGGAGGAGTTTTCATTTTTCTTTGTAACAGGCAGGGAATTATTTTCAAAACATTTACTACGTTTACTGCTTCATTCCGTTCAATAAAAGAATATGTTCCATATTACAAAAATAAGATACTATATACATTCAAAGATGACTTAATTTTAGAAGAAATAAATCATCGATTTAATTTAATAAAATATTTAGCTAAAAGTGTAGTATACTGAAATTAAAATAACGGAATCGTAGCAAAATATGAATTATGTTATAGATACATTTGCTAACCAAAACCGTGATAAATACCTATTTATGAATTTTAAAACAATTTGTAGTAGATTCTTAAAAATATAAGTCGAAAATTTAGAAGCCATCCAAGCCAGAACAACGTAATGCAACGTTGTAGTTCTTGAAAAACTTACCCTAGAAATTTATCGCGAACGATTAGATCGTTTGCATTTAGATTAAAATGAACCGCTTCGGTCAACAGAAAGTGTATTATCCAGCACACTGATAATACTCGGCCTTACACTTTCAGAATGACGCTGCAAAAGATCAAGCAGCTGAATTGCAAAGTATTACCTCACGTATCGTATTCGTTACACCTTCTAGCATTATTATCCTTTCAGATTACATTAAGGTTTTCTTTGTAACCGAGAAAATACACGTGAACGAGGAGTAAAATTCAAACGAGAAAAATACATTGTTCTTTTAAACGCCCAGATCGTAATTAAATAAATGAGTAAATAGTTAAAAGTCAATTGTAAGTCAAGTATGCTTGAAATTAGCTTTTGTTACATGGAATGAAAATTTCCATACATTATGCTAAATCGTTTGTTGGATGTTCAAAAGTTTATCCAACTTCAAGAGCATATTGTCATTAAAATAATATCGGAGCTAAAACAAGAAAAAGGTGTTATGCAAATGTGAGCTGTAAATGCTTTGTTATAAAGTTCTAAGCAAACATTGAACAAAACTTTCAGGAGGTTATAACGACTCTTCCATTGTAAAATGCGAATGGTCAATCATGTTTATCTTACATACACCCGCATACTACGCAGTCGCAAGTTTACAAAATTTTATGTTTCCACATTGCATTTTTTTCATCTTATTGCAACAATTAGTAACATGAATAATAAGTCGTTGTCTCAGTTCTTCGTCTAAGATTACTGTCTATTATCTCACTTCAACGCGAAACAAGGATCCTACGAGTGCAAAATCAAAATAAATATACATAATTGTTCTTTCGCTTTCTACAATTTATTACATCTGCGTCAAGCTGCGTTCAACATTCGCTGATAATTTGCCAACAAGCCGTTTATGTATCACGGTAATCATTTACAGTAACTGTGAATTACTGTAAAACTAATACAAAAACTGTATCATTTCTTGCCACAAAAAGTTTAATGACAATACATTCGAAGAGTAAATGTTGAATTTCTCATCCTTAATTGTGAAAACCATCGTTAACACGTTTTCTACCAGAGTCACGTGTGCGTGATACATCGTTGCTTTTCGTGCTCTAATTTATGGTTTCCAAATGCAAAAATGCGAACTATAAATCAGTTTTATATTCATACATGGGATGAATATATTCACATTATAATACTAATATGAATCTCTATGTAAGCTAAAACCATGAGTCATATTAAGGCTGAGAAACTTACATTACAAAATTGATCATATATAATAAATGTGTATTGCTCTTATCGCTGTATTGAAACGTTGAAATTCTACCGTCAGTTTGTAGAATTGTTCTCAGGAATTTACATTAATCCCATGCAGGCTTTAACCTCTTGCCTTACAATGACGCGTAGCACACGTGATGTGATAAATGACATAGCAAATTTTTAAGTTTTCCAAAAACTATTAATTTGAAAATATCAATAGGTCAGGAGACGTTGAAATTACTTGTACAATATTAACATTGCGTTAACTTATACCGGTATATCGAAAACCAGTGATATATTATAATTCCAACAATTAATTTTAAATTATTTCGTGCTCAGTAACAAAAGAAATTGTAAGGCAAGGGGTTAAGAATCGTCTGCTGCGTGGGTCCATCGAAATCTATGATATCCGCAGAAGGAGTTCGATAGAGATGAGTCGGACTTTTTTTGAAAGACGTGTCAGTATCGCTGATACTCATCAATAGTACTGTGTCTTCTTTTCTCATTTGTTATCGCAGTTTTACAGGATACCACGGGCACACAGTGCGATTCACTAAAGAGGGCTGGTAGAACAGTAGAGGAACAGTCCTCACCATTATTGTTGTACCATTACGTTATACCTCAAACCAAGTAACTTCATTCCATTAGCGAGTTATCCCTTGGCGTACACGATCATTGTGTCTATCATATTTATATTGTAAAAAATATTAACTTTACGAATAAATAATATTTAACCCTTTTACTGCCGAGCGAAAAAATTGATGGAATTAATAACAAATGTAATTGTGAATAAAAGGAATTTTCGTTTGGCAATAGTTGAGATAGAACACGCAATATAGAGCATAAACTGTGTGTTTACAATTATCTATCATATAATTACTAATATTGTATTGGAAAGTGAATATTAACCCTTCGATATCCAGTGTTAACACTATTGCTAACAACGATATATCGTCGTCCGGCACTAAAAGGGTTAAGCAGCCAGTGTTTCTGATCGCAGCAAGTGCTGTCTATCGAGTGGGAAAGCATCCGTTGGAAAACGTTCGGTCATAACGAGGAAACGGAAAGTTAAGCCTTAACAAGTGAAAGGATCGTATAGTCATTGTCGTATATAGTCGTACGCAGTTGGGAAATTTAATCCCTAGGCGCGCTCACCGCCACCACGATTAACTAACTAGCAGAGTAGCCGCTAATTGCAAGGCTCCTTAATAATTCGTGGCGCGTGTTCGCCACCTCGGGGAGTTCTGCGTTCACCGGAGAACGTGCAGAGATGACGCAAGAAGGCAAAGAAGTAAAACTTAACGACGGAAGACATTCTCGTCGCCCAACGGAAATATCATTAACACGAAGGGCCGAGACTAAGGAAGTAATATTTAAAACAAAATAGGCTTTGCCGTTCTATTGTTTAACCGAGTAATTATAGTTTGCAAAAGCGTTCATATTTTTCATACAACGTTGATCTACACTGCCGCTCAAAAATATGTGGACACATCCTTAACTCTTATAACTACCTGAAAAAAGTTTCGATATCTTTGAGAAAATTGATTATCTTGTAGGCGTTTCTGTTTGTACAGTATTGGATAACATATTTTAATAATAATTTATTAAATACCTCACCGATAATGATAACAGATAATTATATGTTCTTTTCGTCTACATATCCACCGCGTGATTTTATAACCGCGTTTACTAATCGTGGCATCCTGGCTATTAATCGTTTAATTATTTTGCTGCCAATCATGTTTATAGATCTTTATGTTACTCTAGAGAAGGCAAGAGACCTTACTTAAACAATGCAGCCCCTGGAAACTGGTAGAGAAAAACCTCAAAAACTCTACACATGCAGTGCAATATAATGCAGTTTTCCTCCCACAGGATCAATTTATTTATTTAAAGAATTGAATAACAATATTTTTAATTTTGTACTATTGGAATACATTAACACTAGAACTACCAAGCAAGTCAAAATGACTCGTTCCAAATTTCTTCTAAAAGTTCTCCAAGTTTATAGGACATTCGTAGAACATATATTCTACGTTGATCTTATAAAATACAGAATTACCAAATCTATCATGTTTTCCATTTCTTAATTTTCCTTTTTTCAAAGGACGTATTTACTATATTAAAATATAATAGATTTAACGCCGGTAGTTCTAGTGTTAAATACATATCCGTAACAGAATTTAGCAACAAAAATTAATTAACAACAAAAATATACCTTATCTACCAGAAATTTCATAAAAGTGGTAAGTGTCCACATACTTTTGAGCGGCAGTGTACGTACCGAAGAAACAAGTATCTTGTTTGAGAACTATTACCATTCGAAAGAAACAAGAAGTCGCTTGGTTTGGTAACGGGGTGAGGGGAGTGTCACTCGCACCGCCGATCTCCAAAATATTACTCTCGAAAACCTAATATCGGCGAATGACAATCGGAATAAAACATTTCTTCGGCTTTTTGGCCAGTCACGCATTAAAATCGAAAATGACGTCAGAACAACGAATGTCTCTTGCCATCGAGAGAATCGGACCAAAACTATTAGGGGTACCGAAAAGTAATCAAAATTGAAGAGGTGAAAACGTAATTGGAAACGTTTTTCAACAAAAAATTGAAGGACTTTTTCAAAAACGGAATCGAACAACTACCTTTACGCTGGCAAAAAGTGTTGGAAAATTATTGAAATTATTTTGTTGTTTAGTGTTTAAGATTTCTTTAACAAGCAAATGTTTTTCGCCAGCAAAAAAAATTTTGATTACTTTTCGGTACCCCTAATACTTGCCAAGAGACTTTTCGTTTTTGTCGAATGGTACTGTGTCATTTCGTTTTACACCTCTTAGAAAATTAAATTAAAGAAAATTAAATAATTTATTATCATTCAGTATAATACGTCTTGTAGAATCAATCATCGAACTGGAAAGTTTTCGCAAAACAAAGAAGCCGTAGTAAAATTGTTATATTTCCATAAACATGACATATTCCAGCTACTTGCCGTCTCGCGTTAATGCAATACATATTCCAGATGCTTGTTAAGCCCGGTTGAATTATAGCTTTGATCCGCGAACATGGAAAACGATAGATAGTCAGCCAAGACATAATTCCAGACAAAGTAAATAGATTACTCCAGAGAGGCTGTTGAAACTGTCGACATACCGAAACAACACTTCGCAGGGGCGTTTGTGCCACCTGATCACATACCAGTGCTCGTCGGGAGGCTCGGCTGCCGGACATACCGGAAGGTCGGATCCCGGATCTCTAGACATCTAGGCAATGTCTACCTTTCCGGCGAACAGACCTCCGACAGACAACGGCCCGAAACGCGCTGCTGGAATTCTCTAGCTAGTCGACACAAACGCCGATCTACAATATGTAAATGTGACTAACTATTTAGTGCATCACATCAAATAATTATAACAAAAAAGTTTTATGAAGGTGGAATAAGGAATTGACATTTTATCGTGTGCCTAATCGAAGACAAAATTGTATCTACTTTTCTCTGCTGTTTTTCAGAGACTACTGAGGCTTCTTTGGGAGATTTTGGTAACAAGGAGTAGAGTGTTATAGTGTTAAGTATTACATGATTTGTGAGGATTTTTTTGTGTCAGATGTATCTAATGAAAAGATTCTTTACAATCACGGAAATGATCAAGTTTAGGATAATTTAAAAATTGACTGAATTCTTCTTACAAGGGAAGATCCCGAGGTGTAAATCACCGATTTTGATGAAATTTTAGTATGATATAGATCTCGTTAAAATATTTGACACGTATTTTTTTATCGGCAACCATGTACATTAAAGGGGTGAAAACAACGCTCAAAGTTGGGGACCCGAAAATTGTTTATCGAATATCTCGAAAACTATTAGAGATACGAAAATTTCGTAGAGAGTGAAAATTAATGCCTTCGGACTTTAAATATAATGGTATAGTCATTTTTTTAAAAAACCCATTTGTTTCAACAATGTGATAAAAAGTACTTTTTTCTCGACTTTGAGGGTGATTTTCACCCCGTTAACGTGGACGGTTGCCAACAAAAAAAATACGTGTCAAATATTTTGACGAGATCTATATCATACTAAAAATTTCATCAAAGTCGGTGATCTACACCTCGGGATGTTCCCTTGTTGGAAATCTTTGATACTGACATCAATCTATATATTTAAAGCTCAAATACCACTGACTGACTCACACACTCACTCATCACGAAATCTCAAAAACCACAGAACGGATTGCAATGAAATTTGTAACATACCTTCCCCTTGGGTCTTAGGTGCTCACTAAGAAAGGGCTTTGAAAAATTCAAAATTTTAGGGGGGGTTTTGGGGAGTTAAAGTATGGGCCAAACTTATCAACGCAGAGCCGAAACTACTTGACCTAGAAACTTGAAATTTTGCATGAGCGTTCCTTCATTCCCAATTTTTCAAAATTCGAAATTTCAAGATTTTTTTTTAGTTTCAATTAAACCGTAGCGAAGCACGGGAACTTTCATCTAGTGGTTACATATATCTAATACTTTAACCTCAGAATATGACTTTAGTTACCAGTTACTAACTTAGCAACAATTGGTAGCTATATTTCGTTTCAATTATATCGACGCAAGTGTTCATTTTTTTATTAACAAAATAATATTTTTATCAATTGCAAATATTTTCATCCCCAAGTAACTAAATACTAAAATCCAAGATTTTCTCCAAAGAAGATTCACCGTGAACTCGTGTCTCGTTATCGTGGAGCAAATTCATCGGCTCGTGCTTTCACGAAGGATTTCTCAATTTGCGTCATCGGAACAGAGGTGAGATCGTCATTAAAAAGCTGGAACGAGTAACAACGAGAAACGTCTGGAGTTTGTGCTGTCGATAGATGTCGATTGGCTGCTCCTTCCAAACGTTGACATTAATACCTTCTTTCTGACGCGGCGAGGCTTCACTCTGAAATTGAAAAGTCTGAATCTCTGGATTTCGCGAAACATGGTCGAGCTGTCGCCGAACCCGTTATCAACGAACGGCACGCATTCGACTGGGCTCGACTCGTCAAAAGGGATTCTCTTCCCCGCGTCGCGTATATCCCATGATCCAAGCAGATCTATCTCGAATTATCTTGAAATTCTACCGGTGGAGTTATATACGCCGGGTTACACTTCCCCTCTCCCACATTCACCCTCCTTTGCGACCTCGAAACGAGCTTCGAAAATCTGATAAAGTAAAGCTTTACAACGGTAATACATTCATCCCGGTCGGAATCCCTTCTAAAACTCGCTACAACTGATTACGGACTTACCCTCGAGCTAACTTTACCGCTCTCCCTTACGTAAACAAAAATACGAATTATGCAAACAAGCTAAGTACCAACGATTGAAATACAATATTCTCAACGATCCGTCCAGATTTCAGATTTCAATTGGAACTTCAAATATTCGCGATATTCTGCCGCGAGAAACACGATGAACTACGAGGGATGGGAATTTCTTCTTTTAGGGAATATTTCACTTTCTTTGGAAAGTAAATATGGTGATATTTATCATTTTAATTTACACAAGGTTCAGTACATGGACTGAAAGGCAACAGTTTGTGAAAGTTCACTTCTTTTCTTGTACAGAAGTTTCATTTCTTTAAATTCAGTAAGTATTATATCAAAGGTATATTCAATATTTATTATAATAATTAATTTCATTTTCATGATGTTGGCGTATTTTTAATTATAACCACTGTATAGCAAACTTGAATATTAGCAAGTTAGCATGATAAACTATTTTCTAAGCAAACAACATTGTTATCGCACTCAATGTTGCTTTGTCCCTTTGAACAAAGACGAATTCTAGATACACCCATCATGTATGGACTCCTCCAAGAACGCCCCGGAGGAAAAATCAACTAAACTTACTATCCATAACAAAAAAATCAAGAATTTCCTTAAAGATTCTCATTAATATCTATCAAAGTTCACTCGAATGCCTAAAAACGTTAATCAAGCTCAAAGGTATTCTCGTGAAATGAGAAATTTTCAAAAATACGTGTACAATACAGGAATACGTTTTTCATTTCTCCCCGTAGCGTTTCGTGGCTGTCCTTCTCCCCTTAGTTACGAATTTCGCGAGACGAGGCTCGCGTTTTAATCTGCGAAGCCGGAGGAGAAATAAGAGGGTTCATGGAACGCAGACGGCGAAGGGTGGAGGCGGCAGGGTGAAACGTTACGCCCGTGGATGTTTTAATCCAAGGGTCGATGTATTCGTCGGGTTATTCGACGGGTTATCGGCGATGGCCGTCCGAAATGGCGGCGGTTTCCGTTCGAGCGAGGAGTTTCGAAGCACTCCGTCGCTTCGAAAGAGCTTTATCGTGTGCTTCGGTAGCTAGCAAAAATTCCCAAGCACGTCGTAAATAACCGCGAAATTCTTTGTGCCAATAAATCCAGTTATTCCCCTTCGATCACGTGCCACGAGATCGTTCTTTCATCGCGCATTATTTGCATTTTTAATCGACGACAAGGAGTAGAGCGTTCCATGCTGCAGTTTCTAAAGGAGTCCAGAATCTTTCTTCTATTTCGGTATGCTGTAAGATAGAAACCAGAGTGGAATGGGATGCACGGAGATGAATTTTTAATCTAACGTCGAAGGTATTTCGCGGAGTTATCGGAAGCGCAAGTCGAGGGCACGCAATAGCTTTTCCTCGTCCGAAGGTTTTCCGAAGCTCGACGATACCAGAGAAGAGAAGAAGGTGAGGCAAGACAGGGAGAAAGATAGAGTGAAGAGAGAAAGAGAGAAAAAGGGAAAGGTTTATCGGTCGAGATAGACAGAGTCAAGCAAAAAGCATGCGAAGCACGTCGTAAATAACCGCGAGGTTCGCCCTCAGTGACCCTGCACTACGATCAACTAGAGGCTCGCAATCGAATTTCTACTGCATTTACACCTGCACTTTCATTCCTACGCATATGCATGCTAGGCGTCTCTCTAGGATCGTGCGAACGTCGTGCAAGCATCGTGCAAGCGTTGTGCAAGCGTCGTCCGAACGTCGTGAAACGATAAATCACCATGGAAGGGGAAGCTACACGAGACGCTTGCCACGGCCACTTTGAGAAATTCCCGCGTCCTGAACGATTGATGTACGACCTATTCTCGAAGGAATTTCGAGATTTCACGAAGACTTGCTCTCGAGAATACTTTTTTTATCTTGTCTTAAACAACGAAGGTATTTTTATTATTGCAGGGTGATGAAAGTGGAACAAAAATTCGAAGGATGAGAATAACGTAGATGTAAAGACAGTAAAAGACAGTTGATAATAATAAAACGTTTTTACATTGTGTAGACTAGAGATTGTTGTCTTCAGTGATATCATTCGAATGGGAGTTGCAAATCACGACTTAACTCTTTGAGGCACAGGAATTCCGAAAATGAAATGACCCATGTTGCACATGCATTTTTTTCTTCTTTTAATTGAATAAAGTTGGTTTATATTTATTGATAAAGTTATGTAATAATATAAATTTTCGAGGTGGGATAAAAAATGTCCCACCATGCACCTTTACGCATCAAAGAGGTGGGACACTTTTCATCCCACTGTGCCTCAAAGAGTTAATCGGTGCAAAGTGAAGGAATAATTGCTCGATTTTTGGTTAACAATGTTTAGCAGAATTGTATGCATTTCTGAAAACCATTGCGGAGATTACATGTTTCAGAGTGGCAGTGTGTACAAAAATTGACAGTCCAGAAGAGAGATTGGGTTAACGTTCTTGGCTTTCGTGTACTGATGGTTTTTAGGGGGAGGGTAGTTGAACCTTAACAAAGGGATACAGTTTTTTTATGGAATACGGAAAAACAGTCACCATTGAGCGATCAAATTCCATACTTACAATTACGCCTATACTAGGCTGCGGATGTTTATGCAAACTTCGAGTTTCACAAATGCAGGTGAGACAGGAAAACCTATCTAGGGATTTGTTGCACTTAATAAATATTACAACAAATACCATACTTTGGATATTTTAGATATATTTTTATATTATGTTCTTTTTGTATATTTTAGTCGTATTTAGTTTGTCATAAATGCATAAAAATCCGCAGTCTAGCCTATACATTATACATTTAACGATCGTGTCTAGGTATATATGTACATGGCATACAGATAATTTGACATTTCACGGTTTATTTAAGACATTATAATTCGCGCCGGATTTAAACCGCGAGAAAAGCTTTACTTAATAAATGTATAATCACCAACAAAATAAGGTTGCTGTTAAAATTCTTATGCCACGAGTCCCGAGGATTCTAGCTCAGCTTATATTTAATTCGAATTTAAATGAATCATTAAATATAACACCATGAACACACATATCGAAGCCCCAATTAACGATAATTTTCCCTTCAATCGATACATTTATATTCTATAACATGGCACGTAAAACTAGCACAAACCCTCCTAACCGGGAGTAACATTTATCCTAGCTGCTCCACGCATGCCCACTGCTGATTTAATTACTCCTACCGTCAAACGGGAACGCTCTCGTATAATTCACCTATCGCTCACCCTACATCTTCACGCTATCATCAATTCTCCTTCCACATACATTCGTGTCTTACAAGCTGACTTTTCTCCCTACACGAAAACATCCATCGCATTTTTACAATTCGAGTCAAGCAGAAGCTACGAGTCGTCCTCGTGAAAGCAACAGCCGTAACGGAACAGTGTCGCGCGCAAGCTATATTAATCGCGCCTCCAATTAACTGGCTCTCTCGTAATGCGCGCGTGCATCTAATGTAGGACAACTATAAATCACAAAGGACGCATTGCACAGAGTATGAGATAGATAGGTAGACACAGACGAAGATAGAAAGAGAGACGGACATAGATAGAAACAGAAAGAGACAGAAGACTATGAGGTAAGAGAGATAGAGAACATCTCAAGTCGCATCTGTGCAGAACTTCACCCTCGATACTTGGCAGCTGTAATGCAATGGTATACCTTTAGCTTCTATAGAGGCAGATAACAGCCGTCTCATGCTCAGGAGCGTTCCACCGCGGCCGATGAATCAAAGTGTTTGTAATTCGACATATAACGTGAGAAATACGCGTTGAGTTTCGACCGGCAGTACGTGCTCCCAATTACTCAGTGGGCTCCGTAATGCGTGGGCGATTGTGGGATAAGTAATGGCGCTGCTCGAAACATAATTCGCATATGCGTTTCGAATAGCGCAGCTGCAAATCATCGACGGTTGCTTTACCATAGAATACGCGAATGGAACGAATGGCTTGCCGGTTTGCTATCAAGTCTGCGCTGCTTTTATGCCGATCAGCCGTCACCGTCTACTATGAATTAACATTCAGCCAGACCTGAATTATGCGTGGTCGGGATTGTTTATGGTGTTTTTAGTAACTGCGATGTTACGTTTTAGTCGCAAGTTTCAGGCAGAATGCGTGTAAAATTTTTTGCATGATTTGCTGTAAAGGTGACGTGTAACTATTAGATCGATAGAGGTCAAGCGACTTGGAACTGCTGGATGAAGTAGCTTTAAGATTTATAATAGAGGTGTTACACATTTGTGGAAATAGGGACGATGTAGAAGCTATAATCTATGACGCATGCACATATAAATGTCAAGGGCCAATGTGATGGGAATAGGCGGCGCGAGGACAATCTCCCCTTACCCCGCACTTCAAGCCAAGTGACTTCATAAGATTGGCGAGTTATAGCTTAGTGTACATGATTATTTTATCTTTTTACTTGTATAATAAAAAATATTAACTTTATTAGTAAATAATATTTAAACCTGCTGTTCTGTACATTTATATCTCATTTGTATTTCTTCCAGTCATAGTGACCAGGTGAACAGAGGTTCATTTTTGATGAAATGTGAACTATACAAATAGGTAGATGTAAATATTAAATACATTGTAAATCAAAAACTAATACTTACAAGGGAACATCCCAAGGTGTAAATCACCGATTTTGATGAGATTTTAGTATTATATAGATCTCGCCAAAATATTTGATATGTATTTTTATTATCGGCAAACGACTGCGTTAATAGAGTGAAAACCACCCTCAAAGATGAAAAAAGTATTTTTTAACATATTGTTTAAACAAATAGGTATTTAAAAAATATGACTATACCATTATATTTAAAGTCCGAAGGCATTAATTTTCACTCGCTACGAAATTTTCGTATCTCTAATAGTTTTCGCGATATTCGATAAATAAGTTTCAGGACCCCAACTTTGAGGGTGGTTTTCACCCCTTTAACGTTGACGATTGCCGCTAAAAGAAATACGGGTCAAATATTTTCGCGAGGGCTATATCATACTAAAATTTCATAAAAATCGGTGATTTACACCTCGGGATGTTCCCTTGGTAGAACCATAGTATCTATTAATTAAAATATAAGCTCCATTTCGAGTCATGTAGACTTGAGCGGAGCATTAGAGTTAAGCAGACAGTGTCTCTGATCACAGCAAGTGCTGTTCATCAAGTCGCAGAGCATCCGTTAGAAAATTTTGGATCGGAATGTGGAAACGGAAAGTTAAGCCTTCAAAAATGAAAGGATCAGATAAAGATTGTCTTATATAGTCGTACGCAGATGGGAAATTGTAGGGTTGTATAAACTCAGGTCAGACATTGTTAGGAGCTTGAGATGACGAGTAAAAGAAATGAGAAGTTTATTATAGAGGCAGAAGGGTTCGGACATTTCTGACATTATTTTTCGATTTTAAATTTCTATTTGTTAGGAGTACTCTATTTCTGGCCCAAATCATACATTATTTCTATGGACTTTACAAAGTTTTAAGTGGTTCATGATTAAAGCTGTATTTATCATTTACATGTCGAAATTCCATCAAATTCGAATTATAATATGGGAGAAAAATTAATTTCAACTAACCAAAGTGCATCTGTGTTGCAGCTGGCGAAGAACCTTCGAACGGCACTAATTTCGCATTCAAAGCACCGCGTGCCTCTAATCCAAAAGAGGTTTAACGCCGAACGATATACTGAAACCGCGACACTGATGAGCACGACAAAATTTCGTTCTTATGGTAAAATGATGTGTATATTTATGGGGCGAAAATTCGAAAACTCTATATAATCTCGTTTAATTTGAAATTTCGTGACAAGAAAAATAATGCCTCACTTTTCCATTATTCATTTCCTCGAGTTCTTTTTTCTTTTTAAATAGTGAGAAAAATCTCGTTTTATTTAAATTTTGTATTTAATTCGAAAAATTCTTTAAAACAGCAAAGAGAGCAATCACTTTTCGAATTTTGCCGGAAATTATAGGTAATGCAACGCAACGAGGAAAAACTCGCAACATCCATGTTGACAGATATCAAACAACAAGCGTTTGCAAACCGACGATATTAACAATTTACTGAAAAAGGCAATCCGTAAATATTTGCGTAAAATGCAAAATCACTGATACGATTACCATCGATAATACGAAAGATTGTTCGCCACATTGAACATTTTCATCAAACCATGCGTATTGTACAAATGGCTCGTCATTTACAATTCAATATCGCGTTTTACAAAACTGCAGATAAATATTTGCGATTCTAATTGTTTTGTAGACTATGATATTTGCGGAGAATCACCGGCTCGTCGAAAATTTCTTGTTAATGTGACACGTTGTATATTCAACGACTCTCATGCGACAAAAAATGTTAATGTCCGTTTCGAACTCGATTCAAGGATGTAATATTGTAAAAATAAAAGGCATTATGTGCTAACATAGCTAAAAAAACATAGCTTCATCTCGATATTTACGCCAGATATTATGAGATTTCTCATATTTCCCGTTAAAAGCTTGGGAAAAACGAGACAACGTTTTTGAAAATGTTATTTGAACGATGTGATTACGATATGAAGGGTCTTATTTTATCCAACAATTAAATTAATTACACAAACGACAAGTGAATGTTCGATTATCGAAGCTGTTTGAAACGCTGCAAAATCCCATTTAATCGTCGATAATCGAAGGATTAAGTAATTTCTGAAACAATCACTCAAGGAGCAAAGTAAACGACATTTATTCACGATTATCGTTCGTTCGCCAAATAGGTGAATTCTTAATATCATTCCAATTAAGTGTAGAAATTACCACTCTAACTTAAAACTAATATCATTCTCGTATTCCGCCTGGCTGTTTATCTATTCCAATAATATTATGTTATTTGTTTCAATTGTAACAGACTTAACATCAATAGCAATTTTTACTGTCGCACAGTGGTCAGAACGTGAATTTAGCTGTTCAGGCACCTCGCACAGTTTTCGATCTTTTTCAAATCGTCACTAAAAGCGTAAAACACATGCGATTTAGCTAAAAATTAGTATTCTAACTGTTTAAACAATAAAAATTCATTGAAGTCGGATCCGGCTGGATTAGATTTTTGCAGGATCGTTTAGGGGAAGGATTACAGAAAACTGCTGTGGCAATTAGAGCTTGGACTCGTCGGGACTTCTAAGATATTTACTGCAAAAGATAAAAAACTTTGACGATTTTCTTTTATTCATTTAACATTAATTTTTGAATAAACTACAAACAATAATTTTACACTCGACACGTGAATTTTTATCATGGAAGAATGCTTTTCAAGTAGAAACAATCATTATTAAAAAATATTGCATACTTTCATCAGAATGTCACGAAGAAGACGACATGTTTTTTCGATAGAAAGTGATCTTCAGAAAAAGTTTCAACTTTAAGAGTTTGTTGTAACTACCATTTTTGTCCAATTTCATTAATTTTTCCATTTCTGAGGTAGATGGACACTTAAGGTAGTTCTAGGCACTTTTCATTTTTCGATAGATTTCCTTAAAATTTTGAAAATATATTCTTCATGATATTTTATAATTATAACCGGAATTTCAACGAGTTCGTCCACACGGTTTATGAATAAATCGTGTTTAAAAATAACATATTTAACACGGGCCTTACGGAAAAAAATTGTTGCTGAGTCCGTAAAATCTTTTTTTATTTTTCTAATGGAAAAACGAATCCATGGATTCTAATAAAAAATTAGCGATGTATTATTTTATGCTTTTGGAATATTATTGAATTTTTTCATAATTTTTTACTTCATAGTTATAGAGAAAGATGTTTTTTAATGTCTAAAAAGTGAATGAAATGACCTCTGTGAAGTTAGCCTCTGCATTAATTCTTATGCAATTTTTTTCATTTTTAATGAAAAAAAAACTTAGTTCTGAATCCAGCTAGAACTACCTTAAGAATCGATATCACGAGAAAAAAATTGAAATGGCAATATTGATTTTTTGAATTTTGCGCGGCTAATAGCACATTCTGGACCACCGTGTGTCGTTGCAATCCATCACAAATTAATACACCCTTCCAAAAAGTAACCCTTCCACCCCCAATAATCAAACTTCTCCTCATTAATTTATCAAACCAGTCTACTTTTTTATTTGCCAATTTACGAGGCCAACCGAAAAGACAAGTTATGAACGGAAGTGCATTTGGGGATGGAAACACATTCGGCAGGAAACATCTAGCTGTGAAAGGGCGCAGATGTGTGAGCGGCCACAAATTGTCGGAATCTAGGTCAGCACGAATCAAACGGTTATTGTTATTCGCTCTTTTGGAATAATCTGGAATTTGTTGGAAATTAACGTTATTACGATGATGCCATGAGGGCCATAGGTATACTCGAAATCCCGGCGATTATACGCCGTTTATTACGACGCGTCGAACGTTTACTGCGCCACATAAATTACTACCGTCGGCTACATCCAGTTGACGTTATACACCGAACCGAGACACAATGGGCCCACGATTGATATCGGATTAGGCCTATAAATTTCCCCGCGATCCGAACCTACAACCGTTTTCCTCGATGTCACTTGCGAGATCCTGACCAAACTGTATGCCGATAGACGTACGGACCGACGAACGATTGCCCGGTTTCCCGAATGAAATTCCGGAAATGGACGATCAAATCCCTGATTTCTACACGGCACGATTTCGCTACAAGCTATCGGAACAAACCGCGCAAGTAAATCCGGGACGATGCGGTCGTAGAAACGCGTCGCGTGTAAAGGGCTTTCGGTACGGTTCGAGATTCGTTCGGATTGTCCACGTTAACTACGACGGAATTGTTTCTTCGGCTGTCAATTCTCGTTGTTTCCGATTGCGTTTCATGGAAATAACGAATTTTAAAGGTTTTTATTTGTTTCATTGATTGGCTCGTTTTTCAAGGCTTTTATATTGTTACTGGATTAGGATTTTGTTAGAGCTTTAATTCTTTAGCTTAATAACGATGTTTTGGAATTGCTGATTCTTTAGTTTGATCATTTATTTCTTGATTTCTTCATTTTTTTTTATTGAATAATGACATTTTTATTGTTGCATCCTTTGGTTTATTTGTGTTTTTTAATGATGCAAATTAACACTGGAGTTTTGTGTGAATGTTTCATTGCTTTCGTAACTTAATTATACGTAGCTGTACATATTGCTGAATGCAAAATCACGAGCACGTGAAAATCACGTTTGCACGAGTGATCAATGGTGCATATTTGTCTCCCCTCAACGATACAACAGAGTAGATATCACGGTGGAGGAAAGATCTAATGTACAGTCACCTCGACAAACAGCTGGCTAAAGGGGTATCCCATGGTCAAAATACCACTTTCATGTGACATATATTATCTATCAAAAGTTAACTATACACGGATAGATTGCTAATTTTCCCGAAATAAATGGGATGAGAACTTCCATTCAAATGGTATTAACCAATTGCCTTTGAAATGGTAAACTGTCATTAATAGTAGTGGTGATCATGTAATTGACTGAATGTAATTCGTAACAAAGAAATAAAGAGAAATATACATTTAGTTTAACCAATCGAATTTATGTTATGTTATAACAACCCAATAAAATACTGTCGTCCCAATAATTTATCATTGTCGTAAATAACACACATTAAATCAAATTTCCGAGATTTTACCTATACCATATCATAACTGCCACAGTATTATTACTTCCATGAAATTCTACGAAGCAGAGTCCACAAGTTTGATCTAAAAGGTCCTGACTGATTTATTTGCGCATTATGAGATCACGATTTAAGGGTCATAGAAGTATCTAAGAAGAATCATAGTGGGAGGTCTTCCCCTTCGAGTAGGAAGAACATTCTTTCCACTCACCATTATCAGTTCTCACTATGCGTTAGGTCTCTCGCTACGAGGGTCAAAGCAAGATGAAACGAGCAGGGAGGCGAAAGGTCGACGGAGACAAAGCTAGTGCCATTATCACTATTTTTTACAGGAAGCGTGTTCCCAGCTGGAAATTACACGCGCATTACACGAGGGTTGCTGTGCCGCCCTAACGTGTAGCTTTTCGCTTACGAATTCTACGCTATTTCCATTCCATTCCACGCCATAGCCTACGCAAAATGTTGCTTCAATTTTTGCTAGCTAACGAAAATTACTGGTTTGCTAGTTCATTCTCGATCGAAGCATTAGTTCTGCAATTTTTCATGGCCAGTGGAAGTCCGAGTGGAAATGTCCGTAATTTGTTCTTCAGCACAGGGAACTACCTATTAGTCCGAGAGGCAGCGTTGCAAATCATTTAAAGATTTCTGAAATTATGATTTTGCTATAAAATGAATGTTTAAGTACAACCAATGACTATACTGAGCGTCCGCTGCTTCTATCTTGGGGGACCTATATGTGGGGAAATTCATAGTATGTAGAAAAAAATCCAAAATAAAATAATTCTGAAGATCCAATAATTTTTTTACTCTATGTTTTAATAATAAAAATGTGAAAAATAACAATCGGCTACATTAATCAGAGCGGATTATTAGTCAGCTGACCTTATCAATATGTAACTAAATTAGGAGTAAAAAAGTAATTCCTAAACAATGAAACACATACAGCTTGTTTATTACACTATTATGTTGATAAAAATTATAATCAGCTGTACTGTTAGTGGGGGGAAGGACGTCAGTTGGGGGATTATAGGAGACGAGCGCGCATGTGAGTTTAGAAGCGAATAATTAAAATAACTCATTGACTGACAGTTTTCTCCCCATTAGATTCTCAGCTGACTATTAATTTCATAAAATATAGAGTTTAATTTATTAACTATGAAAATTTCAAACATTATATAATCGTTTTCCTTGAGCTGGAACACGTGGATGTTTAAATCCCCATGATGAATATACAAAATTATATGTGTGATTGTTGCTGTTAAATACTTTTATTAATTTACGCTAAATAAAACGATGTTAACATCGTGAAAACAAAAACAATAGGAGCAGAGGTGAATCGTCGAATCACATTAACCCTTTGCGGATAGAGACATTTTTGAATGTTGAGAGATAATCATTTATTTGGCGATCCAAAATCACCTCTTTATCAGAAAGCTAGACTGTTAATGCAGATAAATTATAAATTACTATTTGTATAATCATATTTCACCGGTTGTAGTCAATTGTTCAACTCTAACTGTGAACGCTTCCTGTGATAAATAGTAATTAAATTGTTTACTCGACCACATTCAAAGCTTTAACTGTTTCTGGCGATTAAAAGAAATTTTATTTCGTTTGTAAGATTCACTGAATATTCTTCTATATAATTTCATATTAATAAATAACCTATTAAAGATAAATATTAGTCAGAGAAACCATTGTCAATTAACACTAGATTTACGGAGTCAATTTGACTTATTCAAAATTTGATTACTACATTTATAATATATTGGTTGGTTAATTTTCTTTGCAAAAGATTTCAAGTTTCTTGTATGATTCAAAGTGGCTCACTTCAGAAAAATAGGTATATCAATATCCGTAAATCTAGTGTTAAAGACTTATAATATCCAAAAAGAAAAGCAAAGGGTATTTTCAGTTTAAAACAATGCCAAGTATTTAGTAAATTAAATGTCCACCATGTATTTTAAGAATTATCATTCACAATCAAAGCTTACTCCATTATACTCTGGTGATTAGATATGTTTCATTTCCTCTTCAGAGTATTTCATAGTTCTCCAAAGTTTCAATAATCTTTTTAATCTTATCTTAAATCCTTCCTTCTATCCTCGTCTCTCATAATCAAGCCAAAAAATCAAATCCAATTGCCACTTTTCGTTTAGCTTCATCATGATAACATCAAATGGCTGAACCTCGTGGAAATGACGATTCGAGGGAATTTCCTCGTGATTTCAACGTCCCATTGGATGTGGGCGTTATTGGTCGAGGACGAGCGGTTGCGTAAACTCGGTGCAGTATCTCATACGTATTTAGTCCGGAGTCCGAGGCAACTAATGTCGCGCGATTAGTTCGGGATTAGTCAGGAGTTTGATCTTACTTGGGGGCGTACCGTCCGCTGCTGTACATTTAGGCCGCAAATTACCCGCAAAGAGCTACATCCATCTACCAGAGACCGTATGACACAGCTCTGCGAGTATTTCAGAGACATATTCGGTGCGCTGAAAGCAGGAGATGCTCGCGAGATGAGCATAAATTATAGTTCTCACGTAATGGACGATATGTCCTGTGACCAAATGACGAATTGTACTGGGAGTTGGTTCAGTCGTTGTTAAGTAATTTTACAGAGATATGTTCTTTCTTATTTTTGAAAGTAGAATAGATTGAAATTAATTTATTACGTGGGTTTTTGAGGAAATGTCATAGATACGTGAATGATTGAGGATGCTAGAATATTGATACGATCGTTAAATGAAACAGATAATATTTTAGAATTGAATAATTCAAGATTGGATTGCACCAAAGTCAGATTAGAATGCTTCGAGGAAATGAATTTTATGAAGCCGTTATGAAATATTAACACGAACCGAATCATAGACGGTCAAATGTTTAGTTCAATGAAATGAAAACTATTATATTTTGTATGATGTTTCCTATATCAAGCTCTTATATTGAGCTTTCCTGTATTTCATTCAGGAAGTTGTTATTATTATTTCATAACTAGACATAGGATTTGATATGGTAAGAATAAGCATCCAGAAAGTGTCGGTAGATTATTAAAGAATCACGAATAATGTTCTTGTTTTCATCGCTGAAAATATTATTAGATAATCCCTGTTTAAATATTATCAATGACGTTGTTTCCTCTTGGCCACTGCAATTTCTGTATGCAGTACCTGTGATTTAGCATTTATCAGTTACTCTAAAACAACTTTTATCTTTTTGTCTTTCAAGGAACTCTGATAATAAATTATATTTAGAAAGTAAGCCGTTAGTTCATTTTATACTCCAAAAAAAGACAAAATCAATCATACCGAAGCTCTCAAACATTTACATGAACCAATCCTTCTAAAATAACATTAAAACCAAATTTTTGAATTAAGGAGCAAGATACGCTTATCCATCAGCACAAATCAATGTACCTACATCAAATTAAGAGTCTGCCATTTCGATGTTTCGATAACCATAAAGTCGATAACATTGCAACGAAGCATTATTTACAGCACAATAGAATATCACCCAGCCACTGTTGAATACTCATTAACACGATTAACACGACATTCGCCATTTTCCCTTGAACACCGATTGCGCATACAGTACCTTGCTTATTACGCAAAAATATGATTAAATTTCCAATTACTTTGCGCGTGCATCAGTAACGAGTGCATTACTTAACCCATTTGCATTAACAAGCGGGTTATACCAGGCACTTTTCTCCCGAGCCGTATCACCGAGCTACGAAATAACACCGGCAAGGTTTAATACCCTTTGCTGGAGCTTTTGCTAGTAGAATAAGGTCTTACAGTTTAACGCAATGCCCACCGCAAATACTTTACCCAAGATTTCACGTCCCATTTCGCGCAACGTACAATCTTTTTTCATTGCAATTGAACAAACTCCGCGGGGATAAGAATCTTATTTAGAGTGGAACGGTTATAATAATTAAAAGAAGGAAGAAAGAACAGTGTACTGTGGAAATTTGCAGTTTATGCACGTTTTGTATGTTATATATATGGGAGGGAGATAAAAGGAGGGAAGAGACTCGAGAAGTAAGGAGAAATATGGTATTTCAAGCTTGAAAGAGAAGAATGTCAAAGTTGAGCAAACTTGATGTTTGGCTTAAGATGTTTCTGATGGATTACGATGTAATGTACTTTGCTGAAAGAAGGAGAATGAAAAAAATTCTGCTCTATTTGGTTAAAAGTGAAAATGACGGGTTATCTTTCACGTGTTTTCGATTTTAACGTCTTTCAGTGCAAATGATCGTAAGTACTAAGTACATTGCTCGGTGAGGTTGAAGTCTCTGTATGAAAATGGAAATTAATTTCTGAGATAAAAATCAGTTTATTAATAATGTTACCAAGTTTTTTTCAAGAATAACGACACATGTGCATCGGTAGATCAATCCGTTTTCCGTATAGAATCGAGTGTCAACCTTTTCTCGAGTGAAATACATTCATCAGAGTGAAGTTTTTCTTAAGAAGTATCATAATCTGAGTCAGCGTTTCTTAAACTTTTTAATATGTGAAACCTTTTATAATGAAAAACAGAATTTAAATTTAACCCGTTGCACTCGTAAGTCTACCATATCACTCGACTGCCCCCTCTAAGAGAACTTTCAAATTTGTTAGTGATTACAGAGGATGAACTTATTGCACCGCAACATTTTATGAAATATATGTTTACCTGGTCTTTTATATTGAAATGGTAGAAGACAGTAAATAGTAAAGTGTCGCAAAGTTGCTAATAGATAGCGTCAGAGATGGCTCCGAGTGCAAAGGGTTAAATTTTAATGAGATGAGTGGTACTACTTTTTACTGCTTTGTATTACTTTACTTTTTAATATTATGAAAAGTAAGCACGTGAGTTTCGCGGAATCCTTAAGCGATTTCCAGAACCCCGAAGTCCCGCAGATCAAATTTTAACACTTTACCGACCGGAAGCCTATTGATAGGCTTTTCGGACCCAACGCCTTTGAAAATTTAACTAATTAATTGGTTGCCACTCCAATTAATAAATTATCATTTATCATTGCGGTTATCTCTGTTAAGGATTCAGTGACGAGAATTTGTAATTTCCGAATAGATATCTGTATCAAGGAAGTATTTGTGACCAAGTGATCGGTCAGAAGGGGGTAGGATGTTAAAAAAATACCGGTCGGTAAAGTGTTAAGCAACGTGTTACGTCCTAACCGTCACCATCATTCTTATCGTTACTATTATCTTCAATTATTATTATCATCATTATTGTTATTGTTATTATTAATATCAGTCGTATCAGTAATCATAGTACTCATATAAGATACACACACACATGCATACCGACTTTCCTAAGGGCCCACCCTACTCCTCGTAAACCTCATCCCCATCTACCGAGGCCCACGATCCCCACTCCTAACAAACGCTGTCCTAACTGGTTAAAAATTCACCAAAATGGTATGTTCTACACAAAATACCCACAGCTATTAAATTAGAAATAGAAAGTACAAAGAAAAATATCATATGTATATAGTACCAACGAAACTTCTTCTATTTTGGTGCCCTTTGAAAGCTGAAACTTCACAGTCTACGCGCTTCAAGTTCCTTCAAAGATCACCCAGGAAGTCGCAAGCAACGTTGGATCGACTTAAACTCATTTTAGGAAATCGGGTAAGGTAAGGTTCGAAGAAGGTTCGAGGCTGCCGACGGTAAGGTAATATCTTTCCGGTGGACCAAACAGCCTGGAACGTTGCGGCAACTCGTTAGTTAGCACTTGGATAGCGCATAGCGAATCCTCGATAAGAATGGAAGGGTCGCCAACCGGGGTTATCTCCGGGCAATAAACTTGGATGGAACAACATCGGTTGAGAGAGCAAGAGAGGCCAGAATGCACAAGAGAGGAGCGAGGAAGAGTCATGGAAGATCTTTGGTACCTTGCCGCTGAGACGCGATTGTTTGTGCGAGAAAAGTCATCGGATCTTGCTCCTACTATGGCCAGGCATTTTGTGAAATCGATTTATCGAAGCGATTGACTATTTTCAGTCGACAGAATTTTGACAATACAATGATTAATGTTGATCGACTGTGTATTAAGTAACTTAATCCTAATGAAATTAATTTAGCAGATCATTAAATTAAGTTAATATAATATTAACTCAATAATGGCTCAATACTCCTTCCTTTTTTGGATAATGGTATTATAAATATTCAAAATTAGTTTGAGCAAATGTACAAAGTAATTAACGAACAAGACAGAAATGAGTTGGCAGGAATATTTGAAATCTGTATAGGGAATTTCAATATTGTTACTTTGTTTAGTAATTGAAAGGAATGTTAGGGACAAGTGATAATTTTTTTTTATTTTAATGCTATGACTATTATCTTAGAATTTTTTAGCATTATTTACAAGCCTGCAAATTTTTAAACGGAAGTACCAATACCTTGCACCTAGGACACATGCTATTATCTGGACATTGCAATAAAATCGAAAAAAAAAATGGAAATTTTCTATTCTAAGAATATAATATAGATCATTTGTTATATAAGCAAAAATGTCAGACGACATCAAACGATATTAAATGGCCATTCAATATATGTATCTACATTAAGAATTAGAGAAAAGAAATAAATTACAATTATTTTTCTCCATCCATTTACCTAAATTTAAATGTTTCCAATTTCAGAAATTTCGTGTCTTCAGTAAATAAAGACGAAATCATAATCTCATGCATGATTTAAATGTATAATATGTCAATAACAAGACGAAGATATCGTTCTTCCCAAGGAAACCAGAGAAAGCCAGATTGGCGCTGGTCGTAAGTGTAAATTAATGGCTCAATAAGTGGCTCGAAGCTATTCCAACATTCGATCCGGTAAATCTCAGTAAGAAGCAACCTCTGTTATTTGCATCTGTAATTTAGTTAGTCTCTCCCTTGGTCGCAAACCCTCCGATGCAAAGTGGCATTATCGGCACGAATTTGCGTTACTCTCGGGCTAACGTCGTACGCCCGACTGTTCCCGTTAAACCTGAATCTAGAGGAAGTGCCTCGCAGTCAGAACTATCAACATACATGAATATTAATGCAAATCCAATAGCTAGCAAAAGTTCAATACATTTTGTCCATACGATAAATTTTACTCCGAAAAGTCAAACTTCCCGATTATTCCACTTCACTTTTTTTCCTACTAAAAGAATTATTGTAATTGATTTAACTTCATGGGAATGGAAGGAAATCCGACATCCTTGAAACCTTATTGTAATTTACAACAATGTTTACAAATTAAACATTAATTTATAATAAAAAGGGTTTTAATATCTTGAGGTTGTCACATTATAGGAGGTACAGCTTTGAGTAGTTTACGTTGACAAGACACGAAATGGCGTTTGAATAAAAAAGAACTTGCATTATTAAATTGATATTTGCAATCTGGCTAAAAAAGGTTTCAAATTTTATTACTATCTCAAATGTGACTTCTTAAGGATTAATAAGCATGATGTAGTAGCTACGGAATTGAAAGTTTAAATTTACAATTAGTAGACCCGAGCTCAAAATCCCCATCCCTTTTTAGGAAAGTGTTTGTGAAGTATACATGTATACTGTACCCTCAATTATTGAGAAGCCACCTTAAAGCGTAGATCCTACGCGAAATCACCTATAGTAGTTACACTCAAAATGTAGAACAGACGAAACAGTAATGTCTTGGATATTTCTCATGGTGCTTCCACTACAGTAAACAGTAGGTGCCAGACTAGAGTACTATTGCTCAAGCTAATTCTTAAAAACCAGAATTTTCAAAATTTACAGTACATTTAACGAAAAATTCTAACATTTCAATTAGTCAATCATGAGTAAAAATAGTACATTAAGTGTTGAACTTAAAGCGGTTTAGCACTTTAACCCTGCTGTTCTGCTCGGGTCTATATAATTCGAAATGGAGATTATATTCTAAGAGATATTATGTTTCTAAATATTAGTTTTTAATATTCAATATATTTAACATTTACGACTATCGGTTTGTGTACTTTACGTTTCTTGCAATTAGAACCTTTGTTCGCCAGGTCACTATAACTGGAGAGAATATGAATGTGAGATATAAATGAGCAGAACAGCAGGGTTAAACACAAGAAATATTTTATTTTTTCATCATTGATAGAGCAATGACGCTTTTTTTATCGAATCTGCATCAGTGCAAAATAGGAATATTTACATATTCAGTAGCATTTTACTTAATTTTCACTGGAGACCATTACAAAATTCATGAATTTTATCATTAACCGCCTAGTGCACAGATCTGCCTAAAAACGGTTTACATAATTTCATGTTTATTATCATCATTATTATTTGATCATGCTTTTAACTTTATATTAACTTTTATCCCACTTGAATTACTGTAAAAAATTGTTCTCTTCAATAAAAAAAAATCTAAGCCTGGTAGAGGATTAAATTTCAAAAATTCTATTAAATTCACAACCCCCATTCACCACTAGCTTTCACAGCAGTGCACCCGCTAAAAATGTCCTGAAAAACAAACCATCAACACAACCCCCTTTGAATTACGCTTACAAAGAAATCCTGAAAATTTCCCAAACAGTGAACACGATTTCTACTTCAGAAGGAATAATACCCGCCCAAAAGAAAAAAGCTAGCCGGTCGCTAGGACATCGGTGTTATTGGTTTTACCGGTGCCTTTTTATCGAACTGCGAAAGTTAGTAGAGAGAGGGAAATCCGTGCGGGGTACGGGTCAAACTCGGGGATAAATTCGTGCTTTCATGGAGAAAGAAAGAGAGAGAATTGGCTACAGAGAAAGTGAGAGAAATAGAGGGTGAGAATGTCAAAAAGAGGGGCAAAGAGGCAGAGATCGCGTTAAACAGACAAAGAGAGGCTGAGAGAGGGTTAGAGAGAAAGTAAGAAAGAGAGAGAGAAAAAATAGAGGAATAGAAAGAGATAGAGTGTGTAACAGAGGAAGAGAAGGAAGAAGAGAGAAAGAGGGACACGCAAAACGGAGGGCGCGGGCGGGAATAAACGTGTCGCGCCTAATCCTACTTATTTATTTACTGCCGGGGAGGCTGGCCGCACGAAACTACGCTCTGGAACGTCGAATCCGTGCGATATCGCAGACAGAAATAGAGGAGGCAGAGTCGTTGCTCGATGCCCAGGAAAATGTATATCGGACGGCCGAATCACAATGGAGGGTTCGACCACGATAGAATTTCGGGGATAAAACGGGGAGAAAACGTCTACGACGTACGATCGAGACCGAATGTGGAAAAATAGATATATAGATCGGCAGGAGTAGAGACAGGAAAAAAGAAGAATTCGCGTGGATAGAGAGAAACAGCGAGCTTGGACAACGATGGCTACGAGGGTAGTCTGGTCGTGAATAATTTTTAAGGCTGACGAGGGGTTGGAAATGGGAGATGATTTTTATTTGATGCAACGGAGATTACTACAAGGTCTTTGACATAGAATAAAAGAATACGGTGAGGGTAATTTTTCTTGGTGTCAAATAAGAATTAGGGAATTTTCTTACAGTTTGCTTTTCATTTTCCGAGGATCGTGTTTGCTAAGATTATAGAGTATGTGTCTTCGTAATATAATTAACACTTTACCGACCGGTACTTTTTAAGATCCTACCCACTTTTGATCGGTCACTTGCACGCAAATATTTTCCTGGTACTGATATCTCTTCGAAAATTGGAAAGTTCCTTCACTGAGTCCTTGGCACAGTTAACCGCAATGAAAAATAACAATTTAATAATTTCCGTAGCGACCAATTAATAAGTTAAAAGCTCAAAAGTGTTGGTCCCGAAAAGTCGATTAATCGACTACCGGTCGGTAAAGTGTTAATAAGGTTCAAGGAATATTTTACTTTTATATTTTCTCTGTAGTTTTTTTGTGAAATAGGATATTCCCGATGGTATTTTATTTTTTTAATTTTACAGTTATAAAATTGTTTAATAATTTTACAAAGTGGAAGGTAGAACATATTTATCGTTGACTTTTTTATAAGATTTTCCGTCGTCGATGTTTTATCTTCTGTAATCGGATACAGTCTTCGATTTATTACAGAGTAGAGAGAAGAAAATTGAGATGTTTCATAAAAATCATTAAACTGCCGGATGTTTGGTAAATATTTAACGGAAAAGATCTAAGAAGCGTATCGCAGAGTAAAATGATAGATGAGAAATTAATAGCTCAGTTTAATATACAATCGCGTTATCCACGAGCTTCGTTATGAATAGTATCCCATGCTTTTCAATTTGAATGAAAGAACGTCTTAATTAAATTACACGGGGGTAAGTAGAGGGAAAATATCCACGGCGTAAGATGAGGCTGTAACACGGAAAAATAGATATCCCCGGATGGATCCAATAAAGGAAGAAAGAGAATAATGGAGGTTATCGGAAGCAGTTAGGTAACAGAGATGGGAATATCGTCGTAGTAGAAATGAAAATTGCAAGGAACAGGAACGATCCAATTATCGAGGGAGGAATTTTTGAGTAACATTCCAGGAAATAACTTCCTTCCTTCGAGACGTGGATCGAATAAAAATACGAATATAACAATACTGTTATTTTGAGAAATCCTATTGTCGAAATACACATCACACTGAGGCTGAATGTAATTCGATGAAACGTGTTCTCTCACAGCGAAAGAGTCAGTGTGATATTGACGTAATGTGGAAGAAACTTGTGCACATCTCAATTTATGGAACCCTTTAAGAAAACCTCATCTTATGGAGTCTGGATGCGATATCCGTAAGTTCCATCTTTCCTCCTGTCTTGCTGCGAACTTCTTCATTAGCGTAATGCCAGTCGTCAGCGGGTCACATCACGGTTACTTCCGTGAATTATATCGCGTATAAGGTGAATTGACACAATTTTTTCCCGTATAAAACCAGGAAATGGGAAATTTTACAATTAGGAAAATGAACTCTCTCAATTATCAAAGTTCAGAAGTACAAGAAGCAATATTAAAATTAGAGCAATATTAAATAGAAATACGATATCAAATTTCTAAAGTATGATGAAGTATGTTACTCCTGAAATTGAAAGTAACTAACTAAATTTCATTTTCTTAACCTGTTAACCGGGGAATTAATTTTTGTTCAACTTGTTTCAAATTGGAATATTTTTTTTGTTGAGAAGTAATATCATTACATATAAAGTACTACGTCAAGATTAAACGGATACGAACGACATAAAATGTAATGCGTTCAACATATTACGTTTAAAAATTTTAAGGAAGAAGAAATCGACAAGCTTACTGGAGTTGAGTGATACATTATCCGTTTGCGTAGCACGAGCCACTTTCGCGCTCTTCAGTTTTTGTGTCGAAAAACCCCAGGACATTTTTTCAATGTTGACAATTGGAGGAAGACTTTGTTAAGAATGCATCAGGTTTCTCTTTTATGATATAAAGTAATTCCAAATTAGGATACAAGCACGACAAGATTGTTCTTGTTGTGCACTACATAAAATGAAACACCAACTTTAGCTTATTTTGAAATAAAATCGCAAGAGCGCAAAAGTGGCTTTTGGCTTTTTTCGAAGTAATTTTTTAAAACCCTCTGGGTATTCAAACGGTTAAAGAAGTTTCTAGACTTGCAAAAACGATTTGAGTTAAGGCGTAGACGGTTAATACAGTTGTTTGAACTGTATAAAGTATGATGGTTTGCCATTGCGAAAAGTGAATTTTTCCTTTAACGGTAGGTAGGAACAAAGAGGCCAAATTCGTTAATCGAGTTATTGACAATCTCATCTACAAATACAATATCAGCTATCATACGACGCTCATCAAGAGTCGCTAGATTGAGTTGAGATAATATGTATGTTATCATAGTTGTGACAATCGTAAGAAAGAGGTGAATTTGTGTAGTATGAAGCAATTTTGAGAAATTTATGTTGTACTCTCTCTCTATTAGGATTCTTTGTTTTTGACTATACGGTGACCAGATAACAGATCCATATTCGAGATGCGGATGAACCAAAGAAATACAAAGCCTGCGAAGTGTAAAAATTGTTTCCGAGTCTGTGAGATATCACAGACGTAACAGTTCTGTCAATGGCTACCATACGAAATCCCGGCTAGCTTAATGTACTCCAATTCTTCCGCGAAAACGCAATAAAAGCGTATCGCAATTTCGCGTGCAACAGGATCCTCCGAGGGACGTAGCACTGATGTTACCATATGTTCGTCTAATCGCCGTCATTTATAAACCGTCGTGCGAATACGAAACGGACATGAACGGTACCGGAGAAGTAACTTTTATCCATCCCCGATAGAATTCAGGGGTTGGAAGGATCGTGGTTGAACGAAAGAGAGAATAACGGGCCGTTTATTGGAGGCAGTTTCAGGAACGAATAATCCCCTATACGAAAATACGGGAGGAGGAAAAAGAAGGGGAAATAAAAGCGGCAGCCGAGGAAAAGGAGACGGCTGATAAGAATCGAAATGGTCTAATAATCGAATGAGATTCTTGCGTCTTTCCATTTATTCGATCTTTTTACGGGCAAACGGAAAGGAGGGAATGTTAGTTTCGTGGCCGTTATCAGTTATTTTAAATCGATATTGGAATCGTTCAGGCGAAATATTTGGAGATTATTCGGCCATCGTCGAACGTGACTGACGCTGGCCAGTTGAATTAGTTTGCGTAACTTCTGCCGAACTTCAAATGGATTTAGTTGGTTGACGTTTATAGCACAAATTGATCGGCCGACGCATAATATAGGGGCACGGCCGGAAAATGCAAATACGAAGAGAATTATTTAGAGTTTTGATGCTCGATGCATCGAATTGAATTTTGGCGTGGATTAAATCCGGACATTCGCACTAACGGAATCGGTGATCGGAAGAAAAAAAAAGAAGGGAGGAAATTCAATATCACGATAATCGAAAGACATTTTTAACGCTGTACACGCAAACCGGCCATTTTTGCTCGCATAAGAGGGTGGATGTATTCTACGATCGTTTTATACGAAATGGATGGCATTTTAGGTTATATTTCATTGTTTCCGAAGCGACTAGTCTAGCGCTCTAACGTTATAGCGATTAAGCCCCTTTCTACCCTCTCTGTTCCCTTACTTACATTTTCCCACCCCCTCACCCTTGTTATTTCCTAACCGTCATCATACTTGCCGCGATTATTTTTTCAGAATGTACGAGCCGGCTTCAAGGTGACTTACAAAACTGTTCTACTTTGAAAGCGTTACTTAGAATTGCAAACGATCTAAATGGAGAAGAACTTTCTCATTAACGTGACAGGGAACGCAAAAGAACGACGCACCGTAACCGGACGAGATCTTACTTTTCGAGAAATGAAAACGTGCAACTTCGTGGTGAGAAATGCACTTGCCTTTTCAGCAAACACCCTTTTCTACCCTCCGTACTACGGAGAAACGAGACAAGTGGCGAGAGAAAAGAAGCGAAACGTAGGATAAAAAAAAAAGCAGGAGGAATAGCACGAGAAACGTCGTATTGCTCGTAAATATTACCGGCAAGATCTACGACATATCCGGTACGATTATCGGCGGATGACTGCACCCCTGAATTCACGTAGGGTGGGTTAGGAATAACCGGTAATATTTCGTGCTCGGGGCCACCCTGACAATGCTATCGGCCGACCTTTTCTTACGGGCCACCCCTCTCCTTTCTCTTTTCGATCCGATTCACTCTCCGTTTCTTCTCCTTCGCCTCGGTCGCACACGACCGCGATTCTCCAACTACCCCTTCTTCCTGTCTTCCACCCTTGCAACGATCTTCCTCCTTGCTCTTCATTTTTGTCTCTCTCTCTCTCTCTCTCTCTCTCTCTCTCTCTCTGTCTCTGCGATGGCCTCTCGTTCTCTCTTTCTCCATCTTCTATCGCTTTTCTCACTGTTTTCTTTCCCGTCCAGGAAAGAATAATGGCTTTTCGTTCGATCGCTCGTCGGGTAGGGAGGCGAAGGCAGATTGAATTGGAAATATGTGATTCGGCAGTGTGTAAAGTCGTCAGGCTTTTCCTTCCTCTCCCACTTTCTCCTATCCACTCTTCTCCTCTTCGTTTTACTTTGCCTCCTCCTCTTTACTTTTCCACCCTCGGAGGAATCTGTCGCTTCCGATACGTAGGTACAAGCGACGTCGTAGCCTCGCATCGAGACTCTCGAGAGAAGCGCTTTGGGTATCGAGCTAAGGAGATGGAACTTGAAATTGTATTTTTAAAAAGTACTCCAACGAACGAGGAGCGAAAAACGATGGGACTTGAATTCAATAATTTTCAATCGTGTTGCATCCCGTCGTAACGAGAGGATTACGGTGTTTCTCTCTCCAGCAATTTGTTGTATATTCCCTGCATGTAAACTAATCTCCTGGTTGAGTGCTGGAAACGATACTTGTTAGCGGATATTTATTTGTTCGATTCTCTTTGATAATTGTTATTCGTGTGCCTCAATAGTTTCAGGTTCGGTTAGGTTCATTGGATCATTTTCATTTTGAAACGCATTAAAATTCGTTCGAGTGATATCAATGTTTTAAAATGATACTTTACACTTTTTCCACTTGTCATCGAAATGATATTCTTTCACTGCTCGTTCGATCGATGTGGACATGAAGAGTAAGAGCGTACATCGACATCGCTACATACTTTGAAATCGTTGGGATATGCGATGCATTGTTAACGTTTTCTATTTGTAGAGGATCAATAAACTAACTGAAGAGAGGTATGTCAATTCTTCATTTCGTACTATTGCCAAGTGGTGAACGGAGTATTACTCGTTGCATTATCCAACGGATGGTTCATTGACTAGCGAAAAGCAAATATATAGCGGCTATAGGAAACTGTCTACTAATAGCGCGGTGTTGACTTGTGACCACATAAACCAAAGGTTGATAACCATTTTTTTTAGTAAAGAACCATTTCTCTTTAAATTTATTTAGTGAATTTCACGAAGAGTCACAAATAGACAGATATTATCTAGTAAGTACTAATTTGGTTATTAAATTCAAATTATCTGAAGAAAAATTTAGTTATTTTAGTGAAACTGAGGAGCCAAAGATTTTGGATGAACGAGCTACAGTTTGTCGTTCAATGGTCTAAACAGAAAATTATAATGTTATTAATGCAACTATATCCTTCTGTGTTCTTTTGTACTTTGTAAAATCATCTTGTCGTTTGCATGGTTTGTGTAAACTTGTTTTATACTTTGGTATCTCACCGGCAAGAATTCTAAAATCTACTCATACATTTTTATCTGTTGTAAAATCTCCAAGAACTGAAACAAAAATGCAAAGTCAACGTCTCAAATAAGAAAAGATAGCGTTATTTGTGTGAAAATACGAAGTAACCTAATTAGAACTAATTTTGGATCTGTCAAAAATATTTGACCTTCCTAAGAAGACCAAAGCAGATTCTATTAAAAAAAGATGTGCACCGATTTGAAAATAATATGACAAATTTAAGCAATTTTGAACAACGGTAAAGGGACCGAATAATCTCAAAGATTAAAAGCAGAAAGTCTGGAACTTCGTTTAGTAAAACGGACAAAATTGCCTCACACAAATAACAACATTTTTATTCGATCGATTGCAGTCGCAGGTCTGGAATTTTTAACGTGAAATTAGCAGTGACTCTCAAGAAATCCATGGAGTCGATACAAACAAAAAGTTGGTTCGATGAATTAAAAGCAACAATGCGTCTGGAGCGGTCTGTGAATATTTATCGAGAGTACTCGCAAGAAGAGGTAACACGGTTCGATTCAGGGATGAAAAAATACTGTGGAGAAGCTGCGATACAAAAAAAATATTAAAACTTTTCCGCCGACGCGACTCTCCATTACCAGTAGAAATATTCCTCGATATTTGCAGAATCCTTAATCAAATTCCTTAGTATCATTCTCGCACCTGTTTGAAGTTTATGAGTTACAAAATAGAAATAGCTATCCTGCAATTTACCATTATCTTTTTTCACGATCTTTTCTATAGAAATAAATCTTCATCTAAAGAATAATAATAATTTATAAACATTATATTCGATACCTGTGAAGAATGTAACAGAAATAATGAACATAATTCGAAAAATGTAATTCCCGGGGATAAAAATATCATAAACACTTCTTGTGCAGTAATAAAAATCTTATTCATCTTCATGCTTTGCCCAGTGGGTAATAGTTGTATCACATTTCCTGACTCATGAGATATTGTGCTTTATTCTAAAAATTATATTTACTTCCAGTTACGTGTTTTTTCAAAATAAATATCTACATGTCAACAAGAATTTCATTCACTCACTCGATTTCATTCATAAACCAGATGTTCATATACATCCAAAAAGCACGTTCAAAAAATCGAAAAAATACTTTTCCACGTTGTGACACATTCTTGGCAATGGTAAGGTACATTATTCTTTTCAATTCAGAAATCCGACACGTCTTAAAATCAATCCAATTCACCAGCGCCCCTAACATTCGTTCCACAACTAGCAAATACACTTTTTGGCGTTAAAGAAACATCGGAATCCCGGCGACCCTTCGAGGGGATTTGTAACGAAAGATACAAGCAAAAGCTTTTTGATACCTGAAAGAAAAATAAACCTCGCTAATCCAGGCAATTTATTAAACATCAGAGAGGTAATAAAAACCTATCCTACCAGTTGACCCGGAAGAAAAAAAGACTTAAATAAACTACCCCCCCAATAGGATCTTCAAAGTCTTAGGAAAGGTTATTAACCTGTTAACCGGGCGTGACGAATAATTCCGTCATATCTGAAAGAAAACTCCAGTAAACTTGTCGATTTTTTCTTCCTTAAAATTTTTAAACGTAATATGTTGAACGCATTACATTTTATGTCGTACGTATCCGTTTAATCCTGACGTAGTACTTTAGATGTAATGATATTACTTCTCACTGTAAAAAAAAAATATTCCAATTTGAAACAAATTGAACAAAAATTAATTCCCCGGTTAACAGGTTAATAGAAATATGATGACACATTAATATAATTCAGTCTCAAAGATTCTCCGCTGAAACTGATGCGTTTTCGTTGAAAATCTCCGATTCTAATTACGCAAACTCAACCCCTTCGATGTCACTGTGAGAAAGGATATTCGAGTGAATATCGAAGAAGGCAGGAAACGTCGAAGAGCGGAAGAAGTAAGAGGGTCGAAGGCACTCGAAGGATATGATTCGAAGTAGTCGAGCAAAAACCATCCAACAGCAAAGGAACTGGATCGCCACGAAATCAGGCGGCACAAGGAACTTGTCGCGTGGTGTCAGTTTTTTTTTCCTATCCCTATCCAGTCTTTTAGCACGTTTTTCTATTTATTTGTGTAAAAACAATCTGGTGTATTTCAAGTAATGGTATACGAAAAAAATAGTGTGCTTGGTTTTGGTTTTGCTGAAGAAATAAAAAAAGGTAATGGCGACGCTGATGTTAGATGTGCGTGCTCAATCTCTCGTTAAAAGTATTTTCCTTGTTAATTATATTATTTATAGACACATCGTGAATAGTAATGGTGAATTATTCTTGAAAATAGTTTCGTATTCAATGAAATATAATAATGTGCTGAATAAAATGCGTGAAAACGTATTATTAACGCCTTGCTCTACGATAATGTATGACACTCCTGACATGGTACACGGAACAAGAAATTTTCAAGTTATCCAGAAAGTACTGAATTGAAAACATTAATCGATCATGAGAGGACTAAGTTATTTCTATACTAGTGATATTGCGTTAATCTTATATAAAAAGTCAGTGACAATTTTCTATTTCAGCAATTAATTCGGAATCATTGCACAGTTAGAAAAGAATCCAAGGGGTTAATCATTGGATTTTAATTGATGTGGAAGAAATAGGTTCCGAGTAACTTATTTTGATTTATATATAAAAAAAAACAATAAATTTACAACAATAACGTATCTTTTGTATAGAATAATAGTACTAGCGGAGTATAATTTTGAAGTTAGGTGAATGGAGAGAACTAGAGACTCTATTTTGTGGAGGGTTAACAAGGATAACTAAAATTTCGAAAGCTTGAACAATTTGAACAAGATGCGAAGAAACGACGCCGAAGGAACTAGACTATGCTGCACGATAATTAAGAGGTTTATTAAATTCCCTGCGTGTTACTCCGTGAAGTAATTTATATAGCGATGCATAGTAAGGAGGGCACTCAAGTAGAGCTGAAGAATTCGATAAAATGCATCAAATATTTCCATCGTTTAATATGTAAACCATCTCGATGAAATACTTAACACTTGAAAACAGAAATAAATTGAAGTATATTTAAAAACTAAATATACAATATTTAAATCAAAGGATAATATTTAAGCAAAAATATATCCTAATTGGGTATTTTGACATTCTTCGAAACGAAAGATTCGCATTCACTCTGCTTTGCATTCTTCACCTATATTTCTGCGGAGACGTGTGACAAACTTCTAACAATCCGCAATTCATTTAAAAAAAAATCCGCGCAAAAGATTGCAAAATACGAACCAACTGTTCAACAATTTTCTATTATGATTTTACCACGGTCAAGTAAACGAACGGGACGAGTAAGAAACGAAGAAAAATTCTTAACGACCACCGAGCGCGGCACTTGTTGCACGACGACACACATGCAACTCGGATTCTTTTTTCTGCATCGGCGCATAAAGACGCGGCCCGTGCTGGTGAACGCCGTCTCTGCGTTCCGGGCAGACCGATATTTCTGTCCGCTGTATTTCCAACCGCGATGTCGTCTATTCGCGCCAAAAGTAACAACGCGTCGTTTCACAGACGGAAACTTTTGATCCGGCTGACTTTCTGCAGGAATATCCGCCAACGAAGGAAACAGCCGATAGCGGAACTTTCCGCAGACAGCGAAACACGCGCTTCTCGACAGCCGGTCGTTTTCTGCCTGAGAACACGTCGTGTAAATTTGCTTCCTACGGAGACCTACCACTCTTCCAGGATTCTACCAAGTTTACGGCTAAATCATCACATTTTCCCGCATACATTTTCCGTGATCAGTGTAGACGACATCCGCTATGATTTCGTAAGAAGGATCGCCGATGAGGCGGTTCTGGAGAAAATTGTTATCCAACGTTTTGCGAAAAGTCTCGTCGCAAAATAACGAGGAATATTTTACCGACACGACAGCTGACGTTTATTACTCTCTAAGGGCATGAAATTCCGCACCGTAAAAGTCTTTGCGATGCACCACTAACGATATGGAAATTGCTGCAGTCGAATGAAATTTAAAGATGCTCCTCTCTGACGTTACTTTGGCTTGTTTTTAATGGCAGCGATGTGCGCTGTAAACGGCAAACTTGTGCTATAAATATTTGTGATATATGTGCATCGCATATTGATAGATCTGATATTAAATTCATTCATCAGTGTAAATTATCAAACTTATGTTAAAAATATTTGTGATATATGTGTATCGCATATTGATGGATCTGGTATTAAATTTATTCATCAGTGTCAATTGGCAAACTTGTGAAATACTTGCTTGAATTGATCAACAGGATTTATGAAGGATTTTCAGTAAAGAAGTACAAAAGAGTATTGTGATGTAAAATAAATGATGCCGCAAGTTAATGTTTTAATGTATATCAGTGATCACAAAGTCTCAATTCCTAACGAAGAGTTTCAATTTACTCTTAATTAGTTTGAAAATATAGTGTCTCGAAGCAAGTCCCCCTTGAGACTATATCTCTCTGAAAGGCGTCTTAGAAATTTGCGCGATTTCTTTCATTTCCGTCAGCTACTCGTTCAAGAAAAGTTAGTTTCATGACCACAGTTATGACTCCGTCGGCGGTATTCTTTGATTACTGAAAGTCAAAGTAAGTAGTCATAAACCGTAGCAACTTTTAATTTTCGATCTTCCCACAACTCATTACCACCGTTTGAAAAAAAAACTTCTACACAAGATACACAAATCTGCCATGATTCATTCATTAACGGTTTTTGGAAATGCTCATTAAACTACAAACATATCGATCTCTATTACAACATTCAACAGTCAACGAGACCATGAAAGACACTGAACAAAGAAAATCATTACCCAAGTGCAAACGATCCATACATCAATTCACAATTCGGTCATCGTCCATGATACAAAGTTCCCCATCGATCGTCTTGACCTTCTACTGAAACAATTTCATACAATAAATTTTTGTTGCCATTGCTCTCACGCCGTGCCCTGTAAGACAGTGCTATTTATAACCAGCCACCGTTAAGTTCTACCAAGTCGGAGTTTACGCGAACTCCCCGGCGAAGTTTCATCCGTGTCTGAGAGTCGAATGCTTAGAAACTCTCGAGTAGGAACTTTCGAAGCGTTTCGAAGGGATAAAAGAACTTTCCATTCGGGTAAACGCTTTTAATGAGAAAATATGATGCACCGCCCCCTCTCAGTATTCCCCACGACGCCAATTAGAGGAGAATGGCTTCCACCCATCCACCACTACTACCATCAGCAACGTTGGCAATGCCACCACCATACCAGC
This sequence comes from Cerceris rybyensis, assembly GCA_910591515.1. NCBI lineage: Eukaryota > Metazoa > Arthropoda > Insecta > Hymenoptera > Crabronidae > Cerceris > Cerceris rybyensis. The sequence goes on from OU342789.1 coordinate 43,921,251, forward strand.
CATCCCTTCCCTCTACTTATCCACCTTCTCCGCCTTCTCTTCCTTTCTATTATTACGCCGAGAAGGAAGTAACCCGACTGGGTATTCTGATGAAAATCGTAATGCAATAGGCATGTAATACAAAAGGGGATGAAATACGGCCCGTCGAAGCCCTCGATAAGACGATCGACCCTTCTTATTCGTGTGCATAACTACGTAGTACGGAACTGATAGGGTACCAGGGAGATTCCCGGCTTGCCAGACCGGCCAGGAGGGTCGCGGCGTCTCTCTGACGAGGCAACTTAATCCCCAGATTTGGAAAATGATTTTCTGACGAGGCAGACACGACTGGTTCGAGAAGGGCTATCGTGAGATATACGGACGATACGTTTTTATTTGTATTTCGCACGGAACGTTTATTGATGAATAAATACGTCCTTCTTTTTATTGGTAAATAAATGTCACTCCTTGGTATCTGTAAAAATATTGGATAAAATATGAGAATGGAGATAAAACGATGTGGTTTATTAGAACTGTGATAGATGTTTGCAAATTTTAACGGTAGAATTTATACAAAAGATGGGAAAGAATGATAATTGTTCAGATCATGGATTCTCAAAGATATAGGAACATTTCATTGTAAAAATAGAATGTGTGTTACAATGCATACCGTTCTATTAGGTCGAGTTATAAGTAACTTTCGTTTTTTTATAAGACATTTATTTTGTTGTGTTTTTATATTAATTTATTATGTATTCTCTTTTATTACGTATAACCTACTCCTGGCACTTTACTAATCCCTTCCTTGTAAAATGTGGTTGGTTTGGACTGGAAGAAGTTTTCGATGGCTTGTCTGACTTGTCCTTCGGAATTGAATGTTTTTCCATTCAAAAAGTTTTGTAACGAACAGAAAATGTGGTAATCTGTTGTAAGGTGGATGTGGTAAAACAGACCATTCAAGCTGAAGAATTTTTTCTTGAGTCACCCTTGCCGTATGTGGTCGCACAATGTCGTGTTTTGCAAGTTTCTTCCAGTCCAAATCAACCACATTTTACAAGGAAGGGATTAATAAACAGTCAGGATGATGGGAGAAGGTTATACGTAATAAATTAATATAATTTTGTTATTTAATGAGAGCAAAATAAATGTCATAAAAAAAACAAAAGTTACTTATGACTCGACCTAATAATTTAGCCTTAACTTAAGCATAGAGTAAATATATCTAAAAATATTAATCGCTAGTATTTAGGTACAGTAATACAAAGATAAGTAATTGTACAAAGGATCCAAATTCAATTTTAGACCAACTACTCATTTCTCTTCATCTACTTGCCACAAATGGCCAGGCTTATACTGAACTTACAAACACCGGTTCCATGTAGTCGTCAATACCTAACAATATTTCTCCCCAATGTTAACCAAAAGTGTCAACATCAACGTTGAAACTTTCAATTTATCTTCGTTGCCGGATAATAAGAACTTGGCGGATGTTTCCGGAAGTGGATATTCACCGAAACATAGGGAAAAAAGAATGAGAACCACTGCTGCAGGTTGGGCGGAACTATAACGCCGTGGGAGAGAAGAAGGCTGGCTCGATCGACGGCTATAAATCAGGAAGGACACGCGAAGCCCGCCGTTCTTCCTGCCACTATCGGGACAAACTCCTTCCAGAAGCACGCTTCTAGGTAGTATCGACCGAAGGATAGAAGAGAAGACTAGAAAATCCAACTCCCGATGGCGCATTCTTCCGTTACGCGCCGATAGAAAATTCTCCTCCCACGAACATTAAATTTTACGACGAAAATGTTCGCTGTTTCTCGTCTCTCGCAACATCGTTATCGCGCGAAACTCAAGCTGAGGATATAGAAAAATAATTGACAGGAGGATGTTCATGATGTCAGGTTGTTACGATAATCTTTCGATATTGCTGTTGTATTTATCGCAATCACTGTTGGAAAAATTAAATCAGTTTTTTCCCTAAGAGGAACAATCAATTAAGAAAGGGATTGAAGAGGTTGGTAAAGCTCGTTAGAGTTACGTGTTAGTTATGTTGGAAATATGATCTTGGAATAATGATGATACGAGGAAAATTTCTTTTGTAAAATTGCTATTCACCCTTGATGTTCATTGATGATTCGTCGATGCATAATTAAAGTGCAAGCTGTAAGATAATTTACGGTGCACTTGTGTAATACAAGGTATGTCGTGGCTGACAGTGAATGGATTAATGTAGGAGTGCGTTTGTCTCTTGTGGTGATAGATAAAATATTGGTTTCTCTATAAAGAGCTGTTCAATCGAAGCGACAGTTGAAATAAAGAGATAGCTTTGCTTTCAGATAATTTTAGTAAACCAAAGAAAAGATCTTCTTTATTAGATTAAACATGTAATGCAACTTGCTCTGCAAGATCGCTATACTCGTTACTGTAAACTAGATTTTTTGCGGCAAGGGAAATGATCGAATATTTTGAATGAACTGGGACTGTCTACTTTTTGCTACAAGTATTTAAATTCAGACTGATACTACTTGGCGATTCTCTTGAACCACACCTGAGTCCTAATCTACTGATTACCTTAACCCCTTAGTCTACAACAACGTGTGACACTCGCGACGCGATAAATGGCATAGAAAATTTGGAAATCTTCCAAAAACTATTAAATTGAAAATGTCAATTTGTCACGTAATGGTCAAATTATCTCTATACTGTTCACCCCTTGCAGTCCTATGTCGAGTGGTACTCGATATAGCTTCTCCTATAATATTATTTTCTGACAAAATTAATATTGGCTTTTATATATCATAATGACTTTATAATATCAAAATATCCGTCAGTACAAATAGTTACTGCTACCATTAAAAAAAATCGTAACTAATCATAGAAAATATTATGGAATTAATTTTATACAGCTTACTACAATATTAGCAAAATAATTCGGACTGCAAAGGGTTAATATTGCGATGAATTGAACGAAATATTAGAAATCAGTGAGAAATTTTGATTTCAGGAAATAATTCTTGAGTTATTGTGCACGCAGTGACAAAAGAAATTGAAGAGCAAGGGGTAAACCATACCTGCAATGAGGCATTAACAGCACAAGAGTCTGAAGCCTTTTAAAAAGATTGAACATTTTCTACCTACGCGATCGTCTCTGATAAAAACACCGTAACATTAAAAAATAAAATGCCATATTGCGAGCCAATTCGGCACACGCAACGTTGAAACGCCAGTGTTCCTTACTCCCTTGAGAACCCGCCGTAATAATTACCTTTCCTTTACCACGGATTTCCTTTTTCCACCAGCGATGGCGAGACAAATGGTTGAAAGCCTTGGAGACAAAATATTTCACGCGATCGAGCGGAAAGCTCCACGGCCTACTGAGAAAGAGCTGTATTATCGTAATTCCTCTTCGGTGAGAAAAACTCTCCTGATTTTTTACACTAATTGCAGTAATTCGGATTTCTGTACACGATCCGTGAGCCGCGAACATCGTTACGAGGTAACGAGCTCAACCGCGCATACAGTAATGGAAACGTTTAATTAATCCACCGAACAAAGCTGCTCTCCGTGGCTAACGTTGGACCGCGTCCCAAAGAGACGGTAACTTTTTCGCGATTTCATCTGCGTATTGAGTCACATCGTTGACGCAAAATTTACAAACGAAGTAGTTACAGAATGGAACCACATAACAATTATGGGGGTAGAGGATATGGAGGAAGATAGGTCAGGCATATTGTCCATGTGTCTGGTACAATGCTGTGCTAATCGAGTTATAATGTGATGGTGTAGATACAGTTTGTAGGTCGTATTTAAATCTTTTCGTTGTAAGATCGGAGAATTTTTACGCTGTATAACACGTTCACTGCCATATATTAGGTGTACAAATTAATTCTCGGCCTTTTTTGACTAACTTTGACATTTATTTATAACAATGTTGATATAAATTCAATATTAAACATAATCTTCTTCATTTTCTATACGTTTTTGCCATCTCTCAGATAATTTTCGGATTCCAGATCGGAAAAATGATAGTGGTTCATATCAATGATATCATTGAGGCATTTATAGATCTGTTCAACTTACTTGAATTGAGAATCAGTTAGGTGGTGTTTGTAGGGATCGAAATAGGTGGTTATTTGAAGGGGCTAAGTCTGGAGAATATTCGAAACTGTTGAAATCATTTCTTTCGCCTCTGTAGCGTTTCTTTTTTTTAGTTGAAACGCGAAAAGGAGACAGTGCCTTAACTGTTGCTTATCGAACGACATCGCTTCTACACATGATTTTTGACGTTATGTCTGGAGTAGAGTCATGCGATATATCTTATTTTAAAGCTAACAAATGGCGCTTTAGAATGACTATTTAAATTTGGAAAAATTCTAATCTGAATAGGTTTTGTGGTCGATGAAATCTGGGGGCCGAGAATTAATTTGTACACCTAATACATACATTATTGGTGATTGATAATTCTGGTGTGAGAATAGAATATTCTAAGTTCTAGTACAGACTCTGCAGAGGGAATTGAGGCTATCCTAAAATTATTCAGAATTTGTTTCCACATAATTCATTTGTGCATAATTGCTTCTTATCATTAGCTGTACCTGACAAAAAATTCTGCAGAATTCACGTGACACATAAAACCTGAAATATAAAAGTATCGTCCTATTCCAAGATTAGTTACCAATTTTTTGTCCGTCTAACAGTCTCAAATTCTCCTGTCCTAAATAAACTCCACAATATAACCATGAACTTTTTGCTATACAACACAAAAATCCTAATCCACTCGCTTTCTATGAGCCACATTGCATAAACCTACAATCCCTGTCTCAAACGTCGCACATTATTCCAAAGTACCTCATCAAATTGATGTTCTCTGTGTAACCACCGTTTAAACGCCACCGCAAAGTACGCTCATCACAAACGCAAAGTTAAACCATCCTGCTTTGCTTTTCCTCACAAACATCCCTCATCCTCTCCCACTTTTTCCCACCTCCCCTTCGTCAATCATTAACACTAGAACTACCAAACCAGTCAAAATGACTGGTACACAATTTTTTCCAAAAATTCTCCAAGTTTACATAAGAGTCGTAGAATAAATATTCTACGTCTATATCAATAAACATAAATCACCCAATCGATCAAATTTTCCGCCGCTCGATTCCCCCTTTTTCAAAGTACTTATTTCATTTATTAAAATATGATAGATTTGAGGCCGGTAGTTCTAGTGTTAAAAGATGGTTTCCTAAACCACGACAATTTCAATCTCATTATTAACTGTAAATCCGGAATATATCCTCGAGGACTCATCCTCCGCAACGGCTTCGACCCTTCCTCTTCCAGTGCCAGGGGTGCGTGATAACCATTCGGATACGGTGGCTCGACGACAGTGACACATTACACTCGCTTCGGTCTCGTATAGGCCAGTTACTACGCTGGGGTCATATACCATCGGCGCATAACTGGTAATTACACGAGCCAAGCGCCATTACCGCACCCCGGGCCTTCCTTTATTACCCGCCACCGGCTCCACGGAAACGACGACCCGTAGAAATGCCATTTGTACCAATGCCCTGACGTGAAACGATCGGTGAACCCGGTCAAGCGACGAAGAAACCAAGTACCAGCTGAATCGAGGGACCAACCTATTCTTTCTGGCCACCTGCGACCTACGTTGATCCGATGTAAAACGTTCGAATGCTCCGGCACGTCGGAGAAATGGTGTGTTTGCTTCTACAAGATATTTCCGTGTTTCAGAGAGAAAAAAGTATTCTTGGAATTTTCCCTTTGAAATAGTGGGTTGGAAAATGGGGTGAGTTGTGTGGAAAGTTTGTCGGAGAATTTTAATTTGTGGTTTGTCGTGTAATGAGGGAGGGTTAGGGATTTGGTTGAGATAATTTTGGAGATAATGAGGGAGGTTCTTTTTGGCAATGGAGTTCGGTGTAGTTTGTATGAAAGGTTATGGCTCCTTTATCTTCTCTGCCGCCAAGTCGTATAACCTTTATGTTATGTTTAACTGTGTCGGAACATTTGCTTTTGTACTTCAGGCTATTTTAGTCGTTTTTAGAGAACTATAAACACTTGGGGATTGAGTAAGATCTTTATGTATTTCTGGAAGTATAAATGCGGTGGAGATGTCGTATCGTTCTTAATTATTTTGGATAGTTGTTTGTGGGAGATGGTGAATAATGTTTGTGATATTTATGTAAGTTTTTGTAGGGAAAGATATATGTAGGATTTTATAGGGAAATATATATATCGTTGAGATAATAGGACATTCGGATGATAGAGCGTTAGGATAGAACATTCGGATAATGGGTGATGCGATAATGGACATTGTGCTGTATTATAACTACTGACGCATTGCGAAAATGTGTCTCGAATGTCATATGCCAAATGTGCTTTTTCAAAAACATTATTAATGTATCTGTTCGTTATTTATTTCCTTACCGAGACAAGCAGAGATGAATTTATGGCGAGTTCTAAAATGAAAATGTAGCTTATGAATTAAGTGCATGTTTTATGCATTTAAGTTAAGTTGAATTTGTAATTATAATACAGCCTTATAATTGTAACACAAAGTACCTTCTACTATACCTGGATCATAACTAAAATCTGACGTACAAAGAAAAATAAAACTTGCGCATACTCTCACGTCTAAAACATCGTATAACCTCCTCTTCCCTATCTAATGTATTATCACAAAAACTAATTCACAAACAAAATAACACAACCAAAACAATTCTTAACACTAGAACGGCCGGCGTTAAATCTATGACATTTGAATATATTACATAAGTACTTTGAAAAAAGGGAAATCAAAAGGTGGAAAATATGATCGGTTCGGAAATCTGTGTTTTATAAGATCAGCTTAAAATTTCTAGCCTAGGACTCTCCTATAAACTTAGGAAATTATTGGAAAAAATTGTGAGCAAGTTATTTTGACTTGTTTGGTCGTTCTAGTGCTAATCCAAAATCAAGAAAATCTTCCCCATAAACCATCGTTCCCGCGCATGACACCCTAAACACTCGCCATCATCCCCGACAATTCAGATCGCGAACGTTCAAAAAGCTTTTAGCGAATCTAGTGTTAAAAATCGTTGAAAATTGTTCAACCCCTCGCACCATACACGTTCATTCCCCATCATGTTGTACACGGTGCTAATAAACAGCCGTGTGATTTGAATTCTCGCGTGAATGGATCGGCGGTCTACGCCGTCGCGGCTTATACCGTGCGGTTTCCAATTACAGTATGGCCACGACGCTGGCGACGTTTCAGTGACCTCTAAGACGACAGACTCCCCCACATACTGCTCGGTATATAGATAGACCTCCTACAGGGCGAGGTAGGAGGAGGGAAAGCGAGGGATGTAATTAACACGACCAGCTTGCAGCGAGACACTGACGTATCTATCTTCCTACCCTCCCACCCTATCGTAGGGTGGTTGTCCTTCCATGGTTACGTAATACGTGCTACGTAAGACGTACGTAGAAAGCCTTCCTTCGTCTGGGTACGTTCACCGCGACCATCAACGTGCTTGTATTTCCCTGGAATCCGCAATGCAGTGCGCGATACTCCTGCACTTGAGACGGATCGACTACACAATTCTGTTGCTGACTACTTCTAGCTGACGAGACCGAATCTCACGGCTCGATTTTGGATCCCTTGCTCGAGACGTATCGGAAGCAAGTGATGTAAGGGATGAATGAACGGTGTTTGTTTTGGGATATATGGGAGTGATGGTTTAGATGGTGTTCGAAGTTGACTTTCACGAGGAAGTTTCTTAATTTGTGAGTGAAGTATTTGTGGAGATTTATGTAACTTGAAAATGTGTGGAATGGTATCGTATTTTACTTATATTCAATTCTTTTGGACTTAACACTATTTCTACCAGGATTTTGTGTATACCTATTTCGACGAAAAGGTGTCTTTTAATATCTTTTCGTTTGAATGCAAATAATTGTCAAAACTTTTGAGATTTCAAATTGTCAGTTAATACGTTCAGTGCGGCACCGATCTTGGTATACTTTCCACTAAAGCGGCAGCGCATAAGGTATTCAGAAATTTCAAAAGAAAGAAAAAAAGGCGCATAAAGTTTGGAAATACTGTGCTAAATATTATAGCACAAACACAGAAACATTCGGATGTAAGTTCACCAGATAAATCACAAAACAAGTTGTTAATTACTGTAATATGTGCAAATCTCAACCACATCTGTGCTTAAAATTTTTTGATAACCTTCACTAAATTTTAACATAAAATTAATTATCATTGATAATTTAACCCTTGACAATGCCAGTCTCACGCATGTCGGCCGAACGAAAAATTCGCTGTCAGTCCCTAGGGACTGACAATGAGGCCGTCTGAACGGAAAGTTCACTGTCAGGCCCTAGGGATTGACGTAGCACTCAACGTGTTAAATGTAGGTAATTTGAGAAATATATTTATTAATACATTGAAGTGTATTTATAAGAGATTATTTAATTAGCTTGTAAATTCTAGCAGGGGTGTGCAGACAGTTGAAAAGTCACTGCAGCGGTGTACGCTAAAATGTAACATGGCGGGAAATAAGCGAATATCAAAGTTATGCCGCAACTCCTGTATTTTCTGTTATAACTGAAATCGGGATTCTCCAATCTGATTATAATTGATATGATGGTGCAAAATGGTATTAATGTTTATATGTAAAATGATTTAAAATTAGGCACTGTCATGAAATCCTTAAAATGCCAAAAGAGATCTCATGGTAGAAATAAGTATACCATATGCACATTTTTAGATCTAATTGTAAGATGTGCTGGTGGAAAATGATATTGCTGCATTAATTTAACAACTATTGTATGAAAAGTCAAAAAATTAATTTTGGAGAAATGATTCAAAATTTTAAATAAAATTTGGAAGGTGTCTTTTGACACCTCTTGGTAGAAATAGTGTTAATGACTGTCATAATCGATGTCTCATCTTTTTCTATTACTTTCTTTTTCGAAATGAAATTTCAAATATTTTGAAATACACCTAATGTTTGTAGGTCAGAAGTTATTTGGAGAAAAGTATTGCCCGTTGATTAAAAAAATTAATTGCATATGTACAAAAGAGATTTAATTGAAATGAACTATATAGGGTAATAAAATGACATGCCATTAATCATATTCCTTTACAGTGAAGGCAGTATCAGCGTTAGGAGATTGACCGATCGGTTGTCTCAATGGACGGTTGAACATCGTGCGGAAAATATCCCCACTACCGATGGATTGATTTAGTGTTACAAAAAAGCACTCGCAAAGTGACAGAATAATGATCCAATGGAATTATTCCATTCCATATTGTTCCTCCGAGAGAAAAGTAATTTTTCCATATTTAATTCTCCAAAGGAACCTCGACATTTTCAAAGTAAATTATCAAATCTGTAATGTAGATATCACCGACTGTTTATAGTTCCTTCACCCTCAGCAATCGAGTCTCATTGTTGAAAACCTCTCCAGAGTTCGTCGAGCTTGACTCAATATCGGCAGGAATAATTTTCTATCGAGCCCTTTTTAATTCTATCTCTCATCCATTGCAATGAATCCAAGCCGTGAAATTGATTTGATTCCAGCTACGCCTTTGCCATGAATATTTTTCTTCCGGAAATTACCCCGAGTGTTCGCGCCTCGCGCTTCCGACCAAGCATCGCAGTCGCCACTCAGCGAATTGCAAACTCGAATCGTTATGCGACGTGGAATTGCATTTCTTAATGAACCAGTTCATGTAGTATCTTTCTACACCCAAGAGGACTTCGTTAACAACCCTTTCATACTTTCCTCCTCAGGAAAAAGTGCGCGGATAGTAATGTCTTTTTAATCTGTCTTAATGCAAAGAAAAGCAGCAGGCTCTCGTATCGAATACCAAAGACGCCGATATAATTAGATGGAATTTCTCTAGCAAGTAATTCTCAACCTAGACAGAACTCTTTAAATTTCGTAAGAAAACACATCGTATTATTTCCTTCCTATTCTCTGGAAGATCGTAAAACTTTACGTGCGTCGCATTCCTGAAACGACAAATTAGAAGGACACAATGATATCAGGTGGAAGGTTCGTAAAGTCGGGACCAATGAATGTTAAGACGTTCCCGACGAATAGTCAGCAACCATAGGAACTAAAATCCTCGGTTCGATGTCTGCTGTAACTTACAACTTGCTATTCCGTCTTAGGTAATGCAAGAAAGGGTCGCGTTACGTCGAGTTACGATTACGAGTTGGAAGGGAGGATTCGCCTTTGCGCGGTCTGCAACCCTCGGTTCGTTTCGGACGGAGTTTCTTCAAGTTAAAAATATCTAGAGTGATTTTCTACCTAGCGAAGAAGCAACACGAAATAGCATTTACGTTATCTCTAATTGCGTCTGGTAAATGTTGTTCGAAAGAATGGTAAAAGGAAGAGGGTAAAGGTGTCGGTGGACATCGGGTCTGTTTTTCTTGGCGAAATTAGAAGGCCACGGACGACTCGGCTTCCAAGAGTTTCGAGAGAACTCTCATTGTTAGGCGCACCTAATAAGTACGCGCTCGAAAAGTCTGGATAATAGAGTTTTTTTAACGAATTACATTACTTGTGTCAGCAAAAGTAGAGGATAGAGAGAATTCTATCGATAGGGAAAAGCGTTTTCGATAGGTTTTATGGATTTCGGGGAATTCGACTGTTTGACTCTTTTCATTGTTGGTGAAATCAATGGTAGTAGATTTGGATAGATATTTTATTCAACTGAAAGTGCCAGGAGATTGTAAAGTGCAGCTGATATGCACGCGTTCGAAAACTTTGAAGAATAGAACTTTCTCACGGATGATATTATTTGCGATTGCTAAAATGGAGCGGAAAAAAAATTCTATCGATAGGGAAAAGTGTTTTTGATCGATTTTATGGCTCTCTGGGAATTCGATTGTCTCACTCTTCTTATAATTAGTGAAAGTGGTTGCTGTCAATGGGTATTTTCATTCAGTTGGAAGCATTAACAGATTATAAGGATCATCTGATTTCTATACGTTTGAAAATCTTGAGAGTAGAGTTTTTGCACGGATCATATTATTTGCGTCTACTAAAATGGAACATAAAGAGAATTCTACCACGAGAGAAAAGTGTTTTTGATAGGTTTCATAGATTCCGGGGATTTCGATTGTTTGAGTCTTCTTATTGCTAGTGATATCAGTGGTTTTAGATAGATATTTTATTCAACTGGAAATGTTAGGAGATTGTAAGGCACTGTTAATATGCATGCGTTCGAAAAGCTTTAAGAATAGAGTTTTTGCACGGATCATATAATTTGCGTCTACTAAAATGGAGCGTAAAGAGAATTCTACCGAGAGGGAAAAGTGTGTTTGGCAAGTTTATGGATCTCGAGGAATTGGACTGTTTGACTTTTCTTATTACTAGAGAAGTCAGTGGTAGACGTTAATAGGTATTTTATTCAATTGGGAATATTAGGAGATCGAAAGAGTTCTATATATCTTCCATTAACCTGGAATTTGCCTATTATTCTACTTGCTATCATACGAGAAAACGAGAGTTATCGATGATTCGTTCTTAATTTAATCACGTTTTTTATCCTCTTTTCAGTAACTGTCCTTTTTTATTGAGCAATGACTCTTTTCTACCAGAATAGTGCAAAGTTTCAGTTTTTGATATCAGAGATACGAACATTGACATAAATTGAACTAATCTGTGCGCTATTAAAACAGCATTAAATACGAGATTTATATTCACCAATAAAATAAAAAAATTTATGTAAAATAGCATCCTCGGTGGTTCATCACTTATAAATATCAAATTCCAATCAAAACAATCATAATAGTAAAAGTCTAAAGACAAATAAAACAAACGTCAGACAATAAGAATCTTCAACCAACAACATACCAAAAAAAAAGTTAACAAAAAAACATCAAATACCCAAAACGCGAATTTTCCACAAGAAAAACAGACAAAACATTCAATGACATAAAACTTACAAACCCTAATACCATCTACCTCCGAGAACACTTTCTCTATTTAATCCCATAATATTCGCACCGCCACGTACGACCCTATCTCGTACAATCAAGGCTAAATCGTAAATTGAGCAAGTCCTTCGAATTTCGTATTCCAACTAAGGAAGCGTACAACGCGAAGCACCGTCAAGACGAGGAAGAATCGTGGAATTCCGTATATCAGCATTCTTGGAAACTCGTCCGGTCAAAATAATTCCCCCGGAGTGTTTGGGAAGTTGGAAGAAAATTCCTCCGGAATAGTCGTAGCTCTTTCGTAACGTAAGCGCAGGGGCGTAACGCAGTCGGCGTACGCAAACTTGCCCGAAGGTTTGCGAGCAGTGGCACCTGTCGTGCGCGGCTAATCTTGAACACGTGTTTCCTTGTGTTGGCTGGCACGGTGCCAATGCGCGGAGAATGGTCATTGTACAGCAAGATACTCTGTACGTACGTTTCCCTACGATGTCACCTCTCGTACTCGTAAGACCTAAATTGCCTCTCTGTGGAATCTTATGGCCTTTAATTTCTCGCCACTGAGGTTACTACACTGCGAACGAGAAAGGTGATGGGTTTGCGAGAATTTGTTTAGATATTGAGAATATCATTGTGAGATTTGATGGAGTTTCTAATATAATGCGTGGAGAAGTGAACAATGACCTCTGATATGGTATAATTGGCGGTGGTTAGATTTTGAGAGCTTTTCTGATGGGTTTGGAGTATAATGCTTTTTTGTATTTTTTCTACTTTAATCCTTTCGATGTTGCCGGTGACTATAGTCTCTCGCTACTTAACACTGGCTGGGTACTATCGGTGACTATAGTCATTAACACTAGAACGACCGGCGTTAAATCTATGACATTTAAATATATTAAATAAGTAGTTTAAAAAAAAGGTCAATCAAGGGGTGAAAAATATGACCGTTTCGGAAATCTGTGTTTTATAAGATCAGCTTAGAATTTCTAGTCTAACAATAAGACTTTCCTATAAATTTATTATTGGAAAAAATTGTGAATAAGTCATTTTGACTTGCTTGGTCGTTCTAGTGTTAATTAAAATTTTACACGCAGCTTTAATTATTAGATCATATTTTATAATTGGATATTTTTTAAACACAAGTTTTTATTTTTCATGTATTATACGCATAGTAATTTCAATAAGGAATTAATTACTTTTGTTAGGTCATTAGTCGTGAAAAGATATTCGTCCGCGCCGGGATTGGTCCGTACAGTGTTAGCACACTCGTGGATGAGCACCCCGTAGCGAAAGGGTTAAGTGTTATGGATGTTTTCCATAGATGGTGTTGTTTTAGATAGGTTTTGAGTAATCAAGGCTATGGTTTATTTGTCACCGGGGAGAAGTTGATAGAGGTAATGTACGACGTATTCTACTGATTGGAAATGTGAACATTTGATAGTAGGAACACTAGTGTTAAATTTATTATATTTCAACATATGAACTAAGTACTATGGGAAAGAAGGAATCAATAGATAGAAAACATTATTGATTCGGTAATTTTTGCTTTAGAAGATGAATGTAGAATGTCTACTTGTATTGACCTTTCTAAGAACTTGGAGTATTTTTGTACAAATTGGGAATCAGCCGTTTTGATTACCATGTTGGGTCTGGTGTTAATTCTTTAAGCACAATAACTTCTGGATAGTAGATGATCGTGGTAAAGTGATGTCTGTAGTTGTTCAACTTTAATGAATTGTATTGGAGTACAAATATTATTTACAAAAAATACTGTTATAGAATAAATATATTCAAATTGAAAGTAGCTATTTAGCTGCTGAACTGATTTCAAAGTAAGAATTCTAACGCGGAATGTTCTGGGGAATTTGTGATTATTGCTGTTCAGAAATTGAAGGAAATTTCATCGAATTCTATAGTTTCGGTTACTCTCATGGGATACAAGGTGTTAGGCAAACTTGACCATATAATATTCATTGTGTACATACATCCTAATTGAATGCTGATATTGAACATATCACGCTGGTATACAGATCATCTAATTGTAATTAAGAATTCGTGAAACTACATTGAGAGTTTTAGCAGAAATTGTTAAACTTTTTATATTTCTTAGTGTAGTAATTCTGCCCTCGAGAATTGACTATGCGAAAAAAAAAGAAATGATAGCAGAATTGTCAAATTCTCCTCTCACTGTAAAATAAGTACAAGAACAAACATAGATAATTTCGACAAAGCAATTCATATCGCAACACGAGAAACAATTAACACCTCTTTTAATATCAAAGCTACAACGCTTTAAATCACAATCAGAATTCTGCAACGACAGAGAACAACATATCTGAATCGTTTATAGACGTAAGCATTTTACAAGCAGAATTTAACGTAAAACAAAGAAAATAAAACTATACATTCAAGTTTACGCGAATCTCTGCAATTTCACACCCTTCGAACTTTGCATATTTAACCCTTTGCGGACTAAAGCTGCATATATGCGGTCTGAGAAAAAATGTTAATTATAGTTTATCGTCGTGTGCATACATAGTTAAAATTGAAAAGTTCCATTGCACCCGATAAGATATGATTAAGAAGAGAGTAATCTATAATTTATATGCATTAGTAGTCGAAATTTCTGATAAAAAGGTGGTTTTGGACAATCAAATAATTGATTGTCCGTTAATATCCGAAAATGTCTCCGCTGGCAAAGGGTTAATAAAACGGCAATAAATTCTCCAATAAATTTCAAGTTGATACAAAAAGATATCTCTCGATGTAAATATGAATATCACCGAAAAATCTACGTTGACAATCAACAGAGTGCGCATTTTTATATTTCACGATGCTCAAATTTCAAAAGGCTGAAAACGATTACCAATCGAATGGGCGAATGCCCGCAAGACAAGAACCATATGCGACTCATGTTATTGATGTTTTTGTTCGGTATGACTGCAGGGTTAGTGTTAAATTTAACTAGCTCGCTGAGTACCGTCAGCTTTAAACTGACATAGCATATTCGCATGTCGAAAGCGTTGGCTTTGATGTAAATATAGAGACATGCCCCGGTGTGTCAGAGATTGGTCATTAATGATGTAAGCTTTCGAAATTTAACATGTTCCATATTGATTAACCTGTAAACACTTTCTCTGCTCGGTCATTCTAAAACACTTCCGGTTAATTCCGTGCAACTTGTATAAAAACTTATTAACACTTTATTGACCGGTAGCTTATTAACCCTTTCGCTACTACGGGTGACTATAGTCACCCGCCACAAAATGCCTCTTATACCCGACGGGTGACTATAGTCACCCGCTCCAAAAATGAAACCACGAGTTAAAACAAGTGCCATATAAAAATACGTTCATGAAAAATGATGAATACATTGTTATGAACACAAATCATTTTGCTTCTAAATACAATGTCACAACATCGTTTTTTAGACAAAAGATTTTTGTATTAGTTTGATAATGTAGAACATTTGTATTAGTTGGCCATTTCAGGCCCAACGCTTTTGGAGTTTTAACTAATTAATCGGTTACCATAGCGATTAATAAATTATTGTTTATCATTGCGGTTAACTGTGCCAAAGACTCTGTGCCGAGAACTTATAATTTTCGAAGAGATATCAGTATCAGGGAAATATTTGCGGCCGGTAGAAATGAATAGGATGTAAAAAAAGTACCGGTCGATAAAGTGTTAATTTCATTGCGAAAATTCCCAGTTTTTCGTTTGGCCGTGACGTTTCGTTATCAAAGATCATGTCGTTATTACATATGAATTTCATCGTGCATAAACTCTCAACGAGGTATTTCCTCGAGGATCGTATTTTATCATAATTGTGTCTTGTATAGAAATATAATTGTAAAATTGTGCACTTTAATTTCATATTCCGCGAAGTTATTATTTTAATTCACTGTCGCTGTAGGAAGCGAGAGTTGGAGATGTTTTTGGTAAAGCGTAGTATATCACATTTGGAAATTGCAGAATGAACTGCATCCAAAACAAGGGACCGCTCATTGTCCAAAAAATAGATCCTCCTGTTCTTTTTTAACGCAGCGTTTTTTCCCCTTTGTTTTCATCTCCGAGAGCGTAAAGGGATATACATACAAAGGCATCGTGATTTTTTATCCTCGGTTCAAAAGGTAATAGCTTGTAAAACTATCTTTTGCACAAAGAAAACTCGCATAATTTAAAAATACCCAATTATACTTCCTGGTATACCGTATACGGTTCTCATGCAAGGCAAAAGTATCTCGTGACTCGATTTCGACGTTCAGTTCACAAAGCGATGAAATATCTCGTAACATACTCGCCATGTTAATTTCCATTTCTCGGTGCATAATAAATAAAGAACACGATTCAGCATTAAAGATAGCCATAGAAGAATAATGTTCACTAATGACGACGGTGGATACAAGATTTCAGCTACGAATTCGTTTGAGGTACAACCCTCTCTTTGACGTGTAACGTCGAGCGGTACTTGCAGAGTTGATTATGGTTCTACCGTGACAAACGTGAGTACCGCTTGCAATACAGGCAGGAAGACAAATTCATAGACTTTTTAATACCACTGTTGTACTTGTCACTGCTGAAAAACTCGTCAGGTGAAAAAATCGTAGTGGAAATATAACCTAGTAAAAAAAAGAAAACTGACCTGTATCGATACTCCTGTAGTGTGAAAATTCTTTATAAATATAATTCATACTAGATACACTAAGGTGGTCAAAATGACTTTCCCTGAATTTTGTAAATTATTCATGGTATTTCTAACTCTGTTACTTTTTCAATTTTCTACGTCCATTTGAAAGACTGTAAGCGACTGGATCAATGAAGTTTTCTATTCCCTTCATTTATTTGATTTGGATTTATTTGAATATATTGTTACGATGAAGCGAAACTGTCTTGGATGATTAAATCGAGACTCAAACATCGTATCAACAACGATAAATTATAAAGCGACTGTTAAATATTCGAGAATCAGGAAGAAGCTACGATCCGGAGAAGAAGCTCGTATCCCTGATCTATTCGAATATTGTAGTACTTAACGTTAAACGATCTTTTTTAAATAAATAATGTCGTGTGGCAAAACTCCTCGGCGCAACAATATTAACACTGTCAATAAATTTAGCTTCCAGGTTGAAAACGCGTTCAGGTTTTGGATCAAACTGACGTTTCGCCAGCATTGCAGCTAGCTCCATGAGGGTTTCAAGGAAAACTCTGATACTGAGTAGTATTATTATATATACTGAGTAGTATCAGAGTAGTATCAGAGTTTTGCTTGAAACCCTGATGAACCCTGCAATGCTGGCGAAACATCGGTTTGATCCAAAATCTGAACGCGGCTCCAACTCGGAAGCCAAAATTGACAATCAATCTGGCCGCGAAAGCCTCAAAACTAATATTAAACAAATTGGCAGATTTTTCTTGACAGACTACTTTTTTAATAAACATTTTCCAAATTTACAGAGATGGAATACCATAAGTATCTCACGCATATTTTACAATATAAAAAATAATTAACGAACTATAATCTTTGCCGTTTAATCCCTCTTTTTTCAAAGATCTTATTTAATATATTACAATGAAACAGATGTCACGTCCGTCAGTCTAGTGTTATACTTATATTATATATTAGTATTATATATACTAGTATTATACTTTCGAACATTTAATATTCGCACACAATTTTCAGGAACCAATTACGTGCGAAAGTCGAGAGCCGCCTGTAATGTGCTTCGTTTATCATTGAAAACTGCATTTTCAATTCATTTTACGTTATATCGGCGAAATATATCGCGGGAGTGCATTAGAAATTCTGGAAATGTAATTCAACCGACAACAAGAATACCTCTTGGCGAGCGCACGTTTCGCACCGCGTACCGAGAGTATGCAGAACTTGTCGCTCCCCACGTTCACGAGTCGCAAACTGTTCCACGTGAAATTGGCGATGAATGCGCATTCAGCAGCTATGGAGGCAGCCCCGCAAAAGATGCAACTTTGCGAATACGTGCCGATACGTTTCCTGCGTACTACGAGGATCAAACTAACGCGGCCAAACTTCTCTGCAATTTATTTGGCAAGATTTCTCGAAAGAATAACTTCGTTCGTGTACAACTATTCGCTTGCCGGCTTAGCTCTGACTTAGCGCACATGTTTTCGTCCCACTGTTTCCTTGGAACTTCTGAAGCTTTGATGCGAAAAGACGTAATCGAAATCTAAGTGGAATGTGTCGTTTCTAGCGAGACTATAAGAATTTTTAATATTAGGGGGATGGGAAAGTAATGTCGTTTTTTTACATTAAATCCGAGCAAAGAAATTTTTAACAAATTTGTATTTTTAAAGAATGATGTAATCACTCTTGGTATGAACGATATTTTGTTATTTAGTGTCCAAATTTTCAATACCAGATCGATAAAGATCCATTGGTTTTTGGGCAAATCACTGAAGAAACGACATTACTTTCCGGCCCCCTAATATATTATTGATTTTTGATAGATATATAATAAATACGATCTAATACAGACAAAAACATTAACACTAGATTTACCAGCGTGAAATCTACTATATTTAAATATGTACTTTAAAGCAAGGAAAATTCAGACGTGGTAAAGATGATAGATTCGGTAATTTATGTTTTATACGATGGACGAAGAATATTTATTCCACGGCGCACTCATAAGCCCGTAGAATTTTTGGAAAAAATTGTGTACCAGTCATTTTGACTGGCTTGGTAAATCTAGTGTTAATAATGCTGCGATGAAAGTTACTTCCTGTTTGCATGTAACTTTGAGGAAGTAATTAACTCATACTTATCCTGGGCGAAGCTTGGATTACACTTATTGTTCTTGAACTTGATCATTTACATGTTTCTTGAGAATGACTTTGGCACTTTTTCTGGAAAACCTAGTGTCGGTATAATAGATCATATAGCTTACAAATTTGCAGATGACTTTGTAAATAAGTTACACTTACAGGGTACCAATTTTCTTCCTTTTCATTTAGGGGAGGGTGGGGCAAAGTGGGCCCCTTCAGCAAAAAATAGTCATATCTTTATTTTTTTGGGTTCAAAAATTTTAAGGGGCCCACTTTGCCCCACCCTCCCCTACATTGCTTTTCTGATTCTTTGGAACCAGCTACACAATTTTACAAAAAAACGAGGTACCTATTCAATTATTTGTACTCCAAGTAAATTTTATTATGAACTACCAGCTACTCCACGATTATTTAGAGAGCACGAGTACACATCTATGGAAAATTGAAAATCTTACTATGTCATTAAAAAAGAAACGTATACACTTTAAAATTATGTTTTACAATGTGAAAAAATATATCAGATTTACCTAACGACGCAGTTACCAATTTCTATTACAATGTCACCTCTGCGGTGACAACGGAGTGCAAGGAATTAATATATACCGCGAACAACAAATTGACACGTTACTTTTTGGAAACATCAAACTCAGTACTAATTCAGTACCCCTATCTGCGACAATTTTCCTTTACTTTTGATTCCACCATTCATTTATTTCCCTAGAATAGTTTACATTTTTTTTCAAAGAAACCTGATACTGTTAAAGTAACTAACACCGATGTAATATTCAAACATTACTTTGAGGAAGCACCGAACTCTGACCTGCACAAATTCTGGTATAAACACATCACAAACCTAAATTCGTTATTTGCATTTCGTTTTACAGCATTTGTTTGGATTCTCCGTAACAGCATGAAAAGTAGGAAGCCAAAATCGAATATAATTCCGGTAACGGCTCTTGTAAACGCGCTGGAACGAGACGGTTACATAGTTGGATCGTATCACGTCCGATTTCGAGGGGGTAAAATTACTCGAAGCCGGAGCACCAGGCGTAAAGCAGTAATTGCCATTTACTCACACCGTCCAGTGGTCACCGAATATTCCATTAATGATTTAGGGCGGCACTTTCGTCGGTACAGAGCCCACTCGTCGGACAAAATTTCCGGCACGATAATTCATCGAGCATTTAACGATCTTTCAATAAAGAGTGACTCAGCGACAGAACAAACGGAACATTTAATTGACCTTAATGACACATTGCTAGTAATTAATTAGACATCGATTTCCCGTTGTTCTTCCTAACGTCCGACTATTATAGATTGTCATTCATTCCTCCACGTCTATTGCGTCTTTCTGCATACGTCAAACCAAAATGTACTTTATAATTCAGCACACTTACATGCGACGTTGCGCAACGTTTACCGATCTCCGTCTCGTTACTGTTTCATTGTCCGTTGTTTCACTGTCAAATTACGAATACATCTCATTTTACAGTTACACCACTTTATTTATTCATATAATTTAATAATCAAATACGAATTTTTTGCCAATCTAGAACACAGAAACGGAAAAAGTCGACGTGAAGGAATAGGGGTCTTTGCGGTCCTTGATATTCCAACATTGTTTGAGATCTAATAATCACATCTCGCATTATATACGTCTTTGTAATTAGCATATGGCGTGCCACGTACAAATTAAATCGCCTGTCGAAGACAGTTAACGTAGGTATCAATTAAAAAAGTGCTGCAGGTAGATGATTTTAAAGCATTTGAGTACGCTTTCAGGAATTTTTGGTAAACAGTTTTCCGAGAATGCAACTCTTTATTAGGCAATCAAGTTTTTAAAATCGCACGTATTATTGAGAAGTCGGTTTATCTGATTTTCAAATGGAATTAAAAAATGTAAAGCATTATATGTTTATGATCACCGATAACAGCGATCGTTCCTTTATTTATCGTAAGTATTGTAATTATCAGACTGCGGATTTTTATGCATGTATGACAAATTCAATACGGCTAAAATATACAAAAAGGACATAATATAAAAATATATCTAAAATATCCAAAGTATGGTACTTGTTGTAATATTTATTGAGTGCAATAAATCCCTAGATAGGTTTTCCTATCTCACCTGCATTTGTGAAACTCGCAATTTGCATAAACATCCGCAGTCTAGTAATTATGAGTTCTCTTCTACACTGATATACTTCACCCGTTATATTTTTAGGTAAATTATATATTCTCCGTAAAATTAAAAAAATTTGATACACCTTCTGCAACGTCAGAATAGATAATACGGTACACATGAATATGTCAAAGTTCGAGTCACCCGAAGCTAACCAAGAATCATTATTGGCCTCTAGAATGTTTAACATTGGATTTACATTTAATAAAAAACAATAAAATTAACATTTTACCGAAATTTGCACGCGTGAGAATTTTCGGCGTCGGATTCAACGATCGACGACGACATACAACGTTTGCTCTTATCGATGTTTAATCATTGATAACTCCGAGCTGGAAAATTCCACTAAAAGAGGACAAAGCTATCACCGTTGATAAGTAGTATCGTAACGTATCGTAATATGACAAATCTCCGTAAAGCCATACGATGAAGGCAGCACTCAGGTTTACGTGGCGTCACATTTTCATGCGGATTCATTTGCAACGATTACGTTTGCAGTCGTTTCAAGTATACCGGCTAACTTCGATCATTGATATTCCTCTTCCAGAAATCGCGAGAAACTAACTAGCTCCAGGAAACTTTGATGTTCATCATCCAGATTAAAAGGCTAGGAGGAAATTAAAATCTCGGAGAATGAGATCCGCGTTTACACGTATTATATGTTAAAGTAAAGTTTGAGAAAGTTCGTTTACTCGTCGAAATGAGAAGCGGCAAAAAATTCCAATCATTCCGGAATTAAAACATACCAGGAAAATTTGAATTAAACAAGATAAAAACGAAAAATGACTTTAAGGTTATTTGCCCTTTAGAGCAATGTATAGATAAAATTCTAGAATTTTTATATGTTATTTATATACAGCTCATACGTTTTACTGATTTTTTTTTTAAATATTGGTCGTATAGTTTTTGAATAATTAAATATTAAAAATGCTACTTTCAACACATGGTAAATGGGAGAACTTGCCGGAAATGTCATATTTATTGAAATTTCACATAATTGGCTATCCAAAAATGGTCAAAAAACTTGTTATTCAAAACATTAACCGTTTTAATTACTATAAAAATTATAAAACATATACATTCACGTGTAATTTTAGACCAATATTTATTCAAAATAATGAAAAACTAGTGAGACAACCATCAGCCATGACAGAGGCTTGGTTCATGTTTGACTGCAAAGAAATTTGGCAACGCTGCATAAAAAGCGCGAAATTCAAAAATTAACTACATATAGTTTATCTACTACTGAGCATGACAACATATAATTGCGTTTATAATAATATTTATTTTTCATTCTATGGTTATAAAAAAATTTGACAAGGAAATAAAAATAAAACTATTTATTTACAATACACTAATTATGGATGAATATAATATATATGCATATACATTTCCATGCGTTATTGCCAAATTTATTATATGACACGTAATACGATCATCGAGTAGCATTTAATTTTTAATTTTTAATTATTAATAGTGTAAAAAATTTAATGAAATACTACTCAGTTTTGCGTAAAAATTAAAAAATAAATTTTCAAACTCGAAATCTTTTTTTTCCATTAAAAGAAATACAAACCGTTAACGATTAATACGGTTCTAGACCAATCACCTTAAAGGGAGAAAAGAGTAAAAAGGAAAACGAGAGAAATTCTTTTCTTCTTTAAAAGTGAATTAAATACGTTCAAATTTTTTTTTTGCACCGACGAGAAAAAAACGTTGTATAACTGGCAATCGTCGGTTTTCATATTCCAATGAGACGGTATCTCGAAAACGGGTTACATTCGTGCAGATTAAAGGACTATGCGCTCGATGGAGATGGCGTCGGTGGGGCTGAAAGCGTAATGTCGTGAGTTAAGACACGCCAGAGAATTGCCGCGGAACTCGAGGAAGGTCTTGCACGTACACAGGTGAGCTCAGTTTGTTCCAAGAACATGGGTGTTACGGTGCAGCGGTTATTCGATTACCTTACCACATTGTCAACCGTGTCGTAACTGTTCTTCTCGTCCCACTTGTGCCGCCTCGCATCACTTTTCATAATAATGCTTCTGGTATACCCAATTCTCCCATTTTCGTATCACTCACTGTGATAATGGATAGGAATTGTCCGAAGAGAAATTGCTAATTGCGCCTTGGGACTTCTTTTGGACGTTGAAAGATGAAAATGTAGGAAAAATATGAACATCTTGAATTTGGGGTCGTAAAGGGGAAAATGGAAGATCATGAAGGGACTGCAGCCTTTACTTAGGAAATACTTTACTGTTATATTCTTTTTCTATTTTGTTATTATACCTGCAATTTTAGGTGATATGTAAATCATCCACACATGTTAACACTTTACCGACCGGTATTTTTTTAACACCCTACCCCCTTCTGACCGATCACTTGGCCACAAATAGTTTTTTGGTACAGATATCTGTTCGAAAATTACAAATTCTCATCACTGAGTCCTTAATACAGGTAACCGCAATGATAAATGATAATTTATTAATTGGAGTGGCAACCAATTAATAAGTTAAAAGTTCAAAGGCGTTGGGTCCGAAAAGCCTATTAATAGGCTTCCGGTCGGTAAACTGTTAAATGATAATATTTGGAGTAACTTTTTTTAGAGGTAAAACAGGTTTAGCTCAGGTTGCTCATTACGAGTTCAAGTATTTAACTCTACACGCACTGTAGGTCCGAAGTACGATATTATCCTAAATCATTGACCATTAAATTCTGAGTCCTTTTAAACCGTTCATAGGATATTTAAATCATTCTGCATTTTCATACGTTCGAAATTAACCCCTTCAAACCCGAATTTCTTTTCGTTTAAGAAAAAATTATTTTTATACTAAAACTAACTTAATTCATGCGAATGAAAGCAACAATATGCTTTTTACAAAAATATTTATTTATATATTTATAATTTATAAATGTACATTTTAATGGACATATGGTCCTTACACAAAATTTGTAACATTAAGATCCTGAGAAATATTTGTATAGAAAAGTAAAATTCATTAGGTGTTGAAACTAAGTTTAAACCTATACGTAATAAAATACAGCACGAAAAGTAGTATCTACATTACAATGTGCACAGGGTCCGAAGGTGTTAACACAGTGATTGCCATGGTGGTCACCTGAATACAACGAAATTTCATGTAACTTTTATATTACAATATTTACGAATTTTCTAATATATTGAATATCTAAACATTTATGTTAATAGAATAAAAATCTGTTGAATATCTATCTGTCAGTATTTTTAAAGTTTCTGATTTATAAAAATGTGTTTTTAATAGAAAAGTTTTTACATCAGTTAAAATAATAAAACCAGTGAAATACCGGTGGCGTTCAACGTGTTAATATTCCATCAAGAAGTTATTCCAGCCCTTATCACTTACAATTGACAATCGACAATTTAATAACTCTAAGTTCCCATAGCAGAATCTAACAATGCAATTATTATTTTTCCACTTTTCCTAAAAAAAAAGAACTCGTATCCTTATTTCAAATTCGACTTATCCCAAATCCCAAGATTATACGTAACAATTACCTCCGCCACCTGAAAGGCGAGAAGCAGGATATTTATAAATTTTCAAAGCTACCATAGCTCCATCGAAAGGGTGGACAGACAAATAATAAACACGGCAATCGACCTTAGCGTTAAGATGTAAAGCGATGAATCTCTGGAGGACGAGCTTGTAGAGAACCGAAGAGGAGCTGGAGAAAGGAGCAAGAGGTTGCGCAGAAGTAAAGGGTAGCACGAGGGGGATGAGGAATAAAGCGGGCGGAGAAGGAGACAGGCCGTCACAAAGGCGAGTTAAGAATACCTTCGCTATGCAAGACCAGCTGCGTTCTTAAAAGCATATTTGGCTCGGTATTCTTGCTACGGGTTATGTATATATATCACCTCGGGAAACGCTCTCGAATTTCTTCGCACCGCAACATCGTTAAAGTTCTCTCGGGAGAGGGTGGTGGAGAATGTTGAGAAAAAGGGAGAGAGGAGGGAAAGAAAGAAGAGAAAGAAAGAGAGAGAAAGAGAGAGAATGAGAAAGAAAGGCGAGACTGTGGCGATGCTGTTATAACGTCTACCTTCAGTTCTTTATTCGCCGGTAATGGTATTCCCGTTCGTCGCATGCAGCGCCGGTTCGCCGGAATCGCGGGGGCGGAAACCTTCGATCGAGCGAGAAATTCCGCGACGACGATGTTATCAAGAAATTTTTTGCGTCTTTCCGAATGCACTGGGAGTTCGGAGAAAGGTGGAGTGGGAAGGTGAAAGTAGTTTGCCGTGTATGATTCCTACGATTCGATATTACGGCCCGATTGCTTTGCGGTAACGATAACGTTACGCATTTGGCGGATTCAACGTGGAAATTGTTGTATTGATGGGAAATTTAGACTTACTTGGAAGTAATTTAACATATGAGATGGTGATTTAAGAATGAAATAATATCTGTTAAAAAATTTAACTAATTTAGATAATTTTTTAAGGGTTACAGTGTATAACTTAATTGTTGGGTAAAATTTCACTTTTTATGTAGTGTTGATAATGAGACTTGTGTAAGATCTGCGGCAGAAATTAAGTTTAACTTACAATTAGAACTATTAAAATAGGCCCTTGCTGATGACTCAAGTGAGGTAGTACCACAAAGATTCGCGCTACGATAATGGTTGCTCCATTTGTTAGTTGAGGGGTTGGTCACCATAAGATTTTATTTTGCACGAAGTATATAAATAGAAATTAAAATTTTGAAATTACTTTGACTCCTAAGTTAGAGTCACATCGTCCACATAAACAATTAAGGTAAAGGTACCAGTAGTTGACCAATTAAGAGAAATTTTCGATAGAAACAATTGTAACTATTTACTCTGTCAATAACTGGCGAGTGTCGATGCTTGGAGACGTTCTTTGAACATTCTAGTTTATGTACCAAGACCAATTTTTAAAAAAACATATTTTATAAAAATTTGAGAAATATATTTAAAAATTCGGCAAATGCTTCGGTAGTTGACCAGTTTTGAGATCGATAAAACTAGTATTTGACCACCTTTTTTCGTTAGTAGTTGACCGCTTATATTCGAAGCAGGATTACTGCATTAATGCTGAAAATCACTTTATTATCGTTTAATTTTAACAGTTACCAGTACAAATTATCATAAATAATTAAATAATAAAAGAAGAAGAAGAACAGAGTAGACATTGGATACGGATCAACAATTGACCGCGAATGCAGTTACTAGTTGACCGTGTCATCGACTAAAACTCACAATCAGTATACTACAATATATCGATTTACATTTTGTATTTCTAATAAAGTGTGATATAAAACGGATACATTATAAATCGTAAACAAATTGAAATGAGTAATGTCGGTAATTAATCATGCCTGTCAACTTCTGAAAATTGTAGAGAACGAATATCCAGAAGTTGACCATTAAAAAATTATTGCATACTGTGGTTAAAATAATAAAAACGATGTATATATTACTTATAAAACGTTGCAAGGTCTTAAACAGTAAATAATTCATTTGCGAAATCTTCACAATGTACGAATTTTTTATCTGAACCGTACAGCCATTCTTAACAGAAACGTTAAGGAAATAGATATATAACGGCATATTACTTACCTTATTGAATTCAAACGTTCGCTGTTAATAGGTATACTTCACTTTACATGTAATTGTTTCAAAATATAATCGACAGATGCTGTGGTATTTGAAATTCACTTTCATCGAAAGTGCACAACTTATGCAAACCTTATTTTTTTATGTTTTCTGAAAAATGGTCAACTACTGGCACATGGTCAACTACTCCTGCTTTTACCCTTAATAGTGCAATTTAATCCTCCTATAAAATTACCGTTCACCCTCGTAACAATTATTAGATTAACAAATAATTGATACAATATAATACTCAGTTTTATAATTATAATGAGTAATACTTCAATTCTACCTAGAATAAAGCATCGATTCTTCGAGGACTTCAGGAATCAAGAAAACATGTGACGCAAAGTCATCCTTACATTCATACCTTCCGCTGTAGAATTTGCGAGAGACATCCATAATATATATCGTCGAATGTCGCAAGCAATCACCGAAAACGATGATTAATCGGTCCACTAAGGGCCAAGATCTCAAATATGAAAATAGTGCATCAACTAACGAACGAAAGATCGTGCCAAGTATCTTCTCGTATTCGATCGATGCCGCCTGCAATACTCGGAATTTCAATCGGTAGAGTCAAAAGGACGCGCCGCCGAGTATATTTGCGTGTTGTCTATTTCAGCATCTAAACACGCTGGCCAAATTCTCTCCCTCTCTCTCCCTTAAAGCACATAGGTGTGCTTGTTCATTCACTGTATCGAGGCGTGTCCTTTTACATTTTATATAGTTCGAGCCACCGGATGTATTTTCCATTTTAATTTTAACTGTTACGATCATTTCGCTAAGAGTTACAATTTTAAATGGACTCCAACCGGGGAGGTTTCCAATATACATACATATTGCATAGGAAAAATCTCTGAGAAGTGACGGAGATTTGAACTCGAACCTAGTATTTGCGAATTCGATCCTATAACTCCACAGACACCATGGCCACTGTTAAGAATTTACATGCATGGAGTCCTTTTCCTCGAGTATGCTAACACGGTGAGAAGCAATCCTGACGCGAGTGGACTATTTCGTTGCTAGTAGAGTATACCGGTAGAATATAGCAGAAAGAAGAAGTCCCTTGGTTTGACTATGGGGTAAGGGAAGAGTGTCGTTCTTAACACGTTGACTGCCATGGGGGTCACCGGTGACCGGCGCTATTGAATTCAATGAAATTTCATAGAACGTTTAAATTGAAATATTTATGAATTTTCTATCATGTTGAATATTTACACATCAACGCTCAAAACATAAAGGTCTCCTGAATATTTACTTATCACTATCTTTAAAGTTTCTCTTTTATAAGGATATAATTTTAATAGACAAAGTTTCATTTCAGTAAAAGTGACAAAACTAGCGAATACCGGTGGCGTTCAACGTGTTAAAGCCTATCTCCACTATATCTTTTCTGGAAATCTGTGATCGACGAATGACAAATGAAAACAAAACATTTCTTTCGTCATTCCCATGACAATGTAACGAGTGTGTTATTTCTGCCAATCATGCATAAAATCGAGAATGACGTCCTATTTTAAGCTTTCGACACGCAAATTCAGGCATCCTCCTTTTGCTCCTTTCCCTAAAGTCCTTGCAACCCTGTACCTCTCTCCGCCAACTCTCATTTATTAATTTCTTACAATTAGTCTCAATTTTCTCAATTCTCTCAAAATCAACCATCACACTAAATAGTCAATCGTCAAGTGTCAGATCAATTTCAATTATTATTCCAAAATCACTGTGAGACTGTATTACATATCTACGGCCAAATAAACATTTATCTAAGTCAAAGTTTCTCGTCTATGGAGTCTTTGCGAGACTTCGTGTTTCGTATTACAAGATTAATAGTTCTGGTAGACCTTCTAACTAACGTGTACTTTAACACCTAAAAATCATACGAGACCTGATTTCATTCATGGAACCAGAAGCACATTCTAATCATGATCAGGAAGTAGGAAAAAGGAAATGCGGAGGAGAATTTTGCAGAAGTGGATGCGGAGCAAGGTGGGTCAACGACCAACCTTTCTTGAACGTGTCTAGGAATTGGATCCTCGAGTGCGTCCAGGATGGTGTAAGAACGGACCCTCCTGGAGCGCAGGGTCGCCGCTTGGAAAATGTCAAGAGGACTGCTTTCGACTTACGAGATCACTCGCCATGTAGCTCACGTTTTTCAACAAAATTTCGACTATCTGTGCTGACGAATGCTACTCAGAGCATACTCAAAATTTGCTGGGATGTCGATTACTTGGACGAAGTCGATCTTCGTTACGTGCTAGTTTAATTGTTTATTTGTTGCACGAAAGAGCTATTGTAATTAGTCTCCTTGATAGGTTTTAAGAACATTTACAGATTTTTTTGCAGAGCATTAGTAGATGTCGAAGGTTTGCTGAAGTCTTTACTCCTTCAACCCTTCCACACTTGAAAGTATATAGTCATATTCTGTTAAAGAGTGAAACAAATCTTTAATCACTCGCAGTCCCATCCGAGAAATTCTTAACCGATTATTATATTATAGTCTCAAAGATTTAATGTCTTTAGAACGATATATTAATTGAAATAAAATAAAAATCGGGATTTTTGTGACAATATATTAACTCTATGAGGCACAGTGGGATAAAAAGTGTCCCAGCTCTTTGATGCGTGAAGATGCATGGTGGGACATTTTTTCTCCCATCTCGAAAATTTATATTATTATATAACTTTATTAAATAAAAAGAAGAGAGAAATGCATGTGCAACATGGGTCATTTTATTTTCGGAATTCCTGTGCCTCAAAGAATTAAGGGTGATTGTAGGTATAAATGACCTAGCGATTTAAAAAAAAATGTTATTCAATAATATACATATTGCCACTTTCAATTCACCCTTCTTTAAGTATCAATCTCAAAATGGATAATTGCATCTGTCTTCATGTCGCATCCCCATAAAATTTCTCCTATCAATAACTATTGCCATATGTCCTATGTGAAAAATTCCCGATTACCCACATTGAGCATTGTACAGAGAAAAAAAGCTAGGCTTTATCTTGGCTCGATGTAGTCACCTTCGATAAGACGAATGCACGAATGTTATCTTATCATTTCTAAGAGCATTCCGTACGCCATATGCCATTAAAACCGAAATATAATATATCGAGGCAGACACTATTAGGTATGAACGGCTCTTGCAAACAATCGCAAAAAAATGTCAGACTCTTCGATGCAAGAATAACTATAAAATTATTGTATTCCTCTTTATCCCTTCTCTTCTAATATTCCCAATTTGCAAAGCATATAATATATTTTTCAAGATTGAGAATTTATTATCTTTGTCAATGCACTGAAATCTCCTTTTAAGCTTCATTAAGTATAATTTTCGTCTTCGAGTTTGATTTTATTTGACGTTTTTGACTTTTTCTTAGTAGAGGTAGCCGAATAAACACGGACATTGGCAAACTGGCTCTGAAGTATTTGCCTATGCACATCTCGACCAACCTTCCTTTTAGGGACTGTTACCCAAAGGAGAAGTTGAAGGACTTCCACTCGGAAATTCCTCATGGTTGCCAATGCGCTTTCACACCCTTCAATGTAGGCATCGATGCACCCCTGCCACTTATGGGGTTCTCCAAAAACGTCTTGTTATAAAAGAGAGAAATAAAAGAGATATCGTTATCTCCATCAGGAAAAAGTCAATTCTAATTTAGATTTTGACAAATAATTACCATACTTTGGACATTCAAGAATCAAGTAAATTATTTCTATTGTTTTTATGATTATTCCAAAAGTAAAGTTGATTAAAAACCTTAAGAAAATTTCGCAAAAATACCACAACGCGCCATTTTCCTGCATGAACGAATATCAACCGTACATCGTTTGAAAATCCGTCTGGCTCTCCTCAAACAACGAAGCGGATCATTGTCGTCGATTTTATCGACGAACGTCGACGTAAATGTGCTTTGAATTTCGGAAAGAACCGTCGAGTTTCAATCGGTCTCGAACCGCGTTCAATTCCCAGCGAATTGTAACAGCGAACAAAGGAGCCAATAAAATCGAACGCGTTAAAATATTGTCATCGCGCCTCCGACATCGTTCGTGTTTTTCCATGGGATTCGTATAAACGACCAAAGTTTTGTTAATGTTCCAACGAAACCATCCAACCTCTACCAATGAAACGTACACCATAACGTTCGACTTTTACGACTTCAAGCTTTATTCCCGTCGTACGAGGAATCATCCGGAGAATTAGGAACAAATTGTCGACCCAATTTTTTTTCGAGGGTAAAATGGAACGCGGAATTCCGTGCAGCCGTTCGCCGCGATTTCGGTGGAATTTTTTCCTAGCCGTGACAGATATGAATTTTTCTCCGCATTTAATGAAGATCGCCTCTCTTATGGTAATTACGGCGTAATGATATACAGTCAAAAAAATATCGTTGTCGGGACTAAATGAACCATGTAGCTGCACGTGAATGCGTCAGAATTGGTGAAAAAAATATGTGGAAAATTCTGAGGAATACTGGTAGGTTTGTTAATATTTAAGTACTGCTGTGAAACATCTTGTTTTATCTTGTAGAAGATGTCTCTTCGCTATCTAGAACTATTCGTGTCGGATTAAGTTTGAGCGATGAAACTGATGACTCGAATCAACATTCTTCGTTGCTTAAGGATTATCGAATGACAAAGAAAAATATACTGTTTACATTCCTAAGCGAAAGAATATACCGCTGTTTAACAGTAGAAGTATTGGCCTTAAATATATTAGACTTTAATATATTAAATACATACCTTTCTAAAAAGGAAAATCAAGGAGTGGAAAAGATGATCGATTCAGTGATCTCTATTTTATAGGATCAACGAAGAATATCAATTCAATGACTATAAACTTGGAAAACGTTTGAAAAAAATTGGAAACGAGTCATTTTGACTTGCTTCGTAGTTCTGGTATGAAGTCTTTCGGAGAATAGTCTGGGAAAAATTAATACTAGAATTCCAAATTTTTTTGTACTTCTAAACAGTGCAATTCTACTGATTTTTTACATCTTCTTTACAGAAAATAGCTAGTTCTAAATTAATATATTTTCCCCCTGCTTTCACTACCTTCCTAACATATCCCTCTAACGTGTTTTAACATACTGAACTACTCGGGGCTAGTTTTAGTATTAAAAAAAAAAAAACAGCAGACAACAAAGTCGTTTCCTTTTTTAGTAATTTCCCCGCTGAAGAACGCCGTACGGCCAACTTCCCAATTTCTCCCCTCGCCGTCGTCTCAATGTGCTGTTGATAATTTATGCCCACTCTCCAAACCTGCCAAAAAGTTACATCGTTATACCGCAACGGTAAACTAGAAACTCTTATAACATAATATAATACCCCTTATCTTGAACGACAAACTCATTTTTCATGACTCGTCCACGGGGAAGACGCCTAGGATGATAGATCGACTTTAGTTCGACCGAGACAAATTTAAATTTAATCATCTATCAGAACCCAGCCAGGGATCCCCCCTTCGAGAGGATACGTAAAGGACCACGTGCACTTTGACGATTACGCATTCAAGGGTTTAGTCAACCCATGAAGAAGAAAACGGTAGCTACTAACGTCAACGTAACCAACAGTCGTTACTTTCCACTTAAGTTTTCAGTACAAACGGATAGCCTGGTTTCTCGGAACTTTTCCAAGCCTTTTGGCACAGTTGCTTTCTCACCTCTTTGTTTTTCTACGACGTTTACTTTCATCCATCGTCGCTCGTTCCAAGACGTTTATTATTTCCATTATTAACACGTTGACTGCCGTGGGGGTCACCGGTGACCGGCGCTATTGAATTCTATGAAACTTCATATGACTTGGAAATTGTAATATTTCCATATTTTCTAACACATTCAATATTTTAATATTAGATTTCTGCAGATAAAACCCTGCTGAACATATATCTATTTGTGTCTTTAAAGTTTCTGCTTTACAAAGAGGATATTTTAACACGTTGACTGCCACGCGTATTTGCAACGAAATCTTCGTCAGGCCACATGTACCGCTGTAGAAAGCGTGCGCTGGTGGCTCATATCTGTTTCTGTTTCTTTCGATGCATTTTTGCGATCCTCACTTGTTACCTTATTTCTCTGCATGGATAGTTTTTTTAGCATGCAAAATATGTTATTCAAATAAAAGATACGAAATGGACCGTCAAAGGCACGGGAGAATCTGAAAAAACCAACAACCTTTTGTCCAATCTGTCCTGATCAACCCCAACTTTGCAGAGAATGCTCTGATGTTTTACACTACAAATAATTATTTTAATAAAACATTTTTATAAGAATTCAATAGTTTTATTACCTCCTGTTGAATATTTGTCAAAATATTTTTGGAAATCCTTTGTAAGTAGCCAAATCAGCGTCATCCAAACACAGGTGAAACAGGCCGATGAGAATTTTTGCTGTCACCCGAATACGGGTGACGCGGCGGTCAACGTGTTAATAGGAAAAGTATCAGTTCAGTAGAAATGATAAAACAAGTGAAATATCAGCGGCATTCAACGTATTAAAGAGCACCGAAGTCGGAGAAGCGCTTTGTCCACAATGCTGACGAGTAGAGAGAATTTTCGGGATCTGATCATTGAAAAAGCTGCAGGAGCAGGTGGATAATTAATGAAATTATGTTGGTTTTGATGTGCATGTCCAATTTGGGACGAAAATTAAAGAGGAAAATAATTGTAATAGGTGAAATGTGTTAAGGATACGTGAAAGTAGGGAAAGTGTATTTCATGTAGTCAAATGTTCTCGTATAAATATATATTTTAACACTTTACCGACCGTAATTTTTCAACATCCTGCCCACTTCTGATCGGTCACTTGAACGCAAATATTTCCCTGATACTGATATCTCTTCGAAAATTGCAAAATCTCTTCACTGAATCCTTGGCACAGTTAATCGCAATGAAAAATAATAATTTATTAATTGCCGTAGCAACCAATTAATAAGTTAAAACTCCAAAAGTGTTGGGCCCGAAAAGCCGATTAATCGGCTACCGGTCGGTAAAGTGTTAAGTAGCGAAAAATATTACGATATGCCAAAAACATTGCTGGGAAATTCAAAATGTAAAGAAATATATTTTTAAACTTGATCACGAAAAAGTAACCCTTCAGTTCACAGGACAATCCTATACCCTAAAAGGCAGACGAACAGAATACCGAAGAACACTCACAAGAACAAAAATATTCTCCATTGATCCCCTCCCGAAACAAACTTTTAGCAGATTCATAAAATAACCAATAATACAAACATAACGCAAAAAGAGATTTCTAATAAACCAAAGTTAACACTATATTTACCAGCGTGAAATCTATTATATTTAAATATGTTAAATATGTTCCTCAAAGCAAGGAAAATTAAGACGTGGGAAAGACGATAGATTCGGTAATCTATGTTTTATAAGATGGACGAAGAATATTTATTCTACGGCTCTCTCATAAACCCTTAGAATTTTTGGAAAAAATTGTGTACCAGTCATTTTGACTGGCTTGGTAAATCTAGTGTTAAAGACACTCGTCTTAACCTTGACAGAAAAAAAAAGATGTAAATCTACAAAATCCCCTCTGAAGACCTTCAAATACATCCGGTCAGTTTAGGGACCTTTTGTCGCTCCGTAACACGTTTTTTTCCTCCCCATAGTATCCATGAAGAACCATTCTCTCGATCGATCTCTCCAAGTCACCTTTCTGGAGAACGGCGAAGGAAGAAAGAAGCTAAGAGTCCTCGTTAGTACGACAATGGCGTGCGTCCCGACCGGAGGACACATCGGAGCCATCGCGAATACGCGGAAAGTAGTCTTCGTGATCGTTCGCAATAAAATGTCTCCGAACCCGATTGCCATCTAAATGAATGCAAAAACAGACGGGGAGTCGTACGACTCGACAAAAGGAACGAGCGTCGACGTACTGGGAAATAAGCTTCGGTCACGAGGAATTGGTGATTTCGACCGGCTTACTGCGCTACACCGAGAGTGTTGGGCGATTGTGAATTAATCATAAGCCTGCGAGGAATTATCAGACGTTATCGTCGTAACGCGGTAATTTCTGACACGTGCTTAATTGCCGTCGATAGCTTTTAATCCGGGAATGAAACAAGCGATAAAATCGGCACGACGTTTTCTTGAATCATTTACAACGATCGACGTTTCAATCTCTTTTATGAACTGAAAAAATCAAGAGTGATATTTACTGTATCTATTTTAGAGATATGAGAATGTTTCGGGAGAAAGTTGAATTCAATGGGTCTGTGATTATATCGTAATACCAGATTGATGCAATTTCTGTTTAGTAATTATGGACTTGTTAGATAACGTAGATTACTTTGGCATTGTAGTCGACCCAAATATTGAAGTTTTAGGTAAAGTGGCTTTAAGAACTTCATCGATAATTTAAAATTTCTACGATCATCCTGTACACGATTTATTGATTAAATTAACACTTTGACTACCATGGAGGTCACTGGTGGCCGGCGTTATTGAATTTACTAAAATTTCGTGTAACTTTTACTTAAATTGTAATATTTTGGAATCCTCAGGCATATTTAAACGTTGATGTTAAAAAAATAAAAGTCTACTCTGTATCGTTAAAGTTTCTGCTTTGTGAATTTAATAGAAAAGGTTTCTCTTCAGTAGAAATGATGAAAGTAGCGAAATATCGGTGGCGCTCAAAGTGTTAATTAGGGATTCATAAGAGTAATTAAAATTACATCGTTCCCCTTCGCAATCTAGAAATTATAATACAATTTTAAATCCAAATAATTCCATCAAACATCATAGGCCAGAATCCAATTCCCATAAATCACCACTTTTCTGTCAATACTATTCACAAATCATTTAAAAAACCAATTACGATCCTAAACTCACAGACTTCCTTCTCCATCTAAGCTTTTCATTCAAATTTCCGTCGCGTGTAATTTACTTATTTATTTTCCTTCAAAGTACCGTGAAATACTTCCACAATTGTCCCAAGTACCTGCAAAAAAACTTAACATCGATCTTCCATGTGGAAACGACATAAGTAACTTGATATAATCGTAAAGGTAGAAGCCACGATAGACTTTCCTGTCGCGTTTGAAATTTCTGTCACATGTCTTACCCTGTGGCTGTCCTCATTTTGCGCTCGTTAGCATTCGATTCGCATATGGGGTTGTCTCGAAGCTGGTGCTTTTGGTCGACACGGTATATCTGCGTTGCTCGAGGTGACTGCCACCAAGTGGGAAGTGGTACCTCCCGTGGAAGTTGAATCGAAAGCACCGGGGGGAATTGCCCCCTAATTTCGGAACCTCCTTCCTCGGCTTCGTTTATACCGCGGAGTTCCTCTAACGACCGAATCTCACGCCATGCGATTACCATGGGACTTTTCGGGCCACACGAGATGCCGACGACCTTATCGATTTCCTTCGATTCTTGGACCCCCTCGATGCGAGCTTCGATCAGGTAGATGGATGATGATTTTTGGATTGGAGAGAGAGATAAATTTGATTCTATGAGAAGTAACATGTGGGTGAACTATGTACGAATGTTGCATTGTTTTGTTAACTATGGGTAATAGAGAAATGTGCGGTTTTATATAATATTAAATAAAGTGAAAATAAATTACGTTCTTTTCCCATATAGCTGGTGTGCTCGTTGTAAATTATTAAAAGATGGTCGCTCTATTACATCTGAGGCTTGGTGTGGCGCAATTAGGAGGAATAAATATTATGTATGATTTTTTGTAAATGAGATATAGGAAAAGTGGACTAAAGAGATGTACGTCAATTTGGAGCAAACGCGTTTGATGATTAATAAGCGTCGACTTTCTTTTAAATACACTGAAAGACAAGCAGTTGTTTAACAGGAGATTAGTTTAAATCGTGGAGAGATAGCTGATAAGAATTTTGAAGAAATCACTGAACATTCAAGCTTTTGAATTCGGAATCCTTTAGTCATATTCGGTCCAACAATTTATCATTGTTTCTAAAATGTAATTTCAGACATATTATAATTTATAGATATGTTTGTCATATTTATTCAAATTTTTTATTGTGTTACAAAACTTTCTATCGTGTACATTCTTTATACCTTTATGGGTTAGCATAGGATTTTTATATTTTATCTAGAGGTGTATAATTAAGATTTCAAAAGAATGCTTTCTGGCAAGAATCTAATTGCAGATGTTCGAAATAAATTTTTGAACTGTGAATGCCACAAATTTTCAGCGCATAGCGAGAATTCATTGTTATAGGCAGTGACAAAATGAGTTTCACCCGCTACGTTCGAAACAGCTAATGCACTTTAAGTGAACTTTGCCAAAATGCATTGTTTCGTTAAATTAGAAGCAAGAGCAATGCCATCTTAATTCCTGTTGGCAATGAAATACGTTAGTTGCGGCAACCGAACGATTATACGATGAAACTTGCAATAGGATAAAAATGTTGAACGATGGTCAAAGCGTCCAATTAATCTTCTTCAGACGGAAATAAAAATTTCTCCGATAGTTCTGCAATTTATTTTCAAGTATCTCAATCTTACTTGAATGCTTCAAGAGAACTCGAAATTTCGCGATAATTTATATTCTCTGAATTCGCGAAGCAGCTTCCGCCGGAATCGATACGTATAAAACACGAGAAAAATATGCGAACGGTATTTCTCTATCTTTTCGCATGTCACGTTGAAATTCATAGGAAGCAAATAATACATTAATCAAACAATATTTTCCTTCTCTTCCGATTGTCTTAATTCTCTTCTATTTACTATATAAATAATAATAGTTTGATAGATATCAATTTTAAATATTTGCAGAAAATGAAACAAAATTCAACAGATACAAAACAAAATAATTAGAACGACGGAGAATACTAAAACTATCAAAAACCTGATTGTTACATTTCAAAAATGAAAAAACCACATTACAACATTTTCCGATGGAATAATCAGGAATCCATCAGTCCATCATGGAATAACAATTTACTGATAAGTCGATTTTCATCCACCAAGTCAAAATACACACTAACAAAACATTTTTGCAAATTAGACCTTTCTAAATTTTTTCAAATTTAACAGTTCGAAATAGAATAAATGAATTCTACAAGAAAAAAGCGTAGAGCATAGAAACCCTGCGGCCTGAATTCTTCCTGCGTACTTCCGTTCGTTCCAGGAAGTAGACATTCCATCAGTAACATTATTAGGAAGTGATCATAACGAGTAAAGAAATTTGAATTAGTCAACCGAATTTAATCTCCCATCACCCAGAGAAATTTTTCCCAAATTATGATTCTATCATAACCTCGATGATATGAAATCCACGTAAAACAATATACTCTAGTTCAGTGATGGACAAACTCTTTCAAATGCAGACAGAAAAAGAAAGAAGAAATATTTTAATTTCTATAGAAAATGTTGCATATGCAGAAAAGGAATCTCCTCTTAAATGAATGTTTCTTAACCCCTTGCACTCAAGGGGTGCCGCTATGGCACGTTGACGTTTCTCGAGTTTTCGAGCTCTATATGTTTGTTTCCGTTACGATAAGATATTCTTATTCCAAATTATCTCGTTGATCGGGTCTTGTCTGCGTTTTGAGTGTGAAATCATTTTAAACTATCTGCAAAACACATAATCAGAAACGTCTCCAGTTACGAGTTTGCCAGAGTAAAAGAGTCCTCGAGTGCAAAGAGTTAAACCCTCAAATTGATAATTTCTATACTATTATGTTAACATTTTCTGCGAGTCGGATCCAGCCAGCGGACCATAATTTGTCCACCATTGTCCTAGGTGAAATTAGCATAGCATTTTCAACCAAAAGGTGTAATAAAAATGTATGAAAGATGGAAGCGTAGGCGGGTAGCGAGTCCCAAGAATCGTACGTGAGATCGTTGCAACCCCATTCAGGTCTGTCGGCGTTCATCGAGCGAAGCTAACTTTAGTCGTCGCTCACGGGGTCATCCGTCACTCGAAATTGGCAGATCGTAGTCGCAGTCGCGTTCTCTACGGCCAATTACGTAACCAGGCCAACGTGGCTTAGTGGCGTCGCGACGGAAATATTTGGCCAGCAATAACGCGAGCTTTCTCGCTGACCGTCACCAATCGTTCGCGTTCTTACCGCGGATCCGGCGATGAGTTTTGCAATTACACGAATATGCAGGAGGGAAGGATTCCGTGGATGCTTCGACGGTTTGAAACTTATCCAACCGACTGCTCATCGAGGCTATCGAAATAGGTTCGACTGTTAGAGAATTTCCAGCTGTGAATTTCATGCTAATAGAATAATATATGAACAACGGGAGAGCTTATCGTCAACTAGTTGTATCAATTTTATGAAGCTCGAAATAGTTTGGGAAATTTCGGGTAGGAGTCGTTTTTGTGTTTGGGGTTTCAGTAAGAAGAATAATATATTAACAACGGGAGAGCTTATCGTCAACTAGTTTTGTCAATTTTATGAAGGTCGAAATAGTTTGGAAAGTTTCGGGTAGGAGTCGTTTTTGTGTTTGAGATTTCAATAATGTAGGATTGTGAAAAAGAAACGAGAGGCGCGCGGCAACCCATCCAAGGCAGCAACTCGACCAGAGTAGCTTAACGTCGACGATCGCCTGGGTCGACGCGGAACCACTGCGGCAGCGATCTCTCCTTGCTAACAATTTCTTTTCACGTCCTTTTCTTCCTAAGTTCTTTTTATAGGAGGGCTCCTCCGCCTCGATCCCACAATAAGAAGAATAATATATGAACAACGGGAGAGCTTATCCTCAACTACTTTTATCAATTTCATGAAGCTCGAAATAGTTTGGAAAATTTCGGGTAGGAGACGTTTTTGTGTTTGAGGTTTTAAAGTCTGTTGAGACTTGGACGGCTAATGGGTAGAATTTTAATATCAGCTTTGGATTTCTGCTGTACGCGGATCAAAATGGAGCGGACCAAAGAGATTAACACTAGAACTACCAAACCAGTCAAAATGAATGGTACACAATTATTTAAAAAAATTCTCCAAGTTT
Organism: Cerceris rybyensis; assembly: GCA_910591515.1. Classification (NCBI taxonomy): domain Eukaryota; kingdom Metazoa; phylum Arthropoda; class Insecta; order Hymenoptera; family Crabronidae; genus Cerceris; species Cerceris rybyensis. The sequence goes on from OU342789.1 coordinate 43,960,766, forward strand.
ACATAAGAGTCATAGAATAAATATTCTACGTCTATATCAATAAACATAAATCACTCAATCGATCAAATTTTCCGCCGCTGGATTCCCCCTTTTCCAAAGTACTTATTTAATTTATTAATATATGTTGGATTTGACGCCGGTAGTTCTAGTGTTAATCATATTGTCTGATAGAACAGAGGAATTTAATTAATTATTAGTTAAATATTTTGCAAGTTAGCATTTGTGAATATTTATGCCAAAGCTTGCAAATGAAAGCAAAATGACAAAGTTCTCAAAAATCCAAGGAAATCTTTACATTTATATCTATCAAAATAACAATGTTGACTATATTAATTATTTCACTTAGCAACGTATTAGAAATACTAAACAATTAACAGTTAATGTCCGTTCAGTTAAATTGCTCTTACATTTAACAGATATATGCAAATTAACCAAAATAACAATATTCTAATAATCCCATCAAACCAAATAAATTCCTAAGGGTGCCAATTTGTTCAAATGTTCAGAAACCTTTACCTACGAGCAATTACAAAAAAAGGAAGAACTCAACGGCTTAAGTACACGACGATTAAGTCGAGGAGAGATCTTGAGCGGCTTCATTCACGAAGGAAAACAGAGCAAAAGGGACGGATCCAAATAAGAGCAGCAAATACACCGCCCATCCGAAGCTATTTTCGCTCGCGTGTAACATCGGTAAACGCACATACGGTCGACGATCGTTTATACACCGAGTACATTCGGGGGATGATAATTCCTAGCAGTCTGGCAAACGATCAACATCGCACGCGTATTCGACGTGTACCGAGCAAACTCGTCTGATTCCCACTGGGAACGAGAACGACAGGGAGAACCCGGAGGTTTAGGTTGATACCGGTCGTCAAATAACAGTTTCATCGTCTGCCGCATCCACGTGGCAGGTCACTTAGCCTCGCGGACCACAAAATTGAGGAAGAAGCGATCAAAGAATCTTTGACGATTCTAAAGATACCGCTTCATTGCGTGTTTGGTTGATACAGAAAAGATTGTCACTGATAGTTACGTGATTTATTTAGATTTTACATCCTAAATTATCTTGGAACGATTAACATCGTTGAATTTGAAGTTATATTCGATGGTTATGAAGTAAAGCAAATTATCATTTTGTTGCAGGAAATTTGACTGCATGAAGTTTCACGGCATGTGTTAGATTAATTTTATATTCACTGGTGTAATGATAGTATTGTTTATTATGCCACTTTTTATACCGTCAACATATTGTTTTTGAGAGACCGCGAAATTTTCACTTTTTCTTTCAATTATTTAGTAAACTCAAAATTGAGCGTGAAATATAAGAAAGTCTTTTTTTGTATCAAAAGGTATAATTCATTCTGTAGATTTAAATATTTAGAAATATCCTTTATTTAAACTGCTTATAAGATAGATCTTTCGTTAGCGTTGTGAATTAGTTGTACAACTTTCAGTGTTTTACTTTTCTACATCTTTAATTAATAAAGGATAGTTTTAACTTTTTTAAATTTTGTGTGCAAATTTCATCCCTTGTTCAATTGGGAATAGCTATTCGATAAATTGGGACCTTGTCTTGAATAAAGATTTTAAACATAGAAAAGTTCTTACAATAACATAAATAGCACTATAAGTGATGGGTTAATTTCATTTAGACGGATTTTATTATAAAAAAAATATGAAGCATGGGAGCATTACATAGCGTACAAACACCGTGTCACTTTAAAATAAAAGGAGTTACAAAGGTATCAATCTTACTTTTCCTCAAATCCTAAACTAACCTTTTGCACGCTATGCAATTTGTTACATTATATCTTTGTTTAAACTTCGAAATTTTATGAACACAAAATAGCTGAATATATATTATTTATACAGCTATTTTTAGAGCATGGGAATAATTCAACCAATTATCGTCACAGGTATCACACATACACGAAACAGAATAAAACATTACACAGATTTTAAAACTCTTAATACAATTCTTCTCATTATATTATTTTACTAAATATTCCTATCGTAAATCTCATGAAAAGTTCCAAAGGAAGGTATAATTTCACAAAGATCTAGCTCGTTCTGCGATTTGACGTTTCAAAGTGTCAAAAATTTAAAAACGAACTAAGAATATCTCCACCACGATAGCAAGCATTACGATGTCACATCAATGCCGTTAAAATTCACAAAAGAACAAATTAATGTTACTTAAATGTTCGAAATCCGTTGTCACATCCTCATCGAAATGTGACTTCGGTGCTGTACAACTACTAGGACGTAGAATTACTGGCTCGTATGATAAACTGTAAGCACAGAAACGCACATAAAGTTTAAGCGCGGTAAACGTAGCCACGATGTACCAGCACGAGCAGGAGAAACGAGCGTTTAACTAATTGTTGTGATTTACGCACCTGTGCTCGCCGCTTGAGTGATGGACGACTATAATGCTGGGAATTTCGAAAATACGACTATCCATCCTACCCTTGTGTCTTTTGTTAATAATTTTATGCGCAATTACAAGTTCCGTGTGACAATGGAATTGGGTTAATTGTCGGCGACTGTATTAAAAGAGTCTTTGTGCCGTGCTTTCTCCGGGAAATGCGAAAAAAATGATGTGAAGTTGAAAAAGACGAAAAACATTTTACCAGGACTTTACATAATTTGAAAGTATGGATACACTGAAGTAGCTAATTGTTTAGATGGAGTTATTTCCTGTAATACCTCATGAAATTATGCACTCTAATGGTCTCTAACCGATATTTTTTTACATGAAACTACAGTGCGAGGTGGGATATTGGACAAAGTGAAGCACGAATCGTCCACCTACTTTTAATTGCGGGAAAAAAATAGTCGCAATGATTCTCAATCAATTTAACACATTACACACCGGCTACATATCAGCAGCCAAATTTGTTGTATTCAATAAGATTGGGCTTTAAATCAACATTATATTCAAACGTATTAAGTAATGCACAAGTTAAACGAAACAATGCCGCTATTTTTGTCCACTTCACCTTTTTCCTCAAGACAGACTAATATGGCAGATATTAACACTAGATTTCCCAAGCCAGTCAAAATGACTGGTACACAATTTTTTCCAAAAATTCTACGGGTTTATGAAAGAACCGTAAAACAAATATTCTTCGTCCATCGTATGAAACGTAAATTACCAATTTATCATCTTTACCACGTCTTAATTTTCCTTGTTTTAAGGTATCGTTCGACAACCTCAAGAAGTCTCCTGAGCGGCCGAGCTTTTCGCTAAATACCGCCTATTCGCACCGTTTTTTTTATTTAATTCACCCTGTTCAGCTTCCTGAAGGAGACACTTGACAATGTTGTAATATTGAAATATCTTTATGACGCCTGGCGAATCAGATCCTGCCGAAACAGGCCTACCTCCGAGGAGACTTCTTGAGGTTGTCGCGTTATACATATTTAACATATTTAAATATAATAGTTAATCTATCATATCTACAATAGTACATTTGCAGTACCGCATTGTCACGGGACCGGCGTGCAATGCGTTAAGAAAAATACAGGCATCAAGTTGTCCCCAACAACTATTCCAGCTGCAACATTTTGCAATAACCATCGTCATAGTAGCATAAACAAAAATTGAACAAACACAATAAAACGTCCCACACTCTAATACAGACGTGCCTCACAATACATCAAACAATGATTTCAAAGTTTACCCAAATAATGACAATACCAATTACATTGTCCCCTTAGCTCTTTCAACATTCAACTCTTTCCAAGTCAGTTCCCGTACTCCCCAGCACCTACAAACATTTTACACCATAGGCACACGTAAAGTTTCCATAAGATACGAGGCTCGAAGAAACATATAGGATTCGAGCGTGGCAAATGCGCCGCGACATTTTCGTGCGACTGTGAAGTACGAGCGTGCAACTAATTGTTCTGATTTATGCACAGTACGCGAGTTGCCTAAGCAATGGGTGACACTGGAGCCAACCGAGGGGAACGCGATGTTCAATTATATGGCCAGTTGGACACGGTCCAATCGTGCTCCGGTTGCTTTGATTCCATTCGTTCGATCATCGCGCTCTTCTTCTCCACGCTGCGTCAGGAAGGGTGACCGAGGGTGACCACCCATGGAACAAGTGGTTCCCCGGATCACTCTCGACGGTTCTCCGACGCGAGTCAACTTGCTACGGCTGATGGGTTTCCTCTAATTGACTCTAATTGACAATACCGGGAATTTCGGAGAGAAAGTTTATTCGAGGAGAAAGATGGATTAACGAAGTTTGAGATCTTGGGGATTCTTGTTGATCTTTGTCGATGTTTCGGTATGTTGAGGCTTATAAAATGTGAGAGGGTGGAAGCGATTAAGATGTTTCGGGATGTGGCTCACTAATTGTGTTGTTAATTAGATTGTTGTGCGTGGAATGTTTTTTTTTAGGAATAAAACTACCGTTGTTATATGTACTTAAATAGAAATATGCTTAACAACTACTTTAGAGAAAGGAAATGAAGAATTGAAAAAGGAGATTCATTAATTAAGTTAGATTTTATACGGTAGAAGTGGAGTATTTACTTTATGGTTAGTCTACTAATTTAGATAATTTCTAGAAAAAATTTGGAACCGGTCTTTTGACCGGCTTGGTGGGTTTAGTGTTAAGCACCCGAGTTGAAATATTGAACTTCATTTGAACCTTTTACTACCCAACATTTAGGAATTAAAAGTACAAAAATAGGAATATCATTTTACTGAGGAGTTACAGGTTTAAATTAGGAGTTTTAGTATTGAAAAATATCATATTAGGTTCAAATAGGAGTAAATACCATGAAAATAGGTTCAATATTTCGACTCGGGCAAACTTTTAAGATAGTATATCATTTTTTTTCTACATGTAAAGATAATGTTTTATAGAGCAAATGATAAGCTTAGAAAGTATACTTTGTACGTGAAATTGGACGTTTTACAATGTAAGGACGTTAAATGTGGATTAGTATACTGATGAATGGTAGTGAAGTAGTTTCATTAGTATAATATGCATAACTCGATGGTATCGATGATTCTAATATCGCGTTAATTCGTGGTTTCAGAAAATTTTGACGTTAACCTGATTTGAAGTGGTCTAAATACGATAATGCATTACAGCGTATGTACGTACAGTAATTACAGCGCATGTGATTATCAACTGAATACAAAAGGGACCGCCTATAAAGAGGCGGTTCGATAGCGGGCAGAGAGCAATATGTTGCATCTGTGCTAAAAACTCGCATAACATAATTACGGCTTGTTTGCCTACTTTGTCCATCATAATTTCATAAATGCAGCAAACCATTATATTATAAGTTACAAGTTATAATTGCCATGCAAGCAAAATAACAAATTTGGAGATATACCACTAAACGAAATTAACATTTGTAGTAAAGGTATTAAGTCAATAATAAACTCACAATACAAATTAAACAAATAAATATATATATTAAAAAAAGAAAAATATTAATTAGTATAATAACAATGATAATAATAGTGATAATAACAATAGTAAGAACAGTAATAATGATATTAAAGGTATCGCATCTTACTGGCTTTGATGCCCAAACCAAACTGCTAAACGATATGCATCGACATATTAGGCCCATGCCTCCGCGATCCCTTCTTCTATACATTAAATGAATAAAAAAAAAGCAAAACTGTGGGATCGGGACGGTACTCTCCTAAAAGGAACTTGCAATTAGGAGAACAGGACGAAAGAAAGAAGTGTCAGAAGGGAGTATAGAAAGGGATCAGAATGAAGTTACTTGAGATGTAAGGGGAGACTGCTCTAGCACTACCTATCTCTTTCTATCCTGTATGTCTGCTGTCCTCTTCATTCATAGTCGTAGTTATTCACATTCATTTAAGTAGGTAAAATCGGTGCCTACCAATCTGATAATAAAAATATCGTGCGTACGTCAATGTTTCGATTTTCACGATCGATATCATGCTGTCGCACTCAGTTCCACGGCTTTTTCTTTTCTCTCTTTGTCTCGCAGTGCGATTTCCCCTCAAGTGACTTGTTTCTGATCCCTTACAATAGTCACTGGCGCTGTGATTCCAAGCCGATCTAGGAGAAGTCTGACGTTAAGCTACTCAGGCCGAAGTACGCTGCTTGGATGGGTTACCGCGCGCCTCCTTTTCTTTTTCACGATTCTACAAAAGCATGACCCCAAAAATTAGAAAATTTCTTTACATCCTTAATCAATTAGACGTATCACAACGAATGGCATACAATTTCGAAAGTTATCCGAGATTTAAGCAGAACATCCACCAGTGGACCATCGAAGAACGTAGCGGCAAGTATCGAAGAACGATTTTGCATTACAATTTAAAAGGCGCTTGCGCGTACAAGAAAATTGTATTGCCGCTAATAAATCAACGATGATCGATATCAGGTTGAAAACACCAAAACACGTTTTCCCTTGCTAGCACAGCGCGGCCGGGGGTGTAATTTTAAAACTGTCACGGAAACGAGCGTGCAATAAATTTCGTGCTTAGTAAGCGGGACGACTACGCGTAATCGTAAATCGATTTCGGCAGAAAATAGTCTAATGATCGCGGCCATATCTTACGGGCTTATGTCTCTGCTTTGTGGTAGGAAGAGGTGGCAGTACGGGCGGCAGTTCTATCATTGTCACCTAGAAACCACGAGGGGTGGGTTTCGGCGTAACGTCATTGCACGTCTATTTATCATAGAAACTAGCCCATCTTTCTTTGCGACGTCAACATACCGGAGGTTCTGGAAATCCGAAAGTGGAATATGCTAAAAATTTAATCGTGCTTTATGCCACAATCTTCGCAAATGCAAATGGAGTTGTAAATTACTTATTAAGCACGAAAGAAGTAGTAATGCCCTTGTAAAATAAGACAATTGCTAGTAAAAGAATTGAGACATTTCTTTTTCTATTTGGCGAAGAAAAAAGATCTTGAAAGATCTGCAGTGATAGAAGTGATTTTACAATGAGGAAAGAGGTAATGTTTGTAGCATATATAATGACTTTAGTACTGAGAGCGATTTTTAGAAAATAATAATCGTTTAAATTAGAATAATGTCGGAACAGGAAAGTCAGCGCGACAACCAGTCCGTTAACGAAGCGAGATTTGTATTAAGCTCGTTAGTCGAAACGCCGGAATTAGTGGCATTATTGCATAAAGAACCTATTAAATGAAGTATAATTGAAATGTTTCCAATTAGGTGGCTTTTTATTGATCATACGTGGCCAGCGTGAAAGTGAAGATAATCAGTAGAACGAATTAAAAACGGAAAAAATTAACTCGTCCACTTTGGTTAAATATAATCACAATTATCGATAGATTAATCAGATCCGTAAGCTTAAACGATACAGCAACGCTTTTCCAAAAATTACAAGTTATCTCTACCGCAAATTTTAAAAAGATAAGTAACCTATAAATATCCGTGACCGTAAGATTCTTATCATATTTAATAAAGCATATAAAAATCTTTAAAAAACATATACGTACCATTCTACAGAAATAAGAAGTCACTTGGTTCGGTTGCAGGGTAAGGAGCGAGAATCGTTTGCACTCGCCTACTTACGATATCACTCTTCGACACCTGAGTTCGATAAATTAAAATCGAAAAAATAATATTTCTCTCGTTGGTCTCATGACAATGTAACGCATTCTTTTAGTGCCGGGCGAAAAAGAGGTGCCTATGCGAAGATAACCGGCCGAATTTCACGATTTTACTAGGGTTTGGGAAAAGGCTCATAAAAACCAAAAAAAGAAACAATATTTACATAATTCAAAAAGCAGTGTATTAAGGACGAAATAGAGAATAAAACAATGACTAACTTCTCTATGTTTATTAAGAATTCTATAAATAACAAAGGTATAAGTGATCATGAAAAAAATAAAAATTGAGTTCTCCCTTACAAAACGTATTTCCACATACAAAAAGTCCTCTTTTCATCATAACTTTATATAGACCATTTATCACAAAGTATATACTTTTATTTCCAATATATGTTGTAACAAAATAAATAATATTACATAATAAAAATAAAGAATAAGTCCAAGGTACATGGTAAGAATAATTTCAAGGTACATAGCATCAACCGGAATAGTATATAAGGAAAAGTTAAACCGAAAAACTACTTTTTTAATTCTCTCGTAATGAAATTAGATCATTTATAACGTATTATAAATTTTTTTTGAGATAGAGTTTTCTCGCAATGCGAATAGTAAAGTGCTACAAGGTGCAGGCCGATATATCGGCCTCCGGCACTAAAAGGGTTAAAATCGAAAATTACGTCAAAACGAGGGATGTCTCTATCCATCGAGAGAATTGGAGTAAACCACTTACAAAGTGACTTCTTCGTTCTGTTGGTACATAATGTAGAAAGTTGAAAAGATATCCCATCAGTAGCATGCATGCTTAAGTAGTATATTTAAATAGTCAGACTACATAGAACTGCAAGTAGAAACTATCATATCGATTAATCAGATTGGACGACAATACTGAGCACACAAGAAGCAAGTGAAAGACCCCCTTTACCCACCCGCACTGAAATCTATTCAGCTTCCTACTATCATCTAGGTTATATATCATCAAAGTTCTGAAATTCCACCAGACATCAACTACCATGCGTCTATACATACATCTATCTTGCATCTATCTCTCGAAATGACTGGAAACTTTGATCACAAGTGACAACCGAAAGAAACATACTGGCGAGGACGATAAATCGGCAATGGGTATTTGTCCGCCACAGCTTGGACTTATTCTCCTCGAACGCCAAGAAGGGACGCCATTCGCAAGAGAATACCCGTCCGGATGATGGAGAAGGACGGATACGTTGAAAGGAGGATTGAGGAAAAGGCGGCCAACGAACGAGCAGAGTTGACAGGGGAAAAAATTGAAATTCTCTCGGTTAAAGAGCTTTCAGAGGGAGAGATCCATCGTGCGTCTAGGGCGATGACAAAGTACACGAAAAAGGCCGACGGTCGTTTCAAAATCGGACGATTGGACCAACGACGAAAGCGACAAATTAACGATAATGTTTGAAACTATTCAGTGTTACAAATCTATCGAGATAATACGTGAAACTGTTGCCAAGTGGATCGTAGAGAAGACCTTGCAGTTTCATCGATGATTTTTGTGTTCGAGTTCGACGATCAGCGAAGCCAGTTGGCGAAAAACTGATCGTCTTTGCCCAAATTGCTGGACAGTTGAAACTGTGGATATTTGGCAATCGGTAGAAAATTTACGAGGACAATTCGGCGTCGATCTGGCTGCTGATCTAACGTTTCGCTTAATACGAATCGACTTGGCCTTCTTTTCTTTTTATGGAATTACGATTGGTGACTAATTCGAGATGTCACACGTGACAACGTATCCATTAAACGACGTGGTTAGGTGATCATTAACTGCAACGATTGATACGGAAGAAACGTGATTGAATTTTCCAATCTTTAGCTAGAATATCTGTAAAAGAATCTGCGGAGTATTTTGGCGAGGCTGAAAACGAGCCTCGTGGCAAGGCGTCAAGGTATTTGAATAAAATGTTCCGATAGATCCACAGGAGCGAAGTTTTTCATCTTCTCCGATGGACCTTTCGTTGAGATTAAGCTCGACATCGAACGAATACACGGAAGTTGGGCAGCCACCGATCCGAGGCACGAGCTCTCTTGGTTGGAAATTTAAAGGAAAAGTCCTGGCTTGAGGCGCTCGAGGCGAGCGCAGAGTCGTAAAGTTCGCCGATGAAAAGAAAAGATTTCCAGAAGAAACTTTGACTATGAAGTCCCGCGCTTTACCTACGCAAAAGGCCACTGTAAAACGTTATCGATCTCCCGCTACATTTGATTCTTTTCAAACTTGTTTATCCCACAATCGCGGTAACTTTCGTCCCGTTATCACGCTGAACTCGCACATTTACTTCGTTACTTTGGAATCTCATGGAAATATACATCAAAGGAATAGAAGGAGAGAAATAATTTCAACCAGTATCGTGAAACTTTGTCAATGTGGAAAAACCGACGTTACGAATACTCGAACGTCCCATCGATCGAAAAGTTTGCACGTCGACGATGTGAACGTGAAAAAATGAAAAAAACAAGACGCGAGACAACGATGATATCACGCTCGATAGCGATCACGGAGCAAAGATCGAAATAACAATTGAATTTGATGGTCGAACGACAGGTGGATCGGCGAGTGGCTGTGAGTTCCAAGCCATTACAACCCCTGAATATTTCAGCGCCGGGGTGGTCGCTGAGGGGTGACTGAGAAACGGACGACCCCGCCTCTATTATTTATTGCGTTACCCTCGCCCCGGGTTAAAGTTCTCTCCCCGCCTGTGGCTGCCCAACCTCGACACTCCCCATCCTTCTATTTCTATCCCTCTCTACAGCCCCGCTTTTGCATCATTGCACATTATTCATACCACGAAATTTGAATTATACATTCAATAGAACGACGCGACGTCTGCCGGAGATGCTTCCACCGCAACCGCCACGTCGTTAAAGACATCCTTCTTTTGCGCCATCTTGCTGTCTTCGAAGATGCGATCATCGCGGAAATGTAAATTTTGAACGCCGTTGAGTATTGTATGAGGGGCACCGAAAAGTAATCAAAATTGCAGACGCAAAAATGTAATTGGAAAAGTATTTCAACAAAAAATCGAAAGACTTTTTTAAAATGGGAAACGAACAACTATCTTTACACTGGCAAAACGTGTTAAAAGATTATGGAAATTGTTTTGTTGATTAGTACTTAAGACTTCTTTAATAAATAAATGTTTTACGCTAGCAAAAAAAATTTGATTACTTTTCGGTACCCCTAATATTATTCTTTTGGTTTTCGATGACGCCTTCGAAACGGACAAAATGTGATCTGAAAGGGCATATTCAGTTGCCCTTGTTAATATTCGGACACCAGAGTATTCTATTTATCGTTACTCTCTATGTTTAACCCCTTGACGTATAATAACGAGTGATACTCGTGATGTGATAAATAGAATGGTCAATTTTGAAGCGGTGCAAAAATGATTAAATTATAAATATCAGTGGGTCACGTATAAGTAAAATTAATTCTGTGCTATTCAATGTTACGTTAAGTCATATGTTATATCTGAAATTAGAGATACATTGCTGTTTCAACAATTAATTCAGACACACATTCAGTCACGAAAGAAATGGACCGGCAAGGGGTTAAAATGAATTTCAAACTATAGACGGATAATCTTTTCTCTCTTTTCGTTGGGCATGCACATTTTATTTGTTTAAATTCATTTGTTTGTCGTGTAATGAATAATATGTTTTGAAGTTAGTAAATAGTGTTTGTACATTAAAAAATATTTGGACGCTTAATTAAATACAATTACGTATTTTGTAAATGTATAAATGTTGTATTATGTACTTTGTAAAATCTTAGTATTTCGCGGGATAGAAGTTTCGTTCAATTACATTCTGGACATGTTATTCAGTTGCAGTTTGCTGAATGTTTTTATGTAATACGTTTCTAGCAATCTTCTAGTAATCTTTGTTCTAGTTGTTCCATTGAAGTGATTGATGTTTGACGATTTTTTTTCGTTCATGTAATTCAATAAATTTTCAAACGGCTTACTTTTATTTATTATCTTAATAAAATTTAAATGTGGTTTCAATGTGAATTGCAGTTACACATTTTTTTTAAGAGTTTGTATCCAAATATCGATATACTTAAGTACTTTCATACATGAATACAATAGTAGAGTGGGACGTAAAAAGCCCTCTATCAATGAGACGAATCGTAAAAAGAGGTTTAACTTTGAAAAACCAAAAAAGTTGTGCGACTTAAGTGGATTCAAAAGCTTAATTTTAAAAACCAACACTTACATTTGGACTATCCAATGATCATTCGAATTTTATTACTCCAAATTAAATTATCTTATTCAAAAAACTTCCCGCATAAACGTAAATCCTATAAACCGTGGACAAAAACTGAATAAAGATACGATGCACAAGAGAAAACACTCGTATTTCACCAAAAAAATACACACCCAGTTAATACGCGAAGGATGTAAAATCCATGATCTAGCTGTGCGAATAGTCGGGAAAAACCGAAGGAATTAATGAGACTAAAGTGTGTCGGTAGGACGAATTGAAAAGTGCAAAGAGCGTAAGGGCACGGGAGATTAAATAATAGAGAGCCAGTAGCATTTAATTCAATCCAACATGGGAAAATGTTAATCCGGAAAATATTTAGCGTTTTACCGTAGGACGTAAGGGGAATGCGGGTAGGTTTTAATTGAAGTATTCTCATTTTTGCGCCTCGCGGTGGCGCCTCGCGAACGCTTTAGAAAGTCGAGTTTTACTGCACCGTGCATTTTGATAAGGAGAGTTAACACGGCGCAATGACTTTTCCGCGTCCGGGGTACGCGCGCATCCGGGCTCTTTATATTACGCGAGTTTAAATTCGTTCCGTCTCCGCTGACAGAAAATAGAGATTTGTAGAGTTAAACTCGCCGAGCGGTCCTGAGAGAGAAACTGGAATTAAAGAGCCGAGGACGAACGTGCTCGCCTGCGGAATGCCACGATTCTCATATCCGTCGCAAAACGAATCGCGCCGGCCCGTACACACCGTACACACTTGTATGTACACACTGGAAACGCTTGGTCGGTATGCATTAACCCACGGCTTCATTCGGAAATTGGATCTGTCAATGAACTTCCACTTTCCCGAGTAATTCTCATATTTTTCTTTATCCCGCGAGCTAATTCAAAATATTGTTGCGAATGAAATATCTAAGGGATGAGCCATCGATCGACCCTATGACAAGTATAGATGGGATTTCTAAATAACTGTAAAAGAGAGAGAGAGAGAGAGATTCTCCGTGAATTGAGAAAGATGTATAGGAGTTAATAATAATTTCGTACAACTGTAAAATTATATTTTGTATTTTAATTTTCTTTGGGGATTTTTATATCGTTTGTAATTTATTACAGGTAGTTCTGTCATTTTTTGACAGCTATATCGTTTCCGTTATATAAAAAGATATTTTATTATTGTAAGAAGTAAAAATACTCGAGGAGGAAAGTTATATTGCAATGCAATTTCGTTCTTTGAATTAGAAAAGTTTTCTTCAATTCGTACTTTGTATATCTGTTTGCTTTTTATGCTGGGAATTTGCAATGACCTTATGCAAATAGTATTACTTTTCTTTTTAACACTTTGAGAAGTACGACGATCTATTTAATTTAAATCTGATGAAATTTTAATCAAAGGGTTAGTGTCACATTTGATCAAATCAGTTTTAAAGTCGTTGCTACAGTTTTGAGAAGCAAAGCAAGCATTAGAATTCTGTTTAACACGTTGACTGCCGTGGGGGTCACCGGTGACCGGCACTATTGAATTCCATGAAATTTTAAGTCACTTTGAAGTTGTAATATTTATGAATTTTCAGACATACTGTCTATTTAAACATTGGCGTTTAAAAGATAAAGGTCTGCCAAATACCTATCTATCTGTATCTTTAAAGTTTCTGTTTTCTAAAGATGTGAATTTAATAGAAAAAATTTCGCTTCAGTAGAAACAGTGAAACTAGCGAAATACAGTTGGCGTTCAACGTGTTAAGAAATGAAGATATGTTTTCCGTTAACACTAAGAAAGCACGTGAAAATTCTATCTGTCGAAAACGTTATCTATCGGTGCTTTATATTTTACGACAAAAAACAAAAAGGAATTGGTATAGCGTAACGAACTGCGTGTCGATAAAGCTTACGAGCGCGTAAATTTTCCACCGGATAGAAATCATCGTGCGTATTTTATGTTCCGCAGGACGTGGCACGTTTGAATTCTCTCTAAAACGGCAATAGCTGTGGGATTTTTTGAACGAACGTTTGTCTGCACCATTGCCGCGTGTATTTGCACAGATCCCAAGATTTTTTTGCTCGAGACACCCCTAAAGTGTGCATGATCCATATGAAATATGCATGAAGTACAGATTTGTTTTTTTTTCTGCGAGGATAGACGTATCTTGTTTCTCTGCCCGGTCACGCGGCAAATTAATTTTTTTATAGTGGAATTATATGGTATTTATTTTTATTGATGTGCCACGTTTCTGCTGTTACACAAGAATCCGGTAAAGACTTATTTTTATTGATATACTATATGGTACTCCTTGAAAAAAAAATATTGAAGATGTTTGTTTGTGAGAAATGTACTGTCGAAATGATTTAAACAAATTTTTAAAAGAGTTAGATAGTTTATAATAAGTATTAGAGTTAATATAAAAGTGGTGAAAGTACATTAATTATATAATGTGTAATTAGTGCGACAATGAGAACAATGGGGAGCACAGTATGGAGATAGAATCTCAGCCGATTAGAATGTTAAAATATTTAAAAACAAATATAGCATCAGAAGTCACCTTCTTTTTCTAAATACGGATATTTAAGCTTAGCATTGACCTACTAATGTCATGTGTGGTATCTTATAAAATTACAAGTTTCAAATTAATTAATACGTTGAGATATATAATTAAAGCTCCCAATTATTTAAGGTGTTTCGTACATATCATTAAATGATTAAGAAATTGTTTATTCAAGCATAATTTGCATCATCCAGTGCTATACAAAAGATAAAGTACACTCGTACTTGAAGTTGACTATTAAAAGCTGTTATTCGTGTTTAACTTTTACTGTTTACATGTTTACTTGCCTTGCAAGACAGAATATCTTCTCTTACAACGAGAAAATCCAAACACAAGATTCTAAATGTAATTCCACAAATACGACAAAAATTTTTAAATTGCTTCGAATAATACTTTTACTTTTTTTACTTTACAAAAATAAATTGCAGGAAATTAACACTCATTATAATGCTATTAATTTTCGTCCAAAAGCGTATTCCAATCAAAGTGCATAGAATTACATACTCGGAAAAATACAGAAGCGATATAAGTAGAATTTTTAATTGACTTTACCACATACCGTGCATATCCTCTGGAAATCAGAATTCGTAGAAAACTAACACGCATTATGAAGTTATTAATCTTCTACCAAAAGTGTATTACGTAAAGTGGTTTCCAAGCGGCGACTGCGAACTAGAACAGTCGATATATGCGGTTCTCGTATGGTGACATTAGACCACAGAGGATTAAACTATTGGTGGGTAGTTTTCAGATCAAAGAGAACACTATTTGGGACAGTTTGCAGGTATTATGACCTTCGGTGGAGTCTGTTCAAAAGCTTTCGTGCCATTTCCTAGTTCACGTTTACTTTATTTTAAATATTCACAAATAATTCGGTTATTTTTCACAATAACTTTGAAAAATACAGTTACGAACTTGTACTTTCCCACGAGTCATTAATAATTATCATTCAGCGACAAACAATTGACCTATAATAATACGTTAGTATCACTGTCAAGACGAATAATTCTGAAGTGAAGAATCAACGTAAATTAATTTCTCAATGATTGATCGCAGATTAATCGAAGTAAACAGATCGTTCAATCCATTCGTCCAAGCTATTAGTGCACTCTCTGAGATTTTCGAGCGAAGAAACCAAGTCTGATGGGTTTTACATTAATTAAAACTTTTTTTCCTCTGTTTACAAACGGTTAGACGAGAGAACAATGCAATGGATAGTAGGAAGATGAAAGCGTGCTACCTTCAAATTTTAACAGCAGAGGAAGAAGAGGAATTGTTTTCCTCGTCCCACATTGTCTGTTCTAAGAAATTCTCGTTTTAGGATCTTAATGATTCATATTACACGATGGACTTTCTACGTATGCCTGACTCATTGTCAGCTAATAATGACATGTGGAATAGAGTCGTCATTGATATGCTGCGGCAACTCAGCTGAGTGACTGATTCCTCTTTCCCATGTGTCGTTTCAGTTTCTAGGTAATGTGCCAATATCTCATATCCTCACAATAGAAAGAGAATGTATGTCAGTGAGAACTTTAACTGGCACTCAGTTTTTTTAAAAACGTCTGTAAACTAAAGAAATATTAATTTTTATTAATTTAATCAAAAGTGTAACATTCACGACAGAAAGATTAACTTCCACCTCATTGTCTCACGATTGAACCGCCAAATTGCAGACACACTAGGACATTATCTCATCGAAAATCACGAATATTTCTCATGGAAAGTACGTCGGTAACAAGAGTTAATTTAAATCACTGAAACATAATTCTCGCTTTTTCGATAGCACATTATTGTTTTTAGTCGACGAGAGAAGGAAGAAAGCAGATAAATCGACGTTCTCTTCCCCCTATGACAGAATAGTCGGTTACGTTCGCGTTTGACATTATTCGCAGAGAAAAGGGGAAGCTGAAAAATTCATAGAGAGACAGCCGCATGAACGCACGGAAAGCTTGACTCTCATATCCGTCGTAAAACGAATCCCGTATACATGTACGACGAAAAACGCGGTTCGATCGTCGCGCAAACAACGATGACCATCCACCGTTGATCCGGAAATTGGATCTGCCAATAAACTACCTGTGAAAATAATTTCTCTTTTTTTTTTTCACGCGCATGTCAGTCAAAGCTATTTGCTTCTCCTAGAAACGTCCCTGAAAGTGCACTCACGCGGTCCAAAATATATTGCATTTTATGTGAAACGATTTTTCTTCCCTTTTCGTACTTAACGTCCTACGCAACGATAGAAGAAAAACCATTTCGGGTATTCGCAGAGGTCAGGGGATGGATTTAAATGGTTTAAGAGATTGCAGAGAAATTAAGTATTCCGTTTGAAGTCACCGTCGAAAAGGAACGCCCGGTGAAAGGCCAACAAAGACCATTCTTACGAATTCAATCGAAAGATTACATTTTTGTTGGAGGAGATCTTTCTTTTGGCGATGATTCCCCTGTTATTTCGTCACGGCGAGAGAACGATCTGGATGGAAGCAACGAAAGGCTTTCAAAAAATTAGGTTCTTCGACGACGACGATGTAGTTGCACTTTCGTGTTTTGGCTGCTATTAAAGCTCGTAAGAATCGGTGGCAAGTTTCCGCCATTAATATGAGCTTGAAAGCTTAGGAAGAGTTCGCGACAGCCGACGCTGTAGGGACGTGCAACCTGACAATAATTTATAGCGAAGTACAGCGGAGCGAATAATTACAGACACGCGAACGTCGCCCAATGCGATGCCCTTTGAAAGTGAAATTTCTTCCTTGTTCTAAAACGAAAATTTAAGCGTCTAATTTGCCGTACATGATGCACGGTAATTATAATTTTAATTACTCGATTAATCATCAGTACTTGGCAATTTTTAAGTACTTTATGAACTGGGAACTTATGTAAGAATGGTTTCATGCTGGGCAGGCGAAGAGATATATTTCTCTTGGGATTTTGAAGCACGGAAAACCAGTGTGTGTACTTAATTTATAGTATGTAATGTTGTCATTTTTAATAATTTTCATCAAATACATTGAATTTAATTAGAAGCGCTTGAATTAGTACTTCGAAAAAGGGGGAATCAAGCGGCGGAAAATCTGATCGATTCGGTGATTTATGTTTATTGATATAGACGCAGAATATTTATTCTATGACTCTTATGTAAACTTAGAGAATTTTCTGAAAAAATTGTATACCGGCCATTTTGACCGGTTTGGTAGTTCTAGTGTTAACTTACTATTTGGCATGTCGACTGTTCCTTCGTCGGTGATATTTAATTGTATTTTATTCAAGATACCGATATCATAAACATTTTAAATTGAATCTCTAAAAAAAGAGAAATAACATGGTTCTAGAATGATATTTCTTACTTGAATATTCTAAAGCCAAATTTTGTTAAAAGATACTAAATTCTCATGGCAGAAAAGAATTATATACTTTCGATTTTGGTATATCAAAATATGTGGTTTATTTATCAGAAAAAGTTTAGTTTTATATAGAAATATATGAAAATTTCGTGGACTTATATACCTTCCAACTTTTATCATAATTATTTGAAACATTAGTCGTAAAATTTTTAATTACTCTACCAACATGGTAGTACAGTAGAAATATTTTCATCCCCCATAATTTCCGACAATAATGAACAAAAGAGGTTGTTACTAAATGTAGATCAGTGTTGAAAAAATCCTTTGTTCCTCGAACAATCCCCTCGAGATTCTAAAAATATGCAAGAACGCTTTTCGTCAAAGATGCATAAAGGTACTCCACTTCGTGACGCTTGGTTTTTACTTAAACAAATTCCGTTCGCCATCAATCTCCGCGTTACGAACACCGACGGTCTTTTTCCTTTCTTCTTCAAAATTAAAACATTCAATCCATTCCCGGTAACGATAAAAGCTCTAACGCTGAAAATATATCGGTGCTCATACACAAAATTGTAGTAGAGCGACGAACGATAAAAATCAATTATTTAAAACTGGAAGCAGAAACACGCGTTTCCATTGAAGTTGTTAACTCGTCTCTGGTGGTCGCTCGATAAAATGCTCGTAAATAAACCATCCTCTGTCCCATAAACTTATGTTAATGTACTACTTTATTACGTGTTTGCAGTTCTTCGGCATTTTACACCGTGACCCCTTTCCGGATGGTATTCGACGAGGCTGATAATTTCACAGGGTGCTATGAAATAGAAGTCGTTATTTTTCTAATATTTGTAAACTCCACTACCATGTCTCCCTTTATTGATGGCTGGTAGATTTTACTGGCTACATTGTTTTTTATATTTTTTCCAGATGAAAGATTTACCGACAATTTTTATAGTATACAGCACTGCAGAAATATTCAACACTAGATTTATGGCTGCTAAATTTGGACTATTTAATTATATAAAATAAGTCCTTTGAGAAAAGATGGATCAAACGATAAAAAAATCCGATTATGTAAGTAATTTGTGTATTATCAGGCATGAAATATCTATTCTGCTGCTACTTGACCAATTTAACACTAAACCTACCGACGTTATATCTACTAAAATCTAAATATACTCAATAACGACCTTACACAAAGAGAAGTGGAGAGATAAAGAAGATAATTAATTGACTCATTTTGCTTTTGTAAGATAGAAGTGGAATATTTAGTTCATGGCTACTCTATTAATTTAGATCATTTTTAGAAAATATTTTGGTATCAGTCTTTTGACCGCTTTGGTAGGTTTAGTGTTAAGAAATATTTTTAAAAACGTAGGTATCCATCAATTCGGCGGCTGCCGTAGATCTCGTGTTTAACCCTTTCGCTACTACGGGTGATTATAGTCACCCGCTCCAAAAAAGTAACCACGAGTTAAAACAAGTGCCATATAAAAATACGTTCATGAAAAAATTATGAATACATTGTTATGAACACAAATAATTTTGCTTCTAAATAAAATGTCACAACATCGTTTTTTAGACAAAAGATTTAGCCCTGAATGCTGAAGACTGCGCGCGCTTATTGTTCGCACTTTCGGCGCGGCGCGCCGCACGGTGGTCCAGAATGTGCGATTACTCGCTCAAAATGCAAAAAGTCAATTTTGGAATTTCGATTTTTTTTCTTGTGATATCGATTCTTAAATGTCCATCGACCTCAGATATGAAAAATTAATGAAATTGGACAAAAATCATAGTTACAACAAACGCTTAAAGTTGAAACTTTTTCTGGAGACCACTTTCTATCGAAAAAACACGTTGTCTTCATCGTGACATTCTGGCGAAAGTATGCAATATTTTTTAATAATGATTGTTTTTACTTGAAAAGCATTCTTCGACGATAAAGATTCACGTGCGGAATATAAAATTATTGTTTGTAGTTTATTCAAAAATTAATGTTAAATGAATGAAAGAAAATCGTCAAAGTTTTTTATCTTTTGCGGTCAAGATCTACGGTGCGCCGCACAGTGGTCCAGAATGTGCATTTAGCCGCGCAAAAGTCAAAAAGTCGATTTTGGAATTTCGATTTTTTTTTTGCATATATCGATTCCTAAATAACCACCGACCTCAGAACCGAAAAGATTTTTGAAATCGGATAAAAATTGTAGTTACAACAAACGCTTAAAGTTGAAACTTTTTCCGGAGGCCTTTTTCTATCGAAAAACCACGTTGTCTTCTTTCTAACATTCTGGCGAAACTATGCAATATTTTTTAAAAATTATTATTTCTATTTGAAGAGCATTCTTCTACGATAAAAATTCACGTGTCGAACATAAAATTACTGTTTGTAGTTTATTCAAAAATTAATGTTGAAAACATGAAAGAAAATCGTCGAAGTTTTTTATCTTCTGCAGTCAATATCTTCATAGTCCCACATAATCCCACTATCTAATTAACACCACCCTTTTCTGTAAACCTTCCCCTAAACGATCCTGCAAAAAGCTAATCCGCCCGGATCCGCCTCGGACGAATTTTTATTGTTTAAAGAGTCGCGCGCACCTCGGCAAGGCGCTGCCGCCGGACTGTCTCGTAAACTTTCGATAGGTATAACAATGAAAGGCGCAGGTAGACGCAAGAAATATTTGCGGAAATAACTTCTATATAGTCTAAGGAATATATGTGGAAAGTTTTAGCCGAATATCATTCGATACTTATAAGTTATTTAATTTTTAAGTGAACCCTGCACGGCGAAGACTAGGATTTCCTTTCAATCGGATAACCTTTGCTCGCATCCTAACAATAAAGCAATTAAGTAATAAAAGTGATGCTTTAGAAGTCTTCGTCCTCGTTAGTGACAATAAGATTTTGTTTTTATTGCACGGTATCTTTAAGAAACACGGGAATTTACTGACCGCGTGTCCCACTGGGTCTATGCAGCAGGTCTGGGTTACATAAACCTTAGGAAGGAATATCAAGAAAAGGTGCAGATAGATAAAGCAAATTTTAGCAGGAACTATTTCTATATAGTTTAAACTAAACATCTTCAATGGTCTCAGAGGCTACTTTGTGGTAGTTTTTATTTTTTCAATTTTGAAGTTAGCAATTTAAGCTGAATAAGCTAATGTACATAGCTACCCTCTATATATCAACCGCCCTTCTGTTTTTAAAATTGTTGAGTTCAGATTCGTAATCAGCGACCCAAAAAACATTAGAATACTAATTTTTGTGCAAAACAATTAATTTTTAAACAAACCTGTCCGCCATATTTAATCCGCTATTTTGTTTTTAAAATTTTTGAGTTCAGATTCGTAATCAGCAACCCAAAAAATAATAGAATACCAATTTTTAACTCAATCCGATGTGTTTTGAGCCCGTGGTGACGATTTGAAAAAGATTGAAAACTGCGCGAGGTGCGTGAACAGCTAAATTCACGCTCTGGACCACTGTGCGCCGTAGCGAAAGGGTTGAAAGAAACGGTACCAGGAGCCTGTCGAATTTTCTATTAAAAAACGTCACATTGGACACTTCGCAAGTGTTACGTTGCGAATTTACAAGAAATGCCTAAGAAGGCAAGGAAATACTAAGTCATTTGGCTGTGATTTAACACTATAATTGCACAAACTGTGCTTTATGAAAGCAGGACCAAGGAACGCTACCAATATGGCTGAATGCATGTCTTCTTCTTTAATACATTCAGTATAATATCAAGAGATAATCAAAAAGTATCTAAGGATTGCACGAATTTCTAATCTCGCTGTATCAGCTATCTTCATACATAACCGATGGAATCACAAGTGAACACATTACATATATTGTTGACCGAGTTCGATTCTCGGTACAATCTGCGCGCATCCACCGAGACTGGCAACACGATGTCTGGTGTCAAAATAACTTTACGACTTTGGGCGCGTAAAGCTGCACAAAGAAAGGAACGACGGCGAAGAACGAGATTGCTTCTTTCTGCCTGCTTTGCCGGAACGCGGCAAGGATTTGAGACTTCGTCGCGACACGCCTGCAACGAATTGCCCTTCATAAAGCCCAACAGCAATCGCTTTTCCTTTGTCCTTCTCTGTCTTTCTTTCCCTCTCCTTTTCTCCCTTTCCTTTGCCCCTGCTTATTCATCCCCCGAGGAGGAGGCATTTTTTTTCTGCTTCTTCCTTGCCCGAAGGGAGGTAACGCCAATAGGAAAGGAGTATTGCGAGTATAACGTCAGCTTGAAGTTAAACGTCAACCAACAGAGAGAAAAGAACTATGTAGTAGAAAGGAAAAGGAATGTCTGTTTTCTTCCGTTTTCCTTCTTTTTTCGAGCGTTGCCGGTAGAGATTGAGTCTTTAATGCGTCGCGTCTGCGACGAATTACCTCTTATAAAGCAACATTTTTCTTCACTTTGTCTTCCGCCTTGGTTAATCATCCCTCTAGAGAAATCGCGCTTCTTTACTGCGAAAGGTTTTCGATAAGGAGCGACTATCGAACGGCTAAGATTTTTATTGTCCGTAATACATTTTCAATTGTTTGAGAAAACAAAGCATCAAATTATACGATAACAATTTGAATTGATGGAAAGGTGATTGGGACAATCTGCTTTTTTAAGAACTCGATTTTAAACTGGAAATACTAAAGTGTAATTTAGTATAAGTGAAAACATTAGATGAATAGGGTGAAGGAAAATTAAAAAGTGGAGGAGACTGATCGAGGCAGTCGTGTAAATTTTGCAAGATTGACGTTAAAAGTCAGGAAAATTCAATATCTTGATGTTAGAGAAATTTTTCTAAGAGGTCAAAGTTATCAGCAGACTGCGGATTTTTATGCATTTATGACAAATTAAATACGGCTGAAATATGCAAAAAGGACATAATATAAAAATATATCTAAAATATTCAAAGTATGGTATTTGTTGTAATATCTATTGAGTGCAATAAATCCCTAGATAGGTTTTCCTGTCTCATCTGCATTTGTGAAACTCGAAATTTGCATAAACATCCGCAGTCTAGTTATCAGTATCAGCTTGGAAGATGCTAAATTAACACTAGAACGACCGGCGTTAAATTCATGACATTTAAATATATTAAATAAGTACTTTGAAAAAAGGGGTATCAAGAGGTGGAAAATGTGATCGGTTCGGAAATCTGTGTTTTATAGTATCAGCTTAGAATTTCTAGTGTAGGACTCTCCTATAAACTTAGGGAATTATTGAAAAAAAATTGTGAATAAGTCATTTTTACTTGCTTGGTCGTTCTAGTGTTAATAAAGTGGCATGTAATAATTTAATGAAATAACAACATTATGTAGAATAGCAATAGTAATTCGTACACCAAATTTAATATTATTTCTATGTGTAATTTACCTAGATAAATTTTTGCTTCTTCTTAATATCATCCTTTTCCAAAATACACGAAAAACAAGTCTTCTCACTTTTAACCAGCTCACAAATAAAATCGCATGAAATGAACTGACGCCATTCATCATCAATTATCTACTTCAAGTGCGAACACACCTCATATTATATCACCGCAATAATAACAAATTCCAGGAATAATACATTGATTTTTGATTCTTATAAATGTAAGTAACTTTTCAATATACGCGATAGGCCGATTAACTTTTTATACTGAAGAAAAATCATGTACGTCATGTGTACTATCGATGTTCGATAATTCTGGATGTCTAACACCGATAGGGCAAAAAGTACGGATTTTTTTGGTCGACGATCTCTCGACGTAAGAGAAACTTCGGCAAAGTGCCTCACGCAAGCTTGTGTTATCAATTTGTACCCGGCTTATGTACAAAAGACCGTACATTCTATGATACTCGATAAACGGTGGAGGGAAGTACTTTTTCTAGAAAATAATTAATCAGGGATTAATACTGTCCTGCCGGTGCAGGGAATGAAGCTTAATCCATTACGCCGCAACGCGGCTTATCGGAGATTGGATACTCGTATTGTCGAGGAAATACGACGAGAATCGAGCAAAGGCGTATTATTTACGGAAATACGAGAAACTGTGCGACACATAGATTTTCCGATAATATATTAAATTCTCGTAAAATATTTAGTTCTACGGGATTAAGCGAAGCATTATCGTTTTATTGATAATTACAACTAATACAAAGTACATACATTAACGGCGGATTTTAAAATCGGGACTGTTCGACGAAGCACAGAAAAGAAATGAAATGAGGTACGATTTTAATGTGAAATATTAACATCTGTGCATTTATTCGGATGAATGAAAGTTTTCATCGTCGTTACGATTGATTATTACGAATGCGCAATATACGCCAATTTAAAATCACGATAAAATTTTTACGCTTGATATTCATTTGTTCGAAATTGTCCAGTTTATGTAATTTTATGATATTTAGCCGTTCTTAAAATATGCCATTATTTTACGTGCGTTTAAAATACTAGAAATTATTTTTATATAAATATAAAATTTATATTGTTTGATAACATTGTTTTCTATGATCTGTATTTACAACACCCATAGATAGTTGCTCATTTGGCTTACTTAACTGTTGGATTTGGAGAATGTTTCATACATCAAACTGTAAATACTACTCGAAGCAACGATTAAGTTTAATAACTAAAACCATAAACATAAAAAGCCAAGAACGTTACTCTCAAAATTTTATCCAATCGTACAGGTAACCTTACCATCTTCAATCACTACAAAATATTTCCACTATTTCTTTCTAAAAACCTACCGCCCCAACTTAACACTAGATTTACGGATATTGATACACCTACTTTTCTGAAATGAGCCAATTTGACTCATGCAAGAAACTTGAAGTATCTCGCAAAGAAAATAGTTCCAAATCAATTTAAATGAAAGATGTATTATTAAAAAAATTAGCCAACCAATATATTCTATATACAGTAATTAAATTACGAATGAGCCAAATTGGCTCCGTAAATCTAGTGCTAATTACTCTCCAAAAATATGGCATATTCACATTTAGATTTCTCATTACTCTCATCACGGTTAACCACATGCTTATAATTCATAACATTATTACATCTGCTTCTTACATGTCCAAGTATCAAAACATTTCACGACTGAGAAATACGATTTTCTCGACACGATGACACGAAACCCAAAACTTCTGTCAGACTTGCTTAATCGTCGTATTCAAGAAGATAGAAGCCACGATTCGAAAAATACCGTATATCGGGTTACGTTCTGCGGTGAAAGTACATTAATTCGGTTGGAAGGAAGGCAGATATTATTAATACTTAATTAAGTCAGTTCTCAACTCCCGCCCCTTTGGCAGCTCGTACTATGCGGCTTCACCTCATTGAGAGGCCTGGTGATATATATCAAAACTTGGCTGGACTTCAACTACAAATGATTGGGACGAGAGACAGCGTTATAATAGCAATGGTTGCGTCCTCTCGACCCATTTTGGATCGCAGCGCGGGTGTACGGTGAACAAAGAGAAACGAAGAGAGCGAGAAAGAGATGGAAAAGCAGAGGGATAAAAAACACACTGGGACCATTTTGTGGGCGATAAAAAAATCGAATGGAATAAAAACAAAACAACGTGTGGGAGATAGCGAGGCGGAAGAACAGGGAGTTCTAACTGTCCGCGGAAAAATCGGGGTGATCGGAGCGATTTACGCCTCTCGAGGAACGTTTGTGTTTTCCAATGTTTTACGTTTGCACAGTGTGACACCTCGGAAATGTAGAAATTTCAAATTGGTTAACACGTTAAGCGCCACGCTCGTTCTTAACGCTTTTAGTGCAGACTGAAAAAATTGATTGAATTAATAACAAATGTAGTTGCGAATAAAAAGAATTTTCATTTGGCAATAGTGTCATGTAGAATACGCAATGTGGAGCATAAATTGTGTATTTACAATTATATGTCATAAAATTACTGTTATCGTATTGGAAACTGAATATTAACCCTTCGATGTCCAGTGTTAGCAATTTTGCTATCGTCGTCCGGCACTAAAAGGGTTAAAGCACTTTCCGTTTAGGCCCTTTATTAGAAAAGATATCTTTCTATTTGTTTTAACATACTACATTCATTTTTGATAAAATGTTCTATTTTATACTTAACTCCACTAATTGTGGCTCGGTTAGGCGCGACAACGTAGCTTAGGTAAAAAACTAATTGTTCATTTTCATTGATCAGCGTCAGTATAAACGAAAAGTCAACGCCCGGTCCCTAGGGACCGGTGTTGCGCTTAACGTGTTAACATCTCTCTTTGCTGTCCTGAGAACAGTGAATTTCGTGCGAGTTATAAAAGTGTAATAGGACTTAACAAACGCATTTACAAAGTTAGGCTATGTTGATGGAAACGTCTTCGATTATCGAGTGTTTTTACGTTGATGTATGTTAAAGATTTTATTCCTGTAGTGGTTTGAATTGGCGGACTATGAACGAGTGAAATATTCAGAAATATGCAGTATTTATCGGTGGTTCGGAATTTATCTAAAATTGAAGCTCATACGTAAAATACCCGCAGCTATTGCAGCTGAAAGATATAAAAAAAAAAAGTTTGACAATTATTTGTACCTGCGTACACATTGTATAGCTACCTTTTGTAATGTTTCATCCTTTACGAATTTATGACCAGCTAATTGAGATATAAATATCTATTACGATTAATTTCTTCTAAACTGATTGCTATAATTGTTACTACTGTCACAGAGTAATAAAATTAAATCTTAGAATATATTGCAAGATTAATTCTGTCGATTGAGGACTTATTAACGCCGTAAAGAATTAAATCTTTCAGGCGAAAACATTCTCCAAAGTTCGTACGGTAAAGATCGTGCTAAAACCGAACATAAATACAAAGTGACCTGTGAAATCGACGATAAAATCGACCCGTTTCTACCAATGGGACAACAATGGATTAAAGTTTTAAGAAGCGAATTTCACTCTAGCCTTTCTCTGGTCAATGCTCTTCCAGCATATATTTCAAATATCTACGAAAGAGGATGCACGAGAAACGATTATCCGTAGTGGTTTCTTTCTGATATTTATCAGAAAGCTTTATCCAAAGTAGAGGCCTAAAGTGGAATAAGATTAGGGATTCACGCGAGCATAATTATATGGTTGTATCATGGTGCTTGTAATATACCTTTCTCTTTCTGCACACTTCTTCGAGCATACCTGACGAGTCATAATGAATGCTTTTACTTATGTGTTTTCTTTTCGGTTTTAGCTGCTATAGTAATTTCACTGAAATCTACTGTTTTAGGTAGATATGCACTACTAAGGCAAGAACATACATATATATCACGTAGGAGACATTTTACTATCGGTAACAGGATATTTAACACATTTCGTACGGCACTCTACTGTTTCAATGTGCCCGCAGATTTTCACGCACTCCAGAGATTTGGTATATTTTATATATCCGATTATTTTGTATTCTTTTGGAAATTCGATATACATTTATTTCGCTAAATATTTGTGATAAGAATATTCAAAGCTACGTTACCTCAGTAAAGTAGTAAGAAGTCTCTGGTAGTCGGTTTGCCAAATACGAGATATCTCGTTACCCGTATGCAATGTGTTAACACTAACTGTACCATATATGGTCAAATGGTCTGTTCAATGGAAAGAAAATTTGCCTTTTTTGTATTATTAACTAAAATCTAACTTTTTTATGTTTTTAATATTAAACTGACAATCTCCTGCATATGTTTTGGCAAATATATTACCATTATTTCATAACCAGTCGAATGACCGAACTCTGAAAGAATAGACACGCGGAAAGTACCGCTACTGTTAGAGTTAAACTGGAGCCGATTGGTTGCGATTCCAAGCTTCTACTTTCTTTCCCACGATAGCTCTTTTTTCCTTTGCATTTTTCAAGTTTAACCGTAACAGTAACACCCATAGCTGATCAAATTACCGGTTCAACAAAATGAGAGTCTATATGCATATTTCTCATAATAAATCTTCTGCATTTTTTTTCATAAAGATAATATTAACACATTTTATGCGGGCCACGTAAAAATACGTTTTTTGGACTATGCATAGACAGTTTAAAAAAGGCGATTCGTGTCAGTGATTACTTAGACTTGAAAAGTTAAGTACATTTTCGAATTTAGAGAGAAAGCAGTTTCCAGCTTATATTAATTTTTTGTAAAAATCAAATTCGTACAAATTTTTCAACAAGTTTTCCTCTTGAGTCTTAATGAAGCGTTACAAAACACCGGCATATAATGTGTTAATATAAAGTTAAGTATCCTTAAGGTAAGATCCATAAAGGATTTGTATGGTTAGTGTCACTTGTTAAAGCCATTTTGTCTGAAACTCGTACTTTTAGCTGCGTTTCGAACCATTGAGAATGTACTATACAAATCACATAAAACAAATTTTCTCAGAGCTGAGAGAAGAAGATTTTGACAAAAGCATTTTGTTCACGATATTTTGCAAGCGAGCTGATCGAAATCGGTAGAATTTCTGCTTTCAAGCCTCTTGGCGTTACAAGTTCTCGCGCATCGTGTTTACGAGGATCGCGATCGAACTACACGAAACGATCGTAGAAATAAAAGTGCTGTTGTGACTCGTAGACGAGAGCTCGGCTTTTACGGTGATCCATATTCCCTGGGTGGCTGTATCACGGTATTCGGAAATGTGCTGAAAATGTAGTCGATTTGAGGAACGGAGAGTTGAATTCACTCTCTGTAAATACGGCATGTCTTTGTGGTTGGGAATTTTGGCTTGTTTGTAGAATTGTCTAAATAAAATCGATGTACGTGTCGATTGACATGTATGTTGATATGTTATGGGAAAAAAGTTTATTTGTGGATATGTATTTTTGATGTTGCAGAGTCGGTAAAAAATTATTAGATTTTTTGATCCGACATGTTGCCGCATTTGGAAGAATGAAGGGCGATCGGAATGATATTGATTTGCATCATGCGTTAAATTATTTATGGGTTTCAATGTATATGATAATTCTATTGATATTATCTTGAGGGATAAAATCAGCTTAGATTTCTTAATTTTGCAAATTTAAGCTTGTGTATCAATCGGAAGAATGAGAGAATAAAGCTAGTTCCATAACTTTTTTGTAAAAATAATTATAAACTAAAATATACTATAAGAATCGATACAGCAAGTTTTGTGTGAAAAATAAGCTAGCATGATTTTCATAACAAACAACTTAAAATACATGAAGTAAAAATATTCTTTGTTCTAGAGAATGAAAAATAAAAGATCTTTCGATTTTTGCATCTCAGAGAAAATACCTATCCCTTCGAACTTGCAACAGGACGAACACTTACAGAATCTCATACATAAAATGCCGCATGAAAACTTCTTTTCTCTACGTTTTGGAGTACTAACACATTACGTCCTACATAAATTTGCTGCAATCGAATACTTGGACATATGTAAAAAGTATGATGATTGAATAATAGCATGTCTGAAAATAGTTTAATTATTACGCGATTACCTTATCTTGTTTACCAAATTTCGCTAAAAGGTTTTAGAATATTAACATCATTCACCTTAACTCTTTGCACTGCAAATTATTTCCAGAATCTGCAATCAATCAAGAGAAAAAAAAAATACAAAATTCTATAATACAGCCGTATATAACTAAATACCGGACACCTACACTCAGAATTGCTATTCCGATTTCTTATTAATTCAAATTAATATACTATATAGATAACAATCATTACAAATAAATTATACTGCCTTGAAATAAACGAAT
The DNA here is from genome assembly GCA_910591515.1 of Cerceris rybyensis. Classification (NCBI taxonomy): domain Eukaryota; kingdom Metazoa; phylum Arthropoda; class Insecta; order Hymenoptera; family Crabronidae; genus Cerceris; species Cerceris rybyensis. The sequence goes on from OU342789.1 coordinate 43,990,223, forward strand.
TAATGAGACCACAACTCGAAACTACCATAATAAAAAATGATTCACGGCAAAATATTCTCAACCAGAATCTGCCCTATAAATACCCACAGGGTTAATATAGAAATACAAATAATCAATGAATATCAACGTACAGTCATACTACGTATTCTTTAATGTCTAAGTATCATTTCACTCCACCATATCTGACAAATTTTATCCACGAATATAATTTGATTACAATATCGAAGTATAATTCGCATTATATTTCAATATCTAATGAACAATGTTCGATGCCTAAAATGAAAGAAATCGCAAAGAGAACGACACTTGTATCCAGGAAGGAGTAACGTTAAATTCGCGTGTCGAATCGGCAGGAAAACGGTAATTTGACACTTGGCTGGGGGCGGCGTCACGCTAAGTTCCGAGGGTGGATGGTAGGGATGACACGCAAATTCCGGAATCTAAACATACTCTCTTAGAGAGAACGAGTAGGAGAGAAAGAGAGAGAGAGAGGGAAAATGAGAAAGTTCTTCAACAGCACTCACCGTGTGTATCTCGCATTTCGAGTGACTCACGTTCCCTGACGACGAAAATAGCAAAGTCCGCGGATGTATGAGAATATTTTTCGGGGGCGTTGAGCGGATAAAATTCTTTCCTTTCATTATTTTAAGTAAATAAAACTCCTCGCGCGAGATTTTTCGCCTTTCCGAACGAAATCTCGCAAAAACACGTCCCCTTTATTCACAATGACGAGTTTCTTCTATGATTTTCTGCTTTTTGCGAACATTGTTTACCACGACGCTGGAATAAGAAAAACATCGCATGGTACGATGAAATTTCACGAGACAATTATTTTCATCTTCGATTCGAATAGACTGTAATTATTTTTAAAAGTAAAGTTGGTTTCAAATTTTTTTTTTACCGTTGCTCCGTATTCGTCGATCGGGAAACACGGAGAAAAACGCTCTTCTTCTTTTCTATCCTATTTTCGTGCAGTAGCGAACGTGCTCTTATTTCTAGCCCTCCGGTGAGTAGAATTTCGTGTAAATTTGTTTCTATTTACATAGGAAATAAAACACCGTAGAGACATTTTTGAGGGGAATTTTTCGGAAAGGAGCAGAGAGGCAATTTACGATTAAAAACAACGTAAACAAGAGATTTCTGAAACATCGGGAACAGGTAGGTTGCCACGTTAATTTACATACGAATGTTTACAGTGAGCTATTCACGGTGCGAGACATTTCCCTGGAAAATATATTTCGAATACGTTGCTTTATTTATTTTACAAAATTGGAGGGAAATATTAAAAGTTCCTTTCTATCCCGAGAATATTTCGGATCAGTTTTGGGGGGTAAAAAAAAGTACTTCATATTTTTTACATTCGAATATCACGTTATCGGTTTTTGCTCGTATTTATCGCACAGTTCAAAGGGTCAACCGGCGACGGGTTTTTATTCGTCTCAAGAATGGAAAGAATGTAAAAGGTTCTCGGTACGCTATGGCGTTACAATTCGGTCCTTTCGAGGTAGGATCAATAGGAAGAGGTACGAATCGAGCGTCCTTACGGCTTCGATTGCGAGAATTTACGAATACTCGAAAAACATTTCAATAGTTTCGCACATAGCTCATCCTCATGCCATTGTCTGGCGTTCGTGTCACGACGATTTTCGTGTCCGACATACGGTTTTATTTACATGGCGTGTCGACCAAGGTTCCACCTATTCGCATCCGTCGGTTCAACTAGCTGTTATCCGCAGGATTTCGATCCGGCTAGCTCGCTTTCTCTTTCTCTCTTTCACTCTTTTCTCTCGTTCGATCCTCCAACCCATAAAACGTGGATCCATTCGACGCCAGGACGTATCCTGACCCGGCTGGGATACCTTCTGCTCGCATTCGAGAGCATTTGTATGCATGTGAGATTGTGTGCACCCGGGTTATTCGTCGACACGCCAGATTCTCCAGATCCCTGTCTCTTTCCCTCTTTTTCTATCTGTGTGTATCAGTTTTTTACTTTCTCTCTCTCTCTCTCTCTCAGGGTATACCTATTTCATTTTCTCTCTTTCTGTTCATCTGGTTTTGTCTTTCGTTCTCTGTGTATTTCTCTCTCTCTCTCTCTCTCTCTGTATTTCTTTCTCTCAGTTAGTTTATATCGCGCTTGCACGATTCGCTCGGCCATTTCTTTCAAAGCTCGAAAAAGTAGCCCCGTATTTCGCGTGAAATCAGGCCACGTTATTCCGTTGAATTTTTAATTGTTGTGCAGGAATATAATTTTTTCTCGAAATACAACAACCGGGGTTTGTTCCGCGAGCAACTTTTCCGACAAGTTTCATTAAACCAGCCGGCTTGTTTCGTCGTAACAATTTTAATTAATTATACTCACGCCGAGTTTCCACCGATTTGATCGTGCCTGTGTTTCGTATGAATTTTCTGAGCGGTCTTGAATACAAATTTTACAGATTTGAGGTTTCGGAATATTGCCGGAAAATTTAAAGTTCTAAAATAGAACAAAAATTCGGCTCTTAAAATTACAATACTACATGTGAACTTTAGTTTTCATAGATAGTTCAAATTTTATCTTCAATTCGTAACTTATGAAATGGAAATTTTCCTGTCAATGCTTCAACATTTTCATAAAGAACAATTGAAGTTAGCAAGTTCAAAGTTTTGGATAAAGATACTAAAATAGTAATAGTCTAAGATGCTAAATACATTCTTTTCCATGCATATTAACGTACCGTATGGAGCTAAGAACAAGGCTGTCAGTTCTGATTGACTTTACCTTACTTTTACTAATGCAACCTTCGCAAACACGTACTTGAAATAAAAAACAATACATAGTTTCTCTTATTAGCCAAACTACGTCAGCACTATACCTTCTTTTTGAATATATATTTTCGTTTCTAAGTAATATGACACAGCAAACTAAGTTTCAATTGCATCGTGTATTCCTCGATTGCAAACTTTGCAATCCCCACACTAGGTCATTTATGACGAAATAGACGGAAATGCACATATAACAATATCGATAATGATAATAGTAACGGATCTAATTATAACAAAACTATTAATAGCAACAACATTAGTCAGAACAATATATAAAACGAAGATAGTATGCCCCTGTATTTGTATTTCTATCTCCGTTTCGGAGTGTGGCCACGATATGAATCGCAGAACGATTCCAGACTGAAATTCCGTCGCAACGAGTCTTTCAATAAAGCTAGTGCTTTATCCCTTAAAACTTTTAACGATCCAGCGAACGTAAACTTTGCTTAGATTTAACTTTTGCCAAACTCGTCCACCCTCTCTTTCAGCAACCGTCCGATTCTCTTCATTCTGTTTCTCTTCCTCTCTCTTTCTATCTGTCTTTCATAGTACCTACCTCTCTCTCTCTTTCTCTCTCTTAAGCGAGATTCGTAAAACAATCCCAGTGCGTAACGGTTCGTTGACTCGATGCTTATTTCTGATTCGCGTTTAGCGACTTCAACTTTCTTCACTATACTGTAAATTGATGCTCGGCAAATAAGTCGAGATTCTAAATAGTTTGCTGAATGGGAGACAAATTTCAAGTAACTGTTCGTACCTCATTACTCCAATTGGTGCGTTTAATTGAAATACAAATTCAGACGAAACAAAAGTACCAGTTCCTTTGAATAAAACGATTTAACGTTGCCTCAGATAACTTTCATTGCGAGTCGGAGAAAAATTGATAATTTGGCTCATTTTTCTTTATTATCCCCTGAATTAATGAATTTTCATGATGCGATCATGAAAAATAATTGTTGTTAAACCCAAGATACCTCTATATGCAATTATTTTCTATCACCAACGCTTTACAAAAAATGTAACCGCACTAATAAAACAGCATAATAAATGTACTTTCAAACAGAAAGCATTTTAACACTAGATTTACGGATATTGATATACCTATTTTTCTGAAGTGAGCCAATTTGACTCATACAAGAAAATCGAAGTTTTTGTAAAGAAAATAGTTTCAAATCAATTTAAATGAAAGATTTATTATTAAAAAGAATTAACCAACCAATATATCTATATATATAAAGCTCAAATACCACTGACTGACTCACTCACTCACTCATCACGAAATCTCAAAAACCACAGAACGGATTGCAATGAAATTTGGAACGTACCTTCCCCTTGGGTCTTGGGTGCTCACTAAGAAAGGGTTTTGAAAAATTCGAAATTTTAGGGGGGGTTTTTGGGGTATTAAAGAGTATGGGCCAAACTCATCAACGCAGAGCCGAAACTACTTAACCTAGAAACTTGAAATTTTGCATGAGCGTTCCTTCTAGGGTATAAGCACCCACTAAGAAAGGATTGTTCAGAATTCGAAATTTCAAGGTTTTTTTTTTTAGTTTTGATTAAACCGTAGCGAAGCACGGTAACTTTCATCTAGTTATATATATAGTAATCAAATTTTGAATGAGCCAAATTGGCTCCGTAAATCTAGTGTTAAACCAACCTAAGTAAATAATCTTCCTAGACATACCTCAACTGAAAACATTATCCAACTTGGTCGCAATATCAACCTTCTCCATTTCCACTTTCGACATCTCTAATATAAGTCCAATAACCCCTTGCCGTACAATTTCTTTTGTGTCTGAATGCTCAATAACCCTGAATTAATTGCTGAAATAACAATCTATTCCTAATTTAACACTTTGCACTCGGAGCCCTCTCTGACATTATTTATTAGCAATTTTATGACACTTTACTATTTTCCATCTAGTGCTATTTTAATAGAAAAATTCAGGAAAACATACATTTAAAATATTGTGGTGCAGTAAGTTTATTCTCTGAAATCACTAATAAATGCGAAGGTCCACTTAGAGGGGGCAATCAAGAGATATGATAGACTTAAAATGTCCCCTCAAGTGGGACATCAGAGTGGAAAGGGTTAGGATGTAGTATATGACTTGACGCAATATTGAATAGCATAGAATTAATTTTTTTTCATCGTGACCAACTCATCTTACGGAGCACTACAAACTAGACTACTTCATTTATCGTGACACAAGTGTCACTCATTATTAGACTCCGGATGTTTATGCATTTATGACAGAATGAATTCGGCTAAAATACACAAAACGAACATAATATAAAAATATATCCGAAATATCCAAAGTATGGTATTCGTTGTAACATTTATCGAGTGCAACTAATCCCTAAATAGGTTCTCTCGTCTTAACTGCATTTGTTGAATTTGAAATTTGCATAAACATCCGGAGTCTACTCATTATTATACGGCAAGGGATTAAACAATATATATTTCTCACCGCAACGAGCAAATCTTCTTCATTTTCAATAAACCTAAAACCACTAGGCAACAACTTATCCATTCATCCATATTTCACCATCCAGCACTTCATACCTCAACATACCACTCAACGGGAATTTCCGTGATGAAGAATGCTGTCCAAACCTTATCAAAACAAAAACCCAACGAACTTAACGCGAAAACCCGGACAGGACTAACGAGCCAGCCGAAAAGCGACGCGCTGCTGGGATTGTAATTACCACGACATTCGCGGAAGCATATACGCGGTCACGTTTTCCCAAAGTGCTTCCGCTCGAAGCGTTTTCGAACCGCGGAGAAAAGAGGATTTGCCCGGTTGGCCGGATTTTCAACCGCGTTTCAAACAAAGAGTTGCTCAGGGCAAGAGCCAGCACGGAAAGAAGGTCATTTATGCGTGAATACGTCGAGTGTATTCGGCTCTTCTCCTCCACCAACGTCAGTCGAGAACTGTGTTTTCTCCGCTCGATTAAAGCGGCAGCCATTGCTCCGTTGAAATTCGAAAACTCTCTCCTCGGCAGTTTCAGGACACCGTATGTAAAACTGCCTCGTAGGAGAAAAATCAAGATAATATTCCACCGTCGAAATAGAATTTCAATATTTCCGAAATAATCCAACGTCGCGACTGCGGTGGCGATAGTTTTACGGCGATATCGGGTTTTTATAACTCGCCGATCTCGTTATGAAACGTTCGTATCAGTTGAACCTGCGGTCGCGAAATACGGTGGGAATTATTATTTGAACGTGTTCTACCCGCGTACGGGAAACGGTTATTGCGGGAGTAATAATTGCGGTGGAAAATAAAAGCGCACTTGGGCAACGGACTAACGCACTGCACGGATTAACAGCTCGATTGAATTTATGGCGTTTCAAAGGTATGTTCTTGCGACACGAAAGTTTTACCATTACGATCAACGACATGCTACTGAGGATCGTAGTTTGAGAATTGACGGAATTCGTGAGTAAATTGCCTGTTACAGAGCAAATTCGAATTTTTTTTTTTTAGTGGTATCAGTACGAGTAACCTGGATAGTATGAGGTTGGTTTGTGCGCCAACAATTATTCGAGCGATGCGGTCCTTTGATCTCGAAAATTTTCTCGTTAGTTTGATGGACACGTGCAATTGAGTGGGTTATATATATCCAACTATTGTCAGGGCACTATTTTCGACGGAGATACGGTGCTTTCGATGAAACGGTGCCTGCCAACGAATCGACCATTGTTTTGGAACCCTTTTTCGCTCTTTTTTTTTTAACGAATGGGCAGTTAGCCCGGCAGATAAAGCAGGAATACGAACTGGATGAGGCTGATAAAACTAATGATTTACGCGCAACAGACCAAATCGGACCTATCCTCCCGTTTTGCTGTCCAGACGAAACTAATGCAGTCGAAGCGGAATTTATGAAGCGATTGGTATCGCATCGCCACTGGTCTTCTTAATGCGAATGTCGATGTGACTTCGCGAGCGGTGGAATAGAAAAATTGTTTTGTCGGACAAAAAATGCCTCAAGACTTACCCTCAGGATGTACAATCGGGAATTTGCATAGGGTTGAAAGAGTGAGATGACTTACCTGAAACAGAATTATTAAAAGTGTTAACAAACATTACAAGAGATATTAGAAGAAAAATAGAAAATGTTTGTTTAACAGAGATTAGAGATATTTGATACTAACTAAGTAAAGACAGTTAATGCATACTTATTCTGAACATAGCGGATCTTGCGACAAGTTGCAAAATAACAATAATATCTTTCCGAAAGAAATGCAGATCAGTGCCAATTTAATATGGAAAACAACGTACTTAACAGTACAAAAAATTATGTATTTTCATTTCATTGACCCAGTGATTAGACCGCGTGTAGCATGCTTCGTGTTGAGAAATGTTTCGTGCAGTCAGAAATGTTGCATCTTCTTCAAATCTTATATGTCAAACATGCTTACAATCCTTTGAAATAAAAACCCTATTGTGTGCTGTATGAAGCTCAGTAATTCCTAAAGCATTCTGAAACCGCTGTCGAATAAATCCACGTAACGAAAAAATACCCCAAGAAAGTCTCTTAACTCTTTCAATACTGCGGGGATATATAAGTCTCAGAGAATGTTCAAAAATTACCGGTGCGAAAAGTGTTCGCTTTTAAAGCACTGGGATAGGACTAAACAGTAGTCTGTGGTCAGTACTTCACACCACGTGCTTTGGTTAGCATAACCTAACTAATTCATACTTGGTATACGTTCATAAGAACATATGAGTCCCAAAGCATTTTTTCAAAAACCATGTTTTCTAAAAATCTGAAATTATGTAAACATGCTCCTTTCCTTATTTACAACACATTTAGTTCAATTATACAGACATATCTTCACTGGCCAAAAGTCGTATTGAAAGGGTTAAAATGAGTTAAAAATAATCTTTTGTTTTTTAAAAGATTAGATCTTCTAATTTATATATATATATATATATATTCATATATTTTATGCTGTGGAAAGAAAACACTCTTCATGAATTAACATCAAAGATCTTATAATTAATAGCCTTCCCGTTGAAAACTCCCAGGTTACACCTCGGGATGCACGTAGTATCCCGTCATTGTCGGAACACCCCACAAAAAGAAAAGAAACGGAAAGGAAGCAATAACGGTGAGAAAATGAAGAGAGAAAGGCGGAAAAGGTCGCAGGGTACCGAGCACCTGCGTGCTCTTGGAAGAAGGCAAATAATGAATTGGAGAACCAGGATGGAGTAGCAACGTGGAATATATACATATATATCTGTGGAACGTCTCTGAAAGAGGATCGCGATTCCGTCCCGGGTCTCTTCATCCCGACCCACCCTTTGCGCTCGCCTTAGACGCTTTGTTTCGTTATTTATTCGTTTAATTAACTCCCCATCCTACCAATAAACCTTCCCACGAAGATGCCCTCTCGCTCTCTACAGATTTTAACACCACTGGGACACGCGACGCCACCTTCCAGGATTAAAACCTGACCGCGCTTCTCCTCGGATTTAACAATACCAAGAACATGCTCGCACGTTCTGTTACGTTTATTAAGTTTCTGCCCGCCATTTTCCAAGGCGAAACGTCCCACTGTCGGTTTTTCCGTTTCGTGCTCCTTTTTTGTGTTTTTCCTACTTTCCACTATTTGACACCGTCCCGGTTGACTTTGTATGGTCTGCTTTTCCTTATCTTCTTTTAGGACTTATTAAAGCAAAGAGGAAAACTGGAATTCTGATACTGTGGGTACACGGGGAAAGACTTCTTTTATATGTCTATACTTTCTGTTGAAACTTTTAGTTTGAGATGATTGGGGTCGCAAGGCCGGCGAGAAAATAAGTGGTTGTTGTTGGAATAGGAACAGGGCGCTTTTCAATGGAGAGTTTTAATAGCAAAGAATTTTACGTAGTGAAGTTGAGTTATTTGGAAGTTAGGTTAAATAGGATTTTTGATAATGGAATTCTTGAATTCATTTGTCTCACAAATTCATATAGACTCTACCCACTGTTAGTACATCGCGAGAGATGAAAAATAAAATTACTATCATAACGCAGAAAGTCTAATTTCTGCGTTCTAATTTCAATTAGTATCTTTACTATATTATTTTTCTGTGCGCTTTTTTGGCTTCACCTGATGTAGTCATTTTGCGTAGGACCTGCTGCTTTCGGTGAATTCCTAATCACTAACGATTTGATATACATATTGCATTGGACAAATTTCCCAGAGGTGATGAAGGATTCGAACGCGAATTTTTACTATATATCTTTCTACTATATATCACAAAATTGCATAAGTTCGTGCCCGATTTAAGAACAAAATTTAGCAAGTTACATTTTAAAGAACACCAGCTACTGTAAAATACGAATACTATTTGAACCGCAAATAATGAAATAATAATTCAACACATAAAAATCACGAATCGCCAAAACTATTGCAAAAATAGTATAGTTCGGACGGTAAAGAAAAGGGACACATTCTCTTATCACGATCGACCCTGAACGAGTTTACTCAAAGCTCCGCAGGTGAATTCGGCCTTGGTTTCCCTTCCACTCCTATCCTTTCGTCCCATTTCTCGTCCCTTCATCGAATCGTTGGCGCCGGAGGTGATGATTAACCCGAAGTAAACAACCGCCCAATAACATGCTAATGCGAACGGGTTCCCTGGATCGTAGGTGGAACCGATGGCGGAGGGACAGGAGATCGGAAGATGGCGAATCGAAGATGGCATTTCACGCAAATTGCGAGGGTAACTTGCTATTATCTAACCGCGTTATTAGTACGCGAATAAATTTACTTCCCAAATCTGGTGACCCAAAAGCAATTTCGATTGTTGATTAAAGTAAAATAATGAATTATTCTGGAATAATGAAGTATTTGTGTTCGGAATAAATTTTTAAGTTTCTATTTTGAATCCCTTTCTTCAAAATCTTGCAAGTCTAGGAACGGACGTTTGATACGGTTTATTTCTGAATATTACCACTACATTTGACAGGCTTACTTATGATGAATTCATATTTTGCATATTGATGTGTTTTTGGTATAATATAACAAGAAGATCAGAGTTAGCAATAGGTTTCATTATTTTAGAAATGATAGAACTTCAAAAATATAAAATTTCGTGTAGTTTATTTTTGGGACCGATATAATGATAAATATTAATCTGTTGCGGAGAGTAATTATGAAAGCTTTCATATGATGATAAAATACCAAGAATTTTTGATATACAAGAATTTTAGGATTACTCAACAGTTTCAGTAAAAGACAAGATACAAAATCGAACGATATTGGATAAATTTTCGTTCGACGTTTCATTAAATCTTGGAAGAATGGCACTCGTCATCGGTACCATTACAAGATGAAAGTCCAATGACTCGATCATTCATGATTATAGTAATGCAGAAACGACGTATCGCGTTATTAGGAGGGAGGAATATCGCACAGGTTGGAAAACTTTCGGCATGATCCATCATGTAGGAAGCGTCAGTAGTATCGCTAATCGTGATATATTAGACAATGCTAATCACGCTGGTTAATATCGCCGGACTTCGTTGAACTCATTAACGTAACATAATGTCTGATCGAACGGCGCGATATCAAAGAAAGCTCACCACAGGTCAAAAGACACCGTCTTGATTCGATATTAGAAGCAAACTAGAAGAGACACCAGAAAACGACCAAATAACCGAAATATTGGGAGAAATAGATATAAAAAGTTAATTTTAATTATATAACCGGTGTTTTCGATCACATTTTACGACTAACTTTAATAAGTAATCATAGATAATTAACACTAGATTTACGGATATTGATATACCTATGAAGTGAGCAATTTTGAATCATACAAGAAAATTGAAGTTTTTGCATAGAAAATAGTTCCAAATCAATTGAAATGAACGATTTATTATTAAAAAATTAACCAACTAATACATTATATGTGTAGTAATCAAATTTTGAATGAGTCAAATTGACGACGTAAATCTAGTGTTAATCTTACGTTGGCTGATATAGAAACTATCAGTATTGTGGATAAAATATTCATGTATGTATTACAATATGCCCCAGTCTATGCGATGCAGATTTTGTACATTACATTTTATCATATTGTTACAAATAACAACAATATTCAAAGTAGACACAGGTGGATTCGGGTGAGAGCAGTTCTATAAAGAACTTAGGAGAAAAGGACGTGGACAAGAATAGTCATCATGGAGAGGATGCTGGCACAGTGTATCCGCCCCGACCTATTACATCTCCCCGGTGTTAAGCTACTCAGGCCCAGTAACGCTATTTAGATGGGTTACCGCGATTCTTTAACGTTTTTCACTATCTTACACGCATATGATTAGTGTTCCACCGCGTATATTAGTATTCAAAGAAGAAAAACAGATTACACTGATTATGCACGTTCCGAAAAAACGCTCATAATTTATCAGTCACTTCCCTAGTGCGGAATGAAGACAAACAATACTTTGTCATTCTATTACTACGATTATTGTACGAAAAGAATGTCGCTCGATTGATTCTATATTCAGAGTAATTGTCTCGGAAAGAAGTAGGGGCGAGAAACCGCGGAGTAAGGTCTCGGATAGAATAATTAATGAATAATAATGTAGAAAGACGCGGTCACGCATGTTAATTTTAAACGAGATCGATGATACGCGTTTGCACGTGTTTGCGAGACGTTAGACCACGTAGGTACGTTCTTTCTCCGTGTACGTTATATGCAGCCTTATCGTTTATTCATGCGGTTACCGTAGTACGCAAAGTTCTAATCGTCAAAGCTAACCGGAACGTCGAGGTAGTATCACTTTTCCAATATGACAGAATGACGTTTACGCATTCAAAAGAACGTATAATCGCCCTCTCAATCGAATTCGCTCGAGGATTCCGGTACGTTTGTCGAGTCACGTGCTACACGTTTCCATGTAGGATATACTTCCATTGACCATGGTCATTCTGTGGATAACTTCATATTGTCGATTAATATGTTTTCTAACAGCCTAGAACTTGTCCGGATTTTCAAATGAAACGACGTACAACTATAACATTACGTTTTGAAAATAAAGAAAGTAAGGTTTATGTAAGAAAGAAAATGAGACTCTTGCATACCCGTTGGAATTGACGAAAAGATATCACGAATGCTAAAATTAAAAGTAATCGTGAATGTAATTATAATTTTATATACGTTATATGTGTGCTTTTGTTTTCATGAAACATTATATTTTGTTACCTTCTTGTGAGAAAAATTTAAATATAGAGTAACTGAATAAAAAATTGTTGATGTAATTATTTCTCTACAGTTCTGCTCCCCTTTGTAAAAATTTTCTGTGGATATCCGTACACTATAGTAATTTTAACCCTTTGTAATCCTAAATCCAGTATGATCTGATAACAATTCTATTACAATGAATTTTATCAAAACTGATTTGTCTTCATCGTGGAAGCCAATAAGGTCTTTCCAGATTTTTATTAATAATTTTAAATACAATTCTGCTATCCAGATTATACCATCCTAGGGTTCAACCCCCGTAAAAATACCGAAATTGGAGACTTCCGTTATTTTGAGGGATTATAACATCGTCTGACTTAGCCCAAGGCACATTTCCTAAAAAACTTGAAAGACAACAACAACTTCAGTGCAATTTAACACAAATCTAACTTTACAGTTGCAGAAGATAAAGAAAGGAACAATAAACGATAAGATTTCAATTTTGTAGCTCAATTCCGACAGCTTTGGTGAAAATCTCTTTTTAAAAGTAGTCCTGGACACTTTGAAGGATAATACAATTTCCCTGAGAGATTTTATCGAGCGGCCCACGAGGATGATCTATAAAGGGCTAATTGCGTTACAGTCTTCGTCGCTGCACTATTTTCGCAAAAAGAGAACGAAGGCATTCATCGATCGAGCGGCGAGAACTCGCGAGAACAGGGCGGTTGGGTACGCGATTATAGCCACCCCTTTACAAAGACCTTCCTGTGCGTTTGCAAAGGACCGTTGCTGTAAACAACACCCACGAACACGAGAGGAGAGCGAACAAACACGGTGGACACGAGAAGTAGGTCACCGGGAGAAGAAACTTTTCCTTTCGTCTTCAAACCCCCTGTCACCCTTTCGTCTCGCGAGACACGCTTTCAGTAGTCGCACAATTCCTCATGATAAAGGGAAGAGAAACTGTCTTCCGAGATAGATATACTTCTGCTGAAATTTCATTCTCAATGAAGTGTGCAGATTCTACGTAATTTTTTTGATTAGACATAACTGTAAAGTAGAATTGAAATGGTAAATTTTTTTAGAAGTTCCTAACGTATTATTATCTATGAAGAGTATTTAATGGTACAATTAGTTGTCACGTGTTAACTCTTAGGTACCAGCCTTGTATGCAAGAGGGGTACGAACAATGCACTTACAAAGTAATGTATTTTGTATGTTAGGTCGATGCATGTGCCGAAAGTGAAAGTCAGGACGTGCGAATAAGGGTAAACAAGGAAGGGTGGATGAAATGAAAAGGGTGGATATCGTGGAAAAAAAGATTGAAAAGTATGTACCGATAGAGTAAAGGGCAATCGCGCGAGTGAAGTGACATTTTTGTACCCATTTTATTTAGCTTCTTCCTGTAGTCAATTAATTCAATACAATTAGTACTAGTAGCACAAAATTTAATTCAATAACATTAAACGACATTAATTCAGGCCTAGATATATGTTACAAAGACATTGTTAAGAGCGATATAAAACAAGACCATATTATTCATTTACATGTGATCAAGATTGTAATTGAGGTTTGTCAGGGTAAGGAGCCGTGGTTCAACTTGATCGTCTCGTTTGCTAATATAAAAAATATTTTGATGGAGACTATCCGGCGAAAATTTGCCTGCATAAGCAGCTGTATAGAATAACGCCTACAAGTCGGGTAAAATATCCTAGAAACAGTCTATTACTGGCCAAACGGAAGAAGTCACACAGCAATAAGTTGGGGTAAGGGGAGATCGTCGCTCGCACCGCCAAATCCAATTATATCTATCCTACAAACCTGATCTCGACGAATATCAACCGAAAACTAACCACTTATTTCGTCATATCCAAGACGACTTAACCATTGGACAGTTTTTTTTCGATCAGTGACGAATTAGAATAGGAAATGACGTTAGAACGAAGGACGTCTCTATCCGTTGGACGAATCAGAACGAACCACTTGTCAGACGACTTCCTTCACTTGGCCAGCAGTATAAATTTTTTAGTCTTCAGTAAACTCTCTTCCCAATGAATTAATCGACATCCATCTCCAGTATATCTCTTGCACGTTATCCTCCATGCGTTTTACGTTTTACATTTTCCTCTAAAAAGGTCCAAATATACCAGTCGAGAAAGAAATCAACTGCACTGACATGCGTCAAACTCGCGTGAAATGCAAAGCTAACCCAACTCGGTGAATTTCAAAGGTTGAACTAGCAATGTACACCATCGATCCGTTTCCCGTTTCCATTTAATAACCATTCACATTACCACACCGTGTAGGCGTAAGTAGAGAGTTGCCGCGTTCTCGTCAGTTATTCGACTTTATGTTACCACGATGACGATAGAAGCGGTGGTGACGATGGCTGTGGCGGTAACTATGCCAGTGGAAATACGCTACGAGTGATATTACTACGCACCCAGGTGGAGCATCCATCAGTGGTTCTACCTGCCTCGTGGTCGCTTTATAGATCCGACAAATTGCATCGCTACGAATGCGGCTTCATGCTTTCGGTCCGTACCTATCGTCGTTTTGCTCGACGATACCGCATAATGTGGTACTGCGAGCTCAAAAGATTATCGTCGACAGATTACGAGATGTTGAAACCATTTTCATCGACGAGCCAGATGTACGAAAACTAGTAGATTACCAGACAAAGTAACGATTCCTATTAGCAGTTTAAGTGAATTCGCTCCTACAGTTTTTTTGCCGATTTGCGCCGCTCTATGAACTTCGATCACTGGATCGAGGAGGAAGTTTTAATGAAAAAAGACTCTGATCCCTATGTTTGAGGTACGTCGATGTGGGTATTACGATTAAAGACTTAACGCGATTGGTTTTCTCTTGTGAACTGTGCGCTGGTGTCACTTTTTCACTAATGCGGATTCTTAACACTTAGCCGACCGCACGCGCCACAGAGGCCTGTACAGTTTCTAACGCGCTCGGAAAGCCAAACTGAGCTTCCACCGCGCATTTTTTGCGTAGAGCCGTAATAATGGCCAATAAAAGACTTCAAAAATTGGTGCATTTTATTATATGTTGTACTTTATAGAAATGAGAAGCTCTATAGAGAAAGAAGCGTTCCTCAGGTCAAAAATAATACCCGATCGGTCGGCCATCGAGTAGCTTGGAAATGGGTAGATCTACCCGATCGGTCAGCTAACAACCTCCTGGTGCATTCATTTTTACAGAAAGATTAAAAATAATGTTCAATGTAAATATCGCTATGAAAGCCAAAAGAAAACTTTTTGACTGGATAACACTTCCTTTCACTTGGGCAGTTGCAAGGAAACTAATGATCACGTTAAAAATGTAAAAGAATGCTTTTCAAATATTTTCCGAACACTTGAAAAGTTACAAAAAGTCTACGGTAAAGTAATAAACCACAGGTACCCTAACGGTAAATATATTCGTTGTGATGAATAGTGAACCAGGTAATAAAACAATTGCCCTTTATATTTGCTTGCATCCAAGAAATGTAATTTTGTAGTAAACATTTTTTAAAAGTTATAATATGTTGCCTATATACAAATTTTCAATTAAATGATATTTACGAGGATTAAAATATTTTAGAAAAGAAATAAAAAAAAAATTTACTCATCAGGCAGGATTCGAACCTGAAGCGCGGCGGAGTGCAAAAGTATAAGCCAAGCACGCATCCCCCGAGCCATCGCACTTATTCGATAGACCCGTACTCTTTAAGAGTATATCGGTTACTACAGAAAAATAACGTTTTTCAAAATGCGATTTCTCAAAATCGAGGGCCCATTCACAAAAGCGCCCGGACATGACACAAATATTTTTCGATGTACTTTCACCTAATATGAAGCTCATTAAAATCCCCATGTCCACGGGTGTAATGACTCCTTGTAAGTGTTAAAGATATTTCAGGTATGGATGGCTCCGAAGCGACAAAAATATGGAAGTGAAACTTCTCTTTACAGACACCTTACAATCGATACGTGTATTATGTATTGTGAAGATCTGAGATGTTGACGCTATGCACTCCAACAGCAGAAGAGAAGTAGAGTAATCCTCTACTCACCCCGTTCAATTTTTTCCAAGAAATCTTAATTTCAGGTTTCTATTTATCTGTGTTATGTATTGGACTTCTCCACGCGATTGACCTAGTCAACAATGACATGTTCGATTTGAAATCTCAGTGCCACGCTACATCTCATAATCTGTCAGATAGCGCAACTGAACCATCCACCGTCACCCTCTCTAATCTAAATTTCATTACACACCCTGACAACCCTCATCTCCCTACAATTTAATTTATCCTATTTTCAACCAAGAAATCTCCCACTAGCCATTCGTTATGAAATCTTACAACATCCAATACCACAAAAATATCAAACACTCCATGCACTCTCTCCAAACGTCTCTGAGGTCAGACGCAATATCCGGCAACTCGGCAGGAGATTTGGACAAATAGATCCATTTGGTCGATTCCAACCGAGACCTTCCTAATACGCGACATAAAACGCCAGACGGTCTCTCGCAGGACTCTAATTCTGAACCTCAATAAAGTCCTCTGCCCCGTTCTCACCCACCTAAATCCCATCCCAGTGTGTTCGATTACGTCTGACACCACTTTGTTCGACCACTGCCCACGTTCTTATCTCCGTAGCATGAGACGTGCCGTCTCGATCGCGAGGAAGCTTGGAAAAATCGCAAAGACAACGTAGCGCGAGAAACCACTCGAAGGAAAGGCGCAAGTTCGTCTGGAAAAGAAAAAGAATCGCTCGAGCGTGTCGGATATTATTGTCCTTCTTCTACTTCTTTTTCTAGGCATCGGTTGGCGAACGAAGGAGGATGAAAGCTGGCTGAAGTACGAGCGAACGAGAAACGAGGAGAGAATCGTCGATAGTCTCACATGCACCACGCGACAACGATACAATTTGGAGCTTTGCACCGGAGGCATGTGACAATATCACGGCTATGCGGTACGTGCCTCGTGTGTGTCACGATGAGGATCCTTCTCGCACCTACGATGGCAATAGGAACCACCGAAGCCCAGAGTTCCGGACACGTATTCTACACGAGTGGGTGTATAAACGCGCCAAGACGAAGGAACGACTGTCTGAAAAAGACGGACATTGGGGTTGCAGATAGGCGCGTGCTTCGTTGGATTTTTCGTATTTGGATTTGTCGGATTTGTCAGATTTCTCGGAAGACGATACTACTGGGAAGTAGGAAGACGGTATTTCTTTTCTAGATTACTGCCACGACTGCCGTGTTTCTTTGTGTTTTTCTTTCTTACTGGATTTCTGTCTTTCTCACTCTTCTACCCCTTTTTCTCTGTTGCTGTTGAAGGTTTGTGCTCCCTTTTTACCGCCGAGTCGGTGGCACGTGCGCACCAGGCACTTTTCAAGGGATTTACCTGGGATTCCGGTGACAATCGTTCTTTCGATCTCAAACAATTTGGCACATCGTAGGAAATATTGCTACCGGTGTTGACCCAACCACGATGACACTGTAGCTCTATATATCGCATGGGAGTGCAAGATGTTTATAAGACCTTTTTACATGTCGGTGCAACATTAATTTTAATTTGATTTCAACTTGTTTGTATTAGGGATACTGAAATGTGATCAAAATTGGAGAAGTGAAAACGTAGTTGGAAAGGTTTTTCAACAAAAAATCAAAGGACTTTTTTAAAAAGGGAATCGAACAACTACCTTTACGTCGGCAAAAAGTGTTAGAAAATTATGGAAATTATTTTGTTGATTGGTATTTAAGATATCTTTAATAAATAAATGTTTTTCACCAGCAAAAAAATTTTGATTACTTTTCGGTAACCCTAATATAATTTCATTTCAATGCAATAACATGTTGTTCAGACTAGATTTACATACTGAGGTAATTTGACTCATTCAAAATTTGATTACCACATATGTAGGGGAGAGTCGGGTATATTGTACCACTTTTCAGTTTCAGCAAAATATCTCGTTTTGATATTAATTAAAACAAACTATTTATCCAATGTCACATAGTGTAGAGCCTCGTTTAACTTATACCGCAAAATCAACACCATACTCTTAACCGATTTCTCAAAATATTCGTTTTTCTAAACGCTTTCAGTTGGTACAATTTACCCGACCAGTCGGTTTAATTGTACCACAGGTTCGGTAAATTGTACCACTAGGAGTTAAGGGACTTTCAAACATGATAAATGATTAATTATTAAATAATATGGTTTTCATAATACACAATACTCTTAATGACAACATTTTAATTATTATTGAAAAAGTGTTAACAAAAATTAAATCAATATTTCTTCAATAAGTAACATTCATAATTATGAAGAAAAAATTAAACAAAAGTATCAAAAACGAAAGAAATTGAAACATTTATCAAACTTAAATACCTACTTATAAAATTAAATGATTGCTTTTATGAAAACGAAATAAACCATTTTTACTTAAAATTATTATTTGGTCAATTACTAATTATTTATTATAATTGTTTTGTACTGAGATCGAATTATTTATTTTCTTTTAACCTGTTTTAGTTCAAACAATTGTCGCAAACATTTGGATTCGATGTACAAGTTTCGTCTTGTTGAGTAAATTGTACCAGTACAATTAAGACAACTACTGGTGGTACGATTTACCGAACTAAGAGATTTAAAAAATATATATTTGTCACAAAATGATCTCAAAACCTAATACGTTCATTTCTTTATAGTTTGAGAGGTGATTATAGACCTGTTTAATAAAAAATATAGCAAAATTCTAACTTACCATTTTACTGAGTAATGTCCTTAGGTACACGCGTCAAAATATACATCAGACACTAACAAAAACGTTTTTTTTCTCTCAAACTAAATGCACTTGCCGGATGCCGTTACAAAACGAAAAGTAGTTGTGGGTGCTGTCAGTGGTTAGTTTCGTGTTGCCAGGAAAAAAAAAGTGGCATTTAGTTGGAAATTTTAAGGTGGTACAATTTACCAAGCGGTACAATATACCAGACTCTCCCCTATATATATATATATATGAATCTTAAATATTATTCTTGAAAAACATATGTTGGTATTTAGTTACGTAGTGAAATATATGCAAATGTTGATTCCTTTCTCCCGCAGAGTCCTTCATTTCACATTATCGAATGTAGAACACATATTTTTACGGTTGATTGACAATTTGACTCAGAGAATGATTTAACAGTTAATCGCGTAACATATGAAATTTATAGGTTTCATTGGGATTGACTAACTTGCAGATATCCATTATAAATATATAAATTCAGTTGATATAGGGAAAATGTCGAGAACTCTTCCATTCCATTTATAAAAATTCAACGAGAAACAAGAATCATGTAACAGAAATAGATGTGGGAGCCTTTGTGCTAAATGTAATAGAAATGTTCGCGGAAAATGTATCTCAAAAACAGAGTTTATATGTAAAAAATGTTTTCAATGAATTTTTTAATAATACATCGTTTATATAAATTAATTTGGGACTATTTTCTTTGTAAAAAATTTCGATATTCTTGTATGAGTCTAATTGGCTCACTTCAATAAAAATAGGGATATAATCAAATGTTAAAATAAATCTAGCGTTAAAGAACAACTCAGAAAAATGTAATAATTAACACTTAAATCTTCCATGTTCTCCAATAGTAACTTTCTAGATCTTCCATATCGTCAATCCGATCGCGACATTGTCAATTCACGCGAACTTTAATCCCTTTTCATTGGTGCTGTTGACAGCAATCGAAGAATTATGTTCCGGTGAGAACGTGTAAGATGACACACTTACACGAACTGAGCATCGATGCGGATTTAATTTTCGTAAAAGCGAATAGAGCACGACTCGTTTCGAAAGATCTCTCGCTGCTTCTGATTTCAAATAGGAGGATCTGTGAGTGGCTGTACGTGACGAAACGCAATATCGCCAAGATAAAAAAGATGATCTACGGACCCCTTTTTGTCTCTGAGATCAATAACAGACTCTGAGGATGCTAATATCCTTCGCATCCTTCCTTGAATTCGTATTTGCTTGTTCGGTCTCGTCGATGTAAAACTATCTTGCAATTGGCGCAATATCAGGAAGAACATTTCAGTTATGTGATGATTCCCGATAAAATTTCAGTTTACACGATAAAGAGTTAACCCTTTGCGGTCGACGGACGAATATATCCGCCCTGAGAAAAAAATTGGTTATAGTTTGTCGGTGCATATATAAACGGTTAGAGTTGAAAAATTAAAATATAATCGTTGAAATATTATTTTACAAAGAGTAAATTTCAACTCGTATACATTAACAGACTGTCTTTCCGATGAAAAAGTGTTTTTTCATCGCTAAATAGTTGATAGTTTCTCGATATTCAAAAATGCCTCCGTCCGCAAAGGGTTAACATCGACCGATAAAACTTTGCTCGACAAAAGAAAATCACTTCTTTCTATTCACAATATTAATCGTTACAAAACAATGAAAATATATGCTCCAAGAGATTCCAACGATGCAAGGATTCGCGAAGGACGCGACTCGGAAGATCGCTGAGAGATAAAAGCACGATACAGTGTTTGGCAAAAGACGTTATCAAGTTGGATCTAGACGCGACGTGATAATGCGATAAACTCGCCACGTAAGACGCTATTCTCGTGTACAGTTTCAAGTAACAAATATTTACGTAATTCATGAGGAACAAACTGCAAGTACCGCTCTAACCTTCCTCCCATGGCGAAGATAGAAATCCGGCCTGTCGACAAGTAGAAATTAATTTCGATGGAGCTTCCGACGAGGTAAAGCATTCGAATCGAGATAAGAGAACCCTTCGTACGACCTTTAGGGTCCGCGGTGACCCTTTTGTTAAGCGAATTCCTCCCTCGAGCCGTACATATCACTTAACCCTTGCAACTATCGGGCCTCCCTACACGCGTTAAATACCTCTTTGCAAACTTTCGCGCTAGCTTAAACCGGCTCCTGAAACGTGCTAACACTCTCCACCTAATTAACTATTCATAGCACTAATATTTTATTATTCCACACCAGGATTCCACGATTTTCGTGTACGTCTTAAGTGTTATTTACGCTACGACTTAAAGTCCCATCGAATCATTAATTAAAGATTAACGTAAACTTCGTTACAAGTATAAACGACACACAACGAAAACTGAGATAAATACGACGCACAGTGGTTCATTTGGCCGAAAACCTGGCCAAAAAGCCAAAAATTTTTTTCGCGATTTCCAAAATTTAGCAATTGCGTTTGATTTGTAACACATCAGAGCATCGTTTTCCATTAATAAAATTTTTTATTGAACAATACTCTTAGAGATATGCAGTGTCAAAGTTGGCACTTGAATAATGTAACGTTTTCACGTCGAAATTCAGAATACGTTTTCAATGTAAAATAATGGTACAATCAACTTTGCAAGTATTTGTTGCTATTCGTCATACTTTTAAATTATAAGTACCTTGGTTTCATTTTTTTATTTAATATTTTACAACTGCGATGGCACAGATTGCAAAACCCATACATTTTTTTCCTTTTGCAGAGGAAATAGTTGTGAAGTACGCAAAAGTACAAAGCGAATTTTTTTTTAAATTAAACTTTGAAGCTTCCCGAAGAAGTCCCCGTTGTAAAATTTTGCGACTTTTTGCGATTCTACGAGATATTCTTATTTGTTTGTCGCACGCGCCATGCTCGGGGAAATACGTTTATGACATACGGCCAGGCTATCGTGCCTTGGACAAACGAATAATGCTAATCCTTCACTAAGGTTACCCTTGTAATTAACGAAACGCTATATTTATTTCGTTCAGGTTAAAAATCAAAATAATTTTAAGCAAGCTGGTGGCCTTTTGTTCCAAAGCAACAATAGATAGCCGCGATCACCTCGACCGCTTACCGTCATAAACCGAAAGATGTTTGACGTTTCGGCTGAAAATCTGGCTAGTTGCAGGTATGAGGGCTATATTTTTTTCTCACAATGTTCTATCAATCTCTTTCAGTCGAGATTTTCATTAAACAATGGAAAATTCGAAGATGGAATAGCTGTGATATGCTGGTATTAAGATAACGTGACTGTTGCAATAAATATCATTATAACTTTTGAAGGAAAAGGAATATCAGAAAATATTTTTTTTTAAATTAAACTTTAAAGCTTCCCGAAGAAGTCCCCGTTGTAACATTTTGCGACTTTTTACAATTGTACGCGATATTCTTATTTGTTTGTTGCACGCGCCATGCTCGGGGAAATACGTTTATGACATACGGCCAGGCTATCGTGCCTTGGACAAACGAATAATGCTAATGCTTCACTAAGGTTACCCTCGTAATTAACGAAACGCTATATTTATTTCGTTCAGGTTAAAAATCAAAATAATACTGATTTTCGTGCCGATCCGACAATTTTTCAATACTCGCATCCGCCATATTGAAGCCGCCATTTTGTGTTTGGAAATTCTGAGTTCAGATTCTTAATCAGCGACCGGAAAAACATAAGACTACTGATTTTCGTGCCGATCCGACAATTTTTCGATACTCGCATCCGCCATATTGAAGCCGCCATTTTGTTTTTGGAAATTCTGAGTTCAGATTCTTAATCAGCGACCGGAAAAACATAAGACTACTGATTTTCGTGCCGATCCGACAATTTTTCGATATTCGCACTTGCCATATTAGAGCCGCCATTTTGTTTTTGGAAATTTTGAGTTCAGATTCTTAATCAGCGACCCAAATAATACTAATACACCAATTTTCAGCTAAATTGAAAAACTCCTTGAGTTTTGGCCAGGTTTTCGGCCAAATGAACCACTGTGCGACGTATCTTTTATAGAGAGAAAAAGGTAAAAATTAACTGATTTACATACGAGTTGGCTATTCGAGAAAATTGAAAGAAATATAATTCAATAGTGTAAAACGTTATTACAGTGGGTAGATATATTATAGCGTAATTCAGGGAGCTTACGGGGGAGAAATTAATTTCGATATATTCCGAGACTCGTGAAGGTCCCCTTATCCTTGCCCCGGAAAAGGGCGCCTTTACGCCTCCAGAATCCTCTGTTCTCAGTTCTCGGACGAGGAATTCCGCCCTTCGAATCTCGCATTTTACGTTAGGCGGGTGCATATTTTAGAGCCATCCACTCCGTAGGGGGTAGATGAAGAAGATCCTGGAAGGAAAGGTGAGAAGGAAGCGGAGGAGTTCTATACGTTACGGAGCAAGGAAGAACCGGAGAGATCGTCATCCCTTCTCCCTACGGCTCTCTCTTTCCCTCTCACATCGAGGAATGTCGCGAAGTTATTTTAGGCTTTCATTCCCTTCTCATTCCACGGAGACGATAGCATGGCTACGTTTACACGGTATAACGAAATAATGAAGAAGGTCATCCCACCGTTGGTCTCTCTATCTTACGTACATACATGAACCATCTCTCTTTCTCTTCCTATCCGTTTTCTTTCGATTTTCCTTTGCATTCTTTTTCTCACTATCTTCCTCCTTATTCTTGCCCCTTTTTGCTCTACTTTGTTGATACCATCTCGTCCTATCTCTGCATCTCACCTACCTTTTCTTCATTCTTGTTCTTTCTCTCACTAATTCTTTGATTTTATCCGACTTTCTTTATTTCACATTCTTTCTATTGTTTTCAATTTTTTTATACTAGTTCTTTTTTCCGTTCTTAGCCTGTGCTTTTGTGTCATTTCTTATCCTTGTTCTAAGTTTATTTGAACACTCTTTCCATGACTTTCATGGGACGAAAGATACACCCTCTTAGACTGGTGCCTCGTGATTCCTGAGCGCCGTTTCGAAGGGTACAAAGATGGTGGCTTTACGATGATGAAAAGCGTCGCGTGACATTTTCTATGCGTAAATACCCTCCCGTTTCGAAGAACGTAAGGCAGGCAAGTACGCGAAAACGGCGTCTTCGTTTTATGGGACGCACTTACGGGGGTGGTTATCGTTCATGTGGCGACGCGTATTTTTTCCCGTGGGAAAAAAGCATAGGAGTTGAGGAATTATTGATCTTGATCGCACGGATTGAATTAACTGATTTCGTAATTGAAAGGAAAGGAAAATAAAATGTTTGATGCGCTGTTTGGACACTTTTCTCTATTTTTTGGTGCAATGTTCTGCGCTTTTGGAAATTCTTTGGAATAATTCATCCGATTTATTTTTAGTTAACTAAAAATAATTTTGTAATGTTTCGTACCACTTGGATATTTAGTTTTTGTAGTTGATATAAAATAATCGCTAACTATTTTTATTCTAACTATTATTCTCGTTTATCTTGAGTAAATCTTAGATATTAAAAAGTTGCATAATTTTACAAAGTTTCGGATAAAACTGTTACTGATTTTGTTTTATTAACTTCATGTAGTAAAGTACCGGTAAAGAACTCTATGGAAATTGATGTTGTAAGGTCAAAAATGAAATAATAGCGCCACGGATGGAGTTAAAAAAAACGCTTTAATAATAAATTAAGTATGTAAAAATGACGACAATTATACGTTGATCGCAAAGGGATAATGTGTTTTAATTTAGTCGATTATCTCAAACTACAATATTTTTTCTATTAATCGCGATTACCGTTTTCTCGTCGACTTTCTCGCCGAGCAGGAAATCGCTGGTGTCAGGTATATACCTGATAGGAACAGTCTTTCCATTAAGCGAAGTATCTTACGGCTCTCTCGAATAACGAGATTATCAAGAAAAAGAACGGATGTAGACGAAAGCGGGCCGCAACGAGCTTTAAAGTGTATTTTCATCGTCACCGCGACTTTACTGCTACGATTCAGCAGGGAAATCGTAATATTTAAATTCTTTATAACACCTCTGTTATATTTTTCCGGTCTCCCTTCTACTTTCCTATCTTTACTTTTATTTTTCTCTCTACCGGACTCTGAGCACGCAAATTTCAAACTTCGTCTGTCGTGCAAAACGAAGAAATTGTGGCAGAATTAAAACACCAAACGACATTCATAATATAATCAGTCCTGCTATTCTCACTGCATATTTCTGCACACAGAGCAACATCGGTTCGCAACTAATTTTTAAGTTGGCTTCATTAATCTCTTCATGAAAAATGATATATCTGGTAACGTGAAAATGTTACGTAAATACATAAGAAGATGTTACAGTCAGATTTCGCGACACGTAAGGCTTCGAGTAATCGGCAACGTGGTCTTTATCGCAATGAAATATACTTCCGACGAAATTAAAGAAATGGATCTTTAACACTAGATTTACGGAGCCAATTTGGCTCATTCAAAATTAGATTACTACACATATAAGGTATTAGTTGGTTAGTTTTTTAATAATAAATCTTTCATTTCAATTGATTTGGAACTATTTTCTATGCAAAAAACTTCAATTTTCTTGATTCAAAATTGCTTACTTCAGAAAAATAGGTATATCAATATCCGTAAAGCTAGTGTTAAACTTCAATGTGGCTAACTCTCGAGAGTTGCAGTCGAACGATTAATTGAAGCTAACTTGACTTTTTACCTCCACCTACACATATCGTACTTTAACTGAATATCTTATATTCTTTATTCTATGTCTTTTCTTTATTCTCCAAACAAATACTAATCCTGCATTTTTGGGGACTCATCCGAGATTAAAAAACTTGGTAGCTCAATAATTCTTAACACTTAGCCAATTGAATCAGAAGATCTACCCGATTCGAAGAAAGACAGTTGATCTTCCACTGCAACCTTACGAATTCTCGTTACTGCTGAAATATGCGCAGTGTATTACGTACAGATGGTTTTTTTTCTCAGTTGGCTAAGTGTCAACACTAGAACTACCAAGCAACTCAAAAAGGCTTGTTACCAATTTTTTCTAAACATTTTCCAAGTTTATAAGATACTCATAGAGCACATATTCTACGTTGACCTTATAAAACAACCACTAATGATTCGTTCATTTTTTCCACTCCTTGATTTCTCTTTTTCTAAAGTACCTATTTAATTTATTGAACTATAACAGATTTAACACCGGTAGTTCTAATATTAACCCTTAACACTCCAATTTTTTAGTGTGTATATCGACCGACTACTCCAACTTATTCTCGTCATATTTTGACGTGCAAGTTTTTAAGTGTCAGACTTTAAATGCTACAATAACGTGTAAATAATAATATTAAAGTCATTCAAAATAATCTTTATTCATTTCAGAAGTAATATAATTTTGTTTGCAATATTAATATTATTAGTTATAAGTGATTAATGTGTGGTAGTTTTTAAAACAGTCATTGTTTTAACAACTGTTTATTTTTTTACTGCATTACTTTCTTGTGGCTAGTTCACAGCTACATCATAATGAATTATTTTCCTTCTCGACAATAACATTTGAAAAAAAGATGAGTTTACCATAAAACATATTGAAATTTGACTTTCTTTACTGTTCGCTTGTAACTGATTGAGGAGTACTATTTTTTATCTAAAAACAATTACGAATAGCGAACCGAACAATATCCAAAGTAAAAAGTACAATTGGAGTTGGACGCTTAAAATCAGGGGTGCCTGACAAGCACACTTCAAGCGATAAGGGTTAAAACAAATCCTACACACATGCAGAACTATTGCAAAACTATTTGGTCCTGCAATATCTTTAACGTTATGAAATCTCAATCAAAATAAAATTTAAAATCTAAATTAAATACGATCTAACATGCTAAGCTACACAAACAACACATAAAAGAATAAAATCTCAAACTCACGTGTTTTCCTTCTGATCACCGTTGCTGGCCTGCGACGAAGGTGACGGTTGAGCCTGCTGTTTCGAGTACGGATGATGATGATGCACCACGTTGTTGTTGTTATTGTGCATATGCACCTTGTTGGCGTTGCTGTCGGTCGGGGAGCCTGGCGAGATTTTTCCCGCCAGAGCATTCAGCGACTGAAGCATTTTCATCGGAGTCCTCCTGGCGACCGGCTCTCGGTGCCTCCTTCTCTCGGCCTCGTTTATCCTTGAGGAAGACAGGATTACTGTTCGTTTACGGTTTGAAGGTGTCAACCCTCAAACGCTACTGTACGTGTACGAATAAGTGGTTCAACGTTCCTCGTTATTCCCGGTTTATTATTCGCTCCTTCTCACGAGCGAATAATCCACGAACTTCCGAGCTAGCTTCGAATGTCTCTGATACTCGCCGGGACTCTCGACACAGAAAGCATGCACTGTTCACGCGTAAAATGGGTCCAATCAAGTAGCACAGAAATTCCTTTTAGTTTTCCTAACGCGAAACTTAATTGTTCACTTCGATGTAAATCTTGACGGAAGTTTCGAAGGACGGCGCGTCGATTGTCGATTTTTCGTTACTATCGTATCCTCAATGATCGACGGCGTTACGGCTTCGAGGTCGCTGCGAAGGAAGAAAGAGAAAAATGATAAAAGATTATCCGTCGATCTGTCTCGCGATAGTCGCCCCCCTATTCGAGATAATGTGACGCGCAAATGCCAATTACGTAAGTATAACAACGATGTAGGAAGCATTGTATTAAGAATCACGCGCGTTAATGGCTGTCACGATACAATTACGATCGGAGCACGGTTTGCATTTTCATTCGTTCACGGTAACGACAATTTCTTTCCAGGTTTCTCGCCTCTTTTATAACCGATTAACTCGCGACGAAGTGGCCATAAAGAGCAAGAAGGTCCAGATATCGGTACTTTCGAGGGGTGAGATGACACGTTGAGGGAGAAAAGGGTAAAGTGTAAGAAGATAGGATGCTGTAAAACGAGGGAAATCGAGAAACGGAGCCAACTGAACGCGTACGTGGAAGACCTCTTAGGAGAAACGGCTTTACAACGAGTCAATTAAAAGTTCAAGTTTAATTAGAAACTCGACTTGTGTGCGCGAACAGAGAGAGTCACTGCTCGTTCTACGTTAACGTCGCCGTTTCTTCTTCCACTACCGTCTTTCTCCATTGCTTGTCTCTCGTTTCTCTCCTTTCTCGCTCGAGTTACTCGCTTCGCCTTCCGTTTCTCGGCCCGCCAACTTTCAGCCACGAGGTTCCCTTTGTTTCTCGTACATACCGAGGAGGTCAAGTCCCGAGTATTCGCCGGGAGCGAGAGTAACGCCAAAAGGGGATAAAGAGACGCGAAACTGTGGTGCTTTATCGGTACCTCGGCACGCGGATAAGTCGCTTGAGAATTTGGATTTGTCTTAAATTCGTTGGTCCTCCGACGACGTGGCTCGAAGGACTTGCATTCATGGAAAGACCGTTTGTAACGGTGTATATAAATACAGTTGAGTATTTCAAGGGAGAAATTGGAGGAATAGCTTCGTAGGACGATCTTGAAATTTTCTCAAACGGACGAAATGTAAGGAGCGAATTTGCAAGGGTTACGCGCGGAATTTCGTTCTAAACGCAAAGCAAAAGAGGTGGAGAACGAACCGGCGTCATGAACGGAGGAAGTCGTTACCAAGAGATTTGCGTCCGGCATGAATTTCATTCGAAACGGTCAAAAAAAGAGAAACGGAGAAAGGTAGAGAATAGTGAAGAGAGAAACAGAGAGAGAGAGAGAGGGAGTAGAGAAGAGAAATACAGAGATAGAAACAAAGAGGACGAAAGTCAAACCCGAGACTGCAGGGTGAAGATAGAGGTACAATTACCGGAACTGCCACCGCTGTCAAGTGTCAAAGGGGTCACGAATAATTTAGCACGCGAGCTGCGAACTGCAGGAGTACCGACGACAGAGGGTAGAAGAAAGAAGGAGAGAAAATGGAGGAGGAGGAAGAGTGTCGCCCGCGGGCTGAGAAAAGCACGCGAGAAAGAGAGCCCGTCGTCGTCGTCGTCGTCTCTTGGCTCGCCTCCTCGAGCTTTTGTGCCACCTACTTCTCTCGCTCTCGTCCTCTTCCTCGCTTTTCCACCCCCTTCCTCGTTCTCTCCTTCCACGATGCGATCTTTCTTCCCGCACCCTTTCTTTCTCTCGTACGCGACCCCCCACAACCTCTCCCTCTTTTGCCCCTCGCCGTTGGCCACTTCGCGCGCTAAAACGTCAAATTAAAAACTCGAGATGCTCTGGAAAACGACGATTAGAGGGCGGAGAAGAAGAGAGGCCCCGCGGTTGCGATTGTTCGTTATCCTCCTTATTCCACTCTCCCTTCCTTTCGAACCTGCTCTTTTTGGGGCTCCTTCAGTCTCCTTCCGTCGCTCTCGCGAGCCTCTCCCTCGTTTCTCTCTCCTTTCCCTCGACGCCTTCGATTCACCTTCGATTCGAACACCACCGGTGACTGCTCGATGATAATTTCACGTCGAAAAGACACGAATCCGCGATAACACCGTGGACGTTGCACGAACGAAAGAACAACGAGGACGATCGCGACGACGACGAGGACGATCTCGCCAACGGCACCTGAACGCTACGACTGACGACGAGAACCGAGCCGGCAGCCATCGTATCTTCGGATAAGCCTTATCGGTGCCCAAAGACCCCACCCTTCGCCCATGGGCCGCATCCCCCGCGATCGTACAAGCGCGTTGCTTCTCTACGTCCAAAACAACTTTGGCGTTGATGTCTCCCTTTGTAAGCCCACCTAAACTCTCCTATGACCCTTTAAATTTCATTTTTTTCCTCCGTCTCTTTCCATTTCTCTTCTCCGTGGCAACTCGTCACGATGCACCAAAAGATGCGCTATCCTGATTTTTCCGTTTTTCTTGTAATTGGTGGATTTTCTTTGACGTTTCTCGACCGTTTTTTTTTAAATTGCACCCACACATAGACACACACACACACCGTGAACACACGAATTATGAACTCGCTCGCTGTTTCTCGACGGCGACTCGTACGAGCGTCCCAGAAGCGATACTGTGGACTTGCGTCGTCTCGCGCGATTAACTGGCAAGTCCTTCGTGTCCTTCGGTGATCATGCTTATCCCCGATAATCGCACATCCTTCCTCGAGGATGAATAACAGCCTCGGTCTCTACGACGTCGCCATGCCGAGTGTCATCTGCAACGAAGATTTCCTCTTAATATCTTCTATGTTCCTAACAAAACGAAGTGGTCGAAGTCGTTCCTACTTTTTTGCAAACTCGAGAGAAAGATCGTGAAATAGATATGTTGCTGGAAGTTACGTTACGTAAGGTATAAATCGAGCTAATTTTTTGTAGTCGGATTTACGAGCAGGAGAGCATCGTTTCGATTTCAGAGAAGAAAAGAATTTTCCGTTTTTTTTTGTATATCAATTTGTATTGCTGGAGCCCTTTAACAATGTATCCTGCAGGTTTAGATGAATTTCGGATGACAAAGAGTATGAAAAATTTCTTGGGGACTGTGGAAACTTGAATTTGGACTCTACTAATAGTCTTTGACGCCACACCATCTATATTCACAATGGAAAAAGACTTTATCGTTTACTCGTATTGCAGTTACAGTAGCTACAGTCACTACGTCCAGGACCAACTGGTTTTACTACATCCCAAATTAACCCCTTGCCGTATCATTTATTTTCTAACTGCCTTCGCAATACCTCAGAATTAAATTGGTAAGTTAAAACTTGTTCAGTGATTCTTGACATATCCTAGAATTCAAAGTAACAGTAATGTTATAGAAATAATCTCATCGTGTCATGCCACTCTCATAGCATTAATTTCATAGGTTTTACAAAATTAGAAAACGTTTTGTCTAATTTACTCTACTAGTCACTCGTTAATGTACGGCAAGGGGTTAAAGAAATCACTTGGCATGAGGCACGGGGTTAATGACTTCCTCTCGCGTCGCCCATTTTCATCATATCGGTCCCAGAAACGTTAGCTCGGCCAATTACAATCTAAAACTAAACGCTTTTTTTGTCGTTCCCATGACGACGTAGGTGTGCAGTTTTTTCAGCCAATCACGCATTAGAATCGAAAATGACGTCAGAACGAGAGGTGTCACTATCCGTCGCGCGAATCGGGTCATACTACTTATCAAGTGACTTCTTTTAGCTGACCTAATATACCTAAATCCTAATTCACCAAGAGTACGATACATATACGATTTACATTAACCCCCTATGGGCCCGTGTGACTTTGAAGTAACACTCGACATATCTAAGCTTCTATTTTCCAAAGTGAAATTTTTAACTTTGTCAAATATTATAATTTAATTCTTTTGCAATTCAATGTGTGAAATCCAAGTCTAATCCATCATTTAAAATATTACTGTTATCATTTTCCAATTGTGCTATCGTGAAACTGATCTACGGATACAACAAAAATTTGAACTATGGAGGGTTAACTCCACACCCACAGCGCCAAGGAAAGAATGTGTGAACGATAAAAACAATCTCGCGACGAATTAGACTCAACGACGAATTCGGAGGAAAGGCGGACGCGCATGGAAGGTAAGGCATGTTTGCGAGTAAATATTTCTTCACTACCAACCCAAGGCGACAAAGCAAAGACACGGAGCGACTCGCTGAGATTAGATAACAGTTGGAGCGCTTTCGTATCCAACGGCTTACACAACCATGAGGCGTCCTCGAGGCGCTCCCAAGCCCGCGGCTAGTCCTCGATGCAACGGCATAAAAGATATTTGACGTTTATTGCATAAGCAAATACTCGACGATGCGCGCGGTGCAACATTTAAATGAACGAGCGCGAATGCGGGTATAAATTATGGGACGAGAGTTCTCGCGATCCTCCAGCGAATCGTTTCGCTTTGTCGCGAACGCGTGCCACGATAATGTAATTACCTCATGGTCGTGGATGGAAATGTAAATCTGTTGAGTTTTTAATAAACACGTCGAGTAAGTATCGCGTTGCAACACCAACAAGTCTATTTCAACGATAGGAGTTTGCTGTGACGACCCGACGAGAAAACTCGGGAAATTATATTATCGTTATATGTCTGGTTGTTTTCTGTCGGTTTTTTTTTTTCGTGTTTTCAACTTTATGCAGCTTATTCGCTACAGACGTGGAGGATATGCTGCTTTGGATGGATTATGGATTACCGGGGCTTGCGAAGTATAGCGGGATTAATAAATGGCGGATACGGTCTCTTTTTGCGGATAGGCTGTTAGTAAAATACATGAGTGCGTTGAATCGGTACACGGAGAAGAAAATTAGAAAAAATTAACGAGACATTATTTGTTTGACAATAGCGCTGTATAGCCAATAACTGATCCATGGATGAGATTTTTCTCCTTTACAACCAAGGTGTCGGACATTCTTCCCTCGCTTTCCTTCTGCCACAACTATTGGGAGTACAAATTAGTTCGGTCCGTTTTCAAACTATAGCTTTGGCTGCTATGAATGTTTCATAGTGACAGCTGATTTTAGTTGTTCCAGAGCGGTTGGACATCTGTCAATCATATTCAGTTTGTATCGCTTTGAGTTTCATACAAAAACCTTGTTTTTTTCTGGGTTGAATATGCCAAATTTTGTGTTAAGTAAGCAGCATTTGCGGGAGGTTTTAGTTTTCTGCTTTAATTGGAAAGAAAGTGCAGCTTTTACATCGGATCGTGATTGGGGATGAGAAATGGATATTCTACGACAACCTCAAGAAGAAAAAATACTACGCTATGCCCGGCCAATCGTTGCCATCGAAATCAACAACACCAAAGTCGAATATTCATGATTCGAAGGTCATGTTGTGTATCTGGTGGGACCAAAAGGGTGTTGTATACTATGAGCTGCTACAATCTGGCGATTCTATTACTAGCAATTGGTATAGGCTACAATTGATGCGTTTCAGCCGTGCATTACGGAAAAACGGCCGAAATACGAGCAAAGACATGACACAGTTATTCTTGTGCGTGCACCACTCGGCCTCATATCGCAAAAGTCGTAAAAAAATATTTAAAAACGCTCAAACGGGATATTTTACCGCACCCGCCGTATTCACCGGACACTGCTCCTTCCGATTACTGGTTGTTCCAACAGATGCAGCACTATTTGACAGGTCACCGGTTCACTTCTTGCGCAGAAATCAAAAATTGGCTCCTAACTTGGATCGCCTCAAAAGACGAGACATTTCTTCGACATGGAATTCGAAAATTGCCTAAGGGATGGGAAAAAGTAGTAGCCAGTGATGGACAATACTTTGATTAATCTGTTCATTCATTTTGTACTGAAATAAATTCATTTTTGACCACAAAAAAACGGACCGAACTAATTTGCACTCCTAATACATTTCAACAGATTGGAAGCAAGTCTCACTTCTAAACAAGATTCATCAAGATTGTCAGAAATATCGAGTCAAAATCAACCACTATATTCTTCATAATATATTCTTATCTGTTTAAGAAACCATTTATGCAGTTTCAATCCCACTAGTCGCAACTACGTATAGCAACATGGAAACTTCATCGTGTTACGCAAAAGACAGTACCGATTACTTCCGTGGTCTTATTTCGGGGTATTTCGCGAGCAAAGTACGGTAGACGTAAGTAAGTGTCAAATATAAACCTTAACTCGAGAAGGGCGAAGAGTACGTTTAGTTTCTCGTAGAAATAACAATGCAGACGGTGGGGTAGTATCGTTATTGCATAGCTAAGCACCAGCAGTTGTTTGCTGGCGCGGAACAGCCGTTTGCAACTCGACAAAGAGGTATTGTTCGGCCGAGGGATCCATCCAGCTTCGCTGGTACCTGCTATTTACACGGCCTAACTCAACATTATATCGCAAACTTCACGCAGCTTCCCCGACGTCGAATTTTCCTCTCCAAAATTGTACTTCGAGAGGGGGTGGAAAGGGGAGGATGAAAGGGGGTGGCTCTTACCACGTATTATCTTCTTCCCCTTTCTCTTGCAGATCTAGCAAGAATGACAGCAAGGGCGACGTTCGCGAATTCAATTACACTTTCGAAGAAGCTACGGGAAAAAGGAGCGAGGAATCGAAGCGCAAAAGCGGAAAGTTAAAATTGGCATAGATGTTCGTGTACGTTTTAAACGGAAGAAGCGGGGGAAAGTTTCCTCCGTGAGACAATTTCACTCAGCCAGAGGGCCGGAGTGACTCGAGACGTATGAAATTCACGGACCGTATAACGGGTTGGCATAAGCCTTTTTTCATCCCAACTCGCGAGTCCGTGAAATAGTAGACTTACCAAGTAGCGAAGTGATATTCTACGCTCGGATTTATTTCTCCGTCGTAATTCAATCCGCGAAAGCCGCGCGACCCTTGCTTCTATTTTCGGAGTATGGAACGAAATTCGAGTGAAAAATTCTCCAAATATATCATCGCTTTTGAAGAAATTACGAGGAAATTTTCACATAATTGTGAATAATTTAAAGCATTCAGAAACTGGTATTATAGACCGGAGAAAGAAGAAACTTCACAAGTGGCTTGCTCTGATTCGTCCAATGGATAGACATCCCTCGTCCTGGCGTCATTTTCGATTTTAACGCTTTAGTGATTGAAAAAGCGTTTAACAAGGAAATCAGTGTTTAGTTTTCAGTTATCATTTGTCAAACTTTTGGTTTCAAGGACCAGTATGATGGGAATAGGCGGCGCGAGGATAGCTTTCCTTGATCCCGTACCAGAAGTCATGTGACTTCTCTATTTTGGCGAAAAATAAAATGTTGCTCAATGAATCAAGTATTCGAATGATCAATGGCATTTTTGGAATATAAACGAAGAATTTAATGATACTCTTAACAGCACTGTTTTAGCTGAAATTTAAGTATCATTATGGAGTAAGTTTTAACAATTTCAGGTAATATTTCATGTCACTGATAAATTGTACCACCTTCGCGCATTAGATTTTATTGTTACGGGATCAGTGTCCATCAGGTGTAACGTTTTAAAATCATGGAAATGCGCGCAAAAATGAATTAAAATCGTGCAGTGGCGCGGTTAGAAATAGGAATGACATGTTTTACAAGAACGTTATTAAAGTTATTATGACTTGTTAAAGCTACTATGATATCGTTACGTTTCTCCTGTACTCGCAAATTATTCCCCTGACGGCTTACGACCAGTTTACAATGCCCTTTTTAAAACTGGAATGCTGTTTTTCTATGTGAAAATGGAAAATCAGTTTTTGTTACGCTCCAACGGGCTTGATTTTTATAATTCCATTTCCCGGTGGGACATCGAGATTACTAGCAGACAAAGTTAAAGCTTTGCAGTGGCATAGGAACGTAAAAAAGTTTTACATTCGTACGTACGAATTATCTGATATGCCAAGTTAATGCAATTGTTAAAACGAAGCGGCCTGTACGTTACAAATACTTTAATGTTCAAACTGCTTTTATATCCAACAAGTGAGAAATTCTTCGTGTAATAATCTAAGTCTATAGACACAATGGAAGGAATAATTTATACACTTTTTTCTCTGTCTCGTTTATAAATTGGCAAGTGTTAATTCATTCGTTCGATAAAATACATATTCAGGTAAATAGAATACCATCTTAACCCTTCCCATATTATCGATGACTAAAATCTCCTACTATGGAACGCTAACTTCATTCTTCAGATAACAATGGTCATTCATCCTCAAACGACTGTTCCATCTTATTGATGATTGGAACCATCTACAATGTTTCGTTTGATTTAAAAATTTTTTTAAGAAATAATATTAGCATCTTTCGGTTTCTAATTATTCCCATCACGCCTGCTCCGATTGTAAAGATACTTATATTGCGCTATGAAGCACGTATATTGCGCTATAAGTATCCGAAGTTAAAAAATCCTTATAACAATAGCGCATTGAATAGCAGCGAAAGATATAGCGCTATTGGATGAATTAAATCGTAGACTTCTCCCAGCTCAATTCTTTTCTATTCCTTTCAACAATAAAAGTTATAGCTAAGCGTCGACTGCGCACATAAATCCCTTCTAGACATACTAAATGAGTCAACACTCTTTTACAAAACTGTTAACGCTTATTCTATAGCACACCCGATGCCGAGGACATCCCACCGTAGAATTCTGTTCTAATATTTATAACAATTGACGGATCCCGTAAGCCAGTAACATTAGTCCTATTGCGTGTTCCATACATAGCAATATATTATTATACAAAGAACATACAATTTTTCTTAATTCTTCACCTTACAATTAATTCTTTTAAACGTAGTAAGATATAATCCCATGCGATTGTAACTAACAAGGAGAACGCAAAGACTTCGGGTCACCGATTTTATTGAAATTTTACATACACGTAGAGTGAGTCGTTCTGATTAAGAATATACCCTATTATAGGGGCAGACGGTTAATAGTTTTTAAGATATTTGTAATAAAAGTTTCATTGGCATTCTTATAAAGTCCTGTAAGGCGCAACTTTAAGAACTGTTGTGGCACAGTGACATTTACATTTTTAACATTTCTTAAATATCTATTTTATATCTCCTGAATATTTTCTTAATATCTTGTAAATATTTATTTTATATCTCCTGAATATTTTCTTAACATTTTTTAAATATCTAGTTTACATCTGAAACTTTAATTAACTATTATATTTTTATACTAAAAATGAAACTTTAATTCTAAATATCTTAAAAACTATTGACCGTCTGCCCCTATAATAGGGTATATTCTTAATCAGAACGACTTACTCTACAAGTATATAAAATTTCAATAAATTTGGTGACCCGAAGGCCTTGCGTTCTCCTTGTAAGATCGTTCCAATTAACCTGCAATTGCTTTCAAAAGCTCGAATTCCCAAAGGTAGTCACGTATTCGCGATACTTTGTAATTATCCAACATTAAATCGACGATTAGTGACGAGGCAAGATGCCCGGTTAGGTGGCAGCTCGAGCAAAACGTATGTACGAGCATCATCGTTGAGGCGCAAAACACAATCGAGCTGATGAGTGTGGCAGCGAAAGGTGGCAAGTTTGTCGATACAATACTAATTACGATAGGAGCTATAATCGAAACGCCACACGCGCTGCATAGCCGTTCGTCGAATCGGCCGTTAGTGTTGCGGCAGGTGCAGGTGCAACGCGTCATTCGTCGGCTCGGTATGCGCGGACGTTATTAGCAAAATTGCGTGAGCTAATTGGCTAATTAGTGATTAGCGACGGGACACCCCCGCGATTCTCCCGGATATATTGATGGATTACTGTTTTCGGTCTGGCACGGACATACATTATACCCGGCAGTGTTTCCAGTGGTCGACACTCATCGATTGTCATCGACTGACCGTAGTCTACGTTGAAACGTGTCACTCGATAATCATAATTATGAATAAACCGGTAACGACATTTTACCACGATGTGCGAACGTCGGTCGACGTTTCTCGCGCTTCTTTCGACAATGTTGGAATTACTGTGAGGGTCGATTATTCGCCCGATTATTCATTCGATCGATGGCGATTAAATCGAAGAGGTTACGGTACGATGTTCGCACGCGACTCGTTGAATTTATGTTGATAAGATAAGGAAAATATTGCGAAGTGTTGGTTTTGCTGTTAGGTGGAAGAAACATACTATCAGGGACGATGTATAGCCCGTTGGGAGCTGAATGTTCTTTGTTTTTCTTTGATGCCGTGCAGGAGGAAGGAAAATTGAAATACGGAAGGATGTGTACATTTTTTAAGCAAAAGTTGTTGATACTATATTTTTAATTTGATGTCACTTAGTTTAATTTTCGAGGTGTACTTGAAGCTTATTTTTTTATTAATGTAATCTGTATTTTCGAATTTATTATTTATGTAGTATATTTAACTGAAATATCTCACGATACTTATTTTTACTATTGCCCCAAAGGAAATATGAATATGCAAGAGAAAATGCATTTCAGTGGACTGGTGGTAAATTGATAAAAATAATTCAATTTCGTAAATTATGCAAGAAGTTAATATTAAGTTTGTCAATAAATATCAAATCCTTAATGATCAATCAAGAAAATATTCTGCGACGAAAATGTAAAAATATCCTCCACTTTTCTTCCCTATATTTTCAGTAAGACTTTCATTTAATCTTGCAACGTAAAGTCATAACAAAAACCCTAATAAACCATACCGATCAAACAAAAAGTATTCAAGTCCAATGTATTTCTACGAACAGTAACATAGCAATTAAATAAATTACACCTGGATAAAGTTAAATAAAATCCCTTTTATATTGCATCGTAAAAAAAAAACACCGATATTTCTGTTAACAGAGCTATCATCCACACCTATAATTCGTCGTTACTTTTTCCAAAGCTGATACGCGGTCAAACGCTCGCCATTATCGAAGCTCGTAAAGGATTACGAATCCAAATAAACCCAAAGCACGGTAACGTTCGAGATTATACTCTCCCTTCCGTATTTCGAAGTGGTATATTATACAAACTAATCGGCGAATTTTGAAAGCGCACGTTTTGCAACGATACCGCTAATCATACGTATGATACGCGCAATGTAACCTTTGAATATGTTATTCTGCAATATTGCGTGGTGTAAATGAAAACGCGCGGTCGGCATGCTTAAAGTTAATTCCGTGGGTATCGTTATGTACATACATGTATGTATATATTTCGGATAAACGAGCGAAGTGCTTACAACGAAAAACGCTCGATGGGGAAAGGGTTCGAAGCGGCCATTACTGGGAGGACTAATTAATTACTGATTAGCGATGAAAACCGAACCAGCCCTTTGGGATATTGATGGATTGCTATTTCCGGTCTGTGTCGGTCGTACATTATATTAGCGCGCATTTCCAGCGGTCACACTCGTCGATTGGTATTGGCTAAAAGCGTTTTCCTCTATATTATGTCTGTTTATTAGCAGCAGAAAGAAGACAATTTTCGGCTAATAGTATCAGTTCTATTTTATCAAAATGTTCACTTAACAAATTGTCTTAGATGAACGATATTTTAGCGATTTAACATCGTGCCGTTAGTATTTTATGGAAGGTCTGTTATCGTTTCACGTTGAGTAGTTTAATGGTGATTTGTGATAAAGTTTGATGTTATTGGTTATTGGTTTAATACATCTATATATTATTGCTTATGTTTGAAATGAAGAATCGGCACGGTTACAATATGAAGTGTAGAAAAGGGCGGAAAGAAGAAGAAACATATCGCACTAGGATATTTGATCTAGTATTTTGGTTATATTAAATATAAAAATGTTGAAATATTTTTTATGCATACTGCATTCATTAAAATTTTTTTAGAATAACAATGAAAACAGAAATGTAGAAGTAGATTACTTATCTGAGAAATAATCAATCTGTTAAATGAACGTAGCGATCTTTTGCAGGAACTTTATTCATATTTCCGAAGTTATTCTATTAGAATGGATTACACCTCCTCTTCGGATATCACAAGATAAAAAGATGCACGGTAATAGGGAGCTTATCTGTGGTCTCCCTATGGATGCTATCGATAAAAAAAAATAGGGGGCGCTTAAAAGGCAACACTATCACTTCAAACACTAAGCTAACTTTAGGAGTGCGCCATGTGTTCCTTATTTGACACAAACGAAATTTATCCCTCCATACATACTTACTGACTTATCTATTCTGACTTATCCTATATGAGTTATATATCCAATATTTTTTTATCGATCCAATTTTATTCATTTCTTTTTCATCCTGACGTACCTAAATAGCCCAAAAATATGTACATTTGGTTCAGTTTTCTGCTGATATGGGCCAGAATTTCTATAAAAGTGATTTCACGAATTTGTCAAACAAACGGCAAAAGGTCATCGAAAAGAATTTTTTGCTAAGACAAATTGAGTTTCATTTCACAATGCAAAATCGAAATTACTACCTTGCCAACCCAATATATATAAATGTCCTCTAACCTGCATTATTTCATTGAAATCACGTGCAGTCACGTCATAGAATACTAAACGGGCTAAACGGTGAAATTTCTCACGCACTGTAAATTGTAAATTTAAATTCCGAATTGCTTGCTCTTCATCCTTATAACAGATCCAAATAGAAAATGAAAGTCTTCAGCACATCGATACGTACAATTATTCCGTGCAACCTTTTTCCCCCTGGATCTCTCGTAAATTGAGCGATTATAGTTTGCGAATATTCGCGCCACGGTTCCGTGCGAAACGGCAATTTTCCTAATTACTCTTCCTGCAGCGACAACTTACGAAGCACGACAGAGTATTTCGTGGCGGCTCGTGTTCCCCTGAAACACGTATACATCGAAGATTCGACAAACGATACGTTCAATGGCTCTCCGAGCACGGAAATTCTTCCCAATGTTCGACAAAGCCAACCCGGAAGCTTTTACGAGGACGATAAATCTTTTCTTCTTACTTATTACGAATACCGTGACCTATATGACGAGCACCTTATACCTCGTTGCAGAAATGGCTTTTTGTACTGCTAAATTCACGGATAATACCACGGAAATGGTAACATGGAGAGGAGCCAATGCCGTGGTGGAGAAGGCTATGAAGAAAACGACTTTTACTCGTACTCATACTTACATTGTGGTACTAGGATACAAAGTGTACCGATATCGATAGAAGAAGGTGCAGTGAAATGTGGAAAATAGTTCGTGAATGGTGTAAACAGGGTGCGATGGAATTACACGTAGAAGTGGGCACAAGGTGATTCTTGGAAATATAAAAAATATAGAATAAAACTTTTTAATTTAATTGCTTGGTTTTTCGGCTCACTGGTTTTTTCGGAAATCTTTTTTTTTTATTAATCTGAAGAAGCTGTGCGTTAAGTTATGTATCTGGGTTAAAATTCTTACGCCCTGTACTTCCGTGGGCTTTATCCGATGTCTGCAATGTCTGTTTTAGCTGCGTCATTATTTGGGTAACCAGTAATCTCATATTATAAAGTACATCATATTCGTATGTATTATAAATGTAAGGTATAGTCGCCAAATATTGCCCCATTTTTTTAAAAAATTATAGAAAAAAATAATAAATGAAAAGATTAGAGAGAACACGTCTTTCTAATTAGAATAATCAACAACTCGTTATCTTTGTTACTATTTCTACAAGAACAGATTTTACAATAAAGTGAAAATTCTAAGAATATATTTTTAGGCACCTAATTACGTCCCGGGGACGATATTGAGATCACAATAATCACTTGAACTTAAATTACATTTTTAACAATTTAACAATAATGTAATCATTATAATTATTGTATCTAATCAGTCATTAATCATTGGTATAGTTTAAGAAATTTCAATTCTCCCAGCAAATTGCACAAATAACGATATTACGAATTTGCTACTTTTATGAATAACATCCATTCAACAAGAAACACATGTCACAACCTAAATGTTTTCGTACCGATTTGAATCTATGCAATAACAATTTACTTTGTCCAAAAAATCATTTCAGTAAGTCAAGCCTATCAATAATTAAACCATTCCGATAATATATTAATCAAAAACTCACCTTGAACAATTTTTTTCTTTTTAATATCTTTTCACTGAAGCGACAGTTCACTGCGAATTGTTTACAATGGTCGACTGAGGTCACTAACTTAAAATTCGGATTGTGAAAACTAAATGGCGCTAGTTAGAAAAGAAGAAACGGACAGGAACGAAATTAGGCACGGAGACAAAATTTGGCGACTGTACCTTATGTTATTATTCTAAGTGTATCAATAAACATAATATTTTACAATGTATCACCCCGCTGCGCTAACAAGTTATATAAGTACTCTTTTTTTTGTCTTCGCCGTAAGTAGGATAAACTTGTAAATACATTTCTCGTGGTACATTACATGAGCAACTTTTAATCGCCCTTCTCATTAAATTGTGCGAAAACAGTTCACGAAAGACACGACGACGTCAATTCGTAAAGTTGCAAAAGCTCGTCATAATGAGCATTCGATTCGTTTATGAGTGTTGGGTTACGAAAAGCACCGTAGAACTTGGAGAAGTTGCTGGTTAGTTTGCGCGGTAATTTGTTTAACGCTGGTGTGTCACCTCGTTAAGCATTTGCTCCTTCCAGTTGAGACGAGAAACTCGGAAATTAGAGATAATTCTCCTTATCCATATCGATCTGTTGGTATCATCGAGTTATTAAGTGAAATAGCTTTTGGCACAGACCATTTGTTGGCTATAACCACTGACGGCACTTTCTTTTATTCACGGATGTACATTCTCACTGAATACAGTCGGCCATCGACTTTCCCACACAATTAGTCCCTCAAAATGTGTGCATATGTTGAATGTTTAAAAGTAGAGGGATACAGGAAAAATATTAAAAGTTGTATGTTAATGTTGTTTCTTTGTGAACTTGAGATTCTCTGACGTCTACTAGGCT
Source organism: Cerceris rybyensis (assembly GCA_910591515.1). NCBI lineage: Eukaryota > Metazoa > Arthropoda > Insecta > Hymenoptera > Crabronidae > Cerceris > Cerceris rybyensis. The sequence continues at coordinate 44,032,311 of OU342789.1, forward strand.
ATGCTAGAAGCGATATTTGAATGTTAGAAAATCATAGGCACTGTGTGAATAAGTGCGAGGTACAGCACTCATCCGTGGCAGTGATTTCATGAAAAGAAACATTTTTTGAAAAATGCGATATAAATGTTTTCAAAATTAAATTTTTACAAATGTGTAAAATAGCGAATTGTGCGAAAGTCGACGGTACTATGATGTATATGTTGAAATATTGAAAAGTTCTTATAGGTAATCGTAATCTTTTAGTTGATATTTCTTGTTGTATCCAGCTCGTGATTTTTCCGCTATGACACAACCTTACTTTGTCAATCTTTGAGTAGCTAACACTTGATAAGCTTTGCTCTACCGGACGTATAGTTGTCTTTTTTTCACAAAAATTTAGTACATTTACAGACAATAAGGTACTTCTATTCTTAACAAATTGTGTATCTTCTGAGAGTTAAAATAAATCAAAATTGTAATGCTATGAGATGATATAATAGATGAGATTTCTGTTCTGTTTATCACAAGTTTCCCTTCGTTAAACTTGCAATTAGTAACGAGCCAGTAATAAGTCCTAAGAATGACGAAGGACGGAAGCCGTCCGTCGTCATGGTGAACAGTAAAACTACGGGATATTACGCGAGCAATTCTCATTACTTGTGTAACAGTATAATTGCTGTTTAACTTTAGATTAAATTCTGCTAAACATAAGAAGTATTGTCGATAATCCACGGAAGTTTCCCGGCATTCCGGCGGCAGACTACAGTTATTACGAAATTCCTCGATAAAGTAGTAGTAAAATTCCGATACAAACCATTGGCGATGTTACAAGAGCCATCATCGTTGCTACGGAATCTTTGCTGAATTTAACATACATACGATGGCTATTGAATTTTCATTTCAAATTAGTGGCTACAAATTCAAAACAGTATCATCGCAATGAGAGAATTTTCCGTACTTATGCTTGTTTCATAGTCTTAATGATTAACTCTTTCGCTACGGAATACTTTTCCGCAAGCTTGCTAACACAACAGGAAACAATTCCGCCACGGGCGAATAACTTTTAATGGCTAACGACGTAATATAAATAATTAATTCTTCATCGAAGTTACAGCGCATATAATACAGGAAAAATAAGAACTTATGATATTTAAAAAATATTTAATTACTAGATATGATCTAATAATTAATTCTTTGAATGAAATTTTGTCGAGTGACTATAGTCACCGGTAGTATCGAAAGGATTAAAAACAGATTCGAAATTTCAGGCACTAGATGAAACGAACACGGTAATTGACATAAAAAAATAGCATAAAAAAAGTTTCTTTCTGACAAAGATAGCATAAAATAACTGCGAAGTTAAAGATGCTCAATTACCAATTCAAGTATTCATCACTTTAGAGAAAATTCTTGGTAATAGTAAGTATAACAGGAAGCTGAAAATATGTCACTTGAGAAACCACAAAGCTAAAGGAGGACCTTTAGCTTATCAAACTTGTACACCCACAATTCTCACAATATGTGATAATTATATATAACAATTTCTACAAACAGAAAACATAGACTAATTAATCTGTGTTTCTATGAATTGAAATCTTTTCAGTACCCTGCAGTATAGTCTGACACCTTAAAGATGGCTAGGCAAAAGAATGTGGGTCTGATTAGTGGAGGGGATAGTCAGGTCTCATTAATCCAACTAGAAAATTAAGAATATAAGACTGTTACAACTATGCAGAGTATCTACATTAGGAAGGTTTGAGAATTCCAAAAACGGAATGACGAAAATGGGCAATTACGAGAGTCCCCGCCCCGCTCTTTAGCCATCTTTCAGTTGTCGGACTGTATATATAGACTCACTGTTTCAAAAATCACCCAAAATTTGTCGTCACAATTAAAATGGCTTTATGTATATTCATTTCCCCATTGCCAATCATAATTAAAGTCCAAAGTTTCAAATACAAAGAAAAAATCTTGCACGCAATAAGATTCCAATTTAACGAGATACAATTACTTCAGTCGTCCAAGTTTCTCGATGACAATTCGAAAATAGGGTCCGTTGGCGTGACGAGGGAAACCGAAGCGTGTTTCTTCGACGTCCACAAAATCAAGGAGAGAGCAACGAATAAACAGCGACTGTTTCTCCTTAGGGGATTGGAGGGATTTATCTCGAAGGACAGGCCGAGGTGGACAACGGGACCTTATGCACCGGCTCTCACAGAGGATCTCCAATCATGAGATTGCTCAATTGTAGCTTCGTTTTTACCCTGCCCTATGCCCCTACTGTTCCCTTCGTCGCTTTCTTTTCGCAATCCGACTTTTCCATTATCTATCGAGACGAAAAAAGGAAGCGAGATTGAAAAGCACGACTGGCTGCGTGCTCCTCGACGATTACTATAAATACCAACCCTGGCATCGAAGATCGAAGAATACTCAGCCATACCCTGTAATAGGCCGAATACTTTCATGTTACCTTGCACGCCTCTATCAAGCCAATGTTAGACGTTACTGACACGTATTAAAAGCGTATCGATGCACTTTTGTATTATCGAGAAACAATCACTGATTGTGAGCATTTTCTGCTTGCTTGACGAGTATTGTCGATTGTTCGACGGTTAGGGAAGGCGTGAGTTCGAAATTTTACAAATTATTATTCACGATGTTATTCGCAAAGTGGCTGTAGTGTAATTGACTCTTTGTTGGAAAGATAAATACTAGTAATTATGTTGTGAAGAATTAGTATAATAATTGTTTTTTTTATTTTTGACTGTGTGTAAGTACTGTTTACGTGTTTAACACATTTTGTTTTAATTTTTTTATTGGGGCTAAAATGGATAGGGAGTTAGAAATTCGTACTTCCAATCAATAGGTTCAAATTAAAATTTCTTGCTACCTCTGTATATTTTTTGCAATGTGATATACACAGTTTCAGTGCTTGGCAACCCATTTGAAGTAGTAGGTCCTCGATAAAACAATAATATCAGTTACAGTTAAAAAATGTAAAGAAGCTTTCTTGTTTTTATTTTATGTCATTAATATCTTGCAATGTATATTTAATGGAAGTATTAGTATCATAAAAATGTAATAGAAATAGTCATATTATTGAGCATTCTGTGAAACAGCCACGAATAGCTTCATTAAAGTATATCAAATTGAAGTGATTCAACATGTTAAAATTCACGTTGTGTTTTTACCGCTGTCCGGTAGTTCGAACTTTCTTTCTTGCTCTGTACGAACTCGCAATTTGCTAACTAACCCCTTCGCAGTTTCGTATCGAACGAGTCAAGTGCCCTACAACACGACAAGTCTCGCTTAGCTCGACTATGAGGTCTATATAACTAAATCAGTTTTGCCATGTAAATTAATTTTTTTTGGTACTCTAATTTGGTGATTGATAGCCGAAAATTACAGACGTCCATCACAAATAAAAATTATTTTTATATCAACGTTACCTGAATAAATTTCCTACAGATTAAGTAAGCTACCGATGCTCCTTCTCTAATTTCAACTACTTACAAAAAGAATATCATCTATCTGTGATTCTCATCTTTTTGTAGCTTTTGTAATGGATATATTTACATGATAATGTAAATATCGCAATAAAATAAAATTAAAAATGAGGATGCTAAAGAAGCAAGATAAAATTTAGTAGATTTCAAAGAAAATATCAAATATCCAACAACCGACAAGATTTTTATTTAAATAAAACTTACTCTCACCAGAAAATTAATAAACGTAAATTTACCTTTGACATTTCTAAATTACCAAGCTAAAGACCGAAAAATCCAAAATTTATTAAATCCAAGTATAAATTGCACCGGAGATAAAACTGCTCAAGATAAACGCCTTTAAATCTGAAAAAGGCGGTCCCCTCTATCTCTCATATTTTCTCAGCTATTTTTCTAGTTTTGTTCCTTTCAGCTAGATTTCGAACTGCAGGCAAAGCCATTAAAACGCGTTTTCTCAAGGAACAATGTCCCTTTCGTTCCGACCCTCGACCCGTGGAGGAGTCGCTCGCGCCGGCATTTCCCCTTTCCGTGGAGTAAGCACGAATGACAGAATCGTTCGACGTGGAGGAGTGAAAATTGAAAGATATTCTGCCGGAGGGCATTATAACGCTGTTCTTCTTAATTACGCCACTGAAACGTGGCATGGAACTTTTGAGAAAGACGCAGCTTACCCTCTCTTCTAAGCCCCATCCATCCATTCGTCCATCCAGTGTACTCTTCTCTATAGGGCCACACGCGGGGAGAAAGAAGAGAACGGTTTCGTGGCTAAATGACTATTCAACGTGCTTAACCGACCGCCGTAAACTGTCTCGCGCAATAATTAACGGGAGTAAAAGCTCGCTGGGAGAGAGGAGCCCCTCGTTTTTGCACTTCATATGCCAAGAATGCTATTTGAATTCGCCTGGAAACTCGACGGAATGCCGTTCATGGAGTGTCAGATTTTTCATGGTGAGGCGACACGATGAAAGCTCGACTCAATTTCTCACGGGAACGTTCGCAGCGGCGGGAAAACGTTTACGTTATATTCTATGAGATTTTATGGTACGTTATCTTGAGAGAATCTGAATTCTGACAGTTGGTTGAGTCATTTGCGTTTCGTTTTGAGATGTTTTGACTTTTGTTTAGAGATAGGTATGAAGTTCTATATGATGAGACAATTATCAACTCTGTTAACACTAACCGTACCGACACTTAATTGGATATCTATTTTTACTGCAGCAGATTCTTTTGACCAGTTACGAAGTATTGATAGTACCTTTCTGAAAGAAATATTGGAGTCTGTCAACTTAATATAGAAAACAGTGTATAAAACAGTTGTTACTTACAGTCAGTTCAACAAGAGCGTGTCGTTCCCAATTTTGTCATTAGATGACGCATTTGTTTAAGAGGTGGGTAATTCAATTGTTTGAACATTTGGCTTCGATGCTTTGTGATTAAATTAGTAGTAGGACTATTATCTGCCTTGAGATTGAAAAAATTAGCAATGAAGAACAAGAAGATAACGGCCTGAAAAATCTAAGCTGTTCGTGCACGAAGTGGAAACGTGAAAATGGGATCAGGATACTTGATTGGCTTTCTCATTTGTCTGACATTAATCCCATGGAAAGTGTGTGGGCAAAAATGAAGATTAATCTCAAGGAAAATCGTGTGTTCAATGTCAAGCAGCTAACACGTCACATCCACCAAATATGATGATCTTCACCCGAAACAGTGGTGAAAAAATTTTCTCAAAGTATGCCTAAACAGTACCAGGCTATTATTGACACTGATAGCGATTCAACAATATATTAAGTAACTGCATTATAGTACACTATCTATATTTCCATCTTATGCGTTTAATTAGAACCCATTCTCTTTTTTAAAGAAAATATTATCGACACGCTCTTGTGGAACAAAGTGTAATAATATGAAGAAATTACATGTTTTCATTTCATTTTTTCAGTCAATTGACCGCGTATGGTAAAATTAGTGTTAACCGCTTGAGTGAAAAAGACGAGTGTAGTCCGCAGCAGTTTTCTATGGCAAAAAGTCTGGCTATATTTATCTTATGTCTTGAAATTCTCTATAATGAAATTCGGTATTTTTATATTCCTATTATAAACTAATAGCAATAATGACAATCTAACTATTTTAAATCGATCTACTGCAATGAAATTAAATAGTATATTTAAGTAGAAAACCTCAAATTTACATTGTAAGGTGAGGGGTTGAACGATTCAATTATGTGTCATTTCTGGAAAGCAGTTCTACAACATTATTATCATACGATAAGTAAATGATAATAATCTAATTTTTTTCTTATTGTAAAAACATTTTCGTAATCACTGATAGATTTTACGTTTTTATTTATTCTATGGTTACGGTTTTAAAATTAGTGAAAATGTAATGCGGTGCAACATTTTAACGGAGAAAATCGAGCGACGGAAGCTTAAATTCGAAATGTCAGCATCCGATGCAACTAATTTCTGTTAAGTCGGACTCTATAGCCCGATGCACGCAACAGGTTTGAATGCATTTCCTCTTAAAGATCTTTATGTCGCTGTGGAAGATGAATTTTTAAAGGTTTCCGGAAAATATAAACTTCGACGAGAAATGTCATAAAACGATAGATTCTAAGTGCGATCGAACGAGGGTCGGATATTTTATACAATTCATATTTCATGTTATTATTGAGACCTACAAAGTATTACTTTCAAGATAATTAATGAAACGTATAATCATTGTGAAATAAAAGCCGGCCAATGAAAAGCGCTGAGAATATTTCAGCCAAGTGCTGGAAAATATATAATATTATATATTTTATAAAAACAGCATGTGCTTCACAATATGTATAATACATTTGGTGATTTTATTTTCGATGAGTAGAAACATTTATTATCAATACGAATCACGTTTTCAGATTCTCTCATTTTTTTAATCTTCTGAAACACGTTTCTATAATTTTCAAAATTCTATGGCTAAATTCTGTAGATTCAAAAATTTAATCCCGATTTAATAAACCATTTTATTTTGTGATTACAATTTTTTTATTGCGATAAAGACGAAGGATAGTGACGATGAGATTAGGAATTTTATACTATAAGTTGCTTCACAGAATTTATTTAGCTCGATAATTGTGTACCTTGAGTTACTGTGTCTCGTGTTACTTTTACATTTCAAATGCTGTAATTTTTTGCTGTGAACATTCTCCAGAATAAGAATTTTCAACTTAATAATCGAAGAACATATTTTTTTTCTGATCTACGGAAATATTCTATATTTAAAACTCTGCGGCTCGGATAACTTCATTTTCCAAATTAAAATTTAAATAGCAATATTTCCCACCATTAAAAATTTACATTTTTCGACGATGAAACTGACTACAGTAGTCAAGCACTTTTCAAAAACAAACAAAATAATTATCAAATCCTAAAATTGACACTAACGTGATAAACAATCACCACCGACAGAATCTTATTCTCCATATCTCGACGCAAATGTATAAAAAGTTTATTAGATATTTCACATTTCTATCGTCCACTTTTAAAAATTTCCATTCAAAACACTTCACATTCAAAATTTCCCTTAAAATCTTCACCAGCCCTATGCCCGAAGGGCCGCAAAGTGCAACGTTCCAAACTTCGTCGAGCATTTCGCCCCATACATCCACCGCAAACCCCGGAAACCCTTCGAGGATGATTTACACGGTACGGAAAATATCGAGAAGATTCGCGAAAAGCTCTCCGAGAGACATCCCCCGACACATTGGTCGCTTCTCAAAAATTGTCTCGACTGTCTCGCGGCACGGCGCGTGTTAGACACATTCTTCGGTCGAATTTGAAAAGTTTCAAACAAATCCAATAACACGCGTTGCAGGAACACGCCGATGCAACGGGCCTCGTAGAAGGAAGAACAGCGATGTCTCTGCATTGTGAATTCGCCTGGGGTCCCCCCCTTATGTACTCGTATGTATTCGTCTTCGAACCAACCGAGAGGACTCGGAGAAGTGCAGGAATACGTGGATGTACGTATGCATCGTATTCATGTAAGTGTATGTAGATGCGTGCACGTGAAACTTTATATATGTACGTGAGAATGCAGTTATACGGGGTGGCACGGGATTCGTGTATAACCTGCTAGGTGCAGTAAAATGGTAGTGCGCTGGGTGGTGTTGCATATGAATTATTAAATTTGACAAATTTAGAGCAAGCTTGCACTTCAATTATTGCAAGTAACTGGTAAAAAGTGTTACAGTTTTATGGTGGAAGGGAATATTTAATATTTTGTACTTTTTATGCTTTATACGCAAACCTTTAGTATGCAATGAGAATAGACTTTAATGATTAATTGTTTGATGCTACTTATGGTATTATTAGGTGTGTAAATTAATTCTCGGCCCCCAGATTTCATCGACCACAAAAGCTATTCAGATTAGAATTTTTCTAAATTTGAATAGACATTCTAAAGCTTTAGAAGACTTAACGTGAAAAATTATGTGTAGAAGCGATGTCGTTCGATAAGCAACATTTAAGGCACTGTCTTCTTTTCGCATTTCAACTAAAACAAAGAAACGCTATATCGTGCAGCACTTGTAAAAAATGGTTTCAACAGTTTCGAATATTCTCCAGACTTAGCCCCTTCAAATAACCACCTATTTCGATCCCTACAACACCACCTAACTGATTCTCAATTCAAGAAAGTTGAACAGGTCTATAAATGCTTCAATGATTTTATTGATGTGAACCACTATCATTTTTCCAATCAGGAATCCGACAATTACCTGAGAGATGGCAAAAACGTATAGCAAATGAAGAAGATTATGTTTAATATTGAATTTATATCAACATTGTTATAAATAAATGTCAAAGTTAGTCAAAAAAGGCCGAGAATTAATTTGTACACCTAATACAATGTTTGTAGTATTATTATCAGGTAGATATGTAGTACAAATGCTAAAAAGTGTATTTGCATATATGCATGTAGAGTATTGTTTGGCTTTTGCTTCAATGGTTCAAAAAGATTTTTGAATTTGGACGTGCTAAAATTTAAATGTATAATGACTTCTTAGCACATTTTGTGTCCATAACTTGTTCTTTTTTTCATTCAAAATATGCACGGAAATGTATTTAACTTTGCTGGTTTACGAATTCATACTAGCATCAAAGATAGGAACGTATTTCGAGGATCTAACTGCCACAGCTGTGGCATCCGTGCTTTTATGAGACAAGAACTTGCACCGCGTTAGTCTATATTAAGAATTCGGTAATAAGAATTGATTAATCCAGAAATATTCTCGGCATGCTCTATAATGTAAAAGAACATCTTGCGAGTTACAACTTCCAGAAATAAGTCGCCCCAAATGATCAAATGTATCAAAACTATTAATAACACCAGGATATTCTTTGATAAAAATTAACCTCTCTTTATTTAAAATAAGTTTACTTATGATACAGTCCATCGCATCAAAATAAACCTGTCAAATTTCACCTGAGAAATTACGAGAGCATCAATCTATTTCCTCGTAAGTAATTAGTATCTGACATTTCACACTGCAGATAGATACCTGCACGTATTTACACATGAGTATTTCACGATAAATTTCAGGATGAAACACACGTGTTATGAATTTTTCACTGTTTAGAGCGGCGTATCATTGGCCCACCAAAAGAATTCTAATTATTTCATTTCTAATTCTTAATCTTCTGACTGGATTTCGAGAGAAACGAAAATATGGAATTTGAAGGGAAGAATAATATAGAGGTAGTTCGATGGTGAATTTTTTTTCGGGGTTATGAACTTTTGAAATTTTTTCGAACACTGCTTGAAACTAGATATTCTTGAAAATATTGAATGTGTTGGGAAGCGCCATTTCCATCTGGGAAGCGCGAATGGTATCAGCTGGGATTAAAAAATCCCTTTTTTAATATAATTTTGTTATATTAATAATAGCGGAAAAAGGGTAGTAATATCACCTAGAATTTCAGGCAGTAATTCAAAACCTTCCAAGTTTATTGATCTGTAAAACCTCCATTTGTTTTCCATTTTTCTAGTATTGTCCCATGATACGTTTACCATAAAAAAATAATACAATTTCAAAAATAGAGTTTAATTTACACTGTAATAAGAAACATTCATCGTCATCGACTACCGATAAATTGCAAATACCTCAAAGATGGCCAGGGGGGCAGCAGTTAGCTCTCAATGCCCCCCAAAGGGTCTAGCAGAATAAAGGGGTCAAAAGTGCCCTTGAGCCGATTTTATTCGACGATTGTTCATTCGATAGGTGATGATGAAAAACCATTGTACACAAATTTTTAATCCGATACCATCATCGGAAGGGTAGTTATAGGGTAAAATCGAAAAATCAGTTTTTGCCTCATTTTCCCCAATTAATGGGGTGCAAAAAATCCAAAAAAATTCTGACACATTCTAAACATGAATGCACACGTTAGGGATTTTTTTGCAGATTTTTTCTTTGCAAGTTCCACTCACGAAAAATGATCGATTTCGTATTGAAATCTTCCGAGCACAACTTTTTCCTTTTTACAGTAGTTGCCTAATGTTGTCATTGTTATACCATAATTTTTTCAGATTTTTTGAGTACGGTGCATCACGGTCGGAAAAATCAAAAACCGATTTCTGGGACACATTTTGGGCTGAAACTCGCACAGTATTTGCCATATTTGCATGATTTTAATACAGTATGTTCTTATTGTGATCTTCAATGTTTCGATTAAGACAAAAACCATAATAGATCTCTGCAACGCCGACCAGTGGGTGGTACCAACCCCATTGAGAACCACTGCTCTATCCGTTGCTTAGATCCATTCTCAACCCTTTTCTTTAAAAGAATATTTATGTAACAAAGTAACGAGACATTTATTCGTCGAATTTTTGCACCATAAAAACGCCACTGAAATTCGTCCAATGCAAATACAATTATACAATGTCACAAAGTTTCAGCAGGCAGATGGAAGATTATCGCTGTATGTATCAGCGTTCCTCTCGGTTCAGGGAATAACTATTGGAAATATAGAAAGCTCACGCACAGGCGAGAAATTTGGATTTGCGAGGGCAGCAGCGTACACTCAGACGTACACACTAGCTAACTACGGTGGCCGAATCATTCCTATCTGCGTACACGCGTCGCAGCCCCGGCACAATGGGGAGAGATTACAGGTCCACCCTGTCCGCTACGTCGAGCACGAAGATGGTGGAACCGTCGCGTCCATGATCGGGATATGCCGAAAAACCACGCACGTGAATTTCCACTTTTATGATTTTTGCCCTGTGCCCTTTGTCCCTCGAGGACGCTGGACCTCTATAGGAACGAACCGTGCCGTCCACTCTTGCCGGAGTGATTTTACTTCTCGGATTTTCAGCGATTGTCCGAATGGAATTTCAGCCGAAAAAAAAGTTCTTATATCCGTCGGGAGTCTGTTTGGAGGATGAAAATAAATCAAACAAATAAATCTCGATCGTTCGTTCCGAATGAAATTTTCTAGGGCTCTGGAATGTCCTTTGAATTTTACTGATCGACCGAAGACAAGAGTTCGGTTTGGTAGGAGGACGTTGAATAATGATTTACGTGTGATTTGTGTTTAGCACTTGTTTTGAAATTTCTTTGTCAGGTTGTAGTTGGGAAATAATTGTTTGTGGAGAGTTATTACATTCGATGATTGGATTTCCTTTGTGTATTCCACACGATAACTTAAGTGAATGAAACTCCACATAATAACCCATTTAAAATTCTGAGTTCTCGGTCAAATTATCATAGGAAGTTCAAACTAGCATGTACATACATGTGCAACTTGAAAAATGTAATGTAAAAAGTCCGAAAAAGAGATCAGATCTTGTCGGAATCTTCAAGCTGCTACTGAACCTGTAAATTCTTTCAATGATCAAAGCAATCTTGCAGAATCAGAGAGTTCTGAATTCGAATTCTAGTTAAAGCAACACGAAAAACCTAATTTTTAGTATCAAAATGCAAATCACGATTTGAAGATCAAATATCCATCATAATCTCATTAATTTACAACTTCAAATTACAACTTCTCCATAGCACATCGATAGCAACAGAATTGAATTATACCAAAAGCAAACTTCATATGTATTCCATGGTCCACCATAGGAATATTGCTGATCTTCCAAACACTCTGACCGTAATCGACACCACGATATTTTGTATTAGAGTCAAAAGGGAAGCATAAATAGTTCATGGAATCGAGACGACGGAAGGTGCAAAAGGATATCTAGCCAAGGTGTGCATTTTTGAAGAGGTCGAAAATTAAATGACCCCGACGGCAGACGAGAAATGGTAGGGTGTACGACTGATCCCTCTACGTGCAGCAGGAAATGAGTGGGAAATACGAAAAGTTAAGGGAGAAGAGTCGTCTCGGTGCACTTGTCACGTGCAGGTAAGGCATATCCGGGAGGTATAGTTACGGTACAGTTCGTACACCGCATCCTACACGTAAAAGTAAGGGCGTTGGGAATGCGGATGCAACCTTCTTTAGTAAAAGTGCTCTCGAGATGTTCTCGAGGAAAAGTTTTAACGAGACAGCCAGAGATTTTTCAGCCAAAGAAAATGGGAGCAGGTGAAGCAGGCAAAACTGTTTCTTCCTTAATGCCAAGGGCGCTTACTAATGCCGCCTTCGAGAGTATCTTTCTGCTCGAGACAGTGTCTTTTACTATCCCTGTGATTCCTCAACCTTTTCATGGTCTCGGCATTTGATTCTTTTGCAAACGATGAAAATATACGCTTTAATCCCTTAACCTACGATTTCTTTTCTGATGGGGCGTGCAGACTCAAAATTAATTTCTGAAATTAAATGTTTTCACTGATATCTAATATTTCATATAACTTAACGTGATATTAATAGTACAGAAAAAATGAGACCGTTTCGTTATCAGCTGACGTTATCAATTTAACCCTTATCGCTCCAAGTGTGCCCCTCAGGCACCCCTTATTTGAAGCGTGTTACTCCAAGTGTACTCTTTACTTCGAATATTGTTCGGGTCATTATTGGTAATTGTTTATAGATAAAAAATGGTCCTCCTCAGTCAGTTACAAGCGACCAGTAAAGAAACTCAGATCTCAACATGTTTTATTGTAAACCTATCTATTTTTCAATTATGTCGAGAAGGAAAATAAATTATCTTTGTGAGGAAAATATTTATAGTGGCGATGACAATTTTCATTTTCACATCTATAATGATGTAGTTGTAACTAAACAAAAGGAAGTAATGCGGTAAAAAAGCAAACAGTTTTCTACTGTGAGACCAGTGAACGCAAACCTGGTTTGCATCCCAATGACTGTCGTAAAAACTACCACGCATTAATCAATTATAATTATTAATATAAATATTGCAATCAATATTACATTACTTCTGAAATGAATAAAGATTATTTTGAGTGACTTTAATATTATCATTTACACATCATTGTAGTATTTAAAGTCTAACACATAAAAACTTGCGAGTCAAAATATGACCAGAACATATTGCAGTTGCCGGTCGATATTCACACTGAAAAGTTGGAGCGTTAAGGGTTAACCCTTTGCGCTCCGATATATTTTCTTAACTTTTTGTCAGATGAGCAAATATAATCTCGGAAAATTGTCTACTATTGATTATCCGTTTTTATTTAATACCAGGGACAATTGTAGATACTGCGGTGTATTCCTGTTAAAATGCAAAATTATTGTTGATTTCGAAAAGGCGATAATTAGTATATGAAACATTAAGTGTCACAAAAAGCTGTGTCGAGTGTAGCTCGACATAGGAGTGCAAAGGATTAATAGATTTTGGATGTCTTCAAAACTTCCTATTCCATTCTCCGCGCTACGAGTCTCACACGTAATTGTAGGCTAATGGGTTAATGCGTATGAGAATTAAGTATGTAATTGCGTGGACTTTTTTTAACTCTCTATACTACATAGTACATTTTCAAGTTTTAGATTCAATCTAATTTTTAAATTTTTGCACAAAAAATATTTATCCTGATTCTTGTGGATTTCGTGATGAATAGTACTTTTTAGGATTCTTAGAATTACTGCGGTAATTCAAACGGTTTCGTATCGAGAAAAAGCCTAGTTTTACCGCAAAAATTTGACAGGGCTTCGATAATAAATGGCCTGATAGCCGGAATTACGATTGGCGTCAGCCGGTAAAATTATTTGACCCGTTTTACTCTGCGCTCGATGTACCGTGTAGACAGCTGTTTGCCCGATGAACGCGACGCGCGCAAAGTGATTACGGAAGCGACAAGTGGTAACAATGAATCCGCGTTCGACAACGTTTACGTGAAAGTGGGAATTCAAAGTTGCCTCTGTTGTTGTACGTTGCATAACAGACTTTTACAATGGAAATTATCCGTATTCTGTCTTGGGATTCGTTTTAGCCTCGATTGCATTGCTTCAAGCATCACGAGTTTACATACTTTGACCTACTAATGAGATTATCTATAGCAGTAATTAGGAAAGTGGTTTGAGTCTTTTATTCTTCGATTTAAGATATTCTGAATATTGTTCTGAGATGAGCACTGAATTCTCAGAAGTAAGATGAGCGTTCAATTCCCTTGAATGGTTCAATTTTTTATCATTTATGGAGCATAGTTTTACCGTCGGGAATTTATATTGTTGTCACGTAAATTTGAAGACTAGTTTTTCCAATTTTTTACTTAGGTACGCTACAATCTACAACGGTACTTAGATTTCAGATATATTAACGTTTGTTTTGAGTTAGACATTGAGTAAGTATTAGACAAGTATTCATTCCTTTGAGCAATTCAATTTGTAATTATCTACTTCTGGAGTTTATTTGTGCCAATTTTTTACTTGCACTGCTTTCATAATCGACGGTATATTTGTTAGTTCTATGAATTGGAATGGTTAAGAGAATGTTCGTAAACAGTCTAATTGGGTAGTCAACTATTAAATTTTTTCCTTATGAGACATCCGTCAAAATGAATATGTCTACTTATTAAGATTGTTTGCCAATCTATTTCCCTTAAGGGAAAACTATTTCCCTTATAAAATTTCGTAAATACTTAAGTTAATGGGAAAAGTCAAGATTTCTTCAAGAAAAAGAAGCAGTACCAGCATTAGTATTCCTATACATTGCACTATAAGTGCTGAAAATGTTTACTTTTTTTAGTTTTCTAATTCCTGATCTACAGTTAAAAAAGTATTTACGTTGAGTCCACTCCCTTTGTTTTAAATTAGATAATGAAGCTGAATTCTGAATTAAGTAGACAAAAATCCAGATAAGTTAATAACTATTTTAATTTTAAACTAGGAATATTACCGAACAAGTGAAGAATTTTTGTGCAAAGAATATCGTGTAAGAAAGTATCGCAACTAAATTTGAAATGATTTTTTGAGAATGGACGTTTCAAAGTATTTACCAACTTTTCATGCCACTCGTCGCATGTATGCTTTTTTAATTAAATAAAATATTAAGTCAGGGGAAATCCAACGATTATGCCGAGACCGGCCAAAGAGCAATTATAAAACTGTAATTTTTAAAATATCCGTTAATCCAATGATGAAATCAATTCGGGCTTTGCGATGTTTAAAATTTCTAGAAAATCGTGCATTTGTGCAGTTTGACAAATGTGAAACTCAATCAGCATTCGGTTTCGCGGAACGTAATACGAAGCGCTTTTTCCGTTGAATAGATGAGATTTGCTGTTTTTTTCCAATAAAAACTACGTGATTTTTTCTACATTGTAATTCAACGTTAGTTTTTTGGGATTTGTCGCATTTAGTTGTTCACGATTGTTTACACTGTGAATTTGCTCTATTCAGTTTCCAAAGTTTCTTTAAAAGTAAAATTAATGTGATTAATGTAATGTATTTAGAGATAATAAATAGATATGTTGGAAAAAGCAATAGAAGAAAGAAGAATATTGATCGATTTAATCGATTACATTTTCCACGGTATATGAAGAAGGTGGAGGGAAAAACAGTATTACAAATTCAAGGAATTTTGAACAGCAAATTGAACAAGTTTACATTTTGCAATTATTTCCCACTTTCCGAGTATGTATATATACATATTTTTTATGTTTGCAACAACCGCCTTCCTTTTCTAACGTTCATCGTTCAAATCTAGGATTATTTGATACTAAAGGGCATACTTAGCTGTGACCACAAAAATCATGCAGAAATTGTAAAAGAATTCAATTCAAAGGACTCGTCTAGACGCAATATTGTTTCTTCCTAAACAGCAAACAAGTAAACAGTCTAGCTGCTTCTGCACACCGAAATATCATTTCAAAAAGCAGATTCAGTGACATAATACCGCAAAGAGAACAAATTTACATAACAAATCCCATTTATAACAAGAATTTAGCCAACATCGAATAAACACTCTTATATCCTCCCATAAATGAAATCCTTTCTTTCCACGAAAGAAATTCTACGGACAAAAAATTCTTCCCAATTACAATAAACTTAAAAAAGAAACAGATCTCTTTTTCATCCAACTATATTCACCCACACAGCTTGATAAACCCAGACAGAACCATATATCGTACGATTGTGCAAGAAAATCAGAAATCCGTATAATTCATTCGCAATTCCTCGATGGCTGACAGTCGGATGGCACCTCGACATTTGAGCTTCGTTTATTAATTCGAGAGCAATCGAGGATCGGTCGAAAGTCTCGTTTGTGTTGAACGAGCCAGCCGAATCCGTGGAGATCCTGAATTATTAATTGTCACGGTTGTATCGACCTATATATATATATGCATATATATATACATATACAACGACGTATTATTTGCGCGTGTATAGCAAAGCCGAAGAGCGAGGCGCGCGTGCCGTACCGGCGCATTACCCTGATTGCAACGGCAGGAAACGCTAATTCACTAATGCGTCCCTTCCATGCCCGCATATTCCCGCTTTGGTTTCGTACGGTGCAACTATGGCATGGCTATTGAGGATAGTTTAGGACAGAACACTGGCCATAGCTCGAGAAGCGAGGAAACGCAGCGCTATGCCTCCATCATTGCTCGTTTTAGGGTTTGTCGAAGAGATTGTGTTACCGTGGAATTTACTGAATGAGGAGATATGAGCGCTCGAATTTCAGGGAATTGCATCGCTTTTCCGTCGTTAAATGAGAAAATGGAAAATCGAGGAAGACCTGAAGAAAAGAAGCTGATTTTGCAATGGTGTAGAACTTAAAATTGTAGGTTTTAGACAAAAATGAGTGTGGCAGTTACAATTGAAATATGTGAAATTATGCTAATGATTTATGTCAATTAGTCTTAATATATTGTTACGAAGTACCCAGTAGATTAAATGTTACTGGGAAACGAGACTTGGCAATTGTTTTGTAGTAAATAGGGAGTTGAGATTCTACGGTCGGTGGTCCTCGTTGACGGACGTGTTCTCTTCAATAAACGTTATCACTTTTTCTATAAATTGCGTTCTATTGAATTATGTCCGAAAGGATAATGCGTGCGCGGTCGACTCCTAACAATATTTTTTTTTGTTTCGAAATGATAGGTGAGTTCTTTTTAGTGACGCTATAAAAAACTTTGTTGTACTTTTATCACACTCTGACGTGCATTGGTGCAACACGAAATAAGAGATATAGTTGATTTACTAAATTTTGTACTTTTACCACTCTTTGATTTGATTTTAGTCGTGAAAATATCTGCGATCTTGAAGTAACCTTGGTTGTCTCGTATTAATTAACTACAAATTGATAAGATTCACAATCAGCTTTCATATCGTATAGAAAGATTGCAAAATGAAAGACGATGTTTTCCTTCAACTCTGGCTGGCACATTTTCAAATTAACTGTTACCACGAAATTGATAAATACACGTGTTAATTATAGAAAGTGCATCCCTCGAATGGTGAAATTGTCATACAAAAAACACAAGCTTCAAAACACTTCCATCCTTATATCCAAACCATAAAGCCGATCTTAACCGCAAAGTTATTCCATCGGGACGAATCCAGGGTACAATTGCGATTACGAATCTGGAGCACGGCAGCTAGCAATAGCTATCCTCGTGCAATGCTGTAAACCTGCTACGAGCAACACTGTAAACACCCAGCTGTTCACAGTGTTAATTTCAACAGTGCGCATGCCAGATTCACCTACACAGTCTAATTTCCAATTTCAATAAAATACATTTTCCCCATGTGGCTGTTATTCCGATTATCTGACAGATATTATTTTTAACAACAAAACAACCAAGTAAGTTGAAATAACTGGTTCCTAATTTTCTCCAAAAATTCTTCAAGTTCATGGGAGAGTCCGAGAACAAATATTCTACATTAATCTTATAAAACACGAATTACCGAATAGATCCAATTTTCCACCTCTTGACAGTTCTTTTTCTAACGTATTTATTTAATATATAGAAATATAATAGATTTACCCGAGTCGAAATATTGAACCTCATTTGAACCTTTTACTGCCCAATATTTAGGAATTAAAAGTACAAAAATAGGCCTATATTCAATGTAAAATAAGATCCTATTTAGCGCCTAAAAGTGGCACAAATTTCCCTTTATGCCATCTTAACACGTTCCCTGCCATGTGTACCATTCCTGGTACACGTTAAATTTGACCTGCAGGCCACGTGCACCATAAATAGTACACGCAGTCATAATTATTCAATGCGCTGAAAATATATGTTTTATAGCAAATTTAATTATGTAAACTATATTTCCACTAAAAGAATGAGGTATTGTATGAAATGCAATCTAGAACAAAACAAATACATTTGTTTAATTGTTATATATGCAATAATTATTAATCACATATAATGGTTGACTTTTTTAAAGTAAAGAATGGATGAAAATGTTGTTTCTTAGAGTTCGTTGCAATTTTAGGAGATAAATTGTTGTTTCCATCCTCACAGTAACATAAATAATTAACTAATCGTTTTCTAAATTATATTATTGACACAGGTCTATGTTGCTGAGTATTACACATTATCCAAGCGTTTATAACTGATGGAAAGGCTCAAATGCTACTTCTTTCTACCATTTAACAGTTTTACGTAAAGCGCCATAACATACTGCCATTTTTACTAAACGAAAATTTTAGAACTGGCTTACTTTTACTGTCGATTTGATCGCAGCGCCACGTGTACCATTAATGGTACACAATGTGATAACCACTCGAAACAATCTAATTACTTATGGATTGATGATATAATGACATATTATGTGATAATATCTCGATTTTTAGTCAAAAGAACAAATGGCCTGGAGATCATGTCGGAGTAAAAACGGCTTGGCAGGGAACGTGTTAAGGAGCAAAATAGGACGTCGATTTCAACCTCCGTTGAGTATTTACATCCTATCCAGTCCCGAGTCGAAATATTGAACCTCATTTGAACCTTTTACTACCCAACATTTAGGAATTAAAAGTACAAAAATAGGAGTATCATTTTACTGAGAAGGACTTGCAGGTTTGAATTAGGACTTTGAGTATTGAAAAGTATCATATTAGGTTTGAATAGGAGTAAATACCATAAAAATAGGTTCAATATTTCGACTCGGGTAACGCCAGTAGTTCTAGTGTTAACTATCAGCAGCATAATTCCTAAACAATATAGAATAAAATATACGCGTACGTGCACAGTAAAAATTAATTACTTCAAAGGCAGTTGTAAATTTAACAAACTACTTGCTAAGATATTTTTCCCAGCTATGAAACTAGTTATAAAATTGAACACCCGAATCGCATAAAATCGGCACGCGCTTTGACGGCGATCGTGAAACTTTACCGTCTCTCGTTGAAGAGATACAAAACATCGTGTTAGGTATACGAGGACGGTTATTCGGCTAAGTTCGATAAGCGAAATTAGCTGGTCGTCAAAGAAAACACGCATCGACGACGGGGATAAGGCGGGACACGTAGGACGTGATAGTGGAAGTTAATCAACGTTATCCCATAACCCAATCCCAGGACGTGTCTGACTTTGCAGGAACAAATTTCTCGAGCGCGAAATGTCGAGGGACGAGAGTCACTGGCATCGAGTTAAACCTGCACAGTGAAATCCAGCTAGAGGCTTTCGCCCGTACCGCCGTACAGATGAAACATAAATACCGGAATATTTTAATTGACCGTTCGACAATGCATGCAAATCTGTCGGAAATGCTACCGGGAATAGGTATTACGTTAATACGAGATATACGGATGTCGGACGACGTTAAACCGATTTACATAAATCGAGCGATCGTGTCGCTAATTCGTCGGTTGACCACTTTATTGCAGAGCGTCGCGTTACACACGACATCGAAAAATTCAGTTCATCGTACTTTCGATGGCCGTCGTTGTCTGGATTGTCGCGAAACGATATTCCGATGGAAAATATTTTCCACGACCGAAAACAATCACGATTTTTAAACTAACTCAGATTCCGAATCTCCAGGGGAAGAATCATTTTTGTCGAAAGTGTTGTCTAATTAGAAAGAACCGCGACAAACTTAATTCTACGCGGAGAATGCGTCGAGGGATTTGCCTTTTACGTTCAGAACCGTAAGTTTCACGGAGTAACCAGAAACGAATATTCTAGAAGTTCAACATGTATTTGCAAATTCGAGACGATCGGTACATCATCATCCGCGATAATCGGTGAGAATTCGAAAGGGATGCGACAAGAAAGGATCGCAGGTCTACGAGCGAGCCTCAAAAGACGTTCTCGTTCTACTTCAATAACGAAGCAAGTTTCGGAGACGGCGACGCTGCGTTTTCGCGCTTCAACCCCTTTAACAGATATATGCATAACGGTGAGACCGCAAATGCTTCAATTATGAAACAATGAAATAGTTAGAGCCCCTGGTTCGAGGTCTGCTCTCTCTCCCTCTCTTTCTCGTTCTCGCCCACTCTCCCTTTCCCTCGTTGCCACCCCCGGTTGCACCCTCTCCGCGGGCTTCTCAGCTGCAACGCGCTGGTGCCAACTGACGCCAACTTCTCGCGCTAACTTGGTACCGTTGTTTCGTCGAGTTAACCAGCTAACTTCATAGCAATCTACTCTGTGCTCCCTCTTCTCTCTCAGCGTGGCTCAGCCCTCCAAGCGATCCTCCCTTTTCCGACCTCCCGTAGTCCCGTCTACTTGGACCCTTACGGGCTGCAACGTCTGCGGTTGAAGGTGCGAATCTCCCTTCGTGTTCGAGCACCCGACTTTCCTCGCGACTCACAAATGGTGCCGAAGATCCTTAAGATTCAGGAAGTCGACGAATGCCGTCGGCTCGTCACGTACCGCAGATTCGAAGGGGGAGACGAGTAGCGGGTGATGATTTCACGAGCAATTCGACGGGCTTAGTTGTACTCGAGGACGAGCCGTTTCAGAAGGAATGCGTACTCTCTTAGATCGAACCAGTGAGATTTTACTGGTTCAACCAGTGTAGTACAAATTTATTACAAAAAGGTTTTAAAGAAATATAATATATTCTAATTGCGCAACGCTCTGAACCCTTCGATGGTTTCGTTTAGAATGCCGCTTTCGGTGCGCCGAACAGTTTTTCAGCGTCACAACCCATCGCCTTCCTCGACCCTTTGTATATCTTATATTTCCAATGCTTTAAACAACTCCTCAAGTGGCATCGACTCCGGCGACGCAACGGCTTCAAAAAATTCCTTTACACCAGTGAATACAAATCTCACTGGCGAACCAGTGAAATTTGCGTCCGCTGCCGCAACGCCATGCGCTGTGTTTTATTTTTGAATATGCTAACGAGTGAGATTCACTGGTAAACCAGTGAATTTTGATGGCCGCCGAGATCACTGGCGGAACCATTGAGTGTCATTGGTAAACAAGTGAGTTTCCACTGGCGAACCAGTGAAATTCCACTGGTTCGATCTAAGAGAGTATATATAGTCTATTTGATTGTAATAAGGTTTGTAATGAAAATTTTTATAGGAGGAGCACATGCGTTTTTGAGTTTGTATTTGCCGGGGAGATTTATGAATTTTTTTTTATGAGTTAAGTCTCTTGCGTGCTGGTGGAGAATGATATTTTTAATTGTATCTCGTGTAGGTCTTATCGCGAAGACGATAAGCCTGAAATATACAGTTGCATAAACACATGGCCGAAAGACGTATTTAGAATGTCCAGGCATTTGACTCTGGAGTAAATCTACTGGAGGTCCAGGGACATCCTATGACGAATAATTAACGTCTTTTTTTAGACATTGTTTAATATACATTTAGAAATCACGAAATTAGTAAAACGCATTGAAAGCATTAAATAGAACGCAATAAGTATATAAATCTTGCTATGGCAAAATTACTATGCTTCTCAAGAAGAAATTAGAAGATTATTTCACTTACGCTAACAGAATTGCGTAAATGCAGAAAGATGTAAATTGCCAACAAGACGAACATTTGTTGGACAGCTTCAAAAATCCATTGGAAACGAATTAAACAAAAAAGGGCTACAAACGAATAATTAACGTCTGATTTATATAGTCAGGTAGTATTTCATTTTTTTGCGACCTTCCAACAATTGTGAATATCCGCCAGTGTAAGTCTCAGCGATCGTATCGAATCAAGATCGTATTGAATCATTAGTTGAAAATTGTTAAGAGGAATTTTACCAAAATTCAGAATAATCCTCACCCCCACAGTAAATTGCAATGAACATTAAGCACTTAGGCTGGGCACAATGCAGATAGTCTTATTCATACATTATTTTAGAGCAGGGGTGGCCAACCCAAATGATCTTGCGGGCCACTTTGGAAATGCATCATAACTCCGCGGGCCGCATATAAAATTATAGATCACCATATAAGTATTAGATTTAGATTCACTATAGGCACTTTTTCGGAGTGAAAAATTTAAATATAATGAGTTACTATTATTTTGTTTACTATTATTCTTACATGTAAACATAAATAATATAATAATAATGATACTAATGATAATCTCGCGGTACGGAAAAATGTTCAAGGTGGGCCGCATGCGGCCCGCGGGCCGCGGGTTGGCCACCCCTGTTTTAGCGACACCGTTGAGAATGCACAAAATTAGAAGAAAACAGTTTTTTGTAACATCCTTTCCCTGCATTATATTTAAATCACAAAAACCATTACACCAACATTCACCCTAATTGAGAGAAAATAAAAATTAAGGAAAATAAAATCTTTCCATATAACATTATTTAGATATTT
Source organism: Cerceris rybyensis (assembly GCA_910591515.1). Classification (NCBI taxonomy): domain Eukaryota; kingdom Metazoa; phylum Arthropoda; class Insecta; order Hymenoptera; family Crabronidae; genus Cerceris; species Cerceris rybyensis. The sequence goes on from OU342789.1 coordinate 44,054,920, forward strand.
TCTTTACCTCTAATACACGAGTCTTCTCTATTTAGCAACAAGTGGACAGACGTTTCTCGCGTGAAACGCGGAAAACCTTGCAACTACCGTGTACGTTTTGTTTTTTTAATTTAACATCACTTTTAAACGAGAAATAAAGCGCACAATGTATCGATGATTCACGTTACAACGAAGCACTCGAATTTTCCTCGCGAACGGATAAATATCAGACAGGCAATTATCGAGTATTTCGTTGCATTCGATATCTTTTCACGCAGCGCCAGCATCATTAGTGATAGGCTCGTCGAGCGATATCGCTGCAACTCCCACAAAGAGAACGATGGGCGACGGCTCAGAGAGAATTAGAACGATAGGAGGAAGCGAGAGGAACACCACCATATACAACCATATGTATATTCTCTCTTGTAATGACATCAAGTGGTATGCTACTCTGTTCTCTCGGTGATAATCCACGGAGCTGCACAATCCGCCCATATAGCGGAGATAAGGTGACCCCCGTACGATGCACGACGCATGACCCGCAGACGCCCCTCTTTTTCATGGCAAATGCCGTTCACGGACCATCGATAATTTATGCTCGACAACGAATGACGTAGTCGTCTTACAAAATTATTTATTGTCGCGAGGATCCCCTCGTCTCTAGAAACTTTATTTTTTTTGTGTTATATCTTCGTCAAGTTTCTCGTTTTCTTAGCTTTCATTTGGAATTTCGCGTTTATTTCTTTCACTCTCGCGATGGGGATTTCTTTCCTGGTATTTCACCATTTGGCTTGCTCGAAATGGCGTAAATGGAGGGTGGATGATTTATTTTTTTTTTTATAGGAAGGGTGGGAAATTGAAAAGCGTAAATGTATTTATATAAGTAACGAATGTATGGTATGGTTGTTGGAAGACAGGTTTTTAAATTAGTGGTTTGTGTAGATTACGGTGTTGCGGATGTATGCGATGCCTGGGTTTAGCGCTACGCTTGGAAAAACAAGTAAATGAAAATGGAAGTGAAAAGGTGGTTGAATACTCGTTCATCGAATGTGCTGCAAGTTTATGGACGCGACTGACTGTAATCGATGCATGGGGAAATTGCGCGGACGGAAATTAAAGTCTAGTTTAGTGACAATTAATACAAATAGTAGGTACTATGTTAAGTAACAAGTAGGCTTTATTCAGCTGAGGTTTCTTTATGACAATTTTTTCGCTATAATGATTTCTAGCTTAGTCATTAGTCTTAAAGTACTCCGTTATGTTTGAATGTTAGACAAACCTATTGGTTTAAAACATTTAGTCTATTTGGTATCTGTCAACTGTATTTCGTTGCAATAAAGGTTATTATTATTATAAGTAGGCTTTATAATTAAGTAGCAACTAAATAATTGAATACCATACTCAAAACTATTGTAATAAAAACATCATCTGCCCTTCCGGTTCCAATATCCATTCATCCGTGGGTTTTATTAATCAATCACTATTTCAACATTCTTTTTAAATTTTTATATTTATTCATCTCTTATTTTCTTTCCATTCTTTGATTCACTTCAACCAAGAAGTTGCCGAAAACGTATTGCGCTCTTTATATTTATATTTGGATGCTTTTCTACTGCAAACTTTCAAAAAGACCAGAACAGATTCAAAAATGCCGAAAAAGCTGTTCAAACGAAATTTTATTTCAGTCTCTAATCCATTTTGTCTAACTCTTTGCACTCCTATGTCGAGTTACACTCGACACAGCTTTCTATGGCAGTTAACACATCATCTAATAATTTTCGATTTTCCAAAGCGAACAATAATTTTGCATCTTTACATAAATATTCTGTGATATCTACAATTCTTTCAATATTAAGTAAAAATAAATAATCAACACTAGACAATTTTCGAGACTATATTTCTTATCTGACGAAAAGTTAGTGAAATACTTTAGAGCGCAAAGGGTTAATATGAAATCATTCCTGTGTGTAATCTTCGTCCACCGCATGATATATACGTCAACGAGAGACTCGTCTGTAAATTGACACCAGATTCATCTTCTCGTAGAGGTGTCCAATTTTACGGCTGATCCAAGCAGCCCCGACTACTCCATTTTAACGTATCTTTAACTTTTCACGTACTACTAACTTCGAATAACCATATCACGGATACGCTCATACATTCCACCTTAATAAATTGCAGAAACTGCGGTAATACATTTTTAACAGAAATGTTGAAAATCCTACAAGTCGAATGCGAGGGAATACTACGTGCATCCAGGTTACTTGTATAGTGGCACAGTAGTGGTAATAATGCAAACGTTCCATCGTCCCACTACGTTAAATAATTTTAACTCCATTTCATCCACGATCAAGATTTATGAGGGTTGCAGTTATTCGGATTAACAATTCAGTGAAACGTCTACCACGTAATTGAAGCCAGGTTTAATTACATATAAATTTTTTAATAATGCTTAAGCCATGCATCAAGGAACCGTGTCGTAAATAGAAAGCATAGAAAATCGTAAATTTATTTAAGACGACTCTTTAAATTTCCACCTATTAAAAAAGAAATCACTTCATGCTCTTAAAATGCAACGAAATACAGGGAAAATGGAAGCAATAAACGCTCGTTGCTCATCCATCCCGGGTAAAAATATTTGTCGAAATATTTATTTGGACTATCAATCGAAAAAATAATAGCCAGTTTTGTACTCCACCGAGCACTTCCAATATCGATAAATCCAAGCTCGAAGCGATATAAACGCATCATTTTCTCACGGACGATACGAAGTTTCATTGTGCAAGTACACCGAACTTCGTCCGGTTTAACTAGCAGGACGGTCCAATTACAGAAGTATGCCTTTCGTTCGGAGCATGCATTACACGTACCGTACGTGGCAGTAGAGGGAAATATCGACCATTTCGTGCTCCACGCCCTGTAAACGCGACTCTATTGATTCCAGTTCCTTCGGTCGCGGTAATAACCTTCGTCGTGTTCGTATCGTTCCATCGGAAAGGTAATAATTTTTCCATTCTTCCGGCATGCCGAATCGAGAGGGTGGTTCCGACCCTTTCCCCGATCCGTGGCGGCATAGTGTCATCGTGCTCGAATCTTAACGGAAGAAGGAAGATATATACGAGTCGGGGAGGAGTATACGCGGCATCGCGAAAATGTAAATTGAAACGATGATCTGCGTGCAGACAGCTCCAGTCATATTTCTCTTTGGACATCTTCATCCGCACCGGGCGTACTCGGCCAGAGGTAATTATGTCAGTCTGCCGCGTTGGCTGCAGCCCGATCGATATACCAGAATAGAAATGATTTACCTCTCGGATGGTGTTTTCTAATCGTAATTACGACTTACACGAACTTCGATGCAAATACATCGCTCGTGATAAATCTTTGTAACGAGATTCGTTGAGGATCGTTGGGGGGGAGGTTGCTTGTTACGAGACTGTATTAAATGTAGCGGGTTTGTAACAGCTATGATTTTGGTGTTTCTTCTATTTTTCTCGTTTAATGTCATTTTGGCTGGATTTCACGAATTTATAATCGCTTCCGCTCGGACACGTGTTGCATTCATTTGGCAAGATCGTGGGTCTCGATGAGAATGATTAATACGATCGATGGTAATACTTGGTGTTGGAGAACGTTCTTGTTTTCGGTGTTTGTAGATGGTGCTGCGTATTTAGCAAGTTGTAATAATTAGTAATGTTATCTGTAGCACGTGTACTAGTGATGGTATGAGAAAAAGTAGTAAGTGTTAAAAAAAGAGGCTGACATAAAATAAGCAATTCTATGTGGCAATGAAGTTCGAATATAATGAGTGGAATATTGCACAAAAACGAGGATATTAAATGTGTTCAAATTATTATTCCGTAATCAAAATACTTTATCGTCACAATTTCGGGCCTAATATGAATATCGTGAGTCAGACTCGCAGTTAGATATTTTAGGGAACAGAAATATCGCAGTCAAATTCGTGATTATGAGATTAAACAGTAAACATATATCACAAGTGAGATTGGTGGTTACAATTGCACTATGAATATTATCAATAGTATTATAGTTCCTTAGGGTTTATTTCGTATCGCGATGACTTAAGACTTAAGACTTAAAAGAGTTAATGGCAAACGTCGGCTGCTACACTTCTGCCCCGGAGTTCGGGCGGGAAAATGGCCAGAAGTTAACGAATGACGAGAATAATGTTTTAAATAATATATAAACTTCAATTAGAAGTATTTAGCTTGTTTAATATTCACAGCACATAACAAAAACTTCAGAGACGATGGAAGAATTAAATTCGTGCCCATTAATTGCAAATCTTAGACCGGAACTCCATGGTCACACCATTCCGCTAAGTTAATTGTTTTCAAGTGATAAAAGGGTATCGATAAGAAGGTAACACTTTCACATTATTCTTATCAGCTTCATCATTATCTTGTAAAGCATGACTCAAAATTTCGCAAAGCTCGTACCGCAGATTCATCGGTTTCCTTCAAGTCGAAAGGAGAACGTAAAGTCAATAGCCATTTCCGAATGAACACGCTGATATGAAAATAAACGCGACAATAACCTCCTTGAAGGTTTCGTGTACAAGCATCACGTCACGGAAAGCGGCAAACGCAACAGCGGTTCAGCTTGTGCAAATACCGTCGACCGTACTTTTTTTTTTACATTGCAATTACGTAATCGTATGAGATTACGTGCAATCATAAATCTAACCCAAATTTACCAGACCCTCTGATGTATTTCCCGTATCGTTTTCCTTTTCCTCAATACTCGTATTTTCCAGAGGAAAAGAAAGCATCGTGGAAACATCGATTTACGAGTGTTCCACTTGTGTCATTCGCATACTTATCGAACTCGTTCGAATACTACATATTTTGTTTTTGCCTATAGCAGAGAAATGAGCTCCCAGTATTAAGCACGCGCGAATACATCCGCTTTCAAACGGGAAAACAAGGTACAATTAATAGCAGTCGATGCGGACGCACATTTAATTCTACGTTAATTTTTGAAGGAGATACTTTTAACCTCTATTATATACAGGGTGTCTCGTCTGATTTTGATATCTTGATAACTTCGGTATTGTGGTATGTAACAAAAAATGTTTCATAAGAAACTTAAATGGTATCGCGTGGGGCATAATCTGGTGTCATTAGTTTTTCCATAGGTGGACACGTCAAGGACATATGACGGTCAACTTTGTTTTTTTAAATAGAATGAGGTACTTTTTTTATGCATCAAGCGATGCAGCTAGACATTCTTTATAAAAAACAACTGACCTACGTATGTCGAAAAGCTGATAGTTTAGTAGATATTACAATTTAAGTAACTCTAAAATTCGTAATTACATTAGCGTTTATTTACAAGTATGATTTAATATAACGACCATTTGCATCACAGGATTTTTGAAATTGATGAAGAAAGGAATAGCCTACGTTATTTAATGTATCGGCTGATATTTTGCCACATTCATCGATAATGTGCTGCTTCATACCACTTACTTTAGTTGAAACTTTCGCATTTAATCCTTTAAATAGCCCCATAAGAAAAAGTCGGGCGGCGTTAAACCAGGTGACAGACAGATAAACAGATCAACAGAACTCACGTCCTAGTGCGGCAGGAATGATGCCTTTGTATTTAGATTATTTATGCTGAAATATCTCCTTAACTATTAGCTTTTCGACATACATAGGTCAGTACTTTTTTATAAACAATGTCTAGTTGTATCGCTTGATGCATAAAAAAGTACCTCACACTATTTAAAAAGGCAAGGTTGACCTTCCTATGCCCTTGACGCGACCACCTACGGAAAAAATAATGAGACCAAATTATACTCCACTCGATACCATTTCAGTTTCCTATGAAACATTTTTCGCTACATGCCACAATACCGAAGTTATCAAGATGTCAAAATTAGCTGGGACACCCTGTATATATTAAAAAAAAAAGTAGAAAGTCGATACACCGTAGATGTTAAATTTTTCACCGTCCCAATGCATGATTTAATCCCGGATCAGTGGTCAGCGAAAGTTCACTGCGTCGGTTAATTCAGGAACTCGCTGCCCTGTTATCAGCTTAATTGTGTTAGAGTATTCGCGTTGCGAGGTCATTGGTTAAAAAACAGTCCGCACATTTGCGACTCGTATATATGCACATCTATAAATGCACCGTTAGCAACAAAACCTATTGTTCGTTTTATACGACAGGTTTAAGTACGTGCATGCTATATGTTTAAACTTAAAACACCTAAAGAGAAAACGGAATTACAATACTAATGGAATTCCTTCGGTACTCGGTATTTCAGAGAAAAATTTGACAAAGACGAAAAACTGAAGTAGTCGAAGAAATAAGATTCTCTCATCTAACGATACTACCGACAACAAGAAGTCATGAACGATATAAAAATTCGATGGTGGATCGTTAATGCGCTTGTTGTTTGCTCCAAGTAAAAAGCTGACGTCGACCGAAAGCATTTGGCATTCGGTTGGAAAATTAGTCTTTACGAATACAGGGGAGAGCGGGTTCTTTCTGGTAGGACATTTAAGTCGGTGACCATATATTCTGGGTTTTGATGCTCGACGGAAAGGCCAGAAGCAGCAACCCCGGACTGCTCTCCTCGCGGACTTTCTCGACAGTCCACTTCCTTCCCCCTCTTCGGGTTTTTCGAGCCACGGCTAGTAAAACTCCGTGGAAATGGAATCCGGAATGGAAGCGGGGAATAAAAGTAAGACGAGATGCAGAAAGGAAACGACGAACCGACCACCGAAATACCAAGGGAACTTCGACCGCCTCCGGTATTTGTACTCGGTCCAGCGCACTACTTGTTGAGAGACCGATTTAACCGACCACTACCGATATTACGTACAGAAATTTCCACCGCAACCGGCTTCACAGGAGTCATTGCGGCTTTGGAAACTAGGGGAGAATGTAAAATTCTTGGCTGAAAGCGTTCAAAGTAACTTGGGGGGCTGGGTACCGCGTTAGACGTTTCGCGCCATTTTTTGTTTATCTGTGTTTCGTCCAGTTACCGATCTGTAATTTAACTAATATTAGACTTCATTATAACATTAAATAGTTTATGTAAAACGTCCGATGAATAAGACATGGGAGTTTAGGATGCTCACTTTTTTTACTACCACGATATTATATGTCACGGAAATACCTTTTTGAGATTGTAATCTCCATAAATCATACCTAAACACATACATATCTAACAACAAGTAACTAACCCAAATCTAAAGCTGATCTATGCCTATATCCATCAAAAAAAGAAAAGTGTAAATGCACTTCTTTTGCAGTTAAAGTATTATCTATTCAAAAGTGCTCCAAATTATAGTCCGACAACTGCAAGGTGGCTAGGCAGCAGTGGAACCTCTCATTTTCAAACGCCTATTCCCGCCATTTCGTTTTTTAAATTGCCAAGCCCAGTCTTCTAAAGTGAACACTCAACAAGGTCTTTTGCTGCAGTAGACTGGATTTGAGAATTCCAAAAATTAAATATGGCGAGAATACGCGATTGAGAACGAGAGGCTCCGCCGTTACCTAGCCATCTTTCAGTTGTCGGACTATATGATTACCATCCAACAAAAAAAAGATGCTACTTGGTTCGGTTACGAGGTAAAGTGAAGGTGTCACTCGCACCACCTACCTCCACGATATCACTTCTAGAAACCTGAGATCGAAGAATGATAATCGAAAAGAAACCATTTCTTTTGTCGTTCACATGACAAAATGATAAGTCTTTCTCAGCCACTCGCGCACTAAAATCGAAAATGACATCTGAACGAGGGATATCTCTATCCATGGGACGAATCGGAATAAAACACTTTCCAAGTGACTTCTTGTTTCTGTTGAATTGTACCTTATTATCTGAACACACATTTCCAATTCGTCGTTACATTACAGCAATATCAACACTGCAATTCTCCCAGCCTCTGATAATTCGACGCCACGTCACGACGTGTCTACATATCTCTATATTTCTACCTACATATACAACAAATTGTTTCATTGAATTTAAGGGAAACGAAACGTTCGTCGAGCGGACACGCTCCAACAAACTACTCGTTTAGAGACCAATTCTACGAGCATCGCCGATATTACGTACAAACCCCACCGTCAGTGCTCCGGCATTTGCAATTCATATCGCGTCTCATGCATGCACGATGGAGTGACTACTGTGACCGCGCTATGTCATCGGCCATGCCCCGTGTAACTGGTCACCGTATATACGCGTAAAGTGATCCACTCCCCAAGAAACGTACTGCCACCACCCACTCTGGAATTGCTTCTATCTTCCGTCCAAGTTTTCGGCCATCCGGCACTCCGAGTTTGACCCACTTCTATGCCCGATGGAAGCGCAGGTAATGTCGATGAAGATCATGAAACGAGGATGATGGAAATGAAAGACAAAGAGGAATCTGCGGGTGGTTAGAAGATGAATGTTTTTCGGGTAGTTTTACTATGGTCGATACAAAGTTTTATGTGGTGGATGGTAAATTGGGTACGTTGAAATATCTCTTTTTACGAGAGGTTCGAAAATTGTAGATAATTTTGTTATTGTAGAATGTACGAAATTGTAGAAGAAAATTGGCGAAATTGAAAAGAAAGTCTTATTGCTGTCTTAATTGTAGAAGAAAGTTTGGCAAATTTAGGAGACTGTCTTGTTGTTCGTTTATTGCCTAATTGATGGACTTCGAGGAATAGGAGGGTAGTTTTATGGCACATAAGGGAGTACAAACGCTGTAATTAATTAGAGGCGATAGAATCGAGGCGGAAGTCAAAACAAGTATCTTCGTGCATTACTTGGATAGAACAGTAGAAAATATCTGTCGTAATTCGTGAGCGAGTGCAGTCATCCGGTAATACCGTTCTCAATTTCATGGAATGTCACGGAATATCTTGAAATACATCACGCGGGAAGAATTAATGGCATTTCGACTCTCGACTTTGATGGGACTGTATTCCCAACCGAATTTTATTCCGGTCGATTCAGCCGCGAGATTCGCACGTTACGGTTTTCTAACTCTGCTTTGTCCAACTAGGAAAAATCGATGTGCCAGCGCATTAAAAGTCTTGCCTATCGATGGCTCGTTACAAAAGCACCGCTCCGAAGCGGATACACTACAAAAGCCTGTTCTAGTCTCATCCACTCTGGCACTCAAAATCACGGGAGAAAAATCTTTGTGCTAGAATGACAAAGTAAACGTCGAGAAATATCGTTCCTGGCGCCATACGCGAAATATCATCGTCCGTGGGGAAAAAAGGTCGATAGAGTCATTCAGAAAGATCTATTCGCTACAACTATGAATGAATCTAATGCATCGTGGATTTCATACTAAATTTCGATACATACCGTTATTGACGTTCTCCTTTAACATATTGAACGCCACCGGTATTTCGCTAATTTTATTGTTTCTACTAAAGTGAATCTCTTTCTTTAATGCACATCTTTATAAAGCAGAAACTTTAAAAATACGAATAGATTGATATTCGGCAGACCTTTATGTTTTAATGCCAATATTGAAATATTTAGTATATCCGAAAATTTATAAATATTTTAATTTCAAAGTTACATGAAATTTCATTGAATTCAAAAGCGCCGATCACCGGTGACCCCCATGGCAGTCAACGTGTTAAATAAGTGTGTGCTGATTTAAGCACAGAGTTGTATTCCATTGAATTGCAGTTGTAAGTTTGAAATATGAAGGCTGTATACAAATACTTAAGAATGTGAAAGTTTAAATGGAAGGTAATGTGTCATTATTTTTAAATTTGACAGTTTAGAAGTAAGATTCAACAATCGAAAGACACTACCGCGTTGCCTGGAAAATGAGAAGAGGGCTTTTATATCGAAGTCAGGATAGTACGTCCTCATTCCAAAAAAAAAATACAAATCACATATTTTTTGGCCTTACAAAGTAAGCTAAATAATATAATTTAACTGGTCAAATTAAAAGGCGAGTAAGAACGGTAAAAGAATCGATCTCGCGGCAACAAAACTGAACCATCTTACTTTCCAAGTGTCTGATCCCATCTGTCCGAATTCCTTTTGCAGAATCTCGCGAAATGGAAACCGCGCACCTTGGAATTCCGGGGGTGGCACGTCACGATATGGCGCGCTTGTTTGGCAACAGAATCACGAAGTACAAACAATTTCGTTAACGAGTTCCAGCTATTAGGCCCGATCGGAACTCGATTCTTGGGACAGATGTCCCTACGTGCGCGAAATCGCTCGTGCATAGCGTGTACCCTATATTAGCCTGCGTGTCACGTGCGAGCGCCTCCGCTCGTGCGTGTGCACTTTCCTCCGCACACGCTCCGATGGAAACGCGCTTCTCTCCTACGAAGCGCGTGTTACGGTTACCGCGATATTATACCTTTGACATGTTGGGTCTAAAAAAGATCATAATCGTTCGTCATAAAGTAAAATCTTTATTCACCTGTCAGAAAGCAATTTCTTGCTACCAGGAACGATTTTAGTTTCTTGGATAAACCGTTTAACTCTTTGCGGCATGGCGGGATTAAAAGTGTCCCACCTTGAAAATTTATGTAATTATATAACTTTGTTAATATATAAAAACCAACTTTATTGCTTTGAATTGTTTTGAATTCCCGCACCTCAAAGAGTTAAAGAGTGTAATTGTAATTTGATTCATTCAAATTTGAGGTCTCAAAGCCGAAGTGGATCGTGGAGGACGCTTACAACACTACGTAAGAATGACAATTTTATAATAATAGTTCACAAAAACTATAACACACGTTTCATCTTGAAAACTGCCCCTACGGTAGGGGTAACGGATTCATACTCTGTAGGAAGGGTGTTTTTAAAAGACCTATCGTATTGTGTGCCTCAAGATTAATTTTCATTGGGTACACTTTTTCCATCTTTATCCAGCTAAATACATTTACTGCTTTGTAATACATGTGTTGAAAGATTAGCAGTTATCAAAATAGTAATTGTTCAAGTAATACTGTTTTGATAGTAATCAATGATAGCCGCCCTTTTCTTCCAAAAGCACAAACCTTAAGAACCATAAATAACTGCCTCTGCCATTATATTTCAGTAGTTCCACCTCAACATTTCAACTGTAATTGCATTCGCTGAAAAGCTTAGCCATTTGATATCTATATCATTGCTTCTGTACTTCGGAACTCACTTAAAACAATGGGTCCTAAGCGAGCGAAATTACGACAGCAGTTAACGGTGAAATATAGAATTCGAAATTGTATGTACAAATTGGCCGTACAAAGTTTCAGACGGTAAAAAATTAACTACGACACGTCTAGACAAACGCATATATAATATATATGTGAGGAAAGTATACTTTCCTTATGGTCAGTTCCTAGTCTGCCGCGTTTCTCATCCTCCACGCGCCCTTTTTTTTTAATCGCCGATAGAGGGACGATTAGTAGAAGAAGATAGGCATTGCGCAATAGGACACGTCCAGAAGATACAAAGAGAAAAAGATATTTTATAATTAGAACAAATAGCGTAAACAGAGAAGACAATATAGTAACTCTAATTGTCGTTTCTTTGTTTACAGGTAAGATTGTAAATAGTGTATATAATATGATATAAAATAAAGAAAAAATCTCACTTTGTTTACAGAGAAACACATTATTGTCTACTCATCACCCTCTATATGATAATTGTTATATATCCGTAGTACTTCAAGGGGTAGAAACGAATGTTGTTCTACTTATTTGCACCTTACGATGGAATAGCTCAATGGACCCGGTCAGATGACTAACACTATGTTCACGTTGGCCAGAGATGTTTGCTAGCAATGTGAACAAGCAGCTTGCGAACGGCTGCGAGCCAATGGAGAATGGCGAACACTGTTTGAACTCAGAAGGCGTACATCAAAGGATCTGCTCGCGAGATGGTCCAGATCGTAGAGTGGACATCGTGAAACTGCTATGCGCGAGGAGATCGCTGTACGTTTGCAGATTTGTTTGCTCGCAGTTTCCAGCGAATCTGTGTATTTTGAGTCAACCTCATAATGTAGTCGCTGTAGATGTCGAATACCATCGCAAAAAAGAATCTTAGCAAAAGATGTATTATTTCTGTAGGAAGTATATTTCCTTGCGAAATGAAGAAAATAATAAAAATGGGTTTAGATGTAAACAAGTGGATTTAGAGGAATAAAAATTGCGATGACTCAATGAGAGTTCGCTATCAGAAGAAACCTTTTTACTGATATTTAATCCTATATGAGTATCACTGACAGAGAAGATATTTCAGATATCACAAAAAATTTATGTGTACAGAGCCCAAGAAAGCATGCGACTAACTCTCCCTTTTGATTTAACGCTCCTGCTTTCCAGGATTTTCACCCAAAGTACTTCCTACATTTTCCAATGTTCCTTTGTCTCCCTTTTTACAGAGAATCTATAAGAGCAAGGTGTATAATACCAGGATCTATATCTTTGAGTGTATCTAGAACCACCAATTTTTCAACGGTTGTCAATAGTTTGAATTCTATTTAATTAGTTACATATTACATTCCACAAAACACACTTTCTCAATGCTGATAAATGATAAAAAATACCGAATAGTATACTTTCTTCATTTGAATAGGCCGCGCTTCATATGCGAGTGATTTAGTTCGCACCTCGTGGCGAGAGATAACGGTCGATAGAAAAAGAAAGCGAAGGTTACGTAAGGAACACGTGTGATAGATTTTTGCACAATAATATTATAATGAAAAGCTAGATAGAGGGAGAAAACTTTAATTGTCGTTTCTCTTATTACAGGTAAGGTTGACAATATTGTACATACGATTGTAATCTAAGAAAATAAAAATTAAATTCACTTATTACAGAGCAACAAAATTTGAGTTTTACATTAGTAAAAAGTCCTCAACATTAATTAACAAAAAAGAAAATAAGACCATTGTCTTATATATGAAAAAATAATAAATGAAAAAAACAACTGATAAAAAATACAAAAAATCACATCAATACAAATTCCTCAAACAACGCAAACTATCACACAAAACTTATAAATCCTCAACGAATCAATAATTACTTAACACTAACTGTACCGACACCTTACGATTACCTATTCTTACCATATCAAATCTTTTAACCAGTTACAAAATAACAATAGCCTCTCGACAGAAATGCAGAAACCTGTCAGCTCAATACAAACAACAAATTACAAAACAATCTTCACTTAATAATACAAGAAAGTCACATATTTTTATCTCATTGATCCTATAACTTGGTCACTCATGGTACGTTCAGTATTAACCCATTAAGGACCAAGCATTGAAATAACAGAAATATTTAAAATGCGACTATTTATTTGTTATAAGATTATATAAAAGTAGACATAAATATTATAAATTTTTTTTCCGCAAAGTTTCAAAAATTGTAGGATTTAAGGTGATGAACAATTAGAGAACAAAAGTGCATAAATTAAGCCTTTGGTATGTTCTTTTACTACGACATAGGTTAAAATATAAATTACATTAATCCGATTCTCCGAAAAAAAATTAGAAGTGAAATGTTGCGTTAACGCAACTTTGGGCCTTAATAGGTTAAATATCATAATCCTTCCCCCAATCTGTACAATCGTGAAAAAGAGAGTCGCGGCAACCCATCCAGAGCAGCGTACTCGGCATGAGTAACTTAACGTCGAGATCTCCACAGTCGACGTGGAACCACTGAGCCAGCAACTTCTCCCGGGTGACACTTCTTTTTCACTTCCTCTTCTCCTAAGTTTCTCATAGGAGAATACCGCCTCGAACCCACAAATCATCCCACATACAACCATAGAGAAATTCGTAAAGCAACCCCTTCAACGAACGATTTGATCGATGTTCAATTATAAATGAACTGGTACCAACTTGGTAGGAGGATGAAGGAGACGATACTGAAGAGAGAAGCAGAGAGAACGAGAAAAGGCAACGAGAGGGTAGGAAATGCACGTGTACAAGAACACACGGACGAGCAGAGATGAACGCGTGTGCGCGTCTCTATGGCTTGTTGCGGATTATGTAGACTCGCGTTGGAACATGTGTTCGTTATATCGCTCCGACGGAGTTAGCAACTCTTGACTAAGGCTTCCCTCGCCCCTCTTTGCTACCTGCGAGGCTGCGCACGTTCACCTACGTCGACGCACACTCAGGTACTTCCATGTACAAGAGCACCGTAAATATTTCACGTTGCCGCGTCGTGAATTAAGCGGCTTAAGTGGATTAAAGGGAGAGGAGAGAAGAGAGGCTAAGTATCTGTCATTCGCGGTTGCATTCTTAACGGACATGCGTGTGCTGGGTGTCATCGGATGAGGATCGATCGGTCGATGTCTGTTATTTTTACTTTAAGTTCATCATGCAACATTGGAAGACTCTCGCAATTAGCTTGTAAGGATGTTGAGGGTCTTGATTGCGATTGTTGTTTTTGAGATTGAGAGATTTTGTGTGCCGTGGTGGCACTTGGTGGTTTGGTACACGGTGGAATAAGTATTTTATGAGTTGTTTAACCCTTCTAGTGCCGACAGGAAAAGTTGATTGAATTAATGAAAAATATAGCTGCGAATAAAAAGAATTATCATTTGGCGATAGTTTCCTATAGAATACGCAATATAGAGCATGAACCCTGTATTTACAAATATCTGTCGTAAAATTACTGATATCGTATTGGATACTGAACATTAATCCTTCGATTCCCAGTGTTAACTTTATTGTTAACGGCGATATATCGTCGTCCGGCACTAAAAGGGTTAAGGAATTGGGAGTATTTTTGCAAGGGAATTGATATGGGTTTGTGATGTTTGCAGGGTGTTTTAACTTAGGTGGAAGATTTGGATAGATTTGTTAGATTTATGGATGGAGAATGAAAATATTCTAGTGTTACAGTTGTACTTTGAGAAATTTGCTGTTTGGAAAGAGGGATGATTTGAGTAGGATTTAATACCATGAAGTTCATTTAAAATTACAATTGTCGAATTTGAGTTAGATGGGGCAGGAATTTTGAGTGAGTAATGTTTTCACGATGTTTCTTATTTGTTGAGTAAGCTTCAGTCGAGATTTTGATAATTTTAGTAACATATATATTGCTTTTATTCACTTTGAATATCATCATTAGTCTGCTCACTCTTTCACAGTTCATTGGTCTTCAACCGCACATTTCATTTAAATATTAAAATGGTTATATCCTTTATATTATAAAAATTTATCGTCGAAACAATAAATTGTGGCAACGTTGGTTGTATATATTCAAACTTCGAATTCCGCAACGTTCTTTTAACCTCTGGAAACAAAAGCTCGAACCCATCGCGTGCCGAACGCTATAGATCGCCTTAAAATTCCCCAAGAAGCCAACTTAATATTTATTACAATTTTGTACCACTTTTCTCACACAACTATAGACATCGCGTGTATAATACAATTTAAATAATCCTTAAATACAATTATCAAACCATCAGTTTCATTCGTATCTATAACACCCTATCATGCATTCCCTAATTTTTATGTTACATGTCCTATAAAGTCAACGTATCAAGTCACGTCAATGGGAAAAGACTCCTTAAACGATATACGAAACTGCAACAATAGTGAAAAAATATGAACAATCAAAAAATCGAGGAATATTATTTGCATTAACACTAAAACTACAAAGGCAGTCAAATTGGCTGGTTTCCAAATGTTTTTCAAAAGTTCTCCAAGTTTATATGTGAGTCGTAGAACAAATATTCTACGTCCAAATCATAAAACATAAATAACAAAATGAATCGTGTCTTCCACATTTTGATCCCTCGTTTTCCAAAGTAGTCATTTCATATAGTGAAATATAACATATTTAATGTCTAGTAATTAATGGTAGTTCTAGCGTTAATAAGGTTCACTTCATTGAACCGGTTATATGATCGCTTATGGTACAGTTAGTGTTAAGTTACCCCCGTCGATGTACGACATACTTAAAACGTGTTAATCACGTTCGGCCCAATCGACGTACACATGATTGATACGTGGTGTTCATGTCGGGCCCAATTTTTGTACCACGTCTCTCACACGATATTGTAAGCGTAAAAACTAACCTTTCATTTTTTTTTAACGGAAATATTGTCAACTTTATATACATCCATATAAATTCGAACGAAACAACTTGTTTTAAAAGACTTAACAAATTTACAAATGCTGTTTCCTTTGCGAGCATAGTGCTGCTGTTTAGCCAAAGACATCTGGTTCGCATATGCCAGTAGCATTACGTTCAAATAACGCTGATACCATTTGCAGTTGCAGATCGTAGCGGGCAATGCATCGAGCAAATTGCGCTCTGAATTTCAATGAATCTTTGAGAAATTATTAACACTGTGACTCCGAGTGCAACAGTATAAAACGAAATTTATTTCACGAATTAACTTCGAATTCGTACGAACTTCGAAAATGATGGGTTACCTCGTTATGTGGACCTTGTTTGATTATATCATACGAGACTGAATACGGTGTGTAACAGTAACAGCTGGTGGTTCAATTAATTAACCACCACCACTGTCTCGCTAGGAAACATTTCTACAGATGCGCGAACTGTTCAGGAAAATATAATACAATTGCTAGAAGGAAACTATGGTTTTGAAATTAAGTTAAAAGTGCACCCGTTTAATAGGATTGTTATACGTTTTGAATTTTAGTTATTTTAAGGTGTACCTGAATATCCTGAAGTATCGTTTTACAAAGCCTGTTGGTGTATCTTTAGAATAAAGCAGGTAGGTATCCAAATAATTTTTTTCGATATATTGATTATCGCAGATACAAGGTCAGCGATCATCGTTGGTATTAAATTAAAGATTTGCAGTAAATAGAATTTCTCAATTGATTTGATATTAAAGTACTATTCCAGTAGAGATAGAGAGATTGAGACACTATCTAATGCATAATTACTAATCTGTAGGATTACATGTATTTATAGAGAATTTTTAACTAAAAGAATTTATAGAACAATTAAAATATGAAAGGTATCATATATATAACGTACAGAGGGCACGGATCTCATTAAAAAATTTGTGAAAAAAATCTCTGCTTGAATACAATTTTTTTAGTCGTATTTATGGAAATTTTAATTTTAAACCAACATCCACACTCTAGTAATTACTTTTATTTTTAATTTTTCCATTTCAAAACAATGCATTCAAATAAGTATTTCGCTCGTATAAAAAAGCATGAAATGTATCTAATATTCAAATTATCAGCGATTCGCCAATTTTAAAAATAAAGGCAGTGGACAATTCTGTAAAGCTTCAAATTTTTGAGATTGGAAGCGCACACTATGGAGGGATGCACTGGGTCGAATTAAAAGAGCCTTTTATTTCTCGCAGATGCATCAATTAAAAAAGTTGTTAGCGATCTTTCTCGTTAATGAAAACGAGTGTAGTAATTTAACGAGGCACACGAACATAGCATGTGTAATTATAGTCAGAAACATGTCGAAACGTGCGCTCGTATCTGCTAAATTTTGAATTCACCCATAAATCGAATGACATGCACTGCGAAGCTTAAAAAGGACAAATTTGATACTTCGCGCGATATCCTCATCTATGAATCCAACTTATTCCTGTCAAGTATATATGAAAAATTGAATTTCAATAATTATTCTAAGCGGATCTAAATTAATACATTTTAACACACAGTCACACCGACTGAACTGATGTAATATCCGCAATCTGACACAATTTAAGTTCATACGAATATCCATTCGTGCTTGATAAATTTGCATAACTTAATTTTATATAATTGAATTCGCTCAAATAAACACGAAATCATTTTTATATGAAGAATACAGAATGAAGAAGATATATAGAGAGCGCTTAGTTTAATTTAAACTATGCTGAGTTCAAAGTGATGGATTCTAAAACGGCAAACTGGAATATTTCCACAGAAATATCTTTTAAATCAATACTTCTACGACATAAATAAATGGATATTTTTTCACGGAGAATAACCAGACAGAATCGGTTTAAACAATTTTTTAATTATGCAGTTTAATTTAAAACCTAAAAGTTTGTTCGTCATGATACTCGTGATGCTATAAATTGGAAAGGAAATTTTCAAGTTTTACAAAACCTACTAAATTGAAAATATCAGTGAGATGCGACACGATCAAATTATTCCTATAATATTAATATTACATTAAATTATACTGTAGGATATTGATAACAATATATTGAATGACAAAAAATATATACAAGTGGAAACGTATATTTACAGTAAAATATTGGAAACGCACACTTTAAAACACACACACACACTAAATATGATTAACAAATAATAAAATATACCATAAAATCCGTCTAGTCGTTTATACGTCTATAGTCTATTGTTAGTCTATCGTCTATAATTCGTCAATCGATTGTCAAATCTTTTCGTCCGTCGATTGTCTCACGGCGGATCTTTCTTAATACGCGGGATTTATAAAATCCCCACAATACTGTATGTCAAAAATGACTGATCAATGTTTATTTTACTAATTTAATTCTGAATTATTGTGGAGGCAGTCACAAAGTAAATGACACGGCAAGAGCTTAACGAGCAGCTCGTTACAGACACACCTTTAGCGGGCACTCAGCAATCTAACCAAGAAACTTATTAACCCTAAGTCTCTTTCATAAAATCTGCGCGACGTAGAAGCCAAAGAATAGAAGGGAAACTATGAAGGAACACGGCGCGTTCGTTAAACATCGAGTGTCCTTCGTTTCTTAATCTCGAAGAATCTTGCCGTCGACGAACGGCCAGCGTCGAAAGAAGAGATCTCGTAACGAACTACGCGCGCTTCCGTTTGTTTGCCCTGAAAACGGTAATGGCAAGAGGCTCTTTCGTGTCCTAGAAAACCGGCCATTGGAGAGGATCGACGGTCAGGAAAGTAAACTCGGAGACTGCGACTTTATCCTGAATGCGCGTGGAAGGTAATGCGAAAGCGAACGCCAAACATAGCTCGACTGCATGGTCGAGAGGCACGTAAGGCTAAAAGTACGTTTCCGCAAAAAACTCCCCGTTGCTTTGCACGGGACGTTCGAACATTTTTTTTTCGGTGCCTCAAAACATACTGAAAAACATTCTCAAAGGAAAATCGTGGAAATCGATGACCGATACATCGAAATATTTGAATAACTTAGAGGTAGCATATATAACTTAAAATTTATAAGGGTAACGTTGATGGTGGGTAATACATTATTACTACCATAACTGCGAAAATTAGTTTTTACGATAGAATTTATATGCTGCCGAGAAAAAGTCTCGTGGGAGGAGTTTGAATGGAATGCGAGCCTAATTAATGAAATCAGAAGGAACAGGTTTCTTCTCATAAGCATCTTCCGATGTAATGTGCTATTTTATAACAAAAAGATCATACGGTCGGATCACTTAACACTTTAGTTTTTTTTAACATCTTTTTGATATCTCTTCGAAAATTACAAATTCTCGTTACTGAGTCCTTGGCACTGTAAATTTCAATGATAAATAAAACGCTGGCGATCATCCAGCGCAAGAAATTTCACTATACACCTTTGACTGCGGATGATATATAATATACACAGAGAACACTTTACATAATATGGCACATTTACAATTTTTCTCAAATGCCATGATGTCTGCAAAATTGTGGTTTAACCCTTAACGCTCCAACTTTTAAGTGTGAATATCGAAGTTCACCTTTAAATAACATTAAAGGATTATAAAAAATAAAAAATTAGTATTACACCGATATTCTTTCCACGATATTATGAAGCTTTTGTATATAATACTTTTCTCTAAAATGAACGGTTCTGAAGTTATTTTTTTTCCACCTAGATTGTCGATTCATTCCACTCTGCGATGGTGCCTGAGAGGCACACTTGGAGCGATAAGGGTTAACACGAACCATCTCCAATCCCAACGATAGCTTATCCATTTTATATAGCTTTACATGGATTGTCTTATACTACTTTGTCAAGACGTAACCATTGATTTTAGGTTGTAACATTTTGTGCTGTGCCATATTCAAATTATTAAATACTGTTGTTTGATCGAGCTTTTAACTATATCTGTTCTATCTTTTGCTACGTATATGGCTAGAGGATCGTGTAGCTATCAAGACTATTATAACTCGGGAGCAGATGCGTTCTCGTTAATAGAAATAATACGATGGGTTGAAAGTAAACAGGTGTACGGTAGCAGCAGGTTAATACGCTCAGTAGACGTAATATACGATACGGCGGAAATACGTGGAATAAACGTCGCTGCGCAGATCGTATGACGTAAGTTTGCTATTGAGGGAATAATTCCATATTTTAGGGTAAATATGAAATAGGTTCTGATGTATGATAAAAGTACCAGCTACTATGTGAATAAAACTTGTGTTAACTAAAATAGACCTAAATTGAGCATTATCGAAATTTAAGTTGCGTATGATGTACAAGAACAAAGATTTTTACATTAATTAAATAAATATATAATAATCATAAATGGATAATAATAGCTAAAATTATTCAATAGAAATTAAGTGTCAAATTATTAAACAAGATATAAAATATTTTGATGATTCCGGATTTGAAATTTTTCAGAAGCCTGTTCAATTTGGAGGAGTTAAACAATTCTTACACTATCAAATTATTCGTTCCTTTTATTATTTTTTGCACATTCTTATTATTTCATTGTTAAAATAGGAGGTTCACAATTCCTGACAGAATTCTCTTAAAACTTGTTTTATACAATCTGCGTATAACTGCTGACTCAGGGGAATCAGTAAAAATGCTGAAAAAAAATCTTGGATTTCTTTCTATACGAAAATTTTTATGGAATTACGACTCGATCATTAGCTATACTAATTTTCTAAATATCAAATGTTTCGGTACATGTAGTAGGTAATGATATAACGCAAATGGCATCTACATTACACATGCTGTATATTCTATTAAATAAGTAATTAACGTAGGACCTATTGCGGAAATATTTCGTGGTATTTGTGGAGGTATTTCGTTGCACGGTGCATCGTGTTATAGACCTCATTAGCACGTTCACTGCTGCACCAGCAATGTGACCCGGTGTTTGACAATCAAACTATGCTCGATAAACTAACTCGCCGTACCCAGAAATATTTCCGTGACAAAACAAGATAAGAGAACTATTTGCAGGCCAACTAATTAAGAATACACAACGGCAGAAATTTCAATAAGTTTATAAAATATATTGCTTCAAAACTGTTCACTTATATAGAAAAAAATTAAAGTTAATGTTCAGACACTCAATTTTACTGAGGTAGCAGAAATCTTCAGCGATCGTTACGTGTATTACTTCCTGATAAGGCGATTATTAACTATACCGCACCCATCTATTAAAACAGTTCTGAAGTAATTGTAAGAACTGTTTAACTTTGTTCCACCGACGAGAACCTCAGCGATTAACCCAATTGTGTTGTAAGTAGAATCAAATCGAGCCCTTAATTAACTTTTCAATATGTATACTCGTGCGGTTCTGCGTTTCGATTTACGAGAAGAAAACGCGTTTCTACTTGAAACTATCTTGCAGACACCTTCGAGCAATCAATTACCGGTAGAACTTGGAAATTTTAATCTCCAGACACGGAGAGGTAATTCATGGCTCTACTGTTGTATGAGAAATTAATTTGCGTATCTGATTGGAAATATTGTAAAAAAGGGAGTTACTTTGTTGCCCAGTATTACAATTATCGATTTCAAGATTAATTTCATTGAATTCTGGATTTTAATTGTCTTTCTCTAACGAAGGGAAGTATCTTAATGATAAGTTTTCTTACAAATGGTAGTCGTCTAAAGAACTACTCAAAATTATTTTTTTACACTATTTAAATATAGTTTCATTGCTACTTAAATTTATGTAAATTTATATTTGCATAAATGCTCATATTTGCGCATTAAAATAAATTAAATGCGCATATTTGCTCATCATTAGTCCATATCAATCAATCCGCTAAAAACATCTAATCACCTCAAACATTATCCAGATACCTTTAAAGTTCCACTAAAAAAACTCCTTTAATTATCACATTCACAACCATCCCCATTACGTCCGTCTACTTAATCATCAATATCAATATATATAATAAAGCAAAGTGTACGTTATGTGCGAGCCGCTAAAACTCAAAAATGAGTTCCGGTACGATCAAGGGAGTTATATGGTGTGGTAGCCCTCTATCTACTGTCCATGAAGAAGGTTCCCGTTTTTACCTAAAGGGCTCGATTTTGAAGATATAAGGGCTGGAAGTATCGCCCTCTAGAAATTTCTAGAACAGTCCACAACATTCGAGAGTTTTCGGGAGCATCACACAACATTACAGAACATTCTGGAATGTTGTGGAATGTTCGGGAACATCCCAGATCATTGTGGAACATTATATTATATTCCACTTATAAATATTCCTCTTATATTTTAAAGTTTATCCTTTTATCCCAACAACCACACAATCTCATATCAACTCCCTGAGCGAAGCCGGGTACCTCAGCTAGTTGAAAATAAAAATCAAAAGTCACGCGGAAGAAGGAAACAACCAATGACTCGAAATCGATCAGCGCATCATCTTGAACATGTATGTAAGTTCGTATGTAACGTAGATACGTGTGAACGTTCGTCAGGTACCGCGGGGTTGGATGCAATTAACCATCGCAGCGAGGTTGCCTCGTAAAGCGCTCGTCGGTGCGTGTGTATGCCCGATAGGGCAGGAGGAGAGTTCGTTTTGCGAAACTGCCGATAATAATTAACGTCGAGGTACGAAGCCTCGTCTCTTGGCTGGCGGGCACTCGTATGTTTGTGTGAACGGGAAGTGCCTACGGGGAGGATGCACGTCGTGTAACGAACTTTCGCGGACGGACTTCGGCTTCGCTGACCTGCCAATAATTATCGACTGCGCCACGGGCACCGAAGGTGCTGCCGGGGGATGAGGGCTCAAGAATTCATAGGATACCGTCCTCGAGGATACGATGCTTGCATCCATAGACGCGTTTAATCCCTGCGAAATTAAAGCCCCAACGACGAGACAGTAACGATATGTACTGTTCGAGAAATCGCTTCGGTGACGATTCTATAATGGTTCCTCCCCTTTCGAAGGGCTGTGGGACTTTGATTTAAGGGCTTACTTCCGGTTTCATATTGGAAAAATCTTAACTTTGCGACTTGTAATTTTAACACTTTACCGACCGGTATTTTTTTAACATCCTATCCTCTTCTGATTGGTCACTTGCTCGCAAATATTTCCCTGATACCGATATCTCTTCGAAAATTGCAAAGTTTCTTCACTGAGTCTTTGGCACAGTTAACCGCAATGATAAGTAATAATTTATTAATTGCAGTAGCAACCAATTAATAAGTTAAAAGTCCAAAAATGTTTGGTCCGAAAAGTCGATTAATCGGCTACCGGTTGGTAAAGTGTTAACTTGATATTTATAACAATTTAATATTGCGTTTTTAAAGGATGGTTATATATAATACTTGGCTGTATGCGTTTGAGAAAGTTTTAAACGTATTTTTCTCGGAACACTGTTTTTGTAGCTGGTTGTCATGATTAAAAAAAGTGTTGGACCTATCAACTGGAAACTTTAAATGTATGTTTAGAAAGGGTTGCTTTGTCGTTCGGACTATAGGGAAATTGATATATTGTATACTTTTTTTTTGGTTATCAAAAATTCGGGAATTTTTTTAAGAAAAATCGAATACTTGGATTTAGACTGTTACAATTTCTCTGATAATGATTACATATTTGGACTTGATGGTGGGCTGAACGATAACTATATGTGTACAGAATAAAAACTCATTGGAATTTTTTATTTTGGATGAACTGCAGGGGCGATATCAAGTCAATCGTTATGTGCACAGCGTCCTACTTTATGGTGAATTCAAACAGTATTTTTACGAGTATAAAAATAACAAAATTTAGGCAAGTAAGGTATAAGTAAAATGCATACAAAAATTCAAATTAACTACTGTTGCTGTTTTTTGTACAAAAAATGCTAAAGTGTCGGCCATTCTGACATCGAAAACGAGAGTATCTCCTTAAGAATACGGGGGTGGTTGATATTTATTGACTTGGGATCGTTGAGATGGATATTACAGATTTGTCTAATATTTTACAGTTTTATGTCGATACATAGTAGACAAAGATTCTATTGCAAATTAATTTAAATCGAAGTAATTTTCAGTTTGAAAGGCAAGTGTCGATATAACCCCCTTTTTAGACTTCATGGAAGTGCTATTTTTTTTTTACAGTTACTGTTTTCATTAGAAAGAGATATCCATTCGGTGATAAGATACATTACTAAATTAACTTCCATTAAGTGACACACGATTCGAAAAATAATTTGAACCTGGAATAGTTGATTATGTTTCAAATGTACCTTTTATTTCATAATGTCATTTATAATAATATAACATTCAATGGTACTGTTATTTATTGTAAGCTGACTCCTTACAACATCATTTGTTAAATAAAATACCAGAATTTCCGTTTCAACATCCTACATCATTGCTAACTAAACTTTAAATATTTGTATAAATATCTGATTCATTAATACTTAAATTACACCTGAAAGAGAATCATAAACGCATAACAATATTTAAATAACACCACGATTAAAAGAAATTTGTATTCTGCTAAATCATTCAAAGAATAATTATAAAAAGCTCAAAACAGACAATTTACAGTAAACACCCACGCAGAAATTTTCGTTAACTTCACAGTCGACGAAAATTTACATGAAAGTTAAAAACGAGTATCCCAAGCAAGATGAGAACATTCGAACGAAACGCGGTTCTGAAAGGGCGCAAATGAACGTCCGTAAAAACAAGTTCACAGACGTATAGAGTCTCGTCGTAGGAAAATTCGAGATGCCAAGGTTTTATGCCAAATATATCTAAGTCGAGTTACATGGCCCTCGGAGAGCTGTAACTTGAAATTGCGCGAGAATATCTATGTATATGCACACGTACACGAATCCACGTAGAAACGGGCGAAGAGTATTTTATTACCGGCTAGCAGATAATGCTGAATGAGTTCTACTTCCCCCGTGTAGCGGGTGTTATTACACGAGCACCTACTGGATAGCCACTATGCGACCGATTGTGCACCGCTCGATATAACATCACGGGACGGTTTGTTGTGTGGATACACACAAATAAACTCACCGAAAAATTACTTTTGTTAAACTACAGAAGTATGTTATGTGATTGAATGCTTGATGAGTTCTTTTTTTGAATTGTTCAAGCCGTGGACGTTTTATTTACTAACACATAGATGAGTGAATGTAGTAATTGAAAAATTAGTTTTGTTAAAGTAAACAATTGTGAAGTAATTCAACTGGTTGTGAATTTTGCAACAAATTTTTAAATTGATTTTTAAATGACAGATGTTTAAGTTAGGGGTGGTTTTCTAGAAAGTTTGGAGTCAATGACCCTGAAGGTCAATATATAAGAATGCAAGAAGTTCGAGGGAGAATCTGTAACAATCAGCATAGAAAAAAGAACCAGTGTGAGACGAGTGTATCAGAGAGACTAGGGTGATTTTGAAAGAATTGAGAGCATTGTAATTAACCCCTTGCCGTATTATAACGACTGGTACTTGTGATGCTATAAATTGGAAAGGAAATTTACAAGTTTTACAAAATCTATTAAATTGAAAATATGAGTGAGATGCGACACGATAAAATTATTTGTATAATATTAATATTGCGTTAAATTATGGTATATGTCAAGAATCACTGATCAATGTTTATTTTACTAACTTAATTCTGGATTATTGTGGAGGAAGTCACGATGTAAATGGCACGGCAAGGGGTTAATGTACACTTTATTACACTGCTGTAGTTAATATCTTGTACCGTTTAACTTTAGTGAACAGCATCTTTATTAACACTAGAACTACCAAACCAGTCAAAATGACTGGTACACAATTTTTTCAACAAATTCTCCAAGTTTATATAAGAGTCATAGAATAAGTATTCTACGTCTATGTCATTAAACGTAAATCACCCAAGCGATCATATATTCGGTCGTTTGGTTTCCCCTTTTACAAAGTACTTATTTAATTTATTAAAATATGTTAGATTTGAGGCCGGTAGTTCTAGTGTTAAAAAGATGACGATACTTCCTATAGATAGGATACATAATTCTTATCTGTCAATCGACATTCCATAGATTGTGGAATGTTACTGCAATTCAAAATCGAGCATGCAGCTTTAATTATTTATGATTGAATTATGGCTTTCAATGAAAATATCAGACATGACAAGTGGAATATTTTAGAGTCTAAATCACGAGAATCAGAGCTTTCTAAATATCTCACTGCGCCTGAAGCTTAAAAAGACAAACAAGAACTCGAACAAAAATAACACTCCAATTTACAATCTCTACGAAGTCATTCTAGCGATTTGCATTTTGTATCTTTTGTATCCGAAAGCCCAGATTTTTCTTTTCTTTAACACTAGAACTACCGATGTTAAATCTATTGCATTTAAATATATTAGATAAGGTCTTCAGGAAAGGAAGAATCAAGAGATAGAAAAGATGATTGGTTCGGTAATCTGTGTTTTATAAGGTCAATTTATAAGGGAGCCTCCCGAGGTGCCAATCACCGATTTTGATGAAATTTAAGTATGGTGTACAACTCGTTAAAATATTCGACACGTTTTTTTTTATCGGCAATCGTCCACGTTAAAGGGGTAAAACTGCCCCCAAAGTTGGAGGGTTAAAATGTATTTCGTTGAATATCTTGAAAACTATAAGAGATAGAGTAATTTCGTACATTGACGAAATCAGCGCCTTTGCATTATGAATTTAATAGTATCATTTTTTTCGCAAAATCTCCATTTCTTTAAACAATATGTTGAAAAATAACATATCTTCGGCCATTTTACAAATCTAATCTCAATCATTTTTCTTGAGTATTTTTTTTATAAAAATTACAGATCCAATACAAAATTACGGATAAATAGGAATTTCGATTTTTTCATCAACAAAAAAGTCATTACATATGAAACTTTGTTGTTCGACGCCTGAAATAGAGTTTGTTAGAATATCTGGTCTCGAAATCTTAGAGAAATTTTGGAAAAAATTGTCAACCAATCATTTTGATTTGCTTGGTAGTCCTAGTGTTGTTAAAATTTCTAGAACATACAGAATACCATACAATTATATGCGCGTGTCAAGCATAAATGGGAATAATAGCGAATTACATATTCAAAGAGAAAATGTAGAAACACAAGTAAAGCAAACTGCAATCTTTTTAACATAGACATTACACTACGCGAGGTTTTATAAGAGTGTAAACGTTAATGCAATCGTACAGCCACTCGGTATTGCATAACAGAGGAACGTTCTACTCGACTCCGGGAGTACACACATAAAAGGTAGCAGCAAACAGTGAATCGTAAACAGAAAATAATGCCAAACATATCGCGAATCGACGGCGTCAACGTCTACAATTTATTTTGATACCACTGCATGTGGGTATATTTGAGCAAAAAGGAAAATAAACAATCGATTGAGACAAATATTTACAGTTGTATGCTTGGACCTATCAAAAAAGATCAGGATATGAAACATGTGTATCGTCCGTATGGACAAATACTTTTTTGGTATAAATTTTATTGCACACTACCGGGAAAATGTATCCGTTCTTTCTATATGGACAGAATACAATAAATTCTTTTGTGTCCTAATTTATAGTGTAATAGCTGTGAAAAAAGTAAATTCAGGCTTACAAAGTGCAGTAATTCGCGGTATCGCAGAGCTTACCGTTATTATTATCGTGAATGAAGTATGTACAAATTGCTTCATACAGACAAATTAACTACATATATAAGCTTCTAGCCGTAAATAACGAATTAATAGAGTATTTGCGAAAACAATGGAGGGGTCACTCTACGCATACAAATAAAATGGACAAAAGATCTTGCTATAATTACAAAGGTCGACAAAATCGACTTAAAAAGTCACGCAAATAGTGATACCTCAAAAAAATGATTAGAATAATTTCCGCAGCAACTTTTTATCACTGACATTCTCACATTATTTCCTCGTGATCTCATCTTATCATTTTTTCACATTTTTCAACGAACTAAATTTAATATTCGAAATCAGTCTACGAACAAATAATTAATTCCCTTTCAAAATCAGTTCTTCCCAACCCAATTACTTTTCTACCATCTACACGTTCAAAACAGACAATAATTGCCTTTCAATCCCCATATTCCCATCTACAAAATTTCCACCGAGAAAATATAACGTAACTCAGTTTCCATGCAAAAAAAACCCTCCAATGTTTCTCCCAGCGTTACATTTCGCATTATCGAACTACTTATTAAGAACTGTGAAAAGTGTAGTTATTTCTACACGACGAGATTCGAATGCAAAACAGTACACGCGCATACGTATGCACGTATGCAAACAGCGGAGTACTGAAAACGGCAGAAGTTGAAAAAATACGATAATCTTCGGTGACGCGTGGAGAGCATGAATTTCACCTTTCCATGCGTTCGTAATGCATGTGTGCAAACGTTTGCCCCTGAAAAAGCACAGCTCGAAATGAAACGCGACCTCGTGTCGTTATCCCTTGTTAGTTATAACGAGGCAGGCTGACGTATGTTCGTTACACGTTTACAAATTAGCCGCGTTGGGGAGAAAACGACCAATGCGTACGCGTATAGCGCGCTCGAATGCGCTCCATGCGCGAATATACCCCTGCAGAATATTTTTGCATATGCAGAGAATTCAGATAAGGGATTAGCGAAGGCGCGGAGATAAATGATCGTCGAAAAAGCGCGCACGGTGATACTGTGAAAAATTGATTTCTGATAATAATGTGCCTATAAATATTATGGTATTTGGTGTACGAAAGAGCATTCTTTCTAGGGGATAATGATTGAGTATTATTGGTTGTGGATGGATCAATAATGGTACTATTGATGGTATTCAATTTCCTTGATATCGAAGTATTCAGTGATGAATACTAATTCGTAGATGGCTGATGGATGATAATACTTTTCGAATGGATACTAGTCAATTTGTCTGATACTTCATAAAGTGTTGAGACTTATATCAATTATACATTTTAATTATATCGACATTTTAACCATTTTCACTCCGAGCCATCTCATAAGTTATCTATTAGCAACTTGTTGGCACTTTACTATTTGCTATTTTGTGCTATTTCAATAGAAAAATTCAGGTAAACATATACCTACTTCTTAAAACATTGCAGTGTAATAAGTTCATCGCCTGTAATTACTAATTACCAGACTGCGGATTTTTATGCATTTTTGACAAATTAAATACGGCTAAAATATACAAAAAGCACATAATATAAAAATATATCTAAAATATCCAAAGTATGGTATTTGTTGTAATATTTATGAATTGCAATAAATCCCTAGATAGATTTTCCTGTCTCACCTGCATTTGTGAAACTCGAAATTTGCATAAACATCCGCAGTCTACTAATTACTAATGAATTCGAAGGTCTCTTTAGAGGGTGCAACAGATTGCAAAGGATTAATATTCCAGAAAACTATCGATAACTGCTTTCTCGGAAATTGTAGAAGAAAAGAATGCGAGAAGTATTCGTTTTAATTATGCTATCTGCACGAGAGGAAAAGCCGGAACAGAACCTAATAGTTTCACAAATTATTTTAATAAATTAATAACAAACACTGGCAAACATAACGGAAAACAACCCTTAATACATAAAACCAACGCAATAATACTTAAAACGTAAATTGTAACTTCAATCACATAAATTAAATATCCGTAATTAAATAATCTGTGTGTTCACTTCTAATCTGCATAAACGACTGATTCAATATTTATAAAAAATGCGCCTCGTCGTTCCGACAGTCGTCGCAGCGGCAACGAACATACATGGTGTTGGATTAATACATATACAAATATATATTATTAACTCTCTCACATACCTATTAATGCTTTTTATATGTGCGAATACTAATTTAACCCTTTGCACTCCAATGCTGCACCTGAAGGGACAACGTAAGTCTACCATACCACTGGATTACCCCCTCTAAGGGAAACTTAAAATTTATTACTGATTACAGAGGATGAACTTATTCCACCGCTACATTTTGAGAAATATATATTTCCTGAACTTTTCTACTGAAATGGCACAAGACAACAAATAGTAAAGTGTCGCCAAGTTGCTATTAAATAACATCAGAGATGGTTTCGAGTGCAAAGGGTTAAAAACTGTAGCGCAGTACTAATAGAAACATCACCGTATCAACTCCATCGCTAATTCTCGATGCACATTCTCTACTAACCCCCAGAGAATCAAAAATCCCACATCAATCGTAAAACCTTAAAAAAACGTTACTTCACCAGAAAAGAACGTCCCATAAGCGGAAATGAATTTATAAATCATAAAACGCGAGTGCATCCGAAAAGTCAAAAGTAAAAGGTCTTTCTAACGTTTTGCATATTTTTCCCCCACACAGAGGAATCGCGGAAAGAGCAACGGAAACGACCCCTAGGTGGGGGATTGCATAACGACGTGTAAATGCGGAACCTTACATTTTTCTAACTCCAACAGTCACCCCTTGGATCTCGGCTTCTACGGACGTGTTTTTCAAATAAATGCATTCGAATCGTGGACAGTTTGCGGAAATTTTTCCCCTTCGAATAAAGGGCGAGCAAGGGCGCGTAAAAGTGTCTTATCGTAATTTCGTTTACGTCCTTGTAGTTTGCGCTCGTTCGCATATATCGCGCGATCATGCAACGAGGGACGGAAAGGAAAACGATCACGGGGTGGTAAAAGAGCAACAGGGGGTGGCGCGTAACGCTCCGAGGGAAAGCCTTATTTCGTAATACTCGCCGAATAAGTGCCCTCTCGTTTCGAATATTTCATTCGTGGTGAAAGACCGCCTCGAGGAGCCACCCTTCGCTTCGTCGTTTTCTCGTCGAGGTTTCCTTTCGTTTCTTCGAGCATCCCCCTTTTTTTACTGCGAATTTAGCCGATACTCGTATTTATCTCGTTATGGGAGAATTCTGCTCGTTAGAAAAGAGCAACGCGTGTCACGGTAATTTCGAGTATCACGCAAAGTGTTACGGTTTCTTGTCTTTATTACCCTCGATTTATAACCGCAGGGCTGAAGGGAGAGAATCTGTAGGGAGAAAAATGTATTTGTGGTATGGGACGTTGTAAAAATATTGGAATAATCGTAATACGGCTGAACATTGATAATACGAACTTCTGTAAATGGAGAGTATCCGTGAAATGAAAATTTTCTTTTCACCGCTTTGTTTTCAAAAGTTCGACAGTGCAAAATATAAACTTCCGTTAATTATTACGTCGAGTCATAAGTAACTTCTGTGTTTTTATGAGACATTTATTTTGCTCTCATTAAATAACAAAATTATATTAATTTATTATATATACACCGTTATTACGTATATCCTTCTCCCATCTCTCGGACAGTTTATTAATCGCTTCCTTGTAAAATGTGGTTGGTCTGGATTGGAAGAAACATGCAAAACACGACAATGCGCGACCATTTACGGCAAAGGTGACTCACGAAAAAATTCTTCAGCTTGGATGGTTTGTTTTACCACACCCACCTTACTCCCCGGACCTTGCCCCAACAGATTACCACTTTTTCTGTTCGTTACAAAACTTTTTTAATGGAAAAACATTCAATTCCGAAGGAAAAGTCAGACAGGCCGTCGAAAACTTCTTCCAATCCAAACCAACCACATTTTACAAGGAAGAGATTAATAAACTGCCAGGAAGATGAGAGAAGGTTTGTACGTATTAAAGGAGAATACATAATAAATTAGTATAATTTTGTTATTTAATACGAGCAAAATAAATGTCTCATAAAAAACGAAAGTTACTTTTGACTCGACCTAATAGAACGAGTTTTCATTTTATTAGTATATTTATTTCCTCTGTAATTTGAATTGAAATGAACTACGAACTTGTGCTATTTGAAGCTTATTTGTATGAATGTAGAAGTTAAGTGATTCAATCGAATCATCGATTTTCACAATTGTTTACTAGCTACGCTTTATGAGTCATCATGCAACTTTTATTTCCTTTCTTTACACTTCACTTCCTTCTTACTTCCTTTATTTTTTTCTGTATCAGTAACTAAGCAATTAATTGTTGAAATACGCTGAATAAAAATCAACTCGTGAGTTCTACATAGTCTAGACCAGTGGTCGGAAAACTTATTAGCCAAAGAGCCAAATATGAACATTACAACAATTTAAAGAAATTGGGAGCCAAATCTGCTTGTTTAGTAAACTTTTATTACACTAACAACTTACCCCAAGTCGGGGTAAGTTGTTACTTTCCGACTTTAGGCATTAAAAAATTAATAATAAAAGAATCTCTCAAAAAATGACCCAAATAACTGTCTTAATATCAAAGTTACATATGTAAGTTGGTTTTGATCGCATCGTATTAATACTAAAAGCAATTATATTAACAAATTTTGAAGTTAACTAAAAATCGGAACTTTTAGCCCCGATCTCCCCTACGCCGAAAACATACGAACAATTTCAGCCGGTAGCTTGTACATGGTTTGTGTTTACGTTTACGAAAACTAATAAAATTAAACTCGATGTTCGTTACATATTTTTGCAACAATATAAAATTTTAATTACCTATCTATCTTTTAACTTAAACAAAAAATTATACATATTCTCGATTTATAGAAGAATTTTAATTTATCAACATAAGATGTAATTTTTTTCTTACCAAGTTTTTTTTAAAATGAAAATATTATTGCGCCTTCCGTGGATATTTGTGCCAGAGCCGCACTTAAAGAGCCAAAGAGCCACATGCGGCTCTGGAGTCGCACTTTGCCGACCACTGGTCTAGACTAAACAAAAAAACACTTTCTAATTCAATATGCATTTTGATTCTAACTAGAAACCAAATACAACAAATTTCCTGTGCAACCAAACAAAAATATTTTGTCCAAAACGTATCGCCGTAGGGCACAGTGCATGGCAGAATATTCCTAGACTGGATTCCTCCAAGGAGTAGGCGCATCGCATACGAAATGCATCGCGGCAAATAAAAACGTAATTCCTTCCAAATTCGAGCCACCGTGGGAAGAAATTTTTTTTAAGGTCGAATGGAAATGTTATTGCAGTTGCCGGTGGCTTTGAGCATTTTCCGTGCACGGCATGCATTTAGAGCAAAGCCAATGGTCTGTGGAAAATGCGACGCTGCGCCCCGGCAGTTGCACGTGCACCGGTGATTAGGTTAACGCGAATGCAGCAGCTCTCTTTCCACTCGAAGCGAGCCACGGTCTCGTTCTTGTTCTCGTTGCAGTCTCGCTACTTTTCCACCGTAGTCGGGGACTCTGCACGGTGAAATTATAAAGCTACCGTGTCTCGTGCGAGCTACTGTATATATGTGTGTCGCACGGAGAACACGAAAATCCCGAACGAAAGTGAGCGAACGCGGCTGACATTTTCGTCATAATAAACCGAATACCGTATTATCGTTGCGCGAGGGAAAACTCGAGGATTGTGGCCAGCTCGGTGAAATTAATTAAAAATTTTTAAATATCGCGAGATAGTTCCAGAGAAGAAAAATTACGGGGATACGGTCGAGCTTTGGGATCAGTTTTTCCTAGTGTTTGAATAGGAATTTGTAGAAGTTTATTGGATTGTTGCGGTAGTATAGTTTTTTTAAGAACATAGGAAAGGTTTATTGAAATCGAGGGGTATGTAAATTTAGTTAATACAGATTGTAAGGTAATTTAGTATGAGGCTGGTAGAAAGTATGGGGTCGTTTATTATGAAGAGCAATAATAGAGATGTGTGAGAGTGAAAATTAGAAAATTTTGGGAACAGAATTTTATGTACACTTGGGACGGATATCTGAAATGTATTTCGAGATACGTAAATTTTGTAATTTCCAAGAATTCGGTAATTTCTTGCAAGCGTTTAAATAGGGATGTGTGGGACTGTATCGCAGTGGTGTAGTTGTTTTAAGGATGATTTGTAGGTATAATCGGAGACGTGAGTATGTGAAATTTTGATTAAACCAATATCTCTCAATATCTTTTAAAATATGGCATTTTAACAAAAATGTCTTTTGTTCCCAAGCGTATTTTTAACATCGAGTTTGTAATAAAATGGAAATTCATTTGATTTTAATCAATTTTTCAATTAAATTTTTCATATTTGTCACAATCATAAAAAAACTTTTGATAGTCGCTGTAACCTGAATTTAACTGTTAAAAAAAAATTACGTAAATTTTTTACATCAAAAAACACTAATACAAATTTTCTCAATGTATTTAAATAAAAATTAGAAGATAGATATATACCACAGAAAATCATAAATTTGATTTTATTTGAATCAATTAAATAAAATAAGTTAAATTTTTATCTGATGAAATGTGACAACATCGCAACATTTTAATAGTTGGTAGTCGTGAGTGATTCGATTTTGATCACTCCAACTTTTGGACGCATTTTAGTAACATTTAAATTCAGGCTGTAACATAGCCTATAGCATATTTGTAATTTGCTATAGTCGAGTTTAATTTCATTTCCCGTAGCTATTTGCGAGGTTGCCATGTTTTCACTGTGAATTACGCTCTGCACTCAATTATATCATAAATATCACTCATTTTTATTATTTTTCTCTGTAAATAATATTGAAACCACTAAATGTTAATTGCTTA
This sequence comes from Cerceris rybyensis, assembly GCA_910591515.1. Lineage (NCBI taxonomy): Eukaryota > Metazoa > Arthropoda > Insecta > Hymenoptera > Crabronidae > Cerceris > Cerceris rybyensis. The sequence goes on from OU342789.1 coordinate 44,089,550, forward strand.
TGTGCTTCGTAGATATTTAATCTACTAGTTTGCAATTTTGTGGATTTTTCGAATCGTATTTTCAATGATTTTTTTACTTTAACTTGTCCTGATAACATGTTTTCCATTTAAGTACGTGTAAATTTGTTATAATTTAAAAATGTTATAACTTTTGAACGAGCTGGTGAAAAAATTCCTAATTTTTTTAGGCGTTTCAGAAGACTTATAACAATAATATATAATTTGTTCATAGGATTCTCATCGCTTTTAATACACCAACAAATCACCCTTAAGAACATGGAAGAGGTTTATTGAAATCAAGGGGTATGCGAATCGAGTATAGTTAATACAGAGTCTAAGGTGATTTAGTAGATTAACCCTTTGAGGACTAGCGACGCATATATGTGGCATGAGAAAAAATTTAATTGTAATTTATCGCTCCACGTTTGCACGGTAAACATTTAGAAATTGAAATAAAACCATTGAAATATATGATTATGCAAATAGTAATTTATAATTTATATGCATTGATAGTCTGATTTTTGGATCGTCAAATGAATGAATATTTTGCAATATTCAAAAATGTCTCCGTCGGCAAAGGGTTAATGACAGAGATGTGTAAGAATTAAAAAATTATGGGCACGGAATTTGTCTACAATTGAACCGTAGCTACGGTAACTACACGTAGATCTGAAATATATTTAGAGATCCGTAAATCTCGACATTTCCAAGATTCCGAAATCTGAATCCTCTTCTACGTCGAGCTTTGTTAAGTACGACTACTGCAGTCAAAGCGTTTACATACAACTGTGCGTAGTACACTCCGTCTCAGAATTAGTTTTCGAATACATGCAACAAAGATCATTCCGAAACTTGGTTTGCATTCTCGAAGTTTCAATAATCTTAAAACTCATAAGTCACTTTCGAGAACATGATCCCAAATAATTCAAATCACCATATAAAAGTAAGAATCAACGGTAGAAAATTTTACGAAATTAATATCATTCAAATCAAAAACCAAAAAAAAAGAAAAATGATTTCAAAGGGTTGAATGGTACTTTCGGTACTGTAATGTTATAATTTCAAGGAACGGCCGTTGACATTTTCCCAGAAAAACATTTCACGTGGCAATTGTAGAGGGATCCATTTTTGAAAAATTATTCGACACCGATTCGTGAACCGACATTGTTCCGCCATGCTAGTGATACTCAGTGGCAGGCAATGGAGAATAGAATTTGCAACGATGGCATTGTTGTTTCGCATCGCTCGGGGCAAGGTAAGCACTTTTGCGTGAGAACCGAAGCGTTCGCACGTGTAATCAAATATCAACCGTGGAATTATACACTACATTCAATGTAACGTTGAAAATTTTCAACAGTAATACGCGCTACAGTCTAAAATTGAAAAAAATCAAATTAATGCATTCCCCGTTGACTGCATAAAAATGTATAAAACGACATCTACGACTATCCTTAAGCTCTGGTAGCCAACGTCCAATTGTACCTTCGTGTCAACGGGTTTAACGTGCCGAATAATAGCAAGGGACGGTCTTTAATTCCCGCAAAGGAAATTGAAATCGCAGAAGGCGAAGGAAGATTAGTAACTACGACGTTACGATTTCCTACAACACGAAACGTTGCAACGAGCTCTTTACCGTAGAAAACAAAGGAAAGGCGAGAGGTTTGGTTTTACCCGAGGAAAAAAAAATCGACGAACAAGAGAGTAAAAAGGACCTCGAAGAAGACTCAAAAACTCGGTGTTCCGCAATCCCTTCGCGAAGCTTCTTCTTCGGTGCAACGCAAGCACTTTTGCGTTGGAAACGAAGTGGTTTTCTCGCGTTCGTAGTCAGACATCGTTGGTAGAATTTGCGAACCAGCTACACCGCAAGCAACGTCATTGCTTGTCGCAATAGGCACCCTTGCATTTTTCAGCACCCTCAGCGTTTCCAATAGCCTACCCTGATCCCTCAACCAGAACTTCCATTTTTTGTTATAGACCACCGTTCTTTCCCTCGGGTTGGATTCGAATCGTACTTAACAATCATACGCGTTGGATTTGTAAGCTAGCTTTTTCAAATTTTCTACACCCCGGTTAGTAGGAAACTCACGCGAAATCCTTTTATGCGAGCAGTTTACGGAATCTATTTTTTTTTTACTGTAAGGAAATCTTGCCGTAAACGGGTTGGTTTATTATACTAATTTCGCGCTTTAATAGTCGTGATTTTGCAGAATGATTACAGTATTACGTTGATGACGAATTTACGAGAGATCAGTAAAATATCTTAGCAAATTTTCTCATTTTTGATTCTGTTAAACTTTATTATTTATGTATACAGCTGCAACCTACATATAAGACTATTTAACTCTAGTACGATTACAAAATTTCAAAAACTTGAGTACAACGTTGTACTTCTATAGCAGTGAACAACATGATTTTTGTTCAACATATTTAAAAACTAAATTGCTTTAATGTGATAATGACAAGGAAAATATATAAATAGATTATAATTTACTCACTTATAATGCTACACCCATGTTATAACAGAAAGTGTCATGTACAGTTTACACACTGTTTTGGAGATGTCAAATTAAAAAATGTTTGCTTTTACTATGTTTTCAGAGAGCTACACTCGACACAGCTTTCTGTGACACTTAATCTTTCATATACTAATTATTGACTTTTCGAAATCAAGAATAATTATGCATTTCAACAGGAATACACTACAGTATTTACAATTGTTTCTAGTATTAAATAAAAACGAATAGTCAACAGTAGAAAATTTTCCGACATTATATTTGCTTATCTGACAAAAGTTAATAAAAAATTCGGAGCGCAAAGGGTTAACACGGTTTTCTATAACACTCCAGTTTCTAGGAACCTTTCTACCTTTCTATTGGAAGGTTACTTGTACTTGCTTTTCGTAAAGATTTACATGTTTGAAATTCATTAAAATTACAATTTCATAAAGAACACAGTCTGCACGGCAACGTCTGCATGTTATCGGATAAATTTGTATGATAGAAGTTATAACTGGTGCATCGACGAATTTCTAAAAAACAGTAAAATCTGGACACGTTCATAAACCGATGAAATATCTGCAGAAACTAAAACTATCAAACGGCAACGTTAAAGTTCGAAATAAAAATTTTGATGCGCACTAAAGGAATTTATGGGTCAGAAGTTTCGCGCAAACTGAACCGTCGATGTTTACAAAAATGCCATCGTTTTCTCGCAACAATATCGACATGGTATCGTGCAATTGTAATTTCTGCTTTTATATGCTAATAATCCGACAAAGAAACGAAGACGAGAAAGAATTATAGGCGGATAACGATGAAGGTACGTTTAAATAAAAGCCAGCTGTAGAAACATTTTGCAAACATTACGTAATCAACGCGCAACTGACTGTGGATATCGCAGACACAAAAGTCATGAATTTCTTTACAGTTATCATGAAAATCAGTTCCATTGCGTTGTTTATTTTTGATCCGAATAAAATCCTATACAATGAATGCCGCGGGCGAGAATTTTACGTTAATTGAATGTAATGAAACAGCACTGCGATTGATAAAATCGAAGCGTACTTATGCGCGAGTATTATCAATACGTGAAAAAATAATAGCCGGAGTGTTCTGCGCAAGCATGACGTCAAATATAATCGTAAATGAGTATAAAAACGACGCCCACGTTGCGTACGATGTTATACATTTGACAAACCGTGCAATATAATTGTATGGAATATTTTTCCTTTCACATGGAACAACATGTTTTAATAGTTTTTGTATGTGCATGTTCCACATTTGCAAATTTGCAGAATTATTTCCGACTTTTTAAATCTTTTACGTAGTATAAAAGGGAATGAGTATTGCGGTTTAATTGAATTGTTTTTTATGTTCGGTAACGGAAATTATAACGTGTCACATAAACAACGTTATGAATAAACAGATTTACATCATTAATTACATTTAAAAAAAATGCAATATTTAACAGAGTTAATTGAAGAAAAACTTCGCAATCTTTAATCTATTTTAAAATGTTATCAGTGCTAATAAATTATAGCTATAAAATGAGCAATTATCCGGCGTGTTTCTGCGAATGGATTAATCCTCTGTGAACGGAGACTCATTGAATATTGAGAATGAAACATTTATTTGGTGACAAAAAAACACTTTTTTATCGGAAAGTTAGACTGTTCATATATAAAAGTTGAAAATTACTATTTGTGTAATAATATTTCAATTTTTCCACTCTAACCGTGTATACATGCACGGACAAACTGTAATCAAATTTTTTCTCATGCCGCATATATGCGCCCGTCATTCTCAAAGGGTAAAATATGAAGTTTCAACTTCTTTCAGCTTATTTTCCAGCAGATAACAATAAAGCATCGACAAATATCGAAAAATTCTTGTTTCCCCATTGAAACTATAACTAAAACATCATGCCAGGGAAATCAAAAAAATATCGATCACTTCGCCAACAATGGTACTATTCAAGATAGTCACAGTACGTGATCCATCCTCTACACCAGAGGTGGTCAACCCGCGGCCCGCCTTGAAACTTTTCCCTACCGCGAGATTATCATCAGTATCATTATTATTATATTATCTATGTTTATATGTAAGAATAATGATAAACACAATGATAATAACCTATATATTTCAATTTTTCACTCCGAAAAAATGACTACAGTGGGTCCAAATGTAATATGGGGATATATACTTTTATATGCGGCCAGCGGAGTTATAATTCATTTCCAAAGTGGACCGCAAGACCATTTGGGTTGGCCACCCCTGCTCTACACTACACAGGTAGCCCTCCTATAACACGGCATCCTATAACACGGTTTCGCTATAACACGATTTATGAATTGCGGAAACCCTTCTACAACACGGTATCCTATAACACGGTTTCGCTGTAACATGGTAAGAAAATTGCAAAAACCTTTATACAACACTATACTTCTATAGCCGCGACGAGGCTTGCCGTCTTAAAGATACAGTGTGGCATAAACTATTTTGATTTCATCTCCGTGGCTTGAAAACAAAAGTATTTCACGCTGCAGATCGACAGTCTGCGTCGAGCCACGGTGTGTCAAAGAACAACTTTTTCGTCTTAAAAATATTAAGGAAAAATTAACATTGATTCGGTAAAAACCAGAAAGCAAAGTGAAATTACAGATTTTTTAAAGAGGAAAGAAAATACAAAAACTTTAAATGAAGAAAAAAGTTCTGAAATTGAAGGCGATATCATTCCACCAAAAAAACGTTCTCGATTGATTATACTGAGCAGTAACGATGAAGAAATTTATTAAATTATAGTTGCATCAAATTAAAATAATATTTGTTGTTTTGTGTTGTACATACATTTATATATTTTTAATAAAAATTAAGTTGCTTATGTAGAATTTAAAAAAAAATATTTGTTTTTAATAAGTTTTCGGAACGCAACCCCTCTTTTTGTACTTGCTCTGGGTCTCATACAACACGGTTTCACACAACACGGCATTTTTTAGGAACGTATCTACCGTGTTATAGGAGGGTTACCTGTACTTTACATTGTCATCAACGATCACACAATAGGATTTTTCAAAAACGTAAAAAATCGAAGCACGGTATACGATATTCGCAATCACTCCTGATTGAACATCGTTAACGACCGTATATCTCATGGAATCAGAATTGTAAATGTAGTGGCGATCGAAGGCCATATTATTTTCATCGAAATGGTTATTATATTTTTAAATCGCGATTCGTTCAATTACTTTAGCCCGTCCATGAAAGCGAGATGTTCTACCTGTATGGAAATGACCGTATTAAAATCTATACCGCAGCATGGCCACGCACCGATCCGTCGAGCCGAGGAAAACTAATTAACTAATTTTCTACAGTCCTCCCCCTTGTGTTTGCCACTTTCCACGTTGCTCCAAACAAGGTTTAAACCAGGTTTTTGCCAGTTAACGGTAACCAACGACAACGGGAGTTTACTCTCCTCGGACTAGAAGGCGCCATTAAACTTTAGTTAGCCACCATGCCGGGAGAAACCATAGGTCCGGTGTTACATTTTGAAATCACATTTGTCCGGCCACGCAGAATTTGCTTGGTTCGTCTTTAACCGCGATGCAGAAAGACAAAACAAGCGGTTGAAACTTTTCCAAGTGAAAATTCCAACGGTTGTGTCTTTTCCAAATTTATCACATTTTTGTAACTTGGTAGAACGTAAGGACGTCATTTCTTTGGGGTGTTAATATGTGTTTTGTAGCGTTGGTCGGTTTAACACTAGATCTACCAAGGTGGTTAAAATAACTTGTCATACATTTCTTGAAAATGTTCCTAAAACTTTTAACACTGTTTTTTTTTTCAATTTTCTACGTTTGTCTTGCAGTCTATAAGCGATTAAATCGATCAAGTTTTCTGTCTCATTCATTTCTTTGATTCGGACGGATTTATTCGACAGTTTTAAAAATATGGAATAATCGTCGGCAGATCTAGTGTTAAGGTGCAGAACGTACAATTTTGTATTTCAAGATGAAGTTTTTTTCGATTTATCTATAGATGCCGTGAATTATCGTGGCAAATCTTTTATTTTTGAAATTGCAGTCACTCATCTTGCGACACGCGGGAATTTCCCGAGAACCGGGGAAGACATGAAAATGCGACTAAAAGAGGAACAAACGACGATAAAGAGGATAAAGTTGGAAGTCGTACATGCCATTCTCCTCTATCGCAAAGCGAATATTTCCTCTTGAAACTTTCCCGCTTGGAAGCACATTAATAGGTTTTTCACCATCAGGATTTATCCACTGGTTTTTACACTCTTAACCCACATATTTAAAGTTTCAATTGATCAAATATAATAGACAAATATAATATCACTTCGCAATTATTCATTTGTTTATAGTTCTCGCAATCATTTACAAACAACTTCTAAATTAAACTCCTGGCACAATTATCAGTATGTTACAGAAAGCATATAGCTAAACTGAGAAGAAGCGACAGTCGCGACTTTAAAAATTTCAGTTCATACCCATAAAAGGAAGTGGTTTTCCAAAATTTCTTACCCTACAACTGGTCCACGACTGTGTCCCAAAACTTGATAATCCCAATTGGAAGTTGACACAATATCACTTGGTTTATTCAATAAAAGACTAAAGTTCTTTATTAAAATCTCTAAACACTTGCGTTCAATTGTATAACTCTATATTAAAAATTAATCATAATATAAAGAATATACTTGATCTCAAAATTTCTTTGCCATCGATAACAATCCATCGGTATAAAACATAGGTAACAATACCCGGATCAAGTTCACCTCTCTTTCCTCGTCATAAGGAAATATGTTCATACCATTATTCGAGTAGAATTCATTGCAATAAGAATGCCGTATAAATGCCTCCTCGGTAGCGATATCAGCGAGCAATTTATTACCAGCGCAGTTTAAGTCCCGCGCGTACACGTCGAACGAAACACATTATTGGCCCGTATTCAGAATTTGCTTTTAAATAGCGCTCTTGTTTTTTCAAGTGTGCCTCGCCGTATAAATAGAGATCGGGAGGCGCGAGCGAAAACTTTACTACTTCTCGTGTAGTTGTGCCCCTGTAATAAGTGTTCTATACTTGCTCACCTGCAATAAACGTTACTTCAACTCTATCGTACCTCTTATTTGCACCGATATCGGAATTATAAGCGTTTGATATCGTCCGTCAAGTATGCCTTATAAACTTTCGACTCGATCACGCTGTCGTTTCGAATTGGAGTCGCGCCAGACGTACGTGCGTTATCGTATTTTACACGCCGTTTCTTCGCCGACTATGAATCACTGGTTCCTTCTCTTTTCAGGCTTTGCTTCTTCTCCTACGTTCCTTCCTATTCTCTCTCTTTCTCGCCGATAATGCGTTCGACGTTTATGAATAATTTTTTATTCGAATCGAATCGGGACGACGTTTACCGCGCGACCATGCTCTTACGTTTCGCAGGTGAAACGTTCTTGCTGTCGGTGGCACGATTTTTTTAGATTTCAGATATTTTTTGGTATATTATAAATATTTTTACATTGTGCAAATTTATATAGCGATCTGTTGTTTGATGCTTTATTGTCTATCTATCGTGGGATAGGATTGATGTCGAGTAATTAGAGGTTGGATATATACAGGGTCCGTCAGCAAAATCCGGACAAAATTATGAGATCATTCAAACACTTGTTTAGTTAGAAATTACTTCTATTGTCGAAAAAAAATGTGTAAATTAATTAGGGGATCCTTATTAAGTTTTATCATTTAGAATAGCCCCCTTCCGCTGCGTATCACTTCTTGGATTCTTGATCTGAAGCGCGAACATGCTCTTTTCACCTGATCCTTGTTTAAATTCGCGAATGCTGCCTCTATAGCTACTTGAAGGGATGCCGCGATGGGGTGCCTGGATTTATTAGACACCATTTCAATAACGCTCCAAACATAATAACTTAGAAGCTTCAAGTCTGGTCAATTGGGAGGCCAGATGTCTTTGGACCGAAATATTTCGACGTTATCGAAAAACCAGTTTTGCATTAAATGACTCGTATGAGCTTGTGCGTCAACCTATTGTAAAATGTGGGATCTCCCGGATGCTACACTTTCCATCTTTGGCTTCACTACCGAAATTATGATCCGGAGGTACAGTTTATTGTTAATGGTTTCACCCTTCTTAACACTAAACCTACCAAGGCGGTCAAAAGACCGCTTCCAAAATATTTTCTAAAAATTATCTAAATTAATAGAGTAGCCATGGAGTAAATATTCCATTTCTATCTTATAAAACCAAAATTAGTTAATTAATTATCTTTTTTATCACTCCACTTCTCTTTGTATAAAGTCGTTATTGAGTATATTTAAATTTTAGTAGATATAACGTCGGTAGTTTTAGTGTTAAAGAAGTGTGGCGGGTTGCTAAGCTCTTTCGTCGGCAGCCGCTGTGCTTACAGACTTTTCTTTGGAATAAATTCGCCTTGACCGATTAGTAGAGACATCCACGTACTTCTCTACAACCGCATACCTTCGTACAATATCATAAACAGTAGAATTCGGGTATCTAAAGAATCGAATAATTTCAATAGCTGAACGCTCCGCGCGAAGCGCTTCAGTTATTGCTGCTTTGTGAATATATTCCGAACACTATCTAATCAAATCTGCCATTTAGATGTTACATACGTATTGTACATACATATTCCTTGCTGGAGAGAAAGAAACATCTACTGCTGACATTATATGTAGCGGGAAATTAAAATAGAAGTTTGTCCGGATTTTGCTGACGGATCCTGTAAATACTTAAAGTTCTCTGTATGAGGGGTGGACCATTATTGTATATATATAGGGTGAGTCACGGAAGATGACTGCTCTAAATAATTTGTAATTCTAAATAACTTGCTTATATAAATTTAAGTTGTATGAGAAATTTCTTCCGACAAAAGTTGCGCGGTTGCAAGGTTGCAATAGTAATATGGGTTTATTGTTGTGTTACTGTTGCATAAGGATAAACATCACCTGAATTATTTTAAATGCTTAATTTGCGTATGCTTATTTTCTGTTTTTAAATTCGAATAAGGCATCGAATTCTACATAAAAAGTCACTCTATTATGTATAATTTATAATGAATAATGATTAAGATATTTACAAATTAATTATCTAGCATTGCAAATCATGCTCATTCAACAACGACAGATAATGTAGGTAAACACGATTCTAAGCAGATGGCATTGTCGATATGAAATATCAGAAAAACTTAATTGAAATTTATATGTAGTTAGAAAAAAGTCGCCCATGGAAAAGTACTACCTTTATTAAGATTTTCAGTAATACAGAGAAGATAGAATTTGAAATTAGTTCCTGTTGGCTATGATTGATCAAAATTTCACGATCGATTAGTTCATGCTCTATGAAGCTTTACATCTTGAAGATCCTTTATCGAAATTCCCTCTTTAGTTAAAAGACTTTTTCACTTTAAAGATTTACTATAAACTTTATATGTACTGACGATAAGATGTATTACATTAGCGATACTGATGATCTCACGAAAAGTAAGAACGTCAGAGTCTTAATAAAAAAAAAATACGGAATACCATTTCTATCGATAATCTACACCTAAAAAACAATCACTTCACCTCAATTCTATCACCCTTCGCCATATAAAAATTTTTCCAATCATAATATTTTTCACCACAGTTACAGGGTCATCGACGCATTGATCCACAAATTCTTACCACTTACAACAGAAGTCACAATGATTGATATCGATTTTTATGTTTCACCGTTAATATTAGGGGGACCGAAAAGTAATGTCGTTTTTATGTATTAAATCCAAGCTAATCAATTTGTAACGCGTTTCTACTTTTAATGAACGATGTAGGCACTCTCGTTATCAACAACGTTTTGTCATTTAGTGTGTAAATTTTTAATGCCGAGTCCATAAAAATTAATTGGTTTTTGGGCGAAACATCTGGTGAAACGACATTACTTTGCGGTCCCCCTAATACACCCTCTGTCCCAAAAGTAACCAGAATAGATTTAAATTGTAACCGATAGACATCCTATTGTCTACATATGCTGTTTATCACGAAGATGCGACGACGAAAGCGCATCGAATACGCAATGTAACCGATAGACACGAAGATGCGACGTATGTCTACGCACCACCTACAAATCGAAGACGCATCGAATACGCATCACGCCAATATAAAAGCGCGAACGACGATGAAGAGCATTCATTACCAATCCTCATCAGTACCAGTTAACATCGATCAACGTATTAGCTTATAAGCCTTTCTGTATTCTTTGAGTATTCTAGTAGTGTAGTAAGATTTGTAGTTTGTTAAAAGTAGAGTTTAAGAGGACGAATAAATTCCCTTTTTAAAAACTCGAATCTCTGGACCTCGCCGGTAACAAAATAAATACTAATACTTCAGAATAGTTGACAAAAATCACGTTATTTGCTCGAAATATTCTCCCCCAGTAGAAATACAACGACGTGCGCATTCAAAAAGTGCATCAAATGACTTTTTTATGTTGTTCGTCGTTGACCGTTAAATGTCTTTGATTGATGCATAACAATTTCCTTTCATCGCTAAATGCAGTTTTTCGGACCAAAAATAATCACAGGGAGCCATATCCGGTAAATACTAGCGATATTGAGGCAAAATAATTTGATTTTTGAAACACCACGTCTGATCTCCAGTTACAATCGTTTTTAAGACGTTATCGAAGACATTCAACTGTAAACAACGAGCAACCTTAGCATCATTTCAGTCAGCGACGTAAAAAAGTCATTTGATGGACTTTTTCAATGAGCAAATCGTTGTATTTCCGCTGGGGGAGAATATTTCGATTTATTAAAATGATTTTTGTCAACTATTCTGATGTACTTATGTTTATTTAAATCCATTCCGGTTACTTTTGGGACAGAGGATGTATTTCCTATTACTGTGAGCTCCCACCGAAAAGTCAGGGATACTTTGCTTCTTCCGCGACAAATCGAGACGCGTTAAACTAAGACTCGACGGAATTATCCAAGGAATGTAAAATGCCGCAACATTGCGTAACGTCAGAAGACACACGCGGCTTTACCGTGAAAATTATTTCACATTCTCCGGTGCCGGAAAGCCCGTGGACCCGAGCGCCTAATTATAAAGACACTGGAGAGTTTTCACCGCTTGCAACTGCGCTTCGTCTGTGCTACTCAAGGAAGCCAGAGCGCGTACCACGAAGAAAAATGGACGAGGTAGCATACGCTGCCACCGCTAAATCTTAACCCTCGGAAGACATACCGCGAAATGCGGTGACCGAGCCAGTCTTGACCCGTACTAATTGTTCCGGTCTTGTTTTAATTGCTACAATGAACTTTACGTTCGCGACGCGGGAATTCAGGTTCCGCTATATTTTTTATAAATTAAATGCCCTTCGTAATTATATTTCAAAACGACTTTGTTTGTCAGTTGACGACGAGGAAACGCTGGATTTCCTTGTTTTACGCTCTTCAGAATGTGGATTTTAGATTATTTATTTTTTTATACCTTAATTATTACGCGATTCGGACGGAATTCTTTCGTCAGATGTACAGAATTTTTTTATAGAATTGAAAGATTAACACGTTGAACGCCACAATTTTTTCGCTAGTTTTATCGTTTCTATTGAAGTGAAACTTTTTCTATTAAGGACGTTCCCAAAGACCAGTCGTTCTCAACCTACGAATACATTTTCCTTATATAAGTTACCCATCTGTATTGCAAATATTAGTTGACCAGCAGTACGCTCTTTTGCCCCGCCGCCCAAAAAATATGTTTAACTTTGAAAATTTATATAAGTTAGTTAATATTGTTATAGAGAGGTAAGATAACATTACGAAAGTTATACATTTTTTATCATTTTATATAATTGTTTGTTATTTTTTATTATTATCAGTCAATAAATATTTAATTCATTATCAATATAAAAAGTGTATTTTATTATTTATTATTTATTATATTTTTTAAGGCTATGATTTACTTTAAACATTTTTTACAACAAAATAAATGCCGCTTCTTGTACCGATTTTGTATGGAAATTATTTATGTGAATATTATCTGCCAATTCTCGAAATTTAAAAAAAATTGTAGGAAAATTAAAATTGTTAGACACTAAAACCTACATGAATTAGTATGAAATGTATAAATTAACATGCATTCAAATAGAAATTAAAAATGCTAATATTTTCAATTTTAGCACCGCAAAATGGGTGAAAATTTTTCGTATGCGTTCAGAATACTGTCAAGAATTTAGAAATAAATTTTAAAGATGATCGTAAGAAAAATTTTTTTTTTGGGAACGTTCTTAAATTCACATCTTTGTAAACCAGAAACTTTAAAGATGCATATAAATAGATACTCAGCAGATCTTTGTCTTTTTAACGCCAATATTTATATATTTAGTATGCCTAAGAATTTAGAAATACTGTATATGGTTAAAAATTCAATATTGCAGTTTAAAAGTCACGTGAAATTTCATTAAAATTCAATAGCGCCGGTCACCGGTGACCGCCGTAGCAGTCAACGTGTTAATAACATTCTGGCTGTATTCGCATTTTGAGTATCGTGAAATTTTAACTTTGCGACGGACAAATTCAAAATCTTAGAATATGATTTGAGTAAGTGTCAAATTCTTTGACACAGTTACGTATAGAAAGGGATCAGAATGAAGTCACTTGGGACGTAAGGGGAGACTGCTCTCGCACTACCTATCTCTTTCTATTCTATATATCTGCTGTCCTCTTCATTCATAGTCGTAACTATTCACATTCATTTAAGTAGGTAAAATCGGTGTCTACCAATCTGATAATAAAAATATCGTGCGTACGTCAAAGTTTCGATTTTCACGATCGATATCGTGCTGTCGCACTTAGTTCCACGGCTTTTTCTTTTCTCTCTTTGTCTCGCAGTGCGATTTCCCCTCAAGTGACTTGTTTCTGGTCCCTTGCAATAACTACTGGGAACAATTTTGCCTTTGCACTCGTTAGTTTTGATGACAATAAAAAATGTGGCCTTTTCTGTTTCCCTTTCTCTCGCTCCCTTTTATGTCGTCCTGAATTAGATTTCCTATTCTACTCCGCTTGAAACTCTGCCATTTGCAATGTGCCTTCCTTCATATCTTTTCGTTTTGAGAAAGCGTGACATAAGAAATTCGTAAAACAACTTTGTAGGCACACGTGTTTCTTGATACTTCGATTTACGCCAATCGAAGAAATGTATGTACATAATCGATCATAATCGTATCTATTAAAACTAATTATAAGGCTGCCTACAAATATCAAGTTTATACTTTAGTGCCATTAAACAGTAATTACAATTAAAGGTGAGTTCAAGAAGCACGATAAATTATGTATTGCCTGATAACGTGACAAACAAAACTTCCACGCTACAGCGAAGAATATTTTGCATCTAATTATTCCATATGCATAAACATTGATCTTACAAGAAATCAAGAAACGTGTGAAACTTGCGTCCTTGATTCGACGAATAGCAATCACAAGGATAAAAAAATTTTTACCTTTCAACGAATCGCAAGGAAAGATTACAACGGAAAAAAAATTAATTGCATTTCCATTGCACGAGGAAATACATTTATAACTCTAAAAGAAAATGTAAATCTATATATACATTAAAACGAAATAAAGAATTAAAATGTATACCACCAATCCGATCATAATTCCATGTCAACTCTTTAATATAAAATAACTGTGTAAAACGCTTCATATGCTTTTACAAAGCCATGAAAAAAAATTACTTTTCATCTACCTCCAACTCTGCAATAGAATGCTATTGTATCGAAAAAAAACTATACATCTTCCATAATAACCCACCGAGCCAAGTTTTTCCCATCGTGCTTGTTTTTCCTTTAGGAGAAATATAATTCGCAAGTAAGCGAGTTCATCTACATACTCCTCACTTGGCTGCCAATACACGATGATCTCTTTCCTTCATTCTCTGGCAACCGGCAACGTACGACGATCGTTCACTATCGATGATATCATCGTCCATATTCGAGGCGTTTATAAATATTCAATAAAATCAAACATCATGCCGAATATATCGCTTCGATTCCCACGAGGAAAGCGGCGAGAGTAACGAAACGCAGGGAAAGTACTCCAGATGATCGGAATCGTTTTATTACGTACTGGCACGTGAATAACAGGTGTTCGATAAGAATTATGAAACCGTCGGCCTCACGTTGCCGCGTTAGCAGAACGATCGAAGCGTCGAAAATATTCCAAAGAGAAGACACTCGAACGATGAACAAAGTCTGACGAATAGAGAAACAAGATAGAGGAACAAAAGTAGTAGAGAAAAAGAGAAGAAGAAGAGAAGAAATAGTCTCACTTTTCGATAATGACTTTGAAAGAAGAACTCGAAAGGAAAGCTCGAGAAGGTTAAAAAGAAATCGAATAAGAGGAGAGCCCCTACATGAGTCAGCGGCACTTGTTTCGACACTGTCTCACTAATACACGACTACCACCCACTTGGAGTTCGTGCCCGGTCTGTAAAGTAGGAAAACAGCGTCTTTGAGGGTGTATCCTCGAAAGCACGTCGTGCCCTTTCTTGCTCTCGCCTCGACCGCCCTCGGTCGAAAGCTCTCGCGGAAGACAATTCGGTTCCACTTTGCCGTATCGTTTTTCACCGTTGCGAGTAAAAGAGAAAGAGAAATAGAGAGAGACGTAAAGACGGAGAAAGAGAGAGAGGGTTAGCCACGAAGAATGGGGGGTGTCGAGGAAGACAGCGTATGCGAAGACAATCCTCGATGGAAGCCGTTGCTTTTCTGATTTTGGCACGAGGCTCACGTGCCGCGATAAAGCAACGTGCCGATCGGGACAAAGGATACGGCTTCGTTTTCTACGAGAGTTTTTCATCGACCAACAAGCGGGGCGTGATACAACCCCCTTCTCTATACCTCCATCCACCTGCTATTATCCGAAATCTTTATATCTCGAGAAATTCTCGGCGAGGGAAAACAGAAAGAGAGAAGGGAAAGAGAGAGAGTTGTATATATTTCAACGCGATCGCATTTGAACGTGAGTATTTCTTACGCAAACGACAGCTCGAGATAATATTGTGTAATGGGGTTAACGAGACGATGCGCGATCTGCCAACCGAAGTGTAGCATAAAATAACAAAGTTACTTTCGCGTTGAAGCTTCGACGAAATTTCTACTCTTGTTAAAAAAAAATCTAGTAGATATTTTTTCCCGCTTCGTGGTGATCAATTGCATGGGAATTTTACGTTCGAAATGGCACGCGTTTAGTTATGCAATGAGAAACAAAATTTATTCATTGGAACGTGAGCGCACGCCTGAATCTGCTTTTAACCCCTTGCCCTACGATTCCTTTTGTCACTGTCTCCCCGATGATTCAGAATTAAATTGCGAAAAGAAAAATTGGTAAGTGATTCTTGATATATCGTATAATTTAACATAATATTGATATTATGGAAATAATAATTTTATCGTGTTACGTCTCCTTAACACTAGAACGGCCGACGTTAAATTTATTACATTTAAATATATTAACACTTTACCGACCGGTACTATTTAACATCCTATCCACTTCTGATCGGTCACTTCCACGCAAATATTTCCCTGATACTGATATCTCTCCAAAAATTGCAAACTTTCTTCACTGAGTCCTTGACACAGTTAACCGCAATGAAAAATAATAATTTATTAATTGCCGTAGCGACCAATTAATGAGTTAAAAGTCCAAAAGTGTTGAGCCCGAAAAGCCGATTAATCGGCTACCGGTCGGTAAAGTGTTAACACTAGAACTACCGAACCAGTCAAAATGACTGGTACACAGTTTTTTCCAAAAATTCTTCGAGTCCACAGAAGAGTCATGGAATAAATATTCTACGTCAATCTAGAAAAACATAAATCACCGTATCCATTTTCTTTTCGGTCTCTTGATTTTTCTGTTTTCAAAGTACTTATTGAATATATTGAAATTTAATAGATTTAATGCCGGTCGGTAAAGTGTTAAATAAGAACTGTGGAAGAAGAGGAATCAAGGGGTGGAAAATATGATCCGTCTGGTAATCTGTGTTTTATAAGATCGACTTAGAATTTCTAGTATAGGACTCTCCTATAAACTTAGGGATTTTTTGGAAAAAAATGTGAACAAGTCATTTTGACTTGCTTGTTCGTCCTAGTGTTAATATATTCAATTTTAAAGGTATTACGAAACTTAAAAATTTCCTACTCGATTTACCGCCACGAGTGTCACACGTTATCGTATACTAAGCGATCAATAGAAAATATTCGTTTCGCTTGTCGATTTTTTCATTCATTTTCCGTCGGATCGTAATATCAACGACGTTCAGCAACATCCGACACTCCGTAGGGGAAGATTTAAATATCGATGTTAATGCAAGAAACTTTCGATAGCCACAGTGCGATATATTCGTGGCGATAAAGTCTGCTTATTTTGAAAAGTCTAACAGTTTAGCAGAAGTTGGAGAAATCGTTCCATCACACTGAAGACGCGTGGCACGTGCTAATATCATCTCACGAGGCGAGATGGAAATAAATAAACGGCGAGAAAATTCATAATGACAGCAAAATGAGACTGAATAATGTATTGTTACATATGTATATTAGGCACAATATGTATACATCGACTCGCTCGAATTGCGAGAGCATGCAATAGCGTAAATAGCGTCGAGCTGAGAAGGCCGGAGCGACGATGTCAATGTAAACAGTTACTCGGCACGTACATACGTCGATCGCTATGCATTGCTGACAATGCCATTAATAGACATTATATAAAGGATCGGAGGAACGACGGAGCGAAACTAGGCTCCTCTCTTTATACCACCGGCCTCGTGCACCATGAGACACGAACGAACAGCAAAACGGAGGAATACGTCTTTTATTGCCGATTCGGCGAGCCCGAGGACAACTTATGTTAATTACTATGACCGAATACTCGACGATGCCATCGACAAACAGCTGCGTAACGAAGTTTCTTTCGGTTGAATATTTTTTTTTCGCGATCTCAAAGTGTAATAGTATAGAATCGTTCGTTTCGATCAAAAAGGAATAATTGAAATTTGATGAAGAACATCGACGATAAATATGTTACGGTCAGATGCTGCTTAAAATGCAACGAGATTCGTTTTCCAGCTGCACGATAGACTTTGATACGATAGCCTGACGTAACGCATTGGTAATGCGAGCGGTAGACAAATGTTTCGTAAATTACCTCTGAGAGGAACAATCGACACGCTGTGCCAAGGTGCCGTCTGTTTGAGGAAGCCCATTGAAATGTTAATGATCAGACTTTATACGAATTTCTGTCGGATGTCGAACCAACGTGAATCTTCTCAAAGTGGAGTTTCTCGTGTGACTCGATTGCTCCGAAAATTCGGAGCGCGTAGAACCTCTTCGTTCTTCCTACGTGAATTTACCCCAAAGTGGTTTGTTTACCAGAAATATCACCGACTTTCAATTACACGCACGATTACACCGACCTGACCCCTGAGCGTGCAAGTATCTCGAGCTATTCGGAGTTACAAAGTTCGCGTTGACAACGAGACGTGCGCGCGATAATGTGGAACGTGAGAAACAAACCGACACAACGTAGGAAATTCGGTAACATGAATATTTCCATTATTCTCTCAGTGTCGTGAGTAAATGAGACATCTTCGCGATTTAACATCACCGAACGACTTCAACCTTCCTGCACCGATTAGTAAAATGACAATGTACCTACCCAAGTGTCATAATCCAATGCTGATTCTCACTGATAACCACAGAGATTCCCTCGTTGATTTTCTCTTCCACGAGGTCACAGCAGACACACCTCGCCGGTTCTTGGTGAACAAAAATATATCTCAGATTCGATTGGTTCACACTGCTAGTTAGAATCGGAGTATCGACATCTTCCATGTAAGAATCGTCATGAAGTGATAAGCACGTCACGAAATGTATCCACGAGTGAAAATCGGCCGACCTCCGGCCACTAATCCTCCGCGGGGTTATCGCTGCCGCTATAACAGCGGCGGGAAACGTAAATGCGGAAAGATGCACGCGCGTTTATTATAGGGCACGTGCGTGAACGCACCAAGAACTCGCGTGTTCGAGTTTTGATCGTCTTCCCGGCGCGAACAGGTGGGCACACGCTCGACGAGTCACGCTGGATGCGGGACACGCGAGTCTCGCGAGTACCGTCAAACCGACAAAGGAGAATACGCACGCGTCGCGACGGCTTGACGTCGACTGAGGCAGACCGAGGAACGAGTTGGCCGCCGCGCGCCTGTCCGCCCCTGCTTCCATGCTCTCCCACTAACCGACCTCCACCGGTGGCGCCACTAACTCTTGCACCCCCTTTTGCATCCCTTCTCTTTTCTTTTTTCTCTTTTCCGTCTCTTCTCTCTTCTCCTTTCTTCTGTTTCCCTTACTCCTTCCGTTTCTACATTATCTCTTGCTTTGACTTGTTCTCTTTTGATTACATTTTGTTACTGTAACTTGTCAAAGTTAGGTCTTGATTAGGTCTACGTTAGGTCAATGTTCTCATTGGGGACAACACGTTAAGGGTGGTCCCGGATGTATCGGGAGTCTGTTTCCCGGGGTACACCTGTAAAACGGTAATGCGAGGTCGACATGGGATTTTAGGGGGTGGTATCTTCACGCTACTAACCACCCCCTCAGGCGGTGGCGGTTTAAAGCGAGTATTCTCCATGTAAGAAAAGAAAATGGTTTGGGTTAAGTCTTGTTCGAAATAGAGTGCATTGTTGCGACGTTGTTCCGATTTGGAGAACCGTTGGTGGATACTGGTGATGATTTTGACAGTTTGATTTAGGGTACTGGCTGTTGTCTGATGTTGGATCGTTGTTGGTTTCAAGAGATACGGGAAGGAGGATTGACCCTTAAAGTGTTAAGTGGTTGGTGAGAGTTTGAACGTTGTAGGCTCGAGAGGCTTTTCGTTGTACGCTGTTGTGTTTGTAATTTTCAAGGGGTTTAAAGTTACAGATTTTCAGCAATGACTGAAACGGCTTTGTACATAAAAAAATTTGGGGAATTGTTGTTGCGTTTGCGAAAGTGAAGTGGAATACTTGCTTATTGAAGAGATTTCAAATGTTTTGAGACTTACCAGAGAAAAAGAGTAGGATGTTTTTTTTCTCAATTCTGATGAGCGAGTAGCAACAATAGAAATAGAAGTGCCGAGTCGAAGTCAACAGACTTGAGACACAATATTCTTGATGTTTTGTTTGAGGAATCTTTGCCACGTGATCTGCGTTGTATACATTATTGCAGTTGTAATTTGCAATTCAGCCGAAATCGTAGATCTTCTATGAAACAATCGTAGATACTAATATAAAAGAAAACTGAGTTTACAGCGGGATTCTCTATTCTTATGACGGATTTTCGAAAGGACGGATACATTGATGACCATATACTTTATTTTTTCATTGACAGTTTATCTCGTGACAGTCACGTGCGGACCGTCAAGTATTAAACGGTTTGTCCCGTTTAGTCTACCAAAGATATCTAAGTCTATGACTAGATACTTTGCTTCCTCTGTTTTCTAAGGTTATTCTAATTCAAGAAGGAGACGTGGTTTAGTTTGCATGCCGAAGTGTTTTCGAACATAAAAATAATTAGACATTTTTTGGGCCAGAATTCGTAATTTTACCAAACTGTGAAAGAGTTAAAAGAAAACAGGTGCCATTAAACAGAAGAAAGGTACCTCGTTAGCAAATTTGTCGTTAGTTGGCATATTTGTTATTGATGAAGACTCAGTTTTTAGCTTTACTGTGCCCGTACATGCGTAAGTTATTTTATTTGGTACATCGAGAAAGTAAAGATTTATACGAGAGCATGCTAATGCAAACTAACTCATACGCTGAGTATTTATTTAATATACAAGCAAATTTCTGTGGTTGCGAAAACTGCGAAACTAGGGCAAATGTAGAGCTTGTGAATGTAGACAGAATAATATTTTCATTTCGGTAAAAAAGGAGGGAACTTACTTTAAATTACTTTAATCTACCCTGGTACTATTGTAAGAATTTAATCTTACGTAATTGTGGTTATGCAAATCGGCTTGTTGGAATGATAAGTTATAACGTGTTTACGATAAGTAGCAAAACATGGAAATTTCGAAACTTTGTTTTGCCTTTTGAAATTCCACCACTAAATAAATCCTGTTTGTATCTTCAAAATACCAAAGACAAATCCTTTTTTCATTAGACACAAAGCAAGTTAAAGTCCGAGTTAAATACTTTGAAATTCTTTCAAAATTCTATCAGCCTGCATCTTAATGTTTTATTCATTTTGTTCCAACACATCAACCTGCGTAACGTTATTGTTGTTGTTATTTCACAACTTTAACAGAATTGCCAAGTCATTTTTCGCGCAAGTCTCGGCACGACGCTCTTTTGACTTTCCACCGTCTAGATCGCCGAGAAAAGATGACCTCGGTTACCTTGAGATCGTAATAAATTAGTAGGATTTATTAATACGGGCGAAATGTTTCAAACGTTCCCCTTTAAAAGCGGCTGCAATCTCGACAAATAGTTGGTGATAGTTTAAGAATAATAGTACCGTAGGAAACTACAAAGAACTTTAATTATGCAGTACAATGTTTTTGGTAGAATGAGTTTCATTATGATGTTAGTATACTCACGCGAGTGGCCCCGAGAGCCATTTGTCACGACTGTCGCAAGTTCCCTAGTTTAATGCATCCGTGCCCGTAGATGCCCCATTTCTACCGGCATCGCCTTTACTGGAATTTTGGACTGGAAATTGCCGTTGGTAGACAACGTTAACTGGCGAACAAACCGACCGTTTTGCTTTCCCTCGGTTTCGCAGTAGTTATCGTCGACGCAACAGCTTCCACTCGTTCTCACGATCGATTCTATCGCTCGTAGGAAGTATTCGACCAATCTTCTCCACGTATCGAACGTCAAACCGAGTCGATCTTCAATGGTTTCGGTCGAAAACGAGATTTCGATGGATAAACGAGAGCGATAGAACGATCGATGAGAATCTGCTCAAACGGGAAGAGTACTTTCGAATTAATACGCCGAAACGCCGGTAATAATCCGATATCAATAACTCTAATTGCGTCGATTACTGGCTACATTTCGGAAGATCCATAGGTTCAAAGGACTCGCGTTCGTGAGATTCCACTTGCGACGATCGATTAAGCATTCCATGTTTCGAGATTCACTGGCCGATCTTGGTTATCCTGATTATCTCCACGATAATCGCGTGAAAAATGATCGAAGCGTCGACTAATTCAGTGCTATTCGGGGATGTCGTTAGAGAGTTTGATCGAAGGTGTTCCGAAATTGGTAGCTACTAATTACAGATAACGGCACGCCATCTATATCGTATTATTATCACTTGTAAGTACAAATTACGAGTTATAATGCAAGAACTTTCGCGATTGCAAATAACGATCGATAACACCACCGATAATCCATATCGATCGATGCAAATGTACATGCCCTTTCTGTGTCCCGAAGGGATGGAAAGAGAGGAAGACAAAGAGAAATAGTCTAACAATAAGTCAAAGAGCACGAGAGAAATAAAACAGCAAAGAAAGTGAAACAAAGATGAAATCAGACGCAACCGAAGAGAGCCAAAAAAAGAGAGAGATATAAAGTGCCAAAGAGAACCAAAAAAATAAAGAACAGAAGAAATACAGAGAGAGCCAAATAGTGCCAGAATAAAATAGAAAAATGGAAAGAGTAAGATACAGTTGAAAAAAGAGAAGGCCAAAGAGAGAAATAGAGAGAGAATATCAGTGAGAATTATAGAGAACAAGAGAGAGACAGTAGATTTAAATTAACTCAACGACGGTACTGCCGAGTCGATGGACGACGGAAATAAATGATGGGCGCATGCGGTGAACATTAATTCTATGCTTGCTCCGCGAGCATGTAAAACAAGTAGCCGAATCAACGAGTCGATACGCTCATTGGACTGATGGTTGAAACGAACGATACGAGCATCACTCCTTGAGTAGGTTGAGGGGATAAAACACAGCGGCGTCAAAGCGAAACGTAATAACGAGCAACATGTTGTACTGCTTTTGAAGCGTCCTTTTATGATCGTCTCGTGTTTACGCGTTGATGTATACACCGCCTGAAGGTATTCCTCTTTCTGCGAAATGACTTCATCCACTGTCCACCGTAATCACGATAACTACCATTGAGAATTCCACGAATAACAGCAATATAGTTTGTAAAGACCCCAGAATGGATCCCTTTGAGACGTGCTCGAGCGATTAGTGCGATTAATGCTAATCCGCGAACGACATCCTCAGTCTTCTTATTGTTGCGTTTGAGTGGAATTATGAAATAGTTTAGAGATATGTTGGCAGAAGATGTTTATGATATTTGTACATATTTAACTTTTTGCAGGTTTGTGGCGAGATACACTTAACAGAGTTCTCCATTGAAATCACTTTTTCATCGACATAGTTTCAAATTTGATTCTTGATTTTTAACCCTTACTGTAGGAGCGCCGTATATATATCTGGCGCTTGTAGTAAAAGTATTAATATTAACACTTTTCCGATCTTGGCCGCAAATACTTCCTTGACACCGATATCCTTTCGGAAATTAGAAATTCTCGTCACAGAATTCTTAACACATTATTGGCCGGGAACGTCATATGACGTCCTTCGATAACCCAATGTAATTGACGAAGTATTATACATTCAAATTGTGGTTACTGTTAATTCATCGATTGTCTTCGTTACATTTACAATCCAAACTGCAAATATATTATTGAAAAACTCTCAGTTTATAAGAAGACGCGGTAAGTACATATAAGTTTATATTTAATTATGAGCATTTTCAATTTTTCCAAAAAATCGCCGGGCACACGCGTTAGTTCTTACAAAAAGAACCCGATCAACAATGTGTAAATACAGTAAACCGCAATGATAACTAACAATTTATTGATCGCCATGACAACTAATTAAGTTAAAAGTCCAAAATCGTTGAGTCTGAAAAGCCCATTAACCCTTTAGGTACGAGCACTCTGTCCGTCGTGATACTCCTGCTGTACCAAGTGTTACGCCTTAAATGCGAACATAGCATGTGGTCAGTCCTCCGTTGTATGAAAATTTTCCTAAGCGTTAAATAAGAATTGGACTTAACCCTTTGCTCTACAATAACGTGTGATACTCGTAACGTGATAGTGGCATAGGAAATTTTGAAGTATTCCAAAGAATTACATACATTCAGAAACGTTACAGAAACGTTCAAATTAGTTTTATGCTATTAATATTGCGTTAACCCTTTGAATACGGCGAAAAATCCAGTCCGAGTGCACCCCATTACCGGGATCAGTTATTTCTCCTTCAAGCGATTATTAGATAAAATAATTTTTTTGCCGAAAACTGAGCAACCTTAACAGTTGTCGCTTGTTTGATTAGATCGGGGACGATCGAGATGAGAAATTTATGGACTCAGAACGATTGAGAATCAGTTTGGAGGCTCAACTTGGCGTTATTTTCTGCCCTAGATGTTTTTCAGTAACTGGGACATATTTTATCCCAGCCGTAATATCAAACATTTTTCAGACTGGGACAGCACATGTCCCATCCGGTGCGAAAGGGTTAAGTTATACGGTATAAAAGAACTTAGTGACAATTTTGTATTTCAGCAATTAATTCAAAATTATTATATATTCGCTCACAAAAGATATAGTAGGCCAAGGGGTAACTAAAACTATGTTTCTTCTAACAAGTACCGTTCATTGTTTTAATATTAATCCTTTCGGTACAAGCGCCGGATATATCCGGCGCTCGAACACACAGGTCATCAGTTAGATGTCGGATATATATGGCGCTCGGACACACAGGTCATCAGATGGATGCCAGATATATCCGGCGCTGGTACCGAAAGAGTTGATAAGCCATCGGTTAGTAAAGTGTTAAATTTATGAACACTACTTGTTAGAAGAAACATTGTTTTATTAAAGACAGTTCTTATTTTCGGAGAGGCGCCTGGTACAACGAACCTGTCACGGCGGACAGTGCGCTCGTACCGAAAGGGTTAACAATTTGGTAATATAAATACAGCAGACAAATTTTATCCATAATTGTATGTAGCAGTCAAATAAGATTCTATTAACCATTATAAACCATTAATATTCTATAAACCATTAAGATTCTTATTCAAATAAGAATCTATAAACCATATTTAATTCCTTCTTATTAGTATAAAAACAGAATTAATGTCAAATTCAGAAATTGATATTGTATCGACAAAAAACAAAGTATCTCATACTACCCGTGATAGGAACTATCAACTGCATCTTCGTGCAAGATCGTAGAAATAAAAAAACCTACAATTAACAACCCTTACACCCAACGAAACAACGGCAGCAAATAAAACAGGAGACATAGTGTACGAGGGAGATAAACAAGAAGCGTCGATAAACGCTATAAAGCTAAGTAGAAATAGAAACTTGGAACGGCGCACTGGGCGAAGTAATATTTTTCCAAGTATCGATTCTACGACCACCGCTACAACTTTCCAGTGGAATTCTGTCGATCGCACGTCATCCCTGGCGCGAGTCTTTCTAACCCCCAGGAGCGTGCCGCTGACGGGAAAGTTACCGCTTCGAGTAGAACTTTTTAGAAGTTCGCTTCGAAGAGTGCCGCGGAGATTAGCCCTGGGGAGTTACAGTTTCCGGTGTACAATGAGTGGAATTCAGAAATATCTCAGGTCATAGAAAAAAAAATCGATCGTTGGATTACTTTCATTTTTTTTCCTTTAAATTTTTTTTTCAACATTGACAGATTTTCTATAATCGTTCAGTACAGCAATGGAAACCGTGGTGCGGTTGAGTAGTGGTACGATTAAATCAGCAAGAACTTCGACGGTAGTTTAACGAATTCGACTGGAACGGTCTTGTAATAATGAACCGTTCTAATTATAATTCAGTATGTAGCGGGAGAAAAATATTTGTTCGGTGTACTTTCTATTAGAAGTCTGTCTTAGGCACAGCTTCGAAACGTCTGAATGGTATTTGTACAACGAGTCTAGGACGGTGCGGAGGTATTAACCTTTAATTGCATTGTCATGTAGGTATATTACTTCTCTGGTTATGACGTCGAGCAGAAGTTGTAGAATACCCTGCAGCGGTATGTTTCGTGTTCTAATTGGATTCTCGTGGAAGCTTACAAATTCTCGTTTAGTATTCGCTTCAACGGTTCCAATTTATTTGTACGCGCTTTATTGTTCGTTTTAATTTGTTGAAAAATCATCCTGGATTGGGAGAAACATGGTATTTCTGTCGGTCGTACCCCCTGGTGTAAGCGAAAACCCTTTGGATGGTATGGTTTGAAATTTCGTTGGAAATATTTTTCTTTCAGATTTATTTGCTTTTCTATTATGAAAAAATTTCTATTTAATACGTTGCACGTCGGACGTAGTTCTTTTGACATATTGCTTGTCCTCGAAAACATTTTTTATCAGTAAAACTCATAATTGTTGAATATACGTGTAGATTCTATAATTCGTTTTTGATTTCACACCACGTTTTTAATATTGAATATAATGGAAAATTCTTCGATATTATGGACGAAAAATTGCGAAAAATGCCAGTGAATTTGGGGACGTCGATCATTCTTTTCCCCAATTTATTGAAGCTTTTAACCATTTTCATTTTATCATGTATGTGTGAACATTCATATAACAAAAATAGTATTTAAATGATAAAAAAATCATCGAAATATAAGCACCTCTTTGATCGTTCAAATTTATATACATATATATCGTTGCACTTATCGCGAATCACTATCGGGAAAAGAAATTTTCAACAACAATTTATTTTCAAGTGCAACAAAGCTGTGTTGCATTTGTTCTATGAGATTGCAGTATATCTTCGTGAGCCAAATAACAGAAGGGTACACAAAAAGCAGTGAATAATAACAGAATATGAATAATTTTTCAGAAATAACTAATTACAAAAGTCAAACAGTCTACTCTAAATCACACGTATAACTTTATATTACGAGTACCATGATAATATTTATAACAGCATATCGTTGCCAAACATTCACAAATTAGTCCAATATAAAGTTCAACCCAATAAGCTTGCAAAAAAGCAACTACCATTTTTCCCACCATACCTTTTTTGCAAAGAAAACAAAAAAACAGCAACTGCCATTACTAAAACCTAAAACAATGGTAAACGGTTCCTAAAGGCACGTAAAACAGCGCACTGTGAGAATCTCAAAATAATCGTAGTAGTTCTCGCAAGAAGAATCGTATTCTCCTAAGCGAGTACGAGTAACGAGCAACTCGTTTAGCATGTAACGTAATTTACGGATGCTAGGAGAATGCACGTAAACACGGCTAAATGAAACGTAAAATTTGCTTTGTAAATAATTTAACGGTACTTTAACAACGGCAAGCTTAATCCGAACGTACGCCGCATTTGACCTACTACCACCACTACCTGTTACATCGAAGGCGGCTTTAACTTTTACCCTATACTCCAAAACAACGTGTGTCACCGACACTCTTGTCTGGTTTCACGCAGACACGAGTACACACTGACGAAATTTTAATTCTATGTACGGGAAACACGATTTTACGGTTTCGGTTGTGTCTACTTTGGGAGCAAAGTTCAACTCAATCCGTAGCATTAACATGTTGAATGTCATAGGGATCACGGATGACGAGTGCTATTGCAGACGATATTAATGAAGTTTTTAATAACTTTTTAACAGTAATATTCACGAATTTGCTTACATATTTAATATCTATATATTACATATACAATATCTTTACCTTTAACACTAGATTTACGATCTGAACTAATTTGACTCATTGAAAGTTTGATTACTATATATATATAAAAGTTAAATATTATTTTTGAATAACATATGTTGTTTTTTAGTCACATAAAGAAATATATGTACATGTTGATGCCTCTCCCCCGCAGACCCCCTCATTTCGTATTATCGAATGCGGTATATCTATTTTTACAGTTGTGAGTCAATTTGACTCATAAAATGATTTACCAGTTAATCGCATAACACATGAAATTTGTAACTTCTATCAGACCAGGGTATCTTGCAGCTTTCAAGCCGCACGTGATTTGTTTCTCCTCTAACTTTTCTCTCCTTGCATAAAATGTTTATTTGTATGAGAGCCATCCTCTTGTTTTCGCGACTCCGCTACATTATCTTTTTTACCTACCCACACCTGTCATCATTTCGATTTGTACATCGCGCGTGAACAGAGCATTTTTAATGAAAATGTATATCAAAAGCAGAGCTTCCATATAAAAAAGGTTTTCAATGAATTTATTGATAATAAATCTTTCATTTAAATGGATTAGGAACTATTTTCTTTGCAAAAAACTTCAATCTTTTTGTGTGAGTCAAATTGGCTCACTTCAGTAAAAATAGGTAGGATATAATCAACATCCGTAAATCTAGTGTTAAAGTAGGTGATCTATAAACATGAGAGTTTAATAGAAAAGTTTTCCTTCAGTAGAAATTATGAAACTAGAGAAATGCGGGTGACATTCAGCGTGTTAATGAAACGGTGGTGTTTGCACGGGAAAAGAGTAGAAAGCTTCCTTTATGGTTTCTACCGGGAGATACCTGCATTTTGTTTCCTTTAGACGTGAAAGAAAATTGTGATTCGCTGCTATAACTTTTGGTCTATTATTTCGTTTGAACACGTCAGCAAGAATTGATAGGATCAAAATTGGCGAGAATCTGAGTTGCAATATTTCTAGGTATTTGGAGGAGGAGACTGATGTTCATTATGATTATAGTGTACGAGGATGCAAGTGGAATGGGGTGCTTCTTGAATTTGGTACGAAATAGGAGGAACTACTGATTGTGACAGAAAACTGAAGGTGTGGCAAGTATAGTAACATTTAACGTCTTATTATTTCTCTTTTTTTCATGAGTTGCACATGAAAAATTGAAATAGATTTTTATTTCAATCGCTACTATACATTTTTTATTTTTGTGAAAGTCCGGCTGCGTTTTTATGGCATGTGAAGAAAGAAAGAGCAATGTAGATATCATCGTACCATGAAATATCTCTTGTAATCAATTTCAAAGATACATATTACGATAGCCTTTATTACAAATCTTCCTTCAGCAGTGATCTTTTATAACTTAACGAATTGGAATTTAATGGCGCGTAATGGCAGTGTAACTTTTATGTATTGCAAATTATAGTAACAATTCTCAGCCACCACGTCTTTTAGAGGACAATTTCGCAAATAAGGTCAAAACGGAGTTCTTTGATATAGTTTTAATACCGCGCTGCCATATCTTTCGCCAATGCAATATTCCAAAGCGGTGTTTCCGATAAAGAAATAAATTCAACACCACGTAAGAGAAATCCAAATTTCGATGTCCAAGTCAGTAATAAAACGTACAAAACGCTTCGCTATATATATGATTTACAAGCGTTCGAAATACATATGAAACACAATGTAAAATACGTGTTCCCAACAGAGAAAGACAGAGAAAAAAATGAATTTCATGGGCAATTTTATGGGTCAAATCTCTCCGTTCCGAAGCGATCAATTTCGTTGTTTTTACGTAAAATCAATCTCTCGATAACATATACGTCACTCGTTATCAATGTCCGCCATTGTACACGTAAGTTCGATCAACAATGTAAAAATCATAGGCCTTAGTGGCGCGATCCTCTTAATATTCATAACATCTTTCCTTCTCTACCACTTAACTCAAAATACATTTTAATAACATTTCTTCCAGCACTTTTACTCCGAGTCTCAAAACCTTATCTTCGGAAAAGCCTCAACGGAAGTGAAAAAAGGAAGAAAGGAAGGTTGAGAAGGAGAAGGAAAGATAAGTACATAAAGGGAGAAAAATCGAGGAGAGGGGGTCAATAACCAAACAAAGTCAAACAGAAAACGAAAAAGGTGACAATAGATATCATTCAAGAGAAACAAGAAGTCACTTGGCAAGTAGTTTTAATGCTTGACTGGTCGAAAAAGCCTCACGTTCGTTACATTTTTATGGAAACGATCAAAGAACTGTTTTCTTTCCGATTTTCATTCGCTGATTCAGTTTTCCAGGAGTGATATTATGGAGATAGGCGGTGCGACAGACACTCTCTCTTTACCCCGTAACCGAACCAAGTAACTTCTTATTTTTATCGAATGGTAGAAGACAAAAGAAGAAACGCAACATGATCCACCCCCTAGGAAGCAACGAAGAGAATCAGAAAGTGAGCAAACCAGCGGACAATCATTCGTTTTTCTAAGACGGAATATTTTGTCGATCATTCTACTTCTTTCTTTTTCTGTCTTTTTTAGCTTCGTTTTTCGACCACCAACAACCCTTCTTCGTTTTCGAAACTTTGCCACGATGCATCCGAGTTTCGCGAACGATCCCACTGAGGGAAGAATCGAAAACGTTCAAGAGCTCCCGGGTGTTTTTACGTGAAAACATTTCCCGATGGCAGAAGCGAAGGAAGATCGGAGAGGCATTGGCAGAAACGATCAACCCTGTCCGTTATCTATAGTCCTCTTCCGCGTCTCTCCATCGTGACCATCTTTTCTTAAACGAGAACCTATCTCTGTACTTCAGCATCGATGAGAAATATTCAACATAGTGATTCCAAAGGTTTCAATCGATTTCTCGTTTATCGTGCGTCTTTCTGGACACTTTTGTACGTTCGAATTGTATTTGAGAAAATTTGTGGACATTTTAAGTATCTTTGTTAACACAAAAGTAAATTAACTTTTTACTTTACGATTTCTTTTCTGTCTGAATGCGTAATGACTCCGAATTAATGACGTTAACTGAACGGAATACTACTAGCACGGAAATAATTTAATCATCTCGGGATTGACAAATATTTTCAATTTCATAGTGTTTGGAAAACTTCAAAAGTTTCTATCAACGTTTACGTTAATATTCGCGTGATTATATTAGATGGAAACTCAGGGGTGGCTGTTGACCCAGCGGTTTTTAACCAGTTAACTGTGGCGCAAATTCTTTTGAGTTTTGAGTCACAAAAATCGAGAGATGAACATAAATCTATTCCTAATTATTTGTATCCTCCAGTTATCCTCAAAATATCGCAAACATCTTGAAATTTACAAATATATTTTAGTTTTCGTGAAAATTACAATTTAAATAACCAGTGGTAGCTTTTACGCATGACGAGTATACTCGTCAAACACAGCTAACTGGTTAAACTTTCCGATTGTCGACATACTTGAATGAATCTAGATTTGCCCTACGTTAAATTCTCACAAGTAAACTTTGTAAAACAGCCAACAACTTTCACATGTCTTACATGAAAATAAATAAAATACGTTTTAGGTCCGAAAAAATTTCTATTTAGTGATGTAATATTATATGTATGCGGTAACGTGAAAAAATAACGCTTACGCGTAGTAATATCTCTGTTATATTCCGCAGTGCGAGAGGCTCCGAGTCTTCGGCAGCTTGGCCTTCGCCGTAATATAATAAACTTCAACGAAGTAAAGAAATCGATAGCGAAACTTCGATGTAGCTGACTTGAGAGCAGCAGACGAACATTCGAAGAAAGTTGACATATTCACCTTTCATTTTTACATATCCTATATCTTAATTAAATACATGATATTCTTTATTCTACAAACAAAGATTAATCCTTCATTTTTGGAGACTCAACCAGGATTTAAAAATTCAGTAGTTCTTAAATTAAATCCTAAATATATCTTCGTTAACCGTTTGCGTACCACGAGCCACTTTCGCGCTCTTCAGTTTTTGTATCGAAAAACCCCAGGACATTTTTTCAATGTTGACATTTGAACGAAGACATTGTTAAGAATGCATCAGGTTTCTCTTTTATAATATAAAGTAATTCCAAATTAGCATACAAGCACGAGAAGGTTGTTCTTGTTGTGCACTACATAAAATAAAGCACCAACTTTAGCTTATTTTGAAATAAAATCTCAACAGCGCGAAAGTGGCTTTTGGCTTTTTTCGAAGTAATTTTTTAAAACCTTCCCGGTATTCAAACGGTTAAAGTAGTTATGATAGTACAATCTTTAATTCTCTAATTTCCATCCTATCCAGCCTGCAAGTATTATATTCTTTATTCTACAAAGACTAAGCCTACATTTTCGGGGATTCTACAGGTATTTAAAAATTCAGTAGTTCTGAAATTAAATCCTAAATATACCTTCGTTGAAATACTTCCGATAGTACAATATTTAATTCCTTAATTTCCATCATATCCAGCCTGCAAATATATATCACAATTTTTATAAATTTACTGACTTAAGGAATATTCTCAATTACCTTGTATTCCCTTCACTGTTACTAATGTTACCAGTAGTCACGCAAAAAAAGTAACAAAATTCCATACGAAGAAGAGAAACCGCGTAGAATGTTAAACACAGAAAACGATAAGGGCCAGCTCGAAAGCAATACGCTTAATGTCAAAAGACGGTCGTATTATTTCATGCGGAACGACGAAAAAGGCACGAACGACGCGTCAGTTTCCACGTGATCCAAAAGGATATTTTTACGGGGTACGTGCAGAGAAGCCGCAAGGGAAGGCAAATCTGTTCCGCATCTCGACGGCATATCGGGAGAGAATAATGTAACGTCATTGGTGCAGCCACGAAGAGAGATGAGAAATTAAGTGAACCGTGGAGGATCGCATCGTCGAGGAAAACGTATACCACAGTCGCTTAAGCCTCTCCTTGTGCATTCAGCCGAGTGCATCCGCGATGGAAAATAATATTTGTCCGCTGGGATACCAACGGAGAGATGTGCTTTATCGTCTTCCTCCGACTTCCCTCGATCTCCGATTCCGACGCTTGTCCTCGTCGGGGCCGATTTCAGCCCGGCGAATCGTCCCCGTTCTTCCTTCTCTTCTACAATTTTACCCCGCCTTTTCTCATAATGAAGCTATCGATCGAATTTTCCGGTGACCATTAAACGTCCCGGATTTTTAAACGCTTCTTGATTTGAGCACGAGCAGACCGGTTGTTCTTAGAACGAAAGAGAATAAAGTCTCGTCGACGTTTCTGGAGAAATTAACTCCAAATGATTGTCGACGTGGATTTTTTCGAAGCTATCAAAAAATAGAGATTTAATGAGAGCTTTCAGGTGGCAGAAATGTTATTTGTGAAATTCACGAAAGAAGTCCAATAACGTACGTTATTGTCAGCCATTTGTGATATATTTTATTCTCGTGTTTCTAAGTGTACCAATTCAGTTTCTATTACTGAAAACGTAATAGGGAAATGAAGAGTCTGTCCTGTTTCAAGATTCGAACCATGCATAATTTACCTAGTTGGAATTTTCAAAGGATGACATAAAAATCTCCATTTCATCCAATCAACGTCCTTCATTCCACTAGTTAGAAACGTCAGAACTTTATATCTCGTTTGAAATTTACATCTACTTCGACAAAATAATTAGGCTGGACAGAAGTGTTTCTGGACGGCTACTCAAACTCGTGACTTTTCATCTTCCTAAAGAAGTACTCTCACCACTCAACTTAGCCAAAATCTCGCAAACGAACCGAATACTTTTCCGGGCCTCTTTAACTATCTCCCCAACCGTAAACCCTACATTTTCAATTCGTCAACGTTTATTTCTCCCTGCAAGGGAGGTACATTTTATTGTTATCGTAATATCGACCGAAATATACCGTGACAAATTCCTATCGAGGTTGTACGTCCATAATGAAAGAGTTGCGGTCTCCAAGCATCGGTAAAATAATTGGAAAATAATAAAAAGTACTCGTACCAATACTTGAACTCGTGACCTTTCGTCTTCTTAAAGAAATGCTCTCATTGCTCGATCAGAAACTTACAACTAAACAAGGAAAACCTTTTCAGATCTCTTAAACATTTCCTCTCTAGTTATAAGTCCCGTGTTCTCACATCGACAAACATTAATTTGTCACTGCAGTGCACAACAAATGGAGTAAATTTTATTGTAATCGAAATATCGACCCAAGCATACCGTGACCAATTCCTATCGAGGCAGTGTGTCCATAGTGAAAGGGTTGTGGCGCGCAACTCGTATTTCTCCGACTAACCCCCTTCGTCTACCCCCCTTTTCCAAATAATCCCCCTAACGTAACACGTGGAGCATCAGGATCGATATTTATCGGTGTAGTGTACAAAACCCCGATACGATGTCGAGTGACTCTCATTTGTGACAGTCGTGTGTGCGACGAATCGCTTTGATGGAACGACAGCATATACAGAGGTTCTCGTCTTTCGTAATCACGACGGAATTACTTGGCGGGCCTGAAACCCCCTCCTGTACACGAAAATCCTTTCACCGTTTTCCCCTGCGTCCATCCTTCCCGGTATGAAACGTTTTATTGAGATAATTTCAAAGAGTCCGTGCTGCCGAACTGAAAACTTACCGGCGCTATTTTTCATTATTAATGCATCCGACCGTGCTGCGTTTGTATATAAATGTATAGGGAGAAAGAGAGAGAGAGATAGAGAGGGAGGAATACAGTTTGCAATGGAATTGATCACAGAGTCGTTTGAAACTTTCGAATCTCTCTACCTCATTCGCTTCATGGTAAAAGATAGTAAGTCCAATATGGGGATGATGAATTTACTATTACCCGACTGTATACTG
This sequence comes from Cerceris rybyensis, assembly GCA_910591515.1. Classification (NCBI taxonomy): domain Eukaryota; kingdom Metazoa; phylum Arthropoda; class Insecta; order Hymenoptera; family Crabronidae; genus Cerceris; species Cerceris rybyensis. The sequence continues at coordinate 44,123,660 of OU342789.1, forward strand.
TGTTACATTATTATTATTTTTTAGTATTTCGTGTTCCCTGACCGTTTAATTGTTATTCTTGGAACTGATATTCATCGTCTTAATTTACTAACTGTAAGTTACATTAATTTTAGCACTAGTCATACAGCATGCAGTAGAATGAACCGGTTCAATAAAATGCAAATATGTAATTTCTTGTATTAACCCCTTGCTCTACGACTTCCTTTGTGACTGTCTATGCAATGAGTTAGAATGAAATTGGTCAAATGAAAATTGATCAGTAATTCTTCGTATATCGCATAATTTATCGTGACATTAATATTACAGAAATAATATTATCGTGTTGCGTCTCATTGATATCTTCAATTTTGGACGTTTCACGAAACTTTAAAATTGCCTATTGCTTATACTGCGCCACGAGTGCCACACGTTGTTTCCTATATTAAATTGACAATTATCAGCATTTCTTTTCGAAAAGTATAATCATCATTTTACAACCGATCAAATCATAGGCTACGGTCAGAGTAGGTATACATCAGTAATAATGTAACATACAAGAACTCACTAAGTAATACATATAGTGCGAGTGCCATTAGTGTTAACTAGTCAAATGGTACATTTTTCGCACCCAGATGCTTCCGAGTCGGAATATTTAAATGCTCCACGGTACATAATACTTAACACCTAACATAATTTGTACACTAAACCTCTGTTACTTAAAACAGAACTTGAAATATGAGAAGGGTTAATTTAATACTCGAAATAAATTATATCCACTGTGTTACACCGACAGCATGGCGCATATATATATATAAATATATTACTAGCTGAAAGCTCCCGTGCTTCGCTACGGTTTAATCGAAACTAAAAAAAAACCTTAAAATTTCGAATTTTGAAAAATCCTTTCTTAGTGGATGCTTATACACTAAAAGGAATGCTCACGCAAAATTTCAAGTTTCCAGGTCAAATAGTTTCGGTTCTGCGTTGATGAGTTTGGCCCATACTTTAACCCCCCAAAACCACCCCTAAAATTTCGAATTTCTCAAAACCCTTTCTTAGTGAGCACCTACGACCCAAGGCAAGAGCTGACAGTTCCCGTGCTTCGCTACGGTTTAATATCATGAGGATTAAGGACTACTTAAATTAATAAAAGTTAAGTTTAACGTTGATACCCTAGAAAGAACGCTCATGCAAAAATAAAACCTTAAAATTTCGAATTTTTCAAAACCCTTTCTTAGTGAGCACCTACGACCCAAGGCAAGAGTATGTTCCAAATTTCATTGTAATCCGTTCTGTGGTTTTTGAGATTTCGTGATGAGTGGATGAATGAGTCAGTCAGTCAGTCAGTCAGTGGTATTGGAGCTTTATATAATAGATAATCATTTTTCTAGTTAAAACCAATGCGTGAATTTGAGCGAATTCACTTTTTCATTCTAATTTGTATTCACTTCCTACATTGATCAAGTGTATTCGATCAAAATGAATAGGTATTCGTCAAATCGTAGAAATTTCACAATCAGTAATTACCAAAGAAGATATCGGAATTTACCGGGCAAGTATATACAACTAATTATTCGATCTCCGTATCGAGGCGTTCCAGGAGCAATCGTGTGCGTCCAAGCATCGAGACGAGACTGGTCGAGCTGGCTATTGATCTATTAGCAAATTGGTAACAATGCGCGAGTAATTACCAATGCCCGTAGACGTATCTAAGATCAATGAGGTCTCTGGGGGTGTATAGAGCTGGAAATACGCGGAGAGGATGAGCGGAGGAAGAGCGGAACCAACGGCGAGTTTCCTCGTCTTCCATTCCGGAACGGCAACGGCCGCGGTGCAGCAATACCCGAGAGAGATTCCAAGCCGAATTAGTATTTAATAGTGAAAGTTTCGTTCCAACGAGAAAGCTATCTTTCCTTTCGACTTCGGAAGCATCCCCGGAAACCGGGACTGTAGAACGGCACATTGGAGCCGCCTTCCTCTCGCGAATATCTCTTAAAACGAACGATCCCGCAAATAACAACCAACTGTATTCTCGCACCAGATTTCTGTTTGTTCAACTTCGCCTGATCAATTTGACTGGACTATCGTTAAATCGACTGAAATACTTTCGTGTGATTTTATTATTCCCCTTTTTGAAATCGTCAAGAATTCCTCGAAGAATGACGGAGATCGAGATAGGATATGATTTCCATAAATAATAATATGATTTAACGTTACTGCCATGTACTTGGTCGTAATACCACTCGGTCGTTTTATCGGAAATGGCACTCACAGGCCAGATGGTTTTACGCCTCATATATTTAAAATTAGTTAAAACGCGAGAATTCTCGCGATCACAAGCGTTGGCATGGGGAACACTACGGGCCTTCTTGAAGCATCCGCAATGCGTGAAGTCGGAGAGAAAATGGAATAATCCATTACACTGCAAATAGATTTACACCCGCGAAAATGGCTAGCTGTTGGAACGATGTATTCGAGTGTAAAATGGCTGGGAATTTTCCTTGATCTATGTAACTATAACATCTTTTTCGATATTTATGAGTACCTTTGGTATTTAATTTTCTACAGAATTTCGAGGTTTATTTTCCTAAATCTTTTTCCTCGAGACAAAACTGGCCCAAACGAGATGTTTCCCTTATGTATTTGTTAAAGTTCACTACTATGTTATGTAATCTTGTGATTGAAAAACATGTATTTATATTTTCGTGCGTAAGGGCATTTGTATTTTCTTTTTGTGAATAAAGTTATTATTATTATTATTATTTCTACAGAACATCTTTCGTATTTTTGTTAATTAGCGTTTCAATTCCAATCAATCAGAGAGTAATGTACTTCATTATGATCAAGATGTGGTAAAGATAGAAGAATGCATTTCTTTTTGTCCCATTTTAAGTTTTTTTACCTCCTTCAATTTTAAGTGTTACGATAATTTTTAGCCCCTATCACAGTCAGGGTGAGGCAGGACAATTTTCAGGGGATAATTTTGGTGCCAAAGTAGGTTCCGTTCTAATTTTCTTTTCCGGAACCCGAAATTTCTGTGAATTGCTCTGATTATTTTTTCTAGAATATAAAGCTTTAGGTGGTTTCTGATCCACTGAGGTTAAGATATGTTAGAAAATTTTTTAAATGTTTCCTAGAGACGACTGGAAATTAAATTGGTAGTCTCGAGCGTCTAACTGCATATTCATCATAGCCTTCAATAATAAATTTACAATTGAGCATTTAAAATTACATCTCCGCGAAATTTGACAAGACTTTTCATGCTTGTATTGAAAAATGTCATACTGGCTGCGATTTCTCTTATTCTCCGGTTTACATAGAATAAGTAGAATAAGATTGCGCACTAAACTTTGCTTCATTTAAGGTAGTTCTAGGCACTTATCATTTTTCGATAGATTTCCTTAAAATTTTGAAAATATATTCTTCATGATATTTTATAATTATAACCGGAATCTCAACGAGTTCGTCCACACGGTTTATGAATAAATCGTGTTTAAAAATAACATATTTGACATGGGTCTTATGGAAAACAATTTTTGCTGAGTCCGTAAAATCTTTTTTTATTTTTCTAATGGAAAAATGAGTCGATGGATTCTAATAAAAAATTAGCAATGTATTATTTTATGCTTTTGGAATATTATTGAATTTTTTCATAATTTTTTACTTCATAGTTATAGAGAAAGATGTTTTTTAATGTCTAAAAAGTGAATGAAATGATCTCTGCGAAGTTAGCCCCTGCATTAATTCTTACGCAATTTTTTTCATTTCTAATGAATTTAAGAAACTTTTAGTTCTGAATCCAGCTAGAACTACCTTAAGTGATTCCAATATCAATATTGAACTCTTATAAATAAATTAAATCTCTAACGCTACGCCGAAGTACACACACAAGATTTATTTACCGTCAAAATGAGTATCGGCATATTCGTCGCGACTCTTTCAATTTCTCGTTCTATACGCAATAGAGTAAAAACAATAAAAAAATTCGCAGTCTGCACGCTCTTCGATGAGTAAAGAGAACACGAAAACGTAATCTTAAGAGATACTTACAATCAGTCTCGAAGAAAAATCTACTAGAGGGGAAAAAAAAGCGGGGTCTCATCAACTCGGTCCGATTTCCCGACGGAGCATCCCTTCGAGGTCCCTCCGCGATTTCGCATTCGTCATCCGTGCCGTGTTTGTCGCCCTGTCGTTAGCTACCATCGGTATAATTTGCAACAAATGTGTTCGAAGTAGCGGCAAATTAAAGTGAAGTCTTCGATCGAACGGAAACGCAAAAGGCATTGCAGAGAGAAACGGTCTCAGAGAGATGCGCGTGATGAGACACCGAGAGAAAATAGGAAAGAAGATGAACGAGAAGGATTCCATGGTTGGCTCGTTGCAGTAATACGCACACCTGTTTGGACCGTGTAATGGATGAAGTGTGGGTGGAGAAAACGTCGTTGGATGTTGCCAAGATTCGCGTCATGCTTATATTTACTCCGGTGCACCAACACCGACGAGAGAATGAGAGGAGCAGAGAGAGAGAGGAAGAGACAAAATCGGTGGCAGCTTAGCTCAGCTTCGTCTTCTGCTTTTCTCGCCTCTCCACGTTGTTATCGCTTTTAGGGAGCGCTTTTGGTATCGTTTGCTCGGTAATATCACTTACTAACTCCTTCGTTGATCCTGGAGCTGTGACGATAAACAAACTTCTGCAAACGATGAGAATGGGTGAGCTTTACATTCGTCATTAACTCTTGTATCTTCTTCCTGAAAATCTTTCGCCGGTGGAATTACCGTTTCCGGCGCGACGGTTGCGTTAACGGTTGCTAAAATTAGAGAGGATGTTTCTTCGCAATTCGAAACGATACAGAACTCGGCATCGTCGTTACGATGATTTACGATCGAAAACACTTTCGCGTAGGTTTCAGTGGGGATATATAATATGTTCCGGACACTTTGAACAATGAGACACAACGTGGCTATCGAATTTACCGTGAAATTCGAGTGAAACAAACAAACGTCAATGGATCATCCTGCACGTCTATCTTCAAAGTCGACGATGGGCTATTTTCGAAATGTCCAATGATTCGGCCAAGTAACTCGGAATACAAAGAAACATTGTTAAATGCCAGAGAGGATGAGACGTTGAGAACATTGAAAGCAAAGTTATTAGACATGCCTTGAGAAAACGGGAATTAGATTTATTCCAGGAGTGCACCGTTAATACGAATCTCAGAAAACGTATCAAATCTCCTACTGTATTAACCCACGTGTTACCGCCACGTGGTAATTCCTACAGCGAAAAACATATATCAAGATTCATTTCTCACTAACGTAATTTATCCCTCGTGCCAAAATGGTTCTCATCCAAACAGAACTATGCATCTCTCGTTTTTCGAAAGGTACGAAATCTGTTCCATTTCATGGAAAACAACCAAAGAACGAGGCGCGAAATAATTTCCAAGAGAAAAACGATTCGCGGGAAATCTCGGGGAATTTGCTCACAAATACCTCCTCCCTTCGGCGTTTCGACTTAATCTCGGGGCAGGGACGGTTCTCCCATTTGTATACAAGAGTCGTCTCTCGTTCTCCACCCTTCTAGGCAGCTACGGGGGAAAGGGTAGCCGTTCTCGAAAAGGGTTGGAGGTGATTGCGTTCCCATTGACACGAGTTTATAGAGTAGCCGAAGACGAGGCGTAGGAGGATGGGGACGTTTATAGGTGGACGCCGTGCCAGGAGGGTTGAAGAGGAAGTGGCGCAGGACGGATATAGAGCGAGCAGGTGCTCGCCATTTTCGCCCTCTCGGCGTACAATCCTTATAGATAACGCGTCGTTTGTAACTGTCACGGGGTAAAGGTGAGAGGAAGAAGAACGAAGAGGATGAGGATAGGTAAGAGGGAGAAAAAGACAGGGTATAGGTACGTAAGTAAACGTATACGGAAACCTCCTTCGTAGGCAGAGTCTAGAGGGGGTCTGAGAAACGGTGACTCCTAAGGCTGGAGAAAAGAAGAGGGAGGAAGAAAAGCTCACACACGCGTGCAAGAGAAACTCGCACCTATGGGTCCTCGCATACAAACCTCTTGGCTGGCTCGATTCTATGGCCCTGTCTTTTCCCGAAGTCTGGTAGCTACGCTACCCCAAGGTCCGCTATCCGGAACACGGCTCTCCGTGTCAGTGGAAGCGCCGAGTGACTAATGTTACCCGAAGGTGGATTTGTATACCGGCTGAAATCGATAAGGGGCTGTCGGAAGTATGGGAAAGAAGAGGGGACGTGTAATAGGGAGGGATGGTCTCGCGATAGATTTCGAGGAAAGAGTGGCGGACGGCGCGCGAGATGTGAGCGTAACGGCCACCTTATCTGTACCTCTTTCTTTCTATTTTCCGTTTTCCATTATTCAGGAGACACCTACGTAGCGCGCCAACTTATCGATAACGGTGCTCAGAGAATATGTAAATGACGAGCGGCACGTAATAAATATATTTCGTGGCAAGGGAAAATCGTGAATGGTGGTCCTTCCTTGAACGTGAAATTATACGTGATTACGACGTATCTTTTGCGCCAAGGGGAATCTTAAAGTATAGAATTATTAAAACATTTTCTACGATACGTCAAAGTGATATTTGAATCGATTTTGGAGTAAGAAATGTGCCTTTGGAATTAGGAATATCAATCAGTAAAATGTGAGATGAAGTTAAAAGGGTGACAATTCCAGGTGATCTTTCTCCGAAAGCACGTTTTCACACAAGATTCAATAATATATCAATTTCAAAAGCAAAGCTATTCCTCCCAAGATAATACAAGAATGTACTTTCATATTTTATTAAATCGTCCCGAGACCGTCCATCGAGCAACTTACAAAACCAAGCCGACGTCCAACCGTAAAAATCGAAAATATTGTACCATTGCTCCCACTAAAATTCAATATTAACACTTTATCAACCTGGAACCTATTAAAAGGATTATCGGTCTCAATGGCTTTAGACTTTTAACATATTAATCGGTTGCCAATTAATAAATTGTTATTTATCGTTGCGGTTTACTGTACCAAGGAGCCAGTAACGAGAATTTCTACTTTTCAAAGAGGTATCACTGTCAGGAAAGCATTTTCGGCCAATTGACCGATCAGAAGTGGGTAGGATGTTAAAAAAATATCGGTCGCTGAAGTGTTAAGTGATCTGACCGGTGCGTATGACCTTAGAAAATAGCGCATTAACACGTTCACGATGGGGCCCGAATTTAGTGTTCGTACCATGGTGCGGTTGTGTTTTTCGTATTTTCTCTTACCTGGCGACATAGTAATGCAAACAAAGGCGTTGATTTGTCTAAACAAATGTCATCTTATTATAGTTGCTTAAGAAAAACATTCCAGTCTATTCCAAAAAAAAATACCAGTCAGCAAATTGTAAATAATTCAATCGCTCCATCAACGCCAAAGATTCCAGCCAGTTTACATTTTGTCTCATGTGTTTCCATCCTTAACCCCTTAGCCTACAACTACGTGTGAGACTCATAGCGCGGAAAATGGAATAGGAAATTTTGAAGTCTTTCAAAAACTATTAAGTGGACAATATCAGCCGATCACGAAACGGTCTCATTATTTCTATGCTATTATCACTAGATTTACGGATGTTGATACACCTATATTTCTGAAATGAGCCAATTTGACTCATACAAAAAAATTGAAGCTTTTTGCAACGAAAATTGTTCCAAATCAATTTAAATGAAAGATTTATTATTAAAAAATTTATCAACCAATATATATCTATTATATAAAGCTCAAATACCACTGACTGACTGACTCATTCATCCACTCATCACGAAATCTCAAAAACCACAGAACGGATTGCAACGAAATTTGGAACATACCTTCCCCTTGGGTCTTAGGTGTTCACTAAGAAAGGGTTTTGAAAAATTCGAAATTTTAGGGGTGGGGGGGGGGGGGGGTTTGGGGGGTTAAAGTATGGGCCAAACTCATCAACGCAGAGCCGAAACCACTTGACCTAGAAACTTGAAATTTTGCATGAGCATTCCTTCTAGGGTATAAGCACCCACTAAGAAAGTATTTTTCAAAATTCGAAATTTTAAGGTTTTTTTTTAGTTTCGATTAAACCGTAGCGAAGCACGGGAACTTTCAGCTAGTTATATATATAGTAATCAAATTTTTAATGACCCAAATTGTCTCCGGAAAACTAGTGTTATCTATAGGCTTTTGTATCTTTGAAGTAACACAACACATATTTGAATTTCTGTTCTTCAAAATGAACTGCCTAACTTGGCTAAATATTGTAATTTAATTCTCGAAAGTCATGAAATCCTTTACGATTGTATTTGAATTGTATTTTTATCATATACCACTCGAGCATCGGGCAATTGATCTTCAAATGCGATGAAAAATGTCACGAAAGGAATCGTTAATGGAATTGATAAAACCGCATTAAAATCGGAATTGCATCGAATGGAATTATTCGTGTGAGCAACTTTTGATTTTAGGAATTAATTTTGAGTTCTTGCACGCCTCATCAGAAGAGAAATCGTAGGTTAAGGGGTTAAAAAAACGATGGTAGAACAGCACAGTTTAGCAAGTGGTTAATGATCGAACCGAAGAGAAGCCGCCATCAAATGCGATTAGGCCAGCATTTATTCGGTTTTGCGCCGTAGAAGCGGGACATTTGAATGAAGTTTAAATCAGGCGAATAGGGCAATGTGGCCGGTGAAAGCACGGACGGGGGAATATTCGGAGCCGTACAAATGACCGCGAAGTGATAAATAATGTAACGGAGCACCGCTCTCGTGTTACGTGTTGGATAAAACGTATCGTTCCCATTATACCTACGTATGTAGCTACCTAACGCTGGATCCAAGTAAACATCCTGCGAACGTCCTGGCCAGGGCTATACGACGGCATTGTCGTCCGTGACTCTCAACGAAGCTTTTTCATGCTTTAAGTCGACAACGACATATTCGATGCGATTCTACTTTTTCCCAGTTTCATATGCAAATAGGTGGAATAAGGTTGCCATGTTGTAACGCAATCGTGCAAGTTACGTTGCTTCGTCGTATCGAGTGGATTTGAGCATTCATTTTTAAACTTGACGAAAGATTAGATCTACTTGCGTATACATGTTACGTTGCGTTGGAGTAAACGTCACAAAGGATATTTCATAATTTGAATGGACAATGATATATCTGAGGGGTCTGTTCATTTTTCTCGGATTGTAAAATGTAAGTAGAATATGGTTGCGCGGTGAAAATGTATTCTATTATGCTACTAATGTTGTTTCATTATTATTATAATAAATTATTATGTTTGCACTTAATGTTATATCGAAGAAATTTGATGGAGTAAAACTTTAAGATTGTAATAACGAGGATATTCATATTTCAGAAAATTCTGCTTTTTCTTGTACAGTATTGCAGAGAAGAATAAGTTCGCTTGATTGTAATACTACAGAACAAGTAAAGCTGCTTTGCCGTAGAATATATTTAATTAAACTGGAGATAATTCATTTTTGTAACTCAATATTTTCCACAGTTAAATAGACGACGAGTAGGGATTGCAATACCGGTATACCAGGATACCGAATATTTGTACAATTTTGTAATACCGGTATTCACAACTTTAAATATCGTTTTTTCGGTATTTACCAGAAATTTTTTAAATTCGCCAATATATGTTCAGGGGTCGCCAACATAGAAAAATAGTATACGTTTTTGTGTACGATATGATCAAGTTTATAGTAAATTTTCTTAAAATTTTTTACCCACAAACCTATCTACAATCAGAACAATTCGGTACAGTTATAGAAGATGATGATAACACTAATGTCGATAGTGAAAAGGAATTGTCTCTCGAACAAAAATTAGAAATAGCGATAACTAAAAAAACTTCAACAAACCAAACACAATACAGAAATCAGTTATATTCAAAACCGTCCGACAAGAAATCGATTTATTTGAAAATGAGGGATTTAGAGGTAAATACTTGGAAAAAGTATATCGCGCATTGCTGACAGTACCACCAACTAGCGTAGATGCTGAAGGAGCGTTTTCGACAGCTGGTAATTTTTGCACATAATTACATTCCAGGCTTAATGACAGTACAATTGATGCATTATGTTTTTTAAGATCACATTTCAAAAATATGTAATAGCACCATAGACTGAATAGTGATATTTACACTTTTTTGTGATTTAAATACAGAAGATGTTCCTTGTTCCTTTACTTTTTTGTTATTCTTTATATACTGTTAAAATTTATAAGTTACAAATGATTTTTTGTGATATTTACTATTTTTAATAATACTGGCAAATAAAACAATTCCTACTACCGGTATTCTTCGACAACCTCTAGAAGTCTGCTCGGAGGTAGGCCTGTTTCGGCAGGATCTGATTCGCCAGGCGTCAAGATATTTTAATAAAGATATTTCAATGTTACGACTTTGTCAAGTACCTCCTTCAGGAGGCTGAGCAGGGTAGATTAAATAAAAAAAATGTTGCGAATAGGCGGTCTTTAGCGAGAAACTCCGCCGCTCAGGAGACTTGTTGAGGTTGTCGAAGAATATTAAAACCGGTATTCCGGTATTAAGATCTAAAAAATACCGAATTCCGGTATTGAACTTTTGGTCCTATATTGCAATCCCTAACGACGACGTATTCAATATCCCTTTATTTCTCTACAAACACGTAAGTAGAATAAGTCTGAAACACTACTACAAGTGTAACGTTCACGCGTCGTATCGGGTAGACAACGGCTATTAATTTTTAATCTCTGCAAGGGTTCCGCACGTGTACCAGGGAAGAGAATTATTTTATAATTACGTCGGAACCTTCATTATCCCAACTGATACCTGTATTCGGGTAAGCAAATTTTTGGATAAAATGTCATCACGCTTTTCCTTCGTGGAACTTTTACAGGCAGAATCAATAAATCGTGCAAAAGGTCTTCATGGTCTCCCATTATCTCCGTCGTAGAATCGGTCAAATTTTCGCTTTCCTAATGTACAGTTCTGTCTCGTGCTTCGAATCACTCGCCGAGAATCATTTATCTTCCACGTAGAAAGCTTATAATATGGTCTAATCAGCACATTCGTTATATTGTCACAGTCACGAAGAGGTTCCGCGCGGCGAACGAATCATTAGGACGTCGGCACGTGTCAATATTGGAACTTACGCACGCCGTGGCATATCGATGATTTGATCGTCGGTAAAAGTTCTTTCGTGACTGTCGTCTCGCGATGCCGTGGTCCGTTGGGTGCGGAAAATAATGTGGCATGACTACAGGAGCCTTCCTTGATTCGTTGCCAGATACGTAATTTATGGCTGCAACGTGCAGACCACTGGGAATTCCTTGTCTGCGTGCCGCATAGAAATTCACCGAACAACGGCTGACAACTAAATTTTGAATATAATCGCAGCAAAGTGTAAAGAACGCGAGCGGATACGTAAACTCTTTAATAGACTATGAATTTTGGCGTTGTTTCAAAGACGATGAGATTAGGAATGTATATTGAATATGAATTTAAAATGTTCGACGTTCCGTATATGCAATTGATGAAAAAATGATCAATTAATTCTTTGAGGTCCAAGTGTAATAAATCTTATAGATATTAGCATTGTGTACTATTGTATTCTAAGTAGACTCCATTATGCAGTGCTCTTTGTGTGCATATTAATACTTTACCGACCGGTATTTTTTTAACATCCTACCCCCTTCTGACCGATCACTTGGCAACAAATACTTCCTTGATACAGATATCTATTCGAAAATTACAAATTCTCGTCACTGAGTCCTTAACACAGATAACCATAATGATAAAAGATAAGTTATTAGTTGGAATGACAACCAATCAATAAGTTCAAAGTTCAAAGGCGTTGGATCCGAAAAGCCTATTAATAGGATTCCGGTCGGTAAACAGTTAAAATATAATTGTAAGTTATTATTTAGTTTCTGCTAATAGTGATGCATTCATAAAGCTGGCGTTAGGATGATTTTTTTATTACTTTCTTAAGGAATCTCTGAATTAGGAATGACACACGAATTTGAATATTTGCTTTATAGGGTAATATATGTTAGAATTATGTTGCATTCCATGATTGGCTTACAGCATTTTAATTTCGAAGATACTACTCTCGCGTTCGGAGTTGTAACTAACTTTATGTCGTCGTGACAAGCGGACTGTCAGCGATTGAGGTAAATTTTTTAATTTATAAACAATGCTGACATTGTAAGGATTTTTTGATCGTATACTGGGAGGTTTGGACAACCCTGACTTCTCGTGAGTAAAGTTCTAAAATAGCAATCGATTCCGGCGATTTTTATAAAGACTAAAGATCTCCAAAAGACATTTTGAAGGAAAGGCGATGACGGAAACGGAGATAAGTATGAATTCCCATTTGGGCCCTGAATCTCATTTAGTAATATTTGACTATATTCGTGTAAAATGATTGGGTCAGTTTCCAACAATTTCAAACATCCTTAACTGTCAAAATGTATAACATGGAAGACAAAAGCAGTTGAAAGAAAAAATAATTAAAATTCTATATATCCGAAGACTTAAAAAATGCTCAGCAAAAACATTCGATAGTCCACTGTCATCCAACTTTGTACAAAACATCTTTAAAGTTAAAGGGGGCAGGTTTTGGTACTTCAACGATGATAAAAACGACGGAAGAAGCGATCATGGCGGAGAAAAGGGAGAAAAAAAGCTAAGAATTACTTTCCACTATGAAAATCTCCTGGCTTGAGTGCATAACGCTCGATTCTATAAGGCAGGAAGGAGAGTATCGAAAGCGTATTAACCGTCCGGCTCTATGGAAACTGATGTCAATACAAGCTGGAACGGAATCACGAAGTGAAAACGACTCTAAGGTACTGGGCAGCCGTCCAGAATGTCGTTGATATCGTTTGGTATTAAGCTTCTCATCCAACAGTAAGTCCCTGCCGTTGCTTCATTCGCTTTGAAAGCTGCACTAACGCTGGGACTTAAGAACGGTTCCGTTAAAATTGCTTCGCGAAAGAAAAATGCGAAACGGTCTCACGATTCGATACGTGTTTCCGATATCCGTTTAAGCAAGCCGAATCGATCCGACTGAAGCTGGACTTTTCGTTAAACAAAGAGACTTTCGCTCTTGCCATTACAATCGGCTTCTACATTTTCACGTTGAGACTTTGTCGACGAACGGATTTCGGTTGTTCGAAATGGATCGGCACAATTTCCTATCGATAGAAAGTTATATTTTTGGAGAAATGTTTAGGAAAGTCTGTTTTCCATAGTAGGACAAGCTTGGGTAAAAAGAATGCTATATATGTTATATAAGAGACTTTGTGAGGAACGAGCAATCCTTTGCAGTTCGATGAGAATAGGTCGGACCAGGATATTTTCTTTTCCAATTTGAAGTTTTGAACGACCCATATGATAGATATCTATAGCTTTCATTTCTGTACGACATAGAATATGAAACAACTACTTTTGAATTCAATAGAGTGGTTGCGATTATTATGAAGATAACAGTATCACTACCAGTAAAAAGAACGTCAATTAAATGGAATGTAAACAATTCCTGAGGTATTCCAAAGTTGTTAAAAAATCGTAGTCTAATCGTTATACGATTAACCCTTTGAGAACGACGGGCTCATATATGTAGCCTGAAAAAACTATTACTATTATTTATCGGCACAAGTGTACGCGGTCAGAGATGAAAAATTGAAATAGAACCGTCGAAGTAGTAATTTATAATTTCTATACATTAACACTCTAACTTTATGATAAGAAAATGGTTTTGGTCGCTACATAAATGATTATTTCACAATATTCAAAAGAGTCTCCGTCCACAAGGGGTTGATATCGTATCAACCGTATCAGGAATTACAAAAAAAAACTTTAAAGCCGTCAATACATCAAGACTGAAATTTTCATCTCTTAATTATTACTCAAAGTGGATTACAAAGTTACCTACGAGAGAAAATGACGTTCAACCTACGAAATTCAAGTCGGAAGTACCTCATTGTGAGTGAAATTGCTATCTTGATAGTGAAACGACAGAGGATCGCGTTTGCCGAGAGTTTAGCCTACGTTCGCGATTGGAAAATTCGAAGGGGCATAAGAGTCAGAGATTGAGACAGCGGGAATAACGCAATGGAAGTAACTCTGGCCAAGTTATGTCTGCTCGCGATAAGGAACGACAAGCAATTCATTCCGAGCAAGTATCCTATCTTATCTGCAGTGCACTAACGATATCGTACGGGATTCGGATTGCTTTTTGCTGGCGAGGGATTCTCGAGCGTTGAACGCTGGGTGTCGGCAATGGGAATGATTATAACACGACTGTTTAACTTGGCGAAGTATGATTAGCATGCTGGTCTGATATAGTCCCTATTTGGAGATGATTTCGCGTGGCGATCTTTCAAACTTTCGATAGATCTGTTGTACTCTAATTCAGTGATCTCAAACATTTTTTGACCACGTACCCTAATGACGAAAATAATTATAAATTGTACCTCCCAATTATGTATATTATGTTTTATGTATATATAAGCTCTGTAGAACAGGCATATATACAGGGTGTCCCAGCTAATTTTGACATCTTGAATATTTCGGTATTGTGGTATGTAGCAAAAAATGTTTCATAGGAAACTTAAATGGTATCGAGTGGGGCATAATCTGGTGTCATTAGTTTTTCCGTAGATGGACGCGTCAAGGACATATAAAGGTCAACTTTGTTTTTTTAAATAGAATGGGGTACTTTTCTATGCATCAAGCGATTCAGCTAGACATTCGTTATAAAAAAGTACTGACCTATGTATCTCGAAAAGCTAATAGTTAAGGAGATATTTCAGTATAAATAATCTAAATACAAACGCATCATTCCTGTCGCATTAAGACGTGTGCTCTGTTTATCTGTCTGTCACCTGATTTAGCACCGCCCGAATTTCTTATGGGGCTATGTAAAGGATAAAATGCGAAAGTTTCAACTAAAGTCAGTGATATGAAGCAGCATATTATCAATGAATGTGACAAAATATCAGCCGATACATTAAGTAACGTAGGCCATTCCTTTCTTCATCAATTTCAAAAATGCTGTGATGCAAATGGTCGTTATATTGAACCATACCTGTAAATAAACGCTAATGTAATTACGAATTTTAGAATTACTTAAATTGAAATATCTCCTTAACTATTAGCTTTTCGACATACATAGGTCAGTACTTTTTTTATAAAGAAAGTGTAGCTGCATCACTTGGTGCATAAAAAAGTACGTCATTCTATTTAAAAAAACAAAGTTGACCTTCATATGTCCTTGACGCGTCCACATACGGAAGAACTAATGGCACCAGATTATGCCCCACTCGATACCATTTAAGTTTCCTATGAAACATTTTTTGCTTCATACCACAATACCGAAGTTATCAAGATGTCAAAATCGGCTGGGACACCCTGTATATATTCTATGTATGTGTTTGTGCGCGCGAGAGGACGTAAAATATTGTGAAGTCAAATTTGACTTACCCCCTAAAATTTTCAGCGTACCCCACTTTGAAGGCCTCTGGTCTAATTCTCTGGAAAAAGGAGATATACTAGGAGAGGCAGTTTTTTTTTTAATTATCTAGGCGAGGTAATGCGAAGTGACTTTCTGAAGATGTAGTGCAATTAGGGTGACTGCACTTTCATGTAAATACTACGATGTCTTTGCGCATGTTGTCCTCAGCCCACAGTCCCGAAGATTCGTTCGATTATTAACCTGTTAACCGGGCGTGACGAGTAATTCCGTCATATCTGAAAGAAAACTCCAGTAAGCTTGTCGATTTTTTCTTCCTTAAAATTTTTAAACGTAATATGTCGAACGCATTACATTTTATGTCGTTCGTATCCGTTTAATCCTGACGTAGTACTTTAGATGTAATGATATTACTTCTCACCGTAAAAAAAATATTCCAATTTGAAACAAGTTGAACAAAAATTAATTCCCCGGTTAACAGGTTAAATAACAACAGGGGTTAGAGTTCGAAATAGGGGATCAGAGACCAACTGACAACCCTCAGTTCCAAAAATTTGTAACACTTCAGACAATGATTCAGTATTATCAAAGCACTGCTTTTTAGAAAATCTCGAGCTTCACTAATCGATCAAATTTCATTTACGCATAATTATTCTCTTTAAAAAAAGCAAACGGAAGGCAGAATTAACATCTCATCATAAAGGAACACAAATTTTCTAAAGAAAACATCTCTGTGTCTACCAATTACGTCGCACCCATCTATTCCTTCCTTCACTTACCGAAGTAGATGAAGTAAAACACTCCATGTCTAAAGCCGTCGAATAAAAAGAAGCGTTTCTATTGAGATCTCGATCGAAGGTGCAGTAAGACGCGGAAAACGGCCACCCGATAGCACATTTTGCCGAGGATAAAAAATAAAAGCTCAACCCGGAGTAGTTTATCGTGACATCGAATCTGAAACTCCCGGAATACAATAAAATATCAGGAGCAATGTCGGTTCTATTTCTTCGGGGTTCATCCATGCTACAGCCAGACGCATAAACCATAAAGACACGTGCTACCTATGAAATTCCCCGGGAAACGTACGATCGTGTAGAATCCACGGGGGAGTGCGCGGCCACCGTTTTCTTTCGAGGGAACTCGAGGAGCGCAAGATTCTATCGTTTCCTCCCTCGCACCCTTGTACATCCGGTGGATCCGGATACCACCGGAAACCGTCACACGAAAACGATATCAGAGAGCATATGGTAATGGCTCGATTCCATTGAAAAACGACGGGAATTCCCATCGATGCGTTGGTAATTTTTTCCTTCAACTTCCTTTACAATAATCGGTGATGTAAGGTGAGAGCAATAAAAGGGTAACAGTTGCGAAGAAAGAATCGTACCAGTGAATAAAGGTGATCGTAAAATGTTTCTTCTTGGTTTTCTTCCCTTTTTTTTTGCCCGAAACGACACTTACTTTCGCTTGCGAATGCAATTACTCTTGCGACAGGCATTATCGAGGTGTAAAGTTTAAAAGCACTTGGGTTACTCTCAAAACCAACGACTCGCATTCTACGTGCGTTAACACTCGTGAGATTAGTCGTTGATCGATATTGTGGAAAATACGATGGTATTCGATCTCTTTGGTCCTCTCGTTGCAGTTCTCTTTCGCGCTAGTCGTTTAAACGGGCAATATCGACGGTCGATGGGTATTTAAGGTTTGACGAGCTACAAAGTTTAAAGGCGGAATAATGACGGAATTGTTGGGAAATTATTTTTCACAATGAATTTTAAGGATGGAGATAAAGATTGACGGTTTCATTCGGTTTTCTAGAATCGTTTGGAGAATGGTTTGCTTCGAGAATTGTCGAAACGCAGTTATTATTACTCTTTTGTTGATTTTAAGGGTAAGGATAAAATTGCAAATATTTAACGAGCAATGCGAAATAATGATGTCTAGGAATGAAAAAGCCATTCTGTTTGAATGTACTACAATTTCTGAGCCAGTTTATGGATGAAGCATTATGAAAATATCGATTTACTCTTCTTTATAATTCGGAAAATTGGAAAGTTGATCCGTTTTGTAACTGTTAGGTACAAGCAAACTGATCAGAATAGTTGTGTTCATTGATCACAGTGCAACCGTTTGTACAGAATATTTTAGAGTAATGATGAAGAATGAAAATATTATTGAAAATTATCTAAATAAACTAAATCTCTTTCCGACGAAATTTAAAAAACAAAGAATTTATCTTAACATTAGATCTACCGACGATTAATCCAACACGTTTCAAATTGTAAAATAAATCTGAATCAAGTAAATGAAGAGGGCAGCAAAGACCGATTCAGTTGCTTACAGCCTTCAAAATAGACATAGAAAATTGAAAAAGAAGCAGGGTTAGAATTTTCAGGACCATTCTCAAAAAATTTATGACAAGTCATTTTTCAGCTCTTCTGAAACACTTCAGAAAAACCTGATCAAACATCAAGGAATATTTCAAATTCTCAACACTATCGAGTATCACAAAAATTTTTCTAAATTCTTGACTTTCTGACGAAACTTCTATCATTCATGCATTCGAGGTGATTCGAAGCAAATGCGAGGACATCGCTTATCACTGTGAGAATTCAATTTCTCCTTCAGCCCCAGCGAAGAACTACTCGACTCTGCGGCGAATCGCAAATAGATGGGTACTTCATTGTGTACGGCATAGATGGGCGATAAACACGACGTATCGTGTGTCGATATCATGAAAATATTTTCAAAACGAAAGAGGACCGACAGTCACCGGGTGTTCGCGTCGCTTCGAAACATTTTCAACCATTTCGAACTCGTTTGTCAGCACTTCGATCTCGACGAATGTGTGCACTCGATGGATGTATCGATCACGCGAAATGTAAACTTCCGACGCAGCTATAGAAAATATAATTCACACGCTGTAGGCACACATTCCATCTCGAAACGTGATATTTGAAAACACCACGAACGACGACGACGAGAAAAATAAAAAAAAAAAAAGTTGGAGAGAAAGGAACTGTGCTGACCCATTCGGCCGTTGTTTCGATTGTTCGCTAATAATTTCTGCGCGGTGCTGCAATTAATTTCAGATAGGCGATCGCTACGTGAATTTCGCCACGGAAAATTATTCTAATGAGCTTCGGCAACCGGGTTAACATAACACGTTCAAACGTACTGACTTTTTCTGTGCCGGGTGTCCCGTGTCGGAAGCCATCGTATCGATTCCTTTCTGCCCTCGCGTTTATCGATTCGGTTGGATAAATAACGCCAAGTATTTACCTGAAACAAAAATAACAGAAGGTTAGAGTGAAATTGGTTACATCTATCGAATGAATCGTTAGTCATCTGGAGGAAGAAAAAAAACATTGGAACATAAATTGTTGCGAATCAATATTAAAATATAGAATTCAGTATTTGATAGGAAAAAAGATCGGATGGAACTGCAGGGTGGTAAAAAGAATAGCGAGACGGTATAAAACTAAGAAAGCTTGTGTAATGTACCAGCCCACCCATTTATAATTATTATGTAAGTTAGTTTAGCGAATGTTTGGTAAATACAAATATTATGTACCGCAGGGACACCATAACTCACTACACCCTTACGTATCCTCAAGTCATCGTTGCAAGTCCAAAAATCCTTATTTTCTAGCTTTGACCTCTCAACTCCTTAACACCTTGATTCTACTCCCACTCCTTTTCCGAAGGCCTTTAACCGTTTGCGTACCACGAGCCACTTTTGCGCTCTTGAGTTTTTGTGTCGAAAAACCCCAGGACATTTTTTCAATGTTGACAATTGAAGGAAGACTTTGTTAAGATATTTTGTTAAGAATGCATCAGGTTTCTCTTTTATAATATAAAGTAATTCCAAATAAGGATACAAGCACGAGAAGATTGTTATTGTTGTGCATTACATAAAATAAAACACCAACTTTAGCTTATTTTAAAATAAAATTTCAAGAGCGCGAAAGTGGCTTTTGGCTTTTTTCGAAGTAACATTTTAAAACCCTCCCGGTATTCAAACGGTTAAAAACCCTGAGCTCCTTTACGCCCAGGGTTCAGTACATTCTATTGCAAGTTCATTTGTATTAAGTTCATAAGTCATTGTTAATTCCAATTCATTGCTAGTTCATTGCTAATTCTAATTCAAACATTTACAAGTTCAATATTCAGAATAACGCCAAGTTCATATTATTATCTTATCCTCGATTTATTCATCAACATGACTGTATCGTTGTTCGAAATTTTTCAAATTTTTGTAAAATCTTCTTCGTATCGTCTACCATATTTTGTTGTATTTGTTTTTTGCCATTGTAACGTTTGTTAGGCTTTAAGCTAGGCCTCGCGCACTTTTCCGTGACTTTATCATTCGTGCACGAAGACCACTTCGCCATAGATTGAATAGTCCGGGGAAATGCATTACCGATATTGGAAAAACACTACGCAGTTTTCATGAGCCTCGATGCGTAAGGAAGATACAACTCCATGGACGACGTATTCGTTGAAATTACCTTTATTACGAGACCATCGAACTTTTCGGACCGGTATTTATATTTTCGCGAGTTCCTAAGAGAAAAACAAATAGGAGAGGGACGTGATCCCGAAGGTTGCCGGTATCCTACTTAATAGAAGAAACTCAAAGCATCGGCCTGCTGGCTCCAGTTGCTTTCACTTTTTATATTTACCGAGTTCAAACATTTCTACTTCAATTTTGTCTGTTTGACTTTAATGCGGTTTTTTCATCTTTTTTTCCTTTTGCGACGATTGGAAACCGGATAATGAGGCAATAATAAAGAAATTAAAAAGGGAAACATTTAGCGACGCATTGCTGCACAAATTAATTTATGGGTGATTTACTATTGTGCAGAACATAAAGGAACTATGCGTTTGTTTGCAACTACACTGAATTTATAATCTTTTTATTTTGGGGGAAGTAAGAGGCATTAAGAATTCTTGTTTCAATCCAGAGCAGACATTGCCCGTTTCTGTCCTGGATTATTATTTCAACGAATCTTCACTAAAATGAAACTGATAATTTTGAATATTGCAATATCCAGCGTCCAATAATAGGAAATGATTAATTACTAAAGAGTGCTTCAGTTAAATATACAACATTATTGTCAATATAAAATTAATCATTGTAGAAATATTTACTATTTGAAAATATCACAGACATGCATAAAATTTAAAACTAAATATCAAATCTCTATCAGACGTTGTAATGCATTTAGGTTTTAAATTTCATCAAAAAAATATAAAATAACATTAAAATCCTACGAATTGTATCCACTGCTCCATCATTCAAACACTGCCGTCCATAAAATAACAATGCGTTCAGCAGAAAACTCTCCAACCATGAATTATTAATTTTATTTAATTTCTCTTATATCATTAAAAAATAATTGCCATAATTTTTAAAAATATCTTATTTACCAGAGCTTTAATATCATATTTTTGAGCTATAACTGTTATAGTCATTCTTTCCAGCAGAAACATTTTTACATGGACCTTGCGCTACCCTATTTCAGCAATTACTTACCATTAAATTCACCAAAATTTGATGTTAACAATATGGTACTATAGTGCTTATAACACACAGATGCTATCCCGAGTCGAAAAGTCCAGCTTAAAAAGAAACTTCAAATCCTAGATTCTTTTGATCTCTCATTTGCCGCTTAATTATGTATACCATTTTGAACCTCAAAATCCTCAACTAGTGTGTCAACGCGCCTCTAAGTCCTGTAAATATGATTTTCAGGAGGTATATGGACTGATCAGGCAAAATTTTTATTCCAATTTAATCTGACATCCCCTAAAAATATTTCAAAAGTTCCAAGTCTGTCGACTCATATTCTAAAAATAGGGCTTTCAGGAGCAAGTTGGAATTAAATTATCATTTTATTCCATATAAATTCTAAATCTCCTAAACCAAATTAATTTTTAGTATATCGAGAACTTTTTTGGACCTCGATCATTCCACTCCAATTCCAATCCAATTCTAAAGTTCCTCATTATAGAATGCTGAGGATTATTTTGGGCTGTATGAAACCTAAATTGCTCCTAAACTAGGTAAAAGTGGCAAAAAGTAACAATTGTAGGGCGATTGTGGAATTAAAATTTGCATTCTTTTATATGTAACATATTTTTCCATATTCAGCCTACATATCCTAAGTTATTTGGTAATTTAGGAGGATTTTGGGCTGAAATTTTCGACTCGGGATAATTCTATATTCCTCCATCTACGTCAAACGTTGCGTCGTGGTTAGCAGGAAATTTCTGAACATGGAGTGGAGAGCTTCGGGCGAAGCCGAGGGAAACCGCGATAAGAAACGACTTGATTTTTACAAGAACGTACAAGAACACCCTTGAAGGCGTGGAAAGCTCGAGATATGAACGTGCGGAACGGGAAACGAAGTGTCTGCGTCCACTCCTTTCGAAAAGTTGCACGGTCACGCGACCGATCGCGTTTAGGGGGATGAGAGATGATTACAATCGCGACGAGTGCTGTCCAACTGCTCCTTCGCCGTCTCCTTGCTCTCTTTTCATTCGATAGATTGCATCGATGTGAAAAGCGGATGAGGAAGAAGTTCGACAGGTTCGCGAATAAACTCATTGTATTGCAGAAATGTTCTGGTATTCTTGAAATAATATTTGCGTGCAACATTTCCCAACTACTGCGGGTAAAATTACATTATTGTGGATATTCAGCAATCATCCAAGGATATGATGATCATTGTTAAAACGTATGACAATGATGGAACATCATTGCGATGTTTAAGATTTAGAGGTTCTCTGATTGGACTGGAACGGATGGTAATTTACAAGTGAGATGATCGATTTTCTGAGCTTGAGTTTTTTTTTTAATCCTTTGCGCTCTTATGCCGAGTTTTACTCAACTTTGGCTTGTATCTCAGGAACTCCTTTGACTAGTCTCATTCGACATTTTTTAAAATCCAGACCAATAGATGTTAACGTGCGATAGAAAATCAGGATTGCATCCTAGACATTTTTTCAAGAGATATGATGCAAATTACAAGATACAACAATAGTGCAAATATAGTGTAAGATCGTGAAAAAGAAACGAGAGGAGCGCGGCAACCCATCCAAGGCAGCAACTCGGCCAGAGTAGCTTAACGTCGGCGCGGAACCACTGCGCCAGCGACCTCTCCCTGAAGACAATTGTTTTTCACGTTCCTTTCTCCTAAGTTCTTTTATGGGAGGGCTTCTCCGCTCCGATCCCACAATAGCATATACTTAATTGGATTTATTTCTTCCTTTACTTATTTAAATTGCCTTATTTTTCAGTTCAAGTAAATTTCAGATAGAACACTTGAAAGCTTTGGGAGCTACTGGTAACAAAATAGGAATATCATTCGAAGTGCAATGGGTTAATCTTTGTTTGCTTTTTTACAGGCAGCTAGATCGGTTCTAAATAAATCTTGAATTGGACCAGAGACTTGAGTCCAGAAAGCTTGCTGTAGATTTAAAAATTATCACTAGTGCCAAGTTTTTAGGTTGTCTAGTTTAACCCTTAAATTCACGGAGTTTCATTTCTGCAACATACTAATTCTATGAGAATAAAAAAAAAAATCTGAACGGATTACGTTTTCTGAACGAACTTTGTCATAGACTATAGTATACTTTGTAAATTTTTTACAGGTGCAGTGGCACCAACTTTCAAATGTTTTAATTATTTGTCAGTTTTAGCGGGTTTTCATCGGCGCGGAAAAAAGTGATATTGGAATAACTTTCCTCGGTCTTTGTTATAATAGAGAAAATAACTGTTTTTATAACTATCATAATAAATAGAACTATAATTAAGTACTAAAATATTTTTTTATTCTATTTACATGAGTCAATAATTCCCCATACATCTGCTTACCTACGAACGCGCAGTGTTGCATAAATGCAACAAAGGAGTTTCAGGTAATTTAGAAGCTGAATTCTTTCAAAAGAATTTTTTTAATATTTTTCCTATAATCTAAACTATATATGGATATTAACAGGTTGAGTGTCATGGGGGTCACCGGTGACCGGCGCTATTGAATTGAATGAAATTTTATGTTACGTTTAAATTGCAATATTAATGAATATTCTAACATATTGAATATTTAAATTTTGGCGTTAAGAAGATGAAGATCTGCTAAACACCGATCAATCAGTGTCCTTAAAATTTCTGTTTTATGAATATGTGATTTTCATAAAAAAAGTTTCACTCCAGTAGAAATTACGAAATAAGGGAAACATCGGTGGCATTCAACCTGTTAAAAACATATTTTCTGATTAAAAAAATAAAATCGCGCATTTAAGGGTTACGTTACATTGATCTTCATCAATCTCCTAACATGAGAAAGGAAAAACATGGACGCCACCAAGTAGTGACATCCTCTTCCTTGAACTTCTTCTTGTCCGCATACTTTTCATATGATGTTAAAATTTATCAGTTTCTCTACATATTCATTACATATTCTATAGCTGTCAACAGAAATCATTAATAATCGCATTGATCCAAAACATTCCTTCAATCAACGGTTCCCAAATCACAATCACTTCTCTCTCAATCAATCAACCCTCACGTACAGAATTTTCAACAAAAGTAATACGTTCCGCTTTGTAAGACTATCTCCGTTAAATTGTAATTACGAAACATTATTTATGGTCCCGCTCGAGTTTGTACAAATATCCCCGTGTAATTAATGCGTCGCGCGGCACCCCGCGAAGTGGCGCATCCGCGGCAATGAATCGTCGGAGCTCGGTTATAATTATTATAATGGAGTAGCAGGTGCTACGCCACTGGTAATTCCCCGGGATACGTTTTAAGTAAATGTGCTTTACGTTCAATTTGTCGGCATGGCGCGATACAATCGGTCATTAAAGACGAGCACGTCGGCGCGAGTGTTTCGGAGCATACATGACACGCAAAAAAGCACCACCTATGAGAGAACGTATGTACGTCCTCGAGGGTTCGTTAGTCGAGCGATGCTCGTTCCGATCCAGCCCCCTTTTCCACCTCGTCTCGTTGCTCGTCGATGTAGGCAGCAAGAAAAAAAATTAATCGTCCACCCTTTCCCACATTAATTGCTATTATGAACGGCATGTAACCGAAACGAGTAAGCGAGAACCATCCGGTGGAAATAATATAGTGTGATATTCGTAGATATTTGATTTTCCTCGACGACGCATTTGTTACTTTGTCCAGATTTGTTTCGAATGTGCTAAAAGAACTAATGGCTATGGTGAAAGTATTAGGGGGACCGGAAAATAACGTCGTTTAGACATTTTGCTTTAAACCCCGATTGATTCTTATCGAACCGATATGGAAAATTTGCACACTAGAAGGAAAATATTATTGATAATGAGGGTTATTACATCATTCACTAAAAGTAGAAATATAGTAGAAATTTAATTGTTTGAATCTAATGTAAAAAACGACATTACTATCGAGTCAACCTAATAGAATGAAAGACTTGAATTTTTGTGTAGTGCAAGCAAATTGAAATCTTCATAGATTTTGATCAATTATTCCTACGCGATACAAATCTTCATTGAGTAAGGATATGAGTGGAGAAATCATTGTCAAAATAAACCACAAGTTTGATCTTTCTTTCAGAGATATACAAATGTTTATCTTTTTTGAGCTTTCTACCGAACACGTCGGTGTTATCTGGAGTTACAGCCTTTGTTACCTCTACAATTTTCAAACAGCTGAAACTAGCCGAAAAAAACCATGTCCCATGTACGTTCAAATCTCGATTAGTATAGCCTCCAGAGCCGGCAACCACCCTCAAATCCTACCTCTCGAATATAGAACTGTAACAACTCCAGTCAATTCGCAGACCAAAAAAAAAAACACGAAAATATCCACCTTTGATTTGGCAAGCATTGCAAAAAACTTTTCAACATTCAAGCAAACGTACATCTATGGCCTGTACTGAAAGAAGGGTTCGAACTTTCTGCTCGGTATCCATTCGTTCCGATCAACCCTCACAATTGAGGCCCCTCGACGTGACTAATGACGCGGCGTAATGTATGCAACGTATATTTTCTAGCCGCAATATCACCGCTCGTTCTCTTGTTAAGTTGGTTCCGAAATAATTAGGGGTAGCTGATGATACGTACAACGTATACGTAGACGAAGAGGATCGTTTCGTTGGAGGTTGCCGTACGGGTCTGTGGGCTCGTGAACGGCCTGTCTCGTGGACTCGTCCAGGGTGGCGAGATGGGGCACCCCCTGAATTTGGGGTGCGGAACATAACAAGCGTGGCTAACGAGGTACGGCAGATTTTATGGCCAGATGGAGATGATGCGATATCCGCGATTGATGCTATACACAGGGAGTACTCGAAGTAGGGTCTCCTCCGCAATGAAATAGATTCGCAACGTCCTCTCATTATGACGCCGGCGCGATCCGCCCGCATAGGATGCCGCAACGTGTCGGGAAAGGCCCATAAAGACATTACGCTCGAATTATTGCGAGCTGCGGGACGGCAATTATTTTTCTTTTTTATCTTCACTTCGAAGGAGATTATGAAAGTGTGTCGGACTGCCTCATCATAGGAATTTTGCGGAGTTACAATAACGATTTGTGGGTCGATCGATTTGCATTGTTTTGAGAGTTTCAGTTTTGTGTTGGGATGGTCATCGTTGTTGGGATATTAAGCCTTTGCACTCTATTGTCGCCGCAGCTGCGACATTGTGATAGAATGTGAGAACTCCCAATCAGGTTAAACCGCTATATTTTTATAATTTTTTTATATTGTAAAATATATTTTTAATATGTAAGTACATGCTTCTTTTTTCATGGTAAAACAAAATTTTCAATTTTCTATGGATTTACATTTGCACCGTGAAAATAGTCTTGGAGTAGCTGGTAACTCATGGTAAAAATTACTCGGAGTTCAAAGGGTTAAAGAGGTTCACCCATCCCACAATTTACACGATGGCGACGTTCTTGAAAAAAATCATGCAGAACGAAACAGTTAAAATGAAACACAGAATTTATATGAAATAGAAGGATATATTCAATTAATCTGTAAATCGTGTAAATTGATCTAAAGCGAATACGACTGTGTGTATCGGTGAAGTATGCGGAGTGTTTTCAAGGATGGCTCCGATGTGCAAACTTTATGCATCTCTGACTTAGATATTTTCTTTTTTTCCTTGAATACATTAGAAATGAAACAAAAACATGTGACTTTCACGTGGCAATTTAATTTTTGCAAGGTTTGCTTAGGTAACTTTTAATCTAATTTTTAAAAGAATGCATTCATTTATATAATACTCTTTTCATTTATATATCAATTATATATAAACAAAAATTGTCTTTTCATTTGAAAATCGTGTAAAAGCGAAACCGTGTTTTAAGGACAGGAGAATTTATGAAGATAAATTCTTCATGAATTGACCAGTTGAAATTGTTAATGTTCAAAAATACTGATTGGTTTTTCGGTTAATCTTGGTGTAAATGAAGATAAACATTTTTGAAGTTTGTACTATTCTGTTAATAAGCAACATGGAAAGAATGACGTAAAATGATACATAAGAAAAAATATTGTTCAAGAAAGCAGTATTTCTTTCATGCGCGGTCAACATGTATTTCGCATCAAGGTGAAAGATAAACGTGGAGACTGTCGGCTCTACGAGTAAGTCATTAAACGAGAATTAAGTACTGCCGGCACTGAACTTGTAACTATTTTCTGGAAACTATATTTCCCTGTTAGACCGAGCGGTTTTCGGCGATACGAAGAGACGCAGCTTTGTACGAGGTCGTACATTCAGAGATAAAATCGAATTCTACACAATTTAACGTTCAAAGAGTGCCCAACATTTTTTCGATAATGAAATTTTTGTACGGACGTCAGGCACAAGAACCGAAACGGATGAAAAAGTAGCGTAAATTTTCCAAACCTCTGCCGGTGATTGATGTATTCTTCCTAGCTTGAGAGTTCTATGAGAAATTTTCGCGAGCATTTCTGCTCCAACGTGCAATGGAAATATCCCGTGTTTTCCGTCTCTGGGACGATGCCGGCACATTTATTCACATTCGAACGACGTTCCAATTGCATCGATATTACGATGGTATAATTGCAGTTTTACGTTTCATTATAAAATGATCGAAAAAAATTTTTTTTTTCATGTTCTCTCGATATTTTTCTTTATGTACTAAAATTACGAGCGTGAAAATCGAAGCAGACTAAAGTATGTACATACTTTGGAATCTCGGTGTACATTCGACCTCTCTTCGAATTTATACGTAAACTTCTTAGATTCACACACGGAAAAGTGAAAAAGGCAGGAAAATCCAGGGGAAGTTTCAATGGAGAGCGTGTTTGGCGAAACTGACGCGAATAAGAAGTACACTGTTAAGAAATATGTATTTGCGTATAAGTAAATATTGAAATCTACTTACTTAACATTTCTTTGACGGTCATTTCGAAGCGTTTTTTGTCGAGTACTATTTGATCAAACGTCGTTACATCATTTTTGGTTTATCAATATTTCTTATTTGCATTAGAATCTCTCTGATCTCTATTTTTATTCGTACACTAAACAATCATGTGGAGTCAGAATCGCAAGTTGCAAAAGGAGTATTATAATTAAGAATTTCTAATGTTAACGGTACAGTCGCCATAAGCCATTGTTTCTCTGAAACAATGCTTGATACATTCACTTTTCTATTTTTTTAAATCGTAACTTTCATTTTGCGAACTATTATGTTTTAAATCCTGAAACTAACAAACTTACTTTGCAATTAAATGCACAATTCCGTTTAAACGGAGTATTTAAAGTTCAACACTTCGAAATATCCCAATATGTTGTGTAACTTATATGAAGCCATTACAGAAAGCCAAGTTATACACCGTTGAAAAGAACCATCAAATTAAGTAATTATTTTCAAAATAAATTCCCATATTGCAAAAACATCTCTACAAGGAAATCCTATAAATAAATAACAAAAACGTCTATAAACACGATAAATCGAGAGTCCTGATGCAAGCAGTAGATACGGTCCGTCCGTGATCAGCCCTGAGTCGAGATTCTCGTAGCGCTCGTGTGAAAATCGCGAATACCGAATTGCGAACAAAGGAATTCCGTGACTACGGAATGTTGCGAATTCCTCAGCAAATATATTCACGCCTCGTGCACGAATTTTATCGTTTCACATGGACGCGTAAAGTAAACTACGACGAAATTCGTATCTTCGATATTTCGTAGAAACGTCACCGATAACGTATTCGAGGGGGCTGCCGCATCCGAATGATTTTCTATCGGCTTAGGAAGCCCGATTTGGGTAGAGCAGCAGGGAAATTCGATGTCTCGCTACGGATTTCACTGGCACGAAACTTTTGAGCGGAAAACGCGACTCGGATTGACGCAAAGGGAGAAGGGTAGAACGTGCAGAATGTCGATTCGGAAAGACGAACTCACGGTAATCCTTTTCTTTTTTTTTTCTTTCTTTCTTTTACTCACTCTTGTTTTTTTATTGGTATGCGTGCCTAACGGTAGCCTGATTTTGCTGGTTGAATTTCAGCACGGAAGAAAGAACGAGAGAATATGGTAGAAGGAAGGTAACTATGATTTTCTCGCATGGTGAAGTTGAGATTTCTGCACGTAACTCAACGCTAACTTTCCACGATGAATAACGAAAGACGATTCGGGGTAGTTTGTCGTACGACGAAAGAGGATGACTTCTCGCGAGGCAAATTACTGCGGATTATCTGGCAGATGGGATGTGAAAAGTTTATGCACGCACTGACGAAGCTTGTATTTTCTAATGGGTTTTAATGATGTAAGGAAATGATGGTAGATGATTCTCGACTCGGGAAATTCGCATTTTAATGAAACTTTGCGAAAGGGTTAAGTATATTTATAAAGGACCTTAGAAGGGAGAAGCAACTTTTTATTTTTCACTGGCTATCATTTTTAAACGGTTCGATTATTATGTGCTCTTTTTGTTTTGTTTTGTTTTCTAAACGTAATTGGGAAATTGTAAGTGACAAAAGAATAGTTATTTTAGAAATGTCAATGCATAGAAATGAACAAATGCATATATGGGCGCACTTTTCCTGGTCACTATCATCGAAACGCATTTATGCATTCACATTGTGAGTGAATAGCAACACATACGAACAGTCTAAATTATTTATACAACATTCGTCGATTAAAGTACAATATCTCTTTTTGAAATACTGTTAGACTTCGACTCAATATAAAGAAATTTGATAGTAAAGATATATTTTTGAATTACTCATGTGATGCAAATGAGTTAAAGATAGAACTGTTTCAATATGTTATTAATTGTTCAAATTTAATATCAGCACTTATAATAATTTATTTATCAAGTTTGTTTCATAATTGGTTTGATTATATCAAGAATTATCGCATTAATCTACTTCTAGAAATATTAATATTTCTATGGATTTGCTCGTTAATTAGTCATGAGGTGTAACAAGAACGTGTGTTCAGCAAGGTCAGACTCGTAACATGTTTGTACAAATTAATTTCTTTCTCCACACTTCATAACTTTTTTAACACGATACAATTTTTTTTTATAAAGCATTTGGTGTTTATTGCTTATATCTGACTACTTATCATAAGAAATTGTTTAACTTGATTTTCCAGAAGTAATTTTATCCTCTTTCAACGAATAGAAATTATACCATACTAACTCCGACATGTTTCATATTCTCACAGAGTTTCATTAAAGTACGAATTTTCGATTTGGAAATCTTCCCTTCCAAGTTGACCTACAAAAACATGCTTCGCAATTTCCAAAAGACGATTAATTTCCTAATTAGTTTCTTAACAAGCTAATTCCTCCCAGTAGAATAGACTAATTGTAAGACTTCTCGAATACCCCATTTCTATCCCAGCGTATCACTGATTGCAACAACATCCAACGGAATGGCAATCAATATTAGCAATCAACACAAACAACAGCATCAACAACGCTAATAATAGCACTATCATACATCAGCTGTATCCGACGATAACGAAAATACAGTAACATAATTACCAGCAGAATTAGATCAGCAAGACACGGTAATTATTACGATAATTAATACCAAAAACACGCCCTCATCGTTGCGACAGTTATCGACAATGTATCGCTGTAAAGCGTTGAAAAATTAATAAACTTATTTCCCAGTCGTGACACTTTCTCGTCGCATTTTTGCTATTATCTCTCATTTTTCCATCGTTAACCGTTTCCATGGCTACAGAACGCGATCCCACATATGCACAAATGTGTATTACTAGCATTAAAAAAAAACAAGAGAGAGAGAGAGAGAGAGAGAGAGAGAGAAAGAAAAATAGGAAAACGAAAGGGAGTTTGGAAACAGAGATTGCCGTATCGCATCGTATCGGAAAGGGCGATTCTGTTGGCGTGCGATATGTCCATCAACGTGACCGAAAACGTGAGTTCGAAGCTTCGCCGGAACTTACACATTGTTCGAAGGGTGGGCAAATGGAAGGAGGTACGAAGGGCTAGAGGGTGACTCAGACGAAGGTAAAGAAAGAAAGAGGACGGGGATGAAACGGTATCGCGTACGTAGGGGAAGAGTTCATTACGGAAACCAAGGATGGAAGAAAAGCTTTTTTGTTCACGAAATTGTAATTAAAATTGTACGGTATTTGGTGCTCAAGATATTACGGCCAACATGTTGTCCGTTTTAAGTATTCCTGTCGTCTTCCCGATTTTGCAATGTCGTGACGTCAAATAACTCAACGTCGTTCTATTCTTGGAAAGAAGATCTTTTACGTCATACTCTTGAAAATTTGAAGAGGCTTGAACCGAAGTCTTCTTCGAATTTTATCAGATTTGAAGTTGAAGAAACATAGTTAAAATATATTCTTTTTACTTCTCCTTTAAAAAACTATGACTTGACTCTAGGTTTACCCGGAATTAAGCGTAAAGAATAAAAATAAGGAAAAAAAAGAAAATTAATTGATCTGATCATTAGAATTTTATAAAATACGTCTTAAAAATCACAGAAAGTCAGAAATATGTTACATTTCTTTAAAAAAAAGTCAAGAATTATTATCTTCGCTAGCGTAGAGATAGTATAGTACGAACGACAATAAATCCATAACGTACAAATTGGACGACAACGATCCTCTAACGTAGCCAAGTAAAAGACACGGGAAAGATCAAGAAGAAAATGGAAGGCAGGTGCAAAGGTAGCGGAAAGAATAGACGATGGTGAGGGCTTTTTCGCTGACATGAATTACCAGATCGTGTTTTTCAGCGGGGAAAGGGACGAGTAGGTGTAGAAGAGCAGGGGCAAACTCATTCGTTGCTTTCGTTCTCGCCATTCATTCGACCCTCTTCTCCTTTTCCGCCCTATCCTGCGACTTTTCGCGAGGAATCAGGTATGGGGAAGGTAGGACGGTGGTTATCAGATGTACGGAAACAAAGGTCGGAAGAACCTGGACTGAATTCCAGTGGAGTGGACGCTCTCAAAGGGGACGGTAGATGGTATCCTTCACCCCCGGCAGTGCATCGCCGACCGTCGAGCCGGACACTTTTCATTACGTTCCCCTTTGTCCTATGGATATTCCTTTTGTGACTCCACTTTCATTCCGAGGCAAGAGTGGAGGAACCGCATCCGCAAGAAATGCCAACGATCGTGCGAGACTTAGGATCATCGATCGTTTTCTTCCTTTCGTCACGGTTACGAGAGAAGGTGACCGTTTAAACGACGACTCACCGGATACCATAAACCGCTAGATTTACTCTACTTGCTGCCTCCAAAGAGTATCGAAAAGAGAGAAAGAGAGAGAAATAGAGAGATACACATACAGAAAGAGAGAGTGTCAACAGTGTTGGCCTTTCGTGTACGTTGAGTAAATAGCATTCGCGATCGTCTAATTTAACGTCCCAGGTTTCCTGGGATTCGACGTACAAACAAACATCATTTCGGCAAACAAGGCAGCAAACTCGAAGGACCCTGGCACGGAAAAATCCGTTAGGCGTTGTACATCGGCAGAGAGCGGAAAATGAGGGAGGAAGAGAATATAGGGGTTGAAAGAGGAAGTATACGAAAGAGCTTTTAATGCACTTATTTGAAAGTAATGGAAAAAGACTTCGCCCGTCGGACACGTCGCTCGACGATGGAAAAACAAGCCGCACGGCTGACAAACCACCAGCCGCGGAGTACCAGGGCGTTTTATTTGCTCGCCTCATTGTTCGGGCTTTTTAATGCATCTAGTGTATACTCGTGCCCGCAACGGGGGTGTACTCGCCCCGGTGTGTGTACCGAACCTTCCACTTCGCTAGGGCTCTCGTTCAATCATATCTTTTACCGGACAACGAGAGAGAGAGTTCACCGAGTACCGTGCAATCGACACGCAGTTGAGATAAAAAAGCACAACAACGTTGCCTTCGATTCGATGCTTTTGAGATACTTTTATTAGGAATATTAACGAGTTTTTGAGAATTTTGCGTGGCGTTATAGAGCTCTTTAACTATATGTTGAATTTTCGAAAAATGTGTTAAAGCTACGAAAACCGATATCGACATGGTAATGATTGACCCCTTGTTGTACAATAACGAGTGACTCTCGTGACGCGATGAATGGAATAGGTAATAACGAAGTTTTCAAAAGTTGTTAAGCTAAAATACCACTGGGTTATGATAGGATCAAGTTATTTCTCTGCTACTTTATCTTTCGGTAAATTATATACTGTAACAAAAGTTTGGGGTAGATTGTTATTTCAGTAATTCAGTCACAAAAGAAATCTTAAGGGAATGGGTTAATTAGATCTCTTTTAATTACATGTGCTATTCAATTGTATTGCTTACTGATCGAATAGTAAAAGAACGATTGTATTTTCTAATAAACGGAATATTACAGAAGTGAAGCTTAAGGGTTTAACACTAGATTTACGGAGCCAATTTGGCTCATTCAAATTTGATTACTACATATATAATATATTGGTTGGTTAATTTTTTAATAATAAATCTTTAATTTCAATTGATTTGGAACTATTTTCTTTGCAAAAAATTTCAATTTTCTTGTATGATTCAAATTGGCTTACTTCAGAAAAATAGGTATATCAACATCCGTAGATCTAGTGTTAAAAGAAACTGAGACTATTGCTTTCAATTGTAAACGCGAGATTAACACTAGAACTACCGGCGTCAAATTAACATATTTTAATAAATTAAATAAGTACTTTGAAAAAGGGGGAATCAAGCGGCGGAAAATTTGATCGATTGGGTGATTTACGTTTATTGATATAGACGTAGAATATTTTTCTGTGACTTTTATATAAACATGGAGAATTTTTTGAAAAAATTGTGTACCAGTCATTTTGACTGGTTTGGTAGTTCTAGTGTTAATGTGGACGATATAGAAAATTTTAAAATTTTGTTATATAACTGTAAATCTACGGTGATACATTGAGATAATTAAACGCTGTGCACCGCACAGGGTGTTCTCTTCATTTGCGAGAATAATTTTGTAAAATCCTCTTACATAACAGATCCGCTATCGGAGCCCGATGAATTTTACGAATCGTTTCGCGTTTCGACGAACCGTGGCGCATTTCAGGTAATCGGAGACTTTATTGTCACATTCGTCAAACTCGGAGTAGCGATCGTAAATACACTTTCGATTTGAAAGTTCGCTACGGGCATGCTAGAAACGGAGAACCGATGACCCCATAGCGAGTGCGCTCTATGGTCAGCACTGAATAGAAACGGATGAGTTTTCTGCAAAACACGTGCACTTTTCTTTCTACGCTCGATACTCGATACAGCATCGTTTCGTGCATAGGTTTTACATTTGACATCTGATAAATTCACCGTCATAACGGATTCCGTTTGTACGTTTTCGCGATAATAGGAGCGTGCCGCACGATCGATGCTGAAAATCGTAAAATCCCCCTTTGCAAATGATACCTCAATTTACGGTGGAAAGTACTCGGAATTTATACGCGTGCGATGAAACTCGAGTTCTGTGTCTGCTGTGAATGATATTAATTTATTGACGAGTAATTGCAAAGTTTGTATCGATTTGCGGGGACTTTGATTCGTTCGTTCGTCTCTTTGTTTCTCGTGTTATTTGCGAACGTGGTTTCGGTTTGTTGAAATAATAATTATTGCAAATTTATCGTACCATAGTTTTAAGCGATAGTTTGTAGGTTTTGATACTGTTTGGACAGGAATTGAAATGTACGCGAAGTGTGATATAAATTTGGAAGTGTAGTTTGAACAATCAAGTTGTCCAGTTATGATGCAAGAAGAAGTAGTCATTTGTTTATTATATTAACACTTTGACTTTATGGAGGTCACCGGTGACCGGCGCTATTGAATTCATTAAATTTCCGTGTAACTTGGAAATTGTAATATTTATGAATTCTCGGATATTTTAAATATTTAAAGATCGACATTAAAAAGATAAAGGTCTGCCGAATATCTATCTATCTGTATCTTTAATGTTTCTGCTTTGCAAAAATACGAATTTAATAGAAAAAGTTCCACTTCAGTAGAAATCATGAATATAGCGAAATACCGGTGGTGTTCAAAGTGTTAAACTTATTTTATTTTACTTTTCATTTCTCGACTTGAAACATTATTAGAACTTTATCTTGGATGTACACTTTTGCGTTAGTTCCAACCTACTCGGCCCATAATATAATTATCAAGTAGAAAAAAATCACCTAAAGAATACTTGAACTTCAACTCCATAGCCACCATTGATTTCTCCCTATTTTACTTACAGTTGCGCAAAATACTTCTGCATCGTTATGCACCGTACCAAAGAAAATGAATCCATCTCTCATAATACAGCGATGTTCGCCTCAAAGAAACGCAAAGCAACAATGTAACAAGCATTCATCTCCCTTCAGAGCCCTCGCAACCCTTAAGGGAAAATTATCATTCTTTGTACTACTTTTTAGTCCTTCTTTCAGCATTTATTTTTTAAATCGAAACACTGTATTGTGTTAATCTGTTGGATACATGTTGAGTGATATATTAACTACATTATAAATTTTTTTCGAGCCAGAATGTACAAAATTGCAGCATGCATCCCCTGAAGTAAAATCATTCCAAAACATTCTCTCCATAGCCGCCAAATAAATGTTCTATCACAAACACTAGAACTTCTACTGTTAAATCTACCACATTTCAATATATTAAATAAGTGTTTTATAAAAAAGAAAACCACTTCGGTACGAGCGTCGACTATATTCGACGCTTATTCACGGCGTAGCCAATATGCAACGTATCGAAATGGTTAAAAGGTGGAGAAAATAATTTAGTTTTTCATGAAACTGGACGTAGATCTTCTCTATGGCTCTCCTATAAATTTCGAGAATATTTGGAAAAAATTACAAATCAGTCATATCGACCACCTTGATAGATCTAATGCTAAACACATAGATTTTGTTTACATTTTATTAGGGCACGTGCAGAATCCAGGCCAAGATCAACTGAAACGTGAGTTCATCGAATCGATCTCTCAACTATCTCCCATTCCCCCATATCTACGATCCTCTCGTTAGACAATAACAACGTATAACTCGAAAAGTGGCTGTCAACAGCGTTACATGGAGAAGCCCTCCGTCGGTCTGGCGAGCCGGCGAACGAACTCGACGTTACGTATATCTCCGTGAGACCGTAGCAGAATGACTATTGATTCAACGAAGGGGTTCGTCCCTAACTATTCATGGTCTTCGATGTCACGTGTCCTTTCAATCCTGGCTCGCGTGTAGAGAGAGGTGGCCGGCGTGTCGGGTGGCCAGGAGGGTGGTGTGGC
This sequence comes from Cerceris rybyensis, assembly GCA_910591515.1. Classification (NCBI taxonomy): domain Eukaryota; kingdom Metazoa; phylum Arthropoda; class Insecta; order Hymenoptera; family Crabronidae; genus Cerceris; species Cerceris rybyensis. Next base: position 44,159,881 of record OU342789.1, read on the forward strand.
CCCCATACGAATACATACCTACGGCGCGAGCCACGCCGATAGGAAAAGGGGGATGCACGAGTAACCAGTTGGTCTAATCTACATGCGGCACGTTTCGACGTTTCAATTTGCTTTTGCACGGAGGATTACTTCCTGACGAGTCACCTTTTGATTTTGACGAACCGCTCGAATCGGCCGTAGTTAAGTCTCGAGGACCACTCGACGGAGATGAATGTACTGCTGGAATGAACTCTGATTCGACTCAATTATATATATGTATATGGAATTATACTCTAATAAAATCAGAGGAAGAGAAACCGCGTTGATGCTGGGAGAATTCGAAGAACTCGCGGCTAATGGAGAATTTGTGATTCGCGGTTTTGCATGACTTGGAAAGTAAATTGAGGGTTGGTGATGGAGGAGGAGTGTAGAATTATTTTAGGGCGGAATTAGTGGAATGAAAAATTGGATTTGGTGGTTGTTGTGGAAAGAGTTGTGTGATATTAGGATACTTTAATTGGGTTGACTGGCTTGGGGGGTTCAATTACTTTAGATATTGTTTAGTGTATATTGTTATGAAATATTCCATGTTGTCTAAGGAGTTGTAAAACTATTAGGTGTAGAAATGAATTCTTTCCGATTTTTTCATAAAATGAAAGCTTTACTTAAAGAATTATATCACACCCCATTAGTCGCAGCATTCACCGTTAGCAATGCATTTTCGCCACCTTTTTGGCAACTTTTAGATCCTGGTTCGCTAAAGTTTTGTAGCTTAGAAGCAATAAAATTATCTAAGCTTTTGCATACCTCATCCTTTGTTTTAATGTGCATCTCTACTAAATGACATTGAAGAGATCTGGGTAAATAAAAATCAGATAGGACAATATTTGGAGAATAAGCTGCATAACGTGAGATTTCCTAGCACAGTGTGAAAATGAGAATTTTTATTATCTTTGCTGTATGTGAGAGAGTGTTATCGTGAAGGAGAACAATCTTCTGAGTTCTTTGACAATACAATTATCTTTTTTTGTCTTATTATAGATATCGTTGCTTAATTTTGTCAATTGTTGCTGATGATATTCTACGGTCTCCATATTTACGGATTTAACAGTTCGTAATTCTTTTATAAGACTCCTTCCATATCTCATCAAATGTACAACAATTGTGGGTTGCACATTTGATTTCGCAGTGAAAGTCGCAGACTTGTCAGAATTCGCGGCAGATTTCTTACTCTTCACATTATCTTAGAGAATCCACTTCGTCAAAATCAGCAGTTAAAATTGATAAAAATCATCTGAAATTCACCGGAAAGAGCTCTTTTCTACACCTAATACAAGTTGAGAAACATTTGTACTTTTCATTCTTTGGTACACTGTAGTTCGTCTGTGATCATATATGGGGGTGAGTAAAAATCGTGTAAAAACAAAGCGAAAGTCGATTTGTAATAGACGTATCAGATGAACTTAACGTGCTCAATTTCCGGTAAATATTATGCATCTTCAAAATTTTATAAAACTTAGTTTTTATATTTCATTCTTTTATCCGGTAAAAATGAAGCTTACGTTACCACGATGGGAATAAAACGGGTTTACATCAGGGAGATCGCTCGGAGGCATATCGTACTTTGACTATACATAGAAAATGTGTGTTCCGTAACTTCGATAAGTGATAAAAAATATTTATTACTCTCCGCTGCTTGTACTGTATCCAACAGGGAGATATAAATATATCGGATATACAAATCAGACTTTCTTTTTGCTATGCGCCGTAAACAAACATCAGCAAATACATCTATTAACTCTTTGCACCTGAGGATCCTCATTCAGTGCATTACTGTAACTTTGGTACCTCGACAAAAGTTAATAAAGCATCACTCTATCCCAATGGATGAATTAGATATTTACTATGATTTTTCTATCAATTTAATTTAAACTTTAAAATTTCACTCTCCCCCTGTATATTATTACAACCTTAACTAGATCTACCAAGGTGATCAAAATAACTTGCTATGAATTTTTACAAAATGCTCCTAAATTTTCTAACTCAGTTTCCTTTCCAATTTTCAACGTCTATGTAGAAGACTCTAAACAACTGAATCGGTTAAGTTTTTCACTTCCTACATTTACTTCATCTGGAAATATTAATTTTACAATTTGAAATATATTGAATTTCGCTCTGTCCCTGTATTTTATTGTAACCTTAACACTAGATCTACCAAGGTGATCAAAATAACTTGCAATGAATTTTTAGAAAATGCTCCTAAATTTTCTAACACAGTTTCTTTTCCAATTTTCAACGTCTATGTTGAAGACTCTCGATGATTGAATCGTTCAAGTTTTTCATCCCCTTCATTTACCTCATCTGTACATATTAATTTTACAATTTCAATTATATTGAATTAATAGTTAGTAGATCTGGTTTTAATATTTTTCAGTACCTTTGAATTTTGTTATCATTCATAAAAAACGAATAACAAACGATTGAAAAATTCTACACAACTTCTTATCAGTGTGATTTCTTAATCAGCAAAAAGCAGTTTTAATTAATTAAATAAACGATATCGCGTGTACATATAAAAACCGCCAAAAATTCAGCAAAGGAAGCACGAACATAACAATAAACCCATCAAAGCCAGCCCTATTCATGAGAGGTCTGTGCAAGAAGTAGGATTAAATTGTTCCTATAGCATGTGTCGTAAAGTATTCTTTCTAGTTTCGTTGCGGCACTCTAGCATATGGGGGCGTGGATTGTCGAACTCGAACGGGTCGTCTTGTTCGTTGCTCGGCAAACGTTTCGGGATCGTTTTCACCCCGGGGTGCCTGTAAATCTCTCGGGTGCAAACACACGGACGAGGTAGGAGCGCGGAGCGCATAAATTGGGGACGTTGCCCGGTAGATCAGCTGCAACGATAACCTCTCGACAGTCTGCGCGTCTCGCGTCCGCGCCACTATTTGCATGCATTTTCAAAAAATTATGAGCCACCGACTGGATCCCGCAACGAGCACTTTTTATCGTTTCGTTCAAGTTACACGAACTGGTAATGAAAACCAGAAAAAGAAAAAAGATTGGCGCTACAAATAATGCAATCCGAAATGCAAAAAGCGAACAGAGACGTTGATAAGTGAAATGAATGATTTTCTAATGCGAAAATGGGAATTTCTGATAGCATTATTGGACTATAATAGTAATCTTTATTGCAACGAAATACAGTTGACAGATACAGAGTAGACCAAATGTTTTAAACCAATAGGTTTGTCTAACATTCAAACATAACGGAGTACTTAACCATTTCAATACGGCGAAAAATTCAGTCCGCGTGCGCCCCATTACCGGGATCAGTTATTTCTCCTCCAAGCGATTATTAGATAAAGTAATTTTTATGCTGAAAACTGAGCAACCTTAACATGTTGAATGCCACGGGGGTCACCGGTGACCGGCACTCAACTTGGCTGTGACGCCATGGGGGCCACCGGTGTGACCAGATTGAAAAAAAGTAAAAAATGTAGACAAATGACAATACTTATAATTTTTTTATTATTATCATCGTTGATATAGTGGTGTGAAGAAATTAATGCAGTATAAAACATCTGAAAATAGTTTTATTTACATATGTGATATAGTTTTATTATACGCACACGTTACGATGTGTCGTATTGAAACATTCTAAACAAAGAAAGAGTGAACCAGCACAGTCTTTACAATATGTAGTATACAATTTATGTAGTATATAAAAGTATAATAGAGGTTCTTACCTGATTGTTTAACACTCTCGGAAAGAATAAAATCATGACACTATTATTCAACAACGCGAAGAAGCAAAATGAGACAATTGATGTTTGCATCATCGCGCGAAATCGTACTCCAGCGCCACGGGGGTCACCGGTGACCACCGCGGCAATTAACATGCTAAACATGTCTATACGCTGTAAAATATTTATTGCAGATAATATTTCTACATTATATGTATCGCATAATAGAAAATTCATCGTGGTGCCAAGGACAATCCCGGTAAAATTGGCGTGGCATTCACCCTGTTAACAGTTGTCGTTTGTTTGATTAGATCTAGGACGATCAAGATGAGAAATTTATGGACTCAGAACGATTGAGAATCAGTTTGGAGGCCCAACTTGGCGTTATTTTCTGCCCTAGATGTTTTTCAGTAACTGGGACATATGTTGTCCCAGCCGTAATATCAAAAATTTTTCAGACTGGGACAGCACATGTCCCGTCCGGTGCGAAAGGGTTAAAGACGAATAACTAAGGTAGAAATCACCATAGAGGAAAAACTGTCATAAAAAAAACCTCAGCTGTAAAAAAACCTCAGCTGGATAGGATTATTATAGAATTTTTAATGGTTTCATATGATGAATATTGACAATATATCATTTAATGTTTCAAACTGAAGTTACCAAAGAACAGAGCTCAAGGATACGTTTACGGGTGCTGAAGGTGTATGGTGTTTCCAGGGATCAGTAAGTAAGTACTTTGAGGCTCGTTAAGTATTCCCGAGGATTTCAATTTTTTAATCCCGATTACGTCAGGGAAGTTAAAAGGAACGTTTATTTATTAACCGAATACTAAGTAGAAAGTAATCCTCAGGGTTGATAATGCCAGACTTTTCGTTGTTTCGCGTTGAAGATTGAAGGTATTAGCGCGCGGTAGTGCAACGAAAATTAAACGAAGTGTTCCGCCATCCAGGGAGGTGGCTTAGGAAAATCTGCGAAATAATTGAGTCGAATCGACGAGTTCTCGTCTCGTAGACAAAAGGAAAGAGGAAAGAGGAAGGATCCCCGATATAATCAGGGAGACCCTAAGTTTCGCAAATACTTAACTTCTTAAAGGTACGCTTGTTGTTCAATGGTAATTCGTGTACATCGTATCCAGAAACTGGAGCCGGCTCTTTTATCGGATTAAGTGTACTTTGCGAATGGAGGGAGAAACGATAGTCGTAGACATTATTCGAGTTTTTCAGCCGACTCGTCCGTCCCCTCGTTTCGCAGCCTTGTCTAGACTCGCGGAGCAGGTCGAGTCAGACCCTCTGTTTTCATTACGACATTAAGAACTTTCTCGACAAACCCTCGAGTTAATCCATCCGGTAAACCGTCCTGGAGCCCATGAACGAAAGTGGCTGCGTGTAACACGATGTGGTAAGCCCTCGTCAACGAGCTGCCATTCTGCCGTTTGCGAATGATAGTTCCGTTTCCGATTAATCAAACGGTTCCTTCGTATTGGAACGATTTCTTTGTATCTGGTTCTGCGTGTGATTTTTCAACAACGTCACGAAAACAAATGGGAAAAGAAGGTAATGGGATTTCGAGGGGAGTTTGCTTGATTCCCTTCGGCTTCTTCGACGATCCTTGATTCCCCGACGATATTTTAGATATTTACATATTTGTAAGTCTAATTTAATTTTCTACCGTGCGAATATAGTTGCCGGTCTTGAAGTAATTTTCAAGCGAATTTGTATTGAAAAACGAGTGGAACGATGGTGGATGGATCATTGTTGATGGTAGATTGTTTTATTTTAGATGCATGCGAGAAGCTTTGTTATAAATAGCCGTTTTAAATATAGAGATATATGTTAATAATATCCAAGGTAATGTTGAATTTGACACAAATTCGTGGGATTGAGAGAGATATACGATTTATTTATTCGAGCGAATGTATTATTAGTTTTATGACGCTTCATCGTTGATGAAATATGAGAGAAACTTCTATCTCGCGGAAAATTTCGCATGATTTTATATTATTCATATGTAATTTAATTTTCTTCGGTTGAAAATAGTTACAAAACGGCTTATCGATTTCCTGTTTCCCGGTACAGACGACATCCGGATTCGTAGGTTCTTTCGTTCTTTTTTCCGCCAGTGAATATCGTTTCACGTAATTCGCGACCCCTTTTGCAGTCCCGCACGAATCTCCTGAAATTTGAGCTTTTTCCTGTCACTCGAACCGGCAGGATATTTGAGGCATTTGCAGGAAGATTGCGTCTCGTTTTTCGAGACTTGATGAAAAATTAACGTAACAATTCCAAGTACCTCGCGAAAGCAGTTAACGACAAGCTTGTCACGACGTTTCTTCCATTTGCTTCGCTGAATGAAAGAGCAATCGATAGGACGAATATTTATTTCGAAAATAGAATTTACTCAAAGAATTTCTACCACGTCTACAATAAATCGTCCCACGAACGAAATGGAAGATTGGATCAACGAAAGCAATTGGTGACTGGCGAAATTCGATCGGCAACTCGTACGAGACGGTATAATAATAACTCGGGTGGTAATATCAGCGGCAATAAAAACGACGTTAAAATTCCAACAGGAATTCGTATAAACCACGGTAAGAAAGACGGCAACGAATTAAAAATTCTGTCAGCGTGTCGAAAATAATACTCGATCTGAAGAATACCCGTGGATCCTTTAAATTTCGAAACGTCTCCGCCCGATAATAACTCAATAAAGAAGACTCTGGAAACTCTTCCCGTATCTGCCTGCAGATATAATAAATTCGTACGAAAATAGAAGAATTTCCGCGGCCAGCAGAGGAGATGAGAGAAAACTAGAGATGATGAGAGCAAGAGATAGGAATAGATTTAGACGCAGAGAAAGAGATAGAGATACCGAGAGAGAAGAAAAACAAAAGAGCGTGAGAGAGGCAAAATGAGAACCACAAAGAGGGATAAAGATACAGAGAGAAAAGTGCAGGGTGAGTAGTAACTGGCAACTCGGGCCATGATAGAGGGTCGTTTACGACGATGGATGTGTACTGATCTCTTCGTAGCCGCGGAAGGAACCAATCAGGCGAGCGGAGATAAGTCTTCCGATAATGGAACCGAAGGAACATCCAGCGTCTTCTCTTGTCGATACCGGTACGGCATTACCGGGGCACCGGTGACGTCGTAGCGTCTCAGGATCAAGCCGGGCAGCGAGGCAAGAGAACACCCGGTAAACCCAAAGATAACAAATGCAGGCTTGTTTGTTATCAAGCCTCTCTGTGCAGTTGCTTTTAACGCTTTAGCTCCACCATACTACGAACGGTGAGTGCTTTTTGTATGCAGAGTAGAACGAAATAATCGCCTATGTTGGAACTTAAAATCGTTTTGTATCATTATCGAGGCATTCAGATTGATTGTAGTGTAACGGCGAACACTGTGATTCGCGCTTAAGGTCCGCCAGGATAAGAGAACTTATACTTTCGCACTTTTTGTATTATGTAGAATAACTCGGCTCGTTCCAAGAGTGATTCAGTGTGATGTACGGAAACTAATGATTTGATGCTGAGGGCTTGTGAGATTTTAGTATTAGAAGTTAGAATATGATTTAGAATTTGAAGATGACTCTCACAATTACTTGAACTTGGAAATCGACTGAGTAAGGATGAACTTGGAATAGTTGAATTTCTTGAGAACACTCAGCCGTGAAGTCTGAGCTTGAGCACTGAGTCCTGGCGAAAAAAGATGTAGGGTTTCTAAAGGTTTTTGGAGGAGGAGTGGGAGTGGTGATAATGATGGATGCAAGCCGAAGGTCAAAGTAGGAAGTAGGATTTCGCACTTGAACGATGACTCGGGGATGAGTAAGGAATGGTGAATTTTTCAGTCGTCGGACTATAGGTTCGATTTGCTTTTATGTATAAATGAGATAAGTGTGTCTTCAGACCGGGAATTGCTTGATTTATTATTTTCCTTTTGTTCAGAATGGACATTATTTCCATCTAAGAAGAAATATTACTTCCAATGGGTAACGTACGTATAATGATATCAATGAGAAAGAAGAAGAAGGGTGATATTTTAAATTAAATCTGTAACTTTTTCCTGTGCACCCTGACGAGTTCAGATATTTTTCCATGCCATCTTAAACGTTCACATTTGAAAGTGCATAATGTGCTCCGTTTACTTCAAAAGTATTTCCATCACCCCAGCAAGACCCTTATAGTAAGAACGGATCGTATTTCTGCAATATTCGATATATTTCACTGCAATCAGGTCCGGAATATTAAAACGATGAAAGCACAAAAAGGGGGTTTCCTCCTTGGACATCGTGGAATCGCAAATGTCGACTATTTACAAACGATGAGTTATTAAAAACGATAATCAGGAATTTTATTCAGAAGCTATCGGGTTTTTATAGATTCCGATTAATTACTACGGATTCCTTGAGGAAGAGGTCTCGTTATAACTTATGCTATTCCAGCAACCCAATTATTCCGAACGGACGATAATTAACTGTCCGGCGGAGAAACAGCAGTGCTTAATGAAGAATTAAATTTTCTTATCGCGTGCCCACCCCCGTAATTCTCCGCTTTAATCACGCCTGACGAATTTCCACGAGGAAAGTTCATTCTTGAATTGAATCGATGTGTCTCGTTAGCCAAGTCGAGGCGAAAGGACTCGAATCGACGAGAAGGACTCGGACGAGATGGTATAAAGAAGGAGGAGTCAACTATTTGAAAAGGGTACTTCTAAAAGCGTCGCAGCTTCGGAATAATAAAGTGTCCTCTGCAATGCATTCGAAAACTTTCTCAACGATTGGCTAAATAGACGACTTACGCTTCGCCTGTTCGATTGAGCATCTATCGTGGTACGGGAAACCCGGTTAATGGACTTTCCATGAGCATATTTAAATATACTACTAACACATTCCAACCATCGTCAACATATCGCCGGTTTTCAAGAACAACGACACATTTGGTTTTGTGTAGTTATCGAGTTAATGACACAGGAAGAATCTACGTACGCTTTATTCCATTGTGAATAAAACTCATATTCGTATAACTAATATAGGGGGGCTACCACATGCGTGTCGTTATGTGATTGGTCGAAATATGCCGCCATTTTGGCGTCGTTTTCGACTAAGAAGTGCCTACTGTAAAACTGTCATTTTCGAAATGTGTCGTTATTCTAGAAAACCGGCGATATATGCAATTCTACTTTTTATGACTATAATTAGTACATAATAAGTAGCCATTAATGAAATTACAATTAACCCTGCTGTTCTTGTTGCCGTCTATATGACGCGAAGTAGATATATCTTAACAGATACTATGTTTCTAAGTACTAGTTTTTGCTATTCAATGTATTTAACACTTACGTCTACCTCTTTATATATTTTATGTTTGTTAAAATGAGAACTTTTGTTCGTGGGTCACTATAGCTGGAAGAAATACGAATGTGAGATATAAATGAGCAGATCAGTAGGGTCAATAATATTGCAAATGAGTTTTCGTTGACGAAAGAAATTGCTGGAAGATTGAGGAGAAGGAATCAAAGAATTATTCTTTATTTTTTAATGTTCGATTTGATATGATATATAGTTAGTCTTGATATGATGTATTTAGTTCCTTTGCACAACTAATGGTATAGGAGACATGATGTAAAATTGATCGATTGTCATTATGATTATACGCGTTGATAATGAAATGCATTTTTTAAATTTTATTTCGGCTTTAATTAATATGGAAATTTTGACTGGGACTAATTGTTTTAGGTAAATTTCGAACCACCAATCTTATATTTTACGTAACACAAATGAAAAATTGTCCTAATGGTGACAAATTAGAATTTGAAGTCGGCCACGGATTAAGAGTCTGAGCCTTTATCTCTTTATCCACCACGGCACGTAAAATACTTTTTCTGTCTACCTGTTGGTACTTCCTTTGTTTTCGTAGATTAATCGAACAGCACGTTGTGGATTTTCCCCTTTTTATAGTTTTTCGTGGATGTCATGCCAAGTTGTGTATTTACTTTAGGAAATTCTTCGATATAGAAATGTACATGTCGTTTATGAAGATTTCATTGAAAATTTTAAATAAAATATAAAATGGACGGTTCATTTGGATATCGAGGTAATTAAAAGTCGAACGGACTGTACTTTTGAGAGAAGTTTGAACAAATTCATCCCTCGTAGAAGGCCGGAGCTAATTCATTTTTAATAAACGAGCCGACGAGCAAAACTTTTTAAGTACATCTTCCTTGTGGGAAGTCGACTTGTACTCTTCGAGGAGGATAGGATGTTACTAAAAGTTTTCAAGAATAGCTGTTACGAAACCTTTATTGCGTACTCACTCGTAATTTAATACAGCTTTAATGCACTTAATGCCCGATAAAATAGGAAAACTCTTCGTCAAAAGTTCGTTAAAATGAAATCAGAAAGGGAGAGCATTCTATTTAACGTCAGCATTTAATGGCTATCGATCATAAATTAATATTTACTCATTAAACCAGAAGTCTGCAGAATTGAAAATATCAATAAAATCAGTGCCACTATTAAAATCACAGGCAAAATTCCTGGAATAATATTCAACATACGTTTTATTTTTATTTAAATATTTTAAAGGTAACACTATTTAATTTTTATAAATTTCACTGGGATTGTGCAATAACGGCAATGCTTTCCGTGACACCTTTTAGTTTACGTATATCAGCACTTCACCTCTAGCATAAGACTTTTTTGCAAAATCCACGTAGAAAACTTTTTCTAACACTTATACATTAAATTTTTACAACAGGTTTTGTAATAAAATCCATCAACTGATAAAGATTCTATCTGTGACACCTTCAACATCGGAATTTTTTGCTTTTTACAGACACTAAAGTATATAAAAGTAGCTTTATTACCAGCTTCAAAATACTTCTGACAATAACAATAATTCTCTCTACAAGTCCTTTGATATCAAAGCTACAACTATTTATCACTACAATATATTTTCGCAAAAAGTATCACAATAGACAATGACATGCAACTCCAAGGAACTATTGACACAAACGTGAAACGTTCACGTCGAATACCTCGATAAACGAACACGCTGTTCGCGGTATCGTAACTTTTTTTCCTCGGACTATCAGGTAAAACTGAATCCGTGCTCGTTACTCAAGATATTGAGTTTCACGATACGCCCGTTATCCAAACTCTTCCAATCGTGTTTGCGCGGAAGTTGGAGCGCCCGTGTCTGTCTACGGTGCCTCGGCTTCGTTAAAGGGTAATACACCGGCGAAGCGATAGAATTCTCTAATTTCCGCACAAAAGCCGCGTTAACCATTACCCTCGTACGAACGAAAATACCATTTGTTATTTTCCGACTTCGTAATAAGTTTATTGTTTGTCTTTATGCTGCCATTGAAGGCTACAGCGAGATATAAAGAAGTAAAGAAATGTCAAAAAGCAAAATCGTCATCTTTGGACATCCATTAACACTAGAACTACCAGATTTAAATCTATTATATTTTAATATATTAAATACGTACTTTGGAAAAAGAGAAATCGAAGAGTTGGAACAGATAATCGATTCGATAATCTGCATTTTTAAAACCAACGTAGAATATCTGGGCTATAATTGTCCTACAAAATTGGAAAACTTTTGGATAAAATTGGGAGCGAGTCATTTTGATTTGCTTGGTAGTTCTAGTGTTTGAATTTTTTGTGGTATCTGAAAATGAATTGCACGGTAGCATATCAGAGCATAACAGAAATACAATTATAAATAATGGATTTAACTCGATTTATAAACATGGAATTTTAAAAAACTTCATGATTCTTAACCCTCTATGGGCCCGTGTAACTTTCAAGTAACGCAAAACAAATCTAACCTTTTATTTTTCAATACTGATTTTTTAACTTTCTCAAATATTACAAGTTAGTTCTTCAAAACCATGGAATTCTTTACAATCCAACGTTTTAAAATCAAGTAAAATTTATTATTTATAATACTACACTTATTATTTTCTACTGTGCTATCGTGCAACTAATCATTAGATATCACAGAAAATTCGGCCCATAGAGGGTTAAGACCAAAATTGGGTATTAATATATATATAACCTTATCTTTAACTTTCTGTTGAAAATTGTAAAGGTTTTTCAACAGGTACAATAACGTCGGTTCGTCTTAAAGAGGCTCATGACAGGAGTTGCACTTTGTTCCAAATTAAATTCGTTTTCAGAAGATGAAGTATAAGTTATGTATTTAACAAGAGGAGCAAATTCGTTAACGAGAGAGCTCTTATATTTTTCTGTGCACCGTAAGGTAAATGTAATAGGTAAATTTAATTATTAAATTCTGTTGTAAATTTTATAGTTATTAATAAATTTCATGTAACCAGAGTGGAAACGTACTTCATGTAACAAGATTCGAATAGAAGTTGGAATTGGACCATCTATCGTCTTATCGAATACAGTTCGTTAGTGAAGCGTTCACCGTTTCAACTTGAAATTGGTATCGCTGCTAGGACGGATGGTGCAGTTGGATTATAAGCGTTTAAAGGTTAAAAATCCTGTTTCGAAGTAGACGTTTCCCAAGCAGAGACCACCTAATCCGTCTGGTCGATCTGCCACCTCGAAATTCCCACGAACGATGGAACAAAGGAAAAAGGATCCTTGAAAAGTACGACGCGAAGAACTTCCCGGATTTATATCCGTAAGAAGAAGTTTTTAACTGCTGGCAAAAGTATGCAGTCACTTTGGAAAGTTATTTTCCCAGTAAATATGCCCGGCGTCGACGTTAAAGGTCCGAGAATCGGATTCAAAGGCGTTACGCGTGTGTGACGTAGAGAAATAGTTCTTTAACTTTCCTCTTAGTTATCACACTTTTCTGTACTTCCAAGCTGTCTTGTAAAAATATACCATCGTGTTAATTACTCTTTACAGATCTGTACGGTTTTTATTAAATTTCTGAATGTACATATTGCTTTATATTGAATGTTTGATGTATATAATTGCAAAAAATGATTTTGTATTTTAATAAAATATTAATGTTACTAGTCTGCATCGTTAGATAGAAAGTCCTCCAAAATCCTACCATCGTGAAGTTATTGATGGACTCAAGATCAGCTTATTGTCATAAAGTTACTCTTTCAAATTACTAATGTATCTGGGAGTGTAGTCAAAATTGACAGAAATTAAGATCTGTGAGATTTTACGATTAGGAGGGGGAAATACCTTGTATAAATCGTCTTTTTCACTTGAGAACATCTTCATAGTTTTTTGAGAATTTATTCACAATGATAATCTCCGTGCATGACCTAATGAATAATTGCCTGCGTTAGCAAGATACTGTGTGACCCACATGCTAGGTCAACGGTTTCGAATATGTTAAATAACGAAATATCGCGCACAATAAGCTGAAAGCTGAAAACACATGATCAGCATATGTCCGAAATTAATGTTTTTAGAATAAAACTACTCCGAAGGTCATGCGGAGTATGACGTTAAAGATTCGAAGTCTCAATTAGTAGAGTCAACTTCGAATCCCTGTGACACTCAATAGATTTTTCCTGTTATAAATAGACCCTATTAATATGAGTCTTTAAATTATTATTCAACGTCTAAAAGAATAATTATGTTTTATCATAACATAGCCTTAGAGTCTTTGCTACCTGATACTGTGGTAATAAAATTGAAAATTTGACGTAGGTCCCAGGTAAAATGACCATAGGACCACAAAATTATAAAAAAGAAACAATACCTTCACATACGTGACTGCAATTTTCCATCGTCAACTAATTTCTTCGCATACAATCATTACGTGTACAAATCCATCATGATTCACAAAATTCTCTATATAATGTAAATATTACGGTAAATGTAACTATGTATAATGGCTGATTATTATGTATAATTACCACTAAAACCCAGAGCAAACCCACATATGTTTTTTTGTCAATAAGGGAAATGCGTTTATGCACCCCCTCGTGTACCCAGGGGAGTATGGGAGTCGTCGGGAGTTAAGCTCCCAGACCTAAATGAGATCTAACCTTGACCTTACTCAGATCAAAGTTCCAAGACCCAGTTCAGCAAGCTAAACAGGCCCCTGAAGAACTCTCCTTTGCACCCCTTGCAGTCTTTTTACCCATGTGCCTCGGGTAACCCCGGTTTCGCCAAACCCGTACCTGACCAGCGAGCTGGCCCCTGAGGTATTATTGGCCCACCAAATGAAGTCACTTGAGAAGTGGTTTACTCCGATCTGCTCAGCATGTAGAGACATCCCCCGCCCTCACACATTTTCAATTGTAATGCGTGGTTGGCCGAAGAAGCGCTTAACGAGGACATAAGTGTTTAGTTTTCGATTGTTATATGATGTGTAATGGGAATGAATACATGGTGCGAGGATAGTCTCCTCTTACCCCGTACCTCAAGTCAAGTGACTTTATAGCGTTGGAGACTTATAACTTCTTTCCTGTAGTATCATTACGGGTTCGCCGTCCCCTGGCTCAGGTCACCCCAGGTCCGCCAAGACTATACCTGACCAGTTGGGTAGGCCTCTTAGATATTATTGGCCCCCTAAATGAATTAACTTGAGAACTGTTTTGCTCAGATTCGCTGGATGGATAGAGATATCCCTCGTCCTCATATACTTTCGATTCTAAAGTGTACGTTCCCAAAAAAGCGCTTAACGGCGACATAAAAATTGGATTGTTCGGAAAGTCCGTAATGTTTTGTTTTGTAACAGTATAACATTAAAAACTTTTGTAACAGCATGACATTAAAAATCATAGCTTGAGGTAATAAAGTTTATTAATATTTTGTTCATATAACAGTGGTAAGAATATGGAAACAAGAAAAGTACATTTTCGACATGTAATGCTTTATTATTATAATAAAGGTAAAAGCGCTGATTTCGGTTGAGAAATTTTACCTCGTCCACTCTCATACCTAGCACCGTGTGACTATTGTTTACTTAGGTTTGTGTAAAATTTTTGTAATGGCCGAAAATTTAGTACTCTGGAGGGTTGCAACAATCATTTAGAGCGGTTCTTTACTGAAAAAAATCCAAAGTTTTTTGAGAAGGGGATTATTAAGCTACCTGATAGATGGCAAAAAGTAATCGATAGAAATGATGCATATATTATTGAATAAAGTATTTATTTTCCGAAAGTATATCGAGTTGAATATTACCCCAGTAACGCTTCGAATTTTCTGAACGACTTAATATTTACTTTTCGATTGTGATATGATATATAAAAGGAATTAATAGGTTGTGCGAAGACAGTCTCATCTTACCCTGTACCTCAAGTCAAGTGACTTTATAGCGTTGGCGATTGATAACTTCTTTCCTGTGGTACCACTACGGGTTCGCCATTCCCCAGCTCAGGTAACACTGTGTCCGCCAAGACCATACCTGACCAAAGAGTTGGACGGGCCCCTAAGGTATAATTAGCCCACCAAATGAAGTCACTTGAGAAGTGGTTTATTCCGATTTGCCAAATTTAGTGGTGATTATAGATAATCACTGGATTAATCACATTTACCGTAACATATATAATTCTATTATATGTTTTGATTCACTGGATATTTTTAGCATTAAACTGCATGTTAATTTCTCATTTTCCATTTTGATTTTCTTGACTTGTATCGAATTTTTTTACCGATCAAACTAGAAACACGTGCAGCTATCAAAGGCATAAAAACGAGGTGGCAACTCGACCGAATAATCCATTCGATAGTATAGTCCAGTAAAATGGCCTTCGAGAGCTCGAAACTCTAGAGTTCTTTTGAGAGGAGAAACGCGAGCAGAGGACGTTGGCGGATTTGCTCTCAGGGAAAAAGTTTCAACTCGCGAAATCCCGGTGCGGTTATGAGGAGCGTCTTATCTGCCGGCGAAACTACCGTCACTCGGTTAGGAAAAGTTATGTCTAAAGTTCGCGTTCTTAGCCTAAAAAGAGCTCCTACTTTGGGAAAAAACTTCGACAATTTTTTGGGACTTGTACAGTTCGAGGAGAATAACGGAGAGTGGGTATGTCACTCGTAAATGGTGAATGATCTGCGACTCTCGTAACGAGCGCACTCTTCGCGGTAATAGTTCAAGAGGGTACAGTTAGAAGGAAACGAGGAAAATTCTTCATCTCCTTGCTGGAAAATTCAACGATCATTTTCGAAGAACGCGATTATTAAAAGGTGTTCGAATCGGTTCTCCGAATATGAAATGATAGATACAGAAGCAACGAAATTCCGGAAATGCAGCATTTCAGAATCAGAATAAAAATTGCGCAGCGATTACTTTATTTTCGTCCTCTATCAGATTTATACCGATTTATTTGAAATAGAAATTTTATATGCCAACATTTTTTATAATACGTAATCCAACAAACTTCTCCCGAGCTCATTCTCCTCCAGGAGGAATAATTTACCTACAACAATGACGTCTAATATAAGTTTCATTAACAACGGTGATCGGATTCACGAAACAGTATGCGCATTATACATCCCTCCCTCCCTCCGCATTCCCAAACTCTCTCAGTCCCTGTAATATCACGCAATTACAACACGCGGCCTGTGTGCAAGTATAAATTAATTATATACAGTAAATAGTGAGCACGCCCCGCGGGGCGTAGCGCTAAGTTTGAAACAATTAACCTGGACCTGTTATCTTACGAGCAAGGTGCTGAGAATCTCGGCACAGGCGCGAGAGACCGACCAAGACCGAAGCATGCCGAACCATACCGAACCATCTCGAACTATACCGATCCATGCCGAATCATTCCGAACTATAGCGAACCAAACCGAACAGTGACCGAGTAAGCCGCGATGGGAACGAAGACCGCAATTAACACGTTAAGCGCCACGCTCGTTTATAGAAACCGATATGTACTACACTTTCCGTTTAGGCCCTTTATTAGGAAAGACATCTTTCTATTTGTTTTAATAAACCACATTAATTTTTGATAAATTGCTTTATTTCTTACTTAAAACCACTAATTATGGATTGGTCAAGCGCGACAACGTACTTTAACACATTCACGTCGGGGCGTTGCTGGCTGTGCGCTTACGGGGCCGTTTTTAGTCAATCGTTACAATCGCAAATAGTTCATTACATCTTTCTGGATCAAATTCCGACCAATCCGTATCACTTGCTTCAACTTCTACTTCTTCTTCACTTGATGATGATGAAAGCACACGTAATTCACTCACTCTTTTTCGTATAGGTTGAATACTAGAATCCTCACTGTCACTTTTATTTTCAGCGAGATCTGACAATGAATCTTCATATGTCTCCGAAAGAAATTCTTCCTCCATTTTGAGGGATTTTTAGAAAAATATGAAACTTAATTTTTAGTATTCACAAATAGAAAATTATTAAATAAATTTCGGATTTAGAGGATCGTCGCTCTGCCCGTGAATGCGAGACTAAACTCCGAAGAACGACGTACTCGTTAAATGGCAACGAATGATCGTGTCGCCACACACATTATTGGGAAAACATTCCTTATTCTATTACTAATGTCTACATAAGGAAAAAATCTGGTAATAAGTGGAGAAAAAATGATATTTCTAAAGAATAGTTAAGCGATAACTTAAATGACGACATTAGGCGTCATGCGACGCGAATGTGTTAAGAAAAAAACTAATCGTTGATTTTCATTGATCAGCGTCAACATAAATGAAAAATCAACGACCGGTCCGTAGGGACCGGTGTGGCGCTTAACGTGTTAAATGATTTATGATCGAATTATCGCGCTTCGGCGAAATTCCCTGTACTCGTAGCCTCCTTCGATTTCACGTGCGCGAAACTTTAAACGTAACAGAGTCCTAATTTACGTCGGTTTTACTTCAAGTATTTTGAGTGAGAACAAGAAGGTACAAGATTCTTGTTACCCGCAGACGATATTGCGAGAGTTTTCATGGGTTCACGTAACTTAGGGAGATTTATCGGACATGCATCAAACATCAATATAAACTTAATTGCTTTAAAAACGATGTCGCGTATGTAAGAAATTTTAAAGTACGGTATTATCGTATATACGTTAAGTGTCTGTTTTTAAATGGCGGAGCCAGTTTTAATACCAAGGGATGTTACATTGTCAGCCATTTCGACGAAGCGTAAAAAGCTTTTCGCTTTCCGACATGTCTAGGTTGTTCGAGAAGAGCTTAATGGTACTTTGGCCTCTAGCGACGTGTCTGAGATACGTCTTAATTCAACTTTTGTTTTTCTTTCACACATATCATACACGTAATTCGAGAAACTTTCAATTGCTTTGGATAAATCGTTAACTTCGTTATTACTGTGAAATAATTTACACAAAAGTTGAAATGATGGCACGGGATTCTACTTAAAAACAAAGCTAAGGAGAGTCTTCCGCTTCAAACAAGGGACGAGAGTTTCGAAATATCGAAGTTCGACCGACACGGTAGGATGGGCAGTCTCTCGCGAAGGAAAATGAAAAATATAAAATAATAAAAGGAAAACGGCGCAGAACCTTACGGAAGTGGCGCAAAGTGTTTTGCCAGTTATGGAGGTCGAAGTTCGTTACCAGACGCGTCACGGAAATGGCGAAACCTTGTCAGTCAGCCCTCGCGGAAACACTTCGTGGAGCGAGAAAGCCAGTGAAGAGAAGAGAAAGGAGGGGAAGAGCTAGAGAAAGAGAAAGAGAGAGAAGATTGTGCCAATATAAACCCCAGGTAGTCTGCTCCGCTCGTCCGTCCGAGCGAATTAATTTAAGTCTAGCGAGGCTCTAGCAATTTCCGCAATTTTTCTAGCTCTCCTCGATTTCGTCTCTCTTTCCACTCGCTTTCGCGGAGGATGAGAAGGACGATCGTCCTTGTCTCCTTTCTCCCTATTTCTCTCTCTCTCTCTCTCTTTCTTCCTTTTCTTTTTTCCGATGCCACGATGCTGATCGGATTAGGCGTTTCCAAGTGCATCCCTCTGATGCGCAGGGGATCGACGTACGATCGACGAGCATCGACGCAACAGGCGCATATTTTAAGGCGGATTCGATCGATTGCTCTTCTTTTGCGTACTTGTATGCTGCCAATTTATGTTCCGAGTATTTCGTGTTATCGAGGAAACGTGCTTCAATGTAAAAAATCTTCGTGTTGTAAGGAGTTAACAATTATGGGGACTAATTGTGAGTTATCGATTTGAACGTAGTGATAGCTGATGGTGTGTTATTGTGGAGTGTTTAACCCTTTGCGGTCCTGTGTCGAGCAGTACTCAAAATAGATTTTCTCTTGATTTTATTTCCTGACAATTTAATATGGACTTTCCAATTTCACAATTATTTTGTAATATCACCTAAATGTCCGTCAATATCTATAGTTATTGATATCATTTGAAAAAACTAATAACTAACGATAGAAAATATTGCAGAATTAATTTTATTTAGCTCACTACCAAAATTAAACGAAATAATTCGGACCGCAAAGGGTTAAACGTGATTAGGTTATATTTGATAACGTGGAAATATAATTAGGACAATTTTGGAATATTAGATTAATTATTGCTTTAATATGAAAAATCTTGGTGTTGGAAGAAATTAACAATTTTGAAGGCTAAGTTATCGATTTGAACGTACTTAGTGATAGTTGATGGTGTATTATTGTAGTGTGTATTCACATGATTAGGTTGTATTTGATAGCGTGAAAATATAATTAGGATAGTACTGGAATATTATACTAATTTTTTTATGGAAATCTAAGTAACTGTATAGTTTTGACTGATGTATACTGAAAAATACTTGAAACGCTTGCGAATTTAAAGTTCTAGCAAATTTAAATTCTTCTGCAATTAACATCTACATAACGATTCTGGATAGGGCAGTTGAATACTTATAACTAGACTCCGGATGTTTATGCATTTATGACAAAATGAATACGGCTAAAATACACAAAACGAACATAATATAAAAATATATCCGAAATATCCAAAATATGGTATTCGTTGTAACATTTATCGAGTGCAACAAATCCCTAAATAGGTTCTCTTGTCTTAACTGCATTTGTTGAATTTAAAGTTTGCATAAACATCCGGAGTCTACTTATAACTGAGAGGCCTTACAAAATATTTTAATGTAATGAAAACTCCAGCAGTGGTAATAAAAAATAAAAAAAGGAATGTCAAAATATATACGCACATTCAGAATAGTGCAAGCGTGAACTACTCAATCTTTACCGAAGAATGTTTACACTCCGAAATAATATTGAAAATGAGTGAGAACAACGTCATATACATAAGTGCTCCATTTGAAAAAAGTAGGCGTTTTTGTTGAAGTGTACTCGGCATGAAACTTCTTACTGCGCGTAAACTCAAAACTGTCATATTTACATTAAGGTTGGTGCATTCGAAGCATACAAAAGCCTAGATATACATTTGTATACGTACGTCCCAAAATTATATCGCCTTAAGTGCTATTTTTTCATAATACATTTTTCTAAAACAATTGATGATATAATTAGCAGAACCTTGAATTTTCAAGCTAAAAAGAGTTTAATATTTAGAATTTTTTTGATGGTTTCGACGAAACGGAATGTTAAAGGGTAATTAAAATGATTCGTTCAAACCAAGAAAGCAAAAAGTTTGCGATTTGATAACGAACCGAACGAAATTCGAAACCAAATTCTTGGAGTGAGCTAGAAATCCGAGAGCTCCTCGCCTTCCTCTTCGTCTGAACGTCTTCGAACTTCGTTCGTTCCTACGTACCTGCAAAACTTTCGCAATTTCCGATTGATCGATACGCCTCGGTATTACGATGCAAAATACAGGAAGAAATATCCTTCCACGGATTTCTGTATAAAGAAATGCATTCGAGGATAGAAAGCTAAACAAAATCTAACGAAGTCGGCCGTTCCCATGAAATAGTGGAATGATTTCATTGAAAACATAATTTACTATCGTATTATATCAGAGTATCTCTGATACAATTAACATACAATCATAGAATAATATCGATATTATGGATAAAAAATTGTTGATCTTGATCTCTTCCTTAAAAAAAAGTTTCTTTTTGCAATTTTCAGTATTAACTGCTTTAGTTATTTTGTCTAAGATTGATAGCTTTAAGAGGGTTTCATCGGAAGGAATCATATATTTAGTGATAATTTAGTTGAAATCTTTCAGAGAGGACAGTCATATGAATTCCGCCCTACTAATCATAGTCTGCAACTCTTTACTCACCCCGTAGCACTGTAGAAGTATTTAGAAAAGTGGCAGCTTCTTTTTGTCACTTTTCCATCAGGAGATGGAGGATTTCGATTTTTATCTTTAGAACCTCGCAAAAATAAAAGCGATCGAAAGTAATTTACGTCTTTTTCTCCTCATTGAAAACACATATTTTACGGTGAATCTCAGCGATAAAATTTCCGGGATCTTCGAAGAAAACATCAAGCTCGATGCAAACGCATCGAGGAAACATCGGGGATGTCGAAGAGTGCGTTTTACTTCCCTTTTCCAGCCACGGGCGTCGTCGTCGTCTTTCGGAGAGTATTTAATTTCCGGTGGGAAGGCGAGGAGGCCATCGGCCGCTAGACGTCGCGACGCCGTCACTCTCGCAAACAATGCACGTCTGATAAATGGATACTAATCGAATCAAGCCATCGTTCTATCTCCTCCGATGTCGTTTACAGTCGATTGCCTCAATTATCAATGACGAGAGATGGAGTATACGTTCAAAATCGTGTATGCACAAACTAAAAAGGGTTTCTACCTAGATTTTCTTGAAAATTGATACTTTCAGCCACTGATATTAATGATTCTTCGAAGAGAGTAGCAAACGATATTATTTGCGATAGCGCTAAATGATATGTAAATATATAGAAATAGATAAGTATCCGTTTTGGTATAGATTTTACCCTTTAGCTTACAACTACGTGTGGGATTCGTAGCGTGGAAAATGGAATAGGAAATTTTGAAGTCTTTCAAAAATTATTAAATTGACAATATCAGCCGGTCACGAAACGGTCTTATTTTTCCATATTATTAATATTACATTCAGTTACACTTAATATCAGAAATCAGTGAAAACTTTTGATTTCAGGAATTCATTTTGAGTTTTTGCGCGACCTGTCCGAAAAGAAATCGTAGGCCAAGGGGTTAAAAGATTCGATCGCGAATGGTATTTCGCTGTTCAAAAATTTCGGTGAAGGAGATTCAAACAACGGTAAATAATGTAATTTAGAAATAGTAATTTAATTTAGAATGTTAGTATGTCAATACTGACCATCATTCTTGCAAATGTTAACATTATAGTTTTTGATACAACGATTTTCATTCTAATCGAAAAGTTTTATCGGACACACTATAGAAGACGATAAATTCTCATAGTTTTTTGGAGCAGATGCTTTATACCGTCTTACAATAGATTCTTTTTAAAGCCTGTAGGTCTATATGTCTGAGATATGTTGCTGGAAGCATCATTTATGTCTGGAACCAACCAACCATAGGAATACAAAGTTTTAAAAAAATGTATGTCGCTTCTTTGACCGAGATACTGTCCACTAAACATCCCAAATATTCACTTTTCTCCACCTTCTGTGCACCCACTTTTGAATTATATGTCAGGCTTCTATTCCTATGATAGAATTCACGCAGCATAGATCATGGTCATCGTTAATATTAACTTTATGCGGCGCAGTAATTCAAGAACATACCACAAACCGTATTGGTAGCAAAAGATTCTTTTTCTTTTTCTTTTGTAATTTTTTCGTCATTTTGCTCAACAGTTACAGATTTGATGTGTTTTAAACCACCAAGGCTATGGTGTGTACATCACATAGTAAATACATCCTAGAGATGACAAGGGAGAGCTTGAACTCTGACTCATTGATTACAAATCCTAGCCTTTACCTCATAATTGTCCTGAAAGTAACACATTCCTTATGCTACACATTTTAACATTTAAAAACATCACTTCTTCAAACCAAAATATACAGGTAAACAACGAAATCAAAATTCAATCAAACCCAGTAACATCCTACGTAAACGCAACGAAATTCTTTCTCCTGAAATCTCAGTTTCAAAAGAGTCATAAAAAATTCGATGGCATAATTCCTTAATTATCCTGCAAGTAACACATTCCTTATGCTACACATGTGAAAACTTAAAAACATCAATTCTTCGAGTCAAAATATACAGGTAAACAACGAAACCATGCAACACTAACTTGCAGCACAGTACGAATCAAAATTCAATCAAACCCAGTAACATCCTACGTTAACGCAACGAAATTCTTTCTCCTGAAATCTCAGTTTCAAAAGAGTCATAAAAAATTCGATGGCATAATTCCTTAATGATCCTGCAAGTAACACGTTCATTATGCTACACATTTTAAAACTTAAAAACATCAATCCTTCGAGCCAAAATATACAGGTAAACAACGAAACCATGCAACACTAACTTGCAGCACAGTAAGAACCAAAATTCAATCCAACCCAGTAACATGCTACGTAAACGCAAGGAAATTCTTTCTCCCGAAATCTCAGTTTCAAACGAATCATAAAAAATTCGATGGCATAATTCCTTCAAAACCATATTACACATTCTAGAAAACGGTCGACGGTCTCGTAAATACATCCCATTCAGTTGCTTGTGAGAGAAGGAAATACGTATCAGAGTCCGCGCAAAGTAATATCTCGCGGAATCTACGAGCGTAGAGAACGAGAGAGCCTCGGCTCTCGTCTCCCTTCGGCCGCGATATCTGTGAAAACTTTCCAATTTCCCGGCAATAACAAAGGTGGCCTGGTCGATATATCGTTTCCCAAGGGTACGCCGAGCGGTCCTCCATAGGCGAACACATCTTCGTCTATGTATGAACGTATGTGTGCAAGCATTTGTGCAGATACGCTCGCGCTATTATTCGCCGATGTATGTACGTATACAGATATTAACACCCGTGCGAGTTTTATAGAAAATTCGAGCCCTCCGGCATAGCGAGCGACACGGACTTGGTTGCTGGAGCTTGGATTCTGGCATTCATTATAGCTTTGTTTCCACCGAAATGCCACTTTAAACTTGTATGGCTCCTCGGTGCGCGATAATTTCGAAAATTGCTTTGGTACAATAAGGCAGCACGGTTTTTGTACGTTTTACCTCGCACACAGAGAACGGAGATGTTATTAGAGATCGAACGAGTGCTTCTTTGTTATTCTTTTTGTTTGGGCTACCTTAAATTCCATTAAAAATGGAAAGTTTAATCGACAATTCAGATAGAGGAGTTTTTGTGTATAAAGATCTTGATAAGCGCAGTTGGAATTGTAAAAAAATATTATGAAACTTAATTTTATATTTATCTTTTTTGGGTGTTGCATCTATCTATTCTCCATGACGATGATCAATGTTATTCACTTCTTTATTGTGGGTAAACTACTTTGCATTTTTAATACATGTTTACGTTCAATTCATGCAAAAATAATGTCAAACTTGCTAAAATTTTAACAGTTCTTTTCCATAACTTATTGAGATGTAACGTTTGCAGCATTTTTCCCATTTTGAGGTGCAGATTCTTTCGACTAAAGACTTTCCCTTTTTAACTGTTTTCTAATAATTTATATACCAAGTGCTAGGTGTCTATAGCATGGATAACGTCAAGGATATGTATGCAAAACATACAAAGTGTAATACATTACATTCATCCAAATTGAAAAGTCAGTTACAACATAGATTTTGAGTTCACGTCGCTAAGTATGATAAATGTAAAGCAACGATGCGAAAACGATCTTATTTAGCGTGGAAACACAATTTTTTATCTTACTCGTATCCTGCCTCCTACGTCGTCGGCTTTGTACCCTTCGATTAAGGAAAATAATAGAGTGGACACTGAGGGATCTCTTATCAACGAATCAGGGATCCCCCGTGTAGGCGCGAGGAGCGATTTAAATGCAAATATCGTCGGTTCTTAGTCTTCGCGAACACTTTTCAACTTGGTTCGCTTTTGCCTCTTGATTACAGCAACTTTGATAGAGTCTAGCGGGGCGCGGTGTAACGCTTCTGGATTTTAATCGTCTCTCTTTCGGAAAACTTTCGAGAGTCAACGTGCATGCGTCTTTCAATTTCTCAATTTTTTTTACACCGCAAATACTATACGCGTTCCGCGAAAGAATTTCTGAGGTATCTCCAAGCGGAAACTGCTTAAATCCTCCAAATGGAATTAAAATCATTCGTTTCTTCGTAAAGTATTATTCATCGTCGTATACTCTATTAATTAAACGTCGAAAAACATCGAGTCTGTAGAGAAAATGTGAGTCTCTAAAAAGAAATTTCTCGTGTACTTTAGACCTTCGCTTGTGAATCAGCCACGCTTTTGCATCTACGTATTTCAGGCGCGGAGCGTGTTTTTATAAAAGAAACCTGCCATTTTTTGTGCCTTACGTAAGTACTGACACAAGCTTGGTATTACTCGAAAAACATGACACAGTGTCCTCTCTTTTTTTTTTTCTCGGGAAACAAACTATTATAGAAGGGTCTGCCTTCACTGTTGCAGCACACTTTGAGCTTATGACACGAGGACACTGCTATTTTGTTGCATATTTTTTGCAACCGCATTTTGAATACGTGTCTTACGTTGCTTGGCAACGAGGAAAGACAAGCTCTTTTCATTTTGCGCTTATTTGTACATGTATTTATTTTCAATAGTAATTGTCGCGATATGACGTGCATGGGGAACATGACATATAAATACCAGTTCTGCGCTGGCATATTTGATCATTGTAGAGTTCCAACTTTGGAAAATACTTTTCGTTCCTTTTGTTGTATTTCCTGTGTGGTCAACAACACTTTATTTAGAAAAAAGTATTGCGCGCTCGGAGTTTTAAAAATTTAAGGATAACGTTATCGCGAGATGCGGACTGTCTGCGATTCAGTACAAAATTCGTTGATTTCGGGACAGGACTGACCTTTTAAAGATCTTAATCCATTTCCATGCCATTTATTTTGTGACTGCCTCCATAATAATTCAGAATTAAATTAGTAAAAAAAAATGATCAGTGATGCTTTATATATCGTACAATTGAACGAAATATTAATATTACAGAAATAATTTTATCGTGTCGCATCTCACTGATATTTAGAATTTAATAGGTTTTGTAAGACTTGAAAATTTCCTTTCCAATTTATCGCATCACGAGTATCACTCGTTATAGTACGGCAAGGGGTTAAACTAGTGTGTTGGGAGGTTCGGATGACCTCGACTTCTCGTGACTAAGGTTCCAAAAGGGCGATCGCTTTTCCAGTGACTTTCGCTAAGATCAAAGGTCTTGAAAACATATTTTGAGGGAAGGGCGATGACGGAATTTGAAGACGACTAATAGTTCCCTTTTGGACCTTGGATCACGTTGGTAATATTTGGAGCTATTATTTTTTGTTAGAGAAGATAGTGGATCTGGGAAAACAGGAACTGAGTCGGTATCCAACACTTTGCTTAATGAGGAAGACGTGGATGATGCAGTCGCACTCTACACTCGCTCTACAATTAGTTTTTCCCGATTGCTCCCAATTATTTAATTATCGATTCGAAATTAAATGTCAGCTCAGAAATGTTTTGGATGTTGATCTGACAGTCCTTAACCACTTCGGTACGGCACACACACTGACATACAGTGCGGCTCGGCCAACTTGGCACCTCGGCGGTGGAGCTTCTCGCTTTCAACCGCCTATTTGCACCATTTTGTTTCTTGGAATCCACTCATCCAGCCTCTTAAAGGAAGCACCTGACAAAGTCGTAGCATTCAAATATTCTTACTAGTTCGGCTGGAGGAGCAAGACATTGGATTACATTGTTTTCTCGTCGCGCGCTCCGTTTCATCAAGAAGAATCTCCCCATGTGGTGGGGGTAATTCTGCCGGAGTTTATCCTGTTTTTGCTATAGAGATGTTAGAAATCTGGTGCCTACGCCGATGTCCCCACTGTCGTCGTGATCGCGTTGTCTCCCTTGCTCCGATCTGCAGTGTTCTCTCTCTTCGTCTTTTAACCCTTTTAGTGCCAAGCGTTTTACGGAGTACATGCGAGAAATGCCACGGGCCGATTTGATATGCGCGCTCATATAAATAGCTTTATAAGGAGCAAATTTCGAATTTCCTGGAGGAAAATTTTAGTATTTATTCTTCTGAAACTTAAAGGATATGGAATATACTGCCGATGATACATTGTCCTTGTCAAAATGTGATGGCACCAAGCTTTCTGCACTATCTTTTTCAACTTGCTCTGCCATTGTTGGCCGAGGTATTAGTTCAAAATAAAATACAAACTGACTAAAATCAAATATCGGAATAGAAGAACTCAGGATCACGCTTCGACTTTGACTAATTGACGCTAGAGAAAGACTGAGGAAAAACCAAATGAGCCGAACCATTGTGTGGCCTATACTATTGGCATTGGAGATAAGGACTAAATAAAATATGTAAACACAAGCGTGGTGTGGTCTACATCGTATTGGAGATAAGGACTAAAGCAAGAGTTCCTCTGCCCGTGCGCTCGTCGGCCGCTCAGCCTGCCGGCCGGTCGGCCGGGCCACTGCGCCACATCGGCCCGTGGCACTAAAAGGGTTAATTCGATTTGTATGTGTAGCTCTTTTCATGAATCGCGAGGTAGAACGTCAAGTGCATCTTAATAGTTCCTTTATTCAACAAAATACATATTACAAGGCTTGGAGGGCGGAAAAGTAATACAAAGCTGAAAATTCCAATATGGCCGCAACTGCGCGACATCTCATAGGAAACAAAATGTGAAATAGTATGAAATACATCAAATGCGCGTAAATGAATTATACAAGAAAATAATCGTGGGAGCCCCAAAAAAAGAAGGTGACTTGATGGTCAAAAAATGGGCAAATAAATCGCAAAGAACGTCAAGTGCCTTCGTGTACGTGTGATAAGAGGCGTGACGCTTGACGCCTGGCGAATCAGACTCTGCCGAGACAAGCCTACCTCCCAGGTGTCAAGTTGGCCGAGCCGCACTGTACCTAACACTCGTACCGAAGTGGTTAATATTCGGAGACATTATTACAGTTAGCTTTGAAAGTCTGAGTCACATCACTTACTTACATTTTAGAACTACTATTTATAATAAATATACATCTATATATTTTCGTACAAAACCTACTATCTTAACACTTAGCCGACCGAATCAGGAGGTTTCCTCGTTTCAAAGAAAGACAATTGATGACCGAATGGGGAGATCTCCCATTGTTACCTTACGAATTCGCCTTATTTTTTAAATGTGCGTGTTATACAGGATAGAGATAGTATTTTTTCTCAGTGGTTGGCTAAATGTTGAAGAAATGTATTTTGGCACATCCCAGCCAATAATTATTCTAACATCCCGTCAATACTGAGAGCCCTATCTCTATCGACATATTTTTTGTCATGCCATTATTAAATTGTAAAAACAAAATATTATCAACTCCCCATAACTTAGAATCACCAACCTCCCAACAAAAACAATAAAAAAGCAATTTCTTTAAACAACTACAATACAAATTCGTCCTAATTAAATACACACGTAATAAAACCAGCCTCGAGTAATTTCCTTCAACGAAATCCTGCTCGATGCCTCGTATCGTCGTCTCTTTTACCGAAACCACGGAACTCACGAGGTAATTTGATAGCCACTCACGTCGAAGGTTCGCGATAAATAACAGCTTTCTTGAAATCGCAGCAACGATACGCAGCCTCTCGGGCGTAAAGAAAATAGCATGAAAAGCGAACCCCACGGAAAGTGGTGCGAAAACGTTCGACTTTTGAGGCAATCCTGCTGGGCAATCTGATTTCCTTCTTCGACTAGCCTCGTCGAAGCCGCCACAGTCGAAGCACCGCTCGTATAAAGGAGTACCGTAGCCATAGGTAGAACGATTGAAGACTGGAGGCAAAGTGCCGGGAGTACTAATCGCGTTCCCCGCACAATTTACATTTAATCAAAGGGAAAGCCCATTGGCTACGCTTCGTGCTATTTGCTTACCATTGAAATCTCCTTTTCTCCTTCTCCTACTTCTATCTTCTCGCTCGCTTACCCTTTCCTTTCACTGTCTCTGTCAGTCTCTCTTTCTCCCTTTCCTTCTATTTCTCTCTCTTTCCATTCTGACGAACCATTCGTGCCGTGGATGGAATAAGTAAAATCGTGCGTCGGTTCGGTCTTTCAACAGAGAGGGGAATGAAATTTACCGTGTTCCTGTCCTCCTGATTGGTCGTTCTGCTACTCCGCGATTGTCGAAAGAATGTGCTGCTGACACGTCCGCAAGGGGTACTCTGAACATTACTTTGCTCTACGATTCGTCCCATTTACGCATAATTACCTTCCCTTGATTCTTCCCCGAAATTGTCCCTTTGTAAAATATCGAGGAGACGTGATGTGCTACTGGCGATATTTTTTGGGATAGTTTGTAAGATTACTCGATTTTAGAATAAGATAAGAGATGCTTTTTGGTAAATTGAAGGCTTACAGGATATTCTTCTATTGTGAATTGTGCTGATGATTATGAAAGTGACGCAAGCCAGAAATTAGAAGAATGTAACTTGTTAGTTAATTTGTGATGCATTAATGTAATTTACAATATAATGAACATATTTGGTAGAAATTATAGAAAATTTACCTGTTTAACGGGGTTGATAGTTGTTTCGTTGCATAGATCTCAACGTTAGGTAGGAAGAAAAGTCTAAATGTCGACCGAAAAAGATCTGATGACGCATGGCAAGTATTTTGGGCTAATTCGCCAGACGGATGGAGACATCCCTCGAACATATGTATTTTTGATTCTAACGCGCTATTGGCTGAAAAAGCCACACATTCTTTATGTCGTCACGTGACCGATGAAAAAACTGTCTTGCTTTTGGTTGTTATAGACCGTACTTCAAGATTCCAGGATCGATATGACTGAAATAGGAGGTATGAGCGACAACCCTTCTCGCCGGACCGATTTACCGCGCGCCAACAGATCTTTTGCGCCTGGTACTTCTATGTGCAGGATAAATCATTAGGAATAGAAGTAATTCACACGCTGTCAACCATAGGATTATTTGACCATATAACTGCAAAAATTAATATTGCAAGAATGATCTCTTAATTCTGATTTCAATAATTACTGTCGATTTATAGTAAATCCGTACTTTTAGTAAGACACGTCAATACGGAATACATCACACGCATTATTTGAAGCTAAAAAGAAAATAGCAGACAGAACTTAGCATTCGAACAAATAGAACACAAAGAGCACTCAACCTTAACAAAGCAGACAACGAATCTCGTAAATTCCATGTCCAAATAAAATCGTAATAGTTTGCAAAGAAAACGTTTCGAACGGGTAAGCTGGAAGTAAATTTTCTACCCTCGTGTCCGAAGGTAGAAAAATACAATTAACCGTGAGTTACCATGGTGAAAAACAGTCAGGTGTAGGTCCATTTGACAGGAGCGGATTCAAAGAATGCTTTCAACGTGGGGGAGGTAAAATATACGTGGGAGCGGAAAAATAAAAGTGGAAAAGCGGCTCTTTTACGGGGCGCTAGAGAGAAGTGTCGGAAAGAGAATGGTAGCAGGGGGACGTTGAGGGGGAGGACGTTGCGGAGACCAAAACGGGGAGAAAACCGGAGATAGCGAGAGCAAAGGGTCCGCCAGTGCTTTCGGTACCTCGGATTTTCCGTTCGCTCCATGTCCTTTTACAGGGCGTTTCACGTCCTTCAGCCTGGAGCGGTGCGAATCTGTCCGATAAAACAGCGGATGGACCATTAGCTAATCCTCTGGAGGGTAAAACAGTGCCGCGAGGGAGGAAGTGGGGCCAACGGGACGAGGATCGACGGGGGATCATGGGGGTTGGCGGGGACTCGAGGGGTACAGAGAGGGAGGAAGGGACCGAAGGAAGAGCAGCCGGAATGAGAGAACGAAGGGCGGTGGTGGATGGTGCCACCAGGGAGATTTCAGGGTGTGCAATTGATTGGCGCGCCTGCGACGCCACCGCTGCTGCTTGCCGACGCCGACGTCGGTTGATTAGAATGGAGCAACACGGAATCCCTCTCTAACCGGCTAATGGCACGCCGCAACCTATGTTTACCGTGATCTCGGACTTCGCTGTATGCTACTCGCGATTTGTCATCTGCAATGCCAATGAAACAATAGCCGAGAGAAGAGGCGGATGCGCTCGATCGCTGCGATTTCAGGCGACCCGAGGGTATCGATGGATTTGCCGAACGATTATTTCCAGGATGGTTAATCACCTTACAAGCCTTGTTGATCCTGATTGGCATATCTCGCACGAATTGTACATCGATACGTGCAATGTACACATCGATTGAACTGATGACAGAATTCATGTGGTTTGGTTGTAAGAAGATGGAGAATGCTTTGACGAGAGACATTCGAGGGAAATGAATTTCGGTGATTATTTATGTACGTGGCGATTAAATGTTATTTTAATTTGACTAGATAGAAGTATTTATAATTATATGTCATTTGCGTTGTGAGTAGGATAATTTATCAGTATGAAATTTTGATTCATAATATTTGTAGGGATTTTTTCAGATTATATCCTGTAATTTTCTTCGTTTTTACACCTTTCTTAGTGCAGAGTTTATTCGTTAATTATAGTTATCCGTTCTTATTTCTCCCTTAAGGTGTTACTTCTTGAAAAAAATTGCGTCATTAGATTTACACCTACTTTATGATTAAAATAGACTAAGTTGGCTGACGTTAACCCAAAGTATCATCAAATTAATTAACAATTCTACTATAGTATCATTCAGAATTAACGATATTCACAATTAGATCATAAAAAACAAAGTTCCCTGCGAATATACTCCTAAATATCAGAATCAGTATATCTGTCAGTAATCTTAATTTATATATCAGATAATTCGAGTAGTTCGCAGAATTACCTCAGCAAAGCTGCATCTGGCGCAAGATTATGCATATTAAATAGAATTGAAAAAGATTCGAAACTATCTAAGCTTCAAATCTTATCTTGTATTATAATTACCCTCTGGAAACTCGATTTTCGCGAAGACTTGAAAGAGACTTGATCTTCGAAGGCAAGAATGCTGACATTAAATGGAATTATCGAGTTCCGGGTCTTCCCGTCATTCACCCCTCGACAGTTTCTCATATCGCCACCGATCTCCGTCCGTGGACCAACCAGACCGAACACCATTCTCCCGCATTCAATCTCAATAACAATTATTTCCATTATTAGGAATTTAATAAAGGGTCGCGCAAGGGTCGCCCGTCGTTGTCCTTTGCCGACGAAATCGCGTCGATAGACAACTCACCCTTTGCATAATGTCTCGCGGACGTGGCTAAGGGATGCCATGGGGTCTGTCAAAGAATGGAAGGCGAAAAGGGTAACGAAGATCGGTCAGGAGACGAGATCTTGAGTTTCGTGGGTTCTCGTGGAGGTTTTGCAGACCTCGCTGGTTCTAATAAGAGAGTTTAAGGGATGTAGATGAGGTTGAGAGAGGGATAGTGCAAAGTGTAAAGTTTTGGAGGGAAGAATGTACCAAAATATATTTGTGACAATTGATTTCAAAGAATCCCTTAGTTTTTAAATTGTCTATTGCAATTATACTACACTTAAATAACAAATATATATTTGAAAAACTGATTTCTGACAATTCTGTAGTTTTTAGATGTTTGTTGCAATTACACTGTCCTTAAATTTCAACTTCTTTCTTCTTCGCTTAAATCTTAGAGTTTTAAATGGATTGAAAATCACCAAAGCAACAGTTTTCGTGTTCCTGAGGAAAAAATGTCTTGTGATAGTAAATTAACACCTTGCCGTACTATAACGAGTGACACTCGTGATGCGATAAATTGGAAAGGAAATTTCCAAATCTTATAAAACCTATTAAATTGAAAATATCAATGAGATATGACACGATAAAATTATTTCTATGATATTAATATTTCGTTCAATTATACGATATGTCAAGAATCACTGATCAATGTTTATCTTACTAATTTAATTCTGAATTATTGTGAAGGCAGTCACAAAGTAAATGGCACGACAAGGGGTTAATCTAACAAGGAAGGTATTCGAAGTGCAACTCACGGATTCGAATAAAATTTTGTGGGTTTGTAGAGTGATCCAAGACAAGAAAAATGGTATACTCCATTCGTGCCCAATCGCCCTTTAAGGGCATGAAATTTAACCTCAAAGTGAAATCGACACTTGCACTTCCTCGCTTATATCTCCTAAAGAACAAAAGATAGAAGAAAATGTTTTAGGTAAAAGTTTAATGGTAAAAGGAGTGCTATAAATTTGCATTAACAAATTTTTAAAAACAACTTTCCTTCTTGGAAAAAAAATTTTTTTTTGCGTTATTTTAAACAATTTTGAAATCTTTTTGGTAATGAAAAATGTGGCACTTTTTATTCTGAATTCAACCATAACAATATTTTTATTATACACTGCTAGGGTTACAGAGATACACGACAAAACGTACTCCCTAGCGCGTGGTACCGCGCAATAGTGCGCTAACAACATATAAAGTTACATATTAAGAATGCTCATTTTCGTTGCAGGACATAACTATGTGACGAAGATGGGTGTGGTAACATAAAAATCGCAAATTATGAAATATTACATAAAGATTAATGACTTATGATATAAATCGTACTACATCGCATATATACACAAATAAACATTTTTTAAATGTGACAAATTACAAATATGACAAATTTAAAAGTACTCTTCGTGTCAGAAAGCCAAATTACAATGAGCACCTTTAAGCGCCTTCAGTATCAGAGAGCCAGCCAGCGTCAAGCGCCTATAGGCGCTCCTGGGTATCACTAGCGCAAAATTTCTAAGCGCCTATAGGCGCTCACAGTAGTGAAATGGTTAAAACGATGATATACGCATAGGCACTTTTTGCACCAAGCACATCTTATAATAGCAGGCTTATCACCGTTAATCGTAGCTTTTTTTTTATTTTTGGGTATGAAAAAATTTTGTGAGAACTTGTTCCAATTGAGTTTTACCATATAATCTTTTTACAAATTTGCATCTACGAAATAATATCATCAAACTGCAATCTCTCACATCGAATCAGTTTTCATCTCCGAGAGTCCGCGAATTATTATATTTAAGAACTCTTGGTATAAAAGTGGACACCTAGAGGAAAGATTACAACAACAGTTTGAAAATCCGGTAGATTTCTATTTTAAATTTCCTGAAGCAGATAAACTGCCACGTTGTGAATTATGTGGTAAGCCTGCTATTATAAGATGTGCTTGGTGTAAAAAGTATCTGTTTGTAGATCACTTTTTTAATGAAGATAGTATTTCGTCTTTTTCACTTTACGAAACTATGTCGAGTGAAGTAGGTATCGTGCGGCTCCACAGCCGTGTCACCTGGGCGGCGGAGCTTCTCGTTTTCAACCGCCTATTCGTACCATTTTGTTTCTTGGAGTCCACTCGCTCAGCCTCTTAAAGGAAGCACCCGACAAAGTCGTAGCATTCAAATATTCTTATTAGTTTGTCTGGAGGAGCGAGACATTGTATTACATTGTTGTCTCGTCGCGCGCTTCGTTTCATCAAGGAGAATCTCCCCATGTGGTGGGGGTAATTCTGCCGGAGTTTATTCTGTTTTCACTATAGAGATGTTAGAAATCTGGTGCCTACGCCAATGTCCTCACTGTCGCCACCCAAATCGCGTTGTCTCCCTTGCTTCGATCTGCAGCGTTCTCTCTTTTCGTCTTTTAGTTCGATTTGTATGTGTAGCTCTTTTAACGAATCGCGAGGTAGAACGTCAAGTGCCTTCGTGTACATGTGACAAGAGGCATGACGCTTGACGCCTGGCGAATCAGGCTCTGCCAAAACAGGCTTACCTCCTAGGTGACACGGCCGTGGAG
Organism: Cerceris rybyensis; assembly: GCA_910591515.1. Lineage (NCBI taxonomy): Eukaryota > Metazoa > Arthropoda > Insecta > Hymenoptera > Crabronidae > Cerceris > Cerceris rybyensis. The sequence goes on from OU342789.1 coordinate 44,194,377, forward strand.
CCGCACGGTACATGTATTCGCGTGTGCTTACAATGTAGTAAAATGTTAAATAAGCGTTTAAAAAATATTTATGTATGTATATATGGGATATAGTACGATCTGTATTATAAGTCATTAATCTTTACGTAATATTTCATAATTTGCGATTTTTATGTTACCACATCCATCTTCGTCACATAGGCATGTCCTACGACGAAAATGAACATTCTTAATATGTAACTTTATACGTGTTAGCGCGCTATTGCGCGGTTCCGCGCGCTAGGGAGTACGTTTTGTCGTGTATCTGTGTAACCCTAGCGGTGTATAATAAAAATATTGTTATGGTTGAATTCAGAATAAAAAATGCCACATTTTTCATTACCAAAAAGATTTCAAAATTGTTTAATATAACGCAAAAAAAAATTTTTTTTCCAAGAAGGAAAGTTGTTTTTTAAAATTTGTTAATGCAAATTTATAGCGCTCCTTTTACCGTTAAACTTTTACCTAAAACATTTTTTTCTATCTTTTGTACTTTAGGAGATATAAGCGAGGAAGTGCAAGTGTCGATTTCACTTTGAGGTTAAATTTCATGCCCTTAAAGGGCGATTGGGCACGAATGGAGTATACCATTTTTCTTGTCTTGGATCACTCTACAAACCCACAAAATTTTATTCGAATCCGTGAGTTGCACTTCGAATACCTTCCTTGTAAGAAGATTAATTACATTGATAGAATTATTATGCAGATTATTTTGTATAAACCACTAAAACTTGCTGTTCCCTTTGAGTCAATAAATTGTTTATAGTTCCAAATCACAATTTAAGAATTAAAATAGCAGCGAAAGGATCCCCTCGTAAAGAGAAAAGTTAGTATTTCATTTCGAGTCGGCAAGCCTGTTATAAATAAATTGAAAGCATACGCGAAGTAACAGCATCGTCAAGCGTAAAATGGAAACGGCGAAAGAAGGGAGGAAGAATGTCAGGTGTAGGCAGAAGGTAATGGATGAAGGAATCGAGAATACCGACTCGCTGACAAGAGAGGTTAAAGGATGCAAATGAGGCCGAGAGAGGCGCCGAAGGGAATAAGGTGGAGGTAGAAGGTTGCAAGGACGATGTTGAAAGGAAGGTTGCGTAAATTTGCGACGAACCGATGAAGAATAAAAAGACTCTCGAGATAGAGGATAGAGGCAAGGGTGAGGAATGCAGAAATTAAGCAGAGGTAGGGAGAAACGCGAGATAAAACAGCAATGTGATGATCCGTTTCGTAACGGAAAAAAGGAAGCAAGAAAAAAAGAAATAGGGTGGAAGGAAAGGAAAAAAAGAAGACGCGGGTTATTTAAATAGAAAGAACGGCTCCCAGGTGGCAAGACGAAGAGGAGAGAGGTCGCATGCAAGGTAAAAGCCGAGAAAACGCGCTGACAGATTCATCTGTATTCAGTAAGGTGAAAATCTCACGATTATCTCCGAGGCTGCGTGCTGAGACGAAAGAACGTGACCTCCGCCCGCCAAAGATTTATCTCGAATCTTCCGCTCGGCTTTACATTCTTACAACCGTTCTCGGAGTAAAGACTATTTAATTTCTTTTTCTTCCTATCGACGAAAGTATCTATTAGCATTCTCGATGTCCTCTCCAAAGATTTAGTTCGACGAGTCTCTACGGAATAATTGATGCAAATCCGGAGGAAGATAGTTTGCGTACATTTCGATGAAAATCGATTTCAAATGCTCCTTTGCGAATCTTAACTTTGTATCGAACGAGACAATATTTAAAGATTTGGTGACAGATAAGAATCGTTTCTTTTCCTAGATCCTTTGAACTGTTGGATTTTCTTTCTATTTACGTTGCAGTAGTTAAAGATTTTATGGTACAGCTCGTTAATACAATATTCTTTTTTCACAGTTTTTTAAATATTATAGTTGCCCACTTTTAACACTAGGTTTACGGAGTCAATTTGGTTCATTAACACTAGAACTACCAAACCAGTCAAAATGACTGGTACAGAATTTTTTCAAAAAATTCTCCAAGTTTATATAAGAGTCATAGAATAAATATTCTACGTCTATATCGATGAATGTAAAGCACCTAATCGATCAAATTTTTCGGCCGCTTAATTCCCCCTTTTTCAAAGTACTTATTTAATTGATTAAAATATGTTAATTTGACGCCGGTAGTTCTAGTGTTAATAACTTGATAACTATATGTATAATATATTGGTTGGTTAATTTTTTAATAATAGATCTTTTATTTAAATTGAATTGGAACTATTTTCTTTGCAAAAAACTTCAATTTTCTTGTATGAGACAAATTGGCTTACTTCAGAAAAATAGGTATATCAACATCCGTAAATCTAGTGTTAATATTTCTTGGCAATATTTTGATACTTTGAAAGAGCGTTTTGGAGCAGATACGTAAATTGAATCCCTTCTGTTTACAGTTTTTGTGTCAGATGACGAGGATAGGTGTTATTATTACTAAGTAAACCGGTTAATGTTTTTGGTGAAGTTGAAATCATCGTAGTGCTTTTAAGCACGATATGTAGAAGTTCAAATGCAATTTCTATGTAGCATTTGGTAATATTGAAGCAAACTATTGGTTACTTCTTTGAACACCGTGAAACGCGTATGCAAACAAAACTATGGAAGCTTCTCGCAAGTCGAGAATCCAATTAAAAGGGAAATCACTCAGCTCTTTGATACACCAGCGACCGGAAATTTCCTTCAAGTCAGCTCGAGTTAGACTCTCCATAGTGTCAGCGAATACCTACGGGCTTTTTGAGAACCTAGAAAAGGTTTTCAAAAGAAATAGTCAACGCAAAATGGCAAACTTCGTGGAGAACTCTCGTATACGTCAGATGGCAAAAGAAAGATCTTTTTTTTTTATTACGCTCATACTTTTCTGAATGTCAGAACACTCGCGTTTTGGAAATAGCTGGTTTAAGGAAATGCCGTGAAACTTTATTATCATGATTTTGTCATCGTGGTTATAAAAAGTGGGCCAATAGTAATATATTTGACAATTGCTTTGTTAAGTTCGCAAAGCTGTATTTCTTATATTCAGAAACTGAAAAAAGCTAGTGAAGTGGGAGTACTTTTATGAAGACTACAGCGTCAAAATTGAAATCTTATTCAAAGTGTGACGTATCTGCAAAACACTTTTTCTGGGCATATTCTATAAAATTTCATCAAAATTGCAATAATAAAATTTTCTTATTTCTAAATTTTCACGATCTCAAATCTCCTAGATCAAAATCATCTCGTCTTTAGATAACGTATAATCATGCAATCAATGGATAAAAAAATGTATAGGTAATTTAAACATATCGAAAACTATCAATTATAATTTAACAGCACCTTGAAAACAGAACAATTTCTTCAATCATGAATGCCAAATCGTCTCTCAAAATTCAAAACAAACCCCCGTTCTACTTTTCTTCCCATCAGCACTTCTTCACTTTCCCCCATCACCTGGCAAATTAAATCTTCAAAACTAACAAAACCCAACTCAAATTTGTCACAATAACACAATATAATTATTACAACCACCCAAATCCAAGATATCAAACCCCCAACCTTTAAGAACCCTCGAAACTCTCCCGCAAAGATTATAACGTGCGAGAAGCTTTTCCGTGCAATTACAACGGTGCGTATCAAACATAAATCAAATATCTGATATCCTTTGACGAGCCTTTACAAGAGACACATGGTACCATTAACGCCATGCAATTAATATGTGGTCAGTGGAGTCGTCAGAGAGGCGGCAAGGAAAAAGAAACCGAGAAATTTCAGGCCCGGTGCGAAGGGGCGGCTTGTAGGATAGATGGTCCTCTTAATTTTTCCAATAATGGCTCTACAGTAGCAAGGGTCGGCTGTTTATCAAGGCTACGATAGCTAGGCCGCAAGTCCTTCCACACGAGCTTCTCGCACGAACGCTCGTGCCCCGGCTGCGATCAAAGAAAACGAAGGGTGGAAGGAAAGTGAAACGAGGATGGAGAATCGAAGAAACAGAGAGAGAGAGAGAGAGAGAGAGAGAGAGAGAGAGAGAGTAGGTAAGGGGAAAAGCATGAGCCTAATACGGTGGAAGGAAAAGAAACGAAAAAAAGAGGAAGGAGGAACTAATAATTTGGACGCAGTTTCGGGGTCCTCGATGGGTTTCCGATTCGAAGTCGGCGACTAGCTTGCTATATGTACGCCGTCGACCCTTCCTTCTTCTTTATCGTTGCTCGTAATAGTGGACATGCCTTTCTAAGTAATATCACGGTTCGCAGTGGATATTTCTACGGCAGTCGAATACTCGATTGTTCGTAGAATTTCTGACGAAAATTACACCACTTTAAGAGGAGCACTATATTCGATAATTTTAGACTTCGTCGAGATTGAGCGGTAAAGTGAAATGAAGTACAGTAAAACCTGTTTTTGTGTGGTCCTTTTTTATGCGATTTTTTTTGTGCGGTATATGAATTCCAACGGCGTTGGCATTATACACTGTTGCAAAGTTTTCTATCTGTGTGCACATGTAGACTACAAAATTCATTTGTATCAGCATAATACGTATCACAAGAAGATGCAGATTTTAGACTACGACGAGCAGCAGTAAATTATGTGCATTTTGAAAATCTCCCCATGTGTAAAATGAAGAATTAATTTTTTTTAAATGTTTCCATGTATAATTTAATTATTACTTTTGTTTGAAAGCACTTTCTGGGTGTTTCATAAATCTTGGACATATTTTCTAAGCGCGACTTTTTTTATGCGGTTCCTATCTACCGCACAAAAACAGGTTTTCCTGTACTGAGGATTCATTTATTAGTTTTTTTTGTGGAGGGTAGATCAGAAGGATGATTTGATCAGGGAAGATTCTACATAGTTATTTATATTGTTGGAAAATGCAATTTTTCGTTTATTCTAATAAATTTTCTTGGGAAATTCCAGTCGTAGTTAAAATTGCAACTATGTGCCTGATAAAAAGTGACGGTTCAACAGACGTTAACTGAGAAGTTAGGTGTACTAATGAATCTGGTATCGCGTTACGTTGCATTCGAGAAACCGTACACGGTTGTGCGTACGCTAGCACCATATATCGAAGCAATTTTCAGGGAAATATGTGTCAAAAACAACTCGCTGGTGTGTGAAATTATTAATAAATTATACTTTATAATTCTCGTATATCTGCGAAAAATGAGTTTGGTATTCGTATTTTATTCGATGACAGTTGATAAGGTCACTTTGATAATTATAAGAAGCAACGTTATAACAAGAGAAGTAACCCTTCTTATGAATAACGACAGCCGACGAGAATATTTTTCGTGGATACGAGTCATTTTCATATTCGTTTTCATACACCCTCGTCAGCCTTAAGTCCACGTATGAGTTTATATACCCCGCGAAACATAATAATCCGCTTACGATGGCGCAACTTCATTAAGCATTCAGTGTTCAAGGGAGAATCTAAATGTAAGACGAGGAGAATGTAAGCCGTGCCAAGGAAAACCACGAGGTAAACCGCTTGTTTCTGTTGAAATGTTTACCGTTCTGTGAAACCGCACGGTGAAAAACAAATATATGCGATGTAACGTTATTGCTTGGATAGGATAATTGTAATAGTTTTACGATAAGTGAATTTTACCTCGATCAGTTTGAAAGTTTCAGTAATAATATGCTTCATATTAAAGCGTTATAATTTTTGGGAGAAATCAGAAGCATTGATTTTTACGTGAAATAAATTGTTTTCATTTTAAAAATAAACCAAACGCAATTTTTACTGTGACAGCTACTCAGTTTCTAAATGGTACACGTCTCGATAAATAAAAATCTTGGTCAAATGTCAAATTTTCCAGATTCGTTGCAACAATTGTCACTATTAATCTATGCTTCAGATTAAAACGATATAATTTTTGCAAACAATCAGAAGCATTGGTTTTTACGTGAAATAAATTATTTTCATTTTAAAAATAAACCAAACGCAATTTTTACTGTGACAGCTACTCAATTTCCAAATGGTACACGTCTCGATTAATAAAAATCTTGGTCAAATGTCAAATTTTCCAGATTCGTTGCAACAATTGTCACTATTAATCTATGCTTCAGATTAAAACGATATAATTTTTGCAAACAATCAGAAGCATTGGTTTTTACGTAAAATAAATTATTTTCATTTTAAAAATAAACCAAACGCAATTTTTACTGTGACAGCTAGTCAGTTTCCAAATGGTACACGTCTCGATAAATAAAAATCTTGGTCAAATGACAAATTTTCCAGATTCGTTGCAACAATTATCACTATTAATCTATAACTCGTCACAATATAATTTGTACACATTATCTTGCTCCTAACAGTTCATCTGCTGGAATATTGTTAACATTTTACTGACCGGTAGTCGATTAATCGACTTTTCGCGCTCAACACTTTTGGGCTTTTACCTTATTAATTGGTCGCTACGGAAATTAATAAATTGTTGTTTTTCATTGCGGTTAACTGTGCCAAGGACTCAGTGAAGAAACTTTGCAATTTTCGAAGAGATATCAATATCAGGGAAATATTTGCGTGCAAGTGACCGATCAGAAGTGGGTAGGATGTTAAAAAGTACCGGTCGGTAAAGTGTTAATAAGCATTTCGTTTGGCAGTCCTCTTCAATCGATAGCCTCTTAATCTGATACAAATAACGATAAACTAAATTTGTACCGTTTTAACCCTTAAATGCGCGATTTTATTTTTTTAATCAGAAAAAATGTTTTTAATATCCATATATAGTTTGGATTATAGTAAAAATATTTAAAAAATTCATTTGAAAGAATTCAGCTTCTAAATTACCTGAATAGCCTTTGTCGCATTTATGCAACACTGCGCGTTGCTAGGTAAGCAGATGTATGGGGAATTATTGACTCATGTAAATAGCATAAAAAAATATTTTAGTACTTAATTATAGTTCTATTTATTATGATAGTTATAAAACCAGCTATTTTCTCTATTATAACAAAGATCGAGGAAAGTTATTCCAATATCACTATTTTCCGCGCCGATGAAAACCCGCTAACAATAAGACTGACAAATAATTAAGACATTTGAAAGTTGGTGCCACTGCACCTGTCAAAAATTTACAAAGTACATTATAGTCTATGTCAAAGTTCGTTAAGAAACCGTAATCAGTTCAGATCTTTTTTTATTCTCATAGAATTAGTATGTTGCAGAAATGCAACTCCGCGAATTTAAGGGTTAAAATGATTAAAATCAGAGTGACATGCGACATGATAAATATATCTTCAGTTTTTGATTCCAATCCTATAGAATTAAATATATTTCCACAAAATATATAAGAACATGTAATACATAAAATGTTAAAAGTTTTACATTTTTATGAAGAGCTTACTATACTCATTATCAGGAATATACGTCAAACCTCTTCGAGCTTTCAAACGAAGAACGCAGCGTCGATAGCAAAACAAAGATAATCGTATCGACGTTAACCTCTAAGTACAATTTTCCGCTTTCCCGCCTCCTCGTCGTCAAGATCGTTTGTTAACTCGAGCTTCGCAAATTCGCGTCGACATAACGAGGGTCTTTTATAGCGGTTTGACTCCGATCGTCGAATCTTTATTCCGCGTCACCTTTTGATTCCCCTTACTTTCCTCCAATTTAGTCGTCGTCCTCCCCCTTTCCCCTTACCATGTTTGACTGGAGAAGCAGAGGCGAGGGGCGATAGTTCAAAGGAACCGGAAGATAAAACGAACTGTGTCGTGTGCAGTGAGTTTGTTATTTCTGCATTACAGGAGAGAAAATATGTTGGCTGCCGGCTGATTCGCCAGTGCTGCGCCAGATTTCCGTCTTCTGGAAATCGTAATACACTCGTCGATTCCATTAAACGAGAAGAAAAGTCCTCCTCGTATTTCGAATATTCTCCTGTTTCCTTGACGCACGTTTTCAGAAACGAGGTAAATAATGGCGTACGAAGGGTGCTTCTTCGAACGTGGATCGTTATTCTTGAAATTTTTCGAAGCAATTATAGAGATTCGATAGAAAATAATCGGTGAATTCAAAATGGAGAATAATGTGAGTTATATGATGTGACCTTCTGTCATTTTTTAAAAATTATTTTTCTTTCTCCATCGCGAGTTTTTCTTATTCGACGATATGCTTATAAATCTATGAATTGTCATATAATTCCTACAAAACTAACAGTGTTTTTAAAAAATTTACAAATATCTGAGTAATCCGATAATTAATAATGTTTAATTTAAAATGTTGTAGGTATTCGGCATCTGTGTAGTATGTATTATAAACTTAAGTTACGTTCCAGCAATTAAGGCAGACCCTAGACACCATAGCACTGCAAATAAACGTATTGCGAATGCCTATGGTGGTCGAGGAGCCTTTAGGGGATGCGAGCTCTCTTAGGGTTTTCGTGGCATCAATTGCTATTGAAATTTATAGATTGGAAACATTCACGAATCACTCCGTGCGTTATGTATAAATAAAAGCCAAATCTGTACTCGCTGCTATTGTTTATATATCAAATATACTTATATTGCATTATCGATTTTTCTCTTCCCTAACAGTTTCTATCTACACAAGTGCAAGAAATAAGGTTGCAGCATTTTCGAAATTTAATGTATTTCGTGATATACAACAAAGTTACCTATATTCTAACTTTGTACACAAAATTTTTAAAAACGATGCTGCGAACTAAAAACAAATTTGGAATAAAATTGTAATCAACAGAAGTAGATATTTAATTAATAAATATTACCTGATTTTAAAGCTCCACAGATAATTTAAAACTTTTACGATTCAACGTCGCATGTACCGACGATTAATATTTAAAATAAATGAAGAAGACAAAAAACTTGGTGAATTCAGTCGTTTATAATTGAATATGAATATATTGTTGGACAACCAACCTGTGTTATCTACAACGCGCTGCGTTGCCTTAGTGACTCAATGTCCTAAGCGCCTCTAACAATAAGAGAGTCACCTCCGAACCCTGAATTACGCTGGTCAGGGTTCACTCCTAGGATTTGGTCATCCTCGCCCTCTCCCTTCTTTGTTATCAGAAAGTCTATATTTTAAGGTATATAAGAAACCGCGCGAGGAACGAAAGACAATATTCTCGACTCATCTCTCAAGTCAGTGCCGAAACTCTGTCGTACTCCGCGGTTAAACAGTCGGTCTTCGAACTTATAACAGTTGTAACAACCGTGCCACTGTAAGTCGTCTCGCTTAACCACGGTAAACAACAATATAATATATAATTATAATCAAAATTGAAAAAGAAACAGCGTTAGAAATTTCGAGAACATTTTCAAAAAGTTCATGGCAAGTCATTTTGACCACCCTGGTAGATCTAATATTAAACGACAAAAACTCACAACACTAGAAAACTGACGACTGACAACAAAGAAAGTAACTAAAGATGAATCTATTTATTCGAAAGTGACAAATTCCCATTGACACATCAGCTAAAAATGTCAAAAAAAAAAAAAAAAATTGGTCCCCTTCTGCATATAAGCTACCCTTCTAAATTTCAAAACAAGATAGAACAGTTATTTGCACGCTCGTCGATCGTCAAAAGAAAAAGGAACGTTTCACATCTGCAGATAGTATAGTAGCTATGTATCTTTGCATAATGCGCGGTAATAATCCCCCATCCGGTTGGGGGCTGTCCGCGCAGCGACACGTTTCCGGAATGAGCGAGCGAGCGAAAACGGGCAGCACCTGGCGGTTGCGCCCGCTAAGAATTCAATTAAATATTGTATCAGCGGTTTTGGATTACGCTCGTGCTTGCCCTAGCAATTTCATTAACGCGGTTTCCCCTCCGGGTTGCTGTATAAGCGCGCCTCGTTTCCGCGGCTCGTGCACCCTTTTGTCGGAATGCCTTTCCACACCGCCGAATCTTTCGACGACTCGTGTCCCGTGGAATGAAGAACATCGAAATTTTCCGGGATACGGATTCTGCCCTCGGAAAACAGCATGTTGACGCGTCATAAAATTTACCAAAGATTCGACGTAACGCTTTTACGAAATAACATAATGATTTTCATGTTTGTAGGATTTTGTAAATGAATCTTCTCTACACGATAGTTTAGAGTCGAGATTGTACCGTGTTCAGTTAATATTTGGTTAGTTTAGAGGAGCGTGAGTCGCGTGGAGGTAGATTGGACGTGATTGTTTTGAGATAGATTGGAATGCATCTGTTGCGATACATGTGTGCGTATGATACGTGACATTTCACGTGGGGTAGAGTGCACGTGTTGAATATGCGAGTGGGAAAGAGAGAAGAGTTTAAGATGGCACATGGTAGAGGATGATGTCTGGTGAACGGGGGTGATTACGTGGGAATGAGACTTTTAAGGGAGTACCGTGTCAAAAAACATGATATCGACGTGGACAAATTCTAGTGATTTACTGTGGTTTAGACTTTTATTTTAATTCACACAAATTTATCTGATAATGAGTAGAACTACTTCAAATTATAACACAGGGCGGACCAAAGGCTATTAGACTATTTGAAAATATTTTAGAATAGCTGTATTATCTGGTCAAACTTCACATTTATCTTTATATTGTTAAGAAAAAGTGAAGCTGCCTTCGATATGTCGATTGGTGACGAGTGCGTTGTACGGGACATCGATAATCGAAGATTGCAAATCGTATCAGGGGGCGACAAGAAGAAACAAGGTAGTTGAGAGTAGACTCCGGACACGATCACGGCGCAGAGAAGCGGCTACGATAATTCACCTTTCTTGTGTTTAGGACAAAATAAAGTTGTATTTGTTAAGAATATCGTGCGGCGACTCTTCTCGGCGTAACAATATCAACAACGTAAATTTACTTCTTGCAAATTATTTTTAATTAGTTTTGAATATTGTATCATTTAAATGACCACCACTTTACCCTTAATTTCAAAGACGTTACTCCAAAAAAGATATTAAATTTATAGTAGTCTACTGATCTTTGTGCCACCCGAAACCGTGCAACTAAATAGAATAATCTGACATCACAAGTGTAAGACTCAGCGCCAGTGAGGCGTCGAGCCAGGCGTTTACACGCCTGGCTGTCGTTAAGAGGACAATTCCTCCAGGGAGGGAGGAAAATGACCCTCACCCCTACTGGGCCTTTTCGGGGAAAAGGAGGTCCTCGAAGGACCCAGCAATAACAACGAGGGATAGCAAGACAGTCGTTATGGAGTCGATGCCTTGCACTCATCGAGGGAACACTCTTACAAGAGTGACGTCGCGATCAAGCATTATATGGACCGTTTATTTTGAAAGTGGTGTAAGTCCATTTGCAGCCTGTAAATATAAATAATTTTAGTTAAATTCGCCTAAAAGAAATTTGTATAATCAAATTAGATATTGATAAATTGATAGAAACATTGTTAGATTCGTCATAATTAACCAATATTTTTAAATTGACAGATATGCTAACCTTTAAATATCTCGAAACAAGAGAAAATGGACTTACACCACTTTCAAAATAAACGGTCCATATATATTTGTATTATTGGCGGGAAACGAGTCTATTGTACATTGTATTTATCGCTATAAATATTTATAAACGCCTGTGCTATGTTATATGTATAAAAGGAGAAAACGGTGTCTTACACAAGTTTGTCACAAACCGTGGAATTTTTTCCAATCTGTGGCAATTTCAAAACATTACAATATCAATACGAATGTCTACAATAGTACAGAAAGATTACCCGTATAATATCACGTCTAAAAGATCTGAACAGATATGCCAGTATAAAGTTTCGCACGATTTGTCAAAATTTTCAAGCTCACGTCTGGTTATCGTCGGTATGACATTTCCAAGGCAGTGAATTTGCATCATTATGTCCATTGTAATGATTTTCCCTATTTGCATGGAGAATAGAAAATATTAAGCGTCATCCTCGATCCATTTTCCAAGTTACCTTAACGCGAAGCGTACGTGTAACGTGGCTGTCCATTTCGTTGTCAGACAGGCCAGCGCCCGACCATTCAAGTATCTTTTGCCTCGGTATTCGTGACTCACGAAGCCCTTGATGGATCGATTTGCGATCGATCGTAGCAGGAAAGACTACATCGAGAAGAGTTGCAGGAGGGAGGCGCATTTCGAATACGTGATCGATGCGTCCATTCAGATACTGGGCCGGGCACTACGAAAACTTTCGAGATGCATAACGTCCGCAACGAATGCGTGATAGACAGATTTACGAGGTTGCATGCTTGAATAGCACGCACGCTTAGAAGAGAGACTGTTTGTTTTAATCGAAATAGAAAGGCTTGCAGGGTGACAGAACTATTTCGATTTAGGGTAAAAAAACTGAAGGATTTGACAAGTTTCTGTGAAACTTGTAGCTCAGAAGAAATTTGGCGTTTGGACGACCTTTGCGAAAAGTTGCGGGATAATTACAATTTCTTTTGGAAATGTTTGGTGTAAGAAATAATCTGCTGATTTACTAGGATTCTTTTAACACTAGATTTACGGAATCAACCTGGCTCATTAATAATTTGATTACTATATATATGTAATGTACCGAGCCTCCGCTCAGTTAGTTCATAAGATAACTCTAAGGAATATTGTGTAAGTACAAATACTTTGTACGCGGCTAGGCTAACTTCCGTCATCACCTCTGACTCACTATTTCAAATTCAGACCTCCTAGTTTTCCATCTCGACCTTTCAACTCCCTAGAATCGTCGCCGCTCCTTACTAATCTCCGAAATCACCGTGCCAAGTCCGAAATCCTACTTCTTACTTTGACCTTCGCTTTGCATCCATCATTATCACTACTCCCACTCCTTCTCCAAAAGTACCTTAAAACCCCCGTATTCTCTGCCTACTAAGTTCACTCAGATTATTCAGAACATTCTTTTCACTAACTCAGATATACGCCGAATCGCTGCCCGAACGCTATCAGAACGAGTTACGATATTTTTATATATATAAATTTTAAAAGTTATAAGTTCTCTTATTGGGCGGACCTTAAGTGCGGATCCCTCAATCCGTCATTACATATATGATATATTGGTTGGTTAATTTTTTAATAATAAATCTTTCATTTATATTAAATTGGAACTATTTTCTTTGCAAAAATCTTCAATTTTCTTGTATGAGTCAAATTGGCTTACTTCAGAAAAATAAGTATATCAACATCCGTAAATCTAGTGTTATTTATTTTAGGTATAACATTTATTTTAGCTGGGAGAATAACAGATTATTTTTTTATAGATCTATAGAGAGAAATTCGGTTGGAGAGAAATTTTGGAGGTATTACAATAAATATCAGTTTTTTATAGACTCCTGCTCATGTTTTCCAAATTCTTGCAGATAGCTTCAGGCAAGGCAAAAATGTTGGGATTTTAATCGTTTTACTGCGCTTTTCCATTCGGCTAAATACAAATTTGCGGGAAATAAGTAGCTAATTTTTCACAGAGTTATTTTTTAACGTACTAATTTTTCGAATTTCTTTCAGACAAAAAATTAGAAAACACACAGTAGCGATCTTTTTGTACATTTAATTGGCATGTAATTCAAGCTAAGTTTAAATGTAACTCACAATCCGATCTAACCGAAACGTTTATCCCAATTTGCAAAAACATTCAAAATTACAATATGAAATTAACGGAAAAACACACGACTTATACGCATACGGTTTGAAATACCAATGAGCAAAAAAGCCAGAGTTCACGCGGCGTAAAAAACGCGAATCTGCATTTTACGTGCTTTAAACGATAATGCCGGTAGCGTAATTCCTCTATAATAATCTCGTATGTATACGACGTTAGATTTTACTCGATAAAATATTCATATCTTTTCCGAAAACGTATTACAAATTTGATTAACATCAAATGGAAGGAAGATGACATTTAGTCGTTACTATTGGAAGAGTATGGGAGTGAAGCGAATGAAACGGTTTCACGAGCGTTCTCCATACGTACATATCCCTCTATGCATATGTGTATGTATATACACACATACTAGACTCGTTTAAATAAAAAAGATGAAAGCGCTCAACATGCAAATCAGACTATCCGTTTTGTTAATGCAAATATGCAAATGTACAGTCCGGCGTTGTTTACGGCGCTCACCTGCATTCTGCAGGCAAGGGAGAGAAAAATCGGGAGCGAACGAGACGATGTACCGTGGAGCACGGTAAAGAGATCGTGAGAAGGAATAATCGAGTTCTTTCTCCTTTCTCTCGTATTTCCTGTTTGGCGGCGTAATATCGATGCGCCCGCAAATTTGCGTCTTTCCGCGACACGGAGCGAACTTGATGCTCTTCGTCGTTGCAGATGCAATTTTTTTTCTCAGCTCTTCTAAAACGCTGATGAATAAGTATGGGTTTAGATTTTAAAATATTTTGAAATATTCTGAACGCGAAATATGAAAATACTTTGCAAAATGGGAAGCAAATTTTGATATATTAAGTTTTTCGTACAACTTGGTATAGAATTTGAAGAATGGTAACTTTGTTAAAAAGATGGAAGTGTTTTTTATTTCAGGTTAAACTATTTTCGGTTTTATGGGGCAATTTTGTGTGACATAGTTTTCTAGATATTTGAAAAATTAATCGAATCGCGTAAGAGATAAGAAATTAGATTCTATTTATATTGACTTCTTGTACTTTAGTTTTGTTGCTTTAGATCGTTTAACGTTGCAGTTTAATTCGGATCTGTATTTAACACTAGAACTACCGGCCTCAAATCTAACATATTCTAATAAATTAAATAAGTACTTTGAAAAAGGGGGAATCAAGAGGCAGAAAATTTGATCGATTGGGTGATTTATGTTTATTGATATAGACGTAGAATATTTATCCTATGACTCTTATGTAAACTTGAAGAATTATTTGAGAAAATTGTGTACCAGTCATTTTGACTGGTTTGGTAGTTCTAGTGTTAAGCAGGTAATCTGAATCGGAGTTCATCTACCATCACCATTTCGAGAAATTAATATTCGCTATACGGGTCAAGATCTTCAGAAGCAAAGTATCTGCAAAAATATGTGAACGGACCTCCAAGAGATTAATTCCTGCGTGCCTTTTTCTAAAGAGTTTTGAATTAAAAATCGTGAGAAATTTCTATAAAAGTTTTTATAAATCTTTTATTATATACATTGAACAATACTTTATAAATGCAATAATAAAATCATTAGAATAATTTCAGGCACGAGAATATTATCGAAATACGTTAAAAAAAAAGTTCAAAAGTAAATTCATAAATTATTTGCCACAAACATATGATCGGACTTGGAGATACAGTAGAACGTCAGAGTTCAATACAGATATGTTCACCGATACTTTCAATATTTATTGACTCTTTAATGTGCTTTCAAAAGAAATACAAGACCGCTGCACCGTCGTGTATGTGGTTGCTTCTGTTTGAAAAATACCAAAGTTACCTCTCGCGAGAGCACATCCAGCGAGATCTATTTTTCTTCCGTGAGCACGCTGCTTCTTCCTTCTTTCCCGGCGCAAAGAAGAGAAGGCAGTAATCCGCGATTTTCAACGGCGTGAAAGCCACTGCAGGATATTCCAAGAGGATCGAGAAAGCCAAAGGACCCCAAATTACTGCGGTATTTTGAAAACACAAATTGTATTGAACTTTATACCAGTGAACTGTTAAAATGTTACCAATTCTTGATCATTCCACTGACTATACGATACGAAGAATTGTAATTTTCAAATGGCAATGAAGTACAAATTTCCGATTTTTTTGTTGACACTACTTGAAACGATCTTAATAATTAATATATCAATTTCTTCTACAAAAACGACTAACAAAATTCTTTTCTTACAATAATTTATCTCAATTCAGAAGGTGCTTCTATTCCTATTTCAATGAATATTATTATGATCTTAATTAACACTAGAACGACCAAACAATTCAAAATGACTTGTTCACATTTTTTCCCAAAAGTTCCCTAAGTTTACAGGAGAGTCCTAGACTAGAAATTCTATATTGATCTTATAAAGCACAGATTACTAAACTGATCATATTCTCCACAGCTTGATTCCTCTTCTTCCAATGTTCTTATTTAATATATTTAAATATAACAAATTTAACGTCGGTCGTTCTAGTGTTAAAGTTACTTAATCGGTCAGATATACACTGTCCATTTTAGAGGGAAAAAAATATTTCGTCCATCAAAACGACTTAAACGATCACTTCTCTGAATCCTCGCAACCCTCAATAACGTAATATTCAACGACGTATCTTGTCGATAAAGGAGTAAGGTTATAAAACTTTCGAACGAAAGCAAAGGCGCTTTCTATTGTCAGTATAATAAGAGAACGTTTAAATAGAACTCGAACGTGCAATTACGAATGAAAATTGCTTAAATGGAGCACATCTAAGGAGGGACGATAATACCCGGCAAGGTCGTAAAAGGCATCTTTCATTCCAGGCGCCTCTCTCGATCCGCCTCCGTTGCTCCTCTCTTTCTTCTTTTATCTGCCGTTCATCTCGTGGAAAACTAACGCCTAGCTATGTAGTTGGCTCGAGAACGGCCGAGAGGTGCAAGGTAGATCTGCACTTCGCGAGTTAAGCGTCCGTAAGGAGACGCAGTAACGTTTGAAATTTCGAGGGCCACGAGCCTTCCACGTTGATCCCCCGTTTTCCCCTTTCGCCACTCCATTCTTCTCGATTTAACCGCAATGCCCTTCGCTGGATACCACTTCCGTTCGCCGTTGGGAAGACGTTTCTTCTTTCCTCTTGTGGATTAGCATCGAGAAACTGATTAAGTGGCTACTTAATCAAAGGGTCGTTCGGTATTCGGGACGATAATTGAATTTATAACGAGGCAGCCCGCGTGGGAGCCAGCTTTTCCATGATTCGCCGCCTCGGTTCTTTTTCCTTCAAAGGGCACAAGAGTCGTGGCCCTACCCCCTGGGAAGAGTTGGTCTTTGCGCTTCATTGGATCGTATTTGCCTAAACGAAAGCTTTACTCCTGATCTTCAACTTGGAGACACTCGAGTCGACGAATCTGCGAGGCGGATTTAAGAGAGTTGAGCAAAAAAAGGATGATACTGAAAGTGAACGCATGGGGTGGGAATCTGGTGGGATTATTTGAGTATTGATGAATTAGATATTTATCTATAATCAGTTGATTCGTGATTGTTGCGAAGTTAATATTTCTTATGAACAATTGAACCGTTTGGCCTACGATTTCTTTTCTGACTGGGCGTGTAATGATTCGAAAATTAATTCCTGAAATTAAAACTTCTCACTTCTCTCTGATTTCAGATTTTTCGTATAATTGCAAGTATAATAATATTAATAGTATAGAAATAATGAGACAGTCTCGGGACCGTCTGATATTTTCAATTTTATAGTTTTCGAAAGGCTTCATTTGCTATTCCATTTTCCAAGCCACAAGCGTTACACGTTGTTGTAGGCTAAGGGGTTAGTACTGCGATGGACTTGACGAAGAAAAACGGTGAAGAAAATAAAAACAGGCGCCCGGATGTACAATTATACAATCTGATAGGAAGGACTTGATGGGAAGATGTTTTGTGGAATTATTTGGGTATTGATGGATAAGGTGTTTTTATCAGTTGATTAGTGATCGTTACGAATCGAATGTTTCTATATGTTCTGGTAAAAATAATTTTCGGCCCTGTCAAGAGATGAAGCGAAGATTGATGGAGAATTGAAGAAAATATCGTAATAGCAATAATTATAATGATTTTCTATTTTAGTTGCATGATTTAAGATTTAACACGTTCCGTGCTGGATCATTTTTAAAGATTTTCTTTTTTGACCGCGTGGGACGTCTACGACCCACAAGTTTATGATTAAAAAATTTTTGTACAGTATACATGATATTAAGAAGCCTATACTTAACTATACAATATATTTTTCATAATAAAATTCTTTGTTTTGCAATGAGAAATGCAAGCGACCTGAACGGAAAGTTTAGGGGGGTCGTATACGGCCCACGCGGCACGGAACGTGTTAAGGAGAGATTAATTAGGCGGAGGATGATAGAAAATAGACTCAAAATCGAGAATTAAAAGTTTCTTCCTTGATCAACGGCAAAAATGTAGCACGTGCCACAGTAGAGATTACTATATTCTGACTCTTCGCTTCGGTGCAATCGATTGCTAACTGATATCTACTACAGGTTGTTTCCATACTTCACTCCACAAAGTCTTTCGAAGATTTAAAACAAAGTTGAAAATATTATCAAAATTTTTTCATCTTTCAATTATGCCATTAACAAAACATATTTTCGAAACAAAACAAATGAGTACAGTTGACGTTACAGATTTTTTCAAAAATAAAAGTTGCTGCATGTTATAATGACTAGAAAAAAAAATTCGCAGGATTCCCGAAATCGACAATATTGCAAGGATTAAGTTGATACTCGTATAATACGAAACAATGTGAGAATTTGCAGAAAAAATCCATGCGTGCTTCGAGCTTGCAACATGGTGAATGAAAAACGTTTCCTCCGAACGTTGACTGCATTCGAGGAAGAGCTTTCCGTCGAATAACGCGAATAACGAAGTGCATGCACTCGATGTTGAAGTCGTCGACTTTTTTCATGGAAACCCATACGATAACATCTTCGAAATTGCATTCTGTTTCTCGTGGTTTTAAGCGCGCTCGCTTTAATAACGGGTACGAATTAGTAACGATGAGAACAAAAAAGTGTAGCTACTAAAAAATGTACGAGATAATCATATTTCCATCTCTCTTTAAAACAATCAAATTAAAAAGAAACTTCTCTTAATAACGTTGACAATCATAAACAGTTTTTTTTTCACGATACCAAATTTAAATATAGGAGAATCATACTCTGAATTATTATTACACGTTATTACACGAAGATCTAAAAATATTCAAGATTTCTCCCATTATTTTACCGTAATCCCGTAAAAGACAGATTTCTTCGCAGTCAAAACAAGTTTTATTGTTACAAAGCCAAAGTTCTTAAATTTGCTTCAATTTCTCTATACATAATTTATCTTATTCTCTAGTTCTACACTTTCTCTTATACCATTGCATTTCAACTTTCCTCTCATCTTAAAAGTACCACACTTTTACCCAAAAACACCATACTTATCCTTCCGGACGGTCATCGGTCCACGTAGAACACACCCGTATACGATCAGCCCATTAAGTAGTATAACCACCTCCATGTTATCGCAGTACCGTTGGATTTCGATTAGAAAAACGATTACTCCATTTATCCGAGGTCCTCCGGGTCCTCCCAGTAGATAGATTCGAAGGAAGAAATAGGAGAAAAGCGGAAGAAAAGCTATACATACCGTCGGTAGGAAAACACTAGTACCCCCGAACAAAAGTGCCAAAGAAGCAATGCGCATATAAACGAGATTTAAAGATCGAGTCTCATCGAGGGCCCTCGCGGCAAATCGAATAAAAGCTTTCGTCGGATTATGCGTGTCCTTGTACGGGTGTGAGCAAAACGTGTCTGTCCGGGGGAGGAAGTTAAAGAGGAACGTTCCACTTGATTAACCAAACAGACACCTTCGAAATTGAATTTACTAGGAAACGCGCGGAAATGGAGGATATACTATCTACCGAGTCGAGCTTTTGCTCTGTTTGATTAACTACAACGTTAGGAATTAATTCAGCCGCGATATCATCGCGGGAGGATATGGCGAAAGTCTGCGTATTATTCCTGCAATAGAGTAGCGTACACGGTGCCAAATTTATCCCCTACATATTTCACGAGGTGCAAACCTATTCTTATTTAAACGTATTCCACCTAAACGACCGTTCGAAACGTGCTTACCAGGAAGTGCGTGGACTGTCGTGTTAAATAATGATCGAGGCGATTCCGAGGTGCGTAAGTACGTAACCTATGTGTCTCGCGTGCCGTTCTTTGCGAGTGAAATTGTGCGTGCGAGTCTTTGTCGTGAGAATGTTAAAGGGGAACGCCTCATCGCCCTCGATTAACTTTGACAAACACTTTGTATACGACGATTCTCTGTTGCGTACAACGTGAAAACTTAATGAGACCAGACAACACGTCGCGGGCTGCGTGTAATTTCACTGTATGCAATTAAACGCGATAGTGCGCGATAAAGGAATCAAATGTAACGCGCCATGTTGACTTTTATTCACAGATTGTACATAATTTGCGACGTCGTTTTCTCTGCTCGTGCTATTTGTTGTTTTAAAACAACTCATGCATATCGAAACGGTAATCGGCCGTGTTACATAATGTTCGCACTGAAGGAAAAACATACATTTTCTGAGGTATAACTTTCGTAATTAATAGCAACTTTATACAATCGACCTTCGACTTTATCACATAATTGAAGAATTGCGCCCTGAGAATGTGTGCGAATGTTGAATGTTCAAAAGTAGACAGATACAGGAAAAATATGAAAAATTGTATGTTAATTTGGCTTCTTTGTGAATTTGAAATTCTCTAACATTTAGTAGACAAAACTAGAAATTATATTACAATGTTAGAAAATCATAGGTGATGTGTGGGGGAGTTCAAGCTACAGCACTCCGTTGCAGTAACTGCATGAAAACAAATCCTTTTTACAAAATGCAACAAGTCTTAAAAAATTGAATTTTTTTGTAAAGTGCAAAATAGTGAATTGTGCGAAAGTAGAATGTAGAATGTGCCGAAGGCCGCCTGTATTGGCACTGTTTGTAATTTTGGTTGAAAGAATACTTACTGAATTCCGTCATTTCAAAGTTGAAGGTAGGAACAACAATTGAATTTTTTATCCTTCCACTTTCCACGCCAATTCGGATAACCTTGACAATTGCTGCTAACTTAAAAATGGGTGAAACCGGTAGAAGGTTTTTGCGAAGAAAAGTTCATTTACTTGACGAAAAATTGGCAAGGTCATTCAAACAGCAAATGGTTAATGGCAGGTTGTTCGATTCTAGTCGGTTAGTCGCATAACGCAAACGCCAGAAGTGTATATCCAGAACGATAACATCGTTATTAGGATTTAAATAACGTTCTCGTATCAGTTAGTCCACCAGCTGGCGTTCGAATAGTCGTATATTTCAAGGTAATAGGACGCAAGTGCGACCGAGGCCAGAGAAACAAGTTACAAGCGCGGGTTACGAATTTCGTAGATGTCGGAAACCAACGCGACACCGGGACGGGCCGCAATCACAAAGTAGTTTAATTGGATTTTCGACGAGATTAAAGTACATGCGTCTATGTATCTATTTCGATTGCTGATAATCGCAACGCGATCTGATTTTGCTCGCAAATTGCTAATAAGCTGATCCTGTATCGCGAAAGTACGACGTTTTGTTCTTCCGCTAGAAAAGCCTCGATACGAAGAAATGTAACGATGAATACTTGGAGAGAAAGAATGAAGAAACGCAATGAAATTTATTTCATTCAGTGTGAAAAAGAGACCGGGTGAGGGAGGGGGAGAAAGAGATATCTATGGGATAGGTCGCGGTCGCGTTAGAGATTAAGATTAACAGCGAGAGTAAAGGTTATAACTGAAGAGTGAATGATTAGGATTAAATTAAGAATTAGAGTAACATCCAAATGTAGTTAGGTTTGGCAAACTCAATGTGTGTAATCAGTTTTAGTTTAAATAAATTTATTTTCGCTAATACGTTCCGCTACGATAAAAATTTTACAGTATTGTGATTTGTTGTAGTCGCCGACAGTATAAATTTTTCCTCGTGCTACTTTTTTTTATTCTTACTGTGGATATTTTAGACACCTGTTTACTCATCTATTTATAGAACGCTATGAATTGAACACTAGATTTACGGCAGCCGTCAAATTGACGGGTTCTTATTTTTTTTTAAATATTTCTCAAATGTATAGGGGAGGAGTACAGTAAATATTTCACGCCTATATTATAATACAGAAATTACTTGACTGACTACACTTTCTGCAGCTTAATTCATCTTTTTCAAAGCACTTATTTAATATATTTAAATATACCAGATTTCGTGGCCGTAAATCTAGTGTTAATGAAAAATGTGAATATTTAGGAGTACTTTACTGTCAAACTAAAAAATACGTCCTTTCGTCATATCTTCATGGAGAAAACAAAAATTTTTCTATCAAATAACGCCTTAAGAAGTCATCTTTTTGTACCACTTGTAGAATCCAATTAAAAAAGAATTGGTTATGAACTACAGGATTGACGATAATTGTATACGTACCACCGGATTCATAATCAACTAATTGTAACATTCATAACGGAGTCGATTTGAATAATATAAACGATCATACGCAAAACTCAATTAACAGTCGACTGCATCTGCTTACGATGAAGGTCATAAATAATCGTTGAAGCGATGTGAAGTGTCCTCCGGCAGTGGGAAATCGCAACTTCGCTGATTTCGCCTCACTGCACTTCGATGACCACTAATTACATTTTTCCGATCGTTCGGGGTCGTTACTAATTCATGAACTACATTGAACCAGCTTGAAGTGGAGAATACACTTCCTGTAATGAAGTTTATACGTCTGTAATGCTAATACTAGTCTTGCCATTTTTTAAATTAATGTCTTAAGGGATAATCGGTGACTCAGAACCAGTTTGCTGTAGTGTAGATAAAATTACCATAATATTTAAAGCCAAAAAAAACACAAGGAAAAACTATAATTAACACGTTCGCGGACGTGAATACCATAGCGTTCAAATTTTAAAAGCAATTTTTATTCATTTAATTTTATACAACCATAAGTTTTTGTAATTAATATACATTTTAAAGTAACGACCAACTGATTCATACTTTCATATTATTTTATCTTTTCTCCGTGTATTTAGAGATTTCCTTAGCGGTAGCCTTAAGCCGGCACATTGAGTAAACTAGAAGTGTAATACTTGACGTGAATGCTATGTCAGTATATGTGAATGCAATTATATTTCGTAGACTTCTGAGAGAGAGCAAACTCCATCATTGTACATTTTTTTCTGATAATTATCGTTGCTTTGTAATGAAACTATAATAAACCTCTTTTTCTCATGTATTCTATGAATGAATGCTATCCCGAGTCGAAATATTGAACCTTTTACTACTTGAAATAAGATATCTTATTTTACATTGAATTTAGACCTATTTTTGTACTTTTAATTCCTAAATGTTGGGTAGTAAAAAGTTCAAATGAGGTTCAATATTTTGACTCGGGGAGTTACTGGTTTAAATTAGGAGTTTTAATATTGAAAAGTATCATATTAGGTTCAAATAGAAGTAAATACCATGAAAATAGGTTCAATATTTCGACTCGGGATAGCATTCACGTCATCCTAGTTGAAAAATTTGATCTATATCGTCGTAGACGCTATAACATTCATTGTATATAACGGTTACAATATGACATTCTGACTACTCTCACAACATATGTCTAATTAGATTTCGGATAATAGAACTAGTTTAAAAAAAATTGCCTGTCTACTTTTGCAGCTCACTGAAATGTTTACTGTCCGTGAACGTGTTAATAGAGAGAATATCAATCACTCTATTGTCGATCTCCTGCCGAGTACATCTTAAATAAATTTCCAATATTCTCGAAAATTTAGTATATAATAAATATCTCTGTCAACTTAACTGCGAGAGATGACAAATAAGAAACCTAATAAACCCAATCAAAATTGAATCACTTAAGGAATATTAGAGACTCCATCTGAAAAGCTTAAAACCTCATTGAAGCCAGCAACACGAGTACAAGTAAAGCGATACGTAATTATATTTTCCATCGTAAAGGATACATTAACATGAATAAAATAGGAAATTGCAGGTCGTCAAGATTACCTAGAAATACGAACTAAATGAACTGCCGTTGAATGTCTCCAATTTAAAATATCCTTAACGGATAACGGCACAAGAAGTCTTAAGTTGTTGGTACTTCCTTGTTGCATCTTCTCCTTTCCCTACCCTTCTCTTTATGAATTTTGTTAACACACACAAACACATACATACATATATACCCATAAATACGTACATACAGACGACTCTCAACAAAATACTCTTCTTGTTTGAGACTCCAACCGAACCGAGTCAATACGGAGCAGTGCGTACTTGGCTTTGTGAAAGCTAATTGGAGGTAAAGGGCCCATCCTGCACGTTAAGAGGCTTACATCGAAAAAAAAGCGATCGATTAAGCGCTGGAAATATAAATGCATAAAAGCAAAGACCTCTCCAGAGACTCGAGTACATCAAAAAGGCCGTAAAGAAACCAGAGGACTGTTTTATTTGGAAGAAGAAGTACCGATTTGTACACAGACATTGCGACAGGGAAGATCGTCGCATCTTATTCGTGTTACAGAGGTTTTTAATTAGCTTGGAACTTTTCAAATGGCCAGTCGGTCCGTAGCGATTTTAATTATTATCGTCTGACGAATTTAAAGAGTGAAAATGAGCCTTTGATAGAACTAATTTTTTGGCTAAGAAATGAAATTCATTTTTTAAGATTTCATGTTATTGGATATAGTTATAGATTATTTATATTTAAGAGAAGATACAAAAATATTTGTCGAAGCCAAGTGGCTCGAAATGGAAATGCAAAGGGTAAGTCTTTAAATCTCTGACATTTTTTATAGAAACTTTGGCCACAGTGCTGATATACTTGAAAATTTCATATAAAATGTGTATTTCTATAAATAAAGTTAATTAGCTCCTGTATTAAAACTTTCATCTTAATAAAGACTGTACTTGCTAAAGTAAATAAGATAATGTCGACCACATTTATTTTGCCTCAAAGCGAACCTCTTCTTCTAGTATTAACAAAATTGGGATTGAACATTTGGAAAGAAGGAATCCTTGCTTTCTTGGGGAGCACATATGCACAGAAGTTTGGACGTTGATCGAAATTTTAGTACAATGGGGTATGTAAACTGAAATTTCACGCGGCAACATGCTCCAAGACAGTGTAATTACTTCAAGGAAGATAGTTGGAGAACAAGCCGCTTTGGGAGGGTTGTTGTCGGTAGATCGGTGTAACTTAGGTCACTTTAGGGTGTCAGGAAAGAGACCGAACTAGAATCGGTTTGCGTTACCGCTCTCAAAGGTGCTACTTACGATCCACTCGATTGTTAGAGTGTCTGAAAACAATAGAAATCCGTCCCCTATCGTTCCATGAACGATAAAGTATTCGAGAAACACTTGCCTCGAATATCGTACCACCCCTCTTCCTTGACACGTTTATCGAAAATTCCATGAAAAAGTATGCTTAAAAGATTCGCGCAACAATGAAAAATTCATTTGGTTCGCCACGGCGACAGAAATTTGATTGCATCTTTAAAAGCAATCGAAATAAAAGTGAACGATCATCGAGTCGACGAGCAGCGATGCAAAAAGAGATTACTAAATACGGCCGAGCAAGCGAATATCGAGCGATTTCAAAAGATACTCGATGCTCGTAAGTGCCAAAGAAGAGGGAAAAAAAAAAGAGAAAGGAGAACATGATAGAAAGAGAGAAGGAGAGAGCCGATCAAGGGTGCTCGAAGATCGATTCGGTGTAAACAAAAACTCACCATCTCCTTAAGTGACGGTGCCTCGGTAAGTTCTCGGGAAATTCTCGACTTCACCGTGCAACCTTATTTTTATCGTTCCTTCGAAGACGAAGCGCGGCGGTGTACAAATTAATCTCCTAAAAGCATCGACAACCCCCGAGCGAGAGGGCTGAGGTGGATGCATCTTGTACTTAAGAAACTCGTTCGCCGGAATATCTTGAAAGGGCAGCTTTCGTCCTGGGGCTGCAGCTGCGGAGGAACTTTGAAGCCGCGAGGTTAACTGCGAGGCTTCTTCGCAAAAGAGAAAGCAGGACGAAGATGCTAGGAGAGAAGGGAGAGGAAAGAGAGAGAGAGAGAGAGAGAGAGAGAGGAAGAGAAAGAGAAAGAGAGAGAAAGGAGTAGGATACGTGGGGTAAGGAAGAACGGGGACCCCGAATTACTTGCCGAAGCGTCCTACGGATGTCACCGGAATGATTTGATAACGGAGTCTGCGGCAGATGCGCCCTCCAACCCTCCGATCCCTTCCACCCTTCAACCATCGTGCGGAGCGCGGTTCCTCCCTCCCGCGTTTTAAGCAACCGTGGAAAACTTCGTTACCGGCTTTCTACCCTGGCCATATTATGCGAAAACTGCGTTACTTATCGCGTTCACTGGCCCGGAATGATACAATTATCGCCGGCGAATCTAAAATGCCATTCAATCGTCGCCGAAAGGTAGGCATTTTCGACGTCGAAAATACGAGTGAATTTTGTCAACGTTAATATCTTTTAGCATGTTCAATGTACGATGAATTTTGCAGGCGTTGGTGTTATACAATGTTGTGGATCTTTTTAGTGATAGTAGATGTTATTAAAAATTTGGTAGCTTTTCCATGTTATATGGTCTATTAGTATCTTATATGTTAATATTATATAATTTAACGGTATTATCGCTTATCTTTGTTTCTACTAGAAGTAACTTGAATTGTCCATCGTGGATTCTCACTTCGAAACAGTTGCCTTAACTTTTGGCGAAGTAAACAATTGTTTTTCATTTCAAGTACATATCTTAGTGAGCTGTAAGTTTCACTGAAATTTAACGAATCATTTCTAAAATTTTGGTAATTATTAAATACTATTATCCCGCAATGTGTTGTAGACCTATTTCCACTAATCGCAATAAAAGAAGGATAGAAAAAATTTCGTAGATTTCGAACTTTGTGATACATTTTAATGACCGCATTTTCACCCCCTAACATGGAAAAGTATTTTCACCACTTCGGGGTAAATGACAAGCTGCGACAAAAAAAACACATAATAAACATTTTTTTCATATAAATGGTATATTTACATAGATAAGTTCATCCTGTCTCAAACTGTTCTAAATTAATCTCCACCTTCTCAAAATTCTCACTCGATAGTTTCTATCGGATCCGGGATTTCCTTGTTGGGCAATAACTAAAGCACAAACTCGAATCTGCAGGGACGTAAGATATATAAACTTAATTCGTTGCCAAAGGTTCAAATTGATGATCCGATTAATCGTTTGGAGATATTTTACGATTAATCTCCTCGCAATGCTTGGAATAGCTTACTGCATATTGCTAACTAATCCTCTCAGGTTTACTGTGTCGATCGGTGATCTAAATTGACAGCCAACCTATCGACTTTAACTACGTAAGACCGTCTTATTTTAGGTCGGCTGATCATGAAAGACAATTCAAAGATTTATCCCTAATTAATTACACACAGTTTAACCGCGGCATTTAAGTTAATGCTCGAACCGTGTGCTCACTGCCGGAGTTTCCGGAGGTGGGCAAACTGAATTTAATATCGCGTGGATTACAATCTCTTGGATTATATTTTGGTATGTGCAGACCAGAAGCCGCGCTTGTGTCGAAGAGACCGTCCATGCACTCATGAATTCACAAGGTGTTCATAAAATGCCTTCGAAAGGAACATTCTCTTATTCTCTTTCTTTTACATTCACATTCGAACCACCTTTATCGATTGTTATCAAAGACGCATTTGTCTAGGAGCAAAATTATTATATCGTAAAAAAGTTCCGAAAATTTCAGATTTTTCCCCCAGCCGAAAATTTCAGGCCAAAATCCTCCTAAATTACCAAATAACTTAGGATATTTAGGTTGAATATGGAAAAATATGTTACATATAAAAGAATGTAAATTTTAATTCCACAATCGCCCTAAACTTGTTAATTTTTGCCAGTTTTGCCTAGTTTAGCATCAATTTAGGCTTCATACAGCCAAAAATAATCCTCGGCATTCTTATTTAGAAAATTAATCTTTTAGCCCAATATTAAGCCATACATTCTATAATGAGGAGTTTTACAATTGGATTGGAATGATCTAGGTCCAAAAAAATGTTTAATATCCTAAAAATTAATTTGCTTTTAGGAGATTTAAAATTTATATGGAGTAAAATGATAATTTAATTCCTACTTGCTCCTGAAAGCCCTATTTTTAGAATATGAGTCGACAGACTTGGAACTTCCGAAATATTTTTAGGGGATGTCAGATTAAATTGGAATAAAAATTTTACCTGATCAGTCCATGTAACTTATTAAAATCATATTTACAGCACTTTGATGCGCGTAGACACACTAGCTGAGGATTTTGAGGTTCAAAATGGTATACATAATTAAGCGGCAAATGAGAAATCAAAAGAATCTAGGATTTGAAGTTTCTTTTTAGGCTGGACATCTCGACTCGGGCCAACAATATTTGATTTAAGTCTATTCAACACGATAGATACAGTGACACACTTGCAGTATATTCTAGTGTCATACATGAAAAAAGAATCGTATTTTTAAAGCGACAAATCTGTATTTTTAAACGTACACTCATAATCTCCAGTTGCGTAAGTAGAACAGTGCGAAATTTCACCGTCTATTCGAAGCCCGACAAGGCCAGCCATCTCACAGCAGCAGTACGTGCTATTTCAGGAGCACCGTGTATGCATAAACACATCTACGCTGCACGTAACTTCGTGCAGAGGATACAGAAAGGATCCGGTCCGGAACTGAAACGGTTGAAGAACATTGTTTCGGTTGCCCTTGTTACGAGTCCCTCTCTGACTTTCGTTTTCCCATTATCTTTGTCACCTAACTCCATTTTCCTATTTTCAAATAACGATGCTTCCTCGCTCGCACAGAAAGACACGAAATGTTTCTTTTCTTTATCTCGAGGGACTGAAACATCAACATTCCTCCTTAAATTATCCATCGTGGAGGTGTGCGTCAAGTATGTTCAAGAGAAAATATTTTTCTAACTGACTCGCGATTAAATTATTCTCTCTTTTCCTCTCCCGTTTCCTTTGCCTTTCGGACAATTACTCGAGCGGGGAATGAATCGTCGAGAACAAAAAATGGTTTACAGCTCATTACGCGGAAGGCGTCGGAGAGTCAAGCTTCTATCGTCCCTGGTTCTTTCGTAGACGAGTTGCGCGTTTTCTTTGGTCCCTTTGCAGACGGCTCACGAGAATTACGACCCAGTTCTAGTAGAACTTTCGTCTCCATTTCGAACGACAAAGTTCCTCTCGACTCTCGGCCCTCTCTGCTTCTCTATCTTTCTCTATCTTGCTTTCTCGTTCTCACCCCCCTTTTCGCACACTCTTTCGTTTTCTTCCCTTCTCTCTCGTGTGCTCTTTATCCCGGTTTATCCTTTTTCTTCGTTTGTCGACCAAGGAAAACGGAATTAATCCGAAGCAGCTGGTCAGTACCGTATCCGGCTGCTGCGCGTTGCACAGCTCGAGGATACGAAATGTTTGCAAAGCATTCTACTCGTACGTTCGACTAATTACCATTGAGCGTTTTCACTCCTTTTATCCGCCTCTTCCTGTTTTTCTCTCTGGAATAATTCTAAATAATTTCACGATAATTTTGTAATTTTTTTCATTACTCTGAGTCCTTTTTACTGAATTTCTTTTAAGATTAATCATTTTGTGGTTTTCTATATTCTTTGGGGTATCAAGTTTAGATGTGACGGGAAATATCGCTTTTTTCCAATTCCTTGAAGTCGGTGGTCACAGGGAAATGTAATCCACAGTGCCATGTTTTTGCATTTCTATACTGATCCTTTACGAGCCACGCATCAATCAAGGTTCAAAATCAACCGTGAGGTTTATACAGTACAGGTATACTCTACAATTCAGTCAAATTACTTTTCCGAAAAACTATCATAAAGGGACACTGCTCGCTACCACACTCTCAAAAATCCAAATTACAGTGAACACTTTGCCCTACAATAACGAGTGACACTCGTGATGAGGTAAATGGGATAAGACATTTTCAAGTTTTTTAAATCCTATTAAATTTAAAATATTAACCCTTTCGCTACTGTGAGCGCCTATACACGCTTCGAAATTTTGCATTTGTGACACTGAGAGCGCCTATCGGTGCTCGATGCTGTTTGGCTTTCTGAAACGGCAAGCGACTAAAGACGCTCATTGTAATTTGGCTTTCTGAGACGGAGGACACTTTTAAATTTGTAATATTTATAGTAACTCGGTTCAGAGAAAAAATAATATCGTTTTAATGTAGTGTAGCTAAATTTTGTGATTATTGAAATATGTTTTTACAAAAAAGCATTCCTATCCAAAAGTTCCCCGCTCTTGGCCTATGTACATCGTAACTCAATTCCTGCTGCATGGTGCAGCTGTGCGTCTCAAAGTCTACCGTAGTCAAGGGGTTAATGATATGCGACGCAATATTTCTATAACGTCAACATTACGTTAAATAATACGGCATATAAAGAATCTACGATTCATTTTTATTTCAGCAATTAAGTTCTGAATTATAGTCGAGGCAGTCACAAAACAAATCGCAGGGTAGGTGGTTAAACTTTCTCTCAATCCATACTTCAAAAATCTCCCTGTCATTAATCCATCATAAAATCCTCCCTCAATTCCCATCGACTCCATCGACTCAAGAATTTCAAAACCACCTAATTAAAACTGTCTCTACCCCATCAATACACTACCACTCCAATAACATAAAACCAGCGCTAAAATCCTACCATAAGTTCCTTGACGATGAAAAATATATCCACCGTTCATCCAGTTTTTTCATTTTAGCAATTAAGTTCTGAATTATAGTCGCGGCAG
The DNA here is from genome assembly GCA_910591515.1 of Cerceris rybyensis. Lineage (NCBI taxonomy): Eukaryota > Metazoa > Arthropoda > Insecta > Hymenoptera > Crabronidae > Cerceris > Cerceris rybyensis. Next base: position 44,224,868 of record OU342789.1, read on the forward strand.
TCACAAAACAAATCGCAGGGTAAGTGGTTAAACTTTCTCTCAATCCATACTCCAAAAATCTCCCTATCATGAATCCATCATAAAATCCTCCCTCAATACCCATCGACTCCATCGACTCAAGAATTTCAAAACCACCTAATTAAAACTGTCTCTACCCCATCAACACACTACCACCCCAATAACATAAAATCAGCGCTAAAATCCTACCATAAGTTCCTTGACGATGAAAAATATATCCACCGTTCATCCAGTTTTCACCGTATCGCACTGGGAGGCTTGCTAATACGCGCGACAATACGCCCGTATTCGAGTACGGTCGAGATAAACAGCGATAAATTTGCCCGCCATTGATAATACCATCGAGATTCAGTTGCACATACCGCGAGTCGAATGGAAAAAAATTAACTGGCACCGGTCGAACCGCAGAACTCTGCCTCTATAAAGTACCGAGTGCTCTTCCACCCCCATCGTTCCACCAACCACGATGCCTCTCGGTCCGCTTGCACTGGCAAGGACGCGAGGACACGCGAGCATAGAGAACGCTAAAGGGTGAGAGGAAAGGGGTGAAAGAGGATCGCGTCGGTTGCTGCAACACGGAGGTGTCAGAGGTGGAGAGAGTGGAAGAGAGGGGGTGGAAGGGGGCTCGGGGTGGGCCCAGGGTGTCGGCAGCAGCTGTGAAATGTTTATGAAGGCCCGACTAATTTATCACACTCACACAAACGACGGTGTGCACGCGTGCTGACTTTATCACACTTGCCGGTGCTCTCGCGAGAGCAGAGAGAACTGGTCGGTTCGCGCGACGCCAATCGATATACCGCTGAACGATGGCCTACCTAGGAAGTCGAGGAAAAACTTGATCATGGCCATCCGCACCGTCAAATGGATCCTGGAGAACCGCTGCGATGTTGCCTGGTAGCGTTATCCTCGGTGGAGTTTACTTCAAAATAGAACTTTTAGGCTGGAGGGAAAGGTGGGAAGGTTGATGTTGAATTAATTATATGGAGGTAAGTCAAGTTTGTGGTGTCGTATGTGTGTTGATCGTAACATGTGATTTATTTGTGTATGTGTTCATTAGCGGCATCCATATTTTTATGCTTGTATAATGGCGAATAAGGTTATTCGCTCTTTTGGATCCACCGGAGTAAGGGAATTTTTACTTTTGAGTATGTTATATTTAACACTAGAACTACTGGTGTCAGATCCAACATATTTTAATAGATTAAATAAGTACTTTGGAAAAGGGGGAATCAAGCGGCGAAAAATTTGATCGATTGGGTGATTTATGTTTATTGATATAGACGTAGAATATTTATTCTGTGACTCTTATAGAAATTGGAGAATTTTTGGAAAAAATTGTGTACCAGTCATTTTGACTGGTTTGGTAGTTCTATTGTTAAACGTCGTCTTGTTCGAATAGCGATACAGATGTTAGTGAAGTAATTCAGAGAATAAGGGAATAATGAGAACTTGGCATTGAAATGAATATTGAACTTGTAAGAATTTGAATTAGAATTAGAAGTGACTTAGGATTAGCAATGAACTAAAAATGAATTGGAACTGAATGAACTTAATGTGAGAATGAACTTTCAATATGTGAGAATTGAAGTGAACCTGAAGTGAGTGAAATTGAACTGAAGTGCAGTGAGCGTTAGTAAAGGAGCTCATGGGTTTTTAAAGACTTTCGAAAAAGGAGTGGAAGTAGGATGACGGTGTTAGGAAGTTGAAAGATCAAAGTAAGAAAGGAAGGATTTTTGAACTTGGATAGGTGATTTCGGGAAGAAGAAGGAATGGTGACTGTCAAGGAAGGAAAATAGGATTTTGGATTTGGGATGATGGTTGGCAGCGAATCAGGGAGTGGTAACTAATCGAGTCGCGTTGTGGATATACAAAATATTTGTAATGATATTGCTAATTCTAATCGAAGAATTGGTGCATTACACTTGAGTAATTATTTGCTAAGTATTTGTAGATGGTGATCAAAAATTATTGCTTACTGAGAACAAGGGTTTAACAGTTAAAGATATTTATTTCCGGAATTTCTGACTACCTGATTAGCATGATGTTGATTTATATAATGAGAGTTAATTTGGCAGAATATCTGTTATATTGAGACGTAGTGTGATAGTTTTGATGTTCGATTAAAATGACGCTCGATTCGTGATATTTATTCACCGGAGTCAAAGTTCGATGGAAGAATTTTAGTTGGAGAACGATGAAGTTCCAGCGACGCGGTACGTCCAAATTGAGTTACAACGCTTGAGCTGGGAATGAGGAGTTTTGAGACCGTCCCGGAGAAATATATGGTCCGGGTTATGTTAGCCATTTTTTCCAGAAGGCAGGGTGAAAGATTGTCACGATTTACCGTAAAATGGTTGCAACCCCCAAGGACGATAGAGTGGACTGGCAAGTTTCGAACAAACGACCGTGCTGGACGAGCGTCGCCATCGATTTTCGAGACAGATTAGAGTCTCCCTTCGAAATGGCAAACAGGAAGATATTTACCATCGAAAAATATATGTCTGAAAATAAATGAAATACTTTGTTTGCTCACGCAGTAATTGTTCTATCCATTATACGTGAATTTTGCGAAAACAAACGAACGTTTTCAAACACGAGGCCGTAATTTCATTGAAAATCTTTTGAATGATTATCATATATTACAATGATATTCATTTTAAATTTTGTGAAAGTTGACGGGCTAAAATCAATCTTCCAAGTTGTATTTCAACGCGATGCTTGTCACTGTATTGTTATATCAATCATTTTCCCAGATGAAATACAAAATTTGATTAAAAATGGCTCCAGCATTGCGTGCACGATCTTTCAATGTATACATGCCATGTTGTTACAAAATATTACAATGGAATAGCTAGCAGCAAGAATGTAATTTTATTTCAAACAATACAATTTGGCCATTAAAAAATGGATTCGTATTGTACTGCGAAATTGCCAAAATTATGTGAAGGACGTGTAACTGTCTGTGCCAGAATAATGCAAATTACAATTTGATATTATTGTTACTTCGGCTCCCAGTGATGAGCGTCGTTTCTGCACCATTAATTATTGAAAAATCTAATCTAGGTACACGAATAAAATTGGTGAAGGTGCACAACGTCTTGTAACAATAAATCTCACAAAACCATTTTACCTCTTCAACCCCTTGCCGTACAATAATGAGTGACACTCGTGACAGGATAAATGGGGTAGAAAATTTTCAAATTTTACAAAAACTATTAAATTTAAAGTTCCAGTCGCCTACGACACGATCAAGTTATTTCTATGCTATTAGTATTGTGTTAAATCATAAACTATATAAGAATGAGTGCAAGATTTTTATTTCAGCAATTAATTCTGATTTTCTGCGCATTCAGTCACAAAAGAAATGGTACAGCGAGGGGTTAATATTGGATGAAAGACTATTTAAAATTTGCCACGCAAATGTATGATAAAGAGCTTAACTGTTCTATGTAAATAGAATATGTAGTATATTTTATAAAGTTATGTCGTCGTGGCGAGAGACGTCTCGATATTCAAGTGTTTAGATTAGTGACGTCACGACGTGCAGCGTGCGGCCGAAAGAGTGCGGAAATTACGTGTTTTATGAATTATGGTCTCTTACGCTATTTATGTGTTATGTTCTTTTTTTTATATACGAGTTATTAAGTAGATTCCTTTAGCGCCATTTTGAATATATATATTTATATTGCTATTTTTTTACTTAATTTTATAAATATAATTTTTTATTATATTACGACCTCAAATAATTATCGGACGGTCATCCAGCTACAAATATTTTGATTCAAATAACTGTAAAATTTACGAGCTCAACTATATCTCACCAAATTGGAAAGATGTCGCATCGAAGTAGTATAAGTCTTCCTGACCAGACTGAAACTAGAGCGCCTTTTCTGACTTATTTTTAAGCTGTATTTTAGTTTGCTCTTTCCTATTTACGAAAACCATCACAAATATACTAATCACACCGACTCACAACATTTACACGCATGCCAAACGAAAAATCCTTTTTATTTCCGTGTCACCTCATCCAAAATATTTTTAGCTTTCTATCCCATGTCCATGCAACATCCATAAGCGTTATACTATCTTTCCAGTCAATATCAACGAAAGAACCGCAACAAGCAGGACACATCTTCACACCGATTTTCAATTTTCCACCATGTAACATGCCACTAGTGCACCGTTTCCTTGGTAAGTTAAAAAAGCACGGATGGAAGTAACCGTAACTCGCTAAAAGGACATCCCCGTATGATCCTTTGAAATGCTTGATGGGCGTCGTTTACATGGCACGTACGATTCTCACTCGTAAAAGAAGGAAAGTACCCGTTGTCATACGTACATTGAGTCGTTCTTCGGAAACATTTGTTGGTTTCCCACAGGTATCAAGAGATATACCAGAGAGTGACAAGGGACGAGGACAATGGAGGCTGTATCATCCGCACACAACGTGGTACGTGGTACCTCCTTTACCAACCTCTACCTCCGTACACAATGCACTTAAGAACGTCGGTCCGGCCGAGTGGTTGCTTTTAAACCATACAAAGAGCCATGAGCTTATGCCTCTCTGTCGGACCGAGCAAACGTGAAAGGTGACGCGAACTTTATCTTCGTTTGGAAGGAAGTAGCTAGAGCGCATTGACCTAAACTGTGTTGACCGGGATCAAAGGGAAAGTTCGCGGATAACGAGGATAAGTAGCATGAGAACTAAAGGTAAGAAACGATATTTACGTCAGTTGTGGTACGAGTTAAAGAGATCTTAGGATATTGTCAAGATTTTCACAGCGTTTGCTATGGGAATTGAGGAGTAATCGTGAAGGTAAGGAAACTTTGAAGCATTCCGGAGCTGATATTCTCGTTATTGAAGAGCGGATGGAAGAATATTCAAGAAGTCTAATTAGTTATAATACAAAAGGGGAGATAATATAAAGCATGCAGTGTTTGGCTTTTTTTCTGCAGTTTTCCTGGTCTTCTTTTTGAGGCACAATATATTGTATGGTAGAAGAGACTTCAACGCGATGGATAAAGCGAGATTCATTGAAACTGGATAAACTTAACGCTAAGAGAAAGCTTTAGTTCTAAAGAATTGATAGTTATGGAGAACTGGAACTGTCAACTATTAATGCAATACATTTCAAATGCATTTGATACATCTCTCTGAGCATTAATGAACATTTGAAGAAAAGGAACGTAGTAAAAAAGGTAGATGATCAATTTCATTCTTGATACATTAAAATATACTTACGATTAGTTAGGAAATGCATTCGTATTAATTTAAAAAATTTTTATGTGGATATTCTCATTTAGTTATTTTTTACATTATTACGGATTGATTAAAAAAAATAGAGGAAATATTCAAAAAGTTGACTGTTATGTAGAAAATTATTTTTGTGACGCATTATTGAAGCATCCGTGCATCAATGTTGGTTAAAATGTTCCACTGCATGTCGTGGATTTAAGAGCGTTTAGCGGTTGCTTTTAACTTTACAGCCAAAGTACAGCTTATATCGCCCCTTCCCCTCTCAACGGAATATAAAAGATATAACGAACTTTATCTTGCCTTGAGAACTAAAACTTTAGTACCAAAGTGTGATGAATATTTTCCACGTATTAACGATAAATACTCTTGAAAAATATTTATTATTTAAAACATTTGAATATTTCCTCTGCTATAATATAATATTTCCAATAATCGAGATAATATTGGAGCGTGAATTATTGTAAAATTCAAAATTGGAAGGATTAAAAGCAACGATTCGTGACAAATACAGATCATGAAGGAAGGAAATTTTTGGCATCCGATATTTTTATGTTTGACGTTTCGAGATTTAAAAGTGGAGCCGAACGACAGTTAATTGATACAGCTATGGAGTGTACTCGAACGTTGCAATTTTCTCGTCGGATGCGATTCGACGATTCTTTAAAACATGCATGCTATTAAACGGATTTTGCTGTACACTCAATAATGCAGCTTGATTACCTTAAATAATGCACCATTATCATTCGATCTGTCCGGTAATCATCCGATTAATCAATTATTAAACGTTACCCGATAGTAAATGTTGCGGCCGTGTATTCACGAGGGATCGTTACCACATTCGACGTCGGGCAAAACGTTTATCTACTTCTGCAATTCGTCATTTTACGTGCCATTTTGGTACACGCAATGGTTTTCCCAAAATGAACATGATGTATTGCTTGGAACGTTACGCGAATATTGCATCGCTATTAGCCAATGTTGCGAATATATACTGAAATTTCAGCGCTTTAAGAGTTTGCACGTAGAAAAAATTCAAATAATTGAAAAAAATTGTTTGCTCTCTTTTCGAATATTTTGTTTCAATTGAAAACAGAGAAAAAAAAGAGATACAAAATTCTGCCTGATATCTCTGTGAATAAATGTTTAATCGGCACGTACAAATTTGCAATTATAGAGAAAACTACGGCGAACGATACTAACCATTGTTTTTAGTATTCAAATTTCATCTGTTACGATTAAGATCCATTAACCTCTTCACGCCCTTGACCACATATGCGGACGTTTAGCTTTGTCTAATTATAATAATTGTCTAATTATAATCATTATCAATAAAGAGATAAAAAATTTTATAATAACTTATTGACTACAGAATCCCTCAGCAAGTGAAGTAAAAATTGTACGATTTGGCTGCACTGATAATGCTATTTTCGATGTACAGTTAGAGAAATAAAAAAAGCGGGAAGTAATAAATCGTCCCTGAAGAGGTTAAATAGGAAAGAGTATGAATTAGAAAAAATTCCTCGAAGCTTGTAACAATTCGTATTAGGACTTGTTACTTGTAATCAAAGATAATTAAAAAAATAAAAGAGGTTAAAAACAACACCTTTCTTCATACGATGGCAATGAAAGTGTTAAAAGAACTTTTTATTGATCGTTTACAAACAATTTTTCCATACAAGGAGAAAGCGGAGTCGCTTGTAAGCGAGTGCATTAATCGACCGTTTAGAATTTATACTAAACAAAGATGTGAAACTCGTTTGACATTTTTAATTTGCTACAAAGAACCACAAGGAGCATGGACAGTGAAAACTCTGTTAGATGGCAAAGATTTGCAAAGACGACAGAGAGGAAACAGGTGTTGGCCGTGAAGCGCGAGTCCGTCCCGAGGCAACGGATCATCTTAAGACGCGGAAATTGAAAAATGGTCGGAAAGTTTGCCGATGAATATGCAAATGACGTATTAGGATCGAAAATGCAAACCGCTCAGGGGAGAGATAAGAGAAGTCTGAAGTACTCTTCGTAATATAAACGAATGTTTCGTATTTTTCTAAAATAACACGAAATTGGAGACTTCTTAAATATCCAGCAAAATGTCAACATATCACCCACGCGATATTTTATATTCCATCAAATCCGTGGTTAACACTAGGTTTACGGGCGTTTCTTATATACCTATCTCTACGATCACGCGTCAAATTGACGCGTAAGCAAAAATGCGCATTTCCTTTAAAAAATCAGTTTTTTCAAATTAAGTATAAATTAAACAACACTAGGGTTCACAGTTAGATACATTATTAACAAGTAAAAAGTCAATTTTTTTAAATTGCCACGGAAATGTTAGCAATGGTATTAACGGTATATGGCAATCACATTTATTGAGCACATTTTTTATAGACATACTGAATTTTGTTTGTGCATTTTCCGCACATGATCTGTTTGCAATATATACAAAAAATACTGTTTTCATTTTTCTGGAGGTTTTTCGTGCCTCCGTTTGAGTGCAGTCTTTTATGTGTTCCATTACGTGTCTGTCAATTATCAATCCGAAAGCACTAGTTACATAACCTGACATAATATTTCTCTTATCATAGCCAGTAGGTCCTGTGATATCCTTGAATATCAAATGAATGGGCGGCCTACTCACAGATTCGTCTGCTTTCAATTTTATCCACCGTGTTCTGTCAACTGTAATTTCAATTTTATCCATTACATGTTGGGATGTGCTTGGAATGCTCGTCCTCTCATCCTCGGAATCAAAACAAGAAAACATACTCATCCTTTTCTTACTATGATATACTTTCAAGAAATTTTCCTCTTTACTACCCGAAAATCCTTCTATCTTTCCACTTTCAATGCATTCGGAGCTTTCACTCTCATCTTCGTTTTAGAGTAATTCATATTGGTCATCTTCGGAGGTATCCCCACAACAATCTTCATTGATTTTGACAATTTTGCTCAACATCTTATTTTACTATATCTCCTGGATTTACGTCATATTGCTAGAAAAGGCGGATTGACCAAAATAAAAAAAAATATTGTGCTCCAATTCGATTACCCTATTGCAGAAAGTTACAATTAGCGAAGACTGTCTGAAATAACAATAACTGTAGAATCTTTTGCACATTATGTTTGAAAAACTGTAGTAGTACGTAAATTGAAATAATGATTTTACGAACAAAGCAAATATATAAAATCTACTCGTGAAATTAGCTAATTCGTCAATTTGACGCGCTTCGTAGAGATAGGTATACTACATACAGATTTTAAAAATTAGAAGGCTTAGGATAAAAATAATTGAGTGTATAAATTCTTTGGTTGAAATGATTAATTTACGACAAAAAGTGGTTGCAATAAATACAATGGTTTTTGAGATATTTCATTTCGAAGTTTGAAATGCGTCAAATTGACGCGTCCCGTAAACCTAGTGTTAAAATAAACATTACCTACATTTTTTCAATTAATCAAGATTTTACGTACAAACATTCATTTTACACATACAAAAAAGTTGAGGAAAGTCTTCCATCCAACATCCCGCAAGTAATTCGTTCAATCCCTCTTAAACTCATTGCCACCTGCGAAGCTTCAGGCCCGTCATACGTTTAATACGGCGAGTCCATAAAACGTCATTTCCCACGATTCCTGTATCAGAAAATTCATAGGGAAGCTTGTTTTCCACCAAGGGCGTATGTTTTTATCTAAACTTTAACGTCAGCTTGTTCACGGTAGCTCGTTACACGTTAATCTTTCCGCAGCAAATACGGCTCCTTTTTTCTCTCTCTTTTTCGGTCTCTCCCTCTTTCTCTCTCCATCCCCTACACTCCTCCCCACGTGGTATGCTTTTTTTCTCCCCTACCTCTTTATATCCACGATATTAGCTACGCAGGTCGGTCGCATGGAAAAAATGCTAATTTTCGTTGCAAACCTCCGAGCAACCCTATGACCACCCCCACTGAACTCCGTTACCTTCATCCTCCCCTACGAGCCGACGGTATTACGCTGCCTCTTTACGGTCGAATATCTAATACGACTACGGCCGGTTATTCTCCGCCATGGTGCCAAGCCGCCGGCGAAGGAAAATGCGTAAGATGGAAAGGAAGACTGCCGCGGGGTTGATTTATAAATAACACCGAGCGGCTTAATAGCGAAAACGGCTCGACGTTCTCGAAAAGCGATGACAAGACATCTGACGCGTACCGGATACCAGATGGGGGCATGGGCTTATTAGCTATGAATGAAATTGCTCTCTTGGAACTTCGCAATATGCATGCCCAGCGAAAAATTCGGTCTTGATTGCTACAACAGGGAGATGTCGGCTTGTTTGGAGATAGAGAGAGCCCGAGTCGAAAATTTCAGCCCAAAATCCTTCTAAATTACCAAATAACTTAAGATATTTAGGCTGAATATGGAAAAATATGTTACATATAAAAAAATGCAAATTTTAATTCCACAATCGCCCTACACTTGTTACTTTTTGCCACTTTTACCTAGTTCAGGAGCAATTTAGGCTTCATGCAGCCCAAAATAATCCTCAGCATTCTATAATGAGGAGCTTTAGAATTGGATTGGAATTGGAGTGGAATGATCGAGGTCCAAAAAAATTCTCGATATACTAAAAATTAATTTGGTTTAGGAGATTTAGAATTTATATGGAATAAAATGATAATTTAATTCCAACTTGCTCCTGAAAGCCCTATTTTTAGAATATGAGTCGACAGACTTGGAACTTCTGAAATATTTTTAGGGGATGTCAGATTAAATTGGAATCAAAATTTTACCTGATCAGTCCATATAACTCCTAGAAATCATATTTACAGGACTTTGAGGCGCGTAGACACACTAGTTGAGGATTTTGAGGTTCAAAATGGTATACATAATTAAGCGGCAAATGAGAGATCAAAAGAATCTAGGATTTGAAGTTTCTTTTTAGGCTGGACTTTTCGACTCGGGAGGTGATACTGAGAGTTTAGGATTTTGTGATGATTTTGACGAGTTTGGAGAAGTTCTTTGTGATTGGATTTAAAAGATAGAGGGACTTTGAGAGTAGTGAAGAGGAAAATTTATTCGTAGAATTGCATTAACACGTTGAACGCCAACCGTATTTCGCTAGTTTCACTGTTTCTACTAAAGCGAAATTTTTTCTATTAAATTCACATCTTTATAAAACAGAAACTTTAAAGATACAGATAGATAGGTATTCAGCAGACCTTTATCTTTTAAACACCAATATTTAAATATATAGTATGTCTGAAAATTTATAAATATTGCAATTTCTAAGTGACATAAAATTTCATTGAATTCAATAGCGCCGGTCACCGGTGACCCCCACAGCAGTCAACGTGTTAATTAATTGTGTGATGAAAAAGGAGGAGGGAGATAAGAAGGGTTTGTGCGTGTTGTTGGCAATGTAAGTTTAATAATGGGAAGGTACGTGTTGGGAAAAGTGGTCCGATGGGAAGTTGCACAAAAGCGGGCGTGCCGTTTTGTCGGGAGTTAGCTTGGTATTGCTGATTTTCACATTCGACAAAGGGTCCCAGCTTTTTTAATCTGTGGCAAAACAGAGTCTTTACGGATCGTGAAACAAAAACTAGTGCATTGTACCTTCTGAAATAACCTATTTTTTAAAATTTGAATAATCTTGAAAGTAATATCTCCTGGATTGCAGTTGGTTGGCCTTTACCTAGTACAATAACAACGAGGAACAATATTATTATTCATCACGTTGATATATTGTCTTTTATTATGCTGACGTATCTAGAGCTAGATAATAATTTTCTCGCTTTAATTGCCATAAATTATTTTAAAGAATATAGTAAAATTTGTAAAACAAAGTACGATTAACGAAGCTAGAAGTACAAGAGATATTATCGTTCAAACTGGTAGAATGGAGTAAACAGAATAAACAAATTTAAGAAACGGTTAATCATACGAAACCTTTCATGGTAATTCGGAGAAATATTCCAATGAAATATTTTCCACGCAAAAAGTTAGAATATTTGAAGAGAATTCTCCGATGCCTTTCATGAAAGTACATTTGCGTATAAATCTACTGATGAACGCACCTCAAAGTTCAGCGTATTAGCATAGTTTCATACATTTTCCTTCTGCAAACTACGAATGGATACTCTCCCCATCGATCTGCTGTTAGGGCTTCGATGTAAAGATAAGCGAAGTATATCGGATTACCCTTACAAATAAGAAACGGGGGAGAAGATGCTTCGTATATCCTAAGTAAAACGTAAACAAGCTTCAGAGGAAAACGCTTTTACCGAAGAGAGCACATCGAGCCACTGTTAAAAGAAGCAGAGCCAACAGACAGAGTCGATAAATTAATATTTGCGAATATTTCGTGTTCGATTCACCGGTTCAATTATACCTAAAATATCACAGATGGTACCCCAACAATTTTTGTGACAGAATAATTTATGATGAAAAGATCTTTCCATCCTCGCTTCGTCTTTCTTTAACATTAAAGCGGGAGTTGAATCTGTTACACTTAAATGTATTAAATAACTATTTTGAAAAAAGGGAGATCAAGCGACAAAATAAATGTTCTGTTAAATAATTTGTATATTATAGGGTACATATGAAATATCTACTGAACCGCGTCTCTCTAAATTTGAAAACTGTTTCTAAACACGTAGGAATCCTTCAATTTATTACCGTAAATCTAATGTTAACCACTCACAGATCGATAAATGTTACCGGTATTTCGTCAATTCAAATTCATTTAACAACTACAGTGACGTTAACGATATAAATAGACATTTTTTACAGATGTACTATTTTCAATGACTTTAAAAAAAATATGATTATCATAGGATATATCATCAAATTAATTTAGACTAAACGAAGCCAAATTGGAAAAATTATTCAAATTGCAAAGACCTACAAAAAAAATCGTAAAAAAGTCTAGAAAAAAATAATGTTCAACTAAATCACCTAAAATCCTTATAATCCTAAATAATTCTAAAAATCCTTACTCATCTATCTTGAATCACTGTCCAAAATTTTACTTTTTATCACAACCTATCAACTTCTGATGCTCATTAACAATTTCCCTTCATTTACTTCTCCCTCTTACTTAAAAACCCTCTGTCTTGCTCCACTTAATCTCACTTTCATTCTCAAATCTCTACCACTTCGCAGTCTTGAATTTCAGAGTTAAAAAATAAATCATTAGTTACGAAAAAAAGCTCCCTTTCCCACAGTGGCTTCATTTTCGACGATCCAATACACGAGGCCGTTACAACGCGATTACAGAACCCACGAAAAAGTATGAAACGAGTGATGCGAGCTTCAGGCACAATCGGGGGAAAATCCCGAGTGCTTTAACGAGCTGGGAAGAAACTCTCCGACGTGCAATAAATTAACTCATAACTTAACCCCATTCCCCCGTGCTACTTCTGATGTATCAGGTGGATACTAAGTTCAGGGGTAGCGTCATATCTTAAGATTTACGCATTGCGTTTATGTACTATTGGAGCATTAGATGTTGGCATAGTATGTGTACACTGAAACTATTCGGAGGAAATGGAAATTGCCCATTCGCCTTACCTGACTTACTGTACATGAGTTTGGCTTTACAATAACGCCTCTGTTCAGATACATGGTTATTATTGGTCGAATGGGATACGCTTTCAAGTCCTTCGCGTGACATGAATTACGAGGCTATGGTGGGTATGAGTTTAAGGTCAAGTTTGTAATTATTCGAACTGACAACAAATTTTGGTCAGCTCAATGATTTGTTGTGTAAGTCGGAACCCATGTAAAATTGTAAGTCGTGGATGAAATAAAAATAATAGTAGAAGTAAAAAAATTCAAGAAACTCAACATAAATGTTTGAAAATCTAATGCAGTCGGCCCTCGAATTTCGCACATAATTGATCCCTGAAAATGTGTGCGAATGTTAAGGATGATTTGTTCGTATATTAAAAGCGATGAGAATCATATGAAAAAATTATATATTATACTTGTAAGTCTTCTGCAACGTCTCAAAAAATTAGAAAATTTTCACAAGCTCGTTCAAAAGTTATAACATTTTTAAATTATAACAAATTTACACGTACTTAAATGGAAAACATGTTATCATGATAAGTTAAAGTAAAAAAAATCATTGAAAATACGATTCGAAAAATCCACAAAATTGTAAACTAGTAGATTAAATATCTACGAAGCATATAAGCAATTAACATTTAGTGGTTTCAATATCATTTATAGAGAAAAATAATAAAAATGAATGATATTTATGGTATAATTGAATGCAGAGCGTAATTCACAGTGAAAATATGGCAACCTCGGAAACAGCTACGGGAAATAAAATTAAACTCGACTATAGCAAATTAAAAATATGCTATAGGCTATGTTACAGCGTGAATTTAAATGTTACTAAAATGCGTCGAAAAGTTGGAGTGATCAAAATCGAATCACTCACGACTACCAGCAATTAAAATGTTACGATGTTGTCACGTTTCATCAGATAAAAATTTAACTTATATTATTTAATTTATTTAAATACAATCAAATTTATGATTTTCTGTGGTATATATCTGTCTTCTAATTTTTATTTAAATACATTGAGAAAATTTGTATTAGTGTTTTTTTATGTAAAAAATTTACATATTTTTTTTTAATAGTTAAATTCAGGGTACAGCCACTATCAAAAGTTTTTTATGATTGTGACAAATATCAAAAATTTCATTGAAAAATTAATTAAAATCAAATGAATTTCCATTTTATTACAAATTTGATATTAAAAATAAGCTTGGTAACAAACGATATTTTGTTAAAATGCCATATTTTAAAAGATATTGAGAGATATTGGTTTAAGCAAAATTTCACATACTCATGTCTCCGATTGTACCTACAAATCATCCTTAAATGTTCGAAAGTCGAGAGACACAGGAAAAATGTTAAAAATTGTATGTTAATGCGATTTCTCTGTGAACTTGCGATTCTCTAACAACTAGTAGGCAATACTAGAAAAGATATTAGAATGTTAAAAAAACATAGGCAACATATGAGTGAATATAAGATAAGATATTAAGAGAAATTTAATGGATTTAGTTGATTATCTCACTTTTATTATCGTCAAAATATCATGTTGGCGCGACTTCACTTTTCATGTATAGTAGTATAGTATTTATTTATTTATTTATTAAACGTTTAGAGTCGCATCGACTGCTGAGGTCATTAGCGACTATCCGTTTTTCATCGTAACATATTTCCTTTATATTTGACTGGTTATTTGTATTCCTTTACAAAAACGGATTATCTTCTGCTGGTATTGCGGCGAAGTGAGAATATCAGTCATATTGTCAGTGACTTCACATCTTCTTCTTTCTTCATTGTGTCTCGGGCATTCTATGACGATGTGTTCCATTGAGTAGTATAGTGTTCGATAATTAACATTAGTTCTACGGGAGCTAAAGCTGGTATATTTAAATTTATTAAAGAAATGCTTTAAAAAAAGATGGATCAAGCAGCAAAAAATACGAACAGCTCAGTGATTTGTGTATTATAAGATAAATGTGAAATATTTACTGTCCTGTGTCTCTATAAATTTGAAAAAAAAAAAATAGAAGTCCATCAATTTTACAGCTGCAGTAGATCAGTGTTAAACTCTTAATTTCCGGAATTCGTGTGACCACATATTTCATACGCATGTTTGTATACTGGTGACGTCAAAGAAAGTAATGATACATGTATCCTGCAACTGGTAAGTGCGAAGCGCAATCAGCTAAATAGGAACAATTATGAGAAATCTCACCTGCTGCGTGTGAAACGCAAACGTCGAACGCTTACCTTCAAACGAGTACAGGAACTCTTGCCTTAAAACTGAGATTTTGTTGAAGGAATTGGTCTATTAAGTTTAAAAAAAAATTCTTCTAATCTATCTTTCTTTTCCCGGAGGAGTTTTAGATTATAGTTAATGTGCAGAAATCAACTACCTACATGCAGTCGTAATCAACTAAAAGCGGCGACAGAACTCCAGTGCCATATTTTCTCGTTAAAATGCCACGTTGAAACAATGATGCAACATCGTTACAACTATATTTTCCAGATTTTTGAAGCTAGCAGTCACATGATACATCATCTGGCTTTTGCGTTCGATACCCATCGATACGTTCGTTGATTCAAATTGCAGCTTTAACGTTGCGAGGAGCGCGTCATTTTGCGAACGATTCTGTTTCGCGAAAACTTTTTACACTAACGGAGGCTTAACACAGTGATTGTGCCATAGAGCGCAGGTAACTGACTCTACTTGTTCGTTACTTTTTTGTGTTAATTTTTCAGGTATGTACTTCACCTTTGTACTTAAAAAAAAACTGGTCAATTATTTAATGCTTATAAATTATTGAATATATGCGGGGGGGTTAAAAAACTGATTATAATTTATCGACGTATGTATACGCGGTTAGAGTAGAAAAATGGAAATACAACCGTCGAAATATGAGTACGTAACTAGCAATTGATAGTTTGTATACAGAAATATTTTGCCTTCCTCATAAAAGGATGCTTGTTGATCACCATGTAAATGACTATTTTTTAATATTCAAAAAAGTCTCCTTCTGTACAAGGCTTCAAGTGAAATTATAGAACTCTTGCTAAAGTTCACCGTAAACAAGATAGATAACTGCGTTTAAAAGAATTCTAATTGAATTGACATGATAATTTATAAGAGAGTTGTAAAGATTTCTACATTTTAGAAGCAACGTCTACAATCTTTTCCTCTGTTGACGTCACTTAAATGAATTTACGAAGATGGCTAATTTTGCACGGAACGAAAGTTAAAGACTGGAATAAAATGTAATTTTGTAGTTGAGATTCAAGTGCACGTTTCCGTACTTGGATTTACAAGATAGATGAAAAAATTGAGAAAAAACTAATTTGCATAAAAAGTAGTCCCCGATGATTCTAAAATCTTCAAAATTTGTTTATCTTCAAGGATACACAAAACATTTTATTATTCTACTAATTGTAAAAAACTAATAAACAAAGTATCCTTTTTCTATGCAATTATGTTGCACATTGATCATCAATTTTGAGGTATTTTGAGATCCTCCGAATATTAGACACACCTACCCCCTGATTTACACGGAAAATCGGTTCTTTAGAATACAACGTAAATTAAAATCCTGCACAATAAATATTTCAACAGTTAACACATTTACTGGCAAAAAAAATATCTACTTCTAACATTTCTTTTTCAAATCACTCATTGTCAGACTTACGAAAAGCTAAAATAAGCATCGCTTTATATAACGTTAACTTTTTACGCTACAATGTATCGATTACATCAACTCACACCCCATAATACTCCCTCCACTTTTTCCCTGTATCATCAATCCAACTCGTATGTCCTCCAAGATGGACAATTTTCCTGGTCCTTGCGTTTGAGATTTATTACATTTCCGTCGTAACGATAGGCGGTACATTAACTGTGATCGTATTTAACACGTAAAATGCCATGTCGTCACCGGTGACCGGCGTTGTTGAATTCAATGATGCATATGACTTTAAAATTGTAACATTTCCAAATTTTTTTACACATTAAATATTTTAGTATTGGCATTGAACAAGCAAGGCACCACTGGCTATTTATTTATTTCTATTTTTAAAGTTTCTGCTTTGTAAAGATGTAATTTTAATAGAAAAAGTTTTACTTCAGTAAAAACGATGAGACAAACGAAATATCAGAGGCGTTCAAAGTGTTAAACCCTAAATCACGCAAGAAGAGTTCCATCTTTAGAGACAAGATAAGACATATTCAAAAACGCGGTAAAAATTTCTTAAATCGATGCAAGACCATTCCGCGGACGATGGTGCACCGTAAGTAAATAATAAAAATACATTATTCCAGTTGAACTTGGTAACGAAGTAACTCCAAGTTAGTGCGTCGTTTCTCTTTATCTGGAACTCAATCGTAAGCGAGTTAAGGGTAGTTCTCGCAAATTCTCATTTTCCTTCCTCTTTGTTCGTACTCGTAAAAAAAAAAGTACAAAATGTATTCGCGCATTCCGGCACGGACGGAGACGTAACTCTTACTTCTTTCCGGAAGAACCTTACCTGTTCGAATGCCTTGCAGGATAACCGAGGTCACAGAGTTTCCAATGCGCCGAATGGAAATTCCTCGTTCGGTGGCTCAAACTTTTTTCCACTCTTATGAACCGTGCACAACGTCGAATAGAAAGAAACTCGCGGAGTAACGAACGAAACGATCCACAGTTTGCACTTTCACTCGCGGTAAATTTCGAAATACGCGGACGCGATAACCGCTATAACGAGCGGATGCAATTTTGAGAGATGAACGCGCGAAACTGAAACAGAAAGAAGACAAATATGTTAATAAAGGTGATTTAGACTTTTGTTTATAGAATAATAACTGAAGTTAAAAGTGTTGGCGAACTGTTGTTAACCCTAGATCACTAACCCTATTTTTCGACGCTTAACACTAACCTTCGTCTCTTCGACTACGGTGTTTACAAAATGGGTTAAAAGGTATTAGTTAAATTATAAATCAAATTGTTCCCAATATTTCGCTTGACAGCTTATTATTGTTTTATTTTATTTACTCTATATGTTTCGACATCTTACGATGCCCTCTTCAGGAGTTTCTGTGTTACGTGTTGCTTGTTTTTCAGCGAAACTTATGTGTTTCCATAGTTTTTCGGGGTATTTATTGAGTCTTGATGTTGATTTCATAATTGTCTCCTACATACTCGGCCGTGATGTCGAATTGCTTTTCGAAACATGTAGAGTAAATAAAATAAAACAATAATAAGCTGTCAACCGAAATATTGGGCACAATTTGATTTATAATTTAAAACAAGGTTGAAATATAAAAATACATTACGGTATTAGTTAAATAAAATTTAAACATGTTTTTTTCTATTATTAAAGATAGGTATTTATTTATTACGATAACGTTAACTAATATGGCATACTTATTAAATCTGTGTCGTCGAATCGACGAAGGTTAGTGATCTAGGGTTAAAACAATTGAAAAACTTGACACTTTACAATTATATGTTGAATTGTAGGAGATATGAATCTTATCGATCGCTAGCTTTTTATACATAATTCTCCGCTCGGTTGCAATTGGTTTTGGTAAATATGCGAAAAATTTTCTGTTTTACAACAATATTTTTAATAGAAATTATTTATGTTTTGAAGGAGTATTACAAATCGTTGAGTTTCAAATAATTCTTTTGTAAGTTTTTAATGTATGATATTTCATTTTTAACATATGATAACGTATGAAAATTTCCAAAACGAAGGAGTAGTATTTCTTGCACGTTTCACAGAAGTATACTGTTGTTTTTTTTCCTCCAGGCCACTATCGTTATCAAAATTCACGAAATTTTCTTCATTTATTTTTCTGAGTTCAATATATTAAAAATTAACTATAGAAGGCATTGGCAAGTTACTGGAGATGTTAATTGCTCCGTTGCTGATGCCTAACTGACAAGACAAAGGCATCGCATTTTATAGACAGCGAATTTTAACAGACTTCGAACTATCATCTCCCATATGCCGTAGGACCGCCTCGCCAAAGTATTGTCGTCACGTGAGAGATGATTTACGACTGTTAAGGATAAATTTCCACTCCACATGGTTTTTTATCGAATTACCTTCAATTTCGGGATTTGATGATATTTTTACGACTTTAATTCCACTTGACTATTGAATAATTGAAAATTTAATTCAGTCCACAGGGAGAAAAGTTTATTTCTAGACAAAAAGCTCTTATTTAATTAATTCATATACTTTTTAGATATACTGAACATTTTCATAACACACTACAATTTTGTGAAATTACAACAATTTGTAAACATCACCAACTAACAATATGAGAGCAATTTGAAAAAATTCTGTCAGAATTACACCTGCGAAGAAAATGGTACACTAACAGCTGAACCTGGAAAATGCATTTTCAGGCGACTTTAAGTGAAGAATACGATCGTAATTAGAAAAAATGTCAGCACTATCGCGAATGACAAAAATTCCAGCACCGGTTGGCCATTGTTGGCTCGAAAGCCCATACGAGGAGTAAACAGGAGAATGGAATTGTATTTTGGCGTAGTCCTCCGACCAAAAGAACAATCTCGTACTCGAGGCAACGTTGCTCGGCTGAGAGCAACTGCCATTCTGACCTACGGGTTTCTACTCGGCGAAATGATAAGGGCAAATTTAATAAAATCATCCCAAGGGGAAAGGTGTATGAAGCTTTGTATCTGCAATACTACCCGCGGACCTCGAAAGGACATCCGTGAGATGAGACAGAAAAGAAGGTTGTACATCGACGAAGAAAGGGAGGATGAAAAGAAGAATAGAAGGGATCGTACATCGACGAGACTTTCTGCCCTCGTAGGTGGCTAAATTTCGCGAGAATTCCGCGAACGAAGATTGCAATAAGAGACAAGGTAGCTGGTGAATTTTTCATGGTGCAGAAGAGAACCAAGCAAGGACCATGCTACCGCCTCTAGTTGTGTATTTTTTATGTACATTCTGTTTTTGCTCTTCTCCAGCCTTGTTTCTATATCATTCTTTCTCTATAGCCATCTTACTGTTCCTTCTCTCTTTCTTTGTATCTCCTTCTTTTCTTCTATCTCCTTTTCTCTCTCTTTTCCTTCGTTTCCTCGCCGTACGCCAGCACCCTCACCTTTTTCTTTCGCTTGTGAAAGTTGGACGTCAGAGGCAAGGGAAATTTAATTTAGAGCGCCTGAGGAGGAAAAAAAGGTGGAACGAGGGATTGCCAAGGTTGTTGCTTGGAACGAAGTTCATTTGTTACCGATTTGCTGCGTTACAAACAAATCGGGACCTCTGAAACGATTGGACCGTGAATGGATTGTCCTGAAACGGATTGTCATGTATTCGACGAAATCATGCTGGGTATATAGCACGGAGACAGTTACACTGAATTAAATTCAAAGGGTCGTCAAACTGAACTGTGACAAGTATCGTTATTTGAAATGACACTTCGTTATTGTATTTTTGACAATATCATTCAAACTGTTCTGTAACGTTTACAGGGTTTGTAAATCCGAATATTCTTATGCGTCTGACTGCTAAAAACATCTATAACTATCGATTAGGTAAAAAATCGAGTAATTTTAATCCACTGGCATGTAAATCGTTTTTGTTGAGTAATTTGTAAACAAATGTTTATGGAAGCTGTGGTGAGTATGGAGTTTGAAGTCCTGACTTCCGATCAGTGGTTTCGAGGTTACATTCCCCGCTTCCGTTAGAAAGTTCTTCCTACATATATGTATAACAGCCTCGGTAATTTGCAACCTAACTAAAACTTCATAGATACCAGGCAGGATGGCTACAGCAGTAAACGATCAAAAAGACACAAAAAATATATCATTTTTTAACACGTTCCGTGCCGGATCATTTTTTAAGACTTTCTGTTCAGGCCGCATATGCGACCCACACTTTTACGATTAAATAAATTTCTTTGCAGTATACATAATATTAACACTTATCCGACCGGTATCTTTTTAACATCCTAACCCCTTCTGACCGATCACTTGGTCACAACTACTTCCTTGATACAGATATCTATTCGAAAATTTTAAGTTCTCGTCACTGCGTCCTTAACAGACTTAACTGCAATGATAAATGATAATTTATTAATTGGAGTGGCAACCAATTAATTAGTTAAGAGTTTAAAGGCGTTGCGTCCGAAAAGCCTATTAACCCTTTTAGTGCCGGACGACGATATATCGTCGTTAACAATAGTTTTAACACTGGGCATCGAAGGATTAATATTCAGTATCCAACAGGATATCAGTAATTTTACGATAGATATTTGTAAATACAGGGTTCATGCTCTATATTGCGTATTCTATTGGAAATTATCGCCAAATGATAATTCTTTTTATTCGCAACTATATTTTTCATTAATTCAATCAATTTTTCCGGTCGGCACTAAAGGGGTTAATAGGCTTCCGGTCGGTAAAGTGTTAAGATGCCTATATTTAACTTTACAATATATTTTTCACAATAAAATTCCTTGTTGTGCAATGAGAGATGCAAGAAACTTGAACGGAAAGTTTAGTGGGGGTCGTATACGCCGCACGCGGCACGTAACGTGTTAAACTTTTCTTTTCCAATTACTTCACAACATTCACTAGAATTTTTCAGTAATCACAAAACTGCAGTTTCGGTACATTTTAAATCAGTTACATAAAAATATTCATCCCTGTTACATTACATATCACCGACAAACTAATATCTGAAACTTACAACGAAAACCACACCTCTCTTAAATCTTACATTCCAACAATTTCTCCAAAACATCACCAATCTTTCGATTCATTTTCCTCCAAAAGAAAAGGTGTCTAAGATACAATATCCCAAGCTTTTATCGCGCCTCAGTAAATCTTGGGGCGCGAACTGTTTTTCCTTACGCAGGCGCGAGCGCGAGAAAAGGCGCCCGAGGCGAACGGTCTGAAAAGGGAGCAGACATAGAGACAGAACGGGGGTAGATGGACGAAGAACGAACGGAACGGCGAAAGCAAAAGGATAGAATTGAAGCGAGGTACGGGCCGTGAATATTTCAGACGTGCCAGGAGTGCAAGCACGAGCGGGAGGGGGTGAGAAGGAGCGAGGGAGAGAGGGGGAGGACTGGAAAGAGGATATTTTTCGAGGCGCCTCCGTAATTGGCGAGTTGAATCATTGATTAGCCGGCAGGCAGACGGCTTATGCTCACCCCCTGCCATCCCTCTATCACCCCGCTTTCGGATCCACCCACCGCCTACCGAGTTACCATGGAGGGTAGGACCTAATGTAGCCTAAGATATTACTTTGCCAGATTAAAACTCGGTCCAATGAACGTGGCAGAGGATGAGAAAGAGAGAAAGAGAAAGACGTCCCGGGCTCGTAATAATACAGAAATTTAATTAGTCCTCCGACAATGTGTTTTCGCACTTTCGCACCTTTCCTGCCCGGAGCACTTGCGATTACCATCGCGGAAATGGAAACCCTGGAACGGATAGAAACAATCTCCCCTAGAAAATTCGTTCCTAGTCGAAAATCGGACGATAACGTTCGAACGATTCGAAGGAGGATTCGAGAGACGATTGTAAGTCTTACGAGAGGATAAAGGGTTGCGAATCTCACTCGGATGATTTTACGGGTATTGAAACAGCAAAAAGGAGATAAAGGACGGTAGATCTTGAGATACTTTATTTTTTTTTGTGTCACGATCCGACCGCGAAAATATTATGTTACACCACGAAGAAATCGAGAAAAGTTTCGCGATCCGGTCGGCAATGGGGAGAAATAAGAGGTAGAAGAAAGCGAAGGGGCTGGTCGTGGCGTTCAAACGAGTTGCTAAGAACTTTCGTCGAAGAATGGAAACCCGTCGTCGATGGCGTTGAGCTCGCGCGGCAGGTTGCCTTCTCTTTCTTCTATGTTCTCCTTTCTCTGTCACTCTCGTTTTGGTCCTTTCCATTCTCTCCTCCCTTCGATTCCCTTCCACATTCCCTTCGAAACTCCCGGCGCAACGGCCCGCAACCCCTATCGACTTGAAGTGCCACGAAATAAAACTTGTTTCCGACGGGGTGGGAATTTCATTTGCGTCCGCCGTGCGTGTCCCCGCAAACGCACGGAGGGCACGTCCGAATTGCGATTGGATCAGCTCGATCGTTCGTTTCTGATCGTGACGACGGGAAAAACGTACCCTGGAATCCCGTAATTCCGGATAGATTGTTTTACAGCGACGCGACTACCGCCGATACATTTTTCAGGGCGAAAGGGATTGCTCGCGGATTGTTTAATAGGCGATGCCGCTTTTTGTTTGGTGTTCTTTGCAGAGTACTGTAATATGAGGGATGTTTTTCGGGAATGACGTAGAAGCTCCTTGGAATAAAAGGTGTTTGTGAGAAAATAATAAGACAGAGAACTTTGCGTTTATGGCAAAGATGGTTGAGGTAATAAGAAAATGTTGAGATTTTACATGAACTTTTGATCAACAAATATGTAATGGTATTTAACACGTTGACTGCCATGGGGGTCACCGGTGACCGGCGCTATTGAATTTCATGGAATTTCGTGTAACTTTTAAATTGCAATATTTATAAATTTTCACACATATTAGATATTTAAATATTGACGTTAGAAAGATAAAGGTCTGTTGAATATCTATCTCCCAGTATCTTTAAAGTTTTTGCTTTGTAAAGATGTGATTTTAATAGAAGAAGTTTTGCTTCGGTAGAAATGACGAAACGAGCAAAATACCGGTGGCGTTCAAAGTGTTAAGAAAGAATATTAGATGGACAATTAACGAACTGCAGGGAAAGCTAGATAACGAAGTTGTGTTCGATGACCTCTTTCGTCTCCAACAATTCACTCTTAACCCTTTCGCTATTATAGGAGGCTATAGTCGCTTTCCATAAAATGCCATTGACTTACCACGTGCGATTACAGTTGTTCTTCAGAAAATGTCACATGCTACTGACGGCTATAATCGCTTTGCATAAGATGTCGCGTACGTACATTCGACGAGTAATTGGAATTAATGCGCATCGAATATATTACACTAGATATGTCACATTAGAAGGAAGTTCTTAAAAAAAACAACGTCAAAATCGCTCTGCTGTAGTGAGATGAAAATGCGGCCGCTGTCGATCTTTCTCGCGCAGGGTGCACAATTTTGGCACCCCTTCAGCATGAGAACCACGCCGGAAAGGACGACCGTTGCGAAAGGATTTAAAATGATCTTTCACTCGTGATACTATGTATCTACATCTCCTTATACACCGCTTTAAGTAATATTCAGTACTTTATTTATTTACTATGTATTCCTGTAATTGAAGAATGATCCAGGAGTATTTTAAATGATTCAGAGCAATATTTGAAGTTCTAAATTTAAAAGACACGAAGCTTTGTTCAAGGTAACTTTTGCGTAATACTCCGCCGAAGTTATCGAAAGAAGCTGTTTCATCTAGATTTCGTAGCAGTTTTCCTTCCCAGAAAGAACACGTTATTTTTCATCTACCGCAGTCAATCACAGGTGCGACCACATCGACCACGTGTTAACGACAGTGGCAAAGATTCGTTTCTTGGAAAGAAGAACGATTAATAATCTTGAATGTCTGACATTTTACGATGCGGTATAACACATCCAAATCGAACAAATCCACAAATCAACTTTAGGGGAACTATGGTGACCTTAGATTTAAAGGCTGAGACACCGTATTAATGGGCAAAAGTTCAAACCTCCATTATCGTTTGAATCTGAACTGACATAATAAAATATCACAGTCTCTGTGATTGGAAACCCATATAAGATTATAAATGTTAAGCAAAATTACTGTGCTACTCAAACTGGTGTGTGAAACAATAGGAACATTACTGGAGGTCTATAGTGATTAATAATTTAAAATTAATTAACTAAGAGTTTGAATTCTTGCACGTTTTTTCGACTTGACAAGACTCATCACAGTCTGAGTGGTATAAAAGTTATACAGAACTATAAATTATAGTCAGAATGAACATTTTAATTAAAATCCACATAGAGAATAGGAATGACAGTAATTTTTTAATTAGTAAAGTAATAGTATAATTATTATATATGCATACTGTACTAATATATATGTATACATATGCAAAAACTCTAATTTATATTCATCTATAGTTAACCATTATACGCAACAAAACGATAAACAGTCACTTTGAATTAGCAAAAAATAATCGCCATCTTTAAAATTCTGGAAACATTGGTCGCATACGAATTACATTAATGAAATAGAAAATTCCAAATGTTGACACAAACCCAATGGCTTAAGATAATTCGATTAGTCGTTGTATATTAAAAATTCATTGAGAAATCCTGCCGGATTGACATTCATTTTGTAGATATAGGAGAAGGAGTCATCTGAAACGGCTGTGACGGAGAATATCAGAGACGCATTACAGCGGAGACTAAATATCTCAGTCGTCAGGTGTCAAATTAACGGGCTGTCTGCGTCAAATTGTGTAGCGTGATACTGATGGCACAGTAACATTGGATGAATTATTCAAAGGTCCTACTAATTTTGCGATATCAACTATTCGCTCTAGTAAGCACCGACTGGCCGTGGAATTTCGAAACGACGGCAATGTCTCCGGAGTATTAACGATTACGTGCACCATTCTACATTTTGACGATCATCCGTGAATATTCCCGTAGATATCACATTCGACGTTCGACAATGGACTCTGCTTCTATTATTCTAACGTGAAAGTTCGATAAAGAAAATTTTTGTTACGTTAAAGTAATAATTTGACAAGGATAGAGATGTAGATTCGACGGAAGACGAAGAATCATGAAATAAACGAGAAAGTACACTTCCGAGAGCAGCAGGTAAAAAGCAGAATGTCTCGGCTGTGGAGAAATTTCTTTCTCCTAGGTAAGAAAAGGTAAGGGAACGAGATTAAGAGAAGTGGAGGATAGATAATGAATTCTGCGCCAGAAGCAGGGCTTAAAGTGCACTTGAGAGTGATTGGAAGATAACGGTAGATAATTAAAGATAATTAGGGTAAAAAGAAGCGGGGAATAAAGAAACGAGCTGAAAAAAGGAGAACGTTGGAACGGGAGATGAGAGGAGGGAATAGCTCATCGCGGTTACTTTCGTTTACCACTATCAGAAGTTAGATTGCTCGTGTAACTCCGTTGGACTAATTAAACTAATCCGACTTTCGCGACGAACGCAGTCAACCGAAACCGATGGACGACGGGGTAAAATTGATTGACGCGAAGAAGAATCGATTATCTCAATGGCTTCTCCGTAGAGGAAAATTCTATGGCCATTGTAAAATAATACGTGTGTTTGGATATGCTAATTAAAACAAGAAATGCAGCGTTTACAGTAAAGATTTAAAGTAAATTTAAGAAATAGAATAATGATGTTCGTCGTGAATTTTAACCTGTGGAAGTGATATGTGATAGTTCACCGCGTCAAATTTAAATTTTCTAGGCTACACGTGTTTCGAATTCTGCATCTAACTTTAATCAAATTCATTATATCCAAATATATGTAATTGCAATTGTTATTCATCGATACGTTAAGTTAATGCAAATTATTTCATTATCCACGGTCTCGAACAAGCTTCAGAGAAATTGAATTGTAGATGTATCTTCATCCGAAGCTTCGAAGTTAAATTGTACGGAAATTGGTTACAGCGTAATTAATCCACTTAAACTGAGCCTTATTAAAAAAGGTTACGGATTTCAAAGGTTTACCTTCAATCACAATTGCAGCAATCGGACCGAACCATTAACATCAGTTTTATTTATTATTCCAGAAATATAATTTACTTAATTACGTTGTAATTTACAATTATTAGGTCGATTCATAAGTAACTTTCGTTTTTTTATGAGACATTTATTTTGCTCCCATTAAATAACAACATTATATTAATTTATTATGTATTCTCCGTTATTACGTATAACCTTCTCCCATCTTCCTGGCAGTTTATTAACACTAGACCGACCGACGTTAAATTTATTATATTTAAATATATTAACACTTTACTTACAAGGCCTTTGAACTTTTAACTTATTAATTGGTTGACAATCTAATTAACAAATTATCATTTATCATTGCGGTTACCTGTGTTAAGGACTCAGTGACGCGAACTTGTAATTTTTTAATAGATATCTGTATCAAGGAAGTATTTGTGACCAAGTGATCGGTGATTTTTAAAAAATACCGGTTGGTAAAGTGTTAAATAAGAACTTTGGAAGAAGAGAAATCAAGGGGTGGAAAATATGTTCGGTTTAATGATCTGTGTTTTATAAGATCAACTTAGAATTTCTAGTCTAGGACTTTCCTGTACACTTAGGGAATTTTTGGAAAAAAATGTGAACAAGTCATTTTAACTTGCTTGTTCGTTCTAGTGTTAACCCCTTCCTTGTAAAATGTGATTGGTTTGGACTGGAAGAAGTTTTCGACGGCCTGTCTGACTTGTCCTTCGGAACTGAATGTTGTTCCATTCAAAAAGTTTTGTAACGAACAGAAAAGGTGGTAATCTGTTGAGGCAAGGTCCGTGGAGTAAGGTGGGTGTGGTAAAACAGACCATCCAAGCTGAAGAATTTTTTCTTGAGTCACCCTTGCAGTATGTGGACGCGCATTGTCGTGTTTTGCAAGTTTCTTCCAGTCCAAACCAACCACATATTACACGGAAGGAATTAATAAACTACCAGGAAGATGGGAGAAGGTTATACGTAATAACGGAGAATGCATAATAAATTAATATAATTTTGTTATTTAATGAGAGCAAAATAAATATCTCATAAAAAAACGGAAGTTACTTATGGCTCGACCTAATATAAAACATTGCTACGACTGAATTATCAAAACTATTAACCCTTTGCGGACGGAGGCATTTTTGAATATCAAGAAACAATCAATTATTTAGCGATGAAAAAACACTTTTTCATCGGAAAGACAGTCTGTTAATGTATACAAGTTGAAAGTTACTCTTCATAAAACAATATTTCAACGATCATATTTTAGTTTTTCAACTCTAACCGTTTATATATGCACCGACAAACTATATCCAATGTTTTTCTCAGGGCGCATATATCCGCCCGTCGCGAATGTTAGAAAGAAGACAACGTGGTTTTTCGATAGAAAAATGCCTCCAGAAAAAGTTTCAACTTTAAACGTTTGTTGTAACTACAATTTTTATTCGATTTCAAAATTTTTTTCGTTTCTGAGGTCGGCGGACATTTAGGAATCGATATATACAAAAAATTCGAAATTCCAAAATCGACTTTTTGACTTTTGTCCGGCTAAATGCACATTCTGGACCACCGTGCGACGTCTTCAAAGGGTTAAAAACCGTCATATCATTAACCTTCACAGTCAAGAAATAATTCCAATATTTTTAATCGCTATTGAAAACTTCAATATCCACGAACTTTATGTTCTTCTCTATATCTAACATCCTTAGAACATATCTACTTCCATTTCCATTAACCCAGAGACACGTATAACAGTCAGTTTCTGCTTGAGAAATTTTGGACTACAGGAATTTAGCTGGCGTCTGACATTAACCGATTCGAAGGATCGACTCGAGTCGCCGCAGCGTTAAAAGCTCGATGCACTCACATTGCCATCTCCCGCCGCGAAACTCGACTTAGACGCACTAATTAGTTCGGTTAATGCGGCCGAGATTTCGAGAACTAACTGGCATGATCGACGTGACAATGACGAAATATTCAGCCATTCCTGTGAACTGGAGTGTAAAAGGTTGGCATTCTCGCTCACATCTACGGAACTCCAGGCTACGACGTTATTTTGTTAATTAACTCCTAAATCCTCGTTGGGTAAGTCGCTTTATTTATCTTAAATATCAGACACGCGGAGAAATATTCTGCGAAAGTTTAATTGGAGAATTTCCGCTTTTTCAGCGCGGCGTTACCCTCTTGGACAAGGAAAGTTTCCGAGGTGCGGGGTGCTTAACCGATCTCATTACGAGGAGGGAGAAACCGCGAGAAATACCGAATGTAACGTCAACGGAGGAGGCAAAGAAATGATAATTGCTCGAATTTATTATAGGTCTTCGTTAGATGCGTGGTTAAACTTAAGTAAGCTGGTGTTTCTTAATTAACCTTTCGTTCTTACGATTTCATTCGTAGGGTATCTCCCAGTGAGACATTAGTCCAGTCAAATTAATCATTAAAATAGAAGTAAGGTTACAAAAATTCCCATAGAGCTAAAAATTGGTATGAATGTTCAGAATACTATTATAAATGAATTGTGAAAAGTCCCCATCAATCCCCCTTGTGCAAAAAATTTTATTGATGGTGAAAGTTTGCAAAAATAGGTTTTTCGCGTTTTTCAGCTAAACGGTGAGTTTTACAGCAAAAATAGTTCAGACAAAAATTGTAGATCATCCGATTCTCTACAAAAAATGTATCCACACTTTTTTTCATAAGTATTGCCATTTCCGTGATACAGCGGTTCAAAGAACTGAAGAAATTATTTTATTCGTAATATGCACGTTAATGTACTTTTATATACATTTTTGAACCGTTATACGAGTACAAATATGAGTCCCTATGTCTTATACATACAAATTATAAAATTCTTAGAATATAAATGAACGTCATAAACTCCGCCCCTATTTTAATTTAGTCCCATGGCCTTGAGTAACATTTGTCTTCCACTCAATTGTCAGCGTGGCGATGCTCGTATACCTGCTCCGTTTCAAAGGTCTCATACTCAACAAAATACTGTTAGTCGTAAGCATTCCTTCGTAGTGACAACTCGTGGCTATCGCTTATATTTTGTAACAAAGTTTGTGCATTTTACTGTTTTTAAAAAAAAATGTCGCAATTCTGCTTTATTTGTAGTCAACCTTTGACTGAAAGTGGAGTTGTTACTGTTGATCGCGGCATGAAAGCATTAATTGATGCAAGTATTGAAAGAGGTGATGAGTTTTCGGAGTACCGGAAAGACCAGACATCTGTAAAAATTCATGTGCAGTTATAATCACTAATGGAATTCACTTCCTTCTTTCTATGTACGGAGCTCCAAAAAAAGTTACCTGCTTGGATAAACTCCGATACTTATATTTTGCAAAAAAAAACTTATAATAAAAAACAAGTGCAATTAGCTTGTCTTCCCCCAACCTCTGCTGCTGCTCAACAACATCTATTCCGGGTATATTATCAAGTTCAAGTGTGACTTGGAAATAAAATGGATCCAGAAGACTGGGGTTGGAAGTTAGTTGACAATGCATTGGAACCAATTCATACGTTACTCCCACCTGCACCAGAAAAACTCCTTAACACAATCTTTTGCAATTGCAAAAAAGGTTGCAATGCTAAATGCGGCTGTAAAAAGGTTGGACTGTTTTGTTCTTTAGCATGTACCAATTGTCAAGGACAGTCGTGCTCCAATGTTGAATCGATACTAGATGAGGATAATTACGATATCAGTGATGAGACATATGATGTATCACTTTTAGAACATATTTGTATCCAGCAGGAAGATGAAGAAAAAGAAGATGATGAAAACGAAGACAGTACACTAGAAGTTCCATTGGATTATTATGAATCCGACGAATAATTTTTCCAAATTATTTTTTCATTTATATATTACATAATTTACACAGCTTTCATCATTTTCAATACTCAATTTGAATTCAATAGGATCACAATAGATCGTGGAATAGGCCTACCGGGGAAACCACGTTAAAAAAAAGCGCCAAGCACACTACCTCATAGGTGGTGTGGAAACGTGTGCATATTACGAATAAAATAATTTTTTCAGTTCTTTGAACCGCTGTATCACGGAAATGGCAATACTTATGAAAAAAAGTGTGGATACATTTTTTGTAGAGAATCGGATGATCTACAATTTTTGTCTGAACTAGTTTTGCTGTAAAACTCACCGTTTAACTGAAAAACGCGAAAACCCTATTTTTGCAAACTTTCACCATCAATAAAATTTGTTGCACAAGGGGGATTGATGGGGACTTTTCACAATTCATTTATAATAGTATTCTGAACATCCATACCAATTTTTAGCTCTATGGGAATTTTTGTAACCTTCAAAGTCTTATTTGACTGGACTACATCGCGTTTCTTGGAAGAATAGGAGGATTGAAATTTTCCAGAATTATTTTTATGATATAAGTTACCATAGAAATAAATTTTTATCTTGAATAGTAACGGATTTTATAATGAAACTGTTTCTCCAAGTTGCGGAGTGATGTCAAACGAGGAGGGAGAAAAAAAGGTGCGAGAAATATCGAATGTAACGTCTGCAGAAGAGGCAGAGAAATGATAATTGCTTGTATTTATTATCGGTCTTCGTTAGATGCGTGGTTAAACTGAAATTAAACGCTGGTGTGTCTTAATTAACCTGCTATCCTTACGATTTCATTCGTAGGGTGTCTCCCAGTTAAGCATAGTGGTGTTTATAAGAATGGAACGAACGAAAGTTTCTAGAATGGTTTTTGCGATATGGGTTACCATAGAAATGAATTATTATCTTAGATTGTACCGGATTTTGTAATGAAACTCCAATTTGAAGGTGTGAACGAATAAATTTCGATTGAAATTGATTCTAACACTGTCCAATAATGAATTTGGGGCTTTAATCGGTTGTTTTCAAGCTGAGTCTGGCAGTGCAACAAATTAATGGAAGGAAGGCAATGTATTTTACTAATTTAGACCTCTTTCAATTCACAAGGGCAAAAAGGTTTTAATATAATGTTTTACATTTGTAAGCGACGCAAATGATGACGGAGCTTTCTCTAGAACCGATGGAAATACTTTCAAAAGGTCCCCCTATTATTTTAATTAAAAAAAAGGAGAACATAAACCGCTTCAAAGAAAAATGCAGCTAAAAATCTATACACAAATATATTGAAATTATTGCAATGACAAAAATAAATCCACTAAGCACATATTAGAGAAATTTAGTTACGGGAACATAAAGAACTTAGGTTTCCTCGCAAGAAATGCAGCTTAGTATCTGGAATCCTGCAAACACAATGCACCAATGGCAAAGAACAGACAGAAACAAACCTAGAGAGAGATGAATCGTGAAACACAAAAGGAAGAACGAAGAAATGTTTCTTAGCAAACCACCAAACGTTTAACGCCAACGTCAATATTTCCCCCCGGGGTACAGAAGTGCGGAAGGTGCGATGCTTTTTCGATTACGAATGACTCGCGATTTTCCCGAGACAAAGACGAAGACGAATGATCCCTTTGAGGTTAACCAAGAATTCCAATTGGAATCACGTTTCTCATTGAGCGTACCTTGTCACGAGCAAACGGCGGCTACCTTTTCTTACGTAAAAACACGCCTAGGACTCGTGCGTCGATATATATCCTCGTCGGCTGCCGTGGTGGCCTATGTCCGACTACTCGGTGAATTTTGACGACACAACGAAAATAAACTGTGAGAACGTACGCGAAAAAAAAAGAGAAAGATCGATAGAAGGAGAGGACGAAATAAACTGTCACTTGAATCGATTTTGTCACATGACCTGCTCCATTGACGTTGAATGTTATTTACTGCCTCGGCTTCGTTCCATGGTAACGCGCTTATACGCGTTAGATACATAGATATATCGATCCCGAAAACGGGCAAACCCATCCATCCTCGAATCGAGGAAACGATTTCTCGAATCACGGAGGCGATTACCTTAATACAAAATGACGCGGGGAAAAAATAAAGAACGAAGATTCCGCGCTCGCTCCTTCGTGCCGTTCCGCTTTCGGTACCTGTTGCTGTATTTGCTCGATACTTATTGTGCACGATAAATTGCTAACTGTTTCCGATAAAATCCTGCTTTCGAGATATCGGTGCTACGAGCAATGGCGATTTATAATTGAGTCGATTGAATTGGTCATTTTGATAGAGGATGATCTAATGAGAAATATTGATTTTTCTGTGATTATGATAATTTATGGAATTTTATTTTTAATGGAGGTTGAAAATTGAAAATTGTTTGTTCGGTACATGGATTACGTCCGTGTGGATTTATTTACAATTTCACAGATCTTCAGTTTAATTAAAGGAGCTGTTAATCAACGCAAGATCAAGAGGGGGTAGTAGCGAAATTTTCTGTATTCCTGGCCATTCTTCGTGTTCTTTTCTCGCAAAAGTGGAGCAAGGAAATAACTTTGCATAACGTTAATGAGTACAGAAACAACCTAACTTCTCTCTAAGCTAAAAATTTCATTGGGCTGCTAGAGATAGAATTTACGATGAAATAAAGTTGCGCTCTTAAAAAAAAGTGGTGTATTATATCTGCAGGGAGGACACATTTGTGATTCTTAGTTATGTCGCATCTTATTTTTTATAAAAATGATGGAATTACGATGTTACTCTAAACGGTAATGCAAATACGTAACAATGGCCGCCATGAAAGATTAAAGTTAAGTTTTGTTTTTCATTGTAAATACGTAGCTCAAATAATTTTTTACTTTACTTGAAAGTAATTAAAATCTTCATAACATTTTGATTGAAATGTAACATAATAGAAATACTATTCAAGCAAGTAAAGTATTTATAAATGTTAAAGTAACTTACGATTTTTTTTATGATTGCGTTATTAAATTGCTAAAGTAGAAAAACAATTTCACAGGTATAAAAAGAGCAACTTTTTGCTAATTCACATCGATATCTAAATAAACCTTGTGCCTTAACAATGGCTTAATGTTTTTGCATCGTACTAAATTCAGCAACTTTGTACTCTTTGATATCGTGTTCTTTCATTGTCTCTTTTAAGCCATGAGTGTAACTCAATATTATGAAGCAAGGCTTTGACTGGCATTAATTTGAAATTCGGATTCTGTTCAAACAAATACTACAGTCCAAAGCAATTTTGTACTCCCACATAGACAGGTAGACAGCCATACTCGTGGCAGATCGTTTGCCACGCAAATTAGAAATTTTGATTAACAAATGAGGATTTTAAAGCAATTTATCTCTCTATCCTTATTCTAGTACCATTATCATCTTACGCTGTATTAGTTTAGTGTACTGCCGAAAATTCAAGCCGAAAGACAGCAAATTACTGCACTCTGCGGTTATTCTGTCCCATGTCACTTTATGGCATGTTGTAAAGGTAGCAAATTAAAATTTAATCAAATCTCCCTCTCTCCCCTCTTTATTCTCTACTATATTTCTTCAAACAAGTCACACGAAGAAACATATAATTTTGCAAAATAGGCGAAATTATACTCTAATATTCCAACAATCAACAATCACATATCGAAAAACGACACACATCTTAACAGCTGACATTTCTCTCTCAAAAAATTCCTCCCTTCAAAATTACAAAGTCCACACGCGATTCACAGAAACCGTTCTTCCCTTTCACCCTTTGCGCACCCTTTCTTCCCCCTAAATCCTCTCGTTTCTCCATAAAACGAAAGCAGAAGGTGCGAGATGGAAGATCAACGATCAGAAAAGTGGTTGGAAAGGTTTCCACCGGCATTTTGTAAAACGGCGCATTAGCGTAAAGAAGAAAAGGGTGCGACAGTGGTGCAAGCCAACGTCCGTGTAATTCGATGCCTTGGCGAATACTCACGTATCCTCGTCACTGATACGCATTCGTGTGCGTTTACGAGGTCTGCTTCGTTAGGACGTCCCCGGGCATAAAAGTCTCTCATTACGGCTGAGTTTATCGTGTACAGAGCAGGTAACGTCCGAGGTTGATAGAGGACGAGGAAACGTTATAAAGTCGATTTAACTGCGTTTCCGTGGGACCCTTGGAACGAATTACTCCGCTTTCCGGTCAGATCGCACGGGAGTGAACGACCTGTCCCGGGAAAGTGAATTCAATCTGTGTTATAAATTGTACGCTTGTTTTCAAGAGAATACTTTTCGCCTAGTATGTATATTTCTTAACGTTTTATCTACCGTTCAGTACTTTAGATATTATGTGCATCTATAAAACTTTAGAAACGTATAATTAAGATATGACGAATTACTAGCTATAGCAATTTCTTTCTGCTACAATTTGTAGTAGGCGATTAGGAAGCTGCCGGTGGATAAAGAACCTTGTAGGCTTAATATTTTTAGAATCAAGGTTGTTCTAGGCACTTATCATTTTCCGATAGATTTCCGTAAAATTTTGAAAATATATTCTTCATGATATTTTATAATTATAACCGGAATCTCAACGAGTTCGTCCACACGGTTTATGAATAAATCGTGTTTAAAAATAACTTATTTAACATGGGCCTTATGGAAAAAAATTTTTGCTGAGTCTGTAAAATCTTTTTTTATTTTTCTAATGGAAAAACGAGTGGTTGGATTCTAATAAAAAATTAGCAATGTATTATTTTATGCTTTTGGAA
Organism: Cerceris rybyensis; assembly: GCA_910591515.1. Taxonomy (NCBI): domain Eukaryota; kingdom Metazoa; phylum Arthropoda; class Insecta; order Hymenoptera; family Crabronidae; genus Cerceris; species Cerceris rybyensis. The sequence continues at coordinate 44,259,970 of OU342789.1, forward strand.
TATTATTGAATTTTTTCATAATTTTTTACTTCGTAGTTATAGAGAAAGATGTTTTTTATTGTCTAAAAAGTGAATGAAATGACCTCTGTGAAATTAGCCCCTGCATTAATTCTTACGCAATTTTTTTCATTTCGAATGAAAAAAGAAACTTTTAGTTTTGAATCCAGCTAGAACTACCTTAAGGATTTCGATAGATGCAGTGTTCAATGATTATTTTTACACGACAGAGTTATCAATGATTGATATTTCACTGTATTTCGTGTAATATGTTTCGACCGTCTTGAGAGCAGTAATTGATAACGTTGCAATAAGTATTGTTCGCCGCGGACAAAAATAGAAAATAACATTAGTCATACGTTTCTTATTTGTAATATGTGCCAGGAATTATGAGGTCGATAGCTGATAATAATTTGAAAGATTGAAATTGTTGTTTATTTCATGCTATACCAGAAGATATTACAATACAATATGTAATATAGAGAAAATATAATAATTTTTCTATAAAAAACAAAACAAAAGAACAAGATTAATATTACACGATTCAGCATACATTTCTAGAACCACGGATTTCTTCCAAAACCTTACAAAACTTGGAAGGTCAAACTAAAATGCAGGAAAGATCCGAAATATAGAAATCCAATTACTACGATATCGAGTGTCATTGTCCTTTCTATCGTACGAGGCGTGAAAACACAAACGAGTCGGAAAGTTCGAGGAGAGGATTTGTCGGAAGCGATCAGGGGGCTAATATTGGTCAGTATATTCTGCAGTTGAAAGCCTCCGCAGATGGGCCACCGGTAACTTTGGAAAACGCGGAATTGCAGGCACGAGGCTCCACTTGGTGGTGCTTCAAGTTAGCAGAGACTCGCCCGCAGCGAGCGTTTTACTAAGCATAAGCGTTTGCATAACCCAAGATTGACTTTAAGTTCTCTAACCGCCCCGCCGCCGGATAAGCGAACTTTCGGCTCGTGCGGGGGTGTAGAATCTAGAGACTGTACCTTAAGTCGCAGCTAAGGAAGTCCTCTTGTGCAACTTCCTCTGTTCCTCCTACGAGACGTAATTATTCGCTTGTTACTAATATGCTAGTTGTGGTTATGGTTATAAAAAATAACGGTTATTACATGAGTGATTTATTTTTTCATGATTTTCGGGAAAAAAGAAAATGTTATGTATTAATAATTATAGTTTCTTAAGGCTTACTGCATTTGGTAAATTCAGAGAAATTTTAAGAAATACAATAATACATTTTTGAGAAGTAAGATTATTATATAGTACAAAGTATGGAGAAATATTGTGTAATTTATATTTATAATTTATTACAGTGTGAAGAAATGAATTAGGTCACGGCTACGGTCATTTCTTCTACAACTTTCAATTACACAGTTTTATAATTTCGAACAGTCGGAGTTATCTTATATTAAACAATAACTTAGGAAAAATCTACCAAAGGTGGCAGAGATTCGAAGTTTTAATTCTATACTAACGATACCTTCAGGAAATCTAATTTGTTAACAATTTCCACAAGAACAAACAATATAGTATTTGCCTTTCAAGCAAATAATACCCTCAAGCAGTATAAGTAAGAACTCTACAGTATAAATGTAACAATAAGTTCTTATGAAACCCATGAAAATCGTTCGAGAATAATAACACAAAGAGTGGTGTCTCTTTGACTCGCATCAGATTATATAACTGAAGTAGAGGATTAGTATTCATACTACCAACGATAATTTGGCTTTCTTATTTGATCGTAGCTTTGATCGAATAAATTCGAATGTAGAAGGGTGCGCACCCCATAAGAATATACATTAATCCTCAAACTAAGTGGATCTCGTGCAACCAGTGAGATGTACTTTCTCTTATTCATCGGAAGAGCCCTTTAGGGCACTCGCGCACGTGTACCACCGCAAAAAGTTACCAACCGTGGAATAAATTTCTCTTGTTAAATAAATAAACTCTAAAATACAATGAAGTCAAGTTAAAATTGACAGTATATCACGTATCACTGCATTGTATTATTTAATCCTTTCGAGACTGTTGGGACACATATGTCCCAGTCAAATTTAATCGTAGATATTAACTATCAATTTACTGAAATTTCTTGCATATTGCTTCATTGCGAATGGGCCTCTATTTACATTCCATAAAATCTAATACCACAGTTTCTTGCTGTCAAAAAATAAACGAATAAATTCATCACCTGAAGTATTAGAAATGTAACCTGCCTCTTTTATTTTCTTTAAAAAAATATTCGTCTCGAAAGGGTTAAGTGCCTAATTAATTTTATATTATTCGGTTCGCAGTAACACTTTAAAATACCTGTTACATCTTTGAACAGCCAAATACGTAGAATATTGGTTCGATGTACGAGCCAATCTCAAATATTGCTATTTCGGCCCTTCAATAAACTTGTTGACTTTGAAATACACGAATCGTACGATATTCGATCGTCGTTCATAATTAATGTTACCAACTGCACTAATATCACAACGTTATAGCCATCCTAATGATATTCGCAGACCTGTAGTTTAGATAGGAACAGCATACATGAATAATATTTATCATGATATGTTTTAATTATAAGAATCAACATTAAAATCTGCATGTGCATGAACGAAAAGTACAAAGATTATATTGCTCATTCTCAGTGTCAGTGAATGTTCTTTCATCTTTTGATGAAACGTTTTTATTCTTCGTTATTCCATAATTTTATGGAAAACGTAACACACGTCAATAAGGAAGAGGACTATTGAGAAACCGAAGAAAGACCCTACAGTACTGCAATGTACTGCTTCTGACGATTATCAGCTCTATTACAGAGCATTTACAATCATTAATTAATTTACAATCTTAAATTACACCCAGTAACTTATACTTTGTTACTTCATCGTACTTAACCCTTTCGCTGCGAGCGCCGCATATCTGCGACATCCAAATAATGATGTGTATACAAGACATTTTTTGTTAGCGGCTTAAACATTTTCTCTTCATTTCATTGACATATTGGGTTAATCACTGCTTAAAACTACTTTTCGTTATTAATTTGCATAGTGATAAGTTTTTCATATTAAAAATGTAAATATAATTGTTACATTAGAGCAATGATTGTTTTTTCAGCATAGTTGTTATTTAACACTAGAACGACCGACGTTAAATTTATTACATTTAAGAATATTAAACAAGAACTTTGGAAAAAGAGAAATCAAGGGGTGAAAAAAATGTTCGGTTTGGTAATCTGTATGTTATAAGATCAACTTAGAATTTCTAGTCTAGGACTCTCCTGTAAACTTACTCTCTTAGATCGAACCAGTGGAATTTCACTGGTTCGCCAGTGGAAACTCACTTGTTTACCATTGACACTCACTGATTCCGCCAGTGATCTCGGCGGCCATCAAAGTTCACTGGTTTACCAGTGAATCTCACTCGTCAGCATATTCAAAAATAAAACGCAGCGCATGGCGCTGCGGCAGCGGACGCAGATTTCACTGGTTCGCCAGTGAGATTTGTATTCACTGGTTCGATCTAATGAGAGTGGAGAATTTTTGAAAAAAAATGTGAGTAAGTCATTTTGACTTGCTTGGTGGTTCTAGTGTTAAGACTTAGAAAAATGTATATACAGAAACCAGGCGTACTGTACATATTTTTGGTACGAGTTTCCGTTCAGTGATGGTTCTTCGGTGGACGGAACCACCATATTATCATACAATAAAGGTATAAAGTCCTTAGATTTTATAAATTTGCCGAAAACTTTAACACACTATCGCATACATATGCCACCACATATCGAAAGATAAATTTTCAAAAAACAAACATTTGTTCCAACACCAACTAGGTACTAATCGAATGAATTACATCCCAGTGTTCCCCGACCGCAAATCGATGAATACGAATCACTACGAGGGTATCCGGTTACGTAACCGCCGATCGATATTTCTAATAAATTATTGAAACCTCTGTAAAATACAAGCAGTTCTCGAATAGCCGTATGCCTGGCCGAAATCCGTTAGCTCAACATCCTTGGTAGTCACGTGGCGCATTTACGGTGTAACTTTTGGGATTAGATCCGACACGGTACGTATACATCCATATCCACGTATGGATTGAAGTCGACGGAGTGGATGGAGGTCGAAGTAGAGTGAAAGGTGGCGCAGAAGAGAAGGCCGTGCATAAAGCCCTCTTTCAGAGGGAATATTCGTTGGCAAAGTTTGTTGGCAAAATAAAGTTGGCAAGTTTTTAAATTTTTCGCAGCTACCTCAGAATACAAATCTCCGAATCGTCTCGGACGAATTTCATCATCGCCGGTTTTAGACTACGTTAAAGTCAGTACGCTGACGAAAGTTTCGTTATGGGGAATGGAACACGGTTATCTCGCTAAACCGCTGTAAACGTTACACCGACATTTTCGTGGCAACTTTATTTTAGCGAATTTACGCGCCAAAGTTTTAGAAGCATTCTACGTTTCATGGGAAAATATTACGGCTTATGATGTCAATTGTAACGGGACGTTAAAAATATTTGGCGTTGGGCTGTTTGAAGAAAGTTCGAGTGAGTCTTGAATTAGGGTCTCAAAGGTATGGAGAGAACAGCAGAATTTCTTAAAATTGAACGTTAAAACACTGAAAATATATTTTCTTAATTGATACTTGCAGCGATTTAGAGAATATTTATTTTCTAAGAATCAGTTTCGATTATTATTGCTAAGCTACATCAGTAGTCACTCATTCCGCAGGAAACAACAGTCGATTTAAAATTTTAGAACACACTGTAACGTGTTTCGTAATTTACAGTGAACCCGTTAACTGAAAATATGCTACAAGTAAGGAAGACGATTTTTCGCCAAGTGTAAGTATTTAAAACTTACTAAGAAAAATCGTTAGTAAGACACTCCTATGGTAAATAAAAAGTTTAGCAACAATTTTTCGGAGGAATTGTACATTTGAAAGAAGAAATGGTGATTTGCGAGTTTTGCTTTGAACTTTGAGCAGCATGTACGAACTAGGGATAGAAGATTCAAAAACAGAAAACCTCGTGAAAGAGTAACTAAGAATTACATCTAAAATCTTAAACAATGGATATCTAGGCATAGGAATCTTCAACAGAAAAGAGATCAAACGAGATAAAATGTTGCTGAAGGTGGCAAAAGAACATATTGTTACTGCAATTTTGTGATTTGCTACAGTGAAATGCAAATGGAAGGATTTTGGCAAATACGTTGCTCAATTAATCCACCATTAATAACTCTACTGTAATTAAGTAGAATCGAAGTCTATAGGAAAATACATTACAATTAATGTTTAATTAGAAATACAGTTAAAACTTATTGTTAGCACAGTTTACATACACTTTGATTTACGTTCCCTACAAATTTAATTTTAATTTAATTAATATGTTTCGAAGCAATATTGAGTACTATATTTATGAAAGTACATACATTGTATAATAATTACTTTCCATATGTTTATCCTTAATAGAATACGTTACCCACCCGCAAATATATTCATTCAAAAATGAAAGTTCAGTTTTTCGCATTTTATCTTTTTGTCTTCGACTGATAAAACATTTAACAACAAACAAACATATTATCCATAAATTTCTTCTTTTCAATGAAACGTTTCCACACTCACGCCAAATATTACGAGTACCAAAAAGTAATCGAAATTGGAAAAGAGAAAACGTAATTAGAGACTTTTTTCAACAAAAAATCGAAGGACACTTTTAAAAAGAGAATAGAACAATTATCTTTACGCTGGCAAAAAGTGTTAGTAAACTATGGAAATTATTTTGTTGATAAGTATTTAAGATTTCTTTAACAAATAAATGTTTTTCGCCGGCAAAAAAAAATGTTTGTTACTTTTCGTTACCCCTAATATGTCAAAGCGATTGCTCAAATCGTATCTACATATTACAAACCAACTTAAAACAAATCAATTTGCTCTCAAAAAATAATTAAAAATCATCTTAAAAATCCCTCAACAATTTCCTTTGTCAACAATGCAAATTGGTACGAACTACAAAAACTACTCAGCATAAAATTCTCGACTTTCTCTCATTTGTTATGTATCTCTGAAACATTTTTAATGATCAACAGTGCAAATGCGAGGTTTGATGCCGGCGGTATGCGAAATACGAGACAGAAAAGAGTTTACGGGGAGGGAAACAAAAACGAAAAAGGGCGACCGAGGAAGCATCCCATTAAATATTTTACGTCCCGAGCAGAAGTATCATTTCGACGAAGAACTGCCAAAGAGAAGGAAATGTCAGTCGGCTCCTCGAACGTTCAGGTGGAGATAAGGAGGGGTAACATGAAGGGGGAGGGCTATGGGGAACGAAATAAGGGCTAAATAAGTAAGCGACGGTGCGCGCCGTAAAGTAGGATGTGCCGTGCCGTTCGGAAAAAGAGGAAGAGAAAATAGGAGAGGAAGGAAGGATAGGTCAGCCGCAGGGACTCTTGGCCTCTCTTCTCTTCGGGAATCGACAGCCGCCCTCCATCATTGATACGAAACTCGCGAGGAAAACGTCAAAGATGTCTGGTAAATAAGACAAGGGTGGTACGTCATTCTCGATCTAACGGGGAGGCCGCACCCCAACGTCGAAGGTAACGTCGGAGTCGGAGAAACTTCCGCATTTAGACGCGCCGCGATCGAACGACCAGCAAGGAAATATCGGCGCGAGGAACTTTTGCGAATAGAATCGGAAAATTTTGGTTATTTAAAATACTGGAAATACTTCCTTACATTGAATCAACTTGGTCGAGTTTAATTAACATGTCGCGAAAGGTAGCGAACGTAAATCACCCCCGACTGAGAATGTCCGGTTTGACTTAACTTTGACCCGAGTAATATTATTCGATGATGGTGTTGAAACATGAGTTGAAAATATTGCGTGAAAAGATATAAATGTGAGAGTGTAATAATTAACCCTTTTGCTTCGAGCGCCGCACAGTGGTTCATTTGGCCGAAAACCTGGCCAAAAAGCCAAAAATTTGTCTCGCGATTTTCAAAATTTAGCAATTGCGTTTGATTTGTAACATATCAGAGCATCGGTTTCCATTAATAAAAGTTTTTATTGATTAAACTTTGAAGCTTCCCGAAGAAGACCTCGTTGAGTTTTTTTGCGACTTTTTGCGATTCTTGGAGTTATTGTTATTTGTTTGTCGCGCGCGCCATGCTTCGAGAAGTGCATTTATGACATAGGGCCGAGCTATCATAAGACTACTGATTTTCGAGCCGATTCGACAATTCTTCGATACTCGCACCTGCCATAGTAGAGCCGCCATTTTGTTTTTGGAAGTTCTGAGTTCGGATTCTTAATCAGCGACCGGAAAATCATAAGACTACTGATTTTCATGCCGATCAGACAATTTTTCGATAATCGCATCCGCGATATTAGAGCCGCCATTTTGTTTTTGGAAATTCTGAGTTCGGATTCTTAATCAGCGACCGGAAAATCATAAGACTACTGATTTTCATGCCGATCAGACAATTTTTCGATAATCGCATCCGCGATATTAGAGCCGCCATTTTGTTTTTAGAAATTCTGAGTTCAGATTCTTAATCAGCGACCCAAATAATACTAATGCACCAATTTTCAGCTAAATTGAAAAACTCCTTGGGGTTTTAGCCAGGTTTTCGGCCAAATGAACCACTGTGCGCCGGATATATCCGGCATCCCCGCGACGACTTGTGCGTCGTGCGAATAATCGAAAAATACCATCATAATGTAATTCGGTGTAATACCAGAGACACTGATAATCCAGCGAGATTAACGGAGACACATTTCCCCTCACTGTATGTATCCAACGGGAAATAAAAACCGAAGTCGAAGATGCGTCGTGTGTAGAAAAACGATAAAAGATACGAATCGCGATACGAGTGTAAAGATTGCAGTGTTGGATTATGTATAGATCCATGCTTCAAAATACATCATACAAAATTATATTATGAGTCTCTACATATTAGTATACTAATAATTTGCGTTACGTTATTAATTATATTAAACTTTTAATTGTGAAGTGTTGTAAATATGTAATTACCTAAAAACATGTCAACTGTAATTGGTCTAATGTTTTTAGAATAATTAATATAATTTTATATAAATCTTTTCATTTTAAAAATGTAAAGAATGCGTGCTATGTTAGAGCAATAATTGTTTTATTAAACATAGTAATTATTTAAGACTTATAATAGGAAGAACGTGTATACAAAAACCCACGCGCACTGTGCACATTTCTGGCGTATGCTTCCGTTCGGTGACGGCACTTCGGTGGACTGGACTGCCCAAGCAAAAGGGTTAAATTGATTATAACTCTCAGTTGGTATTTTCGATATGACTGAAATCGTTGAAATGGAAACTCGTGCTTCTGTTTACGTGCGTCCTTCACATTTGGTAACCACTTTGTTGTTGTTTTTTGGTACTTTTTCGTATATGTATTGGGTTGGCAAGAAAGTAATTTCGGTTTTGTAGTGTGAAATGGAACTTAATTTTTTTTCACAAAGAATTTTTTCGATGACCTTTTGCCACCGTTTTGACAAATTCGTGATTTCGTTTTTATAGAAATATTGGCCCATATTAACAAAAAACGAACCCCATGCAATTTTAGGCTATCATCGCCATTGAAAGTTTTACCATTCAAAAAGTTTTGCAAGCTGAAAAATAAATGGTAATCTAATGGTGTCAGATCAGGTCTACATGGAGGCTGTGACATCACTTCCTAACCAAGCTTGGATTTTACAAAAAATAAAAAAGTAAAACATATGAGAAATGTTCGTTTTCCACTCTATGTTAAAATTCTCCTAACCAAACAATTACAAACAAAATAAAACGCAATTTGTTTCTAAGCCAAGTCAAAAGTGACAACTTTCGATTGTTAGAAGAAAAAAATCATAACATTGTCAGAATTCATTGAGAACAAACGTAACGCTGGCTCTCATCAAAAACCGAAATTACTTTCTTGCTGACCCAATACATCTATGTGTGTACATATGTGTGATGAAACTTCGTATTCTATATTTTGCATGTGTAAGAAGTCTTGCAAAATTAGTCGATGCTGAAATATTCCTAGTAGAGATATTGCTATAGAATAGAAATATTCCATTGCGTTATATTAGTGCATGATCAATCTAGTTGGAGCGATATTTGTTGAAACATTGATGGAAATAGTGTCATTCACTGTGGACACTATTAAATATGACATTCTCTGGTTTGGTATCATATAAAAGAGACTTAACAGTGTACAATTGCGTACGATTGCTTATTGTTATGTAAACGTTGGATTTATCAGTGCTCGAATAGCCTATCTAATAAAGAGATGAACCTCGGTGGATGAAATGAGACTGAATTTATCGGAACAAAGGAAATAGCAATTGCGAATTGTCGGTCGATAAAATCAGTGGCTCGGACTCACTGACCGCTTTCAAATCGTTTGTCATAAACAACGTGAAAAAAATAAAAGAATCATCAACATAAATTACATAAAGACCAAATCTGTTTTATTTTCTATAAAAAAATATCGTCCTTTCTGAAGGTAAACTGCAAAACCCACGCAATCCACATTTAATCAAAAGTCTTATTTTTGTAATTTGCATTAGCATTCGCGAAACAAGCAGTTTTGACGCACTAACAATAAGCGAAGATGAAGAAAAGGGTGGAGTCGAGCAATAAACAAAATTCATTGCTTCCGCGAGCAGGAGGGTTGGCGCTTCCGCAATGCAGTTATACGCGCCGGTGTTTAACGGCGGGGCACGCATAAACAGCTACACTTTGTTCCTTTTATTTGTTTTTCCCTCGCGTGCGAGGCGACCAGGAGCTTCGCTCGGTGACCAGAGGCAACGGTGGTTGCAATTTGGTTCGTGGCATTCTACGACACCTACGCGGCACCTCTCTGTGTTTTATAGTGTCAGTATCGTTTCTTTCTTCGTCCGCATTCAAGACTTGGCCTGAGATTGCTTAGAATATTAATTCAATGATGAAATTTTCTCCTGATTTCTCTAAGCCATTTTTTATCATATTAATTTATGTAGCAGTTATACTTCAATGAAATTTTGAACTTCCGCTGTATTTGCCATAACAAATGTTGATTAGGTAGTAGTATTCATCGGAAAAAATGTATAATTATGAATAATGTATTATAAAATATTGTTTACTGTATACGTCTGTTGTCATGTTTGAGAATCTATTTCAATTCTATCTATCAAAATTAATTCGATCAAAATCTATTTACTGAACTGAATGCAGAAGAAATTTGTCGAGAACTCCACCAAACTCTAAATTGAGTAACAATGAACGCACTGACAATGAGTAGCCAATCCAAACTTCTTTCTTTCTATAATTGGGCTTCATCTGAGATACGATACGACGGGATACGACTTCTGTTGAACCTTTTACAGATATCCCTCGAATAGCATGGTACTTGAATTACACGTAGTCGCGAATAGCACGGTTAAAAATTGCGACAAGCTTCGAATAACACGAAGTCGCGAAAATTACTGTTAAAAATTAAGTCGATGTACATATAGGTACATGTCGTAATTGAATGAATTTCTAAATTGAATGAATTTTATGTTATTTTTGTACAAATAAAAATAGAAAAAAATGTGGTTCTTATTTTCAATGTTTTCTTAATTAATCTTTGGAACCAAATGTACAAATTTGTATGGATCTCGAGTTTCGAATTGCACGGTTTCGAATACCACGGTACGTTATCTCCAAAATTGTATGAATTATTAGTATCGAATAACACGATTTCGAATAACACGAAACCCATTAGCCGTGTTATTCGAGGGATGCCTGTATTATATTCTCGATACGGTTGTGAACGTCGCAGACGAAGTCAAAGAAACAGAGTTACAATATAACCCAAAAGAAATCAGTGACTTCCTTCCGGACAATCGTTGTACCTTTTCGCCGTCGTATGATTATTTTCACGGTAAACACGAATGTCGGATCGGTCAAACATCGATTTTCTGCTTTACATCCGTTTTGCCAAAAAGACGATAAAAAGAGGGTGAAACAAGCATAAGGGAAGCGGCCGTGGAAGAGAGAGGTATAACGCATTCTTCGCGCAGGAGAAACATAACTTGGTCTGACAGGTGAGCTCCATTATCTGTGAGAAGAAGGAACAATACGTCTTCTCTCTGCGCTCGACACTCTTCTCTTTCTCGTCTTTTCTCTACCTGAATTTTCTCTTACCTATCCTACTTTCTAGATCGGCAGGTGAGAGCATAGTATACTTTATTATTTACCTTTTTTGACTGTTTTTAGCCACAGAACCTAGGAAATATGACGTATCTCTGATATGACATTTCGGAAAGGAATTTTAACATAAATTTTAGAAGTTCTACCGAAGCGAAAGGATACTCTATGTGCAAACTTTTCATCGCAGAAATTTAGTCTCTCTAGAGATAGGTAACTATTATATGAGCAAATTACTTGTTGATTTCCATGTTCTATATTCTGATTTGGTGTACTGTGACTAATTTGATTAAGCCCTATAGTTTTAGATGTATTGCAAAATACCGACTTTTCTAAACTGTATTACATAGGAAAAATTTCTAGAAGGTAACAGGGCAAAAGTGATTTAGAAATTCGATTCTTAAATCCCTTAAGCACTGTAGTCTCTCTGTCTGCTGTTATTTCTTTTACAGAACTATAGTTAAGGAAAGTTTTTAAACTACTTTAGATATACATATATACCTAAACAATAATACGCAGATTTAAGGAAAAATTGTACAACTATTCGAATTTGTGGCAACCATCCAAAATCTCGGGGCCGTGAACAGTAAATCTTTCAACGCATTCAAAATAACCAGCTCAAAATTTCTTTTAAAAATTGCATATGTTTGTCAAGTATAATATTTACAATAAAATTTCACCGTTCTCTCTCTTACTTCATTCCTTTAGCATTGACTTAACATTAAAACTGCCAAGCCAGTCAAAATAACTGGTCCTGACTTTATTCAAAATTCTAAAAATTAATAGCCGAGCCGCAGAGTAAATATTCTACGTCCGTCTCATAAAACATAAATTATTGAATCATCCATCGTTTTTACCTCTTGATTTCTCTTTTTCCAAAGTACTTATAATAATGAATTATAACTGATTTGACGTTAACAGTTCTAGTGTTAATCCTAGCATTTTTAACTTTCATTGTCAGTTGAGACACCAGCAGTTTTAATAATTATTTCATGACCGTCATACACCCTATGTGCATGACTCACCCAAAAGATATCAGAAACATCGCGTTCCCGTTTTCATAGAAAATATCTAAATAATTCGTTGATATCGAAGTATAAGAAAAGAGGAGAGTTCACGAAAAATTCATACATCGGCATGCTTTATTACGTTGTATTATACATCGTCGATCGAAGTCAAGACGACGTCAACGGATTCACAGAGGAGCTTCGGGTATACTTATTGCTACGGCAATATTAGATCCCTTACCGCATGTTTCCCGATAAAATGACGTTGGGGCGAGTACTTCAAAGGGAATCCTTGGCAACGAGGTTACATCCACAGGGACATTTCGTCCCGGGCAACAGGAGTGTGCATACTAAGAAAACAACTACGCAAGCACAAGGACGCAATCGGTGGATACGATCGCGAAACGAAATTTATGATCTGTTTCTAGATCTTTGAGACACTATCTGCTCTATCGTTTCCATTGGTTGGTACAAGATGACATACTTTTAGCCTATGCGAGAGAAATTTCATTAAGTTATATAATTGAGTTCATCCTCCTTATAGTATATTCCAGACTGCGACACTTCTTTCTATTATAGTCGTGCTTTTAACCACACACCCCCCTTTCCGTATTTCCTAGTGAGACTATGATTTAACCCTTTGGACTCCGAATTATATTTTAATTTTGTTACCAGTAGCTCCCAATGTCTTTGTGTTTTGTTTGAAGTTTACTTGAACTGAAAAATTGGGCAATTTAAATAAATAAAGGAACAAACAAATTCAATTAAATATCTGCTTTATTTGCACTATTGTAGTAACCTGTAATTTGCAGGAGCATGATATCTATTAAAAAAATTTCTGGGATGCAATCCAGATTTTCTTTTGCACGTTAAGATGTATTGGTTTGAACTTGAAAAAATATCGAGTGAGACACGACAAAGGAATTCCTGAGATACAAACTAATTTCAAATTACACTCGACATTAGAACACAAGGGGTTAAGATAAATGAGTGCATGGATAATTTGTTTTCTTTTGGCAAAAAGAAGTGGAAATCTTTGGAAGAGACAATTTTTAAAAATAGCCATTTAGGTTTTCAACTGGTTACAGCACTCATAGTAATTATTTCTTCTAATAATAATAATAGTTAAAGTCGTTTAATTGCAAGACTAAATGCTACAACTGCTTTATAGAAAGAATAAAAAATTGAACCCTATAACCAAAGTGAAAGTTCTCTCATGATATAAATACAATTCAATATGCACACAAAAATAAAAAGTAAAAAAACTCGAGAGGAAAATAATTGTCAAGCCTGTATCATAATATCTTAGAATGTCTTAGAAAACCAATCACCAAAGGACAAAATCTGTATGTACATACACCACAACGTGCATTCATGAAAGATTACTTTTTTAAGTATGACATTATAAACAAAAATGAACGAGGTTACAAGTAACATCATTATTATCGTAATAAACAATGTAGTACATGAATATAATGAGGAGATGCGAAAAACACAAGCTCCACTGTTCGAATTTACATTGTAAAAATGCTATAAAAGATTACAAAAGAAATTTATTATTGCACTCTTACATGTAAAAGCGGACTATCCTTTCTTTATCAATCCCTAATTGCATGCTTACATATAATTTGCATACCATTCAAAATTTCATTCCTAACTGTAGCACGAGGGTGACATATAAAGACTTTGCCGGCCGGCGACACCACAGTGATGTCGTGCGCAAAATATAAATACAGAAATTTATAAAACAAAAAAGATTTTACATTTATTTACATATATATATCCTCGAAATTTCATGAAAATAGAGGGACAGGATTAAAAACTCAAGAGAACTGACGATGAGATTAGTAAAACTTAAAGATTGATGACAAGAGGAATGATCTGAAACAGTCCTACCGGCGGCAAGCAAACAAATTTTGATGAGACGTGCGAACGGCAAAGTATTAATATAAACCGAGGAATTAACTTCAGACGCAACTATATCCCCATATGATATCTCGAAGCATCCATGAATTCTGGAATGACCAAATTATGAATTACAATTAATAGAACCCTCCCTTGACTCAAAAATTTGCTATTACTAAATGCAAAAAAACCTATTCTTCAAACTAGTCGCAAGTCATAGAGTTTCCACACCACGCATTGCAGTGTCCGATTCGTCCTCTTCATCGTGCATCGACGAAAGGGCGCAATCGTCTCGAGAGTTTTCGCGACCCTCACGACGAACGAAAAACTTGGAAATTGGGACATTACTGTCTCATTTAAATTATACATATTCATCGGGTATCCCGAAGTTAAATTCGCTGGCTGGAAAACGTCGGAATATCCGGACCGAAGGAAATTTCCAATCAGGGTGGCGCGGTCGCGAAGTTAACGTATTATGCGTGCTAAATATTCACGGCAGGAAAGCGGCAGGAGAGAAGGTAAATGGATAAGAGGACAGGTGAAAGGACAGAGAAGCAAGATGGGAAAGGTCGCTCGCGGTCGGTAGGAGGGGCCGAAGTCTGTTGTTCTTGTGGAAACCAATTTAAAACGGGTGAACGCAATCCTGTTCCGCCATAAATTCGCGCGCCTCAGCGCCCCGCCCCGTCGATCGAAATCGCGTTCGGGTCGCGCAATGCATTATAATGCATCTCCTACGATGCAGGGCGTGACAGTTGTTACGGTTCGATTGATTTGCCGCCGTGTGTGAATCTTGCGCGCATATATGAAAGGTACGAACACGGAGCTAGGGAAGAGCTTACAAGAGTAACGACGATGGGGTAACTTCTGTGGTGACTTTCGCAGATTTGGCCCGATCAAATTCATTTTATATGATAATCTTTCGGTGCATCTAACTCGGTTCGTTGTTTCATCGCACATTCTGGTACATGTGTCGGTGAAATCTATTCATGTGTGTCTATATCTGCATGCGCCGGATTCAGATGATGAGAATGTAATTTTTATAGAATGAAACGGCTGGATTCTGCTCAAAGTACTAATTCTTTGCGGTCGGAGCTCGATGAGAGTGTATCTAACTATATAATTATTTATATAAGCGTATTATTCTATAGCGTAATATCTTTCAAAGGTAACTCGACTTTTTAACAGGTTGAATGCCACCGATCTTTCCCTTATTTCGTAATTTCTACTGAAGTGAAACTTTTTTTAGGAAAATCACATATTCATAAAATAGAAATTTTAATGACACTGATTGATCGGTGTTTAGCAGACTTTCATCTTCTTAACGCCAAAATTTAAATATTGCAATTTAAACGTAACATAAAATTTCATTCAATTCAATAGCGCCGGTCACCGGTGAACCCCATGGCACTCAACCTGTTAATCTATATCCATGCGCATCTTATCGTTCAGAAAGATAGAGGTTTGTGAATCGCTTTATAATACGTTTCCGTCAGTTGTAAACGAATTTGGGCGGCTACTTGCCGACACTCGACTGCAAATAGCTAAAACCTGACGGTGAAGAATCTCTCAGTTTAGATATTTTCTCAAGTTGTTGACAGAAATTCACAAATGTATGAGATTAAATGTTACAAGTGACAGTAATATGGTGATAAACTCACAATTAATTTAAAGGTATAAAGGGTGGTACATTTTTGACCGGTCTTCGTATAAAATAATTCTGTAGCTGTTGGTCAAAGAAAGAATAATGTTTCAGGGTGAAAAGAGACACGAGGTACAACTTCGTTAACTGTAGCGCAGTGGTGGCCAACCCAAATGATCTTGCGGGCCACTTCTGGAAATGCATCATAACTCCCCGGGCTGCATGTATAATTATATATCCCCATATTAGATTTAGAACCACTATAGGCATTTTTTCGGAGTGAAAAATTGAAATATATGAGTTACTAGCTGAAAGTACCCATGCTTCGCTACGGTTTAATATCATTAGGATTAAGGACTACTTAAATTAGTAAAAGTTAAGTTTAACCTTGATAATCGATATTCGAAAATATATATTCAATCATTTAAAACCTGCAATATTTTACGTGCTTCGAAACTAAAAAAACGAACTTAAAATTTCGAATTTTGAAAAACCCTTTCTTAGTGAGCACCTAAGACCCAAGGGGAAGGTATGTTCCAAATTTCATTGCAATCCGTTCTGTGGTTTTTGAGATTTCGTGATGAGTGAGTGAGTGAGTGAGTCAGTCAGTGGTATTTGAGCTTTATATATATATATATATATATTATACATAGATATAGATATTTAGATTATTATCGTGTTTACTATTATTCTTATATATAAACATAGATAATATAATAATAATGATACTGATGATAATCTCGCGGTACGGAAAAATGTTCAAGGCGGGCCGCGGGTTGGCCACCCCCTGCTGTAGAGGGTGAGCTTGGAAAAATTGACTCTTACTATAAAATCAGACGGGCAAATATTGCTGGTTCCTAATGATTTCTCGCCGAACGTACAATTAGGACCTTCATTAGTAGGTCTGAACATATGTAGATCTGTAACTGGATTGGTTAAAATTCTAAAGATTTTTCTTTTTATTTCCTTTTTCAGCAGTCGAAGTAAAATGTTCCTTTCCATCCGTTTGATTTCCCCGAGCTATTTGTTTGTCGTACGTGGAAAAGCAATCGGAATCGACGATATCGTAGTTACTGGAAGTCCGATCGTTGTAAAGGCAACATGGAGGAAGACATATTTATTTGACAATAATATGTTTCCTTTGTGTCGACATCCTTGCTTCCGACAGTCCGGTCGTATCGTTTCTAGTCTCTTCTCCGGACAAAGGAGCGTCCAAAGCGAACGAGCGAAACCACTTCCGCCAGCTATCACATTGATTCTTTGCAAATAACAAATTCGAGAGAGACACGATGGCGAAGGGCCGAGTTTCATCAAATATCATACACGTACTGTGCAGAGATAGATAGAAGCTGTGTTTTTTTCCGTCTACACCGTTTATAGAACTTTTAAATTTAAATTGTTGATTTTACGCGCTGCACTCTATAGTACCAGTGCTTATGGAGAGCTCATGTTGCTCGATGATTTGCCACGTTTATTCAAATTGTGAATACACGAATTATTGAAATTTAAAAAGTACGCGATGAAACGGTGAGCGAATACTTGTGAGGCTTTCCGAAACGAAAATGTTTCGAAAATGAAGATGAGCCCAATAGGAGGATTTTTTTTAGTAAACAAACGGCAGCAAAGTAGATACTGAGATTTCCTTTTTTCCAAAAAAAATTGAATTGTTTAATTCATTCCCATTCTATACTATTAAAGTAACAGTACAATTATAGTTTTAGATCTTCAAATAATTTCAGTTTACATTAAATAGGTTTGTGGACATATAATCTTGTAATTTGTCATGCTAGAAGGTATAACAACAACTAACTATCCGTAGCAAACGACAAACTATAAACAATATACATCTCTAATAGATCCATAAAGAGTAAAAAATACATATAAATTTACTAGACTAATATTAGAATCATTATCCCCAGCGTTATTAAGTACTTGTAGCTACCATGAAAAATAACACAGAACACTATAAAAACAACAGATACAAGAGAATTCTGAATCGAAGCAAACAGCCATCTCGCTTCGATTATCTCTTCAAACTGTGAAAGCACTCGGAAACGAATCCCATTCGCGAAAAGCATTTGCCGCTCCGCGAAGCGCTTTATTGTATCCATCGTCGCGCAAACAGAAATCTCCTTCTTTGCGCGTTATTAAAAGCCGCACCAAAGAAACCTAATGCATAAAAGAATAACGACGTCGGCCCATGAAAAGAAATCTCAACGAACCGACATAGCGTCGTTCCGCGAACGTTGTTCCGCTAGGAGAATAAGTAGAGAAGTCCGGTAGAATGTTTACGACAGCTCCACAGTAGAAGCCGAAGAATAAGAAGGACGATGTCATGGCGAGAGAAGCGGGACGAAGCGCGTTACTCTCCCTCCCGCTTCCTTCACCTTTTTCGACCCCTTCGTTCTTCCCTTTACTCGGAAAAGCACGACAGTCGGAGGACCCGTAGTAACGAGAAATTTTCATCGTGAACGTAATAGAAATAAGAGTGGTTATTGAAATTCTTCGAGGCCAAGGAGAAACCACCCTTGCGTCTCTTGGGCACCCCTTCTACCCCGGCATCTTTGAAAGCCATTCTTCTATCCTACCACGCGTTCTCGACTGGGATTGAGCCGCTAAGGTATTCTCGAGTGAGTGACGTGAGAACGTCTCTCTTTCTTTCTTTCCTTATCCTTTCCCTTCCGCTTCCAACTCTCTTGCCCTTTGTTCGTCTTCCTTCTCCCTCCCCCTTCGTCCTTTTTTTCTCTCCTTCGGCATGCTCCGGCACAATGAGACCGTCGAGATTTACCACTTCGACGTAAAAGACAGCCGGGAAAATTGATGAACCGCGAGCTTCTTCTTACGTCTAACACGATAGGATGACCCGTTGGCTTCGACGGTACAGAGACTTTTCAACATCGTGTTCGCGTTCGATTTTTCTAGCTGTGCTAGTACTTGTCGATGTCGATTGGAATTTTGGCTAATTATAGGATGGTTGAGGAATTTTATTGTTTCATCAAATTCTTAGGTGACTGTTGCGAGACGAAGATATTTAAGGGTGAATTAGAGAGATTGGATGAGGGGTATCGTTGCGTCGAAGGTCATAGACTTTTGTGCGAATTAGTCATGGGGTGGATAGTACTATCTAGAAGTTAATTTTAAGTCATCGAAATATTATATTTGTGGATATCTTTGACTGTAGGATAAACAAACGTCGAAGAAATGAGACAACCAGGAACTAGGGAATCAGGGTTCTAGAGTTTTCCATGATTAACACGTTAAACGCCACTGGTATTTTGCTAATTTCATAATTTCTACTGCAGTGAAATATTTTCAATACTACCACGTCTTTATAAAGCAGAAACTTTAAAGACACTGATAGATAGATGTAGGACATTGATAACAAATATACTTAAAAATAGATATACACAAGTGGAAACTTACATTTATAGTAAAATATAGGGAACGCTCTAAAACACACACACTCAAACTCTAAACATAACAATGCAACTATTATACAAAATCCGTCCAGTCCCTCTTCTATACGTCTACTGTGTGCGTCTATTCGTCTACTGGTCTATTCGTCTGTTCGTCTATATACGTCTACTCGTCTGTTCATCTATTCTTTAACTCGTCTACTCTATGCGTACCTAACGTCGTCCACTCTATGCGTCTACTCTATGCGTCTACTCTATATGTCGTCTACTGTCGAATCTACCGTCGAACTATTCGCTCGTCCTCGTGTCGTTCTCGTGCCGTCCACATTTCGTCGTCGATCGTCTTTTCGTCAGTCAACTGTCTTTGTCCTAGATAAATACCTCTAGAGCAGGGGTTGGCAACCTTTTTGGAGTTAAGAGCCATTTTTTTCTCGATGTGATAAATTATTTCTTTAAAGACCCAAATATCGGTACATACATCGGTAATATGTATTAGAAAAAATAATATAACTGTTATCTGCTGTGAAACATGTATTTATTGTGAAATCAAAACATATTTACCATTAGACTACTCAAGAGCCACAAGTATGTATCTAGTGAGCCGCATGCGGCTCGCGAGTCGCAGGTTGCCGGCCCCTGCTCTAGAGGGATTTATAAAATCCCCACATAGATATTCGGCAGACCTTTACCTTTTTAACGCCAATATTTGAATATTCAATATGTTAGAAAATTCATAATTATTGCATTTTAAAAGTTACGTGAAGTTTTATTGAATTCAATAGCACCGGTCACCGGTGACCCCCATGGGGGTCCTTGCAATCCCCACATTGTGAGAGTGTGCGAGAGTCAAAAACGGACGAACTACTCGAGAATAAAAAACACCATTTTATGTAGGATACAAAAGTATGTAGGATACATTGTACATCATTGTTAAGTAGAGAAATATTTACACCGCACTGGCACATAGTCTATTTGCCACAATCCCTATGATGTCAATGCTAACATCAACTGGAACTTTGATGCAGCAATATCTCTGCTTCGTTTCACATTCTTCCTGTAGTTAACTACCGCGGTTAATTCAAAACTATATTCTGCGACTAGCCTCCTGTTGGATATCGGATCGACCTTTTTCTACCTCCACATTTCCAAATAACTCGATTTCTCTTTTGAGGTCGGTGCTATAAATCAGCAAATTCTGACAAATGCTTCAAAACGTTCGATACCGCTTGACATCCGTAATAGGCGGAACGGTTGGAACGAATACTATTTTGTCGAGTCTTTCAGCTTTCTCTGCGAATCAGTCTATCGACTATACGGGGAAGAATACTTCGTGGTGTGTTCAACAGGACATCTATGGTGTTTAATATCTACCATCAAGGAATAAAAGAGTTGGTTGCATATTTTTAAGGAGACGCTCCATCACTGTGGAAATAACTACGAGAAACACGACGAGAAACGTGCCGCGCAATCTACCAGGATAAAAGGTAATTCCGATTATTAATGATACCGTTATTTTTGAGAAGAAAGAATTCTGCAAGGATTCCGTGTTTCGCTCGATATACTTCGGGATTAATAACGCACCGCAACGAAGAAACGATAAATTATCGTAGTTGAACAATTACAACCATGCCACTGTGGGTACTGCGAATCGTCAATATTGCGAATTAACATCAATGTTGTAAAGGATATTTCACCGACTTTATCATTCTTCTGATAATAAGTATTTCCAGATTATTCTATGTTGTATAATTATCAATGTTCTGACAAATTGTTTTTCATGGAATTTAACGCGATGGTTGAACGCCACCGGTATTTCGTTACTTTCATCATTTCTATTGAAATGAAATGTTTCTATTAAAATCACCTTTTTATATAGTGAAAATGTTAAAGATAGTGATAGATAGGTATTCAGTAGACATTTATCTTTTTATTGCCAATATATAAATATTCGGAACATTCGAAAATTCATAAATATTCCAATTTAAAAATTACATGAAATTTTATTGAATTTAACACTAGAACTACCGGCATTAAATCTATTATATTTCAATGTATTAAATGAGAACTTTGGAAAATGAAGAATTAAGAGATGGAAAATATGATTGTTTCATTAATCTATGTTTTATAAGACCAACGTAAAATATCTATTATATGATTCTCCCATTAAGCTTGAAAATCTTTTGAAAAAATTGGGAACCAGTGATTTTGACTTGCTTGGTAGTTCTAGTGTTAATATTATCGGTCACCAATGACGCCCATGGTAGTCAACGTATTAAGATGTCATGAGTATTTTATTCGCATGATTTTAATTTTTTAATGCACGTTGTTTTGAGCCATATGGTAAATAAAATTTAAGAATTCGAAGTTGAAGAAGTACACGAACGTTTGTGTTCTCCAAAGCCATAAATACGCTATAGCGACGTGAAAAGTAATTTAAATTACAATGAGCTTGAAAAAAGTTACGTGATAGGAAATAAACATAAATTGTATGGATCTCACTGGAGAGATTTGACTGCCAAATATTTTTGGCTCCTTATAATTGGTAGATGGTGAGGTAAATTAGATATTACGCTTTGAGTAAAGACGATTCTCTCGATTATCTACTTTGATACTTTACTTGTTGATAAATTTAGCTCCGAGGGTCGTCGACTTCCAATTTCGTTCTTCAAATTGAATTTAATACAAGATTACTTAGATAAAATAAAAATGGTTTAAAGAATATGTTACGAATTTATTTTGATATCGTTGGATTAATTTATCAAGTTAAGAGACGAAAGCGTTCCACTTCGATAAAATCTACAGTATATTTGTACCTTAATACGTGATTGATTGTAAAGAACTAATTGACAGTTCTACGTCAAGATAAAATATCTCTAAAAACTCCAAATCGATCAACTACCTTTTCAAATATACCAGCAGAAGCGTTCACTAATTTAGACAATTTGAAACTAATTACTCGATCAATTCACTGAATACTCTTCTATTGATTTTATAAAACATTAAGGAAAAACAAAGTGTCTCAATTTTCAGCCAAAACGCAAACATAGTGCTTAGTTAGAGGATTATGATAGGTAAAGAGATAAAGGTTCAGACTCGCAATTTAGTCTGCCCGGTTGAAATCCACTCTCGCCATAATAAATCATACCCTCGCTGCTTCAAAACCCACCTAAAACACCCAACTCCATAACAAAATGACCGTACCACTTACAGCTGAAAAGTATAAAATCAAAAAAAAATACTTAACACTATTCCTACCGCAACGGGTCAAATGACCGTTTTCAAATTTCGATTAGAATTTCCTATATACAACGTAATTCAATCGCCTTTAAACTTTATGACTTTTCCTGAAACATACGTGTAATACATTTTTCAATATTCACTTCATTTTTTATTGTTTATTTTCTGAGAAAAATTTGTAGTCTGCCTTGCCTATCACGACCGGTCATTTGACCGGTTGAACGATATATAACTTTTTATAATAGTTATCTCTCAAAGATTCAATTCCGAAACGATAAAGTCGTTCCAAATGAAAGGTGATGCAGTTGTGACATGATTTTATCCAAAAAGTGCCTTCCAGAAACTCTTTTACAGCACTTCCAAGTGTTTAGAGTTCTCGCTCACCAATCGGCCTTGCGGTGCTTATTTGCCTCATTGGTATCCGAAGTGGTCAACAACCGTAGATTTTCTTATACCGTCTTTACTACTATGATCGTGAAATAAATAAAATAGCAGAAGGGGATGCCTTGAAGGTGTGTGTGTGTGTCTTCTCTCCAATTCAAATCAGTAAACTTTGTAACTTGTTAATTTTTATTTTTATTCTATTAGTACTATTCTACTCTCATTTTATACTGTATTACGTGTTATAAGTGTAATTTTCAAAAAGTGAACAAAACCAACAATACTTCTTAGTAAATTTCATATTTGATCTTTTATGCATTTTTTTATCCATTTTGATTTACATTTTTATATTTTAGTTTTTATTTTATCAGTTGAATAAAATGCATGGGTTTTATATAAAGAAACCACGGGAGAAGATATTTCGAGACAAGAAGTTTTACTTCAATCAATAGAACTTTCCATCAAATATCAAAAAACTGCTACAGCTAGGCAAAAAAGAATCAACCAACACTCGTCACAAATACAATTACAGGTTTCCGTAAACTAAAAACATATCAGATAAGACATTGTAAAGATAATAAGCGTAACAAAGTCTATCTAAAATGTACAAAACTACGTATGTGGAAAATGCCCGAGTCGAAAAGTCCAGCCTAAAAAGAAACTTGAAATCCTAGATTCTTTTGATCTCTCATTTGCCGCTTAATTATGTATACCATTTTGAACCTCAAAATCCTCAACTAGTGTGTCTACGCGCCTCAAACTCCTGTAAATATGATTTTTAGGAGTTATATGGACTGATCAGGTAACATTTTTATTCCAATTTAATCTGACATCCCCTAAAAATATTTCAGAAGTTCCAAGTCTGTCGACTCATATTCTAAAAATAGGGCTTTCAGGAGCAAGTTGGAATTAAATTATCATTTTATTCCATATAAATTCTAAATCTCCTAAACCAAATTAATTTTTAGTACTTATATCGAGAATTTTTTTGGACCTCGATCATTACACTCCAATTCCAATCCAATTCTAAAGCTCCTCATTATAGAATGAAGAGGATGATTTTGGGCTGTATGAAGCCTAAATTGCTCCTAAACTAGGTAAAAGTGGCAAAAAGTAACAAGTGTAGGCCGATTGTGGAATTAAAATTTGCATTCTTTTATATGTAACATATTTTTCCATATTCAGCCTAAATATCCTAAGTTATTTGGTAATTTAGGAGGATTTTGGGCTGAAATTTTCGACTCGGGTGTATAATAGAGATGTCGATTTGCAAAAAATCCGGTGAAAACGAATAATATGTACATTATATACATACTACTGAATAAAAGAAACTATATATCTATACTGTCAAATTGGCTGTTATCTTCATTCTATATTAAAAAATATAAGTTTTACTAAAGACCGCTCATTTGACCGGTCGCGGTAGGAATAGGTATATATGCGAAGTGTCGGTAGGAATAGTGTTAAATTTAATTCCAAATCTCCAAGATCAATAAAATCATCACAAATTCATCTCACTGAAATCTTCTGAAAATATGTAACACAATTTCTCTTCATCAAAGAAACCACTTCAACATCCACGTCGCACTCCATCGGCTTTAAGCTCAACGAAGTCAATCGTACTCGATGCGCTCCTATTACACCCGCGTTCTTTTTTTCGGCCAATCAATGGGACCTCTTAATTTGGTGTAGGTAAGACCTTCATTAGTCGAGGAAAACGCGAGTTCCGCTTTAATTAACGAACGGTCGGTCGACTGGCTTGTCATCCGATTGGACGTAGAAGCGAATTTGTCGTAGCACCGGCGTTATATACCTCCTCCGCGTTCTTGTGTGCTCGTGTTCGCGACAGGTATCAACGAGGCGTTAACAAAGCGATCGATTCTACTTCAACTACATCGACTGAATTTCTCCGGCTGGAAGCTAACGTAAGCTCACGCACAGACAGACGTCTTGACGGCAAAATCGACCCTCGAAAAAGACTCGATTGTGCTATCGGAGACAGGGAGGTCGCATTATGTTCAATTACGTCCTGCCAATCATACGTACTGTCTTCGTTCCTCTTTCTCTTCTCGCTTCTTCTGCGCGTTCTTGGTGGTAGAATATGAGAATGGTGGATTTTATATATGTATTTCAGTATATTGGATCTCGAAGAGTTCTTGGTAGAATTAGGAACGGGTGTTTGATATATCCTTTTATTCCTTAGATTATTTTTATTCGACAATAGGGGAGAGATTTAGATGTTTGGTTTTTCGGGATAATTCGTTGGGCACTTTTTATCATTGTTTTTGAGATACTGCATTTAGGAAAATATAGTAGCCTTTTTTGCAATTGTAGTAGATATTTGAATATATTAAAGTGTGTATGGAGAGGGAGTGGAAATATGATTTAACATTAAAATGATTTTTGAGATTTTGTGGAAGTAGATGTTTGCAGTTTAGAAAACGTTTGCTTAGATAATTATACTTAATTCAAAAGCGACGATTAATTCAATGTATTAAAGAAATGACAAATAAATACATTTGCAGAAAGGAACTAACAATAAGTAAGGCAAACAACTTGATCGTCTCTATCGCTCGCACTCTACGAGATAGATGCAAAAAATTGAAAAAAGGCAGAATTAGAAATTGCAGCAACATTTACAAAAAATCAAGAACAAATTCCGTCGACCACCTTAGTATTGGGTCAGCAAGAAAGTAATTTCGGTTTTTGATGAGAGCCAGCATTACGTTTGTTCTCAATGATTTCTGACAATGTTATGATTTTTTTTTCTAACAATCGAAAGTTGTGAAACTTTTGACTTGGCTTAGAAACAAATTGCGCTTTATTTTGTTTGTAATTGTTTGTTTAGGAGAATTTTAACATAGAGTGAAAAACGAACATTTCTCATATGTTTTACTTTTTTATTTTTTGCAAAATCTAAGCTTGGTTGGGAAGTGATGTCACAGCCTCTATGTAGGCCTGATCTGACACCATTAGATTACCATTTATTTTTCAGCTTGCAAAACTTTTTGAATAGTAAAACTTTCAATGGCGATGATAGCCTAAAATTGCATTGGGTTCAGTTTTTTCTTGATATGGGCCAGTATTTCTATAAAAACGGAATCACGAATTTGTCAAAACGGTGGCAAAAGGTCATCGAAAAAATTCTTTGTTAAAAAAAATTAAGTTCCATTTCACACTACAAAACCGAAATTACTTTCTTGCCAACCCAATAGATCTATTGTTAATATAGATCGAACGAATCAACCTACATTATTGAGAAACCAAATGGTCCAAGAAGATGAAAATTGTAGTCATATCAAATAAAGATTGAAACATAAGTTAGAAGAAACAGGAAATCCATATTTTCGTTCGAAAATTCAATATAGAAAGCGGAGATAGAGAAGATAGATATCAAGAGAGTGTGTGCAGATTTGTATACGAAACGGGCTTTAGAAATTCCGAAGAAAACTGAAGCCAGTTGACGAGGTATGTTCGTTGGTAAGCCTTGAGCAGATAGAGAGGAACAAATTACGCGATATGAAATCTGCAAGAAGGGTAATTTCGCTAATTGGCAGGGGTAATACTGTCGGCATTCGCGCGCATTCGTAGGGTATATAACCATCTATCGCGAGAGAGCGAGCGTTTCAAGTGGACGTTCAAATTGATCGTGCTCAGTTTTCTAGCGATATGATTGGAACGAAGTCGTTTGTAATGAAATTCCAGCCTCCCTCTCGATATCGTTACCCGGAAAATTCAATATTATCGTAAGAGTTGCAGGCGAGAATGCACGTATGCCTGTAATTACGACGAGTGGTGAATTTCACCGATGAATTTTGTGAGACGAATGTTCTTTATACACAGATCGCGATCGTCTTTGGAATAAGAAAAATGTGATTTCTTAATATACTATTAACGTAATACGTTCTTAGTATACTATTAACACTAGATTTACCGGCGTGAAAACTACTATATTTAAATATGCTAAATATGTACCTTAAAGCAAGGAAAATTAAGACGTGGAAAAGATGATAGATTCAGTAACTTAAGTTTTATACTATGGACAAAAAATATTTATTCTACGGCTCTCTCATAAACCCGTAGAATTTTTGAAAAAAATTGTGTTCCAGTCATTTTGACTGGCTTGGTAAATCTAGTGTTAAAAATTCTATTCTGATGCTCTTTAAAAAAAAAATATCGTGTTTTCCAAATGAAAGAATACATTGATGGATGGATACAAGGTTAGATAGAAAAGAAGAAAGTCATTTAAGAATAAAAATGCATCTGTAGATTGTCAACTACTTTTTTAGTAACGATTCATTGTTCCTATAATTTTTTTCACGAAAGTTACGAAAAAATTAACTCTTTGTTTACAGACTGTTCTAATTGTAAGACGAAGCTTTTCGCGTGAGCAACATGCGGCCGAGAGATATGACTAGGGACTGAATAGTTTTTAATAATAAGTTGTTTTCAACAATAGAAACGATTGCCAATGAAATTTATATATGAGACCATAGGAAACAAGCAATGCCTTCGCCTGGCGCGTATTTACGTCCATAGTTTATATCGATAGCTTCTAGGGCGCGTATTTGCATTCATAGTTTTTACCAATTCGTAACAGTACTCCCTCCTTTAACACTAGAACGACTGACGTTAAATTTAATACATTTAAATATTTTAAATAAGTACTTTGGAAGAAGAGGAATCAAGGGGTGGAAAATATGATCGGTTTGGTAATCTGTGTTTAATAAGATCAACTTAGAATTTCGAGTTTAGGACTTTCACGTAAACTTAGGGAATTTTTGGAAAAAAGTGTGAACAAGTCATTTTGACTTGCTTGGTCGTTCTAGTGTTAAAGAGAATTTTACATGCAGTTGATAATTAAACATAATTGATGGCTTCTAAATCTGATATAACTCTTCGCTTCTTTATATTCTCGACCATTGGTTATAGGAGGAACGAGTATCTACTGTGAACTCTTTCTAACTAAAAACTGACTTGGAATTCACCCAGAGCCTAAGCTCTGCTCCAGGAAAAATCATAGCTCAAAAACCTGGAAAAATCAGCGGTCTGGCAGTCCAAGATGCAGAACTTATCGACTTGCTTCCTCCTTTTGCATAGGAACAAACTTAGTAATGTCCTCAGCAAAATGTCCTCCTTTTTTTTAGCAAACAATTCTTCTCTTTTGCCACTTATTTCTGTAACGCAAATTGACTTCCGGCAGAAACAAGATTACAAAGACTTTTGACTACTTTCATTCTCATTTGCACAGCGTTTCCTTGATTTGGTTGAATTTGATTATAGTGGATATTGTAAACTTAATGAATCAATAATACAATGTATGCAACAACAAACAGTATGCACATTGATAATTTAACGAGCTTCAGATTGAAGTTCGGGTCGATTAAAAAGTTGCAAAATAATTTAACAAAAATGGCCTCCGCCGATTTTTAATATTGCCGTTGTTGTTAATTACTCCCGTAGAGTTTGTGAACTTTCGCGTGTCAAAGCGTTTCATGAAACAACGAAAATGTAGTGAGATATTGAAAGTTTAATTACACTGACGTCATCGTGAATTTATTAGAACGTAAAATTTACTATGCTGTTATATCGATTCGAAAAGTTACAAGCATATTCTATGTTGTAATGTTTACTCTACTACCTACATGGTTCGAATAGTCTTTTAATTTTATGCATCGGCAAAAAAAGTACTTACATTTTTACAAGCGGAGAAATCCCAATAGACAATGGAATATTTATTCTTATAACTTGTACGTTTCTTCCTAAAATTCATTGATATCTTCTCCCATTAATGTGCCAGAACAAAACTTATTGCTGTAAATTCTGCAAACGAGTTTCGTCTCATAAATTTATCTCTTATAAAATATAAAATGTAATATCTACTTTTTATCTTTACTTCTACTTCTCCACACATTGGATTCTACATACCAAATTTTCCTTATATTTAATGCATTAACACTAGAACTACCAGCGTCAAATCCAACATATTTTCATAAATTAAGTAAGTACTTTGAAAAAGGGGGAATCAGGCGGCGGAAAATTTGATCGATTTGGGTGATTTATGTTTATTGATATAGACGTTCAATATTTATTCTATGACTCTTATATAAAATTGGAGAATTATTTGAAAAAATTGTGTACCAGTCATTTTGACTGGTTTGGTAATTCTAAATGCGATATTTTTTCCGCACTCTTTGTACCTCTTTATAAAATTCTACAGTATCTTCTCAATTTAATACATCGATTACAAAATATTTACACGATCGAATTTCAAAAACAAGTCTTCCCGTATAATTTCGCTGGCGCATAAAGCGATGTATTTTCGCAGTAGCGCAGACCAGGATGAACGATCGGACGGTGTAATTTTAATGAATAAATGTAGCGGGTATCCCACGTTACATGCTTGACTCGCATTATTAGTTATAGCATATATTAACCAAGTACCAACTAATGCGATATACGCCCAGGTTTATACGCGTGCACGTTAAAGCGTCGTGTATAACATGTTTGGTACATGCATAGTCGATCACGGTATATATTATCAAACTTCGAAATCAGGTATTTACCAAATGGATTCTCTTCCCAAATGTACGCGGTATTTGCGTTTTATGGGCGTGTTTTCATCGAATTCCGTGGCCCTAAAATAGACGTGGCCACTGTCGGAGTCAGCAAATATACGTGCTGGCCCAACTGTGCGTAATTTTTTATGATACATCATGCGCCGTTGGTAGGTGACAGGTAGAGTGAAACTCGTTAGAAATATTGAGCCACGGATGGCCGGCCAGATACCGTCGATGAAGCTAATATACAATCTGCCCAGCTGTATGACGTGATATGCTACTCCGAAAAATGAAACCCCTCACGGAATGGTCAAGTGCCCCGTGTCAAACAAACAGGATGGACTTGTTTTTTTATTAAAGTCGGCTCTTAATTTCCTCGGAATAGTGGACTTTTAATGAATAATGTTATTTGGCACCGAGAAGAACATATAATCATAAATATTTATTTTAGATTTTTTATAAAGTTCACGTTACTGTATAGACTAATTAGGATGCATAAAGTTACTTTCAATACTCTGGAAAAGCTTCTAGAGTATTTGAAGTAGTCACATAGGAATCCATTAATAGATGAATTAATTCTTGTTATAGACAGAAACATTTGTAGTAGAAAAAATAGGATGAAAGAAACTTGGACTTGTTTTTTTTATTAAAGTCCACTTTTCATTTCGTCGGAATAGTGAACTTTGGATGAATAATGTTACTTGGCACCGAGAAGAACATATAATCATAAATATTTATTTTAGATTTTTTATAAAGTTCATGTTACTGTATAGACTAATTAGGATGCATAAAGTTACTTTCAATACTCTGGAAAAGCTTCTAGAGTACTTGAAGTAGTCACATAGGAATCCACTGATAGATGAATTAATTCTTGTTCTAGAGAGAAACGTTAGTAGCAGGAAAAATGGGATGAAAGAAACTTGGACTTGTTTTTTTTATTAAAGTCGACTCTTCATTTCGTCGGAATAGTGAACTTTGGATGAATAATGTTACTTGGCACCGAGAAGAACATATAATCATAAATATTTATTTTAGATTTTTTATAAAGTTCATGTTACTGTATAGACTAATTAGGATGCATAAAGTTACTTTCAATACTCTGGAAAAGCTTCTAGAGTACTTGAAGTAGTCACATAGGAATCCACTGATAGATGAATTAATTCTTGTTCTAGAGAGAAACGTTAGTAGCAGGAAAAATGGGATGAAAAAAACTTGAGAATTTTTTCAATCGGTGAAAGAGAAAATATCTGTGAAACTTGACATTAATTAATATGAGTATGTCTTCAGGATTTCAAATTTATTTTGTGCTATATGGTATATAAAAAGCCGTTGCTTTTAAAAATTTTATTTCAGCCACTACGTAGCGTATGTAGTTGTAAAAGAAAACGTAGGACAAACGATTAAATAAAAATGTACTATCGCGTACAATTGATGCACGGTGGAGTATATAATACTTTGATGGATGTCGACTATAGTTCACTTTCCCACCGAAGAGGTTAATGGTTTCAACTTGCGTGAGAAAACACAGTTGATCATGGCTGAATCGTCGATATTATCCAAGAAAGTTGTAAAATTACGTAATTGATCTTTCTCGTTTCAGTATAAACTCTTTCGTTACCTTGTTTCATCTAACCTTTTTGCTTGAAGTAGGCTCCGAGACATATATATACCTCGTTGACATATAACAAACAATATAGACGTTTCATTAGAAACAACATATATTGTTACAAAAGATACCTCTATTATTTTACTGAATATTAGACAAAACTGTTTCAACCACTTAACTATCATTAAATGATTCATTATCTCTTTACTTTTGGGTCGTCAACTTGCGGCTCTTTCATCTAAAATCTTTAATTGTTTAGACTAATTAGAGTTATTAAATTTTACTTCACATAATTTCCATTTAACACTTTGACTGCTATCGGCGCATATATGCGCCCCGCAAAAGCTATAGGTTGAATTATCATAACGAAATTGCCTCCCTTATATTTCATATCGATTATGAGGATGATAATAACGAACTGCAAATGTTAATATCGATTTAATAATGAGAAAAGAGTTGTCTTTGAACGAGAAGTTTGGATCCGCCAAAACAGAGACATTATTCTGTAATATTTGAGTTGTTGAATTATGAAACCCCTTTGCAATATAATACCATCAAAATTATTTTCTTATATTCTTCTGTAAGCGTCAACCAATTGCCATCTTGTAAACTCTCAACGGAAACCTTAAACAAAGTGTATTGTCTTCCATTAAAAAGTAAAACTTTCGCGATTTTCTACAACATTGTCTTTTTTTTTATAAAAAATTGCGTTTTCTTCAATTTTCGATGCGATTTCCTACAATTACTTACTTGAATCTAATATACCACCAACTCAAAATTGTGAATATTGGAAAGATTTTCTAAGCTAGTCGTATGGAGTACTGATAGTCATTAGTAGACTGCGGATTCTTATGCATTTATGACAAATTAAATACGGCTAAAATATACAAAAAGAACATAATATAAAAATATATCTAAAATATCCAAAGTATGGTATGTGTTGTAATATTTATCGAGTGCAATAAATCCCTAGATAGGTTTTCCTGTCTCACATGCATTTGTGCAATTCGAAATTTGCATAAACATCCGCAGTCTAGACATTAGAAAAAATCACGAGTTTTCCGATTTTTCTTCGCCGTTAGATTCGATTGCAACATGGAAAGTTCACCAAGTACGATTATAGAGGATGATGCACTTGTCGATCCGTAGGGTAGGTTGCAGCGTCGATAACAGACACCAGCAATGGCGACGATCCTCTCTCCCGACGATCAGTCACGTGTCATCGTTTGATTTATCCGCGTACATCGAGTACATAGGCCTTGTTCCGCGTCGGTCACTCGGATTCGCGATTGATCCGGTGAAAATTCGAGTGCTTTACAGCTGCCGAGGAAGGACGATACTTGTCAATATTCGCTGGTACGTTTGGAAAACTGGATACTCTTAAATGGGATCCCTTCAACTACTGATATCTGGGGATGGTCAATGTTGATTTGATTAAGATGCCAGTCAGTTTTACGCTGTATATTTTCGATTTGATTGTGTGGTCGTTGCAGCGAGTATCAATTGTTTTAGGTGGTCACAGAACAACTGAAGTCACGATAGGAGAAGTGATAGTTTCGGGAAGATCTTTCAGAAGAAATGGCTTTAAATGGATTTGAAATATAGCTAAGTACTTGAGAGGTTGAAATTCGTATTCGTCATGTTTGTACTTTTCGACTCAGTTTTGAGAGTATGAAGGCGAATAAATGCGAATGTATATGCATTAACTCTAGTTTTCCGGAAGCCGGCAAATTGACTGATTTGTACCTTTTTGGAAATGCCTTCCAAACTTACATTAGAGAGACGTGGCATAGTAGATATTTCACTATAATATACAAATTACTTAGCTAATTATCTTTTTTGCTGCTTGATCACTTGATTTCCAAAGTTCTTACAGATTTTACGTCCGCATTCTAGTTTTAAAATGTTCAGCTTCCTCTGTGATTACCGCATCAGGGTGGTGACACAATGTCAATATTACTACACACCCTTTTTAACTAATGAAGATTTTAAATTATTTTCAGGAAGTCAGAAATATAACGTTATGCAGAAATGAAATAAATCAATCTCACGACTATGTGTCCATTGCTAATATTATATCATCGCCTATCAATATATGTACACTACCGCTGATAAATATTTAGTCACTTTTATAAGTGTTTAGGCTCTCTTCTTTTCACGTATATTTTATTACTAATTGTAAGATTTATATTAAGCACTTTATTTTTCCCATTTATCTAGTATATTTCTATAAATGTATATGTGGATGTACCATAACAAATAACTATTTTTCTGAATTCTTAATTTCAACTATTATCGAGACTGCCTTAAAAATACCATCCTGCCAAATACCTCATCGTCCTATAAAACGTTAAAACAAATTCTCCAATTTCAAATGTAATTTCAAATATATTATTATATTTCAAACATATTATTATATTGAAATATAATTTCAAATAAGTTGGTACTGTCATGGTGTGAAGAGGACACGATAGTAGATTTGAGGCAATGTACAAAATGCGGCAAGTGGTATCACGAGAACTGTGTCGGTTTGTCAGCAGATGATATGGACACATTTGAATGTCCTGATGGCTGTTAATCAAAGGAATTTATTGCTTTTTTTAAGACTTAATGTATGATTGATGCCTATCTATGATTATTGATCTCAATTACCAAATATAAGATGCCTATTTTGATTATTCATGTATGTTAAAGCCTTATTACCCGACCATAGTATAAAAAGGCCTATAGACAGAGTTTTAAAAAATGTTTGATTTTGTTTTTGTTTATGGCAAAAGTTGTCATTTTTTGTTTATATTTTATAGTAATGGTTCCATAGGTTTACTTAACATTAAAATTGGTTCATTTCGATATATAATTCGTATTTTATTTCAAATCTCCCTTAGCTAGGTCTTATTACCCGAACCTACCTTATATTAATTCTAAGAATTTCTTTAATTCCATTTCATCCCTCAATAAATCTCCACATTCCTCTGTTATTCCAACTCGAACAAACTTTTTCAACCAGCATTACAAAAAGTGCCATTCATTAACCATAATTAATGAAGAACGTAAAAAAGTACCCATCATTTCCAACGTTTCTATCGATCCTTCCATACAATACGTTCAAATATCGTAACGCGGCAATAAAGTCCCATCTTCTTCTGACTTCTCGATAAGAGTCGCTGATAAGCACGCAGAAGTTTACACGGCAGAGGGCCGAAAGGTCAATATTGCCAGCCCATCGAACTTATCTGCGTGTCACAGGTCCTCACCTCCGATGCGTATATATACGTACGTTATATGCCATCAAGAGGAAAATTCCCGAGGGAGCTGCCGGTGCGTGGAGACTTTCTCAACACGTTATTATCTTATCCGCGCGTTCACGCGTGCCGGCGAATCGACCGAGCTTTATTAAGCCCGGAAGATACGCATACGTTACCTTCGCGTAAATCGATATCGTACTTGCTTTTTTCTCATATATTTACAAGTCCACAGCGATCCTGCAGCCTTTATCGCGCTGGCATTCTTTTTTCTAACATATTTATTGTCGACCGCTGGTCGAAAAATGCGGTTAAGCGATAACCAAGGAAAAGTGTATTTACGTGGCGGAAAGTCGGGCCAAGACACATTTTTGCCGTTGGAAGAATCGATACGGCGATTTAACTGAAATTTACGGGGAACGTAGAATGCCACTTTAACGCGTAATTTGTACGTGGAAATTCCTTGGACGATCGTTGTTTCTTCGACGGACTTCGGGGTTGAGAAAGGCGCTCTGAGTTCGCGTAAATCAAAGAAATTGTATATACATCCGGTTTCGTTCTTTTTGCGCCACTAGGGAGGAGAATTTGATGGGAAAGTCGGAATAAATGCTAGCATCGTTTTCACGGTGCGGTGTTCGATCTTTTGTTATTGTCTTTTGCGTCAAAGAATTTGTATCGACCACTTTGAATAGGAAATATTGATAATAATTGTTAATAATGAACTATGATTATATTTATCATTAATTCTTAGTTTATCCTATGTAAATTCCTTCAACCTAGTATTTGAATAGAATTTCAACAACAGGGGATGATATCCAAAATTTACACAACTCTCAGAAAAACTTTATTCCATTTCCAACCGTCAATTTAATGACAATACAAAATTCAAAGATGAATTACTACAATTAATCATTCACAATAATGATATTGTTCATGAAACACAAAGAAATCCCCGCAAAATATTCCACAAACGGAAAATGCCGAAACGTCATTGTAATTTGTGCGAAAGATGCACGAAAGCAGGGAAAACGCGAAAGTAGAAACGCGGTAGCCTGTAATACGTACTTCTGAAAATCACAGAGGCAACGAGGGCACGAAATAAAGCACAGATACCCTCCGTATCCGCGCGCTCTACTGATAAATTTTTTATGAAAGTTATTTCGTACGCTCCGCCACGTGGAAGATGTATTATAACAATGGCACGCAGCACCGTACAATGGCTCACCCCGATGTTATTTCGAAACTCTCGTTCGACGTGCCGTGTAATGAACTGAAGCACCCTACTCCGCCCGCTATGCGCCACGAAAGAGGAAAAAAAAACTTTCTCCCCCTCGAATTTTATTTACACGAAGCAGATAAGCAGGATACCACGAATCCCACTCTAAAAGTTAGGAAGCAACCCCTATACGCATCGCGTCGTCTCGATACGTTGGCTTGACGGTTTTAACGACACGATTTTCATTCCAGCCCTTGGCCACGCTCGACCAGACGTCGGAGTCTTCGCGATGAAACTTTCTCGTTCGAGAGAGATCGCGAACAGGTAGTGGTTCCGTTTCGATCCGAGAAGCTTTTTAAATTTCATATTCCACGGAGCGCGCCATCGCCACCACCACCACCACCACCATCACCGATGGCAGTCTTCGTGCTAACCATTTCTCTCACGCATATACAATCCAGGATCACGAACTGCCGCTATATTATGCGTAGTTCATACCGCGTCGTAGCGTATCATTGTTCCGGGAAACAGAGGAATTCCATTACCGGTTGGCAACTGAACTCTCTGTCGAGACTGCGTTTTAGTTGCGGTCGACGAAGCGGGTCCTCCTCGTAGCTCGCGTCCTTTCATTCGCGCTGTCCGGTCGAGAATATCTCGAAGGACGGAAGACTGGCAAATTTCTGTCAAACGATTCTCCCTTTTATGGGGGATCATCGCCGTGACCCTGAACGTGACGAACTACGATTCGCGGTGGCCGTTGTCGTGGGGTGAAAGTAACGAGAGGATTAAAATCATAGGTGGAGCGAGAAATGTGAAACGTCCGTGGACGAGGGTTGGGATTTTCCTGTGACGGGGTTGAAACATTCATAAAATGTTGGAATTAAGGGATGGATGGGAAATTTTACTTTAAGGTCTGGGTGAAGTTGTGGTAGTATGATGATAACAGAATTTTAACGGGGTGAGGAAAAGGGTGGGTGAAATGGGAGGGGTTAAAGAAGTTAGGTTGGATTTGAAGATGAATTTGAGACAGTGATAGAAGAATTTTTGGAAGATAATTTTAAATGTTGAAATTCTTCACGATCGAATAAAGTGTTGGTATTAAATTGAAAAGTGCCTCGTCATGAATTTACTTTCGACCTGATACCGAATATCGTAACTGATGAATTGAAAAAACGTGGTCCATAGTGAAACATTTTATCGAACATAGCGTCAAAATATATTCCGTTGATAACGCTTTTCGAATTTCTAAACCCTAACATTCGTAACATAATCGAATACCGACTAAATTTTCAAATACAGCAGCAAATCAAAATTCATTACTTGCGTTAGCACCACGCAACCGCTTATATTAAGAAAATTTCTCACAAGAGCTGGAACGATTTCTCTAAAATCATCCTTTCCACCTTCTATCATTTATTTCTCTAAGCATTCGTTTTCCAAGCGAGCATACTTCTTCGTTTCAACTATTCGAAAAATTACCCTAAGAAAAGAGGAATAACGGTCCTCTCTGGCGTAGAATTTTCTTTTGCTTCTTCGCATCATCCCTCCGTCCCCATTCCCGAGATTCGATTCTTCTCGCCTCGAATAATGTCCCTTCTCCGGCGTCGTCCTCGACGCGACTGCATCGGCATAGAATGCAAATGAAGCAGCATCCAGGTCCTCTATATTCTACTTGTAACCGCCACAGCCGCCAAGAGTCGCTGAGCTTTCCTACCGTGACATAGGCAACCACAAGCCAGAACGCCCGTCTCAACCGTCGCCCGTTACCCTGCCGCCCGTGACGTTAACGTAAAATAATAGAACTTCAACTTCACAGACTCCACTCACCGTTCGTAACGTAACTTATGCTCTCGTAGTTCACTATGCATAGAAATTTTGGTAGTAATAGTTTTGCAGCACCGAAGGACTCTTACTGGGCACACGCTCGAAGAACCGAGGGACCTGTTGCTTTTCGAAAGTCATGCATATATCGTAAATACGATCGAATTCTGCGGAGAAACAAAATACTGGCTCGATGAGGCAGAAATAATGTGTGTGCGATTTGTTTGACAGGTTTCGCGCTGATTTTTATCCGTGTGTTATTTGCGGTAGTTTGTAATAATTTTACTATTAGGGGTGGATGTTGTTGGATTTAAAGTGAAGTAAGGTTTGTTTAGGTTGTGTGGTGGGTCGCTATGAAGTACTGTTCATGAATGATATATATAATGGCTTCTCGTGAAGTGTCTTTCACTTATTCGACATGTTTTTTATGTGAGTTAAAGCCCACGACAGATATACAGGGTGTCCCAGCCGATTTTGACATCTTGATAACTTCGGTATTGCGGCATGTAGCGAAAAATGTTTCAAAGGAAACTTAAACGGTATCGAGTGAGGCATAATCTGGTGTCATTAGTTTTTCCATAGGTGGACGCGTCAAGGACTTATGAAGGTCAAATTTAGTTTTTTAAATAGAATGAGGTACTTTTTTATGCATCAAGCGATGCAGCTAGACATTCTTTATAAAAAAGTACTGACCTATGTATGTCAAAAAGCTAATAGTTTAGGAGACATTTCAGTATAAATAATCTAAATGCAAAGGCATCATTCCTGCCGCACTAGGACGTGAGCTCTGTTTATCTGTTTAACTCTCTGTAACCTGATTTAACGCTGGCCGATTTTTTCTTATGGGGATATTTAACCCGTTGCGGACGGAGGCATTTTTGAATATCGAGAAACAATCAATTATTTAGCGATGAAAAAACACTTTTTCATCGGAAACACAATCTGTTAATGTATACAAGTTGAAATTTACTCTTTGTAAAATAATATTTCGACGATTATATTTTAATTTTTCAACTCTAACCGTTTATATATGCACCGACAAACTATAACCAATTTTTTTCTCAGGGCGGAAATATTCGCCCGTCGTCCTCAAAGGGTTAAAGGATAAAACGCGAACGTTTCAACTAAAGTGAGTCGTATAAAGCAGCACATTATCGATTAATGTGGCAAAATATCAGCCGATGTATTAAGTAACGTAGGCCATTCCTTACTTCATCGATTTCAAAAATGCTGCGATGCAAATGGTCGTTATATTGAACCGTACTTGTAAATAAACGCTAATGCAATTACGAATTTTAGAATTACTTAAATCGAAATATCTCCTAAACTATTAGTTTTTCGACATACATAAGTCTGCGCTTTTTTATATAGAATGTCTAGCTTGATGCATAAAAAAGTGCCCCATTCTATTTAAAAAAAAAACAAAGTTGACTTTCATATGTCTTTGACGTGTCCACGTACGGAAAAACTAATGACACGAGATTTTGCCCCACTCGATACCATCTTAGTTTCCTATGAAACTTTTTTTGCTACATACCACGATACCAAAGTTATCAAGATGTCAAAATCGGCTGGGACACCCTATATAAAAGTGGAAATTCTATCTATTGGCCATTTGCATTCGAGAGCCTGGGTTTTCACTTGCAGTTTAAATATTTTAGAACGGTCTGTTCCTCAGTGACGGTGTCCTTACGCGTAGGATCATGCTGATGAAAGGACTAACACTTAGATGTCGAAATTATTATTCCAATTTTCCGTCATTTGAGTGAGACCAATTTGGTAAAATTATTTCTTGGAAGCTGTTCGTCTTTGTCCAATGACATGTCAAGGTCGAAAGTAAAAATTCATTAGATAGAAAAGGAACTACAACGAACAGTAATGTTGAGTGCAGATACACGTAGAATTCCACAGCGTTGAGATATTCAAACTCGTCTCATTTCCATCGGCAATTATGTCAAAGTTAATTCTAAGCTTGTTATACCGCGTCGCAGACATGTTCGGTTATTTAAAGATTTAGCGAGTGTAATTTTAGGAAGAAAATTTATGTAGTTGCAAAGATAAGGGCGCGACATTTACAACGGGGACTTCCAGTTAACACGCTTAACAGACTACACGATGCATTTTCAACTTCGGTGAACGCGCTCACTCTTGAAATTTATGCTCTCATAGCTCCCCGTGCATATGAATGTACGGAAAGGATAATAGTTTAACGACCTCCCGGCATTCTTAGAGCGAACTTCGTGACCTGTTGCACTCGGAAAAGCGAAGGTATTTTATGACTGCAATAAAAAAGATACGTATCCTACGTATGCTATGGCGATGATACTACGAAACATCCCATCGCTACCAGTCGCTCTATGGCATCGATAAAACAAAGATTGCGGTACGAATAAAATACAAGTAAAATGTGCTCGCATTCTTCGATGATATATTTGCTTATTGTTCAAGCTAGAAATTGTAACAGAACGATGTGATCGATATCGTAGCTGGGTGAAAATAAAAATTTTCAGTTATTTACCTTCTATTGAAATGGGTGTTTACAAACTTCTAAGTAACTGGACAATAAGAAACAAACCTTTTAGAGCGTTGTCTGAAACGGGTTAAAATTAAAGTATCCAGGCAGAGCCATTTGCATTCTTCAACGAGAAAGTTCATCGTTTTCGTGTTTATGTGTTTTAATTTGGATTTTTTTAGGTAGGGGAGGGGGAGGGGGCAAAGTGGGCCCCAAAAATTTGGAGGCAAAGTAGTATAACGAATAAAAAAAATAAAGATATGACTATTTTTTGCTGAAGGGGCCCACTTTGCCCCCCTCCCCCCCCCCTACTAAATATTTTTAGTGTCGTTTAAAGTTAGT
Organism: Cerceris rybyensis; assembly: GCA_910591515.1. Taxonomy (NCBI): domain Eukaryota; kingdom Metazoa; phylum Arthropoda; class Insecta; order Hymenoptera; family Crabronidae; genus Cerceris; species Cerceris rybyensis. Next base: position 44,300,044 of record OU342789.1, read on the forward strand.
ATATGTTATATGTTATATATATCAATAGACCTATAAATATTAATTGTCATATGTCATTATTTAAAGAAATAATTTTCCCCAATTTTTGTGCATTTAAAAAGTTTAGTGAGTTTTATAAAAAAAAACTCCATTGTCCTCTGCTTTGCATTTTCTTTTCTTTTATCTAAAGCAGGTATTGAAATAAATGAAATAAAAACCATTTTCCTCCCAGTCCACTGTAAACATGTGCAGATTTTTTCAGTGACCACCTACATAGATGGCATTTCGGAAACATTAATCTAGAAAATTCTTAAGGCAAAAAATTTTTTAAGGAAAATTTGATTAATTTCCTCTGATCCGAACCCCCTTTAATTGAATTACAAAATGACGAAATTATTTTTGTTCAGCTAGATTTCCAAAATTGGTCACATTCGTCGTACCTTCACCGAAGCTTCTTCGAATTATTTTCTTTTCGCCAGCTACTGAAGTTGTAGCCAATTCTACCTTTAATGTCTCTACTATATAAAAATGTAATTTCAATATAAAAAGTTTGATTGCAATAGAAATAACGAGACAGATGGAACACGGTTGTCATTCATCGTGTTAATGTATATCTCCTTCACATGCCAATATTATTACAAAAGACGAAAACTCTGCAGTACGTCAACTTTACTTCTCAACATCCCCCATCAATAAAAATATCATCAACAGCAGTCAGTTAAATCGCAAAATTTCTGAACTAAAAACCATAACAACCCAAAGTATCAATTTCTTCCCCCAAAACCAATGCTTTTCCCTGAAACACCTCGCATACTATCTCCACAAAAATTCTCAACAAATCAACAATTAGCGTTTCATACCTATAGTGTCCATAAATTAGAAAATACAATCAAACCTCTGGATAATACATCAACAAAATTTCTTCCCATGAAAAGACCAGCGTCACTTTTCAAAGTAACTATCAAAATGTTATTTGTATCAAGTTTTCCATCTGAATGATTTGCATCGAAATATGGAAATAGAGCACGCACGGCCCACGTCGTAAAAGTCAGAACCGGATAGGTGCTCTCACAGGATGCTCGTTCGTCAGAGGCCTCGTAAGCTTGTAGCGACGATGTTAGTTGGAAATGCAAGAGACACGTCGTAGCTCTTTATTGCTAAACGCCCGAAACCGCGCAATATCGGCCGGACGTTACACGCGCCGAGAGTGGTTGTGTTCGCGTGTGATGTGGCCAACCATCGGCTCTTTGTCGCGCCTCGATATTTGCATCGTTGATTTCTCTCCTCGCACGTGCATCATTTTGAGCACAACATATCATCGTCCGACAAGAAACATCAAAGGGAACGTCCATCACCAATGGCGAATTAAAGAAGATTTCTTTTGAGATTTATATATTTAAGGGATTTACTTTTGTAATGAGAAGAAACAGAACACGAATAAAATATAAGACAGATGATTTAATAAATAATTCGCGCTTAATAGTAAACTTGAATGCAAAACAAGATCGACTACATAAAAACGTAACACAGACATCAATAAGACATAGTGTAATATTGATACATATAAAGTAAATATTCTTAACACGTTGAATGCAATGGGGGTTACTGGTGACCGGCGCTAATGGATTCAATTAAATTTCATGTAACTTTTCAAATGCAATATGTGGGGATTTTATAAATCCCGCTGGAATTATTTAGAAAGATTCGCCATGAGACAATTGACTGAGGAAAAAGACGATTGACGACGAAACGTGGACGGCACGAGGACGAGAGAACAGTTCGACGTTAGTCGAGATCAACAGTAGATATGCTAGACGTTAGTAGAGTTCGACGTTAGTAGAGTTAGATGAATAGACGACAGAGTGGACGTATAGAGTAGACGAATAGACGAAGTTACGTATAGAATAGACGAGTAGAAGAAAAGACGAGTTGACGAATAGTCGAATAGACGTACGGATTAGACGTAGAAACGCGACTGGACGGATTTATTTTATAGTTGTGTTATTTTATTATTTGTTAATTATATTTAGAGTGTGTGTGTATATGTGTGTCTAGAGCGTTTCCTATATTTCACAATAAAAAGAAGTTTCCACTTGTATATACTTATATATTTATAAGTATATTGGTTATCAATATCCTACAAATATTTGTGCACTTTCTAACATATTGAATATTTAAATATTAGAGTTAAAAGTTCTGTCGAACATCCATCAGTGTCTTTAAAGTTTCTGCTTTATAAAAATGTGAATTTAATAGAAAAAGTTTGAGTTCAGTAGAAATGATGAGACTAACGTATTATTGGTGGCGTCCGATGTGTTAATCCATGAACTAATCAGATTTCTTTTACTATCTATAAGCAACTCTGGATAATTTGTGACATGCGTGTCTTGTTGTAGCGGTAACGGAATCCTGCGAGTCCGTCGTCGCAATCGTAAATACGATACGCAACGTATGTACAATATACTTTTTATTCTGTTAAGATGGAAGTTTTAAAATGGGGTCTATTATAAATATCCTAGGCGGAGGAAACTATTAAAAATACTGAGGGAACTGGGAGCACTAAGCAATGACAAAGTCAAGTGAAAACGAAGTGGAAACGAACTTTGAAGGGAAAGTGACCGGAGGAATGAAAATAGTATAAGTAATTTGGTACTAAACGAAAATATTTACGATGAAGTAATTTTATAACAACCGTCGGATTTAGAATCATGAATATATGCAATGAAATTTCACAAACTTTGTTTCATTGAACCATAAAGTTTGCTAACAAACTATTACACCGAGAGGAGTAAGTCTCCAAAACGAGCCAGCCAAGTGTTAAACATTACAAATCTCCTACTTAAATATCCTGAAATTTCATAAGTTACAAATCAACAAACACTTTCTCTCTACCAACCTATTATCAGTGATTCAAAGTTTGATACTCTTTCACCCTCAAAAATTTCGTGTTCGTTGCAAAGCGCAAGAAACAGATAGAAATACATTTAACTATAGACTAATTATAAGAATAGAAAAACCAGAATACAGCTTTCGTATTTTCTCGTAGCCTCGAGCGTATCAATGAAATACATCGAATTAGCTCTTCGTGGAAATAAGATTTCCCAGTGGTAAGAGCAAGCGTCCAGCTCACCCCGAGGGCCGACAGAGTGCCGACCGAGTGCCGGCCACGGACTCGACGAACGATCAACGGGAAGGGGTCGGCCAGGTCACAGGGAACATTGGCAATATCCTGTTTTTCCAGGACTGCGGAATTAAATATTTGCCGCGGCGAAACAAGAGTTACGTCGCAGTATGTAGCCATCTCGGGGGGAATCGTTGGATACCCGAGCCAACGATACTCCTGCTGCTTCTCGAGTGCCCTCCGGCGCGAGCCAATATACGAAGAAACGGCCAATATCCACGCTTTTTTTCCTACTCGACGACCGACCTTCGGATAACAAATTTCGTAATCGACTTAAGCGTACGTGTATCGACCTCGTAATTCACGTCGATGCTACCGCTACGACCGAAATGGATTTCTTTGGTGTCGAATGAATGAAACCTGTGGTAGAACGGCAAACTGTTGAAAGAAAGGTTTATGGGGGAATGAAGCTAATATCGGACGATGAATTTACAGTTGAACGAAGTTGATCGTAGCGGTGTAATGAATATTGGGGATAATTGCGAGAAATATGGTGGTAGTTTCTTTTATGGCTTTTTGTGTCGATTGACATGTAGGCAAAGAATTTTGGAAATGATTTTTAGCCCTTTGCACTCTGAGCCAAATCTGACGTTATTTGTTAGCAATTTGTCGGCACTTTGTTATTTGCTATTTTGTGCTATTTTAATAGAAAAATTCAGGTAAACATATATTTCTTAAAACCTTGCGGTGCAATAAGTTCATCCTCTGCAATTACTAACAAATTCGAAGGTCCTCTTAGAGGGTGCAATAGAGTGATATGCTAAACTTGCGATGTCCCCTCAGGTGGGACATCGGAGTGCAAAGGGTTAGTAAATGTCGTCGGCAGTTTGATAATCGAGGTGATACGTTAAGAAGTTGTTGATAGGCCGGTATGAAAAAATACGTGGAATGGAATTTCTTGGCTGTTTGTAATATGATGTTAAGCTGACCTTGGGACAGGTAGCAGATTCTGATTTTCTCGGTCTAGCCGCAAGGTACAATTCCATCGGTACAGACGGCTGCTCTGAAAACCTTAGCCCGATTTTCTAATATAACCTTGTGACCTTGAAATTGAGTCTTTTCAAGGTCACAAGAGTATTTCTTCTCATTTTTCTGCTTTATCCTATGTAATGGAATATTGATGTTCTTTAACCCATTCGAGACGCATTGCACATCGTGTAAACAATGCATTTCAGAGTCAAAAATACGGGTTGCACACCGTGTGTGCAATGATATTAAATTGCAATTATCAGTCGGTATTGAGAAAACAGCCGTTGAGATAAGACTACTTTAAAATAAAAAGTATTTTCGAAGCGTTTAAACATCAAATTTGGTATTGGGTTTAATTTAGTCCCTAAAGTGCATGACACAAAGCCGGGACCATCAGGAATGCAGGAAATAGTAAATATAAAGCGGCAAAATTTTCGGTATCTCCGGATGGTCTCCAAAAAGATGCACCGTCTCGAATGAGTTAAAGGACTTACAATTAGTAAGTCAGTCCTTTGAAGCCGTCAACTATGACCATAGCAATAGAAAAAAAAGGAAAATTTAAATACTGAAATATATTTGAAAGAAATCCTCAAATATTTTTTACGCGGACACCCCTATGACAGATATTTCGGTAGCCTTGTTTTCTAGAATAACCTGTACATTCATTTCAAACATCATCAATTAATATACATATTGTGGGATGCGAATGTATAAAGATTTCTTTTAAACATATATTTAAGTAGTATGAATGGGATAAAACCGATCACATTTTGTTTTTTCGCGAGGCCAACGAGGCATTCGTGGATATACTGTGTGTCGTTATATTCTTTGTGTTGAAATCCTCTGTGGATAGACTTGGTGTTATTATAATTTTAGTGATTAGAATCCTGTGTGACAAAATAATGTTTAGATAATACGCGCTATATACATCATAATCTTTCTTCTTATTTTGCTTATAATCTAGTTTATATTATTTTCCATACTTTTATTCGCAATTTCTGTAGTAAATATTAAATACATTATTAAGAAATCCTACAATATTATATTGTCATGACCGAATTCATGAAGACCCATCGATTTAATATAAAAAAAGGACACAAGGACAGTAAACAAAAACATAATTATTAAAATTAATTTTCATAATAACGCTGCTTTTAACAGAATTCCTGTTTTGAGCCAACCTCTATATTCCTTTCAATAGCCATCACTGATTTACAGAGATCTCGCATAGAGGTATCCATATTAACTTATTGAACCTACCAAAAGGGAACAATAGAATGAAAAAAGTTTTTTAATTACGAAATACTCGTTAAAAAAATCGTTTTTCAGAGCACTCTCCGATGGATAAGCGTGTAAATTGTTGCGTTGCTTTTACGGCATAGATAGCCGGACGGTGTACGACGGGGACGCAAAAATTCGGTAAATTATTAACCTTTGTGTACGTCGACTGTACATTGTATCGTTCTCCATACCCGAACGACGCCAACAACGTATCCATATTGAAATATACGGCATACTTGGCGCGATTGTTGTACTCGCTCGGAAGCTGACCAACGTCGGCCCGGTATATACTTGATTTCTCCATTAAAATTTTACTCGACAGGAATTCCGTCCACCCTCGCATTTTCCGAGCAAATGCGTGCGCACTCCTCTGTACGTCGGGTTTTAAAGTGACAACGTGAAAAGCATCGGCGAAGCGAGAAGACCGATAATGTTGATGGTCAATGATATCAATGGCAATCTGTGACCATTGATTGAAACGAGCCATTATCGTTATTAATTTCAGAATAAACCCCAGGCTTAGATCACAGCTAGGTCGTTCCGTTTGTTCGTACAAATACAGCGAAATGACATTTCAGGTTTTCCCGGTCGATTGGGCATCACGTGTATGGTTTCATTCTGTAACGATACTTGCGGCAAAACGCAATCGTTGATTAAAATACGTCACAATTGCCACGTTGTTGCGATTATTATATTAATCACCGAACAATCGAATGCACGATTGCACGCCAACGAATTAGAACATCGAGCGTCCGAGGAGTTTTTAAATCGTTTAAACTGCTGCATGTATCGAGGTCAAGAGAGTAGTATTAGTAATTACCGTGTAACGGTCGCAGTGTTAATTCGAAATAACGATTGTTAATTAATATTGGCTATTACAGCTATTAATCCGACGATTGGAAAACGATTTCAAATTGATTTTCATAGAAAGGTGTACACTGTAATTATACAATATCGCGCTTTGGTTTGCTTTCGTTTCATAGGGCTTCGGTTATGCATGTCAAATGATTTTCACGATTACAGCCACGACTTTCGGCCTCGTCGATGCACTCTGTATTTTCAAATCGACTGTAATTCACGTCGGTAGAAGATTTTTATTCGCTTCGATTTCAATATCTTCAACGTCGAACAATCGTCCGACGAGATTCTTTTTTTTTTATTTTTTTCGTTGAAAAGCTGATTCGCAGTCGAGACTTGTAAAATTTGTCGAGGGGGAAAAAAAGTGCAGCTTCCGACACGTACTTGCTGCCATGTCAATTCTGCATGGTTCGCGCGCGAATCACCGCTCGGTGCGAGTTCTCTTTGACGGGAATACCGTTATTGAACTCCGTGGAGCTATGCAATTTCGATTGTTGCGAAACGGGCACGTGCCAGAGCTCGTTGGATCGCAGATAATTACAATAAAACATTTCGTTAAATGTACGAGTGAGGTTCCAATGCGGTACGTTAAAACTGTACAAAGCTTTTTTGCTATATGGTGTCTCGATATGAGCTGCAGCATACAGGGTGTTTCCGATTTGGCAGCGGAAGGAGCGGAAATCTATGAGAAAATACAAGTGAGAAATGTAGAATGACATTTTGCTGTGAAAGGCTTCGTTTTTGAGTCAAGTAATATTGACTGTGAGATTGAATGCAGTTGGTTTTGATGTAAAATGGTTTCTGTTATTTCTTTGTTAATTCTTATATTGATAGAAGTATCATTGTCTGAAAATACTTTTATTTCATTGTTTTTGTGACACAATTGTCATTGTGACTAAAGCCAAATGCAATACGGACTCTGTACAATTTTATAGATAAAACGATAGGCGCTTAAGTACACTCGGAAAATGTTTAACATTGATTCGATACGCTATATGTACAGGAATTAGCTCACTATAAACGATTAAAGTGTGATAACTAAATTAGTACGATAAAGAAAGTCAGTGTGGGCCTTTGTGCTTTGTCTTATCCACCTTAGAATGGCTTATGATAGCTTGAATAAATCAATTGAAGGGATTGATAAATTAATAATCCAAATCATGACGATTTCTAGGTTTACATCACCAACATTTCAAAATTTTCGAATTATATGCTACCTATTAATCACGATAGAAGTAGTATAGTTTCTGATGTATTCAACGACCACTTCAAACGGTTATCAATTCTTTTATAAGTTAATTTTACATATAATAATGTTGACGCGTGATAGCGCAACAAAGATAAACGATTCGCCTAAGAAATCGGTGGCCTCGCGACGCGGTCACCGGGGCTGCATCGCGTACCGTTAGGCGCGACCTGGCTGGTCATTGTTCGGCAGGATTACCGAAAATACAGGAATCGCCAGGCCCATCTGGCTGCCAGATGTTCCAAGTTCAGTCGTCTGGTTTATGACTCAAGTCATAAACCTAGGCGACTGAAAATATTAATTATATTCAACGTTCGTGCATCATTTCTTAGAACCGAACCACCGGTTCTTGGAATCCTGCCGTCTACAGTGACCAGCCAATCACAAAATTCGATTTCAGTGACCGACGTCACTTCCGTTCTATCTGCCAATCAGAAAATCATATTCTGAGAAGTACCGAACCCTCCAATCGGAAAATTTCTAAGTTTGCACATCACCCCTTCTCACTACGAACAGTGAGGAGGAGGGGGCCGATTGGAGGGCGATTCGGACTTTGGCGGATAGAACGGAATCAGAACTGTTTTGGCAAACGAACACATTAGATCTTTTTAACTGCAACGAACACGAACGGCTTTTCTAACAAACGCAGTACATCATCATTCTCGACTGAGAAATTAATTAATCCACGTGTAACATACATCTCGACCAAGAGATAAAATAGTTTAAGTGTCGTTGTTTTGATTGTTATTTCGTTTTAATTGTGAATAAATTACGCCTACGTTAAATCAAGATCAACAATTAATTCGGGAGACCCAAAAAAACCAGGTTGCGGCACTTTAATTAGTCCCGCGCCATCACGTCAACTTCTCAATCAAGAGAAAGAGACGTGCGACTCAACATTTTGGTCCTTCGAGCCGGATCCAGCGACTGCATCCGATTGTCTCCCGAGTTGCAACAGCAACAAACTATTAAACACGAGACTGGTTGTGCTCGAGCAAGAGGCAACCCAAGCAACGACAAATCCACCCACGGATTTTCATCATACCAACGCAAAGTTGCGCTCAAACAAGAGGCAACCCCAGCATCACAGAAATCCACTCACGGATTTATAAGCCGCAACCAAGCGGAGTCAAGCAGTGCAAACCGGAGCCAAGCAGTGCCAACCGGAACACAGCAGAGCCGAGCAGTTCTCAGCATCACGCAGCCAAGCAGTGCCAACCGGAGCCTAGCAGAGCCACGCAGAGATACGCAACCAAGCGACTCAACTGAGAGATTCTCCAACATCACGCAGCCAAGCAGTGCAAAACCGGAGCCAAGCAGTGCCAACCGGATCAACTGAGAGATTCTCCAGCATCACGTGGCCAAGCAGTTCTCGCAGCTAAAGCATCATCGGCAGTCGTCAAACAAGAAACAAGGTCAGATCGTACGCTTATTAGTCGCATCACCATCCTTTTATTAATCCAACCACGTTGCGCAATATCCTTGAGCGCCGATAATGTCATTCCCTGTTGAATCCAACATGACTACCGAGCAAATAGCCAATACCCTTCGTAACAAACGCACGAGTCTAAAGGGGAAACTGACCCTTTTTAAAAAGTTTTTAGACGGTTGCGATGAAAACACAGATCGCATAATTATTCGAAACAAACTAAACCGCATTACCCAACATTTCACAGACGTTTCTAAGTTACATTTAGAATTAACATGCGGTAACGATACGATCGATTGCGCGGATGAAGAAAATCAATTAGAAGACGAATTTGATCTCTTAGACTGCCGAGCACAGCATTTAATCATCACCGCGACTACAACAACGACGTCGACTCACGGCGCGATTTCTCCGCGAAGCGATAATACCAGTAACATGGGTGAGAGCGATATCAAATTGCCACGAATAAACCTACCATCGTTTAATGGTCAGTACGAAGACTGGCCAGGTTTTTCCGAACAATTCATCTCCTCGGTCCACGAAAATAACACAATCCCGGACCATAAAAAACTTACATATTTACAGTCGTGCTTGACCGGTGAGGCGGCAAAGGAAATACAGTCTCTCGGGAACTCAGCAGACAAGTATCAAATCGCGTGGTCCATGCTGAAGAAGGCCTTTGACCGACCATCCATTCTGGTTGACAACCATATCAGAGCACTAGTGTCATTATCAACCAAGAGCAAAACACAAAACATTCCCTTAAATCGGTTTCTCTCGGAAGCCGCAGCACACTATCGTTCTTTACAAACGTCGGGGCATTTAACTGTCGATACGATATTAATACACTTGTTAACATCTCATCTTGACAACGACTTATTAACAAAATGGAAAGAATCGAAGGGGACAGAATTCCCGGACATCGATAGATTTTTCGAATTCCTTCGCGAGCGGTGCGATATCATAACGTCGGTAAACGGAAAAGCCGCTGCACAACAAACGCCGCGAAATCATAATCAGAATACGCGTTCAAATCCTCACGCACTGCAACACGTTGTATACCGCGAAAAACCGCGCAACACTTACGTAACCCGAACAAGGGAACATTGCAACATTTGCCAGAATGCTCATTATACGCAAAACTGCGACCGACTCACTCAGACGAATCATCGCGAACGTATTAAGTTAATCGAACGGTTAAATTTATGCACTAACTGTCTGCGCACCGGGCATAGAATCGACGAATGCACCGCCTCGTCGTGTAAACGATGCAATCGCCGGCATCACACGCTTCTCCATTGCGAGCCTGACGGGATTAAACCTTCGCCGCAGACTGAAAAAATTCTTGATAGCGAATCATCGTCATCGCAAGTTCTAACAACTTGTCTTAAGTCCTCGACACAAGCTGAAGCATTACTATTTACAGCGGTAATTGATATCACAGACCGAAAGGGAAGGGCTCACTCTTGTAGAGTCCTCTTAGATTCGTGCGCGCAATCTAATTTCATGACGGAAGAACTAGCAAAAAAATTAAACTTAACACGGTCCAAAATCGATATTCCGGTAAGCGGCATTAATCAAGTAGAATCACGCGTAAAACACAAGGTACGTACAAACATCGCTTCACGAAACGCTACATTTACTCAAGAACTAACATTCTTAGTCATACCGAAAATCAGCGAGACGCTTCCATCGCGTTACGTAGATCGCGGATCGCTACAACTACCGCGAAATATTAAACTGGCCGATCCAGGTTTCCATAAACCCGCCAACATCGACGGTCTAATTGGCGCTGAATTATTCAGCCGATTACTGTGCGTCGGACAGATCACTTTGAACAATGGAGCAGTCACACTCCAAAAAACGAAGTTCGGTTGGGTCGTGTCGGGCACACCGCATCCGAACACAGTCATTCACACTACAAGGTGTCACTTATCGACAACCGGGCAATGTAGAAGTAACGCGAAGATCGTGAACCGCAAGGAGTACAGCGAGCAACAGCTCTTAACTCCAAAGAGACAAGCGTACGAAACGCATCACGCAATGCACACCAGTCGAGCCAAAAATCCAAGGCGATACGTAATAAATGCACCCTCTAGGAAATCGAATTGCAGTAGCGGAAACTTTTACATCGGCGCGAAGAAATTCCAGTCGGCAACCCAGTCGTTGGATTTCGGTCGCGAAATCGGTCCAGCACGACCGTACGAGTCCAAGGGATTCCAAAACGCGATCAACCATAGCGCTAAACATAATCATCCCATACTATTTCACAGACTCTTTCACTCCAGGCAAAATACATTTTCTAACTGCGCGAAGAATCAATCGATAAACGTAAAAGACTATCAGCACTAGCAGCATTTTTTTAACAATCATAGTATCATCAGAGTGGGAGGTCGGATCAAACGTACCAGTATAGCACCAACGCCATCCGATAGCTTTGCCTTCTCTGTATAATTTTTAACTACCATTCTGATCCACGAAATTCACACGAATCATTATCATGCCGGAGCATCCACAATATTAAGCGCCATGCGCCAGACACATTGACCATTAAACGATCGAAAACAGCGGAAACACCACATTATTTTCGCAATCGTAGATGCTGTGCTAAGCAACAAAGCTCCGTCTATCATGTCTCGTGGAAATTGAGGCGAATCTTGAATTCGCGACTGCTCATCCCAACTGCCCGTATTCCTAACGACTCCTGGTCCTGTCCTAATCGGTGATGCGACAACAAGCACACCAAATCGAGATCTGCGACCTGCGACAAGTGCAAGCTTGTCTCGCTCATCACTACTGGCAATGCGCGAAAACAACCATCGCGACGTAGTGAAAACTAGCGCGAGTGTCCGAGAAGCATCCGAATACCAATACTGTCCTTCGCGTTATTACATACGTTCGGCAACAAGCGAATAAGCAAAGCGTAAATTTAATATCACCGCTTCTGCTAGATATAGAAAACGAACAACCGCGAGCATCGTTACTCGTAGCGTTTTATCTTATATTAATCAGTAATGTCACATCTTACCTGTAGGTCTATCATATAGATTATGTAAATCATCAATTCTATATCATTCAGTAAGTTTGCATATTACTCTTAGCTCTATCGTATAGCGTATGTAAATCTTCTTCTTATAATCATATAACTATCGTATAATCATCTTATATTAACCATTAGCAGTATCATATAACACGGCATGCTAAATGCTACGAATTTCCGAGGGCGTAATCTTCCCTAGCGAATCTTGGCGCATTTATACAAGCACGTATATCACATTGAACGCAAGCCGTTCAAGGGGGGGAGTATGTTGACGCGTGATAGCGCAACAAAGATAAACGATTCGCCTAAGAAATCGGTGGCCTCGCGACGCGGTCACCGGGGCTGCATCGCGTACCGTTAGGCGCGACCTGGCTGGTCATTGTTCGGCAGGATTACCGAAAATACAGGAATCGCCAGGCCCATCTGGCTGCCAGATGTTCCAAGTTCAGTCGTCTGGTTTATGACTCAAGTCATAAACCTAGGCGACTGAAAATATTAATTATATTCAACGTTCGTGCATCATTTCTTAGAACCGAACCACCGGTTCTTGGAATCCTGCCGTCTACAGTGACCAGCCAATCACAAAATTCGATTTCAGTGACCGACGTCACTTCCGTTCTATCTGCCAATCAGAAAATCATATTCTGAGAAGTACCGAACCCTCCAATCGGAAAATTTCTAAGTTTGCACATCACCCCTTCTCACTACGAACAGTGAGGAGGAGGGGGCCGATTGGAGGGCGATTCGGACTTTGGCGGATAGAACGGAATCAGAACTGTTTTGGCAAACGAACACATTAGATCTTTTTAACTGCAACGAACACGAACGGCTTTTCTAACAAACGCAGTACATCATCATTCTCGACTGAGAAATTAATTAATCCACGTGTAACATACATCTCGACCAAGAGATAAAATAGTTTAAGTGTCGTTGTTTTGATTGTTATTTCGTTTTAATTGTGAATAAATTACGCCTACGTTAAATCAAGATCAACAATTAATTCGGGAGACCCAAAAAAACCAGGTTGCGGCACTTTAATTAGTCCCGCGCCATCACGTCAACTTCTCAATCAAGAGAAAGAGACGTGCGACTCAACAAATAATATTTCCTCCTCGTTTTTTCATTACGTAACTAGAAGGTTGCCAATTCACGGATGAATAATCTACCTCAATCATAAATAATTAATCTAACAGTCCAAAAGAATTGAGAGAAAAAGACGATTTAAATTCTACGATAAAAACCGTCTACTTTATACGCTTTTAATATTCTTCTACGAGCTGGCTGTACATTACTTTTGATTTTTCCCCACGTATATAACATTTTGATATACGCCGCCCGACATTTTGTTCGCTTCCATTGTCGAAATTCCGCAACGATAGTATACCGAATAAAAATTCGCTTCAGTCTCTCTAAATGAATGCCACGGCTGAATAGAGCATGCATTCACATCCGTCCGAATGTAAAACTGCATGGTACCTCGACAGAGTCTGCGATCGCTTTTATTGCTAGCTTTACCACCCAAACGATGCTAATTGAACTTTGCGAAACGGGCGAATTCCCCGTTTAAATGCCACATATTTTGACATTGGTCGTTCATGCAGACGTAATAAAAAATGGGCACCGATTGTTCATAGTTTATTTGAATTTTCAACGATCTTAACAATTTCTGCTACGATCGGTGATAGTAATTTACAAGTTATTGTTGTTAATGTGGAGGAATAACATTTGAGATTCTATTACACGGGTCAACACAAAATTTGACTTTGACTTTAAAGTATAAAATTTCGATGGTTTAGGTCGTAACTAGACAAAAAAATATATGGCATGAAAAAGTTTGCTTTTGTATCTAGAAGACTGTTTGAACGATATTTTTCAAAATATGTGGTTTTAATTTTTAATTGAAGATGAAACCATACAAATAAATATGTTTATCATTTTTTTAAGTTTTACTATCAAAATAGCTTACAAGAAAGTGGAAAATAATTTAAAAGTGCACGCTTTTACTTTTTCTTTTATATTCATAAGTACTTTCTCTTAATAAACCCCAAATATAGTCTCCCATTATATTTTCATTGTATTGGCCTTGATAACGTTGTTCGACGTTCATAATGTCCTGATGAAATCGTTCTCCTTGCTCTTCTGAATACGCTCCCATGTTGTTTTTAAATTTATCTAAATGAGCATGCGTGGACGTAAAAACCCCACTCTGATCTCGCGGTATTTTTGAATGTGTTAGAATTAATTAGAATTTATAAAAAAATTCGAATATGAGTGTTATTACTATAACAATCACAAAAGCGAACGTTATATCAAAAAAAGGTATTTTCTTTTCGTTTTTGTTCATAATTAACCGAAAAATCATAAAATGCACTTTAGGACAAAGAACGAAAATTTTTTTGTAGAGTGGTGTTATCAACTACAATGAGGCCGGGAGATATTTAAAATATTTGATGTGATTAAATCAGAAGGCCCCGTATAGGTACATATCATTTAATAATATTCATTTAATAATCATTTAAATGGTAAAAGTAGTTCGTTAAATCTACACTGAATCATTGAATACTCACTGAACTACAGGAAATGAGTATTTTTAAATTTTAAATTTCATTTTGTCATCAAAGTAATGTACCTCTTTATAAAAACAAAACTTCGACGGAAAACTGCAATCCACGTTCGGCGTTAGAAAAATTAAATCTATTCTCCCTGATGACAGTGTAACTATAAGTAGATACCATAATTTATTAATCACTGAAATTATGAATGTAGTTAGCTAATATTTCACGTGACATAGAGTAGTCACTAATCAATGTATATAAATAAAAATGTAAATGTTCGTTTGTTCGAAATTTTAAATCTCCAAAAGTTCTTCACCAATTGCTTTCTTTTTACAAAATTTGCATTGCATTCGAATACGTGTGTGTTTTTATGTATTTATTATATAGATGTTATTTTATAGATGTCACACTTGTGGCATGTAAAAACATTCTTCAACCAAACTGATTGTGAGTAACAGCAATGTTTTGCCTGGTACAGCTAGTTTAACACATCGACTGACATGGGGGTCACCGGTGACCAGCGCTATTGAAATTCAAAGAAAGTTCATATGACTTTTTAATCGCAATATTTACGAATTTTCGAACACATTCAATATTTAAATACCGGCGCTCAAAATATAAAATTCTGCTGAATATACATCTATTTGCGTCTTTCAAGCTTCAGCTTCACAATGATGGGATTTTAATAAGAAACGTATCACTTCAGTAAAAATGATAAATCGAGTAAAACATCAGTTACGTTCAACGCGTTAAAATAAAAATGTTGATGTTTGAAATTTAATTTCAAACACCTTTTAATTAGCTATAATATGTCAATGAATAAATGTAATCCGATCGTTCACAACGAAAATATTAATTTGATCCGCCTTTATGTCAATGCAAGTATTGAAACCGAACATAAAAAAGATGATGGAATTTTGTCGTTGATCACTTGCGACATACTCAACTTAATAGGTTCAATTAACGTACAAGCTTCGAAGAAGAAGGGAAAACGAAACGGAAGTAGAAAAGGAAGGGTTGCACCATAGAATTACTGATTTAACGTCGACGTGCCGTAGTGTACGTACGAGGAATTTAAGACTCCATAAATGCCATACCTTCCAGCGGTGCAACAGGTCGCGAATTCGCTGGTAAGAATCCGGCTAGGTCGTTAAACTATTATCCATCTCCGAAACGGCTAAATTCATATTCGCATGAAATTACGTGAGGGGTGAACGCAATTACGGAAAACGTCGGCTACCATTTTGATATTCTGTTTTCGTACTTTCACCTCGGACCTTTCGTTTTTTTAACTTCTCGGGACGAATATAACCTTGGGATAAAAAGAACAGTTAATTGTGAATTACTTAAGTCAGTACGACTCGATGAATATTCATAACGGAACAAATAAAATGAACTATAGGATAAAATCCATGAGAAGAATAACTTTTAAACTTTTTTTTTCTTTAAGTGAGTTTAACGATCAAAAACTAATACTGCGGAAATCGGAGATATAATCTGAGAATAAAACAAAGTTTTACTTTTACTTTGTTTCAACTGAAATCTGAAGGATGTTTTCGTTTGGCCATCTCTTTGAAACAAGAGATTCTCTTGGGTCGAAGTGTATTTGTTCGCGAATCGAATAAATCAATATGTCTCGCGGATGTTAAACTCGAAGTAGAACTCAAGAAGTAACAATTTCGAAATTTTACAGTCGAAAGGAAGTGCACTACGACAGCCAATATCAACAAGTAATCGTACTTATTTATCTAATATTATTTTGTTACGGATTCACGCCTTAAAAGTTATACTTGCTCGTAGTTTCTCATGGCACCTCTGGACTGAACGTATATTAACCCATATTACGATCTTTTCCGCCACAGTGGCGACATTTGTACCTCTTTGTAGAAGCCTTCGTCGCCGCTGCGATAAGATAAACTTATTCATGACCGTGGAAAATTCTAAAAGCTTTCCCTTTTTATGTATTGTAGTTTCAATACTATTAGTCACTATAGATCAACTTCCACATATTCTGTACTTTTAAATGTCCATATAGCTGTATAAAATCACTGAGAGAAAAATGACTTCGAAAAGCTAAATTTCTCCCGACCAGCTGGTGCTCCCAACGGAGGAATCTCCCGACGGCAAAGGGTTCACCCTTTCAAAGGAGCTCACCCGATTTGAGCCACACACACGGCTCTCTTTGGTAGGACGTAAAAAGGGGCCAATTTGCCTTATCCTAAATGATATATTTTACATTTTATACACGTTGTTACAGTTATACATCCAGGTCTTATCTTCGCGGACGGAGTTTCTATTAACACTTTGCCGGCAGGAGACACCACTGTGGTGTCCCACGAAAACTAACGCTCAACGGCCGGCGACACCACAGTGGTGTCGTGCGCAAAATATAAATAAAGAAGTATATAAAACAAAAGTTTTACATTTATTTACATATGTATATATATATATATATATATATACATCCTCGAAATTTCATGAAAATAGAGGGACAGGATTAAAAACACAAGAGAACTGACGATGAGATTAGTAAAACTTGAAGATTTATGACAAGAGGAATGATCTGAAACAGTCCTACCGGCGCCAAGCAAATAAATTTTTATGAGACGTGCGGACGGCAAAGTGTTAACCCTTTGCACTCCGAATTATATTTCAATTTTTTTACCAGTAGCTCCCAACGCTTTTAAGTATTTTGTTTCAATTTTACTTGATCTGAAAAATAGGGTAATTTAAAAAAATAAAGTATCTTGTAATTTACAAGTGCATGATATCTCTTGAAAAATTGTTTAGGATGCAATCCCGGTTTTCTTTCGTACGTTAACATCTATTGGTTTGGACATGAAAAAATGTCGAGTATGACTCGACAAAGGAGTTCCCGCGATACAAACTAATGTCGAGTTAGACTCGACATAGGAGCGCAAAGGGTTAAGAGCGCTTGATGCTATTCGACTCTAGGTTTTTAGAATAGTAGGTAGTTATATAATTGAAAGCGCGTGAAGTCACGCTTCCCTCAGAGTTTGGCGAGGGCGGTCGCTATTGTGAGTAGGAAATTAGCTGGTTGAGAGGCTCTGTAATTCGGAAATATTTGTTGAATTGAAAGGTTTGCTGAAAAAAAATCTTTTCTAAAGAAATATTGCCGACAGTAGATTCATAAAGAGCGTTGATCTTGGAATCATAAATGAACTACAATGCACAATTGCTATTTTGACAAAGGAAACATGTGCGAGCTGATAAATATTCTAAAACGAGTTTCAATCCCTTGCCTTACAATTTCTATTTTCGCAGCGTGCGCAATAATTCAGAATTAATACGAAAAATAAAAATATCTCCCTGATTTTTAACATTTGATACAACTGATTGCAATTTGAATATCATAGAAACAATTTCGCTGTCTCCTAGTGTACTGGAATTTTCAATTTCATAGTTATTGAAAAACTTCAATATTTTGTATGCCATTTATCATCTCCCGTGTGCCACACGTTATTGTAGCCTAATGGATTAAACTACATTTGTGAATTTCAGGGGCGTATTTTTGCTCCGCAACATATTTAAAAATTGCAAATTTTATATTGGTAGCGATAATGAATAGTAATTTATACAGCAATCAACATATTAAAAAGTGAGCTCCAAAACGACAAAATAGTTTCAATATAATTAGACAGTGGCAAATAATATAAACTCAAAATTCTACAAGTGAAAATCGAGACTCTCAAATTCCACACAGTGCTATAGTAACATAGAGTGCATTACAGTACAATATTTTATTGCAACTTCAACGTTATCCTAGCGTTTCCATCCCTACTACCATCCACGAAGTGTAGTTCCTTTACTCCCCAACAAACAATCCATTCAGTCTCCTAACAAGAAATATTCCACTTAACGAGAGGAAATATTTACCTTCGAGACGTAGCATATCAACCTCCGAGGTTACCGACGATTCGCTAAATGTACTTTACAAGAAAATTGCAAAAGTATTCTGCGAGTACAGGGACGAGGTCTGCATGCAAAAATTCTACTTTACTTCACGAATGCAAGGCAGGGTTGGAGAAGGTAGCTCCACAAATATCAGCAGATAGAGAGGATTTCAGGAATGAACCGTGACGGAAGGTAGAAACGGAAGGCATCGGAGTATCAACCGGTACAGCAAACACCGCCTGCATTTTACGATCGGCAGTGAAACATACGGTATTGGCCATGCAGGCTCGGTAATTTTGATCTCCCAGAAAGGCTATTGCCGTTGTCGGATATTCTCTTCGCGCGAGCGATATCTCTTTAGATCCTTCGTGTGACTTATTTCTCTCGGAAATTTACGCTATCGTTAGTACAATATATTGTTTCGGTATCTGCACGAAAACTTGGAAAAGTTTCGAATGCTGAAAGTGCAGGATAAATTTACCTACTATTTCACTTCTATGTAAATTATCATTTTGAAGTTATATAGAAATATGCTAAGTAATTCCTTTTAAATTTTTGGACTTCCTAATTTTTTGCACTTCTTATATTAGTGGGTCCCGAAACACCGAGTCTGTGATGAATGTATGTGTCACATAGCTAAAACTCTTTTAGATGTTTCCGGGATTTGAACTTGAACTCATTGTTTAACCCTTTTAGTGCCGACCGAAAAAATTTATTGAATTAATAACAAATGTAGTTGCGAATAAAAAGAATTGTCATTTGGCAATAGTGTCATATAGAATACGCAATATGGAGCATAAATTGTGTATTTACAATTATATGTCATAAAATTATTGATATTGTATTGGAAACTGAATATTAACCCTTCGATATCCAGTGTTAGCAATTTTGCTAACGACGATATATCGTCGTCCGGCACTAAAAGGGTTAAGCCTTTACGCCCTAACGTAAGTTAGTAGAGTAATCAATCATTAGCACATACTTGTGATCAATTTTTTACAAAATTCTTGTAAGTAGTAAATGCTTATAATCAATCATAAGTAATGATTAGTAAATCCTCAGTGAGCAAATAGAGTCAGAATTTTGAAATAGAGTCTCATGATGTAGAGATTGGAATAAAATAATTTGAGATTTTCAAAAATGTTTTAGTTGCAAAAATTAACGATACACGGTACCATAGAATTGCTGATAGAATATCAATTTTGTTTGATATTCTTTGATATAGAAGGAACCACTTGTAATTTTTTATTTCTGTAAGTCTATGTGTAACTATGGCACACATGGACAGAAAAGAAATGTTACGGCAAGGAGCTAATGGTATTTACTAAACATTCATGGATATATGTATAAAGGTCGTAGATACATAACTATAAGAAGAGTAATAAAATAACTCATCGTTTTTAAAACTTTTTCTACCACCGATAAATATTTTTTGTAAAATTTTCACGCAGCACCCTTTAGGTAAAAAAATATATTTTCTTATTTAAAGTGCTAATTTTAATTTTTGATAAATGGATTAATAAAAAATCAGGTTATTTATTTTAAACAGACTTTAAAGTTTTTTTATCTCTTTTGTCGAGCAGTACTGGGCCGCGGTGCACAGTATCGGAAACGCTGAGGTAGGTTAAATAAGCATCAGCAATAATCTCCGCAATATATACTGTTATACTGTGGAAAGAAAAAATATATATAGACCAATTATAATATGATATAAGTATATGACACAATGTAATATCTACCTAATAATAATTGGGTGCGATTATATTATCGACACTGTTGAGATCTCATCAACAACCAACACCGAGTACTTCTTATTGTTATATGATTCAAAGTTTAGACTTCGATCATCGTCTTTCATTTCTTCCTCAATACAATTTATTATCAACACGTAGTAAATAAATACACTTGATTCAAGAATTCATGTTCTCAGTATCAAGTTAATGGATCGTAAAAAAATTGTAAGGCTGTCGAGGAAAATTGCGAGCATTCTGGTACAATCTCTGAACTAGTTTCGTATCACATTGTCCAACAACTCTCCAGCATCGTCGATTCTCTTCACGCTTCCAGTTATTCGAGTCGTAAAAGCGAGTCGGGAAGAGCAATGCGTTCTCTATCTCAAGTTGAGTTACATTTTACGGGTACGCGATTTCCTTGCAGTTTCTCGTGGAACGTGGATATCAGCATCGAGCAAATTAGATACGTTTTCTCGTATTACGGCTATGTTTCGATGTAATCGCAAAAGATACACCGTAATTGTCCGTTGATTCAGCATTGATCTCGCCTATCGTAAATCGTTAGACTCGTTGGTATTATGTTAAGAGCTATTGTTGTTTCACACTAAAACTACCGGCGTTAAATCTATCATATTTCAATATATTAAATAAGTACTTTGAAAAAGAAAGAATCGAGTAGCAGACGGGATGATCAATTCAGTGATTTATGCATTTTATGATGGACGCAGAATTTTTGTTCTATGGCTCTTCTATGAACTTGGAAACTTTTTGGAAAAAATTGTGTACTAGTCATTTTGACCGGTTTGGTAGTTCTAGTGTTAGATATCGTTATTGCCATTGCCATTATAGCAGCAATACTAAATCATTACGAAAGCATCCGTCTAATGAGAGAGTATCTATTTATGTTTGGCTATTAGTTGGCTTCTAGTTTTCTGTTCTCAATTATCGTAATTGGATTTTCTTGGAAAGTCTTGTAGACCGTTCTTAAGGGTCGAGAAGATGTATACAGAAAAGACTACTTAATTGGAGGGAAAACAAAATCAAAAACGCTATCGAGGAGGAAACATGAGTTACATAGAATCTCAGAAATGTGAGAAAGAAATCTCATCAGGGAAAAATCACTGGCGTAATGATTCCTGATTTTGTGATTTGCTGGCGCCGCACGGTGGTCCAAAATATGCGATTTGCCGCGCAAAATTCAAAAAGTCAATTTTGCCATTTCAACTTTTTGTTGTTGTGATATCGATTCTTAAATGTCCATCGACCTCAGAAATGGAAAGTTGATGAATTTGGACAAAAATTGTTGTTACAACAAACGCTTAAAGTTGAAACTTTTTTTTGAAGATCACTTTCTGTAGAAAAAACACGTTGTCTTCTTCGTGACATTCTCGCAAAAGTATGCAATATTTTTTAATAATTATTGTTTCTATTTGAAGAGCATTCTTCCACGATAATAATTCATGTGCCGAATACAAAATTATTGCTTGCACTTTATTCAAAAATTAATGTTCAATGAATGAAAGAAAATCGTCAAAGTTTTTTTTATGTTTTGCAGTCAATATCTTAAAAGTCCCAACGAGTCCCAAGCTCTTATTGCCATAACTGTTTTCTGTAATCCTTCCCCTAAACAATTCCGCAAAAAGCTAACCCGGCCGGACCCGGCTTCAATGAATTGTTATTGTTTAAAGAGCCGCGCGCACCTCGACAACGCGCTGTCGCCGGACTGTCTCTTTCGGCAGATATAACAATGAAGGACGTAGGTAGACCCACGAAATATTTGCAGAAATAACTTCTATATAGTCTAATTGTAAGTAATATATATGGAAAGTTTTAGCCGAGTACCTCTCGATACTTTTAAGTTATTCAATTTTTAAGTGAACAGTGCACCGCGGAGAAGAGGACTACCTTTCGGATTATCTCTTTGCTCGCAACCTAACAAAAAAAGCAATTAATTAATTAATTAATTAAGTAGGCGCGTCGGTCTAAGAGGTCACTGATGTTAAGCTACTCAGCCCGAGTACGTTGCTTGGAAGGGTTGGTTACCGCGCCTTTCTTTCTTTTTCACGATTCTGCAGATATAATCTTGAAATTATTGTTGTAACATGCAAAAAGTAGCGGATATGCAAATTAAGATGTCTGTGTCACGTTTATCGGCAGAGGAGACTTTGGAGTCATCGACAGCGTGGCCTTCGACGTAATATAATAAACTTCAACGAAGTAAACAAATCGATAGCGAAACTTCGATGTGGCTGACTTAAAGAGTTGCAGTCACAAAGCACTTGCTATGAGCCATCAGGTCATTGGCAAATGTTATTAATAGATTGTGTATTTTATGATCGCGACCGAACGAGAAAATTGTAACTAATAATAAGTGAGAATTGAATTTGAGTGGGAAGAGTTTTCATCTCTTTCCATTTCGGCATTTATCTTCCATCGTTCATACTGTAGTACTAGAACTACCAAGCGAGTCAACACGACCGGTTCTCAATTTTTTCAAATAAGTATGCAAGATTAAAGGAGAGTCATAGAACAAATATTCCACGTAGATTTTATAAAAAAAAAGATTACCGAGCCGACTATATTTTCTACCTCTTGAATCCTTTTCTTTTCAGAGTACTTATTTAATATATTGAAATGCGATAGATGTACCGCCGGTAATTTTAGTATTAAAAAGTGTACAATAGTAGGTGCAAGGAGGGGCATGTTGGGCCTTATTTAATATAATCCCGTTGATTAGTTATGTTTAGACTCCAAGGAGTTTCCTTAACCTTTAGCAAACGACACATTTTTCAATATCGGAAGATAATCATTTGTTTGGCAATCTAAAATCAGCTTTTTATCAAAAAGTTAGGCTATTAATATATACTTATTATAAGCAACTGTTGTACTCCAATTACTAAACTTTAACTATGTATAGAAGCTGCGGTAAACTATAACTTAATTTTTTCTCAGGCCGTATATAAGTACATGTAGTTAGTCACTAAAGAATTAAGGACGAATCCGAGTCCTCGGAAAATAAGGAAAACTCCGTACTAGAAACCTAAGCAGCAGTCCCAACTCACATAGTTCTTGGTTTTATGAAGTTGGAATATATTTTTTACCCGAAATTTCGCTAAAATCAGTTTGCTAACCGTTGACTGTTTTCCTGGGACTCATATGGAAGCTCTTAGCTAGCTTACAGTACGTACAGCGTGACTTCGTGACTATAAGAAACAATGATCGACCGGTGCCAAAATGCGCCTAAACACTGTCAATTTACACTGCAAAGATAAAACTGTCGAATTTTACTAAAAAGAATTTGTCAGATTTAACACTAGAACTACCGGCATCAATTCCAACATATTTTAATAAATTAAATAAGTACTTTGAAAAAGGGGGAATCAAGTAGCGGAAAATTTAATCGATTGGGTGATTTACGTTTATTAATATAGACGTAGAATATTTATTCAATGACTGTTATATAAACTTGGAGAATTTTTTGAAAAAATTGTGTACCAGTCATTCTGACTGGTTTGGTAGTTCTAGTGTTAATATAGAAATCTGATATCAGTGACATTCTTTCTCAACATATCTCCGAAAGTCTACAATTTAAATAACCATCGAATCGTATTACTGACGAACCACATTTCATAACCGATCAGTGAGAACGTCCTGCACAGCAGGGTGCAGCGAGTATGAACGACAGCTAAGCAATTTTAAAATTCTTTCGATCCGGAAGAAATTGTAACTTTACGATACAACCTCGGTATGGACACTGGCAAGGATTTAATCTGACGTAGTACTCTGTAATGACATTATTCGGATTACGTGGCGCTTGCATGTCCGTAAGCGTGGACGGCAAACGCCAACGTTCATCATAACTGTTATGGCCGAGGCTGCTACTCGAGTGAGATTAACTAAGGTTACGTTGTTTCGCTGTTCCTGTAAGATTATCGTGTATACACCTGTTCGAGTACGTCGCGTCGGTGCTCGTTGCACATTAAGTTGCAGAATAGGAGAGTGCATGTGTTACGATGCAGCCCCTTGCGTTGAGCCTCAAACTACCGCCATGGTTAGTCACCATGCTGATGTAAAGCAGCAGCTTTGTATTTCATGGAGAAATGTAAGAAGAGTTATCGTGCCTTATTAATCATGTAAATTGGGATTTGTCGTTTCTTATTAATTATATCAATCTGAGCATGTCGTCTCTGAATAATTATATAAATCGAGGTACATTGTGTTTTTTATTACATCTTTCAGTAATTTTGGATAGGAATACTCAACCTAGACCCTCAGCCATGACAGCCTGCTGAGATTTTGTTTGATGCTGAATCTTTTTTTATATCAATGACCAATATTCGAGTTGATTTTCTAACTCTTTTAAATGAAAAAATTAGTTTACAGTACATATTTCAATTAAACCACCAGTCAAAAATTACGAGTACTTTCCAATTGCGCTAAATTAACCCCTTGATTTACGATTTCCTTTGTCACCGAATGCGCAATAACTTAGAATTAATTGTTCAAATAATAATCTATAAGTTATATATTATACCGGTATAAGTTAATGTAATATTAATAGCATAGAACTAATGTCAACGTCTCCAAACCTTCTGATATTTACAATTTAATAATTTTTGGAAATCTTTATAATATTCTGTTCTATTTACTGTGTCACGTGTGCCACACGCCATTGTAAGGCAAGGGGTTCAATTACTGCGGAAGCGGTGGGCAGGGAGAACATTTTCCTATCTATAAAGATACGAAAGTGGATGATAGCTATAAATGGTAGCTAATCGGGGTTTAGGCTAAAAAGCTTGAAGAAATATTTGCTTTGTGAAGGAATTCAAGTGAGCTGCTCGTTGTTGCAGAGGAGCTAAAGATTGCGCACATATTTTTACCTCTATACCGATTCTTCGAGTATCATTTCGTCCGCGAACGGTTACAATTTTCATAAATAATATTAAGCATCTCCCGAGTCGAAGTATTGAACCCATTTTCATGGTATTTACTCCTATTTGAACCTCATATGATACTTTTCAATACTAAAACTCATAATTTAAATCTGTAACTCCTTCTCAATAAAATGATACT
Organism: Cerceris rybyensis; assembly: GCA_910591515.1. Taxonomy (NCBI): domain Eukaryota; kingdom Metazoa; phylum Arthropoda; class Insecta; order Hymenoptera; family Crabronidae; genus Cerceris; species Cerceris rybyensis. The sequence continues at coordinate 44,325,303 of OU342789.1, forward strand.
CCTATTTAGATATCACCAAAACCTTTATCCCCTAAATTGGACTTGTTGGGTAGTAAATGTTGGGTGGTAAAAGATTTAAATGAGGTTCAATATTTCGACTCGGGACTAGATAGGATGTAAATCCTCAACGGAGATTGAAATTGACATCCTATTTTGCGCCTTAAGATGGCATAAAGGAAAATTTGTGCCACTTTTAGGCACTAAATAGGATCTTATTTTACATTGAATTTAGACCTATTTTTGTACTTTTAATTCCTAAATGTTGGTAGTTTCGACTCAAGCTGACTTTCTGCTATTCATGTCGACGAGAAAATGACAAATTGTTAGGGCTGGTACAGGGTGTAAAAAAATTAATGGTCATGGCTTTAAGGGGTTGTTCTACACCTCTGGATCGATGGAGATTTGCGAAAAAAACCGGCCGCAAAATTCGGGAAAGGGTAGCAAATTTTTTTTATTGGCTCATCGTATTCGTCTGGTTACGTAGACAAAATGTCTGAGAGGAACCATGGGTCAGAAACGAACCGTTCTCTCACAAATTAACTTTTAATTGGGCCTTCCGATCAAAATTTCGCCATTAGTTAAAGCAGAGGCGACATAAACGAAGTTAGAAAATGGGGCACTGTGTCACCGTACCAGAAGAGAAGAGCATGTGTTTATGCTCTTCTCCCCGGGTGGGCCCTTGAGCGAACCCAACACCGAACGCAGGTCAATGACATTTTTCTAGTCATTTTCTATCTTCGTTTATGTTGCCTCTTCTTCAACTATTGGAGTTAGCAAGGGTATCTCATGTGTTTCCTTTCGAAAGGTCGGTGACTCGAAGGCTGCCATATGGGCGAAATTGTAATCAGAAGGCCGAATTAAAAGTTAATTTGTGAGAAAACGGTTCGTTTCTGACCCATGGTTCCTCTCAGACATTTTGCCTACATAACAAGACGAATACGATGAGCCAATAAAAAAAATTTGCTACCCTTTCCCGAATTTTGCGGCCGGTTTTTTTCGCAAATCTCCATCGATCCAGAGGTGTAGAACAACCCCTTAAAGCCATGACCATTAATTTTTTTACACCCTGTACAATGTGCTGGCAATTTCTATATTTTTCTCAAAACTGTTTTTCACTTGTATGTGGGACTAGTTATCTTTGAATGGTGTGATCAGCATATAGATCACTCAAAAAGAACTTTCTACAGTCAACACAGTGTTCTCGTTAATTGAGACTCGCAACCTTTACTTCTCCACTCATTATGGTTCCCTTTTGTGTACCTAGTTTGGTGTTTTGCAAATTAATGCTTTGAGTACCTACTGTAAAGTGAGTCACTCGTTATAGACTTTTCGCTCAGTGACAGAATTGAATTACATTTCGACCAAAAAATCCATTTTTCCTACTTTCAACACTTTAACGAAGATGTACTTACAAAAAATGTAGCATCTCTTTCATAATTGTAATCGACTCTTTTTATGTTTATTGCAATTGAGCACAGTCAAAGCCATAAAGTACACGAAGAATCATAAATGCATATTAAAACTACTGGCGTCATATCTATTATTTATTATATGATACAATTTTGCGAAAAATCTGAAAAAATTACAATAAATTATTTATAGCAAACGTGAGAAACTGTGAGAATATAAGCGTGGTCGCATCAATAATTTAGCTAAAAATATAAACAATTGTTGGTTTTTAATTTATTTAACTGTCGTCCACTACTCTTAAAAATCTGAAAAAATTACACATTAATAATTAGGATACCATGCAAGTATTGTAAAAACATAAAAGTGGTAATTTCATATTTTCAGTTAAAAATTAATGTTTATAAACTTATTTAATTTTTTAAAAATCGGTTTGCCGACAAAAAAATGTGAAAAAATTCCAAAGTATACACACCATTGGATATAATATCTATGATTTTTTTCAGAATTTTCTATCAAGCTAAACGGAAGAAATTGAGCAAAAACTATAAAGTACGTTTCACCCTATAACTAGCCTTATGGTAGGGGTAGCGGCTTCATGCTTTGCAAGAAGGGTTTTTCCAAAGAGCCCTATCGAATGGTATGCGTCAAGGTTAAGTACCTTTGGGGGCACTGTTACCACCCTTATCTGGCTATACCCTTTAGATACCTATACATAATAACTACTTTAGAAAGAGAGGAATGAGGAATTGAAAATGATAACTTATTAACTAATTTAGGTTTTATACGATAGAAGTGGAATATTTACTTCATGGCTATCGTATTAGAAAATATTTAGAACCGATCTTTTGTATTGATAGGTTTAGTGTTAATCATCGCAAGTCCATCACGTGTAATATATTATCATATGAATAGCCACGCGATATTTTTTCATTTCAAATCATTTCTCTCGATCGAAGTCGTTCGTGGCATTGAAAATGGAAAAGGCAGTGTTAAAAATATATCATCCCTCCGTTCACTTCATCGGCCGTGAATAAACACGAGAAACTGTATATCTCATGGCGATTAAAATTACCTCGACCGACCTGAAGTAGGTTCGTCAGAAATTCCCTTGAAGAGCTTATAAATAACCTTTTTATACTCCTCGATGTGTAAATATGTTCAACGTAACCTTGCGTTATGTGAACAAACTTGTAAGGTGTACTTTTTCCCATGGTAAACACCACGTCCCATGTCATTCGTTTCTTTAAAAGCTGCGAAAGATCCTTGCCCATTTTATCAAACGTTATCTAAAAAGGAAATCTGTAGTTCTCATGGCGAACTGGTCATCGCAGGTTTCAAATTTTTTAAGAAATCTTTCGCTTATGATAATGTCTGTCCATATCCGCAGGTGAAAACGTATAATGACGCGATTTACATCAAAGGGTTGAAACTTGTCAGAAAAAGTGTAGGAAATGAAGTCTTAAATGGCGTGGAAATTTCATAACTATCAAGGGTGGAACGAATTAGTAATAGATATGTGCTGTTAAAGTATGATTATTTGTGTTAATATAATGAAAATCGCAGACTTTTGGTTTTATAAAATAAGTGTGATAAACACTATACATGATCTTTCTAAAATTAAGGATTAATTGACATTTTTACATGCATGGAAAAATAACAAATATCCAAATTAATTTGAAACCATCACAGGACATGAATCATATCATTGTTCTGAATTCAAATCTTCTCAGTATATTCTGGTTGCTTCATAGATGAAATGCCAATTTACCAAGGAACAGAGATTATTTCCCAGATTATAATGCAGCTTACAATTAGTCTATTCAAAGTAACAAACTTTACGAAATACTCCCTTAATTATTTAGTACACATAGAATAAAAATTCTAAATATCAATTTCACCATTTACTTTACACTAAACAAACTCTGAAGAAAAGCAAAAATTAAAGAAACGTTTCACACAATCATCTGAATTACTTAACCCCTTGCCCTACGACTTCTTTTGTGACTACCTCCACAATAAGTGAGAATTAAATTGGTAAAATAAAAATTGATCAGTGTTTCTTAATATTTCGTATAATTTAACACAATATTAACCTTTTGCGGACGGAGACATTTTTGAATATTGACAGATAATCATTTATTTGGCGGTCCAAAACCATCTTTTTATTAGAAAGTTAGGCTGGACATCTATGTAAATTATAAATCACTTCACATTTAATCTTATTTCACCGACTGTATTTGAATTTTTCAATTTTAAACGTGTATACACACGGCGATACACTATGATTACATTTTTCCTCAGGCCGCATATATGCGTCGCTAGTCCGCAAAGGGTTAATATTATAAAAATAGTATTATCGTGTCCCGTTTCGTTAACATTTTCAATTTGATATGTTTTGTAACATTTGAAAATTTCCTATTCCATATTATCTCATCACGAGTGTCACTCATCATTATAGAGCAAGAGATCAATAACGTTTATGATAAATGATTTTTTCGAGCACCTAAATAATCAGACTACAACAAAATCCTTAAAAAAAAATCCTCAAATATTACCCATGATTCACGTACAAGTTAATATAATTTCGTCCAAGACCACAGAGACAATATTTCAGAATATCATTCCCCAAGCACTCTATACATGTATACAATCGTACCTTTGGTGGCAGACGGCTATGCACACCGTTGCACATACACAAAGCATACAGGGAAAACAGAACGCACGGAGGAGCCAATTAGGGGAATTAACTTCGAATTGTCAGCATAGAAAGGGAAGGCAACCCGGTTGCGTAGAGATTCGCGTATCGCTCGACGCAATGGAGACGTAGCAACCTCGACGAAGGATACAGACGAGACGAAGAGGACACGAAGAGGAGACGAACATGAGACAAAGAGGAAACCAAGAGACATGGAGCAACGAAAGGGGTGAAACAAAGAGGGAACAAGGGGAGGATGTTACCTTCGGTATATCGTGCCACGGCACAGTATGTTGCGTGTCTCGGGAAACACGTCGTGAATGTGACACACGGGGCTTTCAAGCCACCTAAGGCAACAAGCTCGCTTGCATACTAATAAGCTTGTGGATGGCTGAATACCCAGCTTTAGTTTGGGCATAATGGCAAGTCCATTTCGGAGGATGCCCAAACTCCACCCTCAACCCCTGTGATTCCCTTTCTCCTAAGCTGTCCTTTGCACGAGTGATTGCCGGTTTCTTGATGCTTCTACCCGCAAAACGTTTCACCGAGAGTACCTTCTACCTTATCGTTGATAATACTCGTCTATCGAAACCTCATGAACATCGTGGAGAATGGAATTTTATATGGCAAAATAGGAAGATCGGTTGGAAATTTTAGAAGGACGTATGAATTGTATGCTGAAAATGTTTCGAAATTAAGTAGAGATATTCTGGGGTAGGTATCGGAGAAACTGCACAATGTTTGAGCAACAGGTGCTCGATTGGCGACTGTGGAAACACGTCTGTCGATTTCTCGGATCATGCTGGAGCATTAATCTTGAATATCCAGTGGAAGAAGTCACGTTAACCTTGGATGTAGGAGGAAGAAAATGAAAGGTGTAGGACAACGGTAGCCATGAATCCTGTAGATGTTTGAGGAAAAAGAGATTCGTAATTTATTATAAAAGCTTCGTTTTGGATTCGCATGGCATAGTTGTCTTATTTGAGTCGAACAAGTGAAATGGGGTTATCGATTTTGTTGGTTGGCAGCTGTTCGATAGGTGGATAGAATTGGCAACTAATATTCGAAAACTTAAAGCCTCGATTGAATATTTATAACGAACCATCTAGTTGGATCGGTGAAATTTTCATGCACAAACTAGTAGGTGATTGTAAATTATTCAGATACCTGTCTTGCGTTGGCTGACTGTCTATTAACTTTTAACGCGTCGTACATTTATGAAGATTCGTCGTCGTTGCATTGGAATATAAAAAGTTAATTGAATCGATCACGTTTGTACTGTCATTCTATGATATTTCGACGTCTGCCGATACGAGAAAGGTTTAGAATACGCGACTACTGAGTTTTGTTTTCGTTTTTGAAGTTTACTTGCCCTGAGGGTGCGACGCAACGTAGAAGCGCAAAACGAGATTGGTTTTTAAAAGAAACTGGAGTTTCCGCGGGAAAAATGAAGGAACAAATAAAGAAAAAAGGAAAGAATCAATGTGAAGAGAACGAACGAACGATTCTTAGGGTATGACTAAAAGAATTCCAGAGAACTGACAATGAGAGACAGCTGCGAAAATTCAACAAATCCATGGTCTTGCTCCGAAGCGTAAAGAAATATCGAGTGTGTGAAATGAACGCAAACATTCAGCTTCTTTCGTGAATAAATATTTTTCATCGCGTATTTAACTAGTGTGATTCCGATAAATTCTATAATTCCCGTATTCGTCAAAATCTACTTTCTTTTTCTATAACAATCAATACCTCTCTCATCGACATGTAGTAAATTCTGTATATAACTTCCATTGAACACATACTTACATTTTTATTCATCTCTCACCTCTCTATTATTAATATTTCTACTAAGTACCCTGTAGCAGACACGAAACACGCCATTTATAATTTAAAACCTTATAAACAAGCGTCAAGTAGTACTGTGTAAATGCTTTAATCGATGACATTAATAATTCACATCCCATGTGTGCCAATCAACATTTTATAGGAATTTTTAAATAATCATGCAATCGTTCCTGCTCAAAATGTTGACCGGAGTTATTTATCGGTAAAAATGTACCCCACACTACGTCCTTCTCTCTCGACGATCACAATGCGACCCGGCCGTGCCTTAACTCCAAAAATCGTAGCAGTAAATCCCACGAAAGCTTACGATCTTTTATTTATCGGTACTTACGGGGTCCCCGTTAACAATACCTTCTCGTTCGGCCGCGCCGATTTCGCAGTCTCCCGGATATCGACGGAAGACCCTCTTATAAATTCAACCGAGGATCTTCGATAGTCCGGTATTTGAGTGGATTCCACAAAATAGAACGATAAGGTCTCTCGTGTCCAACTACGAGGAAATGATCGTCCAAATAACGAGAATGCTATCTCCGACCGATAAGCCCGTAAACCCGATAGCGTTTAAATTACAGTGGACAGTATATTTATTTATTGAGAATGAAATCATGAGTATTGGGAATGTGTTTGTACTTGCGGATGGAATAAAAAGGGGACTACACTTCAAGCACGATGATCGTATTGTCTAGGGCCTATTGTTTTAGGTGTGTTTTGCATCACTGATTGTGTAGATATTATATAGCAAAAATTACTCGAATCGAAATATTGAACCTATATTCATGGTGTTTACTCCTATTTTAACCTAATATGATACTTTTCAATACTAAAACTCCTAATAACCTGTAACTCGTCATTGTCAGTAAAATGATACTCCTATTTAGCTATCACCAAAACCTTTATCCCCTGAATTGGACCTGTTACTCCTCCTAGGTTAAATAATAATTTTTGTATTCAATTATTATTGAATTATTATTCAATTATTATTCAAGTATTCATTTAATATCGCATAAAGAACTTTAATTTTTTAAAATAATTAATTAATAAGGAATGTATACATACAGAAATGTAACTAGTGGATAAATACTACAAAACCAGTAATTTTTTTATTTATTCCACCTCTTTTTTATTAATAGGCAATGAAACATACATTTGACCGTCAAAATTCATGTATATACAATTCATAATGATGACATCTACAGGAATAGCCTTAAAATGGTTAGTTTCATGACAATTGATCAAAACTTTAGAAGTATTAAATGAGTGGTGATTACCATTCGCAACAAAAACATGATCACAATTAAATTCTTGTATAATAGAATAGTGTTGACGCATACAGTTACACATTCTATAATAACATTAATAACTGGATGGGATGTAAATCCTCAACGGAGGTTGAAATTGACGTCCTATTTTGTGCCTTAACACATTGTTGATCGGTCACGAGATAACTCGTGTTTCAACTTGCATAAGCTATTTTAATTAGATCACACAAAAAAATTAATAAAATATATAATATCTATAAACCATAATATGCAGCAACTATCTACGAAGTTTCATTTAAATTCATTATACATAAATAAAATATAGTGACGTTTAATTGGATTCTTTCGATGTCATACTCTATTACGGAAAAAACTATCGGTGACATGAGTTATCTTCTATGTAAAATTACCGGTCAACAAAGTGTTAAGATGGCATAAAGGGAAATTTGTGCCACTTTTAGTGCATAAATAGGATCTTATTTTACATTGAATTTAGACCTATTTTTGTACTTCTAATTCTTATATGTTGGGTAGTAAAAGGTTCAAATGAGGTTCAATATTTCGACTCGGGTTAGCTAGAGATGATGGAGGATTTGAAGTTGCGCTCACTGATTGATGGTTCGAACTTTTACTTCCATACACATAATAAACGCCAGAAATATAATCGACTTTGCAGGTGAAGCTTATTTTAAATGTTCATTTGTTTATAATGGTTTGTAATCTCTTTAGGTAATTTGACACTAAATTTACAGATATTGATATACCTATTTTTCAGAAGTGAGCCAATTTGAATCATACAAGAAAATTGAAGTTTTTTGCATAGAAAATAGTTCCAAATCAATTGAAATGAAAGATTTGTTATGAAAAAATTAACCAACCAATATATTATATATCCAGTGATCAAATTTTGAATGAGCCAAATTGGCTCCATAAATCTAGTGTTATCTATAGGCTTTTGTATCTTTGAAGTAACACAACACATATCTGAATTTCTGTTCTTCAAAATTAACTGTCCAACTTGGCTAAATATTGCAATTTAATTCTCGAAAGTCATGAAATCCTTTACGATTGTATTTAAATTGTATTTTTATCGTATACCACTCGAGCATCGGGCAATTGATGTTCAAATGCGATGAAAAAATGCAACAATGGAGGTTTAAACGAAAGGAATCGTTAATGGAATTGATAAAACCGCATTAAAATCGGAATTGCATCGAATGGAATTATTCGTGTGAGCAACCAAAAACGTGCTCTTTTATTAACATTCGATTTTCGATGTGACGAAATTTTACCGGCGAAAGAATAATATTTATAAAAAAATATAGAACTATTACTTTGTTCCTAACTGCAGCAGTTTAATCAATTTTGACGTAATTGATCACATTTGAAAATATTTCAATTAATTTCAACAACCCATTATTTCGAAATGGATGCTTAGCCATGGAAATTAGCAACGTCAAAATGGAACCGCTTGTAACGTTCCCATTTGTAGATTATTTTAATTATAATTAGTACTGACCCAGAATATTCATTAACCACACGAATTATCGTTCTTTTTAACAACAATGAATCAGTTTTTATTCCAATTATTGCACTGTCTCGGAACAATAATTGGCGAAGTAAAAATAGCTTGCCCGTTTGGATCTACGAAAGCAGAAAAAGGAGAAATAATGATTCTTGTGCGGGGAACACTTTGTAAAGTGTTGTACTTGACGAAGCCGTGGCTCCCATTAACCTCAAAGCCGAAGAAACAAAGTGGAGGACGGAACATGCTTTGAGCGGGGCACAAAGAGTGAAATGAAATTATGTTGCAACGTAAATACGAGATATAAAAAATCGTGCAAGAACCGAGCGGAAAATGGAGAAGTGACGGGTGGAAAGTGTTCGATGGGGTGAAGTAACGTAATTAACGATAATGATTAAAAACTTTCAAATACTGTTTTCGATACTTCTACGATAAGCTTCTAGCTTGTTTTACGATTTCATTCGCGACATTCTATTTCATGGTGATCGCTTTGTCGTCAATCTAACCGGTGAACGTTTAATGTTACGCAAAGTATTGGAAATTAGTTAAATGACATGGTCGAATATCATTGGTTTGAATAATGATAAAAATAGAAGGTGTATATTAGGTAAAGTGACAATAAATGTCGTGTTTTTTGTGTGTCTGGTGAGATATTTTCGGTATGACCCACTATTAATTTTTAAAACGCAGTCAATCTATCACAGGTAAAGAATACTGTGCACAAGTAGAAGAAATAAATATTTTGTCTTTTTAAGTAAATAAATTTCTTTGTATTGCATTTCTTGTCGCTTTGCCTAACTTAAATGTTAAATGGAGACATTCTGAACATGTACCATTTATTAGCATATGCATTTATAGGGGAGAGTCTGGTATATTGTACCGCTTGGTAAATTGTACCACCTTAAAATTTCTAACTAAATGCCACTATTTTTCTTTCCTGGCAACACGAAACTAAGCACTGACAGCACCCACAACTACTTTTCGTTTTGTAACGGCATCCGGCAAGTGCATTCAGTTTGAGAGAAAAAAAACGTTTTTGTTAGTGTCTGATGTAAATTTTGACGCGTGTATCTAAGGACATTACTCAGTAAAATGGTAAGTTAGAATTTTGCTATATTTGTTATTAAACAGGTCTATAATCACCTCTCAAACTATAAAGAAATGAACGTATTAGGTTTTGAGATCATTTTGTGACAAATATATATTTTTTAAATCTCTTAGTTCGGTAAATCGTACCACCAATAGTTGTCTTAATTGTACTGGTACAATTTACTCAACAAGACGAAACTTGTACATCGAATCCAAATGTTTGCGACAATTGTTTGAACTAAAACAGGTTAAAAGAAAATAAATAATTCGATCTCAGTACAAAACAATTATAATAAATAATTAGTAATTGACCAAATAATAATTTTAAGTAAAAATGGTTTATTTCGTTTTCATAAAAGCAATCATTTAATTTTATAAGTAGGTATTTAAGTTTGATAAATGTTTAAATTTCTTTCGTTTTTGATACTTTTGTTTAATTTTTTCTTCATAATTATGAATGTTACTTATTGAAGAAATATTGATTTAATTTTTGTTAACACTTCTTCAATAATAATTAAAATTTTGTCATTAAGAGTATTGTGTATTATGAAAACCATATTATTTAATAATTAATCATTTATCATGTTTGAAAGTCCCTTAACTCCTAGTGGTACAATTTACCGAACCCGTGGTACAATTAAACCGACTGGTCGGGTAAATTGTACCAACTGAAAGCGTTTAGAAAAACGAATATTTTGAGAAATCGGTTAAGAGTATGGTGTTGATTTTGCGGTATAAGTTAAACGAGGCTCTACACTATGTGACATTGGATAAATAGTTTGTTTTAATTAATATCAAAACGAGATATTTTGCTGAAACTGAAAAGTGGTACAATATACCAGACTCACCCCTATAGTATTACTATGATTAAGTTTCCCTGCTTGTGGAAGGTGATTTAGGAGTTAGCTAAAGTGATAGAGCCTAGGTGAAATAAGTTGCAGTCAAAAAGGTAGAAAAAAGGGCCTATCTGTAGAAAGATTTTACATAATAAAGGAATAGAATCTGTAATTTTTGTGTAAACTTATAGTACGAGATACCCTATCACCCCATAACTAATGATTCTTCAGCCCGTTTTTTTCAGACGTTCTAGCTACTTCTAGAGAGTACCGCATATCTATGAAGTTTGTTTCCAACTTTTACATACAACTTGCATATTTAATGGGTACGTTGTTAAAATAGACACAGGACATGAAGACACTATGGTGCAGTTTCTATTAGAAAATATGCTCCATTAATATGCTGTATATGTATGTATCTATTGTGGTCTACTATTCGAAAACTATTGACAACAGTTATTGTAAACTTAACTCATTAATTTTGTTTCACTTCAGTTAAATACGCATATATTAAATTTTAGAATCTCGGAAATAGCTGTCGGAATTTCAATTTGCGCCATTTCATGCATATTTCACTAAAGATCTGAATTGCAGGGTTAATGCGATGTTCTAACACTTAAATAATCAATTACCAATCGGTATTAATTGGATACGAAATTTCCCCGATCGGGAACGCCATTACACATTCTAATTTCGGTAAACACAATTTCGAAATTCGATGAAAACCGTGCTTAAAAACTTCCCTTCCGGATTGGAGAGGATTTTACGTACACAGACATAGTCGATGCCAGTGGAAAACGAAGCGTTGGATAGGGAATGATTAAAAGGGGAAGGGTCAGAAGTTTGTCCCTCCACCCTTACCAAGGAAATTCCCTTCTGATTTATTCGAAAACTTTTTATAATAGTTAGAACGAAATATATAGATATGCCATCCCCAATGGTCGACGAAAAGCGTTAAATTGCCCTTCTTCCATCGACTTTTCCAAGTGGAATATTACAAAAGAGCGCGTCGACCGATTTATGCTAACTGTACGAAAGAAGACCTTTTCCCGCGAAAATCAGATTCTATGCACGTCTCTGTAATTTTGAATCTTATTGTCGCACCTTCGCGTCTATCGAAACCGAGGACAAAATTCCAGAAAAACGACACATCAGACTTTGCTCCTGCATTTTTATTATTGAAAATTCGCCAACTGGCTTCGATTCTGCTTAAACTTTAATACAAGAAATTCGAACACGTAAAACTCAGTTGGTCCACTTTAAGGTATCATCCTTCGTAACCGAGTTTCTCTTCACTAATGCTGCATAATAACTTTAGAAAAATTAATATGGGTGAGAATTGAAATGCCCACTGTCTACCTGCAGTCTCATTTATTACTTAAATTCCATAATTACGACATTATCTCACTTCTCTTTTATTTTACCTTCCTCTAAACCGAACAGTTCAACGAGGATATCGAATCTCCTAAACGTTTACCGTAATTCACGAAGATTCAATTAGCTAAAACGCGAACAACCAGAATGTAATATAAGACGATCCCAATATAGAATATAACATCGCCATCTCCTCTCGAATAATTAAATCTGCTCGCAGTAAAGTTTGCGCGTTAATCGAATTGGCAGTCGTCACGCCGCCGTTTTTCTTCTCTCGAACGGCGCCGGTTTAAACGTCGTTTCGACCTTTACCTTAATGGTTTCTCGATGGGGCGGATCGTTACGTATCCACCGGTATATCGAGTTAGTTTGAAACGCTGGCCAATCGCCGTATGTATCGAGTCGCGTGCATGCTTCGTTTTTCTTTTCTTTTTTACCCCTTTACTCTGTCCACCCTCCTCTTCCTCTACCAAATACCCGAAAGTCCACGCTGCCGGAAGTCCTTTCGGATATCCGACTGCAACGTTAACCGTCGTTGATCACGGACACGTGACTCCGAGCTTGAGAGTAATTAAATGCTACGTCGACCGCATAAAGGACGCGCGAGGCATCGTTTTGATCGTGTACCCAGTGAATTCTTTATAGGGCGTCGTTAACGAAATCGAACGATCCACAACGAACGTTTCGGATCGCGTAATGAATTTGCGGCGGCGATCGCACGTCCGTTTCTGGAACACGTGTCGACTGCGCGACGAGACTCACGGATATCGCGAGCTTTTCACTCGATAAATTCCGAATTGGACGATCGCTCGAACGAAATCCGTTCGTTAAAATACAACCGCCGGTCGTGGCATGGAGACACTTCCGTTAACGAACGGTCTTAAGCGTTGGATTGCAATCGGATCGGCTTCTGTGAAATTCGTTGTTATGGAGAAGGAAGCTTTTTATTTCGGGAGAATCGTGAGAGTTGAGTTTTGTGGATTTTTAAGGTAAGGTAAAGGTATCAGTAGTTGACCAGTTAAGAGAAATTTTCGATAGAAACAATTGTAACTGTTTACTCTGTCAGTAACTGGCGAGATTCGATGCCTGGAGACGTTCTTTAAACATTCTAGATTATGTACATACCAAGACCAATTTTTAAAAAAAGATAAGCTATAAAAATTTGAGAAATATATTTAAAAATTCGGCAAATACTTCAGTAGTTTACCACCTTTGAAATCGATAAAACTAGTAATTGACCACTTTTTTCCGTTAGTAGTTGACCGCTTATACTCGAAGCATGCTTACAACATTAATGCTGAAAATCACTTTGTTATCGTGTAATTTTAACAATTACCAGTACACATTATCATTAATAATTAAATAATAAAAGAAGAAGAAGAACAGAGTAGACATTGGACACTGATCAATAAAGTGTTAAGGGTTAATCCTTAAATTCGCGGAGTTGCATTTCTGCAACATACTAATTCTATGAGAATAAAACAAAATCTGAACGGATTACGGTTTCTGAACGAACTTTTTCATAGACTATAGTGTACTTTGTAAATTTTTGACAGGTGCAGTGGCACCAACTTTCAAATGTTTTAAGTATTTGTCAGTTTTAGCGGGTTTTCATCGGCGCGGAAAAAAGTAATATTGGAATAAATTTCCTCCGTCTTTGTTATGATAGAGAAAGTAACTGTTTTTATAACTATCATAATAAATAGAACTATAATTAAGTACTAAAATATTTTTTTATTCTATGTACATGAGACAATAATTACCCATACATCTGCTTACCTAGTAATGCGCAGTGTTGCATAAATGCAACAAAGGATTTTCAGGTAATTTAGAAGCTGAATTCTTTCAAAAGAATTTTTTTAATATTTTTCCTAGAATCTAAACTATATATGGATATTAAAAACATTTTTTCTGATTAAAAAAATAAAATCGCGCATTTAAGGGTTAAAACAATATATTCTCAGCTAAAAATAAACATTATACATTTTTATGAGCACTGTTGGTTCGTTCATAATCATAAATATAGCTATGAGAACGCGCAGCATTCGTATTAATGATTTTTGAAATTAATTACTAATTGACAGGGAGAATCTTGAGAATTAAGGAAGGTCGTATGGCTCTTCCCAATGGGCACTTTGGCAAGGGATATTGGCCCTTTGAGGACGAAGCACTTTGAAGCCGAACGATAGCTGAGGCTGGAATAGTGTTTCACCTATAGTGTACCATATCGACGTTTTAGTTAAATCTACGATGTGTAATCAGAGCAAATACATAAACAAAATTCTACTTTTTAAGAGAGAAAAGAAATGCGGATACTTTCTCTTTTGTGAGATCCTATGTAATCTCGTATCAAGGAATATAATCCGAAGATGTTCGCCAAATGCAAGCGACCCCATCGGTCACGGTGATCGCTCTCTGTGAATGCATATATGGGCTCACGGTTCCCAAGGGAAGTTTACAATCTTCGGTATTCAATATTGCAAAGGAAGTAGAACTATAGAGACCGAGATGTAATCCAAACTTGAGGAATAATTTTTGGACGAGGACTTTAAATAAAGAATTCTGTGAAAGTTATTTTTTCGAAGTCTTTTTGGATCTACTGTACAATGCTGTTATGAAGTTACGAACAGAAATTACTAAAGAATTATATTGGACTGGTATAGTCGCGATCTTAATTTGATTGTTGTTGTAGTTATGGTATCTGTTAAAAGTTTGATCTAAAAGTAAGTGTACGTGAATGTCACAGAAATGTTGTGCAGTTCGTTTAGGCAAATAATTTTAGGCGACTTTTCTTACACAATTAAATTCTTGGTCGAAAAACACATAATTTGAAAAAAATGAAATTTGTATGACCCCTGGTTACCGAGATATTTCTAAAAATGTGTTTTCTACTCTCAATTTTGAGAGGTGTTTTCACCCCTTTAAAGTGGACGATTGCCGATAAAAATATGCGTGTTTAATATTCTTTCGAGGACTACCTGTGACAGAAATTTCATAAAATCGGTGTGATATATTCCCTTGTTAGTTCTTTGTCATTTCTAATTGTGAAAATTGTTAAAAATTTCTACCTGGTAAGAGAAATCCAAGCTCCCTTGGATTTCCAAGGTACATATTTATATTGTAAAAGGATCTCAAAGTCCCTGGTTACATCATTGTACGACCTCGCTGGAAGGGAGATTAAAGACACCGGCGATTTAATATTTAAGGATATTACAAGAATATTTCAAGGATATTTTAAGAATATTCCAAGATGTGAAAGCATAACTGTGCTACTATGTAAATTGGATAATTAAACGTGAAGTTAAACTCAGACTCCGACAATCGTGCAACTGTACAGAAATTTTAAAAATATTCTACCTATTTTCAATTTTAACCCAGAAACGTAAAAACTTTTCAACAAAAATTTCAAAATTCCGAAAATGTTCTACGTACCAGAGTATCTGTTATAATAGTTTCCCATCTACCTACATAATTTTCTAAATAATACTCAATTTTATCTTTGCAACGTGTTATGATGTTTATTACTTATTAGTACTAAAGTGCTTCGTAAGACATAATATAATCCGAATCCGAGTAAAAGACGATTACGAAGATGCTCTTAAGCGAATAAATGGAGAAAGGGTGAGAAGAAGAGGTGGAGGAAGGGTGCGCAAGCCCGGATGTAAAACTTATAATTCAATTATGGCGCGTACGTACAACAGACTGGAAAATAGCAAATAGTTATCAAGTTGTGGCATACCGAGAGGGCGAAACTACGATGATCTGGGCTCCGCCCTTTCAAACACCTATGTATATATCTATGTTGTTGCTGTAACTACGAAACCATCTCATGCTATCCACTCGACATAGCATGAATTTCAACGTTCTTCGTGTTTAAAGTACTGTCTGAAAACCAATGAGAGAGGTTAAAAGTTCAAAGTAACTCTTTCTGCGATTGTAGATATGTACTCGCGTAATATTTCGTCTCGTTCAGTTACTTTGATAATTAAAATAAATATTATTATTTTGTGTGATGTTGCAATTTGATTTTTCTGTTATGACAAATTAACAAAGAATGTGATAAAGATTTGATGGGTGTATTAAATGACTAGTTATGACATTTTAGCGAAATGTTTCCGAAACACTGTTTCCCCTTTAACACTAAATCTACCAACGATTAATTCAATATCTTTAAAATTATAAAATAAAATAAATGCAGCAGGCAAAAAATTGAATGGATACAATTATCTACAGTCTTCAAGATAGACGTAGAAAATTGAAAAACAAACAACGTTCCACATATGAGGAACATTTTCAAAACATTCAGGACAAGTCAGTTTGACCACCTTGGTAAATCTAGTGTTAATTTTCATCTGGCTTGTAAGACGTAAGTAATTAAATAGATCAACGTCCTTCTCCCGTGTTTCTGTTTTCTCTAACTCATTAATTGCCAAGCAAAATCGTCAATTATACAGAGAAGATTAAAGTTCCATCAACACAAAATGTAAGATAAATAAAATCCGTAGACACATGCCAAAACAATTACAAAAGAAGAACCACAGAAATTAACACTATTCATTTGTTACCACCTCAGTTCCCAATACTACCTTATAAAATATAGTTCTATAAAATAAAAACTATAAATTATTATAGTCATCAATCTCTTGACTATAATATAAAACGGATTATGACTCCATCAACTCAACGCCTACTATATAAAATAAATTAATTCAAAGTAATGATCAATTAACACTAGAACTACCAAGCCAGTCAAAATGACTGGTACACAATTTTTTCAAATAATTCTCCAATTTTATACAAGAGTCATAGAATAAATATTCTAAGTATATATCAATAAACATAAATCACCCAATCGATCAAATTTTCCGCCGCTTGATTCCCCCTTTTTCAAAGTACTTATTTAATTTATTAAAATATCTTGGATTTGACGCTAGTAGTTCTAGTGTTAATTCCATAGTAATCGTAGTCTAATTTCAAGTTCACGACAAAAGCAGGACCAAGGGTGAATTCCACTCATCGTTAAAAGTAATCGAATCCTAATTTGAGTACAACTCCGTGACCACCGTTGAAATTTCCCCGTTTCTTTAAACGTGTCTTACATTTAAACGCAACACGCGTTTCTTAAGGCTAGCCGCGAGAAACCTAAAACCAGTCTCTGAAAGTTCTCCACGTTGCGCACGTGTATCCGCGGGTCAACATTTCTCTTCTCCGGTTCCTTTTTTTTCTTACCGACTGCAGAGCTCCCTCAGCCGAGCTGCATAGTATCTCCTTGGAAATTTACAGTCAGGTCACGAACATCGAGGCGTAATAAGGGGTATGCCGGCTGCGCTGTAATTGACACGTTGGATATATCTAGCCGAAGGTTTAAACGCGAGCGCGTTTGGAGAACGTGCTCGAAGCGTGGAGACATTGATTCTCTTGTTAAAGTGCACCGCGAGATGTGGCTGTCGCGAAACGAGAAGCTTATGTTTCAAAGATGGAACGATGCTTCTTCTTCTTCTTTTGCATTTTTCAATTGTAGTTGCTACATGTTTTGATCAGAGCCTGCAATTTTACAGTAGAATCCCTCTAATGTTGCTCTCTCGCTAATATTGACAGGATACTCCCGTTACGGTTACTTGTATTTTCCCTCACTTGGACTTTTTATTGTCCAATAGAATTTTAGTTTCGTGGCGCGTCATTTAGGTTAACCCTTTTAGTGCCGGACGACGATATATCATCGTTATTGATAGTGATAACCAGACTGCGGATTTTTATGCATTTATGACAAATTCAATACGGCTAAAATATACGAAAAGGACATAATATAAAAATATATCTAAAATATCGAAAGTATGGTATTTGTTGTAATATTTATTGAGTGCAATAAATCCCTAGATAGGTTTTCCTATCGCATCTGCATTTGTGAAACTCGAAATTTGCATAAACATCCACAGTCTAGTGATAACACTGGGCACCGTCGTGTTATTATTCAGTTTCCAATACAATCTAAGTAATTTTAAGAAAGATAATTGCAAATGTATAGCTCATGCTTTATATTGCGTATTCTATATAAAACTATGGCCAAATGACTATAATTTTCATTCGCAACTACAGTTGTCATTAATTCAATCAATTTTTTCGATCAGCACTAAAAGGGTTAAGGATGCTTACATGAATCCTTCACTCAGTTTGCAATTCTGCGCATGCTTATGCGCATAGGGGAAAATAAGTCATGAAAAGTGGGGATAGAGGGAAGTGTCAACATTAGCGAATGATGCTGGCCCAAGTTGTCAACATTAGAGGGATTCTACTGTAAATCGATTCCGGATCATTGAGATTGTGATATTGTTATGTGTTGGATAACTGCTACTAGGCATGATGAGACAGTGTTGGACTTAGGACCGCGTATAGTATATGTGTATGGAAATAATTTGAAAGTACCTATGATTAGAAATAATGGAGGTATTGATTGAGCTAACCAAATGTTCGCAAATGATTGTTATTAACCCTTATCGCTCCAAGTGTGCTTCTCAGGCACCTCTGATTTGAAGCGTGCTACTCCAAGTGTACTTTTTACTTCGAATATTGTTCGGGCCGTTATCGGTAATTATTTATAGATAAAAAATAGTACTTCTCAGTCAGTTACAAGCGATCAGTAAATAAAATCAGATCTCAACTTGTTTTATTATAAATCCATCTATTTTTCAATTATGTCGCATTTAAAGTGATGTAGTTGTTAACTGGCCAAAAGGAAGTAATGCGGTAAAAAAAACACAGTTTTCTAATGTGAAACCAGTGAAAGCAAACCCGGTTTACATCCCAATGACTGTTTTAAAAACTACCACACATTAATCAATTATAATTAATAATGTAAATATTGCAATCAAAATTATATTACTTCTGAAATGAATAACGATTGTTTTCAATAACTTTAATATTATTATTGACACGTCATTGTAGCATTTAAAGTCTGATATTTAAACACTTGCAAGTTAATGTATGTCGAGAATAAGTTGGAGTTGCCGGTCGATGTTCACACTTAAATGTTGGAGCGTTAACGGTTAATTTCAATCTATTTATAAGAAACTATTTATAAGTACCGTATTTATAAAAAGAACATCTATATCATTTTTAGGTATTCACAAATCGGTATAATATAACAGAAAGGCCGATCATAGGACGGATGGTTAAGAAGAACTTGTAAGATTAACCCTTTGTAGTCCCATGTCTAGTTAAACTCGACATAGATCTTAACTTCATTTCATTTTGTAACGATTTAATATCGACTTTCCAATATTACAGTAATATTACATAAACACAGTAATATTATATAATATTATACATAAATATTAAACAAAATTGACAAAATAATTCGGACCGCAAAGGGTTGAGTGCCTTCCTCCTAAATGATAATTTAGGAAAACTGGCGAAGAGGTAATGACGAGCAAACTTTGAGTCCTCTAATTGGGCTGACTGAATAACGATTATACTTGATGCTTTTCCCATACTGCTATTGCTGTTTCTGCGAAGCGAAGGTTGAATAATAAATGAGAGCAAAGTACCATGCACAAGTAGCAAATTGTAGAAATCCTACACAGGAGTAAGTTTACATCTTTCTTTGCTTCTTCCACGCAATTAAATTCTACTAGTTTTGTAGCGGCAGTAATAGATATTTTATTGCACAAAATTCAATCTATCTTTCAATACAAACGTCTAAACGTCTCAAAGTACAGAGTAAATTATTTAAATGTATTAGGTAAAAGTAAAATAAATAAATTACATAAATGGCTAAATGTAAAAACGATAAAATCACAGAAATAGGTGATATTTTGTTATTTCAAAGACGTGAAAACGGATGATACGAAATGTAAAATGACGGAGAAAAATTTAACATGCGGGATAGAGGAATCTAAAATGCAAGAAGGAAAATGAAATTAGCGTAGAACGATAGCGGGAGGTCAGAGGGGAAGAGAAAAAGAATAGCGTTACAGGGAGTCTTTGAACGAGCGGGGGTAATAAGAAGTAAAACATGAAAGCGTATGAAAATAGTCGGACGCGAACGAAACGGAGAAAAAGTAGAGAAAAATGCATTATAGTCGCAGGGGTGAACATTGGCTGCGAGAGAGAAAAAAAGAGAAAATCGCGGAAAATGAAGGAGGCGAATTAAGAGAAAGGAAGAAGAAATGTGAAAAAGAAGATCCAGCAGAAAAGGGTCGAGTTACTCTCGTGTGACGTCGGAACGAGGGAAGTCGATGGGGTGAGAAGAAGGAAATAAAACCGAGCGGGGAAAGTCTAAAGGATAGCGTAAAGAAAGAAATTCAAGCATGGAAAGAGGAAAAAAAGAGAATGCAAATATCGTCAAAAACTGCTCGGGTTTTGCCAAAGTGTTATTGCGGAAGTAAAAGGGCGGCAAATGAATATAAGACGAAATAAAATAACGATAAAAAGCGACGGATCGATGGGCGAGCATCGTTCTGTGTAATATTACATTACGCAAACGAGGGGTAGGAAAAATTGATGAAAACAAGGTAATGAAACGAATTGAAAAATATCAGGCACGAGAACAAATAAGGATCATTAAAGTGGTAAATGTAGCGGAAAGAGAGGACGAATAAAGCGGAAATAAGGGCAAACAGGACCGAAAGGATCCGCAGAAAAGGATCGCTTTACGTTACGCTCAGCACCAGTGAAAAGGTAAAGGAGAAAAGCGAAGAAAACAGTACAAACTCCACTAGAAGAAACAAGAAAGCGTAGGATCAAAGAAAGAAGGGCATCGAAATACAGAAGAACTTCGAGTAACTCGCGTTTCGCGGAATTGTCGTAAAGAAACTAGAAGGAAACCGAAACGCAATAAACCGAGTAAAGTGCAGAAAAATAAAGCACTCGAATGGGGATATAGAGCGAATAATAATCGCTTTGTCGAACAAGAAAGACGTACGAGAATGCGCAAATATTTAGAGAAACATCGAAAGAATAGGTTACCAAAAAAAAATATATATATATATAAAAATGACTCGATAAAGAAGTAAGGAGGGAGTGGAATATGAGAAAAAAGAAAGATCGTCAAGGAAGCAATGTAGCGGGAATAATAAAGGTAGAAATGAAAAGGAGAAAATCGACGGAGGAGTCGGTTCGTGGTAACGCGTTACTTTGTATTTTATCACCGGTAGCGCTATAACTGTAACGCCAGAAGGGGAATAGGTGTAAAGTGCTTTTAACGTAATCACTTCGTCCTGAACTAAACTGCCAGGAACTTTCGAAAGTGAGAGGTTATAGCGCGTGTCTGAGCGGACGCAGCCCCTTACTACTTACGCGGCCCTGTCTGACCGTTTCGGCAGTTTCCACTTTCACCCCTGCCTTGCCCTCTTCGTCGGCGCCGTTTTTTCCTTCACCCTCTGTTTGCAGTCGACCGCATTTCCCGATAACGCAACGCTGAGTGACTGGCTTAGGGAAAACCATGCTTAAGCCCATTAGTGGTATTGCCCCATTTTAAGGGCGGCAAGAAAGCTCGGTTTGTACCTTTTGCTTTAACTACTTCGCGGCTGATCCTGACCGCGCATTAAACGCGTTCGAACTACGTTCTTTTGGTCTCCGCGGCTTTTTTAACCTCGAATGGGGACTTGGTATATTGCTGAGGTATCGTGCGCGAGTTAAAATTGGGAAACTTTGTTCGCTGACAGATTAAACAGAGACAATGCTTTATGATAATAAGTATAACGTTTTTTGAGATATATTGGGTTGGCTAGAAAGTAATTTCGGTTTTGTTGTGTGAAGTGGAACTCAATTTTTCTTAACACTAGAACTACCAAGCAAGTCAAAATGACTTATTCACAATTTTTTCCAATAAGTCCCTAAGTTTATAGGGGAATCCTAGACTAGAAATTCTAAGCTGATCTTATAAAACACAAATTTCCGAATTGATCATATTTTCCACCTCTTGATTCCCCTTTTTTCAAAGTACTTATTTAATATATTTGAATGTCATAGATTTAACGCCAGTCGTTTTAAACAAAGAATCTTTTTCGATGACCTTTTGCCACTTCTTTTGACAAAGTCATGATTCCGCTTTTATAGAAATTCTGGCCCATATCAGCAAAAAACGGAACCAAATGGGATTTGAGGCTATCATCCCTATTAAAAGTTTTACCATTCAATTTTGCTTTTGTGAAAAATAAAAAAGTAAAATATGTCGGAAATGTTCGTTTTTACAGTCCATGTTAAAATTCGCCCTAAACAAACAATTACAAAAAAAAATAAAGCATAATATTTTTCTAAGCCAAGTGAAAAGTGATAACTTTCGATTGCCAGAGAAGAAATCATAATATTATCAAAAGTCTGGGTTACATCTGAGTTAGAGCAAACGTAATGCTAGCTCTCGGTGAAGACCGAAATTATTATACTTTCTCGCCGTTTCAATATATTGGTAACGAAAACGTGTATTCGTAATTATCTATTTTTCGTATGTTGAACGAATAGAAAATTGTTACGAATTAATTTGTTAGAATTTTGGTTGTGCTTTAACGACTTCAATCTTACAGTTCACATAAATGGGTCATTCGTCTACAGAGCTTTCGGGGTTAAAGAACATATTAGCTAAAATGTATTTAAATCATACAATTGTTAAACAGTAGCGTTGATAAATGCGTTCATTACTGTGAGAGACCGTTCAAAGTTTTTGTTAAAAAAAAAGGGAAAAAAAGAGAAAAGTATAAAATATCGCAGATTAAGAGGAGAAGTTAAAATCGTTCCATTCGACTTTTTTGTCGACGCATCTGGATCATGGTTTGTTAGAAGTCAAACGAACAAACCGATAAATCAAGCGGGAACGAGACTTTCTCCTGCTGGTTCTTCGTTATTTACTTTCGTGTGCAGAGTTTGTGTTAGCGATCAACGCATAGGTATGCAGCAAATATTCATTCATCACTTTTGTAAATAATCGTATCTATTACTATCAATAAACAAGCCTTGTATATTTAGAGAAATATGATTGAATCACTATTTGTTTATTTAGAACCGTCCGAAAATGTTTGCAGAAACGTTCGCCCCGTGTATTACGTACTACGGACGTTATTCGACTTCATCCCTTTCCCGTTCCAATACGAATGATCCGTTTAAATGCTTACATGGAAATTAATTCTCTACTTTAATTTTAACGTAATTTGATAGACATGGCTTTAGCCCACCAACTGTCAGAGAGCGCAGAGGAAACACGAAATTCAAAGCGTTAAATGTTACAAATCGAGACTTGAATATAATTTATATATAATATTATGTATAAATAATGACAGAAAAAGAGCAAGAGGAGTTTTTTTTACATCGGTGGTCCAAAAATAATTCGGTGAGATGGTTCGACAGGCTTAACCTGTTAACCGGGAATTTCACTTTTTTGTCAACTAGCTTTCCAATGGAAACTTCTTTAATTCCTAAAGTGTTACACAAAGATCTAATGAATACAAACTACATAAAATGTAATACGTTGAATATACTTCATTTACGCATTTTGAAAAGCAAAAAAATCGTCATGCTCGTTGAAACTTTCTTTCTGACATGATGAAATTTGTCGTCATAGTGTTGGATACCGACTCAGTTCATGTTTCCTCACATTCACTATCTTTTTCTAACAGTAAGATAGTAGCACCAAATATTACTCAACGTCCAAAAGAGAAATATTAGTCATCTTCAAATTCCGTCATCGCTTTTGTCTCAAAATATGTTTTCGAGATCTTTGGTCTTATTGTTAGCGAAAGTCACTGGAAAAACGATCGTCCTTTTGGAACCTTAGTCACGAGAAGTCGGGATCATCCACACCTCCCACCACACTAGGTTAAAATCTTTAAAAGGTCAGTCCTGTCTCGAAATCAACGAATGTTGTACCGAATCGCTGACAGTCGCCATATCGCGATGACATTATCCTTAAATTATTACAACTCCGAGCGCGCAACAGTTCTTCACACACGGAATACAACACAAAATTTGGTGTCAGAAGTGGGATACAATAATAGGCCAGATAACAGTTACTTTATTGTTTTATTATTTGGCTTCAGCTAGAGTATGTTGCTTTTTCTAGACCTACTTTAAGTGATTACACTATAATTAACTGCAAATCCCTCAATGATGACGTAAAATATCACACATTGATTATAATTCTACGCTGTTAACTCTACAATCAATAAATTCTAACGCATAGCAACATTATTATTCTTCGACATTTCAGTTTCAAGTATCATTGCCATTTCGTTTGGTACAACACTCACTGATACTCTCCGAGCCATTGAAACGATGATATACTACCGCATAAAAAAATTTTCAAAACCGACACCTATTTGAACTCAATCCTATTAATTGAAACTCACATCCTTCAGTTTCCCACTCACAATAGGTCCCCGATAACACATCAAACCCCAAAACATAAAGAACAATTAACCCATACGATACTGTAGCAGAAGTAAAATTAATTCCTCCGAGAAATCGTTCGAACAACACCTGGACAAACACTTCAGTGTCTACCATTACGGCGTCACGTAAACTCATTTTCCGGTATCGAGAAAAATCTTGGCCGGGGAAAGAAAACACGAAGCGGTTACGAGGCGGCGAGGATCCTCGAGAGACCCGATCCTGACTCGATTCCAAGCCGCCGCCACGTGCCACAGGAGTCGGATAACGATGAATTTTTGACTTCCCCATAGAAATCTCGGATCCTCGTCACGCCGACCGAACGGAAGCCCGTTTTCTCGTTGCTTTTGGATCGTTCGCGCTTGGCCGTTCTGCTAGGCCAGTAAAATGAAAAGAGAAAGGGGAAGAAGTGGAGAAAAAGGAGAGATGGGGGGAAAAAAGGAAGGATGAAGGACTGCGGGTTCGTAGTCGCGTTAGGGAATGGATCAAAAAGGAGAAGGAAGGACGAAGGGGGCAACGGAACGAGGAGACCCGGAGAACCGAGGGTGGTTGAAGTCGGAAGAGGGCGGAGGTTGGCGGCAAATTGAATCTCGCGCAAGACGTGACTGCCCCGGGGAACACCGACGCGCCTCTACGGTGAAAATCACGACACGACTCCGACCACAATACGTATTACCCACGCTTCGTGAAAGTCGTCGCATTAGCCAACGACGTATTCCTCGACGCCTCGTAGACGTCGACGTTGTCGTTGCCGTCGCCGACGGTGCGACGCGTCTTTCTTGACTACTTGAATTTTCATCCCCGCAAAAACCCATGCCTACCTTGCTGTCGAGTGCGAAATCTTTACCGCTTTTATGTTAGAGGCGGCGTTTGGAGAGTTCGACAAATTAAGGGAAATCTGTAAATCTCTTACGGGCAGATGGAGGATGTTCGAATGGATTGTAAGCATTCGAAGGACAGAACTTTTTTGTTGGTGTTTGATCAAAGGTTTACGTATTAAGCATGGGTTGATTTGTATCTTCTTGTTGTACAAAGATAATGAACTTTGTGGTGTAAGTGGAGATTAATCGTAGTCCTTTCTACTTTTTTTTCTTATTGCAGAAATGTGATTAGTGGTTGCGTTCCGTAAATTTTATTTGAATTGTTTTCGGATTGTTCTTAAGGGTATTTTTTGAGTTGTACGCATTCGAGGGGCAGAATTTGTCTTGTTGGTGTTTGATCGAAGGTTTACGTATTATGAATTGATAGATTTGTATATTATAGTTTTGAAAAGATATTGAACTTTGTGGTGTAAGCGGAGATTAATCGTAGTCCTTCCTACTTTTTTTTTTCGTATTGCAGAAATGTGATTAGTTGCGTCCTGTAAATTGTATATGAATTGTTTTCGGATTGTTCTTAAGGGTATTTTTTGAGTTGTAAGCATTCGAGGGGCAGAATTTGTCTTGTTGGTGTTTGATCGAAGGTTTACGTATTATGAATTGATAAATTGGTATATTATAGTTGTCAGAAGATAATGAACTTTGTGGTGGAAGGAGGGTGGAGATTAGTGGTAGTCCTTTCTACTTTTCTTTGGCTTATTGCAGAAATGTGATTAGTGGTTGTGTTACGTAAATTTTATTAATATCGTTTTCGGATTGTTCTTAAGGCTATTTTTTGAATGATAATGTCGTTGAGATATAAATATTTTTTAACTGAAAATTATTGACTTGGTAATGTCCCTTTCTGATGTATGTTATTATTTATTAAATGTTTTTTAAATCAGCGCTAACTTTAACTTTTTCCTAAATATTTAAGAAAAAGATGATTCTACCAAAACAGATTAAAAATATAGTTTCACCTGAAAAGCATTATTTAGAAAGACATTTCTGAAAATTTCTAACGTCAAATTTTTTAAAAATTTTCTTGCACTCATATTTACTTGAAATAGTTTGCGTACATTGCGAAAGTTTCAACATAAAGCGACGTCATCCAGGTACGTCATAGAAAAATAAGTGCCATAAAACACCATTTTTCTGTCTCATACTACAAAAATAACGCAAGAGTACCTCCATAAAACAACGCTTCTCCTGATTACTTTAGTTCTGCAGGCACGATGTTCACCTTAAATTCTTCAAGGGTTAGATCTGCACTTTCTTAAATACCACATTTATTACATTTATCGTTACTTTATTGTGTCCAAATTTTAAAAATTGATAGTCTTCGTCATCAACACATATTATAAATACACTATAAATTAAACGAAGCTATGATTAAATAATAAACAAGAAAATGCTATATATTTAACTAACTACAAGGCCGATAATGCCGCAATATCGCAAAAAATGCAAAAAGAAAAAAGTATAAAAGACGAAATGCCTGATATAGACGAAGTATTTTCTGTATTATCAGCGAGCGAAAGAATGTTGCAGAGTGAATTACCTATCGCAATTTTGTAATGTCGAATTCCTATTCTAGTTCTACAACAAAGGTTCAGCAACCCGATAGATTCCGCGGTCCCCATTTGGAGATTTATTAATTTTCTAAGTCTTTTACTATTGAATTCAAACATTAACCCTTTGCACTCCGATGTCCCACCTGAAGGAACATCGTAAGTTTATCGTATCACTTTGTTGCACCCTCTAAGGAGACCGTGGAATTTATTAGCAATTACAGAGGATGAACTTCTTGCACCCCAAGGTTTTGAGAAATATATGTTTACCTGAATTTTTCTATTGAAATAGCACAAAATAAAAAATAGTAAAGTATCGACAAGTTACTAATACATAACATCAGAGATAACTCGGAGTGCAAAGGGTTAAATGTGTTTAAAAACAGTCTGTTTTATAATAGCTGTACTTTTAAGCAGTAGTGTTCACGAATCATTTCTTTTACACTCCGGCAATACTTCTTCCAGAAGCAATCAAACCAAAAAAAGTTTTTTTCAGGGAATAGATTAACCCTCTGGCTGCTTATCCCGCGATTTCCGCGGGCATGTGTTTTTCTTCCTATATTGAGGAGCGCATCCCGCTTTTTCCCCGTTTAACCACCGAAATAAATTATATATTTTCTTCAATTTTATACATTTTACTTTTTTACATTATTCAACAAATAGAAATTAACTGTAATTCAATTAAAATTTATTAAACAAATTTTTTTTTGGTGATAACTTCTGAAATTGGTTTTTCTGGCAACTTAGTTTCTCATAATAACAGTCTATTGAAAAATTTCCTCTAGAAAGAAAAAATTCATTTTTCAATTCTCCAATATATGTATATAGATTTAAAATATGCAAAAAAAATACATCATTTTTGAAGCGATTTCGGTCCACCAATTGAGCAGTCTGAGGTTTAATGTGTGGTTACAGTATACTTTCCTAACAAAATATTTCCAATTGATCTTTCAACACCTACAATATTTTGGTTGAGGTCTTAACGTCCTGTCTTGAAGATTTACGTGCAAACTTCTACACAGAAGGGATAGAGATATGCAAAGAGAGATTTCCCGACGTTAGCGATTTTCTCTCGAATTTTATTAAGCGATCGGGCCAACTGGTACGAGCGAGTCGTGGGATTTTCACGTCAAACGTCGGCTGGCCCGCGGGCTTGACTACATCCGGATGAATGGAAAATTAAAAGCGCCAATCAGGTGGCGGAATCCAGCCTACGGCGTTGCCGCTAGAAGTGTTATTCAAAAGGTACGAAAATAAATTTTTCCCCTTTTCGTTCTCACTGTTTTCACCAGTCACGACAATGTCGTAACTGTTACTACCCCTCTGTAAAAGTTGGAAGGAAATGCAGAACAAAATTTTGAAAGCCCGCCGCTTCAAGCGTTCAACGAAGATCCGCGCCGTTGCATGAAATAGAAACGTGCGCCGCTTTGTTTCCACTGCATGTTGGTCGAACTTATTTGTGAAACACTTAACACAACAAAACGTTCAAAGTTGAAAACTTGATGGTGCTTGTAGCCCAACTTTTAGGTATACATGTGCAAAGAAGTTGGAAGCAAGATTTGGAGGCATGTACTGTTTCTCGAAAGAAGTGGAAACTTGGAATAAACGTGTGTTGAGGAATCATTCGTTTTGGGATTTTTGGTGATGCGGTGTTTTCTTTGGCTGAAGAGAACATTCGATTTGTACGTTAGGTCGTACCATTTATTATTCAAGTGAGATTAAATTAAAATAGAAAATAAAGATAATGTCTAATTTCCGTTATCGCAAATAATTCGATTGAATAGATTAAATTTCCACGAGGAACTTGTAATGTGAAAGTACTAATTTGAAAGGAAATTGATGCAATTTTTCTATCATTCTTAACTATGATTCTAATATTCTTTCATTACTTTCTGTTTATTAAAATTTTTTCTTGATTCTCACGAAGTTGCATACAAATTTTAATGGAATCAGTTAGGACACGCTTATTGTTAATTATGTTAAAGAATTAACGGTTAACAATACCGTTGTCTTCAATACTCAACATTCATTAGCGCTTTCAAATAAAGTATATTCACACAATGTTATATGTTAGTATACCGTCATTTCTGTACTTTTAGAGTGACTCAATTTCTAAAATTCAACCTTGAACAACTGTAACTCTATTAAGTCCTTGCATTGAATTATATAAATTAACGAGTCCAGTCCGTAATGAGCTTGCGTGGCTGAACAAGCAATGACAAACTGCACTTCTCGAAGTCACTGAATTTTTATTCACTAGAACTAAATGTCTGACCAGCTAAACGGTAAATTTCTATGTTAACACTAGATCCACCGTTTTTTAATCTTCTATATATTTAACCCTTTCAATACGGCGAAAATTCCAGTCCGAGTGCGCCCCATTACCGGGGTCAGTTATTTCTCCTCCAAGCGATTATTAGATAAAATAATTTTTATGCCGAAAACTGAGCAACCTTAACAGTTGTCGCTTGTTTGATTAGATCTAGGACGATCGAGATGAGAAATTTATGGACTCAGAACGATTGAGAATCAGTTTGGAGACCCAACTTGGCGTTATTTTCTGCTCTAGATGTTTTTCAGTAACTGGGACATTTGTTGTCCCAGCCGTAAAATCAAAAATTTTTTAGACTGGGACAGCACATGTCCCGTCCGGTGCGAAAGGGATAAAGCTCAAATACGACTGACTGACTCACTCATTCACTCACTCATCACGAAATCTCAAAAACCACAGAACGGATTGCAATGAAATTTGGAACATACCTTCCCCTTGGGTCTTAAGTGCTCACTACGAAAGGGTTTTGAAAAATTCGAAATTTTAGGGGGGTTTTGGGGGGGTTAAAGTATGGGCCAAACTCATCAACGCAGAGCCGAAACTACTTGACCTAGAAACTTGAAATTTTGCATGAGCGTTCCTTCTAGGTTATCAACGTTAAACTTAACTTTTACTAATTTAAGTAGTCCTTAATCCTAATGATATTAAACCGTAGCGAAGCACGGGTACTTTCTGCTAGTTCAATATATTAAAAATACTCAAATAAATATGTCCAATTGAAATACATGAAGGGGGTGAAAAACTTGATCAATTCAATCGCATATAGTCTTCAAGATAGACATAGAATATTGAAAAAGAAACTCCGTTAGAAAATTCAAGAACATTTTCAAAAAAATTCAGCCAACTCATAATGACCACCTTGATAGATCTGGTGTTAATTACTTCTCCATAAAATGGCGAAGAATAAAATTGCACGGCTGAGTATTACTGGCCGCAAATAAATCGCAGTAATAGAAGTTAATATGCACATCCGTGTATAATTTCATATCTACTTTGAAACTCCAAATTTCTCTGCAACTCTCTCGCCGAAAATTGCTCACTTTTCTCAACTACCGTACCCCGCAAATCTGTATGGATCGATATAACCCGTTCAGTTATCCGACGCAAGTATTTCGCACCGAGCAAGACCCCTATTGCCAATTATCACGCCTTTCGTTCAGCCCCGCCCGCTTATCAAAACTTACCTAAACGCTGGAGCCACCCTTCCAATTAAAACGTGCAAGTAGCTCGTCACGCGATCTACGGGTAACACCTCCCTCTAACCTAATTAGAAAACGGGATCGTAACTGTGGATTGAACTTGCTCGTAGTTGAACACCTGAACATTCGCAGGGGGGGCTGGCAAATTTTCGTACTGCGAGAGCTTAAATTCCGCTGTTCGCGCACAGAAAGGCAGGCAATTGCGTAAAAGGATTGCTTGTAACGGGAAAGTGTGAAGGTACGAGCGAAAAAACGGTAGATTATGATTTAAGAGTTTTTAGACATTATTGGATAGGTAAAATGAAAGTTCAGCAAGAATTCAGATTTTCATTAACACATTGACTACCATGGGGGTCACCGGTGACCGGCGCTATATTCAATGAGGCTTCATATGACTTTCCAATTGTATTAGGTCGAGTCATAAGTAACTTCCGTTTTTTTATGAGACATTTATTTTGCTCTTATTAAATAACAAAATTATATTAATTTATTATGTAGTCTCCGTTATTACGTATAACCTTCTCCCATCTTCTTGGCAGTTTATTAATCCCTTCCTTGTAAAATGTGGTTGATTTGGACTGGAAGAAACATGCAAAACACGACAATGCGCGACTACATACGGCAAGGGTGACACAAGAAAAAATTCTTCAGCTTGGATGTTTTTTTTTTACCACACCCACCTTACAACAGATTACCAGCTTTTCTGTTCGTTACAAAACTTTTTGAGTGGAAAAACATTCAATTCCGAAGGACAAGTCTGACAGGCCGTCGAAAACTTGTTCCAGACCAAACCAACCACATTTTACAAGGAAGAGATTAATTAACTGCCAGGAAGATGGGAGAAAGTTATACGTAATAACGGAGAATACATAGTCAATTAACATAATTTTGTTATTTAATAGGAGCAAAATACATGTCTCATAACAAAATGGAAGTTACTTATGTCTCGACGTAATAATACGAAATTTCTAACACATTCATTTTTAGTGCCGAACGACGATATGTCATCGTTAGCAATAGTGCTAACACTGGGTATCGAAGGGCTATTATTCAGTTTCTAATACGATATCAGTAATTTCATAACAGATAATTGTAAATACACAGTTTATGCTCTATATTGCGCGTTCTATACGAAACTATGGCCAAATGATAATTTTTTTTATTCGCAACTACATTTGTCATTGATTCAATAAGTTTTTTCGGTCGGCACTAAAAGGGTTAAATATTGCCATTCAGAAAATCATGCCGAACTATCTATTTGTGTCTTTAAAGTTTCTACTTTACAAACATGAGATTTTAATAGGAAAAGTATTATTTCAGTAGATATGATAAAACGAGCGTAATATCAGTGGCGTTCAACTTGTTAATAAAGATTTAATAACTGTTATGTGTAAGCGTAAAGCTCACGATATGTCGCTAAAGCGTAGATGGTTTCTTAGCAATGTCGAGCCGTTGAAGTCGACGATGGAAAAATTAAAAGTCTCGGGGATGCCATGTCGCGGTAGCGTGGCCAAAAAAGTTGTTTTGCGAAAGATCGAGAGTGATGTTCCGACCACCGTTGGATAAAATTCAATATGACTTTTCTTAGAGATTTGGTTTAATTCTCCCCCTTATGCTTATGTCAAGAATTAACCAATATTTATAAAAGGAATCCAGAAAAATGGAAAGGGAAATCGCTTAAATATGTACCATCCGACAGAAACAAGAATCGAACTTGGTTCGATTACGGGATGAGGGAAGACTGTCTCTCGCACCGTCTGTATCCACGATATCACTCCTGGATACCTGAGATCGACGAATGACAATCGAAAAGAAAACATTTTTTTCATCGTTCCCATGACAGTGTAACGATTGTGAGGATTTTTCAGCCAGTCACGTATTAACACTTATCCGACGGATCGGGTAGATCTACCCATTTCCAAACTAATCGGTGACCGACCGATCGGGTAGATCTACCCATTTCCCAGCTAGTCGATGGCCGACCGATCGGGTATTATTTTTGACCTGAGGAACACTTCTTTTTCTATAGAACTTCTTATTTCTATAGAGTACAACATATAATAAAATGCACCAATTTTTGAAGTCTTTTATTGGTCATTATTACGGCACTACGCAGAATAATGCGCGGTGGACAGCACAGTTTGGCTTTCCGAGCGCGGTGGAAACTGTACAGGTCTATGTGGCGCGTTCTGTCGGCTTATTGTAAGTGTTAAGAACGAAAATGACGTCAGAACGAAGGATGCCTCTATCCATCATACGAATCGGAGCAAACTACTTGTCAAGTGACTTCTTGTTTCTGTCGAATTGTAAGTATTTGTAAGTTGATAACACTCATATATAACCAGTTGAAAATTATTGAGTGGTGATCGAGACTCAAATTCGATTTCTCTAATTAAAAATTCAATTCTATCTCTACACCTATCGTAACCCCACATTCACACAATGTCATATGTTATTATATTGTCATTTCTGTACTTTTAGAATGACTCTATTTCTAAAGTTTAACCTTGAACTTTTTCGAACATAATCTGTATTAGCTCTAGGTGATAAGGTTTTTTGCAACCAAAAATGTTAATGCCAGACCCCAAAGAAATTTCTTTCTCCTACGTTTCTAAACGAAGGATACACACCCCTGTTGAAATGTACCGTAGCGTATACTTAATATATTTTAATAAACGCAAGCCGGTATATTAAGAATCTCACGGACACGTTATTAAAGCCCAGTAATCTCTAATAGAGTGAACCAGAGCAGCCAGGATGCAGCGTGGCTCCAGTAACGACGGAGAACGGATATTTTTACCAAACACAAGTTGTAAAAAATGAAGAACGTACTGCGGCAGAAAATTTAATAATAAAGTACGAAGTCTCCTGCAGTATCAAAGAGTTTCCCGAACGAATTGGCAGTGCATGTCAGCGTCAATGCATAACGTATGCGCATCGATTGAGCCAGATCGATGGGGCTTCCGCTCCAATTCCATCGAGATTAAAACGAACGTATCGCGTTTCCCCGGATATTGCTATCTAAGCCTTTTCGGCTGATTTTGATCGGCGTACGAATCACTCGTCGGAACAATGAACCTCGACCGCGAAATTTCAATCGCTTCTTATCAATCCTTTTACCGGTTAAACGGTGCATCGCTCGATCAAACGCGCTCAACAAAGGAACGTGGAACATCCTGTAAACGGTAGATAAGAGTGAAACTATTACTTGTGCAATCAATGAGTACTTAAGGTTGCAAGTATCAGAATGGTAATTTAACCAATATTAATAGTTATTGTTTAGAAATGTTACTAAAATATTTTTAAACATAGTATCAGTCCTCAATAATTTCAATGTTAACACTAAATCTACCAAGGTGATCAAATTGACTTGCTCTGAATTTTTTGAAAATGTTCCCGAAATTCTTAACACTGATTCTTTTTCAACTTTCTACGTGTAGGACCCTGTTACGTCGCGAATGGGCGCAGTTTTCGTCTAAGTATTTTTTTTTTGTTTGCCATACATTGACAGGCTCTTTAGGAGATGGGGAATTGCGGTAATTTA
Organism: Cerceris rybyensis; assembly: GCA_910591515.1. Taxonomy (NCBI): domain Eukaryota; kingdom Metazoa; phylum Arthropoda; class Insecta; order Hymenoptera; family Crabronidae; genus Cerceris; species Cerceris rybyensis. Next base: position 44,359,214 of record OU342789.1, read on the forward strand.
TTACCATTTTCCTGGAACCCGGCTACCCGATACTCGGTCACCGAGTTTAGCTGCGAGTCGGCCAGCTGGGCCCCCTTCCCCCATCTCCTGAAGATGTTCTCTGTATTTTGCCACCTCTTGGGCTGCGAAGTCAATGTCCGCGACACCCGTTTGCCCCTCATGCTTGAGGGGGAAGACTAAGTTTTTTCAAGCTTAACGACCAGAAGCTCTGAGACCACCATAAGACACGGTCGACCACTGACGATATATAACGTATTAAATTATACTCGAAATCAGTTCACATCGCCTCAATTGTTTTATTATTACTCCTCACCCACCACTGAGCAACCATCGCGACGAGGAAAGGAATTTCGCCTTTTTGAAATCACGGTGGCATCGAAAGATTGGTCCTTCGAGCCGGATAGAAGCCGGATAGTATATTTTCGCGGTGAGGAGTGTGAGCAGCTGAGGTGCTAGAAGTGCAATTCGGAAGACACATTGAGGATCCACGGAGCTGCCGATTTACAACCGTCAGCCACGGACGCGATCACCATTCCCAGATCGTTCAGAGCATATCAGAAGACTACGCCTGTACTCGAGACCAGACGCAGCATCCTGAGAACTCTGCCTACAATACACGGCAGAAGTATCATCGAGGACATCGCCTGCAGCAAGGTCCAGAGCAGCAACGAGATTCGTGCAGATCAGTACATCCCAAGCAGCATCGGACTCCAACAAAGGCTTGCTGAGCATCCAGACGCAGCAGTATCCACATCAGGGAGACATCGCGAGAGGCATCGCAGTCAACGTTCAGGTAGGCTGGTGGATTCACCTTTCCTTACTCTTTTCGCTCCCTATTCAGTTTCTACCTCAAATACGCGATAATGGCGTCCGATCTCAAAACCTTAATTAAACAACGCGGTGTCATTAAGGCTCAACTCACTCGCATTGAAACATATTTAAGTAAAGTAGGAAGTAATCCGCGTTTAACAGATTTGGAAATACGTAAGACGAGGCTCCAGGAATGGATCAAGGAATTTGAAACCGTTCAATTTAGAATCGAATGTTTAGACGAATCCGAGGAACAGGAAAACGTGAGAATTGAATTCGAGGAGCTTTATTTTGAATGCTGCGGTGAAATCGAAAGTATTTTGAGATCTGTAGTTCCAATTCCTGTAGACCGACGAAATGATTCACCTTCTCAATCAAGTTCAAACGCGTGTAGTGGGCAGGTATATTCAATTGTTCCCAAAGTAAAAATAAAGGATTTCGATGGCAATTTCGCAGAATGGAATGACTTCCATGATGCTTTTAAATCCGTAATACACGATGATGAAAAGATGCCCGTAGTGCATAAGTTTCAACTTCTAAAGTCACACCTTCAGGGTGATGCGGCCGCAGTAATCAGCGTCTTAAATTCATCAGAAGAAAATTACCTTCTCGCGTGGGAATCACTAAATGAAGAGTTTAACAAACCGAGAAAAATCATTGAGGCACACATTCGCGCTCTCTTCGAATTGAAAACTGCTTCGAAAAGTTCTCCAGTCTCAATGCGAATGTTGCTAACAAAATCAAAAACCCACGTTAAGGCATTGCAGTCTCTAGGAGAACCCGTCGATTGGCACGAAATGCTGATTTATATATTAACAAATAAGTTAGATAAAGACACGCGCACTGTTTGGGAACAGTCGTTAGAAAATGGCATTAGGCCAACCACAAAGGATTTATTTACATTTTTGAGTAAATACGCGTGCGATGCAGAACCGGTAAATCTCGTTACCCACTCGGAAAATCAGACACACCGCACCACCAAGAAAGAAAAGTTTTCAGCCACGTTCAAGCCTACACGTACCACCCAGGGCTATGTGAGCACATCACATGAGCCCCAATGTGTGATTTGTAAGGGCGCACATCAAGTAGCATGTTGTCCTAAGTTTCTTGCATTAAATCCGAGTGGTAGGTACTCCGCGGCCAGAAATGCCAGTCTCTGTATTAATTGCCTCCGCGCAGGTCATTGGGGTGCTCAATGTCGATCAAGTTCGTGTCGGAGATGTCAGGGTAGGCACCACACATTGTTGCACTCAGATTCCGCGACTAAGGAAAGTCCAAATATCGCAGAGGATGCATCCGCGCCATCCACAAGTCAGAATTGTTCCGCGACTCTTACAGCAGTAACAAGGTCTGAGATTCTATTATCTACCGCAAGAATAAAAATCATAGACAATCTCAACAAGGAGCACGAATGTAGAGTCCTACTAGACAGCGGTTCACAAACGAACTTCATAACCGAGCGCTTCGCGAATCATTTAAAATTGCCTAAAGCTCGAGTCGATCTACCTGCGTTTGGTATAGGCCAGAAGGCGACAAAGATTTGCCATAAAGTCAAAACCGAGATTAGATCCCGTAATTCATTCTTTTCACAAAGAGTCGAATTTATGGTAATAACAAATATAACAACACATCTACCATCGCAAACAGTTAATCGCCTTGCACTTAATATTCCAAGTAATCTGTCGCTGGCTGATCCGCACTTTCATGAGCCCGCGGAAATAGATGCTTTGCTAGGAGAGCAACTATTTTATAATTTATTAAGTTACGGGCAAATAAGGCTCAGTAATAAAACCACCATCCTACAGAAAACTAAGCTAGGTTGGATTGTCTCTGGTTCTGCCGAAAGCATTAATTCTTCTACGAACATACCCATCAGTCAGTTAGTTCAATTACCATTAGAAGAGCAGATAACAAAATTTTGGGAAATAGAAGAATGCCCTTCAAAGAAAGAATTCTCGCATGAAGAAGAAGAATGCGAACGTAGGTTTCGTACGGAAACAACGCGAGACCACACTGGACGGTATATAGTTCGACTGCCGTTTAATGAGAAAAAGAAGCAGCTAGGAGTGTCATATAATTTAGCACGGAAACGTTTCTTGTCCCTGGAACGCAGGTTGAATAGGGAACCAACCCTACGCGAGCCGTATTCATCTTTTTTAAAGGAATACGAAGAGCTAGGTCATATGACCGCTATACCGGATACAAATCGACATGAGGGTTTTTATCTGCCTCACCATGCGGTTTGTAAATTGTCGAGTGTTACGACGAAAATTAGAGTAGTTTTCGACGGTTCAGCCAAATCGATGTCTGGAATATCATTGAATGACACTCTGTTGGTAGGGCCCAAGATACAAGAAGACCTTTTCTCACTCCTCGCTCGTTTTCGTGTACACGCGTACGTTTTCACGGCCGACATTGAGAAAATGTTCAGGCAGATTCAGGTGCATCCAGATGATGCAATATATCAAAAAATATTATGGCGCAAGGGTACGCAAGACCCAATTCAAACTTTTCGATTAAATACCGTAACCTATGGCACAACCTCAGCTCCTTTTCTCGCAGTACGATGCTTGCAACAACTAGCTCAAGACGGAGCAGATTCTTTTCCTCGCGCGGCGACAGTATTCCTAAATGACTTCTATATGGACGACTTAATAACCGGAACACATTCGCGCGAAGAAGCCAAATTATTAAGAGACGAAGTCATAGCCTTAGCCAGATCAGGTGGTTTTAACCTAAGACAGTGGGCCTCGAACGAAGTGGAGTTAGTTAAGGACATTCGGAATCAAGATAGGGATCGCGAGCATGTCTGTTTAGACTCGGAGTTAGCACCGGTCAAAAAGATTCTCGGCATCAATTGGCACCCGGGTAGCGACACACTTAGCTATTCCATCCATATGTATGACGAACAAAAAGGTGTAACAAAAAGAATCATTTTATCGAAAATCGCACAATTATTTGACCCATTGGGTCTATTGGGGCCAGTTATAATTACCGCTAAAATAATGATGCAAACGCTTTGGAAGTCTAAGTTGGGTTGGGACGAGGAGGTTCCTCCAAGCATACATGTAAAATGGAATGATTTTATTACCAAATTACCTATACTAACAAACATTTGCATACCTCGTAAAATCGTTATAGAAAAGGCTACCGATTTACAAATCCATGGATTTTCGGATGCAAGTGAAAAGGCATATGGAGCATGTATTTATTTACGTTCGGTCAACTCTAAGGGCGAGATTAAGACTCAGCTTGTGTGCGCCAAGTCACGCGTAGCACCATTAAAGGTGATATCACTTCCCCGGCTGGAATTGTGTGCTGCTCTTCTACTAGTAAAATTATACAGGGCTATAGAACCCGCTCTAAGGTTAACATTTTCCAAAAAAAGATTTTGGACTGATTCAATGATAGTTTTGCATTGGGTAAATTCTTCTTCCCACACCCTAAAAACTTTTGTGGCGAATCGAATTAGCAGCATACAATCACACACGCATCCTTCCGACTGGTACCATGTACAATCCGCGGATAACCCGGCAGATTTGCTCTCGCGAGGGCAGTCTCCTTCCGATTTCCGAGAGGGCCAACATTGGTTTCAAGGCCCGTTCTGGTTAGCAGGGCAGGAAGACGATTGGCCTAAATTCCACCTCTCTCACGTGGAAGTGCCGGATAAAAGAGTTATTACCCTGATTAATAGAATGGAGCCAAACGAAATTTTGACGCGTTTCTCCTCTTTTGTCAAATTACAGCGAATAATGGCATATATTCTCCGCTTTATCACTAACGCATCCCGGAAGCGGAATCTGTCGGGTCGTCTAACATGCGAGGAATTACAGTTTGCACACATGCGAATCATAACACTTGTGCAGTCGGAGGCGTTTCCTCGTGAGATCCAGGATTTAGGAAAAAATAATACGGTGCACAAAAGTAGTAAACTCTTTATGTTGAACCCGTTTCTCGACGAAGGGGGTATTATTCGCGTTGGTGGACGGTTACGCAACGCATCAATCACGTATAATCAAAAATTTCCAATAATTCTGCCACGTTCACACCACGTAACCCGTATTATCATTCAGGCAGCTCACATTAGGAATATGCATGCGGGAACCATAGCTACACTAAACGATGTAAGACAGCGTTACTGGCCAATCGATGGGAAGAACATTACTAGATTTATCATTCACCAATGTCTGCGTTGTTTTAAAACAAGGCCACGCACTACCGATCAATATATAATGGGAATTCTGCCCAAGGATAGGGTAACATCCATTCGTCCCTTTAAAAACGTGGGCGTCGATTATTGTGGCCCATTTTTTATAAAGGAAAAACGCCATCGAAATCAACGAAAATTGAAGGCTTACGTAGCAGTTTTTGTTTGCTTCGCTACCAAAGCAATCCATTTAGAGCTGGTCAGTGATTTGACCACAGAAGCCTTTCTCGGTTGTCTCAAGCGGTTCTTTGCACGTAGAGGCTTAGCAACGAATATTTATTCCGATAATGCTACTAACTTTACGGGAGCAAAGAAAGAATTGGAAGAATTAAAATTTCTACTTAATTCGGCCAAACACAATGAAATAGTCTCGCAAAAACTTTTGATTGATAATATAAAATGGCATTTTTCACCGCCCAGAGCACCTCATTTCGGCGGTTTATGGGAAGCCGCAGTAAAATCATTTAAACATCATTTTATTAGAACAATTGGTGACGCACTGTTTACTTTCGAGCAGCTGAATACGTATGTAATTGAGGTAGAGGCTATCCTGAATTCACGTCCGTTAACTCCACTCTCCTCTGATCCAAACGACCTAGCCGCCCTAACACCAGCACACTTCCTGATCGGTGAGTCCATCACAACCATGCCTGAGCATGACTTGAGCGATATGCCGAGCAACAGATTATCACATTGGCAGCATATCCAACGGGTCAAGCAGCATTTCTGGGCCCGTTGGCATAAAGAATATCTCAATGAAGTAAGTTTAAGATCCAAGTGGCGAACGGGTTCCACAATTCAGCTCCAAGTGGGAGATCTAGTACTGCTGAAGGAAGATAACATCCCACCGCTGCGCTGGATGTTGGGACGCATCACAGCCACTCACCCAGGAGAGGACGGAATTTTGCGGGTTGTATCCGTCAAAACAATGAGTGGAACCTACAAGCGCAGTATCCTGAAGCTGTGCCCTTTACCTCGCGACCCCGCTATTTAAACTAATTCCTTATTTCTGTATTATATTTATTCGTTATCATATCCCATATGTTAGTTATAAGAATATCCATTTATACTTTACATGTTTTACTCTGGATTGAACAAAATTGTTCAAGGCGGGCGGGATGTTACGTCGCGAATGGGCGCAGTTTTCGTCTAAGTATTTTTTTTTTGTTTGCCATACATTGACAGGCTCTTTAGGAGATGGGGAATTGCGGTAATTTATTACCATTTTCCTGGAACCCGGCTACCCGATACTCGGTCACCGAGTTTAGCTGCGAGTCGGCCAGCTGGGCCCCCTTCCCCCATCTCCTGAAGATGTTCTCTGTATTTTGCCACCTCTTGGGCTGCGAAGTCAATGTCCGCGACACCCGTTTGCCCCTCATGCTTGAGGGGGAAGACTAAGTTTTTTCAAGCTTAACGACCAGAAGCTCTGAGACCACCATAAGACACGGTCGACCACTGACGATATATAACGTATTAAATTATACTCGAAATCAGTTCACATCGCCTCAATTGTTTTATTATTACTCCTCACCCACCACTGAGCAACCATCGCGACGAGGAAAGGAATTTCGCCTTTTTGAAATCACGGTGGCATCGAAAGAGACCCCACGCCAGCAAGGTGGGCGTTCTCACGCCTGGCTTTCGTCAAGGGGACAATTCCTCCAGCGAGGGAGAAGGACGAGCCTCACCCCCACGGGGCCTTTTCAGGGAAAGGAGGTCCTCGAAGGACCCAGCAATAGCGGAGAAGAGGGAATTCGCAATAGAGTCAACATATAGTCGTTACGTAGTCGACGCCTTGCATACATCGAGAGAACACTCTTACAAGAGTGACGTTGCGAAGAAGAACTATTAATATTTGTATTTTTGGCGCGAAACGTGTTAATTGTATATTGCAATAATCGACGCAAATATTTATAAACGCCCGTTTTATATTATTGTGGGATCGGGGCGGTTACCGCTCCTAGAAAAGAACTTGGAAGAAAAGGACGTGAGAAGAAAGTGTCGTCAGGGAGAGGCCGCTAGCGCTGTGGTATGGGCGCAACCCGGAAGATCTGCGGGTTAAGCGACTCGGCCGAGGACCGCCGCGGCGCGCCGGAAGGATGGGTGACCGAGCGACTCTCTTTCTTTTTCACGATCCTACATTACTTATATACAGGGTGGTCCACGTAACTTGCGCACCTCGAATAACTTTTAAAGTATGCGTTGCACGAAAGAATGTTATATACAAAAGTTACATGGTTTCAAAGGGTACACTATGTAGTGTGTTAATTTTTTTTATAGGTGAAGGCGTTTCGGAGATTTGAAGGACAACTTTGTTTTTTTAAATGAAATACTATATTTTTTATTCCAAAATATGGTAGAATATCGAATTGTAAGCAAAAAAGTATTGACCATTATTAGCCTTAAACCTAATAGGTTGCGAGTAATTTCACTTTATTACTTGACAATTTTCTTCGCGCAATATCAAGTTGGAGATTCAACCTTATCACAGATTTCCGCAGGACAGCGATGTTTACGTGGAAGTGTTTACTAATTGAGTGACCTAATGGCTTAACGCAACTAACGTAAGTGTTCAATGTGATATCCATTGGCGTTAATACATTGATGCAATCAATTAACTAATGAAGAAACCGCATTCTGAATCATATCCGCACTGAGTGTAATGCATGCTTCACGAATACGATGTTTCATATTCTCAGGTGTTGTTGGTGGTTCACGATACACTGTGTCTTTTAATACGCCCCACAGAAAATAGTCTAAAGGAGTAAGGTCTGGCGATGTCCCTTCGCTGTCCTGCGGAAATCTGTGATAAGGTTGAATCTCCAACTTGATATTACGCGAAGAAAATTGTCAAGTAATAAAGTGAAATTACTCGTAACCTATTAGGTTTAAGGCAAATCATGGTCAATACTTTTTTGCTTACAATTCGATACTCTACCATATTTTGGAATAAAAAATATAGTATTCCGTTTAAAAAAACAAAGTTGACCTTCAAATCTCCGAAACGCCTCCACCTATAAAAAAAATTAACACACTACATAGTGTACCCTTTGAAACCGTGTAACTTTTGTATATAACATTCTTTTGTACAACGCATACTTTAAAAGTTATTCGAGGTGCGCAAGTTACGTGGACCACCCTGTATATATAAAACAGAAATCGGTGTCTTACATACGTCTTTCTTGAAAACTATAATTGATTGAACCGATCAAGCTTTTGGTCTCCTCCATTTATTTCATTGGGACATACCTATTTACTTGACAATTTTAAATATATTGAATTAATCATAGATAGATCTAGTGTTCAGAATAATAGATCCTTATAATTTCGTAAACCGTTACCATAGCACAAAGTGACGACGATTAAATTTGAATAACATACGTATCTATGAGATTATGATGGATAAAGAGATAAAGGCTCAGACTAGCAGTTGTGAAAAATAAATTTCCGCCCCATAATATTAAGCCATGTAAGCAAAAGACTGTAACGCGTTATTGATCTCGAAGCAAATTTTTACACTTTACTCTCAGAGGAGAAATTAAGTTACGGCATCGAAGACACGATGTTATCAGTACGTACTTGGATGTTGTTTAAACGTTAACGATTTGCTTAATAAAATATTAACTTAACGACAAACAAGTTAGTTTACGGGAGAACATTCGGTACACCATGTATAGCACGTTGGCAGTTAATTTTTAAAAGGACGTTAATAAAAAAAACTTGCGACGGTGAGACCCTACACCATAGACGCAAGGCACCATTTCCGAAGATTGCAATTCAATATGGTGGCCATCGTGCCAGCATCCGAGCAGTTACCGTTATCGTGAATCATGGTATCGTCGAGGCGGTGCATTGCGCGGCATCTCCTCGGCTTCTCGTAAGCATCGAACACTATGGCGTCGTACAAAATAACGAGGTCGTTAATCTGGCTCTTTTTTATCGCGTATTTGGCCGATCTCGGAGCCTTATCGGCAAATTCAAACCTCGTCGCACGATTTAACTCATTCCTGGTGATTCTCATATCGGACCACACTGACCGCTCATCTTTCCTACGGTAATCTTAAAAACTGACCTGCAAATTGAAATGTCTTTCGATACGAAATTACAGTAATTAGTGAGCTTAACATTGATCTATAAAAGCAGCAGAAATGAATAGTTTTTAATCCTTTGCGGACGGAGGCATTTTTGAATGTCGAGAAACAATCAATTATTTAGCGATGAAAAAACACTTTTTCATCGGAAAGACAGTCTGTTAATGTATACAAGTTGAAATTTACTCTTTGTAGAATAATATTTCAACGATTATATTTTAATTTTTCAACTCTAACCGTTTATATATGCACCGACAAACTATAACCAATTTTTTTCTCAGGGCGGATATATTCGCCCGTCGTCTGCAAAGGGTTAATCCTTTATGAAAATTTCCTAAATTTATGGAAAGTGTGTAGTAGATTGTTGTTGTTTATCTTATAAAATAGAAATTACTGTGTGGATAATCCTTGTCACCTCTTGAGTCCTCTTTTTCCAATATATAATACTTATTTAGCCTCTTGCCTTATGATTTCTATTTTGACAGCGTGCGTAATAACTCAAAATTAATTACAGAAATAGTAGTTTCTCTCTGATTTTTAACATTTTGCATAATCGATGGCAATATTAATATTATAGAAATAACTTCAGCGTCTCGTGACCGACTGGTATTTTCAATTTAATAGTTATTGGAAATTAAAAAGTTTATATTTCATTTATTCCTTCACGTGAGTCACACATCATTATGTGCTAAAGGTTTTACATACTCAACCATTTGAGGTTTACAAACACTTATATGTGGTCCAAGAAAAATATTATTTATAGTTTATCGCCTTATGTATACACGGTTAAAGTTGAAAAATTGAAATATAATCTCTACAATAAGATTATACCAATAGTACTTTGTAATTTCTTTATATTAACACTCTACCGTTCTCGTAAAAAAACGGCTTCTGGATTGCCACTTAAATTACTCATCTCTCAATATTAAAAAATGTCTCCGCCCGCAAAGGGTTAAAGGTAATAGATTTAACACTGATGGTTCTGGCGTTAATTTTAAACGAAATTCATGTCAAAGTAATAGACTGCTTGGCAACTCTGTAAATCACACAAATTTTAATCGATACAAAGATTATTATTTCTTAATTAAAATCACTCTCACTAGAGATCATTCGATATAATATACGGAGTAACGATTATGCCAATTATAACGTGAATCTCCTTAGTATTCACATAGTACCCTTTATATTCGAAAAATTAAAAATTCGTTAGTATTTGATGAATCAAGGGAATCAAGCTATCTTACAATTTGAATTCATCGACTGAGATGCACTAATAATATGAGTAAACTGTTACTATTCGCTTCTGTAACTTCTTATGTGCTTCAACAGGCACGTTCTTATCATAGAGTCATTCATAATTTCCGAAAGCATTGCGCAAGGCTATTCTATCGTAATTGGAAGATGTTTTAGTGACTTTGCGGCAGACAGAGATCAAGAGGTCAGGTACAATCGTTACCATGACCGGTTTCTCTCGCAAACTAGATCCGATAGTTGTTGGATATGGACAAATTCATCAAGCCGCTACGAACGGCTGCATAAACGCGTTTGAACGGTATTAATTATGCAACGCGAATTGAGCGCACTGTTCAACGTCGGATCCTACGAAGCTATGAAGACCGAAGCACTAATCGCCGGTATAATCTTACATTTAACTCGAGATTAAACTCAGGCAATCATGAAATTCACTCGATTTGACTGACTTCCCTATTAGCATCGAATAATGAATTTCACAAACGTGAAGCGGTTTATCAATTAACATCGAGGAGCTATCGCTTGAGACTGGATTAACTTAGAGTAGCGCGAATATACAGATAGTTTAGATCACGCACGTGTTGATGATTAACACTTACAATTAACTCTTTCGCTTCGAGCGCCGGATATATCCGGCATCCATATGATAATTACCAGCTGTAGTTGATCTAGTGTTTTTTGAATAACTAATATAATTTTGTATAAGGTATTTTCATATTAAAAATGTAAAGAATACGTGCTATGTTAGAGCAACAATTGTTTTATTAAGCATAGTAATTATTTAAGACTTAAAAATTGTATATACAAAAACCACGCGCACTGTGCACATTTCTGGCGCGTGCTTCCGTACGGTGACGACACTTCGGCGGACTGGACTGCCGAAGCGAAAGGGTTAAACCAGGACCTGCTTTAAGGCGTAATATGTAGATTATGATAAATGTCGATAAAAGTAAGTTGAACTTGTCATTAGAACGATGCGAAGTTCGTGTAGAGAAATTAACTTAACTCCTTGTCTTACGATTTCTTTTGTGACCTAACGTGCAATAATTCAAAATCAATTGTTGAAATAATAATATATCACTGATTTCCGATATACCGGTAGGAATTAATGCAACAATAATAGCACAGAACTAATTTCAACGTCTCTTGACCTACTGATATGTTCGACTTGACGGTTTTTGGAAAACTTAAAAATTTTCTTTTCCATTTTTCGCGTCACGTGTGCCACATGTCATTGTAAGGCAAAGGGTTAATTTGAATTGTAAAAGTGTAAATCACTATGCAATTAATAAGTAAAAGGACAAACGTTACATCGTAGGAACAAACTTTTACTTTTTTGAAGAATTAAATCAATAAATTATTCAATTTAATAGCAGTAAGATACTATAAGTTTAAATTTATAATTTCATTCAGCAACTAAGCAATATCGATAACATAGATTACTGTCAGCTATGTTAATATCTGGATCGATCTTTAAAAAAAAGGAAACTCCCGACGAAATGTTTAAAAGCAGTTTATATAACTTGAAAATTACCTTCAATTTTTCTGTAGAGTGTACCTGTGTTTTCGCACGACATGATACTTAAAAGAAAGGAGAGAAGAGGGAGTTGTTAAAGTCTAGAATAGGAAATACAAAAGTAGACTTTCTACGGGAGAAGAGAAGAAAGTAGAATATGTAAATGGAGCAAGTGGAAGCTGTTTCAACCCTGTTAACAACTGCGTCAACTGTTTGAGACAGTACACACTGTAATAATCAAATGAAAGATGCAATACGTTTCGTCATTTCTTTTCCATTATTCTATTCGTAAATTATCTTACCTTTCCCTTGTTAAAGAAGCAATATTTGTGTTATTCTTTGGATGATATATATGTAAGCAACGACTACCGAAGGTGTGCCTAATAAATAACATAAATTTTTATGCGGAGGATAAGTTTGTCTATTAATCGAATCCTTGGATTGTTGATGCAAGCGTGGTAAACTTGTTTCTCTTTTACAGATTTCACACGGCCTTCGATAAGACTACACTCTACAAAATAATTCTTATCGCAGTTCTTTTTTGAGAAAACAATTCTTTCTCTGCAACTGGTTACGATATAGACTAGATTTGAATTTCCATATAGGTCAGTGATTGGCGAACTACGACAAGTGGGCCAGATGCGGCCCGCTCAGATATTCAATCCGACCTGTCGCAGATTTTAAATCAATGGTGTAGAAATTTTCAATTTCAGTTTCAGGAAAAAATAATAATATTTTTATTGAATTTTACAATAAGTTATATCATACTGTCAAAAGTTGTTCTTTTTTCAGCCCACTGTTAAAAAAGTTTACTTAACCAGTTAAATGTGTTTGACGACTATATCCGTCATGGAGAAATTACATATATTTCGTTTCATGACGATTATATCCGTTATGTGGGAATTTTAGTTATCATTTTCTATTTAATCAGTTAGCTGTGATTGACGTGTATACTCGCCATCGCCCGATCTTCCTGACTCACGTGTAACAAATAGATATATGCGCACTCTCAAAAGAAGTCTCCAAGTTAACTGTTTAAAACTGATTTAGAATCTAGATACTAAATGATGGCAGATTAACCACCCCATGTTAGGACCGCCTCACCGCTGCACTCTCCACTGTCTTCCCTTAAATATACTATCACACTTGTCATAAAACTCTCTCAAATCATTCTTTCACCTCCCATCAAAATTTCACACATCAGAAAAAATATCTACACATATTAATTTCCAAAGTTCGCAAGAAATGACTAACCTTTTAACCCATACTTACTGACATCTACATACATATATAATGACATTTTATAAGTCATTAATCTTTACGTAATATTTCATAATTTGCGATTTTTATGTTGCCACACCCATCTTCGCCACATTGTTATGTCCTGCAACGAAAATGAGCATTCTTAATCTGTAACTTTATATGTGTTAACGCGCTATTGCGCGGTACCGCGCGCTAGGGAGTACGTTTTGTCGTGTATCTCTGTAACCCTAGCGGTGTATAATAAAAATATTGTTATGGTTGAATTCAGAATAAAAAATGCCACATTTTTCATTACCAAAAAGATTTAAAAATTGTTTAAAATAACGCCAAAAAAAATTGTTTTTTCAAGAAGGAAAGTTGTTTTTAAAAATTTGTTAATGCAAATTTATAGCGCTACTTTGACCGTTAAACTTTTACCTAAAACATTTTTTTCTATCTTTTGTACTTTAGGAGATATATGCGAGGAAGTGCACGTGTCGATTTCACTATGAGGTTACATTTTATGCTCTTAACCCTTTTAGTGTCAACCGAAAAAATTGACTGAATTAATAATAAATGTATTTGCGAATAAAAATAATAGTTATTTGACCATTGTTTCATACAGAACATGCAATATAGAGCATAAACTGTGTATTTACAATTACCTATCATAAAATTACTTATATCGTATTGGAAACTGAATAATAACTCTACAATGCCCAGCGTTATTACTATTACTAACAACGATATATCGTTGTCTGGCACTAAAAGGGTTAAAGGGCGATTGGGCACGAATGGAATATACCATTATTCTTGTCTTGGATCACTGTACAAACCCACAAAATTTCATTCGAATCCGTGAGTCCCCACTTCGAATACGTTCCTTGTAAGTAGACTTCCTAGCAGCAATATTTATATCAAACTCAATTACACCGTTAAAACAAGAATTAAAGAATCTCTCGGGGGTGCATCGACTGTATGCAGTTCCTAGCAATTACTCTTACGTCGAAAAGAGGTCCGCGTACGATTGCATCGAGCGGCACGAGCACATTCATAAGTTAGGAGCCTCGGTCGATTAGATCGTCTCTCGCAATTAGAAAAGGGGAATGAGTTTCTAGGTAAGGCGAAATTCCTTGGCATCCGGCGGGATGGCGTACGAAACCCTCCTCACGTGTCTTCACGGCTGAACGGGGTGGTACAGCAAGCCGGCCAGAATCGATTCTCGTATCTACTGAATTAATTACGCGCCCATTTTCTTCTTCGTATTGAAACGGCGCGGTAGCAGGGCCGTGCCATTTCCACGTTCATCGATCCTCGAAATCAAATGCGCGGAAATAAGGCAGACTGACGTCTTTTCCCGGTTGAAAGATTGCATGGAAACCAGAAGAAGGGAGGACGAGGGGGTAGGTTCGTTGCGCGTGTCGAACCTCGAGGAGATCCCTGATCTCGAGTCGATATTGTCAATTTGCGAGGATATTAGTTTCCGCAATGCCGAACGAAACGATGGAAATATCGCTCGGGAATGAAGTTTGATTCCATTCGAGGCAACTGCATACCCGATGTGCTTTTCATTCGTGATAATACAGGAATATTGCAATGTAGAATGGTGTCGTGCCCTGTTTTTAAGCTTGTAGTGGTAAACGTAAAGGGGTACTCGGAACTTTATTATTATCGCGAGGATTTCTAAATAGAAATCCTTAAGATGCTCTGTCAAGAAGGTATTTGTAGCAATTAGAGTGTAATGCTTGTGAGTGTAATTACTGTCGTTTTTTTTATTCCCATAGGAATGTTAATTTCTCGGCCGTACTTGACCGAATTGATTTCTTGATATTGTAATACGTGAGCTTTTTAACTTGAACGTTCCCTATAGGATTAGCTCGAAAGCGGAAAAGTAGTATATGAATTTTCTAAAAACTCAGTGATGAGTTTTACCTTGCTTAAAATTAATTATTTTCCATGGATTTATGAATTACGTCACTTCGTCTCAACATACAATGAACTTCGTTACTAGAACTTCGAATTTTAATGTAACACTAGGTTTAGCGAGCGAGTGATTGTATGCACGGCAAGGGGTTAATGGCAAATGTAGTTGCCAATAAAAAGAATTGTCATTTGACGATACTTTCATATAGAACAGGCAACATGGAGCGTAAAATATGTGTTTACAATTATTTGTCATAAAATTACTAATATCGTATTAGAAACTGAATTTTAACCCTTCGTTGCCCAGTGTTAGCACTATCGCTAACGACAATATATCGTCGTCCGGAACTAAATGGCTTAAATACCGAATGTGTCAGAAAATTCGTAAGTGTTACAATTGAAAAATCATATTAAATTTCATTGAATTCAATTGTAAGACTCAGCGGCAGCGAGGCGTCGAGCTAGGCGTTTACACGCCTGGCTTTCGTCAAGAGGACAATTCCTCCAGCGAGGGAGGAAAATGACACTCACCCCTACCGGGCCTTTTCGAAGAAAAGGAGGTCCTCGAAGGACCCAGCAATAACAACGAGTGAAAGCAAGGCAGTCGTTACAGAGTCGAGGGAACACTTTTACAAAAGTGACGTCGCGATCAAGCATCATTTATATTTGTATTATTGGCGGGAAACGACTTTATTTTACATTGTATTTATCGGCTCAAATATTTATAAACGCCCGTGTTGTATTATATATATATATAAAAGGAGAAATTGGTGTCTTACACAATAGTTCAAGTAGAATTTCACTGGTGCCAGTAACAGTTAAAATTCTACTCTCTTAGATCGAACCAGTGAGATTTCACTGTATCAACCAGTGAATACAAATCTCACTGGCGAAGCAGTGAAATTTGCGTTCGCTGCTGCAGCGCCATGCGCTGCGTTTTATTTTTGAATATGCTGACGAGTGAGATTCACTGGTAAACCAGTGAACTTTGATGGCCGCCGAGATCACTGGCGGAATCAGTGAGTGTCATTGGTAAACAAGTGAGTTTCCACTAGCGAACCAGTGAAATTCCACTGTTTCGATCTAAGAGAGTAGTGTGCCGGTCACCGGTGACCCTCACGGTATTCAACGTGTTAACAGGATCCAAAGTTGAGAACCTACACTGTTATTATTATTACCTATGTTAACTCAGAGAGATAATATTTCATAAGACGAAGAAGATATCGGTAAGAATAATTGAAGCGTCCGTACGCGGATAAATTCGGCAAGTCGCCAGCAAAAGCAGACAAGCGAGATGACGGTTCGCGCGTTTCATAACGCTCACAGCGATCCGACTTATCGCGGAGAATGCGGTGACTTCTGCGACGAAAGTACGACACGAGCAACACGATATCGTGCTAGTCGTAAGTTATTTATGGCTGTACACGGAACCGTGCATTAAAGAAGCGGAGTGTTGTTATGCGCGTGCACTCAGATAATTTATCGTCGGCGAACTTTCAGTTAATTAATACAGACAAATCATCGATAGAAGTGTCGACGAATGAATCGGTTATTTGTCGGACTTCTAATTAGGATAAATATAAGAATTACTGTAGGCAAATACTTGGATAGAATATTTTACTGTTCGAGAGCTTCTTTACCCTTCTATGAGCCCTTGAAACCTTTAGGTAACACAAGACATATCTAAGCTTCTACTCGTCAAATTATTTAACTTTACCAAATATTATAGTTTGGCTCTTGAAAATCATAATAATCTTTAAAATTCAATGTTTAAAAATCAAGTTAAATCTATTATTTAAAATTGTATTTATACCATTTTCTATTGGGTAATTGATGTTCAGAAAGTGCAAAAAGTTCGGGCTATAATGGGATAAATGCGCGGCACTGATGAAAGTACCACGGTAATTATAGTTAAAATATGAAACAAAAGATAATTATCACGGTGAATGGCGAAAATATTGTAATATGTATTCTTCAATTTTGTGTAGCGTAATACATTTAACGCCAGAAAGAGCTAGAGATAGATGAATGCATGCATGCTATTATTTGAGAAAGTGATGTCCAAACTCTTTTGGAGTGAGTCGAAAAAAGAGAAAACATTTTCGCGGCCAATAGTAATGCAATGACTGAAGGTGCATATCTAATTGCATATTCTAATTGTAACAGATCCTCATAATCTGATTCAAATCAGGATGTGCTGATCCTGAAAAATGAAGTTAAATTTTCATCTGCGATTAAAATTCTCACAGCGACTTTTTTCACATCTAGAAAAATGGCAGCTCTCCTTATATAATCTTTTTTTCCAAGATTGTAATTAAAAATTGCAATACTATTATTATAAAATCTGCAGGGAGTCCGGCAGAATCCTTAATCCAACCGTAGCTACCCATAACTGCTCAATTAGTAAATAATAAAGGATTCAATTGACGAATTACGATTATCTGTTAATTACACTAAATTTTTAAATCGATAACTGAATCTCGTAATTATATTGTAACACCGACGACTTTAGTAATTGCGAAGAGGAAGTAAAACAAATTTGCGGTAATTTACAACTAATAAACTAAAACAAACAATGTTTTTTGTAATACAAAGTCAATGAAATTATGTAGGAGGACATCTGTAACGGCAGAGAACAGCGTGCTAATACAAACAGATAACTTTTCTTCAATAACTATCTTACAGCAACATAATTAAAACTGCAAGAGAATCAGGAATAATCAAAAGCGAAATCTACACCTGTATCGTCTCGAAAGAGACGAATACAACATAGTAGCTGCATTAATTCTGACAAATATCCTCGATGTAACAACATTCACAGATCCGCAATTAATAGGCAGAAGATAGCAACGTAAATAAACGTCCAGGATAAAACTTCCAATTATAATTTCCACCTTCATCCAAAATTATTTCTTGAGCACTACGTAAGCATCATCTCGATAATTTAATTCCTCATAATCATTATTTCTACTCGATACATCACCAAAACCTTTCTTCCATAACGTCTAATTTATTCATCCCCCAAATCCGTTGTATTTCGTTCACCCACAACTTCCCGCAGTCCACCGCGATTTTTGCGTTTTGCGGCAGTAAATTATAATCTCTCCTCTGACACCCGAAATGCATCGCTTAAATGTCGACAAGCCCGAAAGTGCATGGCGGTACAAAGTGGTCAAAAATAGCCCCAGGAGCGCGCCGAGGACATTAGTATTAACGAGAAGTTTCTCTCTGTTCTGTATTTGTCTACGTTTGCCTGCCAAAAGATCAAAAGTCTCCTGCTGTTGTTCGCGTACCTATGACTATTATTCGTTCTCATTCGACCGCGACGAGATACTTTTCCAGACGAAATTACAGTCGGTAAGAGGAGAATATCGACGGAAGAGCGCAACGGTTTCCCATTCGACGTGAAACACGAGAATTCGTGCGGTGTTATTACGAGAAATTTTCTCTATGTTGCGAGAGTCGTCGGAATTCGCGAAATAGTATTCGAACGATAACGAGATGGACGAAGAGATATAACTGGATACGTATCGAGGGTAGGAGGAAGAGAAAGAGAGAGAGAGGATGAGGAAGAGGGTAGAAGGGAGGAAAAGGAAGTAACTCGACGCAGTCTGGGAATCATATTTTCATGGCGTAGCTAGCTACCGTCGTAATTAGAACACCGTGCTTCGAATAAGGTTACGAAGTTGCCAGGGAATGTTATTGGTTTGTTATTACTGCAAACTGCTACTATAGCGTACACCAGTTGGTAGCAATTAATATCGTGAAATCTCGTATGTCCGAGTACCGAGATGGAACGGAACACTTCTGGAGTTTAACCATCCTCTTTGTTCAGGTTATTTTAATGATGGAATGTGGAAATAAAATAGTTTATAAGTGTTTAAGGATATTTGTGTTATCGATGGGATTCGAGGAGATGCAACAGTTTGCAGAAACTTTTTTGTAAAGCGATATCTGCGACAGTATTGAAGCGAGTGAATAGCCAGATCTACTGTCTGAATTTAACACTTTGCACCGAGCCCTTTCTACTTCTCGATGCAGCAGACGTAGTATGTTTTTTATTTGAAATAAATGACAATTAAACTTCAGTTTTATTAAAAGAAGGTGCTAGTATTATTACGAATCTATTGTTTTAATTATAACAATTACAGATGTAGCAAATAAAGTTAACGCTATAATGCTAAATAGTACAATACTAACGCCTATACAATACTGATGGTTATGAGATATTAAAGACTATCATTATACGGAAAAATTTCTTTCCTTAATACAGTAAACTTAACAGCACATACTTTACCTTACGATCGACATCCATTTTTGCCGAACAGCAAGTACGGTCCGACAACTCCAAGATGGCTAGGAAGCAGCGGAGCCTATTGTTTTCTATCAGATATTTCTGTCCTTTTATTTTTGTAATCTCCAAATCCAGTCTCATAAAGTAAATATTCCCCATAGTCGTTTATTTAGGCTTAGTTTAGAGATTGCAAAAACGAAATGGCGGGAATAGGCAATTGAAAATGACAGAGCTTCACCAATCCGTAGCCATCTTTGAGTTGTCGGACTGTATCTGCAACAGCATTGACAGCATTAAAGCGAACGGATAACCAGATCTACTGTCTCAGCTTAACACTTTGTACTGAGCCTTTTCTACCTCTCGATGCAGCGCACTTACAATTAAAACACATTAGATTTGAAATATGTGAAACTTAAATCTCAGTTTTAGTAAAAGAAGATACTAATATTACAACGAATCCATTGCCTTAATTATAATAGTTTCAGATACAATAAAGAAAGTCAACTCTATAATACTAAATAATGCAATTCTGGCGCCTATGCAACACAAACGGTTATCACACACCAAAGATTATCATTACAGTAAAACCTGTTTTTGTGCGGTCCTATTTTATGCGATTTTATTTTGGTGCGATTTGTTTTGTGCGATTTATTTAGTGCGGCATGTGAATTCCATTGTTGTTGGTATTATACACTGTTGCAAAGTTTTCTATCAGTGTGCACATGTACACTACAAAACGCTGTCCGGCTCCAGACGCTATGTTCATTTGTTATTAGCAGAATACGCATCACAAGAAGATGCGCGTTTTGGACTACACGAGCACCAATAAATTATGTATATTTTGAAAATTTCTCCATGTGTAAAATGAGAAATTAATTTTTTTTTAAACGTTTCCATGTATATTTTAATTATTACTTTTGTTTGAAAGCACTTTCTCAATGTTTCATAAATCTTTGACATACTTTTCAAGCGCGACTTTTTTTATGCGGTCCCTATCCACCACATAAACAAAATTTTTTCTAATATGTTGTAAAAAATTATTTGTTACAAGTGTTTATGAAACTTCTGTATATTTCTTTTTTTGTGTGGTTTCTTTTATGCGGTCCCTATCTACCGCACAAAAACAGGTTTGACTGTATATGGAAAAAGACCGATCTTTCCTAAAACTTCATTCAAACATTTTTTCCATAATCCAACGAACTTCACAACACACACTTCAACTTACAATCAACTTTTAACTTACAACGAAACAATACAGCCAACGGTAGGACGAATAAATTAGATACTTCTGAAACAGTAGTCTCATTGAAAAAGAGCTCATAACGTCTTCCAATCGGGAAATGAATCAGTTCTTAAACGAACAAATGTTTCATGGCGAAAAGGTGATTCATCGTGCGTATATTATGAAGAGAACGATATATCCCTAATCTGCGCAAACACACTTCGAAGTCGATCGTAAATATGGTAGAACCTACTATAAAGTCTACCTCACGAGATTACAGATTCATGGGCCCACGATTTCATGGCTTTACTTAACTTTGCCTCAGTGTCGACTATGAAGCTTTATAGTAACTGACTTTACGCAGAACGTACTCGACCCTAATCACGGCTATAGCCGAGAGCATTGTTTCCAGGCAAACTGGATTCTGCTTTAAAAACAGACGCGTCGTCGGTAATGTGAAACGCCGGGCTACCGAATGAATCCCAAACGTGAATTATCTTTGCAAATGAAATTGAAATTATTCTTCCGCGTGTAGTCGTTGTTTGTGTTTCGCGTAACAGAGAAACGATGCTGTTTAATGCACTGTGCTTTGTTGAAGAGATAATACGTGAGCGAATTGCGGATATAGTTAGTCAGAATGAAAAAGGAGAGATTTATTCTTTGGTATATTTTTGATTGATTTATATGATAATCTTTATTATTGGAAACTATATAAAATTGTTTCTTAGGTATTGTGGGCATAGTAATTTTAATTAAAATGTAAAGCGATAGGATTAAAAACGTTCTATTAACCCCTTGCCGTACAATAACGAGAGCTACTCGTGACGCGATAAATGGAACAGTCAATTTTGAAGTACTCCCAAAATTATTTGACTACAAATATTAGTGGGTCCTGGTAAAGTAAAATTAATTCTACACTATTCAATACTACGTTAAGTTATTTACTATATCCGAAATTAGGGGTTAGATTGTTATTTTAGTAGTGAATTCAGAGTCTTTGCACATTTAATCACAAAAGAAATGGCACGGCAAGGGGTTAAGAAACACGGTTACACATACTAATCAGATCGCGTAATTTGGGGATTAATATTGGAATAATATTTTTGCTACTGAGTAATCTTATTAGTCTTTTTTGCTGACTGACACTTAATATTCAACTGCGCAATCACTGCACTCTACGGAGTAAACAGATGACCCATAATAGAAATGTTAAATTAATGACGCAAGATGCAGGATTGATTTTTATTGCAAATACTTTTAACTATGTCGCATTATCGTTGGCACCAGTTTCATATGCTAATCAAGTTGCGTGACCAAATGAAACTTACCGTTAACTGTTTTCCTAAAGTCCGCCCGTAGAAAAAAGTCACTTAATAAGTGGTTTGCTCTGATTCGCTCGATGGATAGGGACATCCTTCTATTCGTCCTCGCGCACTTTCGATTCTAATGTGCAAGTGGCCGAAAAAGCACTTGACAACGAAATAAATGATTAGTTTTCGATTGTCATTCGCCGAGCTCAGGTTACAAGTGCAGTCTCCCCTTACCCCATATTCCAAACCGAGTAACTTCGTACCAAATGCCCCCCGTACATGGTCTTTATGGTTTTATTTGCAACTCTCACATTATCTTTGAGCAATCAATGTAATCACTGTACTATCAGGAGCTGAGAAGTGAAAAAGTAAAAAACTAAAGATATTATCATTGTAGTTACTCAAAATAAAAAAGGATACATCTTGCTTTGTTACGTATTATAGATATTAATCTGTTAATAGCTGAATCGATTGAATATATTAATTAAATTTAGTGATAAGAGAGAACTTGGAAAATACTGTTTTCCATTCTACATCGTCTCGTTAGTTTCATTTCCAGCAATGCATTGTATACACTTCTTCCTTATTAACCCGAAAAAGAAAAACGGCGCCTCGTTTCAACTTGGCGCACATTTGCAGCTACAAAGGAACCTACTTTCTGGCGAATAAAATCTGTCACTTGTGACAGTCGTCGGTTTACTGCCCTTTGCGAGGCAGGCAGTAAACCGAGAAAGCTTTTTCATGAATTATTTTACCACAGCTATTGGGGGGTGCCGACGAAGGACCACTTATATAACCAAATCTGACAGTAAACATGTGTGGTGTACGAAATAGGATCATCCACGAATTCATGTGCATCGAGATTACTCGTCGTGGCTAATAATGACAAACGACATGTGTTCGGATGGAAGTGTCAATCGATGTTCCTATCAATTGCACAATCCATGTGTTAGATATGCTAACTTGATTTTGCTTGACGAACTTCATATCCATGGTAAAGACTTCTCTGGATGAACCTAGCAGATGTTTGTGCGAAATATTTTCCTTTAAAATTGTTGATCAGATATTAGTTAAAAGTAGCGAATGACGGAACTGTACGTTTTCAAATTAAACTAACAAGGGAACATATCGAACTCGAACTCGAAATTTTTGGTTTTTAACGCTAATCGTTATTATTTGATGTTTAACATTCTTTCGCATAGATTACTAAAATTCTCGTCTTTGCCGTAAGAACAGCTGTGTCCTGAAAGATGTCCACTTCACAAAATGTACTACTTTTAAAACAAAACTGTTTTAATTGTAAGGACTAACGTTCTACGTATATGACAAAAGAAATAAATTGAGAAAGTATAAAAAGAAATAAAAAAGTTTATTCTGTACAGGGTTCACAGTAATGGTATTGTACGAAGAAGCGTAATAAACATAAATGTTCTTTGCACCAAGAATATTTAAGTGCGATCACACAATTGTACTGGAAACGTTTCTTATTTTCTAATTGCATGAGAGAATAGTCCACAGGATATCCGAATTCTTCGAGTCACAACTGAACCACGCATATTGAAATAAGTGTTTCAGTAACTGGGACTATATAGACTAATTGTTATGATTTCATTTATATATTTCCGGCTTGTTACGATGTAAACCAACATGAAAAACGAGTCTTTGCAATAAAATCAGCTTTGTTATGAAAAAACTCCATTTCGGCCGGCCAGTCCCGCATGGAGCGAGAAAAGTTAAACGCTAAATAATGACCGTTATCGTCAAACATCGAAAAAATTCAAAAACACGTATCCGCTAATTTGGACCATAGTTTGTGTACATAAATTTATTTAATTGATTGTGAATGTTTTCTGGAAGATATTAACAAAAAAAATAATTTTTTAATATATTTTTTAAACAAATAACTTTTAGACAACTTTTCTTACACAGTTAAATTCCTGGTCTAAAAACAAACAATTTGAAAAAAAATCGAAAATTTGTTGACCCCTGGTTACCGCGATATTCCCAAAAATCTGTTTTCTGTCCTCAACTTTGAGGGGTATTTTCTCCCCTTTAGAGTGGATGGTTGCCGATAAAAAAATACCTGTCTAATATTCTTTCGAGGACTACCTGTGACGTAAATTTCATCAAAATCGGTGTGTTCGAATTCGATATGTTCCCTTTTAAGCTAAAATCTTGATATAATGTTACTGTCGCTGTTCTGTTTGTGTTTTGCGACAATGACTGTTAGGATTATATCGCTATCGCTTGGTGGAAATTCTTTTCATTGAATATATTATGCACCAGAACCGCGAGAGGAAGCTTCTAGAAATTAGAAGTCACGCAAAATAAGTAAAATGCTTAGGAAACGAAAGTAGCTAGTTATAACTTTGGGGTCTCAGGGGAAACTTTGTGAATAATGAGTAAACAAATCGTAAATATAAAGTATGTTGTCTCTATCAGTACACCTTCACTCTAATTACAATTAGGAACAATTCTAGAAAAATTAAAGAAATAATAAATCAAGAAATGTTGGAGGCCTTCCGACTTCAGATCCTCTGCGTTTAAAGGTCATGCTGTATTGTAATTCTGCCACTCGAGCAGAAAAAGACAAGAAACAATAATCACGAGGCTTGAAAATACAGCAAGATAATAGTTCTACTGTATCAACACAGTACCAGCTTTAAATTTCTCCATCCGATCATGAATTAGATTAGATCTTATCAAGTCACCATCGCATTTCACCGCAAATCGTTGCGTGGTCAT
Source organism: Cerceris rybyensis (assembly GCA_910591515.1). Classification (NCBI taxonomy): domain Eukaryota; kingdom Metazoa; phylum Arthropoda; class Insecta; order Hymenoptera; family Crabronidae; genus Cerceris; species Cerceris rybyensis. The sequence goes on from OU342789.1 coordinate 44,383,825, forward strand.
GAAATTTCATTGCAAGAAGCTTAAACAACATAAGGAAACTTATTGTTTCTCAAGAATATACCAAGGAAGATCAAATTTCTTAGAACATTTCAGAACAGTTAATTTTTATCTTTAGAATCATCGATACAAAAGTGCATCGGATTCTCCAGCGTTACGCAATCATCGATAAACGAAGAGACTTATTGACTATTTCTACCATCGGGCTTACGTGGTCTGCGCGATTATCGTTGGAGTTCATGGACAAGTAGCATTTCCTTGACAGTTTCGTCGCGGTTGTAGTTGGATTGTCAACTGAAATCAATTCTAGTGGCTTTACTTCAAAGCCGTGCTTCGAGTTATCGACCATGCTCTGGCGATACTAAAGGAAAAGAGAAAGAGAAAGGAGAGGGACACAGAGAGAGAGAAAGAGGAGTGAGAGAGAAAAGATACATAGAGAAAGGAGAGAGTGAATAGAAGGAGAGGGAAAGGAGAAAACGAAGAGAAGACAGAAGAGAAAGGAGAGAGAAAGCGTGAGAGAGGCAGAGAAAGAGAAGGAAAGGAGAGAGCGAAGAGAGAACACAGATGAGAAAGAGGGAAGAAGGAGAGAGCGAAGAGAGAGAAGTAACATTGATTCCTCGTCAACCGCATTGGTTCGCCATGCTTTCAGAGAAGCAATAGTGGCTGTTCGGAGATTTGTCGTTAACGATAGTTGCCGCAAACAAAAGTATAGCAAATACGTCGCACTAACTATATCATAGTTCCTAACTTTATCGCACCGGTTCTATCGACTCTATTGCAGATTTTAATGAGAATGAAACGGAAAGGAAACGACAGAAAAGACGCAGACCTGTATATGGATGATTCTCGAAGAAGGAACTAATATACCAAAATTATAATGTATACTACAGAAAAAATGTTAAGAATCGACCAAAAGTGAGGAAATTGTAATTCAAATCTATTAATTGGAACAATAAGATATACAGTTAACAATAATAAAACTACTGGATTTACATCTATTACATTTAAATATATAATTATGTACTTTAGGAGGAGAGAAGTGAAACCGTGAAAAAATGACCACTTAAATAGTGTGGTTTATAAGATAGACATGGAATATTTGATGCCTGTCATCTCTATCAATTTCATGGAATTTTCATAGGACAACAAATTAAAAGCCAGTCGTTTTGACCGTCTTGGTAGTTTTAGCTTTAAAACGTTCATTTATTCTACATAGAAAGTGATATAATAGAAAGTTATTCTTTTCAGCAAAGTTCCATTACGATTTAGCGATACGATGAGAGCGTTCGTTTCGAATATTAGCGGGAATAGGGTGCGAAAAGGTAGAATTTCGCATCAACCGAAAATTAAATTCAATAGGCACGCAGCCATCATGGCAGCGTCACTGGAGCCTTTAGTTTTACAAATATTCGTTACAATTGCAGAATTATCGTGATAATTTTGATTTTGCACCAAGCTTTGCTTTAGGTTCATTCGGAAAATTTCAATTTTAAATCAGAACCATTCACCGATGCTCTTATTGTTAGTATTGTATGTTACAGCAGTGTAGATGTGTACAAACACTGTATTACTAGAGTCAGCAAGGTAAATGTCACGGAAATCGCTGGTGATCGGCGCTTCTAAACTCAATGAAATATCCTATGACTTTCAGGCAATAATATTTACAAATTTTCTGCTTACTCAGAACTGGAATACCACTGCAAAATGTGTGAAGTACTATGGATTATATAGCTACTTTCATTTTGAATCTTTCTATTTGATGAATATGGGATTTTCGTAGAAATATTTCATGCCAATGTGAACAAAGCGATACGTTATATGAAATAATAAAATATTAGTAGATACTTAGTGTAGCGAAATTGTTAACTAATAGTAAATTTGATTATATTTAACTGTATGAGATATATCACTTTAGAAACTATAGATCAGCCTCTTGCAATTCGATAATTCATTGCGATCCTCGTATGTTGCGCATAATGTTGCAAAACCTGTTTAACCCTTTCAATACGACTTTTGGCCAGTGAAGATTCTGTATAATTGAACTAAATGTGCTGTAAATAAGTAAAGGAACATGTTTACATAATTGCAGATTTTTAGAAAATATGGTTTTTGAAAAAATGCTTTGGGACTCATATGTCCTTATGAACGTATACCAAGTATGAATTAGTTAGGTTATGCTAACCGAAGCACGCGTTGTGAAGTACTGACCACAGACTACTGTTTAACACTAGAACTACCAAACCAGTCAAAATGACTGGTACACAATTTTTTCAAATAATTCTCCAAGTTTATGTAAGAGTCATAGAATAAATGTTCTGCGTCAATATCAATAAACGTAAATCACCCAATCGATCAAATTTTCCGCCGCTTGATTCCCTCTTTTTTCAAGTACTTACTTTTATTAAAATATTTATATTAAAATACATTTATTAAAATATGTTAGATTTGACGCCGGTAGTTCTAGTGTTAATCCTATTCCAGCGCTTTAGCGAATACTTTTCGCACCAGTAATTTTTTAACATTCTCTGGGACTTATATATCCCCGCAGTATTGAAAGGGTTAAACCTGCTCAGTAAAGACACTCTAAGGTGAAATAACTTTTGATAACGAATGTAAAATCGGCAATCTCATTTTCCATGAAAACCTTTCATGAAATTTAACATTCCAGGTAACACTAACTGGAGATTATTGTCACGAAAATATATATCTAACAAGCCATATTTCAAGAATTTACATTCCCATCTCATTGTCAGTTTAATGTAGAGGTCGTAAATTCAATGATAAATTATTGCAGAGTATTCATTAGCAAAGCAAACAATTATCAAGGACTTACACGATGACACCGTACCACAGAGAGAATCTTAACTACGAATAGCGTATTAATGATACAACAATGACGCTCTTAGAAGAGGCAATACATATATAACAATTGTTTACCTTCATTAGACTGCACGCTTGGAATTATATTCGGTTAATTGGCATTCGTACAGCCAAAGCACATCTACATTCTCACAATTGCTATTTTCCTATTAGACATCACAACATTCTCACCACACGCTTAAACAAACAATATAAATACAAATGTTACACGTGATATCAAATTTGCCTCTAAAACAGCTTCCATTTTTAAAAGCAGAATCAAACTTAACCTTTCATCGATCTTACATCGATCGCGCTCACTAGCGACACCACATGGTGCACTTCTAGTTGATGCACACGCTTACAATACAAATAAGATACTTTCTTGTACTCACAGTTGTAGAAATAAAATCTCTCTGTCCTCCAGGTAACAAAGTGGCACTGTTGGTAATCGCAGCTCGAAGGATCGCGTTTACTTTTCATAAAGCCGGCGCCAGGACGCGACGCATTCGTTAATTGCCAGCAACAGGTGACGCCGGCCGTATCCAACGCTGACACTTTACTCGGCCACACACGGAATATCGAATCAACGTTCATGCGCGCGCAATGCTCGGGTTAACTTCGTTAAAAACAACGTGGATTACGCCTCGCGCTCGAAAACACAATCCAAAGCAATTTTTCGCCAATATGTGCCGGTGCTCCGAACGAATCGTTCTCTTCCCCGATGGACGATTAAGAAGCAAACTTGATTCCACGCCTGAGCTTCGCGACATTGAAACAATACACGATTATTGCCGAGGGAAATAGTAGCTTTGCAACAGGTCTCACTCATGGAACGTCAACGAATTTCAAAGTCGTGTGTACGTAGGTACGTTTACGGTCGATAACTATGCCTCATGAAAATGCTTTATTGATTGATGCAATTGGCACACCATGGACCACTGTTTTCGGCGCTCGCGATCGAATTGGTGTACACGCGTTACACTTGTTACTCCGAAACTCTGTGAAGTGTTGTGCGAACGTCTCCGCGTCTACTGGGCCACGTTTTCCGAGTTTCTGCTGGGGAAACCGTAGCGGACACTCGCAAGAGATAAAAGGCACCGAGCAAAGTCGACGGAACGCGAAAATCAACGAAGGAATCACAACACGGACGGAGGACGAAAGCACTCGACAGGGTAGACGAGAAGACTGGTGACATTGCTTGCTATACGTTGTACTGTAAGTACGTTTATTTGCGCACATACGCACGCTCGTAATACCTTCGTCTTTCTCTCTCTACTTTTTCTCTTACGCTTTTTCTATCTCTTTCACTCGTTTGTTTATGCTCCGTGTACGTTTATCAGCGATAGTTTTTCCATTCGTGTCTGTCTCCTTAATCACGGAATATCTTCTCTGTCCGTCGTATTATCTATCGACTCCTCTTTTTTCCTCTCATTGTTTCACCGTTTTTTGCAGAATTGATGCTGTGTAGCGTGAATACTTATATTCATATGCTTGAAGTGATAATTAGAGGCGTAACATAATTATCCATTAGTAACGGGCGTTGAATAAGAAAGGAAGAATTATTGAGTGATGTCTAGATTTGAATTACAGAATCGTACTTGGAGATAGATTCATTAAAGCAGGGGAAGTGTTACCGGATGATTATGAGTTTTACAAAGCAGTTTAAAGCTTTCCGATATAATCTAAAATGGCGATACTGTATTTATAGAGGTTTTGTAATGTTAATTGAGTATATTGAGAGTCAGATCGGGAAATTATTTTAATGCAGATTGGTTATTAGCGGCGATGGTTTGAATTTGTTTCAAAAATAAAACAATTTTATGTGCAATGTTTATTTATTCCGTTGGAATATGCGATTGAATTTATGAAACGGAACTTAAAAGCATCGGAGTTTTGAATCGCAGTGGGGATCAAATAGAAACCAAATATTTCTCGTAACACGGAGTTCTATTGGGGATTTTAATTTTCAATCTTATTTCCAACGAAGCGCTTTGCCGACTGAACTTTTTTTATATGAAATAAATTAACCTGTTAAATAAACAGCATCATTTCGTCTGGCGCTACTGATGTTGCCTTCTAATTGGTATTATCCTTCCGTATTACAATGCCTGGAGGCATTAATGAGATACTTTTGATCTACCTTTCTGAGTGTTTTCCATTTTTCACAATTAATGCATCTGATTGTGAGTGCATTTCAAAATATATTCGAGAAAACATTAGTTACAATGCTCAATAATTTTATAAAACTTATTTTACTCGTCAACCAATAATGATCGCATACTATTGCAATTAAAATATTCGTATTAAGTTTCATAGCATATAAATTAATATCTCTCTTAATATTAGTTAAGATAGGAATTACTTTCAATAATACAAACACCCTTCTTTTCCCTACATTATTTATTATTTAATCTTTATTCAATTTGTGAATTACAAGGGGATAAAATATTGTTTACATCAAATCCCGAGATACATCTTGTAAGCCGTATGAAAAGTTTTGTCAGAGAAAGTTATATGAAGAAATTGAAAAAATTTAACATACCTTTTGAGGTAGACACACCTTTTGTAATCCCATTTGTAATACTGTAAAAAAAATTTTGAAAGTTTAAATGATTCGCTAGAATAACATAGAAGGTAGAGGCAAACTGAATTGATAGCTGTAATTTAATGAATATTGAGCAATAAGTTAAAGATACTTTATCATGGAAAGCCTTTACGAGTGTAATGAAATTTGTTCACGTATAGGACAATGTGAACGATAAAAAATTGAAAATAATTGTCGTGGATAGTATGTAAATCATGTTAAGCGAAATTAGTTGTAAAATTGATTACCGATTTTAGCACTAGATTTACGGAAGCAGTCATATTGACAGGTTCCTACTTTTTTTATAAACATTTCTCAAATTTACACAGAAGCAGTGCAATTAATATTTAAAGTGTATTTTATAATATACAACTGATTTAACCCTCTATGGGCCCCTGTGACTTTGAAGTAACGCAAGACACATCTAAGCTTCTATTCTTCAAAGTCAAATTTGTTACTTTACTAAATATATCTCGTGAAAATCATCAAATTCTTTATAATATAATATTTATAATTCAGGTTTAATCCATCATTTAAAATTGTATTTTCATCATTTCTTAATTGCCCTATCGTGAAACTGATCTTCAGATGTTACAAGAAATGCAGACTATAAAGGGTTAAAGTATTATCATCTTTAGCGTTAGATTCCTCCATTTTCTAAGACCTTATTTAATAAATTAGGGGTACCGAAAAGTAATCAAAATTTTGTTTTGCTGGCAAAAAACATTTATTCATTAAAGAAATTTGAAATACTAATTAACAAAATAATTTCCATAATTTTCTAATACTTTTTGCCTGCATAAAGATAGTTGCACAATTCCCTTTTTAAAAAAAGTTCTTCGATTTTTTGTTGAAAAACATTTCCAATTACGTTTTCACTTCTCCAATTTTGATTACTTTTCGGTTTCCCTAATATTACAGTGTAACCGATTTCACGCCCGTAAATCTAGTGTTAAATATATTTATAAATTATCTAATTCTATGCAGCTTTGACTACAGTAATTACACCTTTTCTTCTTCTTCAAAAATTTAAAAGTGAAACATTCTAATAAACTCAAGTTCTGTAGCCTCAAACATCGAAATTACCTTCTTAAGCACACTTCCGTTAAATCTTTCCTACTCTCAATTGTGGACATGTAATTGTGAAATCTTTTGTCGGTGATTGAATTTCAACTTTGAGCCCTTCAAACGTAATTAAACGTGTTTTCCAGTTATCCGCATTACTTTTGCACAAGCTTAATTTACCGCATCTTTGAAAGAAACTAAATTCAGACGAATGGAGTCAGTACTGCCGGAAGTTTCTCTGGAATGAGTTTTCGTGCAAACAAGTTTTTGCCATTCTTGACCCAACGTATTTTTCTTGCGATTATTCAAATCACAGAAAAGTGAGTAATATTCGCATAGAGAACTTTTCCTTAATTATGTCGCAAGTAAGACAGTTTAAAATATTGTAGCTTTATTAGAGTACTTAATTACACAGAATTCTGTCAAAGGTACTTTTGCTAAATTTAATTTTCCGTTATTATCCGAATGCATTTTTATAAATTTGTACCTAACTTTCTATATTGCATTTGATTACATAGTTAATGATTTAATGAAATATCCTGCTAAATTTCACATTTGATCTAACCAGGTGGTCGGAATGACTTGCTCTGAATTTTTTGAAAATGTTCCCGAAATTTATAACGCTGCTTCTTTTCCAATTATCCACGTCTGACTTAAAAATTGTAGTGGTTAAATCGATTGAGTTATTTGCTCCCTTCATATATTTGATTCGGACAGATTTATTAGACAATTTTAAGTATATTGAATGAACCATCGGGAGATCTGGTGTTAAAAGGAACATTTAGAAAAAAATTGTAGACTTCTAAAACTCATTCTCGAGTACTTTCGACTCGTTTTAATGGAATTCGTGAGATAATTGTAAGTTTTAATTCGAAAACTTTTTTTTTTTTGCTCCAAAATTTCGGTACAAATTGTACCCAGAAGAACTTTTGCTACTAGAGGAAGCGTGATAAGTGTAAATAAACTTTATACGCGATATTATCTGATCTTGTCCTACATAATGTAAACAAGTTGTCATAACTGCCTGTAATATACGTGTATTAGACCTCAAAGTATGTCCTGTTTCCATATTTTTCCTCTCTGTGTTGACTCAATGTAATCTTGTAGTAAACTAAATATTAGAACTGATTATAACCGACTAATTGTTTACAGAGTATATATAAGCAACCGTTTTCAGCCCAAAGACATTTCTTGGAGTCAATTAAGAGTACTTTGCGATAAATACTTATATTTCAAATAGGAAGAAAAAGAAAATTCATGGTAGAACTTTAGATTCATCAACAATTTAGGATCTCAATGAACTATGTTTTTTATAACAGTAAATCACCAATTTACTGGTAGTTTCGATACTAACAGTATGCTTATACTAAACGTACTGTTAAAAGCAACTTTTTAACACTAGAACTACCGAATCAGTCAAAATGACTGGTACATTATTTTTTCCAAAAATTCTCCAGGTTAATACGAGAGTTATAGAATAAATATTCTACATCTATTTCAAAAAACATAAATCACCAAATCTGATTCCTCTTTTTTTAAATAACTTATTTTAATAATAGATTTAACGACAGTAGTTCTAGTATTATATATTTTTCAACTTTCAAATTACACTTTCCTTCGTTGCCTTTCATCTAGCAAATTGGAATTGGCATACTCGAACTTTATGTTTACCTTATGGGTGCGAAATAATTATGTGTAAACATCCGTCTACATACCATTCACCGATCGATCGGAAATGATCAGTTAATGTACTATCAATCTCTAATTGGCAACGAAAATTTTCTCCCAAAATTGTTGCCCACTTCTACGATTTAAATTCCTCCCGACCATCGTAAACTAAAATCTAACAATTTAAGTGAAAACAGTACTTGAAAATATTCACATTTATAAACAGCTACAAACTGCAACATCAAACAGTAGCATCCAGCATCCAGCATAAATAACATAAAACTTGTCGACGTTCAAAATCACCTCTGACTCGAATCATTCGATCCTAATAACTCCGCCAAATACATTGCGATAAAATGGACCGACATTTTGAACAGTGGAAAAATATATCTTACTAAAAGACTATCACATTCGGGTATCATGAATTGGCAGCCAATAATAATTGTTAATCCTGTATTTTCTATCCCCTGCCGGACCGATAGAGATATCCACTGGAGCTATTTCGCGGCAATAAATTTTCGCGAATGCGATAAAGCACGCCATTTCGACGGTCGGATTCCATTCGCCACTGCCAATGGATCTAATTTTTTTTTCTTCTGCTCCCCTCCGATGTGCAAAACTCGCCCACGGCATAATGTAATATACAAATGCAAAATCGCTCGGCTCCCCGCGGGCGACCGATACCATGTCGACGACGAATTATGTTACCTCGTAAAAGTACATTGTTACGCGGGATTCGTGATTTGATTAAGCTAAAATTCATTTAAAGGAGAAAAATTAAATATCACGTTACGCAAAGAGATAATACACTCCAACTACCAGAATATAACTGTAGTTGTATACGAAAATACTTAATTATGCGGTCGACGATTTTATGCTTAATTTTACTGTTTATGGATGTTTATATGAAATGGCTCCACCAGCTATTTCATATGCAAATTATTTGTTGTACAAGTAAGTTTTCACCAGGGGTTTATAATCTTTTTAGTAGTCAGACCGCCCTTGAATCTGAGAATAAGCTCTGTCACCCTCTTAAAAAATATGTGTATATTTTTTGCTTAAGAAAAAACATTTGTGACATAAAGAAATGCTGTATTTAGTTACAATATATATTACTATATAACATAAAAAGTAATATTTAAATTTTAATGGCTAGGTTGATACTGTTTACTCATAATAATTCTATTAAAAGTATTTATTTTTTGAAATTTTTGAAATTTTTATCGCACACTTAGGGGTGCATGCAGCACAGATTAGGAACCACTGATTTGAACAATAGAATGTACCTTCCTCTCAATATACACGAGCCTTTATTATACGATTTCGCATCTACACGGTTATAAAAATTACTGTAATGTTTCCGTATTGTTCACTTGTTTATTAACTTAATGTACCGAACTTTTCGGTAGATAATGTGCGCGTTATCTACACAAAAAAGTTAAAATTTGATAAAGTAAGAACCTGTGCGTTATACATTAGAAAGACATGAAGGATGTCAAATTTAATAATAAAATTATGGTGCGATGTTAACACTAAACCTACCAAGGCGGTCATAATGACCGGTTCTCAATTTTTTCATAAAACTACCTAAATTGATAGGAGTGCCGTGAAGTAAAAATTCTACTTCTACTATATAAAGGCTAAATTAGTTAATTAACTAATTCTTTTGTTTCTTGATTTATCTTTTTCCAAAGTACATGTTCAATAAATCTAAATTTTAGTAAATATAACGTCGGTAGCTTTAGTGTTAACTAAGAAAAGATAGAATGCCGAAAAGATAGGCGTGCGCGTAATACTATAGGTGAGCGTCATCTGTAGAAAAATTCGATAATTTACTAGTAAACTAAATATTAGAACTGATTATAACTGATTAATTCGTTTTAGAGTATATATAAGAGACTGCTTTCAGCTCAGAAATACAGTTATCGATAAGCGGATTTGAAAAGAGAAAATGATAAAAATAAACATTTTTGTAGCCAACGTATCAATACAGATTACGATTTTAATTTACTTAAGAAGAAAGTGTTTTATTCTAGTTTTAAAAAAAATGGCTCATTTCTTGAATGAGAATTGAAAATGTCAGAAAAAGTTCTCTCTTTTTCTATAACTTCTATATACTCGGTTGAAAGAAATTCGCTATTGATTCCCGATCGCTTCGAGCATAGTCATCGATAAAGAGAGAAAAATGGACAATGCAGTGGAGGGTTGAAAAAATCGATAGAATTCCATGATCCTGTCGCGAAATCAAATTCTCTTTTCGCGCCGGTAGTCCGACAATGATAACCCCCTCGGTTATCGTTGGTGTAGGTGTAAAAAAAAGAGGGATAGAGTGAGAAAGAGAGGCAAATAAACGAACGAACGCTGGTCGGATTTTTCCATCGGGTTTTTCCAATACGCCGTGAAAACCGAGGGACGAACGCTTATAATAAGAAGCGATCGTAGAGAAAAGTTTATTACGCGCGATAAATCGTGCCGTTGCATCGAATGTTTGACACGCACTCTATCGAGCGTACCAATAATACCGGTTTGTAAAAACGGAAAAGAGAAAATATTAACCGTGACAAATTACGGCAGCGAAATGACAAACAAGTGAGAGAGGTCTCCGTTTCAGCGTTTTTGTGTGTTCGATCGAATAAAGTTGTTTTCGGGAATTTATACATTGTTGGAACTGTGTTCTTAGTGTTAGAAAAACGTAGAATTGATTTCTATTCTCGTCATGACTTAGATATTAACCTCTTGCATTAGGATTTAAATTCAAATGAATCATACGCTAATCAAGAGCAATATCGGTCACATTGCGAGTAATTCACAAGTACGAACAATTCATCAGTGAACAACAAAGATTTATTATCTTAACCCTTCAAACGTTATGAACGTATATATGCGTTCGGCAAAGTTGTTCACCATCCACTATGAACACATTTATGGGTTCCCAGACAACCATTTAATGTGGATTATAAACGCAAAAAAGATATAAAACAAAAATAATAAAAAATTTAATTTACTATTTTTATTATTGCTTAAAAAAAGAAAATGGTTCGGCTAAGGTTTTTACAGTCATTGTTGAAATTATTTCAATTACAATTAATGTATTTTGCAATGAAATACACAGCAGACTCTTAATGTTGTAAAATTCAGCGCTGAAAGTGTTAAATAAATAATTAATGCTATCAAAAGAATTATTAACACTAAATCTACCAAGGGGGACAAAATTATTTGTACTGAATTTTTTAAAAATATTGCTAATATTTTTAGGATTGTATCATGCTTAATCTTCTACGTCTACTTTATAAAACGTGAGGGATTGAATTTATTCAGTTTCTTGCGCAGTTCACTCTCTTTCTTCCGAAGTATTTATCTAGTATCTTTAAATCTATTGATTGTAAGTTAATAGTCCGTAGTTCTAGTATTAAGGTGTCCCGACAGATGCACGACTCGGCTGAATCATGTTATTCACGTATTGCTTCATCGATGTGCAACGTGTTTACGCTGGGTCTAATTCATGTTCCAAATCTCTCACACGATATTTAAAGCGAAGGAGTCAAAAATTAAAAAATTATTTCCATCGGCAAAGGATGTATCATTTGGATCGATTTGGATTGGTATCATTGCGGGTTTCCCGATGTGTATATGTTTTTCCATCGCTCCTGTTTTCAAATCAGTAAAATACGTGTAACGTCAAAAGGTGGCTTTGTAAGGAGAAATAAACTAACGGTTAAGCTTTGAAAACGATTGAATTTTTTACTTTTCTCTATCATATATATATATATATATATATGATATATATTCTCTCTATAATGCCAAATTATTTGATACGTACCACCTATAATATACAGGGACATTGAAAAAGAGGGCACTACCGAAAATAAGTTATGAAGTTTCCTTGGTCATAACGTATATTTCTAGATAAATTAATTCTAGGTTATAAAGACCATACAATCAGCAATTTATTTAATTATCTCGACCCTGTTCTTTAACATCTACATATTTCTGTGCAGAAACATTGAAGGGCACAATATGAACATACTGTATTAAAATCATGCAAGAATGGCAAATAATGGGCGAGTTTCAGCCCAAAATGTGTCCCAGAAATTGGTTGTTGATTTTTCCGACCGTGATGCACCGTACTCAAAAAATCTGAAAAAATTAAGGTATAATAATGGCAACTACTCTAAAAAGGAAAAAGTTGTGCTCGGAAGATTTTAATACGAAATCGATGTTTAAAAAATTTTTTTTCGGTTTTTCATTTTTCGTGCGTGTAACTTGCAAAGGAAAAATCTGAAAAAAATCCCTAACGTGTGCATTCATGTTTAGAATATGTCAGAATTTTTTTTCAATTTTTGCACCCTATTAATTGGGGAAAATGAGGCAAAAACTGATTTTTCGATTTTACCCTATAACTACCCTTCCGGTAAAGGTATCAGATTAAAAATTTGTGTACAATGGTTTTTCATGATCACCTATCGAATGACTCATCGTCGAATAAAATTGGCTCAGGGTCACTTTTGACCTCCTTATTCTGCTAGACCCTTTTTTATGCGCCAATGAGATTCTTTTTCCAGTTGCAACTTTCACTACTCCATTTAAAACAGGCGGAAACTGCCGACACAATACATCACTAACAATGACTCTTTAAATATTGAATGTTTACATGTAGAAAAAAGTATCTTAGTATAATAAACAGGATAAACTAATCATCAATGCACACAACTGTCCAATATAATTTCTACAACAGTCTTGTCAACAGTAAAATGTTCATCAACGATTCAATCATAATTTCTTACACGTATATGTAAATAATTATATTCAAACAATAAGGTAATCAGCAAACAGAATTATTTTATCACTTTTTATAAATTCATTATTAATGGTTCCACCTAATCTAATAAAATACAACTTTTTCCCCAATTTCAATGCCCTACTTATTTTTAATTATTATTTTTAATTATTAAGGCTTAATCACACACTACACCCAGACGCAGAAATATAACCAAAGATAATTCAAAGAACCTCCCATTAATCGAGTGCCTCGTCACGATGAATCCCTAGTGTAATGTCAAGTACCTACTTCCAACTCTCAAGCGTCCAAGAAATAAAGGAATTACGAGACCACGGATTCCCTCAGCATATAATCACGTCAGATTAAAAGAAGCTCTATTATTCGCTCGTACTCGTAGCTTATCGTTGCACCGTACTTTTCAGTCAGTCCGCAAAACACGATAACGTCACCGAAGCATTTAATTGCTGGAAGAACGCATACCATACGATCGTGATCGTACGCGTTGGAAGACCTCGACGCAGGATGCACGCAGGATAATCCCTTCATCGGCGCAAAACGGAAGCGTGTACCGGCAGTAATCCGGCAGACTGGCTGCATAATCGACCATGGAATTGAATTCTCGGTCTGTCCCTTTCCCTCTGTTACTCTCCTCGTCCTTCGGTATGGTACTCTCTGCTTGCCCGTTTCCCTCCCTCTTTTGGTACACGTTCTCCTACGAGCCCTCCCTTTACCCCGTTACCTCTTCGTACGTCCCATTAAGTCAGCTGGATATGAATGCAACGAGATTGCTATTAATGCATCAAGGTATATGCATTCTGCAGATCCGTTGCATAAAATCACGAGGCACCGGGCGATATTCCGTCGTTAAGAGAGTGATTTATTATTCCATTTGGTGACGACGTGTACCAGAGTTTAAAAGAGGGTAGCGGAAACGAGAAAAGCCGAGAAGTAGCGCCAAGGAGAGACGATACTCCGACGGGATTTCATAGAGAATTCACGGAGTTAATTGAATTTTATTTGGCGTTGTTAACTCTGTAAATGATCGCAACTGGACCGCCGTTTCTTTTGTTGCCGTGTTTACTTCTTAAGTGAAATTATTAGAGACAGCAGGGAGTGACTTTGCCTTGAAAGATTAACGTTTCGTAAGACTACATAGGTATCACTTGTATCTTCAATTTTCTTTCTTCTTTCTTTTGTATTCTTTTATTGTTTTAGTCAGTTTGCCTTGGATCTGCAGTTTTAGTTAGATTCTGAATCAGCAAGGCGATGATATTACGTAGAACATTTTTTTCTTTGGTACTTTTCACCCGTAATTTCTATATTTATCTTGCCTAGGGTCTACTGTTTCAGGTTGGTTTCGAGTCAACGAGAATATGTGCACGTAACATGTTTTTCTTTGGTATTTTTCTAGAGACAACGGGTTTAGATTGAATCTGAAACACCGAATCTGTGATACACATATGGCATTTTTTTCCTCGGTATTTTTTCAGGATCAACAATTTTAAGTTCACATCGTAAAAGTTAAAAATGTCCCAGAAATGACTTCGGATGATTTGAACACAGATCCACTGATTTCAAGTCTGAGCTGTCATGTTCTTATTTACTACAACCCTCTTTAATTTTCATTATTCACTCCCCTTGTAATCCCGAGGTAACTTTAACCCTTTGCGGTCCTATGTCGAGCAGTACTCGACATAGATTTTCACTTGATTTTATTTTTCGACTTTCCAATTTCACAATGATTTTGTAATACCACCTAAATGTCCTTCAATACCTATAGTTATTGATACCATTTTAAAAAATGGAGAACCAACGATAGAAAATATTGCAAAATTAATTTTATTTAGCTCACTACCGAAATTAACACGTTGACTGCCATGGGGGTCACCGGTGACCGGCGCTATTAAATTCAATGAAATTTCATGTAACGTTTAAACTGCGATATTTATGAGTTTTCTAATATATTTAATATATAAATAATGGCATTAGAAAAATAAAGGTCTGCTGAGTATCTATATATCAGAATCTTTATAGTTTCTGCTTTATAAAAATGTGATTTTGATAGAAAAAATTTCACTTCAGTAGAAGTGACGAAGTTAGCGAAATACCGATAGCGTTTAACGTGTTAACGAAATAATTCAAACCGCAAAGTGTTAAACAGATACCTCCTACTTCTTGCACTCGATCCTTGATCTTTCGTGGTTCCAACGGTAACCGGAAAATCGTACATGGAGAATTAACAAATCGTTATCTTAGAGTATCGAAAGGCAATCGGTTTATGACAGTGTTAATTACAGTTAACACGGTCAACCACGAAACGTATAACTCGATGGGAATTGGGAAAGAGAAGAGTCTATACGTTTCGTAGGAATCGCGGTAGCAGCACGGTGAAATGGTATATCTAGGATCGACCCGTGGCTGCTAACCGAACAATTGGATCCTCGTTCTATAGAGAGGAGAGTTAACGGATGTGACATCAGCAGGCACAATTTCCCGCGTAAATAGCAGAAACCACTAAACCCGAAATCGTCCTGAATTGCACGCAAGCCGACTTACTTGGTTCATAATGCTCGCGGTTCGATGTAATCTTCCTCCCCGTTGGAATTATATATCCGATCTGTTGGTCCAGAAAAAAACAATGGAGTTCCGAAAAAAATTTTAAGGCAATGTAAATATGAATGGTACCACAAAGGGCGAAAACAAAGGGTTGCTGTTTCGATATTGAGATCGATCCTTTCGGTACATTTTCAATTTTCCTCCTGGTATGTCAATGCGTAAAACGGACAGTTGATTGAAATGTTATTTGATATGAATGGAATTCAGCGTATTTTTCACAATGCCGAAAATGTCGATACGGGTGTACTGGTAAAATATGGCTTCATTAAAAGTATTTCAGACTCTTTTATATTCATCCTCGTACAGAATTTAATCGAACGCATGGAGATAGCCATCGTATGACAAGGTAATTTCAAATCATGATTTTCCTACAACGTTGTGCAAATATCACAGGAACTGTATAACACAGTAGTTAGAGGATACGATTTTTATTATGCGGTGTAACAAAAATTGTACCGGAAATAATTGTATTTAAAAATTTTCACGATAAATTGATTTTTAAGTCACAAATGCATTAGCCCTTAAATTCGCGATTTTATTTTTTTAATCAGAAAAAATGTTTTTAATATCCATATATAGTTTAGATTATAGGAAAAATATTTAAAAAATTCTTTTGAAAGAATTCAGCTTCTAAATTACCTGAAAATCCTTTGTTGCATTTATGCAACACTGCACGTTCCTACTCTCTTAGATCGAACCAGTGAGATTTTACTGGTTCAACCAGTGAATACAAATCTTACTGGCGAACCAGTGAAATTTGCGTCCGCTGCCGCAGCGCCATGCGCCGTGTTTTATTTTTGAATATGCTGACGACTGAGATTCACTGGTAAACCAGTGAATTTTGATGGCCGCCGAGATCAGTGGCGGAACCAGTGCGTCTCATTGGTAAACAAGTGAGTTTCGACTGGCGAACCAGTGAAATTCCACTGGTTCGATCTAAGAGAGTAGGTAAGCAGATGTGTGCGGAATCGAAATGTTGATATGCATTTTACCTTGAGCAATAAATATGTTCCCAAGTAATAAAAAAACAATCATCACTTACCTTGATAAATATTTATATTTCACCGAGGAAAGTTATTCCAATACTACTTTTTTCCGCGTCGATGAAAACCCGCTAAAACTGATAAATAATTAAAATATTTGAAAGCTGGTGCCTCTGCACCTGTCAGAAATTTACAAAGTACACTATAGTCTATAACAAAGTTCGTTCAGAAACCGTAATCCGTTCAGATTTTTTTTTATTCTCATAGAATTAGTATGTTGCAGAAATGCAACTCCGCGAATTTAAGGGTTAGGGACGTATTACGTCTGAATTTTAGAATCTCCGCGAATTCCTGTCTTCTTCGATCAGTACTTTCTGTAACAGAGGAAAAACCGGAACAAAATCTATTAGTTTTACAAATTATTTTAACAAATTAATAACATAAACTAATTATCATAACCGAAAGTAACACTTAACACATTAAAGCAACACAATTGTATTTAAAACATAAATCGTCACATTAAACACATAAATTAAATATCTGTAGTTAAATAATCAGTCTGTTCCCTTCTAATCTCCATAAACGACTAACTCAATATTTATAAAAAATGCGGCTCGTCGTTCAGACAACAGCCAACGCGAATCAGTCGTCGCAGCGGCGACGAACTTAAATACTTGGTGTTATATTAACATTTACATTAACACTCTTACATTTCTGAAACCAAAGGGTATAGCAGGATAAGGTGGTCAATAGTGTCCTTGAACCGATTTCAATGGGGATGGTCTCATTCGACAGATAATGCTCGGCGATCATTGTGTGCAAATTTCTAACCCTATATCTTGTCCGGAAGGGTAGTTATGGGGATAATTTAAAAAACGGGGTTTTTCCCATTTAGCCTATTTATTGAGGTGCAAAAAATTCGAAAAAATTCTAACATATTCTTCACGGTACCATACATGTTTGAGATTTTTTTCAGATTTTTCCATTGAAGAACCTAAGTGTAACAAATGAGCAAACGCAAACAAAACGGAAAAAAGTAGATTTCATATCGAGATCTTCGAGGTACAACTTTTTGTATATTACAGTAACAATCCAACACTCATGATCGTTATCACCAATTTTTTTCAGATTTTTAAACCGCCTGCGCCATTGTGAACTCAATAAATAGGCAAAATGGGGCAAAAACCCGTTTTTTAAATTTTCCCCATAACTACCCTTCCAGTCAAGATATAGGGTTAAAAATTTGTACACAATAATCTCCGAGCATTATCTATCGAATGAGACCACCCCCCTTGAAATCAGTTTAAGCACTTTTGACCTCCTTATCCTGCTATACCCTTTATTATTTTTCATCGTCATAATATTAAGGCAAATTTTTAGAAATTTCTTTTGTACCAACAAACAAGATGTTTTGAATTCGAAATCTAACTTATCAAAGAATCTACTTTTCTCCAACAACTAAACCTTAATTATGGCATTGTATACTACACATTACTCCTACAGATTACCTTTCACAGAATAAGGTTTTATCGAATACACCTTTATCTGTCACATCTTCATTTTACCCAATTTCTTTTAAATGGCTTCGATACAATGTAAGAAAGAATTTCACGAATAAAAGTGTCCTTCAAACAAGCATTAACAGCCTTTTGATACAGTCTAAACTCTCAATGACAAATCGTTAGGATATAAAAACGAGACTCAGACACGCAACATCGTTCTTTAAATATTAACTGTTCCATTCGGACGGTCCATCAGAAATTGCGAAACTGTCGGATGGTGAATGATTAAAAAACAGGTCGCACTGCCGATTCTTCGAGTAGGGTGAGTCAAAGCGTGGATTGTGTATCTCAAGACGACCAGGTGACTTCGATGGATAGCGTAATCCAATATTATAAATGGTTGTCGCGTTGAGAAAACCAGGGAAAGAAGAGCAATTTATCATTCCAGTCCTTCTCCCTCGTCTCGCAAGGTTAATCGCTTTCCTTATAGTACCGATTTATTTTGCCCGTGTGATTAATTGTTTCTTAATGCGAATGACACTCCCAACGGATCCTTATTAGCGTTACTTTATCGACTTAACCGTAAACTGTGAGACTAGGTGATCTCTTTTAGACAACGTCCATGATAACAATATCTTACCGGCAGAGATGATCTTGCTTTATAAGATGTTGCTCCATAAGATCATAATTCAACACTAACCATAATGGCATTATACACGGTGATTGACAAGAAAAAAAAGACCTGGATGTCTTTGTTAAATTTTCAGATACGAGATGTGGCTACATGGGAAATTGAATAATTTTTACTAATTGATAAGTTGACGCGGTCAATATTTTCATTTATTTAACAATAGAAGTACCGGCGTTAAATCTATTATATTTCAATACATTAAATAAATATTTTAGAAAACAAGGAATCTAAAGGTGGAGAAGATGATTAATTTAGTAATTTATAGTTTATAAGATGGACGTATAATATCTACTGTATCGTTTTTCTATAAGCTTGAAAAGATTTTAGGAAAAATGAGGAATGATCATTTTTACCACCGTGCTAGTTGTAGTGTTAATATTATGCAGAATGAACTTCTTGTTTCATCCCCCAATAATTACACCCTTTACGTTGTAGGTCTGCCATATAATGCGGTTGCCCCCTCTAACAATAAGTGGAACTTCGAATTTATTAGTGACTAGCTGAAAGCTCCCGTGCTTCGCTACGGTTTAATCTAAACTAAAAAAAAAACCTTAAAATTTCGAATTTTGAAAAATCCTTTCCTAGTGAGTGCTTATACCCTAGCAGGAACGCTCATGCAAAATTTCAAGCTTCTAGGTCAAGTAGTTTCGTCTCTGCGTTGATGAGTTTGGCCCATACTTTAACCCCCCAAACCCCCCCCCCCCTAAACTTTCGAATTTTTCAAAACCCTTTCTTAGTGCGCACCTAAGACCCAAGGGGAAGGTATGTTCCAAATTTCATTGCAATCTGTTCTGTGGTTTTTGAGATTTCGTGATGAGTGGATGAATGAGTCAGTCAGTCAGTCAGTCAGTCAGTCAGTAGTATTTGAGCTTTATATAATAGATTACAGAGGATGAACCTATTGCATCACAACATTTTAACCCTTTACAGGCGAATACATTTTTTATTATTGATAGATCTCTTTGTTAGAAAGTTGATATGCTAATGTTTATAAATTATAAATTACTATATTTTTAATTATGACACCGCACCGGCTGTATTTCAATCTTTCAATTCAAACTGTGTATAGATACGTCGATGAGATGTAATTAAATTTTTTCTCAGACCACACATATACCTCTCTAGTCCGCAAAGGGTTAAACAATGTATGTTTATCTGAACTCTGCTATTGAAATGTCAAAAGATAGCAAGTAGTAAATTGCATCGAAGTTGTTAATAGATAAGGTCAGAGATGACTCCGAGTGCAAAGGGTTAAGTTCGTACATCGTCGAATAATAATCTTAATCATTGCTTTACAATACAAGGATATTTGTTGCATAAAATAAGTTTACCTTGTTCCTTTCACAACGACAAAGACGGTAAAAAAGTAATAAAGTTCTTATAGATAGAATCAAATATAGTAAATACTTCGAATTGCTTACCAGACATTTACAGGGCATCACTTATTTCCCCGAGAAGAACGATTCTAATAAAATGGATTGAAAAATCCCCTTCCATCATTTCCGATGGACTTCGATATCAAATTATAGAAGAGTAAAATAAGATTTAATATTCAATGCAGATTTAATATTCAGGCTTTCGTTCTTTATATCCACTTTAGCAGCACGATTCTCTCTCAAATTCAACTCTGATAAAATCGTTTATTAAACAAATAATGGTAATAATCATTATCATCATCTTGTTCCATAGTTTCCTTTATTTTTTCAAAGCAACATACTTACTCTCAAGAAATCCCGTTAATATACAGTTTTCGTAGTGGCTATTCGATATTTCTTTCCCTATAATGAGTGATATAAAGAACATTGAGAATCTCGTTACTGGAAAGAAGCCCGATCGGAAATCGAGGACAGGCAATTTCTATCGTCTACGGCGAAGAACACGAAGACGAGGTCGGCATTATTTCCTGCCATGGTACATACTCGACGACGAAGCAACGACGCCGACAGGCGCTGAGGATTGCAGATTACGCGAGAGACTCGCTGACGCAGTTTGCTGCCTTTTGTGGCTAGGATTATTGTTGGCTGTATCCGAGATAGGTATACCGTTCGTTATCGGCGACGTTCGAATCGTCGGAGTCATTTAAAGTACCAGGCAATAACATCTTCCTACGAAGAAACGTTCATAATAATAATCTCGCGATTAAACTCTGCCATTTATTTTACGGCAAAGTTTATTGGCGATATTCGCCTCGTAAAAATGTCTTACGAGATCTCTGTCTCGGACACGTTGATATAGACCAGTGGTTCCCAAACTTTTTTTGGCCTACCGCCCCCTTTCCAGAAAAAATATTATTTAGTGCCCCCTGGAAATTAATTTTTTTAAAATATTAATAGCAATTAATAGGAAAGATGTATGTATTAATGGTTCTACCTTTTTCGTAAAATATAGTAAAGAAAGGTTTAAATTAGAAGGTGCTGCAGCATCCACCAGGAGGCGGTGGCGCCCACTTTATATAGTTGGCTAGGCAGGGGTGGAACCTCTCATTTTCAGCCTATTCCCACCATTTCGTTTTTCGAGTTCCCAAGTCCAACTTTCTAAAATCAACAGGGTCGTTTACTTTAGGAAACTGGGTTTGAGAATTCCAAAAATGAAATGGCAGGGAGACCCGATTGAGAACGAGAGTCTCCGCCGTTACCTAGCCATTATTCAGTTATGGGACTATACCATGACTCGATTTCAATGTAAGATACTATCCAACTCTCACGATTGCAACGTTAAACTGGAATATTATGGTTAATTATCTTCACACCAATGGAAATATCTGCAAATTTTGCCACATTAAAATATCTTCAATCGGAAGGATCCTTGATGGAATATAAACGTATAGATATATTGTAATGTACATCATACACCGTTCGGAGTAACGTAGAATTACGTACTAAGCTGATACATTAAAGCGAGTCTTACGACGAATGAAAAATATTGCACTCAGTATACCGAGGGAATCCTCGTATCGGTGTGCAGACCATGAAATGGTGTAAGTAAATGGGAAATATAAATGATACGACTGCGCTCGTTTCCCTTCCAATCTAGCAACGCTGCATCGCCGGCATCGGAATTCCTTTCGCGCGATTTTCTCGAGAAACAGTAACGACGGAAGGAGTATAGGAAGGGAGGAAAATCATCGTCTGGCGGGTATCTAACCGAGTGGAAAAATACTCGATATCTGCCTGTTGTTTCTACCTCGTTTATTAACCCGCGGAGAATGCACCCTCGTGTTTTATATCTGGTTACGTCCATCCTTCCTGCCTCGTCCTGATATTATACGGATTACATTATTCATGCTTTCCTTTATCCGAACACTCTTTCGACGGCGACGTCGACGGGAACGACGGGACGGCGGATGACGAGAGGAACGGCCGAGGGTCGAGCAAGAGGAGCAAAGGGACGGGAGACGGCGCCTTCGTCGATTTAACGAAGCAATTTAAGCGTCTGAGTTGTTCCTAGAATGCGTTAAAAAAGTCGACGCGAAAAGGAAGGTAGCAATAACGGAAGTGAACTACCTCGTATGGGTGGCAATAAGTTACCTCGGATTCCGAAACTTTCGTCCTTCCCGTTCTCTTCCGGTATCCCCGGGGAATTAGGGAGTGAAACGCTTCCTGCGTTACTCTTGCTTGATCTTTACTCAAATTCGAGAGTAAGAAAGCGATTACAAAGTTTCCTTGTATTTGCGATATACGAGCATCTTTCTTCTTTAGTGCTTCGCGGAGATTCGTGGGATTCGTCTACTTTCAGAAGTAATGCAGGATGGTTTCGTTAGTATTCTGGCTGATAGTGGTTGCATATAAGTTTGTCTTTAGCCATTAACAGTATTTATACCACGATTTTGTGTCTACAGGGTCCGTCAGCAAAATCCGGATAAAATTAAGAGTTCATTCAAACACTTGTTTAGTTAGAAATCACTTGTATTGATGAAAAAAATGTGTGAATTAATTAGGGGATCCTTATTAAGTTTTATCATTCAATATAGCCTCCTTCGCTGCGATTACTTCTTGGATTCTTGATCTGTAGCGCGAACATGCTCTTTTCACCTGATCCTTGTCCAAATTCGCGAATGCTGCCTCTATAGCGACCTGGAGGGATGCAACGATGGGGTACCTGGATTTATTAGACACCGTTTCAATAACGCTCCAAACATAATAACTTAGAATTTTGAAGTCTGGTCAACTGGGAGGCCAGAAGTCTTTGGACCGAACTATTTCGACGTCATCGGAAAACCAGTTTTGCATTAAATGACTCGTATGAGCTTGTGCGTCAACCTATTGCAAAATATGGGATCTCCCGGATGCTACACTTTCCATCTTTGGCTTCACTGCCGAAATTATGATCCGGAGGTACAGTTTATTGTTAATGGTTTCACCCTTCTTAAAGAAGTGTGGCGGGTTGCTGAGCTCTTTCGTCGGCAGCCGCTGTACTTAGAGACTTTTCTTTGGAATAAATTCGCCTTGACCGATTAGCAGAGCCATCCACAAACTTCTCTACAGCCGCATACCTTCGTACAACATCAGAAACAGTAGAATTCGGGTATCTAAAGAATCGAATAATTTCAATAGCTGAACGCTCCGCGCGAAGCACTTCAGTTATTGCTGCTTTGTGAATATATTCCAAACACTATCTAATCAAATCTGCCATTTAGATGTTACATACGTATTGTATATACATATGCCTTGCTTGAAAAGAAAGAAACATCTACTGCTGACATTACATGTAGCGGAAAATTAAAATAGAATTTTGTCCGGATTTTGCTGACGGACCCTGTACCTATTTCAAACGAAAGGTGTCTTTTCACACCTCTTGGTAGAAATAGTGTTAAGATGATTTTTCGAGTGGAGTTAATTATCTACGAAAATTTATAATGATTTTAAATTAATTAGATACTTAATCACTGTCCAAGGATATTTTTTTTGTAAGTATATGGCTTGTTATGTTATATCTTTCAACTTTGTTCGACATATATTGTGCGAAAGTGAGCATTAAAAAATTGAATAATGGAAGATCACTAATTTGTGTGTAATTTATATTACTTCTTAGTATCTCTATGTCGAGTACGGCTTGACATTTTTTACGCCAACTTTAACGTCGACGTAAAATAATTTACTAAAATAATAGTAAAATTCTCTGCTATGATACATCTTTTTAGGGAGTCCCTCCCCTCACCGCTTTCCCGTTATTTTGCAAATTAATGAAGGAGTTGTTGGTACGTAACAATAAATGAATGAGTGCAAAGGGTTAAAAGTTACCTTTCTCGTTGTAAAGATTTAGTGCAAAAGTTTAGAATGCAAATGTCATTTAATAAATATCATTGTCTGCTAATCGTACCACACTTTTAGCGGAGATTCAGCCTAAAATTTTTATACAAATTCAGCAAACGCAGGTCGCCCAAGTGGTCCACAATTAAGTGTAATTATTACTATAACAGCGCAACGAATTGTAAGAACAATCACCCTTTAACGACATACGAATTGCTCAAAAACCATACCACTTAAACTGTTGTGACGCAATATCTGCCATATTTTTACAGCACATCCTTTTTCTCCATCAAACGCATGCAGTTACTAAAAAATCGTTACACGAGCAGTTAATTACGATTGAACGTTATTAACTGAAAGCATTTCATCCGTAACATATTAAATCGTTCGACGATGGTACTCTCCCATTCAGAATATTACTTCTCATACGTAAAGTTTAATTTCTATAACGATATGCATATTACAGCAACGTTCATATAATTCATATAGATTCGAATTCCCTGCAATTCTCAAAATGTCTTAAAATGTGCATCGTGTTCGCGAATGTGATGTACCTTATAAACAATTGTCTCGAATCTTATTACACGAAGTTGGGCTATCTAAAGGGATTGTTTTCCACGATGACTATAGTCGCAAACACGTCTTGAAGTTTGCAGCAAGAAGATAGTGAGAATATCAATAATACAGCCGAAAATGCACTTTCAAGCGGAAACTCGCTTTAACCCTATCGCGGCTGGTTGCATTCCCCTTGAAAGGTTTTGTCTGGTGCCCTCTTCTCGCATAAGGTCGTTGTTGTAGTTTTAATAACCGAGAGTGCTCATCCTGCTCGAATGATTTCAAGACAGCGAGTAATACACGTTAGAAGTGCATATGCAACTATGGAGTAACGAATGCATTATGCGTGTAAGGAGGAAGGAGGAACGGTATTCGAAGATATTGTACGGGGAGTGAATGAATTTGGATTCAAGCATCTGAATTCATTGAAAATATCTTGGCACTTTATTTATCAAAAGTCTCTCAATAACTTTTAATTCCGCTTTTCGAAGATAATGTTTATCTACTGGGAGCCTAAAAATAGAACTTTCGTTAACTCGTTGAGTGCGGCGCCGATTTTGCTATACTTCCCACTCAGGCGGCAGGGCGTAAAATATTCCTAAACTTTAAAAGAAAGAAAAAAAGACGCATGAAATTTGAAAATACTGTGCTGAATGTTATAGCACAAACACAAAAATATTCGGACGTAAGTTTGCGAAAAAACTCACAAACAAGTTGTTACTTACTGTAATATATGCAAATCTCAATCACATCTTTGCTTAAAATATTTTAATAACCTTCACTAAATTTTAACGTAAAATTGTTAATTGTCATTAATAATTTAACCCTTGACAATGCCGACCTCGGCACCGATGTCGACCAAACAAAAAATTCGATGTCAATCCCTAGGGCAGTGGTGGCGAACCTATGACCCGCGGGTCAAATCTATACATCGAATCTATAATATCTATAATGTCGAATTTATAAAACAATGTTTCCCAGTAGACACTGGCTAACTGACAAGCAAAAAAAGTGACCCACGCTAATACTTAAAAAAATATTGAGCAAAATTTGACCCACTTCTCAAAAAGGTTCGCCATCACTGCCCTAGGGACTGAGGCCGCCTGAACGGAAAGTTCACTGTCAGTCCCCAAAGACTGACGTAGCACTCAACGTGTTAATAATTAACAACCGATAGTTCATTAGTCGACTATTGTAATTGATAATAATTAGACTCCGGATTTTTATGCATTTATGACAAAATGGATACGGCTAAAATATACAAAAAGAACATAATATAAAAATATATCTAAAATATCCAAATATGGTATTCGCTGTAATATTTAACGAGTGCAACAAATCCCTAAATAGGTTTTCCTAACTTAGGTGCATTTGTTAAAATTGAAATTTGCATAAACATCCGGACTCTAATAATAATAAAGTCTCACTCTCTTAATATAAAAAAAGTTAGGATGGTCTAATGGTTACTGTATTTCTTCAAATTAATTTTAGATTTATAATGAAAGAGAAATGAATGCATACATTCTCGCACGCTTACCAAAACCAGGCAGGTACGAACAATGAATCTGTGTTTAACCGAGTGCTAGTAAAACTTTTAGACAAGAGAATTAAACAGGTATTCCTTAGGGTTTTGTTCAGTTCTATTCATTAAGGCTTGTACATCCTGTTAACTCTTAAGTAGTTGCTCAAAGTCAAGAGATAATCATTACATAATTCTGCTAGTGCGTCTACTGTAGCGTTAAACAAGTGTCAATTCTCTTCTTGACATTCACAACTGTCAGATAACAAATAAACAGAACGTTACACTCATACACTTGCAATCAAGACGTAACAGGAATTTTTAATGTTAATCGAAATCCTATAAATGAACAATTACTGTAATTTTGCTCATAATTGCGATTAATTTGTTCTTCTGACAGATTGTTCAAAACTTTTTTACCTGAATTGCCTAGTACGTGCGTGAAATTTCGAATTTTCATAATTCTACCTCTCTAGATAGATCGATAGATTTTCGGTGGCTCGATCGAGACTTTCCATTGGCCACGATTCTACGAGTCATTGAATACGGTAGATTCAGTAGACTCCGTAGAACTCTGAATATATTCACGAGTTGGGTATAAAAAGGAATATACGAGAAGGATAACGGACCCATAACAAAACGTAGATGGATACGGACGGCCTTACCGGTGGATAATTGAACCGATCTCACCGTTCTTCATAATTCGGGTCACCGGAATTACTGCAGCAGTTCGGCATACGTAGTGTTTTATTATGCAAAGTGCCGGCAGTTTTAGGGATAACGAGCGATAAGCTGACGACGAGGACGGAAATCGACCTTATACACCTCGCTACTATCGCGATATTGGTCCTCTTCTTTTTCACGTCTCCGCCATGAAAGATTGCCGGACAAAGTAGACATTAAGCTTGAACTTTAAGGAAGCATTAAGTAATCATTATCCCGGCGGAAGTTTTTATGGAGCACTTCATAGAACTTTCTTAAGCCGAAGAACGGTTAATCAATGACAAAAGCTCAGGAACGGTTACCAATGAAAGATTAATGTCGGGACTCCATTAAGTGGGAAACGAAATGGTTAAATGAAATTTCTCGAATATTTTAGCCGATGAAGCGTGATCACTGAAATCCTTTGTGAAAAGGTTAACGTGTTACGTTGGTACTTATTGTTAGTGTTATGTTATGGGAGTACATTGTAAATATAGAAATTTAACGATTGTTGTACTATTTGTTAATTTCAGTTGTTTATAAGTTTTTATCAATGGCGCTGTTTAATTAGCGTCGCAGGGGTTTATATTTGAGAAAGTAGAGAGTGAAAATTGACGAGGCTTGATAAATAAGTAAAGAACGTTCCGAGGGTCGTGAATTTTTGAATAGAATGAATATTATCAATTTACTTCGAGTAAATTTTACAATGCTGCTTTGTTTTCTTAAGTGCAACCGGAAATTGCAACGGTTGTTTAGAAAACAGGTGGTTACGCTACGGCACTCTAGGTCTTAATTGCACGCTTGTTTTTGAAGAAAGTCTTATTTATACTTGAAAGAGGAAAAGCACAAATACGTGCAAATTTTTTCCTTTCTTTAAGGGTTAATTTATTTTACTCGTTTTATTGAAATACTGTGTAAATGTTTGCATGAAAAAATCGATTGAATGCAAATATAAACACCGTGAAATGACTAAAATTCCCAGGACAATTGGAAATGTTTGTTGGCGCTTATTGTGGTCATCTACCATTGCCAATATTATACCATTTCGCTATTACTGAAAATTAATTTTTAATCCATTCTACATAAAAAGGTCCAATGCAATTAACAGTTAACACGTTGCCCCAAATGACGGCTATAATTGTCCGATTTTTTTAGATATGTAGACAAACGACGGCTATAGCCATCCTGCGTATTTTAATAAATAAAAAAAGGAATATCATTAGTACGAAGTGTACTAATGAATTTATTTGTTGATTATTCAGTAATATACCGAAAAAAATATATAACATTCCAGATAACATATCAATTGTTTTTTTTTTTGTGATTTTTCATGCTTGAACAATTCGGAATATTTTCCTGTGTGTTTCTGAACACGATCGTCAAATTAACAGTGAGCGGCAACGTGTTAAAAAATTATGACGTTATAGATAAAAGTAACGCTTGAATACCTTTTACTTTTTGTAACATGAAATCAACGAAACTTTTCCAATATTACTTCAAAGAAATAGTCACAGATACTTCTGAATTGACTCATTTGTGAATAAGAACTTTTGTTAACGGTCTTACCATTCCAAGAATTATTCCCCGTAATTTTGGAACTCGCAGAAATAATGTCATACTGCACGCAAAACAAATGATAGGTCTATAGATCTGATTTGAATATTTCATTCGAGTCAGATAGCGTGCCAAGGAAGTTCTATACGTATTGCCGAACAACTGTAGATCGTTCTGAGAATTTCGTCGAATTTACCGGACGTGTGGATGTGCTGTTATAATTACTAATAAGTGGTTACCCCATGACTGTAAGCCTAAACCCTAATATTACTATCGTATAGGGTCTCGGAATTGATCTTGTCTGATTGTGAGCTTAATCATCAAAATCACGCACTTCCAGGCTGATAATTTAATTCCTATCAAACGTAATTTATCATTCGTGGAAATTCTGCACTTTTACTTTTCCCTGGAACCACCTTCATTTCCGTACTGTGCTCTGCTCAAAAATGGACAGAATTGGTCTTGTAAAATTTGTACTTTTTTAGCGAATAATTTTTAATACAGATGGAGCGTTTGTACAAGATGTGTCATTTAAAAAAGAGTATTGAATGAATTTTGCATCGGAAGTCGTTTTCTAAAAAATTATAAAGATAATGTATGGAACTAGAGATTTTCATGGAGTAAGTGTTAAGGGGCAGAGCTAGCTCCAAAAGTCTTTAAGTAGAATGGTATATTATTTCTATGAGTTTATACTATGGATGGCAGATTTATTAAAAAAAGAAATTTATACCGAAAAGGAAACTTTTGAGTAACAAAGTAGAGGTAGAAGAATGACAAATATTAACAACTTGTAGCACTTTATTTGTGCCCATAATTATGAAAGTGGTCTAACAATAAGTCATATATTTCTTGTGTCGAGATATTTAATGAATTGCATTTGAATGAATTAAAAAATATCTTTATATATGCAACATTTTAATTTAGAATTTTATTAGTCTTGATTAATGGAAATCTATTATGAATATGAAATTTTGCGTGTATTTCATACGGAAATGTTTTTAAAGTTTGAATTGACTTAGACCATTTTCAAAATTAACTGAATGTCCTATAAACTACTTAAAATAATAAAAATCTACGAGTTTTATTAAAAACAATAATTTTAATGAAATATTTCATGAACATTTATTAATTATTTTTAAAAAGTTATCCGTTTTTATTATTTTAGGCTTTTATCATTATGAGTTTTTAAGATTCTTAAAATGTTCCTGAAAAACTGGAGGGATGTATGGTAATAATCACATAATATCTTTATGTTTTCCTTCCGTTACTGGTCTAATGGTGGTGTATAATGGAAGTAATTCAATATCTCCATATATTTTTGGTCTCCCTCTTTTAGCTGAAAGATCCAAAACGTGGAATTTAGAATCATCTAAAGAAGTTTTATAGAACATCTTATAAGGTTCATTTTGCAAGAATCTCATCCATTGAATTTTGCAACCAAGAGACAGATTCGCCCGTGGTATTTTTTACTCTTCTTATCGTTGACTCTTCTAGTTGTCTCAGAGTTGTATAAGTAATTTACTTTTCTTATTTTCATTTCTATCAACCCAAAATCACAGTGATTCGGTAGAAAGGAATGACCAGATACCAAAAATGTAAAGGTACGTTTATATAATTTCTTTAAATTTTTGACTTAGACCACTTTCATAATTAACACCAAATGAATTTCATATAATGTTGAAATTACAACCACTATCTAATGGTCCATTTTTGACAATATCATACAAATTACATTGAATTAATTTAGTTTATAATAATGTGATGTGAAATAACTGATACATTCATTTTTTTTAAATTTTGACTTACAAGGGAACATTCCGAGATGTAAATCACCGATTTTGATGAAATTTTAATATGATATAGTTCTCGTGAAAATATTTGTCTTGTATTTTTTTTATCTGCAACCGTCCACGTTAAAGAGGTGAAAACCACCCTCAAAGTTGTGGTCCTGAAACTTCTTTATCGCATATCTCGAAACCTATTAGAGATACGAAAATTTCGTAGAGAGTGAAAATGAATGCCTTCGGATTTTGAATCCAATGGTATAAACATTTTTTTTAAAAACCCATTTGTTTAAACAATATGATAAAAAATACTTTTTTTCAACTTTGAGGGTGGTTTTCACCCTTTTAACGTGGACAGTTGTCGATAAAAAAAATACGGTCAAATATTTTCGCGAGAACTATATCATATTAAAATTTCATAAAAATCGGTGATTTACACCTCGGAATGTTCTCTTGTTAGACCACTTTCATAATTATGGGCACATTTGACCCTATAAGTACGCATGAATTTCTACAAATTACCTAAAATTTACAGTTATTACACATAGCAAAGAAAAATTCGAAAATTCTCACAGGCATCGATGTATGTGCTACTAGTTCCAACCCTTATATAATCTCTCACACTCTTGTCAGCTCTCGTTATATTATCTTTGTCAGTTGAATAACTTTATCAGCATCCTCAATATTAAATTTACATTTTCATCCTGACATTAACTTTCCACATATTAGCCGCAAGTAATGTTAACAATGTTCAAACCCGTTACAACTCTCTTGGCACCTTGACGTAACGTTGTTCCTACATTAACGAAGGACGTATTTGAGAATGATTTCCAAACGGTTTTCCCTCGAAAGAATGAACGAAGCTGGATCGTCGTCACTGAATTTAAGCTCTCTTACGGCAACGAATGGGATCCCCCAACTTGTGAAACGAGACTAATAACTTTCGCCCCGAGCGCACTGAATTTAACTGCGCCGCTCCTTGAAGAGCAACTTTCGCGGCAACTTTGCGGAAACTCACTACGACGTCAGAAATTCGTTGTTTCTGACTAGTCACAAAAGCTTTGCATAAATGCCTGCCTCGCTGTCTTTTCTGTCCTTACAGTGAGTTCTCCTCGTGAAAATCTGTTGGTATAGCTAACGAAACCTTCTTCCGGTATCCGCTGACACTGTAATTGTATCTCTTTCTCCACCGATATGAACGAAATTTGTGTCTTTAACCCCATACTGTAAATTGATACAGTTTTAGCTTGCCGCTAGCTTTCTATCTCAAAATGCATTGTTACAAGATATGTTCGGTAGTTTTTGACCAACGAGGATGAATAGATATTGTGAGATACGAAATTTTCATGGGGAATTTCAATTTTGGTGTTCATGATTTGGCTAGATCGAGACTATTAGCTTTTCGACATATATAGCTTAGTATTTTTTTTTATAAAGAATGTCTAGCTGCATCGTTTCATACATAGAAAAGTACCTCATTCTATTTAAAAAACAAAGTTGACCTTCATATGTCCTTGACGCGTCCACCTACGGAAAAACTAATGACACCAGATTATGCCCACTCGATACCATTTAAGTTTCCTATGAAACATTTTTTGCTACACACCATTATACCGAAGTTATCAAGATGTCAAAATCGGCTGGGACACCCTGTGGGTATCATTAGAATAAATAGAATAGATTCATTGTATGTAAAATGAGACTGAATAGTTCGTGAATGACTGAGTTTTATATTTGAATTTTACAATCCGACCATCCTGACATTATATTTTTTATTAAGTAAGCCCTTTTTTCTTTGGTTGAGGTGTGTATTTGTGTTAAATCCGTCTACTCTACATGTTTCGGCACAATCTAGTGTGCCCTCCTCAGGAGTCTAAATTAACATATTTATTACAAATGGTGTATGTTTAATTATGTTACAGAAAGTGTCTTATCGGTTGTTACTGTGGGTTAGTTCTTAAGTTATTGAACGGCACTTACGAACTGTGGAGTGGTGTGTGTATGTGTGTTTTTTGGTGTGTGTGCTAAGCGCAATTAATCGCTTCTTTCCATACTGTTCGGTTGGATTTCCCTTATTACATGGGTTGTCTTTTCTCGGTGGTGTTCCGTTGACGACTAATTACTCCTGGGCGATTACCTATTACCTTTCGATTGTATGGCCCTGGGTGGGGGGTATGGATGTTCTTCCTCCCCGGGGACTTTAATATTTACTTACCATGTTACATAAACTATTCGGTTGAAAACATGTAAATAATTAGTATATGTTTGCTGTATTCAATAAAGTTATTATTATTATTACTATTTTTTATTGCCATTATTACCAACAGAGATACTGTACAGAGATGAAGCTATTGGCAGAGAAAATTGATGAATACCATCGTAACCACTTGTTTTTTCCTCATTGCTATGCTGGAATAACATAAATATACTGAAATAAAGAAGGTATACCTGAAAAATAAAATCTTTCTCGTCAGCTTTTCTTGTCGCAAACGAATCCAAATTTTCGGACAAACATCCGTCCCGATTTCCGGTCAGAAACGAAGTCATAATCAATTCCGACGCCTATGTTCTTCGGTCCACGAGGAAAAAATACCGAAACGTTCGAAATCGATAACAGCCGTGAGACTTAAATTGAATTGGCAGATGGAATTGCATGGGATTGATGTATCGTACATGCCTTTCCAGTTTTGTTCTCACTGGACTCCGAGCGTTCATAAAAATACTTTCAATTCTACGTTCGATATTGAATATTCGACTCTGTCGAGTTTTGCGTATTCTCGTTACGCACCGCGATTGCACCAATGATCAAATGTTTCTATTTTTTACTATCACAGCATTGAATCGTAAAACGACAAGCATCTTACACGATTTGAAGGTTTTCACGAAGTTTCCGCGCCTCGTCGACTCGAAAAATTGCGTAACAGACCAAATAACGGCTAAACCTTTCTGCATTTCCTGTCTGTCAGTAAGCGTAACATGACGAGAGAAGCGTCGACGTGAAATGGTTGATGTCTCAGCAGTTCGTGTCGCGTCTGTTGCGACCGAATTGATTTGTCTCGGAGAAAAGCACGTACCGGAGAAAACAGAGACACCGCGTAAAGTCTACAGAGACGGCCGATGCAGCGAGACGTTAATGACCTCCATGAAATCTAACGAGCTTCAGCATTTCCTTGCCGATACCTTGAAGACACCGTCGGCTCAATCGTGAATCCCCTTTTAATTAGGAATATCGTAAGAAAATGAAAGAATTTCATTGAAGAATCTCGAAGACTTCTATCGATGGTAGGATCGTCCGTTGGCAATTTTAACGGGATTTTTAACGAGTATCGTCTCTGCCTTTTACCTTTTATCCGTTGGTTGCGCAAAGTAACAGGATACGATGAAATTTTTAAAAAATTCTGGAAAATAATTGGAGAATTTTACATTTATGAAATTGAGCTGTTGATAATTGTGGTTTGTTAGTATGTAATACGATATGTAAAATAGTTAATCTAAGAATACGTGTTTGAAAAAGAATCTATGTTTTCATTGGAAATTAATAACATAATGTATATTTAATAATCTAAATCAAAAATGTCTGTGTAGAACGGAATTGAATGGAATGAATTCCACTTAAAGTTGAAAATGGTGTTACCTTACTTTACTTTATTTTATTCAAGGGACAGGCCATTTAGAATTTCATTATGATACATTATACATACAGTGGTACAGAGTGAATCGAGTAAATACATACATGCGCATGTAATTCTGTAAATATAAAAATATAAAAACATATTAGACATGAGAATTACAGGGGCATCATTGAAGTGCACGGACATCACATTGAAGTGCACGACCTAAAGAGTTTTTAAAGTCGAGTATGGAGTTATTAAAGATGTCCACCTCATCCTTAAGCATTAACGCTAGAACGACCGACGTTAAATTTATTACATTTAAATATATTAAATAAGAACCTTGGAAGAAGAGGAATTGTAAGAAAGTATGGATAAACCTACTATATCGACTTGTGCAAATTAGTTGTATTGATGGGATGGTGGCGCGCATAATCTTTTCGTTTTCTTTTCAGTTAATCAGTTAATCAGTTAGTCTGTGAGCTATCGTCCTGTTGCCACCACGTGCATAAATGTATATTGTTTCATTTAATGAATTAGTATTGTAAAGTGTGATAATATTATATCTACTATATTATTATCCCAAAACTTCTGTCAGGAATAAAGGGGTGGAAAATATGATAGGTTTTGTAGTCTGTGTTTTATTAGATCAACTTAGAATTTCTAGTCTAGGACTCTCCTGTAAACTTAGGAAATTTTTGGAAAAAAATGTGAGCAAGTAATTTTGACTTGTTTGGTCGTTCTAGTGTTAAAAGACATACTACATAAAATACATAGTGTTAAAATACGCACATGATATAATATTTCATAGGACCTTATAAACAAATAGCACGTCCTACATTATGCGCCTTTTTTTGGAGGGACATCAGGTTCAGGTGTGATACTGTGAGATTATAATTATATGTTGGTCTATGTATGACCCTACACATACGATACGAAATAATGGCTAGAAATCTATGTTGCACGCGCTCAATTGCATTACAATGATTTTTATAATACGGAGACAAGGCAACAGAAGCATATTCCAATTGAGGGCGCACCAACTGACAGTACGACAATTTGAACGTGTTTACGTCCACGAATAACTTTTATACTCTATGTATGAGCTCCAGAGATTTAAATGCTTAACTAGTTATATAGCGATATAGAATTCTAACATCATATAGTATTCTAACATCTTGCAGTCCAACAGTACCTATATATAAAGAAACATTGAATTCTATCACGAGAATTTCCAAATTCATCGCGTAAAATGTATGTAACTACTTAAAATCAAAATTTGTAGGGGCACAATCCTCTTTTCTCCTAAACAATTTCAACTTGCAGTTGTGTCAACAGCTCGCTGTCCAACAATAAATATGATCCAAAAAAGGGAGGATTACTTTCAGTCTATAAATTAAAGTCCAACACGTAATATTTATCGCTAAACACCAAAATCTAAAATTTCTAAAAACGAATTGGAGGGAGAAAGCATTCCATACTCCTTTCTCACGAGCCATTCCAACTTACAGGTAATATATCAACATGTCGTAGTCCAACACTCATATAAACAAAACAAAACAAAAAAAAGTTAACACTAGATCTACCAGTCAATTCAATACATTTAAAATTATTAAATAAATATGTCCAAATGATATAAACAAAGTGAGCAAAAAACCTTATCGATTCAGTTAGCCACAGTCTTCAAGACGTATAAAATTAAAAAAGGAACGGCGTTAGAAATATCAGAAACACTTTCGAAAAAATCAGGACAAGTCATTTTCACCACCTTGACAGATCTAGACTTAATTCCATGACGTTGATCGTTAAAGGATCCACTACAATTTCACCGATAGCAGAAATCAATGTTTCAAGCACAGTAGTCGGAAGTTCGATGCTCAATTGCATCATACGTAATTAAATTTCCAATTTTTGGATATTCTTTTTTCCCGACGATTCAGACGCTTGACGGAATATCGAGATACATCGTGGAAGACCGTAATTGACAGCCGTACAAAGGACATGCTACGTAGGGTATTTTCACCTCCGCGGTTCGTGACAACGGAGTATACGAAAAATCGAGGAATGCGAAAAACGTGGCGCACCTTGAACAACCCCGATTGTCAGGCATGCGTGACATTTTATTTCGACTGTGTTACGCTGACGCTCGACCATTTTTTTTGCTGTTGCTCCAAAATCGTGAATTCTATATACATATGAGATTATATCAGCGCCGTTTTTTGAGCACTTTGATTTTCATGTGGTGGATTTTAATTTGAACGTGAAAATGGCAGAGGAGTGAGAACTGAAAATGAGGGAAACGTATATTTCTGTTGAATTATAGGGAATAAAGGAATGTACAGTCAGTTCAACAAGACGTGTCGTTCCCAATTTTGTCATTAGATGACGCATTTGTTTAAGATGTGGGTAATTCAATTGTTTGAACATTTGGCTTCGATGCTTTGTGATTAAATTAGTAGTAGGACTATTATCTGCCTTGAGATTGAAAAAATTAGCAATGAGGAACAAGAAGATAACGGCCTGAAAAATCTAAGCTGTGCGTGCACAGAGTGGAAACGTGAAAATGGGATCAGGATACTTGATTGGCTTTCTCATTTGTCTGACACTAATCCCATGGAAACTGTGTGGGCAAAAATGAAAATTAATCTCAAGGAAAATCGAGTGTTCAATGTCAATCAGCTAACACGTCACATCCGCCAAATATGACGATCTCCACCCGAAACAGTGGTGAATAATTTGTCCGGAAGTATGCCTAAACAATACCAGGCTGTTATTGACACTGATAGCGATTAAACAATGTTTTAAGTAACTGCATTACAGTACAATATTTATATTTCCATCTTATGCGTTTAATTAGAACCAATTCTCTTTTTTCAAGAAAATATTACCGACACGCTCTTGTGGAACAAAGTGTATCTCAATATGACCACATATTTAGAGTGGTAAAAACGGGAACAGGTTGTGTTTGGTGTGACAGAAATTTTTGACAGTGTTTTTTTTTTTCCATATTCAGAGGGGTATTAGTAAAATATTGTCGTGCAAATTTTTAAAAAATTGGTTATTTGGTTTTACAGTTTTGATAATATTAAGGAAGGTGCGTTATACTGTTACGAAATTTCCTTTAAGTGTTATTCACATTAAAATAAATGAGAATATGACAAAATAATAATCTTCCATGTATGATAATTAAGTGGAAAAATAATGCGAGGTAGATAATTTTTCTTACGATTAGTACCTTAGCTTAATGGATATATAAAACTTGCAGTTTTCAGGAGACACTTGTAGAATACACATACGTGGGAGGGGAGAAAGAGTTATTCTACTCCGGTTTAAGTAATTTTTTCAGTCTACAATCAGTCAATTAATTAATGAGAATAATTCTAAAACATTTTATATCTTTACATAATTGTTACTCTTCGAAGGCAGCAGAAACAGGGTAAAGGAAAATACTTATTGAGTTCCAAAATCGAAATTAATGTGCAATTAATTATAACTCAAATTGTAATGGAAAGACGCGATAAGAATGAGCGAAAGATGAGATTAAAAAATTGAAAGAACGCAACTAAATTCGCGTAACAATGAAAATTAGCGTAAAAACCGTACGGGATCGTGGTAATTATTAAAGTAATGAATTTCGGTGCATTGTTCCGTTATTTAGTCGTTGTTTCATCATTACTGTCTGTTATTGTGTTATACCTTTGTTACATTAATTAAATAGAGCTACTTTGTGTTTTAACATAAACAACCCATGATCGTATTAATAAGAATAATTCCCGACTAATTATTCCGCATCGTCGAAGAGTTGCAATAATTTTATAACAATGAAAACACGTTTCATTGTTACGAAACTCCATCATATTTAATAGCCTGCACACAATCTGAGAATGATTTTAATTTTTCATGTTTTCTTGGTAAATTCAGCCTGATATGTTTCACAAAATTACACAATGAAAGCATCAAAATGTATGACCATTATAAATGTCCATATCCTTCTCTGTACAATTCGTTAAATATCTCTCAGGAAGTCTTGCAGTAAAATAATCGTATCCGAGCAAATTATTGAATTAGTGGTGTCTTTAACTCTTTTGA
This sequence comes from Cerceris rybyensis, assembly GCA_910591515.1. NCBI lineage: Eukaryota > Metazoa > Arthropoda > Insecta > Hymenoptera > Crabronidae > Cerceris > Cerceris rybyensis. Next base: position 44,421,636 of record OU342789.1, read on the forward strand.
GAAAGCTGTGCCTGTAGCTGTTATAAAATTACTCTCTGAGTACTGAAATTATAAATACAGCACTATAGCAGAGAGAAAAGCGAGAGATATTTAATATATTGTAATGCAACACAAATACCGTTACATTCGGAGTAGCCATGACAAAGCTATAATAACTGCAGAATAGATGAAATTGAAAGCCATGGGTATAAAAAAAGCTGTGATATTTTCGACTACTACTGTTAAGTGCCAACATTAGGTGAAACTTACATACAATTCCTGGACAATTGCAGTTTTTCCAAATCTTCTCTGTATAATTGGTTAAACATCGTTCACGAAGTCTTGCAATAAAATAGTCGCGTACGTGCAAATTATTAAACTAGAGGTGTCTTTAATTTGTTTGAGAAAGCTGTGCCTGTCGCCGCCATAAAATTACTCTTACTGAAATTACAAATTCAGCTGTATAGCAGAGAGGAATGAAAGAGATATTTGGTGTTTTGCAACGCAATATAAATACCATTACATTCATAGTAGCTGTGACAAAAGCTATAATAACTGGAAAAAAAGGATATCGAAAGCCATAGGGGTACAGAAATCTGTGACATTTTCGACTACTACTGTAATCTATTATATAAAGCTCAAATACCACTGACTGACTGACTGACTGACTGACTGACTGACTGACTGACTGACTCATTCATCCACTCATCACGAAATCTCAAAAACCACAGAACAGATTACAATGAAATTTGGAACATACCTTCTCCTTGGGTCTTAGGTGCTCACTAAGAAAGGGTTTTGAAAAATTCGAAATTTTAGGGGGGGTTTTGGGGGGTTAAAGTATGGGCCAAACTCATCAACGCAGAGCCGAAACTACTTGATCTAGAAATTTGAAATTTTGCATGAGCGTTCCTTCTAGGGTACAAGCACCCACTAAGAAAGAATTTTTCAAAATTCGAAATTTTAAGGTTTTCTTTCAGTTTCGAAGCACGTAAAATATTGCAGGTTTTAAATGATTAAATATATATTTTCGAATATGGATTATCAAGGTTAAACTTAACTTTTACTAATTTAAGTAGTCCTTAATCCTAATGATATTAAACCGTAGCGAAGGTCAGGAACTTTCAGCTAGTACTATAATATTAGGTATGAATGACTACGGACGCCCGTAAGATAGAGCGAGATTCAACCACATATCGCCGATTTTCAAGAACAACGACACATTTGGTTTTGTGTCATATTACACAGAAAGAATCTGCGTAAGCTTTATTGCATTGTGAATAAAACTCATAATATGAGTATACAATACATAGTATAATACATATTGTATATGTTTATATATATATATATATATATATATATATAACAAAGGATATAAAAAAAAATAAAAAACTAAAAAGGACCTACTATAAAACTGTCATTTTCGAAACGTGTCGTTATTCTAGAAAACCGGCGATATGTAGTGTTAAAAGTTTTTATAATCTACGATATATATTCTATGTAAAAACCGAGGAAAATTGAAATTCTTTATAGGTATAATTTTTTTACTATCTTTAACGAGATCTAGTAATAGAATTGTCACGACACTTGTAAAGTGTAAACTTCAACGCATTTTTAATAATCGACATGCAGTCTCAGTATGACTAAAACTTTAAATATTTTCTCGCTACAACTTGTCGAGTATTCTTTACGAGATCTTGCTATAGAATAGTCACGATGAGTGGAAATTCTACACTTGTAGGTGTCTTATGGTATATTCAACCCTGAATATATAGTACCTACATATGTACACAAAGTACTCACCAAAGTACTCGTAACGTGTTCGTACATTGCTCTCAACGCGTCCGGAAATTACAAAATGAATTAAACTTTAGATCCGCAATTTAACTCTCCCTCAAAGCATAAACATAGATAGTCTAATAACCTAACTTCATTAACTCGTATAATTCTGACATTAAGCGAATCTATTGTATCGTTCTAAACGTCCTACGTGTTCCATACGTTTCTCGTTGTTATCGCTATGAAATTCCATTTAAATACAAACCACCCTGAAAATCTATCGTCTCGAAACAATCAATGAAATCGTTCCACACGAGATTACCCCAATAGAAGAGAAAAAAAGGGGGAGAAGGAAACAATTCTCAGCGTCGATTCTATCCTTTCTGGAAAATTCAAATATTTATCGAAACGTCCCGTAAGGTGTTGTGCGAGAAAGTTTCTTTTTCTCCGTGGGACAGATTTTATCGGAGAATTGCGAGAAAACCTTTACTTTTATAACTATTCGCTTATTCCCCGTCGGAAACAGGGAGTTCTGAAAACGTTCGGGAAAGTAGGTCGAGATGCAAGATTAATCCCATAGCCAGCGGCTACGATCGAGGGAAAAAGAGGAAAGTCACGTTCGAGCGTATCAATTCAAAGATTTTATCAGCGGGAATGCAGATCAATCTATCTATAACGCTTTCACTTAGTCCCCTCCTTTAACGCTCCCCCCCGCTCACCTCGGCCTGATCTCATTTGCATTCCTTTGCGCACCCTTCGTCTTCTCACCCCATTCGACCGCGACACCTCACGGCATACCGCGCGAATATCAATGTTTCTCTGCCAAAATGAATGGTGCGGACGATCTTCATCCCAGAACATTTTCTCCTTGTGAAGAAGGGAGGAAGGGAAACACGCCCGATTCCGGAAGATTTCACGAAAACCCCGTCGCTTCGACGATTCCTTTCATCGATCACACGCAGCGAGCAATTCCGCGGGTATCGGTAAACGAGTTTCGTCTTTCTTGGAAATTTATTATTATTACGCGAGAACCGAGCGCGGGTTTAATCCATTCGGGATTATTAAGGTAAGGAAGGAAGAACGTAACATGCAAAGCATACTGTGAAATCTTCCACCGCGATGGTTCGTTTGTTAATCTTTGTAAGAGTGTTAATGTATATATTAACACTAGAACTACCGAACCAGTCAAAATGACTGGTATACAATTTTTTCAAAAAATTCTCCAAATTTACATAACAGTCATAGAATAAATATTCTACGTTTATATCAATAAACATAAATCACCCAATCGATCCAATTTTCCGCCGCTTGATTCCCCCTTTTTCAAAGTACTTATTTAATTTATTAAAATATGATAGATTTGAGGCCGGTAGTTCTAGTGTTAAAATAACACCAAGTACAGGGTCCGTCAGCAAAATCTGGACAAAATTCTATTTTAATTTCCCGCTACATGTAATGTCAGCAGTAGATGTTTCTTTCTTTTCAAGCAAGGCATATGTACGTACAATACGTATGTAACATCTAAATGGCAGATTTGATTAGATAGTGTTCGGAATATATTCACAAAGCAGCAATAACTGAAGCGCTTCGCGCAGAGCGTTCAGCTATAGAAATTATTCGATTCTTTAGATACCCGAATTCTACTGTTTCTGATGTTGTACGAAGGTATGCGGCTGTAGAGAAGTTTGTGGATGGCTCTGCTAATCGGTCAAGGCGAATTTATTCCAAACGGGAGATCCCACATTTTGCAATAGGTTGACGCACAAGGTCATACGAGTCATTTAATGGAAAACTGGTTTTCCGATAACATCGAAATATTTCGGTCCAAAGACTTCTGGCCTCCCAATTGACCAGACTTGAAACTTCTAAGTTGGTATGTTTGGAGCGTTATTGAAAGGGTGTCTAATAAATCCAGGTACCCCATCGTTGCATCCCTCCAGGTCGCTATAGAGGCAGCATTCGCGAATTTGGACAAGGATCAGGTGACAAGAGCATGTTCGCGCTTCAGATCAAGAATCCAAGAAGTGATCGCAGCGAAGCAGGCTATACTGAAACTTAATAAGGATCTCCTAATTAATTCACACATTTTTTTTCATCAATACAAGTGAATTCTAACTAAACAAGTGTTTGAATGAACTCTAAATTTTGTCCGGATTTTGTTGACGGACTCTGTATGTTCGTCGCCGTTGCGACGACTGACTCGCGTTGGCTTGTAGTCTGAACGACGAGCCGCATTTTTTATAAATATTGAGTCAGTCGTTTATGGAGATTAGAAGGGAACAGACAGATTATTTAACCACAGATATTTAATTTATGTGTTTAAAGTTACGATTTATGTTTTAAATACAATTGTGTTGCTATAATGTGTTAAGCGTTGTTTTCAGTTACGATAATTAGTTTATGTTATTAATTTATTAAAATAATTTGTAAAACTAATAGATTTAGTTCCGGCTTTCCCTCTCTTACATCTTTTAACCGAGTTTTTGCTCGGTTTTTGTGACAAAATCGAGGGCTATGTCATTCGAAAGGTTATCTGGTTGTGGTAAATTTACTTTTGGTTAATGTATTAAAGACGTAATTTTTTATAATGAATTTAATTTTAAACTTAAACCAGACCTAATCCGGACTTTCTATTCCATTAAATTTTGGTAGTTCGCAAAGTCAAAAAACGGATTTCCGAAAATAGAAATGCAAATGTAGTCGTTTGTTTATTCGAAGTGACCAGAGTCGATAAAAAATTAAAAGATATACTTGGACGATCGGGTGATAATATACATATTAGTTCTTATTTGCATTTTTTTAGTAGCAATAGTAACTATGAGAATACTAACAATAAGTCCAAAGAACTTAAGGATTGGGAGTCTTATCAATATTTCTCCTACGAGGAAAAATCTATTTAAATGTATGCTAGCAATACTTTTTTATTGCTCACTTATCTAGTATTTCATAAGAGCTTATTGTTATCATTAATCGTACCATACACGGCCAAATGGTCAGTACAAAATAATTGAAAATATGTAATCTCTCGTATCATTAGATGGAGACAGTTTGATACGTTGTTAAGTTACCAGTTTCCTAAATTGTCTTCTAAATTGTCAGAACCATTAGTTTTATATATGTTTTTCCTTGTTTTATTTCTAGTCTCTGAAATTTCTGTGTACAAAACACACGGGCAAGTAAGTGTTAACATGCAATTTGATACGACGTGCACGATTTGTAATGATCGCTTTATTCGATCGCATAATTCGTTCAACCATGTTGTCGTTAAATTATTATCGGAAAATCACGGCACGCATTAACATAGTTATCTGTTAATACAATTGTCGGTTTTATGATGTATAAATTAATGACATAAATCGATGAATAAACGTGCATACATACTCTCCCACTTCTTTTTCCATCACAGACACGATTAATTAAATTATTATACGTTTATTAGCAATTCATGTGCGTATTTCTATACAATTGTATTTCCAAGAGGCGCTTACATACAAACGATGCAATTCAACCATAATTAATCAGTATTACACTCTGTAACCCAACATCCTACATCATTTCACCCTGCAAAGACTAATCAACGCATAAAGAAAAATCTCAGTAGGTCATGAAAATCAGACAGAGATAGAAAATAAGTCAAACCTAAGAAACTCTGAAAATACAATTTCGCCAGCCCGTTTCAAAAGTTCGCTCAAAGAAAATGTATGTTTTTTTATATAAACCACTCTCCTCGCTTTTATCCATGGCAACATTCTGTAAAAGTTGTCCCGTTGACATTTTTGAACGAATTTCAAGCATAGGTAAAAGTTTTTCTAGAACTGTTAAAACACACAAGGACATAGAAAAGCCAATTTTTCCAGGATGTCAAAATAGAAGTTTGTATTTTCTAACGGAGGTACGAAACATGACAAAAATTTCACGAAGTAGTTATCCCATAACCACAATGCAACTAACAATAAGCTCTGCTATAAAGTTCGACTCGTTTATAACCGATGGAGGTTTCTCCGTAGTAATTAGGTGTCCTATAGCATCGCTACGAAGATAATGACTGTATGTACATACGTAAACGCCGGCAGTATGGTACCCCGGCATTATTATCGGTTCCCTAATGCAGGCTTAGGAGTTTCAGTTTACTATTCAATCAACAGCAACCCGCAAAGCCTATAGCCGACTTTATGTTTCGAGTATCTCTGCTCATTAAATCGTATTTCGCGAAAACTTGCAATCTACCGGGATGAATTTCGTGAACGTTCAATGACGGAGTTTGTTGGAAGCTGCTTGTACTTGATTGAAAAATGAACCCTGACTATCTTCTATATAATTATCAGCAACGCTGTTGATCAAGTCTCCTAAGAGGTTCGATGTAAAGAACTTTCCTGAAGGTAACACGTCTTACGGTTATTATATTTCGCCGTGTTCCTTCGACGGAGGAAAGTACGTTTTTCGAAATTGTATCTCAGGTAGTTTGCTTTGTTACAGTCAACGGTAGAATTGTGCAAGTAAGAACTATTTGTCGATAATCGATTAGCCAATAAAGCGTGCTTCCAGAGAGTCCATAGAATATCTTTTTCTTGATCCATCGAACTACCTTCTACGAGGATTGATTGAATTTTACGTGTTCTCGTTACATTATTCTTCGAGACTTCTTTCGATGCTTTGTATAGTGCACGATGGCTTGTTTGTGGGTCAATAAACCATTGACGGTTTCTATTGGGATTGTTATCTTCAAATGGCTTTTGAAATGCACTTTCCGTGGAATCGGACGTTGCTGAAGTGTCGATAAGTGCATTAAGATTAGAGATGGTTCTTGGTTTCCAGATGTACATTTTAGTTTCAGATTTTTTCGGAAGGAGGATCGTTGATGTTGTCCGTGGAATTTTATGTTTCCTTTTCTGTTTTTTCTAAGGAGGAGAATAACATTATCAATTGTTTTATTGTGATAGTTTGGTATGTTTATATGTTTTAATTATATAAGTGTAGGATCGTGAAAAAGAAAGAGAGGCGCGCGGAAACCCATCCAAGGCAGTAACGCGGCCTGAGTAGCTTAACGTTGACGATCGCTTGGGTCGGCGGGGAACCACGGCGCCAGCGACCTCTACCTCCTAATTATTCCTTTTCACGTCCTTTGCTCCGAAGTTCTTTTATAGAAGGGCTTCGCCGCACCGATCCCACATAACTTAAAAATTTAAGTTATATTGGAAAATAGTAGATTTGATGTAGCAATAGTAGATTTAACCCTTTGCGGACGGAGGCATTTTTGAATATCGAGAAACAATCAATTATTTAGCGATGAAAAAACACTTTTTCATCGGAAAGACAGTCTGTTAATGTATACAAGTTGAAATTTACTCTTTTTAAAATAATATTTCAACGATTATATTTTAATTTTTCAACTCTAACCGTTTATATATGTCCCGACAAACTATAACCAATTTTTTTCTCAGGGCGGATATATTCGCCCGTCGTCCGCAAAGGGTTAAGTTATATTGAAAAATAGTAGATTGAGATCTGGGACTATTCTGAAATTTCTCTAAATTCTTTGAATATAAAAGGCAAGCATTTATGACACGTCCGTTCCATTTTATCATATTCTTGTATTACATCATTTTATGTGTCTCCTGTGCATTAACAGTGTCGTCACTTTTCTTTATTCATTTCTATCCCTCTGTGCACAATCTCATTCACGGAGTTGCTTCGAGGTACGAAATTCAAATATGTAAAAGTCAGAAACTATTGTACACAATCTTTCCAAAAAAAGATTTTCACAGAAGAATTTCTAGCAGTTCGAACCCAAAGTGTTTAACTTTTTGGGTTAAAATAAATCCCTCCACGGTTGAATTTCTTGTGTCAACAGATAACAACAAGAATAAAAATAATTGCAGAGAAATGAAGTAATAAACATAATTAATTAAAAGTGGTTAACAAAAGTAATAAGAAAAATAAAAAGGAATTATTCGTTTTTTGTGATATAGCTTTATGCCAAAAAAAAGGGATGTCATAGATCACGGTGTATGAAAAATCCATTTCGACATACAGTGCGTGTTCTTCGAAATAACTGTATTGGTTTCAGAGTTCAAGGATGCAATATTTATCACACTTATAACTCGGCCCGATATATCCGAGGAAAATAAAATTGATCGCCCTCACGAACTCTACGGCTCTTGATTTCAGAATCCTCATTTCTCTTATGCCATACCTCGTTTACATCGTCGATGCTCTCTTTAAGGAAGATAGATCCTTCGGAACAAGACTTCGTTACGTAAGAACCATCTGTGAATCTCAATTTTTCTTTATTATAAAACTTGACATATTTTAATGTCGACGATGGAAAGCCAGGTATATCATTCTACGCACACACTCCCTTCAAGATCACCTTGTGCCCCATATAACGTTCAGTTACTCGACAGAAAATAATTCAAATATAAAATGAAATAATGTCATTAAAATGCAGAAGTTTTGCGTCAAAATATTTTCAAATTTTACTAAATTTAATTGAAAATTATTACGGAGAAATGAACAAATATAATCAAACATAAACACCGTTATCTCGAATTAGTCAATGTTTTTTAACAATTGTATGATAAAAATCACAAAATGCACGGCTACTTCATTACCGATCATACATATCACATAGATGATGGCGATTCTTTTCGAGAAATAGGTCTTTGTTCATTATTTCTTTAATTATTTCTTTTGTAACTATAATTTTGTTCATTATTCCTTTTATTACTTCTTTTATAACTACTTTACTTTAATACTATAGTACTAGTTTGTGAGTTTCTAATTGTAAGTCAATAGCGTCACTTGGAAAGGAGGAGTGAAATATGGTTAAAAGCTACCTTCTTTTTATTAGCTAACCAATGTCCACTTGGAAATTTTTTCTTTAAATACGGCATTGTAGGGGAAGGAGGCCCAAAGCGGGCACCATAAGGTTAAGTGAAAGAAAAACATGTATTAACACGAAGGCAAGAAAAACTGTTATTGCTATTAGATACTAAATTTATAGTAGTTTGATAGTCAATGTTTAAGTTTTTCATATATATCTCAAAAATATGAAACTCGAACCCAAATAGGAAATCCTTTCGAATGCTCGCTTTGCCGGGGGAGGGGAGGGGTGGCTAAAGCGGGTATGGCCATAAGGGCGTTACCTTCACGTTCTCATTAAACCTAATCTAAAATTTATGTCAATATTGACATGCAAATATGATTAAATTAAAGTAAGATAAACACAATACACTAAGCACACATTGGTACATAATAACATAGTTTACTCACTGTTAAACAAAACACATTCTGCATACAGTGCGGCTCGGCCAACTTGGCACCTTGGCGGCGGAGCTTCTTGCTTTCAACCGCCTATTCGCACCATTATGTTTCTCGGAATCCACTCGCTCAGCCTCTTAAAGGAAGCACCCGACAAAGTCGTAGCATTCAAATATTCTTACTAGTTTGGCTGGAGGAGCGAGACATTGTTTTCTCGTCGCGCGCTCCGTTTCATCAAGGAGAATCTCCCCGTGTGGTGGGGGTAATTCTGCCGGAGTTTATCCTGTTTTTACTATAGAGATGTTAGGAATCTGGTGCCTACGCCGATGTCCCCACTGTCGTCGTGATCGCGTTGTCTCCCTTGCTCCGATCTGCAGCGTTCTCTCTCTTCGTCTTTTAGTTCAATTTGTATGTGTAGCTCTTTTAACGAATCGTAAGGTAGAATATCAATTGACTTCATGTACGTGTGACAAGAGGCATGACGCTCGACGCCTGGCGAATCAGACTCTGCCGAAACAGGCCTACCTCCCAGGTGCCAAGTTGGCCGAGCCACACTGTACCTTCGTTCTTTTGCATAAATATGTCAAAATTATTGTTTTTCGCACACGGGCCGTACTGTTTATCAGAGATGTGAACCACGACTGCCGCGGACTGAGGCGGTACAAGGGGTGCGGTCAATGGGGCGCGAGACCGCGTGGAGTTTATAAGGGATGATTTTGAAGTGGATACTCGCTTTAGGCCCCCTTCCCCTATATGCACGTCATTTCTTTAGTATTTTCAATTATCTGTTCTCTCTTTCTTAATATAAAAAATAAGTTTATAACAATCAACGGACGGGTCAATTAAAAAGCCGGCGTGGGCCAGTGTCTGACCCGTGGGTCATAGGTTCGCCATCATTAACTTATTGTTAGATCTATATAGATGATCAAATACACATATATGAGAATATTTCCCTACCAACTTTTCATCACAAAAACAAAACAATCCGTAAAAATATAATAGCTCGAAAATACGCATTCGCATATCTCAACACGGTACAAATATACCTCGTGCAAAAAGGCTAATTGCAATTACTTTCAACTTTTCATTACGCGCGAATGAAATAATGAAACGTCGCGCACAATATTCCCCAGAAATTGCAACATGTCGCAATATATCCGCGCAGAGAAAAACTGATTACTCTCTCACGGGATTTCTTGCTCCATCCTTGATTTCCGTCTTCTTATTTTCCCGATACCATGCGCCCTCCATATCCCCGTCCTCAGAGTTCCCTTCAAAGACGTTTGATCCTAGAGAATTTGATTTCTGCGCGTCAGAATCTTCGTACGACGTATATAAATTGCCGATGACGTTTTGGATAGAAACGTAAGATCCAACACTGGCGGATCTCCTCAAGGGAGGATATTTCAAATCATACGTTGCCGATGCCGATGGAGTAAAGGGAACATTATTTTCTTCCTGTTTGTTAAATAATATTAAGCATATAAATAAATAATAACCGCGCATAAATAAATAGCAATTTCAATATGATTACATGGATACAATTATGGACGTATAATATAATGTACAGATGCAAATATTGACAATACGTGCGCTTTTAATGAACGATATTCGGTGGGGAAAGTAAGCTATTAATAATTTGATATCGTTATATAGTACTAACAACTAGAAGCGATGGCTCGGATAACCCATAATTCGTGATGGTCTCGAATCTTTCCGTGGTCATAACTCTCCATGGCATTGACCGAAGTCTTTTTAATGAGATATCTTTATAATCGAGCATTGTAAATATTTAATACAAAGATAATACCAGCAATATTTGATTCACCGTTATCGTTAACGTTACCAGACTTAATATCACGATGAAGAAATAGATTTGATGAAAGTAGCGAAATAAATGTTCGCTATCGCAGTCGTCGATTGCTAGATGCTACTCCTGCAGTTGACATTTTCGTTTAACTGCATCGTTATTAAATCCATTATTCGCTCGGAAATTGTCTTCAAGTATATAACGTCGATTAATCGCGAGACGTTTGCCAGGTTAGTTATAGTACAGGTTCGCTATCGTCGTTTCTCTGCACTGCGCCCCCTCATTGTTTCCAGGCTGCACCAAAGTTTCGACGTATTAACTACCGATAACTACCGATCTTAATTTTATGTGAAAATGTCCTCCTTTGTGGAAATAACGCGCGACGCATTTGTAGCTGACTTCCGTCGGCACGTTGAGAGCTGGCCTCGAACAAAAAGAACCATCGGAAGGGGCGCTATGTAGAGGAGAAACGAACCTTTATCGAAGCGGACGAACATTTTGAATCTGACCTGTAATCTCTTTGTACCGGAACGACAGTTTAATTAATCTCTGGCTGGCTCGGACGTCCGTTCGCCACCTGCAACGACCCCCTTTCTCCCCCTTTTCATCCCCGTAAAAGCACTCTACACGAACGCAACCCTTCGTCTCGTAATAACGGTCTCGATATTTCCGTGGCGATTCTGAAGAACCTACGGTGCACAAAAGCATCCGTCGTTCGTACACGAGCTTGTACCGTTGTGTAATATTTCGCGAAATTTTCGTGCATTTACCGAACCGTCGCGGCGTATATAATGAAACGTGTCATCATGGCGTACGATATAAAATGTTCGAGGTATCGTTACATGCCGTTGAATGCGTTGTACTTTTACCAGCGATGTTTCCATTACACGGAGTTATTTAATAAATAGGTGCTCTAAAATCTAAAAAAATTTCGCGGGTCAGGAAAAATACATTAGTAACGTTTCATAGACGGTACACATGCCATTGTTATTCATTTGATTGTATTAAGATTATTCAATGTGATTAAGTACTCGAACTTTTTATATTGATCCGAAATATTTGAAGATTTATACGAGTTTTGATCAATTATATAGAGATTCGGTTTTTTTACAGAGTGTCGGTGAATTGAAACTAATATTGAACAGTTTACTCATTTAATCAAATGCATTACGTTCGATTGTAACGTTTAATCGGATAGCCAACATAGATTTGAAATAAATATATTTGTGAAAGGATGGATGTTCTGTGAGATGGAAAAATACAGAAATAAAATGAGATAGAAACGGGGTATATAAAATTCTTACTTATTCTGCTGTATCAATTATTTGTAATGTACCCGATTATGTACTTGATTTTTAAAAATCGACACTAAAAATGAGAGAATTTTCACGGCTTTTATACCTTATTTTGTCTCGATTTCTTGTAGGTAGTCAACAACTGCAAATTAATTGAGGTATCAAGTATTTTATAATTGTAATAGAACTTGTACTAGCCACTCCAAAAGAAATATGGCATAATCAGTGAATCCTGAAAATATTGGAACACTTCTATCATTAATTTCGATTTCACAACGGTATGGTATTATTATTCAGCATCTTAATTTTTTAACGCATCAATCGTGCATAAAATGTCCATAGCTTGAGGCAGCACGGCACAGTCCATTTACTCATTTATTTGTATCATCTGTCGAAATAGTAAGAACAATTTTTCAAACAACAAATATTCCAAAATTTGGATAATTTGCAAATAGGAAAATATACAATCATAATCTATAGTAGACAGTGATCTAAAGTTGCTACCAATTTTTTTATATTAACAATATCCAAAGTACCTCACAATTCAATTTTTTCACATTCCAACAGTCTCAAAATTCCCACAATCTACGATATTCAATTCACCTCGACCATTTGTCAGGAGGACCAACATATTGAAACCACCCAGAATATTAAATATTCTACAATTTTAATAAAACCCAAAGGAATCATTCCAAAAGGTATTACTCATTATCGGCTGGATCAGTTGGAATATCTGAAAAACATAAATTCCAATTTCATGAAAGCACATATACACACATATGATATTATTATCTTGGAATATAATTTTTCCAACGATTCAATGGTGCATAAAATGCGCATACCTCGTCGAAGCACAACGACCTTCTATTACTTACGTGTTTGTAACGTAGGATGTACATACGTATATACACGTTTCGCGTTCACCAGCGATGGAGTTTACAGGCGGTAGCTTACAATGAATTATTTCCCAACATTAAATGAATTCACCGGTGGCGAGTGACACGTTAAAACGTACTAATGGACGCGAATAACTCCAGCGAGCGGGACGAATGTAAAACGTATTGTCTGCCAATCATAAAAGAATTTCATACGGGCAGATCGAATGCACTTCGTTATTTCGTCCAATAGCGCATTGAGTAACGAATTAATTAAATTACATGAACCGTCGCATCATAAACGTATTCGTCAATGCTTTTCACGTCGAAAGGGACATTGCCGATGGGAAGGTCGATAGTAATTCTTCTTCATTCGCGAACGAGCTACGACGAATCCGCTTACATGGTTGCTACCTTTATCCTCTCACACCCTCGTCCGTTTTTCTCTGATCGATTCTACGTCAGTTGTTTTCGCGGTTAAAATTTCAACCTCGTATCGATCGTCCATAGAAAATAAAAATTTCGACGGGAGAGAAAAACCAAAAAAAGTACAAAACGATCCTTCGGTATCTGTCACGGGGTAATAATTCTTGCCGCTTTTTCAACGGTATTGATGCAATTTCGAAAAAGCCTCGTACAGATCGTAACGTTCAGATCTGCTGGAATTAGGGAGAAAATATAATACGAAAGAGGGGGAAAAAAATCAGTGTAAAATGTCAGGGAGCTTATTTCAAGAGTATTCTCGAGTAGCAAGAGAGAGCATGAGTTATTAGGATCGTGGAGGATGGAAAAGAAAAAGGGGAAGATCTGACCCGGTGTAGAGTTGGACTGCTCGTTTCTTCCGGTGGTGTAAAATACTAACGAGCGAGAGTCCTCTCCCCGTATGTATGTACGTAGGTACATACGTTAAGGTACTGTCGGGAGTAATTAACGTCGGTTCAGGAGGCAAAGGGAATCGAAAAGCACACACGCGGATCGGCTCGACGAAGCGCAAGAAACCGAGCACCGGCCAGGCAACGAACAATCGAATTATCAGGCTGTTGCGAGCGAAACGAGAGCCATTTTTCTGCTTCGTTTTTCCCTCGTGCCCGAGGCTTGTAAAACTTTCAGTGCACACATGCAACCCTTTCTGTTCCCTCGTTCTCCATCCCCATCCCTTCCCCTACCATTCACGTTTCTGCTTAAGCCACGGGGCCGAGGATGCGGATCACGGTTTTACCGGAAACCTGAAAAAACATGGCTTCATTAATTTAACGAATTAGATACAACCAAAGTATTTCCCGCGTGCTTAATAACCATGTCATTAAGAAACTCAAAAATGTTTGCTACGAAAGAATGCACATCGGGATTGGCAAAAACAAGAGAGGAATAATGGGCATGCATGGTACAGCATGCTAATGAACTAGATCGTGGAAAAAGACATGGACGGTACTGCCGTTAACATGCCTGGGAAATATAATTTTTTGTGGAATATGAAATTGAACAATTGTACTGCACGGAATGAACAACGGTCATTGTTGTACGCTTATCATCGTTCCAACGTGTTCTGGTTTGTGCGTAGCATTTTACATTCGGTGATATCATTCTGCTGTAATTATCGTCGCTTGTAAAGAGATAAAGCCAAGGGTGAGGGTTGCTGGTACTATTAAGGTAATAGGAATTATGATGTATTGTTAAAAGTCGGGTAACCGTTAAAAATTGTTAATACGGTTAATCTCGTGGTTACTGTATTAATAAGGTTCGTGTACGGTGTACAATGGGATTACTAAAATTAATGGAAAATTAATTAATTAATTGCATTAAGAATTTATGTGAAAGTGTTTTACTCAAATGGATGGCGGTGCATGAGCGATGTTGGTAGGACGATTGAAATAGAGTGTGATCGTTTACAATGCAGAAATTTTGCTCGTTAATCGTTAACAATTCATTTTTTAAATTATCTTTCATTATATTTTTGATGTGTTTAATCGATTTTAAAATTCACTATGAACCATTCTCATCAGGAACTGTAATTAAATTAGTTCACTAGATTTGATTCGAAACTTCGTCCTTTATGAACATACTTGCACTGCACAATGAACCCTCCTCCAGTATATCAATTTATATGGAGTCCTTTTCGAACTACCCACAACAAATTGAATGTTACTGGGAAACGAGACTTGGCAATTGTTTGTCATTAATAAAGAGATGAGATTCCACGGTCGGTGGTCCTCGTTGACGGACGTGTTTCTTTAACACATTCACGCCGGCGCGTACCACCGGTGGCCCGCGCTTGGGTGTCTCATCAGATGGTCAGTCTTTCAGATGGCGGTCTTCACCCGCTATGGGCCCTTGTAACTTTGAGTTCTTTACAATCCAACGTTTCAAAATCAAGTAAAATTTATTATTAATAATAGCCCTCTTATTATTTTCTAATGTGCTATCGTGCAACTAATCTTCAGATATCGCAGAAGCTTCGGCCTATAGAGGGTTAAAATAGCCGCCCGTAGGAGAAAAAAGCAAATTACAACGCCGGCGTGAACGTGTTAAATAAACATTTTTAGTGTTTTTATAAATTTTGTTCTATTTAACCCCTTGCACTATTTCCACGAGTCTGACTCGTGATGAAAATTTTAGGCCAAACTTGAATATCACGAGTCTGACTCGTGGTATTAATCTCGGGCAAAGTATTTATATCTCGAATAAGATCGTATGTCCCTGTGTAGGATTATTAAATTTAGACTTTAATTCAAATTCATTTGTTTCACAGAAGTTCCATTGCGTGAAGTAAACATTAGCACGGTAATCTTTGTCAGTCGCAAGATATCGTATATCGGGCGTTCGGTTTAGGCATGAATTCTTGCGAGTTTACCGATAGTGCAAGGGGTTAATTATGTCCGAAAGGATAATGCGTGCGCGGTCGACTCGTAAGAATATTTACCAACGTAACTCGTTCCAAACCGAATCAACCCAATGTACCCAGATCGAATTGGGACCGTTCGAGTCTCCCAAAACCGAGCCACGACTTTTTAATTCTATTCAGGCAGAGTCGATTCCTTCCAAACCCACCGCGATCAAAGTAAAATTTCCCCACTAAACCAATCCGAATCAAGTCCTCCCCATCGTATTCAGGTTAAATTGAAACTTTCACAATCCATTTGGATTGCACCGGATTCAAGTGAATTCGAATAGTACAATCTATAGGCCACGTACATTCCGATCGTAATGGTGTAGTTTAAATAGATTGAATTAATAGCATATCATTTCAATTCGAATAATTTGATACTATTTCATGTGAGTCAAAGCTATTGAATAAGGTCCCAATTTCACCTGGATTGTAATTTGACTCATTACGATCTATTTTCATTTATCAGTGGACGAAATACTTTAATGAACGGATTATCGTGTCTTAAATATCATACTGGACTACAAAATTAAATTTTCTTTCTTACACAAAGAACATGTACGTTAATAGTTGCAGATTTTGTGGCGCTGAACATGTGTATGTGTTTCCTCAATTTTTTTCCATTACGCATCAGCTTTGAGAAAATCAATTTTGAAAAAAATGTAAGTTTTCAACTTTTTTGCATTTCCATCTTGAAGTCATTCAAATTTTCTTTGCACAAAAGGATTCTTTAAACCCCTTCAAATATAACGATGCATATTACTCTAATGTTGCAAACATTTAAACATATTTAACCCTGTGCACTCCTGTTACGGAGTGGATGTACGCCTCGCGAGTTGATGCCTGCTCACGATTTTTTGGCGATACCGCTGGAGTGAGTGTATATTAAAACAGGCTCACCCGATTTGAGCCACGTACGAAGGTCTTGTGTGGAAAAGATGTTGAAGTAGGCCAAAGTTGCCTAGCCTAAGTTCCTTTATTTATACTTTGTGCACGATTAGAGTTACGTCCGGGTCTTAACCTCGCAAACGGAGCTTCTGCCAGGAACGCTAGGTGTTATTTGATTCACTGTTTGTAGAAGACTGACTTTTCGAAGCGCGTGATAACGCGCTTCCGTCAAGATTTGGCGGGGGCGGTTACTGCTGCAGAGCGGGAACGTTGCTGACTGGGAGACTCTTTAGTTTGGAAATATTAAATTTACATAAATTTAATATTTTAATTTTAATTTACATAAATTTAATATTTCCAAACTAAAGAGTCTCCCGGTCAAAAGCCTCCATCAACTTTCGGTGTCGTTAGAAAAACCCCGGCTAGCATGAGGAAAGAAGTCCCTGGTCAATACTTCTTACAGGGCAAAACTTTTTTTCAAGAACTTCTGACGACAATAGGCCCATAAAGCTCATTGATTTTGAGGTAATAAACAGAAAGAACCGTCGTGGCTCGGGCCGGCCGCAGTTTCTGCTGGGCCCATCCACACCCAGTTGAGAGGGCACCGGCATGAGTGCGGTGCATCGGGGCTGCGGCCGGTCCGGCGGAGAGTCCTTCTGTTCCTAGGAAAGGGTGAAATGATAGTTAGCGTGCGTTGCGTTTCGTCCTGGGCCTGTTCGTGGACTCGTCAGTAGGGCCGACCGAACAGGGCCTGCCCTAGATGCTGTGACCCGGATGGGACGTCGGTGTCTGTCGGTGGCCGGTATATATAGACACCGATCGCCGATGGTGCAGTAGCAAGAAAGATCCCATCGAAGCACACACGGTCTAGCGGTCGATCCTTAACACGTTCAAACCGGCGCGACGCATTTTTTCGAAGTCCGTATGGTCGGCGGGCTCGAGATTATTAGTTGTTTATTCATCTGGCGGCGCTTGTTTGTTTCACTAGACGGAGGAAACTTGGTGTGGACCATCGGTAGTTCACGCCGCCAGACGGAGCAAACTACGTGTGGACCACCGATGGTTCAGGCCGCCAGATGAAGGCAATGACTGTGAACCACTGGCGGTTCACGCCGGGTTGAACGTGTTAAACTAGAGGCGTAGGAGTAATGGCAGCTGATAGATCCTTAGCGGCGAGCGAGAGATCGTACCGCTACAAACTATTTGAAAAGCGCGACAGCTATTTTTCTGAAGTGAATATCAGAAATGAAGAATCTAGAAAGATTCACGTGAGTTTTATAAAATTGCTACAGTCATTAAAATCTTTTTTGTAGAAAAATATGTACAAAAAAGATTTAAATGGCTGGAGCAATTTTAGAAAACTCACGCGGATCTTTCTAGATTCTTCTAGAAGGGTCCATAAACAAATAAGAGAGGAAGGAAAAATGGATGTGAATTGCACATGTTTGAGAGGACGCAATGTGTCGACGGAAGCCACGGTAGACGAACACGTGAATATAGGGACCCATAAGCCTATAGGCGTAATAGACAAATACACAAGTAGACGAATGGACGAGCAGACAAATAGGCGAGAAGACGAATAGACGAGTAGACGTATAGGCCAGTAGACAAATAGACAGATGAATAGATCAATAGCATATAACGTATAGACGCATAGACGTATCGCAATAGACGATTAGACGAACGTAGTAAATAGAAGTATAAACGCGACTACACGGACGACCATATAAATATACTCTAATAAATATAAAAATGTGTATGCGTGTGTTTTACTTAATATTTGTAACATTTGACTGAACATTTGTAATAAATATCCTGTGTGACTTTAATGATTATCCCACAAAAAATTCTAAAAGTTGCAAATGTTGTCCAGTGTTATCAGCAAATCGGAAACTTTTACATGAATAAGTTGCTTTCACTAGAGCATCTTTACCATGGTATTCTTTAGTGTCAATTATAAATATCGTGATGCATATTTTCACCTCTTTCAAGACAATTCTCCTTGATACAGTTCTCATTTGGATATTTAGAATCAGTAGCGTTGTCTCCTCGCAAAATTGTTCGTATACTGCGACGATCAGTCAGCGACTTTTGCTTTCTAATTCCTGATTTGAATATGATACCGATCATGTTGACGGCTGCGACCTATCCGAAAAGTTTAGTGCATGTCGAAGGAGATAACTTGAAGGTACAGTAGCGGTTCATTCTCATTGTTCTCCGTACAGTGCGACCTTTTTACTTCGAAACAATGGATCGTACATTCTGCCTTTTCCGATTTCCCGCGATGAATCCTTCTATCCTATATCGAATCGACGGATTTACTTCTCTTTTCGCGCTACATCGGAAGGTTTTACCCGCGTTTCGTGGCACAACGAAATTGAGTCGTTCCAAGGGATTAAACGTGCATTCCCTTCCTCCCGTTGTGCATGGAAAAGCTTGCGTATTCCATCAACAGGAATTCGTTGCTTCGCTTCCCATTGAATGAATAGCGAATGCAAAAAAGACGGTGGCTAGTTCATACAGTACTTTTGCTATATGAATTACATGATAAAATCTCCATTAACATCAATTCATTATTGAAAAATTCTATTGTAAAGTGTGTCGTCAAAATTCATATTTTTATTACATATTCTTGCTATACTTTATATAAATTAAATTTACTTTAAAAAAATCCTGGAACATTTTTTCACTTGATCCCATATTGTTCGGGGATGTACGTAGGATTACTGAGCAAGCTCTTGATTTTAGCAGAGCTTTCAAGATATTTAAGTGAAGTAAATTTTGTAAACTTAATATCAAAATATTTACGGAAATTGCTAATTCTTAAATGAAATTGCAACGACTAGGTAAATTATGAGGAAGAGTTGTGAAAAGTAGATTTAGTCGACTCCTCGCTGCTCTGGAATGAAGTCTACTTAAGGAGGCATAAATTGTAACTAACTTTTATTAAAAGATTCCAAACGCTTTTTCCAATTTTCCCTTCCATAAGTTCTTGGAGAGTTCTATGTTCCTGTGTATATGTACGTTTGCATATTTCATACGTTCATACGAAACTATAAATTCTATAATCCACCTATTGATATTTTATGTTATAGGCCATTACGTAAATGCCGCAATTAAATTGTCGAGCGATTAACAAACGGCGATGTTGCTCGCACAAGGATATAAAGCGACACGAAACTCCGTTTCCCTTACAACTCGCTCATTCATCAACCATGAAAAGAGCCTCGCGTGCATTATATCCGTCGCGTGCCGTACGAGAAATCGCGTACTCTGGCAGACGATAAAGCATTTAAAGAATGGCGTATCCACGTCGAACTTCCTGGAAAAGGAATTTCCGTCGTGCCATGTCAATTTCTAATTCTTTCCTCGGGAAATATGAAAACGCTGGCAAAGCGAATATTGGTCGATTCTATTGGCCAATATCTCTGCATCCAATATAAGTCGGTTTTTAGAATTGTAATGTTAACTACGTAACCCAATTTCTGTATTTCATAATAAATTTACATATTTTAGATAAATTTACTGTCAACATTGTCGCATAATAATGAAGATACTATTAATGCGAATTGAAATTCAGTAATGTACTGAATGCCTTGGGAAGTCATCGGTGGCCACCGCTTCTGAATTCGGTCCTTGTGACACTCACACGATACTATTCACAAATTTTGTAGTATATTTATCACTAAAATATTAGCGTAAAATATATCAAGTTTATTGAATATGCAATTACTGTCGTCTTTACTGATTGCACCCTGTAGAGATGCAATTTGATAAAATACAGCAATTATTTAATGTTTTACACCAATTTTTACACGCTAAAACAGTCCGACAATTGAAAGATGGCTAGAGAGCGGCGGATCCTCTTGTTTTCAAAGGCCTAGTCGTCCATTTTCTTTTTTGAATCCCCAAATGCACCCCCCTAAATACTCCGCGTAGTCATGGAATTCCTGTATCTTCACTTATGTGGCTGAATAAATGCAAAATGGCTCCTCCATGATTGAGACCTGCATTCTTTAGCCTAGCCATCTTTGAGTTGTCGAACTGTAGCTATATTAAAATATTTGCAGTTCCATGCCGACCTATACTCAATGTTGCTTTTTGTCATATTTAATTTTCTATCAATTTACTTTCAACAATAATTTTGTATCTTCACTTAAGCATCCCTTCATATATGTAGTTATTTACTAGTAGTATCGTATAAAAATAAATAATCAACAGAAGATAATTGTGCCACAGTAATCAATCATAGACAAGAAAAAATTGTAAACATAAGCAAATCACATGATAGAAGTGCATAAAAAATAGTAGAGAATTTTCTCACAGTAGTTCCATACAGATAATGAAAAATTATAAACATAATTTGAATCGCAAAGGGTGTACATTTTCCTGCAACCCCGAATCAAAAATTTTAAGCCCAAAATCCTCCTAAATTACCAAATAACTTAGGATATTTAGGCTGAATATGGAAAAATATGTTACATATAAAAGAATGTAAATTTTAATTCCACAATCGGGCTAAACTTGTTATTTTTTGCCAGTTTTGCCTAGTTTAGGATCAATTTAGGCTTCATACAGCCCAAAATAATCCTCAGCAGTCTATAATGAGGAGTTTTAGAAGTGGATTGGAATTGGAGTGGAATGATCTAGGACTAAAAAAATTCTCAATATACTACAAATTAATTTGATTTTAGGAGATTTAGAATCTATATGGAATAAAATGATAATTTAATTCCTACTTGCGTCCTGAAAGCCCTATTTTTAGAATATGAGTCGACAGACTTGGAACTTCTGAAATATTTTTACGGGATGTCAGATTAAATTGGAATAAAAATTTTACCTGATCAGTCCATATAACTCCTAAAAATCATATTTACAGGACTTTGAGGCTCGTAGACACACTAGTTGAGGATTTTGAGGTTGAAAATGGTATACATAATTAAGCGGCAAATGAGAAATCAAAAGAATCTAGGATTTGAAGTTTCTTTTTAGGCTGGACTTTTCGACTCGGGACAGCACATTCCTTCGAGGTACAGCGAATATAAAATCAAATCCCATGATAGAAGTCCGTAAACAATAGTAGAGAATTTTCCTACAGTAATACCATACAGGTAATGAAAAATTATAAACATAATTCGAACCCCAAAGTGTGTAGAGTTTCCTACTAAAACACATTTAATTCCCATCCAGTTTTCTATCCCAAGAGTGAACGCATTCTTTTGAAGTACTGCAGATGTAAAAATAAATTACGCAATATGTCGAAGTAGCTGAACTTGATAAGCATATTAATGCGGCAGCGAATCTGTGGGATATTACGAACATTTAGGCTACCCTTCTGGTGGTCGAACGATGATCCTCTTATAGTTTCGACTTTATTAGGCCGTGGCCACAGGGTAGTAGACACCGATTAAATATGGACTGTGCCGCGCTACGCATTGTAAGCCGCTTACAGGGCTGCTACACGTGCATTTTAATGTTCTGCGTCCAGTCGCCATGTCATTAGCGATTACAAAGTAACTGGGATCTGCATAGTCTTCGGTTATATCCTTAATTGCTCTTCTAGTCGAACCATCAAAGAGAATACGAAAAAGCTGGGACTTATGAAAGACATGATAAAATGACTCCCATTCGGGATCCTGCTTTTCAGTTAATGTAATATATATCTGGATTCGTAAAATGTTCTATTAAATTCATGAATATCTCAAAGCTACTATTTTGCGACATGGAATATAATTTTTGATAAATATATATTGTACATTAAAAAAGTATGCCTTCTTTTACAAAGAATCTTTTTGTTTCATGGGGAGTTTGTTTTTTATTAACCCTTTCGCTTCGGCAGTCCAGTCCGCCGAAGTGTCGTCACCGTACGGAAGTACGCGCCAGAAATGTGTACAGTTTGCGTGGTTTATGTATATACATTTTTTAAGTCTTAAATAATTACTATGCTTAATAAAACAATTGTTGCTCTAATATAGCACGTATTCTTCACATTTTTAATATGAAAATACCTTATACAAAATTATTAGTTATTCAAAACACTAGATCAACTACAGTTGGTAATTATCATATGGATGCCGGATATATCCGACGCTCGTACGTACAGGTCGCCGCGCGGATGCCGGATATATCCGGCGCTCGAAGCGAAAGGGTTAATTTTGCTATATTTTCTATTATTGGTTATTCATTTTTTTCGATGATATCAATGTCTATAAATGTTGACGGACATTTAGATGATATTACAAAATCATTGTGAAATTGGAAAATCGAAATTAAATTGTCAGAAAATGAAATCAATTGAAAATCTATATCGAGCACTGCTCGACATAGAACCGCAAAGGGTTAATACTTTTCTAAATCCCTTACTTTCTAACCATCCCCCCTAACAAGTACCTTAATCATACCCACAAAAAAAGATCTCCAATCAAAAAAATCTCCTTCCATCTAACATCCACTTTCCACACATATTTACCAAGACGAAAATCCGCAATCTCATACCTTGTCACAAAACAATCTACTACCTTCGTCCAACAAGAATCACAGTATTTCGTCATATCATAACGAAACACCGTGAGTGCCGTTACTTCGTATTTGCATAAAACGACGACACGATGTAAACCGTCGACGACGTTGTAGCAGGGTCGTACGTTTATCCGCTATCACAGCCGGTTGATTAAAAGCGGAGGAATTTGTTAAAGTTTCGTGAAACCAAGGTAGGATCAACTTATATGTCGATGAATTCCAATGGAGCGTTTACTTTCCGGTTGTAGGTTCGCGCTGGCCACTTTGCTCGTTCGGGTGGCTTGTGCAGCTACTCGTTTAACCAAGAGCGCTGCTTGGTGCATATTGGACTACGTGCTGTGCGCTTCCAGCGTGGAATTTCAGTTGTCGATCGTCTTAAAACCTTAGACCGGTGTTTACATGAGAAGCGTTCCAGTATGATGAAATATATGAATAAAGACGAAGCGCAAGGGAATACCTTATACTGGTGCGTTATTGCGGAATTTAATGAAGCGTTCGATATGGTTTTAATGTATGTACTCATGAAAGTGCGGGAGAAGTTTTAACAACGTGTAATATAGTGCTGAGTTATTTTGAAATTAAGAGAACTGGTGATGTTGATGGTTACGTGATCGTACGGGATGTTTGTTCGCATTAATTACAATAGTTGGATAATATTTTAATAGATCTGGGTTGTTATATTTATGCACA
The DNA here is from genome assembly GCA_910591515.1 of Cerceris rybyensis. Taxonomy (NCBI): domain Eukaryota; kingdom Metazoa; phylum Arthropoda; class Insecta; order Hymenoptera; family Crabronidae; genus Cerceris; species Cerceris rybyensis. The sequence continues at coordinate 44,445,615 of OU342789.1, forward strand.
TTTCTTTTGGGAACTATTAGCAAATTTCGAGATGGAAGAAAGGAATGATTATGTGCATCAAAGTTTATTTGCATTGTGCAAAAAGTATTGGTTAGATCAGGGGTGGCCAATCCAAATGATCTTGCGCGCCACTTTGGAAATGCATCATAACTCCGCGGGTCGCATATAAAATTATATACAGTAAAACCTGTTTTTGTGCGGTCCTATTTTATGCGATTTTATTTTTGACCGATTTGTTTTGTGCGATTTATTTTGTGCGGTATATGAATTCCATTGGTGTTGGTATTATACACTGTTGCAAAGTTTTCTATCAGTGTGCACATGTACACTACAAAACGCTGTTCGGCTTCAGACGCTATGTTCATTTGTTGCCAGCAGAATACGCATCACAAGAAGATGCGTGTGTTGGACTACGACGAGCAGCAGTAAATTATGTATATTTTGAAAATTTCTCCATGTGTAAAATGAGAAATTAATTTTTTTTTAAACGTTTCCATGTATAATTTAATTATTACTTTTGTTTCAAAGTACTTTCTCAGTGTTTCATAAATCTTTGACATACTCTTCAAGCGCGACTTATTTTATGCGGACCCTATCCACCGCATAAAAAAGATTTTTTCTAATATGTTGTAAAAAATTATTTCTTATAAGTGTTTATGAAATTACTGAATGTTTCATTTTTTGTGCGGTTTCCTTTATGCGGTCTCTATCTACCGCACAAAAACAGATTTTACTGTATCCCCATATCAGATTTAGACCCACTGTATCCATTTTTTCGGAGTGAAAAATTGAAATATATGAGTTATTATTATTGTGTTTACTATTATTTTTACATATAAACATAGATTATATAATAATAATGATACTGATGATAATCTCGCGGTATGGAAAAATGTTTAAGGCGGGCCGCGGGTTGGCCACCCCTGGATTAGAGAAAGGCATATTTTTAATTCTTCCTTATAATTGACGAGATTTAAACGTTTCTGTCTGCCTTAATTATTCTGAGATCCGTTGAATTTCGTTCGATATTTCCAATGGAAGTGCAAATTTCATTATAATCAGAGATTAAAGGATTTTAACAAAATTAATGTCACGGGTAATTGAGAAAAGAATAAAAAATCCAAGACAAATGTTACGACTTTTTCTCTTCGTTCTGAAAATAGTTAAAAATAGAAAATTTACGAGATAAACTTTATTATCGTCATTCTCAATTTCACTTTAAATTTCCAAAAAAATATACCAAAGGTATTTTCCTACATGATACATGAAATTCAAGAAAATTACACAAAACTATACGCGATTAAATAGCCATTTTTACCGTCAATTGTCGAATTCTTCGAAAATAATCACATATAACATTTAATACATCAAATGTCACACATTTTTCTTCTCATACAAAGATTACATACAATCATCTATTCCAGCCGCCAGAATTGACTATTCTATGAAACAAAATATGATAAGAATCTAAATTCAATAATATAATCTAACAAGTATAATAAGAATTTAAATCTGTATCGAAATAAATTAAAAATATAATAAAAATAATGAAATAAAAGTCGTCGATCAATCAGACGGAATTAAAGTACGGCCATGTAATATGTATCATTTGAAATGATATCGGGAAAACGTTATCGGCGAATCTCCGTGGGAAGGAAAGACAACGAGGAAAGAATGTACTGAAAATTTTAGTGCGCCGAGAGAAACGCGGTTGATGCCATCTCAGTCACTATACCGTAGCGACACTCGAGTATTTCCTTCGAGACGAGAAGATGTCTCGAGAGCTTCACCAAACTCCAACAAATATTTGAAGAGCTTTTGTGCACATGTGCACTATGCTTATTATTGCACTTACCACGAAGACGGTGAAAATCTAGCATACGTTAAACCGTTGTATTAATCAAACTTTACTCGCTCTGCATATATTTCGCATTAATGTCTATAATGTGAAAGAGGTGAAATCAGTGTTAGTCAACTGCGCGAATAATGAGCAGACACGAAAACCGCAATATCTCCGAGCGTTGAATTTGCATTGAATTACTGAAACTAGAAATAACGAAATGGTATAATTTCGTTTCGTTAATTAAGAATCGAGAATAATAAGAGAACAAAAAGCGTTATTTTTTTTTAAATATTGGTTTTCTATAATGCTCGCTGTGCGATTTTATTAATGATTTATTCTTTGGATTTGGTATGTATTCAATGAGAGGATGAATTAATAGATATTTATTGACTAATTTCCGATTGTTTTTGCAAACCTGTGTACGTCCGTAGTTTCCTTTACTTTGGATTGTGTGATACACTGACAACAATTAGACGATTCCTTTAATTTCTACCTTCAATCAATAAACAGACAGGTGACATATTTATTATATACTTTTATTGTGTGAAATCATAAATATAAAATGCTATTTAAAGAAAACTTAAGGTTTTTCTAATTGTAATTCATTGATGGCAAACTTTACTTTTGCCGATGGTCGTGTTGCACTTCCAGAAATATAATCGTCTCGATCGCCGTTGAAGATCGATGAAACGGAAACTCAGCATTTCACGGTCTATCCTTATGAATTGTAATTACTGAAGGTAGTACCTCGTTAATTAGTTGTCGTCCCAGGCATAAGATAAAACGCGACGCGATCCCGATTCTAATTTTCCTCGTTATAACGAACTGGAAGACAAACCGTCCTCCTTAACGATATTTCAACGATATTTTAAACTATCTTCGTCCCCGTCTGCCTGCCTTTCTGCCTGAAGTAGATCATCAAACAGTCGGCAAGTAATTGTGCAAGCACCGACGTCGCTCCGTCGTTCAGTAATAGATAGCAAACCGTCGTTCGGCAAGTGCCCTTCGGCCTGCTTCGTATTCGTCTCTTCGAGAGATCGAGTAATAGTCATTTGCATTTTATTCGGGCTTCTACCTCTCCCCCTTTCTCATCTCTCTCTTTTTCTCTTGTCCTCTCTATCTCTATTTCTACATCTCTCTCTCTTTCTTGTTGACTCCCATTCTCTCTCTCTCTCTCTTTGTTCCTCACTGGCTTGGACAATGGTAGTAACGAAAAAAATGAAATTTTTAAGCCGATACAATTGTGTAGCAAAATCATTAATAAGGTTTATATATTTTATTCCGGATTCATCTCTCCTTTTTTCTCTTGTTTTCTCAATTTCTATTTCTATATCTCACTTTCTTTCTTGCTGACTCGCACTCTCTCTCTCTGTCTTTGTTCCTCACTGGCTTGAAGAACGATAGCGACGAAAAAATGGAATTTATTAATAAATACAATTGTTCGGCATAATCAATAACAAGGCTCATTGAAGACGAATGAAGAATGAGAGAAGAATTCTTCGGGTAAAAATAATTTTAACGAGTATCGAATACATTAACCGTTTGCAACAGTCTTCAAGGAGTTTACGAAAATGGTACTCTTCTTGCGAGAATAAATTGTGAATCATTATTTACATCGAATAGGTGGAAAACATCTGCAATTTGTCGTTTACCATAAAGTTTCCCATTGACCTCCCTTTGGAGAGTTTTTACGGGATTTGTTGCGAGATTTGTCTGAAACTGTACCTCCTAGGCAACATGATCACAGCATTTAAACCGGGAATTGAACTGACCTCAGCTATTGTCCTGTTTTACATTCACTGTATTCACTGTATTAACAAAGAGCAAACAATTAATTTTTTATACAGGTAACCTTACAAGAAGAGACAAAATACTAGCGTCAGGATAACAGTTACATATTTCGAACATCCCGCAGTTATATTTAAAGAATTTCTCTCAATAACTACATATAATAAACTTATTTAATACAATTTGTAACTTAAAACCGCAAATCATTGGAAAAATGATCGTACCAACAAAAATCAAAAATGAAATCACAAGTTCAAAACTTAAAGAATTTTGCGAATGAACGGTCATCCCCTCGCAATTCTCTGAATTCACCAACTGTAATTTCCATAAATTCGACCACAAACGCCGATCCAGGGAATGATCCATCGATGGGTACATTCATTCGGATTCTTTTTCACGGAGGTCACATCCGATCTCCATTTTCGCATATAAACGCGGCGTTACGAATATGGCGAATGTTGAATGACACCGTCGAATCGGCGCAGGGATTGCCGCGAAGTTGTAAATTGGAATGAAATTGCAATCTCTAATACGCCGATTTAAATGTAAACGCGCGAAAATGGAGACGTTATAGCTGCTCGTGCAACACCGGATCGAATGGCGATGCCATCTCTTTTTTTTATGAACGGTTACCGCCAAATAAAAAGGAATATCTACGAATTTCGAGCGATCCGAGTCGCAATCGCATTTTTGAGAGTTTACGTCTTGATTTTCTACCATGAGGAAAACACGAAGGAATTAACATAGACCTGCTCGTTTGCGTAACCATCACATAATCTTCCTAACGATTTCGGAATCAAACGTACCGACAGATCCAGATCGAGGTATCTAAGCGATACAATACGAACGTATTATGCAAATCGGTTGCAGCTTACTGCGTTTCTCCGAGTGCGTATCGAGCGCAATTATAATGGCTCGATAAAGCGGTCGATAGAATCAGTTTGATTGCATCGGTACTACCGGGTTAGTATCGATGAATCCTCCATGAGACGATTAAGCACGGTACTGATCCAACGATGACACCGTACAACCTTTACAAATTGTTCTTTCTTCGCTGTTTGTTCTCATTTTCAAATCTACCTGGTGCTTCATACGATATTGGTGGATTAGACACTTAAATTTTGGCATGTTTGCACGTACATATCTTGTATTTATTTTCTGCTTTGATTGTGTGTGGGAGAAATATTGTTTAATCCTTTGCACTTCAAGTAATTTTTAGTATGAGCCGCTACTCCAGGACTATTTACACAGTATGCGTGCACTTTCCTGGAAAATTGAAAATCTTGTCTTGTTATTAAAAAAGAAGCGTATATATTTTAAAATTATGTTTTACAAAATAAAAATGTGAAAATATAAGTATCGGTTTTACCTAGCAACGGAGTTATCAGATTCTATTACAATTTTGCCGCTGCGGCGACAAAGTAGTGCAATGGGTTAATTTTGTAATTTTTATTGAATTTCCACAAGGTGAATTGCAACATAGAAAAAATTGGTAAACTGATTAATCTTTAACCCTTTCGCTTCGGCAGTCCAGTCCGCCGAAATGTCGTCACCGTACGGAAGCACGCGCTAGAAATGTGCACAGTGCGCATGGTTTTTGTATATGTTTTTTTACGTCTTAAATAATTACTATGCTTAATAAAACAATTGTTGCTCTAATATAGCACGTATTCTTCACATTTTTAATATGAAAATACCTTATACAAAATTATATTAGTTATTCAAAAAACATTAGATCAACTACAGTTGGTGATTATAATATGGATGCCGGATATATCCGGCGCTCGAAGCGAAAGGGTTAATATAGTATTATATTGATTAGATTTGTATAATTCTTTTTGTCCTTAACATTTTGACTGCCTTGTCACTAACTGGTGGATGATGAATTTAAATGAAATTATTTTTAACCAAAAACACCACTATTCTAAGGAAATAGATATGCAGAACTCTAAAGTGTCGTGTTAACAGGCAGATAGTATTTAACTTTGTCAATTGTTATAACTTTTTATTGCCGAAAATGTCTAGTTAGATATTTATTTATTAAATTTGTATCTACGAATTAAATTCTACCTAAAATCACTCCTTACTAACATAAGTACTACTAAAACTAAGCATGTCGGAGCGATATAATTTCTACGTCGAGTACTAAAATGAAGTTATTAAAAAAACAACAAATAAATACTTTTCAACTTCCACCAAAATCGTATTTAGTAAATGCACCGTGAACATTACAGGCGAAAACAAATTCACCACTAATCCACACACACCAGGTTTCAAACAATTCCCTTAAATCTCGCTGAGGCACTCTAAAAAACTAAAAAATAAACACTCAGTTTTTCCCAATTAACAATCCACATTCCCCCATTTCAAAGATAACGAAAAGACCATATACCGCGCGAAGCACGCTGCCCGTTCGATTCCACGAGCAGAAAGTCGTCGGTAAGATTGCAAAAAGTTTTTATTAGCAATTATCTCGAGCAAAGTTCTCGCGATCGAATGTAGTTATCGGCTCTTATGCATTTCTATAATCTCGAAATCAGTACGGTTCGTAGAAACTTGGAGCAGATCCGGTGAGTCCCTTTGATCGAAAGCTACGGCACGCAGCATCCCGAGTTCGCCGCAATAACTGGAGTACGATTTAACTTGGTTAAAGAGCAATTAGTCAGCGGTTAACCCGAACTACTCCCTTACCCCTATTTACCGTGTGCTCAAGAAATCAGTACGTAAGTTAAGCTTCTACGTTAGGAACTCGTCTACGACAGTTTATACGCACGTTAATTAATTTCCTCCAGGATGAGAAGTTCCTAACAAAGCGGATATTCCGGAACAAAAAGAGACCTACAAGCGAATACTGCTAAGAGGTACGTACCACGTGTAATTCGAGGAGAGGATAATATTTTGAAACGCTTTAATATCATTTCACCCCTATGGTAGACTATGAGAACTTTGATGAGATTTTTCCTATGTGATATGTATATTGTAGACATGATGGTTTTGAAGCCACTAAAAATTGTAGGTTCTAAGAGAAAAGATCATTGCGGTGGAAGGAGAAATTTTGAAAAAAGAAAAGGGGAGAATTTGTTTATGAGATATGTATATCGTAGATCTAGAGAGACGGATGCGACTTACAACTGTAAATTCTAGGAGAAATGACTATAGCGGTTGAAACTAAGAAATGAAGGGAGGAAGAAAGAATTTTGAAAGATCAATGGCTCTTAGGGAATTCGACGATTTTATACGTCTTTTGGGATCAGGTGAAAGATGGCGAAACTGAGATTTCCTCTATAACGACTTGTACGAGGTGGAAATGTTTATAAATTGTCTGAATTCGTTGTTACATAGAAGACAGGAATGAATTGTCTATTCCAATTACAAATTGTATTTTCATCATGTTCACATATATGGATGAACAGACAAATATCGTATTTCGTTTCAATGTCGATTTTTCATTTCTACGTTTAACTAAAAGTACTTTGCGCTCGCCTTATAATTAATGTAGAATTTAATACGTATTTTCATAAAATGCATCATATTTCATGAATTATACAAAGCGTGTTAGGTTTTGTTAAATATTACTGGTACGATTCGTGAAAAATATGGAACAGTACTAAAATGAAAAGCAAAGGGTATTATTATTTTAAATCCAATACATTATAAATACATTATTTAATAATTATTATAGATTCATTATCTCACTTCTCTTTATTGTTGATAAAATGTACAGTATTATTTGACTCCGTAATTACTGTGAATATCTCTATTCATTCAATTCCAGTCACCATTTTGAAATTTTCCAGTAAAAATCAAAAGACTGCAAAAATTGATAAATATAATTTCAAAGACCGGATTTTTGAATTATATTTTTTGTATTAGGTTATAGAAGGACTTACACAGATTAAACTGTTAATAGAGAGAAGCAAAAAAAAAAGATAAATAGGTCTGAGTTCGATATTCGCCTAGGAATAAAACGGAAAAAGTGGTGCGGATTATTGTTATTAAATTACACGAAGCAATCTTGAAATTGCATCCGTGTTCTCGTCGAAAAGGATGAGGGAGAGAGCGAAACGGCACTTGTCAAATTGCCGTCGACAAAAGTGCGAACTGCAAAAAGAGCATCGAGGAAACTCGCGGTATTTCGGTCGCACTTAAACGATCTCGCAAGTTTGCGCATCCGAAAGTTGGTACGTTGTGCCGGGTGTACGGAATGCGTTCATCTTTATTAATACGAGGGCGCTGGAGAGAGTTTTAAGTTCGTCCGCCGAAGTACCTCGACCAATATTTACGTTTCATTTTGTCGAAACTCCGCGTTCTCAGTGACTCTCATTCCAAATTTTGTTTCCTTCATTTTTTATAATGAAAACGAACTGTAAATTGGATGTATCTAGAAATATTTTTTCTCACACTCACCGTATCCCCTTTCTTGTATAAATTATCAATGGATTTCTCATTTTTAACCAATTACTTTACCAATGAACTTGCCAAATTTGAATACGGCTTTGATGTTAGTTAAACAATGAACGAATATTTCCAAATTTCTGAGATATATCGCTAAAGTTTATATTTTATGAAGTGAACTTGTAACACAATTTCTAAGGGTGTTATTTCTTTTTTATGAAAGATAGCGATGAAAAATAGCTAGTTCTTAATATTAAACTTACCAAACTGGTCGAAAGAACGATTCCAAATTTTCTTTTTCGATTATCTAAATTGATGAGGTAGTCATGAAATAAATATTCCACTTTTATCTAATAGAATCTGAATTAACCCTTTGCGGATGGACATTTTTGAATATTGAAGAACAGTCATTTATTTTGCGATGGAAAACCACTTTTTTATTGGAAAGTTAGACTCCTAATATATAGAAGTTAGAAATTACTATTTGTGTAACAATATTTCTACGGTTATGTTTGAATTTTTCAACCCTAATCGTATATAGGTACATGCGCCGAAAAACTATAACTAGATTTTTTCTCAGACCACATATATGCCTCCGTCGTCCTCCAAGGGTTAATTAATTATTCATCTTTTTCACTTCTTCATTTTTCTTTTTCTAAAGTAGTTATTGAATATATCGAAATTTTTGTAAATACGTCGGTAGTTTTAAGAAAGTTTTCTTTTGCATTTGATATTTCAGTATAGAAAATCTATACGACGAATAATATTCTTAATGTTTACTACATTGTATTATATAAAAAAGTTTCAAGTGACCTTGGGCTTGATATTTTTCAATGCATGCCATCGAACAACAAAGTTCACCGTTCTCTGCATTATTGCTGTTACAATTTATCTATTCCTAAGTACTGTTTTGCGTAATTGCAATTTCAGTCATTTACAAAGCAAACGCAACTCGTACGGAACTTTCGACGAATCTAATTACACCAGTACTACAGTACGTAGTTGGTAATTGCCATTTAATACAGAACCACGAAACGCATCATACGGCAGGAAACTTGCTTTAACACAAATGGACAATTTTTCTTTAAAAAATATGATCAGAATAATTGATATCCTAAAAAAGTTCAACTGTATTTGTTATGAAAAAAAAAATGTAATATTGTAGGGAAATCAAAAGTTTCGTTTATAAATTACGCGTAACTCGGAACACTGAAAGGGCAGCTTGCTCCTCCAAACTTTCCGTTTCAGTTGTACAACCAGCTTCTCTCTGGACAGGTTTCTGCTTGGAGTTCATTAAAACACACTGCTGTTTTGCTGAAACCTAAAGCAGAGCACTTATGCGTTCAATTATTACCTCCCGAACTGTTTAACACACTCCACTTTGTCTCTATACGTGTTTGTACCTGTGCGAATAATTAACAAATTCTATGAAACATGTTCCGCGGCACAATTTTCCTGCGCGACAAACAGGTTAATTACTTCGGCTATTTCTTCGACGTTACCCACCTGTAACAATTTACAACAAATTATAAATGAATAACGCCGTATAAATTTACTCAGCTAACATTATCCTATTCATAAAATTCATATAACTCCAGCTAGATACATTTAGCTATTTCGTTTGAATATACAAAGAATGTGCATTTATAGTACTTTAAGTGGTCTTTATTTTTGAGAAATTTAACAACTATATGTACAATTTTTTGTTTCCTGATTAATTATCTTCTGTGGTAATCATGATTGAAAAGTCCAAGTCATTGATTTTAGAGACGGTTACTGTGGCAAGTGAGAGTCGCGAAAGAGAGAGAGAGAGAGAGAGAGAGAGAGAGAGAGAGAGAGAGAGAGAGAGAGAGACAGACAGAGAGAGAAAGAGAGAGCAGTATGAGAAAAGTGCGAATGTGATCACATATGTGTTACGAATTAGAATACTTGAATTATCGGATGATTGGCTGTGACGAATGAGGTGCGAAAGGTAAGTGTGAGAGGAATGATGTACGGAGTTAAAAAACGAACGAGAGTGAGTGCAGAGAGCGCAGAGAGAGAGTTTGTGACTGCAGAGAGCGAACAACTATTCAGAGAGAGCTTGTATTGTTTGAATAAAATTAATTTTGTTTTGTTTACAACCATTTTCTGCTAACTGTTACTTTAAAGAGTATGGTGGGAGATAGCAAACGTCTATTTTAAAAATTCTTATTAAAATAATTATTGAAACATTTAATTATAGACCAATTTCACCATGAAAGATACAATTCGAGTCTTGCGCGATTGGTGAATGATTGTAAATACAAATTATAAATGAAACTGACAATGAGCTTGGCTGATGACGATTGTGAGTCGACTTGTAGCGTAACGTTGAGGAAGACAAAAATGAAATGTGAAAAGGAATGAACTGAGTGAGAGACGATGGACTCGTCCCTTTTATATGACTGGACTATCAAAGACAGGTGTTTCGTCCTTAGAGAAAGGGATGACACCTTCCTGAAAAGGGGAAATCATTCAGCATGCCCGCGGCTCGCATTGCCACGTGCAGTAATTTCCCTTATACCAAGTAAGGTATAGGGCATGCAGAAAATGTCTCTCTTTGTCTCTGTTAGTCCCTGCAAACGATATTTTGCGATGATTGACGATGATACCGATCTCGATTCTCCTTCCAAGACTTTCTTCAGGGAGCCCTATATGGCCTGATGTGGTGAGGGTGCATCGACACTTACATTCCAAGGGATGAAAGACCTTTAGCACTCTTCGTTACTGGAACAGTATTACAGAATTTCCCAGGGCAAGTCCCTTAGGCTGCCATTAGATAATGGTTCCTAAATGGGGAGCCAGAACATTTTGTGGCTCCGTGCAGCTCGTACATGCTGGGCAATCTCTTCGCGAACAAAAATTTTAGAATTTGTTTACCAATGTCCATGTTTACCATCTAATTATTCCTAACGGTAAATATAAAGCATGAAATGGAGTCAAACAACAATAAAATACGAGATTTCTACTGTTCCTGCATTTGAATATCTAATCTTACTTTAACTCTCTGAGGCACGGCTGCATTAAAAGTATCTCAGGTAGAATAAAAATAAACTACCTATCTTCAATCAAAAAAAAAATTCTACACCATGGATCATTTTATTTTCTGACTTCTCGTGCCTCTAATTGTTAACAGAAATTTTAGTAAGGCTTACGTCAAATATATGAAGTAAAATTATATTTCACTATAAAGAATTCCAAAAAAGGGTCAGACCCATTGTAGAAATCACGAAACACAATTTCAATGCATCAATAAAATCTATAAACTTTCACAAGTAACTCTTAACACAATCTACTGAACCTTTTTACGTGAACAATATACATTCGAAGGCAACGACTTACGGAAAGTGTTAAATCTACTAAACAATGCACATAAAGACTTGAAAGTACAGATAAAAACAAAAAGCTCTCATAAATAGCTTTCTCTACGTTCATACAGAGAACCTTGCAAGACTAAGATTATACTCCTCAACACTTTTCATGAAAATTCTTCGATACACCGCGCCTCCTCACGCTCGGACTTTGCATTCGAAACGGAGTTTTCCAATTAGTACGTTTATATTAAATTACCCGGCGAGCACGGAGATAATGGGTTGCCCCCTAATGAGATTGTCCCGGCGAATTCACGCCGGTTATATCTCGCGGCGAATAAGACCGCAGTCCCTAATGACGAGACGGTTTGACGGGTCCGAAACCCAGCTCGAAGGCGGATCCTGCACGGACAATTCCACTTCGGTATAACCCGATAACCGCAGGCGACGGAAGAACAGAAAGAGAAAGAGAAGGAGAAGGGAAAGAGAAAGGGCTCTTCGTTGAAGGTGCGCTGAATTAAGGAGAATACACGTTGCATTGCACCTACGGTTACTCTAATCCGTCCGGCAATCTTCTCGAACGTATTTCGTTGCTTAGACGAAAATTAAGCTACGATTTCTTCGCAGAGAATTGTACGCCTGGAATTATTGTATTTCGTGATTGTGTATAGCGATTCTTGGAATTAGAAGTAACATTGTGGCTCTGACGATTTTTTTAAATAATTTTTCTATGTTAATTGGAATGATGGACATAATTTGAAAAGGGAAATGTTGGTAAATTAATTTTTTTATGGATTGTGCAGTTTATGATAGAAAGATGAGGAAATGTAAATTAATATATGCTGAAGTAATTGATCAATTTATTCTCCCTTTGTATTTTTTCAGATTGAACTACTATTGGAGTTTTACCTAAAACCTGCTTTAACACTAGATTTACCAAGCCAGTCAAAATGACTGGTACACAATTTTTCCAAAAGTTCTACGGGTTTATGAGAGAGCCGTAGAATATTCTTCTTCCATCGTATAAAACATAAATTACCGAATCTACAATCTTTTCCACGTCTTAATTTTCCTTGCTTTAAGGTACATATTTAACATATTTAATTATAATAGATTTCACGCTGGGAAATCTAGTATAAACCCTTTCACAGTTTGGTAAAATTACGAATTCTGGCCCAGAAATGTCTAGTTTTTTTTACGTTCGAAAACACTTCGGCATGCAAACTAAACCACGTCTCCTTCTTCAATTAGAATAACCTTAGAAAACAGAGGAAGCAAAGAATCTAGTCATAGACTTACAATTAGATATCTTTGGTAGACTAAACGGGATAAATCATTTAATACTTGACACTCCGCCCATGACTGTGACGGGATAAACTGTCAATGGGTTAAGAACGTTCCCAAAGACCAGTCGTTCTCAACATACGAATACATTTTCCCTATATAAGTTACCCATTTGTACTGTAAGAATTAGTTGACCAGCAGTACGCTCTTTTGCCCCGCCTCCCAAAAAATATGTTTAACTTTGAAAATTTATATAAGTTAGTTAATATTGTTATAGAGAGGTAAGGTAACATTACGAAAGTTATACATTTTTTGTCATTTTATATAATTGTTTGTTCATTTTTATTATTATCAGTCAATAAATATTTAATTCATTATCAATATAAAAAGTGTATTTTATTATTTATTATATTTGTTAAGCCTATGATTTACTTTAAACATTTTTTACAACAAAATAAATGCCGCTTCTTGTACCGATTTTGTATGGAAATTATTTATGTGAATATTATCTGCCAATTCTCGAAAGTTAAAAAAAATTGTAAGAAAATTAAGATTGTTAGACACTCAAACCTACATGAATTAGTATGAAATGTATAAATTAACATGCGTTCAAATAGAAATTAAAAATACTAATATTTTAAATTTTAGTATTAATTTAGTAGTATTTTTGTAAAAATACTAATATTTTCAATTTTAGTACCGCAAAATGGGTGGAAATTGTTCGTATGCGTTCAAAATACTGTCAAGAATTTAGAAATAAATTTTAAAGATGATCGTAAGAAAATTTTTTTTTGGGAACGTCCTTAAGTGAATTTCTTACAATAGAACATACGCTTCTCCTATATTTGACTGCGTAAGTAACTTTTCGTAGGACCAAATGTTCATGGTTCCCGTAAGCAAAACATCGACGGTGAAACCGGCATTTAGTCGTAGAAGTGGTGGACAATCTCTCACGTCATAGAGAACGGTTGCCCTAAGCATATTAATCAAAGTACCTTTGACTATAACCTGAACTACATTTGTGAAAATTTCACCTGTGATACTTTAATTGAATCATTGATGAAAGGTGATGAAGGAACATTTGAAATCTGGATCACAGTTTGCAAATCCTAACTTTTACCTTTTTACCCACCTTAGCCTACATAATTGATGTAACTTGTAAATATTATAATTCCGTATTTACAAATACTGTCACTTTTGTTATTCAGTTTATGCTTCATTATATCTGAAATGCTGTAGCTGGTTTTAAGCTGATGCAATTGGTGTAATTTATTAATATAATACTTTATGTACATATTCTGTTTGGCTTTTGTTATTCAGTGTGAGATTATACTGAATTTGTTTAAACCCGGTTCCAACATGTTCTCTTTTCCGCGATAATGACAGTTTGACAATAACTAAAATTTTGAAAATTCAGTCCAGCTTTGTATGTTTTAATATTCTCTACGTTATGACTCGAATTCAATTAAAGTTACTTTGTAGTATAACTTTTTTTGTATCAATATCGTTCGATGGCACTATTGTTACGATTTATTTGTGCTAAAAATGTGAAAACGATACGAGAGAAAGATTGCACGGTAAATCAGATAGTGATATCAAAAATTCCAAAATTTACGTCGATCCTGATATTTTACCTTTCTTTTTGTACATTTGGCTTAAAAATTTCGAATGAAGAGGATTCGAATTTTCAGATAAAGAAGCGCTCAACATAGATAGAATAAATTGCAACGATATTAGCCTGTCATTCGTATCTCACGTTTATATTGTGAACCGAACGAAATATGTAAATTTCGGATGAAAAATGTCAAGACTAAAGTGGCGTTAAACTGAAAAGGGCAGAAATTTCGAAGCGTAAATTTATGGTGCAGTAAAGGCAATAAAACTTAACGCAATTAATCAGCAAGAGCACCGATTTAATTTGTTTTCTTTGTAAAACTACAAATAAAAATAAGAAAATATTAGACTTTAGAATTTGTTTTTTAGTTCTTTCAAAAGTTATTCCTAATACTAATAAAATTTTACTGTTTTGTTACATTATCAATGATACACCAATGAAATTTTAATTGAATGAATAAAAACTAAAATGCAGTGATGATAGCATACATAGCAGATATATTAAATTCATGATGCAAGTAAAATATATTGCGAGAATAAGTCAACCGTAATGATAACTGGAATGTTATTCAAATTTTTTATTTAAATGTAATATTTTTCACGGTTGTCGCTGTAGCTCAAAATAAACACCGGAGGAGAACGTACAACGCGGAGATTATTAAAAAACATCGCAGTACGTTGCAAACGATAAAATTGCAAATTTCGCTGTAAAATCTTAAACGATTCTCACAATTAACAATTTTAATTCGAGATTTAATTGAAAATTTTAATAGAAATTTTAAAGCGATCGCACTAAGCCAACAAAAAAATACGATTATGCACTTTTCTATGAATCTTTCATTCGTTCTTTTACGCTCATTTTGTCATTGGAATTTCGTTGAAGAAACGATGTCGAGAACGACTGAAAAAGTAATATTATAAATTCTCAAACGTCTAGCGAGGATTTCGAAATCGTTAAAACTCGTAGAGCCTTCTATATTTGGAAAAACCAATCGAATTGGCAGACTTTGATTTAATAATTTTCAAAAGCAGGAATATTCACGGATTTTGGGCATCTTTATAAATGTTCACCTCGACGTCTCGTTTTAATTTTCTTCCATTTTTGTATTGAATAATATGTTCTTATACATGACAACGTGCGTTATCTATTCGTTATTCTTCTCTTGTCACAGAAAATGTCACATCATCATTATACGAATCGGAAAAAATGCCAACAGATTTCTGTCATGAGAAATTTATTCCTCCACAAAGGATCAAAAACAAGATTCTTTTTAATACTTCGTAATTAACACTAGACTTATCAGCATTTTGACAAATTACTCAATATACAAGACAATCTACTATACAAAGACAAATTACTGTAATATATTTAGTAATGTCAAATATATATGTTAGAAGAAAAGAAACAAATGTAGTAGAAAACTTAATCAATTTAATCGCTCGCATTCTACCAGATAAACGTAAAAATATTAACATGAACACAACAAATTCAGACTAAATTTTCATTTCACCCACTTCAGTAGACCTATTTTGGGGGCATAAATATACATACAATGCTGCAAAGCAAAAGATTTGAAAAAACGAGAGAGCAAGAGCGCATAATAAATAGTTCAAACGAAAAGCCATGAAATAAATGTTCAATAAAAAACATTCGTAAATGTTACTATTTAATCCGAATGACGATTTAAAATCGTATCTGAAAGAGTCCAATCGAGCGGCGAAATGACGCTGCAAATCGAAGTATAATTAACAGGTATCAACCGTAACAAACATTTATAGTGGCATTTATGGAAACGTTCAAATATCGTTTGAATTGGAATATGATTACAGACCGTTTGGGTATTAAAGAAACAACGAATGGAAAGATCGATAACCGCGGATCTCGGTTGGTTCGTTGAATTTGTAACGCCACGTCGGTGTAACTCGCTGTATTTAGGAACTGACGTGGGTAACTGAGCTAAATTATGAGTAGCGTCCACCGTAGCCACGATTTACGATGACCGGGTTGTTTGGCGAATGTATAATGCGCTTCGTGATGCACTGCCGGCCCGTTTCTATTATTAACAAGCTCACCGTTAAAACAGTTATTGTCTTCTGGGGTTTCGCCATTTTTTTTCCTCCTTTTTCCTTATGCAAACGAGATTTTAGGAATTCCGTCCATTGCAAGACTGAGCACCGCCGAAAATACCGTCGAGTTTAATGTTAATCCTGCGTGTTTCGCTGCTAAGTGTAACGGTGAACTGTACAATGAAATTGAATTTCAATGATATTTGTTATGTACTTGTCACTTAGAAACTTTGTGCATTGTGTAAACCATTCGAATTCAATGAATAATTCGAACTACTATCGAAACAAAATGTGTACCATTAGTTTAAATTCAAAGGCTTAAAGGTGTTTTGTTAAAGAGGGCATGGGGTTGCATTGTGTTATAATTAAATACTCAATGTCTGCTGTGATGACAGGTGCGCCAACATTTTCTTCAATTTCAGTATTTAAAAAATAAGTTATGAAATCATAACTACATAAAATTACATTAGTCTAGAGAAGATAAAACACCTGACTAAAGTGAGATTGAGTCATCGCGAGGTAAAAGAAGAATCCTTACAACAACCCTTCTGCACTTAAAACAATGTAACGAAACTTTAAATGAACCGACTAAACTTTCCTCTTTCAGAAGTTTGGATAATTAAGCCATTCAATTTAACACTATTAAAACACATTGAACATTATTTATATTAGAATATAGCAATATCCGCTATTTAATAACAACAGCACACATTATCACCAGCCACGTTGCACATTTTCATCATACATCCCATACAAATAGTAAATGTCCAACCACTTTTCACATATATTGTCTACTCCATTCTTCTCTATACTTTTCCCCTATACAGGGTGTCCCAGCCGATTTTGACATCTTGAATATTTCGGTATTGTGTTATGGAGCAAAAAATGTTTCACAGGAAATTTATTTAAATGGTATCAAGGGGGGCATACCCTGGTGGCATTAGTTTTTCCGTAGGTGGACGCGTCAAGGACATATGAAGGTTAACTTTGTTTTTTTTAATGGAATGAGGTACTTTTTTATGCATCAAGCGATGCAGCTAGACATTCGTTATAAAAAAGTACTGATCTATGTATGTCGAAACGCTAATAGTTTAGGCCAGGGGCGGCCAACCCGCTGCTCGCGGGCCGCATGCGGCCCGCCTTGAACATTTTTCCGTACTGCGAGATTATCATTAGTATCATTATTATTATATTATTTATGTTTACATGTAAGAATAATAGTAACTCATTACATTTCAATTTTTCACTCTGAAGAAGTACCTATAGTGAGTCTAAATCTAATATATGGGGATATATAATTTTATATGCGGCCCGCGGAGTTATAATGCATTTCCAAAGTGGCCCGCAAGATCATTTGGGTTGGCCACCCCTGGTTTAGGACATATTTCAATTTAAGTAATTCTAAAATTCGTACTTACATTAGCGTTTATTTACAGGTATGGTTCAATATAACGACCATTTACATCGCAACATTTTTGAAATCGATGAAGTAAGAAGTTGCCTACGTTATTTAACACATTCACGCCGGCGCGTGCCACCGGTGGCCTGCACTTGAGTGTCTTATCGGGCGGCGCGTACCACCGGTGGCTCGCGCGTCAATGTCTTTCAGATGGTGGTCTTCACCCTTATGGGTCCTCGCAACTTTGAAGTAACACAAACCAAATCTAAGTTTTCATTTTTCAAAATCGATTTTTTAATTTTCTCAGATATGACAAGTTGCCACTTCATAACTTATTTTCTAATGTGCTATCGTACAACTAGTCTTCAGATATCACAGAAAATTCAACCCATAGAGGCTCAAAATAGCCGCCCGTAGGAGAAAAACGCAAATTGCAACGCCGGCATGAGCGTGTTAATGTATCGCCTGATATTTTGCCATATTCATCGATAATATGCTGCTTCGTATCACTCTCTTTAATTGAAACTTTCGCGTTTTATCTTTTAAATAGCCCCATAAGAAAAAGTCGGGCGGCGGTAAATCATGTGACAGACAGACAAACAGATAAACAGAGCTCACATCCTAATGCGGCAGGAATGATGCCTTTGTATTTAGATTATTTATACTGAAATATCTCCTTAACTATTAGCTTTTCGAGATACTACATAGGTCAGTACTTTTTTATAAAGAATGTCTAGCTGCATCGCTTTATGTATAAAAAAGTACCCCATTCTATTTGAAAAAATAAAGTTGATCTTCATATGTCCTTGACGCGTCCACCTACGGAAAAAATAATGACACCAGATGATGCCCCACTCGATACCATTTAAGTTTCCTATGAAACATTTTTTGTTACATACCACAATACGGAACTATTCAAGATGTCAAAATCGGGTGAGACACTCTGTAGAGTACATACATATGATGAGTGATATATGAGTACCTAACATATTGAAATATTTGCACGATTTCGAGGCGTATTTCGAAATTATTACAAATTACCCAGCGCTATGTGTAAATATTAATGTTTTACGTCTCCACTAAAACTTTGGTAGACCACAGTTTCATAGACAATAAACGGTATGGAAGAGAAAATACGAGTATTGACTCTGAGCTTGAAAGAGGTTCGCTATTGGCTGCATACTAGTAAAGAAGCATCGAATGTTTTCCGTTACTGCCCATGAAAACCTAGTTCAGGGCGATAAAGCTTCGTCGCAATGTGTTACTGTCAGAGAAGTCGTGCTTCAACGCGCATATTACGACTGTTCTTTCCCTAACGTGACAGTCCGCGAAGAAGTAATACACCATTGCCGCCATAATTTGAAACTTACGCGAAAATTATTTCCTCGTTGTAAATTCTCGATATTTTATATTGAATAAATTTCGCTTTGACACTAACAGTATTCTTTACCGTGAAATAACCGGTTCCAGCGAATTTGCAATTTCTAAATTATTAATTAGAGGACATTGTCTGCATCGTGTCCCACATCGTACTGCCAATCTACAGTATTTCTTTGAGAAAAATAATATCATTGTTTTGTAATAGTTGAAATGGCCGGATATCAGAAGGATAGAGATACACATACTGCCAGTGTAATTAGTGCCAACTAATTTACCTTAACTTAACGATATTTAAAAAAATTAAATTCATCTAATTTCATAATGTATGTTATTTTATATTCAGAAAGATTAATGTTTACATTAATACCACTAGTATATTAATTTTCTATGAAGGCGAATTACGTATATAATATCATTGAAATGCAACAAGCAACGCGGATAGGAAGCTGGAAACGAGTGGCGTCAGTTATGGCTCTTGACGTGCGTAGTACTAGATTATTACAGCCGTTGGATGGGATATTCGTACACTTATCTCCGTAATATATAAAATGAAACAACATACCGTAGCATACAGCCGTTGATGTATGTCTCTTATTTTATTGAAATTTCGTGCCATAAATTATTGGTAACTTACATTTACAAGATACAACGCGACAGGCAAAAACGTGAATATAACGGAGATAGGAAACGTTATCATTGATATCTATTTAATTTCTCAGAAACAATATTTATATCTTTATTCTACACGTTTAAAAGGTAAAGAATTTAATTGTTTTACGCTAGTTTAATGAATTTTTTACGGTTAACTTAAAATGATTTCAGACACAATATAACACTTTAACACGTGGACTGACGTGGGGGTCACCGGTGACCGGCGCTATTGTATTCAATGAAAATTTATGTCACTTTGAAATTGCAATATTTATGAATTTTCAGACATACTATATATTTAAATAAATGTGTTCAAAAGATAAAGGTCTGATGAATAAGTAGAAACAATGAAATTAGCGAAATACGGTTGGCGTTCAACGTGTTAAACTTGTATGTTTTAGCATCTTACATATCTTCGGAGTTCAAAGAAAGACAATTGTTGAACATTACACTCTATATTTTCGCTTCGTATGATATTTTATAAAACAATCTCCAAGATGCATCCTTGGCTTGTCGGGGCAAGTGTCACAGTTTCACAGTTTGTTGCCGTTTGCCAGGTTTGGTTCGTTGGAAACAAACCTTGCAATCCCTTTTACTTCCAATTAGAACCACGTAAAGCTCCCTTTCAATCGGATATCTTCAGAACTCCTATGCGAAGTAGAAGTTCGCGAGTGTTTCTGAGATAAGAAATCTGTAGCCATTCTAAAATACATTATCTCAGTCTACACCTAATAAGATTTGGAATCGGCGTGAGGAAGCCCTCCTATTAAAAGAATCTTACAATTATGTAGAAGAAAAGGACGTGAAGAGAAAGTGTTATCAGGGAGAGGTCGCTGGCACAGTGGTTCCGCGCCGACCAAGGCGATCGTCGACGTTAAGCTACTCTGGCCGAGTTGCTGCCTTGGATGGGTTTCCGCGCATGCCTCTCTTTCTTTTTCACGATCCTAAAAAGATTACACACAAGGGGCTAAGAGTAGAGACTCTTGAAGCGATATTTGGCAGGCCAAAATTAAATAAACGCCGTTATCGTTCGATTTACCGCTTCAATCCGAGGGGTGCCTCAAAAGCACCACTCGAGTTGTCGCATCCTATCCAGTGGTGCCTGAGAGGCACCGCTCGAGCACAAAAGGTTAATATATCAATCTTCCTAGTGTGCTTATCACTAGCCACGATAAAATTGAGGCTACTTCCCTTTTACTTTACGCCAGCCATTGGTTACTCTTGTGGTCGGCATCGGTAATCACTCTTTCCCATCATCGGTATTGTTTATAAGTGGCGAAGATGTTGGCGCAGAAACGAACAAGGAAGGCCATTGTGAACCGCGATTTATTTCTGCCTTTGTCTCTAACCAGCACCCGAGGGACTGCGAGTTGCGATACCGGAGAATGAGAGGATTGTTTGTGCCCTTGGTCCAAGGTGGTCGACTTCTCTGCGAAACTTATATACCATACTACCCTCAACGTAGATGTGCACATAGAAGCACGTGAAATCAAAGGCAGTATTAGTCGGTCTGGAAATGGTAGTGGTAGGATATATTTATGTTAGAAGCTCCACTGCGGGTAACCTGTAGAGAGGTTCTCGTGTACGTCAGTTCGAAGTACCTCTATCGAGGAAGAAACTCATGCAATGGGATTACTCGAAGCTGGAAAATGTCTCACTGCGGACGAAAAGTGGCTGCTCGATCGCTACAAAGAGCGGCTTATAGAGAAATCCACGATGTCATCTGTTTCCCTCGATATTGCTGAATCGAACTGCCGCGTTCAGAGGAGATAATTGGCAATTTATAATCGTTTCGATTGAGAATTAATATCGATGGTAATGTTTCACTGAGATACATTAGAACTGGTTGGATAAACTGAATTACTCATAAATTTTATGATCGTTTAAGAGCAATCTTAACATGATTTTTTTTTTTTTTGGTACACGTTTATACGATGATGATAAGTTTGAGGAACCGTAAGATGCAATATATGTGTGTAATACGTTTCAGAATGCAACTGTCAAAATTGTATACCAAATATAATATTGCTAGTATTTTAAATATTAATATATTTTTACAGTAGCTGGCTGAGAACTCAAGTTAATGTGAACTTCAAGAGCGAAGGCAGTTAACACTAGAACTATCAAACGAGTCAAAATGATTGGTTCCCAATTTTTCTCAAAAATTCTCCAAGTTTATAGAAAAGTCATACAGCAGATATTTTACGACTGTCTCATAAAACATAAATAACGGATTCGATCATCTTTTCCACCTCCTGATTTCTCTTTTTTCAAAGTACATATTTATTATATTACAATATAATAAATTTAAAGCTGGTAATTCTAGTGTTAATCTAAAATCCGGGTCATTGATAAGCTTTATCCACAATTAGAACTGTATTTGAAAATGTACCTCTTCTATTGAATTCACCTCTTGTTTCGAGGACGCAAAGAATTCTGTATAATGGGACAACTGTCAATTTTGTTAAACAATTTGATTTCTTGTCACTGGAAAAAAAAAACTGTTCTACCAGACTGTGTAGTACATTAATTTAGTCCAAAAGAAGCGACAACTTTAATTTTTATAATTCTTTCACTATGTCATTTTCATAATTATCCACACAATTGTGTCACTATGGAAATATCGTAAACATAGATACTTCTGAATGAAAATTAATTTAATTTCTTAACTACTTTGTCAGAAGCATACATAAACATAAACTTATGACGGAAAAAAGTGTAATAAAAAATAATCACCATCTGTAACGGCTCCTAAGTAAAAACTTTCAGAGTTACGTAAAAAGTCAACTACGAAAAGAAGAGTTACAAAGAAATTGAAAGTGTGAGAAATAATGCAACTATGTTGTTAAGAAATATTTAAAAGGTCTACGAACTAAAACGTATTTACAATATTTATTAAAGTATCTTACCATACGGATAGATGTAGTACCTAGCAAAACTGCTATGTCAAAACTACGTAAGTCCTCGCAGAAGACGAGAGAAAGAACGGTCGACGACTTAAGAATTCGAGGAGTCTGGCAGCGTCACGTCGCATCCCTCGCGTAAACCCTTCGTTGGAAACTATCCTGTCAGCTGAGAAACAAACTTCCCTTACCACTCTACGTTCTCGTACTCCTTCTCACCCCTCTTCTCTTCTCATCCAAAGAAGATACGTTATAGCAAAATAATGAGAACCTCCGTAATAGCAGAGACAGCAGAACAAGTAAAATGATAAAAGTCAAGAGACAATGTGAGTAAAAAATTTTAAAAATACGAGAGAAGTAAAACCCAAAATGAAAAAGGGGGGATGCGAATCGAATTAACAAATTTCTTAATTAAAGTCACGATAAATTCTCGGCACAGCTTCCACGATATCAGGCGAGGTAAAAGCGGTCAGGATTTACCGTGGTAGACCCTATAGAAGAAAAGCTTAAAATCCAAGACAGAAGGAGAGGAATAAGTAGAATGAGTAACCCAGTAGAGGAAGGAAGCAGAACAACCCACTCGACACCATAAACCGCAACGCGCTCTTAATTCCGTGTGCTACGACGCAGCCCAAAGAATTATCGGGTGCAATAAAACTTACCCCACTGGCTGGTTAATGACTTCGATAACTGGCCTCCTAGTTTCGCAAACGACCATCGGCATGCTCCTTATACGCAACGACCTTCTCTCTTTTCCGTCCGCGCAACGCTACGGGCTTTTCTTTAACGTTCTTGGCTAAAGGGCTTGATGGAGCGACCCAAGGAGTTTTATAGTTCATGCAGAAACTTCGATGATCGTTTTCTCTTACTTCACGGAGGATGCGATTTTACCGTGAGCCACGGTAACGTCTTACGGAGATTCGCGAGATAATTTGCATATGCTGGAGTTTAGAGGGAATGAGTACGGAATAGCAGATAATAGTGTTACGAATTGCTGGTTTATTTGTTATATTGATTGTTAATATTTAGCACCGAGGTGTTTTTGTTCCCTTGAAATTTTTACTAGATTGAATTAGTGTAATTTGGGTGCGATTGAGATGTTTGTTAAATTTGAATCTGATGTTATCGATTGATTGTTTAAGGAAGGAAATTAGCGGACGATTGAACTGCATCATAATTGTTTTCAAATATGAACATTTTCGATTCCAATACACTTTGTTCATTGTTTGATAAGCATCTCTTGATTTTTTGAGATAACGAATTGATAAAATTAGACTCATTTCAAGATATCCAAGTTTATTCAAATTTACCTAATCTTAAATTGAGCTAGGAAAATAAATGTGACTTTGGGGCATTGGACAATAAAAATTGTCAGTGTTTTACAATATTTCAAGTATATTGTATCATAAAAAATTAAAATATATTATTAAATAGACTTCCCGAGTCGAAATATTGAACCTATTTTCATGGTATTTACTCCTATTTGAACCTAATATGATACTTTTCCATACTCAAGCTCCTAATTTAAACCTGTATACTTCTCAGTGAAATGATACTCCTATTTAGCTATCACCAAAACCTTTATCCCCTGAATTAGACCTGTTACTCCTCCTAGGTTGAATAATAATTTTCTCTATGGACTATACGTCATTATAACTAAAACATGAAATAAAAATATAAGATTTGTCAAAAAAAAAGAAAATAAAATATAAACAACATTTATCATAATTATTCGTGTTATTATCGGGGTAATATAAGTAAATAAATAACCTTTCAATTTACATCAATATGCATGTACACTCTTTGCATATAAATTAGTTAATACCAGTACGTTATAATGAATTTTTATTTGTTTGTAATTATAGTTATCACATTAATTCGAATAGTGGTACACTTATAATTGCAAACGAGTAAAAATCCATTCTTTTTTAGTGATTTTGACTAATTTATTTTTAAAAACTATGTGTATATATATATAAATAATAAGAATCAGAATAATAATAACATTAATAACTGGATAGGATGTAAATCATAAAGGGCATAAAGGGAATTTTGTGCCACTTTTAGGCGCTAAAGAGAATCTCATTTTACATTGAATTATTTTTGTACTTCTAATTCCTAAATGTTGGGTAGTAAAAGGTTCAAATGAGGTTCAATATTTCGACTCGCGTTCTCTTTCACTGTTACCTAAAACCAGTCTCTATCTGCGTTACACTTTTCGCAAAGTGAAATACCATGACTTTCAAATACATTTTGGTATCATCAAACTTTCAACAACCCAACACACAAGTTCCACGAAATCGTCCAAGAACCAAGCAAATAGCGCTATAAAATATTCTCAAATAATGCATAAAATTCAATATTTCGGACGGTAGGGTGCGCCGTACGAGTTGAAACATCGCGTTTCAAACATGTCGGGAAACGATGGCAAATAACTCGATACATTTCGACCATATCTTCCTTCCAGTGTTTTCTTTATTCGGTGACTTTTCCGGGTACGCGAGGCCAACGAAACGGAGGGTTCTCGTATTCCTCTCCTCGCGACACTACGCTACAAGAGGTGGTAACTGGGTCACTATTTATGTCACCTGCAGAAACAAGAGGCAGACAACCAGACCCGCGTACCCGACATCGGCGCTACCGGTGGTTTTCTCTTTTTACCCCCGGTAACTTTGTGCGCCACCCCACATTGTTACACTACTGTTCCTTTGTGCGTCCTGCATGAGCTACAAATGCGCCCCGTTGCTGCAATTTAACACGCTGAACATCCCACAAAAATTGCGCGTGTTTCTTAGTGGGCGGAAGTTAATGATGTAGGTCGTATTCTTTATTTAAACGGTTTGTAATGTGATTTAGTTTTTTCACTGTAATCAATATACAAACTTTGTGTTTTTATAGAACTCCGAATCGCTTATGATCCTTTATGCACTGTTCTCAATTATTTTGTCTATGTACTTAGGGTGACCGCATGTCGTCCTTTTCACACCTCAGTTCTCCCTACACTTTTCGACAATTTTCGTATCTATGTTATCTTTGTTTGAGATTAGGGGAAAATTAAATTTTATCCTTGTCTAAGTGGACCGAAAAATACTGTTATGGTTGCATCGGGACTTCTGTAATGCATGGGAGTATCTTGGTATGAAAAATTCCACATTTGATGAATCCTCTCGAGGCTTAACCTAAGCAATAGGACTTCTCTTTTTCTACGACTTACGATCCGACCTCTGTCTACTGTGGATGATTCTAAATCCGCGGGATCAGAAGCATTAGAAATTTGCTAAATTATAACAAATTAAATAATGAGCTCAGGTTAGAGTCGATTGTCCGAAGTCGAACATAGGTGGAGATCCGATCTTAAACCATCGACCCTATAGTAATTTGATGTGGGCGACCTTCGTGATGGGTACGAAATTAATTTTTTAACATTTTTAATAATTAAAAATAGTACGTTGTTGAAGTACCTTAACACTAGAACGACCAAGCAAGTCAAAATGTCTTATTCACAATTTTTTCTAATAATTCCCTAAGTTTATAGGAGAGTCCTACACTAGAAATTCTAAGCTGATCTTATAAAACACAGATTTCCGAACCAATCATATTTTTCACCTCTTGATTGCCCTTTTCTTAAAGTGCTTACTTATTTAATATATTTAAATACCATAGATTTAACGCCGATCGTTCTAGTATTAATAACATGCCTTGATGCGTTGGAAGAGAAAAATTCGATTCCATCTCAAAGATTCAATAAAATGAGCCGAATATCTATATGATTTTTTTTTCGTTATTTTACACTCAATAGTTTTATATGTTGTAAGATAAAAATTCTAAAGTAGTCTTGCCAATATTTTGTAAAATTAAGAACGAACCATTTCTGGTGCTTACAAGAGAATTATGCAGTGTTAAAAATGTTAATACGACAAATTTCGGATTTCCGTTCACCACTATCTCTCCAAAGCGTTTTGTACCCTGCCGCAACAATAAAAGAGTTGTTACCTCGAAGAAGAATTTCAATCGACCCTAGAACAATACGCGTTTCCGTCACCCAAAGGTGACGGCTCTTTCAGAGATGGCGAAAGTACTACGAAAGGAAAATGTTTAAAGGAATTGCCAAAGGTACCAGAGAAAAGCGTGTCTTAGAAAAGCAGAAGAATGTTTCTCATTCTCAATGGTAAATTGAAAAACCGTGCTACATTAAAAGGGTAAATGGAAATAAGTAATAAACTCATGCATTATTCCGTCTTACCATTGTAAGAATTCAGATTTTAACAGCAATAATCTTCTATTCTACGATAAACTGCTGTCTGTGATTCAAAACTTGTAGATAATTTGAAGAACATAATAAAATAAATAGATATACTTCGATAAATAGAATAACATAGATTTGCAGGTAGACTTCATTTTGACTATCTAGCACGAAGTATGATGGTGGAATCTCCGCGAAACTGAAACATATGAACCAAATCTGACTGACAATGTGCATAGCAATTACTACAAATTCTACTAAACGAAGGCATCAATGTCGTTTGACATTCAAGCCTGCCGCTACTAATTAGTATGCCAGGATTAAATTGATGCTTTGACGGTGTATCGCAATAATCGAACGAGAAATACGCCTGTAGATCTAGAGGTATCTGCATCCTATTCTCCGCAATTCATACCACAAGTAATTGGGATCCCTGACTCAAGACGTTCTGCATGCTTCGTTTGGCGGAAGACTTAAATGTACGAAAACCGTTTCAAATGTATCAAGAGAGTTTCTTGCTGGAGAATTAAAGCTCTTTTAGTATTGTAATTAATTATGATGCCTCTACTACCCCAAAATGTTATTTTGTGCCATTTGAAAACTTCATATGAACTCTTTCGCTGCTGTGAGCCCCTATAGGCGCTTAAAAATTTTGCGTTTGTGACATTGAGAGCGTGTTTAATGCAGTTTGGTTTTCTGACACGAAGGACACTTTTAAATTTGTATTATTTATAGTAACACGATTCAGAGAAAAAAGTAATATTATTGTAGGATATCGATAACAATATACTTATAAAATAGATATATACAAGTTGGAACGTCTTAAATTCGTAAAATATAGGGGATGCTCTACTCTACGCATACACACACACTAAATATAACTAACAAATAATAAAATAACTCAACTATGATACTAAATCCGTTCAGTCACGTCTATACGTCTAATCCGTGCGTCTATTCGTCTATATTTCGTCTATATCGTCTATAATTCGTCTAATCGTCTATATACGTTCGTCTATTCTCTCGGTCGTCTACTCTATAACTTGTCTAACGTCGAACACGTCTATCGTCGAACTCTACTGTCGTCGAACTGGTCACTCGTCCTCGTGCCATCCACGTTTCGTCGTCGATCGTCTTTTTCGTCAATCAATTGTCTTTCTCCTAGATTGTTCTCGCGAGATTTATAAAATTCCCACATTATTTTAATGTAGTGAAATCCAGTTTTTCATTACTGAAATCATTTTTTTCACAAAAAAGCATCCTTATCCAAAAGTTGTCGGAGTATGTACCTACATCGTAACTCAATTCTTGCCGTATGGTACGGCCAGTGCGTCTCAAAGACTGCCGTAGTCAAGGGGTTAACCCTTTAGCCTACAACTATTGCGCGACAACTGAAAGATGACCAGAGAACGGTGTATTCTCTCATTTTCAACCGCCTATTACTGCTGTTTTGTTTTTAGAATCCTGAAATCCAGTTTCCTAAAGTGAACACACCACATAGTTGTTTACTTTTAAATAGTTGCTGGATTTGGGGATTCCGAAAACGAAATGATTAGAATAATCGATTAAAAATGAGAGGCTCCGCCGCTCGCTAGCCATATTTCAGTTGTTGGTCTATACGTGTGGGAGTCGTAGTGCGGAAAATGGAATAGGAAATTTTGAAGTCTTCCACAAATTATTAAATTGACAATATCAGCCGGTCACGAAACCGTCTCAATATTTCTACACTATTAATATTACAACCAGTTTCACGAAATATCAGAAATCAGTGAAAACTTTTGATTTCAGGAATTAATTTTACGTTTTTGTACACCCTGCTAGAAAAGAAGTCGTAGGTCAAGGGGTTAAGAATCGCCTAGCCCGTAAAAAAAAAGTCACGTATAATTTTGCGACCGTCTTTTCTTACAAACATGTGGCGATCCTAACACCGGGAAAGCACATGGAATAACTTTGAAACGACCTCTAGTTACAAAGCTTGTGAACTGTCTCAACTTCGACAACAATAACCAACCTTTTTGCACAGAAAATAAACACAAATTTTCAGTAACACGTAACAAGCACAATGTGACTACTTTTAAAATAAATCATTTCTCTACTGCGAGATGTAACACCACGTCCATGTTGGAGAACACTGCGAATAGCTTCCGGTGAAACTTCAACGACGAGGCTGCGCAACAAGGGCACGTAGCACTAGAAAACAACCCACTTTAGCTAACTTTTAAACAATACCCTCTTACTTACGCATATTTGCTAAGCCTCTCGTTCTATTTTTTCTATTTTCTCCAAATCCTTTCAAAACCAGTGGCACATCCGCAACAGGCCCAACAAGCAGATCTCATCCAACTACCACCTTCCTGTCGTATTAAATGAAGTTGGAGGAAACGGGGTAGTTGGAACAATTTCAAATCTACACAAAGCATTCTCAAACCACCTCTCTACCAACAGTCTCTACACTCTGACATTATACTCGTTAATTCTCCACCTCTTGTCTGGCTGCAAATACCTCGTTAGTTTACACTATCACAAATTCTTCCTATGCCTAGTAGCATTATCAAAATCAACCGTAACAAAAAAATTTCGGATCAAAATATTGATAAATCTTCCATTTATTATATAAACTCCTCGGCTTAAAATAAAGAATGACATACTAGTGCAGAAAGTGTAATTTATAGAATTTAAATTGGTCAGTAAAAAATGATCAACTTAATCCCTTGCCGTACAATAACGAGTTTAATAGAAAGTTTTCCAATTTTCCAAAACCTAAGAAATTGAAACTATCAGTGAGATGCGACACGATAGAATTGTTTCTATTATATTAATATTACGGTAAATTATACGACATATCAAGAATCAGTGATCAATTCTTATTTTATCAATTCAATTCCATCTTATTGCGGAGTCAGTCACAAAAGAATTAGTACGGCGAGGGGTTAAAGAAACTGCTAAAGCACCCCATAACACGATTAATGCGTGCTCTCTAAGTGTCATCCAACTTTGCCCCATCATAACTTATGGAAATCGTTTGCATACTATTTATCCTACATGGTAATTATTTTAGAAACACCCTGCATAGAAAAACATTCGCAAATTTTTACCCGGTGCTACATCTAAATCGTATTTTCACAGTTTATCATTATAACAGTGTTAACTACAGAATATATCAATAATCTCAAGTAAATGACTGTGTCTTTCAGCAATTTCACGTTTGATGATGAAATACATAGTCATAAAATAAATCTTAAAACACGATGTAACAAGTGAAGCGTCCATAGTCCCACACCCTGTGAACGTGACATTATACACGATGAACTTGTCGAAAGATTATGCCGAAAAATATTCAAAAAAGCAAGTCGCGAGTCGGAGAGCAGGGGGTATATTTACGAAGCCGCTCGGGGGCAAATTACGCGTAAAGGGAATCGCGGTGGAAGTGAAACCTAATCGACCAGCAGCGAGATTCTGCTCTCCCGGAATTGGATCCCCGGAACTCGACGGAGTCAATTTACCAAGCCGGTTTCACGTGAAACCGAACGTCCCTCTACAACGTAATCTATGTTACAGACTATGCTTGTACATGCGTATGCGGATTATTAGGTATAAGAGGCTTCTCCCTGCTAATTACGTCCATCATGCTCTCCTTGAAAGAGAAATGTAATATAGTATATTTGAATAAGAAATGCGCTTAAATTCGGCTTTCGTAGTTGCATGTTTCATTGCTGTACGATTTATATCGTGCTTTGGCGGCCTCTATTGTTCTCGTGTAACTTCTCTTGATGTTTCCGCTTTTGCAAATCCTAGTTCGTGGAAAATACTTGGAACAGCAGAAGGATCGGTATTATAATACGTATGACTGCAATATTGCTGTATATATTGTTTTTTTACAGAATTCTTGCACATGTCATTTCTTTATTTTAATTTTTCTTCTTCATTTTAATTTTTATTCTTTATTAAAATTTATTTTACATATGTAATGTCCTTTGATTGACACTAACCGTAACATAGGCGTTCGAATTACCGGTTCAATGAAATGACAATATATAATGTTTTGTACTATTAAGTAAAAGCTGTTTTGCATGCTGTTTGTTATATTAAGTTTACACTATTCTACATTTCTTGCAAAAGGGTATTGTGGTGAAATTTAGTGTCCATAAAGTATCGGCACGGTTAGTGTTAATTTATATACTAACAATAAGTTTACAGTATTCTGCATTTCTTTCAGAAGGGTATTTCGGTTTTTAATAACAGGTTGCAGGACCTGTTATGGTAAAACTTAATGTCCACAAAGTATCAGCACAGTTAGTGTTAATTCGTATATTAAGTTTACAGTATTCTGTAATTCTTTCAGAAATGTATCATTTGTTCATAATAGGTTGCAGGATCTGTTATGGTGAAACTAACAATAGGTATCCGCAAAGTATCGGTACAGTTAGTGGCAAACAAAAAGTATATATCATTACTAGACTGCGGATGTTTATGCAAATTTCAAGTTTCACAAATGCAGGTGAGACAGGAAAACCTATCTAGGGATTTATTGCACTCAATAAATATTACAACAAATACCATACTTTGGATATTTTAGATATATTTTTATATTATGTCCTTTTTGTATATTTTAGCCGTATTTAATTTGTCATAAATGCATAAAAATCCGCAGTCTGATCATTACTCAATGGTGTCTAGAACAAGGAAGATGAACTAAATGATAGAAAATAAGAAAGAAGCAGCCTATAAGAATGACAGTGCATTATAATTAATAATCTTGTACGTTTATAAATACGTAGATGCCATGATTCTATATTCGAGCAAGAATCGCATCTATTCTTTTATGTTTTAATAACGAAACTTTTCTTAATTTCATTCATTTGTTAGACGTTGTTCTGAATTTCGATTGACTCAGAATAAAATGGACGAAATATGTCGCAGTTAAGAGCATACCTGCAAATGCATTAGTACGCAGATACGGAAGTAAACAGTGCCGCGAATTATTATACGTAAGATCCGCGACATTGCTAATGACGTTCGTCACGAAAATGCAATATAATATACCGATGAACGGCCACGTGTCTGTCAACGTTAGTGACAAGCGCACGACGGCATTATAACGCTGCGTCGCCTTAACGAGACGCGTCCTTTGAAAAGTCCTCCCTTCCTTCCCTTTAGCAACCCCTTTTCCTGTCCGTCAACTCTCTCGCCCATTCTCCATCTATTCTTCCTTCTCTTCCGTTCTCTCCCGATTCCTCTTCATTTCTCCTCCTTTCTCTCTCTCGGTCTTTCTCTTTAGCCCCTATTTCTCTCTCTCTCTTCCTTTACCATCTCTCTCTTTTCCTCTCTTTAAAGAGAGGGGCTTTGGATTTAATGAAGCGTCGCTTAAATTGCGATACGCTGTATCAAATGAAGCATTATTTCAAATTTCATTTCGAAAGAATTCGCGCTTTGATCTCTCCTCCTCTGAACCTCTTTTACCTCCATCGCGGGTTTCCGATGAGGAGGGCTTCCTCTGCATTAATATCATTTCACGAATCGTGCGTAAAAACGCTTCAGCAATTATTACCAAAAGGAGCTCTTTCGATCGGTGATAATTAATTTCCGGTGAATTATTCTGAGACTTCATTTAACATTATATATTACCTACATACTGAAATATACGAAATATACAATTTTTCTACTCTCATACGCGGTTATTAAATTTTAATGAAATATCGTTTTATTAGCGGGTTACCGTATAATCGATATTCTTTCTCCGTACATCTCAAGTCACCTATTCTATGTTCACTTTAATATTCGTGATTGATGAGACATGGAAAAAGGCGAGTCGTAAAGTGCGGTGTCAAAAATGCCGGATCATTATAGGGACATTTCCATAAGTACCTACATTCCAACGTGGTCTTCCGAGAATCCCAACTATTTAGGGAGGTCGGACCGTAGACCCTACTCATGGGGGTAGCAAGACTGCCGATATATATTAAATTTGCATTTTCTACGTAATTGAGATTGCAGGTAATATATCTTTACGCAGTGCCGATGAAATTCCTACTTGTACACTGGACTTGACCCTCCGTCAACGATATTGCTTTTTCGTTGCGACTAGAGTTATTGCCTTCCTTTGTTTTCTTGGTGGACTTCTTTAGAGTTTCTGAAGTACTTGCTTCAATCGATTCTGGAGCAGTTACGTAAATGAAAAAGAATGTAAGAAGAACATAATATAAATCAGAAAAAGAAGTTATGTGAAAGACATATGAAAGTACAGCTTCACTGCACTATTTTAAATTGACTCTCTTAAGTATTAACTTGATTACTCTGTCGTTAAAATATGTACATTAATACACTTTGAAAGGAAGTACTTGTTAAAAAAGTTATTTGCTGCCGCTAAAAAACATACAGGCACTCAGGCTTCACTCATCAGAAATTATAATAAACACGAGGCAAAACATAACTCATATTTGCATTCTATGTCCTCTTAAAACGGTTGCAAAGTATGCCGAAATAAAAAAAGTGCATTTTTATCTATATTAAAATTATCATATATTAGTACCTCAGTCTCTTTTCTTCCATGAATGAAAAGGAAAATCGATCATACAGTACAATACTGATTGCAAATTATTAAAATATCAGCTCTAGCTAATACCATTACTGTAACTATCGTTCTTATCAATACATACGTTTAATTCCTTCTTATAATCGGGGTTGCAAATTCCACCCCTTATTTTTTGAATCACCACCTATCAAAGCCCCATCTCTTCTCTTTATAATCAACGAACTGGCTATGTTATCTCCGATTCTTACCCCTTTTCCAGCTTCCCTGATGTTTCCAATCACATCGAGAGAACTCACGTTACATTTCGCATTCTGCCTCCAATAGATAGGGTTTCACTCCTCTACATCTCCGTTTTCGAATTTCCTTACGTTATTGCAAATTGATGCGGAAAATATGTCGATACTGTTGGAAGTTACATCATACAACTTTAATAACAATTTTCAATGTTTTTTCTTTTCTGTTCGAATGTGTTGCAGGAATAGAAACTGTTTTGAAATAAAGCTACCAAACCGGGCAAAATGACCATTTCCCAATTTTTTCTAAAAATTCCACACTTAATGGGAAAGCCATATACCTAATATATATTCCATGTCTATTTCATAAAACAAGAATTACTTAATTTATCATCTTGTTTACTTTGTTGCTTGGTCTTACTCTAAATCACTTATTTATTATGTCTATTTATGTATGATAGTTACAAAGACGATAGTTCCAGTGCTAATGAAACATAAACTCTCCAGTTACCTACATGGGTGAAATAAATGTTCTTTTCGGGGAGGATTCTTTGGCTTTGACAGTCATTCTAACTTGGATCTATAATTTTAATTAACTTCTGAATCATCGAGGCTATAATAATATATTAAATGAAAAAGGAAAAATCTTCCAGAAATAATGGAGAGAAACTCATTGTCAGTGCAATTAATTAAGGGACCAAGTCTTGAATTTTTTATCTATGATTGTCTCAACGTCCCTTTATTTTCATGTTTCCGTCCACGAAAAATCATCTCTCTTTCAAACTCTGTTTTCTTGAGACAACATTTTTTTCCACAGAAATTTCTTTCACGTGGACTTGGTCTTATTCGAAAGCAAATACTAAAGCTAAATCAAGTACTACTATTTACTTTACTATCTACTTTACTATCCAGTTTACTATCTTTTTTACTATCTACTATCATTATCACGTAATAATGTTACGAATTTTCCAATCCATTCTCCTCCAACCTTCTGCCTCAAATCCTACGCTTAAAAAATGACAAAACATTTATAATCCAACAATAAACATAAATAATAAACACATCATCGTCTTTAAGGAGCGACGAAACACAATTTACCTCCATCCCTTCGAAATTACCAAAGAAGCCTCTCGAGATTTTCATCGGCGTCCGCGCGAACATTCGTTCCCTTCAATTTGTCCCGAACGATTCTCGTCAAAGGGCCCCCTACGTTCCAACGAGTACTGTTTTACCTGCCTTTCGAGCGCGACCAATTCAATTTATTTCCCCGTGTATTAGGGAAAGAAGAGGCTCTGAAAAAAAACGGAAATTCCAGGACCGCCCAGTACCTCGGCAAAACTTCAGGGAATTTTTGTTGGCGCGTACCAATCCATGAACACCATAATAAATTCAATTTTCGTCCCGCTATGGACCATCGAAAAAAAAAAACAGAGCTTCGGTTATGCATACAAGTATGTAGTGGTATCGTTATTACGGGGTGTAGCACGGTGGTAAACGACTTTATATTGTCAACGAAAGGTAAATAACCATTTGGCAGAAAACCCAACAGAATTGCATTAACAATAAGTGAATTAAGGTGAAAGTCCTTGAAGGGAGGAAGGTAAGAGGCGTAGAAGAGAAGAGAGGAAAGCACGAGCTCTGTCTATAACGGGGAAATGCAGGACCCAATTATTCAACGAAATGGGAAGGATAGGCTATTTTCCGGACGAGCCATTTCGCTTCTACGTATCCTTTGCGTGTGTACACTCGACAAGCCCTTTTTCTGTCCGAAAAAGGGGCCTTTGAAGTAAGCGCCACGATCCTACCGCTTGTTAATTCTATAAAATACCGAAGCTTTTAGGAAGAGGAAACCGTAAACGAACGTCATCGGTCGCGATGTCCGACGACAAATTCTCTTTTCCCGATACATAGCCGCGGGAAAATTGAGAAGCGGATCTGATGACTGTAAAGTGCCGAGCTTTTATGTGAAAAAGTTGGAAGTTAATTTGAATCTTTACGGCGCTCTGTTACTTTTCACTACCCATTAATTGCGATCAATCAATGAGAAAAAAAGTAGCTTCTTTCCCTTTTGGATAAGAGCTCGACAGAAGCATGAAAGGTGCAGAGAAGCAAATTTTAAAACATTTTCACCGCTGGTCTTTATGTGGGAATTATCAGTTCTACGTTTTATCAACCGTAGAAAAGCGACTTCTTTCTTTATATACATTTTCTACCTTTAATTGCTATTACCATTTCACCTGAGATCTACACTTTGTGATTTAATAAACTATATATATAGTATACTATAGTATACTATAGTACACTAATTTCGCAGAAGTGACAAAGATTTAAATTACGGCCCACAAATCGATAGACCAATACTTTAACTCCACTGTTTTATAAATTAACAAAATCACTCGCAACATTCCTCATTCTTTCGCACATGTCAATGCAAGTAAATACTATTCCAACTTGCAAAAAAAGCAACGTCCGTTCAGGATCCATCCAGGAGCAACAGTCAAGCTTTTCGTTTTATACGAGTAATATCGATATCATCGTTCCGAATCTGTTAAGCTCCAGTCATTGTGTCCATTTCTGCTTTGTTGCGGTATTAAGAAGTGATCCGAACGACAGTTTCATCGTAGAAGCCGGCTCTTTTGCAGAGATACGAAAAGGAAAACGAAAAGCGAGGATAGGTGGAAAGAGGTCGCAGGAGCAAACGGAAAAACGGTAGAAACCCCATCGAAGGGTCACTGTGATGGAACCGAGTAATTTCTTGGGAAAGCCAAGCACAGCTTTTCTCTTCGTTTCCATGCCTTTTCTTTCTATCCCTTTTGGATCTTAGAACGAAAGAAGTGAAAGACAGAGATATGTACTTGATCCAGTATTCAATGGTGATATCTGCTCTCTTGCAGCTCCCGTGGCGCAGACCGGTTAGAATTAAACTTTCGTTGGCGGCATCTTGGTGTTTGAATGACCAGGCTTTCTGGAACGAAAATAATTGACGGAACAGATACTTCTTCTTTTCTTATAAAATTGTCTTTCGAAATGTAACCCACAGTAGTGATCGGATAAGATTATCATCTCTGGAAGTACTTTTGCCTTCATGGAACAACACTGTGATGTGAGACTTTATATTAACACTTGAAACTTAATCAATTGGTAACACATATGTGTTTCTTCTATATTAACACTAGATTTACGGATATTGATACACCTATTTTTCTGAAGTGAACCAATTTGAATCATACAAGAACATTGAAATTTTTTACAAAGAAAATAGTTCCAAATCAATTGAAATAAAAGATTTATTATTAACCGTTTGAGTGCGGAAGAATTTTCTTATGTATATGCTAAAATTGCGGAATGAAATGCGTAGTTATTTTTTTTTGGAAAATAATAAAAATGGTTATAATTAACTCTAATTATTATAAAAAAAGTAATTTTTACTAACAAAAATGTTTTTTATTCTCACTTATTACATGAGTGTTTTGCTGCACAAATTCCATGAATTCCTTTTTTACATACAGCGCAAATTAAGTTGGATCGTTTAATTCCATTTCCATTTTTTTTTACTGCAAACCTCTCACTATCGCAAGTTACGTCTAGGCAATTTTTCTAAAGCCGAAATCTATCTATCTTTTTACATTGGCTCATTTCTTCTATCGTACCATGATCCACGGCTCTACTATATTTTACCACTGTGTTTTATTTTAATTTTTATATTATTAAAAACCACAATTATACGAAATTAATAATAAACTGCAATGGATATAAATACAACTATTCTCAATTAATTCGAAAATTATACTAACGAACAGCAGCGTGGTCACGTCTCCGCATTTTTGGCATAGGACAAGCGAAGCGCGATATCGCTTCACCGCACTCAAACGGTTAAAAAATTAACTAACCAATATATTATAAATGTAGTAATCAAATTTTGAATAGGCCAAATTGGCTCCAAAAATCTAGTGTTAACTGAGCGACGATAATAGGCCAACAATATATCTTGTTTGGAATTACTGTACATGGACAAAGAATATCCCTAAATTGATTGCACAAATACTTCTTATAACTCATATTTTAAATGTTTCAGAAAAATTTCATCGAAATTGCATATCAATTAATTCCTAAAGTGTCATAAATATCGCATTTATTCTTTCTGAACTAAAGCCCCAAGAATTTCTCAAAAATCTAGTTCATTTCGTGCATCTTAGTATTATTAAACATGTCTATCGCGGAAACTGGTAATAATGGACTATAGGGGGTAAATGAGTACAGTGTTGTAAAAGTGTAAATGACTTTGGCCGTACTTTAATTAATTATTCTTTCTCTTTGCCATTGATACTATGGTGTCGAGTACTTGTCACGTACCTTCCTTGTAAGGAGTTCTGCCGAATGAGAGAATCGTAACAGGATATATGTGGGTATACTTTGGGTAGAAGATAGGATATCGTTGGGTCACGGGGTAGGTTAACGACAGCACGTAAGTGCAAGGTTTCTACACCGCTGTTAAAGCACCAGCTGCATTATCCCATACTGGGGTGAAACGTATTGACGTGACCACTTCCAATTACACCGGAAGACACGCGAGATTTACCGAGAAGGGAGAAATTTGGTCTATTCGCTAGCCTTACATTTTCAGACAAAAAATATCGAAATTTTTGGGGTTCATTGTGCATTGTTCGGAAGCCGGATTGAGATAATAAGTGATATTGTTTTGAATTGTAGCTGTTCTCGAAAAATAATTTTTCACCTTGCTATTTCAAGGACGTTTAATACAATGAAAGAAGTTTTGTTCTTCGTATTGTTAGGTAAAATAAAGTATCGAAGGAAAAAGTGTAGTAATGGATAAATTGTAACATTACTTAATTGATTGTGGAACTAAAAACATCAAAATTTGGAAAATTATATTAGCTTAAGGTAGTTCTTTCACATAGGAGCGCATTTTATGGGTGCTATGAATGGGCCCCATTGAATTTCTATAAAACGAATGATAATTTATTGAAGTATTGATTAAAGTAATTACTGGATAAATTACAAAATTTTTTGTTAATTAATGCTATAAATTTTAAAGGTAACTTTTATATTGTAAACGTGAAATGCATGATTTTATAGTTTTTACTTAATAATTTCTTTATTAAATATTCGAAAGCTGCAATTTTTTTTGTGAAATATCTATTGGAAAACGTTCCCGAATTAATGATCTCGTTTTTCGTAAGTATTTGCAGAATGGAAGATTGGAAAATTGAACGATAAAGTCGGAAGTACTATTTCTCTCTCTCTCACTCTCATTTACGTCAATATATGAAACTGTATTTTCAAATTCGATTTTTTCATCGAAATGCCCGATAACTGAGCTTTTTTTGCTTGTAACTTGTTTCTGACAATCTCAAGAACATCATATTTTAACATTAAATTTATTTGCAGACTTTGGTCAAGTTCTAGAACTACCTTAAATCTTCCATATTAAAATTTAGACCTTTATCATTATAAGTACTGTAGATTCTATAAAATTTCTAATAAATTTTGTTCTTACGTTATTATTATGGTAAGAGATATTATTGCAGATTATTTCTTATTTCAAATCAATTTTCGGCTATGTCAATACATGTAGATGGTTATGAGAATGAGAGAAAGGAGAACAAAGGAAAAAAAATATGAAAAATATATCGTCAGAGAATATAAGTACAATTACAAATTGCCTTTTAAAAAGAGATGTTGCCGCATGGTTATATTGAACAGTTAAACCTAATTTCCATTATATCTCAGTTTTACAATTCACATAAAAATTCTTTAACCGTGAAAACAATGATTGAAGTTCGGTTTGACATGAAAATTGCGAAACCTTCTGTATCTATCTGACAGATCCGGGAAACCTCGTTTTCCTCTATTTTGTCGGTGCGATTCCGAGCTTTAAGAGCGGAAACGCGTCGAGAGGAAGGAGAAGGCTGTCCCATCTGTCGATCTTCCGGATGGACGTTCGACAACGAGTTACACTTTCCGCAGCAACGCGTCTGATCCACGTGGGAGACACGGTGTGTTCCGGAAATCGACGCAGGGTAGAACAAATCAAAAAATACTACGATTCCCGCGACGTTTCTTCCATTTTCATCGATCACCGATAAATCTTTAACACGCCTGCCACTCCATTTACATTCGTCGGTAACGACATTCTCTTGGATGGAAAAACAATTGATTTGAATTTCCACGTTCTTTGCTTTATAAAAATAAGGAAATCGGGCGAACGTCTTTTCGTCTTCGGAACCTGGAATTCTTCTTTAAATTGGTTCTTGTTATTCAAATAAAGTTGCTGATACGACGGAGAATAATTTCAATATCAATTTTACTGTAAGATCGACGAAATTGGAAATAATTCCACGAACGAACGAGAGTTCTTGATTTAAAAAATCCCAAGAACATATTTTACGAGCCACTGATTTCAAGACACTTTTTCTTCTTTCCGCGACAGAAGTATCCAATCAGAGTTACATATTTCTCTCGTCGAAAGTAGATATAAAAGTAGGTTGAGTGGGGATACAAATTAAAATTTTCTACACCTCTGCGTACGCACTCTATCAAGATTCTTTTAATTGCCCCATTAGAACGTTCGAGCTTCGAATCTACCAACGAAGAAATATTCAACTTTCTACAGTTACAAACAGAATTTATTAATTTCCATTTCCATCACAGTTACTTATTCCTTACAAGCTGATCATAATTATAATACAATTTTCATTGCAACTTCTCTGCAATGTAAAAAATCTGCACAACCTATATAAAGAAGGATATAATTATGTACCTAAATAGCTACGCTAATAAATTGAGTGTCACACCGATGCAACACAGTTCACTGCTTGTGACTTTTAAACTGTAATATTATAATCAGAAATATGTTATGATATAATCAGAAAAATGTTAATACTTTCAACATGTAATTATCCACGTATTAAAATAGAGTACTGCCAAACATTTGGCACCTTCTGTCTTTCTACTCCATAAAGGTGTGATTTCAATTTAAAAATGTCACTTCTGTCGCAATGATCCAATTTGCGAAACACAGGTAGCATTTAACCCTTTGCGGACTAGCGACGCATATATGCGGTCTGAGAAAAAATGTAGTTATAGTCAATCGCCGTATGTATACACGATTCAAATTGAAAAATTGAAATAAAACCGGTCAGATATGATTAAAAGTGGAGTAATTTATAATTCCTATACATTAACAGCCCAAATTTCTGATAAAAAGGTGGTTTTGGAACGCCGAATAAACGATTATCTGTCAATATTCAAAAATGTCCCCGTCCGCAAAGGGTTAAAGAGTTGAAGAATGATTAATATTTAGAATGAACCTCGCGTAAAAACAATTATCAGAAACATTACAACAATGGTTCAAAAACAGTCTGCGTTGCCGTGTCGAAATCAAAGAAACAAGGCCCTCAGGAGAACACAAAGCCTAAAACAGACGAGCCCATGGCCATTTCTAACAGCCTTTTGACGAAAAAAATTTTTCACGCTACTTTTGTCAACAAAATCACACGGAGGGCATTTGTTCACGGTAAAATTGGAAACGCATAAAAGCGTTCCATTCGGCCGGTTCTGTAATTCACGTGGTACCCGCGCGGCTCTGCCTCCCGATGGATTAAACATTGACGAGAGAACTTTTTAGGGCGGATTCCGGGCGGGCGCGGCCAGTATCCATAAAATATGTAGCGAGGCCTGCGCATGGACGAAAACTAATAAAACGGCAGGACACGGGCAGACGTGGCCACTGGAAAATCGTCGGCAGTCTCCCGCTTAATGACAGATAATGCAGGTATTATACGGAACGAACGATGTTCACCATCGATCCCGATGTGAACATCGTGACGCGTGATTGCATTAATCGGCTTAACGGCAGCGCGTATGTACATCGCCCAAAACAAATTGTCCGTGATCGACGTTCCATCGTGACCCGACTATCTTTTTTCTTTGCCTATGTACTCATCCGTAGCTCTTCAAGGTTCTGTTACTTGCCGAAAGAAAGGAGAAATTGTTTGTAATAATTTCCCTTTGGCCTCATTCAATTGAGGGAAATCGAGGCTGTCGATTGTGCGCGGTCTTGAATGCTTGATTGATCGGGACTCTTTTGTGGCTTGCTTTAAGAATTTTGGGTTACTTATATGACATATATATTTACTCGTTGTTCAAATTTTAAGGGTGTATGGATTATGATGAGTATTTCTATGAAGTTTAGGGTCTGTAGATATTCGAAGTTTTTAGAAGTCGATTTGAGTAACAAAAGTTTTGGAGCGATTTGAAAATATATTGGGTTGGCAAGAAAGTAATTTCGGTTTTGTAGTGTGAAATGGAACTTAATTTTTTTAACAAAGAATTTTTTCGATGACCTTTACTCGATGACCTTTTGCCATCGTTTTGACAAATTCATGATTACGTTTTTATAGAAATACTGGCCCATATCTGCAAAAAACTGAACCCAATGCAATTTTAGGTTATCATCGCCATTGAAAGTTTTACCATTCAAAAAGTTTGGCAAGCTGAAAAATAAATGGTAATCTAATGGTGTCAGATCAGGACTACATGGAGGCTGTGACATCACTTCCTAACCAAGCTCAGATTTTGCAAAAAATAAAAAAGTAAAACATATCAGAAATGTTCGTTTTTCACTTTATGTTAAAGTTCTCCTAAACAAACAATTACAAACAAAATAAAGCGCAATTTGTTTCTAAGCCAAGTCAAAAGTTTCACAACTTTCGATTGTTAGACGAAAAAAATCATAACATTGTCAGAAATCATTGAGAACAAACGTAACGCTGGCTCTCATCAAAAACCGAAATTACTTTCTAGCTGACCCAATATATATGGATTTTTGTAGAATATGATTCTTTTTTATATTTTTAATATAGTTGAGTAGAAGGATCTAAGCTTACGTTTAAATTTTTGCTTTACCGTGTCATACTTTAACATATCCTATTGGTACAGTATAAATAATTACTCTCCATTGTGTTTCTACAGTTCATATACACGAAAAATTCACTTCTTGTTTTGCATAAATTAGAAAGCAATTTCGATACTATTTTTGTACCTTTCCTTCCCTTCCAGTGATAAAACGTCAAAACCTTTGATGGTTCGTGCGAAAACTGATATTTCCTCTTTTAAGAAATTCGTCCAATTTCTACCCCATAAATTGTTAAACCTTCAATCTCCATATTGATTTTCGACTTGTCTGCTCTACATTAGTTCCACGACGGAACTCAAACTCGAAAATAACGCGAATTTTTGTCCTATCCATGACTTACAATAGTTAACCTCTACACGACGATACGATAGATTATTAAAAATAAAAGAGTGCGTCTGAAAGCCAGATAACGTACCTTCTCAATGCAAAAAAACATCGGCCATTTCATAGTTAATGACCCAATAAAAGCATGGAACTAATTTAACGTCTCCTGATCTACTGATATTCTCAATTTAACATATTTGGAAAATTTTTAAATTTCCTATTCCATTTACTGCAACACGTGTGCCACAAGTCATTGTAAGGCAACGGGTTAATGGTGAAATTCTGGCAAACGATTTCTCCTCTGTTAAACGTACTAATCACTCATAAACAGCCCATTACAAATGATTCACGACGAAATCCACGAGGTACCGGGAAATCGGAAACTTGATGCATTATTAGTTGCGGAAACTCATTAGTGCCGAATGCCAACTAATTTCAGTGTAACTTCTTGTTGCGTAATTTACTATATGCAGATGAAAGTGCCACACTTCAGCTTCTCGGGACCTCTTACGAGTAATACTTACTGCCCTGGGTAAACGGTGATCGTTAATTAACCAAAACTGAAAGTGCTTCTCCGACGGAGTTACGACAATATCGATTGCATTGTTTGGATTCCCCCGTTGAGCACAGGAATAATTATGAAAGGGGTAACCCTTCTGAGGTTCGTTGGAATTTCTATGGCCTATACGCGTAAACTTATATAATTAATTGCTTGCTTCGATTAAAGCCACGTATTCTGTGACGTTTACGGGGGGATAATGGAAAATATATTGTAGCCGTTCAGCCTCGCCGAGCCAATAATTGATACTTCAATGTGTAATCGGTCTGCGGATTCGTCCGTGGCTGTGCAACGGAATTGTGTAGGTATATTTAATATCACGCGAACGTATTAATAATGCAATATCCATCGAGTGATTCGGAATTTGAGGGCAAGCTACGTATTTAACAATCGAAGTATATGGAACAGTGATAATCGTAAAATCTAATACTTCACCGTGACATATATAAATATGTCCTTAAAAGCAAAGACTTGTGCGATAACATCAATTGTCAATTATTAGGTATAAGGGAAAGTTCTGTCCTTTTTGAATACGTGAACTTTTATGCGTTGTCGATCCTCAGCAACAATTCTGAACCGACTGAAACCAGTTTAAACACTTAGATTAGTATATGATTGATGAGTTATATACATTTTTCGTATTTCAGTCAGTTTTTTTAAACTTGTAAAACTCTTTAACATGAGTGAAGAGAAAGTGCACTTAAGACATTGCACGTTGTATGAGTTCCAAAAAGGGAATAACGCGATGGAAGCAAAAAAAGACTTGTGTGACGTGTTTGGAGAGGATGCAATAACAGCTCGAAAATGTTAAAGATGGTTTCGGAATTTTCGTTTGGATGATTTTTCTTTGAAAGATGAACTCAGATCTGGAAAGCCATCGCAGTATGATTAGGACAAATCCCGCGTTAACTTCCACAGAAATGGGCATCAAACTTGGAATTCAACAGGCTACTGCTTTGGATTACATTAACACTAGAACTACCAAACCAGTCAAAATGACTGGTACATAATTTTTTCAAAAAATTCTCCAAGTTTATATAAGAGTCATAGAATAAATATTCTACGTCTATATCAATAACCATAAATGACCCAATTGATCAAATTTTCCGCCGCTTGATTCCCCCTTGTTCAAAGTACTTACTTAATTCATTAAAATATGTTGGATTTGACGCCGCTAGTTCTAGTGCTAATATATAAAAAAAAAACTCTTCACTCCGTTGGCCACATATGTGGACGTTTAGTTTTTTCTAACTGTAATCATTATCAATAGAGAGATAAAAAATTGTATAGTAACTTACTCACTACAGAATCCCTCAGCACGTGAAATCAAAATTGTACGGTTTGGCTGCACTGATAATGCTATTTTCGATGTACAGTTGGAGACATAAAAAAAGCGTAAAATAACAAATCGTCCCTGAAGAGGTTCAATTTCTTCAAGAATATTTGTAGATCCCTAAGAATATTATTGTGCAAAGCAACTGCACAGAAAATGAA
The DNA here is from genome assembly GCA_910591515.1 of Cerceris rybyensis. Classification (NCBI taxonomy): domain Eukaryota; kingdom Metazoa; phylum Arthropoda; class Insecta; order Hymenoptera; family Crabronidae; genus Cerceris; species Cerceris rybyensis. The sequence goes on from OU342789.1 coordinate 44,490,594, forward strand.
ATCAATTATATAGAACAAAATAATGAACTTCCAAAAATTCGTGAATTACTCAAATGCACCATTGTTATAAATACAAGAATATATTCAACACTTTCCTGTTAAGAGTTACAATAATTTTATTACTTACTGATTTAGCAATATTAAAGTAACAGAGATAAGCTTAATGAAAGATCAAAAGTCCTGAAATAATAAAATCAGCAGCAATTAGCAGAAGGACAATTCGGTCGTTCCGCTGAGTAGCAGGGAGAATAAATAGCTTTCCCACAAGTGTAATTAATACAGTATTGTACGCAAGATCGTGGTGGTGATATTTTCGGCTTCATCGGACACCGATGAGGTACTGGTCCAGGACGTTCCGGGCATGGTCCAGCGATACATATCGATGGTGGTGGAGGCGGTATTTCCGGAGGAGCTCTGCAAGTCTACAAAAATACCCTTATCTATTTCCATTAACTCGTCAATCTTCTTCCCACAAAATGAAATCAAATTGCGGGAAAACGACGTATCTAATCAGGAATCGTTCACAATGAAATTTACATTTAGAATGAGAAACGTTTAACTAGTTTAATCCACCAAGAATTCGCGTTTTCGTCTCCTCCATGCAAAATTCCCAGCGAAAGTGCATCATTCATTTGCATTCTAAAATGCGGTCTATTAATAGTTCGAAAGATTCGCGTAATTCATGGGTACAAATTGAATAAACGGAAAACATTAATGACACAGGGGCTCTTTCAGATGTAAATTCGTTCGATTAAGGGAGACAGTTAAGACATAAATTAATTAGATAAAACGTAATATGTATCTATTGAGACGTACCAAGGGTGGACATGAAGGAGGGCAACAACAACGGCGAGGAGGACAGGTTTGTGGGGGTGGGCAGCCATCCTTTGGACAACAGAACGGTGGTGGCTTACAATGATAACAGGGTGGAGGCAAAGTACTCGTTCGCTTCGTTTCTTCACGATCCGTCTGACAGGACATTTTTCTTGCTCGACGTCTAAAGAAGCCTACTTCTGAAAGGCTTTCGTAATACTCAAGACGATACTTTGGACATTGGAGGGAGAAAAATTTCGAGTCGGGGTCGGAGAAACGGTTTATAGGCTACATTGTACGAGAAAATTTTGAAGGGTTGTGAAGAATCTGTCTCTCGGTTCTCGTCGGAAATCGATTATATTTCTTCTGTTTTTCAACGTCAACATATTCACAATGATGCATACATTCTTTCTGTTTTTCGTTTTCTTCCGCAACCGTTGATTCCTCTTCATCTCTAAACAGAGGATGAGATTCTAATAAGTTAATAAAAATTGTTTTCTATGTATAATATAATAAACTAATAAATCTCAACGATGCTTAGTGTTTTACAGTCGTATTACAAATATTCGATATTACAAGTATCGAAATAATCGGTTTCATTAACAGCAACGTTTAGGAACAGGATTCCCGCAGCAATCGAGCCATTTCAGATTGCAGGACACCTTTTCAATCGGCGGTTTCCAGGGTGGAGGACAACGTATAACACGTGGAAAATAACATGGCGAATATGTCGCACTGATGAAAGAAAAGTATCCGTTATCTGTTTTTCTTGTAGTCAAGATTTCAGTTGATCTTTGTACCTGTCGCAAGTGTACGTAAGCTGAAAATGAACCGCGGATGTACCCGTAACAGGTGGTCGACTAATTGGACACTTCGGACACGTTGGGTCGATGCACGTTTTATGATAACATCGCGACGGTACACTGGGTGGAAACTTGGCGAAAGCTTCTTCGAAAGTTCCCATTCTCCAGAGACCTTGGAGTTCGATGGATAAAACTATGTAGGAGTTTTCGCGAGTAAACGAAAAATTTCACTTTATCGTGACATTATGAGAGATGGTGGTTGGTCGAAGCGTGATTGTGCTGCAAATTTTTGGGTTACTTGAATTTGCATGAACGTTGTCCCTATTTGTGAACTATTTGCAGTGAACTGTATTCAATTTTTTTCTCAATTTTAACTTCTATAATCCGTAATCACTTTGTTTAAATTTTTGGAGCGCGGAGGATTTGCGAAAAATAAATAGGTTTCTTTAATAATTTAGAAAAGAAAAAATATGTGCGCAGATAATTATGATTTATCGCGTAATTAACTTGTTAACCGAGGAATTAATTTGTGTTCAACTCGTTTCGCAATGGAGACTTTTTGCCTTGCAGTAAAAAGTGATATTATCATACTTAAAATACCACGGTAGAACTTAATGAATAAAAGAGACATAAAATATACTGCGTTCAACATATTACGTTTACAAAGAAGTCGGAAAAAAATCGTCTTGCTCATTAGAGTTGTCTTTCTGATATGACGAAATTTTTCGTCATACTCGGTTAACAGGTTAACACGTTCCTTGTCAAATTGATTTCCCTAATTTTTTTAAAATCCTTCGTACGTACAATACTTTCATTATAGAAGCAAAATTTAATCAAATATCTTCACAGTGTAATTAAATTGTAGCAGTTAATATTTTCTTCATTAAAGGATTGAGTCACAGGATGAAATAATTCAATTTCGTATTATCTCTGCTAAACAAAACATTATAAACAGTGACTGTCTCGTTTCGAGTCATTAATTCCTTATTCTTCACAACAATGCCATTTAACGGTTTGGAAATATTCCATTATGCACATCATAGAATTTATCAAAATCAATACCACAAATGGTCGAAAACCGATGTGGAATAAATACATAACGGCCAAAAATTGATCCGGAACGTGTTAACACTTTGACTGGGTCAATGGTGACCGGCGCTTTGGAATTTAGTGAAATATCGTGTAACTTTTAAATTGTAACATTTATGAATTCGCAGAAATACTAAATATTTAAATACCGACGTTAAAAAGATAAAGGTTTACCGAATATCTATCAGTGTCTTTAAAGTTTCTGCTTTGTAAAGATGTGAATTTAACAGTAAAAGATTTCACTTCAGTAGAAATGATGAAACTAGCGAAATACTGGCGACGTTCAACGCGTTAAACGGTTTAACGTCTAATTAACCCATTTGCATCATAGCGCGGAATAATCCGCGATCCGCGACTGTCTGCTATCACCAAGCACGGAATATTCCGCGAGCCGGGACTGTCTGCTATCACCGAGCGCAGAATATTCCGCGAACACGCGACGGTCTGCACATACGAACGACCACGCGCGGTGATATGGGCCAGTCGTCAGTTCAACGTCGCGGATGCCTGGACTCGGTACCTCAAGTAGGCGCATGATGCAAATGGGTTAAAACATAAAAATATATGTAAAAATTCGATCTAACCGACGTGAATATGGGTAAAAGATAAAAAAAACAAACAGGAGTGAACAGTTTCGTAATCACAACAGACATTATAATAAACTGTATCTTTACAGAGGCAGATACATTGTAAAACGAACAAGGATACCTTTACGAAATATACACGCAGTCGTACGTTGATCCAGGAGTCGATCGGCGACACTATTTACATACAACACAACCACGGAAGCGTGCACGATAGTAATGTCGAATTCGCACCCGACGCGGTTGCACTTTTGCAATTTGGCACGCGGTGCACCTACTCGCCTATCATTATGCTCCAGTGTCCCTCTGTGCCTGTCTTTGCGTGTGTTTGTTGCGTGTGTAAATATTTTTGCGCACTACTATTGAACGATTATAATTAACCGTTCATAAATGCACTTGTCTCTTTTATTCTCTCGTTTTCCAGAAGTCAAGGGAGACACTGGAACGCGTCTTGACCGAAGGTCCTTTTCTTGTCTTCATTTTAGACGCGAATCAATTGAAACGGACACAAAAATCCGATCGTAACGACTACTTACAAAACGTACAAACTTAAAAGAACCTACGAGCAGTGGAATATCTGGAAACAGAGACCAGTCAAGATTTTATTAAATTATAATTTCGAATGTGGCTATACGAACGTAATGATACATCGATAGAGAAGGATAGACTTAAAAAAAAAAAAGAAAATAAGTACTTAGGGCGATGTGTCATAACGAATCACTGCTCTCAACGTTATATACATACGTTCCATTTTTCGCTCGTTGGGAGAACTTAATAGACGAACTGGTACATCGAAATTAAAAGTAAAGACGGCCACGACGACGCTGACGATCGACGTCGATCGTTAGTATTTCTTTTCGTCTTTATGAACAAAAATTAAGTTTATTTAAGTACATCGATTCAACCAACGTTCTCGCGAGTTTCGCGGTAAGTACCTTTCGGTGTTCGCGTTTGATGTTATTTCTTTTTCTTCTGTCTAATTTCTTTTTTTCATTTAAAGTTATTCTCGCATCGTTTGTTGGTTTCCGTTTTAGTTTAATTTCTTTTGATTTTCGGGACGGACGGAAGGTGACTCGAAAGATCAAGTTCAACCTCGCCAAACGATCGAGAACGATAACGGTGACTTTGCGTAACGAGTGTCGCGTGTTGTGTGCTCGCCTAAGGCCCAATAGAACCGTTGTTCCTCGTGGGCCTGAATTATCGAATACGTCTTCGGACGTGACGAAGTAAAAATAACATTTGTGCATAAATGTTCCCGACTATTTACAAGATAACTTACACTTCGATACAACTCAATAAACTCCGGATTTACTTCGCCAAACGAAGAACACCTTTGTCGTATTACGATATCGCCGGCTCGGTGAAACAACTTCCACATTCTCTCAATTCTTTCTCTCACACTCTTACTCTCTTTCGCACGTTCTCCCCATATTTCTCCCCTCTTTCTTCTATTCTTTCTCTTTAAATTTAAATAACTAATCTATATACATATAATGCATACACACAGGTCGTCGAAACGACGATCGAACTTGTGCCATCTTCGATCGTTGACGAAATCGTTGCTTTCAAAGATCCCTCCAGCTCGCAACTACTTACTCTCTTTTCTCTGTTTCTTTCATTCTTTCGTCAATTCTCTATCTTTTCTTTTTTAAACCGTTCTATCGCCCATATTCCTTCTATCGACTTTGACCTCCGATCCGTTTCGAAAAACCGAAAGTGCAGCCGCTAACTGAAAGACGGAAGCTGCGAGACGCAATACTGATAATTCTCGAGATACTATCCATTATTAATTTGTGGGACTGTGACGCATTTTCCTTGTCATTTCGCCGATAAATATCAATGAATTTCCATCCTCTCTATCATCGTCATCTCGACGCGAAACCTGCTCTTTGAATCGTAATCAACGATTCCTCCCACTCGAGTTCCAATTTCTTCTCGTTCTCGCTCACGCTCGTGAAACGATTCTAACGATTCTTATAGTAAAGCGGAAGCACCTTTTTGCTTTCTAACCTCGAAGAAAATCGTTCTGCGAGCGCAGGACCGATCATCGAGAACGTTCAGCCGATCTCAATCCGTCGTCGTGTCCTACAGTCCGCGTCATAACGATAAATGCAATTTGTTCGTATGTTATAATAGACAACGATAATGTAGAACATATTGACTCTCTAACTTTTCAACATCTAATCATTATTTTTAAGTAACTAAGTGTGCATTCTGCCGGATAGGGAACGTTAGAGTTTCCGATGCCCATGCTCAAAAAGCGTTTATCCCATTCGTTCGCGAACGATGCGCAAATCTTGGGGGAAAAAATGGACGTTCTGCTCGAGTAGAGTTATTCGTGCATTCTATCGCATTAAGTACTGGCCACTTTGACGTGCATCACAGACCCCTATGACGTCGATGCGTCACGTTAAGTCGCACGAGTCGATAACCTTTGTCTCGATAAGACACGTCCATTCTTATTATTTGAGCCGGGTAAGGATAGATGAAGTTCCTTTCATTCGTTTTGTTCATAGTTCACGTCCCTGTCGGCTTTGTCATTTAAAAGAGGAAATATCATTTGCCATCTCGCGATGCACGTCACGAGATGACTGGCGACGACCGCGAACGGACTAACACGCTACTTTTGCATCTTTTTCGACGAAAAATTGGTGCAGTATAATCTTGGGTGCGTACAATTTTGTTTTTTTTTTTCTTCATGCAGAAACGACGGTGACCGCTCGTCTCGAGCCTAAACTACTCAAGACTATTGTACACCCGATTACAGTATCACGCGATAGACATTTAACTATTAAATTATCGATACCAACGAGGTGTTTCGTCCCTTAAAAGTACGATACTACAACGTTTTTATGCCCGATCATTCGACGAATAAGCGCAACGATGCGATAAATCGTCTTGTCCGTTTTCTCGGTGACTCGTGTCACCTATTATTCTTTCTAGTTCCTCTTCCTCCCGCTTCTTCAATCCGGTCTTCGATTTTGTGAGGTCATAAGGCTGTGCGCATATAATCTACTGGTCTAGTACTTTATGGGATATTTATTTTGTGCTGGTTCACTGTTTTACTAATCATCGTTGCTACTAGAACGTCTCCTTGTGAGATCGATGTATTTTCTCCGTCCTTTCGTTTCTCCGTCGAGATCTCTCGCTTTTTAATCGACCGTGTTACCCCACCGAAAACTCGATCGACATACATTCTTCGTGATATCGTTCGAACCTCTTCAGGAAGTTTCACGTGTAGTACTTCCGGTCATACGAGAGGTCGAAGCGCGTGCGAACGCGCAGTCGTCACTATGTGTTCGTACCGAAATACTTGGCGACGCTATTGACGAACTCCTGGCGCTACAATTGCACCTGAAACGCTTGAGTCGCGTTTGGCATTATAAACGGATTCGTCGTCGACGATTGACGTAGATTTCTTGCAGCTATTTCCGCCCACTCGGCGTCAAAGGGATCGGAAGGACCTCCTCTGGTCGCGTGTCCCATTGCGGCCGATCCGAGCGAGTGGGCTCTCGCATGAAGAGGCGGAGCTCGTCGTGGACTTGTTTGCCCATGCGAAACTGATTGCACCGTTGATGGCACCGATCCGGTTATACTACCGAGCCACTGCTCGGGTTTTGGCAAACCGGCAGCTGTTGAAACGGGTTGTACCTGGAATGATAAAATGTCTGGGTTAGATGTGGGTTATATTATCGACTGGAGCAATTCCGATTTATTTAAACCTTTGCACTACGATATGTTTTGTGATTACCTCCGCTATAATTCAGAATTTAATTGCTACGATCGAAACTGAGCAGTGATTCTTTATACACTGTATAATTTTACGTAATATTTTTGTTGTAGAAGTAATATTATCGCGTTGCATCTCATTAGTATTTTCCAATTAATAGATTTTGAAAAACTTGAAAATTTTTTATCCCATCTATAGTCCGACAAATCTAACTTGGCTAACAGCGGCGTAGTCTCTAGTTTTCAATCACTTATTTCCACCATTTCGGCTTTATAATCCAAAAAACCCAGTCACTTCAAATAAACAACTATGCGGCGTGTTCGCTTTTAAAGACTGGGTGTTTTTAATTTCAAAAACGAAATGGTTGAAAATTCGAGGCTCCACCCCGTTGCCTAGTCAAGGTAGAGTTGTTGAACTATATCTCATTACGAGTGTTACTCATTATTGTTAACTATAATATCCCTAGTTTCTAAACAAGAATCATCTACTTTGATATTGATATATTCAGTTTATTTTTTTTTTGTTGTTTGGGCAAAGTAATGGAAGTAGCATCGAACGAAAAAACTAGGGATAAGAAGAAGGAAATTTCAAGAAATGTTAGGTCTTGGATTTTATCTTACGTAGTCATTAAATCGACGGATCAGACCACTCAAATTTTTGCTGTGCAATGTTGAACTTATGTAAGTTCAATTTAATATTTTCCAAGCATCAAAATTAAGTAGTTATTACCACCGGAGTACTCATAGAGAAATAAGTAACACGAAAGCATCATTTCGTCGTAAGTTATATAAAAATATGCTGATCTTCGAAAGAAATCTTGATAATCTTGCCATAATTAATATTTATACTTCACGTCTACTTACAGGCGCCGTAGAAATAGTGCTCGGTATTTGATTGGCTTGTCCGACGTCGCTGGCAACGATGTTCGACAAAGCAGGAGAAGCGGATGCGACACTTGCACTAGGAGAGCTGGTTTTCGAGGTGATCGTTGAATTCACTGGAATTGGCGATCTGTTAAGTGCAGGCGTCGAGGCATTTCCCAAAGAGGACGTGGACGCCGTGCTGAAGGCTGGACTTGCGGCCGAAGGTGGTGTCCCAAAAACACCCACGGTGGTTGCTGTTGCAGGAGTACTCATGACTACCGACGTGGGAGCACTCGTTCTTGGCAAAACGGGACTTAAGTTGCTTGTTTTGTTCAATATAGGTGTGATCCTATGGTTCGACGCGAGAACCGGCGAGGGAGATTCATGCCAACCCGTGCCAACGTGGTTCAGGTTTGTGAGATCGTCGTTTTTATCGTTATTATTATTGTTGTTGTTGTTATTATTAACGGTTGGACCATTCTGAAGCTTCATGTCGTCGAGGGAATTGCTGTTTGTTACTGAAACGAGAAAACATTTTTTTCTATGATCAATACTTTATCAATATTGCTGTTGTGAAAGTGAATTGCATTATATTGAAAATTGCATGCTTGAACAATTTTGTACAAGTTTATTTTGAACGTAAAGTCTGATGAAAGATTCTTGTTTTCAGAATATTTAACAGTGACACGGGGATATTAACGAAAGAATTGAATAGAAAATCAATAATATTAAACAGTTAATATTAGTGGATTACGATAATTCAATTTAATGTAAATGAAAGATCAATAATGCTTAACATTTAGTACTGAACATAAATGTCTGATGAAAGATTCTGGCGGTTTGGAATATTTAACGGTGATACGTGGATATTAAAAAAAGAAATAAATAGGAAATCAATAATATTAAATAGTTAACACTTTACCGGCCCGTATTTTTTTAACATCATACTCATTTCTGACCGGTCATTTGGCAGCAATACTTCCCTAATACCGATATCTCTTCGAACATTATAAATTCTCGTCACTGCGTGACTCAATTCATTAACTGAGTGAATTTTCAGTGACAATAAAACTTACTATTCATTAATTGCCGTGGAAACCAATTAATAAGCTAACAGCCCAAAAGCGTTTTTTCCGAATAGTCTATTAATAGGCTATCCGTCGGTAAAGTGTTAATATTAGTGAACTGTGTTAATCCAATTGAACGTAAATAAATAATCCTTGAAAATCCATACCTGGAGAAGTGTTGTTGGTAATTGTATTACTGAAAAGTTGCTTGGCAACAGAACTCGTTGAGCTCTGAGACGGCATTGGTCCGAAATCGTCGCTGCTCGAGAGAAGGGAGAGTCCTTGCGAAAGTTGCTGACACATTGCCGAAACGCTATCCTGACCACTGGGCGATATTTCCGGAATTGGACTAACTGCGAATACAAAATCAAACATTCATCAACAATCTATTTGTCAATAAGGATTTCGAGTTTACTAAAGACAAATCGGGTGCTTGAAACTTTAGTGCTGGAACTACAATAATCGCATGCGACACGACTCGTGACCACGTGTCAAACATCTAATAGGACCATAAAACAGAAATTGACGAAAAAAGGATTTGAAGCAAAAAGAGAACAATTTTTCTCTCAACTTCGAACCATTGAAAATAACGACAACATCGTAAGATCTACGTAGGATCTATCTACCGGATTTTCTATCAACAATTTCGTCCCCTATCGTTCCCCTCTCTCAATCTTTCGCACAGTCATTCATCCATTCATTCCCTCCTTCCAAATTCTCTCCGCTAATGTAATTGCATCGATAAATATGTATTTTAACGGAGATGAAAAACGAGCACGACCAAAGAACATCGAAGGGGAGGGTCAAGCAATATGGACAATTAACGGAGTACGGAGTAATGACCTTCGTCATATCCTTCGAATTCTGTGATAAAAAATGAAGAATCAAAGAGTTATTCGAAATCGAGAATAGCTTAAAAGTTATTAGTAGACTCCGGATGTTTATGCATTTATGACAAAATGAATACGGCTAAAATACACAAAACGAACATAATATAAAAATATATCCGAAATATCCAAAGTATGGTATTCGTTGTAACATTTATCGAGTGCAACAAATCCCTAAATAGGTTCTCTTGTCTTAACTGCATTTGTTGAATTTGAAATTTGCATAAACAGCCGGAGTCTAGTTATTAGTATACTGCGGACTTTTATGCATTTATGACAAATTAAGTACGGCTAAAATATACAAAAAGAACATAATATAAAAATATATCTAAAATATCCAAAGTATGGTATTTGTTGTAATATTTATTGAGTGCAATACATCCCTAGATAGGTTTTCCTGTCTCACCTGCATTTGTGAAACTCGAAATTTGCATAAACATCCGCAGTCTAGTTATTAGCATATATACTTGGGCACAAAGCTTACCAGCAGGATTTAAAGACACCCAAATTATTTACCTGGTGGTTTTAGAGGTACGATATGCGGAATAGTCGATGGCATTCGTGATAAATCCGTCGGCTCGAGGCTGTGGCTACGTGTGCGTTCGAGATTGCTAGGAAGATCATTGACCCGTAGACTGAGTTGCCTCTTGAACGGAGACGCTTGATTAAGTTGGGTAAAACCACGGAAAGAACCTTGACGTTCCAGCATCGACGGGGTAGCGTGTGGTCTCTCGATCGCGAAAGGATTGTACACCTGTTTCACTGGAGGAACATCTGTAACGATAAGATCGGTTTTCATGGCACCACGATATTTCTTTGTGGATGATTTCTCGTTGTGAGATTTTTATCGATTAAAGTAGAAATGAAAAAGATACTAACCTACGGCTCGTTCACGCGTATCCTGCAATCTTTCGGTGAGACTTGGCTGTCTAAAACTACCGCTCCTCGTGAATGTTGAAGTTTTCGAGTCGAAGGTCATCGTCACTCCGCATTCTTTATCCCTTCGCTGTTTCCTTTCCAAGCATGCGGCGAAAGCGCAACCTACGGCGTGACTCAATCGTTCTCCCTAAAATATTAATAAACCTTAGTACATATATTGACATTCAACTTTTTAATCATTCGTTTTCATTAAATTTGTTCTTTTCCTTTCTATTTTCTTCTATTAATTCGTTTCCTTTCTATACAATTTCTTTTGTTATTGAATGCGCTGTAACCCTGAATTAATTGGTGAAATAACAATCTATCCCTAATTTCGGATATAGTAGATGACTTAACGATAGACTTAATGCAATATTGAATAGTATTGAATTCATCTCATTTTATTATGACCTTTGATATTTTTTATTTTATAGTTTTTGGAGCACTTCAAAATTGACTATTCCATTTATCACATCACGATTGGTACTCGTTATTGTACTGCAAGGGGTTAAAAGTGAGAAGGGAAGAAGCAAAATAGTAGGGGAATCGATAAATTATGAATTTTTTCGATCTGTATTTGACAAGTTAGAAATTTTTTTTTATTTCTCATTTGCTGTTTGTGATTTAATTTTTAACGCATTTTGAAGGAATTTGTGATTTATTTGACCGACAGACGATCTTCTATATGCGATGAAATTTGTAAAGGTTGTCGATTATCGGTAGGGTAGGTAAGACACCCTCGGAACTGCATATCAACCCTCGAAATAGGGGTTGGTTCGAGAGACCTTACTTACCGACTCTTTAAGCGCTAAAAATCCATGGCACATCCACCGCCTTGTCGTGCCGTCTCTGCAGATGTAACTGAATCCCTTCTCGTGATTTCGGTCCGGTGCACAAAAGGAAACTTTTTCAATCGTCTGATCGACGATCAGCCCTTTTGTTTCGTCCTCCACAACTCGAAGGCCATCCCCCGATACGTGGAGAACGGCGCGGACCGGTCTTCGCCTCGAATTCTAACAAATTGCGACACATTTGGTAATGATATACCGTTGACAATGATATTTTTTACTAAAATTTATAAATTCCTTCAGCCTATATAAGTGGTATATTTCAAAATTGTTAATTATTGATTTTAAACTATATCGAGCGAGAATTTAAATATAAATTTTATAAACAAATTTCGTAAATAAAAGTAGGGGAGAAATAAATTTAGAAAAGGGTACAGGTCACGATGCGAAACAAGCTCATTGATATTTAACTAGAATACATTTTTATAACTCACCCTAAGTACTTTTAGGGCTTCTTCGCACACTTGCATCCCTCTTGACTCGAATACCTCGACACATCCCAGGTACTGCAAAGGTATCGATTAAGTTAGTCACCCGTTGCAAGGTATAATGCAGTTTAATACATGCAAGACCAATTCCTTCAAACGGCACGTTCTTTGGAGAATCGTTACACTTTCTCGTTATAATATAGTATTGGTTCTCGTATCTATTTGACCCAATATTGAATCCATTTATATATAAATGTCTCAAATACAGTTCACGGGACAATTTGCTGGACTTTAACGATACATCCTTTTACTGTTTATATTTTTGTGTTTACTTTATTAAATCCTGGTTGCAATTTTTCTTAATACAAGACATATTACATATAATTATGAAATTTTACGTTAAAATTGCTCGTTTGTACTTTATATATATATATATATTTTCAAAATTACAAAACAGCAACTTAGGGTAAAGTAAATTAACACTAGAACTACCGGCGTTAAATCTATCATATTTCAATATATTTAATAAGTATTTTGAAAAAGGAGGAATCGAGTGGTGGAAACGATGGTCAATTCTGTGATTTATGTCTTTTGTGATGGACGTAGAATTTTAGTTCTATGACTGTTCCATGAACTTGGAGAATTTTTTGAAAAAATTGTCTACCAGTCATTTTGACTGGTTTGTTAGTTATGAGTTAACCCTTTGCAGTCCTATGTCGAGCTGCACTCGACATACTAGATTTGCACTTCATTTTATTTGCTCACGATTTAATGGCGACTTAATTTAATGTCGATACGAATTAATGACTAATGATAGAAAATATTAGGAAATTAATTTCATTTAGCTCGTTATCAAAATGAGAAAATAATTCGGACCGCAAAGAGTTAATGCAAATGCAACCAAAACTGTTGCATTTTCTGATATTTTCCTTACTACACATTCGATTTTTGACTCCTGTTCACTATACTTCGGCGATGAATGAATGAAATAAAAATGTGCCTATTTGTATCAGCTCCAGAGTATATTGCAAAATGATACGAAAAAATTCTAAATATTCTATCCCAATGAATACTGCAACTTAGAAATTGCACAAATCATAAGTGTATTCTGTTTTCTATAAGACCAGTGCAATTCCACATTACAAGAATTTAACATAATCATAATCATTTGTATTTTATTAAAATTCTGAAATTTCTAAATGATGGAAGTATGTTTGTGCAGAAAGAAAGTAAATTATTTAGATTATAATTCGTTTGCACAAAAAGATGATTACCTTTACGTGGAAAGCGCAAGTAGCCGAGCGCACCGCGCTCTCATCCGCTTGCCATTGATGGGGTTTACTTGATTCCGGCACGTGAGGGTCTTTCCGCCGTCGAAAGCTATCTCGGAAGCTCCGCCGAAGTCGATCCATCCTTTTCCCCGGTGACCTCTCACGCTTCTGTGAGAAAATAAAAAAAAAACGATTTATTTCCTCGAACACAATCCGCGTGGAATTACCCTAACACCGGAGTTGTCCCCCGGCTCGTCAAAATTCGGTACTTGAGTAGGGATTCAAACAACGATGAGATAAAACGGACTATTGTACATTTCATCGATATAAAATAGAAATCCAATAAATTCAATTTTCGTACACAAAGTTCACGGAATTTGCGTTTTTTAAAATAATTAATCTATTTTCACGTAAAATCTTTGAAATTTTTTAATGAAAAATATTGGTATAACTGGTATTATAGATTTTTATTAAGCGGAATTTCCAATTTACAGATTCTTTAAAGTAGCTGAAATTCTGTTTACTAAAGATTCAATACAAATTGTTGACATATTGACTCCTTCGATTAAATAATTTAACACTAAAAATGCAATTGAATACTTTAGAATCAAGAAATGGAGAAGGCAAGAAGCTTGATCGATTTAATCGTCTTCAGTCTACAAGATAGGCGTAGAAAATTGCAAGAGAAACAGCGTTCAAAATGTTAAGTCATTTTTATCACCCTGGTAGATCTAGTATTAATGTCGAAATATAAAATTAGCCGCCAGTGATCGATATGGTAAGTAATACATTAAACTGAAAGTATGCATCGTTAATGACTATACAGAAATGCAGCAAACGTACGTTCAGTTTATAACACAGTATATAAATATAGAAACATACGAGAGAAAAAAAGAGGCCACTTCATGCAACATTTTTCACCGCCTTCGTAAAAAACTCTCTCATCCCTCTCCGTTCTCAAGGGAGCCGTGCTCAGTATTTCACGGATACTTCCCAAAAAAAAAATCGTACACCCCATAAACCCTCTCTTCCCATTCCCCGCTTGTTCTCGACGCGGCCCGATTTCCGTTTTCTTGCCTAAGCAAACGCCGATGCACATCGTTGAACGAGCCGACATCACGGCCAACCGAGTAGATTAATGATCTTTATTAATAGCCATACCTACGACTAGAACTCTTGCAGCAAAATCGAACGCTTTAGGGTATTCGAACGAAAACGTCTCCCTAGTGGTGAGATAAATCGTCTCTCGATCTTACAGGTGATAACGAACTTAATACGTGCCTAGCGTGAAATCCAAGACCTAACGATCGCGTGTAAACACGTCAGAATTCTCAATATCCTTAAAAACGTCCCTAGATAATAACGCAGAATTAAGCGAATAATTTGAGCAACGTCGTAAATTCGTACTCAACGTTCACTTGGAAAGGTGGTCGGAGATAAACGGATGAGAGAATAGTAAGGATAATCTTACGAACTCGTCGTTAGGGACACATTACGAGTGAAATATCTTCGTCTGGCGCACTTGTCCATTAAAAGTCCCCCTTTTATAAAGGTCATCGTTGGGTATCGAGCAAATCTCTGAAAGATTCCCAGAGGACTTGCACTCTGTCTCGGTTTAGCCTGATGTACCTAACAGTCGACCTTGAGAAAATAGTCGATGGAAGGTAAGCGATGTCTGGCAACGAGGATGCCGTGCTGCGTCGAGTTGAGGTCTTACAAAGCCCTGTGATCGAATCTTGGGGTTGGTTCCCAAAGAATCTTTTATATCAGAACCCTCCTCGAGCTCTCCCCTAGTTCGGACCGCGGACCTACCCTCCTAAAAGGGCACCCCTAAGAACCAACCGACGGATCAAGAATCACGGGACGTTGAGAAACTTTCAGCCACTCTGTGTCCCTCACCACCCTTATACTTTCCTCTAGTCTTTTTATTATCGACGATCGCGTTTATTTCGATCCGTGGATGAAGTGGATTTAGGGGATGAAGCGCTAGGATCGTGAACATTCATTTTCCTTGGTCGTGGTAATAGATAGAATTTATTGGACATGCCTCGAGTCTATGTGAAATATTCATCTTTAATATGTGGTGGTTTTTTTTTTTTTATAGGTATTAATCCTTTGCACTCTGTTGTCGCCGCAGCGACGACATTATAGAAATTGGTAGCTACGTTGTCAGGTAAATTATATGTATTTTTATATTTGTTTATATCGTGAAACATAAGTTTACAATGTAAATATACGCTCCGTTTTTAATGGTACAGTAAGATTTTCAATTTTCCACAGATGTGCATTCGCCCCGTGTAAATAGTCCAACAGTAATTGATAGGTCATAGCAAAAATTACTCGGAATGCCAAGGGTTAATATACAGGGTGGTCCACGAAACTTGTGCACCTCGAATAACTTTTAAAGTATGTGTTGTACGAAAGAATGTTATATATAAAAGTTGCATGGTTTAAAAGGGTACACTATGTAGTGTGTTAATTTTTTTTATAGGTGGAGACGTTTCGAAGATTTGAAGGTCAACTTTGTTTTTTTAAAATGGAATACTATATTTTTTATTCCAAAATATGGTAAAGTATCGCATTGTAAGCAAAAAAGTAGTGACCATTATTAACCCTAAACCTAATAGGTTACTAGTAATTTTACTTTATTACTTGACAATTTTCTTAATGTAATATCAAATTGGAGACAGAGTCCTGCGGAAATCTGTGATAAGGTTGAATCTCGCATACTTTAACCCTTTCAATACGGCGAAAAATCCAGTCCGAGTGGGCCCCATTAGCGGGATCAGTTATTTCTCCTCCAAGCGATTATGAGATAAAATAATTTTTATACCGTAAACTGAGCAACCTTAACAGTTGTCGCTTGTTTGATTAGATCGGGGACGATCGAGATGAGAAATTTATGGACTCAGAACGATTGAGAATAAGTTTGGACGCCCAACTTGACGTTATTTTCTGCCGTAGATGTTTTTCAGTAACTGGGACATATGTTGTCCCAGCCATAATATCAAAGATTTTTCAGACTGGGACAGCACATGTCCCGTCCGGTGCGAAAGGGTTAAAAGTTATTCGAGGTGCAGAAGTTACGTGAACCACTCTGTATACGAGGAACTAAGGAGAATGGTAATATTTATTTATTAATTGAGATTGGTGGATAATGATTATCTACCCCTTGTTTTACGATGTCGATTCGAAGTCGTGAAGCATATGGAGGAATTTAAAAATGTGTGATTCACATTGTTAATTATACTTTAAAGTATGCAATGTTTAAAATAATAGCTCAGATAATTATTATTTCAATAATTTTCTGACATCTCTCACGTGTAATCATACAAGAAATCGTAAAGCATGGGAATAAAATTAAATTAAAATAGGAGCAACATAAAAGTAAAGCTACTTATACACTCAACTTGCTTTCTTCAGAAGAGTAAATGTTAAAGAACCCTTTCCAATTACATAAATATAATAGACTTACTGATTTATGTGAAACGTAGTTAACAAACAAGTGTTGCAATTTAATTTTCACTATATTCAATTCAATATTAATTGTTCTTTTATTTTCCTGTAATTATCTACTCTTGCTGTTTTCTCAATGTTAAACATTTATTTCTCCATAATAGAAAAGCATCTGTTATCGTTTAACTCAGTCTCATTTATCCCAAATCTCACAAAATGTTCGCAAATTGTCAAGGAACAATTGCAAGAACGTATTGTCACAACAAAGCATTCCAATTACCAAGTAAATTGAATCTCTCCCACTCTAAACCCATTTCTTTTTCCCTATTCTTCTACGATTATTCAGCATTAGGTATACGTTTATAGGTAATAAAGTGACAAGTGTGCTCGTTAAAATATTCACTTTCCATAATAAAGTCTAAAAGTCTCTCGTAAAGATTATGCGGAAGAAAATTACTTTAATATCCACGACAACGGTTTCGTCAAAAAACTCATCGCAGCAAGGCGCCCCCAGAAAAGGGAACTTTTTCCTCGAACTTGCGGACACTTTGCGCTTAATGGCACCTATATTACATTGCATAATTCATACGCCATAAGCCGCATTGTATTATCAATGTAACGCTGTGAAATTCTATTAAAGGAAGTCAGTAGCGATTGCCAACATCGTAAAAATCCCCGGGGGAAAGTAGAGACGGAAGTTCGGCTCTAACGAAGATAAGAACGTTGGCTGTATCTCTCACCCTTAAAATACGAAGGCACGTTGACCCACGATCGTCCATACGATTCTCGTGTGCCAGATAATGAATATCAGTGGGATCATCTAAACGTGTCCCCGTCGAGATAGCCTCGTAAATATCTCACTCTCGAACCTGAATATGACATGGGAACCCTGCTCCTGGGGTGCGTTTTTTTTTAATCTCACCTTTTCACCGCACCACTTTATCCGCCCCATTGAACAAAATAAATATCGGGATAATTGTGTATTGCGGGGTGAAAATGGCAAAAGTTTTTAAATCTAACGAGTGGCCGAAGTAGCACGTGTTAATTTAATCCGTAGCGTTTAAATACTTCAAGCCACTTGTTTCACTCTGTTGAGCAATCTAATTATCGGGAGATCCTTTGACGGAGAGTGAACGTTGATATTTGTTATGATCGTACTGTGAAGAAAGAAATGATATTGAATTTTGTACTGGACGTGCGAATAATTAATGCTTGCAATTCCGACAATTAATCAGATATGTTTAGAGTTATCGGCAAATATGTTTGTAAGAACGGAATAAGCAGAGAAGGAAATTAATTAATATAATTGTTTTCATTTTGTAAAATGGATTTCGTAAATGAAATGAAAAATAGTGTGAGATATTATAAAAGGATTTAATCCATATTAACCCGGCGTGTGTATACTCAATTTTTAAGGGTACGGTGTGTACACTGGGCCTTTGAAGGAACAGTCGGGTTTACAAGGTTTTCTCGACTTCAGAAAAATCTGCAAAAATTCTGAGATACTTATTGGAGTGTCTACTATGTGGCCCAGTAGTTGCTAAAGTCAGGAATTTAAAACTGTTATTTTTAAAAATTCAGAATGTTGAAAAATGTTAGAGAGAAATTTGAAGTAGAAATTTTGACTGTTCCTTAAAAGACCCAGTATACACACGCCGGGTTAAGAATCACGTCATTGTAATTACCTTGCTAAATTTAGTATTATAGGAAAAATTTATTTGTGGCCTACATTGTAAAATATTGAAAAATTGTATTATTCTCTATTTCGATCTGTAAACGAGATAGCGAAAGCTATTAAAGCTAAATAAAGAACCAAAGATGGCTGTATTATCTTCAACATGATTTACTTATTCTCCACCATATGATACTCCGTGGAGTGATGCTGCAAGTAATATTTTAACGCCGCCAAGGTACGTGGGACAAAATATTTTCCTACTTTTCCGATGCAAGAGATAAAAAGGATTTCACACAAGAATAGCCGAACAGCGTAATAGATATTTCTATATAATCATATTTCACGATACACGACGAAGCTGCTATATTTATCCTCTGTAACTAGATTTGCAACGCATAAATTGATTTGCACGTTTCATGACACGTGAATTCTCTAAAGACTCTTCATCTTAAAAGTTAAACTTTTGATTTTTATAAAATATTTCATCGGCTCCGCCTATTGTGATTATTTCACCAAAGATATAATATTCTATGTGGGCTCCGAACTATCGAGACTATAAGATCACATAGGAAAGATTTCCCAAAGGAGATTTGAACTCGTATCCAACGATTGGAAGTTGAAGCATTTAACTGCATAACTACCATAGCCTCCAAAGTTCTCGTTACATCTAATTATGTAACTATTAACAGCTCGTCCTACGATTTCTTCTCTGGCAGTGTCTCACATAGTAAACATAAACTTAATACTGTTAATCTTAATTAGAAATAAAAAATAATCAACCATTTCTGCTACACCAAGGAATTCGAAATAAAACTGATAAAATAAAGGCTATCCCGAGTCGAAAATTTCAGCACAAAATGCTCCTAAATTACCAAATAACTTGGGATATTTAGGTTGAATATGGAAAAATATGTCACATATAAAAGAATGCAAATTTTAATTTCACAATCGCCCTAAACTTGTTCATTTTTGCCAGTTTTGCATAGTTTAGGATCAATTTAGGCTTCATACAGCCCAAAATAATCCTCAGCATTCTTATTTAGAAAATTAAACTAATTGTAAGCCCAATATTAAGCCATACATTCTATAATGAGGAGTTTTAGAATTGGAGTGGAGTGATCTAGGTCCAAAAAAATTTTTAATATCCTAAAAATTAATTTGATTTTAGGAGATTTAGAATTTATATGGAATAAAATGATAATTTAATTCCTACTTGCTCCTGAACGCCCTATTTTTAGAATATGAGTCGACAGACTTGGAACTTCTGAAATATTTTTAGGGGATGTCAGATTAAATTGAAATAAAAATTTTACCTGATCAGTCCATATAACTCCTAAAAATCATATTTACAGGACTTTGAGGCGCGTAGACACACTAGCTGAGGATTTTGAGGTTTAAAATGGTCTACATAATTAAGCGGCAAATGAGAAATCAAAAGAATCTAGCATTTGATGTTTCTTTTTAGGCTGGACTTTTCGACTCGGGATTGTATCTTACCATGTATCACTTAAATTTACAACCAGGCAGCTTTTGAAAACCTTGAATTTTTTGTTCCAATTTCTATGAAACGAATTATACTCATTATTGCAGAGCATAGGATTAAATGCGCTTTCATTTTAACCAACTTATTTTCCACTTCCTATTCTCTAACATAAACTCCCCTAATCAACATAATATCACTAAAATCTCAAAACCCTAATAACTCATTGACAAATGCATCATTATCCAATATCCGCAAGAATTTCTGATTTAAAGAAATAAGTACTAAAGAATAATCAAAAAAATTCAAAACCTTAATCTACCACATGCAAGATGTAGCCACTCAAAAAAAAAAATTCGCGAGTTACGACACCAATGTGTTCCCGAGATTGTTCAGCGATATTCGATCCCTTCTCACGTACGGGAGTTCGTTTCAGGGAAAAGCGTCGGGAGACCATGCAAATATTGTCACGTACGAGTCTATGCGATCCCATCCTCACTTCTCCGACTTCTCTTATGCGAAGTAACAATACGATCGCAGCTGCTACACTCTATAAACGTAAGTGCAAGATCACAAATGATACCGTGCTGCGAAAACAATCGTATAGAAGAACGGTTTTTTTTGCGAGAGGTCTACTTCGTCGAGGAGGACCCGTTGATGGTTAAAACGTGCGAAAGTAAGCACTCTCAATGCAATCGGATTACCGCGGATATTTACTTAGCGCTATAATAGGCTTAGCAATGCGTTGGTGTGCGTTGCATCGGGGGGCTCTCTATTCGTTGCGAATTCACTGCATCTCTTGCGTGAGCATATTTTTGCCAACTACTATAAAATACGCGAAAAATAATTGGACTGATGCCATTGGATGTTTTATGGTTTTCAAATTCAGAATGCATAATTTATATGGAAATTGTAGAAATTAACCGCTTGCCGTTGTTACGAAATGAGCACCAATTTGTCTTTCGAGTGAATTTATGTAATAAATTAACTCTTTGATATTATATTTATATATAAATATACTATATTTGTAGACTTTTATGTCTGTGTGCGTGTTTTTAAAGGTGTGTGTGTGTGGTTCGTGGAAAAGATAAAAATGGAAGTTTGTCTGATTGCTTTTGAGAGTAGAATGGAAGTGTAAATTTTCAGGAAAGTCGTGGGTGCGGAAAATTAGGAGATGTTAGGAGTGGGGATCAGGGGCCTCGGTAGGTGGGGATGAGGTTCACGAGGAGTAGGATGGGCCCTTAGGAAAATCGGTGTACATGTGTATGTGTGTGTGTGTGTGTGTGTGTATCTTACATAATCAAAGTACATTTATAATAATAATACTAATAATAACAATAATAATGGTAATAATAATAATAACGATAATAATAATAGTAATAATAATAATACTGATAATAATAGCAATAATAGTAATACTGATAATTAATATAATTAGATTGGGGTTAGGACGTAACACCGTATAATTTCTTTTGTGGCCCAATGCGCATCAAATCAGAATTAATTGCTAATATGGCAATGTGTCCCACATTTCTGCTATAGCTTGTGACTTAACACAATATTAATATTACAATAATAATGT
This sequence comes from Cerceris rybyensis, assembly GCA_910591515.1. Taxonomy (NCBI): domain Eukaryota; kingdom Metazoa; phylum Arthropoda; class Insecta; order Hymenoptera; family Crabronidae; genus Cerceris; species Cerceris rybyensis. The sequence goes on from OU342789.1 coordinate 44,512,088, forward strand.
TATCCTATCGCAAGACATTGACATTTTTAATTTAATAGTTTTCAGAAAATTTAAAAATTTCATACTCCATTTATATGCATCACGAATGTCACTCGTTATTGTACGGCATGGGGTTAGACAAGGAATGGGCAAGAGGATATTTGAAGGTGGAGAATTATTGAAGTTTCGAGGTATTGAAAAGTATTTCAATTTTGTAAACTGATTTCTTTATATGGTACAATGGTTGTGGAAACGAGAAAGTAATTTGTAATTACGAAATTATAATGTTAACAGCTTGAGTTTGAATAATCTGGAGTTTGGAGATGCAATTCTACTGTTAACTTGATTATTGATGACTTTGAAACGAATACAATTTATTTGGATATGTTTGTGTCGTGTAATGTAATAGACACGATTGCCCTCAGTGTGTAGAAAATAAAACTTTGATTAAAGCAATCCTGTTTAATGTCGTATTTCACGATAGCGTTCTGCATTTAAAGCCGTAAATTCTACGAAGATATTCTGCGTGTCAGAGTTTTATTGCATTCTGCATTCTAAAGAGAATGCAAATTATAAACAACATTCTATCGAGGTGCATCACAGAAGCCGATGTTCCATCGATTTTAAGTTGTCTTTTTTCGACAAACGAAAAGAAATCCAACATAAAGCAATATTTAGATTTAGAAAGAATGAAGGTGTCTTTTAAATTAGAAAAATTAAATATAATACCAGCGCTGTAATTTTATATATCAAATATGACACCAAAATATACACTAACCGCAAAAATCGTAAAAACTTGTGCACTCAGTCTCAGCTCTTCATTCGCTAAAAATGAACGATGGTGTATTTCAAATTAACAAAACTAAATATAAAACCATCCAATTTTAAACATGAAATATAATATCATACCACCTGTTAATTGCGAAATTCGTAAAAGTTCTGCGCTCGATTTCAACTATTCATCCTCCAGAGAGAACGAGAGTGTGTTTTAAACGAGTAAAATAAAATTTTACTGCTACACTATCATTTGAGATCCTCAAATATCCACTAATCGTAAAAGTCGTAAAACTGGTGCGCTCAATTTCAATTCTTTATCCCTACTTCGCTCGTAATTCCCGAAAATTTACGATTTCAATTTTCCCCTGCGGTATAAATAGTTCATCAATTCTGCAATCGTTTGTCATTATCCACGTCTTCCTAAATCACCGGCACCGCCCATTCAAGCATCCTTCTCAAACTCGTTGACAACAACGTTGTAACTGATAAAAATCGCCATGCAACGATACAAGAATTCGGAGAAAGAGGAACACTCATGTGATTACCGGGAACGAAACGAGTATTCGGCGAAAGTTCAATGTGCATGCACGACAAAACTGGCACAGTTACGCGGATGACATAATCTCATCGATACGACAATCCGTCTCGTCGTCTTTGTCGTCGGATTAAAGATATTCGAGTTGTCGTTGCATCCAACTAGACGGCGTCGCGCTTCAAAGCTGTTTAACGAGACGAGAAGCGAAAACGCATTGCGTCCTCAACAATTGATTTCGTCAATTAAATTAATCCCGCTCGCCGCATGCACCGATAAAGAGGACTTTATTAGGGCTGCTATTTGACCCCGTGCATGATCCATTTGCGGAGTGTGCGTCTTTCCTTGTATGTATTTGTGTTTATGAGCTTTTAATATCTCCTTTCGGTGTTAGTATTCTTTTACGTGTATTAACGATCGTTAAGTGCAGCTTCTCGATTCTGTGCTGAATCGAGCAGCCGTTGTTTCATGGCTACGTTTCTACATAATGTATTTATAGCTTTGGACAATCACTTGGAACAGCTTATATGACAAGAATATTCTTTTTGTTTGTTTGTTTTTTTTTTTAATTTATAGAAGGCGATTATTTAGCAGAGGGATAATTTTAGCGATCTTTATTTTTATTTTTCTGCTTTAACTGCTATGGTTATTGGGTTTGAAACCTACTTTTTTTAGGGAGTTATATCATCATAATGTTATCGCCGGTTTTCAAGAACAGTGACACATTTGGTTTTGTGTCATAACGAGTTAATTACAGAGGAAGAATCTACGTAAGCTTTATTCTAATATAGTTATCTAATAACTAATATAAGGGGGGCTACCGCACGCGTGTCGTTATATGATTGGCCGAAATATACCGCCATTTTGGCATCGGCTTCGACTAAAAAGAGCCTACTGTAAAACTGTCATTTTCGAAAAGTGTCGTTATTCTAGAAAAGTGGCGATATGGGACCAATTTTCAAGAAGTATGGAGGATTTGATCTCAGGTCCACTAATTACAAGTACGAGCTATTACCTTCCTTCCCACCATGCTACCAATTTTTAATTTTATTTCTGATCTATCGCCATAATAAAATGCAGATTTATAAATAGCATTAAAATTCAAATATTTTTAATACCTGTATTCAATTACACCTTCAAGAATTTGTAAGAATTTTGGGGAAAAATTAAAAGTCTGTCATTTAAACTACCTTGATAGATCTAGAATGACAATATTAACGTTAATAAAAAAATCGGAAAGATGTTAATATCTAAAAATTACATACAACGAATTACATTTTTATGTTATGTAAGATTATATTCGTTGCAGAAAGGTTTTATACAAATTCGAAATGTTTGGAAGACAAAAGGTCCTGAAATTTCCAAATATTCTAATTTTGCATCGTAATAGAGATGGTAATGCCATAGAAGATGAATTATTCCCGTGTGAACGACCGATAAGGAACTTAAGTAATGTAAAATAGATACGCCTGATTCATAGGAACGATTGTCTGTCGGGTCATCACGGTATAAGCCGCGTACTGTTCGCAGAGCGGTGGTTGAAAAACCATGTCCAAAAGAATTTTAAGGACGCGAGGCAAATGAAAGGATTGAAAAAAAGGAGTGAAACGGTGAAGTTAAGTGAATCATCGACTAGGCTCGCCAGACCTGCTGTGGCCGATGTGTCCGATAAAATAATGGAGCTTTCTTTTGCTCAAACTTTGGTCATTAGCCGACGATGAGTAACGTCGGAGGAATCCGGAAACTTTAAGAAGCTTTCTGAAGGATTTCCATGTGGTAAAATATGTACTGTTAATGAAGGATATTGTAAGTTACAGTTCCATGAAACGGTAAACAAATTCCTTGAGTCTTCGTCAATGAGCCTTAACCCTTTGCAGTCCTATGTCGAGCTGCATTCGACACAGATTTCCACCTAATTTTCATTTATAACGATTTATTAACGCCTTTTCATTTTCATAATGATTTTGTAACATCACATAAATATTCTTCAGAACCTATAGTTATTGCTATCAATAAATAAAAATTAATAACCAACGATAAAAAGCACTGTGAAATTAATTTCTTTCAGTCCACTATCAAATGGACAAAATAATTCGGACCGCAAAGACTTTTTTTTACTTGCTAAAAGAAACACAGTTCAAATGCTTAAGTAATGTAACAAATAACAATTCTCATTACATACACCATTGTCACACAAAACCATATCCATTTAAATTGATAATTTCAACATTACTAGAAACTTCTAGTGGATAACTACCCACTGTTGTTTCCTATCTCACAGACTCCAATTAAACCCAAAAAATATACAATCAATAACGCCCTATTAAACCAGAAAACTTTACATAAAAGCCATACACCGATAAAAAATATCCTTCCCTACAATCAAGTTCTTCTTCACCGTGTCAAAAACATCAAACCACTCAAAATGAACAAGTAGCATTCTACCAACACAAACGTCAGAAGACGTGTTAAAATCATAATTCACGCTTCAACTTACAAGTACATTGGTGTATTTATTATCCAAAGCGATCGTAGGACGTCATTAAAGTACATGTTAATGAGACACGCATTGCAATTGTCACGGTACTGTCGTGAGAAAGAATAAAATGTCACATCATATATATATATATATATATATATATATATATATATATATATATATATATATATATAGAGAGAGAGAGAGAGAGAGAGAGAGAGAGAGAGAGAGAGAGAGAGAGCCTGAAATTACAATATAATGGACGCACGAGCTGGCGGGGCAAGTTGATTATAAAAGAAGACTGGGCGATCAATCGTTGCGCGAAAGTGTGTGTGAAACTGGCGCTGGTTTTACGACAGGCGAAATAATACAGCCAAGCGCGACTTTATCGTCTATCGAATTTTCACGTAACACGCTATTCCCCCGATGATACGTCGCAGTCCTTGTACACGATACTCAATTAAATGGTCCTTTAATAATGCATCACGATACGCTGCATTTGTACCGCGAACAATGTCATTTAGCGCGGAACAAAGCAGTACGAATAAAACGTAGTATACTGGAGGTTTATTGAAAAATAATTATAGAATTAGTGGGACTTTTTTGTCGAAGCGATTTAAGCGTGTTACGTATCGCATGGATTTGATTAGTCATTGGATGAAGAGTACGCATGTGCCGACGATGGAACATATGCAAATGTTTTTGTTTTATGTATATTCACTGACTCACGTGAGATCGAGCAAATTGACATTATATGTCCGGGAAATAGAATCGTAGAAAAGAGTATGGTTTTGAATTGAAAACTTTAACGTGTTAAATAATATGTTATACCGGTGACCGAGACTATTGAATTCAACGAAAATTCTTACAATTTTTTAATTCACTAATTATCGAAGTTTGTTAATATCTTCAACACTAGAGTGTTGGTGTTAAAAGGAAAAAAGTACTGTTGCGTATATAACGATTTTTAACTTTAATGTTTTTGCCAAGGGCGGACTAAGGCCTAGGCAACCTAGGCACGTGCCTAGGGCCCGTAATTTTTGGGGCCAATGCAAAGTATGTGCCATGACTGAAAAATAGGCCCGGAATTGCAATGTTGCCTAGGGCCCGCTTTAGCCTTAGTCCGCCACTGGTTTTTGCTCTATGAAGATGTGATTTTAACAATAGAAATGCCAAACCAGTCGAAATTCCTGATATGCAATTTTTTCCAAAAATTCTCTGAGTTTATAGGACAGTCATAGAATATATATTCTGCGTCGATCATACAAAACAAATTATGAAATCGATAATTTTTTCCACCTCTTGTTTCATCTTCTGTTAAAGCAGTTATTTAACATATTTATAATTAGATATAATAGATTTAATGCCTGTAGTTCTGGTGTTGATAAAAAAATTGAGTAGAGATAATGGAAGTACAAATATATGGGTGGCGTATGTTAATATTTTGTACATGTTATACATTATTCTGTCTGGGTCAACATGAATTGCTCGACCTTTGACACATCTAAATATAATCTTTCTATTGTTAGAAGCAGGATATACATAGCGCTTCTTTTGTTCAAAGACTATTTATTCCCTGTACGTATGTTCAGAATTATTATTAATTTTTGCGAAGCGTACGTTCTCATGCAGGATACAATTTTTACATTGCTTTATCGTAACTGAGAATACGCAATAGATGTTTGTTTATTAAAATATATTAATCTCTTGTGGTATTTGAATCATAATCCGCATATTTTAATCAATACAAGATACATAATGTGTCTCTTATTATGTTATCTATTATCATGAGCAGTTTAGCGATCGGTAGCCTATTAACACTTTATTGACCGGTAGCCTATTAATAGGCTTTTCAGGCCCGACGCTTTTCGAGTTTTAACTAATTAATTAGTTACCATAGCGATTAATAAATTATTATTTATCATTGCGGTTAAGTGTGCCAAGGATTCTGTGACGAGAATTTATAATTTTCGAAGAGATATCGGTACCAGGAAAGTATTTGCGGCCAAGTGACCGGTCAGAAGTGAATAGGATGTAAAAAAAATACCGATCGATAAAGTGTTAATAGTCTTTTCGGTCCCAACGCTTTTGGACTTTTAACATATTAATCGGTTGCCACAGCAATTAATAAATTTTTATTTATCATTGCAGTTTACTGTACCGAGGATTCAGTAACGTGAATTTATAATTTTTATAGAAATATCGGTATCCGAGAAGTATTTGCGATAAAATGACTGGTCAGAAGTGGATAGGATATTAAAAAACGCCAATGGATAAAGTGTTATTATAATAATCTGTGATACACTACAAACCCACAACGCCACGTCTTTTTGCTACTTTCACTTATCATTGATACAAAAATTATTTACAGAGCTTCATAGACCATTATTCATTCATAAATAACAAGAAAATTGTATTGAAAAAGCCATGAACATTCGCTATCATTTTCATCCAACGTTCCTTCATCGGCTAATCAGTATGTACTACTGCTCATTGCACGTGTAACGTATGACTATAATCGCATAATCAAACTGGTACTTAATAGCTTGGATCGTAACGATAATTTCCTATTAATCATCTACAAATTCCCGTCAGGTTCAAATCGATCCACATGAACGTGATCATGCGAGAGATATTCGCTTTGCGTACACATATAACTCCGTATGATAGAATACGCTCAGTTGCAAGTGGTCACGATCAGGTTCGAGTGCAAATAGGCCCGAGTGAATTCAAGAGGATGCCAATGATCCCGAGCGAGCATGAGGGAATACGACAAGGTGCGAGCGGATGCGAGTGACTCAGAATGAATTCCAGTGAATCCAATCGAATGAGAGTCAGAACTCCAATCTTTTTTGGATTTTATCTCAAGGATGAATTTGGCCTTTGATGACTACTACTTGTTTTAACCCTTTGCCGTACAACAACGAGTGACGTTTGTCACAATGAAGTAGGAAACTTTCAAATTTTTCTAAAACTATTAAATTAAAAACACCAGCAGCCCGTGATAGGATCAAATTATTGGCATGCTATTAACACTTTAATGGCTGCACGTCTACGCAGTCAAACGTTGCTAGGGCCCGACAATATTTTTGAAGAATTAACACTTACAATTAGCCAACCGCACGCGCCACAGAGACCTACTCTCTTATTGTTAGATCGAACCAGTGAGATTTCACTGGTTCAACCAGTGAATACAAATCTCACTGGCGAACCAGTGAAATTTGCGTCCGTTGCCGCAGCGCCATGCGCCGTGTTTTATTTTTGAATATGCTGACGAGTGAGATTCACTGGTAAACCAGTGAACTTTGATGGCCGCCGAGATCACTGGTGGAACCAGTGAGTGTCATTGGTAAACAAGTGAGTTTCCATTGGCGAACCAGTGAAATTCCACTGGTTCGATCTAAGAGAGTATACAGTTTCCACCGCGCTCGGAACGCCAAACTGCGCTGTCCACCGCGCATTTTTTTGCGTAGAGCCGTAATAATAGCCAATAAAAGACTTCAAAAATTGGTGCATTTTATTATATGTTGTACTCTATAGAAATAAGAAGCTCTATAGAGAAAGAAGCGTTCCTCAGGTCAAAAATAATACCCGATCGGTCGGCCATCGACTAGCTTGGAAATGGGTAGATCTACCCGATCGGTCGGCTAAGTGTTAATACAAAAAAAGTTTATTAAAATTAAGTGAAGATATTATAAGATCAAACACTGTAAAGAAACTACGAAGCCAATAGCAATATCCATACTTGTTTACATTCATAATTCATCACACAGAAAGTGTGGTACCATCACACACATGTGTGAGCGGCCATTAAAGTGTTAATATTGTGTTAAGTCATAAGCTATATCAGAAATGTTGGATAGATTGTTATCTCAACAATTAATTATGATTTGTTGCATAATTAATCACAAAAAAAATTGGTACTGCAAGAAGTCAATATGTAATACATGGAGATTATTTAGGTTGTCTGATCGGAAGATAAATCTGCAGGGAGAGATGCTGAAAGACAAATTATTGCTTTTCACTTTTCATTAGACGTTTATGTCTATAAGTTTAACCCTTTTAGTGCCGGATGACGATATTTCGTTGTTAGCAATAGTGCTAACACTGGACATCTAAGGGGTCATATCCCGTGTCCAATACGATATCAGTAATTTTATGATAGATAATTGTAAATACACAGTTGATGTTCTACATTGCGTGTTCGATCTAAACTATCCCCAATTGACAATTCTTTTTATTCGCAATTACATTTGTTATTAATTCAGTCAATTTTTTCGCTCAGCACTAAAAAAGTTAACATTTTTAATCGAATGTGGCAACCACATTTGCAGAGAATATACCGAAAAACTACTATTTACAATAAGGAAGGAAGACGATGTTTTGGAGAAGATAAAAGTAAGATCTGCACAGTTCGGTAGCTGAAAAATAGCTAGGGAGCGGCGGAGCCTCTTATTTTCAAATGCCTATTCCTGCCATTCGGTTTTTGGAATTCCCAAACCCAGTCTCCTAAAGTAAAAACTTCGCACAGTCGTTTACTTTAGAAAGTTGGGTTGAAGGATTCCAAAAAAGAAATGGCAATAGACGGCTGAAAACGAGAGGCTCCGCCGCTTCCTATCCATCTTTCAGTTGTAGAACGGAAATAGTGTACCTTTTCAACTCTTATTCCGTTTGAATTTCATCGTGTCTCAGTTACTGAAAATTACCTAAAACTGCCACTTCTCTGCCGAAGAATAGCAACCGTAGTATGCCAACTTTTTGATGGCAACTTCGTAACAAAGACACTTCTATCTGCTTAAAAAAAGTATTTAAATGGCAATAGACGCCTGAAAACGAGAGGCTCCGCCGCTTCCTATCCATCTTTCAGTTGTCGAACGAAAATAGTGTACCTTTTCAACTTTTATTCCGTTTGAATTTAATCGTGTCTCAGTTGTTGGAAATTACCTAAATCTGCCACTTCTCTGCCGAAGAATAGCAACCGTAGTGTGCCAACTTTTTGATGGCAACTTTGTAACAAAGACACTTCTATCTGCTTAAAAAAAGTATTTAAAGTGGAACATCTGGACTTAAGCTACAAGAAAGGACACTGAAACTTTAAGAAATAAAATTGCGACGAGGAAATGTCTTATTAAAACAAAGCTACAACTCTTAAGAATCGCAGTTCGCAAACTTCTATCCTCAAAGAAATAACCACACTTGCAGCCGTAATTGTATAAACAGCAGCAATGATTAAATTTCTCTTCATGCTCCTTCACTATTTTTATCGTGAAGGAAAACATGAAATACCTCTCTCTGTGTTGACATCCTCGCAGAATCGCATCGCCCGATTGCGAAGTAGCTTATGCAGAAATGTTCAACGTTACTTGATTCAAATCGGGCTCGTCGAGTATTTTACGACAAGAATCAACAGGGAAATACAACAGAGGCATGACTTGCCTACGTTTTGACATGCAGATACCAATGGCGTGTGCATGTAGCATTCCCGAATGCATTCTCTATCGTCATATTTCCTTTCACGCCTCAAGGTTGCAAGTAGCGATTATAATGCGCAAAGAATTGCTGGTTAAAGAGCATCGGCTGCATCTACACAGACACATCTGCTAGCATTTATTTATTTTCGAATTTACTGCACCTCGACAACAATAGACAAGATGTTTTAATTTGGAAAACAATATTGCGTATTTTTCTCTTCTTTATTTGTACTTTTGTCTTCACTGGAGTCGTGGTTTTACAAGGAGCAAGTATTTCAGGTGTTTCACGAATCATCGGTATTTTTCTTGCTGTATTGGAAGCCTGTTTGAAAGTTTGATTTGTTGGATGGCAAAGATACTTCTGAACTTTATAGCGCATCCTGTAGTTCTAATTTACTCCTGTAGTTCTGCAATGTGTATTTCAAACTAGGCGGAAGAATTCAATATATGCTCCTGACTGTAAATCCCAAATTCAGAACTCGATTTAAACTTCATAGAAGAAGGAGATACAAGCTCAGAATGAAACGATGTCTTGTTACAAAAACATTCCCATTGGAAGCAGAGAGAATTTTCGTTCCAATGTATTGCAACTGCACAAAGAGTTTTCAGAAGAAACTTGGAAGATGTTTTCACTTTTGTAAAAACAGTAACAGGCTAAGATGTACTGGTAATTATGAGAATTATTCTGAGCTCTCAGATATTTCAATTTCTTTAGATGAAATGTGAGTAATCAAAGAATTTGAAAGCTGAAACTTAAATTCACCAAGACTTTGACCTGTAATTTTAAAAATTCAAATCCTTATAAGGATTAGATGATCTAATGATACAAGCATTCCAGCAATGCTCAATTATTTGATCTCTATAAATGTCCATTAATCTTGGAAATAACAATAACTTGTAAAAATATAACAATTATTCTTGACAAATTTCAAAGGCAATTTTAAATTATCAGCTTTGCCTGAAATACAACGCCAAATCTTCATCAAACAAATTACAATCCATTAAATCTCTTTTCCTCAAAATCTCAGTAGCACAAAAACCGTTAAAACTCAACTATATTTCCCTTTCTTACAAATTCGTGTCCGCAAGATTCGTCTTCACCAATCTCATTAACACTAGAGCTACCAGCGTTAAATCTACTGTATTTCAATATATTAATTAAGTATTTTGAAGAAAAAAAAGGAATCAAGAGGAACAAGGCGTGATCGATTCAGTAGTCAACGTATTATAAAATCAACGTAGAATATCTGCTCTATGACTCTCCTATAAACTTGGAGAAATTTTGGAAAAAATTCAGAACCAGTCATTTTGACTTGCTTGGTAGTTCTAGTATTAAATAACTTCCCATTTGCTTTAACCGCTTGGCGTACCACTTCTTTCGTGACTGCTTCAGCAATAATTAAAAATTCAATTAAGAAAATAAAAATAGATCAGTAATTTTTCAAATATCACTCATTTCAACGCAATATTGATATTTTAAAAATAATAAAAATTACGAGTGCTACTCGTGACGCAATAAACGGAATACATAGTCAATTTTGAAGTGTTCTAAAAATGATTTGATTACAAATATCAGTAGGTCCTGATAAAGTAAAATTAATTCTACACTATTCAATATTACGTTAACCGTTTGAGAGCGGAAGAATTTTCTTATGTATATGCTAAAATTGCGGAATGAAATGCGTAGTTATTTTTTTTTGAAAATAATAAAAATTGTTATAATTAACTCTAATTATTATAAAAAAAAGTAATTTTTACTAACAAAAATGTTTTTTATTCTCACTTATTACATGAGTGTTTTGCTGCACAAATTCTATGAATTTGTACATACAGTTCCTTTTTTACATACAGCGCAAATTAAGTTGGATCGTTTAATTCCATTTCCATTTTTTTACTGCAAACCTCACACTGTTGCAAGTTTCGTCCAGGCAATTTTCCTAAAGTCGAAATGTATCTATCTTTTTACATTGGCTCATTTCTTCTACCGTACCATGATCCACGGCTCTACTATATTTTACCACTGTGTTTTATTTTAATTTTCATATTATTAAAAACCACAATCAAACGAAATTAATAATAAACTGCAATGGATATAAACACAACTGTTCTCAATTAATTCGAAAATTATACTAACGAACAGCAGCGTGGTCACTTCTCCGCATTTTTGGCATAGAACAAGCGAAGCGCGATATCGCTTCACCGCACTCAAACGATTAAATTATTTATTATATCCGAAATTAGGGGTTAGATTGTTATTTTAGTAATTAATTCAGAATCATTGCACATTTAACCACAAAAGAAATAGCACGGCAAGGGGTTATTTGAAAAAATCTCACATAACTCAGACGAGATTCAACATCTTGGCATTCAAAGTGTTACAAGATCCCCCTGTCCTGGCATTTCTAGTACAATAAGATTTATGTAAGACGGAACAGAACAGTATGAGTTTTATTAGCGTATTAATGGAAACCGTGGTCCAAATAGAGTGTCTAAAAAAACCCTGAACACCAGTTTGGCGCAGCTCAGTCTGGCTGGCAGTTCTTCTCAACAGTTTGAGGCTACGTGCCAATCGAAGTCGGGGATCCCTGAGGTGGTGTCGTGACCTAGAAAAGTCTACGGTGAAAGCCGGTACACATTCGTGTAGTCCTATCGTATCGTCGAGAGAAGGTTCGTCGACCGAAGCTCAAGACGATGAATTTAAGCAGTTCTCCACTTCCGAGAGACGCTTGGATCTTCAACTGCATCTTGGCTGTTGCATAGTGCGTTAGTACCGAGAGGGACGAAGGTCCTTGGCCTCTCGAGGAGTTCTGGCTTTAGAAGCTAATCTTGGTGATGTACCAAAATTGGTACTTCTTTGGTGGGAGATTTTAATGGAGTTTATTTACTCGAACTTTTTCGTATTTCGATATACACGTAATTCTCGAATAATGTGATCCTGAAGAAATGCAATTTTTATATAACGTGGACTGAGAATTTATAGAGTTCTTTTGCTACGTGGTTTAATACGAACTACAAAATAGCGAGGTCGTAAAATCGGTCAGAGAGGAGAGGAGATGAAAATGTAATAAAGTTTGAAATTTATACGGTCTTATAATTTCATTGGATAATATTTCTTTAAGGCGAAAGTTTTATTTTACTTTCACGGGTAGAATGGTGTTGAGAAGTGTTTCGTGGATATTTTACTTGTAGGAAATTTTGCATTGTACACTGTAGTACTTACGAATTTGTGAAAGCAATAATTTTCAACGAACCAAGTCTATTTCTTGGCTGTAAAGCTGGAATTAATAAAGAATATATATATGTAAAGAAATGTGATTTCTTCAAACTTATATTTGCCGCGCTTTAACGCGCGAGCGAAACGTAGACATCACCTGTGTGGTGGGAGAGACGACGGTTAAAGAGTCGAGACAGAAGCAGACAGAAGTAAATAAACACGAGCACGAGACAGAAGTCCAGCTGATCGAAACCAGGTGATCGAAACCACAATATAAAATAAGTTACAAATAGCTAAATAGACGAATAGACTTGAATTGTCGTTTCTCTTCCTCACAGGTAAGGAAATAGTGTAAATAGTGTAAATAGTGTAAATAGTGTACAGTCTAATTATAAGAACAAAAGTCTAATAAAAGAAAAAACCTCTTCCTCACAGAGCAACAAAACATTCATTCTGTTCGTTTATCAAGTGAGGTAGTCTCCTGCCCATAGACAAATCCACCTTATAAAACGACAATTTCTGTCATAAGAAAGGAGCAAACAACAATGACAAAGCTCCAATTCGAATTTACCTTAACAGCGTCGACTGACGGAAAAACAAACATAGTAGCCATAACCTCGATAACAAACGAGCAAGGAGAATGTTACAGTATACCGGACAACTTACAACCGATAAATTACCACGATGGAATAAAGAAAACAAGCAATTATGCAAAAATAAAAAACAGCCTGAAGAAAAGGCACCAAAAAAGGAAGATTTGGATAGAGGTACAAGATGAATTAAAGGATGCCTATATAGATAAAGACGGGAACATGCAATTCCAAAACGAATACTTAGAAGAGATAGATCCTGAAAAACCTCAGGAGAGAACAGGAGATCTAGAACAGATCTTACAAAAATTGGTCCAGATCACACAAAAAAAGGACGATCAACAAATCCCGAAAAATATTGCCGAAAAATTTATGTTAGAAAAATTCAATAGCAGAAACGCCAATGCAGCACAATGGATGGAAAACTTTGAAAAAGAGTGCTCCCGATTCGGCATAACTACAGACGAAACAAAAATAGAAACATTGAGATTATTCCTGGAAAAAACATGTCTAGACTGGTATACCTCGACAATCACAAAACTAACAATTAAGGCTGAATGGAACGACTGGAAGAAAAGATTCTTAGAGACATTTGCCAACAGAGGATGGAACGTAGCAACATACGCCTACACGTACAAACATAGGGAGGGACCACTAATCGATTATGCCCTAAAAAAAGAGCGACTGCTATTAGAAATCAACAAATCGATAGACACAACAACACTTATAGACTTGATTGCAATAGGACTACCCGAATTTATAATGCACAGGATAAACAGAGAAGATATGAAAGATACAACAGACCTTTTTAATGAAATCAGGAAATGCGAAAGCATAATGTTTAAAAAAAATTACCCAAGAACAAACGATAACAAACCGGAATTCAAAAGACGAACTGAAGAAAAGAAACCATGCAGGATATGCACGAACCTAAACAAAGGAATTAGATATCACCCAGAAGGTACATGCTGGTTTAAGACAACAGAAGGAGAGAAAGAGAAAAACAATAGAGCCAAAACGATAGGAAACAACTCAGTATTAGAAGTAGAATTAAATCCAGAAGCAAAAAACGAATAACTACACCATTAATCACAGTAAAACTACTACTGGACAACAAAATAGAGATAAAAGGAATATATGACTCAGGCTCACAAATTTCCCTCATAAACGCGAAATTAATCAATGTAATAGGAAGAAGAGAAGATGAGAATAAGATATTCCTAAAAACGGTTAATGGTGTAAAATGCACAAATGGCCTCATAAGTATAAACATAAAAATTTTCAACAGAGAAGAAAGAGTAGAGGTATTTATTGTTGAGAGGGAAGACTTCGAGGATTTCATAATAGGACTAGACATGATAAAGAAATTCGAATTAATCCAAGATGAGAACTTACAGATCTCAACAAAAAAGAAATCACCATCAAAAGAAAAAAATGAAAGAAAAGACGAATACCCAGAGAAAGAAATACACATGTATTGGGCAAATACCAACGAATACATACAAAACAAAGAACATAACGCAGAAATAAGTCACCTAGACGAAACGAAAAGACAGAAAATAAATAAACTAATGCAAAAGCATAGAACAATCTTCGCAAGAGATAAATATGATATCGGAACAGTCAAAGACTATGAAGCACACATAGACCTACGAAACGAGACATATTGTTACAAAAGACCGTATAGATGCTCACCAGAGGATCAAAAAGAAATCGAAGATCAAATAACGAAACTCTTAGAAAGAAACCTTATCGAAGTATCTTACAGCCCGTTTGCCGCCCCTGTAACTCTAGCATTTAAGAGAAGTGAAAATAAGAAATCACGATTGTGCATAGACTTTAGAGACCTAAACAAAATTATCATACCCCAAGCCCAGCCTTTCCCCCTAATAGAAGACCTGATAGTAAAAACACGAAACTGTAAATTTTTCACCACCCTAGACATAAATTCGGCGTTCTGGTCGATTCCGCTACGAATAGAAGACAGGGAAAAAACAGCGTTCGTGACACAAGATGGGCATTACCAATGGAAATGTTTACCGTTTGGTTTGAAAACATCACCGGCAATATTTCAACGAATCTTAAGCAACATTTTAAGAAAACATCAGGTAACAGACTTTTCAGTTAACTACATCGACGACATATTAATATATTCACCGTCTTTCGAAGAGCATTTAGGACATGTAGAAAAAGTAATGAAAGTTATAAATGAAGAAGGATTCAAATTAAAATTAGAAAAATGCACATTTGCCACAGACCGCGTAAGATACCTAGGCCATATAATCTACAATAACTCAGTGCAACCGATAAAGGACAACCTGACGTCAATTCGAAACTTTCCGACCCCAAAAACACAAAAAAATGTCAGACAATTTTTAGGAAAAATAAACTTTTACCATGAATATATCCCGAAGAGCGCAATAATACTGGAACCCCTGCACAAACTATTAAGAAAGAATGAAAAATTTATATGGACGGAAAAGTGCGAGAAATCCTTCAGAGATATAAAAGAACTATTGTGTTCTCAACCGGTCCTCCAAATATTTGACAAAAACCTGCCAATAAAAATCTACACAGACGCATCTCTGGAAGGCATTGGCGCTGTGCTGAAGCAAGAACAACCAAATAGAAAGGAAAAGCCAGTGGCATATTTTTCAAAAAAACTAAACGAAAGCCAAAAAAAGAAGAAAGCAATATATTTGGAGTGCTTGGCCATCAAAGAGGCGATAAAATATTGGCAACACTGGCTTCTCGGAAAAAAATTCACAGTGTATTCGGATCACAGACCTTTAGAAAACATGAACATAAAAGCTAGAACGGACGAGGAATTGGGTGATCTTACATACTATCTGTCACAATACGATTTCGAGATAAAATATATCCCGGGGAGGGAAAATTTAGAAGCAGACTGC
Organism: Cerceris rybyensis; assembly: GCA_910591515.1. Classification (NCBI taxonomy): domain Eukaryota; kingdom Metazoa; phylum Arthropoda; class Insecta; order Hymenoptera; family Crabronidae; genus Cerceris; species Cerceris rybyensis. Next base: position 44,528,042 of record OU342789.1, read on the forward strand.
CTCAGTAGAAACCCGGTACTAAAGCCGGAGGAAGACAAAGACGACATACTACGGATTGTAAACTTGATAGAGGTAAACGATATAAAAATGGACCAGGAAAGGAACAAAATAATAATAAACAAAGCAACAAACCTTATAGAAATCGATGGTATACTCTACAAAAAAATCAAAAAAAGAAAAAAAATAATTTTATCGGAAGAATTTAGCAAAAAGGTAATCAAGGATATACACGAACAATGGTGCCATATAGGAATGAAACAAATAGAAAAAAAGATCTGCCCTCACTACACAGGAAAAAACCTAAGAAGAAATATAAAAGAGATATGTAGAACATGCGAAACTTGCATAAAAAATAAATCCAGGAGAAAAGAAAAATATGGGCTGATGTCACATTTGGGCCCAGCAAAGAGACCCTTCGAAATAATGTCAATAGACACCATCGGAGGTTTCGGGGGATCCAGATCGACGAAGAAATATCTCCACCTATTAGTGGACCATTTCACAAGGCACGCATTCATCACGACATCAAAGACGCAAAGTGCCCACGATTTCATAAAGCTAGTAAAGCTAGCACCGGAAACAGACGAAATTGGGATTATACTGGCGGACCAATACCCGGGAATTAATTCAAAGGAATTCAAAGATTTCCTACACGACAGCAATGTAAGACTAATTTTCACAGCAGTAGATGCACCCTTCTCGAACGGATTGAACGAACGACTAAACCAAACATTAGTAAACAAGATCAGATGCAAGATAAATGAGAAAGAAGGAAGAAAGACATGGACGACGATCGCAAGGGAATGCGTTGACAGATACAACGAAACAGAACACTCAGTCACAGGCTTCACGCCAAAATACCTACTAGACGGCACAGACGTGACAATCTTACCAAATGAACTAAAGAAGAAAATAAGTCAAGAGGATTGGATTGAAGATAGAAAGAAGGCAGTGGAAAACACCATTAAATCCCACAATTACAACAAAAGACTTTTCGATAGAAACAGAAAACAACACAATTTCAAGGTAGGAGACATGGTATACGTTGAGAACGGAAACAAATTAAATAGAAAAAAACTAGAAGAACTGAGAATTGGACCGTTTAAAATAACAGAGAAAATATCAGACACAATCTACAAAATCAACGTCGGGAGAAGAAAATCAGGAACAAGCCTATTCCACGTTACAAAGCTAACACCGATTCCAGAAGAAGAAAAACAGGAACTAGGAACCATCACAGAGGCTTTTCGCTCTTCGGAGGGGGGGAGATGTAAAGAAATGTGATTTCTTCAAACTTATATTTGCCGCGCTTTAACGCGCGAGCGAAACGTAGACATCACCTGTGTGGTGGGAGAGACGACGGTTAAAGAGTCGAGACAGAAGCAGACAGAAGTAAATAAACACGAGCACGAGACAGAAGTCCAGCTGATCGAAACCAGGTGATCGAAACCACAATATAAAATAAGTTACAAATAGCTAAATAGACGAATAGACTTGAATTGTCGTTTCTCTTCCTCACAGGTAAGGAAATAGTGTAAATAGTGTAAATAGTGTAAATAGTGTACAGTCTAATTATAAGAACAAAAGTCTAATAAAAGAAAAAACCTCTTCCTCACAGAGCAACAAAACATTCATTCTGTTCGTTTATCAAGTGAGGTAGTCTCCTGCCCATAGACAAATCCACCTTATATATATATCATTTTCAACGATATATTTACTTCAAATAAAAAATGTAGTGTTTAAAGTTACATTTTATGCGGAGATATATGTAGTATAGGAATACCTCGTAACAGCGTTCATACTTGAAACTAGGAGTGACTGATAAAATACTCTCAGGTGAAAGTTGGCATTGTAATGTGTATTCTTTCAGATAAGAGTTAGGGACCGAATGTACAGATGATTACGAAAGTGATATAAATGCGTGCCCTACATTTTTCATTTCGAGAGAAACAGCGATTTGAGATTTAGCATTACTGCTAACGCAATTATCAACATCATTAACACTAGAACTATCGGCCTCAAATCTATCATATTTTAATAAATTAAATAAATACTTTGAAAAAAGGAGAATCAAGTGGCGGAAAATTTGATCGATTGGGTGATTTATGTTTATTGATATAGACGTAGAATATTTATTCTATGACTCTTATGTAAACTTGGAGAATTTTTTGAAAAAATTGAGTACCAGTCATTTTGACTGGTTTGGTAGTTCTAGTGTTAAGCTAATCATTTTTTGACTGTACATGCAAAATAATTTTGCATTGTACTATTAATCAATTCAGCGAAAGACAAATAATTGATGGATTCAATTTGTTCAGGTTTACCGCGATACAAAATATTTCTCTAACAATAAGAAGATCCAAGTCAATCTGTCGAGAATTTTAAATTCCTCTAATTATAAGTACCTATACATTTTCCTTTCATTGCATTTGCCATGCAAAGAGATAATTAAAATAAAGAAAGCATGTTAGTTCTTTTCGGGATTCCTACACTTTTTATAATTAGAAGAACGTTATCGGCTAACAGTGCATGCAACAGAATTGGAAGATTAGTTGCGTTAAATGTGATTAAATCTCCATCATTTAAAATTGAACGAAGGAAATGAAATCTCTTTAATGAAAGATGTCCATCTGAATTATGCTATCATTCATTTTCTAACTCGATAGTGTATGAAAAAAATAATGTAAAAATAGATTTACAAAAATTATTGCACTCAACATCGATTAGTTTATAAAAGGGTTGTTTAAACCTACGAGACGGACAATAATTACTGAAAATATTTACATGAATTTGTCACTACATAAATAAAACTGTTGCGATATATTATCTTTTTGATGATTGCAATAAGTTGTGTTTGCATCGTCTAAATGTACTTTTGAAAAAGAGAATGAAATGCTACCAGTCATTAACTAGAAAGTCACACTCAATACTCAATCAATTAAACATTATTATCAATTAATCTCCTAAGAGGCATCATAACAGAAATGGAAAAAAAGATTATATAAAGACTTGAAAGGAATATGCGCAGGCAGTAAAGAAGAATATTTATATGGCAACTTGATTCATTGTGTAATTGTTAAACCACGTTGTCATACTACTGTCTTCAACTATATTTGTTCCAACAGATTCTCTTTGAACCGCATAACAGTTTACTTGCATTTAAACATTACCGTCTGAAAGTGGATTTAAATCAAGTTCTTTTCTTTTATAGTTGAACTTTGTAGAACGACTAAATTGTCCAATTCACTTGCTTGTTTCTACAGCGAATAAAAAGTTTTATAACAAAAAAAATACAACTTTGTTATTGGTTACATTTTAAATAAATGGAATTTAAAATATTCGACGAAATATGATTTCATTTCAACAAGAATTATAGTACATTGTTAAATTTAGACATCGTTGAATTACATATAAATAACGATAAAAAAGACGTGTAATGTTATACATTGTTCTTAACGACAATGATAAGTAATTTTTTGTTCCTTGTTGAACCTCAAAATTGTAGACATTCTGTCCAATTTGTGCAGACTTACAGTGAAGTATTTCCCACGGTAGCGACGTTAATTACACTAATTGTATTAACAGTGGAATAACGACTCCCTTCAATAATTGACCATTGTTTCCATGTACTTGAAAGGAGCCTTAAATAGTGTAATTAGCGAAGATACTGTTAGCCTTGTCGATAATATACAACACAAGGGAATTTCATAATAGCGTAATGATTGATTTTGATAAAATTTTATATTATAAAGTAGCTTAATATTTGAAACACTATTTTCACAATTTTACGACCCCAAGTATTTCATAAAGTCTAAATCAGCGTTCAGAACAATCTGACTAATTATCAACCATCGAAATCATTTTGCTCAGCAATTGAATTGCAAAGAAAAATAATAATCGATCAAACAATTACCAAGTTTTTTCAAAAATTCCTGACTCTTTTTACAACGTTTATTCACTAATTCCCATACAATCTCAATTTTTAACTGGACTCTGCCATACAAAAATATAACTATTGTTTCAAACGTTTTCTTTGTCCATTACTATACAAAACGTTCAAAGTTGTAAAAATAACATGTTTTCATGCTTTTGATGAGATAAAACTTCATCAACTCGATAATTTCAGGTTTGCAAAACACGTCACAACGTCTCAATTTCCCCTTCGTCCACATCAAATATTTCGCACGCTTGAAATATATTTTAGTAACAACCCTTTAACACTTAAATATTCAACCATCCAGAAATTGTTGGTTGAAATGGCACCGAGGCATGAAAATATTCGCTGTTGCCTGAAATGGCAACGGATCCGGCGACAACTAGTACCTGCAAGTGTCTATGAACATTTTAATCCTTTCACCTCGACAGGTGCTATGAATACGACAACGTAGGTAGACATGGTAACTCGTTTCAGTGCACTCTGTTATTTGTATGACAGTAAATGCATGGGTTTCGCTGCATTCGCACGCAGAAGAAATTCCCCACTGTTCTTCTCTGAATCAGCACCAAGTTAGAAATCATTGTTAAATGCGAAGTAGCTGAAGATAAAGTTGGACATCATCAATTAATATATTAATTATTACCCGATCTTTCATCCAAATCGATCTATCTCAGGGAAATGCTCGATTCGTAAACCAGCATGTCTCAGTTTTCCATTAATTGATGCAAGCAGAAATAGAAGACAATAGAATGTTAATGTAACTGAAGGCAAATTATATGTTCCCAGTTTTGTGGTGAATGAAACACGGCTAAGTAAGGAATCGACGAAGATGTTATTTGTCGGTAAGCTCTGTATTTATCACTACTTGCGTCTTATCACGTTGAACGCCACAGATATTTTGCTACTTTCGTCACTTGTACTGACGTGAAACTTCCTATCAAATTGTCACCTTTATAAAGCAGATACTTTAAAGATACAGATACATAGATATTCGACAGACCTTTATATTTTTAACGCCAATATTTAAATATTCAATATGGTTAAAATTTCACAAATATTGGAGTTTAAAAGTTACATGAAATTTCATTAAATTCAATAGCACCAGTCACCGGCGACCCCCATGGCAGTCAACGTGTTAATCCGTCTGATCTACCATAAATACTGAGACCATTTTCCTACTTTTCTTTTTTACTTTGTCAATGAACGATTCAAGTGAGAAACTCTTCAGAGTAATGTAACAAATTTTTTTCGTACATTAACAGATCCTGTGCCACGTGTAGAGTGGTACATATTAAAAAATTTCCTAAAAAATGGCTGAACGCCATATTTTTTAACACTCTATGGTGTTATGTCGAAATATTGTCAGTCTGTAATAGTTAATCATTACAATTGTATTATTGAAAATTACAAAATTATATGTAAAATAATCGTGACCTCTCAATATAATAACTATTTTGTACATTTACTAAAATGTATCCTTCAATATTCATAGTTCCTATCACAAAAAACAAGAAACACCAGTAACGAAAATATTGCAAGATCACTTTCAATCAAGAAACTATAAATTGAAAAAGTAATTTCAATTGCAAAAGATTAAATCATAATAAAATAAAGTGCCATGGTAAATTCCATATTGAATTAAAGTAAGAAATGAAACCTCATCTCTCTACTAGTCCTCCACTTGAATTTTATTCCTTCATGGTTTTCATCATGAACTTGTCAGTGCTCGTAAAAAGGTGACTGTAAATTTAATGACCCAATTTAAGATAGAAGCGTATCACAGCATATTTTCGAAAGCGTCTCATTGCCACCGTGAAGGATTTACTTCCACGTATGAAAGTTGAAGGGACGGTAAACGGAGCAGTTTAAATACCATAGAAACTCGTCTGGATCTCATAGCTTGCTATCAAACGGCCGGACATCAACGTAGCCACCGGTTATCCTTGAGTTCGATCCCCTCGTGGCTTCGCCAATGTGTGAGCCTACCAGCGCATACCGACACAATCACATTTATGCTTGTCCTCCGCGTAATGCGAATCGAATGTAATCGCGAAACGCCAACTGTTTGTACATCACTGTAATTCACGTAACTACATTATTTCGGTGAGTTTCGAATCTTTGCTGGAATAACTTCCAAGCGGTAGATGGTTTTTTTTACATTGCACTTTTTTTTATCTTAACTGCTATGGTCATTTCGTCTGGGATTTAATGGTTTAGGTGATCTCTGAAGCAATGTGGCTGTGAGATATTAACCCTTTGCACTCCTATGTCGAGCTACACTCGACACAGCTTTCTGTGACACTTAATGTTTCATATACTAATCATCGACTTTTCGAAATCAACAATAATGTTGCATTTTAACACCACAGTATCTACAATTGTTCCTAGTATTAAATAAAAACGAATAATCAACAGTAGACAATTTTCCGAGATTATATTTGCTTATCTGACAAAAAGTTAATAAAATAATTTGGAGTGCAAAGGGTTAAAGATGAATTTAGAAAAAATTTCACAGTGTTGGGAAAGGAGGCTTTGAACTCGGCGTAGTGACTGCAAGTTGGTGCCATTACCTCCTTAGCATTGGAACTATCGGTTTTATATTTGTTATACTCCACTAGAACAATAGACATTATATTAGTTATATTAGTATGTGCTATATTAGTAAATTCTCAGAATTCACTACTTTTGGTGGGTTCTAGCCACGGAGACTATGGCATTTTATTAGGTCGTTCGGAAAGTAATTTCGTTTGTTTTTTTTTCGGTGAAAATGAAAGACGATTTTCTTGTAGTGCATACATATTTTATTGAATTATATATTCTTCATTTTGTTCCAATACCTTTTATCATCTTTCTGATAGTGGCATGATTCCACGCTCGTAAAAGTTTTGATCTTTGTTGGCAAAAAAATGATCCAAGCCATTTTCGACGTCTTCATTCGAAGTAAAGCAAGTGGTGCACCTTCACCATCAAAATTGCCAGAACGAAATTTTGCAAACCAGTTTTGGCACTTGCATTCTGTTAATGCGTCTTCTCCTTATACATCGAATAATTTGTTTCTTGCTTGAACAGCATTTTTACCTTTTCGATAGGAAAAAAGTAAAATATGCCGAAAATGGTGCTTTCGACTTTCCATCTTTAATAGAGCACCAAACAAAAACTATTCTACAAAATGAAACAAATTTTTTCATACACAAGCGTTGATATATCAACTGTCGAAATATATAATGGCAATGCGAATTAAGTGTGAAGTTGGCTGTGAAAAAATATAATTATGTCCATCGTTGGGAATAAACGAAATGACTTTCGGAACAACCTAATAATTAATAATTTAGTCACAGTTTTCCAGAGGTAGCAATGGAGGCTTTGAACTAATGCGTAGTGATTGCAAGTTCGCGCCATTACTTCTGTAACTTATTGTTATACTACTTGTTATACGTCACTAGAACAATAGACGTTATATTAGTAAATTCTCAGAATTCACTGCTTTTGGTGTAAGCCACGGAGACTGTGACATTTTAATTAATAATTTAAGTACTATTTTCCAAGTGACAAAATGGGTTTTGAACTTAAGCGTAGTAATTGCAAGTTCGTGTCATTACCTCTTTAACGCTGGAACTATCGGTGTTACACTTGTTATACTCCACTAGAACAGCAGGCGTTATATTAGTAAATTCCCAGAATTCCTTGCATCTGGTCGGTTGCAGTCATCGAGATTATGACATTTTAATTAATAATTTAAGCAAAATTTCCCAGGGATAACAAGGGATTTTAATTTGGGTCGGTTGATTGCGAGTCTGGTTTAGCTCCTAACATTAGGAGTTTTGTGTATTCTTCTTTTTGCTTTGTGATTTGGCTTTTGCTATTGTGTTTTTTTTACCTAAGATTTACTGTTTTACGTGAGTTTCAAACCTGCGAGACTATGATACACATATCACATAGGAACAATTTCCCAGAGATGATGAAAGATTTGGATTTGGTCCACTAATTGCGAGACTCATTAATCTCCGCACGAACCTACCGTAACACCCTGAAGTAAAATGGAGTAGGGCAAAAGAAAAAAAGGATGAGAACATACTGAGGTTTAGGAATAACAAAATACATATAGCTAATAGGAATTATCATTGATAAAAATAATTTATCAATAAGTGCACTGTTTATTGGATGATTATTGACTATTGCGCGCTACGGAAACCTGCTATGGATTTTTGTAGGGGGCTTATCCAGTTCTTGACAAACTAGAAGAGAGAAATTTATGAATCGATTTATGTAATTAGGTTTATGTTACATTTAGTTCAAGACTTAGGGCACATTTGTAAGATTTTGGTTTAGTTTTCTAATCTTGATTGATATGAACGTATAGAAAAATGTAGAATTTGAGTTTGTAGTAATTGCAATTATGATGCATTGCAATTGTAATTTCTTGTATAAACAATGCATTGTAAAAATGAAAACTGTACATTTACAAGTATACTGTTATGAAAATATTACTATCAGTAAATCAGATAAGCATAAGTTGCGTCTTTTAGGCCTTACTGAATTTCTATCGATAAATGTATACATCTTTCCCTCAGTAAATGTGATTACTTCTCTAATACAGCAGGTAAATATATATTCTATTTACAATAGCGTGCAACACGCGTAATTGTACACATTTCCTTGATAACGTACATTTACCATGACACACATATCGTGAGAAAAATTTTCCACAGGTGACGACGAGGTATTCCAACATGAGCCATTGCTTAAACAACTATCATCAAATAACGTCTCAGGTGTTAATTCGACATTATGCATTTTTTTAAAACCGGAAATAAGCTATAATTGTAAATGTGGTATATAAAATGACATATCAACAGGATAATTAAAGATTTCTGTCATAGAAGATAAGAATCATTGAAACAAACAGCGCGGAATATTCTCTTGTTATCGAAAACTTGTTTCCGTTTTTGTAAAACGACATTCCATTTTTTTCATAGACGCTTGAAAGAGCTTTTGAGGATTTAAATTTAAGAATACATTTTCATCTTGAATCAATTCTTCAAAATTGAGCTGTAAAACAAATCCGCCAAATTAGAAGGGCCACATTTTTTTATTAAATTTACAGCACTTTATTGTTCATTAGCGATCTGAGCGCTTTGTTTGATTGATAATTTGATTGTTTTATGAAAGAAGGAGAACATCGTGTAATCTCCAATTTTATGTTTTAATTCGAAAATCAAGAACGAAATTTCCTTACACCTTTTAATTTAACAGGCGCAATTCATCAAGATTATCTCAAGCTAACTTGATTATTTTCGTTCAACGCATTTTAATTAATGATCCAGTTCGTTCTAACCTTTCGCCTCAGACGTAAGTTTCATCTGTTCTAATCATCGTGCAAATATAAAAAGTGAACATTTCGGTTAAATACTGAACTACGACATGTAACAACAATATCATATTAAATTTAAAAATTCTATTTTATTATTTAGCATGATACTAGTAGTCTACACATTTTTGCACGTTAAATAACTTTAAAACAACTCAAAACTATGCAAAAAATTAATATTTCAACAAAAATAGGGTATTAATTAACATTAAATTCTGTAAGTTTCAATAATTTTTCTAAATGTTTCATATTGCAATACTTAATATTTTTATTACGTATAATGGGAATTTGCATAGCTTTAACAAATGAATATTAAAGCTACTAGTCGTATTTCTGTTCTTAATGAAGTCCCAGCATGCTTGAGATATCGTCGACTTTGATCAATTGTAGAGTGTTCAGAAAATATGACAGTAATTTAGGACAAAGAGTAGCGACGGTTCCAAGTCGGTCAGGTATTATTCATGTTTGCAGGTCTCACTGAGGGCGTTTCTCGAAACGAGAAAAAAAGCATCTTATTTTCGCTAACATTTCAAAATGTATATCCTTCTTGTGCACCAAGCAAGGTATAAACGAAAATCATTTCATTAATTCTCACTGGAAAAAAAAATTTTATTTTTGTCTTTTTCGAACAAAACATTTCCTTTTTATTTCTATAACATGAAATAACCTCAAAATCTATTATGTTTATATACTTTTTTTAGATAGTCTATATTTAATAGGGTTAATATTTCTTAGATTATAAAATTCGAAATATTCTATAAAAATAGTAACTATTAATCTACTAAATTAGAATTTAAAATTACAACAACAAAAAAGTATCCATAAACTCGTAGAAAAAAGAATAGAATTACAGCCTTTAAAAATATATCAAAACCTAGATTCAAATCAATCCAAAGAATTATCAGATAACTCCAATGATAAATAATACTTTTTGATAAATTTTAACTTTAAAATTAAAAATTATTTTGCCCACATAAATGAGACGATATTAACAAAATTTATATGAAATATTAGAGAAATGTTGAAACACCGACAGCTGATTGTATGCTCGACAGCACCCGATTCATTCCACATTACACGCTTATCCAAAATGGAATTGCAGTGATCTCTCAATCGCACCGACCGGAACAATTGTTCGAGCATAATGGGCACCATGATAGAATGCGCGATAGAAATTGAAAGAAGGCGGCTGCACTCTCGAGTAGCAACTCAAGAGGGCAAGTGCCAGCCACCTCGATGCAACCAGAAGCCATAGGGGTGCGTTTTAACGAGAAAGGTCGCGGCTGCCGCGGTAGGTATGTATGTACTTCCCCTAACTCAAGTTTCTTAAAGAGACCGGTCAGAAGTTTGCTACGTCGATGAAAATGTTCCTATTTTTCTCCTTCAATAGAATTGTCGACGAATTTCTTCAACAAGAAATTTGTCTACGATTCAACATTTCTCTTCGAAAGAAATTGAAGTAATTTTTCTTTTACGATAGTGGAGAATTGAGGTCGACTGTTTTTGGTTTTATATCTTCGATGTTGATTGCTATGGTCATTTCACTCCGTCCTAGACCTTCGGATGGGTTTCGAATCACCAGGGCTATGGTATACACCTCACGTAGCAGGAATTTCCCTGGGGTAACGGCAAGGATTCGAACTGCAGGTTTCTATATGGGAATTCTACCCTGTTAGACTCTGTATCGTTGCGATGGAGTTCGGAGCGATTTTGTACGGCCTTCATAGATCCCCTTTAACTTCTACATGCAATTCGATATAACCTTACCTGAATGATTCTACAAAAAAATTTTCGTTCTTTGTCCTAAAGTTTATTTTATGATTTTTCGGTTAACTATGTACAAAAACGAAATGAAAATACCTTTTTTTTATATAAAGTTTGCTTTTGTGATTGTTATAGTAATAACACTCATTTTCGAATATTTTTATTAATTTTAATTAATTCTAACACATTCAAAGATACTGTGAGATCAGAGTGGGGTTTTTACGTCCACGCATGCTCATTTAGATAAATTTAAAAACAATATGGGAGCGTATTCAAAAGAGCAAGGAGAACGATTTCATCAGGACAGTATGAACTTCGAACAACGTTATCAAGGCCAATACAATGGAAATATGATGGGAGACTATATTTGGGGTTTATTAAGAGAAAGTACTTATGAACATAAAAGAAAAAGTAAGAGCGTGCACTTTTAAATTATTTTCCACTTTCTTGTAAGCTATTTTGATAGTAAAACTTAATAAAAATGATAAACATATTTATTTGTATGGTTTTCTCTTCAATTAAAAATTAAAACCACATATTTTGAAAAATAGCGTTCAAACGGTCTTCTAGATACAAAAGCAAACTTTTTCATGCCATATATTTTTTTTCGTCTAATTACGACCTAAACTATCGAAATTTTATACTTTAAAGTCAAAGTCAAATTTGTGTTGACCCGTGTTACTTGAAAATCTAATTATGCAATGGAGAAATTGTTTTTAAAAATGTTTTTACTTGTTGTAGAGTGGATTTAACATTATTTATTGTAATTTCCAAGTTAAAGCTTTATGCAGAAGATGTTGCTGTTTCAGCAATATTTTCTGACGTTGGAGATTTATCAATAAAGAATTCAATATTGTTTCGAAAGTTTTCCAAGATCAGACAGCGCAGAGTGAAATTGATAATAGTAAAAATGCGATTAAAAAATCTGTTAATTGTCAGGCATGTACAAATCTTCTTATAAAATAGACATAATTATATTTTCTAAAACTATCAATTTCATGGATGAATTTAATTCGAACTATGTTTATTTTGTACAATACATAGAAGAGAATTAATGACCTAGTAGATAGAATTTTCCGTAATAAACCACGCTTCTGTTAAAGTTGCTATGCAGTTTAACGATATCCATGTTTGCTTCTATATTATTTAAAAAATAAATTTTACATAGAAAGTTTTTCTTTACAATGTAAAAAGAATTCTGAAAAAGTATACGTCTCTTGCCTTCAAACGAAATTGAACTTCAATTCCCCATTTGCTCAATAGAAACGATATTATTTCGAGAACAATTAAAACTTACTATCATTAATTGTCCACCGTATCCCTTTTAACTTAATACACCATTTTTAACCTCTGTCCTTACCTTGATTTATTCACTTTAATATTAAACTATAAAACCGAAGAATAATTCGTTGACTTTTTGAAAACAATGATATAAATCTTATATATAAAGCTCAAATACCACTGACTCACTCACTCATCACGAAATTTCAAAAACCACAGAACGGATTGCAATGAAATTTGGAACGTACCTTCTCCTTGGGTCTTAGATGCTCACTAAGAAAGGGTTTTGAAAAATTCGAAATTTTAGGGGGGGTTTTGGGGGGTTAAAGTATGGGCCAAACTCATCAACGCAGAGCCGAAACTACTTGACTTAGAAACTTGAAATTTTGCATGAGCGTTCCTTCTAGGGCATAGGCACCCACTAAGAAAGGATTTTTCAAAATTCGAAATTTTAAGGTTTTTTTTAGTTTCGAAGCACGTAAAATATTGCAGGTTTTAAATGATCCTAATGATATTAAACCGTAGCGAAGCACGGGAACTTCCAGCTAGTATTATTATATAAAAGATCATTTCACTTCCATGATAAATGAACATAATATAATTGAAATTCATGCTGAGAAACAATTCACGAAAATGCAACATCGGTTTAACCTCTTCTCAGAATGATTTTCGGCCGCATGGCAGCAGGTTACCGAAGTAAATTGCCGCCGAGCTGGAAGGTAGGTAATTCCACTAATTACAACGCGTAACGAACGCAACATAGTAAAACCGCACGACCCGAATCAAGGGAGGCGGCTCGACATCTAGCTATTTCAATGATAACCTTCGGCGGTTTAAAACACCCCACCTCTCTTTAGACAGAATTAACCCTTTGCATTCCAAGCGCCATCCCATCTACCGTCAAGCATCTTACTTTTTCCTCACGAAACCTTGAATCCTTTCACCTTTCTATTTGTTCGAATGTCAACGTTGGTATTTATACTTTTTCCTCCATACTTTTTACCATTGTTCTTCTCTTTATTCTTCAACGAATATTTCAGATTCTTTGAGATTCGACGAAATTTGAAAAGCACTCAAAGAAAATAATGGAGAACATAAAAGAAATTTACACTTAACGTAAGAAAGTTTTTGAATGCGTGTGGAAAAAAAGAAAATATTTTTAGTAATGGTATCCAGCATTTGGAAGGTTTTTATTCAATGTAGTTCCGAAGAAATGTAAATAATCGTTATTCGAAGAAGAGTCGAATATTTTTTTACGAGTTGCAATTCCAAATGTTGAGATATTTCGACAACATAGCAACAATCGATCGATTTGCAACAAGGTATGTATCTGGTTTCTTTCTGTTGTCGATGAATCGATATCATTTTTTCCACTCTCACGTCGTAATCTTTCCGATAATAACACAGAGAGATGAGTCAGACGAATGATTTTTATAATGACTAATATAATCTGCCGGAGGTATGAGCGAAAAGCATTTTCAACATTAATTTCAAGCAATTAGAAGTCCCGGTTATTACGAAAGGGATTTTAATTGATATCTGTTCCCCGACTTGTATGCCGATGGATTCGTTAATTAACTGACCATCAATTAAATAATTATTGGATCAATTATATCTACTGCGGTAATTTCCGTTATATATCACAGAATAAAGTTGCATTTTCTCTAGAAATTTAACCCTAGATCACTAACCTTATTTTTCGACGCTTAACATTAACCTTCGTCTCTTCGACTACGGTGTTTACAAAAGGAGTTAAAGGGTTAAAATAAAATTTAACATGTTTTTTTCTATTATTAAAGATAGGTATTTATTTATTACGATAACGTTAACTAATATGGCATACTTATTAAATCCGTGTCGTCGAATCGACGAAGGTTAGTGATCTAGGGTTAATAATTTCTAATAGAATTTTATTTTATATTTGTTCATTTTCTCTCGTTTTTTTCCCGTCAATGGTAATTTCACGGTCGAAGCACGTCAGATTTCGCCTTCGAGACAAAGCCTCTTCGACGTGAAACGTTGAAGTCAGTTATGTAAAATGTTCGCACGTTCAGGCAAAGTCCTCGACGATACATCGACGACTCGTCAGAAGTATTCTCGCTGGAATTTTCTCTACGAAACGATCGAACTGTTGGAACAAGAATTCATGACTATTTATTACAGGAATTACAAATTCAAGTATCCTCCGAGCCTCGCAATCATGGTGAGAACACCGAAGATTGCAAGTTAGTCACATTTCCTTCCGCGAAACGTGTTACCTGACGTTACCTGACATTGTCTGACGTCATTTTACGGTACTACTAAAACGTCTTATTATTCTCATATTTCGAAATACGCTTACGAAGTTATAATTTTTCTTGTGACCATTATTTTTGCTAGATGCAACAGAATTAATTTAATGGAATGTTTAGAAAATGGCACAGGTTTTACTTGGTCTTTGACAATGTAGAAAGTGTGAAAATCATTTCAGTAAATTCTGAAAATCAAGCTTAAAGCAGATTATAAAGTTTTTATTATGCTAATATACAACAATAAATTTAATTGGAATATGAAAAAAGTAAGGTGACATTTATTTTGATTTTGACACAAAGCAGAAAGTGTGTATTACTTCAGTATAACGTAAAATGAAAACTTAAAGCGGGTTATAAAGTACTTATTATTGCAATGTAGGGAAACGCGTTTCCAAAGTAACATCTATCGATATAAATTCTACTTTACATTTGACATTGGCAAATAATTTTTTAAATCATGAAAAAAATGAAACGGGTTTCAGTTTGCGTTTGGCACGAATGAAAAGCGAGGAAATTATTTCAATGAAATGCGAAATGAAAACTCGCTGCGGATTATGAGGTACTGATTCAAATGGAATACTGACATTTTTAAACGTCATCTTATAATACTGCAACAACTCCTTATTATCCCAATGTAAGAAAAGAGAATTTACAAAGTACATAATTGGTCTCTATATAAATTATATTTTAATCTCAACAGAGAATTAAAAACCTAGAAATTATTTTACAAAATACAAAGTACAAACTTCACACTAGAAATATCTGCGTGAAATCTACTACATTTCAATATATTAATAAAAAATGCATCAGGTTTCTCTTTTATGATATAAAGTAATTCCAAATTAGGATACAAGCACGAGAAGATTGTTCTTGTTGTGCACTATATAAAATAAAACACCAACTTTAGCTTATTTTGAAATAAAATCTCAAGAACGCGAAAGTGGCTTTTGGCTTTTTTCGAAGTAATTTTTTAAAACCCTCCCGGTATTCAAACGGTTAAATACTTACTTTAGAAAAAGAGAAGTCAATAGGTGGAAAAGATTGATCGATTCGTTAATCTGTATTTTATAAGATCAATGTAGAATATCTGCTCTATGACTATTCTATAAACTTGGAAAATTTTTGGAGAAAATTGTGGACGAGTCGTTTTAACTTCCTTGATAGTTGTAGTGTTAAAACGAATAGGAAAATTCTAATACCTATTGATATTCGTTATCGCAGAGAATTCAATTTTTTACATGTACCAGTATTCATTTCTACTGTCACTAATTAAAAGTATTTTTGTTTTCACGCGATTAAATAAAACTAGTTTCGTTTAATAGGTCTCGCGTTATTTCTCGCGTTCACCAGTAAAACCGGTATTCGCAGACTTCCAGTTTATCCAGGTAAAAACTTTTGCCTCGGAGAGTCTTTCGTTTACGTACGAAATTTCGTGGAAGACGAAGTATTATTTCGAAAACAATCGTGACGTTCTTACGCGGTTAAATTCTTTACAGAGAAGTTACTTAAACGGTTGCTAATTACGTTGAGACACCAAGTTACGATGGTTCATAATTTATGTCTGTCCTCTTTATCACAAGGTAAAGCGAATACAATCGAAAGCAACAACGAAGAAACGAAAACTTTGGAGCCTGTAATAGGAACACAAAGTGGTAAGTATGCGACCTTCTCCGTGACCTCTACAGGACCAGTTCTGAACGAAGATTCAGGCCATAAAAATACCCACCCGCCCACGACCAAGTGGAGAATTAATACCTGGCTGAGCGGGTAACCCAAAAAATCACATATGACCATATACGAATCCCAGCTCGGTAACATAAAGCGAACCTTTTTCTGGCGAAGTTAACCCCTGACGATTCTGCAGAGAGCCTACTACGCTTTCCAATTAACTTCGACTTTGCAGCTTCATCCTTTTTTATTTCTAACAGAAATAAAATTCAATCTATGCAATGATTTTTATCGTTATGCACAGAGACTATTTTAAGGGTACAGGATATTAAAAAGTTAATATCTATTGACATCCCCAGTCGAAATATTGAACCTCATTTGAACCTTTTACTACCCAACATTTAGCAATTAAAAGTGCAACAATAGGTCTAAATTCATAAATGTTAGGTAGTAAAAGGTTCAAATGAGGTTATAAATAAAATATCTTATTTTACATTGAATTTAGACCTATTTTTGTACTTTTAATTCCTAAATGTTGGGTAGTAAAAGGATTCAAATGAAGTTCAATATTTCGACTCGGGGAGTTACAGGTTTTAATTAGGAGTTTTAGTATTAACACATTCTACGCCGGTTCCGCGATAATGCGGGATTTCAAATTTTAGGATTTTAGGATTTTACCGATCAATATCAGTCATATTTTATCTTGAGGAAAACGGTAAAGTGGACAAAGAAGGCAATATTATTCCCTTTAAATTGTGCATTACTTAATGTGTTTAAATTTATATTGATTTAAATAGTAACATTATCAAATATAATAAGTTTGATAGCAAATATTTAGCCGTCGTACAATGTGTTAAAAAGTATCATATTAGGTTCAAATAGGGGTAAATACTATGAAAATAGGTTCAATATTTCGACTCTGGATACAGTTGAGAAAAATACAGCAAAGTAAAGTTAAAATCACTAAAATCCAACTACACTCCGAAGCAACCTACTAACGTCAATATCCTGGAATGTCATATTTAAAAATAGAATCTAATGGCTCCTAAAGTTAATGACACCTGTATTACAAATTTTACATTTAAAAATCATTCACACATTTTGGAGTAACACAGATACCTTTTACGAAACTATACTCCAAAATGAAAGATGTATCCTCGTATAACTCAAAGACGAGAACCTTACGAAAGTAAAATGATTCGCGGATTTTGTAACCGCGAAAGGTCAAAGGCTCAGGCGAGAGTATCGAACGTTGAAAGATGATCACGTTATACGATAAAGTTGCATGCTTTCGCCAAATCGGTAGAAGTAACGCGCTCCATTTAACGATAGAATCGAGCTACCGAAACGCTTCACACGTGGGCATCTGCAAGCGTTATCATTGACGTAAAACAAGATCGCAACGTACCGAGAGGCGAAGACCATTTCCAGCATGGCTGGTAGCTCTCTCGAGCGGCTGGTGGGCGGACGGGTGGTTTCCCATTTCTCTTTGACGCCGATGTTTTCACGTCGCGCAGTAGTGAATGCGTCAAGTATCCAAACAGAACTGGCGGTACGCTGTTTCTCGTCCTCTTTGGTGCACGATGCACCTTGACAGTACCATCGAACGGTTCACCATGCACCGTTGCTTTCGGGCGTGACCTTTCTCCTTGAAACGTTTCCAAGATATACCTTTATCCGAAATCACTGAATAAACCGTGTTCTCCAAAATGGACAATTCTACCGTGACACTCGTGATTGATACTTCCAAGTTCACCTTACACCGCGCACTTGCACCTTATTTCACTTGTACAACTGATATATTGAAGACTAAGACACCGGTAATTTTCGTTATTCCACGGACGTACT
This sequence comes from Cerceris rybyensis, assembly GCA_910591515.1. Taxonomy (NCBI): domain Eukaryota; kingdom Metazoa; phylum Arthropoda; class Insecta; order Hymenoptera; family Crabronidae; genus Cerceris; species Cerceris rybyensis. Next base: position 44,546,199 of record OU342789.1, read on the forward strand.
CCGATGACGCGACTTTACACGTCGCGATACTTCGGAGTAACAATGGAACCGTAGCACCGAGAAGGCGGATAACCGTGGGGGCTTCCCAATCGACCAAGGCACCGTCACCGAACGACCGAGTTCCATCGCGAGTCTCCGCACACTCTGCACACGTTACTCACGCTCTATGCACCTCTATCTATCGCTGACACCAGGTGCGCGAGTATACCGACGCAACTGTAGTTCTTCTGTTTTTATTATTTTTCACTCAATCAACGCTTCGTTGTTCTTTCGATTTTTCCAATTTTCACTATAGAGAATTACTTTTGAACGTTTTATGGAAACGAATTGAGTGGAAGTTTCAATGTGAAAAGGATATCGCGTTCTCCAAAGTAAGCCGGTAGTAGTGCGAATGTAGTGGACGGAACGGCGAACAGGCGAAGAGACCGATGCTGTCTCTTCGCGTTCTCCTCTTCTTGGTCGTCTTCTTCCCTTCTTGGTGCGAGCAAACGTTTCGAACTGGTCGTACGACTTGCCCCAGAGGTTGACGTCACGGATTCTACCTAGAGTGGGATCCCGGGTCAGTCTCTGTTTCTTTCTGTTTCTGTTCGCCGTCTCTCTTCTTCTGTACGATGAACAGCCTACCTTACGTACAACAGTGGGGAGTGCGTATATCCTGCTGCTAGCTCGCACAACTCTCCTCGTTCTGTACGTTACGCTCCTCTTTAGCCTTTCAACGTTGTCCACTGGTGTCTGTCTTTGCTTCGTTATTTTTAATCGATGACGAGCCTCCCTCTCGATTCGCCTACTCCACGTTTCGAGGAACTCGAAATCGCGCCTTTTTCTCTTTCATCGACGAGCGACTTTTCACTCTCGCTTCACCGATTTTCGAGAGGTAACACGTGCCAATTGTCTCGGGATCGTTGCTCCGAACCCTCCTTTTGGGGTGAAGTCGTCACCCCAAATGATGAGAATCCGTTTTTTTTTCAGTTTACGTTTCTTCTTATTTTTCCATCCTGTCTTCGTCACTATACTTCGAAGGAATTTTCAAATTTGTTCTTTTCGTGTTTTACGTATATTTGAAACTATTTTCTAGCATCCTCGCCATTGGATTTTCAAATTTGAAGGTGTGATTTCATTGCGTGTAATAGAGCGAATGGTCTTGCGATTAGTGAACGTAAAAAGACGCTATTAACCTCGTTGCTATAAATGCGTCGCTGACACGCGAATTCGTTTCCTCTTGATCGAAGAATCGAATATGCACGAGGTCCAAAGGTTTTAATTCGATCGACCTCGGTTTCACTTAACGCCTTGATTAATATATCAACGTAGATGCAACGTTGCTCGTTTCCGTTAGTCGTTGGATGTAAAAAAAAAATCCTCTCGATACGGAATAAATCCTTGCAAAGCACAGTTTATAGCGGGGAAACGTTCGAGTTCAAACTCTATTATCCTTGCTCTCGTTTAACGTGCCAATTAATAGTCCGATAAAGGGACAAACAAATACGGCAGCCCGTGTCCTATTTTCCTCGCTCTTTCTCTTCGGCTGCCAATGATCGTGTTTCAACGTAACCGGCTGGAAAGGCAAATCCTTAAAGCTTTCCAGAATCGAAGGAAAAAGCGAATACCAGTTAGCGTATAGTACTTTATACGATTATCCTCGAACTCGTTTAGCGTGCACCAACTAATGGAGCGGTAGAGCACTGCCACGGTTAGAGTTCCCACGTTTTTCCGTTAGAGCTACCGCCGTCACGCTCAGCTACTTCCGGCGACCCCACCGGAACTGTAAAGTACGTTCGATCTCGAGACTCCAAACGTGATCATCGTCTCGATCGAAATTAACGAGGAAGATGGAATTTCACTTCTATCCAAATAACTGACGCGACCTTCGAACGACGAAAGTCATTGAACTTTTAATTGCCGGACGAACAAAATCCGTGCCAAGTTCATGCACATAATTCAAGAATTGCGAAAAAGAGAAACAGACGATCAGTTGCAGAAGAACGATGAAACACGACGCGGTGGTATCTATTGTTGAGAAATAAATTCGCAACGTTTTGTTCGATGAACTTTCACGCCACCTGGCGAAGGTATATCGTCGTTATCTGCGTATAGAACTAAGGTGAATCCCAGAAGGTGTAACAATGCTGCACAAACTCCTTTTTTCTCTGTTTCTCTCACTTTCTTCTTCTACCTCTTTCTTTCTCCTCGTCGAGGCACTATTTATCAGAAATGAATTAATATGAGAGACGAGATTCGCCGTTGCTCGTGTCGCGCTCCACTTTCATCGCGGACACAGAAAACAGCACGAGTAAACATGTTCACTTTCACCGAAGACATACGGAGCAATGAGAAAACCGACGAGACGACTTCGCCAAGGATACACGCTCCAATCGACCGACACTACGACGAACCGATATCCACGAACCCCCCCCTGAAAGACTCGGGACGCGAATGCCGCAGTTCCAGCGGGCCCAGGTCCCTCTACCCGGGTCCTACGGCACACCAGCGACGTACCAACGTTCTCCGAAACCCTGTACCGTTATGTATACTCCAAAATACCACTATTAACTAGTAAATACTTCTTAAATTTCTACCACGATTGCAACTCTGAATTTGAAAATATTTAAATTTACAATATAATCTTGGAAACGATTGACAGAATGAAATTTATCTTAAAATATTCATTGCTGAGGTGAATAAAATAAATTTGAAGGATGGGATGGGAAATTATTTAAATGTACATGAAATAGTTTGATAGAAATATGTACATTATAAATATACTTGTATTTTTAATAAAAAAATAATATTCAAGTGCTTGATACATTTCGTATTTGACAGAAGATATGATTAAGTGTGTAACAATGATGCAAATGATATTGTTTAGCGGAGTAAATTTATAAACCGATAGAATTCTAAAGAACGTTGACAAACAGTCGACGGCTCCGTGAGGATTTCAACGTTCCTGCATCGTCCATTTGAGTACACGAGCACGAGTCAACCCCCTCTCCTTCGCGACAACATGAATGTTATAGCTCGAGTCAGGGCCCAGGTACCTTTTCCCTACCCTGTGAACCATCCAGGGCCATACCAAGTTCCTTCAGTGCCATCGTGCATCCGTTCGAGTTTTGCATCGCGTAAAACCAGTTTCTCGAAGCGAACACAAGTCGACCAAGACGAGTTCGACGGGGTTTGAGTGATCTCGGTCGAATTAATATCATCGTCTCGTCTCAAAAAGTCTGCCGCTGACTTTCCACGTTTGGAAAGGATCTTGCGCGGAAGGTTAGATGACAATACGAGGAGTTTTCATCGAATCGGTATTCGAAGTGAGCACCGGGGTTGCTGCTTGAAGTTTACGGTGGTGAGAAGAGCAGCTGCCACGGCAAATGGTCGTACATCTGCTAAGACAGAACTGAGAGAGGTTTACCGCGGAACTAAACCTGGCTCTCCGCTTTGGGATCTTTTGCGAGAGTCGATTCTTCGTCCTCCTTCGCGATGCCGTCAACGACGGGGGGTTGGAAATTTTGGGGACATCGATGCCAGCGTGTGGTCGAGTCTTCGTTGAATTCGTTCGGATTATCGTTGCAACTAACTATTTTCTTACTGTACTGATGTATTGTTGTTTAATTAACACTTTTGGACTATGGTCTTGAGTTTGTTTCATTATGGAGGAAATGGAATGGAGATTTTAATTTTTTTTTTAATGTTTCTTACATTAAAAAGTATTAGGACGATAGGTCTCGGGTGTTTTTAACACGTTCAGCGCCACGCATGTTCTTAACCCCTTGGCTACTGTGGGCGCATATACACGCTCAGAAATTTTGCGGTTATGACACGGAGGGGCGTATATAAACGCTCAACACAATTTGATTTTCTATCAATTCATTCTGTGAATCAGAAGATAATAGCGCAAAAAGTGAACCGGAACAAATAAAACGTAAAACCTTTTCCTATTGAAATATGTTTTCACAAAAATGCATCTCTACCCAACATTTTTCCGTTCTCGGCGGACATTGTAAATGAGTTCCTATCCGTGTGATATGACCGTTGTGTCTCAAAGTGTGCCGTAGTCAAAGGGTTAAAGACTGGTACTGCACTTTCCGTTTAGGCCCTTTATTAGAAAAGATATCATTCTATTTGTTTTAATGTACTACATTAATTTTTGATATGATGTTCTATTTCATTCTTAACCGTTTGCGTACCATGAGCCACTTTCGCGCTCTTCAGTTTTTGTGTGGAAAAACCCCAGGACATTTTTTCAACGTTGACAATTGAAGGAAGACTTGGTTAAGATATCAGGGTTTCTTTTATAATATAGAGTAATTCCAAATTAGGATACAAGCACGAGAAGATTGTTCTTGTTGTGCACTACATAAAATAAAACACCAACTTTATCTTGTTTTTAAATAAAATCTCAAGAGCGCGAAAGTGGCTTTTGGCTTTTTTCGAAGTAATTTTTTAAAACCCTCCCGGTATTCAACCGGTTAAAACCACTGATTATGGTTCGGTTAGGCGCGACAATATAGCTTAGGTAAAAACCTAATTGTTCATTTTTATTGATCAGTGTCAGCATAAACGAAAAATCAACGTCCGGTCCCTAGGGACCGGTATGACGTTTAACGTGTTAACTTAATCGGAATATTGTAATTTTTCATAAATAATATTACTATCATTTAAATATCGTCAATTATATTTTGAATGATGAATAGAGTGTCAGTACTTTGTTAATCATATTTTATGATAGAAATTGTATGGGCGATTGTGACGCATTACAATTGAATTCATGAGACAAGGGGTTAATAATTGGCATCGTGGCATCGATGATTCAATGAAAGGCGATCGTTTAATAATTCGATCAAAACATGAAAATGGATCGGAGATATTTCAATGTGTAGTGGATTTCGTAATCTCCTAAAATTTGAAATATCTAATTTGCATTGTAATTAGTATAGTATCCATTTATGGATGCACGTAACAATGAAACGAGTTCCTCCGATTGGTTTGCTTTAAACTAGCCAGCACAGATATTCGATTTTCACTCAATACTTATAATCGATACAAACAGAATCGTGTTTCTGTTCGTGATATTGGTTGAAATGCAAATATCGAGCTGGAGTAGCGGGAATTAGAAATTCAAATCTCGTCCGTCCCTAACTACGGACATTCGCTGTATATTATTTGCCAAGTTGACCGTGCTAAAATTGTACGGATAATGTTATTCGCACTCGTTGAAATACTTTCCGACTTCCGTAAAGTATTCAAATTTATATGCGCTCTTTTAAGAGAATGTCGAATTCTTGAACAAGCGCGTTCTCCCATGAATTAAATATCTGCATGTACAAAAGGTTATATTCACTTCAAATTATAATATACAAAACAAATAGTAATTTATTGAAAATATTTTAATTCCAGTAAAACCAGTTCTAAATAAAATTTAGTAAAACTAAATGTTTCTAATATAAATTAAAAAAGTGATACAAATTTAAAAAAAAAATTAAGATATTAACCCCTTGTCGTACAATAACGACACTCGTGATGATGTAAATTGGATAGACAGTTTTCAAATTTTGTAAAACCTATGAAATTGAAACTTTGAGTGAGACGTGAAACGATAAAATTATTTCTATGATATTACTATTACGGTGAATTACAGGATAAATCAAGAATCACTGACCAATTTTTATTTTATCAATTTAATTCTGAATTATTGCGGAGACAGTCAGCAAAAAATAGTACGGCAAGGGATTAAAAGAGAATAACAATCCTTATATTCAAAATTTCATTATCCAGCAAGTGAGAAATAATTTCAATATGATTATTACACGAATATTATACCGAGTATTCTATTCTGAATGTAAAACTGCAATCACGCTTAGCAATTTCGCAGAGCCGTTGGAATTATTCTATTCTCGTGTAACAATAGTCTGCGTCCCAAGTAGACAAAGTACAACCGATTCGAATGGAGTTCTCAAAACTGCATTAGCGCGCATTAAGAAGCCGATAAAATCGGAAGGGATTTCAGGTTCCCAGGAAAGTAATTCATGCATTATCAGCGGTACTTACGATTAGTACTCAGCCTGGCTAATGGGATCGAAAGTCCAGTTATTCCGAGCCAATTCAAAAGTCTCATTCACTTCGTCGTTTTACGGTACTTCCTCTTTTTCATCTTATAAAAACCCTCTGCCAAGCGTCTGTTATTACGTCACCAACGCGCTCCACTTAATTCGAGGAAACAAACAATTGAAATTAGATTCAACTCTTGATTACATCTCGAGACGTGGAATTTAATAGGAATTTCGTATCAATATTGAGATTCAATTTGTAGATAGGCATTTTAATATTAATTTTTAATTAACCCTATGCTTCTGCTTGTGAACTGTTGACTGACATCAATTTTGCATCGACACCGAGAAGATAGTCGCTTCGGAAATGAGAACCGATGAATGTTTAAATTTAGAAAATTGTTCATGTTGATACGTAATTTTATCATTGCCCTGAGAGGACAAAAATATAATGATAAATTCAAATTACGAATTAAATTTGGAAAGTAGAGTTTAGTTGCATTTTTCCCACACTTTTTTCGTAAGCAATTGAATATCTCGTTATTTCAAATAATTGTGAAATAAATATCAATTTGAATATAAAGGAAGGTTCACGCAGGTAATTAAAATGACCTTACATCTTTCGAACGTGCGCATTAATTGCAAATTTCTATTAAACCTAAATTCGGAGATGGAGATCACAAAAACTCCAAATTCTGAGTGACTACAATTGTGCCAGATTTCCAGTCACAAGACACCGATCTCATTAACCCCTTGAATGACAATAACGTGTGGCTCACGTGACGTCGCAAACGGTATAGAAAATTATTAAGTTTTCCAAAAATTTTTAAATTGAAAATATCAGTAGATCTGAAGACGTTGAAATTAGTTTTATGCTATTAATATTGCCCTAACTTATACCGATACGTAGGAAATCAGTGATAGATTATTATTGCAACAATTAATTCTGAGTTATTGCGCGTTCGGTCACAAAAGAAATCGTAAGGCAAATCATGACAAATCACAATTTGTAGATCAAGGAATCTTGAAATTGAAATTTTGTTCATTTTTTCATTTCCACCTTTCCGGCGTGCATATTAACACTAGAACTACCAAACCAGTCAAAATGACTGGTACAGAATTTTTTCAAAAAATTCTCCATGTTTTTATAAGAGTCATAGAATAAGTATTCTACGTCTACATCAATAAACATAAATCACCCAATCGATCAAATTTTCCGCCGCTTGATTCTCCTTTTCTCAAAGTATCTATTTTATTTATTAAAATATGTTGGATTTAACGCCGGTAGTTCTAGTGTTAATGAAAAATCCCCATTAAGCTTAGGTTCGGAGACGAAGATGATAGAAAGTCTGAGTTCTGAATGGCTGCACTTTTTCCAGGCAGCTGCGTTGCCGCGTTGATTTACCTTCCGCACCGAAGGCGCAGTAAGACGAAGAAAAAAGTCAACATCTGCCCAGAGCCACCTACTTCCTCGCTACTTCCCGGCACAAAAACCAAACACAGGAAGTTCACTCTTCAGACGACGCTCTTCTCTCTTCCTCTCACTCTTTCTCTTTCGGCGTGTAGGTTCACAGAAAAATCAAATTTAAAGGCGTAAGAATCGATACCTGCGAGACAGTCGTGCTTTGTCCTGGGTGATGCAACATCACTTACGTATCAGGTGTTCACGAGACAATCTATGTCTTGTTGGAATAGAATACGATAGGTCGAAGAAGTTGCGACACACACTTGACATTCAGAATTCACCACATTCGCGAATCGTGCACGATCATGATTATACAATATATTCCTTTTGGATGTTGGTAACGGAATTGAAAATGTTTCGATTTGTATTATCGTTTTTTATGCTGGAACATTCGAACTGTTGTGATTCCGAGGATGTAAATTAATGGGTGAGGTGAAGAGCAGTATAATTCCATAGTTAGATGTCTTTAAAAAATAACGCAGACTTCTTTGAATATTGAGAAATAATCATTTAGGTATTTGACAATGGTAAAACACTTTTTTATTGGAAAGTCGGATTGTTAACGTATAGAAGTTGAAAATTACTATTAGTATAATAATGTTGCAACGGTTATATTTCAATTTTTCAACTTTAACCATGTATATATGCATCGACAAACTGTAATCGAATTTTTTCTCAAACCGCATATATGCGCCCATCGTCCTCAAAGGGTTAAGCTATATGTTGAGGTATAGAATATTCTGAAATATGTGTATAATTCTTGTCGTTGACATCCTTCTTTCTGTTTAAAAAGCGTAAAAACAGTGTTTCTTCAAGGAACTTTTTTTGTTCTTAATATCTCTTAATAACCGGTGGTAATAAACGAAAAGTTTAAAATGCTACCGAGTTAACCCTTTATGCATGAAGCCTTTTTTGAGTATTGAAAAATACACATTTCTTTGGCGATCGAAATCACCTTTATATGAGAAAGTCAAAATGTGAATAGACATTGTAAGTTACTATTTACGTAATCATTTTTCAAGGGTTATATTTCAATTTTTTAACTCTAACAGCGTATATTTACACCTATAAACAATAATCAGATTTTTTCTCAGACCAAATATATGCATCTGTAATCCTCGAGGTGTCAATAAAGAACATTGCAAGTGCAGCGTCGATATTCGATCGAACATGTTGAAGAACTCACTAACAAAACGATAAGTACTTTTTTCTAATACCATGCAGAATTTTCCTTAACAATTACTTTTCTTGAAATAATTTAAATCTTCGTTGCGCTTTGAGTGTGTCAATAAATGCTACATTTTACTGCTGAGTTATTTGCCGAAATTTCTTGACCAAAAAGTAAGTAGAGTTTAGGAGCAATGTGGCTGGAGTGGTTTTATTTTGATTATAAAAAACATGTGAATGAAGTTTAACCCTTTGCGGACGGAGGCATTTTTGAATATCAAGAAACAATCAATTATTTAGCGATGAAAAAACACTTTTTCATCGGAATGACAGTCTGTTAATGTATACAAGTTGAAATTTACTCTATGTAAAATAATATTTCAACGATTATATTTTAATTTTTCAACTCTCACCATTTATATATGCACCGACAAACTATAACCAATTTTTTTCTCAGGGCGCATATCTTCGCCCGTCGTCCTCAAAGGGTTAACCAATAGACAGGGACGAACGTACTTCTGGGTTAGCATGGTTGTATTTAAATTGGGACACTGTGAAATCAATGGCCATGACGATACACACATACTACAACTGTTCTTTCAGAGATATTTCCAAAAGCGTTTTTTCAATATACTATTATTTTTGTCAATTCGCCATGTTAACACTTTACCGACCGGTATTTTTTAACGTCCTACCCACTTCTGATCGGTCACTTGCACGCAAATATTTCCCTCATACTGATATCTCTTCGAAAATTGCAAAGTTTCTTCACTGAGTCCTTGACACAGTTAACCGCAATGAAAAATAATAATTTATTAATTGCCGTAGCGACCAATTAATAAGTTAAAAGCCCAAAAGTATTGGGCCCGAAAAGTCGATTAATCGACTACCGGTCGGTAAGGTGTTAATATTACTGGTCCATCATTTTTTGTTCTCCTTTACGACCTTCTCTCAACATAAGCGGCTTTAATTTAAATGAATGAAGCTATTGTTTAATTTGTACTAAATTAATACTCAACCTGAGCCTTTTAAACCAAATAGGCAATGATTATATTAATAACAATGATTATTATTTGATTATTGATTACTAAATACGTAATTGTTATTGTTAACAATGATTATGACTTATGACATTTCTATTTATTAGTAATCAATTACTTCACCAACTAAACGGTACGCTTTTTTATAAAATGAAAGAGAATGACACTATATACGTAAATATTATTAGTAACAAACAAATAGCATTAGAAAGGGCTAATAAGTTTAACAGCATATTAATAAAAACCTTTACAGTGATATTCAATCACTTTTGTCGCAAAATATTAAAGAAGTCGTTTGCCAAAAATAATACATTTTAAAAATGTTCGACAAAAGGTAAAAGCTACTGCAAAAATCGGTAAGTACATACAGAACTATTTTTCTTTTGATAGCACAACGTCACCATTAGTACTCTCTGCGAAGTTTGTCTATTTAATGGTTACACTTAACTATATTCCGCTTAAGGTAGTTCTAGGCACTTATCATTTTTCGATAGGTTTCCTTAAAATTTTGAAAATATATTCTTCATGATATTTTATAATTATAACCGGAATCTCAACGAGTTCGTCCATACGGTTTATGAATAAATCGTGTTTAAAAATAACATATTTAACATGGGCCTTATGGAAAAAAATTTTTGCTGAGTTCGTAAAATCTTTTTTTATTTTTCTAATGGACAAACGAGTCGATGGATTCTAATAAAAAATTATCAATGTATTATTTTATGCTTTTGGTATATTATTAAATTTTTTCATAATTTTTTACTTCATAGTTATAGAGAAAGATGTTTTTTAATGTCTAAAAAGTGAATGAAATGACCACCGTGAAGTTAGCGCCTGCATTAATTCTTACGCAATTTTTTACGGCAATTTCGTTTCAGACCCACTGTTTTAGTCAAGCTTTCAATCATTGAGGTCATCGTATCATATCACACGACCTTGCTAAAAACCCACCTAAAACAGTAGGTCCTCGGGAAAGCAGCAATAGTATTTGAATTAAAAGAAAAAGGATTATTAATCGCAGAATAAAATATCCAAGGCAAATATAAAGCTTTAAACTATTATCGTTTAATGAACTCCAATTCTTTCGCGCAAATCTGCGAAGAGAACGCAAGCCGTTTGGAACTTCAGCTTCGCCGAGTCGCTAAAACTATTTTGGTCGGCCCTTTTTCACATCACGCAGCATGCGTACTTACACGTTTCACAATGCGTCACGGCTCTCACGCATGCACCACGCTGACGTTTGTCGGCACAGGTGTAAGGAGAAAGAAGGATGAAGTTCGAAAAAGGAAGAGAAACGTCGAGGCGTAAGAGAAAAAGGATCAGGAAGCACATACATATTTACGTTGTAGGTTCGAGAAGGGGTGACTTCCAACGTGCTTTCACGTTTGTTTCTTTAATCGTTTCCTTTATAATTCTTGTCGGCACGGTACACCTTTCCTGTTCGTCTAGTGTCATAATTATAGAAAAAGTTGTGCACGAGGATGAATTGAAGTCTATTTATTTTTGGAATTCGTTATGACGCTTAATATCAAGATTTTAAAAAATGCCAGCGAGATATTAGGCTTTTTTTCTTTTGAATTTAATGTCAGTCTAAAGAGTTTTAGTCTTCAGATTCTATTGTAGTTTAAGAGTCTTGTCCTACTACATTGAGTGGCATTCTTAATGACACAAGTAGTAAAGGAAATTTGTGAGTTTTTCAAAAGACATTGAATTGAAAAAGATAGTGGAATATAACGCGATTAAATAATTTCTATGCTATCAATATTATGTTAAATTGTACGGTATATTTCATATCACTGGTCAATTTTTCTTTCAGCAATTTAATTCTAAATTATTGCGCATGTAATACTAAAAGAAATCGTAAACCTAGACAACACTGTGTAACGTGAGCTATTTATTTCTGTTTGATATCGATAGCTGGTACTGTAGAATATTGTAATTGTATGTACCAAACACTTTTGAAATTCCAAAATCGCAATTATCATAAAAGTAGTGACAATTTATCTAATTCTGTTGCTATATGACATATATGCTGTATGATTAATGTTTCTCAAATGCGATTTATACTATGGATAACGAAAATGTCTCGATTTATTCGCGAAGTAATATGTTAAAGTGCCATAGCTCAGCTTATGTATATTAAATCGTGATAAGAGGGTAGAGACATTGATACACTCACAAAATTACACTTTCAAAGAACCCTGACTTTCAACATACTGTCGCTCCCACTTTATAAACTCCTAGTCTTATCATTCCTTTTTTGTTTTATTTCTTTTCTTCACTTTGTCATATGTCAACGTTGAATATCCGATTTCCCAAAGTAAATAAGAATCTACAATTTTTTCCCCTCTATTTTACAGAATTCAATATAAAATAGTTCCATAATTTGAAACAAAATTTGAAGTAAACTGATGCACGTAAACTAACTTAAAATTTGTTCCAGTTCATTGCAATTCTGAATTTCATGAATGAAGCATATTTGTCAGATTTGTTCCACCGTTTGCATTACAAGGGCGACTCAATAATCCAAGGTGAAGGTTAAGTCGTTACAGCCCTTCTTGAATGTATCAAACAAGGGTAAAGTAAGTGGGGTAAAAGAAAGAAGAAAATAACGGTACACGTATCTTTTATATAGTCTAAGAAGAAAACCCTCGAAGGATATTGGGTTCTATGATTGTTACATCGACTCTCGTGTTACTAAGAACAAAGAAAATTATTTTCATAGTGGAAGTAACATAGAAGATAAAATTAGAGTTTGAGCCTTGAGAGTTTTACGCTTTACACCATGTTCCATTTAAAAGTGAACGCTTTCTTAACCCCATGTAACCTAAATTTCCTTCTACTCTTAAAGAAGCTATTCTATTACGATAGTATAATACATTGAATGATGAAACGGTGCATTTATTCAAGTGGTATTTTCGGATTGTAAACCGAAATTTCGAAACCCAACGTGGGGAGCGTGGCAAAGTTGTATCGATAAACGTTTTCTAAAAATAGCCTCGTCCACTTGAAATGTCAAAGGGGCAAAGAAAAATATAATTATAAGTAACAGGAACTGTAACGATAGTGAGGCACGTGGGGAAAATAGAGAGGAAGCTATGTAGAAAATAGAGGTGAAGAAAATAGGAAGGTAATTATTCAGAAAATAGAAGAGAAGAAAATAGCGAGGAAGTTATTAAAAATGTAGAAGTGAAGTTATATAATCGAAGTGAAAGTACATAAAGGGAATTATGTCAGATTCATCAAAATTGGAAAATCCAAGTCGATGATGAAGAGAATTGCAAGATAACAACTTTTCGGCAAATTTGTTTATTATGCGTTACCAATAAAGTAACAGACGGACCCTCAAAACGTAAAACGATGGATATATGCCTACAAATTTGTATCTAAAAGTGGAGCCAAAATTAAATAAAATTTTGATTCAGTTCCGTGACGAGGTAATTTCGATTTTGGAGTTTACAATCCCAGGTTCTATCTCTTCACACAGTCGATTTCAATAGAATTTTTAGCTCTTTTCCAAACTATTATCCATCACTACTCCCTTTTCAGTTTATTCTCATCAATTTTCATTCTCTTACCTAATTTCACTATCTTGAATAATTTTCATTCAGTATCCTAATAAATATTGTTATGTTTTTCATAATTATCTCGACACACAAAAAAATAATATAATACTCAAAAACGCAACGACCATATTAAGAATAATTATTTAAAAGGAACATTTGACCTACATGAAAAAGGTCACGGACAACACTTTCTCTAGCGAAACATTGGAAGTGAAAGACCAATAAATTCGTAACAAGATTTCTTTAAGTTAACTCCTATTTAATCGAGCAAATAAATGAGCTATCGGGCAAGCGACAAAGTCCCCGAGGCAAACTCACGCCTCATCCAAGTATGGTCGACATGGTTGTCAAAGTGTTAACGCAAAGAATCAAAGAGTATCCGAAGAAACGAACGACGTCGAGCGTGCCACTTCTGCCTGTGGAAATTCGCGCTTTGGGCTCCTGGTTGTGCAACGGATGACATCGAGTGCCGTCTTTGTACTCAGGTAATTACGTCTGAATGCCGACGGCATCGTGCACTCGATGGAAAACCCTGATGTCAAAGGCACGTTCTAGGAAACTCTCGTGAAATTACATTCTCTGCGTATGGGCTTTCGATTGCGCCGAAGATCGACCGGCACCTAAGTGGCTCGTTAATTGCATCGCGTTTTCCTACGACAATTTCATACCAAATATGCGACGGCGTATTCTCTTTTTTTAAGGGAAACAATTTTTGCTTCGGGGCACAAATTCGAGATGAGTGTTGGAGTAGGTAACGTTAACGAAAAGACTCTTCAATGTGTCGATTGGAGCTAACGGAAATTGCTTTTTCGATATATCGGTTCTTTGATCGAAAGTTATGTTTCTGATTGCAACAGAATTTTGACGAGTCGATCGATGTTACTTTTTTGAAATATCGATTGATTTGGTGAACGTTATATTTGTAATGTGAAAGTAACTTTTTGATAGAATCTTAATGGGAGTTTATCCTTTGTTCGGTGTTATTGGCTCTTTGGTCAAATGTGCCCTGTTCGTGGGAAATTTTTCTCTAGTTTTTGAAAATTACTCTTAAACGTTACTTGTATTATCCTCATATTTATTGAGTCGCTACTAAATATTCTAACCGATTTTAAAATTATCACGAATTTAGGTTGAACAAATGTACGCTACAGTATTTCTTCAATTTTTTGTTAGCTACATAATACACGTGAGATGACTACATTACCGTTGGTCCTGAAGGATAACTCATTTGCCGATTTTAAAATTGTAATTAACACAATAAAATATTAATTACTATACAATGGAAAGTTACGTAGAATTGGACATAGGACACCACTGGGCTAAATACAATAATGCATATCTTCATTAGGTACATCCACCAAGAAATTTCACTGAATTTATCTGACACGTAACTTCCAAAGTCTTCTGTCACTCATTCTTAAAAATTCAATGCTCTGTATTTATACGATAAATGCAAATGCAAACAATGTAATTACACACCGTATATATGTATACTTCAAATCACTTCATACATATGGGAATGCAGATCAAATGAATGAGTGAGTGACAGAGAGAACGAGTAAGGATGTTGCGGGGTATAGAAAGGTTTTGAAAAAAACAAAAGATGATAAGCAGTTTGCGGAGAGTTCGACAAGACCCGAAAGAACGAGAGATCACGCCATTCTTACAGCGGCTTATTTTATTAACTACTAGCTGAAAGTTCCCGTGCTTCGCTACGGTTAAATATCATTAGGATCATTTAAAACCTGCAATATTTTACGTGCTTAGAAACTAAAAAAAGACCTTAAAATTTCGAATTTTGAAAAATCCTTTCTTAGTGGGTGCCTATACCCTAGAAGGAACGCTCATGCAAAATTTCAAGTTTCTAGGTCAAGTAGTTTCGGCTCTGCGTTGATGAGTTTGGCCCCTACTTTAATCCCCCAAAACCCCCTCTAAAATTTCGAATTTTTCAAAACCCTTTCTTAGTGAGCACCTACGACCCAAGGCAAGAGTATGTTCCAAATTTCATTGTAATCCGTTCTGTGGTTTTTGAGATTTCGTGATGAGTGGATGAATGAGTCAGTCAGTCAGTAGTATTTGAGCTTTATATAATAGACTAGCTGAAAGTTCCCGTGCTTCGCTACGGTTTAATCGAAACTAAAAAAAAGAAAAACTTTAAAACTTCGAATTTTGAAAAATCCTTTCTTAGTGGGTGCCTATACCCTAGAAGGAACGCTCATGCAAAATTTCAAGTTTCTAGGTCAAGTAGTTTCGGCTCTGCGTTGATGAGTTTGGCCCCTACTTTAATCCCCCAAAACCCCCTCTAAAATTTCGAATTTTTCAAAACCCTTTCTTAGTGAGCACCTACGACCCAAGGCAAGAGTATGTTCCAAATTTCATTGTAATCCGTTCTGTGGTTTTTGAGATTTCGTGATGAGTGGATGAATGAGTCAGCCAGTCAGTGGTATTTGAGCTTTATATGATAGATTTCCTTTTTCTTGTAATATCTTTTGTTTTTTTATAGTTTAATAGTACGAATTGACTGTTCAAGCCTATCACAACTAGTATTCCTACATAAATTTCTACAAACACAGCCTTAACTACTAACAGAATAGAAATTCTCATCACTGCCCGAAAAGATGTCAGCAGTATGACAATGAAACTGCGAAAGTGAAGTTGGTTAATAACCGGTTTAAACAACACAATGTGCTGCTGCAAAGTCCAGTCGTTTTTTTGTATGATACAGGTATTTGATGAGAGAGAATGTGACGTCGTGTCAGCGGTTATCTTTCAATGGATTCAGGAACGTCTCTCAGTGAATACATATGCAATAGGTCGTTGCGAAAGTTTTCAGACTCACGTACAGGAGAATCGGAACGAATCATACGGCGAGGATTACCTGACAAATGTGCGAACATGGAAAATGAGAAATATTTGCAACGAGGAATTTGAACTTTGAAAAATTAAATTTAACACTAGATTTATCAGCTTGAAATCTGTTATATTTAAATATGTTTAATATGTACCTCAAAGCAAGGAAAATTGGGGAAAAAAACAGGACGTGGAAAACATGATAGATTCGATAATTTATATTTTATACGATGAACGAAGAATATTTATTGTCCGGCTCTCTCGTAAACCTGTAGAATTTTTGGAAAAAATTGTGTACCAGTCATTTTGACTGGTTTGGTAAATCTAGTGTTAATATCGTCGCAGATCAAAACATAGGAGGGATTTCGATTTGAGTAGTTTTTGATAATTGGTAATATTATCAACCAATTAACTGCGGACGTAAAAATATATTTTTCAATTCGACTATCAACCTGCTAACATCTAAGATGTTATCATCATCTAAATCGAATTCTATTGAACAAGAAATTTAAGTAGACTAAAAATGAACGTGACAACTTTAATCAATATAATAGCACAACACATCTAAAATTACCCGAGTCGAAAAGTCCAGCCTAAAAAGAAACTTCAAATCCTAGATTCTTTTGATTTCTCATTTGCCGCTTAATTATGTATACCATTTTGAACCTCAAAATCATCAACTAGTGTGTTTACGCGCCTCAAAGTCCTGTAAATATGATTTTTAGGAGTTATATGGACTGATCAGGTAAAATTTTTATTCCAATTTAATCTGACATCCCCTAAAAATATTTCAGAAGTTCCAAGTCTGTCGTCTCATATTCTAAAAATAGGGCTTTCAGGAGCAAGTAGGAATTAAATTATCATTTTATTCCATATAAATTCTAAATCTCCTAAAATCACTCCAATTCCAATCCAATTCTAAAACTCCTCATTATTGAATGTACGGCTTAATATTGGGCTTAGATTAATTTTCTAAATAAGAATGCTGAGGATTATTTTGGGCTCTATGAAGCCTAAATTGATCCTAAACTAGGCAAAACTGGCAAAAATGAAAAAGTTGAGGGCGATTGTGGAATTAAAATTTGCATTCTTTTATATGTAACATATTTTTCCATATACAGCCTAAATATCCTAAGTTATTTGGTAATTTAGGAGGATTGTGGGCTGAAATTTTCGACTCGGGTATGTAAATAAATTACCGCTTGCCGACAGATTCAAATATAAATGGGGCTAAGATGGATAAGGACGTATAGGTTGGTGCTTCTAATTAGCAAATCTAACAATCACTTCAAACCGTTCAAACCCTCCCGAGTTACATCTGAGATATTTTTCCAAAATGATTATTTAACACTAACCATATAGGCTCTTTATGGACACTTACTTTTATCATACTAGATTCTCTGACCGATTGTGAAATAATAATAATAAGTTTCTTATAGAAATGCAGGATACTCTCAACTTAATATAGGAAATAACATAAAAAAACAACCTTTACTTAAAAATGCAAAAAATGATATATCTTCGTTTCATTGAACCGATCATTTTACCGACTATGGTATGGTTAGTATTAATGTATCCTGGTCTCAGTGATTCAGAAACTATTTAAAATATGTTCCAGCCGAAATGATAGCAACTCCTGAAGTCGTCATGTGAAATAACAATTACAAATACATATAACTGAAAATATACGAAAAAAAATAATTTGAGAAAACTAAGAGGAAATTCGCACGAAACACAACAAACGTGCAATAATCGACAGTTAGTTTCTCTCGGCTGCACTCTTCTCCACGCTCAAACGGCTAATGTGTAAAATAGCAGCGTTCTGCGTGGAATTCGTCTCGATTCTCTCGCACGTGCATTTACGGACGTGCCATATGGTCAGATAAAACCACATGCCGGTGTATTCCCATGCATATCGAGCTGGCAGGTAGAAACACTGACATGTGTTTCCATATGGACTGAGCTTTAACACCCCTTCTTTTGCGTATCAATGGTAATTACTATTGCACGTAACTGGGCATCGATACTTTGCAACATTTCCAAAACTTAGGGGACAATCTTATTTTTTGAATATTTTAATGTGACAAATTTAACCGTTTAACCCTTTGCGGACTAGCGACGCATATATGCGGTCTGAGAAAAAATGTAATTATAGTTTATTGCCGTATGTATACACAGTTAAAATTGCAAAATTCAAATACGACCGATGAGATATGATTAAAAGTGGAGTAATGTATAATTCATATACATTAACAGTCCAAATTTCTGATAAAAAAGGTGGTTTTGGACCACCAATTAAATGATTATGTGTCAATATTCGAAAATGTCTCCGTCCGCAAAGGGTTAATTATTGGCAGGATAAGTATTAAAATATCATTAATTATACTTTTAAACCTTTCGTTAAAATAGGCGAATCTAATAATTCGTTGTGAAACGCCGCACACGTGTGATGACAATCTTTCATTTGTTGGACGAATATGATTTTTGTTGCATAAATATAAAGTTTGTACGAATTAACATTCCGAGAAGGTATGTTCAAAATAGAATCTCGTTTAGAATTAATACCCTAAAATTTAAGAAACTAGCTCGAAATACAGAAAAAGGTGAATGCATGATTTATACATCTTCGTTTATTTTTATTTTATAATATTATGAATATTAATAGTTCCCATATTATTATATTACATAGTTATCGCTCACACTTATAAATATACTGTTGTCGAATTATTACTAATATTGTTTCGTTGAAAAATGAATCTCATTAGCGCTGTAATTAATTGGGGGATTACATGCACCTCCATGTACTAAATTTGATCAGTTCGAAAATGACGAGAAGATGAAGGTTTAAAAGAAAAAATTGAGCTTGTTATCAGTTTTGTAACCTGATCGTTAATTAATATTAATTGCAGTTACTTTGATGATCGGTTATTGTTGAGAGAAAAAGTCCCGTGTCTGCGAATTCGATTAGGAGCAAATGGTGAATTCCATCATGCGTGCGAATCTTCGCCGCCAATTAAAACTTCCTCGTTACGAAGTGTAAACGAGATGCGAGTAACTGGATAGCACAATCATCCGAGCGTGTATTTATTTCGTGCAGTGTATACTTGCAAATAAATTTGCGTATAGTCCATATAATCGTACGTGTTGGAAGTCAATATTTTGTAACGAATATCTATAATATTCAATATTTGTTTACATTCGACAGTTAAAAAACAGTAGCCAAATATTAAAAAACAAAGGAAAAAGGCAAGAAAGAGAAAAATAATTAAAACTTCGTTACGATAAGAGATCAACAAACATCGGAGTCGAACAGTGTGGAATTTGATAAGAACTGATGTTACATATGATGTTAAGTAAAAACAGCAGAAAGTGTGAATATATTATGTCATAAAAATCAATATTACGTGAATACATTATTAATACGATAATAACAGCGATGCCAGATATATATTTCAATACAAAATTTCCAGGCGCAATGTTCGGAACACAGACTGCAGTGAATTATGAAATTGATCGAATTATTTTAAAGCTATAAAATATATGATACCTTAAATAACGAAGGACAAATAGATTCCATAGTAATTACAGTTCCATCAGACTAGTTAATCCAATCAAATTTTCAAAAATTAAACAGAAATTATGTCAGTAAATATAAAATAAATGATTTGAAAATTCAAAAATGGACAACAATTTCTTGAATTAAAAGAAGAGAACATTATCAGATAGGTCGTTAGATAAATTAAAAAAAAAAGGAACAAAGGTGAAAGAACTCTCGGTCAACATGGGAATTTCGCGTCAAGGCCCTTCCCTCTGCTCACGCACAGTTCGTACAATAAGTATCGTATAACAATAGAAGTACGAAGCAACCATTGTCAACATATCGTACACACGTTTAATGGCAGTCCTGGAAACGTGTTTTATAGCAATTAACGAGACAAGACGTTTTGCCATCAGCATTTCGCGCTTCGCGAAGAGTCGATCAAACTGTTAAATGAGCTTCGCAGGATAAAAAATTGCGTCGTCAATTTAAACGACGGAGGGAATGAATGCGAAGATGACGAACTGCTTTTCACGCGACAAGCTTTATTACCGTATTATGTAGAATAATGTCAGAGAAATGCGCCACGTCACGTTGAGTTAAGTAATGTTGTTAGAATGACAGGAATTACGTCGAATAATTACTGAAAAGAAGCCAGCAGAATGTTTAATACTAAAACTAACAGACGTTAAAGCTTTTATATTTAAATACATTAAATAAGAACTTTCTGAACATTATATCACTTGGAAATTAAATGATTTATATATAATAACTAGACTGCGGATGTTTATGCAAATTTTGAGCTTCACAAATGCAGGTGAGACAGGAAAACCTATCTAGGGATTTATTGCACTCAATAAATATTACAACAAATACCATACTTTCGATATTTTAGATACATTTTTATATTATGTCCTTTTTGTATATTTTAGCCGTATTTAATTTGTCATAAATGCATCAAAATCCGCAGTCTGATAATAACATACACGTGGAATGTCTAGTGCATTGGTTCTCTATAAAATTATGGAATCATGAAAAAAATTAAAAGAAAAAGTTTGAACTTGTTTAAAAATTATGATGTCGAAAAAACAGATTTGATGTTAATTTCATCTTAAAATGTGTCATATAATAGAAATTACTACTAAATTTTCCTTTCTGCGGTACAATGTTTCACTATGACATACGCAATGATTACAAATATTGCAAGATAGGAGTCCCTCCCTAATTTGAAGTTTCTGACACATTTAAAAATCAATTGTAACACAGTAGGAAATGTTAATGATCACATGTTAAACAGATGCATATGAATTAGAGGAATTTTCTAGAAGTAAAATGTACCGAAGACTCAAAATGGACAACGAGATTTCGGCAGAATATATGAAACATAATTTTAAAATAACAAAGACTTAAAATATTCAGAAAGGTTGAAATGTTGGAAACTTGAGAGAGAATATTTCAAGTTTTCTATTTTTCAAAACTGTAAATGTAAAAGTTCACAAATTCTGATTATACGTTAAAAGGACACTATTGTTTCCAAAATGATTTCTTTTCCGGAATATCATTCCGCAGAATGTCAATCATTCTTTAACATTGTTTCTTAACAAAGGCTACTGTTTCCGAAGATGTTACATTTAACAGGTAAATAAAGAAACATTTACTTAGGAAATGTGTAACTCCAGTTTAATTTTAGACTGATGAAAACATCGCTATGATATTCTGCCTTAATTCTAAATTATGGAAGTACTCGAAAATGAAAAATACATTACTTTTGTGAAAGGAACGACGGAAATGAAATCGCGCTTATCCCAGTAGACGATTTAAACTTAAATTATAGCGTGATTTTATAAACGATCCACGGTTCTCGTGTTTGCATTAAATAGAGACTCGGCGAAATAACTCGAGAATTGTCGAGTTTTAATCAAGCCAGACTCTTCTTTAGCGAGAAAAATCGGTGAACAGTTCGGAAAACGGGGCACACTTCGGACTTAATTAGAAAGTAATTGCACGAAAAAATCACGAAGCTTAAGAGCTCTTTATACACTCGCGAATAACTTTCAGTATATAAGGATTTATATAGGTACGCAACAAATAGAAAAACATCTTTAACCCCATTTAAAGCGAAATAAGTGGTCGTTGTGATGTTATGTCAAACGAATTTGTAATGAATATGTATAAAGATACGAATAGTTTGATAATGACAGTCTGATAAAACCCAATATCTTCAGAGATTTAAATATGAAAATATCTTGGCGCGTGACATGAAGTATACAAAAGAATTCACATGGCACGTGTATGATAGGTTGGCGTTACATTCGCTGATATTAGTATCAGTTTGAAAGAGAAGTTTCTTTGAATTAGTTCTTGAATATATTGATATTTGAAAGAGGCAAATCACTTTTTTTAACACTAGATTTACCAAACCAGTCAAAATGACTGGTGCACAATTTTTTCCAAAAATTCTACGGGTTTATGAGAGAGCCGTAGAATAAATATTCTTCGTCCATCGTATAAAACATAAATTACTGAATCTATCATCTCTTCCGCATCTTAATTTTCCTTGCTTTGAGGTACATATTTAACATATTTAAATATAGTAGATTTTACGCTGGTAAATCTAGTGTTAAATTCTTCGTGTCGAACACTAATTTTTATTTTATACTAGCAATATCTACGAGCATCAAAGAAAAGATGTATTACTTATCTGTTCGAAAACAAACTCAAGTTCCACAATTAATAATTATAGATGTAGAAAATTAGTTATGATTGACGATATCAATATTAGAAATTTCTGCTATTTATACAATGCACCATACCGAAAATTATACTTACATCCCAACACTGTTAGAAAATAAGGAAACTATATGTACTTATTAAATTGATGGAGATTGATAAAATATTCTAACAAAGTCTTCTTTTCAATTATACTGCTTCCAATTGTAAAAATAACGTAGGATGAAACTACAAGTTTTGTTCACTGAACGAGCGAAATACAAAATTCTTTTCGAATGAAAATTATGAAAGATGTAAAATGGTAACGTTCTCCAACGTTATCCATTTCGTGAGTGGGATACACAATTTTTAAGCTACCTCCTTTTATATAGACACGTTGGTAACGAGGCTGAGGAATGACCTACACGTGATATTGATATTCTGACGTACAGGAAACGAATTCAAGAACATATGTTGAAACTTCAGTTCCCAACGATCGTAGTTTGTATTTCCTCTAGAATGCACGATTTCGTGGCTGTCATCCATACATTAATACACGTGAGGATTAAAAATTATATTTACATATCGACAACTCACCGAACTTGACTACAGGAAGTACACCTTTTCTTTCAGCTCGTCTGAAAAATAAAAATATTATGTCTGTATTAATTTAAATTACACTTCATCAAGATGTTTGATATTTATTATCTACTATGGAAAGTATGGTTATTGTTATCAAATTAGTGCTGCATGCTGTAAATCCGTCAAAAATTTTAATGTGAATTACGTAAAAGATTACTGTTTTATAGTACACTAGCAGGGAACAGTTACGAAATTTTTCCCACCCATTTTCAGAATATGATGGAACGTGAGGGAATGATAAGTTTATTTAATTACTTTTCTTTTCTTTTCTTTTGCAGGACAAATTGTGTACTTGTTATAAAAGTTGGAAGTGATTATAATATTAAAGACCGAAAAGCTGAAAGATTTTTAGAAATATCAATAAATAGAAAAATTACTTTGTGTTCAGTATTTTTGTTCGCATTAGAAATATTTTAAGTATTTATCAAAACTGATACAAAATTTTCACGGATATCCCTCGTGAAAACTTTCCTCGCATTCTCGTTTCTTAGTTTTCAGTTCGTTCTTCGCGAATTCTTTTATCTACTTTAGAAGTTTAATCTGTTCTTCCCTAAATTCAACTTTTTACAGTGTAATGAAATGCATTTGTCGGTGGAAGTCGTCTGAAACGTGTTACAGTATTCTATTAAACATTGTTCTTCCTACTAACCGTCCTATTTATGATTTTTTTGGAAAAAATTAAATGCAACATTATTCATCGTTTCTAAGAGAAACATTCATTACTTTTAATTATCGTTTGTCATCACGCTTCCTTTTTTTCATCCATTTTTCATTGTTCTACGACACTTGCTTTGTGTTAGAAATAGAAACAGTTGCAAATAGACCTAGTATGAATTACCTGGCAATAAGGTCGCGAATATCTTACGTATTACTGTAATTACTGCATTGCATGTGAAGGTACCTACATCGCGAGCATCGCAATACGTTGCTAAGCTCTTCGGTGGAGAAAATTCAATAAATGTTTCATTGTGCAATACTTAATTATAATTCGAGCAAAAAGTTAGAATAATGAGAATTGAACAATGAAGATCAAAGAAACGATACCAATCGTGCAAAGACAACGAATAGCTGTGAACTGATCGTCTATAAAATAATTTAAAAGATTTGTGCTAATTGATAGTAAACGAATTTGAAATTGAAATGATGGCCTTGTGGCCTTGGAATCCACTTTAAAACGTTTTGAGACAAAATTAACATAGTAGTTAAAATTTAAAAAATGTAAAATATATTAAATCTATTGGTGGGTTGCGAGCCGAACATAATGAAATATTTTTACTGAAATATATTATATAAATACTTTTATAGATGATTGTAAATAAGAAGAAAATGTTGAACGAAATTGTTGCCCAAAAGATCTTGAATTTTGTAAGAAAATGAATGGTGTTATAGACGATGGATGTAAAAAAATACGATGTATGAGAGACTCGAATAGAAATCTCATTGTTAGTATTGTTACTGCAATTTTTTCTTTCAAACACAGACATATCCTATATGACATAAATCGCTCATAAATTGCGAATCCAAGGTGAAACGACTGCTCTACGCTATAATGGATGCTGAAATTTAAAGTTAAAAATCATATTTTATCTGTAGTTCGAATACCATGTGCCTTTTCATTTTAAACATTTACGACACATAATTGTTCGAATGGATTTCCAATATGTATTATTTATACTTCGCTTTTTATAAAAATTAGTGTGTTTTTTCAACTAGAATTTATAAAATTTCTGCAATATAACGACACATTGTTGTGACAAACTGGTTATATCTCTCTCTCTTCATCTTACGGATAGCAAGTATATCAAATATGAAGGTTAACTAAAATTGGAATGAAGTTGGAAAACTATAGAAAATCGATATTACCGTGACAGCGTATACTTAACTAACAATGAAAATTATAACACCGTAATATTTCGTTGTTGGTAGATTTTTCTTACAGCTTGTAACAATATATTAAAATATTTAAAATACCTCGTTTTGTTATTTAATTGTCATGCGATAAACGGAAAATAATAAATGTAAAATACAGAATAGCAATTTATCATTTTAATGTTCACGGCGAGACAGATATTTACCGTGAATATCCATAGATTTTCTCAAGTCTTAACAATTACTAAACTTTCAATAACTAAACAATACTGTAGCAGATCTAAATACAATTTAATTTACAAAAACCCGTCCCTAATTTTTCTAATATCTCATCTTAAATTATTAAACTATTCAAGAACATCTATATATTCATAATAAACGGAAAGACAGTAGCAAAATTAAGTTCATATAGTAATTGATCGAAATTAAATTTCCAATCTTTTGTATCTAAAATTCTATTTATAAAGAGGCTTAAAAAGAGCGAATTTAAGTAGGTGGAAAACTCGTGAACAAACAAACGAAGTATTTTCAAAGAAAGAATTCACAAATCGCTAAGTAGGTCGTTAAGTACACCAATCTATTGATACAAAATGCGTATTAAATCACGTTGAAAAGAATTGTATTTGTAGTTTCTGAATATCCCACACGATACTTTATCGATCGAAGAATTAGTACAATTACGTAAGTTGCCGTATAGGCGTAACTACTATTTAAATATGTGTATGCTCATGCGAAAGAAAATGTATGTCAATAATTTAAAGAACGGTATGTTTCTAAACCGATACAGAAACTTCATTCTTTCGTTAATTGCTTTACTATAATTCACAAAAGTGATAATTACAAATACGTGTTTCTTAACGCTTTGCGGACGACGGGCGGATATATGCGCCCTGAGAAAAAAATTGGATATAGTTTGTCGGTGCATATATAAACGGTTAGAGTTGAAAAATTAAAATGTAATCGTTGAAATATTATTTTACAAAGAGTAAATTTCAACTTGTATACATTCACACTGTCTTTCCGATGAAAAAGTGTTTTTTCATCGCTAAATAATTGATTGTTTCTTGATATTCAAAAATGCCTCCGTCCGCAAAGGGTTAATACCTGTGTAAAGCTGTAAAGGTATGTGACAATATTGAGTATTCTAGAATATGTTACGTTTGTGTACACTCTAAAAAGAACAATATCTAAAATGATAAGTTAAAATTATTGTTTTAAACAATTTTCAATTGTAAGGAATTATATGAAATGACAAAATATCGCGATTTAAAAAATTTCCAGCATGAAAATTCGTATTTCGTAGCTTCCTTTTTCCTGAGCTCCTTCCATATTTTCCTTCATTTTGTAGACGGTGTAGTATTAAAATAAATATAAGAAATATTCATATACTCATATTAAAAAAATATTGTAAAAAAGGATGGATGATTACGGAGATAGAACTCCATATTCACAATGTTTTTCTTTTTTTACATTTCATGCAGGAAAAATTAGCCACCAACTCTCTTTGTCTTTGAATAAAATATTGTATTGCAGACTACGCCAATCTTTATTATATACATATCTATGCTTATATTTAAAAAATGTTCAGTTCCAAAGGTATAACTTTTTATTCGCAAATATCCTAAATATAAAATGTAAGTTGCTTTCTATTCTCATTAGTAGACTCCGGATGTTTATGCAAATTTCAAGTTTAACAATTGCACCTAAGTCAGAAAAACCTATTTAGGGATTTGTTGCACTCGTTAAATATTACAGCGAATACCATACTTCGGATATTTTAGATACATTTTTATATTATGTTCATTTTGTATATTTTAGCCGTATCCATTTTGTCATAAATGCATAAAAATCCGAAGTCTACTCATTAATTGAGTAAGTATAATACTAGAAACCACGTACATTTTTGTCCACCAGTATCCCGTATATTTATTGCACATATAAAGATCATTGCTATCAAATGCACAATTTCATATACATAAATATATCATTGTCATAAAAACCAGATGTCTCCAGTACTCTCCAACTATAAATGCTGCATTATGAACAACGTAAAATAATGTTTACATACATCCTACTCCTCGTATACAAATAGCACAAGCAATTCAAAAATCACATCTTCATATTCATCTCTGTACCAAGTACAAAAAAGGCCACCAACCTGCCTTCGATACTGAATAAAGCATAAAATTGAGGAAGCAACTTTTTCATATTTACATACAGACTATATTGAATAGGATAAAATGAAGAATTCAGAAGACACAACTCCGTAACAGTATCTTGGGAATTAAAAAAGTAGCCATCGAGGTGACTTGTTAGAAAGAGCGGTCAAAGGAGTCGTCGATTCATTACAAAGGAATCCCCAAACTACTTGTACGACTACGCACCCTATAAAAATGCGTATGGTGCTTTATATCGGACGAGACGGTTCCCACGACACCCCGTCCGTACCTCCTATGGGAACGTTTTATTGGGGTGAAATCGTACGTGCGTTTGCGCCTGTGTGGCAACACACGTAAAGGGCATACATGCCCTTTCGCGAGGTTGATCGTAACGGCAATCGTTGAACTCTTATTCATGGTTCCTGCTTGGCCCTTCAGCGATCCATATTCACTAACGATATCGATGTCCTGAATTTTTACGCGCGAAAGATCAAATTGTCGATGTTTGTGTAGA
The DNA here is from genome assembly GCA_910591515.1 of Cerceris rybyensis. Taxonomy (NCBI): domain Eukaryota; kingdom Metazoa; phylum Arthropoda; class Insecta; order Hymenoptera; family Crabronidae; genus Cerceris; species Cerceris rybyensis. The sequence goes on from OU342789.1 coordinate 44,573,759, forward strand.
ACACTTAGATTATTCTCCATTATGCATTACACAAAACCAATTTTGCTACTTTTAGCTGCATCAACCGCATATGCAAAAATGCCAACCGTTTCGCTGATAATCTTGACTTTTTTTCTGGATCTTTAATCAACTTCAAGAATCAGACTATAAATTTAGTTCGTAATCTATAACTTATAACCTATATTTTAGTTCTTAATTTAATTTAGAATTTATGTTTATAATTTTAAGTTAACGTCCGCACTACTTCTGTATCAACCATAATTTCGACTTTGTTTTACTGTTTACCTCTTACTTATTTACTTTATAAAATTTTAATTACCGGTTAATAAAATATAATAATAATTATTATTATTATTTGCGATAGTAATGTAAATATTTTCTATCTTAATAGAAAATTTATAAGTAAGTACTTTATGCTCATTTTGCGTTGAAGAAATATATGGAGCAAGGAATGGATAAGGGATTATGTAAAATTTTATATGGGCTGATAATTATGACAGTGATCTATGTTATTAGATGTTCGTTTAGAGATACTTTGACTTTAGAATAAGCGTTTATAATTTCTAGAACATAATAGATGTGATCATATTGTATATATTAGGAGTACCGAAAAGTAATCAAAATTTTTTTTGCTGACGAAATACACTTATTTGTTAAAGGAATCTTAAATATTAATCAACAAAATAATTTCCATAATTTTCTAACACTTTTTGCTAGCGTAAAAATAGTTGTTCGATTCCCTTTTTAAAAAAGGTCCTCTGATTTTTTCTTGAAAAACGTTTCCAATTAAATTTTCACTTCTTCAATTTTGATTACTTTTCGGTACCACTAATACATTGGAGCAACAGGAATAAGTGAGTTTCATTTTTTAAACTTTTAACTTAGAGCTCCTTCATAATCATTAGCATATATTATCTTACACACGGTATTATCATTTAATATTTAAACCGTTTGATTCTTGAAACTTTAAAACTTAATGTTGAGTAAACATACTAATATTAATTGCTAACTATTGGGTTGGCAACTAAGTTATTGCGGATTTTGTCAATAGATAATTTTAGCGCATTCTTTTGGTTTGTCAACGTGTTGAAAGCACCTAAACTGTACTGTTTTCTGTTTGTTTGGACTTCCACCTTTAATTTAGTAAAAAATTTGTGTCTATTAGTTGTTTAGTTTCGTTTTTATTCCGATTTAAAAATGGAAGAACAAGACGGGCTTTTCAGACATATTTTACAGTATTATTTCCGAAAAGGCAAGAACGCATAGCAAGGACACAAAAAGTTATGTGCTGTATATGGGAATGAAGCCTTGAAAGAGAGGTAGTGTCAAAATTGGTTTGCCAAATTCCGTTCTGGTGATTTTTCACTGAAAAATACGCAACGATCTGGCCGTCCAGTTAAAGTTGGTGAGACTTATATCAAGGCTATTATCGATTCAGATCGCTATAGCACAACACGTAAAATTGCACAGAAGCTCAATGTAACGCATAAATGCATTCAAAACAATTAAAACAGCTTGGCTATGTCAAGAAACTCGATTTACGGGTCCCTCATTAATTTTCCTTCTCATTTAAAATCCGCAATCACTTAGTTGCCAATCCAATAGTATACTAATTATTACTTGAACTTCTAATTGTTCAATTGTTAAGTGCACAGTTAACAATTGCATACGGTAACAAAGTAGTTGTGAAAAATCAAGTAACTATCAACAACGAATGTACTGAAATTTGGTATTGATAGTTCGTTAATTGCTCTTTCTAACAGTACAGCATCTGCGGTTGAAGTTTCGTAAGATTGCATTGGACGATCCGTAAACGAATTCTGTGCATAATGCATGGCTGTTTCGACCCTCTGCTGCAGGACCTGATAGATGCATGTAATATTCAGTAATATGTACGGGCCAGATACAGGGGAGCTAATATAACACTGCCGATATTGCAGTCAGAAAATACATAGGGTGAAGATGAGAATGAAAAAAGTGAACACGCCAGAGATTACCTACAGGGAAATGGTTAAGAGTTGCGCCGTTTTCGGCTGCTAGCATAATTGCATAGTACGCGAAATATTTCATATCAGTGAAATTTGTGGAAATTTTACGAATGGCAGATTTTTCCCTAAAGTTTAATTTCTGTTTGACAATAAATTTACCAAGGTAGTCAAAATGACTTGCTTTGAATTTTTTTAAAATATTGTTTACTAACGCTGTTTCTTTTTCAATTTTCTACGTCTATCTTGAAGACTGTGAGCGATTGAATTGATTTGATTCGGACGTGTTTATTTGGTAATTTTAAATATACTGAAATAATCGCCGATAGATGTAGTGTTAAGTTCTCTCTAGTTTATGTAAATTATTTTCGATCTATGCGAAAGATATTATATAATTGTATCATGATATACAAATGTATGCGTGTCGAGAAAAAATAGTACGCGAAAATAACGTTTAATAATACAAAATTTTAGTGATTTAAGTTAAATTACTTGGTTAGTAAGTTCTCTGTGGAGCAAATTTTTTCAAACTTGTTAATTTAGAAGAAATTCACGTTGGAAGGTATAATCATGCAAAGATTGTCAATTTTTTTCCAAAAATTTAATAAAATAATCTAAAACATTGTAATTTGACTATAAATATAGCTTAATGTTGATAATCAGCGACGATATTTTATTTTGATGAATCAAATAAGAATTTGTCGTCTGCTATGTATAAATATTCGCATTTAAAAAGCAGAAAGAAAATATATAGAATTCGCAACACGAAACAGCGAAGCTGTTTAAACTGACGCGAACAATATACAAAACTACTCGCCGAATATGAACACTTGTGAACGGAAATTGCCCCGATAATTTTAAAATAGTTTCTACATTGTGAACACGAATGCCAGCCACTTCCATACATTTTCGATTAATCGTTCATTGACACAAGTGGTAGATATTAACTGTAAATAAAATTTACATATCTCAACAAATCTTTTCAACTGTAAATGTCCTATATAAGTGGAAAGACTTGCCAAAACAGTACAGTTCTGTCTCCGACAAGAATCATACAATCAGGAAAAATGGCGAAAATCGCAATCTTCCTCTGCCTTCTCGTCGCTTCCGTCTACGTAAGTCCAATACATTGATTTTCTAATCTCTTTTTTAAAATTTCAATGTATGAAACATTACCTTCATCATTTTTTACAATCGTCCAAAGCCTCTAAATTAAAAAATACACAGATCTCACAATAATTTCATTGACGATCTTTGAAATCTCTTCCTAGATTTCTCACTAGATTTACGGATGTTGATACATCTATTTTTCTAAAGTGTGTCAATTTGACATATACAAGAAAACTGAAGTTTTTGGCAAAGATAATAATTCCAAATCAATTTAAATGAAAGATTTATTATTAAAAAATTAACTAATCAATATATTATATGTATACTAATGAAATTTTGAATGAGCCAAATTGGCTCCGTAAATCTAGTGTTAAGATATCGAGATTTGTGAAACTCTGAGAATATTATGGTACTAAACATTTTGAAAATGTTCTTCTTTTCATTATAGGGAGCATCCGTCCCAGCTAACGACGCTGACGACTTCTTGAACTTCTCCAGCGATGTTCAGGAACTTTCCCGCCTTGCTGAAATCGACGAAATCTTCCCTGACACTATCGGAATTGTGGACTCCGTGAAGGAAAAGTTGCAGCAATACAAAGACAAGCTTGTTGCATTCGCCAAGAATGCTGTCGAAAAGATCTACGTGAAGGTTTCGGAAATGAGAGAACGCGTCATCAAGCATGGTCTAGAAGTAATCAAAAAGGGTGCTGAACTTAAGGAAAAGACTGTCCGACAGATCGAAACTGCTCTGGAGAAGGTAACAACAGTATTCTAGCTATCACGGAGTAAAATTATAACCGGTTCTTTCTATGGTAAAACCATCCATTTTGGATGTTATAACTCTACATTCTGCTTTGCAAATAGATTCGAAGTAAAAATTAAGAATTAAAATCTATGGTGGGTTAACACATTGAACGCTACCGGTATTTTGCTAGTTCCATCATTTTTACTAAAGTGCAATTTTTTCTATTTAAATCATGTCTTGATGAAGCAGAAACCTTAAAGATACAAATAGACACAGTGTCAGTAGTACATTACATTTTCAGTGCTAATTTTTGATATTTTTAATGTATTAGAAAATTCATAAATATTGTAATCTTAAAATCAAATGAAATTACATTCAACTGAAGAGCGTCAGTAATTGATGATTGACGTTGCATTCAACTTGTTAAGGGGTAAGAGGTCAGATTTGCAATCACTGGGCCCGAGTTCAACTCCCCCATAATCTCTAGGAAATTTTTCTTATGTGATGGTTCGAAATCCATTTATAACAGTAGATTCTATGTCAAGCGACCACGGCAGTTGAAATCCATTGAAAAAATACAAAAAAAAAACCAAGGATTATAAGTAATTGGAAAATTGTGTTTCTACTCCATTCAGATAAAATTCATAAAACTAATAGTAAATGATAAAGACAACATCTATCATTGAATTTATATTTGGATTCATGATTTTTCCTGAAATTTTCTATATTTCAATTATGCATTCAATCAGATTTCGACAAAGTAGAATTGTAGCAGTAACCATCAGTCGAATTGAAACACAAAGAAGCATTATTTGTTATTTCGTCCTCAGGTCGACGAAAAAGTTGACGAACTGATCGGTGAAGTCAAAGGTGTAGATGTCAGCGAATGCACTCAAATACAAAAGGAAGTTGGCGAAATCGCCGACAAGATCGCCGCGGAAATCCACGTCTGCATCGGAGACAAAATCGTAATTGCCAACGGTCACATTGAGAAAGTCACTGTCGCCAGCAGGGATTTGTACAAGAGGATCCAAGGTGTCAAGGACAATGCTGTAGTCTGCACCCGTGAAGTCGAAGGTTTCTTGAAGAGCATTGGCTGCATTGCTTCCGTAAGTATCAGCGGCATTTTAATTAACAGCTAAAGCTATTTTCTATACATTTCATCTTTGCAATAAGTTTTTACCTATCTTTACAATATAAACTGAATAGAATAGCTGACTTCTAACAGAAATAGACGAGAAACAATGTGGAAAGTGAAATCCAAAAGCTTTCTGTAAACTAATTCTTCAATTAACATAACACTTTGGGATAAAAATCAAATTATAAGGTGCAACTTACTAATTTTTGCGATCTAAAATAATATACATTATTCTGCGTATCTTTTTGAGTTTTAAATTTAAAAAGTGTTGTGTATTCGGCACACTTTCTTTGAAACCTAAAATGTAAAGTAATACTTAACACTAAACCTACCGACGTTATATCTACTAAAATCTAAATATACTCAATAACGACCTTACACAAAGAGAAGTGGCGAGATAAAGAAGATAATTAATTAACTCATTTTGCTTTTGTAAGATAGAAGTGGAATATTTACTTCATGGCTACTCTATGAATTTAGATAATTTTTAGAAAATATTTTGGAATCGGTCTTTTGACCGCCTTGGTAGGTTTAGTGTTAATTGAAGGAATATGACATTCAGAGTCGTCCGCTGTTTTCGTGATAAAATGGGCAATAGACTATTTACTGGAAGCCAATTTGTTGACTTTGAACACTAATTTTATAAAATCTATAAATTTCAGGCCCTGAAGGATGCCTACTACTTGGTAAACAGCGATGCCCCAGCTGTCATCAAAGAAGTTAAAGAGGCTGGCGAATTCCTCAAGGGAGTTATCCCCTCTATGGCTAAATGCACCGCCACCAACTCCGTCGAGTCGTTCAAGGAAGCCGTCAAGAACGTCGTACCAAATGTACGTGAATGCATCGACAGGAAAGTCCAGGAAGCTGGAGCAGCAGCCTAAATTATTCCTGTACTTTTTAAGATATACTTCTCTTCCGACAATGTATGAATACGAAAAAATCAACCAAATTACAGTTGACATGTACAATGAATATACCTGATTGTATGAACCGTTATAGAACCTGATATTAAATTACAACTACCTCCTGTATATGTTTGTGATTTATTTCCAAGCTTTATACGCAATACTCAAACTTATAGCAGTAGTTTCGACAGCTCATAGAATTTCATGCAGCTTATGATCCCCAATAAACGATTTAAAAAGGAAATTTCCAAGATTAACCCTTTGCACTACAAATTATTCTACCAACTTTTCGTCAGGTAAGCTAATATAGTCTCGAAAAATTATTTACTGTTGATTATACATTTTTATTTAATACTAGGAATAATTGTAGGTATTGCCGCATATTTCTGTTACAATGCAAAATTATTGTTGACTTCGAAAAGTGGGTAATTAGTAGATGAAACGTTAAGTACTAGAGAAAGCTGCGTCGAGTGTAGCTCGACATAAGAGTGCAAAGGGTTAAAGATTGTCGAAAGAATTTTAAGAAGACTTAACAACTGGCTAAGTTTCGAGACAAAGGGGGGAATGATAACTCGGAATGTCAGATATTCAAGAGAAGAATATTTTACCTTTTCCGAGAAGGTTTTAAGATGGTCACTAATTACTCAAAAATTCGTAATAGCATTCTGATAACTATGACGACAAATGACAATCTATGAAGTAGGTGTCTGCTTCATTGTATGAAGTAGTATAATACATATTGCAAAAATTTTTACAGAAAGGGTATAGCAGGATAAGGTGGTCAAAGTGCCCTTCAACCGATTTCAATGGGGGTGGTCTCATTCGATAGATAATGCTCGGCGATCATTGTGTACAAATTTTTAACCCTGTATCTTGACCGGAAGGGTAGTTATAGGGAAAATCCAAAAAACGAATTTTTGTCCCATTTTGCCTATTTATTGAGGTGCAAAAAATGCGAAAAAATTCTGACGTATTCTACACGGTACCAAACATGTTTGATATTTTTTTCAGATTTTTCTATTGAAGAACCTAAGTGTAACAAATGAGCAAACGCAAAAAGAGCGGAAAAAAAGTAGATTTCGTATCGAGATCTTCGAGTGACAACTTTTTGCAAATTACAGTAACAATCCAACACTCTTGATTGTTATCTTCAATTTTTTCAGATTTTTTAAACCGCCTGCGTCATTGTGAAAAAAATCGAAAACCGATTTGCGCGACGCATTTCGATGTGAAACGCCATGATCCAGTTATTATTTCCTCATTCTTCGATTACAGTATGTTCATTTTGTGACTTTCAGTGTTTCTGCCACTAATAATAATAAATATATATAATCTAATAATAATAATAAATAAAATATATTATATTAATAATAATAAAATTAAATTAATACCCTTTGTTCAATCGTCTTTTAGAACAATTATAAAAGATTTAGAATATTTTTATTTAAAAAAAAATGGAAAACGTTTCCTAACAGCGTGCAAAATCTTGAAATTCAATTACACCATAGCGCTGACACAATGATTAGAACGTTGCTTGCAAACGAAAGAAAAAAACATTGAACGACAAGTACATATTGAACCCGTAAAGAAAGGCGCGGCTTTTTTACGAACAGACACCGAGCGAACAGCAGTTCTAGTCGATGATCAGTGTCACAATTGCACCCCATCGCTCGCGTTGTTTTCATCAGAACGCCAGACAATGCTGTACGACTCTTTTCAAAGACTCTTTGTTCAACGCTGATAATCATGTCTCCGGCTATTATATAAAAAACGTTCGTGAGGCCCACCTTTCATTTCTAATACGAGAAGCAAAAGAATAGAACTGTGCATTAGACCTACAGTTATACTCTAATATTGCCTTATATTTTGAAGTTCTATTACATGGATAACAATTCGTCTGTGTTGAATATTTATAACACCAAAATTTTATAATCATGGTTGGTGTGATTTCAATTTTACGCGCCAATAATATCGAAAGTCACGGGAAGATTTCAATTCAGACTTTACTCGTGCATCTGGGATCAATGATCGGATGATTACTCATGGGTGATGAATAATCGTTAAAGTATAACAATGTCAGTTAGTCATTGTAAGGAAAATACAGGTTCAATAACAGTGATGACGATTTAATACTTCAAACGTCGTAACCGATTTATTTAAAAATTAAAAACCGAAAAAGTCAGATTAAACGTAGTTATATACGTCGAAAGAAATTGCACAAATGTTTATTATAAAAATGACTTAATATCTAGCATTACGTTTCACGTTTCTCCTCTTTTATATTTTACTATTTACATGTACCCTTTAATTTTTCACTCCTGAGATTGAATACTGTAGGATTTCTTAATAATACATTTAGTGTTTATTAGCAAAATTTACAACTAAAAATATGAAAAGGAATATAAAGTGGATTATAACTAAAAACAAAAGAAAGATTATAATATGTCGTGAATTATATAAACACTATTTGTCCACACAGGAATTATCACACTAAGAATAATAAAACACTAAGTACATCTACACAGAATTTAAACACAAAGAACGACACACTGCATCCATGGAGGATTCTAACCACAAAGTGCCTCGATGCACCGAGTGCCCCGTTGGCCTCGCGAAAAATAAAATGCGATCGGTGCTCTCATTCATACTACTTAAATATATGTATAAAATAAATCTTTACACATTTGCATCCCACAATACGAATGATTAAAATTGAAATATAATAATTACTAAAACAAAATTTGTCCTATATGTAATGATATATTGTTAGGAATTATCATAACGAAATTGCCTCCCCTATATTTGATATCGATTATGAAAATGATAACAACGAACTGCAAATGTTAATACCGATTTAAAAATAGAGAATAGAGTTGTCTTTGAGCGAGAAGTTTCGATCCGTTAAAATAGAGACATTATTTTGTAATTTCTGAGTTGTTTAATTATGAAGCGCCGTTAAAATATAATTAACTTGCTGAAAATTCCCGTGCTTCGCTACGATTTAATCGAAACTAAAAAAAATCCTTAAAATTTCGAATTTTTCAAAACCCTTTCTTAGTGAGCACCTAAGACCCAAGGAGAAGGTATGTTCCAAATTTCATTGCAATCCGTTCTGTGGTTTTTGAGATTTCGTGATGAGTGAGTGAGTGAGTCAGTCAGTCAGTGGTATTTGAGCTTTATATATAAGATAATTAATTAAACATCGAGGTTAAATTTTAACTTATTGTAAGCTATTTAAAACACTCCTGGTATTCTAAATATTGTTACGGCTGGCGGAGGGTCTACCGCGTTTTGGCATGCTTTATTTCACAATTAACTTTCTAGTACACAATATCGAACGTCTGTCTACTTTGACTGCTCGGTAGCGACTTCCTGTATAAACGTTTCCGGTCGTCAAGCAACGACCGGCCGATCGATCCATCGACTTCGATTCTCGAATCAGGCGGAAGGGACAACTTTATCGGTTCGCCAACTTCATGTCGGCGTAACACTGCCCCCTCCTCTCGAAGAAGCGGTCGCCTCGACCGCGGCAATTTCCGAACGAGCAGCTTACGGGAACATCTTCAGTCGATTCCCCATAACCTCGGTCAGTTGCAACTCCAGTTCGATTTCATAACCTTGGTGCAACTATTTCTGAATCCAGTGCCTCAGTCTGAAAAGGAAGTAGACAACAAGGAACAAACTCGTCTACTCGAGTGGTCCTGATCAGACTTCAACGTCTCGACATTCGTCCTCCGGCTCAAGGGAAAACCACCCAAAAACCTTGAACGAGACGTCGGCATTCCTTCGCCGTCAAAGTGCGGTGTTCTTCCTCTTCTTCTTTCTCAGATCCTCTTGCGAGATCTTGCAATTTCTCCTCTTCGGATCTTCCACGACATCATCGGGCAAATTTTTTTTTCTTTCAAAGGCGTGCGAGTGTCAATGAATCGAGCAAGCCGATTCACATGCACCACCTTTGGCTTTGTTTTCGGCGAACGAACAATTCTATAAATTAATTCGTTTAATCTTTTCTTTACCATATATGGGCCTTCCCAACTAGATTGTAGTTTTGGACATTTTCCTTTTGTCCGTTTGGGGTAGTATAACCAAACTTTTTCCTCGGGCATGAAAGAAATTTGCCGTGAATGGGAGTCGTACCAGCTCTTCATCTTCTCGCTGCAGAGATGTATACGTCGGCGCACAAATCGATGTATTTCTTCGAGTCTTCTCTTTGTCTCTCCCACAAAGGTGGTATCTTCTACTGTCGAGGGAGTCGACCCTCTCAATAGATCAAGAGGAAGACGTAGATCGTGGCCATAAAGCAAGGTAGCTGGTGTATACTGCGTCGTCTCATGCCGAGAAGATCGGTACGCCAGGAGAAATAGTGGAATCCACTGGTCCCAATCCTTTTGGTTGTCCGCGATGTAGAGGGACAAATACTGCAGGAGAGTTCTAATCATCCTCTCTACGAGCCCGTCCGACTGAGGGTGAAGCGGCGTTGTCCTCGTCTTCTTGATTCCAAGCAGCTGCATTAGTTTCTTGAAGACAGCCGACTCAAAATTTCGACCCTGATCAGAGTGGAGCTCTAGAGGTACACCATGACGACTTATCACCTCTTTCAGAAGAGCTTCAGCAATGGTCGTTGCGCGTTGGTCCGGCAACGGAATAACCTCCGGCCATTTCGAAAAATAATCTACGACCACCAACGCGAATCTGTTACCGCTTGAAGACTTCGGCAAGGGTCCTACGATGTCGAGCGCCACCCTCTCAAATGGTGCCCCGACATTATAAATCCTCAGAGGTCCTCTCCCCTTCTCCTTCGGACCCTTCCTCGCCGTGCAAGCGTAACAACTTCGACACCATTGTTCGACATCAGCTCGGTGATTAAGCCAGAAGAACCTCTGACGAACCTTAGCAAGTGTTTTGCGCATGCCGAAGTGTCCTCCAGCAGGAGCCTGATGACTTTCGCGCAGCGCTTCTTCTATCTTGCTTTTAGGGACCAGGAGCAAATAACTTGCATTCTCACCACTCACAGATTCCCACCTCCGGAAAAGTATTCCTTTTCGTATTTCCAGTGAATCCCAAATTTTCCAGAAAAATTTTGTCATCGGAGGATAAGCGGCAACTTCCTCCCAGGTAGGTTTTACACCTTCCGTCTTTTTCTTTAAAATAATTCCAATCTCTTCATCCTCTTCTTGTGCTCTTCGCCAATCTTCTCCATCCGTGCCTTCACAGATAGTTCTTAAAACAGTGTCTGATTTTTCTTCCTTAACTTCCAGGCGGGAGCATCGCTTACATTGAACATCGCACGGTCGTCTTGACAAGCCGTCAGCATTTCCATGCATCTTCCCTTCTCGATGTTTAATTTCAAAATTATACTGCTGGAGCCGTTCAATCCAACGAGCCGTTTGTCCTTCCGGATTCTTGAAAGAAAGAAGCCATCTCAAAGCGGCATGGTCAGTCCGTATTAAAAATCTTCGCCCGTATAGATAATGGTGAAAATGTTCTACAGACTTCACTATAGCTAACAATTCCTTTCGGGTCACACAATAATTTCTCTCACTTTTTCCAAGAGTTTTAGAAAAATACGCAATGACCCTTTCTGTGCCATCCCGAACCTGTGAAAGTACTGCTCCTATTGCAAAGTTGGAGGCATCGGTATCCAGGATGAAGTCTGCATCGGGCGAAGGATACGCTAAGACCGGTGTTTCCGCCAATCGGCTTTTTAGTAGTTGAAAGGCTTCCTGACATTCTTGCGTCCAACAGAAATCTTGCTTCGTTTCAGTCAAGCGATGCAGTGGCTTCGCGATGGTGGAGAAATTCTTCACGAACTTCCTGTAATAAGTACAAAGACCCAGGAAGCTTCGTAATTGTGTCTTATTCTCTGGAACGGGCCAATTTTTAACCGCTGAGATCTTCTCGGGGTCCGTTTTCACCCCTTGTTCGGAAACCACATGTCCTAAGTATTTCACCTCCCGCCGGAAGAAATGACACTTCTTCGGGCTCATCAATAAACCAGCACGGCGTAGGCGAGAGAATACAACTTCCAAATTCCTTAACTCCTCTTCAAAAGTTTTTCCATAAATGATTATGTCATCCAGGTATACCAGGCAAATTTTCCAAATCAAGCTTGACAGGACTTTCTCCATCAATCTTTCAAACGTAGCAGGAGCATTGCACAAACCAAAAGGCATAACTTTAAATTGCCAAAGCCCATTCCCGACCGAAAAGGCAGTCTTTTCCTTATCCTCTTCATCTACGGTGATCTGCCAATAACCACTTTGCAGATCCAATCCTCCGTGGAGCAACTGCCAATCACGACGGGGGCCAGAACAGACAAGATCGACGATTCCCCCTTTACGTCGACCCTTTGCCGTTTCCCTCTTGTTTCTTCTTGTTGTTGGGACAGTTCCTTTCCACATGTCCTTTCCTTCCGCAGGACCAGCACTCTATTGGCTGCCTCAGCAAGTTGTTGTTAGAAGGTCTATCCCTCTTGACGTACGGCTCCGTCGACCTTCTCTCAGTCGTGTTGAAAGATCTATTAAAAGACGAACAAGGCCGAGTCTGGGTCCTACTTTGAGACGCAGCAACAGAAATGGACTCTACGGCTTCTATCTCTAGAGCTCTGACTACCGCAGCTCTAAGATTGTTGAAACCGCCGAGTCTTAACGTTCTTTTCATCTCCTCATCGGCCAGGGAGGCAACAAATTGTGAGGCCGCCAATCTGTCCCGCGTTTCCGCAGGGCAGTCACCAAACGCGGCCAGTGCTAATCTCTCTACCTCCGTGGCCAAATCAGTAATCGTTTGCCCTTTCTGTTGTTTGCAAGCCTGGAAGAGCGAGTAATTTAAATTTAAAAGATTATGAGCTCCAAATCGAGTTTGAAGGGCCGAAACCAATGGCTCGTACTCAAGTTGCCCGGCAAGAGAAAGGGGAACCAAAACGCTACGTGCCGGCCCCTCCAACGAAGCCATCAAAGCCAGAGCCTTCTTCGAGGAGTCCCAATTATTAGCAGAAGCTACAGCTTCGAATTGAATTTTATATTCCTCCCAAGAAGATTTTCCATTAAACATTGGGGGTTTTAATGTATACCCCAACTCGGAACGCGGAGGGACCGGTTGCGAAACCAGGGGAGCCGCGATCCGTGATTCCTGCGCAGGAATGGGATCACGACTCTCCACAACATTCACAGGAACCGAGACGGCCGTTCGACGGCCCAACTCGGTGGTGAGCGCTCGAAGTTGGGTTTCGAGCGCTCCAAACCGCTCCTCCAGGGTAGCTCTCTCGGCTGCACGGGCTGCCTCTTCCTCATTGTGTCTCTGCAGCTGTGCGGTCATCATCTCGATTACTGTGTCCATTCGAGTTGATTCCTCTGCCGCCGAGACGATCGAAGTTCGCTCGCGATCTAGCCAAGCTCCCGACGCGGATGCACTCGCGTCGCGCTCAGAAGTGGACATCCCACTTCTGACACCATTGTTACGGCTGGCGGAGGGTCTACCGCGTTTTGGCATGCTTTATTTCACAATTAACTTTCTAGTACACAATATCGAACGTCTGTCTACTTTGACTGCTCGGTAGCGACTTCCTGTATAAACGTTTCCGGTCGTCAAGCAACGACCGGCCGATCGATCCATCGACTTCGATTCTCGAATCAGGCGGAAGGGACAACTTTATCGGTTCGCCAACTTCATGTCGGCGTAACAATATAAATACATTTTTCTATGTGTTATCTTTCGCTATCTTACGCTAATTTAGAGTCATTTATTACTTACAGTTACTGCTAACATTTGTGGAGACTGTACGATCTTTTATGTGTCTCGGTTCTCCTATAACATCTAACTCCTGTCCTCAGTTTACAATATAACAAAAACACCGTGCAGAATAAGTTAGACAAGATTAAAAGGTATAATGCACCCAGAAATATCCGAGTACACGGAAAAGCTTCTTGCAATTTCAGTAATTTTAAAATATAGCAAGAACTCACAGTATTCTTTCATACATTATTCCCTTAATGCACGCATTGAGGCTTCATCAAAATCTAAAATAACTGAATCATTAAAAATTCAGAATCCCAAAATGAGTTGCCCTTTATAACGAATTTGGACTTTCAATTAAATGGAAAATAATTATTTCCCTTTGAATTACAGTCAGTACACATTTACGAATTATTTTGTACAATAATTTGTATTTAACGTTTTCGTGAATTTCCTTTTGTTCTTAATTATGACTAAAATTGTATATCATAGAATATATATAATAATCAAAAACTTTTTAATTTATAAAAACAAAGTTACGATAAAATCTGCGTAAGACAAAAGGTGAGACGCGTGTAATCGAGTTCATTAACCTCGGAACGGTATTGTTTGCGCAACGGCGCAGCTCCTAACTGCGATCAAAGCAATTTGCGCAGCTGTCACTTGCGGACCATGGTTGCCTGTAATACGGCGCTGTCGACTACACCGTTTCTCTCGTTTACGAGTTAAAATCAATGTCCATTTACTTAAACTTTCGTACAAAAAAATAGTGTTTCAACATGTTATTAAATTTCTACTTTTTTTTAACGAGGGATGCTATTTCTGTTGGTAAACTGCGTTATATATCTGTGTAAATATTCCTCAATTTACATTGAATGATATTTGTGTTATTTTTTTCTAGTATTTCCTTTTTATACATTTTAAATGAATTTTTCGAAATTCATGGAAGCTTTTGAATTGCTGCAATTTTTTAGACAGCGCACAGTATTTTGACGTTTGACGATTCAAAGGAATACAGTGTGATCGTATTTTTTTTGTAATCACAGAGTTTACGTAGAGCTCGGGAAGAGCTACCGAGTTGATTAAAATGTATGGTTCCTAGTTTTTTAAACTTTAGAAAGTAATTGTCTTTCAATTTTCTCTGCCTTCCCTGCAACACGAAAGCGATTAAATTCACTTTAACCCTTTTAGTGCCGACCGGAAAAATTGATTGAATTAATGAAAAATGTAGTTGCGAATAAAAAGAATTGTCATATGACGATAGCTTCATATAGAATATGCAATATAGAGCAGAAACCGTGTATTTACAATTATCTGTCATAAATTTATTGATATCGTATTGGAAACTGAATATTAACCCTTCGATGCCCAGTATTAGCACTACTGTTAACGACGATATATCGTCATCCGGCACTAAGAAGGTTAAATATACAGATATATTTATCTGTATATTTCTGATATATTTACCTACAACGTTCAATTGTTCTGTACGTGTTTAATCAATTTATTTATTTAATAAAACCTGCAGAAAACACTTCATTGTTTAGAAATCATATCATATGATATAAAACTCACATAGAAAGTTATTTACACAATTTTACTGTTATATTTTTATATCTCTAATTATTCCAAAGAACATCAACTTTCAACGTAGAATCAGATAACAATGTGGTAAAACTTACACTCATGTCATAGAATGCACAATAAAAAACCTTGAACATTCTAAAAATTACCACTCCCAAAAATTCAACATCATGAAGAAATTTCCATGATATCAGTTTTATATTAACACTTGCAATATACATGAAACAAATCACGGTTTCCTTATCCCGTTAACTTAATACCTAAATATGACACCTTCAGGCCCAGGAGAAACAGCAAGCAGTTAAATTTCCTTCGAGCTCTAAGCGATTTTCTTCGAGACCAATAAGAAATCCTGAAATGGAGCAATTAAACGGGCAGACGAGTGACTAATTTCCCAGGTAACTAAGTCTGGAGCAGAACTGTTCCGTTACTCGGGTCCTTACGCGTGTCCAATTCTTGTGGAAGGTTCGTTTTCTCGAGTACGGCCCAAGGTTCCCCGAGGAAGAGGTACTTCATGCCAGAAAGAAATAAGTGGCACGCGAGACGCCGGGCTCGTCCTCGAGGGCTCTTTCTAACCACCCTCCTTCCGGATAGATTCACGGGATAGATGCGGTATCGTATCACCGGAAGAGGAAAAAAAAATTGTTTCCAACAGCGTGGATTGAAACAATCGCACTGATTCCGGTAGACTGACTGGTCCTTTTCGCGAAATATATATTTCCAAAGGGTCTAGCCCGATAAGGATGGAAAATGTACCTCCAAAGCAAATTTAATTTTTAGGCATACCATTCGTTAGGTTTCTTTAACACTAGATTTACCAAGCCAGTCAAAATGACTGGTACACAATTTTTTCCAAAAGTTCTACAGGTTTATGAGAGAGCCGTAGAATACATATTCTTCGTCAATCATAAAAAAGATAAATTACCGAATATATCATCTTTTCCACGTCATACTTTTCCTAGCTTTAAAGTACATATCTAAGATATTTAAATATAATAGATTTCACGCTGGTAAATCTAGTGTTAAAAGAACCTTCTTGCAAAGTGTGAATCCGCTACCCTTACCGTAGGGGTAGTTACACGGTAAAACGTATATTACATTTTTTGCCAATTTATCATATTTGGCTTTGTAGAACATTGTAAAAAAAATCACAGATATTATACACAATAGTGTGGATACTTCTGAGTTTTTCAGATATATTGGTTGGCAAATCGGTTTAAAAAGAATGATAAAGTTTAAGAATATTAATTTCTTATTAATAACATAAAATGACCACTTTTATATCGTTACATCGTACTGTAAATATCGATATGTATTTTTTCAGATTTTTCGGAATGGCGGAAGACTCTAGATCGAGGCTTTGAATGCGTATTTTGGCAAGATAGGCAGGAGAGACAGACAGGCACAAGACAGTAAGAACAGTATTTTTTTAAATAAATAATTTGTAGTTTTAGGAACGTACAATTGTATTTCATGAATATTATATTACATACGTTTACGTTTTGTAATACAAATGATGACTATAGAATTTGTTAAGTCGAAAACCTTCTTGATAAATAATGACTCGAGAACGTGGTAGTGAAAATGCTGTAGTATATTATTTTCGATTAAAACTAATAACTCCAGAGAAGATAAGGAATTAAAATTGATGTAGAATTGAATGATGAAAAAATGATAATACAATTTTCCTATTGAGGAAACATGACATTTGAGTTAAAAAAATGTAATAGCTAAACGAACATTTTAAGTTCAGTGAGAATTTCTGCAAATGCGACAAATTCGCTGCTACATCGACAACCTTCTTTTCAGTGGAACTCGTGGAAAGTCAATGAATCCTTGAGAACGAGTAGCCAGGTAAAAAATAGCAAAGAAGTCAAAGACCTCGACTAAATTCTTTCCTCCGTAGTTCTTCTCCGAGGAATTGCAAAAGGTTCGCCACGCCTTTCTTCCAACGTCAGTACGATCATAAGGACTGCGCGACAAAGAAGATCAATGAGGAAAGGTTTCCAAGTAATTCCCACCGCCATGATCCAAATTCCGTTAAAATTCCTTCGTACTACACCGAGGAAAACTATTTCCGGGAGGGTTGTAATTGCAACGAAAAAACACGTTACGTCCAATTCAATAATGATTACAATTGCTTCTATAATATTAAAATGTCAATACTAGTTTTATAAATATATGAAATAAGAGAAAAGGTAAAGCTGCTTAAATCCTGAATTCAGAATCTGTGAACTCGAGTTCAGAATTCCTCTTGACCTCTATCAAATTTTTCTTACGTTTTATCTGTTGTTACGGGCTTGATTATCTTCTTAAATTGTCCCGTCTGAATTTTGCACGTATGTGCCTGTCTAGATACTCTCGAAGGACCACCCCGTTTATTATAAAAAATGGGGAAAAAATTAATAAGTACTCTTGACTTGTTGTGTGCCCGAGTCGAAAATTTCAGCCCAAAATCCTCCTAAATTGCCAAATAACTTAGGATATTTAGGCTGAATATGGAAAAATATGTTACATATAAAAGAATGCAAATTTTAATTCCACAATCGCCCTACACTTGTTACTTTTTGCCACTTTTACCTAGTTTAGGAGCAATTTGGGCTTCATACAGCCCAAAATAATCCTCAGCGTTCTATAATGAGGAGCTTTAGAATTGGATTGGAATTGGAGTGGAATGATCGAGGTTCAAAAAAATTCTCGATATACTAAAAATTAATTTAGTTTAGGAGATTTAGAATTTATATGGAATAAAATGATTATTTAATTCCAACTTGCTCCTGAAAGCCCCATTTTTAGAATATGAGTCGACAGACTTGGAACTTATGAAATATTTTTAGGGGATGTCAGATTAAATTGGAATAAAAATTTTACCTGATCAGTCCATATAACTCCTAAAAATCATATTTACAGGACTTTGAGGCACGTAGACACACTAGTTGAGGATTTTGAGGTTCAAAATGGTATACATAATTAAGCGGTGAATGAGAGATCAAAAGAATCTAGGATTTGAAGTTTCTTTTTAGGCTGGACTTTTCGACTCGGGTGTGGACTGACTCTATTGAATGTTTTCTCGATGATTTCTGTATGAGTTCTCTATGATTTCTGAGTATGTTCTATGGATGAATTCTATCTGATTTCCGAATATACAAATTGAAAAGTGTTTTGTGGTAAACTCTGATGCGTCCCTCTCTTGAAGTCGTGTATGAAATCTCTGCCTTCGATGGGGGTGGAGTCTTTGAAAACTAAGTAACTATTGGTTAATGAATAATTTTCTCCACCCCCTCGAGGACTTCAAGAGAGGGAAGGCGACGACATGCCCTCAACACCTGATGGAGGATTTCGAACTTACCAGCCGTCTCCGAGCAAGTCCAAAGTCCCGTTAGGGTCATCGGCGGGTACGCACAAAAATTCCTTATACTAATTATTTACAAATCACAAACAGATGTGCGCACCCTGACCGAGTCCCAATCGTACCTATAGGTTTATTGCCGAAGACAGCTGTCGACAAAATTTTTCCGCTCCACCAGGTTCTAAGGTTTATGACTCCTTAACATCTATAATATAGCTTTGGTAATTTTACATTCACCTGAAACTGTGGATCGGTAAAGATTGCACCATTGTTTCGGATTTATGGTTTCAGTGCCAAATTAAAAACTGAAATATTTTCGTAAAATTAATAAAAAATGAAACTGGCATATAGAAATTACAATCTAAGATTGTGAATAATTAAGTAACAGCTACGGTAATGTACAATTCGATTTTTCGTTGAGACTGGAGCCCAACTAATTACAGAATATACACGAAATGACGATAACAATTAAGGCGGAAAAATGAAAAGAAAGGACAAAGATTCTCTTTTCAAGAGTTCCGCACGAATGGAAGCAGTCGAGAAGAATTAAATTTCCGATCGATTCAATTTTTCCGCTAAACTTCCCTTCCGCATTGAATTACAAAATATAGGACACAACTGTTGGTAAGATTAGCGTAGGAGACAACAATCGATAATACGAACGTGCAATCTCGATGCAAATAATCTCGCTTAGTAAACGAAGGAAGAATCATAATGGGTGCAGCGAGCGACGCAGGAAACACGCTCGATTTCCTTCGTATCAACCCGACGAATATTCTCTTTTAAAGCTGCATTAATTATGCGCAACATTTGCATGTTTATCGCGAATGTTAATGGTTTTGAAATTCATTTTTCTGTCGAAGAAATATTAATAGACGAGAGACAGTTCCGTTTCTCTTTTTTATCGTTGAACGAACGCGATACACGTTAAGAATTGTGAAAGGTCGGAGAAAAAATTGTATCGTTATACCTTGACTTTATTATAAACAAGGAAAATAGATATCGTTTAATGCAAAAACATACATTTTTATGAAATTCACGTATTACAAAAAGAGTGCATGTTTTATTAATCCAGGTAATGCGTAGTAAAAGAAATGATATAATTCTAAATAGAAATCAGTGCATTAAAAAAGTTGCGCACTAAGCTTAGCAATAAATAATACTTAGCCCTCGTGAAATACAAAGAAATTGTTTAATAAAAATTGGCTGATAACACTGTTCAACAAATTTGAACTTTTTTTATTTTCTCAAATATCTAATTGGTGATCCTCGTAGAGTTACTCATCCTAAACACGAATCCGTCGGCAGAATTGCTCCATCACCCTCAGTTTTTTAGTAAAATGAGTTTTTGTAAAAACACTAAATTTTGGCAGAAAATGAGGTATTACGCGAAAAGTATAAACGCTACGAAGTTGAAATTAGTCTCAAAAGATAGAGCAAAACATGCCGAATATTTTAGTGTATATAGTTATTGAAAATTGGCTGAGTTATTGGAAAAGCATAGCAAGTTCGCGCATCCGCGCTTTTTTAAACTTTGACGGTCATTTGTTACTATTTACAATAACCAACTTTAATAACAATATACACTAAAATATTCAGCATGTTTTCCTCTATCTTTTGAGACCAATTTCAACTTCGTAGCGTTTATACTTTTCGCGTAATACCTCATTTTCTGCCAAAATTTAGTGTTTTTACAAAAACTCATTTTACTAAAAAACTGAGGGTGATGGAGCAATTTTGCCGACTGATTCGTGTTTAGGGTGAGTAACTCTACGAGGATCACTCATTGGATATTCGAGAAAAAAAATCGTGTTGAACAGTGTAATTAATATATCATCAAATATCGGCACATGATATACAGTAAAATTGGCAATATAGTACACAATACAGTTGAGAAAATATATGTATTATTGAATATTTTGATAAATATATACTTCTAATCGTAGAAGTCTATGTGTACTTCTATGTGTTCGTAATTTCAACGAAAAAGAAGTATCTTTCTCCCAAGATCACATCCTTGGACCTTCCAACGCGGTCCTCGAATGCCAAGCTCTTTACGAACACTGTTACTCAATTATTGGTAATCTTTGTTCGTATTCCTTCAGTGCCAATTTCACCTTTTATTCAAAATCCGAAAATATTTCAGTTTTCAATTCATCATTGAACTACATTTCTGACAAGTTTTTTCCATGAAAACCATTGGTTCCGCTTTATTTCTACGTTTCGTACGTTAAATTATGTAAGAATAGGGTGTTTTTAAGAAGGTCGGTTGCAAACTAAAGTATTAGATAAAACCTTGAATTTGGAATATATTATTCCTGAAATCATGTAGAATAATTCTGAAAAAAATTCAGGCCATCTTATCGAATTATTAAAAAAGATATCAGGCTTTAAACATCGACAGGAATACACGACGGTATATGGTGTATAGTCATAATGCAAATTGAATTGCCATATTTAAAGTATTTCTAATTTAGATATTGAGTTGAAAAAGAATTTTATTCATAAACTAATAATTATATTTTTATTTTATCGAAGAAAAAACATTTCTTCACGATGTATTTTTTAAATAATTTGGAAAAGAAAAGTCAAAAAACGGGGAACTCGTGTCCCATCTATACCGCCATTTTGCCGCCATGTTGACTGAGTTGAGAATTGACAACGTCGCAGTCTGATGTACCGTATGCATCATCGAGTTTTCCATATATGATTTAATGGATAGTTGTCATGTTTAAGTATAAAAACTCTTTCATTGATAAATTTATTATTATAGATCTTTTTATTATTAATATTATAATATTACGATACATTGACTGGATACAAATTACTACTAGAATTGGCTTCCGGGTTGGAGCCGCGTTCAGAAGACGAGAAATACAAATTTGAAATTACAACTAATATTTACAAAACTATCTTTCTAATGCACCTTAAACTCTCATTGTTGAATACTTTTAAGTAAATGTAATACGATTTCAGTTGCCACTTTGTGAAAAAAAAACTTCAATCACAGAGAATTATAGGTTATGGGACATCACTCGAATGAGATCTTGTTTATCGACAATACACGATGTTGCCAAACGTTTTTTCAGTTCCTTGCAACTAAAGTCAATTAAATGACTTTATAAATCTAAAGCATGACATAAAATATTATAATTGCATCATTTATTATTAAATTGAAAATAAAAATTTATTGCTATCAGAAAGCATCATAATATACGATTTAAAAAAGTTATTTAGTTTTTATTGACTAGAAATTGAGTAGTAATCAACCGACCTCCTTAAATGACTTTATAATTCTAAAGCATGACATAAAATATTATAATTGCGTAATTTATTATTAAATTGAAAATAAAAATTTATTGCTATCAGAAAGCATCATAATATACGATTTAAAAAAGTTATTTAGTTTTTATTGTCTAAAAATTGAGTAGTAGTCAACTGACCTCCTTAAATGACTTTATAATTCTAAAGCATGACATAAAATATTATAATTGCATGATTTATTATTAAATTGAAAATAAAAATTTATTGCTATCAGAAAGCATCATAATATACGATTTAAAAAAGTTATTTAGTTTTTATTGTCTAGAAATTGAGTAGTATTCAACCGACCTCCTTAAATGACTTTATAATTCTAAAGCATGACATAAAATATTATAATTGCGTAATTTATTATTAAATTGAAAATAAAAATTTATTGCTATCAGAAAGCATCATAATATACGATTTAAAAAAGTTATTTAGTTTTTATTGTCTAAAAATTGAGTAGTAGTCAACCGACCTCCTTAAATGACTTTATAATTCTAAAGCATGATATAAAATATTATAATTGCATGATTTATTATTAAATTGAAAATAAAAATGTATTGCTATCAGAAAGCATCATAATATACGATTTAAAAAAGTTATTTAGTTTTTATTGTCTAAAAATTGAGTAGTAGTCAACCTACATTCTTAAACACCGGTGACACGTGGCCCTCCTTACTGTTATTTCCGTTGTGCTACGCGCCACGCTACCTTGCGGATCCTGCCTTTTACTACTACCCCTAGAGATAGCATACGCTAAATGTAAAGACCGCGCCAAGACACTTGTTAAAGTACATTTTTACCAAGCCACGCAGTGTTCGAAGTACTTATACTCCCTCCCTGCGAATTATCTGCCAACAGGTTATAGGCTCAGGGTTAGAGTATAATAAAAATTAAGTGAAATCACAGTGAAAACGCGACGAACATTCGACCGGATCCAGTGAGGTTAGAACTGAGTGCACGTGGTGGTTACACGTTATAAATCAAAAGGCTTCAAGATGAGCGCGTCAAGTTTTTCACGGATCGAGACCTTGCATAAGGACAATTACGATACCTGGAAAATGCAAATGGAAGCATTGCTTATTAAGAACGATGCATGGGCATACGTAAACGGCGAATGTAAGAAGCCGGTACTTGAACTGGGAAGCGTGACATCAGAACAGGCAGTGAAGGCGTGGATCACTGGTGATAGCAAGGCCAAATCAGAAATCGTATTGTCGATTACCCCGAGGGAATTGAAACAAATAAGAGGATGCGATACATCCCGGGAAGTTTGGTTAAAATTAGAAAGTATATACGAGTCAAAAGGGCCATCTCGGAAAATCACACTGTTGAAGCAACTCACGCTACATCGAATGGAGGAGGACGGCGACGTGCTGGACCACGTTTACCGATTCTTCGATACTGTTGATGAGTTAAGTGAAATGGATGTACAAATACATCCGGACCTAGTGGCAATCCTCCTTTTATATAGCTTGCCGCAATCCTTTGATTACTTTCGGTGGAATATAGAGTTGCGTCACAAGTTACCGCCACCGAACAGGCTGAGCGTAAAAATACTTGCGTTCAGTAAAGGTCGGTACTTTAACAAAGGGGAGCCGACGAATCCTAAGCCTGAGCATAAAAACTACGTTCAATTTCGGTGTCATTACTGTAAGAGCGAGGACCACGAGACTATTAACTGTAGGAACAGAATGACGGAACCGTCGCGACAATCTGCTAACAATGCAGAAAGCATTTCATTGAGCGCGACAGAGAAAATCGCGCCGATGCAAGATGCATTACGCACCAAAGATGATACGCACGTTGCGAGGTGGTGCTTGGACAGCGGCGCAACGTCGCACCTGTGTAAAGACATAAGTAATTTTACCAAAATAGACAATTCAATACGCGGTAAAGTGAAAATGGCGAACAACACATCGAGTGAAATTGTGGCCAAAGGTACCGTGAACTTTATGTCTAACGTGGAAGGTAAGGTGAAAAATGTAAATCTGAATGACGTGTTTCATGTACCGGATCTTCGGTCCAATATATTGTCGGTCGCGAGAATTACAGATGCAGGATTTAAAGTTAATTTTGGTAAACATAGCGCGGCCATCGTAGACAAAAATGGGTCCGTGACTTTGTCTGCAAATAGAGTCGGAAATATGTATTATGTGAATGAGCATGAAGAGGCTCAATGTACTGTTGCTTCCAAACAGAAAGATAACGAAAATTGTTGGAAACCCCTTCAAACGAGGTTTCGTCGCTTAGAACATTTGACTATGCTGCGTTTGAAACAGGCTAAGCAAAGCAAGGCAATGCTAGGAATGAGTCTTGGAAAATATGGAGACAAATTGGAATCCGATATCTGCCTGCAAAGAAAGATGACCAGGACACCTTTCTCGACAATGATCAGAGGCAGGTCAGAGATTTTGGGCGTCATCCACGCAGACCTTTACGGCCCGATGCAGGATGAATCAAATGATGGTTTGAAGTACTTCATCAGCTTCATTGATGAACACTCCAGGTGGTGTGAGGTACGATTCCTTAGACATGAAGGCGAGGCCTATGAAGCTTTCCAGGAATTTAAGGCACTGGTGGAAAACCAAAAGGAAAGGAAAATAGAGTGCCTGCAGATATATAACGTGAGAGAATTTATGTGCTCTGAATTTGAACAATTATTAGAACTTAGTGGCATTCAGAAGCGTGTATCACTTCCATACAATCGAGAGCAGTATGGCATAGCGGAACATAACAATAGGACACTAGTTGAGATGGCCCGCTGCAGGTTAATACAGTCCGGGCTACCACCATCCTTCTGGGCTGAGGCAGTGTCCACTGCTAACTACATCCAGAATAGGAGCCCAACTAGGTCGCTGAATGGCCGAACGCCCTTTGAGAGCTGGACGGGGGAGACACCCAATGTAAGTCATCTTAGAGAATTTGGGTCTAAAGTGTTTTGCCTCCAGAGATCACCGAGCAAGGGGAAGCTTGATGATAGAGTAAGAGAAGGAATATTCCTGGGTTATACCATCAATCCGAAAGAGTATAAGGTATGGTTCCCTAAAGAGAGAACTATTGAAGTAAGAAGGGACGTCAAATTTTTGGAAGACGTCAAAACCAAGCAGGATGTCATCTACGAAGATTTAGGCTCGGAAGATGTTCCTGAGCAACATGAAAAGCGCCATGACGTTTCAGTTCGCAACAGCGGAGAAGCTGAGATTGAGATCGCGCCAGTGGGAAGCCGGGAGATCGAGGCTGCCGAGACTTCCTCCGAAGATTCCATTAGCGAGTCCGATGCCAACGAAGCTAGTGGAAATGAGATGGATGACATGTCGACGATCTGGAGAGATCACGGAGGGCCGACTACATACGTGATTAATTAACGCTGAAAAATGAGGTACAGCGTTTGTTGGTATTATTAAGATCATCTACAATAAACGTATGACGTTTGTCAGTTATAAAACACATTCATCTCACATTTTATAATTAGTTAAGATCGAGACTCAACTAAAAATTCAACTGTGGATTAACGTAGCTGTTATTTAATTATTGATAATCTCAGATTGTAATTTCTGTATGCCAGTTTCATTTTTTATTAATTTTACGAACACATTTCAGTTTTTAATACTTGCACTTTAACACTGAAGCTATAGAACCAAAATAATAGCACCACCATTACCGATCTGTTTTTTTTTTTTTGGAGTACAGTTTTTTAAGTTCTCAATTTCCGTAATACTAAATAATATTTACTATTGATCAACTGAAATTAGTAATAAAAGCCCATAAATTTGTATTCTTACGAAAGCAGCTATTGATGTTTTGCAATCTGTCTGTATCTAATTATTTAAAATCAAATAGAACATAGAAGTAATGCATTTATTCATAAGGTAAGGTACTAAACCATGTACTTTGCTGTTGTATCAACATTTACGAGTAATATCAGGTCGACATCTTTCGAAATTTAATAAACTCTCCATCATCTATCGACAAAATCGATTCAGAGCAATTTTCAGAAATGCACAGCTACTGCGTCTCCATGATTGCTATAATGCGTTGCAATTTCTAGATAATACAATTAATAGCAAAGTGGCCTTCTGTAGCTGTTTTCCTTTCTCCATGAAATGAAGGTTTTTAATCTTCGCGAAAACGTTCCTTAAAGAACTCTAGTCACACTATTTGCGCGTTAAATTCTTTTTACGTGTTTGCAGTTGCATCAAGGAGGCAGATCTCTCGAGAAATTCTCCTCTCAGGTCGCCCCTTTATTCCTTTTTTATATAATTTTATTACTTAATGTACAGTAAATAGAAAGACTGCAAGGTTCCATAGTATAAATTGGAGATTTGTTCTTTTTTAAACAGTTAAGTTCTTTCCTTATTGTTCTATGTTTATGAAAATAGTTTTCAAGTTGCTAGGATGGTATTTAACACATTGTATGCGGCTCACGTAAAAATACGTTTTTCGGAAACTGTGTATAGACAGTTTAAAAAATTAAGTATATTTTTGAATTTAGAAAGGAGGCAATTTCCAGTTTACACTAATCTTTTGTAAAAATAAAATTCTTGCAAATTGTTCAACGAGTTTTCTTCTTGAGTTTTAATGAAGCGTTGCAAAACACCCGCATACAATGTGTTAAAAGAAAATTCAACTTTAATTATCGTGATCACTTCGAAAAAAAACGTACAGTTACAGATTAATCAACCACCAAAGCTATCATATACGTACATATCACGTAAGAAAAATTTGGCAGAGATAATATAGATTCAAATTCACACCCACTGATTGGAAATTCAATTATATAATCTTCAATTCATAGATTGCCAACGGGTGCGCTACCGCCCACCGTTGGGCGTTGAAGAGAATTAAGGGGGCTCTTTTGGTCCAAAGTAAATTTAGGGGGCGTCGAGGACCACCCTTCCCTAGCACATCAATATCTACTACAGTTTGTCAGCTGTTGAGGGAAAAGAAGAAAATACATTTGTTTATCTGCATGCATGCAGTGAAACGGCACCTCACGAAAACAACATATATTGCGTTCTATCGCTTTTTGCGGCTCTATCTTTTTTGCTGTAACCAAACAGATAGGAAATATTTCCTGGAGATGAGGAGAGTTTAGAATTCGGGCCCGCCAATTGGGACTCCGGAACATTACCTCCATATCCATTACAGCCCCACAGGCAGATTCGTTTTCTTTTATATTTTTTGCAATTTCTTTGGCTTTATTCAAAGATCTTCCAAAACATCTCCCAGAAATGGGAGATCATATCCTTTTTTTTGTAAGAGAGCGGTAGGTCAAGAAACGTTGGCAGTCTTTGCTCAAATTTCATAATTCCCCGAAAAAATATTCGCCTAATATTTCAAAATTCCAAATTAATTACACTTAATCAATAAGCGACATTTAAAATTAGAAAAGAAGTCCTTTCGGTGGAACATCGAGGAACGTCAACAAACTCGACATTCACGTCGCGAGAATTTACGTGGCCTAAAAAGCTAACAAACGCTTCTATTGAAACTTACACGGGAACTGGAACTCGTACCGGACAGCCGAGTTGTCTTACCTATCGTTTTCTACTTGCCGTATTTTTCTCCAACGTCAGGAACTGGCGCGTTCACGGATAAGGATAAAACCGCAAATCCGCAGAAACCGCAAGATACGAAAGAGGAGTACTGTCCTTCCACTTGTATAAAATAATGAAACTCTTTTTCCTCCTTTCAGCACGTCGCATTGTTTTACGCTCCTCGTTTAAACAACACCGGACGACAACATACGTAAACAACGGAACGCAACGTGACAATAGACGATGTCCAACGAAGGAGTTTTGGAATTAAAAATATTCTCTCGAATCGGTGACGCGGATCTGTGAATGGAGAGGGTAAATGAAAAAAAAAGAGGGGATGATACAGCGAGGGAATAACGAAGGAGAGTGAAACAGGCTTCGTGGAAAATGTGAAGAAAAATCTCGGCCTCGCTCGAATTTGTATGCAAAGAACGTAATAATATCCAAGATACAAGCTTCCTCGCATTATCTGAAAGATGCGACGTGGTCGTTATGCAAAATAAGTAAAAAGCTGTGAGTCTTATGGATGCAAAAGGTAAAAGAAAATGTTGGAAAAAGTAAAACGTATTTACTACCACGAGCGTTATCCACTTTCCGTGGAAATATTCTTATCGGATCATCCTTGTGAGATCCTTGGGGAGTTATTCTCTTTAATTTGTTGAGCGTATGGAACGACAAATCGTTGAATAATGTGAAACAAATGATTGGAAGTAGTTCGAGAATAAATTTTGAATTTACATTACAAAATCAAAGAAGAATGGAGATGGAGATACGAAAGGAATGGAAGAAAGGAAGAGAATTTTCCGTTTCTTTTTCCTAGTCTCCGATGATATTACTGCAGCATCCGCTAGGCGAGCTACTTCTGCCAATCGACGAGCGTTGTATTACGTGGAATTTTGCAGGCGCGAAAAAAGGTATAACGTGTTACTGCGATCGATGGTGGCGAATATTCCTAGTCTAGTTCCTATATAGTGTTATCCCGGACAATGTGGTTTTTATTTTTCGTGGATTTTATTTGAAAAAATTCCATCCTTTTTCAGTTTCTTTTAACTAATTGTAAGTTATTTGCAACAAGACTTTATAATTTCCCTGGTACTGTGGAATATGAGAAGGGAGGAAGATCAAATGCGAATTTCTTTGTCTGCGTTATGTAGTTCCTTGCAAATTGTCTGCATATATAGAAATATCAGATGCAAAAAGTAGTGGAACTTGGAAAAATGATAAAACTGACGGGAAGGTGGATAAAAAGGTAAAAGCTTAGACTTGCAATGAGTGGACCCAAGCTCAAATTATCCACCGCCATTTTTGAGAAATTTGTCTATGTTTTATATTTATCTATGTTTATTATTTTATTTTTATTTTATTAACCTATGTTTTATATTTACTACCTTTGGTGGTTCTATACTTGTCTAAAATAGTGGGCTTTAGGAAATATATATATAGCAATAAAACCAAAGGAATTATATGAAATATAAGAGGAGACGAGTTTTCCTGGGGGCTGTATTGGATATGGAGGTAATGTCTCATAGTCCCAATGAGCGGGCCCAATTTTAACACGTTGACTGTCATGGGGGTCACCGGTGACCGGCACTTTTGAATTCAATAAAATTTCCTATACTTTTTAAATTGAAATATTTATAAATTTTCGAACATATTAAATATTCCAATATTGCGATTAAAAAGATAAAAGTCTGCCAAATATCTATCTATCCGTATTTTTAAAGTTTCTGCTTTAGAAAGACGTGAATTTAAGGAACAGGTTCACTTTAGCAGAAATGATAAGATTAGCGATATTCCGGCGGCGTTCAACATGTTAATCTCTCGTCATTGCCAGAAAGTATTTTCTATCTGTTAGGTTAAAGTAAAAAAAATATAACTGCAAAAAGTAATAGAAGACAATGTAGGTATGTTGTTTTCGTAATGTACCCTGTCACTGCATGAATGCTGATAAACAAATGCATTTCCTCCTTTTTCTTTAACAGCTGACAAACTATAGTAGATATCGATGCTCGTAAATAAGTAGAAATAAGTCTTTATACGGTATGATAAAGTATACTTACTATTATTTAGTATATTAAAATAATCAAAACACATATATATGTACCTATATTAATATTTTTACTATCGAATTATTAAGCGACCAGTAAATTCCTTAGGATTAAATAAAATTAAAGAGTTTTATTTTTATACATATATGAAAATCACTATGTAAATATTGGTACTCCTGATCAACGTTTATACTTTAATGTTACACCTTTCCGAAGGATATCTGACGTGCAATATTATGATAACGGTTAATAGTTGAAGTTTATTACACTCGATAAGATAACACCGACGACTCTGCCCTCGTAATTTTCGTTGTTCGTTATATTTCTTCATGGAATCTCGTTGCATGAATTAAATAAAGACTACCCGTTCATTTCGAAATTTCATTTCAATGAATATTATTCCGATGAATATGTTAAGAATTAAATGATAATATTAATTCAAAGGATCAGCCTTTACTTCGGGAAATAAAATTGTAATAAAGTTGAATAAAAAACAGAGACAAGTTTAAAAATAAATTGTAAGTGTAATTTGTAAATAAATTATCTAAAATTATCTCAGGATCGTTTATCCGAGCATACATATCTGCTTGTTGAAAGTGGTATATGTAAGTTTTAGTAATAAGTTAGAATAATATACGAAGGATTGTGTATAAATAAATTGAGCGATAATTTGCGAACGAATTTTCCAAAATTATCTCAAGACCAGCGTCTCAAGAGTGAATGTCAGTTTGCGCAAAGTATGAAGAAACCTATGAATAATATGAAAACAAGAGGGGAATAATTATCGTCGGAAAAGTCACGTTTTACACATCTCGCGCATATTCCTTACGTCACTGAAAACAATGAGCGGTACATCGTGGCTTAAAGAAATGTAAGTAATGATAACGGTATATCATAATCTACAACCTGCCTAAGAATTCTTATTGTGAAAATTACAGCGTGAATTGAAGACGTTGGAGTATGTGAACAAGAGAAGAAATAATGCTGTAGAGTTTACGAACGATTTATGAAGCGTGAGATAAATTGATGAAATAAGAAAGGATGGTATTTTCTATAATAGCACCTTAATTACTTATATTGCGTGTCTTAACTCTTTACAGTCTGAAATACTTCTCTAACATGTCATGAACCAAGGAAATTAATTGTGTAAGAATTATTTATCCTCTGTATTATACAATGGCACCAATGACTATGTAATTATTAAAGAAAACTTAAGTAAAAATATAAATATTTGTGAAATTTTTAAGTCGAGAGGAATCAATAGAAACTGTATTATAGGTGAAAACTATGTCGAATGTAATTCAACATTAGACTACAAAAGATAAATAACTACAGGTTTTCGTGATCGTTACTTAAAATAACTTCCATCGTTAATCTTTCTTTCGTAGATTGCTGAGATGAAAATTGATCGCCTTCCCCATTATATATAAAAACCTATTTGAAAAATAACACTGTATTTACGAAGCAAGTTAAAATAATTGACTGTTAAGTTTCGAATATTGATAATTCGAGTTAACGATTAACGCAAAGAAAATCCATAAAATTGGAAGATTCGTCTCTGTCTGAAACGTCAACAAATGAATACATCTTTGTTTCGATTCACTCTTGTTCTATTGACTCACTTCCATGGCAAGAAACGTGACATTGTCGAAAGATTGAGGGATTCGGGAAACTATTTTCCTCGACCCACTTCGGAAGTTCGTGTAGAAGTGGTCCTAAAAATTGGAGCGGAAGAAATGGTGCCGTAATACGTGCCAGAACTCACTGGGACATTGTACGCTCACTTATTCGCAGTCCCATTCACTTTTCGCGATTGTAATACTTATAGTGCGAGTATTTACTATTCTCAGACTGAAATAAACACGTTCATTGCAATGTCAATTTACGTTGGAGAGTATTATTTTCCTCGAATTATCATTCGGATAAATGGTTCTTGGAAATATTGTATTTGTTCTTCAAATGATCGTAATTGCTTCAAAAAAGGCCAATTATGGTATTAAATAGTAATTTGGTTTACTATAATCATTAAAACGATATTATAATATTATCGAATTCATATCGCCGGTTTTCAAGAACAACGACATATTTGGTTTTGTGTCGTCATCGAGTTAATCGAGTTATTTACACAGGAAGAATCTACGTAAGCTTAGTTCATCACATATTGTGATGAAATAACAAATCAATGTAAGTACTTCAGAAGGATGTGTGATTTATATGTTTATAGATATCAAAGAATGAAAAAAACTAAAAAGGGCCTACTGTAAAACTGTCATTTCCGAAATGTGTCGTTATTCTAGAGAATCTGCTTTTATGGGGCAAGGAATTTGAAAAATAATTCAGACCATGTAAAGTTAAACGCTTAATATCACACGACTAATACGTTTGTACCTGCTTCTTAATTTAATAAAAAAAATATTTATATTGCTAAAAATGATTTATCTTTATATTTTACCGGATTTAAAACCGACTAATTGAAGTATCACTCAATCGTATTTTTCTTGTAGAGTTTCTGGTAGAAAATGTCTAAAGCTATCTTCGGTTTAAAATGTGCACTTCATTTCCTTTTATCTATATAATTTGTTCTCTTCCTATGAATATTTTACTTCTCAAACGCAAGTATTTATCGAGTTAAGCATATCGTAAGAAGTTATTCGTGCGATAGCAAAGTCGCGAAAACAGTTTGTGCGGTACTAGAATAATCGATCTTGCAAAAAAAGCTTGACGGAAGAAACATGCACAGTTTGTTCTAAATAAACTAAAATAGATAGCCTAGAAAATAAAACAGTTCAACGTTGTCAATATAATGGAATATAGAGAGTACTATGGATATTGCAAAAAGTTTTGATAATGCGAATTTCCAGTGCAACGTTCTGTATAGTCGAGTTTCACATTGTGCTTATACACTTTGTATTCAAGGAATACTCCGTGGAGGTAAACAAGGATAATTTCTCGAGTTTCCATCCATGCATTTCCATTTGCAATAATCACGCGGAAAATAAAGTTTCAACAGTTTCATCTCAAAATATAATCAAACTTTTCCGTTCAAACGTATCGAAAACATGCTTTCGATAAAAAACTATGCTCGCGAATTGCAAAACTTTAATGGAAAAAGAAAAGATAACAATAATGTTGTTTCCAGGCTTGAAAATATATAACAAACATATCACATACCTTACTAAAAAAAATAAAATCGTTTAAATGATCAATGGTGCGTTTCATATCTCACTGCAGGGATAGAAACTTTACAATCGCTATAAACTTGACATGTTTCCTTTAACTCTTTGACGTTTAAATTATTTTTCTAATTTGTTTCCAGGTTATTGAATTTGAGTTAGAAACATTCTCCATTATCAGATATTCACTTTCCTTTGATTAAATTAACTACAAAAGTTGGACAAATAAATAACTTAACTGTAAAAAATAGTTGTCAGACCAAAGTCAAAGTTATGTGAAATTAAGTTAAACAGAAAAAAAAATTAAGCCGATTAAAGATCGGAATATAAATTTACAATTGTTTATTCAAAATGACACTCTCTCACAAATAGCAGGCTTCCGCTCGTATAACAAATAATCACAATATTCATCGTGGAAATCCCAGAGCATAAAAATGCCACTAAACTGTTGAAGATATTTAATACCAAATCAAAATTATAATCGATAAAACATAAAGACATCAAACTTATTTGTAGTCCAGTGGTCCCAAGGGGGCTCATTACCGCCCACCAGTGGACATTAAAGAGATATAAGGGGCCTTTTTTGTTCCAAGGCAAATTTAGGGGGCGTTGAAGACCAAATGCTGCCATTGGGCAATACTCGTAAGTATGCGCGAAAAAGTTTGATTAACACTACATTTACCAGCGTGAAATCTATTATATTTAAATTATGTTAAATATGTACCTTAAAGCAAGGAAAATTAAGACATGGAAAAGATGACAGATTCGGTAATTTATGTTTTATACGATGGACGAAGAATGTTTATTCTACGGCTCTCTCAGAAACCCGTCGAATTTTTGAAAAAAATTGTGTATCAGTCATTTTGACTGGCTTGGTAAATCTAGTGTTAATATTATACTAAATTTCATCGTGTGAATTTTAAAATAAAGCTGTAAATGTCTTTTAACCCTATCACCATCGCATATTAAACACAGATCTGTTGTGAACTCGGCACTGGTACACACACTAAAATACGTCGTAACACTACCTCGAGCTCCTGCCAATTAGTGAACAAGCATTGATCACACTCATTACTAACTTCAGGAACGTGAGTCAATGTATCCTTTTTTCTGAAAAGAGGAGCAGAGAAATTTTCTCCCAAAAAGGAGGAGACCGAAAAAGGTTTGTTCGAATACCTTTTTACAATCACTGTAAAGTTATTTTTTCGCCAAACTATCAGACCCATTCTCTCCTATGAACCCCCATTGTTTTTCGATTGAACAAATCCGGGACAGCGCGAACGCAGGTCCCGACTACCAAAAATTGTGCGCTCGACATACCCACATTAGGAGTATTCGCAAGGTTCAGCCCTACCGTAGTGCAATGGAAGGGCCTCGCCCAGCAGGAACCGCCTTCTTGATCACGGTGTCCTCCGCGCCAAGTAAGTTATAATGATTCATCCTTTATCAACAAATTTATCAACTGCGGTTCTGCTCTTCGACAGCGAGAAATTAGGCAAGATACAAATGTCCTCTAGTGGAGAAAAAACCGATCAGATACCAAACAATTGACATCCGCGTATCAGATTGCGATGTGACAATGACTCTCAGTTATTACTATGTTTCTTGTATTCATAGACTGAAGGTCGTCGCGGGAAACGTGACGGATTTCATCGCAACTTATATTCAGATAGCACAACAGAGGGGAAAGAATTGTTTGATTTTATTTGCAATCTAGGACAATATTGGTGAACGAAAACTTCCAAAATATTATTTATCGACTGAGTAGGTATTTTATTGATTTATTGCAATAACTACGATCAGGTCCTACCTGTGTGTTATCAATTAGAAAACAAAATTTATTCTGTAAATCTTTCACGTGCTGATTAAATTGTACGTGACATTGTCGATACGTGTGCATCAGGTTCGCCACTAGGGGTCTCCAAAATAGGCATCGAATATTGGAAAAGAAAGAGCGTTCAAAGTTTTATGACCATGTATAGAAAATTTAGAATAAGTCATTTTGACTATCTTTGTAGATCTCGAAGTTTAAGGATTTTTGGTTTGGCGATTAGATGTAATGATAAGTGGACAATGAAGGTTTTTATAGTAGAATTGTTTCGCGAATTTTGGCACAGTATAAAATGGTTTGAAGTTGCTGACTTTTTTCTGTTAACGTATTGGAATCTATTGCATAACAAAATCGGACAAAGGAGCTGATGAATACAGTAAGATTTAAATATTCGTTTCTGACAGAAAGCGTCATTAAATCCGATATTAATTACCAGCTAATAATCATAACTTTCACATTCAAGGATTAATAAAAGACATAATTGTCATAAAGACAATGTAGTTATTTGAAAATTTCTTAAAATACAGTTTTTAGAAATTATTAGGTCTTCTTCCGAGCAGGTTGAAAATTTCTTGAGCTTCAAAATGAAACAATCTGTATTAATCATTTTGGGAAACACTAACCAAATGCAATCTTTCATTTCGTAGAAGCTGCCCTTGTAAGGATTCTAGAGAGAAACATTCGAATGTCCATACCCCCATGCACGAAATCTCATTTCTCACGTTTCAAAGTTCACGCAGGGGATTCGCCTTGTCCACGCTTTAATTATCTCCGGTAAATAAACAAATGGTCTCCCACGGTGTTAAGAGAAACAGAAGCAAGAATACAGAAAGCAAGAGCAGAAGGAGATCGTGACGCGCTCGATGTGCCGTAAATATTTATGGGTCCAGTAGCTTTTTATACCAAGTCGAGTGCTTATTTGCGTCCCCGTTACGATACCGTGATATCGGGCACGTATTGCACAAGGCTCCTATGCCACTTTTATAAAAGAACCACTCGTAACCTTCGATCGGGGGATATGATTAATTACAAGAGAAAATGCCAAGCTTACTTTAACCTTGAGAAAAAATTATCTGTGAATTTTATTAAATTCCACTTTGTATTTGAAATATTTTCTTCTGTTGCACTATCTGACAGTTTCAAATAAAAATGCAAAATTTAGTGAAAGAATACATTCTTGTAAAAAGTATATTGAGTTAGTATATGCGGCAATGTTTTTACATGATATTCGACGTTTACAATTTTCTAGATTCAATTTCTTCATTCTGCTAAATAAATTTTCTTGAAGTACGGAAAATTGAGACTAATTTAACACTAGATTTAGGGGTGTTGATTATACCTATTTTTCAATAGAGAGCCAATTTGACTCATACAAGAAAATTGAAGTTTCTTGCAAAAGAAATAATTCCAAATCAATTTAAATGAAAGATTTATTATTAAGAAATTAACCAGCTAATGTATATAATAATCAAATTTTTGAATGAGCCAAATTGGCTCCGTAAATCT
Organism: Cerceris rybyensis; assembly: GCA_910591515.1. NCBI lineage: Eukaryota > Metazoa > Arthropoda > Insecta > Hymenoptera > Crabronidae > Cerceris > Cerceris rybyensis. The sequence continues at coordinate 44,609,710 of OU342789.1, forward strand.
AGTGTTAACACTTTACCGACCGGTATTTTTTAACATCCTGCCCATTTCTGATCGGTCACTTGCATGCAAATACTTCTCCGATACTGATATCTCTTCGAAAATTGCAAAGTTTTTTCACTGAGTCCTTGACACAGTTAACCGCAATGAAAAATAATAATTTATTAATTGCCGTAGCGACCAATTAATGAGTTAAAAGTTCAAACGTGTTGGGCCCGAATAGCCGATTAATCGGCTACCGGTCGGTAAAGTGTTAAGTCTAGCTGAGGTAGAAAAATATATTTTTGTAATCAAGGTATTGAATGTACTCCATATTGACACTTTCATTTTCCAATTGATCGTGAAATTTTTTCTCTTGAGAGTTTTTAGAAGAAAGTGCAAGTAAAATGGTGATTTAAGAGACTAATTTTGTGTTCTTTTGTGGAAATTAGAAAATTGGCCTTTCATTAAAATATGAAACACGGTAAAACATTTTCCTGTTACTATTGTAGGGAATAATCTTTTATCAACCGTTGCTTCGAAATCTGATTGAAAAGGATGTCAAGAGTCTCCATACCAATTTCTGCAATACAATTCCACTTTAACATTCATCGCGACATGCACTTTAAATTAAATTATATTCATGTACTTCTAGTTCATTATTACGCTCAAGAAAACGTCCTCATAATTATCATCAACAGTGTAATTATAATTTACGAATTATATACTGCATTACTGATTATTTATATTTATAAATATCTATGTTAAAGACAGATGGATAGGTAACCTTTAACTGCAACATTTCTTATGTCCAATACTCAAAAAAATGTCAACTCGAACTAACAACAAAATATATCATACCTAATTCTTTAATTAAAATACACACAATTTTAAAAAATCATTCTTTTACTTGCACTTGTTCCCGCGATTTTCCAAACAACGCATTTTCAGTTTGAAGGGCATTTTTAACCTCTTCAATGTGGGTGATAATTGATAAAAAAAATACTTATCAAATATATCTTCGAGAATCACGCCTCGCGTAAGCTTTATAAAAATTAACTTTGTAAGGATCAAGTGCCATCCAATATAAATAACATTTGCTATATTAGTGAGCTACATAATGGGAATTGCGTTACTTTCGTCCTTGCACAATCTCATCCTGCAGTGCAAACACTTGGAGTGTAAGCGGTAAAGCTCACTTTGCTTAATGCGAATGGGATTTCCAAGGGGAAGAAGATATCGGCCTTGAAATCCTCAAAGACTTAACTTTCTTCGCTCGCAAAAAGATAGTAAAGTGGTGCATAACTTGCGGCCGTAGGTACATCGGTGTTATGAGACTCGACGAGAAAGGATTTGCGTAACAACGGATTTCGAGCCAAGGAGGTCACCGCTTCATGGTGAATTTTTATGCGATTCTCCAAATCCCATCCGTTGCTAAGAGAAAATGTAAGAGGTCGATCGTTCCTTCCCACAAACGTAAGAGGATCTTTTATGGGTCATCTTTGATCCTTTCGAAAGCACCGATGTCCAAAAGATTTTTTGGGAAATCTAATTATTGATTTATGGAGCAATTTTTTGTGATGAATCATCTGTTTGATAAGTAGGACTGTCGTTCTTTGGTTAGTATGGTTGATGCAATTTGCATGAAATATTGGCTTCATCAATTTTATTGATTACATTGGTACTTTTACAGAAACGTTTGATATAGTATATTTCCTACTTTTTTGTTATAGCATAAATTTTCATTAGTCGTTTTCCCTTTGGAATATAAAAATATTTCCAGTATAAGTGCTAGAAATACCAAGCAAATCAAAATGACTGGTTTGCGATATTTTTCAAATATTTTCCAAGTTTATAGGAGAGTCATGGAGTAAATACTCTACGTTGGTCTTATAAAACAGATATTACCGAATTCGATCATCTTTTCCACCTTTTGATTCCTCTTTTTAGGTACTTAGATACTTATTTAATATGTTGAAATATAATAGATCTAACACCGATAGTTCTAGTATTAGACGACTTAATTAATCAGGGTACTTCAGAGTATGCATGTCTGGTTAAAGCATTTTCTATCCCATTTTTCACTAAACAGTAGATTTTCTTATTCAAAAAAGTGGTCACATAAAAAAAAAGATTTGCATCAACCTAATGATGGATAAATCTTGAAGTAATTTACATGTCAAACGTTTATCGTGAGATACAGAAAGTTAAATCAATTTCAATAAACATTCTACCTTAAAAGCATGAAAAGAACAATATTAACACTGGAACAACCGGCATTAAGTCTATTACATTTAAAAATATTAAGAAACTATTTTGGAAAGAGAGGAATTAAAAGATGGAAAGCATGATCGATTCGGTAATTTATGTTTTATGAGATGAACGTTGAAGATCTACTCTATGCCTCTCCTATAAAATTGGAGAACTTTTAAAAAAAATTGTGTACATACAACTCATTTTTACTTCTAGTATTAAATATTTCCCTCTTTCAAATCATTAGAAATTTTATTACGATCATTCAGAGCCAGTAATTATGAATAACGTCAAAGAACAAGACACGACGTTTAGTTCAGAAAAAGTCTTGTTTTTATCATTCGAGTATCCACGTGACAAAGGATACATCACATCGACCTTACGCGAAAGGCGTTGCCATTGCTCGAAGAAACTAGAAAGGAAAGAGCCAGGGTGACTTTGAGATAGAAAAAGAGATCGTCATCGACGTAGTTCGATTTTCGTCACGCTCTTACGATTACGGTAGCAATGCGAGAGCGCGTTTCGTAACGTAAACACGTAGGTATTACTACGAGCTGACAAGAAGGCGCATAGAACTTACAAGACGACGACCGAGGAGAAACGTATCTCAATATGGTTCGCCATCATTGTTGCCTTGACAACGACGCTATTCCTCGACTTCTTAACGTAACCTTCGACTTTTAAAGGTAGATAAAACTTGATTGAAGGATTTAATTGTAAAGTTATCCTTAGCTGCACCTCCTTAGGGACCGAAAATTTCTAGTTGAATTAATGACTGCCCGAATTAGATGGTAAGAAGGGCACGCTGTTCGATCGTAGTTACAGATATCACACGAGATTTCCAGGTAACTCCTTAAAGTTCCAAATATAGGCTCGAGTATATGCTTTATCTAATCGTTCGAACTGTTCTGCGATCTTGAGTTTTACCCATCTTATCTCTTCAGTAACCTGCGTTGGCCGCACACTTCCGGTACCACTTTGGGGTTATTGGTATTTTTACTACTGAACTAATAATATTCTGGCTTTTACGTTCTCCTTTCATTCATATTTTTTCTATCTTCTTAGCAGCAAGTGCTATTGCAAAAGAAGTAAGAAAAATAGTATCTATTTTTTTCTAGTATTCTATCTTTCTATCATCCTAGAGCATAGTGAAAATCGGTATTCTATTTATTCCTCTTGCTCTCCTTGCCTTGCGAATTGCCCTTGCTAGTAAACTAATAATGTTTTATCTTTTACGTTATTCTTTCGTCCCTACCTTTTTCTATTTTCTTAGTAGCAAGTACCATTGTATAAGAAGTAAGGAAAATAGTATCTATTTTTTCCTGGTATTCCATCTTTCTATCATCCTAGAGCATAGAGAAAATCGGTATTCTATTTATTCTTTTGTTCTCCTTGCCTTGCGAATTGCCCTTGCTAGTAAACTAATAATGTTTTATCTTTTACGTTATTCTTTCGTCCCTACCTTTTTCTATTTTCTTAGTAGCAAGTACCATTGTATAAGAAGTAAGAAAAATAGTATCTATTTTTTCTGGTATTCTAACTTTCCACCGTCCTAGGGTATAGAGAAAATCGGTATTCTAATTATTCCATTGGTCTCCCTGTCATGAGATTTGCTGCATCATTCAATGGCTCATCTCCCTTATTTCTCTTTACTACTCAGAAATCTATCCAGAGAATACAACATTGCCGTGATTCACGCAATGAATTGTAGTAGTTCCACTTAATGTATAAAACCGCATTTCCACTCTTCGGTGATTATTAAGAATAAAAACATTGACAAAGAAAGTCTTTAAAAACACCTAGTCCCAATTCCCATTCACATTTCAGAATGTTTAGTGTCAGCTTGCGCTATAAAGTCGAGAAACGTCATAAATACACCATTAAAATGGGAGACCACATTGAGAGATCTTCAACTCGATTCCAGTCCAAGAGTCCATGTTCCTTCTACTCGCAGTCAGTTCCCAACAGTACAGTGCGGCTCGGCCAACTTGGCACCTCGGCGGCGGAGCTTCTCGCTTCCAACCGCCTATTCACACCATTTTGTTTCTTGGAATCCACTCGCTCAGCCTCTTAACCCTTTCACAGTTTGGTAAAATTACGAATTCTGGTCCAAAAAATGTCTAGTTTTTTTATGTTCGGAAATACTTCGGCATGGAATAAAAAATGTAAAAAAACATTTTTTAGATCTTCTTCAGTTAAAATAATCTTAGAAAACAAAGGAAGCAAAGAATCTAGCCATAGTCTTAGATATCTTTGGTAAAATAAACAGTTTGAACACCTTACCCTGCCCGTGCGTTGCACGCGATAAGCTGAATGGTAGTTGACGCTATGCCCGAGACTGTCACGGGATAAACTATTAATGGGTTAAAGGAAGCACCCGACGAAGTCGTAGCATTCAAGTATTCTTACTAGTTTAGCTGGAGGAGCGCGACATTGTATTACATTGTTTTCTCGTCGCGCGCTCCGTTTCATCAAGGAGAATCTCCCCATGTGGTGGGGGTAATTCTACCGGAGTTTATCCTGTTTTTACTATAGAGATGTTAGAAATCTGGTGCCTACGCCGATATCCTCACTGTCGCCACCCAAATCACGTTGTCTCCCTTGCTTCGATCTGCAGCGTTCTCTCTCTTCGTCTTTTAGTTCGATTTGTATGTGTAGCTCTTTTAACGAATCGCGAGGTAGAGCGTCAAGTGCATTCGTGTATGTGTGACAAGAGGCATGACGCTTGACGCCTGGCGAATCAGACTCTGCCGAAACAGGCTTACCTCCTAGGTGCCAGGTCTGGCGAGCTTCACTGTACTTACTCGTTGCGTGTTCTTATAGCGTATCCGGAACGATGCTCCTTGAGGAAGCCCGTTACTTCGGTGAATTGGAGCGACGATGGATGGTGTATCGTGCCCATCGACAAAACGGAAGACGAGGAAACCTATCAAAAGTTCGAATGGCCACGATCGGTTCCTATGTATTTCGATACCGGAATATCAGGTTTCGTTTCAGTCGCGTATCCTTTGTATCGTAAAGGGAATCACTCCTTTTTGTATCATAATTTGGCTCCAACAGCTATCCTGTTTTGCCTAAGCTTTACACTGTTTTAGATGAATACCTGTAATGTTGTTATAAGGCAAATAGGATTAATTTGCCTAGGTAAATGCGTAACTGAAATTAGATTCACTGTTGGTTAAAAGTCAGAATCTTTAAGCCTCCAGATAGTATATAGTCTCGAAGTACAGATAGGATAGTTCTTTGTTTCGGATTCAAGTGTCATCATTTTTCCTAGCTTTAGATGAATTTTAAAAAACTACGACTGTGCTGTATTTGTTGCATAACAAAAGTTTAGCAGAAATGACGAAGATTTAAATTTGGAGTCATTGCTTAGGAGCCGAGGTATTTAACTTTTTACAGGTATGTCCTTTGAATGTAATTTTCAAATCAAGGTGAAAATATCGCGAGAAAATATGTATTATTAAGAGTTCTACTGCCAGAAAATAATTGTTAAAGTGATTTATTATAAACAATCTGCCAGAACAGTTAGACACATTACATCTGCCTACATTTTCCAATTGCGTTATCATATTGGATGCTAATTTAAGCTAATAATTATTCTCCTCGACTTCTGGAATTATTTAAGGTATAAAAATGAATGTATTCAAGCTGTGAAAGTTTGTTATTTAGAATTATAAATATTGAACATGTAACAGCGCAATTATCTCTTCATTCGGCGCTCCTAACTTGTTATCCGCGTGTCTTCGACACCCACTGTTTCTGATTTTAATTGCTCAACCAGTATTGAAATATGTTATAATAGTACTTATATAAACACGAACACCATACACTTTCAATAATAATGGTAGAACTAAATATACCTATTATGAAACAACTATGACAGATTCCTGATACGCCTGCCAATTTTAGCAAATAATATGTTATTGAAACTCGACATTTTAAAATGTCACATTGCAATTAATATGAAATATGTTACATTACAATTTACACATGACACGTGGAATTACTCACGGTATGAAAGTATCGCAGTTTCCTCAGAAACTATGGTATTGAATGGTATTATAGATTATATAGAACATCGGACTTCTATTCAGAAACTTCGAGTTTGAATTTCCGTCTAATTGTAAGTCTAAAAGTTGTTCACAATGTGTGTATCGAAGTGTATCAGTGGCTGGAAAATTATTTCCCCATACACTTAAATAACCATGCCAATACGAAAGTTTCATACTCTTTCTTTGAAAAAGGAAAAGAAAGGGAACTATGCCAAAAAAATATCACTAGTCAATTCGCTGTATAGATTGTAAGTAAATGTATAGTCCAACAACTCTAACTTGATTAGGTAGCGGCGGAGCCTTGAATTTTTAATCCTTTATTTTAGCCATTTCATTTTTGGAATCCAAAAAAATTCAGCATCTAAAAGTGAACACGCCGCATAGTCATTTATTTATGGAGACTAGACTTTTTGGATTGCAAAAACGAATTGGTGGAAATAAGTGATTGAAAATTAGAGACTCCGCCGCTGGTTAACTAATTGTAAGTTAGAGTTATCGGACTATAGTCAACACTTTAAAAACTGGTTGCCTAATAACAAGCTTTTTGGGCTCAACGGTTTTGAACTTTTAATTTATTAATCAGTTCCCATGGCAATTAATAAATTGCTATTTATCATTGCGATTTACTACGAAAGACTCAGTGACGGGAATTTGTAATTTTCGAAGAGATAATCGATATCAAGGAAGTATTTGCAATCAAATGACCAGTTAGAAGTGGGTAGGATAAAGTGTAAATTGTTAAATATTCACAAATCCGTCTAAAATTTTCCTCACAATACCATCACGTGCTCGCAACAAGTAACAATTTTAACACTATTTCCTACCACGATTTTCTGTATATCTATTTCGACCAAAAGGTGTCTTTTGACACCTTTTCCTTTGAATGCAAATAATTGCCAAAACTGATGAGATTTCAAATTATCAGTTAAATGTAGATAATTTGAGGAATATATTTATTGATACATTGATGTGTATTTATTAAAGATTATTTAATCAGCTTGCAAATTCTAGCAGCGGTGTACAGTTAGTTGTAAAGTCACTGCAACAATATACGCTAAAATGTAACATGGCAGGAAATAAACGAATGTCAAAGTTATGCTGTATTTTCTGTTACAACTGAAATCGAGATTCTCTATTCTGTAATACTTATATGTAAAATGGTTTAAAATTAGGCACTGTCATGAACTCCTTTAACTGTCAAAAGACACCTCATGGTAGAAATAAGTATTCCATACGCTAATTTTTAGATCTAGAATGTGCAGATGGAAAATAATATCGCTGAACTAATTTAACATATTGCATGAAAAGTCAAAAAATTAATTGTGGAAAAGTGATTCAACTTAGAGAATAATTTTAAGTTAAAATTTGGAAGGTGTCTCTTGACACCTCTTGGTAGAAATAATGTTAAACATTACATACGTCTACTACCGTGGACGATATTACGGTATTGCACGACGTCTAACGCAATAAATATAACGAAATTACATTAGGAAGGATCGTGAAACATGTGAAAAACGATCCCACGCAAAATGACTTTTCCCTTGGGGCCACTGAACTGGGTACGCAAACTTTTTAGATCGAGCGTTTCGATACGCTGATGCCGCAGTCGTCTGCATTGCAGTTTACCACAAATACCTGCGTCTTTTGACACAGTCATGGAGGAAGTATGGTGGCATAATAAATGTCACGTGTACCCTGGAACAGAATGTCGCGAGCAACGTGCATTTGAAATTATGCGAACACAGTGAAACACACCTATTATACCTATTTCACCGATACACTGCTCTTTGGGCGGTACGACGATGTGCAACGATTTGCATCCTGCTTGTCATTTAGCATACAAATCCTCCGTATATTTGAAAATGTAGGTTGTGATATTTTGGAGCGAAATCTCGTTGACCTTTGCTGATAGAGGCTATTTTGAATATTGGAAAATTATTGTTTGGCGATCGAGAGCCATCTTTCTATTGGACAACTAGGGCGCCGAAATGTAAAGAGTATTAATTACTATTTGAACAATGGTATTTCCATAACTGTATTTCATTGTTTTAAGTACGATTACGTATGCATGTGTCGATAAAAGGTGAGATTGTTCGTCTCATGCGTGTCCATAGTATTAAATTGGTTAAGTATTTCATGAGTTAATGATTGAAATCGAGATTTGTGGGAGAGAATTGGAATTTAATTTATAATTGAGGGTGAGGATAACTGTATGTGAATATTTCATACAAGAGACGATATTAGGGTGGAAGGAGGTTACTGAAAGAGCGTGAATAATTCGAACAATTAAGTCTAATTTTGCAATTGCACGAGGATTTTGCACATTTTGTTTAAAACACCTGAAAATGCTAATTGTGTCTATTATAGAATTCAAATGAACAAATAACGGTAAAGGATACTGCTAAGTGAATTTTAACTTATTAATAATTCGAATCGCAAAATATAACTGCTACTTTTATTGTTGAAGAAAGCTGTGTTTTCTTTTATCAGATAGTGTTTGTGTCTTAAAATTAGCAGCGATAAGAAATGTGGTATATAACGGTGTAAGAGTTTGACGAAATATCTCGTGTTAATGAAAGTTAGTAGTAATATGCTTCCATGCGCGATATCTGTTCTCTACTTCCCTAATTTGATAAGGCGTTAGAGAAATGAGAGTTGCACTCATTTGAAACAAATACGCTTACGTATGTCTTGCGATGCAACGTGAACTTATCATTCAAGGAATTCGCTTGTTTAGCAAAATTTTAACATGACACCATTCGAAGGTAGTTACTTGACACGATGGTTGAAGGAAAGAATTAAGCGATAGAGAAGTTATTCAACTCACGTGTGATAAGATTAAGATTTTGACAATAGTAATCGGAAACGAAGAGATTAATATGTTTCTTTTTTCTTATTTTTACCTAATAATAAATTTCATTAAGTAATTTATTGTTATCGTAATTCAAATTATTAATATTATTTTTTTAAGCGTTTCGGAATCAACATCAGTAATATTCTGATAAGTTCTACAACTTTTGCAGCCCTATGGCGAGCTATACTCGATTTTCAAACATTTTATTTTTTAACGATGTAATATCGACTTTCCAATTTCAAAATGATTTTGAAATATCGCATGAATATCCGCCAGTATCTATAGTTATTGATATCATGAAAAATAAATTATTAACCAACAATAGAAAATATTGGGAAATTAATCTCATTTAGCTTGCTAGAAAATTGACAAAATAATTCGGACCGCAAAGGGTTAAATAATAAATCATGATTATAAAAGAAATATGACTTTTTACGTTATTTTAAAAAGTTGACACATAATACATAAATCATTTAATAAATATGGTATATACCAAAATAATTTAATTAATTAATTTCCAAACATTAAATCCGGGGGATTTGTATTTTTCAGTCACTTTTAACTTTGTAGCTTGTTGATCAAATTAAATAGTTTCTTCATAAGTGATTCTCACTCTTTTTGATTAACTCCACATGTACTTTTTATATCAAGATCTTTATACAAGATTTTATACATGATATAATACAGTAATCTAGCTATTATTCCAAGCCCGAGTCGAAATATCAAACCTATTTTCATGGTATTTACACCTATTTGAACGTAATATGATACTTTTCAATATTAAAACTCCTAACTTAAACCTGTAACTCCTTCTCAATAAAATGATACTCCTATTTAGCTAGCACCAAAACCTTTATCCCCTGAATTGGACCTGTTGGGTAGTAAAAGGTTCAAATGAGGTTCAATATTTCGACTCGGGACTGGATAGGATGTAAATTCTCAACGGAGGTTGAAATTCACGTCCTATTTTGCGCCTTAAGATAGCAAAAAGGGAAATTTGTGCCACTTTTAGGTGCTAAATAGGATTCAATTTTCTCATTGAATTTAGACCTATTTTTGTACTTTTAATTCCTAAATGTTGGGTAGTAAAAGGTTCAAATGAGGTTGAATATTTCGACTCGGGAGTATTTGACTGATAAAGCGTTGGATGTTGAGATCAATCATATGATACTATCCAAAACTAATTTGAAAATGTCCACGAAACATCCTACATTTATATCCATTAAGTCAATAATTGAAATCGTAACAATATATCACCAAACTAGCAATCCCTTGACCAAACTCGTACCTTTCAATGATCACTTTTTTACATTTCTTTTCTTCTTTGGCTTTTTTTAAACAAATTTTTCATTTTTTGTGGTAACCGCTACCACACTATTGTTTGCAAAAACACTTTGCACTTGTCAATTGGAATGTTAGCATCTTCTCATCGATTAAACAGAGCAAAATGTTATGCGATAACAAGCGTGTAACAATTTACACGTAAAGTGCATCACAGTGAGGAAATGTGTAAGGATTCCGATATCGAATTAGCGAACTTGACACGGGTCGATATCGAATTGAAAGTGCTGTGGGTGGCAAGGAACAATGGAGAGACGTGGCCTTACAATTAGATCGGAAGGGAAGGAGGACGCCGGAAGAAAAGTGAACTTAAAATATCGGGGAAGGGCTCCAACGAACCGTTCGATCATTTCGTCCGGATGACCGTGGAACGATCGTCTACTAGCAATGGATGCTTCAATGTGCTGAAACGCGCCATTTTCGTTGGAAATCTTATTCCGATGGAAAGATAACATGGCCATGCATCGGTAGATGTTAAGATTCTAGTAAAATGTTCTTAGCAATTCCAATTTCACAAAGTGCACGCGATGCCAGTAGAATTTTATCCATTTAGGGTCTGTGTATTTCTGCTCTATTGTTTCATGACTTTTTAGAATTCTCTCAGCTTACATACTTAGCACTATTTTGTTATTTTCAGTAGTTTGCAATGTATAATATTGACAACGAGGTGAAGAAAATTAATCTTCTGTATATTGAATATAATATGTAATTGTTATCATCTTTGAAAAATGTTTCTTTTCAATGTTGATAATCAAAGGAATGTGTAAAATTTTTTTTATTACAAGAACACTTATAATTTTATATTTTCTCAATATGTGCTTATCTTATTTTATGTAAATTTTCTTAATAATTTACTAATATCTATATCTATAAAGTATCTGCACAGTGGATCATGGTTATAAATATTTATATTACGTTATTTAATTGGTCTATAATAAATTTGAAAAATGCATATAGAAGTGACGCAACTATGTCAAAAAGAGAGAATAAATTCGACACGTCCAAAACCCGAAAATCTGAAGACCCTAAAAAGTTCCCCATTCCCTTCGTGCCAATTTAACAGCAGCAAAGTAATTCGAGGTTGCAAATTGCAGTCGATAAGTCTTAGCAGATTCGTGCCGATAAAAGTTTACTTAGAGAACAGCTGTTAAACTTTCAACGAGAAAACGAAGTAAAGAGACGAACTTCTTCGAAATGGGAATCGGCAAATTAAAGCGGAAACGACAGGAAGACACGTTCGTTTAATTCCAAAGAGCTCAGGCCCTTTTTAAAAACCTATCCCTAAAGTGTCAGGCACACGTTTTACGCTTTTCACAGGCTGCATTGGACAATGATCGAATTGTTCGAAGGATAACGAGCGTTTGCTTCGTTATGGAGCACAATCTGCTATGTCGCCACGTGTCGCACGTGTGTACGTGCATGCACATACGTGTTTCCAGTCAGTTGAGGATAATTTCTTCGTTTAAATCGTTCAAACTCACCGACCGTTTGGCGAAATTGTTATCGCATGTACCCATTTTTACGAACAAATGTATGAGAACATTTTACTCGATACGTGGATTTTTCATGATAAATGCGAGCTTTGCAGGTAGGAGAGCAATTTCAAATATTAGGGGTGCCGAAAAGTAAGCAAAATCTTTTTTTCCTGGCGAGAAATATTTATTTATTAAAGAAAATTTTAAATACTCATCAACAAAATAATTTCCATATTTTCTAACACTTTTTGCCAGCGTAAAGGTAGTTTTTCGATTCCCTTTTTAAAAAGGTCCTTCGATTTTTGTTGACAAACGTTTACAATTAGTTTTTCACTTTTCTAATTTTGATTACTTTTCGGTACCCCTAATATTTTTGTGATATTCGAAGATTCAAACACTGATATCGATAATGAAGGTAATAATTTTTTACTCGAAGTTTAATGTTTATCTGAAAGATATGTGATAATGGTAAATCTTGAAATTGCATAGTTTTACTGGACTATTTAACCTATTGAGATACAGGGAAATTAAGCAAATTTTGTTTTGTGTGGTAAAATTTTTACGGAGAAGATAGCAGAAGTTATAAATATTCTAAATTACAAGTAGCTGAAAATTTAATCTTGACTTTTTTAACGATATGAAGATTATCTTTCCTAAAATTATCATTTGCTGAAAATTATTGCTAATTTAATTGGTTAAAACTTTGAGCATGAATCAGGAGATTTCTCATTGTAGTCAGAAAACGTTTTAATTTCTATATTTTTTAAACTTATACATCAAAAGTTTTTTTGCCAGGTTCAACCGCAAATTACGTAATAGAACATTATAAATCGAATCTATATATAAATTTCTATACACAAAGCAAACTGTAATTAGATGTTTTAACCCCGTGCGTTACAATGACGTGTGGCATACGTGACGCGGTAAATGAAATAGAATATTTGCAAGTTCTACAAAAACTATTAAATTGAAAATATCAGTAGGTTAAGAAACTTGGAAATTAATTGTATGCTATTAATATTAATATATAACGGAAATCAGTGATTAATTATTCTTTCAATAATTAATTTTGAATTATTGCACGTTCGGTCACGAAAGAAATCGTTAGGCAAGGAGTTAAAGTGAGCATTACGAAAATAAATTCTCAAGATGGTCACAACAAATTATGAATCAAATAGAAAAGAGAGGGAAAATTCCTTGATATATTATTACGATAAGATTATAGCTAAGGCACTGCAGGGATTTACAGCTGACCGTCGCAGTCGATGTCATGTTACATTGCACCATAGACTGGCAGATTAAATCAGTCAGATTATAAAGATATATTGTGCAATACGACGATATACCTATACAGTGGGGATAAAGTAAAATTGGAAAATGGACGCCATGTTATCTTAAAATCGCAATGGATTACAGCGATATTAAAATCTCAAAAACAGAATTCTTTTCGATGTTATATTTACATCCCGGTTTAAATAATCATAAAAACGTTACGAAGGACTTTCTCAGAGAACAATACATAAAATATGTACATATTATCAACAAAGTGCAGCACATATTTCTACGAACTGAGTGAGACACATGACATATTCAAATATTAAAGTGTTGTTTACCAATATTACAAAGAGTTACATTTATGCCCTTCAAATGCAACTACGAAATTTGTGTCACAACAGTTCAAAATATCAATTGAAACTTAAACTCCCGATAATTAATCTGTTACATTTTAACACTATGCCGTTCGGCGACACCACAGTGGTGTCGTGCGCAAAATATAAATAAAGAAATATATAATACAAAAAAATGTTACATGTATTTACATATATATATATATATATATATATATATATATATCCTCGAAATTTCATGAAAATAGAGGGACAGGATTAAAAACTCAAGAGAATTGACGATGAGATTAGTAAAACTTGACGATTTATGACAAGAGGAATGATCTGAAACAGTCCTACCGGCGCCAAGCAAACAAATTTTTATGAGATATGCGGCCGCCAAAGTGTTAATATATGAAATAAATATCTCAAAGGGAAATAATTGAAGAAAAAAAAAGAATTGATCGACATAATCGTTTACATTTTGCAAGATAATCATAGAAAATTTAAAAACCACATGTAAAAAATGTTAACCCAGTAATTTGGATTCGTTTCATACCCCTAAAATCAACATGCTTGAATACAAACTATGAACATAAATAACGCCCTTTCTCACTACCATCTTCGGTCAGGTTCGGAGAGCCTTTCTTTCGTAACTCTGCTAGTTCCTTTCCCTTTCCACGACCACTCAGAAATTAATATGCACCTTTCCTTTCCACGTAGGAGGAAGCCTTGCCCAACATAGCGACGAACCTTCATACGGACGAAACTTGACTTTCAACCCCTCTTCAAATACTTGCAAACTCAACTTGATGGGGAAAACCTGTTTTATCTTTGGATACTTGTAGTCGTTCCCTCGCGAAAGTATGAATTTATTTTTCTCAATTTCCTCTTTGCCGATAGCATCTTATCTAATAACGTTGATCGGTTCTTTAACGGTGTTCTTTCGATGGAACAGGGGGATGCTCTGGGCTGTCTTGGATTATTAAATTTTATCGCGATAAATGTAAGGGCTGCTAAGTAATTAGGGGTGTAGCGTTCTATGAGTCGGTGTGACGGTGTTGCGATGCAAAGTGTTGAGGGAGAAAATAAGTGAAGAAGAGGGAGGATGAGAGATATAGAGAGGAAGAGAGGACCTAGGAGAAAGAAAGTGAGAAAAAATGTCAAAGAGGAACCGGAAGCGAATAAAAGGAGAAGCAAAATAAGATGGGTTATAGGGAGAGAAAGAGAGGGGAAGAAAATGAAAACAAATAAGTATAGAGAGAATAAATATACGATGTTGTATCAACAATACGTTGCAGCAGAGACACTATGCAGACTTTTCTAGACAATTTATCTATAAATATTCTACAAGGATTGCGCACTGTAGAAACTTTCAATATTTCAGACAGTCGACAATTCGAACGGAGAGCTTGCCTCGTATTTTCGTGAGAGTTAAGAGAAGCTTTGTGTTTACCTATTTCAGAGACTTTCAAAAATAATTCATACAATATTCTCACGAATTGCCAGTTTCATCCCTCATATTATATAAATTAGCAAAATATCCAGAGATAATATAACTTTCTTATTATATCGCAAAAAATCTCTAAAGCATCATCAATTCACGTAATAATACATTTGATTGACATTAAATTAATATCATTCGGAAACACCATCTCTCTTTTATTTTCTACCAGAAGCGAAAAACAACAATTTTCTCGAAATTTTTCTTCCATAAAAACCAGAATCTCCGTGATATTCTTTCATGAACATCCACGAGATTCTTGGCCAAGTGTCAAATGACATTTTGTCAGTTGAAATAATATCGTGCAAACGTTCCTGTATATTCCGAAAATCGGAAAACGAGGGAAAACAGATAAAACCATCGACAGACAAGACGAATGGGCACAGAGGAAATAAAAAATTGCACGAACCAGTTGGACGATTTTTCATGTTGCGAACACCGTCGACACGAATTCTATTTTATTGTAAACAACTCTGTACCGATTGTCAGTTACAAGTGCAGTGACGTTGTTTAGGTAGTCGATAAGAACTGTTATGGTCGCATAATAAATACAGTGGATAGTAAAAGAGGTCGATCGTGGATCTTCAAGGCGTTCTACAACGTTACAACGTTTACGGTGAGTTTACGCAACCAGAAATGCGCGATAAATCTTTAATTTTCCATGCAGTTTTACATCCTCTGCTCGTAAAATTTATGATCCGTTTTTAATAAAAACAACTTACCGAATCGTGCCACGTTATAATTGATTACTTGAACAGATTTAACGAAGCGAGGAACCGTTGGGTATCAACGCGTCTCTTCCGAATTACAAATTTTTATTTGCATTGATAATTAGATGCTACGTGAATTTTAATGAAATCTAAATTGGGAGTCTCTGAGAGTATTGATTTTTGAGACCTTGTTTGCTTGTAGGATTTCCATTTCTATTATTTTTCCCTTAAATATCTTCCTATGGATGTGTCGCGGAAAATTTTTAACACTAGATTTACCAGCGTGAAATCTACTATTTTTAAATATGTTAAATATGTACCTTAAAGTAAGGAGAATTAAGATGTGGAAAAGTTGATAGATTCGGTAATTTATGTTTTATACGATTTTTGGAAAAAATTGTTTACCAGTCATTTTGACTGGCTTGGTAAATCTAGTGTTAAAAAAGTGGAGTGTTATCGAACAGTGTTTCTATATTTTTCGTCTGCAATTATTTCAGAGCTTATCTTGCAACTTGTATCAGTAAGTATCAGTATGTTTCTTACGAAACTTCGACCTAATACATCATTTTCATACTTCCACTGCCAATAACAAAGAAATTTATATCAACAGAATCTTCAAGCGTATGCTATTTTCAAGAGTTTGCCAATCTTATAAATTATTAAAGTACCGAGGACAAATCACCTTTCTCTATACTCTCTATTGTAAAAATATCATCAAAAAATTTTAATGGACTTAAATAATTATCAAGAAAATTCTCTTTGGATCTCTCGTCTACGATCGATCTAATTGTAAGAAAAACGGGAAAAAGTATGCAAGCATGAACAAAGACCAAGTGTATTTTCTCAGCGTTTCGTTACAAATTTAATTTGCAATTTTCTTTTTTATTTGAACGATCCCCTCACAGTCAACGACGTAATGTAGTTCTCGCTACTTTCCTTTCTATTAAGAAACTTTATCCCGATACGTAACTTTCATATTTCACGAGTGGATTGCACGCGTAAAAATAGATTGCACGTATTTCAACGGAGTTTTATGGTATCCTTGATGCGATAATTTTATGATGTGGTAAAAACCTTTAATTAAACTGCTTAATGCCCGATTGAATACTGCATTGGCGTACGTACTGGATACCTGGCTCAACCAGGTACGCGTCTACATTATACACAGTGTGTCCCTCTTTAATCAGTCTCGCCGAATTTCATCAGAATCGTTAATGACACTAAACATAGGTTTCAAATGAATATAGAAAGATTTTCAGAAAGATATATTCTGGTAACTTCGATTTTTCATTGCAGGAAAGAGTTAAATGGCTACGAAAGTGAGTTACGCTTTTTTAAACACTAGATTTATGGAGCCAATTTGACTCACTCAAAATGTGATTACTATATGTGTAATACATTGATCGGTTAATTTTTTAATAATAAATCTTACATTTAAATTGGTGTGGAAGTATTTTGTTTTCAAAAGACTTCAATTTTCTTGTGTGAGTCAAACAAAAACTCACTCAAAATTTGATTACTATATGTGTAATACATTGATTGGTTAATTTTTTAATAATAAATCTTACATTTAAATTGATATGGAAGTATTTTGTTTTCAAAAGACTTCAATTTTCTTGTGTGAGTCAAACAAAAACTCAATCAAAATTTGATTACTATATGCGTAATACATTGATTGGTTAATTTTTTAATAATAAATCTTACATTTAAATTGATGTGGAAGTATTATGTTTTTAAAATTTTCTTGTGTGAGTCAAATTAGCTCACTTCAGAAAAATAGGTGTATCAAAACCCGTAAATCTAGTGTTAAAGGACATTACCCGTTTTGAACACCCACGTTGGTAGCCCACATCGAGTCGAATATAATGATGACAAATACTGCACATCGTTTAAGATCACTACGTGCAAAAAGTTGGGACATAAAATCCTTATTTTAACGTAGATGGCTATTTAATGTCGTGGCAAATGAATAGGTTGCCGGTTTTATTTTTGTAGATGTCCAGGTAAAGAGGTTTCATTAATGAATGTTATTAAGGTAAATATCGTAAATTATTGAGGAACGGTAATCTTATGATTGGAGCATATTTGCAATTCTAGATTTATAGTTTTTCTGGGCACGAGGAAAATTATTATCTGTCATTTGTATGTGATAGGTGCTTAGGATGTCGGCTAAACATGGCTACTGAATTAAATACAGATTTTTTTCTCAAGAGATCAGATAAATGGCGAAACTTCTTCAATTCTTCGAATTGGCATTCGTAATGCCAAATGATTGAACAAATCATAACAATTCTCTGTTAATAGTCGAAGACCATAGCAGGAATTGAAAGGACACTGAGAGAGTAAATTTGAACATTCATATGCACGTAATAGAGTATGAAAGAAAAGTATTTGTAACCATGACCTTTGCAAACTCAGAACATGTACAGTCTACAGTAGTTGAATTCTGCTCGATGGGTTATACATATTCAAAAATGGTTTTCTATAATTAAAACTAGAAGTACCGGTGTGAAATCTGTCATATTTCAATATACTAAACGCATACTTTGGAAAAAGAGAATTCAAGAGGTGCAAAGATAATCGATTTGGTAATTTGTGTTTTCGAAGATCAATGTAGAATATTTACTGTGTGACTCTCCTATAAACTTGCAGAAATTTGGAAAAAAAGAGGAATCAGTATTTTTGACTCGTTTGGTGGTTCAAGTGTTAAAGAAACACTGTGATATTTTTTTTCTTGGAACCTCTACTACTTCGATTTCACTCTTTGTTTTATATCGAAAATCATTCAATTGTAAAATCAGGTATATTAACTAATTTAGAACACCCTGTATGCTTCGAAGTCAACTTTTCTCGACCACAGGTGCAATCCTAGATTCACTGACTGTGCATATGCACGAATACAGACTCAGACCTGTTGGTCGCCTTCGTTTCTACGGTTTTACCTGCGATCGATAGACTAGAGGAGAGCCGAAAACAATCCGTAGCACTTTCGTCTACGTTTTGGTAGACTGACGTCATGAAAAAATAATCCTCCACGACGGATCAAGGTTGTCGGAGGCACAGAGAACATCGATTATTAATGGAAAGAACGGAGATGCATCGAATATAGAATCCGTTACATTTTTTTGCCAGACAGATCCGTTAGCAACGAGTGAATCTGATACCAAGAAAATCTTTCTCGATTAAAGTCTTCGACTAAGAATTAATCCTGAAACTTGGAGATGGAATTTGCTTTATTAGAATCGTCAAGAATCAATATTGAAAATTAAGAAGCTAGAGGTAGAATTCTCTTCCGATTCGAATTTTTGACTTAACATTAATCATTAATGAGATTTGAAAATTGGAGAAAGAACTCCGTTCAAGATAAAAGTAGCCTAAGCATTAATGCTATAAAATAACTAATTGCGATTTAAAAACTAGCTTCATATCGTAGAATATGTTAATCGTTAATGGCAATGAGTATATTATTTATTTGATGTATCTTGTATACAGAGTATATTCCATTTAAGATTTGTGCACAATGTAATCTGGTATGTCTGTTTGTATCTCTCGAATAAATTTATTGGCCTTTTTTGAATCTGTGAATGTTATCGTGATAAACTTTAACGGGTATTATCGTCCTTATCGTCTTAGTGCTCGTGATATCTTTGCTCATCGATGTAAGAGCTACTATTCCAGTATATCGCAAGAGCGTTCTAAAAAGGTATATCCGAGCAATCAAACCTGTTAAAAGTAATCGATTTTGTAATTATTAGCACGATATAATATTTCCTCCGTAACAACAGAGAAGACACTAGAAACTTTTGCAATTACGAATAAGAAGTAGAAGGAAAGATCTGCCTCAGTTCGAGATAGAATAGACTCAACGAAAAACGAGCACATTCTAAAATTTGTTATCGCACAGTGTTATTAAGTTACTTTAATCTCTTCTAGGCCTCTTTAAGATATGCGAGCATTTACTTTTAATCCTACAAAAAGGCTACTTCCACTCAGGAAATCGCTGCAAAGCTAATTATATAATTATAACAATATTTTCTAAGCAAAAGATAAATCCCGATTGTCGTAAGATTAACACAAGCGCTTTTTAACAGCAAGTTTCAGTCGATGGAAAATTTTCATAAAAAGTTAATGGCAAAGAGCAATGGTTATATTCTTTTGCAGTGAAATTTTTATCGTTCTCTTTAATTTAAAAATTTGAACACTATTTCTCGACGTTATATTTTCTTCATTTATTACACGTAAAATGAACAATATAATAATTTGTTTCTTATTACTGAGATCAAAAATTCATCCCTGATACAATTACCATTAAATAAAAATCGAAATTGTATGAAAAACCCATCGCGCAAAATCAAAAATGAAGTATTATAACGCATTACACGCAATTTCAACCGTACCGCCTCGTTATTTCACGGCTCCGAAAATAACAAAGCAAGAGTCAGAAGTCTTGCGTGCAAATTGTTAAACAGTATATGAAACGACGACGAAAAAATTCAGTCGACGCCACCGGTTAATAATGGGTTTTCATCTGGCACAATGGCAATAACGAAATAAAAAGAAATATTTAATGATAAACAGACGCCTCGTTGCAATCAAGGTCAACGGGACCGCAATTCCGTGGCGTGGTAAAAAGTATGACTCGCGAAGGAGGAGAAAACTAAAATCTGGAAAGACAGTTTCTCACGAATCATTCGATCTTAAGGTATAATAAACAAATTAGTGGCAGAATGTATGTATTTGTAAAGGGATAATTTTCCCAATTGACTCTTTGATTTCAAAAGCGACAACGCGAACGGCGACTCTTAATAAAGACAAATTGTGCAGTCAGAGAAAAACTGAAATTGTGGAACTATGGTGGATATGGAGTTAAAGGCTCGAATTTCCCATTACTGGGTTGGAGTTCAAATCTTCTACTACCTATGGGACATATTTCCTATGTGACACGTATACCATAGCCTCGGTGATATTCGCAACAAACGGTGAATTCTAGGCGAAATGATTATAACACTAACAATTGAAGAAATACAAAAAATAATTGAAACCCTGGGAAAAAGTTTCTCATCAATTGTTAACCCTTTGCACTCCTATGTCCAGCTACACTCGACACAGCTTTTTGTGACACTCAATGTTTCATATACTAATTATCGACTTTTAGAAATCAACAATAATTTTGCATTTCAACAGGAATACACCGCAGTATCTACAATTGTTCCTAGTATTAAATAAAAACGAATAATCAACAGTAGACAATTTTCCGAGATTATATTTGTTTATCTGACAAAAAGTTAATAAAATAATTCGGAGCGCAAAGGGTTAATCTCAACGTACAAAAAGCAAATCAATTATAAATATATTGTGGTCAATGAGGTGACGACTTCAAATAACGATCAATGGGTCTAACTTAAAATTCTCCCTCATCTCTATCAAGATTTTATAAAATTATCATTTAATATATCATAGCCTATGGTCAGAATTTATCTAAAGCAATCCAAGCTTCAAGGACAAATATCCATAGAAATTGAAGCGAGAAGAAAGCAAAATATCAAAAAGGAAGAATCATTGATAGAGTGTAATATGTGAAGGAATAATTTTCTGGAGAGACTTTTAGAGTTCAAAAAGCGAGAAGTCTTACGGTGAAGGCGAGGCTTAATAAGGACAGGTCGTGAAATCAGAGAATGCGTGACCGTAACGAGGTGTCTGGCCCTGCCTCCGAAACCGTGGCGAGGATAAGCATCCGGTTCTATCCGATGTTAACGTATGAGCGTACCCGCTCGCTGTTAAGAAATTGTGCATTTACATTTTCCCAGAGACGGGGAATTATCTTGTTAACGTGAATTGCGAAACGAGTAGAGTGCTACGTTGAATTAAGAGGGAAAGAAAGATCGATGCACGCCGACAGAGTTTATGCGATGCGGAGACGCCGAAAGGTTTGTGAAAAGCGTATGAAATATTAAAGTAATTTAAAGTTACGACGAAGTGAAATTTTGAGGAGTTTACTTTTGTCGTCGTTTGCTTTAACTTCGCGGGAGAGATGAATTTAAATTTAATATTTCTACTTTAAGAGGAATTAAGACATTGCAGTTGGTGATATGAAAACTTATTATTTGAGAGGTTTTGTATTTTATGGAGATTTTTGGGTGAATATGAGAATTGTAACTCGATGCTTATGATGGCGCAGGGTGTAACATTTTTGTTCACTTGATAAGAATAAATTAATTTGTTCTACGGTATCTGTAACGTAAAAGGTACGATATGAGGAACCGGTCTGCTAAATCTATCGGTTCTTAAAAACGTTTCACTGTCACAAGTAGAAAAATTTATGAATGGCAATAATCAAATAATGATTAGAAAGACGTACAGACGTACGAAGATAGTATTATCAAATTGTTACTGGCTAAAGGAATTAGTTAATGGTCTAATTATCTCTTCGTACTTTTTCTTTTAAAGTAAAAGTTATTTAATTGTGTAATGATATATTTCCCGTCATTGATTGTTCTATTCCATGAAAAAAAAAAAATCGTGAAACATAATTTGGAATTGATGACATCATTTCTTAAATGGCATATAACATTGGAAATTTTGTTACACAGAGATTTTTTTGACGTAACGGTTGAGAAAAACGACCACATTATTTTGATGACATTGCAACGAATTTCTCAAATGTACGTTGCACGTTTCATTCACCCAAGATTTGTCGCTATAATTCTTAGAACACCATTCCGGTGATTACGACACGTTATTGACAACCGCAAATATACTTGACCTTATCGCTGTCAGGTGGAGTTTTGAGATATCAAATCAGTATTAATGAACAGCAAACTGCTTACACCGTTGTCTCCGGCTAATTCGAAAAACTTTTAAACTGCTCGACAGAATCCCCAAAAAGCAATGTCAAAAAAGCATATATCAATTACAATTATCAAATAATTCACTAATTCAATTTCACCCAATCCTTAAAACGCTAAATTAATTTCTTGATCTATTAAGAAAACAACATTGGCGAACAATATTACACAATTTGTCACGCATTATCATAAGGCACAGGTGATATTAAATTACTACATTTTTCCCCGATACAACCTATCTGATCTAACCGCAAATAAATCAACGAGTTAGATAGTGAATAATATTTATACAATTCCACAACTTCGTCTACAAGTATTCTACTAAAACCTCACCCAAGTACCTCATATAAATTGCACAGATAGTACATCCAAATTACAAAGAAAACATTGCACAAAATAAAAATAAGAATAACAAACCCTCATTCACCTTGCACAAGAACACAGTGTCGTCGAATCTCAAAACAATCCAGACGAGAAGCACACCTTTCACAGCCGACTGTCACTTCACTCCTCGTTTTACTATTTCTACGATTTCTACGAAGCTCGTTAAAATTCCTTTGCAATCGTGAAGATAAGTACCATAACGTAATGACGGGGGTGCGTTTAACCCTTAAACGTACACGGCGAACCCTCGACACTCAACGGAGGCAGAAAATCACGGTAAGCCGGTCACTGGCTCGCGTAAGTCGTATTCACGCGGGCCGATATTGATCATTCGTGGAACTCGATCCCGTAAGATGCGCGTAAGAAGGACGACCGGATACCTGTCCAGGGAGGGCGCGTTCACACCGGAATCGATAACCGCGAGAAGCAGCCGCAGGAGGGGGTGGTACACGATCATCGTGATATACGATGCTTCAAATGGGTCGCCAGAGGGTGAGAACTCGATCAAGCCGCGTTTCACTACGATTTACAATCCCATTGATGTACTAGAACCGATCGTCACGAGGGAAAGAATAATATAACCCATTGACGATTCTTTTTCCTTTACATCATCGAATCTTATCACTATATTATTCATAACTCACCTGTTCGATTTGTCGATGTCAGTCCTTGTAGTAAACGATTACGAAACTGGCGGCACTTGCGGAGCGGCACGCTCTTCGACCGTGTCAAATCTCTCTCTGACGTACGGTACTTCGGGGTAGGAGCGGAAAAGCAGCGGGGTGGTGAACGAGAGAAACGCGCGAACAGCGAAGGTCAGGGGGTAAGGGAGAAACGGAGAGGGAGAGAATGACAGAGGATAAGAGAGAAAGAGAAGAAGAAAAGCAGAAACGACAGAGGAGCCGCAATGATTACCGGGGGAATTCGTAGTTCGCGTTTATTCACTATGACGGTCGACGCTTTTTTTCGTCGGGGCGCGACCAGCCCGTAGAGAGCACACGGCACGCGCGCCTCTCTATCACAGCGGCATTTTCACTGAGGAAACGTTCGGCCACGGAGAACGAAAGAGGCCCACGACGCGACTCGTTCAACGAAGACCCCCCCTAGCCGAGATCCCGTTTTCGCAAACGCTCGACTCCGACTCACCGCGTATCGGGAGCGACCCAGTACTGTGCGCATGCGTCGACCGACACACCGCGCACGCGTCACCGCTTACTGACACGACGTTCTTATCAGCGCGCACCGCTGTCGGCGACGGACACCGTACCATGGCACACCGTGGCCACCGTGCTCGCGACGGTCAGGGGATCTCCCTCTCCCCTCGATCTACCAGACTCACTGTGCGCCCCACTGCGAACAGACGTCGTCGATGGTCTTGCAATTGTTGCAAATATCGTTCGGAAATAGAAATTTCTCGGAAATCAGGAAACATGGAGTCATTTGGGAAATATAAATTGTTTATGTCGTGTATGATGGAATTTATATCGTTGTAGCACGGAATGTAGGGATGGACGAGACATTTTGTAGTTGTCTTTTATTATGTTTGTTGTAATGGTTGAAGAAGCTTTTAGTTATTGCTTGAGGAAATGGCGATTATTATTATATTTATGTTGAATTATTTTTCTTATTTTCTTTAACAATAGGTTTATGGATGTTGAGTCTGTTATACTTGAGTATATTAAGCAAGTGTTTTGAAGGAAGGGGGATCAAATAGCAAAAAAGATGATCCGTTAAATAATTGGTATATTATAAGGTACATATAAAATATTTATTGTGCAGCGTCTCTGTGGAAGACGTTTATTAAAAAGTAGGAATCTGTTAATTTGACGGCTTTCTTAAACCTAGGGTTAATCTATATAGGTATATAAAGCTCAAATACCACTGACTGACTGACTCACTCACTCACTCATCACGAAATCTCAAAAACCACAGAACGGATTGCAATGAAATTTGGAACATACCTTCGCCTTGGGTCTTAGTTGCTCACTAAGAAAGGGTTTTGAAAAATTCGAAACTTTAGGGGGGGTTTGGGGGGTTAAAGTATGGGCCAAACTCATCAACGCAGAGCCGAAACTACTTGACCTAGAAACTTGAAATTTTGCATGAGCGTTCCTTCTAGGGTATAAACACCCACTAAGAAAGGATTTTTCAAAATTCGAAATTTTAAGGTTTTTTTTTAGTTTCGATTAAACCGTAGCGAAGCACGGGAACTTTCAGCTAGTATCAAATATATTCGTAGAGAATAATTGAAGTTTGTATAACAAATCTGGATACTGGCGTTAAGTTTACATTTTGAACGACCGGTAATATTTGAAATGTTTCGAGGCTTTTAAGACGATTGCCGTTGTTCAGAACGTTGGGAGTTTAAACCTTTCAATATTCCTAAGAATTTCTCACTTCACTGATCATCAGGTTAGATCTGTAGATGATCGAATTGCTCGAGAATCATAACACGGTAAATTCTACACCCAGTGCTGCTGAGTGAACTTTGGGACAGCAGGACAAAAAGGACGCTTGCGCATCGAAACAGGTACGCATTTAGTTTACGTAGATCCTGAGGTTTTGAATCATCAGGGATTTAAGTAGGGTTTCGTTAATTAACACCTTACCTGTTCTGTTATTGATCACGAAGAACGAGGCAGCGAAATAATGTTGCTGCTGACAAATCTCTCAGCGTAGAACAAGTTTTAGCTATGTAAAGAGAATATTGAGAAGGTCTAATGGCGATATTCTATTATCATTTTGTATTTTGAAATTCATTCCGTTTGGAATATTATTTGGAAACTATTTTAAGCACAACTCCGCGTAATAACAGTTGATTTAATGGCATGATAGATCGCGTATTGTTTCTACGTGAAGTTACAAAACATTGATATTGCTATCGAATCACCGACGATGTCGTTGAACGCAGCTAAGTGAAATATCTTGACCTAGTTCAATAGAAACTTGTGGCTTTGGTGATATTAGTGACAGACTGTTATGCATGGGAATTCATTAGCTAACAATAAGAGATAAGTCTTTTTAGTATTTTAGCTTTAATATATGATATTGAAATTGAAATAAGCATAAGTTTAATTGTAATTACATGAGGCATAAGTTTGTTCCGAGTTGACGTACCATATGACGTAATCTGTCTTATATTTAATGGGTAGTCCTTATCATTGGTCTTCTTATCAACGCGTGTTACCACTTGGCACGAAGAGGCGAACGGAGGTTTCCTTGCGTTGGATTACCTCTTTATGCTTTCGAAATGCGAAGGACAACGGGGTCATATTGCTCGAATGAATTATCCCGTTATAGCTCCCGAAAATAACAAAACTCACAAACGAGTACATTACAAAAAAGTTTCCGCCAACATATATATTTTATTATAGCATTTTGTACATTTTATAAAAATTAACGCGCACTGAAAGCTTTGGTTTCTTCCTTCGTTAACACTAAATTTACAATCGCAAAATCTGTTATACTGCAAAATATTAAGTAAGGAATTTGAAAAAGAGGGGTCAAATTGCAAATATAATAATTTGTTAACTAATTTTTATATAATAAAATCTACTGTACTGTATTATAATATCAACTGTACTGTTTCTCTGTAAATTTGAAAAACGTTTATAAAAAGGTAGAAGCCTGTTTGTTTGTCGTTGAATCTAGAGATCATAGTGGACAATGTGATAGTTTAGAATTCATTTTTATAAATTAGCTATCATATTCGATAGTGGTTTGTATAAGTCCCTTTCTTCTAATGATCAGATATTTAAAAGTTCGTTCAAAAGCTTTCATACTGTAACATGCAACAGCTGAATTTTTTTACGAAATCATGAGATCATCAAATGTGAAAAGATGGTAACCATGTTTAGCTAATACTAATTCAAAGTTTTCTCAAAAATGAACTTATATTACTTCCAAAAAGAACTGCACATATATTACGATTCCAAACACGAAGATTAACGACTGAGTTTATAAACTTCACTGTCAAATATTTTTCTCAACATTTAATCAACTAACAATGCCACTGAATCATTGTAATAATTTTGTCTTCACGACCCACGACAGACAACTTGTTTGAAATGAGCTGTTGCATACAAATGTAGGC
Source organism: Cerceris rybyensis (assembly GCA_910591515.1). Taxonomy (NCBI): domain Eukaryota; kingdom Metazoa; phylum Arthropoda; class Insecta; order Hymenoptera; family Crabronidae; genus Cerceris; species Cerceris rybyensis. The sequence continues at coordinate 44,636,807 of OU342789.1, forward strand.
AACACGATATTTCTCATATGTCATTAGTTTCCTTCGATCTCACAGGATCAAGTACGTGATTGAAATTGAGTATGGGACTCTTCACCCACGCAAAGTACTTTTTTAGTTTGTCGCACGTTCAAGACACATGTCAAGCGACAGTGCGCTGTTCAAATGTAAACTACGACGGATCTGGAATAAGAATTTGAGGTGTTCGACCTTCCAACATGTCGTGTAAAAGTACACCGACCTCCTGTAAACAGATCAGTTCAATTAATGTCGCACAAAATGTGCAAATGTTTTTAAGTAATTACTAGACTGCAGATGTTTATGCAAATTTCGAGTTTCACAAATGCAGGTCAGACAGGAAAACCTATCTAGGGATTTATTGCACTTAATAAATATTACAACAAATACCATACTTTGGATATTTTAGATATATTTTTATATTATGTTCTTTTTGTATATTTTAGCCGTATTTAATTTGCCATAAATGCATAAAGATCCGCAGTGTAGTAATTACTTTATATGTGTAAAAGAATATTTTACATGATGTAAAATAATTGTATTGTTATTTTATATATATATAGAGAGACATACAATTTCAGCGCGAAATATCTTCAACGAAATTTCATTCTTCGAAAGATGCACGAAAATCGTGTTCTCAAAGAATCGTGTTATGTTTTTATGCGTTTTATTAGATTTTTAATAAAAGAGATTGAACGAAACATACCTCTTCCCTTTGACTCCTCAATCGATCGATGATCGGTTCGTTAAAATTGGGATCGTTGCTTGGATCTTCAAGAGTAATTTCATCGGCTCTTGACGTTTGCGGTATACGATCCACGTAAATCTGCTTGATGGTATCTAAAATTGCCGTGGGCCTCGTTTGAGGAAATTGCAAGTCGATTAACGAGAAGGAATCGGCTCCGGCTGATATCGTCAGCGGCTTCTCGAAGTCTGTGCATTTTGCCTCCCTGAATTTTGCAAAGGTCAAAAACGTGCCGCGATTGTTGAAATTTATGATATATGTAAATTGCTCGACAATTTCTGAAAATACGTACGCGACGTGGGCGCCAAATCCATAGTGCGATAATAAATCCTTTGTCTTCCGTATCAGAATCTTGTCCTTGGACGAATGATAATGCAGTCCCGCCCCTAATGTGTGAGCTACTGCTCTCAAAGTTTTTCCAATTAATTCCTTTTTCTCTAAGTCAAATTCCTATAACAAAACCGTGTACCAATATTTTGTACCAAATGTACATTAATTATTAACTTGCCGTACAATAACAAATAACACTCGTAATGTGGTAAATGAGATTGGAAATTTCCAAATTTTGCAAAACCTTTCAAAATGAAAATGTGTGATACGCAACACGATCAAATTATTTCTAAAAATATTAATATTATACTAAATTGCACTATAATTCAAGATTGACTGATCAATTGGTATTGGAACAAATTAATTCTGAATTACTGCGAAGGCAGTTTAAAAAAAATCGTACGGCAAGGGGTTAAAAGAGTTTAATGTTCACTGAATTAACTTCCCCATGAATTTTCCAAAATTTTAGTTCGAAAAATTGTATTTTGCAAAGTTGCCAATTATATTCTAAGTAATTGTAAATAGCTGTAAAATGATTTAACACAAAGTATTTGCATTTTTTATTAATATGGTTGAACGTCTGCCGCATTTTGCTGCATCCGTCCTTCATCAAAGTAAAATATTTTCTATTAAAATATCTTCGTCACAAGGTGCATACGTTAAAACTAAAAATAGTTCATACCCAGCAATATTTTTCATTTATTCCTGTATTATTTCTGTCTCGAATACATCCCAAACGTGAATTCCATCGTTTAACTCTTTGGGGCATACTAAATTAAAAAAACTCTTATCTCCTTATTACATTAACATTCAAATCACTACATTTTGAAGAATTTAAAAAACATATAAAAATCAAATTTGTTCCTCGATATGTTAATAAAACGTTCGCAAAAAATTTCATCAAATTTATTGCATCCAATCACAAATACTCCCCGCGATATTCGACGTTTCGAAAATGATATACCGGAGAAATATAATATCGCACGATATAACAGTCGATCTGTAAACAACTAGGGAAAAAGTACCTTCAATTCGTCATATTTTCCTCCTATAATGCAAAGCTTCATGGGGAAGGGATCGACTTCCTTTTCCGCGTCTTTCTTCCGTTCTTTTATTCGTCTTTCTTTAAGTTCCCGGATCGTGTTATCGTCAAAGCTCATTTTTAAGCTATTTCGTAATACGGAAAGAGTTTCTTCGATAGTAGTCCATAATGTCTCCGGTTGTGTCAAGTCCAGCATCATCAGCACAGTTGTATGGTGAGGTGAATGCATCAAAGTTGAACCCGTTAATGCAGCTGACACTAAAGAAGAAGCTGGATGGCCCACTTCCCAAACATGCACGATACTTTTTACCTGATCAAAGAAAAATTATCAGATCGAAAGTAAAAAAGATCTCTATGACATCTTTGAGAATAAAGCGTCGAATTTTTAATTATTTAGTTTCAAAGCAAATCCCTCATCACTTCCTGGAAGTTCTTTCTATATAATGTATAATTGTTAGACGCTTAGAAACTGTGTGATATTTTTTTTTTTATGAGATAGAAATATTCTTCATTCTTGGTGAAATGATAAATAAATTTTTACAAGAACTTAGAAGAATATTATATATTAGGGGTATCGAAATGTAAGCAAAATTTTTTTTTCCTGGTGAAAAATATTTAAGTATTTATTAAAGAAAATTTTAAGTACTCATCAACAAAATAATTTCCATAATTTTCTAACACTTTTTGCCAGCGTAAAGGATAGTTGTTCGATTCCCTTTTTAAAAAGGTCCTTCGATTCTTGTCGAAAAACGTTTCCAATTACGTTTTCACTTTTCCAATTTTGATTACTTTTCGGTACTCCTAATATAATATAAAATGATAATAATCATTACGGAATTACGGGAAATTGGAATTTTTCAGGGGATGAAGAACTTTGGAGTAGTTTATTTCTTTGGTCAAAGACAATACAATTTTTGCGATGTGTACGTGCGATACGTAATAAGTGATAGAAGAAATATTACTCACTAAACTTTTTCCAGCTTTACGGCCGAAAGAGTAATCCATGGCTATCGTTGGCTTTGGTGTTTCGTCCTTCTCAAGAAATCGATACACCATTGTCGTTTTACCCTAAAATCCCATGTGCGCATTTTCTCTACGATGTTGCGTGCAATTTTTTTATACAAATACCGAGAAAGTTTGTTTATATATCTTGATATAATATAATATCTATGTCGAAACTTACAACTCCTTTGCTACCAACAATTATGATGGAACGCTCGTACGTTTCGTTTGGATCAGTTTTCCGTCGTTTTTCATCTTCCATATAAAGACGCAACACAGTTTCTCTCACATTTTCTTCTCTGAAAGGTTGTAAACAATTTGCACTAATAATCTTTCAAATGATAACTTGCTTTCAAAATGAATTCGATTTAAAAATAATTCAGAACAACATACAAGTTACTTTCGATATATCTTTAATTTGATATTCTATCATATACAATCATACATGTGTATATTACATTTATAAAATATTTCATTTAATTTTAATTATTTAAACTATATTAATGTCTACAGAGCACTATAGAGTTTGAATGTAACTTTTAATAAACCGTGATTTATAGACAAGGATATTTACGAATTTTGCACAGCCATCGTTTCGGAACAATGTTTATAATACACTCGGATAAACAATCTTGCAAATAGCACAGTAGTACTAGCGTATTTTCTTTTTCCAGCAGGTTATGACTATGTTTTCGTATTCGTTGCTATAGTAATGCTGAACAACCTGTTCCTATATACAATACTGCTTAATTACTTAGAGGATAGGTAAACGAAAAAAAATGTTCATTTTTATAACACGAACAAATTTATTTACAAAAGGAAATGCATGGTAATTATTTCTTCTAATTGCGCACAGTAATCGTCGGCTATAATTGATTGATCAGTTTTTAATAATCCATAATGTAACACCCCTCTCAGGCGCATGAAAAAGAGCGACATTCCTCTTCACTATACCTAATATATATATTTTACCAAAAAATTTGAAAGTTATATACTTTCGAGTTAATATACAGTTATAAATATAATCATACAATATGATTCATTTGTTTTTAACAGGATATAAAAGTATATTACACATGTTTTTTTACATGCCCGCCAAGATATTTTTCGTTTAGTTGTTAATAATGACATGACAATAGCATCAGGATAAAAAGGAGAGTAATAAATATGAAAAGTATAATAGTTTTATACAGTATTATTATTAATTTTCATAATACATAATGCAATGAAATAAGATATATTACACCTAAATTATTCTGTAGCCCTACAGAAATGCTCGTGGGGCAATACGAAATGATCCGATCAGAGACGTCATCAGTCTTGACAAAGAAATCCTCAAGGACGTCGTGTATTATAATTACCTCTGAATGCTTTAGTTTCATTTTAAATTGTTCTAGCAAAAAACGATTCTAGAACTACAAAATTTCTTGTAACATGTCTTTGTTGGATCACAACGCATACCATCGTTCCTATATTCACAAAACTGTTTATGGTTTCGAGTATAGCCGATTAATTTAGTAGTTTTCGATTATTTACAGATTGGACTAGACGAAGTCAGTAATGGAATGCCCCGAATGATTAACGATCGATAATAAATGTTCATTAGAAATGTAAAAATGAGAATAGATTTACAATCGAACAGACGTAATATCGCGACATGTGATGTATTAGAAACACGTTTTACAATAACTTATCGATTCACCTTTGATCGTAACAACAATGAGAAATTTACAATTAAGTTCTTGAAAAACATTATATTCAATAATAGTGCATAGGCTAAAACGTTCGTTTCTTAAAATAAATTATTATTAAATAATATTCAGTAAGGATGAATGACAATGTATGCATGAAAACGTGAGAAATAAATTCAGTGTTTAACAAGATTCAACTCCGATATTCTTTGGCTATTGATATTTTCGGTACTACGCCCTAGTTCCCAGTGAACAGCCAGCTCAACTAACTATTTGTGGAAACAGACTGCTGCAAGGAGCAGAAGGTATATAAAAATGTTTCTTAGTGGCCGCTATTAGCTTTATATCAATAGTATGTTTTCTGTACTCAGTTCAATACAAACAATGAACACAACAATAAAAGCAGTCGTATTACACCTTTCACATTTTATACGTATTTAGGTCTATGCGATTCGGACCACTAACGAACCGTTCATACTTTGCGATTTTTCGTTTTCTCGAGTTACGCCTCGAAAAATTACCGATTGTAAAAATTAGAAAATGCTTACAGTTAAATACATCGGTGCTGTACAAAAAAAAAACAGAAAACAATTTAGTACCTAAATTTTTGGTCCTTCTACGGCATGCTTATTTTTGTACATTTTACGCTAAATAAAATTGATCTGTGACATTGTACAGGTAATAGAGTAAGAAACGATGCCTACGCCCAGTGTTATATTTAATTGCAAATAAGCTCTTTTGTATCTACGATTATGATTACGGAAGAAAATAACTTTCTATAATTTTTTACAGTCCTTTTTGCATAGTTTTTTTTTCTCCGTTCTTATCCTATGATAAATTGTGTTTGAACACTATGGCACGTAAAATGGGAGACGAAACACGCTTAATTAAAATGAACTGTTTAAATGAATTTATAATTTCTTTTAAAACGTAAAGGCAACAACCCATTTGAATATCTTTTAAAACGAGACTAGTTTTCTATTTACATAATCGTTTTCCGAAAATTTATATTACCTTACGGACAAAATGCTCCTTTTCTATTTTAATATCATTACAACCTTGCGAATGAAATAATTACGAAGATTTAAAATGGATAATATCAGTACAAGCAACATTATCGATAATCCATCGAGAAATTGATGTCACCTGATATCGATCAAATACGACACAATGCGCACGAAGGAAGACAACAGCAAAGATTTAGTCACCTTTTCCTACAATACTTCATCGCTTCTATTATGCAATATATCACACGCTCTGCATGTTATCTGGTCCATATGTCACTCATCCAGTTATCATCTAATTCATTAGTAGGTAAAACTTTTAATTTTCTTAATGCTTCAAGGTAAAACGTAAGTTCGGAGGTAACTACACCATGTTGTGGACCACCATTGTTTACTATGTTCATTTTAACTAACTGCTCTCTAAGTTTTTCCTTGAAGGATGTATTTACCGTACGGTAAAGAATTTGTACTTCAACTGCAGGAAGAATCCCAGAAACTGCTTCATGGAGCTTCATTAAATAACTGAAAGTCAAAATTAAAGTTATTATTTAATATCAATTAATTTATAGTAACATGTAACAGTTACGCTGAAATTTACCTAGAGATATTTCTGAATGATTTCGACGGTACCGGCGGTCTTGCAGTCCATTTAGAAATCTGTCCGCCTAAGAGATTGTCAACAATGGTAAGGATTTTGCTCTCAATTCCTCTTACATGCGACCGTATATCTCTTTCAACCGTATCTAACAAAGCAACTCCACCACTTATTGCACATGCACCAACAGTTGCACGATTAGGATTCTGTTCAGCGAGCGCTATAAATGCAATTCGGTGTTACTGATTACAAGTATATTTGTGTCGGAAAGTCTCACTGCAAAGGTATACTTACTTTCAAAGTGTGCCTTTACAAAAGGCATGATCCAAAGAATTAGTTTTAAACTACGAGCAGCTAATACAAGAATCGTACTGGTAATTGTTTTTAAACCAGCTACTTGCATTGCACCAGCACCAAGTACAAGCTGACAACAACAACAATTGTAATGTCTTAATAGTTCAGCCAAATGTCTTCCAATTGTTCCAGATAAGGCAATCAGTTCACTGCTAGTTCTGTAATTATAATAAACCTCAGTGTCTAGTGGAATATCCAAAAATAATTATTGAACAATTACCTGCAGTATTCGTGTATCATTTGTATCAACATTAAAGCTGTACCAACAACAGCGAATTTCTCGTCTCCGACCATAATAAAATTCCGAACATTATCTTTCTTCACGCCATTTTCGGCTTTGAACGGATTAGGCGGGAAACATTTATTCTCATACACGTATGTCACTAATGACTGGAATTCAGAAGGCACGTCAGCCTGTTTCCATCTTTCAGATTCCAGTAAAAGGCCAAGTTTTGTTTTAAGTTCGGTATGAAATCTCCGAATAAATTTGCTGGCCTGCGCCTATATACAGAATTTACAAAATATCAATATCTAGTATGTTTAATGCACTAAACATATTCTGAAACGTAACTTATAAGATACAAACCTTAAATGCCGACCGTAAAGCTGTACACTGTTTGCCACATAATTTTTCACATGTTTCTGTGAATTCCTCAACCATATTGGCCAATTGACACACCTGAGCTGTGGTTGCTCTTTTACTTAACCAAGACGAAGTATCGTTCCAAGCTTGACTTTCTTTGTCCTCTACCTTATTACTCGAACTATCGGCACTAGTTTTCTCCTTTTCATTCTGTGACCTATCTTTCTCATTTGAACCTGCAGAAAGCAGATTTCCTAATCGTTCATGACAATAATCACAAACGGAAGTTATCATATCATTCAGTTTTGCCGTTACTCGTGCATGTTCTTCACTAGATAATAGACGATCAGGTATTGATTCATCGAACGATCCATCGCTTACTCTCCCAGCTGCAAGATCTACAGTATCTCGCATTACATCGTGAACAGCCTAGAAATACGTTAAAACACCGTTCTTTAAGACAAAAAATCTAACCTTTTAACGTATTTAATAGAATTAATACCACGATTTGTACCTTAACTCGCATCAGAAGAAACGTTAAAGATTGTATCGTATTTTGAAGTAACAATAATCTCTCTGCAAGAGACAAGCCACCAACTTCCAGAGCTGCAGCTTGCTGATCACTACAACAATCGCTGTCTGCCAAAGCTTCAATCACCCTTTGCTTCGTCACGGCTCTTACAGTCGTTACAGCCTCCTCTTTGTAAGTGTCCACAAATTGAAATTGTTTTTGCCGCAGTAGACCAGATATGATGGAAATAAGTTTATCCTGTTCGTTGAGGATGTACAAATGATCTCACTGGGAAGAGATGGACGACGGTTTGTTTGCTACGAACTAAGTGTACGATACATCGAAAAACGATATGTGTACTTACACCATCCAAAACAGTATTTTCTCCTCCTAATGGTCTATTCAAGTCTGCAGTAGCGTATCTTTGAAATTCTGTGGATAACATTTTATCCACGAGTTTTTCCATTTCTGTTAATTGAGAACTGAGATGCCTGGATAGAGAAAGTATTTATTGATTTTATAGCTTTCCAAGTTAGCACGAATGGTTTAATCCGTCCTTGAATAAACTTACCGAAAACTATGCACTCCATTCAATTCTTGCAATAAAATTTCTTGCGTAGTGGAAATAAGGTCTAATGCTGCAACATAGTCTGGCGTAGATAACAATAACTGTATCATTGGTTGACTCTGATGCACTGTAGCCATAAGCTTTAATTTTTCTTGAACTAATAATCGATTGGATCTTGCTCGTTCCAGCCTTATGGAAAATTTTACATTTTATTTTTCATATATGGTATACAAAATCATTATTACATACCGTAAAATTTCTAACGAATCTTGGACTAGATGTTTATCAACTTGATGTATATTTTTTCTAAGTGCTTTTAAAACTGTGATAGTTTGTGTAAGTTGCTCCATAAGTGCATCATGAGAAGTCATTGCATGGAAAAATGCCTGCGACTTGGAAGCAACTTGCTCAGCTATTCTAACTTCCACGACATCTAAATAGTGACTTAGCTATTGAAGCAAAATTTTTATGTATTACTGCTGCCTTATTTGCAACTTTTACTCACTATATTAGTACATACCTTTTCCTGCATTTGTTTTACATGCATAACAATATTGCAATCTTCGTTTAACAACCCAGCTTTAGTAAATGGAAATACTGTATAGAAATTATCCTTCTGTGATAAATCCAAATTTGGGATTAAAAAGATCTTTGGGATATTTGATAAATCAAACTGCATTCGATCTGGAAATGTTATCGGTACAAATTATTGTTTCTCATAAATGTTTTTGAACAGAAAAACAACAGCATCGATTATAACTATAATTGTGAACATTTATTCTTACCTAATGACTTAACCCTTTTTAGATTTGGAAAATTTTGTAACAACTCATTCGGTGTAGTTGGCCTATTTACAGTTGAATTCATACGCGAATGTTTTCTATATCTCTGTAACAAAAAAATAATTTCAAATTACAATTTCATCTGGAAAAATACAGTTCGTGTAATTGACCTTTGTTGATAATCATTACCCTTGCAATCTTCTTCAAATATGTTTCAAAATCTTCTATAGTAACATCAGGTAGGTATGGACTTTTGGGTATATCTACTTTTTCCACAAATCCATCACCCCAGGTGCGAGTCAAAAAGTTACTTTGCTTTCCTTTGAAAGGGTCATTCAAAACAGCTGGCAAATTTTGAGCAGCAGAGTAAACGGTCCATGACGAAGAAGGTTCCGCCATTTGGCCATTGCTCTTACGTTGTTGCTGCATTGCTGCGTGTTTAATAGCGTGTGCTACATAATCTTTATCAGAAACACCTTCCACAGGAAGACTAGTACACACTCCATTATAACCGTAAAGACAAACAAAAGATCCTCCTTCCCTGGAACAATGCTGATCCCTCAAGTGTCTGAAATAAAATCGTATATCGCACAATAGTATCATTATGAGCTTGTAAATTCTTAAAATGAAATATAATTAAACTTTGCAAGGAATGTAAAATATTAAAAAAAAAAAACAATTGTCAAATTTGTTTGTCATTATCTCTTATCACAGTTTTGCCGTAATTTTATCGTAAGACACAGATTGTTGTATGAAGTATCTTACGGTATTTAAAAACGTTAACGTTAGCTAAAATCAATGTTAAGTAATGATATAAAAAGTATAATGCCATGTATTGTTTTCTATAGCAGACGGACATTAGACAGGTGGACCCACCTAACGAAGTCTTGAATCTGCTTGAACGTAAGGTTAGCGCAATATTCGCAAATCAGTATTGTAGATAACGATTCGGATTCTTTCACAATCTTCGCCATTTTTTATTTGCAACTTTAACTCGCCATTCTATCGCCGACGAGCGTGATTTACGGTTTAAGTTCATCGAAGGCTGCAGATAAAAAATACACGTACAACAATCACTCGGTGATTATGCGTACGTACTTGCTATCGTTCGGTGCTCACTGTTCTTATTATCCACCATACACGAATACACGTTTCACGAACTAATACCACGTTGACCAACGACGGAGACGAAGTATTGTTTTAGTAATTTACAACCATACGGCAATAAAAGTTCCTAAAAAAAGTTCGTAATTACCCTAGACGATAATTAGCTACGTGACGATGTATGTTTCTACCTGTATACTGTAAAAAGTGTCCTTTTAACGTCAGACCTAACGATTCTTAATGACTATAACTCTAATTAACAGTGCGCAGTAACAATAGAAATAGATATAAATTATATTTCACGAAGCAAAGTAATAAACATAGACGTTTGTATTAAAAAAGAATGCAACTGAAATCTTCATTGAAGTTTATCAGGAAAAGATACTTCTTATAGCTGTAATAAATGAATTAACAGCAATGTGTTAAATTCTTTGTACATTATTATTATTAATTATAATGATGGAAGTTATAATACTAAGTTTTTTCTGTTTTTCTTTCTTCGAAATAATAAAAGAAAGGGTCACAACGGACATTTGAACCAAATTCTTGCAAAACACGCACAACTTCTATATTATTAGCACGTAATCTTACTTTCTGGCCGTTGATTATTTTTAACTGACACAATTCGGGCGCACCTGTACCAATCGATAGGAAGAAACTTTCACTTCTAAATGTGATATATAAATAAGAAGTATGTCTCCATAAATATACCAATATTATTTCTTTATCAACGTCTTTGTCGTCCGACTTAGTAACTCCTATCGAGATATTCTACGGAAACCAGTTTCATCATCGGTGATCAAATATTTTCACGTTCAATGTTCCACTCCTTTATGAATTCTTGAGTTTCCTTCGCTTTCGAACGTCCGACCATTCGACAAAAACTTCGTTAACAAGTTGAAGTACAGTGCAATATACACCTATCCCTCGATATACACGGATAATAAATTCTCTAAGAAATCGTGTAAATCGAAAGGAACGTAAAATCTGAATAATTGAGTATTCGTTTTAAAGTAAGATATAAGTAATTTTGTTTAAATCCCTTATTTTAAAAACCGTATAAAAGTAAAATCGTGCAAAAAAGTACCATATAAATCGAGAGATAGGTGTAGAAAATGCTTGAACATTATGTAATACTTTTATGACTATTCATTTTCACAGGTATTACAAAATAATCGCAACCAATCATTCTATTTTGCATGGTTGCATAAGTTTTCCTTTAATTTATTCCTTTTTGATGATCTTATATCTTTGAAACTCTCTTGAGTGAACTAATAATCTGAATGATGAAAGTATAATAATATAAATTGCAAATTAGACAGTAAATAATTGATCTCCTGGTCTTCTTTTTATTAATTGCTGGCGCATCATTTACAAAGTTCCACCTTGGTTGGTTTTCTTACAAACCTTTCGATATCGTGAAGTTCGTAGATACCGATAAGCATCGGAGTCATTGATACGTGTAAATAGATCTATAAACGTCTAAAATGTTTCGATTCCTCGTTAAATATCAGCATTTTAGTATATCGCATAAAAAATGGCATTGTAAAAGGAGCTAAGAGAAATATGCTTTATATAAAAAAACACGTCAAACTTAACAAATCCAGGTAAACAGAAATCTGAAAATATTATTCTACTTCGGTCGGGGTTACGAGCGAATAAAGACTTTGGACTTGCATCTGAGAAACTCATTTTAACTGTAGTAGTATAATATCTTCCGATTCTTCAAGAATGCTTTCCTATTTTCATAATATCTCTTCATTAATTTCTGTCGTTCGCATCGCTTTCAATCGAGACTTCGAGAATATTGAATCCATAATGAGAAAAAAGGCCTTGTGAAAATTTCTCGAATTACAACAGCGTGTTCTCGGGTAATCTGAAACAAATTTGTAGAAAACTAATATGATAAAATCTACTTTAGAATTATACCCATGGACATTTGAATAGTATTCGATATCGGCACGTACAGAGTGGATCAAAAGTCAACGAACTGGCTTGATGTTTTAATATCATTGTTATTTTGTCCTTAAGTTCACTAAAAGAAAAAGTAAAAATTAAAGTAATTAAAATGTTAAGACTTATTGAAAAAATAATTTCAAACCATTTCGTGCAATTTTGGGCTGTCCTAAATTAGCAGTTTTTACCTTGTCGATGCGAACAAGTTAAGTTATGTGTCCATCTTCTTTTAACGTTTCTGCTATGGTAATTGGTCGATTTGAAGAATCGGTATTTTTTTCATTCCATGAATCTACAATGTCCGTTCTATGATAATGTCAGTTATCTCGGAGATATTCCCGCTCTTCCTGTCGGAGGAAAATTTTGTTGATTGTTATCATTCACGTCATTAATCTGTGGCAACGGTGGTGGGGTTGGAATCATTCCATTGCTCTGGGAATTTTGATTTTGTTCTGTCTGTTCTGGTTGTTGTTGTTGTTGCTGCTGCTGTTGCTGTTGCTGTTGCTGTTGCTGTTGCTGTTGATGCTGATGTTGACTACGATGCACTTCTAGTGCTAATAACTTCTGACGCTTTTCTTCCATCAGTCTTTCGCGGTGCTTGTGGATGTAATCGTTCACGTTTGGTAATCCCATTATCACGCAGGCTGACAATGCAGAACGGAATACGTTCAAGTCTGTGGCTTCGTACCTGAGCATAGAATCAATTTTTTCATAGAGAACTAGCATATTTATCAATGATTTTAAACTTTTACTGTATGTTTGAATTATTATAATTTGTAATACAGTTACAATCCCAAGAAAGAGTTGTAATTAATATGCTAGGTGTTGCACACCTTTAGCTGCTATAAAATAATGAACCTGTTGGAAATAAATCCTAATGCGTCCATATACACCGCGTAAACTCACAAACGCGCCCTCTTCTTATTCGTTTTACATTCAATGATAAGCTCTGTACTTCTCGATATATTTTTCAAAAAACCACGTGTGTATTTCTTTAATAAAGTATTAAAAGTTTCTTACAAGTCTGAGTTAATTGTTAGTAAGACTGAGCCTGATCCAAGTATAAGCCGTCGATAGATAATTTTAACAGAACTAATTGATAATTATTATTTTAAATAATGTAAAATGCTATACAGTGTTCAGAATGTTAAAAATACCTGTTACTGAAAGTTAGATAATATAATTGTAATTGCACGTGGCTTTCAAAGTTTTACAAAACATTCTGACACACAAAAAATTCATATCAGTGAATAAAACACTGTACTCGTACCATTCGTTCGTCTTTTCGTCATAACATTCGACATGATAAATCGTAGTGACACCATTAAATCCCCCGATCGCGAATATCATATCATCGATCACTTCGATAGCAAAATTACTTCGCGGATTATACATATCCGGAATCGGGCTCCAAACGTTAGTAGCAGGATTATATTTCTCTCCACTGCACATCCTCGATATCCCATTAAAGCCCCCTGCAAAATAAATCAAAGAATAACTTTATGACAAAATGCTTTTATAATTACATATTTTATTTTTACTTTCATAATTCACTTATCGTTAGGACAAAATTGTGAATTATGTGAATTATGTCAGACGAAATGCTAGAAGTAACAGTATTAGTAGTTTACGTGTATGTACCTTTTTTTGACCGTAGCCTATCATTTTATCGGTTATGGAATTGTAGTATTATGGAATGATTGTATTTTTCTAAACGGAATGCAGGACATTGCCAATTCAATATAGAAAACAATGCAGAAAACAGTCCTTAGTCAATAATATAAAAAATTGCATATTTTCATTTGACTGCGTACGATAGAGTTAGTGCTAAACATTAGAAAATTCTATCAGGGCAAACAAAAAGATTTATTGAATTTTTTCATCATTTACAAATTAATCATTCAAATAATTTCTTCTATATTAATGAAAATTATCGACTTTCCATAGTAATTTGAAGCTTAAACAAACGGTACATATACTTTCATTGATATAATGTTTATTAAATTAAAACAAAAATAATTCTTTCTAAATAATTCGACGTTTTATAATATAATCTTAATCCTTTGCGATCCGAATTATGTCGTTCATTTTGGTAGTGAGCTAAATAATATTACTTTTGAAATATTTTCTATCGTTGGTTATCCATGTTTTTTAACGATATCAATAACTATATGTATTGACAGACATTTAGGTGATATTACTAAATCATTGGAAAATTAGAAACTCGATATTAAATTGTCAGAAAATAAAATTAAGTGAAAATTAGCAGTACTCGACATAGGACCGCAAAGGATTAAATACAAGCAACTATCCGTAAGTTGGCTAATAGCATGAAATAAAAGTGATACCAATGGCGTAAACGTGGCTGTGATAAGATATACAGGACACTCCGCTTCTGCGCGACCTCATTGCAGGTATCATTGTCCATTGGTTTGTTTGTGGGTCGTACACTTCGGCTGAATTTAAGCACTCTTGACCATTGAAACCGCCCGTTATGTAAACTTTGTCTATTCCACGAAGGGAATTAATTAATCAATAATCTCGTGAGAACGTTAATTAGAAACGAATGTTGGGAATAGTGGAGGGTATAGTTCATTTTGATCAAATCGTAATAACATTAGAACTACCAAGGTAGCCAAAATGATTGGTTTCTATTTTTTCATAAAAATTCTCCAACTTTATAGGAGAGTTATAGAGTAGATATTCTACGTCCGTCTTGTAAACTTTAACACTAGATTTCCCAAGCCAGTCAAAATGACTGGTACACAACTTTTTCCAAAAATTCTATGGGTTTATGAGAGAACCGTAGAATAAATATTCTTCGTCCATCGTATAAAACATAAATTACCGAATCTATCATCTTTTCCACGTCTTAATTTTCCTTGCTTTAAGGTACATACATATTTAACATATTTAAATATAATAGATTTCACGCTGGTAAATCTAGTGTTAAATTGCTGAATTGACTATCTTTTCCACCTCTTGATTCTTCTCTTTCTAAAGTACTTATTTAAAATATATTTAACACTAGATTTACCGATGTTGATATACCGATTTTTTTAAAGTGAGCCAATTTGAGTCATACAAGAAAATTAAAGTTCTTTGCAAAGAAAATAGTTTCAAACCGATTTCATTGAAAGATTTATTATTAAAAAATTAACCAACTAATATGTCATATATATAGTAATCAAATTTTGAATGAGCCAAATTGGCTCCGTAAATCTAGTGTTAAATGTAATAGATTTCACGCTGGCAGTTCTACTGTTAATTAGAGAATGAGAAGGTGTATTTGTGTTACTTTATGTTTATACTATTACCTACATTAGTTTATTTCTATTGGAATAAAATATAAGAACATATATATAAGTGAAAATTACCATTTAAAACGGTCGCACTGCCATCGGAACGCGGAAAATTCATAGACGCTATCAAGGACCACTGGTTCGTTTTGTAATTATAACGCTCTGCTGTGTTTTGTCGATGGTATCCATCGTATCCTCCCATTGCGTAGACCATGTCGTTGAGTACAGCGACGCTAACGTAACATCTATAATTCGATATATTAATATTAAACATTCTTTTTTTCATTGAATGTCCAATGTCTCGTTCGCACTGACAGTAAATCTGTAAATACTGTGCGGATAAATTGCAAATAGAAGATATATTTTGTTACGTGACCTTATTAACACTTGGCCATTCGTATGTTCTACTTGAATTAAAAAATTTTGAAATCCAAGGTCATTTGTAGGTCATATCATACAGATATAACAAATCTCCGAAAAAAGAAACATTTAAAAAAATTATGTAGTAGATAAAAACAGTAGTTCTTCCTTCCAATTAATTTCTATAAACACTTTGAGCAGTATCAAAAAGATTTTCGTGCTAGCAGTAATAAATTGCCTAGTTCTTATTAAACATTTTTCGCAATATATTTTAGAATTTTTAATATCTCTAAATAATTATAAGAAAAGTTAGGCGAAGCATTTGTTTTTAAAATTTTATTATTAACTTTTACCAAATCGACTAGATGTAATTGAAATTTAGCTTACCTTCTTGAGTTCATTGGAGCAACTTCCCGCCACACTTTAGTGACAGCATTGAAACAACGACAACTGTTAAAATAATCCGCCCCATTAAAGCCGCCGATCACGTAAATATTAAAGCCGACCACTGCAGTTCCATGATAAGCACGGGGACCGGCCGGATCGACTTCTTCTACCTTACAAAATAATTTTATTAATTAACGAAATGCATTACATCCTATGCGAGATAACGGATATTGACGAGAGATGAGTACTAATAAATCATGGTTAACCGTTTGAATACCGGGAGGGTTTTAAAAAATTACTTCGAAAAAAGCCAAAAGCCACTAACACGCACTTGAGATTTTATTTCAAAATAAGCTAAAGTTGGTGTTTTATTTGATGTAGTGCACAACAAGAACAATCTTGTCGTGCTTGTATCCTAATTTGGAATTACTTTATATTATAAAAGAGAAACCTGATGCATTCTTAACAAAGTCTTCCTTCAATTGTCAAGATTGAAAAAATGTCCTGGGGTTTTGCGACACAAAAACTAAAGAGCGCGAAAGTAGCTTGGTACGTAAATAAAAGTTTAAAAATCTCAAAGCCTCGTTATTCTACTATTACTAGACATTACGAATAAATGCAACTGATATACCCTCAACTGGTCATTATGGAAAATTTTTATCACAAGATCATTCATTTCACCGACAACTTGATGTATATTTTATACATGTTAATAGTGTTGCTTTGTTTTTCACGACAGAAATATATTTGTCATTGATGTAAATGACTTGCAGCGAAACAACTGGAAATATTATTCCAACAACAACACAGACCGGTCGTAAAACATGTGCAAGCATTCGTTATCATATGCACTGATGTAATTGTTATTCATATTTTGTTAGCATTCCATAATTTCCGTGAAGAAAATTCCAGTCCGATACGAATATCGGAGACCACATTTTATTACCATAATATTCCCATAATATTCCCATAAATTGTATATTTACCTTCACCCATCGATCCGCTCTGGTATCGTACGTTTCAATGAAGCTCGTTGGATTTCTACCGCTCCATCCACCTATGGTGAACAGAATCTCATGGGGCACACGAGGTCGAGCAATTTTCGGCGTTGGTACTTCACCGTCCTTTTGAGTAATCATTTCAAGATCATAGAGAAATCTGAGAGTTTCGATGATAATAGGACGACAAGCGTCATTTCCGGAAACGTATGGATGATCTTTGACATTTTCGAGGAAAAATTGAGTGTCCAAGAGACCAAGACGGATGTTCTTCATCAGATCAACTATACGGTCCTTTCTCGATGCTGGATCGTGATCGATCCATTTGAGTACCAATTCCCACACGGTGTCTTCACTTTTGACGTTTAGCTCATCGGCGCCAACCAAGGACGCCAATTCTTCTATCGGTAGATCTAGAATTTCCTCACTCCGTTGGGCTACCTACGTCAAACAGAGCTACTGGAATGTTGTTGTTATTGTTATTGTGTACATTGGCTCCAGCTACTATAGTCATTTTGCTTAGGACATACAGTATTAGATTGGTGTAGAGTCAATCGGATGATTAAATGTTTGATGGCCAGGTTGATCGATTCATTCGCGATTGTAAAGGGGAGAGTGCCAAATAGACTGTTAAGACAAGACAGTATGCTTGACTCTTCTTGAGTCGAAGTTTTCTAATTTTTTCGATCTGTCTAATGACGAATGCGGCAGAGGAAATGATTTGATTTTTTTTTTAGAAGGGAAAGTTCCTGGACCGGAGGTAGAGAGCGTAGATTTATTTTTGTACGAGCATTTTGAAAATTGATAGATAGATTATGTGTAACATATAAATAGTAGGCTTAATCAGTGGAAGATATGAGAAGTAATAAGGAAAATTCGATAAATATTAAATCTCTTTTGATGTGACCCGATCGAAAATTGTTGTAATTATGCGAGCGTATGCAGTTAGTAAGATTAACCCCTTGTCGTATTTGTTTTTCAACTGAATACGCACTAAGCTAGAATTGATTGCTAAACTAACAATCTATCTCTGATTTCTTATATAGCGTATAACTTAACGCAATATTAATAGCATAGAAATTACTTAATCGTGTTGTGACCCAGTTTTAAGTTAAATAATTTTTGAAAAACTTTCAAATTTCCTATTTTATTTATCGCGTCACGAGTGTTATTCGTTATTATACGGCAAGGGGTTCCTGAGAATTTAAATAGCATTTTATGAAACTTAATAAAACTTCGGTAATACTTCGAACATAAAAAAATACTTTTCACGCCACTGCTATGGACTGTAAGAAATATTTTACCTGCACAAAATGCCTCATAACGTATTGATACGCGTTACTCTCCAATCCTTTGTAAAAGTGTTCTCGAGCAAACCTCATAACGCCGATACAATTTTCCGGTGTTAAATTCTGCTTCAGGTATTCGCAGCATAGTTCGAGGACCCCCAAAATGTTAAGGTAATCCGCAGTTACTAATAATTCGCACACGTTTTCATTATTCACGTTGATCGACCGTAAATACGCGTATTCCAAAAGAAGATTCATCATGTTACTGCTGACACCCGGTAAAAGGACATCCGTTTTCTCCCGGGAATGTAATGTTGTCGTAAACAGGGTCCTGTATGTGCACAATTCGTTGTAAACAATAGTAAGAAAATAATTAACATAAATGAATATTTTTTTTGTAAGAAATTTAATCCCTATGGATTTTTAACAGTGGTTTATACGCATAGCGCGCATTCAATTCGACTGTTACAACAATGACACATATTTATGTTTGCAGTTCCGAAAAATTCTAAATGATTCTATTATATGTATCGAATTGTTGTTTAAACCTTTATAAAACGAATACAATTTTGAATAATTACTTTAATTTCATTTTTAAAGATTTAATTTTCAAGAACATAGTTGTAACATTTGGGAGAGTTAAAAAATTGACTTTGAAGAATAGAAAAAGTTAAGTTTGTTTTCTATTACCAGAAAATCACGGGGACCCATATAGGATTAAGGAAGTGCATGTGCACGACAATGAATCAATGCAATACGTATTATAATTGCGTAAATGTCTATCCAAAGAAAATATTTACAGCAATAAAAATAAAATTATCTCTTTTGCACAATAATGGAAGTTTCAATAATACCTACTTGAATCGTCAATAAGGTTTAGAACCTATATATAACAATTCTATACAACAATGAATCTATCAATCCTCTATAACTTCTTGTGCCTTTAACACTAGATTTACCAGTGTGAAATCTACTATATTTAAATATGTTAAATATGTACCTCAAAGCAAGGAAAATTAAGATGCGGAAGAGATGATAGATTCGGTAATTTAAGTTTTATACGATGGACGAAGAATATTTATTCTACGGCTCTCTCATAAATCCGTAGAATTTTTGGAAAAAATTATGCACCAGTCATTTTGATTGGTTTGGTAAATCTAGTGTTAAAGTAACGTACACACCATTCACATACATTTTAATTTTCTGAGATAAACGAGAACTCATAAATTGCTTCTCGGTAAAAAATACTTCTAATACATACAACGCTGTTAACCATTTACAAATTGGCTAACATCTATTTTATTTTCAATCACGGCAAAAAATTCGGGTTGCAGAGGTTCAATAACATTTCTTGCTTGTCTCAGAAAATTGAGAATATATCAGTAATCAATGCACGTGGCATATCCAGAAAATAGGGTCGTCAATGTACCGTACCTGAAATAGGGGCTGCATGCCGATAAAATTGCTCGATGAATCGGAAAAGCGCCGCCATCCTCTAATCTCAAAACGGCATCACAAAGGAGATTATTCTGTCGAAAGTCATAAAGAGATTGCATTGCCTGCGTGCTCATACATCGGCCACCGCTTTCGGCTATCAATCGTTGAGTGTTGTTCTCGCATATGTCCGTATCCCTGATCGGGTCTACATCCATATCAAATTTGATCTAATCCGTGAGCAGATCTCTTCAGGGATCCGCGATGACAAAGAGTAAGACAGATCACGTGGCCTTCGTCACGTGGATATCACCCTTCGAAAGTTCCTTGTTAAACTGTTACATTATTTGATGTCAAAGTAAATTTCTTATTAAGTCCAATTATTTTTCTTATTTGACATTCTTAGAATATTAAATCTCTTCGTTTCAAAGTATTTTACAACATTGTAATGAACAAACTTGACAGTTAGATCTTTTATTACTATAATTATCAGAAATTTAATGTACTTCTCTTCCTACTCTTCTTATTTAATAGATAATAGAATAATTTCATTCGATATTGATCTCATTCACTTACAAATTACGTTAATACTTGATTTTCCAAAAAATGTGCAAAATTCTCCGTGAGGTTATAAATCACTCTTGTGGATGCGAGCAGTTTCGTTCAATGATAATTAAACTTTTGCAATTTTTATCTTCGCAGATAGGGTTACGATTGTCGCCTCTGTTCGAATTGTCAGCAAAAGATTCGTGCGTCCAGAGGTATCACCTTAAGGAATGAAACTTATACGTGCCGTAATTTCGGATGTGTCAAAAATCTGACACGTGGATGGACGGATTTGAAGACCGGATTGTGCAAACGGAGATTTAACAGAGTTGTGTGAAACGGAGTGGAGGAGGTGGGTGGTAGAGAGAGATACAAACTATTTTGTGTGATTTTAAGAGCGAGTAAATGTCGCCTCTGGCTCTGACATAGGTCTTACATGTCCGCCGGTTAGTCTGGGACTGTCATCTGACAAATGAGCTCTTTTCTTGCGAAATTCGCGATGATCCCAGAAGGCTTCGTGTGATATTTAACCCTTTACTGTCTTAAATCGAGCCATGGTCGACATAAGGTTCTGTTATATTTCCTTTCCCCTTAAAATAATTTTGACTTTGGAGAACAACCTATTTTCTTCTATGATCATCATTTCGGGAGTTAGTTGATTTCTAAGTGTTGTAGTATTCAATTCAGATACTTCACACAGTTTTGAGATTATATGAGTTTCGAACAGTGAGTTGTAAGACTATTAACTAATATTATACTCTTGACTAATATTATTCATTTACTACTTTTATTTTTACGCTGTACTGTTCCTTTTCGAGAAGCAAAAAGACCAAGAAAAATTTGACAAGGAACGGGTTAACCCTTTGCGCTCCAACTACCAGTCTGCCTGGCATAACAAGTAAAGACGATCTACTCCAACTACCAGCTCTACTGGCTACATTTTATTTTTTAATTATTACTAATTAGAAGTGACCCTAAATGGACCAAAATCCTGGTGGACCTGCAAGAAAAAGAACAACTTTCTATTGTGATACATGTGCAAGAAAACCCGGTCTACATGTAGGCGACTGTTTCTTGAATTATCGTACAAAAAAAGTTTATAAGAAATAAATGATTATATTGGTAAATTAACTTAACCTAATATATGAATTTTTATATTATTAATCAATATTTAAGTAATTAATCGATGTTTAATACACTTCTACGAAAATTGCATCAAAATGGTTTTTTGCCGTTTATGTTATAAAAAAAAGTGTCAATCAAATTGTATATTTTGAATCTGAATTTATGTTAAGATACATTGAAGTTAACTAAGTTTTTGAGCTAATTCTCGTTAATAAAAAATCATTTTTCTAAAAACTGCAGCATTTTTTTCAAAGTATTGTGATTACAAAATATTTTTTAAAAGTCCGTGGAGTAAACTACCAACAGGCGCAAGAAATGCAAGGACCGTAAAAGGTTAATAATTATTTTCTATTTTTAATACTCGCACAAGCTGATGAGTCTTTAAGAAAAAATTAAATTTTGCTAATGTTCGAAAAAATATTATTACAACGTTAAATTTCCTTCTTCGAAGGAAAAGTAAGGGGCAAAGGATAAATTAGGAATATTATAGTTTTCAAAAAATACAGATACCCAGGGATACGTTGGATATCTTATAACGATATTTTATTATTAAAAGTCTGTAAATATCGTCGAGTTAAGATATTCAATTTATGATCAACAATGCAGTAAGGAACGAAGTATGTCGGAGCATTCTGTTATTTGTACTCTTGACATTGGGCAGAAACTCATTCAAAAAGTTACCATAGAATCACACCTACAACATCGAAGTAAATTCGCGTACCACAGACGTCTGTTTGTTTCTTCACAACACAACATCCACTCAAGATTTTACAAATTAGTGAACACCATTTATCACCTGTCATTTATACATCAATGTTCAAAATAGTTTTATCCGTCTTAAACAACAAACTCTTCGTACTGGAGAACTCCGACGCATTGATTACATGTGACGAATTAAAAGTACATTCAACCGTCCGTACACCATCAGTAAAATCCACTTTTTCCACCCCATCTTCACTCTTCGATTCATTGCTCTTCTCTTCGTCATTATCAGCATCCCGAATTAATTCGTTCGCTTCCTGTTTGATCGACACTTTCGCCTGCCTATTGACCTGACAAGAGGCAGAATTACCAAGCATTAAGCTGCTGGATGGCAGCGTCGACAAAGTCGAATAGTGCGATCTCGAGAGCATCTTCTCGTTCGAAATGCTCTTCAGATAAGTATTCCATTTCCCCAGAAAAGGCTCATCTACGTTCCACATACATTTCACTGGTTCCCTTTTCGGTTCTTCCTTGGAACCTGAGTTTTCTTCCTCGCCGAATAATCTAAACGTCCAAGTAACCACAGCAAATGTAGCAGCATTTGTTGGAAAAGCTCTTAGGATCGTTGAATTAAGTCCTCTATAGAGACACCTGTATCCTTCAGCTTTTACGGATTGTTTTAAACAATCCAAAGCACCTGAGTAACGGTTGCTACTTTCCGCCTGAATTCGCGACTTGATTACATCTATGGGATAAGATATCACCCAAGAAGCGGTACCAGCGAGTCCTCCGGCGAACAACATCCATGGCGTTGAAATAGGATCGTTGCTGGACGTCTTCGTCATAGCTTCGTATGTAACGAAGTAGACACCATAACTGGGTGCTTCTCTGAGAAAAGTAATGCCCAAACCACGAAATACACCGCGGTAGCCTTCCTTCTTGTAAATGTGCTTTAAGCAATGCATTGGACCGGAGAACTTGGCATCGTTTGGTGATTGAAGTTGAAGACGCGTCTTTGCTAATTCGATGGGACTACTAACAGGGGTTTGAGCTATACCGGCTGATACACCAGCCAGGAAATGCGAGGATAAGGAGTTAGGTTCGGATAGGTGTCTTTGAGACTGCCCGTAAATCCCGAAGACAATGGCGTTCACCGCAGCTACTCCTGCCATTGGCGATGACATACCTCGGTAAAGACCTGCTACCTAGTAGCAAAAAAGGGTGGAGTAAAGTATTAGTCATTAAGTCGTTTCTATTAGGAAATTAACCCTTTGCGGACGACGAGCGAATATATCCGCCCTGAGAAAAAAATTGGTTATAGTTTGTCGGTGCATATATAAACGGTTAGAGTTGAAAAATTAAAATATAATCGTTGAAATATTATATTACAAAGAGTAAATTTCAACTTGTATACATTAACGGACTGTCTTTCCGATGAAAAAGTGTTTTTTCATCGCTAAATAATTGATAGTTTCTCGATATTCAAAAATGCCTCCGTCCGCAAAGGGTTAATGGCACTGGGCAGTGATGGCGAACCTTTTTCAGAAGTCGGTCAAATTTTGTTTACTATATTTTTTAACACTAGCTATTGGATCACTAAGTTCATGGCGGAACTTCGAAAGGGGGCAAGGAGCATGGTTAAAACCTGCTTTTTTTGATTGTCAGTTAGCCAATGTCTAGTTTGAAATGTTTTCTATAAATTCGACATTAGATGTATGTAATTTACTTTTTTCAATATTTTTAACTGTCTGCTCTCTCTTTTATGATATAAAGAATAAGTTTATAAAAGTCAAAGCGTGGGTTATTTAAAAAATCTATGTGAGTCAGTGTCTGACCTGTGGGTTACAAGTTCACCACATTGGTAGAGGATATATGAAGTGCAGGGTAAGAGCAGAATTAATATTCTCCTGTCTCGGATGTCTCTACTATTTATATCTTTTTCATGGGGTAGAGTTAATTTGATCGTTACTCGGTGAGAATTTTTAAATAATATAATTTCTTGGAATGTACCGATTCTTTGGCGAGTATTGTACGAAAGCAGTGCACGCTTCCTTTGTACTTCGGGTTTTTGTAGTCCTGAGTTTGCATGTGAACCTTGACCGTGTCCAGAGGATATCCCACCATAATACCGGCGCACCCTGAAACCATGGATTATGTAAAAAAAAATATCGAATCATTGATTTCGTTAATGCCATTTCGACGTTTTCCATCGTCAATGTCGACTCGTTAGCAAACATATGGAAAATAGTGATCTGTGCTATGAAAACGAGTCTAGGAATTACAACAGTGTCGCAACATTAAAATGTATCAACGGACGTCAGCAAAAGATAGAATTACGGTAATGACGAGAGGAAGTGTCATCATAATTGTAATTAATGCGTCGTGATCATAAATTTCGCATCCCTGAAAAAGTCTATTGGACGACACAAAAAAAAGCAAAGTGGAAACTGTAAATGTCAACACAACTGACTGACCTACGATAACGAAGTCACACGATAAAACGATGCTTTTATTGGTATCTCTTTGGCACGATTTAATATCAAAAGTTACGAAAAAGCCTCACGATAATACCCGACGAAATTAGCTTTTCTTTCGACACTCAAATTCATTATCGTATTTCATTGATTTCACGTAATTGCCAAATAAGTTCGTCGTTTATCATTCGCAACGTTTGAATCGTCCATCGTTATACGTAGGAAGTAAATCTCACCTCCCACACATCCGGCGAAGAAATCAAGGGCCATTTTTCTCTCGTGATATTCACACCCCGTCTCTTCCACCTGTACAATGATCGTGCTTCTTGAAAACGTCTACTTTCGGAAAGTACGCCTCTCGTGTCTCTTAACGATGCATCGAAGTACGTGCAAGTGGCGAATCGTTTCGTTTCAGCAGGCGATAAATTGGAATCCATGAAAGATCGATCACTGCTCTTTTGAACTCGTGTCTGTAATGTCAAATTAACGCAAGAACTTTCGATTTGCGAAACGTAAAGAAGCGAAACGTTTATCGCAAAGAGAAGGGACAGTACCGGACAACGGGAAGACAAGATTAGGAAAGAAAGGTTACGCTTTATCAAATCAACGGAACAACAAGATGATCGTAGACGAAATACTTACCAGATGGTACGTCATCGCTACATCTCCAGAGACACAGAATCACTGCTTTGGAATTATCCTCTCGTAGATTTCTCCGATAACCACAGCACTTTTTATCTACTTTGATTTACTTCTTTTTCCTATGAAATAATATGAAATCCATGCAAGAAATGTACGCAACACGGTCCTATCGTCGCCGAATCTGCTTTCCTACTGAAACCGGCGATTCGTCCAATTTGCTTCTGCTGCTGGAGCAAAGATCATCTTCGCATTATCGCCGTACAACTGACGTACCACTACTGACATCATGGTAGCAGTGTCTCTTTATGTTATTGCAATATGAAAAATGTTAATAACGTTCATACATTGCGATTCGACCTACCACCGTAGCGAAGCATCCCACGGGTCAAACCTCGATAAGACGCCGTCTTTATGGCGTCCAATCGAATTATTTGGACGTACGTTTCAATGTGTTGCGAATATTGCTTATTACTGTATTACAATGACGGATAATGAGATATCTTTAATATAAATTGCACTTGGATATTGACAAGAGATCAATTAAAGCTCGGAAGCGCAGAACGTAGGAAAGCTGCCTGGGAAGATTTGTTATTCAAGTTTTCAAGTTAGACTTCAGATTCGATTTGAACTGAAATAGCATTTTGTAATCTAAACGAATAGATTCACTTTTCACTTAATGGCAGAGATTAGAAACTCTTTCTATGAGAACAAGTGGAAGAAATTCGATGCATAGCTAATCTAAACGACCAAGAAAGAGGACTCTCTCTGATATCGTAGAAAGTTCTGTGTAAGTAGAATCATCTCTTGATATATTGTCGGGGTATTTTCATAAAATGTCAATAAAACGGTATCAAGAATGTGACAATGTAAGGAAATCCATATTCATTGTTGCGCGTGAAAACGATAACATTTCGACCCTCAGGAATCGGCTTAACGTTGTAGAGCTTTCTCCACCCACGCGATAACGCCGCTCATTCTTCTACTCTCGAGTAATCGAGGGGAGTGTTTTCTGTTAATCTGAATCGCGACATCTCATTAAAACTAAGTGGTACGTCGGAAGGAGCACCAGTCAGAAGGAGACACTCGACCTGTGGAAATCGTCGTGCATAATGGATTCCAACCTGAAGTTTGCGAAGCCGATTCTGAAAACGGAAGAGAAAATGTTATCGCATCAGGGATCGCCACCAGATAAGGTAAGAATGATAATAAGAACTTCTGGTACTTTGAATTGGTCCGAGCAAGGGCTCTGATACAGTGAATTCTCCTTCTACAGCTTTTTGTAACTTTTGACGTATTTTTTTACTTGATCTACGTCCTTTTTTTTGTGTTATTAGAAATAAAGAAGGTTTTGGTTAGAAAATTTTATGTGGTTTGGGATGAAATTAATTTTTGAAATTGTTTACGATACTTTAAGGCATAGAAGTAATGAAACATTGTGGAGAATTAAGTCTCGGTGAAAATGTCTTACGCAATTTTGAAAGTTATTCCGTTTGAAATATCCGTTTACTTTGATGAATGAAAAATGCTGTTTTACGTTTATCAAAATCTAAAAAGTGCAACTTCTTTGTGAGTGAAAAAAAACGGACACTAGTTTTAGAGGGATGAAAATTCTATTTGATTTATTATAATTGAAATTTATTTATTTAATTTCATTTACAGAGTGTTACTAAGTATTTTAATACAATTGGTCAATATACTGATTATTTTCTCTAATTTTATTTTTTAAAACATATCAGTTGGAATTAAAATGTGTTTTGCTAAGGTTTTTTGATTTTTCCGCTGGAAATGAATCGTAAAAATAGTTTCATTCGTTTACAATGAATTATACTATTTCTTTTTAAGATACAAAGTTTATTTATCCAGTTAATTCAAAGGCAAATTTAACTACTTTTATTATCGTACCAGTAAAACTAAATTTGCTGCAATTTTCTTCTATCACTGCAAAGCGAGGCTCCGTATTTTAAAAATTTTCATCCATTTATTTGCCCGTTTTTGTCCACATTTTTTTATCTTTTTACGGCTACGAAGTATGTAGCTTTATACTTTTTCAGTTTATCTTCCTCGCATTATTAATCGGTTTCAAACAACTGAAATAACTGTTAAAACAACTACAAAACTATATAACTTTCGAAGAAAATATTTCTATAAAACTATTCGGGGTACCGAAAAGTAATCAAAATCTCCTGTGCTCGGGAGAAACATTTATTTATTAAAGAAATCTTAAATACTAATCAACAAAACAATTTCCATAATTTTCTAACACTTTTTGCCACTGTAAAGGTAGCTGTTAGATTCCTTTTTTAAAACAGCCCTTCGATTTTTTGTCGACAAACGTTTCCATTTACCTTTTCACTTCTCCAATTTTGATTACTTTTCGGTATGCCTAATATAATCGTATCTGAAACGCATTATTTTACATACCGTCGGATAAAAAAGCTAATTCCAGCTTTCTAGAGGTATACATGCGTCTGAAAAACATCTATCGCAAAATAAGAGGAAAATTAATTAAGATATTTTAAATAGCCGTTTATAATTGCTCTCCAACTATCCAACCAAAAATAATACGTAAAATTTTATTTATCTCTGTTGCTTGTTCTAATTGCACGTCTCATAATTAATTTCTCTCTTGATACCGTATACTTGAGCTGAAACATTATTTCATCCCCTAAGAGAATTCAACTTCGACCTACTTCTCCAACCACGAATTAATAATTATTACGAAATATGTAAATGAGATGATACAACCACAAGACAAATTGAAAATCATTGTCCTCCGTGTTATGTGCACGGTACACATTTCTTTTTGGCACGTCATCATAGAAATCCTTTTTGCTTACAAACAAAACAGAAAATGTTTCTGTTCGTAAACAAGATAGAAACAAGGTGCAGTTCACTTTATTTGCATGTCGTAGGTAATGGTCACTCTCGTAGAGGGACCTTGCAAAAGTCGTTGCGAAATTGCAAGAATATATCGTGGTAATTATTCCTATGTAATCCAGTCACACGACTCGATCCAGAAAACCATCTCCGTAGACTTCGATTCCTGTTACATTGATATCTTAATGCTAATATCGCTGATGTGTATCATGTTACATAAGCATATATAATACGCAAAAAGCTAATGCAAATCTTTTCGGTTATTATCGCAAAAAAGTTTATAAACAATATGATTGATAGTGTTTATAAACAGTCTGCGTTTGCTTTATTTTTCTTTCCGAACGAAACGCCATCCCTATGATGCAATATTAAATGCTATTGAATTCTGGGGTGGTTCGATTCAAAATTGAAACGCAAATTAATCATCAATTTATTTACCTAAAATCACTAATAAATAATTTAGTATATTTCAAGGATTCTGAAAGAAACGCCCTCCCTATGATGTAATATTAAATGCCATTGAATTGTAGGGTGGCTTAATTTAAAATTGAAACGCAAATTAGTTATTAAGTTATTTACCTTAATTATTTACTTAAAAAAGGAACGAAGAGGAGAAAGAGTTGATTCATTTAAATGTTTACATTTTGTAAGCATTTTATACGGTAGGTATGTACAAAGTAGGTTGTATGTAAGGTAGGTGTTTAAAATTAAGGAACGAATAGGGTTAACAGTTGTAGAAATTTTGAAGAAAAATCTAAATCAACCCGTTTTAATGAGCTTGGTAAATGAAATGTTGTAAATGTAAATTGTAAATAGATCGTAATATAATACGGAAAAGTTGATATGGAAAATATGAAAACAAGAAGAACATGCTCGTTATTCAAATGGAGTTTATGTAATTTACTAGAAATGAAAAATTCATATTGTGTAATCATGATTTACGAGGGTATTACGTTGGCATGACGATGTGGATATAGAAAGATGAGATATTTTTCTGGTTCAGTTTCAGAGTTCAGATTTTTGTGATACGTCATTAATTATCGCTTTTGGATAATACTTTGTCAACATTGTTTTGAAAAATGTAACAGAAAACATTCTTTTTAAACGTTCAGTTCTGAATTTTACACCATTGTTTAACATCTACCCAGATGATCAAAATGACTTGCATATTTTCTAACACAGTTTCTTATCCAATTTTCTACGTCTATCTTGAAGCCTTTAAGCGACTGAATCGATTAAGTTGTTCACTTCCGTTGTGTACTTTATTCGAACATATTTATTTGACAACTTTAACCTATTCGAGACCAATTGCACACCGTGTGTGCAATGCATTTCCGAGCCAAAAAGACCGACTGCACACCGTGTGTGCAATGATCTTGAATTGCAATTATCAGTCATTATAGAAAAAACAGGCCTCGAAATAAGACTAGCTTAAAATAAAAGGTATCTTACAAATGTGTAAACATTACATTTGGTATTTGGTTCAATTTCGACCTTAAAGTAGGTGACCCAAAGCCACGATCATTAGAAATACAAGAAGTGGTACATATAAAGCCAAAAGTTATCGGTCTTTCTGGATAGTCTCCAAAAAAATGCACGGTCTCGAATGGGTTAAACATATTGAATTAATCGTCGGTACGTCTGGTGTTAAACACTATTGTTGTACATACCTACATAATAGTTTCGTGGTGAGACTGACATCTTTTTTATATTTGTAATACTAACTGAAAGTACACTTCATTAATCTATAATAGTATCTCCATTCTTCTTTCAACATTTTTTTGTAGTTTTCATAATTGCAATATATTCATCGAGCAACCAAGTATCGTTCATTATTTTACCTATAAAGATAACATTGTTACCAAAACTATACAACTTCTCATAACATTCAGCACAATTAAACCATATAAAAACAATGCTCATATTAATATAAAACCTTATCACAAAAATGCAACAACATCCCAAGATCTTTCATTTCCGTCAAGGCCATAAAATATTTGAAATATAATTGGAATATTCAGAATTTAACATCTCAAATTAATGTTTAATTGTCTCAATTAAATTTTATTAAATTCAACAGCTGATCCATTCATAAAAAGAGAACAAATCGAGTGCGCATTATTAAGGGCAGAGTCGAGGTCTTACACTACACAGAAAAATCCGTACAAAGCAACGGCTTTTATTGTTACGACCGACGGCATCACGCTCCTCTTTCTTTCTATCCCTGTAAAGCCAAAGGGAGAAAGATCGATGTAGATCAGAGAAATCGACCTTGAATACACAATTCTTTGTAAACTGTATGATGCAAAAATTCGTCCAAGTTACACATCCCTCGAATTCACACGAAAATCATTGATTTTCTTTCATCATCCTTTATAATGACCCGTCATTACACGGATTAAGTTCCTTATCCAGGGTTGCACGAAGGAAAATGCGGAAAGAAACGACACTAGTCATTACTCCATACACTCTCAGGTCATGCGATTTCTTTTTTCTTTTTCTTATAAAACGTTCAAAGATATAATGTGAAAAAGTGGGGATTTCTTCTCGTTCTATAAAGTAGCCGAGAAACGGATTCATGTATCGTAGTTTCGTTTAATTTATTGTACAGTGAAATACGTCCTTTGAGTGGACATAGAGCGTAGACCTCGTGGTTTACTCGACGGGATTAAGTTTCTTTCTCTGCTACGATGTTGAACGTAAGAATCACACACTTTTTGTTTATCAACATGATTTGTTAGAGTTTTTTTAGTAATCGGTGGATGTTGAATTATCTTTGACAGCCTAAACTCGTGCATGGTGGGAATTATATTCGGGAAGGGAGAGACTCGGCGAAAAGCACTTGCCTCATTTTTTCTCCGAAAGAAGAGGATGAAATTGGGGCTTTGGGGAGATACCTCCAGCTGTTTGCTGTAAGTATTGTAATATTTTTTTATTAACACTCAAAAATGGCAAATTAACAATTTTTATATATTATATTAAATATATTTTATGATTATATTATATATTATTAAATATATTTTATGACTTATCCGTAAAATTATAGTATTCATTTCATATTTTTCATTTTTAATGAAAACAAATCATTAATAATAGTTTCAATTTAGAGTTATGTGACTTTTCCATAATATAGAAAATATTGCAGTATACTGTAGTGCAAGAAAGTTGTTGGTTTCAAAGAAAATTGAATAATAATTTTTTGAAAATTCAAAGTGTAATATACCAAAGATTTTTGTGTAAATTAATTGAAAATTTGACGCTTGAATTCAGAGCAATAAAAAGATGATAAAGTTTGCTTGAAATGAAGTGTCAATGCTTTGTTGTTTCGGTTATAATATTGCATTGTTTTTATTTTATCTTGCATCGATTCATTGGATTATGTTATCAAGAGATGATGTTGATTTATCAAAGTAATACTAAAAAAATTGTGCACCTCTAGAAAAACAAAGTAAATCTGCTGCACATCGAATCAAGGAGTTCCCTTCGTCGACCAAATGGCTACGAATTCATGGTGGAATGTGCGCCGGGCGGAAATGTGGCAGCTGTCATCGAATCTTTGCGGAAACAGTGCGGCTACTTTTCCATCATCTCCAGGTGATTTCCAGAAAAATTAGTAATACTTCAAAGAAATACAGTCCAAGAAAAATTAAGCACCTAGCGACATCAAAGTTTCAATACAATTTACAAAATTCTTAAATGACTGTTCGTATTTAATCATTATTGTCAATGCATTAATCAAAACTTACAGCGCAAACCAAAATCAACAACTTGGTTTACCCATTTCCTGCCAATTTTTTCTCAGTTTGACTATTTCCGGAATAAGTATTATTATCGTGTAAAAATAAAAATAATTCGCGAAAATTACTGGTTAAAAGAACAACTAGAAGAGACTGTTTTAACCATATTTGATATTATTATCATAAACCTATTATTATCATAATCCCACGATATTATCATAACCCTTTCATTACTACAGATAAACATATGCACCCCGAGAGGATTGCTAGCGCATATAGACGCAAACTTCGATATCCGAGTTGAAATATTGCAAAATAATCGTTGAGATATGTTTCCTCAATTAGCAATATCTAATTTGTACCTCCGACTTTCTGAAAAAGGCGGCTTTCGACCGCTAAATGCATGCTGTTTCGCGATATTCAACATTCACCAAACACAAAGGATTAATTGTTCCCAAAGCAGTCATTTGTTAAAAGAAAGATCAGGATAAAAAAGTCAGCGGTTCTCTCCTTAACGTGCAATTCATTATACGTGACTCATACATTCCGATCTAAAGACCGTTGTCCCTCTTTCAAGAAATCACAAAGACAACATGGGAACCGTGCCATGGTTTCCACGAAGAATCAGAGACCTAGACAAATTCGCCAATCAGATACTATCCTATGGTGCTGAACTTGACAGTGATCATCCAGGTTTCACCGATCCTGTCTATCGTCAAAGACGCAAATACTTTGCTGATTTGGCTTACCATTACAAGCAGTGAGTTTTACTTTCACTTAATGCCAATATTCTGCTAGAAGTTTCTTCTGTAATATTGAGCATAGCGTTACGAAATAATGATCGTTAACTCGTGGATTATTCAATTAATTTTGCATTTTAGTGGTCAACCCATTCCAAGAGTGGACTACACGAAAGAAGAGATCGAAACATGGGGGACGGTCTTTAGAAACTTGACGAAACTTTATCCGAAGTACGCCTGCAGGGAGCACAATCACGTCTTTCCTTTACTTATCGAAAACTGCGGTTACAGAGAGGACAATATCCCTCAGTTGGAGGACATATCAAACTTTTTAAAAGGTTCATATTTAAAGGAATGATTCTTTCAGAATCTCTACCTTATTAATAGCAAACTTTCTGCATTATTCTACTACACTGCAAGTATGTTCAAAGCTATATGGGAAAATAACGTACAAATAGTATTATATTACAAGAATTGTAATTCCATTAAATTCCTTTTATCCAATATTATTTTACAGGCTGAAAAAATTAAAGATCCACATAGCTACACATAACTTCGTATATTTGCAAATTGTGCAAGAGATGCATTTTTAATTACGATTTTTGTAACTATTCATTTTTGCATTGAAACAAGTATATATTGATTATTCCTTTATTTCTCAATTCTTAAACTGCAAAAAACGTTTAATAATTGATAGTGGAAAAATAATAATATTAAGTATCAACAATAATTTCGCGGTGATTATAGATAGTACCGGCTTCACGCTACGCCCAGTAGCCGGATTGCTTTCATCTCGTGACTTTCTTGCTGGTTTGGCTTTCAAAGTATTCCATAGCACACAATACATACGGCACAGCAGCAAACCGCTTTACACTCCAGAACCTGACGTGTGCCATGAAGTATTGGGTCACGTGCCATTATTTGCCGATCCCGAATTTGCACAATTTTCGCAAGTTATCGGCTTAGCATCACTTGGTGCTCCCGACGAGTATGTCGAGAAACTTGCTACGGTAATTGAAACATTTGTCAACATTTATCAAAGAATTTTAATCACCTTTAACCCTACTGCTCTCCTTATTTATACCTCACAACCGGGTTCCTTCTGGTCATAGTGACGCGACGAACAAAATTTCGAATTTTAGTTAAATAAACAGACATAAACATTAACCCTTTTTATCGAACAGAACTCAACATAGCTTTATACTTGATTTTATTTTCTGATAATTTAATATCGACTTTCCAATTTCATAATGGTTTTGTAATATCACCTAAATATCTCTGAGTATAGTCCGACAACTCTAACTTGGCTTGCGAACGGTGGAGTCTCTTATTTTCATCTGTCTATTCCTGCAAATTTCGTTTTTTAAATTCCCAAACCCAGCCTCCCAAAGTAGACGAATATGCGGAGTGTTTCCTTTGAAAGATTTGAGTTTGGCGATACCAAAAACAAATGGCGGAAATAGGCACTTGAAAAAAAGAAATTCCGCCTCTCTTTAGCCATCTTTCAATTGTCGGACTGTACCTATAGTTATTGATATGATTAAAACAAAATGAACAATCAATGATAGAAAATATTGTCAAATTAATTTTATTTAGTTCACCTCGATATTAACAAAATAATTCGATCCGCAAAGGGTTAAATACATTGAATATCGAAAATAAATGCTCAAAAACGTAGCATCTATTGAAACATAGTCAGTATTTTCGGACGTGGTGAATAGTAGGGTTAAAGTTGAAAAGGTATTTAAAAAAAGACTAAACGTGTTAATTTTAATTTCAGTGTTTCTGGTTCACCGTGGAATATGGTATTTGCCGCCAAAACGGTGAACTTAAGGCATACGGGGCCGGTCTCCTCTCCTCTTTTGGGGAATTGGAGTATTGTTTGAGCGGCAAGCCAGAGCTGCGACCTTTTGAACCGGCTAAGACGGCATTACAAAAATATCCGATAACAGAATATCAACCCGTGTATTTCGTTGCGGAGAACTTCGAAGATGCGAAGGAAAAGATGATGTGAGTAAACGATGCGTCAATAACTGCCACGCGTTGATTGCCTTATCGGTCACGAATTGCGACAAGTCAAACTTCTGTTTTGTTTCGCGACTTACAGAATAATACGGGCGTTCTAATCGCATCGCGTTAAGTGTTGCAAGATGTATAATAATAGTTTATCGTTCGACAGGCGCAATCGTTGAAAAATAATTCACGCGTTCCGATTGTATTGGCTTTATCCGCGACCCATAATTACGGTTTATTGTCTTCCGATTACAGTAAATTCGCGCAAACCATACCGAGGGATTTCGGGGTGAGATACGATCCTTACACTCAGACCATCAACATCATCGACAGCAAACAACAGATCGAGCAACTTGTGAACAATGTGAATCAAGAAGTTCAAATCCTGATGGATGCTTTGAGAAAACTTAAACAGTAGAAATGCGTTGTTTGTATCGCGTTACTTGGCATTGATTTATATTAAGTTAATTTTATCCGCGTTGCAAAAGTCACTCGATACGACTTTAACTTTGGTTGTTTGTGGAAATAATGGTTTTTAGTTAATTTAATAATGTAAGTATATTAAAAATGTATCATAATAATCTGTATTTTTCGAAAATCTATTTTCATGGTATTTTACGATCTTGAAATAATAATTCAAATCGTAAGTTGAATTCTACGTGAACAGAATTCTTTCTTCGTGTATCTAAATATTTTAACCCTTAACGCTCCAACTTTTAAGTGTGAATATCGAAGTTCACCTTTAAATAACATTGAAGAAAAATAAAAAATTATATAACTTTTTCCTCTAAAATGAACGGTTCTGGAGTTATTATTTTTTGTGCCACTCTGGGGTGGTGCTTGAGAGGCACACTTGGAGCGATAAGGGTTAATACGGCAATTGGTATGATTCGGCGATTTACGAGGTCTGTGGAATACCTTGAAAGATTGCGTTTTACTGTCGAATCAACTGTTACACATTGAAAGGCTGGAAAATAGTGTTGGTTTAGCAAGAATCTCGGATCAAGGACGAGGTATAGGAATATACAGGGTCATTCATTTATCTCGGAACAGCGTGTGCAAGAGTGTAGGAGAATGGCAACAAGAGCACAAACAGAAATGTACTATCACATATGATCCATTTGTTGTGATAGTCGTATAGGTCATTTTACCGTAATAAAAACTTGTGCTTCTTAGTAACCTCACGAAATTATTTATAACGATAAAAATATAAGAATCTAAGATAACAAGACCAAGAAGGCTTCTCGAAAATTGGCACCAATATTTTGAAACACGTTAAAACGCAAACTCTAAATATCTCGACTTAAGAAAACAGTATTTTATGACATGTTCAAAACAAACGGCTTATACGATGTGACTTACTACTATTATTATTATGTGCAGAGGGCAATGGGAAGCATGAGAAATTCTTTAATCTGATTTAATCCATTATGTTTCGAATTACGTTTTTCAAAAAATATCGAACAGATTAGCTCACAGAGATTTATTTTGAGAATTCAGTTTAAAAAATCATAAAACATGCCGGGGAAATTTCCGTACTAGGTGGAATCGTATGATAATGTTGGGTGAATGTAATATTTTTACGTAGGCCAACATTTACAGAGTGTCCTCAAAGTGTGATACTGGGACATAATAAATTGATACACTAGACGATTGCGCTACTTTTTTTAATGTTGGAAAACGTCACGGTATATCTGCACCTGGTTTGTGTGTGTATCAGTTGGTTAATATGCATAATTATCTGGAGAACGGAAGACTTTCAATTCAAGTTCTGATCTAATTCAGGTTTTCTCTTCGTATGTTTCGATAAACTGTAAAGTTACACTCTCGTAAATTTTTGAATCCATGATACGATTACTTTTCGAGCATTTGAAAAAGATAACTTCGGGTAATGCGGGTCATTCGATGTAGTAATGATAACGTCATTACATTTAGGAACCTTTATTTGCACGCTGGATATGTATATATTCCTAAATTCGATATCATATACAATCATCTGGGAAAAGTTATTGTCTTAATATATAATACCAGACACGTTATTCGTTTATAATAATTCCGTTCTCTCCGCACGATAAATCTCCACGCGGTGTCTTTCTCATTCTGGAATGCATTTGCAATTACGTCTATGTACTCTATATATATCCATATATCCATCGAATAACAATTATAAAATATATGTCATATTTTTTTTTATGCACATTCACGTTTATAATACACACATCGCACTCTACATTCCAGATACATATGAAAATTCTAACATTGTACATTTACAACAAAATATATTACTTTCTTTTTCATGATATACATATACGTATATGTAAATATTACCCTGTTCCCGATAATACGGGCCTTCGTGTTCCATTCATTTTCTTCCATTAGGTCCTCGTTAATTACAAAACAAATAAAATTGGTCTATCATTGTGTTAAAGCAATCGGAACACAAAGTTTTGATCATAGCTCCTTTCCATGGAATTCCGGAAGCATTTTGTACTCTTGGAAATTAAACTATTACCTTGGAAATCTGCGGAACATCGCGTCAAGTTGTACTTGCATAACGCGTCAATCGCATTCATATTACGTCTTTCCA
Source organism: Cerceris rybyensis (assembly GCA_910591515.1). Taxonomy (NCBI): domain Eukaryota; kingdom Metazoa; phylum Arthropoda; class Insecta; order Hymenoptera; family Crabronidae; genus Cerceris; species Cerceris rybyensis. Next base: position 44,674,293 of record OU342789.1, read on the forward strand.
TACTTTCACTGTTTAACGATTCCATACGATTTTACACGCACATAGAAGATATGGAATGATCGTTCGTATACCGGCTACATAACATTGTCGGAACCAGTGGTAAATTGCACGAGAAACGAGAGATTTTCTAATTACAAATAAATACAGGAAAATAGCCTACAACAATATTGACGTCTATCAATTACGAAACACAGTCACGTACGGCAAACAACTTTCCTATAGCTCACATAGATCGTTCAGCATGATAATCATTCTCGATCTTACCATCAGACAGCATAATTTTTTCTACATTTATAAAAATATCAAATCCCGTACATTGTATCGATTTTAGGATGCTGAAATCTCTCAACGTTGCACAGAGCAAAGAGACATCAAGACACTTGACAAATTCTGTCATATGATCTTTGTGAGTCTCAGTGTTGTAAATTTATCTCTTTCGTTGTTCAACTTTCTTTGACCACCAAAGAAGATTTCGATTCGAGATGACAAAAACAGTTCAACGTGAAGGAACTTTGTTTAATTCTGTGTTCGTTCGTGCTGATTCGTGGAGGGTTCCATGTCACTGTACATTATGTCCGCTTGCTGAGGACAGATCTGAAAAGGCACAAGATCAGGAGGGTTGCCATCTTGCTGCACCGGTCCTTGCTGTTGCGGCTGTTGCTGATGTTGAAGTTGTTGATGAGATTGTTGTGCTTGAATCATACTACCGACGTTACCTTGCGCAGTGCCTGATACCGTTGGCACTGGACTAACTGGTAATGGATGAGAAAATAGTTCAGTAGGTACTAGAGGCACTGGCACGGTGATCGGTAGAGGAAGAACGTTTACTCCTTGTACACTCGTTGATGTGGGCAACTGTACGTTTGTGTTGTTTGTATTGCAACGATTTATTTGTTGGCACGTGTTTGCCGTGCTATACGGCATGCCCGCCTGAAACATCGGTATTTCCGCGAGATTGATTAAAAATAAAGTATTTACGTATTAATGGGATAAGATGAAAATAAAGGAGATATACTTATTTTTAAAAAAGAAACAGTCACGTTTTATTAATTCTTACTGAACGTTATGTCTTCGGTACAATTAATGGTACGATAAATTTGGGTACTGATTACAAAGTTTTAAAGGGGCATCGTATACAGACATTATCTTTTTGTGGATGAAAATGTTTTGGGGATTTCGAGGCTATCGATCATACTTTTTTACGTATAAATATGTAAATGTTACACAATTTTCGTTTAAACTTTCGTTTTGTTTGTTACAATATACAGGGTATTTCACATAACTTGACCACCTAATATGTATCGTTTATTTTGTTTGATAGAAAAAAATGTTAGAGGGAGAAAATATTTTGTTTAAAGGCGCCAATACGGTGGTGGGTCGACTTTTTTTCAAACGGTCATCTTTTTCGAGATTTGAAGGTCACTGTAATTTTTTTTTAATGGGAATGTGAAAATTCACTACAACAACCTTATAGTTTATAAAAAAACGAATACAACTAGGTGCAATATGTTGACCTCTACGTGATCTTTAGCGAGAAAGCTGTGAAATGTTTGTCAGTAACTTCAGTATGCGTTCGGAAACGGTAAATGAAGGAATTTCAATTTCATTGAAACAGACTTAAGTTAAATTTTTATTTCAGAAGGTTTTCAAAATGTGCACATGTCAGATTGTCGCGTTGATAATAATGTCTAGCGGCATAGCAAAGCCTGTGCCACCAAAATGTACACGGTACACTGTTTTAATGAACTTGAAATTCCTTCACTTACCGTTCCCAAACCCATATTGAAGTTACTGACAAACATATCCTAATTTTCTCACTAAAGGTCACGTGAAGGTCAACATATTTCACCAAGATGGATTCGTTTTTTGTAAGTTATAAGGCTGTTGTACTAAAAACATGCAGTCCCATTTAAAAAAAATACGACCACCTTGGAATCTCGGAAAAATGACCTTGAGAAAAAAATTCGGCCCGTCATCGTATTGGCGCCTTCAAGAAGAATATCCCTCTGATACTTATTCTATCATACAAAATAAACGACACCTTTAAGGTGGTCAAGTTAGGTGAAATACCCTGTATAAGAAGGAACGAATTCACTGTTTAAAGACAAATTATAACATAAACGAAAAACAGGTTAATCACGTGCGAATTATTTTAATTATACAGGAATTATACATCGCTATCATAGTTTCCTCAAATTTCTGACGACGTTAGCTATAATTCTCGTCTTTTAAATGCGGCTCCAACTCGGAAGTGAATTTTAATATTAGCTACTATTGCCGCTAAGTCTCAAAAGTAATTCTACAGAAAGTATTATAATCATATAAATTTCAAAGTTTTATAATTCCCCTCATAAGACAAACTATCGTTTTAGCCTATTCACGAGCTGTAACTTGATGGAAACACGATGATATGTCCCGTAAACTTAACATAGCTGTAACCTTGCAAAAATTGATATACTTACATTAATCAAAGGCGATAAAATTCCATATCTAGCAATAAATAATTGTTCCGACACCCTTCTTAATTCCTCTTGTTGGTGAACTATCAATTGTTGCAGTTCCTCGTGTTTGCGCTGCAACTCGTCCTGGATTTGATTTTGTGCTGGTGTCATCACTATGCCCTGCTGATGCAGCATCTGAAAATATTTGCATATAATCATTTTATGAATACCCACACCTGAAAAAAGTACTTCAAACTTGACAGTCTGTGCCAAAAAAAGTATTATACGTCTAAAGAATTATTTATTTTATTACCTCATGAGTAGGTATAGTTGAAATTATTGGCGCAGCGGGTGTTGCGAAACCAGCACTGACAACAGGTTGCAAATTAAGCGTCGCATATTGGGCCGGTTCCATAAAATTGATGCAAGACTGGTCGACATCCAATTGATGCTGTTGTTGCTGCTGTTGTTGTTGCTGTTGCTGTTGCCTGCTATCAATTGATGGCATTGTTTTCGATGCGACAGAACTATTTGCAGAAGCTCCGTTTGATCGCGAACCGTGAGTTATTTGCGAATGAGGAGAACTTTGCAAGGAAATTGATATAGACGAGGTGTCGGATCCTTCTCCATGGTGCCGGGGTCTGGTGTTACCTGACATTGGTTTCAGCGTTTTTGAAGTTTTTGCTGGCCATTGCGTGAGTGGAATTGCACATGACGTAGTCACCTATGATCGTAGATTAACAAGTGTGTAGGAGACCATTAGAATAATTAGATCATTAGAAGGTACAATAAAATCTAATAGAAAACTTGGGTTTTGTTTTGTTAGAAATCTTTGGTGATGACAGTAATTAGTGATGAATTGTTAAAAATTTCAAATCGGTGTCGAAAAATTCAAATCGCATTAAACAAGATTCATAAAGTTACTTGAGTGGTAAAGATAATCGATAGAATTAAAGATGTTCAATGTCTTAAAAGTTTTCGTTAATGTTGAGAGCCTGTTACTATGGAAATCGATATTTTCAAATCATTTTCAATACTTTAATTTCGATAGTACTGTTGACATAAACTATTAAAAGTGCTTTTAATAAGTTGTAAATATCGACAGTGCATGCACATAATAGTAAAGTTATAAATTTACAGTCTAACAAGAAATGGAAAATAAATTCGAGTTTACAATTATTTCTTTACGACCCAATTATTTTTTCATCATCCGTACCTATAAATCATGATACCATGAAAATAATGATTACCTGTTGCTGCTTCACCGTCAATAAGACATCCTGATTTTGTCCTTTATTAAAGCTTTCCGATTCCTTACGCAATTCTTTAATTACATCGATATAACTGACAACGTAATGTGTGCATACTATGAATTCTGGCTTGGAATTCCACTGATTGTATGTAATATAAAATCTCGTTTGCAGCCATATCCATTGTTGACCCTTGGTAAGAAACCTGTAGTAACAAGAGGTTCCTTCGCCTTTCCGCATTACTGCAAATAAGTATTTCTTTATATTTATATCTACTCATTTTCACGAGCGATATGGAACTCTTATGCATTCAAAGATATTTGCACACTACTGAAGTTGAAAATGTGTAAAAATTTTTTTGTAAATAATTGAACGGTTGGAAAAAGTTATGCCGTACTGTAAAAATAAAAATAATACATGAAAATTACTGCATAAGAGTACATTTAAAACAGACTATCTTGAACACACAATTTCAAAAGTATGTCAAATATGTAAATGTCGAAGCACTTAGGAAATCAATAAATTCATAAATGAGGATAATGGAAAGTAACCGGTTAATACACTAGAAGAAAAATAACAAAACAATCAAAGCTGAAAAATAAATGATTGTCTTACTTACATGATTCGTGACACGTAACAACTTTGTCCAAGTCATCGATGTGATAATAATCGTAGCCAGATGTACCTAAAACTTCAAAAGGTAAATATCCAATGATAGGCGGTGCTCTGTGATCTAAGAATAAGAATTTCCACTCGAGACTGTGTCGAGATGTGAATTCAGACTTAGTATTGTCCATTACGGATAATTCTCGGATCAATTGAGGAGTCTGAAGACGTCCTGTGCCAACAAAGACGAGCCTGTTAACAATACAATTACGTAAATATCGCTATAGAATAAATATGGTTTTTAATCTAAGGTGTAGGGTATTTGATTATAATTAGTAATATAGATTAAATCGACAATCTTAATATAACATAAAAAACAATTACTTCGTGTCTATCCCACTCGTGTTGCTAAATTTTGTGTTAGGAAGTAAGTTATCAACATCCGCGTCGACATCGGATCCTATAATAAAAGAAATTAAACAGTTTTACTATCACAGATCGCATGTTATCAATCACGAAAATTGATAAGGAAATTTTTATTCGATTTATTTAAGTTACTTACGAAAATATCCGATAAACTGTACGAGTTCGTATATAGGATCTTCTTGAAAATCCAATCCGCCTCTTTTAATGTGGCAAGAAAACGTTATTTGATCCTCTGAAGATACGAAATGGGTTGTTAATGTTTTATTTTACGCCGATACAAGTTTCAGGTGTTAGTCTTACCCTTTTTAATATTCCGTCGGTCTCTCGTGTTGGTAGGATTTAGTAAAACATTGTAAAGGGGAGATTGGTCCTCTTGATAAGTAATATCGTAAATGGTCGTGTTTTCCAGTTCGTTTGGAAGGTATCCAAGTAAAGAAGTAACGCTTTCAGAGACGTAGTAAATTCTCCCATTCGAAGAAAACACCATTATGAAACCATCGAGAGCCTAATTTAAACGAAACTTACACATTTTAATTGATGAGAAGTGATGAAAAGATGAAAAAATATTTAGTGCCATTTTGAATTTTAATAAATCGTTTAATTGTAAATTTGATAAGAATTCAACTTCTGATAGAAAAAATGCGTTTTTTAAAACACTATGAGTGCCATAGGCTGTCAAATCACTGTCGCAATAAAAAGAAAATATATAATTTTTTGTGCTATTAACTTTTGTTACGTTGTTTCAGTGTTTGTATAGTTATAGTGTTAAAATAGCATTATTTGAAATAACAAAATGTTTATATCAAAATACATAAAAAAGAGAGAACATAAAGACATAAAAATGAATCTGAACAACTGTAACAAAGTTTGATGTATAAATAACCTCGTCAATATTAATTAATTTATACTGACGATGCAGTTATAATTTATTCGAAGCAGTTTCTTCTATAAGTTAGATCTTCACAAGATCTAGTGGCCGTTTGAATTTTCATGAAAATTATATAACATGAATAATATTAAGTAAATTGTATCTACAATTCTCAGTTAGAGGACGCGAGGTATAATCTCAGTTAGAAATATGTTTCTTGCTGCAAGGTGATATTGCAAAGAGGAATAAAATGTAGGAAAAGTTTTTGGAAAGATGCTAAAACAATTTTACCTCTAATATAAGATGCGTAAATTCTTCGTTCGATAGAAAAGATGGTTTCCAATCTTCTTGGATTTCGTGCACTCTCGACCTTACAGCTATCTCTGCAATGATCGTAGATTTGAAATCGAACGTAAACGCAAGACAGTGCAATTTCCTTTATTATCTCGAATCGCAAAGTTTCGCATAAGAGTTTACTTTATTTTCTACTTACCATTGTGGTTTTTCAGGAATAAAATTGTGGACTTTAGTACCGTGGATTTATCCATTTTTCGTGTATTCGAACTGACCATACTTCCCAGCTCGTTCACAAGCATATTGAATTGATCTCTGCGCTTCTTTTCGCTGAGATTTCGCGACTTTCTGACGAGCGAAAGCGAACTATTAATTTTTTAATTTATTAAAAGATCGGGAATAACACTGTATATGATAGTTTTGATTAACTGCTCACCGCTTCGTGTCATCCTTGTCATCGATATCATCATCCATGGTGTCACTGAACGGAAAGTGAAAAATGAAAGAATAAAAGTTATTGTGATCTTACAAAAGAAAAGAAAATTTCGTGCGCAGCAATTATTTATAAGGAAGCGCAATTTAAAATATGGTTCAATTTTTTATTGAAAGAGGTGTCGGTTCTTGAGAAGAGCTGGTCATTAATCATTGCAAAATTAATCTTTATTATGAAGGAATGTTATTCCTTGCAATAAAGTAATATTATTTTTTGGAAAATACAGATAAAAGCTAGAATTATTTACGGTGAAGCAGATATTTTGTCACAATTAATAGAATTAATTGAAACAAATATTCCTCTCGTGTTGTATAATCCAGAAGCATAAAAACAAAATTGATTTATTAGTTAGTTAGTAGAAATTCAGTTCTGAATGTTTATTAAATATAGAATATTAACCCGTGATATATTTATTCTTTTCAAATGACTGATACTAAATTGCGAAAATAAACCAATATTAAGTGAAATTCGCAAATATTTACGTAAACTGGACTACCTATAAAAATTAAAAGCCTTCCAGAGAATTATTCACGAATACTTTAACTAACAGTAACAATTCCATTCACAGAATTTTAAAAAACATATTTCAGCTTTGAAATTGCAATATTAGAGGGATTTGTCCTCCGGGAGAATATTAATTGAAAATAAAGAAGGATTTATCTGTATTCCATGTATCCTGTTAAATTGTTACATAAAGGAACAATAAACCAATTAAGTAAGGATTCAATAATTTACTACAGAAAAAAATAAACATAAACTGTTCCCAAAATTGTCTCATCGTATGTACAAAATCAAAATGCCCAAAGCAACCAGCGATATTTTCAAATTGCCCGATATCTTATAATCAGGTGTGCATGTGCGACAATTTTCATCATAAACCGTAATCGCCGTAATGTTTATCGGTTACGTAAAGCACGGTAATCAATGGTAACCAAGGGGCACGAGAATTTATCGAACCGGTCGCGTGCTACACGCCGTAATCGTTCAGCAATAACGAAGGCAACATAAAAAACCGCGTAAGCATATTCGACGAAGACAACGATCTCATCGGCTGAAAATAAGCGCGCCAGTGGCGCATTAATTGTAAGTAGAAACGGTCGATCGCAGCAGACCTAGTCAGACATTCGACTGACGGAACGTTCGTGCGGTCCATACCATTGAATCTTCAACAATCCTATCCTCTGCTAAATAATCATAGCTCAAAACGTGCATCTATCTAAATTCCTCATATTAAAAAATCTTAATGCACAGAATAAAAAATAAATCATCACAAATATAAAAAGACACATAATTAACAATTCGCCCGCAGTGCGTTCTCTAAACATCTAACGACTGAATATTTTCCTGTATCGTCTTTGCAAAAAAACATGCTTGTATTTCAATTCGTCAGAAATACAGATAGTAACATACATAGACAATCTATTATACGAGACATAATTCAACGTATATATAGCTGGATATTTGGACTATCGACATTCCGAAACGTCCAACAGTTGGATACTATACATCATCGATTTGCAAAACGTGCGTTAATTCAATCAAATCGGACCCAAAAGAAGTCTTACATACTAGAATTCAATCAATGACTAAAATAAGTATCCAATATCGTAGAGAATACTCGATAGAGCAAGAGAAGCGATTAAAGACATTTTCTCGATTTCCAGATTGGAAAATGTTAGGCATATCGGAGGGGCATGACGCGTGTCACTCACTCGGATTGTCGGGAGGAGCGTCCTCGTGAATAACTCGCCATGCAACTCGGCTTAGGTGTACTGTCGCGCGCGTATGCGTGTAGTTTCGCACGCGACTCCTCGCTGTTTCGCGACTCAGATCGCACGCTCGTCGTTCCTCGATGATTTCACCTTCTGACCGTTCGTCGAGCACGGAGAATTCACTTCCTCGGGGTGCCGCTTACGCCAGCAGCACCGACACATCTTTCGATTTAAACGATCCGAATAGCTTGCTCCTTCTTCGATCGATCAGCCTCCGCGATGCAATGCGCGATATCCACGCTTTTGCACGTACGACGCTTACGTACTGCACTGCAATGGAAGGCCAATTCTGCACGGTCTGAAGTTGCATCCTGTAAATTCTATTAGTCGCTCTGCTTTATCGCATGGGAATGAAGTCGTAAGCTCGTAACAGGACGCATGCTCCAGTTTGAAAACTCGTAATTCGATGCGTCTTGGTTTTCCATCTCTTCGACGACCAAGGTGCATTGGATTGCGCAAAATATGCGAGAAAATGGAGCACGCTTGAGTGTAGTACTCTTTGAAATATTTGTCGTGCAATGGACTGGATTGAGTTTGTAAATTTCGGTGATCGAAGGAATTAAATTTGAGGGCCTGTAACACGAGTTTCAAATTTATCGATGTCATGAAGGAAGATTAAATGGTTTAGGATCTCGCGAATTCTCACTTGATCAATGTCATCGAATCGCAGTGACTCGATGGTTCGCAACGGCGAGCAAAATTGCGGCCAACTTCACGTAGAGTTTCCACGAGAGGATAATGGTCGCTTTGCGTTTTCCGGGAGTGCGCAGTCGCGAATTCCTATTGCACTGCCATTGCGGAATATTCGATGCTGCTCGATGCTAGGTGAGCGGCTAAGATACTTACGTCGCAACGTTCTCATTTCCTATACCCGACTCGGTCGATTGGTTGACACCGTTAGCATTATTTCAAACGCTGCTCCAATCGAAAGAGCCGCGACTGCATTTTCCTAGATGCGACGATACTGCGCAGGCGTGAAACGCGGTGCATCGGTTTGATAATTCCCGCTCGTCGCTCGACCTCCGATATCGAGTGAATTATCGTCTTCCTCCGGGTGTAAATTTTGCGATACTCCGAGGAAAAGCGATGTTACGCGAAGAGATACCGGGATGATTTGTCATCAAAACTACCCCCGTTATACTCTTTACGGTGACGACGATGGAAATTGGAACGTTGGTGAGAAAATGATAGGAGAAAAGATAGGAGAAGATATTAAGTCCGGGTGTAAATTTTACATAATGTTTATTATTTATAGTGTACTCAGAAATGTCGGGCCTCAACCAGTGGGCCTCCTTTTTTTTTGACATATTTGATCAGTAAACATCACAATGTTAATTTTCCTCTAGTCCGTACAGTTATTTCTTCTTCTCTATTCGAAGCGATGCGCAAGCTGCTCGTGTTCTCGCGTTACCAGGGGTACTTCCGGGGCAACGTTTCACGCGACGTTTCCGCTCGCTCGACGAGCACGAACGGCAAACGACAATTTCGATCGAAAGTTTCTGACGAAAGAGTGACTTTCACGACACCGTACGTGACAAAAAGGGGCGAAGTAAGAGAGTACACGAGGAAAGAGAGGATTTCTTTTTCTTTTTCTTTTTCCTGGGGCACGAGCAGATTGCGCCTCGCTGGAAATAGAATATATCCAGCTTCTCGACTCTTGGTTCTCACCCACGATTCAACATGCCAGCATATTCGTTACAACAAAACATCGAACAACAACTGCATATGAAAACAAAACGAAAAGAAAAGGTATCTATCTTAGACGCAACTCTTCGAAGTTTCTGAATTTCGATCGGCGCCCACGACGGCATTCCGATATTATTGTGGTAATTATTAAAAAACACAACGTATCAGTAACTTTACGTATTACAAAAGGTCGTTGTCGAATTTACATTTTAAATCGTTTTCTTCGACAATTAGAAAACGCCTTCGTGTTCCATTTCGGGCCGACATTCGAGGAGTTTCTAAAAGTGATGGGCATAAAAATAGGAGGATGAAAGGGAACAGGGAGTTTAAAAGGGAATAGAACGGGGGGAGGAACAGGGAGGGAAACGGGAATAGGGACTGACTTTCCTTTTCTCTTTTATTCGTATTATAGTAACCAACCACCCCCACTGTACACGCTTCTGCTCGACTCTTTGTCCTTCCGTGGACATTGAAAAATTAGGATACGCAGGAATCGTGATCAAAGAATGAAAATCGAAAGGGACGAGGCTCAATACGTGTAAATGACATTGTCATGACACACTTGACCTAAGTCTCGTTAAAGAAAACGCGTCCCTCCCGTTTCACTCTTCGATTCGATCAATTGAAAATCCACCGTCGATCAGTCGTCGAAAATTCTAAATTATATATCTGGAACTGCAAGGGCCATCTTTTTCGAATTTTTCTCACTCTTACTTACTCATTCTCTATCCCTCTATCCCTTTTCTACTTGTTTCTCTTCTTCTTCCTTACGTGTCACAAAATAAGGGTAAAACTCCCCCTCTCTGAAACGGCACGAGGGTTAAGCTGGAAGAATCGAAACTTCCGCTTATCGATGCGATGATGGAATAATTTCGCGACTTCTTTTTCCACCTTGCTTTTTTAATATTTCGGTATCAACGATTCTTCCGACGGAGAACGCTCTTGAACACAACGAGATCGCGATCGAATATTTCGACGACTAATCGGCCGGTAGCACGCTAATAAATTGGCGCGGAAGCGATAGTGGCGCGTGGGTACATTTAAGTTCTCATATTATATAGGAATCGAGGGGACTCAATATTCGAAAAACTTGGTAAAAATATTACTGTCACCCCGCGCCACTCGGCTCACCGACGCTTCTGGCCCACCTTAATTTAATCTCTTAAACTCCAAAAACACTTCGTTCAGCCTAGCGCTACACGAAATGATCTCGTTACGATACCATATTATATATATATAATATATATATATGTGGGATCGGGGCGGAGAAGCCCTCCTATAAAGAACTTAAAGAGAAAAGGACGTGAAAGGAAATTGTCAGCAGCGAGAGGTCGCTGGCGCAGTGGTTCCGCGCCGACCCAGGCGATCGTCGACGTTCAGCTACTCTGGCCGAGTACCTGTCTTGGATGGGTGACCGCGCGCCTCTCCTTTCTTTTTCACGATCCTACAAATTGGGGGCTCGTCCGGGATAGGAGGAACAGCTACCGCAACGATCCCCACGAAGCTGGAAGACGTATGAAGACGAGAAAAAAAAATCGGCGTGCGCAAATGGCGAAAGTTGAGGAAATGAACGGGTCACACACTAGGCACCACCAAGCGAAGTCGTACGTTTGTGTAAAGTCGGCCTAGGTGTGTGGACGTTCGACAAAGCGACGACGATGATGCGCCGCCGATAAAGACGATTTAAAGACGAGTGACGTTACCGACATTTGAGGGCAAATGTCCAATTTCAGGATGGCCGAGTGTGGGATCGGGGCGGAGAAGCCCTCCTATAAAGAACTTAAAGAGAAAAGGACGTGAAAGGAAATTGTCAGCAGCGAGAGGTCGCTGGCGCAGTGGTTCCGCGCCGACCCAGGCGATCGTCGACGTTCAGCTACTCTGGCCGAGTACCTGTCTTGGATGGGTGACCGCGCGCCTCTCCTTTCTTTTTCACGATCCTACATATAATACATATATTATATTCTACATTACATTACTATGTTCGAAAAATAATATTACAATATATAGTGTGTGTTGTTATGTGTATTATCATTTTTTGTTTCTCTTCTTATTCCTCCTCTCCTCCACGATAGTACGCCTCGCTTTCTTACCTATTCACTTTTTTGTTTCTCTTTTTTTTCCCCTATTATACGCGCGGTAGTACCTAAAATTTACAATTAGTTATTAGACGGCGCTCAATACCTGCTGAGAGTGTCAAGTCGTTGATAGAAAAATCACTGGGGTTGTATATTTTGAATCTGTCCGCTTATCCCTTTCGCAGACAGATGTAAAAAATTATATCCAGCAAAAACTTTGCATTCGATAGAAATTCCATTCGACGTATAAAACATTTTTTGCTCAATAATAGACCTTAAATCGGTAGATCGGTGAGAATCGATCGCCAACGTGACGATTGACAATGACCCCCTCGTTTACCACCCTCTTTCATCAAAGATCGACCACGATTTTCCGTCTTTTATGGCGTGATTCGTCGTCGTTCGTCGATCATCGATAACGAATAACGAGAGAAACATCGACAAATTTCACAATCGGATCGTTCTCCACCACGGAATGCCCTATAAGAGTTATTTCCGGTGCAAAAATGCATCGACCCTCTCAGCAGTGCGCGCGTCGCATTACCAAATCCATTTGGTGTGTAAGTGTGTGGAGTAAAACCGCTAGGCGCTTCTCTTCCCTTCGTTTTTTTTCTTTTTTAATTTGAATAACAACCATTTTTTTTTTTAATTTGTTTCACTAAATATATCACAAACTGCCGGTGGCTTAGTGCAGCTCTCGAATTTACGCCAAACGCGTTTATCTCTTATCCACTCCGCCGTTTTATTTTATTATTAGTACACTTTATTGTTACTGTTTAGTATTATTAATTATTATTTTATTTATTATGTTATTTTAATTATTACATTATTAATATTATTATTACCCGTGTGCCGACACATCGATCGAACGTCGGTTAGCAATGTTAATCGACGACCGGACGATGTTAAAATTGCAAACGTACGACACACACCGTGCACGTTTCCCGAACCCTCTTATCGGTTTCTCTCTCTCTCTCGCTCTCTTTTCTCAATGCATACGTTCTTTCCTTTCGCCATGGAATAAACCGTTTAGCATCAATGCTCGAGCTACCACCGGAAAAATATAACGTTAAGGGGTTACATGTTAATAGTTACATCACTGTCGGAAGACGCGACGATCAACGATGGATTATCGGACAATGGGTTCTACGAATCTTCATGAAAACCATCCACCGGAAATCCTTCTTGATCTCGTCCCCAACGTATGGTTAGTTTAAGTGTCGAACTAGTAATTTTCCGTATATTATGCTGCCACAGAAGATTCTCCTTTACTTCTTAAAACTGTATATACCTTTATAAATCCATGACCTTAAATATTACGTGATTTTTCTGCTTCGTTTTACGCTTTTTTTTTTTTTTCTTTTCTTATTTATCATGTTTTAATAATCTCGTAGATTCCCAATGAGTCGGTTTCAATTTAGATTTTACGCGTGTCTTTCTGTCGATAGTTTTTCTGATGATTTTTTTGCGTTTTTCATCTTTTTTTCTCTGTGTTGTGTGTTCTCTCTTTAGAAAACTTGTAGTCAAGGGGGGGGGGGGGGGCGCCCGTGTTATTATGTCGGAAGGGCATGAAAGGGGCAAGGGTAGGACAGAGAAGATCAAGCCGTCATCAGAATACAGAATCCAAGTACAAGAGATTACACCGAATTCCTTTCACGAGGCTACAGGCATCGATTTCTAATACTGCGTAAAAGAATTTCTTTTCTTTTTTTGTTCAAACGTTCAGTGGGTGTACTGTATGACCCAGAGAAAAAGTGTCGAAGAAATTTTGCTCGCGTGGTGCACAGACCGGATCCAATCGTTGTGAATGTCGACTTTTAACATTATTTCCGATATTGTTTCGATGCACATGAAGAAATTCGAAACAGTAAAAAAATTGTTGCTTCAAATTGTTTCCTCTTATAAGAAACCGAACATGTTTCAAGTGACAGCACGTACAATTTGGATGAATTGTTGAACTAAAGTCTACCTTCTTTCGCAGACTGTGTATTAAGAGTGTCTCTAATTAAAAAATTGATTAATAAAATAAAGAAATTCTCTAAACATGCGGTGATTAAAGAAAATCGATATAAGTACTTGTTCTGTATCGACATCATCAAAAAACATGCTGCAATAGCGCCAATTAAAGTAAACCGTCATCGCATCTACGATAACAGTAATAGACTTCCTGTATGCCGGTGTGAACGGAAGTGTATCTAAAAACAATCTTCTTCAATCTACTGAGAATCCTCCAAGAAATCAGCTCGTTAACATCACTAAAATTCATTAAAATCAACAAAACGATCTTACAATCATCAAAAATTCGTTACAATCGACAAATCACAACCGGACCACGACAAGTGCAACACGGGCATCGAACTAGCAAATAGCAAAAGTGACACGGTGTAATATTCTAAGCAGGGAACGACTATTTCTCTACGAGTATAAACACCTGGTGATAAATACGTATATATAGTAATTTCCTTCAGCATAGCTTAGGACGTGCGCGTTATGTACCTAGAGATACGAACGATTCGAGAACATGTGAGTATTACGTATATCATGCGTGCATGCGCTGCTGCGCGTGCATATATATGCATGTGGACGTGTGTATAAGAGTGTAACATCATGTTCGTGTGTCCGTGCTAATGTGCACGTGTGTACGCGTATAATACGAATGTATGGGGTCTAAGAAGCAATTCGCAATAGGCGCAAAAAGCTCACATTGAAGCGAGGATGGGGGGGCGGGGGCGGGGGGCTGAGGGGGTGTAAACTAGTAGCACGCTTTAAGATCGAATTTCTAGTAAAACGTGAAGATGTCTGGCGATGGCTAACGAGGAATAATTGAAGGACAATTAATTAACTATCCGTCGATACGTACCGGACTTGGCTACTCCCTAATAGTGTAATGTTATATAAAATTCAATGTCCGAGATTCATACGTGCGAGTACGTTATATCCCGTGAAACGCTTAGGTCAGAAGACACGTTAAAAGTGTATCGTCTACGTCAAACTAGCAGAGAATCAGCCGGTAGTAGAAACTTTCCGCTTTTGATCGGACGAACGAGGGTATCGTCGTAACGAAGATTCTCGAGGATGGGGCAGGGGGTGGGCTGGGGTGGAATTGGGTTAGGAGAGGATATCCTTTGAAGATTCTTCGAAAGCTTCGAAAGGATTCCTCGATGAATTGTCTCTCTCTCTTTCACTGCAATCTTTACGATCGAATGTCGCGTGTACGAACGATACGCACAATCGTCTTTGGATAAGACGCGCGAGGTTTTCTTCTGTATGAGGTCAGTGGCCGAGAGGATCAAGTTGAGCTGTCTCGTGTTTTTTTTATTTTAGTTTTTTCTTTTTTTGGCGATACGCTTGTAATATCTTTGCGCGTCTTCTTCTCTCCTCTCTCGCGAGAGCTGCGAAGGAAGTGTTCGCCATTTCTCTATTCTCTCTTCTTTTCTTTATTTATTTTTTTTTCGTCTTTTCTCTCTTTTATCGTCACGGTTAAATATCCTACGTTCATCTAAATCTCTGTTTTCTCAGTAATACAGTACGTTCGTGTATAGTAATTCTCTACAGACAGCTAGAGGCGCTCAGTTTACGGCGCGAGATCGACCATCTCTTCTCTCGCGACGGATTGTAAAGGGTGGAGGAAGGAAAAGCCAAGGTATGGCCGATGGGGGAGAGGAAGAGGGATGGAAAAGCGAGAACAAAAGAGAACCGCGTACCGGCAGGCCGAACGACGGGGATACATCTCTGCTTCACGAGGATAATCGTGGAAAAGCGAGTTTGGAAAAGGAAGCAAGGGATCGTCGACTTACTCGTCCGTCTTCGCAAGTAGAAACGACGGCAGTCTCGGCGGATTAACGTCTACTCACTATATGAAAGCTACTAACGCGTTAGGCTGATACATCGACATGCAATTAGATCGATCGGTAAAAATTCACGTTTCTACCTGCTATTTATTCATGGACTACACAATGTACCGCTAGGTATAATAATCTAATTCAAAAATACTATAGTCTCCGTTAGCTTAGTCGAAAAGTTAATATCGATTAACATCGAGCTACAAGTGTCAACGCGTTTTTTTTTTTTTTAATCTAAAAAGTCATTTTAAATGTTCTCCTTTTTTTCCCTTTCACCTAGACAATTCTTCCATACGTTTTCCACTTTTTTTTTCTTTTGCAATATAAGAGTTATATTCGCATACGGGATATTCCTCTTTCGTTGGCAATTTTGCGACGGTTTTGCGATGACTTCGCGACAGCAATCACGTTGCTGTTTTCTCTGCTTTTTCTTTCACGACTCAAAGTTGCACTTTTTCACTCTTTGCTATCTTCCGTTTTCTCTCTTTCTTAACACGCATGCCATCTGGAGGAAAATCCGTATCTTTCGGAGATAGTCTGCGTATATAGTTAGTATTCTGAATAAAAAGGAACTCTCTTGAAGAATCGCGCGTAGCGTTGAGGGTGCGATCGCTCGATCGACGTCTGTGTGTGTATGTATATATTTATAATATATAGATATATAATATATGTATGCATATCCGCATGTATATAACGTGTATGTATATATGCACATACAACGTAAAATCCAGTTATTTCAATCGCACTCCGTGAACCGATTTCGTGATCTCGTTCTTTCTTATCTGCCTTCCATCGTCTATGAATTTTTCGTCTACCAACAAGGGAAACACCCAGCGTAACACGTAGAAGCGTTTCACTCTGCTGAGAAACAGTTTTCGCATCACTTCACTTCTTCTCTCTCTCTCTCTTTCCTTCTCTTTTCGAATCTCCAAGCCATTTCATATCCAGTTTAAATTTTCCGCAATACTGTAGCGCGATATCATTAAGGTCGATCGAATTATAATGCGACCAAGGAGCTTGTCCGTCATCTCTAGTTAAATATCACCGTACACGAACCACTTACGAGTTACTGTAGAATAAAAATCGAAAATATATATATACTTTTATGTATATTTATATATATATTCATTCTGTCCGTACCTACTATATCTAATCTGAAGCGTGTACGCGAATTCATTACGACGCTATAGACACTTTAACCTTGATCATTTACGATTATCTGCAATCTAAAACTAAATCCCGTCGTAATCGGTGTTTTTCTTATAATTATATTATGATAGCTCGAACAAAATTTTCTCGTGCCGACACCGCGTTTTATCTCATTCTGTTTCTTTCCCTATCTCTTTTTCTCTCTGTCTGACTATCTCGGTTTTTTTTGTTACATTTTTATTTCCTCCTCTTGTCGATTATCGGGCAAGCTTGTCCCTGGCGTGGACGGTCTGTAGTGTATTATTTTCGGTATATATCCGCGCGTTTCGATCGTGTTTCGCGCACGATTTTTATCCGCTACCATTTCGCTTTAGCCCTCTCTCCGTTTCCAACTACTCTCACCCTCTCACTTCTTCCCACCCTCTTCTACTGTTCCCTGTTCAGTGCACACTTGACGGAGGACCATTCGTGTCCCACGAACCGTAGGTATATCCGTATAAATCCGATCGGATGTCCATGTTAGTAATTTTGGATAGGCTCGGTTCAGTCGACGGTGGACAATCCGATTAAATGTACCAAAATATTCGAACATCCGTTTACGCTTTTATTCGAATATCCGCGGTGGTCCCAGCGCGCTACGAGCACCTCGAAATCGTTTCCCGGCAGAGTGAAAACGCGCCTCGTGTTTCTCGTTCGTCACTTTTTCTCTGTCTTTTTCTATCTTCTTCTATCTCACTAAACTCTCTTCCTTTCTCTTTTCTATTTCATTCTTTCTCTATATTTCGGTGTCATTTTACCGACTGTCACGCAGTTCTACCTTTCTCTTAGCAGAGTCAAAAATGCAATTGCGCGCAAGAAGCTAGGTAGGTACACACGAGCATGTTCGGCCAACAAGGAGATGAAACGCGCGAAAAAGGGTAACGAAAGATCATTACAACCGATATTGAATTCATTCACAACACTTTTAACACATTAATCATATGAAAATTCTAAGAAAATATTTCTCTAACAACGTAAAAGATTTGTATTATGAATATTAAGAAACGATTCGCAATCATTAAATTCATACCTCGTTATGAGAGGACGAAATGAAAATTACTTCGAATGCAAGTAACAAAGGTTAGCGAATTCGTCGCAATATTAAATCAACACCGTTGAGGATTTCGCTCGAGCAAATCCGTGTCGTGTTCGTACTGTCTGCGTTTAATTAATTTCCTGCACTTCTTTTCATTCGCCCGCCTTTCTCGCGCGATCCAGAACGACCCCCTCGTTGGCCACGCGAAGCAGCGGCATTCTCTCTTACGCTTTATTTTTTTTTCTCTTTAATGTTTAAAGCGGCACAGCGTATACAAGATCGTCTCATGAACCCATGGTCGCCGGACAAGATGAAACTAGCGTACGATTCTTGCTCGTTTCAATGAAAGAAGAATAATAATAATGCAAGAAACAAAGGAGGACGACAGCATTCCTGACACGGCGACGGGGCGTTCAAGCGAGCGAGTTCCTTGCTTGTTTACAAATAATTGTACTGCCTTGTGATTGCTTGCTGCAGCAGCTAAAACCCTTGACTCAAGTTGGGAAGCTCAAACTCCAGTGGATTTCGTCGTATCATTTTCTTCATATTTTTTTTTATCAACGTCTCACTTTTTCTTCTCTTCTTTCGCCATTTTTTTTTTTCTTAATTTTCTTCTTATTATGTATATATAGACAGATATATGTGTATGTGCACGAACTTTTTTGACATTTTTAGAACGGCTTTCATCGGATTATTACGTCAATGATAAAACGTAGTAACACATCGTTCATATTTTTCGTTTCTTTTTCATTGTTTCTCGCTCTTTCTTTCTCTCGCACTCTCGCTCTCTCACTTTCTCGCTTTCTCTCACACTCTTTCGCTCCTGCATTAATTATCATTAATTATAATACTCGTTTATTTCGTGTATTCACTAGATTTGGTATTGAAGGGAAAGACGGGTACTCCTACGTCTCGGATTCGTTTAATCTTCCGCGTGTTTCGTGTGAACGATCCCATCGCTCGTAATTGTTCTTCTTAGCAGTTTTACAGATCATCGACGAGGAAAATCTGTTTACGAAATGAGACGTTTTCCTTCGTCTTTGCACACTCTGTCTCTCTTTCTTTCTTTCGTTTCATGGCGTAGGCGAAGTTGAATCTCAATGAGTCACGATCTCGAAAACAATAGGAACGAAAAGGCTCGTGCGGTGAGTTTCGACGAAAAACTAAATTGTACTCGCCCAGAGCGAGCTGTACGACTGGCAGCAAGTGGGACGAATCTGAATATCGCGTTTGCCGTTTAAACGTGCATACGCTTACAGACGAGAACTTATGCAACTTATACAGCCGTAGTTCACCGATGTCGAAGAGGAAGTCGAAAAAATCGGTATATCTAAGAGAAAGTATATTCGAGAATATCCTAAGGGTGGAATCACAATTGAAAATATTTCTTTATATCCCTCCTCTCTGACGCTATTGAATCACTTAAATGGACATTTATAGATTATTGTACTTATTTTCTTTTATATGTATATATTTATATATATATTTATATAATATATAATATAATATAATAATATAACGTGTATATTTCCCGTTCCTATTCGTTATCTAATTCATTAGTTCTATGTACATTACTAGAATGAGGGCACGGAGGAACTCGTCCGTATATCCTTTTCCGTCTGCTTCGATGACTGTTGCTGTTTTTTTTTTTTTAAGTTTTCATACTGTTTTTGTATTTTGCGCGCATCGTTCGCCGGTCGAACGGCACGTTTTTAAGAAATACGATCGGAAGTTAATGAAAAAAAGAATCAACGAGAAATCGCGCCGGGATGATCTTTAACTTTTTGTCGTTTGACGTTCCAAAAAAAAAACAAAATTAATGAAACTTCTTAATAGAACGTACGATTAACTATATAATTTCATTGTTCATGACTAGAATCACGATATCGTAAAAATTCGGGAGGCAACGATCGGTTACGATAGCGGCTGGAGATTCTTTTGCGAACGGAAGAGAATTGTGAAAGTGAAATGAATAGAATGTATAGGAAGAAATGAATAGAAGAGAAGATAAATAGATGCATTTTTTTCGAACGAAACAGAGGCGAGATTGAAAACGAAGAATACGCTAAAATATCGCAAGTACGAAACTTTTTTTCCCATTCGGACGTAGGCCGAGGATCTACGAGAAAGGGTCTAGCCGAATAAGGGGGCCAAAAGTGCCCTTGAGCCGATTCTATTCGACGATGGGTCATTCGATAGGTGATGATGAAAAACCATTGCACACAAATTTTTAATCCGATACCTTCACCGGGAGGGTAGTTATGGGGTAAATTCAAAAAATCAGTTTTTTCCTCATTTTCCCTACTTAATGGAATACAAAAATTCCGAAAAAATTCTGACACATTCGCTATATGAATGCACACGCTAGGGAATTTTTTCAGATTTTTCCTTTGCAAATTCTACGCACAAAAAATGAAAAACCCAAAAAAAAATTTTTAAACATCGATTTCGTATCGAAACCTTCCGAGCACAACTTTTTCCTTTTTACAGTAGCTGCATAATGTTATCATTGTTATACCCTAATTTTTTCAGATTTTTTGAGTACGGTGCATCACGGTCGGAAAAATCAAAAACCGATTTCTGCGACCCATTTTGGGCTGTAACTCGTACAGTATTTATTATTTTTACATTATTTTGATACAGTATGTTCCTTTTGTGACTTTCAATGTTTCTACGTACAATTAAATACCAAGTGAATGCAAACGATCGAATTCATTCATCTAATTGTAAACTGCGAACTGCCTTATCTGCTGAAAATGTGAACATCTTTCCAACGGCGTCGGTGGTCCAGTGGCTAGCGTTCCTGCCTGCTAAACCTATCGAAACTTTTTGCGCCGGTTCGAATCCAGTTAGGTGCAGTTAGATTTTTTTTTTTTTTTTTTCTTCTTTTTATAATAATTAACTCTGCAACAACAAATAATAGTTATTTTTCAATGTTTCCCAAACATTCTTATAGATTTGCACCAATACTAAATAAACACATGCAAGTATAATTATAGTGCATATTGTTCATTCCTCTTAGCCACATAATTTTTTATTTATATACCTTAAATGAATATTAGTTTATTGTGGCTCGTAGAGATATGTATTCATAATTTAAATAATGTAATTAAATATCCTGATGAATTGTGAAAATGATGATATCTAACGGAAAGAAGGGATCCTTTCTTTTCAAACACAATTATTTTTGCAATTATCGCTTCCTCACTTATGCAGGGGTCATTCAACATAGAAAATGTGTTAAAAGAAGAAGGGTACATCAAGATTCCACCCGTTAAAATTCCTTTACTGCTCTATACAAATGTCTTTCCACAGCTGCAGGTTTTGCCTGCAATTACAATCGTATCGTTTTCAAACCAATTTAAGTAAATGAAAATATGTAATTTAGTTAAGCACGCTTTATTGTTTTATTGTACTCACTCCGATACTTTACAGCCCCTTCAGCTAACTAGTCCGTAATTACCTGTTGAGGGTGTACCTTTCGCGCTGGTACCAAACTAAACCTTTAGGACTGGAATGGGTATATCCTAATAAGACTTTTCTTTTATCATGTGCATAGTAGTCATAAATACTTAAATGAATATTGGTGTAATACGATAGATTACTATTTGACAATTGTGCCAAAATGTCGAGCTGCGGAATCTCTTGAAACTTTTTTCTTGCCAGTTCGCGTTCCATGAAATATAATTTGAAAACAAAATGGTTTAGTGTCTATTACACCACAATTATTAAAACGGAAATGAAAATTAGTATAATACGATAGATTACCATTTGATAATTAAAAGTTGAAGAATCTGACGTGTGGCTTAGTCCTCATCACTATCTTCGTTAATGATGGGTACCACTCCATTTTGCGTAAATATTTCTGACAATATTTCTGAAGGCCTAATTATGTTTGCTAAAAACCGTGCGTGCGACATGTAATATATTATTGCTGCGATGTGCGAACAGCAACCTATTGTACGGTTACCATTCGCACATTCACAGCAATAACGCTTGATGCCAGATATACCAATTGTGTTTGGAGTATAATCTATGAAACAACGGTAACTTCTCTGATTAACATGGCGTGATCGAACAAGGAACTTGAGAATGTTTTTTGTTTCTCTCGAACATTGAAGATTGATGTTGTTTTCCTCGTCCATCAACTCCGCTAAATAAGAAACTGCCTGAGTTAGTTGATATGTACCAGTGAAAAAAATTTTTAGATCGTTTTCTGTCATTTCCGGAAAGTCTAGAAGATCGGAAGCTGAACATTGCATAAACAGGGTTTTCCGTCTCTGCCAGTGTTTTCTTTCTACTTCTATCGCGAGCGAATTTTCGACGTTTTCCTGTGCTTTTATTCTATGTACTATTTCATTTGATAGTTCGACATCTGAATTAAGGCGTTTTCCGAATTTATTATTTAAAAAACAAGCTATTTTACAAAATAATCCAACTTCAGGGAGGAACTTGTTGTCTATTTGGTGATGAAGTAATTTATACTTCTGGCCTATAATACCATGAATTGCTTCGACCACCCAACGGACTTTAGTAACTCGCCGTGAAGCATTTGCTTCGGCTGTCGTTAATTGACTCCGTTTTCCTTTTAATGCTGGCATCATCACTTGAAAACCACATTGTTCCAAACATGATCGAGCATCACGAAATCCTCTATCAACAAAACAAATATCTCTACGCTGTATAAGTTTTTTTAAACCATTTGAGTCTTGTAAAATAATTTTTATAATTTCTGCATCGTTTTGGTTTGCGTAAAAGGGTCCAAGCACGTCAACTACGAATCCGTTTGTTGTGCAAATTGTGAAAGGTTTACATAAAGGAAGTTTCTTCTGTCCTGAATATGATTTACGTTGGTATTCGTTATTGGCACTTTTCTGATGCCGAATATACGTGCCATCGAAAATCAACGCCAATTTTTTATTCATGTTAAATAATTGTTTCGCAATATTGGAGGTTTCATTTTTTATAAGATGCTCACGAGTAAACGCGCCGATTCCAAAATGTAATGGCAAAATATCTTTTTGAAAAGATTTTAAAACTGATTTACAATAAGTAGATACTTGTTGTTCCTGCTCCAATCCAAGAATTGCTGCTACCATCTTGTTTGAGTTGCCAGTACGCAATTTAAATAGAAAAACAACAATTGCTTGTGTTACATCGCGCTTTTCCGAATTTCGCATTGATATCATCATATCCCGAAGACAAATAATATTTTCCCAGGTTAAGCCTGTGAGTACTTTGAGACGTTCCTCCGATAATGCGAAATCCCCTACTTTATCTTTTATGCTGCAATCACTGCTTATTGAAATTAACTCTAAATAACTCCGAAGTTCATGCGTATAAACGAGACTATGATTTGAATGCACTTCTAACTTTCTAATAATATTATGAAAGAAACGTTTTTTGACTAAATGTGTACTACAACAACGATTTCCCTTAGGCACATATAATCGGCGGATGATAAATACTTGTTTTCGCGCTGCGTATGGCACGTTAACAATGTTTCTTTTGGACCCACATACGAAACAATAACCATGCGTGGCTATTACTCTAGGAAATGGCATTTCAATGCAGTGTTCATTGAATTGTTCGGAAGAACTGAGATTAAAATTAACTGTTGGATCTATTGTTGATGATTCGGAGTAAGAAGACCTTTCACTCGAGAATGATGATTCTATTGCAAGTTGTTGGAAAAGTCGTAATGGAGTTGAAGATGATTCTCCCGATGTTCCGGGTAAAGATAATTGAGAAGATTCTATGTCTACTGAAGTTGTGGTTGTAGCTGTTGAGATATGGGAGACAGAAGAATCTGGTATTTCAAAACTGGATGTTGCCGAAGATGTTACTTGTGAGGATAGAGGGACAGATTCCAATGCGGTTTCTCTGTTTGACGATTCGACAGATTCTAAATTATCCATTGATTTTCTTTTATACATAGAAACGCGACACTTATTGCACACCATGTCACCAAGAGCTACCGTTTTCCCCAATATTCGCGAAAACTTGTGGACATCCCAGACCGAATTTACTTTTTTTCTATACCCGGATAACTTGCAAATGTACGCATTGCATCCAACACACTGAGCACGCACGGATTTTCTATCGACTTGAGAACTCGAGAACATTGTGAAATAACGATACTTGCACTAGTAGAGAACACTGCGAGCAACGATTGCTTTACTCGCATATTTCATTCGCTTATATACGTGAAAAAATATGTACAATGGAGGGGATGTGCTAGAAACATCAAAAATATAAGGAAGTACAGAATTTCTATTGGTTTAGGTTGGTAGGTACCAGCGCGAAAGGTACACCCTCAACAGGTAATTACGGACTAGTTAGCTGAAGGGGCTGTAAAGTATCGGAGTGAGTACAATAAAACAATAAAGCGTGCTTAACTAAATTACATATTTTCATTTACTTAAATTGGTTTGAAAACGATACGATTGTAATTGCAGGCAAAACCTGCAGCTGTGGAAAGACATTTGTATAGAGCAGTAAAGGAATTTTAACGGGTGGAATCTTGATGTACCCTTCTTCTTTTAACACATTTTCTATGTTGAATGACCCCTGCATAAGTGAGGAAGCGATAATTGCAAAAATAATTGTGTTTGAAAAGAAAGGATCCCTTCTTTCCGTTAGATATCATCATTTTCACAATTCATCAGGATATTTAATTACATTATTTAAATTATGAATACATATCTCTACGAGCCACAATAAACTAATATTCATTTAAGGTATATAAATAAAAAATTATGTGGCTAAGAGGAATGAACAATATGCACTATAATTATACTTGCATGTGTTTATTTAGTATTGGTGCAAATCTATAAGAATGTTTGGGAAACATTGAAAAATAACTATTATTTGTTGTTGCAGAGTTAATTATTATAAAAAGAAGAAAAAAAAAAAAAAAAAATCTAACTGCACCTAACTGGATTCGAACCGGCGCAAAAAGTTTCGATAGGTTTAGCAGGCAGGAACGCTAGCCACTGGACCACCGACGCCGTTGGAAAGATGTTCACATTTTCAGCAGATAAGGCAGTTCGCAGTTTACAATTAGATGAATGAATTCGATCGTTTGCATTCACTTGGTATTTAATTGTACGTAGAAACATTGAAAGTCACAAAAGGAACATACTGTATCAAAATAATGTAAAAATAATAAATACTGTACGAGTTACAGCCCAAAATGGGTCGCAGAAATCGGTTTTTGATTTTTCCGACCGTGATGCACCGTACTCAAAAAATCTGAAAAAATTAGGGTATAACAATGATAACATTATGCAGCTACTGTAAAAAGGAAAAAGTTGTGCTCGGAAGGTTTCGATACGAAATCGATGTTTAAAAATTTTTTTTTGGGTTTTTCATTTTTTGTGCGTAGAATTTGCAAAGGAAAAATCTGAAAAAATTCCCTAGCGTGTGCATTCATATAGCGAATGTGTCAGAATTTTTTCGGAATTTTTGTATTCCATTAAGTAGGGAAAATGAGGAAAAAACTGATTTTTTGAATTTACCCCATAACTACCCTCCCGGTGAAGGTATCGGATTAAAAATTTGTGTGCAATGGTTTTTCATCATCACCTATCGAATGACCCATCGTCGAATAGAATCGGCTCAAGGGCACTTTTGGCCCCCTTATTCGGCTAGACCCTTTGACGATTTTAAAGTGACAATCTAGATTCCACGGTTTACTTCAACTTCGGCTATAATATCGAATATATCGTTTCACATATTAATGCTAATTTTTATGTACACGAGTGTAATTTACAGAATCAAACTTTCGACTGCTCCCGCCCAATGGCAGCCTCGAATCTTTCCCCTCTAATACCAAAAACGAGAACAGAAAAAAGAATATATATATATTTGTGTATAAAACAGAAACGATGTATATTTCACTTTTTTCATTTTTTGTTCTTTGTATGCGTCGATAAGAGTGTCCTTTGATTCTTAAATGCTGTACAGGAACATTTACTTGCTTAGTCGTTTAATCACTCGTTTATATTTTATTTATTCGATACTTTTTTTTTTAATATCCGTAGCCTATACTTATTTTTGTCGTTAGAGTACTTCGTTAATACCTATTCGTTTAAATAATTACGCTATCGTCTTCAATCAATCGATCAAAACAATCACGGTGTGTCACTGGAAAAGAAAACGATACGACATTTGACACGTTCTATTTTTTTTTGCTTCATTTTTGTTTTTTTTATTGTTTCACGCGGCGCGCATCGAAAGGGAGAGTGCGCAAAGGACCCTGGCCCATCGCAATGACTAGTTCAACGAATGCATATTCCTTTTTCGTTTTGCGATTGTGTTCGTGTGACGAGAGAAGAGACTCGCTCTTTTTTCGGCTTGGTCGGGAAAGTAGGTGAAAGCCTTTCCTGGACGGTCGTATTCTTTCTAAATTTATTCAAGTATATCTGAGATTATCATGGAAAATACGGGCAACTGAAAGGAAAAAAAAAGTAACTCTACAAAGAACGTCGCTCGATGTTTCGACGAATTACGTCACTGATTGACGATATTCGCGACGAAATAAATACTAAATCCGCGTACGTTTATATTTTCATCTTTTTTTTTCGATTAATCATGGCTTTCTCTAAAATCCTTGAAACTAATTTATCGTAAAAATGACTATACTCGCGATATAATACTTATATATGCTTTTTTTTTAACGCGACTAATTCGCACGTGGCGTCATTGCACTAATTTACTTTCATGTTTTTTTTTGCGTGTCTATAACGATACGAAAAAAAAGAAAACGTCGTTGATCGTAAAAATGTAATCTTTATATATATGTGTATATATATAGATATATGTATATATGTATATGTATAAAAAAATAGAGAAAAAGTGGAACACACACGCATAATACAAATTCAATACAGACGAATGTAACGAAGTGAAGATATTCGACAAGGTGTATATATATAAAAGAAAAAGAAAAGAAAAAAGAGGGACATGACGAAAGACTCGATCGATGGTGGGTCCTTGGCGCGACACCGGGAAAGACGAATTAATAAGTTTTACCGCGATAATTGAATATGAACAATTGCATTCTTAATGTCGAAATAACACATAAACTTATCGCCTATTTTAATCGCGGGAACATAAAAACGCGCGATAGAAAAAAGATAATATAGAGTTTCGTTATACGGCTTGTCACGAAGAACACATATAAAACGATTTATCCATTTTTTTTCATCCGCCCCATTTCCTTCTCTTCCAACGTTCCTTCTTTCCGTTCTGATTCAGTCCCATCAAGCTCGAAAACTCGTCGAAACGAGGGCAAACCTTATTGTTTCGTTCTAACGCGCTCCTTTTCGATCTTCCCTCCTTCATTCGTCCAATACCGTGCTTCGAGAGTCCTATCTTTAGTTTAAATATAATTTCTTAATATATGTATATATATTTGTCATATACATTTGTCATAATGTTAGTAATTAAATAGCATTAATCGCCTAGAGGTGTAGATTTTCGGCGTTTTCCTTCGCGCGTGGAGAGAAAAAAAAATACAGATCGAAAGTCAAAAGTCGCCGGAAATCTCGTCGTAAGGCTTCACCTCCTTCCGCTTATCGGAAGGAGAACACAACGTTAGTCGTTTTCACGTTTCTTTCGTGTCGGATTTCCAAAATTACTCCATACAAGTCCACCCGTCGTAGTTCTTTCGTTTCACGTCCGCCGATCATCGTCGTACGATTCCTTCGTTCAGCCCGTCCAAATTTTTCCATCATTTCCCACACCTTTTCTCTTCATCGTGTAATCGTTAATTTACACGTACGCGTGTTCATGATTTTTTTCATTTTTTTTTTATTTTATTCTTCCCTCTGCCTCATTCCCTCTATACACTCTCTCTTTCACTCGATAAAACGAACGTACGTGCAAACGCGATAGGTTGTATAATCGTAGAAACAAAATATAATTGGAAATTTGTTAATATACGAGTATAAAAACTTCGTTATTCGTTAATCGGTGCTCTTTTTAGTTTCCCTCACGGATTTACCTTAATTTCACTTTTTTTTTTTAATTCTCGTTGATGTTAATATTATATATTATCTCGTCGTTACTTTTAAAGATCGGCAAAGTCCCTTTAAATCACTCGTTCGTCGCGTTGGCCCGTGGGCCCTAGCTATCCTACTTATGCGATTATTTCTCCTTTCTCCCGCGAGAATTTTCTTTTTCTTTTCCTTTTCTCGCACTTCCGCTTTCGTTCTCGCGCGATTCTGGAATCTTCGCGCTTCTTCATTTTCTGTACGCGCCTTTACACATATTCTTTCTCTCTCTCTCTCTTTCTCTCTCTGTTTCTATCTATTGTGTATGTATGTGTGTGTGTATGTACGTGTTTGCGTGTATATTATATATATAATATATGTATACATAATAGTTGAATGATCTTACGGAACGATGTATCTCAAAGCGTTCCTCTCGCGTATTTCCGCGCGTACGAGAAACGCGT
Organism: Cerceris rybyensis; assembly: GCA_910591515.1. NCBI lineage: Eukaryota > Metazoa > Arthropoda > Insecta > Hymenoptera > Crabronidae > Cerceris > Cerceris rybyensis. The sequence continues at coordinate 44,702,732 of OU342789.1, forward strand.
CTCGCGTTTTACGATGAACGAAAAAGCCCAAACGCATAATTAGAGGTCAGAGATAAGACGTCGATCGGAATTGCGAATCCAACGTCTTCTGTACGCGCAATTGATCGTCTTCCCATTGATCCGTTAATTTTCAACGATAAAATTTCTATCCCCCGTTGAATATGTGCGATTTAGGCTTTCGATGTGTCGAACGTATCTGACAGAAATTCCACGGTCTTTGCATTTTGCATACCGCGAAAACGGTTCTGGACTGTCAGAAGAACGCGTGGAAGAAACCGAGAAGTCTCGAATCGAACGACGGTGCTGTGTTCGAACTTGGACGAACGAAACAAGACTATGAATTGTACCGGATCCCGGTAATTGGCCGAAGGATGCCCTAACATCCTCTCCCTAAACGAAACCTATATGATAATTATGAACTAAAGTAATCTAACTAGAATTCTACTCAACGACAAGCGTTATTCGCTCGACGCTACGAAACAGAAATAAGAGTGATAACGTAAAAAAGAAAATCACAAGAAAATCACGAGGATCACTTAACCCTACACGAATCCCATCAGCGACGTTACGGACGAAGAGTAATCGGAAATCGATCGATTTCGCACGAGTATCATCGAAACGTTTCACGATCGCGCTCATTGGAGATATATTTCACCGGTTATGCATCGGAAGGGGATGAAATCGTAGAAATTAGCGGAATCCACGAGAAATTCTAACGATCATCAATCGCGGAGCGACGTTGATTCTCGCGATCGTTGAATGCAAGAACCCGTTGCCGTACGCCAATCGGTAATTTCATCCTCGATATTCTTCAACGATATATCGAAAATTGTTCCAAAGCCCTCGAAGAAAGGAAGCTCCAGTCGACGAGAAGAATCGCGAAAATAATAACGATGCATCCGAGGAAAGATCTAGATGATCTTTCGATACTCTACACGATCGTTTCGCGATTCTCCGATTCCCAGCGTTTCCACGGGGAGTCGATATACGAACGATAGAAGGGGAAACAAGAGACAGCGTTAAGGAAGACCTCGTGTACTGGCACTCGATCGCGACGGACGTGGCATTTCGAGCATTCTCGAGGACGGTTCTAACGCGGTTCTCGCGCGATTCGACTCCTCGATTACCGATCCAGATCCGAACGGGCTCGTCCGTTCAAAATAACGTATTATCCTTTCTCGTCGCTCTGTTCGATAGGAACACGGCGTTCATCGATTCCGCGAGACTCGTCCTCGCGAATCTCTGGCAGAGTAATTCTCGCGCGAGAGACTACTCGCTGCATTCGCGCGCGGGAAGAAGCCAGAGGAAGCGTCGATGGTCTTTAATTAATCGATGCTCTCGTTGAGATAAAACCGCGTGCCGGTCGAGGAACCCATTCCCTTAAACTCCCACCCACGTGGATCTTCCTCTGTGCCGAGCTTGGGAATAGAGAAGGAGAAGAGAGAGAAGGCATGAGACCAAGAGATGAGGAGAGAAAGGAAAGTAAGTTTGCTCTCTTTCTCTACAAGTACGAAGAAATGTATCTCGTCACCTGTTCAACTGGTCCTCTCTCTCTTTCTGTCTCTTTTCCTTCTTTATTTTAATGCTTCTTCGCCTCATTTTCCGTACGTCCACGTACGTATCTCGTTTTGGCGCGTCATGAAAAACCTACGAATAAGATTAGTAGAAGAGGACGGTAACCGAGAAGATTCGGTTCATCCTAGGACGATGGCGAACGACGAGGAGGACGACAATGTAATGGTCGTCGTTTATTGTCCTTCGTTGATGTCCATCTACCGTTGCTTCCACTCGATTCCTTGCTCCTCTGGTCGATCGTCGAGTGGTTTTTCTTATCGCGCAACTCGAGGCTCCTGTTTGCACGCGCGTGTTCGCGCGGTTTCTCGGCTTTTTCCCGCGTTTCCACGTTTTCCTCGGCTCGCCACGGATACCCGTTAATGCACAGGAAGGAGTAACTAGGGTGTCGCAGGTGCTGTGATCGCCATCAGGGGCGCCGGTGGCAACGCAACCGGTATGTGGTAATATTTACACTGGGGCCGCATGCACGCACCCTTAACCGCGTCCCTGCACACGGTTACGCGATTCTCGATCACCTCCACGTTTCCTGAAATATTGAGAAAGATGCTTGTTAAGTACTGTTTCGAATATACCTTACCCTTCTTGCGAAGTTTGATCGTACTTGGTGGATGAACTTTTACTTATTTCGAGAGATTGTTTATTAATAATGGATTCTTGTTATTTTATTAACGTCTTTGGGAATGAATCAGAAAGTTTTATTAGGGGAGACCGGGGCAAAATGGTATAGCGGGGAAAAATGGGACCGGGGCAAAACGGGTTGATATTCCACTCCTCTCTGTCCCATTTTGCCCCTATCCCATTTTGCCCCAAATCAAGCACCCAAGAAACTTCATTTTTTGCTATCCCATTATGCCCCGATTCCATTATGCCCCAGTGCCGTTTTGCCCCGGTACCGTTTTGCCCCGCTATACCATTTTGCCCCGGTCACCTCTATTTGGCTCCTCTGCGAAACTCATCGTCAAGTTGAGTGTTGAAGGGAAAACATTAATTGAGAACATTTTTTTTGTTATATAGTGTAGCAGGTTTAGTTAGAAATGGTTTTTGGGGAATGTCAAAGACCTGTGAGGAAAAATGTATGACTAATTTTTTGTAATATACAGTGTATAATATTACAAATTGAAATATTTATTTAAGACTGGTATATATGAAAAGTCGGAAAATACTCGTGAAAAATAGTGCAGGCAATTTGCAGGTTTGTATAGAAGATACGTCGGAGTTTGTCTGAACTTTCAAAAACTCAAATTTTACGTCCGTTCGAAATTAAATTGTCAGACAGAATACCAATAAACATGAAAAATGGCATCTAAATCAGCAGGTGACCTTTATTCGATGAACATGTTCTAACTGTATCGTAACTTTAAATTTATGATGATGTATGATGATGAACAATGAAAGCACAAGATAAAAGAACAGGTCTAAAGTATGCTGCCACAATGTTACAATGGTTCATTGAATGTTAAATATGTACGCGCATATGTCAGAGTCCCAGAAGAAGTTAATTTGCTACTTTGAATGCCTGGAATATGATGAGTAAACTTTTCTCACATCAATGTAAAAGCAACCGCTCGGAGCGGCACAGATTCATATAGAAAATGTCAAGGGGTTGCTGCCGCGATTACACGTTTCCGCACCCCCATCACAAATTGCAATGGATCCCATAGAACTTCTTTGTTTATTCCTTCCACAATACTACTTTAACCCTTTGATTACTATGGGCGCATATATGCGCCCTGCAAAATCTATCGATGGAGACTATGGACGCAAATATGTGCACTGCGAAAGCTATCGCTATATATTATGAACGCAAACACGCGTCCAGTGACGGCTTTGATTGGCTACTATGGCCTTATATGTGTGTTTGGTAATTGTTTCTATCGTATATCCAAACTGCATGAAAAATTATGCAGTCTTCAGTGATTGCATCTGCAAACTGTATGCCGTTCACGCGAAACGCTTCAACTTAGCACTGTCCGCAGTCAAAAGGTTAAAGACGTTGGTGCTGTACTTATATTTGTTACAAATACTACAGCGTCATGCAGTTTTCTTGACCTGATATTATTTTATAATACCTGAATTGTTCTACTGGGATATGTAGCTCAGGATTATCGAAATTCTAGAACCATCGATGTGATAAATTAATCCAAAAACTGTTCAACCTACAAAACTCTATAACGTCTTATAACTTTACAATATCCCACCGTATATTCAGGTTTCTGCTCTTTGATATGAACTTTTCAGCTTTGCGAACTACAATAACTTCATTCTGGAATCTTAAGAACGTTCTTTGAAATAAAATGCCTAAAAGTGATGTTGAACATTATCAATTTGCGATCACTCGTCGACTTATAATCGACATAACATTTCAAACTATTTATTAACCGACCTAATTTCTATTTCCAAATTTGATAATGACATTAGTAGTAAAAAATTCCACAAAATGAATTTCAGTCATGCAGTGAAGAATGGAAAAATTAATTTAAACAAAAAAGGGTTTAATCCACCCTGAAACTGTTCTAGAATCTTTTCAGAAATTTCATGCAACCTAACTAGAATTAAGTCGTATTTTTTTTTCTCGTCGACGTTAAAAATAAATAACAGAAATTTAGTATATTCACTAAAATGTAACAAACAAAATTGATGAAAGTGAAAATCAAATTGAAAAATAAAGTGGAATTAAACGAAGCGAAAGAAGCATCGTTACGTCAAAATGACCGAAATCCCCATCTAGGTTGAAAAATGTAAAAAGTGAAGCTTGTGTTGCAACGAATGCGGACGTAGTCGTTGCCGAACGGTTATCTCCAGTTTTATTTACTACATTTTCTCCTGTAAGCGTTCCAGCGTGTCCACGCGCATCCAGCTTATTAAAACGTTTCACGAAAGACTAATCGTCGTGAAAGTGACGCTAATTACGGCAGTTCCGCAAAATGCTCTCCCCCTTGCTCTGTGCTTCGTGCACGTAGACTTTGTCCGCTCGTTATCGCGTGTCTGGTCTAATTGACTATTCATTCGCGAGAGGAAGAAAGAGTTTTGAAAAAAAGGAGGGACAAGAAAAAAAAGATGAAGATGAAGAAAAGAGGAGAGCCTGCCATCTCGATCAGTGCCTTTGAAAACGAACTGAAACAGATGGGACCGCCGAGCAGGAATACGACTCTCGTTACAATAATATTTAATAAAGCACTGGTTAATCGATTGATAAAGCCAATCGAACGAAACGTTGGTATGGAAATAAAATAAAGGCGGCACGAGGGAGAGTCGAGCCGCGATCCGTGCATTTTCAGATGCGAAAACACAAGTGATTTATTGCTCGTAATTGCGATGCATCCCACATGCGGAATTGGCAAATTCGCGAGATCGATGGGAAGGAATAAAAAAAAAAACGAGATTGTAACTATTCGCGTTTCTCTGTCTGTCTGTTGGTCAATGTCATCTATAAAATCAATAAAATCTAAGAAATTCGATTAACTTTTGTGGAAATTTGTATTTCTAAGTGTTAGTAATATTGTTTCGTTACCAAAGACCTATAATTCTTGGTGGATTCTGAGTTACTGTAATTGCAACATAGAAGTTGCGATAGCAAACGAGATAAAGTGTTGGATTTCCAAATATATGTAATACGTATTATGTATTGATCCCTCATCTTAACCCCATCTAAAATTATAGGTCGCCGAGGAAATTACCGAACCTGTAACGATGCTAGAGGTTACAGAAACAAATACTATGATATACACATCAGGTAATAATTTCAACTTCTATCTATGACTTCATCTATCCATTTAGCTTGCCCAAAATTACAGTACTTAATAATATAAATGAACTAATTTTCAATTTTTCCTCACCTTTATTACACAACTATATGACTGTTTACTAATCTACAAACAACGTACCTACATTACAATGTTTATCTTCATTCTCCTCAAGTAATAAATTAGTTGTCAAATAACGTTTGTCAATCAAAGAAATTAAAAGTAGAAAATTAAAAAATAAAATTCTATTCGCTAGAGAATGAAAGGTAAGCTTTGCTCAAAGTAATGAATACACTTTTTACCACGTTGAAAACCACTGGCATTTCGTAACTTTTATCATTTCTACTAAAGTGACACTTTTTCTATTAAATTCACATCTTTATAAAGCAGAAACTTCAAAGATACAGATAGACAGACATTCAGCAGACCTTTATCTTTTCAACGCCAATATTTAAATATTCAAAAATTTATAAATATTTCAATTTAAAAGTTACATAAAATTTCATTGAATTTAATAGCGCCGGTCACCAATGACCCCCATGGTAGTCAACGCGTTAATACGAGTACAATGGCAGTAAAATTTTTAATGTTAAAGGCGATTCAATCGTGGCAGTTGTACGAATCGTTGCATTTACCAGTAACTCGATATTACATGAACTCACCGTCACTGAGATGGATAAACTTGCAGGCGGGACGGTTGCACACTTGCCGATTAAAATCTTGGCACACCGGGAGGGTGTCCAGTAACTGAAAGAAAATGTGCCAGATAAACTTATAACAGAAACCACCGTGTCGTACGCGGGTATGGGGGTTTTATGTTGAAAAAAGAAAACGAAACAGAAATCTTACGGTATCTCACATGGCACGCACACGCACACGCGCACATAGAGACACACGCACAGAGATAGAACACATGCACCCCCAACACAGACACGTCAAATTGTCTTTCTTACAACACCCTTACGTCGGACACATTTGAAATCTTTTGCCACGGCACATTCAGACTTTTCAGTGTGTTAGAGCATATTCACGGTACATTACATGCTCTAAAAAATCGGATCGTATATGAATATTAATTAATTGCTACTGATGTGCGAATAATCGACGCGACAGCCTCGGCAAATTGGCAATTATGTAAATTTAAGTTTGAATTCGGGTCATTACGAGACAAACGAGGAGCAAGAGAGTTATACAGAGAAAGATAGACACGTGGATGGAGAAAAGAGATACAGAGAGAATACAAAAAGAGGATAATTCGCAGTATCGATTATTCGCACGTGTCGAATTAAGAGGTAAATTTGCAGTAGAACTTTTCTTTTCAAAACAGGACATTCCCTATAACGGTCTGTGTGTATACTGTGTTCTAAGACCGATCGTTCAATCAATTAATTGCAAGCGAATCTTGCATCTACCGTGATCACTCTTACGATACGAGTACGATTACGTTGTTGGGATTGAAAGAATTGGTCTTTTTGAATGGACGATAACGAGGGATTTGTAATTCACTTTACGCGAATGGCTTACGTATGACCCTGTATTTATGCTAATCTCTTTAGCATTCTCAACACACCGAGTGCGAGGTACGTGCCTATAAACGAGAATCACTTGATTCGCAAATTTCATCAAAGACAAAGTGTTATCTTTTAACGCGGCCATTTTACATTCGAATCGACTAAAATATTCAGCGTAGTAATTGTCATAACGCGATTCTCCTTGAAAATATCAATTTTCAATTATTCGTATCTATATTCGATCAGAATGGCTACTTAAATCAAGCCAATTTCAAGCACGGAATAAGAAAGGAAAAAAGACTAAAAAACAAACAAAAAGAGGAAGAGATTTATGAAACATTGTAACGCGAGTTAACAAGATCTCTTACGAATTTGCGAATCATGATTGTAATGGAAGAAGCCCTCTTCTCTGCGGGCCATTCAGCACAATGACTAGACTGAAATTTTAGTGTTAACAAAATCGTGGAATACAAGAAAGCAACGATATCTCGTGGGCCGTCTTTTAAGCTCTTTGCCCCGCTCTTTTCACTCTCTGACTGAAACGGCTGCTAAAGACACTGACTTAACGCAAAACCTGGCCTTGCAAGATCAAAACAATAATTATAGTAATGTCATTGTGTGCATGTATAGATATAATATGAGCGCAATTTCCACACGTTTAGCACGGATACGTATGAATATATGTATATATGTACATACATTGATTAACGTATATAAAATCATATCTTTCACTTGGGAAACGAAGAGAGACGAGTATATCATCGAATGCTCTACGGACAAAATTTCTTTTCTTTCTTTTTTTTTTAAATACAAACAGCGCTTTCTTTTCGCGAGTGCAAACGTCAATACGAGCTCTACGGACGGCGAGATAGATAGAGAAAGATATATAGATGTATATATAGAAATAGAGAGAGAGAGAAAGAAAGATGAAGAAAAAAAAACAGAAAAAGAGGAGTGCAAAAATGCGAGTCGCAGAACATTAGCGATCGAAGGTACACGAATAAAAGACTCAAGTGAAGCGGAAACTCCACCCCATAGCTACGCTACTGTCCGTTCCTTTGATTACCCCCGAGCGAAAGATCTATGCATATTATATGTACACACACACAGAAACACACACGTACACTCGTATCTAGAAGATTATTATTTATAACGTCCGAAGTATAATAGACAAATGCAGCAAAAATAGATTAAACATCAAATTCCAGAGAATGGTTTTCGTGTTAGCAAAACGTTAGGTTAAAGCATTAACAACCTACCAGACAGATATATTGTATAATAATAATAATAATGATGATGAAAATGATGATAATAATAATTAAGTAAAACAAAATATTAAGAGATAGAGAACGGAAAGTGTCATCGCGCAAAAAGTATACCATAGGCTCACCATAGAAGCGTGCAAAATATGTATATGTAGATATTACGTATAATAGAAAAATGATATTTGCATTTGACTCAAAGGGAATTATAATTTTCTCCGTTGCGTCGATCATCCCGTTAATATTCCACGTGCTCTTTTTCCCCTCCAATTTCGATAATAATAACAGTAGAAATTTGTAACAGAAATGAGGGCAACAATGAAGAAACAATAACGATAATGACGATGACGATATTAACCTTCGTAGATAAAAGAAGAAATAACAATAATAAGAATAAGAAGAATGAGAATAATAGGGCAACAGTAATGATAATTAATAAAGAGAAGAATAATAGTAACAACGACATAATGATAGTAATAATAATAATAAATAATTCTTGCAACTGCGTAAGAGATAATTTGCTACGAACACAGAGTCTGGTCATGCAAATAATGGCCCGGGAGAAGGGGGTTGGTTGCTTGGGTGATTCGTCTATCGAGGACATAATCCGTGCACTCGCATCCCCCATATGGAAAATAACGAGATACCATAGCTCGAAAGGAGAACGGTAAAGCGTGTACGTAAAATTAAATGGCGACGAATGGAAAAATGGAATTTCACGCGGTCTGGGTATCACGTTTTCTCAAGATTCGTGGTTAAGGTCGTCGTGTCATCACCCAAGCATACTTGTGTGCTGCCAAAAGCCAACTCTCTCAAAATGAACCGGCGGGCATTGGTTCGCTCGCGTGAATTTCGTAAGACTGAAACACACACATCCACTCACTACTAAAGCTAGGAAATGAAAGGTCGATCTGGGTGATTCGACGCCAGTGAACCAAAGTGCCCATCGACGGTGGCTAGAACGGTCAGCGATTGTTGGCATTATGTCGTATGTAATGTGGATATGGGATGTCGTAAGCTGTCAAATTAATAATATTCTACTGCAAATAAGTTCAACACTATGTCAACTGCGACTCCGCAACCATAACAACAGAGCTGGTTCCAAAAAGTGACTTTTGTAAAAGAGGGGTTGTATAACTTGAAACTGACCGATTAATTGTGGATCGTTTCGCGACGAGGAAAGCTTTGTCTAATTGTTTTGTCATGTGGCTTTGACAACGAGGTCGTTGGATTTGTCATCGACGCTTTCCGCGAATTTCGTTGATCTATTGTTCCCCGATTGTTTTCTATTTTGTATTGGAATTATGCGATATATTTAAGAAGCGACTCGACGATGTTTTCTTTCTCTTTTTTTTTGGCGAAACGATAGATAAAGAGTCTCAGGGGAAGAAAGTTTTTGATGAGCGAAATACTTAGGTAATTATAGTCGCGAATGTATCATTTGAAACGCGAATTTGACTATCGTTCGCCTGAAATCACGCCATTGTCGTTGTCGATAGTATTCAACGATTCCTCCCGAATCGAGAGACGCGTTACAACCAGATAAATTGACAATAATGTGTCATCGTTCTTACGTAATCTCGAGGACGGCCAACGAACAGCCGTCACATCGAATTTCCTCGAGGTTCGAATATAAAAGCGTAATCTGCGCGCAACGTTTCTCCGATGAGCAAGAATAAAGAATATTAATATTAATAGACATGCAGTACACGCTCGACACTGTAACAATGGGTCCGTACCGTATAAAATTTCTACTACGATAAAAATAGATGCATTGAGAAGAAAAAAAAAATTAATTAAATAAGTATTGAAGCATACAAAGGTGAAAGTTGCTCTTGAGATGCGGCGGCATTAGACATCCCGACAAAAATCCTCATCCACAAATAACGCGCAACGTTAATGAAAAGAAGCGTATCAAGACAATGGCATGATAGATATAATAATAGTATATGTATATGTATATGTATACACTATGTAGGTACATGGCAAACCGTTTAATGGCAAAAAGTCGTACTAATTACTGTATAATAAAGCGTGCATCTCTTTCTTCGTGAATAGGTTCGTTTGTAAGGGGGGAAAGTGACGACAACGCTTTCGAAGTAGCATAATAATAATTATTGATGTAATAATAATAGACAAACACCAGATAAGGCAGTGGTTATTCGCAGTTATAGTTGCGGTGAGCAGTCGTGAGGGAGATGCCCCCAAAAGCTACGTGTTAGCCAAAGTTACCGAAAGATGAGGATCGTATCGAATCGCTCGATATTTTCTAACATATAATCATCCATTTCATTTCACAAATCAACTAAACTCACAAAATTAAAGAGCGATCCATACATCCTTCTCCTCTGTTAACTTTGAAGGTTAGCAGCATTAAAAGTTCGAGCTTGCATTAAAGCACCACATATTTTCTATTTTGAAGGAAATAGAAACTAACGTATCCAAAGAGGAATTAACAATGAAGAAAGAAACGATCGTGAAAAGAAACCTCATGCTTTCGTTAATACGAAATCACAAGTTTCCTATTTTACGATCGAAGGATCCAAACCGATTGGAATGTGAGAGAGGAGTATCGCAGGCATGCATGCCGATATTTTTTCAATTAACATCTTCTCAATCCGGTGCTTCTAATGCAAACCCGAGACTGGGTAAAAAACTGGTTACAATAATGAGTCTACCTGTCCGCAGCTGTCTGTGTAGACGACACAGTGAGCGTTTTGGGGGACCACTTGGGCCCCGACAGTGGCTAAGGCTGCTAAGGCGATCCACATGCAGCAAACGAGGCAGTGTTCGTACGGTATTTTTTTTCAATTATCGGTAGCGTTTTTTGGCCGTTACCAGTCGGTCGAATTCGATGGAGAAGGCACCAAATCAAAGTGAAGCACGCCGAACGTGCCCTCGGAGCACCCAGGTACATGTACGACAAATAATTCGAGTATTTTGTTTTTTTTTGTTTTTTTTTTGTTTTTGGTTTTACGTTATCGTTATTGCATTATATATCATCGCATCGTTTATCAAACATTCCACAGAAGGGAATGCGTAGGAGGCGTTGTGGCATTTTTTTTTAAAATTCCATGGTAGTTCGTCGTTTTCGATCGACGTGGGAAATTTCATCGGCGTGGTTATATCGGCACAGGAACGGATAGGAAATATACAGAGAATGTATTTAGAGAGAGAGAGAGAACGATAAAGAGAAAGATGGACGGTGAGTGCGCGAAAAATGAAAGTGTAAATCCGGAAAAACGAAAGTGCAAATCGTCGACGACGAATTCCACGGCGGGCACGGGATTTTTATATTCCGGGGACCGTTTGTACGTAATCGCGACGTTTAGAAAAATTCGGAAAACCGTTAGCGTGTATCGTTGTATGGATTTTTTTTTATTTCAACGGCGAGATGCATGTACCAGGGTGTAAGCGTAGGTATTCGTTATATTTTTTTTTTACCGTTTCGCGGATGATGGGCAAACATCGCGATAATGCGGCGGCGGTGCACACATACCAAGCCAGCGTTTCAAAAGTATTCAGATATAAATATGTATATGTATGTGTGTATGTGTTTACGCATATCGGCAGCGTGACGATATACAGACAGGTATCATAACGAAATTTAACGATCAAATACGCGGGTAACAATTCAATAAAGAAATTCCGACGAGAAAGTTCAAACGTGAAAGTTCATCGTTACGAAAATTATTACCATGAATTATTTCAAGAATTCAACGAGAATTATTCATTAATATTATTTAACAGGAACAAACACCGAGGGTTACGTTCCAAAATCATCAATTTCAATATAGTCCAAATAGTCAAATTTCACGTAGAAAGTAGCCCATCACCGATATTCGTCGATCGCGATTGATTTAGCGGAAATTTCGAGTCGCATTTTCAACGTTGCGCCGAAGGAAATCGCGTTTTACGAGACGCGCATTTTCGCGACAAACCACGCGCGAACGTTCATTTCCGGCGCACCGTTCGTAGAATTGTCACAATCGCCACATGAATGCAATTAATCGAAGGAGCGAGATAGGAAAGGAAAATGGAGAGATGGAGAAACATATATATATATATATATATACATATATGTATATGTATATATAGAGGTAGAGAAGGATCGTAGAATTTGCCGGAGATTCGACGAACGAGGACGAGTGAATTCAGGCACGCAGGACGTTTCAGGATCAATTTCGGGATTGGAGGGTAATTCGGACTCGTGCATAGGTTTCCCATGTGTGTGGGTGGAACGTTGCATCGGATCGCATCGGATGGACCAGGATGAAAGCGTTGGCGGGACGAGATCAAACGGTATATGGTGGTAATTTTCGGTCGAAAGACGTGCGGTGGAAATCCAGGCGAGGGCAAGCATGAAACAGAAAGTTTAAAGAGAGACCATGAACGATCGCGAGTAACGTGCACTGTAAAACGTATCTGTGTGTGTATGTGACTGTAACTACGTGTTTCGCAACAATTCGCTCGCTGTTTCTTTTACAGGCATACAGTTAAAAGTAACGTTAAAACGTATTTCGCTAATTGCCAGTCATTCCATTGAGCTAGAAAAATGAAAATAAATAAGTAAACGATCGATCGTGCTGATTGTGAGCGCGTTTCGTAGTGAGAACGAAAGTAAACTTAATGGACTCGGTCAATTAACAATCGTGCTTTCATTTTCTATGTTCTATGGTAAACGCATAAAATCGTGTTCGCATGCGCTTGAAATATGTCTTGTTTCTGTGTATGTAGAGAGATGTGTATTTATAATTATATATATATATATAGATACATGCTCGTACAGTCGTCGCGATTCGTTGTACGTGCAACGCGAAATGTTGAATTAAAACCCCGAATACAGAACAAAGTTTAATTCAATGATAGCGATAGTATGAGAGATACAGAAAAATAAAGGTGAGCGCAAGCAAAAGTTAATGTGTTTCGATAAGCCACACATTTACTAAACAATTGTATAGTGTTCTCTACTAAGCGATCTACCGCGTCTAATAATGACAAAAGGTGTATATATATAACTATATATATAATACACAATTGTCTGCAAAACGAGCGATCGATCTACGATAAAGCTCGAACGCTTAAGCTTGCATATGCAACAAAATAAAGTGCTACTGCGATACTTACATCGGAAAGAGTGCTTCACATCGGTTTTCTATATTGACACAGGCGTATACAGACAGGACAGAATCGTCGGAGGTATCCAAGAAATTGTAATACGACTCTGGCATGACACAATTAATACGTACACGTTAATCAGTCCCGTTTTAGAATCGTAGGTGTTAAAATCGTGCAACACCTTCGTGTACCACGATCCAAAACCTCGCACTATCTCGTAGATTATTCGAGCGTTAATTTTCGATGAGACTATTTGTACTCGTTCGAGGGTCGAGCGCGTATCGGTAATTACCGATAACAGGTCCAGCCAAATTCCATGGAATACTCTCCATCGGTTCTCCCTGTTCATATATCCACCGAACGCCCGTCATATCTTGGACATTAGAGTGCGGTGATAAACCATCGTCAAATCATCCTGGATATTTGAGTGCACCTCCGGGTTAATTTGCTCCCTGTTTGCAGCCGGGGCCATGAACTTTTGTTTACATATTTACGTAACATAAATGGCACCGACGAGACGCGCCTCTCGTTGGCAATAACGTGGCAAACTCGCGCGGTGCACGAGCGTACGCTCTTCGTGTCGCTCTATGATAATCCTTTAATCCCGATGCATTCGACAATGTGAATTTTGTTGCCGGTTCGGTCGATCGATCCCATCACCATGGACGATGTACGCCGGGGACGATGAGATCGAAAATTGCAAACTTCTCACCTTCCGTCGGGAACGAAATCGATGGGAATTTCTCAGCGAAAAAAAAAAGACACGTTCGCGTGACTCGAATTTACGTTGACGCTAAACAAATTGCGTAGCACTCTTCTCGCTTCGAGGGTGAGGAAGATAATTCCAAAGGTATCGATAAAGAGGATGAAAACGATGATGATAGGATGATGTTTCATCAAGGATGAGATTCTTTCTTGTGTTCATCTTTGATAGGAAGATGAGAAACGTTTTTTGTTTTTTTTTGACGATATCCTTTGAAATTATGATCCTCGGTAACGAGTTCAATTACCGAAATTCAACGTGTTACAGAGGCCTTGAATGTGCCAAGCGTTACAAAACAATTTAGTAGGCACACGCGCGACTTTTCTTCTCTTACGCAAAGGCGGTAGCGGCGAAAGTAATAGAAGCTGGACAAGAAGCGGACCGAACGCAGGATAATTACAGTAAGAGGATTGTAAAGGATGATTTTGAAAAAGGTCGAGATTATAAAGGAAAAAATATTTAAAAAAAAATATATATAGAGAGAGAAAACGTTGAAAATTACTACAGCCACAATTTTATTTCTCTCTTGTCCAATTCGATTTCATTTCGTGGTAGCATGTCGTATTGAATTTTCAACGGTTCTCCAGGTTCTCCTTTGGTCCCGGTTAAAGGCTAATTCAATTTAAACGAACGTATCGACCTTTTTCCAGGCAATCATTAATAAGATATAGTGGATAGGTGGAATCTAATGTGGCGATTGCATAAAATTCTGGACAGGGAATGGACTCGACGTCATCTGGACCTGGATATATCCAGATATCTCTCCTTCGTGCCTCAGAGTTTCGCAACGAAAGCGTAGGAAAAGCCGCGGTAAGAGGCAAAGGTTTGGATGGTATAACATAATTTTATGTTCGAAAGAGGAGAAAGAGGAGAAGGAGGAAGAAATGACGTTGAAAGTAGTAGGTGAATTGTACGCTCTTTTTACGGCGTTCGTCATATAATAAAAGCAACTAACATCTACAAGGTTTTTAAGACGACCGTGTGCTTGGCATCGTTTTAGTGCACTCGGTACAGAGAGATGGCGATTTCGTTGAAAATAAAAAAAAAAGATAACGGATCAAGATCGAATAGTTTGCAAATTACGACCAATCGACCGATCTCTCGTTCAGTTTCTCCGAGTACACGATAAAAATGAAGAGAAATCAAAGAAAGATAGAAAAGAAACGGTCGAGAAAGAGATTTATTGTAAAGTGATCGCGAGATACGGAAAAATAAAAGAAATTACGCGTAGTGAGATGTAAAAATCCAAACAGTAACGAACGTTCGATCTTGATGATGAACGATCGTTCTCAAAAGAATGCGAAATAGCAGTGAAAAAAATGCCGATTAATCGATACGATAGAGAAAGATGTAATGTAAGTAATACAATACAAGCACCAAGTCGAACAGATTCTCGAAGGATATTAAAAAACAAGGGAAGCAGGAAGCGAGGCTAAGACTGTGAGCAATATTGGGCGCAATATCAAGTAATACACGAGTATATATAGATATATATGTATATATAAATGTATATAAATATACGTATACACGTACATACATATATATACGTCGTTAACACACCTAAGTGTGTATAAAATGTGTACATATATGCACATAGGTATAAATATACATATATAAACATTACAAAGGGAATAGCAAGTTCTCGGGGAAATTCTGTTGTTTTTTTTTTTCGATAGAAAGAGATGAAATAAGAAGAAGCATTAATAAAACAAATATTCATGCATTTCTCAAGCATTATTATTACAAATACTGGCTGACTCCTTGACAAACCCCGTGAGCGTGCACGCGCAAAAACGCATTCGGGACAACCTCGATGACTCGTCTTATATTCTTACTGAGTCGTCGACGCAGGCTAAAAAAACACGATCTCTATCGACCCTTCCGTTAATTCGTTTCTCTCGAAATAATTGGACGACGTGGTGTGACTGTGTAATGTGTAATGGTATATATATATAGAGATAATTTCATATATGTATATATACGTAGCGTGTCACTCGCCTCTCGTGTATTATATTCATCAAACGCATTTATGCGATTGTGAACGACGATCTACGACGAACGATACCGTGCAACGTGCGCGCACGCACACGCGTCTACGCAAAAAAAGAAAACTTTCCAAAGCGGGCTGCCGGCGGATTTTCTGCGACGAAAGGGCTCGAGAGTTGAAATCCGCGCGTGCACCCCGTACGCAACGTTTATATGCGTCGGAGGTCTGCATCTGCATTCCCGGGGTCTTACGTAATGTATTCGACATATAGATATTATTATACATATGCGTCAATGTGGTTACGCGTGTACAGGGTCTATATATATATGTATGTATGTATGTACGTATGTATGTATAATATTCATGTATGTCCTGTACATATATATATAGCAATGTACAATGAAGAATCAGAGACAGTACAGTACACAATAATAAATACTACCTGTATGCACGTATATATACGTAGTTATATCTTAAAATCGTCACTTACTCGCCGTAATCGTTAGCTCGATGTACGTGTTTATACGCAAGTGCGTGCACGTGTTCGTGTGAATGTATGTATTCGTGTAGGTTTAACGTGTATATGCGTACATGCGTATATACACGTACATCGTCATACATTCACGAAAAAATCCCTCTGTTAGGCTCGCAATTGATTATTTCGAGAAGTATGTTCCGCCTCTCTTATTTCGTTGCACGATACCTTATATGCAACATTAATAATACGTATGCGTATGTGTTTTATTGTATATATGTCTATATATATATTTAATTATATATATATATCATGTAAGTATAATTAGTGCTTTCTTATGTGTTCTCGAGTCA
Organism: Cerceris rybyensis; assembly: GCA_910591515.1. Classification (NCBI taxonomy): domain Eukaryota; kingdom Metazoa; phylum Arthropoda; class Insecta; order Hymenoptera; family Crabronidae; genus Cerceris; species Cerceris rybyensis. The sequence continues at coordinate 44,719,519 of OU342789.1, forward strand.
CTTGTATATTTCTTGTACACGTGTGTCCTCAGTGTGCAATGGTTTACGAGTGCAAGGGGAAGGCACTTCCGCTGTTTTTCGATCGATGCCACACAGAAAACTTAGGACTGCACGAGACTTTCTCTCTTCCGTTTATATTTTGTTCTTGTCTTCTTCACTTTTCTTCGACAAATACTGAATCGAAAAGGGACGACTCAAGCCGAAAATCTCTCATAGCGTTTCAAAACGACACGATCAGATGCGAATTTAATCTTTCTTTCTTTTAAATTCGCCGCGAATTCGTCGACACCGGAAAGAGAATTTTAATTCGGGGAGATGCAGTTCCAAGGTTTCGATGGGTATCATGAAAAACCAGCCACCCTCTCGATAGTGTACGTATTATTACTGTAAACACCAAGTTAAGGAACCCTAGAGAGTGTCGTCGATTCGTACGTGTGATTATCCCATAGCCGTTGGATGTCCTCTTAATTAGAATTCGAGCCTTACAAATCGAAACACATCTAATCTAGTCGCATTCTCGTGAAGTCTCTCGCAGTAGAACTCGATCGTTCTCGTTCGAGAGAAGCCATAGAAAACTTCCTCCTATTTCACGAGACACGTATCGTAACCTTATTATAATAGCGCGTCCCACGTGTATAACAAAACTATATCGTTGACTCTGTAAAGTGTGTGTATGTATGTCTGTCTGTTTCTTTTTTCTTTCATTGAAGATCAGTGTATGTGTATTTTTTTCTGTATGTCTACGTAACGTTTGTTCATCCGTCTGTGCGTCTACATAAATAAATGTATGGTGTTATATGTCCATGTGTATGCGCCAGTAGTCAGAGTATACAACATAACGTACTATCACAATGGATCGACTTCACACGCGCTGGTCGTAACATTAGAAACAATCTCTCCGCTCGAACCGAATTCGTTCGATTAACAATAAAAAATAACCGTGTACATCTCTCGTCATTCTGGAAGACCGTGTTTTCTGAAGTATACTAATTGTTAAAAGCTGCACCCCCAAAGGCCAACCGCTTGCGGCCATTGGACTCTATATATCGCTTTGTGCGTGTGTAGGCGTGTATGTATCCATCGACGTTCGCCGGAGAATTTGTTTCTAATGTCACGGCAGGAACGAAAGGAACCGAGAGGAAACGAGGGTACGCCTTGACTACCCTTTAATCGTCCATTTACGTCCTTTCATCCTCGAAGGATCGAGGCACGGAGAAATGTATTTGTACGAAACACTGTTTCTCTTCGACGTGTGTTCCTCCGTAGGGGTTGAAAGACCAACGAAAATGAGAGAAACACAGTCGTGAAAAACATTCGATACGTTCCCCCGTTATCCTTGCAATTATCGTCCCGATACGTCCCTCGATTTCGGCGTACAGAAATTCCTAGTGTCGTACAATGTATTTGCCGGATTATTTTCTATTCTTTTTTTTTATCTTTTCTATTGTTGTTTTTTTCTATTCGTTTCCAATAAACGCGTTTCATGACAATATTTTATCTCGGTAAATCCGCGGCTCCTGTTATTTCTCCTTTTCACGATATATGCCAGTGCGTGTTCTGTGTTTATAGACATATGCACACAGGTAGATGCATGCGTACATACATCAACTTGGGTGTATATGTATATTTTTATATATATTTCTAATACATATATATTTATATATATCTTTATCGATATCTCTTATTTCTTCGTATATAAAGAAAATTATTTACACATATATTGATCTACATATATGCATGTATGTATGTATACTGTATACGTTATTTATTTATGTAATCTCGACTAAAACGAACTTTCAAATCACTGGCAGACTCGTGTAACAAATACACAGTTTACAGAGAAATATCGGTTCCTCGAATTTCATTCCTTCTGCGAGTAACGTTCATATCGAAACACCCCTTAGTGCCGATTATTCCTCTTTTTTTTTTTATTTTCCCATTATTCCACCTCATGTATTTTCTCGCCCGGGGCACTTTTCTTCTCCCACATCCTCTACGCGCACGAACTCATAGAAAATACGCAACGCTAATTTACTTTGCGAGGGGTGATACCGTGGGGTTTGTATCTGTTCTCCGTGTAATCTGTGTTCTGTTTAATGTTCCTTTTTTTTTGTGCGGTCGTGTACCATATTATAATGCGCATGTGAACTCGTTTACTTTTTTTCGTTTTGTTTTCTTTCATAAAAAGAAGATCACGGCCGGAAGCACGTCCATGCCGTTTTGTTAGTAGAGAGATCAGAGTTTCCAACAATAGTTTCGTTTCCTCTCAATCTCCTCTCCTTTAACACTCTCTTCGTTCAAAACTAAATGCATCTGGCATATTTCGACCGTTCCACTTTTATTCTTTCCATTGTCAATTCCTTTCCTTCTCACTTCTCTTCGTCCGATCGGTCCTTTCGGATATTCTCCGCTTTTCTTTATAGTTTCTTTAGTATTTTAGTTTTCCTTTATTAATTCTCTTTTCTCGTTTATCCTCTCCTCCGCTAAATGCATAAGCTCGTAGGTCGCAATTGACGAAGTTCACTGTCTGTAATAAACTCCCCCGAATTGAATCCATTTAAGGATACGCCGTGTTTGACACGCACTGTTACTAGATTAAAATACATTAGGCAAAACGTAGGACGAGTAGTCTTCACTAATTCTAGGCGTACACTTTTTTCTTATATTTATAACTAAAGGATAGTCCGAATGCATCGGCGCATTCGGCATCAAACTCGTCGATGTGCAAGGTGTTTCTAGGAAACGTACGTTACTATAGTTACATTATAATTTACGTCTAAACTAAACAAAAAAAAAAAGAAGGAAGAAAAATAAAGAGAAGGGTAAAGATGAAAGTATAGGAGACAAATCGATAAAAATTTCAAAACAACACTAGCAACATTAACAATTAATTACGAAACGCGCCTCGAGATCGAGCGGTTGCCTTTGGATGGCAACTTAAGTCGATGATTAAAATAATTCACTTTCGACCATACAATCGATGCCCAGGACGCGGGAATTTCGTAAAACGCAAACGTAAACCTCTCGACTCCTCTTTTTTCCATTTTTTTTTTCATTTTTCTTTTTCTTCATAGTACTCATCCGTTCGCTAACGGGGAAATTAAAATCTGAGAAACGATAAAACGAACAAACGGAAAATAAAATCATTCGATTACGATTCAACGAGGTATTCGTTACTTTAAAAGAAGAAAACCGTGGCCGACAGTTAAATAACATCGTTTTAAAAACCTAAAAGGCAAGTGTCGCACTTAGAGTGACGTGCATAGGCCGAGCTTAATTCCAGTCAAACTTGAAATAAGAAAACAAATATTTACAGAATAAAATTTCGAAACGAATTTCATAAAATATTGCAACGGCCGAATAATCGAAACAGAGAATGATACTTAGTCGCGGGGCGACCGTAAGATGTTACAAACTTCACCGATTTTCAATTCGTCTTAAATGACAAGTTTTCTTTTTTCGTACTCTTACGACGATGAAATTGAAACTACAGCTAGAAATATATTCTACGTTGCTATAAGGTACGCTAAAACGTTAAAAATATATTGATATATATAATATGTATATATATATCGTATGTATAATATTATATATGCGATGAATCGATGGCTTTAGCCAATAAAAATTCCGACGACTTTCAGCTCGTGTAAACGCGGACTTAACCGGCAAGTCTTCATAGATTCACTTTTAATGGACAGAAGAGTAAAACAATAATACGTCGTTCCTGGACGTTCCAGCAAAATAGTCTACGCAATGAAAAAAGAATGAAGAGGTCTGTTAGTCTTCGCGTCATTATTCCTCGTAGCTTTACGTTCGAAACGCTCCAAGTGGAATCGGGTCAATAAGGCACTGTTCACCGACAATGTTTGACTAGAAAATGAATCTATTTTCGGAACTTTTTTTTTTTATTCTTTTATCTCAGCGTCTCACTTCTCGTCTCGCATCCGCTCGAATAATATTCTCCCTTTCGTGGACAAGAGAAACGAACGTTCCCGTCCGAACCTCGAATGCCGGACGATCGTGCAATTTATACGCACCGTTTGATTCCCCATTGATCCGTCGTCCTCGTTTTTTTTCCCTCCCTTTTCTACGGTGCATTTTACTTTTCTCGATTGACAGCCGCGCTTAATTTTCTTCCATCGTCCGATGTTACAACGCCCGATGATGATTTATCGCGACAAAGAGCGTCGATTGGAAAAAGGAGACCTTCGTGTTTTAAAACAAAACGTTCTTCTCGCAAATCTCTCGACTTTGCGGGCAATTGAAGACAAACGTTTCATGGTAACTTCAAAGATACTCGTGGCTTTGATACCGGGCATTAGTAAGAATCGTGAAGAGTCATCAAAGATAAATTCAATTGATGAAAGATCATAGTCCGATGTAATTGAACGGCAACGAGATAACGGATAGGAGACGTTCGTGATCGAAAGAGAGAATGCAAAAGGGCCCAGAAGAAAGGACCAGGACACTCTTAACAGAATAGAGAAAGATACTTGTATATATATATATGTATAGATGCATACATAGAAAGATAGTGAAAGAGAAGAAAAAGAGAGAAAGACAAAGAGAGAGAACGAGACACAAATCCATCCTCTCTCGAGTCAATGGGCAAAGCATTTACGAAGTCTTCATCTTTTTGTACGGCTGCATAATCACGCCAGAACTCACCGGTATGGCGACCTGCGGTTGACCCGCTATCGTAGCCGGATTCGGCATCTGTGGTATTTGTGGGACACCCGGTACACCTGCAGCCGCGACGCCAGCTGCGACTCCAGGTACACCAGCTACACCCGGTAGAACCGCGTAAGGATTCTGGACATACGGAGAGCCTTGTACCGCGGCACTCGGTACACCCGGTATCGAAGCCTGAACGTAAGGATTCGGCAGAATCTGCTGCCTCATCAGGGAATAGGGATTTATATGAGTTCCAGCCGGTGGTCTGGAATACGCAAGGATGCCCGCCGAAAGAGGTGAAGCGAGAGCACCAGGGATACCGGCTAAACTGGGGATAACTGGTCTAGGCGTCCCCGCGGTTGCCTGCAAACCAGCAACCCCCTGAGTTCCCGCTGCCGCCGCAGCAGCAGGATTAACGAGGGACTGCTTATTCAAGGCCACGCCGGTGTAATTAAGAGCCGTGAGTTGACCGAGACCGTAAGACTGAGAGGCCTGAGAGAGCTTAATAGCCTTCGCGTAGTTCTTCTGGGCGACCTCTTTTGCGAGGGCCGCGGGATCGAGGGACGCCGGTAAACCGGAAGCCATTCCGAGGCTGTTGAGCATGTTCAAACCCGCCACATTGGATGCGTTGTAATTCGACATCGATGCCATGTTCGACATTGATTGTACGTTTGCCATTGAGGCCATCGAAGCCATCGATACCATGTTAACCACACCGGGCATCGAGGTCAAACCGGCTACAGAGGTCAAGGGACTCATCGCGGGCTGAATTACGCCGGCAGCCGAAAGCGCCAATTGATTCTGTAACTGTTGCTGCTGCTGTTGTAACTGATGTTGTTGTTGTTGTTGCTGAGCCTGTTGATGTTGAGCATGTTGATGCTGAGCCTGTTGATGCTGAGCCTGTTGATGCTGAGCCTGTTGATGCTGAGCCTGTTGATGCTGAGCCTGTTGATGCTGATGAGAATGCTGATGTTGCTGTTGCGACTGTTGAGATTGTTGGGACTGTTGATGCTGGGCCTGCTGATGTTGCTGCGAGAGTGTCGAGGGACTCGAGTGATTCAATTCGGGGGAGTTACGCGCATTTTCGGCATCGTGATTCTGCGTGGTACCTGGCTGCTTGTTATTGCCGTTACTATTGTTACTGTTATTGTCGGCGGTCGGAGGTGGTGGCGGTGGATTGTTGCAGGGATCCATCAGCACGCCATTGTTGGCGTCGGCGCAGTTATTGACTGTAGCGCCACCGGCTCCCTGGGAGGAGGAGGAGGACTGAACCACCACCGCGTGGTGGTTGCTTTGCACGTTCGGGGGTTGCACGACCGATTGGTTAGAGGTTTGGGTGGGTAGGGGTGGTGTTCCAGTGTACTCACATGACACAGGCACGAAGGGCTGCTGCAGCTGCATTAACTGTTGATAGGTCGTCGCGCCTGTAGGCTGATAGACCGGCATGCCGGACTTGTCGCCCGCCGATCGTTTATACGGAACCATTCCTGGGAAGGCCTGCAAAAAGAATCATGAAAATTTTTACGATTAATAAAGGTAATTTTTTAGGTTGTAACGAGCCTTTTCGAGCGGAAGCTTCACCAGTCGAAGCCTCGACTCTCTGCCGTTTCTTTCATTGTCCCTTTCTTTGGACATTCTCCTTATCCAGCTGCGCGTAGGGAAGGACCTGGCACGAGGCATTTCGAGGTTCGTTTTCGTACGATAAAGCAGCTCGAAGAGCAAGTGGCTCGTGTGAGGAATCAACTTTTCAACGTTGCTCTAGCTAGATCGAGCTATATTGTGATAAAGATTTACGTTAAAAATTACGTTCTTTAAGTATTATCGTCATTTAAAACTCACTGGAAGAAATACTTGAATTTAGCAATAATCCGTATAATCGTACGTATGTGGTTTTCACACATGTACGTATAGGTGAGATTTTTAATTAAAGATCTTTAACCGCGACTCGTTTAAATGGTGAAAAAACTTTGGCGCGGAAAATGGAAAAGAAAATACGAATCTCTCGAAAAGCAATATACAGCGTGATGCGGTCAGAATGTGCGGGGTGTTGTGCGTTAGAAACTGCATCGCGCGCGATTGTACCCAAAAAGAAATCGTGGATGCACACGACCAGTGTATTTTTCAAGTTAAAATCGGCATGGCAAAATATACGGGGTGTACGAAGCCAATAGACAAAAGAGGTATATTGCGTGAGTTATGATTCAGTGTTTAGATTCAGCACTTACAAAGTTCTCGTAGTAGAACGATCCGACAGACTTCATGTCCATCTGCAACAAAGACAGGATCGGTTTCAACTAATTTCGAGGATGAGGTACGTTACGTCTGTATAATTGGATTTTCGACAAGGATGGCAAAGAGGGTCGCTTTTCAGAGAAACAAAGTTAACGGGGGGTGAAAGGGTACGGGTAGGTTGTTGTTGTAGTAGTAGTAGTAATGGTAGTAGTAGTAATGGTAGTGGTAAATAGTAGTGGTAGTAGTATTGGTGGTGGTAGTAGTGTGTAAAAGTTGTGCCGATGACGCAGCTTGCGGCGACGTTCCCAAACGACGACGTTTCGTTGTTGGATAACTGCAAAATGTTTTTTTTCTCTCTCTTTTTTTGTCTGCTTCTACTACTTGGAGATCGTATCAGAAAGACCAGCCATAATTATTACGGAAGACCGTCGGGAACCAATTAAAGAGAGATCGTTGTCCTGCTTCAATTGAGAATCAAACAGTCCATTAAAAATGATAACGGCGAACGATCAGGACGAAACGCTTTCCTAGCAGGATCATCTTAACAGAAAAGAAGAGAAGCACAATATCGTGGTAGTTAACGATCCTCAGCGGTCACGGGTTCGTCCTAAAATTGCAACCTACCACCAGCTCTTTTTGGCCGGGCCTCCGTAATTTGTTCAATTCTCATCGAGAAAAAACGATCGGCTTAAAATAATCGCGGAAAAGTCGACGCAAAAAGAAGAAACCCGGTGACCTTTAACGAAAGACGCGAAGGGCGAATAGGGGAAATTAAACTGGGTTGACGATACATAGTAAAAGAAAAAAAAAAAAAGGAGAACGAAACGACGTTGACGTTAAGCTTGTACTTGCGGAGAGAAATGTGGTAAGATTTGGTTAACCGGTATTGCGACAGACAAGTGGAGGTAAAAAGAAGCGAAATGAAAAGTTTCTATCGAGACGTAAAAGTTGAGTTAGAAGCTGCATAGATCAGATGCAAAAGCTCAGAAGCTGACAGACGGATTTGCCGGGGATAAAAAATGATCATTGTGACAAGAATACGTATATAAATACATAGATAGAAATATATGTATGTGTATGTATAGGTATATCGAAGTAACACGCAAAGAAGGTGGAATTCACGAAACAAAAGGAATTCGACGGACGTAGCCAAGATACAAATACAAAATTCTCATGTGACAATAGTGAGACACTTGCCAGTTACAAAGTGGGCTTCAGGGGGAGGCTTTGTCGCAAGCTTAAAGTGCACTGTGAGAAACAACAAGTCCGCCTTGTTTTTACCGGTTATTCCAGCTTGCCGAGCAAAAGAAGCAGCATCTTTCACCGTCGAGCCGGGAAGCAACGACGAATAGAAATTTCGACGAACCTTACTTTTTCTGCGATCTTTCTTGTTTTTCTTTCTTCGTCTTTCCTCTAAAAAGCACGCTACTTACTCTGTCGGAAATTTCACGAAAAAACAAAACAACACGAGGCCGCTTTTACGGAAGACTTCGAGTGCAGAAAATTCGCGCACTTAAACCCCCGCCGAAAGATTCAATGATTTTTGAGGAAGAAAAAATTTCGACTGACGAAGGCCCGCGTTAGGATCGAAACTTTCAACGAAATAATTTGCAAGATTGCGTACGAGTCTGACGAGTACTCAAAAATATCAGTAACGAAAGAACAAAAAAACGGAGAATGACAGAAAGAGAAACAGAGAGAGAGAGAATTGAGAATCAAAGAGAGAACGACAGAGAAAGAGACAGTCAGATATAAAGACGGAGTAATAATGAGAGAAAGAAACAGAGAAAGAAAGAGACAGAGTGAGATACAAAGAAAGGGAGAAAAAGATAGCGTAAAACGAATAGCGAGTGTATGTAAAGCGGTCTACGGTGCCCTTTAGCAGACTCGACGTGACTTTAAAGAAGACAGAGATCGTTTCGCAGAAAGAAAAAAAAGGACTCTCAAAAAGTATCACGATAAAAAGATCGCGGAATTGTACTCGCTGATCCTCTATAAAAAAGACAAACTTTTCTTTCGGGTCATCGTCCAGAGCGTCGAGGGGATGACGTTTTGCACCATCACCTCGGTAGTCGCGTAAGCACAACATGCATCATCGGCGCAAGCTCAGAATTTACACAGATCTAACGCTCCGTAGACGCAGTACCTAGGTCTTTTCTTTCGTTATGTCCTGAAGGTGAGCGAGATTCATGCCTCGCTGTTTCTCTGCGAGGAAACCTTTCTTTTTTTGTTCAATTATATTACTTCCTGTTACGAACAGTCAATATGAAGGTCCTGACGTACGGAGATTAGAGTGGAGAATATCGTCACGGGGTTCGTCACGAAACACGCGCGCATCAATTCGATCAAACGTTTGAAAACTTCATTATTCCAATACTACTACGATCACATATGAAAAACATTCTCGTATATTAAACGTCTTCGTCAAGTATATGCACGTAAGGAGTTGTTCAAAATGTTCACAAAATTATATATACATCGATAATTATGGCGATGGTCTAAGTAATTTATTCTTCATTTCGAGAAATTTCGAATTTTCTTTAACACTAGAACTACCGGCCTCAAATCTATCATATTTTAATAAATTAAATAAGTACTTTGAAAAAGGGGGAATCAAGCGGCGAAAAATTTGATCGATTGGGCGATTTATGTTTATTGATATAGACGTAGAATATTTATTCTATTACTCTTAAGTAAACTTCGAGAACTTTTTGAAAAAATTGTGTACCAGTCATTTTGACTGGTTTGGTAGTTCTAGTGTTAACTTCTGTAAAATGACATAAGTAGCAATGCCCTTGACACTAGATTTACGGATGTGATATATCTATTTTTCTGAAGTGGAGCAATTTGAATCAATTGAAATTTTTTGGAAAGAAAATAATTCCAAATCAATTGAAATGAAAGATTTATTACTAAAAAATTAACCAAGCAATATATTATATATGTAGTAATCAAATTTTGAATGAGCCAAATTGGCTCCGTAAATCTAGTGTTAAACGTTTCAATTTTTTATCATGTCCTCGAAGTAACTCTTCCAAGAATGTAGTGAATTTCAATTTTCAATTTTTCACTTAGACAACGTTAATAATTATCCACACATATATTTGGTATTAATTGAATTTATAAATGGATGTAGAGAACACGGTTCAGCATAGGCTGTTTCGTTTTTCTTCATTGAGAAATATCGTTCGGATGTTCGGTACAAAAAAAGTATCAAAATTAAAGCACCTTCGAGATAGAAAATTCGTAAGATAATGCGCGCGTGACTCGAGATGTGTAAGCGTGTAGCCATCGATCGGGCAACGATCGAGGATGAATCGTGCTCTATTCATCCGATCGCGAGCCCTCTCTCTAGATTGGCAAAGGAATCGCCGAAGGGGTAAATTGACATTAAATCATCGTGTAAGTTATCAGCAGCCAAGAGACATCTTCGTTCCTCGAGTGCTCGTTTTTATCCAATGGCAAATCATGGAAAGTTATAGCAAAGCCTCTTTAACGTTGGATCATCTCGTGGCTGCTGATTGAGAGAGAAAAAAAAAATAGTAAGCGATCTATAAATACATTACGAGGCGTAAGCTCTGGTACGAACAACATTGCAACGAACGACAGTACGAAGCGAAATTAAGGAGAAAAAAAAACTCGAATTTCGCGTGATGTTTCGGGAGAAACTGATAAAAAATATTGCGGATATATACGTGTACATATACATGTAAATAATAATTGGAATATACAGATATATATAGAAAGAGAGACAAATATAGAAACGTTTAATGTATGCAGTTAATGCAAGTATCGAGGAGGATCGACAAAATAGAATTGCGGCTCGAAATATGTGAAAAAAGGAAAACAAAATGACTCGTCTCGTCGAGCATACAACCGGAACGCGTCCTCAGAACGTTCGTATATAGTTCGAGGATAGAGAGAAACAGTGGGACTGTTGTTAGAAATAAAAATGAGAGACAGGAGCTCTAAGCGCGCTCGGCAGTGTATTCACAATCGCAATAACTATATTCGTAACTTAAAGATACGACTACGTGGAACTTTCGGAAAATGGCCTCAACTTCTCTCCAACTTTCACTCTAAATGCAATACACCCGAGAAAAATGTTATCGTTTATCCACATTACGATGATCGTAAAATTTTACTTCGATTTATTTAATGTAAAAATCTCAAGACTTAAACAGCATCCAAAAATTAACCGACCCAAAAATACGTAACGACATTAAATATTCCAAAAACTAATACCACTATATAATCGATCAATGTTACATCTTAACTTCACATTAATACTATAGGTAATAAAAAAAAAGGAAATTTAACGATTCACGAATTTAAATCAAAGTGAGATATTAATATGCAGACAGTGGTATCAAAAAATCTAAATTAATTCATCGACCAATGAGAAATAAAGTTCTGGGCCATTTTCACGATGTCCAGCTACGAAAAAGGAAAGTGTACTCCATGCATAAGCCGTGGTACCATTAGCAGATCATCATTGGAGTCGCGCATCCGCTTCTTGCCGAGCTCGATGCTCGCCATACTGGCACTCTGAAGTCCTCCGGGAACCGCAGTTGCCGGCACTCCTGATACTCCGCCAGCCAACGCGCCCATTCCCGCCACATTCGTCGGCATCGTCGCCGTCTGCTTTTTTTTTCGTTTTATCGTATTTTTCGCCGTTTTTTTTTTTTTTATATATATATTCATTCGTTTCGCCGCACGTCCGATCGATTTTTCCAAATTTCCACGTCGTCCATGATTTTTTTTTTCCGTTCGTGTTATTTCCGCATTAGGCATGCACCGTTGGTGTGTGTGTATCGGTGTGTACATTCGATGTTTTTGTTATTATTTTGCGATTTTTCCCGTGCAACGCCGTACACGTAGATCCGTTCGTTCCAGCGGAATATCGTTTTTTGTGCATGCGTCGTTTCGTTATGATCGTCATTGTAATTGTTGTCATTAATATTATTATTATCACGATCAGTCGTTGTTCCGTGGTTGATGGTATTATTGGTTGTAGATACATTTTTGTATTTGACGTGCGGTGATTGGTACGAATGATTGTTGATTTTTTTTTTCGTTGTTGATTATTTTTTTTTTTATATGGTACGACGTATTTTCCGTGTACGTGGTGTAAATATATATATATATTGTTTTTTTTTTTTAAATCCGGGTAGACAGATCGGTCGGCATAATGTCGCAGGCGTTAATTGGCAGGTAGCGAAGCGCACGAAGGTTTTGTCAGCAAGCATGAAGAAGCATCGTCAGGCGGAAGAGGGCAAGATAAAAATCAAAAAAAGAAAAACAGACCAGTTGAGGCTAAAGGCAAGAAACGACAGTCGCGGTAATTTATGTTCGATGAAAAAACTTTCATATATATATAGACAAGTATTATAATACGATCAATAGACATATTATTATATACATATATATATATAACAAAAATTCTTGCCGTTATGAATTATCAAAATTCATTCTGTAAATGTATCATTTACGCGGGATCATGGTATTTATCGCGTATTGAATGCACTTCCGCCCATACGCGCGCGAAACCTTCCCATCAATAGGAAGTTACGAGGCTACGTGCGTATGCGCAGAGATAATTTACGGCTCGCGATATTTTCCAGGATCCTGTGTAAAACGACACATAATTAATACACGCATATTAGACGTAACACGCTTCTCGAGTTACACGTACCGTGCAGCCGGTATCGGGCTGACGTAATTGTTCGCGTTTGTCTTGCGATTCGATCGTACCCCGGCATACACAACCCGGCTGTCCTTTCTCGTGATCTCGTTTTTCAAATATCGAACCGGCGAGAACGAGAGGAGAGACAGACAAAAAGGGTGAAATAGAGAGATAGATAGATAGAAGGAGAGAGAGAGAGAGAGAGAGAGAGAGAGAGAGAGAAAGAGAGAGAGCGTGCTCGGTCGTCTATGCGTGATAAGCGCCGTCGCACATCCGATAAACGCAGCTGATAAACCTCGATGCATGCGATCAACTGAGATTTCTCTCGTGTTACGCCTGAACTGTTTCCCGTTTGTATTGAATTTATTTTCGATTGGAAATTTCAAGTGGAAAAATTAATAATCGAGGATTTGAACAGATTTTTTTTTTTAAATTGTCTATTTGATGTTACGGTAGTTAACCCATTGACAGTGTATTCTGTGACAGTCACGGACGGTCGTCAAGTACCAAATGGTTTATCTCGTTTAGTTTACCAAAGATATTTAAGTCTATGGATAGATTCTTTGCTTCCTTTGTTTTCTAAGATAATTCTAACTGAAGAGACAGATTTAGTTAGAGAAAGAGACATGATTTAGTTTGAGTGTCGACGTGTTTTTGAACATAAAAAAAAACTAGACACTTTTTGAACCAGAATTCGTAATTTTACCTCACTGTGAAAGGGTTAAAGACGAAGATACTGAAGAAAGTTTCGAGACGATGGAGAACGATTTTAATCGTGTCCTGGGATCGACCGTGTGCTAACGTGGCAAAGGGAGAAAGTATTTTTAATAAGTCCCTTCCTCGTGGAACCTGAAGCACAGAATAGAACGGAGAGTAGTTGGAAAGTACACGGTAAAAATAAAGAGAAGTCTCGAAACTTTTCTCGGCGATCTACGTAAATTTAACCGCGCAAGAAACTTCCTCTCGTATCTTCCTCGCAGTGGAACGTTATTGCAAATGAACAGAACGATAATTCTTCCTCGGAACGACAAAAATTTTATTACTTGGTACGAAAATATATACCGGCTATGGTAATCCACGAGTATTGTTCTTATAAAAGATACAAAAAAAAAGGGAGGAAAAATGTAGCAACGAATAACGTAGATTTATCGTACAACGACGCACATCGTACGAGAGAACTTTTTCGATTTTGACATCAAACTGCGTTTATCCGGATTCGAGCGCGTTTGCTCTGAAACGTTTGAAAACGAAACGACGGCAATTGGGCGGATTATAGGAACCTGATCCTAAAAGAAAGTTTTTTTTTTTTTAATATTTTCAACTTCTAAGTTTAGCAATTATAATAACAACGACAGTAATAATCATAGCAAAAATAACAGTAATAATAATAATGGTGATGATGATGGTGACAGTGACAACAACAATAATAAGAATAATAATAGTAATAATAATTAATAACAGTAGCAGCACTTTTAAGAGGACCAACGGGCGTAGCTGGCGACATCGGCAACGATCTGCGAATTGATACTAAAATCGTTAAAGAAGGAAGATCCGTGTGGCTCGATACGATCTACGATAGAGAAAAATAGATATATCGTTGATACGTGAAAATAAAGATGGAAGAAGAGGCGGCGATGCGGAGATAGTGTGAGTTTGGAGCGAAAGAAAACGGGAATTCCCTTTGACCGTCCATCGGGTTATCGGCTGGCATTTCTGACTCCAGCAACACCTGCAATAATCGGGACTATCCGTTGGAATTTATTAGTTTTGTCAAGAACTCTTGGTCTTATCCTCTCGGTTCCACTTTCCTCTCGTTTTCTCACCTCTATTTCTTTCCGTTTTCTGACTTTGCTCCACCCGTTGTTCACTATATTTCTCAGCTACGAAGAAGAAAACGGAAAGAAAGACCACAACAGAGAAATATATCAATTGATTACGTCAGTCTAAAATAATGAGAGAAAACGAGAGAGGAAAGTCAATCGATCGAAAGAACTGTCTCTACGAGTACCGCATTATTTCGTTTACTGAATCCTGTGAAACTAACGACAAATAAGTGAAGAAGGATATTCATTTAATAAGTAATCTATCATTCTACACCATCTCTCATAATCCAAGTGTACTGGGTACCCGTATTGTAAAGTTTCGTTTTGATTTTCTTTCGAATCTCGCCCGTTGTCATCGCCGTCGTCGTCTTTCCCGGTGTTGATCTCAATTCGCGTCATACGACGTGTAACATGTTTGACTGTCAAATGTTTTACTGTGTTCGTGTACGTGTGATACGTGTACATATGAAAACGTTTTTGTTTCTGAGAAAATTACCAGTGAACATTACAAAATAGTCAGATCGGCAAAGTCGCCGGTGTTGTTACACATCTTCGCGGGTAGTGATCCGTACTTTTCTGTCGGGGTTGGGGGAAGATTTCGTGTCGTACACTTGACAAACATTCAGGTATGGCATAGCAATTCCGAAGAGTGCATTTCGTTTACGTTGAAACGATTAAATCGACGACACGTTCTTCGATGACGTTGTTGACGACACGGCAGGGAGGTCGAGGTTAAACGATCTAATGGAACGTCATCGGCCAAATTGAAACATTAAATTGAGCTCCGTACTCAAAGGGCACTACGGCATGATTAAATCAGTTTATTTGCCAAGCACGCTTTTGTACTTGCAAATGCCGTCGAACGCATATCGAGAACCATTGCAGGAGAAATATGTTGGATGATGACAATTTTTAAAACCGTTCGTACGCGTTTTTTGAGTATAAAGATAGATAGATAAGGGTGGGGAATAGTTCGTGAAATTTTAGAATTGACCGGATAACTTTCGTTTCTTTCGATTGGAGAGTCTGCGTGCACGCGTCGAACAGAAGGATTTTCAAACGGCCCCGGGGAGAGACGGCAGGCGGACATTTTGAGAGTGGAATTCTCGAAAACAAAAGTCCGCAATCTCAGTGAAATTCCGATCTCAAAATGGTCCCTGGTCGTCCACGAGCCGGAGGCAAATTCGGACGAAGGTTACACTATGTCGGAACGCGGTATGCACCCTTGGGAAATTGAAAACCACTTTTAGAGAATGAGACTTCCCTGCCAACAAGCTGGTCTGCCGCAATCATCCATGTGAGACTTTTCTTCCATTGTGTCCGGGTGTGGCTGCAGGTCTTCCGCGCGACGTTGCTGAAAATGTCTTTCTCGCTTTCTCTCGTATTTTTTTTGCTTTCGTTTCTTTTCGCTCTTTTTTTCCTTTTAGTTCGCTTTTTTTTTACTAGTTTCTCTATCCCCCGGACAATGGACAATTTTGTCCCCCGAAGACGAGTTCACGAGTCGAAGTGGAAGTGTCGTATCTGTCGGAATGGGGTGCCTTTCCCCCGTCGTTTAAAAAATACACAATTTCCGTCGGCCGTCTGCTGGCGCTCGTTTCCCCTCCAACGTTTGGAGTTTCTATTTTTTTTTTTATATCTCGTTCTTTCCGAACCGACAGAAATCGTTGTCAAACAAAACAAAGGCATTAGTCGAACGTTCAACCCTCGACCAGACTCTCCCCAATGAATTTTTCTCACGGTATGTGCTCTTTATTTCGTTTAACCCCTTGGGGATGTTGCGAATCGCAACTAAACGATCAGTCGGGAATACTGCATACAAATTTGGATACCGATTGTTCTTCTACATAAAAAAAAATGTTATTAACCGAAATAAACGTTCTTATCAACGTTTCTTATATTTCAAGCACAGAAGTATTCGCTGAACGAAAAAGAAATATCTTCTACTTAAATCAATGTGAATTTATGTAAATCAATAACAGTTATCTTTAAAGTCCCCAAAGAGTTAATAAGAACAGTGATACCTTCCTTATCGTAGACAGAAAATGAAAATAAAGAAACTACGAAATGACGGGTAGCATCTCGATCGGTGACATCACTGAGAGAAACGAGGAACGAACACCGGCGCGAATGTCGGTCGGGAGACAATTTCGAAGCGTTTGCCAATTTGGCCGCTAATGACCAGACACTCACGAAGCAACGTTCCATCGAAAGATCTTCCTGGTGCAATTTCGAGATTGCAACAGCAATCGTCGATAATCGCGACGCCGACAGATCGACGAAAACGATCGCGATAATAAGCAGACAGATTTGATAACGGATGCGAAAAAAAAAATGACAGTAGTAAATATATATATATATATAGTATATATATACTTCATTGTCCCTGGCCCCCACACCTCCCAACAAACCCAGAAGAAATCGACTCTTTTTCGCTTTATCCTGTTTCCTTATTGTTACTGCTATCTTTCGAAAACTCTCAAGTGTAGCGTTTTGTGTGGGGCAGCAAAACAGCAGCGAGGGTTGATAGCCGGGGTTCGTGCAGCACAGCTTGTCAGCAGGGTGGTGTACGTGTCATTCGTAAGAGACATATCATTTTAACTACTTCTTATTTACATGTTAGTGATCCTGCTCGATTTCACGTTCGGTCGAATCTCCGCGTAGTTTTTCCGCGAGATCTCTTTCTTTTCGCACCCTTTCGTTTCCATTGTGTACAGATTTCAATTGACTTCCAGTGAAGTATGACAAATTGTTATTGAGATTAAATGAAATGTAAATTCACGCTGTAAGAGATCGATTGAATGTTAAAAAGTATGAAAGGTTTGCGAAAAACGAACGGAAATAGAGCGACCACGTTAGCTGCGTAATTATTCTGTATTCATTATGACCTAGGTACCGAACAGGTGATTGGTGTATTGCAACTAGTTCTTTGCACCTGGGTAGCTGCGATAGGCTGCTAGAAAGAGAGAAATAGAACAGTGGTGTTTGGTGATGTTAACAAGAATTCTGCCTCGTGTACTACTAACTACACGCTACGAAAACGGCTGAACATCATACAGGAGATGTAAAAATGGACGAACACAAAAGCGACAAACATATAGGATCGGGGGGAATCATACGAACATTGGTGATAGAACGAAAAAGAAATGTTAGATGATAAAAAAAAAATATATAGAAAAATAGCATCGGTGAATCGGTGAGGAGGTAAATCGAAGGGGAAAAAGGACAAAGAAAAATCAGGACAATGGGGTTATGTACGTGAACACTAATATAAAATACGTTGCGATAGCCGTATCGAGACTGACGTCTCCGTGCCGTTTTCTTCCACACGATTTTCGTACCCAGCTGAAAAACGTAACATTTTTAGGATTACAAGTAAGAATGAACGTCACTTAAGTGGATGATCGGAGGATCTTATGGTGTGTCCCGTATCGAATTCTATTTTCGCAAACGACGTAATTCGCAAATGGGAACGTTTCACGGCATACCCGATACGGCTGTCGCGTAATTCGAGCACTGCGCAACTATTGGCCAATTTTACTTGTGGATCAGTGGTAACCTGTCTCACGTGCGACAGTGCTATACATATATCGATGTATAGGTATCGCTGTTGATGTATATAGAGCTCGATACGTGTGTAATATAGCGTATAGAGTACGTAAGAGGGACTACTGCGTTCAAGGGGGAAGCCCGACGTATATACTCGACGTAGATTGGCGAAAAGCAGCGCAGCAACGAAAGCTCCTTTCGACGCAAACCCAGGAAACTGAAAGAGAGGGTGACAGAGAGTACACGTGAAAGATAGAAGAAAGAGAGAGAGAGAGAGAGAGAGAGAAATATAAATAGATAAATAGATAGAGAGATAGAGTAAGAGAGATAGAGAGAAAGACAGAGAATGAAGGGAAATGAAAATTAGAAAACAGGAAAGAAGAGGAGAATGAAAGAAGAAAGTAGGAAGTACAAAGTGCGGTCTGAAAGGACACGCGTGTATTTCCGTAACTTTTATGCTTTTTCATTCCTCACGAGCAACAGCACTCGCGAATTAATATTTTCGAGAGTACAGCTCGTTCGAAACGATGGGACACGATGAATTTGCAGTTTCCTCGGACTTTTTTTCCCACCGAGCGTGTAAAGTACGGTGGCCGTCGATGGACGGCTGTGGTGCGTCTGAAAAAAAAGCGGTTTCAAATTCCAAACAACGATGAATTTCAATCACAGAACTAATTGTAAGAACAACGGGATTAAAGTGGAAACCGTAGAGAATGGAATCGACGATCGTGACATTTTTTCGCGATAGTAGAATGGTAAATCCGCGAGTCGCAATTTGGGATTTGAAACGCTTTCAGTTGCATCGCGTCAGCTTCGTTTTCCATGGAATTTCTGTTAAACTCCGTGTAACGGCATTAGAAAGGCGATAACATGTGTATTGCACGTTTCAGTGAAAACACCACCGTACCTTGTCGCGAAGCTCAGCAATAAAAAAGACAGAGCACCGGCTAATATTTAGTCCCTTCACACTGACCAATTTCCAGAGCGTATATGATTACAAAAAAAAAAAGAATATACAAAAAGACACAATTGCATGAAGCACACGCCACATGGAACGATTTGCGAAAGGTAGAGGCAGGAGAAAGAGAGAGAAAGATAGAGAAAGAACGAGTTTGGCGAGGAAAGAGAAATATACAGAGAGAAAGACAGACAGAGAGAGAGAGAGAGAGAGCTTTGAAGAAAACAAAAGAAGGAAAATAATAAAGGGAATAATGGGAAAATGAGAAAAGATCGCGCGTGTCGTCGTTTAACCCATTAACTTGAAGGATTCTTTCAACAGGGGTGCGCAATTACGTCTATTTCGCGAGGGTCGTTAATGGATCGAGCAAGAAGAAAAATAACTGCAGTGACAAACTAACACAAAACGAAGACGATGTCGCGCGACAGAAAGCCTCCCTTCTCTCGCGATACTTCCAACGACGCTTCCGTCTTCCCCGACGTTCTCCAAGAGTCGCGACCTTTTCGTATCCGGTCGCCATGCGTCTCCGACATATATATCGGGGACTTCGTTCCTTTTAATGACGAACGTGGCTTTTGTCGCGCGGCCATCGCAAAGGAATCGACTGAAGGTGGAACAGAAACCGGGGAGAGAGTAGAGATTCAAAGAAAAGAAGCCAGAGGAAAGAAGGAAAAGGAGGAATTATCGGATATTAGGCGAAAAGAATTCTTTTGTACGAGTCGACGAGTAGGATCACATCTAAAGAAGAGAAAAAGAAAAAGGAAAAAAATCGAAGGAGAAGGAACCTCGAATCCTTTTACGCGCGGTGGATACGTACAGAAATCCTGTATCTGTAAACTTTACAGCATTCAGGATTTCAAAAGAGAATGCTGAAAGATCTCTACGATATCTTCCAAACTTGGAAAAACAGAAACGCGTAAACGTGAGAATGTGGAACGGGAGGGTGAATCGGTAACGATACAAATCTAATGGACAAAATGTGAGAAGATGGAGAGAAAGCAGGCGGAAGTTCAACATAAAGTAACAGGTCAGAATGACAGTGACAGAAACAGACAGATATAGGTATAGTGAGAAGTAGAAAGATAGAGATAGAGATACAGATAGAGAGATAGAGATAGAGATAGAGATAGATAGAGAGAGAGAGAGAGAGAGAGAGAGAATGCATTACCGCAATGCTAGCCCGAGATTGTGCGGCCTTAATGTGGGCTTGAAGGTGCAGAGGGGGGTGGAAATAGCGGCAGGGGTCCCGATTGCATCGGCCCTTGACAGCGTCCATGCAGACCGTCACAGAGCCGTCCTCGTTCGCCTGCACCGTCTCGAGGGGGTGCGCAAACCGGCACTCCGTCTCGCCGCGTTTGCACGCCCCGCGTTGAAACTCGCGACATACCTACAGCAAGAGCGAACACGCATGGCATGGCACTCTATCTATGTGGCCAAGGGGCAGGGGCTATAGGGGAGTACAAGGTACAGTGGCTATAGAGGTCAAAAAGGATGAAGTGAACCATGGCAGAGGTTTCGGGCTGGGCATAGGGGTGCAAAAAACGTCCGTTACTCTGGCAAAGATTGGGTAAATTGGTACCGTTGCGATTACGATTTTCTTCTCGCGAAAGCAAATACACTTTTACCTTCGATCGAGGAATCGCAGAATCGCGTTACGGGTTTCAAAGGTTTGTCGTGTTTGGATTCGAGAGGGATGGAAAAAGGGGATGGATCGTTCTATTCTTTCCTACGGGGAAGGGCGAAGCGATGACGCATGGAGTGTGAAAACACTGCCTCTCTGTAACTGCGAGATTAGAGCAGAAATGCATGTTAGATGGTAATTAAAAAAAAAAGGAAGAAAAACTAACAAGATGGTGTTTTTTCGGGTTTCCCAAGGATGTATGGTGTGTACTGCTGATTGGAAGAAGAAATAATGTAGGAATGAGAGGAAAATTGACGTCGATGAAGTTCCATGGAGTCGAGAGAAAGTTCGGGGGAAAAACAGAGGATGAGGTCAATAGATGACTGAACGATGAACGAGAGAAGTGGGAATCCGATGAACAGCGAAGTACCGAGGGACTTCGGTTAATACGAAATTGGATTTTTCTACTTTGCCAGGGACGAGCATTGGCCGTGGATACACGTCGTGTACGTATAACGTGGTCAAAGTCAATTAATGTGCTGCTAGTGACGTAAATAAAATCACAATCTATAGAAACTTGCAACGTTATGAACTTTCAATCCTGCGTTTTGCAATTCGCTTTGTCAGAACGAAACGTGAAATTTTCTTTACGTGCTCGGACAAAAAAAAGCAGACTATACATTGTCATCGTTATTTGTACGCGAAATATCAATTTTTTTATGATACCACGATACTACCGAAGCCACAAATGTAAAATCAAATAAAAGTTAGTAAACACCATCCATTGTTATTAAAAAAAAATTCGCGTATGATGAAAAAGAGAGAATTTCATGCGGGCAACTCTGACCGATAAAAACCGACGACAACGACGGTGAAATACGGTATTAAAATAAAACGTGTATCCACGATAGACACCTGGCTGCTCGAAGACTACATTGCTAGGCGTTCTTTAACGTTTGCCAGCCAATAGCTCGTGCCGAACATGGCGAAATTTACAGGCGAGGACTTTAAGTCATTCTTTTTACACTAGAGGAACGTATACAGAGACTGGCATGAAAAAAAAATGAGAGAAAAAGATGTTAGAGAAAAATGAGGGAATCAAAGGGGCGGGAAAAGGCAGAGAGAATATGTATATATATAAAAATGTGTATATCTATATATATATATAAAAGGTTCGTATAAAGAAAGAGAATCAGAGAAAGAAAGAGAGAAAGGCGGACAGAGAATGTAAAGTAGTGAAGAGCGATGTATATAGCTGGCAACTGGAACGAGTGATGCGAAGAGCGCCCCGTTTCTGGACACCTCGGGTCTGTTTCGGGGGAGGCGTAAAAAGAGCCAACCTGATTTTCTTTCTTTTCTTCCTTTTCTTTCTGGCCGTTGGTACGATACCCCGATCTCCTGACTGATATTCGATCAGTATTTTATTTCACATTTATCATTACTTTTCAGAATTCTGCCCGTAACATCGATCTTACACATAAATTATGCGAAACTACCCTGTTGTACACATCTAGTATCTCGTTAAGCAGAAGCAAATTTTTTTTTCGAGCAATGTCTTTTGCCTGTCTAATGATTTTTATCTACAGCAAGATTCTCTTTTTTTATTCTAAAATGATCCAGCTTTAAATAACTACTAAGAATGGCCTCGATTAAGCGCAACTAATCGAGTGAAATGATCGTGACGTCAGAGAGCGGGGCTTATCAGCGCCCAGAAAAAGGGAGGAACTAATCACTATGCTACGTGGAACTAAATACCGTGTTCAAATCTGTCAAATAGGCGTCGTTCGCTGTCTTTTTTTTTTCGGTGTACCCTCGCCCCGCCCAATAAGGTCAGAGGACACGGAAATCGGATGGCTGTGACGACAATGGGGAAGAAAAGGGTTTCGAAGATGAGGTTCTGGTAACGATGGATGCTTCCACGAGCATCCTTCCGGTGTACTATCAATCGGGTTAATTTGCAAGTGTGTTAAAGGATACCTTGCGCATGCACCACGTACTATTTCCTCTGCCGTTTGTCTTCCGTCGCAGTGCGACTGCACTCAGAAAAATATACAGGGCGATGAACCTTCAGCGATATTTCATAGCGATTTATACACTATTTGCACGACCGCGTAAACGAGAGAACAACGGCGGAAGTAGAGCAACGTAAACAGACACCGATAATAGGAAAGCTGAAATACGAGTCTGGTGCCGAATACGTGTCTCTCTCTCTACCGACTCTTCTTTTTTTTTTCTTCTCTTTTTTTTTTCGCCGATTAAAAATTTCACTGAAATATACAATCGTGCAAAAACAACCCCCTGTGTCGGTCAGACAGTCTGGAAAACTCGACGATCCAACATTCTCGTGTTCACGCTGGATATATTTTTCTTGATGCAGGAAAACCCACCTAAGGACTTGGCATTCCATAGAATCATGCAAGGCCACGCGTTTTATCCTTTCCCATTCAGGCTTTAGGCTTACACATAAAATCGAGCTTGGATCGAGCTTGCGCGTAGCAGCAACAGCGATCGCTTCGCGTTTCCGTG
Source organism: Cerceris rybyensis (assembly GCA_910591515.1). Classification (NCBI taxonomy): domain Eukaryota; kingdom Metazoa; phylum Arthropoda; class Insecta; order Hymenoptera; family Crabronidae; genus Cerceris; species Cerceris rybyensis. Next base: position 44,742,585 of record OU342789.1, read on the forward strand.
AAAAGCGTATATGCATGGTCGCGCGTGCTGGGAAATGAGAGAGCAAAAGCGCATATATAGATTTTGCATGCGCGAAACGGTCACCGATATTTTGTTTCTTTTTGCATTTTCTTAGCCATTCATTTACGATGCGTTCGGCGACGAGTTTAAATGCGAAAGTACGCACTCAACGAGGGCGCGCTTTCGGTGGGTTTGGAAAAGCTCGTTAGATATGCACGCTTAGGAATCGAACGATTAACGAGACACACACACGTACACAGGCGATGCACGGAGAGAGAATCATGTAGAGTGACAGAGAATTAAGCCAGAGATAAAGGTAGAGAGAGAGCAAGAGAAAGAGAAAGAGAGAGATTTGCAGATATTAGCGAGAAACATACGGAGCGGTCGATAGTGAAGGATAAATAGTATTGTGACACGGAGAATAAGAGAAAAAGAGACAAATAAACTATACACGGATACTGACAGGCAAAGACAGTGAGATAATTGGTATCGTTCGTTTGTTGTTTCTTTTTTCGAATTAAAATTAGAACGGATTCCAATTGTAATTCTAAAAAGGACAACAAAGAGCAAGACGAATGCAATGAATGGGCCCTTTGAGTCGCTAACTAGCAACGAAAACTCGACACTGATTACGCGAGTAAGTACTAATGTGCACTACCACCTGAAGCGAGACTGCAAACAGGTCTTTGGATGAGCAGGTCTGCATTTCACTCTGTTGTACGCGTATCAAAAATTAGCTATATAAACGTGACTATTACCCAACAAGATTAATATTTCTATCGATCTAACGGTCTTCTTAAGAATGCTCCATCTAGTATTCATTATATTTATAATAAATTTTGAAATACTCTCTCTAACAAATCGAAGTTTCCCGGGGATTTTTAATAAAGAATAAACCGTAAGTATGAAGTAGGTTCTTTATCGATTCACGGTTCCCTCGTTATCCATCCGACGGAAGTGCGCATGTACGTTGTCTCTACGTCATGCGAGGGAAAATCAAACGGAATCATAGGTGTACGTCACTGGGTGTCGTATAGAAACGATTACTTCCGTTCTGATGTCGTGATACCAGTTTCGAGTCGATTTACGTTTATAGTTGCCCACGGGTGTGCTCGTGTGTGCTCAAGTTACTCATTATTCGATGCACTTAAACGATTGGAGCGCAAAGAGAAAGACAGATTGATAAAAGCTGCTCGCGTCGCCGCTATTACGACTCGTATCGTCGGAGATCGAAGATCGATGCGCGCCTCATTGGAACGCATCGTTCGTTCGACGACGAACACGATCGCGACGCGTTAATTTAGCTTCGTATGTATTAGCAGACAGTAGAGACAAAGAAACAGAAAGTAACGAGTTAAAAAGTACATACTGTTCTGCAGAAGCACACACATAAATTGAAAAACAACAGTTGTGAAAGAGTAAGGAAATTCGTAAAAAAAAAGGGTAAAGAGTATCAGTACGGAATTGTTGTTGCGCGTGTTGTAATGTCAAATTCTGTTTCACTGTCCGTGTCCGTTGTGTTGAGAGGTGTTACGTGTGTTCTGCTTGTCTACTAATGTTAACTATGTGTACGTATGTCTATGTGTGTATATATATAGATATATGCATATGAATATACATATCTTTGCAGGTAAATGCATATAAATGTCAAAAACTCGCATGCGATTGTATATATATATATACATGTATAGATAATGTAAAGCACCTCCTCCTAGCTGTAAAAGTAAACACTTAATTCGCAGTTGACGTTCAACAATTAATTGAATTAGTAAATAAGTATCGATTAAGAACGAAAAAAATGATAATGTAATCTGGCGCTGAAAAATGAGACACAGGTATACGTATATATATATAAATTGTCAATTTATATATATGTATATATGTATAGTAAATATAGAGAGGCCGCCAAAAAAATGATATATTGCCGAAGATATACAACACGGGGAAGTATAACGAAAGCTGTAAAGAGCATTAGCTTTGTGCAATTACGCCGAGTTACCCATACGCCAATTGCCTTTATGCCGGACGTACGTGGAATCCGCGTATATACGACACGACCCACGAACTTTTTCAGGTCGTACTGGCAATTGGAGGGGGGGAGGAAATTCGCAAACTTTCGAAACGAAATCAAGACATCGCGTTTTCCCTTTGTATTGCGGAAAATACAAAGGGTCATTTCTGGCCCACGTACGCCGGAAAAGCATTAGCGTGCCAGCGCAGCGGGGCTAGCCAACAGAAGTAAATGTATGCGTGTGATTGCTACAAAGACAGAAATTAAACAAAAAAATAAAACATTGTTAAAATGGCGAATTAAACGAAGAAACGAAATGATATAGAGTACAAAATTATTAATCAAGAACTAATTCGAAGAAGTGGAGGGTAAAAGTAGAAGAACAAGAAGAAGATGAATAAGAACGTACAAAATGTACTGATTGAGAGTAAGAAGGAAATAGAACATAGGGACCACTAGTTAAGTGCCGGCCTGTGAAAAGAAATATTACATAATATATACAACATAATATATTGTCTCTTGTTGCTATTCTCTCAAAACGGTGTCTGTTCTATGGGCGTATGTATGGTTTTATGCCAGTGTAAATGTATATGCGTGTATGCGTGGCGCAAGAGTTTCGTTAACATCGATGCAAATAGTATCGAAGACAAACAAAAATTAATGGACATCACTACTCTTCATTCACTAAGGTCATTCACTACTACGATCATAGGTAACGGTAAGAAAAGTATGTATAGATATATATATTATTAACAAAAACTTTAAAGTGAACAAAAAAACATATCGTCATATTTTGGCTTTCTACGTTTTTTTTTCCCTGATTGGTCAAGCTTTTAGCGACGTAAAAAAAAAACTGGACAAATGCGAGCGGAATAGTGTTCGGGTTACACGACGTAAATATGATTGTATGCTATAGCAATGGTGCCGATAGTAATAACGATAACAATAACAATAACGGTTGTAATAAATGGTAATCAATGCCAGTTACGGTATTATATTGTAAAAAATTTCACGTTAACGAATAAACGTATCATGAACGCGACTCTGATCGTGAACTACTTCGGCCAATCAAGGTTAAAGTTATTAATATTCTAAGTAGCAAAATTCAAACGTGTTTATATCGATATTAATAACATTATATATAAACAGGCAGCAGGCAATTAATTCAAAGACCATTAACGATGTAAACGTCCGGGGGAATGAGTAGTTCTTCTTTTCTCGTGGAGTAATGAGGGGTGGAAATGAGGAGGATTGATTTCAGAGAGAAACGGGCGTCATTTTCGACGTGGTCGTCGTCGCAGAAATATCGTTATTGAAATATTAGCGGATTCTTTTTTTTTTACTAATTTTTGTTGTTGTTTTTTTTTTTGGTTTCGTTTAGCGTGATATCTGTGCAGATTACTCGATCGGTAGCGTCGTGACGTTCGACAAACAATCGCAATTGAAAATCACTTTTACGTACGCAAAGACTATTCTTTCTTGCAAGCGGAACGCAACTACGGAAATACTGAAATTTTCGATAGGAAAGAACAAAAAAAAAATATAGTGATACAGTTTGAGCATACTTCGCACAAGTTCGTTCAACTAAAAGAGCAAAAGGCACATTACATTAATATATAATTAAAAAAAAAAGAGAGAGAGAGATGAAAAAAAAATGAAAAATAAAAAATGTACCAGACTAAATATATGTGTATAAGGTAAGACATAAAAAGCACACAAACTTCTTGGTCATTGAGTGAATTCAGAAAGATTCAATAAACAGTCTGTGCATCGTTTTCAGTTTCAATTATATTTCTTTTATTTGAATTCATCGTCAATAAATTTCACGTGACCCGAACTTAGTGCAAGTCATCGTATTACATCACAAATAGGTATCGTTATGATTACTAATTATCATTCGTTATTGTATGTTACCAAATATTATAATAAGTATTACCGTAAGACCAATTTTTAGTTTAAGTTGATAAAGTATTTCGATCGTGTATTTTCCGAATTCTATTTGCAATATTTAATTAACGACATTACATTGCATATATTTCCTTATTCTTTCTCGTACTCTTTTTTTTTCCTTTTCTTCGTTTACTTAATCGTAAATTACCTAACGATCGGTATCAGTTCAGACGAGGGAGAAGGTAGGGGCGGTTACCAAAAACCATTTCGACATTGTGACAAGAAAGGGACGTTACAGGAAGCGAGGCCAGGAATACAAAAAAAAAAAAAACAGGACTTGGTGAAATTCGACGAAATTATGTGCCTACTGAAACCGATTCGAAAGAATTAATAAATAATACGTTCACGAAACCGAATCGTGGTATACAAAATATTTCAAATATTCACTTTTCTTTCCCCCCAGGCTGGAAATTTTCATTTCTAAAACCGTTACGTTCTCTAGCTAGTGCACGATTGCAATTAAAAAAATAAGAATACGAACGAACGAAAGATTAATCTATCTCAAATTACAATATAAATATATAGTCGTAACTTAATTCCATCTATAAATATCATTACGTTCTCAATGAGGTTAAATACACACAACCGGACTGTCCTTTGTTTCCTCTCGATCTTTCGCAATACGAAATACAATTAATTAATTTGTTAACCTACCTACTATGTACACATGTCGCTATGTGCGTATGCATGGCTGGATCGGCGCGTAGAAATATCGTGTGACTGTATTTATATATATAGTATTCTGCATACGTACATAAATGTTGTATATACTCCTTAAAACGTTAAAAATTCTGCGTGTGATAAAAATGTGCAACGATCTGCAAAGTCGTACAAAAGGAACGTCTACCCGCGCAAAAATCAGCGATAAGTGTACTTAATCTCGTCGCGATTCTCTCTAATCATACCGACGCGAACATACCGCTCTAATGATCGTTTGAACGCATTAAAAAACGCGAAAATCTCCCAATCTTAAAACTGTTTGTCCGCGGCTGCACATCCTTGTTTCTCTTCGCAATTATTCTCCTTTCGTGCGAAACAAACGCGACACATCAATCGAGGATATATTGTTCCATTCTTTCCCCCGTTTTATCTCTACGTTTCCTTTACTTTCTCATCACCCTTTCCTTCTTCTATGACCGAAGAGTTTTCCTGTACCTTTGACTCGCACGAGTGTGTCGAGCTCGTTACCATCGAATACACGGAAAACGTATTAAATTCGTTTTCTACGAAGAGCCATTTCTTGTTCTCGAAAAAGGGAATTCCATTTCAGAAACGATCCGCGCGGGAGTTTCGCGCCGATACCACCCCCTTCTTCAACCTCTCTCACTCACCCCCGTACTATATTGTTCTCTTTTCGCTCGATTTTATTCATTTTCTCGCGAAACTGCCGTACGAAACTTGTTAATTTCGTGAAAGCCGCCGGGCGAAAGAAGAAGCGATACCGGCTGCTCGAGGGAAATCTGTAAACTCGAGCATTATAAAACTTACAGCGTACGGTACGCTCTTGGAACCAAAGTTTTTCCCCGAATTGACGGGAATAACGCGAGTAAACGCGACACAGCGAAAAAGAGCTTTCCATATTCGTTGCTCCTGAAACCGTCGTTCCCCTCGTGCGAGATGCGCGCATTTCGTCGCGACATAAAGACAGAATATGCTCGGAAAATTTGAAAAAATAAAAATCTCCATCCTCGTCTTTGTTCTCTCGACATTCCGTTGGTTATATTACCCCCCATCGAAGGATTTTTCAAGGAGGTACGAAACGCGATCTTCATTTACACGTGTTAAATGTAATTAGGTTCTATTCATCTTACGTCTAGATACTCTTGCGACATATTTCACTTAACACGAAACTAGCGATACAAGGAACCGGCACGTTAGTAGAAGTGGAAGAATTTTCGTACGACTCTCGGCAGTTGACTGACAAGTATATGTGCCTTTCGTAAGTTCAAAGTTTAGCAAAGAAAATCGCGATGGGCATGCGTAATATATTAAAAAAATTATCGTTTTATCCAGGTGGAAAAAGATTGTTATTAGCGGCGCGATAGAACTTGTATTTTTATCATTGAAAAGAATTGGAAAACAAATAAAAGATGGCTCCGATGAAACCTTTAGTATTTCCGTGACTTCGTATCGTGACGTATCGACATCCAGTTCGTCGACAAACGTGTAGGTTTGTACGGTTCTCGCCGATATTTCATGGGAATTTACATCATCTGCCGCAAACTGCCGTCAGATATTGTCGACACCATGTCATCCGTGAAAACGATACAAATAAAGCCACGCTTGGAAATTCGATCTGTTTCTATTCTCGATTATAGGAAACTTCTCGCAGCTCGCGATCAAAAAGAATATAAATCGAAACACGTTAAGTTTACATCGTCGTTCATTGCACATTTTTAAATTCATCTACTTCTTTTAACTTGCCCTACAATAGTCACCGTAATCTCGGTAACGTAATCATATTATATCATCACGGTTTTTGTCGTTGCCATTTGTAGTTATACACGAAATATCATTATCAAATTACACAATATCTCTCCGTTATCCCGAAATCGATTTACGCCTTTGATTCTGCGTAATCTATTTCTACTTCGTGCACGATACCACCTTACTTCGATTTCACACCCCGATTCTTTATAGTACGATAATAACTGTAAATAGTCACTAGATAAATATAAATCGCAGCCACATTTTGTTCGTGTCTAATTATGTTCGGTCACCGCATAAAACATACGCGCTTCCGACTACATCCGAAACTATTTCTTCGCTTGTACGCGATCTACTCTTTCTCCGTTCGCAAATGCATCCTTTTCGTCCTCGCGTGAGAAACGATCCGCGAGATCATCGCGTAACGCGACACCGTACAACGATGGAAATCGAACACGACACTCTATGCACTGGAATTTGAGAACAGGCTTTTATTCCATCATCGAATTCAAATCTATGCCCGATAGTTCTTATGGTACGCGACAAAATCACATCTATGGAGCGTAACATTGGATCAACGAAGAGAAACCATCTTCGTCTACTGGTGCTTAAAGTTTCGTGTTCTATTTCATCGAGTGTACAAATAGCGAATCAATGGGCGAACGCGAGACATCCTCGTTGAATTTAAACCGAACGCGACTCCTCTCGATCGAGACATCGAAAAGTAATTAACTCGTCGGCTCGAAAACACCGAATCTCGCGCCGTCGAGCCGGCTCGAATTTTCAGTTTGCGCGCGATCTCGCCGCTGCGAATGACAATCAAGCTAAATATATATCTCGCGAATACGCTTGTACAAGGCTAGGATATACTTTTTTTTTTTAGTGTTTTTTTTTGTCTACATCGCACACGTAATACTCACTGTTACGAATAAACGTATAGAAATATATAGCATTCTGTAACCACGATTAGGCATTCGAGTACTTTTTACGTTCCTCGAGGTTCTCGGTGCACCGAGAGACTTCGGGAAAACTGAGGAAATCCGGCAATCGTTCGCTTTCCAGCCTAGAAGGCCTTTCTTCCCTCTCGTTTCCGAGTAACGAGGAGTATGTACTTCGTACTCGTTGAACAAAAGCGACATGATTTCTCCACGATTGTGACTCATATCATTCCACGCGACATCGTTTGTCTCAGAATCACGGTTTTCCCGAAGACCGTTAAAGCTTCCGACCGACGTACGTCGTTTTAAAAAGTCGTCTAGTGAAACTATACTCGTGTCGTCAACGTCACTACGACTAAACGCGGCCAGATATAAAGAATCCAACCACACCGCTTCCGCGGATAAGAAGTATCCTCTTTTCGAATATCATATAACGTTACTCTGGAAAAGAAAAAAAGAAAAAAAAAACACCGAGGAGAGAAAAGAAAAAGACAAAACTATAAAAAATAATCCAAGATATAAACCGACCGCGTTCGAAACACAAATTCGGTCCTCCGATGTTTAAAAAAAGGGAATACTCTCTTGCAAAAAAAAAAGAAAAGAAAATATAGGAGTGCCACGGAAGTATTTAATAATACGCGTGGACATAAATAAGATTGTGGATTGGATGATGATGGGCATGAGGATTGTGCAAGGGAGTGCACAAGGAGGTCGTGGTAATAGTAGTCGGGGATGGGGGATGATTGACAGATTGCATCGTGGAAACGGGCGACACCTGATTGGGGGGACCGGCCGGCACTTGGTACACGGTATTGGGCGCGGCCATCGGGCACCTTGAGGCCCCGGCTGCGCCGTGTTGGGCCCCATGCTGTTGTTGTTGTTGTTGTTGTTGTTGTTGCTGTTGTTGTTGTTGAATGTAGTTTGGTGGTAGACATACCTCGAGGCGGTCGGTACGTGGCATCTTCTGCGGCATCGCCACCGTCTGCGGAACGACGCCGAGGGGACTTCCTACTCCCGTTGGATCCGCTGGGCCCATTATCGCCGGCATTATTGGGCTGGGCGCGAAGTATGGGCTGTACGTGTTGCCCACCTGCGGCATACCGGTCAGGTACGGATTCGTCGCCTGCGAAAACAAACCCGGAAAGTATCCAGGTAACACGGATTAGAACACACCTATCCCCACCTTCGCTCCACGCGTCTTTGATTAACTTTCCCCGCGGCGCGCGATACTACTACTGGTTTTCGCTTTTCTTTTATATTTACCCCTCAAGCCTCGCTTTTAAATCTCCCGTCCAACCCTTCAGCATTGCGGTTGTCGCGTCTCTACTTGATACGGCGATGAACAATTCGCTCGTTACGTATCAAGACTCCGCGAGTGCCGTTTTAACTGGCTTCGATTTCATTTACGTCTATCGAATAATGATTTTTTACTATTTCTGTATTCATATTTGGAATTATTGAGAATGATATTGTACGCGTGGCAAGTAGGATTTAATAATGGAACTTTTTTCTTGCAATTATATATTAACACTTTAGTGGCCGCTCACACAACATGCGTGTGATGCTACCGCCGAGAGTTATTGGCTAGTATCACACTCTCTGTGTGATGAATTATGAATGTAAACAAGTGTGGATATTGCTATTGGCTTCGTAGTTCATTGCTACGTCTTTGATCTTATTTTTATTCTCTTAATTTTGATAAACTTTTTTTAAATTAATTCTTCAGAAATATTGCCGGCCCCTGGCAACAGTTGACTGCGTAGACGTGCGGCCATTAACGTGTTAATAAATTATACTAATTTTTTCTTGGAAGATAAATATAACGAGTGAAGTGCTAGGTGCAAGTAAATTTCAAGATTCCAGTAATTTGAAATGACGTGAATTATTCTTTTCTTCGTAGGAACTCAAAATCCGGATTGAGAAACGTTTTAACGATGACTTTAAACCGATCATAGAGAACGGTAGTATGAAAGTAAACGATAGTTTTCGCGCGGTGTCGGAACTAGCGGCCGGAAATCCGCGAAAGAGAAGAAGCCTCGTTTACGGACTCTCGCGAAGCCTTAATCGTTCTTTCTTTCTTTCTAACCCCTGTTTTAACGACAAGCGCACGTTCCCACACGAAGCGTTTGGTTTTGCAGCGAGAACGGGGTTCCCAGAAGCGAAGGCAGGTAATTTGAAGCGCAGCCGAATGAGCTGAACGCCCGTCCCTTCTTCTTCTTAAGGATCTCTTGTACTCTTCGAACTTTTCGCCGACGTAGATAGAAGCATCCGGATATGTGAGGCGCGGTAACTGCCGAAAAAGTTCACCACTAGTCGAACACACGCCGTAATAATGGCCATTGACCCGGAAAAGCGTTTCTTCTTACGGGGGAAAATAATAATTTTCCGCTCGGAAGCCACCGTGCCTCACGATCCAACCTTTTCGTACGTTACCCATGCTCTCGTTGACGGATTACGACCCATCGATTCCCTAGGATGGTTTTAAATACGAAAAAAAGTAAATTTTCTTATATCTCGAAAATAATTCGATGCGATCATTGAGAAGAATAATAATTCTTAAAAGATTAAGTGATCGAAAAGATGAGAATTCCGAGAGTCCTCGAGAGCGAGGGTGAACGCGCTGACTTTACTTGGCCGCAAAATATTCATGCTCTTCTCGTTCTAAAGGAAAACTTTGAAAACGTGTAGAAACGTACTTTTTTCTTTTATCTCAATAAACAAACATCTCGTGAAGCATGCAAATAAAATCTCTTTAACTTACGGTGCGGCGCTCTTTTAAAACAATTTTAAGCTTTCGTACAAACGCTTACTAGTTTTACAAGGCATACTCTGCCTCGTACGGAAACGAACGACGTTTTCAAATCCATAAATTTCTACTTGCTACTTTTTTATGTGAAATTTAACAAATCATATATTTCCTTTGAAGTGTAATTATATTTTCTCACGAGAATAAAAATGAAACTATTACGAGTATGTTATGTTCTATGGATATTTCACGTTGATCGTTAACGTAATCGGCTTTTAATTAACTAAAAAATTAGTGGAAGCCAACCAAAACCAGGAGTTACCATAAAGGCGTGGGTAGCGAGAAGTTGCTGCTGGATTTGCTGTTGAAGGTGATGGTGTGGTGCCGGAGGTGCCGGTGCCTCCTGTTCACCAATGACGTAATTGGAGAACACACCAACAATCAACCACAACCACGAGAGCCACAGCGGCAAACATAGGGGACAGACAGGCAGTCATACGAGTAGTATAGGGTTCGATGTCACGTAGCAACGACTATGAATGTATGTCATGAATAAAAGGCGGGTGGGCTTATTATGATGTTTTGATTTTTTTCCTCTTTATCATTTTAACTTTTTTCTCTTTTCTATAATGCTTTTTTTTTCAAGAGACAAAAAATCTTACGATTTTGGGCTTGCACGCACCCGCGTGCGAGCATGCGCGAGAGAGACAATTTCTTTTTTCTTTTAATTATTATTATTATCGAGGGTATTGCTATAATATAAAATTTATAATCTTTTTGAAGTCATGTCAATTTTGTGGATTCGTCAAACGATCGAATGGAATGACTTTATTTAAAAAAGAGGGCTCGGGGCAGGGGGCGGGGGGTTGTGTGCCTTTAATTCGAATACAATTTTGACGAATCAACAAAATACAGTTTCGACGCGAATACTTATTTTTCGAGATCTATATAAACTCAGGATTCGAATGGCAGACAAATGTAGGAAATCTAATAGGACTACGCTTTTCTATATATAAATTCTATTAATTTCTTAAATATTGACTGTCTATCGAAAAATATGGATAAATATAAGGTTTCTCGAGGAGAAAGGGGATAACACTGACCAAAAACATGCGGCGTGCTAAATTTTACTTTTTGAGGTTTTATCTCTCGGTGCAATGCCCGCAAATAAAGGACGCGGGTGAATATAGACGGTGAAGCGTAGGTCTCGCCTTTCTCAATTTTATACGACATTTCACTGTGAAATTACAAAGTCACGTTTAACTTTCCACCAGAGAGAAAGATTTTATTTGAATATACGAAATAAAAAGTTTCTATGAGGAATTCGAAAACCAATGAAAATTCGCTTCAACGTCGATGAATCACTCGGCGTCGCCTACCAAAAAAGGTAATCTAGTGGTAGTCCTCGACTAACACAGACAAAATCAAGGTCTCTCGATCGTGGTAAAAGAAAATGTGTGGATGTGTGAACAGCAGAAGACGTGGTGCAACGATTGTGTTAAGTTTTGGACGTACCACTGCTGGTACCTGGCCAGGCACGAGGGGCTGGCCCGGTGTAAGGCCCATTTGCTGCATCAGCGCGTTCTTCAGAGCTAAGTGATTGCGCCCGTTTATCAAAAGCTGGTCCTTCAGGTGCTGTGGTGGATGGAAATATTTGCACGGTGGCTTTTCCCGATTACATCGTCCCTGAAAAAGAAAATGAAAAAAGTGTTATTTCAATGAAAGATTTGACTTTAAAAATTTTAATTTCCTTAATGTATCTCAAATTGCAAGTAACAATTGCACGACGGTATTCGTGAGAATACTATGGTAACCTAATAATTATATTTGAAAATTCTAAATTTAGAATCATTTAATGATAAGGCGATAAATTTTCAGTTACAATTTTAAGTACCATCAAATTACCGAACTCATGATATACATCACATAGAAAAATCGCTTCAGAAATAACTCAAGTTAGGAACTACTAATTGATACTCCAAGCCAACAACTCCATAATCATCGTAGCTTCCTAAAACTACTCCTAATTTCATCAAACATCAATTACCAACAAATTAACATAATTTTCTACTAAAATGCAAACAAATATTTACATTTTTATGTCTATAGGATAAATATGCACATAGTTGAGCAAAATCTGCTCATTAAAATCATTGCCCGACACTCTGTTAGTCGGACTACACGGAAACGTCTCTTTGTTCTCACAATGAACGAATTAGCGTTGAACGTTGTAGCCAAGCTCACATATCGGCAACGAAGTACGATTATGAAACTCGCAGAGGGCTATAAAGCAGGAAACTCCTCTTGGAGCTTATAAGGATATCAAGGCGGTAGAAGTACCGCGGAAGTACGATTAAACGCAACTTTAATTACAGGACCTTTCCTGTTAACAACCTTCTCGTGAAAGATCTATGTGTACATCCCCTCCTTCTCAGTACAACCCTCTGCACTCTCCTCCATCGAGCCCGAGTGCAATATAATCCAACGTGGTCTTAGGTGCACGCGCACGACCTTCTACGTGCAATTTATCCATAAGTGAAACGCGCTCATCTACAAGTGGCTCATAATATAGCTAATATCCGAAGGTCCCTTGCCCTCTCGTATCTCGGCCGTCGCGACGAGGTTTAACGCGGTTTAAGGGCATCGCGCGTCGTTGCACTCGCGCAACCTCGAAACGCAACGTTGGGTGGAGAACGGTGCAACTGAACGAGGGAAAAAAAGGGCGGAAACATAAAACGACACTTCTTTTCATTTTTTTTTTCACTTCAACTGTTATGTTGATTTTGTCTGGAATCTACTGTTTTAGATGGCTTTCGAGAACCAAGGTTGTGATACATATATCACAGAAAAAAATTTTTAAGAGATAGAGATTTTGAGATTGGATTTTTTTTTTGACTTCAACTGTTATGTTGATTTTGTCTGGAATCTGCTGTTTTAGATGGCTTTCGCGAACCAAGGTTGTGATACATATATTACAGGAAAAAATGTTTAAGAGATGGGGAAAAAGAATTTGGACTCGGGCGTACTGATTGCGAGTTCAAACGTTTTCTTCCTTCAGCATCATAGCACTTCTCTATTTGGTATTTTGTGATTTCGATTACTATGGTAGTTTTTCCTGCGATTTAGTGTACTGTGCACTGTGTGAACCATCGTCATTGTACTCGGGCAGCTTTGAAACGCAACGTTGGGTGGAGAATGGTGCAGCCGAACGAGGGAAAAAAGGGCGGGAACATAAAACGACACTTCTTTTCATTTTTTTTTTTGGCTTCAACTGCTATGTTGGTTTTGCCTGGAATCTTTTGTTTTAAATGGCTTTCAACAACCAAGGCTGTGATACACATATCACAGGAAAAAATTTCTCGGAGATGGTGGAAAAGAATTTGAACTCGGGCGCACTGATTGCGAGTTCAAACGTTTCCTTCCTCAACCATAATAGAGTCTCTTTCGACCCAACTACTAATTTGATTTTGTCTAGAATCTATTGTACTAGATGATTTGTGAATCACCGAGGTCATTGCGTACGTATCACATGGAAAAAATTTGCCAGACGTGCAAGGAAGGAGGAACTTTGAACTTGGGCCAATTAATTGCGAGTCCAAGGTTTTATTTTCTCAACCAGCGCAAACTCCTGTCTTTGGCATATTTTGGCTTAAATTGCTATGGTCATTTTGCAGAGCCCACAGATTTGGATGAGTTCTAAACCACTGAGGCTGTGATGTGAGTATCAAGTGGAAAAATTTCCTCGCTAGTGATTGCAAAAATTTTGAATTCGAGCATATATATTACGTGTTTGAGCTTTTACCTCCTTACCCCCTACATCTACGGAAACGATTTTCCACGATGACATTCGAGGCAAATTTCTTTTTACATTTACGAAGAGTAACGAGGAACGAGGAAATAACGTCGAATGCATTATTCATACATAATTTATTTGCAAACAGGGAATAGCGGCAACGAAACGAATACAGGAATGCGCACTCTCGACCTATTTGTCTGTCTCGGTAGTTTCCACTTACTCGTAACACGAGTGTCGAACGCGGTCCCGAAGTAATACGGTTAGATCGGTTGTCGTGGCTGAAATCCAACCAGGGGAGGAAAATTGGAAGCTGAAGCATTCTGTGCTCTCAAATTTTGCGAATTTAAGCGAGATTTTCATGACATAATGTTATTTATTAGGAGTACAAATTAGTTCGGCCCGTTTTTTTATGGTCAAAAATATACTTATTTGAGTTCAAAATGAATGAACAGATTAATCAAAGTATCGTCTATCACTGGCTCCTACTTTTTCCCACCTCTTAGGCAATTTTCGAATTCCATCTCGAAAAAATGTCTCGTCTTTTGAGGCGATCCAAGATAGGAGCTCATTTTCGATTTCCGCGAAAGAAGTGAACCGGTGATCTGTTAAATAGTGTTGTATCCGTTGGAACATCCAGTAATCAGAAGGAGCAATGTCCGGTGAATACGGCGGGTGCGGTAAAATATCCCGTTTGAGCGTTTTTAAATATTTTTTTACGACTTTTGCGACATGAGGCCGAGCGGTGTCATGCAGAAGAATAACTTTGTCATATCTTTGCTCGTATTTCGGGTGTTTATCTCGTAATGCACGGCTGAAATGCATCAATTGTAGCCTATACCGATTGTCAATAATAGAATCGCCAGATTGTAGGAGCTCATAGTATACAACACCCTTTTGGTCTCACCAGATACACAACATGACCTTCGAACCATGAATATTCGACTTTGGTTTTGATATTGATGTCGATGGCAACGATTGGCCAGGCATAGCGTAGTATTTTTTCTTCTTGGGGTTGTCGTAGAATATCCATTTCTCATCCCCAATCACAATCCGATGTAAAAGCTGCACTTTCTTTCCAATTAAAGCAGAAAACTAAAACCTCCGGCAAATGGTGCTTACTTAACACAAAATTTGACATATTCAACACAGTAAAAAACAAGGTTTTTGTATGAAACTCAAAGCGATACGAACTGAATATTATTGACAGATGTCTAACCGCTCTGAAACATCTAAAATCAGCTGTCACTATGAAACAGCCAGAGCTATAGTTTGAAAACGGACCGAACTAATTTGTACTCCCAATATTAACCGTTTCAATACCGGGAGGGTTTTAAAAAAGTACTTCGAAAAAAGCCAAAAGCCACTTTCGAGCTCTTGAGATTTTATTTCAAAATAAGCTAAAGTTGGTGTTTTATTTTATGTAGTGCACAACAAGAACAATCTTCTCGTGCTTGTATCCTAATTTGGAATTACTTTATATTATAAAAGAGAAACCTGATGCATTCTTGACAAAATATTTTAACAAAGTCTTCCTTCAATTGTCAACATTGAAAAAATGTCCTGGGGTTTTTCGACACAAAAACTAAAGAGGGCGAAAGTGGCTCGTGGTACGCAAACGGTTAAGTAAGAAAATTCTAGGAATAAGTTAAAGTTGAGTATCGAGCGGTTTTCAATTTCATGTCAGTCGTGCAGTTTTATATTCTAGATTTCAACCAATATATGCGGTACTGATTGAAAGTGTAATCACAATGCGTTCCTTTGTTTCGTAAAAATTGCGAAAAATATGAGGTTATTGAGATATTCCTGGGAAAAAAATGGATTGATATAGGGGTAAATGCGGATTTCGACGCGGAGTATGCGTTCGCGTGTAACCCAGTTATCGAACAAGAAATCTTTAAACAACGTGGGAACGTGTTTTCGCGTATGCAATGAGTAAGCAAGAACGAATGCATTTGTATTTGCGTATCGGTTTCTCGATGCAGCAGCATCACTGTTGCAAAATAGCGCGAAGAGTTTCCAAAGCAACTGAAACCTGCGGAGGGTGAGCTATGCTTTAGTTGCTCCAGATTAATTGCGCACTGAACTCTTTGCAGTTTTATGCTCAACTCTTGTGAACAGAACTTTCTACCACCTATTTTTCCAACTTTGAAATACGACAATTCTTTCGTATTTTGACCGAAATCCAAAATATTCTATAATACCCACTCCTACCTAGGAATAAAATATACAATACTAGATAACTGCTTTTAACACAAGAATTGCTCGCATTCAATCTATTATAGTTCAATATGTTAAATAAATACTTTGAAACCGAAGGAATCAACAGATCGAAAAGACGATCCATTCGGTGATTTATCGGTAGACTATTCCACGACTCTCCTCTAAACTTGGAGAATTTTTGAAAAAAACTGTGTACCAGTCACCTTGTCTGATTCGATAAGTCTAGTGTTAACAATTGTCCACATTTACCAACCAAATTTCAATGAATTAACAGCAAATCGCAAGGTCCCCTCAGTTCCTACAGCGTCAAGTAAACATATCAAGTTTACATATATTTTTCCAAAGATAATTAACCAAATCTGATATCCATCATACGACAAACAACAATTCCTCACCACTTTCTACATCTCCCACTCGATTCCCTCCAAATATTCAATTACCATTTAATCACCCTTCGCAAACTCGCCCCGGTTTTATCATATCCCAAAGTCTGCAGCTGCGCGTCACGTTATTTATCGAGAAACGGAACAACGTCTAATACGAAATTGCGCTCCGCTTAATAAACGTAACGCAAAATTTATCCATAATCCAAGTAGACTGGAACGGTAGCGTATCGTAATACCAGGGAGCGTCCGCCGGTTTCTCTCCTCCATCCTCAGACACCGTCTGGCACTTAACCCCCGCACGAGACGAGGCGTCGGAGCAAGGCGTAACACGATTCAAAGACCGAACAAGAAGAGGGTTGCAGGCCAGACTACCTACATAAGTAGTAGGAAAGAGAGAAAGAGAGCAAATGCAAGGAGTGGCCGAAAGGTCGAGGTAAAACGAGGACGAGAATAACAGTAGAAGAGAAGAAGGGGGTAGATTGTTAGAAGGGTAGAAGGATACGTGGCCTGGAAGGAGATCGGGCGATGTCACGGTGGTACTAATTAGACCTTAACAATATTAGTTCAGGTAAGGCGCTACGAAGGAGGGTAACCACTACCACCATAAGGATGGAACATTCGCGTTTCTTACGGAAATCCAGTGGCTTTCCGTAATAGCAGCTTGCGAACGTAAAGCCGACCCCGGAAGGAGGGCTCGTGGTGAAGGGATGCCTACTCAAATATCGTCTAATTAAGCACATTTGAGAGTTTCAAGGAATAATGTGTACCCCGGCTACGCGAAACTTTCGACCTATTGAGTAGAGCAAGTGTGCCATCCTGTAACTTTCGCTCTATCTCTTACTCTCGTTACCTCTTTACCTCCTATCGTCTTTCACTTTTCATAGCTAGCCTTTCGTCCTTGCAACGTCACCGTTTCCATGCTCTTTATCGCTCTTCTCGACTGTAAACGAACTTCTCGTTGGTGATAGGACGACGCGAGAGCCCGGCTAATTGCTCTAGAGACGAGATTTACGCTTGAAATTTGTATAAACGATCTATAGGAACGCATGTATATGAAGGGATTCACTCGCTGCTCTGCCAAGTGGCTTCTACATTAGTCACGTTTGTGAAATACAGTATTCCCTGGTTATATGCACAAGGAGGGGCCCTCGATAACTGCATCGCGAGCATCCCCACCACATAGGGGGATCCCCCTCGGCGAGCCGCCACATTCAGCGACGGGGAAGTGTAACATGATACTTTCGGATCGTGTCCATGAGCCAATACTAATCGAAGGACTGAACTTTTCCGTTTTTGATTATTTTTCGTTAAAAACTTCGCTATCGTGTTTGTGACAATTTTGTGATTAAAATGATACCAAACACGACATAATTTGAGCAACATTTACTTAATATTTAAATCGCTTATTTGCTATATAGATAATTCAAACATGTCGTGTTTGGTATCATTTTAATCAGAAAAAACTCACAAATACGTTAACGAAGTTTCCAAAACAAAAAATTTGAAAATGGAAAAGTTCAATCCTCCAATTAGTATTAACTCAGCGATAGGTCGGGCCGGTCCCCTTGTACGTTGGGCCTCTCTGTCTCTTCTACTATCTGTCTTTTTCTAAGCTCGGCACTCGGCTCGAGCCGTGAGATAAACACAGTGTTGACATTCAGCTACGACCAGTGCATATAAGTTTTGCACAGGGACTCTATAGCAGTGCATATATAGAGTTTGGTAACTATTCAATGTTTACGAATTTAGAAAGGGGTAAGCAATGGGACAATGTCCCCCCCCCCCCCCCCCCCTCTCTAGAAGATGAAGGGGTTGATGGAACCGAGACTCGTCTTCGATGCACACGCGATTGACGGCGATGAGTCCGTTTCTACGAACGTTTTAAGGAGCATTCTTTGCTCCATGCACGAGCTGATGAAACAAATTTTTACGATGCCTTAAGTTTGTTAAATGCCTGTGCTATGGAGAGACACGTTCCTCAAAACGTTTGTACATACATACGAACAGAGTCATCGCTGTCACAGTTTTTATCCTTTATCCTTTGCATCTTCGACGGGGTGGTTTTTCACTGTTTTCCGCTTTTTAAATTCGCGGTCAACTTGAGCTGTATGAAAATACCGACTTGTTATTCACGTCAATAAAAGCACAGCAGTGTCGACAGGTGTGCAATGTTTAAATGCACTGCGCTGTGTTTACGTCGCTGCTCCAATTGAGCGCCGAACTTAGAAAAGACTGTAAGTATAATTCAAAGCATATCGTATTGGGTATCATCTTAATCAGAAAAATTTCACAAATACGTTATCGAAATTTGCGAAAAAATGGAATATCAAAAATGGAAAAGTTTTATCCTCCGGTTTGTGAAATTTTTCTGATTAAGATGATACCCAACACGATATGGTTTGAATTATACTTACTGTCTTTTCTAAGTTCGGCGCTCAATTGGAGCAGCGACGTAAACACAGCACAGTGCATTTAAACATTGCACACCTGTCGATACTGCTGTGCTTTTATTGACGTGAATAACAATTCGGTATTTTCATACAGCTCAAGTTGACCGCGAATTTAAAAAGCGGAAAACAGTGAAAAACCACCCCGTCGAAGATGCAAAGGATAAAGGATAAAAACTGTGACAGCGATGACTCTGTTCGTATGTATGTATAAACGTTTTGAGGAATGTGTCTCTCCATAGCACAGGCATTTAACAAACTTTAGGCATCGTAAAAATTTGTTTCATCAGCTCGTGCATGGAGCAAAGAATGCTCCTTAAAACGTTCGTAGAAACGGACTCATCGCCGTCAATCGCGTGTGCATCGAAGACGAGTCTCGGTTCCATCAACCCCTTCATCTTCTAGAGGGGCGGGGGGGGGGGGGGGGCATTGTCCCATTGCTTACCCCTTTCTAAATTCGTAAACATTGAATAGTTACCAAACTCTATATATGCACTGCTATAGAGTCCCTGTGCAAAACTTATATGCACTGGTCGTAGCTGAATGTCAACACTGTGTTTATCTCACGGCTCGAGCCGAGTGCCGAGCTTAGAAAAAGACAGATAGTAGAAGTGACAGAGAGGCCCAACGTACAGGGGGACCGGCCCGACCTATCGCTGAGTTAATACTAATTGGAGGATTGAACTTTTCCATTTTCAAATTTTTTGTTTTGGAAACTTCGTTAACGTATTTGTGAGTTTTTTCTGATTAAAATGATACCAAACACGACATGTTTGAATTATCTATATAGCAAATAAGCGATTTAAATATTAAGTAAATGTTGCTCAAATTATGTCGTGTTTGGTATCATTTTAATCACAAAATTGTCACAAACACGATAGCGAAGTTTTTAACGAAAAATAATCAAAAACGGAAAAGTTCAGTCCTTCGATTAGTATTGGCTCATGGACACGATCGGGCCGGTCCCCCTATAGCTTAGATCTCTCTGTCTCTTCTACTGTCTGTTCTTTTCTAAGTTCACGCTCGGCTGGAGCCAGAACGTAAACACAAAATAGAAACCACCACTTCGTAACTCCACAGTTTCGGTCCCGAATTCTGTGCATATATCCAGGGTTTACTGTATATCTGTCTGTTAGCGATGCATTCCCGGGAATAGTGCACCGTTAGAGGCCAATCTGAGGGAGATACTGGGTTTACTAAAGTCCGATGTCAAATGGGGATGGAAAATGACGAGGGCATAGTACGAATGCACAACTACTGGGAGTAATATCATATTCAGAGACCGTGGAATAGAGAGAGAGAAAAAAAAGTGTAGATGATGAACCAACTTCGAATGAGCGTTAATTACCATTTACGAATTGAACTATTCCTACCAGGCGCAAGTTAAAGTAAACTTGGTTCGTTTAATTTTCATTTGGGTCGAGATAATTGGCAAGGAACATAATTGAAGAGCAATTTTCTGCATTACGAGCTTCTACTCGACTAATTAAGCGTTGGAAGATAACTTGCAAATGTGCAGTCGATGTGTCATTGTGCGTGATACAAGGGAGGTTTTTTTTCAACCCTTTTCGCTGAACTGTGACAATAGATTCAGGATTGTGAATCTTCGTTAAGCTAGTGCATTTACGATTTTTTAAGGATTTAATGAATTTTAAATCCAAAAATATGACTTCAACGTCTTATGTAAAATGACTGAATTTATAATAACAAAATTTGTTCGCAGCAGAACACGTTTTATTAAATATTCAATGCTGAATTCAAGTAGGGCACCAAAACTTGCTTTACGGACACTTCGCGGAAATCGACGTAAAGTGACGGAGTACATCGCTGAAACTCGTGTTTCTGAATTACAAATCGTTGACTTGTAAAAAGCAGCTTAAGAAATCCCACCATGAGGCAATTACTTGCCTCTATTTGCAAATTTACAACGCTGTAATCTTCGGCTCGTAATCCCACAGCGAAATTGCCAGTATAACAACAGTAGCAGCGAACGGTGAACTTAATAAACAGACGAACACATTATCGTTGAGATGCAAATAACCGTAGTTCCGTGGAATTTAAGCCAACGTATATTTTAGGCGGTGCTAACTGGTGAGCGTAGTATTAAAGTTGATTTAAAGGGTCTACTGATAAGAAACAGCATTCTCCAGGGAGCCATGCGAAATGTTCCCCTCTAATTTTAATGAAACTTTAATGATATTTAGAGGATCTCCGGAGAGAGAAGCGAGGCCGTAAATCTTATACATAACGACATAATATCTCATAGATCTTTTTCGAGTAATCACTCGCGGCCTTAATCTCGCGACGGCCGAACTCCTTTATCTTTAAACGATCTTAATTAAAACGTCGACAATCCTGAAACATTCTTTTACCGTCCTTTTAAATGCAACAATTATTCGTCGACTTTCAAGCTGAAACGTAATGGAATACGGAATGATGTCTTTCTTCCGTATTCCGAGAATTGTGCTGTATTTAAAACATACCAATAATTAGAGAAACACTAAAGACACGAGAATATTTGTTATCGTATTTTAGATCCATTATCCGATCAGCGTAAGGCGATTAAATACATTCTTGAATCCGCTGTACGGCAAGGGTATTAACCTTATTAATACGTTGCTTACCGTATCAATGCATCTACCATGTTTTACGGTGCAAAGCTGAACAACGAAACAGGTGGAATTACGAGATTGCGACAAAGTTTCAAAGCGTACGTTCATTTGCGTCGAAATTTACAGTTTGGCTTGTAATCACGTCGCATATTAATAGAATATTGAGTCATTTCACTTAACACATTAAGGACCGCAAAGAAATCTGTAAGACATACACCTCGGACCGCAAGTTTTTGGGCAAACTTGTACTTAGATTCTTGGCACATCAAGGATTTAATCATCAAGTTTAATACATTAGATACAATGTATCAAAGTAGGTGACATCTAAACACAGCGTGTAGAAAATACGGGTTATTTCGTGATCCATCTGTAACAAATAGGACGCGCAACACGAGAAAACTCATGAGCGGTCCTTAATGTGTTAAGACTCTGGATGTTAGATATTATCAAATTACCAACGCTATAAAAATTCAATTCGTATAAAAAACTACTTCTCATAATAGATTAGGTTTCCAATCCATATTCAATAATTTCAAATTACAGTTCTTCAACTCCACAGTCACCATAACTCATGACCATTGGTTTCTCTTCTATAAACGTACCCTAAGACAATACACAAAGCTTTCAATCCAACAAACAATAACCCAAGTCTCCCCGAAAATGAAACTCACACGGAATAAATGCACCGACGTAATGAAAGAAAGAACCTCGCAGAAAGGACAGAAGGATGAAAAAGAAAAAATATCGAAACAAGGAAGAGAAAAGCGAGAAACGAAATCGAAGCGAGTCAACAAATAACTCCGTACCGTTGGGGTCCGCTCGGGCTGTTGATAAATCATTGACACGAAACTAGCAGGTGTGCGAGGGGCAAAAAATGTTTCCACTCTCACGAATGTAGCCAAGAAACTCCCACCTTCATTGTTTCGGCTTTCCGGCGTTACAAAGAACGCCGAGAGAGGGACGGGGCCGACTCAATTACAGTCGCTGAACGACGCGATAATTGGGATCAAGATTGATTGTCTTCCTTCCTCCGGCTCTCTGACCTTTTGCGAATGAAAAGAACTACCTTTTCTTTTCTTCATTGAGATGCCTATCTCGGAAACGCGCGAACGCGTTCCACGGGGAAAACCGTGGCGCTCTGCTCTTGTTCGACAAATTGTGCCGCAGCGAAATTATTTGAAAATAGCACAACGTGCACTGTGCAGGCTTCATCGTTACGTGTACATAGAATTACCGTGTTACGAAAGATCCTTGGAATTACCTTGGAGATTTTATTGCGCGGTATCGTGTATACGATAAAACGCGATACGTCCGGGAGGACTCGTTTTTATTCTGTTTCGCAGAACCGTGAAATAAAAACTTATTGGCGGAAATGTATCGTTACTGGTATATTTCTATTGTCTGATGATTCGCGTGTTTTTTCGTTGTATTGATAAATGTTTAAATTTACTCATTACGATTCAGTGATTACGTTTAGTCACTATATATTACTGTTCGAGGGATGACGCTTCTTCCCCTCGCATTAGTCACAGGGGTAAGGGTCGTTTTGTTCATTCACTACCCCTCTATATAATGTAGTGTAATCCAAAATCTTCTAATCATGGAGAGAAAGAGATGGAGAGAAAATGTAGGAAAAATGACTTGTAATTGTGGTACTTGTGGAACAAAGGACATCTTGTGATTTATAAAATATTGTAATTTTGTTTGAATATTCGTGTAGAGATGAGTAGCTTTTTTAGGCTCGTCATTGTTGCATTTGTAATTTTGTGACATACAGGCGGCCCTCGACTTTTGCACGTAATTCGTTTCTGAAAGTGTGTGCGAATGTTGAATATTCGAAAGTAGGGGGATACAGAAGAAATATAAAAAGTTCTATATTAATGTGGTTTCTTTATGAACTTGAGATTCTCGAACATCTAATAGTCAGTACTAGAAACCATATTACAATGTTAGAAACCTTCTAGTAGGCAATGTGTGGGTGAGCGCTATCTACAGCATTCTTTGACAGGAAGCAAACATTTTTTGAAATAGCGACGAAAAATTTTAAAAAATTGAATTTTTAAAAACGTTCGAAATAGTGAATTGTGCGAAAGTAGACTGTGCGAAAGTACTTATTAGTGGAATCTTCAGAGGATGACCTACAGGCACAAACTTAACTCACTGACCATATTGCAAGAATCTTCCACCTAATGCATAAACGTCAAAAACTATAGGAGAATATACTAAACGTTTTTTCAAGAACAAGGAACGAACATTTGAAATACTAGGAACGTAACAAGAACACCACAGTGCACCACCATAGGGTGCAGAAGGATTTACTACATCGTTCTCCCTGCAGTAGTACACGGATACCCCATAGCAATATCCAGCAGCAAACAGCAAAATTCACTTGGCAGGAAGCATACCCGTAAGGCGTACCACGTTTATATTAAAACGTTACAAATAATAACGCACCCCTAGCACATATACCGTCGATAACCACACGAGTGAAAAGCAACTCGAACATATTTTACAAAAATAACTGTCGTCAAAGGAGAACAAACGATATGGAAAGCAAAGAGGTAAGGGAGGAAAGCAAAGAAGGCGAAAAAGGAGGATGTAGGAGCAGGAAGAGGATAGAGGGTGCTCACTTCATGGCGGTAGGAGGTCGATGTCGAGCAACCTTTTTCACCTCGATAAAGCCCTGTCGTCGAAGGTGGCCGACGAACACGATCCTTCAGACCCGGGCTAACCCCGCTTTATAACCTCTCACCCATCTCTTACCTCCGCCACCCCTTGCGCTCTTCTTCGCCCCTTCGCGTTTCACGTCTCCTTAGAGCGCACGGCCCACGACGGGGGAGAGCGCGCCGAAAGCGAGAGAGCGGTCGTCGCAGAAAGAGCAAAACCGTCGGAGACAGGATGATAGAGAGAAACCAACGTAGGGGTGGTACCTAGAGGAGAAATTGGAGTGAACGAGAACGAAAGAGAAAGAGGAGGAACAGGGAAGAGAGAAATAGAGAAGGGAGAGATAGAGGATAGAAAGGGGAACGTAGGAAAGCACACACCCGTCGAGCCGTTGCAAGGGCTGCAGGACGGGTGAGCAAGATTACTAGGATTTGCGCGTAGATTTGCATATCGATTTTCCCGTGGAACGGTGTCGTATGGCGCCAAGCGGCACACGATTTGCCTTAATTTCGTCGAGGGAAGTATCTACGACATTAGCCTCGTGGCTACGTTTAAGCACGGTTGTTTCACTGTGATACCATTTCCCTCTCTACCGACCTTCAAATTATCCGTGTTAACTTACCGAAGAATCTGATGGAAAGAGTACACACAACGACACGACGATACTTATGTGTCGCACCCTGTGCAATAGGGTTCGATAGAAATTTCATTTCGAGGGAAGTGTCTACAAAGTTAGTCTCCGTGGTTGCTTGTTTCATCGTGCTACCACTTTCCTCTCTTTCGCTTTTAACCTTTGAATTATCCGCGTTAACTTAGGGAAGAGGTCGATGGAAAGAATTTGCGACAGGTCGAAGGAGCTGATTGAAGAGAAATTTCGTTTAACCGTTCAATCTAGTGTGACTACGTATAAACTTTAGGTAACATTTTCTTATTATTTCTAGAAATTTTCATTTGATTTTCGTTTTTATGATCATTTTGAACTCGCGAATCGCCGGATGTTTTGATAGAAGTTTTATACTTGGTATTAAAATGTTTTACGAATTCCGTGGGTAGTAAATTTTTGATTAATAACTTTATAGAAATTTTATACGACTTGATATATCCGTTTAAGGATTTCACCTGGTCTAGATTCAAAATTGAATTTGCTATTTCTATGGATGAAACGATGCGGTTCGTGTGTGAAATTTTAAAGCGACCGTGGAATTTTAACTGTTAATATATTTAGACGAGTAATATCTGTGTAACATCATAGCTTCTGGCTGTATAACTGTGAATGGTGGTAAACAATTTATTAAAGATCAATCGAGATATAATTATAATGCGGAAGAATCTCGATCTTTGGACTAAAACAGAATTGACGATTCATGTAATTATTGACTTTCTATCAAATTAACTATAATACGCAGAATGAAGATAGATTAAAATACATCTGGAGCATGAACACTATGCTTCAAAGGTATCACATTAATCGGTTAAGTAATTTCAGTCTGATGAAATTTTAAACGAATCCTGAAAATTGAATTCACTCAAATAAATTGCCATCTGGTTCACGGTTATTTCCATTTAAATATAATTACCAGCAAGAAGATCTCAATGAAAACATAGTATTAATACTTAATAATATTTAATCATTTTAAGTAACAAACATTCGTTTATTTCCAGCAGATATCCTCATCACTGCACAAACAAATATGAACGAACACACTTTGATTCGTAGCGATAATAAGATTGATCATCCTCCCTCCGATTCTATTAGGTCATTAAGTATGAAATGTCCGATTACCTAAAGCATCAAGTTTGATGCTGGATATCTCCGATATTTCACATCATCCGTCCTTTGTTTTTTTTTTGCATTGAAAAGTTACTCCACCTGGCTTTCAGACGTACTCTTTTATTTTTAACACGTTAAGCGCCACACCGGTCCCTAGGGACCGGGCGTTGACTTTTCGTTTATGCTGACGCTGATCAATGAAAATGAACAATTAGTTTTTTACCTAAGCTACGTTGTTGCGCCTAACCGAGCCACAATTAGTGGAGTTAACACTTTATTGACCGGTAGCCTATTAATAGGCTTTTCATGCCCAACGCTTTTGGAGCTTTAACTAATTAATCAGTTACCATAGCGATTAATAAATTATTGTTTATCATTGCGGTTAATTGTGCCAAGGATTCTGTGACGAGAATTTATAATTTTCCTAGAGATATCGGTATCAGGAAAGTATTTGCAGCCAAGTGACAGGTCAGAAGTGAGTAGGATGTAAAAAAATACCGGTCGATAAAGTGTTAAGTATAAAATAGAACATTTTATCAAAAATGAATGTAGTATGTTAAAACAAATAGAAAGATATCTTTTCTAATAAAGGGCCTAAACGGAAAGTGCTTTAAGAACGAGCGTGGCGCTTAACATGTTAATAATCTATTGTATTGTCGTGTGGAGGTTAAATATTGTAAGCCACGGATAGGAAAAAAATTCGCGTTATTTTCGAGTATGAGTTCCGTCGTGGAACTAATGAAGCGCAGACAAGTTGAAATATTAACGAAGTATTTGGCAAGGATGTGGCTAATGAACGTACAGTACGTCGATGGTTTGAAAAGTTCCGATCTGGAAATTTTGATCTTCAAAATGAACCACGCTCTCGGCCTGAAAGTAAGGTGAATGACGATCAACTGAAAGCTGTAGTGGAAGCAAAGCCATCTGAAACGTCGCGGGATTTAGCAGCAATGTTTGGAGTCACCATTCTCACAATATCATGATATATTATGATTAATTATATTACTTTTTGCCCGAGATATAATAAACCAAACTTTTAGTTTCAAATCGGACGTTTCATACTTAATGACCTAATAATTATAGGAACCGAGTTGCAGAAACAATTACACCCTGACGTTTCTACGGAACGATGCTTTGCTTAGCCTCGATAAGAATTACATTTCAAGAAGAATCTCAAAACGGTTGATCGCCCAAAGTTACGAGGATGCATGGCTACGATAAGAGTCCGAATGGCGGCGAGGAATAACATTTCAGTGAAACGGAAAGTTAAAAGCACGCCCGCGGACGTTTCCCGTGTCCAACGTTGCTGGAGGATTACGGCTAGCTTTAATTTCGCAGAAAGGTAGGAATGTCTCGGCATTAGCGAGATTAAAGCTTTACAATTTTACGAGACGTTGGACGGACGATTGCGTGTAGCCGCGGGTCTCTAAACGACGTAGTGTTATAACTCTTTCTCCCTCTCTCTTTCTCTCTTTCTCTCCTCCCCGGCAATTACCGATGTCTGGAAGAATAGCTTACTTAAAAATTGAGAAAAGAATGCCACCGCTAACGGCTGAGCTACGTTGGAGAATAGGAGGGAGGAGTCGTGCCGATACTACCCCGTGAATTTTTCAAAGCGAAAGAAAAATGCTTCAACGTCGATGAAAATCTGCGACATTAACCCCGCGGCTACGTTGAACGCGATCGTTACGCGCCGCTACTATTTCATCGTGTCTCACCGAATTACCATACCCAACTTTCGAAAGGGCAGACAGAGAGAAAAGGAAAGTTTAGCAGGAAAAAGAAAAATAGAGATTCTTAGAAGGAGAAGACAAGAGAGAAAAATGCATGTTAGACAAAACACTTCGAATTCTTCCAAGGTGTGCACGAAAAAGCGCGACACAGGATTTAAACCGTTTCAATTAAAGCCAATCTCCCATACGGATGATGAACAACGCGACGATAAAATGAAAATGCGCACGGAGTCGTGTACAATATTTGTGAAATAATTCGCAAATCATTACATCCCCTCGACAAATACAACAAAATACTCGTGTGAAATAAACGACAGATTAATCCAGCACAATTGCTGAGTTTATCGCGGTGACATGAATGTTGTAAAATAATTACGAGATATTTATCCGATGATTGAAAATAAACCAAGCTTATTAATGTTGAACAAATATAGAGGGAGAGTAGATGATAAAAGAATTGTGATGCTGTGAGAAAAGATTGAGAAGTCTTTTGGGAGAACGAAGGGGTAGTCTTTCGTCTTATATCCACGAACGTTAATTATGGACAGATGTAGAAGAATAATTATATTTATATACATATAGATACATATATATAGTACGTAAATGAGAAAGTCGTCGAAGAGGCTCTTTACTCTTCGATAGCCTTCCTCGGGAGCGAGTAATGCGATCAACAAGGAAACCCCGGCGAAGGAGATATCGAGATGGCGGTACGGGACCCAGCCAACGGATATTGGCGCGATGATAGGCCAGATTGAGAGGAACTTTGTTATCTGGATTACTTAGGGGAGTGGAAAAACATGGCGTTGTTCCCTGTTCGAACTTACAGCGTCTATATGTAGGTATACGTACAGGCTAACTTACGATCGCTAGAAATTCAAGGATAAACGAGAAAACTTCTTTTCGCCGACCCTCCCTGCATTACGCGACCCCACGTATTTCCGAATCCCATCTCATATTGCCTAATATGGCTCACTCGTATTTTGTGTTTACGCTGTTTCTGCCTTCCTAACGAATCTCTGGGTTTCTATTAAAAAGTACGCTCTTGGATTGGGTGTCTTCGAGAGATTGGATTCGCTCTTTTGGAAATGATTCTTCGTGTTTGCGAAGTTAAATGACGTCGTTAACACTTGGAACTTCGTTAATACGAAAGGTCACTCGTTTACGGTTATTTACGAGAGGTAAATTGTGCCATTATCGAGTTTAGTTGTGTCGGTAATTGTCAAAGTGATCGAAGACTTAGAAAATGAAATCAACACATAACTTGTGTTCTGCTAATGTATGCCATGACGACACCAGTAGATAGACGACATAAATAATAAAACAATTTTAATAAGCATCCTAAAATGAAGTCTAAATATCACGACTCAAAGAATGAACGACATATTACCTGTCATAATATCTAACAAAGTTCTAACGAATTACTAATTCCTGCAAAATTAAATACTCCCCTTCATTCTCTTTGTCAACTTGACACAAAAGTCAAAGGCACCATCCATTTCAGTAAAATATAAGTAAATTCTAAAATATAGAATCGCACATTACTGATCAATCCTTAAACATAAAACCAGCAGTTCATAACAATACTCAGAAAACAAAATGAATGAAAAGTACCAAGTAACCAGATTTCAAGTTACAGTTATGAAAGAAACTGGAGTTTTCACGGTATTCTGTAACCGAAGAAGAGAAAACAGCAGGATACTCAAACACTTTTGCAAATACTGTCAGAGACGGC
Organism: Cerceris rybyensis; assembly: GCA_910591515.1. Classification (NCBI taxonomy): domain Eukaryota; kingdom Metazoa; phylum Arthropoda; class Insecta; order Hymenoptera; family Crabronidae; genus Cerceris; species Cerceris rybyensis. The sequence continues at coordinate 44,772,018 of OU342789.1, forward strand.
TGCACCGGTTTTAGCATACAGTCCAACAAGAAAATGACATATACAAAAGTTCCTCTGTGTCTTCCGTAGAATGAAAATCTGCAAAGAAAAATATAAAATTTCGCATAAAAAATATACCACTGAAAAAATATAAGAAATAAATAAACATTGTATTTGTATTTTCTCCAAGATACTATGAAACATTTGTATACAACAATCCCCTTTGAAATGAATAATTCTCGAGTTATTATTTTTTTTCCACCTAGATTGTCGATTCCTTCGTACTGTGTGGTGGGATAAAGTGGTCTACGAAGGGATGAGAGCCAAAGGGAGTTTCATACGTTTCCGGGCGGGTTTGTCACGCTTCGGTCCGAGCTGCGGCTACGACTACTGACAAACCTCTCGGTTCGAGCGACCCACACCCTCAGTCTATCATGGTCCTCCTACCCGGCCAGTTCAACCGGTAACCCTTCGACCTATCTCACACACAGCCTCCCTTACTCTCACGGACGGTGAGTTTTAGCTAAGACGAGCCGGCCGGTTAATTCGAAAAGTGCCGGCACACTACGTGCGTTCTTCCACGTGTACCGTCTTCGCCGTCTTGGAAAACCTCTCTGACGCTGGGAGAAAGCCAGACCAAATGACATCAGGGGTCCCGTTTCATTACGTCGAGGACGTGAAAGCCCAGCTGAGTCAGTGGCTACCCTCAGTGTAAAGGGAATTCTGTTTTTCTCTTTTTTTTCCTCTTGTCTTTTTCTTTGTATTTATTCTTTTTTCCTTTTTTTTTTTACTTCGTCCGAAGATATTTATCGGTACCGCAAAACACTCTTTTGTTTTACGGAGATGCGTTGTATAGATTTTCCGGCTTCCTATCAATTCTCTTGGAGAACGGTGGCTGTTTTTTACGCTTTTTGGAAATATCTTGGTATACATTTTTCGCGGGAGATTTAGTAGTATGTTTGGATGAATCGTGTCTTATGATGTCAACGACGGTTGAATTCGCTTGGGAAGAAAAACTGTATGATTTGTTGATTTGGAAAATTAAATGAGAAGTAGATATGAGGAAACTGGTTTGGCAAATTGTTAAACTTTGGATAGATTTAGCATTATTTTAGTTCTTAACAATCGCTAGATTGTTGAAGAGAAGTACCTACTAATGCATCACTTTTTTATGGACTATTGTCAGAGATTATAATGAAGTTAACATTTTCCTAATTTCGCACTTCGTAATTTTGTCTTGCGTGTTAAAGCGTCTAGACGGGAATGAATGTAAAAAGTTCCCCCAACGCAAATTAATCCTGATAACAAAAACTACCTGCCAATCATGAATCTGCCACAGGAATAGTTTTGGAGTGAAACGCATTGTACAGTTTTGAACCGATTTTCCCTGCTTGGCTTTATAGAAAATTCTGAAAAAGATCACAAATATTATACCAAATGGTGTGTGTACTTTTTTCCGATTTTTTAGTCGGTAAATTTTTTAAAAATTTATCAAATTCAGAAGCATGAATTTCTTATTGAAAATATAAAATTATTACTTTTATATTTTAAAAGTAATTCCATCGTATCGTAAATATCAATTTGCAGTTTCTTCACATTTTAAGAATGTAGTGGAAAATAGTTAAAAAAAATAAAATCCGATGTTTTTTACTTACCGTACACAAAGTAATGGTATATCCCAAATCGATGTATTAAATACACAATTCAACTTACTACCGTTAATTTAAGTTATTACCGCACTAATTCCTAATTATTAATATTTATTGAAGGGCTAGGAATAGATCCTAGAAATGAGCCTAAGTGGGGGAACCAATAATACAGGACAGACAGTTCAGACGCAGGACATGCAGTTAAAATGCGTATTCAAAGCCTCGATCTGGAACATACCATTACTTTGCGTACGAAGAGTAAGAAAACATTAGATTTTATTTTCGTATCTACACTACCGATCATAAGTATTTGGACACTTTCTCATTGTTAGAAATTCGTGAAATATTCTTTAAGTAAAATGCTCTAACATAGTTTTGGCTTCCCATCTTGTCTCAGATAACCACATAGGGTTTAAAAATATCGATAAACATAATATTTGACATCATGTATTATAAATGCAAAAACAGCAACTAAAATCGGTCATTTCAGTATTGAGTGTCCAAATACTTATGCACGGTAGTGTATACTCGAGACCTATCGAATGGTGTGCCTCAAGATAACTTTGTATTAGAGACACTTTTTCCATTCTTATCCAGCTAAACCCTTTATTATCGACATAAGAATGAGAAGATATTCCATGCACGGCGAAAGCGATAATTCTCATCTCTTTCTACAACACCTTCAACAACAACACCTCAAGTCCCGTTTATTATGGGAATTTTTGCTCCCGCTTGTCGCCAATGTGTTAAAACGCTCCTGTACAGCGCGTAGCCTCGTTTTTTTTTGCTACTTTATGTAATACAATTTGCCGCAAGGCAGCTTCGAAGCGAAAGCAGCTTCGTGAAAAGCATCCGCGAAGGAATTCCCCGCTGAATAACGTGTCTCGCACGCGTTATTTCTATGTTTTGTACGCGATGCAACACCCGTTCTTCAGGTTTCCTGAATGTTTCGAGATCTTTTAAATTTACTCTCGCGAAGGAAACAAAACGTCCGTCTCTCACGAATTTCGTACCAATTTGTCTCCGTATTTGTTAGACTCAGGTTTGTTCGGGGTCGAGATTGGTTTGTCGCTCGTACAAATTCACCGACGTTCTAAATGAGACAATGCGTGTGACTGTGAAGTGCTTGTGGATGAAAGGAAATTTTGTCTGGAGACAATGCGCGACAGAGGGATGATTCTCAGCGAGGGGTGAATTGTACAGGAAAGAACAAAAGTGTGGTTGAAACCACAGAGCTGCGAAGTCTGGAGAAATTTGAAGTCGATGTAGCGTAATTTGAGTGGAATATTTTGCAAAGTTTAATTCGCAATTACGTTCGTATTTCAATTAGTAACAATTACATGAGTTTCAACGAAATCACTTCGCTCACGAGACATTCCGATCCTGTTTCTTCGTCTACGTACAGTTCCTCGAATATATTTTGATAATATGGTTTTGAACGTGCTTATTAATATAATATTTTTATTCCCTCAAGGTTAAAATACATTTGAAGCTGGAAGATAGTTCAGTTAAAATACACAAGCTCATTGTTTTATCTCCAAGTCGATGTTACTTTAACACAGTATTGTAGGGGCAAAAACGTGATGGAATGAATGCGAGAGGTACCGAGAGAGAGAGCGTGAAAGAGGGTTGTAAGAGAAAGTGCCTGCGAGATGATGGGGGTGTATGACTGTGTATGTTTGTATGTTTGGGGTGTAGGGCCTTCGGAGGAATCCGAATGCCTAAGAAGGCCCAGAGTATATTTTAACGCAGGGGTGGCCAACCCAAATCATCTTGCGGGCAACTTTGGAAATGCATCATAACTCCGCGGACCGCATATAAAATTATATATCCCTATAAATTAGATTCAGACTCACTATAGGCACTTTTTCAGAGTGAAAAATTGAAATGTAATGAGTTATTATTATTGTGTTTACTATTACTCTTACATGTAAACATAAATAATATAATAATAATGATACTGATGATAATCTCGCGGTACGGCAAAATGTTCAAGGCGGGCCGCGGGATGGCCACCCCTGTTTTAACGCGACAGTGAATAGAGAGATTATCCTAATGTCACAGCGAACAGCGATCTAGCAAATACTGTAGTATAGTTTTTGTGTATTTAGTGTCTTTTAGTGTATCTTTGTTTTTATTTTATACTTTATATACCTTATTTTTAATAAGCTATTTATTATTCGTAATAGAATAATAGTTCCTACAATATTAACTACTACAAAAAGTTACGTCCATCATGCAACAATATACTTAAAATTGTATCACTTATGATCCATTACAAGTGAAAGACATTCCCTGAGTGCCTGTCTACAGTAACCTTCCTGCATCAGCAGTATAACCTTACACAATCCCGTCTCTAAATTCCATCAAACTATCTTTAACATCCAAAAAGTTACACGCAAATACAATTACCATTTTGACGAACCCTTAAACATCCACGCCTACCTACTCCGTCTCATAATTCCCCAATATTCCCGCAAATACCAAATTCCACGCAACCCCCACACGCAAGAGAGTTAATCTAAATACTCGACATCTTCGATATTCTCAATGATGATCCCAGTGTAAAGCGAACTTTCCTCCTCTCTTGTTACTCTTTGACTTATATGCAAAAGACATCCCCCGAGACTGGTGAGCCCGTGAGAAGCTTGCGAGAAGAGGCGGGAAAGATTGCGAAACGAAATCTTCGCCGCGATGGAATTATGACTGGTATCATATTCCCGGTGTCGCACGGGAAGGGACGACCGTCGTTACGTGTGCGCAATATGCAAAAGCATTTCAGAGTCTTGAAGTTCTATTCCGGAGAAACACAGGGCGCGGATAACGACGTGGAATTATTAACGGCACCCTTGCAAGGACGTAACACTTTCCAACTAAATTAGAGAACAACTTGCGCGCATCTCTCATTATCCTGACAAATTTCGTCGCGAACCGTGTCCCGGCGCCATCCGTAAAGGCGGGCTTCGCACGCTACATATTAATGCGTAAAAGTTAATTCCGATGCCGGCGATCCTTTATGTAGATCACGAACTCTATTAGATTGAGTCTATATAGAGTCATGGCGCTTATATTAGTTCGGGTCTCTCTCTCTCTCTTCTGTGTCTACATCAGAGGCACGGGCAGGACGAAATTCTTAACTACATTTCCTCTACACTCGAGCAGAAGTTATCGAATTTAAAATACGAACTATCTTTCGTCTATGCACAACTAAACGAAGCTGTATGGCTTGAACGTTCTGGAGAATGTGTTTTTGGAGATTTGAAAGTGGCGTTGTAATAATGGAAATAAGGGTTTGATAGAATTTTTCGATAGGTGGATCTTAATTTGAATAAACGTCTTTTTGTGAATCATTGAATGAAAAGGTGTGATATGTCATGTGAATTGAAAAGGAAAGATAAAGAAAAGATTATTCGTGGTAATATTTTTTAGAAAAATTAGATTTGTAAGGAATCTCTCCATGCTGGAATTCATGAGCACTCGTCAGCTGCATTTCACTCATTTAGATATGCTTAATAGCTGAAGGCACCTATCGAATTGATATTAATTGAGTGATAATTGATTGCTATGTGTTAACACTTGGAATTACCGGTATTATATTCAATCATATTTAGATATGCTAAATATGCATATATGAATATGAGAAATTAAGGGGTGCAAAATTATATAATTGCTGTGTTTCAGATTTTATAACAAAGAAGTCGAGTATTTACTGCATTGCTTCCATATCGATTTGATAAATGTTTAGAAAAAATTGGATGCCGGACCTTTGACCGCCTTGGTACGGACCGTATTGTTACTTACAATACTACTACTTATATATATATTAAGTACTACAAATTCTTGCGAATACTTTGAACCTCTGCTTCACAACATTTTACATTTATGAAATAACAAACGAAATAAAATAGTTAAAAATTCCAAAACTTGCTAAATTCAATAAAGCAACAACCAAATTATTTTACATCGTCAAATCTACTTCGATACATATATTACAGTAAAAACTGTCTAATTAATTCTGATTTCAACAGTTCCATCCTCATTGAGAGGACGCGCAGTCAGAAAAGAAATCGCATTGCAACGAATTTAACCGATAAAATTGTAAATTCCCAGGAACATTAACCATCAAAACGATGGATAGCATTCGCACAAAGGTGCCTTACAATTGAACGTCATGACAGATGAATAAGAGCGAGAAACGAGTACTTGCGAATAACGCGAGTCGATTCGCTTCCGCTCGTGCCGTTTCGAGCGTCGTGTCTCGATATTCGACAGCTCGCACCGAATACGTCAATGCCGGTATACGAATATAAATACTAATTAAGTGCATAAACCGGATTTGATGGACATCTGGTGTACCGTAATTGCATTGAAAACGTCATCGAACAGCCGGCGTGCAACGTGGATGTCCATAGAAAAGCTATCGCGTGAGTTTCGCGTATAATTAAAGCGCGCCCGGTGAAACCGAAAATCGCGCGACGACCGTTTTAATTGTCTCGCTTACGGTTGCATATATCGTTCGTTAGAAAAATACCGAGGACCGTCCAGTGGAAAAAAAAGCTTCGCCATCAACGGTTACACGATATTTCAATCTCGTCGAAGAATCGATACGTAAAATAATTTCGTTAATAAAAATATCATAACACGGTTGAAGTGAAAAATCGAAATGGAACTGTGGTGAAAAGTGGAAGTATAGGGTACCATTCGTGACACGTTTCGCTAGATTCGGCTTCGAAGGCCGTATTCTGGGAACGGTATCGTGATTGTCGGTGGATCGACGATTTAACAAGACATTTCTCCGAGTGTGAGTTATCGTTTAATGAACGCCTCTTCGACTTCGGGACGCTGAAGTGCCCTAGAGTCTAGTGCAGCGTGCGGACCTGGTCTTGCCACTCGAGCTAAGGGCTGCCAAGCCCCGATTCACCCCCCCATTCTCCACCCTTTCCCATACTCTACTACGATCTCCGACTGTCTCTCCGTTACTGCCCCTTTTCGCTTCTCGAAGCTCGTACCAACTTCACCCGTTAGCGGAGTCTGAGAAGTCGTGATAATTTGTACGGGAGAAAGGAAGAGAGAGGAAAAGATGGAGAAAGAGATAGGTGGTAGGGATGGTAGCGCGGTAGTGAGGAGGGCGTGCGGGGGAGGGAGGACGCGGAGATTCGAGTTCTTAGCGTTTGATTCGTCAGCACAATTAAACGAATTAATAGGCGCCGCTTGGCTCGTTCAGCTTCCCTTCCGTGGCGGCTCTCTTAATCTCCCCGACACTGCCGATTTCAATCCCCGCCACTTCAGCCCCATCCTTCCACTACAACCACGATAACAATCAAAGTTTGCCTGAAAATGTACCGATTTCTGCCGCCGCAAATGGCCATCCGGCTAACCGAAAAACTTGAGACGCTACCGCGATCTGATATAGGTCGAGAATTAATTTCTCCCTTGGAATGGTTTGGGGATGATTTTCGGGCTCGCTCTCGGAAATTTTAGAATTCGAGGTGACGATGAGACGGTTGTAAAAAATGAAACGATGAATTTGAATTTTAGGTATCAAATTTAATTGTGCGCTTTTAGCTTTTCTTTTTTAATTGTTATAACTCTATTCTTCCTAGTGGAAGTTGGAAGTATTACAGGAGACAATGGATAAAATGACTTAAAAAGTTGACTCTTAAAGTTTCGCGTGCCTAATACAAAATAATTTGTCAAACATATGAGTTATGTTTGTAACAATTCCGGTATTGCCATTGGTATATAAAAGGCAGTCTTCAATGATAAAAGTTCAACGACGTTTTAATCAGATACCATACAATTGCATCGATAAGCAATACCTGCTTCGACAAAGGACCGACCGCTGCATTATACGCTTCTATTCGATTCAGGTAAAGGACAAAGTACATCATGAAACACGACAATTCCACCAAATTCATATGACCTTTTGAAAAGTGGCTTCTTCACAATGTACCCATCAGTATAATTAATTATCCAGCTTTCTCCTAATTATTCACGAGTTTCACTTTTATAATCCCAGTAATCCGTTTACCCTCTTGACACAAGTTGCGCAAAACCTATTCACATTGATCTACCATCCTCCGTTATCAAATCGCAAAATCGACGTATCGGCTTCCACCTTCGCAAGAATTTCCAAGAACAAAGGCGAGAAGAAGTCATAAAGACATTACACCCGAAAATTGGCTGACAGTGTCGCAGTTTAACTCCCAGCATCGTCAAAAATTCTTTTTCACCCTCACGATGCGAGAGGGTACGAGGTAGTCGGGTGCAAAGGAAGGCGGAAGTTCCTCTTTTATAGAATAACAATTTAACGAATTAGGCCCTTCAAAGGAAGTAGCTCGACGATGATCCTCGTGAGGAGGAAAAGAGGCGAGGCGAAAGAAAGAAAGGGCAGCCAGAAGGGAGATACCAAAGGATGTGATAAGATGGAAAGAGAAATTCGAAGGAAAACCGATGGATAGAGCAAAGATGGAAGAAACGAAGGTGGCAAGGGGTGGGGAGAGGTGGAGGTGGAAAAGGAGGGTAGACGGTAAAAGACTCAAAGGCGAAGAAAATTTTCCGAGTCCTAAGTGATAGAAAAAAGAAGCGTTAGAGTTGACTGTGTGTCGTTTTCTCTGTGCCTCTTCGTTCCTTCTCTCGTGCAGAGACACGGCCGCACACCCACGAACGGACGTTCTCTCTTTCCCTCTCGTTCTCTCTTTCGTCGACGTTTCACCGAGCCCTCCATCATCCGCCGTGCTAAGAGTCTTGCCGAACATCAAAGGACTTCGTGGCTCTCTCTACGTGTGGGATAAAATAGACACGATGTACCAAAGGCAAACCACTAAGCCCTCGGTCTCGAAAAGCCCTGATTCAAATCGGGCTCCACGCGGCACGATAATTATTACTCTTCTCTCCTCCACTAGAGCGATTTTATCCTTTGCTCTTTATCATTCTACGTATTTCTCTCTCTCTCTCTATGTCACTCTTTCCTCTCATTTCATTTCCTCTTGAGCTTACGAAAGCTAAACTGACCGGTAGCTTAGATCGAGCGTGTGTAATGGCGGATTGAGGGATCCGCACTTAAGGTCCGCCAAATAAGAGAACTTATAACTTTTGGACTTTTGTGTTAGAATATCTGGGCTCGTTTCAAGAGAGATTCAGAGTGTGGAATGATTAGATGAGGACTTGTGAGAGTCTTGTATTAGATTTAGTTTTTGGAATTAGATTTAGAAGATGACTCTCACAATTCGTTGGCGTTAGTAATTTATGATGAAATTGAACTAGCGTAAGGGTAAGAGGAACTGGTGACTTTGAATTGAGAACTGATTTTAGCGATCGGACTAATGAGGCGTAGGGTTTTTAATGGTTTTAGAAGAGGAGAGGGGGTAGGATGATGGTATTTGGGAATCTAGGAGTAGGAATAGGAAGTTGGACCTTGGATATGGATGATGACTCGTGGATGAGTAAGGAGCGGTGACGATGCTAGGGAGTTGAAAGGTCGGGATGGAAAATTAGGAGATCTGGATTTGAAGTAGTGAATCAGAGGTGACGATGGAAGTTAGTTGGACGGCGTACAAATGTTTGCGCTTACAAAATATTCCTATAGTTATCTTATATACTAAACAAGCGGAGGGTCGGTACATTACACGTGTCGTAATTTTGTAATGTACGATATGAAGTTAATTATTATTGACAACATTAGCTGGACAACGTTGGAAAACATGTGGACTAAAAGCATCGCGTAGATAAGCAAGCTCAAAAGAGTCCTTTTCCTTTTTATTTCTGCAAACATTTAATTAAATCGGGAGCAAACGAGATGGACGAGGTTGGCGGTGAAGGAGAGAATTTTGGTTGATGGAAAAAAATTATCGACTTCTTCTTTCAGTGACTGCGCAGTATTTCAGTGGTAATAAATTGTGTAAATAATGCAATAGGATGTTATTAATTGCGCCATGTTAATGTTTGTTACGCGCAATAAACGCTTAAAGAGGGATTCCACGATACACGGCGAATAAATTCACGACTTGTCCGAGGTTATAAATCTGCGGCGTATGACGGGAAATGTGTTATTTAATATTTATGTAAATTACAACGCAACAGGCCAACGATATCCCGGCCGAGGTGGTCACGAATATTACGGTTCGTTCTCTCACATTGACTTCTCCCAATTTGCCATCAGATTTGTGCCATTTTTACCAATTAATTTGTTACATTATACTAGTGAAAATATACAGACATTGTTTACCAGATCCGAACGATTTTTTTCATTCGAGGAAATCCAACATCCGGTATAAATTCCCTATTCCGTAAAAATTCGAAGCTAATTCTCCCGCATGCATATTTCAGTTTCTCATCTTCTTTTCCATTCCTGATATATTGCTTTTCTGGACAAATCCCTGGAACAATACCTCACGAATTCATATTCCCTCTGTTCGGTCGAAAACTCGAAATAAAATTGTCTTCAAAAATAATTCACCGCACCGTGTTAATACCTGCAAAATACAAGCTCTCTTCTAACTCTCCGCTTCCAACCGAAACAACCACTTTGGGATAATACCATTTTCATCGTCGCACCAAACTACTGGCCATACTTATTTGTTTTCCCGACAGGCATCTGCCGAAACAAATTTTTCAAATCTGCGGGATCTACGCTTTTGACGGCGTTCATGAACGCATTACATACGTTTCGATGGGTTCATATCGCATGCACGGTACATTGATTTAATCCTGGATTCTATATCGCCGGCTAGCAACGTAGGTATGCATATCGCGTAAAAAAAAGCAATCGAAGGGACGTTGTTCGTCATCTACTTTCGATCTGGATTACCCCGCCTAAAACGGATGCGCCCGGCAACAAATCACGATCGACGAGGAACCTGAAAGTACAAACGATTTTTGTACGGCGAGACAAAACAATGCAACGAACGGTCGATGAGAATTTCCTCCATTCGGAAATTACCATTCACGGAATTGCTCCCGCGTTAGATTGCTTTTACATTTTCATTACAACGGATGATTAATATTAATGAATAGAAATTTTACGCTGGTTGCATCGAATATGTTCGAGATGCAAAGTTTCGGTGGAGATTTTCTTTTCATTGTGCACGATTTAGAGGTCTTCTGTTTTCTCGGTTTTGAATAGTTAGTTTTTTGCGACTATGGTAAAAGAATGAAGAAAGTTTTTGTGTTTCATTGAAACTTGCTGTGGGGGGAAACTATTTAATTGTGATGGTCTTTTCATGGGTAGTTTGGAGAATTTATTACTTTTCATTCAATACATATTGAATTTTTGTGAATTGCGACAGAGGAATATAATAGGGATGGAAAATTGTTTGAAATTGTTTAAAATTTTGATGTTTGCGTTGTATGTATTTGAAACGTAATGTTACATTAGGAGATTTTAAAGCTCAAGCTGCCTTTCTGTGTACAATTTTTTTTCGATAAATAATAAATTTTTATAACAGAAGGGAAAAATTGATTTACGTATTTCAAATTTGTCAATATTTGTACGTTTAATAGAATACGAATAGTATAAAGATGCCGTGAAAATTATTTACGAACAATTTAATGCAACAGTTATGGAAAATCAAAGCGCAAAGAATTTAACAAAAGTTATGAAGCGTTCAACATATGGAAACGGAAGATATTATTATTCGTTGTTAAAATAACAATAATCAATGAATAAAAAATATTGAAAATATTATTTTCACCTTTACAGAATTTCCATTGAAAACTTTTCAGCCAACGGAGCGCGACATCGTTTTTGGAAATATGTATTCATCAATAAATTGTATTGTTCTCGCTATTATTCGACAAATTTTTACAAAGAAAGTACAGTATAAAGGGCAATTGGTATCTAATTACATCTGGATTTACAAAACGAACGAATCCCCGGTCGAAATGCGAAATCTGTGTAGAAACGAAAATTTATACAATGTTCCGCTGTATTTCAACGGTGCACCGTAATTCGTAATTCCGTTTGTAATATTCAACGCAGCCAGGGAAAATGTAATTAACAATATTAATGAGTTTTGATTTTAATACAATTCTCCTCAACTCCAAGTTAATTCAAAAATGAAAGCAAATTCACCTTTGAAATTCCTACAATGACGTAACTAATCGTCAATTAGAAGTACCTAATTTCCTTCAAATTTTGGATTATTAACGCTGACGTCATTAGCCGTTGGGAAGCCTTTGTAACGTGTCTTCTCATAGTTTCACGCACGGTTTACGAACACCAGACGCCAGTCTTGGATGTCATTTATCAAAGCATTAACGATCGATTAGTCGGTAACCCTTTGCTAACTGGGTTGCGATTAAATGTTCCAACTATCCGAAATACTCGAGGCATTTAATTACATGTACGTGTAAATTAACGGTACAACTACCGACAATCAACCTAGCTGATTTAAACGCATCGAACAAACACCTTGGAAGAAAATTTATCCATTTAATTCTTTATGGTTTAAACTGCACTTCCAATCTGTTCCCATTCGATCTAAACCAGAAGTTCATTTTACATACAGAGTACACTCAAACCTGTTTTTGTGCGGTAGATAGGGACCGTATAAAAGAAAACGCAAAAAAAAATCGCGCAAAACTTCACGAGTAGCTATAAGAAATAGTTTTCGCAACACAATTAAAAATTATTTTTTTTGTGCGGTGAATAGGGACCGCATAAAAAAAGTCTCATGTAGAAAATAACTCAAAACCTTACGAAATAACAAGGAATTGCTTCTTTAAATGAAATCAAGACACGAGGCTTGGCAGCTACTTGGAATCTGATATAGAAAATACACATACGAACATTTTTAAATGTTTTATTTAAGTATTTACTGATTTTACACATACAAAACTTTTCAAAACGTATTACCATTATCCTTCGTAAATAGAAGAGATAATAAATTTATCTTCAATTTACGCTTTGAAATGAATGTTATGATAATGGTCCAGGAATGTGAACTCATTTTGAAGAACGTCAATTAATATTAGATTTAAAAATTAAAGCACGTAATATTCTTTTTTATTCAATCACTTTATTTATCGGACTTGTCACTTGCGCAGATCAGAGACGAATAACAGCCACTCTTTGCGATTTACGATTATAGAGTTCAATACACATATAATGTAACCGGCTGACGCTATACTTATGTAATGCGATGAAATATATATTAAAAATCGAAAAAATACGAAATGGCCAATCGAACCTACTACATATTTATTGATAACTTCGTCAATTATGTTTCAATTTGATTGAAATTTTCATATACCGCACAAAAACAGGTTTGAGTGTATAGCAACTTTCTGTTAGCTATCTTCAAGTAACCAATTGCAAGTGAAAGATATTAATTGCAAATCGACAGTTTTAAGTTGTGAATTAAATTTCAGGAAATTAAAATATAGATATAAGTTTATCCTAATTTAGAAACAGTCCATACGCAAATAAAAATATCACAGACATCAGTCCATTGAACGTTGAAGCTTAAGTAATCGGTAGACAATATTACACGGTATCTCTCGTGACCCAACAAAGAGAAGGAAATCAAAGAAAGACGAACGCGTGCGATTTCGAAGCAAGTAATGAAGACCAATTAGCGTCAAGCAGGATAAAATACCGATGGCAAAGGATACCAGAATGGTCCCCAAAGGCCAAAGACCCAGCACGAAGGAACGAGGAGTAAGGTTCCTCGGCAAATGGACGAACACGAGGTTGTCCTTAGTTGATGATTTTCGCCGATGGGCGTATGCCATAAGCTAGCACGAAGGGTAATGCTTCATGGGGACTATGCCTTCGACTAACCCACCCAAGGGTCACCTTGTTATCCAAAGCCATCTCCAGTTTTATTAGCCAGAATAGAAGAGAATAGAGCCGGGTAATTGGGTTAGAGGACACGGAACGTCGAAAGAAGGGACTTTTTGCGGATAATAAATTCAGCACGAGCGAGGCGAGATAATGCTTCCCGAGATTTTCACCGTGGTAAAGGACAACGTGTAGAAGAAAATTGTAACCTGTAATGGTGTTAATGAAACAAAGGACAACAAAGGAAGTATGCTGATGGAAATAAGGAGTGGGAGTTGGGAATAGTGGTCTTGATTCGAAGTGCCGATAATATCTCTGACAATGAGGTTGACCTGTATAACGTTGACTTAACCCCTTGCAGTACTATAACGAATGATACTCGTGATGCTATAAATTGAAAAGGAAATTTTCAAGTTTTACAAAACCTATTAAATCGAAAATATCAGTGGCATGCGACACGATAAAATTATTTCTATAATATTAATATTACGTTAAATTATACTATATGACAAGAATCACCGATCAATGTTTATTTTACTAATTTAATCCTGATTTATTGTGGAGGCAGTCACAAAGTAAATGGCACAGCAAGGGGTTAATAGAATATTCTATAATATCTGTAGAAAATCTTTATTTGTACTCTACTCTTTATCGAAAATTGTAAATCTTCGGGAAGGTAACTGTTGTTGCCGAAACAAACATATTTAGTTCTAACTATACTTTCTATAAATGACTAATTTAACTTTCAATGAATCAGCTTATTTTTACTAAAAATAACATATCATCGACGGATTTTCATTACGTAACATTTTTATTTCTACTGTAATAAGTATCGACCCAACCATCTATTAGTATACAAGATAACTTCAGCGAATATTTTGTAAACCCAAAAAATATTATGTACAGCAGCGACCATCAATCACCATCATCTTAACTCAGCTTTGAATCACCGTTCCAGATTCAAAAATCTTTCTTATCCTACTTAGACCTTTCAACTCTCAAACACCGCAATCCTACTACTTTTTCCGAAAGCCTACAAAAACATTTTGTATCTACCTTTACGCTCATATTGAGCTCAATCGCTAACTCATTGCAGGTGATGAAATTGTGAAGTTCATCACCTCATTGCCAGTTCAATTTCTAATTCAAAGTCATTGCTAATTCTAAATCAAACTCTTACCAGTTCAATATTCATTTCAATGCCAATTTCTCATTATTCTCTTATTCTCGCGATTACTTCATTAACATCACTGTATTGCTTTTTGGAGACAACGTTTAAGTTTATCACTCTCAAAAACCAAACCCGAGTCGAAGATTTTAAGCTCAAAATCCTCCTAAATTACCAAATAATTTAGGATATTTAGGCTGAATGTAGAAAAATATGTTACGTATAAAAGAATGCAAATTTTAGTTCCACAATCGCCCTAAACTTGTTACTTTTTGCCAGTTTTGCCTAGTTTAGGATCAATTTAGGCTTCATACAGCACAAAATAATCCTCAACATTCTATAATGAGGAGTTTTAGAATTGGATTGGAATTGAAGTGAAATGATCTAGGTCCAAAAAATTCTCAATATATTAAAAATTAATTTGATTTTAGGAGATTTAGAATTTATATGGAATAAAATGATAATTTAATTCCTACTTGCTCCTGAAGCCCTATTTTCAGAACATGAGTCGACAGACTTGGAAGTTCTGAAATATTTTTAGGGGATGTCAGATTAAATTGGAATAAAAATTTTACCTGATCAGTCCACATAACTCCTAAAAATCATATTTACAGGACTTTGAGGCGCGTAGACACACTAGTTGAGGATTTTGAGGTTCAAAATGGTATACTTACATAATTAAGCGGCAAATGAGAAATCAAAAGAATCTAGAATTTGAAGTTTCTTTTTAGGCAGGTCTTTTCGACTCGGGAAACTTCTCTTATTCCAGTGGATCCGGAAACGCAAATAGCTTCATTCGCCGTTACACTACCAAGAACAAACCTAGCGGAAACAGTAGTACTCGATGCAGTAGAGTTACGATTACCGTGAAATTAACGATCCATCAAAGATGAAACTGAAAATATTCCCGCTTAATTGCCTCTCGAATCGCTCGAACAGATAGTCATTTTGGGATTGCAGCTATTTCATAAACGATTCGTTTGTATTGGGTCGAGTACACGCGCCGTTTACAATGACGCATCGATGATTTTCACGAAGTTGATCATTCGCCGTAACAAAGTGCATATACCACGGTAATAATCCAACGGTAGGGTGAAGTTGATCACCTGGTTACCAGCTGTTCTCTCCGCGATGCACAACGATGACTTGGGCAACTGCGAATCGCAAATATCTGCACGAATTTCGCGAGCTTACTGCACACAGTTTGCCGGCGATGTGTCGCACATATGGTGATTCTCTGCGATTGTTTAGGAACGATAAGAATGTCGTGAAAATAAATGGGGCCACGGGGTTGAGAAAACAACGATGTAGAACAGTTATGATGACTTGCGAGTGTTTGTGTATGGTAATAATATTGCAGAAGTTGATACTGCGGATGATAAAGAGAAGTAATTAATAAATAGGCAAGATTTAGCATTGGTAGTAAAACACGAAATATGAATTATTCCCTGTAATGTTATTTTAAGAAACTGAAGAATTTGCAGCAAGGAAGCAAATTCATTTTCTACTTTCGCTTTATTACGTGTGAAATTTCATTAAAAAAAATGTAATCCTTTACTTGGTGGAAAAAGGTGTTGGCTTGAAGTAAAGAGTTACCTCTAAATAAGAGGTGTAGTGGTTGGGAAATAAATGTTATTACGTGTTTAATAAATTTGATGCAATTTTGGAGCTTTTTGGTCAGTTTACTGAAATTAATGGAAAGGGAGGTGGCCTTATTTCTGTAGCAGAATCATAAATTTTGAGAAAGGAAGTTAAAGGATTGTCAACAGACAATTTATTATCTATGTACCGCGTACATTTTTTTTTAAGAAGAAGAAGAAAGTAATGAACATATATTACTAAAAATCGAACTTTGGCAGGTTTACTGACTGTTTGACGATTGGTGATAATAAAATCGTTTCAGAGAATGCTAGATATACTACGATCGAACATTGCATTTTTTAATAAAATATGCAAATACATTAACATTAGTACTGGTTGAAATATAAATTTCATCAGTAAATCATAAATATTTAAAATGGCAGTCCATGCGAGGACGATTTTAAAAAGATTGATGAAACAAATAATTTATTAGCCATATATCTCTTGTAAAATAGATTTTGACACTGTTTACGAACCATAACGATATTGTGGAAACTAATAAAGAGATACAACTACAAAATAGGCGATTAGTGCAAATAAAACCGCCGAAAGTAATATTAATATTCGCGACAGTGAATCAACGGAAATATTGAAAATTACAACAATCGATTCTCGCATTTTCGTATTTTATTGTGGGAACTTTATCACCGATCCTTCATTTTCCTGTGGTTTTATTTCTTATAAGGGCTGTTTTTAACATAACGTGTCTACAGTTTCAAGCAACGGCAGTATTAACGAAACTTCTCGTTTATATCGGCATTTCATTGTTTCCCTTCCCGGTGGAAAATGTTTTTGTAACAGTTTATACGAAATAGTGACGTTTTTACGAACATTAAAATTACCTCCATTGTTTACTCTCAGTCCGCGATATTGCGTAACCTGAACGGCAGAAACATGGTAGAGATTCATTTAATAAAATATTTTTTAATCTCGCTTTCGAGTATTTTGCGGTTACGTATCGCAGAAATAGATATGTACGAGTATATAAGCAGTCGAAAAGCTATTTCATATAATAAAAATATTTACGATTTTCAATTAAACTAACATTTGAGTTTCCTGTTTGCTCGCATACCGCTGAAACAATTTCGTTGGAAATTCGATAAAAATTACCCGATTGTAAATAGTCTCTGTAACAGTTTGAAATGTGTGCAAACACTGCAAAATCTATCTTCCCCGTGGAATGAAAAATAAATGATCTCCGCGTTATATCGAGTCTATCAATTAAATAATTAGTTTATTCGTATCGAAGTATTCGTAATTTCTCTCAATTGAGTTCAAATATCATTCGAACATTTAAATGATCTAATTTCATTCGATATCTCAGACCGAACAAAACACTCACCTTCTCGCAATGTAAAACGGCAAACAAAAGAAAACTTTATCTTTAAAAATTCACCGCTCTTTTAACCGGTAAAAACACTTTTAACCCTTTCACTAGCAACAATAACTAACAATCCCTGAATTATATCTTCACACCGTCAGCTATTATAATTCCGTACTGAAATATTACAAGATATTATTTACATTACTCATTGTCGGTTGTTCCAAGTTGAAGTATTTACTTTACCCAAACCCTTCAATTTTTACTGCCATTCCCATGAAAATAACATTCAAAATTTTGTCAATGAATCTGTAGCTTGTGCACAGTATGAAGTTACTTGTTATGGGGTACGAGGTAAGGGGAGACTCTCCTGGCACCGCCTATTTCCATCATATCGGCCTCAAAACCTGATCTCGGCGAATGACAAACAAAAACTAAACACTTACTTCACCATTAAGGGATTTTAATATAGTCACGCATTAGAATCGTAAATACGTGAGGACGAGGGACATCTTTATCCATCGGGCGAATCAGAGCAAACGATTTATCAAGTGACTTTCATCACTGCACGAATGATACCAGTTTTCTCCTTCAAAGGAAATCTGCTCTTATACTCTACATATTTAACCCTTTTAGTGCCGGACAACGATATATCGTCGTTAGGAATAGTGCTAACACTGGATATCGAAGGGCTAATATTCACTTTCCAATATGATATCAGTAATATTAGGATATATAATTGTAAATACACAGTTTATGCTCTGTATTGCGTGTTCTATCTCAATTATCGTCAAACGAAAATTCTTTTTATTTGCAATTACATTTGTTATTAATTCCATTAATTTTTTCGCTCGGCACTAAAAGGGTTAAGGTGATGGCCAGGAATAATATCACTGCAACTCGTCTTACATAGACTATGAAATTATTTTTAACGCAAACTTCGTACAATAATTACGATCGATGTCGGTACATCGTAGTACGTAACCTCGTGGCGTTAACGAATCTTCACGACAAAACGTTCATATCTCATACCCCTGTCTATTGGACTTCACTCGAATTTGTCCAAAACAGGAAAAATATCCAGAAAGAGGAAAAAGGTTTACCAAGTTAAGCTATGCCGGGAGAACTCCAAAATTCGTGCCAGTCTTATAGTTTTATCACTTGACCAGGTCTGAACGACCCAGCGACCCGGACCACTCGACCTTTGCCATCTGAGGACACTTTTCTTCCCCGTTTCCCAGGCTCATGGAAAACAAATATGATTGTCCGCCATATATTGAATATATTCAGAAAAATCGGATAGACTGATCGACAGCAAAAATTTGTAAACGAGAAAGGTCAAAATCCCAGCAGGTATCTCATGTACACGCTGGCACAGCGAATAAAACGTGAAATGGAGAAGCGTATAAAGAAAGCTAGGCGACGTGTGCACGGAGGACAAGAATCCCCAGATAATGCTTGAGGAACACGAGACAATCGTGCAGAATGGCCGTATAACGTCCAGGTGCGTGGCCACCTGCTGCTGACGCCGGTACCTTCGAAATTCGCGGTGCGATTTGCAAGACGGGCGAAACATTGCCAGCCGGAAGCCGACGAGAAAGAGGGGCTCTCGTAGACACAATGCTGGCGTTTCCGGTCCCTGGCACGGCTGCTTTAACACTCCTCCCTCTTCTCCACGTTCGGACGAGCCACTTAGTCGGAGAACCAGCAGATTTATTTCAACTCGGACAGAAAATCACGGGCGCTATGTTTGCGAATTCGAAATTCGAATAATACGGACAATTGTCGTGACAACGAGAAGGAGTCTAGACGGGATAGAATCCTCTTGAAAATATGCTCGCTCGATCTCCCTTTCTCTCTCTCTTCCTCTGCTCTTTTTCCATCGTGGAGAGAAAATACAAGTAAAACGACCTTCCTTGGAAAATCGGAGCACGAACAAATATTCCCTTCGTGATCCGGCGTTGCTTTATGAATCCCTCGACGGCGCGTCTTTGTCTCCTTTTTTCCCCTAGCGTTCCAACTTCTAGTCCGAAAGGAATTTCAGCGGAGATAGAGAAGACGAAGAGAGAATAGCTCGAAGGATATATCCTAGGTGCTTTTGAAGCTTCGCAAAGCTAACTACGCTAATAACGGCGCAGTTATAAATCCGGGTCAGATAGGCGACGCAAGGTATGAGGGCGACCGCACGAAACTGAAGATCCCTCGTATAAATCAGGATAAATTATTCCACGTTGACTATTCGAACGTAAATAACGTACGTCGTTCGGAAAGACGTTTCTCGCATCTTAAAAATAAATTCTACCAAGACAGGTAGATCGGTGTAGGTTAGAGTATCGTCGCACACGCACTCTCCGTTCGCATTTTATTCGCGAAAGCGTTAAATCACTCGACTTGCCCACCCCCTACCCTCTTCCACCCTCTCGCTCCCACCCTCCGTATAAACGGCGTTACCATACAAATGTTCCGCAATTAGTCACGAAAACTTTGTTACTCTACCCAGCCGTGTACGAGAGTCTGCGAGAGAGTTACGAAGAAACGTCGCGAAACGTTTCTTCAAATTTACGAGAGTTTTCGGAGCTACTTGAAAATGAAAGTACGATCGTTACCGTTGAGATGGAGAAAGAGAAGAGGAAAAAGAGACAAAGAGAAAGAAGAGAGGTCCGTTATCGGTGAACCGTCGAGAGGACCGTCCGAGAGAAATTTCGAAAGACGAATAACGCAAGGGAAGATCGACGAGCAGAGAACGTTCCTTCGACGCTTGCACCGGCAAAAGTGGGATTAGATCCCTATTGCAACGTGAGATCGACAGAATTTATAGCTTCGCGAGGCCATATCTCCTGCCTGATGGCACGGCGATTCGCCTTTTTTTTTCTCTTTTTGCCCCACTAACCCGTACAAAGGGGTTGCTGCAAGAGGAGAGGGAGAAAAGCGACGAAAGGGAGTCGAAATTGCTAACGACACACGCGGGTAACCACGTTGACCCTCAACGCGCTCCGCGAGAAGCGCAGTCGACGTGCCCTTTGCCGACGATCTCAAAGGGCAAAGGGCTGCGACGGGCCAAGCCCTTCGCTATTGTCTCGCCGCTTTCGCTCTTCTCGCCAGCTCGACTCTCTCGGTCGTATGCGAGACTAGGGCAAACGTTATTGCTTATTAAAGCGACCGTTCAATCGGAGAGCCTTATCTTTATTGAACGAAGTGTATTTTATCACATCACTAGTGTCTATTACTTTTTCCTCAAATAGAAAACTTTTAACGGCATATAAGGAATTTTTAGAAAAATTTCAGAGTTCAAATTAGTAATAAATAATGTTTTCTAAAACTATGACTCGAAGGTACTATTAGGTTGGTGCATGTGAAATGTCGGATTTTCTTTACATGTGAACGTTTGTGTACCTGTTTTCGTTATGCTTTTGCTTTTGGCATAACCACGTTTATAGTCGTATTGTCAATTGCCAGAGTCACATTTCAGCAAAGAAGATTTTCTTAAAAGTGTTCCTTTTTGTTAGTTGTTTTGAATTTTGTACCGATATGAATTCAATCGGTATTCGTGTAACTTTTTACATGAGTGTAAACTTGTTAATGCTGCAAAAGCTGCCATTTTTCGAACGTATTATTACTTTTGATGAAAAGTGGGTTCTGCACGACATTAGGAAAAGGTTCTTTCGGTGGCTCGATAGGAATGAGACTTGTGCTCATACTCCAGGGCCATCACTTCATCCACGGAAAATTTTAATAATAGCTTGGTGGAATGTTAGTGGAGTAATTCGCTATTCATTCCTTCGAAGTGGGGAGACGATTACAGCCGAAAATTACTGTAAATTACTGTAACAGTACTTCTCCACGCGAACGCTCGGTTGCATACGTCGTACAATACAATTTCGAAATTAAATGAATTAAAATATGAAATTTTGCAACAACCAGCTTATCCACCGGATCTTTCATCAACCGACCTTCATTTTTTTTTAAACATTTAGAACAGTTTTTACGGGCTAAACAATATGAAAATGAAGACAGTCTGACAAATTCTATATCAGAGTTTATTGATTCTAAAGATCATTTCTTTAACACTAGAACTACCGGCGTCAAATCTAACATATTTTAATAAATGAAGTAAGTACTTTAAAAAAGAGGGAATCAAGCGGCGGGAAATTTGATCGATTGGGTGATATACGTTTATTGATATAGATCCAGAATATTTATTCTATGACTCTTACATAAACTTGGAGAATTTTTTGAAAAAATTATGTACCAGCCATTTTGACTGGTTTGGTAGTTCTAGTGTTAAAACGGGTATGTATGCACTAAAAAAGTGTATTGAAGCAAATGAACCATGTTTTGAAATAAACAGCTTTTGAAAAAAGATATGCAGTTTTCTACATTCACTTTAAAATCCCACATTTCAACGCACCAACCTAATACTTTGCTAAATTTACAATAAAAAATGCCCAAAATGTCAGAAACCCCTGAAACGAACATACACCCCAGTCCACCACACTTTCAAAACCGCCAAATTTAAAAGACGACTGAAACTCGTAGAAGTGAATGTGAAGACGATCGTAGAAGCGATTTACACGAGGGAATTTACGGACAGCTTAAGCTAATAATATTAATGGATGCCAATGCGAGTACGACGTTGGCACGGACGAAGAAGTTTCCTTAGATAGGACCGCATGCGAATTCGCAGGGACGCGTAAGTACTCGAAGTAGATTGCGTCAAGGTGGGAAAGACATTTGGTCGATATGGATCCTCTAAAAGGGGAGAGAGTACCGGAAAGTGGAGAGGCTAGGCTACCACCCCCGTGAATTTGCCGTGGCGTCATTTTCCCCTGTCCTCTTGATACCCTAGACGGCGACGCGTCTCCTCAGCTCTTCGGCTCTGAGCGCCCACGGGCTTGCCTAAGCGCGAGCTATTAGAGTAGATCCCTGCGAATTTGCACGTGGTCCAAGTCACAGGCACTGAAGTTCTTCGCGAAAGCAAATCCAGAGCAAATCGACTGCTTAATCGAGTGACGCGAAATTTGAATAAAGACTCCGGATCCGAGGTAGACAGCGCCTTTATACCGCGCTTCTAAACCGTAGGATTACATTACCATATAAAGTATACGGATCAAAATGAATAATGTCTAATTATGACGAAGTTATATCACACCTTGACCTCATCTTTTTGAAAACCTACTTGGCAAAAATTTGCCCTTCTTTATTCCTGTTAATGAATATACGAACACCTTCGGCAGCATTCTAAAGGGTCGGACGTTGAAACGATCAGCGGTAAGTAGGGGAGAGCGGGGCTAAAAGTTACCGAGGTAAGTTGTTCCGATTGAAATAACTCCGCGAGGAGAAGAGATAAGAATATTGTGTAAATTCGTAATGAAATGGAACGCCACATTGCACCGACAATAGCCATTTTAAACAAACGAGTGGGACCCGGATCAACGGAACGACAGCACGTGGCTCGCTGGTCCACGTAAGAAAATATTTTTGCATTTGGTATTTGTGGTCTATCTCACGAATGATTCGTACGATATTGTGAGTAGTACTTAAATAAACAGACTTGGTTTAATCATTTATTGTTTTTTAATTTCACAAATAATAGCTTTAACAGATACGGTAACAACTTATCCCAGCTTGTTAACAACTTGCCCCAAGTCGGGGTAAGTTGTTACTTTCCAACTTTAGGCATTAAAAAATTAATAATAAAAGAATCTCTCAAAAAATGACCCAGATAACTGTCTTAATATCAAAGTTACATATGTAAATTGATTTTGATCGCATCGTAAGAATACTAAAAGCAAGTATTTTAACAAATTTTGAAGTTAACTAAAAATCGGAACTTTTAGCCCCGCTCTCCCCTACTCTGTGTTAAAATTGTCTCTCGTGATGTTTCTTCTGTTTGTTTTTTCTTTTAGTACCATTGAAAGACTCGTCAAATTGAGGTAAGAGCGTTTGTACGGGCAAACGCGGTCTGCCGGTGTGTTTTATTCAGGTTCCTTGGTCAATCTTAATTTTGTGGAATTTCGCATTTTCTATTCGTCGGAGTACTGAGCAGGTAACCGAGGAACTCGATGGTTTCAGGTGGATTAATTTCTAATTAACCGTGAGGTAATTAACGCCGAGCGTAAGGTTACAGGTAAGAACTTTCCTGGAGGGATACACGCTGGTATACGACGGTTGGTGTAAGTTGCAGGAGAGCTTAAGTATGTGGCAATGAAGTCAAGATCATCGTGATAATTGGAGGGAAATAATTCGTCGAGTAATCGTCTCGTGTATTCGTGTATTTAAGGCTGATGTTAACGTTTCGTTGAAATTCTAAATTCTGTGGTGAATTTCTTAGTCATTGATTTCCGTTCGACGTTACTGGAATCCATGGAATAATTCATCTTCAGTGAGGATCAACCTGGAGTGCAGACACTTCAATCTAGGTTGCACTATTTTTCTATCTATGTATATCTCTCGCCTATCTCGCTCTTTCTCTTTCCACTCTTGATATGTGGTTAAATCGGTTTTTATACATCGCTATTCCTATGAAATATTCACGAAACGCGCACACCGCAACCCTTTGAGAATGCTGGAGCGGCCGGCGAGTCTTGCAAAACTAATAACTTTAATGAACGCCACTGCGCGGGATCTTCTTTTACGAGAGCTACCGGCAAGAAAGACATTTGCATGAAGCACGTCCGCATGTGAATTCGTGGGGACGCATTCGAAGTAGATTGCGCTCGAGGTAGTAGGACATCTGGTGCTCTTTTCCTAGAACAAGACTCTAAGAGAGAGGAAGAAAACGAGAGGCAGTCAGAGAGAAAGAGAGAAATAGTCACCACCTTTCCATCGATGATAGCACCCTCGAAGAGGGTAGAAAGCTTCGAGAGAGCAAAGTCCTTTCATGGAGAAAGTAAGGCCATCTTATTTCCGTGCAGATATCTCTCGCGAAAAATCTACGTGCTTCTCTCGATGCGTAATTCTTGGGAATGAACATCCAGACAATCCTTCGTTAACGCGTACGTTCGAAATTACGTTGAACGTGGCTACGAACTCGTAAAACAGAATTTCCATTTACGAAAGAGTTGTTCTAATTTCCTGTAATCAGATTTCACGCGACGAAATAATGAAATTATTTTTGCAATACTTGTCCTACGGAATATCGTGTGAACTTAATTAGAGTCGTTGTTTCTCTTCTTGCAACGATTTTATCGAAATACCAAAATACGAATAGCAGATGCAAAAATATTTTTTACGGTTGACATATACAGTCAGTTCAATGGGAGAGTGTCAGTAGATGATGCATTTTTTTATATAACATCCGGTTACTGCAATAAATTCAATGCTTTGAAGTTAAATTAATAATGTGGGCTGTGACCTGTTTTGAAAGTGAGAAAATTAATAATACGTGCAAGAAGATAATGACCCGGAAAATCTAAGCCTTGCGAACAAGGAAAATGGGATCAGGTCATTTGATTGACCTTTTTAGTCGCCTGGTGCTAATTCTATTGAAAATGTTGAGCAGAAACAAATCGACAAGCTAGGAAGAATCAACTGTTCAATGTCAAGCTGCTGAAATGTCATATCCGCTAAATACGACGATCTATACCCTAAATAATGTCGAAAAATATTGCCGAAAGTATGCTTAAACGGTGCCAAGGTATA
Organism: Cerceris rybyensis; assembly: GCA_910591515.1. NCBI lineage: Eukaryota > Metazoa > Arthropoda > Insecta > Hymenoptera > Crabronidae > Cerceris > Cerceris rybyensis. Next base: position 44,797,199 of record OU342789.1, read on the forward strand.
ATTGACACTGATGACGACTGGACAACATAATAAATAAATGTATTGTAGTACAATGTATATATCTTAACATTATGCGTTTAATTATAAACAATTACTTCTTTTTTTTAAAGAAAATATGACCAACACGCTCTTGTGAAACAAAGTGTAGAATCTGTATATCGAATGAAAAATTTGTGTAACATCGATAAACATTTCAAAAATAATTGTAGATCCACTGCTATAAAATATATCGTCTATAAAAACCCAAATTCACTTTTAATATTGATATACATTATATAGAAAATCCATATATAGATGGAAATTTCACGAAAAAAGCTCATAAAGATACACCACTGTCTCTAAATTCTCCTGAAAAATTTCGGAATCGTTGAACATAACGCGAGTTCAATTTCCACGAGCGACAAACAATTACTTCTTTTTTTTAAAGAAAATATGACCCAACACGCTCTTGTGAAACAAAGTGTAGAATCTGTATATCGAATGAAAAATTTGTGTAAATTCGATAAACAGTCCAAAAATAATTGTAGATCCACTGCTATAAAATATATCGTCTATAAAAACCCAAATTCACTTTTAAAATTGATATACATTATATAGAAAATCCATATATAGAAGGAAATTTCACGAAAAAAGCTCATAAAGATACACCACTGTCTCTAAGTTCTCCAGAAAAATTTCGGAATCGTTGAACATAACGCGAGTTCAATTTCCACGAGCGACTTTCCATACGCTGTCACTTTATTTCACCAAGATAAAGTACACGTGCCAGAGTCGTCGGTATTGAAAAATACTCGATGTGCATCGAGCACGCCGGCAAGATTTTCTCCTCTCGGTCGTTTTCCATCCACTCGTACGAAAATTCCAGGAGCCTAGTTTTATCATGGAGGAGAGTTTGTTACGGTCGCATGTGAATTCTCGAGAAGGCATTTGAAGTTGATTGCGTGGAGGTGGCAGGACATCTGGTCCTTCATATACATTGAACGTTTGCATGGTCTGAAATTCCTTGAAGGGGAGCCAAGCAGAAAGACGAGTTCTCGTGAGCTTAAAGTGTCTCCATTTCCAACGGGCACCGGATCCACGCAGATGTTCCTCGCGAGATTACGCGAGTCCATTTCGATATCCTTTTTTAGCTTCTTGTACGAAAGTAATTAGCGACGAAGCTCGGTTTACGAAACTCCTCCAAATCCCGGACGTTAATCCTTGGAATTCGTTTACATAGATTTAAACGGCAGGCGGGCAGACGTTAAGGAGTTTCTTGAACTCGGGCTTCAAAGATGACGTAACGAAAACCAAGAGAGACGAGCATGAATCTTTGCAGTGTGCTTTTTGTACGGGATGTACGTTAGCAGGAGGAATCTACTTGTGCGGGGTTACGGAAATAGTGAAGATAAACGGGTTGGGTTACACTTGCTTTATGGGTGCGATGAACTGTTGAGTCAAACTCTGATACTACTGCAATCGATTATATCGAGTCTCAGGGTAGTCTTTGCGAAGAGATTAACATCCATGTGAAATTAAAGCACATCATTTTACAATATACCTGTACCTGGTGTAAAAAAATTAATGGTCGTGGTGTTCAGGAGTTGTTTTACACCTCTGGATCGATGGAGATTTGCGAAAAAAACGGCCTTAACCCTTTTAGTGCCGGTTGAAAAAAACTTATTAAATTAATGACAAATGTAGTTGCGAATAAAAAGAATTGTCATTTGTCCATAGTTTCGTATAGGACACGCAATAGAGAGCATAAACTGTGTACTTAGAATTATCTGTCATAAAATTACTGATATCGTATTGAAAACTGAATAATAGCCTTTCGATACCCAGTGTTAGCACTATTGTTAACAACGATATATCGTCGTTCGGCACTAAAAGGGTTAACACGTTAAGCGCCACGCTCGTTCTTAAAGCACTTTCCGTTTAGGCCCTTTATTAGAAAAGATATCTTTCTATTTGTTTTAACATACTACATTCATTTTTAATAAAATGTTCTATTTTATACTTAACTCCACTAATTGTGGCTCGGTTAGGCGCGACAACGTAGCTTAGGTAAAAAACTAATTGTTCATTTTCATTGATCAGCGTCAGCATAAACGAAAAGTCAACGCCCGGTCCCTAGGGACCGGTATGGCGCTTAACGTGTTAATAAATTAATTTTCAAGAGAACAGTTTGTTTCTGACCCATGGTTCCTATTAGACATTTTACCTACGTTACAAGACAAATACGATGAGCCAATAAAAAAATTTGCTACCCTTTCCCGAATTTTGCGGCCTGTTTTTTTCGCAAGTCCCTATCGATCGGCAGGTGTAGAACAAGCCCTGAAAGCCACGACCATTAATTTTTTTACACCCTATATGTGTGCAAAATTTCAATCTTCATCGCAATCTTGCATCAACAAAACACTCTACTGCATATATTTCCAATATATTTGCACTGTATAAATGATTGCAAGAACCATCCCTATTTGTCTGCTTATATAACATTTTTCTCTATCACCAATTCTTCTAAACTTGTCGAAGTCCAAAGTAACTGCTTAAAGGGATTCCTCCACATTTAACACTAGAAAATGGTTAACTCAGTAATTCATATTTTATAAGATGGACGTACAATATCTAATCCAGGGCTCTCATATAAGCTTGAAATGATTTTAGAAAAAATGTGAAGCTAGTCATTTGGACCACCTTGGTAGATCCAGTGTTAAGCACCCCTCTTATCGAACAAACTACAATGAAAATTTCACTAAACACGAATCCCTCATCAGCCACGGACAGCGTTCAACCACAATTCGACAATACATACTCGACATTACCAACGAAACATTGGCGCACGAACAGCCGAAAATCACGGTCCACCATAAATCAAGTATTCGCTGGTGTAGGCGCGACGACGCGCAAAAATCCCGGACGGCCGAGTTATCGGTATGGAAAGCCGCGTTATAATTCCCGTGTGACGCTGGCGCGTACATTAGAAACGTCAGTCGGACGTAACGATCGTGTAATCAGTATTAAACAGCGGCAATAATTCGTGGTGGTCGCTTATTATCGGTCGCGAGCAAGCCCGGGGCGGCGATTGTCAAGAAGAATAACGAGCTTCCCAGCGGCAAATAGAGAAGCCGGAGAGAGAGGCCTCCGCTCGATGGTTTCCGCGGAGGAAAGTCGGCCGGTTATATACATACACATATACGTATGTATATATGTGTAACATACGTATGCAACGTTCCAGGGAAGGTCGACGGTGCTCGTCGAGGCGAACGCTTCTTTCAATGAATGCTAAATTGCGCTATCCACTGCAGAGCCATTTCCATTTGGAGACTACTGCCGGTGCGACGACTGGCAGACCGGCAGTCGAGAGACTTTACCGGTAGCACACACCGATGTCAACTCGCCTGTCGGCACCCAGGATAACATATAGCGACGTCACATGCAACCGGCCGACGTACCTGTAACATGGAAATTTACCTCGGCGACGTACGCGTAACTTTAACTGCCGGAGACTACGAGACACCGGGATAGATGCTACTTTATGGCGCGATCGGATTTAGATAAGAAGACCGAACCGCGAAACGGAAGAGAGTTTGGAAATGGACGCGAATTTACGGTGGGATACCGTATCGTTTAGGGGTTTCGAGAGTCACGATGAACGAGAAGTTGTTGGAGATTTGAGGGTGGGGGCGGAAAAGTCGTGTAGGGTTTGTCGGTGATTGTGGCTTTTTTGATGGATGTTGGTTTAGTGGAGGAAATTGTGAGATTATTTTTGCTTTGGGATGTATGGGATTTTGAGGCTTTGGGGTTGTTTGGTCAGTGGGGTTTGAATTTGGTTGATTGACTGATAAATTATGTCATTTATTTTGAATGATGGTGAGGTGAATTTGAAGGCTGAATTTTAGATTATTAGGAAGAAATTTATAGCTTGCTGGCACGGCTTTTGTGGTTCCTATCAATCAATGTGGAAAAATCAATTGGGGGGTCAATAGTTTGAAAAAGAAGTTTGAGGATTTCTTGGAGGAATCATTCATCTGGCTGTGTTTTGCTGGATTTTCTGGAATGCTCGGAGATTGTGGAGTTTTTTGAGTCGGCAAGCACGAAAATTTACCACTGAATTCTGTTTTTAGATTTGTGAAAGGATTTACACTGAATAGGCACTATCATTTTTGAAGCACGGAACCGTTGATAAAATTGTATTCATACTACACTTTTCATACTTGCATTTACTCAGAGGTCAAAAAAGAATCTTCTTCACAATTCTAAGGAAAGAAAGTACTGTGAAAATATTACTTTAAGCTCGCAATCTTGAAATTTTAATTATACTATCTGTTTGCGACAATCTTTGCAACTTTGCAGTAACTTTTTACAACGTTACCTGATTTTAATCAAAATTATGTGCAATGCGCGTAAAAATTAAACACGTTGCATAATCTTTGTTGCGGAGCAATAATAAGTCCCTGAGGCTCACAGATGTAGCTTAATCCGTCGTAGGGTTTTTAATAGTTTACAGATGTGCATTTTAACGAAAAATAGCTGCCGCGCCTTGCAAACTGTTTATTACCTCAAAATCAATGAGCTTTATGGGCCTATTGTCGTCAAGACTTCTTCAGGAAAAGTTTTGTCCTGTAGGAAGTATTGACCGGGGACTTCTTCCCCCACTCGAGCCGGGGTTTTTCCTATGCCACCGAAGGCTAAGGGAGACTCTTAACCTATGGGCAAAGGACGATTCCTTTGCCCACCAATCGCAAAATTAATATTTGCAAAACCAAGAGTCTCCCAATCAGCAACGTCCCTGTTCTGCAATAGTGACCGCCCCCGCCAAATCGTGACGGAAGCGCGTTCTTACGCGCTTCCAAAAAATCAGTCTTCTTCAAACAAGGAACCGAATAACATCTAGCGCTCCTAATAGAAGCTCCGTTCGCGAGGTTAAGACCCGGACGTAATCTCCATAGTTGTACTTGTAAAAAGTGTAAATAAACCACTAAACTAGGCAACTTTGGACCATCTCAACATCATTTAAACACAAGACCTTCATACGTGGTTCAAATCGGGTGAGCCTGTTTTAATATACGCTCACTCCAGAGGTGTCGCCGAAAAATCGTCGGAGCAGGTATCAACCCACGAGGCGTACATCCGTAACAATCTTAATAAATCATCAGAAAAGGATCATCTGTGATCATAACTTTAATTCCATCCATCATAACCAGATTGCGGATTTTTATGCATTTATGACAAATTTAATACGGCTAAAATATACAAAAAGGACATAATATAAAAATATATCTAAAATATCCAAAGTATGGTATTTGTTGTAATATTTATTGAGTGCAATAAATCCCTAGATAGGTTTTCCTATCGCACTTGCATTTTTGAAACTTGAAATTTGCATAAACATCCGCAGTCTAATCATAACTGTAGGTATTTTCTTAATCAACGGCAAAATTAAGTCTGCTAATCGACTGGGTCACGAATCTTTTTAAAGATATAATTATAAGGTGGCACAAACTCGTATTTTTGTTCGCGAAAATGGTACCTATACGAATTATCAAACCATAACTGTAGTTAATCATCAAGCACGTAATTTACGTTCCTCAAATGGAGGCGACTGATGGGAAATGTAGATGTAATTAATCTAAATAAAAGTAGACAGGCCTTCTCAAACTCGTATTTTTAGTTTTAACATTCCATCAACAGAAATGGACACATATGCCAATCCCTCTTACCACTGTGCACTACCACGGCCTTATTATATTTTAACATATTTAATACGTACTTCTGACAAGGAGAAATCAAGAAAAGATCATCGATTCGGTAAGCTGTGTTTTACAACATAAACGTAAAATATCTGCTCTATGATTGTTCCATAAACTGCAGAACTTTACGAAAAAATTGGAAACGAGTCATTTTGACTTCCTAGTGTTAATTCTGTTCAAAGAACATTTTTATACAATCCACAAATGTAGACAATTTACAAGCTCTTTTGGAATATTTAACGCAACCTATTACGCTGAAATTGATCCACATATCGACTAATATTTCAGAAAATGAGATAAAAATTCTAAATTTCCACAACGATCATAGAATATCCTTGAAGACGTTGTCCCAGGAAAATCCGCGTTATTTTCTTCCACACTTGCACGACACCGTCGCAGATTTGTCGTCGGTTTCCGTACACATTTTGCCGTAGTTTCGAAAGTAGATTTAAAAGTGCACTCAGGGAGTTTCTTAGGGAGGCCGGGTCTCACGGATACCCCCGGGCGATTATAAAAGCGCAGGAGACACGGCCGAGATTTTAAAGTGCAGGATACACTTACGCTCTGGTCTACGAAGAGGCTGAAGAGGAGGCCGAGGCCGGAAGAGAGGGACGGAGAGAGAGACAGAGAGCAACAGGTTGCAAGCAGAATTTCGCGAATGTCAACCGAGAGAAGACACAGAAGAGAGTGGCTCAAGGCGATCTTTGCCGATCTTATGACTGTTTAAATTACAGTCGCGTCCCTTTGACTCTTATGCTCCTCTTATGTTTTCCGCTACATCGAACCGATTCGTTTCCCCTTTGTACTGAGCAGGGAAAACGTAGACACGAAATTAGATCGAAATTGAATTTTTGGAATTACGTTTCTTCTCGGTCCACGGTCTTACGGGACAATCTACGGAACAACCGAGAGGAAAAGGTACTATATGGGGAATATGGAATCTATTAATATTTTGTGGCTATGTAAATATTTCATAGGAATATCTGCTTAACGTTTTACCTGCTATCGAAACCGGTTACTCGCGACACGTTCGTTTCGCGTCGTAAATATCGTTGCAAATAAAGGGCTTACCGTCGGGTTCGAATGACGAGAGAGATTGAAAGCCTCTTGCACCGAAGGGCCACTGAGGATCAACCGAAAGAGTGACGGATTCGTGTTTATTTTACGTTACGTTGCCTTCCATTCGTCATGTGTTATAATGTTACAGACAAATCAGAGATTCGTAATTTACTGGAGGAATTTGAAGCATAGTGTTTGAGATATCGATTCGTTGGAATTTATCGTTGTTTGGAGGGGCGGTGGAGTTTGGATGTGAATTTTCATTTCAGTGTTGAGTACAAAAAGATTGTAATCAACGATTATTTAGAAAAAGAACCTCTTCTTTCGAATTTGATAACATCAAGTGGTATTTCATATTATCTAAATCAATTTTAATTAATTGATTAAAGATTACAAATATTGTCAAATTTTTAAGTTGTTGTAATAAAAATTGCCCAAGTAGGTACTAGTACACCATGTTCACTTTAATGTATAGAAAACAGAAAAATGTATTGTTATCATTTTAAATTGATAGTGAACGTGTACAGTGCTATACAATAGAATAGAATGTAAAATGGAACCGTAAGAATGTGTAGAATGAAAGTACGATTTAAAAGTTAACAATTTTTCTTGCACTTTGACAGTCTTCCTGTATGATGCGATTTTTATAGAAAATATTCACCCATCGCTCAGGATTAACCAGTTATAAAGAACAATCAGAATATTCCAAAAACCCTGTCGGACGATTTCAATCTGGGCGAGTGAATTTCCACAAAGAAATGAAATGATTCTTTATTCCAGTGTCTTTCACGTTCCCGCAAAAGTTTCATTAAAATCAGAATATTCGTATTGGGAATCCTGGCTCCGCAGTAACCGTAAGTAATGGCACAAAGTAATATTATGAAACATTTTATGGTAATGCGGTTGCTTAAAATATCAAACGGCCAGAATGGAAAATGCACAGTGCACCATCGACGGTGCAATCGAGGTGCACGTAAAGTTACAAAGGGTATGCTTTGTCACTTTTCCCGTTGCCGAGCCTTCGAAACATCGAGTAAACTCGGTACCCTGAAAATCGATTTGCGAATTGTACTTGTCGGACGTAAGACCTTTCGAAATTTCCTCCGATTTATTGCCAGCCGAGGGAATCGTCGCTCTTCGACTTGCAGGAGTATTACTCGAGCGTTCGTATAAACACATCGGCGCCTCAAAGCACTATTTGGTTCGACTCGTTTCGAGAGGTATTGCGAAAGCTCGCAAACGAACCTTTAACCTTTCACGCGCACCAGCACAATGGAATCTAATCCTGCAAAATGTTCGTCGCTTTTGTAAAACTGTTGAATTACGGGGCGGGTGCTGTTTCTCTTCACCGATATAACACCGAGATGTGGCAATCAAATATGCGTTTTTTTTTACAGAGAATCGGAGATACTGAAACGTTTGTAGGGGCGGAATTAATTTTGTTGCGGAGGAAAAATACACCCTTGAAGCTCACAGATGTAGCTTAAAACACGTCTTGGATTATTTATCAACACGCAGATTTTTCCTTTGTTTAACCTGTTCACTGCGTTCGACGTGTATACACGTCAATCCAAAATTCTATTGCGGTAGGCTTTTAATACTAAATTGTCAATTCCTTATCGATTAAAAATGTACAAATTCCACATTTCGCTTTCCTCTTTTCGTAGAATTTATGGCAGAAGCGTTTGCTTTGTCTTTAACGTATGTATACGGCATTGCTCTACTTTAATTCCATACCTTGCCAAAAGTTCTCAAATTTAAATTCCGCAATTAACTGGTTAAATAGTAATTGTACGCTGTAGTTCATTTATGATTTCGAGATCAATGCACTTTATGGGCCCATTGTCGTTAATAATTCTTCAGGAAAAGTCACCAAGAATTATTGCCCTCGTCAAACTCTGACGGAAGTGCGTCTTCGCACGCTTCCTACACTTTTCAACAAATCTACATAGAACCGGATGTATCTTTAACCGATTGTAGGAAGTATAAGATACGTCGCTTAGGATAAGATAAATAGGACGTTTCTTCCATCCTCCGAGCACATAAGAGTTCCGAGTGTAACTCAAAACGAGTGAGACTGTTTTAATCTACGCTCACTTCAGAGATGCCGTTAGAAACTACGAGCAGATATAATTCCTAAGGCGTAACAAATCTGTTTCGGTGATTATGTGAAAGAGAGAGAGGGAGAGAAAGAAATAAAAAAATAGACACATAAACAGAAATAGGAATAGAAAATATGCAAAGAGAAATAGGTGGAAAAAAGTGCAAGAAAAGAAAGACTGAGAGACAGTACAAAAAGGAGACAGAGAGAAAGTGTAAAAGAGTGTTCAAAAAAAAGAAGAGGTGGATGTATAAATACAGATACTGTGCAAAACAATGTGAACGATCAAATAAACGATTAGTTAATGAAATTGAGCTCTGTAGTCGAAACGAGCCACAATTTACACGACTCCTCGTAAACAGTGAACGGACGCAAGAGAGTGGTTAATTGCATAAATAGCGTTTCTCAGTATTTTTGTAGAAACGTCGAATTAACGCACGCGACGAGGTCGGCCCCGGAAAACAACAGCCAAAACACGCGCCTCATTTGCGCTGCTTACAGAGAGTCGCGCCACGGGCATAATAATTCCGTTTAATTATATTCTTCCACGTGCAACGGGCTCGTTTGTAAAGTGGAGCGGATTTATTTGACCGAGAGTCATTAAGCGAAACTGCCATATCTACTCGCATTTCCATTAACGCTGTTCCGACGATTTTATACCGATTTATCGATAAACCGACCACCCTGACATCGACGTTTCGACGATGGTCCGATTGGATAACGTTGCCGTGCACGCAAAATCTACTTGACAACGAATCATCGTAAAGAGAAGCGACAGATTTCAATATGAAAAATACTCGCGAACAACAAAAACGCAAGAAACTTTGAGGAAGACAGATGAAGGAAGCTACCATTCAACATAAACAAGAAGTCACTTGACAAGTAGTTTACTCCGATTCGCTCAATGGATAGAGACATCCCCCGTGCTGACGTCATTTTCGATTTTAACACTTTATCGATCGGTAGCCTATTAATAGGCTTTTTGGGGTCAACGCTTTTGGACTTTTAACTTATTAATGGGCTGCCACGGTAATTTATCATTGCGGTTTACTGTGCCAAGGATTCAATGATGAGAATTTGTAATTTTCGCAGAGATATCGATATCAAGAAAGTATTTACGACCAAGTGACCGATCATACATCTGTAAAGTGTTAATGCGTAACTGACTGATAACTCTTCCACTCATTACATTGTTATGGGAACGGCGGAAGAAATGTTTTCCTTTCGATTGTCACTCGTCGATCTCAGGTTTCCCCAAACCAACTGTCTTTTTATTTCTATCGAATGATAACTGTGGCAAACTAGGAATCGATAAAAAGACGGAGAGCAAAAATCAGCGCAAAGAAGACCGAAAAAAGGACAAAAAACATAGAGTGCAAAGTGTTAAATAAATCAAACAGATAGAAAAATAATGAGAGAAATATGGGAAAAACCAAAGAGAGCTAAACAAGGAAACATATAATGAATGAACAGCGGGAAGAATCTTCCATATGCAAATTATAGTAAGAAATAAAACTAACGAGTTCCTGCCGGCGCGCGTGCCGCTCCGTAACTTATGAATTCCACGTAATTAGGTGGGCAAACAGTGGCGGCAGCTGTGCTCGGATTTCCCTGCCGCGAAACAAGGATGGGAATCATGGTAGGTGGAGTCAGAAGGCAAAACGAGAAAAAGGGAAAAATAAAACCGATAGGAACACGAGGGGTGGTGCCGCCTAAGGGTGGAGAAAGTGGGAAAGCCAGAGATAGGAGGAGAGCACGAGTGGATCGAGGTTTCAGAGTGGAAGAGAGTACGTACTCGTACTCGGAGGACGACAGAAACCGTGGACGAAAAGAGGGTTCAAACTACCTCGGTTCATTTCCATAAATACTGCGGTACCGTCGTACCGGCGTACCAACCACCTCGACGCGACCACCGGGGGATGACCGTCCCTTGGCCGCGAGAGGTTTGCCATTCGGTGACTAACCGAGAGAGAAAATGCCCCCTGTTAGAAACACCCCTAAAACCACTGTGATCGCGGAATTCCGCCGATTCGTGGTCGAGAATTTCGAACCGTTTTTCGTACGCGTGCAGCCGAGAAATTCGTGTTGTTGTATGACTCCGTGGAATCGCGCACAATACGGATATAACGATTCGAAAAGATATTTGAAGGGAGAATTTTATAGTTTTTTTGTCAGCGTGTGCATGGAGGGAGAATCGTGATTGGTGAGGAAAAATGTGGTTGCAAAATGTGAGAGAAAAGACTGTGGTTATAGCGTAGAAATACTTGTAAGATTGATGGGAAAAATGAAGACTATTAACAATAGTTTTACCAAGGGAGCTAAAGTGACTTGTACTTAAATTTTTTTTAATTTTCTGACATTTTAATCAGTAAACTGTGGCGAAAATTCTTTTGAATTTCGGGTCACGGAAATCGAGAGATGAGGATAAAACTATTTCAAATTAATTACACCCTTTAGTTATTCATTTTATTTCGGCATGGCCTCAAAATGTTCCAAACATCTTGAAATTTATGAATATATTTTAATTTTCGTCGAAATTACAATTTATATAACCAGTGGTAGCTTTTACGCATGACGAGTATATTCGTTAAACACAGCTAACTGGTTAAGGGCTGTGTTTCGGTTAATTTCCTATATCTACCTTGTAAATCGTGAGAGATTAAATTATTTAGTGTCTTGCGCATTTCATTCTCTTTCCTTTGAAGTATTTATCTGGTATCTTTAAATATGCTGAATTAATAGTCGGTAGTTCTAATGTTAAAAGATATATGAAAGTGTTGTTTGCCTGGTGAGATTTATATTTAACCCTAGATCTACCGACAATTAATCAAACATATTCCAAAATGGGAAATAAATATGGTGGAAGAAAAGAAATGAAGGAGGCGAAGAACTTAAACAATTAATTGCTCATAGTATACATGATAAACGTAGGAAATCGAGAAAAAAAACAGGATCAAAAATTTCGGGATTATTTGTAAATAGTTCAGAACAAGTTGTTTTGCTCACCTTGGTAGATCTAGAGTTAATTCTGCAGATGGAAGAAACCTGTTCCATTTTAAATTTGCTTGTTTGTATAAATTTGAAAATATTGTAACTTTCATAGGTGTTCCCCTGCTATTTTCCCTCCATTTTCTTTCTCCCTTATTTTGTTTTCCCGCTCGCATTATTCACTAATTAATGCAATTTTTAGTAAAGTATTCTTCATGAAATAGTGGACATTTGTTAAATTCGTGGCAATTTTACATGCTGCTTGTTACAACACTGTTATCTAATCATCGGAATATGCAATCAACGCAACTGTAACCCAAGGCCTTTGCGTTGCCCCATGAGATGGGAGAATTAAATCGTCATCTCGAAGTTGGAATACTATTTGAAAATAAATACGAGTTTGTAAACCGCCAAGCAATTTTCTACGTAGAGGCCACTAATACCCACGGTGTCGCTCTGAATCCAGTGCCCACGAATGGAGACTGCATTATGCAAAACGTGAAATTGGTCACGTGACGGCAATTCCAGGTTAATCGCGTTTCCGTTGTTCGAGGTATTAGATAATTTCCATGAAATTAATATTAAAGTCTCACGAAAATCCGTCTCTATCAGTATTAATCAAAGCGTCTCTTTCATAGGAAAGAGACGAACAATACCATTCTAACTCTCTCAACTACCTAATTTAAACTCGTCAGCCCGAAATCCACGTGAGGACGAATTCTCCTCGCGCAGCTTTAACGATGCCAGAAAATCGAGGTTAACTCGTGCACGAGAAGAACGCTCAAAAAAGCGCAGCAAACGACTACAAAAGACGAGACAAAACGTGGAAAACGCGCAGACCTACCAATATATATATATATATACATATGAAACAAGTAGTAGAAATTACTTCCCGTAATCTGTGTTCCTCTAGTTCCCATAGTATGCGAACAGTCCACTGAAACTTCCTTTTTCCAGTTTACCGGAGACCTCTAACCGACAATAACTCTGTTTTAGTTTCCCTCCCTATACCTCGTCCGCGACAATTTCGCGGGTTTGTAATTCCCGCGAGTATGATCTTACCCCAGCGCGAAAACGGGCGGATAAACACAGAGGAAAAGAGACGTGTATCAGCAACGGAGTAAGAATTTCATATCGTCCCGGAAAGCCGAATTAAAGCCCATTTATTTGACAACGATATCGCATTTCGCGTAACCAAAAGCGTAACACCGTCGGGTTGTACCGTTCATTTGACCGCGTACCGCAACACGGAGGAAGAAAATAGGGAGAAGGGAGATGAAAAAAAAAACGCAAGATAGAAAGGGAGGACACGGTACGAGCAAGGGAAGAGGAATGGATGCGAGCAGAAGTCGAGGCGGAAAAGAGCCGCCCGTTAAATTATCCTTCCCCGCAATTATCACGTTCCGTCTCGACTCCTCCGGAGCTCTTCATATTCCTCTCTCGTGGTGTGCCCTTCTCCGCTTACTCCTCTTCCGTCCCTTTTCCTTCTTCCTCCTCCTCATTCCTCTTCCTAGTCCTCTTTCCACTGCGTTCTTCGAGGATCTCGAACCGCTGAACAACTCTTCGCTCGCGGTAAATCAGTGCTGTAATATCGCGTTCCGCCGTGATGCGCGTGTACTCTTCCGACGTTTCTTTCAGCCACCACTTTTCCACCGTATTGTATTCATTCGGAGGAACTTCAGTTTCGCCTGTGTTTCTTTAATTATACCTTGAGATTATTAAAATCGATGGATTTTTATCTCGTGGTTCGTTTCATATTTCTTTACGTGAAATTCTTGAAATTACACCCGTGCCCTTTCTCGATACTCCGTATTATTTCGTCCGATTACTTTACAGACCGAACGTCCTCGACCTGATTTCTTTTTAACTTTTCAAAGTAGTGCCGCGACTAATCGTTTATATACCGTGAAGAAATCTCTTTGATAAAACATGGTAATGTATGTTTGTGTTCATTGTGGGTGAAAAAATTGTGGAAAAATTCCACGTAGTACGATCGTTAACGTGGAAACGAGTAGGTAATATTATTGTTGGTATTTATAGCGAAGAAAACATTAGTACGTGAAACGATGCGCGCTTGTAACTTCTCAAGTGCGTTATTATTCGTTGGTAACTACCATCAACTATTTACTCGTAATTGTGCCAGGGATAATTACACGTTAATGAACCGCGATAAAATAAATAACGACGTGAATTAGTTAGATCGTTTAAGTCAATTTCGTTTCGTTCCTAGGAATTGGTGTAATTTTCTGCAAAATAGATTGACAAGGTATTTTTTTCGTTTGTTTGCTTTTTTTTTTGAACTATGGAGAAAGCATGGGGAAAGATGTAGCTACATAAATAAGGAGGAATCTTTGCCGAGGATACACGGAGGGATGATGGTATCGAGTAATTTTGAAACAGCTCTTGCGAAGCTGCAACAATTTATAGGACTTCTGTAACGGCAGGTGCTTCCGAAGTTTCGAAATCTCGTCGGTCTTCCCTTGAACGCGATCGTATTACTCGTGAATTTATACCGGCTACCCTCAATTTTGATTTTAGTAACGGCATAACAGTTTACCGGAAACACGAGCCACTTTTGTCACTTTGCATAATTCCTGCGGAAAAATGGAAATATAATTTTCTACCGTAGCGTGCGCTACCGACCCTTCGCTCCGTACTCTTTTGTCCTTTATTCGCGTAAGAGGGAAAGGATTTGCAATCATGTTCGCCTGACCGAGTTGTGTTTTTCTTTTCCTCTTACAAAAAGTTATTAGGAGTGTATTATTAAAGAAACCTCTGATTCCCATGAACTGAATTAATATTTTTAAAAATACTCGAAGATGAGAGAATTCTATTAAAGCTTGATCAAGAGATCTTTTAGATAATGTAATATAAACCATATTTAACACCAGTGGCTAAAATTAACAAATTTAATGAAATATTAAGCAATTTGCAAAGCTGGATCTTTCTAGTTAGTAAGAATATCTGATTCTCAATTTCTCACAGGAAAGATCCATCAATTTTCTTCTGCCTTTCATTCATCTACTGCCAATATACTCCCAGTATTAAATCTTCTTTATTTACGAACTCTTAAATATTTGTGACATCAAAATACTGTTAAAATATTAAATACAAAGTCGAATACGTTCCTATTCTCAGCACATGTACATTGCAACGATAAATTCTCAATACCAAAAATTGTTCTCCAGCGAAACGAGTGAAATTCATCCAACAACGCATGCAATCTTTTCCCTACATGCAAATTCTACAATTCAGCTTACCTGAACGATAAAAATCGGTTCCTTGGAAATTTCTCTTTAAAGCGTGCAATATCGAACACAACGTATCATTAGACCCGACCTTAACTTCACCATACATCGTTTTACGCATACCGCATTATTATCGCATCTATATTTTATACTCCTTCCAGTTCGATGGTAGACATTCTTAATTTAAAGAACGTCTTTCAATACGAAAATTATATCTTGTCGCACGTTAAGTGCTATTACATTGTTAAACCGACATTGAGTCGTAATTTTCAGTGAATTCGAAACACGAGTTGCGATTCCTATTTAACACTATTTCTACCAAGAGGTAGAAATTTTAACTTAACATTATTCTCTAAGTTGAATCATTTCTCCACAATTAATCTTTTGGCTTTTCATACAGTAGTTGTTAAATTAATTTAGCAATACAATTTTCCACCAACACATTCTAGATCTAAAAATGTGCATATGGTATACATATTTCTACCATGAGGTGTCTTTTGACACTTTAAGGATTTCATGACGGTGTTTAATTTTAAACCATTTTAGATATAAATATTAACACCATATTGCACCACCATATCAATTGTAATCAGATTAGAGAATCCCTATTTCAGTTGTAACAGAAAACACAGGAGTTGTGCCATAACTTTGATATTCGCTTATTTCCCGCCATGTTACATTTTAGCGTACACCGCTGCAGCGACTTTACAACTAGCTGCACACCGCTGCTAGAATTTGCAAAATGATTAAATCATTTCTAATAAATACACATCAATGTATCAATAAATATATTCCTCAAATTATTTACATTTAACACTTTGACTGCCATGGAGGTCACCGATGACCGGCGCTATTGAATTCATTAAATTTCTGTGTAACTTGGAAATTATATTTATGATATATAATAATATTTATGAATTTTCGGATATATTAAATATTTAAATATCGACATTAAAAAGATAAAGGTCTGCCGAATATCTATCTATCTGTATCTTTAAAGTTTCTGCTTTGTATAGATGTGAATTTAATAGAAAAAGTTCCACTTCAGTAGAAATGATGAATCTAGCGAAATACCGGTGGCGTTCAAAGTGTTAACTGATAATTTGAAGTCTCAACAGTTTTGGCAATTATTTGCATTCAAACGAAAAGGTGTCCAAAGACGCCTTTTGGTCGAAATAGGTATACAGAAAATCGTGGTAGAAATAGTGTTAAGTGATACAGTATCAACGAGAAATTATGTCTCACGAGGAATCATTTCTGGCAGCAAGATTCACGACAGGATGGAGGCGAATAATCTAACGACTGCACATTCTGTCTTTTCCGATTCGACGGTCAACGCGCATCGTAAAACCCACTCGTCTTCGCTGCATCCAATTTAGCCGGAGTGACTTCCAATTACGCGATATCGGGGAATGAAATTCGGACGAAGCCTGGACCATCGTTTGTCACGTTCCGATTCTATTTTACTATCATCTGTGAATATTTACTGCTCTGACAGATGGAAATCGGGTGCCTTCGTTGCGACACCTTTAACGGACGAGTGCTTTAGATGTGGAAAGTACGACGATGTGGTCGCCGTAAAAGTAAAACGATATTCATACTTTGAAATTTGTAGTCTGTACTATCGTTCTGGTATTCTACCAATAAAATTATCCGGGATGATTTGTACCTGGCATAATTTTTTGAGTGTTCATAAATGTCGAGGTAGCTATTATGAAAGTGTCAAAGAATTTTATACTGTAAGAATGGAATTTTGTTTTGTTTAAGATTCTCGTATAGCAGAGATTGATAATGGAATTTGGGCAGTGTTTAGGTGTGTTAAAAATACACTGTATCTACAGTAATAAAATAAAGTCTAATAGATTTCTATAGTATATTTCTAGTAGTATAGTAGATTTCTAATAGTAATAGTAGAATTTACAATTATTTTACTGTTAGAAGATATGTTTTGCTTGTCTTTTATCCACGACATCGAATTTTAACATATTGGGGACGGCACTCTGGTCGATCAACGTATTCCTAGGACTCGCACATTTTTTGGCGATCAAGAAAGATTTCGTACAAAGCATATATACACCTTGTTAGTTCACGACTTATATAAAATATTCTTAACTATTACTATGTATTTTTTATACATCTATTTATTATGTAGGCTTTTTTACATTTTAACTATTATTTATTTTACAAACTTGAATAATGCTTTAGAGTATGATATTTGGTGGAGCATTCTCCAGTATTCGGCACAATTTGCAACTGTATCTGATTTTGCTCCTTTTCCGTTGGCCAAAGAGATTCTACATTTTTGCGTTGAGAATCTTTTTTTGCCTCTTCTTGGTTCAATCGTATGCTGTTTCACATTGCCAGCCACTCTATATGGTTGGTCTATGCATATGTAATTCCTTGTATTCGAAATATTTTCTTCAATATCAAAAACCGTATTCATTGGTTCTTCCTCTGTCGTCAATAATTTCATCATAACAAGCAAAAAATCTTAGGTCACCGTTCGAGTCGAAAAAACATGAAAACGAAATATCTCATCACTCATCTTCAATATATTAAAATAGTTAGTAGCTATTTATTCATTAATTATTCTCCACTGATTCTCCACACGATCTTAACACAGTTACACCAAAACTCATCAACCATCCTACAATTTCAAACCAAAAAAACTTTAACAATACCAGAAAAATTGCAATTCTTTTCATAAATACAACCAACTATCACGTTATACCTAACAACCCAGACGAACCTTCTAAAAACAGAGAGAAACGGTAGCGTCGCATCTTTGGAAAAAAATCAACGAATAACGATTGGAGTCTCGAGTAATTTTTCTCGAACGAAACGAATAGGTACGCCTTGCTATTTGTAATAAGGCAGGTAGATGAAAAAAAAAGTAGAGGGCTAGGAAAGTCGAGGAAGCGAGACGCCTCTAGAACGGCGTAAGAGAGGATGACGAAGATAGAGAGATAGATAGCTAGAAGGAGAGAAAGAGATAGGAGAACTGCGATGTGTGGGTATATACCCCAGGGGTGTGATAGTCGTACGATGTATGGTTATTGGGCGGCTGGCGGCATCGATTCTCACGACGAGGGAGCCACAGATCACCCGGAAACTGAAACTCCCGGTGTACCACCCTCTCGAGCTTCGCTTTCCTACGGCCTCGTAGCCGAGGCACGCTGCGTTTCCATCCACCGGCTAAATACTTTATTAGGAAGTTATACGATTTTCCCTTGGCACTTCGGACCCGGATCTACGTAGAAACGCAAACCGATCCGTCGAGTTTCGCGCGAAGAACCTCCCCCGGCTTCGGGTTTTGCGGTTGAGTCGGAGAAAGGGAATACACACCGACCGGGTATCTACCCTACCCTCCGTTAGAACTTTACGAATTTTCCAACCATCCACCGGGAATCGTGGTAGCCGAGTTTTCAACGTTTTCTTTTCTTCGTTATCCGTCGGATAATTTAATCGATATCACTCGCCGAGATTAAGGTTGAATTAGTAATTTCGATCTTTCGAAACCGTAAACCGACGGAGAGAGTGTCGGAAACCTTAGAATAGCGGCGTTTCCTTCGACGCACAGTAGAAATGAAACCTGAATTATTTTTACGTTTCGCTTCGCCGAGAAGATGAGAAAGTTTCATCCCGCTAGCCTAGTTTTCCCGCGCGTCCCGTGAAAGTCTAAGATAGTCTCTAGTTCCTCGGTTAAATACTTCATTAACGCGTTACACCGTCTACGTGAATATCATAAAACCAGTCTGTGGTTTCAAACGAATTGCACGCGAATTTTCGGCAACAATCCGTCCAAGAAATATACGAAAGAGAATATCAACGTAGGGGTTGAAAGTTTTAATTAAATCGATAATCAACGAAGAATCATCGCCGAAAGAAGTATCGAGGGAAATATTTCAATCTTGAAGTTTAAGACCAACGGTAATCGAGACTCCTCGGACGTTATTAGATTCGCGATATCCCAGTGTAGAAATCCGACGGAATTTTCCATCCCTAGTACCAACGAATTTTACGTAGCTAATGGCATGCAGTTCCGCAGAATTCGACGTTCATTTCCGCGGCAGGGAGATAAAGGCAGAAGGGCGGCTACCCTAATGCGTCCGCGTAATTTTCGTCGACCCTGTACAATTTCATGAAATCTAATCTAATATCATAGAGCGTAATTCCAGCCGGTCGGAAGGGGGCCACGATGAGGTCAATTGCGCGGCAATACCTCGACCGTGTACAGAGTTTGTCAACCTTCTCGTGTTTGCCAATCCGTAAGTAATGCGAACGTCGGAGATACGAAGGGATCCATCTGCGCGTATCGCCAATATCGACGCTGGGAACACCGTTAACACTAAGTTTGCCAACGTCCGACCGATCCCACCGAATCTTCCACTATATGTATACTCCCTTCCTAGTCTAACCTCCGCCAACTTCCTCTCGATCCTCGACCCTTCTACCTCGATCGTACTGTCGATCGATCGTATCCTCTAATTGTCCGTAGCTTAGCTCCTCGTCCAATCCCCCACTGAGACCGTCTTAGAACCTGTACTCTGGAGACAATCAGCGGGTAACTCGCGCAACGTCGTGCATTGCCGCCACGTTTCCCATCGACTACCGACCCGATCGATTTGCCTCGCAAAGACGGCAAGCTGCTGCTCTCGCCTCGTTGAGTCTTTGCTAAATTCAATTCCCTCCTAATCGTGCGACCGTGCGTGAAGCGCATTATTAGGAAGATAGGTGAGAATCCACTTGCGACGGAGGTACGAGAATCGGGTGGATAGCGAGGAATTGGTGGTATTGTGAGAATTTAGTCGCGAGAGGTGTCACTGGATGGTTAAGTTAAACTAGGTAGACAAAATTCCGTGGTATCTGGAATTTTTTTGTGCATGGAGAGTTTCGAGGTAGGTGGATCGGTTGGAATTTTCTCGAGTAGAAAATATTAGGATGTAGAATTGCGATATGTAACTATGTTTCTACGAGGGTATGCGATAGGTATTGAATTCTTATCTCCTTATGCTGATTTTTTCTTGTCGGTTCATTATAAAACATCACCACTAGCAAACCAGTAATATCTGTTGAAGAAATGTTTAAGAAAGGTCAATCTTAGGTGTCGAAATCAGTTCTGTGTCGATTCTGTATACTGTCTATAAGAGTACAGAGAGTTGCGACGTAGCGCGAACATTTGAAATTTTACTACCTAGGACTTTTACCGACTAGAAACTATTTGACAGAGATTCTACGTCGTGTCTACAAGAGTATGAGATAGGTTCTGAATTGCTATCTCTTTATGCCGATTTTTTCTCATCGGTTCATGATAAATTTTGTCACTAACAAATAAACAGTACCTGTTGGAGAAATGTTTGAGAAACATCAATCTCAGGTGGCTGAATCAGTTCTGTGTCGATTCTGTAAAGTTTCTATAACAGAACAGAGAGTTGCGACGTAGGGCGAACATTTGAAATTTTACTACCTAGGAATTTTACCGAGTAGAAACTATTTGACAGAGATTCTACATTGTGTCTACAAGAGTATGAATAGGTACTGAATTGCTATCTCTTTATGGCGACTTCTCACCGGTTCATGATAAAATATCGTCACTAACAAATTAGCAATATCTGTTAGAGAAATGTTTGAGAAAGATCAATCTCTGTTGTCAGAATGAGATCTGTGTCGATTCTGTCGACTTTCTATGAACGAACTGAGCGCGAACGTTTGAAATTTTACTACCTAGAAATTTGACCGACTAGAAACTATTTGACAAAGATTTCGGTTTGTCGTTGGAAGGAACGTAGCGGAAAATGGACTTATTAATTATTCGCGGTATTAGTACGTTCTGTTGTTACGCCCGGGTAAATACAGAGTCGCTGCTTCGACGGATATGAGAACGTAATTTGGTAGTAATTTAAGCGCGGTGGATTCGCGATGGTCGTTACAATACGCTACGACTGCAGTTTAATCAAATATGTGTGTACCTGGCAAATAATCTAGTGTGTAATTACCAATTAGTGATGGAGGTATACGAGATACATTGTGGATCGACTCGTATTCGTATTTCGCAGCAATACTAACTTATACCTATGACTCTCTACACGCGTTAATTGTGCCACTACAATGCTATTATTCTTAATGTTTATCTTCGTTACCTCGTTAATCACCGTTCTTCTTCGAGAAAGATGAACTTACGGTGTTCAAAGTAGAGAAAAGTTCTTTGATCGCTTACCTGTAACAGAAAGAGGAAAAAAACATTAATATCAGTGTGCAGGCAGGATTTCCAAACAAATATTTATATAGATACATCGATGTAGGTGTTATACTTCTAAACGTCGGAAATTGACAATACTAAATAATGGGATTATATTTACCAAAGTCTCTTCAGACCATCAATATTTGTATTTTACAACAAATACTTCTGTAGTCTGCCTGTTCGAACTATTAATATATTTTTTATATTGATATAAAACGTAATTATATTTTTTCCCTGCTTAAATTGTTCCTTGTTATAAGCATCTTCAAGAAGGAGATAGTAATGATGGAAATATCGTAAATGCCATCCTCACGGAAAGTCTAATTTACAGCACGCAACAGTAACCCAGTGCCAGCTGTACGCACTTTTCTCTGTGTCTGCATCAGAGAGTTAATGCTTTTAAAAATAATCAAACAAAGACGTTCCACCTTCAACACGTTATTAACACTAAACCTACCAAGCAGGTCCAAAGACCGGTTGCCAATTTTTTCTAAAAATTCCCTAAATTGACAGGGACATCACGCAGTAAATATTCACTTCTATCGTCTATATCCTAAATTACTTAGTTAACCCCTTAGCATACAATGACGTCTGGGAGACGTCATTCACTTTATGTGCCATTGTAGACTTTGACGTTTTCGAGACGTCATAAACTGCTGTATAGTATATTTTGAAATTATTCAATCTTTTCACTCGTCCGTCAACTATTGATTTATTATTTTATAATGTTCCTAACTATTGATCATTCAATCTACTTACATATGTATTATAAAATAATAACTTTCAGAATAAAATATTGTTTCTAAGCTTGCACAAAACTGTTCAGTTGGGTCAGATTAAATATTATTTTTCGGGCGCGTCAAATTCCATTTTATTTGTATGTCAAGGGGTTAATCATCTGTTTCACTTCTTGATCTCTCTTTCTCCAAAGTACTCAATGAGTTTACCTAAATATAATAAATACATCTCAGTAATTTTACTGTTAAAGTCAAGTTTATTTTTCACACAAACAACGACTCAAAGCACAATACCTCGAATACTGCACAATGAAACATCTCTCAAAGAATCTTCCGCCAACAAACCACTCTCGTACAAAGAAATACGTCGAAGACACCAAATAAAAATGAGTTAATAGAACGCACCTCTGATCCGGAAACAAATCCCGAACGACAATGATGTTTTATACATCACACAGTGAAGTACTAAATGGTCTCCATGATGAAAACGTAACATCGTTGTCTTCAAGGAACCAACATCACCATGAAAACATCAGGACAAAGAAAATGATACTTTTTCCGATGTTACGTTAAAACGAATTCTCCTTCGACGATATCACACTTACGCTTTCTCCTTCCGGAAAGGAACTAAAACGAACGGCAAATGTCTACTTAACGCGTGAAGTAAGAGCGTTGAAAATTACATAAAAGCGGAAACGGGCAAAGGTGCCAAACGAAAAGTACTCCCCAGGGACTTTTCCTCTTTTCCACGGCGCGTTAACAGATCGCATAAAGATTACTAATGGAATCCATACGAGCGTATAAAAGTTGCTAGCTGCTAGTAGTACCTACCGGCTACTACTATTTCCAAGGGAGCTCGGCATAGTACATTAGCGAATTCGCACGTATACGGTTAGGTACGTAGAAAATACGCGAGTCGAAGTGCATTTTAGCCTAGCACCGGCTCGCCCGCCAGGAGACTGGCTGATTGGAGAAAACCCATGGGAGTCGTTTCGTCGTCGTCTTCGCCTCGGTCTTTTTAGATTCTTATTCCACGTATTCCGCGCCACCCTCTTTCTCGCTCTCTCTCTCTCTTTCTCGTTGCTTCTCTTTCTATCTCTCTCGGTTTATTTCTCGTTCTTTCGGTTTCACCCTGGCTCTCTCTTTTTCGTACTTTCTTCCCCACCGACCACTACGATCGTTTTACGCGTTGGCTACACGTTTACACACGAGAAAACGTGTGTAAATGGTGAACGTGAGTTCCGTGCAGCCACCCGGGTACGCTTTTCGCTTGCGCAAGAGCTCTTGAAAATTTTACAGTGCTCCGAGAGACCGGGAAGGAGTTAGACAGTGCGAGTTGAAGAGAAGGAGGGATGAAGAGAGAAGGGAATAGAACGGAGGAGGCGAGGAAGAAGGAGGTTCGAAGGAGCGAATGGCTCTGTCGAGGTTCGTTCGAATTTCGCGTCTGCGACGTTTTAATAAATTACGGGAGCTTCGGGTGGATCCTCCGAGAATAGACGGACGGGGAATCGTTTATGGCGTTTCGAAATAAATTTGTTATTTTCGCCTTTACTGCAGGGGTAGGTCGCTCGTCTTATCGTGTACCTGACCCTGCGATAAAGGTTGCGACATCGTCCATTTACGCGAATACCGAATATCTTTGCAGCGACGATGCTGTATTGAGGGATGCAGTGAGGTGAAATAAGTTCATTCAAAATTTCAGTGGTATAGATTCTTATAATACGACTCCGACAAAAAAAATTAGATCGGTTTTTTAATTATTAAGGAAGAAGTTATTTTGTATTATTTGATCCTACGATACTTTCCATACGATTTAAAATTCTTCCAAATTCGTGTGACAATGAACGTTCCAAATATCAATACTTGCAAGCAGATTATCAGCCATGACCTATTTTTGAATGAATTCTATCATCTGTTGCAAGATAATAAAACCGTTTATTTAAAAAACTCTGACATTTTCAAGTTAGCATATTTATAACAAAATCAGTAAACATATTTTATATAATGTGCACCACCTGACAAATTTCTGTTAGAACAAGAAATTCTAAAAAACATTTCTTACAAAAGATGCACAGTTTTATGGCAACCAGATCATACTCCCAACATATGCTTTTGGCGCAAAACGAGACTTGTTTTTAACGAGACGAAAACTTTGACACGTTTTTTACGAATGAAACATTATACTTTCTTAAGCTCATAACTCTGTATATTACACCAGTGTATGACAGTGTACCAACATTCTTTTCTTCAACCCTTCACTTTTGCAAAAGATACTCTAGCTGCCTCTATTCTATCCCAACAAATTCGTCTAAAATCCTGTAGACTCGAACAGAAAGAATACAAAATCACACAAAGTGCGGCGTAATAGTCGACCGAATCGCAACAGTCACACGTCCTCGTAGAAACCCTCTAAATAATTAGCACGTATCGCAATTCTGCCTCTTCGAAATCGGCAGAGAGTCATGCCAGGGACTTAATAATTTACAGCTTACGTCAATTCCTAAAACGACGCATTCTACCCTCCTGCAATTAACGACCCGAGCGGACTAATACGGTGCGCGATAGTAGTACCTAAATCGTACATCGAAGCGGATCAGAAATTTCCTCGTGTCCGACGAGTTTTACGAGGCGAGGAGCTTCATCGTCCACCCTTAATACCTACTTTCTTCCATCGATCGATTCCTCCCTATCGTTCAAACACGACGGGACCATTGTGCTCGTAGGTTATATAGAGGTCTTACTGGTCTCTTAATTAAGTCACCCGCTCGAACGATTCGAAAGTATAGCTTATTACCACGAAGAGAAAATTGCAACTCGTTCGTTTATCGACGATCAAATTTCGCCTCTTGTGAACGTACGCAAACGGACCTCGGGGCTTGGAGTCGAATAAGAGTTTTTTTTTTTTTTCTTTTCTTTTAAGAGACTGAAAGGAGAAAGGAAGATAAAGAATCGGATGAACATACGAACGTAAGAGGGGTACCATTTCGATAACTCCGGTGGAAGTTAAGTTTTACGGCATGTTCGACGATCCGGAAGGAATACGGTGCGCGTCGCGAACGAATCAACCGAGTAAATTTACTCGCGACTTCGCTTTAGACAATATTGAAAGCCCGATATCGAATTCAAAGTATACGGCTTTAAACATGCACGCAGCCGAGCGAAATTTCGTGGAAATTCGCGGAGAAGTGAATAGCGCTGCGCCGAGAAGGCAAAGAACGTCCTTTGAAGCGAACTGTGTACTCCGTTATAGAGTTTCTTCCTCTTTTGATATCATATTGCATTCATCTTGTCACGATAAGCCCCGAGTAAGGGCTAGCATAAAAAGTGGCTTAACGTAAGCCGGATAGAAGTGACACAACGCGAGCGGAGGGCCGCGGAAACATGCCTTTTCTTCCGAAAAAAAATTGCACGTTTTTTCATACTTACCAAATGGAGGCTTCTTTATGAACGTAAGGAGCGAAAGTATCCTCTTGATAGGACCTACTCGCGGAACGACGATTCAAACGGAGCGGAGACTGCGGAATCTCGATAAAACCGTTCGCGAATATCTACGGAGCAAGATGAAACGGCAACGTGAAGCGAATCTCTAGCTCCTAAAATTATTAGTAGCTGAGATACGAGTCTGGCCTTAATGAAGATTGGAACTGGTTTTTCTGTGTCATTTATCACGTCTTTCTTTTTCATTTTTTAACCTACTCTTTTTAGAACCGTAAGCTTTATGTGGTTTTTGTCAATTTTAATTTGTTTTGGAAAAATGTCGAATGTGCTGAATATATTTCTGTTTTTGGAATTTTATCTGTGCATTTAGAAGAGGACATCGTGCCGTTAGTTTCGAAAGCAGTTTTATTTACGCATGAAATTCACCAAGTTTTATTGCACTCGTTAAATTCAATGCTATTAAGATCATATGTGCAGAAGGTCTTCGTTATTTGTTTCCCATGCGATGCATGCTTATATAACTATACCGCCATGTTCATGCCATTGAAACAAGTATATATCAAGTATAGATGGAATGCTATGAACTAGCCACATAGCTATTTATCAATATTTTACAAAGAGAAACAGATAATAGAGGAAATCTATAAAACAATCTTTAAGCTCAGTAAACTTCTCATCCTTTGTATTCGCAACAATTTGATTTGAATTAATTCTCTATTAAAATCATTGCTGTAAGAAATTATAAGAGTGAAGGTGTATGCTGGATGTATGAAGGTATGGATGTGATAAAGTATACAAGCAATTGAGTGACTGCGGCTAGAGTGATATGTTTGTTTATTTGCAAGATTGAGAATGAGCGCTAAGAAACGGACGAAAGTATTGCACTTAACCCTTAACTTCGCGGAGTTGCATTTCTGCAACATAGTAGTTCTATGAGAATAAAAAGAAAGTCTGAACAGATTACGGTTTCTGAACGAACTTTGTCATAGACTATAGTGTACTTTGTAAATTTTTGACAGATGCAGTGGCACCAACTTTCAAATGTTTTAATTATTTGTCAGTTTTAGCGGGTTTTCATCGGCGTGGAAAAAGTGATATTGGAATAACTTTCCTCGGTCTTTGTTATAATAGAGAAAATAACTGTTTTTATAACTATCATAATAAATAGAACTATAATTGATTACTAAAATATTTTTTTATTCCATTTACATGAGTCAATAATTCCCCATACATCTGCTTATCTAGGAACGCGCAGTGTTGCATAAATGCAACAAAGGATTTTCAGGTAATTTAGAAGCTGAATTCATTCAAAACAATTTTTTTAATATTTTTCCTATAATCTAAACTATATATGGATATTAAAAACATTTTTTCTGATTAAAAAAATAAAATCGCGCATTTAAGTGTTAATATATAGTTAATTATAATAGCAAGGGACTGTTTCATTCATTTATTTTGTTACTCTGCTTGTGCCACTTCCTGAATCCCTCACATCCCCTTTGTAAAGCCATTCTCGGTAAAACTTGACCCCTTACCCTTGCAATTAGTAAAGCTTGTTCGTTAAGTTATCCCAGTAAACTTAAGTTAGCACAAATCATCCTATCTTCCTTTCAATATTCATTTCCGTAGCACGCATTAATATCTAGGTCGATCCGATTTGAATTTTCAGTTATTTCATCATTATTTCGATGTTAAATCAAACAAAATTCTATGCTTGCATTCTCCCCGTTTCTCCTTCAAGCCGTTCTTTACAAATAGGAGCAGAGTTTTTGCAACGATACCGTAAATCCGTGTATTCCTACTACGAATGTATATCGGCATACAGTGGTAGATAGGAGCAAGTAACTGCCAAATTCGCGAAAAGTCGCGGTCGCGTTCATATTTCCATTTGGACGTAAGAGTACGCTCTTTTAACCTTTCCCTCCTCTTATTCCTCCGCCTCCACCTTCTTCTCCTCCGAGTACTTCCGCTATTCAGAGAAATCCATCTCAGCCAGAGCAAAAACATCGTCACTCCCAATTCGAATTTATCGTTCCATTGAGAGAAAGACAGCGAGAGAGAGCGAAAGGGAGAGACTACCACAGTTCAGAGAAGGGAGGATAGAAGGAAGGAAAGCAGGAAGGAAGGATATCTAACCCAGAATTCATCGGCGGTCCTCCCAGCAAATAGAAGAATTTCGCGGTATAAATGCACTTTTTTCCCTACCCTCCGTTCGTCCCTGCGAAATCTCCGCGGGGACCTCACAATATCCAATTCCGGCGGGAGCACTCGGCTGCAGCGAAAATTGTTTTGAAATGGGCGAACCTTGTTTCGAATGCTCCGCGTCGCCAGATATCGTAATGACGGTACGCATGAATGGAGAGAGGAAGTCGCTATTGACGGCTCGACGGAAAAAGTAAACGAAACGAGAACGACCGGTGTACAGAAAGTATACGGGGACATGTTTGCCAGATAGAGATAGATAGAGAAAGAGGGGAAAAAAAGGGAAAGAGAAAGAAAAAGAAGGAGAAAGAGTTGAAAGAGAGAAAAAGAGAGAGAAAGACGAAGGTAGGACGAAGCGGAGGATAGAAGAGCAGCAGATAACGGTGAAGAGAGTTTTCGGAGGGTACGGAGGTGGCATAAAAGCGAGTAGTGGAAATCCGGACTGACTGAAAGGAGCGATGCGGGATTACGAAAGGATTTATTTGAGATTTTCTGCTGCCGCTGTTGCCGACGACGACGTTGCTGTTGGTGCCGCCGCCGTCGTTGCTACTGCTGCAACATCTCGACTAGGATCGGTGTACAAATAACAAAAAAAAAGGGAGAAGATATAAAAAGGGATAACTTGGCAGTCACGAGGGCATGCTATAAAATCATACCGACTGCAACATCGAACTGTCGTCTTGCCTCTACGGTAAATCGTTGTGTTTCTTGTCCTCCGTCGAGTATCTGCCAGAGTATTTGTCCGCTATAAATTAGCTGGAAAATTACGAGGGCGAACGTACTCGAAAAATTCGGGACATTTGCCACGAGATTCCCTCTGCGAGTTACCTTTTTTCTTAGGCTTTCTTTTTTCGTGGTATTTCATTCGCCACGAGGACAAGGAAGACTTCTGCATGGAGGACGTTTAAGATCGAGATCTCGAAGGCAGTTGTTACGCGCAGCGGAGAAGAGATTTGCTTACGACGAGCTTGGCTGCATCATTAAACCGACGTCCTCGCCGTAAAATATATATATATATATATATATATATATATATATATATATATATCTACGAGAAAGGAGGAATAAAATTCGTGACCTTCGTAAATCTGCCACCGATACTGTCGTAGATTTAACGATGGAGATACCCGTCAGAGAAGGAACAGTGGCAAGAATCCCGTACCGGCTTCGTTATAATCTCACGGATGAAAGTTTCGTACCATCGAAAATACGTCAGGTCGCATCGACTCTTCGCCGTGAAGATATCATCATTACAAAACCGCTCGTAGACGGCATTGCAATTAGTTTCGTTTTTTCTTGCCTTTCGTTCGACTTTCCTCCGTTACTTTTGCACCATGGGTTTCTCGTTTTACGGTAAGACTGACCGCAAAATTAGAGAGAAAAATGTGACGAGGAAAATTGAGAGATTGCTGCATTACGGATAAAAGTTCTTGTGTAAGACTACTTTTTTGTAACACTAAAACTACTGGCGTGAAATGTATTATATTATATTTAAATATATTAAATATGTACCTACTTTGAAAGAAGGAACTACTTTCAAAGGAGAATTAAGAGGTGGAGAAGATGATTGATTCGGTAATTTATGTTTTATAGGATGGATGTGAAATATCTATTCTATTCTTCTTGTAATAAAATTGGAGAATTTTTAGAAAAAATGGACAGCCAGTGATTTTGACTTGCTTGATAGTTCTGATGTTAAATGGCTCAATTTGAAACGGAATTGATTATTTTTGGTGTTAGACATTTAATCTACGATGCAATTGGGTAGCAATTATTTTATTTTTGGTGGAGAAACTAATGATTTCTTTTAAAAGGTCTTGGTACCTTGCTTTTACCCTTTGAGCTCCTACATATGTCGAATTACATTCGACATTTTTTCAGGTCCAAAACAATAGATGTTAACGTGCGACAAAAAAACTAGGATTGTATCCCAGAAATATTTTCGAGAAATATCATGCACTTGCAAATTGCAAGATGTAACAATACTGCAAATAAAGCATCTGTTTAATTGAATTTGTTTCTTCCTTTATTTGTTTAAGTTATCCTATTTTTCAGTTCAAGTAAATTTCAAACAATGCAGTTAAAAGCGTTGGGAGATACTGATAACAAAATTCAAATAATATTCGGATGCAATTAAAAACTCTAAATGGAGAAGATTTAATCTATTAATATAACTTAAAGTATCTTCTTTTACATAAAAATAGGATGTTTGAGTGAAGCAAAAGGGCCGGCAGACCACGCACGTTCAACAAAGTCCTTCGTGCGATACCAGTATTGATAAAACATTAAAGTCTAAATCTGGTATTAAATATCTTTTACCGTGGTTCGGTAACGTCTGCTAAATTTTCGACAATTATCCAGCTCCCAGATAGAAATTTAACTTTACACTCCGTGCCGCGGCAGTCCAATAATGTAATGTAACTTTCACCGTTCCGTAACTTTCTGCAAAAAGTATCTTAATTAAACTCTGCTATTCTATCATCCTAATTTCGCTAGAATATCCCCTCCATTTCGAAATACATATTTCAACGGTTATTACTCGAAGCAAAAAGGATTAAACTTTCGTAAGAAAACTTTCTTCCCGAGCATTTGGCTGCCCTTGGAGGACACGTTTGTACGCCGGCAGTTCGTTCCAACTGAAACTCGTCACATTCGGTCTGTCTGATAGCGAAGAAAGACGACAAGTAGGAAAAGGGAGAGGTATTCTCAAAGCCTGAATGACATTACAAGCAATGACATTCGCCCTTGCGACATTCGCAGTTAGTACAAGTAAACTAAGGCACACCGCATTAGCCGGGAAGCTTATGTCCCGCTTGGTGGTGGCGCAGCAACTTCGAAACAACAATTATTATTCACATACCAAGATGTATATTAGTTGGGAGACCTTCCAAACTGTCGTCCCGACGCTAATAAAACTGATGCAGGTGTAACCGCCGCATTTGCGCGCAGTGCATATTGTCACCGATGCAATTAATAATCATTACATTAGGCGGACAGCTTCCGTTGCATATTAAAGCAAATGTCGGTACGATATCTATAATATTCCGATCAATATTTTCATTACAGAGGAATATTGGAAAGCGTTTGTCATTTTTTTTTTCGAAAGAAAATGGTGGAATTTTGTAAACTGACGGGAGA
Source organism: Cerceris rybyensis (assembly GCA_910591515.1). NCBI lineage: Eukaryota > Metazoa > Arthropoda > Insecta > Hymenoptera > Crabronidae > Cerceris > Cerceris rybyensis. Next base: position 44,828,086 of record OU342789.1, read on the forward strand.
CTGTACGATAGTTGAAAGACAGTTTGCAAAATTGCAATACTTGAGATTCTCTGCGTTTTCTGTTTGATAGTGAAATTTGCAGAGGAGTTAGTTGTTATTGGAAGTTACAGTGTGGAATTTGAGACAGTGTTTGTATATTAAACTTCTGCTACGGTTAAATTAATTTGTCTGAACGCTCTTTGTAATGCAGGGTGAAGTGGTGCAATTTGGGAAATTGGTGCTGGAATTTGTAATATTTGTCAGAACTGTGCGAACTTTAAAAATAGTCTGTGAATACAATTTTTAAGTAATATGACAGATCAATTATTAAATTCCCAATAACAAAAGAATTTTAAGTATTGTAAGATAGTCAGTATTAAGTGACTTAATTACGTTAACGCTATAATTCATTGTTAATACATTATTTACCTTTCTCTTCTTCTTTAATACTTTGTGAACATTTTCACATATTTCACCGGTCAGATCTCATGAACTTCGCAGTGGTACGAATTGTGCAAAAACGTCGATTTAATTGTTATGCTAATTGCACGCAATATTCAATGTATGTACATAAAACGAATGCAAAATATTCTGCAGCAAGGTAACTTTCAAAACGGAAAAATGCAAAATAAAACCACATTGGTAGATGATTATCAGCTACACAAGTCGGCAAAAACCACATTAATTGCACATAACTACATCAAACTCTTGTAACAGGTACAAAACAAGATATAATCTACGGCTTTCTTTCCCTACATTTCTCATTGTCATTACGTGGCATATGTATGTCACTAAATATCATTTGCACTTAATAGAAACGAAGGAATTCTTGAAATACAATTTAAGCAACCCGTTATACACAATAACGTTCAACATTTTTATGTCGTACGATGAGGGTACGTCATTTAACCCCTAGCCATACAATAACGAGTGACACTCGTGATATGGTAAATTGGATAAGAAATTTTTACGTTTACAAAACGTATGAAATTGAAAATATTAATGAGATGCGAGACGATAAAATTACTCCTATAATATTAATATTACGTTAAATTATATTGTGTCATTATATGTTATCAAGAATCAATCATCGATTTTTATTTTTTACCAACTTAATTTTCGATTAATGCATAGGCATTAAAAAAAATCGTCCGGCAAATGATTAACAAACAGTAAAACGTAGCAAACTTATAATCCACGAATGCATACTAAAAAATACTATACAATTGCTAAATTCTTAACATTATTATAACCCTTAAAACATTGAAATAAACAATTCCGCGAGCAGATTCTCTGTCGCCGTTACTATATTTTAGAGCGAAAATAATTATTTCCACCACGAAAACATTTAAATTTATCCAGTCGACCGAACCAAACGATTTCAGCGTGTGCCCGCAATGAATTCTAATACATATTTCTATCTTTACGATCGGATATTCCTGTCGTATACTCTCCACGACGGATTATTCTCCGCTGTCCTCGTAACTGCATCTGGCATTTACGACACGACGAGTGTAATTCAACACCTATTGACACACTTGGCCCTTAATAGAATACGAACTCGGAAATGCATACATTACAGCAAACGACGTTACAAATCAGATTACAGGCAAAGGAAGACGCCCAAGAGTACAATTTCGTTGAAAATAGAATAACGAAATTCTATTCTCTGCTGTGCTGAATCTTAATTCCGAGACACCGATGCAGCAGTGCACGTCGAGCTATTTCGGATCGATGGTATACGCCTATCCACACAGTTCTGTTTACCTGGCTATTCGATAGTGAATCCGTGATGACCTGACCATGGGGGATCTTGGAATATCATGAAATTACTTAATCCAAACAGTCGGTGGTTTAGACTGAATGGCTGAGTATTGTCTAAGTCCTTGATCAGAATCGGCTCGTGCTATTTCCGTACAGGTATTTCAGCTGGCCGAAATATCTATAGATCTAGGAGATATACGAACAGTCTAAGAGTTTTTCTAAACGAAACAAACGTCAATGACATCACTCTTTATAAGCTACGTATCATGACAAGTATATCAAACAATATCATCCTTAATCGTCAATATACCAAAACAACTCCATCGAACAATCGACTAATCGTCGTGACCCATAAATTCCAGTCAGGAAAAGCCGGACATCATTGTCATCGATCGTTCAAGCTTCGCGACCTCAAAGCCCGATTAACTGCATCGTTAAATATTATCATCGGTTTTAATATCTCCCAGAATGTCGAATTTCTAATCCATAATTTATATTTTCATTTCGGATTACTCTATCCACCAAATCTCGTCGTGAAATTGTCACGCCATCTTTCGACTACCTTGTTTTGTTCTTCATCGACGGGTAGACCAGTTCCTAGGAACTCGCGTGCAACCACGAGCTCACGGGGACACCCTCCCGGTGTTTTATACGACTCGTTAGGCGCCAGGATGGCTGCTTCGGGTCGTAGAAGTCGTCGTGCAGGCGGTTTTCTTTCCACGACATACTCGAACGGTACTACCGTACCGTTCTCCAACACTATCGTCCACTTCCGCAAGGCTTCCGTATACGTGCTCACACCAGAACCCTAAACGCAAGGAGAGAGGGCGACGAGGCAGGGGAGAGGACCCAGTCGAGGTCAGACGGTAAGACAGAGTGCTAACCTGCAAATTATTTCCTAGGGAGGTGTAATCGTTAAGGCCTGGTAAGAGCCGGCACGTATGGTTGGAAGATAATCGAACGGTGCGTCATAGCGTCGCCGACACCCTGGCGCTCAGCTGATGCCCAACTCATCCCCCTACCGTGGTAACACGCGCAAACCTTCACCACGATTCGCGTACAAACGCCATAGTATAATCACCCCCTTCCTTTACTCCCACTATTTCCTCACTCATTCTCTCGCTCTCTCTTCTTCTCCCACCGTGTCCTTCTTTCTCTTCGTCTATCTCTCTAACTTTCCACCCCCGCGGTAGAAACCGAGTTTCGCTCGCTATAGCAGCATTTCTAGAGGGACGCGGCGAGCGGACGGGGGGTTGGTGTTAGTTGCACGAGAGTTCAAGTTACCGAGTATGGGGCAGAGGGTCTAGAAAAGGGGGTGGGAGGAACGACGATGGGTGAGATGGTTAGATGGACGCGTATAGTGCGTTTCCATGTGTTTGGACGCGTTTGTGCGCGCTCGAACGCGTGGAAGAGGGTGGTCGGTGTAAGTGAGCCGGTTGAACGTGTGAGAGTTACGTAGATCGGACGAAGAGGGCAGAATAGGTGGGAGGGAGGAAGGGGTGAAAGGGGGTGAGTCGGGGCGAAAGAGGAGGCGGTGGACGGTCTATAGGAGGGGTGGAGGCGGCAAGCAATAGTCGGAGTGGCGCCGCGACTCCCGTGACGTCTGTCGGCGCGTCGGCCAATCAATAGCATCCCCATGGCAACCACAGATAACATCGGACACACACCGTGCCGCACAAGCACGCCGCCTTTCGGGCACTCGGTACTTCCTTCCACCGATGCCCGGACGAAAGGCCGACGTTGAGGAGGGGCCTCAGGGCGTAGAGGGTCTATCGGAAAGATTCCTTCTAACCGACTCTCTTTCTCTCTTGCGACGTCCACGCGCTACCCTTCTCTTGGCATCGTTCTCTTCTACCTTGCATCCCCTTCCGACCATTGCGGCTATCATCACCTTGTCTTTCTCTTTTCTTTCACTTTTTCACAGATGCGTTCGTTGTTATCACCGTCCTCTTCGTTCCTTTCGATGTCCCGTTCGTCCCTCCGCCACCCTATTTCGCCGACTGCAAGCACCCCTCTCATCGCTTCGCGCCGTCCTACCGATCAGTTCCCCCTTTTAAACGAACTCTAACGTCACGTCGGGCTACCGACGGTTTGGAGCAATTTTGCATTTACCCGATCCTCCGGTTCTCCACTTACCGTTCGATCTGTCCTGGCTGGTATCGAGTGTCGAATTGACACCCAATCGAACTCAGCTCGCTCGAGGTCGCAGTTAGATCGAGACCGCTCGTTTTGGCTGGTTCTCTCTGATCGAAGACCACGTTACTCAAGTCTCGAGAATTAATCTTTCCAGATTGAGCCGACAAATTGAACGGAGATGATCATAAATGCAGTTGAACCGAATATTTATGCTCTATCGAAGATCAATCGATCGGTAAACATCGTTTTGTGTTTAGATATATATGTTTATTCATTTAGTTTATTTGTTGGACAATCAGATATAAGTGGCGCTTTCCACGAATAACGAACTGTCTCGAAGTGAAGTACCTCGAGCAATCGATTTCATGCCCGAGCCCTCGATTTTCCTCTCGAGATTATTCCACTTGTGCATAAGGAGAGTTTCTCTACTTGCTGTTCCGAGCAAATTGCGCCGCTACTCCCATCGTTTAATTGCGTTTACTCGAGGAAAAGTTTACCAGACCGAATCCTGTTCCTTCTTCGACGTTGCGGTGGTCCTCGTCGTCCTTCGCCAATACGTCTTTTCCTTTCGATTCCCTCCTTGATACGTCCAAGCGCATGCACCAAGTTAACTTCCACCGTATGTCCTTGGAAGAACGACGATTCGACCTTCTAATGTTTGTCGAGGTCTGACCGAACTTCGATCGCCGTCGTAAACGACGCTCTTGTTTGTTCTACGACGAAATACGTCAGAAATATTTCTTAATACACCACGACTACGTTAATACGACGAAGGAGGATGACCGCCGGCACATTCGATTCGATTTTCTCTAATAGGACCCTATTAAGTTTCAAACGTGACCAAAGTCGGGAAAGCAAGTTTGCCGAAGCGAGATTAAAACAGTCGAGGCTCAGAGTAACGGATACTTTCGCGTCTACGCTACAACTTCCCTACGAGTACAAATACAAGAACCGCAGACGCGTCTCGCTCGGAGCGCATCGAGGCGCGGGATAAATTTTCCAAGTTCCTGGTTTCGAGAGGCAACCGCGAAATTCGTACGGTGCGAACGAGCGAAAAGTGGCTCTCATGTTTTCACGAAGAACCGAGGAAGGGTGGGACTTGATGGAAGAGAGTTGGAGAAATGAAAGAGATGGAGGAATTGCAGAGAGGCAGATAGAGACAGAGAGAAATATAGAAGGATAGAAAGAGAGAGAAACGTAGGAAGAGAGAAGGGACGTGATTTAACGAGATGTTTTCGTGAATTGTGCCTGTGCGGTGGTAACTAATAATTCGATTTTACGAGCGGGCGCGTCGAGCGCTTTCTCCCTTCCCTTCGCGGTGTAAAGCGACAAGCAGCCGGAAAGCGTCGCGGCGCCACTCGGGCTGGAGTCCCATTCCCATGCGGTTCGCGGCACCGCTCGTTTCTTCCTTCCTTCCTTCCTTCCTTCGTCCGTTCGCACTGGCCGATCAGCTGGTCGAGAGAGAAACGTCAGGACTCTCGAGTGGTTGGACCAAGTCCAACCGGGTTACTACCCCTTTCACCCCCGATTCTTCTTCCTCTTCGACTCTCTCCTTCTTCTCGCTCTATCGGCAACGATGCTTTCGTCCCTCTCGAAATTCGACAGTCACTGATTCTCTGTTTCTCTCTCTTTGCGTAGTTCGTTTAAAATGGCTCGTCCACTAATCGCGAGAATCGTAAAGCTGTCGAAAGTCGGTCGCCGGCGTTGACGATGCCTGCAGTGAATTTGGAGCGTGTCACGCAGGGACGGTGACTGCAGTTTCTGCATTTTAAGTCTGAACCGTGCTAGTCGCATGGTCGTACAAAAGTTTCGGAATAACGGTGATATATCGAAGCTTCTACGGCTAGGAAGCAGAGCTTTGATCTACTAAATAGTAGACTTTAGTTGAAATAGACTCTTTACTTTTTAGGGATTTTGTACAAAGCGAATGGTTTATTTATATTTAGAAGATTAATCCTAACATACTTGGGTATTTTCAGAATTTTTTACGTCAAGCCACACAAGGTCAATTCAAATTAAATGGGGGTAGATACTTGAAATGGCTAAACATGAGGTTTGACCATCGTTGATTGGTTATTTTCAGATTATAATGCATCTTTTTCATGTAGTAGGCGAAGTATTGAAAATTAGGTACACCGGTATATAGATATTTTCGGATATTATCGAAAACTGAGTACAGCGGTCTGATAGAGGTAACATCGACTAAATATCTGCTACCAAATTGATTACATTTGACAATGTTGCTATTTAAATCAATATCAAATTTAAATTCATTAAGTAATGCACAATTTCTAGGGAATAATATTGCCCTCTTTGTCCACTTTACCATTTTTCTCAAGATAAAACAATACTACTGACATTGATCAGTACGATTTCAAATCACATATTTGAATTCCCCCATTATCGCAGGACCGGCGTGCAATGTGTTAACACTAGAACGACCGACGTCAAATTTGTTACATTTAAATATATTAAATAAGAACTTTGGAAGAAGCGGAATCAAGGGGTGGAAAATATGATTGATTTTGTAATTTGTGTTTTATAAGATCAACTTAAAATTTCTAGTCCAGGACTCTCCTGTAAACTTAGGGAATTTTTGGAAAAAAATGTGAGCAAGTCATTTTGACTTGCTTGGTCGTTCTAGTGTTAAACACCTTATTCCATAATAAGGTCGCGTTTCCAGGACAAGGGTAGAACACGGAAGTTACGTAAGTCGTATGCGGAAGTTGTACGAAACAGAATCTACAATCGTTGGATATTTCGGGCAGTAATTTATATCTATCCTGTCACACGGGGTAAAAATGTCGCCGGAAGAGAAATCTTGTTTGACTTTTCGGCGAAGGGAACATCGAGAAAGAGAAATGAAAGAGAAAAAGTGAGAGAGAGAGATTTCTTATTTCAGATTCGTGCGGCGAGGAGAAGAATACGCAGACATCGTTAAGTACTTGGCGCCCGAGTGGATAAGAGGAAAAACGAAATACCGATAAAACGAAAACTCGAAAGGATTTTCTCGACAAGCAGAACGGCATTAACTTCGAACGATGTTCCGTTTTGAGTCTCCTGCCCTCTGAACAATTTTCAATCGTCATAAACTGGTGACCCGCCGGCAGAAATTCGAAAGTCGGCCGTCGCCAATGTCGCACTAAATAAATTTCTACTATGGAACACATCGGTAAAGAGCAATTTCAAGAAAGCATCCTCGATTGTTTCCTCCTAATCGATAGATATTGCGCACCATTTTCTTCCATGAGGCAAATAACAACGGGGATTTTTAACAGAGGCAACAATATCTCGTAACGTTGTTATGCGATGATAAAATTATAGACACTAGTATCGTCTAAAAACAAGCCGAATACGTTGAAACAAACTAAATGAATGGGAGGAACGTGACAAAAAATAGAAACAACGCTCGAAATCAATCTCTGAAAAGAATTCAAACGTTTAAATCAGTGTTTCCCAACCTTTTTTGTGCCATGCCCCACCTTAGCCTTTCTAAAATTCTTATGCCCCCTATGTAATATACATAATTTTAAATATTAAAAAATTGAATTGTTCACTTAAGAAACTTAAATGATAGGTTTTAGGAAGAAATCACTAGGAAATTGTTAACGAAACACAGTAAGTAAATTTTGAAAACATATAATGACAAACTGAAATTCAAATTCCAAATAATTTTAATAAAGATTTTTCTATATTAATTTATTATTTTAATTTAGTGAGATACTTGCTCTTGATGCTTGCTTTTTTCATTAAATTTGGCACCGAAATGTAGCATTGCATTTAAATGGCCCGGAGCGAAAGGGGTAAACTCGTGTCGAGTCCATTTTCGAATTGCCCCCCTGTGGAGCGTGGGCCCCACGTTGGGAAACACTGGTTTAACCCTTTTAGTGCCGAGCGAAAAAATTGATGGAATTAATAACAAATGTAATTGCGAATAAAAAGAATTTTCGTTTGGCGATAATTGAGATAGAACGCGCAATACAGAGCATAAACTATGTATTTACAATTATATATCCTAAAATTACTGATATCATATTGGAAAGTGAATGTTAGCCCTTCGATATCCAGTGTTAGCACTATTCCTAACGACGATATATCGTCGTCCGGCACTAAAAGGGTTAAATCATAACTCGCTTGCACTACGGTTTCCAACTCAATTTTTAAATCCAAATTAAATATTCGTTTAAACCAAGGTACTAAAAGGCTACCTTGAATCGCAAAGAGTCATCGAGACTAAAGGATATTTTCAAACCGCTTTAATTATCCGGTTCACCGAGAAACTTCCACCATCTTTTCCTGCTTCGAGATCGAGTCACGGAAATCCCGTGGATTTTAGTTTCGCCGAGTTTTCTCACCTATCGTCTCTATCCTTTATTCATCCGACTGCGGCGTTTCGTGACGAGTCTAGGGAAATAAGACGAGAGAGGGCGGGATCGCGAAGGAGAAACATCTTTTCGCGAGTCGAAAGTCGTTTCCGCGGGGTAAACCGCCTTGGTAGAATTCCAGAATAAACAAAAATGAATCCCCCCGTCCTGCTTTATATCCCGCGGCGGATGGCTGACGTGGAAAAGAATCCAGAAACACGAACAAGCTCGTAAATCAAATGTGTCTGCACTCCGTATACGAGAGTCGAATCCGTAAACCTTGCGCCCCTTTAATCCCACATCCATTATTGGTACGTCACGAATAAGAGGGTGCTTTCTTCGCAGCTACCATCGGCATTACCAACACCATCATCGAACCGTAGCCGTCTTCTTCGGCTACCAACACCATCGACATCGCCATTGCACCGATACCACTACCAGCAACGTTATCGTCAACAGGGAAAGGGGTTCCCCGCGACCACGCATTATTTCCCGTCGTGGTATTCGATGTAGATGGCCCCGGGCATTCCAAACGTTTGATTGAAAATTTCTTGAGACTCAGGAATGGTATGTGCAATGGGATCTGTGGTACGTCGTGACGAAGGGCTTTATCCGTCGGGAAAGGACGACGAAAGGACGTACGACAGATCGATCTATTTAACATCTAGGACTCCTTTGATCCCGTTGGACGTTTATAAGAATGCATTCGTAATCCATACGAATGGCTTCCTTCGAGCTTTGTCTTGAGTCTTCGATTTTTCGGATTGTCGAAAGTCAACAGCGATAAAGGGCAATTTATAACGCGGCCACGGAGTTATGGTACTTTATGGTGGAGTTAACTTTGCTCGCGGCTTAAAGATGTTGGAACGATTCCTGGCAGCTTCGTTGGTCGTATGGATATTGCAAAATTGTATTTTATCTGGAGATATTGAAAATCGTATTCTTTTGGAAGATATTTTCGATGGTTAGCATTTTTTGGGGGGATTTATTTATAATGTTTTGTTGCTTTGGGTGTTTGGAGAATAAATAGGTAGTAGAATTAGACAAGAGTCTTCGTATTTTGTTGTTTTTATGGTGGTTCTATTTTTTGATGCTGTATTCTCATTGAAGTTTTTTATTCGAGCGAAAGCAATAGTTTTTATAATGCAGAATGTTGCGTTGGAGAATGATGATACCTCTAGATGGGAAATGGGCATCGATAATACTGATATTCAGGTCGATATTTCATCGAAATATCGCTTGGAGTATTGTTTTGCGCCATTCGTTCATGGACGGCAGACTCTTTCCTAGCTCAAAACAAAAGCCACGGGAAACGGGAGACCGAGAGGACGAAAGAAAAATAGTAAGCAATAAAACCGACAATAATCCGATTCGTTGCTTATCGGACGTTCCTTTTTTTTTTCTTCCTCCACCCTTTTTCCTACGTCGCATCTGTTACACTTCCTTTCCGGCGGAAGAACGAAAACGGCGCACCAATCTTCGGGGAAGTTGGCGCAAGTTATACGAAAAGTTAAGGCAGAAAGTGATGTGTAGTAGAAACTACCGAAATTACTGGTAATTACCGGAATGATTTATTAACTTTAGAAACTGGCTATCTCGGCGCACGGTGCCGTACTTTTCCTACCTCCGCGAGCTCCTCTGTCAAAATATTGTCATAAAACTGACTGTTTGTACGATCTATCGCGGTGAAAAACGCCGAGTCGTTGTTTCCCGCAATTAGGGAAATCAGCAAATTTAACTTCTCGTTAAATCCCGTATTTCCCTTCGTAGATGATGATACACCGCGTTACCACCGCAGAGCTTTGCAATATTACCTTACGGACTCCCGGTGGAATTCGAGCATTATTTAACCCTTCAACTACGGAAGGAGTATATGCATGCCTCCGGGTGTCTGGATACACGTATCAAAGCTGGATATATTCTGCCATGAGTAAATTTCATTCGATGTCAAACATCCCTTTTTTTCACTGGTATACCATGCGGTATCCCCGATTCCCATGATATCTTATCCAGTAAACGATGTTTCGCACGAAATGTATTTGTCCAAGTTATTGAGGCAAGTTCTAAACTTACTGTAACTACATACTATTCCTACTGTGGGAAGCTGAGAAGATGGCAATTGATTCAAATATTAGGGAGACTGGAAAGTATTGTCGTTTTTTACATTAGATTCAAACAAATAAATTTGTAACAAGTTTTTATTTTTAATGAATGATGCAATCACTCTCGTTATGAACAACCTTTTTCCATCTAGTGTGAAAATTTCCAATGTCGGATCAATGAAAATCAATTGATTTTTGAGCAAAATATCTGAAAAGAACGACGTTACTTTCCGATCCCCTTATAACTTCTGTCTTATTTGAACAATCTTTGTCGGTGAGTTTGTAAAATGATAACCGTTATGTACTAGTACATACATGAATTTGCGCGTACTATTCGTTCTACTTCTACTTATTGTCTGTGAATAAAAATTGCACAGTAAAGTCAATCGGTACAAAAGAAAAAATATTGAGAACGCAAGCTGGTATAATATAAACGTTACGTTCAAAACTTCTAGCAAAAAGTATTTTGTGGCATCGTAAATTTAGATATTGTATTTAAGGACCTGAGGGAACACGAATGTGGAGTATAAATGACGAAAACAGTAAGGTTAACACGTTGAACGTCATGGGGGACACAGGTGATCGGTGACGTTGAATTCAATGAAACTTAATATGACCTTAATATTGTAAAACCGATAAAAAAAATTTAGCCAAAAGAATAAAGTGTTTTTTTCTCGACTAATCGCCACAGGTGTATTTCCTACGTTCTACAAATCCAGAATAAATTCGAATTATAAAACTGCGATATATACATCTACCCCTCGATTTACACAGTTGATAAATTGCTTAGAAAAGCGTTTGAATCGAAAGCAACCTAAACTAATGAATAATAATGAAAAATAGTGGCACTGAAAAGATAAAGCCCTGCTCTGACTATGTATCTATTTGTATTTTTGAGATTTCTACTTTGTAAGGATGTGATTTTAACACTAGATTTACCAAGCCAGTCAAAATGACTGGTACACAATTTTTTCCAAAAATTCTACAGATTTTTGAAAGAGCCGTAAAATAAATATTCTTCGTCCATCGTATAAAACATAAATTACGGAATCTATCATCTTTTCCGTTTTAATTTTCCTTGCTTTAAGGTACATATTTAACATATTTAAACATAATAGATTTCACGCTAGTAAATCTAGTGTTAATAGAACCATCGTCATTTTAGTAAGAATAATGAATAGCGATTTGCCGATGGCGTTATAAACTTAAGAATGATTTCTAAAATGGCAAAATTGATTGCATCGCCGATAAACATTTCGAACATTGAAAATTATACCATTGAAATGTTTGAAAGAAGAGAACCAAAGGAAAGACACAAAGAATTTCGCAAAAGGGGACGTAACCACGGGAGCGTGTTAATCATAGTAGATTCAGTTGGTCGTAACGCGTTTAATCATGACACTATATAGGTTTATTGGCACCGAAGTAATAATAGTACCGATGATCGCAAAGCAATCGATCTCGACGGCCGCGTTAATGGAAAATGAAATTGTGGGCTGAGTATTATCCCGAGAATTTGGATTATCCTCGCGCTTAATAGAAACTCCATTAACGGCGGCATATTGTTTCTAGCGACGTGCCGCGCCGAAGATTGCCTAATACGCAATTAATGGTAGAAGTAGCATTAATTACTCTGATTAACTGCTCTATTAGCAAAATTTACGTAATCCGCGGTTAACAACCGAGAGTGACACCAACCACGATGATCCATAGCACGAGCATGCTACGATTATAGCACGGCTAACAACGAAAAATATTCAATATACGTTAGCACGAAAAATTCATCTGTCCAGTATTCATCGATGAACGTGAAAATCGTTCGACGATATTGGAAAAGAAACGAATCAAACGTATCGCTGAAAGTAGTTTAATTGCGAGCTACCCGTCTGAAGCGAAGGTTCGAATTAAATCGGAACCAAACACGATCTTAATCGGTGGATGTTAATCACTCGATTCACTCGTTGGAATACCGGCAAGTTCGTGTCCCTCTCCAGTCTTCCGACTGTAAATGGAAACTTTTTGAGATACGAACTCGTGAATCGCTCAAATCGCCAGAGTCGTACGAAGAGACGGTGAAAACGTGGAACGAGGAACGATCAATGTCGTGGGGGGTGTCGAGCGAGTTTCAAATTCGTTTAGAAAATCCATCAGTTAACTAAATTACCGTTTGTTTCAACGAAAGTCCTCTGATAGCAACGACCGAACGGCAAAGAGAGGTTCGATACTGCTTCACGGCCATTTCGCATTTTGTCTAAAAGCAAAAGTCTGTCGGTGAAAGTTAACTTCTCTTCTCCCTCGCACAGTACCAATGCGAGTGGTAGTACGGTACCAGTCGCGTGTTGCTTCCACGATCGCGATTGATTTCCGTCATGGCGCGCATAACCCTGACTATTCTAATTAATGGTATTTCCACTTCTCAACGAATCACGAAAACCGTCGGTATCGGCCGTTCTTCGGGTTTCGCCGTACAACGAATTCCTTTTTTTTTCTTCATGTTAACGTGACACGCGATACGAGAATGTAGAGTTGAACGTTTTGGAGTATTTTTTTCCCCTCCTAGGCGATTTTCGTCCCTTTATTTTTTATAAAGAGACGTTAATGTATCTGAATTTCGTGGTTCCTTTTCAATCGCAAGTCACTTGGATTAAACAGTTGGAGATATCCCTATCCTGTCTTTATCGCGCTTCCGTATTAGCCTGACGCCGAAGAAATTCTAACGAGTAGCCTCGATAAGCAATCTACTTCGAAAGTTACTTACGCTTTCGAGGGACGTTTTATCGATGGCAACCTTAATTCGTTATATATCGTATCGAGAAACGTGTCTGACGAAGCCGCGCGCGCAAGCTCGTAAAACAGACGGGATAAGATACGGATAATTCCATTAAAAGTGAACGAACGCAGGCGAGAAATAAATAGAGCGCGAAGAACTTTGCGCGATCTCATTAAGTTTCAATTATATCGTAAGAAAGGCAGGAGGTTTTTCGTAAAATGACAATTATTGCGGGAAAATATCGAGCAGACTTTCGAGATATCACGGGTAACGAGAGAGCGCTAATTTTGTAGGTGGCAAAAGTGTTTTGCGCATAGGGTTTCATCGAAGGTAAATAAATTTTTTAACACGTTGAACACCACTGGTATTTTGCTAGTTTTATTATTTCTACGGAAATGAAACTTTTTCTATCAAATTCAAATTTTCATAAAGAACAAACATTAAAGATGCCAATAGATAGATATTCGACAGGCCTTCAATATCTAAATATTTAGTATATCCGAAATTCATAAATATTGTAATTTAAAACTTACATGAAATTTCATTAAATTCAATAGCGCCGGTCACCGGTGACCCCCATGACAGTCAAGGTGTTAATAGAAAGAACCATGCATACAATTGTTCCTATGTTTTTGTATGTTTATAAACTTTAGAACATCCTACTATACATAATATCAGAAAACAATTTACAAAAACTCTAAAAGATCACAGGAAAGATTGTTATACAAAATGCATATTATCCGCGATAGGTTTACAGTTTGTAAATCCTTCTCCAGATTAATATTATATCAAAACATTCTCGACTCCTATCTTTTTTCTTCCTTTACACAATTACGTATTCTTATAATCGCACTACTCTCACCCTCCTTAACTATCGTCCCATAATTCGACGATTCTCAAAGTTCCTTCGCACACAACAATGCTGCACCAAAAAAACCCGACGCAAATAGAACTCAAGGTCGATCAAATTATAAGCAAACTCCGCTAATTTAATGCACCCATACGTGCAAGCGTATGCGCATAATCTCTCCCAGTCTTCGAACTTCTATCGCCCACGATAAGATAATTTCATCGAAATCCAACTCGACATAGAAGGAAGCAGGGTCGAAAAAGAGGAGGGGGAAGTCGAAAACTAAGGGGAATCAGGCAACGGCTTTATCTGCAATTGCAATCGATAGCATACCCAACCTGAAGTCCCTGGCCTCGGGTACGATATTTAAATGTCAGGCACATAACACGCGTTCGCCACCTCTATAAGGGTGTACCCTAACATTTATACCTCACCCTTGTACTTACAATTAGTGCTCCATGCGAAACAGCCCTCCTTCTCCACTATCTTCCTTCTCTTCCCTTTTCCCTCTCGCATCTTTCTCTGTCTCCCTCTGTTTCTCACCCTCTCTACCGTTTTCTCTTTGCGCCTACATCCTCACTTTTCATGTTGTCCGCGTGCGCGCTTTCTCGCACACGCGGCCAAGTATACGCGTCGAGCGGAGTGGCGAGGTACGAAATGCTCCTACAACGTAACCGTACGGGAAAGCGAGAAGAAAAGGGGACCGTACATAAGGGAGAAAGGTAGAGAAAGACCGTGGCAACGTTATTAAACTCAAGGGCTTTTGACTTTCTACGTAGCGAGTAAACACACGGGGGTCTATCCGGAGCCGGTGTCGACCGACGTTGGATACCAACGTTGATGGTGTTGGTCGTAGTAGCATGCTCTCTGCTAGCCATTTTGTATTCCGCGAGACTGCTGGTTACCATGAGCCCAACTCCAATGGGCCAGACCCAATTTTCCTCCCGGCTCCTTTCACGCTGGTGTCCCCTCTTTTGTAGGGACGTGTGCGAGGAACTGGGGGTCGTTAAGATCTTTGCGCAAATGCAAACGTTATTAATCCGTGAATGGGCTACTTTCGGGGCACGAATGGCTTCATTTGGAATCTCTGCTATGGTCGAGGAATAATAACGTTAACGGGTGTGCGTTGCGCACTGAACTTTTGACTTTCGCACGCGACGACAATGACTTTCGCGGTGTGTTCGCGCTGTTACGGCTAAGAGAGGCCATTTTCACCGTAATACCGTGGACAAGTATCGTTTCTACGGATTTTCGGGTATCGTTTAGAAGAACTTGTAACTTGATGGGAAAAAAACGGAAGAATGTAAACAATTGTGATATTTTGAGTGAATGTTTAATGTAAGACATTGACGATTGTCATGTTGAGTCTTGATTCGATGCAAGAGACAAGTTTGAAGCTTTGTTGCCTTTGAAATGGAATAGACGTGGAGGTTATGCTTCTCACGGAAAGTGGAAGTAGAAGATGGACGCAAGGATGTCTTTGTCAGACCGCTCGTCAAAGAGGACTCTGCGGGCAATCAATTAAACTGAAATTGAATACTACGGTTCAAGTACTCAATTTCAATTGCACACAATTGCGATATAACTCCTCCAAATAATGTGCAAACACTAAATACAATTGAATGTCTTCTATTAACTGTACATATAATTAGAATATTCAATATTTCCGCAAGCGAAATATTCCCCAACAATTCCACCTACCATGCAAATTAGAGACTGATAATAAATTAATCACATTTAAACGATGATCGTGACAAAATACAAATCTTTAATAGAAATAATATTATTTTACTTTTTAAATCATTTTATCAAGCGTTCGGTAACTGCAGAAATCAGACGTGAAATAAATGACCGTAGTTGTTGACGTATTTTTCGAAATTGAAATTTCGACGAGCGAGATAAGAAGTACAATGGCGTCGATGAACGTTCAACGGGTAAATGAGGCATATAAACGTGAAAATTTTAGACGGTTACACCTGTGGAGGTAAACAGACGCCTCCACCTGCCATTACGTATTCCCCAAGAGGTCGGCTACAAAGGGGCCAGACCCAATTTTCCTCCGGTGGTCGGTCGTGTCCCCTTTTGTGCCACGATGTGAGAACCTTAGAGTTAAGATCTTTTTAGAGGCGCGAACGTTATTAATCCAAGAATGGTACGGTTATATCCAGGGCCCTCGTGACTTGAAATTGCAAAGGGTGCGGTTTATTCTGTTTAGAAGTTGGGGAGAAAATTCGGGAAGAAAATAAACGTCGAGAAGCATCCGGGAGAACAGTTTCCCCCGTTGTTACAACAAACATTAGAGAACAAGAGGTACGCTTTAAAATTGGATTAACATTCGACTCGTGGTATGCTTCGATCTCTCTGTTTTCCGTGTAGGTATTATACTACGGAATAGAAGACATGCATAGCATTTATATATTCTATGTATTCCAACGAGTGTCCACCCTTATTATATTACGTTTCAACGAGTTTTTAAATGATCACGTTTCGCTCGATTTCACGTATAATTTAAATTGAAACACGGATTTATCCATGGAAATTAAATGAAAATTTTAATCGTCAGTACGTCGCGACCATCCGATGGACGTTATAACACCGACGGTAAAATCGATGCTAATTAACTTCTGTCGTAATGTGAAATATTTTTATTCGATCCCACATTTTGCGTGAGCCGAGACGAGTGCGCGCAAGTGTCCCGAACGTAAGTAGCCAGATAGGCAGAACTTTATGGGCAATTTTATCTAATTTACGGTAAGCGGAGTCCTAGATACGATTAAATAGTCGCCAGTCACGCATTTACTTCGTCGGTACAGCCTTCACGATTAACAGAGTCACCGAGTACATACGTCGACGATTCTTAAACCCCCCCGCCTCCATGACGATTACTCATGGCAAAACGTTAGGATCCTCGCTTCCGAAAACGAGTAATACAATTTACCAATGCGAGGCGCTATTATTCGCCATGAGAACCGCGAAAATTTACAACTGGAACGGATAATCGCGGGAACAAAACGACCGGTGAAAATTACGTCGCTTACGCGCATAATCCTACTTTACGGGAGAGCCTCCGAAACCTCGATAAATCCGTTGCCCGATGAACCAGTAAATTGCCGGCTATCGCGGGAATACGGAAACACGTAAATCCACGTGTCCGGCAGTCGATTTCGGTGAAATTCTCGGTTGACCTTTTCCTGCCGTTCACGACCAACGTAAGGTAGCTACAGACCGCGTTTACAAAGAAACCACTTGATAACTGATTAGCTCTGTTTCGCCCGACAGGTAAGAGACGTCCCTCACGCAATTTCGATTCTAATGTGTGACAGGTCGAAAAAGCACTTAATGACAAAATAAAAATTTTCTTGTCAGTTGTCATTCGTCGAGCTCAAGTTTCTATGGCCGAATCGATGGGAATCAGTCAATGCGAGGACATTTTCCCCTTACCCCCTACATCAGGGATGGCCAACCCAAATGATCTTGCGAGCCACTTTGAAAATGCATCATAACTCTGCAGGCCGCATATAAAATTATATATCTCCATATTAAATTCAACACTAAACCTACCAAGCCGGTCAAAATGACCGGTTCTCAATTTTTAAAAAAAACTACCTAAATTGATAGGGGAGCCGTGGAGTAAAAATTCGACTTGTACCATACAAAGTCTAAATTAGTTAATTAACTAATCCTTTCGCTTCTTGATTTATCCTCTTCCAAAGTACTTGTTCAATAAATCTAAATTTTAGTAGATATAACGTCGGTAGTTTTAGTGTTAAACCCACTATAGGAATTTTTCGGAGTGACAGATTGAATTATATTGAGTTATTAGGTACTATTATTTTTATATGTAAACATAGATGATGTAATAATTATGATACTGATGATAATCTCACGGTACGAAAAAATATTCAAGGTGCGCCGCGGCTTGGACATCATATCGAATGACTTCTTTCTAAATTCACCGAATAACTATGGTATAGTAACCCGCGAAATAACCTCCACCGACGGAGAGGGTTGTCCGTCGATTAAACGAGGTCGGAGGTTTGTGCCTGTAAGTACGAAATTGCGAATTGGCGACTTTTTACAGGGGTGGAAATGATTTATGGTCGGTGGGTTTTTAGCCGTTTCCCTCGAAATGACAGGGGAGCTAATTAACTTGGCTATTGTTGCCTCCTATCCACGTAGTCGCGAAACTATTATTACTCACGCCACGTTGCTTCGCGGTAATTAACGAACAACGTTCCGAGTATCCGACGGAGGAACCGACAGGGTGACCGACGGGGAAGGAGGCCGATTCGCCAAGCTGTCCTCTGCCATGGCCGACTGTCTTGGCGAACGTTTCCTAATTTACTACTACGGTATGCAATAACGTGATCTCTCCACTCCAACTTGTGACTTATAATACCTAATAAGACCAAAGTTACAGAACTGCACGAGATCGAAATATGCGGACGCATTTACCTTTGTCCTTCCTATCGAACGTTTATATATAGAATCGATATAGAATCCTTCGATTTTCGTACCACCTAAAGCTGCTTACCCGTCTGGAAAGCTACGTGAAGAGCTACGTTGAAAGTTGTGTGCAAAGGCTTACCTGCAACAGAAAAAGAAA
This sequence comes from Cerceris rybyensis, assembly GCA_910591515.1. Lineage (NCBI taxonomy): Eukaryota > Metazoa > Arthropoda > Insecta > Hymenoptera > Crabronidae > Cerceris > Cerceris rybyensis. The sequence goes on from OU342789.1 coordinate 44,846,657, forward strand.
AAAAGCACGTGAGATTCATAGTGGTATACGATGCGATAAATCAGAAACGATAATGAGAAAATATACTGTCCGACTTTATCGTGCTATCGCGCGTGTAAACGGATCCCGAGAAAGATTGAATCGCCGATCGAGCACGGCGGCTCTCCGATGCGAGAATCGATCTCGTGAGGTGAGAATGGAAGACCTCCGACTGGATAGCGTAAATCCCACCCCGTAAAACGGGAGTGAACCTACGAATAATTAATTAGTAATATGAGAGGGGTTTACTAACGACCGGTTAGGTTCGTCCTTTTCGTGCTGGCTCTCCTCGTACCTACGGTATCGGGGTTTGAAATTGGAGTACCCTTTGCCGTCTATCCGCGCGCTCACCTCTACTACCACATCCCCTCGAGCCCCTCTTTCCCTCTGACACTACTTCTTCTCCTCTTCGCTCTTACGGTTGGACGAGGCACGCGAGGTGTCGTCGGTTAGGTACCCTCGCTCACCTCATTATGCTAATTATTTAAATCCCCCATCGCCACATTATATTAAGCCCCGGCGCACTTGGCAACGTCCGGCACGTATAAATCATCGTTACGTCGTGTCGCTCGTTAAGAAAGTAAGGAGACCCGTATTACGGGGATGCTTCTTTGAAGTTGAGCAGTACCTATGCGACGACGTTGCTTCTTTTGAGACGCGCGAAGGAGCTTGATAAAAGTAATGAACATGCGACGGTGTTCGATGGAGAATTTTGAATGGAGCTACCTTCGTACAGGTAGTGGATGAAAAAGTCGCACGGTAATGAGCGTGAACGTTGTGGAATGTTATTATTATTAATGTAAGAAATATTGTTAGGAGATTTTGAACATTTTTAAGGAATCATTTTTAGGTGAATGATTTTTAGTTGTGGGATGGTTGAATATTGAAATTCGAGTCGGGAGGGGTATCGAAGGTAGTAGGATTTATAGATTAAAATAATTTTTGTATGGTTAGTGTAGTTCTTTGTTAAGTTTTATTCTCTGTTGTGAGGTAAGGTGGGGTGTGAATAAAAGAAAGGAGGTATCGATAAGAAACTCTGCGTTTGCGTTACTTAAACGGAAAATATTTCGCATTATCTGAGCTTTGTATACGCTTCAAATTTCAAATCGTAGGTCAAAAGATTTTAAGGGTCCTCTCTATGTCTTATAACTCTTACGCGTAGATTTCGAAGTCAGAAATCGTTGAAAGACGTTCGTAAATTGTGGTAAAATGATTTGCCGGATTTTAAACGAAGTGATGAGAAAGGTAAAAAAATGGAGGAAAATTGAACGTACGATACGAAAAGTGAGAAAGCTTTAGTTTCATATTTTTGCATCGTCGAAGTTGTACATAATGTTACTCCCGCTTGCGCAACTTGAGTCGATATATAACAAAGCTTTCCCTTTCGTCGTCCAATATTAACACGCCGATGTTTTCTCACTCCATGCACGTAAGACTCTCCCAGTTTCACGATTAATTTCCCTCTTTTTTTTTTAGTGGAAGATTTATTGCCTATTTTCCTGCCATAAGATTAACTTCCCATAACAGAAATAAGTTGCGTTTAATAACGAAAAAGTTCTGTGGACGTTGTTTATTGAACTTCTTTCAAATTTATCGACAAATTTACGTAACTCTGCAAACGACCCGATACATTGTACCGAAGACAGCTAATTTGGAAAATGCACGAAGATAAAGAAGTATAATATTGTGCAACGCCACTGCATAAAACAGGGCAATTTTATAAAGAACACATTTCATTCAATTAATATTAACATTTTAAAGAATTGTTAATACTGATAACAGCTTAAAGAACATTTAATATTAGCTGAAAACTGTCAAGATCACAGAATTGTTCAGACAATTTTCTACATATAAGTTTGTCAGTCTCGCACAAATCACTCCCCGTTCACGAATCATATTTCATGGTTACTATGAGACATATGTAGTCATGTAAAAACGTTCTTTCCAGGGCAAACTGTTGTAGAGATCCGGTTAAGTCCATAAATTTGAAAGCTTGTACGAACTACGACTCTGCTCGGTAGATGTCCACCGTTGCAAATTTATGATTAACCAAAGTGGAAAGAAAATTCTGACATGATTCAGATGACTGAATTTAACAGTACCGTGAATCTATCTAAATTTGTATAAAAAAACAATCAGTTACTTGGAACACATTACTGAACCAACAACTTAACCCTTTGCACTACGAGTAATTTTTACTATAAGCTAAATACCAGCTACTCCAAGACTATTTACACGGTGAATCTGCACATCCGCAGAAAATTAAAAATCTTCCTCCCCCATTAAAAAGAAAGTGCATAAATATTAAAATTATGTTTTATAATACAGAAAAATATAAAAATATACTAGATTTACCAAATAAAGGAGCTCTCAGCTTCTATCACAATGTTAAAAAATTCATATGTTGCTTGCGAGCCACACGAACGTCTGAATTTCACGCAACATCAGTGCAATTTAACCCTTTACACTACGATTTCTCACATGAGGGGACATTATATATCTACCAGTTGAACTCTCAGTCTCACTTCCATTTAAGGGTACCTTCGAATTTAATAGTGATTCCAAAGGATAAACTTATTGCATCGCAACATTTTAAGAAATGTACCATTACCTGAACTTTTCTATTAAAATGGCACAAGATAGCAAATACTAAAGTGCCGCCAAATTGCTAATACATAACGTAGAAAATGGCTCCGAGTGCAAAGGGTTAAAATACTACAAATCATTCATACAAAGACAACGATTCCTACGACAGCGAAACTCAGAACAATAAAGAACCATTAAGAAACCGTAGACAAAAAAAACTGACCACAAGGTGTGTAGCAAAATATTAAAATCGGCTAAGCGATAAAAGGAAGCACGTCCGAGTCGTTTGGCCCGGTAACACGGATAATGCAAATAAAGAGGAGCGTGTTCAGCAGCCGTCGGTTGGCTGCAACCTCGTAAGATGCTCTAGAAAGCAAAACGTGAGAAAGATACACGCCGAGGGGTCCGAGAAGTCCACCAACCAACGGTCCAAGGAGAAACCCTTAGTTTCACATGCCCAGCGCATTTCGGAAAACTCGAGTTCAGCCGGGCTTATAGTTGAAGTTTGATACGACGTTGACGGTGAGCGCGTGCGCGTTTAGTGAAACGGGTAGGACTTGACGCGCGACATGAATAAAACATTTTTAGGGTCGTAAAACGGTTTCCTCTTTTTTTTTTTTAAAGGTTGCATGGACCTCTCGCTTACTCGTGGCGTTCTTCGAAAGGCGCAAGGCCATTAGTATGACGGAGGCGGACCAACACTTGGAAAAGCGGTGCCCGCACGAGCAAGTTACACCCTGAAGTTGCAATGGAAATTATGGAGGTCGTGTGCCTGAGAAGGGTGCAATCCGAGAAGAGGAGGAACCTCGAGGAGTCATTGGAGCACCTGTTTTGCGCTTGGATTTCGTTCGTCCACCTCTGTAATAAACTCGATCGTAAAGTTTCCCGCTACCGTTGCGTTTTATTAACTCCGATATGGAGAGATAGAAAAAGGTAGAAGTTAAAGGGGTAGAAGTTTTGTCCAATTCGAAAGGAAGAAAACGACCAACGTGAAACAACAGTCAGGCGCAGTTAGTATCGATTGAAAGAGATCGAGAAACGTCGTCGACGTCATTTACAAAGTAGGATATAATTATAACATCAATCGTGATGATATCGATGAATCAAGAATTCATAAGGAACCCAGAATGCAGAGTGGATTATGGATAGTGGCGTCGGCGATCGTTTATCGAGTATTCCGTTTCTGGAAACGAACGGAACGTCGTTGCCGAGGAACGAGAGGCAGGATAGTGGATAATTATGCCGCGGTCGAGAGAAGGTTTAGCGCTTACGATGGAGCACGATTACCGGGAGAATTAAGGAGGATATAACATCGGGACGGGGTAAAAGCAGCATAGTTTCCGACAAACAACGCCGCGTAGCTGTAGTGTTTATTGCACGCGGAAGTATGATGAATTAGGTAAGGAGTGCCGAATTCCAGGTGTACCATATACCGACGTAATAAATCAAGTGCAATTGGTGCAGATAGGGGCTACGCGCTCGATCGACCGTGTAATATTCTGCAATATCATTTTGGGTTGTAGGGGGTAGGCGGGGAATTCGATTCAAAGTTTTCGAGGAAACTCGAAACGAGAAGTTACAATGGAAATTATGGCCGGTGCACGCCTCACTGTCGGCAGCTGCAGACTGAAACAGGGAGAATCAAACTTAATAATGCCACCGAAACACCTGTTTGCCCGTTCGTCGCGCTTTCCTACACCCTTTTCCTTCACGTCCGATTAAATTTCATTCTCGAGCATTTATTAGACAATTTCATTTCGAATCCATTCGCGTCAAATCTGACGAAAGAGTACAGTGAAAATATTTGTTGATTCGTTGACGATGGAGATACTCATCACAGTTTGCGTGAATCGGTTCGCGCGGTTTTTGAAACGATGAGAATGGCTAGCGTGAAAATTTATCGACGCGGTATTCAATTACGCCGACTCTGCCCTCTGAAATAGCACGTAATCTCGCCTACCGAATCCGTTATAAAGTTTTCAAGGGGTTCCAAGGCAAGGAGTTACGGTGGAAAATTATGGTAACCGAAGCAACTCGAGTCGGTGCAGCTGCCGGTAAAGAACGCGAATCAAACTTAATTTCGCTCACAATCAGACACCTGACTGCCGCCGTAGGCCGTGCAAGTATCTACGGTGCTACGCTCTACTCGGTGAACCACCCCATAGTCCGTCTACCCACGTAACTGATCGTGAAATATCATTCCGCAATTTCGTTTAATTAAAATCTGATTCAAAGTTCGCGAAGAACAGCCATCGGGCGCGGCCGCTCGTCCTGGATAATACTCGTTACGCCGGGTGCGGTTAATGCATCAGCGAAAGAGTTTAACTCTCTTTTCTTTCCCGCCCACTCGCCTTCTTCCGTTTCTTCCTGTTCTTTTCTGTTTTTCTCCCATAGTCTCTCCCTCTTATTTCTCTTTCCGTAGTTCGCGTACCTCGACTACCAATTCAACGTTTTTCTTTTCTTTGCCCTATGTTCTCCGTACTGCTTTTCTCTCCGATTTTCTACCCTTTCTCCTTCACTCTTTCTTTCTTCTTTCTTTCCTGAACACCGCCAGCGTCATACGTTTTCCGTCCTGCTGTTTCTCCTCTCCTTTCTTTTTATCTCTCCGATGGTTTTACTCCTTTTTTCTAATTTATATTACTCGTGTATCTTTCTCCCTCATCTTTCAGGTATTTTCGTTTTACCACTATTTCGCCCGGTCTTTCTCCCTTCTTTTTTCCCCCTTTCCCTCGCATCTGCTCCTCTTTTTTTCCTCGTGCTCCATTCCGCTTTATCTCCCATAAATGTCTCCTCCCTTTTCCTTTCCATGCCAACTTTGTAGCGTCTCGTCCCTTTTTCTTTTTTATACCGCTGTCTTTTTATGCTCTTTCCAGGGTCGAATGCGCGCTAAAATACCTCTCCCCACCGAAATTTTCCACCCTCATGGACGAACGGCAAGGGTCGCGAGCGTATAATAATGAGTAATTTCGCGAGCGATACGTGCACCACCGAGGCCCGAATATGCACTTAATCCGAGGCGAATAATCGTTAAATTAAAAAATATCATGCCTCGTGCAAAAATATTACAATGTTCTTCCTGTCTTTAGTTTCAGATTTTTTCTTCGACTGGCAATCAAAAGATGTTAACTCTTTCTACTAGAGAACTTTTAAAATCGTTAAATTTAACAGTATAAACATGTTTGTATAACAAATCGCTGTCTCGTCCAGTGAAAAATAAAGTATCGAATAGTCCAAGAGGATAATACCGTCATACGAACACAAAAGTTAATGCGCAACTACTTCTTTCACCTTTCACGTTCATTTTTACAACGTAGTAACTTCAACATTACAAAGTTTACATTCTCGTAAACAACAATACAAGTGCACCACGTCCGTGTGAAAGATTTTTCAATTACAATTCTTAATCCAACAAATCCCACGTATTATCTAATCCACGAATTAAAAACTTTTCACCCATAAACCTATCCATTCTACGCGCGACTAATAACATTTACAATGGTACATTTCGGACAACGATTATCCATGCACCATATCGAATAAAAACGAAAAAGCATGACAAGAGGATTTCTCACCCCATACCACGGAATCCGTTAAAGAGATAGGAAACACCCGAAAGATCGTAGACCGGGACGACACGTTATCCCTTTGTAATTGCCGCACACGGGAACACGGGAGGGTTTCCTTTCCATTTTCACCGAATTTCCCCGACACATCCACCGTAAAGCCGAATTCTATATAACATTTACACCCAGAAACCTTAAGGCACGCTTGGAATATCTCGCATTACTACAAACTGGACTCCCTTAAGAGATGTCCTAAAAGTCTCGCGCAATAAAAGCCGGTAGCCATAAAATATCGTCACCGTCTCGCCTTTTCCCTCCCCCATCGGTTATCCATCCGCGGTCCCTCGGCGGATAGGACGTAGGTACATAAAGCGGCTACTCCGACGGATTGAAATATAACCTCGAATATTTCTTTACGCCGGTGTCCGATACCTATACATATTATACGACACGGTACTTTCTTACGATTAAACTACGACATTCGTACGACCTCGTATGGCATTTGATGTAGTACGGTCCAAGTACCGTGTGGCCTATCGAGTTATTAGAAAAAATATGTGCCGTAACGCCTGACGCAACGTTGAAAATAGTCGGGAAATAAAATTTATGCACCGGCGAGAGCCTCCTTGGGAAATTAAGGAAAGTTTCTCTATGCTCTCTCTCTGAAATTTTCAACTTCCTTAATGGAACGATCCCGACGATGTTCAGCGATTTTATACGTCGCCCTTGTCGAGGGTTTCTTTTGAATTATAAATGTATACGGATGATACGAGAATTTTGCAGGGAAGGCAACCTCCTCCAACGAGACGGACGAACAACTTTTTATTATACGACGAATGCTTTCCAACGTTCCAATTTTCCGCGCAACCGGTGCACCGGGTGCTTGCGACACTTTCAAATGTTTAGACAAAGCAACCGGAGTAGATACTAATTTTACTTTATCGTAGCTATTCACATGAGAAACTGCACTTTTTTTTTCATTGCAAAGAAAATTGAAAGAATCTTCAGAGAACGTTTTTTTCATGCTTTGCCATGAAATTCTCATGGATGAAAGCATACTGGAAAATAGTATTAAACTCCTCAAGAATTCAACGTATGTAAGTGCTCTTAGCTTGCTTTCAGTTTTTAAAATAATATACTTTGATAAAATTGTAATGACGATTTTTAACACTAGAACTACCGGCCTCAAATCTATCATATTTTAATAAATTAAATGAGTACTTTGAAAAAGAGGAAATCAAGCAGCGGAAAAATTTGATCGGTTAGGTGATTTATGTTTATTGATAAAGACGTAGAATATTTATTCTATGACTCTTATGTAAACTTGGAGAATTTTTTGAAAAAAGTGTACCTGTCATTTTGACTTGTTTTGGTAATTCTAGTGTTAATACAGATGAAGAAGGTTGAAGGAGTAATTGTAGCATTGCAGTGGTTCAACGATGAGGAAAGAAAAGATTCATCGAGCCAAAAGACAGTGCAAATTTCGTTAAAGCACAGCCTGAAGGTGCACATTAAATATTCTACCTCGAGCAGTGGTTTTCAGGGAGGGAATATAATACGTTCTACGAACGCGATTTACAAGCGGCACACGAGAGTGGGTGGATAGGGTTCGGCTACGATTACGAAGGGTGAGTCCACCTGGGTATTACGGCAATAATCGTATAACAAAGGGTGGCGCACGAATGTGGTCACCTGATGGTCCTTTCGGGTAGAATATGGATGCGGTTTGTTAGGAGAGAATTTGTCGAATCTCTTCCAAGTTGTTGCCGGAGCTTCCGCGGAAACGTGTGGATCAAAGTCATCTCTTGAGTGTTATATCTGAAAAATATTTCTACGCGGACGTTGCATATTGTTGTCCGACATTTTAAACCTTTTGGGGCTGATCATAAAAATTGATTGAATTAATTATAAATGTATTTGCGAATAAAAAGAACTTTCATTTGGACATAGCTTCATATAGAACATGTAATATAAAGCAGAAATTGTGTATTTTCAATTATCTGTCATGAAATTGTTTATATCATACCAGAAGGGTAAATAACAATCCCATGATGCCCGATGATTATTGCTAACGGCGATATATCGTCGTTCGGCACTAAAAACGATTGATCAGCGGTGGGAGAACATTGATTTCGAAAAATGTTTCTTTGTTTCAAGAGCTTTGATGGAAATTACAGTGTCGTTGAGAAGAGATTTTTTGTCCGGGAAAAGGGACCAAAAATTGGGTAACTGATGGTGTAAATTGATCTTATGTTGACTTGATCGAGATATGGATACACACTTTGAGAAATTTTTATGATATATGTTGAGAATGAAACAGAATTTTGATTACTTTTTCGGGTGGTTCGAAATTTGGTATTGTTTGAAATTTTTATATTGAGGCAGATTCGAGATTCGTAATTCTCTCTTATAAGTGTTGAAAGATATGATTGAGGGTCATGAATTATTGACCATCTTTCCAATAAATTACAGTAGATTTCCTTTGACTCACGGCCATAAAAATTCAAAGCAAACTTCAAAAGTGTTCAACTACATTGCATTGTAAATGTAATCGATAGTATAGACAATTTTCTCGCATGAACGTCTAATAAATTGACAGAAACCATCCCCGTATTTTTCCCTACGACAGTGTCAAGTACTTTGCAAACATCGAACCATAAAAATTGCGGAATCATAGGACAGGAAAATGCGGTATTGAAATTAATCTCGTTCACGAAACGTTGAGAAATCGTTCTCGTCGTCGGTTAAACAGAGTCGATTTAACGAGCTATGAAACGAGCGAGCGCGTAAGGAAGAAGAGGCAAACTACAAGTTGGCAAATCGAACAATAAGTCATCGCCAGTTTTCCATAGCTCGTAGAAGATGTTGGGAGTTTCGTGAAACTGAACACTCGTAATTTCCCTATAAAATTAGACCGCAGCGAGTCATTAATAGACTGCGCTACAATCGAGCAAACTCTCGGCGCACCTATTTCATCAGAGAAGTTTTCAACTTTCGTAGTACGTTCGTACGCGTCTCTACCAAAGAACGCGGTATGATGCCGCTAAATATAAACTTGATTTATTATTGGTATAGGATATTATTAAATCCGTTTACCTCGTTCTCCTGCTCAAACTAAGTTTAAATCTCTTTTCCCAGTCTCCTCTTCGTCGCTGATAAAAAAAGAGTCAAGAGGAGAGGGTGAAGAAGAAAGAAAGAGAAAGAGGACCAACTTGCAAGAGTAGGACCGATAGAGAGAGAAAGAGATGGCAAGAGAGAGATGCAGAAGAGTGGAAGGGAAAATCGTTGGAAGAGTGAAGCAAGCCGACGAATTTATTAACTTTAAAAGCTGCCTGCAATGCCGCCTTGTTGGAGGCGCTTTCATGGCTTTACGACCCGACTCCACCCCCGACTGACTCACTCCTACTTTCAACCATCCACACCCCTCACCCTCTCCGTTCCATGATGCTCAACTTATAATTTTCTTTGAAGCTTCGTGGCTTATCGATTGGCCTTTATGATTGGAATTTGTAATAACTTTCGATCCGGGTGCCGTTTCACCGCACGATGGTCCCGGTTGCACCGTGAGGGGTTGCACTTTCCGGATTTCATATCCGGTTGGCGCTACTCCGCTACCTTGTTACCTTGTTACCCTGCTCTACTCCATGGAAGGTAGCTACGGGGGGATGTAATAATGGAGTCACAAAGATTTACTTCCTACTTGGCTGTCCTTTGTGCGTTCCATTCGATACCGAGCCGAAGAAAGAGTGGCAATTACCGCGTTACTTCCTCCCGGAAAAGCTTTCATCTATGACACCCTGATAAATGTGACCACCCTCGACTCTTGGAATCGCGTCAGTTGGAATTATTTCATCGACTCTTGAATCTCGTTCTATCATGGCCGAGAGACTAGCGGTTATTTCGATGGAATTGATTTTAACGATCCATTAAGCTCCAAGGCGAACGGAAACGGTTGGATGAATTTTCTCTGGATTTCAGTACTTAAGTATTTTTAGATTTATATTTAGTACTGCGTTTCCTTTCGGGCGAGAAATGTCGCACGATTCGAAGGACCGAGAAACCTTTTCAGAGTTCGGGGGAAATTCGCGACGCGTAACCTTGCCCTATGATTTAGGGGTGAGTTACGGGGGTGCTGTGTTTCATCCTGACGAGCATACACCAAGGGAATTCTATTTCGGAACAATGAAACGTAGAACAGCCGTGTAATTTTTATTCTTCTATGAAATAATTAATTTTATTCTGGCACCTTGCAACCTGTCAATTACATTTATTTCTAGTTACGATATCATTCTGTTCAAAGTGTGGAAAATAATTAAAAGCAATCTGAGTATTTTTTACTTTCTACGGAATATTTAACACGTTCGTCGCCGCGTCACCCATATCTGGGTGACGGGTATACTTCCGCGGAGGCCCCGTCACCCAAATATGGGTGACGCTTTTCTTGTTCAAGTTAAATAGGATTTTCAGTTGAATTTTTAAAAGGAATTTAATAGAATCAACATTGAAATATAAATATAGGATCTAGAACATAAAAAAATTAAAAATCACTTTTATTACTAAATTATTCTTATTGTTGATGGGACACATTCCGCCTATCGAAAAAAGCTTCAGTAGGCTCTTTTCCATTAAATATCTTTTTAACATAACGTCCAACAAGAAAATGACTTATACAAAAGTTTCTTTATTTCTTTTATAGAATGAAAATCTGCAAAGAAAGATATAAATTATCCTATAAAAAAATGAAGTTGACATTGAAGAAATATAAAAAATACAAAATTAATATTGCTCCGATATTCTTTCCACGATACTATGAAACTTTCGTATATAAAATTTTTCTCTAAAATCAATGGTTCTAGAGTTACTATTTTTTTCAACTGTGCGATAGTCGGATTTGGGCCCCACGAGAAACTCAACCAAATAGCGCTGGGCGACGAACGTGTTAATACCGACGACGTCATTCGAGTCCAAAGGATTGATTATATTAATATTGCTAATTAATGTACTTCAACACTACTTCTGTTACTTCAGTTAAAATGGAAATTTCATACAGGAAAACACTTCGTAAAGCAGGTCAACTGCCGACGCTCGCTTGAAGAATCGTGTTAAAAAAATGTCAACCCTCGTGGTCGAAAGGGAACAAATTGACGAAAATAGCAGAGGAAACGACGAAGGACGCGCGTCGCAGTGACGCAAATGAGGGAGACAAATGGGCGAACAATTATGGCGCATCAACGAAATTAATAGTCGGGAAGGATGCAGCACGACGGAGGACGATGTTTCACCCAAGACGAATTACATTCGCCGACGTCATCTCGAAACTCCAGGAGAGCCGAGCGACGAGGATGGGCAAACGGCATGGTCAGTCGCGCTCGAAAATGAATCCTCGAGGAAAATATTATATCCGGCTGATCCCGATCCATTCCGGAGGACAAGAGAATGATGTAAGGAGGCACAAGGGGTTGCCAGCGGGCCAACGAAGGAGTGAAGGAGAGAAGGAGGGAGGAAGAGACAGAGGAGAGGAGGTTGGCTTTACGGGGATACCGAGTAAATGCCCCATGAATGAACGATGAGCCCTGGGGCCGACGATCCTCCTATGCTATCCCCACCTACCTTTCTGTCTCCTTCTATCGTCTCTCTCTCTCTCTTTCTCTTCTCTCTCTCTCTCTCACTCTCTCTCTCTCCATCCCCCACCGCGATCATCCACCTTGCCCCCTGCGAATTCGAATCGGATTTCAACTCGGCGTCTCGTGCCCTCCGCGGAATTGCGATTAGACTCGTCCTCCGGATCCATATTACATTCTCGCAAGAACGACAGCACTTAACCCGGAGTCACGGGAACACCTACCTAATCAAATTGATGCGAGGAAAGGAAAATACGGGCGCGAGGAGCGTAGATCCACCGGTAGAGAATCGAGACGAGGGGTAACGTCCGCTCGCGTGCCCTCCACGAGGAAGATGATGGACCGTTTTCCGATAATCGACTCGTGTTTCGAGCCTGCTTTTGGCCGAATAGAATCGTAATGGAGGAGTGTGCTCGGTTAAGGGGATAATTTACTGTCTTACGATTACTATCGATACTTTCGCATTGATTTCAATTTTGATGGTGGAATAGTGTTACCATTAGTGTCCAATGTTGGACGATATTGGAGGAGAGGGAATGTTTGAAGTACAACTCATGTTTGGAGGAATGTTTGAGGGGTTTGATCAGGTACAGGGTGTTTTATGATACGAATTAGTGCGAAATGATATCGGAGTGATAGTCTTTAATAGTTGTTGCATTACTTGACGGAAATTGAAATATTCTTTTGTAAATATTGCGATGTTAGCGTAATTTATTGTACCTAGTTGGGTTACGTTGTTGTAGAAAGAAAAGATGTTTAGTATTTGTAGAATATAATTAACAGAGTAATATTTATGTCGTGTTTGGCGTAAATATTTGCCAGTACACACTTGCTGCTAATAAAGTTCCCTCTCTCATAATATGTCTATTCCATTAGCTCAATAATTTGAAGGTTTATGTTGGATAAGCAATCGAGGGGCAAATCGAGGGCGATGACGTCAAATGTCGTTCCTTCGTGACGCGAATGAAACGAGACAAATCGATTTTTCATTAACTTAATTCGAAAGCGCAAGCCTACTAAACCAACCCCATAATGTTATTTTCAGCTAATTTTACTATCGGATAAGGATCACTTCGTATTTTAATTGGCACACCCCGTTTAATCATAAGGCTATTCGAGAGTGTCCTAAAATTATATCCATACAAAACCTCCGACGATTGGGGAGAATATAATAACAAAATGCTCGATGACCCGTTATTTCTTCGCAACGAGTAACTTCGAATTTACGACGCATTCCTAAAAATAGAACTCGTTATTTAACGAAACATTGATTCCTTTCGTCGAGCGAAGGTTTCATCCTACTCGAATTCCACAATTTGATGAAAGCTGGTAGATTCGTTCCAATCTGCGACTTCTGGTAAAACTTCACCGCTATTTAGCAGCCATAAAGACACAGAAAACAAATGAATCCCCTTCGAAATACTAACAATCTTCTAAACGCATAGGAAGTACTAGTGAAATTCAGTGAACTTGTGTTACGAGAACAATAGCAAAGTTCTGCATGTTTCAGTAGTTAATTAAAAGAAGCCATAGTAAGCACAGAACATCGATCGCTAGTTTACAGTTAACTAGAATATCAACTAGTAATAAGTAATCAACTAGTAATTTCATATTTCAAACACCCTCCTCGAAAACTCCCACACATACCAAGAACCTGTATTAACAGCAAGAATACCAAGCATCGAATTATAAAAGTCAAAAGTACAAGTCTGAAAAAGAGTCGAAAGGTTAATAAACTATTATATCTTATCAAAAGAAATTTCCTGATTTAATCCACCCTCTTCAAGAAGAACTTCTACATGTACAAGGACTATATATCGATTCCACCGGAGAGGGAGAAAAGAAGAAAATAGAGGTTGCAAAAATAAGAAACGAATCGCAAGGATCGTGCCAATGGCGGAGGCGGTAAGAGGGTGGCGTTGCTGATGATGTAGTAACAGCAGGAACGGCAATGGCGAGGGCAAAAGGTGTAAGATGGTGGTATATAGCAGTATATGTAGTAGTAACGGTAGCTACGATGGCAATGTTGGCGACTGCGGTGGTATTGGCAATAGTACCGCCGGCTGGAATACGTTACCCCCGCGATTGACAGATTCTGCTGACTGATAACCCGAAGCGTCGACTCACTGGGATTTCTCGAAAGGGACGCGGAGAATTCGTAGAGAAGAGAATCGAAACGAGAGGACACGAGAGGACGAGAGAGAGGAAAGAACGATTGACGCATGAAAGATTCATGGCCTGCACCGATGGCCACATCAGAAATGCCGTGGGGCGAGTCCCAACTCGATTCTCCTTTTCTCCGAGTCCCGAAAGGTAGGTGGAATTGCCGTTGCTGGCTCGGTTGCTGCTCTCGGCTTTGCCATCGTTGCCTTTCGTTCCTGTCGTTGTTGCTGCTACGGTTAAACGTCCAAGGTCCGTTAAATCCCGTTTCGGTAATCGTACCGCGTCGTCCTCGGCTGATTAGTTGTCCGGAAACGAAAATCGTTGCGGAAAAGGTCGACGAAGGGAGAAAAGAGGGATGTGAAACAGAAAGAGAGAGAGAGAGAGAAAAAAGAGGAGAAACTAGAAAGATTCAAGAGGATCGAAAAGGGGTGGAGAAGAAGATAGAAGAAGAGGAAAAAGAAAAGGAAAAGATAAGGATAAAAGAGAATAGAGAAGGGGGGAAAAATTTGGCGAGAGGAATCAAGACGTCTTCTCCGCGCCTCGTGGCCTCTTATCGTGGAAAACGATACACGTATATCGGTCTCGTGAGAGAGAATCGAGGTTGGTTCTCTGTGTGCGACCGTCGGAGGAAGCTCGAGGGCGTCCGTGTTGGAACTTACATCCCCGTGCTTCTCTTAGAGTTACGTGCGGGGCTTTGAGAATGGCCGACGCTCTTATGAATTGGTATTAGAGGATAATTACGACGGTGATCCCAAGACGGCGATATATTACGTCGTAACGCGAGGCCGAATGGGGGAATGAGGACGAGGAGGTAAAGAGGAGGAAGAGAAGTAGGTGGAGGTGGAGCAATAAAGCGCAAGGACTCGTAATTCCTTTGAATTGGTTTAAGATCGATTTAACCAATCTGGACAGCCTGCAAATTTTTTCTCGGTACTTTAATCGAACCACTTTTTCCTCTGGCATTTTCCATTCGATGAATAACACGAGATCCACCATCCCTTTCTCTCGCATCCCCGATGCGTCAAGATCTGCCGATTCATAAATCTCCCAATCGTAGCAAGCCATTTCCTCGTTTGCCATCGGCGACGTTTCGAGGTCGACTCGTGCGACGTCAATTCGCGAAGGATCTTTTCGCATTTGCGAAAAACCGCGGTCACGCCCGCGCACGCCCACGTACGCCCTTTGGCGCGAGCCGAGAAAGAGAGGGAGGTAATGGTTCGACGGTGATTTGTGGAGGGCGCAAAGTTGATTCAGGGGTGAGAACGGCCCAGCTTTCGACCGACGAAAATGAGCTCTAAATCAGGGATGCTTGGGAAAACGACTGTAACAAAAAGACTCGCAGGAGTACTCGGCCGGTGGACCGATAGCGCTGAGAAAGAGAGGATTTTAGGAAAAAGTGGGGACCTGGAGAACATGGAAGTTGGATGGAAGAAGAGAACGAAAGTTGGATTCCTGGTAAACGGAATCCAAAGGAACGCCAGGGGAAGACTGGAGTTTCTATGCAATGCAACGAAGAAGAGGGAAAAAGAGAGAAAAGAAGAGGCGAGAATAAAGGAAAGAGGGCGAGAATTGTTGTAAGCACCGGCGAAGAAGAAGAGAAAGAGCATCGTAGCAGCCCGTAATCCGCATCGAAGCGAAAAATACGGTTTTTATCTTTAAAGGGGGTTGGATAATTGCGTAATTAATTACAGCTTTTATCCCGCGGCCCAGGTTAGTTCGTGGAAGGCCAAGCCAGGACGAGGTACCTACTTTGCCGACCGAGCACCTGGGCGATCGTGATTTACGTTCACCTCGGTAATTAACATAGATAGAGAGACCCCGATGTCCCGTCTCCCCGACTCGACCCTCTTTGCCACCCCTTTTCTTCCAAGCGCCTCTCTTCTCTTCCGCCCCTTGGCCATCTCCTTATCGCGAGTTCACGACATCGAAACCTCGAGATCGCGGCCGACTTCTTCGAACGGGTCAAAAGATATCCCGGCAATTTTAGCCTCCACCTTAGAAGATGACGTATAAATCCGCTCTGACAACTCGGAGGGATTTAACTCGGAAGTATCCCTCGTCAGAGGAAGGAGGGACTTTTAAGTGATTTTCTCGAAATAACGGAGAGAATCAACGATGGCACGACGCATTGACATCGATCTTCGTCTCTCTGTATTTATCCTTGAGCTATTTATCAGCAGACGAATCGAGCAAATAATCGCTGATATGTGTCAGAACACTCGTGGAATATAGTTCACTTGTAAGGAGCATCGTGAGCAACTTTACGCACGAATATTCCCTCGAGCTGTTGCGGAGATCTTGGCGGGTCCGTTGTAACGTTGCGATAAAATAAAAACCACTTAAGTCTGCCGTATCGTTTTATAGAGACTACCTTCGAACGTTTGAAGGCTCGTATTTGCAATGGGAGGTGTTCCCCGGTGCATCGCGATATGGAATGGTCTCGGAGAAAAACAGCGGATACACCCACGTGCTCGGGGGTGAAAACCTGTTCTGTTTTCTGATGTACTCGATGCTGTCTGAACGACGAAATTGCGAATATAAAGTATTGGGGGGAAGGTGAGTCCGATCGGGGAGGTCTTTAAGGTGTGGAGAAGTTCATTTTTCTTCTTTCGGTCGAGATGAAATAAATTGGAGACTCCATAAATGAAAAACAGTGGCAAGTGTTTAAAGTTGCGGTAATTATTTGAAAGAGTTGAAAATTAAGAAATGGAATAGGAAGTTGACAGTTGAAGAATAGGTAACGGCAAAATGTGTCTTAACACTAGAACTACTAAGCAAGTCAAAATGACTGGTCCATAATTATTTTTATAAAAATTGAACTTTGTACCAGAGTCATAAAGCAAATATTCTACATTGATCTTATAAAACACAGATTACTAAAGCAATCATCTATTCCATCTCTTGATTCCTCTTCTTCCAGAGAACTTATTTAATATATTGGAATATAATAGATTTAACGCCGGTAGTTCTACTGTTAAAGAGTATTGCCAGTATAATTCATTGTTATTCGTAATGGAAATAAATTTCGTAATACCGGACATCTTTTTCGAGCAAACGTAAAATCTCCCTGGCTATTTTTTGTAACTAATAACCCTCTCGTGTTATCGATCACGCTGTTTACCGAAAACGTTCGCCAATTTCGTCCGTTACTCTTCTCCCCGCAATCAAGTTTTCGCTAAAGCGCACATGGGGAAAACACTTAGCATGAATAAACGGCAAAAATACGGTACTACGTTTTCAAGAATATACATAGAAATATTACACAACTACATGCATTACTAGCAATATTCCAATGATCAATAATAAACGACAGACTTAACTCGAAACCGTCCAAGTCTAAAGTCAAATCTGCTCGACAGACTTTCAAACTATAACAGATTTCTACAAAAAAGTCTAAGGCGCAGATGCATCTCCAAATTCTACTTCTAAGACATTTTCGGAGCAAACCAAAGATCCCTTTTACCCCAATGTCGTCTTACTACGCTCCTTTTCGTCCCTGGATTATATTCATACGACAAAGAGAGAAAGAGTCTTCGATTCCAGAATATTCGGTAAAACTTTCATTGCTCCACGCCGATCGGTGTTCATCATTCAAGGGGTGGCAAGCGAGTATCCCGCGCGTACATATATGTCCTAGGAGATGGAGGTCGTTCGGATTCGTAGCGGGTAAAAGAGAGTTTTCGAAAGTTTGTCGGAAGAAAAACGACGAGCGAGGACGAGGACGAGGACGACTCCGAGAAGAGTGGGTGGATCCTGGATGTCCGAGAGAACATCCCCCCGGTGGAAGTTCGATTCTTAATGTCGACGTTAAAGTACTTCATCTTCGCCGGCTCGTTCGATCTAGGCTCGCTTCGGTGCCGCTCGAAAGTTCCTTCGAGGTGCTTCGATAAGAAGTCGAAGGAGATATAACTATATGTATACATATACGGATATATATATTCGCGAGAAAAGTAACGGGGTCGGTTTTCGATTCGTGATCTTCGATTAAGAAGCACCGGGGAGCAAATAACGAGATCAACGACGAAGATGAATATGTAATGCAACGAGCGAGATAAAATATGTAAATCGGTCGAGGATGCGAGGCCGGTATGGCGGACCTAGAGTGAGTCCAGGATGAAAGAGAGGAAACGAGGGAAAAGAAATTGAACGTGGAAAAAAAGATTTCACGGGAATGAGTCACGAGCGACGGAATCAATCGGGGATGCGAATTTTATTCCGATTGCTTTCGAAGAGAGGCTGAATTACAGACGATCTAGATTGAAAATCAAGGACGCGTTGGATTTTAACTCGCTGAAACGATGGCGAGAAACGGTTAAGCGCTCGCGGAAATGACAATCGTGGCACATAGAGATTCTAATAAATGCCGCTTCGTTATAGGAACGAATATCGAAGAAGGGAGACGTGTCGGATATCCGTAGAAATGTGAACGTCGAGAATGAAAGTCCTCGGAAATGGTACAACGATATTTACGAAAACAATGGTGGAAACAAAAGTCTAAAAGGAGGAAAAAATGATCCTTTCAACGGAGAATCGACGAAGGGGAGTAGATAACGGGGTTCGAGGTTGGAGTGTCGATGAAAAGTCAAAAAATCACACCCCGATGTGAAACGAGACCCGGTCCAATTGGATTTGCAACGGAAGAACTCTACGATGTAGTTCGATGCGACCCGAGAGAGAAGTTGAAAGGACTTCGAAGGAGGTTGTAGGTGGAAGGAGGCGGAGAAAACGAGGGCTCCGAGAGTCGAAGAGGAGGAAAGAGATTTTGTGTTAAAAAACGCGGACGAGGCAGAGGTTAAGAAGAGCTCGCACGCGTCCGAAATCTTAAGCAGGCCTTATCCCGCTCCAGTGCTCCATTCTGACTCTCTCTTCTCCTCCCTTTCACGCTTTTTCCTTTCTCATTCCCTTTCTCCCTCACTTTCTCACCCCTTCACCGACCTTACCCTCCTCTTCTGTCCGATCCTGCATTCTTATCTTCCGTTCGACTGTTTGCACGATTCATTTCGATCCACGATTTTAACCTGGCTTTTGTTATGCTTCTCGCACGGATATCTTCCTCCTTCCATGATTTCCAGGATTCGTCGATTTTACGTCAAATACGAATTTGTATTCGATGAGTTCACTCTATAAACAAGACCTTAGCTCTGCACACCTTGCCATTCATAATTCACGTTGTGAAAAGAGAAATAAGAGAGAGACAGAAAAAGAATACATACAATCGGATTAAACACGGTTTGTTTATCGATAGCTATCAACGCGATAAATCAATCGTACGGTTTTACAAATGTCATACACTTCGCGGCCTGTGTAATCGTTTAGCAACAATGTATATCGAGGACCGATAACGACGAGACCTTCCAGTCCATTTATCATCTCGATCTCGACCAATTAAAGCCACGAATGTACCCACAAACCGGTCGTTCATCAGGTTTACAATAACCGAAGTGGAGAACGCGGATCAAGAAAACTTCAGCGAGAACCACGTAGAAACTGATAAAAAATATCAAGACTCTCGTCTTCGCATTATCGAAAGATTTCCTTATCTCGGTTTGCAAACTTTAAGCGTTATTAACGTCCATTTGTCAACAGCTTTGGATTTTATTCAATCGCTCGGCTCTCCATTGAATTTAAGATAAGCATAGCAATTGATCGAACAGTAACCGAGAACGGTCGCTTATGCACGTAAGTTTCGGATAGCAGGAGAAAGAAAGAAAGAAGTCGCATGTTTCGAACTGGAAACTGCCGAACATCCGAGATTCAACCTCGAGTATCTATAGGTACGAATACAGGAAAAGTTATCGGGAATAATAAATTCCGCGGCAGGACGGATCGAGACAAAAGCCCCGGACGATCCATCGGTCTCGAAAGTTGGCCTCCGGGAAAGCTTCGCGGAGGAGAGACGGCCGGGAATAAGAATAAGGCTAAAAGGATACCGTGGAGAAGTGGCAGGAGAAGAAATTACGCCGTTTGAATATACTCTGTATATCGCAAAGGACTTTCGGAGCGACGGAAAAGCTCCGACAGCGGATAGTCCGCTTTTACGCGCGAGCAAGTAAGACGACGGAATTGCCACGATGAAGAGAGACGGAGGAATGGAGAAACGGAAGGGTGAAAGAGAAAGAAAAGAGAGAGAAAGATGTCCAGGAAAATGAGAGAGAAAGGGAGAGAGAAGGACCGCCGGCTGCAGCACTACCTCGGCGGCTCACTCTCTTCGTGTATATCTTGGACGAGACATGAAAAATGCATCTAACGGCCCTCGAGGCACTTCGCTATTCAAGTCCACGGCTATCCCCTGCCAACCTGCCACCACTTTTCAGATCAAAAGTTACCTGCTGGCATAACTTTGCCCGCCTATCGAGCCTCGGCCCGTGTCCTCCTTGAGGGGAAACCTCCTGCCTGTCTCTTCGCTTAACAAGCCACGCGAAACTCCATTATGAGCCGTTGCATCCATCCGATGCGTAAAAGGCGCCCTGGCAGGGCGCGAATATTCGCGCCGGGATTTCCGACGGTTTAACGTCTCTTGAAAACTCGTACACTCTTTTCGAATAATAAACAATGGAAGAAATACCTGAATTTCAAGCTTGAAGAATTTGGTCGTGCTGTTTAATCGGAGATAGTGATTGTTACAATTAATGCATTGAGTATGGCTTGAAAATATTGAGATGCGATTGTGAATCTATTTGAATTGTTCAATTTGAACGGAGTATGTTTAGTTGAATAAAGTGACGACAGAGGAAAATATCGAGTATAGAATTAATATCGGTAAAATTTTGATTTGTAAAGTTTTGGATCGATGCTAAGTGCGTCAATTTTAGAAGGTCTTGATTTTAATAGAAGAACGACCTTTTATTTTATTTAGGTCAATTTTCGATCAAATGATACTTTTTACGTGATCACAAGAATTTAAGTCATGATTTCCAAACTTAATTAAATTAAGCTGATGGTCACTCTTTATTTATTATATATATACTACCCTTTCAGCGATATCCATAATTTAGAAATTTGCATATAGAATTAATTTGTAAAGTATAATACACTCATTGCGTTCACTCTCGTCTCCGTTTTATACTAAAGCTCTTAACATCGGCGGTTTTGCGTTTAAGTCTCGCGCAAATCAAAAGTAAACGTTACAAGAGAGGGAGAGCATCATCGAGGGAATATTTCGTTAGGAATTTGCATCTTTCACGAGGCAAGTTTTTGCTCGCTCTCCGAGAAGTTACTGCACAGCGTTCTCTAACAGAATAGGCAGAAATTCAGTCGAAAGACGTCAGGGAGCTTTCTAGTAGCACTTATACCCGGCTTACATGGGTGCGAAGCGTTGCACTCTCTAGATTTCGCGCGTTTTATCGATGTTGCACTGACACAGAGTTGCAGGATTAGTTTCCAAGTACCTGCTTTACATAACGTTTATCTCCGCTTTCGTTAAATCAGGAATTTCTTGTAAAAGGACAGGAGATTCACTCCCACGAGGGACGACGTTTCTCGGATACGCTGTTACGGCACTTCGTGCAGTGCTTCCCTCGGAAATGACTCGCGATAAATAGAGCACAATGCTGTTGGAATTTATTAAAGATTTCCAACGCCACGGGGAATTTACATTTTGACTTTTTAAACGTTCGAAAGGGAAGCGTGTCTTCAAATATGCACCAGTAGAATCCACAGTTGTGTCGACCCGACGTCTGAATCTACTTATTCTAAGGATTTAGAAAGATGTCACTTTATAAGTGGTTTGCTCTAATTTGTCCAACGGGAAAGAGACGTTCCTCGTCCTCGTGCACTTTCTATTGTTATGCGTGCCTGGTCAAAAAAACACTTAATAATGAAATAAGTGTTTCGTTTTCACTTGTCATTCGCCGAACTCAGGTTTCAAGGGCCGTTAAGTGCGAGGATAGTCTCCGCTTACCCCGTACCTCAGGCCGAGTGACTTCTTTCTAAATCCTGAGAATACTTCAATTTAAAATTGATGCGAGACACTCCTCTTGATCAATTTTCAAGTTCGTCAATAAAAAATGTATTACTTCTCTTTTTGCAGTTTACTGTTACCTCTTTTATTTGTATGTCAATTCCTTCGCTTCGCGATATTGACATAATAATTAAATAATTAATTGGTATGGGTGTAACGTACGAATCTGTTCATTTGAATTTAGGATGAATGCTATATCGACGCTTTTTCTGCAATTTCAAGCTCTTTTTCTTGCTCTAATTTGCGTTTCATTATCTCCATGCAAAATATTCCAAAATGATCATTAATTTTACCTCATGCGACTGATATTTCAACGTTAAAACAAGAAAACTTGACGTTCTTTCATCAATCCACGAGGCCAATCGTGCAATCGCCAAAAAATAATAGCCACCGTTAATGCATCGATCTGTGGACACATTAATAAACCGATAAACTTCCGATCACTTTAATTATTTACTCTTTCATTTTCAACGACAAAGCGCCGTGTTCGGTTTCCATAGAAATGATACCAATGCTTTTTCTCTTCCTACGCTGCATTTGCTCGTTTTCTCGTACAACGATTTTTTTTGTACGTCGGAAAGGGGCGCGACATTATACTCGGAGATACGAAAAACGCACAGCAAAAACGGAATATCAAGAGCGAAATTTTTCTAAAACATGTGCAAATTTTTCAGGCCGTTTCAGCTAATTTCCGTGGATCATAGATCCAAGCGTACGTATCATCGTCGCGAATAGGGGAAGAGAAACAGAAGTGGCAACGTGTATAAAAAAAATCACAGAGAGGGAGAGAGAGAGAGAGAGAGTAATAAAAAATAGTGTTACACATGGCAATAAGCTTACACATGGCAGCAACGAAAAGAGCGAGCAAGAGAAAGAAAAACAGACGTCAATGGAAACGTCAATATATTTTAACCCTTTGGGGACAAGCGACGCATATATGCGGTCTGAGAAAAAATTTAATTATAACGTATCGCAGCATCCATACGTAGTTAAATTTAAAAAATTGAAATTCAACCGTTGAAATAAGATTACACATATAGTAATCCATAATTTATATACATTGATAGTCTAACTTTTTGATTATAAGGTGGTTTTGAATTGGTAAATGAATGATTATCTCTCAATATTCCAAAGTCCATCCGCAAGGGGTTGAAATGATCAAACCCAGGAAGAGAGAGATAGAGAAAGAATATTCTATGTCGAATTTTCCGGAAGCACGTTCAAATTTTTCGAGCCGGTTCTGCTAATTTCCGCGCATCATATATCCATGCGCATGTCTATCTATATATCCAGACATCACGTCTACGAAAGAGAGAGAGAGAGAGAGAGAGAAGAGAGAAAGACAGTCGTTACATATATCCCCGACAATGGAACCGGAGCCAGTTATCTCGGTTCTTTGTATTCAAATTGGCGCAGAAATACAGCGGGCAGATTATGTGGAATAGGCATTTATCGTGGGATTATGAAAGCCGTATTGTAATAACAATACGACCTTATTCGCTCGGCTGTAATTACTTTTTTTCCTCCGCGGTGCGCTTTAATCGACGGTGAAAAATTATACAAGGCCAAATCAATGCTATTAAGGTTCCAACGTCGCGGTTATATTTAGATGTATTTACGCGTCTGCTTACCGAAAAGAGAAGCCATTAATGCGACAATTGTTCTCGCGACACGAGTACGATATTGAACGAGCTAATACCCCTTTCGGAGGTTATTATTAATTCCAATGAATCGACAAATAGAATGTTTTCACCAACGACTGCTGTTGTCTCAGGTGAAACGAAACGCTTTTTTTAATTTGATCGAACAGACGTGTGTCTGTGCAGTGCATTTTCGACGGTGGAGTTGTTCGCACCTTCTTTTGTACTTTTTTTAATTTCAATTTTTATAGTCATTTTGTCTAGGATTTTTCCTGAATTACTGAGACTATGGTATACGTAAGGTATCACATAGGATAACTTTGAACTCAGAGGTTCACGGATTGGCCTTTAACACCATCTCGTCATAACTCGTTCTCATTTTTACAAATATGCTTTGTAAAGATTTTAGCCCTTGATACAGTGACTATTGCATTGATCTTGGGTAGTTACAATATTCTCACAGTAAATTCTATTTAATCAAAAATTTCGTTATTGAAGCCTATTGTACTAACAATAAGTCATTAAGAAGATTAACAAAGATTATCAAAGAATTGGTACTGTTTCATAATTAAATATTTTTACGTAACAAAACATAAGCAGTAGCTCTAAATAGCGAACAGTATTTAGGCGAAGATAGGTAATCATTGTAAAATTTCAAAGTCAAAGTCAATTCAATAGAATATCAATTACGTGCGAAGTGACGAACAATGCTGGATATTGAAATCCAAAGATCTTTAACGAAGGAAATCCACTCGATACATCTAAATTTGTTAATAAACATGCTTATATAATACACAACGTTTAATTGTTCCCCTTATTGTTGCGAATTTGACTACAGAATTTCCGATCGGAGGTTATAAAGCAGATTTTGATCGGAACTTGCTCCGCCAACTCCTTATCTCGCCTTTTTTTTCTCCATCTGGCATTAAATTACGTCAGGTAATATCCTACGGAAATCTCGACAGAAATTGGAAAACATGTTACGAAACATACGTAAAACCTCTTCCAATCGATTCCGGCCAGCCACTCAGACTTTCAATCTTCCAATTAGAAACCTCACTGAAATTCTGAGTGGAGTTCCTCGAAGTTCAACTTTTTCTGTGCGACTCAAAGAAACGTACGTCGGTGTAATTAAATCATACAGGCATAATAAGAACGGTAAGAAATCTACATCGATTACCTAAGGCCACCATTTTCAACGTAGAAGTAAGTCATAGAACTTTTTTTTTTCTTTCCAGAGTTGCAAATACTCTCGGAGAAATTTCACGATAAACGTTTTTGCTGGCACTGTGAAATTCAGCTTTTATCCATCAGGAGTATAAACGTATGAGAATTTATTCATGCTCGGCATGATATTTAAAATTCGGACAAATTTATTTGCGAAACGTATTCCTCCGTTCAAAGAGCAGTGGAGTAAGAAGATTTATTGGTAACGTATCTCGACGAAACACAACTGGACATTGCTATCGCACGTTGCACGCTCTTCGCGAACTTACAAGTCTCTGGGGTCAGCTTTAATCATAATTTAATGTTTCGCGGATCTCGTAGTTTCGAATTGTTTTTGTCTATTAATAGTCATGGAGGAAACACAATGAATATCAAATCCATCGGACTTAACGCTATTTCCTTATTCTTCTTAACACTAGATTTACCAGTGTGAAATCTATTATATTTAAATATGTTAAATATGTACCTTAAAGCAAGGAAAATTAAGACGTGGAAAAAATAATAGATTCGATAATTTGTGTTTTATACAATGGACGAAGAATATTTATTCTGCGGCTCTCTCATAAACCCGTAGAATTTTTGGAAAAAATTGTGTACCAGTCATTTTGACTGGCTTGGTAAATCTAGTGTTAAACTTCTAGAATTCGTTACGGTTATAAACTAATATACCATTTATTAATAGTTCTATTCCCTCGTGTAGTATTTTTAATTTTGCAAAATGCTGTTATTTAATTCGTGAATTTTGCAAACTTTTGTTGTACTGGAATGTTTTTTGAATGAAATTTATCTGTTACTCGAGATCCTATTATTAACGTACGGAATGTGCTACCGTGTAATTAATTTTCAGACGTGGCAAGAAATTGAGGTTGCAGGGAAACGTGTTGGCTCTATTCGATCATCATCGGATATATAATTTTCTTGATACACCATGGAAGTAATTATCTTAGAATTAATTCTATTCAAGAGTAATTTCTACGTCGTGCACTATTGTCTATTATTCTTGTACTCTATATAGGAATCACTATAATAAGAAATTTAATATAAAACGGCAACACCAGAATAAAATTGCAGATATCACGATGCAAAGTAGTATTTATTTCAAGACAGAATTTAGTTCAAATTTGCATCATTATATCAGTTAAGTACTACGAAACGTTTCTACCTCTTTGAAACGAGTTGCGTAAATACAATCGGCAAAAACTTTTATCAGATATAAATAAACTGTTTAAAATTGATATTCAATTTGTCATTATTTTCCATTTCTGTCTATTAATAAACATGAATACTTACTGCAACCACTATGACGAATGTTTCACGATAAAGTAAGAATAATCCGAATAAGATTCACTGCAGAACCTCTGCAGAATTTCCAACAATAAAGAAACAACCTTTGACACAACAAAGTTATCCATTACGGTTCTCGCATCGTTTGACGTCATCTTACATCGTGCCACCGTTGCACATCAAACGACGTTGGAATTTGATTTCGTCGAAGGCAGTTTAGACTGGGTCAAGTCGCTCAGTTCGGTACGGTCGGCGGATGCGGCTTGTTTAATGGCCAATTAGCGACAGTTATCAAACTGTTCAACTATATCAATGAAGTGCCGTGCATTGAAAGTCAAGAGTCGCGTGACTCAATCACAGCGAAGAGAGATAGACCGACAAAGAGCGAGCAAGAAAAGAGAAATTACATAGATAGCGATGAAAGTTCGCAAATCAAACGAAGAACATCGCAGACGACGAAGAATATCATCCGATTCTATTCTTCCATCGAATTATCGAGCACCAATACGATATCCTACATTTTCCACCTGATTTTTCCTGCTCATTTGATCCGACTGTTCCACGATACTTCTCTGTCTCGAGATTCTCCATGAATATTCATATCCGCGCGCACGAGCCGCACTCCAATCCCTTCATTTTCCGCGGACGTCAAATTCACCTTGAAATATAACTTGCACGAATAGCGTCGTGTTTAAAAAAAAAGGAAGAATGCAGTAAATAGTTAGTAGGAAAGAAAAATTGGTATAAATATCCGCAGAAGGTGGAATTCAACGATGTAGCAGTTAAACGGTAGGAAGGAGCGCGAGAACTCAAGGCAACGAGGTTGCAGCGGGCCCTGTGACAACTCGGTAGTTAACGGAAGCACGCTCGGGGCCGAGCGAGTCTATCTGATTAGCTCGAGTTTCCTAATTGGCAAATTGCAGCCGTGAGTCACGAGTCGGTAAGTTCGGTGAGTCACGTTGAATATACCTCTCTCCCTTTATGGTACGCACGCGAATCCGAAGCGGAGCGATTATTACACGCGCGTTGCACTTTGAAAGACGTAGAAAAGCACATGCTACGTCTCTTCTTCTCTATGTGTATCTCGTTTGTTCTCTCGTGTGCTCTCCGGTTTGTTCACTCGTTTGTGCTCTCTCTTACGGCGGCTCTATGCGATACAATGTTCAACTTTGCCCCCTTTGTTCTTTCGGTAACGTATGCGAAATTTCTGGAACGTATGCATATTGTTCAATGCCGCTGATGCACGCGTGGATGGAAAGAAATACGATGCTCGTATGTATGAAGCTTCACGAAACGTTGCTGTCTTACTCGCCTCTATGTTTATCGCATTAGACTGCACGCGCTTATGATTCGAAATACGCGAATTAAAGCCCTCGCGTCGGACGTCTGACGGCATCCATCGCAACGTTTTCAATCTCGTTTCATCGTTGACATTCATTTTTATGCGTCGAATCTCGAAGTTCCTTTGTTGAACGAGACTTCCGCGTAGAAAAATATTTTGCAGTTTAATGCTTCCGTTGGAACTCAGACTGATGAGAATATGTTTCGAAAATCATCCATCGTGTGGTTTTGCGCTTTGAATTTGAAATTCGGATAGGGTGATTAATTTTTTTCTATATCTCCGGCTACGAATTTTACGATTATTTCGCCGAAAATCTACAGTTTTAGGTGGGCAGGTTGGTCGTGTTGGTGATGATTAAAGTCGGAGTGAAAAATGTGGCAAAATTCAATTCGACGCTTGCTGTGTGACGGTTTATGTTGCGATACTTTGAAGTATCCTTTTTTATGGTATTCTTTTTACTTTAATCCTGTAATATTTTTGCCTGGGACTTGTTTTAAGTGGATTTCAAAATTGCTCAGATAGATTTGTAATATACTCGCTCGTAACGGCGAAAGGATTAATTAAAATTCATATTTACGAATTTTAGCTTAACGTCACTCTTTCTGAGCAGTATCCGCCTTTTCAATGTTTCAAAAAATGCATAAAAACACATTGTTGCGAATTATTAACTTTTACCTTGCCCAGTACTAATATGTAAATATCTAGCACCCTTATTGCCCGAAGTTATCCATTAAAAAGATAGTTGCCCACAAAATGTCAGACCAACTTGAATAATTTGTATAATTATTAATACTAAAATTGTAATTTATACTTTAACCAGTTAACTGTGGCGAAAATTCTTTTGAATTTTGGATCACAGAAATCAAGAGATGAGCATAAATCTATTTCAAATTAATTATACCCTTTAGTTATTCGTTTTACTTCCGTATAGTCTCAAAATATTCCAAACATCTTGAAATTTACGAATATATTTCAGTTTTCGTCGGAATTACAATTTAAATAACCAGTGGTAGCTTTTACGCGTGACGAGTATACTCGTCAAACACAGCTAACTGGTTAATAAATCGGTACAATATCAGTGCATGACTCATAACAAATGCAATTCCGGTAACAAAATCACCGTCCTCCAATTAGAATCGCTAGTCCGCAGTGCCAAACCAAAGCTCCATTTAGCCCACTTTTAGCGAAACCCCTCACTCCGTCACACCCCCATTCTTTTTTTTATAACTCCGCCAAAATTGATGGGGCGTACCAGTGTCGTTCCTTTTCGCTTTCCGTATCGTATTTCGAATTTGTCGAATAAAGAATGGCCACTGTTTCCGTATATTTGTCCATATGTCGTCCGTGGGAGGGAGTCGCTCGATTTCGTGGAAGCGGGAAAGGAGTATAAACTTCAGCTGGCGTCCTCCATCAACGTTTGAACACGTTCCAAATAGAGTTGTAGCCGGTGACTAGGATCCGAGTTAAACGCGAGCTTACTTTCCCTGCTCGAAAATAACGGCCGGTGGAAGATTTTCATTTCGTTGGATCGATCGACGGGGAAAAAACGTAAATCTTTACGGTTCCATTTGTCGACGACGACGTAAAAGTTTACCTTCGCCAAGGAAGACTACGTATGATGGATTAGAATCAACGGAGTATTATATTCGTCGGGGAAACTTGGTTCTTGCATTTTTATTTATTCTATTCATAAATTGTAACGTTCGAGAGTGTGCAGGTTGTAAATTGTTGCAGTCTTGCGCGTTCTTTCCAACACTGTATCACTGTGTCATTGTGACATCCGTGTCGTGCCAACCTCGCATTTAGATTGCGAGGGCGTCCTCTGGCAACGTAATAACTACCGTTCGTTGTTGCGACGGAAATAACTAGCTCCTAGGTGAGACGTTTTTAATTGGATTAAAGTTAATTGTTCGCCGTATTTGCGCTGCTAATACAACATTAATATTGGCTTGAACGTATCTCGTGTAACGCTAATGGCTGTTTGTTAGTATCGATTTTTCATTCTTAAATGTCATTTATTATTTCGGAATCATTTAAAAGACTTGTGGGTCAAAGAATTCAGAGTATTGAGAAAAATAGAGATTGAGAGTTGAACTTTTATCGCGAATTTACTATGATGTATAATATAAAGTGCATTGATATGTAGTCATTAAGGTTATCGATGGGGTTGTTTCTTTCATTGACTCTTTTGGTAAAGACGACACAATTAAGGAGCATCAGAATTATATGAATCTACCTGGATAATAAAATTTAATCGTCAAGTTAGTGCATAGGGTAAGGAGAAGTAATAGCTGTATGCGGTGCCAAGTTGATAATGAGATTCCGAATCAGCAATTGTGATTTGTACCTGTATTATAGACCGTCTATCTAAAACAGTATTTAATGGAGAAGATATTGATGCGATTTAGGATGCTTATTTGCCATATTGAAGTTTCTTAGACCGTATAACACTACAGAAATATATAAACATGTCGAAAATTCACCAACATTTACGTTACGGCGTATATATTTGTATGTTTTTTAGAGACTTAGGACAATAATCACTAATATTTTTTTATAAAATTGGTAAATACTTTGGTAAAGCTCAGATAATGTTTAATTGCAGAAGTACTTGAAGTTAGAAGCACTTCATTAATTCACTGATAGAATGCAGCTATCTTTCTGCATGAAAATGGATGTCTGCGTTTAATCTTCATACATGGGCAACTGCGATACAATCGAAAGACAAATATTACTCAAACTAAACAATTACAGACACTTATATCCAATTAAAAATGTGGCAGAAATAACCTTGCAGGTAAGTACAAAATTTTAATAAAGGTTGCTAAGAAGTCAATGTCCATTGATCGATTAAACAGGAATTCTAGCAATGGAAGTGTTAAGAGACAAATATTACAAAAAGTGAACAATTAAAACTGTTTCATTCAAAATCACAGAGCAGAAAGTTCAAAATTGATTATAAAAATACAATTGCAATCAAAACGGAATTCCAGTAGCGAAATTCTGAAGAAACAAATATTACTGAAAGTAAACAATTGTAACTATTTCATTAAAACTCAGGCCGCAGAAAATTCGAGAATAATTATAAAAATACAATTGCAATTAAAAAGGAATTCGAGCAAAGGGTTGAGAGACAAACATTACCGAAAATGAACAATTAAAACTATTTCATTACAAATTGGAGAGCAGAAAATTCGATAAGGACTATAAAAATATAATTGGAGTTAGAATATAATCGATACTCGTTGACCGATCAAAGAGGAATTCTAAAAGATTCAATGAGTCTTCGCGGTACACTCTACAGGTTTTGTAGCAACGCCGCGTGAGAAATAAATTGCCGGAGGCAAATCGTATTTTATTTCGCGCCGGTAAACACGACGAAGTGAGTTTACGCCTGACAGAACAAATAGCGACGCGAACAATATTAATCCAAATGAACGTTTACTTGTCAGCGTATTTCTCTTCCCCTTTCCGTGGTAGGATTATCGTCTACGACAAATTCTTTCTCGACGCGCGAAACGATTGTGTGAAAACTGTAAATCCTCCCTCGGAAAAACACCGGCTACTGTTTTGACGATACTTCCGTCGAAATTGGAAAACCATTCGGTCACCCCTGCGCTCGATCGTTTTCGCGATACTCTTTTTTTCGCGAGTCGATCGAACGATATTACGGGAATTCGGGTAAGTCTCGTTTAATAACTTGGACGTTGAGAGGCGAGGTCACCGGAAAATGGTGAAATAATGATTTTCTCATCTTGTTGTTCGCCACGGCAGTCAATAATTATCGACACTTCATTCTGATTTTAATTAAACACTTCATTTAAGATGTCGTCGTTTTTCAGCTTTGTGCTAAAGTGTTCCACTGTCTGTGAAGATACTTCAGACAATTTCAGATTATTGATCGCGTTACTGGGGACATTTCTAATTTAAATTTTCATTTGTAAAGTACACGTCTCTCCTGCATTTTAAAATAACTGTATATAATTATTAGAATCGCCAATTAAACAGAAGAGTTTTAGCGAATCATTAACGGTCCTTAACCCATTCACTGCCAACTACGAGATATCTCGTGGCTGCACTATATGAATTAATTAATAATTTAGCAATAATGGTCGAGTGTGTATAGTAATTTTGGAACAAAAATGCTCTTCGAGTCTGTATAAATGTCGATATTATATTTTTGATTCAACAAATTAATGTTCTAAAGCTTTTCTGTCGTTTTCTCAAAGTTTAACACGCAAGGTAATATTTGTTTAGTTTTTCTGGCAGTGAATGCGTTAAAATGTTAAAATTATCTAGAAATTAACAATTTTATATAATTTAGATTTTAAAGTGTTCCTTTTCGTTGGATACCTGATCCAGAAAATGTGATCGGTTTATTCCAATTGTCATTTTGAAACGGGGACGAGAGTAGTAACCGAAAAAAATGTTAACTGCGTTAATTATTTTCGAAATGATTAGCGAAACCACTGAGGACTATAAATTTGATCTGGCAAAGCTACTCTGTTTCCATGATAATTAGCACGTTGTATGAGTTACCTCTGACACGTTCAAATTAGATTCGTGTTTACACGAACTCTCGACGCGGAGCGTCGCGTCACCACCAATCAGAAGGTACGTCTGATTAGAGGCTCGCAGAGCTCATTAATTAACATAGCACCGCTCGAAAGTGATCTTACGCGACGACCTTTACCGACATTTTCCTATCGTTGGACATTAGAACGGTAATTATCTCCAATTAACGTTAAACTTATCATTAACAATGGAGAGAGAGAGAGAAATCGATAAATAAGGGAGGACAAACAGAAAACAAGTGGTGAAAGAAAGTATTAAGCAATGAGAAAAAATACTGTGTGAAGAAAATAAGAAAAAAAGAAAGGGAAGAGTGTCATGTGAGTAAGGCAGATTAACGGAGAGGAAGAAAAAGAGACAGAGTGACGGGAAGAGAATAAAAGAACGGAAGAAGAATCGAGCAAACGAAAGAGAGAGAACGAGTGTACCAGAGCATTAACAAAGTAACAGAGATAGAATTACTAAAAAATAACGGAAGAGAGAGAGAGAAAGAAAAAAAAAACGAAGAGAAACAGAAAGCATAAAAGACGGATAGGCAGAGGGAGTTCAAAAATCGCCATTTAAAGCCACGCGGCTCGTTAATATCGTTTCTAATTTCAAAATACGGGCACGGCCGCAGACTGATTTATAAAGCGGCACGCCCCGTAATTCTCGTTTCGTTGGCTGAACCGCCGACGCACATTTTTTTATTTATCTTCTATTTCGTTTTTCTCCTTTCCTTTTCCATCCGCGATGCGTAGACATCACTTTCGAGAACATCGCCGGCCACTTCCGGGTGTAGAACGGTACAAGAGCATAAAAAGCGACTCGTCGCCCTTTTTTTTCGCACACGAGGGCATTTGTTATTTTAATAACCGCGCTTCGTTCTTATTTATCATACTTTTTTATTTTAATAACTACGCTCTTGCAGGGTCGAAAACGAGCCAACAGCCGGCAGTAAATAGTCGGAAAAATGAGAGTCGTCGAGTTTCTGGTATATCGCGCAGTTAGGTGCCGGCCAGAACACCGCGAATTGTCGTAAATATTAATAATCCGAGTAGACGGTGGAGGAGGCGGACGTCGACAGCGTCGGTGGCGTCGGCAAGCACACCGTCGGCCCCGACCTCGCCGACGCGTAATTAGTGCTCCCTTCTTTTCGAGAACTCGCTACGAAAATGTTTATGCCTGGTGCTTCCTGGGAGAAAAGAAATTACGCGGGATACGCCTCCTCGGTGAAATTTCAAATCTCTTGATTCGTTACCGCCACCTTTTGCCTGGGGCTGTCCGAGGAAGCGTCCGGTTTAAAAGGAAGAGACGGTTAAATTCTACGTAAACACTGTGAGAAATTTCTACAAAGTTTCTTCTCTTCTATTTCGTTCCCTCATTTCTCTCTCTCTCTCTCTCTTTCTCACTATTTCTTTCCTACTTTCCGACATCTCATCCTATTTCTCTCTCGTATTTGAACAACAAATTTCGAGGTAAGTTTGTTCATTACGGACACTGATCACGGAAAAATTACCTCCGATGTTTCTTGCAACGCCGAATGGCCCGACCTCGTTTCACGGAGGAAGAAAATGTCGGAGAAAACGGAGGGAGAAAAAGGGAAATCCTCATTTTCATTGCCGGCATCTTCCAATCAGCGGTCTTACTCGTTCGCGAGTACCATGGAAAAATATACCCATCGAAGAAGATACCTTTATTCGTAGGAGGAAAAGAAGCAGAAGAGAACGATTCTCGGCGAAATTCCGAATCTGCTGATTAATTGCGGCGATACTTGCTAGGGAGGATAGAAAGATTCTGAACGAATGAAACGTAGCTCCGGCGACGAGAGTCTAACGAGGAAAGAAAAAAATGAGAACTCGAAGAAAGGTCAGATAGAATATTATCGGGACCAACGAAATTGCAATGGATCGAGAACGACGAACTTTTCAATAGAACTCGGTATCTAATCGTGACGCGGTTCACGATTAAACTTATGCCAACAGACACGACGGAGACTTTCCTCGTTGACCAAGAATTTTCGCAGACATCAGCAATTTCGAACGTTTTTAAAACGCATCGTCCGGAAAGAGAACGTCGTTGTACGAAATTCTGAATAGACGGACTTTTGGCTTCGATAAAAATTTCTGACTCCAAAACGCAGTACCGTTTCTACGTTCCAGGATGATTCCATTAGGAACGCGAGTTCGTATATCTGGAGGAGTCAATTTAGTCAACTTTTTCCGAAACTTCGCGTTCCGTCGACTGTTCATTTCCCTTTTTTCTTTTTCGCAACGTCGCCGAAATTTATAGAATATACCTACGATAGAACAGAATCACAAAGAAATGATAATAAACGAAGAAAAAGAAACAACGAGGAGGAAAAGACGTTGAAGAAATGAAAAGAGACAGAGGGAAATGTAAGGATGAAGAGAGAAGGTCGAGGAGAAAGAAAAGAAAGACAGCAAGAGGAGAAGGGATGATACAGAAGCGTCCTTGGTCGCGCGCCGCTCAGCAGGAAACTTTTAATTCCGTAACTCCCGGATTAAATTATCACGCCGAGACGATTGTCTCGGGAAAGATTAAGGAAGGAGCCCTCTCAGCTGCCGGCGGGCGCCACACCGTCGTTTCTTCTTCGGAGAAGCACGCGCAATCGTCTTTAAGAGTGCAAAAGAGATGGAAACTAAGATGGAAAGAAAGGGACAGAACTAAGCGAAGGAGAGAAAAGGGTGGGAGAA
Organism: Cerceris rybyensis; assembly: GCA_910591515.1. Taxonomy (NCBI): domain Eukaryota; kingdom Metazoa; phylum Arthropoda; class Insecta; order Hymenoptera; family Crabronidae; genus Cerceris; species Cerceris rybyensis. Next base: position 44,881,329 of record OU342789.1, read on the forward strand.
CAACGACCAAATCCCTTTTTCGTCTGCAGCACCGGTTGTTGCGCTCGGTTTAACTCGACTACGACTCACAGTCGGAGAAAGAAATAAGGAAACGCCAATGGAGGAACGGGGGCCAAGAGAAACACGGGAAATCCACTCTACGTAAAGAAGGCAGGGAGGCAGGAGAATAAGCGAGCGAGAGAGCGAGAGAGAGCGCGTGGGAGGCAAGAAGCAAAGAAACAGAGTGAAACAAATGGACATGGAATTCGGTGGGTGCCGAGGGGAAACGGAGGTGGCTAAGGGGACGAAAAGAGGAAGAGACGAAACGTAATAGGAGATGGAGGAGGATACTCGGGGCAAAGGTATAGAATTCATTCGGTGCGAAAGACAAAGGGTGGAAAGGAGAAGGTAGAGTTGGTTTCACGACGTCAAGGAGGACCGAGACGAAGATTCGGTTCGAAGTGAGTCCGTCGAGTTCCTTCTTCCCGTGGCTCTTCCACCCACCGAAGGACAAGGAGACGCAAAGTTACCGGGCCCCCTCTTCGCGCGGGGTTTGAGTTTTGATTAACTCGAAGGTCGACTTGAATTCGAGATCGAGTTTCGTTGAGAACCCGTCGCCGACAGTCGCAGTATTGGCGGATGAGAGGGAAAGGATGCTGGTGAGATGGAGAAATCGACGGACAGGTGAATCTGACGAACAAAGAGACAAAGAGAGAGAGAGAGAGAGAGAACAGGTAGAAGAGATGGGGTTCGTCACGTTCCACCGTCTGTTTGATTTAGACATCGTAACGCGACAGGTAGTTACGTGTTTGCAGAGATTCGTCGCCCGTTTCTAGGTACACTCGAATTTAATATTATTATTAGACGCATCGCACCGAATCGAGAGAAGGAAACCGGCTATATCGCCATAAAACGAGACGAAAATTGCTTGTCGGCCGTGATACGTGACGCGGATGGTTATGAGGTTGGAAAGGTAACGGGGACGGTGCAAAAAGGTTACTCGCTACGAGAACCAACCGGGATTCCCAGGGATGCAATTATTTACGTTTCTCGTAACTCTTCTAATATTTCTAATGCGCTCGTTCGAAGAGCGGCTGGATAAAAATTGTGCTGGATCGGAGCGAGAAATACGTGATACGGGTCGTTATAAAGCGAAAGGAGACGTCCTACGTTCCTTGATTATATGGGGAAAACCGATTTAGGATGAAATTTACGAGAGACCAAAGATATTGTTATTGCCCGTGGGAACAACTTTGGGAGGAACTGCATCGAAACAGGTTCGCCGATGATCGCGTAAAAATTCTACATCGACCTGCATCTCGTAGAAGTATGTTTTCAAACGTTTACTTTCAAGTTTCTTAAAATTTCTTTCACAATTTTCTCCTGAGCAATATTCTCAAGTTATGTATTTGCTCTTTCGATGTATTCTCTTTCAACGTTTCGATTAGGATTCGAGAAGCTGAACTTGAAGAGATGGGTCAGCGAAAAAAAAACGAAACGTCCCCAAAAATCGGATTGCATGCATGGCAATAGGCGCGTAAAACTCGCGGGAAAAGTTTACGAGCTCCGGTACGGTCGTATAAACCGAAAGCCTCGCGGGATATGCCGCACCGTCGTTTCCGTTGAAGGAACGTAATCCATCCGGTTTCCCCTGTTGGCCTCTTTGCACGTACTTGATGCCCCGCGACACTTAATTCGCGGCTGCTAAAAGACGCGTGTTCCTCTCAAAGTTTTTCCTCGTGAGGTAAAATACACCGAGATCGTTGGTTTAATTACGAGTATGTGGAGGAAGGAGAAGAATTTCGAGAATTAACTAAACGTGAAAAAAGGAGGTAGAGAAGAATGATGAAGAGGCACTACTAATAAAAAAAAAAGTGGATTTATCGTTGAACTTGTATTTTGGGTTAAACATTGAGGGGAGTTGAATCATCATATACTATTTAACGGAAATAAAAAGTCACTTCGTTCGGTTACGGGATAAAGGGAGAATGTCTCTCCACGATATCGCTCCTGGAAACCTGATATCGACGAATGACAATCGAAAAGAAAACATTTCTTTAGCCATTTCCCATGACAATATAACTGTGTGCGACTTTTTCGGCCAGTCACGTATTAAAATCGAAAATTACGTCAGAACGAGGGATTTGTCTATTCGTCGGTCGAATTGGAACAAGATACTTGTCGTGTGAAATTTTATTTTTGTTGAAGTATATGTATTCTTTGAAAAATTTTTTAATAACAACGGTAAAGGATTCGACTTACAACCAATTAACCGTTTAGTCTACAGCTACTAAAATGGAATAGGAACTTTTGAAGTCTTCCAAAAACTATTATAAATTGACAATATTAGCCAGTCACGAAACAGTCTCATTATCTCTATACTATTAATATTACATTCAGTTACACGAAATATCAGAAATCAGTGAAAACCTTTGACTTCTCTAATTAATTGTGAGTCTTTGCACGCCCCTTCAGAAAAGAAATCGTAGGTTAAGAAGTTAATTGAAACTTCCTCAAATTCATATGAACAAGAGATAAGAAAAAGCTAGTACGCAAAACCACAAAAGAGCATAAGAGAATAAAAAGAGCCTTAAATCAAGTACATACGATGTAAGTTACGCCAGTAGCTAAAAAGCAAGATGATTAAGACCAGCGTATTACATAATTATACCACCAAAAGATCAAGAGGCATTATTAACAGAGTCGAAGCAATAACGGTTATTATCGAAGTCGAAAACTGAAGGAGTATATTTGGAGATGCAATCGATTCGACTCATCCGAACCGATCGAAGAAGAGAGAGAGAGAGAAGACATCGTCAAAGTAACAATCGTTTCACGGTTCGCGTGACTTCTACGAGAATCCATATTACAGGGTACGGGTTCCCAAAAGATGCCCGAGGGCATATTCTCGTCGTACATTTGTCTCGAGCCAAAGAACACACACACACAAAGGTGCATATATATCGGCAAGAGTAAACGCGCAAGAAAAGTCCTGCCTGGTGGGTTACCCTCGATCATAGAGTCCTTTGAACGTCTTTCCGCGCGACTTGCCGCACAGCATTGTTTCGCCGTATTCCGCAAAGGCTCAAGAACAACCGCGCCGTTGCGGCAATTCGTAATCCCTCGAAGCGGGCCAAGAAGACGGGGCCGCGCGTTCGTCGTCGTCTTCCTGGTCGGATAAGAAGAACGCAACTCCGAAATACATTCTAAGAGCGCGACTGAGAGCAACGAAGGAATATAGGCACCGTGGAAGGACGAAAAGCGGGTTCGAAAGAGATAGAGAGAATTGCGAAACTCGAAAACGACAAACTAAGGGAGGGAGGCGCGCGAGGACGAGAAGTCTGAAGGAATAGAAGTGAGGGAAGCGAGCGCGTCCAAAACAGGGATTTCGGTAGAATCCTCCAGCACGGTTGACTGAGTAAAATATCCTTCGTTGCTATTCCCCAGATTTCGAAGACTCGACAGGCTCGAAGGACTTGGATGGAGGGCCGGATACGACGGAAAGAAGGACGATCTCGCGCGAAGATGGAAGAAAAAGAGGGTGCCGGAAGAAAGAGGGTGAACGGTGACCGAAGGAAAGAAGGGATGGTGGTACAGGAAAGGTCCTGCATTGCGACAACTAATGAACCATCTTGGAACGGACCCCCGAAGTCCCGTGAGACGTGACGGCGCAATGCAGTCACCGGCAGCCAGCAGCCGGCAGTGGTGCCGTCACTGACGACCAAGACGACGACCAAGACGCCGAGGAGAGGCGACTCTGACTTTTTGCTCTCATCATCCCACGCCACCCTTCCAATTTCTCTCCGCAGGCCGATCCTATCTCTGGATTTCTCTACGGTGACCTTTTTTTCCCCTTATTTCCTTAAGACGTCTTCTTCTTTCTCTTACCAAATCTTATTTGAATTTTCTTCCTGGCTGGCCGGCTAGCTTCGCTGGACCTCCGAGGAGAGTCCGTCCTTCGTTTTTCATTTCGACACGCCTGACTGGAATTCGAAGGAGAGAGTGGAGGAAGAAGATTTTTGAATCTTGAGAAGGAAATGACGGATTGAGAGAACGAGAGAGAGAGAGAGAGAGAGAGAAAGAGAGTGAGAGTGAGTGAGAAAGTACTGTAGGTACCTCGGTACAGGTAACACGTAGCTCGTAATATTTTAATGAGAACGAAGCCCCGGGAAAGATGTTATGAAACGCGAAGCACCTCTTGTCTCTGCTCTCTTCTCTTTCGACTTTTTTCCACCTTCATTGTTCGTTAATTATCTTAAATAGACTCGAGTAATACGAAGCCCCGTCCGCTTGACTTTTCGTCGCTTCTTCTATGTCCAATGTCGTAGAACACGAGCAACGAATTTATTCCTTGCGACTTTTATCTTTTTACATAAAAAGAAAGATGAAGAGAAAAAAGGATAAAAAAGTAAAAGAAAAAGGAAATTAAAACTATCGGTACAATTCTAAGGATTCTCGTGTTCCCAAGAACCACCGCTCTCTGCCAACGATTTCTCCCATTCCGAAGGAGATATCGACGTTACGAGAAAACTTATGGGGGAAGTTATCTTCTCCGATTAAAGTAGTTCTCCCCGGTTTTTCAATTTCCTACCTCGGTATCTTCCGCTCTCGCGTGTCCCTCGGATCTCGCTCTTACCACCGACGAAGAGTCACATTCGAGCGGAAAGCCGCAGGGCCGAAACTCGAGGACAAAATTGCCCTCTCCGGGCAGAAACGTTAGAACGCGCAAAGAATTTCACCGGTTGTCTTCTTGTTCTTGTTCATCCTCTTCCCTCTAGCCTCAGCACCCTTCGCGGTACCAAAGGCACGGAGGCGGTAATTGCGTTAAAGTGGACGTGGGTTACACAAGAGCCGCCCTCTTCGTACGCGGAATAATAAATTCTGAGAGTAACGCGGTAACGAAAGTTAGGGCCCTCGCCTTGTTTCCCGGTCCGTTAACGGCGGAAGAGACCCACCTTCGCCCCTTCACCTTTTCTCCCTTTTCCACGTCTCGCTTCCTTTTCTCTTCATTACCGAAAAATCTACGACTCCGAGCGGAGACATAAATTACAGAATAATACGAATATTGCCTCCTTCGTTTCCTTCGAACCTACTACCCTAAAGGGAAAACGTCTTCTAGATGCGCTCATTTTTGAAGAACTCCATCCAACTTCAGCACGAGGGTGAATTATCATGGTCGATGGAAACTGTTCGGATGAGTTTACACGGGAGGAAGATTCACGAAACGATCTCTCGATCGTGGAAGCGATGCTTGAAAGCGCAGCCGCGATTCGACTTTCCGGGGAACGTCGGCAGTTCCGGCGGACAACAACCCCATAGACAAGGTAGAATATCGAATTTACCGGGAACTTGGTTGAATATTGTTCCGTTGGGAATTCGTACTTGAACGAACACGGCCGGCCTGTTTGCCGGCTCTTACCCTCTCTTACGGACGCCCTTGTCTCTTCGTAGAGCGAGGGTGGAAGAAGGGAATCGGATAAGACAAAGGACGTAAGACGACGATGCAGAAAAGTGGATAAAATGAGAGTGCGAAAATAGAACGACGATAGAGAGAAAGAGAGAAATGGGAAGAAGGAGATAAAGAGAAAGAGAGGAAACGAAAGAAAGAGTACAAAGAAGTAAATTGTATCGGAATTGCAAAGCGGACGTAAACCGCCTCGCGGGGTAGAAAGCTTGGGAAGAAACGGCGAAATAGGAAAGAAGAGGGAGAGACCGGTTAAAGCGACAAATAGCGTCTGTTCGATGAAGTCGGCAGAAAGGACAGACGAACAGATAGAAACGTTTCGTTGCATTCCGGTTGGGAGTATAGAGCGCGGAAAGTGCAGTTTTCAGGAGGAAAAAGAAAGTCGAATGTAAGACGAAGGAGGATGGAAAATGACAGGTAAAGGCTCAGGATCGAATATATGGAGAGAGCACGTGAGAAGAGAAAGAGGAAGGGAGGTAAAGGGGAAGATGAAAGTGGGAGGGTAAATTCGACCACGTAGGAGAATCGAAAGGGAGACGAAGAGCGCAATACGGAAAATGTATTTCACGAAAGACAGAGACTCGGTCTTTCCATCCTCTCTATCCTTTCCATTCTAGCGATACCGGGCGAGTACTGGTGGATACCGGTACTGCTGCCGTTGCAGCGCCGGTATACGACGGTGCAGGCCGTTTCACGCTACGTTTACCATTTTATTTTATTTCGAATGATATATATTTTTAGATTTTATTGCTCACCCTTCGCCCCCGTCTACGTTCAACGACGGGTGTGCTCCAAATACTAAAACAGCCTTTTATTGCGACATCGACGAGACGTTGTAAGAATTTATTAAAAAGGGTTTTCTAATTTCATAATCTTCAATATTTCTTCCCATACCTTCGTCTGTAATTCCTTTATATGCAAGTAATACCTACTGGTATTTTGGATACTAAAGTGTACTCCAAATAGTAAATCCTTTGTTGTAATAACGATGAGGTACAATAAATATTTACTTTTAAATATCCTCTAATTTCATAATCTTCAACACTAATTCGTACATATCCGTTCATAATTCCCTTTTGTACAAATGAAACCATTTGTACTTCATACTCTGAAATTCAGATTTCAAGCTCTGTTCAAAGTAGAAAACCAGCCTTTTACCACAGCATCGGCTCAACGTTACAAAAATTTCAAAGGAAAGAGCTCTTTTAATTATATAATCTTCAACAACGACATCCTCCCCTACAATTCTCTAATCTACAATTCACACCAATGTCCCGAAATACTATTTTTACTTAACCCCTTCGGACCCTGTGCACATTGTAATGTACATAATACTTTTCGTGCTGAATTTTATTATGTATAGGTTTAAACTTAGTTTCAACACCTAATGAATTTTATTTCTTTAGACAAATATTTTTCAGGATCTCCTTAATGTTACAAATTTTGCGTAAGGGCCATATGTCCATTAAAATGTACATTTACATATTATGAATAAATAAATATTTTCTTAAACGAAAAGAAATTCGGGTCTGAAGGGGTTAACATCGAACCACAAACTAATCCCAAAGAAATGCCGTGGTAAATTGCACAAGTATAGCACGCAGCTATTGTACTTTTTAAATATTAATTAAAGAGAATACAGCATATACGAAGACGAAGTAATAAAGTAAATTCATTTCCATTTGCCTGGTAGCAGCAGCACCGCCGCCGGTACCAGCAATGCAGTACTCAAGTTCCGTAGGAGCCAACCAACCCCGTGGCAACCCCCGTCCGCATCGCTTTATTATCTCGAAAGCTATTTCGCCGGCTGCCTACTCGCTAATAGGATTGTCACTCGCGTGCCTTTTGCCGGGCCAAGGGCGGATAGTTCCAATTCTCGGTATCGCAATCGTTGGTCGAAGATATTCCGGGTCGTGCCACATTCGTACCTCGTTACCCATCTATCCTCTCCTCCCACGCCCTCCCCTCCTTTCTCTTCTACTGCTTGAGAATAAGAAAGATCCAAGAGGGAGAAAATGAGCGGGAAGACTCGAGAGGACATTTAAATGAATTTATAGAAACGGTAATCTTACAAATGGAAAACATCGCGAGGAGAAACGACGGCGATGAAGGAATGAAGGGAAAAACGAAGAGGTGAAGTTTAAGGGAGTTTATAAAAATCTTGATTCAACGAATGTAAAAGTATGCGGAAGCGTGGTGTGGAAGATAGAAAGGGGGAGAAGTATTGCGAAGGATGATCGACCGTAAATTATACGACAATGGGTACACTTTAATATCGGATATTGAAATAAGTTTTAGCTACCGGTATTAATGATACTTGGTATTACAAGTCTGAGAATATTGTGTCGTCGATGCTCTTGAAACTGATTGTTTCATTTGAGAGGGAGGAGAAAATACGAAATGTTTGCTGGGTGGAATGTGCTGTTGTAAAATCTGATCACTTCGATCTCGATGAGAAAGGTACACGTGAATGTTGTCGTGTATAATTGTAAGGTTTAAAATATTCTTGTTAAACAATGACGTAGTTTCGCTAATAGCTCACGTTGGATGTTGATGCGAAATTGATTGCCGAAGGGGAATAAATAAAAAAATATCATCGGGGAGAATCTGTATGAAATTCATTTCCTGCACGCGTGAACTTAAGCACGCGAGGGAATACGCATCGTTAGTAACTTTGACCTACATTTTGTCAAATATCTTATTAATCTGTTTACTATATACGGTACTCTTCTCTAATTGGAATCATCGTCTTTAACCCGTTAGATTACAATAACGTGTGACATACGTGAAGCGGCAAATTGAACACGAAATTTTGAAATTTTCCAATATCTATAAAATTGAAGATATCGATCCATCATGGCACGATCGAATTATTTCTATAAAATTATTATTACAATAAGTTGTACCAAATATTAAAAATCAGAGAGAAATTTTAGCTTCTGAAATTAATTCTGAGTTAGTACACACACCGCCGAAATATGAAATTGTTAAAGAAGTTAAATCCGATTTGTCGAACGAATTCACCTACTGAGGAGAAAACTATTGTATAAATTACTCTTTCACGCGAGAAAGCAGAAAGATATCATCGCGAATGACATCACGAAGAAATGACTTCCTTGCGAATGTACCTGTGTGATAAGATAAAAGAGAAAAGTAACACGAGAGGGTAGAAGGACAAACTCAAGAAACGTAACGACCACTCGAATAATTCTCTTGGTCCGCCGTAAATTAACGCCACGTGGATAGTATGTTCGATGAAAGTGGCGAGAATTCAAAGCACGATTTCGAAACTTTTTTGACGACTCAATTTCGTCAGGAAGAAACTCGACGCTTCCGTCCCTTCCTTTTCTCTGGCCCCTTTCTTACTCTCCTCTACCTGCCTATCTACTTTTCTATTTTCCGTTGTCACGGAGAAGTTACTTTTCTGCACAGGAGAGCAGAGGATCCAGGTTAATGTCACCGAGTAGAAAAAAAACTTGTAAGCAATTCGCGGACGTGCCACAGAGCGTAATATGTTTCGTATATCCCACTTTGGCGCTTTTTCCTGCTTTTTTCGTCAGCATCTTTTTTTCGGCTGTCTTCGTTGTTGTGGAGAAAGAGAGAGAGAGAGAGAGAGACAAAGACGAGGCGAAGAAACGTGGGTGGTCGGAAAAGATGTAGGGTGCCTTGTCCGCCATGGCACTCGAACCCAATCCCACTTTCATAAGTTTTCCCAAGTTTTGCGGCAGCTAGTGCCGTCTAATAGTCGGTGTACCAGTTCTACTCTCTTCTTTCCTCTCGTTCCCCTCTTTTCTCTCTTCCAACCATACAACCTTCTTTCTTCCTCTCTTCCACCCTCTTCTTTTTCTCCCTCGTCGTCTTTTCTATCGTCGTCCTCGCAAAACTTCGCGGCGATTGCGAACGGAGCTCGGGGACTTTCAGCGTCCTCCTAGTAATTCTCAAGGAATACCTTCTTCGAGTACGTGCATGTAAATTACGACAAAATGAGCGAACGAACGAAAAAAACCCATCGTGATACGCTTCGTTCGGTGAAGTAATTTTGAGACGCCGATTGAGTATATTTTCCTTCTTCTTCCTATATGTCTACCTCTCTGTTACCATTTTTCTCTGGGCGCTTTCCTTTAGCAAGAAGGTCGAGGAAGAAACGCGTGGAACGCGAGGAAGAAACACGGAAAAGACGTTTCGAAGGTAGGTTGAAAAACGGAGGACAGTTTTGCCGGAAGGATTCGTGATAAATGACACCTCGATCGACGTTATATTGGAATCTTAAGGGACGGTTATTCTCTTAACCCCCGACTGCAACGGCGTTGCGACGCCATATGGTACCAAGAAGACGCGTCGTTACCGTTGGGACATCCAAGTTCCTAGCACCGAGGAAAACTAATACAGACACTCAATGAAATTGATAAAGTTACCGGAAGCTTTTTGCGGCATTACACAGATGTTGTCCAAACGATGACTTTAAATTATAATTGTCCAACTTTCTGGTAATTTATCGCGCACGAGTTCGTACGAAAAGGAAGAAGAGGATCATTGATAAAGAGATAATTGGGTTGCCTTATTGCACTGACAGTCTTCCTTTTTATCTATTATAAAAGAGAGAATTAAAGTTTAATTTTTCAAAGTTCACTATCATTTGGAAAACGATAAAGATAAATCAGTTCTACTAGATGTTCTTTTCTAAGAAAAATTACTTCTAACTGTGAAAAGTCAGCAGCAAAGCGGGCGGTGTTCGTTTTTCTTTAATTGAAACTTTCTCGAGATTAATTAATGTCTCTCGCAGCAGTAATTTACGCCATCGTGTACCGGCTACTCGGAAAATTCCTGCCCCGTTCTCGGAATTACGCGTGAGAAATTAATTAAAATATCTGAACGAACCGAAGAAAATCCTGTCGTGTATCTCTCGCGTTCCATTGTCGAGTTTAATGCAAGCTGAAATTTCAAAACCAGCGGCCGATGTAACGGACAATTTAAACGTTACTTTCGCAGGAACGTCAGCTTACGTATTTCAATATCGCCGAGGACTGCGATAACTCGCGGAATGCGATACGAAACCGCGATTAATCCTTCAGCGAGGGTCGAACATTACGCGTTCATTTCCGAGGAATATCGTCGATTCATCGTCGGCATTATCGTTGCTATTTCAGAGCTCGTGTCTTCTCAATAAGAGTCTACTTCATTTTTTTTTTATTTCAAAATAAAATCCGATGATCAGTGGAGTCAGAGTTCACCCTCGCGTTTTCTCTCTCACTGTTCCTTTCTCTTTGATTCTCCATCCTCCTCTCTCACCATTCTCCGTCTGCTCTCCTCGATCACCTTTCTATTACCCGCGCGATAAATCGACCAGTCATCCCGCCGGTTCTAAGTCCGAAAAACTCCGAGCTAAGGAGGGATTATGAAGCCGTCGATCAGCAACTAAGGAAGATTAAGTGGCCCGAACGCGGTTTGTAAGTCCCCTCGACGCCGCTCTACTGGCTTTCTCCGTTATCGTTATCCTTCTTCGTCGGCATTGCTTTCGAAAGAGCGAGGAAAACGCCGTAACATCGCAACGGCAAAAAATGTATGATGAGACAAACTGCTGGAGCCTTTTACAACTCCTGAAACTATGGATTTCGAGACGAACTTGAAATAGTTTTAATGCTCGAAATGTAGGGTGAGAAGTTTGTGTTTCAAATATCTCTGATCGCAATATACTTTTCGAATGGATTATATTGATTGGGCAGATAAGGTTATTTCACCTAAGACGTGCAATTTTAACTCTTGCCCTACGATTTCTTTTGTTTCTGACACAGAAATAATTCAGAATTAAATTGGCAAAATAAAAATTGATCAGTGATTCTTCATTTTTGCATTATTTCATGTAATATTAGTATTGTAAAAATAATTCTATTACGTCGCATCTCACTGATACTTTCACGTTGGTAGATTTTGCAAAATTTGACAATTTCCTTTCCAATTTGACCTATCAGGAGTGTCACTTTGTTATTGTATGGCAAGGGGTTAAGTGAGTTTCGATGCACCGCAGAAGAGTTTAATTGCATATAGTATAATAATGTGGGATTCAAAATCAACTTCGGTGATTGGAAATAACAGACTATTCATTAAAAAGGGTTTTTAGTAAGTAATAAGGGAGGCAGGTCCTGTAATCGTCCTTTCTGAGAGAATTTCGTAAACGTAACGACTTAAACGCTTTCTCAAAAAGTAAAATAAGTGTAAAACACGGTCCGTCACTTCATATTTTGCATAAACAGCATTACTTTCTGTGTCGTTTTTTTCCTTATTTGCCAACCTGACGTCTTTTCGCATTCACGCGTGCGGACATAGTTGCGAACGAACCTCGCTCGGAATTCGCTTCAAATTCAACGCGATACAGTGACTGTCTCACCATTTCGATGTCATTGTTCAGCGCTTGCGTCGAATTTCAGAAATATTTCGACGACTTCAGAATCGCATGTGTCGAGTTCGCTCGCTTGTCGACGAGAATTGCAAAACGATGCTGTGGGGAATAACGCATTGCACAGTTTACATCGAACTCTTGCCAGAAGAACCTGGAAAATGTTATTTCCTTTTCACGCCTTCCCGAAATCGCAATAAAGCGGAATTCAAGCGAGGAAAACAACGGTAATACCGCGGACGCGTAAAAAAATTCCCAGAGAACGTGACGCGAGCTTTACCAAGAGTCTCGAGTTAGTTTATTAAATCCAACAGCAAGGTACGATGAAAAGTTTGCACGCAAGTAACAAACTTTGCAAGAAAATGCAAATATCCTATGGTTTATGTTTCCTTCGAGTCCCCCAAAGAAGAGTACAATTGGAGTCACGTTAAAAATCGTATTTCACCGTAGACATTGAAACAACATTTCATTTCGCGATTGCTGGAAAAAGAAAGGAAAAGTTCATGGATCTGCGTAACGGTAAAAACGAAGGGCGAGTGACGAAAAGCGTAATTTCTCGGGTCGCACGTTGAGGCGTAAAAAAATTTCCACAAAACGTGTCGCGGTGCATACGTGTAACAATATAAGGAGTTTTACGGCAGTTTATTAGCACGGAATCAACAAACTTTGCAAGAAAACGTAAATAACCCCGAAGAAGAGTACAATTGGAGTCACGTTAAAAATCGTTTTTCACTGTAGACATTGAAACGATACCACCGAACATTTAATTTCGCAATTACTGGAAAAAGAAAGGAAAACTTCACGGATTTGCGTAACGGCAGAGACAAAGGGCGAGTGGAGAAAAGTGTAATTCTTTGTGACGCACGTTGACGTGTAAAAAATTTTCGCAAGTCGTATCGCGAGACATACGTAGCACAATATAAGGAGTTTTATGTTCCCTTCAAATAACCCAGAAGAAGAGTACAATCAGAGTCGCGTTAAAAATCATATTTCACTGTAGACATTAAAACGACACCTCCAAATATTTCGTTTCGCGATTGCTGGAAAAAGAAAGGAAACATTTACGGATTTGCGTAACGGTAGAGACGAAGGGCGAGTGACGAAAAGCGTAATTCTTCGTGTCGCACGTTGACGCGTAAAAAAATTTCCACAAGACGTGTCGCGAGGCATACGTGGCACGATATAAGGAGTTTTACGGCAGTTTATTAGATTGACGGTGGAGAGAGCGCAAGACCAAGAGAAGGAAAAAGGGAGAAGAAGACAAAGAAACGCAGAGAAGGGAAGAGAAAGGTATAGAGGCGAGAAAGTTGCTTAGAATGGAAGGAAAACTCGCGAGAGGCCGGGAACACGTGAAATATGAATACGTTTCGGTTGATTTGTACCTCGCGTCTCCTATTTCGTCCTGTAGTCGAGCAAAAGCAGCGCGCGCTCGTCACGTGCCGCTGCAGCCGAAACGTGCTTCAATTCTCACTCGAACAACGCGTTGCACGGCTGCCGTATACTCGACGTCGTCTTCGTCGGCAACGACGACGACGGTGGGCGACACACAACTACATTTCTTCCCTGAAACTTCTCCGGGAATGTTAACAACTGCCTTCCACCGAGTTTCCGTAGAAATGAAAACGCTCCGGCCCCATGCACGAAGACTTCCCTTTTCCTTCTGCCTTCTGTGAGATATTAACGAGTGAGTTCATTCAAATTGCCGCAGGAAAAAGTTCGATACACCGCGAGATTCTTTGGTGAAATAATTCGTAATGTTTCGAATGTCTCGAAAGGAAGAACTTCATTTCGTTGGTGAATGCGATGAAAGTTAAGGAAGAAGACTCGCAGTTTTCGAACTAAAATACTCGGAGATTTATAGTACAACCTTGAAAGACGTTATCTGCCGTTGCCTTATCGTGAAGCAACGTTCGAGAAAATCTTCATTTGATAAAAAGCGAGCTTTTGGTCCCTGAACGACCGAAGTCACGTACTATTGCAGCGAGAACGTGCTTCAATCTTCGATGGAACAACGGGTCGGTCTACAAGGCACTGAGCAACGCGCAACAGCGCTTCTTTGCTCCAACTTTGCGAAAAATGTTAACAACCACCTTCCAACGAACTGTTCCATAGAAGCTACAAAAAAACGTGCCAACGATAGCAAAGTATTTTCCATCACTTTTCGGGAATTTTCTAAGGACAGTAGTTTTCAGAAAACTCAGTAGACTTAATTATCATACTCTGCATCAAGTCAACGAAGGAAAAAATCCACTGTACTGTCTTTCTCTCTTTCTCTCGAGAACAAAAAGCAAAGAGGCTCTTCTTGTTTCGCGACAAGAGAAGTCAAGCGGAACACGCGTACTTCAGTCCTCGCTGGAACAGCGGAGAAAAAAATGTTCAACGATGTTTCTTCAGTTAAAGTTCTCTTTAAACTTTTCATACCATCTTCTTCCGTCGAGCTACAATGTTTTTCTTTCCGTTAAAGCAGGCGCAAAATTCTTTCGCCGTGAAATTCGCGCAACTTCCAACGAGGAAAAAACCACATGGAAACGTTCTATTTTTGTTCTCTCGAAAGAGAGTATCATCGCGCAAGCTGCTCAAACATCGATAAGATTCCAGCGTAACCATCAAAATTTTCCTCCTTCGTTGCGCGTTAATCGTGAGATTCTCGACCGCCGACGTGAATCGCAACGAAGAGAAGAAGAGAAGGGCGATACTTCAAAAAGTAATTTTGTAGGTTCGTCGGTACAGGGTGGAAAACGTTACCCATGGGACGTCCTCAGTGCTGGTACATAAAAAACATTTTTTTTCAAGGGACGTGACGCGGTGGCGCGCGATTTTCGAACGGGACGAGGTTTTACGCCGAAGCACGTACCACGCTTGCTAAAACCAGCAGGTACGATATGCGAGAGATATCGTTGGAACGAACTTACCGACATACGTGTCGCTGAAAAAGGGACGAATTAAATTTAATCGGGAGGATAGAGCGCCGACGGGAATAAAGGCTCCGACTTCCAAATAGTGGACCCGAATCTACGTTGCCTCTGGGAACTTTTTTTTTTTCTCTATGTGATACGTGTATCGTGGATTCGGTGGTTCGGAATTTACGTAAAATTGCCAGCTCGTGGTAAAGCGGCTGGAACTGTTGAATTTAAAAATTACGAGAAAATTCGAATTACAGGATAGATTTTTAAAGTGTGCGAAATCGTTTTGAAATTTTCTGGATAATACTAAATAACGATAGAAAATTGATGAAAACTTTTTGTTCGTTCTCAAAGTGTTCTACTTTATGCTACTTACGTTTGTCACTTTTAAAGCGTAGCGAGTTAAAAGAGAAAACGTTCTTTTCACATTTTTTTAAAGCATGTTGGCAAACATCAAAGTTCTGATTCTGGCGCAACAAAATTTGCTTTATATGAGTATTTTTTATTCGTTCCACTATCTCACCTTAAGTCCGTGAAATACAGTTTTTTTTACGACTGAATAGCGCAACAGCTCAAATTGAATTGTTGAAATAACAATCTATCCCCGATTTCTGTTATATCGTATAACTCAACGCAATACAAATAGCACAGAAATAATTTAACCATAACCATTTATCGCGTCACGAGTGTCACTCATTATTCAACGTCAAGGGTCTAACAGATAATCACAATTTTCCGCATGATATTTATCCATATGAAATAGATAAGAGATTACGCATTCCGTTCAAGTATTATATTGCCGACACTGTGCTAACATGTTATACTTTATCTACAATAAAGTGTATATTTACTATCAACCCAGTACCAACTTCAACACTCGCTCCAACGCGCGTTTCACGAACGAATAACCATTATTCCCAGGATTCTATAAACATTACTCATTTTTTAAATACATTTATAAGCCCATAAAGCGGCTCGTTCCTGTTATTCCTTCACAAAACTCCTGACCCTTTGCAAAAGCAATTTCAAGCTCGCCCCGCCCGCACTGCCAGGATACCATGTAAAAGCGCGACTTTTAATCTGCATTCCTCCTCCTTTCTTTTTTTTAACCACATTCTCGCGTTAACGCACAGCAAATTATCCCGCGCGAACACGATATTCCCGTTACATCGTATGACTCGTTCTCCAGCCTTTCGAAGCATGCAGTTTCCAGCCGAATGAAGTGCAACGAGGATTTTCGAACAATTAACGACATCGATATTTTTTTCCAACCCCTACTCCTTCCTCCACCCTCGTAAAGTCGTTACAAAATTCCGTTCGGTCGCAAAAATGTTTCCCAACGATAATTGTAATGGATCGTCGAGCGAAACGCCATTACAGTAATTCCAATCTACACACGGGCGCGACGTCACGTTCTATGTTCCACGTTGTAATACGATCGGCCGAATCGAAAATACAAATTCACCCGGAACGGACGGAGTCGCGCGTATATAGGCGTAACCAGGGAGAAGGGGGTTGGAGCGGGTTAGGGGAGTGAAAAAAGGAGAAAGAGAGGTAGAGAAAAAAAAAAAGGAATAATTTCAATCGAACGGCGACGGTTGACGCCCCCACGCGAATCGATGCACCGAGTGGTTCTCTGCATCGCTCGCACCTACTTTTAATAGAAATAACACGGGCAATTGATCAAACGGTGACCGATCAGGCGTGATGCGGCGTGGAAAAAAAGGAGGGAAAAAAAAAATGGGAAACAGAGATCATCGTTCATGGCTGCGGTTGAAACAGCGAGTCTAATGGAAAGGCAGGGAACAAAATGCGAGCCACGAACAATGCTCATGGAGAGAAAGAAAGAGTGAGAGAAAGAGAAACGCTCTTTCACGATGAAACGTGAAATAAAAATGAGTTGGCGTTGCGTGAGAGGTTTTCGCGGCCATCTTATTCTTCCTCCTACTATTTTCCTGCGATTTGTTTTGTTCCGATTGGGAAATTATCGAGATGTCGATGCAACAACGTAAAAGAAGCGGACAGAGGAATAAAGAGAAGATTGTAACCGAAAAATTATAACCGTGGATAAAAAGTGTTGCTTTGTCGCGAGGAAAAAAATTGCTTCGTACAGTAGGTAAAGTGTGCAAACGGGCACTATTGTTCGCGTTGCGATTGAGTAACAAAAACGAGGAAAGGATGTAATTTGCGGTTGTTGTAACCGCAGCCAAACTAATCAAGGTACAACGAATGAAACTCAAACAGGCAAGGGATATCGGACGAGAAGTGTGCGAAAGGCATACTGGAGTGCGTTTTATAATGACACGCCGGCACACGCGCGTGCGGTGAAACGCGAATAAATTGTGTCGGCTGAAAAAATCAACAGCAAAGAGAAAAACGAGGAAGTTACATATATACATCAGCGAGCGCTCCGGGCCGGACGAAAAGCAACCACCCAACCCACCGGTACCGAACGAACCGTTTGAATCGTTCACGCACGATTTTTTTTCAATCGTCCCTGCTCTTCGACCTGCAAACAGGTTACGTGTGCCGGCAAACGTTAAATCGCGACTATACGCGCCTAGGTAATTTGCTGAAATTAACGATCTTCAAAAGGAAAATATTTATTTGGAGGCTTTTTTTTTTAGCGGCGAGAAAAAGAAAAAGGTGGAATAGTAGAAAGAGAGAACTGTGCGTGTGGATAAAAGTGTCATTTTAGAGTTAACAAAAATGTAAATGTGCTTTATTATCGCTCGCATTTAATACTTATCGGTGCACCTTGTTTAACACGTTGAACGCCATTGTTGTCACCGGTGACCGGCGCTATTGAATTCAATGAAATTTTATATAATTGTTAAATTATAATTTTTACGAATTTTCTATGACATTCAATATTTCAATATTTGTATTAAAAAGATAAAGCCCTATGAATTATACCTAGTTGTACTTGTGGCCTCAAGATTTCTGCTTTGTTAACACTAGAACTATCGGCGTCAAATCCAACATGTTTAATAAATTAAATAAGTACTTTGAAAAAATGGGAATCAAGCGGCGGAAAATATGATCAATTGGGTGATTTTTGTTTATTGATATAGACGTAGAAAATTTATTCTATGACTCTTATATAAACTTGGAGAGTTTTTTTAAAAAATTGTGTAACAGTCATTTTGACTGGTTTGGTAGTTCTAGTGTTAAGATGTGATTTTAATAGAAAAAATTTAACTTCAGAGAAAACGATGAAACCAACGAAATATCGGTGGCGTTCAAAGTTTTGCGGTTGAGAAGTAGCAACAAATTTTGGTAGAGTTTTATAATCAGTTTTCTATAATTGTATAACACTTCAAATTGAATATTTTAAAAGTGCACAGTGTACAAAATTTGTCTTTAGATAAATCATGTAGAAAGTAATAAATTGATAACACTAGTAACAAATGAAACGCATTTTTGCCATGACATAAATGACAGACTACTGAAATAATTACTCTACTTGAAATATCGTCTTCTCAGAGGCACGGTCTGTTGCATAATATACGATTGTTGTCGATACATCGTTAAAGTGCATTTTCAACGCAGCGTTTTCATTCTCGCATTGCACCAGTCACCCAAGTCTCAAAAAACAATGGAAGAAACGTTAGAAGAGATTTCATCGTCGCGAATTGAATATCGTAGAAATGAAAATGATTAATCGTCTCGATTTCACGTACCGTCGTTTGGCTTCGACGACGTTTAAAAATGATTCTTCCTTCCACGCTGCACGTTCTCTCAACGAGACGACAATCGTCGGCGTCGTTGTCGACGGCGACGAGAAAACGAGAGAAAACAAGAGACGAAGAGACGAACAAGGGTAAGAGAGAACGCAGAAACGGAATTATCGCGCAACGTTTCAGGAGCAGTTAGCGATTTCATCGGCTTCTCAAACACGGTAATCGACAGAAACACTCGGCGATACCAAAGAGATTTCCTCTAATTGATCCTGAGAGTCCTTCCGCAGCTAACTCGAGCAGAATGCACCGAACGCTACTCCATTAAATCCATCTGCATTCGAAAGGCGGTGTACACCCCGTTTCCTCCCCCTCTATACCGTAAGAGAGAGAGAGAGAGTACAATTCATCCCCGATTCGCCCCCGCCACGAACGGCAATCCGCCTTTTTTTTTTTGTCCATCGCACACTTTTCCCACTTTCTCTCGTCGAGTCTTCGTCGACGTTCAATATTTACACACGGATCGATAGCCGGGAAGTAGACAATACTTTCCTCTGCCGGCATATCGAACTCCATAGACGATGAACGATAGAAAGAAAGGAGAAGTCGGAACGAAGAAGGCCGTCGGAGAACGAAGAGGAATAGGAAGAAAGAGGAGGAAAGGGAATAAAACCGGTGGGGTGAAAAAGGGAGAAGTGAGCCGCTGATAGGTTTGCACAATATTGATTCAATAACGGGTGAATTCTTTGCCGCTTTACGAGCGGCCAGCACGCTCGAGGATCGCTGGAGGATCGCTCGAGGATCGCTGGAGGTTCGGTCGTGAAGGTGAAAAGAGAGGGATAAAGGTGGTAGAATTTGCGGTACTCGAGGTTAAGGCGGAGGCGATCGTGGCAAGAAAGAGAGAGAGAGAGATGCGCTGTTGGTCCGTCGGTGGTAGTACTCTCGGAGGTTCTAGGACGTCGGCGGAGAATGGCGAGGGGCAGGGCGTGGTATTTCGGCTTCATTTCATCCTTTATGCCAGGGGTGGCGGAGGCGGAGCGGGGAAGGAGAACGAGGCACGCTGAATTACAACCCCTTGCGAGATACCGCAGAATTCGCGTTCAAGATTAAACGGGCGTAAGTCGTTTTACCCTGCAGCATTTAACAAGGTAGCCCTTTGCGGCGTACACTGCAATACTACTCTCGCAGTCTCCGACACCGTCGGGTGTTTCCAGATACGACCGTTTAATTTTTCCGTCTTTTTCTCCACCCATTTTTTTCTACTCTTCTTCCTCCCCTTATCGTTCGTCCCGACGCGTCCCCGTGTTTAGATTAGCCCTCGAAGACGGTAAGTTTCTCGAATTTTGCCAGACACCCCTTAAAACCGTGGAGGATACTAGCAAAGAGAGACTCCTCCGTCCATCGAAATTCCCACGAAAGTCCATCGAACGGAATTAATCGCCGTCGCATTATTCCACGGACGATATATTCATTATATTCGTCCTCTCTCGAAATTTTAATGTAAACAATGAAATTATTTTCCCCCAGCGTGCATCGTCCAACGAAAACAAACGTATCCCACCCACCCCATTACTCCCGCGGTGGCGTTTTTTCCGATGGAAAAACACGTTCGTTACAGGTCTCGCGGCGCGTCCGAAACGAGCTTTAGAGGGCGAAATAACAAATCTATCGGGTATCATGAGAAAATAACGTGCACAGGAGAAGGTAAACTCGACTAATTTATATATACCGTCTGATTCGGCCGGGAAGGCGGGCTCCCATGGCGCGAAGCGAGAGGGAAAATAGGAGAGAACGGCTACGGCCGCGAGGGGCTGGGCGCGCGCAGTTAATCTTCCCGGTCCACTAGATGCTACCAGAGAATCCGGCAATTAGTTCGTATCCACTGCATTGTCTTTCCGCCGTTCTCGTCCCTTCTAACGCTTCATACAGAGCTCTTCCGGTCGAAATCTCGCGACTGGCCGTGGTAACGCAGAAGGCAACTAATGCCCTTCCGACTCGGTGTAATTAACGGGGACATTTCGAACTGTAACTGAATGATGAATTTTCGAACGATATATTTCATCTTTTCTTGGGAGACTATGTGGGAAAAGATTTACGGCGAATGAAGAAGAAGGTGAGAGAAGAAAAGTTTTTCGTCCAGTGACGTTAACCCTTTGGTGGATGGCAAGGGTCTGAGAGATTTACAAGTTTACAGACTTTAGCTTCTTTTCCTTGAGCCTTATCAGAATTTTTCATAGCTTTTAGAATCTTTTTAGGGACGATCTGTCAATTATTCACTAACGCATGAAGAATAAAGATCGCAGGTATTTTTACGTTTACTTCTGTCTGCTCCCTTAGATACAACTAGGAATTCGTACGTGTTTAAATTATGAGTAGGTAACAATGTTTTATTCTGTGCAAGTTTCACGGGTTTGTTCCGTTACTTGGAGTGGAAAGTAAATTTATAACATGAAAACCCTTGAGAAAAGCAACGGATGAAAATACTTTGAAAATTGGAAGACTTCTTCAAGAAGACACGGATGAAGATTGCAAGATTCCTATGGACAGTAATTGATTAGGGTTCTCTAATCAATTCTTCTCATACACATAATACAATAGTCTTATCTAACAAATAAATAGCCTTGCTATAAGCAGAAGGAACTGTATTCATTAATAAAAACCCAGACAAAACGATGGTACTCAGGAACTCTGTCCGTGCACTTGACGAGATTATTTTTCACCCCTATATCAGGGAGTAAATCATCGTTCCAGTTAATATCCATCGACGAAGAGATTTGAAAGGTGCTATCGATACGGTAAGCATTTAATAATTGCAAATTCCAGGGAGTTCGTAACATTCCCCTCGGATATACGGATTTCCCTTGCACGAAGCAACCGCGGCGTGTCGCGAATTTTATTTCATTCCGACCGCGTCGCATAAAATATTCAGGATGAGCGATATCAACCGGCGGTCCTTGCATAAAATACCCCCCCAATACTTGCGCGCTGCACGATCTTCGCGACTGTGCAAACATTGGTCCTCTCTCTTTCACCCTCTCTCTCTCTCCAACCCTCTCTTTTTTTTTCTTTGCCTCCACCCGTGAAAGATGATAGCGGTGAGAACGGAATGCCATTAGCATTTCTCATTTCTGCTTTTTGCCACTCCTTATCTACAGTCAGGCGGGCACCACCGCTTTCGTTGCACTATGGCACGTTCGGGACGGAATATTCGCGGAAAAATATACTCCTTTCCCCTCTTGGTCTTCTACCCTCCGCAATTCCCTCACGAAACTTACGGTCCCGGTGTAATCTAATTACCAGCGACACGACGAGAATTAGCGATATAATGAACTACTTTCTGGTACGTTCTCTCGTTTATGCCGGCCACACAATTGTCTCGTTCCTCCGTGTAATTTCACCCGCCTTAATTTCCACAATCGAATTATCATTGTGGCACTTTCCAAGACAATTGTGTCTGCCAGTTTGCCTTTGGAGGTTAACGATAAAGTCGACGGGAATAACGATTAACTTTGATGAGTCGATGCCACAATGAACGTTGGATTTCAGGCTGTGAGATTTGTTTGTATCATTCCGATCAGGAGGAGACAGTGGAAGAGAGAAATAATAGGTAGCAAGTGAGAGAGAGAGAGAGAAACAAGAGAGATTTATAAAGCGCAGCCATCGATGCGGATTCACAGTAATTTCCGGCGCAAAGAATTAAAACCGACGTCCCGGCGAGAAGATAGAAAGTCGGAGAGATCGGGACGCGAATGCAGATTTCCTTTCAACCTCTTCGACGAACGAGTCGAGGATTCGGTTTCTGTATCGGCCAAGTACTCGACTAGAAGACGAGCCTCTTTCGGAATTATTCATTATTACCCCTCGCCCCTCGTGCCTTCGTTCTCATACCCCTCATTCCATCCGCGCTACTTTTCATCCCACTCTCCCAGCTTCTTTTCCCCCTCAACCATTTCGCGACGCTCACTTTTCAACTTCATCTCTGAACCCACGCAGCTACTGAAAGTTACATCGGCCGCCGGAAAGAGACGAGTTCGCGGCAAAAATTGAATAGTTAAAAATTCATTAAAAATCCACCTCGGACGTCGAGCCTCGCGAAATCTACCCCGCGAAAGCCGGTAAAAGAGACCGCGAGGTTGAACGTGATGCGACTTCAAATCAAAAGAAGATCCGACTTTATGCGACTAGAGAAAATTACGTTGATATCGTTGGCTGCTTAAAGTCAACGTTTTCTTTCTGTGGAAACTTGAACGATGTTTGGAAACGATCGTATACAAGGTGGTTTACATAGATCATTGACAATTTGGGATTTTTCTTTTTACTTTGCAGAGTCTTTGAGGGTTTGAATTAATTTTGCAGCCTGCCGTTAATTAAATGAGATCAATTTGGTTGAATTCTTTGTCGCTGGATATTAATTTTTGACGGTAAAAACGATTATCGGTATTGGAGAATATTCCAATTAAGTGGTGAAAATCATTGTGAAATTCCCAAGTCGAAATTTATTCGATGGGAATTTCGATGCAGTGGAAGACTCTAACGATTATACCTTGACGAGATATCGCAAAGGGTTAATATTCTAGAATGGTACAACGTTACAGAACATCGAGAATTCTCAAAAGCATCATTTGTAATAAAGACATATCTCAAACTCTGAAAATTCAACATCAGAAATGCTTTGCAAGTAACACAATTAATGCAAAAATTACTATTAATACAATAGAAACTATAATTTAAAAATGTGTCGACATATCCCAATACAATCTATAACCCGTAAAATCATTGCAACCTTCAATTTCCTGTTTCATTCCATTCCTACCATCCTAAAGCAACAATCCTCAAACTGTGAGCCAATCGGTGAAGACAGTCTTTTCACCTCGACTTTCAAATATCCTCTAAGATCAAAAAGTCAAAAGCAAACCCTAAAACGATACTCGGTACCACAAGTTGAGAGAGGAAGCTTGCAAACATTCTCACGAGAAAGCATCGTACGCAAAGGTCGACCTGGTGGAAGACAGTGGAACAGCAACCGATGTCATCGACGTCGTCGTCGTCGGTATTATGGCAAGCAAACAAAATATCGTGGCGTAACGGGACACGGGATACGGTGCTCAGGGTCCCAAACCAGGAAAACTCGACCGAGTGCTCGGGCAAACAATGACGGCGAGGCAGTATTGTTCTCCAAGTAATTGAATCCAGCCTACCATCCCTTCGGCCATCCGATGCTTGCTCGACTCGCTTGCTTTTTCTCCACAAACTAGCCGTTTTCTCCCTGTCTTTCTTTCATCGACATTTTCTCTTATCCTTCTCTTGCTCTCTCTTTCTTTCATTCTCTTAGTTTTCTCTCTATCGACGTCCTTATTCCGCCACTCTTCTCTCCCCGTCCACTGACTCTCGAAAATTTCATGAAATCTTCCTCCATCCTGGCCAAGATTTCCCGGGAAAATCGGTCTTTCTTGTTTCCTCTGATTTTCCCTTTCTCTCTTTCTCATTCGTGCTCTTTTTCAGAATTCTCCCTTCGTCACACCGTTTCCTGCGTGTCCATAAAAGAAATGGGGATACGCTGAGGCCGGGAAGGACAGTTTTCTTTTTCTTTTTTGTCCGGTAAAAGGATTGTAGGTAGCCGCGTTGAATTAAAACGGAGAGAAACCGTCTAGGAAAACGTTAGCTGTTGTTAATTTAATTTCATGTTCCTCGTGCCCTCCGGGTCTCTAGGACGATAGTCTCGAAGTGCTTTTGTTTTTTCTTTTGACGTTGGTTGCGTCAGTCACGCGAGCTCCTTCGGCTTTAACTTCGTTACCAAGTAGAAATTATCTTCGGGCTAGTCACGGTTAGTCAGCTTCTGATAAGATTTTCCGCGACGTTTGGTATGATAATGGGTATCGTCGTCGCCGTCGGCGCGCCCTACGAGTTTTCTCCTTTCCTCGCCGGGGGTTGTTTCGCGGATGTAGGCAGAAAGAGAAAGAACCGAGGGATGAAGAGAGTAACGAAAGTCTATGAGAAGACGAGAGGGAAATTTATGGAGGAACAGAGAAGAACAATAAAAGACTGAGCAACAGACAAAGAGGGAAGAAAAGTAAAGAGTTTTAAAGAGAGAAAAATCTAGAAGATAGAGAGCGAAAGTAAAAAGAAAGAGAAAAGATTGACAGTCAAATATAGAGGGAAAAAGAAGAAGAGGAAATTACTTAAAAAGAGAGAAGGAGGATAGTGAAAAACTGACAGGCCAATGAAGGAAGAAGAAGGAGAATAATAGACAAAAGGAGAAGGGAAATTAACAAGCGATGAGGAATGAAGAATATAGAGATTAACAGACGAAGACAGGATAATAAATGAGAAACGGAGAGAGAAGGAGATAGAGAACCGCAAGAGCCAGTCACCGAAATGGAAGAGACGAAGGTAGAAAGACAGGCAGAATACGAGAGAGGAGTGAAAAAAGGGAGGATAGGATTGTCGTTCCCCATGGTAGCCCGAATGGAGCACTGTCGCTGACAAACGTGCTCGATACGCGGAAAAAGACGAGGCCGCGAAATATACAGTATCCATATAAAATAATAGCACCGTACAGGGGAGAGCGTTAACCCCGGACATTGGCGTCGGCCAATGTCGTAAACAGATATTGATATTGGCGTGTCATATTTGCGCGTGGTAGACGTTTCCACGGTTTCCCCATTGACTGAATACGAGCGCAACATCACCGGCTACGAGAACATTCACCAAGTACTTTATCATGAACGGGCGATCACCATAGTGCGGCTATGTTCGCGTAAAGAGTCGATGAAACTACCGGGCTGAATTTCAACCAGGAAATCGGCAGGTGGTACTTAACGTCCAAACGAGCCCTACCTACATTGCCGAATACCAATCGACCGAAACTTTTACCCTATAAATGCGATCGAACCTCCGATGCCAATTTTCGCAATAGTGCAAACTTGATAACTTTACCTTAGTATAGGGAATAGCATTCAAGAAAATAGAAAAAAACCTTCAGGCTTGTTATATCATATTGCAAGGTTCATTTTAGAGAAAGTATTGTCAAAAAGACGCAAGTGATACGATCTCATGTGTGCAAAGCGATAACATATGCAGGCGGCCCTCGACTTTCGCACATAATTGATTCCTGAAAATGTGTGCGAGTGTTGAATGTTTGAAAGTAGAGTGATATACGAAAAATATTAAAAGTTGCATATTAACAGTATGACGCCCGGCATATAATCGAGATTCTTTCGTTTGACGCCGGTAGGACACAGACTCACATAATTTCATTTGTCGCCGGTTCCGCTTCTTCTGCTTGCGTTTATAAAAACAAAAACTTGTTAATATGTTTGTAACTTATTGTTACTTAAACAGGACACACGCAATATTCGCGTTGGTTTGAACATGGCACTACATTAGTGTCACAGAGGTTTGTCTTACAGTTTTCGCATGGCTCCAACTTGGTGCTAGCGGCGCTTAACTGATATTTTTCTCATGGCACCAATGTGGAGCCACCGGACAGCATAGAATTATTATGGTTTCTTTGTAATCTTGAAATTTTTCAACATTTAGTAGGTAATACTAGAGACAACATTACAATAGTGGAGAACCTCAGGGTCCTCTAATATTGTATTTGAAGACCTCACTCCGAGGGACTGACTGCATAGAAGCAATTTTTGGAATAGCGACAAAACTCTTTAAAAAATTGAATTTTTAAAAATGTGCGAAACAACGAATTGTGCGAAAGTTGAAGGTCGCCTGTAGTACATTTTTTTCAACGACGTTGAATCTCAAGGGCGCGACTAAGGTACAGGTGATTCAAAAGGTCAACGATGTACGAAGAATAATTGGTACAATTTTATTCCAGCAATGTAATGCCTAACTATGAGATAGACCATTACGAAAGAAATCATAGATCAAGAGAAAAAAGGTTTTCGATCCCCTTACGATGATGACGAACAGAGTAACGTCTAGTATCAGTGCAAAGTGTATAAAAACACGAACCAGTCGTTAGATAAGAAAGTAATTTTACACACGCAACAGCCGTGGCGACCGGCTGACCGGTTGAACGGTTGACCGGTCGAAAGTTGCTGGAGAACGAGAGAAAATAAAAGAACGAGTGAAAGAGCAATGGAGAGAACAAATCCAAGAGCGTGAGCGCGGGCGTGGACTCGATAGGACTGCATTAGACGCGATATACGCGAGCAACGATATTATCGAGGAAACCTCGAGTTGCCAGGCAGGTAACCATCGTCATTGTTCATCGTGACGTCATTGGTGGCCACTCCTTTGTATGCTCCCGATTAACAGTCGTATATGGCTCGAGAGCACACACGCGGCACGTCGAGTTCTTGCATTCGTGTAACAGACCGTGACGAGAATCTAACCCTACCGGGTTGGGTTATACGCGTCGAGGGTTATACACGAAGCAGCCAGCCCTTTGCTTACCAAGGGCGTGTATAACGCTGCGTATAGACGTTCTTTTGTTTGCCCGAAGAGAACGCAGCCCATGCAAAAGAGGGGAGAGAGACGGAGAACGATGGAAACGGTGGAAGATAGGATAGACGATGATGTTTGAGAGAGAAAGACGGCTGAGTTTGCATTTGACGGACTATCGAATTTCACTGTCCGAGCTTCTCCATTCTGGCTCCGCTTATAATTAGAGTGGGAGCGCCGCCAATAACGAAAGAACTATCGTGCGGAAAATAGGTACGCAAATCGTGGCTAAAACTGTGAAATTCGTTCCAACGGGAACTCGAAAGTCGTGCCGGAAGGATACCGGTTGATGATCGAATTTCAGAAATATTCTTCGTGGTTTTGGCTCGTGAAATTCTCACGGATTTGGTCGATTGACCAAGTTATCGCGGCTGTAGTTATGCCAATTAATGCAGGTACTGATACTAAAGAGGGTCGTGAAATTGCAATCTGCTACGTTCTGTTTGCGGAAAGCTCGATTTCTAAGTCATCAATGTGACAGGTTTCTTTCTCGTTGTCGCGTGAAATTCATTTTTTCTCAAAGCAGAGTAATTTCAACGATTTTGAAACTCGAGTATCCATATCGCTGGGTCTGATTCATCAAGAATCCTCAACTAAAAAATTAAAAGAATTCCTCGCAACCTAAAAATTTCAATTCCGACAAATTCAAGCCTTACGGTAAAATTATGCTTTTAGCAAATCTTCGTTACACCAATATATACACACATTAAAATAGAATAAAATCAGACTCGTGCGAGCACGAGATGTACAAGCACCGATAGTCACTTTTCCATCCAAAGTATAAATTCTAAGAAATTACACACCACCTCAGTTCCTAAAGTACCCGTACAGTACTTGGATATATTAAAAGAGATGTTTCATACTTTCAAACCATGCAAAAAAAAAAACATAATTAGTAATCAGAGTCCCTAAACGCGGCACACATCTCGATCGACTGCTTCAAAAGTTTCTTTAAGTCTTTTCCGGCAATTCTCCATTCCGATTAAGTTCGCGGACCGTATGTTGTACAGATACGCTACTGGCAATTCGTGATAACATTAATAACAGTCAGTTTATCGCGTGGAAAAATTTTGTGTGCCGATGTGTCGCCGATTAGTCTGCCATGCGAGCCATAGTTGGTGAATTTACCCTCGTTCGGTTGCATGCCTTATCGACTGGTTAGATGCAAATTTAGAAATACGCGGCGACGTCGTGTCTAGTGGCTCCGATGCACGCGACCTTTCCATACCGCGCAAACTACCCCGCGGATGGATATTTTTGTAATTGAAACTAATCGATCGTACTGTTTGCACCCCGTTCATCGTTATTCTCGTTGGATAAACGTAACGGTCCATTGTTCATCGAAAAAAACCCGAAAAAAAGGTGGCAAAGCCACGAAAACATAATAAGGGTGGAAATCCACAATTGAGTGTAATTGGAAAATTAAAACAAGTACGAAGAAACGGAGAATCTAATAATTGACTATTCTCTCGTGAACCTTCTAAAATCACCTCGCTATGTATTGTTTGATTAATTAACAGCTTCCACTTACTCGTTCCCCGAGCGACGGACAAATTAGCCAGGAAATCCATTTGATTACGTACCTGAAACAGAAAACAAAGGTGGCGTTAATCGTCCGCTAGTTAAGAGGAGTCAGATATGTCGTGCTTTATTCTACGAATTGTATTCTTCCCGCATCCTACGCGTCTCTATCGACTTTTCCGGGAAAATTACGTTCCAAAGCCAAATTATCGCACCGTGGGGTTAGAAAATGGAAAACGGAATTGCATCGAGCGTCTACTCTATTGCATCCCGTATAAAGTCCAGCCGGAAGGGTCACGTATTTAATAACGCTATACATCGGTAGAGATAAATTGGATAAGGCGTTTATCAAGATTTATATGCTTAACCACGATACAATTGTATATGGACTCGAATGTTGATCATCGATAAAGTGATCTCCTTTGCTGTATTCGTTGATTGGAAAGTTACGGGTTTTTATTCCCTCTGTACGAATACCGTCGATTGGTTTTCAGATATCTTTATAATTCCCTTTAATACTTGCCTCGACGTGTGTTCATTGGTCTCGTTTATATACGTTGTATTTTTTATCACACCTGTTTTTACAATCGACATTAAGCCGCTACGTTTAAAACTCTCGCCTAAGCGGTATTGCACAAAGTGGTTTCCGGTTTGCCGCTGTTTGTTCAAATTTTATCGTACCAGCGAGCTAGCGATTCTATTTTTTATCGAACGATTGCAATAAATGGTATTCTTATTTAGTATATAACACAAATCGTGGGGGAAGAAATATATTTTAGTGTTATTTGAGCTGTATGGTTGCGCTGCAGAGTTTAGAAAGATTTGGAACGATCGATATGATATCACGTAAGGGAAATTTTTTTCAGTTTTTTTATAAGTCCATAACCGTCGCAGCTTCGATCCATCGAAGCTACTATGGATTACTAAACAAACATCTTTTCAAAGTGATAGAAATGTGCAATTGACTTTGTTAGCTAGAAGTGCAAGCTTTAAACTGTGCATTTATTATAGTTCCCAACGTAATTTAGGTCGAGGATATTATACGTCAATTGCTAAGTTAGTTCTTTGCGACTCTGCGATTTTTTTTAAGCTCGATTAAACAAGACAAAGAGAAACACTGTACGTTGCAAGAGTAAGAATAATAATCTCTTTGTATTTAGTACTCTCAAAGTCAATTCTCAACAAACTGCACATTCCTCTTCCACTGGCTTTCCGTTTCATTGTAGGAAAATGAGAAATAATTACAATACAGCGCGTTATTATATACCACGAGTGATTCTAGTGTCTTTCAAACTGTAATTCGTCCTACAAATGAGTCTTTGTGTGAGGCAAGAAGTTAAACGATCGCAAGAGAACATTCCGTTTGCGATTGGCTCGTGAAACGAACAGATGAAATATTTACTTCGCGTCTATCCTATTGATTCAAATAATTTTTAGAAAAAATCAGGCTTTGCCCTACTTATTCGGAATTTAAATCTCCATCCCACTAACCCTTTGCAGACTAGCAACGCATATATACGGTCTGAGAAAAATGTAGTTATAGTTTATCGCCGTATGTATACACGATTCAAATTGAAATAAAACCGGTGAGAATTATTAAAAGTGGAGTACTTTATAATTCATGTACATTAACAGCCCAAGTTTCTGATAAAATGGTCGTTTTGCAACGCTGAATAAATGATTTTCTGTCAATATTCAAAAATATCTACGTTCGCAAAGGGTTAAAGAAATTTTTCCTAAATTGTAATTTAACACTTTACCGACCAGTAGCCGATTAATCGGCTTTTCGGGCCCAACACTTTTGGACTTTTAACTCATTAATTGGTCGCTACGGTAATTAATAAATTATTATTTTTCATTGCGGTTAACTGTGCCAAGGACACAGTGAAGAAACTTTGCAATTTTGGAAGAGATATCAATATCAGGGAACTATTTGCATGCAAGTGACCGATCAGATGTCGGTAGGCTATTAAAAAATACCGGTCGGTAAAGTGTTAATACATATATTGTTAGGAAGCACCCAGTAGATTAAATGTTACTGGGTAACGAGACTTGGCAATTGTTTGTAATAAATAAAAGAGTAGAGACGGACAGTTTCTTTAAATAAACATTCTCAGTATTTCCTAAATTGTGTTGTATTTGATTATGTCCGAAGGGATAATGCGTGCGCGATCGACTCGTAACAATATGATAAAGTTAATGGTTCGAAATCTATCCAAGCCTTTAGCTCCTAAGCAAAATGATAGTAATACTTCAAATCGAAGGACAGAATAACAACAAGACGGTCTCAGTAGTCAAAGGATCTGCAAGGGTAGCAATATTCCGTAGGTCCTTCGTGTTTCCTTAGCCTTATAGGTGGCCTGTGCCACGGAGTACGCGAATTTCTCAAGTTATGATTTAGCATCCGGTGGGCTGCACGAGGCAAAAGAGAGAGAACAGCCTTGCGAAATGCGGCGAAGCGAGGTCCAAGCTCGAAATACGGAAGGACGAGAGAGGAAGGAGGGCAAAGCAGGAGCAAGGGCAAAGCAGAGGCGACGAGGAAGAAATAGGCGAAACGTGGCCGGGCTAACCGAGAGGCAAATTAGACGGGTCGTGTGAGAGGCTCGCTGAAATGGTAGAAATACAGAAGGCAAAAGGGGGAGGAAATGCAGGGGAAATTTAATAAATGCAAAGGAAAACTGAGAGTAAAGAGCGAAGAAAAAGGGAGAAAAAAAGATGGTCGAGACGACGAAAAATGCACGATAGGTGGAAAAAGGTAGAAGAGGGCGAAGAAAAGGATGACGATGGAATATGGAGGAACGTAGAATTGTAGAGTGGGCGGAAGAAAAAAGGAAGGAAGAGAAAATCATCTAGGATGGGAGGAAGAGAAGATGGAGATGGAAGGTTGGGAAGAGAAACCGAAGGAGAAGGTGAAGGTAGGAGGAAGAGGATGAAAGGGGTCGAGAGGAGGAGTAACTTCCTAACAAGGCGGTTAGTTGCGGCTTAGCAACGCTATGAACGCGAAATATTGCGAGCCGGCGCGCTCCTCCTGCCAGCCTTCTCTTCTCTCTGCTTCTCTCACGGTCTACCCTTTCCGCGAGCTATAGTCGTTTGTGTTCCATGGGAGCTTAATACCGAAATACTGTTGCCCTATGCCCGCAACTTCGACATTTCGATAATTGATTTCTCCTCCGTGTACAGTACAAATGAATTATCTTATCTGCTATTCCCTGTGCTTCTGATTACAATTCGGAAACAAACCACCGCCGAAAGGTTGCAACGTTGCACTTTGCCAGACGATAAATTGCACGCATCTGCGAAACCTGCTTAACACTTTAATGGCCGCACGTCTACACTGTTATATGTTGCCAGGGATCGGCAATTTTTTTGAAGAATTAATTTATAAAAAGTTTGTTAAAATTAAGAGAAGATCTTATAAAATCAAAGACTACTTATAAAGAAAAAACTACGAAGCCAATAGCAATATCCACACTTGTTTAGATTCATAATTCATCACGCAGAGAGTGTGTTAGTGGCCAATAATTTTTTGCGGTAGCATCACACACATGTTGTGTGAGCGGCAATTAACACGTTAAGCGCCACGCTCGTTCCTAGAGACTGGTACTACACTTTCCTTTATTAGGAAAGACATCTTTCTATTTGTTTTAACACTAGAACTACCGGCCTTAAATGTATCATATTTTAATAAATTAAATAAATACTTTGAAAAAGGGGGAATCAAGCGGCGGAAAATTTGATCGATTGGGTGATTTATGTTTATTGATATAGATGCAGAATATTTATTCTATGACTCTTATGTAAACTTGGAGAATTTTTGGAAAAAATTGTGTACCAGTCATTTTGACTGGTTTGGTAGTTCTAGTGTTAATAAACTACATTAATTTTTGATAAAATGCTTTATTTCTTACTTAAAACCACTAGTTATGGATTGGTCAAGCGCGACAACGTAGCTTAGGGAAAAAGGTAATCGCTGATTTTCTTTGATCAGCGTCAACATAAACGAAAAATCAACGACCGGTCCGTGGGGACCGGTGTGGCGCTTAACGTGTTAAAGTGTTAACGTTGTGGCTCGTGTGAAGAGGGAGACGGATAGTCGTTTTCAAAATGTTTTCAATTCGCTAAACAAAGTCGTATTAACGAACGAGTCGCTGATTGTGTGGATGTCAATGTTTTCTTTTCGTTTCGTCGATATTATGTCTTTGATAGGAGCGATTAAATAAATATTAAACGTGCTATCGAAACCTTCTGTAAAGGAATTTTTTGAAGCCGTTGCGTCCCCGGAGTTGATGCCACTTGAGGATTTGTTTAAAGCATTGGAAGTATGATATATACAAAGGGTCGAGGAAGGCGATGGGTCGTGACGCTGAAAAACTGTTCGGCGTACCGAAAGCGGCATTCTAAACGAAACCATCGAAGGGTTCAGAGCGTTGCGCAATTAGAATATATTATATTTCTTTAAAACCTTTTTGTAATAAATTTGTACTACACTTCTTACCCTTTGGACACTTGATAGAAAGAAAGTAGCGATTTCTTCGACTGATTCAACGTAACTTTCTACTTTCGATCTTGATCCTTCTGCGTCTGGGACAACGCAGTCCTGTCGTCTTAATTAGGGAGTAATTCAGTGGGAGAACAAGGTTTAGCACTGGACCAAGATCAAAGGAAGACGACCGTCGAGCATTGAGTTTCCGCGCGAAATACAATTTCTTTGAGAAAGTTCAACTGCTGATTCGATTAAATTCAAACGATACACACCCTTTGACTACGCGATCCAATTATTTCCGACGCCCGTTGTAATCGGTACGACAATTAAGACTAGGAAAACTTATCTGTCTTTGGATCGTTTACTTGCTTCTTCGTTTCTTCTTAGTAATGGCAAATTCAACCGAAGATCTTCGATAGTTTTGTCAAAGATTGAAAGTATTATTTAACATTTTCTTCCTTCGATTTCTTCACTTTCAACAATTTCACATAATACGGGGAATCATCTTAATTAAAGGAGGTGCAAGATTGTGTTGATCCTTTCACTTTAAGGAACGTGGATTTAAACATGTTTTATCTAGCCGAATGGATCCTTATAGAATGTCAATTCTATACAGGACGTGAAGCATTTATAATGTTATACGGTAATTACATGCGCCTCCATTAATAAATTAATTAAATGGTCAAAACATTAGGAAATATAGATAAACTTATATTCGGTTTCTTCTAAATTTTCAATATTTACTCCTTCTAGTTCCGACCGAAAAGTTGATTGTCACTTAATTAAAAATAAATAATTGTCACTTGGCCATAGTTACGTGTAGAACACGCAATAGGGTATAAATTGAATATTTCCAATTATCTGTCATAAAATCACTGATATCGTATGAGGAAATTAATTAATAATAGTACAATATCCAGTGTCAGGACTACTGTTAACGACGATATATCGTCGTTCTGCAATAAAAGGATTAAAAAAATATTTGTACAGTATCTCCTTTCGACCAAAACACTGACACTTTTTTATCTTAACATTCATAAAAACATTGTTCCATTTAAAAAATGAATAAAAGCCATTGCTTCAAAAAATATGAAGTACAATACCAAGATAATCGTTGCAATAATAAAACAAAGGGCTAAGAACTGATCAAAGTCGACATCTCGATCGACAGCTCGTTAACTGGATCGTCGACTATAATGGGCGGCAGGACTCAAAAGCCCTTTCATGAATACCGACTAAAGACAGCAAATTAATTCGAACGGCATTATAACGACAAAAGTGAGAATTGACATCCCTTCGACGAAGAACAGATTAAAGATGTCAACGCAAAACCATAAACGTCTCGTCGACTGACAGCATCGTAGATCGGATAGCAGTTGAAAGGAGATAAAAAGTATCGAGATACGAAAAGAAGAGATTTAATTGCTCGATGGTTAAATCCGTCGAGAAATCTTTCAAGTTCGTAGAAAAGATTCGCGTCCAGCCGTGCGCGATCCAAGGGCGAATATAGTTTTTATTTATTTACACGAGGGTCGGGTACCCTTAGACTCCGCGTAGGATCGCAATGCCGGCTGGTTTATATTTTATTCATCCCCTATTGAATTCGAGCTCAATCTCACGAAAGTGTCTCTACCGTGGCCCTCGATCTCCCATTCTCTCTTTGCTCTGTCTGTTCTTCCTCGGATCGTTATCCTTCCTCCTTTTCCGACCCTCTGGCTTCTTCTTAGATAGGTATTCCAATCTCACTATGCTTCCAGCCGTACCTTCCCTCTTCTTTCCTCTTTTTTTCCATCCTCCCTTTCTTCCTTCCTTCCAACTGCCAAGCTTTAGTACGGCACTAGACATTCTCCTTCTCCTTAAATCTGTGCTCGACATCTTTGCTTTTTTTCCCTTCCTTTCGCATTTCCTCTGCACGTTCAAAACTCCATGCATACTCGCGCTTCGATCGAATCGATTCGAATTAATTGCATTTCCGTCGAGGAGCAAGAAAGAGTCTACCTTATTTGTCTATCTCTATCCTTTCGTTGCATACACGCTATCGTAGAATTCTCTCTTGTCGTGCCATTGATGGCTTTAGATAGTCGAGGGAACTTCGTTAACTTTTTGCGTTCACGCTTTGATTCCAAGGTTTTCATCGAACTCACATTACTTTTACAACAATCTAATGATATAAAGTGATTATTTCGCTTGTTATTACATATGAGCCGTAATTTTTGAAAATAGTATAAGTTCATTTTTGATAAAACTATGTTTAACTCAGTTTTGACTAAACAGAAATGTCTTCCATGTTTCAGATGACAAAGTAAACATGATTTCGCCCAGAAAGGATCAAACAGTATATGCTAGAACATGAAAGCTTTTGTATGAATAATCAGAAAAAAGGGACTTGTACTTTTTTCAAACATAGCGGCTCATATATTATTTTACGATGAAAACAGTTCATGAGACCTAATACAAGCTACATTTCCGCTTAAGGTAGTTCTATTCACTTATCATTTTTTTTATAGATTTCCTTAAAATTTTGAAAATATATTCTTCATGATATTTTATAATTGTAACCGGAATCTCAACGAGTTCGTCCACACGGTTTATGAATAAATCGTGTTTAAAAATAACATATTTAACATGGGCCTTATGGAAACAAATTTTTGCTGAGTCCGTAAAATCTTGTTTTATTTTTCTAATGGAAAAACGAGTCGATGGATTCTAATAAAAAATTAGCAATGTATTATTTTATGCTTTTGGAATATTATTGAATTTTTTCATAATTTTTTACTTCATAGTTATAGAGAAAGATGTTTTTTAATGTCTAAAAAGTGAATGAAATGACCTCTGTGAAATTAGCTCCTGCATTAATTCTTACGCAATTTTTTTCATTTCTAATGAAAAAAGAAACTTTTAGTTCTGAATCCAGCTAGAACTATCTTAAGGGTTTAGTATAAAATATAAATCAAAATTTACCCTTGATCCTCAAAACTTCCTACAAAATTCGCGCTGACATTAGCAAACATCACTGTCTTAACTGTTTGCATTTCGCGCCAAAATCCAGCACGGTCAAATAGTTGAGATTCTTCGTCATTGGTGGCATAATACTGTGATAAATCGTTGAATCGCGATATCCTATAATTTAATCGATCGACTTCCTCAAATATTCAAGAAGATAGAAGACATAGAGATTGAAACGCCTTATCGATTCTATCTCTTCCAATCTTTAATCCCTCTGTCCTCTCTCGAGGCTGCTTAACTGGCGCGGATCTAGCGAGATTCTCGCAGACAGCGACGAATTTCCTTCGTTCGCCTATTTTCCGTTTCCGTGCACTCGAGTCCTTCCCGCCTTGCAATTTCAGAAGTGTCGAGACAGCACTCGTATCCAGACGCTATTAAATATTGAGAAATGCAACCCCCTCGAAGTCTCCTTCGGTCTCGCACGGATACACGCGCCTTTTCGTGATCGTGCGAGTCTACGAGCACAAACTATGTTAGGAGATCTAACGAAGATCGAGAGCTAAGAGACAAGAGTACGTAGATGACTTTCTGGGAATGTACTATGGTGTTTCGTAAAAAGATATATTTGCAAAAATTTAGCTGCGTGCTGCGGCTCATAGATGTACTATGTTGCAATAACAATTGAAATTGCTCTACGATTTATTCAGCGAATTGCTTTCCTTTTTCAAAATACTTAGCACAAGTTTTGCAAATTTTCTATGTTCATATCTTTCTGAAAGAAAGCAAAGATTTGATGGGCCGCTTCGTCAGATTAACACTAACCATATCGTACGCGGTCAAATGATCAGTTTAATGGAATGGAAATATGTAATTTTTTGTATTACTAATTTGAGACTGTTTTCTGTTTTGTTTTCTATATTACAAATTGTCAATCTCTTGCATTTCTTTCGAAGAAAAATATGTTATTTATATCATAACCATTCAAGTAATAGGCTACGGTTGAAATCGATATACGTAAAGTGACATTGCGGTTAGTCTTAAGATAAAAGGAATGTCGAAAAGAAGATTTTTTGTGAGCTTGTTCTGACGCAAAAATAATTTTTCAAACATGTAACTGCCTGCTGCAGTTTCGTAAGTTGCACTTTCAGACACGTACAGTAAGAGTTAAACTACTTATAAGAGACAGAGTTCTCAAGTAACTTCGGCATTTAAAACTAGTACAACCTTTTGTTACTACCAATTTTTTAATTTCCATGAAAGAAAGCAACATGAAACTAAAATCGCTAACCCTCTCGAAAAATCCATCAACACGCACAACTGTGTGCTCATCTTATTTTTCACACATTCTGCAGAAACGCAAGACACGTATTATTATATTTCTAATTCTACAACTTCTTTTAGTCTATCCTGCGTATGACGACAAAATAGTAAAGTTTCCCAAGCAACGTCAAACAGTACTTCTGATTACAAATGAAAAAGAAAACCGAAGAAGGAAGAAATTGTTCGCGAAATTCCGAACGATACTTCGTAAACTTTCGTGCGGAAGTTAGCGTCCAAGTATTATAAGAGTAAGTCCTCGGGAGGGTAAAGACGATGAGGACGAAGGGAGGTGCGGATACTTCTAACGAGAGGAATCCGCGTCACGTAGTTTTTCGCTAAACGGTTCGCACGATAAAACGAAGCGTCCGTGCCGCGAATGAAAATCAAGGATATAATTGCCTCTGCGACGTGTCCCGCAGGACATCCTACGAGAATATACTTTCTGGTAATTTGTCAAGCGTCGCAGGGACAAATAAGGAAACTCTTTCTTTCGCCGAGTTATCGGGTCACTCGGCTTTCCTGCTCGATGCTGACCTATATGTTTGTTTATTGATATTTTCCAAGATTTTTATTTGGCTAAATTGATCAGTTTCTTTTGCTGCGAGTTAATGAAAAGCTACGATTGAATATTGACACTAGAATTACCGACTATTAATTCTGTACATTTGAAGATACTAGACAAATACTTTAGAGATAAGTGAATGAAACTCGCAAGAAAGTAAATCGATATAATCTTTCAAAGTTTAGAAGGTAGATATAGAAAATTAAGCAGGATACAGCCCTTCAAGTTTCAGAATTTTTTTTTATAAATCCAGTACGAGTCATTTGGACTCCCTTGGTAGATCTAGTGTCAAGTTTATAGCTATGTGTTTTTTCGCGATTTAGCGATTGGACTTGGTATTTGTGTTTTTTACGTACTATTAGCTTAGGAGATGTTGGCACATTAGATACAAGCTGAAACAATAAAGGGGACAGAGGTACGTCGGGTCGTTTTATCCAATTCCTTCCGAGAAATCCTGATCAAATGTTCTCAACTATTCATGTAACACGATAGACCTGTCCAAGTGACTGATTCATGTAATGACAATGTGTCCCGATAGGAGCTTCACTATTATGCTAAATCCAAACTTTCATACTTGCAAAATAAATCGTTTACTACAATTTGTACCTTCTTATCGACAAATACATTCCATAACATATTGGAGGAAATTGTGCATCTACCATACTAATTAAATTTCACCGATCAAGAAAAAGTACAGTCGGCCGCAGAAGCGTAAAAACTTTTCCATCATTTCTACATCAATCGAATATTCCGTGAATAGTACGCAACATCTTAAAACGTCGAACAGGATTTCGTGAAAACAGTCACCGTTACTTTCAACTCTGGTGGCACGACGTTTACCATTTCCCAGTCGGCGTTAAATGAAATCAATTATCGACGCCGTCGGAAGCTACCCATCTCATTATCGCAATTTTCTCGCGCAACTCAGATCGGACGATTAATCACAGTTTAATATACTCCCGAAGCGGGCTGCATAATACCGAGCATGACTGCTCACCCGTCTCCGAGAGATTTTCATCGGCGAAATAATTATTTCACGCCGGGGGCGCGTCCGAAAAGCGTCAAAGACAAACCGGCGCATTTGGAAGCCCGTTCGCGCGCCGTCTGCGCGTTACATCCGCGACGAATTCGAGGTGATAATTTCGCTCTACACGTCCGATGGAAGTGAAAAGTGTACGTACATCCATAAAGGTTTCTCTGTGAGATGAACGGATGCATAAGTCCGCGTGAGTTCTCTTCGTCTCTCTCTCTCTCTCTGTCTCCCTGTAACTATCTATATCTCGTTGTCTTTCTCTTTCTCAGTCATTCTATGGCGAATGAACCGCGCGTAGGTGGAGAAGCGTGTATTCGCACGAGTCTACTTCGCTCGTGGATCGTTTTACAGAGAACCGGAGTGTTTCGCGCATAGAAACGCCAAAAACATGTACAGACAACGGAGTGCCTCGCAATTAGGGAACAAGAGGATGCTCATCTGGAAAAGAGAGAGGACAGAGCGACTGTCGGTTGGTGGAAGAGAGCAAGAGAGAGATCTGGATGAGGCGAATTCCAAAAGAGATGTGCTTTTAATTATACTAACGCCCGGTGTCCGATTAAATGAACGAAGGAGCCAAACTCACGAAGCGCAGTGCAAATTTAATTATAGGGAAAAGGGCAGAGAGAGAGAGAGAAAGAGGTAAAGAGGGCGGAGGGTAGGAGGGAAAGACAGCGAGAACGAAGCTGCCGCTGGTTGCGCGGGAGAGTGGACGAGGTAGAAATCCAAGTATTTATATGACGGCAGTTTGTTTAGGCCGCTTATTAATGGGACAGAAGAGGGTCGTTGTAATTAAGGGAACCCGGATTCCATCCAGTAGCAGCACCCTTCGAGGATGCGCCTGAGAACATCGTCGTTCTACCAACGCCAACGTGTTCTTATGCTTCCCCTTTCGTCTCGATTTCTTCCCGTTCTATCTAACTCTCTCTCTCTTATTCCATTTTGCTTTCTTTCTCTCATCCACTCCCACACATTTTCGTCCGCGAGATCCTTCTTCCTTTCTCTCATCTTTCTCTCATTTCACCATCTCTCTTCCTTTCTCTTTACTCGCATCCGTTTAAATTCATCGTCCCACCTCTTCCGAGCTCGCACACAACTCTGAATTGTCTTTCGACGAAAAACAAAGCGTATTCAACCACCGAACGAGCCCTCGTCTATATGCATGCCGCTACACCCTCCACCGAGCTTAAGTGTCTCACGATACCGCATAAAATACTCCGATTGTTCCCCGTGCCTTTCCTCCTTCTCGCTCCAATTTCATTCCGAAGGGAGAAAAGGTGGAATTTGTTTAACGGCGGAAAGGAAAGAAAAAAAAACACTGGCTCCTCTCAATAGCGACGAATTCCGACGGCAGTCAGAGCGCGATTAATTGAAATTTCGCCGATGAGTGCACGATCGAAATAGAGCGCGCATACGAAGTCGATGGAGTTCCATGAAATATGGAGAAAATTAATAAATCTCTCGTTGAAACTCTTCGATCTCGATGCGATGTTTAATGTTATTTGGCGCGAAGTTTGAAACGTTAGGACGAAAGCTGAGGACGCGAGGAAATCCGTAGCGATAAAACTTAAGGAAGCATAGTCAGTACCCATTATGAGAGATTCCAAGCGTCTCTAATTTCCCGTGAATACGGCGCAGGAATCCTCTCTCCTGGTCGAGCGTACCTATCGTTAACCAAATTCTCTTTCCACGGGAAACAAAGCGTATTCGAAGGAACGAACTGTCGTTTATATGCATACAGCCATACTCTTCCCCTCGTCTTTAAATGTCTCGCGATGGAATAAAATACTGATACCTGCGCCTACTCGCTCGGTCACCCCTACGATTCGCTCCTCTCTTCGTTCGTTGTTTCGTTCTCTCATTCTCATTCTCCTCCGTAAAGGGGGAAAACGGAATTCGTTTAACCACCACCGAATACATTTCTTTCGACGGTAGACGTCAATTAACTGCGCTCGATTGAAATTGACGTTAAACGAGAACGCGGAGCGTCAAAGGAAGGGGACAGGGGGTGGGTTGAAGAAGAAACGCGGCCGCGAGCCAGAGAGAGAGAGAGAGAGAGAAGTGAAACACAGGATGAATTTACTCCATTCAATTATGCGACTCAAGTGGACACGATGGCTCGGGCAACGTCACGTTTTGCTACGGTTATGCGGTTGCGTCGACGTTCTCGATGGGCCTTCACTCTTCGCTTTTATTTTGCGTCACTCTATTAATTAGTCGCGCATTAGAATCCGATGAAATTCGCGCACGGCTCGCTCTCCGCTTTCAAACAAACGAAATTCAATTAATATTCATAAATCGAGGCAGGAAAAGAAACTATCTTACTAATTCTTTCCTCCAGATAACGCGGTTCAAATTCAAAAATTCTCAGTACTTCTCTTTAACAAATCCACACAACAAAATACCCTTAACCAGTTAACAGCGTTCGACGTGTATACACGTCAATCCAAAGTTCTATTGCGGTAGCCTTTTAACACTAAATTATCAATACCTTATCAACTAAAAATGTAAAAATTCCACGTTTCGCTTTCCCCTTTTCGTAAAATTTATAACAGAAGCAATTGCTTTGTCTTTAACTTATATATACGTCATTGCTCTACTTTAATTCCGTACCCTATGAGGGATTCTCGAATTTAAATTCCGTAGTTAACTGGTTAAAATCGATCGATCATCCTTCGAAACCTTTTCTTAATCTGCAACGTTAGCGTGGGAATTTCTGCGATCCAACGTATCAGTGTCGAATTTCCTAACCGACAAATCCTCTTCCCAAGATTCAGATATCTCCAACTTCCTCCTTCTTACCGGAAGGTTGTAAAACTCTGGCGCGCACAGCGAACAAAGTCGAAAGTCTCGTAACCAAGGCCGCCACGAAAATGCGATTCATATATGCACAATTAGCGGAAGGATGATAATTACGCGAAGAATAAGGATATCGCGTCTCGTCGATCGTATCGGTCCGAAAGACGCTGGATTAACGGAGAGGCATGCATATTGCGAGGTGCAGCGTCGATTTAAAGCTGGCCGAGGATGCTCTTGGGTGCGGACGCGGCTTAAGGCGACCAACGAAGCGTACATCCGTGGGCACAGCAGCCACTCCCTCTTGCATATACGCTTGGAGCTTTAACCGTGAACGTCTGCGGCCGTTGTGCGGTGTGCATGTTTGCGTCATTATTACGTCTTTCGAGATTACCGCAATTGCGTTGATAAACGTCGGGGCCACGAATTCAACTCGCGACTTCCCGAATCGAGGTCTCTCATACTGTCTTTCTTTCTCTCTCTCTGTGTTACTCTGATGCACATTTGCTCTTTGTCTCTTGGCTTTCTCGTTCCGCAATCCCGTCGAATTAGAAGTTCCACGGCTGGGAATGGCGAGTGGCTGAATGTCAGAGCAACGAGAGAATTTACCAGAGCGCGACTGTCTCCGTTCGGCGCTTCCATGGCTGCAACGTGAAAGCGTTGACGTTTGTTACGTGCATACGCGCGTTGTCAAGGAGCGAGAGATTACTGGTATTATCGGTGTTGCATATGCGCCGGGAAAAGGCTTATCGTTGCGGGTTACTCGAGTTGAAGCAACTTGTGTGTTTCGGTTCGCGCCGAGCTAACAATTGTATCTCTCAACTTCCACCGGTGAGATAGAATTGCGAAATTTCTATGAATATGCATTCGCCTGCAACGTAGATATATAGACGATGGGGATTACGTGAACGATAAAAAAAAAACGCGGAAGACCGATACCGAGGTGGTGGTATAGAGATACTTTGGGAGAGAGCATTAGGAGACGAAGAAGTCTCTTATCGATGACCATCGATTTCAACGTTATCCACCCTCTCTAGTGGGTGATCGCGTTGCATTTACACCGTACCGTAATTTCCTCGAAGAATTTCAATCCCAAGGGGATGGTAAATTCACGGTGAAATGTGAGGCGATAATTTATAATTAAAAACTTGGTGGTGTTGAAAATTCAGCGTTCCCTCGTATATTTGGAAAACGGTTTTACAGTCATTGTGCTGTTCTGCGAATAAATTACAGACTCGTGAGGATCAATGCATATCGATAATTTGCGAAAAAAGCGCGGCAACTTGAAAAAATATTTGCTTTCCCACTTTTCGAATTATTTTCAGCAGTCCAAATTAGAAAGATATGTACATAAGAGATTTATAATTGCTCGTAATACTTGGAAGTTTAAGTTGAAAAAGTTAAAGATCAAAATTGCGATGGGAAGAAGCAAGCAATAGACACCGATGTAAAACTTGAGAAATTGGTAGTGGACACTCGAACGTCAGTGTGAGAATCCTTCGTCGATCAACGCCAGAATAATGAAACGCAGGCAAGCACACCGATGCGGCTAGACTGGTAGAACTTTTAAAAGAGAACGCGAGAAAATTTAACTTCATCGACGGCAAAAACGCTCAAGGACGCGCTGCCAAAGTACTTAACGAAGAGGAACTTTGAGACGATGAAGAAGGGAAGGGAGGAAGCGGAGGACGAGAACGACGACGACGATGACGACAGGAACTTACGAAAACCCTCTTGTAAGAGGGCTATATACACCGTTCCCCATTAAAACAAAATGCTGTTTCGCTATTCGCGGTGCACCATTAGGTGTATGGAAATGGCGCATAACCCGGACGATAAGTGCGGAAGGGGTTGAGAAATGAGGAAGTTCCCCCTCGGTAACCGTCCCGGTTCTTCGGCTTATCTTGTGTGACTCGTCGACATACATGTCGTCCTTATCTCCTTCGTACCATATTACACGCTATATAGAGCCTTGGCTGGCTATCTTCGAGTGAGAAAGGTAGCGCAAACTCTGACAATGGAAGGCCAGGGTGCTTCAGGCGTAAGGCAACCCTGCTTAACTTCCAGGCAGATTAGATTTTTAACGAGATTCTCGCACCTTCGATTCCGCGCAATTGTTCACACTCGTACGGTATACTTTGTAAAGTTTTTTTTAATTACACTTGTACGTCTAATATACACAAGTGTAACGGAGTTGACTTAATTTTCTTTTGTATTTTTCAGCTTTAACCCTTTGCAGACGGAGACATTTTTGAATACTGATAGATAATCATTTATTTGACAGTCAGAAACCACTTTTTTATCAGAAATTTGGATAGTTAATGTATATAAATTATAAATTAC
The DNA here is from genome assembly GCA_910591515.1 of Cerceris rybyensis. Classification (NCBI taxonomy): domain Eukaryota; kingdom Metazoa; phylum Arthropoda; class Insecta; order Hymenoptera; family Crabronidae; genus Cerceris; species Cerceris rybyensis. Next base: position 44,925,213 of record OU342789.1, read on the forward strand.
TCCACTTTTAATCCTATCTCACCGGTTGTATTTCAATTTTTCAATTTTAACCGTATATACATATGGCGATAAACTATAATTACACTTTCTCTCAGACCGCATATATGCGTCGCTAGTCCGCAAAGAGTTAAATACTGTGGCCTACAGTCTTCATTCCGAAACAGATATACTGTCCGAAAACTGATAGATGGTTAGGGAGTGGGAAGTCTGCATCTTTTCAACCGAATATTTCCGTTATTCACGTTTTCGAAATCCTCAAATTCAACATCCTATGGTAAACGAATATGTGAAATGATTAACTTGGGATAATGAGTTTGGGATTTCCAAAAACGAAGTGACGGGAATAAAAGGTTGAAAATGAGAAGATCCGTCATCCTAGCCATCTCTGAGTTGTCGGACCATACATTAACAGGTTGAGTGCCATGGGGGTCACTGGTGACCGGCGCTATTGAATTGAATGAAATGTTATGTTACATTTAAATTGAAATATTTATGAATTTTCTAACGTATTGAATATTTAAATTTTGGCGTTAAGAAGATGAAGATCTGCTAAACACCGATCAATCAGTGTCCTTAAAATGTCTGTTTTATGAATACTTATGTGATTTTTCATAAAAAAAGTTTCACTTCAGTAGAAATGACGAAATAAGGGAAACATCGGTGGCATTCAACCTGTTAAGCTATGATATAAATATATCAGATAAGATATATAAGTATACTAATGGGAGTACAAGGCTCTATTCCTATATTCGTTACAGAGAAATTGAAATGAGTGGATGAAATATATCTTTTTCTAGTGTGTACCAGAAAATTTTACCGCTAATTGAAAGAGCCACACGTGATTATCTTCCTGCGTTCATCTCAATTTTCTTCTCACTACAATGTATATAAATTTTAAAAAATTTACAGGCAATATAGTGCACCACAGTTATTTATGAGCTTATAATTGACAAATAGCTTTCGCTAAACGTGCAAACACATCCGTAATAGCGAAAGATTAATTCCTTTCGAACGATACCAATTGAAACGATTAAATTATATCAAGATTTAAGTATCAAGTCAGATTATTCCTCAATTTGCAAGAAGCGCAGGAAAATGGCAGAAAGACGCGAGTTAAGGATGAAAATATATTCTCTTCTGCAAGGTGGTGCACCTTTTTCCAACGAGGAAGATACTCGGCGAGAATCTCGAGATACTTAACACGGGATACGGGGATCCACGTTATTCCTCGACGAGTCAGCAGATAGTAGATTACGGTTTTACATTCTTCTCCGACGAATTTATTAACTTCTCGCTGACGAAGCACCGGAGATCCGCCGAAAAGTGTTACGAACGTATTCTTCAATTTGCCGCGATCTCTTCGCGAATGAAGAATCGCGGGAAATACTCTTGCCCCGTCGCGTAAATTAAAATAGCCAAGTTTTGAAATTACTTTACTTGAGCAGCGTATCCCACCATCGATCCAATACACTTTGCCATGTTTCTTCTGGATTTTCAATTCCCATTTTGTGCGGCGAGTTCACTTCTCGCACCGGAAACTTGCCGCGGTAGGATATCGTCTTGGAATTTTCATTCAATTACTTTCCCCCGCGACGTTCTCCTCGAATTGAAGAGCGGAGATAATCGCTAGAAGTCAGATCAAAAGGGTAGGACGGGTAATAGAGAGTTTCGAACAAAAAGTTTCGCAATAACTTTCAATCACTGCGAACTTACGGTGATCTTGCGTTGTCGCCAAATAACAAGTCCTGCGTTTGGTTTCTCTTATGTGCATTTTCCTTTTCCGCTGTTTCGTTCCGTGTCTTTGTCAAAACTAATTATCGAAAAATTGCACGGAAACTGCTAATACCGGATAAATCAGTTTTATTCTTAAAATACGGCTGAGGGAAAACAGTGTTAAGGAGGTCGCAGGGAAGAAGGATTTTCTAATTCAATTGAAATGATACGTAATCATATTTTGCTGGTTTTAACGAATGTACCGAAGAGAAATACGAGGAAGAAATTGCATCAGTGCATTCCGATGTTTCTTGTGGTGTCTTAAAACTGAATTTACCGAGTCGGTCAAAACAACTATTTTCCAATTCACGGAGGAAGATACTCCTAAAGTTTCTGATAAAATTCATTTAATTTCTCAATGCCCTTTTCCAATTCTCCCTAGATAAAAGTGTAGAATATTAGATAAATAACGAAAAGTATCGATTTTTTCTAAAAAACACAAGCCATATCAATTCTCGCTAATTCTGCCGTTCAGTTAGAATAGTATATAACATCAAAAAATGTACAAGATAGTAAAAGCCAGCTGTGAATAGAGTTTTTCTTGCAACTGATGTTCAGAGTATGTCAAATTGGCAGAGAATGTCTGTAATCGCCAAAAAACAAGATTGAAGAATTCGAAGAAGAAGGGGAAGCTATATTTTACCGATTGGTCAGCAAAGAGAGACTATTTTGCTAATAGACCGTGCGAGTTCTCCGTCACGGAGAATCTTGGGGTGTAAAAGAACACCCTCAGGGGCAGACAGTGTCCCTGGTCGATACTTCTTTGGCTTAAACTTTTCCAAAGAGAGTCTTCGATGACAATGGTCTGCAAAGAATGTAGAATTTACTCTGATCTGAACCTAGTGATCAGAAACAAAATATATTAATGTATTAATAATTTTTTGTTTTATCAAATTTTGATCTGAAATTTTAAACGATTTCTTGTTGCTTAAGCCGTGTTGTTAACGGCACATGCTCCATAATTGAATATAAAGTGAAGACCTCTGCATAAAATGTAATACATATTACATAATAATGTAATGTACGAAATTTAGAGGGGTATGAAGTATTTATTAAAAAGAATTAATTGCAGACTCAGCCAAGCTGTACGCAAATTCATGAAAAACAGCGTACTCTATGGATGTTTTTGTAATAAGTACGTAGTTAGCAGATACTTAGACGTGAATATAAAGGAGAAGTTAATAATTTATAACAATACATTATGTATTGAGATTATATGCAGATTATATCCATTCATTAAGGTTTTGTTATACTAAAATATTAAATGTAACATTTGCTTGTGTGCAACGAAACAGAACAGGTTTCGCAAGTGTATCTACTTTCGCTGTACATTCCGTTGGAAAAGCGTACTCCACATATTCTAATTGAGTTTTCTTTTATGTCAGTAATTATTCTTTCTAGAACAGGATTTTTTAATTTTTCTGAAAACTCGACACGTTTCTGAAAGCTCGTCTTTGTAAGAACCTCTTCCATAGATGCCGCAAGAACATTTAGGTTTTGTATAGTATACATTTAAATCATTATTTACCAATTTCTTCAAAATCTTCAGTGGAAACAGCATGTATTATACTCTTTTTTACAAATTGTAGTGACACTAAATTCCAGATGCTTTGAGTAAAGCACAGTTGTTATGACATGTTCTTTCTTCCAAACTCATCGTCAATTAATACTTCTAGAACCAAGTAAAAAATCCATTCTTAACATTCACTTAACCCTTTCAAGACGGTTTTTCATTTTGAGAATATAAAAACTTTTTTTGGACTATTTTATGATATCATAGGTTAAAAGTATCTTTTATATTACAAAATGATTAAAAAATACCAAATGGTTAATAAACACTAACCCAGTGATTCCCAAAGTGTGCGCCGCGGTGCCGTCATAAGGGCGTCGCGAAATATTCAATTAAATAATTCGGCAATTTTCTTGGAATTTCCAATTCTCGAATTTTTGCGCCAACAATCGTGTATTCCAATTTTTCAAGAAAGTCAAAAATTTAGAAAAAAAACTGCTATATTAAGGGCGCCGCGGAAAAAATCCAATAATTAGGGAGCCGCAAACCATTTGATTAAAAGCATTTAGTCTGGTAAACATCTACTGATACATACGGTGTACCAAGAGACTCAAAAGGGTTAAGGTAAGAAAACTTCACAATGTAATCCATGTATAAAGACAAGTTAACCTTTAGCAATTTCCAACCGACATATCCTGCATCTCTCAATCACACGTGTAAATATTAATCCAGTCATTGTACGATAAATACTGTACCACATCAATAATAATGTCCACTTCTACACCTATTTCTCCCATACCAACAAATAACTAAGTTTACAAAAAAAAAGTCACCGTAGCAATCGTGCTAACCCGCGACAATTCACCAGCACTTTAAGAAACCTATCGCAGTTCCTGCAATAAATCGAAAAAGAGAAAAGAGAAAACCTGAAAACGGCCCGGCCGTTATCTCTCGTGACGAAGCACAGTTCTGCGTGCTGGTAGAGTTACTCTCGGATTTCCAATCTCACAGAGATTTCGTCGGCAAAGTAATACGCAACGTTTCGTTCCCGATAAGAATTCCTCTCCTCGGGCGGCCTCCCGGCAGGTACTCCCGTCATCGATCATAAGTCATGACTCGCGCTCGTGACCGCCAAGTCTCGGAATACGTTGATACGGTTCTCCACCCACAGTCAACGTACTGAAGCGTGAAATTACAATGACAATGGCAGACACCGTGTGATATCAGCTCGTAGACTGCGGAACTAGATCCATACTAGGTACGTCAGCTCGAACAATGACATTAAATTGCGTTCCATTTCGATCTCCGTTTTTCCGTCGAACCGGAAAACGAGAGTATCGGGAGTTGGTACATCTTGGATCTTCGCGATCGTCGTATTCTCACGGCTTGGATGAGCTTTTAAATAAATTACGCTCGCTCAAGGAATAGGTCTTTAGCGAAGAATACGGGGTTAAGTGTTTCCTGTCTTTCGCAAATAAAATGTAATTTGTGGTGATAATATGGAGGACTTATTGTTAGACAAAGGGAAAATTAGAGAGAGGTGAATAGAAATAGGGAAAGAGTGAAAGTGAGAAAGGAAATAGAGAGGAAGATAGAGAAGGAAAAAGACGATCTTACGAGACTACTGGGTAATTCTTCGTTGAAAAGTATAGTAATCCAGCGCCATAGAGGAATCCTTAGATAGATGTCGGAGTAACGTTTCCTCGCACGGAACGCACCTTCGAGAGTTCTCGTACGGTTTCACGGGAAGTAAGAATGTCGGTAATGACTATCGAGAAAGAAAAAAAAAGGGGAAATTCTCACGGTCGGAATATCGTTAACTCTGTGCAAGATCCGTAAGCGCAATTTTTCGCGCAAGTAACCGTTTCAACAGATTCATATATTTTTCTCTGATTAAGAAAGTCTTCGGGCTTATCGATCGCGAAATATTCTAGGTGCAGGAGTTGCAGAGTTGCAACCACTTAAGGTAGCGGTGTCGATATTCCCAGAATGAGAATTCATAGTGAAGGGTTCTGGAATGTGTTTAATTGATATTAATCCACGGAACGGTAGCACGCCTCTGTCACTTTGCGATATGTAATTTTACATTAAACTAATCATTTCTACGGAGCGTTCTGAAAGGACTCGTGCTAATTAAAAGCTACCCGAGCTTGACTTCCGTTAAAAACATTACGGTGTTGCAACGGGTGTTGCGCGAAAATTTCATAAGATTTGCATTGTCTCTGTAGATTTAAATAAGTGTAACGACTGACGGTAGAATTGTGATTTATTATGAAGATGCATGCAACAAAAACATGTGTCAATGATTGTGATAATGATGTAATTTGAAGATTGGAAAAATTGCTTGTTAACTAACTATTTTGTAAGAATATAATATACCTACATGACTCAAATACATTGAAAAGAAAAATACATTATTTGCACTACTGTCAACATTGCAGGTACAAATGTGAAGAGACACAGTGAGGGTTTGGGAAAAATTAGCTGGAGAAAGTCCATTGGAATTTCAACACGTAAAAACGCCAGAAAAGATGTGCATATTAGTACGTCTTTCATTGACACTAAAACGACCGCCTATTAATTCAGTATATTTAATACTAAATCTACGGAAATCGTCAAATTGACAGGTTTTTCTTTTTTTATAATCGTATCGTAAGTTTACAGAGGAGCGATATAGTAGATATATTACGTGTTTCTTATAATATACAAATTCCTCAACTTGTCATCTTCTTTGCCGTGACATCTCCCTTTTTTCCGAACTACTTATTTAATGTAATTAAATATGACAGATTTAATGTTCGTAAATCTAGTGTAACAGATGCTAAATTAATACTTCAGAAGAAAAGAGAAAGAAGCACAAAAATCTAAGTCGATTAAATCACTCACGTTCAGACCTAGAAATTTCAGAATTGTTTTTAAAACATCCTGTACAAGTTATTTTTACCTCTTTGATATTTTTAGTGTAAAATTCCATTGTGAGTGATCGGTTACCGCCACTAATCTCAAGTTGAGAATTTCTAATTACAAACAAGGAGAGAAGATGCATATAATCGACAATATAGGAGACGGAAAAATCTATTAGGATGCTAAATCGTTAAAATTTACAATTGCCTTATTTGCCGTTCTGTTGCTTCATCCGATCTCGACGAGAATATGCGAAAAGCTTCCGCTTTGGCTTTGAGGAGCGCACGCTTTCTGCGAATTACAGCTTTACGAACCGCTTGCCGTAGTTAATTAAACAGCAAAGTATTTTAGACCAGACTCGCTTTCCTACGCAAATTTCAAATATTTGCCTCGAAGAAAATTTAGCAGACGTTACGATGTAATGCCAGGTACAGCAAGCGCCGGTATATTAGTACGACTACGTTCTCTTGCACAAACTTCTCTCTAATCCCTAACGAATCAACGTACGGTAAAATTTAATCGAAATAATATGACTTTTAATGAACAACAGAGATAACAGAAAATGAATGAAAAGATTTTAAACGGTACTCCAAATGACGCTGAGGTAAAATCAAACTGTGGTGTCCTTACCTAACTGCGTTAAAAATTTAATGCGAGCAGCAAAATTGCATCTTAATGCAAAACGGAAAAATCTAGTTTTTAGGAATCAATGGAGGATTTATTGGTATATTTGAGAATGTTGCTAAGTGACGGACGATGTGATATTTAAATTAATAGAGCGATCTATTCTTTCATTAAAATAATAAAACTGACGAAAAAGCAATATATCAGCCTCGTCTCTATTAATCGTTTGCACACTTATATCGAATTACACTCGACATAGCTTTCGGTGGCACTTAAAGTTTCATCTAAGTACTAATTATCGACTTTTCCAAATCAACAATTGTTCCCAATATTAAATAGAAATGGATAACTAACAGTAGACAATTTTTCTAAACTACTACATTTGCTTGACCAAACGTTAGTAAAAAATTCAAAGTGCAAAGAGTTAAAATAAATATGAAATATTATTATAATTCTACCAGATACAGAGCATACTAACTTTTAGCACGAAGAAGTTACCATAGGAATACTAAAAGATACTAAAAAATATTCGAAACAAAATCTACATAACGTGCGAATTGCAATATGTCATAGGACCAACCTTTATCCAACGACTAATTCCACTCTAACCTAATCTTAAATATATTTTCCCAATTAATTCTAAAACATCTAAAGCGCTAAATACAAATTCCAACCTTACGAAAAAATATCAGGTACAAGTGCAACTAGAAATTGGAGGGAACTAATTTTCGAGTAGCAGGGAACAGCCGCGACGCGTTCGTCCGAGCGTTACATTATAAATGATCATGACTCGATGGAGGTCCGCTAATCAACCGGAACGAAATGATTGGATGGAATCGAGCGACGAAACTAAACGACACAATCGCGGCAACGATCGGAACAAAACGATATCCCGTCTGGATGGCGGGCGTCGCGGCAGGGCGGATGCATCAGCCAGGACGCCGGTAGTACGGTGTGCACGTAGCAAACGAATCGCTCGGTTAAACGCCGTAATCACGAGGCACTGAACTCACGAATCAGAACCTGTGATCCGCAGGACGCATGTAAACGTACGCGATTACCTACGTGAGCTCGCTAGGTACACACGACATCGGAGAAAGCAAGATGGAGCGAGCCAATGTCACGCGGCACGTAAAAGAAAGAGAGAGAGCTCACAGAATAGTGACAGAGAGAGAGACACACATAGAATTGCGCATAGTTATGCACGCAACGAGAGAGACAGAGATAACGAGATACAACTAGATGTAGAGAGAGAGAAAAAGAAGAGGAAGAGGCGGTGGTTAAATGGCTCGGCGCAGAATGGAGCACGAAAAGGTTGAAACCACACAATTAACATAAGTAATTGTGAAAGTGTAGCATCGCTCCCACGTTCGAGATTTCGCGTCAGTTTTTGTTGCTCGGCGCGAGATAAAAGCACTGAAATTTTCCCGAGAGCCGGGTTAAACGAGCAATTTGGAACAAAACATTCGCGAATTCGCGAGCGTTCACCAGACGCCCCCGAGACACCGAGGGCCGAGTTATCATTTCGTGTATTATGCTGCTACCCCTGAAAAAAAAGCGGGCAGAGACGCACCATTTCTGGAATTACGGTGAAATTCATCGAAAACTGTCATGATAATTCGAACGTTGGAGGGATGAGAGTATTAGAACGTCAGGATAGTACAATACGATTCGGTAGCGGCGTTAAAGCAGGAAACGCCCGGCCGCGAGTAATTTTACAAATTGCTCGTCATGAAGAGCGCACGGTGTGCGTGTTACGCATTCGTTTGCAAAGCACCTCGTCGCGATGCAATTAATTCCAACGAACCTACCCTCCCATTTCTACACTACGGACACCTCTTTTCTGGCGTCGGCATCGATTTTACACGCAGGATAAACTCGATCACGGAAAGGCTCGACCAAACAAGGGTTGCGAACGTCGTTTCGAAGTTGCAACGCTGCCAACACGCGCTCTTCCCACCCCCGAAACTTTCGACAAACTTCGGGGCTTAAAGAATATCAAGGTGTTACAAGAAAATCGCGTGTTACGGGCCTCGATATTCTTGTTATTTGTCCAAACTTTTCTTCGGGCGATAAATCATTGTTCGGGAATGCTTTAACATCGGTCGTTTTGGCGAAAAAAATGGGGGAATGTGGGAGAGGGAAAAAAAGATGGAATTTCCATTACGAATAGTATCGAAAGAACAGGTCTCGTTGAATTCTGATAAATATTATTTGTTGCTTGGGTAAATGATTGAAATTCAAGATAAATAAATTGGATATTGAATTCAATATTAAATGGAAATATAATGAGATAATGACCGCGAATGGAATGTAAGGTATAATCCTTTTACAATCGCGATGTGTTATGATTCGCAGTTTGCTGAAATTATTGAAGCACTTCCGTTAAACCGGTTTGTTCTTTTTTTCATGTGCGAATTCCTCTTCGAGTTACGAAAGATCAAGGATACAAGTATCGTGATTTTAATGAATCGCAGGAAAAGAATCGATCTATTTGCGATACGTCGCCATTAACCTGGCTAAAATTGATGCACCTATCGGAGAGAATATATTCCAGAGAATTACTTAACGTGATACATCGTTCCAAATGAACGAATCGATTGGAAACAAAAAAAGAAAGAGAATGACCGTTCGATTATTGACATAATTCGCGTTTCAGCTCTATTTTCGGGTCTCCGATAATGTAAATTTTCATACGATTTACAGTGGAAATGTTCGGCGAGGAGAAATTATTCCAAATAATAGAATGAAAGGAATTACGTATTCTCTGAAAATCTGTCGATATTTAAACAAAAAATTTGCAAATGTCAGTAATAAAAACGTTATATATTCATCACGTTCCGAATTTAATTCAGAAAAAGACAAACCTGACATTTAATACATTGCAGGAAGTCTACATCAAGAAAAGGATAAATCTTTAAACTTTCCATCTTGCCCTTTAGTTCCTACGTTCTACGCTTACCCCATCAAATATACAAGAAATCTCTCGTTACCCGTCGAACGTAATATCTCGTCTGCATACGAAAATATACAGGAAGCACGAGCAGAGGATCCTTCACCCTTCCAAAATATCCATTTTTCCTGGCGCGTTAGAGCATACATGGGTCGGTCCATCAATAAAAATTACAGTATCGGCATGACAGTGACTACGCTCACCGTTAGTAACTACAGTTCCACAGTTCCATGGGCTTGTGCGGCATGACAATATGGGAATTTAATACCACGATGCCGTCCAGGGGTGAAATAACGCCGTAATAACTGCCTTCACCGGCAAATAGAAGTCGCCTCCTCCATCCAACCACGATCCTACCACCGACCTGACTCCAGCCTGACTTCGATCTACCCTCGAATCATCCCCTCCGGTCTATCTTCGTCGGTTGTGCAGGAGAGGGTGGTTTGTATCGCGCGAATTCGAGTAAATGAAATTTCGTTAATTCTCCCTTTGTGCCACTGAGGTAACGGCACGGCCAACCGCACAGACTGCTCGTAATTTCGCACGCACGTTTCTCAAGCAAATTGCACGTATTATAATGTCGAGAAGACTGTTTAATTATCGTCGCCTCCATATACTTCCTTGCTCTCTTTTCACCCTGTAGCGTCAAGGAAAACTCTTTACGGTAATTTCCAAACAACGTTTGGCAATTTGATGAACGCGTGAGGAGAAAACTTTAATTGAGCAGAACGAATCGAAGACAGTTGAATGAAGGAAAGGAGAAACGTGATATATAACCATATAAGTGAGGGTTTTAATGAGCGTATGAGTGGAACGAAGGGGTACGATCTAATCGTAGGGTAGATCGCACGAAAACCGCTGTAATAATAATCTTTTTCAGCGAGCACGAGATTTCATTTTTACGGAGATCTTTAATCGAGCAGCAGGTGCACGTTATAGCGCGGTGGGATTTAATCAGATGTACCGAGGTATTACGTAACAGTTTAAAACTGCAGCGTAAAGGAGTTTCTTCCTACAATTGAGATTTATTTCGAGGTAGAAATATCATGAGAAATCGAGCAATTTTAAATCGACGTTAAATTCGTTCACTTTCCTGTTCGTCGGGTATCATTTTCTAAACAATCGAGAAACAAGAAAGGAAAGTATGATCGAATTATCGAAAAAGTATCGAAGCTACATTTCCACCAGGGTCTTTCTATCCCGGGAGCTTCGAATTTTTACGAGAGGCACTTAATTCGGCAAGCAGATGCACGCGATCGCGAGGAAAATTTAATCAACCCGAGACACATGAAAATTTCTCGCGACATCCGGAAGATCCTATGAAATAACCCGGAACAGTCTTCGAGGATCGTTAAAATGCAAATCGCCGAACTCCGCGAGAAATTTCTGCCGGCGAGAATTTTAATATTACGATACGAAAAAGGCTAGGTGCAGGTATTATTACGGCCTGCTGGCTGTATACGCGGATTATTAACGATATTAATAAAATACGTATAAGGCTTACACAGGGAACGATAGACCCGAAAAAGAGGAGGAGCTCGCGAGATTACAGTACTTATGGAAATTAAAACCGCTCGCCGACAAATATTGGCGCGGAACGACTTACGAAACTCCGAAGTTTAATCTTGAATTTGATTAAGCCCAGTTCGCATTCCGCGCCCCGCTTAGGCTCCGCCGTACCGAAATTAACTGACCGTGCTCGACATTGTTCCATAATAAGGGAAAAGCCCAACCCTCCTTTGCCGACTTAACGACTGACCGATATAAAATTAATTTCCAACACGACAAGACGCTGCTACCGTCTTCCTTCTGCCTCGGCTTTTCTTCCTAATTGTTTTGCCGATTCCTCGGGAACTTCGTTTCGTACAAAATAACAAGCAGTTGTTAGGAAATGTTGAGAAATCGCTGATGTATTAATTATAATATCGTCTGTGTATCGAAGAAGCATACTTTGACGCTAGAAGTTGAATAGGTGTTTCTGGAACTCTTTTTTGATGTTGAATTGGAAACATAAAAAAGTCTCAGTCACTACGTGAATTAATTGTATAGTATAACGATGTGTACGGAATATTGCAGGAAAATTATTCAATTTATTGTAATAATAACATATCGAGAAGCTCTGTAACGGCTGAATTAATTAACCCGTGCCACACATTCGAGATGGTGTATTTTTTTTAATCAGATTGTCCAGACATATCGACAATTTTTTCTAAAAAAAAAACATATTTTAAAAACTTCTGACCTTCTGCCCCAGTAATGGGCAATATTTATGATCAGGATGACTTACTCTACAAGTATGTGAAGTTTCAACGAAATCGGCAATCCGAAGGCCTCGGATGTTGCTTGTAAAATACTTTTTATTTTAAACTAGTCTCATTGCGACTGCTTTTTCCATACTGACTGATAATTGCAATCGAATGTCATTGCACACACTGTATGCAACACATCTTTTTAGCTCGGAAATGCATTGCACACACGGTGCGCAATCCGACTTGAATGAATTAAAAGAAATTGACTTAAGAAAAAGTTCAAATTTTTTCTTTTTAATATAAACATAGCATTTGAGAAAAATGTGGAGCGTCAACACTCATTTTTACAATATTGTACAATTCGTATATTTAATATAAATGAGAATTTCCCCAATTCATTATATTTATTTCCGCAGTTAATACGTCCACATTGCAACTTTGCTTTCACATCGGCTTACGTTTCCCGTCGAAATTTAATTTCCATTTCAGCCTGAGATTCGTAATCTCAAAGTGGGACTGAAAAAGTGTTAACGTCGATGAAAGAGACGTTGAAACTCAGCGAGACAAAAGTACAGCAAAGCCTCTCACAACGAGGAGAACATATTCCATGCAACCCGTGTTTCACGTTACACGACACTGGTAATTAGCAATATTAAAGTATCTTTCATATACTTGCAACTGAATTACGGGAAGCCACAAGTTTTTTACCACATTACGCAACAGGATGTTACACCAGCATTGCATTATAAACATAGCTCCCAAGGTCTACGTACCAGCAGAAGCAAGCTTCGAATTCCAAACTTTCAATTTAATCCTCATAAATTAAATCTACTTCCAACACGGTACAAATACGATGAAAACCCAAGGACAAAACATCATGCCACCGATAACAGAAACAAAACAATCCAACCATAGAAATCATCAACGAAAGAACCTTACATTAAACTCTCCTAATATCCACCAATCCACTCAGCAACTATAATATCTAAAGCGCGAAACAATCCCAGGACAATCGTACCAAATTATCCAAAATTTCGATGCAATTGCATGCGAAAGTGCAGAGCAAAGAGGTCACAGTGAGCAGAGGAGAACAAGAGGGAGATAGGCGGGGGTAGAGAACAGTGGATAATTTCGGTTCTCGCGCGACAAAACATCGCGGTCGACCCTTTGCGTAATTGGCGTCACAGTGGTGTTTATAGCGCCACAACGAACCATGCGGCCGGTATTAGGTGCGCTTTACGTGCCCCTACACGCGGAGCCGCGTACGCAAATACGGATATGCGCGTCCGGCCCACCTAAGCGCGCACCGATGCACCAACGTTCCGCTTCCGTTCTGTTCCGTTCAGTCGGTATATTTATGCGCTTCCAGAGGACAGAGACACAGCTTGGCAGATACCTGGACAGTTGTGCACGCGCCCTAGCGCACGTGCTAGGACAACATGAATACCGGCAAGGTTTTACGCGATTCACGCAAATACCGCTGAGCAACGCGACACCGCAAAACTGAAGCTCTCTCGGTACGTATGTCCGTAATAAACGTACCGAAACTGTATCCAGCAGCTACTCTCGACGCGCCTCAGGTAACACCGCGGGAAAGTACAATTTAACGGGGAGATGTTTAAATAGCGAGGTACGATGCGTTTTACTGTCTGACAACTAAAAGATGGCTACCCGAGTCGAAAAGTCCAGCCTAAAAAGAAACTTCAAATCCTAGATTCTTTTGATCTCTCATTTGCCGCTCAATTATGTACCTATACCATTTTGAACCTCAAAATCCTCAACTAGTGTGTCTACGCGCCTCAAAGTCCTGTAAATATGATTTTTAGGAGTTATATGGACAGATCAGGTAAAATTTGTATTCCAATTTAATCTGACACCCCCTAAAAATATTTCAGAAGTTCCAAGTCTGTCGACTCATATTCTAAAAATAGGGCTTTCAGGAGCAAGTTGGAATTAAATTATCATTTTATTCCATATAAATTCTAAATCTCCTAAACCAAATTAATTTTTAGTATATCGAGAATTTTTTTGGACCTCGATCATTCCACTCCAATTCCAATCCAATTCTAAAGCTCCTCATTATAGAATGCTGAGGATTATTTTGGGCTGTATGAAGCCTAAATTGCTCCTAAACTAGGTAAAAGTGGCAAAAAGTAACAAGTGTAGGGCGATTGTGGAATTAAAATTTACATTCTTTTATATGAAACATATATTTCCATATTCAGCCTAAATATCCCAAGTTATTTGGTAATTTAGGAGGATTTTGGGCTGAAATTTTCGACTCGGGTAGGAAGCGGTGGAACTGCTCGATTTCAGCCGCCTATTTTCACTATTTCAGTTTTGAAATGACCAAACCCAGTCTCCTAAAGTAAAAACATCGCATAGTCATTTACTTTAGCAAGGCTGTATTTGGAGATTCCGAAAATGAAATGGCAGAAATAGGCATTTGGAAATAAGAGATTCTGCTGCTCCTTGGCCATCTTTCAATTGTCGGACTGTACTTGGCTCTATGTTTTTTGAAAGTTTTAATACCGTGGAAAGATATTTCTTTCGTTTTCAGAGGGAATATAGTCTTCTTTGATAGAATTTCTGGGCGAGGGATAAAGAATTTGTAGATGTAGCTTGACTCTGCGTATGCTTTATGGGTAGTAAATATTTATGCGAGCAATATTGTCGATACTTTGGTAATGCACGATGCGGTGCAGTCAGGGAAATGGAAGGTGATACCGTAGGTATTAGTGGACGAGGAGGTCTTATATTGAGCCTTCTCGTATAGTAGTACTTATAAAAAGTATCTTATTTCAGCGAGGATGTCAGAGTTTGTTGACCGACCAAGGGAATGGCAATAAAAAATATTATCTGTCTCTGAAGGTATGCTTAGTTGTGCAATATACTCGGAAAGTGAAAGATTAAAACATGATATTATGTTTATAGCCTTATTTTTGCATTCATTATTTTCAAATAATTCTCAAAGGAAACGAGCAGCTTGTCGTCGCGATCTTAGCTGATTTTCGAGGAAGCAGCGAATAGCGAACGACGACTTACGGTCAATGGCAGGTAAAAGGAATGAAATCGGAAAAGGGACGGACGAAGAGAAGGAGACAGAAAAAGCGAGAAGAAAAAGTAAGAGGAAAAAAAGACAAGGAGAGAAAGAAATAACGCGACACGAAGAGAGAGCGGGGGAAGGAAGCGAAGAGAGAAAGAGAGATGGCATTCAAACACTGATAAGAGACTCAATTATCGAACTATCACAGGGCGGCCCGTTCCGTTTGCATTTCCAATTATTTGCTGGGAAACGGTCTGCCAATACCGGGTACTCTCGATAACGCTGCCCTCTCGCTTCTCGGACCGCCTCGCCAACTCCACTCTTGTCCTCCGCGATCTCTTCCTCTTTCTCTCTCCCTCTCACTTTCCCCGTTTTCCCTCCAATTTTCCTCTTCCTCCTCCGCTTCTCGACAGATCATTTGACTTTCTCGCACTGCGATTTGCTTTTCCGCTGAGGTATCCGACCTCGTCTCGTGCCATGACGTAGAAAATTACGTCTAATTATGTGGACGAAAATGAATTATAATTACCTGGCATGAAATCGATACAATGCTCCTCTGTTGCGTGGATTGCCCTCCTATAGAGCAGAGATGAGGAGAAATTTAGGCAAAGGTAAAATTCTATTGGTGGTTGCTCGAGTCGAACATGTCAGTCCGAAATCCTCCTAAATTACCAAATAACTTGGGATATTTAGGCTGAATATGGAAATATATGTTTCATATAAAAGAATGCAAATTTGAATTCCACAATCGCCCTAAACTTGTTAATTTTTGCCAGTTTTGCCTAGTTGAGGATCAATTTAGGCTTCGTACAGCCCAAAATAATCCTCAGCATTCTTATTTAGAAAATTAATCTAAGCCCAATATTAAGCCATATATTCTATAATGAGAAGTTTTAGAATTGGATTGGAATTGGAGTGGAATGATCTAGGTCCAAAAAAATACTCAATATCCTAAAAATTAATTTGATTTTAGGAGATTTACAATTTATATGGAATAAAATGATAATTTAATTCCTACTTGCTCCTGAAAGCCCTATTTTTAGAATATGAGTCGACAGACTTGACAACTTCTGAAATATTTTTAGGGGATGTCAGATTAAATTGGAATAAAAATTTTACCTGATCAGTCCATATAACTCCTAAAAATCATATTTACAGGACTTTGAGGTGCGTAGACACACTAGTTGAGGATTTTGAGGTTTAAAATGGTATACATAATTAAGCGGCAAATGAGAAATCAAAAGAATCTAGGATTTGAAGTTTCTCTTTAGGCTGGACTTTTCGACTCGGGTGATGTCTTAATACTAATTAAGACATTTTATTACATTATTCGGTTTGTACTTCTGTGGTCTATTCAGCTAGGAGCTACAGTTTTGAAGAGCTTGCGAACCACGGAAGCTATGATAATTCTCAAGGGAAATGAGAGAAATCTTAGATGATGATATAGAAATAATTTCTCAGAAAAGCTGGTGAGATAAACAGCAATCCACTAATTGGAAGGTCGAGCCTTTAACTTCATACCTGCTGCAACTCCACGACATAATAGCCCAACTACGTCTCATATATTTTCGTGACTGAGCTGCATCTACAAAGTAGCATCATGTGACGAAAATAAATGCTCGCATGGACTCAAATTAGCAGGAATCTTTAACCCTTAGCGTTGGCTCCGCCATAGAAACATCCAACATTTGTCCAGTAACTCTGATGGCTCCGTTGCGGAGCCAAATATTTTCACCATGACATTACGCTATCTTCACTATTTTTATATCTAAAATATTATATCCACGTCTGAATTGACCATTATATATAAGAAATAATAAAACCAATAATAATAAGAAATAAAACGAAAAACATTTACAAACATTTCCACTCAAAATGAAACGTCTTCTCAGAATCTCCGCTGCAAAAATGTGCCGGAGTTGCTAGTAGCCAGTAGAATAAAAACGTGTGAAGAGCTAAGAGTTAATTATTTAATTAAATAAGCTTATTATTAGTAACGACCACTGATATAAGCAATGTTAACGTTTCGATAAGGAGGAAGCTATGAACATATCCAAGGTGAAGTTCAGTGGAGGATGTCAGATATTCCCTATCACCCTGTTTTCTAGACTTCCTCTTATCTCATTGTCAGCAAAGTACTCGTCTCAATTCGACTCGTTTCTTTTAGCTACCGATCAAAGCTAAAGTCCCACATAGTCACGAGTCAGTGAGAGTCACTCGCTGCAATGGCATAAGGATCTTTATTATTCATCCCAGCGTCTCCCCGTAGGATTAACCAACCCGCGAAAGCTGAGAGTATCGAATGATATTACGAGCTTGCCATCCCACAAGCCGGTTATACGGACCCATTGCGTAATCTCTGAGGAAATCTCAGTGGGCTTCGTGTTCACCGCAGCTACTGTAATTGACGCGCGTACGTTCTCCATCGAATTTCGGAAGTTTAGTGAACCACCCTCGTAAGGACATTCCGGTAGAAGGATCGTCGACGGGGAGAGGATACATCGTTGATTCAAGTTATCAGTGGAAGTGAAGAGTGTGGATAATGTGTGGAGTTACGAATATGTTGGAGAAAGAGCCGAGCAGAATAAACCAAGGATCCATGTTACCTACCTTTGTGTTATTCCGATTCATTTCTCATCGTTCTGTGGCGATATGTATTCTATAAATGGTAATGTCTTCGACTGCACGAGTAGTGTTTAGGGTACTGTTTGATCGAAGAGTAGTATAAGTTTCAATGTTGGGTTTTAAGAATTTTGTAAAAAGTCGCTATCATCCCTAAGCATCCGATTTGATTATTTTTATTAACGGTACATGACGAACTACATCAAGAGTTGTCATTCTATGATAGACACACTCGTCCGTTAGAGAATCCAGAGTCTCATTTAATCGATTATTTTTCATGATCCTTATTAGAGGATTTAGTCATTTTCTAAGATTTTTCGCACTCAATTGAAATATTTGACTGAAAACAGTCTATTTTAGCTGTAGCCTTATGTAGTAATTTTCCTGAATTATTTTCATTTTTACACTATGACAATACTTCTTCAAAAGCAATCAAGCTAAGAACTATTTTCAAGGAATGAATTCCACAATTTTGATACCAAAATGCACCGCAATCGTAACTTCAACCTGCACTCGAGTTTTTAAAATCGACGAGGCAATCGTCGTTCTATGAAGAACGCATAAGCAATAATGATTTCTAGGTTCATTTAGCCTACGATTAATTCACCACAGACGAAAACGTTCACCGATTATCCCCGTGGCGTATCATTTGGATGGCTTATTTTGCAATCATCCGACTGTACGTGGCTCGTACGCAAAAGATTCAATAGATTACGAACTTCCCCTTGTTCATTGGCGCATGTCGACGATCGCGACACGTTTACGTGCACCGGGGGCAAGACTAACTGCGGCGCACGTGAACCACATTCTTTCACTTCTGACATTTCTCGATAATCCGAGATTCGTTTGCCAATTGAACGTTCTTTCACTCCAATTCCGTCGCTCGGGAGAGCGTCATTAATTTTAACGGTCGTCAAAAGCGGCGCGCAAAGGGACCAAAGTGCCAAAGAGACCGAATCCCTCGAATACGTTTTCATTCTCGTCGACTACCGACACCGACTCTTTTTCTCGCTGCCCGAGGGGAGATGACTGTCAAATTCACGTTTCACGTTGACGAACGCAGACCGAAAATTCGATCGATGAGGGAAGCTCGATTCGGTCGTTTCCAAAGGCGGGAAAGAGAGCGATTTAAATTCTGTCTGCTTGGTTAAACTCGCGAGATTTATTGAACGAACTGCCTCGATTTTATATTGCGAGTTGATGCATTAAAATGCAAGAATATCTTTGTGACAACTTATTATCGCGTTTATTATTTAGTTACGTATTGCACCCTGAGTGGCGCAACGGGATTTATTGCGAGAACGTAATCTGAGCCTACGAGGTCGATCTAAAGACACGATGTAAGGGACACGAGTTCGTTCGTTCTTATGATTGCATGGGGCGACTAGAGTTCTTTTATATCTCAAATTTATGCGCTACGTGAGTGCGATGTGACGTTAATGCAATCCAGATAACTTTTGATAAACACTTTTGAAGTAGTGTGAACAGTAGGTAATAATAAATACGATGTAGACGAAGAAAATTTACGATGTGACTGTAGAGATTTGGGAGGTTTGGCGACATTTGTGAAATAGTTAATATCAGGGCGATGATGACGTAAATGATATAATTCCATCCCTTGCAAAGGGCACTTCCATGAAGAATAGTATCTCTATCGGATAGCAAGTTTAAAAATTAGTAATTTCTTAATTCTACTAATTCTTTAAAAAATGACAAGAAGGGTTAAGAAAAAATCTTGTGTAAAATTCCACATCAAGGATTTCTTATGCCTGGCTATCATCAACGGCAAATTCTCCAGAGAGAGCAAGAACGATCCTCACCTAGCTTACAGTAAAACGAAACCCTCAAAGCCCTTAGGACCCACCGCAAATATCCTTTCTTATTTTAACACTAGACTACCAAGTAAGTCAAAATGACTCGTTCCAAATTTTTTCCGAAAGTTCTCCAAGTTTATAACACAGTCATAGAAAAGATATTCTACGTTGATTTGTAAAATACAGATTACCGAATCGATCCTCTTTTCCACCCCTTGATTTCTTTTTCTCCAAAATATGTATTTAACCCATTTGCATCATATGACAAATTCAAAGATATATCTTTACTACTAAATTCCTTTATATTAAATCTAAGTCTAAGAGTATTTCAAAAAATGATATTTTACTTTAATCGACGAATATTATATAAATAATTTAGACTGTTCGTATGTGTTGCTATTCACTCACAATGTGAATGCATAAATGTGTTTCGATGATAGTGACCAGAGAAAGTGTGCGCATATATGCGCTTGTGATGCAAATGGGTTAATGTATTGAAATATAATATATTTAACGCTGATGATTCCACTGTCAACCGTAACAATTATCTTAACACATTCAACTCACTTAGCCGACTGATCGGGTAGATCTACCCATTTCCAAGCTAGTCGATGGCCGACCGATCGGGTATTATTTTTGACCTGAAGAACGCTTCTTTCTCTATAGAGCTTCTTATTTCTATAGAGTACAACATATAATAAAATGCACCAATTTTTGAAGTCTTTTATTGGCCATTATTACGGCTCTACGCAGAAAAATGCACGGTGGACAGCGCAGTTTGGCTTTCCGAGCGCGGTGGAAACTAAGTGTTAACACTTAACACAATCGAAAAATTACACTTCCCTAATTTCTTGCACAAGAAATAACTCGATTTAGAATTAATAGAAACAGAAAAACTAATGTTGCGCGCATGACGAAGTAAATGAGATGGGAACGTGAATGATCTCATTGAGGAAGCTAACAATCTTTAAGTTACATACAACGTCTGTGTAAGCAACGAAGCGAGAAACCAACCGGAATTAAGCCCTTCGTGCATTTCGAGTCGATCAGTTGGTAGCCTTAACGGTCGTAAAGGTATTGGCGAGGTTGCTGTGTGTGGAATTAACACCTTGAAGACCGGAAACCGATGTTCGTGACCTTTGCTTAGCTATCGTTTGCGGATTGGAGATAGACATTTGTGCCTTGACACTGTACCAACAAGGATCAACGACCGATATTTGCGTCCGCACGGAAATGGGGTTTGCGCGGTAACGTGATGCAAGGGCAATTCTAAAAGATTTGCAGTTATACGGTAAAATACTGAAAATTTGCGAGGTCGTGACAAAAGTCATTAACTTTTAAACTGTTCATATTGTTTGTTACATAATTGTTAGTAATATTAGCGACCATCGTCAACTTTAATGCAGCAATGTTTATAAAGTAATGTTTATTGGCACATTAATTTTTTCACTTGTAATGCTGCAACAGAATGATATTTGAATTTTTTATGTGGCACTATTGAGCTACTAGAAAAGTTATGTATTATACCTTTTATATGTAATCACTGTACAAAATCTTAATTGAAATTGTGACGTTTGGACTCTTAATGTTTCTCTTCCTCTTAAAGACAATTTCCAGTGCAATTACAGAACTGCAACTCAAAAATCTGCTACTACTGGGGTACCTGGTACCTGCTACTACTAGTACCCGAAATGCCAAGCAAGTCAAAACGACTCGTTCCTAATTTTTTCCAAAATTTTCCAAGTTTATAAGACAGTCATAGTATCAATATTCTATCTTGAACTTATAAAATACAGATTACCGAATAGATCATATTTTCCAGCGCTTAATTTCTGTTTTTCCAAAGAACGTATTTAATATATTGAAGTACAATAGATTTAATGCCGATAGTTCTAGTGTTTCAATACACCTTACAACAGCGATCGCCAAACTTTTTGACCTCATGGACCAGTAAATTCATAATTTAAATCCCGCGGACCACCAATAGGATTTTTTAAGTGTTAAATATATTTATAAAAAAAATTGTGATCTAAGAACACATAAAATGTATTGTTATGAATTGAATTATGTTTCGATGCATCTTAACCCTTTGAGGACGACGGGCGAATATATGCGCCCTGAGAAAAAAATTGGTTATAGCTTGTCGGTGCATATATAAACGGTTAGAGTTGAAAAATTAAAATATAATCGTTTAAATATTATTTTACAAAAAGTAAATTTCAACTTGTATACATTAACAGACTGTCTTTCCCATGAAAAAGTGTTTTTTCATCGCTAAATAATTGATTGTTTGTCGATATTCAAAAATGCCTCCGTCCGCAAAGGGTTAAAACATAACTTAACGTGATGACTAAGTATATTCCACATTTTTCTGGGGACCAGTGAAATTTTCTCGCGGATCACCACTTTGGCGACCACGGCTTTACAAGACTGCTACCCCCGTATCACTCTTCTACTTAAATAATTTCACCAAAGCCTCCATCTTGCCACAATTTCAAGAAAGTTACCTCCAAACAGAAATATCTAGGGTAGAAAAGACATAAAAACCGAAAACTTAACAAAAACCCAAGAACAACGCAATAGAAAAAACACTTTCCGCGAGGCTAGAATCGCGATTGCATCAGCATCAGCGAGATGAGTCAAATGCGCGCATCGAAGAGCTACAAAGCGTGAAGAGAGCCTCGAAGCAGAATTGAACAGAGAGAACTAGAGAAAGAGGAAGACAGAGAGTGAGCGAGAAGGAGGGAAAGAGGGACGAGAATCGAGCGTAGAGGAAAATCCCAGGGGTGTACGATGATCGATTGAAACGTTAACGAAATAAAGCGGCGCATCAGTCGCCGCGAAATCCGTCGTCCTCTTCTCCTCTCGGTTGCGTCCGCTGAGGGGTGATTAAAATTCGCGGAGGGGTAAAGCGGAGGACGCGGTTGCGGACGCGGAGCCCTGGACGAGAAGTCAGTGTCGTCGCGTCGCACCACGGGGCCACGGGACATTAATCATGCGAACTGACGCGGAGTGACATCAAACGCGAATTTACAGCAGCGGGGGTGGCGCTCCTCGATTTCACGGGAGGCAGCCGATGCAAAATTTGTCAACCGATTCTTCCTGCCTTCGCTCCGCGGGAGATTCGTTATTGCGCATTAAATCTCTGCGTGTATTTACTCCCGCCTTGTATACGTGAGAATCCACTTCCGCGCCTATTTGAATACCCTGATATCGTGACTCATGCCGCGTAAAAGTTCATTCGGCTCGATTGTAGAGGCGAGACGAGCGATTCTTTCGAACTGCAATGCTTTTCGATTGCCGCTGTTGCGAATGCGCGGTATGAATGAATTTACCATGCGAAAACAAACGGAAATGAGTATTTTCGTAAGGGTGTTTTGTATAGCTTTTTTTCAATAGCGAACATGGGTTGAAAGTTTTTACGTTCGAAATTCATTTGGGACGCACAGTGCTTTATGGACTTTAGGTAAAATAGAGAGAAGTATGCTGCAGTGACATGTGAAAAATTACGATAGATGAGAGAAATCTTTGATCATAGATAAAATAACTTACAGTTTAAATCTGGTTTAAACAGAGCAAAGAATCTTTTTTCGAAAATTACGTTCGATGTGAAATAACGAAATGATAAACGTTCAAATTTATCACGTCCAATAATTGGAAGTTTGTAAAAATGGCCCGGAAACATTTCTAACGCTGTATGCGACAATTATTCGGTCTATAAGTCACGATAATTATAAACCCATAAGTTCTCGCCTCTCAGCGACCCCAAGTAAACCACAATCACCATGCTCGGGCCAATCACGATACATTACACGCAATGCTGTCACAATATTTCATTTGCTTTCAGTGCCATAAGTTTCGGCAGAAAGAGGTCCGTTTCAACGAATGAAAAACTGCTCATTCGTCACGGACAACTTTGCTCATTTTGACAGACAGATTGGAGGGGTGGGTACCAACAGACAATGAGTCCAATAATTAAATGACAGGAACGCTTTAAAGCCGAAATCCATGGGCAAACGGACGTCGCATATTCCAAAGTAATTGTAACGTAAATGAACGTATTTACCCAGCAACGAGAACTAGCCACAGAACTAACAATTTCACGAGGGCGTATAGACTATCGCTCGGAAGTATTTGCCCACTCCGGAATGAAAACTTTGCTATCCGAAATATGAAGTTAGCCACGCAGAAGCAATTTCAGTTTAATTATGCTTCCTTGTTCCTTATTCGGTGCATTGCGCAACAAACTTTCGTAAAATTTACCTTCCAATCACCCAACACTTTTGTATCAATGTATCTTATCTACGTTATCGTGTTTCTGAATCTACTTTTTTTTTATTGTACCGTTCTCTGACTTCCTGCTTATTTATTTACCACTCTCTGCCATTTCTTGTAAACTTCGCCTAAAACAATAAAAATTGTATCACGCGAAAGGTAACCTGCGAAACACGTTGACCGTAAAAAATCACCGACAACGAGATTTCGCGTAGTTATAGCGAACGAAAAACGATATCCCAGTTTGCAACCATTCACTTCTATGCACCAAGCAACCGATTTTGATATCCCTGCAGGCAAATTGACATTTTACATTTTCGTGCAGAATTTCTTACAATGAAAAAAGAAACGCAAACGTTTCCACATTTTTCGTTCACATAACTGGTTAGTAGAATGTTTACCGCAGTGAATTAATGGAAAACACCAAGTACTTTCGACAAGAGGTACATACCTATGTTCATGGAATGTAAAAAAGTGCAATTCGGTAAAGATATTTGCTCGCAGTGCAACCAATTCCAACTGTGCAAACGTAGATTCACGATGGCAAGCAAATTCCACCACGATATTAAATAATCAACCGCGATATTATGCACGGAGTAAATTCTCTACGTTTGATCATAAATCAAACATGAATTCGTCCTTTCAATCGGTTGAATGCGGCTCATAGTTACAATTCAAAAGTCGCTTAACCTCTTGACGCCTTTCTGTAAATCTATTTCATCCCGTGGTGAAAGCTTTCGTCAATAACATTTACATTTACACCGTTCGTTTTTACTATTTTTTCAGATTTAACTTCTACGGTCGTTTCAGATAGAACCTACCGTTTTAGATGGGTAAATAACGAGTCAACAAACATATGATATAAATATCACATAGGAAAAACTTTATACATTGTGTTTCCATAATCACGGAGTGATGGGACTTTTGAACTCGGATCTACTCCCTGAGAGTTGGAATCTTGAAACCCATACTCTCTCGTTTTGTTTCTGCGTTTTTTTAGCACTAAGTAATTGTTATGATTATTTTCTGTAAAACCTACTGGTTTTAGGTAGGTATCGAGCTATCGAAGCTATGATATACACGTCGCGTAAGAAAAATTTCGTAAATGTTACGGTAGATTTGAACTTATGCCAATTCAAAGTGAGACCAATCCTTTAATACTAGAACTATCGGCGTTGAATATTGTATATTAAAATATGTTAAATAACTACTTTGGCAAAGAAGCTATCCAGAGATACAAAAGATAATGAATTCAGTGAATTATGCTTTACAAAATAAATGTGCAGTATCTACTGTACGACTCTCTTAACCCTTTGCGGACGGAGACATTTTTGAATATTGATAGATAATCATTTATTTGGCGGTCCAAAACCACCTTTTTATTAGAAAGTTAGGCTGGACATCTATGTAAATTATAAATCACTTCACATTTAATCTTACTTCACCGATTGTATTTGAATTTTTCAATTTTAAACGTGTATACACACGGCAATACACTATGATTACATTTTTCCTCAGACCGGATATATGCGTCGCTAGTCCGCAAAGGGTTAAAGGTTGACAGAATCTTTTTTGAAAATTAGGTACCAGTCATTTTGACTTGCTTAGTAATTCTAGTGCTACCTCCATATTCATCACAATCTCGTCTTTACATCGTGTCATTGCAAAGACTGCCGCGAAAATTTGTCTTCTCAAATTCCTTATCAGACTTACATATCATCGTCCACGATGCCACGTAGCCTCATCGCAACCCGACAATACAAGTTTAAGTTTTCTAAGCTCCGAACGAGGGTCGAGAGATCGAGGCTCGATACAAAAGTCGGTCGAGCGTGGTGCATTTTATTTTTCTTTCTCGCGAGGCGGCCGTAATATGGGAGATATTAACTTTGCTTTCGCAGCGCACAATTCTACGCTGATAAAGCACGAGCCCAGGAGAGACGTCGAGAGAAAGAGCGAAAGAGAAAACGGTAACGTAGAGACGGAAAACGCGAACCACTCGCACGCCAGAAAATTCACGTTCGCGCAACAATGGCGTTCCACCAGAGGGAGAAACTCGGGATGAAAAAAAGCTCGATGGGGACGAGGCAAACGAGGCAAATTATAACGTGAACGTCGACAGCGCGCGAATCACGCGTGTCAATTGCGCGAGATCTCGGGCCGTTTGTTAATTATCCGATAATGAACTTCGTCTACCGCGGGCTCAACTGAGTGCTGTCCGCTCGCCACTTGCGCCACGTTCGTTTGTTTCCATTAATGCACGACGGTTTATTGCAAAGTGTCCGAGCCGAGCCGCAACAGGGTATACAGTTGGTCGATCGTTCTCAACGTCTGTCCTCCTCTTATCCTCGTGGATCGTAGAATTCAGAGGAGAAATGAGAGGGTTGAGGAAAGGGATTGTAATAAGAGAGCGACTAATCTCAGTTAAGAAGAGTAAATAATCAAGCGGAGTGAATGACTGCCAATTTAATCAGAGGCTGGCCAAGATTTTGAATTAAACGAGGCTACCCCATTTAATCTGGATAGCAAATTGAAGCTCGGCCTGGTCCGCTAATTCGAGAGAAAAATTCGTTTTACATTTTTAATCTCTTACCTGGATTCAATTCGTTCGTGCGCTCTCTACTCGTAGTTTGTATTCTTCGTCCCTCTTTTTTTTTGTCCTCTTTCTCGCGAAACATAATGCTTTATCAACGCTACTTGAGACTCGTTAACGGATTGAATGGATAAACCCACGCGAAATTACCGAACTGCTGGATGAATAACACGGTATTTCGTGGAGAGGGGAATTCTTTGTTCCTCAGAGGAGCGTTCAATGTTTTTTCGTGGTGGAATTCGTTGCTGGATGTTTCGTTGAGTTAGTATTTTCTTCTTGCACTTCGGTAGCGGGATTTGATTGTGAGATCTTTTCGTATTCGAATCGGATTCGCGTATTTGCCTCTAGTATACGTTTAGGTGAAACGCGAAGGAGGATGACGATGCATTCGCGTGACAAATTCGATAAACGTCGTCAGTTTTAGAGAAAGTAAGTCTTTCTGTGCAGCGAGGTTCAACCGTAGAGAGTATACTGGTAACTCGAAATCTAGTCTTGCTATTTGAAATCATTATTTATTAGGTTTTCTAATCGTAATTTTTCACCTGAAACTTCGTTTCTACTCGCGTGCTTTGAAAGTTGCATATTAGCATGTCGTTGGTTGGAAAATTGTTGAAACGATTTCCTACGTGAATTTATTGTTAGAATTGATCTCTACTCTCATATTAAAAAAGTAAGATGAGTTTCGAACACTCAGGTTATCATAAAGTACGGTGAATGTAGTTTCTTAAATTAGTTTAAACAGAAATTATTACACTGCATTAAGAAAGAGCATACTAGTGATTTTAACACTGCTCCCACCGGAGTTAAATCTATTTTATTTGAATATATTAAATAAGTAATTTAAAAAGTAGGGACAATTTAGGTCTTATGAGGTAGACTTAAAATGTCTATTCCATTGCGAAAATTCAAAGTCGATTTTCTCGAAAACAAAGCCTAAAACGAAAAATTTTTATTCTATATTTTCGCCTTATTTTTTAACCCTTTGCGGACGGAGTGATTTTTGAATATCGAGAAACAATCAATTATTTAGCGATGAAGAAGCACTTTTTCATCGGAAAGACAGACTGTTAATGTATACAAGTTGAAATTTACTCTTTGTAAAATAATATTTCAACGATTATATTTTAATTGTTCAACTCTAACCGTTTATATATGCACCGACAAACTATAACCAATCTTTTTCTCAGGGCGCAAATATTCGCCCGTCGTCCTCAAAGGGTTAATGTAAGATCACGCCCTTTTCGCTTGTACCACCAGTTACCAACCACCCTGTATATCTCTAGTCTCACGTTTGTTTGTTATAATTTTTGGAACTTAATGAAAGGAAGACATAGCGTTGTGCTACGATGACTCGTAGAAAATGCAAAGCGTCGAGCGCAAGCAAGCGTACAATTAGGATGCTACCGTTACCTCGGCTAAAGTCCGCCGATGATAGGATCCAGATTATCGCCCCAGCAGACGACGGCGTGCTTTAAGATCGTAAACAACCGAGACTCGTTACTAGAGCAGTAATTCGATCGTCGTTCCTTAATGAGCGTTTTCAGTGCAGTCCTAAAGAAGTATTTGCAGAAAACTGCGCCGTTAATCGGAGCCCAATTAGATAAGGAAAGGACGAGCCACGGTAAGAATGAAAAACAAACGAGCAGAGCTTGGTAAATAGCCGTTAACGAAGCGTTCGTTTGAACAAACGTAACCGGGGAATCGATATTTTCCGTTTCTTAAGCGACGCAATTATATACTCTGATTTACTATTCTTCGACTACTCTCTATCTACCGGAAGTACAGAAAACTGTCCCTTTGAGTAATTCCCTTGGACGTTTGCCTTGATTCTTGATTGTCCTAGTTGCGAAAGGCGAAAATAATCCAGAACTTGACGAATGAATACTCGGGATCTCGGTAATCTTACAATATATAATCTACCATCATAATTTTGCCATTACTATAGTCCAACAATTGAAAAAGCGGTGAATCACTAATTTTCAACCGCCTATTTCCTCCATTTCATTTTTGGAGTCCTCAACACCAACCTTCTAAAGTAAATGGTTATGGAATGTTCAATTTAGGGTACTAGGTTTGAGAATTTAAAAAATGAAATGGCAGAGGTATGCATTTGATAACGAGATCTTCAGCCATTCCCTAGCCATCTTTCAGTTATCGGACTGTATCCACCAGCAATGTTCTATCATATCACAATTTCTCTAAATTAATAAAATAAATAATATTCAACAAAAGAATATGTAAGACGATTACAAGTTATTACATCACAGTTCGATGAAATTGATTTGAATTAAATACAAAATCCTTATTGCATTTACATACCAAAAGGAAGAGAAAAATATCACCAAAAAAAGTGTATGAAGGAAAATGGTAGAAATATTTGATAGTTTTATAGCTCTCCACTAGAGATTTGCATGACGTAGATAGCATATTGAAATGAAAAGGGCGCGCTAAATCACATATTGAAGAAATACCGAGATTTCTCCCCCGTTCTCCCACGTTTCACGGCGTAATGACTTCGCGATTTTGAAAAAGGTCGTGGGAAGATGTACGGCTACTCGGGATTCGTATTATCTCGCTTTATCGACAGACCGAAGCCGTCCCTTGAAGCAAGGGACCCTTAAAACGAACCTGCCCAAATTAGGCGGCGAATTCTCGCCCGACCAGCACCTTAGTGCCCTTTCTCCCGTGCACGTGGAACGGAGTCAACGGCCCGTTATCGATGCCAGAAATCGAGAGGCGAGCGGTTCGCCGAGACCACCTACGCTTCCCACGCCCGATCGCTCAGGCTGCTTTTCAAAAGGAGAAGAAGAAACGGACGAAAACGAGACATATACTCTCGTGCGGTTTATAGGAAGATACAAGTTCTTGTACGATTATCTGATAGTCGATTTTAATGTTCTCTGCGGCGGTTTTCTCGCCGAAGAAGACTCTTGGTTGAGGATTAATGCGATGGGTGATAGAACTCATTGCTGTGGAGATACAAAGTCCAGCTGGATTAAAGATATTTTATGTGGGAAGTATGCGGAAATGAATTTTCACGGGTAATATAGATGTGATGTGTTTGAAAGCGAAGGGAGAGTAGACTTTTCTAGGTAGTGAGTTTTAAATGTAATGGCGATGCTAGGGATGTTAAAGGCCATATTACCAAATTGTATCAGGGAAAAGAATTAAAAATTTTAATAATTTAATGAAAAAGGGTTTAATAGTAAATTTATCAAATTATATAAATTGAATTTAGTTTTAAAAAATGTACAATTTCATTATAAATGAAATTAGTCGGATGTCTTAGTATTATTTGATGAGTATGATTTGTTACAATTAGATTTGCGGCTACTAAATCTGGTATATTTAAGTATGTTAAATACTTTTAAAAATGATGGATCAAGCGGTAAGAAATACTGTCAGCTAAATAATTTTATATTATACGGTATGCGGAAAATATCCATAGTACTGCTTTTCAGCAATTTGACGGCTACCGTAGATCTAGTGTTAAGTACCTGCCTTCAGGTATGTAATTTCTTGACAGTATATCCCGAAACTATGCAGGATATATGCCGAGCTAAGAATATACGCGATCCAAACAATGACACTTTATGAACCCATCGATATAAAGCAATTCCATGCACCGATAAATTCCCTAACATGCACTACCTAGCAGTCGGTCTCTTGCCAAACTCGAAGAATTGAAACCCGTGATACTGCAATTCGCGATAAAAGAAAGCGGGATAAATAGGATGAGTGGGCAATCCCGAAGGTCGCAATTACTTCGCGCCACGGTCGTTTGGCATTTTCATCGAGCGTCCGATAAGAAGAAGAAACGAGAGGGAGAACATTGAAAGTCAGAAGGCGGCATCGCGCGAAAAACGATCCTCGTGTATCGCCAGGTGACTCGGCAGTCCCAGCACGCTCGTCCTTCGCCCGCTCGAGAAATCACGCGAGGAAGGGTGGAGAAACAAACAAAGAGAGAAATAAGTTTATCGTGTACCGACTGTACGTTCAGCCAGCGAGAATGAGAAAAATATAATTCGAGTCGACACGGGGTAACCGTACGTTATCTCGACGTTGCGTACGTGGACGAAGTTAACTCGATGATTCGATTCAATTTGAAAACACGCGGGGGCGAGCGAAACGAAGTTACACCCCGACGAGAAACGGACAGAAAGGAGGGGTCCGCCTCCGCGCGGCATCGACTACAACCATGGACCAATCCTCTTGAGGCTGTCTTTTAGCGAACCATCTCCAAATAGATACCTACGTATTAGAAGCAACGAAGACACAGACACTTGCTTTCTGGTTCGTTCTACCGGGAAATATAAAGTAATAAAGATGATTCATAATCTATCTAAAGTTCTGGGACTTAGGTGAAATGATTGTAGTAGGTAAAGCTTAACCCCTTCGGACCCTGTGCACATTGTAATGTACATATTACTTTTTCGAAAGCAATCATTTATAACATAGTAAGAGAATTTTATTTTTTTATATAAATATTTCTCAGGATCTCCTTAATGTTACCAATTTTGCGTAAGGACCATATGTCCATTAAAATATACATTTACCAATTATAAATAGATAAATAAATATTTGTGTAAAAAGTATGTTGTTGCTTTCATTCACATGAATTAAGTTAATTTTAGTATAAAAATAATTATTTCTTAAACGACAAAAAATTCGGGTCTGAAGGGGTTAACACGTTCCGTGCTGGATCATTGTTATCAATAGATTTACGGAGCCAAATTGGCTCATTCAAAATTTGATTACTATATTATTAATATATTGGTTGGCTAATTTTTTCAATAATAAATCTTTCACTTAAATAGATTTGGAACTATTTTCTTTGCAAAAAACTTCTATTTTCTTGTACGAGTCAAATTGGCTCACTTCAGAAAATTAGGTATATCTACATCCGTAAATCTATTGTTAACTATTTGCACTCCGTTGTCGCTGTAGCGGCGACATTCTAATAAAAGTGAATACTTCTGTTATCAGATAAATCCGGTATATTTTCATGTTTTATTATATTGTAAAACATAAGTTTAATGTGTATACGTTTCTTTGTTAATGTCAAAGCAAAATTTTTAATTTTTCATACATGTACATTCGCACCGTATAAATGTCTTGGAGCAGCTAGTAGCTGATAATAAAAATTATTTGGCGTGCAAAGGGTTAAAGAGTTTCTGTTCAGGCCGCGTGGGGCGTAGACGACAGTTCTAGTCTTTTCAGTAGCATAAAACCAAAATTGGGCGTGAACGCCCCACACTATAATAGATGCAGTATACATGATATTAAGATGCCTATATTTAACTCTACAATTTTTAAAAAATTCTTCGTTTTGTAGTGAGAAGTGCAAGCGGCCTGAACGTAAAGTTCAGTGGGGGTCGTATATGCCCCACGTAGCACGGAACGTGTTAAAAATACATTACGAAGAAGACAGACCATGGAAGATTATCCATTGAGGGGCGATGGCGCGACTTTTTCAAAGTTTATACTTACTCTCAAATTGACAATGTGACGTTAAACGCTAAGGGTTACGTATGTGTGAGAAGAAGACTAAGAAAGGGGGTGCAGATCTAATTGATTTGCAAAAAAGGAGAAATTTGACAGAAAAATTGAAGATCCTTGTTCATACTGGGCAGTTCAGCTATCATTTTCTAGTAGAAGTATAATACAATAGATTTGTGGCATTGAAAGCTTCCTCTAAGCTTATTCTAGTCTTGCTAAATCCTTATATTATACTTCGTGGTAGATACCTGGAGAACTTCAGTGTCTATGAAATCCGCAAAAACGACGTGAAGCAATTCCACGCGTACGTTCGTACCGACTTCGTCGCTCTTTCCAATCAACTACACCGATAATTCCAATACCCCTATATCTAAAATCCAAGACCGAATCGACGGTCGAATCGCGCGCAGAATTCGAAATACCATTTTCACCTCGTTGATTTGAAATTCATCTGCGTCAAATTGGTATTCTCAAATAACCCAAACGACTCCGGCGAAGACGTCCGAATAATCATCGCCGATTCTCATTTCGCCGATGCTCGGAGCACTCGTAAATCACCCCGCAAAATCCACCCCGACGCGGTCGAATCAATGAAATTCATCGCATGAGGGCATATCTGAGCGAAAACAAAACGAGGAAGGAAGAGAAAAAAAATATTCCCCGGCCGAATCGTGATGGGGAAAAGAGAATGCACTCGAGAAAGGAGAAAGTGAGGAGACAAAAAGACGCAAGGTACACAGATGAGACAGAAGGTTCATTGTTATCCGTGTACCATTTTCGCACTCGCTGCGATCGCAAGCAAGATTGTTATTGCGATAGATAATGGCATGACATCTAACCCTTCGAGTGATTTGAACGTGTATATGCGTCCGTTGAATAATATTGACGTGGAATATGGGAAAATGCTCGTTGAGTATTTCAGCAAAAGAACAACAAAAAGGAACATTTTAAGAAATGTACATTTTTCTGAACTTTTCTATTGAAACGGCACAAGATAGCAAACAGTAAAGTACCGCCAAATTGTTAACCTTTTGCACTATGATGCCACCTCTGGCGTGACACTTCAAATGTAAAACAAATTAGTGGGAAGCAGTTTTATTTAAAAAATGCTTTGAAATTATGTGTAGCCTACATAGATGCCTTGTATTATAGGTACACTTCTCAGCATAATAATATTAATATTCCTCATCAAATGTTCAAATGAAATCGCAGTGAATTGCGTATAAAACTCATATCTCTGAACATCCCAGTTGTGTGATAGAATCAGTTATATGTGCATGCGCAATTCAATTATACTCTACTTTTGTGAAACTTGCGACAGGAAAGCATTTTTCCATGTAGCACATTGTTTTAAAAAGTACCATTACTTTAAAAAAATATAAAGAACAATAAACTGAATATTCGTATTTTGCTATCATATATTTTTTCTGTCCAATCGTTTGGTAATATAACATTAAACTTTAAGTAACTGCAAGCAATTGCTTCATACCTAAACATGTGATATCAAAACCACAAAAATTAACCGTTTGAATACCGGGAGGGTTTTAAAAAATTACTTCGAAAAAGGCTGTTTGTGTTTTCGCCGGTACTCAGCATTAGAAACGGAAAAAAATTGCCGATCGCGAATGTGTTAAGAAAGTCTTCCTTCAATTGTCAACATTGAAAAAATGTCCTGGGCTTTTTCGACACTAAAACTGAAGAGCGCGAAAGTGGCTCGTGATACGCAAACGGTTAAATCAGAGTTGACCGAGAACAAACTAGGAAAACAATTATAGTGCAAAGGTTTAATAGATAACGTCAGAGATGCCTCTGAGTGCAAAGAGTTAAATGCTCATTTCCAATAGCGACTTATAGAAAACTTCAACGCGATTGCCTTCGCACTAAAGCACCTTACAGCTCCTCTGTCAGAGTTTGCATTATCTTCCACGACTATGTAATTTTTGTTCAAACTACCATGATCAATGGCGTGAAAATTCGCCAGCGTAACGTCGCGACTAGTTGTACGTGTCTCGGACACGTACGAACGCGCGTTGGAGCAAACGTGTAGGCGTTCGTTTGGTGTTACAAGCAGTGTGAGGCGTGATTTGTGAGCGGCCGAAGCGCTTCGCCGCGATTCCCGTCATTCCGTGATGCATCGCTGCGGCACGCGTCCGATGACCCAGCTACGGTGCAACGTCGAAGAGACTGGTGCACTGGTACACGCATATGTGCCCTTACTCGTATAGGTAATGCGTATACGTATCGTGGAATCTGGTAAACGGGTAAACTTCTGAGGAACACCGCTGATCGCCGGCATCGTGAAATGCAAGGCGGAGAAGATGAAACGGACGTTTACCTTGCGACGTCAAAGGAGAGAAACTGCCGGCAAATACGAGCTTGATTTCCGGTACTGCCATTATCGACACTCTCGTGGCTGGTAATTCTGGTGGGCTGCTTTCAACTACTCAAATCTCAGTTAGTTTGGAGGAATTTCATGTTGAATTGGAATGATTCAAATTTGCCTACTGTTGTATCCCGTATGTGATCAACAACATTTTATTTAGGGAGAACAATTACGTGCTCTGGAGTTTTAACGATTTAAGGATAATGTCGTCGCAAGATACGGAGTGTCAGCGATTCGGAACAAAATTCTTGAGTTAATCTATACGTTTTTGGTAACGAGACTGGACTTTTAAGGGTTTTACAACAGTGTGGAGGGAGGTTCGGATGACGCCGAATTCTCGTAAGGAAGGTTCCAAAAGGGCGATCACTTTTCCTTAGGACCAAAGGTCTTCAAAACATATTTCGAGGGAAAAGCGATGACGGAATCGGAGATAGCTAACAATTCTTGTTTGGATCGTGACTCACGTTTGGAAATATTTGAGTATGAAATCTTAAAGAATTATGTCGGTATCCAACACTATTTTGCAAAGAAAGTTACGCGATGGATAGATAAATTGTGTTGCGGAGCAATAATAAGTCCCTGAGGCTCACAGATGTAGCTTAATCCGTCGTAGAGTTTTTAATAGTTTACAGATGTGCATTTTAACGAAAAATAGCTGCCGCGCCTTGCAAACTGTTTATTACCTCAAAATCAATGAGCTTTATGGGCCTATTGTCGTCAAGACTTCTTCAGGAAAAGTTTTGTCCTGTAGGAAGTATTGACCGGGGACTTCTTCCCCCACTCGAGCCGGGGTTTTTCCTATGCCACCGAAGGCTAAGGGAGACTCTTAACCTATTGCAAAGGACGATTCCTTTGCCCACCAATCGCAAAATTAATATTTGCAAAACCAAGAGTCTCCCAATCAGCAACGTCCCTGTTCTGCAATAGTGACCGCCCCCGCCAAATCGTGACGGAAGCGCGTTCTTACGCGCTTCCAAAAAATCAGTCTTCTTCAAACAAGGAACCGAATAACATCTAGCGCTCCTAATAGAAGCTCCGTTCGCGAGGTTAAGACCCGGACGTAATCTCCATAGTTGTACTTGTAAAAGGTGTAAATAAACCACTAAACTAGGCAACTTTGGACCATCTCAACATCATTTAAACACAAGACCTTCATACGTGGTTCAAATCGGGTGAGCCTGTTTTAATATACGCTCACTCCAGAGGTGTCGCCGAAAAATCGTCGGAGCAGGTATCAACCCACGAGGCGTACATCCGTAACAAATTGCATAGATAGAAGACGAATGACAGATGTATAATTTTTATCGAAGAATGGAAATCTGAGTGCAGTATTAATTTAAAGTTTAGTGCACAAGGATAAAGTTACGAGAGCAAGAAATAAAAGCTGGAATGTATGATGCGTTGCGTTAAAGTTGGAATGAATTACGGCGAGTGAAACGACAGGACAAATCATAAAATTCGTCTCTATTCAATTTAAAAAGTGACCAGCTGTGTAATGTTGCAAATAAAAAACACAGGGCAACGTCACCGACTACCAATTTTACCCTTTCGTTACGGTTGAGCTGGATTCAGGATTTTATCGCTGGACGAACAGCTGGGTCCTGCAACTCGCGTTATCGATATTAACACGATCGATGTCACGTTGCTTCGCCCTATGCAATTTATTGAACCTAGCACAGATAACGATACTGGAACATTGTGCTTTGAAACACGATTTCAAAACCACACAGCAAAATATTCCATAATTCCCTTCATAATCTTCCTCCGGTGAGATGCAACACAGTAAAATTCAACCACATTATAAAATAATTATTCAACGTTTATAATACGTATGTACATAAAACTATAGCTCATGAACAAAACCACCATAACAGTTCTTCCTCTACCTTTCTGTCTTTTATACTATTTTATAGAATATAATTGAAATCCCCGCAATAGAATAAAAAGAACATAGATATTCCACGGCAAAGAATAGATTTATCTGTAAAAAGTATTGCCAAGCAAATAGAAATCCTCTTTACATTGCAACAAGATATCCAGAAAGTCTCTATACAAGATCTAAAGAGAATCACAACCGTATCGTTTCCTCCTAAACGATCTCTCAAAGAGAAGCCATTACATCAACGTCCGTAAAAATCACTTATCTAAAAGCCACTATAACGACTACTATTTAAAGGATTACTTTCTTAAAAAAATCAAAGTAAATAATACTCTTCTCCTAAAACTTGAATTCCCTTCAAAGCAGTAATATCATCTATCAAATGAACCGATCACAAAAACATCTCTCGTATGATTGCAGGAACGAGTAAATATCGAAAGGGAGTGCAGAACGCAAACTTTCTCGTGGATAGTCGCATTTTCTGAAACATTTCACGGCGTCGCCATAGACTCGACATTACACGTAAGAGACCCAGGTGCGTACACCCACACAACCTCGAGAGGATCGAGTAGCTCGTCCTCCGTGTTACAGGGCGCATTAAACCCGGTGCATACGGTCTCACGTGTACACCTCGATGGTTCGACCCGATGCACTCCGCGTGATGTATGTTCGTTCGGTGCTCGAACGTATCTGCACTACGGAAGCAGGTGAACGAGAATGCGTTCAACGTCGCCGAAAACAGTCGCGTGCGAATTCGAAGGAGAACGCTCGAGAACAAAGGGCGTCGTGTACGTCGGGAAGGGAATTCGTAATGCTTCGAATATAAGAGGATTGCGAATGTCTCGAGGGTCCCTCTTTAATTGACATCGACGAGTCCTACGATCAGTCTTTGCGCCAGTCTCGCTAAATTACCATCGAGATTATCGATGTTCCATTAGAGAAGGAATTTCGCCGAGTCGCGCCTCGATTTCACTCGGCAAGTAGATTTCTAATCAAGTTTCAATTATTTGGGAGTCAGACGGTTCTTAGAGCGGTGGACAGCGACAGGTTGAATTGTTGGAGTGTACAACTTGTAAGAGTGTATAGTTGCATGGAAGTTTAGCCTGAGTTAAAATATTGAAAGTTTATGTACTTATTTTATGTGGCTTGTTATTTAAACTATTATTTTTAATCTTTGTGAATTTCTATTCGTTTAGAGGGGTTGTCAATGTAGTTCCTGTCGCCCATTACTGGGCGACTTCAAACGTTATGATGGACGGTAGGGATTTTGTTTGATGGCGAAGCTATTTTTTTTTTTTTGACCGGGGACCATCAGTAAAATTGAGTTTATTTCTGCTTCAGACCTTTCTTTTTCAACCTTTTGCACTCGGAGACATCTCTGACTTTATCTTCTAGCAACTTGGCGCCACTTTACTGTTTGCTATCTTCTGCTATTTCAATAGGTTTAGATAAATATAAATTTTTTAAAATGTTGCGGTTCAATAAATTCAATCTCTGTAATTGTTAATAGATTCGAAGGACCCTCAGAGAGGGCAACCGAGTGATATGATAGACTTACGACGTTCCCGCACGTGGGATATCGAAGTGTTTGGGTTAAACCATCTCTCTGAAATTACAAATACTTTGGAATTTCGTTAAATTAACAGTAAAATTACCAAACTAATCAAAATGACTGGTACACAATTTCTTTAAAAAATTTTTCAAGTTTCTAGGACAGTCATAGACCAGATACTCTACGTACATCTCATAAATTATAAATTACCGAATCGATCATTTTTTCCACCTCTTAATTCTCGTTACTCAAAGCACTTAATTAATGCATTTAACTCTAGATTTACAGAAACTGTCAAATTGGCAAATCTCCCCTTTCGTTATAAACATTTCTCAAATTTTTAGAGAAGCAATACAATATATATTTCACGCGTATTTTATAATATAGAACCTACTTAACAAATTATCATTTTTGCCACTTCCCTCCTTTTACAAAGTGCTTATATAATATTTTTCAATTTAACAGATTTCACGCTCGTAAATCTAATGTTAACACTCTGAACACCACCAAAATCACATATTTATACACCAAAACGTTTAAAAACGCTGATAGACAGATATTCGACAGACCATTATCTTTTTAACGCCAATATTTAAATATTCAATATTTTCGACTATTTATAAATAGTGAAAGTTAAAAGTTACATAAAATTTGATTGAATTCATTGGCGCCGGTCACCAGTGACCCCATGGCAGTCAACGTGTTAACCAGTTAGCTGTGTTTGACGAGTACACTCGTCATGCGTAAAAGCTACCATTGGTTACTCATATTGTAATTTTGACGAAAACTAACATATATTCGTAAACTTCAAGATGTATGGTATATTTTGAGGCCACGCCGAAATAAAACGGACAACTAAATAGTATAAATAATTTGAAATAGATTTCTGCTCATCTCTCGATTTCCGTGACCCAAAATTCAAAAGAATTTTCGCCACAGTTACCTGGTTAAATATAATAGATTCAACGCCGGTAGTCCTATTGTTAAGTTGCTGCAAACTCGTTGGACGATAAGAAAATTGTACTAACAACAAACATACATAAAAGAGCGATCGGTATAAAAACGTTGGCTACTCCTAGCCTAAAATCTATTTCTCGAGGTATTACCTTCAAATCATCATGATTAGCTTTCAAAGTACATCTTTCATAGTTTCAATAGTCAGAAACTATATTTCTGATACGAGGTAAATGTACAGTTGTCGCCGGTATAAATCTGTACACTGTTCTAATCGAAACTCATGATCGTCAACTTCCCCGACGCCTTAACAACCACTTACAAGAAAGAGAGAAATAACAAGTCGACGTGATTACCCGCATGGGGTACAGAGAAGTGCAAGAAAACGCAATATTGCCCCAGGGGTCATGCTGGAGCATTCGACGCGTAGGATTCTCTACGACCTTAATGGGCGAAACGGTATCGCAGAGTTCGATATATATTTTTTTTTTCTTCCACCATGCTTATTGTTAGTCGGCCTTGTCCTTCTTTTTTCTGTCATTCGCTTTTACGATTTCGCTCTTATACGTGTACTAATTCTCGCGCTCTTACCCAGCGACAGTAACGAGGTTTTTCTTCGAGGATCGTTGAACACGCGGCGGAATGAGTAGATGGTTTTTTCTTTAACGCCTTCCGGAGCAACTGAGAGAGACTTCGTTTGCGCCTCGTGGAGAATCGGTCGTTATGTGATAGTTTTACTTAAAACTCCTGTTCCGTAATACTTGTAGCAATGTGTGTGTCATTGATACTAAGAAAAAGTATCTGATGACTCGTCGAATGCAATAATTACATTAACACGTTGAGTGCCACCGGCATTTCGCTTATTTCATCATTTTTACCGAAGTAAAACTTTTTGTATTAAAATTACATCCTTACAAAGCAGAAACCTTGAAGACAAAAATAAATATGTAGTCAGCGGAGCTTTACCTTTTCAATGTTTAAATATTTAATGCAAAATTAAAATTTGTAAATATCACAATTTTCAAGTGATATGAAATTTCATTGAATTCAACAGTGCCGGTCACGGAGGTATTAAATAGACAATATTTAAACATCTACCGTAATTTTCATAAGCTAAACCAACGAAATATAATTGTTGAAACTCTCATAAACATTTTAATACCATCTTACGTTTAAAATGTTCCTAACAACAATCATCAATCCAACCGCAAATCTCACACCCGTACTTTTCTCAATATAAAAATATCCATATAGCAAAATGTAAACCCTCTTTCATACTAAGACACAAAACGAAATTATTCCAAACCACCCTGGCAAATAAATTTCTCCAAGTAGCGGAACGCAGCCGGCGGTTTTATCATCGAGCTCCAGAGAGCAGCGGGTCCGCTAAGCGCGCGACAGCCGTTAGATGAATTTCTCCGATATATTTCCATCTTCTCCCTCGACCAGCAGTTTCGACCAAAACTATCGCGCTCCCGAAATAGCGAGTTCGCATAAACGTCCCTCGCGAAATCCACCGTCCGAAGTGCGCATTCCGTATCGATTCGTGGACGGCGTCGTGGAAAATGCCGACATACGTACGATGTTTCGATGCTCTACTGGGGTGTCTTCAGGGGTGACGGGGAACGAGGGTGGGCGCGCGAACGATGACAGAGAAATTGCACGAAGAGACAGACGGATAGACGTAGAGGCAGACAGACAGACAGAAAGACAGACAGACAGGCAGGCTGGCAGAGGTAGGCAAGCATACGGATGTGGGAATATGCAAGCGAACGGACAGGGCCGGGGTGTGATCACCGTATTGTTCGATATCTCCATTTTCCATACTGTTTCATTCGCGGTGCAGTCTAATTACCCTCGAGGCTCGGCGCGTGGTTTAAACATTGCTGCTCGATGTACACGCGTACACCCGTTGCGTATAGGGTTGCGTACAGAACGCACTGCGACGAGGTTTTGCATACGCGGAACGAAGATCGAGGGAGAGCGCGAAACATATGAGAGCACGGCGAGATAAGGTCAGGCACAAATGGCAAATTTCACGTGAAATTTATGACATTTCACAATGCCACGTAATTATCGTCAGATACACGCCCGTTAACGGTTTATGAACTCCGCGAAAGGGGTCAATGCCGTCATTGCAGATATTATGCGCTCTGCGAGAGTTGCGACGGAGAAGGGTGGAGGCATGAAGAGAGAGGGTGGGACGATTCGAGCTGCGGAATAGTTGGATAGCTGTCGATACTAATTAGGATAATCAAGCGCCTCGTTGATACAGGTCTATACTGGGCGAATTTAGTAAGAAGTCACTCGGTATGGGGTTCGGGGTAAGGGGAGACTGTCCTTGCATCGCGTTATTCTGATTGTACAAAACTCTTATTTTATCATTAGCCCTTCGACTGCTATGAACGCAAATACGCAAAGGCTTTGGCTGTTTACTACGGTCTCATATGTATGATTGGGTATTGTTGTATATCTATCCTACGAGAAGAAGTATTCAGTCTTCACCAATCGCATCTGCACAGGCTGCATGCTTCTTCAACATAGAACTTTCCGCAATCAAAGGTTTATCACTAGAATTACCGGCGTCAAATCTATTATATCACGTTTCAATACATTAAATAAATACTTCAGTAAACGAGAAATCGAAAGGTGGAATGGATGATTAATTCGGTAATTTATATTTTGTAACATGAACGTATGTACAATATCTACTCTATGGCTCTCCTATAAATTTAAAAAGTTTTTAGAAAAAATGAGGAACTAGTCATTTTGACCACTTCGGTAGTTCTAGTGTTAACACTAAAACTACCGATGTTAAATCTATTATATTTTAATATATTAATTAAATAGGTACTTGGGAAAAAGAAAAATCAACAGGTGGGTTGATTTCAACAATGTTCAATCAACATTGGGTAATTTGAATTTTAAAATATCAACATAGAATATGTGCACTGTAACTCTTCTATAAACCTGGAGGAAAATTTGGAAAAAAATTGGGAACCAGTCATTTTGACTCGAAGAATCAAAAACGCATGAGGACGAGGCACGTCTCTATCCATCGGGAGAATTAAAGAAAACCACTTATCAAGTGACTTCTTTCTATGTCTGGTCTATAGGTAATGCTGGGAGATTATAGAAAATTTTTTCCGCCAACCGATAATCGCCGGAAGCGAGTCGCCTTTGAAGGAGCATTTTGTCCCGATGAAAATACTCGAAGGGAGGAAGATTGGCGTAATTTAGTGCACTCGCGAAGGATAAGGTGTGCGCAAACGAGTTTTCACCCGGGCCAATTATATTTTCCCGTCCTTGGCGGAACGAGATTCGCGTATTATTAATTCAGGAGGTTCCTTCTGAAATTCTTTCTTCGTCACGCATCGATCTCATCCAACGGGAGGAGTCCCCCGGGTGAAAAAGATAATAACCCGGGAAGTGGATAATGCAGAGATTGAGTTCAACTTGACTTACGTCCGCCAGAACTATTTGAAAACTACTTCGAACTGTCGGATTAACTGAAAGTATGTGGCGGTAGGATTTTACCACGGGAACCGGTGCATTATTCATGGGGTAAGCATTACGAATCTTCGCGGAGAATAATGCAAAGACGTCTGCGCGGCTCTTTTCACGGTGTTATAAGATTAACGGGAAACTTATTGCACTCGACAGGAATGAAAATCTCGACGTGAAAATGTTCCTTACAATTAAAATTCTGCCATCGCTGACAAATGATTCTGTCGTTTTGCCGTCTTCGTCATTCTGGAAATGTCGGGGAATGATGTTGCGAGTTTTTCATCTTTAAGGGTTATTACTTTGTTGCTCGGTGAGACTTGGGTTGGTATTTTCAACTCTACATTTTTTGCAATTCGACATAGAGAATTACTGCTGGCAATCTAGACTAATCAAATTTTCTAAAATTTAATCGAGAGGAAGTTTTCAACTAATTTTACATAATTTTCCACCCGATTATTTAAATATCGCATAAATTCTCATTTATTATTTTCCAGCCGGCTTTGTATGTCAATTAATCCATCATCCTCCCGCAATTATTAACACTAGATCTACCGATAATTTCATACATTTAAAATTGTCTAATAAATATGTTCCAAACAGATAATTAAATAGGGCAAAAAACTTGATCGATTTAATCGTTCACAGACTTCAAAATAAACATAGAAAATTGAAGAAGAACCAGCGTTAAAAATTTCAGGACCAGTTGAAAAAAATTCTTGTAACAAATATAAAAACACTTTAACCCTTTGGAGTCCTATGTCGAGCTGTACTTGACATAGCTTTTCACTTCATTCTATCTTCTGACAATTTAATACCGGCTTTCCACTTTCATAATGATTTTGTAATATCATAAAAATATTCGTCAGTACATATATGTACCATTAAAAAAACAGGAGTAACCAATGATAGAACTGTTATGGAATTAATTTTACATAGCTCATTAGAAAGTTAACAAAACAATTCGCACCGCAAAGGGTTAAAAACATAGAAATTCCCACAGAACAATAAAATATTCGCTTCAATCAATGTCCAATCAAAGTAGCTAATTCCGCGAAACGACGAGACACTAAAATATGTTCAAAGAGTAAAAATCTTTGCGAAAGAGGTAAAATGTAAGCTGTAGGTAGAATCTTTTCTTCGTCGGCAGTGTTATCGTGGTTCATCGACGCAGCGAACGTGACCGACTACGAGGCGCCACGAACAGCCTTATGCTTCCGAACCTGATCAATATACATGCAATCCAGGAGAATAACCCTCGAGGGCTGAGTAAGAGCTACTCGGCAGCCAGGTTGGAAGGAGGTGAGCCAAAGGGTGTGCGCAAAGTAGGTATCGACGATGTTTCAGCAGCCCGATTCTGTTTACGGAAGACTCGAAAAAGCCGGGGAAGGACAAAGGAACGAAGGAGGCTCCTACGAGCGAAGCGAAAACGGAGCGGGAGAAAACCACTCCAAGTACAATGTTTCCCTCTGTTGCGGCGGAATTTGCCTCCGAAAATATCGTTTAGATCGGCCGGGGAGCTTTCTCGAAGAGGGAGAAAAACAGCGACATTGCTGCTTCGTGGAAAGGAGATGGGTACCTATACCGTGTAAAATGGAAAGGAAGAAGACGAAAACGGTGAGTCAGGCTGAGAATGAGTGAAAGTGAGTGAGAGAAAGGAATAGAGTGAGCGAAAGAATGAGAGAAAGAGAAGAAGAGAGAAAGGGGAAGGAAACGAAGCATAGGAAGGAGGCAAAACGGCAACCCTCGGGTCAGGTAACCCTGGATTGCCCATTTCCAGTTTACTGCTAATTCATTCAAATTGTATTTGTTCCCAAATATACATTCTATTCTCCGTCTCTCCTCCTTCCATCCGTTTCTGCCTATAACTATCCCCGTGCAAGTGTGTATGAACGAACCGTACACGCAGGAAGAATACCAGAAACGGCATAGATTTCCTTTCAAGTACGTTTCACGACAACGAGATCGTCTCTCGATGGTTTCTTATTCCATTAAAAGGTTCATGCGATAAAATCGAATAAAAGAAGCCAAAGCTCCATCGACTAGTCGACGCCATCGATGACTCGAAAGATAATCGCGTCAATTTCTAGAGAACGTTCGAAAGTCCCGCCAACCGACAGGAAACTTGGACGAAATTTCGAAAGTTACGGAAGGGTTCCGTTTGTTCGTCTATCGCGAAGGGTCGGATATTCGTCGAGGTGTTTGCGCGGATCGTTGTTTGGAGTTGGAGAAGAGAATGCCGCCCGAGGGTATCGTCTATGTAGATGTCGAAAGGAGCGCGGAAGGTACGCGAGGAGTTGAGAGGCAATGGCTAGAAAGCCAGTGGATGTAAGT
Organism: Cerceris rybyensis; assembly: GCA_910591515.1. Classification (NCBI taxonomy): domain Eukaryota; kingdom Metazoa; phylum Arthropoda; class Insecta; order Hymenoptera; family Crabronidae; genus Cerceris; species Cerceris rybyensis. The sequence goes on from OU342789.1 coordinate 44,969,678, forward strand.
GGGTAGTAGAGGAGGGTAGTAGTTGTTGCTCGAGACTGGAACGTTAATCCCGGAAGAGGCGAGATCGGCGAGTTTACCACTTTCTTTGCCGTTTGTCCTCGCTTCGTGACGCGGATGCAGAATGCCTCTAAAACGTTGTCTTTCGTGGGGAGAATGTCAACAGACGGCTGCGAAGAGAGCCGGGACACCTACTAATTTCTACCGGGGGAAAACTTGGCTCGCGGAAGTTGGCGGAACCGTTGTTGGGATAAATTATGTGAAAACCGAAATTGAGGTGCACGAAGGAAAAGAGAGAGAGAGAAAGGGGAGCTTAACTTCCTTCTCGAACTTTACTCGCTCAAATCCGTGGAACTGTCCCCGTGAAATTCCATAAAAGAGTCAAGAAATGACTCTCGAGAGTATCGAGGAGAATGAGAAAAGATCGTCCTCAGTTAATGTTTCTCGTTATTGTCTACGATAAAACTGATGCACCGTTTCTCAAAATTTCCACGAATATTTGGTGAAACGTCCTTGCACACGTCTTGACGATATAACGTTGAAAGTTGCAAGATAGAAGGAGTTGAGTATCTACGAAAGGAAGAATCCCGCGAAACTTAAAACGAAACGATTCCATTACTCCCGCGTCGGAACAAAGAGGTAAAGGGGCAAACGAAATCGAGGAAAAAGGGAAACCCTCGAAATGGAAAAATCCGTGATTCCCAAGTGTTCCGTATCGGTAAGCTCGATCGATGGCAAGTCATCGAGATTCAGTTAGCATAACAATACTCTTCTCGACACAATTCTCTCCTCTCTCGATTCCTTACTGTGCGCGTTGGACGACGTCGAATCAATCAGAGGCACGTTCAACGTCGCTGGAGAACCGAGCCGCGAAACCGCGCGACAATCGATATTTCACTCTACCTACGTCGACTTTACTCAGGGTGGAACCAACTCGTAGATATTCCCCTGCCAATACGAAATCGTATACGTATACATACGTAATCCTGTCTAGCGGCACGTGGAGAGTCGTAAAGACTCTTCGACCGCAATAAGATTTCGGCCGAAGCCAAGGGCGAATACCGGGAAGAAGGAGTTCGAACAGGGATACGAAGGTAAGAGGGCAAAATGGCAGACACGCCGACGAACCGGAGAGAAGAAAGAGGATCGAGCAACGCCTGAGAGGGCAATAGAGTAAGAGAGAAAGAGACAAAGTCCGAGAGAGAGAGAGAGGGAGAAACGGGGGATGAGAAGAATCTAGAAGAAAAGAGAACACACGGAGATCCTTGGACGGCACAGGGTGTTCGGTGCTCTCTTACGGATTTATGGATTTCATTATTGTCGGCCGTGGTTGGTTACGCCGGATGACTAGGGCCGCTCACCGACACGCTCCAAAGAGTGGGTGGAGAGGACCAACGACGGGGGGACCAGTGGGAGGTAAACGGGGTAGAGACGACCGGAGGGCTGGAAGGCTGTCTAAACTTAAACTTGCTGCCCGTTTGCATTTTATGAGCAAGCAGCAAGTTCCTACGGGCCCGTAGGAATCCCGCCGGCTTCCAAACCGAAGCCCATACATTCGTCCCTTCTCCACCCCCTTCACCCTCGCCTCCTTTTCTTCCACGATATCCTCCGTCGTCTCCATCCCCTTTCTATCCCACCTGCCACGACCATTTTCCTCCCCACGGGCAACCTCCGACCACCAACGTACTCCTACCGTTCCTCTACCTACGGGAAACCCAGGAACCCGGTCAAACCACCCATTACACCCGAGCGTGTAACCTGAATTACCTTCTCCGTTCGGTTCTACCCTCTCTCTCGAGCTCCATCCAAGTATATCGCGCACAGGGCGCAAAGTAACGACACCACCGGAGATCTCAAGGGTTCCGGCGGCGCGTTCCTTCGTAATTTGCGAGTTTTCGCGAATCCAAGTCGATGCTATGTCGTCCTGTCTCCCCCGAAGGGCTTTTGATATTTCATGGAGCAATCTCGCGATTGCAAAATGAGAAAGTCGCGATGCGAGAGGATCTTGACAAATTCCAATTACGAGGAATCCGAGATAGAAGAAGAGGAGGAAGAAGTTTGCGGCTATTTCGTACTTAATATCTTGAGATCAAGTTGGATGATATATCGCCGCAGATCAACGGAATCTCGGAAGCTTGAGAGAGGCATACGAGATCGGATATACCGATAAAATATTAACTCCCACCGAGACGCCGTGGAATTTCATTACGCAAATTCCGTGCGCGAATTTCTTCTGAAAAGAATCGTGAAATAATTTACACCGGATCTCCAGGGCGTCGCGAGCCTGCTCGCACGTAGATCCATCCCCCTTTTCTTAAGCCAGTAGTCTACTCCGAGACAATAATACCGGTAGGATTGAGTCGGTATAGATGTTGGAATATGCGAAGGAGGTAAGGCAGAGTGCACTGTTCAATAATTCACGAGCAATAGTAGATCCTCTCGCGCTCTGTCTCTTCGTGCTTCTCCAACCCTCTCGTTCTCTATTACTCTATCTCTGTGTCTTCTCCGCTTTCCCATCGGTCGCGTGCTGCTACGTGCGTGTACGAATGATCCACGATATCACCGATACCGTGGTACGCGTTTATACGATGCGAACACAGGGACAAATGTCTTCTCTGCCAGTGAACGTGTTATTCCTCTACCACGCGATGCGTCGCAAGGTAAATGAGAACGATCTATTGTCGAAGGTAATGGTAAATTGGAGATCGCTTGTAAATTCGAAGCGCATCGCTATGGTGGTATCAGATATCCCGCGGAATGACTTTTGATTGCTGTCGTTAACTGATGAACCAATTTTGACGACGAATTTGTTTTCATTTTGAAGTTTTGCTGGATAATGTTGGATTTCAAATATATGATTTGAGAATTTACAGATCGATATCAGTCATATTATTCTGTCTTGAGGAAGACGGTAAAGTGGACAAAGAAGGTATCGTTACAGTCAAACCTGTTTTTGTGCGGTCCTTTTTTATGTGATTTTATTTTTGTGCGATTTGTTTTGCACAATTCTTTTTATGTGAATTCCAACAGTGATAGCATTATACACTGTTGCAAAGTTTTCTATCAGTGTGCAGGTGTAAACTATAAAGCGCTGTTTGACTTCAGACGCTATGTTCATTTGCTATCAGAAGCACACACATCGCAAGAAGATGCGCGTTTTGGGCTACGACGAGCATTTTGGGCATTTTGAAAATCTCTCCATATATAAAATGAGAAATTAATTTTTTTTTATGTTTCCATGTGTAATTTAATTATTACTTATATATCTTTGACACATTTTCTAAGCGCGACTTTTTTTATGCGGTCCCTATTTGTTATAAGTATTTATGAAATTTCTGAATATTTTTTTTGTGTGGTTTCTTTTATGCGGTCTCTGTCCACCGTACAAAAGCAGGTTTTACTGTATTTCCTTCATATTGTGTCGTACTTAATGGTTTCAAATTTGAGATTGAATTCAACAGGAACGTTATCAAATATAATAAATTCGGTAGACGATATGTGGCCAGTGTACAATGTGTTAAGTTGTACGATAATGATTTATGTAGAATTAATCGAAGAATGTGTGTGTCTATTTAATTTCTGTGGCCTCTCGGCACACTTTAGTCGATGTAGCTTTCTGTAATGACTAAATTTCTGTCGAAGTAGTTGACACTTTGTGATTCAACAACTGTATGTGTAACTTCAATATTCTAAAGTACTTATAGTCGCTGCAATAGTCAAAGAACAGTTACTGTCTCATTGATGAGAACATTACAATGGTAATTTCAATTAACTGACAATACACCGAAATATTGTTCAATTTTCAACAGCTTGAATGTCGACCTATTTTCCATCAAAGGATAATTTCGTGACACCAGAAAATATAATAAAGTAGTTTCAAAGTATAAACCTATGGAAAATTATCGAACAAGAAGAGGTATGTGCAAACCATCCCACGTCCATCAGCTCGGACGCTCAATTGGGCACGAATGATCGATAATGGAGGCGTCAATAGAGACAGAGTCTACGGCAATTATCTCATTTATCATCTCGATTCCGCGAGAGAGGTCTACCGCAGTGCCCGCTTCTTAGTACGTTAAACGAAAACCAACAAACACATGCTCGCTCTATTAACTCTTTGCGGTCGGTGCCGCCACTGTGGCGGCATGATCACGTCTCGAAAGAGCAATTCAGAAAAATTGAGATTAACAGAAAGCTAGCCATTTCGTACGTCTCACGCGTTATTTTACCATCGAGAAATATTAGGGGTACCGAAAAGTATTCAAAATTGGAGAAATGAAAACGTAATTGGAAACATTTTTCAACAAAAAATCGAAGGACTTTTTTAAAAAGGGAATCGAACAACTACCTTTACGCTGGCAAAAGAGTTAGAAAATTATGCAAATTATTTTGTTGATTAATATATAAGATTTCTTTAATAAATAAATATTTTTAGCTAGGAAAAAAAATTTTGATTACTTTTCGGTACCCCTAATATATAAGTAAATAGAAATAAATTTCTATACGATCTTTCGCGAGACGCGCAACAATTTGCACGTAATTATGTAGAGTTGACATTTGTAAAATCACTGGAATAAATCAATTTAACATATGTTTAATTACGTCGAGAGAATTTTGTCTCTCAGTGACAAAGTGCGCGCTCCTCGTCGTAGGTAAATGTATATCGGGTAGACAGAGGCGAATCGGCTTCACTCTATATTTATTGTATCGCGATGGAAATGAGGATTTTCATTTTTCACATAATCTTGACTCTCTTTCGTGCGTCTTGTGCAAGCTGGCACAAGAGTCAGTAGACGCAATTTGAAAATATAATTTTCTTGCTAGGAATCTTTTCAAATTGATAAACCATGGTAACCATTTGGAGAACATAATCTACAAGACTTATTAAAAATTATTTCAAGTAATGTCAGTTTGAAAATTCGAATGACTGACATTGGTAGTTTCTGTGACCTTCAAATTTAACCTTTTGAGGACTAGGAACGCATATATGGGGTCTGAGAAAAAATTTAATAATAATTTGTCGCAGCATGCACACGTGGTTAAAGTTTAAAGATTGAAATAGAACCGTTGAAATATTATTACACAAGTAGTAATTCATAATTTATACGCAATAGTTTAGCATTGGATTAAAAGATGGTTTTGGATTATTGATTATTTGATTATCTGTCAATATTCCAATGCGTCTCCGTCCGCAAAGGGTTAATATCTGACATGTAAATATAAACAATTGATTTGATTCTGACTAAATTACATTTTTGTATGAATGTCAGGATATTATCATAAAAACAAATTACATTTTCTTTCAGAGTCGTTCAATTCGAATTTAAACCAATCCAATCTTCCCATTTCGTTCATGAAATAAAAATTTTTTAACCCCTTGCATTACAATTTCTTTTGTCACCGAACGTGAAATAATTGAAAATTAATTGTTAAAATAATAATCTATCACTAATTTCCGTTATACCAATATAAGTTAACGCAATATTAACATCATAGAACTAATTTCAACGTTTCCTGACCTACTGATATTTTCAATCCAACAGTTTTTGGAATACTTAAAAATTTTCTATTTCATTTACCGTGTCACGTGTACCATACGCTATTGTAAGGCAAGTAGTTAACCTTTTTCCATTTACTCTCACTTATATTTAATTTGTACGGTTATTAATCACAAGTAGTGTATGTAAAAATTACTTATGTAAATTTGAAATGCTACTTTTCTTTTATCATACATCGGAAAATAATCAGATTTACCTCAGTCTACCCTATAGATATATATTCACGACTACGTATCGCGTGCACACGTGAATCAGCTTTCGAAGGACACGCGCTCGTAGGAGCTGCGTTAGCGATAAACGAGTAATACGAGCAAGACGACAACGACGTCGCCGCCGGTGAGCGTCGGGACGCGAGACGCGACGTCGCGCATTCGTATCTGTCAAAGCTTACCTTACGAAGCGCCGAAGAGAGAGATATTCGGTGATATTTTGTCGACGACGTCATACCGTTCCAGACGCATCGCATAAATAAGCCTGGTAAGAGCGTGACGGCTCGATCTTGCTATACTCACTTACCTGAAACAAAGAGAATTGATTCCACGGTTAGTCGGTTTGAATAATTACAAGGGTAATGGAGAGGGGACGAGTTTCGTGATGGAGGTGCGACGTTTCGTTTATGATCGACGATTGAAATACTGTTGCAGATTGAATAGTTTCAGTATCGTAGTGAGAATTGGTGTTGGAGAGGAGTGAGTTTACTAATTACTTTGAATTATAGTTTGGATGGTTTGAGTGATCATATTGCGTGGCATTATACGAAGACGATATATATTTCTGTCTTTTCTAACATTGTTGAACTTTGATATTACGGTCGTTTCGCATGGGAGGTTCTATTTTAATGTGAGAGATCTGAGACGCGGTTATTCATGATGGTAAATCTCAGATGTGACATAAGCGGCGTACTGGAGATATTTTCCAGAAGTTATGGAAACTGGAACTCAGGATTTATGTATCATCGTTGAGAGATCGATATCTGCCGTTGCGATGTTTCAAGATATTCAGATATTTAGTAAACTTTTCAAATTTTGTGACAACTATTGGCTGGCACGATAGTCATTTTGGTTTCTGCTGATAGCTAGCGTGACAGTTGTTCTGAACGACTTCTGACAATGTTGTGATTTTTTTCTTCTGGCAATTGATAATTGTCACTCTTGGCATGGCTTGGAAAAAAATTGTACTTTATTTTGTTTGTAATTGTTTGTTTAGGATGGAGTGTAAAAACGGACGTTTTCTATGTATTTCACGTTTATATTTTTCGTAAAGACAAAGCTTGTGTGGGAAGTGATGTCACAGTCCCCATAAAGCCACGATCTGGCACCATCAAATTACCATATATTTAAAAATATGCAGAACTTTTTGAATGGTAAAACTTTACTACTGACAATAGCCTAAGATCACACTTGGTTCAGTTTTTTGCTAATAAGGGCCAGAATTTCTACAAAAGTGGACTCATCGATTTGCCAAAAAGACACCAAAAATTGGAAAAATTCTCTGTTGAGAAAAACTAAATTCCATTTCACACTACAAAACCGAAGTTATTTTCTTGCCAATCCAATATTATTATTTTCAATCTCAAATTTTAGTATTAGAATCACGACAATATTAAGACCACGATAATTATAATCTTAAGAGTAATATATTATCAAATCAGCTTTCGTTAATTTATTCCCTCAAATTCTTCCAAAGATCGTTTATCTGGATCAGCGATGCGTTCAATGAGATCCTCGATGCTCGTTATGGAGCCGGTAATGAAGTAGATTAATATCCGACGTTTTAAAAATTACGAAAAAGAAGACCATTTCTTGCTTTAATTGTCCACGAATAACGTATGCAATTCGCCGAGCAATCGCAATAAACGTGCAGCTCGAAATTGGACCGCTCTAATAGGGTGGTCCGATAAAAACTCAGCAATTAACGTGCACTTCCGTGCTAAATTTCTCTCCGTCGACGACCGGCAATGAATGTAAAACTTACGCGAAGCTTCCCTGTTCGACACGGCGGCGGCCGCGAAAGTTTTCACAAAAAAAAAAAGGGAAGCGACGTCGTTTCGGAGGACGGCGATCGATCCAGTCGAATTTTCGGTTACCACGGAGGCGCGAGAAAACTTTAACCGGCAAAATCTATTCCTGTACGTGCCGCACATAAATAAGAAAGTTGCGGAAGTTAAAAACTCGAAAGCAGCGCGCAGCGTGTACAGCAGTCGTGGATTTATCACCTCGACGGCGAAGAGGGCAACCTTCGCGTTTTCTTTCCCTCGGTTTTTGTTTATTACCACCGTCGCCACGGCCGTGTCAACCAGACTGCCACTCGATTCTGAGTTACGCGTACATTTGCAAAACCAATATAACCGCTCTCTGCTCGATGGCACTTGGACTTCTTGCGACCGACCCGACTTAATTTATGTCGTGCGAAATTCAAAACCACGCTAGCGTCTCCGAGGTTGACGGAGAAAAAACGTCACGGAAGTTTCGCTCGGTTGGAACAATAATTGCTGGTGCACATCACCGGCCTTGGAGAATGAATTCAGAGCGTTTACTATCATTTGGTTCATGGGTTATTAGTTTAAACCATTCGAGACGGCAGTTTTTTTGGAGACCATTCAGAAATACCGACAATTTTTTCGGTTCATAATTACTAAACTGCGGGTTTTTATGCATTTATGACAAATTTAATACGGCTAAAATATACAAAAAGAACATAATATAAAAATATATCTAAAATATCCAAAGTATGGTATTTATTGTAATATTTATTAAGTGCAATAAATCCCTAAATAGGTTTTCCTGTCTCACCTGCATTTGTGAAACTCGAAATTTGCATAAACATCCGCAGTCTAATAATTACTATTTTCTGTATTCCTGATGATCCTGGCTTTGAGTCATTTTAGGGTCTAAATTGTAGCTAATGCCAAATTTGATGTTTACACATTTCTCAGATACCTTTTATTTTAAACTAATCTCATTTCGACGGCTGCTTTTTCCATGCTGACTGACAATTGCAATTCAATATCGTTACACCCTTTGTGTGTATTATCAGTTGGCATGGAAAAAAAAACGTCTTTCTGGCTCCGAAATGCATGCACACACGGTGTGCAATCCATCTCGAATGTGTTAAAAAGCTTACATGTGATGTTATAATTTCCTAATTAACTTCCGTCTGCAAAAAATTTAATGATTTTTACGAACGAAGTTTGGCAAGTTTGAAAGGAAAACAACATATACGTACGCCTTTTACAGCCAAAGGATTAAATTCCAGACGTATTATAATACAAACCGGCATAGTAACTTTAGTAGTCTAATAGATTATTCATGTAATTCTAGATGATATGCATTAATCATTAAAATTATGCAAATAATATCAGACACTGCCAACGAGATATTTAACAAAATGTCAGTTACAGATTTTTAACCAACCTTACCCTAGCGAAAAAGTTAATGTCGAGAAGTGCAGCTACAATTTACGACTTCAGTTACAGACTTCTCACCTTCATCGTTTGTAATTTAAAATCTTCCTACGGTCGAATAACGATCCAATTCTTTATGATGTAATAGCCATATATAACTAAACGTGATTCATGGTTCAAACTCGAACTGTTACTTATTTCCGATTCCGCCATCGCTCTTCCTTTAAAGTATGTTTTAAGACCTTTAACCCTAATGAAAGTCACCACACAAGCCACTGCCCTTTTGGAACCTTACTCACGAAAAGTCAGAGTCGTTCGATCCCTCCACCACCTTGTCCAATAACCCTTAAAAGAGAAGACTCGCTTCTAAATCAGAAAATTTGTCTTGAGTCGCTAACAGTCCACATCTCGCAACGACGTTACCTTTTCCCTTAGCCTACAACTACGTTTGGAATTCGTAGTGCGGAAAATGGAATAGGAAATTTTGAAGTCTTGCAAAAACTTAAATTGACAATATCAGTCGATCACGAAACGGTGTCATTACTTCTATACTATTAATGTTACATTCAGTTACACGAAATATCAGAAATCAGTGAAAACTTTTGATTTCAGGAATTAATTTGGAATCTTTACGCGCCCCGTCAGAAAAGAAATCGTAGGTCAAAGGGTTAAGTTTTTAAACTCCGATCGCGAAAGCAGCTTCTTCAATAAATGAAGTGCCGTAAATCACTACACGGCATACAACACTACCCAGAACTCGATAACGATCAAGGCGTAATCGTAAATTCGGACGCAATTTGAGAAAAAGCATGCTCAAATGTGAATACGAGGAATCGTTAAGTGGAAACAACGAAGGTAATTCGTGGTACGTCTTCCATTTGAAGCTCAAATATTTGGGAATGAATATCGCGATGGCAATCGGAACAGACAGGATACGGCGAGTAAGCTTTAATACTCCTGATTGGAAATCTGTATCGTTGAATGGCCAGTCTGTCCGGCCGATGATTTCTCGAAACTACCCTCTCGTCCTCTCTCAACTCGAATCTCGGTCCACCGTACTCCGATATTATAGAAATTCGTGCTGGAATCGCCGCAAGAGCTGTTCTCTTTTTTTTTCTCTCGTAAAAGTCGATCGGCGCATTTTCAAATATTTATGCGTGGCTCGTCTATAAATCGCAACACTATAAACCAAGCGTCTCGTGGGTTTATTTATCGTCGAACGGCAGTTGGTGAACGTTTCGGATGATCGCGAGCGATAATCGTGATTTTCCTCGAAAAACAGAAAAGAATCGGAGGTTATTATAACAGACGGCTGAATTCAATCGGACGAGGCTTTCTACTTTTCTCCAGCAAGGCAATGAGTCAGAAAGGTGAACGTTCTAAATTGAACCTGCCGCTCCACGGTAAAACGTTCAACTTTCACTAATATTATGCTCCCATTACCAGCGGAAATTTGCATCCTCCACCATTAGACGAGTCGCGTCGATTTTTTTTTTTCTTCTACCATCGAGAAAGTTTCATCCTAAATAAAGATTTCTCGATGATACGTCGTAGAGAGTAGAGAGACATTCCTCTGCGCTTGTACGATAAATCGTTGATATCGCATGAGAGAAGAGTTTAAGGAGGAGAGATTCAAGAATTTCCCTCTCGACATGTTTCTCTCAAGACACTCGTCGAATAGAACAATGCGGAAAAGGCAGCGAGTCCGGAATTATTCGATTCGAAGATCGAGTCACCGCAGGAAGTGGAAGAGCAAAATGGAGAACAGTGAGAAAAAGGAAAGAGAGACGATGACGAGCACCGAGAAGAAACCGGCGTACGTGGAATTCTCGGGGAGAAAAGAGACGAAGCCGCTATGTCCTCGTGCGACGCCAAGAACTTTTTCTCGTCGCGCAATTAAGTCTCGGAGCGAGAGGTTTCGACCTCTGGCACCGAGGATGGGAGTCTTTAATTCTTGGCAGTACAGCCGAACGACGATCGTTGCTCGTTCGACTCGTTCAAATGGTTCAAATACTTCGCGCGCGATTCGGACGTGCCGCGAATACCTTCCGGCTGAAATAAGTCTTGGAAAACGCTCCGAATACATTTTCAATGCTCCTGGAATGCTCGGTTGCAAATAATTGCGAGCGAGGGCGCGGAAAAGTTTTCCCTTCGGACGTTCTCGCGACGTAATGAACCGCGGACGCCGCCGAGCTGAAACTCTGAACGATGATATCGAATTATGCTAACTGAATTTCGAGACTCCGGGTTAAATATCGGTTACGTTCGAGTTCAATTTTCACGGTCTTGGAACAACCGTTTAATACTGTTCCGACTAATTTCAACAGGAGAGTGTTGTCGATGAGCAATTTTCGGGTAGGCTTCCATTGATGAATAACAATTGTGAATTGTTTACTGTGAATTGTTTACTGTGTATTGTTATTGTCTGATATTGTGTATTGTTGGATAATTGTGGTAATGTTTGATTTGGTAATTGTGCAGATGATCCGTTCCATCGATTTCGATGATTTTTGAATATGTTGCGAGGACTGGGACCCTACGTATCTATTTCCTACATATGTAAATCCAGTTAACCTTTCGTTTAACCGTTCGAATACTAGAGGTTTTTAAAAAAACACGATCGAAAGAAGCCAAAAGCCAGAATAGCGCTTTCTAAGTGGGATGCGAAAAGGACCAGGTGCCGCGATATCGCTCCTTTTACTTTACATCGAGAAAAGTTGCTCGTGTCACTGGTCTTAATCCCTTGCCGTGCCATTTCTTTTGTGTTTAAATGTGCAATAACTCTGAATTTATTATTAAAATAATAATCTAGACCCTAATTTCGGATATAGTAAGTGACTTAAGGTAATATTGAATATCACAGAATTTATTTTATTTTATTAGGACCCACTGATATTTTTGATAAAATAATTTTTGGAGCACTTCAAAATTGACTATTCTAATAATTATTTATCTATAAATGTTAATCTATCTATAAATATAATAATGCTAATTTAGAATAGGTGACAACTAAATACAAAATGTATTACTTGGATTACTTTTATACAAAAAAAATAGCAATGCAATAGAGATGTGCCTGAAATATTGAGTGCGTTTCGTCACATTGTTGTGAGCCATCAATTGTCCGTATCGTTCTAATGCTTTGGGTTCTTTCGACATGAAATTTGAAGGCGCGAAAGTGACGAGTGGGATTCAAACGGTTAAGAGACATTGGCAAAAAACGTTTTCTACTCCTACATTGAATTTTGCCTACACATGCACGTCCCTGGCAATGTGTACGTTAGTCTGATGCGATCACTTATCTATTATTCCTATGGCGGCTGACAAATAACGAGTGAACTGATATTTTTCGAATCAAAAATGTCTTAAAAACGCAAACAGAAGACAAACCGCTATATTAAACATCGGCATTCGATTGCACCTATCCAGCACTCTCCTAAAACAATTTATTCATCTCCTTCACAGTCTTCGCTCTAGATTCAAAAATCACAAGAAGTAAAAATTCGTCAAGAGACGCAATGAAGCTACGACGCTCAGCCACGCTGTATCAGATGGAATAACACGATCGTGTATTTTTTCTGTCATTCAGCGCCAAGTCGTCCAACGTTCCTTCCGCGAGATATAATGAATACAGCGATTGTTCGTCGAACGGTAGACCGCAAATAGAGCACAGAATACATAGGATCCCGTGCGGTGCCGGTGGTACAAAACAAAAACCACTCTGTCGAGATAATTTTCAGTGCACGACCACCAAATGTTCCCTCCACGTCGAAACGGTGAAAGCCAAATAAATATGACGCCGTCGACCATCACGATTTCACGGCAATGACGATTTCGCGGAACAACGAAACCCCATTAGAGTGAGCATTTAACGCGCAAGAAGATACCTGCTTGATATTGAAAATCTCGGCGATCATTATACAACAAACGTAATTTATATTGTTGCACTTGCATTCTCTCTCTTTTTTTCGATTTCTCTTCCTGTCGCAACTTCTGCAATAGACAGCCAAACGATAGGCTCGTACATGCGTGTACACCACCGATCGTTGGATGATCTCGAACGTTTTGTTCGCAGGAACGGACAAGTTTTCCCAATCGATCGTCCTAGTCGAGGATCGATGGAGATCGCGATCGAGGCGAACAAACGAACCGGCAGAAAGGCTGTTTATTTTTATTTCTTCCGTCGGTTCACGGTAGAACGGACAACGAACAAATGGCCGGGTACGTGTACGCGCGCGACTTTCGGCCGAATTGGCAAGCGAATACTTCGCAGCGAATGCAGATTTCGCAAACCATTTGTCAATCGAGCCCGGTGAACCTGCCCGCTCCTGGCTGGGGGACACTTTAATCGACAATCATTTACTATCCGGCTGCGCTACGCTGTCCGGGCTTTCTCTCTTTCTCTCTACTCTTCTTTTTTTCCTCTTTCTCTTACTCTCTATGTCTCTCCCTCTCGTACACCCTTCCACTCACCTACAGTTACAATTTCTCTCTCCATTTGACGTTTCTCTGTCCGTCTACCTCTCGATCCTTTTGCCCTCTTTTTTCCTCCGTCAGGAGGCAGAGTGTTACGATTAAAACGCCATCTGTTGATAGTCAACCCTTCCTCCCTTAGGATCGCCCTCCTGTGCCCTCCACTCTTCGTTCTTTCTCTTCCGATTCTCCCTGTTGCAGTTCCAATTCGAAATTGATACTTGCATCAATCGGCTGGTGCCGATGCGGATAGATTCACGCTGTATTATCGAAAATCGTGCTACCCTGCTCGATTTGCGTATGCACACCATCATTGCCGGGATATTCGGCAGGGGGTAAGAAGAAACAAAAATTCACCGTCCTCCATTCCACCCCTTCTTGAGCTGGCACCTCTCACATTTCGATCTACTCGTTTGGAGACAAATGTTTCGACCACAAAGAGCCCTCGTTAATGCGACGAATCGTTGCTTCAGCAAAAAAGTAATGGCGACCTGGTCGTTGTAACGATGTTTCCTATTTCCTTCCGAGATCCAATTACAGTTCGGCGATGTCGCGATAATACATCACGCGCAATTCAATTGTGTTTCGGAACGATTGAGGCGCGATGATGAATGTTGATGGTGGTTTAAGGAACTTTTGTTGGTGAGATTTGAAGATAAGAATTGTCCGATAGATTAAATCCGTGCCTGACTATTTAATTTGAAGACTTTAGACTTAAACATACTATTCAATTCCGCATTGCAGTGGATCGATTTAAAATGTGAACGTTACTACAATAGCTTGCAGGTGAAAGAGTGAATTGTGAAGAGTAAAGTGTCGAAGTTTGCTAAAAGGGGAATTGTAAGACATCGGATGAATGTAGCACATTGTCTGCCAAATTTGACACTATTTCTACCAAAGAGATCAATAGACACCTTGAAGTGTTCCATTTATTACACTATTTTTCAGTTAATAATGTTACTATGCTAAATGAACATATTGCTCGATCTCGCGATAATGCGAAAATTCAAACATAAAATTACAGATTTGGCCAATCAATATCTGAAATATTATTCTGACTTAAAACCTGCAAAATGGACAAAAATGATAGTGTTCTTTCGTTTAATTTAAGACCAGCATTGAAGATTTCAACGCTTGATATGTACATACCTGTGTTAATTTTCCGTTCATATAAAAAATATTGAACAAAAATTAGTGTTTAACAATTACTCTCAAAACATTTGTATTCAAGCGTAAAAGTATCAAAAGATATCTTTGGTCGAAACAGTTATACTCAAAACTGTAATACAAACAGTGTGAAATTTCGCATAGAAAGCCAATGCAAGCGGCAACCATCTTTTCCACTGAATAAGTTAACAACATCAAATTAATCGTAAACACCGTCAACACTATTAGATATAATTCAACGTTGAAAATCCACAATATTCTAGCGATACCTGCCACGAAATAGCGCAGTAAATTTCCTCGAAGGTTATTTTCAGAAACGTTTCTAAGGGACACCTCCCACCCCGTTTTGTCGTAGCACACCGAAGCCACTTAATTCCGTACCAGCGACGCGGATCGTAATATGTTCTTAGATATCTGTTCGATTCCGCGTCTTCCGTGGAAACGTACGAGCACGCGATAAGTTACGTAACGTTGCAGGTGCGCAAAATCGGAGCGGGCCGAGTTTCCGGAAGAAAAAGAGAAAGAGCGATCATTTGTACGGGGTAATAGTAGATATTCGATACGTACGTGCAAATGAACTCTGCACCGTGGCGCTACGTCGAAAGATAAATGTTTCGACGGGGAAAAGCTTGTCATTCGATAACAAATGTCAACCGTAGAACGTTTCGCGCTCGTGCTGCAGTAGGTATTTATCGAACCGACCGGTTGCAGGTGTTCGTCATTTTTCCGAGGTTCCCGCGGCGATATTTGAAAAAAACTCATGGAAACGATTGGTATGAGAATACATCCGGACGATTATTATTTGCCGAACGGAAGAACGACGAAACAGCGACGCTGAAGGGTTTCAGCTCTTGCAAACGTGTTTTTCTGAGTCTGCTCGAAGTATTTTAGATTACTTTTATACTGGGTGGTTATATATATGTGTGTGCGGGTGGACCTGCTATAACGCCGTAGATACGTTCCTTGAAAACACTGCAATTTAGGAAATCGCATTACAGAAGACAATAACTTATTACAAGAACTGAAATTCGATTCTAAAAATAAACTTCCTTTTATGATGTAGCACTTTCATAATTCTTAAAATTTATGCACATAAAAGCGTTTTATAAAAATGCTTAAATAAAATGCAACATTATGTACAAAATTAAAAAGATTATGATGTTAAGTTAAAATCAAATGGAAAAATGTTATGCTCACAAATTTATTCCTTATTGTCACTTACTATAGTTATTCGACAGCGGAAACGAAGAAAGCTTTTCTTGGGCTGTGCTCTGTCTCACTGATTGTGAGCTATTAGTTAACCGTTTGAGTGCCAGAGCTCTTTGCGAAAATCTGGTCGAAAAGTGCCAAGCAGCGAAATTGCACTTCTTTCGTTTTGTATCGAGGAATGCAACAAAGTGAAATTTCAATGTTTTTCTGCTAACAAATGGTAAATATTCTTGTTCTGTTTGTTAGTTAAAAATATTGTCTATGTTGTAGCTGTACTGTCCTAATCAGTATATACAACTAAACTATATTTATTATTTATGCTAAAAGCGTCATTCATTCTCTATTGGTCGATAATCTTGGCACTTTTCAGTATTGAACGGAAGAAGCGCAAAATCGCTCCTTGGCACTCAAACGGTTAAAGAATATGACATTTTTTAAACCGCGTTGTAAAAGTACAGCGTTGTATGGAAAATTCCGTATATTTTGCAGCAGGCCTACCCGTATTTAAATTATCATCTGTATAAATAACCGAATCAAACATTTTAACTAATGCCAAGTAAATTAATTGAATTTTTCTTCATCTACTAAAAGTTCGTTTAAAGAGAAAATATAATCTTTCTAAAAATTCAAAATAAGAGAATTCCATTCTGCTGTCCAAATATTTTAAGTCCTCTGAAGAAACATTTTTACGGGGAAATTCGAGGCAAGTCCCGTAAAACGGCAACAAAGTATTTGCCCTGAAATCGGATTAAATGATCTTCTTTCTTGCCGCAAAAAGGATTCCCATTTTCATGAGATACCGCCATATAAAATCCTTTTTTCACGAAAACTCTTATTCTCGGTAAGGTAATATTCTCCGATATCGCGAGTATCTTGGCGGAAACGAGCGACTGACATTCAGAGCGAAAGAGGCAAAGTCAAAGCCGCGCGCGGAAAACAGGCTAATGCGCGACGGCTCGACGAAAATCGATAAGTTGCGGTTTTCCATGCCGTCGATTCGAACTCAGGAAAATCTTGTCACGAGGAACAACGCGGGACACTCGCGTCGACCGAAATTAACGCGCTCGATATCGGACGTCTAACCCTTTAACCGGCCAAGAGGACTTAACTCGTTTCAAGGTTTAACTCGTTCTAAGATTCCCCTTAACTTCGTAAAATAAGTTTCGGTTTTTTCTGTACGTATCGAGAGAAAGCGAGTAAAAGAATTTGCACGGTAGTTCTATGGCCACTTAAGACCATACGTTCTAGAAGAAATGACCGTAGCAGTTAAAATTGAAAAATAAAAAAGAAAACCTCAAATTTCCCATCACCAAGGCACTATCTATTTCAAAAGATTAATTTCAAATTTACATCTTTTCGTCAAACTCACTTATCAAAAATATTTATATTGTAAAGTGTGAGGGGTTCAGGGAGTGGCACGAGCGGAGTAACTAATAAATGAATAAAACAGTCTCTTACTATTATTATGAGCTACATATATATTTTAAATGTAATACTTTCGTCCGTCTCTTAGCGCGCTTTCATACATACTGACTTCCAAACTCTTCTCCAGTCGCTTGGTCCTAAGGACCACACGCGCACATAAACTTACATATCACTCTAGTCGCAGTCACTCAATCGCTTGTATACTTTATCCCATGCATACCTTCATACATACAGCATACTCTTATAATTTCTTACAAAAGCGAATAAGAGAGAGTAGAGCCAAAAAATGCAGATTAAGTTCAAATTTACACCTTTTCATCAAACTTATGTATCAAGTATCCCAGATCGTAAGGCGAAGAAGAGAGAGTACAGCCTAAAAATACATATTAAGTTCAAATTTACACCTTTTCATCAAACTTATGTATCAAGTATCCCAGATCGTAAGGCGAAAAAGAGAGAGTACAGCCCAAAAATACAGATTACTTTCAAATTTCCACCTTTTCATCAAACTCATGTATCAAGTATCCAGATCGTAAGGCGAAAAGGGAGAGGACAGCCTAAAAATACAGATTAAGTTCAAATTTACACCTTTTCATCAAACTTGTGTATCAAGTATCCAAATCGTAAGGCGAAAAAGAGAGAATCAGCCTAAAAATATTTCTGAAAAAAATTTCTCATCACCGAGGAACTGTCTATTTCAAAAGATTAGTTTCAAATTTCCATTTTTTCGTCAAACTTACGTATCAAAAATATTTAGATCTTAAAGCGAAGAAGAGAGAGTACAGCCTAAAAATACATATTACGTTTAAATTTACACCTTTCCATCAAACTTATGTATCAAGTATCCAAATCGTAAGGCGAAAAAGGGAGAATCAGCCTAAAAATACATATTAACCCAAGATCACTAACCTTATTTTTCGACGCTTAACACTAACCTTCGTCTCTTCGACTACGGTGTTTACAAAAGGGGTTAAAGGGTATTATTTAAATAAAATTTAAACATGTTTTCTTCTATTATTAAAGATAGGTATTTATTTATTACGATAACGTTAACTAATATAGCATACTTATTAAATCCGTGTCGTCGAATCGACGAAGGTTAGTGATCTAGGGTTAAGTTCAAATTTACACCTTTCCAACAAACTTATGTATCAAGTATCCAGATTTTAAGGCGAAGAAGAGAGAATCAGCCTAAAAATATTTCTGAAGAAAGAACATTCGGAAAGTCATTCCGATAGGATAATTAGATAACAGCGAAAGGGAAGTCAATACGTAAGACGTTCTCCGGTGCAGTTTTCCGCGCCGTCAATCAGCTTCCAGGAGAAACTCATCGCGAAGGAGCCGCACGGATAATAACGTCTTCCCAGAAGACCAACCAGTAATAACCGAGTGGCGGCTGGAGATTGGGGGGTTGGCGGTTGAGGGTTGAATTAGAGGGGGGAGGATTGACCGAAGGGAAGCACATGGAAGAAGGAAGCATAGAGAGAGAGCAAGAGAGAAAGAAAACGACAGCGAGTAAAGACGAAGATAGAATAAGGCGAAACTAGGAAGAAGAAGAAGATAGAATAAGGAAGTCGGGGAAAAGGGGTGGTTGCGTTCACTCTACCCCTTGCCTCGCCCGCCGAAATCCCTTCTACAAGACGGCGGGAGGTTCCACGTGGAACTAAGAGGCGGCTGCTCGGATAGCTGGCTCGCGGAAGCAAACAGCCGCATATTGCCCTGGAAAACTACCACCCTACTAGCACGTTTTTAATAACGCCCTTACGTGACTCCACCTTCCGCCTATACTCGACCGGGTTAACTCGCCGCCAATACGCCCTTCTCCGTTATTTCCCTGCTACGCTTTGCATACGCCGGCGCCGAGATATTTGTCGGATAAGGGGAAGTAAAATCCTGTTTTCGTGTATTCCGCCGTTATGTTTTAAGGCCGCTGGATATTTCGTTATTTTCACCTTGCGTTTTAGGCGCGCGTTTCGTCGAGTTAACGGTTTTCATCCCGTAAAATACATGTTGTAAATCTACCCGTTCCTTCGGCAGGAATGGCCCCATGCACGAATTCAAATTTGACGGTAAGGAGGGAGCATTTCGCGCGATTACGGCGACTTTAAAGCGATACTACGTCGCGAGGGGATGCGCTTCCAGCGAATACGACGAACGGGGAATTTTTTTTCTCATCAACTCGATTTTTCTGGAAATTTTTGTCACGAAAACCTAACACCTTTTCGTCTCTATAACAGATAAGTTGGAAAACTTTTCATAAAGAGGAATACAAGTATTTACTATTTTAATTTGGCATCAAGGTTAATTATCAACGATCAGAAAATATTTTTGTGAGATAGCGAGCTGGGTGTTCTCACGCTTGGCTTCCTCCAGCGCGGGAGGAAGATGACCGACGCTCATACCGGGTCTTTTCAGGGAGAGGAGGTCCTGGAAGAACCCAGGAGTGATAGCAAGACAATCGTCACAGGTCGAGGGAAGAACCAGTTACCTAGACTCTTGATAGAGTAACAACGCAAAGAAGAAATACTACTATTTTTCGTGTCTTACACTTGGTAATATAATATGTAAGAAATTGAAAACCAACCGTGCTTTCGCTGCTTATTAACTTCCCCGCGGTTCCACGTTCACCGTCAATGTCGTAATGAAAATTCTCCGCGTGCGAAAAGCCCGCGAAATCGCACATTTCCAGAGAGATTCGCACCTCGAGACCGTCACTCTTTCGTCCTGCCTTTGATTTTATTCAAAGCCAGACATTTTCATTCGCGTCCACGATGCGAACGATGCGTCTATTAAACGAGTCCAGGATTTCTCCTTTCAGACGAGCAACCGACCATCCTTGCGACGCATTTTCTCACATGCCTCTCTGTACGTCTTCGTTGCAAGTGTCGTCGTCTGAATCACCGAATTACCAAACGAAAATTTAAAGGTACAAAGCGAACCAGCACGGCACAGGGCCATTCACGGTTCTTCTCTTTCCAAAATCATTCCCGAGGGTGGGTTGGCGTTTTTATCGAATTGCCGATTCTCTTAATGCGCGAAAAATTCCCAGAAAATATCTTTTTAATGGTTTACCCGTCACATATTCGGCCCGCGAGAAGGAACTACGTGACCGTCCATTTCATCCCTCCAACCATCGTACTACCGATATATATTCCCTGGTCGTTCTCTCTCTTTTTCTTTCTCTCACCCGTATTCTTCCTCTTTCTCTCTACGGCGCGCTATCTTCTCGAAACTCGTAAAAGAACCATTCGTTTGACTTACGTCGCTGCCCGTTTGTTATTACAACGCTCGTTATAGAGTCGATTCTGGCACTGGTATTCGCGCGCACCGCTCTTTACGGTCACGTTTCTTGAACGAAAGAGGAGTCCGTAGAACAAGAAGGAAAGAAGGGCCTTCTAAAGACGATCGTGAGACGACCGACGACTCGCGAATGTACGATGTTCAAAGGGTATAGCCGGTTAAGATGGTCAAATGTGCCCTTGAACCGAATTCAAATCGCGATGAGTCATTCGAAAGCTTATAAAAAAAGAATGATTTCTGCCAAGTTTCAACTTTGAATCTCGACCCGGGGGGTAGTAAAGGGTAAAAATAGAAAATCAGGTTTTTGCCGAATTTCTCCTATACCAGCGGATAAAAAATTTTGAAAAAATTCAGAGGCACTTCTGTTATCAGGGCACATATTAGAGAATTTTTTCAGATTTTTAAATTGAAAAAACAAGCTGTGAAAAATAAAAAACGCTAAAAAATGATGAAAAATGCCGATTGTGTATCGAAGCAGTCTTGGCACTATAATTATATTTTTACTGTAAGTACGTATCATTGTTACTATTGTCCTGAATTTTTTTCAGATTTTTCAATTTGGTGCGCCGCAGTTAAAAAAATTAAAAACCGATTTTTTCGTCGTTTTTTCCGTGTCAGAGTAACTTATACGTCGAATTGCTTCATGAAATAGGTATTTTATGCGATCTTCTATGTTTATACGTACAGCAAAACATCACAGGAATTAAAGAAACTGAAAAAACCGAATCATTTGAAACTGTTATGCGCCTTACATTGTAAAGTATGTACTGTATTTTCCAACGGCGTCGGTGGCGCAGCGGTAGAGTGTCGAGCTGCCGCTGCGAACTTTTTGAACGTAGGTTCGAGCCTCGAACTTCCAAGTCCCTTAGGCTAAGTTTTTTTTTTTTCGTTAATTACATATATTTCCTAACTTTACGACACAACGATCAATATTTACTTTCAAATGTTTTAAGAATATTTGAAAAACATATTAACCTGAAATATACGTAAATATAAGTTTGGACTGCTTGTTATGCCGCCGTTTATCCTGTCAATTACGGCATTGTTTGAAATTGGTTTTCAAATCTCTTACCTTTCATGCATTGAACCCGTGACAGAAATTCTAACATACATTTTTAATAAAAGAGAGAATAGAATTGTATGATCTAATTCGAATAGACGAAAAGGCTAAATAGTAGAAAAACAACAACACGATTTTTGTTGCCATCCATCCATAACTGTTAAAGGTAAGAGATTTGAAAACCAATTTCAAACAATGCCGTAATTGACAGGATAAGCGGCGGCATAACAAGCAGTCCAAACTTATATTTACGTATATTTCAGGTTAATATGTTTTTCAAATATTCTTAAAACATTTGAAAGTAAATATTGATCGTTGTGTCGTAAAGTTAGGAAATATATGTAATTAACGAAAAAAAAAAAAACTTAGCCTAAGGGACTTGGAAGTTCGAGGCTCGAACCTACGTTCAAAAAGTTCGCAGCGGCAGCTCGACACTCTACCGCTGCGCCACCGACGCCGTTGGAAAATACAGTACATACTTTACAATGTAAGGCGCATAACAGTTTCAAATGATTCGGTTTTTTCAGTTTCTTTGATTCCTGTGATGTTTTGCTGTACGTATAAACATAGAAGATCGCATAAAATACCTATTTCATGAAGCAATTCGACGTATAAGTTACTCTGACACGGAAAAAACGACGAAAAAATCGGTTTTTAATTTTTTTAACTGCGGCGCACCAAATTGAAAAATCTGAAAAAAATTCAGGACAATAGTAACAATGATACGTACTTACAGTAAAAATATAATTATAGTGCCAAGACTGCTTCGATACACAATCGGCATTTTTCATCATTTTTTAGCGTTTTTTATTTTTCACAGCTTGTTTTTTCAATTTAAAAATCTGAAAAAATTCTCTAATATGTGCCCTGATAACAGAAGTGCCTCTGAATTTTTTCAAAATTTTTTATCCGCTGGTATAGGAGAAATTCGGCAAAAACCTGATTTTCTATTTTTACCCTTTACTACCCCCCGGGTCGAGATTCAAAGTTGAAACTTGGCAGAAATCATTCTTTTTTTATAAGCTTTCGAATGACTCATCGCGATTTGAATTCGGTTCAAGGGCACATTTGACCATCTTAACCGGCTATACCCTTTCTTATGGAGACTAACATCAACGGGTATTTCTCGCGTCGCCTCGTTTTCTCGATGTTTCACGACGTCCGCGCCAACAATTCGATTCCTATCCGTGGCATTTTACGAGTTCTGGAGGCCCTTTACGACGCCTCTGAGTTCACCTGTTGACCTTACGAATGGACTACAAATCTGAGCTGAAATACGGGGATAATTCCAGTAGTCTGCTATAATTAATTATAGATAGGAACTTTTTGGAATTCTATGAAAGATTGACATTAAACCTTTGCGCTCCTATGTCGAGTCTATCTCGACATTAGTTTGTATCTCAGGAACTCCTTTGTCGAGTCTCACTTGACATTTTTTCAAGTTAACGTACGAAAGAAAACTGGGATTGAATCCTAAAATTTGTTTGAAGAGATATCATGCACTTGCAAATTACAAGATATTTTATTTATTTAAATTGCCTTATTTTTCAGTTCAAGTAAAATTGAAACAAAATACTTTAAAGCATTGGGAGCTACTGGTAACAAAATTGAAATATAATTCGATCTTCAAAGGGTTAAAAGTATTATTTGTTGACACTAATCGTATTGATATATTATGTATACCTACTCTAACGTGACCAGTCATTGGACGGGTTTCATACAATAGTAATAATTTTTCGGAAGAAATGCAGAAATCGGTCAATTTATATAGGAAATAATACTATAAACAGTCATTTTTTAACCCCTTGAGTACGGCAGAATTTGGGACGCACCGGCCGCACCATACGGCAAGAATTGATTTATGATGTACAAACGTCCACAATGTAGAACTTTTAGGTAGAGGATGCTTTTTGTGACAACATGTCACAGTGATCAAAAAACTGAACTTCATAATATTAAAAATTATTATTTTTTTCTCTCAATGGAGTTACTATAAATAATACAAATTTAAAAGTACCCTTCGTGTCAGAAAGCCAAATTACAATGAGCACCTTTAGGCACCTTTAGTGTCAAATAGCCAACTTCTATCAAGCACCTATAGGCGCTCTCAGTGTCACAAACGTAAAATTTCTAAGCGCCTATAGGCGCTTACAGTAGCGAAAGGGTTAATAATACAAGTAATTGCATGTTTTCATTTCATAGGGTAGGTCATTTGGCCACGCATAATATGTTTAGTGTCAACATATTGAAAATTAATCTCTCACATTATATTTGACGATTATAGATTCATAGTTTCAGCTAAGCGTGAAGAATTATCCATGGGATCAAGATGGTTGACAATTACTTATTAAAGTAAAAGATAACTCTTTGACTATGAAATTCGCATATGTATAGTGTACTATCTATCTCCATCAAAGAGATTAACCGATGTCAAATTACTAATATACCTTAGCCTCCATAAAACTATGTAATTATTGAAAGACTCATTTTTTCTAATTTCGTATTAAAGCTGCTTGCATGAGTACAAAATGTCGTGTCATACTCAAAATCTCTAACATGCAAGAAGTCCTTGCAAAGTATAATTCGATTCTACGCGGAAAACGTGGGCGTTTATCGTACCGCAAAAGAAGTAAGTCGTGTTAGATAAGAGACGAAAGCACGGAGGAAAGGTAGAACGATAAAAATGGCTCTGATAATCGCCCTTGACAATGGGAAGAGAAACGGAAACTCGCGCGCAGGTATTCGCGGGAAAAGAGCGGCGAAACGATAGCTCCCGCGGCACGATGCAGAGGTATTTCCCGTATGACATAATATCTATTATGTTCCGTACAATGGGCCGAGTACGTCGCTTAATATACCACGAATGCGTATTGCTATTGCCATTGTACAGCAGAAAGTAATTAGTTCATTGTCTCAATAAATTGCTCGCTCGTCGCCACGCGTTTCGTATGCTAATAATTAATGAACATGACAATGCAGAGATATCCTTGCATACATCATCGGTATTCTCGTCATTGCTGCCTTCTTCTTTTCTTTCCTCCCCCAACAATGTCTCGGAGTCTCGTGAAAATCCTTCGGAATCAGTCGCGTTTGGTAGAAAGAAAAAAAAAAAAAGGGAAGAAAAGAAAAGTATCTTTCGTCGGATAAAACGGCAAGGGATATTTCGTAAAGTCTCGTACGTGAGAAACGCGGGAACTTGACTTTCGAACAAACAAGATCCTAAATAATCCGGGAAACGGCCGTCCAATACAATCGGAAGTAACTTTCGTCGGGTAAGCTAAGCTCATGGAGTCCACAAAGAGTTTTAATGGACCTTACCAACATCGACTAATTTTTCATCCTAATTTGCCGTGACAAAGTCACGAAGCGAACGACACGACTGGTTCTTTTGGAAAGCTGAGAAAAATTCGTAGAAGCAACACGAGATGAGAGATCGAAGACGGTGGAGGGGAAAATAAGAAATAAGAGGAAGGAAAGAGGAAGAGAGTCGGAGAAGAGAGCACGACACATCGAAGAGAGACTCTAGGAGATAGTTTTCTTTTGTCGTGCCTCGCCACACACTCCAGACGGTCCTCACAGCCGGAAATAAATTACCACTCGAAATCTCCGAAAGCCTTTTACCCACGTCTCTCGTGTGCCCCGAGATCGAGAAGTCGCGAAGAACAATTTTATTGTATTTCTAAGCCTCTGTCGAGAGAACGCGTTACCAGATGGACCAGAAAGAGTCGATGGAAGGTGGAGTGAGAGAGAGCGAGAGAGAAACAGACTGAAAGAAAACGAAAGAGGAAGAGAAATTCGAGTGGCGCGCGATATAAACTTATGACGCCGGAAGAAAGACAGTTCTAATATGATTGTTGCGGCTCCGGTAGCCGATAACATGCTATGATGGGAAAAAGAAAAACTGAAAGAGATAAGTGAAAAATGCGATCGTACGAAGCCAAATAAGCGAGATCG
This sequence comes from Cerceris rybyensis, assembly GCA_910591515.1. Taxonomy (NCBI): domain Eukaryota; kingdom Metazoa; phylum Arthropoda; class Insecta; order Hymenoptera; family Crabronidae; genus Cerceris; species Cerceris rybyensis. The sequence continues at coordinate 44,995,224 of OU342789.1, forward strand.
TATAGTGCTAATTGTTCTACTTTTCTAGACGTATTTACTTCTCTATATCAATTTCACTTGGGTGAAATAAAATTAATTCCAGATATAGGTTATTGTCAGATTTGAAATTATTATTGAAGATGGATATTCTTTGTAGTAATATTTCATAGAAATGTTTCTCTACTTTGTCAGGTATTTTTCATAAATATTTGTGCAAGCAGAATGTCCTACAAAAAATACTTTTGATAGGAAAAACTGGTTTTGCAAAAATAATTAAAATTAACGTCCAAAAAGGTGCTCTTCTCATAGCATCTCTTGTAATTATGAGGAACATATAAAAGAATCTGATAATGACTAATTAAACAATGCTAAAATTTAAGGACAATGCTGCAGCAGCATTTCCTGCAATGTAGCGTGATGAATGAAGAAAAGGGAATTCGTTAAACAACAAAACTCACGAACTATTAAAGAATATAAGTATAGCGCTCTAAAACTGGTCCAAATTTCCACATCTTTACAAACATCCCAGAATATATCTAATCTTAACTTTCCAGACCTGCAACACAACAACTACTTTCTACAATTTCAGTAACTCCGTTACTCTCGAATATATCTTTTATTTTGAAACTGCTCCTTTAATGATACAGTTTACCACTGTAACTGCTGTTTCTATCGCGTTGAGTACACGCAATGCAGATAACTCTTCTAAAACACGGTGCTCCGTCAGCATGGTTTCGCTACAATTCGCTCGAATATATTTCCTGGCGTGTAACCGTGTTATCCGATAACATGGATTTGTTACGTAATTTTCTTAGAATCGCAATGCCGCGTATTTCAGATGTGTATCTACATGGAACGAATAGCCTAATGCCGTGGGATTTCGGTGGAAAAAAGGAGGAAAAACACGAAATCGTGTCGGAGGAATTCGAACGAAATAAATTTTCAACGATGATGCACAGCTTCTTGGAGATGGTGTAGAGATCAAATTTATGGATTACGGTTAACAATGGTGAAGTTGATGTTATTTTACTTTAATTCTTATTTTCTCCTCCTCTTCATTACTTTACGGTTGAAATAATGATATTATGTTGTACTTTTTGAAAAACACGCCATTTTGGTGGAATATTTTTGTAGGATTTTGGATTAGTGAGATAATAACATTACCTTTACCCGTAAATATTGTTATACTAATGCGAAATACATCCGTTGCTTTTTTGTTTTCGTTTCGCGGTAATTAAATATTTGCGGTGAAACTTTGTATTATCAGTGTGCGGCTGTCAGTTAAATTAAAATCCACCGTGGCTTGTGATTTACAGTATTTAAATAATATCTCATTAGAATGCGTATTTTAATTATTCGGGTTTGGATTCTGATCGATTTGTATGAAAGTAATGAATATTATGATATACGTGTTGAAAGTAACGTGGAAATTATAATTTTCGTCAAATAATTTATCGGTCGTATTTTAATTCCGCTGTATTTGCCAAAATTCATATCGCGAAACTTCGTAGAGACTTTCATTGTACGAATATCATCCGGTAAATTGCCGCAAGATTATAATGTGCAATGGATAAATGTCGTAATTAGTTCGATTGAAAATGCGAGATTTAACTTCTATTCGTGCAACTACGTGTGCGATGGACACACTTTTTTATAAGCCTGACGAAGATAATGAAAATATAATTTAATGGGTCGATACAATGCTAGTATGGAAAATTTTGCATATGCAAAGATAAGGACACCCCTTATTCTTCATCCGTCCTTGGTGTCTTTTTGGAACCAACTTGAAATTATTTGTACACAGCGAATACATATTCTCAATAAAAATATTACATAAAAAAAACGAAACGAAATCTTGTTAATAGACTAATTATTAACACACTACGCGCCGGTCCCGCTATAATGCGACATTTCAAGTATGTACATAATTTTAGATTTTACTGATAAATATCATTCATATTACTCTGTCCTGAAGAAACCAGTAATGTGGATAAAGAAGGCAATACAATTCCTTTTAAGTTGTGCATTTCTTGCATTTAAATTTCATACTGATTTAAATAACACCATTATCAAATATAATAAATTTGGTAGCAGACAATGTGTTAATAGACTACGGGTCAGAAAAACTTTAGGTATCTCAATGTGGTCTCTTTAAATACTGAGATTTAAAATTTCAGAACTACATAGTACTTTAAAACCTGCGACACACCATAGTCAGTCCATCACTAACCTAGGTGATTGTATACAAACAGAGATAGAATACTCTCGTAAATGGGAACTGTCTTATTGTTAGTATGCAATGTATATAAACAGTGAGCAGTCTTAATGGTTGAATTAGTATACGTCACTAACGTACGGAATGTACACGATAGAAAACACGAGTAAATACATCGCTCGACTCTTACATTTAACCGTAAATGCCGGAACCAAAACAAGAAGTCAAAGTCGCGGAGAAGGACGCTGCATGTTTACGTTTGCAGCAGGGTTGTCAGCCTCTTCGGGATTAAACTATTTCAAACTGCTCCGTTTTCTATTCATTCAGTTACACGTGTTGTCTGACATAACGAAGACTGTATTAACACGCAATTAATACGCAGAGTGTACCCAGTACAAAACTTAACCAATGTTATTTGTAAACCGCAAGCAAACAGATGTGTGTTTACTTTCCCAGCAGGAACAGTCTTAGCTGATAACAAAACTTTCGTTCCCGTTTTAATACTTTTATGCAACTACATGTTTAACCTGTTAACCAGGTATGAAGAAAAATTTCATCATATCGGAAAGAAAATTTCAATGAGCATGACGATTTTTTCCGTCTGCAGAATCTTTAAACGTAATATATTGAACGTATTACATTTTATGTCGTTCATATCCATTAACACTAGAACTACCAAACCAGTCAAAATGACTGGTACACAATTTTTTCAAAAAATTCTCCGCGTTTATATAAGAGTCATACAACAAATATTCTACGTCTATATCAATAAACATAAATCACCCAATCGATCAAATTTTCCGCCGCTTGATTCTGCTTTTTTCAAAGTACTTATTTAATTTATTAAAATATGTTAGTTTTGACGCCGGTAGTTCTAGTGTTAAACCCTAGCGTGGTATTTACTTTACGTGTCCTAATATTACTGTCAGAAAAAAAGTTTCCACTACGAAACAAGTTGAACAAATTTAATTCCCTAATTGACAAGTTAAAACTCATATCCTGATTGTAACTAAGAATCTTGGAAAAAATAGTGAGTCCTCTGCCAACGAAAAGCTCGCACATGCGCAAACGCGTGGACGAGTGACCATTGTGCAGCCATATTAGTTGTCGAATGTAAAACACATACTATAAATGCGTACTTATCTATTTAAGTACAATCCCTATTCAGATAACAGTTGCAAGACATATATGTACTCGATGTTACAATTTATTTGTGTACCTTATTCTATTGCAATCGACTACTGGCTGCCCACGTGCGAAGAATCATCAAGCTGCTCTAAGATGACGCCATGATGTGCAGGAAACACTAACCGCAAATCAACGACACAAACACGCGATTTTTTGCGGATAGAACGTAATTCGTCACGGTTACCGTATACGAAACACTACGCGGAATGCATATGATGCACGTGACAGGAAAGACAACTCGGGACACTCGATTTTTCCGCTAATTATGAGTTGTAATTAGCACGATAACGTGGTGACGTTCACCCGACCGAAAGCAAAGAGCTACTGACTCTTACGGTGACGACGCGACCGTCTGGCCGCATCGCTATGCGTAGATGCGAGGAAAGGTCACGGTGGGACTATTGAAAATTTTCGCTGTCGTTGTCAATAGATGCGATTTAATGGTAGAATAACTACATGATAGCTATTGATTTAGATTAATGATAAATAGTGACATGATCGATACATTGTTGTTGTGGAAATATGTAGGATAATGGTATTTAATATTACGACAAAAGATATTGCATATTGTAGATGTTAACATATAAATGATCTGGTTACTGGCTGTGTTTAGCGAAAAATATTGCAAAATTTTGCCAATAATACTGTTTGCAAAAATAATGCACTGTTATAATTGAACAAGTAAATGATATTGAATAAATTCTTGTGGATTATGGCTAACGATAACGTTGATTCAAGTGAGTAAATAAAATACATCGGTGCTGCTTCGCGTTCAGGCAGAGGAAAAGGAATATCTAAATTGTACGAATAACTTGAATTCAAATTGCTCGACATTTGATTGCTCCAGTTATTTGGATTTCTTGACCATAATTTGTTTACATTAGTTAAAGATACTCTCTTCTCGGTTACCAATTTACGTTTTTGCGATTAAAATTTTATGATTCTATGTCGACTCATAACAGATAGAGCACTTTACCGTAATTAATTTCCTATAAAATGAATTTCATCTTTCAAATATGATATTAATTTTGCATACATAACCGAAATATTCATCAATACACATAATTACTTCAATTACCAAAAATGAATGTCCAATAGCTGAGAATATTACCAAGTTAGTTTCCATTACACAGAAAATCGATTGCAACAATAATTTCGGTTATATAACTGAAATTTAGATACTGTTATTGTACTAAGCAAACCACCGTTAAATTCTCTATACTATTTTCACATTAAATCATTAAACATCTGTTGACCGCCACGCTAAAATAACAAACATAAACTATGCGTAGAATGTTTAATATGATAATGGACTTACTTCCCTTTACACTAATAATTCCTCGGATTTTTAATTTGTATAAGACTATGTTCAGTTAATAAAACTGTTTCGTTAAAAAAAATTTCTGCAATTTATTCTCTTTGTATACCGTTAAACATACAGTTGCCGATGTTGCGGTTGATTTGTGGAATGTTTACGTTTGCCGTTGATGTTTATTTATGAATTATAGCTACAACCTCTTCTAATAAAGTATGTATGAAGCAGATTTCCCAAATTGCAGACTAATGAAATTATCTACCCTGTCTCAGCCACATGCAATTGTTTTTTGTCCTTTATAATTGGCTGCTTCAATCACATACAAAGGTCTATATCTTGCGACAAGATCGCAAAGAGGAAGCATCACAGTAAAAGAGGCAAAAAATAGTACTTCTATTTTCATTGAAAATCCAAAAAAATATGTTTTACTACTTTTACAGTGCGATAAAATTAAAAAATATATTTGCGCATTTCTGAGCGGCAAAATTAAAAAGTCATATGTGTTAGAACTTTGAATGCCACGGCGGTCACCAGTGACTTCTATGTTGTTGCATTCAATGAAATTTGATATGACTCTAAAAATTGTAACATTTGCAAATTTTCTTACGCATCAAACATTTAAATATTGACATTCAAAGGTAAAGCCCCGGTGACTACGTGTCTATTTCTGCATTTAAGGTTTCCGCTTTGTAAGGATGTAACGTCAAAAAGACTGGTTCCCAATTTTTTGTAAAAGTTCCCCAAGTTCATAGGAGAGTCATAGTGAGAATATTCTACGTTGATCTTATAAAAAACAGATTACCGAATCGATGGTCTTTTCCATCTCTTGATTTCTCATTTTCTAGTAGTTCTAGTATTAACAGACACAGTTCTACTTCTATAAATATGACGAAACAAGCTAAATACCGGTGGCGTTCATTTTACTAAGATATTTTCAAATTGCAAAGACTGTTCACATAATTGGAAACTCTAAGAAGCAACAGTATAGAGTTAACCACAATATAATTTAATTACAAAAAAAAAATATGAATCCAAGGGGGAAAAAAAATCCAAATATAAGATCCCAACGTTTCACGAAAACCTCGGTTGCCGTAAATTCTAGTCGAGGCTGCACCTTTGAACCTTCTATCTTCCCACAGCGTTTACTTTTTCCCCGTCCGAGTAAAAGTACCGCAAGAATCTCAAAGCAAGGAGTGGCTCTTCCGAACGTAACAAACGTTGATGTCCCTCGAGATCAAAGCCGACGAAAAATCATTAGGTCTCATCGTTCGTAGCATCGCGCGATACAAAGTTATGACGCCGTGGAAACTCGTCGGAGGGTCTAACGCGATTGCCTGAGCCAATGTAATTGCAAAGAAAAGAAAAAGGTAACGTGGACGGAAGTAAAGAAGAGAAGGAGGAAAAAGAAAAGGGAAGAGGGAAGAGAAGAGAAGAAAATAAGAGGAGAAGAAAAAGATTAAAACGAACGTCGACGTGGCGCGACGATGGAAAGGGAGCTCGTGGCGCGTTTCCATTACTTCATTTCCGAGGCTGAAAGGTGCAGGACAATGGGGAGTTCTCGAAAGGTTGACACGACCGAAAGCCGCAGGATATCACGATCGTTTCGAATGCCAGTGGTGAAAGCTAGATGAACCAACGAAGTTAAAAACACCGAAGACCATCGGCCTTCCTCGTGGAAATTATTGCGATTCATTTCCTACGGCGATTCGCCGATTTGATTATCTTCCATTAAGTGAAATCGAACGGTCAGAATGAGAGGCATCGGGTTCGTTTTTACGAGAGGATTATAAAATTATCGCCGTTAATTAACAGCGTATTATTACATCGTGCGAATGAGATTTAACTGATATTTTCATACGTATGGAGATTACTACAACGTTTCATAGAACTGTTTATATCCTTTCCATGATTGTCCACGGTGCGCTTTTGAAATCACGTATTTATACAATAATTTTCCCTGATAATTCCAGTGCCGGAGTTTAATTTAACTTTAATTTGTGCGGGAACAATGTGCTCATGATGTGCGAGCAATTGGAGAGTCAAATTGCCAATGTACCTTCCAAGTTTCAGTCGGCTTTTTCAATTCAATTTTACCACGTTTCGGTTATCGGAAGCTATCCGATTATGTATAATTCTATGTATTTAAAATCTCAGAATTTTATGTCAACTGAAAAAAAAAGAATTTATACTCGAAATTACAGTAATTAATTTTACATCCGGCTCGCACACTGGAAATTACAATCCTTTTATTCGTAGCAAAATGAAATTACTCATTCTACTAATAAATGAAGTTAATCCCCTAGAATATCCATTTAGTATTGTAAAAATGAAAAGATTTCATCATACAGTAAAAAACTCTCCACTTGCGCTACAATTCTGATGTTTACTTTCTCATAATTATTTCTAACAAATGTATGAAAGTATCTAACATTCGCAGGTGTACAGTAAACAATTTGTAGTATAATTAAACTATGCCATTTTCGATTTCAACAAAGCCCAAAATTAAGTCTGTCATTGCGTTAATCAAAATATCGACATCCATCCAGACGTCTGTCCCTTTTATCAAAATCCTGTAGTATTAACACTAGAACTACCAAACCAGTCAAAATGACTGGTACACAATTTTTCCAAAAAATTCTCCAAGTTTATATAAGAGTCATAGAATAAATATTTTACGTCTATATCAATAAAGATATCCAATCGATCAAATTTTCCGCCGCTTGTCTCCCCCTTTATCAAAGTACTTATTTAATTTATTAAAATAAGTTGAATTTGACGACGGTAGTTCTAGTGTTAAAGTAAATTCATACGTAAAGTACGAGAATGAGATTATCAAAAAAACAGAAGAAGAAATACAGAGCAAAAGGAATTGTCTTTTTGCTCCGAGATAAAAGTGTTTCTACGAATCATGCAAATGACAGTTGTCTTTTATCCATTCCCGACGTGCTTATTACCCCTGTGTCACTCGGACCGTGCTTTTCATCGAGAATTACTATGTCACGAGTACAGCAATTGTCAGCCGGTGATATCGGAACGACGATCCATTATTATCGAGGTATGTCGTGTTCACAATACATAGTGACAAAATGCAAACGCGTCTAGTACAACCGAATAGCTGTTATTTAAGGATAACGAAGTAATTTTTCTTCCGTTGTTTTTGTTATCGACGTGTCCCCAATTTTCCCTCGTAAAGTAAGAGGGAAAAGAGAACGAAGGAAAGAGAGAAAATCAATGGAATTTACGATCGAAACGAATACCTGGTTAAATATTCATTCCCAATTCGAAACGGTTTACGACTAGACATAATTTTGTAGCTACGAATTTCTTTCCCTTTTTTTTGTGGTCAGGTAAAGGTGAAAAGAAATAATCGCGTTTCGTAATTTTCGATGAAATACAAGGACTATCTTGCATAAAAGACGGAGAAGGAGTATTCTCGCGAGCTTCAGACACAGTATATCATTCGAGAAGTGAAAAATGTTCCGCTTCTATCCAATTCTCCCTACTTCACGGCTCGCGATAAGAGTATTACCAGATGATATATCGCGGCGCATGTTTACACGGATATTAAAATTGTTTAATAAAAGTAGATGAAGTGCAGGCTACAATTATTAATATTCGGACAAATAATAAATCATCCGTCGAAAGTTCCGGGATGCATAATAAGTGTTTATCCGTCATTATCGTGGGATATTGTGCAATGTCACGCGCAAAACGTTCCCGGACGTATCGGGGTGAAAAATATTCATATTGATCGACCGACCAATTAAAAGCATCGCGATAAAAATTTCAAAACGTCGACCGAAAATCCACATCTTTTTTTTTCAAATCTATCATCGATGTCTATGATCACATTATGGAGAGTCTTCGAAAATTCGTTGTTCTATTTGCAATATTTTCGGATTCTTCTTGGAACTACTGTCTTTATCTTTTAGATACGATACGCTATTATGGTGGTATTCCGTGAATACCATTAATTTGAACGGTACGCCGCTATAGTGGCACTCGTGGACATCATGATTTTCGACGATATTATACTTTTCATATTTTGTTCATCTAAAATCTATTCCAAAGTAATGTCGCAGTAGAAACAGTTTTTGTGACATCCGCGGCCAAGTGTGCGCCATATCTAAAACGTTAAAGACACCAAAAATAGAATATGCAAAAGAAATTTACTGTCTTTACTCTTAAGAATATATTCTACTCTATTCTGGCTAACAATTATCTTGAAAAAGTTACTGTTTTGTATTAAATCTTTAAAATATTAGGTCTACCGGGAAATTCTGTCCGTTTTTAGAATAAAAGAAAAGAATAAATTTTTCATATCTTGAATAAACATTATTGAATAATGATGGCAATTATATTATTCAATAATGTTTATTCAAGATATGAAAAATTTATTCTTTTCTTTCATTCTAAAAACGGACAGAATTTTCCGGTAGACCTAATATGTTCTGAAAGTATACTCCTGCAACTATCAAGTACAAACCATGATCAATAATGACGTTTTTCCTCCTTACACTAAACAGGGACCCTCCATTTTTACTACCGAATATTTTCAATTACAATAAAATAATAACAGAAACACCTCAATAAAGCTAAACGAACTCTCCTCAAAATTTTTTTCAATTCCAATTAACAGACCGAGCGACTATCTTCAATTACGATATGATAATAACACAAACACCATAAAATATATGTGGGATAGGAAAACGAAGGAAAATGGGATAGATAGGGATGGGAGGAACAGGTGAGACGGAGGACAAAGAGTGAAAATACGAGCAGTATGAAGCCGTATACGACAGACGTTAGACGTACATATGTTCACGAATAAATTTTGATGGTAATGCTGCCCTTTTTTGACCATCATGTCATTTTATTTTTTGGGGCTTTCATTTTCAATTTTCCGTTCTATTACTAATGTTCTCTTAGATGTATTTCTTTTCATACTATCTTTTTTCCATTGAGATGTCGCGATGCAGCGACCATTTTGGAACCAATATTGTACAAATTATCGCTTTTCCAAGCCTGTATCTTATCTTTGATTGAATAAAGGAACTATTTAAGGCAAAAATTTTGATGGTACACCACGTTTCACATATAATAAACACCGTTAAATTAAACTCGTACTTATCTTGCTTGACAAAATTCCACATATATAGATACATGGACTCTCCTCAAAGTTTTTTCCAATTCCAATTAACAAACAGAGAGAATCTCTGAAGATTTACGTGAACTAAAGTAATTTTGCATCAGGCGCGGTCAATTTGTAACACAATTGACAAGAAATGGAAAATCTTATCCTATGGAAGAATATAATCCCACGTTCGTCGACAGAACGATGCAAGTGTTACATAAAGTGGTACACATTACGATGCACCTTCAAAGATAAAATTACGCGGGAGACATAATAGGAATGTGGGTACCAGAGAAAGCACTATCCGCGGAATTTTCAAACAACGCGAGTTATGGTTGAGAACCTGGCCAGATATTGGCTGCACGTAGAAACGTGCAAGGAAGCACCAAATGCGATTTCATCATTACTTTATTTCGGACGACGGTATTGGAATATCTCGACGACGAGGAGACGAACGAAACGAACGCGCGAAAGCATTTCTTCCTTGCTAGCCAAATAATCTTACGTTTGCATGCTGGATCTCGTATTAACCTTAATTTTACTTAGACGCGGCCTCGTCGTAGAATCGAATACGTATACCGTGGGAGATTATTTTTCTATCGAATATAATCCAACCAAGGAATTTCTATCGAAACTTTAACCGGGGCCTCTATTATTTCAGGAGTCGGAACGATGTAAGTCGCGAAGGGAGGAAGTAATAAATCGACGATGATACGCTTTGATAGCGTTTCGTAAACTCTTTCGAGAACGTATGTACGACGATCAGAGGATAGCTCCGGTGAAAGGAACCAAGTGGTGCAATTAACACATTGTTAACTGAAAATTTTACGTAGAAGATAAACTCATGTCACTGGCTGGTTTTCCTGTAATTGAGTATGGCATTGAAAGAATCTAAATAAACTTCAGTATATTTTATTTATACGCAATGAATTTAAATGAAACTTCGTACATACTTGCTGTATATTATAGTTTATACGTATTGTATAGTTCAGTAATTTTTTTGGGGTAGTAAAATTGAAACTACTAATGCAAGTTAAAACACAAGTTATCTCGTGACCGGTCAATAACGATTGACCATGAAAAGACGAATTAATTCGTGAGCGGTCAACAATGTGTTAAGAGAAAGCGCTCCTGCTTTTTGCAATTTTGGGAATGGTTTGCTGCTATCGTTCGTCATATTGTTGTGCATCAGTTCGTGTTGTGCATCTAGACTAGAACCTATTGTTTTCGGTCTATTGAAAATCACTGAGACTAGAAAAAATTGGTCGGTGATAACAGAAGATCGAATGTCAGTCTTATTAAGTGGCAGTACACGAACCTACAGACCGCGTTTAGAAAGAAGTCACTTAATAAGTGGTTTGCTCTGATTCACCCGCCGGATAAGAGACATCCCCCGTCTCACGTATTTTCGATTCCAATGCGTGACTGGCCGAAAAAGCACTTAATGAAGAAATAAGAGTTTAGTTTTCATTTGTCAGTCGTCGAGCTCAGGTTTCGAGGACTGATACAATGGGAATAAAACTGTGCTCAGACCGAGTGACTACTTTCTAAATTCGCTCAGTACTAGAGGCCTTACTGCTTTTTTTTCTTCTATTTTCTTAGGTTTCAAGAAGACATTGCGAAATGCAAAGTTAATTTATTTCGTACCATTGTCATGCGAGCAAGGAGAGACCACAGTGCACAGCGCTCAATGTTAAATCCTCTTCTACCTTTGCACCGAAAAATTGTCGTTCTTATCGTAAAGCGATTTGACGCGAAACATTGTTTCGAGTCCACACGGTAAGACGGAAGGAGAAGAGAAGGAAATTCAACGTGCTGGCTGGTCTTTAAGCGTCGGAAAGCGCGGAACTGTTTTAAAAACTCGGCGAAAGTTTTATTCCCTTTGCGCCTTAAACTCTTGCCGCAGAACTTCCCTGCACCTGTATCCTTGCAGGGAAACTTCCTTATTGAAAACTATTTGTTGTGCTCCCCAATTCGCAACCTACACAAGTCGTAAACGAAAAATTATACGCTCTAACGAGCCGTAGCTTCCGGGCTAATGCGCGCCGCGTGTATCACATCTCGGTTATTTTCTGTCGAGAAAATGGAAAGAAGAACACTAAGATTTCATATCCAGACGTCATTTTGGAGATGCTTAAAAGTTCAACGGAACCGAAATTCACAATATTGTGGAATCTCCTCTGTCTCTATCTATATATATTTATTCTACATACTTTTCTCTAACAACTATATATACACCTTAAACTAACCAACAATATCATAGCCTAAATAACAAAATAGAAACACTCAGTAAAATAAAATAACTCTAATAACTCTAATTGCGAATACTCTCCACTAAACTCTATATATAACTGCACTGTATCTCTCCTCGCAACAAACTCTGTGTCTCAACGCTTTCAACTCTCTCAACTGACTCTCCCAAAAATTCGCACTCGCATCCACCCTCGATACTCTTTCTCACACCATGCATTCTTCATCTTTCTCACAGCTTGCATTGTCTATTGCACTCACTCATTTTCTCCTTGTCCACAGACTAAACATTCACTTTAACCCTCGAACTCGCCGTCTTCCAAATCACGTATTCTAAACATTCACTCTCAAATACACAAAATCCATCCACACTCACTAACTAAAAGCTATCTCCTATTTTTTTAAAAATTACGATACTACAATATTGCGAGTATGATATAGAAAAAAGTTAATTATTTGAACTATCAGATGATAATATATTTAGAGCTGCTTGGATTGCATTGGAAAAAGTGCTGTTAGCATTGTTGTAGCAGGCTATCTATGTTGTATTTGAATTTTATGATAATGCTGAGACTAGATTGTATATCGAATTCAAATGGTAAGATTTATTTTTTCGAGAACTTTACAACTTTGTGTGGACTGTAAACCACTGAGGCTGTGATGTATTAACACTAGAAATGTAGATGAGTAATCCGATAAATTTTGAAGTGACAAATAGTTATGTTGAAACGAAGAGAATGAGAGGGGGAAAAAACGTGATCGATTGGACAGTCTATAATTTGACAGTTTGGTGGCGAGAATTAAAAGAATTGGAGCAATGGAAATATAATTTTTTATTTTTAGAAATTCTGCGACCAATCATTTTGACTGTCTTCATAGGTGTTAAGTTAAATGATAATACAGGTATATGATTTAAATTCGGATCAATGATAAGGAGTCCGAATATTTTATTTAATACTCGTCACACCCTTCCAGCAAAGACAGTGCAAATGTCAAATTTCTTAGAGGTAGAGAATCCCAATATAAGAAATTTTCTATCTTCTTTTTACACAAATCTATTTTAAGCCGGTTAAAATCATTTGCCGAAGTTAGCTAGATATTTCGTATTTTCACTACAACTAAACTGGTTAAAGAAAACTTTCTGTACTAAAAGTGCATCTGCTAAGTTGCCAGAAAGTTTCATTAAACTCCGAATTTTTGAATCTTTCCTTAAATCGAAGTATGTAACGTAAGTTCACAGAAAACTAACTTTGCAACGTTATTCCAGTCAAGAAACAACAACAATCTACACCAGTTTTTAATACCGATTAAAAAGCTACTCCATGTAACAGCTCTTTCGTTCGACATCAATGCACATCATAAATGATTTTTCCACCTCTCATTATAACTTTTCAAAAATAGAAGTGCTTATTGCATCAATTTTTGTAATATCTGCAGCATTTCATCGTACAATTCGTCGACCAAAATGACCGCACAAAATTGCAAACCTTTTCACGTTGTCCAGCATGGCCTGATCTTCACATCGAAAATAAGTTTCGCGTAACAGGCCTCTATAAGGTTCGTGACAATAATAACGAAGTTAATTTCCCATTCCGGATCGTTAAAACTCAACAAACAGTCGGGGGTGCTCGAAAAGCGCGCGGCGACTGTAATTGGGGAAAAATTTAAAAACAAAATGTTACCACTTTGCCAGAGATAACGATCGCGGAACATGGAACACACTCATCAGCGGGATGGACAAGAACGACGTATTCTCGTTCGTCCGAGAGTCGTTCGAAACGTTTATTACGAGCTACAGAAGTTCCAACATTAAAATCCATTTTTCACACAGTCTCTCTCTTTTCACCCCAGTCTCTCTCTCCAGCTCGTTCTCTTCCCTCGTTATCAAATAGAAAATCACGAGCGTTTTAAAGTAGAGCATTAATGTACGGGACAAATTAGGAACAGTTTATACAAGTTTTAGCACTCGGCCCGCGAACATCGAGTGATCGATGCACAGAACAGCCCCCATGCGACTTTCTGCTTTGCAGTGCCTCATAAACCGTGGAAAATCGAAACGATCATGGAAATACCAAAGGTTAATGACAGTCGACTCGCTGAAATACCTATACATGATTATATGCAGCTAACGCTATATTATTATTATTTTCAGATCATTTTTGCTCTATTAAAGGAAACAAGTTTCACGAGAAATGAAAAGAAATCAAGTTCAAAAGCGTACAAAAAGAGGGAGAGATAGAGAGAAGGCAAGGAAGAATTGAATCAATCGTATGAAGTGATTGTGTCAAACAGTAGCGTCGAAATTTTTCCATCGAAGAATTTACGAGTATTCGAAGAGCCAGGACGATGCAATTACGACGAACGTTGTAATTGGACTAATTTACCTCCCGAAAGAGACAAATTAATACGTCGCGATTGGCACGGAATTTTTTCGTATATCGTTGGGTTGGGAAATCAGAGGTGGTCGTGTAAAAACACCGTAGAATTGTCAAGAGATTCGAGTCTAACGATGACATCTGTAATGGTAAGGTAAAACTACTGAAGACAGCATCGTACGGTGTATTTCAAGTTTTCCCGATTTCACGCTCGCGTGAGCGATCCTCTATAAATAAAGTGAGCGTTAATCCGGAAACTAAGATTCTATGAATAGCCGACCGATTCGACGATTAAACTGGTACTAACATCCCGTGAAATGGGTGAAGATCTTCCACGAAATAAAGCCTCCCGATAAATCTTCCTGGTGAAACATCTCGGACTTTTCGAACCCACGAGAATCGAGCTAATTTTCTCCTCGTAAAAATGACCATTCGAAATACCTCGATTTTTCCTTCTATATACCTTTTCTGTGCTGTGAAATTCTCCGATGAAAACGGAACAACAATTGCCGGTGTAAAGCGCGTCTCACCCTTACTCTCTTCGTGAAACCATCCCCTCAACGTGAATCGATCGGCGGCTCCGCGAAACGAAACTGGATCTTCTCGCGACAAACTTACTTTACGCTCTTCTTATCGATCCTCCCACCCCTTTGCATTCCCTGTTTGCACACTTATGTTGTTTTGTTCTCACTCTATATTTCATCCGGCAGCTTATACGCGTGGCGAAGCAGAAGCAAAGAAATCTATTACTGCTTTCGTAGCCTCTACACCAGATGGTTCTTAAGAAGCAAAGTGGAAGAAAATTGGATTTTTTTATTTATAGGGAGAGCCATATACCAACGGTGGCAGTCGGTATTACCTGGATATCGTTAAATAGAACAGCCGTACGATCCATTATTCCGCGCCGGGCTTAAACTGTCGTTAACGACTTTTCGCGCGCTCCGCGAGTAACGTCGTTACACGAAACCGCCCTTGTTAAATGCCTCGCTAGCTTCCTACTAACTTTTTCGCATCTCTCTCTGTCTCTCTCATCTCTCTTACTTTTCTCTTTTTTTTAAAGCCTGTTTATGCCAACTATCCGAGGCTATCGCGATTTGGCTCAACCGGTAGGAACTAGTTGCCCGTTAATTGCTGCATTACTTTGTACCACGGACCTGTTGTAGCATTTCTCCTTACCACGGTTCAAGGGATGTTGTCTCGAGCTGAAGTTGAATTGTGGACTTACCTGAAACAGAAAGAGAAAAATATGATAAAATCACTATTCACCTGGCTAACAAGGAAAGGTTGGTTAACAAGGAAGAATATCGTAGAAGGAGAAACAATGGTTTGTATAGGATTTTTTTTTTTCGAGAAAGAGTATTCTGTGACGAGTGTAATGAGTTTTCTCGAATACCGAGAAATTAAAATGTATTTCCTTGTTATTTCTTGCTTATTAAGCTCCTCTTCCATTATATTTTATTCCGGTTACTAGAGTTGTATACGCTACTTGACATCGTCGCAAGCATACTACCTTTGCGTCTCTATTTTCTCGAAAAGTTCACGGTCCAGAAGTCGGTCAACGCTGAGAATATCTTTCGTTTCGAATTCGCGTTATGAAATCGGGGTTATTAATGTCACTGCGCGTTCTAATTTCAGAAGGGAGAGACATCGAGAGGAAGAAGGAGAGAGAAAGAAGAGAAAAAGATCGCTCAGCTAACCGGTATTCGAAGGATCGTATTGCGTCGACGGGACGAGAAAGAAGGAATATTAATATTAGATGCGAATCGTTCCGCGATATTCAATCGTTCGTTCTCTTTCAAATTCAGCCGTTCAATTATCCCAAAGAAAGGAATGATTTCGTTCCAACTCCGTTATCGATTCAACCATGCATTTTTCCTTCCTCTTGACGATGAATTCGCTTTAAAAGGTCCCAACAATCATCGACACGACTAACTGGAACGATCTCATGAAAGTCGGAAGAGATTCGAATTACAGATTTCCAAAGACTATGGTAGTCCCACAAAACAGTAAAACTGTAAAATCAAAGCAGGGAATCGACGTTGTTGCGAAGCAATAATACACTCCTGAAGCTCACAAATTTAGCTTAAAACTCGTCTTACATTATTTATCAAGACACAATGTTTCCTTTGTTTAAATAGCAATCGCGCATTAGTTCATTTATGATTCCAAGATCAATGCACTTTATGGGCCTATTAACGTCAATACTTTTACAGGAAAAGTCTTATCCGCCAAGAAGTATTGACCAATGACTTTTTCCCCCATGTGAGTTGGGTTTTTCCGAACGTCAAGGGAGGCTCCTGACCTATGAGCAAGGGACATTTCTTTTGTCTACTATTTAGAAATATTAATGTTTCCGAATTACAGAGCCTCCCAATCATCTGATTTCCTGCTCGCAATGGCGACCGCCCCCGCTAAATTCTGACAGAAGCGCGACTTCACTCGTTTCCAAATCTTTAGTCTTCTACAAATGAAGAGCCAAACAACATCAAGCGTTCTCAACAAAAGCTCCATCCGCGAAGTTAAGACCCGGATTCAACTCTAACAACGATTGTACAAAGTATAAAATATACCGCTTAGAATAAGACAAATTGGGGCGTTTTTGCATTCTTCCAACACGTAAGACCTCCATAAGTGGCTCAAATCGGGTGAGCCTGTTTTAATGCACGCTCACTCCAGAGGCTGTCAGAAACTACAAACAGGTGGAACTCGTAAGGAGAGTATACGTAACACACGTAAATAATTTGCATCGACCACTCGCATCGTTAATTGATGACCGTGGTTTGAAAAGGGCGTTTTGAGTTGTCAACGCCTCATCGATGAACCGATGAAAAATCAGAGGTATAGCGCGTAGCGTCGCGTGTTAACTAGCCACTTCCGGTTCCATAATAGACGGCTCGCGGTTACTGATGCGAAATGACACGGAAGCGGAGGAGTTTCTAGACGAGGCGCCTATACTTCTATACTTGTGTTGTCTTCGTGCTCCGATGCGTCGATTCAATGGTAGCGCGTCCAACAATAATTTGAAAGGTAGCAAAGGCCCTTTTAAACAACTCGGAGAATCGACATTGCTTCTCGTCGCTTCTCTCTCTCACTGTGTCTCTCTCTCTTGCTCTATCCTTCCTTCGTTTTCGCTCCAACTGCGAAACGAGAAATACTTTGGAATATAACGAGCACCGACCAAGTTACCGTAGAGACGGATTTCGGTATTCTTACGTTTCCATCTTACTCAACGACGGAAACTCGGAGATTTCGTTGCACGGATCAAAAGCATCGCCGACGCGAAATATCCTTTTCGCGACGGTGAACAATCGGCTTTCCGTTTAAATCGTTCCACGCGCAAATTCTGTGTCCTATACGTTCACGAAGAACGAAATGAAGGGATAAGTTGTGAGTCACCTTGGTAACGTCTCATTCTTCTTCTTTAGTCTGTCTTCTTTTTCGGTATAAATTCCTCCGTCTGTTTTGATCCGTCGTCATATTTTTCCAACAAAAATCCAAAGAAAAGCAGTCTTGCCGGTGCATTCCAAGTAAAATTATCGCGGCGAAGGAATTTCCACAAACGACATCCTTTCCCATCCTGACCGAAGTCCTGTTTAACACTAGATTTACGGATGTTGATGTACCTATTTTTCTGAAGTGATCCAATTTGACTCATACAGAAAAATTGAAGTTTTTTGCAAAGAAAATAGTTCCAAATCAATTTAAATGAAAGATTTATTATTAAAATATTAACCAACCAATATATTATATAGGTACATAGTAATCAAATTTTGAATGAGTCAAATTGGCTCCGTAAATATAGTGTTAACACTAGAACTACCGACTATTAATACAAAGATACTCGATAAATACTTGAGAAGAAAGAGAATGAAATACGCAAGAAGCTAAATTAATTTAATTTCTCACGGTTTGCAACATACATGAAGAAAATTATGCATAGTACAGTCCTATTAATTTTAGTAAGATTTTTTAAAAATTCGGTACAAGTCATTCTGACCCTCTTGGCAGATCTAGTGTTAAATCATTCCACGCACAAATTCGGAATCTTGTGAGTTCACGAAGAACGAAATGGAAGGATAACTTGTGAATCATCTTGGTAACGTCTCATTCTTCTTCTTTAGTCTATTTTCTTTTTTGGTATATATATCTCCATCTGTCTTGGAATGTCGTCATATTTTTCTACCAAAAATCCAAAGAAAAGCAGTCTCGTCGGTGCACTCCGAGCACAATCGTCGCGACGAAGAAAGTACCGCAAACGACGTCCTTTCCTATCCTGACCGAAGTCCTCGAAACGTTACGGTGCGGTGGGCAAATTTACTATGCAAATTAGCAGATGTATTTCCATTCCCCAGCGAAAATACCGTCGGAAGATCGTGGCAAAAAACTCGCTCCTTCGGGGCCTCGAGATGCTCCAACGAAATGTCCGCCGTGCGAAGAATAATTACGTAATCGCGGATGAAACGTTCTCCGCCCGAAAGACCGGAGCAAAAAACTGGCAACGATAAAGGTCGCCGGACTTTATCCGTGAGTTTTTGCCCTACGACGAAAATTCACGAATCCGAGGACGACGACGAAGGTTTCGTATCGCACTGAACGAAAGTGGAAAAGAAGAGAAATACGAGGACGAATGGAATCGCGCAAACGGAGGAGATGCGATCTTAGGAAACTTGCGCGTCCTTAGCCTTTGGCAGTCGAAGCACGATTGTGCGCTTTTGTTGATTCTATCTAATATCTTTGATAAATATCTTCGATAAATTACGACCTGAGAAGAAGAAGGTAAGGTTATAGGGTTGAGAGGGATAATAGTGAACGATCAACGATATTTAACGACCGATTGTTGTGAAAGTAGTACTTCGAGGTATAGTCTGGATAGACAATGAGTATTACAAGTTAATTTCTTCATTTCTATATGACAATAATGGCACGTGGGAAACTCGCATGCACTTTTGTCACCTACTAAGGTAGAATTAAAATGTGTAATTTGTAGGATCTTTCTTACATTTTGAAAATAATTAGTAATAATTGCAAGTTCTAAAACTGGCATGCGAGTTCCTTTCTATTCCAAATATTTGCAATGCCATCAATTTTAACTTGTGGAAGCATTTTTAACTAAAAAATTAACACAATTCGCTCTTTCATCGGCACTTGCTAACTTCCATGCAACTCGATCAGCTCCAAAACAAGCCAATAAAAATTCATTCTCCACCATAAGAGAATCCAATACTTCAGTGCTCTCCAAATAAAAAAATTCAGCATCCATTCCTACTATTTCGGTACACCAAGCTACTTCGTATCTCGCATTCTGCGTCCACATCCGCGACAAAGCAATGGCAAACTGGAAGCCGAGCGAAAAGTGTGATAATATTGCTCGGTGATTTCGACGTGATACAAATTTGAAGTTACAACCCGCCACGGCGGACAGAGACGCCGAAGATAATATGCAAAAGAGAAGCTTAAAAAGTAATTACCGCTGAAGAGCGCGCGCTGGTTAAAAATTGGCGTACATAAAAAGTTTTCTAATTTCAGAAGCCAAGGATGGTCGCGTCGAGGGTGGAAACTAGAGGAGGGAAGATAGAGATAGGTAGAGTGCGTGCAAGATAGAAAGAGAGCATGATAGGTAAGAGAAAGAGAGACGATTAAAGTGCAATAGTTAGGTAGTTGGTCGTGCACGTAAAACTGGCGTTATCCGCGCACACGCATGCCGGTTCGTTGAATCACGTAAGCGCGTACACGAGAGAGCGTGCCAAAACACGCGATTAGAAGCGCAGACACTCGTGTCGTGCGCGAAACTCCACTTTTTGCTTCCTACGAAGCACCGTTTTTCAACCGTGGAGAAAAACCTGGAGGAGAGCTAATCTCAAAGACTCGGCGTGACTGAAAGGCAAATTTCTCGATTGCGTGAAAATATGCGAAAATTCCGGGTAGATGGTTGAAATTGATCGCAGACTGAAGGGAGATAAGATTTTTGTTTATAGTGCTACGTTTCGATATCGATCCCGCTGCGGCGAAACGAAGTTTCGCCAAGTGTGTTGAAAAGTTGGTCTCGTCGCGTGGCCACATTTAATACCTGCACGATAGATCGGGGAGTTTTTAGTTTAAAAGGGCGACTGCATTATTGAGCTCGATGTTTCTAAGATTAATTATGTAAAGGCTTTGAGGTTATCGAGTAGGGTGAATTATTGACTTCTCTATTGTAATATGCTGATTTTTTAATGGTTAGTGTCAATGTATGATTACGAATGAAATTGTAGAGAAAAAACAGATGGTTATGGATTACAGTATAAGCTGGTGAACTTTTAGACACAATTGTTTATAAATATAATTCGTATTTGTCGAAATTCCATAGTTTCAAATTATGAGTCGCGATGAGTATGTATGGTGCAAATTATTTTCTTTTTTGATTCTTCGTGGATATATGTTCACTAAGGTCGACTGAAGATGATAAGAGATAGCAGTTTTTGAAATGACTATCTCTATCTTCCTTATGAATTGATACTTATCAATAAATACGTCAAAGAGTGACAATATGTATACACGTCTTGCATCTAGCATTAATTTTATTTCTTAGAACAATGCACTGTGATTGAAAAGAGTTTTACATCCTTTCGAGAGACGAGAACTTATTTTTATTTCAAAGTAGGAACAATTACTACGTCAAAGGGTTCATTTTCTTCACTTCTCCTATCGCAAGAGAAAACACGTCTGCGAAACTTATTCCACATAAAATTATCCAGTTCACTTTCTATGCCCTTTACTAATGAAATTTACCATCCCTAACACCGTATTTGCCAAAGAGAAAGGAGGGCAGAAGGAAAGAAATATTCGAAAATACCAGTGAAATAATCTGAAATTTCGATTTATTCGTTTGGAAATCTAATAACTTTCCCGCTCGTAAATAATACGACGGCGCGTTTTGTAACGTATTTACAATTTACGGGACGCGAGGGAAACATTAATACGAGACGTTAAATACATCAACCGAAGAATTAATATCAACGTAAACACGCAACTGCGTTTTTTTTCCACGGAATTACACGCGAACCATGATATTTAAAATATCCCAGAGCTATAAAAATATAACGGTGCCTAAAAAAACGTTTCTCCGTGCGCGTAAAAAATAACCAGTTATTTCATATACAGCTTTGTAATTCGTTATTTGTAAGAATCCAACGAATCTCGTGAAAAAGAAGATATTTGAGGTAACGAGAGAGAAAAAAGTAACACACAAGGACATTTTACCTCGTTAATTGAAGATTCGAGTAATAAAATATCATCGAGTCTTCCTAGTAGCTGAGGTTAAAAAGCGCAAAGCGCAATGTCACACCATTAACCTAATTAGGTACATGTTATTAGAGCCATTTCAATTGTATGCACCGACGTTCCGTCGCCGCAAGGAAAATGGTTAAGTATTCCGCAGCACACATACGTTCGAGTTCTAGATTCTTCGGAATTTATGCCGGGGAGCGTGCTTACGTATCCCGCCCGCATTAACGCTGATATCCAATTTCCGACGCGAGAAGCAATCAAGTAAATTGTACAAATTGCCTTCCCCCTCTCTCTCTCTCTCTCTCTCACTCTTTCGAATCTTTCGGTGAATTTATCAAAACTCGTACGTGAATTACGCAACGCGGCTTGGAAAAAGGGTCACGAGAGGATGAAAAATACAACGCGCCGTTCACGCCGGCGATGGAAATGAATTTTACGGAATTTTCAAGTTACGCGGAATATTTAGGATGTTTGCAACTTTCGGCTTTAACTATCTCGCCGGGAATCAACAATTTTACGGGGTAGTTCTGAAAATAGAGAAGAAAAATAAAATGGAATTTGTAGGGGTAGAAACTCGATTCAATCTTACGTCGATGTTTTCAGAATTTGCATTATTTATTTCTGCAGTCTTTGTTAGACTCTCTTTTTCCATTTCTATTATAGTTACTCATGAATTGATAACAGTGTCGGTTCAACTTTTGACATAGATTTAAAAAGTATCTAGGTGTCCCTGACCAGGTAACTTAATATTTTACTGATCGATATTTTTTTAACATTCTATCCGATTACTTGTCCGCAATTAGTTCTCTGATAGCAATATCTCTTCGAAATTACAATTTCTCGTCCTTGAGCCCTTAGCACAGTAAATCGGAATGATAAATAACAATTTATTAATTACTGTGGTAACCCATTAATAAGTTAAAAATCCAAAAGCGTTAGGCCCGAAAAGCCTATTAACACTAAAATTACCGGCGTTAAATCTATCACATTTAAATATATTAAATAAGTACTTTGAAAAAGGAGGAATCTAGTGGCGGAAAGGATGATCAATACGGTGATTTATGTCTTTTGTGATGGACGCAGAATTTTTCTTCTATGACTCTTCTATAAACGTGGAGAATCTTTTGAAAAAATTGTGCACCAGTCACTTTGACTGGTTTGGTAGTTCCAGTGTTAATAGGTTACGATCAGTGAAGTGTTGAAACTCCCTACAAAAAAATGATGTAGTAAATAAATAGTTAAGTATATCCATTGCTGCTGCAACTTCCACCTTATAAAATTTAAAATTTAAAAAAAACTTGCACCGTACTTGTTTATATTTAACAAAAATACCATCACCGATCAATGTTAATTATTCCGTCTGCCACACGTTAGACTATTTTGCGCACGATGTTTTCTCCACGAAGCGCCACTCGGTTGAATTGGCCAGCTAGTGAAAATCCGATTACGCAGTGAGCATTTCGAGGAATAAATCATGAACTTTCTGCATCTATGCGTTGCACGTACGATCAAGCGTCTCCTATCTACTAAGCTTTAACAGCAATTCGCGGTAGCGCATTCGAAACATTCACGACTCGCTCGGCGTTCCATTAACGCGACTATCGTCGCTAATTAACACAAATTTGCGAAAATCTCCTTAATAGCCATTCACGAATATTTGACGGACATCGAAGATACTTTTTGCAAACACGTCATTACTCTAATATTAAACGCATCAATATAGCTCGCAAGTGCAAGTCGTATCGCGATATTAATCTTAACGATAATTGTAGCAACGAGGCAAGAAAATATTCCGAGTAAACATCCCGATGATACGCGGAGTTATCTCTTTACATGGAGATAAGAACGACGATTTGAAAGCAACCGATCGCAAAATACTCGTGTTACTCCTCCATCGAGTATAATAGCTGATAGAACATGCAGAGAAGGCGGATAAAGGACCGGTCTGAAATCCCTCTATCGTCCTTGAAATTTGTCCAGACGATGGGTATAACACGAAGGATTCGAAATCCACTCGAGACTACGAGTCCTGGATTGAAATAACCATAGCGGTCGAAATTTAAGAAGAGGAGGAAGACTGGATCGAGGTAAAAGTGTGAAAAGTTGAAGGAAGGAAATACGAGAAGGAGAGAAAGAGAAAATGATAATACCATGGTCAAGAGGGTAAAGCGTTTAGATTCGTTGCATCGGAAATTCAGCATCAAATCTCATCGTCGACTTGAAAATTCTTTCTCGCGATATCCACGTCGAAGTCTCACCCTCGTCGTGCGGTTCGACGGAATAGAGAACGTGGCGCTACGACGGTTACGTTAAACTTGGAATTAACAGTTGTGAATTTCAAAAAGTGTGATGGAAAAAGAGAGAAAAAAAAGAGACGTTAAAAACTTGGAAACCGCTCGCGAGAATTCGATACGTTTCAAAGGCCGCAAACTATGTTCTTTCACTTGGATGCATACGAACTCCATAAACTCGATACGTTCCTGCCGAATCTGCCGGAACATATTTTGTTCGAAGCTTTAACAACAGCTTGCGGAATATTGCGACAGGATTCTCCCCAGTCTCGTATTCTCTCGGACTCTTCCGTTCCAGTGCACGACAGCCGTTACCCTCTTGAGAGGACATCGTCCCTCTGTCCTTTTTCCTTCTCTTTTTCCTCTACGAATTCCCTCTCTCATTTCGTTCCTTTCATTTCTCTTCTCCACCTTCTTCCTCTGACTTTCGCTTTGTACGCCACATTTTTCAAATGTATCTCCCCGTCCGAGTAAAAATCTGACGGGTTAAGGATCGGGTGATCCTGCCGCGACGAGCCGTCGCATAAAATCCTCACGAGCGCACAGTCGGTTTAAGGATACGCCAAGTGCACGTCCTAGAATGGCAGACACAACGAGCGAAAGGACGTGCCGTGCAAGTGTCTCGTAGTCTTCTCTGGAATATCCCTCGTGCGTGCTCGTAAAATCAGGAATATGCATCGTCCTGAGTCTCGTAGATCACCGACCCGCTAATGATACGAGCAACAAGGTATAGGGTTCCACCTGCATCATTCTTGGGGGATACCTGTACCTGGATTTTCACCCTTTCGACACGGGAGACGATGATCAACGGGTATTATCGTTCGCCTGGAGTAGCGAGACGCGATGGAATTTTCGGTCAGATAAGTATCATGCATTGAAAAAACTTTTTTTGCGAGAAATGTGAAATGACGGTGTTGCGGCGCATCGTCGCAAAATAACTTCCTACCTTGATTGTCAAACGCGGAAATTTTCTGCAACATCTGTACCTAGGTGCGATCATAAATCCGTACCTGGGCGCAAATCAACAGGACTGAAATCGGCAGAGTGTTCGCCAAGTGGTAACCAAATGTTTCCACGTTTGGCAGAAAGGTTGTGCCCCTTCTTCGGGCGTACAAATACCACCCCTTGAAAAATAATTCTATGTAAGAACCGAGCGCATCGGGTTGGGTTCTCTGTCGACAGCTAAGTTCAGCGGGAAGATTATTATATTCATTTATCCAACCATTGTAAACCATTATGTACAGTAGTGCTAAGTTTTGTAAATGTGGCGAAATGATCGCCAAAAGCGTTCGTTTGATTCGAGTAGTATCGGCCGGGCGTACGACCCGTGACACGCGACGAGTAGAAGTAGTAGCTTCCGGCCGTCGAGAGAGAACGGACATGTTTAATAAAGAATACTTTTTTGTTATAAGTTAAAATTATTGGGTGGTGTACCCGAAGTACGACATAAATATAACTCAGTCGAACTCAGTGGAGTTATTTGAAACCACCGATCGAGCAACCGCGATCGGATCGCCCAAGAAGGATCTTCCTTTACGGCGTAACAGACGGATTTGAGAGGAACGGTTTTACTTGGAATGAAGCGCGGGTAAAGAGTGTTACAAGTATTGAATTAGAAGTATTTATTTAGAAGAAGATGCAATTTTAGAGGGTATAATTGACGAAGTGTGATTGCTTGCGGCTAAAATACGGCGTGGTAACGGGAAGAGCACGATTTTGTGAGCGATTTTAACATTAGAAATATACGGTGAGGGGGGAAGTTGATCAATAAATCGTTGGGTATTTGAAACACAATGACTTTAAAGTATTATAGTTACTTTTCTAACAGGTATATGCACCGATTTTATCACTTATCCTATGGAAAGCCTAGAGAATAATGGTAACTGAGAAAAATATAAGTCTCATGTTATACGGAAATGTTTAAAGTGAAGAAATTTAATAGAAGTTATAATTATTTCGCACCTATTTCAGTGTTTCTCTCGCAAAATGACTTTTTCTGACATCGTAAGGTAGAATATGGAAGCTTCCTGAACAAACTCAAATTATTATTTAAAAAAAAACTTGAAAAAGAAATACTTCTGAAGTATCACCGGGAATGAAGCGTGTCTCGCATGTCGTCACAGGCGATTATAGAGATGATATCTATGAAAAAACTTCGATCTCGAGAAACTCGCATGACTGTGGTATGAACTACTCTTTGAAATAACTTTCAATGCTAATTAATCACTTATTTACGTGTTACGAGACGATAAAGGAAAGCTACGTAGCTCGTTCTCGCTTTTTTTCTGTCATAAAACACATATTCTCTAATTGCCATCGTCGTATTCTACTCGTATAGAAGAACTCACACGAAATTACTATAACTTCTATAATTTCAAGTCGGCAACTACGAAATTGTAGTCGACGAGTAAAATACCCGCGGTAGTTAAATCCGAAAATATAGAAATAGAATTGAAGGAAAAGAAACGAACGAACGAGGTTACTCGATATCGTGGAAATTCAGTTGATCTCGTTTGCGCTCCTTTTTCTCAATATTCCATGGCTGATCGACTGTTTTCGCATTGTGGCACGATGAAAGATTCAATTATAGGATAGCGTATTACGGAGCGATGGAAGTTAAGCTTGCGCGAGTTCAGAGAAAAAGCGCACTCGAAACCGTTAATATCGAGGGAAACGGAACAAAGGATTCTATTGCCGAATTGTTTAAGTTGTCGTATCGTAACGTCGTTTTTACGTTATCGAGCGTATCGCGATGAATCCCGTTGGCAGTGAAGGAAGAAATTTTATGTAGCCATAAACCACGAGGCGCTTTCAACGATCGGAAGTTCTGGTAATACGTCGAGGATAATGCGGAATATCTGGATGAATGGCTCCGCCGCGAAATCCTCCTACTCAAATTGATTCGTTCGATAGAAAAATCCTGGGCTGCGAATAAAGCCACGTTTTAATCGGCTTCTACTGCGATATTATTAATGCCGTTTCAATAATCGTCGCGTGAATGGATAGAGGACAAAAAGAGAGATGAAGTAGGAAAGAACGATCGGAAGGAACGAACGAAATTTTAGAAAACGAATAAAGATGCACGTGGCAAACCAGAAAGGTAAATCACTCGGAAAGCGTTTCCTTTATTCAAGAAGTAAAACACAACTTTGACGGATCCGACGAATACTCGGTGCTTTTAATAAATTCACGAAGGAACGACCCCGCAGGATTTTCGCCAAGGAGATTCACAATCGTCTGGAAGAAAAAGAGGGGCATAGAAACAGAGAAACGGAGAAACGTAAGAGAGAACAAAAAAAAAGGAGTAAAAGAGAGAAAGGGAAAAAAGGGATAGGAGAGGATATTTTTCACGGGACGAAAAATGCAGCTCGGTTGCCGCGCGGATAGTCGAGAGCAAACGAAATCCTCTCCTTGGTAGGACGAACAATAGAAAATGAGGAAACGGGGAAATAAACGAGGGAACCGTAGAAAATTAGGAATGAGTATCTAATAACTGAAAAATGTGTCCTGGTATCCGGAGTACGGCGGGGGAAAGAACGTGCGGGGAAAGTCAATGAAGGGTTCCCGTGGACGACGAGACGACGCAGGAATGAGAGTCGTACGAGAGGAATGACAATGGTACGGGCCATGGAGAGGGTTTAAAACTTCAACCCCTCGTGGAAAATTTACAGCGGGCTGGATCCGGCGCGTCATTAAACACGTTGTTTCATAATTCATCCTACGATATATCCACGTCTCCGAGCGTGTTCGCAATTCCTTCTTTTTCGTAGCTTAGGGCTCCTCGTTCGTGCCTTATATACTCTTCTCCGTGAAACTTCGACGAGTTTAACCGCGACGATCTTTTTAACGTTGTAGACTTTTTGCTAACCAATCATGTTCCACAGATTCAACTATAAATTTAACGATGTTACAACAAATTATATGACAAAGTAATTTGAAACATTTTAACTCTTTACACTTGGAGCCATTTTTGACGTCATCTGATACCAACTTGGCGGCACTTTGCTATTCGTTATCTTGTGTCATTTCAATGGGAAGGTTTAGGTACACAAAATTTCTTAAAAGTTTACGGTGCAATGATATCATCCTCTGCAATCACTAATAAATTCGAAGATTTGCTTAGAAGGAGCAACCGGTAAACTTACTATGTCCTCTTAAGTGAGACATACGAGTGCAAAGGGTTAATCGAAGATAATAAAATGTAGATGAGTAGTGGCAGTTACGATTTCCGGTCATCAAGGTGTTCATAGAATTTTATTAACACTAGATTTACCAGCGTGAAATCTATTATATTTAAATATGTTAAATATGTACCTTCAAGCAAGGAAAATTAAGACGTGGAAAAGATAGATTCGGTAATTTATGTTTTATACGATGGACGAAGAATATTTATTCTACGGTTCTCTCATAAACACGTAGAATTTTTGGAAAAAGTAGTGTACCAGTCATTTTGACTGGCTTGGTAAATCTAGTGTTAATCTCTGCGCGAATTCAATGTATCGATTAAACAGAGGCTCTCATCGAGTGTCTAAACTCTAATTATTTTCAAAAAATTCTTCAATCATGTAAGAATGCAATTTGTTTAATTTCCAGCATCTACCTTGGAAGACATTAATGTTCAATTTAATTGATTTTCCTGTTACATCCGTTCCCCGTTTTTTAACGCAATTATATGGAATACTTAAATACATCGGATTATTCATTAGTGACTCTGGACTTAAATACAAGAAACAAGTATCCACTTTGAATTTAATGTTCAAAAGTGAATAAGCAAAGTGATCGAGCTACTTGAAAACTCTTTATGTAAAAATTGAAGGTAAAGGATAGAGCACGAAACGATTGCCCCATGGGGAAAACAGTAAGTAGAATGAACGTTAAAATAACTTTTAATATAAGATAGCGATTTGACAATTCTCGGCACGTAAGTGGTTAAACCACAGGAATTCGTCCGAAAGACGAGCGCAATTGTGAAAAATTCTGTCGGAGAAACGAGCGTCGTTATGAGCGATGAAAAATCGCAGTTATGGCGCGTATTATTCGTAATATCGCAATTTACAGGGAAACTTTACCGTCCGTGAGATTCACGAAATAAACTCTCCGCGGTAATATCAGTGGGATTCCATGCGCGTTCACTTTGTTTCAGCTTGGAGATATTTAACGAGGTAAAGTCGTAAAATATTCAATTTGAAAGACGACTAGGTAAGCGGATAGCGGGCTTTTAAGAGTGGTTTCTTCCTGCCTGAAAGTTGAGATGTATTTGATCTTACTTCTGCTTGTCAATGAAACGAAGTTAACTTCTCCCTCGCCTGTGTGCACAACTAACTTCTTGTACACCGATCCTCGGCATCAGCTCGAAACGAGCTGGAACTTGGCCCCTTGCACGAACCTCGACCGTATCGTCTGCGGATTTTCTTTTTAGTTGCCGAAAATCAATCAGCGCGAAAAACTCCAAAACGTGACCGTGATCTGGTATTTAACACTAAACCTATCGACGTTACACCTACTGTAATTTCGATGTGCTAAATAAGTGTTTTGGAGATAGAAAAATCAAGAGGTAAAAAGATGTTTAATTAACCAATTTCGATTTTATAAGATAGAAGTGGAATATTTACTTTATGGTTTCACTGTCAATTCAGGCAATTTTTAGAAACAATTGAAAACCGGTCATTTTGACTGGCCTGGTAGGTTTAGTGTTATCTCTACTGTTGTTTTACATGAATCGTATATAATCCTTTGGTTGCGAAACATGTGTATATTCTCTCTCGAGATTTCAGTGGTATATGCGAATAGTGAGGATGTACAACATGTGCAAATTTTATTCAATGCGACCCATTCATTTTTTGTTAATGTTACCCTAATTGAGAAACAATTATCATTATTTTATTACAATCTTTCCTAACCACTTACAGGCGGTCCTCAAATTTCGCTAAATCTTTTAAAGAGTTTTGTCGCATTTCGAAAAAATGTTTGCTTCTATGTAGTCACTGCCACAGAATATTGTAGCTCGTACTCACTCCCACAATTCCTATGATTTTCTAACGTTGTAACATCGTTTCTATTATTGCCTACTAGATGTTAGAGAATCTCAAGTTTCTCAGAGCAAAATTTTTAATATTTTTCCTGTATCCCTCTACTCTCAAACATTCGACATTTGCACACATTTTCCGGCACCAATTATGTGCAAAATTTGAGGACTGTCTTTTGATAATTTGACACCACATTTCCATCAAATTACGAATACACGAAATAGACATAAAAAAAACAAAATAAAGCATTGCGTGAAAGAAGTATTAAAATACCGCGTTTAGATATCCAAGTCGAAGACGAAGCAACCGCGTTACGCGAACACGAGCGAGAAATTTATGCGAATAGGTAGAGAAGTTGGCGGTAGAAGGGTTACAGAGTAACATCGAGAGCTACAAATTGCGTCGATATCTCTGATAGCAGTGACAAGGTTCGTAGAACGGTCCGGCTAGCGTACAGGCGCAGCTTTGCAAAGCCACTTTAAGGACGATATCGTAGGACAGGGGAGTCCATTACGAAGAAGTTGTGGTTTACATTGCCTCATCAGGAAGTCGTTAGCCTAGCCCGCCGACACCTTCTGCCCTCGACGTAGACTCTCCCTCTGATGTCGGTTGCCCTTACACCCTTTAGCCCTTACGGCCCTGTACGCCGAGCAGACTTCACCGCGAGGCTGATAGAGAGCATCCGGAGGTAACTGGGAGAACGCACTCAGTAATAAACTCAACGGGTAGAACTTTTAAGAGGGCCATGCTCGCGAAAACTTTCATTTTTAGCAAGAAGGCCCTTTTCAAGGGGCCACTAAAATTCGGCGTTTTAATCTCTCTAACTTCTGGCACATTTCCGAGCAACTTGTCCACGGTGCAAGTGAACTTAACGAACGGTTTTATACTCTTACAACGGACGATTTATTCATAGATTTCAAGGAGAAAGCCTTGGATGCGTTGACTTTTCTTATTCTTTACTTCAATGGTTTGCTTATTTTTCAATGCTCCGAGTTTTTTTTATTTCTCCTTTTTCTAGGCAAAGTGCGACTCAGTGGAGTGGAGAAGTTTGCTCGTCTTCCTCGGATCGAAAGGTTACAAATATGAAATCTTAGCTAAATTGGGAACGTAGTTTTTGCAAATTTTGAAGGCTATTTAGAAAATACGATGACAAATGACGTGTATCAGTTACGAGTGCAGAGTTGGAAGAGTAACTTGCGAGTTGCGAACAAAAATCTTGAGAGAGGCGAGTGTCAGAGTTGCAAGACAATGGACCTTGCTTTTTAATATTTTCTCTAAGAAGAAAACCTACACCTCGAACGCTTTTCTAAAGGAAAGCCACAAAATTGTAATCTAGGTTCACCGAATCATCGATTCACGAAACAGCCTCGAGGCGGA
The DNA here is from genome assembly GCA_910591515.1 of Cerceris rybyensis. Taxonomy (NCBI): domain Eukaryota; kingdom Metazoa; phylum Arthropoda; class Insecta; order Hymenoptera; family Crabronidae; genus Cerceris; species Cerceris rybyensis. The sequence goes on from OU342789.1 coordinate 45,026,640, forward strand.
CATAGCGGACCAAAAGCTGAGCACAGAATGGGTTTTCATCCTCCTGATCTTAATTTGAAAACACAATCGGCACGTTGTTTAAATACAAGCTACCGAGGCGATCGTACAATTCGAGGTAAACGGAACTTTCCTCAAAGAGAGCAGCTTCGAACAAAAACTTTCGTGCTTTGATCAGTCTCGTTTAAATGACCAAGCGAACCGCTGGAAGTAATTCGTTACATTTATTGTAATCGGTTTACCGGAATCTCCTTTTGTTCCAACGTACTCTCTTCCCGTGTCCCTTCCGCTCGGAACTGGTTACCCGGTTTGTTTTTCTTCCCGTTATCGAGTACAATCGTGCGTTTCGAGAACGATTTGCATTTCAAATCGTGCGATTTTCACAGGACTTATTTATGTCGATTGGCATTGTTACGTGTACAGAACAATGAAGCCTTGAAAGTTTCGCGAGATTCGAGAATGATGAAAAGGATGCAAAAAATTTATTATTCCCCTTGTCGATTTGCAAATGGAAATTTTCATCGACTATCTGCGCGAAGTGCTATGAAAGTGATCAGAATGTCCAATGTGCAATTTCGAGAAGGGAAAACAAGACGAGGGAAGAAATCAACTACAGGTCAAACTCTCAGGAGAGTCTCCGGCATCAAAGAAAGTCCAATTCAAGAGCAAGTTTTATCGATGCAAATATTCTTTTTGATTTAGATGTCCCCGATACACATCACGTCCGAATCTCTTGGTCGGTTTCCATGCTGGAACACACAACTGGCCCCGAAGGCCAGTCGAGTCTCGCGGGACGTTGCTTCGCAGATAACTGAATTCCAAAGTCGTAACCCCTCAACTTTCATATTTTTCTCGGCTATCGCACGCTACCGGCAGAAATATTGCGAACATGTTTTTGAACGACGCCATGGGAGAACAAGAAAATCTAGAGGTACCGCTTTTGGAGTTTCGAGAGCATGGATTTGAGCGTGATTTTTGTGGAAGGCTTTTCTACAAGACAAAGTTCGTAATTTGCAAGAATTACTGTTTGGCAGGCATCATCATAGGGGAGAAATTGCTAATTAGGATAATAGTGCTGTTACAATAGACTAGTTTTTGCTTTGTATTTCATTTTTAACTTTTGTGGCCATTTGGTGTAAGACCAATAGCTTGTATGTATAATTTTCAATGGGTTCCAAAATGTTGGGATTTTTATTTAAATGTACGCAGACAGATAAATGTATTTATATTTTCGTGATATTTTATATGATAATGTGGGAAAAATTTTTCACTGGTCAGGGAAGATTGAAATTTGTGTAAGTAGATCGCAGAGCATTCAACTCCAAATCTGCTACAATTTTCAAATATAATTGCGTCGATGGAAGATTTTGGATTTTAAAGAAATAAAAGGGTATTTCTTCTCGCTAAATAAATTGCAATAGCGACCCTATTTCGTGGCAATTAGAATATTCCTCGTAAATCCAATGGTAGATACGTTTTACCGTAATTACTTGTATGTCGAGGTAAATAGCGACGATGCATTAACCATTTATAAATTCATCGTATATCGCGTTTCAATGTAATAGATGTAAAAGCATGCCTATCGATGGCTTATCCAAAACAGACTTTGTCGGATTAAAACCCATGGCTGATCCTTTTATGAGACGAATCCTTTCAACGCCAGGGATAATAAGCAAAAAGGATTACAGTCGACCAAGAGAGTTCTTTAGCGATGACTTCATTGTAATAGAAATAGTTTCGTTTTTCTAAAAATAAAAGAATACCAATTATATATGACATATTCGTTACAGTAGGTTCGAAAGAATGAATATTATCGACGTAGCATAAATACTAGATCTATCCAGGGGGGCAAAATGACATGTACCGAATTGTTTGAAAATATTGTAATAATTTTTAGGGCTGTTTTCTGTTTAATTTGCTATATCCACCTTGTAAGACGTGAAAAATTAAATCAATTGAGCTTCTTGTGCATTTCATTCTCTTTCTTTCACAAATTAGCCGCGCCATTTCTAGCAACATATGTTAATCTGCATTTGCCCCAAGACAATCCTTATTGTTCTTTGGTATTTGCTTTGGACAAATATTTAACACGTTTCGCGTAAATCATCTGCATCCAACTTTAGACTGTTTAATCACAAGACAAAAGGTAAAGACCATCAAAAATCACAACTTCTGTGTTACATACGAAAGAGATTCCGAACGAAACAAAGCGATCAATGCAACTTGATAATCACCAAGATTTAATATTCAATAGTAAAGTATCCTAACTGAGGTTATCGAAGAAATTTAGCAAGTATCCCAAGATCGTTTCAAATGATGAAGAAGATGTTGAAGAAAAAGATGTGCACAATGCATGTGGCCACTTTGAAAACGTTTTTCGATGAATTGCGTTATATCTCGCAACATCGAACAGATTTCTCGTAATCGTCGTTACTTACGTCTCGTCGATAGGTGATATCGACGCATCGTAAGATTGCGATCGTTAATCTATCGAGGCATCTATTTGACAGTTCGTCGAAATAAATATTAGACTCGTAAACATTCCTTTCATCAGGCGATCGCGGTAGCACCTGACAGTCCACCGGGCATCCCGTATTTCACTGTCAGAAGTCAAAACTCACGACGCGGCTGAAGTGAAATAATGCGCGTTCTGAGGTTATTTATGAGAACGCCGGGGAAGCAATGGTGCTGCCAGTACGACCGGTGAATTGTGGAAGCACCGTCGGAGACGGAGAATTTGCTGGTGCACCGAAGACGACGACGACGGAGAAGAAGAAGACGACGACGACGACATAGAAGAAAGAGAAAATAAGGAAGACTAAGACGACGACTAAGAACGATGAGAAGAAAGACGAAAACTACGAGAGTAGCAACGAAGACGAGTAAAAGTTCTTACGCTCTTGGAACACGACTTCTTCACGACTGAACGTTACAGTTTTCTGGTGCCAATTCCTCGACTATTGGATTCTATCGGTAAGATTCAAGAAATTTTCGTGGCTCTACTTCTCTGTCATTTTCTACCTCACCAATCGTTTTTAATTGTAACTATCGCACGAGATCTGCAGCGAAACTATTCCCGAATTTCATTTGATTTGGCTTTTCGTATCGCCGGAATTACGACGAAAATACGAAGCAAATGCGTTCACGAGTACAATGGCTCTCTGTCTCCGTGGGTTTCGGATTCGTGCATTTAAAATAAACCTGATCCAACGCCTTCGGTTCGTAGCCAACCGATATAAACGGAACAGCGTAATAGCATCTACGATGGAAAGTGATTGCCGCTTCTCGAGTCAGGAATTCTCCACTGTTTTCAGTCCCATTTCTCTTTTCTCAAATTTTCCAACGTCCCTGTATTTCCCAATCGACCTGCTTCCCTACAGAATTCTCAAATTTCCTCGCAACAATTCACGCGAATAGAGATCGCAGTATCCGATCGTCGACAAAACACCCTCGAAAATAAATCGACACAGTACCGACAACCAAGAAAATTCTTCTTTTTTATAGTACACTCGCATTTATGGCACGCCCCGCGAGAAAGACAATTCAAAAACCTCGCCATACAAATACTCGTGCACCAATAAATGAAATAGTTGATTTTGGAGCGTTCCAAAAATGATTAAATTAAAAATATCAATGGGTCACGATGAAATAAAACTAACTCTATGCTATTCAATATTCGACATTAGGAATGGGTTGCTGCTCCAGCAATTAATTCAGAGTTATTGCTCATCCAGTTACAAAAAAAATGGTACAGCAAGGGGTTGATATTCCCCCAACCCAAAAATTCCGTAAGATTTATCGTTAGTAGCTGTACATTATTATCCAAAACGGCAATCTTGCGTTAATCCATCCGCAAGAAAGTGGAACCCAATGCCTACCGATTTATCGCTCGCCACTCATAAGTCGCGCGAGATTATCCCATCGCATATACCTACTTTCCTTCGAAATAAACCCAAGGCCTAGGAGGTGGAGAAAAAATCGTATCGAGATAAGTTCACGAAGAAAAGACTCGGGCAAAAAAGGTTACGTAATCTGGCGCGTAATTGAGGCTCTCCGCGAATAGCGGCATTTCGTGAACATTTCCTCGGAACGTGAAAATCGTGTAATCCGTGGGCAGCGCAGCGTCTCACGTACTCTTGGCAGCACGTGCCATGTTACGCATACAAAATAAATACCTGTCGATACGAAATTGAGGGAGAGAGAGAGAGAGAGAGGAAGCCGCGGATAGTTTGCCGGTAAGCCAACGAGTAAACTGCCGCGGGCGCGGGTCCAAAGACGCCCGCTCGCCTGCTTCGCTCGATAAGAGACGTTTACATACGTCTTAAGGCATCGTTACTTTAACGCTGATCGCATCAACGACCTATAAAATATAACGCCTACAATCGACCGTCGTCGATGCCGTGCAGTAACGATCTTCTGTTCGGCCTTTCGAAGGCGGGAGAAGGAGTTATCACCGGACGTGCGCCGAGCTGACGACCGATGGCCAAAAGGGTATAGCCTCTATTCGGGATAAGGTGGTCGAGATACGAACACTTGTTATCGGTTTGCTATTTAACTTAATCGAAATCAATTTCATGCGAGATGTATGACGCAAAAACTAATCGCAGAAAAAAATCGTACTGCAGGTGCCTTGTAGTAGCGAAAATCGAGCGTGGCGTTATCGCAATCGCCTGGACTGTTTAGTTTATGCAACTGTGTAGGAAATGCATATTGGGGAGGCCCTATGGTCCTTATTTAGGTTTAAGAACGCATGCGTGTATCTATGATCGAGTGTATGTATACGAAGCAAATGCCTGATCAATGCCAAGCTCTCTGTCTATCAGACGATACAGTTCACATTCTTTTTTGTACCAATACTTACGAGGAGAACCTACACCCGTGGGCATGAGGAATTTAACCCCTTATATTAGGTGAAAGTACACTGAAAAATATTTGTGCCATGCCCGTGCGTTTTTGTAAATGGGCCCACAATTTTGAGAAATCGCATTTTGAAAAATGCAATTTCTGTATGAAAGCTCGGCGGAGTGCAAAAGTACAAGTCGACTACACATCCCTCGAGCCATCGCACTTCTTCAATAGATGCTTACTCTTTGAGAGTATATCACGTACCATACAAAAATTGCATTTTCCAAAATGCAATTTTTCAAAATTGAGGGCCCATTCACAAAAACGCCAGGACGTGAGACAAATATTTTTCGGTGTACTTACATTGAACCTCATTAAAATCCTCATGTCCATGGATGTAAGTTCTCCTTCTTAGTTTTATTAAGTAATCCTACGCTTACTCTCTCTTTTTACATCTAATACGCCCACTCCCATGTACAGTAGGACTCCTCGGCAATCTACGGCATCGGGGCGTAAATTCCCGGAAAAAGATTGTAGGTTCCCAGCCCCTCCACTGAGTGACGCTCAGTGGAGGGGAGCTTTAAGAAAGGACAGAAAACTCTTAACATATCTTTGTTCCGCTCACTCTCTAGTTGAAAAAAGCGGGAAAGTAAAAAGAGTGGTGGTAACTAATTCTCCGCCCAAAGAGGGGAATGAGATTCTAGGTTCCTCGATTGCCGAGGAGTCCTACTGTATTGTGATTATGAATTTATAGATTTTAGTACGTGAGAGCTTGGTATGGCGAGGAGACGCTATCAAAGCCGGTGAAAATTCATTGAAATTTTCAGCTACTGGGCACTGTCATATAAGTGTAGCATAGTATGGAACAGAAGACCAATGGAACGGATTCGAACAAAGACCTTTGAACATGGAAGACGGACGTATGTATCCTCGCGTGCCCGTTAATGAGTGTCAGTTTCATTAGATGCGACGTAGGTAGCTGTTTGACGAATGTCCAGAACGGCAGACAAATTTCTATGCAGTGGTTCGCAACTTTTTCAATGTACAGTTTATTCCAGAGTATTCTCCATGAAACATCTTTGTCGTTATTCATATTCTATCGCACAAAGCAATAGCTTCTCGGTGAACAATCTAAAAAATAAAATAGCAATCCTCGCAAAAACTGGCACCGAAATAAAAGAAATCCTTAGAATTATAACGCGCTCGGATTTGTTCTGCTATCTTCAACTCACAGTCACTCCTCTTTGCTTCTGCTTCGTTCCCAGATTATACCGGAAGACGCACGATCGTTTTATCATGATTCTCGTAATTTATTCGCGATTTACTTGTCGATATTCGTTCGCCAGAGCGACCACGAAACGTATCGACTGAAAATAACTCACCGAAAGAGGAACAGCGTGCAAGAGAGAGAGGTAGAAGGAGATTTGCAGGTAACGACCACCGTAACAAAGTCCATAAAGTACTTCTAATTACGTAACTACCGTCTGGCACTTAGAAACCTTACATTAATCTTCCCTTCCACGGACTCTACAGAGATATCTTTCGAAAGGAAGGTGAGACAAAAATCCTTTACAGTGGCGCTGCTGTACGAACTAAAGAGCGAAAGAAAACCGAGAATCAGAGTAAAAGACAAGGAAAATAGAGAGAAAGAGAAGAAGAAGAGCGTCCAGAGATTGCACCGTTAAAGGTGGTTGATTTTAATTTCACGGAGCGCGAGCCTTCGGTTACGCTACGAACACGAACAGTCTAAGCGGCTGTTCCCATAGCATGGTATACAAGCGTGTATACGCGCACGCGTTTCTATATGCCTCTATGTGCGTGGGTGCTCACATATGTGCATGTATGCGCATCCATACGCGTCGGTAAGCACGCTCGTAAGCGTATGTACACGGACAATATGTGTATCACCGTCGAATCCACGTCCGCGGCCACATCTACGTTTCCTATCTGCATACGGAGGTGAGTGTGCGTTCTGTGAAGCTTCGCTCGCACAACGCTCCTTCCATGGCATCGATCCTGCATAATGGGCCATTATGTTGCCTGATTTGCACATTATCCGACGACTCGCGACGCGTAAGCCACGAACTTTCGATGCGCACCCGATTTCAGATCGATATTAATTATATTATCGAGCCAATGCAACGTCTCTTTCACCCGTGCCAAAAAGTAAAATGTGCATTCAAAGGAAATAAAACAACTTTTTCGAAGGGGCGGTAAAGTTGAGATTCCAATCCGAAAGCTATTACGACGTCGGTAAGAGGAAGTAGATGAGGATCAGTGAAGGTTATCGGGCTGAGCTTTTCCATTATATTTAGTGAAATGGTTGCCATGATATTCTGTTAATCTTGAGGTATTTTTTGTTCGACAACAACGCCTGGTATTCGACGAACGTTTTACGGGCAGACGCGCGCGTCCGACAGCCACCGGTCGTACAAATATGCACGAACACGATATCGGGCACGGTATGCCGGGAGTTTCAACGTTTATTGCTCTCGCGCGGAATAAGAACCGAACAAAGGATCGACGCGTGGGAATTGAAAACGAGGCGCAACGTTTTGTTTCCACGATCGAAACGTTGGCACGAGCGATCAGCCTGGAGAAAAAAAAGTAGACGGATTCCGGACCGGCTCACCACGTTGCCTCGACATTTTTTTCTTTCCCTCGATATCGAGAGCTTTTTCACTTGCGAATTTATCATGGTAGGACGATGGAGAGTTTCTTACACGAATCGTTTCGTTCTTTGAAAATTTGCATAGAAACAATGCTTCCCTGAGGTCGGTCGGTGGAATGACGAACGAAGGATCGTAGAATCATCCATTTGGCCGAATAGCAACTAAAGAATAATTCCGGCGGACTCGCCAACTCACGACTTCTTTAATGCTCCGCGAAATGTGAAACGTTCCAGGAGAAATTCTTAACGCTACGCGAAACACAGCCGCGAAGGTATAAAGGTCCGCTTGGGAAGAAAGAGGTGTAATTCTTGCCATAACTCACGAGACAAAGGGTTAAGTATCGCCATGCAGGAACGTTCAGACGCGACACTTTCAAGTTAATATCGAGATCTCCCGGCACGATTTATCTTTCTGCCGTGAGGTGGAAAAAGAAAGGGAGATAGAACTCTGGAGACGTTAAAAACCAAGAGAAAAAGAAACGTCACTGTGACAAAGGGGGTGAGAGAGCGAAGGAAGAAGGCGCAACATTGTATTTTACTCGACTTTTCGTTCTACCAACGGCTCGATACATTAGCTCCCTCGTAATTCACCTGCTAACCCACGTAACGCCCTTTCGAGCGCAATATCGCGCAGGATAGAGAGGGCATTCGAGTAAATATGCCGGAAGTTATTCCCACCGACGAGGTAGCAAGAGGAAACGATAGTTTTGGCACCAGAGTCGTGTCTTTCGCGAGGAATCTTTCTCCTCGCAGATTTGCTTCTGCCGAGAGAGAAGAGGGCAAAGCGGAAAGTGCTCGCAGTTGGTCGCTAGCACGCCTTACAACGGCCCGCGTCGGTGTCTGCGTAACCGCCGGTGGAGAACGGAAGTCGGAGGAACGGGAGAACGATGGGATGAGAGAACGAGGTGGAAGAGGGACTGAGAGAGTTAAGGAGAGAGAAAGAGCAAGCCTGTGGGAGTGATCGATGGGGTGGCGTCCAAGCGTGTCTAAATAATTAGCTGTCTCTGTTCCGACCCCACACCGTTTGTAGTGGCCGCCCTATAGATAATACACCGTACACGACGCGTGTGTTCACCGACTGCGCCCTCGTCACTGAGAGAAGAGGGGAAAGAGAGAGTAGTAGACAGAGTGCGAGAAGGAGAGATTCGTTTATTACGGAGAGAGGAAGAGAGAGAGAGAGAGAGAGAGAGATACGGCGTGATTTGCTGAGCCACCTCGAATCGTGAATCATCCGAGCGGCGTATGTAAAATTCACGGAGATTCACGACGCGATACAATTTCGAGCAGCTTTCGCAGTTTTATGGGCAAATTCGACGCGCGTATATCAAGCGTCGTTCTCATGAAAAAAAAAAAAAAAAACGAACACCGAAACCCCGCAATGTCGGTAATTCGAGTCGCCCGAATGTCGCGAAATATCGAGGCCTTTCGATTCGATCGGGTTATCGTTGGTTGATTGGTGAGACAAAGAGGGAAAAAAAGGAGAAAGTGTTGATCCGTTGGATCAAAAATGGAGACTGGAAGTAAGCTCGGACTGTTTATTACGCAAGAGTGCCGACTGCTACCGCTTAATCGCATTTCGCGTTCATACATTTATGCAATACCATCGACGCTCAAAATGCAGCGAGTATAATACTTGAAATGTACGTGGACGGCGACCGTGCCGATACGCCGCTCGTCGTTACCGTTTAACAAGCTCGTAATCTGCTTCCGTCGTTATTGGGGCATGTAATCCACCGCGGAGATACATCGGCCGTGATAATAAGAATAATCGACGAAAGAAACGAGGGCGAGAGGCCTTGAATTTCATTCGCGTACCCCTTAAAATACGTGATCGATTCTATGGAAGTGATGGTATTATGTGACCGTCGGAGAAATTTCGCAGCGATACTACTTAACTCTATTGAGTTAACAGACTTGAGTATTTTCTGAATTTATCCACGTTAAACCACTGAAAGTTAATTCAAACATATAGGGGCAGACATTTGCAATGGCTAACCATGAGGTTGACCACGATTGGATGGTTATTTTTAGTTTGGGAAACATTTTTTTCACGTACTAGACAAAGTACCGAAAATTAGGTTCAGCGGTATAGTGGCAGATTCGGAAATAATCGAAAAATCAGTACAGTGGTCTGATAAGGTTAAATTTGGAACGAGATTCGCATTGTTGGAAGGTCTCGCATCGTGGAAATATTACAAAGTTTAAAAAAATAGGTTTATTGCCTTGTTTACCAGAAAATCTGTCTTTCGTCAAGCACCACGGCGCCATCATAAAACTTGAGAGTTTCTATGAATTTCTAGACAACTAGTGAAAAGAAACCCGTGTTACAACATTATTATTTTCTACAATTTTCTTTTCTCGCCAACAGAATTTAGCAGTCAGTGAGTCTTATCGTCAATTAGTCAATTGCGAAAGGCAGTTCCGGGACTTTAGAAAAATTGTGTTCAGAATAGATTATATTCGTAGTAAGTGAAGAATACAGCTTTAAACACTCACTTCTGAGTTTTCTATCAATCAACAAAAATGTTCTTTTGACATTAACTTTGCAAGTGGCACCGTCAAAGTACATCGAAAGTCAAACAACGTATGTGACAAAAGATTTTAACGCTTTTATTAAAATTTCAGTAGATTCCTACACGATCGTCATAGCGCCGTGTAATTTCTCGACTTTGATCGAATATTTTTGAAAGTGGGTCACTCGAGTTTTGTCGCAAGCTTCTATTTTTCGAGATTCCCAAATCTCGTTTTCTGTCGTCATCGACTTTCGTGAAATTTCGTTTTCGCGCATGACAAAATAGGTGGGATCGTCAATGCTGAAATTTGTAACAGTAATACCATTAACGAGGTGCAAATTTATTCTTGCTACTTAACGAGGAACGTACAACTTGCCGATCTGGCAAGTAACCGCTGAATTGGTGCAACGTTAATCGCTACTGCGGTAGAGACGTCGCCGTCTCACTGAAAATCATCCCGAATCTCCGACGTCGCGGCGCCCGTCAGACGCCGTTGGAAAATACGTTACAGAATTGCTAATTAAGCAAAGACCGCAACGACACAATTCGTAACAGTTCAAAGAAAAACAAGGACAAAACTGAAAATACCTCCCTCCTTTCACGTTCACTATTATTCCAAGTGTTATGCGTCAATCAGTTGCTAATAAAGGCGTCGCAATTGGAATGCTTCAACCCTTTACTAACGGAGGGATTTTTAAATATTTAAAGATGATTACTTATTTGGCTATCCGAACCACCTCTTTATCAGAAAACTAGAGTTTTATTGTATAAAAATTATAGTTTCAACAGTTATATTTCAATTTCTCAGTTTTAACTGTGTGTACATGAGTCGATAAACTAAAATTAAATTTTTCCTCAGACTAGGTGCCATTCAACAAAAACAGAGAAACAGAAACAAGAGAAGTGGCAAGTAATACTTTGCTCTGATTCGCCCGATGGATAGAGACATCCTTCCGATGTCATTTTCGATTTTAACCCTTTGCGGACTAGCGACGCATATATGCGGTCTGAGAAAAAATGTAGTTATAGTTTATCGACGTATGTATACACGATTCAAATTGAAAAATTGAAATAAAACCAGTGAGATATGATTAAAAGTGGAGTAATTTATAATTCACATACATTAAAAACCCTAATTTCCGGATACAAAGGTGGTTTTGGAACGCCGAAAAAATGATTATCTGTCAATATTCAAAAATGTAACCGTCCGCAAAGGGTTAACACGTTAAGCACCCACTCCTACAGACCAGCGCTACACTTTTAGATCCGTTTTTAGGAAAGGTATCTTTCTATTTGTTTTATTAAGCTACATTAATTTTTAGTAGCCCAGGCAAAAAACTAATCATGATTTTCATTGATCAGCATGAACATGAACGAAAAGTCAACGACCGATCCCTAGGGACCGGTGTGGCGCTTAACGTATTAATGCGTGACTGGCCGAAAAATCCTCACACTCGCTACCTTATAGGATCGACAAAAGAAATGTCGATTATTATTCGTCGATCTCAGATTTCTAGAAGTGATATCGTGGAAATATGCGGTGCATGCGACATTCTCCCCTTGCCCCGTAAGCGAACCAAGCGACTTTTTGTTTCTGCCGAATAATACATACTATTCGTTCCTAATCTTCAAAGGGTTAAACGATCGATTCCTTACTTACGAAAGTAATATCTTGAAACAATTCTTACTTCCACATCATCAGTCAAACCTCTTCCTTAATGATTCCACCTCTACTGCGACCAAATCATTCGTCTAGAAGGAAGTTGTCTCTTTCTCTTTGACGCCCCGTAACCTGGGAAAAACACTTGGCCGCGAGTTACCGTAGTACGAGCTCGCATAAAACGTAAAATCCCTCTCGGATGATCCGAAGCGGCGCAACGTGCGTCGCATTACCGCATTTTCGGGTCGGTCCGCATCAAAATACACGCGAATGCGAACAGTTATTTACTAGAGCTCGTATACAGGACGGTTATATCGTACGTGAGCCGCATTTAATGCCCAGTCGGCCAATAGTTTGTAAGTGTTTTACCGTGTAGTTTTACGGCCGTACCCCGAGTATTTCGAGCCTCCCCTAAAAACATTCGGAGACGGCACGCGTGGACGCGCGTTCCGCATTCGTGTGCGTGGCAATATTCAGGGTAATATTCTTAGCTCGATAGAAACCCATTCCAGTGGTTCTCTCTGTCTCTCTTTCTCTTCAACCTTCCATCTTCTGGTCCCTTTCGCCCGTCGAATTTCCCCCTTTTCTTGTCGGCTTCCTCGAGCTTGATTTCTCGGCGTTCCTTTTTTTCCGGGCCATTTGTCGGTTCGTTCCTCGGCACACGTATCGCGAAAACAACCCCATCGGGCGATGCTTTTAAATAATCCAGCCGTTCGACGTTCCAACGTGGGTGCTGCTACTGCTGCTCTCTTTCCATTTATTTCAAACGAATTTCGAGTATTGGAAACGAGTGAGAATTTGCCAGTGCAATACATCGATGTTTAATTAACGGCTTAGGTTTCGGTGAAGTACAATTGCAGATTGTCCTGGACAAATTCTACACGAATCGGGAAAAGACGTTTAACGCACAAAGGTGAAAGAGGTCAACGTTTTTATTCCGAGTATCTTTTCCATTAGAGGGTTAACCCCATGATATACAATGACGACTGAAAGATGTCATTTATTTCGTGAGCCATGATAAACTTTGACATCTCTGAGACGTTAGAAACTGCCTCTGTTGGACACCGTACAATATAATATTAGATTATTCAATTATTTTACTCGTGCGTCAACAGAACTACTAATTTATTATTTTCAAATGATAACTTTATTATTGTCCATAGAACCTGATTACATTCAACATAAAATGTTCTGTTTCTAAATTTGTACCTAATTGTTCAATTGGGCCAAATTAAATAGCATTTTTCGGACGCATCAAAATCCGTTTTATTTGTATGTCAAGGGGTTAAAGTCTTTTCGACGACGCGGAAGCGATCAGCAAAACGAGGACAAGTCGGATTTTTCAAATTAAAAGCGTAGACAGCCCTGACCCAAGATGCACTCTCTTTCCGTGTTTCTTCTTCTCTCAGTCTTCGTCCCTTCACCATGTGGATCGTAGGTGCCATTTCTCTCTATAGGTATACACGTGACCCGTGGCGAGCCTTCGAGCGGTTCCTCCATTAACAGACTCCAATAATGAAACACCGAGCTACCAACACACCCAGCCCTCAATGGCACTCGGACGTCGGAAGCCCAGAAGCTTTTCAACGGATATAATTCGCGATAGAATCGACGCTAGTGTGATCTCGTAATAGAACAAAATATATCGTCTCTACTCCGGACCGTGTCGATGAAGACCGGAGATGCGACCCAAGAGAAGATTCGATAGCGCGAAAATTTGTAAAATTGTAGAAAATAGTAGAACGAAGATAGGAAAAGAGAAGATGAAATAAAATGAAAAAGAGAGAGAGAGAGAGAGAGAGAGAGAGAGAGAGAGAGAGAGAGAACGATGATGCATCTTCGAAAAAGATATACCCAAGTGGGATGCGAGCTTTCGAATATACTACCGACAAGAAAATTAAATTGAAGTACAGGAAAACGTATTTACGTACTCGTTCGCGCTTAGAATTTACGAGAAGATGCAGGTAACTCTTCTCCAAGGTGAAAACATCGTCGAGAAGATACACTACAGAGAAGCGGCGCATTACTTGGCCGAAGCAAAGAAGCTCGAGAACCCTTTGACAGAACATGCGACGGATCACCGCCACATCGTTTCCACCATGTTCCCCAAAGAAGTGTATCTTTCGATTCATTTTTCTCTCATGGGGTGAGCACAAGGCCATCGAATACATTGGTATTTTCGAAAGACATCGTGCCAATGGAATTCCAGAAGGGTGGATGCCTTTAAAGTCGTCAAGTCGGTCGAAACAAATTACACAAGGAGACAAGGGAAGCCAATGGGGTGCGCAGGGTGCATTTGGAAAAGCCGCGAATACTTGCGTGAGCCCTATTTGTCGTTTCCATTTTGTGAAAGAGGGAAGAGAGAAAGTCACGCGCGCAAAGGGCGAAAAAGTCAATGGATGATGGAGGAGCTAGGACAATGCAAGGGCGAAGGCTAAGGCTAAAGCTAAGTCGAATGCGATGGCAAAGACGGGGACGATCGTGTAGGTGGGAGAGTGCGAGAAGCATATGCGCGAGTTCGTCGAGATACGGTATAAAATATACTTAATCTGTATTCGGGACACGATCCTTGCCCAGCCGGCTGCCTAGCCGGCAGAATACAAAATTTCCGTATTCAGATGCTTTGCGACAGAAATTGACTTTATTGAGGTTTATTGATCCGCAATATTGTGTTCCGCCGTAGCACGACTACCCGCGCCCGTATGCCCTCCTCTCTCCTCGTGTCATTCACGTACGTGTGTCGAATCTCCCCTATGTGTGCGCGTAAAAGCGCGCGATTCCTTCGTCGTGGGTGCTGTGGTTGCCGCACACGCTTGCATACCTGCGCGCAAAGGTCTACGTGTATGCTGACTCTTTCTTCCTCTCTTTTCCTCTCCCTCTACCGCTGCTTCTATCCCCTGAGATACATTTTACTTTCTCGCATCGCCCAATTCCAGACACGGCTCTTTCGTATGTGTACAGGGGTCTACGAGGGCGTTCGGCTCGACGGGTGTCGTATACACCGTGCCCCGGCATGTTCTATACGACACACGTAAATGGAAAAAGCTCACCTCGTCGGATATAATCAAGAAACGTGTCGTATTGGGAGCATCTGCCTATACGCTGCGCACGATCCACAATTTGATTCTCTTCGAGTGTATTCGCTCGACCGGTCTCGCACCTTTGTATTCTTACTTAAAACAAATGTCTATCCGAGGGCGATACCAAGTTTCGGTCTTCGAGAATAATGGGAAGGTTTTTTGTCAACTGAGACGGCAGTTTAAGAATGCTTAGAGAAAATTGTCGTTTTACGTCAATATACTGTGTGTTGAAACAGAAATATGTAATCACTTGGTTTGCTTATCTCAATCTTGGAAACCTGAGAATGACGAATGACAATCGAAATCGAATCGTTCTCATAATAGTGTAACGAGTGTGAGGCTTTTTTGACCAGTCACGAATTAAAATCGAAAATGACGTCAGAACGTGGGATGTCTCTATCCATCGGGCGAATCGGAGCAAACTATTTAGCACTTCTTTGTTCTGTTGACTGGTAGAAAAGGAGAAGGCTATTTCCGTCGATTCACATGATTACGTTATCTGATCAGTGTACGTGCCCATTTCGCCTAATGGAATAGTAAAATTAAAGGTGTACGTAGATAGAAACTTCCTAGTTCCTTTGAACTTTTGACACGATCTCGAAGTTTTTTCGGGAGAAATAAAATCCACAATGATGAGGAAGTACTCGAGCCACCCGTTAGCTCGCGGTTCCTTGGTCCAGCACAGACGGAACAAAGAGGAGCATCGTGCTTAGAGGACTCCGCCTGCTCGAAGGAGGCTCGAGAGTTCGGGATCTCGTTGGCCGAACAGGTTTTAGTTCTCACAGTGACGTGGCCACGGTGTCCGTAACATCGTGGTGGTCGAACCGCGCGTTTGCATAACAGGCCGATGTTATACTGGCCGCTGCATAATCCGCGGCTTCGAGTATTCCGAATTAAAAATAATCGAAGAGCAAATTACTCGGTCATCCGCGATTTTGCACGTAGCCTGTCGCATAAATTCTAGTCGATGGACGATCGACTCATCTGACAACCCCGGCGAATATCGATTCAGCTTTGTCACATCGCGACCCAGAGAGGCAAACCCAAATTTTCTAGCTGAAAAAGGAGGTGAACGAATATGTAAAAAAAAAAAGCAAATTACACTGAATCGCGTAGGTAACGTAGCATGCAAATTACAAAAATTATTCGCGTTTCAACCGCAAAAGCAGCCTCGTAAGCGAATATTGCCACGGCGCTACAAATACGATTTTCGGTGGGCGCATATGAACGTTGAATTATCGGCCGACAGAGAGCGAGCCAATAATATCGAATAAATTCCCAACCGTTACGCGAATATTTTCATTAACGCGATTATCCCGCAGATTCGAGGTCGCGGAGGGAGATCAGAGGAGGGAGGAAAGAGGTGGCGGTAGTCGTGCGACATAATTCATTTCCGGACGGAGATAGGTAGATAGATAGATAGATGGATAGAGAGGAAAATAGAGAGGGAAAGAGAGAGAAGAGAGTTTTTGGCGCGGGAACCGAAGTTCGTTCCGGCAATAAGAAGAAAGTCGAGCTCACTGGAACGAAACCAAGTGGCACGTTCTCCGGAGCAACACAGAGAGAAGAGTCGTGGCACGTAATTATCCACTTCGAAAACTCGGCGCCGTTTTAAACGTGGAAGAACGGTGCAAACTGTGTCCGAGAAGAAGCTAAGCTTGGGACGAGCGAATGACAAAACACGAGGAGCATATCCCGCTAGGATTCCCCGCTGGGTTACAATGGCAAACATAGACATCGAAGCGAACAAACGAAAAATGCAAGCTGTGTTATAAATTTGTCTTTTAATTGTAATTATACCTTAAACCTATACTTATATTCACTTCAAATTACTACTTACATGGCAAAGGCAAAATCTGCCAGAAGTGATAGTATTTTGCAGGCAAATTGGCTAGTTGGTAATTCAAAGATTTAATAAAATAATTGAAGTAAGTTAATGTAGTAAAATATTATTAACTTTGCTATTATACTTTGAATTTTACTTTGGACATAAAGCAAAGGATCGACTTGGACGAAAGTGTTACAGTGCGATTGTCCTTTTGACTGCGGCATTGCGCAAGAAACACCAACCGCAGAGTGCGGCGCCATGAGCTCACAGTAAGATCACAAATCAGTGATTACGATCTGTACAGACAGTCTGCGTAAAAACAACGTATACTTGGTAATATATATTCTGGATTTGGAACGCTTGAAGCAGTACGTTTCAATTTTGCACGTAAAATGCTACTTCTGAAAAGTATCGATATGTTCTGTTTGGCCGAATTTACACAAAGCGTGCACATACATACGTGCTTCGCAGTCAAAGGGTAAGAGACAAATTGCAGGGCTTATGTTTGACGCTTTATCCACGATTCTTTGATGCAGAGAGAACAATTGAAAAGGACGTACGTGCAGAAAAAGACTTTGTTTTAAGACGGTACGTGACGGAAGGATTATGCCGGCTTAGTGAGAGTAGAGATTTTGTAAATGTACCTCAGAGTCTGCGAATCGTTGAATAATTATATCTCATGGGGCATAGAATAAACACAGAGGTGTAGCCAAGTTAGGATTTGCCATGTATTTTTAAGTTATAAATTTTCGCTTTATACAATCTTTCACTTATGAAACTTGCCAATTTGAACCCCCTTTCTTCAATACTCCCAATAACGTGCTACTGTACACCATTAAATTTGAACGCTCTCCACCGCAATCATCGAATTTAACGTCCATTTTCATTGTAGGGCGAGAACTCTATTAAGTTTCTCACCTACAAAAACCGAAGTAGCAGTAGTCGTGTTTAAAGCGTTTCCTCTTTCAAAATTCCTCGCTTCCAAACGTGGGACGAAAGTAACGAACATTTCTAGAGTGACAAATCTGAACAGAGATACAATGAGGAAGTTGAAAGATAAGAATTCACCCTGATAGTTCGCGTCTAGATTCGAATTTGAAAATGGAAGTGGTTTATCAAGAGACGATCCACGGTATGACAGCACCTACTCGTTTTCTCAGTTCGAAAGGGAAAGTTTGCTCGGGTCATTTGACTATCTGGAACATTAGGCACAAGATCTACCAGTAGAAGAGGAGTGTTCGATGTAAGTCTATCGCAGGTACCTCTTCGTGATACAAGAGAGGCAAATGGGAGAAGAGAAACTAGAAGGCACAGCCGAGACGGTGGGTTTTACGAGCGCATAGCGTCGCCTCGTAAGTCGTTGGCGAGGCTCGAGATACTTTTGCGGGCGGAGAGTTTGTCGCCGCTCGTACGGCTCCGGATGCGAAGGGGGATCGAAAGAACCGGGAGTAATCCCACAGAGGCGTAAAAGGCGAAATACGTACGAAGGAAAAAACGGGTTACACCTTTTTCATGGTCCCTTAAGCATGCTCCGAGACGGCCGGCTTCGGGCATTTCCGCGCAAAATTTGCACCCTCTCGTGTCGCGATGGACGATCAAATGGAAAACAGAGCGAGGTAATGGCGGCCATTGCGTCGACAATTTCCACGATGTTGGCACGGTGTTCCTCCGCTTGCACGCTTTTCCCGGGGACTTGATTCGATTTCGCGAACGTGTTTTATTTACCGAAGCGTAGAGGATGGAGAAAAATATGAGCAGCCGGAGGGGGTTTGGCCGGCTTATTATTACGATCGCGAGTCATTAAATCGCGAAACGTTTATCGGGAATACGCGTGACGTTGATGCAAATTACGAGGGGGTCGATAACCCACCGTTCTCGAATCGCGCGGTAACGAATTCGCACGAATTTCGCCAGGCTTTGTTACGTAATACCTCGTGACCAGCACGAGATGGAGTAACGTGGCGAATTTGACGGTTTTGCGAGATTGAAAGGGTGGAGTCGGAAAAAAAAAGAAGAGAATTCGTGATGTACTTCATGAAGAACGGGATGAGGGATACGCGCGAATTAAGAGGGAGTCCGTTAAACAATTTTGCTCGCGGGCCGCGTCGTTCGGAGGGTGGTTGAGAGTTCCATTTGCCGGCTACCAACGAGACGGAGGGAAATTATCGGGGCGAGATATCCTCTCGGGCGAGAACGCCGCACACTCCCTTAATTCTCAATATTTTTTCGAGACACACCCTTCGACCGAGCTCAACTTGTTGCGCTTTACGAGCACGTCACCGCTCGCTGAAATTCCTATTTGTTCCGGTAGACGGGGAGAGACGGAGAAAGAGAGGTAGAAAGACTAAGAGAGGGCGAATCGACCAACGTTCCGGGGAAGATGGAAAAAAAAATAAGGAAAGAGGGTTTTAGGTGGCGCTGAAACGGAAGGGCGAGAAGAAAGGAAGGCGCGCATGAGAAAAGATATGTAAAATGAGAAAAAAAGGTAGAACCATCCATAGGAACGCCTCGATATAAACGCGCGTAGTCCCTATTGGACACCGGTTAACTGGTTCGGGAGGGCTCGCCTCGGAAATCGAGTCTCAAGGGCGAGTCAAGCGTTCTCTCGGTCGACAGGAAGAAGAGAAATAATAAGGGCGGGGTCGAGAAAAAGACCGATGAGGAGAGAAAAGTAAAAGGAGAAAGAGAGAAACAGGGAAGCGCGTCGAGAGGAAGAATGGCAAAATGAGAGGTAGGGAAGGGGAGAGGAAGAGAGCAACCGCGGGGTGTAAGAAACAAATTGCAGGAAAGGGGAGCGAGAGCGCGGCGAACGGTGGGGACGTTTAATGACAGAGAATTGCAAGTAATGGCGGGTAACGTGCTCTATTTAACGCCTCCGCCTCGCCTTATCCTATCACACGAAATAACCTCTGCATCCCCGTTAATATTTTCTTATCGCTGGAGCGAGCGTGGAGCCAGCCCGCCCTCCTTACGTGCATTACGCTTCGGCCTGCTCCTATCTTCCGGCTGCTCACCCGACCGAATTATTACGCTTCCAGGACGCAATTTCGGCATACTTCGGAGCAGCCTTGTCCCTATGGGTTTACCCTATTCCGTCTATTTCCTAGTCGGACGTTTATATTCATTTTTATTTGCACCCAATTTCGGAATATTGCTTGGAATTTGATCGATCGATTGGAAATTAATGGTTGATATTGGAGTTCTGCGGTTTGACACTGTCTGCCGGGGACATGGTATTTCTCAAACGACGATCTTTGGTCAGTGGCGGACTTTTAAATAGGCTAGCTAGGCCTATAGTGGCAAATTTTCAGAAGAATCTTTTTCAGCTGCTAAAAACGGACTGTCACTGATTTGATGAACAATATAAACGGCACATTAGTAAATTTGCCTCTGTTTTCGGTCTATTTTTCTTTTTAATACAGTGGACGATTCGAATTAATTGTTATTGATAAGAAAACAAAAAAGGGTGGCAAAAAAATTTTTGAAGTAAACTTGGGAATAGTTTCTAACATTTCAACTACCGATTGCCAACGAAATGTTAAAGTGATTAGTGTATTAAAAATTAGTTCATGTACTTCCACTCAGCTCGCAGTTGCTGACTCTCTCACAATATAATAATAGCTTAGCAAACAACGTAGCATTGCGTCAGCGGCAATCACCTATCTCATGCTAAAAGATGTAATATTACGTCAGTGGCTGCGAATGTGTTAAGATTAAACTCTCCGATGTTAATTCACTTCGTATCTCACCACCAACTCCAGATAACAAGTCAACAAAGATTTAACACTAGGTTTACGGGACGCGTCAATTTGACGCATTTCAAACTTCGAAATGAAATATCTCAAAAACTATAGTATTAATTGCAACCACTTTTTGTCGTAAATTAATCATTTCAACCAAAGAATTTATACACTCAATTATTTTTATCCTAAGCCTTCTAATTTTTAAAATCTGTTTGTAGTATACCTATCTCTACGAAACGCGTCAAATTGACGAATTAGCTAATTACACGAGTAGTTTTTATATATTTGCTTTGTTCGTAAAATCATTATTTCAGTTTACTTACTACTACAGTTTTTAAAACATAATGTGCAAAAGATTCTACAGTTATTGTTATTTCAGACAGTCTTCGCTAATTGTAACTTTCTGCGATAAGGTAATCGAATTGGAGCACAATATTTTTTTTTATTTTGGTCAATCCGCCTTTTCTAGCAATATGACGTAAATCCAGGTGATATAGTAAAATAAGATGTTGAGCAAAATTGTCAAAATCAATGAAGATTGTTGTGGGGATACCTCCGAAGATGACCAATATGAATTACTCTAAAGCGAAGATGAGAGTGAAAGCTCCGAATGCATTGAAAGTGGAAAGATAGAAGGATTTTCGGGTAGTAAAGAGGAAAATTTCTTGAAAGTACATCATAGTAAGAAAAGGATGAGTATGTTTTCTTGTTTTGATTCCGAGGATGAGAGGACGAGCATTCCAAGCACATCCCAACATATAATGGATAAAATTGAAATTACAGTTGACAGAACACGGTGGATAAAATTGAAAGCAGACGAATCTGTGAGTAGGCCGCCCATTCATTTGATATTCAAGGATATCACAGGACCCACTGGCTATGATAAGAGAAATATTATGTCAGGTTATGTAACTAGTGCTTTCGGATTGATAATTGACAGACACGTAATAGAACACATAAAAGACTGCACTCAAACGGAGGCACGAAAAACCTCCAGAAAAATGAAAACAGTAATTTTTGTATATATTGCAAACAGATCATGTGCGGAAAATGCACAAACAAAATTCAGTATGTCTATAAAAAATGTGCTCAATAAATGTGATTGCCATATACCGTTAATACCATTGCTAACATTTCCGTGGCAATTTTAAAAAATTGACTTTTTACTTGTTAATAATGAATCTAACTGTGAACCCTAGTGTTGTTTAATTTATATTTAATTTGAAAAAACTGATTTTTTAAAGGAAATGCGCATTTTTGCTTACGCGTCAATTTGACGCGTGATCGTAGAGATAGGTATATAAGAAACGCCCGTAAACCTAGTGTTAAACAATCTATTCAATACCTTCCAAAATCTTTACGCACATTTCTCTAAAAATTTCTAAAAATCCGCAACTAGCGTAAAATATAATCGAAAAATTGCAAACGATATTTTCCACTCTCGAGCCTCGCAAATGGATACCGCAACGTTTGCCTCGTGGAGATGGATCGTTGTGAAAGCCTGAAATCATATTAAGCGAGGCAACGTAACGAAGGTGAATGCAACCCGGGCACGAAAGGATTGTACAAACGGCCAGAAGGTGCACGTTGACGAGGGGGTCCGAGACGTGGAAAAAGGATCGCGGAGGGGCCGAAAGATAACAAGAAAGAAAAGAGAAAAAAAGCATCGGCTTCGACGTCAAGGCCCGACGTATACGGCAAGTAAGCCGAAACGAGGTCTGGTCCCGCAAACCTTACATAAACCAACCTCTCCTTCTCTCGAATCGGTCCCCTTCCACCCTCTCTTTATCCTCCTTCGTTCTCCCCTCACTTGTCGGACGTGGTATTAAGCCGTGCTCGCATAAAGCGCTTTTAATTTCGTACTTCTTCGCCGCTTCTTCTCAGCGAGCCTTGTTTCGGCCGGCTAACCAGTTTACGTTCAACGTCGAAGATCAGATTGGGAAAAGAAAGGATCGAAGGTGGCGAAGAGACATACAGGAAAACGTTATAGGCAATGTTACGACATAGTTAATATTTTTTTAGCGATATTAACACTTAGGACGTTTTAGTACTGGGTGAATTTAGGAAGAAGTCACTCGATATGAGGTACATACGTGGTAAGAGGAGACTGTCCTCGCACTGCCTTATTCCCATTGTTTCGGTCCTTGAAACCTGAGGCGAATGACAACCGAAAGCTAAACTCTTATTTCGTCGTTAAGTGATTTTTCGACCAGTCACGTATTAGAATTGAAAATACATGAGAGCGATGGATGTCTCTTGTCCGTTGGACGAATCAGAGCAAGCTACTTATCAATTGACTTCTTTCTAAGCGCTGTTTGTAGGTTTTAGAAACAGGTAGGTCCGGTTAGTTTCATATGGGGCGATCGAAATGAGACTGCAAGTGGAAGATAAAGTCCGGACGTATCTTGACCCTTAAATGCACACGGCGAATATAAGGACGTGACCCTTGAAAAGGTACGAGAAGGCAACTGCTTGAAGAAAAAGGTTGAAGATACGTGTAAAAAGGGCAAAGTTTTTGGTGTTCCAGTTATTTGTTCACGGCAGAAATTTTATATATCTTGTATATAGTGTCGTAAATACGGTGAAACATACTCAATTATTGCTCGACCTCCTACTGGTAATTCGTCAATAATACATACTTCTTTAAAACAACTATAAAACAGTCGTTTCGAAGCTGGTTGTCGTAAAGGCTCGCGAAAACCGTCTTCATCCTTGAGAAACTGTCCCGGGCCTGTCGTAAAGTAAGAAGAGGACGAAAGGGGCCAAGCATAGAAATACCACGGGAAAAGCAACCCTCTAAATATGTTCCAGAAAACAATTCTGTATCGTCTGAGAGCTCGATCCTCCGTTTGGGTAATGCAAGAAGCCGGGAGTATATACTCGCATCCAAGGGACGGTCTTATATGACTGGTATAGGACGACGAGAGTAATAAATAATTATTGTGCAGCGGTAGGACGTCTGATTTTCAGCTATTCAATAATTCATGCGTTAAACGCGTCGTATATGTGAAGGAGAAGATATATCCCGGGTACCTTACATAAACCAGACTCGTCTCCTTTCTCCTCCCGAGACACGGCACTTTTATTTCGTTCTCCATCCTCTTTGCCCCTCAGGCATTGCAATATTACGGCGGCGTAAAGTTTTTAATTTCACCTTTCAACCTTTGAAATTTCCATTGACAACAGTTTGCGTCGAGTTGTTTAGAATCTCATATTATTTCTTAACAGCTGAAGATAATTCGTCCCGGTTTATTTCATTTCCTCGACGTCGACAAGACACGATATTTCGCATGGGGTACGCAGAGAGAAAAAAAGAGGTAGAAATAGAAGAAGAAAGAATTTTAAATAAAAGCCAAGCATGAAATACGACGGAGGGAAATTTCGCAATAGATTTGGTGATCGCGCGATCGGTGTCGAGCGCACTTGGAACCGGAAGAGGAACCTTCTCGTCGTTCTCCGGTGTCGGTAGACGGATCGCAAGCGACGCCGGCACCCTTTTCTTCTTCGTGGCTGGGAGAATAAGGAACAAGGAGAAAAATGCCGTTGAAAATATTCGATTTCCGCAGGAAGCCGGGGAACGTTCTCGCTGGAAGTAGGTAGGGTCCTTAAAGCGTTCAGCACGTAGTAGGTACCTACGTCTACGGGAGGGGTGAAACGATCCTCAACTTCGCGCGGACCTCGTCCAACTTGCGACAATCCACCGTATCCTTTGTCGTTTTTATCAGTCTCAAGTTCCATCACCTACCCTAGATTTTCAGCTTTTCTCCCGTCGA
Source organism: Cerceris rybyensis (assembly GCA_910591515.1). Taxonomy (NCBI): domain Eukaryota; kingdom Metazoa; phylum Arthropoda; class Insecta; order Hymenoptera; family Crabronidae; genus Cerceris; species Cerceris rybyensis. Next base: position 45,050,750 of record OU342789.1, read on the forward strand.
TTTACATCTTGCGATCCACTTGGGGAAGTATTTTTTACCTTTTTCAATAAGTTCACAAAAAATTGCCTAAAATTGTCCCAAAATATGTTACTTTGCAGAACGCAGGACAGAATTCGTTGTTCATGTAGTAAAACAATAACAAAGTGAGAGATGATGGGAGAAGAGGGCACTTGGGCGCGAAAATCGAAGGTAAGGTTGAATCCAAAGAGCGTATGAGACTCGAGAACCACTGTCGGAGGAACGAAGCCACAATGCCAGCCGATTGATTTACGTTGCTCGTTACGCGGTCCACTGCTCCGAAGAGAGAAAAATAAATTGATAGAGGGGGAGGGAGAGCAGAAGAGGGCCGGCGGAGAAGAAAGAAAGAAAGAGCAAGAGGGAGAGAATGTAGAGGGAGGTTAGAGAGAAGAAGAGGGGAGAAAAGAGGGACCCAAGAGAACGAAGGAAGAAAGGAAGAGGGTCGCGGGAAAGGAGAGAGAAGGGTTCCCGTGAAAGAAGGCAAAAGGGAAAGAGAGGAGGGACCGACGAAGCAAAGGGCCGCGCGATGAGAAATGCAAAGTAAAGCGAGGTGGATTTTGTCGAAGAAAAACCGGGGTCACGCTCCTTCGATCACGTCGGCCCCACTAATCGCGACTTTTGTTAAGATCGATGATCGCTTTTTTCTTCGTTCACCAACAGGAAGAGAGGAGGAAGAGGGAGGGAAGGGAAGACAGGGACGAAAAGAGTGGCGGGCCAAACTTATCCAATAAAGTCGTCGATTTCGTCTTCGATTCAGCGGGCGGCCCTTTTGGTCTACGTGACTTCTCGCCGAAACAAATTTGCAACGGATCGGTTTTCCGACGTTCTAATTTAATAATAGAACGCTTTATTCCAGTCACGCGCATCTGCCGCTCCGGCTAACTTCTATTTTCGAGGGTGGAGACACGCCTGACACGCGTCACGAGCGAAACGTACCCACGAAACGACCGAATCGCGATGGTTTTAAGCTACCATGAGGAATTCTTCGCTCGTAACACCGAACGGCGACCATTGAGAAGACGTCCAAGGAATTAAACTCTCGACAAGTTTCACTTCCTTTTTATCACCGACGACGAATACTCGACAAAGTCGTGACAAAAAGCAACGGATCTCGCCGTCTTATCGTTCTCTTATCTAAAGCCGTGGAAACCTGGCGCGATACGAGGCTCGCTGCAATCTTGAGCAAACGCAAAATAAAAAGGTGACGAACGAATAAACGAACGACTCCCCCGGAGGTCGAGGTTCATCGATATTCGAGGCAGACTGAGCGCGAGGTAAGGGTCGGAGGAGAAATCTAGGAGGATAGACCCGAGAGGACGGAAAAAGGATGAAAAAAAAAAAGAAAAGAAGGAAGGAAGGAAGGACGGAAAGGAAGGCAGCAATATCTTCCAAGAAGTAATCCTAGTCATTAGTGTCCCGATCGGTTTGCTCTAATACTGCCAGCCCGGTGTATATCCTTCTCCTCGGCTCTTTTCTCTCCTGCACGCTCCGAGGAAACCGATCCGAGCTGACTAATGGATCCGAGAACCGGCCTCGATTGTAATTGCAGATGCAGTCGATACATACGGATCTATAGATTCACAGGCGCGCGGATAAAAATACATCCCTATATACCCCATCCGACTCTGACGTTCGTTCGTTCGTTAGCGTCGTTTCGACGGCGGAAAAAGGTGAAAATAAAAAGACGACACGAAGAACTAGAAATCCTCCCTTTCGCAACCGATGATCGGTTGTCGGAGACCAAAGGCGTGAAATAATAACGTACCAGATAACATTCGATAGAAGCTTACGCGCGTAGGTATTACAGTAAGCGGAGATAAGCGCGACGAATAGTATCGTCCGCGAGGGGTTTCCACCCAGTTTTATTACCGTCCGAAAAATCCAGTCGGCTATTAGCCACGTTTACTGCCACGGCAGAGAGTAAAAAGTAATGCTGTGTACGCGACTGGCCGAGTTGAGGAGAAAGGTGAGAAAAGAAGAAAGAGACGATGGAAAAGCACCGAGAGAAGAAAGGATGAAACGAGGGAAGCGTGCGCGCGGTAATACGCGAAACGAGCGCACGGCTCACCGAGCAACAACCGCTTTTACGACGAAGCTCGTATTCACGGATACGACTCATCCTCGTGGAGCGTGGAAAAGGGATACAACTACGGGAGTGGAAAATCGAAGGACGACCACGGAAAGAGACCATCTTCTCTGGCGTCGTATACGTCAGTTAAGACTTTCCCGGTCCTTAATTTGAGAAGGAAGCCATCGGCTCGACGAGACGAGACCAACAGAGTCATCTCCCATAGACAAAACCTCTGCCCGTGCGTGTTTTACGGGGAGATTTCACTCCTCGATGGCCGTCTACCTACGATACTTTTTACTAACCATAAATTTAATCAAGTTGCGATTGACGCGCACGAGGAAGGACGAACAAGGAGAGGAAGTCTCCTCCTCGTTGTTGGGTGGGCAGAAAAGGGTCGGAGGTTGCCTCGGGTGGAAGCTTTCGATCAATGTCTAGACCGCCTCTTGTCACGAAAACTCGCGGCAGTAGGTGAGCCCCGAGGAAAGGGGAAGGTTGGTAAAGGGGAGGAAAAAATTGATAAAACGCGTGCCTCGGTTCTTCGAGGAAAGACGATAAGAGAGAAGAAGCAGCGGTGAACCCTCCTTGTCCGCAGCATGGCGCTCTTCGTACCTGCTTTTCATGCCGATAAGAAGGAGCCATGATGCGGAGGAGTTCGATGCTCCTTCGATTTTCAAACTTCCGCCGGGAAAACTTTCGGATCATCCGGCAGCGCGCGACCGACTTTCGCCGGAATGGCAATTTTGCCGCCCTTGTACCCTAACTCGACTGACGACGTAGACCGGTTCTCGATATCTCGTTGAGATTCTTTTTTTTACTTCAGGTATATGGTGGCTTCGACCCACGCGTGTTTTTCCAGCGAGATTATCTTAGACGGAAGCGCGAGCATAATCGAGACCGGTTTCGAGAGATAGAGGCAGGTATTTTCCGATTTTAGTTTCGTGTTTGATCAAAGGGATTGACTTTCGCTGTTCAACGACTACTGCGTTATATTTGGATTCGACTGATGATCTAGGAGAAAGGTGTTTGATTGGTGCAATTGTATAATATATTCGAACTTTAGTTTTCTAATGTAGGGCTATTTTTACAGAAAATGTATTGAAGTTTTCCAAGATGTATGTTAATATTCAAAGTTCCATTTAGAAGGTGTAGAACAAGTACGTGGCTATACGACCATAGAGCCATAGACTATGAATGGAAATTCCAAAGAAGGAATGTCAGTGAATTAGTTTTTTTGCCGCAGAGAGTTATACAGCAAGTCATGTCGTATTTATTACGCGTCTATAGCTTAACATATCATGAAAACACAGCCTAAGTGTCGACGTACGTAGATGCCGACCGGTTTGCATTTTCTCTCCATAAACTTCTTTTTTTTTTTTACTCACATTCTGAAGTACTGTACTTTTGATAAGTGCGCAATTTTCCCCCTCGACAGTTTTATTCCAACAGAATGGCGGGTCTAATCGATACAAGTTTTGCAAGCTACTTTTTGCGATTCCGTGCTAGTAATATTTGTGTGTAATGCACGAGGAGAATTTAAATTCTACAAAGGTACGTGTTACATGCACCGAAAGCGGGTAACATATACGTGTACACGTTTAGCTATCGTTTCTGGTCGACCCGAAACGAGGAAGTTGCAAATGCACAATGCAACGATATCGAATTTTGCTCATACTTGTTGGCTATTCTTCGTACAAAGCCACGGCATGACATTTATCTAAAAGAAACACGAAAATCTCCAACTTTCTATTTCCGCTCCTCGAAGCGTACATTCAAAACCGATAATGCAGTTTGCAAAAGAGGCAAACTCGTCGTTCCCGGTAGGAAGCCAAGGAAGGAACGAGGCCGGGGCATTTAGAAATTAATATCGAACGTTCGAGAAGGTTAAATTGACTACCGTTTAACCGTCGACCTCGATAACCGAGCGTGTATCTCCTGCATAATTGTACGATACACCAGTCACGCGATACTTTTCCGAATCTCAACTCTTTGAACTCTCGGGAAGCGGATCTTCGTTACTCTCGATACAAACAACGGAAGGAACGTTAGAGAAAAATTCACCCCCTTTGGGAATCTTGCCGGAGGTAATGTAGCCGTTTGCACGCCAGTTAGTCGGCCGTGAAATTCTGAAAAGACGAGATATCCGCGAAGCTGTTGCGGCGCATTAGGCGCAGAGGAGCGGTGCATCGTTAACAGCGACGAGGGCTTTCGAGGACGGCGCTAATTAAGAAAGCGCTTCGCTATTAGGGAAATTCCATATTAACCCAGGTACGCGGATAAGGAGTTCGGGTTATTTGATTTAGCCAGAGCAGGTATTACGAAACAAGCAGTCGCGTTGCAAGATTATCCTTCGAGTTTGCCCTACATATACAAACGGACCGATCGTGAAATCGTGATATCTGTCGCTTTGTGGAATTTTCAAGTTAGCCCAGCACGGAAATGTAATGGTGGAAAATCGGCGACACTTCCATCCGGTTTTCCATCCTCACCGATGCCCTTTCGCTCGTCCTCTAGTGTCAAACTCTATCTTCCTTTTCTTTCTCTATTTTCCTCCACCTCTTGGCGATATTCGTGCAAGTTGTACGAGAGGCAACGAAGGAACGCCAAACTGCAACGACGTGTTTGGACGTTTGACTTACTGTCTTACGAGCTTGTTTATTTATGTCCCCGAGTATACGTGCTCGAGTAGAAACACCCCGAAGTCGCTGTGAAACTTGCGAACGCACCGTGGAAAAGTTCTTTGGCGAACCAAGAATCGTAGATCAAACGATGGCACGAATCGTCGGTCTAGGATCGAGAATACTTTCTGCTCATAGTTTCGATGGCTCTTTTGAGTCGTCGATACCTCTTTCCGTGTCGTCGTGGAACGAAACTTCGAGACGCAATTAACTGTTGAGTTATTCTGGGCGATGCCTCTCCCAACCTATCGATGTTTGCCTAATTTTCGCGTCACCGAGAAAAATGGAGCATCGTCGACGCAAACCCGACGTTTGACTTATCGTCTCTTCTGCTTCCCTCTCTTTCTCTCTCGCAAGTATTTACGTACCGAAGTAATGGTAGGTAAAAAGAAAGACCGTGGAGCCCCCGAAGAAAATTGATGGCGCACGATGAAACGAAAAACGTCTATGGTAATTGGCCAATGCCGCGCGCGAGACGACGAGCCGGCAAACTCAAAGCGGCCGGGTTGCGTTTCCCTTAATTAAGAGCGTCAACTTTCGCTTTTCATCCGACATTTTTACTTTATACCGCGGCCTGACGGGCAATTTATACGAAGAAAGAGCAACGCTGGTTAACTGGTTCGAAGGGTGAATTATCTCGAGAGATTTTCTTCTCCGAGCGGAGACGATCGTAGAGGATCGATCACCGGCAATAGCTGTATAACCGGCCACGTCTTGAAAGTGACTATTCTTAACGGTACCTACAACTTTTTCCTCGCTGATAAGACGCTAATTTATTATCGTCCCTGGCAAAGTAAACAGTGCTCGCAACATGGAGCATTAATCTGTAACCCATTAGGCGCGAGCCGACTGTTAATTAATCATTGGCCCAAAGAGTCGTGCCGTTCTGTCGAAGCTATGGTAAAAGTGAAAAATACAGAGCGACGGATTATCGCCCCTTTTCTTAGCGAACCTGTCGAATTTCGTCTGAAAAATTTTCCCTTCACTCTCTTAAAGAATCTTGAGAATCCTAAGACATCCCCTATATGATACAATCATAGAATTTCGTAATTCGTTCGCTGCAATTATTGAAACTCTATAGAAAAACTCTAACGTTGAATTAATCCAAGGAAATGTACTTCAGGAAAACGTACAGGGTGTAAAAAAATTAATGGTCATGGCTTTAAGGGGTTGTTCTACACCTCTGGATCGATGGAGATTTGCGAAAAAAACCTGCCGCAAAATTCGGGAAAGGGTAGCAAATTTTTTTTATTGGCTCATCGTATTCGTCTTGTTACGTAGGTAAAATGTCTGAGAGGAACCATGGGTCAGAAACGTACCGTTCTCTCACAAATTAACTTTTAATTGGGCCTTCCGATAAAAATTTCGCCATTAGTTAAAGCAGAGGCGACCTAAACGAAGTTAGAAAATGGGGCACTGTGTCACCGTACTAGAAGAGAAGTGCATGTGTTTATGCTCTTCTCCCCGGGTGGGCCCTTGAGCGAACCCAACACCGAACGCAGGTCAATGACATTTTTCTAGTCATTTTCTATCTTCGTTTATGTTGCCTCTGCTTCAACTATTGGAGCTAGCAAGGGTATTTCATGTGTTTCCTTTCGAAAGGTCGGTGACTCGAAGGCTGCCATATGGGCGAAATTTTGATCGGAAGGCCGAATTAAAAGTTAATTTGTGAGAGAACGGTTCGTTTCTGACCCATGGTTCCTCTCAGACATTTTACCTACGTAACAAGACGAATAGGATGAGCCAATAAAAAAAATTTGCTACCCTTTCCCGAATTTTGCGGCCGGTTTTTTTTGCAAATCTCCATCGATCCAGAGGTGTAGAATAACCCCTTAAAGCCATGACCATTAATTTTTTTACACCCTGTACTTCACTGAATAGTTTAAAATGTAGTAAAATCAACATCCAATCGCACGTTTAATTTGACATTGTAATTCGAAAGAAAGAAGGGAAGAGGGAGAAACAGTAAATAGAAAGCCATTTGCAAAGAATTGCTATTTTCCATGGGAACGATAAAGCTCGTCCGCGCGATCGGTCGCAGCTATTGTCGGTGGTGGTGCGCCTTGTTTTTCCATGGGTCGCTTTAAATGAAGAACCGAGCACGGAACCGTCAGCTTTAATGCCTATTAGCCACGTCGGAAATTGGACGCACCATAAAAATTTCAGTGCAGAGAAATGACGAGAGGTGAGACCGCCAGGGGTTGGGAAGGATCGAAGGGAGAGAACGAGCATGGAAGATAATGCAAGAGAAAACGATGAAGGAATGAAGAGGTGAAAAACAACAGAGAGAAAAAGAGAGGGGAAAAAAAGCCACGAGAAGGGTGATGGTTGCGAGGATAGTACTTCGCAAAGGCGCTTCGTATTTTTACATTTAGAAAACGGCAAGAGGATGCCTCCGGCGTGGTTTACGCTACTGTTATTCCGTTTGTTATTGCAGCAAACGTTGCTATTACAGCGTGGACGGAAGTCTGGAAGTCAGGACGTCGGGAGTCGTTCCGGCCGCTAGGAGCAGCAAGCACGGAGATTCCCGAAGCAGATTTGTATTAAAGCGCAGACCGTAGACTTTAACAAATATAATTTCCTCCTCTCTGCTTCCTCCTACGCGAGTTCCTACGGTCCTCTCGGTGGACGAACAAAAACGACGAATTTTTCATGAGACTGCGAGAGATACGCGACGAGAATATAACGCGTAATCCACGCTCTTCCACTTTCCATCCGTCGAGGAGGAGTAAATTGACAAGTTGCATTGACTAAACGAGTTTCCCGCCTAGGAGGCTGTCTCGATAAATTCGAAATACAATAAAAGTGAATTCGTCGTTGTTGATTGACACTCTCTGCGTGGATGGAAGAAAGTAAATTATTTTCAACGCCATTGTCGACGTATCGTCACGTGGAGGATGTTCGAAATACTCTTTGTCAACGATTACGGTGGAAATAATTCGGCGTAGGACTGAAGAGAAACTGAGATGAGTGGCCGGTGAAATTATGAGAGACGTAAACGGTCGAGCAAATAGAAAAGCAAAAGTGGATATATAGAACGCAGGAAAATAGCCCGAGCCGAATGAGGAACGCGATTCAATTTACCATCCTTTAAATCTCTCTGCGTTTAAAACTCTTCCACGCTGGAATGCGTTTTATTAAATACTTGCGAAAAGTTTCTCGACGCTATTTCACCGTTCGCAGGGTTTGTCTATCCTTTGGTTTGTAAGTGCACACGGCCGACCAGAATTTGTGGCTTTTCCTCCGATACGACTTTGCACGTCGAGCAACACGACGACGCCGATGGCCAGGAAATCGGGCCGAAGTGGAGCGTAGAAATAAATGACGGCTGAAAATCCTACGACGTCGATAACAGACTCTGAAATTAGCTGGCCGTACCGAATTCCCAATGGAGATTGAACGAGCTCGTTGCGCCTCTGCTATCGTGAATAACTACGTTTAGTACACCGACGGTAAATGGCCCCGCTAGTAAATGGGTAAACGTATATATACGTGCGCCCGTAGAAAATCCCAGTAGCCTGGAATTGCAGGGAACACGTGATAATTAAGGTTACAAAAATACGACGGTTAAAGGGAGCGTGACGAGAGGAACAAAAAAAAATGTGTGTGTGTAGGTGTGTGTGAGAGAGGGAGAGACAGAGAGAGAGAGAGAAAAGAAAGAAGACGAAGCGGCTCGTCGTCTGGCAGATGCAACTTTCGCTGTAATTATCTTTCTAATTATCCCACGCCGACCGAAAGGGAGAGGAAAAATACGCGAGAATTCTCTAGAGGTATCGAGGAAGTAGCTCCGTCTTCAACGTCGCATTCGTTTCTTTTCCTTTTTTTTTGCTACGAACGTCGTCCCTTGACGATGGACGAAAGACCTCCGGGAAATGACTGCGGCGGAAAATTAGAATAATATCGTACCCGTTGCGATATTCGGCACGAGCCGATTCTTGCGCGTTATATTTCTCAAAGGACGAGCATAAGGGGAAGGTTCAAAAAGGACGTGAATACGCGTAAAGGGAGATTGGACGGAGAGGACGTGAAACGTGGCGATCCTTAATATGATAATCCGTAAGAAAAGCAAGATACGCTTCCCGGTGAGGTCGAAATTAGCATTTGTAAAGCAGGTAATATTTCGCGGTACCTGTTAAAGTATCTTGACATTTATTTCCAACTTGGCGATATTTATTTAACGCTGGAATATATTCCTATAGGGATACCTCCCGGCGAGGAATATTTTCCGTCGGAAATACTTTCTTGCCCCGACGATAATTTCATTCGTGCCGTGCGGCGCGTATTTCACGATCCATATTAAAATAAAAACACCGAGCAAGGGTACATTTAATTTAGCCACAAATTATGAATCCACCTCGACATCGCCGATATTTACGAACATCTTGGCAATTTTACAAAGTACACCGCGCCTCGTTCTTTGCTTCTACGTGCACAAACATCCTTGTAAATCGTGATCAAAAAATTTTCTCTTTTTAACATAGAGACTTTCAATTGTGATTAATTCTCGATGCTGACGAACATTGGCACGATACATCGAAGGTGTTCAGTGTTTTCATTACAGCCACTTTATAAGAAGAACTCGTTGCTCGAAAAAAGGCATTCAATACACTTCAACCGATCACTATTTAACCCTTTGACTGCGGATTGTTCTAAATGTAATGTAGTACAAATTTATTATATAAAGGTTTTAAAAAAATATATAATATATTCTAATTGCGCAACGCTCTGAAATCTTCGACGGCTTCTTCTAGAATGCCGCTTTCGGTATGCCGGACAATTTTTCAGCGTTACGACCCATTGCCTTCCTCGACCCTTTGTATATATTACACTTCCAATGCTTTAAACAAATCCTCAAGTGGCACCTACTCCAGCGACGCAACGGCTTCAAAAAATTCCTCTACAGTAAGTTCAATCCTTTCGCGTGAGCAGCGTGTGGCCTGAACATATGATCGCTAGAGACTGAATACTTTTTCACACAGTATGGATATACAATAGAAACATGAGACTATAGTAAATGGCCAAAACCTGACACGTATTTGAGTCTACTTTATATCGACAACTTTCGTAAGTCGTGTATTAGCGTCCACGAGTCTTCACCGATAGTTTTCGCAGGGCGCATCTATGCGTCCACAACAGTCAAAGAGTTAATAAGTACAGGCTGTTTCCCTTTCCAGAACGTCAAAGCTGAAAATACTTGCACGAAGAAATCTTGCTACTTCCATTTTGAGCAATTAGATCAACATTTTTTTCAACCGTTTTCTTTCATTTATTCACGAGAAACTGGTACGCAGAATTTCAAATTAGCAAGCTGGAGACTTGGATCGTATTTCAAGAGAATGGTAAGAGCAAAGAGGAGGACCCAATCGCCGGGACGGAGACAAGCTTTTCGGCTGGAGTCTTCTTCGAAACGGAGCTACCCAGACGCCGGTTATCGATTGGGAATGACTTTCGCGCAAACGTGTCGCAGACGAGGAGCGCGATAAACGCGATAAGAGGCAAAAGTGGAGGCAACGTGAAAGACAGAGAAAGCAAGATGGGAGGAGAGAGAGAGCAAGGGCAAAAGCATCGGCGAAAAGCCGTGCGAAAAGCTTCGCTCCGAAATTGCAGTCTCGTGCTCGCGGCGGCGACGACGACGACGGCGATCGACGTTCCACGATAAACGAGAGGGAAAGACGATGCTTTCTTCGTGAAGAAGCTCTCTTTCTCTTTATCCTTCTCTTCCTCCCCCTCTCTTCTTTTGCGCATCGTTTTACTCGCAAAAGAGAAAAGGCAGGAACGGAGGAAAACTAGAAAACTAGAGATTGAAATCTCCAAGTGTCTTTTGGGGCTTGAACTCGTGGAAACGAACGCAACTAGGAAATTGTATTTCCAAGTTCAGAGCTGCCGCTGGTACCGTGCGCTAATTCGACACGTTCGACTCCGCGAATGCGTAGGAAGACGATCGTTTTTACTTTGCTGCAATGTCGTACGTGATGCGCAAGTTCAAGTAATTTGGACGAAGACCGATGTAATGGGTATCTCACACATTCCTGGAAATTTTGTCGAACGATTCGACTTACTTGCAGATAACGGGAAATAAAAATTGGGATCATCCAGCCTCTTTCTGGATGACTGATTGTCAAACTCGAGATAATGACAAATGCATTAACTTGTGAATATTAAAATTAGAATATTTCGTCGTATTTTGAATTTAGAAATACCTATCTGTAGTCAGCGTCCTTCGTTAAAAAAAGGCAAGAGTTTTCAAAGACTGATATCGAATATCCAAGCCACGTAGATATTCCGTATCAGCTCGATAATGGCTCTTTGTTTCGAAAATCTCAGTCTCAAAGAATCGTCGATCCTGTGCATCGGAACACCTAGAAGGTCTCTCGATAAATTACGAAAACGAATATAAAGATCGGCTTGCCTCTGTCCGCTGAGATTTTTCCTAAGTCGAGTCTGTTTCTCTTGTTGTCCCTGACAACGAGACACGCGACTGGCCAAGCGTGTTCAGTCTCGGCAACAAAATTCTTCGGGGTAGGAAGAAAATAAAACGGAGGTCGAGAACGGAGGTCGGTGGAAGGAGAGGAAGGTTTGTAAGGACCTCGCCAGAAGATTTCTCCTTGCAATCAGGACGTCGTTTTCCGCGAGACGAGTGAAATCGGACCTGCAGTGGCTTTTGGACGAGGGAGAGACGGGGTTGGGAGGAAGAGAGAGAGAGAGAGGAGCTGAAAATAAGCGCAGGAGGCAAAAGGAAGGACGAAGAAAGAAAAAAAAATAAAAAAAGGAAAGCAAGAGGTAGAAGCAGAGAGAATACGTTTACCGCTCTACCGATCTAGGTATTGCGACGGAAGTCCTCTCCGGGAGTAACTTCCAATTTAACGGGAAACGGTCACCAGCATTTACGAAACGCCGGCACACGGAAATTACTGAAAATCTGTCTCGTGCCAGCAAAAGAGCTAAAAAGGGAGAGGAATTATTGAGCTTCAAAAGTTAATCCCTCCGCAATTTCTTCCGGAGCGCTGTCCACGTGGCCTTCCTCGCGACCAAAATAAAACTCCGCAATCCGGCGATTATTTTTAACGATCGTTATGATTCCACCCGGAGAAACGAGCGGAGAAAGGAATTACGAACAATTCGTTCCGTGAGAGAGCGAAGCGAAAAAAAAACGAAGTAGAGAGAGAGAAAAAAGGAAGAAAAAAAAAGAACGAGAGGAATTATTAGGACATCGGGAAACGCGTGCGCGTTCCTCGCCTTCATTCTGCTACATTTGATCCCGTATCTTTTGATTTCGGTAGAGCTCGACGATATTTCGGGGAACGCGCGATTATTTTCTCGGCTATATTTACACTCTTCCCCGGCGACGAGGAACGACGAGAGCGTTCTACACCGGCCGCAACAAATCGTTTCACCAAAATTTCCTTCCTCTTTCAATGAACGCGTAGCTTCGAAGAAATTTTCTGCCGATTGTTCCAACGGTGCCGTCCCGTCATTTGTGTGCCCGTAATAAAGTAATAAAATTCCCTATCGCTCCGGGCGGCGCTCCTACCAATCAAGTTTGCAAAACTCAAATCTAATTACCGCGGGCTTTGAATCACGAACAAAGGACCAAGGAGAGAGAAGAAGAAGTCTTTCCGTCTAGAGCGCAACGCCGGATTTTCCCGGAGGAAGACCGCGGATTTTGCGACTTCGGTGAAAACTCTGGTATTCCGAGATACTTCATCAGCCACGTCGGGGAAAGATTTTAAATTTTACATCCAAACCGAGCGCAGCTCTGAGATCCATAAAAAAAAACGGCGTGGAAAAAGTCGAACGAACGGAGTGTAAAAAAAGTATGTGTGCAATGATATGGCAAGGTTGTAAATTAAACTGTTAAAAAATCCATCGACTGATGATGTAACGAACAAAGCAATGTCTAAAGAGTGACAGACATATTTCTGATTGTTCCTGTGCAATTCTTTTTATCATTTACGAAATAAAAGATTTCTCCGCACGATGTTGCAGATTCCACGTTCTTCTTGGATAATATTTTCGTGAATTTATTTGTCCCGTTAATAAAGTATCTTTAACGCTAGATTTACAACTACTAAATTTGGTGTATTTAAATATATTAAATAAGTATTGCGAGAAAAGATGGATCAAGCGGCAGAAAATACAATATATGTTTATTATAAGATACACGTGAAATATCTCTGGTACTCCATCTCTATAAATGTGAGAAATATTTTAAAAAATGTGAGAACCCATCAATTCCACGGTTGTCGAAGATGTAGTGTTAATGCCTAGACAATTTGACCGCCTTTGCTTTGTGGCGCGCGCTATACCAGGATGCACCAAAAGACACCGTTCTCCAATATGACGGACGAATCTTTCTGGAGGACGATGCTATCCACGAAACGCAAGTTTACAGGCAAGAAGAAAAATATCCCTCGGAATGATAAATCGCAAGGATCAACGCCGTCGAACGAGGACACGGGTAAACGGATAGACGTCCGCGACGCGAACCGTGAACCGCGATTACGCTTTTCGTGGTCGGTCAAAGTTAGGCGGAGCAAAGTGCCCGTGGGCTGTGAGCATTACCGCAATTAGACCCAATGAAGTCGTCTGACGGGGACTCTGCAAACAGCCTGCATATTTAACCTCACCGGCGTGGTCTCTCCCTCGAACGCGTACACTCTGCTAGTTCGCGAGGAGGAGAACGAAGTCGGAGAGGCCGTCACGTCTTTCTTCTCGTGCACCAGTGGGATCGAGAGACGAAGCAAGGGAAGAAAACCGAAAGAGAGAGAAAAAGAGAGAGAGAGAGCGCCGCATCGATTTCAAAAGATGCCGCCACACTGGCAGCGCGTATCCCGCAAAATGGAAATCGGAAGGGGAGAGAGAGAGAGGGCGACTCGAAAGCCCTTATATTTCATTGTTCCCGCTTTTTCTCGACTTTCAACGTAATTCGCGGCAATTCACCGCTTACAGGGACCGGCATTGTTCGGGAGCGACGTTGAAGCGTGTTTACCGATGACTTTCCGAGTGCGATTACCGCGCCGGTCCCTTCGGTAAACGACGCCACTCGCGCAGAAAAAAGTCAGAGGCTCGAGGTTACGTAAGCCGGATATATACGCGAAAAATCGAGACGAGAAGAAGATGCTCGCGCGTGCGCCGTATAATCGTTCCAGGATTTTTCTTCGATGAACCGCCGAACGTGATTTTATCTCGCGGTGTTCACTCGTTCGCGTTAGAGAAGAACAAAAATAGAAAGACCGACGCGGAACGCTCGGAGCGCGCTTGGGTCGTCTTCGGAATGAAGTCTTCTTGGAGCGGGAGTTCTACCCGGTTCGAATTACTTGCTCACCGCAAATTCGACGTGGGGCGTGCATTCCACTGGATTCCAACGTGTTACGTGGCACGCCGATATTAATGAACCGCAACCATCGGTCGGATAGGACAGAGCTAAATCCGTGCCAGCTTCGTCCACGGTAAATGGCTCCGTCGGATGCCACGATGAATCTCTCTTCGTGAGAGAAGACGATGGATTAAGTCCTACTTTCGTCAGTCATGTGTCCGCTAATCTTGAAATATCCAAACGATAGAACCGTAAGAATTTAAAGTCGGAAATCAATTTCCAACTCTCTGGAAACTCAAACGATTAGTGAAACTAATTGTGAGCATCAAATAAGATACCAAAAGATCATACGATGCTTTCATCGCTGTAAAATAATAGTGTCGCGGCGCATCGTCGCGAAATAACTTTCTACCTTGACTGTCAAACGCGGAAACTTTCTGCAGGATCTGTCCCTAGCTGCAATCATAAAACCGTACCTGGGCGCAGACTAACAGAACTAAAAATCGGCAATTGTTCGTCAAGTGACGACCAAATGTTTCCACGTTTGGCAGAAAGGTTGTTCCCTTCTCCAAGCATACGCATACCGCCCCATGGAAAAATACGCATATATAAGAACCGAGCGCATCGGCTCGGCCTCTCTCTCGCTACAGCAATTACACGGAAACATTACGTTATACATTACATTCATTTATCCAGACATTGTAACTATTTTGTACAGTGTTAATTTTGTAAATATAACTCATTCAAACTCAGTGGACTTTAATTAAACTACCGATCGAGCATCCGCGAACGGATCGCCACGAAGCATCTTCGATTATGGCGTAACAGATAGAATAAGTTTCTTCAAGAGAAAAGGTGCTCATTACGTCTGGTAATCATGTGAATTTTAAATTGTCGAAGGATAGAATCGCAAGACTTTGGAGCACGAGAGCAATTATCGTTCGTTTTTGGGAAAATCGTGCGATTCTCGAAACTAAGTTGCATCGAATAGGATAGCAAGGTGGGATGCCCTCTTCGTCGTTGCGAAACAACTCATGCAAATGAGAGGACGATAGAGCGAACGATCTTCGGTCGGCAAAAGACGAGGCGGAAAAGCCAGAGAGGAAAGAGAAAGGGGGAAAGGAAAGAGCCAAGGAGACAGAAACCATCGCGAGTACAAAGATAGGCACGGCTGACGGATTCTCGCGAGTGAAGGAGGGCCTGAGGAAAAGAGCAGTTAGTGCGATTCGCTCCGTTGGTTCCTCAGACGGAATACCTTTCCTCGATCCTGCGTCTGCCGTCTTCGTTTTCCATCTTCTTCATTCTCCTTCATCCACCGATCTTCCGAATCTCCTTTAACGTCATCTCTGCTTGCGTTCCTCTTATGCCATCGATTTATTCCTAATTACGTTTCTTTTCGTCCTTCCTCTGATCTTGTGCTTAACTATCTCGACTCCTAGAAGTTTCATCGTCTTGAATTTTCACGATGACGACGCTTCCTTTCCTCGCGAATATCGTATCCTCAGACACTCGTGCGGGGTAGAAATTTGCCACCGACTTTTCCAGTCGATGGCTCTTTGATCCGTCTCGCGTCGTTTTCTTATACTGCAAGTATAAGGTATCTTTTAGTGTTTTCATTCTTTTTTCCACTTATCTTCTCCTCGATGTTCCTCAAAGACTAGGAAGATTCTATGGTGGGTCCACCAGGATTCTTTATTTCTTCGTTTCTTCCATGTCGGACAGAAAAATCTGCCGCTAAATCCTATCCCGTCTGGGCCTCGACATCGCATACTTTCTCTTCTTCCTCTTCTCCCTTTTCCTATCTTTTTCTTCTGCCCCGTATTTCTCAGGTATTCCCTCTTCGGACCGGTCTCCATTTATCGTCTTTTCAATTTGTCACATTCTCGTAATTCTTATAAAAGATTCCGCGGCTCGTCCTTGCCGTTAACGTCTCCTCCACGCAAATCTCCCACGTTTCCTCTTCGTCAAAGAAAATCCGTTCTTTGATTCCTTCCCCCCTTTGAGTTACATTTAAAGGATTCTTCCAGCTCTTCCGTTTCCTTCTCTTTTCCCTCCTAGACTGGTTCTCACCGGCGTGGTTACATTCGCCGTCACCGACAGCCGACACGAGACACGGTATTTCCTTACTGTCCGTCTTGTGTTTCTGTCAGATGAGGAAAACCTGTCGTGGCCAGTTCCAAGGCCTACTTCGATCGTGGAGTCTGCGACTTGGACGCTTAAAAGGGGAGAGGTGGATAACGATTCCTTGAAGAACCGTCAGATACACGCGGCTACTTTACGATCATTCTACTCGCATTTACCTTCGATTCTCCTCCGCTGCCGACCGCAACGAATCACTTTCGTCTCGCTTTACTCGCTGTTTCTTCGATTCGTTTGGCTTCTTCATCGTAGATCGACAATACCGGATAGTCTTACAACTAGATTGGTTTCGAGCTGCATGATTGATGATTCTTGAGCGTAAGGTGTTGGAGGATGATATCGACAACTTTGAAATTCTCATGCGCTTTTGGAAAGGTGTGTCGATCGTGGTGAGGGTTCGTTGTATGTTATGTTTGAATTTTAGAGCGGAGGAATGCAAAAGTTTTTTTTTGCTTCATGTTTTGGCTTTTACAGGTTTTTGTTATTCAGATTAGTATCCACTGTCTTAGGTGGATTGTGAATCAATGGGACTATGGTATACTGAAAGAAAATTTGAGAAAAATACCTTGTAGGTTCTTCAAATTTCAACTACCAATAATAAGTGAAAGTTGGAGTATTTTAACTCTATAGTTACTATAGTCTTTCACTCAGCACGGTATTGGTGATCGACATCTAAATTTCAGCAGGTAGGATAATTTTTTTTAAAGGGTATAGCCGGTTAAGATGGTCAAATGTGCCCTTGAACCGAATTCAAATCGCGATGAGTCATTCGAAAGCTTATAAAAAAAGAATGATTTCTGCCAAGTTTCAACTTTGAATCTCGACCCGGGGGGTAGTAAAGGGTAAAAATAGAAAATCAGGTTTTTGCCGAATTTCTCCTATACCAGCGGATAAAAAATTTTGAAAAAATTCAGAGGCACTTCTGTTATTAGGGCACATATTAGAGAATTTTTTCAGATTTTTAAATTGAAAAAACAAGCTGTGAAAAATAAAAAACGCTAAAAAATGATGAAAAATGCCGATTGTGTATCGAAGCAGTCTTGGCACTATAATTATATTTTTACTGTAAGTACGTATCATTGTTACTATTGTCCTGAATTTTTTTCAGATTTTTCAATTTGGTGCGCCGCAGTTAAAAAAATTAAAAACCGATTTTTTCGTCGTTTTTTCCGTGTCAGAGTAACTTATACGTCGAATTGCTTCATGAAATAGGTATTTTATGCGATCTTCTATGTTTATACGTACAGCAAATCATCACAGGAATTAAAGAAACTGAAAAAACCGAATCATTTGAAACTGTTATGCGCCTTACATTGTAAAGTATGTACCGTATTTTCCAACGGCGTCGGTGGCGCAGCGGTAGAGTGTCGAGCTGCCGCTGCGAACTTTTTGAACGTAGGTTCGAGCCTCGAACTTCCAAGTCCCTTAGGCTAAGTTTTTTTTTTTTCGTTAATTACATATATTTCCTAACTTTACGACACAACGATCAATATTTACTTTCAAATGTTTTAAGAATATTTGAAAAACATATTAACCTGAAATATACGTAAATATGACTTTGGACTGCTTGTTATGCCGCCGTTTATCCTGTTAATTACGGCATTGTTTGAAATTGGTTGAAATTGGTTTTCAAATCTCTTACCTTTCATGCATTGAACCCGTGACAGAAATTCTAACATACATTTTGAATAAAAGAGAGAATAGACTTGTATGATCTAATTCGAATAGACGAAAAGGCTAAATAGTAGAAAAACAACAACACGATTTTTGTTGCCATCCATCCATAACTGTTAAAGGTAAGAGATTTGAAAACCAATTTCAAACAATGCCGTAACTGACAGGATAAACGGCGGCATAACAAGCAGTCCAAACTTATATTTACGTATATTTCAGGTTAATATGTTTTTCAAATATTCTTAAAACATTTGAAAGTAAATATTGATCGTTGTGTCGTAAAGTTAGGAAATATATGTAATTAACGAAAAAAAAAAAACTTAGCCTAAGGGACTTGGAAGTTCGAGGCTCGAACCTACGTTCAAAAAGTTCGCAGCGGCAGCTCGACACTCTACCGCTGCGCCACCGACGCCGTTGGAAAATACAGTACATACTTTACAATGTAAGGCGCATAACAGTTTCAAATGATTCGGTTTTTTCAGTTTCTTTAATTCCTGTGATGATTTGCTGTACGTATAAACATAGAAGATCGCATAAAATACCTATTTCATGAAGCAATTCGACGTATAAGTTACTCTGACACGGAAAAAACGACGAAAAAATCGGTTTTTAATTTTTTTAACTGCGGCGCACCAAATTGAAAAATCTGAAAAAAATTCAGGGCAATAGTAACAATGATACGTACTTACAGTAAAAATATAATTATAGTGCCAAGACTGCTTCGATACACAATCGGCATTTTTCATCATTTTTTAGCGTTTTTTATTTTTCACAGCTTGTTTTTTCAATTTAAAAATCTGAAAAAATTCTCTAATATGTGCCCTAATAACAGAAGTGCCTCTGAATTTTTTCAAAATTTTTTATCCGCTGGTATAGGAGAAATTCGGCAAAAACCTGATTTTCTATTTTTACCCTTTACTACCCCCCGGGTCGAGATTCAAAGTTGAAACTTGGCAGAAATCATTCTTTTTTTATAAGCTTTCGAATGACTCATCGCGATTTGAATTCGGTTCAAGGGCACATTTGACCATCTTAACCGGCTATACCCTTTTCCAAAGGTTGAATTTGAACACACGACTGCCCGTTAAGAGTCAGAACCTTAAACTCCATAGGCATCATGGCTCTTGGATGCAAAGCCAGAACAAAAGCTTTCCGTTACTTTAATCTCGATCACCGTTTTTCTTTCGCACAAGTCGTAAAGATCGCAAGAGTTAACACAGCGCATCGCATCCAAAGACACCAGACGAATTACGTCTCCACGTAAAACTAAACAGTCGAGGAAACCCAGAGATCGGTGGAAGTAAGCCGAAAAATCGTGTATCCGTTTAAAATAAAAGACGCGTCAATTTCGCGAGATGCTCGGCGCCGGGAAATGTGACCGACACGACTCTCAGCGAAAGTACCACAAGAACCTTTTACCTGCGGTGTAGGAAGTGCGGCTTCGTAAAAGGAAGGAAATATCGAGAAACAGGACACGGCAAGGTGTCTTCTTGGTAACGTCTGGCCCCAAACGACGGCGAGACGTGTAAACTCAGAAGTTCTCGAGTGCGCAAAGTTCTTACGGGAGAAAATGGAATTCGTTTTCCCCGAACGATCTCGAGCGTCCATAGAAGAGGAAAAGGAGACGGAGGAGACGGAAGAGGAGGTCGAAGAGGTCGAAGTGGCAGAGAAGGGGAAAGAGGGACCACGAGGCAAAGGGGCGGTTTATACCACGATATCCAAATGCGATCGGAGGAAGGAAGCACTTGTGCAAAGAGGGGTGGAGGTGGAAAAAGGAGGAGGTACAGGACGAGAGTGGTAAAAGAGGACGAAGGGGAGGAAAGGTGGTACAACACCGTCAGCCGCGCGTTCCCTTATAGGCCCTGCCAAGGTACGAGAGACGAAACGAGAAGAAACGGGAAGAGAAGAGTAGAGAAGACGACCGGCCATAACTTTCGATCCCTCGGCAATCTCGGTTTATAGGGACCTCCTCGCATGACAATGCGGGTGGTTCGGCAGGTGCCGTGCTAGAAGCCTAATTCGACCGGCAGCACATGTCGCTCGTAAACCACCGAGACGAGAACTAGAGCCACCGCTAGTACGGTTTTCGTCATTTGTACACGCGCTCGATGCTGCGAATCTAATTTCGACAAATTGCGAGGCCATAATGCGAGTTCGTGATCGACGGAGATACGCGGGGGTGAATCACGTTGCGGGACGTACCCTCGTCTTCTCTTATACCGAAAGAAACTAACGCGTTAAGTTCCTCCTTCTACGAAGCCCTTGGGGGACGAATTACCTGGCAATTTTCCACCGGCTTAATACAAATTAACCAACTTTCTTGGATTAGCGCTAACACCCGAGAAAGATAGCACTTTGATGTTTGTGCGAAAAACTTAAATCCTTTTGGGATATTTGATTATAAAAATTTCTCAAACTTGTGTTTGGATTAGAAGAGTGTACGAAGAATTTGAACAAAATGAGGGTATTGGTGATAATCGATTGGAGAAATAGAAATCACGGGTGGAGATGGTTGTTGGATAGAAGTACGGTCACGATACGGAAATGTAATTTGGTCGGACGTTCTTTACGGTATCTTTACCTGCGGTACGATCGACGAGGGACGCACAGAGTGTATCTTGGTAGAAGTCTAATTCGGCTTGAACCTAATCGGATCGGCACATGCTGCTCGTAAACCAACGAGACGAGAGGGAAAACGTTATACGATCCATCACCGTACGCGTGACCCATACTGCCGGCGTAATTTGTCCAAAGAGTGACACCATATTATTGCCTACGTTGCGATTCCGAGGGGTTGTTGTATCGCCACGAAGGAAGACTATGACGTTTAATGAACGGATTATCGACCTTTTGCCGAACACTCGACAAAGATTCGTGCATGGGGTGTAAAGAAGGATGTTTATCGTTGTTTGAAGTAATTAAGTTCAAGTGATGTTAAAGGCTCGCTCTTCCAAACAAAGAGGGGTTGAGTACAATTTTCTATAAGCTCTGCGATATTTTTCTTAACGATGTTTACACTGTAGCCTGATTGGTTCCCATAAAATCATAGATTTACGATTTAAGCTGAAATATGAAAGAAAATGGAGTTCTGTAATATCATTTAACACTAGAATCACTGAGCAAGTAAAAATTACTGTTTGACAATTTTATTCAAAAATTTGCCAAGTTTATAGGAGAATCCTAAAGCAGATATTCTACGTTGATCTTATAATGTATATTTTCTAACACTTGATTCCTGTTTTTCCGAAGTAATTATTTAATGTATTGAAACTTAGTAGATTTAACAACGGTAGTTCTACTTTTAACAGAACAATAATAATTTTTCTCAACGTTGATACGTGAGGAACAATGATAACACGATCCACGAGAAACACGAAATCTTGTCAAAGTGAAATCGCGGAAGTAATAATCAATAGGAAGCGGCTTGTTACGGCAAGTAGAGAATTCTACGTGTCTAAAGTATTATAAAATTAATCGAAGTAAAATCGACATTTGACTCTGCAAAATCAGAACGTGACATTTCGTTGAATCCCGTTGAACGGTAATTATTTGACTAAATCACCGTACTTAATAAAGAGCAAGAGAGAAAGAGACCAGCAAAGAAGGAGGAAAAGGGTAAAAGAGGGAAAGGGTACTCAATTCCGCTCCACTCGTTCTTTCGCGTCTAGTTACCTTTACCTGCAACGTTTGCAAGGAACTTAACGAAGAAACGTTTCAAGTACCATCCACGTACCACGAGCACGATTAGAAAGTTCGTCATCTAGGACGACGGTAGTCCGGCGACAATTTGACGCGCAAAACTTCAATTTCCCGTGAACTTGACGCCCCCCCCGTAACTTTATTGCCGCGGAGAGTGGCAGCGAATAGCAGGGAAGAATGGTAGAACGGATGGTACGAAGGAAGGAAGGAAGGAAGGAAGGAAGGAAGTAAAGAGGAACGAGGAAGGAAGGGTGAGATGAGGAAGAGGCAAAAGAAAGAGTACCTTCGAAGGTGGTCGCGCGTTCTCCGACAGTTGCAGAGTTGGCGGAGGGTTGGCAGGCCCGAGTCTAAAATTCTGTCACGTACGCGTCATAAGTCCTTCGCGCCTTTAAGTAAGAAGTAACACCGTACCGCCGTCGCTCTTCCCGTATACTCGGCTACCAGAGTCCCTAAGTACTTTGGACTTGCTCTATGGCTGTGTATATGTGTACACATACGTATGTATATACATGTGTACACGTCTTCAACCTACCAGCGGTTCCTCAAGAAATAGCACCCAGTTGGTGGTTGAGTGCCGACGAAACTTATAGGACACGCTCGCACGATTATAACTACCTTGTTCTCAGGATTATATCAACCGGTACTAGAGAATTCGCGGCGATTCCTCTCATAAGAAAGATGAAGATAACAAAAACACAAAATTGCCTAGAAACGCTCCAAACTCTATTAAATTCCAAGCGAAACCAATGTCCAGACAAAATTCAACTTAAAAACGCGATACTTAGCACGAGCTTTAGATGGGTAAAAGAGAAGATAAATCAGTACTAAAGGGGACACAAGTTACTCTTCTGGAACTAGTAGCAGTCCTAGGGGCAAGCCGAAAAGGTTTCGCCCGGAAGTCAGGGAAGTCGGGTCGAAAATTCTGTCACGTACGCGTCATAAGTCCTTCGCGCCTTTAAGTAAGAAGTAACGCCGTACCTTCTCACGTATACCGGAGTAGTTGAGTCCGTAAGTACTCTAGGCTCGGTGGCACAGGTCGACATTAGCAACCTTAGCCCGGTATAGAGAAGGAAGCGTAATACGACGTTCAAGAAGTCGCTCGCGGTGGTAGTGGTCGGAGACGTCGAAGACGACGAAGGTTTCTCCGAGGTCCGTGGAGGTTGGCGGAGGTTGACGGAGGTTGGCGGAGGTGGCGTAGGTCGACGGAGGTCGGTGGAGGTCGGGGGTGGTGGTAGGGCGGTTTGGTAGCGCCTTACGCCGGAGTTGGCTCGACGAGGAGGTGGTGTGCGGCGGTCAGGCGTGGCCGGCATACCAAATCCGCGGGGTATTCTGGTCATGTAGCAGGTTCGGGGTGGTCCTAGCTTTCCAAGGGAGATGCTTCTCTCTCTCGCTCGGCCTGGCAGCTGCGTTTTACTCGTTCGCAAGCTAGCGCTTGGTTCGAGGGTGGGGGAGTATTAATTGGCTTACGAGGCGACACTCATTAGCACTTTGAGTACGAGGGGCTGAGCGGACAAGGGGGTGAGACACCCTCCGGAGGCGTTACTCGAGGCTGCCCCCGCGTCACGCGCCTTACTCCATGTTCTCTCTCTCTCTCTCTCCCACTTCTTCCTCTCTGCAGGTTAGACTCCTTCTCTCTTCTATTTCTCTTCTAACGGTCCCTCCCTTTCATCCCGGGGTACCTTTCCACCTCGATGGGGCGCACGTAACATCGGCCGATGTGAGCCGCGCGTGGGCTGGTGAAACTCGATATTGTTTCTAGAGAGACTTCTCAAGGTGGGACAGTAATTATACTTGTATTATAGATACAGTTTGCTAGTTGCAATTACAACTTCGTCCTTCGAGATCTATCCTAGACATTTGAGAATTCGTGCATGCAGGGGGAGATCGCAAAGAAAACTTGGATTTTCGTCGTTTTTGCCGTTTCCAGTCCATCGTCTTCCGACTAATCATGGTCAGATCTTTCAGTTCTCTGTCCTTCTCTGTGTTTCCCTTCACTGTTACCGTCGGCATCCCCTTTAGAACACGGAGAGTACACACGCCGGCACGTGTAATACGATCGGAATACGGCAAGATGAAATTGGTATGATCGATTCGACGCGCATCGTAGATCGATCTTGATTAACCGTGATTCACTCGTCGTTCTAAGTAGGATCGATGCGACCCACCGATACAAGAGAATCGAACAGTTTCGATTTATCCCTCCACCGTATGAAAATATTACGCTTTCTTGAAAGTCTGCCTTATTAGCCGTTCGTTTTTCTCTGGATTACAAACTGTTACCTTTCTAGTTTACCAAATTGTATTTCGATTCGTTCAGAAAGAGAGACAGAGTAATAGTGTGTGTGTGTGAGAGAAAGAGAGGGAGAGACTTTGCTCAGTATTATGTAAAGTACCCGGACGTAATGCGCAGCGGCGTTTCGCTGGAAAATATACGGGAGTTGGTTTGCGGGAATGAGACAGGATTGTGGCTACGGAATATTTCGTGGTTCCCGTGGATTTGCACTGCTGCGGTCGACCCGATACTCCGAACTCTCAGTAGATCCAATTTGATCGGAAGACCGCAGCGTCTACGGGCGACCTTGTATAGAAACGGACAATGTGTGTACACTATGCACGAGATAACCCCTCTTGTCCCTCCACCCGTCTCCTGATTCGCTTATTCTCATTTCTGTCTCTACGTTCACCCTCCTAGCAAAGAGGAACAGAGAGAGAGAGAGGGAAAGAGCGAGAGAACGGACCCAACCTGCTCCCCGTGCACAATGTTGCTCGATAAGGCATTGTTCCATCGCGGTCTTGAACTATACGAGCTTCTCGCTGGCTACATTACCGTCGTCGTCGTTCTCCGCTACCCTCGTCTACGATTTGCGCGAACCCCCGCTGGCTTCTACGCGACCCTTCCTAGACTGGCTTTCGCAGGTGTATCCAGTCTCGCTACCACGTCCATATATATCGCTCTATCCTATGTCGATGTAAAGCAGACCGGAAAATAAAGGCTACGATCGTGGCGAAAAATATCGAACGGAATTGAAGCGAATATGTTCAACAAATTGTTTTGACAATCCAATATATCGAAATGGGGAGGATATATCGACAAAGAGTGCTTTTATATTATTTAGTGAAGAGAATCTTGGGTAACATGTGTTATAATTAGATTTCGGATTTTTATGCATTTATGACAAAATAAATAGGGCTAAATTATACAAAAAGAACATAATATAGAAATATATCTAAAATATCGAGAGTATGGTAATCGTTGTAATACTTATCGAGTGCAATAGATCCCTAAATAGGTTCTCCTGCCTTAGCTGCATTTGTTAAACTTGAAATTTGCATAAACATCCGGAGTCTAGTTATAATTGTTATATCGGAAGAGACCATTCAAGGAGTGTTAATTTTATGAAAAGTTATTGCTTCGTAAGATTGACACACTTTTTGCATAGATGTGCCAAATGTCTATAGACTTATGAACGAAAGGGCACTTAAGAAACTCAGGTACTTAGATATAATTCACATTATGGAAAAGTCATTTAACTTTCTATTACTAATGTATTTTAGAATAAAAGTCTTTTTTCTCTTCTTTCAGTGTTTTGCAAGCAATACTTCAATACCGTTCGGCAATTCCCTCTCGCAATCACACCTTCCATTTCGGAAACCCTAAGCGCATCGCACGGTCGTGCAATTTAAGCTAAATAATTACTGTGCAACCTCCCGTCGGTTGTTCGCGTGCCACGCATTACGCGTTGCAAGATGCATTCTAACACGAGAACCTGCGTACGCGTGCAATTTATCACGGCGAAGATCGTAAATCCTTTGTCGTGTATTGCACACTGTTCGGTGCGTTCCGCCCGCCACCGGGGCAATGAAAACGTATTTTTATGATGTACGTTAACGCACAACTCGGATAGAAGTCGGACGTTTCCAGTTGTTCGTTGATTTTCGACAGGTATGCCACCGTTTACATACTATAACGATTCGACGTGCACCGATTTCGTCGTCTGTGCAGGAAACAATCGAATTTTCCATATTTTTGCGGTTCACGATGATTGCACGGATGTTGTCGACGAAATTAGGCAATTTATTGTTATCTTTTGTATTCACTTCGCCATTGTGTCAAGTTGTTTCTACGCCGATGCAAAGCGAGGCGAAAATTAACTTAAAGATTTATGATCCAAGCGATGGAGATCAAATATATAAACTAACGCGTAAGATAAAGTTTAAGAAATTACAATTATTATAAAAATTACAAAAAAAAAGTTCAATAACTGATGAGTTTTTTCAAGACCTACAATTTGAGAGGAGTTTGAAATCTTCGAAGATTGCTTTCTACAAATAAAACACACGTTTTCCACTTTCATCGATGTTCTTATCGTCGTTATTAAATACACTTAACACTAGATTTACCAGCGTGAAATCTATTATATTTAAATATGTTAAATATGTACATTAAAGCGAGGAAAATTAAGACGTGGAAAAGACGATAGGTTCGGTAATTTATGTTTTAAACGATGGACGATAAATATTTATTCTACAGCTCTCTCATAAACCCGTAGAATTTTTGGAAAAAATTGTGTACCAGTCATTTCGACTGGTTTGGTAAATCTAGTGTTAAAAACTCAGCCGTATTTAAACTTTGATCGTTTCAGAAGGCAGAGAAATATCTCAAAACAACGGGGTCATAGCGTCGACAATTAATCCAGGCGAGATGGATGGTTTATTATGTAGAAGCGTCGATATTATGCAAACGCGAATAACCCGAGACATCATGAAGGAGATAATACGCGCGATGTAACAACTGGCTGACCTCTAGCTACACGATGCAACCTACGATGACTTAAGAGGCCGTATTCGGCGACGTTTATTTGCATTCTTATCAAGAACGGAAATGCGGCCGGCAAAGGAAGGAGAGAGGGCTTTACAGAGGAAGAGAAAGAGAGAACGTTGCGATAAATCGAACGTTCCTCTTCGCTGCGCAACTGTCGTTTAATGTTCATTCAATATGTAGAGGAACGTAGACAGGAACGAAATTGGTTTTGCGAGACGACGACAAACTTGATTTCCTCGGCAAACAAAACAGATTCGTCGATAAAGTCTCTTCGTCGACGAGAAGAGCAATCTCGCCCATTGCCCTTAACCCAGACTTTAAACAATACATTCCCAGTGAATTATCGTCTTTGGGTTTGTTATAAGAGTCAGTTCGTAGAAGCAACGGTCTTTTTACGCCTACGCGCTCGTTTAACGTAATTCAATGCCAGAGGAGTGTCTAGTAGTTATTGCGAAGAATTTATCGTTCGATCATAACGACCAACGATACGCCCCCGTTCGTGAAAAATTACAATGTTTCCGTCCTTGAGATCTTTTCAAACGCGTTCTGGTTTCTCTTCTTTTGTCTCTGGAAAATTTTCCCTGCACGAAATACATGTATCATAAAATTGTAGATCCCCGACGATATAAGGAATAACGGTCCGAACCGAAAATATAAAAACAACAACAACGTATTGCGAAATGTCCGAAAAGTTCGACAAGGGCCAAGTTTCATCGAAGAGGAACCATCCTTTGACCGAGGACATATGTAGGATTGATCGGACGAGCAATCGTTCGGACCTTGTAGAGATATCCCGGAATATTGTGTATTTAAGGTTTTCGTTTATCCTGTCTCGCAGTTTACCCGTAATGTCCACTGAAATATACAAGAACGGAAGGAATCTTCTATTCCACGTAGGACGGCATGACGGACACGGTGCGGAGGGGAACAGGAGAGTTCCGAACATTACATATTGACGAGTCTGGAGGGTTTTCGCAGAAGGGAAAAAGCGTAAGACGGAAAAGAGAGAGGCGAGAGGTCGCAACGGAGAAGGACGAAGAAACGCTAAGAAAGAGAGAGGGAGAAAAGAGAAGAGAGTGAAGAAAAGCAGCAAGAGAAGAAGGAAAGTCGCCCGGGTGGAGAGAATCTTCCGTAGTGCAGCCACGTAGTCGCCGTTTGTCGATCGTACCGCAATAATTCCTTATTGCTCCTCCAACCCCTAACCCCGACCCTAACCCTAACTCCTTCTTTTCTTCTTCCGTTTCTCCTCCTCTTTCTTTCTCATTCGCCTCCACCCTTTCTCTCTTCCTTTCGCATCCCCAGGGCAGCTTGGACCATCTCAGATGCACCCTCTCCTCCCTTTGTCGATACTGCGAGTCTTCTTTTCTATCCTCATCTTCCGTTTCCGAGAAGTTTGCGGGTATTAACGGAAAACCATTAAATCTGCGGGCGATCGGATCAATCGTACAGTACGATAACGCGACTCGTACCGTCGCATTACGGTTTCGTTGCCACTAAGGAACTATCCTACGACGATCTTTCAGATAATCGACAGTATGGATTTCTTTATCCGTTTGACCGTTCTCAATGTCGATCGTAAAATTCGGCGACGAAGAAAAAAAAGGTGGATGAAACAAGATCGAGGTATTTCCGACTCGATGAAAACGAAAGCACCAATTGTACGACCTCGGGGGAGTCAATTAACCGAGTCGTTTGAAGCGGCAGCTTCTACACCGGGAGGGACTTGCAACCGCTGGAAAGGAAGAGGCGGCGCTTACGTACCGATAAAAATAGCAGTAGCGTTCCTCCTTCCAATTCAAGACGGTATCTCCTCTCGTTTCGAGTACACATTTTTCTTGCTCCGACTACTCGTAGGAGTTAAATGGGCTTCATAAATTGGGGTGACTCCGCGCCAGCGGATCGTCTTCGTATGATAACTCTTACGCAACGTCCAGCGACACCGTAACCTCTCACGGTCAGAAAATCACCCCAATTTACGATCGCGTAACTGATCTTATCCGCTTGGAGAATCGAGAGGTGGAGGATGCCATCGAGGAGTCATCTTTCAGATCGTAATCGAATTATCCGGCTGTTTAAAAGGCAGTTAACAGTGCGCCTGGCTGATCTAAGTTGACGAGAAATGCGACCAATTGCTCGTAGGCGAAAATGCACATTATACTCCCACGCTTTGAATACGTCAATGATGCTAAATGCGGAGAACCAGTCGAATGACATTGAATATAAATCGACCGATTTAAACGCCACCGATTGCTACCTAACCAATGCACCGAAACAAGTTTCTTCGGGTTTTCTGTATACGATCGAGTGAAATTTGATTGTTTAAACTATACTGCAAAATGTTTCAGTGTAAAATGTTGTCGGACGATAAAATCAGTTAGGAGTGTCTTCATAGTGGGGAAGGATAATAGTCAAGTTTTATATCACTTACATTTACGGATGCCAAAGCTTATGATTATGGTTGACTCACCTGAAACAGAAAATAGAATTTTTTCGTTAACGTGGAACAAGAAAAGTGATAACATCGACATATTGTAAAATTCGGGGGAAGTGTGATATTTTCATTAGCTTTTACGTAGGCAGAAATATGCTAGTGGACTGCAGCTATAGAAATAAAAAGGAAACAGATTTTCGAGTTTCGTTCTTTGACGAATTCTGTCTTAACATCAAACGTATCAAACCGATTAAACGACCGATCCTAAATTTTTCTAGAAATTATGTCAGTTAGGAGGGTAGCAGTGAAATAAATATTCTACGTCTATCTTATAAGACTTAAATTAATTAATTAATCACCTCTTCCATCTATTCATTTCTCTTTTTCTACAGTACTTATTAAATGTATCTAAATTTTAGTATATATACCGTCGGTAGTTTTAGTGTTAACACTTAGCAAACCACTGAGGAAAGATCAAGCTACAATGTAGGCTGTAAACCACGCATTTTTCTTCAGTAATGCAAACTAGAAAGGTAAAACTGTAAGATCTCCCCACTCGATTGGTGGTGTTACGTTACAAGATTCTGTACGAAGCTGCAAAGATGAAAATCATCTGTCATTGGCTACGCTTCGTTAAAACAGTCTCATAGATTCTCACTCTCGGTTCGTGGATAGATAAGCGAAAATCAAACACCTGCCTTTGTTTTATTAGTCAGAAAATCCCATTCGTACAGTTCAAATTGCATAAAAAGTCTCTTGTCTTGCGAAACATCTCGACAGCCAACATCTCAGCTCTCAACGCTCGATCCTCCCCGATCGTTCAGCAGAAAAAAAATGTCGATGAATGTGTTACACGCTCCTGTTTTATGCGACTACTCCGTCAAAGATATTACACAAAGCCAGACGTAACTTTCATCGAATACCGTAGTAAATTATTCCCGGTAAAACTGGCGAAACGAGTAAATCGGCAAAACCCTTGCCCGCAATCTCTTCTTCACGATCAACGATGTAAACACGCAACGACGCGTATTTCTCTCCTCCGCCCGCGATATCTTATCGTCCACGAAAGATAATACGTAATCGCACACACAGAGATAACGAATCGCCAAAAAGTCATCATAGACAGTACACCATCCAAAGCTGGAAAGTCGCAGAACTCCTTCGTTACAATGTACTCTCGCAATTATCACGCCGAACGAATATCTCCTCATAAATGTCACTTAAGCGCAAAGCGACGGGAACGTTTACCAAGAAATATCGAGTACGAACAGCGGCAACGTTCGGTGATTTCATCGTTAGTCAGTAATCATCCAAAGAGCCGTCAGCTTCTCGGCATCGTGGACGTTTTCGCAGTCTAGGAAGTCGTTTTCAACGTCCACGTTGCCCCGGTCTATTCGCGAACGATGTCAAGGAATCGCGCACGATTTCTGTCTTCCGTCTAACTTTCTATGAGATATCGTACCGAGTGCAACGAAACGAGCATTTTCAGTGTACAGTCGCCATTTATCCTTCTCGCGATTCGTACAAACGTAATGGATACCTTTTAATCTTGGGAGGACGATCTCGCGTGTCTACCGTGCCCTCCAGAGGAGAGTAAGGCTGAATTTAATTCTTCTTTCTCCCTTTCTCCCGATCTGACCTATAAATCTTTCAAGGGGGATCCCGAAAATGAAGATCCGGCGAGCGTTAACGGGATAAAAATAAGCTCTTTGGAATACCGTGGCAGCAGACTTTCCACCATGGCCGTACGTTACACCACCCCCCTTGTTCCCTCTTTCTCAACCTCCCTCGTCCCTCCGGCTTATTGCTGTCGCGTTACAAGGAGAGATATGTAGTCTCGTGTCCCCGAGTTAACGGCAATATCGTCGCAAGACGGCCAGAAATGTAGACAATAAAGTTGGAATATTAGTAGTTACTAGTTGCAGTTCAGGATTACCGTGGCCTAACCACGAAGACCGTTGCGATAAAACGAATCCCTCCTCTCTTTCCACCAACGTTTCTCTGTATTTTCGTAAAGTAAATTTTCCATAATCCGTTAAGCTACGATCGGTGTTTCGTAACCTTTACTTTCTTCCCGCCGGGGTTGTTTGCTCGCGCTGAATTTCCCACAAACCGTATAAACATTAATATGAATAATGTATGGCTGCGCGGGAGCATGGAAAAGGGGTTTGCCGGATGAAACCGCGGACCGGCTAGACTTGGTGAAAAACAACGTACCGGAGTGCCGTTACATTTTTTACGATATATATTATTCCGACGAAGGAGTATATACTTTTACATGACACTGAATTCCACCGTATACGGAGCTCTGTACGCGGTAGTCGTACACATTGCGTAATCCTCGGGTATTTTATCACGCGTGGGAAAGACGTACGTCATGCACCGTATCGGTTCTAACGAGGACGGATTCGATGTTAGTTTTTCCGTGTTGCGATTCTTCGATGAAGAGGAAGAGGAAAAATATATACAGTGAACATGGAATTAAAAACTTGGATTTTTAATCAGTGGGGCAGAGATCAAATCTTCCGTCATCTTTGGGAAACTTTTGTGAAATGATTATAGAATCTAATCCCTTGACATATGACTTCTTTTGTGACCGTCTCCGCAATAATTTAGAATGAAATTGATAAGATAGAAATTCATCAGTGATTCTTGTTACATCGTTTCTTTTACCGTAATATTGATATTATAGAAATAACTTTATCGTGTCGTCGCTCGTTAATATTTTCAATTTGATAAAAATAAACTTGAAAATTTCCTGTCTAATTTACCGCATCACAAGCATTACTCGTTATTGCACGGCAAGAGGTTACAAGTCAAAAAATGCAAAAAAACTTCAAGTACTCATTTAGACCGCCTATCACATTTATCCCAACCAAATGCAACTGTCGCAAACCAAACCACCTCGATCTCTCGCAAAAACCAGGAAGTTCTCGATCAGCCAGAAACGCATTAACGCAAATTTCCCTCGAAACGCATCCATACCACGGTTTTACCATCGTCCATATTTTCAGTGGGGTAAGTTCTCCGTTGTCCCGAAAATAGTCGTCTCGTTGGACGCTTCGCAAAGACGCATTTTCTCTACGTATAAATAAAGGGTCTCGAATGTGTCTCGCACAAGCGAGGCACGCGACGCATTTGAAAAATTGCAATTTCTGCCGCATTTCACTCCGTCGCAACTGCACCTCGAAGATTACAGGCGATTACTGTCAGGCGTTATTTTCATTGCGTAAGTATCGTGCCTATTACTCGAAACAAACGACGCGACCGGCAAGTGTAGGCAGTTGGTATATACTTGGATCTTGAGCATAGAGACCATAGCCAAGGCAAATACATTAACCCCACTTATACGACAGGTCCGACCATATTTATATTTTATCAGCTGTCACCGTTCCGACGCTCGTCGCGGAAAGGAACGCACGATTATCCATCCAGTCACGAGTTTACGTTACAACGCGAAGACTCCTGGCAATTAGTCGCTACTCGCTCTTAATTACCCGCGTTGCGTCACGAGTACACCAAGGACTCTTATTCTCGACGGTGTCGACGGCGGTTTAACGTGGTACGATAATCAAAGGTAATGACTGTACTATGACTTATCGTTGTTATCGTTACTCTGCTTAAGTAGCCTCATACCTACTTCATATTACGTGAAAAACGATCAATTATATTTTATCGAATGTCTTTACGCGCCAGTAAAAAAGAAAAGGAAAAACAGTGAAGATAGACGAGAGCAAAACCACTCGACTGTTTCGTTCGGCCGAAACGTGACTCAAGAAATGTGCAAGTGAAACGCTGGTAAGAGGAAAAAGTAGAAGGAACCGAGGACGAGAAATTTGGAGAGACAGACAGTGTAGATGAAGAAGAAGAGGGTGCGAGAAGGAGGAGGTTGATATAGCGGTAATGGCGCGGTACTGGAGTGCCGCCCCATTACAATTTGCAATTATTGCATTTCCCGGCAAATGGGTTGTACTCCTGGTGTGCCGCGCCCTGGGCTCTTGGCAAGGAAGAGCTACGAACATGATTGCATTGGGATTTCGCTCGACGACTTCACAGTCCCAGATATGATCCGAATGAGAAAAAAAATTGTCCGATAGCCAATAACAGTAAGTGGGATATAGGTATCTATTTGTATGTATATATATGGATGTGGTAAATATACACATGGCTCTTGTCAACAAAACAGTGGCGATCGGGACGAGTTATCGGTGTTTCCTATTTTCAGACTGCGATGCCATCGAGTCGATAAACCATCGTATGTTACCGGCGAAGAAGGTGGAAAACGACGTGGTCGGAAAAATTGTTCGTTCGCGCGTGGAACGTAAACGGCGGATGCTGGTATGAGAATCGAGGTGTACAAATGTATCGACATTCGAAACGACTGTTCCATGTATCGCGGGAAATTCGCGCCGGAAGTTTTGTCTTGTCGATCAAACGGATGCTCGTTGAACGAGTTTTGTCCATGGCGATTATAACTGACGATTTTTCTGTACGATTTAAACAATTGAAATCACGTTGTGTTTATAATCTTTGAAGTGTTTCATGATATTTTGTAATCTTTAGGAAGAGTTTCGAAATTTTCGTAAGATCGATAATGGGTATAAGTTTCAGGGTGTATTTTGTGTAAATTATAAATTGTTTTGCGATAACATGATACAGAGCAGGTGGCGAAGTCTCA
This sequence comes from Cerceris rybyensis, assembly GCA_910591515.1. Lineage (NCBI taxonomy): Eukaryota > Metazoa > Arthropoda > Insecta > Hymenoptera > Crabronidae > Cerceris > Cerceris rybyensis. Next base: position 45,084,273 of record OU342789.1, read on the forward strand.
GGAAAAGGGAATATATGCCAACGTATCAACGTGAAACAGTAGCCAAGCAAATCCGTGATGTTGCTATGCAACAGAAACGAGCTAACGTGCAGATTACTCAAATGGCCTTTGCCCTGCGCATATATCTGCCCTTAGGTGACCATAAACTTACGCTTCGAGCGGATATACTCGTCCGAGGAAAATAGCTGAGAATATTCGGAAATGTACCTTTTTAAATCATTTATTCAGTTAAATTGAATCCACGAAAGTCTGTTCTTTTGACAAAATACGATCCAGCCGTGGAAAATTGTTACAACATGAAGAGTTTGTTTTGGAATATAGTATATATGTGGTTAAACATCAAGGAGGAAAGGGAGAATTTTATATACCACTCCCGTAATATTCATGGGGGTAGCGTGTACAAACGATGATAACCAGACGCAGCCTGCTTTTTCAGCCTCTCGATTTTCTTTACTTTACTCTTAGGTGCAGAATTATAAAATATAAACTCATTCGTAGCAAATGCTCTTTCGCAATAGAATGTGAGAAATTATCGTACGACACACAATATTCTCCAAAATATATGAGAAAATGTTGTTGATTAATGATTATCAATATCAACCCTACGGTTTAAGTCATCTAGAAATAAAGATAACAAGCGACGAGCATATGACCTGTGTTTAACACTAGAACTACCAAACCAGTCAAAATGACTGGTACACAATTTTTTCAAAAAATTCTCCAAGTTTATATAAGAGTTATAGAATAAATATTCTACGCCTATATCAATAAACATTACTCACCCAATTGTTCAAATTTATCGATTAATTTATTAAAATATGTTAGATTTGAGGCCGGTAGTTCTAGTGTTAACACCTTCCTTGCCGGATTATTTTTTAAGATTTTCTGTTCAGGCCTCATGAGGCATACACGACCCACACTTTTACGATTAAATAAATTTCTTTGCAGTATACATAATGTTAAGATGCCTATATTTAACTTTACAATATATTTTTCACAATGAAAATTCTTTGTTTTGCAATGAGAAATGCAAGAAAACTGAATGGAAAGTTTAGTGGGGGTCGTATGCGCCCCACATGGCACGAAACGTGTTCACCTCTTGCCGTAATATAACGAGTGACACTCGTGATGCGATAAATTGGATAGCAAATATTCAAGTTTTGCAAAATCTATCAAATTGAAAATATCAGCAAGCTGTAATATGATAAAATTATTTCTACAATATTAATATTGCGTTAAATTATACGATATATCCGGAATCACTGATCAATTTTTATGTTAACAATTTAATTCTGAATCATTGCGGAGGCAGTCAGAAAAGAAATAGTACGGTAAGGGGTTAATTTCATCCCGTATATCTTCATCGACGATCGACAAAAAACGTTTAATCGTTTGCTCGCGAGCTGTTCGTAGCCTTCGCTGGTTCAACTCCCGGCAAATTAAATTAGCGTGAATTAGCGAGCCGTATTCCATGCCGACGGCTAGATTCTAGCGTCAGTCGCGCGAAGTAGGAAACTGTTAGCCGGGTTACGAGCTACCTACTCCCATCGAGGTTCCTACCACTGTCGCTATAATTATCGTTACTGTTTCTCGCAAAACATCAAGAAGACAACCAAATGAAGTTCCACCGAATCTAAAAATTTCACGCTACAATTTCCAACTATAATCTATCACCAAAAGATCCCACCATCGTTCATAACTTTCATATCTTTCAACAAACAAAAAAACAGTCGTCATGACTGCAATCCAATCTCAAAAAAATTCCACCTAACCGTGCCATGTCGGCTGTACAAATAATCAATGTGAAGTTTCTCCATGGTGTCTTCCACGCGATAAAATTCCATCCGAACACCAGAATCGATAGCGTTTAGCAAGGTATACGTAAACGTTTAACCAAACAGCCTGAGAACCCAGCGCAGCGTGCCAGTACACAAGCACTTCTGGGATTACTGCTGTTTGCGGAAAGAGAGTATAAAACGTGCAAGCGGGGGAGAGAAGCGTGTAATTACGACGAGTGGGCTATCTACTTATCTCCGGCTTTCGCGGTCGGTGAAGAGGCCCACCTTGAAGAAGAAAGGATCTTTCTCGCGGGCGAGGCCGGCGCGAAAAAGAGTCGACGTTGGTACGAAGCGCACCACAGCAAGTATACGAGTTTCTCCAGCGTGTTACGTGCAGAATGAGCTTGCAGAGTTATCGCGAAGAGGGTACATAGACCTCCGTAAGATACCACCGCTCGTAAAACCAACTGCAGGCAACAACTCGGCTTGCGGTTACGTTAATTAAAAGGGCTAGGAAATAATAGAAAGGGTTAACGAGAAGCGAACCGAGGAACGAAGTAAGGAAAGAAATGCCGGCCAATGGGGACCACCGGTAATTTACGGCTATCTAACGTCGTTAATTATTCGCGGATAAGTGTATCAAACGGAGAACTAACAAGCGGAGTTACCGTCCTGAGATAGAAGAGGGGTAAGGGGAGAAGGAGAAGGAGAAAGACGAGGAAGTAAATGGGATAAACGTCGCAAATGGATCGTGGACGCGCTAATCTTTGTTACTGGTAAGTTTCGACCAATCGTGTCTCCTAGTATCCAACTAAAGATACACAGAATGGACGGATCCACGCGTACATCGGTCCGGACAATTAAGGGAGATCTTGGGGATAATGGAAAGAGTTAACGAGAGAGGAAGGCAAGCGGACAAATCTCCAGCTGAGAGAAGGTAGCGAGGAAAAACCGACGGAAATCAGAAGGAAAGGCGAAAGTAGAAGGGGATGGAGTAAATTCGAGTACCTGTAAATGAGAGAGAGAGAGAAAAAAGGGAGAAGAGCCTGGAAGGTTCGTTTCGGCGAATCGGTTGATGAAACTCGCGGAAATGGAACGTAACCCGGAAGTAGGACTCTTCCTAATAACGTTACCAGCTTTAACAGATTGTTAAGCGACTGGTATCGTGATTTTTATGGTTGCTGTTGTTGCATTCGAGCGATGAGAAACGTTTGTTCACTGGATGAACAGCGGCACTAATTGTGAACTGTTCGCAACATTGCACTATTTTTTCTCTGTCCTCTTTTTCCAACACCACCTCCTCCTCCTGTTCCCATCGCAGCGGATGTACGAGCCGAGCGATGAGTCGCGCTTAATAAGTTCATTTTCGACGCGCGTTATGATAAACACGATGAATCTACCGTGCACAATAAACGAGTCGTTAATTTTAACGATCCACTCTCCTGGTCGGAATTGAAAATCATATCGCGCGTAGAACCGGCCGGGCGAACGAACAAATAAGCCCGCAAAATGTATTCCCACCGCGTGTCATTCTCGGTGTATTCTCTGCTGTTTTATTTCGGGCAGACAATAATAACTATTATAATAAATGCGTGCAAAAAGACCGCGCCTACGTTTCCACAGGTGAGTTCAGATTTATTATTGCACGTGACGATAATCGTGGGAAACCTGTTTATTCGTCATCATCCGTTCAAGAGTCTAGGACGAAGTTTTCCAAACGTTCTTCAGCGGAACCTTGGGGTTACATAAAATGGAGTAACATTCTAGAGAATGAGAGTGTTGTAAAATTGATTTGTTATTTACCGGTATGTAAGTTGGAAATGATTGATTTTAACTTGTTACTAATGTTTTACTGATGACTTCACTTGAAATGAAGAGTGAATGAAGAATTTTAGGATGTAGCGTAGATGTAGAAGTAGATAACATGGGTAATATAGTAGATAATGCAGGTTTATGTTAAAATACAGTTCTTTGCGAGAATATGCAAAAATGTATTTCAACTTTTTGTGAACCTATCGTGACTTTACTCTTTGAAATGATAAAATATGAAAATGAAAACGACTGTAAAAAATGGATGTATAATGGACAATTTTCATGCTAGATTTCTGTGCTGAAAAATCATCGGTATTAACGGGAGTTTAAGAACATCAACGGAACGACTTCCCTTGATCCGGGATCCTACCACCTCGTCCAAGTCACGCCTATGTTTTTCCGCCCTTTCTTAAGGAACCTGCCACTTTACCATCCCTACTCGTTGAAGGATAAGGCCTCTTACCTGCCCCTTCCGCCCAAGGGATAAAGGCGCTTTTCATTTAATCCCTTTCACACCCTTACACCTACGTCAATTATGAAATCCAGCCAGGTACAAAATCCTACAAATTATCACCTAAAAAGACCACCGATCTCACGATTATCTCACCATAAATCCTTCCACTGTCACCGACAAGTCTTAAAGAGATAATTACAATCTTTCCGTTTCTTGCAGCAATGTACCATTCGACAGAAACAGGAAGTCACTTTGTTCGGTTGCGGGGTAAGGGAAGAGTGTTCACACTGCCTATCTCTGCGATATCACTCCGGGAAAGTTAAGTTCGACGAATGACAATCGAATCGGCCGTTTTTTAGTCAGTCATGCATTAACACTAGAACTACCGGCGTTAAACCTATCATATCTCAATCTTTTAAATAAGTACTTTGAAAAAGAAGGAATCAAGTAGCATAAAGAATGATCAATTCAGTCTTTTGTGATGGACGCAGAATTTTTGTTCTATTGCTGTCCTATGAATTTGGAAAATTTTTGGAAAAAATTGTGTACCAGTCATTTTGAATGGTGTGGTAGTTCTAGCGTTAAAATCGAAAATGACTTCAGAATGAGGTATGTATCTATCCATCCAGCGAATCGCAGCAAGCTGTCAAGTGACATCTTTCTGTTGAATGGCAATAGAATTCCACGATGAAATTAAGGTAGTACACGAGAACTTATGTCAAGCCCGACTACGATCACGTGGATAAGAGCTATGCAAACACGGCAAGAACGAATTTGTAGGAGAGTTTCAAAGACACATTCGCGAGGCAGCGATAAGAAAAAGTTGAAAACAAACGGGATAAGTGCGAGTAGACTCGACTCAGTCGCGATTCACCCTCGATCTCGTTCCTCTCGTCGTGTGCACCACTCTCGATCCCTTTTTTGCGGAAGTGGCGAGAAGCAAAAAGAGCAGGAAGACGAGAAAAAGAGGGGAAAAACGAAGGAGAAAGGGTGGAAAAAAGGAAAAAAAAAGAAAGGGAACGGAGGCAGAGGTACTTGGTTATCTGGCAAGTCACTTCATGGTACGTATCCACCGACTACAAGGTATATCCTTTTACAGGTTGGGAGGCGACGTAGGTAGAGAAAGAGGAGAAAGAGGAGGGCAGAGGAGAAGAAGAAAGGGGAAACAGACGCCCGGCACCACCGACAACGCGAGAGGTGTCATTTGTACACAAAAGAGGGCGGCGAGGGCGCGTTACGTGGCACGTGTATTTAGGGGAAGAAGAGGAAGCCAAACGCGGAAAGGGAAGAGCGCAACGAACGCGTATCTGCGACTACGAATAAATGCAAAAACGTTCCGTTCGGTATTGATCTGCACCAGCATTTTCGATAGAATTTGGGGGTGTATTGTCAGGAATAATAATAATAAATCCCGTGAATAATAATATCGACGAAATATTATCGTCGAATTACATTAATTGCATCTTAACTCCTTGCCGTACCATTTCTTTTGCGACTAAATGCACCATAACTCTGAATTAATTACTAAAGTTACAATCTACTCCTTATTTGGAATATACTATACGACTTAATGCAATATTGAATAGTACAGAATTCATTTTATTTTATCGTGATCAATTGATAGTTTTAATTTAATAATTTTGTGAGCATTTCGAACTTGAAGATTCAATTTATCGTGTCACGAGTATCACTCGTTATTGTAGGGTAAAGGGTTAAACAAGAAAGAAGAGTGATTCTTCGACGATATATTAATTTCATCGGTAACGTCTACTTTCGATTGGTTGAATTTTAAAGTAAAAATTGAACTACCTATCGGCGAAAGTTTCGAACGACTTGTTCAGTTACGAAATGCAATTTCTCACGCGCGATTCGTCTCTGAAACGCTTCCTATATCGGTGATCTCATTAGCAGCCCATGAGACGTTGCAAGTATCGCTCACCTACGCGTGATGCAACGTCTTTGAATTAATGAGTCAATTATACGTTGGGAAGAATCCGTCTTCTCTGATTCCGCACAATTAATGCCGTTTAACTAATACTCCATCGGAGCCTCGTTCACGAATGTTCTCGAAACTCGACCGAAGAGGCGCGCCTAGATAAAAGTTGTTTAAAACGTGCGACTAGAAAAAAAATTTAATTACGACTTCGCACTAGTGATAAATGCGTAAAATTACTTCTAGAAGCTCGCTGACATTCGAGCATACGGGTGATGATAAATCACGAACGCTCAGGGAGCTCTGCCTTCTAAGCAACAAATTAATAGTTTCCTCGTTGCGAGATCCACTATTACCACCTCCGACAACGTTTCATGCTCGAAAAATTCAACATACCATCTTGCAAAATGTTAACATCGTTTATTTCTAGTATTATCGAAGTTATTCGCTAACGTATTTCATCTGCAGAATTCTCGAAAAGGCGATCTATTTAACACTAGCACTATTAAGCAAGACAAACTGACTGGTGTCCAATTTTTTCCAAATATTCTCCAAGTTTATAAGACAGTCATAGAGCACATATTCTACGTTGATTTTACAAAATACAGATTACCAAATCGATCACTTTTCGTACCTTTTCATTCCACATTTTCCAAAGCACTAATTTAACACTTTACCGACCGGTACTTTTTAACATCCTACCCACTTCTGATCGGTCACTTGCACGCAAATATTTCCCTGATACCGATATCTCTTCGAAAATTGAAAAGTTTCTTCACTGAGTCCATGGCATAGTTAACCGCAATGAAAAATAATAATTTATTAATTACCGTAGCGACCAATTAATAAGTTAAAAGCCCAAAAGTGTTGGGCCTGAAAAGTCGTTTAACCTGTTAACCGGGTGTGACGTATAATTACGTCATATCTGAAAGAAAACTCCAGTAAGCTTGTCGATTTTTTTTGAACGCATTACATTTGATGTCGTTTGTATCCGTTTAATCCTGACGTAGTACTTTAGATGTAATGATATTACTTCTCACTGTAAAAAAAAATATTCCAATTTGAAACAAGTTGAACAAAAATTAGTTCCCCGGTTAACAGGTTAATCGACTACCGGTCGGTAAAGTGTTAATATTGAAATATAATAGATTTAACGTCGGTAGTTCTAGTGTTAAAAATCCGACTCTTTTTTTAAATTCAAAGTATGTTTAAAGCGTATAAATTTTACGGAAGGACGTTCCGTGCTCTAAGAACAGTATCCATGAGAAAGAGCGTGCCAACCGTCAGGGGTTGGTATTTTCTGGCACGTTGTTACCCTGGATTATGGTACGCGTCTTCAACCCCGAGAGGTTATACGGCTGGAAGTTGAATGGTCTCCGCAAAAGTTTCACCGTCGCGGAGCTCCATCCTCGTTAATTCCAAAGTTTCGTGAATCTCTTCCCTTTCCTGCCGGTTTTCTTATTTTTTCTTCTACCCCGGAACAGCACCACACCCTTCTATCAACCTACCCCCGCGGGTTAGTCTTCTTATATCCGTTCCGTTTGTAGCATGGGGAGGGAAAGAGGCATGGAGAGAGAGAGAGAGAGAGACAGAGAGAGAAAGCTTAAGAGAGGACAGGAAAGTGCCTTCGTCGATAATAAGATGATCGTCGGAAGCAGGAAACCCGTTTCGCGTTAACGCGCTTGAATAATCGCGTTGGTGCCGGTGCTCGCATGCGCTCAACTAGGATACCCGGTAATTATAGTCGCGTGATTGGTATTTTACGATGACGCGAAATCACGTTCGCGATAATGAAGCGAGAAAATATCGCATCGAGGCAACGTATTCGTGCTTCGATCGCGGACGGTGTAATTAATACCGGGATTCACTTTGCAGGTCGATGCGCCACGGTAAGGGCAAATCTCTACATTAAAGAGGTAAGAGGACGAAAATGTTATTTTACGTTCGGCGAAACGTGACGTGCAATTACAACATTGGGTGAGAGTTCAAAGGGTACTCGTCTCTTTCTCTATACTTCTCATTTGTCTCTCTTCCTCTGTGTTTCTCTCGGCCTTTCTTTCTCTCTTTCTCTATCTCTCGTCCTCTTTCTCTGTCTGTCAGAGAGATAAAAACGGTCCGATTGCTCTCGAATTTTTGATCTCACACTCGATACAGGTGAAAACACAGAGGGCACAGGTATAACGAAGTACTTCATCCCCGTTGAATGCCCGGACACGCGATATACGGCGGGAAAAAAAATTTTTTAACCCGACAACACTCGCGAAACTAGTTATTAGTCACGTGGCGAGGGGTTGCAGAGAGCATAGCGGAATGAAGTGGCGCGGAACGTGCATCGGAGAGGGGTCGCTCGATGGAAAGGGACGAGAAAGGGACAGGAAAGGACAGAGAAGGGAGGGGCCAACGGAGGAGAGGGACGAAGGTTGCCTCGCAATTTGCGTAATTGAGCCCTGAATTATTTACACTGTCGGGTGCGTCATACTTCTGCTCGGTAATAACTGACAGCCCGGCGTAAATGCGAAATCGGTTGACATTTAGCACGATCCAAAATTACGACCAGCGCCAACGACAACGCGACCATTGTCCGCGTTCAGCGCATCGAAATGCCGCAATGGTGGATGGATTCTTTTTCGCCGTCTACGATGAAATTTCTCGTGGGAATCATACTCTCTGGAACCGCGATATTCGTTTGATTCAAGCAAACATTATTGTGATAGGTGGCCAAATTCGACACCTGATTAATCTTTGCGGTTAACCATTTGCCATATTCTAACGAGTAACACTTGTGATACGGTAAATTGGATAGGAAATTCTCAAGTTTTGCAAAATCCATCAAAAATTAAAAATATAAATCGTACGAGACACAATAAAACTATTTCTATAATATTAATATTCTGTTCAGTTATACCTTACAGCACGAATGACTGATCAATTTTTATTTTACCAATTTAATTCTGAATTATCGCGACGGCAATCGCAAAAGAGATCGTACAGCAAAGGGATTAAGCACATTGGTGAAAATTGAAATGTACGATAAAAACGTTTATAGTTGCTGACAATCAACGAATGACGATGAATCATACCAAAATATCGAGTGTATTTCAAATATTTCTACTAGCCAAGCAATATTTTAAAGCAGACCTAATTAAAAAACAAATTTTTCCTAAGACTGTATCGGTCGATATACATAAATCATAGGAAGAATTAGTGAGTACGACAGTTGTAAACTTTACTCTATTTCCTCTTGGAAAATCACTCGATCATCTCTTGCGCAATCGAGCACGGAATTTCCGCGGAAAATGAGACAATCGTGAATTATCACGAATCAGATGCGCGACCGAAAGTTAAAAAGCCTCGCGTTAAAAATACTGCGCGAGATTACATCGACATATTTGCGGAACGACTATAATATTTAAGCACGTCCTTGAAGGAGTATGGTTTGCTTAGCGACTCACTTAGCGTTCCGTCGAGAAGAGAGACTTGGTCTTCGCTAATCTGACTCCGAGTGCGAAATATAACCTCGCGATAATGTACCGTGCGGCTCCACGGCCGTGTCACCTAGGAGGTAAGCCTGTTTTGGCAGAGCCTGATTCGCCAGGCGTCAAGCGTCATGCCTCTTGTCACATGTACACGAAGGCACTTGACGTTCTACCTCGCGATTCGTTAAAAGAGCTACACATACAAATCGAACTAAAAGACGAAAAGAGAGAACGCTGCAGATCGAAGCAAGGGAGACAACGCGATTTGGGTGGCGACAGTGAGGACATCGGCGTAGGCACCAGATTTCTAACATCTCTATAGTGAAAACAGAATAAACTCCGGCAGAATTACCCCCACCACATGGGGAGATTCTCCTTGATGAAACGAAGCGCGCGACGAGACAACAATGTAATACAATGTCTCGCTCCTCCAGACAAACTAATAAGAATATTTGAATGCTACGACTTTGTCGGGTGCTTCCTTTAAGAGGCTGAGCGAGTGGACTCCAAGAAACAAAATGGTACGAATAGGCGGTTGAAAACGAGAAGCTCCGCCGCCCAGGTGACACGGCTGTGGAGCCGCACGATACTCGACGGTCGTTCGCGAATTAAGCGGCACCGTAGACTCGCGTTCGCGAATATGCCCCAGCGAAAGGGTCGAATTCCTTTCTTCCGTTTGATCGTTCGGCGAAGCTCGTTTTCCCGTTTCACCGGCGAATTACGCCTAATTCCCGATAAATTCCGCAATCGCGTAACGTTTGATATTCGAAGCGCAAATTTCTCGCTGATGCACCGCGTTGAATTAATACCGATTCCACTCGCGTGTATCGTTGAGCCAAAGAGTCGCGCGAATAGGCGGCACGTTTCGAAGGCAACACGGTGGAAAATCCGTAGATTCCAATGGAAGAAACGAATTTTACGTCTAGCGCAAATATTCATCTTGCAATTCCGGCCGCGTCCTCGTTGAAAGCATCGAGCAATAACTCGCGCGAATATTTCGACAGTATGGATATAAGGAGGCGAAAGGGGAGACAGAAGGAGGCAAATGAACGGTGCAATCTGCCTATACAGAGTCGCAACGGGAAAATCCGAGGGGTGTAGAAAGTAGGAGAAATGTAGAGACGAGATACAGAGAAAGAGTGAGAAAAAGACGGAGGCATGGATATAGAACACCTCATTTACCGGAACGATTTGAAACGAACGAGAGAGGGTGGTTTTGATCGCAAACAAGAAACAGTTTCCGGAGACGGGGAAACAAGGAAATCGCATGAATTTTATTATCTCCTTGAAATTTTGTTGCGTCGCTCTCTCGTGGGTGTCATTGAATTTTTTTTATGATAAATCGGAAGGTAAATCGCACGGAGAAATAATTATGCGATTGCGTTCGTTGAATGTGAATTTCAGTTTCCCTCGGATCTGTCTCGCCACTTAAACGCCGGTAGTGGAGAACATAGAAGAGAGAAGTAGAGAGAGAGTAAAAGGGAGAAACGGGAAGAGAAGGAGAGAGGAAGAGTTTGGCGTGAAATAGAGACGTCAATGAAAAAAACCTTATTCAAATGTCAGTCCGAATGCGAATGAAAACCGCGCGTAGAACGAACTACCGCAAATGGCGTAGGAAATTTGTTTCTGTTATCACGCTCGGCTATCGCGACGTCGCTCTTCGATGCACTGTCAAAACGAGTCACTGTCCGCGGGATCGATAACCTATTTCCTCGTCAGGGCTTCCCGATTAACCACTCGCGGAGTTGGATTTCAACGATCGCCAGACGAAAAAACAAAGACCCGATATTAACCGCGATACGCTTGCCCAACTGAAAATCAATCCGAGGTACTTTAAATGAGCTTTGCGATGCAATAATTTCTGAAATTGTCTGTATCGCATCAAAATAACAATTAATTTCGATCATTTATGGTACACCTACGTTTACTACAATATAAATGTGATTGTAATAACACGAAAATTCACAAAATCGTCGGGAACAGAAGTCCATTTCTTCATGTGGATTCTCATAGAGAAAATAATGAAACTTGTAAGAGGAATATTGCGTGCAAAGTCGATCGTTTAAGATCCTGCAAATGTGCAAAAATGCAGAAGTATAGCCAGATATTCCTATGTTCTATTTTAAAATGTTAATCCTTCTAATTTAATGAAAAATGTTCCTCATATGGAACGCCATTCGGTCATTGACGTGAAGTACTCGAAACGGAAACTCTGACGTAGTTCAAACATCCTGAGTGATAGAAGGTACTTTAAGATAGGGCGATCGAGGAAGTTTGAACGCTATAATTCTAAAAGGCATCGTGTAATATGTAACACTTACTACAGATGAAATATGAGATGCCTGAGAGAAAATTAAATAAAAAATACGATATCTATAATTGGATTAATATTATCACTATTAATTCACCTAGCGCATACACGATACACACATCTGGCAATGAGAGAAAATAGTTCAGCAAAGCATAAAATATATACGACACTCACAACTAATTCTACCGTTCTCCAATGCAAAGTACACCCTTCCAACGAAGCAGCTAATGAAGCAATAGCAATTTTCATCCACAGTAATTATACAAGTCGATGAAACCCAACGGAAAACCGTCTTCGTCGTGGCAAAATTTTCCATGCTCATCGTAACTTATCACATGTTTGATATTCCATCAACCCTTGACTTTTCCGAGAAAGTATCCCTTTTAATGTTTCCACCAAGCGACGATCCAAGCTGCGTACAATCGCTGTCGCGTTGATGCATAAAGACACGTCCATGAAAATATTTACTCGGTGAAATTTTCAAAGAATTTTGCTGTCAGTAACGACGGTCGAGCCGTCGCGAATTTGGCCGGTGGGGTTAGTCAGCTGACAGACAGCAGCGACGTCGAACGGAGGGCCTGCCAGAAAGGGCCAAGCGGGAGGAAGGGTTGTTAATGGAAAGCCATTGTTCTCTAATCAAATCATTTGCTCACCGGCAGGAAGGGGTGAGGCGATATACGAGAGATCGGGACGGATCGAGGCGCAGAGTAAGGGGAGAGAAAGAGAGAGAGAAAAAGTGGTAGAAAGAGAGAGAAAGCGAAAGAAAGAGAGGAAGAAAAATAACCGTGGAACAACTCGTAAGCAGGTGTTCCTACGATCGAACCTCTCTCTCTCTCCTTCCAACATCGATAGGTCTCGTTGCACCCTTCTTCTCATAAATGACGCGAGAAGTTTCGAAACCCTTTTGATTGCACGGTGGTACTAAACAAGGGTCGGTCGCAGGGTCGAATAATTTTACACGAAAGTAAACAGTACCGATTTGCACTTGATATTCAAATTAGTTATGAATAGATATTAATTTCACCCTGTAAAGCATGGATATCGCAAATGCGAGACTACATTGAAGTCTAAGGTTAAAATTTCGGGACGACGAAACGAAAGGTCCGTAGGACCGATTAATTGCAAGACGGTGCGATTAAGACTGTTTTTGAATTCGGTTATTTTTGGACACCGTGTACACGTATTACGGTAGTTTGTAAACGATGTTAAGGTTCAATTCCAAGGCAGGAATACGTAGTACACACACGTACGTACGAACTGGTAGTTACGCGAGCACCGATATCGGGGGTCGATAATCGTTAGCCGACGTTAACGATAGTTACGAAGTTAGGTAGTAAGTACACCGCGCTGGAACTTAAATGGAAGACGGATAAGCGACGGGGAGGAGAAAGTGAGAATGTCTAGAAAATCTCAAAACAGTCCGCGAACATTCTCGTCTCTCAATTACGATCAGTATTAATTGGCAGATTGCGTTTATGAATCAGTAACGAATATATTCTTTAACTGTTATGTTCTAATACCGTCGAGTCTCATTAAGTAAAACTTTTCGTTACTGTATTTTCAGGCACGAGAGATTTCAGGAAACTTAACTTACTGGGACTTCCCTTCGCTGCAAAAAGTGTAACATAAGATGAAACACTACAATTAGAGAATAATATACTTACTTCTTAATTAGCAAAAGTTCTAGAATGTCCTGAATCGAAAGTTGCAAAATAATACAGGGGTTATAATTGCTCTAACGACAGACAATCAATGATTGCAGAGACAGCGACCCTGTTTGTCTGATGTTTTACGGTTATCAAGGTTCGGCTGTACTTAGTTAACCCTTTGCACTCCGATGTCCCAGCTGAGGGGACATCGCAAGTCTACCACATCACTCGATTTCGCCCCCTAAGGGGTCCTTCGAATTTATTAGTGATTACAGAGGGTGAAATTATTGCACCGTAAAATTTTAAGAAATGTATGTTTACCTGATTTTTTCTATTAAAATGGCACAAGATAGCAAATAATAAAGTGCTGTCAAGTTGCTAATAGATAACGTCAGAGATGACGGCGAGTGCAAAGGGTTAATAATACAAACTTCTTATTAATCGCCATATTTGGAGTGAAAGGATCATTGAACGAAATGGCTATATCTGATAAAGACATAGAACACAAAGAAAGAAGAGAAAGAAAGATCCATTTTTGTCCGTTAGAAAAGCGCAATGAGGATACCTCGTTCGCGGCGACTCTTAAAATCCAAGGCATCCTCGATGAAAAGAAAACTGATAATGTCCAACGGCGAGAGACAATTATCGACGTACCGATAGCGACACCAGTCATGCTACGTAACGAAAGTACAAACTACCAATACCGTAGATGCCAATATCGGAGGCCCGATAATCGTTAAGCGACGAAAACGGTAGCTAGAAACCTTCGAGCACTCGCTATCGCAGAGCAACTTCTACAAACTGCCGAAACGAAACGTAACATAAAATTCAGTCGAAAGAATCTCGATAACTGCGAACCAACGGCACAACCATCGATACGACGACATCTGACTCCAAGTCGAGCCATATCGTTACAATTCACGGTTCTGCATTTTAATGGCTACTAATTTCAACGTTATTTCTCGAGTTATTGAACAACGATGTACAATTATTTACCATTTAACCGTGACACTAGACAGAAGGGAGTTGCTCAATGTATTCCCATAGTCTGACAATGAGATCCCATGTACTGTAGGGAGCTGAGAAGATGTCAGGCGGTTGTGATTGGTTCCAGCTTGTTAGGACAACCTTCGTGGACAGCCACGCAGAAACAAGACACGAGCGATTCTCGGACTGGTCAGATCCTCGCATCTATCTAAATTGTTTAGGTTACATGCGACAGACGGGGAGAACTGAATTTCCTTTTACCTCTCATGTTCCACCTGCCAACGTTTCAGTTCCCAAGAGTACATAATCAAAATCTAGACGTTTACATGTTCTAAACCAGCGGTCGCCAAACTTTTTGACCTCACGGACCAGTAAATTCATAATTTAAATCCCGCTGACCACTAATAGGATATTTTTAAGTGTTAAATATATCTATAAAAAAATTGTCATCTAAGAACACATAAAAAGAATTGTTATGAATTGAATTTAAATAACTTAACGTGATGAGTAAGTATATTCCACATTTTTCTAGGGACCAGCGAAATTTTCTCGCAGACCACCACTTTGGCGATCACTGTTCTAAACTATTCCCCAATAAATACATACTGAAACAGTTTACATCTAAGGTAACTGTTCTTCCAATTCCACACAACTTCAGAAAAACACAGCCATAGATATTTTCTTCCCTACGACTTCAATATTATGAAACACGCGAGAATATACCTGTACGTTCTCCACTTCCAAAGGGTCGAAGAAAGCATCAATCTACTCGATCATCGAGAGAAATCTCCGCGAGGGAAACTACAAATACGGCTCTATAATCATAGTACGTAATGCACGGACGAGTGGACGATAACGAGGATACCGATATCAAGGGGTCGATGATCGTTAGGAGTCGTTAACGGTGACTAGAAAGGTAGATGCCACCAACGAAGAGGATTGCATAGGTCGGTCAAGGCGGAAGCAGCGAATAGACTCGACTGGAAGAGACGTTGTAGAAAATGAGACCGAAGAGACGCACCAAAGAAGAAAAGAGAGCAAAATGAAGGCAAAAGATGTAGGTGTGGTCGAGGTTATCCTGCCGGTCGACGAAGTGTTCACCCCGTGAGTTCAAACGGTGCTCTTTAACGACCGACAAGCATCGCACGCGCGTTTCCACTCGGCGCTAGGCGGCCGTGCAAATGCAATAAAACGCAGCCGGACGCACACGGAGAGAATTGTTGCAGCTCTAGCCGCGGGTATGCACCCGAGTTGCACACGCGTATATGCTCATCGAGTCGCGCTGGTCAGTGACACGTACCGACCACCCCGTGCTGACTACGTCCAATAATCACGTTCTGTCGGTAGATAATCATCGTAGATTCTCGTGACGGACGATGTGGATTTTATCGATTGACCGTCGAAACTCGCGACCGATTCGACCGGTGATAAAGTCTGTTGAGAATCATTGCGAGTGGTGCGATGGTTTTTATATATTTCATTGTGCTCTCTGAACTTTTCGCACGGATCATGTAAAGCGTTTGATCCCTGTTACGTGAAGGAAGCTCCGTTTTGTACAGAATCATCCCTTACGCTCGAAAAACTGTCAAAAAGTAGGTAGGTATCTGTCCTCCGACCTAAATACGTCCTTTTATTCTCCTCCTGGGCAGGCAAAAATAATTGCACGGCGTGCCGATATCGCGTGCTATTTTAAAAAGTTCAAACAATCGGAGCCACTGTATTTTCCGTTTCAATGGTTTCATTCGCGGCTGCACAGACGTTCCTTTATTCGGCCGCGCAATCAAATTTCGAGGTAGAGCAAAAAGCTCTACACATCACGGCTCCACCATCCACGTATACGTAGATTCTATATGCGTTTCGAGGGCACTATGACTCACCGTGGTGACTGATTAGATACCAATCCATCTGCCGCACCGCGAACCGATAGCCGCAGCGTGCGCGAGATATTAATCACATCGGATCTTGCTGATAAACGACCTTGGCACCGGCGCTAATGATATTACCGATCCAAAAGTGCGCTTTAGCGAAGATCAACTACGCGGAACAAGAAGCGGGGCTTTACTTTGGTAAATTTCTGTGACCGGAAAATGGTTGATTAGAAATCAATTCAAAGGGAATACTCAACATTTCGATGGTACCCCTTATCATTACATGGGGACACGGAGTTCATTTGGCTAGAAATGTTCATTACACACTTGACTGTAATTTGTCGCAAGTTGCACCGGTGGAATGTATCGTACATTTCTAGCGCATGCTATACAAACCAATTTTCTCTATTCTTTTATAAAAAAAAAAGAACAGAACAAACATACCGAGTTATGTGATTTATTTTGTGACACACAAAAATTCTCTACAGGTATGAAGTAAAAGTGCATTTAAAAAACTAACGCCGCGAGTCTCTGAGTTTTGTAGCAATACTGTGATAAAATTACTTAAAAACGAGTTTCTCAGTGTTTTTCAGAGTTGAGCTCCACAACGACCTGCTATTGTGACGTCGAGTGCAAAAAGTTTCACAAAATTTTCACCGGACAGTATCTAATCTCCGACGGAACACCGCGACGAAAGAAGCCGCAGAACAACGATGGCATTTAAACATTCGTGAGGAACCTGGTAGTCGTGCACGAAACTATTAAGGGAGATCAATTTTGCGAGTCTAACGATGCCTCCCCGACAGCGGACGTGGTTACTTCCTCGCCAACGATACGGAAGCGCTTAAGTCACGACATCGCGATACGTCGTCTTTGCTCCGGCAAGAATGGAAACTAGGAGGAGGCAGTACTTTTAATTTTCTGGCTTGGCCTACTTCCGATCGACAATACCTCGCTTCCGTGTAGTCTCTCCCTTCTGTTCGAAACGGAGCTCGGATTTCGGTGACGATACCAGGAATCTCCGAGGCGCGTGGGTAACGTTGGCAAGAGGAGGACGTTGAACCCCTCTAAAATTGGGCACACGATCTCTCGTATAATCGTGCTTGGGCGTTTTTTATTTCCCTTCCTTTTGCTCTCTTCGTTTTCGACACGGTCGAAGAATCTTAAGTTGCAAGGAATATTACGAAAATATCGCAAGGCTGTTTGACCACCCACAAGGAAAACCATCGAAGTATACTGAGAATTTAGAAAAAAGTCATTTGTTACGTATTACGGCGTAACAGGAGACTGTTCTTGCACCGCCTTATTCTCGTCGTATCGGCCCTTAAAACCTGAGCTCGGCAAGTGATAACAGAAAACTAAACTCTTATTTCTTCGTTAACACATTGTACTCTGGCTAAATGTCAGTCGCGAAATTTTTTACGTTTGATAAGGTTGTCATTTAAATCAATATCAAATTTAAATGCATTAAGTAATGTGCAATTTAAACGAATTGACACGTTCACGACGGGGCCTGAATTTAGTGTTACTACCATGGGGCGGTTGTGTTTTTCGTATTTTCTCCTATCCGGCGGCGTAGTAATGCAAAAAAAGGCGTTGATTTGTCTGAACAAATGTCATATAATTATAGATGCTTAAAAAAAACATTCCAATATAATATTATATTACACTATATAAAGATGTAAATAAATTTAGCAATTATAGTAATTAATTCTTTAAATGCGCCAGTAACGGCGGCTCAGTCTGCCCGAAGGGACAAACATGAATTGTACCACCGGTGGTTCAGCCCGTCGTGAACGTGTTAATACTGTTTTTTTGTCCACTTCATCGTTTTCCTCAAGTTAAAAAGATATCATGTTGATCAGTAAAATGTGGAATCGTATATTTGAAATTCTGCACTGTAGCGGGACTAGTGTGTAATTTGTCAAGTGCTTTTTCGGTCAGTTACGAATCAGGGCAAATCACTTATGGAGTAACTTTTTTTTAAATCTTTAGAATACCAGAGAACGTGCAAACGGTGTAATTTCTGATCGCATAACGCGGCAGGCAATAGCCAGACACCGATTAGACGTAAAATATTTTCCTTCGTCGATGAGGAAACGATAAAAAGCGTGAAAGGGTTCGAGGGTGAACTAGGCACCGATTTACCGCGTCTCGAAAGGCGAACCGAGGAAAGCTCAAAGGTATTATAAAGTCGACCATGACCTTTTCGTTCAATTTCCAAGCATATCCGTCGATTTAAATTCAACGCTTGGCGTCGCTACGGAAGAAATCCCTTTCGCGCCTCATATTCCTGGAAGTTAACGCTCCACAAAGGCGGCTTCATCATTCTTAACAGACGGAGCGTGAGATCTCGCGGTGTAACGTCGCTGTCCTCGAAACCCATTAACCCCCGCCTTCCTCCGCGATAACTCGAGGCCCTCCTCCTCTTTTCCTCTTACCAACACCTTCTCGTACTTCCCTCTTAATCCCTCCTCGCTCTCGAAGCCATTTCGTCCGCGCAACACTCGAGCTCCCGCCGGTACACCGTCGCTGAATAATATTCGCCGGGGAATACCGGCTACAACTTGCATAACGCGCCACCGGCTTCGTCTTCTTAAAAGCTGTCGGGTCCGACTGCTTCCACGACTTACCGCGAACGAAAACAATCGTCGGCGTGTATTTTGCTGGTACAGATTTACATTCGAGACATTTTCAATTGTCGGAGGGTAAAAGGTCGTTGATGAGACAAAACTTGGAGGAAACGTGGAAGAACGAGATTAGTATATTTTGTTAATTCAAGTTGATGTTGATTTGTAACGTACAACTTTTTTTCTCGACTGAACGCTAAAATTGAAATTATGGAAGTGGAAGTATTTCTACATTTTGTAACTTTCATTTCGATGTATCTTTTCCTAGCAATATGCTGGTTTGTTAATACTAGAACTACCAAGCAAGTCGAAATGATTGGTTACCAATTTTTTTTTCAAAAATTCTAGAAGTGAAATACAATCGATCATTCTTATCACATCTTGATCGCTGTTTTTCCAAAGTAGTGTTACGAATTATTGTAATGAAATTGCCTCCCCTATATATGATATCGATTATGAGAAGGATAATAACGTGTTGCAAATGTTAATATTGATTGATTGTCAAGAGAGTTGTTTTTGAGCTAGAACTTTGGATCTGTTCAAATAGAGACATTATTTTGTAATCTTTGAGTTGTTTGATTATGAAGCGCCGTAAAAGAGTCCTCCAGTACCGTCACCTTAAGGTTTATCAGCAAAAAAATCGAAATACCTAAGGTTACATGTTCAATACCTCCTGATATATGTAAAAGAACTATTGTACTATTAAGAAAAGTAACAAACAACCAATACGTTTAGATATTATCAGCTTTATTACAACAATTGTAAGACTAGGAAAAATCAGACTACAAAAAAGTGGCTTCCAGTGCCGGTCACTAAATATGTAACTATTTATACAATACAATAATCGCAAATGTAATGACTGGATATCTCCGATATGTTTGCACAAGTTATTCTATATATAAAAACATGATAGACTTCTGTTAGCGCCAATACTTCTAGTGTTAAATGCATACAGATCTTTTGCATTAGTTGACGACAAGTAAAATTTGCAACTGTCTTTCACAGCTCGATTTAACTGGTTGAAAAGATACTCTTTTTCCAAGCGAATCAAGGTAATCTTTCCAAATCTGATTCACGTATCACATTCCTACAAGAACTTCCTCGGACGACACATCACGCGAGAGTAGGAAGATTGCTTCGCTGTTAAAAGTGCGCTCGATTACTGCTATCTACGCGTCATCCATTTGACTAGGCTTTAATGCGAAAATTATCATACGTAGCTTCTATTCGCAGCTTGCAGTCCGACTTGCCGTCTAGCGGATCGTCGAGCCAGTACTATTCTACGTCGTCCTTGTCTCCGTCCTCGTCGTCGACTTTTCGAGCCAGCGTTACGAAGATTTACAATTGTCGTTTTGCCCACCGTAAACGAAGCATTTTCGGGAGCAAACGATCGCAGTTAAACCCTCCCTGGAACGCCGCCGGGAAACATTTAAGGGAGAAACGATGAAATTTTCGGGCGATCCGCTCGGATATGTCGCGCGTACCGTCGAGAGATATCGTCGGGATAATAGCATCGTTTTATGCCGCGTTGATATATCACCGTTAACAAAATATTGGATGCGCTAAACAACGAGTATAACGTGACGCTTTTTCCACGGCTCGCAATAAAAATTTAACACTAACGAAAGAAGTCTCAAAATCGATTAGCACATAATACAACCATTTACGAAATCACGGCGCAGAATTTTCTACGTTACTCACTATTCTTTCCTATCTTTCCTCATTCTCTTTCTACGTATGTACACGTCTCTATACTCGGTACGTACATAGATCGCGTTTTTGGCAAACGAAGACGAAATTGCGATAAATGATCAGGGTAGCTGCGGCAGAGCGATCCAATAAAGCCGAACCTATAACTTCCACTTTGAACTAACGATATAGGCTTCTTTGCAAATCTGTAGCCATCGGTGGGGAAGTACGGAACGAAACGGCAATGAAAATCCATATCGAAGCGAGGAGTTTGGTGGTGCGGATCGGACCGACCGTAAACCTTTCTTTTTCACCAGGTATCGCTCCGGCCCAGCCAGGACAATGGCTCGTTATCGACACGAGAAAAATTTCCCTACCGCCTAGTCATTCTCCTCCTCCACCCTTTCGACTTCTTTACGACGCGCCGATGTAATAATATCCAGCAAAGACCTATTTTTAGTATAAACTTTCCTTCATGCGAGCTCCTGCCATCGCGCCGTACCCGCCTCTCCTCGTCCTCGTTAGTCGCTGAAGATTCCAACGTTTGCGGAAGAAAAAGAAAGAAGAATCGTAACGACAACTACGAGCAAGACGGCCGTCACAACCACGACCGCGACCACGAGGAGGACGATTCGAGAAGACGAGAGGATGTCGACGACGACGATGCCGTTGCAACCGACGCGTCGTTGAGGCATACGCGACTCGTATTCGTCCGTGAAACCAAGCGGCTTAGAGCGCGCGGGCATAACAGGATTTAAGCCACTGTAAAACCGGTCCTCCCACTGGATACCGACGCGACAGCACCGACGGCCATCGCGAAAAATCTCCGCCGTTTCTGTCCGCATCGTCGCCGAACTTCGGCGCAAAAAAGTTCCCTCTCGACCGCCCTTTACATCCTTCTGTCTCTCTAACACGGCCTCTCATTCTCCCTCTTGCCACGTCGCTCTACGGAACCGTCCGTCTTTCCACCTGATCTCGTCTCGGACGATTTAACGAATTGCTCGCATTCTTCGTGAAACTTTGATCGACGTTTTTTAATTGCGAGAATAATGAGGGAATCGGGATATCGACGAGGCTCTGCACGCGCTGCCTGCTAGCCGAGTTTTGCGGAATTTCTTTGGTGAGGATGTTGGGTGGAAAATTGAGGTTGAGATTTTAGAATCATTGTGGGAAGATGAGGAATTTTGAAGAATTTTGAAGAATTTTTTAAAGATTAATGTAGATAATGTATCGTTCGCAATGAAATGGATCGGCAACGATTTGTTTTTGGGATAGGTTGTCAGGAATGTTATATTTAAAGGTGTAATATCGATTTGCAATACGATCAGGCAAATTAAATTAACTGAGTTGTGTTGCAATGTTCTGTTTTGCAACATTGATTTGTTATCAGATAAGGATGTTCTTTACCAAGAATGATATTTTTGAAGACATTGAAAAACCGCGTGCTTGTTGCAGAATAAAATTTTAATCTTAATTTTCGTTCTTTTATGAGGTTGATTCTTTGATGCAAAGTGATGCAAAGTGAGAAGAAATAATACGCATATTTGTATGCGTAGGAATTCCAAAATGAGAAAGAAGCAGATAGACGCGGAAAAACAGATCCAAAACCAAAAAATGGCTGGCTGCACTGTATGTTGTAAGGAAAGATGTTACAAGGTGATAAAAAAGACTAACATTTTTGTGAAAGGGTTTAGCACGATTAGGTATTCGATAAATGTATTTAATTAATACAATTACAATACTCGTACGTGCTACGCTCTTCCATACACAGTAATGAGTAGCTTCTCAGGCATCTGGAAGGAACGTTGCAAGAAAATAATTGACTGGAGGCAGAACAAGTTGTAACACCCTCTAACTATGTAGCTCACAAGGTTAACATCAGACTACATCTTTTTACTGTCTAGTACCAAAATATTTAAATTAAACAAAATACTAGAACTATAAAACATCAATTCAGCGAATTTCAATATACCAGAAAAATAATTCCGAAGAAAATGATTAACACTAGATTTACGAACTGAGCCAATTTGACTCAATGCAAATTTGATTACTATATATATGAAAAAGTTAAATATTATTTTTGAAAAACATATGTTGGTTTTTAGTCACATAATGAAACATATGTAAATGTTGATTCCTCTCCCCCGCAGACCCCCTCATTTCGCATTATCGAATGGGGTATACCTATTTTTACGGTTGTGAGCCAATTTGACTCATAAAATGATTTAACAGTTAATCGCATAACACATGAAATTTGTAACTTCTATTAGACCAGGGTATTTTGCAGCTGTCAAGCCACAGATGATTTGTTTCCCCTCTAATTTTTCTCTCTTTGCATACAATGTTTATTTGTATGAGAGCCATCCTTTTGTTTTCGTCACTCCGCTACATTATCTTTCTTACCTACCCACTCCTGTCATCATTTCGATTTCTACATCGCGCGTACACAGAGCATATTTAGTGAGAATGTATATCAAAAACAGAATTTCTATGTAAAAAAGGTTTTCAATGAATTTTTTAATAGTAAATCTTTCATTTAACCCTTTGCGGACGGAGATATTTTTGAATATTGACAGATAATCACTTATTTGGCGGTCCAAAACCACCTTTTTATCAGAAATTTGAACTGTCAATCTATACAAATTATAAATTATTTTGCATTTAATCTTATCTCACCGGTTGTATTTGAATTTTTCAATTTTAACCGTGTATGCATACTGCGATACATTATAACTACATTTTTTCTCAAACCGCATATATGCGTCGCTAGTCCGAAAAGGGTTAAATTGATTAGGAACTATTTTCTTTGCAAAAAACTTCAATCTTTTTCTGTGAGTCAAATTGGCTCACGTCAATAAAAATAGGTATATAATCAACAACCGTAAATCTACTGTTAAAAGCAGCAAGAAACTTGAGCGTCTCAATCTCTTACAATTTAAAAACCATGGAAAATTAACCAAGACAAAACACTCACAACTCCACGAATATTAAAAAAGAATTCGAATTAAGCCATTTTGCCCCTAAAGCCACCCTGCTAGATCTTACAATTGTAAGAACGTTAACGGCAATCCAACAATACACAACGAAATATCCTTGAAACATTGTTGCAAATCATCGATACCAATATTACTATCAATTTTTTTTAAATTTCAAGATAAAATCCTCCCTTTTCGTGGTTCCCAGCAAGGCCTCACGAATTGCAAAAGATGCGAAGGGTACTCGTGGGTAGCTTCCGAGGGGGCAGCACAATATTGCATGGTAACTGCATAGCAGTGCTCTGCTGCTTAGCGCTTGAAGGTCACGAGTCGACGACTTCGAGAGAGCCTCGAGACCGGTTTCCTTGCAGACCCGCGTCGTCTACGGTCATACAGGGTGTTCGCGAAAGTACATCGCACTTTCGTTAATTCTCGAGTCCTGTCTAACCAGTCAATTGCTATCGTACACGACTCGACATCTTTTCATTCGCTGGCGAACCTCACTGTGCGACAACTTCAATGATTAATTCATCGCTCGATTCTACAGAAAAAGATCTCTTTTATGTGACCGCGTGTACAGGGTGTTTCGGAGATCCGCGGAATTCGATTGATATCACGATACGATTAATTGAACGATTCCCATTTTACTGGAAAACCTTACTGGCAAGAAATTATCCTATTCGTCGAATGGTTTCTCTTATATTTGAAAACTATTAAATATTTCTGTGATTATTAACCCCGGAGTGGTGGAACACGACTATGAAACACGGGTATTCGCGTGGATGGTGGCGGTTATCCGCCGTAAATTCTATGGTTAAACGTTACTTTTGAGCTTATTTTAGGTACCATTTTACTTGGGTGGCTTCATTGGGAGGAGACCGTGTAAATTTATTATAGTATTGTCAGAATTTTCCAAGGTTTTCTTGGTTTTCTTCTGTAGAAACTTCAAATTTTTATCTGGAAGACTACTACCGTGGATGGCGACTTTAATTGACTGTAACTTTTGTAATTGAACGTTATGTTTTTTTTATTTCTTATATTACTTGAATGTCATTAAAGATATCTATAAAAGTACAATATCTCAAACGATGGCATTCCCATGCTAACGATATATTTACAACAGAAAATAATTATAGTGATTTTATGGGATTATCTTTTATCGATTTGGGCTTACATTGCGTCAAAGTTCTTTCTGCTCTTTTTGTCTGCAACGTTGAATTCACTAATTGAAAAATTGTGACGGCGCTGCAGCAACACGGGCACGAGCTTCCATTTTAGGGCGAACGTTTCTTAGAGTTCTTTTTCAAATACCGTTTCATGGTTTACCTTTATACGTTTATAGCCTTGAAGCATAGATATGGCGCTTTTACAAACAGTCCGCAAAGTTCTCCGATAGCGCATCGTTGATTAAAACTTTCTTCGAAACGACCAGAGACAGTCGTTTGCCACTTTTGCCATGGTATGGTGAAACCGAGAAGCAACGTAATCATAAGTGAACGTATATAGCCATAGTGCACGAAATGGACGAAAATGAGTACAGTAATAAGACGTAAAAATCACTAGCATTACGGAAGTACTTTCTTAAATCTTCAATAGAATTTCAAATACTTTGAGGAAATATGCAAAGTGCGAAATACGCAATTAATTATTCAAACCTCAGCGTAACTCCAAAGTTAAAAATTTTTAATGCTGAACTATACAATGGCATAATAACTCGGAGCTTAGGTGGTGTTAAAATAATACATTTATATTTTTCAACGTGCACTCAACACGTTGAATAATTTTCATAAAATTTTATAATGAGAAAAATGTAAAGGAGAGATACGTCACGAGAGTAACGTAAAGCTGTGAATTTCAAATTTAATTCAACGTCGAGAAAAACAGCACCTAAGGCGGTCAGTGATTTAATAATACTTGAAGCGTATACTAACTTGCAATATATATGTTTGAAAGGCTGTATTAACCTTTAAATACACCTACATGAAAAAAAATCACTATTTATGCTGATTAAATTACAAACACCTAATAGGTTAGCTTCCCAAGTGGAGTATATCATCGTTGCAAAGAACTTAGAAATTTTTACAAAAAACAATATAAAAATCATTGATAAATACCACGAAGAACAAAGAGATTTGTAAGTATAATGGTAACCAACGGTCTTACGTTAAGAATTTTTCCCAAAAGTGACGTATCAGCGTTAAAAGGTGAGCCAGTGGCGAGTCGCGCTATTAGAGCCGAGTCAGCACGGTTTCCAAAGCCGCCCTATTTTCCTTCGCGACGAAGAAAAATTTCTATTCGCGCTTGCGCAATCCATTACCCAGGCCGTAGTGATTCCTCCGATTGCCGGGAGGCGTATTTTATTAAAACGCTTCGGAACTTTCACTTATTTCGAGACGCGCCGGCTGTCTGCGTCCCCGGCAATCATCGCGGCTGAATTTATGATTATGGATACCGCGGATACGGACGAGCAAGTGCTACTTCCGCGTAAATTGCCTTTCTTTTGTCTCGAGCAGCATTGCTCGAGACGCGACCTCCTTCCGTCGCTTTTCCCGCTCGTCTTATATTCTCTCTCGTTCCACGAGAGGAGGGACAATTCGAATAAACGTTCGACGAACAATCCAATCCTCGTGTTTCTCCTCGAGCTCGTCGTTCTACTCGGGAATTTCTTCGAGACGCGGAGGAAGTTGGCCGATAAATTTGAATCGTCCAAGGAACGTCTCCTCTTCCAACCCCAACCCCCGGTTACTTTCTACTTTGTACTCGCGAGGAAAGGAATTCTCAAAACGACGCTCCCTGACGAAACAGTTTAGCAGTTTATCGACAATCAGACGACGTATTATCGATTGACAGATTGCGTTATCACCGGTTCAACGGTAATTGCTACTCCAATTACTGTAATTATCGCTCAGCAAACGAATCGATTGCCATACGTCGTCGCCTCGTGATCTCGCCTTTCTCCGTCGGTTTAATACACCGGCTGCTTCGTCTCTTGGACACGATCTGAGCAAATTACGATATATTCGCGCAACGGTTAAGCATAAGTTTATCCGATACACCCGTTAGATCGTCCGGCAACTTTGGATACGTGTAAGCGCACCGAGCCGACGCGATGCGGCCGTGCACGTATGCAGGCTACGTGTATTTAGCGGGGATAAAGGATCCACGAGACTGTGGACAGACGTTCAACCTTGTTATTAAGTACCATTAAAAATAGATAACTTGCCTGCTCCATTGCCGGCTCCCTTCTTCCTCCCTTTCGAGCATCCTGCCGCGCAAGATAAGCGGCAATAGCGCGATCCTTTTACGAGGAAAGCGCAAAGGAAGAGTCCCTTTTTGCGCTTCGAGATTATGCTCTCGTCGTCGTCCGACCAACGGTAATAATAACGTGGTATCGACGGGATTTTTATGGGATAGTTTGCAGGTTTTAACGCGCCATGACTTTAGAGACTTAACAATAGGCTTGGCGGTTGCAACGTAGGCGTTGTGAATAGTCGCGGATGGGCCCGATCTGAGCCGTCGACTCGAGACTTTAATTTCTTGGGAGAAAATATCCTTAAAAGACGGTACTTTATGAAAAGGCGGAAGAAGGCAAACGTTAAATCTTTCCACGATGATGCGTGTTCTGGAGGAGTATTAACCGGGATATAGCTCGCTGCTTCCGGACACCGGCTAATATGAAGCAACGGAAGATCGTCCACGTACATTTGTAACATCGAAAGCTTCTTCTAACCTTGCGGTACGCTTGAGAGAAACTTACAATTAGTATAAGTGCTTAAATATATTTGTATGCGTGTTTATTAAGCGACACACCATGAACTTGAACTATGAAAAGTCCTCACTACCAAAGATAGGAATTGTTATATTAGGTCATTAAGTATGAAACGTTCGATTTGAAACTAAAAGTTTGGTTTATTATATCTCGGGCAAAAAATAACATAATTATTCAAAATATATCATAATATTGTGGGAATGGTAACTCCAAACCTTGCTGCTAATTCCCGCGTCATTTCAGATGAATGGAATTCTTCAAACCATCGACGTACTGTACGTTCATTAGCCACATCCTTGCCAAATACTTCGTTAACATTTCGACTTGTCTGCGCTGCATTAGTTCCACGACGGAACTCATACTCGATACTAACGTGAATTTTTGTCCTATCCATGGCTTACAATATTTAACCTCCACACGACAATACGATAGATTATTAAAAATAAAAGAGTGCGTCTGAAAACCAGATGGCGTACCTTCTCAAAGCAAAAAAAACAAAGGACGGATGATGTGAAATATCGGAGATATCCAGCATCAAACTTGATGCTTTAGGTAATCGGGCATTTCATACTTAACACGTTGAACGCCAGCGGTATTTCGCCAGTTTCATTATTTCTACTGGAATGACAATTTTTCTATTAAATTCACATCTTTGTAAAGTAGAAACTTTAAAGATATAAATAGATAAATATTCGCAAGACCTTTGACTTTTTGACGGCAATATTTATATATTCAATATGTTAGAAAATTTATAATTATTGCAATTTAAAAATGATATGAAATTTGATTGAATTCAGTAGTGCCGGTCACCGGTGACCCCCATGGCAGTTAACGTGTTAATGACCTATAATATATGTATTATTCTAACTGTATCAGTCGATATTCGACAAATACAACATTTCGTAATTGTTACGACTATATCGTAGATCATGATACCTCTCATCAACGTCTCCGACCGACTCAACGTTCAATAATCGGGAAGAAATCCATCGTAACCGATTGAAAACACGTCGAAAGATCGTACCGTGCGAAAGCCGCGACTCGTTTATCCCCGCAACGTGCACAGGGCAGTAAAGACCTCTCGATGGAGCGCAATTAGAACGGTAAGCTTGAACGGTCGTATTACGATCTAGTCGTTCATGGCAAACGATGAATTTATCGAGCTCGCCTCTGCATATCGGGGCGCGGCGCGATATATGCGCGTGTACGCGGTAAATCTTCCACGGGCCGTGGTTATTGACTGACAGGCATAAAGGGCAAACCGGACAGATAGCAGCAGTTGAGTGAAAAAGCTTCGTTAAAAAAGTCACGATCCTGCATATAGCAAAATTCTTCGACGTTTCGTCGAATCAGATCGAGAACAATTGCTTTAACGTTCTTTAGGTTTTATCGAGGTTTTTTAAACGCGATTTTGCACGATCATTAAAGCCCCTTTGGATACACTCGACACCCTCGGTTCGGTCGTTGGCCCTTCCTTCGAAATACGAGGGTTGGACGATAAGCTGGAGGTTTTGGAAGGCAGAACACGAGAATCTCGCGATCTTCTCTCTCTTGCCCTCTCTCTTGCTCTCTCTTCCGACGACATAAACCCCCTAAATCCCCCACGGACGAAACATTTCGTTCGTACGCTATAACGTCGAGTCTCGCAGTGCAGTCAGGACTGCAGCTGTGACTCACCCCGCAATGCAACGGTGGCTACGAACGCCCGTTGCAACGGATGGCGCCATGGCGACGTCGATGAAATTTTCAATGAATTTTTCTCAAAAAAGCCAGCGCAACGGACAGAAGGAAATTCCAGCAAGCTCTTGTATATTTCATGCTAAAAATTTCGAAGAAAACTCGTTTATTATTCTGAAAGCGACGCTCTCCCAGGAGGGTGGTTTCCGGTAAAAGGCAGCCATTATAAAACCACAGTGATTTCATTCGAAACTGAAGCAAAGACCACCGAAATGTTTTTCCATTGATTCTCCGTGTCTCTTATTTCCTGCTTTCATCGACAGTAAAAAAAAAACATGCTCGTCCATGTTATATCTGAGTGTATAATAATTTACAATGTACTCTTTAAACTCGAATCATCCCTCTTCCGTGAAGTGCCGTTTAAAACGAGTATCTCGAGACAGCGATACATTCGGAAACTAGGGAGATGAAAAGAAGGAACTCGTATTCGTGCATGTTAATTCGACCGAGGAAAGTTCGTTGACTGTAGCCCACTCGAGGAAGTAGGGAGTGCAAATTTAAGCGGCATTATCAAGCGTCATTAAAAATAGGCCGGTAGACTTTATACCGTAACTCTCCGGGCATGTACCGAGACAAGCTTACAGCCTCGAGAGAAGGGTGGAAACACGGAAGTCTCACGATCTCCTCTCGTCCGACCTAAACCTCCGAAATCCTCCTGACGAAACGCTTCTGTCGTCCCTCTTTCCAATCCTCGCCGCTCGTGTTTTCTCACTCTCTTATCCGTCCCTTCTTCCCTCTCGCACAGCTCTTCCAGCTTTTCTCCTATCTTTGTTTCCGTCTCTCTTGCGCGATTACAATTTGAAGAGAGCCGAGACACCGCGCGCGCCTTCGTGCCGTGAATGGATCGAGTTTACTGCCGGCAGAAGAGTCTTACGTCAGGACTAAACTGATGCAGTATTCACGTCGACGACTGAAGCCGGTGAAGCGACTCACGGCGACCGAATAATCGCCGTGTAACGACTTCAACGGAATGTTTCGACTTTTCTACCTTCGGTATCTCGTATTTCGAATTATTTCTGTCTCGAGGAATTCTTCGAGAAATCTCTCTGGGATTCGCTTTTGTGCGAATTTTTGTGGTTGAGATAGTTTGCGTTGGTTTTATGGATGAAATATAATTGAATGATGTCTCGTATAGGAACTATGATTGGGAACAGTTATCGTTGTTTTTGTATTTTCGTTTTAACTGGGATAGTCATTTCGTGTAGAACTTATAGTTTTAGCTTGACTCCCTACTGTTGATGGTATGATATATTAACCCTTTGCGGTCGGTGTCCCTGTAGCGGGAACGTTCTCAAATAGTCGTAGAAGTTAACTTTGTAATTCGCTTGCTAATGAACTTCTAAAACTAAAACTCCTTTTAACTGGTACAATAATGCCAAATGTTTGTACCTATTAATTTTTGATTTTTATGTACTATAAGTAGTATTAAACGAAAAGTAACTGCGTCACACTAAATATACTTAGACCTACTGATAATTCCAAGAACGAAATCTGGCGACTGCAAAGGGTTGATCTTCTATAAGATTCTGTGTCTGTTTGAGTCCGCATGACACGTATAAGGTTCTATTCTTTCAACTTTGCCAGATATTATAATTTAGTTCGAGAAAATCATGAAATTTTTCTACAATGCAGACGATGATTGTATTTTCATCATCTTCTAATTGTGCTGCCGTGAAACTGATCTTCGCAGAGCACGAAAAAACAGAACTATAAAGGGTTAAGGAATAATTAAATAAGCATGTCCCAAAAGTTATATGAATTTGAACTCGGGCCTTCTAATTGGAAAAGCGAACTATTAAATTCCTACCCAGCATAGACCAAAGAAATACTAATAAATGAGGTGAGGGGTGGATCTTTCGAAAAATAGAATAACAGATTTTTGATGGACACAACTAACAATTTCTTCAAACGAAGATAACATCTCTAACAAGAAAATAAAAATTTCAAATTCTCAGGGCAAACAAAAATAATAATAATAGTAAGAGAAAGGTAAATTTAGCTTTGTAACTATAGAAATACATATGCACCCTCGACCATTCAAGTGCATTATAGGCGTATATTTCTCCGAGTAAATGTCACTTCACGATTACTGTTACGTCAAACTGGCATACAATAGGTCAAACTGTTGGGTGGCGTAAATCCGCCTTGAACCCTGTATTATGTTATCTCCGTCAGAATGCTTTTGCAAGGAGTACCTAAACTACTGATCATTGATGTCGCGTGTCACTGTCAGCCTACCACGCAGTACCTATCCAGTCTTCGTATAATCACTGACTAAATTTAGTTTTGCGCTAACAATAATCTACTATGCGATTCTACAGAAAATCACGCTTCATATATCCTCTTTCAATTCACCTAATATTGCATCTACTATAAAGCATTTTACTGAAAAAATATGAAATCAATAACAACATTATGCACGCAGACCACAATCACTCTTATCGCATCCGATTTTCACCCTATGGCACCAACCCCAGTGGCTGTTTCTCAGTCGCAGTGCATTTCTAAGGGGTTAATATGTACGATAGTCAAATACATCTACCACCCTGAATAAATTTCACTCGGCGTGGCGCACTTATTATTCTGCCGAATTGATATGCAATCAGACCAACTGTCGTCCAACGCTCAACCATTAAACTCCGGTTCCCCCGACGTTTTATCCGCTAAAAGACATTTTGCACGGAGCTCGCAAATTGTCACTATGATCCCCCATTGGAATTACCGCGAATGAACCATGCTCTAAAAGGAAAAAGCAAGCTTTGCCTCGAGTGTCCGAATTCGCTTGCAGAAAATAGAGAATTCTTTTGAATTCTATATTAATTAATTACATCTAAGTGTAGATAATTATGGCGGAGTTTAAAAAATACCTTTGTCATTAAATGTAAAAAGCCTTGTTTTATCACTTGCACGAAGTAGTTCCACAAAATGCAACACAAAAGAATTAATGGCTTTAATTTTACTAATTTCAGACTTAGGAAACTTTAATGATCATCAGCCCATGTAATATTTCCATTTGTAATGATAAAGAAGAAACAGTTATAGCAAAATGATCGTCCGTCGTGGGTCGTTATCGTTAACCAGGCAATTAAAATTTGTATCATTCGAAATTCACCTTTATAGAAGTAATTAATATTGAGATTTATGTACAGATATTTTGCAACTACCAGAGAACAGATTAATCGTCAATCCTTAACCCTTTGCGGACGAATATATCCGCCCTGAGAAAAAAATTGGTTGTAGTTTGTCAGTGCATATATAAACGGTTAGAGTCGAAAAATTAAAATATAATCGTTGAAATATTATTTTACAAAGAGTAAATTTCAACTTGTATACATTAACAGATTGTCTTTCCGATGAAAAAGTGTTTTTTCATCGCTAAATTATTGATTGTTTCTCGATATTCAAAAATGCCTCCATCCGCACAGGGTTAATACCCCAAGGAAACCTGATTTCTACCGCAAACTCGTCAAAGGAACGTAAGGAATTTCCTTCGGTAAAAAATCCCGGAAACGAAAAGATCAAATTACCACTTCTCGGCAAGGGTTACGCACGCGTTTCCAGTTATTACAATTTATCTTTCAGTTTTACGATCGTCTAGGCGGTGCCGGACGAGCAACAAATTACGAGCCAGTCACTTACGTCGTTACAGTTTTAAGAGAATCGAGACGGCCGCTTGCAATATGAATGGAGGGAGTTTACTGCAGGGAAAACTGTTACGTCGGGACTGAACTGATACAGTATTCACGTTGGCAACTGCAGCCGGCGAACGAAGTCGCGGCTCAATAGCCGTCGTGTAACGGCACCGACGCTCTTTGAAATTTTCATCGACGTGGAAAAACGCTCCGTTCCATGCCGGAGTGGCCTGCAATTGGTGAAATAATTTTTGCGGATACGAGAGGTCACGAAAAATCCTATCGCGTTATTTGAATGTTCTTACATTCGAAATGCCGAACGGTAACAGACCTTAACGTTTCTCAATTTTCTGGCGACGCTTTCCTGAAATTTCGAATATTGGCTACTTTTGAAAAGTTCGCGCACGAATTTTCAATGATTCGTTGACAAGACAGTATGAAATATCGCGGAATTCGCGATACGGTGGTATTTCTGTGACGTTTGTATTTTTCACGTTGTTGAACGTTCGATTATTTTGAACTGAGAGAGATGGAAATTTTTCCTATTTTTTATTTCCCAAATATGCAATCGATTTTATTTACAAAATAGTTCGGTGGATGAGCTCAAAACAAGTTAATGCGAGAAACTAGATTTTGATATTTTACCCTGTAACTATTCCTACGGTAGGGGTAGCGAATTCATAGTTTGCAGAAAGGTTTTTTTTAACACTAGAACGACCGACATTAAATTCATTACATTTAAATATTGTTACGAACTATCGTAACGAAATTGTCTCCCCTATATTTCATATCGATTACGAGAATGTTAACAACGAATTGCAAATGTTTAGATATTGATTTAATATTGAGAATAGAGTTGTCTTTGTGCAAGAAGTTTGGATTCATTAAATTAGAGACGTTATTTTATAATATCTGTGTTATTTAATTATGAAGCGCCGTTACAATATATTAAATAAGTACTTTGGAAGAAGAGGAATCAAGGGGTGGAGAATATGATCGGTTTGGTAATCTGTGTTTTATAAGATCAACTTAGAATTTCTAGTCTAGAACTCTCCTGTAAACTTAGGGATTTTTGGAAAAAAATGCGAACAAGTCATTTGACTTGCTTGGTCGTTCTAATGTTCAAAACCTATCGAATGGTATCCCTCAAGATTAACCCTTTTCGGGACTGGCGACGCATATATGCGGTCTGAGAAAAAATGTAGTTACAGTTAATCGCTGTATGTATACACAATTTAAATTGAAAAATTGAAATAAAACCGGTGAGATATAATTAAAAGTGGAGTAATTTATAATACAGATACGTTAAAAACCGAAATTTCTGATAAAATGGTGCTTTTGGAACGCCGAATAAATGGTTATCTGTCAATATTCAAAAATGTCCCCGTCTGCAAAGGGTTAATTTATGTCGGGCGCATTTTCCATCCTTATCCAGCTAGACTCTTTATCACGTTTTATTCTTGAAAACAATAATATCAAATTGCATATCTCTCTACGATCATAAATAGCTATAGACGATCGGTTTTCTCCTTGAATATCCTCAATAAAACCTGCACTTGCAACGTACCGATGAAGATCTTCGATATTATCGTGAAAGGCGTACATCCTGCTACGGCAGACTCTCAAATTGATTTCTCCGCTTCTTTGAAACACAGTTCCCCTATAAGTCTCGAGTCGTGTTCATTGCGCCGATGACTTCATTGTTCTCTCGCGTAAGATGGGTCAACGTCAGTTGTACGCTCGTAAGTAAACCCTTCGGGAAACGTCAGCCACGACAAAAGAGTCCGTCTTAAAACAAACCCTACGGAACTTTCGCCTCTTTGTCCGTGGACATCTCACGGAAATTTGATTCTACCAAGAACCTCTCCATGCTAGACCGTCGTAGAGAAGAAGAGTAAAGAATAATACAGGAGCTACAAAAACTGTGCACGCCGAAGTCGGCACGCACCTAACTAATAGAAATGGCGCATCAGGTAAAAAGACAATTCCATTTGTCTCTCGAAAGGTTCGAGTACATTTTTTTTCCTATACCTACTATTCTTTTTTATTACGTTTTCCTTTTGGAGCGTATACGTAGAAGTCGGATCTATGGATGTCATGATACTTGGTTGACGTTGATGATTGTGTTCAGAGGGTCAATTAGCTGGTTTTTTGAGACTTAGCGTTTGTGGGAAAAGAAAAAAACAGTTTTTCACTAGAGAATTTTCAGTATGTACGACAATGGATAGAGCTGTAGTTAGAAAGAATAATGGAGTGAAAAAGCTTCGTGAGAAAAAAATGCAACTTTAAAATCTCTGGTTATAAGTGTTATTGTTGGGTGGTAGACACTTTCAACATATTTTTGCGATAAATATAAATTAGTAGCGCAAAATATACTAACTATAGAAATACTGTAGTAACCCGGGGATGAAGCTAGTGAATACAATCGAAAAATAGGAAAAATCCATCATTCATTGTAATACACCATTGATTTATTGTATCCATGTGTCAATTTAATATTACAGTGAATGCCAAAAATGAAAGATGCACGAGAATTCTCTGTTTGAGACAAATATCTTATATATAAAAGCATTTCAGATTTCAAGACTTTCAATATTGCTGAGTATTATAAATCCTGGAGGACAGAACAGAGAGTACAAGTAATAATTGAGCTTCTTTGCAAAAGAAAAAAGCTGACAATTCAACGACCAAACATCGAATTACCAAATGGGAAAAATCGTAGGTACGAATCATTCGTCCGCGCAATTTTTCACAGACACCAACTGTTAACAGCAAGGAAGAAAGTTACGTTCAGTTATGACGGAAATACGCTCGACGAGGCATAGTCTTTAACATGGCAGTGACACCTTCCGAAACAGCCGGGAATAGTTTCGATGTCGTCTAACAAAGTTCGGGAAATCCGACGTTATCTCGATACGAGAGAACCTCGCCGTTTCGTACCTCCGAATGGTAGCCTCTCCGATCAACTGCTGCTAATACGCGCTTCTGACTTCTCGTCACGATCTTTTCTATTGCTTTACACCGATGCACAAAGAAGTACGAGAACCCAATCGATTTATCGATTGTCACGTTTTATCGATGAATACACTATGACGAATAATTGACTTATTCATAGTGCCTATTAATTTCTAAATATCTAGTGACGATATGACGTTCCTGCACACACGAATGTAGAGAAGAGAATTTGCGAACAATAACTTTTCGAGTTAGTAAACTTCTGTAATCAATTGTATCGGCAATTATGATAGTGGTTAAAGTCACTTACTACTTGTCCTGAGATATTCATACTTTTGTTTTGCAATGCCTGCTGAATTTTGGGTAATGGTGCTATTGTGTAAGAAACATTGGACAAATTGAATTTTTCAAGGTGAATTGAGATATCAGAATAATAAATATGGGTGGAATGTTCTTTAACACTAAACCTACCGACGTTATATCTACTAAAATGTAAATATACTCAATAACGACCTTACACAAAGAGAAGTGGCGAGATAAAGAAGATAATTAATTAACTCATTTTGCTTTTGTAAGATAGAAGTGGAATATTTACTTCATGGCTACTCTATGAATTTAGATAATTTATAGAAAATATTTTGGAATCGGTCTTTTAACCGCCTTGGTAGGTTTAGTATTAACTCGCTATACTCTAAAGTCTAAGTAAAATTTTATCAATTCTTTCAAACACTTTGATCATTTTTCCAATCACCAGCCCATACATATACAATTATTCTCACAACATGTAAAGGAATTCAATCGAATTCCCCAAACTCTCCTCTATCATCTCAGCCGTAACGTTTCAACGAACGTTTCAAAATGATTTTCACGAAAAATTATTCCGGATTCGCCGCGATTGGTCTCAATTGATGCGCAGAGAGTATCGAGGAACTAAATAAAACGCGACGCGAATCGAACGTTAATATTTATCGTCCCTCTTCCTTTTTCCCTCTGTCAGTCTCTGTCTCCCTCTCGTTCGATGCACGTCCGACAAAGTCGTCCCTCCTCGAATATCGAAGTTCCATACCTCCCGAACCGTTCGAAAACTCGCCCGGGTGGTCGACAACGAGTTTCCACTCGGTGCAAAAAAATATTTCCCTACCGTCCGGCGCATTTTCTGCGATCGAGGAAAACAAAAAAAAACGATAGAGAGAGAGAGAGGAAGAGAAAGAGAGTGAAAAAGAGAAAGAGAAAAAGAGAGAGCGAGGGAGTAGAATGCGCGCGAACGCGCGATCGCCCCAAGCCGAAGAGCCGCGGCGGGCTCTGTTTAACGTTTGCTTTGTAACAGCGCGCGGAAGTCCGGGTGTTCGGCGAGGACGGATTTCCGCAGGGTAATCTACCATCCCCCTGGCCCGTTCCTACTGGCAGTCCTGGTGCCTCAACCCCGTTCGAATAGATAGGAATCGTATAAATGGGTCATTCGTTTGCAAAGGGGGATAGCGTCGCGAGAGAAAGGAGAGAGCTCTCCTACCTTCCCTATCCTATTTCTTTCTCTCTTTTCATCTCATCCTTCTACCTTCTCTTTTTTCGCCCTCCTACCTTCGTCATTGCCGACTCTTCGTTTTATGAAACGAGAAGCTCGAGTTTCTATAATCGTTGGATTTTCGTTTCGTTTAATAAACTCAATAGTCCTTCGTGTTTTATTAAACTTTCTTAACGAGCATCCTCGCTTTGCCGGAAAACAACGGGAACGCTGCCGTGATAATCGTTCTTCTCCGCCTTTGTCGTCGGGGGATAAATTATGTAAAGGGAAAATAAATATTGTACGTTCTACCCATCTGCTGCTCGTCCTCGAAGCGATTATTAATTTTCATCCCACGAAATACCGGTACCTTCGTTCAGAGCAACTTTTGTTCTCGCGGGGAACGGTTTGGCGAACGTAAATGGCAACCGCGAAAATGGAAGGGTCATTTTGTTTTTTAAAAATTTTCCATGTACGCGGATGATCGCGTCGTTTGTTAAAATTTTCACGGGCGGAACTTGTACCGATGTTTCGTCGGTTAATTGAAATGTGGTTAGTAAATTCCTTCATGGTGGGATATTTATTTTTATTCGGTGATGGCAACGAATACGAGTATTTCGGGATGATTGAGTTGAGTGGACGATACTTTTATTAAAATTACGAGTTGAAATGAACTTTACGTACAGTTAGATTAAACGTGTAGAAGAAACGGAAAGATGTCTGAACTCGATGAAGAGTTGTAAAAGCAGAATAAAATATGCAGTAAAGATAAAACGCTAAGAATTCTCAAGTATAATGAATATTTTCATCGTTGAAATTTCTCAATTTTCTGTTTAGAAGAAACTTGCTTAAGTTTCAACTTTTGAGATATTTAGTTTAAGAATATCTGTTAGATATATATTTAATTTAAGAATATCTTCTTCCTCAGAATATAGCTTTCAAGTATCCTAATTTAAATCGACATTACATACCAATTTAAAAAAAAGGCTGACAAATATGGAGCACATCAGTCAGCCAATATTCTCCAATTTCACGATTTCTACTACCCAGCACATATGAAAGTTCCACACATCATTTTCAAACAACAAAAAAATAAGTCAACAAAGCCAACTAAAAATCGGAGCGCAAATCAAAATACATCGACCAGAACCATACGCCCCTACATCAGGGAATAACATAATTTAATGGAATATTCTCCATAACAACGAAATAGCAGTATCAAATCTCCTAAGTCGATCTCGAAAGTCAATCTCGTGCAAAAATACCATCAGAGGATGGAATTTGTCAGTGTTAATTCCCTGTCGCGATCTCTACTGGACGAGTATGTAGACAAATCGTACGGGAGCGCAGACTCGACGATATTTTGGATAGATTCGAGAGCGACCAAACTGCAGAATTCGTATGGAACATGGATGGACGATTCGTTTGCAGAGAGACGTCATTGTGAGGAGCGAGGCTCTCGATTCTCGGCTTTATGGAGCGAGCGTCGACGAAATTCGGCGGCCGCGACGCTCCCCGAGGGCTCGTTTAATTTTTAATTAAGTCCGTAGAGCACCGGCATACGCCGGGCTGAAAATCTACCGGGTGTTTCGCATTAAAGGGGCGAAATAGTCTCGCTTCGAATTGGATTTAAAATTGAAATTAAAATTGCACTCGACTAGTTCATGGAGCCTCGGAACGGCGCGAGCACGTTCCGCAATTTTTAAACGTCGTCTTTGTAGAAAATTAACCGACTGGCGAGGCAAAGCGATAGAAACGTTCCATTTTGACTTATGTGCCCTTTTTTAGGTTTAAAACTGTTGGAAATCGAATTGCTCGGCAAAAGGGTTTCTTAGAGTTATTTCTCGATTGATTTCTGGGTTGTTCTGTGTGATCGAGATATATGAAATACTTAAATTTACACTTAAAATTACAAATATAGAGAGTACTTGAAAGTAACACTGAGAGAGTGAAACTTCCTGTCGATTTCGATTTCTTGTAAATATTTTACACTTAAAACGTGTCACTCCAAAATACACAAGCGGACGGCGTAATTAGAGAATAAAGATGAGGTGAGAGTCTATCTTTGTTCCTGCAAAGATTATATTGGCCGAGAAAGCCTCAAAACTATAGAAAAAAAATTGTTGCTAATGTTGATTTTCAGGAGATTGTAAGAAATTATTACAAACTGAGGTAAAAGTAGAAAGTGCGATGGAAAAAAATGAAGCACTTATCGTTGCTTTATCTTTTGAATGAGTCATTAGTGGAGCATGGTATCTTGAACATGTGTAGACCTTGTTATGGGCTACGTAGGCAAGAACGTTTCATTATCATGGTCGGATTATATCATACTATACCCTTCTCTTCCTGTCTGTAGGTTTGGGTTATAATGTTTCTATACGAAACAAAATTTCATTTCGTGTATAAAGACAAGCCATAACAATCACCCAACAAAATGTCACCATTAAAAAGATAATTGCCACTATCCGCCCAATTATATTCAGAAACAAATTCGCCTCATCAGATCATAAAATACTCGCTTCTCTCGCTTGAAATCGAATAATCGCTAAAGTATCAAAAACCTAATATAATTTCATAATTTCCATGAAGAAATTCACATACATTTTTACCCATATGTGCAAAAAAAGTACTTTATCTAAATCACAGTGAGCCATAGACGAGCGTTAAACCATGCGAATAAATACGAAATCGTCTTTGACGCCTCGAAAACGCGATACTTTTTCTCGCCACCTAGAATACTCGTATCTCGCGAAATGTGCTAAGGAAATATTTACGAAGAGCAAGGAGAAATATTTTCGCCGAGGATAAATTCTCTTTCGCAGAAGTCTGAAATATTGAAACGTCCAGGGAAAAAGACTTCGATCTTTCGGATAAAAGTTTCCCCGTGAAACAGACCGTGCTTTCGATACGACTTTGACCGTCCGCGGACCGATACTCGAGAACGACGCTCAAAGGATTGGAATCGAGCTGGACCTGCAAAGATATTCCGCGTTATCGGATCGTCGTCGGTAGGTACGTTGCTTGCACACTGACTTTCCGGGAGGTTGGACAAAAAAAACCACCGATCGTAGGGTGAGAGGTCCCCCGGCCTCGTGCGGGGTAGAAAGGAGAGAAAGGGAGACATTTAAAGTATTTCGGAGGATCACGAGAAAGAGCTATT
Organism: Cerceris rybyensis; assembly: GCA_910591515.1. Taxonomy (NCBI): domain Eukaryota; kingdom Metazoa; phylum Arthropoda; class Insecta; order Hymenoptera; family Crabronidae; genus Cerceris; species Cerceris rybyensis. The sequence continues at coordinate 45,124,589 of OU342789.1, forward strand.
ATCGAAAAAGGGATTTTACTTCGTGTCTGTTCTTACTCGCGAGAAGTGCCATTGTACGACGCTGCAGTTTCTATCGAGAATTTATCTCCTCTAGTAGACCCATTCATAGTTCTCAAACGGTATCCCTGGCGAGATTCGAGAACTGACAGTGCGTTCATGGCAACGTTTTGCTATTCGGTAATTCTTCTATTTCCTTCGATATATATTTGACGCTTTTGTTCGAGCGATATCGACAAAAGTTTCGATTGTATGGTTCATTGGATTTTGTTGTGAGTTTAATAGTTATAGCGTAGAATAGAAGCTGTACTATTAGAAAATTCGGTTGTACGATTTGAAACTTAATTTAACCCCTTGGAGTACGGTTTCTTTTGTGAGCACGTCGGTCACAGATATGCTTTAAATTGTTAAATTAAAGCTTTGACAATGAATTCTAATGTATTATATGCATTAACACTTTATCGATCGATATTTTTTAACATCCTACCCCCTTCTGACCAATGCCTTCGCCACAAATACTTCCTTCATACAGACATTTATTGGAAAATATAAATTCTCGTCACTATGTCCTTAACACTGGTAACCGCAATGATAAATAATTTATTAATTGGAGTGGCAACCAATTAATAAGTTAAAATTTCAAAGTCGTTGAGTCCGAAAGGCCTATTAATAGGCTTCCGGTCGGTAAAGTGTTAAGATAAAACTAATAGCGTGAAGACGATTTTATTGTTTTTATGTGCTAGTGTTTTCTCTTTTTCAATTTGAAAATTTCAGATTTATTAACTTCGTTTTACTAACAACTACACCACGGCTGATAGTTATTTCTGTAAGGTACGGAATTATAGATTTAACCCGAAGGTGTTTAAGTGAACGGCATATATGATGCAAAAGAAGTTTGATTATTAATTTCTCGAAAATGATGGCCCAGTTAAATCTACGCTTTGATATGTTAAGTGTGCGGAATTCATACGAGTACTACTTGCTGGAGTTCTGTTCGAAGGGCTGAGGTACTTCGCAAGAAATCTCTTAAAGTGACCGACCAAATAGGAGTACCGTATGACGGTTATCGGAACTGCATAACGAGCATATATGACATAAACTGAATATAGGCGTGATATAGTCTTGTAAATACAGCGTAAATAGCGCTAGGTGCATTGCCGTTAATACTTATTTGATCGCTTTTCATCGATCCTACGTTCACGTCGAATATACGAATAAAGAGACGTTAACAGACTGGCTGTCGATTAGATTTTATGCTGTATGCAAACTCCATTATTCTTCGATATAACAAAATTATATCTGATTTATAGGATGCTTTTTACAATCAACCTGTGGCGTCTTGCGAAGTGGTCTCGCAAAGTGTAATGTACAACATTTATCAATCATAATTGTTCATAAAAAATGTATGCAACCTGACGATAACAAGGTGAAGAAAATTAGAAGAAAATACTCGATTAACCACTGCGAAGATATCTGAACACATTCAAATAAAAAAGAAATATTTAATCCTAAATAGTAGTTAAGAATATTATGTAATAAAAAGTTAGATATTCTACAATCATTAAATTATAGAATCATATTTAAGTACTATTCACATCATATTTCAAGCTGAAAGATAGTAACACAAGCACGGAAATAGATAAATTCAATTGCTGTATCGGCAGACATAAATAAAGTTATTTATTAAAATGAAAAAAAGGCACCGATTCACGGAAGGAAATCACCATCGCGAATATCCGGAGAACGGCGCACACGTCTAATCGCTAAAATTAAGAATTATAGTACGCGGTGCTGCCATTCTTTCCTATTCTCTGTAAACCCAAAGCTAAGACGGTACCTCGGCTCGGAGGTAATAAAATACCCTCGGCTCGGCTCCTACATCCAACGATTCTTTTCCTCGTTGCACTAGAGAGAAGGCGCCGCGATGAAAAAGAAGAGGGGCTGATGAAAAACGAAGAAACCGACGCGCCTCTGCCTGTGTGGTCGTCGACCGAGGTGAAAGTGAGGACTCCGGAAATTAAGGTCGCGAAGCAATAGTACGCACCACCCCTTTTTCCATTCTCTATTCTTTTCCACAGCTCTAATGAAATACTCGTGCCATTACTATTGCCAATAAGATGTACCAAGAATTTAAATAGCACAATTGAAAGATACCAATAAGAAAGTTCGTAATAAGGGGGACTCTACGATATGGGAGGGACGATAAAGAGTTTCTAAAACGAGGCGACGTTTTTTATCGAAAAAGAAAGTCACTAAGTACGTGCCATTTCTCCTGCTTCTTCCGTTATTACAATATTATCGACGAGAAATCGCGTAAATCGAGCGGACTCTAATAACCCTTGGAACATAAATCGTTTATGTAGCAATTCGTATAAATGTATAGTGTTCTTTTGTACTGATGAGAGTTGCCATAGAAACTTGTGCAGTTATAAAATAGTCTGCTTACTCTATGTTATGTTATTTAACTACGTATTTAACACTTTTTCTTATGTACCAATACGTGTCCATTTTATGTATTTATTATGGTTTATTGCAGTTTTGTATATTAATTTAAATTCTACATGTATAGTAGCAATAACCTAGAACGCCACAGTTGACAAATTGATAAGAATTTATTTGTTTCTATTCCTACGTTTAGTGAAATTGTAACTGACGGAAATACCCTACAAAGTCATTTCATTTTTTTCCAACTTTCATGAATTGCTACGAGTTTGAATTTGTCACTGCTGCTTCAAAATGTAAAGGCAATTTGCGAGGAATTACGTTGTTCGCACGAAGAAATTGTCACTTGTCTTTCCTCCCACCTTTCATTCGCTATAATTAAAATTAACGAAACAAACTATTTCAGAATAAATGAAAGCTCAAAAGATATAATAAAAATAACCACCTACAATTAAAACCTTATTGCAAAAGAATATGTATACTACCAAAAGAGAAGCTGACGTACGAAAAAACCGACATGACGTTCACAAACTTGCAACAAATCAGCATAATAAGATGAAACTTCGATTTTACGAGATGTCTAAATCGTACGCGAAGATAAACACGATTTAAACGAGTGACATATCGTAAGAACGTTCTCGTTTGTCTGCAAAAGTTCTCCACTTGCGTCGACTGAGACGCGTCTATGTATAGCGATATCGACCTTCGCAGCGCCTTAGAAGTTAATCGGATTTAGCGTCGCGTACAGACATGATCCATAGCCCAATAAAATATACTTTCAGGAAATATATAAGACAAGATTTGCAAGAGAAACCGTATCGATCGTTCTACCAACGGTGCGTCGGTTACTCCGCAGTTTTACGCTTCTTAACCGACAAACCTCCTCTTCTCTTTACTCCGACGTACCGAATGTGTTCGAGTTAATTTGCGGTCCAGCGGGAAGAGGAAGTGAGGAGGGCAAAAATGGAAAAAGAAATATTCTAAACGACGCGAAGCAACTTCTCACCGTCGGTACACGTTGCCGTTACTGATTACACGGACGCACCGCGCGCCAGGAACATTCGCCATAATACGAACAAGTTTCTTCCGCTCCTAGGTCCGTAATAAAGCGATACTTTAGCGCGAAACTTCACGAAATTCCTTAGCTCGAGCACCGCAGAATTCACGGATAAGACGCGTTCGGGAGAATCTTAGGTACCGTATAATTGCGAATAAGAGAGAACGTCGGAAAACAGAGAGTCCAGGGTCAATAGATAAGAACAACAGGATATTCTTCGACAACCTCAAGAAGTCTCCTCAGAGGTAGGCCTGTTTCGGGAGGATCTGATTCGCCAGGCGTCAAGATATTTTAATAAAGATATTTCAATGTTACGACTTTGTCAAGTACCTCCTTCAGGAGGCTGAGCAGGGTGGATTAAATAAAAAAAATGGTGCGAATAGGCGGTCTTTAGCGAGAAGCTCCGCCGCTCAGGAGACTTCTTGAGGTTGTCGAAGAATACCTGTGCAATAATAAATCTAGAGTTAAATGCTTGGATTCTAAATTACTGGACAAACATCCAAATCCCTCAGCATTTCTAGAACATTTTTCCTTTGACGTTAAATTTGGTACATTTAAATATATTAAATAAATTCTTTAGTAAAAGAGGTAGCCAGAGATGCAAATGATAATTAATTCAGTAACTTATGTTTTACTAAATAAATGTAAAATTTCTATTATACATCTCTTATATAGATTAACAGAATTTTTTTTTAAAATTAGGAACCAGTAATTTTGACTCGCTTAGTAGTTGTAGCGTTAAAACAACAAATTATGGACGAAACAATTGTAACACGTTAATTCGAAAAAATATAAGAAAAGGCAAAGAAGAAATCGAACGAATATAGTAGCACAAATATCCACATCGATTCCAAGAGTCAGATACGAGAAGAACAACGCGCGCGGAAGTGCAGCGGGCAATTTCTCACGTTTTCGACTCCCCGAACAACGAAAGTCGTTCTTCCAGCGACTTCCACTCGTTCGGCCATACAGCAGCCAGAGGAGAGACAGGTGGTCTTTTGTTTTAACCCCGTCGTACCACCTATAAACCCACGGGGCCCTCTCAGCTAGGTATTACGTCGTCGACAGTGCGATAAACAGCGACGTTGTGTCGTAGCTGTCGTTGCGTCCTCCGCTATACAGCCAGCATTAATAGTAATGGTAATAGCGACATTCGCGGCAACCTACCCGCATCTATCTTTGCTCGCGAGAAACTCTAGCCGTGGAAGCCGCTCTAAATACAACCTCGTGCTTCTATTTTAATCCGATCGTCGTTGGTTTATGCACCTCAAAAGTTTCACGGGGTGCTCGACGTGGAGACGGAACTCGAGGAGGAGGAAGATAGCGTGACTACCGCGACGAACGCGGAGAACTTTCTTTCGTGGAAGTTTTTTAACGTTGAGATGCGGTCGCGTCTTAGTCGAGGCAATCTCGAGTTATCGCGTGTACTTCTGTTTATCGTGTACGTGCAACTGGGACGTTGCCCGCGTGGCTGGGATTTAATAAAACGCGTCCATGGAAAAGGGATAATACGGGGAGTCTTTTAATCCTTTGGGGAAAGAGTTTTGTACGTGTGACGTGGAAATGTTGCCAATTGGTTGGAAATGATGTTTGTGGAATACACTTTGTTCCACAAGAGCGTGTCGATAATATTTTCTTGAAAAAAGAGAATTGGTTCTAACCCGGCGTGTGTATACTGGGTCTTTTAAGGAACAGTCAAAATTTGTACTTCAAATTTCTCTCTAACATTTTTCAACATTCTGCATTTTTAAAAATAACAGTTTTAAATTCCTGACTTTAGCAACTACTGGGCCACATAGTAGACACTCCAATAAGTATCTCAGAATTTTTGCAGATTTTTCTGAAGTCGAGAAAACCTTGTAAACCCGACTGTTCCCTTCAAGGCCCAGTGTACACACCGTGCCCTTAAAATTGAGTATACACACGCCGGGCTAATTAAACGCATAAGATGGAAATATAAATATTGTACTATAATGTAGTTACTTAATACATTGTTTAATCGCTATCAGTGTCAATAATAGCCTGGTACTGTTTAGGCATACTTTGGGGAAAATTTTTCACCACTGTTTCGGATGAAGATCGTCATATTTGGCGGATGTGACGTGTTAGCTGCCTGACATTGAACACTCGATTTTCCTTGAGATTAATCTTCATTTTTGCCCACACACTTTCCATGGGATTAGTGTCAGACAAATGAGAAAGCCAATCAAATGTCCTGATCCCATTTTCACGTTTCCACTCTGTGCAGGCACAGCTTAGATTTTTCATTCAAGCCGTTATCTTCTTGTTCTTCATTGCTAATTTCTTCAATCTCAAGGCAGATAATAGTCCTACTACTAATTTCATCACAAAGCATCGAAGCCAAATGTTGAAACAATTGAATTATCCACATCTTAAACAAATGCGTCACCTAATGACAAAATTGGGAACGGCACGCTCTTGTTGAACTGACTGTATATACTGTTATGGATGACTGATTATCATTTTAGAAAAAGTATGGTTGGTGAGATGATGTTTGTGATTTAGCAAATGTACTTTGTGTTGTTGTGTATATAATATAAAGTTATTTTGAGCGTTCAAGGACTATTTCTAGTAGTGGAGCAACTTTCGAGGGAAGTAGAGGGTCGCGTAGGGATCGCTTAGCATGTGGATCGAGGTGCAGGTAACAGGTTGATTCTAGAACAATGTAACTAGATACCTGGACGTTATATTATTAAGCAGAATTGTGTCGTCTACTGCGTGCAAGTCACTTGAACTGCACGTTGCAAATTTCTTTTTCTGCTCTGCACGCAGAAATATCTAGTTGGGGACATATGAGATAAGCAAACAAGTGAGAATTTAGGTAATACTTAAGTGTTGGAAAAATAGGTTTCAACTAATATGCAACCGAAATAGTTTGACACTTGCATTATTCTGTCTACTTTAGTTTTCATAAAAATTTATTTTCGTCAATTTCGAATTGTAAAATCAGCGTAACTGTGTTGTTTAATAAGAATCATTATATTTTGAACATATACACTTTATGTAGCTGAAAAAATTTGTTAACATTCTTTTCACAACGTTGTTTACTAATTAATATTGTATATCAGATATGCTCAGTCCGTTTAATATTAACAAGATCTATAGCGCCAACATGTATACACATTCTATTCGCAAATTGATTACTTCTAACGGTACCTCGTTAACTATTAACCTATAATTCCAAACAGGTATAACGTTCAATTTGCGCGTGATTGCATCGTAACAACGATTATTTAGAATCATTGAGTTACATAAGCTACCAGATGCACAGCGAAGAAAATTGCTCCAAGTACCTGCAAGAAGATTTTATATTTCGCGCGTTTAACTCCGTGCCGATTAAGCATTTAAGTTCCGATTAATGGATCAAGTATCGAAAACTCGTGGAAATTGCAAGCGCGAAATACAACAAAAGGAAAGCACTCTTGCCTACTATTAACACTAGATTTGCAGCTGCTACATCTGGTATATTTAACACTAGATTTACGGATATTGATATACCTATTTTTCTGAAGTGAGCCTATTTGACTCATACAAGAAAATTGAAGTTTTTTGCAAAGAAAATAGTTCCAAATCGATTTAAATTAAAGATTTAATATTAAAAAGTTAACCAACCAATATATTATATATGTAGTAATCAAATTTTGAATGAGCCAAATTGGCTCCGTAAATCTAGTGTTAAATATTCATTTTTTGCACTCGAGAAGCGCTAGTATAAAATCTTAGGCTCTTAGTATAAAATCTTTTGAAAGTATCTGTAAATCATTTGCCTAATTTAACGAAAATCGTCTCGAGTTGCTAGTTCACCCGAGCGAAATTTCCTCGAGTGCAAAGTGTTAAATTAGTAGTTTGAAAAAATATGGATTAAGCGGCAAAAAATCAGTTAAGTTATTTCTGTATTGTAGGATACTTGTGAAATATTTATTGTACTGCTTCCCTATACATTTAAGAAATATTTAAAAAAAAATAGGAATCGATAATTTGACGGCTGCCGTAAATCTAATGTTAAAAATCACTTGCGAAAGATCTACCTGGTTGTGAGTAACGCGGAAGAAGTGAAATTTCATACACAATTACGGTAGTTTACGAATGTGAAAAGCTCGTAAACGGTATTTGACTAATACGTTCCATTGTTACTTAAGTCTCGATACTCTTTGAGGCCACTCGGAAGCTGCTTTTGGGGAAAGCCGACGAATCTCTTTCGAGTGAGCTTGTTTAATGATTGTAAGTTAAACTGTACAGCATGCTATTATAACTTTATATCCTCGTTAGACTTTCTAAGAGAACATCGTCGGAAATACGTCCTTTTAAGAGACGTCGATTTACTACTCCTCCGAGGAACTTCAAGTATTGTGAAAAGCGACCAAGCACCTTCTGGTACATAACAATTTCATCGGCCTCTCCGATCGAAAGGTGAACTGCCTTAAGATATTGCAAATACAGATAACTTTTCTGAACTTACAATTAAATGTAGTCCAATAAACAATTTTCTTTATTCATGTACCTTACCGCTGCCATGGTTATTAGCAACTATCAATGATTTTATACTATTTTTTCTCACAATTTGATTTCTTTAACCCTTTGAGGACTAGGAACGCATAAATTTGACCTGCGAAAAAATTTAGTTACAGTTCATCGTCGCATGTATACGCGCTGAGACTTGAAAAATTAAAATGTAACCGTTGAAATGTGATTATTCAAATAGTAATTTATAATTTCTATACATTGATACTTTCTCTTTCTGCTAAAAAGCTGGTTTTGGAGCACTAAGTAAGTAGTCATCTTTTAACCCATTCACTGCCGGAAAAACTAAGCAAATATCACTTTGCGTGTTAAAATTTGAGAAAACGGCAGAAAGGCTGTGAAATATTAATATAATGAATGAAAAATATGATATCGACATGTATAAAGATACGAAGAGCATTTTTGTTCCAAAATTACTATACACACTCGGTGATTATTGCTAACTTATTAATTCCAACTTATAGCGCAAGCACGAGATAACTCGTAGTTGGCAGTGAATGGGTTAATACACGAAAACAAACTAAATTAAATAAACTAAGACATTTAACATTTACCAAGTCGAATTGATGAAGTCATTCTTACGGTAGCAAAATCGAAACAAACCCTTCTCAACCTCGGAGTCCTATGTTAAACTTACTATTTCTAACAGAAAAATGATTATAAAAATCGTTCTGAGAAATCTCTCAAGCTCATTCATCGCATAAACTTTATGTCACAAGTAATGCTTCAATATCGAAGCTAATCGGCCGCCCGGAAAGGAAGACCATCCGTTCGAATTTCTCCTAGCAATCTCGTACGGTGCATAAAACGCGGTCGCGTTAACTAAACGCGTATATATCCACGGTGGAAACGCGTAACAGGATTCGTGGCTGCCATTGGAGGCAGTAAATGCAGATACAAATTTCCGTAAAGTGCAGCAGATCGATCCGGTCCCATTAAGGATATATAGGAGCGATAAAGATCCAGCATGACTGATGAGGATGTAACTGGCCGGTCCTTTCGTTCGACCCCTTTTATCGTTAACGAATTTCAAACAAGCCTGCGAAAGCTCGATCTCGCAATGAGCGATTGCGGTGCCAGCGATATAGGGGCATCTCTATTGGCCATTTGCCAGTTCGGGAGTATGGTACTCGCCCGACTCGATAGTAAACAGCCAATAGGAAACTTCCAGCGATTCACGGTGCTGGCTTTGAAAACCTGCCCTTGGTGTGTAACCATTGTACTGTGATTGAAGAGGCTAATTTAGATGGACGTGTGTATGCTGGCCAGAGGGAAGAAACTCTCCTAAGGAGTGTTCTTCCCGCCAGACAAATGACTGGCGACTGACCTCAGCCACGTTAAGAAGATTGAACGCCAAATCTCGACGTCAGATTTTATACCGCCCTTTTTCCCCGCCGTTAAAAACGGCCAAGTTAAATCGGCGCCAACTCGGACGTGAACGTGCAACGCGAATCTCTTGGGAGAGATGCATCGGACGGGGAGAGTATTACGATTATAAGGGTATATCGTTGCTATTGATATAATTCCCCGTCATTGTTATCCATTTCGCTAAGGCAACGTCCGCCGGAAGAACGGGGTTCAGAATTTGGAGATGAAAAGATCGCTGGAAATGCGTGTAGAGGTAATGGGATGAAATCATTGTTGCTTGTCATTTTTGCTACAGTTTATTTGACTGAAAACATGAGGTTACAGTTTTAAGTGGATTCCAAATTATGGGATGTAAATATCAAAAGTGTAAGAGTGTTAGTGTTTATATGAATGTAACACGGGGTATGTTCGTCGTCGCTGCGACGACTGACTCGCGTTGGTTTGTCGTCCGAACGACGAGCAGCATTTTTTATAAATATTCAGTTAGTTCTTTAGAGAGATTAGAAGCGAACAGATAAATAGTTTTACGACAGATATTTAATTTACGTATTAGAAGTTATGATTTATGTTTGAAGAGTTATTGTATGTGATTAAGCGTTGTTTTATGTCATTAATTTATTAAAATAATTTATACAAGTAATAGTTTTTCCTCTCTTACAGAAGGGATAAATTTATCGGGGTTGAAGGTGACCCGATATTTGGTGCAATAGAGTCTAAGATGGGGGAGTTCAAGAAATTCATTTTAGAATGTAGCTATCATTGAATGGTAAAATTATGACCTTGAGAAGCTATAATGTAGGTAGATTTTAAATTACCACAGTTGCAATATATCGCAATTGAAGCATACGGTGAACAAGCTATTTACAGTGAACAGTTAGAAAGGGATTCTTCGAGCTGACGTTGCAAGCCGGACTTATTGTTAGTAACATAATGTTCCATTACTTAATTAATGAAACCTATTGTTCGTAATTGTTCAGTTTATTACGCAAATTGATATTGCGCGCAGTAAAAGAGGAACGCGTGCTTGTAATACTACCATTATCGTTATTATTATTATTACTAATCGCCTTTACTACGACAATGGTAATGTGGAACTTGCGTGTAATATTTAATAATATTCAAATTCCCTTTTGAATAACAGAAACGAAGACAGAATATCACGTAGGAAAAATTCGGTAGAATTAACGGTGAGGGGATTCACACTCGGGCCCACTAATTGCGGTCCGAGACTTCATCCCCATAGCCAGAATAACCCTCATGACACGTTCTTGAGTTACTTCACCACTCTGGATGGTTACATTAACCCCTTGCCTTCTAATAATGAGTTACATTCAGGGCACATATTGTGACCCAAAAATGATAAACACAACTCACCATTGTGGTTCATCGTGTGGCATGTTTTGCAATTATAACCTTCCTGTTTTTTTTTCAATGCAATCAATGTAAAAAAAACTACAAACTATAAACAAGGTATCTTACTCTGAGGCTGCACTATAAAATTGTCTTAACCCTTTGCGCTCCGAATTATTTTACTAACCATCCATCAGATAAGCAAATATAGTCTCGGAAAATTGTCTTCTGTTAATTATTCATTTTTACATTATACTAGAAAGATTTGTAATTACCGCGGGATATTTATCTTAAGATGTAAAATTATTGTTGATTTTAAAAAGTCAATAATTAATAGATAATATGTTAAGTAGCACAGAAAGTTGTGTCGAGTGTAGCTCGAAATAGGAGTGCAAAGGGTTAACAGTAGAATTACCGACGTTAAATCGATCATATTTCAATATGTTAAATAAGTTAAATATAAACTTTGGAAAAACAGAAACCAAGAGGTGGAAAATATGAAAGATGTGGCAATCTGTATTTTATAAGATCAACGTTGAATATTTGCTCTATGACTGTCATATAAACTTTGAGAAGTTTTGGAAAAACCAGTCACTTTGACTAGCTTGATAGTTCTAGTATTAACGAAAAGCGAAAGTGTTATCACGTAATTGAAATTAATTCGCCAATATTTTGTACTGTAGCATATTAATACTTTATTGTCTTGTAAAGTAATTATAGATATCTACCGTATGATGCTTACAATTAGTGAAACGAAGTCAAATATATACAAGCACGTAAACCTGGCAATAACCAAAGTGATTCGATAAAACTTCACTAATCATTGAACAATATCGTTCAATCGATTTCAGTTCGTCGTAACTACACGAAGGACAATTGACATCAAACGATCGACGAGGTAATTAACATGGAAAAAGTGAAACAATAATCGATCTCCAGCTATTCCCAATCCCCCGGAAGAAAGGGCCGAGAGACTAGCGATTGATTTTATCTCCAAACAAGAGCGCTAATTTTAGCCCCGGTAAGCGCATTTGCACGATACGCTATATAATTGCACGATTACGAGGAAAATACGTCTTAATGCTATTATAACAGAAGCAATCTATTCGAGTCGAACCAGCCGGCAACCTCAAAGCAGAATTGATCTTGCTACGGTGTTATCTCCTATTCCTAATGATCCACCATTGTAGCCTGTAGCCGCTGCTATAATGGAGGCAGGGTAATACTATTGATTACGCCTAACTGAAACTAGCCCTTACCGCTTTGCTACCGCATCGAGCGAACCCCTTAAATTTCTCAATTTCAGCGGTGCAACGTTACGCTGAACTCACGACCTGTGAAATAGGGAAAAACTGGACCGAGCACTATCAACTGCAATATCGTTCTATTTCCGAGAGCTTAGCAGCTTCTTTTCGGTTATCTCTGTCCCCTTAGGGGTTTTTCTTTCTTATTCCTACTTATTCTCTTCTCAACACCATTCTTGATCAACCCTTCGTAACGTAGAATCACACGTCTGCAACATACCCTACATTGACCTATCTTCCAACAGGAGATATTCTTTCAACGGACGTTTCCATAAATTTATAGTGACTCGAATATTTCTTGAGTAAAATAGAAGATAGAATGAAAGATAGAAGAAACTTGCATCGAATATAGTCAACGCTTTCTCTTTGATCCTGTAATTTTCTACTTTCCTCTGTTCACCCGTTCAAGTTAATCTCCGATCGAATCGCGCTGAGTATTGAAAGTGTAAATGTGAAAAATGAAATAAAAAGAAGAAGGGGTAGGAGGTGGAGGAAGAGAAAGAAATGAGATGAAACGTGCAAAGCCGAACGGATACCTGAGGAGAATCATCATGCAAAAGGAGGTACTCGAGGAAGGACTAAACTGAAGAGGACTTACGGACAATCGGCGGAGGAGGCGGATTAAGGAAGAAAAGAGACGATCGAACGGTGGAAGGGAGAACGTGGAGGGAAAGGAACAGAGAAAGATAGATAGGGAACACCGGAGAAGAAAGAGTGACACAATGCGACTATAGTTCTCGAGAACAATGCTCTCATTATGCTCGGCTAGGTGTATATACCATGTGGATATGTACCTACCTACCGAACCCCACAATGCAAGATGTTTTGTTAGCTTTTGCAAGTGCGTCTTTTTGTTTTAACGATAAAAAGTATCGACTCTGTGACACCCGTGTGTGTCATACCATTTACGAACGTTCAGTCTGTCGCGAAATCACGGCAATATTTCCCCCCAGTTCTTTCAACCTTGTTGAATGGAATCGTGTGAAAAATCAACGCTCACGAATGCCGATAAGGTAGTCGAATTACAATACTCTTGATCTCGAGAACGGTGAATTCAATAATATTCAATTCAATATTACCAAGCTGGTTTTAACGAGATCGTTAAGGCGCTCGTACGTTAAGCGACACTTGCAGAAAACGGGGAATTTAAGTGGCAGAAAGGTAAGTGGAAAATTGGACATTAGACTTGAATCGTTCTATTGCAACACTTTTTCGTACTTCAAAACCAATCGAGCGAAGTACTCGCCCATGGAAAGAACGTCGTCGACGTTGTTAATAGGAGATGACAACTGCGAGGAACCGGACTAGAGACAATACGAGATGCTCTTCGATGATGCTGGAATTGTCGAAAAAAAAGGAAGCAGGAAAGGGTGGAAGAAAGGAAAGTAAAATGAGCGAAAGGAAATAGATGTAGTGGTCGAAAGATCGCGGTCAAATAGAAGGAGCTTCAATCGACGCGGTTCTTTTTTCATATCTAAGAAAGAGAGAGGAGGGATGAGGCGAGGGTGCTCGCTCTTTCTCCTTCTGGTTCGCTATCTAGACTAGCGAGGATTCCGAGCCAACGGAGCCACCCTCTTGTCCCAGAAAACAAAAGAGCAGCGGCTGTTGCTCGTTCGTTCCCCTTCCTTTTCCAACCACTGTTGGTACCCTTCCTTTTCTATTCTATGCCTCGCCCTTGCACTCCCTCTGCCTTTTTTTCCCTTCATTCCATCTTTTTCTTTATTTCTCTCTGTCTTTCTTCCTCCTGTTCATTCCTCCACCTTTTCCCTCTTCTCGAGTCAAAGTCTTACTCCTCCAGTCGTCGCTCTTCCAAGTACCTCCGAGGTATCGATTCTTCTCTTTTCTCCTCGACTGCGTCTCCTCCCGAATCTTTGGCCTCCTCTTCGTATCTCCGCCTTGCGGTTTTTAGCGTCAATTACAAAATGTCAGGTCTCGGGGAATTTGCTTCCGTAGACCGTTCCTCGGCATCGATCTCTTCGCACTTTTATTACCACCATTTACGCCCATCTTCATTCCGTGCCCCGTTTTACGTTCTGGCTGTATGAGGCTTTTCGCTTATGTCTTGCGCAATGAAGAGTTTTAACTCTTTCTTGTCTCATTTTGGTCTGTGATTGATGTGGAGATAATGTGTCATAGATTAGTTTTTATAGCTTTATTTGCGTTTTTGAGATATCGTAAGTATTTTGTGAATTTAATGGTAATGGAAATTTAATGGAATTATTGATACTTGATTAATGATATAAATTCATTTCTATTATTAAGTTAATTAAATAATTGGAACCAGAAGAGGTTGAGATGTTGTTGATCGAATATGTAGCGTTTTGCAATTTTCTGCATATAGATATTGTTAAATGCAGTGTATTTTCATATGTGCAGTTTTCCCAATTACGTTGAGCATCGAAGATATTTTCCTGTTGTACAATTTGCTAAAGCTGTATTTTGCAAAGTTTGAACTACAATGCAATTAGCAGCAAACGTTGAGTAATGCTTGAAATCGTCGTTTTTTCAGATGACTCGTGTAATGACGTTCCGCATGACAATATATTTCAGCTATTTTATCGTCATGTTTAATATTTGTAAGCTGCGATAATAATCTATTCTACTTATTCTTTAGAGTAGAATTTCTAAAGTCATCCCGCGCATTGCCAAGGAAATACGTATATTCTTCCATGCTATTATGCAACTTACTCTGATCACGAGGTATACTGAGAAGCAATTTATAAAACGATAAACTGTGTTTTAAAAAGAGTCAGTGCCACAGAAAGGCGACGATCTTTCATGCAATTCACCAAGAATGCTGTAACATTTTTCTCCGTAGTTACAACGCACTGCTATTAAGTATTTTAAAAACCTTACATTTATCCAGGAATAATCAATATTTCATATCAATGTGTAAACGTTTCATATGCACTTAATAAATTGAATACTCAAGCGTTCGGATAACCAATCTTTAGACGATCGAGGCTTTACCATATTTTAAAGATTATGATCACAATTAACAACGATAAAAAAGCAAACGTTTCTTCGAATCACTCAAAACAAGTATTTTATTGTTTCATCAATCATCCTATAGAGTTTTCAACGTGGGTTGTTGAAAAAATTCACCATAATCATGAAGAACAAGAATCTAGGCCCTATATGGGACCTCAAATCCACACAGTTCAAATTTCATAACAATACAATCATTCTTTCTAAACACAGAATACTCAACAACGACTGATTATAATCATCTTCACAAATGAAAGGATTAAAAGAAACCCCTTCATTCCGATTCTTTCTTTCGACACTATGCCCCTAGAAATTTTCTGCGCCCTCTTCTAATTACCATGCTACCGTTTCGAGAAACCAACCAAACTAACACACCGTATACATCACTTTATATTTCGCGATATAATTACCGCCCGCGCGAAAAGGCATTCCCACGATAATCCAGACGGTTTCTTGAAATTTTTCAACGCGATCGAGCGATCGTTGCGCGAGATAGGACGTTCAATTGCAAAGTGTAACGTTATCTCGATGATCGTTAAACTCGGATCGAAGCGCATGCATATTCCGTTATTCCCTTCCCAACGTATTCGCCATGTCAATCGGCGTTCGCGACTTCGTTCCTTTCCATTCTTTTCTTTTCTTTTTTCATCTTAATCGAAACTACACTTAACGAGTATTTCTCCGGGATATATTCTTCGTTGTTAAGAACCCCTCTCTTTCTCGTATCTCTTGCATCTTCAAGATTGTCTTTTGCCATTGAAGTTAATGGCTGAATTCAATGATACTCGAGATACGGTACACCCTTTTTATCGTTTCCACCTTTTCCTCCCCTCACGTTTTTTTCTCTTCTCCTCGTTATCTCGTGCCAACGCTTTAAAAATAAATTCTAATAAGAATTTCCTCGCGATGTCGCCGAGGTATCGATAATTCACCGCTCGATGTAGTACTTCGTAATCTCTTTTTCATCTTCTACCCCGATACTTTCGTCCATTTCTTCATCCCGGATCTTCTATCTCTTTCACTCTCTTTTCTTTTTCCATCCCTCCAACAGTCGGGGCAAACGACGAGTCGGTATCGCTGACCCGAACTATCGCAAGGAAGAATTCGAAGCAACGTAGCCTCGCGGGATACAATAATCCTTGAGATAGGATCCTCTTTCTCTCTTTCGTTCTCTCCGGTTTACCCTCGTCCGGGCTCTTTTTTACGTTCGTTCCTTTTACTCTTTCCTTTTCTCTCGTCGTTGCAACCAGAGTCACGCCGTGAGTAGGAGTGATAGAGTGAAAAGGTAAGAGAGAAGGTAAAAGAGAGAGAAAGAAAGAACCATTCCCCCAAGTACCTCCATGATATCGACTTCTCGTCCTCTTCTTTTTTTTCCTTTCTCCACCCCTTGCTTCCCACCTCGCAACTGCTTCTAAATCTTCTGCTTCTTCTTGAGCCTCTTTGCATCGCGGCAGACTCGCCGGTATCGCAAACTCGGACTATCTTAAGAAGATTTCATGCCAGAGGAGCCTTACGGGATGAAATAATCCTCGAGATACGGGGAGACAGGTAATATAGCCCGGTTCGTTCGTGGTTTCTTGAAATTTTTCACTTTAATCGTTTCGTCTTTAACGCGATTCCACTGCCGGATAACGGTCTCGAGGAGAAATCGTTAAGTATACCGAAGAATTATCTCGCGGTCATCGTCTGCTTTCGCGAGAACCAAACGTCAGATAATGCACGATTGTTTTTGCAATCGTGCAATTTAGTGTTGTTCAATTTTCCAACGGTAAAAGGGAGATCGAAAGAATCACCGACGCATTTCCTTATCGAGGTAAATATACGAGGAACGAGGCAAGAATACGCTCGAGGAAAATGTGTACAATTGTAGGATGAACGTTTTGAATGCATAGACTGCCTGAAACTGTTTGTAAGAATTCTGGTGACTGTTTGGGTTGCGAGTGAATGTTTAGACCTTAGTGTAATTAAAGTACATATGCCTGTTTGTATGAACGAGAGTGAATCGTGAAAGAATGCGAGTAGTGCCCGAAATCGTGGTTCGGTTGTTTCTCTTGTTTCGAGATATTTAAAGGTTAGCATATCTGTGAATTTAAAAATATTGGTTAATTATGACGAATCTGACAATGTTTCTATCAATTTATCAATATCTAATTTGATTATACAAATTTCTTTTAGGCGAATTTAACTAAAATTATGTATATTTACAGGCTGCAAATGGACTCACACCACATTCAAAATAAACGGTCCATATAATCTTCTTATATAATATAAAGCTCAAATACCACTGACTGACTCACTCACTCACTCATCACGAAATCTCAAAAACCACAGAACGGATTGCAATGAAATTTGGAACATACCTTCCCCTTGGGTCTTAGGTGCTCACTAAGAAAGGGTTTTGAAAAATTCGAAATTTTAGGGGGGGTTTGGGGGGTTAAAGTATGGGCCAAACTCATCAACGTAGAGCCGAAACTACTTGACCTAGAAACTTGAAATTTTGCATGAGCGTTCCTTTTAGGGTATAACCACCCACTAAGAAAGGATTTTCCAAAATTCGAAATTTTAAGATTTTTTTTTTTAGTTTCGGTTAAACCGTACCGAAGCACCGGAACTTTCATCTAGTACTGTATAGATGAGGATGGATATAAGAGAGTGAGGATGAAAAGTGTGACAGTGTTTCGAGAATTAGTCGAGAAAAGCGTATGAGAATACGAGCTGCGTGAAATAAAGAGACATTTTTAAAGAAAACCTTTATTATTTCCCACATAATCTTTGAGAATTGCATAAGGTAAACTGACAATTTTCAACGGTGTGCTTTTAACCCTTTGCGGACGGAGACATTTTTGAATACTGACAGATAAGCATTTATTTGTCAGTAAAAAAATACTTTTTTATCAGAAATTTGGATAGTTAATGTATATGAATTATAAATTACTCCACTTTCAATCCTATCTCACCGGTTGTATTTCAATTTTTCAATTTTAACCGTATATATATAACTATAATTACATTTTTTCTCCGGCCGCATATATGCGTCGCTAGTGCGCAAAGGGTTAAGGGTCGAATAATTCTCTACTGTGTTAAATACCTGTATCTCGGTTGTAAGTTACACGTCTCTAAAGATGATATTCGCGGTCGATTTTCATCGTCGATGCTCAACGATACACGTTAGGGATATTCATTTGCGTAATTTGAGGCAAGTTATTATTAATCCTCACGAAACGGGCGTACTCGTAGACGCTCGAGCGACGACAAAGACGAGGGAATAACGCGAGCACGGTCGTCGTTACGGTATGCAAATTTCCGCGTACGGTTGAATTTTATTCGAGTAATCTGTCGGCGTATAATTCGTAAATTCGGGGCCCCCACGTTTCGTGCCACGAAACGTAATTAATGCATTGTTAATCCAGTATCCCCGTTCTGTGCTTCGAACGGCCGAGTGGAGGAGAACGGAAATAAAACGCTTGAAAATCACCAACGAGTTTTTCGAGCTTCCTGTCTGCTCTCGAGTGCTCGTCGTCGTTCCCTCTTTTCTGTATTCAACAGAAAATTCGCGGCACGTTACACGCCGGCCGAGGGAGGCGCGATTCCGCGATTTCGTCGATAAGGGACCGAAATATATTCCACTTCGTGCTTTATCGAGTGCACCGAAAATACGACGAACCTTGCGACCGTACAGGCGCCAACGACGGACAGAGTAAAGAGTAATTTGCAAAAATTTCCGTCCCAGCCTTCGCGTCTCGGTTAAATTAGAATTCGATATTTCTTGAAGGTCTCTCCTCAGCCTAATACCGTGTATGATATATAAAAATGTACTAAACCGATTTACAACGGTGATACCACTTTCGTCGAGTATTTCGAAAGAATATATTGCTGCACAATGTAAACGTGTAAATGTTTAACGAAGAGAGATATTTGTTCGGTGTATTTCCAGTTAATTTGCAATTCTTCTCCCCCTCCGTACGGTTCAACGGCAGAGGGTATGCCGAGGCAAACTTTAAATAATAAACGAAGGAAGGAAGAGGGGTTGCATCGCTGGTTCATCCGCGACGGACCCTCGACTCTCCGCAACGTACGCAAATGTATCAAGAAGAAAAGAGCAAACAGGTGTCTGGACGTCTCGTCGCTCGTCAAATGGCGCCAATTAAATTTAACGACTTTTCGTGTGCCTTTAACTTTACCTTTTCTCCCTGCGGACCTTTCAAGTACCTAAGCGCGCGCCTCCCGACATTATGCCAACATCCAGCCGCGACTCTGACAATTTTCTACGCCGATAATATACACGCTTTCCGTCCGTAATTTTCTGCAATTTTTATCCCAACGTTCTCCCTTGGCCATTGTTTTATACGTACAGGGTGGTCAATTTAAACGTGGCCGTCTAAATATCTCTTCGAAGTGGAATAATGCAGAAAATATTCTTTCCACAATGTTGATGGTGTTACTACTGGGACTACTGTATGATAAGAATGTTTTTTATTAAACCATATTAATTCATTAAAATTACTTTTAAAAAAAGTAATCGAATGGTATAATAGTATGGCTGCAAAGTTACATTAATGTTCAGACGTTGAAGTTTATAATGAAATTGAAAATTTCCAAAAACAAGTATAACGTAAAGTTAACCCTTCGAGGACGACGGGCGGATATATGCGAGCTGAGAAAAAATTGGATATAGTTTGTCGGTGCATATATAAACGGTTAGAGTTGAAAAATTAAAATATAATCGTTGAAATATTATTTTACAAAGAGTAAATGTAAATTTGTATACATTAACAAACTGTCTTTCCGATGAAAAAGTGTTTTTTCATCGCTAAATAATTGATTGTTTCTTGACATTCAAAAATGCCTCCGTCCGCAAAGGGTTAATAACGCAACGGAAAGTAATTTATTGTAAGTATGAAGAGTAAATGAGAGAAAATCGTGCCTATTTTGTTAGAGCAGTATTTTCTATAAAATTATTCGCTAAAAACTCATTCTACGATAACCTACTTCTTCTGCAGCAATAAAAAAGAGGCAATCTATTATCTGAAATATAATTTTCACTTGCACTCCAATTGTTACTAAACACAATTCTAAATCCTCGTGAAACAGCCGCTTTTCAGAAAGTTTAAAGAACGTAATGTTTAGAAAAGTGATACAATAATCGTATTTTTCTCTGATTTATCGCGCGCAAAAAAAAGACGTCAAAATTTCCAAGATTTAATGGCAATTAGATCATCGCATGGCACTCCATTGCATTTACCGTACCATGGAACATCGAGATCCGTACAGCAAATTTACTTAGCCATTGCGGAAGAAAGGCGAGCACAGAATTTAAAGTCGGCCCTCGAAGACGACGGGATCGTTTTCAATATTTGATTTGATTCCACCTCCGTAAATACATCCCTCTCTGTATCCGTTTTCTTCGACCGAACGGCCGCTAATCTATTCGGAGTAGAGGCATACTCGTCCGTCGAAACGGCGTAGGATCACGCAATAAATAAAGCGAAAAGCCCAAGCTGAAATAAAAGTCAGAGATCCTACACCCGCGTATAGGTTGGGATCGTAGTTGCTTTTAAAGAAATTGACTGACGCGAAGTACCTTTCGCCTCGCGCACGACTACATACGGTGCATGCAAGTACACGTTTACCCGCGTGCTCGATACACGTATCTCGACCAACCGGCATACTTTCCTCTATTTCTTCCCTCTTTCCCTCTTCTTCTCCCTCTCTTTTTTTTATACATTCTAAAATAAAAATTTCACCGCAGAAGTTTTTGCGCGTGCCAACGATTTAACGAGTTTCACGAACAAATTTCCGTGCCTCGTGATTTTCCACATTTTTACTCCCGAGATCGAAGTTTCGTCCTTTGAATGCGTCTTGCCTCGGATATTGCACGGTATATTATAACACCGGGTCGAGAGATTTTCCCTCGAAAGCCTATGCTCTCGGTGAACGAGTCTCGGACCAACCCCAACGCCATTAAGACAGGGTATATGAGAGAATTCGTGTCATAAGAAACAAGCCTATATATAACGGACTTTTTAGTGGAAACATGTTTTTGTACTCAAGCACCGTCTCAAGACCATTTTAGCATCAAATGATGTAACTACGCGGAGAGACCACACGCGGGAAATATGGTGAGTATTTTCTACCGGGGCGGGGAGGGACAGACGAAGACAGACGCGCCGGTACTATTATTAAACTGCAATGCATAGACACGGGGCCGTAGAGCTGCATCGGAGCTGCATCTTCCTCAGATACGTAGAGAAGCAAGTGGTATAGACGATATAGAATGGGTTACCTTACTTTTCTATCGTATACCTCGTCGATAGAAATGGCGTCTTTCTCGTTACGTTCCTTCTCGACCTGTTTCTAGTGTAGAAAAGTTGG
Organism: Cerceris rybyensis; assembly: GCA_910591515.1. Lineage (NCBI taxonomy): Eukaryota > Metazoa > Arthropoda > Insecta > Hymenoptera > Crabronidae > Cerceris > Cerceris rybyensis. Next base: position 45,146,009 of record OU342789.1, read on the forward strand.
AAAAGCGACTAGTTCCATCGCGTTTTCCCGTTGGATCAAATTTCTCAGCGTCTTCTAACAAATTGCACCCACATTTGCGGGGAAAAGTTTGATCCCGTAATGCGGTGAATTTACGACGCGACGGTTGGCCGAGGCGGTGTTAAAATTTGAAAAGGGAAAAGTCAGGGAGAAACCGTCGGTGGATGTGGGACACCGTCGTTGCATCATTAAAACTCCTCTACCGCCTTTACATTTTACCGTGTTTTACGCACGGATATGCGCGTACCCATTGTATAAGCGCCAGTTCATCCGGCATTGCACGCGGCTTTTTAAAACGCAAGCTTTTGTTGTCGCGTTCGCTTACATGTTCGTGTGCCGAAAAAAAAAGTATCTCGCAGCCGTAACCAGCACGGAGAAATCATTTCTTTGACCCAGAGCGGTGTTCTACTTTGCGGCAAACGTGGGACGCAATGACGAATCAAACCTGTGCCGATTATGGTAAGGATGTGAGAGTAATGAGCTGTGATATGATACGATTCGATGATGAATCGAATTTGGAAACGTTGTGCTAAATTGGAAATATCGGGTTTGAAATGTTCTGTAACGAGATATATGTAAAGAGGTTATAATAAGAGCTTTGTCGATGGAGAGAGTATTACTCTTACAATGAAATTGAAATCTAAAAATATATTGAATGCATCTTCTGTCAGATCGTTACTGTTGTTAATAACTTCAATGACAATATTGACCTATTTTAAAGAAACTCTATAATCTTCTAAGGTATATAAATATAGCTTTCAATCAAAACTCGTCTACTCTAGATACTTTGTATTAATGTTGAAATCCAATTTTAAAATGGTGAAAGAATAGAATGAATATCGCGTCAAAGATACTTCACGAAAGTAATTCCACAACTTATTACTGTACTATTTAAAACGAGGTAAAGAGGAACTATGGTAGATATTCTTATCCCTGTCACTTCTAAAGATATTTCCATAATTGTCATTTAATATATTACAGTGTCGGTGGTTCTCAATCCACCTAAAACTGTAGCTCATGGACAAAATAGCCATATCGGTTAAAACCAAAATGTAGAACACTGATAAAGTTACTACAGCTACAGAGACTATAGCTACAGTGTTAAAAGGTTCGCCATCTAGTGACACCGAGTTCAATATTCACTTCTATCAAATTTTTCCTAGCTGATATGTGCACCATAGTTTCACCTCAAACTGTAAGTTCTAGGTGAAATTACCATTAACAATAAAAGCTAAACAAAATCGAAATAAATGCAGAAGATACAAAGCACATTACCAAACGATGACTCACGAATTAATTTGAATCAGCAACGTTTACCTGATCAACAATGGACTACTTGAGTTTCGTAATAGAACACTGATAAAGTTACTACAGCTACAGAGACTATAGCTACAATTTTAAAAGGCTCGCCATCTAGTGACACCGAGTTCAATATTCACTTCTATCAAATTTTTCCTAGCTGATATGTGCGCCATAGTTTCACCTCAAACTGTAAGTTCTAAGTGAAATTGCCATTAACAATGAAAGCTAAACAAATGCGAAATAGATGCAGAAGATACAAAGCACATTACCAAACGATGACTCACGAATTAATTTGAATCAGCAACGTTTACCTGATCAACAATGGACTACTTGAGTTTCGTAATAGCATTACACAATCCAAACCGTTGCACGGTACCGGTGCGTCTTATTGTATTTAAAAATGGAGAACGCGCTTTACAGCTGTAAAGACGAAGCATCGTATCGCGTCACGCAATGCGTGCACGCGAGTCACGTATTTTCCTCCCTCGTGTTGGGTCGTATTAGAGCGTAGTACGCGTGTCGCCGATGCGAGCTACTCGGAGACCAAAGTACGCGCTTGGAATTTAACCGGGGGTCTCTCTCGCTTTAATGAAGTATCCACGATTTGTCAATTAAAAGCGGATATTTAGCCGGTCGACGATCACCCTTTTAACGTTTAACTGCTGAGCACGGAGTCTACCCACGTTATTTTTCTTCCTTTTTGAAACATGTTCAAGGTTGAAGTATACTTTGAGATGAGTCAGTATTTAGGGCGTTGGTCGTGTGCTTTGTCAATTTCGAATGAGATTTTTTGAGGCAAAAAGAGCAACGTGGGGATGAAGGTTTTCACCCTTTGAGGACGACGGGCGAATATATCCGCCCTGAGGAAAAAATTGGTTATAGTTTGTCGGTGAATATATATAAACGGTTAGAGTTGAAAAATTAAAATATAATCGTAGAAATATTATTTTACAAAGAGTAAATGTCAACTTGTATACATTAACAGACTGTCTTTCCGATGAAAAAGTGTTTTTTCATCGCTGAATAATTGATTGTTTGTCGATATTCAAAAATACCTCTGTCCGCAAGGGGTTAATTAGTTAATTGGAAACGATGCAATTTCGAAGATGCATAAAGGTGTATAACGTAGTAGTTACAAAATTTATTACTGTGCCTTAATGACTATGGAATAAATACCGCTGAAACCAAATTAAGTCACTTTGGATTTCGGATGAGAATGGCCATTGTATGAGGGAGATATTAATTGTGTGTTATACCTTGGATATACCGGATCTACTATTCTGTTTTGCAGAAAGCTCTTAGTACCATTTGTGCACCTTTGGCTTACTTCGAATTTTACGGTAATTAGAATAACATTATTCCACGGATAATAAAGAGTTCGCTGAAAATCAAATTACTCGATTGTACTTCGTTCAATGCTTTGTTTATGACTTTACCAATACAGAAGGTAACTCGCCGAAAGTAAATTGCCCTCGACCTAACCCTGAAGTAACGAGGCCTAACCCAGAAGCCAGTAAACTCGAAGCTAAATTGGCCCTTGACGCGTTAACATAGAATGTTTTTCTTCGTCGAAACCCTCTCGTCGAATTGGCTGTACTCGATATAATCTATTTGATTCGTACAACCATACTGAACGAATGCCCGATAGCATTTCCCATCGAGGCGTATACGAGCATTGGGAATAATATCTCTAACTCGAATCTATTACAGGCCAGTGTGGGGGTACAATTACGAGAAATAACGATCGACATTCTCCACCAAAATAAATATCATTACCGACTCAATGTCCAACGTATACCAAGACTGAACGAGCAAGAAACCAAACGGAGTAACTTCGATCTCCTAAAACACAAAGCCGCAAGATAAAAGAGGAGAGGACACGACGGGCAATACATTCGAGAAGAGAGGAAAATACGAAGGAAGACGATACCCCAAGAGGAGAGAAGGGTTTATCTCGCATAGCTCAGAATAGGCAACTATACTGTCTGGCATGAGCGTAGGCACGGAGGAAGCAGGGCTCCGGGCCAGGAATCGATAACACATGACGGCATATAGGCACATACTGGACTGACCACAGAATGCCATCCGCGCGCCTCCCATCGCCATACTCTGCCTCCTGGCCCCTCGAACCCCTTGCCGCAGCTCGACTAACCCCCTGCTCGGTTGCATCCCCCACGACACGCACGGAAATGCACGCCCGTGCACGAACCTGCACGGATAGGCACGGCGGACCACCCCCGATTCCCCCTCCTGCCCGCTCGACCGATCCTTCGCCCTCTTCGCCTCCCTTGGTACCACCGGTTCCGACCGTTCTATTACAGGGACAGGCATTGCGGCTAATGCCGTCCGGCCGTAAATTACGTGAAAGCGATAGACGGTAGCCTAGGTGGCACCGCACCTGTACGATTTTTCGGCCCGGCATGCAACGTTCCTGGGTTTCCAACCGCAGACACACATACGATCGTTTCGAACCGACCATTGGGTACACCCGAGATACGGGTTTTAAGTCGCGCTTCGGGGGATTTATCGACGAGAATTTGCCGCATCGATATCGACAACGACCAACGGTACGGACGATCGTGGAGGAAGTCGAATTTTGACGGTTGACGAGAGAACAAGCGTGGTACAACCGGGTGGAGGAAGAGACGTAAATCGGTGCGTCGAGTGGCTCGCAAGCTGTTCGAGGTTTCGACTCACCCTAACAACGGAGTACGTATGGCGAGCTAATGCCGATTGGCCGTAAATTATGTGAGAGCGATACACGGAGTTGAGACTGCACCTGCACAATTTTTTTTCGTTTTGTGCACTGGGTTCTTGAGTATTCTGCCGAAGTGCAGATAAAATGGGGAATATCAAGGGGATGTAATGGAGGAGACCGTTTGTATTCAATGTTTTGAATGTGTGACATACGTCGCAATAACCGTTGTGCAATGCAAATTTTAGTTCCAGCTACGTTTTAGTGTAGTCTGTTGAGGTAACCCTTTGACTGATACGAGCGTATATATGCGTTCTGGGAAATCTATCAATGGAGACTATGGACGCATATACGCGTCTAGGAAAAACTTTGATTGTTTACTATGGTGCTATATGTGTGTTCGACAATTGTTTCTGTCGTATAGCCAGACTGCACTAAAAAGTATACAGTTTCCAACGCATTTGCAGACTGCATACCGCTTCAACTTAGAACAGTCCGCAGTGAAAGGTTTAAGGAGAAAATTGTAAAACTGTTTCAGATTAACCCCTTAGCATACGATATTTCTTTTGACATTGTCTCCGCTATAGTTCAGAATTTAATTACTAAAAAAAGAATTGATCAGTGATTCTTGATATACCGTATAATTTAACGTAATATTAATGTTAGAAAAATGTAAGAGAGGAAAAACTATTACTTTTATAAATTATTTTAATAAATTAATGACATAAAACAACACTTAATCACATAAAATAACTCTACAAACATAAATCATAACTTCTGATACGTAAATTAAATATCTGTCGTAAAACTATTTATCTATTCGCTTCTAATCTCTCTAACAACTAACTGAATATTTATAAAAACTGCTGCTCGTCGTTCGGACGACAAGCCAACGCGAGTCAGTCGTCGCAGCGGCGACGAACATACTCGGTGGTACATTAATATAAACATTAACACTCTTACAAAAATGATATTATCCTGTCGCATTTCATTAATATTTCGAATTTAATAGGTTTTCAAAAACTTGAAAATTTCCTATCTCATTTACCTCACATGAGGAGTGTCACTCGTCAATGTATGGCAAGGGATTAAGGACTATTCGAAAAATATATTTGAAAACTATACAAAACTATATACAGTCAGTTCAACAAGATCGTGTCGTTCCTAATTTTGTAATTAGATGACGCATTCGTTTAAGATGTGGGTAATTCAATTGTTTGAACATTTGGCTTCGATGCTTTGTGGGTAAATTAGTAGTAGGACTATTATCTCCCTTGAGATTGAAAAAGTAACAACGAAAAACAGGAAGATAACGGCTTGAAAAATGTAAGCTGTGCGTTCACGGAGTGGAAACGTGAAAATGGGATCACTTGATTGGCTTTTTCAATTGTCTGACACTAATCCTATGGAAAATGTGTGGGCACAAATGATAATTAATCTCAAGAAAAATCGAGTGTTCAATGTCAAGCAGCTAACACGTCACATCTGCCAAATATGACGATCACTACCTGAAACAATGGTGGAAAATTTTTCCGAAAGCATTCCTAAACGGTAGCAGGCTATAATTGACACTGATAGCGATTAAACAATGTTTTAAGTAAATGCATTATAGTACAATGTTTATATTTCCATCTTATGCGCTTAATTAGAAACAATTCTCTTTTTTAAAGAAGATATTATCGTCACGTTCTTGTGGAACAAAGTGTAAGTAAAATGTAGTCAGAATATGAAAACATGTCTTGAATTTTGACGATCGCTCGAATATCAGGGAAAATGATCGACAAAGACTTCAATCGATGTCTGGATCTCTGTAAAAGTGATGGTAGTGCTAGTGGACATTTCCAAAGCGGGAATATGTATTGCGGCTAATGCCGACCGACTATAAATTACTCGGAAGCGATACCGCGCGGCTACATGGGTTAATACATCCGCATGGTTTTTGATTCGCGTGTTCGCGTCTCCATAGATACGATTGTGCAGAAATGCAACGCTATTAAATGGCACCCTGATGAGTACACATGAAAAACGGCAATTACCCGAGTACCTAGAACGTAAAGGAATACAATTTGATACCTGTAACGAAGAAGCCGAATGCTTCTACAAATTGCAATCATTTATTACCAGTAATAACATTTCTTCGGCGACTCTTTGAAACTTATATACGCCAATGATCGAGAAAGCAATGGATTAAAATCGTACGAGCGTGTGTGTGCCTCTGTGTGACATGAAAATTCTGCCTCTTCGGAAACGAAATGAAAGAAAAAAGGAATCACCGACGGTAGCATAGCTTAGAGAGACGTCAAAGAGAGAGAGAAGGGCTCTTGATCTTTCGAGGCAATTAAATGAATTTCCACTCGGGTGGAATAGCAAACGTTTAGACGGTTCTACGTAAGATATTCCAGAGAAGCTCTCGGAGATATCAGAGACGTAATATCGGGAAGGAGAAGAGGCACAGTTTGTGGGCTAGAAGTAATACACGAGAACCCGCCAGTCTGCTTGCCTGCGCTCCGTTCCTCTCTCACTCCCTTCTCTTCTCCTTTCACTCTCTCACTCTTTCTACTCTCCTCCTCTCTCTGTCTGTCCAACCGTCCGTTTCTCCGTCTGACGGTCGATCGGCGTAGAAGCCCGACTGTCTGTCTGCCGCGTGTCGCCGACTCGAATCGATTCCGAGGCTAACAATACACGTCCGAACGAAGAAGAACCGACCCTCTGCACGTTCATCGGGCTCCTTAATATACATCCTACGATCCTATCTGGCTCGAGGCGCGTTTCTTCTGCCCGCCTCGTCGAATTCGCCGGGAAGGGAACGCTTTGGGAAAGGGAGCGCGATAAATATAAATCGGACCCTCCGCGCTCGGTAATGCGTAGCATTCACCGTACGGTGCCAATGAACGAATCGTACGAATCCGTGGTATGTCAGGGATCGCGTGCCTCTCTGAAGAAAAAAAAAGGGTCAGACGCTCCGACGATGCGGCAGCCTCTGGCCTCCTCCCTCAAAAGGCCAACCTCGAAAAATGTTCGACCCCACGTCGATTCGACGAGCTCAGAGCGATTTAGGTTGATCGTTGAGATCGGGGTATGTGAATTTGACCGATGCTCATATACTTTTCAGTATTATACGGGCAAGATTCCTTGTACGTTTTATCAAGAATCGCTTTTGTAATTATTAAAATTCGTTGAAATGTTTGTCGTGTTACCATACGTTACACAATATCGTGCGAGTATGGATGTAGATAGGAGCGTGTACTTTGGAGCAAGATATCAAGAGAAAAACAAACTCGTCGGTTTCTTTATTCGGTCGGTGAGATTGTCGTGTTTGGGGGATCAGTGATGAAAATTTGGAGATTAAGGAGATCCAAATGGATAAAGCTGGCGCGTATCGTGCGCACGAAGAAACATCGAACGAAAGGTTTTGTTCGGCGATACGATTCCGCGCACGAGCACGTCGCTCCGTATTTTAGTCTCGCGGTAACGGACGCGACAGGTGCAGAGAGAGAGAGAGAGAGAGAGAGAGAGAGAGAGAGAGAGAGAGAGAGAGAGAGAGAGAGAGAGAGAGAGAATCATCGCGGCGACGTCGACGCCGACGCCGATGCGGTGGTGGCAACGGTAGCAGCTGTTAACTATGTTTTTCGTGTCTGCCACCGTGAAACGTGTCTCCTCCCTCTTTCAGTTCACTCTTCCAATCTTCCTCTCTCTATCTCTCTCAGTTATCTCCTGCCCTCCCAGTTCTCGAGTCCACCAATACGATTTTCTGATCTCGTCACGGAAATACGATGCTGTCGTTGCCCGGCGAATCCCGCAAGAATCTAAAGTTACTGTACGATGACCGAGCGAGCAAATGTCTTTCTTGCGGCTCCCGCGCGAACGCGGAACCTGCACGTGCGTCTTTCAGTGTTCGCTCGTGCGATCGCCTCTTCGACGCGGAAATGGAATTTTCTCCCCTCTCGAGACTCAGCAAACGGTGGAACATACGAGGAGTACTTGGTGATTTTTCTATCCTTTCAGTTTGCAACTATTCAGCTGCAACTGCCAACGAACATCGAAGAGGTCTTCGGTGAACGACATCGTTACGAGAAAATTTGAAGCAATTCTATATTGAAGAATTTTGCAATACAAGTTCTTTTTATATTATACTGACTAAGAATTCTAATGAAGAAATAGAATTTAGGGTAATTAACAACATACTTAACATTTACTAGGGTAATCAGGACTCATTCTGAATTTTCTTACAATGGTTGTGAAATATCTTACTCTGCTTGTTTTTCAGCTTTTTCTGTCTACCTTGAAAACTGTAAATGATTGACTCGGTAGTCCTTCAGAAAATAATTATATCAGCTGAAGCAGAAATATAAAGTAAAGTGAGAAAACTATGGAAAGGTGTATATCTCTGACGAGGTATACGAGTTGGAAAAAGGTTGAACCTTAAGCTGCTTCATAACTGAAGAACATATTAACCTATTGACTACTAGAAGAAGCAAGCAAATATTGTCTAGCGTGTTAAAATTAGAAATAATTACAGAGATGCTTTGGAACATTAATTTAATGAATCGAAAACATAATATCGGCATTCGTAAAGATACGAAGAGCATCTTTCATATTTTTATTATAAAACAAGATCTCAGAGCACACAAATATCTACCCAATCATGAAATCGTATTTTCAACTTTCAAAAATAATTGTTTATCTCGATGATATTAATTCCAACTTATAGTGCAACCACGAGATATCTCGTAGTCGGCAGTGAATGGGTTAATAACACTACCTGCATATATTTCAAACATGTAATCCAATCCTTTTTAACTCTCAATGCGTCAAACATAAAAACACTCTTTTCCGGCACTAAATACACTCTTAAAAAGATACTTAACGCTGATAATTCAAAACACCATATACAGTGGGTTGCCAAATTATTAGGGACAGCCACATTTTTTTCAGATCCTTACTTTAGGCGCACTTGACTGCAGTTTTAAGTGGTTCAAACTGTGCAGAATTGTCTTATTTGAGATTGCCATGTGTCTGTTACTAAAATTTCAAGTGGATATTGAAAGTTAAGTGATATATTTCTTTTTATACATTTTTAAGCAGCATGAGAGTCGCAGTATACCTTAGACGCTAATGGGTGAAGGACGAGTTTTAATATTTTAAACAAAGTAATTTTTATTTCTGTGTTTTAAAATTTAGTTAAAATGTAAGTATTACTATTATATTATCATACAATTTAATTATTTACCAAAATATATTTATTTTACCCCTCTGGTTTCATCACCAAATATTGAATCTGCCCTAACGTCGACTAATTTTTTACTTATTTTTTATTCGTCTCTTTTTTTGACATTCTTTTGTGTTTATTCTATGTAATAAATAACTATTCTATACAATTAAAGCTTTTATTATTGGAAAACAGTGCAAATCTAATAAATTGAAGACTACAATTTATTACGTTTTAATTTTAATGTACAATTTATTACACTTACAATTTATAACGAACGAATACAATTTTTTCGTGACTGTCCCTAATAATTTGGCAACCCACTGTACATTTACATCGACAAACTTCTATTTACATTTCTCAAAGTATCAACCACAAATTACCTTACACCGGCAACCACACCATTTAATCCATATATTCAATATTGAATTATCACCATAAAAATATGCGCTCTTATCGCCCTGCCAAGTGGCCACGGTTCCGAGGCCAGTCGAATGAAAAGAAAAAAGAAAGAATACGACAGCGTCCCTATGGATGCCACGTACGGTGGTGAACGGGGTTGCAAGCGACAAAGGAAGAAAGAAACGCCAATCGTCGTCGGGGCGTGACGAACCGATAAAACAGACACCGAGAGTCCTCTCGAACGGGGAATACCCGCGACATCTGCGACCGAGAGAATACTCACCGGGCCCGACGGTCCTCCACGACGCGAAAAACGCGCGGCAGTCAAATTAATTGAAAGTTTTAAGGTAATTGAAATCGATAACTGGCGAGCGAACGTGAGGCAGGTTCGGCAAACCAACACAACGAAGAGAGGAGGCATCGAGGGAGCTCTCGAAGAGAGCCTCGGGGATGGAAAATGACCGAGAGAAAGGCAAACGTACAAAATACGGCCAGAAGAGAACGTACAGCGATTCTAACTCGGTCATATTTCGCTTCTACGGTAATAGACGACTGAAACGATGAGTACAGGAAACAACATACGGAAGGAGAAAAAGAAAGAAGAAGACAGTCGAGACGGAGGTCTACTTTAATATCCTTCTCCCATCCAATCGGCCTAATTGGAATCGAACGTAGAAATTTGAGGACTATGCGGGCTGGCAGAATGTAATGCCCCTCCGCGCGTAGACGCACGGTTGGGGGAACGTTTATAGGCGCTTTAGATCCTCCGAAAGCCATCGTAATTATCTCTCGTAGCGAGAGTGGCAACGTTAATTACAAATTAATTTCAAAACTCGATTTCGCTCTGTACACACTCGACGCCCAACGAGCGCTACCTGTTTATTATCTACGACGAAATACGAGAGGGAACGCGCAGCGAATCGGTAACGTTTCACGAAATACCGAGTAGAGTCAGGCTTTTGGTTATTCCTGTCTCGAAAGGGGCGTGTACCAGCGAGTCCATAGATTACGGACAATCCTACGATTCGTACAAAGGAACGGCTTCGATTTTAGGCCAGAATTTTCTTCCTCTCGGCAAATTAATCCGGCTCTTAGTACGCGATATCATGGCAATGAAAGAGGACGGTGGATGTACGGAACGGCAATAGCCATTCCCTTTTATTCTCGAGTCGAAAAATGAGCCTTTATTTCATCGGCGGTGCGCGAGGAGAGACGCTCTTCTGGCACCTAAACGGCGCAAGAAACGAGACAGGATCCTCTCTTCTCTACGGAGAAGCCTGGACGGTTCCCTACGGGCAACCAACCTACGCTCTCTACGTAATGCAATGGTTTATTGCTAATATTTCTTCGGGGTAATATTGGCTCGCGCCTCTCCGGCTACGAGTTTCTCTTATGTGCCGCGACGAGACTTAAGGACGATCCTTGTACCATCCTTGTGGATAGTACGAATGCTATTCCAAGAGCGCGAGTATTTACGCGCACGTGACGCGACTAACTTTGCCAATAAATGACGATATCGGATGGAAAAGTGTACGGCACGGAGCTCGAATTTGTACGTTTGCAGAAATTACATGGTGGTGCTCAAATTTCTGTTGAATCGATTAGCAGCTTGGAAGCAGGTGAAATATTTGTCAGTGTTGAGGTAAATAATTATTTTTAGAAGTTGAAGATACGATTTTATGATGGATCTTGTAGATATTTGTGTGCTCTGAGAACTTGTTTTATAATAGGAATATGAAAGCAGACGATATTGAGGAGAAATGTTGAGGTTAAAATTTTAGAAATTCTCCAGAATGCCTTCCGCAATATTAACATTTTATAATCACATTGATCTAACGATCGGTATATGCTAACCCAGACTTCCACCTACGTTAAGAATTTGTGCCTCATTGAAATGTATATTATGCGGATACGGAACTACAAAAGTTCAACCGTGGTCGATTGCTACGATCGGCAGCACAAAGCCAAAGAAGTCTCCAATTTCAACATTTTTACAGAGATAAACCGTATCATAACTACGTATCATCTTTTTAGTAAGAGTACAAATTTTTTAACGCTAAATATCCATAAATCCGTTCAGTCTGATTTATCAAATCCGTAATATACGAGAACCACCATAAAATTCGAGCGTTCAATCCGAAAATGAGAATCGACATGATTATTCTCGTGTTTCATAAATAACCCATGTGTTCGATACTTTAACATTCGAAATTCCGTAAAAAGAAAAAAAAAAAACAACATAATCGCCTCTATAGCGCATTAACCATCAATATCGAAATTGATTTTCGTCGACTTTTCCCCGCTCGGCTTTTGTCGACGTCGATCTCCACTCGAGACCGATAAGAGTGCTGCACACGTATCTACGCGTACCCTCCGGAACCCTCAGGTAGGGAATATACGTCGCAAAAGCGTGAATCGACATAAATGCTTTGGTGTGTGCGTGTCGTTCCATTCGGTCGAAACGATTAAACGTAACGAGTGCCGCTATTGAGGAAGAACGTGCGAGGAGCGAACGAGGCGAAGAGACGACCGAGGATCGACGCGGACAACGCAGCCTTTCAGGCAGGTCTCCGCGACATTAATAGCTTCCAGAATTAAACGACGACGCGGCAACGTGGCTCGACTCTCGTACGAGCATGTACATCGTCGTCAACGTCGACGTCGACATCGACGAGAACTTCTCGGGTGGCTCTATCGCCGAAACGAATCGACCGTCGAGAGCGCGAGTATTTTAACGACAGCAGTCCTACCGTATCCTAAGCGCTATCTTTTTACTAGCTACCCTCATATACCGGAACACGTACGACCACCGAAACAACCGGTAAAACTCTGGAATGTCTCTCTTCCGAAAGGGAAATGTTTCTTTGTGTTTCCTCTTATCTAATTTTTTCGCTTTTCTACTTGTCTCGCGAGGTACTCCTATCACCCGTTTTATTCTCGGATGTTTCCTTTTGAATTTCTTTCGACGGATATAATCGTCCATGGTATCGATAGATAACGGAAATACAGGCGTCCCTCGAATAGCACGGAGTCGCGAATAACACGGTCAAAAATTGCGAGAACCCTCGAATAACACGGACTTCGAATTACACGAAGTCGCGAAAATTACTGTTAAAAATTAAGTCGATCACACACTACATATGTACATATACATATCATAGGCTTATAAGGATAAGTGAAATTGACAACTGAAATTTTACAATTAAAAATACAAAAAATTTTGTTCTTATTTTCAATGTTTCCTGAATTAATCTTTGGAACCAAATGTACAATTTGTATGGATCTCGAGTTTCGAATTGCACGGAACGTTATTTCCAAAATTGTATGAATTATTAGTATCGAATAACACGATTTCGAATAACACGGAACCAATTAGTCGTGTTATTCGAGGGATGCCTGTATTAATAACTGGGAAGATACAAATTCATACGTTTCGATAAAATCTATTTTTCACATTGGAATTTACCACGTTCGAAGATGATCTTTCAAAGAACATGCTAACGATCGATCGACAGGCGGAGACTCGAGACAAATTTCGAAGAAACATCGACATCCGATTACATTGGCCTGCCGCGCCCTAATCGTTAAGTTTCCTCCTACTTATCTAATCAGGCGTGTGCGCGTAAGCGCGTGTCATCGAACAGTAAAAGTATTCGGTGTGGCATTAACTGAGAGGTTTTCCAATTTTTCCACAACTCTCCTACAGGCCGATTCGTCAAACTCATCGGATATTTCCTCCCAGCCGTCGCGCAGCTTGAGTAATTGTCACTATTAATAACTGCAAATTCAATTCTCAAATTCAATATCTTCGAAGAAGGAAAAACGACGGTTCGAGCCGCGCCCAGCTCGTATCTTTTTTTTCCTCTCTTTCCCTTCCTTCTCTTCTTTCCATTTAATCGCGTGCGCGTCCGCGCGTATACGCACGTGTTTGCTCGTCTCTCGCGACGACGGTTAATCGACGATTCGAGTAAATTTATACGACGACGCTTTCATTAAAAGCGGAACGATGTCCCCTATTAGTTACGCGAAATTGAATGCCTTCTGCGAATTTTAATAAAGGTACTCTCGGTATTCCAAGAAACTCCACCCGGCCTCGAACGTTAAAGATTGCCTTGGAATGAATTACGGAGAGACATAAATACACTTTGCCCCCGAATGTACAAAAGTACCAACGATCCTTGAGAAGATCAAATTGCGCGAAGAATATCACAATCGATCTTTCGATAGTAAATTTAATTTCAAGGGTAAAAGTCAAATATTCTTGATCGTCAAGAATGAAAAAAAGAAGCGCGGGGAAATCCACGCAGTTAAATAGACGATTATACAATGGTTCGTTACCTTGATACTGTCGTAGCAAGCGGTGACTCGTCCATTCTGCACCTCGACGTTAGCTGGCGGATGGGCGAACTTGCACTCCGTGTCGGGCCTGGTGCACTTGTTGCGCTGGAACTCTCTGCAAACCTCGAGCTGCAGCCATCGGGAGTCCTTGCCGTTCAGTAGGTTATTCATGTTGACCATTGCCATACTTCCACTCCTGGAAGACCGAGAAGACTCCTTCGTAGGGTTCTACGAGACTGCTTTTCTAAGGACTTTTAATAAATCCTCTTCGTCCGCTTCCTCTTGTCGTGGGTAGGCCTCACTTGTCTGTTCGTTGTCGATTGCGCGCACCGGCTGATCTTGCCAAGGATATAATTTGTTTTGGTTTACATAGACACGATCCTCTGAGCTCTCTGGGCACTTTCGGGTATTTCGTACGATTTCGAAACGTTCTCTTGCGCGCACACTTCCTTTTTTATACCGATACCGGAAACCACTGGTTTTCTTCAAACGAAAACCGGCGCGTTCCAATCGGTGGAAGTTACACGTTCGCAACAGACACGCTTCGAACATTCGTCGTTGATCGTTTAATCGTCATTCACTCGTATTCCTTTCTCACGGCGCGTTTCCTCGAGTTCGGATCGACTCGACGAAATCCCGGAAGTGCCTTGCGAGCATTGATACTATTATAAATGTTGATACCTTTCTCAAGAAGAACTCTCTTTAAGCACGATGCGATCGTCTTAATGTTCCACAAACGCGAGTCCCGTGGCGAACCGCGAATCTTCCAGAGTTACGATCTTCCCTGAAGATGTACCGTGTCGCGCGAACCGTAGGGTGATCGAGACCCTCGATATTTCCGATTTATCTTTAGTAATGTCTCGACCGCGAAATAATCTCGTCGCGTTCCTCTTAAATCGCTCTCGTGACTCTCGTATCGAGTATCTGCGTGAAACGAATCGCGATTGTCAGCGGGCTTCGAATCGTCGTTAGACCGTAATCACCGTTATCACCGTTGCTCTTTATCGGACTAGGTCGTTATCGATCGGTGTGTTAGTCGTACAAAGAGAAAGTGCAGCTAGTCGTCAGTTAGCAGGTTGCAAAAGACAGAAAGAGAAATGCTTTCTTTTCGTTTTATCGTTTAGGACAGACGTTCTTCTCGCTTCGACGGTTCGCACGTCGAAAAGGATGTTTTCAGTGGCGATGGCGATGTCGGCGTAGTTCGGTGAGGAGAAGGAACCGCGTTTCCCCTTGGAAGGAGGAAAAATAGATCTTGCCAAAGAAGAAGCGAAGAGGTAAAGCTATATCGACAGCGATTAGGCTCTGGTTCAGTTTTAGGCGATGCTGGGCGCTTCTGTCACGGTCGACCTGCTTCCCCTTGAGACAAGGTGACACTGGGCAAAGGTCGTCGGTCGGTCTTGCTAGTTCGGTTTACACCGATCTCGCTTCTCCGTCTTCCTTCGATCTTCGCGCGATGTACCGTAGCTTTAGAAGGCGCGTAGCGGCCAGGCGTGGTAGTTGGGCAAAGCTTGAAAAAGCCTTCGAAGCTATACAACGTCGATCACGAGTTTGCTCTCTAGGCGCGTCTTAGATTCGTTTTCTTTATTTTTACGTAGGCTGCTGTTGCGCTGGGGTTTTTCTATGTATAATTTTATATATCTATATATGTATATATATATACGTGTCTCAGAAAGCCTTCGTGGTGTTCTTCAAGCTGGTTCTCAAGCTAACGCGTGTCTCGTGTTGGAGTCTACTGGAGAAAAGGGTACAGGACGATCTTCAAGTAGGAGCGATTAGGCCGTAAAGGAGCGGACTTGAGAAGGACCTCTCGAAATCTTGGAAAGACGACTTTGAACTTGCCCTTCGAGAAGGTACGAGCCCGTAGGATCAGCTTTTACTCGGCAATAAGAGAGAGAGAAAAATATAGAGAGGATCGGTAATAGAGTAAGCAAGAGAATAGGCGGTAGGCGATAAAGCAGGTAGAAGAGGCGAGAGGGTAATGGGTCCGGTGTCGGATCGTGGGTCGTGACTCGGGAGTCGGGTGATGTCGGGTCACGTCGGGTTGGACGAAAGGAGTGGGGGATACGCGAAAATGGTAAGAGAGAAAGATAGAGAGGGGGTGGTGTCGGTGGGGGGAGAGGGGGATTTTGCGAGTTAGCGAGTGACGTTGCGTTTCCGTTCCTCGGATTTACGTCATTTATTCGGCACACTCCTGGCTCCTCCCGCGGTTGAACTCCGGATTCTGCTGTTCTGGAAACATACCAAAAGCGAAAACTCGCGTTACTGCGGATGCAAAGGCTTAAAATGCTTCTTGTTTCGGGGCTGCTCTCGTTGAGAAGGGTTCGTGTTCGGGTTTGATGAAAGGGTTCGGCTTTTATAGGGGGCTTGGGGGGGGGGGGGGCGTACTGGATGATCGCAAGCAGAGGTCGCGAATGGACGAAGATAAAGTCGAGAAGAAAAAGCGCAGGACTACGAAATGCAAGCACGCTTAATCGGAAAAGTGAAGGCGTAGAATTCGCTAATACGCGGTAACTGAGAGACTGGTTGATAAATGTGCAACTCGGTCTCTTGGTTCTAATGTTACAAGTTTAATTCATCCTGCTTACTACTTATACTGAACGAAAGAATCGCTGGATAGAAGAATCGACAAAACGCTGAATTAACCCCTTGCACTAACGGCAAACTCGCAAGAATCTATGCCTAAGCCGAACGCACGACATACGATATCTTGCGACTGACAAAGATTATCGTGCTAGTATTTACTTCACGCAATGGAGCTTTTGTAGAAGTCAAATGAATTTGAATCGAAGTCTAAAAGTAATAATCGTGTATGGGAATACGCGATCTCATTCGAAATATTAACACTTGGCCCGAGATTAAGACCACGAGTCAGAGTCGTGATATGTTTGGCCTGAAATTTTCATCACGAGTCAGACTCGTGGAAATAATGCAAGGGGTTAACTCCTTGCCTCATGATTTCTATTGTGACAGCGTCCGTAATAACTCAAAATTAATCCCAGAAATAAAAGTTTCTCTCTCATCTTCAACATTTAATGTAATTAACGCCTTGCCTTACGATCTTTTTTGTAACAGAAAGCGCAATGATTTAAAATTAATTGTTGGAATAAAAATCTATCACTGATTTCTGATATATTGATAAAAGTTAACGCAATATGAATACCATGGAACTAATTTCAACGTCTCAAACCTATTTACTGATATTTTCAACATAACATTTCTTGGAAAACGTACAAATTTCCTATTCCATTTGCGGCGTCATGTGTGCCGTTATTGTAAGGTAAGGGGTTAACAGTAA
Organism: Cerceris rybyensis; assembly: GCA_910591515.1. Taxonomy (NCBI): domain Eukaryota; kingdom Metazoa; phylum Arthropoda; class Insecta; order Hymenoptera; family Crabronidae; genus Cerceris; species Cerceris rybyensis. The sequence continues at coordinate 45,163,268 of OU342789.1, forward strand.
TGTTAATGCTACAGAAATAATTTGACAGTTTCGTGCCTGACTGATATTTTTAATTTAATAGTTATTGGAAAACATGAAAATGTCGTATTCCACTTATCGTGTCACGCGTGTCACTCGTTATTGTAGCCCAAGGGGTTAAGAAGTCTCCACAAGGAAACGATTAACCCTTTGACTGCTATGGACGCATATATGCGCTCTGCGGAATCTATTGATGGAGACTATGGACGCAAATATGCGTCCCTCGAAAGTTATCGGTATAAATTATGGATGCAAATATGCGTCCAACAATTTTCGATTGTTTTCTATGGTCTTATATGCATGTTCGGCAATTACTTCTACCGTACATCCAAATTGCAATTGCAATTGAAAAAGTATTCGGTCTCTAGTGACTGCATCTGCAAACTATCTACCGCTCGCGCGAAATGCTTCAATTTAAAACTGTCCGCAGTCAAAGGGTTAATGGCAATCCGCATAAGCCGTGATTTTACGTAGACTGCGCGTTAATCAAGCAAAAATACAGACTTTCCGGAAATACACAGTAAGATCGTAACGTTGGACAGACTGTGAATTATACACTTTGAAATATTAACCATTTGCACTCCTATGTCGAGCTACACTTAACACAGCTTTCTATAGCATTTAAAGTGTCATCTAATAAACAATAATATTGAATTTTAACATAAATATCCAGCGGTCCATCTAATTGTTATCAGTATTAAGTCAAAATGAATAATCAACGTTAGAAAATTTTCCGAGACTATATTTGCTTATTTAACTCTTTCGCTACTACGGGCGACTATAGTCACCCACAGCAAAAATGGATCCAAAAGTAAAGACAAGTGCTATACAAAAATACGTTCATGAAAAAATTAGGAATACATTGTTACGAACACAAATCATTTTGTTTCTAAATACAATGTCACAACGTCGTTTTTTAGACAAAAGACTTGGACCCGAATGCTAAAGACCGCGCGCGCTTAATGTTTCCACTTATGGCGCTCTGTAGCGAAAGGGTTAACAAAAAATTAGCAAAATAATTCGGAGCGCAAAGGGTTAAAACAAGAAAATTTCGATTCGCACTTCAAGATTCGATGTTTCCCCCCCAAAAAGGAGTCTTCGTTGTTTAACACTTTGAACGCCACCGGTATTTCGCTAGATTCATCATTTCTACTGAAGTGGAACACTTTCTATTAAATTCGTATTTTTGCAAAGCAGAAACTTCAAAGATACCGATAGATAGATATTCGGCAGACCTTTATCTTTTTAAAGTCGATATTTAAATATTTAATATATCCCAGAATTCATAAATATTACAATTTCCAAGTTACACGGAAATTTAATAAATTCAATAGTGCCGGTGACCTCCATGGCAGTCAAAGTGTTAATTAAATCGGCAGCGAATTCGAAACGAAGACTAATTGCACGCGGCAAAGATCGACAAATAGGATCTCTCGAATCGAACATCGCTCCGTGCGATAGAAACTCCCTCTTATATTAAAACAAGTACTATAATAACGTTCTCGTCGTACGTGAGATACGCCGTGTGTGAACTTGCAGCGCGCACGGCTCTCACTGGTCTCTCGCGCGTATATTAGACCGGGGTGAAAAACTGCGTTTACTTATATAAGACAGAAACATCGTGCGCGAAAAGTACACAAAGAAACGGAGGGACACAGGAGAGTAGAGCATCCGTGGAAGACGCTTCAACGTGTGCTAGACGCTCACATTTGTACGCGCTTTATATACGCGAAGAGGACTGTTACAACGGAGAAAAAGAAACGGCGAGGGCAAAGAGAAAGGGAAGAAAAGGGGAGAGAAAGAAGAGAGAAACGGGGGTGTAACGTAGTACAATTTTCCGTCGCGCAAGTAAGCCGCTTACGAAAAGCGGGGCCCGAGTCGCTCCTACTCGTTTCTCATGTTACCTGGCAAGAATTATGGGGACGTATGGGCGCGTCCGTGATAATACTCGAAAGAAAGACGTTTTCGGCCGGCACGTTTGTTTTCGTTCTCTCGGAAACCCCCGAAAATCACGAAGAACAAATCGAGAAAGGTATATCTTCGAAATTTCTTCAAAAAATCTCATACCATAGACTTTATTTAAAAACGTAGTCACTGGTTTATCGAAAAAGTAGGAAAAATTGAAAGATAAAAATCAATAATGTAAATGTTACCAATGGCAGGGTGAATCGTTGAATCAAATAATATTTCGAGGCAGGCGTTTATAACGGACGAGGTCTGGCTGGCGGATTTGAAAATCGGGTTATCACTGACCGTATGCGATCGCGTGTACGCATACACGACACTCTGCTAAATCGAGGGTGGGAAATGTTTTCGACCGTACCGCGTATACGTTCGAAGCATGCAAACAAAGCTCTAATTCGATTTTGCTTAGTTTTCAACTAGACCGTGCAATGCGCATGCCGTTAATCTCGAACGCCATTTCTGCCTCTCGATCCGACGATCGATAGATTTCCATGGCAATCGATAAATGAAAAAGAAATCTGGGAATATTGCTAATAGATTTATTAATAATTATCGCATAGAAGACGGAGTGGTGGTAGCCACGATTATCATGGTTTTCTCTCTTTCTCGGTGGTTCGTCTCTCTTTCTCTCTTCTCGTGACTCGCGTGCTCGAGAGGCTCGGCTAGGTTCTCTCGGTCGAATCGATATACGTGCACGAATGCGGCTTCGAGCTTCGTCCACTTCTTTCACGTGACTACCGCAGAAAAAGAGGGCCGACCGAATCAATATCTCACACAGACATTACGTCGTCGTCGTCGCCGTCCTGTTGTCGCCATCGTCGTCGTCGTGTCGTTGTCATTGTCGTGCTAGTAATACTGGTAGTAGCGTGAAAAGTAATAGTAGCAGCAGTATAACTAACCGGAGTAGTAGTAACGATAGTAATAGTAATAGTATTTAGTAATAGTCGTCGTCGTCGCGTACTTCTCCTTCTCTCGAAGGTCGTCCTTGTCGCTCGTCGGAGAATCCGGCAATGCAAAACGGCTGAATTTCTAATTACCTTTTTCATTGCTCTTCGCGCATTTACGGCTGTGTACGTGCATACGTGACATATAAGTTCGAGATCCTACACTTTGTTGCGAGAAGCAACCCACCTACAGACACGGGTCACGCTAAATTATTCACCACCCTGGTAAACTATGCACCGTTTCAAACTAATCGCGAATTTCGTTAAAAGTTCCTACAATTACTTGATACCGCGCACTCCTCGACAGACTCGCGCGACAGAACGAACGTTCTTCGTTGGAAATCCTCCGTGTAAAAAGTCCGATGGGAGTTATTCGATAGTCGCTGGGGAATTTTAATACTTGACCGATCAACCGAAATTAATCGGAGTCTACGTTAACGAGAAGATGGAAAGGCAGTTTGTTGCAAATCTTCGCGCTGGTAGTCATACGATGTATTTGGGAAAGTAGAGTTTTTAAAGAAACATTCGATTGTCGATGTAACCGAAGTTAAATGCAGATGAGAACAGTACCAGGTAGTATTCAAGACAAATTAGAAGTCACTTGGCAAGTAGTTTCCTCCAATTCGTCCGATGGATAGACATCCCCCGTTCTGACATCATTTTCGATTTTAATGCGTGACGAATCGAAAAAGAACACGATCGTTATATTGTCATGGAATGACGAAAGAAATGTTTTGCTTTCGATTGTCATTCCTCGATTTGAGGTTTCCAGAAGCGATTTGGTGGAGATAGGAAGCGCGATCGACACTCTTACCCTTTAACCAAACGAAGCGACTTTCTGTGTTTACTTATTTACTTTTGTGTTTACTTATTTACTTTTGGGTTTACTTAAAGCAAAAAATCATCGAGACAGTCGTTCACCGTATCCAAAGTGTCAAAGTACTGTCTATTTGCGTTCAAAGGATTAAAATCCGAAAATAATTTCATAGAAATTAACCCCTTGCCGTACAATAACGAATAATGCTCGTAATGCGATAAATAAATAGTCAATTTTGAAGTGTTCCAAATACTGTGAAATTCAAAATATCATTAGGTCACGACGAAATAAAATTAATTCTATGCTATTCAATAATACGTTAAGTCATATGCTGTAACCGAAATTAGGGATAGGTTGTTGTTTCAGCAATTAATTCAGAGCTATCACGCTTTCAGTCATGAAAGGAATGGTACTGCAAGGAATTAATCACATGCTATGACGCGTAATGTCTCAAAGAATAGAACCTGACAATAACAATGAACGTAGATATAATTAGAAGTAAGAAGATAAATTGGAATAAAACTTGTAAATAGTTCTAGTTCTGGGAAACGCACGGAAGTTTCAGATGTCACATGAAAAGAGAAGAGCATTGATATTAACCCCTTGCCGTACGATTTCTTGTGTAACTACCTCCGCAATGATTTAGAATCGAATTGGTAAAATAACAATTGACCGGTCATTCTTGATAAATCATAGAATTTAACGTAATCATAACCCATTTGCATCAAAAGCGTATATATGCGCGCACTTTTTCTGCTTACTATCATCGAAACGCATTTATGCATTCACATTGTGAGTTAATGGCAACACAGACGACCAGTCTAAATTATTTATACAACATTCGTCGATTAAAGTGCAATATCACTTTTTGAAATACTGTCAGAGTTAGACTTAATATGAAGGGATTTGATAGTAAAGATATATTTTTGAATTTGTCATATGATGCAAATAAGTTAATACTATAGAAATAATAATACTCTTCCTTTGATAAATTTTGTAAAACTGAAAATCTCCTTCCAATTTACCTCATCACAAGTGTCACTAATTATTGTACGACAAAGGGTTAACCCATTAAGGCCCAAAGTTGCGTTAACGCAACATTTCAGTTCTAATCTTTCTCGGGGGAATCGGATTAATTTATTTTATATTTTAACCTATGTCATAATTAGACTGCGGATGTTTATGCAAATTTCGAGTTTCACAAATGCAGGCGGGACAGGAAAACCTATCTAGGGATTTATTGCACTTAATAAATATTACAACAAATACCATACTTTGAATATTTTAGATATATTTTTATATTATGTTCTTTTTGTATATTTTAGCCGTATTCAATTTGTCATAAATGCATAAAAATCCGCAGTCTAGTCATAATAAAAGAACATACCAAAGGCTTAATTTATGCACTATAAGATACCACGTAAGCCCAAAGTTGCGTTAACGCAACATTGTGTAACCCAAGAACTAGTTATAAATTTCTTTCTTCATTTCAGTGCTTGGCCCTTAATGGGTTAACTCGATTTTCGCATGACTCTTAGCTCCCTCGAAATCATGTAACTTGCTTCTCAATTTCATATTGCACCTATGGCGCATTAACATCGCCTGATGGAAATCTATTTATAACAGCTCCATTATAATGCACCGGCCGAGTAGGTGATTGGGTTCGATTGTAAAAAACGACAGATCCGAACAACCGTGTCGATACACGACTAGCACCGATCGAGAGGGTGGCTGACAAAGGAAGCAAAACCAAAGGGCAAAGATACCGGGAAAAAACACGAGGATAGAGAGACGAAAGAGAAAAAAAAAATCCAAGGGGAAAAAATGATTTTTAACGTTTCCAATCGACCGCGCCTGATTATCCAGGCAGTGACGCGAACGAACACGGACAAGAGACGTGGCACACGGTGAGAATCGCTTACGTGTTCAGGCTCGTTCGAAGGTTTTTCCTTTGTGTGGGCGGTCGGAATTAAAATAAAAAGAAAAGTGAAATTAACGGAATGAAACAATGAGAACGACCATCCCTGGGCTTAAGGGCTGCCGGTGGCTGTAATGGAATTAGAGCCGATTAAATTAGCTAAAAGGATTTTCGGCAGCGCGCAACCGACAGAGGCAAAGGGAACGGTTTTCGATATTATTATCCTCGGAATCCGCCTTTTTTTTCTTTCTCTTTATGTATAGCCGCGTTGATATGCGTTACAATGGAAATAAACGCACTTCATTAATTGTACTGTAAGTACACACCGTGTACATAATAGAAATGCTGTTTATTAACGTTCGTCGATACGGTGCGATCGCTTAAACGGCTACCGATACGATTCTCTCGGAAGAAACATTTAGTCGCGTATGAAAAGCGACAAAGGGAATTGATCAATGAGAGTCGGCCTCTCAAATAATCCGACAGAGAGCCCGTGGACTGTGAATTAACGGAAATACTTGGAATGAAAAAAAGTGGAAACAAGAAAACGAGGAGAAAAGGAAAATGAAAAAACACGCGTTCAAAGGCTTTTAATCGTCCTTCAAGTATTAAAGCACAATTAAAACGTAGTCACGGGATTATTCTTTTCTCGTTGCATTAAAGCGTTCAAAAGTGGCGGGTTAAATCAACGTTGGAAGAGGATGACGTTGGCAGTAGTAAACTGAAGTATTCCCACTTTATGATGACTATATTCTCGGGATAAAAAAGAAAAAGGGATTTGAGCGTAGAATCATCGCAGGGAATAATTTATTTTATCAAATTCGTTAGCGAAAGCATCGAGCTCAATCGGGACGATCGCATTTTTTGCGGTCAATACTTTAACCCTTTGCGGACGGAGATATTTTTGAATATTGACAGATAATTAATACAGATAAATAAAACTCCCCATTATAGAATGCTGAGGATTATTTCGGGCTGTACGAAGCCTAAATTGATCCTAAACTAGGCAAAACTGGCAAAAATTAATAAGTTTAAGGCGATTGTGGAATTAAAATCTGCATTCTTTTATATGTAATATATTTTTCCATATTCAGCCTAAATATCCTAAGTGACTTGGTAATTTAGGAGGATATTGGGCTTAAAATTTTCGACTCGGGTAACCATCAATAAGATCAATCATTAAATGAAACGATTTGTATAAACGGTACAAATATTTTAATAATATACTCTGTTGAAAATATTATGGATGTAGTTGATATTGTTTACTAAAAAATAAAGAAAGACAATGTTTACTGCATAAAAACATTGAAATGTTGCATTCTTCAATGCGAAACGAAAGAAACGCGATCGCGTAGTATGGCACATGAGATTTTGCAAAGACCTCTGACACTTAAATTCTTAAGACTCCTCGCAAATTTATTCGCCTTCTTTGCGTTTTCTGTCTTTTCTGCAGGGGAAATATATTCTCCCTACGCCACTCATAAACCGAGAGAATCCGGTACGCGACATCGTTGCTTCGAAACGATCCCGATTCTTCCGCGTCACCGAACTTCGACGCAGTTGCGGAGAGGTTGGAAACACCCGTTCACAGACTTCGCACCGAATTTCGTTCATTAAAGAAGTTACGAAGCAAATAAAATCCAAGAGTAGAAGAAAACGACTGACGTCTGAATTTCTTTTACGTCTGAATAGTCACGTTCCCTTATTTGAAACGTCTCGAATCTTCACGATGATAATCTTCCCTTGGAAAAGGAAAGTAGAAGGATCTGACTTTTAGTAAATTACAGATGCAACAACACACCAAAAGGACATAATTGTTTTATATCAAGTGTCAATTATCACGAAATCCATCAGTGACAAAATTAAATATGAATAATTCCGAGACATAGCCCCTTTATTAGCCCCAGATAGACGTGTCTGTACGAAATTCATTAACTTCTTGCACTACAATAATGAAAGACACTCGTGATAAGGTAAATAGGATAAGAAATTTCAAAATGTTTCACAATCTATTAAATTGACAATGTTAATGAGTCGCAACGCGATAATATTATTTCTATAAGATCAATATTACGTTAAATTGTACGACATATAAAAAATCACTGACCAATTTTTATTTTACCAATTAAATTCTGAATTAAAGAGGAGACAGTCGCGAAATAAATCGTAGTAAGGGTTAAAAAGTTAC